>OX336345.1:14809196-23981696 GCA_946902875.1 Nematopogon swammerdamellus
CCGAGATAGCATGAAAGCGGCCGCCATCATATCTTTATGTATACATACACCGCCCGACAGACCGCCGCGCCGTGCAGGCAGAAACGCCTTTCCTAAGCAATCCGTAACACAATAAATAATTTGTTCAATCGCTTGTATTAATTATCATTGCTTTATGTTCCTTTAATTGGCATGTTAAAAGTAACATACGTTATTTATTATTGATTTTAATATATACTTTTACCATTCGTAGTAACATTTTACAAGTTTCTTTCAAAATTTGGCACCTTACCTGAACCAACAACCAACCTTTGATGTCGGTCCGCGGGACCGGTCGCATTATCGTAATACCAATTTTGTCCGTCGCAGTCGCAACATCAACACCAGTCGCAACATCAGCACCATTATCGTAATAAGGGTGCCGTTGCACGGACTGGTTGCATTCCAAAATCGCATAAAAAAAACAGTCGCCGAACTGTCAGATTTGAGCTACGGACCGGTCCGGCGGACCGGTTGCATTTTCGTAATAAGGGTGCCGGCATCCAAGCCAATAGCTATTGAAAAAAAAATCTGGTAGCTGGGCTGTCACTGTCACTTGTTGCGGCCAGGCCCTCACTTTTCAAGTTCTTTGGAACACGAAATGAAAGTGAAAGTCGTCGACTCTTGTTATGTTTCAAGAAACAATTTGATTCCTTGTTCGTAATAAATCATTTTAAATGCGTCATATTTTATTTAGACAGTTGCAGCCATAAGATTTCCAACTTATTACGCTTTTCTATCACGATGCTGGCACGTCTTCGGTTCGCTGGTCATCAACCGTCTGTTCTAACGTCGTTCCTCACCAGCACCAACTCCAGATGGCTTCAAGGGGATGCCACTCAAGTAACATTAGATAAATATATCTATTCTATTAAACCTTAATGTTAGGGTTGCGTATAGATCTATTCTATTAAACCTTAATTTTAGGGTTGCGTATAGGTACGGATACTTGCAAAACCTACGCCGTCTGTCCGAGGCATAGAAATAACCTACGAGGGCTGTATATTTTGAACTGTAATTGGTAACCGGTTGAAATTTTCACCGTGTTATGGTATATATCTTAACAAATATTATATAAATCAAATACAAAAAAATTAAGGGGGTCCCCATGCAAGAAACATGTTTTTTTCAAAATTATTTGTTAATTTTTCCTCTTTCGTAAAAACGTGTTCATTGTAATTTTATAGTAGAGCTAGCGGACTCGGGGGCGGCGAAGTTTCTCAGGTAGCCTGCCTCGCTGTAAACGTGAAACTGAGTTTATTTCAGAGGAAGATCATCGTTTGAAGTACGAGGAGTTTTGTTGACCTTTCTTGAATTGTCCAAAAGAGGCCATTCTCAAATGTAATAATTTCGGTTCCTAAAAATCTTGCTTTATCATCAGACGTCATTCGATCTCTGTTCATGACTATTTCAGCTTTGGGCTTTAAATTAGAGTGGTGCAAAGGTTTTTATTCAGAGTTCCATAAGTTGACATGGTCAACTTAAAGTGGATGTTTCGATTCAACGACCATTTTATTTTAAAATTTATACAGCGATATTTCCAAGGAAGTGAGCGGGGCCAACTTATAGAGTCAAGCTTGTTTATTCTTGACTTGGATGCGTTGGTTCTTCAACCAAAATTAAGTGAACTGGTCGTCAGGTGCGGAATGCTGTGACCCCTGAGCTTGCAGAACCTCTGTTCGACAAGTTCTCTCGCAGACACAACTACCTCCGCATCTCGCTCACGGAGAAATGCAATTTGCGATGTGAGTAATCATTTTAATTTTAATGAAATCTACCTTTGTTGATTACAAGTGCTATATACACCTACTTTGTGATAACTTGATGTGTTTAGAATAGAATATGGTATAAATTCTTTGATGTACACCAGGGGTCGGCAACGTTTTACTATAGGAGGGCCATAATTGTTACCAGAGGATCAGTGCGGGCCGCATCGCATCTTCATAAGTACATACAATTTTAAAATAAAATAAAAATATTTAAAAAAATATAAAAACCGCCTTCAAAAATGTATGAAATAAAAAAAAATCAAACCCTAGAGTTGAAGGCGGTGATAAGGAATGCTACACAAATCACAAAGGATATTATCCACTCATGTTTTCTTTCATGCATCATTTTTGCTTGCTTTAGCACCGCCTTCAAAGGGTTAGATTTTTTTTTATTTCATACATTTTTGAAGGCGGTTTTTATATTTTTTTAAATAGTTTTTTATTTCACAGCTTTTTTTGTAATTTTTTACTATTAATGATTCCGCCGCGCTTTCCAATCCGATCTTGACCAAATTGAAATGGGACTACACGGGAAGCACCACCTTTCAAATAAAAAAAAGAATCATCAAAATCGGTTCACCCAGTCGAAAGTTCTGAGGTAACAAACATAAACAAAATAAATAAATAAAATACAGTCGAATTGAGAACCTCCTCCTTTTTTTTAAGTCGGTTAATAAAACGCATTGGTGCATTTTTAATCATTTTTATTTGAGTTCACATTATATATTTCAATGAAATATTACTATAAAAAACTGTCAAAATCTTAATATGCGATTTTTGCGGCTGCATTTCACTTGCAAGTTTTGGAATATCTGCTTGCATCTTAGACGTAGAAACGCGCAGTATCGCATCTAAATGTGCATCAGTTAATCGGGAACAATGCTTATTTTTTGTAAGCCAACGCGTTCGTGAATGTCACAGATTTCAGTTTAGAGGCGAAATAAAAAAAAAAATTTTAATCTTAATTTAAGTTTAGGGCTTTAGCCGTATTCGGATATGTCAGCACCATGGTGACTCTTAAAATAATGATCCGAATGATAAGACCTTTATGTACAAAAAAATTTTTACAAAAGAGTTTTTCCCAGTGGTCAGACTGGTGGTCAGACTAGTCTGGCCAACGGGAATTTTTTCCTTGTTGGTTAGATTCGCGGGCCGCAAGGAAAACGCTCGCGGGCCGCATGCGGCCCGCGGGCCGCGGGTTGCCGACCGCTGATTTACACCATTAATAGAAACATACAACCTGTACTGGCAGATGATGAATACATCCAGGCCAAAGAAACTTATCGCTAGGGGTTATTTCTTCCAGTCATCCTTTACCAGTCTTTAGATGTAAAACAAAATGGCAAGCAAAGAATTGTAGCGCATGCTAGGATATCTCAGTTTTCAAAGGCGAATGAATGAACTTTTACGATTCATGATAGATTTTACACTTTGTATATAAATCAACGAATAATAACCAATATTTGACCTGAGATATTATATTCAATGTGCTTTAATACTTGTAAAACTTATAACACTCATATCATTTTAACAACTTCACATTTTTTGTATATTTTTATCGCTTGTTATCTTGTTATTGTTATTGTTATTAATATCACATTGACTGGCATACAAACGAAATATTATATATTTCACTCAATGCTCTGACTTTACATCATAGATCTACGTATGTAATATGCAGGGCTGCCAGATGACTTGTCGCTCAAGTCGGCGATTCATGGTGGGGACTGGTGAGGTAACCCAAAGTAGCCAAATAGAAAAAATAACCCGAAGTGTGATTCGGGAGGGGATAAGTACATGAAAAAGGCAAATCTCAAAATGTAGGTATCTAAAAACTAAGCCCATCATATTATGTTCATGTGTATAGAAAAATATGTATGGTATGGTACTCATGAAACATAGACAAATCCACCATTTCAAATTGTTTGTTTCCAAGTTAGCCTAATTGGCGACATATCACCCAATCTGCAGACCCTGGTGATGGGTAAGATTCAGCTGTATCAGTGTTCAAAGTAAATTTTATTTATTGTAAGGCTGAATTCTTGCAGTTTTTTTTTACATAGATAACAGTTTTTACAATATGTACAATTGAGAACTTGTTACTCAGCTAGTGAGGACTTGTACTGAGGACTAGGACTGAGCCTGACCTAGTGAGAGCTCGACTTAGTGAGAACTTGACATAAGTAATGAGGACTTGACCTTGTGAGAAATTAAGAAATTTCTCATTAAGGCCCTATTCCGCCGATGGAGTGCGAATGCGAACAATGAACGTTTTGGCTTATATTATGTGCCAAATACTCATATTTTTCAATCGGTTTTTTTTTCTTTTCAATAAAAATATATGAATTATAACATGCTTAGTGATTTATTTCTTATAACATGTAACTTTTGCCAAAAAAAAAAACACAAGAGGACCATAAATTACGTTTTTTAGAAGAAATTGTTAAGTAAATCAAGACACCTATACAGAAAATATTCTGGAGAAGCCCAAGAAAAAGATGAGAACGAGAGTTTATCCTAATTGTTTTTTTGTTTTTGTATAGGTTGACCCTGGAAAAAGCTGCTAAAAACACCATGTTACCAAATGTTTACGACAAGGTGGGGTTTGAAGGGGGTTTGTTAAGTAAATAAGCCACATTTTGAGTACAATTTTTTTTATAAAGTTCTCTTTATTCTTGGCTTTCGTGATCAATTTTTATATTTTTTCTGAGTGGCCTGGTTTCTCTAAAATAAATTTTTGAAAATTTCAAAAATCTTGTTTTCTCCTAAAATTTGCATATCGCAGCCTTAAGTGAATGCTTGACCTAATGATACATTGACGTAATGAAAATTTGAGCTTCTATAAATTTAACTAATGCATACTCCTTGGAATGTGAACTCGAATGCGATATGCATACTCCATGGAACTCCTGGAATGTGTGTCCAGGTCAGTACTGCATGCCAGCAGAGGGAGTACCGTTATCCCGGCGTGAAGCAATCCTCACATCAGATGAGGTGTTGAGGCTGGCGAATCTGTTTGCGGAGCTGGGAGTAGACAAGATTCGCCTGACTGGGGGTGAACCGACTGTGCGTCGTGATCTCGTCTCACTGCTCCGTGAGTAAAAATGTTTTTTTTTTGGAAACAGACACGGTTGGCTACATCACCTACAACATCCGTGTTGTCAGCACATAACACCTTGGTGAACTAGGTACCATGTCAGTGCTTCTCTTTCGTCGTGCCGGCTATACTGAACTAAACGGAAAACACAAACCATTTACATAGCCGTTTCGACTGACCTATCATTCAGTGCGGTGGTACCAACCCGAGACTGAAGGGAAGGACAGCTTTATGTGGTGCCCAGGTTTTTTTTTATGGATACGCGAGACACTTGGCGCTGTCAGCATGGATTGTTGAGCCAATGATGTATCCTTATGATCACGAATGACAGTCGACCAATCGCACCACTGGGCTACCGAGACTGACAAACACACGGATGTGACTCTCCAGTGAATCGTATGACTTCGAAGGTGCGAAAGATCATTTCCAGCCTTTAGTAAACAATTATATTTTAATGCGCAAATTGTTTTGGTTCGTAAAGATGCTTTGTTACGTGCTGCTCTGCTGAACTTGTTGGTGGGACAACGAATCAAGTGCGTAGGCAAGAAGCAACGGTTCTGTATCGCTGAAGGTCGGGGGTTTGGAGGATGATTGGATAAGCGTATGTCCACCAGTGGACGCATAAGCTCTGCCTGCCCAACAGTTGAAATTTGTGCAGTAATCCCTGTAATTGCTTTTACCCATGGCTCTCTTGTGTGAAAATAAGTTTTAAAAAAAATTTGCCATCATACCTACTAAGTTTAACTGATGTACGGGTATGAAACGTGAACTCTGACGGTTGCTGTTGTCCAGAGGTTGATACTTGCGCACAATGGAGTGAGCCATATTTGGAATATCACTACATCACTGTACCAATGTAGTCGATATTATATATTGGGTGGCTGATTTCTCAATTTGCAGTGCGCTGGGCACGTCAACCGAAGGGACGACGACCGTTGGAGTAACCATATCCTACACTGGCGGCCGTGGACAGGATAACCGTGGGTGGGAAGTCATGCGCCAGGTGGGACGATGGTATCAAAGCAGGCAGCAGTGGTTCCGTACCGCTGAAGGCCAGGAGGACTAGAGGAAAATTGGAGAGGCGTATGCCCAGCAGTGCACGCCTACATGCTTACTGACGATAAATCCGTATTACAGTGATACGGTGGGTGACAGACATTGTCTGAATGTAGGATAAGAATAGAAATTAAACACAGAATTATGTTTTCAGAGAAGCTGAAGGAAGTGCCGGGTATAAAGTTGGTTGCCATGACAACCAATGGCTTGACACTGACAAGGCAGTTGGTAGCACTGCAGCGCGCCGGTCTGGACGTACTAAATATATCACTGGACACATTGAAGCCACCACGCTATGAAAAAATGGCACGTCGGAAGGTTGGTACTTATAAGCTTTAATAATAAAGTGTGTTGTCAGGTTAGCTAGTAAAAGGTAATTGATAAATCAAGTTAGTAAAGAGAAAGCGCTATACCACCAACCACCACACTATCTCTAGGGATCATATTTGGATCATGGGTGATTCAGGGCCTTTACAGTAGTTGGCCACTATAATAACTAGAACTCAGAATAAACTTTTGAAAATAGTATAGATTTTTCATATCAAAGAACCTATCAGGTGAACCTAGGCCAGTAAATCATACCATTTTCCTTTTTTTCAGGGATTTGAGCGTGTCATAGCCGGCATTGACCTGGCAATACAACTAAACTACCGCCCCAAAGTTAACTGTGTCGTTATGAAGGGTAAGAACACTTTTCTTTTGATACTTATTAAAAAGGGAATGTTTTAAAGTGAGATAATCCATCAATTATTATTCCAGGACATTTATTCGTTTATTTGTTTCAGATTTCAACTTGGATGAAGTTTGCGATTTTGTAGAGTTTACAAAGGACCATCCAGTGGATGTGCGGTTGGTTGAAATTTCATTAAATATTACTTTTAACCCGAACAGTTGAACACTGCCACTAGAATATAATAAATGTGAACCGTGAAATGTCAGATGCCAGAAAAGCATTTTTCCTAATATTTCTGTCATGTTTCGAATGTTATTTACATGATTTTTTTTATGGAAACTGACACGGTTGGCTACATCACCTACAACATCTGTTATGATTTCAGCCCATAATACGTTGGTGAACTATGTGCCTTCGGTGAAGGTTAGGTGAAGCCAAAATGAAGGCTGAAGGAGCTTCCGTCACATCTATCTATTTGTATAGTCAAATATTCATGCAATATTGTGATAATTTATATAAATGAAGCCAATTTTTTTTTAATGTCTGCCAAAATCAGGTAGTAACCACCGCCATCACCGCCAACCATCGGACAGTAAACAGCAAATCACTTTCATCAATCTACACAAGTAATTTGCTGAACAATTCAAAAGAGTAATTGTACTCTTTTGAATTGTTCAGCACTTGCAAATTGGACTTGTTTTAGGTTCATAGAATTCATGCCATTCACAGGCAACAAGTGGGACGATGGGAATCTAGTGAGCTACAAACAGATGCTGGACACCATCCGTGCGAGATGGCCCGACTTCACACCGCTGGAAAACCAACCTAATGATACTTCCAAAGTAAGTGCCATTTGATGACATTGTAATGGGTGTAATAAATTTACTGTAATGGCTAAATAATTTTAAAATAATTGAGATGGTTTCTTTGATAGAATATCTGATATCTAAGTGCAGTTGCACAGTCACGCTGACCGCCAGTGCGGGCGGCAAGCGCGCTGATGACCCGTGCTAAACTGTGAAACGAGTTTATTATCGTTTGTCGCCTCAGTCGCGATGAAAGTTCTCCTAATATTCCCGGCGAGACTGTGTAACGCACACTAGACACAGGGACTCTTGTCAGCGTGCGGTTGAGAAGTGTCAACCAACCGCGCTCTAATTGCTGTCTGCGCGGGCCGTACAGGTCGGTTAACGAAAGCTGGCGCGTACACAGTACTCACTCCAATGCAATTGTGCAAGTGCGAGTGAGACAGATTGGATTTTCGTGATGCGTATGCGGGTATGCCCCGATCTGTCTCACTCGCACTTGCACAATTGCATTGGTGTGAGTACTGTGTACGCGCCAGCTTTGGTTAACCGACCTGTAAGCGTGATTAGGTTTCATTATATAACTGGTACAAGACACCAATAGTTTCGTGCCGGCATAAGCGCAACTGTGCAACCACTGTAATATAATAAATAATAGATAGTAAGTGAATAAAAGTTTTTTTTTTTGTAGAAAGCGCGACATGTGGCATCGTTTCACTTACGAGTAGGTGACTTACGATGCCCATGGACATTCTGTGATGCACGGGGATTGCGAATGCCATGCCGGCCTGACAGGAGCCTTTTCACGCCCCTTTTGAAAAACTCCAAGCTGTACTTGGGAGGAAATAGATAAGCAGGGAGTGCGTTCCACATTTTCCCGGTTCTGTGAATAAAAGACCTCCAGAACCGGTTGGTGGCGCATCCTCGGTAGGTCGATTGTGTAGGGGTGCATCCCCTGCCCAGTACGCGTAGTGTGGAGGTGGAATGGGGATGACGGAATCGCGTTAAACAGCTCCTCCGAATACTCCCCGTGAAATAGACGATGGAACACACTTAGGGAGCCGACGTCCCTACGGAGTTGCAGCGGTTCTAAGTCGCGGGACACCACAGGGTCATCCACAAGTCGCACGGCACGACGCTGGATATAGTCCAGCGGCGCAAGCTGATATTTAGTTGAGCCGTCCCACAGGTGCGAGCAGTACTCCAAGCAAGACCTAACCTAACTTTTGTTTCATATATTTCAGTGGTGAAAATTGTCTTACTTTAGTGCACAGCTGTTGGTATGAACGTACTTTCCTGTTTCAAAGTTTGTTTTTTATATGTAATCTATTACGGGTGGCTGAGTCAGAGGGGCCAGAGCACATGCTCCGATCAGCCAATATCACCTCCCAGATGGTAGGTGCCAAACCGGAGACTTCCCTTTCGATTGCTGGCTACACTGGACCAGAGGAGAACACAGCCGAGGTTGCCATGTGGCCAACTTTCATCCAATACGGTGGTACCAGCCCAGTCGTCTACAATTTGAGCCTACCACCTAGTAAGGGGCAAGGGAAGGGACCTACAGTTTTACACCGGTCAAGCAACGGGTGTAGGTAGACACATACATTTTTCTGTGGGAAAAAACTCATTGGTACACGCTGACCTGATTCGAACCGAAACTTGCACGAGCCACCCCTCCGTCATCAGTCGTCACTTTTCGTCCACTAATGACGTAATTTATGCATGCCGCCTTTAATGTTTAAATTTAGCGGCAATGAGGCCCTAAATATAGCTACAAATTGATAAACACTAAAATAGTTGGTTACATACCATACAGGCATGGAAGGTGCCGGGGTACGCTGGCCAGGTTGGGTTCATCAGCTCCATGACGGAGCATTTCTGTGCATCCTGCAACCGCATGCGGATCACTGCCGATGGCAACCTCAAGGTTTGTTCACTAATACAGTTTTATCTAGCTGTACTCTCGAGTGGAATGGAAATATAATCAATATTCTAATCTGGTTGGTGCTGTGGTGATAGCAAATAAGAATCTGCCATTATTTGGTAATTTTGCTTTCATGCATGTTCAGAACCCTGTAATAGAGAGGATGTCAGAAATATAGTTATGCAAATCCACCGGGGACGGGCTCTTAATGCCACCACTGATTGCGGGTAGAAACAAAGATATGGACCTGTCAGCAAGAGCCGATATCACTACAGACAGACTGCTGTACATTACTTAATCATACTAAAGTAATAATTATAATATAAAAACGAAAAACTTGCAACTTCTTTCTCTCGTCTCAGCCGAGACACCAGTCAAGCATGAAAGTATTTCATGCGCCAATGGTTCCGTAAATTCTCAACATCTCAGAAAATATAAAAAATACTTTCTCTATAATTTTCCTGAGTATTGTTACATTGAAAATGTTGTGTCGCATGTCACAGATGTTATGTTAGATATTATCTTACTGCATAACCAATTGAAATTTTCTAAAAATAACTTTTTAGAAGGGGCTGTGACATACAGACAGGCGGACAGTGAATTCTCACAGAATCCACTTTTTTAACATTTTGGTACGAAACGCGAAACAGCAATTCCATGTCTTTGAGGTGTCCTGTAGCAGTGAAAATAAGTTTAATACTGCTAACTGCATTTCATTTGAACAGTGTTTAACTCTGCTTAGGCAAATAGCTGATAACTACAAAGCCGCATAGATAACTGAAAGTACTTACTTCATATCAGGATTTACCTTTGGTTGGCCTTGACTCGATCAAATTATTCAACCGTATGTATCGACTCATGTGTATGTGAGACATTCATTCATAACACCTGTTTAAATATTCTAGGTTTGTCTGTTTGGTGCGAGCGAGGTTTCTCTCAGAGACGCCTTACGCTCGGGTGCTGACAAGGAAGAGATAGTGGACCTCATACGGACAGCTCTGTCTCGGAAGAAGAAACAGCATGCAGGTATGATCGTGCCTATTATAATGTGGGCTATGTTTATTTTTAAGATGCTCTGTGCTTGTCGCTAACCAACATTCCCGGTGTACATTGTTGTACAAGAGCTGCAATAACAAATTGTGACGTCTCAATTTGAACTTAGAAGAGGCAGCCGTGGAGATAACTTCGCACCGGTAAAGATGGCTAGTGAATATTGTATCTTGAAGCTCTGCCCAATTTTCTTGTGTATATACTGACATAATTTTTTTATAAAATTTTTGAAAAGTCTTTGGTGATGGTAAGTGGTGGTGATGATTAAAAATAGTATCTGTTTTGTTGTTATTGTGAGAAAATGCGCTAGAAACTCATAAATTAACAGTAGTTTTTGCATACATAGATATTTGGAGATACCAAATGTAAGTTTTGTATTTCTATTTTCTATGGTTTACTCTACCCAAACCTAACTTGACTTTGGAGTTTTAATAAAATCGTTATAAGAAGCTCTCAACAGATACTAACTAGTACTTTAGCTAACTTACAGATATATCTGCACGCGTAGAAATAATCTTCTTTATAGTGAATCAGTAAGGAACGGTGGTGGCATTGCGTTTTATACATCTGCTCGCCTACATGTGGTCGTCAAACCAATTAAGTAAATTGATGTGTTTCTAGGCATGCTGAATCTTTCTCGCATGGAGAATCGACCGATGATTCTAATAGGTGGATAGAGAGGGCTCTGTAGAACTAAAAAGTACGTAAAATTGGGGTTTGTAATATTGTGCATGTTGACCATCGTGACGTTGACATATGTAATTAATTAGCCATCTACAACTCTATAAGAATGTGTGACCAGTGTGCATGCATATTCAAAGTGACATTTTTGTATTAATAAATAGATGCAGGTCCAAAGTTCAAATTCTCATCTTACCATTCTCTCACTCTGTGCACTTTGGACCAACATTTATGTAAGTTATGTATGCTTGTATTATGTAAGTCGTACTGTAATAAACCTTGTGCATATGTACTAAATCTCTTATATTCAACCAGTCTCAATCGTCAATCTAAAGGTGGTATTTACCTCAAATGATGACTTAAAAGAAAAATATAAGAAGATAAAACTAAATCAGGATTGTATTTTGATTGGGATGTTACAATATTTTTATATTTACAGAAACTAAGAAGATTAAGATGAAGAGTGCACTCCGGATTCAAACATACACGAGGGGATGGAGTCCTGCGTTCCTCACGAGCGCTCTCAGTCGCCCTCACGTTCGCCTCTACAGCTCAGCGTTCTCTCACCTGGACGGGAAAGGACGCGCGCGTATGGTTGACGTTGGACATAAGGAAGTGACAGAGCGTAAGGCCATTGCCACGGCGACTGTACGTCTCGGTTCGCACATTTGCAAGCTTATCAGCGATGGTCGCGTACAGAAGGGAAATGTTTTAAGCGTAGCGCAACTCGCTGGAATAATGGCCGCCAAACGAACGTCCGACTTGATTCCCCTCTGTCACAACATTGCATTGGACTCTGTCAATGTGACACTGATTTTAGGCGAAAGCGACGTAGAGGTGCGTTGCGAAGCGCACTGCCAGGGACGCACAGGAGTGGAGATGGAAGCTTTAACTGGTGCGACTATCGCTGCCCTCACTGTCTATGACATGTGTAAGTCCGTGTCGAAGACCATTCGCATCACGGACATACAGCTGGTTCAGAAGAAGGGAGGCAAGAGCGATTTCAATCTCAAGTACAATACGGATCCTATCGCTCCGGGCGAAACATACGCACCTGTCAACTTCATGTACCTTTGAATCTCGAAAACAATATCAAAATTACCAAATATTAATAAAACAGTGTGAAAAAGACTCGACCTACAGTTTTACGAACCACAGTTAGCCTCCAGTGTTCGAACGGTCACCCATCCAAGCTCTTACCGCGGCCAGGTGTGTAATGATCACAAACGACGAAAGAGGTTGACTTGGAGTACAAGTTATTAGAGTGAGATGCATCTATTTTTATATTATATTATTATATCAACACGGGCAGCCTAATACTATAAATAAGTAACTAGACTAGACTGTGCAGGGTACTATATGAAAGTTTAATTATGTTATACACAGATACATGTTTACATGGTCAATTGGGTGTTCTAGAATTCTCATTATCTCATGTCAAGTCGTTTAGTTGTTCATATATGCGAAGGGTGGAGGATCAATTAATATAAATTGGTTAAATCCTAGACATCAATTAAGATTCTTCTTCCTAATAAGATTCTTGCTGTGATGTGCTTCTATTGTCAGTACACAATTTGACATTTGTTACATTTCAAGTTAACATTGTAAAGGAGTAAATTTATAAAATAACTTGGCAGTTTGTTTAAATTAAATGGTTTAATTTTAGGCTTAAAATCTTTTTAAATAGCATTCTATATAAATTAATACTATACTATACAAATATTTTTGACATTCCAGATTTGAAAGGGCGAATTTCTTATAAATTTTGGACAAGAGCAAGACACTGTTTTTGATGTCATGTGCTTATAAAGTGTAGTTGGCTCCAATAAACCGGAAGTCTTGCAAACATGATAGTTAACCATGAGGTTGACATTGGCATGACACAGATTTAAAAAAACATTGTTGTTTAGTATAAACAAGCTTTAGGACAATAAAATAGTTTGCGTAACAAAATGCGTATAATTTTGTTAAAAATGTATGTCTGGATTTACATTTAAATTATCAAAGTACTTATCAAAATTATAATGTGACTCTTGTCGCATAAGGTTTTGATGTTTCAGCATAATTGTTTGCCTAATTTGTGAATTTATAAGTTAAGTTCTCTTATTGAAGTTAATTTGAGTATTAAATTGTAAAATCGACTATAGTGGTTTACAATCCACTACACACTTACACACTTAATACCATAAAACGAATAGTTAATCATCACTAATTATAAAACAATATGGGGGTCTGTTATATCAGCATTTTCGCAAAATTTCTTCACTAATGTTTTACATTATATTGACATAAAATATTTGGATCATATTTAGATCATAGGCACCTACGAAGCACAATTTTATGTTTGCAACTTTCATAATTTCTAGCGCATAAAAATTTAAAATGCTTCTTGGTTAAACCGATATTGTCTTCAACCGTGTTTATGAATGTTTATCCTATTACTTTAAATGAGTTAAACTTGTATATATATATATAATTGGATTCTCGGAAACGGCTCTAACGATTTGGATGAAATTTTGTATTTAGATAATGTTATTTTTTTCAAGTTTATCTAGATAGGTGTAGACACCGAGCGAAGCTCGGTCGCCCAGGTACTAATATTTATAAGCCAGTAGAATATAAAGTTATGTAAAAGCTTTAATAATAACAAAATGCAATATTTTCATAAACCTAGTTTCATTAATTATTCTCAATGGAACAGAAGCAATACCAAACAAAATAATACATTACGCACAGCGATGGAATTCTTCTTGCAATGCAGGTAATTAGAGGAGAGGTCGAACATTTCAAATATTGAGAGCTAAGGTGCATTCTTAAGTGTTAGCAATACTCATTTGATGTTTATGGGCGCAGAACCATTATTACTGGCAATTATTGAGAATTTTTTCTCTTTCAGTGACACCTAGGTCCTTAAGTTTTAGTCTAGTTTGTTGGTTAGTAATCTATTCAAAATGGCTGCCACATATTGTCGAAATAAGCCAACAATTGCAATTGCATTTATCTTAAACTTTCCAGCTCAGAAATGATAAAGCGATGTTAGAAGCGTCCGGCGATATCTTTGTATCGAACAACCAAAATCCTTGTACTTTCAATAAAAACTTTGTATGTATGCACATAGAGTCCTGAATTTGGACCCACGAACATGACGAAAACAAGTACTTCCACATATAGCTGTTAATTTATTCATGGGATATTGTGAAAGCTGACATCTTTTTAGTCTGCTCTCTGTCCAACCAATCTGATTGGGGTTTATTTAGACAGAGATGAAAGCGAAAAGTTATTGTGCGTGCGGCACACGCATCGATTGTTTTTATGTATGTACCCACTTCTGTACCGACATTTCGCCAAATATCGATAAAACTTCCTAAATAGAATCCAAAATGGACAATGTCTTACATACATAGATACTTCAAAGAAAATGAAGCTTGAAGGTTGTGGATATGGCAAATTCTTTTACTTTCGCGTACAAGGAAGACAGTGTCCTTATACCTTGTACAAAACTCTACATAGGTACCTGTAAGTGTACAAGAATCCCCGTAATTCTAACAGCGCTTTTATCTTAACCGCTCACTCGCTCGTGGCACAAGTTTTCGGCATTAATATACACTCTCTTAGAGATAAGGCTCAATTATAGTTCTGAAAAAAAGGTGAAGATATGCCCTACTTGATCTCATTCACTTTGTTGCCAACTATAAAGAAAAATTAATGAACTTTCCAGTTCTATTACAGAAGTTGTGATGTGCAGTTTTTACGCGGCGCTGCTGCAAATATATTACATTACATTTTTAATATTTTAATCATTAGTTGTGTTTGTGTATAAAATTTGAAAGAACACATTCCTAAAGTAAAAAATTAATGTGTTATTATTTATTATTGTAGATTTTTATACATTCACACTAATGTGAAGTCAATACAAAACATAACTTAAATTTGCTTGTGAAGTGCAATGTTCAACTCACAATTTGGAAATAAAACAAAGGTCAGTGCAATACAAGAGGGTGGTCGAGAGCGGGACTGGTGGTTCTCCGCATTCTAATCAACGCAGACTAGCTGAAGAGTGCATACAGCGAGTCAAAACATAATGCATTGACACCCTCCTCTACTGCCAATGGGCCCGGATATGTTCGGCGAAGCCATCGCAAGCTTAGTTCAACACATTCCCCCCTT
The DNA here is from genome assembly GCA_946902875.1 of Nematopogon swammerdamellus. Lineage (NCBI taxonomy): Eukaryota > Metazoa > Arthropoda > Insecta > Lepidoptera > Adelidae > Nematopogon > Nematopogon swammerdamellus. The sequence goes on from OX336345.1 coordinate 14,824,438, forward strand.
CAGCGAAGGAGTAATTAAAGAGAGAAGAAATTAAAATATTTCACTTAGGAAAACATGTGGCAGTGTTCGTACAAGATTCAGTTACTAGTAACGAGAACGTTGCTTTTGTTATTAGCCGTGTCCTTGTGCTCCTGTTGTTGGACTTCGTCCGTCTTCTGTATGCGGATGTTGTGGTCAGCGATGTATTTGTTCACCTCGGCTCCCTTCTTGGTAAGCTGCTCGTTGAGCGAGGCGATGAGCTGAGGCAGACGGTCGCGGTTCGAGATCAGTTCCGGCATCACATCTTTGACGGTCCGCTCGCAGAGCACGCCGCCCACCATGCGGAAGCACTTGCGGTCTTCGCTTACATTGTTCAGGGTGTCGATCACGATTCTGCAATACATCAGTCTATATAGAAGGGCGGCCAACTTTCTATGGCATGATAATATCTACTGTTTTCCAGACCCCATGCAACCCACTATTAACATGTCAAACATTGAGATGACTATTTTCGGATATTTATTCTTGTGCACGGTTCAGAAATATGAAAATAGACATAATGTAGTTCTAACTGGTGGTTACATACATAAAATCTCATGTTTACATGGTATTGCAAACTAAAGAAATGCAATTATTTCAAAAATAGCATGAAACCAAGGAAAAAACATTATAAAAGAAACATGTGCGTTTACTTGTGCTCGTTGAGATCCATCTCGAGTTCAGAGATCTTGCTGGCGATTTGGCGTTGTTCGTTGCGTAGCGTTTGGAATTCCGCGAACAACTCTTCGTTCGTTTTCGTTTTCTTAGAACCTCCTGGCCGTGCGCTGCTACCGGTAGTCGCGGTTTTAGCCGCCGCCATCGCAAACAAATTACTATCAAATTACTTTCCCTTCTCAGACTAAAATCTAACCTAAACCTGTGTCACCCTGACTGACACTATGTAACAAAAATATTACTCTATGGATGGACTGACAGACGAGGTGCGGTCCGCCTCCTGAAAGCCTTTATCAATGCTGCTAATCCTTCAATCCTGCAATCCTACTCCTTGCATGGTAGTAGTAGGCGGTGCACCGCCAGGGTGACAGACAGGTTTAGGTTAGATTTTAGTCTGAGAAAGTAATTACAAATGGGCTTCGGAACAAAATGTGGATGTGAAGCCATTGTTCATTCAACGCGCACTTTCATCAGTAATAGCCAAACAGCAGAAATAGTTATAAAATTAGACGTTAAAAATGCTTTTAACTCTGTAAACCGAGACACAATGTTGAAAGAAATGAAAGAACATGTCCCAATGGTCTATCCGTATTTGTGGCAGTGCTATGCAACTGCATCACACCTATTTTATAACTCACATGATGCAATTATGTCCACAGTAGGTTGTCAACAAGGAGACCCATTAGGGCCGGTAATATTCAGCTTGTGCATCCAACCTATATTACAGGAGCTACATTCAGAATTAAACCTCTGGTATTTGGATGACGGTATTCTTGGTGGTGAAACTGGTAAGGTGCTTGCTGATCTACAGTTCTTAATTTCAAAATTCAAAGACATAGGGCTAAATCTTAATCTCAGCACGTGCGAAATTATTTTCATGGAAAATGTCACACCTCAAAGAAAGGAGGAAATAGTCGATGAGTTACAAAAAATAAGTTCAGATTTAATAGAGACTCCAATCGATGATTTGCATCTTTTAGGTGCTCCTATTTTCGTAAACGGTATCCTGTTAGCTCCCCATGGTTCCCGATGGGGAACAATTACAACCTCCGCTCGCTCCCCGCGTTCCCGAACGGGAACAAGATTTATGCGCAATTTACGGCCGCACTATTTGACCAAATTCACTTTATTCCGCCCTGATCCTCTCTTGACTCAGGCAGCATTCTTTGAAAGGATTTGGAGCCTGTCTCCAAGAAACAATAATATTGGCTATGGAAACAATAACTTGCCGTCAGTGGAAATATTGATAATCTGTCCGTGTGCGTATTTTTCAAGTAAGAGCGCCCCGTGAAAATAATGTTTATAAGTGTATTCAAGTGCATCTATGAGCTAAAGGTTAGTAAATAGTGTTATTTATTAGTTATTCTACCAATAGAAGATGCATTACGAGTTCGGGTGGCGACGAAAGTCATATTTTTCGTCGCTCAAAAATGTTTGTTTATTTTTGTATGAAATGTGTAAACAATGACTTTGAAGGCATATTTTTCATGGAAATATAGCTTATTTTTCCCATTTTCTTCGCATTATTATACAAACATACGATCAGTTGCAAAATAAAAGAAGGTTTAGTTCAAATAATATATTTATAAAATTGGTAAAAAATATCACGCGCGTGCCATCTCGGACTGTCCTGATGCTCTCAGGATGTTCATGTTGAACATCCGATTTCGCCGATTTCTGTAAAGAAAACGTATATTATACTTTACTATTTCTAAAAGTATGTTTCTTTACGAGTATTCTAATATAAATATTGTAAAGGTATGTTTTGAATTTATTTTATAATGAATTTTTCAAAAAAAAATTGGGATTTTTTTTTCTACCTAAAATATCTGGTACTTCTATTATGATTTGGTTAAAGTAAAAAGGGCTACCTTACAACAATTTAGCAAAAAATTAAAACAGATTCAAAGCCATACTGCACTCCATTTGTTGAAAAATTTTACCTTTATCCCAAAACTCACGTATTTTTTAAGAACATGTCCTTTATTTAAGTTCCCGGACCAAACTGCATTAATAGATAATGATTTAAAAGAAACAGTCAATAACATTTTAAATTTTAATATAAACCTACAGGATCACAAGATGTGGCAACAAATCTGTTTGCCGACCAAACTTGGTGGAACTGGTATTCGTCTGATTGGGGACATCGCACTGCCTGCATTCATAGCATCTACACATTGTACGCGCGATCTCGTTGTTACCGTCTTGTCAAATTCCATAACCATCGGTGACATTGAGATCTCGCACATGAGTGATGCTGTGGAGACATGGCGGCTGCGCTGTCCTGAAGAACTACCGATCCGACCTAAAGTTCAAAAAGGCTGGGATATGCCATTATCTAAGTTATCTTATCACGCAGCGTTCTCCTTCAGAATGGCACAGATACGGATCGTGCACGCATCCTGGCTGCCTCCCGGCGGGAGTCCGGCGCGTGGCTGGAAGCCTACCCGGCTCCCCAGCTGGGTACTCTTCTGGACGACACCACGTTGCGCGTCGCCTTTGGTCTCCGGGTGCGGGTTAGGATATGCGAGCCTCACGTGTGCCTGTGCGGTGCCGTTGTGGATGCGCTCGGGCACCACGGGCTTTCATGTTCCAGGAGCGCCGGAAGGTTGTCTCGCCATGCTGCGATCAACAATATCATCAAGCGCTCCCTCGCTTCCGTGAACATTCCCGGCTTACTCGAGCCACCCGGTCTATCTAGGTCGGATGGCAAAAAACCAGACTGGATGACTCTGGTACCGTGGGAGGGAGGGAGGGCTTTGATTTGGGACGCGACATGTGCGGACACCTTCGCCCCCAGTCATTTGGCGGGCTCGTCTCGGTTGGCCGGCTTTGCCGCAGCAAAGGCCCAAACTCAAAAACATTCAAAATACCAAGATCTTAAAAGAGATTACGAGTTTGTGGCCTTTGCTGTAGAAACTCTTGGTTCGTGGAGTACGGACGCGGTCAGCTTCTCAAATAAACTGGGAAAGCTCCTGATTGATGGGTGCGGAGCCCGTCGTGCTCGAGCATATTACAAAAAATAAGTATTGCTATTTAGAGGGGGAACGCTGCATCTGTCATGGGGACCATGCCCTTGTTCGCCGTGTCGGAATACTTTTATTTGTAAGTATTTTTATTTTTTTAGATTAGTTTAGTTTGTAGTTTTGTAAATATTTTATTTTGCAATAAAGGTTTTAAAACACAAAAAAAATAAAAAATTATAGTAATTTGTTTGCGATGGCGGCGGCTAAAATCGCGACTACCGGTAGCAGCGCGTGGCCAGGAGGTTCTAAGAAAACTAAAACGAACGAAGAGTTGTTCGCGGAATTCCAAACGCTACGCAACGAACAACGCCAAATCGCCAGCAAGATCTCTGAACGAGAGATGGATCTCAACGAGCACAAGTAAGTGAGAAATATGTGATGTTTTTGTGGTTAAAAAAAAATAACCAGGGTTAATATATCCTAACCTAATGTTGAGGCGGTGCATGTCGTTTTTGTACGTTTGTATTTCCGAAAATAAAGCTTTTAGGTGGTTATAAAAAAAACCAAACATCCTAAAAAAATTTAAACACCCTAACTTGTGGGACTCGAACCCATGGTCAAAAAATACAAACCCTACACACTTACCACTGAGCTAATAAATTACATAAACGACCAAACGAATATCAGCTTCTGTTGGTTCGCTCCGGGAGAGTAGGAGTAGGATTGCAGGATTGAATGATTAGCAGAATTGAAAAAGGCTTTCAGGTGTCGTATCGGACGAGGTGGGTCTGGGTCACGACTATATTCGAATTTGTGCGGGAGCGCGCGCGCCAAACTTTTGCGTTTTTGCGCGCGGCGAAAAGGGCTGAGATTTGGCGGTCGTGCGAATATTTATGCTGAGGGCCAAAGGGATATAATATATATGTCTGGGGGGACTATATAATATTTTTTCTAGAACCAGGATACATCCTGCAATTCAATAAATTTTATTTCGTGCTGATAAAATCATAAACAAAAAAGTTACAAGGGTTTAAAGCTGTGATTTTGTTAATTTTCAGAAATAAAAAAACAAATCGTTTCACGATACCACGTGACATCTGACAAAAGGTACCATGAGTCAAAACGTTGCAAATGACCCCACTTACCTACAAAATAAAAAATTTTCGATCGATGTGCCGAACATCCTATATATTAACTTTAACCCTGGTTATTTTTTTTTTAAACCACCAAAACATCACTTATTTATCACTAACGTTGCCGAAGTCGAAACTAACATGTACCGCCTACTACATGCAAGGAGTAGGATTGCAGGATTGAAGGATTAGCAGGATTGAAAAAGGCTTTCGGGTGGCGGACATGGTGGCATATTTCCAAAGTCCACTAGGCGAATTGCTCTGATTGGTCGTTCTCAGTTTTGCGGGAAAATTTAAATTTCGGAAGTATTTTCGAAGATAAAGTGTTTTTAGGTGGTTATAAAAAAATAACCTTAACTTAATTTTAACACCCTAACATAACTTAACAAAAAAAAAAAGGAAGAAATATATATTTCGGAAGTATTTCTGAAAATATTTTCGAAAATAAAGGTTTTTCAGGTGGTTATAAAAAAATAACCTTAACCTAATTTTAACACCATAACATTGCATAAAAAAAAAAACCAAAAAAATGTTGTGGGACTCGAACCCATGGTCAAAAAATACAAACCCTACACCGTACCACTGAGCCACGAAATCACATAAACGACCTAACGAATATCGGGTTTAGTAGGTTCGCTAGGAGTGCCGGAGGCGGAGCCAGACGAAATTTAAATTTTCCGCCAAACTTGCATCGATTATGGAAGATGCGTCGCGTAGCGACGCATCTTCCATAATTTAATCCTAACCTAATGTTGAGGCGGCGCATGTCGTTTTTGTTACGTTTGTATTTCCGAAAATAAAGTTTTCTTAGGTGTTTATAAAAAAACCATAACCTAATTTTAACACCCTAATATTGCTTAAAAAACACATTTTGACAAAAGGGACACGAACCCATGGTCGAGATCGAAATAACAAAAACCCTACACCGTACCACTGAGCCACCAAATCACATAAACGACATAACGAACATTGGATTCAGTAGGTTCGCTAGGAGTGCCGGAGGCGGAGCCAGACGAAATTTAAATTTCCCGCCAAATTGGCATCGACCAATCAGAGTAACTCACCCGATAGATAGACTTTGGACTACCTCCGCCTATCTAGGCTCCGCCTCCGGCACTCCCAGCGAACCTAGTGAATCCGATATTCGTTAGCTTGTTTAATTATGTGATATGGTGGCCCAGTGGTATGGTGTAGGGATTGCAATCTTATGATCATGGGTTCGAATCACACAATTTTTTTTGTTTTTTTTTTAAGCAATGTTAGATTGTCAAAATTAGGTTAAGGTTATTTTTTTATAATCACCTAAAAAAACTTTATTTTCGAAAATACTTCCGAAATTAAAATTTTCCCGCAAAACAGAACGACCAATCAGAGCACTTCGCCTAGTGGACTTTGGAAATATGTAGACGGGCTCGTAGCCACAGCGTATATAAAAAGTACGAATGGGCTGTCACTGTCATGTGTCAAACTTGACAGTAGGTAGTTTTTTGACATTCTTTGGTTTTGGTTTCTTTCATCCATGTCTGATTTCGTTCACTCCCACCAAATAGGTACTTCCAAATAAACATAAATTGATTCTGATCGATTCTCAAAGAAAATAAATGCTTAAATTTTTTAACATCATAATGATTAATTGGCGCTGCGGTGTGAGTACCGATAAATATTACTGACAATTTAGACGAAGCGATCGTAATGGCGGCTGTGAGGCACAGTCTCCAAAAGGAGGTGTTTGCGAGCTCTGGGGAGCGTCTGCTCGTATACTGCGAGGTCGCAAAGCTACTAAAGAAGAAGAAGACTCGCTACGTGTGCTTGACGAGCAGCGCCGAGCCGCCCGCCACCGCCAGCGTCTCGTGCGTCAAGCGAATCGACCGGAACTCCTTCAAGAAGAAACAGTCCTGGCTGCTGTCTGAGATCAAGAGTCTGGATGGCGGCACCGATGTCAATGTGAGTTAATGTTCTCTCTAGCCATTCTATAAAAGTGCTAAATGAATGCCACCACGAAGAAGGGCGCCTTTACAATAGGCAAAAAGTTTCCAGTATAAATTTCGTGAAAGAAAAATTAAAAAAAAAAATTTAATAATTCACCGCAGGGGTGAGTATTAGATTAGCGGGGGTTAGATCGAATATTGCTGGTATGCTTATTGTGTAGGCCTAGATAAAAGATGAATTATAGTGAAAGAATTGTTTGCCTAAAATGCATAGTTCTGGAGAAAAAAAAAAAATTTGAAAAAAATATTTTTCATACAAAATAAATTTTAGATTTTTATTTTTAATTTTTTTAATGCACCTAAACATTTATTTTGAATAGGAATTTATGCAAAAAAAAAAATGACATGCGCCGCCTCAACATTAGGTTAGGGTTAAATTTATAGAAGATGCGTTGCTCCGCGACGCATCTTCTATAAATTAACCCTGGTTATTTTTTTTTAAACCACCAAAACATTCACCCACACCACTTTCCTTGTTTTTACATGCATTTATATTCAAAACCAATGTTTTGGTGCTTTAAAAAAAAACATTTTTTATTTTGTATGAAAAATTAAAATCGTATGGGAAAAAATTTTTTTTCTCCGAAACTACGCATTTCCGGCAAACAATAATTTCACTATAATTCATCTTTTATCTAGGCCTACACAATAAGCATACCAGCAATATTTGATCTAACCCCCGCTAATCTAATTGCCCCCCCCCCGCAGTCGCGGGAACTGGAGCTGGTTGCAGACAAGCCGTACCGCTGGGTGGCTCTCAGCGAGCACGACCGCCAGCAGTTTGTGACGGCGCTCGCTCAGCTCGCTCAACACTCTGGAGACAGCATCGAGTTCAGACACTTCCCCGATGCTTGGATCGGACCGCAGGTAAACATAATTATAACCTCTAAGTAAACATTTGTACTTCATAAACTCATGAAAGCTGGTGTTTTACAATTATTTAGTAGTGCGTGCGTTAGAGTCCGCTGCGAATGCAACTTTTTACATTGATACTGACTTAATCCTTTGAAAGCATAAGATTGCACACTGCAACTGCATACTATGTTGAGGTGTGGTGGTTTTGGACACGTCAACTGCGCCATCGGTCCCTCGAGACCACTGACCACTGAGCCTGCAGAGACATAACAGTGCGCCTCACTTCAGGAGTACTTTTATGTGCTGGAAACATTGACACGCTGAGCGCCGCATTTGATTGACCATCTCTCCGGTCACTCCCTCCCGGATTCGCCCCATTACATTCACGATTTCTCAACAGCCTCGATTTTTGGTCCACTTAGTTTCAATATTGCAAAGACGCTTTGGAGAGTCCATAGACGGTGGTAGGTGCTCGTTACAGACACTCATGCGGACTTGTAATAAATAATAATAAATGTGGCAGGCGGCGCACAGCCCCGACAGTCCACTAATCCTCCCGGTGAGCTCTGACGCCGACGCCGAAGACCTCGCCTCTCTCGGCGAGCTGGACTCGGAGGAGCTGGCAGCGTTGCTGGGCGGGGCCGACGCGGCGGTAGATGAAGCGGAGCTGTTCGTGAGGCGGCTGGCCGACAGACTCGCAGCGCTCGACTGTCAGAATCTGCAGGGCATGCTGGCTTCTGAGGCGCAGGTATGCTTGTTGTTATTTTTAGTTAACCGTGGGCTTGTCGTGGCAGACTTGTATCTCAGTGTTGCGAGGTAACCAGGTCGCACTTGATGCAAGTGCCCATGAAGATTGGCAGTTTCAGTTCAGCCTTGGTAGCTCAGTGGTGCGATCGATGGACCGCCGCTCATGATCTTAAGCACACATGGGTGCGGTCTGAATTTGAATGGATGATCAAAGGGAACAACTGACATGGCACCTAGTTCACCAAGGTGTTATGGGATGGGCTGACATCAAGGATGTTATAGGTGATGTAGTCAATTGTGTCAGTTTCCATAAAAAAATAAAAATTAATGCATTACGCTTGGTCCAGTCATATCATTTACTGTCTGCTCATTCTACTAGCACGGCGAGAGAGAACCAGCGATACAACTCGCCTGCAGACTACAAAGCGACCCGGTAACGAAGCCACCGTCCCTAATGAAAGTCTACCTACATGTCATCGAGATCAACTTACTCAAACATACGTGTAGGCGCTCTTGTGTTCTGTGTTGACGTTTGGATTCCTTTAACATGAATGCTTAAATTAGAAGATGGGTAGAGAATGATCCTAGTAAATGTTTTTTTACAAGGTCATAGGAGGCGACAGCTTTTGCCCACGAGATGGAGTCGAGGATGGCGGTCGCCATAGGTCACCCCACATGCCTCGCCTACTTGCAAAGCCGGCAATACGGAGGGGGAACACGGCTGGTATCCTCGACACTATCTTGGGGCCATTAGAAGATGGGTAGAGAATGATCCCAGTAAACATTTTTTTACAAGGTCATTGGAGGCGACAGCTTTTGCCCACGAGATGGAGTCGAGGATGGCGGTCGCCATGGGTCACCCCACATGCCTCGCCTACTTGCAAAGCCGGCAATACAGAGGGGGAACACGGCTGGTATCCTCGACACTATCTTGGGGCCATTAGAAGATGGGTAGAGAATGATCCAAGTAAACATTTTTTTACAAGGTCATAGGAGGCGACAGCTTTTGCCCACGAGATGGAGTCGAGGATGGCGGTCGCCATAGGTCACCCCACATGCCTCGCCTACTTGCAAAGCCGGCAATACATAGGGGGAACACGGCTGGTATCCTCGACACTATCTTGGGGCCATTAGGAGATGGGTAGAGAATGATCCAAGTAAACATTTTTTTACAAGGTCATAGGAGGCGACAGCTTTTGCCCACGAGATGGAGTCGAGGATGGCGGTCGCCATAGGTCACCCCACATGCCTTGCCTACTTGCAAAGCCGGCAATACAGAGGGGGAACACGGTCGGTATCCTCGGCACTATTCTGGGGCCAAAAGCACTAAACTAAATTATTTTTTTAACTTAATTTTGTTTTGTGTTCGTTTAAATTTGAATTTTTTAGTAATTATGTGTACATTCTTTCTGTTATTTTGAATAAATATATACCACACTTAGTAAAAGTTTCCCCATCTGTTTGATTTTCAGTAGTGTCTACATACATATATACAGGGTTTTGTAACGGCCACAACATTATATTTAGGAAATTATTATTGGGATCAGTAGTAACAAAAAAGTCAAATAACTTTTTACTGAATTCTATTTAAATAAAAAGTTAAAGTTTTCCTACAAACTAATTGATAAATTTAGGGTAAAAAAGATCTAATGTTCTGCACAAACGTGGGAATGAAAGGCGCGCGGTGAGTGAGGACAGTGGTGTTAGCGGGAGGGGCTGGAGCTAGCCTAATGTGAGCGGCGGCGGCGGCCGAGCGCCGCGCGGTGCAGGCGGCGGGTGCGGAGCGACAATAAAGTGTCAAATTACACTTGACAAACACATAAATTTCAAAAATTTATATCTCGAAAACTGGGCACGTTAGAGAAAACATTTGTTTACTTTTTGATGTGATGACGTCACGTCTTATAAATTGATGAGCACCAGCTGCACGCACGAAAGCGTGTCACGTTCCGTCTGAACCTGTGTGTGCAAGCGAGAGCGCGTAACAAGCGATACAGAGGCACAATCGGTATAGTCAAAGTTACCATGGAAACGTCTTAAGAAGTAAAACTGTCAAGATCAGACAACAGAAGTTTATTGATGGCCATTCACAAGATGATTAATCTTTCTACTGGAAATAGAAATTACTGATCTTTGATCTATGAAGGAAGGTGTGGATCTAAGCTTGCGATGGCTTCACCGAACATATCCGGGCCCATCGGCAGTAGAGGAGGGTATTAATCGAGGCCGGGACTAGCGAGTGGCCACTCCAAATTTCCCGCGCATGCTTCACGTTTCGGCTCGCTTCAAGCCCTCGTCAGCTAGTCTGCGTTGACTAGGACGCGGGGAAACCACCAGTCCCGCTCTCGACCTCCCTCTCTCTACCTATCCATATTCTGTAGGATGCTTCCAGTGACGTTTTTGAAGCTCTCTCCATATATGAGCTTAGCGTCGATCTTGGGAGCCCTAGATTCTTGAAGAGACTGTAGAGCGACTTCGCTGGTAGTCCTCTTGCTCCGACTTCCACAGCGAAGAGATCAGTCTTGAATCCGTTTCTCACAATCCGGTCTACTAAGTTGCAGTACTTGTTAAGCTTGATGTTGTGGTCCTTCGGTATGTTACTTTCCCATGGAACTGTAAGTTCAACAAGTACTACATGCTTTGTCGCTTTTGAGAACATGAGTATATCCGGTCTTAATGCTGTGGTACAGATTTCCGAAGGCATTTGGTAATGCTTCTCATGTGTGTCCATCAACAATTCCCAATCCTTTGCTGCTCCCAAAATTGAAGAAGGTTTAGTCCTATCTTTGGGCAGCTTATTGGCTCCAGGTTTCACAAAGTTGACCTTCTGGAAGCCGCTACTGGTTTGCCCTTTCCTGGTCCGTGCAATTGACAGGTTGATGGCCTCTCTGATGATTTGGAGGACTTTATCATGACGGTAGGAATACTGGCCTCGCTCAAGTAGTATTTTGCATCCGCATAACAAATGTTTGGCCGTGCCTACGAACTCCTTACATGACGGGCATAGTCTATTTGTAGATTTCCCCCATCTAACTAGGTTACTCGGGTCGGGGAGAGTAAGCTGGAATGCATTTAAGTAGAACTTAAGCAGCTCAGGGGACCAGTTGTATATTATGGATTTCCACTTCAATGCAGGAGGGATGCAGAAGTCACCCACTGTTAGCCAATCATTCTGCATTTCTAGGTTTAAGGCGTGAAGTTTGAAGCCTTGTTCCATGTCCTCCTGAGCAAAACCTTTCAGTATTTCTTTATCAGACTTTGCTGTTTCTATGCCCAATCCAGATCTATTGGTGCGTGTGCCAACTTGGAATGATTTGTAGAAGTCGAGTCTCGATTCCAGTTCATCTGATAGTGATGTGTTGGGTAAGGCTTGAATAGCGCTATCATTGGAGTCTTTGAGTATACATCGTTTGGCTATTCTCGCCTTTTGATAAAATATCGACGGTTTCTTAATGTTCAGTCCAAAGTTATTGTGAGATCTGTATAGCGTTGACGAGTCAGCCGGGTGAGCCAGTCCAAACCATGATTTCAGGAATCTGGTCACATACGAGTCTAATTTAGTCAGGTTTTGCTTTGTGAAGTCGTAGACGAGAAATGGCCATGAAAGTTTTGATGTCAGGTAGTTATCGTAAATCCATGCCTTTTGTGTACCCAGGAGGGGAAGATTGTCAGTTTGGCGGAGGCTCTCTTCGAAAAGTTGGACAATATCATCAGTAGGATGCTCCTTTCCTCTGCTGGTGATCCTTTTGCCCAAGAATTTAAAAGGAGCTTCATCAGCCACGGTTGCGATTGGTTTTCCGGCTACTGTCAGACCTGGATTGCTCGAGGTAAACTTTGAACCTTTCCTGGTTAAGCTCAAACAGTAGCACTTCGCTGGTTTTATCTTCATCCCTTTGGTCCATTCACAATAGTCATCCACCACCTTAAGAAGCGCCTGATTTTGTTTTGGATTGCGGGTTAACAGCGTAATATCATCCGCAAATGCCAGGATGGCCGCCATATATGTGTCTCCATATTTGAACCTGTATCCCCATTTCTTTTCTTTTACGACAAGCGTATCAATTAGAATGTTGATAACAATGTTAAATGTGACAGGAGAGAGGCAGCAACCCTGGAAAAGTCCTATGCCGTAACGAATTTCCGGTGTCTTCTCCGTTTCGCCTTTTACTTGTATTACAAAGGAAAGTTTTTTGTAGTAGGAGGCTATTATATTACAGATCAGAGGTGGCACATTATACCACTCTAGCGCCTTTAATAGTAACTCATGGCGCACCGAACCGAAGGCGTTTTCAAAGTCTAACCACGTGGCAGTTAATTGTCTCTCATTCTTCCTTGCATCTCTAAGACATTCAGTCAGCAAAGAATTATGTTCGAGGCACCCTGCAACTCTTGGGAGAAAACCTTTCTGGTACTTCTTCGGTAAGTAGTCGTTGGTACACATGTGTTTGAGTAGTCTGGCCTGTATAATGGAGAAGAATATTTTCGAAATTGTGTTCGTAAGGGCTATAGGTCTAATATCCTTGGGATCAGTAACTTCTTTCTTTTTTGGTAGAAGAACAAACACGGCTTTACCAAGACAGTCTGGCACTTCTCTGTTCGTCCAAATTCTTTTGTAGATGTTCAACATGTGTTTCCGCACTGATGGACATTTTTTGTATATGATGTATGGTATGCCATCGGGTCCCGTGGCGGAACTATTTGGTTTCCTTTTTATGTGGTATTCCAGCTCTTCCATCGTCGGTGAATCAGCATCAAATGCTAGAGCAGGTTCTTTGGGTTTTGGAGCTGGTGGATCCCTGTAAGTTATATCTGCCTCCGGGGTGGTATATGTGGATTTAAAGTAGTTGAACATCTCGTCCGTACTTAACCTAATTGTACCCTGCTGTTCCTTAAAAGATTTTTTGGCGAAGTAAAAGGGGTTCTTCTCGAAAGCTGCTATATTCTGAGCCTTTCGAAATTCATTGCCAGCAACCGTAATTTGCTCAGATACTTTCTGGATGAGTTTTAGGATAGATCTCATCGCTCTGGCTAATTGGTGGCATATATTTCTGTCTCCTGAGGCTTTAGCCTTCCTTAGCTGCTTTATCAACTCTCTCTTCCTTCTCCTAAGCTTTGCTTTGAAAGTGTTTTCTCTTTCCATTGGGTTGTGGTGATAGCGAACAGGGTACAATTCGGAGAAGTAATTGTAAATTGTTCCCTGGAAGTCATACAGCTGATCTTCGGGACTCTGCCTGCAGCCTGGGAGGTCAAGTACGATTATTCGATACGATTATTCCACGCCATCACGTAAAACTATCGTCCGTAAACCAACTTTACAGACATCCAATTTTTTTTGTCTCGGAAAAACAAATTAATGTACTGGCCGTTACAACACCCTACATATTTATATGTACTTACAGGTGGAGGCTCTAATGGACAAGCTAGAGCAGGCGATGGCGTACGCGGAGTCTCTCGACACGCGACTGGAGCGCTACGACGAGCTGCTGCGCCACATCCGCGACACCATGGACAAGATGGAGGAGAAGAACGGCAACATGGAGACGGCCAATAGGAACGGACGCGCGCTGCTGCACGAGCTGGCGGCCGTCGTGTCGTGGCTCGATACGAGCGCCCTCGCCTTTGGAGAGGTATACCATTCTTAACAAAGTTATGACTAAATATCTAACAAAATTATTGATCTATGTGTAATGGGTCTCTCACTGGGAACTATCTACTGACCAAGTTACTTCAACCCTTGAAGGGTTATAAGAGGTAATAATAAGCGCATTTAGTATAATCTAATTAAAAAATAGACTAGATAAACCTAACCTCACAAATAAAACATAATTCTCAATAAAAAAAGTGCACAAGAACGATAAGTAAATAAATAACAAAAAAAAAAAACAAACAAAACAAAACATTCAAGATAAAACCAAAAACTTTTAACCGGAGTTAGACATATCAGCCAAAGCTGCCTGTCTAAAATAAATAAATAAAACTCATACTATTCGAATAGTGCAATTGTTTAAATTGTTCTTACTTTGCAGTGACAGGTGTACAACTAGTAAATATACCTAATGTTTCACTAGAAGTCCATGCATATTCAGATCGAGAAAAGTAAATGGTGAAATAATTTCAATTATGTAAAATTTGATCACCAGGCATCACTAGCGACCGCCGAAGGCCGCGCTGCCGCCCTTGTCTCTGCGGAAGCCATGAAGTCAGCGCTCAACGCTAAGAAGCCCCCGTACCTGTACCGACTGGCCGCCGTGCAGGAACAGCTGCGCAAGATCACCAAGTATAAGGAGAAGTTCTCCGCGGGCGTGTCCAGACATCTCAACAACTTGCTTATACATTTGGGTAAGCATTGGGGACATTCTGGTACGAATGTGAATGGTGAATGTGTTGTATATATAACTTTAGATCATCATTAATTTATTAAATTTCAAAATCTGCATGTTGAAACATACATGGAATTAATCCATACATAATAAATAACAGGCTTTTATGTTCTTGATATTAATTCAGCAGAAATCACCATCTAGAGCAGCGGTTCCCAAATAGTGGTACGCGTACCCCTGGGGGTACGCAAGCTCAAGATAAGGGGTACGCGTGGGTGCACTTACCGGCCACGTTTACCTCTACAATCTTAGTAAAGAGAAAGGGTTCCACTTGTCTTATTTGTGAAAATATCTCCACTGATGAATGGTTGACTGGGATCTATTTACCATACGATATGAAAAATGTATTATTTAAACATTTTGCTCAGGGGTACTTGGGTCTCAGAAAATTCGCTAAGGGGTACACACATACACTATCATGGATGACTGCATAAGTGCACATTTTGTTTTATTTTTGTTCATGAAGTGAACGGTGTCAGTAAGTATCTGCGAATAGTGGACGTGTAGATAAACCCGTGAGAGACATAGATGCGTTATGATTAAATACAAACATTGTCGTTGAAAGGTAACGACGCAAGTCAGGAGCCGGCGCCGACGGGTCTGGTGTGGACTCCGCGCAGCAAGATACACGCCGAGCTGGAGCCCTACGCACCGCTCATGCACTGGATGAAGCAGATGGAGGAGAAGACGTACATCGCACTTACTAAGGTACACCATTTGTTCTGTTTCATTGTTGACAGGCAGCAGTTCCAATTTAGTTCATAGTTATCCCTTTGGCTTCCTTAACACCCGCATGGGTTTTAGGCCTCTTATTATTGTTGCCTCGCGGAACACCCGCGTGGGTTGCGGAATATTATGGTCATTGGCACATTTTCGTCTCGTGTTATTTCAGTATAATTTTACTTAAATAAGTATTAGAAACAGAAAAATCACTAGACGTTAAAAAACCTTGCCTTAGCTGTCAAACACATCTACGCCCTTGCTCAGGGAAACAAATGTAAAATAATTTTGGACGGCTGTCACATGATTGTATGGAGGAATTGTCAATTTAACGTTGGAAAAATTCGGAAAAAATGTCGAGGGTGTTTTGTTATTCCTGGAGTTTAAAAATGTGCTTCTAAATAAGTGAATCCTCACTGGTTTCACATAGTTTTTTTAGGTAAATTACCTACAAAATCTAGTCATATTCATACATAACATTGGCTTTATGTGCAAATAAAGTTTATTTATCTATCTTCATTAAACTGCGTGACGCCTCTTATATTAATGTGTTGGAAGGTAAAGGGTTTACAATAAACAGTATGAATTGACCTTTTCACTTCCCACACTTTAAATATGCTTACCTCACTTGAGTTCCATGCCATTTTCGCTGCGCGGAGACTCGAAGCCGGGCGGCACCCGCGCGAAAAAAATGAAATGGGTATTTTTTTATTGTTTACGAAAAATTAATAAACAATAAATAATTACCTATGTTTCAGATATTTATTTTGCATTATACTACACACACAGTTAACAATATGTTATTGATAAAAATACATCCTGAGTGTGGTTCATCATAATTGTGGTTTTGTTTCATGATTGGTTGAATGATTGTGTCAGGTTTACACGGGGGCGATGGTGAAGCTGTATGAGCGGGACTCGCGGAGTCTGCTGGAGAGCGCGCGCGCGGCGGTGAGCGGGGTGGGCGCGGGCGCCGGGACGGGCGGCTCCGCCAAGGAGAAGAAGGGACGGAGCCACGACTCGAGGGAGGACCTCACCGGAAACGACGTCGCTGCTAAACAGTTCGACTCTGTACTGGAAACGGTCTGTTATTTTACTAAATTGTATACAGGGTGTTTCAGTATAGGGTTTCGTAACTTCAGGGTTCATATTTGAAGACAAAAAGTTCAGAAACGTTTTCCCAGATTCGATCTTTTTATAGTACTTTTTGGTGAAAATTGTTTCATCGAGGTTGGTGGACGGTTGACATCCACCTTTTTTAAATAAAAATAAAATTACGAACTTAAATACTAGTAGAATCAAACTGCATGTAGGTAAATTCTAAACACTTAAATTTGAATGACACCAAAAAAAGGGGACTGAACTAGGTAATTGCACTCCCTAGACCCAGACAGCACTGTTGCCAGATCCCCCTAGACTCACTGTCCATCTAGTTTTTATTACAATTTTAAATTTTTGAATGGAATATAATACGGAATTTCGATTTGAGTGCTAAAGTTTTTTTCTTCTAATAATGAGTACTGTCTATTCCTGAAGTTTCTCAAGCCTATCCTTTCAGTATGAATGCTTAACATGTACGTCGGTTACAATTTTTATTGAAATAAAAAGCTGAAACGAAGAGAAAAATCGCATTGGTACCGCGCTGACGACTCATGCCAGAGTCCCAGGTTGAAATTCTGGTCGGAGATGTTCTCTTTATTTTCGCCTTTACATCTAGCTAGATAGATGGAAATTAGATAATCATAAATATATATTTTAGAAATAAAATTGACTCATCTACAAGGCGACAGCTTTTCAATAAATTTGGTTTCAAGATCAACAAATCAACAGTGACAGAGGCGGTTATGTATTGGTTCTGTGTTTCCAGGTGCTGTCTCAAGTGGAGACGGTGTGCAACAGCGAACAAGACTTCTGTGTCATGTTCTTCCAATTAGAATATCCTAACAAGGTAAATAGTAACCCTGATTGTGTAAAATATTATGATAACTAAACTATTGTTCTTTTGTTTCTCTGTGTGTTATTGTAAATTTCGATTGTTCTCTTGTATGTTTTCTTCTGTGTGTTTTCAATAAATCATTTCTATTTTACTCTATTCTATTAATATACATTTTAATTCTCCTTACCACAACAGGGTTGATGTCATAAGAAATCAGATAAAATTTAGTTTAGTAGAGTAGTTTTAGATTCTATGAAAAATTACTTACGCCTTGAGTGAATACAGCTGTGCACATAAATTGCTCTAGGCTGGCACCATAGTGAATCAGATCAAGTGGGGCATATTACCTTCGCATTTATTTAGAGCCTTATTCCCATATTCAAAGAGCGTGTATTTAAATGCTGAATGTCCTTAACGGTTAATCAATAAAGTCACATTTTGTAAAAAGTGCTTTATAAATATGATTTGTTAATGATATTGAAATGCTTCCTCAGTCTATGGAGAGCTCAATAGAGGGCAGCGTCAGCAGCGGCGGAGGGGGTGAGGAGGGCGTGAGGCGGGGGGCGCGCGACACGGACACGCGCCGCATCATGGCGGACCTGTTCCCTACACTGGAGCGGGACCTCGTGATGCTTATTGCTCACTATGAGAAACTCGACCAGTAGTGAGTGCTGTTCTAATGAAAACCGCCTTCTCTTGACCCTGCGTACCTCTGGGGGTGCGTGTACCACTATTTGGGAAACGCTGCTAGCTAGAGCATGGTGGCATTCCACGATGAGGCTTGATTTTATTATGTGGCAGGATAAGGCTTAGGGACTGTAGGATAATATTCAGATGCCATAATCCTGTACTTACCATTCATGCGAATATAATGTTATGCGTGGAGTATGCGTGGTATGGAACAGTACATGGTGTGAGGTGTCTGCTCCCGTAGCGGTGATGCATTGAACAGGTATCAATGAGTTGTATGTGAATTATTTGTTTGTGCTCTGATATCTCTAACATCCTTTTTTTTCTCTTCTATTGTAACTTGACCAATACTTATGCGTCAGAGACGTAGGTATTGCTTCACAAATATTGTCAATTTTATACTCATTCGTGTATATGTTTGTAGATATCGCCTATCCTTATACTTACTACTTGTGAAATATGTCGCTGGTTACATACCTAATTGATTTAAATTGTTTACTCTCTTTATAACTACTACATGTAACTGTTTGCGTTTCCTGAATAAATAAATAAAAATAAAAACAACGGAACGAAAAAAACGGAATAGAGCTCTGGGGCACTGCAAGTACGTAAATGTGGAGATCCTTCAAAGTGCACAAAACATCATCCTAAGAACTCTAGTCAGCGCACTGTGGTTTGCTAAAAATGCTGAAATACACGACCACCTTGATGTGCCAACAATAAAGGAAGAACTTTGCCAACGTAACATCAGCTACAGCAAGCGCTTATCACATCATCAACTTGCAGCAAGCCTACTAAATACAACAGGCAATGTGAACAGACTAAAACGGACAGTCTTTCTCGAAATACCTAACTGCGGAAACTGAGGAAGCTGTACCTACTACCATATGGGGAGCCGCATTGATGGATGTGGCACCATCACGACAACCTTCACACATCACATCTAATAAAAGTAATCCGACTGATTGTAGATGAAAACTGAAAAGAAAAAAAAAGAAAAATAAAATTCTCTTATGTATGTTTGTAATCAGTGGGAGTATGCGCGCTCTGGCTCGCCTCGGATCTCACGTGCTGGGTTCTCCCGAGGCGGAGGTGGGCGGGGAGGGCGAGGGGGAGGCGCGGTGGGTGCGGGGCGCGCTCGCCGCGTGCGCCATCGCAGCCAAGCGCGGCGCCGACCGCGCCGTCGCCGACCGGCTGAAGGCGATGCCGGAGGCCGCGAAGGTTACGTCGAGAAGGACTAAGTGTGCAATTCTGCCGTACGTTGTTGAGTTTGTGGTTTGTAACCCATTTGTATTTCACTAATTTGTTTAGATGTGTTTTTATATTTGACTTTAATCTCCTCTTCTGCTCCGGTGATGTACACTGAGAAAACTTATACTAGAGTATTTTTTGTTTTTGTTTTATGTAAACTGACACAGTTGGCTAAATCACCTACAACATCCGTGATGTCAGCCCATAACACCGGGTGAAGTAGGTGCCATGCCAGTGCTTCCCTTCATTTCATGTCGGCTACACTGAACTGGACGGAAAACACGAACTTGTTGTTGTTGTAGGTGATGTAGCAAACCGTGTCAGTTTCCATAAAAAAAAAACACTATACATGCAGGAGTTTTGCACGGCGGCGGAGCGTATATTCGGCCGTGCGGGGCGGCGCGCGGACGTGGAGCGTTGGTACGGCACAATGCTGGCCGGCATGCTGCAGGCTATCTCCGCGCACGACCATCCGCGAACACCTCACACTGTGATCAAGATGGGTACGCGACTTACATTGTGCAATCAATTATCCTCACCTCACAGCCTAGGCCTTATAACAATTCAGCCACATGTTTTACTTCAAGCGGGCTTCAAAATTCAAGATTGCATAAAACATATGGCAAGAAAACAGTAAACAAATCGAAGAATTCTGCCTAAATATAATCCAAGCCCACAAAAAAGGCTCAACTAAACAATAAAAATAAAATAAATAATATTTAATACTGATATAAACATATTATTATTTGACTTTATTACATTCTGCAATTAGGGAAAGTCTTGTAGAACCATGTCACCATCACTTGTTAAAAAGTCATTGTCCATTGTATTTGAACTAATTGTGCATTGAACAACAAGCGTCTCTCTCCTACATGAATGTCATGTTAGTTGTTTCCACACAAAATGTAGAGATGGATGAGTGTGTCGTTTCTCAGAGAACTTCCACCACCTGTACGACGTGGTGTCGCAGCTGCGTCTGCCCGCACTCGACGCGCTGCGCAAGGAGCTGAAGGCGCGCTACAGCGATGCGTTGCGAGCTTACGTCACACAATACTTCGGACGACCGTTGGAGAAACTTAACGTGAGTATCACATGAACAAATTTTTGGTATTGGTTTTTTTTAGTCAGGCACAGCTTATTTATCAATCAATATCAATACATAGTATAAAATAAAGTCGCTTTCCGCCTCTTTCTGTATATACGCTAACTCCTCCTAAACCACGCAAAGGATTTTCATGCGGTGTTCACCATCAGTTAGATAATTTTTCACGGAAGGTTTATATATATAACTAGCTTTTACCCGCGGCTTCGCTGGCAGTAAAGTCAGGAGTGGAGCGGCGCGGGGCGGCGCGGGTCAGCGCGGGGCGGGACGGCGCAGTTCGGTGCCGTGCGGCGCGGGACGGCGCGGGGCGGCGCGGCGTGGGACGGCGCCTTGCGGCGCGAGCGGAGCCGCGGGCAAAAGCTAGTGTCTATATACATCTAAATTTATGCTAAAGTTCATTGTTAGAATTAATTTTTATTTATGGAAGCTGCCTTGGAAGATTATTTCACCCGCTACAACTTGTAATGTCGGGTCATTACACCTTCTTCGCCCTGTCAGAAGTTACCTACCGGGTTTTCCCTTTGTACTTGAACTGTCTTGAAAACATGACTGTTTTTCATAGCCGTTTGAACCAACTTTGGTTCAATTTCATTTAATGAGGTGGTTTAAATCCACTAGTCCAACCTGAACATGTTAAACAACTATTGTGTATAGTGTAAATTGTTGGCTTGAATATACAATATATTTGACATAGGGCTTAAGCCTTTTTGCGACTACACCATCTCCATGGGCTATTTTAAATATTCTCTAACTATATGTTTGTCTGTGCTTGTCTGTTGCTTGGTCGAAACAGCTATGTAAATAGTTTGTGTTTTCCGTCCAGTTCAGTGTAGCCGGCACGACCGAAGGGAAGCACTGACATGGCACCTAGTTCACCCGGTGTTATGGGCTGACATCACGGATGTTGTAGGTGATGTAGCCAACCGTGTCAGTTTCCATAAAAAAAAAAAACTAAAGTTTCTCTAAGCTGAGGGACTGGTTTGTGTGTAGCAATTCTTCGAAGGTGTATCGGAGTGCGTGGCGGGAGGGGTGCGCGAGGAGGAGGTGTCGTACCAGGCGGCGTTCAGCAAGCACGAGCTGCGGCGCATCCTCGCCATGTACCCGCACCGCGAGGTGCGCCGCTCCCTCCACGCACTCTACAAGAAGGTGGAGAAGCATCTCTGCGAGGAGGAGAATCTGTTGCAGGTTGCTATTCAACTGTTTTTACTGCTAGAAAATAAACTGCAAAAATGTTGTAATGCTATTTTATGCATTATTTTACTTTAGTTTTCATACATTCGATGACCTGGAATCCAAGTCAAAACTTAATATGAAAAAAATATTTAAAATGGTTAAATTTTAAATGATTTGATCACAGTATCGCCCCAGCGCCAGTGATATTTTGCTGATGTAATGTAGAATGTTGCCATATACAGACGGACATACTTTACTAGGCACCCAGTGGTGGCGCTAGGGGCGGGTTCGGGGTTGTTGCTCTCTCACTCACTGAAGACAAACTGAGAGCAGAAATTGCATTTTAAAATGGCGCGTTTAGTTACAGTTTTGGCCTGGTGCAAAGTTTGTCAGTTCTGTACGTGTTTACCTATTGTGCGCTTTCTGATACTGAGCAGAACTCTCGCTATGCATAGAAAGAACTATAGACCTTTTGTATTACTATGTCTCGCGTAGGTGGTGTGGCGAGCGATGCAGGAAGAGTTCATCGCACAGTACAAGTACCTGGAGAGCCGCATTCAGACCTGCTACCCCGGCTCACTCATCGCGCTCGACTTCTCCATAGAGGACATACTCGAGTCCTTCTCAGACATTGCACGCTCACACTGAACCACTTCAGTCAATACAGCTTTTCCTCTCAGCCTTGGGGGCCCGGTCACATACATGCTTATGTACGCAAAAACATTGTATTATTTAGGACTAAGACTTCCCCAATTTTGGGAGCAGCAAAGGACTGGCAATTGTTGATTGACACACATGAGACGCATTACCAAACGCCTTCAGAAATCTGTACCACAGGTTACAGACCGGACATACTCATATTAAAAAAGGCAACAAAGAATGTAGTACTTGCTGAAAATAACAGTTACATGGGAAAATAACATACCGAAGGACCACAACTTCAAAGTAACCAAGTACTGCAACTTAGTAGACCGGATAGTGAGAAACGGATTTAAGATTGATCTCTTCGTTGTGGATGTCGGAGCATGAGGACTACCAGCAAACTCGCTCTACAGTCTCTTCACACGAATCTAGGCCTAAGCTCTTATATGGAGAGAGCTTCGAGCTTTCGAAAGTGTCACTGGAGGCATCCTAAAGAATATGGATAGGTAGAGAGAGGGAGGTTGAGAGCGGGACTATGGTTATCCGCGTCCTAGTCATCGCAGACTTGCTGAAGAGGGCTTGCCGCGAGCTGAAACGTAATGCATGCTGGAGAACTCAAGAGTGGCCACTCGTTAGCCCCGACTTCGATTGAGACCCTCCTTTACTGTCAATGGGCCCGGATATGTTCGGTGAAGCCATTGCAAGCTTAGTTCGACACCTTCTTCTTTATATTATAATCAGTAAAATACAGACCGGAATTTATTAGTCCTGAGGTTTGCAAAAATTTGAAATTATGCAATTTTTTTTGCCTTATCTCTTATCATTATCGGTAATGCATGATATTAAAAAGGTTGATAGATGATGCTCTAGCTAGAGGGTCAGATCCTTCTACCGCAAGCTGAGTTTTGGAAGTTCACTCTTGGTAGTATGTACCTATGTATGTCTTAAGAATTTATTTTGGTGACAACCTGAGTTTTATCCAGTTAGCAACATTAAATAAAGTACCGATGGTACAGATCATCTTTGGAATAACTTGCAGTCAACTTTGTTTAGGTATTTTGTACCCATTTTGTATCCTGTGTTTATGATAAAGTTTCACATATTTTTTTTTTTGCAAGTTTACACACAGCAGTGATCAAGAATTTAGTGTAGACCATTTTGTCACAATGAAATTATTATGGTGCTTTGATGTATGTGTAGTTTGTATGTAGATTGAAAAACAATGGAACTGAAACAAATAAATTTAATATTCAGTCAGAGTAATTTTTAGAATGATTTTCATTAGGTTTCATTCCATAATGTATAGGCAAGTACATCTGTTATTTGTAATGTTTTTATCTGTAAATAAATTATAAACCTTTAATATTTAAGAGCATTGTATTACACAATTCTGTTCATATCAGGATCTGTTGAATAAAATAAATGAATAATGTTTTTTGGTGGTTTGTTTTATATGTGTCTACTAATTGTTATCATCCAATTCTATCTTGAAATTCTATAGTAAAATGAGAGTGCATGAAGTGAAACAACAATTTACATTTTTCTAAATATAATTCCTAACAAGAAAAGATTTTCTGAAGCGTGCAAGTACTTCGAAAATAATAAAAACTGTAAAAGTCTAGAAGTGCGCAAGGTAGATTGTCTAGTCGATGCTCTTAGGCGGGCTCCAGTTGAAGTAGAACAGACCCGATGCCTTGGACTGAAACAGAAAACATTTCTACCATCACCTTCTGGAAGGACGGTACTGGACATTTTTCCGTAGTCCGGTTGACCCACAGAGCATCAAATACCTACCGCGCGCGCCCCCTACTAGAGACGCCCTAAGCGATAATATTTGAAACCCAAAAACTACACGCAGTGTTGCTAGCGCTTCGTATGTGTGTGTGTGTGTGCTAGTATCGACACTACACACAAAGAGGAGCAAGTTAGGCACACGCACAAAACAAATGCACACGCACAACACACATGTAAGTCATAGGCCACGCCCACAGGCTTCAACGGCGTTGTAGAGAAATCGCGCTCAGGGCGCCTCTAGGAGGGGCGCGCGCATTTGATGCTATGTGGGTTGACCGGACAACGGAACCGGACTACGGGCAAGAAGCGACATTTTAAGGTCAAGGTCGTGCAAGTATTGGAAAGGCTTAATGCTCAACTTTCTTTTGTTTTTTGAGTTTGATATTGCATTTCTTTCAGGAATGAGATTTACCCCATGGTTCGGTTTCCATATAAAGCTAGGTGGAAAGTCGGAGCAAGAGGACTACCAGCGAAGTCGCTCTACAGTCTCTTCAAGAATCTAGGGCTGCCAAGATCGACGCTAAGCTCATATATGGAGAGAGCTTCGGAAACGTCACTGGAAGCATCCTACAGAATATGGATAGGTAGAGAGAGGGAGGTCGAGAGCGGGACTGGTGGTTTCCCCGCGTCCTAGTCAACGCAGACTAGCTGACGAGGGCTTGATGCGAGCAGAAACGTGAAGCATGCGCGGGAAATTTAGAGTGGCCACTCGCTAGTCCCGACCTCGATTAACACCCTCCTCTACTGCCGATGGGCCCGGATATGTTCGGTGAAGACATCGCAAGCTCAGGTCCACACCTTCAAAAGGAAAGGGCATACCAGTAGCGGCTTCCAGAAGGTCAACTTTGTGAAACCTGGAGCCAAAAAGCTGCCCAAAGATAGGACTAAACCTTCTTCAATGTTAGGAGCAGCAAAGGATTGGGAATTGTTGATGGACACACATGAGAAGCATTACCAGATGCCTTCGGAAATCTGTACCACAGCATAAAGACCGCATATACTCATACACAACATCAAACTTAACAAGTACTGCAACTTAGTAGACCGGATTGTGAGAAAGGGATTCAAGACTGATCTCTTTGCTGTGGAAGTCGGAGCAAGAGGACTACCAGCAAAGTCACTCTACAGTCTCTTCAAGAATCTAGGGCTGCCAAGGTCGACGCTAAGCTCATACATGGAGAGAGCTTCGAAAACGTCACTGGAAGCATCCTACAGAATATGGATAGGTAGAGTGAGGGAGGTCGAGAGCGGGACTGGTGGTTTCCCCGCGTCCTAGTCAACGCAGACTAGCTGACGAGGGCTTGATGCGAGCCGAAACGTGAAGCATGCGCGGGAAATTTAGAGTGGCCACTCGCTAGTCCCGACTTCGATTAATACCCTCCTCTACTGCCGATGGGCCCGGATATGTTCAGTGAAGCCATCGCAAGCTTAGATCCACACCTTCCCCTTCCCTCGCCTTGCTAGGTAATAGGGTTAAACACGTTCTGATCCGCACCAATGCAACAAAGAAACGGCTATTAAATACATAAACCCTCGTCGCACAGTTGTGGGCTAATTTAGCCTCATATTATTATTTGTATTTTTTGTCATGTTTAGTTTTTGTTTGTTTTTAGCCTTATTAGGCTAGAAACTGCATCTCTTACCGTGCATGTCGTATAAGCCGACTAAGGGATAAGGACAAGGTGCCGTGTTAAAGGGCGACAGGTTAGCCACCTCTCGCCTTGGCACTGTCCTGTCCATCGAATCATGCAGGAGCCTTCGTGCCTTACTTCCTGATTGATAGTTATCTTGTCCTAATACATTACTTAACGTGGTGGTCGGTGTTGTGCTGTAATTTACAAGAGTACTTGCAGCACAACACCGATTACTCTTCTTATCCCGATTGTCGGGGTACAGCGTGTGGTATGTATGTATGTTAGGTTAGAAATGAGAGCCCCTGAAAATCAGCTTAACTTTTTTGGATAGTGAAACAGCTGAGTGGGCTCCCTTTTCATCACATGTACCTATATGTTTATTTATATTTGGCTAAATGGTTTTGTGACGAATAAATATTTTTTTTCAAATAGGCTCCGTCTTTTCCATCCGCTTCAGTGTAAACGGTACAAACAACGAGGAGTACCCGCATCGCACCTTTCAACTTTCGAAGTTCAAGTCGGTAGTAATGGTCTCAAGATTGTACTGACCACAGCGAGCGAGAAGATGAGGAATCCCACTCCGAACGCGAGGGTGGCGTTGTACTTGCGATTGTTGCGGTCGTACTGCGCCTGCCACGAGCCCTTCGGCACCGGAAGGTCGTCCATGTGCGGGGGCCTGAATCCACCCTCCTGGTGGTAGCGCCGCACTGACAAAGGCACACAAACAATGGACATTAAACAGTTTTTGTCTAGCTAAAACCAGCTAGACCATGGGTGTTAAAATTTTTTAGGTCATGGTTGATTCGTACGATCTTTTTGGCCGATGTTTCGAACTGGTAATTCCTATTTTACATTGCACAGAATATAAATTATCCATAGGATAAAATAGTGAGGTTATGTTTGGTTACATAATTTTGTAATGACTTCTGAAATATATTTATTGTGAATGATAGTAAAAATAAAAATTATTAAATAGAAATAATATGCTTGGAATAGGATATGAACCCGTAAATATAAAAGCCCACTCTAGAGAAAGTAAAGCTGAGTAAACAAGTGGAGCTGAGTCAGTAGGTAATTACGAAATTGAAGAAGTACCTGTCTGTGTGAGCAGCCGCGAGACGAGAGGTCGAGTAGCCTGCATTGTTAAACAATTAGAAATCCAAATTACTGCAAACAACGCAACGCTGATAAAAAATTCCGCCCAATTCCAGCTGATCGATATAATGATAGAAAAAAATGGTACCGTGCCTTGCAGTGTTGCCAACTCAAATTTTGAAATTCTCCTAGATTGACTTCGAAAATCTCCTAAAAATCTCCTAGAAAATTTTCATCCTAAAAAATTCTCCTGTTATTCAAATTATAAAAATATCACCACCTTTTTAGTGTTCCTTATCCGTACGGGACCATATTACTAAGCCTAGGCCATCTGTCCGTCTGTCTGTTTGTCTTACCTATAAAGAGCTGTATCTTGAGCTTAAAGTGCGAGTCGAACTCGCGCACCGAGGGTTCTCTGTCAGTCAGGCAGCATGTAAGCGTCTACTGCTGGACATTCGCCTTCAATTTTCCTCCAGTCTCTCGGCCTTCAGCGGTACGGACCACTTTTTCCGCCGACATACTTCATGTCGGCGTCCCACCTGGCGGGTGGTTTTCCCACACTTCGTTTTCCTGTCCACGGCCGCCAATGGTTACTCCAACGGTCGTCGTCGCTTCGGCTAACGTGCCCAGCCCACTGCCATTTTAGTTTATCCACCTGGTTTCCAATATCGATTACTTTGGTGCGTCGGGGGATTGCCTCATTTATTACGCATCATTTCGCGTAGCTATACTCCCAGGCCAGCCCAGCATGGCTATTTCCATCGCTCGCTGAGCAACTTTGGAAACAACTATAGTCAGAGCTCACGTTTCACACCCGTACTAGGAGGACAATATATACGGGTCTGACCTCGGAGCGAATTTTAAATTTCCGAGGCAACCCACCTTAATTGAATGCGCGTCAGCGCGAGTTGCCAAAAAAAAAAAAAAAAAAAATTTCGTCCCTCGACCTCCTTAAGGATACCTTGTCTACCAAGCAGTATTTGTCCGAGATATACGTACCTACTCTTCCTTTAACCTGTTCGATCACTTCTCCGCCAATAACTATATGTCCTCCCGTCATAGCCACGATTGCCATTCTAACCACCACGTAATTCGTCTGTTTTAATTATTTGTTTTTTTTTTTTTTGTCTTATTATTTGATAGGATGTCCGCCAATAATAAATAACACAATGCTATTAAAGGGTTGTATCTTTTGTACCGTAATAGGTTTATTAAAGTACTGCGGACTGACGGACAGACTGTCGACGTAGGCGTAGTAATACTACTGATTATTACAAAGAATACATGTAAATAACATTGATTGATAACAAAATGTACGTTCGGTTTGGCCCGCCCGGTAGTGTCAGTGTAATCACAGAGTATCAAGTTATCCTATCCAAAGAGCAAGAAAGTGTACCTTGTTCTTATCAAAAGACAAATCCTATCGTATTGTGTGACTTGAGCAAGTTGGTTGGTTGCTTCACAGACAGTTCATTCATTGTGTTGTCACCGTAAATACCGACATATTTGTTTGTTCCTAGTAAATATATGTTTTTATTTTAATCCCGAGTTTCTCACTCCTAAATCTTCTCCTGTAGTGATTTTCTTTCTCCTAAATTTTCTCCTACTCTCCTGACAGGCAAAAAGTTCTCCTAGCACCACTGAAATTCTCCTGAATCTAGGAGAAAATCTCCTAACATGGCAACACTGGTGCCTTGGATGGACCTATACAGTGTTGCAAACTCAAATTTTGAAATTCTCCTAGATTGACTTCGAAAATCTCCTAAAAATCTCCTAGAAAATTTTCGTCCTCCTAAAAAATTCTCCTGTTCTTCAAATTATAAAAATTTCACCACATTTTTAGTGTTCCTTATACGTACGGGAACATTTTACTAAGCCTAGGCCGTCTGTCCGTCCGTCTGTCTATCTTACCTGTAAAGAGCTGTATCTTTTGCACCCTGAAAACCGGTCAAGTGCGAGTCGAACTCGCGCACCGAGGGTTCTCTGTCAGTCAGTCAGTCGGTCAGCGTGTAAGCGTCTACTGCTGGACATACGCCTTCAATTTTCCTCCAGTCTCTCGGCCTTCAGCGGTACGGACCACTGCTTTCCGCCGACATACTTCATGTCGGCGTACCACCTGGAGGGTGGTCTCCCACACTCCATTTTCCTGTCCACGGCCGCCAATGTAGTACATGGTTACTCCAACGGTCGTCGTCCCCTCATTCATTAGTCATTACGCACCATTTCGCCTAGCTATACTCCCATGCTAGCCCAGCATGGCTAGTTCCATCGCTCGCTGGGCAACTTTTGAAAACAACTTTAGTCAGAGCTCACGTTTCACACCCGTACGTCATAAACGGTAGGACGCGCTGGTCTTAATATATACAGGTTAGACCTCCGGGCGAATTTTAAATTTCCGAGGCAGCCCTACTCAGTTGATTTCCTCCCTCGACCTTCTTAAGGAGACCTTGTCTACCAAGCAGTATTTAACCGAGATATACGTACATACTCTTCCTTCAATATGTTCTATCACTTCTCCGCCAATAATGATTTGTCCCCCCGTCATAACCACGATTGCCATTCTAACCACCACGTAATTCGTCTGTTTTAATTATTTGTTTTTTTTTTTTAGTTTTTAACCACACCAAGTTTGACACTTGTACGTATTACCGTTTTTACGTTAGAGCAAAACCAAACAAAAAATAATTTTTTTTTAGAAAAAAACGTTTCTTTTATGGGGAAGCCCTTAATTTTTTTTTTCTTATTGTTTAATAGGATGTCCGCCAATAATAAATAACACATGATCTGTGAAAATCACAACCAGCTACCTATTACGGTACAAAAGATACAGCCGTTAAAGTAGTGCGGACTGACGGACAGACTATTGACGTAGGCTTAGTAATACTACTTATTATTACAAAGAATACATGTAAATAACATTGATTGATAACAAAGTGTTCGTTCGGTTAGGCCCGCCCGGTAGTCGCTTGTCGGTCGATCAATGCACGCACACACTCACAGAGTGTCACATTATCCTATCTAAAGAGCAAGAAGGGGAACCTTGCTCTTATTAAAAGACAAATCGTATCGTATATTGTGTGACTTGAGAGGTTGGTTGATTCACAAACAGTTCATTCATTGTTTTGTCACCGTACATACCGAAATATTTGTTTGTTACTTACTAGTAATTATATGTTTCTCACTCCTAAATCTTCTCCTGTAATGATTTTCTTTCTCCTAGATTTTCTCCTACTCTCCTGACAGGCAAAAACTTCTCCTAACACCGCTGAAATTCTCCTGAATCTAGGAGAAAATCTCCTAACATGGCAACACTCCTATATTACTTTACTCTTTGGCCTGGATGCAAGTGTTGCCAAACTTTGGACCATAGAATATAATACTATTTTTGACTATAGAGATGCCTGAATTCAGTGGAGGTTTTCCGAATAGCAATAAAAAAAAATTCCCCAATTTTATACACTTGGCTCCCATGACGCCACTAACATTAGAAGACAGACAAAGAAGCATTTAGCATGCTGTTAAAATTAAGAAATACCCGTTTCTTAGAGTTTTTTTTATTTTTAACCGACTTCAAAAAAAGGAGGAGGTTCTCAATTCGACTGTATTTATTTATTATTTATTTATTATAAATATTTTTGGAGTCTCTCAAAGTTATGAGCATAAATACTAATCAGGGAGCATATTTCCATAGTCCACTAGGCGAAGTGCACTGATTGGTCGTTCTCAGTTTTGCGGGAAAATTTAAATTTAAAGTTAAATAAAAAGTATTTTGCAAAATAAAGTTTTTTTATGTGATTATAAAAAAATAACATTAACCTAATTTTAACACCCTAACCTAGATTAACAAAAAAAAAACAAAAAAAAAATTGTGGCATTCGAACCCATGATAAAAAAATACAAACCCTACACCATACCACTGATCTACGAAATCACATAAACGACCTAACCGAATATCGGATTCACTAGGTTCGCTGGGAGTGCCGGAGGCGGAGCCAGACGAAATTTAAATTTTCCGCCAAACTGGCATCGACCAATCAGCATCATTCGCCTAGTGAATTATGAATAATGCAATCAGGGACATATATCCGATCCGAATAATAGCAATACTAAACACAGAATGTTAGCCAACCGTATTTTAGTAGTCATTACTATTCTAAATAAAGTTGTGTTTATGGAATATTTTATTTTATGCATAGAATGTATTATAATAATACTATTTATTTATTTTCTGCTTATAATGTTTGCATATAATGTTTGTTGTGCATATATAATTTATTAGCCTGGTTCGTTTAAATATAATTTTTTATAATTTATATAAACCCAATTTCGTAGCGATATAGAAATTACTTAAATAACGGAGAGATTAAATGGTGTTTACTTCTAGAGAGGTCAGCTAAACTAAACTAAAAAAAATACTCTAGAGAGCGTTCCATATAAATCTTCCCTTCGCCGTTGTGTTGGCTCCACTGTCTATCTGTCAAAACAGCGTTGAGGGTTGCTATGTGTACAGATTAACCCGTAATTATCAGTATTTACCGTATTTATTATACGGTAAATACCTATTACATTATTTATTAGGTAATATAATCTTCACAATCTGGCAACAGGAATTTAAGCACTGACAGTGACACTGGCAGTGGAGCCAACATAACGGCGAAGGGAAGATTTAGTTGGATCACTCTATACCTACTCTTTGGAAATGAGGATCAACGCGGTTTTTAGTTTTGAATGTAGTATTGAAGTCCATGAAAAATCCAAAACATTGGGTTCATTTGGTTGGTTCGGACGAGTGCTCCATACTTCCACCAATACACTTGGTGACGAGGGTCTGATGATGGAGACAGGAGGTGGACAGTGGGACTCTTCAACCGTTACTAGTAACTCCCTCGAGTTTGGGCTCATTTGGTTGGTATGGGCGAGTGCTCCATACTTCTACTAATACACTTGGTGACGAGGGTTTGATGATGGAATCAGGATGTGGGTGGTGGAACTCTTCAACCGTTACTAGTAACTCCTCGACTTTGGACTCATTTGGTAGGTTTGGACGAGTGTCCCATACTTCCACCAATACACTTTGTGACGACGGTCTGATGGTGTCAGAAGGTTGACAGTGGAACTCTTCAACCGTTACTAGTAACCCCTTCGTCTAATCAAATGAGCCCAAACTCGAGGGGGTCACTACTAGTAACGGTTGAAGAGTTCCACTGTCAACCTCCTGACACCATCAGAACGTCGTCACCAAGTGTATTGGTGGAAGTATGCGAAACTCGTCCAAACCCACCAAATGAGTCCAAACTCGAGGGGTTACTAGTAATGGTTGAAGAGTTCCACTACCCACCTCCTGATTCCATCATCAGACCCTCGTCACCAAGTGTATTAGTAGAAGTATGGGACACTCGTCCAAACCATCCAAATGAGCCCAAACTCGAGGGAGTTACTAGTAAGGGTTGAAGAGTTCCACTGTCCACGTCCTGACTACATCATCAGACCCTCGTCACCAAGTGTATTGGTGGAAGTATGCAGCACTCGTCCGTACCAACCAAATGAGCCCAAACTCGAGAGGGTTACTAGTAACGGTTGAAGAGTTCCACTATCCACCTCCTGTCTCCATCATCAGACCCTCGTCACCAAGTGTATTGGTGGAAGTATGGGACACTCGTCCAAACCCACCAAATGAGTACCAACCCGGGCGGGTTAAACCCTACCACCTAGTAATATAATAAGGGAGTCATATCCCTTAGTCGCCTTTTACGACATACACGGGGAGAGATGCAGTGGGGCTATTCTTTTAAAGTACCGGCCCCACACCGTAAATCAGTTTCTCTGGCATTTTGATAGACGTATTTGTACATTTCGGCACAATGCAATATTTATACTATTTAAACCGGCCAAATGCGAGTCGAAATTGCTCGGTTTCTTCTATGGGAACTTCTGTGAATATTTTACTTTTTCTTATTTTTATTATTTGTTGTTATATCGGCCATAATAACACATATTCTGTGAAAATGTCAACTGGCTACCTATTACGGTTCAAGAGATACAGCCCTCGACGAATGAGTACGCCTTGGCTGGCTAGCGCTAGCGCGCGGGTCTGGGATAGAGTGACGTCACGCGTAGCCGCGGCGCACTGAGTTTTAGCGGCAGAAGCGGCTTAAGTTTATTGATAATATCTCCGTAACTAATGGTCCGATTTGGATAATTCAAAAAGATATGCCATTCTTATGCCATGAAGAACAACGTGGATATTGCTATTGAATTTGCTGTTACTTTACCGATCCTCATTGGAGGTACAGATCGTTCACATTTATTTTACCTCTGACACATGTCAGTGTATCTTCCGCTAGGTTGGCACTTCTTGCTGTCACTAGTACTACGGTCCTAAAAAGGGTTACTTGCTATTAAATTTAACCCGTAGTAGTGGAAATTATGAATAAGTACCTGTTGCACTTGTAGTGATAAGTGATAAGTCACCTTTGCGCACTCCTGCATTTCTTGTTTCTTGTCGTGTACTGTTCTTCTTTCAATTTGTGTGCAATAAAGCGTTTCTATCTATTCTATCCTAAAAATATATTCAAATATTTCGTACACGAAAATAGTCCGAACCAATTATGGCAACACAAAGCTCAGGTTAGCCAACTTGATGGCTAGAGGTAAAATAACTGTGAACGGTCTGTAAATTGGATGTAAATATTATGGACATGACTTCCTTTTTCATTTAGGTATGTTTTTATCGGAATTGTTTTGTGATTGTGCATTAAAAACTTTCCTTCTTTGTTGTCCAATAGAAACGTCTAAAGTTTTTAAGATTTCAGAAGCTTTTAAAGAAATACAAGCGAGTACCTACCCACATAGCTACAGACTGCTACAGAATGCTGGAAGACGTTTATAAAGCGTTGATAAAGGTGGGTCTGAAGATGAACCGGGACAAAACCAAGGTCATGGCGACCGTAACGGGAGGACAATTCTTTATTGACGGAGAAGTAATTGAACAGGTTGAAGAGTAGTTACGTATTGCTAAATTCGCCCTCATGAGGTTTAACCTACCTACAGCAAAATTTTAAGACCCGTTTATGTCGTTGCCGTTTATATGACCAGTGCGTCCTCCCGGTTTTGACATACCTATGCGTGTGAAACTAGGACTCTGACGGACGCTGTTATCCAAAGGTTGAAAGTTGCTCAGCGAGTAATGGAGCGAGCCACGCTGGGAATTCGCTACGTGATGTTGTGTAAGGAGGCAATTCGTTGATTCGATTCATCAAAGTAGGTACATAGTCGATATTGGACACCGGGTGGCTAAGCTCAAGTGGCACCGGGCTGGGTAAGTCAACCGAAGAGACGGCGAACGATGCATGGAGTAACCGTGTCCTACACTGGCTGACGTCGGTGGACAGCAAACGGAGTGTGGGAAGACCACCCGCCAGGTGGGACTACGACATCAAGTATGTCGGCGGAAAACAGTGGTTCCGTACTGCTGAAGGCCGGGAGGGCTGGAGAAAGATTGGAGAGGCGTATATCCAGCAGTGGACGCATACACGCTGACTGACTGACTAACATGGTTGATGATGGTTGGTTACCTTTCCTTTCCAAGCTAGTTTCCAAGGCAGTGACGCCCTGTCTCGGAGCGCCTGCGACGGAAAATACGAACTATGTTCAGGTTTGTTCAGGTTTCGACCTTCATTCAGTGAGGTTGCAGTGAGGTGACTGGTGGTATCAATCCGGACGGGTTAAGGCTTACCATAAATAAGGTAAGGGGAAAGGACCTAACGTAATAGGTAGGTAAGTACGTGGATTACTATCTGTAATTTAAACGGTAAATAAAAATTGTGCCTACTGTCATCATCATACGATCATACCTAAAACATCTACTGTAGGTGTGCTTGGAATTTAGTCTACCAATTAGTTTATTTCATCATTCATGGGTAGTGAATAATTATGCCCTAACACGAATTTGCAGTCATCCGCGGCATGCTCGATGTCATTCCGCGCTTTAAATTTATTCCGTTCTTCGTTGTTTGCCATTGAGCTATACGTTGTACTAGAGGATATACTAAGGGCAAGTACTTTCGCCCCATCGAAGAGAGTTGACTAACAAACTTCCTGTCAGTCGACTCCCGGCGGCCGTCGATGTTAGTCATGTGTACTTCAACGCTTACACAATAAACTTCGCGCGAAGCGAGACACTAAATACGGACTGTGCTACAGTGCGAGCGAGAGTTGTAGATTCATGATTATTTTAGGGTTGTCGGTTTCACTAATATATATTTGTGAAACCGACTAAACATTTCTAAAAAATAAGTAATATTTTATGTGTAAGTATCTTAGTACAATTTATTAATGTATTCGTTTATTTACAGATTTTTATAAATTTATTTATGCACATAATTTATTTATTTATTTTTATTAATTATTATTACCGTGTTGTCACCAGTGATAGTAATAGGTAGGGCTTATTTACCTAAACTTCGAGGAACAGAGTAAAAAATTGGAGACTTCCTTACGACAATATTTTTTTCCGGTTTAATAATATTCATGATGTTTTAATTTCGCAATTTAAAAAAAGTGGCCACTTTTTTTAAATCGCGAAATAAAAAAATATTATCAAAACAATTACTTATAGTTTTTGAGAAAATCGATCTTATCAATAAAATGGCGCCTCTCTGAGCGTGGCTTTGTGAGTAGAGGTCTTTTTGGCTCAGTCGAATGTACCACTGGTCCCTCGGCACAGCCGTTGACTTACATAAAAAAAATTTTAAGACCCTTTTTTTTTAATAATGTTCTCATATTTCAATTAATTCAATTTTATTAATTTTTTCCTTACTTGAAACCCCGTTACACCTTACAAGACTCATCACGGTGAGCATGGCTAATATTATATTAATCTTATGTTTTCCTAAAATAGAAACTTCATCATATGAATGTTTTGTTGGAGGGAATTTGTTGTATCTTTCATTATGAGGACGTTGCTATATTGAACAAAAGAAATTACAATCGTTGATTTAAAATAATAAATAAGTAAAAAAAAAACCAACATTTTGCCTCAATCAAACGAAAAATCACTGTCATTGCACTGACAACCCTATGCGTTCCGCAAACGCCGTGCGCGACGTAATTCAGCGCTGCACATCGTTAGACGATCGCTATTTATTTTAATACTGGTGCTGCGTGCAGCGTTTATATTTAGCTTCACAGCTGCTTAATACCCCGATTCATTCCACAAACTCCGCCTACTTACCAACACCACCGAATATATATTGCCAACACTGATGGCCCGCCTGTCTGTGTTAGCTCGTGCACAACGTAATTGCAGCGCTGCACATCGTTAGACGCTCGCAATTTATTTTACTACTGTTGCTGCGTGCAGCGTTTACTTAGCTTCACAGCTGCTTCACGGCGCGGCGTATGCGTCACAGAATAGATACTGCTTGCATTCCCCCGCCCGCTCCACCTTTCCTCATACCGCAGTTTTTGTTGTCAAAGATTCGTTCAATCTTTCTTAGTAGCGTTTCCTCTAGTATAACATTATTTCTCTATGTTGTTTGCTGATCGATCACTCGCTCGGCGCGTCCTCTTCAAGGCGTCGCGCGTTGGCCGCGCCACAGAATAGAAAAGAGTACTGCCGCGCGCCGCACCCCGCCGCGCCGTAACGATAGCGGTAGCGGTACGACAAGAGTATAGTATAGTATCGTATAGTATAGATAGATAGGCTTTCAACAGATATACAGTCGGAGCGTCAGCTGAGCGCGGAGCGGTCGCTTGTTCGTGTCGTTGGTTTTGTGCCGAACCTTGTGATAAAGCTTTGTTTACTAGAGTTCTTTGTTGTCGTTGCGTCAATATTTTTATGTGGGCCTGCATTTACGTGAGTCATGCATGACATGAATTGAGTAATCAAATCACAGTGCATAATGAGATAAGTGTATTCAAGTAATGATAATAAAATGTTGAGAAAAGTAATTATTCTTTTATAACTAGATAGGTAAGTAAGTAAATAAGAAGCGGCTTAGGAAATAAAAAAATATATTAACGTCTTGCAGATATAAAACTAAATAAAAAACACATTAAAACGAAGTGTGCTAAAGTCTGAAACTTTAAACAAAGAAAATATTTGTGACAGTATTGCCTACCTAACTACCTACATTACTTTATTATGATTTAAGTAAACGAGCGTGATCTACGTTTACAATACGTGCAATAAACATAACTTCAAGTTTGGTAATAATGATAAGAATTCTTTGTTTTGAAATTGAAAGCGTCGAGTGAGTGCCAACGAAGGACGGTCGTCGTCGGTGAAAGTGTACGTGTCGTCGGTCGGAGACAGTCGGAGTCGACCGCGACGGTCCGAGCTAGGTACCTATGGAGTGGTTGAAGCGCGCGTGGGGGCGCTGGCGCGCGGGGGGCGAGGCGCCGGGACCCGAAGACGACGGCTTGGAGACTCCGGAGCAGCGCCGCCAGCGCTGGACTTCCATCCGCATCATCTACTTCACCATGTTCCTCATGTCGCTGGGCTTCAGCATCATCCTCACAGGAGTCTGGCCTTACCTTGATAAGGTGCATTTTCTCATTTTCAGTGCACTTTCTTTATGTCATACTTCATTGTAATTTTATGATAGGTGGGTAGGTAATAGGTATCTACCTACTCGATAAAAAGCTGTTAAGTGAGAACGTTGTTCACACACAGAGGGTTCCGTAGCCTTATGTTCCTCCACGCAGGTATAGCCAGTGTGCGCAGTGCGCAGCAATCACGCGGTCGCACTCGCACGTATCTCGCGTATCACGCCATCTATCGATGACCGTTCATACTTTGGTAGTTAAAATGTTTGACAATTCGGTAGATGGCGATTTTCTGCATATTACGATTCTTGTATAGGTCCCCCCTTAGTTTTTACTTTTTTATATTTTTGTTATTTGTTGGCATATCCGACCGAGCATATAAGGTGCTTCGTTATTCATGTCAAAAACTTCGGGAGGTCTACACACACACTCAAACAAACACGTTACGCAAAAAAATTATATGTTTTTAGCATTACTTTTCGAGAAATTTAACAAAACATGTTTGCTACCTAAACATTAAATAGATCAACCTGTGTGTACCAGTAGGTAACTTACAATGTATGGGGTCAATGACCGTACTATGTTAAAACGCAGAACAGCTGTTTGTTGTGTTTTTCAATGTGTGAGATACTCTTCACTTACACTAGTCTTGTAGTTAGGAACTTACCTACATTTACAAAAATTGCCGGAAATAGCCACCTTGCACTCGGATGCAAAGAGTGGCCTTCCTCACGACGATGCTCTGATTCACATGAACTAGAGTGTCACTGTTACGATCCGGACACGCAACCTTCATTCTCCACGGTGGTGTGACCATCCTGGCCTGGCCATAAACTAGATCCTGGGCCCGTCCCCAGAGTCCCCACACATGAAAATCTAGCGGCCGTACATACGTCACAGTATGTTGCTCATTCATAACA
Source organism: Nematopogon swammerdamellus (assembly GCA_946902875.1). NCBI lineage: Eukaryota > Metazoa > Arthropoda > Insecta > Lepidoptera > Adelidae > Nematopogon > Nematopogon swammerdamellus. The sequence goes on from OX336345.1 coordinate 14,862,705, forward strand.
CAGCAGCAACTAAGTTCCAGTTTGAGTCTCGGTAACCGGCATTTTGAATTGCGAAACATGACATGTGCTCTCTATCGAACCGATTGCAACACACTGACGGACGAAACACAAAGAAATTGCCCCCGCGCCGCGCCGCCGCGCACGGAGTGAGTGCGGCGGCGGGGTAGTCAATGAGCTGTCGGCGGCACAGTCGGCGGCTACCGACAAAGTAAGTCACAAGGTCACTATTCTCAAATCAAAACAAACGTGCAGTTCGCATAATAAAGTTTTATGGCTTAGTGAAGGGAATCTCGCTTCACTAAGCCATAAAATTTTGTTGTGCGAGCTGCACGTTTGTTTTGATTTGAGAATAGAGGTTTGCGCCGCGCTGCCATAAAACTAGAGACGTCGCGCTAGGTAAGTAACTACGTTTCGTGTTTGGTAAGAAGGGTCTATAGCATGATTGGTTTTTAGAGCTATTTGACTTTATTTTTTTGTTAGGAGATGTTAGGAGAAAAAATGCTCCTATAAACATATGTTTTTTTATACGTAAAGTGTTTATTTGAGTGCGTATGTAACCCTCCCGAAACATTAGACATGAATAACGAAGCACCTTAATAATAACACATTCTTCAACCGGCTACCTATTACGGTTCAAAATACACAGTCCTTGGAAGGACATGTAGATAGGCAGACGGCGTAGGCTTAGTAATTGGCTTCCGCATGGATACGGAACCCTAAAAATAAAAAAGCAACACAAAAGTGGCTTTTATGGAAATGAAGCGACAACGCGGTCTAGTTTCATAAATCAATGAGTTGCGTATTCAGCGAAAATGAGAGTTACTTATCTGCATTCTCGTAAATAGGTAAGGTAGGCATTGAAATAAAAGAGACCAATAAATAAATATAATATGTATGTATAAAATTATCTACATAAACTGTATCTATTAAATAATCGGTGTCTATTATAAATATACTATAAATACGTAAATTAGAGGAAACTATGTTGTTTTAAATGACAAGATTTTTATACATATTCATCACAAATGACACTGGCAAGCACAGCGAATAGGTGGCTAGATACTATTGAATGGCAGTAGCAATTATGTTGTTGGAAGGCACTGGACCACATCTCATAATCTTGAGTCCAATGAAATGTATCATTACATGTAATCTCTACAAGCATAAGGTAGAGTTGGAAAGAAAAAAATGGTGTTTAAATAGTTTACCACTGCAGTTAAAAAAATCCGTGGAGTGTTTATATATTCACATTGTTCTAAGTTTATTTAAATGAATAGTTTTAGAAAGAAGTTTCTCGATTAAAAAAGGATGCCATTAATTACTGCAGACAATTTAAGGACTAATCGGCTGAACTCACTTCGATGTCTGAGCCCAAATTCAATTCTACAGATAAATAAAGTCTATAATAAGGATAAGGTAGTAACCTGACATTACCTACCTACTACCTGCTGAGTCGTTAGTGGTAGCTATCTTAGAAGCGCGTTGATATAAACAAGGACAAGGTCATACATAGATTATGTACGAGAAATATAGAGAAAGATTAATGTATTGTTACAGTCTTATTTTAGTATCGAAAATTTTATACTGGTATACATAACTACATACCAAAACACGTATAATCAAGATAAGTTGTTTACCTAGTTATTTAAATAATATTCATATTGTAGATTGGTATCCTTGGACATCTTAATGAAATATTTATGACGTTTTTGTAAGAAATTTTGCCTACGTTATAGCACACATTTTATCATTTGAGCAATTTGTGTTCTGCGTTTTTAAGGAAAAGGTTTAACATATTGTAATTCGTCGAACCCAGTTAAAATGTTTTTCTTTTGAAGTATTTCTTATTCTGTATACTGAGAAGGTTCTTAAAGGATATTTTATTAAAATCTTATGCTAAGTTTGTGCGTTAGAGTCGTTAGCTTTGATTTCATCTGACTCAGTTATTGACTTTTCCGTACTCTCGTCGCGTAAAAGGCAGGGACACTTTGGACTTGATTGTCGAAGTGGACCGCGGTTATCGCTCCGACGGGTGAACTGTCGTTCTATTATCTTTAAACGTTTGAACGTCAAGGAAAACTAGATACCTACTCAGGTAGGTATTCATGTTTCACCATTGGGCACACAGCAACGCGCACTCTCAGCGCGCACTTGATTCAACCACCCAGAAGCTACTAGGTACCTACCTGTTTATTTCTTTGTTATTGTAGGTAGGTAGTACCGGATAGCTAGCCCAAGGATGAAACTCTACCAGTGGCAGTGGAATTTACTTATCAATATGACTCAAATACAGTTGGCCAGCAGATCCGCTGTTCGGGAGTGATGCATCGACTCAGTCATCATCAGTCATCGGCCAAGTCGCGTCTAACCAACGCGACAGAATAACCTTTCAACCGGCGCATAATCCCGGAGTGGTCCGTCGTGCCGGATGGTGACTTGGTCCCGGCGGCCACTGCACACGAATACTATTTAAGCGTCGATTTGACCAACGTACATAGGTTGAACTCTAACTTTAATACCGTCCACCATGACCTGGAGACTGGGAATTCGGCTTTACTTTTCCTGGCAGAAACTCAAATATCTTGCCCTGCCGGTACTTCTTGCTTCACCCTGGAAGAAGCATTCCGCCCTCGAGCCGGAGTTTACATGTTTGCCAGAGCGGATCATTTTTCTGTCGTTGCCTGCGCTGCCTGGAGAACCCTGAGCTCTCTGTGCTGTGGGTTTATATGAACTTACGCCGCCTACGACTACGTACGCCTGTCTTTACAGGTCGCACTCTGGCGACGCGGGGACAGCTCAATTATTGGAACACTTGAGTAGAGCGGCAGATGAAGTGCCAAAGCGGTTTCCCTCTGCTTGGGGATTTTAATGCCCACCACGAGGTGTGGCTGGGCTCAGGGAGAACGGACGGAGAGCCGCCTATGACTTCGCCCTGACGCATGACTTGTCTCAACTGGTAGACCAACATACCAGAGTACCAGATATATACGGTCAAGAACCCTCGCTGCTAGACCTTCTGCTGACGACGAACCTACTGGATACAAATTCACAGTGAACGTTCGTCTTGGCTCCTCTAACTACAGTCTAGTGTCCTAGTCTACGGTGCCATCTTGCCATCTTCAGTACCGTACTGGAGGTATGCGTCGAATTTGGAACTACGCGTCAGCAGATCGGTATGACATGCAATAATACATTGCATCCTACCCATAGAGAGTTATGCTTAAGTTCGGATCGGTTCTAGGGGGACTGGAGATTTCATTCTCAGTGCCCTCGTCTGTCTCGTTGGTAAAAGCCAGCTCTGGTACAGCTGAGTCTGTGCTGATGCCGTCGTACCTTATCGTTCATGGTGCCAGACGTGATCCTAATATCTCCGAACTGAAGAAAGAATACAATCGCCTCTCCAGATCCTGCAAGAGGGCTATCAACAGGGTCAAATTTTAATATATATATTCAGAGTTGGCGAAAGGTTGAGCCAGCACCCAACTGGGCGCCGTGAGTTTTGGTCTCGTCAAATCTGTCTAGTCCAATTTCTGCCGCTCCTAACTTCCGCTTTCTGCTGAAAGCCGACTTACTGGTGTCTCTCTTTACGGGGAATCTGGACAATGGAGGTGCCATCCCTCCATTCATAACAAGTACAGTTCCTACAACAAACTGTGCGGGTGGAGCTTCCCCCCCCCCTAGACGCCAGTAAGACGAGCTGGCTCTCTTACTTTTCCGCCTCTCTTACTCCGCTTGTCGTGTACCGGCAGCCTGGAAATCTACGTTCGTCCAAGCAGTTCCCAAAATGGACGACCGCTCAGATCCGTCGAACTACCGACCCATAACGATTACCTCTCTACACTGCAAGGTGATCTTGCTGCATTATAAATGCACAGGTGCTTGACGTACCTGGAGACGAATAACCTCATTAGCGATTTGCAATATTCCGGTTTCCGGCCGAACCGATCAGCAGGTAATCTCTTAGCGTACGTCACGGAAGTGAATCCTTGGGAATTACCTTGAAATTTCAATGCATTTGACAGAGTTTGGCACAAGTCGCTCTTGGACAAGCTCGGACTTCCTTCTGTGACTGGATCGCCGCATGTCAGTGAACGCCGGTGTACCACAGGGATCTGTGTTGTCATCTAGACTGTTTCTTCTGCATATCAATGATATGCTGCCACTCGGCAACATGCATTGTTATGCGGTGGCACACGGATCCTACACCAGTCACACTTCAGCCAGACATGTTGTGGACGAGAAAAGTCGAAGACTTGAGTCTGGCTTCGAACTGAACAAACACTGCACTTTATTTCCGAATGGGGCCGTAGTAATTTGTTCGAGTTCAAAGCATGCAAGACACAAGGTTGCGCGTTCAGTGCGAAGAGTTCGCACCAGCTCCTTCCTTAGCACATCGCTTAACCCTTTATAGGGCAGAAGCGAAATCAGTATGGCGGCTGTAACCACCCGACAAGGTTGACACTAAGGCTCATAATTAATTTATGCTTGCATTGGTAGTCGACCTTATTGCTAAAACGAGTAGTCCCTGAACGGGCGCAAGCTACAAATGAAACCACTAAAGTGAAGTTATTCACATCTTCTTGGTACGGTGCAACATACTGGTGGTTACGTTTGTGCTTTCTGTCTCATAAGTGTTTACGACTTGGGGAAGTGACTGTGTCTTATTTATTATTAAATAATTTAGTGGTAAAACGTGGTATTTTCGTGTTTCAAGGTAAGTTAATGACTATTTTAGTTATTTTCCTTCAATTTGGTGTATACATCTTAATTCCAACTTGCATCTATAAAGTACAATAACGATTTGAACTCAACAGGTACTAACACGAGTCAGTAAGCCTGGATACGCTATACATAGGAGGACAGGGGTAGCCGCGCGTCGGCGCACACGCGCCAGCGCGTCAGTCTAGCGCCGGCGACCGATCTTAGTCTCCGTCCGCCGCTCAGGCGGAGCGAACGTGCGCGTCTGTCACAAAATGCCTCATTGTGCAGTGCTTTGGTGCAAAAAGTCGTCGAAAAATTCAAACTTGAACACAGATGGAGTCACCTTTCACGAGTAAGTACTTTCATTCAATTTGATAGCATTTTTCGCTTGAATTTCAGTAACAAACATCGGCGTAAATATGTATGGAGAGCTCTTTTCTGCTTACCCACCATAGGTCGACTATCGTGTTGGATGCAGTTAGCTCTTGTAATTTTTTTTGTTTATTGATAAATATGTATGTTAAATGTATACAGATATTTCATGCATTCTGCCTTATTGCCAAAGGACATTTCTTCTAGTCAACCTCAGCAGGTTTCCTCGTTCAATATTCGTTTATCGCGCTTATTTCATTCAACCAGTACCTACCGGTTTTTACTTTTGGGCGACTCTAAAGGAATTAATTTCTTTAGGTCATGCGTCTACCGGGAATTAGTCTTGTTATGCTTAGCATTAACAAAATTAATTCATAATGAATACCCCGTTAGCATTTAGCACTGCTAAGCGCCCTGATGAATAAAAATTAATGCTAAATGCTAAGCAATAATCACATTTAATTTTAGTTAGCATTGCTGTTTCGTTCGTAAAACTTTGTTGGTTCGTTTGTTTTGGAACGCACAAAGCAATGAAGTATGTGCTATTTATCTGTGGTACTGCTAAATGCTAAATGCTATATAGCGCCTGCGCTCCGCTACTAGCTAGCTAGCTAGCATCTAAATGCGAAATGCGATGCGATCATGCGAGTGAGGGGTCGGAATTATCATCTGTCACGTGATCATTAGTTTTGGTCATATCTACAGAACCACTGGACTTAGACCCATCGTGTTGGTACTCAAACTGAACGTCTCGATGAGATCTACCCATCTATCACGTGATAATTTGTTTTGGTCATACCTGGAAAACCTCATTTTACCGTAAAAAAATTAAATATCCAGGTGGGTATGGCTGGTTAGTTTGTTAAAAAAGGCAAAGCCTGGAAAACCTCATTTTACCGTAAAAAAATTAAATATCGAGGTGGGTACTCATAAATTTTTTATGATAGGGTAGATTTTCGCGAATTTTTCGCGAAGTCATATTGCAATATAATTTGTCATATCGTTGGCTAAGTAATTAGCAAAGAGTTGTTAATAATATAATTTTTTTTTTTGGTTACAAAACTTTTCGACTTTCTAACATTATTTTTTTAATTTTCGAAAATTCCAATAACAAATACTCCAATAAGATAATACCAATGTACGAGGTCTTACATATCATTGTTTTGGAAATTTTATGTAGATTTATAATAAAGTATCCGAGGTATCTCAGAACTTAGAACTATTATCGTGTTTATGCGAAAATCTGCAAATTCGCAAAATTGTGAAAGGGGCGTTGCCTTTGTTCATTTAAGAGAAAGTTATATTATTCCCTTGATGTAAAGAAGGGTTAAATATTGTTAAATCCGTTTCATCTTTTCATCGCGAATCGACACAATGAGCGACTTATTGTATGAATCCCGTTCAAACGTATGGAAGACTGGCGTCACTTGGCTACCTACTCGCTCGGCCAATCACGGCGTTCCATGCGCCGCTCCCGCCTCAGACTTCACACCCCTTTGGCGGCTACCTCGGTTCTCATACAAACGATGCCGTATTTCGTATCCAGGCTTACTGACTCGTGGGTACTAAAGACCGATTTTGCGTTAGAATTTGAACAAGTGCATATTTCAGATTCTCATTTGTTTATTTTACGTAGTTGGGGCTATTACAGTAAACTTTTGCAAAGTAGAATTATCACTTTATGCCAGAAAAAAGTTAGTTTATTTAGATATTATTGCACAAAGATGATATTAGGTGTCAAAGTGTAGGTATGGTGGCCGGTGAGGTTTGTGCGATAAGTGCAACCTAAATTACATTACGAATAGTTACAGTAATTTAATTTCTATTTATTTCAAATGTCTACACCAGTATTAGATTTAGAGAACATGCCCTAAGATCAGCTACTCAGTTGGATTGAAGGCACAGACGACTGAAAATTCCGATATTTGAGGAGACTTAGATCCTGAGGATTTATTGCCCTTCGAACATCATATCACGGAGATTGGCAGCTGCAGGAGACTTTCATAGCGATATCATGGACATAACTCCACATCAGGCATTAGCTCCAATCATCAGTGATTCACCAATACTATCACCAGTTCCATCACCATTCACCAGCAGTACCGACTCAACAAAGAGGACGAGGTTTTATGACACAAAGGAATCATTTTTGTATTAATAGTTACCGTTTAGTCTCTTTGATTAATAATGTAAGCTTTTCTATGGTAAAAAATACCAAACACATTTTTATTTCAAATAAAAGTTATTTAATTATGATTTGGTTTTATTTATAAAAAAATTCCCTAAACGGTCACGGTTTCAAACAAAACCACCAAATTTTTTCCCTAAATGGTCTTGGTTTCATATGGAACCACCCCCTACAGCCTAACCCGAATAAATCAACAAGTGAATATCACACTAATTCCAGTCCATATGCACCCCTAAACATATTCCGATACCAAAAATTCAAATTCAACAAAAAAAAAATCTGCCCTATAAAGGGACACCTCGGGGTCCTCGGAGTCGAAATGTCGTGCGACCTTAACTTCCGGCGCCATATCGAGGGCAAGACCTAGCTGGCTTCTAATAGTCCGGTAAAAAGCTAGGCGTACTCAATAAGGTGCGTCGGTACTTCACGCAGGGCCAAAGGCTATTTTCATTCTGATGATTAGGTCCCGCTTGTCCAAGCGGGACCTACGCTCGAACTTGTTGGATGGCTAAGTCGTGCGGCGGATGGGTGATCCCGAGGTGACCACAATCTAGAACCACTGAAACTTACAGGGATGTCATCGCCCTAAGTTTGTTCTATCGCTTTTTCCATGGGGACTGCTCGGAAGAACTGATTGACGCGATCCCGCAGTCACCTTTCCACCGCCCCGCACAACGCGCACTGAGCAGGTAAAGCATCTCTACACGCGGAACTTACCGCGGATGCGTACCAATTGGTTCTGCAGATATTTCCTTCACAGAACTGGTCAACTCTGGAACGCTCTCCCTGTCCAGATATTTCTCCCCAAGTGCAGTCTGGGGTGCTTTAAGAGAGGCGTGAATAGGCACCTGTCAGGCCGGCATGGCATTTGCAACCCCCGAATGCCCATGGGCGTCGTTACACGTGTTGGACACCTTATAATCATGAGGTATCCAACACGTGTAACGACGGCTCGGTCGGTGCTACATGTCGCGGTTTCTACAAAAAAAAAACCACACAGTTTAAATATGTGACGGAAACATGTTCGCATTACCCAGATAATTATGTATGCGCTAATTTACTTTGTAACGTAACGTAGTAGTAGAGAAGACATTCTTAGGGCCAATTGCGCCAACACGAATTTAACGATATAAATCAGTTTAACTCGTTAAGCTAGTACCCGTTGACTGTGGGAACCGCGTTTAAATCCATAACTCGCAACTTTTTTTTTTTTATGGGAACTGGCACGGTTGGCTACATCACCTACAACATCCGTGATGTCAGCCCATAACACCGGGTGAACTAGGTGCTATGTCAGTGCTTCCCTTCATTTCGCGCCGGCTACACTGAACTGGACGGAAAACACGAACTATTTACATAGCCGTTTCGACCGACGTTTCGCTCAGTGCGGTGGTACCAACCCGGCCGGGATAAACCCTACCACCCAGTAAGGTAAGAAGGGAAGGGACCTAACTTAACTCTAAATTCGTGTTGGCGCAATTGGGCCTAAGAGTATTACTTTAAATCCATTCAAACATGAAAGTGTTCAGTCGTATGAAAATACCTAGAGCTTCTGTTGACATCCGCTTGCTTGCCAGAGATCACCGCCGCACCGCCGCCTCCTCCGCCGCAGCCCCGCCTCCGCCGCGCCGCACCGCCGCGCCGCACCGCCGCGCCCATGGTCGGCAGAGTGCGGGACACCGCGCCCTGTGCTAAATATAGCGCAGCCTGTATCATTCACGTGTAATTTGCTCTCGATCTTGACTTTGGCCAGAGAGGTTAGACAGTTTGACGTGGCACCTCAGTCTGAATCAGCATTCAGCATAATCCACTTTTTGGATTGTTACTGCGTGTGAATCACTTGTGCCCAGTTTTTATATGTAGTTATATAGTTATATATAATTTACTCAAATTATTCTTTTTTGTTATGAAAATATGTACCTAATTCTTTAAGCAAAAACTTAAACAAAAAACGTAAGATGAACCTGGACTGACTTTTAAATGTTTAGTATCTACCGAAAGGGCACTAACATGGAAACAAGGAAACCCTGTTAGTACATGGTAACAAACGTGTAAACTGAACTGTATCCATAAGATTTATTTTTGAAATGGACCGGCAGCTTCAAAACAATAGTGTAAATAAAAGAGGAACATTTGCCCAAGTCGACAGATAACTACTCTTTTGAAAAGTGATTTTATTTATTTATTTATTTATTATATGATGGATGATACATTAGTGACTTGAAATTAACGACTAAGAAATTAGCATCTGTTAACTGAATGTTATCTATTGCCATCATGTCAGGGCTCACGCACTCTATGTACTTGCGCGCGATAACTACCTACCGCCGACCGGACCGCCGGCGATCCATAATTCATTGGGCTGCCGACAGCCGCGTGGAGCTAACCTACTACGTGAAAGCGCGCTCACGCTACTGCTTCGTAAACGGTCGTACCTACCTATATCCAAAGAGTTTCTTTGCCTATGTCTTAATTCAAGTTGACATGGCTTCTGTTAATAGTGGCAGTGGCAATTTATGTGCAGTAGATGGATGTAAATCCAGCAAGAGGAGAGATAAAAATCTCTCTTTTTTCCATTTACCTGCTGATGAAGAAATGTGAGTATATTGTTTTTGTTGAGCAATAATTACCTATTCTAAAAAACCGGACAAGTGCGAGTCGGACTCGCACACGAAGGGTTCCGTACCACCGTACAAGATTTAACACTATGTAGGTACTTTATTTTTTATATTTTTACTATTTCTTGTTATAGCGGTAATAGCAATACAGCCCGCTGACAGACGGACGGACGGCGGGGCTTAGTAATATGGTCCCGTGGCACCCTTTGGTACGGAACAATAAAAATGGTAGGTAGATAGGTATTTTGGTTTATGTTGTGTTTCGCTTGAGTTTCAGTATGTTCGATATATCTGGCTGTTTGTCTATCACAGTCACTTTACGATTTGTGTGCATACAGCTGACATTTTCTGGTTGTTAAGGCAATTTTAAGACTACGTACGACGCAACAGAACGGAAAACAACGTCCGCGAAGATGGGGGTCGTCATTTGAAAATGGAGGGGGGGGGGGGAGGTGTATTTATTTATTTGGTTTTCTACAAGTAGGACACAACCTAACATAAAATAACACAGGTTTGCAGATTATTGTAACGTGACGTAGGAGGACAGTCTGGCCAAAACTGACGTCATTCTTACAAATACGAATAATCCCAAAATATGACATATTAATTCTAGCTGTGCACGCGCGGCGCGCGACACTTTAAAGAAACCTAGCGGCATGTGCTAGCGGCGCGTAGCGGTAGGCGGTTCGCTTGTCGGCTTCCTTTGACTATTTTGTCGGTGCGCCGCCGCAACACGCCGCCGCTCAGTGTAATACCGACACGTGCGGTCCGCGCTTTCATCTGCTTTATAGCAAACGTCGGCTTCCTTTGACTCTTTTTGTTGGTAAGACGACGCCGCAAGGCGCGCGCTGATCCAGTCAGCTCAGCGTCGTCAGCGGTTGGCAGACAGCTGACATATAGAGGGGGGGGGGGGGGGGGGGGGGGGTTCACTGAAATCGATTGCCTACGGCAATAAGTCCGCCTTCTGCCAAGCAGAAAGGTGTATGTAAAGGTCGACTGGAAGTAATTGCCGCCGGCAATAAGTCCGGCTTCGCTTGGCAGATGTATTTTTAATCTATACCGAATAAAATCGGTTAGATAAGCATGCGTACAGGTAACAATAATAACATACAGGGGTAGTAGGTAGGTAGGATTACCTGAAGTATTTTCGGGCTGAACTAATTTCTTCCTATAATATATTTTAACGAGGGCGAAGCCGCGGGCTAAAACTAGTAGTAGCCTATATGTTAAACAAAAAAAAAATTGGTACCTATCTAACAGTAAAAAAACATTTTTAAATCTGTGCTGCAGCTCGCGAACAAACATTCACACATATTTCCTCTTTACAATATAATAATATTAAAGATTGTGTAATGCATTGATATTTTTATCGAAAGTAGCAGCCCTAACATCACCGAATTTGCTTCAAGGCCCCGCGTCCGCGCGCAGCTGCAAAGCAATAATCACTTTACGCTCTTTCGTTTAGGTACATTTTCGCACGCAGCGACTGGCGTCGTAAAAGTTTAGGCTATTAAAGCCGAAGGTACGTAACTTTTTCTATGGAGAGATTCATCTGTTACGAAGTAACTATTTAGTAATCTGTGATCATGTGTGAAAAGATAAGTTATATTTTGTTTACGAAGAACTTTGTCTATAGATAAATTATAGATAATAACAACTTTGTCTGTTAGCAAAGAAAATAATCGTAAAAAAAAACCAGCCAATTCGAGTCAGACTCGCGCACCGAGAGTTCCGTACAACAACACATTATATTTTTTGTCTTATGTATTTACCAAAAACAATTATGTTTTCTTTCATTCAGCGTGATTTTTGCTATTAGTGTTTTTATTTTACAGTTTGCACTATAATCACACCAAGTTTGACGCTATACGCGTATTACTTTTTTACGACGAAAAATATGTATCTTGTATGGGGACGGGACTCGGGCGGGACCCCCTAAATTGTTTACTTTTTTTTTGTTATTTGTTAGGATATCCGCCATAATAACAAATATTTTGTGAAAATTTCAACCAGCTATGTTACTATACCTACGGCTTAAAAGATATAAGCTCGTTAAAGGTAGGACAGACGGACAGACAGACGGCGGCGTAGGCTTAGTAATGAGTCCCGTACGGAACCCGTGCACCGTGCATGAATTATGCATGATTTAGGTTACATTTTTTTTAAATTTTTATTTAAATAATTTAAAGCAAAATACTAAACTTTTTTATTATAAAATTTTCTTGCCAATAAATTTTCAACACACCGGATTATAATGTTATTTATCTTTAAATTTCAATATTTGCTCTACTCTGAACTCTGCTAGAAAGCGCGAAATGTTTTAATATTACATAGTGATTTTCATAAATAATTTATTATTTTAATTGGTAATATAGTAATATTAAAGTGTTTTATTTACATTTTAGGCATTCTGCTGCCCCTTAAACTAGCCCATAGGCTGTACTATAAGGGGCAGTGCTTCCATTCTTACAACTAAACTAAACTTAACTTTAGCTTGTAGTATATTATGTAATATATGGGTAATGTTTAGTTAGCTGAATATAATTTCATGCCAACAAACAAAATTATACAGAAACAAGCACCGAACCTACACTTACTCGTCGTGTAATCAAATCATACCTTTGAATGATGTGACGATCGACCTCAACCTGGTAAGTAGGCAATGCAGAAAGTACCTACTTTTTACCCGACTGCACGAAGCAAAAAGGAGGGTTATGTTTTTCGAGTGTAATGTGTGTACGAGTAGGATAATATGATGTGTCGTTGGATTCGTCTCGCTTTGTAGTGTCAAATGTTTTCACATTCAAGAATTCAAAATAGCGGCCGTTAGGCACCATATTTTCCAACTTTCAAAATCGTTTTTCTTCAAACAAAAAGTTATTTAAAAAATATAGGTACCACACTTAATGGTTTGGAGCTAAAATTAATTAAATAAAAACTAAATAAAGCAATTAAAAACCCGACTGCTAATCACATTAAGGAAAAAAGTAAGTACCTATATAAGTAGAAAATGCTGTAGTCGGGCGTGTAGTTGGATTCAAATAGACAGATAGGCCGACTACAGCATTTTCTGCTGATCTTTCCTTGTTTCCTTCATTTTATAGCAGTCGCATTTTATAATTTTTTAATTTAATATTTAAATACGTACATCGGTTGAACAGGTTATTGATTCAATACTTGAATTCTAACCAATCTTACATTATTAACTAATTTACAATCCTCTGATTGGACCACTGCCGACATTAAGTAGGTACACAATTTACATAGAACAAATACGAAGAGTCTAGGAATTTTTAGCCATCTTTTTTGACAGATGTTATCACCAGAATCGTAAAACAAGCAAGCGATAATTAGCTAGAATAGTTTTAGCACGTATTCGTAGGTGCCCGTGCACACTTATTTCAATTAAACGAATGAACGTCCACCTTGCCTTGACACGTGTGGGAGAAACGTAATGAAATTATTCAAGGAGAGTCATTCACACCGCGCCGCCCCGCGCCGGGCGGCGCGCCGGTACCGGGGGCGCACGCTGCACGCCACGCGTTTCTATACCTATTTAAAACTCAGCCAGCAGACTATCATTCATAGCAACTGGCAAAGATTGCAATTGGCATGCACGATCCATGCACGTAATGCTGTATTTACTTACATAAGTACTTCATTCTAATGTCATTATTACACTTACACGTACCTACCTACTTATGTAAAGAGAAATTGAGTTGAAATTTTGCGTATATTTTCTATATGGAGTTACTTATATCCAATAAACATTTTTAAAGCAACGTAAATGCTTAGTAATTATGTCGTCGGCAAATGCGAAAGTTTGTTTAGTTAGTAGGCACCAACAAAATATTATATGATTTTTTTCGCCATGCCTCATTATAATAAAGAGAAAGCCACGTCCATGCTATTTCTATCCAAATCAAAGCGACGTTATTGTCACACTAACGTAATTTTTGGGTTATGGCGCGCTTTTTGAATTTTGACTTCGATATCTTGACAAGGTGTTATTTCAATTGTTATTTTATTAAAAACAATTTTTCACAATAGAATACTTAAAACTTAATGAAAAATTGTTCAGGTAATTTTTAATTTTAACTAGTTTTTTTTATCAATCACCGAAATCCCTTTCTTGCTCGTTACTATGTCGTAGGCTCAAAGATTTGTATGAATAAGTTTGAAAATATTGTATTTTACACTTTAATTTGGTGTATTTTATTAATTCGGACACCCAATTCTATAGCATTATGTTGTTTTATAATAATAAATACCTAGGAATCAAGATACTTACTTGCTCGCTAGGCTCAAATAACGTATTGTTTCTATAATGTTAACAACAAAAATTGTTTATGTGGACATTACAATCATCACAATTATTATGAATTTCGTGAAATAACATTACAGATTTCTGTCAATTCTCGAAATGTAGGTACTTATCTCAAGAAATCTAATATGAAATTGTTTAAAGTTATTTTTGATCCTGCAACAGTCGATATTTAGAGATGACCTCGGAGACGACACCTATATATACACGCACGTGGCGGTTAATGCCAGAGCGAAGTAACTATTAAATTTAATAATCTGTGGCCAGAGTTCCATGTTCGATTCATGAGTTGGGAGTCTGAAACAATTTTTCTCTTAAGTTTATGGTTTACACATTATACCTAAAATACTATTTAAAACAAATTAACATAAGTACCTCTGTAATTCTATTAAAACGGTTATTTTATCATTTCAGCTAGACCCATCAGCAGGCAAGGAGTTCATGGGACTGGTGGTGGGGGCAAATCCGCTGGGACAAATGCTCTTCTCCCCTGCAGTGGGATGGTGGGCCAACCGCGCCGGGTCCATCCGGGCCCCACTTCTCACTACACTGGCTCTGTTCATCATTGCCAGCGGCACTTATTCCTCATTACACCTCTTTGACTCCTACACCAAGTACTGGATGCTGTGGGCTCGATTTCTGGTCGGCGTTAGTTCAGGTAACGTCTGACTGATTTTTATCGTTGTACATTGCATACATTTTACCTTGTAACTGATGGATGAGACAGAAATTACCCGAGTTAGGAAGTGTGATAGAGATATAAGACTATTAAGTAATCTGTGATATAGGTATATAAATATATTTGTAAATTGGTCTGTTCATTTTTAAGATCTCGTCGCAAAATGCGAAAAAGGGATTTATGGTTTCATAAAATACAGTTTGCTAGCTTGTTCTTCTTTTTAGTTAGGTTTTTGTTTTATTTTTTAACTAGCTTTTGCCCGCGGTTTCGCTCGCTGTAGAGTCGATTTAACAGCAAATCCAATTTAAACTCCGATATGATAATAAACGACCATTTCTCTTAAATTCTCTCTCCCTTCCTCCCTCCCTCACTAAAAAATCCTAAGCCTTCTAGTTCTCACAGAAAACGGGATGGTACGGAACCCTCTTGACGCGAGATCGACTCGAACACGACCACTTAAAAAAAAATTATGTTACCATGGGATATACACTTAATTTACAGGAAAACGTAAACAAAAATCCTAAGCCTTCTAGTTCTCACAGAAAACGTGATGGTACGGAAAGCTCTTTGCGCGACCTCGACTCGAACTTGACCACTTTAAAAAATATTTGTTACCATGGGATATACACTTAATTTACAGGAAAACCTAAACAAAAATCCTAATCCTTTTAGTTCTCACAGAAAACGTGATGGTATGGAACTCCCTCTTCACGCGAACTCGACTCGAACTGACCACTTTTTTATTTTATTTAATGCTTCCATGGGATATACACTTAATTTATAGGAAAAAGTAAACGAAAATCCTAATCGTTCTATCTCACAGAAAACGGAATGGTACGGAACCCTCTTTACGCGAGCTAGACTCGAACTTGACCGCTTTTTTAAAATTATGTTACCATGGGATATACACTTAATTTACACGAAAACGTAAACGAAAATCCCAATCCTTCTATACAGAAAACGGGATGGTACGGAACCCTCTTTACGCGAGTTCGACTGGAACTTGACCACTTTTTTATATAAATTATATTACTCCGGGATATACACTATATACGAACTTTCGTCAAAATCCATCCAGCCGTTCAGGCGTGAAAAAGGAACAAACAAACAAACAAAATTAAATATACCTACCTACTTTCACATTTATGATATTACTAGCTGTGCCCGCGGCTCCGCCCGCTCTCATATTTCACTTCAATGCTAACCTCATAAGTAGCCTATAGTTGATGGGAAGAAAGAATCAAGCTATCCGTAGAATTTTTTTTAATTTATCAGTGGTTCTCGAGTTATAAGCGGACAGACAGACATACATACATACACTCAGACAGAAAGCAGACGTTGGATTTTATTATAGGTAAGGAAGGATTAATTATACAGGATGTTCGGTACATCGACCGACAAAAAATTTTTGTAGGTAAGTGGGGTCATTTGCAACGTGACCCATGATACCTTTTGTCAGATGTCACGTGGTATCGAGATACGATTTTTTTTCTTTATTTTTGAAAATTACCAAAATCCCAGCTTTAAACCCTTGTAACTTTTTTGTTTATGATTGTATCAGCACGAAATTTTACGAGGTATCCTTGCTCTAGAAAAAATATTATTTTATGAAGTTAATTCCATGAAAAGGTCTTATGACCTCCCAAAGTCCCGAGTACGAGTAAAAATATGACATAATCTTAATTTATTAATTCATTAAAAAAAAAACTGACAGCAATTGATAGCCTCATTTTACGCCCTTTCCAACGGTATACCACATATACAAATAATTCACTATGTGGTCAAAATTATGGATAATTTAATAGGTACCTATGTCGACTGCACCATTATTTGGTCCCTCAGCACAGCCACCCATGCTGTTTTTCATAAAACACCTAAGCTAATGCACTAAGTAGATTAGACCGTGGACTTAAACATTGCACGATATACGCATTTCGTATAACATAGTAGGTACTTACCTACCTATGATTAATACATGATGAATGTATCGGCACTACATTAATACCTACATAGTTTGATCACTGAACGGGCACATGCTGGCGATAGATAATAATAAAGTCATCTACGAGACCAATGTTATCTTTAGTTGAGACTTGAGGCGATGCGACACCAAATGTTTTCAATACATTGAAAATTGTAAGTGAGCGGAAAACTACTAGGTAGGTACGTTCTCGGGTACGTTTCAATTTTGTTACGCCTAAGTTTTTTAGCATAAATATCATTGCGCCTAGCCACTTGTCGACAAAGTTATTATTAGGTAGGTTTGCATTAATAAAGTAAAAGGGCACGTTAGTAGGTAAACTCAAATGAAGGGCCTTGTACTTAGGCCCTGACCCAAATGAAATGAATCCAAACAGCTACTTAGAATAACAATGAGGATCCATCACTCAATCCATTACCGATCGTTCTGTCTAGTGTCTACGCAAATGAGTACAATCTACACCAAGTGTTCACGATGAAATCCTTTTTACCGACTTCAAAAAAGGAGGTTATTGTAACCTAACCTAACCTAACTAGCTTTTGCCCGCGGCATCGCTCCCGGTAGACTCGGTTTAATAGCAAATCCGATGTAAACGCAATTATGATAATAAACGATCGCTTCTCTTATTTATCTCTCTCTCACTCTGCCTCCCTCCCCCTCCCTTGCCCTCCCCCTCCCCCTCCTTCCCTCCCCCGCCTCCTCACCTTCCATCATCTCCCCTCTGTCCTTCTCTCCCCTTACCATACGGCACTACCATTCAACACTCAATTCCGTTCATACTCTACTTTCTTTGACACTGCTCAGCCCTATTGCTATTTAGTGATGGTCATCGATGGTGATGGTATATATTGCTTATAGTGAGCCTCAAGAACTACTCTTACAATAATTTTACAAGTGTTTGTTAAATTGTAGTTTTTGCCGGTTTTTTTTGTGTTTCACAGACCGCCGCGCCGCCGCGCCGCCCCGTCCGCGCCGCTGCGTTCTTTCAGTCTTTTTAAACTACATATTTTGAAATACCACGTGACAGGGTGGGACAGAATGACCCACCTCCCCCTGTGACCCAGCGTGGTATTTTGACAAATCACTCCCTCCCCCCAATAGATCACGTGCTATGGATCGGTGCGTTCACAAATAACAATCCATAAAATGATTTCAGCGAACATAGCGGCTTCGCGCTCGTACTTGTCTGCGGCCACGCTGGTCTCGGAGCGCACCGGAGCCGTCTCGATGGTGTCGCTGGCGCAGGTGCTCGGCTTCGTGGTGGGCCCCGCGCTGCAGGCCGCTGTCACCCCGCTCGGCCGCGAGGGCATCACGCTCGGCAGGTTCCGCCTGGATATGTACACGGCCGCCGGCTGGGTCAACGTCCTCCTGGGCCTGCTCAATTTCACACTGTTCCTGCCGTTCGCGTTCAAGGAGAGGAAGATAGCGGCCAAGGAGGCGATGGTCACGCAGGGCAAGAGAAGCGGTGAGTGCCGGCCGAGGTCATTTATTGGACGAATTTTCGAACAATGCCGAATTAACTAAGCCTTAGTTGTGTAGATGTAGTGGAGTAGATGAATGAGAACTCTGCTAGCCTTAGTTACTAAGGTTAGTAGAGTTCTCATTAATCCACTCCATCTCATGGATGGATGAGAAGAGCGGAAGACCGCGTGTGGTGACGTGCCTTGGGAGAGCTTTATGTCCAGCGGTAGACCGATACGGGCTGATGATGATATAGAATTGAATAAGAATACACAAAGTTCACAGAAAAAGTGCCCTGGTAAATTTTGCTCTTGTAACTTTCATTTTTAATTCTCCTTGAGCATTTTAAGCGTTGCATGATGCAAACAAGTGTTTACCTTTTGAGAAACGTTAAATACTGAATCATTTAATAATCTCGTAATTAGGGCATGTAATTTCGGAAGTATTGCCAATATGGGAAATGAAACTATATTGAGATTTAAAAATATAGAAATTTCGATATTTCTGATATTTTCGATACTACCTATTCACAAAATAAAAAAATAATAAATAATAATAAAAAAACTTTACGTACACCTTAGCTTAGACCAAAATGTACACTAACTGACTACAACTTGTAAAACATTTTACAGAAAAAGAAGCCTGGAAGTCCATGAAGCCGGACTACATCAGCAGCTGGACCATGATCTTCGCATTCTTCGTGCTGGTATTCAACTTCGTACTCCTCGAGACGCTCGCCACTTCCCTCACAATGGACCAGTTCGCTTGGAATAAGGAGCAGGCCCTCAAATACATGGGGATTTTGATGAGCGTAGGAGCAGTTTTAGCTTGCGTTACCTTCGCTTGCATCGGTCCGTTGAGTAAGCTATTTGAGGAGCGCTATCTGCTGCTTTGGGGAGGTTTCTTGTTCACAGGCTTAGGATCAGCCTTCTGTATACCGTGGGGACCGGATCCGCCGCTTCTGGCCGAGATCCCGGCGAACTTGACCAGGGGAGTGGATCCGCCGGTCGGATGCCCGTCAACACAGGACTGGTGTCGGTACACGCCTGCACTGACCCTCGCGCAGTTCCTCATAGCCTACACGTGCGTCTCGATTGGATACCCGCTTGGAGTCACGCTCATACAGACGATATTCTCGAAAATACTGGGACCTAGACCGCAGGTTAGTCAACTGATGATGAATTAAAATCTAAGGGAGCATCTGCAAGTACTCGTATGTATGTTGCGAATTGCATAAAACATAATGTGATTCAACGACGATAATTATAATTTGACAACATGACATGATATTTATAATTTGGTTTCCGCATACATTTTGGCTGATCAGGTATACATAACATCCAGTTTTGTCACAAAAAAATAATTAATTTATAGATACAGGTTTTAGTTTTGTACATACGTATGTACAAAACTAATAAGTTGTTTATTACAGGTAAAAATAAAAAATACAGAAGACGTATTTTTAGAAATATTTCACAAACATTTATCAATAGGAAGTACGAGTAAAACTTGTCATAGCCTGCACGATTATATTCATGTACTCGTAATAAATAATAATGTAGAGTAGAGTCTACACATATATTTATCTAAAGGTTACATTGGCTGCTTCCAATGTGTTTAGGAAATGGTTTAAGTACTTAGCTGACCTTAAAAAGAAAAGGCTCATGATAAAGGGCGACAGGATAGCCACCTTTCACCTTGCCAAGGAGTCATGCATGGTGGGTCTTCGTTCCTTACTTGCTGCTTGACAGTTATCTTCTCCGGATACTTTGCGAAACGTGGTGGTCTCGAACGTAGTGGTGGCACAACAGTGCTTTAATTTACCAGAGTTCATGCAGGCTGTACAACACCGATTACTCTGCTTATTTCGATTGTCGGTAATACAGCGTGTAGTATGTATGTATATACTTAAGCCATTTTCCATAAAATCCTTTTAAACCAGTTGTTTGGAGATTAGTCTCACTCGCACGCAATGATATTAGGTATTATGTTAAAAAGGAGGTAGATAGGTTATACGAGCTGTTTGAAGTTAGTTGCGCACCAACTACGCACGCGTTCAGACGTGCGTCGTCCTTCCTAAGTAGTTATCAGTTATACCAACCGCCACATAACTTGAATTCCCTGCCTTAATAATTGCAATAACACTATTCCAGTCGGCGCATCACTTTATAGTTCTTTCTGTCAACGTTTCAAGTTCGTGCCGTGTGTGAGCACCGAATGTCGTATAGACAACGTATCTTTCTTAAAATATCATTGCTCGCACGTATCAGTTAATGAGTGGAACGTTAACTCTTTCAGGGTGTGTGGATGGGGCTTCTCACCGGAGCCGGTTGTCTGTCGCGAGTGTTGGGCCCCGTATTCGTGAGCCTGGTGTACTCGCGCCGAGGAACCGTCTGGACCTTTGCCTCCACAACGGTCATGATGCTGGTCTCTATGGCGTGGATCCGCCTCGTGTACTCCCGCCTGGTGCCGCCCAAGCCACCTGTCCCCGTCGAACGTGAGATGCAGACGCTCACACGGAACGAAGAAGATAAGAGACTGACAGATCCGTCCTAGCACTTGATAGAATAGGGAATGTTAGGGACATATTGGTTGGATATGGTGAATCTAGCTAGCTCGTGATGTTGCCAACGTCAAGTAACATAAGGAAAGAAAGTGCTTAGGTATAGGCAAAGTGGTAAAAAAGGCTAATATGGTGTATTGTAAACTAAGCAGTCTGTTTTTCAGTAGTTTATACGAAATGCTAAGTAGCTTTGCCGTGTGAAGTTAGATCAGTCAGTCAGCGTGTAAGCGTCCACTGCTGGACATACGCCTCTCCAATTTTCCTCCAGTCCTCCCGGCCTTCAGCGGTACGGAACCACTGCTTTCCGCCGACGTACTTGATGTCGTCGTCCCACCTGGCGGGTGGTCTTCCCACACTCCGTTTTCCTGTCCACGGCCGCCAGTGTAGGACACGGTTACTCCAGCGGTCGTCGTCTCTTCGGCTGACGTGCCCAGCCCATTGCCACTTGAGCTTAGCCACCCGGTATCCAATATCGACTACTTTGGTGCGTCGGCGGATTGCCTCGTTACGCACCATATCACGTAGCGTTATTCCCAGCATGGCTCGCTCCATTGCTCGCTGGGCAACTTTCAACCTTTGGACAACACCGACCGTCAGCGTCCACGTTTCACACCCGTACGTCATAACCGGGAGGACACACTGGTCATATATACGGGTTTTTAAATTTTGCGGAAGATCAGACCTCAGGGCGAATTTTAACTTTCCGAAGGCAGCCCAACCCAGTTGAATTCGTCTCTCGACCTCCTTTAGCAGACCTTGTCTACCAAGCCGCAGAATTTGACCGAGATATACGTACTCTTCAACCTGTTCGATCACTTCTCCGTCAATAACGATTTGTCCTCCCGTCATAACCTCGGTCGCCATGACCTTGGTTTTGTCCCGGTTCATCTTCAGACCCACCTTCATCGACGCTGTATAGAGGTCTTCCAGCATGGTCTGAAGCTGATCTCGGGAATTTGACAGAAGGACAATGTCATCGGCGAAGCGCAGATGACTGAGAAGATCTCCATTCACGTTGATACCCATGTTGTCCCACTCAAGCGTCTTGAACACATCTTCTAATGCGTTCGTGAAGAGCTTCGGTGAGATCACATCCCCCTGCCTTACGCCCTTACTAAGGGGGATGGGTTGGGTATTTTCGTGGAGCCTCACAGTCATCGTCGCGGACCGATACAGATTTAAATTAATTGTGAAGTTAGATGAAAGGGCGGAATTGTTGCTTAGTTTCATTTAAAGGGATTGTGTCATTCACAACACAACGGCACAGATGCTTGGCGTTCTACATTTGTAAGTATAACCTTTCTTTTTAAGTTTCCTTCTAAGCATTTGGAATTGTTTTCAGCTACTTGAAATTTGAAACGCATTGTAGGTATAATGCCCTCTTGCCTATAGCATGCATACATTGCATGATATTTAACCATTTCGAAATACAGACCGCTCAGTTTCGTTTTAAATTTTTAAACGATATTTATATGCGAATATAGTCTGATACTGGTAAAATTTGATATTTAATATTAAATTAGCTATTATTAAGATGGTATTGGTTAGATTGATAACTGTGTGGGGATATAATTAGGATGTATAGAATTAAATAGGGTATATCAGTGCCCACCTACATGTAATCTGTGATGGAGTAAAAAAAAATAGCCATACAAATTATGTAAGTACCTTTTTGAATTTTAATATGAAAATTGGAGTGAGTTTGATTGGGAATTAATTAGGCATTTATTGTAATTTCACCTACATACTAATAGCGGCGTATGTTCTGACGGAAAAACTTACGTGCACATCTGCATCTGCTGCTTCACCGTAAGTGGTAGGCTCAAATTGTATCCGACTGGATTGATATTTGATACCACTCTATTGGATGTAAGATGGCCGCATAGCAGCCTCGGCTGTGTACTCGTCTAGTCCAGTATAGCCAGCAATCTAAAGGGAAGTCTCCGGTATGCCACCTACCTTCTCGAAGGTGATATTGGCTGGTAGAAGCATGTGCTCTGGCCCATCTGGCTCAGCCATCCATACCGGATTAAATAAAATAAAAAATGTTGTCCCCCTTTAAATAACGTCTCACCGCCACGTAGGACGACGACATCAAGTACTTTGGTGGAAAGCAGCGCTTCCGTACCGCTGAAGGCCGGGAGGACTGGAGGAAAATTGGCGAGGCGTATGTCCAGCAGTGGACGCTTACACTGACTGACTGACTTTGAATAATGGGTAGTCCATGCTTAAAAAAATTTATTGGGACATTAATACAGGGTATAAATGTATTCTTTTATTTTTCTTTAATTTGACAGGGACGTGGTGTTTCAACTTTCAGCACTATAATATTTCAAGTATTTTATCTAAATATAACGCACATTAGCTTGCTACTATTCTGTTTACGGGGCCGATATGTATGTGCAGTGCATACTAAACATTTATAAAAAGTTACTCATTAAATGAAATATTGCCAATGAGTGTGAAAAATACTTCTGACTGTTAGTAATTTACATTTTACAGATTTTACCTAGGTATATAAGTTTTAGTATTTAAGTAGATTTTTGGTACCTACCTGTACAAAAGCTCAATATTTTGTAAACGTTTTATACTTACAATATTTGAGATATATCTAATTATAGTTTATAAGGGGATAGTAGTTAGTAGGTACCTACGTACGTAAAATGACTAATGGAGTAAGTAATGAATGCTGTGATTTGTTTTAGTATGTAACCACCGGAATCTGGTTCATCTGTATTTACATTACAAGTAAAACTTAGGTATGCCCTGAAAGAATAATTAATTACTCATTGCGGTGTAGTACATTCTTGCTACCATAGGAATTGATAGGAAGACCCAAGAACATTATGGTTCTTGGGTCTTCCTATCATAATTAGGAACCATAATGTTCTTGGGAAGACCAGTAGTAAGTAGCACAGGGGGGAAGAATGTGCTTCTTTTTTTGTCAAATAATAATACCTACAAATAAAATTATGTACTCTTATGTAAAACTTTTTATTTTCGTACGAAAAGTATATATCTTCATATTTCTATTTCGAAATATATTGTTAACATTAAAACAAATAAATATATCTTTTTTATTTTCAAACAATTCTTTAGTTACTAAATCATCTAACTAAGCTGCTCAGTACATACAGTTATTATTTTATATTTGGAGAGGCATGAGCGGTTTTTTAAAAATAAATATTGTTTTGTGATTTAGCCTGTAACCTTACATTATATTTATTTAAAACGGATAAACCGATATGAATGCAATTTTCTCTAACTTATTTCTATAAATGTTCTAATATTAAAGGTTTTAAATTTTCACTTAAAAAATTACAAAACGAAAAAACTTTCTACAGCAAAACATTTCGAGTTTATGAGTAGCGCAGTCTTTCAGTAGGTTTATACTTTTTGGTCTACTCAATGTATAGTTATCAACATTGGGCAATACTTGTCACTGCCATTGAAGCGTTGGATGCAGCGCGTTTGGAGTTCTTGCCAGCCATACGACATAATAAAATCATACCTATATGTATACAATGACCACCGCGACCACTGTCTCTGTTATCTATCATTCAATCAAAATGAAACTCACAGAGGCACTGAACATGTACATTGCTGGTAATGGGCACATAGGCGATTCTAGATCACTTCTCTAGATCGAACTGGGCATCCAATGCAAGCAAGTAAGTAGGTACTTAAAAACGCCCGTATGAGTTGTAACACCCTTGGCACCGAGTACATCCAGTGCTTCAATCTTCCTCTGCTGCCAGTACTTCATTCAAAAGCATCTTCACAAGCGTGTGACGTCCGATCCCACCAGCTCACAGGCTGGTGACGTCAGTTTTGCATTTATCTGTGGGTGTGGGCGAGGAGGATGTGCGCCGGCGCATGGCCAGCGCCTCGGCGATGGTGTCCGGCAGCACAGCGCCGCGTGTCTCCGGGAAGGTCATCACGAGAGCCCCGGCGATCAGGGCCGACACCCCAAACAGCACGTACGGCAAGCACGCCGCCACTGTTGCCTGAACATACATAGCATTATAGACTAGACGGCTCCTTCCTCTCGTACGTAACACGCGCTGATAAAATATAAGCCATAAGTGTGACAGAGATTGTAATTAGGGTTCCGTATCCGTCGTACGGGACCCTATTACTAAGCCTACGCCGTCTGTCTGTCTGTCTGTTCGTCCGTCTGTCCGAGGGCTGTATCTCTTGAACCGTAATAATTGCCCGTTGAAATTTTCACAGAATATGTGTTATTATGGCCGATTTAACAACAAATAATAAAAATAGGAAAAAGATAAAAATTCATAGGGGTTCCCATAGAATAAACTAAAAAGTGTATGCGCGCCATCTACCAACAGTATGAAGCATTTCAACTAATCATGAATTTTAACTAATATGAAGCATTTCATAATACACGCCATAGATGGCGTGAGTGGCGCTGACCATGACATGGCGATACGGAACCCTCAGTGCGCGAGTTCGACTCGCACTTGGCCGGTTTTTTCGTCTTAGGTGTCAGCCGTTTATGACTGTTCACCTACTCGGTGTGCTTACCCTTCTATCCCATAAAACTTGAACATCTAAAACCTGCTAGACTAAGATATCCTGGGACCGACGACATCAAGGCCGTGGACGGCAAGCAGAGTGGAGTCGTGCAAGCAGAGGAACTTGGCGACAATTAGGAGAGGTGTCAAACATTTGATTAAAATGGCCGACGATGATAGTGATATGATAACAATAAGCAATTTGTATATTGTACCGTGTGGGGTCGGTACTTAAAAAGAATAGCCCCACTGCATCTCTCCCCGTCGCATGTCGTAAAAGTCGACTAAGGGATCGTCAGCCTCGGCAGCTCAGTGGTGCGGTCAGTTATTGGATGGGTGACTGCCCGACCGTTGGAGGCTGACCGTGGTTCGGATTCCACGTTAAACTGTAGGTCCCTTCCCTTCTTACCTTACTGAGTGGTAGGGTTTATCCCGGCCGGGTTGGTACCACCGCACTGAGCGAAACGTCGGTCGAAACGGCTATGTAAATAGTTCGTGTTTTCCGTCCAGTTCAGTGTAACCGGCGCGAAATTAAGGGAAGCACTGACATAGCACCTAGTTCACCCGGTGTTATGGGCTGACATCACGGATGTTGTAGGTGATGTAGCCAACCGTGTCAGTTTCCATAAAAAAAAAAATAAAAAAATTTGAGTAAAATAAAGTCGAGCCTACCAATAGCGGAGCCTGCGGCGCGACAATAGAGCCAATACGTCCCAGCATAGAGCACGTGGCGAGCAGGGAGTGACGTAGAGACGTCGGGAACAGCTCCGTCGTGTACA
The DNA here is from genome assembly GCA_946902875.1 of Nematopogon swammerdamellus. Classification (NCBI taxonomy): domain Eukaryota; kingdom Metazoa; phylum Arthropoda; class Insecta; order Lepidoptera; family Adelidae; genus Nematopogon; species Nematopogon swammerdamellus. The sequence continues at coordinate 14,888,906 of OX336345.1, forward strand.
CGTACAGCACCGTGAAGGCTACTGTGATGCAGAACTTGCCGCCGAGGAATAACACCATGCTCAGCCATGACACGTCTGAAATTGAGATATTAAATTGTGAGGAAGAAGCAGCAGAAAATGAAAATACAGGCAAATTATGTCTGAATAAATACTAAGTGAATGAATATATTTGGAAAAAAGTTGAGACTTCTACCACAGAATAAATATTAGTACTGGTGCGTCTACCTGGCTTCTACCTGCATTTTGTAGAATCTTGTCACATGCGGCGAATTTATCGTCGTATGACAAAGCTCTACAAATATGTGACGTCGTCGCCGGTAGAGTATACAGGGTAATTTTTTATTAAGTGAATTCCCTTAAATGGTAGGTTCTATATCTGAAATGGATCACGTTTATGTTAATTTTACTTTACGTACCTAAAGTTAGTTTTTTTTCTAGACATGCCACATAGTATTAGAATTACCCTGTTAGAAAATGCCTAGAGGCATTAAGTGTTACCTTTTGCCCATATTCTATTTGAGTGCATAAATATATACAATACAATACAATACAATAGTATTCCCCATGCATACTAATACACCCTGAAAATTTCAACAAAATCGGTCCAGTACTTTCAGAGTTATTAATAAATGAAACAAATTACATTTACGTGCATCTCTTATGCGCGGGACAGCTGACGCGTGCGGCCTTGAGCTACTTTTTGGTTCGCACGGGTCACCGATCACCCAGCTGGCCCGCGCGAATGATGCGATGCGCGCACGTAAATGTAATTTAATTTTAATTTTTTAATAACTCTGAAAGTACTGGACCGATTTTATTGAAATTTTCAGGGTGTATTCGTAGTATGCATGGGCACTACTATGTGGCATGTCCAGAAAAAAATCTAACTTTAGGTACGTAAAGTAAAATTAACATCATCAAGGGACTTCACTTAATAAAAAATGACACTATATATTTTGGTATTTCAACATGCTCTTATGAATGAATTAATGAATTAAACGTATATTTGTCGCCATTTCAGATTACAATTTTGCAACACACTTAAATATCCTTCACTAATATTACGACAAATTGGGCCCAACTCAGCGTGTGCAACAGACAACGTATTGCGCTGATTTTCATTTGAACCCATTTTGGCGAGAAATGAAAATAATTAGGATTAATACTTACAGGCTATACATAAATGGATGATACTTTTACGAGTATTACAATAAGCACCACTAAGTGAACAACAAACAAAAAAAGAAGTCTTACAATTCTTACTAAGACTTAAAAGAGTAAATTCAACATTATTAATATTATAATATTTCACCAGAACTGTACAACAGAATATAAAAATAGAGTCGAATTGAGAACCTCCTCATTTTTTTTTAAGTGGGTTAAAAATGAGAAACAAATAAAATAGAACACAAATAAAGAATAAACTCACAAGTAACTATAGGTAGGTACACTTTACGTATTAATATCCAGAAGAGAGCTAAAGGCGCGGTAACAACGAGGAAAACATATTGAATGATTACCTTCAGGGACGACAGCAAAAGCGAGACAAGCTAGTCCACCCAGCACGAATGAAGCTGCCAGAGAGGGCCGGCGTCCGGCGTAGGCGAGTGCGGCGAGCGTGGCCGCGTGCGCCGGCAGCTCTATCAACGACACCAGGATGAAGTTCAGGTACTTGTCACCAGCCAGTGCTGCCGCCGACAGCGAGATCCCGTAGTACAACAGAGTGCAGGTTATCCACATCCAAGAGCAACAAACCACTCTAAGAACCAATCGTCCAGACCTTAAAGCATCCCTGTACGTTTCGCCACTAACCTCCTCTGCAACCTTCTTCTCCTGGTCCACAGGACGTTTTTCCTTAGCACTGGGAACCCTTTCGAGTTCAATATTATAGCATAGATTCTCGAGAGACTTGTCAGAGAGGTGGACTTTGTTGAAGGTCGCCGCCCGGTCTATCTGACGCTTGGCGTCAGAAGCTCGCCCCTTCGCCAGCAGCCACCTGACACTCTCGGGAGCCAACCAGAAGTAGGCGAGCATCAGCAATGACGGAGCATACACGAGACGTAAAAGATGGCGCCAATACGGCACTCCCCAGGCTGCCAAACCGAGTAGAATCTCTCCAATAGCATAGTACGCTGCCACCACGCTGCCACCGAGGACTCTGTACTTGGGTCCGACGAGCTCCACGGCTGAAAACAATACATGTTGGTTTAGCATTCACATCGTGCTCCGGCGGCGTACGGAAGAGCTCGTGCGGAGTGCGGGCTGACGAACCGGTATTGTTTTCTCGCGTATATTATTACTAGGAACTTCCTCGAGCAGTGTGCACGTGGAATATTGATGGCATGTAAGTAATCTCGTTCGTCACTGCGATGAGATCGTCTTCATATTCGTGCGTGTGCGTCAACTAGATAATGACTGAGCGATTTATCTAACCCCATATTGGATAAATATATCTGGACTACCTACAATCGAACACATGGTCACTGTACTAAGCGAACTTAAAAATGCACTTCTCTGTCTGCATCGTTGGTCGAAATTACTTACCTTTCAAAATACTATATTTTATTTGAATTTGGAAAGTGTAATGAAACGATCATTTTCCACTTTGACCATGGCCAACCATGACTTTGACAGCTCTATTCAACATTTACTACTCGGGAACGAGAGTGCACGCAATGTATTGTGATTTATATTCTCGCCTTTATAACCATTTCACTTCGCAGTCACTTCACGATCCAAGCATCTTGAATGGGCTTACCAAGTATAAAAGCGGAGCTATAGACTCCAGATCCTACAGCTGGGTCTAGGAACTCGAATGTCATGAAGCTGATGTAGTTAGGGCTTATGGATCGCAGCAGGCCGAATACTCCCGACAGGGTTATGCCGATCACGAGCGCCGTGCGTCTTCCCCATCGATCGGACACCACGCCTGTCAAGGGCAGGCACACCAGCTGGCCTATGTTGTTCATGGTACCAACGAGCGTGCGTCGCCATTCTGAGCATGCGAGTTCGTACTGAAACGTGAAGAAATGATGAGCATCAGTGTTAGAATAAGGAGTGGTGAAGTGAATGGGTACGTAGCGACCCGATTTGAAAGTGTGTGTGTGTGTGTGTTTGTGTGCGGGGGGAGGGGTAAGGTTAGGTTAGGTTAGGTAGGTTAGGGGGGGGGGGGGGGGGGGTTATAGGTATCTCTATATTATAGGTAGGATTAGCTGTACTGTAAATATTGTGGGAGGGCCGGGCCACCACCACCGTTTATAAACACGATGAAGAAAAAAAATTGATTTTTTCGAGAAATTCGAGAAATTCAACAAAATGTAGGTATATTCTACAAGAATCTACACAATCAAAACTACGGTCCCCGACGTGCCACTAGGTATCTTAACACCTGATTATTACTTGAGTGAGGTCATTGACTCTCGCCGCGTCGCGCGCGCCGCACACCGGGTGCTGCTCTGGAAAGCCAATAATCAGCTATATCTAGTGGCACGATTTGATTGTGTGGAACATAAGTAAATATGCTATCAAATTTCATGAAAACGAATGCTAAAAATAATAATTTTTCTTTTGCTTAATGAAGCACCTTATGGAGTGGTGAGCAATGTTAAAGATGGTTAAAAGTGGCTCCGCTATTTTATTTGGTTGGTAAATGATGTCTTCATGACTTCATAAAGTGGCCCGGGCCTCCCTACAGTTGAATTTTGAATTAAATATTTAAATTCAACAGTGTCACTAGTAGATGGAACAATGATCGATAAGATATATGATATGGCATGACGCCAGTCAATCGAACGATCTGGTGGAAACCTTGCAAAAAGGGAGAAGACAAGAAAGAGTTTAATCGAATAAGAATAATTTTGATATCCTGATGATGTGAATTCATAACATTTGGGCAATGAAGAATACCTACATGACATAAATTATTTTCTTCTGTTCTGTTCTTTCTTCAAGGAAAATAAGTAGACACAAGGTTAATTCAATTCAACCATCGCTTATTAATCCATCCAATTAACGAGATCTCTGATCTCAGCTCTATATTCGTGCTGGGATCTCAATTCAGAATTGAAGTGATCTTGTCAAATAAACGTTATATCTCTAAGACAGGTGAGTTCGCGTCGCATTCTAATGACGTGTAAAAACGTAATAATTTATGATTAAAAAATACTGTAGCCATACAAAAATAGAGAACTGCTTTATTTAGCCATACGCCTATATTGAATACTTAATCAAATACAGTTAGGAATTATACTGAAAAGAAACGAATAACATTAAAATATTTTTATGGAAACTGACACGGTTGGCGACATCACCGACAACATTCTTGATATCAGCCTATAACACCTTGGTGTACTAGGTGCCACGTCAGTGATTCCCTTTGGTCGTGCCGGCTAAACTGGACGTTTCCGCCCAGTTCAGTCAGTGTAGCCTTCTTCACACGAACTATTAACATAGTCGTTTCGACCGTCCTTTTATTCAGTGAGGTGGTACCAACACGAATAACGAAACCGAAAAAAAAAATGCGTTGACGTTCAGTCTTAGCGAATAGGCTAAAAATTATCTACCTAGAAGGTACCTAGGACCTAGATGGTACTTGGGATCTAGGATCTGGATGGTACACCTAGAAGGTAGGTAAAGTTCCGAGCTTCGTTTAGTAAGGTCAGCTCGGCTATTCTGAGGTTATAAGTAGGTACCTCAAATTACATGTTAGCAAAGTCTAGTCTAACACTGGATACAAGCTAAGTTATGCCGCCGCCGGATCAGTAGACATTGCGGCACCTAGCAAGTCTGGTTTTTCCATGTCACTACGCAAATGAATTTGATCTCCGCGAAGTAAATCCTTATGAAGACGGTAGAATTACTATAGTCTATAGACAGCTGTGATCTGAGGTACAGTCAATGGAAAATTTGGAGATACATCTGTAACTGCCCACTCAACAGACACTTGTTCACGAATATGTGTCACCGACAACCCCCTATGAGGAGGATGCATGGAGGAGGACGAAACAGCCGCCTACGTGATCCTGGATTGTCCGGAGGTGGCAAACGAACGGCTCCAGTTTCTTTCAATTGTGGGAACTGCTTCTGAAGCGTGGAAGTGATCGAGAAGAGTGCTCCGATTCAAGGAAGAGTTCAGGTGGCTGGAGTAGCATCACCCGAGCGTCAACGTACAACGGACAATTTTGACGTCTCAGTGCGGAAATAACCCATCCCTCAAGAGCCTGGGCAGCAAACCACAACCACAATAGTGATACATCTGTAAGACTTGATCACGAAAGAACTTACTGCTTGATCCAATGAATATCGCATAAATTGCTGTATGCGGGAAGAGTTGGCGAGGTCTTACAGGTTGTCTTTCCACTTTTAGAGCTTACTGTACTTCACACATCTACGGTATTCTCTCCAAGCCGGGCACGCAGCTTCTTAGAAACATGTCCTTTGTAGGTGTTATACATGTACGTAAATGCATTCCATAGAACTTTGAGAGTGGCGAGTTTTTTCTTTGGGGATAATTTTGTCAAACCGAAGTAGGTCATTTTAAGAATTTTTCGGCTACGCTGAACTGGACGAAAAACAAGAACTATTTACATACCTAGCCGCTTCGACCGATCTTTCATTCAGGGCATCAATCCGGACAGGTCAAACCATATTCGATGGGTTAAACCTACCACCTAGTAAGGTAGGGACCTGGTTTTACGTGGAATCCCAACCACGGTAAGTCAGCGGTCGAACAGTCACTCATTCAAGTTCTGACCGCCCCCCGGTGTGCTTAATTTCACGATCGAACATCGATCCATAGTACCACCGAGCTACCAAGGCTGACAAGTTGTTATACAAAACGGTTACAGCTTACCTCACTAACGATGGTAAGCCTGTCCTTGTAGATCCACCTGTCGCAAGGCTGAACCTCTGCTTCCAGCGCATCAATGTCGCAGGTCTCTTCTCCCCAGACATCCTCGTCCGTTCTGTTGAGACGGACGTGCCTGTCGCACCGTCCCACCGTCCACTCCCCAGCTTCCAACCAGTCAGGAGAGTATAAGGTACTGTTGGCTGGCTCGCACTCGGAGATCCAGCATCTGGAACGATACATATTGACTCCGTCACCATCTTCTTTTAGCTTGTTCCAATAACTGGGCATGGGTGTACATATTGTGCACTCCCCCATTCTTCTAAGGATTACATAATATAGTTCTTATTATCGTGCATTTCCATGGTAGTCGAGCCACTTGAGAGCTGCATGCAAATAATATAATCTGAGGGCACGGCAGTGCCCCCGCCAAGTCGAGCAAACACGGCCTTACCGTAACATCCTTTTTTCGCGGCAACTAAGGGTAGTTTTGGCCTTCCTGTATCCTTGTTGTGGATAGAGATATAAGCCTGAAATTAATCAGTTACCAAGAGTACCTACTTACCAAGCCTAGCTATACCTACATCCAAATTTCAAGTTCGTACCTATTATATATTTTATGAGATATTGCCAGTAAGTCCGTAATTTTTGTCACTAACGCATTCACTCAGCGATCAACAAAAATCTAAGGTAGGTACTTCTAGAAGACCTACAAACTTGAAATTTAGGATTCAGTTAATGGTTAGCCCACAAAGAAAGGAAAAACTGAAACATCCTGAAATTGAAGCCCCGTTTTCTTTCCGGTTGTTAAAATGGAATACAAATATAATAAGTAACTAAATATTGATTATTATTAATTAGAAAATTGTTGAATTAGGTCTTCAATGATATGAAAAGACATGCATGGGATCTTACAATTTTTTACGGTGGAACGGTTGCGTGCGAGACCTGGCATATTTTTACATTATATGTTTTTGATTGGATTAGTACGTGCACATATGGTTTACATACAAGAACACTGTATATATAGTACTGCCACTTAATGTTTTTCTTCATAGAACTAGTTAAGGTAGGTAGCGTTCATGCTGAAACTCGAACGTTGAAGCTAGAAACTCATTGGGCCCACGTACGCTACGCACGCGTATCTGGGCGCGTCGGTCTCCATACATTTTATATGGAAGAGTGCAGCACGCAGTTTCATTGCGCCCACGCCACCCTACGCTACGCGACACACGCGACGTCGATGCCCTGTTTCCAGATTTTCGTCAGCGACGTCAGCGAGTGGAGGGAGGTGGCCCACGTGTGCGTACGTGTGTGGGGCTAGTGAGTTTCTACGCCACACACATTTGCGCGTCAGTGTGTCCAAGTTCGCGATACGGGCAAGACGCGTTGATTCCATAGCGACAGGAAGTATCGCAGATATAATATGCAGTGGAGCTATTCTTTCGAAGTACACCGACCCACACGGTCAGTGTCAATTTCCATAAAAGAAAATGTGGAAATGAAGTACCTATTAGATCAAATGTAATATTATTCAATTTGTCGAACTTTCTGTATTAGTAATAAAGACAGTTTGGGATATAAATTATAGACAGATAATAGATAGATAGAAATTCTTTATTGCTTCAAAACATTTATTATCAATTTTATTATTATAAAAAAATTATATTATTATTCGAATCCGGTCGGCGTGCAGCAATGAGTTTTTTCTGATGAAAAAATGTACATGCAGAAGCGGTGTAAAACTGTAGGTCCCTTCCCTTGCCCCTTACTAGGTGGTAGGCTCAAATTGTAGCCGACTGGGTTGGTACCACCGTACTGGAAGTAAGATAGTCGCATAGCAGCCTACGCAGTGTTCTCGACATTGGTACGAGCACTCTGTACGAAAACTAACACCAGACTGATGTGCCACACGTACGAACGTCCGCGTCGGCGTAGTGAGTTCACACACGCCCACGTACGCGGACGTCGCAGTCGTGTGCGTCGGCCCAATGAGTTTCCAGCTTGAGTTTCCAGCTTTAGACACGTTATGGGTGGCACCATATGTCGCGCTTTCAATAATAATAAAAATTATATATACCTATATTCAGTTGACCCCTCCACTCAGACTCTCCACCAAGAATAGGCCTATTGGTGACTGAAGGGATCATGCATGTGACAGTCAGTACACGCCTATTTAGGTATGGATGCGGACTAAACCACGGAGCGCATTGAGATGTTTACCATGCTTATATTATTTCGGCGGTCATCATAATCAAAATGAGCCAAATTACCTCGTAACCCACAAAAAAGGTGAAATCGGGTTAAGTATGCAGAAAAATTTTAAATTAAAAACTTTGTGTTTGCTAAAAACTCGCAACCCGCGGTCTATTGAATTTAAATTTGAAATAATGGCAATAAATTACTTCCCCAAGCGAGTGGTAACACATTCAGCGAAATTTGCGCACAATTTCTCGCAAGCCACGCAACAGCCTGTCAAAATAATCAAAATAATTATATTTATTTTGAATAAAATTTTTAATTATATCTACCTACTATAAGCAATCAAACAAGAACAAAAACCACAAAATATTTACATTTATTTGATTATTTATGAAATAAAAAAGTTTTAACCTCCTGTAAAATTTGATCTCCGTGGGTTGTGTGTGTGTATGATGCCTGTAAGCCATCGCATTGTCAGCTTGCTCAGCGCCACGAGGCCAGCCAGGTGTAGGCCAGTGACCAATCTGTTACTTGTTTTGGAAGTACCTAACAACCACTTGTTAGGTGTACTTTCCGCAAAGGCAATTGAAGGTTGAGCTAACGCTATAACGATATGGGTCAATATTTAAATTTGGGATTTAATAATATTTTGTGATGAACCCAAGGGGAAATGGAAAGGAAAAAGAAAATCTATGTAGGCCCGGTAGTTATGAAACAAAAATATAGGTAGGTAAGTATATATTTTATCTCGTTAGGTATAAACTTTATATTGAGTCCTTTTCAGTGAGGTGATCCTATAAGGGGGTTCCGTTTTTTGTTGTTTAGAGGTGAGGAACCCTAAAAAATACTATAAATTTAAATTTAAATCATAGAAATGCTCCATTCTACCTAGCACATTTAATTAGGTGTTTTATCATCTGCTATCGATGTATTGTACTGGTACAATACCGTTGTATTGGTACTACAGGTATAACTATTTATTTTGACGTGATAACGTCTTATAAATTGATGAACACCGGCTGCACGCACGAAAAAGTGTCACGTTCCATCTGAGCCTGTGTGTGCAAGCGAGAGCGCGCAACAAGCGATAGAGAGGCACAATCGGCCCAAGCGGCAGTGTTGCCAAACGTACGGTAATTGCCGTATCGTACGGTAATCGAGGCTAGAAATCGACAAATGTACGGCGTACGGCAGCGATAGGGGTGCCGTACGAAAAAATACGGTAATTCTTATAGCTGTGTTTCTTTATGACGTTATCACGTAAAACTATCGTCCGTAAACCGACTTTATTTCCATAGGTCCAAATAAAAATTCAAGGGTTACCACAATCGTGGTACCACAACGTCTTCAATAATATTATTGTCTTCGGTATTGCGCCACAGTTTTTATGTCGTCCATGTTGTCGTCGCATTTGCATTTAAAACCTTGACCCACGAAAACCTCCTGCATCTTTGGAGTGCAGTTCACCTTGGTGAAAATTAAAACTGCAGTATAGGGTCCATGTACGTTAGCAAAACCAGTTCAAAACCGGTCCGAGAAATTAAATTAACTGGTAAAGAGCGTTCCACATAACTTGTCCCTTGAAGTAAGCCATTTCAATCTCTATTGCTGATTCAATCTCTATTTCTATTTCAATCTCTATTGGATTACCGGGAGGGACAAGTTACGTGAAACAGGGTAGGTAGGTACCGAAAACAAATTTACTGTGGAAAAGAGATGGGATGTGTGGAGATGTTGGTACCAAACAGCTATAGAAAAAATATACATATATAATAAAAATAAACAGCTATAGTAATTTGCAGACTGTTTTTCGATAGCTCAAAAATATTTTAGGGGATGCGAAAACTCTCAGAAAGCGCACAGTTGTTGGAAGCTTTCGGGGGTGGTTTCTTTGAAAGAAGAAAGAAAAGAAAGTAGAGGTACAGTCGTACCTACGTATGTAACCCATTGACTCTTATATAGGTGCAAAGCCGAAAATGAAGCGAAAATAATTACGTTCCGACCAGGATTCGAACCTGGAACGCTGGCTTGAGTCGCCACCGCGTTACCATTTCTTTTTATTTTCGGCCTTGCATGTATAAATATAATGCATGTATGAATAAATATAAAACGGTTTAGTAGTTAAATATAAAAGGAAAATTATAAACAAAATAAAAAGTACCCCATTGACTTATATATGTATGTACCCATATCGCTATTCTTCCTTATCCTTACCTATAATAAAATCCAACGTCTGCTTTCTGTCTGTCTGAGTGTATGTCTGTCTGTCCGCTTATAACTCGAGAACCACTGAACCGATTTTAATAAAAAAAAAATCTACGGATAGCTTGATTCTTCCCATCAACTATAGGCTACTTACTATCACGCTAAATGGCTTATGAGGTTAGCAGTGAAGTGAAATATGAGAGCGGGCGGAGCCGCGGGCACAGCTAGTGTACCCATATCGCTATGTACCCACAGATTGAATCTTAGGTCCATGAATGTACCCGTATTGTAAATTCTGACAGCGGACTCAGCGCTGATGTGGCGCTGAGAGCCACTTTAGTAAGTGGCTGTCAGCGCCACAACAGCGCTGATTCCGCTGTCAGAATTTACAAGAATAGACCTGCTGTAGGTACGTGGAAGTGGTCCGTTCGTCCGTAGGCACCACGGACTATAGACACTTTGCTACATGGACTTGTTCATGAAAAAGTTGTTATTTTCTTCCGTTCAAGCATGTTCAAGGAAAAGTAAATAGATCGTAGTGAGTAAGTTGTGAAGACACAAGCGCAGACACAAGTCAGTAAACCGCAGTCCAGTTTGCTCAGGTGTTTGAGCAGAACTTGATGGTAAATACACACTCGTAAAGACGTATTGCGGTTTGCAAGCGATCATTCTCACTCGAATTTTTCCTATATAAGTTTGCAAAAGGTACGTCATTATTTGTACGCTCTGTAGTAAAATAAATATATTGAACTAACTTTTTCCAACAGCTCCGCTCGCGGTATTGTCGGCCTTGAGCCCATGGAGATCTAGAGCTATTAGTTTCTAAACCTTTAAAAGTGTATCTATTACAGACAGTTGTTGCATTCAGATTGCATTTGAGTGTAATTTTTTTTTTTTAATTTATCTCTTTTGATTTTTCACGTTATTTACGTCTTTCTGCATACGGCGACGGTTGACCTAGAAATACATGTCACTACGCTGCAATGCCAAAGCGTAGTTACGTGTTTGCGGAAAATACAATACCTACGATACATTTAATAAGCGTCGCGTGCTGCTTGCCTTAGGTACCTATGTATTTCTTTTTTACCCGACTAGGCAGTGGGCTGGGCACATCTGTCGCAGACCCGACAACTGCTGGGGGTAGACTAAACGGGTATGAGACGGGTGCTCGAATGGAGCTAGCCAAAATTCATTCGTAGGTAGCTAGCCAAAATTGAGTTCTGGCTCCTTTATTTGTCCGTGCCAAACGCCACCATATCGCACTCAATGACCAATCAAAATACGTAGCGTGGGACGCCGACCGCTAGGTGGACAGACGACCTAAAAAAGGTAGCCGGCAGTGGATGTATGAGGAGAGCGGAAGACCGCGTGTGGTGTGGTGGTCGTGCCTTGGGAGAGGCTTATGTCCAGCAGTGGACCGATGCGGGCTGATGATGACGATGACTAGGGAGAAGAGAAAAGGAGTGTAATGTGTTTAGCCTGAATTTTTATATGTGTGTTCGGGCCACTCTAGCGCGGAGCCACAGATTACTTAATAGTTACTTCGTAACAGATAAATCACTCCATAGAAAATGATAAATATGCGGTTGGTGTTTTCCATCTTTATTGACACACAGCAAAACAAACAACAAAACACAATCACGTTCCAGTGCGCGCGCACTCTACGAACATACATATTATTCCTCCACCTTAAATTAAAAGTTACCTAGAAGGATCTACGTTTTATAGTTTATAACTTTTCGCGGTCTCAATACCCGCGCAGGAACATCGGAAGACGTAGTGGCCGTTCTTGTAACGGCAGCTGCTGCTGGGTCAGCCACGGCGAACTCTCCCTCTGTCTCATCGGCGGCAGGTACAGCACGCCTCGCATCTTCTACTGCTTCCTGTACCTCTCCCGATGTCTCTCGCAGCACATCTTGCTCTTCCGGAAGCTGAGTGAGCGGCGGCGTAGTCAGCGACGGCGGAGCAGCCCATACTGTAGGTGGTGCCGGAAATGTCACTCTACTACTTCCTCCACCAGGTGACGACTGGCCCGCCGCAACAGCGTCATCGCCACCTTTGTACTCCCATAATTGGTCGACATGTTTTTTAAACGATATCTTCAGGTCTTCCGCGAACACGATATACGTATTTCTACCTAACACTTTTGTAATCACTCCTCTTGTCCACTGTACTGACTTATCTTGTTTGTAAATTTTAAACAAAACTCTGTCATCCTTTTTGAACATTTTTTTTCTACTTCCACCCCTATACTTATTCTGCAAAAACTGATTTTTTTTTACAGTTTCAGCAACGGCAGGCGAGAACGGAGCTGGTCGATCGTTTAGCTTAAGAATATCGAGTCGGCTGCGCATTTGACGACCAAACAGTAAAGCGGCCGGAGAACGTTCTGTTGTAGTGTGTACGGAATTCCTGTATTGAAATAAATATTCTAACAACTTTGACTGAACCTCCTTCTTGTTAGAATATTTTAAAGCTATACTCTTTATCCCCTTTTTAATCGTTTTTACAAAGGATTCTGCCTGCCCATTACTGGACGGATGGTGGGCAGGGATAGTTATAAATGATATCGCATTCAACTTACAGAAGTTTAAAAACTCTCGAGATGTAAAAGACGTTCCATTATCTGTGGCAATTGTATGTGGAACTCCAAATCTAGACATTACTTCCTGAAGTTTTTCTATGAGCCCACTTGAAGAATAATCAGACATGAGGAAACATTCCACCCACTTTGTGTACGCATCTACTACAATTAGGAAAGACTTATTATTAATTGGACCCAGATAATCTAAATGCACTCTATACCACGGATGTGGAGGGAACTCCCAGTTGCGGGGCGGTGCGCTGGGAGGGGCGGGCCGCAGCTGATTGCAAACCTCGCATGCTCCTATGTACCGCTCGATATCAGCGTCAATCTGCGGCCACCAAAACCTACTTCTAGCTTCGGCCTTTGTCTTAACGACGCCTAAATGAGTCCTGTGTAATTCTTTTAGCATTTTATCTCTATAAATAGTTGGTACGACCAACTTGTGACCACGCATTAGGCAGCCCGCTTCACACTCCAACTGCAGCCTACAATGGAAATATGGTGCTAGACGGTCATTCACGTTCTTTGGCGGCCAGCCGTTTAGCACTTGACTTACTACAGCACTTAGCAATTCATCGGTGCTGGTTTCACGTCGTATGTCCTCCCGCGTCACCGGCAGATCTCCGTCTGATACAAAATTTATATATGAGGCGCGGTCCTCCAAACAGGAACACCAGTCGGCCGGACCCCCCTCCCTCATGTTGTGCCTGCCTACGAGTGGAGGCAGGGAAGCACGGGACAGGTAATCAGCTGCATTTTCTGTACCTTTAACATACTCTATTTTAAAGTTATACGCTGAAAGGAAAAGTGCATACCTTTGCAGTCGGTTTGCTGTCATTTCAGGAATACCTTTGTTAGGCCCAAAAATGGCTAGAAGTGGCTTGTGGTCTGTTTTCAAAGTAAACGGGTCCTTGCGGCCATACAAATAGTGATGGAAACGCCTTACTCCAAATATTATAGCCGTCGCTTCCTTTTGCAACTGACTATAATTCCTTTCCGCCGTAGTGAGGGATCTTGATGCATACGCTAGCGGTCTCTCCAACCCGCCTTCTATCTGCGATAAAATAGCGCTTACTCCGTTCGGACCCGCGTCAGTGATGAGCTGCAATTGCAATTGAGGATTAAAATGTGCTAACACTCTCTCCGATGCTAGCTCTAACTTAATTCGGTGGACCGCCTGCTCGTGCTCCTCGCTCCACTTCCACTTCACGTCTTTACGCAAAAGATTGTTAAGTGGGCTCAATACCGACGATGCATTAGGTACAAAATTTCGGTAATAATTCACCATACCAAGAAAAGATTTCAGCTGACTTACATTCCCGGGTGATGTAGCTTGCAACACTGCTTTAACCTTTTCTTTAGATTTATGTAGGCCGTCCTTATCAATGACATACCCTAAATACGTCACTGACTTTTCCAAAAATAAACATTTTTCGGATTGTAATATGAGACCGGCATCTCTTAATCTATCTAACACTAGGTGTAAGCGCTTAATGTGTTCTTGTCTATTACGGCCCGTTATGAGGATATCATCTAAAAATACGAGCACACCGGTAATGCCTTCTAAAATCGTTTCTAAGGTCCTCTGGAAAATTGCTGGCGCAGACGACAGCCCGAACACTAGGCGCGTATACTTAAAAAGTCCCTTATGTGTATTTATGCATGTCAAATTCTGTGACTCGTCTTCTAATTCAAGCTGATTGTATGCAGACGACAAATCGAGCTTACTGAATTCTTCCCCGCCGCTCAACCTGGCAAACAGTTCCTCTATCTTAGGTAGTGGGTATTGATCTACCTCCAGCTGTTTGTTGATTGACACTGAGTAATCTGCACATAGGCGAATATCGCCATTTGCTTTTAATATAGGAACTACAGGCGATGCATATTCCGAGTATGTTACAGGCACGAGTACCCCTTCTTTCACCAACCTGTCGATCTCCCATCCCACCTTTTCTTTAAGAGCGAACGCTACTGTCCTAGCTCTAAAAAAAATTGGCTTGGAGTTTGGTTTTACGTTTAGGCGTACCTTGCCCTTATTGTACCTACCTAATTTTTTTGAAAATACCTCCGGGTACAATATTTTAATTTCCCTTTTCACATTTTCCACACCACTTTTACCTTCGCAAAACCGAATAGGACCTAATTCCAAGTTAAATGCAGATATGAAGTCTCTACCTAGTAACGAGACCTTAGCCTTAGGAATTACATAAATATCCAGGTCTTGGGTTTGATTGTCATAGGTCACAGGCAGGCGTACCGTTCCGAGAGTTTGAATACCTCCACCAGTATAGTTTACTAATTTTATCTTACTAGGCGCGAGGTGAAATTCCTTCAGATGTTTTCGGTACAAGCTTTCTGGTATCGCGGTGACGTACGACCCGCTATCTACTTGAAAATGTACGGCCACCATACCAGCCAACCTTACTGTTTGAGTCATCGGCCTGCCGTTCAAACACTGAATATTGTAAACTACTAGCTCACCGTCATTGCCGCCAATCCCGACAACACATTCATTCTCAACACAATTCAGAGCCTTGCGAGGGCACATTTTCTTCAAATGACCATCCTCCCTGCATAAATTACATTTATAATTTTTGAAACGACAGTTGTTAGACGTGTGATTCTTATAACCGCAGACATGGCACTTAACACCGGCATTGGTGCCAAGGGCAACTGGTGCAGATCCTGTTATCTTGCAGACGCTCTTCTCCAATACAGTGGCCGATTTTGCACCGAAACGCGCACTCTGTATGCCTTGCGCCTTACTCACGGCTTGTGCTAGCGTCAAGGTTTCGATACTCTTCTCGAACAACTTCTCTCGTTCCGGTCCCGGCAACATGCCGAGCACGAACCTGTCGCGGAGAGTCTCATCCAGTTGTGATGTGAATCCGCAGTGCAGTGCGAGGCCTCTCACTCTCGCCGCCCACTCTGCCATTCCCTCCCCGGCCTCCTGTGCGGCCTGGTAGAAGTTCCATCTGTCGGCGAACCCGCAACGCTTCGGTTTGAAATGTTCGTCGAGCAGCGATGTCAACCGCACAAAAGTAATGGAGTTGATGCTCTCCGGAAAGGCTAGGTCTCGTACCAGCTTATACGAGTCTTCCGTGAGTGAACTGATCAATATTGACTTCCTCTTTTCCGCCGACTTGTCCGACTCTTCATTAATATTGTTGGCCAGGAACCAATGTCGCAGTCTATCCTTATAGACCGGCCACTCCTGACTGCCACAGTCGAACGAGTCTAACTTTCCAACCACCGACATTCTAGGTTTTACGGTTCTTCTCGTCGCCAATGATAAATATGCGGTTGGTGTTTTCCATCTTTATTGACACACAGCAAAACAAACAACAAAACACAATCACGTTCCAGTGCGCGCGCACTCTACGAACATACATATTAGGTACCTATGTATTTCTTTTTTACCCGACTAGGCAGTGGGCTGGGCACATCTGTCGCAGACCCGACAACTGCTGGGGGTAGACTAAACGGGTATGAGACGGGTGCTCGAATGGAGCTAGCCAAAATTCATTCGTAGGTAGCTAGCCAAAATTGAGTTCTGGCTCCTTTATTTGTCCGTGCCAAACGCCACCATATCGCACTCAATGACCAATCAAAATACGTAGCGTGGGACGCCGACCGCTAGGTGGACAGACGACCTAAAAAAGGTAGCCGGCAGTGGATGTATGAGGAGAGCGGAAGACCGCGTGTGGTGTGGTGGTCGTGCCTTGGGAGAGGCTTATGTCCAGCAGTGGACCGATGCGGGCTGATGATGACGATGACTAGGGAGAAGAGAAAAGGAGTGTAATGTGTTTAGCCTGAATTTTTATATGTGTGTTCGGGCCACTCTAGCGCGGAGCCACAGATTACTTAATAGTTACTTCGTAACAGATAAATCACTCCATAGAAAATGTTCCTACCTTCGGGTTTTAATAGCTTCGGGTTTAATAGTTTCACATCGCCAATCGCTGCGTGCGAAAATGTACCTTAACGATCGAGTGTAAAGTGTTTATTGCTTTGCAGCTGCGCGCAGTTGCGTGGGCGAGCGTCTATGTATACTTCGCGCGGCTGACGAATTGTACTGAAAAAGACCGCCGGCGGCCCGTCGGGCGATAGGTAGTTAGCGCGCGCAAGTACATAGAGTGCGTGAGGCCTGGCGGAGCGCCTAAACTAAGTGTCCGATTTTGATAATTCTGGTATCGTTAAGTTTATCTCAATTGCGCGGATAACATTTTTAAAAATGTGGTACTTATGCAGAAAAATCTAAATCGCGGCCGCTAGTCGCCTCATTGTCCAACTGTAACATGGTCTAGAACTTGTAAACTCTAAATAAAATGAATGAAAAAAAAGTAAAATGAGAATTTTATAAAACCCAACTACGGAAAACTAAGGAAGGAAAATTGGTCGAAAATTCTGTAGTGGGGCGTGTAGAAGGATTCGAATAGCTAGGTAGTTCGACTACAACATTTAGTATCAGCTTTCCTCATTATTTCCTTCGTTTTTCATAGTCTTGTTTCATAAAATTTTCATTTTATTATTTAGGGTCCCGTCGCAAAATGCGAAAAAGGGAATCACTCTGATCTGTCGGTCCGTTTGTCTGTCGGCCACACGCAGATATGTGCGGACTCCGGACATGAACCTGACGCAAAAATACACGCGCTCTCGGCGAGTCGAATTTTTCGACTTCTCCAGTCGAGCTCGTGGAGCGTGTAGAGCGGATCCTGTCCCTTATTAAGTATTTTAGTACATCAAAAGTGTTGACGGACATTCTATAGTACTTACCCGAAAAATGTATCTGGGTATTCTGAAATTTTTGGGTACATGTTTTGAAAAACTCCTTCAGTCTCACCTTCAGTTAACCGGTTTTGGTACATTGGATGAACCCAATATCTCATTTTCTTCTTCTTCTTTCTTGATTGTCACTAAATTCAAGTTATCCATGCTTGATGCACATCCGACTCCAAGAGCGGCAGGCGACATATTAGAATATTTTTATTCGGCACGACATGTAGTCCACAAGAGGCGTTGCAGTTGTTTTTTCGACTGTCGAAAAAAACGACGCTATCTAGTCCGGGCCTATTATCTTTTTAGCTTTTCTGTGGTTTCCATTCGTAGTATTTACCCTCTAGTAAACTCTGCGAGCGAACCTTCAGGAAATCATTTTTTATTGAGTCCATATCCTCTTGTGAATAATGTTAAACACGCAACACTCGATCGGCGCTTTGCATACAAACACTGTACCTGTTTCTTCAATAAGGGTGTCTCTAGGTCATTCTTAGAAGCGACCAAAGAAATAAATCTCCATACTGGCTAGTCGACAGAAATAATGGGTCATATCACTTTTCACAAAAATATTTTTTTTACACAAAGCATGGTCATACTAGTGCAATGGTACAAAAGGAAATTATATTATAAAATAAAATTTTACAAATCTTCAAAAATATAATAATATAATATAATCAAATAACAATATTTTCTTAAAAAAATATAATAATCTAGCATGCATGTTAGGGAAAATGGCAAGAAGGAATTTTACATTTACCCCTACTATATATGTATGTAGAATAATAAGTTTTGTGTTGCTTTTGTATACCTATTGTAACTTACCTCATTCTTGTGAAAAGTGACAGACAACTCTTTTCTGGCTCAGACACGTCCGCCTGCCTGGACTCTCACGGCGAGCACGTGGTCCGTGACTGCACGTGCCAAGCGCGTGTCCTTCCTTACTCACACTACCGGTTTGCGAACTACCCGCAGGTTACCGCGACGCATGCGCCGCCGCCGCGCGCCGGACCATGCATGGCGCACATTCCAATGCACATGCCATGAGGGAGTATCTCATTTTGGTCTTTTCAATGGAGCTTGGTTGGTACATTTTTACTGCGCTGTCAGCGATGTAGAGGCAAAATCCGGACATCGTGAAAGCCGTCTAAATGCCGCCAGCGTGTTGGGCACTATGCTCCACGACGTTTTGGAATACCCTTCTTTTGGCGTTTTTTTTATTAATACGTTTATTTACTTTAGTTTTTAATTTATAGTTACATTAATATTATTATAAGATTTAAATATATAAGTAGCATTTTTAGGGTTCCGTACCTCGAAAGAGGAAAAAAACGGAACCCTTATAGGATCACTTCGTTGTCTGTCTGTCTGTCTGTCTGTCTCTCTGTCTGTCAAGACCGTTTTTCTCAGGAACGGGTAGAGGTATGAAGTTGAAATTAATATCAAATACTAAGGTCTACGTTTCCTTGGAGTTGTAAAAAACTTAAGCTTCTAAGTCAACGCAATTACAAGATATGGTGTGCACAAGAACAGTTTATTGGGAGCATTTGCTCTTCAACTCACATTTAATTATTTTGTTTGTTTAATTCAAGAGGGTGGGTTTAATGTCTTTGAATTAGACTAATGAATCAATGCAAAGCAAGTACATTATGTACTTGCACCGCACAAGTCGTACAATATTATTATTGAACGACAATTTTGAGTTCGACCCGATAGAGAAAGGAAAAAATTTCTGTTATGTTTTTGAATTAAACATACGAAACGAATATAGTTATAATATTATATTTTCCATTTTAGACAATAATAAACATGTAATGCTGAAAAGTCACAATTGACAATGCAATATTAGTCTATGGACAAGTGTCATTTAACTATTTCTCTAATGGCTACCACAATTTCAATAAATGATGAAAATTAAAAAAGAAATATTGTGGCAGACTGATAAAGTAAGGTAAGGATAATCTCAAACAAGATAACCAAGGTGAATAATATATCCTTCAGAAGGAGGAAATATTTATCCGATCCGAGAGGTAATTGCAGTTCACTATAACCGGTTCCGTTAAGTAAAGAAAAAAAAATCAGAACACCATGGCAACTGAAGGAATTATTATTAGGAATCTATGTATTTACGGATGCAGTACTGTTCATGTTCGACTTAGCAGTTTATGTTCTTAGCAGTTTACGGAATTTCTGCCGTCCTGCTACACCTCCGCTGGAACGTCCGGATGGCTCGCTCGCTATACTCGCGAAAGAAAAGGCGAATATCTTTGCACGCCTTTTCGCATCCAACTCAAACATGGACGACCTGGGCGCCAACCCCCCTTCATTACCCCATTGCGGGCGTATGATGGCAAATATTAGGTTCCACCCCAGAGTCGTCCATAAAACACTACGTGAGTTGGATATTTCGAAGAGTAGTGGGCCTGACGGCGTCCCGGCGATCGTCTTGAAAAATTGTGCTCTGGAATTGGCGCCAGTCCTCACCCGCCTATTCAAACGCTCCTATTCCTCCGGATCAATGCCTTCTTGCTGGAAGAGAGCTTCGGTCCAGCCGGTCCCCAAGAAGGGGGACCCAGCGAACCCATCGAACTATCGCCCTATTGCGATAACCTCACTTTTGAGTAAGGTTATGGAGCGTATTGTCAACTCAGCGCTCCTGACGTACCTAGAAGACTCTAAACTCCTCGACGACAAACAATACGGCTTTCGCAAGCAAAGGTCGACTGGAGATCTTCTAGCGTACGTCACGCATTTATGGGCTGAAAGGCTCGATGGTTTTGGGGAATCGCTGGCGGTCGCTCTGGACATATCCAAAGCATTCGATCGCGTCTGGCACCGGGGACTCTTAAGCAAGCTTCCGGCCTACGGTGTCCCTACAAAACTGTGCACCTGGATCTCCAGCTTTTTGAGTGGCCGGTAGATATTTGTCACCCTAGATGGTGCCTGCTCGGCCGACTACTCAATCAATGCTGGTGTTCCACAAGGATCCGTGCTGTCGCCTACGCTGTTTTTATTGTTCATCAACGACATGCTCTCGCTCGGCGAAATACACTGTTACGCGGACGACAGCACGGTGCACGAAGGGTTCATCAAGGACTGGAAGGGTAGAGAGGCCTCAGCAGCAAACGCGAGACGCGAAACTGTTGCTCGGGTTGACCAGGTTCTCGAAAAGTATCCTCTTGGGGGAAGAAGAACTTGGTCAACTTCAACGTAGCCAAGACGCAAGCTTGTGCCTTCTCTACTAAGGCTGATCCGTTTCCTCTCCAAGCCACTTTTCAGGGCAGCCAAGTCCCCAACGATGGTAGTCTGGGCGTCCTGGGTATGGAGGTGTCCAGGGACGTTGGGTTTCGATCGTTCATAGAGTCCAAGGCGAAACTAGCGTCTCGAAAATTAGGAGTCCTTTACCGCTGTCGGCGATTTTTCACGCCGGTCCAACTGCTTACACTCTACAAAGCACAAGTAAGACCGGTGATGGAATATTGCAGTCATCTTTGGGAGGGTTCCCCTGAGTACCTTCTTTCAGCCTTGGATTCTATTCAGCGACGAGCCATTCGCCTCATTGGTGACTCCGTACTCACAAAGGACCTTCAACCTCTAAAGCACAGACGTATCGTTGGGTCATTGAGCCTGTTTTATCGGTACTACTATGGCCGCTGCTCTGACGAACTTGCTTCCCTTATCCCTCCTCCTCCTGTTCGCCTTCGCCAAACCCGCCATACTCTCGCGGAACACCCGTTTGTAGTCGACAGAAGAGTTCTTCGAACTGCACGATTCTCTAAATCGTTCTTGTGCCGCACTGCAAAGGTGTGGAACGGGCTCCCAGGAAATATCTTCCCCCACTCCTACAATCCACAGATCTTCAAATCGCGGGTTAATAGCCTTTCCCCAGCAACATTAGTCCACCTCCAAGCCGGACTGGCACCTCCTCGGGGGTGAAATTGGCTGCGCCTGAGGTTGCGACCTCGGACAGAGCCACCCAGTTCGGTAGCAATAAAAAAAAAAAAAAAAAAAAAAAAAAAAAAAAAATGTTCCAGTAAACACAATAAAAATAAATGAGAGTTTCAATACCTAAGAGCTGTGACCTATGACGAAATGAAACTCCCTCTATAATGACAACAAAAAAACTCTGACTGAAGGATTTGATTGAACACAGAGAAAGTGCTAGGAATGAAGTGTTCGTGGTTGCTGAAGTTTATATGCCTACCAGTACAACTGTACCACTACTATACAAACAATAGCTACTTCGATATTCTTATTCCATATCAGAATTCATGGGATCGGTGCCACTGTATAGTTCTGGCAAGAGCAATGCTTAATTCATTATCTTCTGCATAGAATTTATGGAAGCTATGATTTTATTCTTTTAGCAATCGGATCTAAATACATTTATTGTGATTTAAATTCAATGATGTTTTGAAATTCATATAAATTCTTTCAACAGAACGGGTGCGTGCACGCATCGACCTACATACCTTCGCAGATTTATTCATAGAATTCTGTTCATTCTTGATATTGAGATCCAAATACATGGGAACAGATCTATGGCATCGTATTATGTAAGCCACGGAGCACGAGATTGGAGTTTGATGTATGTATTTTGCTCGATCAGTTTCGCAACTTGCAATTAATAAATACTTCCGCAAGACAGTTCTGTGGAGCAAGGATCAGTGACTTTGACTGCTCTCAGTGTTGAGGGCTTTTAGTTGAATTCTCCTTTTTTCATCTCCGACATTATCTTGGTAATGCTTTTCATGAGAGCATTCTTATAATAATTTTACTTACTTGACTTTGTAAGTAGGTACTCTATCTATAAGACGAAACTCTACATTTTCTTCAGATTTTACTAGTGATATATAAGTTTTCAGTTTTAAGTAGGTGCTATCTATCACTAATACAAGAGAAAATGATAAAATGAGCATTGACCTTCTTCCACCACGATATAATGTATTTATTATTCTATATCGTTTTCTCAGTCATTCTATTTACGCGTGAAACGATAAGTAAAATTTTCTGGTACTACCGGATGTTATGTTGTCGCTTCTTTTGAGTTTGCGCCGCAAAACACATTTAAAAGAACCCATATCAGCGGCTGTTTCCAATAGGCCGTACGGTGAAGACCATCGGGCACATCACAGCACATCCAATAACGCCAATCCACGAAACCACGCTTAGTAATAGGTAGAATATAGTTAGGTACCTTCATTTTCAGGGTTGTGTATCTAAATAAATAAGGTGGATACCAAAAACGTTCAGTGCCGATGCAACACAAACCAGACAAAATCGTAAATTTCCCAGAAATAACTATTGTGAGCGCAATTTTTTTGCAGCACTCCTGCAATTATTAGATGTTCCACAGAGCATGAACCGGAACGAACACACTCGACCTTCGGCTTCGATCTGAACTCCGTCACCGTTATTGATTCCCTCCGGAATCCATACCCTTTGTATTACACTTACATTGTATTCAAGCATTTGCTATCGAACGAGATATAATATATTATACGAGTACGTCTACAATACCTATGTTTCCACTTACCTACCACAAAAACATTGATTGAACATGGAATTGTACATCGATTTAAATTGTTCTTGGACCTTATTGTTCAGAAAAGACCTCCAGGTAAGTAACATATTTCCATAATCCTACCCGAAACGAAAGTGAAATTCAAATTAATTTGATATGTTGGAAACACACCTATCCTCCTAGCCACTACAAACTCAAAATCCGGCTAGGTACTGTAAAAAAGTCACAAGTCCATGTCCCTTAGTTGATTTGATTTATTTAAAGTAGTAAGCGCTTTTATTTGTCTAATGCTTATAATGGCGAGCATTGGAGTTTTAGGAGAGACAGAAAATGTTAGGAACTGACAGATCTTCTTTTTCACTTGGGTACTGGAAAAATTATATACTTCAGTCCCAGAAAAAAAAAGCCACCAGATTACAGAGTCCAATTTTTTATGTAGGTATTCCGGTATGGGTGGCTGAACCAGAGGGGCCAAAGCACATGCTCAGACCAGCCAATATCACCTTCGAGAAGGTAGGTGCCGTATCGGAAACTTCCCTTTGGATTGTTGGCTATACTGGACTAGAGGTGAACACCGTCGAGGCTGCTATGCTGCCATCTTACATCCAGTACGGTGGTTTCAACCCAGTAAAATTGTAGCCACAATTTGAAGGGGCAATGGAAGGGGCCTACAGTTTTGCACCGGTTCCGAACGGTGAAGCAGCAGGTATGCACATACATTTTTCCGTCAGAAGAATCTCATTGGTACACGCCCACCGGATTCGAACCTCGGACCTCTCGCAAGAGAAGCCGACGACGCCCAGATTACTCGGCCACCCACCTTGAACCCTTTACTAGTCCACACGTTTTGGGTCACCATTTTCAGTCAGTCAGTCAGTAGACACAAGAGGCAACTTAAGCAGGGTGTGTGGGCGGGTGAGAGCATTGACGGACGTCGCGCCCCCTGCGTCAGCGGTGACGCTTCCACCCTTACAAGTAGGTATATCGAATTCTATACCAACCATGTGAGTTGTTGCTTGAGCCATTATTTTTATGAATGGTAGATACCATAACATTGAAATGACGTCCGTACGTTACTCTTGTAGCCGGCGCAGCGTGCCAACTCCGCTAAACCATTTTGACATTGGAAATGTCTTTTCGTTCGCTCCAGTGTAGGCTCCGATTTCACGAAAAAGTGCGATCCCCTTATATCTCGGAGAGTTGTGAAGATATGATATTAAAAAAGGCACGCGTATTCATGAGAGCTGTAAGGTGCAAAAAGAATTATTCGAGAAAGTAAAAAACGAAAAAAGTTATGGCCGAAATAGTGAAAAGAAAATTATTTTTTTCCGAATTTTTGATTTTGGCGCTCGATATTTTGGAAACGAACAATGATATCAAAAATTTGAGAAAAATTCCTCTGGACAATTTAGTCAGCTACAATTTGAGCCTAAAACAAAGACGATCGGGTTAAGGGTTTGCCCTGTAGCCTAACCTTTTTGAAGAAAGTAAAAAAGTCAGAACGAAATTTTTTTCGAATTCCGTAGATTCATTTCCAATATGTTCGATAGTCGTGTGAGGCACGAAATTTGTGAATTTTTTTCCACCAGAAGCTCTGGCTAAACATTTCAAATAAACGAGTAAATAAATTTGTCAGACTATGGAAAAGTTTTACTAACAACGGCAAGATTGAGGTCCTTGGAAATTTAACGCAGGTTAGAAATGCGAGCGGACCGAGTTAACGAGATGTAATGAGGATGTGACCGCCTCTGCCTGGCGCCAGATCGTTTTCCTAATTGAATGAGACGAATCTAAGAGGCAAATTTACTTAATTGTGAAGTGTAAAAAAGTATTTTTAACTGCTTCAAAGTAAAGAGAAGGTTCTCCATTCGATCAGTATGTTTCAATGAGTGAGAAAATTGCTCCGAGATGGTTGTCCCATTAGATTGATTTTAACCCGCTGGGATGAATACCACCGTATTAAATGAAGATCGGAAGGAAATGTTAAAAATATGAAAAATAAAAGGATTTTTCCATCCAGTTCAGCGTAACAGGTACCTACGAGCAAAAGGACGTACTGGAATATCGCATAGTTCCAACAGGATAAGGTGTAATGGGCTGATATTAGGAGCGTGCTGTTGTAGCCAACCGTGTTACATACATATCACACACGCTGAATCCCGAAAATCGTGGTAAGCAGAGTAATCGGTGTTGTGCTGCAAGAACTCTGGTAAAGGACAGCACAACACCGACCACCACGTTTCGCAAAGTATTCGAACAAGATTCAATCGATCAAGCAGCAAGTAAGGCACCAAGACCTACCTGCTGCATGATTCGGTGGAAGTACCGTGCCAAGGTGAGAGGTGGCGATCCTGTCGCCCTTTAGCACGGCATCTTGTCCTTATCCCTTAGTCGCCTTTTACGACTTGCACGGGGAGAGATGCAGTGGGGCTTTTCTTTTTAAGTACCGGCCCCACACGGTACCCAACCTAACCTAACCTAACCTAACCCAACCGTGTTATCTATAACAAATAATGTGGAAGGTACAATGGTGAGGTTGGCGGGCGGGCTCCGGACATGACAAGTCCCTCAGATTATAAACAACATTCTTCCATTGAGTTCGACGCGACATCGACGCGACAACGACGACGACCGACGACGACGACGGTGGGAAAATGTGAATGATAGATACTTTATTATATTACTATACAAACACTTTAAAGAAACAGACCAGTGCCGGAGCCGGACTTGTACTCAGTAGCGACTCCTGGTGCTGAGTATTGGGTTGGCTCTGGCTAAGGATTCTTTTTTTCATAATTTCATAACTTACGCGTTAATTTATTTCTACCACAATGAGTTCAAAAACTGAAAGGCCATAATATTCCCTTTTGCTGTATTTATGTACAGACTTCAAATTCAACAAACTTGGGCAAGGGCGACCGTTTTGAACAATTAAAAGTTTTTTTCAGAAAATGTCCTCGTTGAGAATGGTTTTTCGAAAAGATCTTCTATTATAGATTTCGAACTGGAGTTTGCCTTTACTACCAATAAATAATCACTTTAAAAAAAACACCTCACAAGATTCATCTATAACAGATCCATACCTACAAAACGGAATATTATGCAGCTATCAACTCGCGAGATTTTGTTTACAAAGCAGTCACGCATACGCTGCCGCAGCAGCGCGCACACACAACACACACACCTAGCCTAGCTCGCTAGTCGCTAAATGCGCTCCCCGCTGCGCCAACGCGAAACGCTTATCAGCGGGTGCGCGCGGGACGGGGGATGGCGCTTCAAATGTAGCCAACCGACCAATGAATGCCTTGATGCGTCGTCATTCGTCGTCGCCCGCGTGTGACGCGCGCGAAATTTCAAATTATGTAACGGGATTGACGTTTTACTTATTCATCGTGGGTTATATGTATAATAAACATAATATAACCCCGATATTTTTTCACATTTGTTTTTGCTTAATACTTCAATATTATTCATTTTATTTGGTTTGGCGGCGCCAACCTAGCCAACTTAAAGGAATCACCGCTGCTTGTACTGTTCTTAAGTATAGGCCAATTGACTTTCGCCGCCCGCGCAAAACATTATGTAATGCGGACTTAAAACCTTTACCCAAATGATATTTAGCATTTAATAGATCGAAAACTCTATCCACAAGTGACTTGCTAGAGTATTGCGTCCATAATCGCGCACGAACTTGACGGCTTACGCCATACCACAGCGCAAGTGTACTTGTAATATTCTATAGCGCCTTTGGAAATTTGCCGCCCCCTGAAGTCTGCCGCCCCTAGGCCGCGGCCTATACGGCCTAATGGGAAATCCAGGACTGAACAGACACAGCATAATCCTTACATGTACAGTTTCAAGGGCACCGAGTTAAAATTACTTCTGGAGCCTAGATTTGAATAGGTACCTATCAATATTGTTGTGTATGTTTTGTCACATCAATGCGGTAATTGATTAAATCTACCTTTGAACAGAAGAACGAAGGAAAGTTTTTACCGCCGATTTGTTCGTCTATCGTCCTCGTTCATACTAGAAATTCTCAACAATACCTTTAATAAATATATCATGCAGTCGTAACCAAAGTACAGTCTCGGGTTCTACAAGAGGGGTTGGACACCTTGTCAGCCTCGGTAGCTCAGTAGTGCGGTCGGTCGACTGTTGTTAAGCACCTGGACGCGATCAGTACTTGGATGGGTGACCGCTCGACCGTTTTAGGCTGCCCGTGGTTCGGATTCCACGTACAACTGTAGGTCCCTCGATCCCTTCCCTTCTTACCTTACTAGGTGGTGGGTTTATCCCGCCCGGGTTGGTAACACCGCACTGAATGAAACGTCGGTCGAAACGGCTATGTAAATAGTTCGTGTTTTCCGTCCAGTTCAGTGTAGCCTACATGAAATGAAGGGAAAGCACTGACATAGCACCTAGTTCACCAGGTCTTATGGGCTGACTTCACGGATATTGTAGGTGTTGTAGCCAACCGTGTCAGTTTCCATAAAAATAAACCTGTCAGGCCGGCATCGCATACGACCGAATGTCCATGGGCGTCGTTAGACACCGATTGTCCATGTGCTCGGCACCATACGCCGCGATTTCAATAAAAAAAATTTGGTGTAAAGCCGGCCGGGCTTATTCCTTAGAGAGATATTCTGTTTTAATTTATCTTGAGATTTGTTACGCATGCGCCGGCCTCCAGCAGTGTCAAGTGTGTTCATGTTGTCGCAGCACTCGAAATTGATTTCTATTGTCAATAAGCCGTAGGCCCGAACACAAGTGCGCGTCGCCCTTGGCACACTTGCGGAGAATGTCCGAACTGAACCTGGTCCACGTAACGAGATCTTTCACTCTTTCGTACCTACAGTGTTGTATAAAATTAAACTAGTAAACATATTAAAAATAAACCACGCGTGCGATAGACTTAAGAATAATGCAATTTCAACCGGTTGCAACGGCAACCAGCAGATGGAAACACGCAATGTTCTTAATATCGATTTATCGATTGTGCATGGTGTACTTTATCGATATATTATTGAGAATTTCTAGTATGAACGAGGACGATAGACGGACAAATCGGCGGTAAAAACTTTCCTTCTTTCTTCTGTTCAACGGTAAAGTTAATCAATTACAACATTGATGTGACAAGACTATGTAGTAAGTAGTACTAATTGTAGTACTATGTGGTCAATATTAGTGATAATTTGCAAGAGCCTAAACAATGAAGAAATTGAACAAAATGCCCGCGCGACCGGTACATGTTCTAAATTTGAAAATGCTTCCGAAAACGCTCTCAATACGGGAAGCGACCACCGATAAGTGCGCGTGGTCTCGTTCTGTTCTGTCTCTGCCCCTAATTTTGACCACATAGTGAATTATTTGTATAACATGTGGTATATCGTTGGAAAGAGCGTAAACTAGCAAACTTTTTAAAAGAAAATGAAGCTATCAATTGCTGTCAGTTTATTTTTAAATGAATTAAGAAATTAAGATTCTGTCATATTTTTACTCCATTTCGGGAGTTTGGGAGGTCATAAGACCTTTTCGTGGTATTAACTTCATCAAATAATATTTTTTCTAGAACAAGGATACATCGTAAAATTCAATAAATTTTATTTCGTGCTCATACAATCATAAACAAAAAAGTTACAACGGTTTAAAACTGGGATTTTGGTAATTTTCAAAAATTAACAAAAAAAATCACATCTCGATACCACGAGACATCTGCCAAAAGGTATCATAGCTCAAATCGTTGTAAATGACCCCACTTACCTACAAAAAATGTTTGTCGGTCGATGTGCCGAACACCCTGTATATAGGTATTTAAATTGTAAGTTTATTTTGAGTATGAATAAATTATTTACATATTTTTTATTTTATCAATTACTAGAATTATTGACATAACCCTAACTAAAAAAAAACTAACAAAGCTTAAAAGCATACGTCAGTTTAGTTGCTTCTAAAATCTTCACACCTGTGTGATGGCGCCAAATTGGGCTTTGCACAAACGATGGTAGAGTGTATGTGTGATAAATTCTAACGACGACGCATGACTTTAGTACATAAGACTAAGTTATGATTATTGTTTACATTTCAATGTAGACATTTGCAGCGTATAGTACAATAGCGTATTCCACATAGCACAAGAGCTATGTGGAACCTCCATGAAACTTCAGGTATAGAACGACATACACAATTTAAATCATACGTATTTAAATGCTATTAAAAGTAGGGATAAATAAGTATCTTATGATCCGCGATCTGCCAATCATGTTTACTCTTATTATTATAAAACGCAATGTTTATCTGTCTGTAACGGGTGAAGTCGAAAACGGATGAACCGATTTGCATGCAGTTTTCGCTAATGGGATCTGCCTTATAGGCCATAATCAGTGGTTAATAGTAGGACTGCAAGTTATAGAAGTTATAGAAGTAATTCCCCGGCCGGAGCTGAAAGTGTGGGGTTTCTATGCACGGTGACACAATTGTGCCGATTCACGTCCTACACACACAATTTACCGCTGGACGGAAACAGCCAAACTGAACACCCACCTGTGTGGATCATCCGCAGCCGTGAACACGTAGCTGGTGGTGAACATAGCCGAGAACACGACGGGAAGTAGCATCAGGGCATAGTTCAACAGCTGGAAGCGCCCGAACGCGCCCAACTCCTCGAGGATCGGGTCCAGCTCCACCACGCGAGGGGCAGCCGTCTTCGGGGCCTTCATAGTCATTGTTTTTGTTTACTTTACTTTAATCACAATCTTTTTCACTTGCATTAGCTGGCGTTCCACCCTTAAAACTACACTTCAAATTTAAAAATATGTTAAATTCAAATTTATTTGTAAAAAAGATAATTATTGTTTATGTTAATCACTTACACGTATCGCTATAATGCTATAACAATTTTCAATATCTTAATATAGTATAGTCGACTTTAATTTAAAATTCACGTATTATTTTGCTAGTGTTTGATTTGTTTCCCGCTGTGTTCACGTCGATTGCGTCTTAAAATAACTCCGATACCTATCTTCAGTGATTAACATTTGAACTTTTCATCGTTATCGCTTCTTCTTTATCAGGTTCTAGCGGTCTAGTTTAAATTTATCTCATTTATATCATTCATAAATTTCTCACACATTGTTTTCTACTTTTGGCTAAGGATTTTCGTTACGTATTTAGTTTCAGTGTGTACATTTTTGTTAGTTTTATTGTAAGTTAATTTATGATGTCAAAAAAATTAACGGTTGATATTAACTTAAAAAATAATTAATTTAAATTATAGTTATAATGTAAAGTTTCCTGTGTTTTTCATAAATATTGAACAAATTTTAATGTTTTGAAAAGTTATGTCATTAAATAAATAAAATTAACTGTTCTAATTCCAGTTCCTTCGCTCCTCTAATGTAGTATGTATACTACTGCTGAAGACATGATTTACTTTAATGCAGCAATGCTGAGAATTAAGAAAATTATGAGAGCGTTTCCGAACTCGGCCGGTCTATAGAGTGAACTCGACTGAGTGATGTGATGTCTGTATGGCGGCTACGGCTGTACTGACTGGCCGGCCGGCACGTCGTCGGAACGTCAGTGGTGACGAGGAGCGAAGCTGCGGCCGCGGGGACAGCTGAGCTGGTGGGATAGGGAAAGACAGGTGTCGGAGGCACGAGCGACATGGAGACCGCCGCCGCCGCCACTACCGCCGACCGCGCATTCGCCCCGCTCCGCCGCGTCTCGCCTCCGCTGTACTGACGGGACGGCAGAACAAAGCTGGTATCAGGGTGTAAAAGGAAGTACCAGAGGGCGATTTTCGGAATCATTTAGACATAAACAACTATTTAAAAGTAATGACCTATTTATTAAGACGAGACGGAAGTTAACGTTTTCCATACAAAATCGTCTTTTGGTGTTTGTTTTTTACCCCCCTAAACCTTATACGATTTTTACAATTCTTTTTTTTGTGATAAGGACGAATCTACGTTCCTGACATTTTTTTTACTGTCTAAAGTATAATATTATATTAGGGGGCTAGAAAACATAAATGCCGGCACGATCAGAGGGGGAAGCACTGACATGGCACCTAGTTCACCCGGTTCACGTCGTAGGTGATGTAGCCAACCGTGTCAGTTTCCATAAAAAAAAAACAAAAAAAAAAGACAAAGGTCGTAGGCGCGCAGGACCTGTTCTCGACAGCCAGCGCTCATTCTGTTACTATTTCGCCTCGACGAACTCTCGCCCCGCTTCGCAAGCATTCGTGGAGACGTTTTGTTTTAAGGTACTGTTACAACAGTGTTTTGTACGGGAAAAAAAGTCTTATTTAGATTTTTTGTTCTGTTGTTGTTAGAATCATTGGTTAGATCCCTCGGGTACTTCTTTGACACGCTCTATGGAGGGTCTTATAATTTGGTGGCATCTTGTTTTAAGTTCTAAATTGCACATTGTTTTAAGAAGTAAGTATAAATCATACTTTTGTTGCAACTGGATCGGATGGCTGAGATTTAAGTTGGAGTCTGAGGCACAGCCAAATTTAAAAAGAAGAAAGTAAGTAAGCCCGCTACCGTACCTTTATTTCGACCTTTATTTCATCGAATTCGGATGATCGCTTTAAGAGTTATGGAGGAACATACATACATACAGCATACAGAAATGATTTCTAACAATCATCACTTTAGTTTTAGTATCATACATAGAGTCTACAAACGCAATATCTTATAAAACAAAGCAACTTACTCCATGACCATCCCTAACAATTTTTTTATTAGTGTTGATTCCTGGCTATATATTCATTTTTGATAAGTTCCTGTATAAAATACTTCATGGAACTTCATGAATTGCTCTCACAGTGCTCGCCACACAATTTTTTTCTTATAAGTAGTAATTTTCGTAGAGCTAATCGAATACTTTGATTAGTTCGCTGACGGTACCTCGACAGTGCGTGAAGCGCCAGTCACTTACTCCGCACTTAAGTGATACAACCTCTCCACGTCACTCAGATAGTGACGATTCATAAACATTCATTGAGCCAAGTGCACGGCGACATGCAAACATCTAGTTATTACCAGACCCAAATAATATCTAAGTACTAAAAATAACTAAAGTACTAAAAAACATTGTAATAAAAACCACGCGGATCACATTAACTTTGCTATCTGAGTGCAACGAACGTGAGTAATTAATTAGTTTGACATTTTAACTTTCTGAAATGTTAAAATTAGTGAGTTTTTTATTATACATACATATTATGTGCATTCTCAACGTCACGCCTGTTTCCCAGTGGGGTTGGCAGAGACAATGGATCTCCACGTACCACGATCCTGACAACCCCTGCCGCCTCTTCTACTGTCATAATGTCCTTCATACATGCTCATCGGTTACGGGTACTATATATGTTACCAATTTAATCTCAGTATCATATATTATCTATGGATAATGTAGAATTCCAGTGTTTCGAGTTCGTCAAACCCTAGGTGGGTTTGACGAACTCGAAACACTAGCGATTGCGAAAATTTATGTATTTTTGAGGAACTAACATCGATCAACTATAATCAAAGTACACACTTGTACCGGTAACACAAAGTACCTTGAGTTATCTTGGAAACAAGATCTAAAAAAAAACTATCAAGAGAAATAACAAGCTACGCTCTGTTTACGCGTTATAATACGTTATTACAAAGATTGGAAATCAGTTCACAAGCAGATTGAGACACTAGCTAGATGTCACTACTTTCTGGGAGTAAATTATTATAAAGCGTAGAAATAACGCAAAATTAGTGATAGGCAACTATATACTAGAGATGTGTACGTCGTAAAATGCGACTAAGGGATAAGGACAAGATGCCGTGCTAAAGGGCGACAGGCTAGCCACCTCTCACCTTGGAACGGTCCTTCCACCGAGTTAGTCATATACCGGGTGGGTTTTCGTGCCTTACTTGCTACTTGAAGCAAGGTACGATCTTATCCGAATACTTTTCTAAACGTGGTGGTCGGTGTTGTGTAATTTACAAGAGTACCTGCAGCACAACTCCGATTACTCTGCTTACCCCGATTGTCGGGATACAGCGTGTGGTATGTATTTAATTGAGACTTTTTTTTTCAAAATAATTCCTCAACGGCTGGTCCTCTGAAAAATTTGTCTAATATAATAACCTAAAGACACCTTTCTTAATATTTGTACGTAAACACAATTTTTGTATGTCTAATATTTAACGAGTTACATTGGCGCTAGATGAAAATTATGTATGTACTTACTCCAAATTACCCCACATTTTTTAACGCTGCTGGCTTTCGAAGATGCTTACGAAGGGGAACCACAGGCTGACTATGTGTCAGTTGTCCCTCAGGGGTATCCCCACCCTGGCTTGGTAACCTCGTCATTATCAAGGGGTCAAACACATTTTTCCTTAAGAACATAATCTTGTAAGCCAACCATTGCAAGACTAACTCGTTAGCTGCGGTGTAAAATGAAATAAAAAAATCGGTCAAGTTCAAGTTTTATTCGCGCACCGAGGGTTCCGTAGATCCGCTATAGCATACCTGTCAAAAACCATATTCGTCTATATTTAGTCTTTCTTTAATGGAAAATAAGAATACCTGCGGCGCCATCTATTATTTAGTAGCGTGAATATCTACTAATTGATTATTAGCACGTTTCTTGACCCCCATTAATATTTAACGTTTGGTTTTTATTTTGTTTTTTTTGCCATAATAAATATCACATATTCTGTGAATCAAATCGACTGGCTACCTATTACGGTTCAGAAGATACAGCCCAAGGACAGGCGGACAGACAGACAGACAGACAGACAGACAGACGGCGGCGGCGTAGGTTTAGTAATAGGCTTCCGTATGGATACGGAACCCTACAAATGTGTCTTGCATACACTTCTTGTGATCTACTATCACTAATATACCGGGTGTTTGGTGACTATAGGTCATAAAGCAAACCAGGTACTCCTGAGCCTATGTATTTGGAGCAAAAAAGTTAGATGACATTTTGTTCTACGGTGAACTTTTTTTTTTTTTTCATTTAAATACATTTTATTTTATTTTACTTTTTTGCTCCAAATAGGCTCAGGAGTACCTGGTTTGCTTTATGACCTATGGTCATCAAACACCCTGTATGTTGTTATCCTGAAAAAATATTATACTATCAGGTATAACAAGGTCTCCAAAATAGTTCACAGAATCAGAATTGTCCAGGGTAGGTTAAGTAGGTCTAGCCTGGTGCTGAGTTTCAGATCGACTTGCAAGATTTACTTATCAGGAAACATGTAAATTGAAACCCCGTTTGACAAATTCGGACGCTTGATTTTTTTCAACTGGCAAATAAAAAAAAACAATTTTAGATAAGCTTTGATTAGGAATGAGTAGGTATACATCGATATTCATATTTCAATTTAGTATCAGTGACAGAGTCAATCAAAGAGCAAGAAAATTAAAAAATAATGCCTTATTTAATTCTTATCCAATAAATAATTCTCCTTATGATTAAACAGATTAAGAGCTATTTGACAGTGATGCGCCGGTGTCAAACGGCTCCACGGCCTATCATCTCTGCTTCCTCGATGGTGTCCGGCAGCTTGGAGCCTAGGGTCTCCGGTGTAGTGAGGACCAGTAATCCGGATATGAACGCCATTGTTCCGAACATCACAGAGGGGATCCCTTC
Organism: Nematopogon swammerdamellus; assembly: GCA_946902875.1. Lineage (NCBI taxonomy): Eukaryota > Metazoa > Arthropoda > Insecta > Lepidoptera > Adelidae > Nematopogon > Nematopogon swammerdamellus. The sequence goes on from OX336345.1 coordinate 14,923,701, forward strand.
CCAGTAGATCATCTGTAAAGCACGAGCGATGATTAGCGGTCTTCGTTCATAGCTTCCAGACTGACAAATAGAGGTAAACCTGCTAAGGGATAAGGGATATGTTGACAAGATACAATGAATACTTTGAGAAGGTCTACCGCCAACTAAAGGTGTGATGCAAACAAAATTACCCAACGATATAATATGTATTGTAGTAAGATAAGTATTATCCGTATCGATAGGAGATGGACTTTGCCAAATAAATGGAGGTATATATGTAAATGTGTATTGACTAATTTTTCTTGACTTGATTATATCTGTAAATTCCGTGCTAAAACATCAAAACAAAACGTCGTTCCAAAAAACAAAAAACCATCAAATTTATTTTTAAGATCGAACAATGAACTATTAAATGAATACTGAATCGGACGGGTTACTCAAACTAAACCAAACTAAACCAATAAGTATGTCCGATGATGAAGCCCAAGGTTCGATGATGACTTACCAAGGCAGGTGTGAGCGGTGCGGTGATGGAGCCAATGCGTCCGATCATAGAGGAAAAGGCGAGCAGAGTGTGTCGATTTCTCGTGGGGTAGAGCTCGGCCGTGTAGATATACACCGACGTGAACACCAGACTGATGGCGAACTTGCCCAGCAGGTACAGTAGCAGGGACAGTGTCGATAGGTCTGAAGGAGAAACAAATTGTATAATTATCCAGTTCTCTGCCAACCATCGCGAGCCGGTAGAGCGCTCATGAGGTTGTACGTTTCAAGCCTGAAACGTCGCACTCGCATAACATAACTGGCATAGCCACGACCGTGAGTAAAACATTTTTGAAGTGAAACTTCTTTAGCAGCGTTGGGCACTTTTTGTATGGGGGAAAAATGTAGTCGCGGTGTCGCCTCAGCGTCATTTTTAATATGAAACCTTAATTCATTGCATTAAGGGTTAAGTTAGAGTGGCACGGGATCTGCCGGCACTCCCGGAGTGCAACTGTTAAGTAGGGTTCGGTAACACGTTTATGTCTGTCCATTCTACTAAGTTCTGCAAAATGAATGAAGGGTTCCGTGACAAATGCATGTCTGTCCGTTCTACTAAATTTTAAAATTTTCAACCAAGGTCCTCCGACGGTTATTTTATAATAAAAGTAGGGTTCCGTAACACGTTTATGTCTGTCCATTCTATTAAGTTCTGCAAAATGAATGGAGGGTTCCGTAACAAATGCATGTCTGTCCGTTCTACTAAATTTAACAAATTTTTTTTTATGATTTTTTTTTTCATTATTTTTTTTTAAATTTTTTTTTCTTAATTTTATATATATATATATCTATATATTTTTTTCCATTAATTTATTTTTTTATTTTTAATTTTTTTTAAGCGTTCTTTATAAGTAAAGTAAAAACTTAAACTTTTTTTTTTATGCAATGTTACGGTGTTGTTTTCACTTCTGCCGGCACTCCCGAAGTGCACCTGAGGCTTTTTTTTTTTAATAACAAGACCATAAAGAGCCTTTGGTTATTCATGGAGGTGATTTAACAACCTGAACCCGTTGTTTAATAACCCGAAGATAGCGCTAATGGCGAGATGCACCGAAATATTTACCGTGTGCCGGTGACACTCTGGAGAGGTTTGAACACTCAGAAGTGGTTTAAATTATGAACTGGGAAGGAACAATAAGTATTAAACAAGAAAGATTAGTCATTCACCGTGGCAGCTTTCCTGTAATACAGCGTAATGCAAGTACTATTCGATTGGGAGATATGCGAAATTACCGAATGTTTTTCGAAACATAAAATACCTAATTGATTACTAAAGGCCCGTTAAAACAAGAATATAAACTGCACGCTTATGTATTGCTCCATCGTCCAGGTACAATTGGAGGCCACACCTTAAATACATTTGTTTAATGAGATGAGATCATGAATCGAGGCGGAGTCTGCTTTATGCAACAACATTTATAGAGCAGCAGGTAAATCCTGAATGTATAAATGAAGTGGACCGTAAAGAGACGATTTAAATTTCGCAGTTCTGGGTTGACCTTGTCTTCAATCAGGGGCAGGCATAGGGTTGAGGCTGGGAGTTAAGAATGAAACAAACCAGGAGTTAGGTAAAGGGTAATGCTACAACCGTTATTGTGGATATCATGTTTAAATTGTTACTTTTAGAGGAAACTCGCTTTACTCATATTGTGCGGTTAACTTGGGTTGATAGTTTAAAATAAAATTAATGATACTCACTATCAGGAGTAAAGGCGAAGGCTATACAACAGACGGCGGCTGTCATGTAGCCGATGCAGAGAGTGATCTTCCTGCCGATCCTATCGAGCAGTAACACGGCCGTCCAGTAGCCGGGGATCTCGATGGCGGCCACCAGGATGTAGTTGACGTACATATTGCCGTAGAGGCTGACAGCGTTGATGCTCAGGCCGTAGTACACGAATGTCGTGGTCACCCACCACACCGGAGTGGTCATGCAGCGGAGCAGCATGGTCCGCGAGCGGATAATGCGCACCACGAGCGACGCCTCATTTTCGTCCTGATTAAAATGTAGGGTGCATGCTTATAATAAGTTTACAAAATTTTCCCTTACGTACCAAATCAAAGTAAAAATTATACAAAAATCAACATTAAAGCAATTATATGCACCAACATTTATTTTTTCAGTTTCACTCTGGTCACACAGTTGTCTACTAAAGGATTCAAATCTCAGTCAAAAAGATAATATTTATGACTGTTTTAAGGTTATAGAGCATGCTTTTGTAGAACTTTTAGTCCCTAACATTGTGGGAAATCCAAAATTTTTAATATTGAAAAGCTAGTTCGTTTGTATGTGAAATGATTGTGAAGCCGATGTCATTAAATTTACCTTTTCCGGAACAGAAGTATCACTGGATGTGTTTATGAGAGCTTCCATAGTTTTGTCAGCTATTTGCGTGCCGTTGATTTTAGCTGCCTTGATAAGGACCCTCCTTGCCTCCTCGTACTTTTTCTTGCTCAGCAGCCACCTGACGCTCTCCATGAGGATCCAGAAGTAAACGACGATTAAGACTTGAGGGGCGAATATCACCATGCTGAAGGTGCGCCACTCCGGGATGCCCCAGGCTATGAACCCGAGAATCACTTGCCCCGTCGCGAACAGCGTCGACATGGAGGCGCCGGCGATAACACGAAACTTCGGACCCACCAGCTCTGTGGCTGTAAGGAATGCAACAAATATCGGTGTTAATTATAAAATTTTGGACAAAAATAGAGCGGTAGGTGAAATTCGGAATATTTAAATTAACAAGGCGATGAAGGGCCTTCTGAAAAACGCCTATAAGTATTTTTGTCAAAAATGTCAAAAACAAAGATGCAGAATTAGTTGAATCACCTCCCAATATTATGACTGAACATTTATGAGTAAACCCACATGTAACATGGCATTTGCTTACATCAAATTAACCACGTGCATCAATAAACCTAACCTCCTTTACAAGAGAATGTAAGAGTTGATACCTAGTAGGAAGCAGGAGCTATAAGCTCCAGCGCCGAATGTGGTCTGCAGCAGCTGGAACGCGAGATACATCTCGTAGTTGACGGAGAAGGAGCGGATGAAGCCGATGACGCCCGTGTTGATTGCGTTTACGGTGAGAGCAATCCTCCGGCCGAAGCGATCGGAGATGTACCCCGTTATGGGCAGCACCAAGAGAGTCCCTACGCTGTTCAATGTACCGGCCAACGCACGTCTCCACTCTTGACACTCCAAGCCAAACTGCAAATAATAAATTTAGGAACCTTTATTGGCTAATGCATAATCTTACGGATTCTTTTATTGTGTATGTTGCAACTGTGTGTTTCCCAAATAAAATAAAATAAAAAGTACAAATTAAAGAAATATACTGTAGAATACAATATGGTTTTATATTGCACATACATGCATACTTACTGAATAAGATACTTAATTACATATGTTTGTTATGTTCAGCACCACATACGCTCATACTATGTAATATAATATATACTCTGTAATAATCTAACAATCTGTACGGAAATAAGGAAAACATTAAATATGTTTATAAAAAAAGCCGCCAAGTGCGAGTTGAACTCGTGCACCGAGGGTTCCGTATCATCACACAATATTTATTTGTATTTATTATGTATGTACAAAAATAATTGTGTTTTGGAAAATCACGAAACGCCTAAATAAAAACTACACCAGTGGTTTGACTGTCAGACATTCGTGCAGTTTAAATATACAAAAATATATTTATTATATGACATAACTACAAAACAGTTTTCTGATTTTTACTTTACTTGTGCTGTGAGACCTTGCTTCTTGCCAAATTTCATTGCTCTAGCTAGGTCAACGGGAAGAACCCTATAGGTTTTGATGTGATTTGAGTGAGTTTGCGAATATAAAATCTGGCATTATAATAGGCGTATTTTTTGATTGCGTTAATTTAGAAGCTTATATTTTCTACACCTCGAAGATATTGCAGACTTTAGTATTTCCTATTAATTTCAATATGATATCTTGATCCAATTCTGAGAAAAAGGGTCTTGACATATAAAACAAACAAATTTTTTTTTTTAATTATTTTCGGATTTTTTCCTTTACTCGTACCTTGCTTCTTACCAAATTTTATGATTCTAGGTTAACGGGAAATACCCTATAGGTTTTGATTTGATTTGAGTCAGTTTGCGAGTATCAAATCTGACATTAATGGCCGTATCTTTTGATTGCGTTAATTTAGAAGCTTATGTTTTCTACATATCTAAGCAATCATAGACGTTAGTATTTTGTATTAATTTGAACTTAATACCTTGACCCGTTCCTGAGAAAAATGGTCTTGACATACAAAAGATGTAAACTTTTTTTTATGTGATATAACTATCAATTTACAATTTTCGGATTTTTTCCTTTATTTGTGTTATGAAGCCTTGCTTCTTACTTAATTTTATGATTCTAGGTTAACGGAAAGTACCCTATAAGGTTTTGATTTGTTTTGAGTGAGTTTGCGAGATCAAAATATAACATAAACACCCGTATCTTTTGATTGTGTTAATTTAGAAGCTTGAGTTTCCTACACCTCTAAGCAATGGTAGACGTAAGTATTTTGTATTAATTTGAACTTGATACCTTGACCTGGTCCTGAGAAAAAGGGTCTTGACATACAAAACAAACAATTTTTTTTTTATGTCAAATAAATACAAATTTACTATTTTCGGATGTTTCCTTTACTTGTACTGTAAGACCTTACTTCTTACCAAATTTTATGATTCTAGGTTAACGGAAAGTACCCTATAGGTTTTGATTTGTTTTGAGTGAGTTTGCGAGATCAAAATATAACATAAATACCCGTATCTTTTGATTGTGTTAATTTAGAAGCTTGAGTTTCCTACACCTTTTAGCAATCGTAGACGTAAGTATTTTGTATTAATTTGAACTTGATACCTTGACCCGGTCCTGAGAAAATGGGGCTTGACATACAAAACAAGTAACTTTTTTTTTTATGTGATATAATTACATATTAACAATTTTCGCATGTTTACCTTTAAGTGTGCTGTGAAAACTTGCTTCTTACCAAATTTTATCATTCTAGGTCAAGAGAAGTACCATATAGGTTTTGATTTCATTTCCCAGTAGCAAAATATGTGACATAAATAGCCGTATCTTGTGATTGCGTTGACTTAGAAGTAAAAATTTTTTACAACTCCAAGGGAACGTAGACCTTAGTACTTGGTATTAATTTCAACTTCATACCTCTTAGCGTTTCTGAGAAAAATGGTCTTGACAGACAGACAGACGGACAACGAAGTGATCCTATAAGGGTTCCGCTTTTGCCTCTTTTGAGGTACGGAACCCTAAAAAGGAAATGTAGTCTACAAAATCTGCTTTTATAATAACAGGTACAAATGAACGCAACAAGAATTGAAACCAAAAGTAAATATTGATGTGTATAGCAGAAGAGATGCTCACATCATAGACGACCGAGTTGGTCCTCTCGTAGACATACTCATCACAGCTAATGGTTGCGTCCTGGTTGAAGAAGCCCACAGGACAGGTGCCCGGCGCTGGAGGGTTGATGATCGACGTGTTTATGTAACGGTTGCAGTTGTCAAAGTCGGTGAGGGAATCGCCAGGCACGGCGTTAAGGAGCCAAGTCGGCGCAAGCTCTGGATTCGCCGTGTCGCACTCAGGGATCAGGCATCTGCGTCACAATCAAAGATATGATAATACAATTTCTCGATAGTATCACAAGGATTCGTTTTATCATAAAGCAGTAATCAAATAAATTGTGTATGATACATCGTATCGAATAAATAATTTAGATATACTGACATAATTTGATAATAACAAAGAATGGGTACGCGAGATACTGGCAACAAACAGGTTCGACTAATATCTAACACAACTAAGAAAAAATTTGGTAGGAAGAGTCAAATGGAATCAAAGTATCTCTATATCTGATACGCCTCTGGCACTCATTGATCTTTTTTTTTTTTTTTATGGAACCTGACACGGTTGGCTACATTACCTACAATATCCGTGATGTCAGCCCATAACACAGGGTGAACTAGGTGCCATGTCAGTGCTTCCCTTCATTTCATGTCGGCTACACTAAACTGGACGGAAAACACGAACTATTTACATAGCCGTTTCGACCGACGTTTCGTTCAGTGCGGTGGTACCAACCCGGCCGGGATAAACCCTACCATCTAGTATGGTAAGAAGGGAAGGGACCTACAGTTTAACGTGGAATCCGAACCACGGTCAGCCTCCAACGGTCGAGCGGTCACCCATCCAAACACTGACCGCGCTCAGCGTTGCTTAATAACAGTTGACTAACCAACCGCGCCACTGAGCTACCGAGGCTGACGAATTTTCTTATCCCTTAGTCGACTTTTACGACATGCGACGGGGAGAGATGCAGTGGGGCTATTCTTTTTAAGTACCGACCCCACACGGTACTGTGGCCTGTTTAAAAAAATATGAAAAAACTAAGGAAGAACCAATAATGAAAAAAAACAAAGTAAATGCTGGTGATAGCACACGAGGTGGTCTAAAGCAGTGGAAGCAATACAGCGCACACTAATAACTACTCAATGGGATGTTAAGAATCCAACTGACCGTGTAGTAATCCGTGCCACAGAGAAAACATATTCTCCACCGGCAGCGGCGAATATGATCGGAAAGATAGACAACAAGATGGCCCTTTTCTGATACCAGCCGAACTGACCCAGTTCGTTTATTAGAACGTAGTCCATATCGATCTTCTCAGGTTCATTTTCAACCATTTTGAAAACGAATTTCTTGTAGAATTTGTAATTTTGGTCGAATGAATCGTTTTACTTTAAAGCACGTGTCTTTCCAAAGCCGTCCGTTTTCGGCTCCAACGTGATCTCGTTTAAAATATGTCACTTTCCGTTCAGGCTGCACTCAAGCAACTGCACTACTGAATAACATGACAATAATAAGCCCTAAACTGTTTGAGTTTAACAATTATTTGTGTGCGATAAGGTAAATTTTAACAATTTTATCAATTTTACAATAAAAGTTTTATTGCTCAAGTGTGTGGGCGACTTTCATGCATTCGCAAAAGCGTCGAATCGATCTTATATTGACAGTAATAAGGTTTAGTTTTAATAGATATAACATAAGTGTTATTGTTCTCTGTACAAGTACAGAATCTGTATTCTGTACGAGTCCACAGTTCAATACGTGTATAGTCATATTTAGATTATTTATTACATAAATCAATATGTAAAGATAGCCAATTCAAGAAATTTGAACGAACCGCAGACAACTGTAATGCATCTTTGAACGAAATGAGACCCACCTGTGCTCTATCCTGGAGGCAGAGAAGATGTACTCTCCCGCGCCGAAAGCCGAGAACATGACGGGGAAGGCTGCGAGGAAGATCGACAGGATCTGATACTTCCCGAACTGACCGAGCTCGTTCACGAGGACATAGTCCAAGTCGATAGTCGGTTCGGATCCCGTGTCCTCCTTTCTGTGTGCCATTTTGTTTTTAACTTTTCTTTGTTAATGAAAAACCTTCCACATTCCCCGCGTGGCCGAACCGAATGGATATAGGAGGGGAATTGATATGAACGAACGGTGGCGATTTGTACCTAATTTGTGTTATCGACGAATTGTAAGCAAGCTTGCAAATTCATAAAGCGATAAATGATTTTAATCGTGTAATTAATTACTTGGAGACCGCTTTCATATCTACATAACAAGAAAATTATGAGACATACAGTTAAAGCACAAATATAACAAATATATGCCTAGTTATATTAATTTGCTTGCTACGCGGTAAAGCAACGGGCGGGCGGTTCCAGACTAGGTAATATCTACTCAACATGTGTGAGATGTTCAATTTTGGAGCTGACTGTATGGTCGTATGAGTCCGCTAAAACATTACAAAGTATAGAAAGGGGAATATAGACGAAAATGTATTATAAATTATTTTTACTAAGAATGAATTACAAATATTAATAAATTATTATGTCTATTTAGTCACAATTTTGGACTCACTTGTCAACCTGCCCTATAACAATGTAAAAGTTGTGTGTGTGTACTGATTATGTTGGAAACGAAATAAATTTATAAACACTAAGACAATGATTGCTCTATACTTTTGAATGTATTGGAGTACGCATTATTAAAACAAGTTAAGTACCTACCGACGTGATTATCTAGTAGATTATTAGGTACCTACCGATAAAGCTTCCTCGCAATCTTGTTCACGAATGGGGTTGTGAAAGGTATATTATGGAAAAACAAGGCAACTCGCATCACATTTTATTATTGAATATATATATTCTGAATCTAAACATTAATTAAGTATGCATATTCATTTTGAACTGTTTAAACAGAGAGCTGGGCCTGTATTCGCAGAAATCTGCATTTAAAGAATCAGTATAGTCACAGTCTATGAAATCAATCTAACACGCACGTAGGGTTTCGTAGATCTGTTATACCCTACCTGCCAAAAAATTACATTGTTCTATATTTTGACTTACTATAAGGCAAAATAAAATAAAATACCTGTGGCGCCATCTATTATTCAGTACCGTGAATATGTACTAATGGATTCTTAGCACCTTTCTTGTATGGGGATCCCCTTATTTTTTTATTCTTTGCTTTTTAGGGTTCCGTACCTGAAAAGGTAAAACACGGAACTCTTATAAGATGACTCCCGTGTCCATCCGTCTGTCACAGAGGGTTTTCTCGAAAACTAAATAACGTAAACACTTTAAATACGTAAACACTGACACAATGATAGATCTTGATGATGTGCACATATATCGCTCGTCAATAACTAGATACATATTTATTTTAGATTAATAAGTTTGTTTCCAATAAAAAAACGTTTAACATATCGTGTGGGGTATCATTTGAAAGACCTAACTGTAAGGATTGTAAAAATATTTAATACAATTTTAAGGTCAGTCGTCTTAATGATATAGCTAAAAATGTGCAAAAAACCGTTCTCCTCTATGTTCTCCCAGGGTTCTAAAGTTAAAATTTTGACTTCAATAAGGTTAGTAGATAGTAAGTAAGCCATAGATTACAGGAAAACCTGTATTTTTTCGAAAATGGAATAGTTGCGGCAAATAAAAGCTCTTTTATATTTTAAATACAAGGAGCAATGGGCAAAATTAAGGGGGCCCCGATACAAGAAACGTGTTTTTTTCAACGTTTTTAGGGTTCCGTACCTGAAAAGGTAAAAATGGAACTCTTCTATGATCACTCCCGTGTCCGTCCGTTGTGACAGAGTTCTTTCTCGAAAACTAAGTAACAAAGTTGAAATATGGCACAAGATAGATCTTGATGACATTGATAGATCTGAAATGATTGATTTGGCTTGATGATCATCAAGAAGAATATCGGTAACATGAAAGCTTCGGCCTCGCCCTTAGTAACTTACTTTCTTCGAGAAGGTTTACTGTTTACCTGAACGTAGCTCGGCCTTCGGCTTCGCCCTTACAGTTCATTCATCATAGCAACTAATGCCGAGCGGTTTATCTTTCTCTGTACTTCTCACTCTCGCAAAGGGTGATTGAAGTGACTGTGAACTGAGGTTATGAATATAGTTTAATTAAAAAAAAAATTGAATTATTGTTTATTTATTTGATGAATGAAAATTTTGCAATAAACCTATTTATTTTTATTTTTTGCTTGGAATCAAGTTAAATATTTATATTTTCACTGTAAATTATTTAATATTAAAATTATACATTACTTAAATTTTGTGCCTAATCTATTTACTTCAGCTGTTCGCTCTATTGTAGGTGGATAAGTTAACCCACCAACACAAATAATATACAAAACTTCAAAATAACACGTGAAAAATATGTTAATATTAATACGTTATTATTATGACGCGTAGGAAAGGCTACTGATTGTAATGCGTCGACTGACCGGCCGACTGCACCTGGCTACCTGACTGAATAAAAACGCAAAACTAACTCCAGGCGCAGCGGCGCACGCGCCGTTATGGTTTTGAGATGACTTTCGCATACACCTATGACTCACAAACACAACCTTGTGTCCTGTGTAAAGAAGAGTAATAACCGTTGCGAGAGCGAGAAACCGCTTGGCATTAGTTCCTAGGATGAACGGAGTATAGTTGCTTACTTTTATCGAAAATAATATCGTTAACTTGAACGAAGCTCAGCCTTCGGCCTCGCTTTATGTACTTAGTTTCTTCGAGAAGAATATCGTTTACTTGAATGCAGCTCGGCCTTCGCCTCGCCCTTAGTAACTTTATTCGAGAAGGTTTATCGTTTACCTGAACAAAATGGTTTGCCTCATAGTCAAATCATTTTTACCAGTAGTTTTTATTTAGGCTTTTCGTTTGCATTATTTTGAATTTAACAGAATTATTTTGGTAAACACATAAGACGAAATAAAATAAAATTCATTGAGTTTTACGATGTTTACCACATAGTGAACTATTTGTATGACATGTGGTATACCGTTGGAAAGGGTGTAAACTAGCGAACTTTTTAAAAGAAAACGAAGCTATCATTGCTGTCAGTTTTTTAATGAATTAAGAAATTAAGATTCTGTCATATTTTTACTTGTTCTCGGGACTATGGCAGGTCATGAAATGAAATGAAATGAAATGAATAAGTTTTATTTTTCTTGTTTAACACACACGAAGATATAACACATATTATAACAATAATAGACAAGATAAATTGGACCTGACACAGGCTTGGTCCCTCTCCACCGAGCCCTGGAGCTGATGGGAGGGACGCTGATTTTAAGTCAGGCCCAGACCCGGTCATAAGACCTTTTCATTGTATTAACTTCATCAAATAATATTTTTCCTAGAACACGAATACATCGTAAAATTCAATAAATTTTATTTCGTGCTGATACAATCATAACAAAAAAGTTACAAAGGTTTAAAGCTGGGATTTTGCTAATTTTCAAAAATAAAGAAAAAATATCGTATCTCGATACCACGTGACATCCGATAAAAGGTATCATGGGTCAAAACATTGCAAATGACCCCACTTACCTACAAAAAAAATTTCTCGGTCGATGTGCCGAACAACCTGTATATATGACTATTGAGCGCGGAATGAATGTGCCACTTTTATATTAAAAACTACTTTCTGCGGGACAGAAATTTTCTAGTACAGCAGACTCGTTTTCATTTAATATAGTGTGGTGGTACGGAACCCTCGGTCCGCGAGTCCCACTGGCACTTTTGGCGGCTTTTTTAAAATTATTATTTTTTGACACATCCGCCATAATGCCGCCATACATATTCCACATATTCTGTCAAATTTTCAACCGGTTACCCTATTACGGTTCAAACCACGATCAAACGATACTGCCATAGGCACAGACAGACAGACAGGCAGACGGCGGCGTTATTACTAAGCTTTAGTAATAAGCTTCCGTATGTACCTACACGGAACCCTAAAAAGCGCAACAAATTGCACCATTCACCCGTATTCATAGGTTGTCGACACCGTGTGTATGTTCGGTGATGCACGGAGTCTGAGAATGCCGGCCTGACGGAAGTTTTTCACTCCCCTTTGCAAAGACTGAAGAAGAAGAAGAAGAACGTTATAAGGGTTGGTAGTCATTATTGGTTCACTCACCTTCGTTTTCCGAGCGATAAGGCTTGACGTTTCTGGCCAAAAGTCCGTCCCATCTGCCGGCGCGACACGCGCGGTAGAGAACTGTAGTGAGAGGACGGAGAGAGAATTATAAAGGAAATTCGTAAAATGTTTCATTAATGGAATACTTTCTATTGTTCTTCTTTATAGATTGGCAAACAGGACAACACGGCCTTATAGATAGCATGGGCGCCTCGCTGAGTGTGGTTTCGCGAAGAAGTGATGTTATTGGCTGTGTCAATGTTTGATAGTACTGCAAAAAAATGTGGACGAACCTTAAGATGAGACGGAAGTTAACTTTCTCCATTCTAAATCGTCTTTCGGAATTTATGTTTTTCTAGCCCCCTTAACCTTATCCGATTTTTACAATTTATTTTTCTTGTCTTAAGGACAGTCAAATCTACGTTCCTGTCATTTTTTTGTTTAGATTAAATATACCTGCAATACTGGAGCTAAAAAATTATATTTGGGTCGAACACTTTTGAATTTTTTATTTTTTTATTTTATGAAGTTCATTAAGCTTTATTAAGTCGTAGCTTTAGATATTAAAAAAATAAACGTAGATTCGACTGTCTTTATTACAAACAAAAAAAGAATTCCAAAAATCGGATAAGGTTTAGGGGGGTTAAAAACATAAATGCCTAAAGACGATTTTGTATGGAGAAAGTTAACTTCCGTCTCGTCTTAAAATTTGCATTCGTTTTAATTAAATATTGTCAAGGTGTGAATTATTACAGCAAAATAAGTAGCGTAGCGAGCGACCGAACGAAAAGTTGGCACCCCTACCGAGTGGTATATGCATTTTTAGGCGCATTGACGTGCCGCGCCGGCAGAGCACGGAATAAACCGATCAAAGTAGGCTACAGTGTACATAAAAAACGCATGAAAAATAAACAGCACCTAGATACTGAAATGTTTTTATCGCAATAGAGTCAGCAGGTACTATTCCTACGTGCTAATTGACTCATTGAGGTCACGGTGACAGATAATAATTAGCTAATCGGCTATCTTTTTTATCCGACTACGGGGAAGCCAAAAGGAGGGTGTATTGTTTGTGGCTTGTTCATATGTATGTTCATTAGTTCTTCTACTGTGGATTCTCCATCCTTAAGTTCATCCCTGGCTTTACAATTTTTATCATAATGCTCCTTCATATTTCTTTGTTTAATATTCAGTTTTTCTTTTATAGTCTCATTTGAAATATTATCATCTAACTTGAGCAGCTCACAAGGTGTAGGCAACATAGTACTCAATCGCCTTCTCGACGTGGGGTGTACGTACAAGTAAAAGGCCTCCGGTTACGACTGTTTTTATATGTAATAAAATGTGCCAGGCTTCTTTTAGAATCATTTTTTCAGGTTTCCGTACTCCGTATTACTTGTCTTGTTGTCCGTCTGTCCGTCCGATGGCTGTATCTTTGGAACCGTAATAGGTAGCCGGTTGAAATTTTCACAGAATATGTGTTATTATGGCGGATATGGAAATAATAAGAAATAGAATTAGTAAAAAAATTATACAATAAATTTACATAAATCTAAATGTTCATAAGAGCGCCATCTATACCGAATTATCGAAACATTTTAACAACAAAAGTATGAACTTACACCGATAGTGGCGTGATGGTGCGGAAGTCCGACTGGCACTTGACCGGATTTTTTACAAGTTTTGATTTAACTTCAAGCGGCGCGAGTGACCAAATGGTCCGGGTGTCGGCTTCTCTTGCGAGAGTTCCGAGGTTCGAATCCGGTCGGCGTGTACCAATGAGTTTTTTCTGACGGAAAAATTTACGTGCATACCTACACCTGCTGCTTCACCGTTCGGAACCGGCGTAAAACTGTAGTCCCTTCCCTTGCCTTTTACTAGGTGGTAGGCTGAAATTGTAGCCGACTGGGCTGGTACCATCGTACTGGATGTAAGATGGCCGCATAGCAGCCTTAGCTGTGTTCTCCTCTAGTCCAGTATTGCCAGCAATCTAAAGAGACGTCTACGATATGGAACCTACCTTCTAGGAGGTGATATTGCTGGTCGGAGCATGTGCTTTGGCCCCTCTGACTCAGTCGCACATACCGGATTACCTACAACAACTTCACTTTAGCGAGATTTACCTCATACTAAATCATGAATCTCGCAACTGAATTTTAAAACTAAAAAAATTACAAGCTTTTATTTAACTTTAACGTAAGGTCATCCCATCCCGACATTAGGTTATTTTTTCTATGATCTCAGCACACTTCTAGACAAAGAGTAAAGTAATAGGCTTCTAGACCACAACAAAGAACTTGCAAAGAACTTCTCTGAGAATTGTTGTTGCTTTGCTCTGCGCCTATATAACAATATTACTCTATGCTCTGCGCTTAGGTTGTGACATTTGTCAAACTAGCACTTTTTTTTATTTTTATTTATTTATTTATCATTTTATTTCAGCCAACTAGTATTAAAATTAAACTTAATCTTAACCTAAGAACTAAAAATTACTTTTTATCTGTGTCTGTGTGTGTGTACGGGTTCCAACCCAATAGAGACCCGTATGTGTCATATTGGTGACGCCGTGGAACAGGTGCGCGTTGAGTGGGCGCTGATTGCGTCGGCGGGGGGCGGGGCGTGCGTGCATCGGCGGCGCGGGATGCATATTTCCAAAGTCTATAGGGTGAGTTGCTCTGATTGGTCGATGCCAGTTTGGCGGGAAATTTAAATTTCGGAAGTATTTAAACTGCACTATACGAGTTTTCTCCGTTTTGGTGGTTAAAAAAAAATAACCAGGGTTAAATTATAGAAGATGACGCAACTTCTATAATTTAACCCTAACCTAATGTTGAGGCGGCGCATGTCATTTTTGTTACGTTTGTATTTCCGAAAATAAAGTTTTCTTAGGAGTTTATAAAAAACAAAAACCATAACCAAATTTTAACACCATAACATTGCTTAGAAAAAAAAACAAAACACATTTTGACAAACGGGACACGAACCCATGGTCGAGATCGAAAAATTAAAAACCCTACACCGTACCACTGAGCCACCAAATCACATAAGCGACCTAACGAATATCGGATTCAGTAGGTTCGCTAGGAGTGCCGGAGGCGGAGCCAGACGAAATTTTAATTTCCCGCCAAACTGGCATCGACCAATCAGAGCAACTCACCCTATAGACTTTGGATATATGCGCGCGGGTTGCGTCTCGTGAATGTGCAGGACGGCAGAGTGGCAGCCAGCTCCGGTCATTCAGTGGACGTTAAGGTCCGCCACGGCCTAAGAACGACATCATCAAAAGGGCATCGCGTACCTCCCGAGCACCCTGGATGGAGCCGATGTTTTTGTGTTATTGGAGCGATGTAAGAGTAATTATTCTCACACGAGTTATAAGTACTCTATTATCGATAAAGATAATGTTCAGGAAGGTACCTACTGGGTAATTAATTCAATCGAAAATCCTTAATAAAAGTTTGATAGCAGAAGAATTTTGGATAATTGGTAATCTAAGGTCATATAGTCGTCGACGTATTTTTTATGTAAAGATATCATTATCTTGTATTTAACAAGATAATATCATATTTACGCAATAAACAAAAGGCACTAGTGCACTGCTACCAAAAGCTCTGACGGTGTGACCTTGGATCATTTATTTCGTAGGATTAAATTAAAATATAATATAATCTTTTAAACATTTTATAGACCCTATCGAGGCTCCCGATATTCTCTCTTGAACATCGCTTCTTCGTTATCAGAAGTAAACTAGAAAACTGTCCCTGAACAACCATTCCTTCCCCCCCCCCCCCCCCCCCCCTTTCAGGTTAAATTGTACCTATTTATTTCAATCAATTAAAAAAAGAACTAAAATTTATATTATTTAGAATGATGAGTATTTTACACTTCAAAATACATATTATTTTTCTCTTTAATATTATTATTATCAGATGAAGTATAAAATCCGAACAAGTTACTTATATACATAAATAAAGCGTAATGTACAGTATTTTTAGATCATGTTTTGTGGGAGAAATCTCGACGTCCTTTCCGCTTGTCGCACTTCAGCGTCAAAGGTTTGACTGCTTGGGCTTCTTGCCGATGTTCTCAGCGTCCTCCATGGTGTCTGGGAGAGTGGTGTTGAGTGTCTCTGGAGTGGTCAAGATGAGGAGGCCTGAGACGAAAGCGAAACTGCCGAAGATCACCGATGGAATACCTTCCCAGTACATCATCTGGAATGTTTAAAAAACTCAATAAATTATGTAGTACTGGTCATTATGTAATTTACATTAAAAAAATTTTTTTTATAATATATCAGTATTAATTAAAAATAATACAAAAAATAAATAGAGTTTATTTCAAGAAAAGCACAGCACACTAACTAAATTTAAATAACAGAAAATAAACTTACAAATTAAATTCCTATGCCAAGTAAAATAAAATATAAAATATAAACAAATGTAAACTAAATCTAAAAAAAAGAAGCAAAATTGCAACGAAAACAAATTTATTTATAATGGTAAATGAAGACCTAATGCATTTCTGTTTTAGATGGGATACTGCTGGCGGATTAAATTTATGAAATACAGCTCACTAAGAATTTCAACCACATCCTGTTAGTATGAAATGTTCCAAATCAATTTAATCAATTAAATCAAATGCCAACAAGGGATTTGTCGTTTAATTATAAAAGAAGATAATTATTTTGACGATATATATAGGTTTAAATAAGGCTACCGGGCTCAGCAGTACCAAAAATCGGGGGTTTTCGATTGATATTTCTCCTAAACCATTATGAGTTGGATGTAGAAAAAATATGTGGCTTTCTACAAGATATACTGCTTTCCAACGATAAACCTAAAAAGTAATTAAAGTCTACATATCATACATGGAGTCTACAAACTCATAAAACATAAAACATCACATAAAACAAAGTAACTTACTCCATGACCATACCTTACAGATTTATTATTAGTATTGATTACGGTCGTTCTAGACGCCGACAATTAAATTTTTATTGGATCTTACGTCCTATAAACTCACAGAGTATTTCGAGAAACATCAAGGGGACAAACCGATTACACGATACTAACCAACGCAGGCGTGAGCGGTGCTGTGATGGATCCGATACGTCCTATCATGGAGGAGAAGGCGAAGAGAGAGTGTCGGTACTTGGTGGGATAGAGCTCGGCCGTGTAGACGTACACCGAGGTCATCACCACACTGATGAAGTATTTACCCAGCAAGTATACCACCATTGACGCCGTTTCGTTACCTGAAATCATAATACAGGGTGTTGTTTGTAACGGCCAGTACATTAATTTCGCCAGCGTAATCCTCATGTTTTTCCGAGACAAAAAAGTGAATAAAGTTTTTCCCAAAGGTGTCTAGTTTTGGAGATATAAATTTTTGAAATTTATGTCTTCGTCTAGTGTAATTTGACGCGCGCGGGGGGAGGGTGCTGGCGCGGAAACGGTCGGGATCGAAAAACTCCCCCCGCGCCGCCGCCGCTCATCTCTTCTCTCGCGTACTCGTCCCTGCTCGCTCACCTACCGCGCGCCTTTCATTCCCACGTTCGTGCGGAACATTAGATCCTTTTACACTAAATAAATCAATTAGTTTGTATGAAAACTGTAACTTTTTATTTAAAGGGAATTCAGAAAAAAGTTCTTTGACTTTTTTGTTACTATTGATCCCAATAATCATTTCCTAAATTTAATGTAGTGGCCGTTACAACACATACACGTATACAGCGCTATTTTCATGGCAGTGCAATTATAAACTTGTTTTCATATGATTCTGAGCATTTAATAAATGCGGCCCAAATATAGAAATTTGGTTCCGTACCGCCGAAGGCCGGGAGGACTGGAGAAAAATTGGAAAGGCGTATGTCCAGCAGTGGCCACATAAACGCCGATTGACATTGAAATTGGAGTTATCTGACTACGAATTATAATTCACATTTCCATCACATTTTAATAACTTTCAAATTCATTTACTAAATACAACTATTATATTATCTTGAGGAACCCATGTGCCCACAATGCATTAAATTAATAGAAAATAATTACTCAATATAATGATATTGAGTAATTAATATTGATATGACAAGGATTATTATTATAGTGCAAGCATCGCACGCTCCCCGCATCCCAGACGCATGCACAAGGGTTGTATTATTAGCGCGACAAGGGTTGTATTATTAGCGCGAATGGTTGAAATGAGTAAGTGAGATTACTACCGACATACATACATTACATCCATACCGCACGCTGTATCCCGACATTCGATGTCAGCAGAGTAATCAGTGTTGTGCAGCAAGCACTCTAGTAAATTGCAGCACAACACCGACACGGTGTTGTAAGGCACGCAGATTCACCTTCTGCAAGACTCGGTGGAAGGACCGTGCCAAGGTGAGAGGTGGCTACAATCTCGACTTTTAGCACGGTATCATATCATTATCATTAAAGGCCTTAGTTGCCTTTTAGGACATGCACGGGGAGAGATGCAGTGGGGATATTTTTTTTTAAGTACCGTTCCCAAATGAAATTAGTGTGCAATAAATAATATACATTTTCACATGTAGCTTTCTTTCAATGATGTATATGAATCTAAATCATTCTTACCGTCAGGAATGAAGGCAAAGGCAAATTGACATGCGGCACAACACAAATAGCCCGCAATCAGTGTAGGCTTCCGTCCGATCCTATCCAGCAGTAGAATGGCGGTCCAGTAGCCGGGGATCTCGACCGCGGCAACGTAGATGTAGTTGAGGAAACGGTTTCCGGCCAAGCTCACGGCGTTAATGGACATGCCATAGTATACCAGAGTATTGGTCACCCACCAGATGGGTGTGACGAAGCAGCGCGAGAGGATCACACGAGATCTCAACACCTGAAGGGCCAGCAGTGGTTCTTTTGGACCTTCATCATTGCTTTTTAACTGCTCCTGCTCAGAAGAAATCCTCAAAGATTCCAGCGACTTCTCAGATAATTCTTTTTTATTGACTTTGGCTGCTTTCTTCAATATAGCTTCGGCTTCCGTGTGTCTTCCCTTGCTCTGGAGCCACCTGACGCTCTCGCTCAGTATCCAGAAGTAAGCGATAGTGATCAACATAGGAGCGTAGAGAACCCTCGTCAGGTCGCGCCAGTCCTGCACTCCCCACGCGATAAATCCAAGAATAACTTGACCCAGAGCAAAGAATGACGACATCGTCGCTCCCGCTACGACGCGGTACTTGGGTCCCACCAGCTCGGTCACTGGAATAAAACAAGACAGGATTGTTTCAGTAACATGTCCGCTCATTTCATTTTACTTAGAATATACGTAGCTAGACCGTATCCAATCGGAGCTTTGGTTGTCGTAACAATGTTACACTTTATGCACACAGGCAAGGGTCTTTTTGCATTCTTGCCTTAGGCAAGTGTCTTCTTCCAGTCTACGCGGTGAACCTACAGTTTTACATGTAGTGCGAGTCATAGAGCAGCTGGTATGCACGTAAATTTTCCAAATCAGAAAAAAACTCAATCGTTACTTGAAAAAAAAAACGAAAACATCTTTCCTACGTCATTTTCTTAGTTCTCGGATACGCCACCTATAGCCTATATAGCCACTTTATACCTACAACCTGACAACCTGAAATCTAGGACGCATGATGGGCCTCCACTATTCGATAAATTGTGGGGACAACAATGAAATAATGGTATGGTTTTTACCAAGGATATAACAGGAGCTGTAAGCGCCGGCACCAATCGTAGACTCGAAGGTTTCCAGAACAATGAACCACTCGTAGCTGTTGATGAAGGATCGGACCACACCCACCCACGCCGTGTTGAATGCGTTGAGCGTGAGGGCGACGCGTCTCCCCCAGCGATCAGATATGTAGCCCGTGATGGGCAACACGAGGAGGGTTCCGATCGTTCGGATTGATCCGATCAGCGTACGGCGCCATTCATCGCATTCCAGTCCGAACTAGGAATACATGATATTAATGAAGACTGCAACCTATTAGACACGTCGTCGGCTCGTTCGGTGTCAGCAAACCGCACAATATAATTTTGTGACTTTGGTAGTTTCATGTATTTCGCTTGTACGAAATACTTATTTTCATTGTTAATCTATCAATCGGTTCGACAAAGCGCTCATACCATATATCAGATAATTTTTCTCAGATATGTGGCTTAACACGCTGCATCCACAAGACAGGTCGTTTAATTAATAATCAGTAAATGTAAATGATCGTCTAAAGTTACTAACGTCGTAAACAACAGTGTTGGTGCGCTCGTGGACGTAATTCTCGCAGCTGACAGTCACATCTCGGTCGAAGAGTGTCGCCGGGCACGTGTTCGGAGGGAAGGGTTCACTGGGTATGGACACGTTCGCGAAGCGGTTGCAGTCGTCGTAGCTTCCCGGACTGCCCGGCACGGCGTTGCCGAGCCAAGACGGCTCAAACACGGGGTTGGCGCCGTCGCATTCCGGAATTAGACATCTGAAAATTAGACGAACGAGTGCAGTATATAATGCATGCTTCTTGCTGTTAGTTTAGAATGTATATATACAAATATATCAACGGTCTTGTCAGTAATCAACTAACGTCAAGGACTTAGTTCTACTTTTTGTTATTGAAAGCGCAGACATGTGGCGTCTAACGACTTCCATGGACATTCGGACGTATGCTGGGGTATCGAATGCCATGCCGGTCTGTTAGGTGCCTATTCACGCCGTATTGAAGGATCCCAGACTGTATTTGGGGGGACATACATGGTCAGGGAAAGCGTTTCAGAGTTTACTTTGGTACACTGTTTTAAAAAGCCTGTTTTCCTTATTCACAACATTTTGAAAATAGTCATACCTAGTCGGTAGTCTGCCCGTGGTAAAGATGTACTCTCCTGCTGCGAAGGCTGAGAACATCACAGGTAATGACGCCAGTAGTAAATTGATTATCTGATATAGACCAAATTGGCCTATGTCTTCTACTAAGATTGTGTCCAACGTAACTGGCGACCCTTCCTGTTTCTCTTTAGTAGCCATTTTTTATTTTTTATGTATATTCCAACACTAAATTAGTCGCAGCGGCATTAGCCTGCCGTTATCGGCAATGATGTTTTCCCTAGTGAAGTATGTGGTAATTTTGTTTTTCTTTTCGATTCGTATGTATACAGGTTGGTCCATTTCTATCTCACTGGCACTCCACCGCAAAGTAAGCGCTTGAGATACATTCTGGGGCTATACATGTAAAAAAAAATTAATTATTTTTAAATCCTTGTATACAATTACTTAAAAAAACTATAGGTTACTTAAAACTAAATATTTAGGAGAAAACAAGTTGCTTCTAATAAGTATTGAAACGTGTTGTGAACCTCAGGAGGGGAATAACAACACATAATAAGAAACTTCAAATAATACAGAAGTATATAATGCAAATAGTAAATAAATAACTATTGTCTAATAGACAATAGTTAAACTGATTATCAGTGGCGGCTGGTGACTTCAGTGACCGGTAGTGCGCTAAGTACCTACCTACATAGGTACTTAAATCCCAAATTTACCAACACATTCCCGTCATGTTATTATAAGATCGGGACTTCCAAATTTTTTAAACGCCTGCGTTTTATTATGTACTTACCTATGTAGTATGAATATTCTCAAGACACTCAATGAGTTGCAAAAAACAAGAAAAAAAATCTAAACAAGTTTTTTAACTCATTTTTAGTACCTTTATGAACATACCCATAGACCACAACACTAACTGCAGCTTTCAAAAAGAAAACAGTAGTAATGTCCCAAAAATACTTCAAAAAAATATATAAAAATTAAAGCAATTGAAAAGTAGCAATTGAACCCGGGATCACCCGATTGTAAAGCCTTGCCTTTAACCAACGCTTAGGCAAATATCGGCACCACAAAATTCAAGTATCACGCGACAGAAAGCACAGAACCTAACCATATCCCATTTTAAATATTCGCGCCCTAACGGGTATGTGACATCACATGACAGCGCGCTGACTCTAGGCAGACGGACTCGTGCAAAACGAATCGCTCGCGACGACGACGTGTCGCACGCGCGGCTATTCACGATATAGCGTCCTTGTTTGGCGATCGTGCGCCGCACGCAGAACTCTATTTCGGCCACTACTGTTTCTATGAAGTATCTTTTGTCTCACGCGCCAGCGGTATTTTGCCGATCCCCATACATTCAGTAGGGAGACCGGCGTGCGTTACTCGATTCCGCACGGGCCGCGCGTTTAAACGCAAAAAAGTGCCTTGTGATCTATAGAATAAGGTCGAATTCACATTCGTATTTATTTGGAGTACGATCATTATGGTTTTAATGTAGGTATGTTGTAACATATTATTTATTTTGAGTGAAGTGAAGACTTCTAGTGGTATGGTAGTGTGGCGCACTTTAAGACCAGCCGCCAGTGCTGATTATATAATGTTGTTAAAACTACCTAAATAATTGTGAAAATAAAAGTAGATGATGATGAATAAAACATTTTAATTTGAAATAAAGTTTTCAGAAATACAATTTCAAAAGCAAAATTATCTACATAAAAATAGACATTTATGTTTTACGATAAACTAAATAATTATTAGCAATGGAGGGTGCGTCGAAATAATTCACCTCGTATACTTAATCATCGTATAAAAGATAAATAGAGGTAATTTGATAAAATAAAAGATAAACTGTTTTATCATGCATTAATTAGCAACTTGATCCATTTATTTCTTCCCGTTGTACATACAATATTTCGATCAATGATCGCTTTATCTAGTATTTTTCATTACATAGACTGATAGGCATGCGTTAAAAGCTAAGCACATCTGTAACAAAGAAAACAAACAATTTCCCTATTTCAACCCCTGAAATAAATTAGAAAGTCTAAACGAACAAATTAGAAGTAGTAAAAATTTTATATAAACTAATGCATTGGTTGACCGTTCCTGATAACCAGTGCGAGATGAAGTTGAACTGAATTCCGAAGCCCTCGATAACCTCCTCTTCTACCTTCCTCTCTTACGGACAGCCATCCTCCACGCCCTACCCTCTCCTATCATCAATATTGAACTGAGATACAAAGTATATATTCGTATCTCGATTTTGGACTACTCTTATCATTCGTCTCAGATAAATTCGATTCTCCGCTTATTGTTTAGAAGAGTAAATGTCGACGGCAGATGCTTATCTCATGCACAAGGAGACACTCAAACCCACAATGTCGAACCACGACGAGAAGGAAGTGAAAAAAGTGGACCTAGACATGATTCTCGTGGAAGAGATAGGACAGTTTGGGAAGTACCAAATCATAACCCTGTTGATAACCGCAATGCCGATTATTTTCTGCGGTATGGTTTCGGGAGAGTACGTCTTTACTACAGGAAAATTGCCGACAAGGTACATTTACATATTATCGCATTTTCCGACTTTTGTTTACTGAAAAAAAAAATGTATTCATTCAATAACAGCAAGGTGGTATACCTGTGTAATACCTTTCATGCAGTTCAGTTAATTCGATTCGATGCATATAACCTGTATGATGGATGAAGCTAAAATAACAACCGTGTGGGGCCGGTACTTTAAAAGAATAGCCCCACTGCATCTCTCCCCGTGCATGTCGTAAAAGGCGACTAAGGGATGTGACTCCCTTCTTATATAACTAGGTGGTAGGGTTTAACCCGCCCGGGTTGGTACCACCGCACTGAATGAAAGGTCGGTCGAAACGGCTATGTAAATAGTTTGTGTTTTCCGTCCAGTTCAGTGTAGCCGGCACGACTGAAGGGAAGCGCTGACGTGGCACCAAGTTCAACCCGGTGTTATGGGCTGACATCACGGATGTTGTAGGTGATGTAGCCAACCGTGTCAGTTTCAATAAAAAAAAAAAAAAAAAAAAAAAAAAAACTCAATGCGATAAGCGAATTGGAATTTACATGATCCTCTGAAATTAAATATAATTATTGTAGTGGTATTTTTGCTGCTTCTGGTTTTCGTCATAATATATTGGTATGTCTTGTACGTGTTATGTATGATAGACTTACTTGTTGCATGATGTTTTAGTGTTTCAATGAAACTACTTTAACATATTTTATTTTAATAAAAAAATAGACATACACATCGACATTTGAATTCAGATGTCTGATTGCGGAGTGCGACGGCGGTGCCACCCCAGAGTTTGAGCCGGCGTGGCTCGGCAACGCCGTGCCGGGCACTCCGGGGAGCTACGACGACTGCAACCGCTTCGCGAACCTGTCCGTGCCTGCCGAGCCTGTCGCCCCGGACACCTGCCCCGCGCATCTCTTCGACCGGAATCGGACTGTCGGATGCGACGAGTACGTCTACGAGCACACTAATACAGTCGTTTTCGATGTTAGTACATAATAGTTAAAATAAAGTTTAAATATAATAATCAAATTAATTTTGAGACATTTAGTTTAACATGATAATATTTTGGACATGTCTACTATGACATCGTTTTATACTGCTAATTGAAACATACAACCCGTCTCACTAGTATCGCTGCTGGTGAAGTACATGGCAGATTACTGATATTCCGCAGTCAGTCATGTTCGATACTTTATTCGGATCTTCTTATGATTGGAATGCATGGTCTGATATGCTATCTACTGTTGCTAAAGCTAGATTTCAGTTTCATTATGATTTTGAGATGCCTGTTTAATCATTCAGCATCTCATCAGGGAGAAGGAAAGAAGAAATGTTTGTTCCTTTTTACAGTTCGGCTTAGAATGTGACGAATGGAAACGAACCCTGATCGGATCTATTCGCACTATTGGTTCCCTGCTGTCTCTCCCGATCAGCGGCTACATTTCGGATAGATGGGGTCGCCGAGTGACGCTAGCTCTGAACGCGTTCAACCTTGCCTGGGTTGGTGTTCTTCGCTCCTTTGTTAACAGCTATGAGTGGTTTGTAGCACTGGAAACTATTGAATCAACAATCGGCGGTGGAACATTCAGCACCTGTTACGTAATTGGTATGAGCGAAGAATTTGATTTTTAGGGTTCCGTATTCGGTACTGGACCCTATTATTAAGCCTACGCGTCGTCTGTCTGTCTGTACGTCCGTCCGTCTGTCCGAAGGCTGTATTTCTTGAACCGTAATAGGTAGCCCGTTGAAATTTTCACAGAATACTATGGGCGATATAACAAATAATAAAAATCAGAAAAAGTAAAAAAAATCACGGGGGTTCCCATAGAAGAAACTAAAAAGTGTATGCGCGCGCGCCATCTAACTAACAGAGTATGAAGCATCTTAACTAATCCTGAATTTTATCTAATATGAAGCATTTAATACACACGCCATAGATGGCGTGAGTGGCACTGACCATGACATGCCGATACGGAACCCTCGGTGCGCGAGTTCGACTCGCACTTGGCCGGTTCTTAATTGACGTCTATGTATTTCAAAGTTTCGAGTTAACGAAGATTTATTCATATTACATAATTATTTAAAGTATTGTTTTATTTTCAGTGACGGAGTTTGTTGGACCTAAGTATCGGGTAATAGCTGGTCCACTGGTTTCGACATTAGTCGCAGTGGGGTTTGTGGTCCTAGGCGCAGTGGCGTGGGCAGTGCCGCATTGGAGAAATTTAACTAGAGTAACTTATGGGCCACAAATTATTGCCATAACATATTTCTGGATTATGACTGAGAGCGTGAGGTGGCTTATGACTAAGGGACGGTTTACAGAGGCTGAAATAATTTTAAAGAAAGCGGCTACGGCAAATAAAAGACAACTATCTGATAAATCCTTGAAAGCTTTGAGGGATTCGGCGATCGCTGAACAACTACATAAAGATGACGTGGGTCCATGGGAGCCAGCACTTGTAGTACAAGTGATAAGATCCCGTAAGATGCTGACGCGCTGTATTGTTACACCGATCTGGTGGCTGTCGACGATCTTGGTGTACTACGGTCTGTCCATCAACGCCGTAAGTTTGGACGGAAACCAGTACAAGAATTATATTTATGTGAGCGCAATTGAGATTCCCGGATACTGGACGGCTATTCTTGTTCTAGATCGAATCGGTCGTAAGCACACTTTAATGGTGGGGTTCTTTATATGCGCCGCTTGTCAATTTTCCTTTGCATTTATGCCCAATGGTGAGTATACAATTAAATATTGTAAAATATTTGCCAAATTGTGAATTCAAAAATAGTCTAAAATGTTAACTAAGTACATATTATATGCTTAAAAGATCTTGCAGAATAGTAATATTACGCTATAATCAATTTGTATGTTTCTTTGTACTTACAGGGTACCAAACGCTATCCATGGTCCTTTATTTGTTGGGAAAGTACTTTATCAGCTTGGTGGTTACCTCAATCTACCTCTATACGGCTGAGCTGTATCCTACCAAGTACCGACACTCACTGTTCGCTTTCTCATCTATGATAGGACGCGTTGGTTCAATTATAGCACCGTTAACACCAGCGTTGGTAAGTTTACAGATTACGAAAGTCATAAGTTTCGGTACAACTATCCGAAATAACGAATAATTTTTTTGGTTTTAGATGATGTACTGGGAAGGATTTCCGTTCGTATTGTTTGGGATTATGACACTACTTTCGGGAATTCTTGTGTTCCTGACTCCAGAGACGCTCAATACAAAATTACCAGATACAATGGAGGAAGCAGAGAATCTTGGAATTGTTAAGATATCAGAGAAAATAGGAATTCCAGATGTGTCTCCAAGAACAATGTGATTTCTTCAAGTTGTGAAGTAAATTTCAATAATTTAATAAAGTTAGAACAGGCAAAATACTAAAAAACTACAGCACTTAAAATATTAACTAATGTTGAAGAATTTGTAAATACAATTGTAAATCAACTAACCAAAAATAATATGACCATATTATTTTGAAGACGTTCCTTCTTTCTCTAATCTAACCTTTAATAGAAAATATACATACATCATACATACATCCGGCCCACTCGATTTCTTGACGTCTAGTGAAAGAAGCTCCGCCCGTACATCCGTTGTCGAAACTGCACTTCCGGCATGGAGTTCTCACACCTAGGTATGGATGGGGGAGTGGCACCCCCATCATCCAGGTTGGAGTTCCCCGCAAAGAGAGATACCAGTAAGTCGGCTTTCTCCTTTGCGGAGTGGGCAAGTGAGCCTCCAGGACAGTACAGAGGTGGAAGAGAGGAGCGGCAGAAATTCAGAAAGACAGATTTGGCGAGAGACCAGAACTCGCGGCTCCCAGTTGGGTGCTGGTTCAGTCTATCGCCGATTCTGCCGATGTGGTCAAATTTGGCCCCGGCAATAACCATTTTGCAGGATCTGAAGAGGCGGTTGTATTCCTTCTTCAGTTCGGATACGTTTGAATCACGTCCGGCACGAACGCGCGACCATGCACGATAAGCTGCGCATTTAGCTGCGACAGCATCAGCACAGTCGCGGCTGCACCATGGTTGGCTTTTACCACAGAGGTGGACAGAGGCGCTGGGAATTAACATTTCCATTGCCCCCAGAACCACCTCGGCAATGGTGTTAGCGCATTGCGACGGATCGTCCGAACTGAAGCAGATCTCTCTCCAAGGGTAGGATGCGAAGTGTTCTCGCATCCCATCCCAATCTGCTGACGCGTATCCGATAAATTCGACGCGTTCCTCCAGTACGGGACTGAGGAGGCGAAGATGGCACCGTGGACCCCACTTAACAATGATCAGAAGACCCCAGCGGGGCTCTCACTGCGACCTTATATCCAGTGGGGTTCGTCGTCAGCAGAAGATCCAGCAGAGAGGGTTCATGACCGTCTATATCTGGCAGCCTGGTGGGCTGGTCTACCAGTTGAGACAGGTCATGCGTTAGGGCGAAGTCGTAGGCGGCTCTCCCCGCAAAGTCAGTTCCCCTGGAGCCTAGCCATGCCCCGTGATGGGCATTGAACTCTCCAAGAAGAACCAAATCTGCGGTGAGGAACCGCTCTTGGACTTTGTCTGCCGCTCCACTCAGGTACTCAAATAACCGAGCTGTCTGCATCGCCAGAGTGCGACCTGTACAGACAGGCGTACACCCGCGAGACCGTTCCCAGATCCACGTGGACCCAAAGTACTCATAGCTCTGAGTCCTCAAGGCAGCGCCGGCGACGACAGCAAATATCCGCCCTGACAAACAAGCAAACCCCGGCTTGCGAGCGGAAGGCTTCTTCCAGGGTGTAGCCGGGGTAGTGCAGTTAGGAAGTGTCGGCAGGGCGAGATATGTGTGTTTCCGTCAGGAAAACCAAGGCCGGCTTCTTCGTCTCCAGGTGGTGATGGACGGCATTCAGATTGGTGTGCAACCTCCGCACGTTGGTCGAGTCGACGCTAAATAGTGGTGTAGGGGTGTGCACCGCTGATTGAAACTTTTTTGCTTTTCTTTTTGCTGCCATGATTGTAATAAGAGGGAGGGAAAGAGCATGAAAGGGTGGCTGTGAGGATTCATGGGCAAAGCGTGGACCCTAGCTTCATCGCTTACTGCTCAGGTTAGTGTTGCGCCGACACGGAAGACGGAAGGGCCCCCGGTCCCCCCCCCCCCCCCCCCCCGGAAGTGGCCGCCGGGACCCATACTCCGGTCACCAACCGGCACGACGGAAGACTCCTGGATTATGCGCCGGTTGACCGGAGCAGTCTCTCGCGTTGGTTAGACGCGATTGGGCCCCTGTACTACCCGGGGGGCGGCCAGCGGAATAACCTTTTCACCGGCTCCCTGTCAACCGTGTCGATGCATCACCTCTGAACAGCGAATCCGCGTCGGGATCACTGACCTACTCCTCACCACAGCCAACCCCACCTGCTATTGGGTCCCCGGGAAGTACACCGGAAGACAGCGAACTGTTATGGCGGTGTAATTGTTTCTCCTGGGGTGTGGTGGCGAACCCAGCCGATCCGAAGAATATCTCCCACACGCTGGTTGCTGTTCATTTGGAACCACCCAGGAGGCACATGTGACTTAAGCACCTTGAGGTGTCACGGACGCAAACAGCTCTACCCCCCTCTATACAGAAGATAGCAAATATCCGGTAGGTTGTTTCAGATATAATTTACTATGTAATAAATGTTAAGTCGAACGCTTTATTCGAAAAGTTTTATCAGATAAATAATAATATAGCAATTTAGAGTTACATAAAGTACGACTGAATCTGGCAACGAACATAAGTTGAGCTAACATGTTGTTCAAGGAGAGAAGATGGCGGACCGAATAGACTTAGATACACTGCTGGTGGAAGAAATAGGTCAATTCGGGCGGTTTCAGGTATTATTTTTGCTGGTGGCATCATTACCCATGATGTTTGCAGCAGTCTCAACATCAGAATACATCTTTACTACTGGAAGATTGCCGACAAGGTAGAACTTTTCTTATTCCTTTGTTTCGTTTGTGAGGACTTGGCCGTGGTTATTAAACTGTGAGTTATTAAGTAACAAAACTATGTACTAAAATCTAATGTACTAAATTAAATCAAAGTTTCACTCATTGTAGTATTTGTATCATTCCTTAGATTTTATTGTATTACATAAACATGTAAAATTTAGATTTACTGCTCATTATGACCACCGGAATTCTTAAAAAAAAACATGGAATCAGGGTCAGAAGCACGACTCAATATATCCATTCTTCAGAAAAGGTGTCATTATGGTTGTTTTGTACTTCGTTTGTTAACCTTCCACATCTCACATATCGGCCACGAGATATCGGAGCATTCAGGACAAGGGTTACATTACCTATAACATCAGTGATGTCAGCCCATAACACCGGGTGAACTTGGTGCCACGTCAGTGCTTCCCTTCGGTCGTGCCGGCTATGCTGAATTGGACGGAAAACACAAACTATTTACATAGCCGTTTCAACCGACCTTTCATTCAGTGCAGTAGTACCAACCCGGGCGGGTTATACCCTACAACCTAGTAATATAAGAAGGAAGTCATATCCCTTAGTCGCCTTTTGCGGCATACACCGGGAGAGATGCAGTGGGGCTATTCTTTTAAAGTAACGGCCCCACACGGACATATAATCTTCACATGGATATGCGTGTCTCACCAAACCTACACAAGATCAGGGATTAAAAACAATCCTTCCTTTCCGGGGCGATCCTTTATGCAAAACAAATCTCAATAAATAAAAAAAAATTATAAGTCACCGAAAACGGTTTTATGTACGTGAAACCCGAACCACGGTTAACCTCAACGGTCGAACAGTGTAGTAGAGTACTCACCAAAATTCGTAGCCTTCACCGTCGAGAGTTCGAGATGTTTGGTACGTGGTCACAGGAGGCCAAAGCCTTCGTCCTCGAGGTGGTTTCCAGGATGGCGGCTCCTACTGAACACCAATGTTGCCTATTGTATCTCGGGAAAAGAGTTGGTCGGAGAATATAGAGGGGGCAACGCAGCAGCCGCCCTGGGACCCTTCCCGGGAACGAGGTCACTTGAAGAAATTTATAATTCATAAGGTAGTTTTATTTTTAGATGATAAGTGTAATTTAATGATTATATTTGTAGGTTTAATTTTAATATTTTTTTTTCCAATGAAAAGTAAAAATAAAAAAATTTTCATGAATTTAATTGTAACGTTCAATCTTAAATTGTTAATAATGTATCTACTCCTGAAGCAATGAATCAGTTTTTCACTCAATATTTCTTTGAAACATCTTATATTGGTAATATTTAGTTGAACTAGACCTACCTACTTACCTACCCAGTAAAATTGTATATGAAAATTTATGAAATTTTGTTAAAATACATAGGTGCCCATCTGAAATTGTAATCAATGTAAGTCCTATTGTATTTTAAAATAAACAAAAATCTTGTTTTTTAGGGTCCCGTCGCAAAATGCGAAAAAAGGGACCCTCATTGGATCGCTCTGGTGTCTGTCTGTCTGTCTGTCTGTCGGTCACACGCAGATATCTCCGGATCTACTGAACCGATTTCGATGAAACTAACGCCAAATTATGTATAATTTTTGCCGCTAGATATTTGATATATAAATTTGTCTAATAGTCTTGTGGAAAGTATAGGGTACCCCAAAATGTGAACGAAAAATAAATTTAGTTTTTTTAAATAAATCAAGTTTCATGTCATTCTATAGGTATTTTTAAGGTAACTCCAAAAATATATAACTTTGTTATAATCAATAAGTTTGCTTTAACAAATATTTCGTTTAAAAGTTGACAAAAAACTGCAGTTTTGTCGCCGAACTTTGACCTATTAAGGGTTGTTTGAAAATTATGAAAAAAAATAAACAATATAGGCATTCTTATCTAGTTGTGCACAAAACTATTCATTTTGCTCAAAATGCCATACATTTTGAGATAAAGTTAAATGTCTGATCAGCCAAAATTTAAATTTTGCGTGTTACTTTTTACTCACCAGCTCAGGCCATCGATGATTAATAGCCTAAAACCATAGTTAAACCACACAAGTTAGCCGTCTTCATACAAACGCGCCGATTTCGCACTCACACAAGCGCGCGCCTGCGCACGCTGTCTGTACACAACCACTACATGCATTCTCACTGTTCCTCGCGCGTAGTCAGTGATGGTCGCCCCGCCCCCGCGCTCGGTGACGCACACCACGTGACGGCCGCTGCCTGCCACCGCGCCATAGTTAAACCACACAAGTTAGCCGTCTTCATACAAACGCGCCGATTTCGCACTCACACAAGCGCGCGCCTGCGCACGCTGTCTGTACACAACCACTACATGCATTCTCACCTTCCCTCGCGAGTAGTCAGTGATGGTCGCCCAGCACTCGATTTTTGAAGTGAAATCTTTAGCGGCGCTTGGCATTTATTTCAAAATGAATGTAGGGTTCCGTAACAAATGCATGTCTGTCCATTCTACTAAGTTCTGCAAAATGAATGTAGGGTTCCGTAACAAATGCATGTCTGCAATGTCTGTCCGTTCTAATAAATTTAACATAATTTTTGTTTTTTTGTTCTGTTATATTTTACCATGTGGGGCCGGTACTTAAAAAGAATAGCCCCACTGCATCTCTCCCCATACATGTCGTAACAGGCGACTAAGGGATAAGAACGAGATGCCGTGCTAAAGGGCGACAGACTCGCCACCTCTCACCTTGGCACGGTACTTCCCTCTCTCTCTCTCTCTCTCTCTCTCTCTCTCTCTCTCTCTCTCTCTCTCTCTCTCTCTCTCTCTCTCTCTCTCTCTCTCTCTCTCTCTCTCTCTCTCTCTCTCTCTCTCTCTCTCTCTCTCTCTCTCTCTCTCTCTCTCTCTCTCTCTCTCTCTCTCTCTCTCTCTCTCTCTCCTCTCTCTCTCTGTCCCTCTCTATCTATCTCTGTCTCTCTCTCTATCTCTGTCTCTCTCTCCATCTCTGCCTCTCTATCTATCTCTGTCTCTCTCTCTATCTCTGTCTCTCTCTCTATCTCTGTCTCTCTCTCTCTATCTCTGTCTCTCTCTCTATCTCTGTCTATCTCTATCTCTGTTTCTCTTTCTATCTCTGTCTCTCTTTCTATCTCTGTCTCTTTCTCTATCTCTGTCTCTTTCTCTATCTCTGTCTCTTTCTCTATATCTCTCTTTCTATCTCTCTCTCTTTCTATCTCTCTCTCTCTCTCTTTCTATCTCTCTCTTTCTATCTCTCTCTCTTTCTATCTCTCTGTCTCTTTCTATCTCTCCCTCTCTTTCTATCTCTCCATCTCTTTTTATCTCTTTTTCTATCTCTCTCGCTGGAATTGCATTTCCACCATAATGGGCTCACTACCTGTCAATTGTGTTAGTGTTGTGAGTTGTGACATCCCTGGTGGCTCGGCGCAGCGTAGGTAGTTATTTTAAAAATTGGCCCCAGTTATCTTACTCGTCTCATTTTACTATGACCGCGCGCCGCCTGCCGCTTCCCGATTCCCGAAAGTATTATTATTCGAATTTTATTTTATTGCACTAACATAATGGCTCCGCGTTTCTGCAGTGTGTACGCGGCTGCATGAATAGATCAGGCTCGAATCGCGAGTTAACATTATTCTCATTACCTGCTCCCATCGAAAGGTAAGTAACATAAAAAATATTATTAAAGTATGTAGTTAAATTATGTAAGTTATTAATACGAGTAGGTACTAAGCGAAGGAATTGACTTGAGACCTGGCTCGGTAACGTCAGAGCAAAGTACATAGTATTTAATTATAGTATTAATTAGTTATTAATAGGTAGGTACTAGCTGCAAAAACCATTCGCGAACCCCGGCATCGGGCGCGGCCGCGCGGCGCACTCAAAGGCTGCGCCGCGCCGTGCGCGGGCCCGCGGTTGTAGACTTGTTCAGACTTGTTAGAGATACCACGCACAACGTAATTTCGCGCGGTTTTGTCTTCTATAAATGGCCACAGCTCCTACCGCGGACACTTTCATGACTGCTAGCGACCAACCAAGTTATTAAGTAATTCATTAAAATAACAAAAATAAAAATATAAGTTATTCTTATTAAGTAATAATAAAACAAAATTAATAAATACATTTTAAAATTATTTATTTGATAATTTTTTTATTAAGATTAATAATTATATTAATGTATAATTCTAAATGTATTTTCTATAATTTTTATAGTTATAAATTTTTTGCCCACTTATTAATTACCTATCTTCATCGTCCGCGACTACGAAATGGTTGTCCAAAGACGGACGTGAGTTAAAGTTGAATTTTGACATTGCATTAATTTTTGGGAGGTTAAAGTTAAAAAAAAAAATTTACCCGACTGCGCGAAGCAAACATGAAGGGTTATCTTTTTAGCAATTTATGTGTGTGTATGTTTGTTTTTACGTATGTTCCACCGTAGCGCCAGAACCAAGCATCCGATTATTGAGTGGGGTATCGTTGTCAAGGGCTCAAACATCAAAATAACATCGTTCACTGTCTATCGAAAATACAGCTTTCGAAAATATACCTTAACGCCAGTATATAATAAATCTATGACAACTCATATATTCTGTTAGAGTAAAATTTTGGGAGCTGGCTCTTGGTCTATAAATAAAAAATACATAAATGTACATAATAATTTTAAAGAATAGCATTTCCACCATGATGGCTCACTGCCTGTCAATTGTGTTAGTGTTGTGAGTTGTGACATCCCTGGAGGCTCGGCGCAGCGTAGGTAGTTATTTTAAAAATGGCCTCCAGTTATCTTACTCGTCTTCTTTTACTATGCTAAAACCATCCTTAGAAGTGAAAAAATGTAACAGTGAAAATTTTATGTAAATCGATAAAGTGGTTCTCGAGTTATAAGAATATTCATATATTAACGTACGTTACACGGTGAGTAGACTGTAGAAACTCGCTTTATTTATTAGGAATTATCTATCAAACGAAATCACTTACTGGCACCTAATTAAGACAGAAAAAAATATTCTTTGCTCGTACCGGCTACACTGAACTAGACGTAAACAAGAATGATTTACATATTAGAATGTAACAGTAACATAGATAAGTAAATCAGTGAAATGTATTAAAATTGCATAAGCGCGGCTCTCTTTATAGCCACTTGGAGAATCGGTGATCAAAAATAGCGCCTGAGATGTGGCGCCTTCGGACGGCCGTGGAGGGAGTCGCCCTAGTTATAGAAACGGAAGACGGGTCGTGATAGAAGCGATGATCTCGCCGAATCTACTCCGTGAAGATTGGGTGAAAAGACTTTTGGTCTTAGACTAGATCTTCAGTCATTCGTCAGCCTCGGTAACTCAGTCGTGCAATCGACTGTTATTAAGCACAACTGGGCGCGGTCAGTACTTAGATGGATGACCGACCGCTCGACCGTTGATTCTGACCGTGGTTCGGATTCCTCGTAAAACTTTAAGTCCCTTTCCTTCTTACCTTACTAGGTGGTACGGTTTATCCCGCCCGGATTGGTACCACCAACACACTGAATGAAACGTCGGTCGAAACGGCTATGTACATAGTTCGTGTTTTCCGTCCAGTTCAGTGTGGCCCACATGAAATGAAAGGAAGCACTGACATGGCACCAAGTTCACCCGGTGTTATGGGCTGACATTACGGATGTTGTAGGTGATGCAGTCAACGGTGTCAGTTACCATGAAAAAAACTAGACTTTGGTCGTGCCGGCTACATTTAACTGGACAGAAAACACGTGTATGGTGTTGAATTATAAAGCCAGTAGACTACATTTCTGCTAAATTTGCAATGATCTCTTCATGTACATAGACACTAGTGTCACCTAGTGGCGGAAGAAATCATTAACGAACGCGTCCGGAACTTGCCAGATGAAGCGTAACAGTCTACCTACCGGCCGGACACAGAGTTTCGCGCGCAGCGCGTATCGCTTGCACTCACCGCGATTTGATACTGTCTAGACACATTTTTTTTAATTCCACTGCACGCACTGCATGTAAATGTCCATGTAGAACGTCCACATGCCCCGCACATAACACTGTCGTCCACACGTTACAATACAATATGTATAATTTTTATAGGTAGCCGTTTTCTTCGACCGACCTTCGTTCAGTGATGGTGTACCAATTCGAACGAGTTAACCCCTACCAGCTAAATATGTACACAGTAAGCTAAAGGGACGACACAACAGTTTCAATTGAAATCCAAATCACTGTCAACTTCAACGGCCACCCATCCAAAGCCTGGCCGCACCCTAGTAGAAAAAAATATTTTTATTTTTATTTTATCCGGTATGGGTTGCTGAGTCGGAGGGGCCAAAGCGCATGCTCCGACCAGCCAATATCACCTCCGAGAAGGTAGGTGCCATACCGGAGACTTACCTGGATTGCTGGCTATGTTTTACACCGGTTACGAACGGTGAAGCAGTAGGTGTAGATATGCACGTAAATTTTTTCGTAAGAAAAAACTCATTGGTGCGCGCCGACCGGATTCGAACCTCGGACCTCTCGCATGAGAAGCCGATGCCCAAACCACTCGGCCACCCGTCGCTTAAAAATGTAATTAGATGAAAGTGAAACAGTGTATACGGGACCCTCGGCACGTGAACATGGTTCACTTGACCACTTTTTATAAATAAACATTGTTTTAATTTGCAAATTGACATTACGAACTTTCAGATGTCTGATTCCGGAATGTGACGGCGCCAACCCCGAGTTTGAGCCGGCGTGGCTCGGCAACGCCGTGCCGGGCACTCCGGGGAGCTACGACGACTGCAACCGCTTCGCGAACCTGTCCGTGCCCGCCGAGCCTGTCGCCCCGGACACCTGTCCCGCAACACTCTTCGACCGAGACCTGACTCTCAGCTGCGATGAGTACGTCTATGAACGAACCAACACTGTAGTATATGATGTTAGTAATTTTTAACAGAATGAGGTTACTGTCTATGGAACCGTAAAAAGAATCAGTTTCCTCTTGATATACGCACACATACAATAGATACGAGTTCAACATATAGATATAGTTATTTAGGAGTACGTACGTCAAAAGGTAAAAACAGAAACCTTATAGGATCACTTTATTGTTCGTCCGTCCGTCTCTCCATACGTCTGTCTGTTCGTCTGTGAGGACCTTTATTCTCAGGAACAGGTTAAGGTAACTAGTTGAAATTAATATCTAATACTAAGGTCTACGAACCCTTGGAGGTGTAAGAAATTTAAGCTTCTAAGTCAACACAATCAAAAGATAAGGCCATTTAAATATATCACATATTTTGATACTCGCAAACACACTTATCAATACCTATAGGGTACTTCCCGTTGACCTAGAATAATAAAATTTGGCAATTAAATGCAAGCACAAGTAAAGGAAAAAATCCGAAAATCGTTAATTTGTATTCGAATATTACATACATTTTTTTTATAATTTTTTTGTTGTTGCTCTATTGTAAAAATGGTAATACATACAAGCTTCAAAATTACACCATAAAGTTAAATATCAAATAATAAAAACCGGCTAATTACGTGGTGGTGCCAATTACCCTCGGTATTTTTATATTATTTTCTCACTTAAAATTAGTTCAGTATTATTTGGACGATAAAAATAAACATAAAGATATAAAGATCGTTTATATTCAATTTCATGATTTAACATGGAATTGAATGTCAAGGATTGTTTTTTATATATAAGGATGCTTTTATTGCAGTTTGGTCTAGAATGTGATGAGTGGCGCCGAACTTTGATCGGATCTATACGCACAGTCGGCATGCTTCTCTCCCTGCCCATCACCGGGTTCATTTCAGATCGATGGGGCCGAAGCATCGCACTGTCAGTCAATGCGTTCAATTTAGCCTGGATGGGAATGTTGCGAGCTTTCGCTCCTAGCTACGAATGGTACGTTGCCCTTCAAATTATAGAAGCAACATTCGGGGGCGGAACTTATAGTGCATGCTTCATTATAGGTGAGTAATTATTTACGGAATGAAGTTAGTTATTAGTTGGCACTTAGTTAAATTACAACAAACCTAATTAAAACATTATGTTCGTTTCAGTAACTGAATTCGTGGGTCCTAAATATCGTGTCATTGCTGGTCCTCTCGTTGCAACGTTCTTCGCGTTGGGACAGGTCATCCTCGGCTTGTTGGCGTGGGCCGTACAGGATTGGAGACAACTTACATTGACCGTATTTGTTCCTCAACTGATATCAATCAGCTTCTTCTGGATCATACCGGAAAGTGTTAGATGGCTAATGAGCAAAGGAAAATTTGTGAAAGCCGAAGTAATATTGAAAAGAATAGCCAAAGCAAACGGGAAAGTATTATCGGAAAAATCTTTAGAAGCTCTGCGGAATTCATCCGTGAACGAATCATTGCAGATGAAAAACAGGGATGACGATGAGCCGTCTTTGGTCGTAAGGGTGTGGAGATCTCGTGTAATTTTATCTCGCTGTTGTGTTACTCCGATATGGTGGATAGTAACAATAATGGTATACTACGGTGTCTCGATCAATGCCGTGAGCCTAGCGGGAAACCGGTTCTTGAACTACGTATATGTAAGCGCTGTTGAGATTCCCGGTTACTGGACAGCCATGCTCGTGTTGGATAAAATAGGGAGAAAAACTACACTCATTGCGGGATATCTCGTATGTTCAGCTTGTCAGTTTGGCTTCGCATTCATCCCTGATGGTAAATCAACAAATACCATATTTATCTATTTGTTTTTACTTGTTTTACATTTTAGCTATTTATTAATAATATTATGTGTTTGATTTTTTATTTTAATAAGGTGACCAGATTTGCAAGAGAATTAATAGATTATTTAGTCAGGGACGGTACAAAAATGTTTATGAGATTGTTTGACATATATTAGATTGAAAGAAATTAATCAGGTAAAGTCTAGAATAATGGAGACAAAATGGGTCAGCGTAAGTTAATTTGAGAAAAAGCTAATACGACCTAGCAAAGATCTTACGACTTACAAATTAAATTCTGATTGCCATGACTCCTATTTGTACTCTTAAGAATGGTGAATAAAAAGCTAATTTTCCGTTGCAGAACATGAAGTAGTGCTACTAATATTGTACTTACTAGGAAAGTACTCAATAAGCCTGGTGGTGACGTCGATGTACGTGTATACGGCCGAGCTGTACCCGACCCAGCACCGTCACTCGCTGTTCGCCTTCTCCTCTATGATTGGACGCATCGGTTCCATTGTAGCTCCACTTACACCTGCCTTGGTGAGACTATCTATATTTTTATGGAACCTGACGTGGTTGGCTACATTACTTACTACACCCGTGATGTCAGCTTATAACACCCTGTTGATCAGGTGTCATGTCGGTGCTTCCATTTGGTCGTTCTGCTTACACTGAACTAGACCGAAAATAAGAACTATTTACATAGCCGCTTCGACAGACCTTTCATCTCGTCTTTCATTCAATGCAAGGAAAAGAAAAGTAAAGTAAAGAAAGGAAGAAAGAAAGAAAGAAAACATTTATTTTTCACAATTGACAATTGGCAAGTACATACAACAATACCATAAACAACACAACCTATTTGACAATAATTGTGAAGAAGAGGGTCTGACCGCCGCCTAAAATATGTCGAGACTCTCGACATGGCTGTTTTTAAGCCCCGCCTTCGAAAAGTATTTTTACGTAACAGGGCTTCCGGGGAATATTTTTCCCTATCCCTACAATCCACGGATTTTAAAATCGCCAGCGACATTAGTTCGTCTTCAAGACGGACTGGCACCTCCTCGGGGGTGAAATTGACTGCGCCTGAGGCTCGAAGCACTCGGGCACAACCACCCGGTTCGGAAGCAATAAATAAACAGTATATTTTGTGACAATAGTAGAATTTGAAATGGATAGGCAAATGATCAAGAAAAGAATAAGAAAAACTGAACTGATTAACTATCCAGAAAGTATACAGAAATACTATTTACAGTACAGATTCCCGTTCAGTTCTGATTTTGATATAAGTAATAATTTATATGAAAAGAAAAAACTATTAAAATTGTTATTAACACATAATCGAATATATGTAGAAGGTGTAGTGGTAACAATTGGGAAATGTATCTCCTTCTTATAAACAAATTACACCAGTAAAAAGAAAAACTCCCATTTCACATTTTTCAGATGATGTATTGGGTCGGAATACCGTCGGTGCTGTTTGGCAGCTTGACTTTTCTGGCGGCGGCTCTAGTGCTCACCACTCCCGAAACTCTCGGCACCAAACTTCCGGACACCATCGAGGAGGCTGAGATGCTAGGCAAGAAGAATTCCTCTACGGACAATAACGGTCACCATCAACTTTAGCAAACATTGTAATAAGTACATTTAGAGTGAACCTTGATTTTATTTATTCGAACAAATATCAAACAATTTAATTTCAGTTAAGAGCTTTGTTATTAAGTACATAGTATTCCTTCCCCTTTTGTTGAAACGCCTAATTTTTTTTAACACATAAGTCCTAAGAATTATTGGTATTCATAAAAAAATATAATGGAAGCTAACCTTTATAAACACCTACACAGGAAGACCAAATCATATAACATTTAAAATGTTTACGAGACGTAAAAGTCTGTGCACCGTAATAAACTGTGTACAAAATTCTGAAAATCCTTACCTGGTACATTTTTACGGTCAGAGACTTATTGAATTTAGTATACTCTTTAAGGAGTAAAAGACTTGACTATGTAGGTAGATATGTCGATTTATTTTTAATTCAGTGTTTTTATAATAATGACGATTATAATAGAGATAATGAACTTTCAAATCTTTTCATCCTTCAACCCGCAGTCGCTAAGGACAAAATTCTTTAATCAGTGCTTTCTGTCAATAATGACGTAAGGAGCTTAGTCGTGGACTTTGACGATGGGACTGGCCCACAAATTTAAAATCGCTGAGCCAGCTGTGGAAATTTGAGAGAGCGATGAAGAAATTTGTGTTACTCCGACATACTGTTACTGTGTCATACAGTATTTCCTTGATCAATAAAATACGCAATGAAGAAATACGACAAATAATTGAGTTAGACGACATTGCTAAATAAATTTTCAAGCTGAAGTGGCAGTAGGCTGGGCACGTTTGTCACAGACCTGATAACCGCTCACCGTTAAGAAGTAGCACTACAAAAAATATGTTTCTCTCGATTGATGTTTCTCGTAAACCACTGTGAGTTTGGAGGATGTAAGTGAAGAATCAATAATAATCTGTGATGTTTTGGAGTTACTTTATTCAGTAATGTCGGCCTCGCTGGCTCTTCAGCTCCGTTCGTCTTACTATTTTCGAGAAAGTATATTGATTACGCGAACGCCTTCGATCTCGCCCTTAGTAACTTATTTACTTCGAGAAAGAATATCGTTTACCTGAAAGTGTCTCCTTCGGCCTCGCCCTTTACTGTTTTCGATAAAACATATTGTTAAACTAAACGCAGCTCACTTTTGGTCCACGCCCTTATTGATTAAATTACTTCGAGAAAGTATATCGTTAACCGAAAACGCAGCTATTTCCCATAGAAGATTAATTAAAAACATAAAAATGTCTTTTATTCGTATATCCAGTAACCAGTATATCCTAAAATCATTTAGTAAAATTTAGTAAAATGTTTCAATAGTGGCCTATAAGCAATATTTTTGCGTAATTTAGCATTCGTTACCATAAAATCGTTTCTGAAGATACCGAGATATGTGCATGTGATCGACATACAGACGGACAAAACTCAGAGAGATTCCATAAGGGCCTCTTTTTTATAACTATCACAATTTTGTGGCAGAACTCTAAAGCACGGAAAATTCTCTTAGAAAAAAAAGTACTCTTAGAAAAAGTAATCGTCCAAAGGTCAATTATATTGTGCGCCTTGTGCCAAACAAACCATAAAAATATTGCATTTCGATAAAACTTAAGTCGACCATAATCCATGAATATAACGTTTTACTACTCGGAAAGATAACGCAAAAGAATATCTTAAACCTTTGGTGAATCCACCTTTGTCTCCTTATTTACCCTTTCATTTGAAGATGGCCTCCCAAGAAGAGAAGATGGCCCCCCTAGAACAGAAAATAGTGACTGGAATCGATCTCGATAACATATTAAAGGAAGAAATTGGTCAGTTTGGACTGTTCCAGATATTAACATTATTGCTGGCTTCGTTACCTATAATGTTTTCTTCTGTAGCATCTGCAGAGTACATTTTTACTACTGGTAGATTACCCACAAGGTAAGTAAAGTGTCAAATATAATTTGTGTTTTACACTCTATTTTCTGTCTTGTCTGTTAGATCACTTTAGCTAGTGAACAGTACGGATCTAATGTAATGTAATCTAACATTCACAGGAACACTACATTTGTTCCTTGTTCATAGGTAATGAAAATTGATTTTACCCATTATAGAAATGTGATTATTAAAGTAACATTCATACAACTGAATATTTCGACTTTATTTGAAGACGACTGTGCCCCGTTTTAACCATCTCCGGTTAAGTCAAATCCAAAAGTTATTTGTCGTTTACAATTAAATGTTTCATACATTTGACAGTCCGAAAACCGTATTAGTACCTATTTTCCAGAACATTAAATGTAACCTGCAAGACTGGTTTTCGTCATGCCTTCTTCTATATCTTGCCACAACCGTTAGAAAATAATGAAACATACAAGTTTTTAGTTTGAAATTGCCAGATGTCTGATTCCGGAGTGCGACAGCGCCAACCCCGAATTTGAGCCGGCATGGCTCGGCAACGCCGTGCCGGGCAGTCCGGGGAGCTACGACGACTGCAACCGTTTCGCGAACCTGTCCGTGCCCGCCGAGCCTGTCGCCCCGGACACCTGTCCCGCGACACTCTTCGACCGAGATATGACAGTCAGCTGCGACGAATACGTCTATGAACGCACTAACACAGTTGTGTACGATGTAAGTATGTGTATAGTAGCTACGCTAGTGTACTCTAGAGTACCCAGAAGCTATTGAAAATATTAGCCAGATAAAAATCATTTTCAAATCATATCCTATTATATATATGTAGCTATACATTAAATACCATAGAGCTACAGATTTAATGCTTCATTTAATTAATCGCTTATTTTCTAAGCACGGTGGTATTTGTGTCAGCCTCGGTAGCTTTGTGGTGCGATTGGTCGACTGTCGTTCTGACCTAGGCGCGTATCTGGGCGCTGTCAGAACTAGGATTGGTGACCGATTGACCGTTAGACGCTGACCGTGGTTCGGATTCGATGTAAAACTGTAGGTCCCTTCCATTTTTATCTTACTAGGTTTAAGCCACCCGGGTTGATACCACCGCACTGAATGAAAGGTCGGTCGAAACGTCTATGTAAATAGTTCGTGTTTTCCGTCCAGTTCCACTGAACTGTGTGTTGGAACGACGATCAAAGGAAAGCGCTTACATGGAACCTAGTTCACCAAGGTGTTAGGGGCTGACATCACGGATGTTGTGGGTGATGTAGTCAACCGTGTCAATTTCCACAAAAAATAGTAATTGTACAAGTACTACTTATGCCTAAATTTTACAATTTAGAATTATAATTTAGCGGGCAGAACCCGTACATATGTGGGGCAGATATGTATAGTAATAGAGTTAGAGTAGAGGACAGTTAATTCAGAAAATAAATCAATGCCATTATTTTAAGTAAGTATATAGTTTAATCAGTGTTAGACCTAACGTTACAGACCCCTCGGTCAAAGAGTAATAACGGGTTTATTTTATATATTATTGCTAGCTTTATTTAGGTGCAATGCAACCGGATCAAATGTCACGTAGTTTTGACAGAAATATGGTGTAATGGTCTGGCATAATGCCTTTGACAAAAAATAAATGCAGTCAACCCATAAAATAAAAATTAAACATTGTTTCAGTTCAGTCTTGAATGTGATGAATGGCGACGGACGCTGATCGGATCCATACGCACCGGCGGCATGCTAATCTCCCTGCCCATCTCGGGGTTCATATCAGATCGATGGGGTCGACGCATCGCTCTCACCTTCAGTGCGTTCAACTCCGCCTGGATCGGAATTCTGCGAGCCTTTGTCAACAGCTACGAGTGGTACATCGTCCTCCAAACTCTTGAGGCCTCATTCAGTGGATCTTTCACCGCCAGCTTTCTCATTGGTTAATAAATACGCCGCTACTTTCCAGTCTATCACTTAAAGAAGCACACAACTAAATATGTACAAACGTATATTTTCTCCAGCACGCATACTACACACACACACACACACGCACACGCTAACGCACACGTAAACGCGCTCGCGCAAGCGCACGCGCACGCACACGCACGCGCAAGCACGCACACGCACACCCTCAATCCTCATATACACGCCCTCACACACCCTCGCACACACACCTTTTCTTAAGTAATAAGAGTTTTTAATATTTAATTCATTTATTTAAACATGATTTTAACTAACAATTCCTTTTCAGTATCTGAATTTGTGGGTCCCCAATATCGAGTAATCGCCGGTCCTGTGGTGTCCTCCCTTGGCGCCACAGGCTTCATTATCAATGGTTTGCTGGCATGGGCCGTACAAGATTGGCGGCATCTCACTTTGACCATATTTATTCCACAATTGATCACAATAGGGTATTTGTGGGTTATGCCTGAGAGTGTCAGATGGCTCATCAGCAAAAGAAGGTATACTGAAGCCGAAGCGTTATTGAAGAGAGCGGCCAGGGTAAATGGCAGCAAATTATCGGAAAATACATTGAAAACTCTCCAAGAATCAGCTAAGAGGGAAAGCTCAAATAAAGAGAGGGACATTGGCGATGAACTGTCCTTATTCCGGCAAGTATGGAGATCGAGAGTAATTTTAATCCGCTGTTGCATTACTCCCATATGGTGGATATCGACAATTATGGTATACTACGGAGTCTCCATCAACGCTGTGAGCCTAGCAGGCAATCGATTCTTGAATTACATATATGTGAGCGCCATCGAAATTCCCGGATACGTGACAGCAATGCTCGTGTTGGATAGGGTTGGTAGAAAACCAACCTTGCTGGTGGGGTTCCTTGTCTGCTCGGCCTGTCAGTTCGCATTTGCCTTCATATCGGATGGTAAGGGAGGTTTTACATTAATATCTATATTCTGAACTAGTTTCATTCAGTCTGTGCGTACATAAAGAAAATCTGGGTTTTTTTTATTCATTTGCAGACTTTTTTATGTCGAGGCGACTGCTTAAAATCTATA
Organism: Nematopogon swammerdamellus; assembly: GCA_946902875.1. Classification (NCBI taxonomy): domain Eukaryota; kingdom Metazoa; phylum Arthropoda; class Insecta; order Lepidoptera; family Adelidae; genus Nematopogon; species Nematopogon swammerdamellus. The sequence goes on from OX336345.1 coordinate 14,968,310, forward strand.
AGAGTCGATGTTCTATGATGGTGACGTTAAATCGATTAAATGTAAATCCCGATATGTATCGAATCTGAAAGGTTAATAAGTTAAACAAAAGCATACTAAGCATATAAATGTATATTATTTTCTATTAATTGGACTTATAATTTATATTACAGACCATCAGGAAGTGCTATTAGTGATATATCTTCTGGGGAAATATTCTATAAGTTTGGTGGTAACTACGATATACATTTACACAGCCGAGCTTTATCCCACAAAATACCGACACTCTCTTTTTGCCTTTTCTTCTATGATTGGACGAGTTGGTGCCATCATAGCACCACTGACACCTGCCTTGGTAAGATAATAATAATAACAGTTATATTTTAAAATCAAGAGCATGAAAAGAAATTTGCTTACCTAGCTCGAAAAAGGTTAGCATAAACATAATTATCTTTACTGTAACAAAATTCCCTAACCCTTCTATTTATTTTTCCTCAAAGTCGCACTGTCGTATTGTGCGAGTTAGTGGTTATATTCTCTTTGGTGCGAGATAATATAATGTCATACAACATACTGTCCGTATTTAATTTCTATCAGTAACAATTTTAATTTGCTTTCAGATGATGTACTGGGTTGGAATACCGTCCATGATGTTCGGCGCCTTGACGCTTTTATCAGCAGCTTTGATAATCTTCATGCCGGAGACTCTTGGCACAAAGCTGCCAGACACCATTGAAGATGCAGAGATTCTCGGGAAAAAGAGATCATCAGTGAACTAACCATAAATCGATACAATGTATAAGAAGCTACCTCAATTTTTTTAAATAGTTCACTATAATGAATTTAAGATTAAGATATAAATAAATAATAATAAAAAAAAAATCGGGTGATTTCCGAGCCCGGGCAGGTACGCCATTGGTACGCCTTCCTGCAACGCGTCAGTCTGCTGAATGTGCAGCACATTCCCTTCGTCGGTCTCATTGAATGAAAATTATTGTATCTAACTGCGGTCATCGAGTGGATTGTTCTCTGGCACAGTGGTTGGGTCGACGAGATTCATATTCAAATATATTTTTATCATCGGTTAAAAGTTATCGCGATAATTTATAATTTTATTTAATTTTAATTTCAACCGATTCATTTAAATTATTACAAATTTAATATTTTTGTAAATACTTGAATAATATAGGTACATAAGCAAATTATTATTAACTAGCTTTTTCCCGCGACTTCGATTGCGGTAGACTCGGTTAAATAGCAAATCCGAATTAAACGCAAATATGACAATTGATCGCTTCCCTTATTTTCGCTCTTTCTGTCTCTACCTCGCTCGCTCCCCTCCCTTCCCCTCACTTCCCCTCCTTTCCCTCCTCACCTCCCATCTTCACCCCTCCATCCTTATCTCCCCTCTGCATCCCTCTATCCTCCTCCCTTATTTAATGAAAATTCAGATATTTTAACTAATAAGTAAAATATCACGAAAAAAAAATTCATAATAAACGTCATTGCGGCTTAAATATAAAAGTTTGATATATCGTGACGCTGACTTTTATTTTGATCTATTAATGAATAATATTTGTGTAGTACATTATTTTCACGTACATCTAACCACGAGGTCAGCGCATTAGAGCGCAATAAAGCAGCTAACCGGCGCTTTTTTGTATGACTTGATTTACAAATATTGATATTCGAACCAAAAACTTAAATTTCCCAAAATAAAATATAGCCTATGTTACTCAGGAATAGTGTACCTTTCTATTAGTGAAATATTTTTTGCAATCGGTTCAGTAATTTCAGAGATTACCCCACATACAAACACATTTTACTTCTTTATAACATTATTCAACTATGTCCAGCAGTGGACCGATACAGGCTGATGATGATGATGATGATGATAACATTATTATATATATACTCGTATATTATATAACATATAATAATATTATAACATAAGATATAAGATAAGATTAAGATTAAGAAGATTAAGATCATTGTCAGATCAGATCAGAGCCATCATTGACACAATATACAAATTGACAAATTGTATATATATTATGTTGAATTAATTTTTTTAACAAATAAAATATAACAAAATTGGTAAGCTCCAGCGAAAGAGAAACCGCCCTATTGGAAAGATATGTATATTTCCAATGTACACCCAACACATGAAATTGTTTCATTTCAACATTGAACTTATGTATAAATGAGAAGTAATCAATATAATCAAGCAATACATCACAGAAAACGCCCGTAAGTATGTAAATGTTATCACAAAGATAATTTTAAATTTCTTTAATCGGAGGAAAGAACAATTTCAATTCTTTTCTCTGATCTATTATTTCAAAATGGTTACTCAATCGGAGAAGATGCAGCCATTAATAGATCTGGATAAAATACTAATAGACGAAATAGGTCAGTTTGGAAGGTTCCAGATCTTTATATTACTTCTGGCTTCATTACCTCTTATGTTTGCTGCCGTTGCATCAGGAGAGTACGTCTTTTCTACTGGCAGATTGCCCACAAGGTATTTAGAGATTGTAATACTAAATTGTTTCTTTTCTGATTAATATTTTATATTTCTTAAGTAGAAGTACTTTATTTATTATGTTTCTATTTTATGTTAAGTAGTATATTTTCAATTTTCTTTAATATTATGATAGGCTGTAAATTTCTATGTTTACTGGAGCAATAAACATCGTTAAATTATAATGATAAATAGACTGTCCAAAGCGTTATTATTTAAATATTTTTTGTTTGGGTAATTTGTATTGATTATTAGTTGTTTTACCTTTCAAATCTTTTTGATTTGGCTGAAAGATCTTTTTGGGAAATTCTAATTAACCGAATGCTCTCGAATATTCTAACAAACAATGTTTATCACATATTATAATGTTTAACGAATATTTATATTCGTGTATATACAGCTTAAAATTGCCAGATGTCTGATTCCGGAGTGTGACGGCGGCGGCAACCCCGAGTTTGACCCGGCGTGGCTCGGCAACGCCGTGCCGGGCAGTCCGGGGAGCTACGACGACTGCAACCGCTTCGCGAACCTGTCCGTGCCCGTCGAGCCTGTCGCCCCGGACACCTGCCCCGCAACACTCTTCGACCGAGACCTGACGCCACGAGTCAGTAAGTCTGGAGGCGCTATACATAGGAGGACAGGGGTAGCCGCGCGTCGGCGCACACGCGCCAGCGCGTCAGTCTAGCGCCGGCGACCGATCTTAGTCTCCGTCCGCCGCTCAGGCGGAGCGAACGTGCGCGTCTGTCACAAAATGCCTCATTGTGCAGTGCTTTGGTGCAAAAAGTCGTCGAAAAATTCAAACTTGAACACAGATGGAGTCACCTTTCACGAGTAAGTACTTTCATTCAATTTGATAGCATTTTTCGCTTGAATTTCAGTAACAAACATCGGCGTAAATATGTATGGAGAGCTCTTTTCTGCTTACCCACCATAGGTCGACTATCGTGTTGGATGCAGTTAGCTCTTGTAATTTTTTTTGTTTATTGATAAATATGTATGTTAAATGTATACAGATATTTCATGCATTCTGCCTTATTGCCAAAGGACATTTCTTCTAGTCAACCTCAGCCGGTTTCCTCGTTCAATATTCGTTTATCGCGCTTTTTTCATTCAACCAGTACCTACCGGTTTTTACTTTTGAGCGACTCTAAAGGAATTAATTTCTTTAGGTCATGCGTCTACCGGGAATTAGTCTTGTTATGCTTAGCATTAACAAAATTAATTCATAATGAATACCCCGTTAGCATTTAGCACTGCTAAGCGCCCTGATGAATAAAAATTAATGCTAAATGCTAAGCAATAATCACATTTAATTTTAATTAGCATTGCTGTTTCGTTCGTAAAACTTTGTTGGTTCGTTTGTTTTGGAACGCACAAAGCAATGAAGTGTGTGCTATTTATCTGTGGTACTGCTAAATGCTAAATGCTATATAGCGCCTGCGCTCCGCTGCTAGCTAGCTAGCTAGCATCTAAATGCGAAATGCGATGCGATCATGCGAGTGAGGGGTCGGAATTATCATCTGTCACGTGATCATTAGTTTTGGTCATATCTACAGAACCACTGGACTTAGACCCATCGTGTTGGTACTCAATCTGAACGTCTCGATGAGATCTATCCATCTGTCACATTAACTATTGTTTTGGTCATAACTCGAGAACCACTGGTACTAGACCCATCGTGTTGGTACTCAAACTTCAGGTCTCGGTGAGATCTATCCATCTGTCACATGAACTTTTGTTTTGGTCATAACTCGAGAACCACTGGTGCTAGATCCATCGTGTTGGTACTCAAACTTTAGGTCTCGGTGAGATCTATCCATCTGTCACATGAACTTTTGTTTTGGTCATAACTCGAGAACCACTGGTGCTAGATCCATCGTGTTGGTACTCAAACTTTAGGTCTCGGTGAGATCTATCCATCTGTCACATGCACTTTTGTTTTGGTCATAACTCGAGAACCACTGGTGCTAGACCCATCGTGTTGGTACTCAAACTTCAGGTCTCGGTGAGATCTATCCATCTGTCACATGAACTTTTGTTTTGGTCATAACTCGAGAACCACTGGTGCTAGACCCATCGTGTTGGTACTCAAACTTTAGGTCTCGGTGAGATCTATCCATCTGTTGCGCGACCATCTCTCGAGACACATGTTAGTTCTTTAGTTCTTTAGTTCAACAATAACAATGTAAATGTCAACAATGTAAACAGTAACAATGTAAATGTCGTAAATTGTGCTTTTAAATTGAATTCAATTGTTCAAAAGTTACCAAATGAAAATTTTAATATAGATACCGATCTATAAATAAATAATTAAGTAAATTATTGTTCTGTTTCAAATATATGTTTCTATTACAGACTACACAGCCTTTCATTTGTTATTTTATTAACCCTTATATAACGAATTCACACCGTCAAACTGACAGAGAGACGCATGGTACATTTTATAAGGCTCTAGCTGCATGGCTGGTTAGTTTGTTAAAAAAAGGCAAAGCCTGGAAAACCTCATTTAACCCTAAAAAAATTAAATATCCAGGTGGGTATGGCTGGTTAGTTTGTTAAAAAAGGCAAAGCCTGGAAAACCTCATTTTACCGTAAAAAAATTAAATATCGAGGTGGGTACTCATAAATTTTTTATGGTAGGGTAGATTTTCGCGAATTTTTCGCGAAGTCATATTGCAATATAATTTGTCATATCGTTGGCTAAGTAATTAGCAAATAGTTGTTAATAATATAATAATTTTTTTTTTTTGGTTACAAAACTTTTCGACTTTCTAACATTATTTTTTTTATTTTGGAAAATTCCAATAACAAATACTCCAATAAGATAATACCAATGTACGAGGTCTTACATATCATTGTTTTGGAAATTTGATGTAGATTTATAATAAAGTATCCGAGGTATCACAGAACTTAGAACTATTATCGTGTTTATGCGAAAATCTGCAAATTCGCAAAATTGTGAAAGGGGCGTTGCCTTTGTTCATTTAATGAGAAAGTTATATTATTCCCTTGATGTAAAGAAGGGTTAAATATTGTTAAATCCGTTTCATCTTTTCATCGCGAATCCACACAATGAGCGACTTATTGTATGAATCCCGTTCAAACGTATGGAAGACTGGCGTCACGTGGCTACCTACTCGCTCGGCCAATCACGGCGTTCCATGCGCCGCTCCCGCCTCAGACTTCACACCCCTTTGGCGGCTACCTCGGTTCTCATACAAACGATGCCGTATTTCGTATCCAGGCTTACTGACTCGTGCCTGACGCTCAGCTGCGACGAGTACGTCTACGAGCGCAAAAACACAGTCGTTTATGATGTTAGTATGCGTATAAAGTAAGCTCAAAGTAATCTATATTAAAGTGTTGACAGGAAGAGATAATTTGTGGATAAATAAAGTAGCTGATTAATTAGTATAGATAATTATTATACTGACTGATTTTCTCACTAATATTATAAACGCGAGAGAATGGGTGTTTGTTTGTCTCACATAGCAGTGATCTGTGGTTTGTCTGTTTCATTTTCACGTCTAAACGGCTCAACGAATTTAGATGAAATTTGGTAGGTAGAAGGATCAAGGACTGAATTAAAATATACGAGTAGGCTAATTTGTGTCAAGAAATAATGCATGGTTTTTGTTTAACAGCTATTATTGCATAGAAATGATTTAACTGTAATTATTGTACCTTGTGGGGCCGGTCGCCACTAAAAAAGAATAGCCCCACTGCATCTCTCCCCGTGTATATCATGAAATACGAATAAGGAATAAGGAAAAGATGTCGTGCTAAAGGGCGACAGGTTAGCCACCTCTCACCTTGGAACGGTCCTACCACCGATTCATGCAGCAGGTATATTCGTGCCTTACTTGCTACTCGATAGTTATATCTTGTCCAAATACTTTGCTAAACGTGGTGGTAGATGTTGTGGTGTAATTTACATGAGTCCCTGTAGCACAACTCCGATTACTCTGCTTACCCCGATTGTCGGGATGCAGCGTGTGGGATGTAAGTCCTTGTCTAACTAAATCGGTCCTATTAAAACCATTTAATTCGCCAATGATAATGATAATAATGATGATTAAATATAAATGTTTTCCCATTGGACAAGCCATTTTCTCAATTATTTACAGTTTTCAAATAAAATTACGTGCTATATTTGACAGCAAGAGAGAAAAAGATGGTCTAACACAAGACGAAAAAATTGAGAAAATGGTTTGTTTCCAATCAGAATAAATTTATTTTTAACTTTTTAGTTCTTTTTTATCAATATAAAAGCTTGTTTAAAAAAAATCCCTTATTTTTTACAACTGATGAAATTTTAACCGTAAATTTACTGATAATTTACTCATTTCAGTTCGGTCTCGAATGTGATGAATGGCGGCGTACACTCATCGGTTCCATCCGCACTTTCGGCAACCTGCTCTCCCTGCCTATCACTGGGTTCATCTCTGATCGCTGGGGTCGACGCATAGCACTCTCGCTCACCGCCTTCAACACAGCCTGGATCGGCATGCTGCGAGCCTTCGCCCCGAGCTACGAGTGGTACATCTTCCTTCAAACCCTAGAGTCCACTCTCGGCGGCGGAAGTTTCAGCGCGGGTTTTGTCATGGGTAAACATTTTATAAATTCCAAATTCTCATATTTTTAAGTTAAGCATGATTGAATATTTATGCATTTATTTTAAATTAATTATTTGCTATCAAACTGCATCATATTATCAATTGCTTGTTATGCTATAAATAAAAATTATAGTGTCGGTCTCCATGGAAGACATGCTGTTACTTGATATGGGGCCGACTTATACATACATACATTGTAATATTTTTCTTGAATAAAGGAAGCAAATATGTAGGTTACATATATGTTATATATTGGATTCTGTAGCAATAATGTTAACGAGATAATTAGATATTATAACAAGATACATTTTCTTAACTAACTTCTAAAATATAAAACGTTTGGAACATAATGCCCATGCATATATTTTTTCAGTAACTGAGTTTGTGGGACCTAAATATCGCGTGATCGCCGGTCCTCTCGTGTCTTCATTCGCTGCTTTGGGATTCGTCATCAACGGCCTGCTGGCATGGGCTGTACAAGAATGGCGACCATTCACCTTAACTATATTCATTCCGCAACTCATCACACTCAGCTACTTCTGGATTATGCCCGAAAGCGTCCGATGGCTAATGAGCAAAAGAAGGTACACTGAGGCGGAAGTCATATTGAAAAGAGCAGCCAAGGTGAACAAGAGTAAATTAACGGAAAATACTCTGAAGGGTCTCCAAGAATCATCTGTGAACGAACTTTCAGATGTTAAGCAAGACGAGACTGTCAAAGAACCGTCGTTGTTCCTGCAAGTGTGGCGATCGAAAGTAATGCTCTGTCGGTGTTGCGTTACTCCGATCTGGTGGATAGCGGCAATTCTCGTGTACTATGGTGTCTCAATCAACGCGGTAAGCCTAGCTGGCAACCGGTTCTTGAACTATATCTACGTCAGCGCTATCGAGATTCCCGGGTACTGGACAGCCATGCTCGTGTTGGACAGAGCCGGGAGAAAGCCTACGTTGATCGTGGGGTTCCTCATCTGCTCGGGCTGCCAGTTCGGCTTTGCTTTTATATCGGACAGTAAGATATACGTATTGACATTCTTACTCTTCTGTTGAGATAAACCAATATGGAAGGCGAGTTTCAAAGCAATTGTCTGCCTTGAAGCACGTCACATTTTCCCAATACTCAATTTAAATTGCCATTGCCAAAATTATCTATTTGAGCAGATTGATTATGCTGCTTGCTGTATTGTAAGCCCACAACCCTCAAACCCCCGATATGGTGCACAACGAGATCTTAGATGAATTTAAATTCCTTATTATTTTCATTACAGACTACCCGACGTTGCTATTAGTGTTGTACCTGCTGGGAAAGTATGCTATCAGCCTGGTGATAACCACGATATATGTATACACTGCGGAGTTGTACCCTACCAAGTACCGGCACTCGCTGTTCGCATTCTCCTCTATGATTGGACGCATCGGTGCCATCATAGCACCACTCACACCTGCCTTGGTAAACACCCTTTCCTAATAATCTGCATCGAAATAGGCCTTCCTGTGCGATGTCCGGGAAGTTAAATTCATCATTTCCAAGGTGATGAAAAGGCGACTAAGGAGCGTTATCGTAACACCATGATGCGCACGAGGCATGAATTTTAAAAAGGAACTTTCTTGAGATCACTTGAATGCAGCTTTGTTCCCGCGCAAAGGGTACCGTAGCATGTCGTAGCCGCTCACTTTTTTTATTCGACTACGCCGAAGCCAAATAAAAAGGAAGGGTTATGTATGAGTTTTAATGCATAACTATTACAGACTAGCGATTACAGCTCGGTGCCGCGCCGCTTGCTGTCCACAGTAATTTAATTTTTTCAAAGTACCTACAATCACTTAAGTAAGATTACTTTTTTTTTATGGATGGACAGCCCGTGCGCCAGATATACGGACAGAAAAACACCCGAATGATTTTATAAGACTACTTTCAAACATGGCTGGCTACAGAACAAACCCTAACAAGACTCGATATATCATATCAAGTAGGCATAGGCTGCTTGCGGACTAGACGGCACGGAGACGGTAACGTTACAACCACTGTACGTCAGGCTGACGTACAACCACTGACGTCGTCAGCAGTGGGGACCAAAATGTATGAAAACATATGACCACTTTTTTTCGCACTCGACGGCGACGAGACGGTAGCGATATTATTGTCTATTGTATTTAGTGTGTAGTGTATTTTTTTAATTCTTTGTCACCGCTGGCGCGTCATGGTCTAGACTAGATGTTCCCGTCCGCGCCGTGCCGATAGTTACCGTTCCGCTATCGTGTAGTGCGCAAGTAGCCTAGGGTAGGTATGCATATTATAAAAGAATAGATATCCATATAATACATACATCTATACCTACTTATATATATATTTTTTCATTAGATCTGATCGCCGTACAAGAATGTACCTACCGAATCTCTAAGAGAATAATACAGAAAAACATGAACACAGAAGACGCACACTACTATTGTACTAATGTATGTAGTACCGTGTGGGGCCGGTACTTTAAAAGAATAGCCCCACTGCATCTCTCCCCGTGTATGTCGTAAAAGGCGGATATGACTCCCTTCTTATATTACTAGGTGGTAGGGTTTAACCCGCCCGGGTTGGTACCACCGCACTGAATGAAAGGTCGGTCGAAACGGCTATGCAAATAGTTTGTGTTTTCCGTCCAGTTCAGTGTAGCCGGAACGACCGAAGGGAAAGCTGACGTGGCACCAAGTTCACCCGGTGTTATGGGCTGACATCACGGATGTTGTAGGTGATGTAGCCATCCGTGTCAGTTTCAATAAAAAAAAAAAAGTATAGCTTTTGCCCGCGGCATCGCTCGCGTGAAATATGTATTTAAAAAGAAGAAAGTAAGTAAGCCCGCCACGGTACCTTTACTTCGGCGCGTGGAACAATTCGGTTTGTATGAAAGCCACATCTTAGAGTAACTGGAACTTAATTTTATTTCCTTGCCTATCCTGTGCCACGTAACTAAGTTTTATAGAATTCGGATGATCGGTTTAAGAGTTATGGAGGAACATACATACAATCAGAAAGTATTTCTAAAAATCTTCAATTTAGTTTTAGTATCATACATAGTGTCTACAAACGCAGTATCTTATTAATAAAGTAACTTACTTCATGACCATCACTTGCAGATTTATTTTTAGTATTGATTTAGTTTCATATAGCTATTGAGGCATTGAGCGTGTTCTTTCTTCTGACCATTGAATTGATTCCAGATGATGTACTGGGAAGGAATACCGTCCGTGCTTTTCGGAAGCATGACCCTGCTGGCGGCTGCCCTGGCGCTCACCACTCCGGAGACCCTCGGCACTAAGCTGCCGGACACCATCGAGGAGGCGGAGAACCTAGGCAAACATAATTCTTCTGCGAGACTCACTGGGAACCATCACATATAGAAAAAATAAAATTACATTTATAATTTTCATTAATTTATTAAAATATTATTTACAAACGAATGTGTTCATTGTTCATAGTTAAAGCTCATACTATTCTGATAAATAAACCATCCTACAAACTAGTTATTGCTGAAATATAAATTAACGGTTTTGGGTCAACAACGAGTTATAGTAGAAAATTGACTCTTTGGGCAGTAAATTCATCGAACGGCGTCGAATTATTTCCATTAATTGTTTAGTTGAAAGTCTACACTCTACAATATGTCCACATATTATCTAGAAAAAATAAACACGGAACCATATCCACCAACCTGATGATTGGGCCTATCATGAAATACTAAATATATGCATTAAGCAGTCTTACACTGAGATTCAATAATATATAATTACATGGATAATGTAAATTCCATAAGATCTTTTGAAGAGGACTAGGTAAAATAGAAAGAAAGACCAGAAAACCAACATACATTTATTTATAAAAGAAATAGAAAACGATAAAAAACAGGCGCAATAAACTTAAAAGGTAGACGAGATTTCGTGCAGGTAAGATGGTGGATGCGATGCGTCAGGCCGGATTCTTCTTGCCGATGTTTTCTGCCTGCTCCATGGTATCCGGGAGTTTGGTGTTGAGGGTTTCGGGAGTCGTCAGTACCAGGGCAGCAGACATCAAAGCCATTGTGCCGAAAATCAAGGTCGGGATGCCGTCCCAATACACCCTCTGGAAATAGAATGTCGTACTTTAATCAAACAGCTTGCATGTTCAATGTCTACTAAGTATTTTGAATTTGTAAACACATTCTGTGCATAATCTTCCCAAACACCCCTATGTAGCAGACAGAATCAATCAGTTCATTCGAACTACACGATTCTCTAAATAGTTCTTCTTTCGCACTGAAAAGGTGTGGAATGGGAACCGACCTCGAGCACAGCCAAGCCACCCAGTTCGGCAGCAATGATTTGTAATACTGATCGCCTTCTGTAAATACTTTAATCTAAGAGTATTCAAATTTTTCAGCCTCGATAGCTCACACGTGCAGACAGTCGACTGCCGCTATTGATAGTTAAGCAATGCTGGGCGGTTCAGTACTTGGATGGCTGACCGCTCGAGCGTTGGAGGCTGACCGTGGTTCGGATTCCACGTAAAACTGTAGGTCCCCCCTTCCCTTCTTACCTTACTAGGTGGTAGGGTTCAACCCGCCCGGGTTGGTACCACTGCACTGAATGAAACGTCGGTCGAAACGGCTATGTAAATAGTTTGCGTTTTCCGTCCAGTTCAGTGTAGCCGGCATGACCGAAGGAATGCACTGACATGGCACCTAGTTCACCTGGTGTTATGGGCTCACATCACGAATGTTGTAGGTGATGTGGCCAACCGTGTCAGTTTCCATAAAAAAAAAAAATTTTCAAGACACACAATACGCCTGACAAAAATAATGCTTCACCAATAATGATAAACGTGCTATAAAAAATAGTACAAACCAAAGCAGGCGTAAGTGGAGCAGTGATTGAACCGATTCGCCCAATCATAGAGGAGTACGCAAAGAGAGAATGTCGGTACTTCGTGGGGTAGAGCTCGGCGGTGTAGACGTACATGGACGACATCACAACACTGATGGCATACTTTCCGAGCAGGTACAGTACCATGGACAGCACGGGCAGATCTGAAATGATAAGAAATAGATCGTTCGTAATAATTATATTAAGGAGGAGCCTGCTACGGGATTCATTCCATGTAAAGATATCGTAGCGGCGAACTACGAAATTTGTATACCCTCATCGAACGTCAAAGAGTACACAAGGAATACGACACGAGGGGTAGGTCAAGGTTGTACTGTACGTTGATGCTGTAGGTATACTGATGAAATTGGCAAAGTATAAAAATGTTTATTGTTTTATTGAGGAAAGGCTCAAATAATTTATCATATCATTTTTGGTCACTATCGATGATTACCAAAGTTCGCTGTATTACGCATCACTTTTAGGACTGAAAATTAATAAATTGAACTCTGAAAAAATGTCGAACGCTAATGTAGGTGTAGGATTAGGAAGGTATATTGTAGACTATGAGCAAGGTATAATAATATTTACGACGTAATGGGCACCGATCTACAGGTAGTAGTGGAGTAGGTACTAGATACCGTGTGCGTGCATACATCCCTCCCGAAAAAACATGTCACCGATGAAATAAGCTTATAAGCAGACCTCACAATGACTGTTGCTATGTTGTATGGCTCACTGCAAATACGCGTGCGAGGAGCGTTAGCGATCATTTTGCATTGTCATTAAGAATGCATGAAATGAAGGGAAGCACTGACATGGAACCTAGTTCACCCGGTGTTATGGGCTGACATCACGGATGTTGTAGGTGATGTAGCCGACCGTGTCAGTTTCCATAAAAAAAACATTCGTAATGACAATGCATGTGAAGGCACGCACACCTTGTTAACAGACAGGTCATATTTTTAATCGCGCTTTGCCTCTTCTAAAATGTTGCTAGGTGGTAATTGGTATGTAGGCTAAAATAAAATTTTAATTAAAATACTTACTCTCTGAAGCTGATGTAAATATGAAGCCAAATTGGCAGGCTGCGCAGACGAGGTAGCTGATGATCAGAGTCGGCTTGCGGCCGATCCTATCCAACACGAGAATGCTGGTCCAGTAACCGGGAATCTCGATGGCAGTGACGTAGGCGTAGTTTAGGTAGCTGTTGCCATCCAGGCTGACAGCGTTAACGGACATTCCGTAATACACAACGAGAGTGGTCACCCACCAGAATGGCGTGATGAGGCATCGGAGTAAAATTACTTTCGATCTAAAAACTTGCACAATCAAAAGTGGTTCGTTGGGAGATTTTATATCCTTATTCGCTTCCTCTTGAGCCATGGACATCTTCAGTCCCGCCAAGGACTTCTCCGAGAGTTGTTTTTTATTTATTCTTGCAGCCCTCTTCAAGATTTTCTCTGCTTCGGTAAATCTTCCTTTGCTCATGAGCCAACGGACACTCTCTGCCATGATCCAGTAATAGGCGAAGGTGATGAGTTGGGGAACATAGAGCACAAGAGTGAGCCTGCGCCAGTCCTGGACGCCCCAGGCTATCAGCGCCATAATCACTTGACCTGATGCGAAGAATGACGACATCGACGCTCCGGCCATCACTCGGAATTTAGGACCCACGAGTTCCGTTACTGAAAACACAGTCAAGAGAATTGATATATTGTACTACGTCAATTATGTGGGCGTTAACCTAAGAAGCACAGTACGGTTTATTTACCAAGAACGTAGCAGGAACTGAATCCACCAGAGCCAATGGTGGCCTCGATGGTTTCGAGAGCGATGAACCACTCGTAGCTGACGAGAAAGACTCTCAGGATTCCGACCCAGGCGGTGTTAAAAGCGTTGAAGGCCAGCGCCACGCTGCGACCCCAGCGGTCAGAGATGTAGCCAGTGATAGGTAGAGCCAGGAGGGTGCCGAACATGCGAATGGACCCAATGAAAGTACGACGCCATTCGTCACATTCCAACCCAAACTGCAATCATGTTCACAATGAAATTAAACTATCTGCATTTAGTATCTGTAGTAGTATTATAGTATCTGGTATGTCTTTAATCTCGAGTATCTTGGATACTAAACTCGTGCATGATACGTACACAGCATAGCCGCAGAGTGGTAATTTAGTAATAACCCTAATGGGATGATTTCACGATGGGCAGTAAACCTAATAAAGAATTTGTAAATTACTTGGATATATGGAAAATTGTGATTAATAGTATGATTTTCTTTTTATATCGAATAAGATCGAAATATACCACTAAATTAATCTATTACTAAATCTATTAATAAATCTAGTTTAAATTATTCTATTAATAAATCTAGGTTAAATGAATACTGGCTGCACTTTTGACATTTTTGGAGTAATAAATAGTTTCCTCTTTTTGAAATAACAGTGCATTGTGGACGAAGTAACTATTATTTAATCTGTGATTGTGGTATCTATGATGCACAAAATTTCAAGAATATTTGTATGAGTGATAATCATAAAGCTTTTATATACTATATTAAGATAAGTAAGCGACAGACAACTGCGCAAAAAAATTCGATAAGTACTAACGTCATATACGACTGTGTTGGTCTGCTCGTGGACATAATCGTCGCAGCTGATTGTCTGGTCCCGGTTGAAGAAGTTTGCCGGGCAGGTGTTGGGGGCTGGAGGAATGATGATGGATGTGTTGACGAATCGGTTGCAGTTGTCGAAGCTCTCGATCGAGTTTCCGGGTATGGCGTTCAACACCCATGGAGGCCGGTACACGGGGTTCGCACTGTCGCAGTCGGGGATCAGGCATCTGCGGACATATGCCATACAACATAACGCCACGCCTGTCTCCCAATGGGATATGCAGATACAACATATCTCTACATGCCACCGTTTTGACACCTCTTCCACACTCATATTGTTTTTCATACATTATCATTGGCCGGTTTCGAGTACGTCCAAGTGCCTGGTGCCATCTCTATCAATTAAGTATTGGAATCAAAGACCGGACTGACTACATTATTGAAGCAGGTGAAGTATGTACCCGAGGATATAGGAAACACCTCAGATGTCTGGGTCCCAAAAGTAAAATTGTGAACATGAGTCAACTATCCCGACTATGTTTAAATTATTCGCTTTTCATTCGGTTGTTCAGCTCTGAACGGATTCTTAATCTCGTAATATGTCTTCATAATGTGTTTCCTTGCACATCCGCTAGCATACGGAAACATAGTGGAAATTATTTTAGTCCAAATTATGGTTCTATGCTGATCCAATCTTCTTTATTGAGATATTAGGAAAGTGGATTATAATAAGCCTTGCTTGCCAGTATGTCCTTGTATGAATAATTCACCAAAAGAATACATGCATAACTAATAATTCTACCTATTAAAAGTTGACATTTGCTCCCCGAGGTCACTCCACCTTTGCAAAGACTCCCGCAATGAAGAAGAAATCCAAAATTTTTAATGAGGTAAATAATCGCCAAAAGTGATGGAACTGGATGGAACCCACTTACTAAGCAAGAACTTTAGGCCCTTCCATCTCTCTTTAAAGTGAATAGGTAAATAATTAGTTCATAAATCAACTTATAACGAAGAATTAACAAATTGTATTGTATGGAGCTCACAAGGACTACATTCAACTTACACTAGTTGTTTACGTCGGAACTAGCTACTATGATAGTGCTTTCTGTTCACAGTTTCTGCTGGTCGACCCGGATACACTTAACTGGGCGAAAATAAAAACGGTTTATTTTCATAACTGTTTCGACTGACCATCATTCAGGGCGGTGGTGGTACCAGCACTGGTTTTCCGTACGGTAAGGGAAAGGGACTTCTTAAGCTAGGAAAGAAGTGTATTCTTACCTAGTGTTAAGCCTGGCCGTGGTGAAGTTGAACTCTCCCGCTCCAAATGCAGCAAATATAACGGGTATGGCAGCCAGCAGTATGTTCATGATCTGATACCGGCCTATTTGACCGATCTCTTCCACCAGAATCGTGTCCAGGTCCACTCCTGCTGGTTTCTTTTCTT
The DNA here is from genome assembly GCA_946902875.1 of Nematopogon swammerdamellus. Taxonomy (NCBI): domain Eukaryota; kingdom Metazoa; phylum Arthropoda; class Insecta; order Lepidoptera; family Adelidae; genus Nematopogon; species Nematopogon swammerdamellus. The sequence goes on from OX336345.1 coordinate 14,984,380, forward strand.
CCTTCGTTTCGTCCGTCATCTTGAATTTCTTGTTGTTCTCGCGGGTGTTTCACTTGCTGTTGCTTGCTGGTCGATTAGAGGAATGTAATTTTTGAGATGTTTCGCAATATTGTTACTTATAAAATTAAATTTATTAAAAAATAAATTAGGTGCTATTGTTGAAAAAAGTTATGTCTCCATTACTTATACAATTTTGTAAAATTTATTTATTGATTTTATTTGAAATTGCAAATTGAATTAATTTTTATTTTATATCAAAGCATTATTAAAAAAAAATATAGGTATAGCACACGACTGTGTTTTATTATTTGGAATAGACCAGCCTGTAGGAGCTGCGCCGCAATACAGACCGCAATTTATACATACATGCAGGCTTCTAAAAGTGCAAAGTAACGCCCAGACGACTATCGATTTGTGTCTGTCCGCATTCTATAATTTTCCCTATCAGATAATATAATAAATGCTTCAATTTTGAAGTTTATTCGAATGGCCAAAGTTTAAGATAGGAACACACATTCGACGGATGATACGAATAGATTAAAATTAATTATGTCTACATTGTCTAATGTAGACTAGGCATGACGGTCCATGCGTCCAAGCATCAGTATACAAACAATCTTGTCGCTGTAGATCTCGCATGAAATTGTGATCTAATAAATAAGTTATTGTAATGGAGGTATATATCGAGGGCATCATCATAACAGAGGGGCGTATACGCAGATTTTGCCAAAACCACTTTTTTGTACAGGCGTATCCTCTAAATAACCCCACATAACATATCAAATGGGCGTATTTTTATCTCTATCAGTTTTTTTTTAAATATAGTAATAAGATTTAGGCGTAAAGATATATACATATACAAATAATTATGTGAAATGGGCGTATACTAACATAGGCCACGGCAAAATAGTGATTGCCATCCTTTTATATTCTTTCATATGGTCGTAAGAACATAAGCCTACAAAATTTTATTTTAATGAGTTTGAGATGCTAAATCAAAAAGGCGCATGTACTTACGCCCTCTTAATCACAAATTACCATCAGGGTTGTATGCACATACGAACGTATGATAAAAATATTTGGTTGCGAAATGTTGGTTTCTCATTTTAACATATGGCCGTATGCGTATACGCCTATGATTGTTGCAAAATTATTTTGGTCTTATCCACATACGCCCATGTGATAAAACTTCTTGAAAGCGAAATCTTAGATTCTAATTGAAACATATAGTCGTATGCACATACGCCTACAATTGTTACAAAATCATTGCGGTCGTATGCACATACGCCTATACGATAACACTTTTTCAGTGCGAAATCTTAGCTTCTAATTGAAACATATAGTCGTATGCGCATACGCCTACAATCGTTAAAAAATGATTGCAGTCGTATGCAGGTCGTATACGCCTATAATCGTTACAAAATTGTGGGCGTTGGATACGCATTATTGCGCCATACGTCCGCTAAATTGTTTGTTTAGTCTGGCTAAAAAGAGGCACAGGAGAAATACTGTCTCCAGACAAACGCGGTAAACATCCTCCTGGAATTTCACTAGGCGAAGAAATCCTCAAACCCGCGAATAACCATATCGAATCATTTCCAGCGGTCCCTTCCCATTGGTGTCGTAAGGATACCAATAAAGTATACTTAGAGCCTATTTTAAACAAGGAAACGATGTTTGAATTTCAAATGCCAAGAAGATGGAGTGAAGCCTGTATCTAAATCGACATACAAAGAAATATTAATAAAAAAGAACATCGCGTTTTACACGTCTCGAAAATATCAGTATTGGTGTCATAATTTTGAAATGCTTGAAGATGCCGAGAAGGAAAGACGAAAAGCCGAGTACACAATACACCAGAAAAGGAAAACTCAAGCAAAAAATTAAAAAGACAAGGACGCAAAAGACGCAAAAAAACGATACAAGTTGCATATGCGGAAATTTTGACTTAGAGGCAGTATTATACTGCCCTCTGGTGCACCAGAAACCCGTACTGCTGAGGCAAGACGCACACTTAAAGCCTCCTCCAGGTCTTGCAAGTGAACGCTCAATGTGGCCAAGTTCAAGCACGACCATAAAATTGGCGAGAGGCTAGTCCGCTGTCCAACCGGCAGCCGGGCATTCTGGTCTCTCGCCAACTCTATTGGTCGAAACTTCTGTCGCTCTGCTGCACCACCGCTGGAACGTCCTGATGGATCACTCGTTATCCTCTCGAAGAAGAAGGCGAACATTTTTGCTTGCCTTTTCGCGTCCAACTCAACTCTGGATGACCAGGATGCAACCCCTCCCTCGATACTACACTGTGGGATTTCGATGTTGGAGCCAAGGAGACCTAGACAGGTCTACAAGTGTTCGAAGACGTTGGACACTTCGAAGAGTAGTGTCCTGATGGCATTCCAGCCATAGTGCTCAAGAGTTGTGCCCCTGAGTTGACACCAATCATCTCCCGCCTTTTCCGTCTCTCCCTCGCCCGTGGGATTGTACCCTCTTGCTGGAAAAGAGCCTCGGTCCAACCGGTTCCAAAGAAGGGAGACTCCGCGAACTCCTCCAACTATCGGCCCATTGCGATAACTTTACTATTATGTAAAGTTATGTAGCACCTTATTAACACCCAGCTCCTAACGTACTTAGAAGCAAATAAACTCCTGGATGACAAGCAGTACGGATTCTGGAAAGCGCGGTCAACAGGAGATCTTCTAACGCATTATCTGCTAAGGACGATCCCTTTCCTTTCCAAGCAAGTTTCCAAGGCAGTGTCGTACCTGTCTTGAAACACCTGGACCTCCTGGGCACCGCTATTTCCAAAGACGTGGGTTTCCGGCAACTAATCGAGTCTAGGACCAAAACTGCATCCAGAAAATTGGGAATAATTTTCCGCAATCGGCGGTTCTTCTCACCGGCACAACACACTGTTGTACAAAACACAGATTAGGCCGGTGATGGAGTTCTGCAGTCACATCTGGGAGGGTAGTCCCCATTATTTGCTAGCGTCCTTGGGCTCCATACAGCGCCGAGCCATCCGTCTTGTTGGTGACCCGAAACTAGCAGATGGTCTGGAGTCCCTGAGTCACAGACGATTTGCGGATTCGCTTAGTCTGTTTTACAGATACTATCACGGACGCTGTTCTGCGGAACTAGCATCCCTTATTCCCTGCCACCCGTCCTATACCTCCGCATGACTCGTCGCAGAGAGACTCAGCACCCTTTTGTTGACATTGGGCTTTTGAGAAACCATCGGTTCTCTAAATCGTTTCTTTGTCGTACCGCTAGAGTGTGGAACTGTCTTCCGGCGAGTGTATTTCCTGAATCCTTTAACCCGGGTGTCTTCAAGCGTCCTATTAACGGGCTAGACAGCCTAGCAACAGTCCGCAAATCTGCTGGCATGACACCTAACTGAGCGTGGTTTCGCGAGGAGAGGTGATTTTGGCTCTGTCGACTGCACCATTGGTCTCTCGGCAAAGCCACCCAGTCTGGTTAACATAAAAAAAAAAAGTTCTTACCATTTTGTCAGAAATATTTAACGTGTTGAGAAAAAAATTTTTGCACACCTTCTTCTTAAAATTTTGCTGTATTCAAGCTATTGACGCTATTGACGGAACTCCCTTGCACTGGAATCAAGTGAAGTGGATTCGAGTTCCAAAACACACTCCTGGTAAATTTTTCTTCAAACTGGAATATTGGGAAGACTTTAAGGAACGAAAAAGAACGAAAAGAGATTATACGATAGTTCCATTTCTATAATTTGGTACTATTATCTTATAGAATAAGCAATTTGAACTTTTAAAATTGTACATAACTGGATGGGCGGTGGAAGAGGCGGCAGAGGTGTGTCAGGATCGTGGCACGTGGAGATCCGTTGTCTCTGCCTACCCCACCGGGAAACAGGCGTGATGCTATGTATGTATGTATTTACATAACTGGATGGGCAAGAGGATCTACCCTCACAGTAAAATATTTTTGAAATAGGTGTACTGATTACAATCTATGTATTTATGTTAACACAATTTTTTCGAAAATCTACAGAGAAGACCAATGTACTTTATCCATATTCAAAATAATTATACACAAATGTGTTTATAATACAAATATAAACACTGTATTAAATTAAACAAGCATTCGTAGTTTACACTTGATACAATCAGTATTTCCCGATGGCATACGACTTTCTACAATTGAAAATTTTTAACAAATGAAACGTCCGTATAGAAATATAGTTTTTTTTTAGATTACCCGCATTTTTTGGAATATACGTGTTGCAATAATGTTAGAACAGCGAGAGTACTTCATTACGTAAAAAATAAATAGTTTTATTGCAACAGTTGCTGGTTTTTATATAAACGGCCTGAATTTTCTATGTGATTTTTGGAGTTTTGTGACACATAAATTAACATAACATACAGGCCTAACACCCAAAAACCTCGTATTCCTTCGAAATTCTGCCATGTATACTGTACCACATAAAATTCAGTGTTTTGTATTCCTTATGTGCCAAGTTTCATAAAGAAATATCCAAAATTCTCTGAATTATAAAATTTTTTCATCCTCCTGTAAAGTTTGGAAAATGTGGCTAAGCCTCTCTGTTATGATGCCCTCGATATAGTATCCCTTCTATCCTATTATTGGTGTCTTCGATTCCAAATAGAATCGTCTAGTCATATAAAAGATCGGTTTTGTTAGAATTATTATTAAAGTATTCGATCAGATACAAGATACATTAGTTAGATTAGACATTTATCGGCATTACTCATGTAAATTAACTGTTTATACATTCCATTAAATATAGGTCATTATTTTCATTCCTTGAAGAAGAAATTCGGTTGATAATTTAGTTATTTCCATTACTTCAATGAGAAATTCGACGTTAGATACTCGTATAAGATGGTATCTGGCGATCAAACATTATAAATCTTTCGTAGAGTGCCTAATTAAGTGCAACTGTCTAGTACGAAGGCAAAATAACGCGCAAGATAGATGTATATACGTCAGCTGTTTCAAGATTTACTAGGTCTTGCGATAAGTGCATTAATATTTCACCGTACATCTGCGAGTTTCCTCGCTCGCTCGCTGGGAAACTGGCGGTGGATAAATATAACCGAATTTTTTCAAACGCCGTCGACTCAATTTCCCATTCCCGCGAGTCCAGTGCACCGCGACCCTTTCACAGGAGCAGTCGTCCAACCCGTTCTGGACACCGGGAGTTGAGAGCACGCGACCGCCGACAGATTTCGCGCGCTTTTCGGCTGTCAACCGATAAATTCGAGTGGTGTTACTTTTTTCTGTGCTTTCGTTAAATATTTATGACTCGACATGACAGTGATAATTTTTTAGTTCACTGTGTGTAAACATTTGTGATTAGTTTATCATAATACGGTGTCAAATTTATTGTGAGCGCAAAAAAAATCGAGATTCTCGTGTCGTCGCCGCGCCCGGCGCCCGTTGACGCCCCGCGGCGTTCGTTGCGGTCACCACGGCTGTCATTCATTAGCTTTATTTTGAAAATAGAACGTTTTTCCCGCGTCTATCGCTTTTCATCTGTCAAACCGTTTGAAGTTTGACGCGCCACGTTTATTTTAGAGTCGGTAAAAAGTCGTAACGAGTTTACGTGCGATTTCGTGCGGACTGCGTGTTATTATAGGTGTTTCGTGAAAATAAACAATTTGTTAAAGTTTACTCGTAAACTTTTCCATTGTTTGAAGCTTGACGGCAGTCGTACAATTGTATTAGCGTTTTATGGTTGCTTCATTTATTTGTAGTTCTTAGCAAACTTAAATCTGTTATTTATGAATATCCTTTTTTTATGAAATTAAGCTGATTATGAAACTTTCGAAGTAGGTACTTAAGTTAAATGTATTTATCTTCTGTCACTAAAACGTATATTTGTCATTAACTCGTAACCTCTTATTAATATTTACATTAATATATTACAGATAATATTGGTGAAAATTCCATGTAACTACATCGGTTTTCATAGAAGTACAAACGCGCAAGTTCAAACTTTACTGCAAGGCAAAGTCGACTCGGACGTCCAAAAGCGTCCGTGTGCTGTGATTAGGACTTTCCGAAAAAAAAAAAGTTTCAGTAATCTAGGTAATGCTGAAAATTAACGCTATCTTTTAAAACTTTATCTGGTTTCATGTAAGTACAATGTCTTCACTTTAAATTCTAGTCCCGGATCGAACAATATCTAAATTAATGACGAATGAACTTCCAACTAACTGAATATGCTTGTCAGTACGTAGGTACTTATAAACGCTTAGTCAAAAGATGTTCATGATATCCGATAAACATTTTCACAAAATTCTGAAATTAAAAAAAATATAAAGATAATCTAGTCCGGATGGGCATTAATATTGGCTTCAATAAAAATGAAGTTTGGGAATAGATTTATATTTCCTGTCGGGAACGAGCGAGCCACACCTTCCGCACCGCGGGCCCCGCTCAGTTGTTGCTGTTGATTGATTGATGCTTTAGCTACCAACTGGCTGGGGGTGTAATGACGAGATGTCGTTCACTGTTTGTGCTACCGCGAGTGTTTTATTTTAGAAGTTGATGGATGTATGTACGAAATTTCAATTTAATAAATCACTATTCTATTCTACTCTACTCTACTCTACTCTACTCTACTCTACTCTACTCTACTCTACTCTACTCTACTCTACTCTACTCTACTCTACTCTACTCTACTCTACTCTACTCTACTCTACTCTACTCTACTCTACTCTACTCTACTCTATTATATTATATTATATTCTATTCTATTCTATTCTATAAACTATAATGGTTGAGATAAATAAAATCAGGAACGCTGAAAGAGTGCCTAAAATTAAGAATATTTTTAATAGAATATAATTGACTGCTACTTTACTTCGCATAGTAAAATAAAACGTAAACAGAAATAAAAAAGCACACGGAGTGCGCAAAGCTAGACATATCACAACTTCCGCCGGCAACACCCGCTGGAATTCAGAGTAACCAGGATATACCCAGCCACCCGGCGGCGCACGGCGGAGGCGGCGCGGCGCGGCGTCGCGTTCGCGTCAGCCGACATGATTTTATAGAACACTTGATATTATGTCGCTTGCTCCAATATTTTGCGGCGATATTTCGGTCGCCAGGCGGTCGACCACCGGTTAATGCCGTCTGTAATAAATAAATCGGCGGTTGCATATTATATTACACCTACTACACGCTAGAGAACGCAGAGAACACATTAGTCGACAACTATATAACGAACGACCTGTCAAAAGCGCCATCTTGTATTTTGAACAATGGACATTTTAATAAATTTCAATAAAAAGTGGGATACAAAAAGTTTCTTATTGACACAATTTTAGTAGTCAGCTAGCATTTCAGGTAGAGTAGAATGTATAGTAGAACTAATAGAGAATTGTGATTATAGAATAACAATCGCTAACATGAATTGGTTTTCACTTGTTTAGGTATTCGACAGCTTGAAATTCAAAGGTAGAGTCAGCCTCGGTAGCTCAGAGGTGCGGTCGGTCGACTGTTGTTAAGCAACTCTGCAAGCAAGTGCTGTCAGTACTTGGATGGGTGACCGTTCTACCGTTGGAGGCTGACCGTGGTTCGGATTCCACGGAAAACTGTAGGGACATTCCCTTCTTACCTTACTAGATGGTAGGGTTTATCCCGCCCGGATTGGTACCACCGCATGCCGCATTGAATGAAACGTCTTCGGCCGAAACGGCTATGTAAATACTCGTAGTTCGTGTTTTCCGTTCAGTTCAGTGTAGCCGACATGAAATAAAGAGACGCACTGACATGGCACCTAGTTCACCCGGTGTTATGGGCTGACATCACGGGTTATAGGCGATGTAGAAAACCGTGTCAGTTTCCATAAAAAAAAAACAGGAAAAGGCAGGCGGTGAACCAGATGAACGCACCATTGGGTGTGGTCGTTTTACTATTACCATGATCGCTGAGCCAGTAGGGTTTATTTCTATGGGTTTGGTTGCGGGGCTCAGCCGGACAGTGAATATTTCAGTGAGCTGTACGTAATAGCGCATAAAAATGAAATGTCCCTCAAAGTGCATCGAGTACTTGAAAATTAGAAGTAAACTGCCCCATAATAACTACATTACTGTGAAGACATAACTTGCTGTATGCTACGATCGTAGCTCTCAGTCGAGACTTCGAATAAAACTTTACGATCGTTTCGCAGATTTACGAAGCGGTTTTCAGTGCGGTCCGAATGTTGGGCGGGCGGCGACTCTATGAGACGACACACGGCGCGACGCGTCGTCACCGCGACGCGACGTCGGCATCGCATTGGCGTCTAGACTTATAATATCTGAAAACCGAGAGACTTACAGACGGATGCTTCTTTATGTTCCATTTAACTATCACATTTTTCTCTACTAACTAGCACGATGCTCATCCTTGCTTGGAAAATGTAAAAATATGTAAATTAGTAAAGCAAAAATAGGGTTTCAATGAATGATATTTGCAGTAATTATAATTATCGTGCGTAAAAATAAGTGTAAATTATAATAAACTGTTTGACAGGGTGACAATTTGAAAATGTTGAGAAATGTAAAAACATTCAGACGAAACTAAGAAAGAGTTCGAGCCCGCGGGAATAATGCCAAGTGTGAAAAGACGGAAGAGATGGCTTCCTTCCATCAAGTGATATTACTTTAACGAGTACTGAAGCACAGAAAAGGAGAAACGCCCCAAAATGTCTCGCGGACGGGACACCCAGATCTCGATCCCCGGTGAGGAGTACGAGGGACCGCCTCCGTCGAAATGCGTCAAGTTCCTCTACTACACGTGGAAGTTTTGCTCGGTCATCTTCTCTCATTTCATCATGATCTGCCTCGTCATCGCCTACAGCATCCTCGGAGCCATGACCTTCCGTTGGCTCGAGGTGGAGCATGAGATAAAGGTAATATCTATAGTGTACATTATCTTTCTGTACCTATTTTTTATGTACTCCGGTATGGGTGGCTGGGTCCAGGGGCCAGAGCACATGCTCCGACTTACCAATAATATACGGTGGTACCAACGCAATCAGCAACAATTTGAGCCACTTTGCAGTACATGGTCAGTCCACAGTCAGTAGCAGTATCTGGCCGCACATAGAATACACCGACAACCTCTTGAGGATATCTACAAACAACGTGGATATAATAATGGCTGATTAATTGATTGTTGATTATTTTCATCTGTACATTCCGAGAATTCCGACCGACTGCAGGGTAGAACATCTTATGTCCTGAAATTGTAGTTTTATCCATATTCGTTTTATACATTGTTTTGCTATTGGTATCGTTATTGCATTATCCCACATTATCGTGGATTTCCAGTCTTTATTTTTCTCGTAGATACTTAACTTACACGATACCACTGAGTCAGTCGCTCGAACGGTACTGCTATCTTCAGCTCAGGCAACGGATATTTAAATATACATGATGAACTGGCTAATTAATGAGCATTTGTCACGAAACCACATGCAGTGTATAATAGATTTTTGAAAACACAGATTAATAGTCTTATATTAGTCTAGTGCAATAATTTGAAGACATTGTGATAATTAAGATATATAAATTAAGATAAGAAAAAAATGAGCCGTTATAGGATCACTTTGTTGCCAGTCCGTCTTTTCGTCAGTCTGTCGTTTTTCAGTTTGCCATTTTTCTCGGGAACGGGTAAATATATCAAGTTGAAATTAATATCAAATCCTAAGGTCTACGCTGCCTTAGAGGTGTAAAATTCAAGCTTCTAAGGCAGCTCAATCGAACGATACGGCCATTTATGTCACATTATTTTGATACTCGCAAACTCACTCAAATCAAATCAAAACCTACTTACTACGGGTACTTTCCGTTGATCTAGAACCATGAAAGGGAAGATGCAAGATCTCACACCGCAAGTAAAGGAAAAAATCCGAAAATAGTTCATTTCTAGTTATATCACACAAACTAATATTTTTATGCGATCCGGGCAAATACGGAACCCTCGGTGCGCGAGTCCGACTCGTACTTGTTTATTAATTTGTTTCTTATTTACTTATTATTCTCTATCTTCACGTAAATATTCCGTCCAAAAGTTTCAGTTCGTTAAGTACTTTATTAAAATTTTACATTTGGTTTTGTTTATTAAACTAATTTATTTCGTACAATGAATAAATATAATTTTTCCAGCAATAATAACCTATAAATTCTACATGTTATCGTGTGTTCGTCTCGTCGCGTTCAAAGAGACGTCGAAAGCTTCTCAACTACTCATAATTCAGCCGCTGAAATTGTTTGTCGTCGCCCGTAAATTAGACGTCAACTAGCCGGAGTGACACGACTCACTAATTTAACTCGACACGCCAAATTATTGGAACCCAAAACAAACGGCTCGCCTAATGAGACTCAATAAGATGGATTACATTGTGATAACTAATTATGATCATATCTACGACTTATAATGAATTGCTGAAAATTTGGCGCATCATCACGCATACAGAGTTTCAAAGAAATGAAGTTTTTATCGTAGCTTACATCGATATAGGGCTGATTAATTCTGGCGAGTCGATTGATAATTTTGTAGATCTGTATTCATATTTATACTAGCTTTTGCCCGCGGCTTCGCTCGCGGTAGATTCGGTTTAATAGCGAATCCGAATTAAACGTACATACATATGATAATAAACGATCTTTTCTCATATATTCTCTCTCTCTCTCTCTCTCTCTCTCTCTCTCTCTCCTGTCTATACTATACTTTATTTGATACTCCTCAGCCCCAAGGCTATTTAGCCTCAAGAACTACTCTTTCCAATGGTGCAAACCGCATCTAAATCTGTTCAGTGATTCCGGAGTTTACATCAATAAATGTAATCAAGTCATCATCAAACATACAGACAGACGTTGCCTTTTATAAGAAGTAGAGATGACAAAAAAACTTATAAAAAACAATCGTAGCGTGGGACGCCCCCAGGCTTGATGGACAGGCGACCTAAAAAGGTAGCCGGGAGTCATAGAGTAACTTATACGGGGGCCGGGAGTGGATGGATGAGAAGAGCGGAAGACCGCGTGTGGTGGCGTGGCTTGAGAGAGGCCTATATGCAGCAGTGGACCGACACGAGCTGATGATGATAAACAAATGGGGGATGATATTCCAAAGTCCACCAATTTGCGCTTTTTGAAACGACTGTAATGAAGCTTAGAAACGACTTTAAATGATAAGCTTTGTAAATGTAAGCTTTTTAATTTTAATTCTATAAAATGTTGTTATTATTTCAGTCATCTCACGACGAAAATATACAAATTATACGCAAACTATTAAACCTCAGTTGTCTTCGAAACTAAAATATTTACGGATCGAGAAAAAAGGCAATACATGTTATATATTATTCAAATAAAATTTTTATTTTATTTCATAAGAACATGAGCAGAATTTTCATACAGAGCCTCTACAGTAGAAAAACCAGTCTCGCTGAGGCAGTTTCGTAAACATTGTGCGTTTATCTAGTCTATATCTACATTTTCTTTTATTGAATTACTAATATCACCAATAATTTAATATGTGATCTGATAGGGGTTAGTTTCTTTGAGAGAGTGGTTACCGTGTGGGGCCGGTACTTAAAAAGAATAGCTCCACTGCATGTATCCCCGTACATGTCGTAAAAGTGTCTAAGGCGACAGGTTAGCCACCTCTCACCTTGGCACGGTTCTTCTACCGAGTCATGCAGCAGGTGGGTTTTCACGGTTTGCGAAACGTGGTGGTCGGTGATGTTTTTTTTTTATGGAAACTGACACGGTTGGCTACATCATCTACAACATCCGCGATGTCAGCCCGTAACACCGGCTGAACTAGGTGCCATGTCAGTGCTTCCCTTCGGTCATGCCGGCTCAGTGTGGTGGTACCAACCCGGCCGGGATAAACCCTACCACCTAGTAAGGTAAGAAGGGAAGGGACCTAAAGTTTAACGTGGAATTCGTACCACGGCCAGCCTCCAACGGTCGAGCGGTCACCCATCCAAGTACTGGCCGCGCTCAGCGTTGCTTAACAACAGTCGACTGCTGACCGCACCACTGAGCTACCGAGGCTGACGAATTTCCTTATCACTTAGTCGACTTTTACGACGGATGCGACGGGGAGAGATGCAGTGGGGCTATTCTTTTCAAGTACCGACCCCACACGGTACAATTACGGTGCTGTAATTAACAAGAGTACTTGCAGCACTACAATCAATCAAATCTGTTTTGAAGCGTAAATAAGAAATCACCAAGGACGTGGAACACTTTTTTGAGTACAAACAATATCATCTTACCTTCAAATCATGTAACCCCGAGCCACCCATAAGTTGTCTAACGACGCCCATAAACATTCCGTCGTACGCGGTGTTTTTGAATGCCATGCCGGCCTGCCAGGTGCCGTTCACGACTCTCTTGAAGGACCCGAGACTAATGGGGAAATATGGACTCAGTCCCCGGCTTTCTAATGAACATTTATATTTCTATATACTTTTCAGATAAAGGAGAGCATCAAGTGGATCCGCGGTAACGTCACTCAAGACATCTGGATAATGACGAACAAGTACGGCTTCCTGAGGCAGGAGCACTGGACTGGAGACGTGTCTGTTAAACTCAAGGTGAATAAACAATCAATTAAATAATTAAAAATTCAATTTAAAATTCATACCCACAACTCACAAAACATTAGAACTTTGTAATGTATAAAACACAAAACTAATTTTAAACTGAAACTACTTGCTAAACATAAAAATATTATTATAAAAATAAATAAACCGTGTGGGGCCGGTACTTAAAAAGAATAGCCCCACTGCATCTCTCCCCGTGCATGTCGTAAGAGGCGACTAAGGGATAAGGACAAGATACTGCGCTAAAGGGCGACAGGCTAGCCACTTCTCACCTTGGCGCAGTCCTTCCACCTAGTCATGCAGCAGGTGGGTTCTTCGTGCCTTACTTGCTGCTTGATAGTTGTCTTGTCCGTATACTGTGCTAAACGTGGTGGTCGGTGTTGTGCTGTAATTTGCCAGAGTCCTTATAGCACAACACCGATTACTCTGCTTACCCTGATTGTCGGGATACAGCGTATGTTATGTATGTATGTATGTAAAAATAAATCTACAAATTGAACTAGACATTGATAAAAATGCTTCCAACGAAACCGAGCAGGGGACATTAAAATTACTCTGTTCAGAAATACTTTTTGGTGATCGTGCCCAATAATGTTGAGAGCCTATAGACTACAGAAACCTAGAAGATTATAAATTAGTGGATGAGATAGAGGCAATACTGCGAACATAACTGCAAACATGGTTAACTAATTCAATTTCACGTTTTGGAATTAGTTTATTCATGTAGATGACAATTTATAGTACGTTTGAAAATTTACGTATGGTAGAGCATGTCAAAATTGTTTAAATATTTAATTCAAATTTCAATACAATTCTCAATAAAGATATATCCGTCCAACCATTTTCAAACTACATAGAACATAAATTCCTTACATTGCTACTTAGACAGGAAGGACATCTTTATCTTCATATCTAAACATAATTTAATATATGGTAATAAATATGTAATAGGAACATTGTAATAAAACCTTAAATCCGACTTTATCTAGTTTTCAGATAAGTGAGTTTTTATCTGAAAACTAGATAAAGTCGGAATTACGTGTAATCTGATTACGTGAACAGTAATATTATGATCATGCGGCTGAACAGAAATAACAGAGGGTCGGATAGGGACAAGATTTTTTCGGGAACCTAACACGGTTGGTTACTTCTCCTACAACACCCGTGATGTCAGCTCTAAACACCTTGGTGAACTACATAGGTGGCAGACGGCTGTGCTTCCCTGAACTGGACGGAAAACACGTACTATTTTCATAGTAGCTTCGGCCCAATTTCATTCAGTAGTGTGATACCAATCCTGCCGGGTTAAACCCTACCAATGAGTAAGGTAACGGAAGGAATCTACAGTTTTGCTTGGAATCCGAACCAAGACCAGCCTCAACGGTCGGACAGTCTGATCTCCCATCCAACGTCGGCCTGCACCCGACGCGAGGTCCGACGTAGCTTTCCTTCGGCGTTCAGATGTAGAATCGCACCACCGCGTGCTCGAGGTTGACGAGACGATGTGAACTTGGTCGTGTCGACTTCACCACAGGTCTGTCGATAGAGCTATCGTGCTGGTTTTTATTAAAAAGTTCCCTGCGCAGGGGTTCGAGAACGACATTCTGCACGCGATGAAGCACGATGGTTGGGACGGCATCGAGGGTCACGACCGCCTCCAGTGGACCTTCACCGGAGCTCTGTTCTACTCCATCATCGTCATCACTACCATCGGTCGGTGCAGTCTTCTCTTTTGTCTTCATTTCTGCATCCATCATCATTATCCAGATTGTACAGAGTGCAATATTGTAAGATTTCTTAAGTTTCACTTGTTGTATAGCAGGAGGTACAGGTAATTCTAATCTAGCGAGCATAAGAAAGCTCTCTTGATTTCACAAGTCACAACATTTCACAAGCACCATAAATGTACCTTTTTTTTTTTTAGACATAACTTCACTTGATATAAATTTAATATTCACATATTAGGGTTCTTCAGAAAGTACCAAATAATATTCATACATCACCTTGAACTCCGCTGGCTACGTACCTAGAGAGACAAGGAGTTTGGGTGCAATATATCTCAACTATCATCAACCAATGTATATATTGAGGTGCGTATTCCAACTGAATGCAGTGTTTATTTAAAGAACATTTATCCACATCCGACGCACGTGTGGCAATACCTACGCTTCCACTGGAAATCGGCAGTTCTACCGACACAAAAATAAATCGTCTGTCGGAATATTGTTTATTGGCCTGCTCATGTCTATAAACTAACTAGCTAGCCGATTAAGCTTCTGCAATGAACATTACCAGTTCGTTTCTAGAGCTTTGGATGTAGGTACGTTACATGTGATTCAAACTAGTATCCAGTTTCCATCTACATTGAACAAGTCCAAAGAATTTAATCTTGATTGATGAAGAATGAATTATTTTTTCATTTCATTTCATTCGCTTGGTTCTGACCCAGATGTGAAACCCCGGGAAGTGAAAACAATAAATTATTATGGTAGAATCGTGGATAAGAAAGAAAGCGTCAACTTGTTATCCAGGCCAGGATAGTGGAACCGCTGCCATTATCAAAATAGAAAATGTTACAAATATGATCCTTTTTGCTCAGTGCGATGATACCAACTCGGGCGTGTTAAGAGGGACCTACAGTTTTAAGTGGAATCTGAACTACGGTCACCTTAAACGGTGGAATGGTCACCTATCCAAGTTACCGCGCCCGGTGTGTTTATTTCACGAAAGGCGGTTGATCCATCGCACCACCGAGCTACCGAGGCTGATGTATGCACTTATATAGGAATGTACATGTATAACACAATATTTAAAAAAAATCATGTTCTGTCTGAAATGTAAGACAGTCAGCGTCTGTGCGTTCACTGCTGGACATATTGACTTGTGACGATAGCAATGTAATTTTCGGATAAGGTATTTAAAAAGAGGTAATTTTACAAAAAGGGAGCATAGTGTATTTGAGAAATTCAATTGTGCGCGTGCTGTGATCGCCTCAACTTATAGTAACTCAGTTGTTGCTCGTAATTTAAAACAAGCACTTGGAGGCAGATGTGTTTAAAACAGCTAATTAAACATTCACACACAATTCAGATAAATTTTAAATAAACTTTATTCAAAGACAACACACGTATATTAACTAATGGTAATTATTTCACCTATGCCTAAAATAACAATACATTATTTGACATTTGTTATTATATGTTATATCTCATAGGCTAAAACGATTGGCCATACCGACTAGGCCCTATGATGCCCGTCGGTCCACCGGGACCTACGAGAAGGCCCCTGTTGTATTGTCGGTTATAGTAACGCGCGGGTCCAATTATCCCGGTAGGTCCTCCAGGGCCAACTAGGATCCCATTCAGATTTGCAGAACTTCCTGGTTTGACAAATGAAGCCGGTCCAATGATCCCTGTCGGACCCCCAGGCCCAACCAAGATAGGCCTTTGAGTCGGTCCAATCAAACCAGTGGAACCACCCGGACCGACCAGGATTCCATTATTTGGTCTCTTATATCCATTGCTGGGTCCGATAATACCTGTTGGCCCGCCGGGGCCTACGAGGACAGGTCTTTCAATTGGCCCATTTAACGATAGGCCTTGGTTTAAATGTCCTACATTGTTGGGCCTTCTGATTCCTGCGTTAGGTCCAATGAAGCCGGTGGGTCCACCCGGTCCTACTAGGATTGGCCTTTCGTTGGGACCAATCGGACTGCTGAGATCACCGGTGTTGGGACCGATGATGCCTGTTGGTCCTCCTGGACCTACAAGGACGCTCTTAGAGCCACTTCCAGAATGAAAACCAGATGGTCTTCCGGGTCCAATTATTCCGGTAGGTCCTCCAGGACCCACCAATACAAATTGCTGGTTGGACTCGAGCGCGGGCTGCTGAGCCGGCTTGCCGCGCCGGTCGAAGCAGCACAGCGACTTGCCAGCTTCGCACGATCCCTAAACATATCAATCACTCGTGAAGGTATCGGACGAACAATTATAATATTATAATAAGAAAAGAAAAAAAGAAAATTATAATAAGAATTAAATACCTACTCTATTCTTTTTCAGACGAGCACATGGCCTTCATGCTTGTAATCTAATCTCTAGAATGCAACATAAACGTGACCGAATGTAATACAATTTCTCATTTTTATGAAAGAGTGGAGGATTTAATTATTGCAACGTCTTGAAGGTTTCTTTGTTGTATTTTTATTTGAATGTACTGTAAACGAAGGTAAAGTTCTGAAAAAAAAACACTAACACGTTAACCCCCGGCAACGAAATCACGTTTCTCTGGGTACTTTAAAGAAAAGTAACATTTGTCCGTTGGTTATTGTTGTTCACATTATTACTACACAGTCATACTCGTATCATCATTTTCATTACATTATAATTGTATAATTGAGATTTTTTTTTATGGATCGATTGTTTTTAATTGATAAATGATCTTTTATGGATTATCTGACCTGAGTGAGGGTAGCCGGAGCATTGCAGTCTCGCTGACGCAGACACTGGCAGGATCCCACGGCATCCAAAGTGCCGCCGTAGCCACCTGTCCACTCCTGCGACGTGGGATCGGGTCGTCTGTCGGTGTACCTAGGGGATTGAGGTCGTCAAATATACGTAAATTTTGAAATAGATAAAATATTTTGTGAACCAGCAGATTCTGGGCTTCAAATACTGGTTGGCATATCAGGAATGTCGCCTTGTATAATTTTTCTTTCGTTAGTGCAATATTAATAAGTGTATTAAGAATCCTGCATTTGTATTTGGTAACTTAGATCAGACCAGTACATTCATAGACATAGTGTATTTGGTAGGAACCCTTTTGAAAGATATGCACATACGCTGATAAATATTTCTAGGCTGGTTTTGAAAACTTCAAGAAAGTCAGGTCAACATGTAGTTTAAATGTTATTTTTATTTAAATTTAATATTTTTTTATTGAAAGAAACAAAACAATACTTAACTAACAAACTAAACTAACTTAAAAAAAATTAAAACTAAACCTAAAAAAATTAATTAAAGTTTAACTGTAATTCGAACCTCGTCAAATGCCCGTTGGTGTTGATCTGGACAGGGTCGACTTGGTACTTCTCAGGACGTGGGCCAGAGAACTGGCGATATCCTTGGGCGTTCAAAGGGTACTCATCCGCTTGCACTGTTTCATTCTGGAGGTCATCACTGAAAATATTGTCATTTTGGTATTAACAAATTAACAATGTTTGTACAAATAAGTACGTTCGGAGGAAAGAATCAATTAAACAATTTGCGTAATAGTAGTTACAACATAAATGACGAACCACCAATAAAAAAAAGAGTGACTGAATGACGATTCAGCAACCGTCGGCAGTTGCTAAAGATTAAAAATCTGCAAAGATATCATTTGTTATTCGTATATTAAGTTCAGATATCTGATTGACAACCATACCATTATGTATTTGGTTAATGCAACCTACAAATGTGAGGCAATCAATAGAAATGCCTCCGTTCATAGACTGCATGTCGTAAACTTTGCGGGTCACGCTCTGCTTGGTCGAGTTTAATTTTAATGACACAACTGCTTATCGTAAATCCGGCGATTCGGTACTTCGCGGGCGGCTATTTCTGTCTCCACGTGCCTAACGACCGTTTCATCATTAATCTTTTCGTAGGGATAAAAAAGGAGGGAGATGGGAGGGATTAAAGGGAGGGGGGAAAGAGTGAGAGGAAGAGGGAGGGGGCGGTAGAGGGGCGGTAGGGAGGAGGAGGGAAACCAGATGGGAAGGAGGTGGAGGGAGGGGGTGGTAGAGGGGAGGTAGAGAGGGGGATGGAAACCATGTGGGAAGGAGGTGGAGGGAGAGAGGCGGAATGGATAGATGTGGAGGGAGAAGATGGGGATGGTGGGCGAGGAAGAGGGTAGGTAGTAGAGGGGGAGGGGAGGGAGGAGGAGAAAGGGATGGGAGGGGAGGAGAGGAGGGATGGGAAGGGAGGGGAAGTGAAGGAAGCAGAAGGAGAGAAAGAGAGAGATTGATGATAGCTTTCGAATGTCCTATTAAACCTAGTCTGCCGTGAGCGAAGCTACGGGCGAAGCCGCGGGCAAAAGCTAGTAACACTATACTATACAACTGTTCTAGTATAAATTTTAATAGTGACAAAGAGAGTAGTATCTAGATTAAACGGATGATTTCTTCTTCAAGAAAGAAAGAAAGAAAGAATATTATGAGAGAAAGAATATATGCATTGTATGTAAAAAACCTCTTTATTTATACAATAAACGACTTCTTTCTTTCTTTCTTTCTTTCAAGATAATATAGATAGCATTGCACCAAATTAATATAGATAGTATTGCACCAAATTATTGCGTAAAAAATTCCAGCTATGTTTCATTTTAATTTTATTGATTAAGATAATCAGCAACAAAATACCTATTTACTCTGAAATTGAGAAACAACACGTCAATTGCACCATATATTTTTTTTCGAACCATAATTCAATACATCTTAAATATTCTCATCGTCTGCAGACTAGGCCTTGATTCGTTTCCCAGGTAGATTAATCTTGTTCTCTCGCGATACGTGTTATTGTTTGCATTGTCGGGAATTCCGCTGTCCGGCAGGCGAGGATTACTAGAAACCGAATCGCGGCCAAGGATTGCAGCTTACTAATTATTAGTCTGCCTGTAATGATATTAGCTAGGATTATTTACAATTTCCTGCGGCTGTGCTATTGTTATTTACAAGTATATGCATAATGCTACTGTGATGATGATAATAATAGTTTTATCATAAAATACAATTGGGTTTGATGACGAAAACATTGTCGTTTCATGGTCGTGTCTACTTTTGGGTATCGGTATATATTTTATGGTATCTCTGTCACGTCATCTCTTTTCCATAAAGCCATGACGGATTTTGATGAAGAAGATGATAATTATTTGCTAACCTGTTCTGATTCCTATTATCGCTGCTGGCGCCTTCAGGTTCGTCTGCGAAGGTGACCTTGCCGTCTATTTTGTGCTGCTTCTGGTCCGGCCATGCCCACTTCTTAGCACCTACATCTGTTAGAATGGCGGCCCCCACCACCAATGTGGCCAGGTCTGAAAGACGAGAACGATTTTAGGAATTTGAGGTTATCTTTTGGGTTTCAAGCGGTTTCGTGCTTGGAGCTTCGGTGAGATATGGAATATGGTTCCATGTTTACCAGAAAATTTGAGGTTGTCACGTGTATTGTATTATATTTTTATGGTACAGCAAGTAGAATTTTTACAAAATACATTGTTTTCCAGTAAGCTTGTAGGTACACAGCAACACTAGTACTAAACTAAGAAAGGTACTGACTCAGAATTTCTGAAACAAGCTACTTAACAGTTCCAAAAGAGATAGGCACAGACTACTACAGGCGCCCTCAAAGATAATAAATTGAAGCTGGATAATAACTGAATTTGCGTTAGTGCATTAGTGGATAGTTTTCCGGCCTTTTGCAAAAGATCAAAGCAGATGATGAATGAAAGATGAAGTTAAAAACGTGTTTATCAATTCCCCAAACATATTTCAAAACTGTTTATTAGCGAATTGGGCGAAGATTTGCCTTTTGTATTTATAGTAAGTAGCTATTCTAAATTCACTCTAGAATTATAATAAATATAAATTAAGGTATAATAAGTTTAACCGTAGTTCCCCCTTTGTACGCTATTTATAATATCTGTCATGTTCTGTTTTGGTGCAAACGGCGAACTTATCGTTATCATATCACATAATGGTTCCGTTCTTTCTTTTCATTTGAGTACGGAGTTCTAAAAAATACATAAAACTATGAAAAGCAACATGCTGCAACGTCGACAGAGCTGCGACACGAGCTATAGAAGGACACCAGGTTTGTGGGTGGTAAAGAATTTGGACCAACAGCCTCACGTGTGTTGCCTTGCACAACCACTAACATCTAGCTGATGCACTTATAGGGACTTTGTTAGATCATATATGAGAATTTTATTGCCTTGTCAATACCATAATATGCATAATTTGTTTATTTCGTATAGTTCGGCATATTTAAATGTTTTTTTTTAAATATTTAGTTCTTTTAAATAATTTTAATACTTTTGTTTTTAATGATATTTATTTGATAATTACATATTTATTATTATCTACTTAAATAAATTACAATAAAAAATATAAAAAAGACCTAGACTTACCGAAAAAAATCATGTTGATTTAAAAACGAGCACAGTATATTTTAATATTCATAATAACTATGATTGCAGTAAAATAAAATAGGTAACTTATTAATAAATAACACTTAGTTCGTTGAGTTCCAATTTTGAATCGTTCCGTTCAAGGTCCAAATAACCCTTGAGTTTGAGTTTTTTAACGGAGTTCGAATTTCGAATCACGATAAGTAATTGAATTTTGTTCTTCCACGTTCTTCACTAGGTTTAAATTTTGGCGCGGGTTCGTATGCGCGCGCGGCTCTCGTGGTTATTATGTAACTGAGCCGTGCGCCGGCGCAGCGTATACTTTTACTTTCGATCCCGCCCAAGTCGCAGGTCGTATTGCACCTGAGGGCCTACGGATGTGACGTCACGAGGTCAAGGCCGACGATGATACTCATAGTGGACAATGTCAGATCTGTGTCGATGGTTCTGTTTGGGAAAGTACGAAGGTTGTAATGATTTATATCTTTTAGGATTCCGTATGAATTTGTATTCAATATGGTGTGTTTGTCATAGATGTTGCATGAAAGTATGTATGAATTTATGAAAGTTCTGTCGCATTAAATATAAGTATGAAAGCCGTGGGAAGATGTTTGCATGCAATTTAGGCACTAAAAATGCAGGAAAAGTGAAAAATAACTCATTAATATTTATTTATTTTATCGACTTAATATGTACGAGTATGTAAGTATTTCTACATACGCCGCATGAGACTGGAAGAAAACTTTAATTTATAAGACGACGTTTAGGTTTACTTTATTATTTTTCTAATATTAATAAACCTTTAATAAAATCCAACGCCTGCTTTCTGTCTTTATGTATGTCTGTTCGCTTATAACTTGAGAACCACTGAACCGATTTTAATACATTTGCTTCTACGGATAGCTTGGTTCTTCCCATCAATTATAGGCTACTTTTCATCACGCTAGATGGCTTGTGAGGTTAGCAGAAAAGTCAAATATTAGAGCGGACGGAGCCGCAGGCACAGCTAGTGTAAATATATCTTTAAAATTAAAGTATTTAAAATACTGTGCTAAGTTTATCAACAAAGAACAAAGTTAAAAAATAAACTCGTCTTGAAAAATGTTACACGAAACCCTCGGCGCTCGGCACCTTCAATTTTCATGCATCGTCGAATTTTGAATTATCTTATTTAACTTTTGCAATATTTAATTAAAGTTTCATAATAATTAGGCCCCACTACCAAATTACATGTAATATAATTTTGGGGTTTTCCGTGGGCCAGTTGGCCAACGCTTTTTTTTTATAGAACTTGACATGGCTTAGTTACATCACTTACTACACCCGTGATATCGGCTAATTAGACTTTGGCGAGCTAGGTGCCATGTCAGTGCTTTCCTTTGGTCCCGCCCCGCCGCCGGCTACACTGAACCGGACAGATATGACGAATAAACCCTACCAAGGGATATGACTCCCTTCTTATATTACTAGGTGGTAGGGTTTAACCCGCCCGGGTTGGTACCACCGCACTGAATGAAAGGTCGGTCGAAACGGCTGTATAAATAGTTTGTGTTTTCCGTCCAGTTCAGTGTAGCCGGCACGACCGAAGGGAAGCACTGACGTGACACCAAGTTCACCCGCTGCTATGGGCTGACATCACGGATGTTGTAGGTGATGTAGCCAACCGTGTCAGTTTCCATAAAAAAAAAATTCACAGATCTCATGCATTACATGACCTTCGGGTACATTGAAAATTACTTTTAGGACGTATTCAAATATAAGCATATAGCGAGTCGCCGACTGTGGGCGTGAAAATATTCTGGTGTGGCTGAAGCGACGAACTCAAAGAGCGAACACACTGTAGATTCTAACAGCGCGCTATTCTTACTGAGGTAAATAAATTTTTACTAGCATACATACTAGCTACATATTGCACTAGCTTTTACCCGCGGCTCGCGGTAAAGTCGGTTTATTAGCAAATCCGATTTAAACGAGAATATGATTAACGATCGCTTCTTTTGTATTTTCTCTCTCTCCCTCTCCCTGAACCCTTTCTCCCTTCCTCTCTCCCTCTCCCTGAACCCTTTCTCCCTCCCTCTCTCCCTAACTCTCTCGCTTCCCCTCCGTTCCCTCCCGCCCCTCGCTCTTCCCCACCCCCCTCTTTCCCCTTCTCTTTTACCTCGTTATCTGTCTACCTCTCTTCCTAATTCCCTTCTTCCCTTCTCCCTTCTACCTCGCTCCCTCTTACTCCCGCTCTATCCCCCATCTGCACTCCCTCCGTCCCTCCTCGCTCCTTTCATCTTCCCCACCCACCTCCTTCCTACCTCTCACTCTTTCCCCTCCTCCCTCTTCCTTACCCTCTTCCTCCTCCCTCCCCTCCCTCCCTCCTCCCTCCCTGCCTCCCTCCTCCCTCGCCTCACTCGCTCATCCCTTCCTATCTCCCCTCTCCTCCAATTCACCCCTCCCTTCTCCCCCTAGCTCTCCCTCCCTCCGACACTTCTATCCCTCCCTATCTCAGTCCTCGTTTAACCATCTATACCCCGCCGCTTCCCCCTCCATCCCTCACACCTGCCCCTCGTTCGTCGCCCCTCTTCTCAACGCCCCCTCCCTCATCTCCCACCCATCTTACACAACTCCCCTACCCTAAATCCCTTCCACCTGCTTCATCTCCCTACCTCACTCCCCTCCCTTCCCGCCCCTCCCATTGTCCTCCCTACCTCCCCTTTCATACTACATAATACTTTCTTTGATACTGGTCAGTCCTAGGGCTATTTCGCGTGATGGTATATACTAGTGTGCTTCAAGAACTATCTTTACATTGGTGCAAACCAAATCAAAATCTGTTCAGTGGTTCCGGAGTTTACCTCAAACATATATACATACATACAAACAGACAGACGTTCCCTTTTATAAAAAGTAGAAGAAGAAGATAGAGAAAAAGTAGAGATTAGTTTGTAGTTTATCTTAATGCATTACTTAAAACATTGCCACAAACTATTCTTGTACATAATATTTATACTTCTCCAACATCCCAAAGGTTAGTTAGAATAGAATGTTTCACGGCATTAGGCTCACCTATTGTGCCGAATTTGTATAAATTGGTATTCAATAAAGAAATATATCCATATTTAAAATATTGATTATAATGTACTTGCTTTTTCATACTGAAATAATTATGTCAGTTTTTAAAAATAAAAAAAAATTAAATTCTCAATTTTCAAGTCTACGCATACACGAAAACCATTTTAACTACTCACACTGCAAGATAAAGACGACACGAAACTCGCGTAATAGAAAATTTAAAAAAATCATAACTCCTATATTTTCACTTTTTTCAAACAATTCAAAAAACGTCCCCAGATATTTAGTCAATCTACAATATAAAAGTTTCAAATATATATTTAGAAATATGTTTAAAAGTGCCCTTTTTAAACCCCCTAAAACGACTATTTTAAGCGGTTTTTTGCGATTTTCTGAAAAAATCTCAATTTGTTTAAATATTTGTTTTCACAATCTTCTAGCTCTCGTCGATACGCGTCATTTGAGACCCTAAATATTCACGTAACCTTAAAACTCACGACACCAGGGCCAATTCGCACATTTTCTGGAAATCTGGGCCTATACTGAAGCGATCGAAAAGACATTTCCAATGTCAATACTAGTAATGTTGCCGAAAAGGGCCTAACCAAGGGCCTAACAGTTAAACCAAACAGTTTTAAGTGGGATCCGACCGAACTATTTGCCCTTATACCTAGCCTACAGCCTAAGCCCAGTCGGTCCAGGTTACTCATCCAAGCTCTGAACGTGCCCGGGTGTGCTTAATTTTACATCGGACATCGATCCATTGTACCATTAAAACTGAGCTATTTATTATAGATTGCACAGTTTAATTAATAAATATGGGTTTTCAGATTTTCAGTTATTTCAAAATATTCTCGTAATTTCTGACACCGGATTTGAAGAAAATCATCTCAATTCTTGTGTTTGTGTTGTGTAACCTATACAGAAATCTGAATTCAACCAGTGTACCTTTGTTTGAGAATGTTCTATTCAGCGACGAAATGTTACGAACATATGAGTTGATAGAAAGAATGCTAATAAGAACTATGAAGAATACGCAACGTAGCTGTTATACAAGCATTCATTTTATTGAGTACAATCATTGATTCAAAAGTGGAGATAATAATGTGGAACCTTGTCATAGTTACTAGTATGCTAATACGTAGTACGTCTCTCAAGCAAATATAAATTGCAGGCGTACACCAGTGCATATATTATGTTAGAGTTCTAGGCCTGAATATATACTTATAGAACAACAGACTGTAACAAAGGAAATATATCCTATTCAGATGTCAAGAAGCAAAGGAGGAAATATCTTAGTAAAGAGGTCACAAGTGGTAGGAAGGAGTATTAGGTCGCTTTGCTGCTAATAAGAAAGAAAACTGAGCTAATTAGTGTTGTTATGTTTCTATAAAAATAATACCTTGATTTTTGCTACTACCTACTATATATCTCACAACATACGAATCTCAAACATCCAAAGGTTGACTGGGAGAAATCCCTGTAAGGGATAAGTCCGCCTTTGCCCCTCATGTAAATTACTTATCGTTTGTTACTGTTAAATGTTTTGGAGCAATAAAGTATTTCTATCTATCTATCTATTTATATTTCACTTGTTAATTTGCATTGTTTCTGATTGTTGAATATCTCTATCTAACTATTGTCCCGATTCCTTCAATCTGGGGTTGTTCAAACGTCGTCCCGTCTCGTGTCAACATCTGGACAGCCCTACAATTGGCCGCAAAACTGGTGGTACGATAACTCGCTGCAGGGGCGGCCTTAGCCCTTTGCGGGGCCCTGGGCTAAAGTATCATCATTATGGGGATGAATACAGTATATATATATGTATAGGGTGTGTACTATAACCAAGGGTGAATCCAGAGTTTAAATTGGGGATTCCAAACTTATATTCGCAAAATGAATACTCTACCTTTGTGGTTTTTTTTTTTAATTAAATGAAGGAGTATAATGATTGTATTTTTAAACGTGTACCCAGTTGTGTAACTAATAAAACTCCAATCTACAAACACAACTTTGCTTGTACATAGCATCCGAAAAAATTATGAACACAATAAAATTCTTGTCTGAAATGCACCTCAACCAACAAACACAACCTTGCTCGTCCTTTACGCCGAAGACGTCCGCCAAAAATATTAAAACAATATAATTCTTACCTGAAATGCATCTCAACTAACAAACACAACCTAGCTCGTCCATAACGCCGAAGGCGCCCGCCAAAAATATGAAAACAATACAATTCGTGCCTGAAATGCACCTCAACCAACAAACACAACCTAGCTCGTCTATAACGCCGAAGGCGTCCGCCAAAAATATGAAAACAATACAATTCGTGCCTGAAATGCACCTCAACCAACAAACACAACCTAGCTCGTCTATAACGCCGAAGGCGTCCGCCAAAAATATGAAAACAATACAATTCGTGCCTGAAATGCACCTCAACCAACAAACACAACCTAGCTCGTCTATAACGCCGAAGGCGTCCGCCAAAAATATGAAAACAATACAATTCGTGCCTGAAATGCACCTCAACCAACAAACACAACCTAGCTCGTCTATAACGCCGAAGGCGTCCGCCAAAAATATGAAAACAATACAATTCGTGCCTGAAATGCACCTCAACCAACAAACACAACCTAGCTCGTCTATAACGCCGAAGGCGCCCGCCAAAAATATGAAAACAATACAATTCGTGCCTGAAATGCACCTCAACCAACAAACACAACCTAGCTCGTCTATAACGCCGAAGGCGCCCGCCAAAAATATGAAAACAATACAATTCGTGCCTGAAATGCACCTCAACCAACAAACACAACCTAGCTCGTCTATAACGCCGAAGGCGTCCGCCAAAAATATGAAAGCAATACATTCTTGCCTGAAATGCACCTCAACCAAGAAACACAACCTTGCTCTTTCAAAACGCCGAAGACGTCCGCTAAAAATATGAAGACAATACAATTCTAGCCTGAAATGCACACACCAACACACCAATGCTTGTGCTTGGCGCCGAAGGCGCCTGCAAAAATTATGAAATAATACAACTTAGTCTGAAATGCACCATGTCCGCGGGGCGGTGGCGGCGGCGCGACCGGGAGTAGGTACATTCGGCTCTCATTTTACCTCGGCGGCATTATCACAGAATAGAAAAGAGTCCGGCATTATGCGTGTGTGACATTCGAGGCAGAGGCGGGCGGCGGCGAAGGGGCGGTGGCGCGGCGCGCGCGGGGGCAGTTGCTCTGTTCACCCGACTCTAAGCCGCCCCTGCCTCACGGAGAGTTCTTTCAGGGGAGAGGTGAAATTGGCTGTGTCGATGGCTTGTAATGGTTCCGCCGTTTAGGAGGGAAAGGAGCAGACAACGTTTCAGTTAAAAAATCCAAACTTGCCCTACCTGTCACAGTCATAATAATTCGTGGCCCCACCCCGAAGTATTGGTCGAAGGTATTGAGGGACCTTCAATAACTTTGACTCATAGGTAAAGCACTGCCTCATAGCACAGCGTGTAGGTAAATACGATAGACAAAAATAGTATACTCGGCCTCACCTTCACCCAAATTCGCATAATTACAATAATATTATGTATGCAAAATGTACAACTGAGATACAATTACCAGTGGCCAATGACCATATTCGTCTGAGCTAGCTGTCTGTCACATCTTCATATTATTATGATGAAACGGTTAACTCACACGCAGATAGGCAGACAGGCTGTGACGGACAGACAGGCAGACAGACTGACGGACCCATTTTAATAGGGGCCGTACCAGCATGTCGCCGGCTACGGAGCTATACAAACAAATGCCCTACATTCACTAGGTTTCATTAGACTCAATTTTCAATTTGGTGTATACCATTTTGTTTGCTAGAGATTCCAGTAAATAGAAAAATGTCATCCCTGTATAATCATAATCACCGTGTTTAATAACCTAGCTGGGCTCATATCCGAGATCAATATGCCGTATTGTATTAAGCCAGCCATGGACGATAGCGCCATCGCGTCAGTTGGAACCACGTCAGTCCAAAAACTGACCGTGCGTGTCAAATCCGTGAGCCAATATTTGGCGTGACGCCGACCCACGGATTTTCCGGGCGCACCATAATCCATCGTGGCGTCATGCCATGGCTTCACGCCGTCCGCCCGTGCATGTGCGAACTCACATCCATTTCGGCTCATTTCGTAGATCGGAGCGGTACGATTGCACGTGCGTGCGCCTAGGGTAGGGTTGCCATAAAGGCACAGGTACTGACCGGGACAATCAAAACCTAGATTATGCATAAATTCTATTAGATAATTAGGTAGGCAATGGTTTTGAATGTTCATAACCAATAAATTATAGGCCACAGAAAATTGTCCGATTCAGAACGATTCACGCAGCTCTGTAAACTCACAGATAGTTAGCCAAAAGTCTCCAATGAACGTTCGTTGTCTATGTACCTATACACATAATTGACATCTGCGAATGAAATCTACGGACTTATAATGCCTGAAACGCACTGTAAGGAGTGTTAGGAAATAAGAAGAAACACTAAGCCCTTTGAAGATTTTTTTTATATACTACTACTACTAATATTAGTATGGATGAAACTAACTGACTTCTGGTTCCAGACCGGGACATTTGCTGGTCAGGCGGGACGCCGGGACTGAGATTCTAAACCGGTGACAAGTCCCGGTGTACCGAGACGAATGGAAATCCTAATCAGAAGACTGACCACAATTTGGAGCGATCGTTCGTGGGCTAATATTTTGGAACCACGCCATTTGTCGTGACGCCAGTTGTAATGAAGTCAATTGGCGCCATCGTTCATGGCGGGCTTTAGTGAAGACTACGTTCAATTTCGTTTAACCGTTCACAAGTTATACTCTAAAGCCAGCCATGGACGATAGCGCCATCGCGTCAGTTGGAACCACGTCAGTCCAAAAACTGACCGTGCGTGTCAAATCCGCGAGCCAATATTTGGCGTGACGCCGACCCACGGATTTTCCGGGCGTACCATAATCCATCGTGGCGTCATGCCATGGCTTCACGCCGTCCGCCCGTGCATGCGCGAACTCACATCCATTTCGGCTCATTTGGTAGATCGGAGCGGTACGATTGCACGTGCGTGCGCCTAGGGTAGGGTTGCCATAAAGGCACAGGTACTGACCGGGACACTATATCAAAACCTAGATTATGCATAAATTCTATTAGATAATTAGGTAGGCAATGGTTTTGAATGTCCATAACCAATAAATTATAGGCCACAGAAAATTTTCCGATTCAGAACGATTCACGCAGCTCTGTAAACTCACAGATAGTTAGCCAAAAGTCTCCAATGAACGTTCGTTGTCTATGTATACACATAATTGACATCTGCGAATGAAATCTACGGACTTATAATGCCTGAAACGCTCTGTAAGGAGTGTTAGAAAATAAGAAGAAACACTAAGCCCTTTGAAGATTTTTTTTTATATACTACTACTACTAATATTAGTATGGATAAAACTAACTGACTTCTGGTTCCAGACCGGGACATTTGCTGGTCAGACGGGACGACCGGGACTGAGATTCTAAACCGGTGACAAGTCCCGGGGTACCGGGACGAATGGAAATCCTAATCACAAGACTGACCACAATTTGGAGCGATCGTTCATGGGCAAATATTTTGGAACCACGCCATTTGTCGTGACGCCAGTTGTAATGAAGTCAATTGGCGCCATCGTCCATGGCCGGCTTAAGACTATACAAATATAAACGTAGATACACACGGACAATTTCGTACCTATTAATCCAACTATTTTGTTTGTGAAAACGGTTGACAATGACAACGACTTATGAAGTTTAAAATTTCTACCACCTTATTAAAAAAATATAAAAACCGCCTTTAAAAATGTATGAAATAAAAAAAAAACGAACCCTAGAGTTGAAGGCGGTGCTAAAGAAGGCTACACAAATCAAAAAGGATATCATCCACTCATGTTTTCTTCGATTCGTTCGATTTTTTTTTATTTCATACATTTTTGAAGGTGGTTTTTATATTTTTTTAAATAGTTTTTTATTTCACAGTTTTTTTAGTAATTTTTTGCTATTAATGTACTCGGCGGAATCGCTCGGCCTTCGGTCTCGCGATCCCGTCTCGCTTTCCAATCCGATCTTGACCAAATTGAAATGGGACCATACGGGAAGCAAATAAAAAATAAATCATCAAAATCGGTTCACTCAGTCGAAAGTGCTGAGGTAAAAACATAAAAAAAATACAGTCGAATTGAGAATCTCCTCCTCTTTTTGAAGTCGGTTAAAAATATTAACGAATTGTTAGAAATGAAAAAAAAAAAATTGCATCGGCCGGGAATCGAACCCGGGCCGCCCGCGTGGCAGGCGAGCATTCTACCACTGAACCACCGATGCTTACATCTTTCTCTTCAATAAATGCGTACACCTGTCTCGCTCGTTCGTGTATCAACCGATATTGCGAAGGTGGCGGATGACGTCATCAGGGCGGGATTAATATGATAGATAGAAATACTTTATTGCTCCAAAACATTTTACAGTAACAAACGAGAAGTAAATTACATGAGGGGCAAAAGCGGACTTATCCCTTACAGTGATTTCTCCTAGTCAAACTTTTGGATGTTTGAGAGTCGTATGTTGTGAGATGTAAGTAGGTAGTAGCAACAGGCTTGAGTGTGGGAATGTAAAATATAATATAAGCAAAATAACCATGATAAATAAACTATAATATACTACATATTTAAGTACGTACTAGTTAATTAAAAGTATAAATTAAAAATTGAATAACTTAATAATTGTTCGCTGCTTGATCGATTGAATCTTGTTCGAATACTTTGCGAAACATGGTGGCCGGTGTTGTGCTGTAATTTACCACAGTTCTTGCAGCACAACGCCGATTACTCTTTTTACCCCGATTGTGGAGATTCAGCGTGTGAGATATGTATGTATGTAAAATAAAAATTAAAATACATAAAAGTTAACTTTATTATTGCATAAAAGTATAAATATGTAAGCGCTGACAACCAACTTTATCAGAGTGAAAGCTTTATGATAATTTTACATTATCATCTTTCTGAAGAATTTAGACGTCGAAACAGCGATGAAAATATGAATTTTTTCCTTCCAAAACCAACGGTCAAATTGGCATAGCAGCTAGTTCCGACAGGAACTATAGCTAAACCCCATGGGTGTAGCAAGTGTTGTAACAATTTAAGACAGGTTTCAAGTAAACATGAAAGAAAGATGGAAAGAAAATTGCACTGGTGAGTGAATAAGGTAAAAACCTTTCCCAATTAACGAAGATTGATAAGTTGATAACTATGATAATGATTGATAACTCATGTTGAAGTTTTTATACCTACCTAGGTACACAGATGTAAACATAGCGATCGGTTCCATCGGTTGCCGACAAGCGCCAAACATCAATATTGCTAATTTGTAAACAAATTTTGTTCACAGCTTCTACGGTCCACCTTGCGCCTATTTCTATTTTACTTTCAAAGAACATTAATAGCTTCCTCTTGAACCATACTAATTGCACAAGCAACAGAATCGAGGTATATTTTAATAAGCTCTGTATTTCGAAGTAGGTAAGCCAACTTTTAACAAATCAGAAATATTTGTCTCCTGAAATTTTTTTCAAGAAACTTTTCCATCGTTCGGATTGAATTTAGATCAGTCGAGCCATGGAACCACTCGTATTCATGCAGTGAGCGAAAGTGCATGTCGAGAAGGGGAGGCCTTGGCGCAGAAGCGCTGACCAGGTGGGACTGAAACGAAATCTTTTTAGAATGTTTTGATTAATAATAATTCATTGCACAGCTGCACTTATCATAATTTAATGCGATAGCGCACAAATATTAATTTCGATAAGATTTACGTGGATGATGGTGACTTTGCATTCTGCAAGGCGACCTCATTACGACTAAATTCTTCTATTATAAAAAACCGGTCAAGTGCGAGTTAGACTCGCGCGCCGATCAGTTATTCGTATCAGTAAATCATATCATACCACATTATCTTAGGCTTTCGACCTGCCCTTAATTGACTACATCGAGAGACGTATTCATTCTTTAAGGTATCTAAACTTCTTCTTCGAAACTTACTTTCTTATTGGCTTACTGTTTTCGAAAAGTATATAATTTTCCTGAACGCAGCTCGGCCTTCGGCCTCGCCCTCAGTGACATACTGTTTTCGATAATAATAAATAGTTTCAATTTAGCTCGGCCATCGGCCTCGCCGACTTTTGGAGAAAGTGTATCCATTAACTGAACGCAGCTTTTCTTTCGGCCTCGCCCTCGGTGACTTATTTTCTTCGAGAAAGTATATCTATTACCTAAAAGCAGTTCGTGTTTTCCGTCCAGTTCACCAAGGTGTGGGCTGACATCACGATAGTAGTAGTATCAGGCACAGTGGTCGTTTTTAGAGTTCTGTGCGGATACGGAACCCTAAAAATTAAAATGATGTTCGAAGGAAGTATAGCATTAGTTTGTTCTATCCAAATACCTGACTCCTAAGTATAGTTCATTTTAGTGACTGTCGCCTGAACCAGATAACGCCGCGCCCCGCCGGCCGCGAGCGCAGCTGCGTGGACAAAAGCTAGATAATAATGAATTACACTTTAGAATACAATTTCACATATAGTATTCAATAGCAAAAGCTTAATAAACAACTTTTTTTTCCAGTTTTACAACATTACTCTCTTGTTTTCACCTCAAAATAACGAAATGCTAGACATAATATAATTTTTCAGATAGAAATGGTGTAATAAAATTGTTACGGCCATAAATATTTTTTTGTCGACGCGACATTTATCAAAATGTAAATTGATTTAGTAGAATCGGATGGCGACCTAAATAGTCACTGGAGATAATTTTAGTTCTATAAGTAAATTTAAATATATTAAAAGCTTAACACATTTTATAAATCCAACGACGTCCTCGCTTCTAATAAATTAAGCGGCATTACACATTCAGCGTGAGATTAAAACTAGTAAAGCTTTTTTTAAATTATAGAAATACTTGTGAGAATGTTTACAATAGCTCAATTATAGTAGGTTATAAATTGTCTCTTTTGAAGATAATTAATTAATTTTTAGGAGGCTTGCTAAAAGAAAACTTGAATAGTAATGAGGATTATACGCAGACGATGCTCGAAATTAGTGAAATTAATAATTAATGTTTTGTATTAAATCCAGTGGAGAATGACAACATTATATAAGGGTTGTACGTGGATTATATCACTGTTCTGTATGTCAAAGTATCCGACCAAATCTGATAACATAAATTATTAATACCTAATGATATTATAATCCCAGCCTCATAATATTTTTTTATTTGTTTTTATTTTTATGGAAACTGACGGTTGACTACAACACCTACAACATCAGTGATGTCAGCCCATAACACCGGGTGAACTAGGTGCTGTGTCAGCGCTTCCCTTCATTTCATGTCGGCTACACTGAACTAGACGGAAAACACGTACTATTTACATAGCCATTTCGACCGACGTTTCATTCATTGTGGTGGTACCAACCCGGGCGGGATAAACCCTACCCCCTAGTAAGGTAAGAAGGGAAGGGACCTACAGTTTTACGTGGATTCCGAACCACGGTCAACCTCCAACAGTCGAGCGTCACCCATCCAAGTACTGACCGCGCTCAGGGTTGCTCGACCGACCGCACCACTGAGCTACCGAGGCTGACAAAATAATCCTCTTCGAGCCTTTGCTTTCTCCGCTGCTGGACACAGTTTTTCCTTTATCTTTGAGTTGACATTCAGTCATAGTCATACATTCCGAGTTTTATTTAGACCTCAGGGATCATCTGCTCTCTAAAATTAAGGCTAACTTCAAGAACAAATTAAACTCTAGTAATAAGAGTGCATTGCTTTGTGTGTGCAGGATACGGCCACATTGCACCAAAGACGCAGTCGGGCAAGGTCGTGACCATATTCTACGCCATCCTCGGAATCCCGCTCATGCTGCTCTGCCTCTCCAACATTGGTGACGTCATGGCATCCTCATTCAGGTACCTAATTCAATCATTATGAAATAGTGAAATTTTGCCCACTAAAATCCGTCCATAGCGGTCACAATCGTAAAAGAAAACCCAGAAGATGTCCAAGCACATCTTCTGGGTTTTACAAGCTCATCGTTACATAGAATGCACCACCTTATCTCATGGGGCTGTTTACCTAGATAAATCTACATACTCTCAAGATGAGGAACATAAACGTTTACCTAATTTTTAACACACAGTTTCTATTTATCATCTAATAAACCTATATGTATCTCTTTATCAGGGTTTTTACAAAATAGCAAACTGGCAGCACAGAAAAAATATCATTCTCTAAAACTTTAGCAAGAACACGCGAAGACTGAATTAGCTCAAAAGGTTGGAAGTTACTACCCAAGTTACAACTCTGAGGTACTCTGATCTTCATAGTCTTCAGACTTATATATTGAATTTGAAACAGATTCCTGTACTGGCGAGTGTGTTGCTACGTTTGCACCAGACCACCCAAGAGACGAAGACGACATCGGGCACTTTCACGGCATCCTAGCATGTAAGCCGCTTCTCTCGTTTACAATTTGACAAAAGAGTTAATACGACGGGAAACTCACTCTTTCTCGTATAAAATGGGCAAGACCTTTTACATCTTGGAAACTAGCTTATTTTAGCCTATGCCATAGGCCACTTGTTTGGATATTGCAGGGAGAAAAGTAGCCTCTGTTGTCACGATTTAACTTGAAATAGTATCTCACAAAGAACAGACACCTATTTTAACGTAGATCGTGTGAACAGGCACAGGTCGGTGCGCGGGCGCGGCATGTCGACGAGGCGACGCGCGCGACCACTCAGCTCGGCCCTGGAACCGCATTCCTATTCAGACACCGAGTGCAGGTCTCTGAAGATTTTCGTAAAAAAACTATTGAAATTACAGCAAACAAAATTCTAAAAGGACCTAATTTCTAATCAACCCTTCAAGACTACATTACGAAATCAACGTTTTTTTATAGAAATAAGAAAAATAAAGCTGGTTACATAAAATAAATAATTATAATTATAATCATCATACCAGACTGGAGGTCAGTAGTGAGAGAAGCGAGAGAAGATCCCTAGCAAAGGGACTATCTATGTACGATGTGAAAAGGAATGAAGGCATAGATCGGATGTAGCGGACAAGAAGATGGAATGTGACAATATGGTGGTGGTGATGTTGTTGTTGGTACAGGTACCGCGACAGTGGCTATGCCACAACACCAGGAAGCACCAAAACAAAGAAACAGACTCCAGCGAGGTTCCGTTCCCAGCCACCGGTGACACATCGACACGGTCCTGGTAAACTCTTTCTTTTTCGCTGTTTTCTTCTCCTGAAAAGATACCGTACATAAGGGCGACAGGTTCGCCACCTCTCACCTTGGCACGGTCTTTCCACCGAGTTATGCAGCAGGTGGGCTTTCGTGCCTTACTTGCTGCCTGATCCCTTATCTTATCCGAATACGTGGTGGTCGGTGTTGTTCTGTAATTTACCAGAGTACTTTCAGCACAAACCCGATTACTCTGCTTACCCCGATTGTCGTGATACGGCGTGTGGTGTGTTTGTGTCTTCTCCTCGTTGTTCATAGATATATCCACAGCTGGCCAGGGTTTTCATTACTTCTTCACTGGATTTTCACTACCTACTATTTAGCTGTTCTTATCACAGATTTTTCATCAATACATTAACTAGATTGGCAATGTGTGACAAGGTCGGTTTAATTCAAACACGTGTTCTTAGAGAAAGTACGATGAAGGCAAACAACGTTATTCATTATTTGATTGAAATTAGGTTTATTTACTACAAATGTGTTGATTCTGCTACTATTCCTATAAAAGATTTGGTCACTTGCCGCTACCTCACCACTCTTTTCTTGGTTTATTTTTATATATGTAGCTCAACGGACAGAAGTGAAAGTAAACAATCTGAGTAGATAGTATAGAACGAATTTGTGAATTCGTTCACCAGCTCCGATAGCCGTGATCGTCTAGTGGTTAGGACCCTACGTTGTGGCCGTAGTAACCCAGGTTCGAATCCTGGTCACGGCAGTGCACCGTGCACTGTCACGGCGGAGCATTTTTTTATTTATTTAAAAATTTATTATTGGCATGCGGAATAGTAGTAATCAATAATTACGCATTTTAGAATTTCTTCTAACAGAAAATAAATAAAACATGAAAATAATTAAATTTCGTAAAGTTGGGCGAAGGAAGAATATGAATGAAATAACGGAAACCCGTGGCAATGAATAAGATGTCTCGTCTAACATCAATGCGTATTCACGACAGGTGAAGGCGTGAACCGCACACGCAGTTTCCAGACGGAGGCGGACCGATCTCCTATTCCGCACCGCCGACATACTCGGGACCACTTTCCTGACGAAGGCCTAGAAGGTACGGTAGATATTTATATAAACGATTCCAGATTACAATGTAATTTCAGGAGCTATTTTATTAGATACCTACAACATTCTGAGTTTTTTTCTGCTCTCATACCATTTTGCCTTCTTGTAAAACTAAAGTAACCTATTGTCACAGAGGAATTCCCCAAAATCTCCCTGCCCCTGCGGGACCTGCAGTCCGCACTGTACGACCTAGAAAGGCACGAGCGGTGTCAGCCCGGAGACCTGCGCAGTACCTCACTCCCCAGGCCCCCGAGGCACCATCAAGACCACAGGCGGAAGTTCGACTATAGAGACCGAGACAGGGATCCTTACGGCCGCGATCGTGAGAGCAACGAAATGCACAACCTGGGTGATGTCGACTATGACAACTTTAGAGAGAGACAGGCGCGATTGAGAAGAAATGTGGAGGAATATGAAGATAGAGAGTACGATTACGATCCAGATGACGACTTTGACATGGATAGACCGAGAGTAAGAAGGCAGTTTGACCGCGAACGCCGGGGTGATCGAACACAGGAGTATTACGACAGAAGGGCAGAACGCGAGTATCCAGATTACTGCGAACCGGACAGAAGAAGAGCTCGGAGTATGATGTATGAGGCGGAAAGAAGATGTTACGACGACGATATGCCCCCGAGAAGGCAGTACAGGAGACTGGATACGAGAGATGAAACGGGGAGGAGGCCCTATCGAGGCGTGAGTATTTACTTAGCAAGGACATTTTCCTAATAGTTGTTAAGAATTTGCTTGATAAACGAATTCAAATTAAATTTATTTGACTATATATTATGCACTAGTAATGGTTTTCCATGCATAGAGGAAAACAACTGGACTGGAACATAATCATAATTTGATAACTTTAAAATTACGACTGTTCATGTTTGTAGCCCGCTTATGGACGTAAATTAACATTCGATTGAAATCTCTAAGAAACGGCCGAAGAGACACACTGACATGGCACCTAGTTCACCAAGGTGTTATGGGCTGACATCACGGATGTAGTAGGTTTTCTCAATGGTTTCTTTGTCGCACCGCTAGAGTGTGGAACTGTCTTCCGGCGAGTGTATTTCCTGAATCCTTTAACCTGGGTGTCTTCAAGCGTAATATTAACGGGCTAGACAGCCTAGCAACAGTCCGCAAATCTGCTGGCATGGCACCTAACTGAGCGTGGTTTCGCGAGGAGAGGTGATTTTGGCTCTGTCGTCTGCACCATTGGTCCCTCGGCACAGCCATCCATGCTGGTTTACATAAAAAAAGATGATGTAGCCAATCGGTTCCATAAAAAAAATTATATGTATCACTTATATCTATTTAAAGATAGATATAAGTGGCCACCTTCGTATATGAAGCAGTGAAAATTGCACGTATTTAGTTCTGTCGAGATATAACTTTTCAGCTGCTTCATTATAACGATTGAAACCAACGAATTAAAATCATAATGAAGAAAGTAGAATGTCGTTGATTGAAACCCAATTATGTGCTTTCAGTCTATGTCACCGGAGCGGCGATGTCGCAGTGAGATGCCGCCCCGAAGACAAGACCTGGTAGATGACGACTGGAGCGACAGTGAGCTGGACTATGATCGTCTGCATCTAGCGCGCCGCAAGGAGCGACTCACAGGTCCGTAATGAAAACACCCTGGGGAGTTAATTATCCCCGCTGTTTAAGTTACCTTGCAAGGGTGATTACCTTGCAAGAGTGATTGAAAGAAGACTACTTTTTCGATTTGGTGCAATTGTAATCGAACAATCGTGATTGGATCATGCAACAGTTGTAATTAGCGGGTAACAAATAGGTAATTGTAAGAAAAGCGGCGCTCGTTACTCGTTGAGTGCTTGGAGATAACTATTGCGAGTTTTTAAAATTGGCAACTTGAAATCAGCTAGAATTAATATTTAAGTAACTTTTTTCTATCTTAAATCATGTTTTTATTTTGTAATAGATACGTGTATTTTTTCATTTAAGGTTGGACGTCGCGGCAATCGGAGTTGCAGTTACAAGGAGCGGAATCTGCAAAGCCACATGTAAACTTTCTACATAATATAATTTTTTCAATTTGTTGTTGCCTCAAGCAGTTGCCTGTGAGCAATTTCATCGCATCTAGCAATCTATCAAGGGATTCTATTCTATTATACTATTCTATCATAGATA
Organism: Nematopogon swammerdamellus; assembly: GCA_946902875.1. Classification (NCBI taxonomy): domain Eukaryota; kingdom Metazoa; phylum Arthropoda; class Insecta; order Lepidoptera; family Adelidae; genus Nematopogon; species Nematopogon swammerdamellus. The sequence continues at coordinate 15,022,789 of OX336345.1, forward strand.
TTGACTCACGAGGCAACTTATGCGTTAACGATATTAAAATGTGCATATTCCCCGATTGATAATAATCATAGGAATGTATCATAAAGTGGGCATTGAAATTGTTTTATGTTAATGTATTTTTCTTTCAGATCAGGCCAGTGCCGATCTGGCTGTGTGTTTTTCTCGTCGTCTCTTACATCATCGCCGGCACATTTCTCTTCCACGAGTGGGAGTCTTGGTCCTACTTGGACTCGGCTTACTTCTGCTTCATAACCCTGACCACTATCGGCTTCGGAGACTTCGTTCCAGCTCAGGGTATCAAGAGTGATGCACCTGCAAAATCCATTGCCTTGTGTTCTCTCTATTTGCTCTTCGGTATCTCGCTTCTGGCCATGTCCTTTAACCTTGTTCAGGAAGAGGTGATATCAAACGTGCGAGCAGTGGCCAAGAAGCTCGGCATCATCAAGTCTGATGGGGAGGAGAGTGAAAGCGAATGACTTATTTAATGTATGTTGCGGCTAATAAAGTTTTGTTTAAGTGATCTTTTAGCTAAGGAATTGGTCCCGGTGTATGTAAATATATAGTACGTCTTACTGCTTGCTTACTACTGGTGTACTAGCCTTTGTATACGTTCACCCCAATGAAATGTTGTTGCTATGAGCTACGTTCATGCGAAATTTTAGACTAGACAGACGGCTGACACGAATGTATAATAGTAAAAGAGAAGACAGCAATTCAATTTTGACTCCCATCACCATCTCCCCAAGTTTTGAAGGTTAAATCATAAGTGGCTGGAATTTAAGTAATATTCATAGATAATTAATTGTAATTTTTGATTGTATTGTAATTTTAGGGTAATTCGTAAGAACTATATTACTGTACAATTACAATAGCTCACTTGTGTATTGCCCGGGATTGCCAAATAAATGATCAAAAGTGTCTTGACTGACGTGAGTGAAAGTTTAGTGGATATGGTTCTATAGGCCGTTCACAGTTATTTAACATTTTTTTATATAGAAACTGACACGGATGGCTACATCACCTACAACATGCGTTATGTCAGCCCATAACGCCGGCTGAACTAGGTGCCATGTCAGTGCTTCCCTTAATTTCATTTCACATTTGACATTTGTCACTTTATCTTTTCGATAGGTTGGCATTACGTGCTAAATCGTAAAAAGTCTTACCTGCTATTTATATTTTCCCCGTAGTAGTGGAAAATAAAATTATATATATATGTAGGTACCTGTTGTACCTACTATCGAGTGCAGAGATTCCTATGTCTAGGACCTACCTACCTAATGTTCAAATGATTATGTCATAGATTAAGTTCTAAATTCGAATTGTTGAACTGTCATCTTCGTCATTTACATGTCGAATTTATTGGATTATTTTATTGCTGAATAAAACCTACATTTTGAAATGTCATCAGGGTTTTGTTCCAGCAGTTCATACTGCAGAAAGACTGCGTAATCGTTTGAACTATTTTATTAATAAATTGATATTTTCGTAAAGGGGAACCGTACAAACCGATTATGGCAACACTGAGCTCAGGTGAGCCAACTTTATAGCTAGAAGTAAAATAACTGAGAACGGTCTATATGGTTGTGTTATCATCTGGCACAAGGCAAGAAGCAATGCGAAGCGGGAGTTGGTCTGTTACTTCAACCTACTAGGTTCGAACCTGGTCCGGCAGTGCACCGTGCACTGTCACGGCGGAGCAATATTTTTTAAGTATGAGAAGAATTTTACATTTTAACCGTTTTAATTACAGATTTACACGAGTTTAATTTTGCGCCTTATATCAACTTGTAGCTATGGTTAAATTTTTATGAAATGTATAGACCGTCGTAGTTGGTAAGGAGAGAAACCATTGCTGCCACTCAACTGGAATTTTAATTTATTATGTACTTTAAATGGTCAATAATAACTTACATACATGCAATTTTTACATACCTACCTAAATCACCAATAATCACAGAGTTAACTAGGTACCATGGGTAGAATCTGAACCGAATGCCCATATTGTGTACCTACTGATAAATTTAAATTAAATACTGTTACTTAAAGTCTAGCTGATATTAATAATATTATCTATATGCACCATTTCTGTTTGTTATTTTGTATGATCGTAGGTAGATCTAAGGAACACACCAAAGGAACAGGTTGAATTGTACAATAACAACAACATTTGAAATTTAAATTTGATTGCATAGGTACAAGATCAGCATATTTCGGCAGCAAGAAAAGGCAATCACCCGGACTGTAGAGCGTCCAGTCCGTCGTAATTCTAATAATCATATTCCTTTGTTCCCAATGCTATTATGATAATGCGAGGTGTAGGTAGGTTCTATTAGATCATTGTTTTTAGATCAACGGCTGCGGCAAGAATAAACCGACAAATATTATCAGTATTGATACGAACTTACAAGCAAACCAAACAAACCGACCATAATCGTGTATATCGATTTTAAATAGGCGTATTGTCATTAATTAATAGTCATGATTTACAAATCTTAAGCCGAACACCGCGTTGTAAAAGTAATTAAGGCAAACATTGTACCTTTTCTAACTGTGCAATTAAAGGGAGATGAAACTAATAGGTTTGCCTTCCTCATTTTGCCCGGCTTTAGCATCCGAAAACAGATATTCACTAACATGTTAAGAAAAACACTAAACTTGATAGGATCATGATACAATGACCGTGATAGAAGGAGCCTCCTTAGCTTCGCCGTAGTCGGGCAAAAATTACTACAAAATGCAATAAGCCTCCTAGAAAAAACAAATACTCGAAACTAACTCCTATACACTATCGTCAAAACCTTGCGTCCATCTCAATTTTCTCCTTCTTGGGTTTGGTGCTCTTGCTTGTGGCCAGTTCCTCCGCCTCCTGTATGGTATCAGGGAGTTGCGTGTTGAGCGTCTCAGGAGTTAGAATCATCAGCATGCCGGAGATGATGGCCGTCGTACCGAAGAGTATTGACGGAAGTGACTCCATGTAGATGGCCTGAAGTGCAGAAGAATAAGGTATAAATATGGAATCTATTGAAGTTAAGTTGAAGTGTGTCAGGTTTCAGCAACAATTGAAACCTAAGTTTTAGACGCCTATGCGAATATGAATACAGAATATGTTTCACAGCGTTTCCTTCTCAAAATACTGAATATCTTTGGGAAGTTTATTACATGTTTGTCAATTTTGATACGCTTACGAGTATAATTTCCTGTTAGTACGTATTTAGTAACACGTAAACACAGCGACGACATTGAATACGTCATCGTCGGCGGAAAACAAAACCGTACCGTTGAGACAGGCAGAATTAGAGGAAGATTGGCGAAGCGTATTTCCAGCAGTGGACGCATAAACGCTGACTAACTGACTGACTAACGTATTTAGTCATTTACCCTATGAATAGTTCAACGTTTTAGCATTCAATTAGAAAAAAGAACAGACCCTCAAAAACAAAGAAAGTACTTTGGTACAACACTAAACAGAAAGCCTTGATGTAGATATACTCGTTGCCAACAACATAATCTGAGTCTACTTCAATTAGTCGCCGATGTCGACTTTCAAGTGAAATCAAACGAAAGGTAATATCTGTGGTAATACTTACAAGGAGAGGAGTCTGAGGAGCAACAATGGACCCGATGCGTCCCACCATGGAGCAGAAGCCGAGCAGGGAATGTCGCGCATGCGTGGGGAACAACTCGGACGTGTACATATAGATACCGCTGAATGCCATAGTGATGGTCACCTTGCCCAGAAGATATAGCACTGTAGCCAGCCATGGAACCGCTATAAAAGAAGCAAACATTTGGTTAACCATCAATGGTACCTAGTACATTCGCAATGCCAGCGAGTTGGTTGGCACATTGTTAAATCCAGCCTCTAGTATTTGTTCAGCTATACTGAACTCAGTGGAAAAACAGGAATTTTAACTTCCTTCATGCTCCTATAAATCAAACTTCATAATATATTAGCATAATATTCAGCATCAAAATAATTGAACATTGGTTGAAGATAATAATCAAGCTGAGTATGGAAGTAATATAGTACATATCACAACATATATTGGGCCATACATAACCAAACCTGTGGTGCATGATAAAAATTCAAAAAGAAAAAAAAAATTGCTCCGCCGTGACAGTGCACGGTGCACTGCCGTGACCAGGATTCGAACCTGGGTTACTACGGCCACAACGTAGGGTCCTAACCACTAGACGATCACGGCTATCGGAGCTGGTGAGGTAACAGACCAACTGAGCCAATATCTACTTGTACTGTGAACCGGCGGCGCCGAAAGTAAAGCATTTTCATTAGTTACCTACCACGACGGCCAATCATGCGTTACAGAACAACATTAACAGCTACGGTTTGTGGACATTGTATAATCTAATTTATCAATAACGTTATTTACACTTGCCTTCATTAAAATATTGAGGTTAGAAGTTAGTGGAATATAATAATTTCAGTGACGTCAAAATCAATATTAAAGTATTTTGTTTTCATTGGAATTAGTGTGCCCTACTGGTGTATGTGTATAATCTTGCGCGTGTATATAGCGGTCTCTAGCTAGACTACATAGACACCTAGCACCCAGGATGATGATGACATGACGCAGCTATGACATTGCATAGATAATGCAATGCTGCGTGACATATGACTGACACACTCGGGTCTATATAAACACATTGTCAAAATTGTTGGAAATGTATTAAAACCTGAGAGGCATAAAATCACTAATATAGTGCCACCAAGAAGTTATGATGCGTGGGAAATATGCGCAACTGTCTGCATTTCTAAGAAGGGACGTGAACTTTCGATCGAAAGTTTGTCGATAATGAGGTAATTAGGTCATACAATTTGTCGACAAAGTTTCGACCGAAAGTTCACGTCCCTTCTTAGGAATGCAGACAGTTGCGCATATTTCCCACGCATCATAACTTCCTGGTGGCACTATACAGTAGTAATTCAGTACATACAGTACTACAATACAGTAGACATTGCTTGTATTAAGTATACATAAATTATACTCACATTTAGAAACGAAAGGAATTATAATGAAGGCGATTCCGCAAGTCGTATACGCCGCCATCAATGTCTTCTTCCTTCCTATCCTGTCCAAGACGAGAGCGTTTGTCACCACAGATATTATCTCCACGCTCACCACCAATATGTAGTTCATGTACTTGTCTCCAGCTAACGATACCGAATTTATCGCCAGTCCATAGAACACAAACGTGCAAGTTATCCACCAGAATGAGCAGATTAGCAACCTGGTCAAAATGACAGGTGACTTCAAGACCTGCTTCGTTAGAGATCTAGTATCTACTTCTTTGTTTTCTTGCGCTTTTGAGTTCGGGTTTTCTTTACCCTCTTTTAGCTGTTGTACTATTTCATCAGATAGAGTAACTTTGTTGACTTTAGCAGCTTTCATAATGAGGTTGACGGCCTGCTCCTTCTTGCCTTTGCTCATTAGCCATCTGATACTCTCAGGCATGATAAAGATGTATACGACGAACAGAATAGAGGGTGGATACATGACTAGAACCCAGGTCCTCCAGTAGGGCAGTGCCTGCGCAGTTAGTGCAAAGCTGATGCCGCCCAGTACTAAGGTGATGCCCAGGAACGCAGTCGTCAATACTCTCTTGTCTTGTCCGAGTAACTCGATTGCTGGAATTTATAATTTGTCATTCAATAAGAGCTCTTGTGGGTTAATATGAAGTGAATACACGGCACAGTTCCTGGCGGTAAATACTGTGTCCAACGCTTCGTTATCGTTGATGAGCGAGAGTGTCAAATGCCAATACATATTGATACTCGTACTTTCTTTATGCACTTGGGCAGATATTTAATTTAAGATATTTCCAATGTTGTAAATTATTGTAAGTACTTCATAACCTACATAATATATTTACGCATGTTCGGAAGTACCTAACTCAATTATATAGGTAACTAGTGCCATAATGTGAAAGTAGAAAGGGGTTGGAGCAATTAGCTCTAATTATTGTAAAATTAAGACGAAACATATTCAACTGAATAAATGGTACTGTTCATAAATAACTAAGAGGATTTAAAAAAATACTCACTAAGGATATATGCAGCAGGAAAGGCACTTGCGCCGGCCACTGTTTCAAGGAACTCCACCAGGACGTACATTTCGTAGGAGACAGAGAAAGCCTTCAGGGTACCGATCACTCCCAGTAGGGTAGTGCTGAGACACAGCGCTATCTTGCGTCCCCATCTGGAATTAATATAACATTTCTGTTTGTGAAATTTATCGTTTATATTGGTAGGAATTTTACCGACATTTGCTTTCCCTATGTTTTTGTGGCGTTTCCCGAGTTTTTGTTCATATAATATGCTGAACCGAACGAGAATAATAAGCCGTTTCGACAAATTCAGCGCTATTGCGCTATTGGTACTATTGTACCGATCAGAAAATTATGCTTTACATTTTGAGACAAGGAAATTATTAGATGTTTAATTTTAATATGGACTGATGGGTGCAACATAGAAAGATAGCTACTCGTATATGAAGAAAATTTACTTATCTTTAAATTTACGTATCAAACTCATCGTGAGAAAGAAGCGCTGCACGCCAACTGGTATCGAATTGATGCCTCTCGTAACACGTGGTGAAAGTAAAGGTAAAGTTCTACCAACAACTGTGTGAAAGCGATGAGAACTAACTTGTCAGAGATGAAGCCGAAGATGGGTAGAGAGACGAGCATGCCTGCGTTGTGGATAGTCCCGACCAGGGTCCGCTTCCACTCCTGGCACGCCAGCCCGAACTGTAATCATTATTAGTACTTATTAGTATTGTGTCACTTCATATAGGCTCACTCGATTAATTACTTATTAGCAATGTGAAAATGTTCTTGCTTGCATGGTAGGTATAGGCCATACGTAGGAATGTTTGACTAATAAATATATATATTATCATACCTATGTATACCTCCTGAAACGTGCAGTAGAGGGACTTGGCGAGAATTGGGGGAGGCCATGTATAATACTGGATAAAAATGACTGGTGGTGATGAAAGGATGTTCTAAAAGGAAATATCTTCATGGCTAAACAGAAAGTAATCGTCACGAAGTAAATGTTTCTTTAAAAAAAATAAAAAATATTGCTCCTCCATGACAGTGCACGGTGCACTGCCGTGACCAGGATTCGAACCTGGGTTACTACGGCCACAACGTAGGGTCCTAACCACAAGACGATCACGGCTATCGGAGCTGGTGAGGTAACAGACCAACTGAGCCAATATCTATTGTGAACCGCGCCGCCGCGCCGCCGCCGCCTCCGCGCCGCCGCGACAGCACCGAAACTAAAGCACTTTCATGACGCTAGTTGGTCGTTTTAAGATACGGGTAATGACGGTTTACGTCTGGGTATCGAAAGCGACCTCGCATATGATAGGCTGGAATGTTAACCATTAGGCGACCACTTTAAAAATAACACTGTTTTTGTCTAGTGAATAATGTGAGCAGGATTCTTAAGATGACCAAAAATATCATACATCATAATTTATAAATAGACTTTGAACCGACAATCTTCGTAGCTAATTTTTCAATTTTAAGAAGATTATGGGCATGACAAGATAATTGAAAAATAACGTGCGACGAGAGCAATGCTAATTTTTACTTGACAGGAAACGCTTCCGGTTCGTTCTTGTGAACTATACGAGTCAACAATATTATTTATTACCTACCTACTAAAATACCGGCCAGGTGGGACGACGACATTAAGTACGCCGCGTCGGAGGCAATCAGTAGGTGCGTACCGCTGAATGCCGGGAGGACTGGAGGAAAATTGAAAATCACTCTGCTCACCCTGCCAATTTATTTCCTCTCAAGTACAGCCTTGAATTTTTCAAAAGGGGTGTGAAAAGGCTCTATTCCGGCCGGCATGGCATTGGCAATCCCTGTGCATCACAGAATGTTCATGGACATCGTTAGACACTTATTTGTAGGTGTAACGATGCCACATGTCGCGCTTTCCATAAATCAAATATATATATGGTATACAGTATAGATATATTACAATTCATTGGGAAGAATACACAAACAATAGACAATAATTATTAAGCCACAACGGCTAAAACGTGACAAAGAATGTCGAGGTCAGACTATTATTCTGTGATTGGATACTGTATAAAATAAATCGGTCAACAATGGAAACAAAGTCATCCACGTGTAACGAAGCGATTTGTCTGACATAAACTAGATTGAAGAGTTAACTATATTTTAGAAATATTGTGAACTAAGACTATTTCAACCTTCATTGTATAACTGTGCAAATATCACACGACAACGACAATACTAGGACTATAAAAAAATAAATTAATTAAAAAGTTTAATTAAAAAACAATTCTTTACTAAAAACAAAAGAACATTACCATGAAGCTAAATACCTACAAAGGTACTTTGGAAGTGGTGGAAACTAACCGCTCTGATAAGAGTTCACATCATGAATTACACAACAGTCGGTCAGCGCGTATGAGTCCACTGCTGGACATACGCCTCTCCAATTTTCTCCAGTACTTCCGGCCTACGGAACCACTGCTTTCCGGCGACGTACTTGATGTCGTCGTCCCACCTGGCGGGTGGTCTTCCCACACTCTGTTTTCCTGCTCACGGCCGCCAGTGTAGGACACTATAAATCCAACGGTGGTCGTATCTTCGACTGACGTGCCCAACCCACTGCCACTTGAGCTTAGCCACCCGGTGTTCAATATCGACTACTTTGGTGCTGCGGCGGATTGCCTCGTTACGCACCATATCATATTGCATAACATATTAGATGAAAGGTATTGTTGTGCATATCCCTCCCAAGACACTTGAACAGGGACTAAGAATGTTGAGAGAAGCCTATGTCTAGCAGTACGAAAATTAAAATGCCTAGTAGGGACAGCTCATCAAGAATATGTCACATACCTCCGAGACAATGGTATCATGAGACTCATAAACCCAGGCCGTACAGGACTGAGTCTCCGAAGAGAAGCTATCGTTGCTGCAGGTGTCATCAATGCTGTCCAGGGGGATGTATCGGGAACATCTCTGGGCACGACCCTCGGCAGGAAGGGCCCCTCCCAGCCAAGGCTGGGAGTATTCGGTAGTGTTGGCGGCCTCGCATTCTGGCACCAGACATCTGCAACATGAATATGATTCCTTTTTAAAAAAAATTGTGATGCGTGAGCCGAAATAACAGATCCATAGGGATTAGAGAGTAATATGTATAGACTTATTACTTGAAGTTTTCTCTGTTATTTTGTTTGTTTTTCCTAAATAAATAAACAAATAAAATTAAAATAAAATTATTTTTGGACGTAAGATGACTGCGAGATTTTTACATTACATTCACCACCGGGGGAACCATAGAGAAATAATATACGTTTATGGGGAGAACCTTCTCGGTGTATAAGTAATACTTTCTGTGGAAAAATATACATTTTTTTATGTAAACTGACACAGTTGGCCCCTTCACATACTACATTCGTGATGTCAGTCCATGACACATTGGTGAACTAGGTGCCATGTCAGTGCACTCCTTCGGTAGTGCCAGCTATACGAACTATTTACGTAGCCGACTTTTCATTCAGTGCGGTAGTATCTATCCGGGCGGGTTAAATAAACCTAGTAAATGAAGACCTACTGTTTTACGTGGAATTCGAACCACGGTCCTCGAGTTAAAGTTTACAGTAAAAAGACTTCTAAGAAAAAATGTGATCCATTGTTCATCAAAATGTTTTCCGCTCCGCTGCCGGCGTTCTACCATTTTGCCTACCATCATTGTCAAATGGCGCAGAGGATGTCCTCGTCTGACGCGGTTGTTGGGTTTGTGTGACTTTTGAGTAATCAAATCAATGAAGAGCTATCTGACGAGGTAAGTGGTGCGCGTCGGGCCTGATGCTCTCCGCATCGCTGCGCCTCGCGTCGTCGCACAAAGTAATTCGTCAGGTCATTTAGTTAACCAGAATGCAGGATTTCAGTTCTACATGTAGAATTTTATGAATTATGGCTGTAGATATTCAAATAAAATATGAATGGGGCGTTGGTTAAAATACAACCAACAAATTCGGAAGTTCGACTACATTCAGAGCAGCTAATATAATTCAATGAGTTGAGGAGAAGTTTGATAAAATAAAAACAATAAGGCTAGAATACGTACACCCGAAATGTGTAAAGCCAAAGATAGAAGGAAGCAAATAAGAGAAAATAAATGTAATATCATAAAAAGAGAAATAAGCACACATGTTACAACGTCAAAATTACCGAAAAATGGCATTCTGAAGTAACCGTGAGTACAAATGCAGCAGTTGATACCAGTTATTTGTCAAGAAGCGCTTCTTCGGAAGCCGCGGTTAATTACGCTGCTTATGGTAATGAGCGACGGTAGGTAAAAAGCGCTCGTCATCACCGACCACGCGTCTAGGTGGGCTGCTTAGCGTCAGAGAAGGCGGGCACATTTCCGTATATGGTCATAAATTGTGAATGATCTGAAGAATTTATTTCCCTTTATATTTTGCCTTTGAGGATAATGTGGCCGCAGTTCTAAAATGCTCGGAAACACATGCTATGCAGGAAATTTGTAAGAGACTTCCTTGGATTTAAATAGACCCTTCAGGGCCAAGAGCGATAATCCGCTGCACACTTTCGAAGACGATCGCATCATAAGACAATCAATTGAGAATATTTCTGACATTTTTTAAACACTTTTTGTAAATTTGAACAGTAAGTGTGGACTTTGTGTGATTAAATTCGAGATTCATTAATTTTTTGCGCAAACATATCTCACAAAGAGACACTTACTGGTTGTATACAAGTACAATTTATCAGCATAACAAGAAGGGATAATCCCGAGACGTTTGCACTGACTGTGGTCTGAGATTATGATTTATTTGGTTGGTAGTTGAAATAAAGAAAATTATGGTTACATTGACGTAGATTGTTTGACCTAGATAGAAGTGACTGCTAATGTCTGATTTGATGATAGTGTCAGCTCGTAACGTGGTTATAAAGTCAGATAGGATCTACAATCGAACTCTCCTAAAGGACATCTGAGGATGTTTTAGGAAATGATGTAGCCAGCACGTATCGAGGTGCTTCCTCGCACGTGTTTAGACTTCCATATCATCCACAACTAGCCCATAGTCTACGAAGAACGTGCAGTTCCTCCTTCTATTCGATTACTTGTCAAATAACAACACGAAAGCAATACCGGTAGAACCAGTGAAACTGGCTCCGTTGTAAATAAAAAGGCAAAACGACTTGATACGAGTACCTACGGATAGCTTGATATCAAAAGTGGGTTGGGCTGACTTGGGTTGGTCGAATCTGCGCATCGAACACGCGCGTGACGTAGATGGTATCTCATTGTGGGTGAGAAGGAAAAGTGCGGAGGACGCACATCTCCAGTTACTGATCCGAATTGATCGCATCTGTGCGGATAATTCCTGCGTTGCGGTCCGTTAGAAAAGTGACATTGTATTTGTCGTAAAGTTAGCACGAAATTAATTATATACCAAAGGCTTTGGTGAGTAAATAACTTGTATGGAGATATTTCATACTGAGATTACTCTTAGCTATGTTATATCTACATAGGCTACCAAGTTAACATTGACGTGTAAGTTTAGAGAGGGTTGTAAAGCGTCTATTTTTATGTCAATATTAGCTTGTCTAAATTGCTCAATGAACAAACAAATGGTGTTCGTGCCAAATGTGAAGTTCACTTGACTCTTATCCTTGAACCATTACTGAATGAGTTTGTGCAGTGACCGCTTGTTGGCCTTTTGGAACGAATAGTAAACGACAACACTTGAAGAAGATCCGGCTATGGTTTTTGCTATCGAGTCGTTGCGATTTCGCTAATATTTGTGGTCATGATATATTATTATTATGTGGGATGATAACTTGTTGCTTGCTGTTATTGTACTTACTATGAATTTGTTGGTCCCTCAAGCGAGAGGTCACAGATTCGAAACCCAGGTGTCCACCTAATAAAGGAAGACCTTTCCGTCCAGGTCAGTGTAACCGGTACGACTTAAAGAAAGCATTGACATGACTCCTACTTTCGAAAACATGACATATTGAGTCCACGCCATGGGTGTAGCAGATGATGTAGTCAAGTACAAAGGACTGATAAAAGGATGACCTCACCTGTACTCGACATCCGCAGCCAGGAATACGTAATTGGTGCCGTACAAAGTGGTCGTTATAGCTGCTAATGTCAACAGTGCGTAGTTGTACAGATGGAACTGGCGAAACGTGCCCAGCTCACGCATTACACGATCTAGGTCCAATTTGGTATTAACGGTCTCTTGTACGTTGGTACTCATTTCAATGTATTTTTGTATCGTCCAATATTTCACTAAATTCCACTAAACACCATCCGATTTCCAATTGATCAGTGGTTCAAATAAGTAAACAACACGGATACTGTCTTTCGAATCTCCTCTCAAAGATGTGGATGGAGTTTTCACACTTCTTCCAAAACTTTCACGTTATGTTGTCTCAAAAAATAAAAAAAATAAAATTATATTCGATCACACGACACTACCGCTAGGAACTAATTCTTCAAATACTTGATAGTGTTGCTAGTTCACACTATTAATTATGTCGTAAATTTTCCGCATCATTGAGATTTCTTCTAAAGCTAACTATTTGAAAAGTTTTTATTTATTAAAATTAGTTTTTAGCACCCGCAGAGTGTAGAGTATGAATGCACGGGATACGATATGCAATGTTATGGCCAATGTCGAAGCTAATATGCTTCTCGATGATGATGCAGTAACAGCAGCAGAATGGCTGTTTGAAGGAGATCAACGTTAGAAAGTCAAGGCGGCAATGATCTGGGAGGAGAATTGATCGCAAATAAGTAGCGATCGCGAGGAAAAACTTGAACACGAGGGGAAAAAACATACGCACGTAGTCATCTTGACACAGAGAGGACCGGTTTATTGCTGTGTAGCGAAATTTTGGTGGCCAATGACTTTGCTGACGGAACAAACAAAAGATACGTCACAGGTTATGCAATATTATTCTGTATTAGTGGATGTAACAATGAGTTACGTCAATAGAATCAATAGAACATGTTTAGTTGTTAGGTCACACATTCTCCTAGATATGTTTACCAACATCAACTCGTATATAAATAAACTCTCCTTATAAATCAGAAAGGAAGATAGAACAGAACGCCATATGTGTTAAAGTCACTATTGTACTCAACTTGCGGAGTAGGTTGAAAGAATAGTAAGTTGAAAGAATCGAAATTACTATACACTCAATTAAATTGGCGTATTTTGAAAATGTCTTCCATGAAAATCGTGTCGGGGAAATGCTCAGATGGAGCAAGATTTAAACACCGCACAAAATTTATGAGTTAGGGGAAATTTCCGAAGAATATAATTTAGAGACGTAGGTACGCACACGTAGAATATTTTGATTGGGCTAATTTCTCAGCTTTTGTTTCCTTGTTTCTCTTGCAGCCTGTCTTCTGAATTTTTTCTCTCTTTTTATTATCAGGCGACAAGGACGACAACGCGAGACGCGTGCACTCAGAGCTTTCGCGAAACTGAACACGAATAAGCTATACAGAATGATTCACTTGCTTGATGCACATTCAGGACAATAACTACAATTTTAAGGGTTGATAGAGCTCCAGATTATAATAAACAAAGCTGGTCTCTATAATTTTTTAAAAATAAAAAAGTCAATATTCCTATAAATATTTCGAATAAAGTAACAAAAATTCGAAAAAATTTTTTTTATTATAAGTTGTTCGAATTTCTCATATGGTTGTTATTGCCGAATCAGCCCGTTCATTTGTTGAGGACTTTGGGAATGTTTGAACTGGTTATGCAAATTGTTTAAATAAAAAGAAAGAAAATATGGATTATCACACGGCATAAGAAGCAATGTATTAGTTTTGGTATTATTTGATATATTTTCAACCGACTTCCAGAAAGGAGGTTATCTCAATTCGTCTGTATGTTTTTTTTTGTGTGTATGTTACCTGATTTCTCCGCCAATTCTCAACCGATTTTAATGATTCTTTTTTTCATGAGTAGAGTATATCAGGGATCCTATCCTTTCATAAAAAAGTTCTTTGAAAGAATACCACCCCTAAGGGTAGGAAATTAAGAGATTAACACTTTCACACTAAGGTTTTTCAATAACCCACTTCCCGTCAACCGATTTTAATATTATGCGATATTACTAAAACGAGTGAAATAAAAAGAAAAAAACATTGAACCTACTTTAACCCTAAAAAGTATTAAATAATATTTTGATCTTGAGTAGAAGGCGGTACAAAGCACACCTGTAGATGGACCCTTTTGTGCTTTTGTACTGCCTTCTACTCAAAATCAAAATATCATTTAAGGGGGGGGGGGGGGGGGGGGGGTACTAGGCAAAAGCACTTCGTATTTCCCTAACCATACCCATATTTCAAGTGATTTAACTATAGTTAGGTGAAGATACAAGGTATAATGTGAATGCATTATTTTTAATTTAATCTTATAACTTCCCTTAAAAATATGTGGTTGAAAAGTGGTAAAATCGTTCAAAAATGCCTTTGCTATTTCCCTCGCAATTTTTTACAAATGCATCTAATACGAAAAATGCTCATTAAGCTTAGAGTCAATAAGACTAAGAATCATCTAAATAAATTCAAACGCTTACAGAATAAATGGTTTTTCACTGATCTATCTTTGAACATTCTAAATTTTGGGCCGATGGCCGTGCGCGAGGGTTTTTGTTGTATGGACGTAATTGTAACGAATCTAGCAAATGCATTTTCGAACGTTTTTACCACTTTTCACCCACTTATTTTTCAGAGAATTTACAAGATTATATTACAATAATCTATCACACATTATATCTTCAATCTTTACCTAACTATAAGCATATAAATTATAGTTATATCTATTGAAATATTTCTATAGTTAGGATAATATGATGTGATGTTTTGCCTAGTACCACCCTACTTTTTAGGGTTTGAAGTCGGTTCAATGTTTTTTTTAAACATTTTTTTTTAATCCCGATTAATATTACAATTAATAATACAATTAATATTGTAATATTAATATTACAATATTACATTTACAGACAATAAAATTAATACCCGACTCGATGGGTTATAGAAAATTAGAGCTATTTTATAGTTGAATAATATGGCGACTGGCGGTCGCTATTTAGATTTTTTTAAATGTGGTACCCAGTGTTAACCGCGCAATTGAGACAAAACGAATGACAACAGAACTATCATAATCGGACATGTCGTTTAGGCGCTAGAGCTCAGATTAAATACTGCTTAGTGGTCCAAACACACAAACATGCATGTATATATACAAACATTATACAAACATTCAGGCTAAACGCATAATTACCCTCCTTTTGGCTTCCCGTAGTCGGGTAAAAAGAATAACCAGTTCGCAACCCGTAAGGTTTTTATGAAATCGTTGCATGCATTCAACCAAATTCTTTTGTTTCTATTTTTTGGGCTTATCAAGGCGGAAAACTTCAAAGTGGCACGGTTCATTACTCTAATGTCCGATTCTGTATGTAACGATGCGCCGATGCGCCGATGCGCCGTCATAGATTCTATGTTAGTTTATAAATCGAGAACTACTTAACCAATTCACATTGCTGGCACATCTAAGAATGGTTACAGGATTATTTTTTTTTATGGAAACTGACACGGTTGGCTACATCACCTACAACGTCCGTGATGTCAGCCCATAACACCGGGTGAACTAGGTGCCATGTCAGTGCTTCCCCCTTTGATCGTGCCGGCTACACTGAACTGGTCGGAAAACACAAACTATTTACATAGCCGTTTAGACCGACTTTTCATTCAGTGCGGTGGTACAAACCCGGGCGGGTAAACCCTACCACCAAGTAAGATTAGGAGGGAAGGGACCTACAGTTTTACGAGGAATCCGAACCTCGGTCAGCCTCCAACGGTCAGCGGTCACCCATCCAAGTACTGAACGCACCCAGCGTTGCTTAACATTCAATAGCGACAGTTGACTGTCTGCACCACTGAGCTATCGAGGCTGACAATATATCGAGGATATGTGTCACCGCTAAGCATAGCCGCTGGAACATCTAATACTTACTTAATTCATGCGACGAACTTCGGTCAATTGTTGGCAGAATATCCAGAGCCGCCACTATAGTATTGGTGATGTGATTGTCCTGGGGAATACTTATCTTGAGAGAACCTCGTCGGGGTGGCATTCTCTCGGCCACTGTTTGAACTTGATAACCTTTCGAATGCACCACTTGACCGGATGCACACTCGTAGATACCTTGCAAGACAGCAATAGAAGCAATCGAAACTAATAGAAAAAAAAATGTTTTTGAGGGTGCTTTAATAAGCGACATTTTTCAATAGAAAATGAATTCAGAAAGAGTTCTTCACAAGAGTTCAGAGAGACTGATCATAATATAATCATAATTTTTTTTAATTTTTTTTTATTGATAGCGCGATATATGGTATCGAGCCACCCATAAGGTGTCTAACGACGCCCATGGACATTCGGTCGTACGCGGGGGTTGCGAATGCCATGCCGGCCTGTCAGCCGGCATGGCATTCGGTGCCCATTCACGCCCCTCTTGAAGGACCCGAGACTGTACTTGGGGGGAAATATATGGGCAGGGAGAGCGTTCCAGAGTTTACCGGTTCTGTAGAGGAAAGATCTGCAGAATCGATTTGTCCGCGGTAAATCCAGCGTGTAGGGATGCAATCCCTGCCCAGTGCGCGTGGTGCGGAGGTGGAAAGGGGACGGCGGGATCGCATTAAACAGCTCTTCCGAGCACCATCATTAAGAGTGCGTTAGTACCAATCCAGATGGGTCTACCGCCTAGAGTAAGGGAAGAGACCTTCAGCTTTACAATTCGAACCACGGATTCAGATCAGATCAGCCTCTTCTAGGTAAGTAGAATGTTTTTATTAACACTGGTTTTAGCCATTGTAGGATAGGGACAATTTCATCCATACATAGGTAGGTACATAACCTACGCTTGGACATATCGAAAATTCCGCCAGTTCTAATTCAATGCGAAGAAGAACTGACGAACCAACTTCGCAGGCCACAATGTTTCGTTAACATCTACATTATACCGCTAACTAAAAACATCTATGCCGCCGGCTCAATTGAAGATCAGAATCACTCTCAGACTGGCGCCATGTCAGCCCAGATTCAAGGCGGTTCATAGATTAGGTACCTGTATTGGACATCGCCAGCCAGAAAGACGTAGTTGATGCCGTACAAGGCCGCCATGTAGACCGGGATGGCTATCAGCACATAGTTGTACAGGTGGAACTTGCCAAACTGACCAAGCTCTTTGAGGACATCGTCCAAGTTCAATTCACTTTTCTTTGATACTTTATCGTCACTCATTTTCTTAAAATTTTGAATTTAGAAAGCAGTTTATTTCCGTTATAGTTTAAATTTTAGATACCTAGGTGGTTATAGTTTTCAGGGCGTACGTGCGTTTCTTTCTTATATGATTTTTTGATAATAAATCAATTAAAGCCTCCCAGGTAAGCCTCAGGAGTTTGGTCAGAAAATATTGACAATGAAAAGTGGCAGGTGAACCTAATGTACTAAACGGCTCAGTGTGACGGAAGTTTTGACGCTTACACTGCACAATTTACGTCGTCACTCTATATTTCGTATTAAAACTGACTCTACACATTTTAACGTGTACAATCTTCTTAACAGTTTAACTAGAGAACGTGTGGTCGTTTGACAGCACGTGACATACTGACTGGTAGCCGCGCGCGATTGTGCATGTATACATACGAGTAGGTATCTGTCGATGCGCGGGCGCATAACACTAGAACCAAGTGAGGTCGGCAGTAGAGAAGAGAGAGAAACATTTCGAAATCTCTACACTAAGACGAAGGCTGCCATAAGTGTTGCAGCTCACGAAGGCACACAGGTTTGGCCTTTTTATTACCCGACTACGGCGAAGTCGAGGGTCTGACTTTGCCATTGCCAGTGTGATCGCCGCGCACTCGCTATGAGCGGCAAATAGGAAATGGCTATAGAACCCTGTGTGTAATCAACGTTCTACACTTACCGACCGATAAACTTTATACACTTTCTATGCGCACTGTCATCTGTTTGCTAGATTTATGTTTGTGTGGCTGTGGTGGCCACTCTCACTTTACCCGAGTAGTACACGCGCCTTTACCACAAAGATTGAGCGCCTTCGTAAGACATAATTAACTGTAGCGGGCAGATTGCATTCCACAAATCACAATTAAAATATACAAGTGCGTTTGATATTTGATAGAGGTTGCCTATTGTCTCTAAGTGAAAGGTTCAACTTTTCCCGTGATGTCAGCCCATTGCACCTAGTCCATGTCGGACCTAGGTGCCATGTCAGAACTTTCTGAATTCCAGAATTTTCTGGTTACATATATATTGCTAGCGAGTTGGATTAGCAGATATATAAGGTGTTTCGTTATTCATGTCAATAACTTCGGGAGGGTTACATGCGCACTCAAACACTTTACGCAAAAAAAAACATATGTTTATAGGAGCATTTTTTCTCCTAACATCTCTCAAAAACTTTCTAACAAACAATTTCAATCAAATAGGTGTAAAAACCAATCATGCTACATATATGTGTTGCCATGCCCTTGCAAACACGAAACGTAGGCACACACACCGCACACGTAGGTATGTAGGTAGGTAGCTAGTTTTAGAGCGGCGGCGGCCTAGTGACCTTGTGACTTACTTACAACAAACAGCTGTTCTGCGTTTGAACATAGTACGGTCATTGACCCCGTACAATGCAAGCTACGTACTGTTACACACAGGTCTAGTGACCTTGTGACTTACTTACAACAAACAACTGTTCTGTATTTGAACATAGACGGTCATTGACCCCGTACAATGCAAGCTACCTACTGTTACACATAGGTTGATCCTTTTAATGTTTAAGTAGCAAACATGTTTTGTTAAATTTCTCGAAAAGTAATTCTAAAAACATATAATTTTTTTGCGTAACGTATTTATTTGAGTTTGTATGTAACCCTCCCGAAACATTTGACATGAATAACGAAGCACCTTATATATCTGAATTTAAATTTACTTTACAAATATTTCAAGATGTTAAACTGTATCGAAAACTAAGTAGATTCCAAAAAAAGCCGCCAAGTGCGAGTTGAACTCGCGCATCGAGGGTTCCGTACCATCACACAATATTTATTTGTATTATGTATGTACAAAAATAATTGTGTTTTGGAAAATCACGAAACGCCTAAATAAAAACTACACCAGTGGTTTGACTGTCAGACATTCGTGCAGTTTAAATATACAAAAATATATTTATTATATGACATAACTACAAAACAGTTTTCTGATTTTTCCTTTACTTGTGCTGTGAGACCTTGCTTCTTGCCAAATTTCATTGCTCTAGCTAGGTCAACGGGAAGAACCCTATAGGTTTTGATGTGATTTGAGTGAGTTTGCGCATATAAAATCTGGCATTATAATAGCCCTATTTTTTTATTGCGTTAATTTAGAAGCTTATATTTTCTACACCTCGAAGATATTGCAGACTTTAGTATTTCGTATTAATGTCAATTTGATATCTTGATCCAATTCTGAGAAAAAGGGTCTTGACATGCAAAACAAAAACAAAAATTTTATGTTAAATAAATACAAATTTACTATTTTCGGATTTTTGCCTTTACTCGTACTGTAAGACCTTGCTTCTTACCAAATTTTATGATTCTAGGTTAACGGGAAATACCCTATAGGTTTTGATTTGATTTGAGTGAGTTTGCGAGTATCAAATCTGACGTTAATGGCTGTATCTTTTGATTGCGTTAATTTAGAAGCTTATATTTTCTACATCTCTAAGCAATCATAGACGTTAGTATTTTGTATTAATTTGAACTTAATACTTTGACCCGTTCCTGAGAAAAATGGTCTTGACATACAAAACATGTAAACTTTTTTTTATGTGATATAACTATTAATTTACAATTTTCGGATTTTTTCCTTTATTTGTGTTATGAAACCTTGCTTTTTACTTAATTTTATGATTCTAGGTTAACGGAAAGTACCCTATAGGTTTTGATTTGTTTTGAGTGAGTTTGCGAGATCAAAATATAACATAAATACCTGTATCTTTTGATTATGTTAATTTGGAAGCTTGAGTTTCCTACACCTCTAAGCAATGGTAGACGTAAGTATTTTGTATTAATTTTACCTTGATACCTTGACCCGGTCCTGAGAAAAAGGGTCTTGACATACAAAACAAAACAAAAAAAATTTATTTCAAATAAATACAAATTTACTATTTTCGGATTTTTTCCTTTACTTGTACTGTAAGACCTTGCTTCTTACCAAATTTTATGATTCTACGTTGACGTGAAATACCCTATAGGTTTTGATTTGATTGCAGTGAGTTTGCGAGTATGAAATCTGACATAGATGGCCGTATCTTTTGATTCTGTTGATTTAGAAGCTTGAATTTTCTATACCTTAAAGAGATGGTAGACGTTAGTATTTCATATTAATTTCAATTTGTTATCTTGGTCCGTTCCTGAGAAAAAGGGTCCTTGACATACATAAAATTTTTTTTTTTTTTAATGTTAATAACTAAAATTTTACGATTTTCGGATTTTTTCCTTTACTTGTGCTGTAAGGCCTTGCTTCTTACCAAATTTTATGATTCTATATTAACAGGAAATACCCTATAGGTTTTGATTTGATTTGAGTCTGTTTGCGAGTATGAAATCTGACATAGATGGCCGTATCTTTTGATTGCGTTGATTTAGAAGCTTTAATTTTCTATACCTTAAAGAGATCGTAGACGTTAGTATTTCATATTAACTTCAATTTGTTATCTTGGTCCGTTCCTGAGAAAAAGGGTCCTTGACATACATAAAATTTTTTTTTTTTTTAATGTTAATAACTAAAATATTACAGTTTTCGGATTTTTTCCTTTACTTGTGCTGTAAGACCTTGCTTCTTACCAAATTTTATGATTCTATGTTAACAGGAAAATATACCCTATAGGTTTTGATTTGATTTGAGTCTGTTTGCGAGTATGAAATCTGACATAGATGGCCGTATCTTTTGATTCTGTTGATTTAGAAGTCATATAAGAAAAAATATATTTTTGTATATTTTAACTTCACGAATGCCGCACCCGTCAAACCATTGCTGTAGTGTTTATTTAGGCGGTTCGTGATTTTCCAAACAATTGTTTTTGTAAGTACATACATAATACAAATATATTGAGTGATGCTGATGATACGGAACCCTCGGTGCGCGAGTCCAACTCGAACTTGCCGACTTTTCATACATATTAAGCCCCTGAAAAATGTGGCATGGTAACAAGATCAATCTGTATATGATTTCCTTCCATAATATTATGTTCTTATTTCTTACGCAAATACGCAATGGCAACTACAAGGTATCGCACACGCACGCAAGGAAAACATACAACAACCGTTTGTTTATGTGTTTTGTGCAAGCATGGGCCATGGCACACAACAACGAGGTATTTATACTTGCCTACTAACCATTAAAATAATAATGTGCCAGCTACTATGTTTTTACTTTATTAGAATACAAATTCTAGAACTTTAGTGCACGTTTGACAACGTTCTACAGCTGTGATGTGATGTGATGTGATGTGATGTGATGTGATGTAATGTGATGTGATGTGATGTGGCGTGACTTGACGTGACGTGACGTGACGTGACGTGACGTGACGTGACGTGACGTGACGTGACGTGACGTGACGTGACGTGACGTGACGTGACGTGACGTGACGTGACGTGACGCGACGTGACGTGATGTGATGCGATCCGATGTTGTGTGATGTGATGTGATGTGATGCGATGCGATGCGATGCGATGCGATCGAGAATGGAGCACAAATCTCCAGTAAAATTAATTTATTTAGAAATACACTTATTAACCATCAGTTGACCATACAATACTATTACACAAGAGGACGGTGAAGACGGCTCAGCTGAGACGCATACTACGAGCTGGTTTTCAGTGGTTTCAGTTTTTACAATAAATAAATATTGCCTAATAAATAATACAAATGTTAGAAAAAATTATAACAATTAAAACTACAAAAATAAATAATATCATTAAAACATTGATATATTGAAAGAGCTCATTTTTAACCTTTATCCTTCAATCATTTTTATTGCCATTTCATACGGTGATTTCATACCTCAGAGAAAAGCGCTCAGTATTTATATAGGCTGGGCTTTTCATTGGCTTCCAGAAATAATTCTTTTCTATATGTAAATGTTAGTAGGTACCACTCAGTGCGAAATAGCTATGTAGGTAATAGGTAATCGTACGCGACCAATATGATTTATTTGGCTAGTATTTGATTCGCTGATTTAAACACGCCGATGTAAAGATTCAACATTAGCTTGCACTGAGTGATAGGCGTTATTAAACCTACTAACCAAACAAAAACTACATCAATATGATGAGAAGATGATGTTGGGAAGGGTCGTCCTAGCTAGCGCATACCTAGACCAACCAGTCAACCTCGGTAGCTCAGTGGTGCGGTCAGTCGACTGTTATTAAGCAACCCAGAGCGCGGTCAGTACTTGGATGGTTGCCCGATCGACCGTTGGAGGCTGACCGTGGTTCGGATTCCACGTAAAACTGTAGGTCCCTTCCCTTCTAACCTTACGAGGTGGTAGGGTTTATCCCGCCCGGGTTGATACCACCGGCATCGCTCTGAATGAAACGTCGGTCGAAACGGCTATGTAAATAGTACTTAAGTACGTGTTTTCCGTCCAGTTCAGTGTAGTCGACATGAACTAAAGGGAAGCACTGACATGGCACCTAGTTCACCCGGTGTTATGGGCTAACGACATCACGGATGTTGTAGGTGATGTAGCCAACCGTGTTAGTTTCCATAAAAAAAAGCATGCTTGTTAAGTATGTGCTCATAAACGGTCTCAGCGCCGCCGCCGGCGCCGCGCCGCGCCGCCCGGCACTAGATTCATCATCACCATCAAATCGAAGGACAAATGGGAAGAACTTACAAGTTATTCTACCTAGTTCCAAGATTGGCTGACATCATGCTTGTAGGGGCCCTTGGGAATGTTCTGGCCCTTTTAGAAAGTAAAAAAAAATTTATGTAAAGTTCGGTATGTACTTTTATTTAGTGCTTGAATATTTTAAAGATTTAAATATTTGTATACTTTTTATAGGATTCATTAAGAAAAATTTCCTATGTCCAGCAGTGGACCCATATAGGCAGATGATGATGATGATGATGAAGAAATTTTAGGCATTCTTCTCATAGACGTATAAAGGAAGATATCTCTCTATGATTCTTCTGATTTTTTTAAGACTTAGTAAAATTTTGTTGTGTTTAAAAAATATTTAAAAATCTCATCGGGTTTCCGATTTAATTCAAATTTAGACATTTTAAAATAAAACATTCTTAGTAAAATACACTAACAATTATGCTCCTCTTTTTCGGTGTAAACGACGACGACGACGCGACGTCTCGGTACTTTGGGCACAGAATAGAAAAGAGTACCTTTGGGTCCCTCATCGAGCCGGAGACCCTAGGCTCGTGCGTGCCCCGTGTGACCTTATGGAAAAGACTTTCCTGCAGGTTATGGGCGACCATGCTGATGGCATTGATGATCCACTGCTAGGCACAGTCTTCCTCTCGTTTTAAGATAAGTACAACAACCTAAATGCATACCTGTAAGGCACCTCTCCAGCAAGGAAAATGTAGTTGGTGTTGTACAGCGCAGCCGCAAAGACGGGAATAGCGACCAGTATGTAGTTGTACAGATGATAGCGGCCGAACTGGCCCAGCTCGCCTAGCACTCGATCCAAGTCCACTGTTACCCGCGGCAAACTGCCCTTCCTACTCATTTTGGCACACATGTCTTTGGTTCACTGTTGAATGTTATCTCCAATCGAATGACAAAATGCTACTCAATTTGATCCTTTACGTATTTTTATGCTATCAACTAGATTAAAAAAAAAAATCTTGCCAATCAAGTTATCGCAAGTTCAGGATCAAGAATTATTTACCTACTTATTAAACTTAATGGTTTATTTTCCTCAACTCAAACATTTATAAGCTGGCGTTATCTTAGAATAGACACACAAAGGCATTTCTTTGAAATTATCGTATTAATTCCAGTGTTTACACACTGGTCATTGTATGCTTACTTTATTACTCAAATACTTCTTATGTATTTACTGAAGTAACGGACGATTAAACTGGGTATTTAATTACGAAGCAATATATAAATATTCCGAGTATGTATGCACATGACAAACGGTCGTTGTCCGTCGGAAGACGTGCTCGCGGCCTGCGTGTGTTGATAAACTGAAGATTGGCTGAGCTTAGATGCTACTCAAGCTGATCGCAGCCAAGTGCACTGCATTTCGCGTACTTACAAACTGTATTAGGCAAGGAAAGAAATATTACCCGGTAATGTTATAGTACCCGGATTGTCAGCATCATCATTTATATATCATTATATATACTTTATATATGTTATACCTACCTACCTATATTTTTATTGTAGTCAGCTGAATGCGTGATTCTGATTACCGGACCTATGACATCTAATAAACATATGAAAAAAAAAAAAATCTAATAAATACCTAGATATTATTCGAATACGGCTCTTAAGCCCAAAACATCCTTTATTATTGTTTTAATAGAATAGAATAGAAACTCTTTATTGCACACATTGAAAGAAGTACAGTACACGACAAGAAACAAGAAATACAGGAGAAATATAATCACAGAATGATTTCGTCCAGTCAACTTTTGGAGAGAAGTTTGATCTGTCCAGTCACAAACTGCAAACTACTAAGTACTAGATTGTTCGTTTTTAGTCTTACCGAGGGTTGGAAAGGGGAGCCCCTGAAAATCAGCTTCGCTGTCTCGCATAGTGAATCAGCTGATTGGGCTCCCTTTCAGTCACATAAGGAAAAGGGATACAAATCTTGCTTTGCTTGTCTCGGAAAAATTATGAAAACAATAAAATTTTACTCTTTAATGCATCTCAACTCAACCAATAAATAAATCTAGCATTGCTTTTTCATAAAATTCTAGTCTGAAATTAATCTCAACCAGCAAACACAATCTTCTTGCTTTGCTTGTTCACTCTTCTTTATGGATACGCGACACTTGGCGCCGCCGCCGCACTCTGGTTCGATACCTACCAAACGTGGACATGCACACTTTTTTTCGAATTTCGAATTTTTTTTTGCGGAATCTTATATGTCGACTAAATACAAGGTGCTTTTATTATCTCGTGATTTTCTATAAAGTTGACGGTTACGGAGATAATCGACCGAATCTGATTTCGTTGTATGGAAATAGACACTTTTTATTAAATTTCTCGAAATGTTGAAATTTGTTAGAGTAGTGAGTTATATAAACGTATTCTACACATGAGCTCCGACACGACTGTAAAAAAAACTCATCCCGCTACGTCCCGCTTTTCGTTTTATTTACATTTTAATTTTTTTTTCTTGCTTATTTTAAAAATAAAAATAAAATACCATAGAGTGCCTACGTTACCAACAGAGTAATCCATTTGCAAGAGTCAATGCTTAACTTTAAAGTTAAATAAATAAAATAAGTAAATTTTGTGTCAAACTATAAAAATAAAGCACTCTGTAAACCCAATTTTTCGAGTAAAAAAGTGGTAATAATGTGCATATTACTTGTATTTTGTATTCTATTGTAACAAAATCTACTAGAAATATTGAAACGTACAACATAATGTACTTTCCATGGATTTTTATAACGAAACATTACCTACTACACGAAAACAAATCGTATAAAACGTAAAAACTTTTAAAAATAATTAATCATCCAGAATCATTCGTTTATTTCGTATCTATCCTTAAAACTGCGGCATGCCTGAGTATGCCGATACACGAAATGAATACACAGACGCGTAATAATGTATGTAGTTACATCTATCCTCAAAACTGTGGCATGCCTGAGTATGTCGATACTCTATAAAATTCTGATATTACATTATATTTACTCATTACGTTTGTATCAAATTCATAATTCATTATATCAAAACAGCTACAGGTCAGGGGCCTTGACTTGAGGAATTATTGACGAAAATATACTGTACATTTATTTATTCTTATGTTGTTTTGCATTTAAGAGTATCGTCATTTGTCATTTGTATAGAAATTTATAAACTCATCACTCAGTTGTAAAATTACACTTCATGAGCAGAGCGAAGCAGCAACGTTGCATGAACGGTACAGTTAATCTATGATACAACTAGTTCGTTAATTATATTATGTAACTCGCTCGTTCAATTTTTGGGGAATATCACATTAGTTATGAATTATAGTAGTCAATTTAATTAAATTTATGAAAACGAGTTTCTTTCTTTAGAATGCATGCAGTGTAGCAATCAGTTTCGCAATTTAAATAACTTACAACTGCTACTCACGGGAGGGCTCAAGTATGAACGTATACTCATCGGGAAAGCTTGCTACTTCCTCCCCATCAGGATGGAGGGATTGATAAAGGGAAAGGATGTTGCAAATAGAGCAATCATTGCAGGAATAAGGCGGCTCCTGAGATAAAGGAAAAAGGAATAGGTGAGATACCAAATAGTACAAACTCAAAACAATCTAGCACATCAGGTTGTGAACTTAGATCAATAAATTCTACTTCTTGAATTTCTTTTTCCCCAAGTGGTGAGATCAAGAGAGATCGAACCTCTTCTGGCAGTACTTTCGCAGCGTTTGTTTTTGACTTTTTGACTTTTTGATTGACTTTGTGAAACAGGGATCAGGGACGACAAACGACAGAAATACGCCTCGGCGCTTTTTCGATAATCCCACATTAAGTTCAGACATTACAGGTATTCAAAGACTATCTACTATTCTGATTAGTATTTCTAGTGGTCTGAATATACATATCGAAAAATTCCACGAATATGCCTTAGAAACTGCCAAGCTATTCGTAGCTTCGTATGGGTGGTATCGCATGCCACTTAGCGTTCACAAACTTCTCATTCATGGCAGCGAAATAATTAAACATTTGAATGTTATTCCTATAGGAATAGGACACCTATCGGAAGAGGCATCTGAGGCCCGGAATAAGGATTTCCGAAACTATAGAAAAATAAATTCAAGAAGTAGAATTTATTGATGTAAGTTCACAACCTGATGTGCTAGATTGTTTTGAGTTTGTATAATTTGGTATCGCACCTATTCCTTTTTCCTTTGTCTCAGGAGCCGCCTTATTCCTGCAATGATTGCTCTCTTTGCAACATCCTTTCCCTTTATCAATCCCTTCATCCTGATGGGGAGGAAGTAGCAAGCTTTCCCGAAGAGTATACGTTCATACTCGAGCCCTCCCGTGAGTAGCAGTTGTAAGTTATTTAAACTGCGAAACTGATTGCTACACTGCATGCATTCTAACGAAAGAAACTCGTTTTCATAAATTTAATTTAATTGACTACTATAATTCATAACTAATGTGATATTCCCCAAAAATTGAACGAGCGAGTTACATAATATAATAATTAACGAACTAGTTGTATCATAGATTAACTGTACCGTTCATGCAACGTTGCCGCTTCGCTCTGCTCAAGAAGTGTAATTTTACAACTGAGTGATGAGTTTATAAATTTCTATACAAATGACAAATGGCGATACTCTTAAATGCAAGACAACATAAGAATAAATAAATGTACAGTATATTTTCGTCAATAATTCCTCAAGTCAAGGCCCCTGACCTGTAGCTGTTTTGATATAATGAATTATGAAATTTGATACAAACGCAATGAGCAAATATAATGTAATATCAGAATTTTATAGAGTATCGACATACTCAGGCATGCCACAGTTTTGAGGATAGATGTAACTACATGCATTATTACGCGTCTGTGTATTCATTTCGTGTATCGGCATACTCAGGCATGCAGCAGTTTTAAGGATAGATGCGAAATAAACGAATGATTCTGGATGATTAATTATTTTTAAAAGTTTTTACGTTTTATACGATTTGTTTTCGTGTAGTAGGTAATGTTTCGTTATAAAAATCCATGGAAAGTACATTATGTTGTACGTTTCAATATTTCTAGTAGATTTTGTTACAATAGAATACAAAATACAAGTAATATGCACATTATTACCACTTTTTTACTCGAAAAATTGGGTTTACAGAGTGCTTTATTTTTATAGTTTGACACAAAATTTACTTATTTTATTTATTTAACTTTAAAGTTAAGCATTGACTCTTGCAAATGGATTACTCTGTTGGTAACGTAGGCACACTATGGTATTTTATTTTTATTTTTAAAATAAGCAAGAAAAAAAATATTAAATGTAAATAAAACGAAAAGCGGGACGTAGCGGGATGAGTTTTTTTTACAGTCGTGTCGGGGCTTATGTGTAGAGTACGTTTATATAACTCACTACTCTAACAAATTTTAACATTTCGAGAAATTTAATAAAAAGTGTCTATTTCCATACAACGAAATCAGATATGGTCGATTATCTCCGTAACCGTCAACTTTATAGAAAATCACGAAAGAATAAAAGCAGCTTGTATTTAGTCGAAATAAAAGATTCTGCAAAAAAAAATTCGAAATTCGAAAAAAAGTGTACGTGTCCACGTTTTGTAGGTATCGAACCAGAGTGCGCCGCCGCCGCCGCCCCGTCAGCGTGGATTGTATTAGTTTCTAGGGCTGCGAATGCCGTGCCGGCGTGACAGATGCCTTTGTTGATTTAATAAAAAAAAATTTAAAAAACCACTCAACGTGACTCCAAAGCTGATGGCCGGGGGCCGCGGCCGCGGCTTGGCCACCCATGGTTTAGTTAGAGTATTTTAATTTTGCATTTATTATTATTGAGTTGTTATTATTGTTAGTTACTATTTGATTAAATAAGGTTCTATAAATTTTTATATTTATATTAAAGTTGTCTTTTTATAGAACGTTTTTTTCATACTAAATCCAGGTGTAACAATTAGAATCACAGATATTAACTGCGATCTGAATCCAACAACTATAATTTTTACAAAAGCTAAATCCCAGCGAATCTGCGTTCACCGGAAGCAGAGTTGGCCAGTTCGCGGCTGGGTGATGCTGCTACCTACAAAAATGCTCAATCTACCCAACATCATGCAACTCAGCGAAGCATAGAGTTTAGGCTTGCTTGACACGGTCGTTAGCGGAACAATTCGCATCATTTCTAGTTTCATATTAGATCAATTACCTATAGCAATATGAGAACATGGTGGCTACTGGCTACACACACCTTGGTAAACTAGGTGCCATATCAGTGGTTCCCTTTTGATCGTGCCGGCTACACTGACCTATTCTTTTTTATGGACACTGACGTGGTTGGCTACATCACCTAGAACATCCGTGATGTCAGCTCATAACACTTTCGTAAACTAGGTGCCATGTCAGTGCTTTCCTTCGGTATTAGGTTAAACGAACAGAACGGTACAGTAGCAGGCCTTCGTCACTCGCTCAAGGTCGCGAGTTAAATGCCTACCGCTTGGCGTAGCGGCTAATCTACAATTAACAGTGGGCTGCAGCTATCCAGCCAGACCGGGCGCGTGGCGCTTTTGAATTTAGAAAATGTCGAAATCACGTAAATATTGTGCAGTGGACGGGTGCAAAAGTGAACAGACAAATGAAAACTTGTCTTTTTTTTCATTGCCGAGAGACGAAGAAAGGTAAGTGTTTTGTTTAGTAGCATTTTGATTTATTTCTAGTAATTTATTTATTCATATAGTAGGAGGTCATTGATTTAAAATGATATTATTATATTGCCAATAACATTAGTTAGATAACGCCGAACAGCGTGGTGTGTATGGCCTAATTCGTATAAGGATAATAGGTACATTGTAGATGATCATGATCATTGATCATTAAATTTATTGATCAAACAAAACTATCACTGGAAGGTTGCACGCAATGCACGCTTCGATGTGAGAAACTAATTGTGACGCTAACGCATGCATGAATTTGTTCGCATGAATTTGCCGTAGCTAAATATCATATCGTTGGTAGCTAGAACGATAAAAGTTGGTAGGTATCATCTTCATTTTATTCCTCACAATAAGACAGCACAAAGACACAGCCCTTAACGCGCTGAACGACGCGCTTTCGAGATAGAGTTACACGACAGAAAGAGAAGCGAAATGTAGGCGGTTATCGTGGTTAGGCATGCAGCTCTGTGCGAGTCAATTTGTACTTTATCGCGTCGTCGCAGAGTAGCTATTTCTTTGTGAGTGTTTGTACAGAGCAGCTTCTGTACGGAGTACTCTTTTCTATTCTGTGACAGTAGTAACAATCCAGTGGGGTTGAATGAACCCTAACACCTAGCAAGGTAGGAAGTAACCTAGTTTTACGTGGAATCCGGACTCATGCAAGATCTTGTGTCGATCTATTGTACCACCGATCTACCGAAACTGAGAGATATTGGGCTTTTGTTGTTTTTGAAAATTTCATTCCTACGGGCGCAAAAATCACGCTCGTTCAATCCCTCTTACCGCAGCTCTTACTTCCAGTACTCGACTATGCAGATGTGTGTTACATCGACTATTTTAAATAAACTTGACAGACTTTTAAACATATGTATTCGTTACATCTTTGGTCTGCGCAAGTACGACCATATTTCTGAACGAGCTTTTGCCCGCTAAATTGACGATTATTTCAAATACTTTCTGTATGTATATATGTTCCTCCATAATTCTTAAACCAATCTTAGTACAAGTACATTTAACTATATGTGACACAGGATACTGGATAGCCTAAATAACATTCACTTCCGGTTACGCTAAGATTGTTACCGATTTTTTCCGCGCGCCGAATTAAAGGTACGGTAGCGGACTTACTTTCTACTTTTTAAATACGAATTTCACGAGAGCGAAGCCGCGGGTAAAAGCTCGTTCAGAAATATGGTCGTACTTGCGCAGACCAAAGATGTAACGGATACATATGTTTAAAAGTCTGTCAAGTTTATTTAAAATAGTCGAAGTAACACACATCTGCATAGTCGAGTACTGGAAGTAAGAGCTGTGGTAAGAGGGATTGAACGAGCGTGATTTTGCGCCCGTTGAAATGAAATTTTCCAGTCGCTTGAGAGATTGAATGCTAGGTACTAAAGATTTTGCGACTAACTTCACCAACCTACTTATTCCATCTGAGAGACTCATCGATCGTGAGCCCTAGATTTTTGACACAGTTGCTGTAAGGGATGTCCAAACCATCGAACACAACAAATATATACGGGAAGAGTAAATCTGTCCAACGTAACAATTTAGGGGACCCTACTACTAGCGTCTTGGTGGGGTTGACCAGCATGTCAAACTCACAGCCTAGTCGAGCGCAGATTCTAAATCATCTTTCATTTGATCCACCGCAATTTCTATGACTTCTGGATGAAAGTGACGATGCGGCTGCAAGTCATCGGCATACAGATGGTAAAACATTTCAAAAACAACAAAAGCCCAATATTTGTCATTCTCGGTAGATCGGTGGTACAATAGATCGACACAAGATCTTGCATGGGTCAACGGTCCGGATTCCACGTAAAACTAGGTTCCTTCCTACCTTGCTAGGTGTTTGGGTTTATTCAACCCCACTGGATTGATACCACCGCACTGAATTAAAGGTCGGTCGAAGTGGCCATATGAATAGTTCGTTTAGCCTAATACCGAAGGAAACCACTGACGTGGCACCTAGTTTACCAAAGTGTTATGAGCTGACATCACGGATGTTCTTGGTGATGTAGCCAACCGTGTCAGTGTCCATAAACACAAATACACAAACAAATATATTATTATTTATATATCGCACGCGTTTATAATGGCTCGATATTCGTAGTCGCAGGAATAACGTTCTCTCTCTTCTCTTCCGTACGCTGCTGCTCAGTAATACCTGAGTGAGCGGTTTGATTCCTTCTTTCCCGTGGTCTCTCTCTGAGATCATCTGAAAATCTACTTCTAGTAATACCTCACGATGCTCTAGTAATACTCACTCGAGTTTGTTTACAGTGCCGATTCATTTACAGTACAGTCAATGCGGCTCGCATGTGGACTCATTTGCCTGAACAGGTGCGGTCCTCCAATAGGTACTATCCACTTGTTTAGAGAACGTATCCGATGTCGATGAGCAGTCAATTTACATACATACATACCTACATACCACACGCTGTATCACGGCAATCGGGGTAAGCAGAGTAGTTGGTGTTCTGCCGCAAGTACTCTTGTAAATTACAGCACAACACCGACCACCACATTTAGTATTAAGTATTAGGACAAAATAACTATCAAGCAGCAAGTAAGGCACGAAGACCCACCTGCTGCATGACTCGGGGAAGGACCGTGCCAAGGTGAGAGGTAGCTATCCTGTCGCCCTTATGCATGGCATATTGTCTTTATCCCTTAGTCGCCTTTTACGACATGCACGGGAAGAGATGCAGTGGGGACGATTACTTCTAAATACCTAACCCCACATGGAAAATTAATTAATTATGGTGTACAACAAAGTTGATTTGATTCGTTTATACACGATGTAGGGTTTATAGGACATGACATGGTAGCTACGTCACCTACTAAGTAGGTACACCCGTGATGGACGACATGTCTTGTTCCTGTCGTATCTGTCATGCCAGTGCAGTGCTAGCAAAACACGGTTATTCATCGTTTCGACCGACCTTAATTCAGTACGGTGGTATCAACTCGGAAAGTGATGAAGGCCGTAGGTACTAGGTATCGAACCCACATTCTTCAGAAAACTAGCCCATCTCTCTACGGCTCGGCCACGAGCCGATCACAATTCACCGTCAATACCTACTTTTCTTATAATTTCGTATCCTCGCACTCAAAACTAACACCTCAAAATTTTAGGTGTTAGTGTGACACCCTTTGGCTCCCGCAAACCCCGCGCGGGGTTTATATAGGGCCGCACCGGGCGGCTCCTGCAAACCCCGCGCGGGGTTCGGCGCGGCGCGGCGGCGCGCGGCTCACTATTTAATTCATATCATAACTAAGGCCCACTTGCACCAACACAAATTTAATATATAAACCAGTTTAACTCGTTAAACTAGCACCCGTTGTATGTGTGAACCGCGTTTAAATCCATAACTCGCTACTTAACTTTAAACTCGTGTTGGTGCAAGACGCGCTTAGGCTCACTTGCACCAACACGAGTTTAAAGTTAAGTTGCGAGTTATGGATTTAAACGCGGTTCACACGTACAACGGGTGCTAGTTTAACGAGTTAAACTGGTTTATATATTAAATTTGTGTTGGTGCAAGTGGGCCTAATTCTACCAATTTTCTACCAAAGAACTGATTACTGGTATCACTTCTTGGTTAAATTTACTAGTAACTATTATCAAACATGACTGGGCAACACATCACCTTCACACAGAAAATATTTTTTGAAAATGTCAAAAACATAATGTCACTTTTGACAACCTACATTTCAGCTCACACTGAAATACACAGAGGTTATACCCACAGAGCATCAAATACCTACCGCGCGCGCCCCCTACTAGAGACGCCCTAAGCGATAATATTTGAAACCCAAAAACTACACGCAGTGGTGCTAGTGCTTCGTATGTATGTGTGTGTGCTAGTATCGACACTACAAACAAAGAGGAGCAAGTTAGGCACACGCACAAAACAAATGCACACGCACAACACACATATGTAAGTCATAGGCCACGCCCACAGGCTTCAACGGCGTTGTAGGGAAATCGCGCTCAGGGCGCCTCTAGGAGGGGCGCGCGCATTTGATGCTCTGTGGGTTGTACCATATTTCGGGTAAGAGTATTTTAATGTACGTTTCAAGGCCTATATTGATAGGCGATTGAACTCAATTTTGATAGGCGAATTGTTTGGGGAAATTATACAGTTTTGGTCAGAAAAATAAAAAATAAAATGTCGAGTGGGTTTTGTTTTGCCTGGAGTTCAAAAAATCGGTCTGTGCTTCTAAATAAGTGAATCCTGAAGTGTTTGGTATCACTGAATGCGCAATTTCAGTACAAAGAAAACTGAATACAGATCATTGATGAATGGATCGATTGAGGCGGGATATTCGAATTTGTGCGGGAGCGCGCGCGCCAAAATTTTGCGTTTTTGCGCGCGGCGAAAAGGGCTGGGAGTTAACAGGAGTAAGCATTTTAAAATGTGAGGTAGCAAAAACTTTTGTAATAAAAAATTTAATTAAACGTAAGTTTATTCGGGTCAACATTTTGTATATGTAAAAGCAGGCACCAGTGTAGTGGCATTAAGCTCGCCTATTGTATCTAATTTATAGAAATTGGTGTTCAATAAAGAATATATTTCAAAGTGTATTCAGTGGTTACTTACACATGGTGACAGGACAGCTGTTGGTTACACGAACGACCGTTGAATCGCTGGTGCACCACTGCCTTAACGGTTACCTACCTATTTTTGTTTTTTTTTGTCAACTGTACACGTTTAGAAATGCTTAGAAATACAAATTCATAAACAAAAGGTCGTGGGTTCGAGTACCGTTTCAGATATCAGATATCTACGGGCTGAGATTATTTAGAATTTTTTCTGTTCAATGTCTGTGCCGATGTTTCAATGATCTTTCTACTTAAAGGATTCAGACGTTCATTTACCTTACAGGAAACAAATAAAACAAATAAATGTGGTTTGTTTTTCTATATTTGATAATGGTCAGTGGGCTCTGTCGAAGATTTCTTTTCACCAATGGCCTCCGCCTCCTCGATGGTGTCCGGCAGCTTGGTTCCGAGGGTCTCCGGAGTGGTGAGCGACAGGGCAGCCGCCAGCAGGGTCATACTCCCGAACACCACTGATGGTATAGCGTCCCAGTATACCATCTGAAATTATTCCAAAGGTTTTCCTCCAAATTATTTTCCATAGGAAACATTCTCAACTACTGAACTTCTTCGAACTGAAAATGGATTCGACTGGTCGACATACTTTTTACGTAAAGATCTGTACTATTTTTCAACAACTAATAATGTAAGAAGTATTTTCATAACATAACCACCTTTTGTCCGCTTTGCTAGCGTGACATTTTTAACGTAGGTATTTGTTAAGTCGGAACATGTTGTGTGTAATTTTAGATTTAACATGTGACCTAGATAGAGTAAGAGTAACAAATAGACAACAGACATAATACAAGAAGAGATTTACACATCAGGAGCTAGCCTGTGCCACATTAATTTTGGTCCTTCGAGCCGGATCTCAAGCAAACTTCCTTTGAAGGCAAGAGGCGGGATGTCCTTTTGAAATGATATATATGATTAAAAGGACATCGTTAATTGCTTAGATGAAAAGCTTCTCACCAAAGCTGGCAATACAGGTGCCACAATAGACCCGATACGGCCTATCATAGATGAAAACCCTAAGAATGACTGTCGATACTGAGTGGGGTAGAGCTCTGCCGTGTATAGATACATGGAAGTCGCCACCACGCTGATGAAGTATTTACTCATCAAATACAACGCCAACTTCGCTGTTTGATAATCTGGAATAAATTATGAAACAAATATTCATGGATGCATCGGAAGGTATCAAACTGGTGGTTGTTAGAATAAAACTAATAAAATGTATGAGAAGGATTTGTTTGAACTGAAAGGGCTCCTAGACTCTAATGGTAGGCAGTACAACGAGAACTCTAATAAAAACAGATCTCCTAAAAAGATAAAGAAGAATATTTTCCGCAGCGGATGTTTTGCGATGCAGGTCGAAGTTCAAATGACGGGTCGCGTATGTATGTGCGTACTGACAGACATGCACTAATTGTACCTATTGTTATTATATCGGTCAATATTAATCATGTCTTCCTTACCATTGGTTATCAATACAAAGCCCAACTGGCAGAGAGAGCATATGGCGAATCCCACTGTCAGTATAGGCTTTCTGCCAACTCTGTCCAATACGAACATGGCCGTCAAATATCCGGGAATTTCGATAGCGCTCACGTAGATGAAGCTCAAGAACCGGTTACCAGCTAAATTCACGGAGTTGAGTGATGTTCCATAGTACACCAGAATTGTCGCTATCCACCAAACAGGGGTAATGCAGCAGCGGAACAGCATGACACGAGATCTCCACACCAGTAGAACTAAAGAAGGCTCGTTCACATTCACTTTCCGATCATTGTTCTCGGATTGCTTGTTTACACAGGAATTTCTGAGAGCCTCCAATGTCTTAGGCGACAGTTTCCTATTGTTCACCCTGGCCGCTCTCTTCAACACAGCTTCCGCTTCAGTGTACTTTCCTTTGCTGATTAGCCATCTCGCACTTTCTGGCATGATCCAGAAGTAGGCTATTGTGATAAGTTGGGGAGTAAATAACGATAAAATTAATGTACGCCAATCCTGTACAGCCCACGCCAAAAAGCCGAGAAAGACCAATCCTACAGAGAAAACCATGGCTAATAGAGAACCAGCGACCACGCGGTATTTAGGGCCCACGATTTCAGTCACTGAAACAAATATAATGTTTATATTAAATTTATTAATGCCAAATGCGCTAAAATATAACTACTTACCTCAAGGTGCCTACTAACCAATCAGATAGCATACACTGTAAGTTCCGCTGCCAAATACAGTTTCAACTATGTGAAGGACGATATACCACTCGTAGCTGGGAGCGAAGGCTCGCAGCAAGCCGATCCAGGCAGTGTTGAACGCGTTGAACGCGAGAGCGGTGCGTCGACCCCAGCGATCCGACATGTACCCCGTCAGTGGCAGCGAGAACAGAGTTCCGAATGTGCGAAACGAACCGATTACAGTCCGACGCCACTCGTCACATGTCAGACCGAACTGTAATAAATACGATGGATAAATTTCTCGATCAGGGGCTGAACCTAATATATACGTCCACGGGGTCCTGTTCCCTGCGCACGCGTACTAACGTCATAGACGACGGTGTTGGTCCGTTCGTAAACGTACTCGTCGCATCCGACCGTCCGATTGTGGTCGAATAGTTCCGCGGGGCAGGTGTCCGGGGCGACAGGCTCGGCGGGCACGGACAGGTTCGCGAAGCGGTTGCAGTCGTCGTAGCTCCCCGGAGTGCCCGGCACGGCGTTGCCGAGCCACGCCGGCTCAAACTCGGGGTTGGCGCCGTCACATTCCGGAATCAGACATCTGGCCGTAATTTATAGGTTTTAAAATTGGTAGAACCTAATCGTAATCGATAAAAGAGGGCGATGTTAAATTATGTGCTCTTGTTGGCTATCAATATCTTTTATATAACGATTTTATCATACCTCAATACTAGATTTTTGTATCAATGGAAATATAATGAAATTGTAATAATTATTATTATCTTACCTGGTAGGCAACTTTCCAGCACTAAATATGTACTCGGAAAAAGCAGCAGCTACAAACATTACCGGCAATGAGGCTAATAAAAACGTTATTATCTGAAAACGACCGAACTGTCCTATTTCCTCCACCAGTATTGTGTCCAAATTTATTTCTGGCGACATCTTCTCCGTTTGAGTTGCCATTCTGAAGTGTTGACAAATTATTTGCTGGATACAGCTTTGCCGTGACGACAAATTTGTCTGCACCGGAAAGAGGCAATTGGCTGTGGCAAAAGTAGCATGAACTCGGTCCGCTACGGCTCTACCATAGTTAATTAGATATAACAGTGTACAACTTTGCATATGACGCTTATATGCGATCGAAATTGGGTAGGCACACTCACCCTTCCCTTGCATTAAAATAAATGGCCTCATTTCTGATGTACCTATGACAATTAATATTTAGGTTAACTCAAATCCCAGAGAATAAAGAAAAGTGTAATTCTTTCTATATTTGATAGCATTCGGTATGATCAGGGGAAGATTTCTTCCTTGATAGAATTTCGGCCTCCTCGATGGTGTCCGGCAGCCTGGTGCCCAGAGTCTCCGGAGTGGCGAGCGCTAGGAGTCCGGCCAGCAGGGTCATACTGCCGAACACTACAGATGGTATACCATCCCAGTATATAATCTGAAAATGATAACGAAATAAATAAGTTTATGCATTAGAACGATGACCAGAATGTTTAAGCAAGTGCTTCTTATATTACTTTGTTGTATCTATAAAACAAGGGTAAAAGATCTATTTAGACAAACCTGACTGTAATGAAAATTGTTACCTGTTTCATAAACAATTGATTTATTAATATTAATCTGTGAAATGTTTGAAAAGTTAATCCAGTTCCTTTGAACAAACGTCTTTTGTATTATGAGGAGATTCTCACCAAAGCCGGCAGTAGAGGTGCTACGATAGAACCGATACGGCCAACCATAGAAGAAAACCCTAAGAGTGACTGCCGATACTGAGTGGGGTAGAGCTCTGCCGTGTACAGGTACATGGAAGTCGCGACCAAACTGATGGAGTATTTACTCATCAAATACAACGTCAACTTCGCTGTTTGATATTCTGCAAACGAATTTTCACAAAATTACAAATGTACAAATGTGAAATTTGTGTTTACATCACCACATTTTCTGTTGCGGGTGCGATATAGGGCAAATGACGAACGTTCGACATACCAGTACATTCGTTTGGTCTATAATTATCTGTCAGACTTTTAAATTTACTGTTTTCCTTACCATTCGATATAATTACGAAGCCAAACTAGCAGAGAGAGCATACGGTGAATCCCACTGTCAATGTAGGCTTTCTGCCTATTTTGTTTAAGACAAGCATGGCTGTTAGGTATCCGGGAATCTCGATCGCGCTCACGTAGATGAAATTTAAGTACCGGTGCCCCGCTAGGCTGACGGAGTTAAGAGAGGTCCCATAGTATACCAAGATGACAGCTATCCACCAAAACGGAGTGATGCAACATCTGAACAAGATCACAGGAGATCGCCAGACTTGTACAATCAACGGCGCTTCTTTAACACTATTTTCCCCTTTTTCTGACTGCTTGTATAAAGATGCATTTCTAAAAGCTTCCAGCGTTTTATGGGACAAATGCGTATTGTTCACTTTTGCCGCTCTCTTTAGTATCGCTTTTGCCTCAGTATATCTTCCTTTACTGATGAGCCATCTGGCGCTTTCTGGCAAGATCCAAAAGTAGCCTATCATGATAAGTTGCGGAACGAATAACACTAAGGTGAATTGTCGCCATTCTTGTACCGTCCACGCCAGGATTCCGACGATGACCAAGCCCACGGCGAAGAAGACGGCCAACGCAGAACTAGCGATCACTCGGTGTTTAGGGCCCACAAATTCAGTTGCTGAAATAAATGAATAATTTTAATAAGGTTTCCTGTTACTTATAGGAATATAATATAAAAACAAGAATTTCTCGACATCGCTTGGTTACTAACCAATGAGATAGCATGCGCTGTAAGTTCCACTTCCAAATATGGCTTCCACGACATGGAGGAAGATGTACCACTCATAACCAGTGGCGAAAGCTCGCAGCATGCCTATCCAGGCAGTGTTGAACGCGTTGAATGTGAGAGCGATGCGCCGACCCCAGTGATCCGATATGTACCCCGTAAGTGGCATGGAGAAAAGAATACCGATTGTGCGGACCGACCCGATCAGAGTCCGACGCCATTCGTCGCACTCCAGATTAAACTGAAAGAAATAAAATGTATGAACATGATATTTACATCTTCAAATACATAGTACGAGCAAATACATATATTTTGAGTTGAATTAAGATGTAGTAGGTAAACAGTAAGGCCTTACCGATTTGATTTGATTTGTTTTGAATAGTACCTAATGCGTTTGCCTAGTTATCACTATTTTCTATGTAAGTAGGTACTCGTACTAACATCATAAACGACTGTGTTTTTGCGTTCATAGACGTACTCGTCGCAGCTGAGCGTAAGGTCTCGGTCGAAGAGTGTTGCGGGGCAGGTGTCCGGGGCGACAGGCTCGGCGGGCACGGACAGGTTCGCGAAGCGGTTGCAGTCGTCGTAGCTCCCCGGAGTGCCCGGCACGGCGTTGCCGAGCCACGCCGGCTCAAACTCGGGGTTGGCGCCGTCACATTCCGGAATCAGACATCTGCCAATGTGTATAAATTAATTAGGTTAGGTAGCTACTTTCTCTATGCGTTTTCATTCGCGGAGCGAACTTTAAGTTGAGCGTGAATAAGTTCTGTTTGGTAAGTGCATAAGCAAGACATAGGAAGTCGGTAACTATGTTCAGGATAACCCACTGAATTTGAAACTAGAAACCACTGAATTGAAGTAGCTGATCGGCGCAAGTTGCTGGTTGCTGGCGAAGTTTCTCAGAAGCAGAGGGTAACGAAGGGAAACAAATAAAATCAGACAAATGATAAATAAACGCGCGGGGCGAGAAGCAATTAAGGACATACCTGGTCGGCAATTTGCCAGTACTAAAGATGTACTCCGAGAATGCACCAGCAATAAATATGACGGGTAACGAAACCAGCAACAAAGTGTAGACCTGAAACCGCCCGAACTGGCCTATTTCCTCCTCCAGTATTTTGTCCAAGTCTATTTCTGGCGACATCTTCTCCCCTTGAGTCGCCATTCTGAAGTGTTCATTTGTACCATCTGCCGCGGAACCGATATACGTACCGTGAGCGGTTATGTTATATTTAACTAGACAAATATACAGTGTGCCAAATAAGAGGGAATCTCGTGCCGGAAGTGGATATGTCTCTACTTCCATAAAATTACTTAAAAAGGTAAGTTCAATTAATAAAATGTTTTAAATGGTATGAGATCAGATTACGAAATGTATGTCTAGCTGGAGATTACAAACTCTATATAAAATTCCTCTACCAATGAAGGTACTTAGTAGGTATCTAGCCAGATGATAAAAATGTATCCTTCCTTTAACAGAACCTTTTCTCAGTCAAGTGACAGTGAAATGAAATGAGTAAGTACAGTGATATTGAAAACGTTTAAGCCAACTTTTGCGTATCATAAAATTTTTACTTTATTTTATTCAGGTAATCAACAACGTCTGGTGGGAGATGCGAAACTGACTGGATGGTCTGGAGCATGGATCCATACGGTCTGAAGTCTCTTTCGTCACTCAAACCCTTTTAGAGCGCTGGTGTCATGGACGCTGCTCGGAGGAATTTACTTCCCTTATTCTTTGTCATCCAACCTATCTTTGCAGCACTCGTTCCAGAGAAACTGAACACCGAACCCTTTTTTGTTGATTGAGCTTTTGAGAACTCATCGGTTCTCAAAATCGTTTCTTTGTCGCACCGCTAGGGTGGGGAACTGTCTTCCGGCGAGTGTGTTTTCCGAATTCATTTAACCTGGGTGTCTTCAACCGTCGTACAGGCTAGACAGCCCAGCAGCAGTCCGCAAATATGCTGGCTTGTCGTCTCTCTGAGCGTGGTTTCGCGAGGAGAAGTTAATAATTTTATTTAGAGAGAGAGTGAAGTTAATTAGTAATTTTATCAGTCCCATGTTTCAATTATTTACATTTCAAGGCACACACTTATTAAAATAAAATTATTCGGTCATTAAATAAAATGTTGTACGATAACATGAAAAACCAGTCAAGTGCGAGTCGAACTCGCGTAAAGAGGGTTCCGTACCATCCCGTTTTCTGTGAGAACTACAAGGCTTAGGATATTCCTTTAGTTTTCCTAAGATAATTTAAAAAAAAGTGGTCAAGTTCCAGTCGAGCTCGCGTAAAGAGGGTTCCGTACCATCCCGTTTTCTGTGAGAACTTCAAGGCTTAGGATTTTCGTTTGAGGAGAGAGGGAGGGAGGGGGAGCTATGAAGGGGGAACGAGGGGGGGGGGAGGAATCATATTTGCGTTTAAATCGGATTTGCTGTTAAATCGAGTCTACAGCGAGCGAAGCCGCGGGCATAATTATGTTACTCCGGGATATGCGCTACCACTATACAAAGTTTCGTCAAAATCCGTCCAGCTGTTCAGGCGTGAAAGAGGAACAAACAAACAAACAAACATACTTTCGCATTTATGATATTAGTGAGAAGTGAGATGAGATGAGATGAGATGAGATAACACATAATATTCTGTGAAAATTTCAACGGGCTACCTATTACGGGAAGCACTAACAAGGCACCTAGTTCACCCGGTGTTATGGGCTGACATCGCGGATGTTGTAGGTGATGTAGCCAACCGTGTAATGTTAAAAAAAAAAATACCGGTTCAAGAGATATAGCCCTCGGACAGACGGACAGACAGCGTAGGCTTAGTAATAGGGTCCCGTACGACGGATACGGAACCATAATAAGAACTGCATATAGGGAGCAGACGCAGCAAGACAAGATGTATGCATGTAATCTGTAGGTAAAAGTTTTTTTTTATGGGAAGCACGACATATGGCGCGCGCCAGACTAACGCAGAGGTGTAGTCCGACGGCGGCGCCCACGGGCATTCGGATATTAATTAATAATTACCTACGACTGCTT
This sequence comes from Nematopogon swammerdamellus, assembly GCA_946902875.1. NCBI lineage: Eukaryota > Metazoa > Arthropoda > Insecta > Lepidoptera > Adelidae > Nematopogon > Nematopogon swammerdamellus. Next base: position 15,065,166 of record OX336345.1, read on the forward strand.
TTATTTCTCATTATATGTAGACTTCTGTAATTAAACGGTTTTTTTACTGTAGGTCACTTCCCTTCTTACCTTACCTACTAGGTGGTAGGGTTTAATCCGCCCGGGTTGATACCATCGCACTTAAATAAAGGTCGGTTGAAACGGCTATGTAAATAGTTCGTGTTTTCCGTCCAGTTCAGTGAAGCCGGCACGACCGAAGTGAAACCCTGATATGGCACCTAGATCACAAAGTTGTTATGGGCTGACATCACGGATGTAGTAGGTGATGTAGAAAACCATGTCAGTTTTAATAAAAACAATTTTTTGTAAAAAAATTAATGCAGTAAGTGTACCTACGGACTGACGGATTTCAAGAGTACCTATATATTAGTGAATGTGTCTACCTACACCGGATAGGCGCAAGTGGTGGTTTCCGCAACAATTTAGCGCGATACAGATCAGATGCGGAGATCCAGACTGCTTCCTTATGCGTTGCCTGTCGGTTTACAGAGATGGTCATAGGTTCAATGTCAGCGGGAGTACCTACGTCAATGTTATTAACTTTTGGGTAGGTAACAATGCCTCAAAGAAAATGGGAAAGGATAGGCTTAGGAATAATCTCATTAATGAACCTAACACCATCATTTCCATATTACGTTTTTTAGGGTTCCGTAGCTAACCATGCTGGCCCTTATAAAATCGGTCCGGTGTCTGTCCGTCCGTCACACGCGCTGTCCGAGTTGATAACTCCGAAAAGTAAAACCTCTCAGAAAGAGCGTGTTAATAAATTAGCCAACGACCTCTTTGTTCGCCTTGTAGCTGGCATGGCACCTCTCTGGGCGTGGTTTTGCGAGGGGTGGTGATATTGGCTCTGTCTAATCTTCATTTTGGACACAGCCATCCGGCATGGACAACCGGCAACCGGTTGTCCATAAAAAAAATCTCAATAAATCTAAATTAAATTAGTAGAAAATTTATGAAATAGTCAATTTAATCCTTACGGAATTTGTAAACTATTTTGAAGTTGCGACCGTGCGATCGCTCGAAATGGCTACGGAACCCTCTGTGTGTGAACAATGTTTGCACTAAATTTTTTATTTTATTTCGGGGAGATATATTTATGGAGATATAATAAGGAACCTTATTATCTAGCGTTATAGCGATCTCTAGTCTCTACCACGGTTTCATACTCAGATGTTAATTAGACCTTCCGTCATCTATACATATAATAAAATCGTAGACTTACCGTGTCTGTACATTAACTATTTTAGAAAAACAATAACTGGGGGACGGAAGGAATAAGTAAAAGAACATAAAAAAACCATTTTTGAAATTTTTGTGTGTTTGTCCGTTTGTTGGTTTGTCGGTTTGTCGGTTTGTTTGTGCCTTTGTGCGCGCATCATGCAAAAACCACTCATTGGATTCAAAATCTAATTACTACAAAAAATTAAGCTTTATTCTGAGTAACATTTAGAGTTTATTTCATCAAAATCAACCCACAGAATCAAAAGATATTAATTTTTTAAGTTTAGTTAGAAAATATCTTATAGCACGTGTATAGCACCACGCAGCCGCGCCCCGCAGCGCCGCGACGCGGCGGCGGCGCCGGCGGCGCGGCGTCGTGCGGATCTTCTGTTTAGTCTCATGGAAAAGAAACACGGCTGTACTAATACTGACGAGGGTGAAAAATTTCGTGTGTGCAATTTTAACTGTTTTTATAATTTATATTTATATTATTTAATAAAAATCACATATTTTTTATGATATTTCGACAAATTTGTCGTTTTCAGATCAAATTGTTTATATATTTAATAAGTCAACTAATGAATGACAGATGGCGCTGTTATCTGGTAATTACATTTATTAGTTCTTTTATTTTTTCATTTCATTTTTAGGGTTCCACACCCGGTACGGGACCCTATTACTCAGCCTACGCCGTCTGTCTGTCTGTCCGTCCGTCCGTCTGTCTGTCCGAGGGCTGTATCTCTTGAACCGTAATAGGTAGCCCGTTGAAATTTTCACAGAATATTAATAAGTCAACTAATGAATGACAGATGGCGCTGTTATCTGGTAATTACATTTATTAGCTGTTCTTTTATCCTTTCATTTCACACTGTCTGTCTGTGCGTCCGTCCGTCTGTCTGTCCGAGGCCTGTATCTCTTGAACCGTAATAGGTAGCCCTTTAAAATTTTCACAGAATATTAATAAGTCAACTAATAAATGACAGATGGCGCTGTTATCTGGTAATTACATTTATTAGTTATTTTATCCTTTCATTTCGTTTTTAGGGTTCCGTATCCGGTACGGGACCCTATTTCTAAGCCTACGCCGACGGTCTGTCTGTCTGTCTATCTGTCCGTCCGTCCGTCTGTAATAGGTAGCCCGTTGAAATTTTCACAGAATATGTGTTATTATGGCCGATATAACAACAAATAATAAAAATAAGTAAAAGTAAAAAATTCACGGGGGTTCCCATAGAAGAACCCAAAATAGTCTATGTGCGCGCGCCATCTACCGAATAGAGCGTGATGCATTTTAACTAATCATGACATTTAACTAATATGAAGCATTTCATAACACGCCATCTAGATGGCGTGAGTGGCGCTAGCCACGACATGGCGATACGGAACCCTCGGTAGCTCAGTGGTGCGGTCGGTCGACTGATGATAAGCAACCCTGAGCGCGGTCAGTACTTGGAGGCTGACTGTGGCTCGGATTCCACGTTAAACTGTAGGTCCCTTCCCTTCTTACCTTACTAGATGGTAGGGTTTATCCCGCCCGGGTTGGTACCACCGCACTGAATGAAACGTCGGTCGAAACGGCTATGTAAATAGTTCGTCTTTTCTGTTCAGGTCAGTGTAGCTGACATGAAATAAAGGGAAGCACTGACATGGCACCTAGCTCACCCGGTGTTATGGACTGACTATCAGTTTCCATAAAAAAAATGTGTTTTTATCTTAGCGGCTTATGTGCGGCCACGAGGTCTGCTGAACTCTGAAGTGGACGTGGTCGTGCCTGCCTTAGGCTTCTGTGGGCTGCGGAGACCGAAGTTAATTCAAGTATTAGTTATTCAAATAATTTATATGCACACATTCCTGGATATTCTACTTCTAATATAGTTTACAGAAGCGTTATTGTAGATTATAAATTACCATTATGGTTGCGGCTTCACATAGGTAGGTCGTATCAAATCTATAACCTTCCCAATTAAAAAACACCAAAACAATTGAATCATACTAACGAACGGACAGACAGAGTCACGTTGCGTTTTATAACAGGCTGAGAAAGATCAAGTCCACGCGGACGTAGTCGCGGGCACAGCTAGTACATAATATTATATCAGAGGGTAGGATTTGGAGCGTACATTTATTTTCTTACTCTTACTTTTTTTATTGGCCAGCAGAAATTTCGAGGAGGACTAATCAATTGCAGCGATAGAACAGTTTTAGACGAGATTTAGATATACGACTGTAGTAGGTCGATATAAATAGTCGTAGACTCGTAGACCAAATCGGCCACGCATATCTTTTACCTATACCTATAACTTGCCTGTTTCTGGTTTGCCGTTACCTCCGCCCGCGCTTCCGCACATCGCGCCTCGCGCTACACCCGCTGACGCCCAGCCTTGGAGGAAATGCTGGGCGTCAGCGGGTGTAGCGTAAGGCGCGATGTGCGGAAGCGCGGGCGGAGGTAACGGCAAACCAGAAACAGACAAGTAATAACTACTGCTTTTAACCCTTTGCTGTCTGGCAGCAAACAGTTCTAGTTACTTCTTCAAATAGGCAAATTCATCGGAACATTCTTATAGAGAAGTATTTATTTTAAAAACATTCTGACAAGTTTATAATGGATTTACGAAAATACGACCCGTTGCCAACTGAGTGTGCACTTGCCGCAGTGGGTCAACGACCTTGACTCAGTAGCATTCTGATCTCGATAGTGAAAGTGTGATTGATTAAGTAGTAGGTACACTAGAGGCGCGACAATGCGAAGCTGGAGTTGGTCTGTTACCTCACCAGCTCCGATAGCCGTGATCGTCTAGTGGTTAGGACCCTACGTTGTGGCCGTAGTAACCCAGGTTCGAATCCTGGTCACGGCAGTGCACCGTGCACTGTCACGGCGGAGCATTTTTTTTTTATTACCAAATTTCAGTTTCGTGACTTCCTATTGCTTCCTTGCCTGCTTGCTTCCTTTGTAAGTTACCTTACAGATAGTCTTAGTAACTAGCAAATTCTAAGATTATACACACCAAGGCCAAAATATTTTATTAAAAAATTAACTACGCATCACCTCTGTCATGCGCTTTTTGTGAATTTTATCTGATCAGTACCCTAATCACGAGATTTAACCTACTACGCTACGCCATGTTCTGCGCATCATTTTGTATGGAGAAACGAAGTTCGCAAATCTATCACTAGAGGCGCTGCTCCGTTTCTCCATACAAAATTATGCGAAGAACACGGCGGCGTAGCGTAGTAGGTTAAATCTCGTGAAGGGTACTGTCATGTAATGTAATCGCCTGCTCTAGAATTGGAGAAGCACAACCTGACTACAGTCACTATAGCTCGCGTTCAAATATAGGTATATATATACATATATTTCTCTATGATTTGTCAGCCTCGGTATCTCAGTGGTGCGGTCGGTCGACTGTTATTTATTACGCAATCCTGAGCGCGGTCAGTATTTGGATGGGTGCTGACCGCTCTCGACCGTTGGAGGCTTACCGCGGTTCCGATTCCACGTTAAAACTGTAGGTCCCTTCCCTTCTTACCATACTAGATCCGCCCGGGTTGATACCACCGCACTGAATGAAACTGAATAGGCACGCTGCACTACAGAATACTTAATTAGTAGGTACTAGCTGCATGTTAGATAGCGAGCACCAGTGCCATAGTTCTACAGGCAGAGCGCATACCTACTACAAGTATAACATCCTATCATCAGCAGTTATCAATCAATCGATGGACTATAACAAATTATACGTAATCTTTAAGATCTTTCTGCGTTTACACATTATCTAAAATTACATAATGTCTTCGGTCCACTTTTGTCTCTGACGTTACATAGCTCAACTCAACACGAGGTGATCGTGCTGTCGGGATTCTGAATCAGAGCTTTGCACACGACCTCTCTCAAGTTGGAGAACGCAGCCCAATGCGCGTCCACGTCCACTACTTAGGTCGTCCACGACGAGCGCCGGCCGGTACGAAGCCGATCGTTTGCATCGGCAGGGCGCTCACCTCCTCCGCGGCAGCGTCCAATGACTCGCCAGTCCACGCAACGCAGTAGTCCAGACTGGCGAGGTTTATTCGTCGTACTCGTAGGGATGTCGGCTCCCTAAGTGTGTTCTATCGCTTATTCCATGAGGAGTGCTCGGAGGAGCTGTTTAATGCGATCCCACCGTCGCCTTTCCACCTTCGCACCACGCGCATTGGGCAGGGATTGCATCCCTACACGCTGGACTTACCGCGGATGCGTACCAATCGATCTGCAGATCTTTCCTATACAGAACCGGTAAACTCTGGAACGCTCTCCCTGCCCATATATCTCCCCCCAAGTACAGTCTCGGGTCCTTCAAGAGGGGCGTGAATGGGCACCTGTCAGGCCGGCATGGCATTCGCAACCCCCGCATACGACCGAATGTCCATGGCCGTCGTTAGACACCTTATGGGTGGCCCGGCGCCATATGTCGCGGTGTCAATAAAAAAAAAATATATAAATAAAACCGTTTAAAAAAAAAAAAAAAAATTCCGGACGCGTTCGCGCAAGCATACGTCCCGAGCAGGAACGCCGGCCTGTCGGTGTTAGCTTGCAACTCGCAGTTGAGGTAGCCGAGGCGACGACGCTCCTGGGTGTCGAGCAGGCTAGTACGTTCCCTTAGCGTCATTTTGGGCCCGAAAGGTTTTTTTGATGAAACCAGCAGGAGGTTTTAGTATGTTGTTAAGCATGTTATTCTGACTAAAAAACCATCGGGAGACAATCTCTAACGTGGATGAGTCACCAGTTATGACGTCATCAAGATGGCCGCCACCGCGTTCAAAGATTTGCGTATACAACAAAAAGTATGTCACATACAAGCATGTGTGGAGTGTCATAAAACGCACAATTAAATGCACTACAATATTGTTCTTACATTTGACCTTGTATATACCACAGTTTGTGAGAAATTTAGGTTTTAGTAAAATTTTCACAAAAAAAATTTTTTTTTTTTAAATGTATCAACTTAACTAGTAACTTTACAGTAAAACATTCTATGTAGATATAAATACTACATTAATAAGCTATAAAAGGCCATTAAGATTTTGAGAATCGGTTCATAAACAAACAAAATATATTACTTTTATCCCATAACGGAAGTCACCACCAAAAGTCGGATGACTGTTTCAATACAATTTTTACAAGAAAAATTACGAACATAGGTAACTTATTATGCGTAACTTGTCAAAAACTATTTTGATAAAACTATATTTTCAAAAAGGTAAATATGATTTTTAAAACAAAAAAAAATTTTTTTTATTACTTTTTTTAAATTTACTTAGGGTCTACGTCTAACTTTTTTTGTGGAGACCTGCCCTGCATTATTAAATAGAAATTTTATTGAAATAAAAGGTACGCATTATGAAAAGAAATTTTTTTTTACAATATTGTCTGGAGCATGCACCTTTGCATGCGCAAAGCAGAGTGCAGTTAAGGCAGAAATAAGACTCAAAAGGTCAACTTTAAACTAAAATTATTGAGCTATTGGTAAAGATGAAAAATCTGTAAAATATATGTGTTATGTATTGATCTTTATTTAACAAACATAGCGCAAAAAATTATATTTTACTACTTTGAAAAGGTGTTAAATAAATCTCCAAAAAATAACGAAAAGTACGAAAATGTACTTTCAAGTTAAATTATCTTGAGAAGCGTAAATTGTTTCAATTCAAGACTCTTATGGAAATATAGATAATATTTTTCCCTACAATCGTAGCGAAATAAATATTTTTTTCCATCTTTCCAACACGTGAAATTTAATAAATAGTGTGATTTTCGCGCAAACATTCATCGTCGGCGCGACGTATCAGCCCCCGCACGAGTAGAACGAATCTCGCACCTATTTACATCCGCATACGGTTCGCGTTTCAATCATCAGTGCTCGGGTAGCACGGTTTGAGTCTTATTTCCGCCTTAAGTCCATTTTTCACGCACCGGCACCTTGTGCACCGTTCTTTGCAATCTTGCAGCTGAGGCTAGCATCAGATAGGGTTTTCCACAAAGGGGTGTACGCTGGTCCGTCATTTATCTTTTGCCAACCCCTGTTGCAAGGATCTAGCAGTTGCGGGTCGCTATTCAGGCTATTGGTGCAAATGTGGGTCTGGTATACAGTTTCAATGAGCGCAATTTCGCTGCTGTTTTGGCATGGTTCCATCCCACAACAATATGCTTGAAACGCGGCATCTACTTCTCTAAATGCATTCCTCGTCTTCCAGGCATTTTTCTTACCCATTCCACAAAATGCAGATACAGTGTCGCATCCTGTTAAGGAGTGGAAAAAAGGCATTAACTCAGGCATCCCACATCCACCCAAGAGGTTCAGGACAGCTGATAGCAGTCAAGGAAACGACAAAAATACCTAGAAACTTTCAGAAGTTTTTGGCCCCTAATAAAAACAAGGAGCAGTTATTCATTCTGATAGCAAAATCCGTGGTCAAAGCCATGCCAAAACAGCAGCGAAATTGCGCTCATTGAACATTTGTAGTTCACATGTATCATCCTACTAGTGACACAAATAATGGAAATACTGCGAGGAGGATGTTATTTACGAAAAAAAAACAGAGCGATCGAGAATATTCCTCCAACACAAGATGCACTTCTACAGCATATAAAAAGGGCTGTATACCAGACCCACATTTGGACCAATTGCCTGAATAGCGACCCACAACTGCTAGATCCTTGCAACTGGGGTTGGCAAAGGATAAATGACGGACCAGCGTACACCCCTTTGTGGAAAACCCTTCCTGATGCTAGCCTCAGCTGCAAGATTGCAAAGAACGGTGCACAAGGTGCCGGTGCTTGAAAAATGGACTTAACTGCACTATGCTTTGCACATGCGAAGGTGCATGCTCCAGATAGGGAAGGAAATTAAACAGTATTTTAGAAAAATGAACAGTATTTTATTTATTTTTACAATGCTTTAAATACTTATTTTTGTGTGCTCCTCGCGAAACTTATAAATGTATGATCTTTTTTAAAAAGTTCGCAAGCCTCACTACATTTGAAATCCAAATTAATAAAATGTCTTCACTTTTGACCCGTAATCATTTTAGAAAAATCTTCGTCTTCTGATACTTTTTTCTGAACTACTTACTTGAAACTAAACTAATTCGGAATATAAATCATCCATAGCAACATTGAGTCTATGCAAATTATCCAATGTAACATGAGAATTTAATGGTAAACAGCTGATATTTGTATTCATATGATACTTTTTGGCTGGTATTTGGTTCTAAAATGAAGACTGCACTACACGCGCGTTTCATTTGTGGCTCTGGACTGGATACCAGTGAAGTGACGGTGAAAACAGTATTTTGTATACTTTTTGTTTGTTGAACACATAGAGAAATAATATAATGGTTGAACAGTAAACAGTATTATAGAGTGAAAACAAGTATAATACTGTTTTTAACAGTATGGTTGGCAACCCTAGCTGGAGCTAGGGTTGCCAACAATATACCTATGTAAAAAAATAAATATTTGTTTTCATAATGCGTACCTTTTATTTCAATAAAATTTCTATTTAATAATGCAGGGCAGGCCTCCACAATAAAAGTTAGACGTAAAACCAATGTAAATTTTTAAAAAAGTAATAAAAAAAATTGGTTTTTGTTTTACAAATCATATTTATCTTTTTGAAAATATAGTTTTATCAAAATAGTTTTTGACAAGTTACGCATAATAAGTTAACTATATTCGTAATTTGCCTTGTAAATTGTATTGAAACAGTCATCCGACTTTTGGTGGTGACTTCCGTTAAGGAATAAAACTGATGTGTTTTGCTTGTTTATGAACCGATTCTCAAAATCTTAATGGCGTTTTATAGCTTATTAATGTAGCATTTATATCTACATAGAATATTTTACTGTAAAGTTACTAGTTAAGTTGATATATTTAAAAAAAAATATTTTTTTTTGTGAAAATTTTACTAAAACTTAAATTTCTCACAAACTATGGTATGTACAAGGTCAAATGTAAGAACAATATTGTAGCGCATTTAATTGTGCTTTTTATGACACTCCACACATGCTTGTATGTTACATACTTTTTGTTGTATACGCAAAACTTTGAACGCGGTGGCGGCCATCTTGATGACGTCATAACTAGTGCCTCATCCACCTTAGAGATTGTCTCCCGACGGTTTTTTAGTCAGAATAACATGCTTAACAACATACTAAAACCTCCTGCTGGTTTCATCAAAAAAAACTTTTTTCCGCTAAGGGAAGGTACTAGGCCGAGTGCGCAGCGGTGCACGTCATGGACAATAAGACTTCCTCCGTACCTTTAATAAAATCCAACGTCTGCTTCCTGTCTGTATGTATTTCTGTCTGTCCGCTTATAACTCGAGAACCACTAGACCGATTTTAATAAAAAAAAGTTATTACGGATAGCTTGATTCTTCCCATCAACTATAGGCTACTTACTATCACGCTAAATGTCTTATGAGGTTAGCAGAGAAGTGAAATAAGAGAGCGGGCGGAGCCGCGGGCACAGCTAGTATATAATACAATAGGTCTTATTGTCCATGGTGCACGCGGTTCGCCCAGCAGTCAGCCGCTCCGAACTGGCACCACATGCCCTCCTCCTTGCGTCTGATGCGTCCCCACGCGTGGTACGTCCATTCGACTTGCTCGCCGAACTCCTGCGCGACGCGCCGTTCAGCTGGTTCTGGACGAAGGCGACCGTGTCCGTGCACCCGGCCGTCGCGAATATCTTGAGGGACCACAATCTTGGGGGGACCAACGCTTCAGCAGGGCGGTCATGGCGGGCGATCCCATCTCCGTTGTCCGCTAAGTTATGAATACAATGTGACGTGAACCTATTAAATAAGGACACCGTAAGTATCAGTGAATTTACTTTATCTCTAGATCGAGCGAAATAAGATAGGATTGCGACCGGATTGTATCGTCATTTGATTGAATAATTCACAAATGATTTTTATTTAACAACGTATGTATTATAAGATAATCAAGAAAGGTACCTATCTGATATAGAAACTTGCACCTAACTCAGAAAAAGTGAAACGTCATGGAAGTACGAACGGAAGTTGCAACGCTTCTCATTGGCTGGCCAATGCCAACGCCAATTCCTAGCAAATGAGGAGCGTTGTCTGCGCTGCCCGGTGCCATCTATGAGAGTGTTTTTAAGTGAAACCATTGTATAAGTTGAAAGGAATATCGCATCTAAATCAAATTAATAATTTGATCAGAATACAAAACGTACCTAAGAAGCTTCAATTCTGTCGGGTGTTCCACGGCACCTGGCCTATTTTGAGTAGAATAATACAATTTGATTGATGTTTTGATTCTTTTAAATTTAACAGAAAGGGATATAAAACAACTTAATTATGTATTAAGTATGTAATGCAATTATTATTGTGCATTATTTTACTAGGTAAATCGATTTGCAGCAACAGCGCTCATCACGATAACATTGAAACTACTGAAACGTGGCCGGCGACATGTGCTAGCAGTTGACGCCGGTGGTGGGATCCTGCGCGAGTACGGAGCAGATGGTGGCGCGCAGGTTCTGGAAGGCCATGCTGTGGACGAGCGTGTGCGGCGCGTCGTCCAGCACGATCGCCGGCACGAAGTTGATGATCTGCATCGGCACTGTCGCGTTCGCCTGCGCCTGCGCCGCCAGCTCGTCGCCCGCCTCCGACGCGACGCAGAGGTCGATGTCCTTGACGAGCAGGCCGGCGGCGCGCGCGCACGCGTACGAGCCGTCCAGGAAGGCCGGCCGGTCGGTGAAGTCGCGGAACTCGCAGTTCATGTAGTGAGCCCGCGCCTGCTGGTGCGGAAGGAGCTGGAGCGCGCAGCGGTGCGCGCGGTTCGCCCAACAGTCGGCGACGCCGAACTGACAGGTGAGGGCGCCGTCCGCTGCGCGCACCGTGCGCCCCCACGGCACGAAATATAAGTCGATGAAGTCCCCGAACTCTCGATACACCGGGATGAGTTGCGTCTGCATGAACCACACGGTGTCGGTGCAGCCCGACGTCGTGTGCACGGTGAGCTTCACTCTCGCGTTCGGGTTGGCGCGCGCGGCGCACAGGGCGAGCGCGATCAACGCACAACCTGCCAGAGTCTTCATGTTGGACAAAAGACGGCGACAAACTGAGCAAAAACAAGAAACGATTTAAGTCTAAATCGCTTGGATACCGAATCTTATCACTTACTTATTGGATATTAATTATCAGTGTTTGCTTCCTCTCTGACAAATAATTACCTAGTTGCTACACAACACGTTGAGGAGATTGGATAACTCAATGATAGTTATCTAGGTGTGTTGAGTCAATAGAATTTAAGAGTTTTAGGGTCGGTACAAGTTGCATACCTATAAAAAGGGTTTGTTTCACACCACTGTGCACACGACTTTTATTTATTCCCAAAATAATGAAGAAGCTATATGTGAGGAAGTTTTCGACGTAGGTACTTATATACTAACTACGCACTTTAAAATAATAGTCCTAACATACTGTGAAACTAACGATTTTGTTGCAGTTGCCTCAAAGGAATATAAATTAAAGGAAACAATTAAAATTACTTATTTATGTTTATTCATAAACATTATAATAGGTAGGAAGAGTATTCTAGATGTCTATGACAGTCTGCACATTTGTTTTAAGTTTTAAGTTTGCTACAAATCATTCATAATTTTTCATTTAAGAGTGGAAATGTATTATGGACAAGTAGACGATGCTTTCGTTAAATATATGTCATGCTATTATTGCCACCAAGTAGAAACGAATGCAAAAGAAAGAAAAGTTACATAATATAAAATTTCACTAACTAAGTATAAAACTAATCAGAATAAAAATAACATAACACAAATATTATGCATTATTATATTGATTCTGCATGGATGATTAACACAGCTTATTAAAAAAATAGTAAAAATTTACCTATCTACCTAAAAATAACGAAATTGCACAATTTGTTGTTATGAACAGACCATGACTCATCAATGTGTTAATCAACAAAACTCGATTTATTGTTCATTTTACACACAATTCATCAGTACTCCCTAAAATATAATACTAATGTTTTTACAATCACAAATTATGCAAAATCTATTAACATTCGCGTCCAAAATGCCTTTATGAAATCACTTGTAAGACAAATTGTTCATCACACACATTTCTGACAAGGCACAAATTGTTTGTAACCCTTAATGTAGGTACCTACCCCCATAGTTCCATACTAATACTTGCACCGTGCGCCTACCTTTATTGTCTTTAAAAACATAGATTTTAAAAAAGTACAAAATCTAAATGCATTTTATAACAAGTAAAACAAAATTCCTACCTACTAAAAAAATAAAATAAAACAATCCTGTGGGAACCAGGGACAACGGGTCCTCTAAATTTTCCTCTAAGTTGCTCAATTAAACCAGAATATTACCAGAACTTAAGAAAACTAAACAAATTTAAAAATTTAATTTAAATATTGTACCTAAATGAAAAACACTGGACGTGTTTTCTGTATATTACATCTTATTATTACCTATTGGACAGTTTAACGTTAGCGCAATGATTCCACAAGTCATTGAAAGATGGCAGCACACATTGCACAGAAATATTAATATCTCACCTTATTACTTTATAATAACTCGAAAGAGTATTGTAAGTTACCAGGAGAAATAACTCACAAATGTATAGTGTTCACCATACTATTTTTTTGATGAAACACATCATTTTACCTATTCGTCACTAAGTATGATATGATATGATGATAATAAAGATTAAGATTAAGTTATCAAAATAAAATGCACCTTGAGATAGTTAGGGAAAATTTTTGTTGGCAGATCAGCCAATTCTTTGTCGGCAAAAGGGTTAGTTGATAGATGAACTGACATAGGATTCATAAAATTAATTTACAAATACATTTCCTTCGAACGTACATCTTTTATAGTATTTCAAATAATTTCAATGTGTACTTTTTGCATACAACTGCAGTTCCATGTTAACACATTATTTTGCTTATTGTGAAATAATAAAGTCAGTCAGTCAGCGTGTATGCGTCGACTGCTGGACATACGCCTCTCCAATTTTCCTCTAGTCCTACCAGCCTTCAGCGGTACGGAACCACTCGTCGACGTCCCACCTGGCGGGTGGTCTTCCCACACACCCGTTTACCTGTCCACGGCCGCCAGGACACGGTTACTCCAACGGTCGTCGTCAGCCCACTGCCACTTTCGCTTAGTCCAATATCCCGGAGTTCAATATCGACTACTTTGGTGCGTCGGCGGATTGCCTTGTTACAGTGGAAACCAAACTTAAATGCGTATTGGCCTGAAGTTCGGCCGCTTGACTGCGCATGTATAGTCAAATAAAATATACAATCGAATATTTTGCCAGAAAATTTATAAAATTATTACATTATCATTTGCAGATAAAAAAAGAGAGTCTTGCTTTATATTATTTTGATATATTATTGTATTATATTATGTTTGTGCACACCGATGTATCGATCATGGTTAAAACCGGTTTGAAATTACGACGTGTTGGTGTTGTTTGGGCGACCCCGGTAAACGCACTTCGCCAATAAACATTTATCATGCTAGCACCACATATAGCTGTATGTACACAAATATTTGGTAAACATTTCCGTTTCGTCTCCTTCTAATGGCTTGGTTAGAGTGAGATAAAACTAAAATGTTTGCTACAATCACGAATACGAATAAACATGTGTTAAACCACCATTAGTAGAAAATCTACCGCGACACTACGGAAGAAACAAATAAATAGTGAGTGACTGTACAATGGCGCACGCACAGATGAGAGGGGGGCGTGCGCGGGCGACAGGACGCGGGCGGCGACGGCGCGAGGTCGTATCCTAGCAACGCGGGGGAGCGCGGTAGGGTGTGCCGATACCCCCTTTGCACACCTCCCGTTCTCCCCCCCTCTGCCCTAATAATCGTCTTTTGCGCAGACACACGGGCGCATCTCACAGCCGCATTTAAGTTTGGTTTCTACTGTACGTATGCCATATCACGTAGAGAAATAATGAACCCTGATAATCATACCTCAGACTTTCTTCAGCGCTAACAGGGTCGCACTCAATCACTAACAATTAAATTTAATTTATTAAACGCGCGACCTTGGGCGAAGACGACCCGACGATATTTTGATGTTTAGGTACTTACAATGAGAATAATTATTTACACTGCAACAAAAGAGAGCGACAGCATCGGCGAGCGGCAGTCGCTTTTATGTCGGCATTTGTATATAAAATAGTACACCAAATAGAAATGTCTACCCTACTCATAATCCCAAACATGACTGGCACATAATGCCTTTAGGCTCAAGTCCGCCTTTGTCTACCCTACTCACAATCCCAGGGATGACTGGCAGATAATGCCTTTAGGCTTTCAGTCCGCCTTTTGTCACTTTTTGTGCAATAAAGTATATTTTAATTTAATTTATTTTCATTACACCATAACAAATAATAGGTATGTAAAAATTATATAATTTTATTTTCCTTTGAGTCTGGCCCTGTTAGCGCTGAAAAAGTCTGAGGTATGCTAATTATATAAATGCATTACTTATATACTAATTTCTGTGTATGACTAATGTGTGTGTTTCGGCTTCCATAGTAATGTAATCAGACGATTGCTTCGAGACTATATCGTATGGGGTAAACATTTTACTTTGTATCGAAATTTCTACTCAACGCTGTCTCTGTAGGAACAATTTCATCAAAATTTGGTTCAATTAAAAATAATTTAATAAAATTAACTTAAATTAAAATGTTATCCTATATCCTACAGAAACACAGATGTTGAGTAGAAGAGTAGATAGATGCAAAATAAAATGTTTACACTACGCCAAATAAATTTAAAATGATCTTTCGATTGCGTTTGTACGAATGCGATGAGTTCCGTGCAGTCCAGCGCACTTGTATAACAAGAGAGATCAGTCAGTCGCTTGATCTGTGCCACCAGATTCTATAACTTCCTCAAGGGCACCGCGTAAGGTGAGTTCCAGTCGCGCTCGAACACCTCCTGCAGCTGCTGCCTCACGTCGAGCGAGGAGTGGTTGCGGACGAGTTCGTGTTGCGCGCGGTCTTGCAGCACCAGAGCCACGCCGGCGGTGTCGGTGAAGTAGTCACCGGACCAGTTGGACGTACCGATGTAGGCCACGCGCTCCGTCACCATGTACTTGTTGTGGTTGACGCGAGCGAATGGAATTTTGGCCTGCGCGGGCGTCGCCGGTACTATGAAGCGTTTCTGGAATGCACAAGCAGTAGGATTATTAATAAGTGGGGGAGGCCACACAACCAACTGAAAAGTTGGATACACAAACGTACGTATCAACTACACATAGACAGATGGGCAGCGGGCAGCGACTGCAGACAGGCGAGGGAGGCGATGGCGAAGCCGGACCTCCGTCTCACCAAGACGCTGCTCCGTGTCCATAGATCAAAACTACGTATAGTGATAGGTATGCTTACTGGTCACTGTACACTTAACATACACCTCTATGTACTTGGAGTAACGGACAGTCCACTGTGCAGAGCATGCCTGCAGGCGGACGAGACACCCACCCACGTGCTGCTGGAGTGCGAGGAGTTGGCAGACATAAGGGCGAAGGAGCTGGAAGGCCCTACTACACTTCGAGAGGCATGCGAAGACCCAAAGAGAGTGTGCCGCCTCCTGGAAGAACTCGGCTGGTTGGAGTAAGGCCGTAGGACGCGCAAAAGGCCTGTATTGGAGCGGGCTTTAGCGCGGAGAACGAGTCCGAACAGTCATATGGCCAACAGTGGACAGCAAGAGCTCCATGTTAGTGATGATGAAATTTATTAATATGTACGTTGTGATCGATACTCGATAAACTAGAAGAGGTTACTTGTAGCATTAAGGTAGACTTTGTGTGTTGCAGCCGAGAGCAGCAGCGGTCACCGCCGCGGCCGACTGCCGTGCCGCGCGACCCGTCCTATACGTTTTGTATAGGTTAGTATCGGCTGACTACACCGCTCCCTGCGGCATCGTGTTGCAGCGGTCGAACGCGGATCACCAGTGCTAACCTATAGAAAGCTTATAGGACCAGTAGGTCGGCCGCGACCCGCCAAAGCCTATCTTTAGATTTATCTGTTTTATTCTTTATCTTATTTCTAACATATACCTAAAATTTAAACTATCTGGTTGGCCACAATGCAGGTTTTCAGAGGAACAAAAGGCAAACATATTTAGCAATATGGAGCGTGAGATATTTTAGAAAACAATATTAGTTTCATTGGGTGAGTAAATGAAATGAAGTTTACAGGTTGATGATAATTTTAAGACACCTTTCCTGTCCGCGATGTAAGACCTAAAATTTCATTGGCAAGTCCAACTGAGATTGTATCTTAGGTTCATTATAGGTTACCTGGCGATAGATTTACAAATATGTTTTTTTCCTAGTTTTTGTATATTTGATACCTTCTTGGAAAGACCAAATAAAATCCTACACCCGGGGCGGTTCACCGCGGGAGACAAGTAGCCATGGGGTGACAAATTGACTGCAATCAGATAAGATTGTATAAAAATTTACGACAATGAACCGACTCGTCCGAATCTATCTCTGAGTATAAGATTTTTCCTAACAATCTGTATGTCAGTTGCTTCTTTTGAAAGAACTTTTTCTCAAATTAAAATTTATAAAATGTTACCTGAGGTCAACTGTGAGCCAGGCTAGACTAACAAATTTGGCAATACTTTAGATTGAAAAAGAATTGTATAAATTGTAAAAAAATAAAGTTATAGTTATAAACCATGTGGGGTTTCACATAAAAAAACATTATTAACAGAATATACATAAACTGACCACTTGAATATCGACGCGAGGGAAAGAATTGTTGAGGGCAGTGAGTGAGTTGAGGAAGTTGTCTTCGGAAGATCGCGAGTGGTTCCACCAGCTGATCAGCATCTTCACCTTCACCTTGTTCTCCAGCGCCGCGCGGCGGATCGCGTCGTCGATCTTCGGCCAGAACCTGCAAGTTGGCGTTCCGCTTCAGTGAGACCAAACATTTGCCGAGTCGCTGCAGCTTCAACAAACAACTCGAACAATCTGGGTCATGTTATGATTAACCGAAAAAAGTTTAGTACTCATATAAAAAAAAAGAATACAGTATGAACAACATTATTAGAATGGAAGAGGCGGCAGAAGTGTATTAGAATTGGCACCTGGAGATACATTGTCTCTGCCTACCCAACTGGGATATAGTACCCAGTGTTAGATAGTACCAAGGTGCAAGGTGCACTAGGTTTTGTATAAAAGAGGATGAAACGCCCATACACATCCTTTGTGAATGTGAAGTTCACAGTAGAAGCCGTATTCTTGGGGATTATACTCGTATTTTTAACCCATGCCAAATACAGGCACTCATCCCCATGGATATAACTCGGTTCATAGTGGAAATCGGACTTGGGGGTGAGCTATAAACTTTTGAGTGAGATCACAATAGATCTTCTCAGGTCGCCGCGACAACAGCAGGTCTCAGGGGCCTTAACTCTCACACTTTAAATCATCATCACAGATGATACGTATTAATTGGAGACTAGAATTAGTTTAGTGACCTGATCTTATGGCCGAAGACGATGAGGGGCTCGTACTCCATCACGGAGATGTAGACGAACTCCTCGGCGCCGAGGATGATGTCCACGATGGAGTCCGAGTCGTCGGAGCGGCCCGCGGGGCTGAACGGAGGCGGCGAACTCTGTAATGGATATCTTGATATATAACTACGTATAGTGATAGGTATGCATACTGGTCACTTTACACTTAACAGACGCCTCTATGTAATTTGAGTAACGGACAGTCCACTGTGCAGAGCATGGCTGCAGGCGGACAAGACACCCACCCACGTGCTGCTGGAGTGCGAAGAGGTGGCAGACATAAGGGCGAAGGAGCTGGGAGGCCCTACTACACTTCGAGAGGCGTGCCAGGACCCAAAGAGTGTGCCGCCTCCTGGAAGAACTCGGCTGGTTGGAGTAAGGCCGTAGGACGCGCAAAAGGCCTGCAATGGAGCGGGCTTAAGCGCGGAGAACGAGTCCGAACATCTTGATATATTTTTATAAAACATAATATTTTATACTAGCTTATGTCTGCAGCTTAGCACTACTGCGTGTGTGCAACGTTTACGAACTATGCTGAGGAGGAGAAGAGATAGAATAGAATAAAATATGCTTTATTGCTTTCCAATACAATGATTTTACAAAAGGCGGACTTAATTACCTAAGGCAATCTCTCGAGATATAGACACGTCGTCATGGATTTTATTTATAGAACTATCTAATAGAACATAGCGCTCAGAACTTGCATTCAGTGGCATCACCAAAAATAACTAAACCCATTGGAGGTAGAAATGTGTCGGCCCTGAGTTTGTAAAAAGGGGTGGTGGGCCACGCCTTCTTCAACTATTACAAAATGCAAAGTATGCCAAATGCAAAATGAAAATATGGCTGTTTTACCTGTAATGGGTAAACTCGAAAACCACTGAACCTATTTACATGGAGTTTTCACTAATGGAACCAGATTCCATTCTCCAGATCCCATATATTGCTATGACTATAAGCTAGGCATAACACGATGTTTCTCCAAAGAGTTGAGCAAGGAACAGTAAGGAACAAGACAACACGTAACCCATTCTATATGAGTTGAAAAATAATAAACAATTTAAATAAAAATATTAAAACGTGGTGGTCCGTGTTGCGCTGTAATTTACAAGAGTACTTGCAACACAACACCGATTACTCTGCTTACCCCGATTGTCGGGATATAGCGAGTGATATGTATGATATTACAAAAGAATAACAGGTAAGCTAAAACAAGTCAAGAACAAATATGACTACAAGGTTGAACTTGAAACACTATCGTTTATTAGGTTCCCGAAACATTTTATGCAAATGGAATAGCACGAGCATATCGAAATGGCCCATAAAAATGTAATAATGTTATTAGTGAGAAAGGTCCGGGCGTTGCTCACGAAGTCGTTTTGGGGGTGGGGTGTTGGAGCGACACGTGCGGGTGGGGGGAATACAAGTGGGGGTGAGGAAGGCACGGGGAGGAAAGGACAGCGGTCTGACCTTCAACTTCGTTCTTAGGGTTCCGTATTTTTAAGAGATCATAGAGAGGAAGTTGGAAAGTATTTTAGTGGAGGGAACATGATTTACAAATTAATGTAAATGCCTAAATTGTTCTTTACTAGAATCTCGAATATATATTATATTATGAGTATTTACATAAGATACTCATAATATATATCTATCTAAGTTCCAAAGGGTGTCAGTCATGATACTACACATATACCTATATGTCTATTCTGTCGTATTCCGGCAAGCATACATCAACTCTGTACAAGGCATGAAAGTCAACAATGCAATAAAGGTGTTTCCGAGAATATTTCCTTTTGTTGTCACTGTCCGCGATGCGATGAGTCATCCCATGCTAAGTTCTTTATACTGAATAAAGTGAGCACACAATAACAGGGCTAGATGACAAATGATGGATTGAACTCCACTAATGTCCTGCGCTAAGAGACAAATTGCTTGTCAATAAGGACGGCTGTCTTGGGATATACAATGTAGTAATGGGTGTGAGAAAGAAACCTTACAATACAATATACATACAATACAATATACATACTATATTATATACAATATAATCCCCCCCTAAGTACAGTCTCGGGTCCTTCAAGAGTGGTGTGAACGGGCACCTGTCAGGCCGGCATGGCATTCGCAACCCCTGCGTGCGACCAAATGTCCATGGTCGACGTTAGAAACCTTATGGGTGGCTCAGCGCCACGTCATTCATTCTATAAAAAAAAATACAATAAGTACTCTGATAATGGAGAACTGACAATGTTGAGGACATTACAGAAATGTATAAGTTAGATGGGAAACATGTATATTACGTATCAGTAAAAGTGATGATGAGACATATTCGCAGCTTGTTGGGATGTGCCCCTTGGCACGGTCCTTCCGCCGAGTCATGCAACAGGCAACGACATTCTACTTTCTGGACGGGCCCTCCTCATACATTTTACCGGTAGAAAGGTGCGATTGGATTTCTTCTATATATTGCCAATATTTAAAACAGCGTAAGTGCGTGAGCGCCTCATACATCACGTTACGTTTCCGCTTTGTGAACGTCCATAGAGTAAGACGGTTAAATGGCAATTTGATACGTATAAAGGAGAGACAACGATTGGAGAGTGTGCTGAATGCTCACCAATAGCGCGCATCAATTCAGTGCGTTGTATGCCACTTCCCGATAATTTAATTCGTTGGCAACAGGTGGGTTTTCGTGCCTTCTTGCTGCTTGATAGTTATCTTGTCCTAATACTTCGCTTGTGGTCGGTGTTGTGCTGTAATTTACATGAGTTCTTAGAGTTCGATACCGATTACTCTTCTTACCCCGATCGTCAGGATACAGCGTGTTATGTATGTATGTGTTTACTTCCAGCTGGATATCTGTTGCTACACTATCCTGGCGTCCAATCGACACCCACTGGGGCGGTGCGCAGGCGCAAGGCGCCAACCTCGACCCAACAGGCTTTGTCGAAGAGGCCGACCTTCACTAACTTCTAAAGCCATGATTATAAAAAAAAAATCTAGAATTTTTTTCAGTGGTTCTCAGTCTTGTTGGAAGAATGGTTGATAGGAGACTAACGAAAGAAATTTATGGAGCAAATGTGAGTGTGGAAGAGTCGCCCTAGACGCACATACCTGGACAAGATCGGACATGTGGTCAAAAAGGGTCAAGTGTGTAGTACCCGTAACCGACGAGCATGCATGAAGAAAATTATGAGAGTAGAAGAGGCGGCAGAAGTGTGTCAGGATCGAGGCACATGGAGGTCCGTTGTCCCTGCTTCATCATCATCATCATCATCAGCCTGTATCGGTCCACTTCTGGACATAGGCCTCTCCCAAGGCACGCCACCACACGCGGTCGTACCCCACCGGAAAACAGGTGTGACGCTATGTATGTATGGATGTATGTATGTATTTTTCTAGAAAACTTCCAGATGAAAATTACCGTGATGTAGACGCCGTAGTTGTTATCGGCGATGCTCATGTTCATAGGGCTCTCCCTGTTGATGTCGGTGCTGAGCTCGTCGGGCCACGAGTCCGGCACCACCGCGTCCGCCGCGCCGAGACTCCAGTACACCTGCCAGCGACCACATCAACAATCACCCGCCGAGATCATCTCTCACGTCCGAATGTTGTCGTTATTGAGCATTCATATGGTAGTAAAACTACGCTTGAGCTTGAAATGAAATGAAATTTATTCATTTTTATATTTTATTATAAGTACATCAGACAATTGTATTGACATTAGGGCTTGTACCCATACTACGTGACCGATTTAGGGGGTTCGAAAAAATACCACGGTAAATAAAATGAAATTGATTTAGTTTAGTATGGAAAATAAAATAAGTTCACTGTAGAACAAAACGTCATGTAACTTTTTTGCTCCAAATAGGCTCAGGAGTACCTGGTTTGCTTTATGTATGACCTATTGTCATCAAACACCCGGTAGAAGCAGAAAGGAGTATCTGTCTCAGCTTATTGCTGCGACAGCAGGCGGGCCTTGGTCGCTTGCCGCTTGACACAATTGTTTAATCTGATTAATTTACACTGTAGGTAGATGAACAATTACGCTTACGAAGAGTCGGCAAGAAACTTGGCAGATTTTTTTTACTTGTTTGTACTTGTGCGAATGTAGATGTACTTATACAAAATATGTTCTTCAGTGCAGTCGCGACTCCTGGTCCTGAATATTGGGTTGGCTCTGGCTAAGGAATTATTTTTTTCATAATTTCATAACTTAGGTACCTACGCGTTAATTTATTTCTACCACAATGAGTTCAAAAACTGAAAGACGATTACGATATAGATAGTTTATAATATTTAGTTTAAATGATTTATTTTTCTCACTTACGATTAATTTGTCTGTAGATAGGTACCTACTGGTTGTGTCAAAGCAGTCGAGTTGCAGCCGACAACAGCGACGTCTCCTCTGGCACGACGACGACGAGACAGGCATACAAGCTTGAATTGTTACATTTTATTTGTACATGAAGTCCACTCTTCGTTCCCAAGACAAGAAATTTTCGATGACTCGATCGTGAAAATCTTCTTTCTTCCTCAATTTTCTTAGCAACTCCTTTTCCACAGATAAGAGTGCCAAATTACTTGAGCCTCTCTTGTCCTTGAGTGCTCCGTAGATAGCTTGGTAGGAGTTTGCCATTATAATTACCAATAAATCACTTTAATTTACAACACTGCACAGGATTCATCCATACAAAGTCCATACCTACATAACGGAATATATGCAGCTATCAACTCGCGACCGAGAACCAATGCGCACACACACGCGCACACAACACACCTAGCCTAGCTCGCTATAATAGTCGCATCGCATCGCACGTCGCACAGCACAAGAATACTCGTCGTGTGGTCGCTCGCAGCGCGCACACACCCACACACGCAACACACACACCTAGCTCGCTCGCTAGTCGCTCTACTCGCTACCGCGTCACTAAATGCACTCCCCGCTGCGCCAACTCGAAAGGCTGAGCAGCGGGTCTGCGCGGGACGGGGGGGACATTCGGCCGCTTCCGCCTTGTATGGAATACGATGGCGCTTCAAAATGTTGCCAACCGGCCAATGAATGCCTTGATGTGTCGTCATTCGTCGTCGCCCGCGTTTGACGCGCGCGAAATTTCAAATTATGTAACGGGTACGGGATTGACGTTTTATCTTATTAATCGTGGGTTGATATAAATAATATATCATATGATATAAATAATTTAACTCCGATATATTTTCACATTTATTTTAGCTTGATACTTCTGTAGTAATGGTGTCATTCATTTTATTTAGTTTGGCGGCGCCAACCTCGCCAACTGAAAGGAGTCGCCGCTGCTTCAGTGGCTATCCACATAATATTATATACCGTCATATACGAAAGTCGTAGAACCACATGCTATTTAATTTTCAGGTACAAAATCAGCTGTGTCATTTATTAAGCTATTCTTCCTCTTATTTCATTTACTCCTTCATTTATCATTTATGTATGAATTTGGAGTTTGAATTATTGGAGGAATTAATTCAGTCTTTCAAATACCGAAAGGATTTCAAAACGGTAAAAAAAAGCGAATGGATGCACTGCAGGCTTTCATTGGAAAATTAAGTCGATTACATAGGTTTTAAAAATTTTAATAGGACTGTAAACTGTTTATGGTTTTAATCCGACTCAGGAACTGGGGACGCAGAGGGGGAAAATGTTTACAATTTGAGAACATTTTTAAACGGTGCTCTGATTGCATGATCCGCACAATGATGTAATCCGAGAGGGAGTTGAATTATGCCTACATCACTTCGATATTGAATTCATCACACGAAAATTGTTCAGGGCAAGTTTGTACCAGCTTGCACCAAGTGATGCCTACCTTGAACATAAATCACATCATAACAGCTCAGTGATTGATATGAAGTTGAAATTTTACTTAAACGCGTGTTCATCCAAGGTCATTCAATTGCATACTGGCTACATACTGTAAGTCAAGTGAGGATGATCTTATTCCAAAAAATTAACAACTTTTGTTTTATATTTGCTGACTTCATACGTTACAGAATTAATTGTAGTACGAGCATTGTTTATCCAAAAATAAAAAGGAAATTAAATCAAAAGTTGTATAGTTTTATTTATGGGAAGTACGACATATCGCACGCTCCAGACTAACGCACAGCTGTAGTTCGAGGGCACCCATGGGCATTTGGATATTTACAGGGGCTGCGAATACCATGTTAATAAATTAATTATATAATAAATAAATAAATATAGTCTACCTGTCTGATATCTTTAGCTATCTAGGCCACTTTTTAAATTAAAATGTTGCTTGGAGTAAGCATGATTCTAAGGAATAGGCATAATAACAATTATTTGAAACTGAAAAGCTGGAGATGCGCCAAATGTTAGCAAATTCTAAGAAACAAATACATTGCAAAAATATATGCAAATAAACACTTAAATTGTAATTTTATGCAATTATACATTCGTGCAATACACAGAAAGACTTTTACACGCTCGCATGACGCACACAATTAGTAGTGCGCTATTTAAGTAAGGATAGTGTGACGCAAACGACCGATGTTATCCCCCGCGGCGTGGAAATAAATACCTATTTAGAAAGGGCATCAACTTGTCTATGGAGACGAAATAACAAACGTATGTCATCTCTATCACACTTATTTACTTTTTTATAATTAATTATTTTTATGAAAAATTTAACTCTCATATCACTTGAAATATGTACTCGCATATCTTATGTCTGCTTCAATTAGACCCGTTTGACAATCTGGCTAATATGATTTCCGACATAATGCGCTCTTTTATGTTGGCTCTAATAATCCGTTTTTTATGAATAAAAAACGGATTTTATGAATATTTGACCTATACATATTACAATATTACATATATTAAATACACTCTCAACGTTTGCACTAAAGTCGAAGATGTGAAAGAAGTGGACAGTATATTCATTTGATCAAAGAATAAAAGACAAACAGATTAAATTTGCTTTTTGAGATCCACACGGCTTTGGGTGACCCAAAGCTCAATGTAAAATTCAACGTTATTGCTAAATTATAGTAATTAGGGATCTGTCCCTACTGTACGATTTAGAGAGAGGGAGCGACAGCAAACAAAATTCTCAATATTAAAATATGACGGTCTCATCATCCTATTAAAACTATTTTTCAGCTCAACTCCTTGAGAATCGTATTAGGCGGGTTTTAATGTAAAATGTGTGCAATGTATATTGTATAATGCCTTTTCTAGGTATTTAAGTATGTGTGTGGGTACTTTGTAATAGTTCTTCGGTACGGCGAGTGACGTGAATGTGTTGCGTTATTTTTAGACACAACGGTGTTATATTACCCCCTTGCACCCCAACGATGCAATAAGATATGCAATGGGGACAACTCATGTATGCGCTATGCGGAAACATTTTACCCATTAAATTTCACAACGTAAGAGTAACAAGAGTAATTTTTTCGGAATGAAATTAATTTCCGTATATTTATTTTATCTTATTATGTGTTTAAATTGACATAAACTCACTTCAAAGACTTTAGCTAGATCCTGCGCCATGCATGAACAGTTGAAAGCCACGATGCCCATCTCTTTCACCTGAAAATTTATGCCAATGGTTATTATGAGAATTACATTTTTAAGTTTCCGTATCTGAAATTTTCACAGAATGTGTTATTATTATGGTAGATATCCTAACAAATAATAAAAAAAAGTAAAAAATTTTGGGGATCCCCAATCCCATAAAAGAAACATTTTTTTTTCAAGTTTTTTTGTTTTTGCTCTAGTGACTGAAATGTAGTGTGCCATGTGCTGGCACGGTGGGGACTTTCGGCATTCTTACAATATTGACATACACACTATTTGAATATTGGGATAAGGCTAATTATAATTCTAAATAAAGGTCAAGATATGCCCTACCTACTAGATCTGATTAACTTTGGCGCCAGCCTAGAGCAAAAAATTTACAGATTCTTCAGTTGTTTTCGAAACTTGGTGTCACACGCCATGTTCGCATGCGAATTCGGTGCGCTGCGGCCGCAAGTATACACAAATTTTTGTGTTTTAGACATTAGTTTGTTGTGTTTGTGTATAGATTCGAAAGAATATAATATTTCTGAAGTGAATGTTTTTGAGGTTTTTATTCATGCGCGATTGTGGGAAATCGAAAAAATTATAATTAACTCATTATATATTTTGTCAAGTGAAATGTGTGTGCTATGTTCAACTCACAATTTGGAATCAAAACAAAGGTTAGTGAACTGTAAGGTATAGATAGCTTTGTAGGAAATTTTGTAATGATTACAACCATGCCAAATTTACGACAGGTGTAAATATTTTTTTTTCTGAAATTTTTGTCTCTTCTTGGGTAACAAATCTTGGTCACGAATGTCTCCGACGTTTGACGGAGTCGGAAGTTGTTCTGTGCGCAATGTGTGGTTAATTGAGCCTCAATTTATAATTATAATAGATAAGTCGTTTGTTTGTAATAGAAGTTGTTTACTAACTGGATGTCTCCTGGTCCGATATATGTTGGTTATAAACAACGGAAACTAAATTAAACCAAAACTTACTTTTTCCGAACAGGTAGTGTACTTATACCAAATAAACAGATATAATAACAATATTATGAGTAAATATAAATAAATAATGGATAACAAATATAATAAATCGTAAAGAAGAGACCTGAGTAAGAGACCGCCAATCCATATTAGCGCTGCCTATGTAAAAATGCACTCGGTCCACAATCCAGAACTTTGTATGAAGCACCCCGCCATTTAGAAGCTTGGAGAAGTTTAGGCTCCTGACCTGCATAATAATTATTATGATATTATTTGAAGTTAAAATAACATTTTTTTATCACCACAACCAGAGCACATGCTGCGACCAGCCAATATCACATCTGAGAAGGCAAGTGCCATACCAGAGACTTCCCCTTGGATGGGTGGGTTATACTGGACTAGATGAGAACACAGCATGTTAAATTTGTTGTGAAACACTAAGAGGAATTGAAAGCAACATACATTTATATATACGACCACAAAAATTGGTGCTTTTTCCAGTGTCCATCTCCCTTGGCCCCTATCATACCGTACTCAGCACTATGAATGTACGAGCTAACGAACAACCCTTGGGATGTGGAGAAGCGGGCACTCGTACCACCGCACTGAAGGAAAAATCGGTCGAAGCAGCTATGTAAATAGTTCATGTTTTCCGTTCAGTTCAGCGTAGCTGGCACGACGGAAGAAAAGCACTGACATGGCATCTAGTTCGCCAAGGTGTCACGGTCTGACAACACGGGTGATATAGCCAACCATGCCAGAAAATACCAAAGACCAATAAAAAAGAAGATATACTCAGATAGAGCACACTTCAAGCGCCATGTCGCTGGGTCGCTGAAACACTTATCAACAGTATTTTATTTTTGGCTTCTTAATTTTTTCACCCACAACAAAAAACTAAATATAAAATGTACTAGAGTGTTAACTTACCTGGGCAGCTTTCTTTTTAACTAGAGTTTCTGTATCCGTGTTGGGGTACAATTTCGTGGGTGCATTTTGAGCAATCTTCAATTCAACACCTTTCTTGGATCCCGCCTTATACAGCGCTCGAAATACTTGTTCACCCTAAACCATAATTATTGAATAAAACATGTTTTACACCAACCAAACTCTGTTGTTATTATAAAGATAACACCTGTTTGTATGTCTGTTTATAGCTTGTACGCCAATAGAAAAATTAAAGTAGGTATAAGCTATGTCAGACAGTCATTCAGCGTGTATGTGTCCACTGCTGGACATACCTTCTATTCTATAGAGCTTTCTTTATTTTTGCTTTATTTATTGGGTGTATAATAGCAAATGAGCTAAAAATTTATAAAAATATATTATAAAATAATAAAGCAAAACTTACTACAATAGAGGAATTATCTGGATACTCCTCGTTGAGCCGCAGAGACCAGTAAAATGATGCAATTTCTATTGTACTTTGAGCTTCATCTATTAAATCTAACCACACATTCTTTGTTGGTAAGTGTGTGTCCACATTCGGTGGGTACATGTTACCCTCTGGTATTGTTTCTACTAAAGATATTCTGAAATTTAAAACACAGAAAGTTAGCGTTATGGTCCGACGCTTGGCCGTACTTATGAAAAAATCCAAAATTATAAAAAGGACATCAACTCTTCAAGTAGGCGAAAAATAATAATGAAACATATGTGACACAAAGCGGAACTAGAGAGTGTGCAAGTACACGTTCGGATTCCCGGGACAAAATACCCCGCTTCTATATCAATGTAAATCATTTCATAGCAAACAAATTAGCAATAAGACAACACCTTTATTTTGTATCGGCTTTTCTACTCAAGTTATGTGTTTCTGTAGGAACAATTTTAGTGTTAAGTTGATTGAAAACATTATTTTTGATGTAATTATTTTTACAGAGACACAGATCTTGACTAGATAAGTTGATAGAAAGTAAAATATTTAACCTATGCCAATTCGTTTTGAAGCAATTTGTTCGATTATGTATGGGAACTGAGTTGCACAGAACGACCTTTAGTATAAGTAAGTAATAAAAATATAAGTCTATATCTTGTCACACAGTGGACGTATATATACGTCCACTGTGTAACACATGTGTGTTTATCAACATGCTTGTTAATTGCAGTCTGACACAAATTGTGTGCAATTTATAGAGTATGTCGCGGACAAAGTCAATTGTATGCAATTTATAAGAATAGCAAAGCAATAAAGAAAATATTGTTAACAATATTTAATTGACACAAATGTAATTCAGTGGGGTTCGTCATCAACAGTTTTGTTTTGTTCTTTGCGGTCATGCAATCTATAAGGAAATATTCCATTGAATTCTTTGTTCTGTGATAGCTTACATATAATATGAATTGGAAACAGTTAAAATGAGTATAGTGAGTATGTTTCCTAAAATTGAGGTTTTCGTAACTTGCAAAAACTTTCAAATGCCTTGGTCTGGTTGCTTGGTATGTGACCGTCTTGCTGCATGCAGCGTGCGAATGCTTTTTATGGGAGCGCACCAGCATGGTCTCTTTCGCACACCATCGGTGGAGGACAAACACACGCAGAATTAGAGTATTTTGTTTTTGCGCCAGCTCAAATTTTATCCACTTATCTCCACTTCTTAAAGTAATAATATCATTAATAATTTAGCATCCATATTGAAGCGACCTGGAGAGCCAGAGAGCGATTGGAGCTAATATTTTGTGCTGAGCATGCGGGTTTCAACCAGACCAAGCGGAAGTCACGTGCGGTGTCCAATGGCATGTCAAGAAACTTCTACAGTCATTGATATTCTTCATACACTTACCTACAATTGTCTGAGCAATAAGAGACGGCCCGGTCTTTGGCGGCCGCGCCGTGCGATGGAGCGTTGACCTGGTCCAGCAGCGGAACCAGCACTACTAATACTATTAATACTATTACTATAGAGACGGGGATACACGACGGTCGACACCATATACTTTTCTTTTTTCTTCTGCAATCAAAGAAACATTTATACCTATAAAGCTACGTACACACACGCGTGCATCTGCGCCTTGAACCGCTCATGAGACGCTGAGCTTGAGTGTCTGAACCTATGTTTTTTTTTATGTAATCCTGTATGGGTGGCTGAGTCAGAGGGGCCAAAGCACATGCTCTGACTAGCCAATATCACCTCCGAGAAGGTAGGTGCCATACCAGACTTCCCTAGATTGCTGGCTATACTGGACTAGAGGAGAACACAACCGAGGCTGCTACGCGGTCATCTTACATCCAGTACGGTGGTACCAACCCAGTCGGCTACAATTTGAGCCTACCACCTAGTAAGGGGCAAGGGAAGGGACCTACAGTTTTACACCGGTGATATGGCTGTGAGCGGCTCCCAGCATGCACGCTCGCGTGTGTGTCCATAGCTTAACACTACTCCAGAAAGATACTAAAAATTCAACTTCCACTTTGTAGAGACAGATTGCCCATATGATATATCTCACATTATGTTATTCCTAGCCAAAGAGATTTAAATATAACCAGGTACAGAGCATGCATTGGGAACATTTTCACACAAAAACGTTGATCTCGAACATCAATAACACCATATACAACCTCACATATGGGTGTGCGCGTCACACTAGTATGAGCGACTCATTAGGTACCTAGATAACAATTTATAGGATGAGGATTTTGTTCTTGTTGTCCTGATTAGTGGGTAGCTTGAATATCTTGGTTTCTAGTACTAGATGGAGTTGAAAGGCCGCTGCGTGAAGTGCTAAGATGACAAGGAATCGAAATAATTATAAAACAAGCATTGACTGTCATTCCCATAGGATTATTTAGGAACGCGAGGAATAAGGTTTGTTTTTTATTTTATTGTAGAAATTCAAGTGACATTTTTCACATTTGTGTAAAATCAGGGGATACACGCCATTGTCACAGCACTATCATCCCGCTCTACCTGGAAAATGAATGGAAAACTAAAATAATTTGATTAAAATTATTCCGCTTATTAGTATCTAACAATCGCCCTGTCAGCCTCGGTAACTCAGTAGTATAGTCGGTCGGATCATAAGCACACCTGGGTGCGGTCAGTGGATGGATGGGTGACCGCTCGACCCTTGGAGGCTGACAGTGGTTCGAATTCCACGTAAAACTACTTAAGACCAAGCGAAACCGGGTTGATACCACCGCACTGAATAAAAGGAGCCAGTTGAAAGGGCTAGTTAAATATTTCGTGTT
This sequence comes from Nematopogon swammerdamellus, assembly GCA_946902875.1. Classification (NCBI taxonomy): domain Eukaryota; kingdom Metazoa; phylum Arthropoda; class Insecta; order Lepidoptera; family Adelidae; genus Nematopogon; species Nematopogon swammerdamellus. The sequence continues at coordinate 15,095,729 of OX336345.1, forward strand.
TTCCATCCAGTTCAGTGTAACCGGCATTCATCATTAGTTTATCGCTACTAGAATACAATTCAATAATTATTGTCTGTCTGTATGATTTTTATTTACTCTTTTATGCATCATTCGTTTTCAGGACAAGTTCTCAATTAATGAACATGCTGTTCAAAATATCGCCAGAATGAAGCTGAGAAAATAAGAAGACCTAGCAAACTTACTTGTTATAAGTTGCGACCTAGCAAACTAACTTGTTATTAAGTTGCGACCTAGCAAACTAAAAACTTGTTGTAAGTTGCGACATAGCAGACTAACTTGTCATTGTAGCTGTTTCCATTCTCCTCCCTCATCATGAAGATCTGCTCCCACTGCTCCAGTTCCTCGTCGGAAGACGACGCGTTCCCCACACTCCCCGACTCCAACACTGTCTGTAGGACCAAGCAAATACAGACTTGCAATAAAATTGGAGAGATATAAACAGTTTGAGATATAGAGATGTCATCGGCTCTGTCACAAAAATTTATAACTCTGCCGGGTAATGCCAGAGCCCTAAGCCCAATTCTCCATCAGGAAGGAGTTAATATCCTTAATTTTAGTTTTGCACTATCCTATCCTACTGACCTATTTTCTTTTAGGGAAATATAAATGAATAGATACTTACTTGTTTGTGGCATCTATAGTGTAAATATTTTTTTAAGACTAAGAAAATATAGAAAAATAGGTACCTACCTATGATAAATTGTTTGTAAATAACTAACCTTTTTCTTTCCAACGTTTAGTGTTAGCTTCATCTCTTTGTTGTTTTGGAGTACAATGAGACAGACATAGCCAAGGAAATGTTACTTATAAAGTAAAAAAAAAACCGCAACAATTTTTGTAGCAGAAGCATTAGAGTATGTAATTGTTTGTATTATTATAATGGCTTCGTACTTTACGGAAAACTGTTAGTTATGTTTAGCACGCACGCACACACGCTATCTTTCTTTCTAGGCCAACAACAAATGAACAAAGTAAAGTTGCTTGCAACTTGCAACAACACGGTCCGGTCAGTCAACTTCGTTTGACGTTTGTTTGACGCAAGTTTGACGATGGTTCTCTTCTTCTTTTTCTAGATAGTGGCAACCAAACGAATAGGAGATTCGTTTGATTGACGCAAAGAAGAGAATCTGTTTGATCTGCGTTCATAATAATTTTTTTTTTTTTTTTATTTGAACTTCACCACGTTGATTGCCACCACATCTTACACTACACCTAAAGCCTGACCAGCGTGTTGACCAGGAAGCATATTTCCAAAGTCCACTAGGCGAAGTGCTCTGATTGGTCGTTCTCAGTTTTACGGGAAAATTTAAGTTTCGGAAGTATTTTCGAAAATAAAGATTTTTTAGGTGATTATAAAAAAATAACCTTACCCTAATTTTAACACCCTAACATAACTTAACAAAAAAAAAAAAGGAAGAAATTTAAATTTCGGAAGTATTTTCGAAAATAAAGTTTTTTTAGGTGGTTATAAAAAAAATAACCTTAACCTAATTTTAACACCCTAACATTGCTTAAAAAAAAAACAAAAAAAAATTGTGGGGTTCGAACCCATGGTCATAAAATACAAACCCTACACCATACCACTGGGCCACCATATCACATAAACAACCTAACGAATATCGGATTCACTAGGTTCGCTGGGAGTGCCGGAGGCGGAGCCAGACGAAATTTAAATTTTCCGCCAAACTGGCATCGACCAATCAGCATCATTCGCCTAGTGGAATATGGATATACAGGGTGTCCCAGAAACCGACGATAATCCTTTAACAGGAGATGGGGCTGCTAATTACCTCTCAGAATATCTAATTTTAGGTTTAGTAAAAATGGCTTAGTTTTTGAGATATTGTCATTTTTGTCAAAATCCAAAATTTTCTCCCTCAGCTCATTTTTTTAAATGCCACAAGTACAAATGTAAGATTTTCTTAAATCTAGTTTTTGTGAAATATTCCTGAAAAGTAAGGCTTTCACACGGTATAATTTATTTTTTCGTGTATAATCCTGTTTAGCTGAAAAACGACTTAAGAGCCACATGTTAAAATTTTTTCAGTCTCACCCTTGAGTTTGGCCCTTCGCGGTGAAAAAAAATATTAGTACGCTAAAGTGGCATTATGCAACAAAAATACGCTCATCTAATGTAGTTTTTAAAATGGTGCATCACTTACCGATTTGCGCAACAATTTATGAGATATTGTTATTTAACTGCAAAAGGACCTCAGAATTTGATAACTGTTCTACCAAGTACGAATTGGAATAAAATAAACACTTGAAGTAAATTGGTATTTATTAACCTGTTAAAGTAGATGTTCAAATTGTTTACCACCTGCACAAATGCTAGCTCGACATCTTCTCACAAATGCCCGGTTGATGCGTCGAGCAAGTACTCGATGCAAGTGCAGATACGTCCACCTATTCTATGTAGTTTGTGTTTTCCGTCCAGTTGAGTGTAGCCGGCACGACCGAAGGGAAGCACTGACGTGGCACCAAGTTCACCTGGTGTTATGGGCTGACATCACGGGTTGTAGGTGATGTAGCCAACCATGTCAGTTTACATTAAAAAAAAAACCTGAGCTACTGCCGTAATTCTTTCTTTGAGCTCTATCAAGTTTTCCACCGGTTTCCAGTAAACTTTTTCTTTTAAATAGCCCAAATAATAAAAATCTAATGGATTTAAATCCGGTGATCTAGACGTTCGGCCTATCTGTGGGGATGCAAGTGGCTAGGAGGCCACAAGACGTCCGTTGGATTGTAGAAACTTTAAACGGGCGAATTATCTTGAGTTTCTGCAACAGGAGCTTCAGAGCCTTTTAGAAGATGTACCATTGGCCATACGGAGGTGGTTGCAAAATGATGGCTGCGCAAAAATTACGCACTTCTCTAGCATAATGGGCTGGCCCATTACGCTAGAGAAGTGCGTAATTTTTTAGACCAAGCATATCCCCACAGATGGATCGGACGTCTAGGTCACCGGATTTAAATCCGTTAGACTTTTATTATTGAGGCTATTTAAAAGAAAAAGTTTACGGGAAACCGGTGGAAAACTTCATAGAGCTCAAAGAAAGAATTACGGCAGTAGCTCAGGTTTTTTTTTATGTAAACTGACATGGTTGGCTACATCACCTACAACATCCGTGATGTCAGCCCATAACACCGGGTGAACTTGGTGCCACGTCAGTGCTTCCCTTCGGTCGTGCCGACTATAGTCAAGTGGACGGAAAACACAAACTATTTACATAGCATAGGTGGACGTATCTGCACTTGCATCGAGTACTTGCTCGACGCATCAACTGGGCATTTGTGAGAAGATGTCGAGCTAGCATTTATGCAGGTTGTAAACTATTTGAACATCTACTTTAACAGGTTAATAAAGACCAATTACTTCAAGTGTTTACTTTATACAATTCGTAGTTGGTAGAACAGTTATCAAATTCCGAGGTCTTTTTGCAGTTAAATAACAATATCTCATAAATTATTGGGCAAATCGGTAAGTGATGTACCATTTTAAAAACTACATTAGATGGGCGTATTTTTGTTGCATAATGCCACTTTAGTGCAGTAATTTTTTTTTTCACCGCGACGGGCCAAACTCAAGGGATGAGGCTGAATTTTTTTTAACATGTGGCTCTTAAGTCGTTTTTCAGCTAAACAGGATTAAACATGAAAAAATAAATAATACCGTGTGAAAGCCTTACTTTTCAGGAATATTTGACAAAAACTAGATTTAAGAAAATCTTACATTTGTACTTGTGGCATTTAAAAAAATGAGCTGAGGGAGGAAATTTTGGATTTTTACAAAAATGACAATATCTCAAAAACTAAGCCATTTTTACTAAACCTAAAATTAGATATTCTGAGAGGTAATTAGCTGCCCTATCTCCTGTTAAAGGATTATCGTCGGTTTCTGGGACACCCGTATATGCGACCAGGAATATATGAGGGGCCGCCATATTGCGGAATTTCGTTGGAACTAATTTCTTATGCCGGCACTTCACTTGGCTTAGCGTATTCGTGTATTTGGCAAAAATTTCCGTTTCGTCTCCCTTTAATGGCTTGTTTAGAGCGAGATAAAACTAAAATGTTTGCAACAAACACGAATACGCTAAGCCAAGTGAAGTGCCGGCATTACACTGGCCACAAATGATGTTTGATGCTTGATAATCTGTTGTCAATGACAAAATTTAATAATCTCTTGATAATATGTTATTGTGTTAAACTATAAAATAACACTATAAAATGCCAAAAACTAGAGTAGGCCGGTCAAAATCGACACAAAAAATCGCTAAATTCGCAAAACATGATGTATCTCTGATTTTTTAGTAGGTATGTTGTTTGGACCCATTAGGGCTATGTATATTCAAGTTTGCAATTCTCAAAAAGTTGTGGAAAAATTTTTACACACGAAAAACCGCGAAATTTTTGGCCTTGTTTCAGATTCTGCTCTATATCTCCTAATCCATGCATTTTTCGTCAAAAGCTATTTTAAACGTTTTTAAGGACATTACATTTGTGACAAATTAAGCCCAACGGGAGCTCTGTACTCTGTAGGTCAATTTGTTACCGAATTACGGAACTTTGAAAATATGCAATTTTTACAAAAAATTGCAAATTTTAGTTTTAGGCCTTCTTTGGACTGAAACTGCGTCGAAACCATTGATCCTACGAGTAGTACTTATGGAATATGATTTGTAGGCAATTTAATTAGCTTTAAATTAAGTGCAGAGCGAGGTCTGTAAGCCTCGTAGTTCTCTCAAAATCTCAAAACCATTTAAGGTAAAATCACATTTTTCCAAAAACTTATGAAGCAGCCTTCGACGAAATATTCATGCATTAGGAGATATCGAGCAGAATCAGGATATAGATCAGATATAGAGCAGAAGAGGACGACGATGACGAGCCTCAAGATAACCATGACGATCCACTAATACTGGAGTACCTACCAGCGGCGACTCCTCTCAGTTGGCGAGGTTGGCGCCGCCAAACCAAATAAAATGAATGACACCATTAATACAGAAGTATCAGGCTAAAATAAATGTGAAAAAATTTCGAAGTTAAATTATTTATGTCATATAATCCACGATTAATAAGATAAAACGTCAATCCCGTACCCGTTACATAATTTGAAATTTCGCGCGCGTCAAACGCGGGCGACGACGAATGACGACACATCAAGGCATTCATTGGCCGGTTGGCTACATTTTGAAGCGCCATCGTATTCCATACAAGGCGGAAGCGACCGATGTCCCCCCCGTCCCGCGCGGACCCGCTGATCAGCCTTTCGAGTTGGCGCAGCGGGGAGTGCATTTAGTGACGCGGTAGCGAGTAGAGCGAGCTAGCAAGCGAGCTAGGTGTATGTGTTGCGTGTTCGGGTGTGCGCGCGCTGCGTCCACACGACGAGTATTCTTGTGCTGTGCGAAGTGCGATGCGATGCGACTAGCGAGCTAGGCTAGGTGTGTTGTGTGCGCGTGTGTGTGCGCATTGGCTCGCGAGTTGATAGCTGCATATATTCCGTTATGTAGGTATGGACTTTGTATGGATGAATCCTGTGCAGTGTTGTTAAATTTAAAGTGATTTATTGGTAATTATAATGCAGCGGCGACTCCTGGTCCTGAATATTGGGTTGGCTCTGGCTAAGGATTTTTTTTTTCATAATTTCATAACTTAGGTACCTACGCGTTAATTTATTTCTACCACAATGAGTTCAAAAACTAAAAGACGATTACGATATAGATAGTTTATAATATTTAGTTTAAATGATTTATTTTGCTCACTTACGATTTATTTGTCTGTAGATTTGATGACCTACTGGTTGTGTCAAAGCTGTCGAGTTGCAGCCGACAACAGCGACGTCTCCTCTGGCACGACGACGACGGACAGGCATACAAGCTTGAATTGTTACATTTTATTTGTACATGAAGTCCACTCTTCGTTCCACAGACAAGAAATTTTCGATGACTCGATCGTGAAAAATTCTTCCTCAATTTTGTTAGCAACTCCTTTTACACAGATATGTAAAGAGTGTCAAATTACTGAGTCTCTCTTGTCCTTGAGTGCTCCGTAGATAGCTCGGTAGGAGTTTGCCATTATAATTACCAATAAATCACTTTAAATTTAACAACACTGCACAGGATTCATCCATACAAAGTCCATACCTACATAACGGAATATATGCAGCTATCAACTCGCGAGCCAATGCGCACACACACGCGCACACAACACACCTAGCCTAGCTCGCTAGTCGCATCGCATCGCACTTCGCACAGCACAAGAATACTCGTCGTGTGGACGCAGCGCGCGCACACCCGAACACGCAACACATACACCTAGCTCGCTTGCTAGCTCGCTCTACTCGCTACCGCGTCACTAAATGCACTCCCCGCTGCGCCAACTCGAAAGGCTGATCAGCGGGTCCGCGCGGGACGGGGGGGACATCGGTCGCTTCCGCCTTGTATGGAATACGATGGCGCTTCAAAATGTAGCCAACCGGCCAATGAATGCCTTGATGTGTCGTCATTCGTCGTCGCCCGCGTTTGACGCGCGCGAAATTTCAAATTATGTAACGGGTACGGGATTGACGTTTTATCTTATTAATCGTGGATTATATGACATAAATAATTTAACTTCGAAATTTTTTCACATTTATTTTAGCCTGATACTTCTGTATTAATGGTGTCATTCATTTTATTTGGTTTGGCGGCGCCAACCTCGCCAACTGAGAGGAGTCGCCGCTGTTATAATGGCAAACTCCTACCGAGCTATCTACGGAGCACTCAAGGACAAGAGAGACTCAGTAATTTGACACTCTTTACATATCTGTGTAAAAGGAGTTGCTAACAAAATTGAGGAAGAATTTTTCACGATCGAGTCATCGAAAATTTCTTGTCTGTGGAACGAAGAGTGGACTTCATGTACAAATAAAATGTAACAATTCAAGCTTGTATGCCTGTCTCGTCGTCGTCGTGCCAGAGGAGACGTCGTTGTTGTCGGCTGCAACTCGACAGCTTTGACACAACCAGTAGGTCATCAAATCTACAGACAAATAAATCGTAAGTGAGCAAAATAAATCATTTAAACTAAATATTATAAACTATCTATATCGTAATCGTCTTTTAGTTTTTGAACTCATTGTGGTAGAAATAAATTAACGCGTAGGTACCTAAGTTATGAAATTATGAAAAAAAAAATCCTTAGCCAGAGCCAACCCAATATTCAGGACCAGGAGTCGCCGCTGGTACCTACCTACCTATAGGGGACGAAGACGGCGACACACCAATAGTGGAAGACCTATGTGTTGAAGAGAGCAACGAAAGTAACGGCCCAGGGCCATCAAAAACAAGGCGACGAGTTTGACTATGTGTCTAATTTGATTGACTGATTGATTGATTAAGTTACTGTACTTTTGATTACTTATGTTTAAATTAAAATACATTTCACCGTTTTTTTAAATGATTTCATGCCTTCTTTTTCATTATCAAACCAAAAAACAAAAGATAGGAAAGGTTTTGGAACATTTCTGGAAAAATGCGATTTTACCTTATATGGTTTTTTTGGAGATTTTGAGAGAACTACGAGGCTTACAGACCCCGCGCTGCGCTTAATTTAAAGCTAATTAAATTGCCTACAAATTATATTCCACAAGTTATACTCGTAGGATCAATGCTTTCGACGCAGTTTCGATCCAAAGAAGGCCGGTGGTGCCGGAATTCGGTAACCAATTGACCTACAGAGCTCCGGTTAGGCTTAATTTGTCACAAAATGAATGTTCTTAAAAACTTATGAAGCAGCCTTCGACGAAAAATTCATGCATTAGGAGATATAGAGCAGAATCTGAAACAAGGTCAAAAAATTTCGCGGTTTTTGGTGTGTAAAAATGTTTCAGCAACTTTTTGAGAATTGCAAACTTGGGTATACATAGCCCTAATGGGTCCGAACAACATACTAAAAAATCAGAAATACATCATGTTAATTTATTGTCGATTTTGACCGGTCTAGAGTCATAGTAGGGAGCGGAATACTGTGTATGTACAATGTTTTCAAGTGTTTGCAAGACAAAAAACGTGCAGGATGTGAAAGCATTCCTCTAAACAAGAACATTTCTTGCCTCTAAATTATGTAGTAAAGTTGGCTTCTGAACTGACATTTAGGTAAAACGTTATGTCATTGTAGTGAGATTGTCATGAATTGGCCGCCGTAATGTACAATTAGGTAATTATTTTTTGTTCTATCTAGGTGTATCTCAAGCATCTATTTACCGAATAGCAAACAAAAGAGGTACGTAAATATTATTCGTTCTGAACAAAAAACACTTTTTGACTTTACAGAAATATGAAACGTCCGGATAAAAATAGCTTAGTGTAAGTTTTTCTGAACTAAACTTTTTATTTAGAAGTTTAGTGTTTCAGCAAGGTCGATTTATTATTTTTCTAATAATTTGTACACTTGGCTTCAGGACATATCTGCAGATACATGGAAAAAATGTTGTGAAAATGTAAATGTCAAGGCTAGTTCTTTTTATATTGACATCAAAATATATATAAAAGATGCATTAAATTAAAATACATTTTGTATATTTTATTGTGTATTTCGGTGCAAAAGTACATTTTGAATAAAAACATCGGCCAATTCAATATGTGCGTACTATACTGAATGTTGCTACATAAATCTAAAAAGTGGCTCGCCATCTTGACAGCTCTCATAATATGTTCCTGGTCAGGCTTTTATAAGCCACTACATTTTATTGATGATTTAGATCAATAATTATATAAAAATGATTTTTCTAATATACATGGTGTTGCAGTTGCCCCCGTAATATTTTTAACTGACATAAGGGGGTTATTCTATATGTGAAACTAAACAACTACTGTGGCGAAATAAAAATTTTTGAAACAAAAAAATTTTCCATACTAATTTTAATAACGTATTCTCAAAATGTATGGAGAAAAAAAACATTTTTTTCTTCAAATTAAAAAGTCGTAGAACCAAAGTTGTTCTATTTCACGTACAGAATCACCCCCTTTCGGGTTTTACGGTCGGGGTTGCATGCAACGCCGTGTATAAAAAATTAAATATTAATAAATAGTTACGCTGAAAATATGGGTGACCGCATCCTGTGCGTTAGTGGCACTGGTGAAGTATTTTTCATCAGGAGTGCCATTCAACGCACCATTTGCGTTCGAATCTAGAAAGTATTAGGCAACATGCAACTAGTATTCTATGTTTATATGTTAGTACTAGGCACGTACTCGCTTTATATATGCAACTACTTCTTATTATTTTTTTATTTACTGTGGCAATGGCAACCAGCGAACTTGCGTCGTTTATTAAATTATTACTGCCAGTATCCGGTGACGAACGCTTCTGAATTCGAATTCGTCGGAGACGCTCCAACCAACACGCGCCACTTTCCCGCGGGATTGAACGCGCGAAATCCACGCACGCTCCAGGAGCGCGCGACAGAGAACTCGCGCGCTTTCGCGCGTGATTCAAAAATTCACGAAAGTTGGAAGCACGCACCTGGCGCATGGCGTGCGCGCTTTACCGCGTTCTTTCCTTTGTTCCTGAGCGCACGCCAAAATCGCGCGTGAAAGAACGCGCGTTCTTAATTGGTTCTTAGAGCAAAAATGTGTGCTATGCATCCCTAAAGCAAATAATAACATACCTAGTTATTATTTGCTTTAAGATGCATAGCCAAAAGGAAATATACTGTTTTTAATTACCTACATTCATAAACTGATAATACTACGATCTAATAAATAACATGAACTGCTTAGCACAAGTACCTACTAAGTACTAACCATTTATTCCGTTTTGTAGTACACCGGTAGTATTCGTACATAACTATTCTTCCAAGTCTCTCCAAGTGGTTAATTCCACAAAAGGGCACTTCTCCCGTCATCGCAAGAGTAGAAACCGGCACAACAGTAAACAAACGCACATATTTAACGATCCTCTGGCGCTTCCGGAACCCGTGTGCCCGCATTAGTGGCAAAAATTGCACTGCAAAGCCAGTGCGTCGGTGCAAGGCGCAGTGTGCATTGTGAATGCAACCCTTCTACTTGCACCGAAAGCTGCATTGTTCGTGTCGGTACGGACTTGCGAGTACGTAGAGCTAATTGAGCGAAATAAATCAATATTTTTGCTCCACTTGCACATTACAGTAAAACGCTTTAAAGTATACACTACGTAGGTACCATAAGAAAGGCTCTTGTAAAATATACATTTTGTTAAACGTTAGAGAATAATTGTAAAAACACAATGGAGAAGAAACTACCAACTGCAATGTTAGCACGGCATTATCACTAAGTACAAAAACCAGTATGGCATTGACAAAAAGTGTTTGCTTTCTCTTTCAGGAGTTCAGGACACATTTCATTTCCAATATAGTAGGTACCGCATGCTGCAAAATAAGTTTCTAACAAATTAGATGAAAATAAATAATTTGTAAATAATAATAATATATTTCAAAATCCATTATAACTAAAGCTAAATAAAATCGATGATATAATATCTTTTTATTAATCATTTGGAAGGTAGGTATAATACAATTATATTATCATCTAATCTAAATATTATACGCATGACTAAGCCCTCCGTAAATGATAAATCCTATTACTAGTGAGCTAAACTCGAGGCTAAACCATATACCTAATTCGTTTCTCAGAAACGGCTCTGACAATTTGGATGAAACTTTTTTTTTCAAGTTTATCTGACAACATGCAAATAGAAACAGTTGAAATTGTTGAGATTTTAATAATTTATGATTATGTTTTTTAAGAGCATAGGTACCAAATTTTCCATATGTTACTGTTGAAATTACTAAGTTGTTACTAAGAGTGAGATCGCTAGACCCACCCTTTCAGTCAGACAAAAAAAGTAATGACCTCAGGCGTGGAGTGATACGACTATCGCGTGATAGAACATTATTATCTCAAACCTATTAGGGAGAAGAGAAAACGATTTACTACCTAAACATTATATTGATAGACATTTGAACACATTGCATTACAAACACCAAAAGTGTGTTAAGTAATATTGTTGTTGTTTTATAGCTTGATATCCTATTTAAAATTATTTTTACAGTACTATTAAAAGATAATATTTAGATGAGTGACTAGTTATGTCATCTCATCTGACAGAAAATGACTGACATAATAAATTATGCTGCCCTAATATACAAATTCGGTCTGTCATATTCGTACTTATGTACCATGTAAAGCTAGCTTTTACCAGAATTTACTTAACTATATCTATGAGACGTGTTCGGAACCATTGCTTTTGCTTACGTCAGCATTTAGACATAGGTACCTAGCTTTAGACTACGTCCATAGAAATTAACAATAATTTACTCAACCGAATTAAGTACGACGTAAAGTTTGAGTGTTGTCTGACCTTCAAAGCGATACGACGAACAGCTACCCTCCGATACCAGAGGCACCGGTTATTTCGTGGGTGGTTATCGTCGTAGGGGCAGACCACCCTGTGGGGCGATAAGCTTCATGAATTTCTGCATATTTTCACAAATACACCGACACAAACTTTTCTCTAAAACGTCTAAACGCCACAATAACGAAACTATTACTGCAGAGTCGCACGGATACCATAAAGTGGGTTATGATTTCATTTTTTAGGGTAACCGAGAAGAAAAATATGGTATTGATCTTTCCACATCGCATGCACGAAAGCAACAAAAATTCAATTATTATATTGTTACGCGGGCGAGCAACCCCTCTAGGTCAATTAAAAAAATATTTTAGCGAAGAGATGGCTGTAAAAAGTACCTACGAGGGGAGGAAAAACTTTCATTATTATGGAATCAGTATTTCAATTTGATCAAAGTTTAATTCCTAATATGAACTTATGTATTTAAGGTTATCAAATTTAGATTTACTTTAGATTTTACGTTTTTATTCTCAATTGTATTTATTTAAATTAATCAAAATAACCTAATACAATAAAATTAAACTAAAATTAAGAAATATGATAAAACTAAACTAAAATAACTTATAAACTAAACCTAAAAAATAAATAAATAAATAATAATAATAAATAATAAATAATTTAGATTAGGAACTTCACATCCGATAAACACAATTGTTTGTGGTGAAATTATGAGGCTCTACTTTAAGGAGAGTAATGAATGGTGATAAAATCATCGGATAAAATCCTTTCCTTACCTTTAATAAAATCCAACGTCTGCTTTCTGTCTGTCTGTCTGTCTGTCTGTCTGTATGTCTGTCTGTCCGCTTATAACTTCAGAACCACTGAACCGATTTTAATACAGTTTGCTTCTACGGATAGCTTGGTTCTTCCCATCAATATAGGCTACTTCATCACGTTAAATGGCTTATGAGGTTAGCAGAGAAGGCAAATATATGAGAGCGGGCGGAGCCGCGGGCACAGCGAGTACATCAATAAAATCTTCTGGCATCAGCCGCCTGCGTGTTGTCAGATCAGAACTACGAGCATAGTGATCACCATGGTGATCTGATCACTGAACCTATGACTGAATTTCCAATTCAGTGATGATTATACTTGTAGGTATTATCCTCTTTTAGGTCAAAATAATATTATCTGGGGCATTGATTTTGGGTTATAAAATCAATGTCTGGGGACAAGTCCCCGCCAAGTCGAGCAGACACGACCGTACCATCCTTTTCTCGAAGCAACTCAGGGTACTTTTGGCCTCCCTGTATCCAATTTACAAGTTGGTACCTATTATTAGTTTACGAGATATCGCCAGTCAAAGTTCCTTAATTTTGTCACTCACTCACCGATTACTTATTAAAAATTTTAGGTACTTCTAGCAGACCTACAAACTTGAAATTTTGAATTCAGTTATAATTCGCCCACAAAGAAAGCAAAAACTGAAACATCCTGAAATTGAAGCGCCATTTTCTTCGTGTTGGTAAACTTACATGCCTTTCCATAAAAAGTAGTGTATTATGTGACCAAGAATTGTGTGTCGGCTGCATTAAAGTAATAAATAACAGTTGTAGGAAGGTATTGTTTTTTTTTCCCCCGGAAACTGACACGATTGGCTACATCACCTACAACATCCATGTCAGCCCATAACACCTTGGTAAACTAGGTGCCATGTCAGTGCTTCCCTTTGTTCGTGCCGGCTAAAACACGAACTATTTACATAGCCATTTCGACCGACTTTTCATGCGGTGGTACCAAACCGGGCAAGTTAAACCCTACCACATAAAAAGGTAAGAAGGAAAGGGAACAAACTAGAACGAAAACGAACTAGATACGAGGATGGTCCCAGAAGTACCCGGCCTAACAAAGAAAACGAAACAAATTTAGGAAAAACTACCTTTATTTCTCAAAGTAGTCTCCTTTTAGCTCGATACATCTTGCGCACATCTTTCTCATGTCCAAATTTTCAGTCAAGATGCGATGTAAAGCACTTTTTGAAATGCCTACCATGTCTGCTAACTCGCGCACTTTCAACCGACGGTCATCCAATACTATTTTATCGATTTTCTTCGCCATTTCTGGCGTGGTCACTTCGTTTGGCCGACCACTGCGATGTTCGTCTTGGCAGATCGTACGACCTCGTTTGAACTCTGCCACCCAATATTTTACTGTCGTAAACGATGGAGCAGACTCCCCCAGAGTTGAATCCAGCTCATCTTTGATATTAGTTGAAGTCAGACCTTTCAGAAGAAAGTATTGATTTTTTTTTTTACATAACGGTGACCAATTTTATTCATTTCTAAAACTTCACTCAGAGCGTTCACTATTGATGGCCGACAAACAAAAACAAAAGCACGTAGCGTGTTCTTTTTTTAAATTTAAATTTAATTCGAATAGTACTTTCGAATGCAGTAAGTTTTTTCAAACAACAACTGCCATCTATACGTCAGGTCGGGTACTTCTGGGACCACCCGGGTAATAACATAGCCGCTTCGACCGACCTTTCTAACGGTGCGGTGGTACCAATACCATCCAATACGTTCTGGTAAAACTCTACAATCTAGTAAGGTAAAAGGGAAGTACCTACAGTTTTACGTGGAATCCGAACCACGGTCAGCCTCCAACGGTCGAGCGGTCACCCATCCAAGTACTGACCGCGGTGTGCTTATGAATGCTACCAGTTTGTTAATAAAAAGAAAAGAAATCTTTACGAAGCCATTTGTTTGCTTGTGCTGTGTGATTGTGATTGCCAAGTCAAGATATTTTTTTATAGAAATGAAGATGTGAAAATATGGTTAGGTCAACGAGGAATTATTAATTAGAAAATATAATTTTATGCAACATTGTTGAATTGGGGCTTCAATGATATGAAAACATTTGGCTCTGCATGGGATCTTACAACTTTTTACGGTGGAAAGGTTGTGTGCATGGCAGGGGCGCCGACTTTTAGAAATCCTCGTGGGTGCTATGCAAATTTTTTTTATTGATTAATAATCATCATTATCAACGTGTCCACTGCTGGACATACGCTTCTCCAATTTTTCACTAATTCTCCCGGCACCCGGCAGCATGACAGCATGCCACCGTTCCCATCGGCGGCCGCCATAAGCCTTGGTTTGATTGTCAATGCAGACTGGCTATTGACACTAAGAACAAGGCTTATAGGAAATGGCTGCAGAATAGGTCTGTCGAGAACAGACGAGAGCTCAACGTCGTTGCTAGGTCCTGCAAACGAACGCAAAACTTGGCCAAGTTCAGGCACGACCGTGGAATTGGCGCGAAACTTGCACGTAGCCCTTCGGGTAGCCGCGCCTTCTGGTCTCTCGCCAAATCCATCGGTCGGAATTTCTGCCGTCCTGCTACACCTCCGCTGGAACGTCCGGATGGCTCGCTCGCTATACTCGCGAAAGAAAAGGCGAATATCTTTGCACGCCTTTTCGCATCCAACTCAAACATGGACGACCTGGGCGCCAACCCCCCTTCATTACCCCATTGCGGGCGTATGATGGCAAATATTAGGTTCCACCCCAGAGTCGTCCATAAAACACTACGTGAGTTGGATATTTCGAAGAGTAGTGGGCCTGACGGCGTCCCGGCGATCGTTTTGAAAAATTGTGCTCTGGAATTGGCGCCAGTCCTCACCCGCCTATTCAAACGCTCCTATTCCTCCGGATCAATGCCTTCTTGCTGGAAGAGAGCTTCGGTCCAGCCGGTCCCCAAGAAGGGGGACCCAGCGAACCCATCGAACTATCGTCCTATTGCGATAACCTCACTTTTGAGTAAGGTTATGGAGCGTATTGTCAACTCAGCGCTCCTGACGTACCTAGAGGACTCTAAACTCCTCGACGACAAACAATACGGCTTTCGCAAGCAAAGGTCGACTGGAGATCTTCTAGCGTACGTCACGCATTTATGGGCTGAAAGGCTCGATGGTTTTGGGGAATCGCTGGCGGTCGCTCTGGACATATCCAAAGCATTCGATCGCGTCTGGCACCGGGGACTCTTGAGCAAGCTTCCGGCCTACGGTGTCCCTACAAAACTGTGCACCTGGATCTCCAGCTTTTTGAGTGGCCGGTCGATATTTGTCACCCTAGATGGTGCCTGCTCGGCCGACTACTCAATTAACGCTGGTGTTCCACAAGGATCCGTGCTATCGCCTACGCTGTTTTTATTGTTCATAAACGACATGCTCTCGCTCGGCGAAATACACTGTTACGCGGACGACAGCACGGTGCACGAAGGGTTCATCAAGGACTGGAAGGGTAGAGAGGCCTCAGCAGCAAACGCGAGACGCGAAACTGTTGCTCGGGTTGACCAGGTTCTCGAAAAAGTATCCTCTTGGGGGAAGAAGAACTTGGTCAACTTCAACGTAGCCAAGACGCAAGCCTGTGCCTTCTCTACTAAGGCTGATCCGTTTCCTCTCCAAGCCACTTTTCAGGGCAGCCAAGTCCCCAACGATGGTAGTCTGGGCGTCCTGGGTATGGAGGTGTCCAGGGACGTTGGGTTTCGATCGTTCATAGAGTCCAAGGCGAAACTAGCGTCTCGAAAATTAGGGGTCCTTTACCGCTGTCGGCGATTTTTCACGCCGGTCCAACTGCTTACACTCTACAAAGCACAAGTAAGACCGGTGATGGAATATTGCAGTCATCTTTGGGAGGGTTCCCCTGAGTACCTTCTTTCAGCCTTGGATTCTATTCAGCGACGAGCCATTCGCCTCATTGGTGACTCCGTACTCACAAAGGACCTTCAACCTCTAAAGCACAGACGTATCGTTGGTTCATTGAGCCTGTTTTATCGGTACTACTATGGCCGCTGCTCTGACGAACTTGCTTCCCTTATCCCTCCCCCTCCTGTTCGCCTTCGCCAAACCCGCCATACTCTCGCGGAACACCCGTTTGTAGTCGACAGAAGAGTTCTTCGAACTGCACGATTCTCTAAATCGTTCTTGTGCCGCACTGCAAAGGTGTGGAACGGGCTCCCAGGAAATATCTTCCCCCACTCCTACAATCCACAGATCTTCAAATCGCGGGTTAATAGCCTTTCCCCAGCAACATTAGTCCACCTCCAAGCCGGACTGGCACCTCCTCGGGGGTGAAATTGGCTGCGCCTGAGGTTGCGACCTCGGACAGAGCCACCCAGTTCGGTAGCAATAAAAAAAAAAAAAAATAAAAAAAAATAAAAAAATTAATTCGCAAAACATTTGCACAATGTTTTGCATTTGTCGCATTTACACATTCGTACGAATGTATTGCTCCTATATTCTAGTGCATAACGAGTACGGAGTACTATAACGTTCGCTATTCGCCGCGCCACTCGTGCGAATGGGTAAATGCGGCCGCTCAAAGGCTTGTAGGAAGGAAATAAGGCACTTTTATCGTATTTCAAATCCGATTACTGATGTTTTTATATGTATCGTCGTGGGTGCTCCGCACCCACTACTCACCGCTCGTGGGTGCTGGAGCCCCCGAGCACCCACGGAGTCGGCGCCTATGGTGCATGGATTCAACTTTCCCATTGATATCATACACCTATATAATTAATATTAATCAAATTATTTTTATGTTTTTTATTTTTATAATGTTTTCGTTCCTTACCACAGATTATTGCTTTGCAAATTATGAACACCTTCTTCAATGTCATTATGCTAAGTAAGCATTTCACACGAAGTAACCAAGGACGTGCTTGTAACTACCTACCTCGTTTTCATGGTAACCAGGAAAATAACATTCCGAAATTGGTGGAAACACTCATTTTAGGCACGTTGAGGTGGTGACTGTGTGACATCGATCGCGTGGTTTGTAATTACTAGTCTAAGTAGCTAATAACGACGCGACGCGCGACGGTCTTACAATAGAAAAGTGAGCGAAGGAGTTCCTAGGAGTACCTAGTTTTTTTTTATGAAACTCATTTATTCTAATAAATAAGCAAATGTCAGTCAGTCCGCCAGTCAGCGTGTATGCGTACACTGCTGGACAAAGCCTCTCCAATTTTCCTTCAGTCCTGCCCGCCTTTAGCAGCACAGGGACGTATTTATAGCTTCCACATGGGGGGTGTTCTGAAGAAATAGGGATCGGCTCAACTCAATAAGATTCTAGTGTTCCTGTTGAGCCGTTCTGTACTTCGGCCTAGAGGGGTACCGATACTGAAAGTTCTATAATTAGTTCTATAAATAGGATGAAGTTTGAAAATTTAATTATATCTAGTGTAAACTGCGTGTCGAAGGGGGGGGGGGGGGGGGGGTCCGGACCCCGGACCCCTAAACCCCCCCCCTCATATATGTCGGTGGCAGCAATATGTGAAGTATGCAGTCGAGATCTGTAATGCGGCAAAGGTAACAATATTCATCAGCTCGCTACTATATGTGCCGACTCGACTACATGATTTGCACAGAATCAATACTGCCGCACACAGGAGCAACCATCTAGTGTATATGTTGACCAGGAGCGTTCCTAACACCATCTATATCGATGTGAATGGGCTGGGAAAGTCATGCTATGCACTGGATGGCCGTATTAATAGCATGGGCCGAAAACTAATCCATTCAAATGTACAGAACTGTAATCTTAGTATGAAAAAATCAAATCTACACTTTGTAGAATTAGTAAATAGTAATCCTAAAGATAAGCCAATAGAATCAAACTCTTTTTTATGTTAACTTCTGTTCTTAGTGGCCGTGATTTATTTGAAACCAAATTAAATTCTCCTAAACATTGTCATCTATTAAAAAATAAGTCAAATTGCAAAAATAAGCTAGTTATATATAAGTCATCAAAATGTACAGGGTCTGCGCGGTAAAAATCTACTATTAGAATTAGTTTTAAAAGAAAATCAAATTGACGTTTACTGCGTAACCGAGTCCTGGATAGATTGTAATGAATTAAGCACTTAATGTATTAATAACTATTCTATTATTAGCAGTAGCCATCGAAAAAACTTTATAAGAGGTGGTACTTTAATTCTTGTGAAGAACGGTCACAAAGCTAAGAACAGACTAGATGTAGTAAAAATGTCAATAGAAAAAGAGTTTGAAATAAGTTGTATAGAAATGGACTCAATATTCATAGTATCAGTATATAGGTCACCATGTGGGAATATGCAATCATTTATAAACAAATTGGAAGAATGTCTGTGTAAATTAAATACAAATAATAATAAATTTATAATTGTCTGCGGAGACTTTAATATTAAATTTCCCTTAGAAGAAGGAGGGCAACATGAGCTATCTGATTTGATGGATAGTTTTTTGCTTAGACAAACAATCTTCCAATATACTAGAGAGACAGATTCGTGTTCATCGTGCATTGATAATATTTTTACTGATTGTAAATTACTAGATTCAAAAGTATTTTCTGGAATATTGTCAGATCATTATGCGCAGTTAATTTCTATAAATTACTCAACAAGTAAGAATACTGTCTCGGGCAGGATGAAACGAATATCAAACAAGGGCCAGATAAACGCGTTAAACTTAGACTTACAATCTGAATTCCAGGGTAATAATATTTATAGTTTTAAAGACTTCTTTAATATATTTATAAGATACCTAGACAAGCATCTGCCATTAAAACGTATATGTGTAAATAATAAAAAAACATTTGCCGACTGGGCTACTCCAGCTATTATTATTTCTAAAGACAAATTATTTCATTTATACGACGTCCTAAAAGTTAACAATAACCCAGATCTTAGATCTTATGTTACACGTTACAGCAAAATCTTTAAACAAGTTACCATTAAAGCCAAGCAACTGTTCCTTAAAAACAAAATTATGAATTCAGATAATAAAATCAAAATGGCCTGGAACAGAAGAAACTGGCAAATCTAAAGACTGTAACACCAAGCTAGAGTTAAAAATTGGATCAGAAATTATTTCGGATAATACAGCGATTGCCAATCATGTGAATAAATTTTTTTCCACAATAGCCCATAATACTACTCAAAGTCTAAAGGCTAGTAAAGAAGTATCGTTAAACTACCTCAAATCATTTATCCCTCGGAATTCTGAATAAGCGAAATTTGCATCTGTCACATACCTAGAGACTGAGAGAGTAATAAAGGACCTGAAATCTAAACGTTCCCTAGACCTGTGGAGTCTATCACCTGTATTATTGAAACCTGTAACAAGTGTCATCGGCCCGCTAACAGATATTGTAAATGACTGTCTAGAAAATGGCATATTCCCAGATTCATTAAAAGTAGCCAAAGTTATACCTTTGTATAAAAAGGGATGCCATAACAAAGTTGAGAACTATCGTCCTGTTTCTATATTGCCAGTTTTCAGTAAGGTTTTTGAAAAAAATTTGGAAAAACGGCTAATTAAATTCCTTACAGATAATGAACTTTTAAATTGTAAACAATTTGGATTTCGGAAAGGACTCTCAACGGGTGATGCTATAGCTTCTATGGTAAAATCAATATTAACTTCTCTAGACGACTCTCAGCATACTTATGGCATTTTTTGTGACCTATCCAAAGCCTTTGACTGTGTAAATCACGAAATATTATTAATGAAGCTGGAACATTATGGCATAAGAGACAATGAATTGCGTGTATTTCAATCATATTTAGATAATAGAGCTCAAATATGTGACGTCAATGGCTTAAAATCGAATGTAGAATCAATCACAATGGGTGTGCCGCAGGGTTCTATCCTGGGACCATTATTGTTTCTAATATATGTTAACGACATCTCGAGCTGTATAACAGACGATATAGAGATGGTAATGTTTGCAGATGATATCTCAGTTGTACTGAAAAACAATGATATAAGTAAACTGAGAGAATCCTTTTTAACTGTACTAGAATCTCTAAAATCTTGGTTTGAGTGCAACAATCTATTGCTAAATGTCAACAAAACTAATATTATGCACTTTGCTCTTGGGACTCATAGACGTAATAACAATGATAGCATATTAAAACTGCAGATAACTTGTCATTAAACCTTGCCAATGAACTAACTTTTCTTGGGGTAATATTTGATAAAAGTTTTACTTGGAAAGCCCACATAAACTCTTTAGCTGGTAAGCTGAGTTCCGCATGTTATGCTATCAAAAAAATTAAAGAGCTAGGCGGGACCCATGCTGCAAAAACGGTTTATCATGCTTATTTTGAGAGCATCATGTCATATGGCCTAATGTTTTGGGGAAATGCAGCAGACTCAAATAGAATATTTTTATTACAGAAGAGGGCCTTGAGGTACATCCTAAATATGAAAACTAGAGATACTTGTAGGACAGCGTTCGGAGAGATAGGAATCATGACTTTACCAAGTGCATATGTTTACCAGAACATATGCTATGCCAGAAAATACATTCATGATTCCTCTCTCAATTCCGACAATCATAACTATGACACACGGGGTAAGAATAATGTACAACTAATAAGACATAGATTAGCTAAAACTACAAAAAGCTTTATTTGTAATAGTGTTAGATTTTATAATAAACTGTCTCCTAACGTAAAACAATTAGATGACAATAATTTTAAACGACGGATTAAAATAATGTTAATTGAAAAGAGTTATTACAGTATTAAGGATGCATTAACTGACCGTAATTTTATCTAAGAGTCTGACTACTATTTTTCCCACTAACAAATTTTGACAATTCGATACACTTTGTATCATTTGATTTTTAATATGACTTATTACATTTCTTTGTAATAAACGTAAACTAATTGTTTTATTTGACTTGATATAATATGAAATATCAAAATTGACGATGGCACTATACACCAGATATAGGTAATTTAAATAGGCAGTGTGGTCAGATTCTTCAGTATTCATGTTTATGCTGTAAATAATAATGCTCTTGTGAGCGGTAGTGTGGGTTAATTATTTGTAAGTTACTATAATATAATACTTATAAGGTACTAACAAAACATTGTGACTTGCGAAGTTTGTTTGTCAGTTCTTCTTCGCATTGAATTTAGAACTGGCGGAATTTTCGACATGTCCAAGCGTAGGTTACCTACCTGTGGATGAAATTATACAATAAACAATAAATATGCAAATGAAAAAATTAAAAATCTATTTTAATACCCAAGTAGGTAGGTACATATTAATAAATGACGAAAATTTGTTTGTGTTGTATAAGTTGAATTTATTATATTGAAATACATACATACATACATGGCGTCGCGTCTGTTTGCCAGTGGGATCATCGATGAGTGGTATGGCCGAGGGTGCTATGCGGCCATCTTATATCCAGTACGGTGGTACCAACAACCCAATCTAGGCTACAATTTAAGCCTACCACCTAGTAAGGGGCAAGGGAAGGGACCGACGACAGTTTTACACCGGTTCCGAACGGTGAAGCAGCAGGTGTAGGTTTACGTAAATGCTTTCGTCAGAAAAAACTCATTGGTACACGCCGACCGGATTCGAATCTCGGACCTCTCGCATGAGAAGCCGATGCCCAAACCACTCGGCCACGGCCACCCGCCTTTTTCAATAACCTTTAGAAAACAATATTGGAATTAATAATTATTTAATTAGGCAGGTACGTGCTTTTTTATTTGTCCACTATGAATAGTGACAAATGCTTTCTAGGGTTCTAGGTCATCTAAATCTCAAAATTAACTGACTCAAATCGGTAAAAGCTAAATTAATGCTAAAAATAAACGTAAAAAAATAAAAAAACAAGCTTTTATATTGATAAAAATTAACTAAAAAGTTAAAATAAATTTATTCCGATTGGAAACAAGCAATTTCCTAAATTTTTTACAGTTTTCAAATAAAAGCGTGTTACACCTTCTTTTTCTCTCCTGCTTTCAAATGTAACACGTAATGTACTTTTTAGTATTGTATGATGGCAAAAACGTCATCTTGGACCAGCGTACTTGTGAAGGCAAAAATCAAACGAGCCCAAACTCGATTGGGTTACGTCGTTTCGTTACAGATTTCCTGTGGCCACATTCCGCTCCATCATCAGACCAGCTATGACATCTTTGTATTGCACTGTCATCCGGTTTACATATAATGTATGCAAAATTTCAGCTCAATCGAACACCGGGAAGGGGGTCAAATTTAACTTGTAAGATTTGATTACCCAGACACCGAGACAGGTGAAACTAATTAAAAACTAGTAAAAAGAGAACTTACCTACGTACATAAATACAAATTCATTTCAATATTGAATTTTCAGACACTGTTTCATAGTTTTGAAGTCTGCGGTAAGGATTATTATATTTTGGCAGTGCTTTCTAACTACTTTTGACGACATTACAACCATTATATTATCATGAAGTTCAAAGGCCAATCGATGGATTTACAAGAAAGGTTAATATTCCAGGAGGTAGGTGGAACTAGAAATTGCAAGTTAGTGTAGACTTGCGTGTTGTGGGTCATGATACCGAAACATTTCGATATCTACCTGCCTCGATTTCTACTGCCTTCTCCCCTTGCTGCTACCCTCACCCCTTAATGGCTCCCACCAACCCAACCCACCGTTGTATTGTAGCTAGCGCACACTTCTTTACGGCTACCATTACTATCGCTTCCATTTGTACCATAAATATGGTGTTCATTCATACCATCTTTTCATGCCCTATACCATAATGGTATCTAATAGAAAACGTAGTGTAATTTCGCGATCAAACTGGCAATACTTAGTACAAAATATTTTCTCCCTAATTTGCTCAACCCAAATGAACATTGCTCCCAGTTTACGACTACCCAGGGAAAAATAAGAAAAAAAAAATCGGTCTGGCATTAGTTACTGGCATATTAATATGGCAGCTGAAGTCCTATTCAAATAAAAAAAAATTTTTAGCGTATCCTTATTGTTAGAGATGCATGCCTTTTTTGGACATCGTCGCTTCTCCAAAATGGTGCAAAAAATCCAAGTTTGTGTTAAATTGTATCACAAAATACCATAGTGCGGGTACAATAAAAATATTCCATTAACTGGATCTGGCAACACTGACCATTACTAGCGTGGAAAGCATGTTGTTGGAACTTTGGAAGCCATATATAAACAGGTACTACCGCCACTGTACTCCTCATCACCATCACTTAAATTTCCCCTCCCCACTAACATTATAATTGCATAAATCTCAAAATACTTAAACTAATAGCTAGATTTACTAAAAGTACTTTCTTTTATTATTTCCATACATGCAAGTTGTACATGGTTCGCTTGTTTCGTTGTATGCGCGTTTTTTTAACCCCTACAATTTGATTGGTTTTATTTTAATGACCAATTAAAAATGGGTACAAGGGTGACGGATCCGAAAATATAACCACCTACGCATTGTCATTTTTAGGCTAGTCTAAATTGAAAAACGAAACTGACTCTAGGCAAGCCCAAAAATGGCTTCCGTTACCCTATGCATTTGCAATAACACGAGGAAGGAAAATCATTTTAAATTTTTTTGCTTTCACGTATCCTTATGTATGACTTTTAGGTTCACCTTCTGTTGTCATGGACATAGTTCTATCTAAAAGTATAAACTTGAATTAGTGAATATGGTTAATTGCCTATTTATATGATTAATACATACGCAATTTTTTTTCCCACGAGCTTATAACCTTTTTAGAGTCACAGTTTTCTTCTCATTTATCTTAATATAACTTTATTATTTATCTTAATTTAACTTTAACTTAGAATGATCCCACATATTTCATGAATAAAAGCCAGATATTTAATTATTCAAAACAGAACTGATCAGTAGCTAAAACGGAATTAGATCAAGGTCAGATGACGACAGTGGTCAAGGTATCAGTGTCTTTATTTGTGAAATCAATATCGTGCTTTCTCGCTTATGTATGTCGGGCCGTTGACTTGCTGTGCAATGCTAAATTGGCACTCTTTGACGACGATAATGTCTACCAATATTGAATCCATTCTTACACAAATCAATGACTGAAAAAGTGTTTAGTCTTTACCTCGAGATGCAGCTTGTAAAATGACAAATTTCCACGACGCCAATACCGACCGTAGCGCCGTCAAGGATATACTGAATTCGCAATAATTTTCTTTGTGCCATCAATAACATACCCTTTCCGCGCCCCGCCGCCGCACGCTTACGCAGGCCAACGCGCATGCTGTGAGAAACGAGCCAGGAAAGTAATTTGACTCACCGACAGCTTTGGAGTGCAACTGGTGATGGAGGATTGCTTCTTGAACTTGGGAATGGAGACCTGCATGTGACTGCTGGAGGCGGGCGGGCCGGCGCACCCGTACTCATCGCTCCGGTTGTTTCGAGTCAGATTGATGTTGTTCGTGTTGTTCACTTTCACGAGAATATTGCAAGTTTGAGACGCTATTTGAAAGAGACCATCCTCCAAATTTCGTCTGTTGTTGTACTGGCGATTAAAGTTTATGTAGTCCCACCAACTTGGCATTTCAATATGATTTTTATAAAACTCAGGTTTCTAGTTCTACTGCGATTAATCGCCGTCAGAGGCTAATAAGGCGTAAACGTGTCGACTTCACCGATCGTCAGTAGCGGCTAGAGTGGAGCAGTGGAGCTACGACGACGACGACGCGTGCGAAGGGCGGCGCGGCAAGGGAGACATTGGAATGGGTGTTTTCGACGACGACGACGCGACACAGACACGGAGCCCTCTCGGGGGTGCGTTAAATGTGTGTATAGTGTTGACTTGCGCGTTAAAACGTGGGCTCTTGCGACATACACCTAGTCCGGTTCATACATAATGCTGTACAGGTGTGCACTTAATAATTTAGGACAAATTCTTTACGAGCTATTTAAACATTTCTGAATCGAAAGTATTGATAAAACGAACCTACCTCTAATTTGAATAAAATTTCATGATTGATTAGGTATGTACTATCAAGAAGTTTTATTCATTACATAATGGAGCTAGAAAGATCTAACAAAATTATTCATGTTAACCACATTTAGCACAGCACTTTAAGCACACCGCAGCACTGACATGACACCTAGTCATAGTAAAAGGAGACTGTTTAAACTATGGCCTATAGTTCATCAATGTGTTATGGGACTGACATAAAAATAAAAAAAAGGCAAAACACATTTTTAATTGCTTTGAAATAAATTTGTATACAGGTGATTTTTTTACCATGCTGACTCTTTCAGGGGGTCAATCAGTATAAAACTAAGTAGATTCGGAAAAAAAGATGGGAAAATAAAAAAAAATTGAGTTCTCCAATCTCATACATTTTGAGGAGGCCGTTTCAAAAATATACAAATTTAATTTTTTTAAATCTAGTTTTTTTTATGGATACTGACACGGGTGGCTACTTCACCTACAACATCTGTGATGTCAGCCCATAACACCGGGTGGACTTGGTGCCACGTCAGTGCTTCCATTCGATCGTGCCGGCTACACTGAACTGGACGGAAAACACAAACTATTTACATAGCCGTTTCGACCGACCTTTCATTCAGTGCGGTGGTACCAACCCGGGCGGGGTAAACCCTACCACCTATCAATATAACAGGGGTGGCTATAATATAATAAGACGCACACAGGCAGTAGCCTGTGTGCGTCTTATCAATCATCACATCATACATTCATACCACACGCTGTATCCCGACCATCGTGGTAAGCAGAGTAATCGGTGTTGTGCTGCAAGAACTCTGGTAAATTATAGCACAACACCGAACACCACGTTTCGCGAAGTATTATTCGGAAAATACAACTATCAAGCAGCAAGTAAGGCACGAAGACCCGCCGGATCTGAATGATCTGATGTGCCTATTATTGGAAACGCACAGCCACTCATCAAAGACCCTCAACCTTGCTGAAGTTCTATTCGAAGAAATTTTTAATATTATGTCAGTGTACGTAAACGTTAATGGCGACATTATCTGGTACCTAAGCATAGGTATTAGTATTTGTTCTAAGCCAACAAGAATCCTAAATTGGCGCGTGGCACGGACGCGTTGGTTGGTGTGACTTGACATTAACACATTTTGTTTGTTTTTTTACCCCTTCTGTTTGGTGGGGGTGGAAACAATGCTTTAGTATTAAAGGTGATTATAGCTGCAAAACGTTCACATGTTTTAAAGAAAATAAGTATACTAGTTCAAGTGTGAAGTGCATGAAAAAAATAAGCGATAACTAAAACCGCCATTATATTATATAACTTACAATAAAATAAAAGTAATAGCTCGATAAATAGAACAGGTAAAACAGAACACCTACATAAAAAAGTATTTAAAATCCCCTTAATTAATACCCTAAAAAATTATAAGAAGGAAAAATTATAAGGACTACTTCGTTGCATTTTATTATACAGGGTGTTCGGCATATCGACCGACAAAATTTTTAAGTAGGTAAGTGGAGTCATTTGCAACGTTTTGACCCATGATACCTTTTATCAGATGTCACGTGGTATCGAGATACGATTTTTTTTTCTTTATTTTTGAAAATTACCAAAATCCCAGCTTTAAACCCTTATAACTTTTTTGTTTATGATTTTATTAGCACGAAATAAAATTGTTAGAATTTTATGATGTATCCTTATTCTATAAAAAATATTATTTGATGAAATTAATACCATGAAATGGTCTTATGACCTCCCATAGTCCCGAGAACGAGTAAAAATATGAACTTTCCAACGGTACAGGTACCACATGTCATACAAATAATTCACTATGTCGTCAAAATTAGGCACAGAGACAGAACAGAACGACAACACGGGCACTAATCGGTGGTCGCTTCCCGTATTGAGAGCGTTTTCGGGAGCATTTTCAAATTCAGAACTCGCGCGGGCACTCTTGCAAATTATCCCTAATTTTGTTGTTCTGTTCTGTCTCTGTGCCTAGTTTTGGCCACATAGTGAATTATTTGTATGACATGTGGTATACCGTTGGAAAGGACGTAAACTAGCAAACTTTTTGCTGAAGTGAATGAAAATGAAGCTATCAATTGGTGTCAGTTTTTTTTTATGAATTAAGAAATTAAGATTCTGTCACATTTTTACTCGTTCTCGGGACTTTGGGAGGTCATAACACCTTTTCATGGTATTAACTCCATCAAATAATATTTTTTCTAGAACAAGGGTACATGGTAAAATTCAATAAATTTTATATCGTGCTGATACAATCAAAAACAAAAAAGGTACTATAGCTGAGATTTTGGTAATTTTCAAAAATAAAGAAAAAAAATACTATCTCGATACCACGTGACATCTGACAAAAGGTATCATGGGTCAAAATGATGCAAATGACTCCACTTATCTTCAAAAAAAATTTGTCGGTCGATGTGCCGAACATCCTGTATAATTTGTACTGATAAATAATTATGTTATTATTAAAATTAAAAAAAATTAAATATCTGGCGAAAAACCAGGAGGTCTTTTGCGCGCTCGTAGATCTGGAGAAGGCCTATGACAAAGTGATGAGGAATGAGTTATGGGCAGTTTTGTCCGAGTATAGAGTGGCCAGTCACTTGGTGCGGGCACTGAAATCTCTCTATGAGGGTTCTAGAGCTTGCGTCAGGCAGGATAAACGGGGCATACACCGACTGGTTTGACATCTCTAGAGGGGTCAGACAGACAGGGGTGTGTGGCGTCACCTTGGCTGTTCATTCTAATCATGGACAGCTGCTTGGCTGATCTGAAAGAATATGATTGTGGATTAAGAATGGATGAGTTAGTTGTGAAATGCCTCTTGTACGCCGACGATCAAGTGATACTTGCGTCGTCGGTGGGCGAGTTGCATTGCAGGACATGGTAACTGTTATGGTTGAAGCATTTAAAAGGAAGGGAATGAAAGTTAATGTAAACAAGACGAAAGTAATGGTACTGGAAAGGAATGAAATAGTGTCCGAATGCGATGCAAGGATTGGGAATGAGAGACTGGAGCAAGTGAACGAATTCGTATATCTGGGGAATATGTTCACGCGGGATGGAAAATGTGAAGGAGATGTAGAAAAGAGAGTGAAAGCCGGCAACCAAGTGAATGGGGCTTTGCACGCTATTATGAGCAGCCAAAGCATGTCAACTAGGGTACGTTTGGCTGTCCATGGTGGGTGCTGGCCCCTACACCTATGTACGGGAGTGAAAGTTGGGCATGGCAGAAGAATCATGAAAGCAGGATTAATGCTGTGGAAATGCGCGCGTTGAGGAGTATGTGTGGAGTTACAATGAAAGATAGATTGAGAAATAGTGTAGTGCGAGAGCGCTGTGGGCTGAAAGAAGATATAGTGACAAGGATTGAGAAAGGGATGCTTCGGTGGTTCGGTCATGTTGGAAGAATGGATGAGAGGAGACTAACGAAAGAAATTTATGAAGCAAATGTGAGTGGAAGAGTCGGGAAGGGTCGCCCTACTAGACGCACTTACCTGGACCAGATCGGGGATGTGCTCAAAAAGGGGCAAGTGCGTAGTACGGTACTACGCACATCTCACATACACACATCGCATACATACATACATACATAGCGTCACGCCTGTTTCCCGGTGGGGTAGGCAGATACAACGGATCTCCACGTGCCACGATCCTGACACACCTCCGCCGCCTCTTCCACTCCCATAATGTTCTTCATGCATGCTCGTCGGTTACGGGTACTAGTAGTATGTATTATAATTTCATAGTTACATATAATACCTAACTGAATCAACGAAGTATACCTGTTTTTTTTTATGAAACTTTTGGATAAGTATAATATATAAATATAATAAAATGTTTATGTAATCCGGTATGGGCTGTATCTATGTATCCGGCTGAATTAGAGGGACCAAAGCACATGCTTGAACCAGTCAATATTACCTCCGAGAAGGAGTCATACCGGATAATTTACCTTTGGATTGCTGGCTATACTGGACTAGAAGAGAACACAGACGGGGCTTCTATGCAGCCATCTTACATTCAGTCACAGAATACTATTTGTACTGTTCAGTACGGTGGTACCAATCCATGGTAATGGGCAAGGGAAATGAATGTAAAGTTTAGTAATCATATCTTGTTACAAAGAAGTGGCCATCCCTATGAACATCGGCTTTACGACAGAGCATCAAATACCTACAGCACGCGCATTTGATGCTCTGTGGGCTTTACCAATGTTACCAACTTGGCTAAAGCCATTAATCAAATAAAAAAAATGAATTGTTGGAACCTAACAATAAATTAGGTACTTATTAGATAGGTAATGAAAGGATTCATGGAGATTGAATCTACGAAACATAGAAACTGGGTCAAGGTAGGTATTTCAACAAAATAATTAAAGAGCGCGTGTGATAATAGCATTGAACTTATCTAAACATTACTGCTAAGTAGCATTGGCGTATCTAGGGTTATTTTCCAGGGTGGGCCTGGCCTCTGAAAAGCGATGGTCGATGAAGCCGAAACCCGATGTACCCACGCAATAAAAGTCGGTAATTTGAACTTGAAGTGTTGAGCCGTATTTCGACCATTGATTTCGGAAAGTTTCTTTACCTAAATAAAATTAAACAAAAACATTTTTTTAAAGTGTTTATTTTGATTACTTGGATGGAACTGGAATTGTATGTTGATCCCTCAGCTGTAGATTATTTAAGTGTTTTTGTGTGAAATTATTTAAGTGACCACCCTAGAATTTTGGATTGGCAACCCAACATCCTGGGGTGGGCACCAGACACTTCTGCTTCGGCCCCCCCCCCCCCCCCCCCCCCCCCCTATATACGCCAATGCTAAGTAGGTACCTACCTCAAGAAACGGTGTCTAATAAAAAAATATGCACAGACATAAAATATAAGTATCTCTTGGTAAAGTTTCAGTCAGAAATACATCTAGCCTATCGTCCCGATGATTCTCGCATTAAAATTCACGTCTCCACTTCACGTGCCGTTAAGTTCTTCTGTTAGGCCTAGTTCATACGTACCACTTTCCGCCCAAATTAGGACCACAAAAAAAAGTTTAAAAAAACATAAAACCGACTTCCTAAAAAAAGTAAAACTAAAAAACTATTTAAATAAAAATATAAAAACCGCCTTCAAAAATATATGAAATAAAAACCTAAAAAAAAAACCAACCCTAGAGTTGAAGGCGGTGCTAAAAAGGCTACACAAATCACAAAGGATATTATCATCCACTCATGTTTTCTTTCATGCATCATTTTTGCTTGCTTTAGCACCGCCTTCAACTCTAGGGTTCGTTTTTTTTAGGTTTTTATTGCATATATTTTTGAAGGCGGTTTTTATATTTTTATTTTAAATAGTTTTTTAGTTTTACTTTTTTTAGGAAGTCGGTTTTATGTTTTATAAAACTTTTTTTTTATTTCACAGTTTTAGTAATTTTTTGCTATTAATGTACTCGGCGGAACGCTCGGCCTTCGGCCTCGCGATTCCGCCTCGCTTTCCAATCCGATCTTGACCCAATTAAAATAGGACCACGTCAGCCTCGATGGCTCAGTGGTGCAGACAGTCAACTGTCGCTATTGAATGTTAAGCAACGCTGGGTGCGGTCAGTACTTGGATGGGTGACCGATGACCGTTGGAGGCTGACCGAGGTACGGATTCCTCGTAAAACTGTAGGTCCCTTCCCTCCTAATCTTACTTGGTGGTAGGGTTTAACCCGCCCGGAATGGTACCACCGCACTGAATTAAACGTCGGTCGAAACGGCTATGTAAATAGTTTGTGTTTTCCGACCAGTTCAGTGTAGTCAGCACGATCAAAGGGGGAAGCACTGACATGGCACTTAGTTCACCCGGTGTTATGGGCTGACATCACGGACGTTGTAGGTGATGTAGCCAACCGTGTCAGTTTTCATAAAAAAAAACAACACCGTAACAATGCTTAAAAAATAATAATAATAATGTTAAATTTAGTAGAACGGACAGACATGCATTTGTTACGGAACCCTACATTCATTTTGCAGAACTTAGTAGAATGGACAGACATAAACGTGTTACGGAACCCTACTTTTATTATAAAATAACCGTCGGAGGACCTTGGTTGAAAATTGTAAAATTTAGTAGAACGGACAGGCATACATTTGTTACGGAACCCTACTTTTATTATAAAATAACCGTCGGAGGATCTTGGTTGAAAATTGTAAAATTTAGTAGAACGGACAGACATACATTTGTTACGGAACCCTACATTCATTTTGAAATAAATGTTAAATTTTGTAGAACGGACAGACATGCATTTGTTACGGAACCCTACATTCATCTTGCAGAACTTAGTAGAATGGACAGACATAAACGTGTTACGGAACCCTACTTTTATTATAAAATAACCGTCGGAGGACCTTGGTTGAAAATTGTAAAATTTAGTAGAACGGACAGACATGCATTTGTTACGGAAACCTACATTCATTTTGAAATAAATGTTAAATTTAGTAGAACGGACAGACATGCATTTGTTACGGAACCCTACATTCATTTTGCGGAACTTAGTAGAATGGACAGACATAAACGTGTTACCGAACCCTACTTAACAGTTGCACTCCAGGAGTGCCGGCAGATCCCGTGCCACTCTAACTTAAGGTTTCATTTTAAAAATGACGCTGACGCGATGTCGCGAGTTATACATTTTTTACCCACCTAAAAAAGTGCCAAGCGCCGCTAAAGAAGTTTTCACTTCAAAAACCTCAGGGTTATCCGCTTTCAAATAAAAAAAAAAGAATTTTCAAAATCGGCCCACAATTGACGGAGTAATCGCGTAACAAACATCCAAAAAAAGAAAACATATCGTCGAATTGAGAATCTCTTAGGTCTAAAGTAAATTGCTCGTGAAGACAAATGCAACGAGCCCAAACACGATGGGTTTATCATGTGTAGTTTAGGAGTTCCTATGGCCACCTTCTGTCTCCATCATCAGACCAGCTCGATGGTACTCGTACCATAATAAATTAAGCGCACCTGGCCGGTCGGAAAAGATAAAAAATTTCAAATAATTTAGAATATTCATGAAACAAGGGTCCGAATTATATCGATTCATGTATTTCAACAGGACAGAGAAAATTTCAAAATATTAGGTATTTAATACTTTTTAGTTCTTTTTCTTTTGTTTTTTGGAAATCGGTTTAATATTTTTTAAAACAGTTTTATTTCATTCTTTTTAGTAATATTATTAGTAATATTACATAAAAAAGAATAATCGAAATCGAATAATCGAAATCGATTGAAGTGGTACAGAATTATTCGCCATATGTGTCAGACTGCAAATTGCTGAATAAGTCCACATCACAAAAGTTTTGCTGAAGGTAACCACACACCATACTAATTTATCAAACTGAAAATTGCCGAAAACGACCACATCACAAGTTTTGCTGAAGGTAACCACACACCATAGTATTATGTTGATTTTTCGAAAACCACTGAACCAATTTCTATAAAATTGAAATGGGACCACCCCGGAAGTATGACCTAACAAACAAAAAAAGAATATTCTAAATCGGCCCTCAATTGACGGAGAAATCGTGTAACAAACATAAAAAAAAAAAAAAACATACAGACGAATTGAGATCCTCCTCCTTTTTGGAAGTCGGTTAAAAAGTGGTCGTATGTTGAGAGTACGCTATTAGTATGGAATGTCGTGATAGCGCTCAGACGGACGACAACTTGTGGTCCATTTCAACAACAGTGGTCGAGCGTGGACGGTATCATCCACAAAATTGTCGCAGATGCTGACCGAACCCGACTCACACGTGCAACTCGCCGACCACAAACCGACCACAGACGAACCGCGCCCGGCGCGCGGTGCGGCGAAGGCGGAGGCGAGCTCCCCGCGCCGGGATCGGTTTGTCTGTCTGTGCGCCCCTCTCCTCTCCTCTTTCTTTCAGTGTGAAAGCAGTGATGGACGCGTCAAGCCGCGCGCTTGGCTCGTTTCTCGTTTCAAATCATCCTTCAACACTGTTAACAAATAATCGAAAGTACTTTTGCTCATTCGAAAATAATTAAAAAATTTGTCATCGTACAGTCTTAAACGATGTTGAAATTCACTTTTTAGTTCTTTTTTTTTGTTTTTTGGAAATCGGTTTAATATTTTTTAAAACAGTTTTTATTTCATTCTGTTTAGTAATATTACACAAAAAAGAATAATCGAAATCGAATAATCGAAATCGATTGAAGTGGTACAGAATTATTCGCCATATGTGTCAGACAGACTGCAAATTGCTGAATAAGTCCACATCACAAAAGTTTTGCTGAAGGTAACCACACACCATACTAAATTTATCAAACTGAAAATTGCCGAAAACGACCACATCACAAGTTTTGCTGAAGGTAACCACACACCATAGTATTATGCTGATTTTTCGAAAACCACTGAACCAATTTCGATAAAATTGAAATGGGACCACCTCGGAAGTATGACCTAACTAACAAAAATAGAATTTTCTAAATCGGCCCTCAATTGACGGAGAAATCGCGTAACAAACATACAAAAAAAAAAAAAATACAGACGAATTGAGAACCTCCTCCTTTTTTGGATTCGATTCAATTCGATTCAATTCGATTCAATTCGATTCAATTCGATTCAATTCGATTCAATTCGATTCAATTCGATTCAATTCGATTCAATTCGATTCATTTCGATTCAATTCGATTCATTTCGATTCAATTCGATTCAATTCGATTCAATTCGATTCAATTCGATTCAATTCGATTCATTTCGATTCAATTCGATTCAATTCGATTCAATTCGATTCAATTCGATTCAATTCGATTCAATTCGATTCAATTCGAATCAAATCGAATCAAATCGAATCAAATCGAATCAAATCGAATCAAATCGAATCAAATCGAATCAAATCGAATCAAATCGAATCAAATCGAATCAAATCGAATCAAATCGAATCAAATCGAATCAAATCGAATCAAATCGAATCAAATCGAATCAAATCGAATCAAATCGAATCAAATCGAATCAAATCGAATCAAATCGAATCAAATCGAATCAAATCGAATCAAATCGAATCAAAATCTAATCTAATCTAATCTAATCTAATCTAATCTAATCTAATCTAATCTAATCTAATCTAATCTAATCTAATCTAATCTAATCTAATCTAATCTAATCTAATCTAATCTAATCTAATCTAATCTAATCTAATCTAATCTAATCTAATCTAATCTAATCTAATCTAATCTAATCTAATCTAATCTAATCTAATCTAATCTAATCTAATCTAATCTAATCTAATCTAATCTAATCTAATCTAATCTAATCTAATCTAATCTAATCTAATCTAATTTATTTAATAATTATAATAGCCGAATTTTTTATGGGTATTACGCATTACATTACATACAGCACTCCATTAGAAACGTCCCGTTGCAGAAACACCTGACATCCGAGTCATTAATTAAAAAAACGTCCCGTTTTCCAATAGACTAGAAACCAAATAAGTACCTATCCGACGGTCGGCCACCTGAAATCCTTGGCGGCTCCCGCGGCTCCTGCGGCTCCTTCAATGTGTGGTATGTGTGATGTTTTGGTGGTAAAACAAATATTTCTTTTTTTTTATTGAATCTGACACGGTTGGCTACATCACCTACAACATCCGTGATGTCAGCCCATAACACCCGGTGAACTTGGTGCCACGTCAGTGCTTCCCTTCGGTGGTGCCGGCTACACTGAACTGGACGGAAAACACAAACTATTTACACAGACGTTTCGACGAAACGAATACGGATTCAGTTGGTTCGCTATCGAGCCGAGTCAACTCGAGTGTTTCCGAAAGGAGCGTAGGAGGAGGCGCAGGATCAGCCAGAGCTGTCAGGTGCCAAACCCATCCAATAGGTACAAACTGTCACGTTGCGAAATTCTTACTGGCACGAAACACTTTTTAAATTAAATGTTTTGAGTTTAGAATAAAAAAATTAGAGATATTTTGTTTTGCTGTCACTGGAAAAATATGGCTGTATACTGCTGAGGGTGAAAATTTCTTGTGTGCAGATTTGTAATCTGGTAATTATATTATTTAGTTATTTTTATTATTTCATGTCAGTCAGTCAGTCAGCGTGTAAGCGTCCACTGCTGGACATACGCCACTCATATCTTCGGTTATTATCTTCCTAAAAAATATTGTGACTCTTTCTGATTACTATTGTATACGAGCTGCTGGTGTAGGTTTTAATTTTAATTTTAATTCTCTTCCAGTTTTATTTTTTTCTCTTTGCTAGAGGATGGGGATGGAGTTTTCTAACTCCTGGCATCCCTGGACAATTTCTATTTATTTAACTTTCTGTCTATACGGGATGTGCGCGGCCCTAGCGGGGTACGTGGCAAAACACAAAAATCGAGGGAGTCTGCCTGCTTTCTGCTAACAACACCACAAACTAAGAAGCGAAGCGATACATACAATGTACGCGTGAACGGGTGAAACGCGACGCGAGACGATCATCTGGCAACACTGTGGCGGCGTTAGTTCCGCTGTCAGCCACGTTCATTTTGCGCAGTTTGAAAAAAAAATTTCGTGAGAAAAATTTTGAAATTTGGTAGCCCATATTGCCCCCCCTAGGCTTTTATACAAGGTTTTGTTTGAAATATCGAATAAAGTTAAAACCTTTGTCTGTTCGTTGTAGTTTGTCTCGAATAAGCAGCTAAAGCGCGAGAGGTGTTTGAAGTTTGCGTGTTTTCGCAATTTTCAAAACATGCCAACTTGAAGGGCTGATTTGAATGCCAGAAGGGGTGGAATGAAAATAATAAAAATGTATTACGTATTTGAAGTCGTCAGATGGATCTTTCATCCGACTATTTAGAATAATTATTATTTGTACGTAGTCTGGTTGCTGAGTACTAAGCGACGCAAAGTAGGTAGAAAAAAGTCTAAATTTTTTTTAGTCGCACGGTCGCATCCCTTTACCCGAGCCCATAAACGTTTCATCAAATTCACTTCAAAAAACACCGCAACACAAAGGTTCCTTCAAGCTAGGCAACGAAAAAGCTTTATTTTCGGAAATACAACGTAACAAAAACGACATGCGCCGCCTCAACATTAGGTTAGGGTTAATTTAGAGAAGATGCGTCGCGCGACGCATCTTCTCTATATTAACCCTGGTCATTACCGTGACTGTGGGTCCGGTACATTAAAAGAATAGCCTCACTGCATCTCTCCCCGTGTAAGTCGTAAAAGGCGACTAGGGGATATGACCTCTTCTTATATTACTAGGTGGTAGGGTTTAACTCGCCCATGTTGGTACCACCGCACTGAATGAAAGGTCGGTCGAAACGGCTATGTAAATAGTTTGTGTTTTCCGTCCAGTTCAGTGTAGCCGGCACGACCGAAGGAAAGCACTGACGTGGCACCAAGTTCACCGGGTGTTATGGGCTGACATCACGGATGTTGCAGGTGATGTAGCCAACCGTGTCAGATTCAATAAAAAAGTCGGTTTACGGAAGAAAAGCTGTCAGACTGACAACGGGTAAATTTTTTTTCTGAAAATTTGAAAAAATTAAAATTTTATAAAACCGGTTACCCGACAGCCTCGGCAGTGGATTACCGGCGACACCGCCTCAGCGCCTCACCACCACCCCGTTGTGTCAGAGGAGGGACGAGTGACGTCGCGCGTCCCAGTCAACACGCCTCGCCCTCCTCGCGGTGTGGCCGGATCCAGTGACAAGACCTGCTGCTTCTTTCGCAACCAGCGCACCCAATCCACCACGGTTCGCTGATCCATCGCCCGCGTCTGCCGGTGAGGATGACGCACCAGGGAGACACCCCGCCACACCAGCTACGACGGGACGAAGTCCGCCGCCACCGGTTAGCTTGGGGCTATCGCGGCCCTGGTGTCGCGCTTGCAGCCTCCGCTACCGGTGCAGCGCCGTGCGCAACAGCGACGACGCACGCAAGAGGGCCAACAAAGATAGAAGAGCTGTGTGACGTCGCCCCGCGGTCCGACGGATACGGAGCTCTCCGGGATGGGGGTGGTGGTGGCCTACGTGTCTAGTACCACCACCTATCGCTCGTAGCTTGTCTCGCGTCGTCCCGGAGAGCTCCGTTAGCCACGCACGGCCTGCACCCACCGGCGTGCTTGGAGGCCTGCCTCCCGCCGCCGGCGTATATTTACCGTTTTTATTTAGATTTTTATTAATTTTGTGAATTTTTATAAGTTTTTGTAGAATATAAAATATGTAAAATTAATTTAAGTACATCATAAAAATGTGAAAATAAAGATTAATTATCAATATAAACTTTTAATTTACGCCATCTACCTATCAAAGCGCATACTACAACATTGTAACACCTTCAAGTAAACTACCGCTGAAGTATTTCATTTACTATATTGACGCTAGATGTCGCTCCAAAAGACTCAACGCCATGAAATATTCACCTACGGGTGACCGAATTTCGCTTCACTGGTACATGACCGATTAGCTGGATGGTTTAAGACGTCTGGTCGGTCACAATATATAGGTGGCAGGGACCGCGGGTACGAGGCTCGCAAAAGACGGACAAATATATTTTGTATTTCCTACTATTGTATATGCCTCTCTATCGCTTGTTACGCGCTCTCGCTTGCACACACAGGTTTAGATGGAACGTGACACTTTTTCGTGAGTGCAGCCGGTGTTCATCAATTTATAAGACGTGACGTCATCACGTCAAAAAGAAATATTTTTTTTACCACCAAAACATCACTCATACATACCACACATTTCTTGGAGCCGAAGTTTGCCGAAAGGATCTAAATTCTAAAGGATCCGTAGTAGGAGCCAGTAGCTCTTTCAGGTGGCGGACCGGTTATATTCTCTTTGTCTTGTACGCCCTAGTAGTATTTTATATATTCTTTGGACTTGTCTTTGCTTTGACTGCCGTTGGTTGACAGACAGAGCCACACCAAATACATTTTTTTGTTCCGAGTTGCGCTAGCGCTAGCCTGGCCTGGCTGGTGCTGAAGAGAAAGAATCAGGAGGGTTATCTATCCATTGAAATAACTGGCTGAGCGCAACGGAACAGACACAGGATGGGGGGCTTCCTAAGCTCAAGCTCGCCCAATGGCGGCAAAGTCTGCCTGCACAGGGATGAGCCCAAATCTCCCCCTGATGTGGGCTTCGAAAGTGAACGCAAAAAGCGAGGTTCGTCATTTTCACTGTCTAATTTGTGTAAAATAAAAAAGCTTGACAGTACTTCCACATGTACGTATTCTTGCGATAATAAACGGGTGGCGTCTGTGCGTTTCTCAGTAATTTTCGCTTAGATATTTATTACATAATATTTTTGTCTATAGGTTAGGTTTCACTGTGATAAACATTTGATTAGAGGTCATTCGCATGCGTCTATAATTTTTGTCAAGGTTTGTGAATGGTCCACCTTGTTTGAATTTAGAATATGTCAAATGTTATTTTGTTATAACATGGCTGCCATCCTTCTATCAGTGTAATATGATTTAAATAAAATAGCTCTGAATAACCATATCTTTCCATGCATCTATTAAGTTAAAACGGCTAGTTCTAACAGGTTATGGGCCTCCAAGTCACAGTTCTGCGTATAATGTAAAAAAGTAGCCCAAGAGGAAAAAGTGAAAATTTTTCAGAAATGTACAAAAAGTAAGTAGGTACATACATCAAATTATCGGATAGAACTGCTGAATAAAGAAAATTATGACACATGGAAGCTTCAGTCAGGCACATGCTGTTTTGGTAAAAAACCAATTATGGAAATATGTAATAGCGAGTCCACCGACAGACCCTAAAGAAAGACCGGAGTATGAAGAAAGAGACCAACTAGCAAAAGCAGAACTCACGCTGCTAATTTCAGTGAAAGAACTGAAACAAATAAAAAATTGTAAAACTGCAAACGATGTGTGGAAATTCCTTGAAGGAATATATGAAAGTAAAGGTCCTGCTCGCAAAGCAACATTACTTAAGAAACTTATACTGAAGAAATTAAATCCAGGAGAATATGTGCGAGAACATCTCAATAAATTCATGGATACTGTCGACAAGTTGACTGAAATTGATGTGATAATAAATAGAGACCTCCTGAGCATCATGATGTTGTACAGTCTATCAACAGTGTACTAAAACTTTCGCATTGCGATAGAGTCTCGTGACAGTTTGCCAACACCAGAAGATTTAAAAATAAAAATTATGGAAGAGAGCGAAGCGAGAGGAAATATGAATCAAGAAGAGAAAAGAGAAAATACCGTAGAAGGAGCCCTTTATGGTAAGAAAGAAAGGAAGTCGTTCCAGTTGAATTGTTATAACTGTGGAAAGAAGGGACATAAAGCTAAAAATTGTTCGAGGAAACATTTTAACCAAGGGAATAACAAAGGAAATAATAATGGTAACCAGGGGAATGACAAGGTGCATAGATGTAATAATATAAATGAAGAAGTCTATGGTGAAAACGGAAGTTGTCAGAAATGTAGCAAAAGATATAAAATCACAGAAGAAATTGTACTGTCAAATTTTGAACATAAACATAAACAATAAAAACATATGGATTATTGACAGCGCATGTACGTCACATATGACTGGTGACAGGGACTAAGTATGTGTCTTCCAGAATTTGTGCATGCAAACTAGTAACTTCAAATGCTTCGTTCCTTTCAAAATTATTTTGTTATTATATTATAAAAAATTAATCACAAATTTATACCGTGCAACTCCGTCACTGGATACTGGCAGTAATAAACGAATTTCCTATTCGTTTGGTTGCCACTATTTAAAAAAAGAAGAAGAAGAAGACAGGGAAATGCTTGTAAACATGGAAGAATGTAATCAAAATGGAACTGTGAAGTTTGGAAATAATAAATATAATGTCGAAGACTGCACTCACGAAAGTACTGTATGTACCAGGACTTTCGGTAAACTTGATTTCTGTAAGTAAATTAACTGATAAAGGTTATGACGTAAAATTCGAAAAGGATAATGCTACAATATATTTTCCGGATGGAAAAGTTTGCTTAACGGGAATACGAAAAGGAAATCTCTATTTTTTGAAAGTAAAAATGTTTGAAAGTAAGAACATTGTAAGGGCAGTTCTTGCGGTTCGTTCAGATTTCACTTCCAGGCCCAAATTTGATATTTCCAGAATGTTTAGCCAATTTCTGTGAAATGTTATCAATGGTTACTAAAAAGATGCAGCGGTTGCACTTAGCTACTATAAGCTACGTGTTAACGATAGTGAGTAATCGAGAAAAAACTAGACCAAATGTCATTCCACTCCCTTTCCAAACGACCAAGTAGTAACTTTAGGGACGTTTTTCTCTTAAATTAACAACATACCCAGAATATAAAACTTATTGTGCCATGAAGAATCTAATACAGATTGATAATTTAAAGCCCTTATATCTGTATAGTAGTGGGAACCCTGAAAGAACGGACTTTTTAATTTTGTCAAGCGAAAACCGTCATTGCCTTCCGCGTCGACGGAAATAAAAGTTGTGAGTCAGTCCGTCACTGCACGTCGACTGCACTGAGCCCCCCGCCCCTCTCATCTAACAGTCTTTCCCGTTAGTGCGGAGGTGGACGTGCGTCGCTGCGAACCGAGTTATATACGATCTCGCTGTTCGAAAAGTACTTTGTCACAGGTCATCCATCATTAAAATCCAACAAAGTTTATAAAAAAATCACTTTTTGACGTATTCCTCAGCGAGCACAGGTTTATGAAACTGCAAATTTGGGTTTCCACTAATCTAACTTCTGTTCCTAACAACAAAATACTTTAAGTAAAATAAAGATCATCCAACATTTTGGCATAACAACAATTCCGCCATTTTGAAAAAAAAAACAGTGATGATGATGAAACACGCGCCAATCGACAGAGTAAGTGATTACAAACAAAGTGTGCAGTGATGAAATATCATAAAGTGAATAGATTTCCGAGATAGTAAAGTAAAAAAAAAAATACAACATAATACATATAATATTTTCATTCAGTTGAAATAGGCATAATTTTGAATTATTTCATAGATTTTTTTATCAGAAAACTGAACTTTTTGAATATAACAAATACCTATTAGGTTAATTTTTTTATACGTACCACTGCGTAAAATCAAACAAGTTTTTTGATGAAACATTTGGTTTATTTTACTTAATTAACTGCTAATGCTAAGGGATGTGACTCCCTTCTTATATAACTAGGTGGTAGGGTTTAACCCGCCCGGGTTGGTACCACCGCACTGAATGAAAGGTCGGTCGAAACGGCTATGTAAATAGTTTGTGTTTTCCGTCCAGTTCAGTGTAGCCGGCACGACCGAAGGGAAGCACTGACGTGACGTGACAAAGTTCAACCCGGTGTTATGGGCTGACATCACGGATGTTGTAGTTGATGTAGCCAACCGTGTCAGTTTCAATAAAAAAAAAAAATAAAAAAAAATAATTACTTATACTAGAAAAATATGAACAATAAATAATAAGAATCAACTTATTACGCGTTATTTATTATTATTTTATTTTTGAACTGGAATATTTCGGAAAATATAGGCTTTACGACATTTCATGACTAAACACTTTTTGTTTGTAATCACTTACTTTGTTGATTGGCACATGTTTCATCAATGGCGGCAAAATCGATATTTTTTTTCAAAATGGCGTTATTTTTGGTTTGCCAAAATGTTGGATGATCTTTATTTTACTTAAAAGTATTTTGTTGTTATGAACACAGAGTAGTGGAAACCCAAATTTGCAGCTCCAGAGGAATACGTCAAAAAGTGATTTTTTTGTAAACATTATTTTTGAACTGGCATATCTCTGAAAGCATAGGCTTTACGACATTTCATTACTGAACACTTTATGTTTGTAATCACTTACTTTGTTGATTGGCACATGTTTCATCACTGGCCGCAAAATAGATTTTTTTTAATGGCAATTTAGGTATGACTGCCTCCATACAAAAAAGTTTGTTGCTCTTTATTTAGAATTCTGAGCAAATTCAAATACCAAATAATGCGTACAACACTACTATAATAATTATCTCAAAAAAATTTTTGCTGTATTTTTAGGAACTTTATGTAATTTTGTAATGGTTTCGAACTGGATATATAAATTTGTAATACTATTATTTACAAATTTAGTTCTCGTTAAATTAAGAGTTAATTTTTTCCTTTACTTTTTGCCTTATTAGGTACGTATCGTACTTAATTAAGATATATTTTCAGGCAAAAATAGCAAGAACAAAGAAAACGCTTACAAAAGAGGAGAAACTATTCAAAGATAGATTCATTTATTCAACAATAAGAGGCTGATTACTTATCTTATAAAAATGGCTTTAGATCAATAATTTTTTAACCGTATACATTATCTACTTTCAACCATTTCAAAACTATTGCAACCTAAGACCTTATATCACTAGGAAATTACATTACTTTCCAAAATGGTTCATTACCTTCAAGGCTTTTCATCACATTTTTCAAACAGTTCATCGCCATCCATAGTGTTTCATTACCATCCATGCAGTTTTCATCGCCTTCCACCCCGTCATTCCTTTCCATCCGTTTATTCAAAAAGTATTTAGGTCACGAATGTGCCTTTCAAAATACACTTGTCTGAGTGAGTATATAAACACAATAAAATAATAAAAAGGTAAAAAAGTGCAAACAAAATATATTCTTGCGAAACTCGCAAATTCGAACGAACCGCAAGAACTGACCGTAAGTGAGCAGAAAAACCTAAAAGAATGGCATCAAAAGTTAGGCCACATGAACGAAATGGATATGAAGATAGCATTAAAAAATGGAAGCCTACGAGGTTTAGAATTCAATCCATCAGAGAAACTGGACGAGTGTGAAACGTGCATACTAGGAAAACTGGTACGGAAACCATTTCCCTAAAGAGATCGTCAAGCAAGAGAAACGTTAGAGATAATACACACAGATGTTTGTGGGCCCATGAGAGTACCAAGCCTAGCTGGGTCAAGATATTTCGTAACATTCATTGATGACAACACAAGATACTGCAAAGTATACTTCATGAAAAAGAAAAATCAAGTACATGAAAAGTTTATAGAATTCAAAAATTTGGCCGAAAACTGGCCAGAAAAGAAAATAAAATGTCTACAATTTGATAATGGAGGTGAATACTGTAACCACGAGTTTACACAGTATCTGAAAGGCCAAAGAATTCAACTAAGAATCACGGCGCCATACACCCCACAGCAAAACGGACTGGCTGAAAGAAAAAATAGAACACTATGTGATAAAGCCAGATGCATGTTACTAGAATCAAATTTAGAAGAAAAGTTTTGGGCGGAAGCAGTTTGCACTGCTAATTACTTATCGAACAGAAGTCCTTGTAAGCCATTACAGAGCGCAACTCCATTTGAAAAATGGGTTGGACGCGTGCCTATTGTAAAGCACTACTATGTGTTTGGTTCAAAAGCGTTTGTCCTAAACAAAGCAAATAGAAAAGGAAAATTTGCAGCAAAAGCCGAAATAGGCATTTTTGTTGGATATTCGGAGACATCGAAAGCGTTCAGAATATGGAACACAAAACAAAGGCGAATGGAAATATCAAGAGACACAAACATATTAAATGAAAAGTATTTCAAAAGCCCAAAACTGGAAGAAAATTATAAAGGAGAACGACCACAAGAAAATCACGATAAAGGACAACGACCACTACATTTTATTGATTTCACAGTACCACGTCCAAGTAACAAAGAAAATGATACTGAGTGCTTAGAATGTTCTAAAACTCAAGAAAAAATTACAGAAAAACGTGATATCGAAGATTATGGATCTTCAGAAAATCAAGATGAAAGTTCTGAACGAAATAAAATTGAACCCGCAGAAATCGAAAATTAAACCAGAGGAGACTACACTGGTGTTCCACAATGTGACGAAAGTGATGAAAATTGTAAACTGATGATGAAGAAATTATTGTGGGAGCAAGAGATGACGAAAGCATACACAATAAAAGAGAAAGAAGACCT
Organism: Nematopogon swammerdamellus; assembly: GCA_946902875.1. Lineage (NCBI taxonomy): Eukaryota > Metazoa > Arthropoda > Insecta > Lepidoptera > Adelidae > Nematopogon > Nematopogon swammerdamellus. The sequence goes on from OX336345.1 coordinate 15,139,904, forward strand.
CCATGCCGGATGAAAGATTATGAGATTTCAAATTTTTGCAATGAAGATGAAGAGTCAGATGATTGGTACGACGCCATCAAATCAGAAATAAAAGCGCATCTCAAAAATGAAACATGGAAAATCGTAGATAAAAAGGCCAGTGCAAACATAATCGACAGTAAACTGATTCTTAAAAACCAATACGGTGTTGATGGAGGTCTAGAAAGGAAGAAAGCTAGACTCGTAGCTAGAGGTTTTGCGCAACAGCTCGGAGTCGACTATAATGAAACGTTTGCACCAGTAGCTAGATTAAGTTCAATAATTATGATTGTTTCTTCCAATGTCAGTTGAAGAAAACATGAAAATCAACCACCTGGACGTATCTACCGCATTCCTAAATGGTGATATTGATGAAAATATCTACATGAAAACACCAAGAAACTGCGCTGCTGCGCCGCCGGCGACGTAACGCGCACCGATTGATAGAGGGAGAGAATATAGGAAGGTACTGGGAAGGGCGGAACGGTAAGCCAGAGTAGAAAGTAAGTACAAAGTCAAATGCATGCCTGCCGTCTGACAGACGGGTACGTCAACAATTAAGGCTAAACTTATGTTATGCTAAACACAGATTCCTCGCTGACACCAATTTTTGATGTAGCGCGCCAGTGTAGAATTTGGTTTATAACTAAAATAATACTAGATTCTATTGTATTATATTTATATCACGATTTGTATCGGCGTCGTCGTTCAAAGAATGGGTGGGAGGGAGCGCGATGTGGAAGTAGGACTGAGAGGAATGCAGAAAACTATCCTTGTTCATATGAACAAGGCACCCACACACTCTCGTTGTAAAGTCCGCTCTTGTTGTTGTAAAGGCAAGCGGCACATGATAGAACAAAGGAACGCTTGCGCTGTAGATCAGCTGATTGTAAACGTGAAGTGGCAGAAACGAAACGTAAGAAAAACGACATGCACCGCCTCAACATTAGGTTAGGTTAGGTTAGGTTAGGGGCTCTATAAAGAAGATGCGACGCATCTTTATTAATCCTGGTTATTTTTTTTAACCCCCAAAAAATCACAGCTGATCTACAGCGCCATCGTTCCTTTGTTCTCTCCTGTGCCAGACCCCGTTGTAAAGTCTTTGCTCTCGCTCTCGCATCAAAGCCAACAATTAATTAATTATAGTGACTGACAAGACAAACAAAGATGGCGGACGGCGGAAGTTTGTCGCGTCGTCTTTGTAATTAAAAAAATATATTTTTGTGGTTCTCGAGGTGCGAAACAGACGTTAAAAGCTACAACAGAAATGGCTGTATACTCTAATGAGTTTTGCCTGTTTCGGGAGGAGACGAATAATTTTTTTTTTTGTTGTTTTATCCCTTTTTTGGGATACGCAAAGGTATTATACCATGCAGCCTTGTCTGTTATTTATTATATATATATTTTTTTTAAATTCACTGTTGTTGAACAAACTTCAATTGTTGTTGAAATAAATTCATATATTGATGGGAAACATTCTGTATTAGCAAGTAGGTCCTGTGTGACGCGCGGCATATTTTCAGGTTTTTTTATAAATTTCCAATATAAAAAAAAAGCCAACAATTAATTTCATATAAAAATTGTTGCTTTTCCGGTCGTCGGTTCAGCATTTCATTTTCCCCGCGGCATTTTCTGTCACTTGTCTGTCAGCAGCAGCACTAGCAGCAGTGATCAGTGGTGGTGGGTGGAGTGAAACGAGTTTTTCCACATAATACTATTTTGAGTCAAAGGGACTCAAAGGGTTTACTTTCTCGTCCAACGGCAACGGTAATTAATTTATGTTTGCTTACTTGCGCCGCTGTTCTAATCAAGGGCGATCACGAAATCACCGAGGCCCCGTTCGTATTCTTGCGAAGACACATTTCTGAGCGCTTTTACTCATTCAATTCATAGATCTAGAATAATTTCCATTCAAGAGTGGTGCTGTGCGGGCGGAGTGGACCTTGTGAGTTTGTGATTACGGAAGCAAAGGAATTCTCCGAATGAAGTTGAAGGAAGTTTAAAACGAGTTATTTGTTTAGGTTTGATCGACATCATGGCGACTAAGGCGGTGTGCGTTCTGAACGGAGATGTGACCGGCACAGTATTTTTCGATCAAGAGGTTAGTTTAATTGGTCATCTAAGTTGGATACTAAATTTGATTAGTCTGTCAATCCTTATCCTTACCTATAATAAAATCCAACGTCTGCTTTCTGTCTGTCTGTCTGTCCGCTTATAACTCGAGAACTACTGAACCGATTTTAATAAAACAAAATTCTACGGATAGCTTGATTCTTCCCATCAACTATAGGCTACTTACTATCACGCTAAATGGCCTATGAGGTTAGCAGTGAAGTGAAATATGAGAGCGGGCGGAGCCGCGGGCACAGCTTGTAGAGTATATAATTTGTATTCTCTATTGACCGACAATAGCTATAAGTCCCGGAGGCGATCAATCGCAATTGACAATGTCTATGTGATTGACGGTTTGAAATTATGGGCGATTGAAGCTCCAATTGACGGTGCATCAATCGCGCACGCCTCATTCGAATGCTGAACTGTGTTGAGAATGGTAGTGTCGCTCATATAAACAATGATTTCAAACGCAGATATGGCATTTCTTGCAATAACTCTTGCAGTTTCTGTTTAAAAAAAAAAATAGTACAAATTGGTAAAATGGTACAAAATTGAGATACCGGTTCACTCATGAACATTGGCAATGAACTCTTAAGAAACTTAGCGTGATGATTATAATAATGTTCTTCGAATGGACTAGAATTGTTTTTATTGTTACATACATACCGAGATTCATACCACACGCTGTATCTCGACAATCAGGGTGAGCAGAGTAATCGGTGTTGTGCTGCAAGTACTCTTGTAAACTACAGCACAACACCGATGTACCGTTAAGTTCCGCGTTGACTTGCGGAAGGACCGATCGGTCCCAGAAGGATGGCGTCGAAAATATTGATGAAGCGATTTTCATCAAGCATGCTGCAGCAACAATTCGCCGTCACTCAGAGTTATTTGAATCTGACTGTTATCAATTTTTACCCTTGGCGGCCCCTTGTGGCCCGATCAAATTTAATATGTGAAAACTCAACGGGTAATTTTTTTTAGATTCTAAATTTTTTTAAATAGGTAATCACCTCGGACAGAGTAAAATGTACATTTCTTACTATAACTTTTTATACATTTATTAAAGTTGAGGACCCCTCACATTATTATTTAGGTACACATAAAATTTTGTTACCTCCTGGTAACCTCAAAGTTTCAAGAAGATAGCTTGAACATTTAGGAGCTACAGGCTGTGACTGACACCGGATTGATTTTATAAGGGTCCCTGGTAGTGTCGCTGGCTACGTAACCCTAAAATTGCCAATTGGTAAACATATTTTAAATTATATTTTCTCATCTAAAATGTGTATTATTTCAGGGTCCCAATGAGCCGGTGAAAGTCAGTGGTGAAGTGGTGGGATTGAGCAAGGTAAGAATTTTTTTTATTTAATAGAAACATTATTTAAATCATCCCAAAGTTTCATATTGTTCTAGAATAAATTGTTGGAGCGTATCACATATTTATTATCAGTTTATCCCAGTATCAATACTCCAGGTTTTACATTCCTGCACTTAGCAAGTCAAATCAACGATCGGTCAGCGTCGAAGGTCGTTTTATACAAATTGTAATGCATTTAGGTGTTTGGTGTGTCTATATTGTCGCTCGACTTTTTATTTGATATTGATAGATAGATTTTTTTTTTATAGAATTTTAAAATGTTTATTTTGCTGCCGTACCTAAATAGATAAATGTGGCAGAAAAGTTTACCCCGAGACAACCTTCAGAAGGTGCATTCCGTTAATTTTTTTTTTTTTTATGAGTTTGGGTGATTCTAGACCTGAAACATAATTTTTTTATTTTAAGAATTATTTTTTTCATTCATACAAATGTGCAGAAAACATTTGAAATTTTGACATTTCCAAAAAATATTGTTATAACGTTATTTAATGTTCAGTTGTAGGTACATACAGAATCAATTTTCTGTGAAATATAAAAATAAGTACCGCCTAAAATGTAATAGTTCACAATGTAGAAGTTGGTTTATTAAATTTTGTTAGAAAAAAAAACAAAGTTTCCTTCTACTTTTACTTCCAGGTAAGGTAACTTTGCTTATGCATCTAATGTTATTTACATACTTGCATACTTAATGCAATTTACTGCCCATTCGGTAATAGATTTCAACCTCACGAATACCAAGTTCAAGACTACACTATAAAAGTGTTTAATAACTTGTTGATTAAGTGGCCCAGCCGTCCTGACCTTGTAGTGTTGATAATGATGTCAGTGGCTGCTGGCTGCTAGTGAACACACTAGAACGTCTGTGTATGTATGTGCCGTGTCATCCTCACATGGACACTTGTTTATCGAGGTGTCGTTGATAGGAATTATCTTTAATTTTTTGTGATATCACGCTGTCCTGCAATCTATTTTCTGTACTTTTACAATAAAATGATGCAATGGGTATGAGCATGGAGAGAAAAAATAATGCACTGTAATAATATTATGTTTGTTAACTGCGAGATGCTAGGTAGGTTGTTGGTGTTTTTTTAATGGAGCCCGAGGAGTAGTACTGATCTATTTTCTACTGATTTTTAATTATCTGTCTACGACCCGACATTCATCAATAGTTGTATTTGAAATGAAATAGGTCTTATATAGTAAGTGTCGATCAACAGTTTTTTAATGATGAATGATTTAATGATTTTAGCGGGCAAAAATAGGTAAAATCTGAGAGCTCATGGTCAGCAAAAGATTTTCTCTCAAATATCTTCCTGGGTAATGGGAAAAAGCAACATTCTCTTAGAAACTTAAGAAAATAAAGAAGTCTGTCTGTTGTTTTTTTATAGTCAGCCGGAACGGGTGTCTGTGCCCAAAACTTCAATGGAAGATCAGACACAGCCAATAACGCTGCGGACGAAAAGTCGTTGTCTAGTTTATTAGCACACCTTTTTAAGATCCCCAGGTTATAAGTGGTAGAGTACACATTCACTGGAAGACCGTTCCATAATTTCGCCGTGCCAGCTGTCTTTCTGCAAATCTATGTTCTCAAGATTTACTAAAAAACTACAGATCAGAATTGCATGGCGAATATTCCATTAGAGTCATGTTCAGACATAGCGAATAGATTAATTATTTTTCAAACTGTACTTGAAACGAGTAAAGTCGCACGCACGCAGGCAAAAGTCAGTCTCTTAATAGACGGTGTACTTGTCAGGGGCTCCACGGGTTCCACGTGCATGAGTTCGGCGACAACACCAACGGCTGCACGTCCGCCGGGCCGCACTTCAACCCGCTCAAGAAGGACCACGGTGCGCCTGACGCCGCCGTGCGCCACGTCGGCGACCTTGGCAACATCAACGCCGAGACCGACAAGGGCACAACTAAGGTTTATTCTTTATTCTTTATTCATTTTTCGTATGGTAGTTTTTTTTTATGGAAACTGACACGGTTGGCTACATCACCTACAACGTCGGTGATGTCAGCCCATAACACCGGATGAACTAGGTGCCATGTCAGTGCTTCACCCTTTGATCGTGCCGGCTCCACTGAACTGGTCGGAAAACACAAACTATTTACATAGCCGTTTGGACCGACGTTTCATTCAGTGCGATGGTACCAACTCGGGCGGGTTAAACCCTACCACCAAGTAAGATTTAGAGGGAAGGGACCTACAGTTTTACAAGGAATCCTAACCTCGGTCAGCCTCCAACGGTCGGCGGTCACCCATCCAAGTACTGACCGCACCCAGCGTTGCTTAACATTAAATAGTGACAGTTGACTGTCTGCACCACTGAGCTATCGAGGCTTTTCGAGAGAGAGATTTCTTGCACTTTGTCAGCCTGCGTAGCTAGGTGGTGTTACGCGTCAGCGAGTGAAGGTAATCAACATTGGATGTGGTTTTGAATAAGCGAAAGTCCGACCGATGAGGATGGCCGTGATTTGGACTCCATGTAAAAATTTAAGTCCCATTTACATTAGGGTTTAACTGGTCTGGATTGGTAATGCTGCACTGAATGAAAGTCGGTCTAAACGGCTATGAAAATAGTTGATGTTTTTTGTCCAGTTCAGTGTAGCCGGCACAACTCCTAGTTCACCAAGGCGTGATGGGCTTATATCACACGTACCGTATGTGATGTGGCTTGCCATGTTAGGTTGCATTAAACAAAATGAAAAATTGGTGGCTCTTAGTGAAGGATATCAGCTGAGGGTGAAGTTTTTTTTTTTTTTTCAAATTATATGAGCAGCGAAGCGTGTGTGTCTTAGTTCGCCCCCTTGTTTCATTATCGTTCGTGAGTTTGGCGTTATTTTTCCTTATCTAACTTCTTATTTAGATACATACATATGTACCACATGCTGTGTATCCTGAAAAATCAGGGTAAGCAGAGTAATCGGTATTGTGCTGCAAGGACTCCAGTCAATTACAGCACAAAACTGACCACCACTTTTAGCAAACTATTCAGACAATATAACTGTATCAAGCAGTAAGTAAGCACGAAAACCCACCTGCTGCATGACTCGGTGGAAGGGCTGTGCCAAGGTGAGAGGTGGCTAGCCTGTTGCCCTTTATCGCAGCATCTTGTCCTCATTCTTTCGTCGCCTTTTACGACATGCATGGCGATAGATGTTCTTTTTAAGTACCGGCCCCACGTGGTGCTATTATTATTTATTTATTATAAACAGTAGCAAAAGAGTTCATTGTGAGAATGAACAATGTTGTTACACTGCAAAATATAAAAGACGCTCAGTAGTTAGAAACAAATACATGTTGTTTTGCAGGTGAAAATCGAGGACTGTCAGATCTCGCTGTCGGGAGCCAACAACATCGTGGGCCGCACGCTGGTGGTGCACGCGGACCCCGACGACCTCGGCCTCGGGGGGCACGAGCTGAGCCTCACCACCGGCAACGCCGGAGCCCGCATCGCTTGCGGCGTCATCGGCCTCGCCAAGATCTAAATGTTTCACGGACCTTGTCGCACGCTCCTTTGTAAAGCAGTTACTTGTCATGTCTTTTATTTTGCCAGATCATTAACCACTCTAATTGAACTTTCCATTTCAAATTCCTACATTCATTACATTTTTTCTACCGCTTATCTTTCAATGTGCGTCTAGCCATCCAAAGGTATATAAGGATGGGAAGAAATCTTTAAGGGATAACGGCATAAATTTTTTACACTGTGTGTAAAATGTTGTTGCTTTGGTTTGAGGTTGGCTCTGGGCGTGAAAACTAGTCCCGCTTGGTTGGGGACTTTCACTGTGGCGAAAGATGGAGAACGGAGTATGTCCCTTCGTTGGTTGTCAAGCACACTGCACTCCAACAAAACTCTTTCAATTCTTCTATCAATCCTCATACGTACGTCGGTCGTGCCATGAAGGAAATGTCGATGGAGATAACCTAAAATGCGAAAATTTCGACAATTTCGCAAATCCCTAATTTCTTGCAAGAAAATATATGATTATAGGTAATTATATAGATGTAGAATCAACCCCATTCGGGTATTACCACCTATGAATGTAACACTGTCATATTTTTTATAGCTATAATTCATGGAAAGTAAAGGGCGCAATGTGTGCTCGTTTATATAGGGACTGTCGATAATGTTGAAGTAGGTAGTCTTCGTGAAAAATTTACTGTGTCATATCCAAACAGAAAAAAAAATCAGTTTTTATTTGCTATTTGATTGTAGTCCTCGCTATACAAAGCTTTAAAGCATATAAGCAATACCTACTATAGGCATGCAAATAAATTAACATCATTAAAAACTTATATAAATATTGTAAAATTTTCTTAAAGAAAGAAATTGCAGTAAAAGTGTTTCCTATTTATTTGCACTGATCTAGATATACATTTATTTTTCATTCAATAAAAAAATTTATTGTAAGCGTCACAGAGCAAAAAAGTCCGGTCTTGTCGCCCGGGCGGTGTGGCCCGAGCTTGTTCTGTGGTAAGTGTGTTGCTAGAATTTTGTTTGTTTATTTTGCTCTTTTTCTGCTCAATTGCTGAGTGCTGTAGCAAATGGTGTAAAAAATCATTAGTGAAAGAAAAGAAAAAACTTATGTAAGCGTTTGCCTTTGCAATATAGTTACGGAAAACTTGTTTATAATTTTAACCAGTTAATTTTGAAATAAAATGATGTCCTATTTCATAGATGGCGCTGTGTTACGTTTTATGGAAATAAATTATTCATGTGTCACTTTGCTGAAGGAAAAGACTCAGACCGTGAGGAAGGTTCCTGGCACGGTCCAATACACATCATAATATACCAACCAACATGACCAAAGCGACCAATATCACCCTCCACACGTTGGCCAATGCATTGGCAAATATGGCCTTACACTAACATTGCCAATTGCTGCTATGTGCAAGGTTAACTGCAATAAGTGACATTCTGCAGAGTCCACCTTCCAAGCAAGAAAAATTGTTTTACTCACGAAGGTCCAATAGATCGAAAATTTGGAGATAATATGTAACGGCCCGGTGGTGTAGTTGGTTATCGCGTTGGCGGCTCAAGCCAGAGACTCAGGTTCAAATCCTGGTCGGGATGTATTTTTTGCAATGATTTTCGATTTGCATTTTTCTTATTAAAAATATAAAATTGTTTCATCTTGAAGATGTCAAGTAAAATGTACTGAGGAAAAAAGACGGCGGCTGAGCGCGTGCGTTTGGCGCGCCGCTAATCAACATTATTTTTATGTTTCCCGCGATTGCAATAATCATTACAACAGACAAGAAAAATTACAACCGAAGAGGCTATGGTATATAAATGACCTTTGCCTATCCCGAAAAGGGATAATGAAAAAAAAAAACAATTTAATACTGAGACAAAATATTTTTGTAAATTGTGTAACAGCTTGGTTCACACACCTGTAATTTGAACTGAATGTATGGAGTAGGTAGTAGGTATCATAGGTATGCAGAGTAGAGGTGATGGGTAGCGATGTGGGTTGTCCACTCGGGATTATTAGTTGATTGATAATAAATGTTTATAAGTTTATATTATTTGTTTAATTTTTTGTGTTCCCTAATCTACATCAATACAACTTCCTGTATTTTGTAATTGTATTAAAATTACAAATGCAAAAATTGTACTAAAATGAACAGAAGGTTCTCACTGAACAAAAAAATTAAGTTTAATGAATATTGAGTACCTTTTGAAAAACCACCAAGAGAATGTGTTCATATTTTTTAATAAAATTAATTAAATTGTGAAGATTTAATGATGCAGTTAAAGCCATTGGAGATAAATCTCAAACTAAAGAAAACACTTATTCATACTTAGTAAAAGGCCTCACCCAATATATGGTAGTAAGAAGTAGGTGAGTACCAACATATTTATTTAGTAGCAATTGTGTGAAGTAGGTACTATCGACCTACCTAATCAGTACCCTTACTTATCACGAGATATAACCTACACCGCGTACTACGCTACGCGCCGCGCCGTGTTCTCCGCATCATTTTGTATGGAGAAACCGTGGGAGAAACTGAGCGGCGGCGGCGCCTCTAGTGATAGATTTGCGAACTTCGTTTCTCCATACAAAATGGTGCGGAGAACACGGCACGGGCGCCGGGCGGCGGCGGCGCAGCGTGGCCATAGCGTGGCGTAGTGCGCGGTGTAGGTTAAATCTCGTGATAAGGGTATACAACTATACAGGTTTTCTACCGATGACGACCCTCGCCCTCACCTCACCCGATGCATATCTGAAAGTAATTTGTGAACCTATTTATATATAAAGTTGCTGCTGTACTACTAGTACTACATACAACACGCTGTATCCCGACAATCGGAGTAAGCAGAGTAATCGGTGTCGTGCTGCAAGAATTCTGGTAAATTACCTACAGCACAACATCGACCACTACATTTAGGAAAGTATTAGGACAAGATAACTTTCAAGTAGCATAAGTAAGACACGAAGACCCACCGCTGCTGCATGACTCGGCGGAAGGACCGCGCCAAGGCGAGAGGTGGCTAGCCTGTCGCCCTTTAGCACGGCATCTTGTCCTTATCCCTTAGTCCCCTTTTAAGACATGTAAGGGGAGAGATGTAGTGGGGCTATTCTTTTCAAATTCCGTACCCCACACTGTACTGTAAACACGGTTGCCATAATATGCATTATATGTAGTAAGTATCGCAGCCGTATATATAGGTAAATAGTCGGTAAGTATTCGAACATTTCCGCTTTTCGTTTTCCTCAAGTTAGGCGGTGCGAAGCATTGGCGGAACTATTGCAAACTGGGGGATATATTAGATTATAATAGGTTATATCAATACCAAGGTTATAATAGTATAACCTTGGTAAATTTTTTTTATCATTATTTTTAGGGCTTTTAACAATGATTTGTTAATATCAGCCCCATAATAGGTACTCATCTTCCCTATCACTTACATACATTCTTACTAAGGTAAGATTACCCGGACGGCCATAAAACACGACACCCCTTCCAATGTGCCGGTTTCGATTACGTGTAGGTAGGGTAAAGTAAAACTAGGTAGATATAGGTAAAGCATGGACGGCCTAACCTGAGGCGCACCCAAATGAATTTCTCTTATACAAATGCTTGACATGGTCCTATAGATGGCCTGAACACTCGCAGAATTTTATGCTCACCGTCATGCGTGAATGTATTTGTACGCCTCAGGTTAGAACGAACGACCTATACCTTTCCTTACGTTACCATACTGTCTGGCGCAAGAAGAAGATAGACATTAGAAGACACTAGTACTGGGATTCACAAGATTCAATCGAGGTTTATTTCGCGTTCATTCGCATTTCGCTCTCACGCTTCTGCCTCGAGCGAGTTCACATTTCGCCAGCGACTCACTGCCCTTAGGAATAGACCTGAATAGCCTCGACACACGTGACATGACCAGCCAGAGCGACAAGGTTCTAGTTAGTGCACGAGTTCGAAGATCGGTCGAAACGGCTATGAAAAGTCGTCCGTGTTTTCATCCAGTTCAGTATGACTAGCACGACCAAAGGGAAGCACTGGGAAGGAACCTAGTAGCGACAGGATAAAAATATCTACTTGATTTGATAAAGTATTATTACCACAGTATTACCTTTTATTTTTATGGTAACTGACACGGTTGGCTACATTACCTACTACATCCGTGATGTCAGCCCATAACACCTTGGTGAACTAGGTGCCATGTCAGTGCTTCCCTTCGGTCGTGTCGGCTATACACTGAACTAGACGAAAAATACGAACTATTTACATTGCCGTTTCAACCGACCTTTCATTCAGTGCGGTGGTTGGTATCAACCCGGGCGGGTTAAACCCTACCACCTAGTAAGGTAAGAAGGGAAGGGACCTACAGTCCGAACCACAGTCAGCCTCCAATGGTCGAGCGAGGTCACCCATCCAATTACTGACCGCGCCCAGGTGAACCTCAGCAAAGTTGGATAGACTACGTATAATTGCGATTATTGCGACCCCTAAGAAGCCATGATGAATAAGGGGCGACCCGCGCCCCGCCTAGATCCTTCTCAGTGGCGGCGGCGGCGGCGGCGGCGCGGCGGCGAACCGGTGCGGTGGTGCCCAGGAAAGTGACTTCCCGTTGCAGTCAGCAAATTGCTCCATTACCCGTCCCGCCCGCCCGGTTAACTGATTACATAGTTAGTATACATACAGCACGCACCGACGACATACTATATTATATATCAAATCAAATCTTGACGAGCCACTCTACCATGAAATCCGCAGACGCTATCTCGAAACTATGGGGAAACTACGAAATTTTAAGGAAACATTGAAAACATAATATTATATTATGTAAATATTAAAATCAAGTCAAACACGTTGACCAGTCGACCAGAAACCTATGGAAACATAATCTCAAGGATTAAAAAAAGACTCGTTTAGTACATAGAAGGCATTGATTTTGGTCAACGGTAGAAGTACATTTCATACTAATAGCACAGATTAACAGGCACCTAATAAGTATTTTCTAGCTTTCCAAAACATAACTAATAGTAGAGAGAAACCTTAGACATAATGCGTATAGCATAATGGTATAGCTAAGAGGTATTATTTTCTTCAAGGGAACATCTGTCTGCATGTATGTTTGAGGTAAACTTCGGAACCACTGAAGAGATTTTGATTCGGTTTGCACCAATGGAAAGAGTAGTTCTTGAGGCTCACTATAGGCTATATACCATCGCGCTAAATAGCCTTAGGGTTGAGCAGTTTCAAAGAAAGTGTAGTATGAACGGGAGAGAGAGAGAGAAAGTTAATATAAGGGAAGCGATAGTTTATTATCATATTTGCGTTTCAATCGGATTTGCTATTTAACCGAGTCTACCTAATCGAAAAAAAAGTGTTAGACAAGAAAATGTCAAGGAAACCATCGACACACGACACACGGTACAGGCGAGAAGTTCGTTGGCCGTTAGTAGCGACCGGGCTTGTTCCAGCAGGATGCTGGTGGCGGGTGTTCCTGCCGGTACCTCCGAGCACTCCCCGCCGCGTCCGGCGCCTGCCAGCAGCTTGAACTTGACTTTCTCCGGCACGCGCCGCGCTGCTACCATCGATAGCTGCTACAGTTGCTGCGATACACATGATACCCGTTGCGGTCTCACTACGGCGAATCTATTTCCTAGGAACCTAATTAATTTTCTTCACCGAACTTCAAACAAGATTTAAAATATAGGTACCTATATATGAAAAAATATGCGAGTTGAATTTAAGAAATATACTAAGGCAATAAGTCCCCGCTTGCCACACTTAAATTTTTTTTATGGAAACTGACACGGTTGGCTACATCACCTACAACATCCGTGATATCAGCCCATAGAACCGGGTGAAGTAGGTGCCATGTCAGTGCTTACCTTCATTTCGCGCCGGCTACACTGAACTGAACGGAAACACATTAAGTGACATATAAGTAACTTAGGTACCTAGTATTATGATTTTTTTTTATTAAGATTACTAGCCGTTTCCGAGGCTCCGCTCACGGTAAAGTCAGTTTAATAGCAAACTGTATTTAAATAAAAATTATGATTATTTGTCCCTGTTACTGTATTATGTATGATCTAATGAACAATTTTGATTATTAGACAGAAATGTAAAAAAACATATTTTGCTTATTGTATCTACACAATAATACGAGTACGAGTTTACTGCGCGCATATTAGTCAATTTGTTAAAAATATACATGAATATGTCTGTACTAGTTTACAGATACATAATTTTATGTTATATATAATATATAAGGTGTTTCGTTAGTCATGTCAATAACTTCGGGAGGATTACATACACACTCAAATAAACAGGTTACGCAAAAAAAAAATTATATGTTTTTAGCATTACTTTCCGAGAAATTTAACAAAACATGTTTGCTACCTAAACATTAACCTGTGTGTAACAGTAGGTAACATGCATTATACGGGGTCAATGACCGTACTATGTTCAAACGCAGAACAGCTGTTTGTTGTAAGTGAGTCACAAGGTCACTATGATTGGTTTTTACAGCTACTTATTTGATTTTATTGTTTTGTTAGGAGAAAAAATGCTCTTATAAACATATGTTTTTTTTTGCGTAAAGTGTTTAATTGAGTGCGTATGTAACCCTCCCGAAGTTATTGACATGACTAACGAAACACCTTATATATACGTAATTGTTTTTAGTCCGGTAACTGAATACCTTTTGACCCATAATGTCTATTGATTCTGAGGAGAATATTTTTATTTCAGTCTCGGTCTAAGTAATTTGTTTTCGCTTTAGAGTAAATAATAGTTACATATATTTATATTTTCTCTGAGTGGATAACAGAGCCTTGTTATCCACGCAGTCAGAGAAAATATGGCGCTTAATTATTCTGTAAGTACTTAATGCACGAAGAGGTTGCGATTATGAATGTCATAATTCGTGTCCGAACAGAGGACTGTGACAAACGGATAGACGAATAGACAACGCAACGAGACTATAGGTTTTTAACAGCTGGGCTGTTTCCACACCCCAAACGTTACTTTGTAAAGAATGCCACATGATATTAAACTCGCCTCTTGTGTCAGATGCATTCAATGCAAACAATATTTTCATTTGATTTTATAACGCATTTACTTGATTTACCTTTTGAATTAAATGTTAAAAATCGTCACACATAGTTGGCACGGTACGCGGAGTGTTTCGATTTTCATTCGATACCGCCTCTACGTGGACAGACAGACACCGCAGTCCGCAAGTTTATATATAGACTGCTCGAAAGTTGCCTCAGATCCACATCACTCTCGCTTACAGAGGTGCAAGTGCTCTACTGTGCTCTTCTACTAGGAACTTTAATTTCTAACCAAAACAAATTCATTCAAATGTTCGACGTTTTCAATTAGTCCAAATTTATTCAGGAATTTTGTGCGTGAAAAGGGTAAAGGGAAAGAGATAAATGGTGAATATTTTTTTAAATTACTTATTTATTACCTAATATGTCTAATTCAGGTTAATGCAACAAGAACAAGACACACAGAAAGTCCTAAGGTGCTTAGGTATTTATAATAGATTCGATACATGCATAGTAGCGCGAATTCCTCTCTGTGCAAGTAAGGTGCCACAAGGCCACAAAATCTTTACTTACTGATCGAATTTGGCCCAAAACACTATTCGTTTTATTTGTATTTTTTTATGGAAACTGGCACGGTTGGCTACATCACCTACACTACAACACCTGTGATGTTAGCCCATAACACCGGGTGAACTAGGTGCCATGTCAGTGCTTCCCTTCGTTCGTTGAGTCGTTCAACCGTATTTAGTATGTTTGTTCTTTTCTTGGTGTTGGTGTTTCAGATGGAATCAAATGGAATAAAAGCGCTGACTATTTTCTGTATTGCGGTCGGCTACTCTGCAGGCGTGCTTGCCGATCAGTCAGGTGAGCTCTACTCTACTTGTAGATAAGTCGGAAGTGTACACTTTTAGGGTTCCGTGCCAACCGTTATACAAAAGATCGTTGTCTGTTCGTCTAAGTTGTTTCGCTTTTCTATGGAACCTGATATGGTTGGCTACACTATTCATGCTGCACCCGTCATGTCTGGCCATTTTACCTTGTTCCTGTTTGAAAAAGGTACCATGGCTGTGCTTCTCTTCAGGCGTGGCGTCAACACTGAAATGGCCGGAAAACACGAGCAATTTCACATCCATTTAGACAGATCTAAATTTAGTACGGTAGTACCAATCCGGACGGGTTGAACGTTACCTCCTAGTAGGAGGTAAGGCGGCGGAGGGTCCACCATACAGGAATCCGAACCACGGAGCAATTCGTGATCCTGATCACGAATCAAATTGACAGTGTCTGTAACTACCTACTTACCAGATAGTTAGTAGAAAATTTAAAATTGGAATACAGAAATGTTTATGTTTGATGTTCCCCAATTTATCAAAACTAATTTAATATAAAATTACAGAAAATAATGCCAGTACTACATACATATTATTAAAATTTATATGCATTCGGATTAGTTAACCCGGACAGGCTTTAGATGAAATAAATAATAAAATAGGTATGTATCAGTCGAGCTAGGTATCTATAACTAGGCGGAATACCTACTTAATATAGAATGATATAAGAATATATTACTCACTCGGTTTAAATTAGACATAGAGAAATAAGGTTAGGTTAGGTTAGGTTAGAGCTCAATGAAATTAGATGATTGATTAGATGACCTTTTGATGAATTGTCGTAGTATGTGGGTACAGCAATTTCTTTCGTAAACAACATAATCTGTAAATGCCCATCGTAAGACGCGTGTGAGATATTTCATTCATTTCATTTCTTAGGTACAATATACACTTTCATACAAAATAAAACAATTATGTTAACATTATTACACGCATAATTAAAATAATAATCAAACGATAAAAATATAATATTCCTACTCATAAATTAAAATTAAAATATCTAGAGTTATTAATTGATCAAGTCAACATTTAGTCAAACGATAAAGATAGGTAGGTAATAAATAACATTCTTCAAAATTCTTCTTCATCTTTCAAAATTAATACATTACAGATAGAGCATCCGCGGAGACTGGATTCAACAACAATTTTACTAACACACTTTATATACTTACTTTCAACTTTGTTTAACTTTATCCATTCATTATTTTGGTCCACCAATATTTCCGTATTCGTTCAATTTGATCGCGAACGTTGATAAATTAATTTAGCTAGAGTTACGCATATCACAAAATAAGTAAGTAAGAAGGTACATCGGAAGCCATTTTGTTATCGAGCAAAGCGAAAGCTTCCGTAAGTACGGATTTTGAGAGTAGGTACTTGACTTTACCGAACAGTCATTTACGAGCAAACTGAGAAAAACGAAAGTTTCGTCTCCATATTCGATAACTTAGTACCGATTACATTGTCTCTGACACTGTTATTACTGCTAAGTAACTTCTAACGTAATTGTAGGCCTAAAGTGGAGAATGCGCTCGTACTTATGTTAAGACTCCATAAAGAACATTACTTATCATATCACAAATCATGCCAATATAGTACTTACCTTACATGGATCTATACTAGTTCCGTTGTTAAGTTACTTAAACGTTAAGGTACCCACAGATAAAAGCTAATCACTAGATGTTTTTACAGGATTGTCAAAATTCTGGGCCGATAACCACAAGGCGTTCCACCAAATCTACGGCAAGACCTCCGACCTAGATCTCTACGGACAGACGCTCCCCCTGAGCATAACCCACGGCGCTATAGAGGCCAACAGGTTCAAGAAGAGCGACGCCATAACGAGCCGCATCGAACACACCACCCAGCAATACTACGACGAAGATCCGGACTCCACAGCCGCCGACACCCGCGTAGACCCTTTCGAGTACTCCAATACCTTCGCACAACTCCTCGGTATGCGCAATCAAAACAAAAACAAACAAACAATCCCTAAACGTACCAAATACGGAAATAACTACGCTGCTGATGAATCTATCATTCACTCACTAAAGTCGGTCACCGATCAAGCCACCCTCGACTATCTCAAGCAGTTCGAGCATCTGGAGACGCAGCAAGCGATTGATTTTCCCCAGGAAGGTATCACTGGCTTCAAACCTTTCGCGGGAATCCCGTATGGTAACATCAGGGGACAACGCCCACTCTTGGATTCCTACAAAAGCATTCAGGACATCATCGATGCCAATGAAGACGCCGCCGTCTTTGAGAGACAAAAAGCCAATCACGAACTCGCACATAAGACTTATGGATATATTCCTAAAATAAAGTTTGAAGGCGTGGACAACTTGCCTAAGCAGCAGGTTAAGTCGAATAAACCGGGAGTGAGGTTCGTTCAGGGTAACAACATATCAAAGAAACCACCAAGGGGCTGCGGCACAGGACGATGCAGGAAGCCACCGAGTCAACTCAGAGTCCGCAAGGTCAGGCCTAGAATTACCAAGGTCAAGCATAGAATCGTTAACTTATAAGCGAATGAACTGTCCTTCAAAAATTCCAAAGACGAAACGATGGGTCAGTTGTGGTACCTTCAATTTTTCCGTTAAACCTTTCTCTGAGGTCCTTACATTTTGTGGAATGTTGTATAATGTGATCTCATGGCCATGATAGGAATAAGGAAGGTTAGTTACATTTGTGGTGGCAGATTAGCTATTAATTAATTTATTATTAAATGGTCATGACCACTTGTTATGAAATAATAAACGTTGCTCAATATTTATGTAATATTTTATTTAAAATGTTCTTATGAATTAACCTCAATAGGTGAGATCGTTATCATCTCTCCTCGGTGCCCCGGAGTCCTCGTAGACTAGCTGCGGGCGCGGGATCCTGTTGAAACCTGGAGGAGCTGTTGGGGACAGTCTTCTTGACCTGCGGAACATAGCAGAGAACTCGCAAATTTTACAACCCGGAATCATTTGTCAGAGTCGGTAGCTTGGTGGTGCGATGGAAAGAAATCAGATCGTAAAACTGCTTGAATGGACCGTTCGACCGTTGAGGCTGACCGTGGTTCAGATTCCACACACATGTGTAGGTTCGCTTCTATTTTACATTAATTATTAGTAGCAATTTTTTCCACCTCCTGTAAAGTCTAGTTAAACATTTATTTGTCGGTTACAGTAACGTTACTCATAAATTTGACAGGAGTTAAAAGGCAGCTTTAGCCGAATGTCGTGAAATCGGCCGTAGGTGGTAGGGTTTAGCACTTCCGGATTAGTACCACAGCACTGAATGAAATAACGGTCGTAGCCGCTACATTATGTAAAATACCTAGTCAGTGTTTTCCGTCCATTCAGTGTACCCGACATGATCAAAACGAAGCACTGACATGAATCCTAATTCACCAAGGTGTTATACGCCGACATCGCGGTTGTGGTAACTTACGCAGTCTGCAAGTTGACAGTGACCCCAAGGAAGTGGAGCATGGTCTCTGTGGAGCGCTGGCGCACCCACAGCTTCACCACAGCCGCCACCAGCACCAACCAGCACACCCCGCTCGCCGCCACGGCGCCCAGCACCAACCACCACTCCCATGTTGTTATCTGTAGGTACGTATGTAGACAGGAACAGTTGGAAAGTTCAATTGAGGATAACTCTTAACATTTTCACGTTCACGCAAAAAATCACACTTTCATTTCACAAAATAAGAATTTCTAATAAATAAACTGACGGATAGTCGATTCCAAGAACATATAGCTTCGAAGTCGAGAACTACTCAATCAATTCATATAGGGTTTTCACTGACCTTTTTTTGGAATATCTAAGGATCGTTATAGGATATGTGTCACTGCGAAGCGAAGCCGCGACAATAGCTAGTACTTAACATTGACATGAATAGGATTTGTACAATATATGATATTGATAAGGCAAGCGAAGCAATAGTCACCTTAAAATCTATCTACACATATAATAAAATCGTAAAGGTAAGAAAGTCTGTACATTGAATGTATTCAGAAAAAAACTAACCAGGGTGGCTTAAAATGAGATACTGAACATGTTAGAACAGTTTTTTAAAATTGTTGTTTGTTTGTTTGTTTGTACGCGCATCACGCAAAAACCACTGAACGAAATTAGACGAAACTTTGTATAGTGACAGTGTACATCCCGGAATAACATAATAAATATAAAAATATAATAAAAATCAAAATTATTAAAAATATTATTGCGTATTTGAAATCGGGTAGTCCAAAGTAAAGGTTTCTTGATTACCTATTTGATTCATCGAATGCAAAACCATTTTAAAAGTCAAGTTGACAACGGAGAACTGTCATCTCGAAGTGAGCTGGCCGGTGACGAATTGTTTAATAATAAAAAAAAATTTAAAGTTGAAGTTATGTCGCTGTCATTGGTGCAATTTATATTTCTGATGCCCGCGGCTTCGCTCGCGTGAAATTCGTATTTCAAAAAAGAAAGTAAGTAACTAAAGGCGGGGCCGAAGGAGGATCTGCGCTCACGTAAACGATATTCTTTCTCGATGAAAGTAACTAAGGGCGAGGCGGAAGGCGGAGCTGAGTTCAGGAAGAAGAAAAACATTCTTGAAGAAAGTAAGTACCTAACTAAGGGCGAGGCCGTAGGCCGAGCTGTATTCTGGAAGACCGTGCATAAATCTTCTCGAAGAAAGTAAGTAACTATGGGCGAGACCGCAGGCCGAGCTGCGTTCAGGAAGAAGATAAACCTTCTTGAAGAAAGTAAGCAACTAAGGCGAGGCCGAAGGCCGAGCTACGTTCTGATAAATGATAAAACATCACGAAGAAACCAAGTAACTAAGGGCGAGGCCGAAGGCCGAGCTGCGTTCAGGAAGAAGCTAATCTATCTTGAAGAAACTAAGTAACTAAGGCGAGGCCGAAGACCGATCTACGTTCTGATAAATGATAAACCATCTCAAAGAAAGCAAGTAACTAAGGGCAAGGCCGAAGGCCGAGCTGCGTTCAGGAAGAAGCTAAACTATCTTGAAGAAACTAAGTAACTAAGGCGAGGCCGAAGACCGACCTACGTTCTGATAAATGAAAAACCATCTCGAAGAAAGCAAGTAACTAAGGGCGAGGCCGAAGGCCGAGCTGCGTTCAGGAAGAAACTAAACCATCTTGAAGAAAGTAGGTAAATAATAAACCATCTCGAATAAAGCAAGTTACTAAGGGCGAGGCCGAAAGCCGGGCTGCGTTCAGGAAGAAGGTAAACCTTTTTGAAGAAAGTAAGTAACTAAGGCGAGGCCGAAGGCCGAAGGTTTAAGTTCTTTCTGAACGCAGATCGGCCTTCGGTCTCGCCCATAGTTACTTACTTTATTCGAGAAGGTTTATCGTCTTTCACAATACAGCTCGCCCTGAGTTACTTGCTTTCTTCGAGATGGTTTATAATTTATCAGAACTTAGCTCGGCCTTCGGCCTCGCCTTAGTTACTTACTTTCTTCAAGAAGGTTTACCTTCTTCCTGAATAGAGCTTGGCCTTCGGCCTCGCCCTTAATTACTTACTTTCTTCGAAAAGGTTTATCGTCTTCCTTAACGCAGGTCGGCCTTCGGCCTCGCTCTTAGTTACTTACTTTTTTTGCGAGGGTTTATTGTCTTCCAGGATGCAGCTGGGCCTTCGGCCTCACCGTTAGTTGCTTACTTTCTTTGAGAAGGTTTATCGTTTATCTGAACCCAGCTCGGCCTTCGGCCTCGCCCTTAGTTACTTACATTATTCTTTGAAATACGAATTTCACGCGAGCGGAGCCGCGGGCAACAGCTAGTAGTAGAATAAAAGTCTTCCATTATCCTCCAAATTCCTATAATAAGTTTGTTTACCCGTAACCGACGAGCATGCATGAGACATTTGGTTCCGGATTCATGAAGAACATTATGGGAGCGGAAGAGGCGGCAGAGGTGTCAGGATCGTGGCACGTGGAAATCCGTTGTCTCTGCCTAACCCACCGGGAAACAGGCGTGACGCTGTTACCTCGCTCCTAAGATCCACTGTCGATCACGGCCCCCGGCTGATATAGAAGTGTAGCCCTGTGAACTGTATACCGAAGGGAAGACTGACGTGGCACCAAGTTCCCCCGGTGTTATGGGCTGACATCACGGATGTTGTAGGTGATGTAGCCAACCGTGTCAGTTTCAATAATAAAAAAAAAAATTACTCACTTGAAAGCCATGGTATTTAAAAGTTTATGAATTCTTTTGTATGAAAACCAGTATGGATGGCTGTGCCGAGGGTCCAGCCAGAGGTACTTATCAGCAGATTTGTGGTGCGACAGAGAAACGATTTTGAGAAACGATGGGTCGTCAAAAACCTTATTTCAACCAATGACGTAAAATCTCTTTGATTTCAACAACGAAAGGATGTTCAGTTTCTCGGCGACGAGTGCTGTCTGTGTTGATGGTTGCATGGTAAGAAATAAGGGATATGCAAGTTCCATAATAGTAGGTACCTATAGAACAGACTGAGTGAGTGACTCTTCAAATCATCTATGGCTCAGAGACTCCAGAACTCCAGACCATCAGTGAGTTTCGCGTCTCCAACAAGACGGACGGCTTCGGAGCTGTATTAAGTCCAAGAACGCTAACTGATACTGGGGACAGCATAGAGCAGCGCTAGCTCTAGATAGTTAGATGGGGAACTGCCTTCCTAAATGTGGCTGCAGAAAAAAGATCAAACAATATTACAGTGAAACGGATGCTGTGGTGTTTTATTTTAGGTTGATCTCAAGAATGTACAGTCCGGA
The DNA here is from genome assembly GCA_946902875.1 of Nematopogon swammerdamellus. Classification (NCBI taxonomy): domain Eukaryota; kingdom Metazoa; phylum Arthropoda; class Insecta; order Lepidoptera; family Adelidae; genus Nematopogon; species Nematopogon swammerdamellus. Next base: position 15,161,601 of record OX336345.1, read on the forward strand.
GTTTGTAATAGTAATCCCCTCAATGAAAATGAAAGTCCAACTTAAAATATTTTAATTGAAAACGTTACTTACCTCCATGTTGGGTTATTTCGTTGCTTCTAATACAACATTGAACGTCACTGAATTATCATTATCTACATTAAGTACTCGTGTGAAGTTCTGTGAAGTGTTCGAACTATGAACGAGTGAATTCATGTCGGAGTTTCCTTGATTTGTTGATAGAAATATCGCCTTATTTGTGAAAGGGCGTATGTAAAAACAGCAAATCAATTTATAAAAAATTCAAAAAATTAAAGGAACATTCATGTTCGTGTAAATTTACTAACTTTAACTTGAAATAAAAACAGAAAAGTCTGTCTGCATAGAAACAGCTAGGCCTGATAAAGAAATACGGCAAGGTTTTGCTCAGGAGGACATGGAACAAGGTTTCAAACTACACGCGTTAAACCTAGAAATGCAGAATGATTGGCTAACAGTGGGCGACTTCTGCATCCCTCCTGCATTGAAGTAGAAATCCATAATATACAACTGGTCCCCTGAGCTGCTTAAGTTCTACTTAAATGCATTCCAGCTTACTCTTCCCGACCCGAGTAACCTAGTTAAATGGGGAAAATCTAGAAATAGACTATGCCCGTCATGTAAGGAGTTCGTAGGCACGGCCAAACATTTGTTATGCAGATGCAAAATACTACTTGAGCGAAGCCAAGTATTCCTACCGTCATGATAAAGTCCTCCAAATCACCAGAGAGGCCATCAACCTGTCAATTGCATGGACCAGAAAAGGGCAAACCAGTAGCGGCATCCAGAAGGTCAACTTTGTGAAACCTGGAGCCATTAAGCTGCCCAAAGGTAGGACTGAACCTTCTTCAATTTTGGGAGCAGCAAAGGATTGGGAATTGTTGATGGACACACATGAGCAGCATTACCAAATGCCTTCGGAAATCTGTACCACAGCATTAAGACCGGATATACTCATATTCTCAAAAGCGACAAAGCATATAGTACTTGTTGAACTTACAGTTCTTACAGGGAAAGTAACATACCGAAGGACCACAACATCAAACTTAACAAGTACTGCAACTTAGTAGACCGGATTGTGAGAAACGGATTCAAGACTGATCTCTTCGTCGGAGCAAGAGGACTACCAGCGAAGTCGCTCTACAGTCTCTTCAAGAATTTAGGGCTGCCAAGATCGACGCTAAGCTCATACATGGAAAGAGCTTCGAAAACGTCACTGGAAGCATCCTACAGAATATGGATAGGTAGAGAGAGGGAGGTCGAGAGCGGGACTGGTGGTTTCTCCGCGTCCTAGTCAACGCAGACTAGCTGACGAGGGATTGATGCGTGCCGAAACGTGAAGCATGCGCGGGAAATTTAGAGTGGCCGCTAGTCCCGCTCGACCTCGATTAACACCCTCCTCTACTGCCGATGGGCCCGGATATGTTCGGTGAAGCCAACGCAAGCTTAGTTCCACACCTCCTTCCTTCTATTTCTATTTCCGCAAGTATATTTTTTCATTTACAATTAGATTTTTAAATAGGTATTCCTTTTGTTTTTTTATAATTGTTTTTGCTGTTTTACATACTTTCTTTGATAAGTAAGACGAGGTACCTAGCTAGTTTCCGAACCAGAAGCCCCCATAGGAAGCTATATTCTATAATTGAAACCAAAGTAGACTAATTTTTCATCGAGCAAGTTAAAAGTAACCGGAAATTGCAAGTTTTACTTATATATAAATTAGTTAGCGTAGTCATTTAGTTACCGAATTAAAAACGTTACGAGGCAGACATCCAGGCCTGCGATATTGCGAAGGCAGACCATTTGAATATTTTGTTTGAAAAACTCGACGTTCGCGTAAATATGTACCTATAATATCAAGTAAACAATCAATCAGCTTAAAATCAGTGAGCACAATGTCTGCCAATTGTTTTCGTATTCAGGGAGTTAGCATGAATTTAACGGACGCAACTAACACCATGCACGAGCAAATGACTTAAGTAAGTAGTAGAGCTTTTGTTTACATTTTTGCAAGTACTTCCCGTGATAACAAGGAGCCCTGCATGTCTGCCTCATGGATTATCTTCGTTTTCAGGATGAATTTGACCATCAGCCCCAGAGACAGACATGAGCAAATGATTTATTAAGTACACAGTTTTTTTTTTTCAAATAACGCAATGTACCGCAAAAACGCAGCGACGACGTAGGACCCTAATTGACTGGACCAAATCGATTCGTGTTGATCTAAACTTTAATCACTATCGATATGAAACATGAGCAAATCATAAACCGAAATGCTCGCCAGCTCCCTAACTCTTAGCGGTATGATAAAATAATATGGCCTAACAATAAGACATAGCAATTAGTACAGCGTTTGAACAAATTTTGCAATATTGACTGCAAAGGCAGACTCATAACGGCTACTCAAATTTTTTAGCATCATCAAGTTTGGAAAAATAGATAATCATAATTATAACTGATTTTAAAAATATTATGGCACGGATAATACAAACACATAATATCTTATAAATACAGTTTAATTGAATTATAAATAAAACCAATTAAAACATAAAAACAATTTACAAATTTATTAATTGGGCATCAATACATTTCATTTTCAGAACTCTACTCGAACAGAAGTCTTAACGTTCTTATGTAATATTTTAGGCAATTTTCATGGGAAAATTGATAAAATATTAACAACGATTGAATTCACAATGTAAATAAACAAATTAGGAAATGTCATTTTCTCTCGTAACGTGTGTTTGTATCATTGTTCAAATAACACATGTAACTTTGCGTCCTCGTTACATTTGAAATCTGGACAATAATAAATCAATTAATCTTTACTTCGGTGACAATAACGGGCTATTTTAGTGAATTAAGAAAATAATTCACGCTGGATTTAGATTAGACAATTGTTGCATCGCAGTGCAAATTGGTTTTCTTTTTCAGCCGACTACGGCGAAGCAAAAGAAAGGAATATCGTATCCTTTCTTTATTCCACATCAACCCTAAACTATCTCCGCCAACCCAAATAGAAAACGGTTGTGATGTTATGAATGTGCATGAAATGAATTGACCATTTCCACAGAACTTCGTGTGTTTCACAATAGTGAAAGAAGTAGGTTTTACCTGTACCATATTTCAAGATCAGATTCAAGGTACCTATGTATATGACACAATTGTTTATCTCAAATCAGAGTCTTATAAGATTACATTGGGGTTATTATGCTCCTTTTGTGGAAAGCGAGCAAGGCCACGTATAAGACGATTCTTGAAATGGTCAGAGGTCATTTTGGTAGCCATAGAAATTTTGAAATCTAAGAAGGTTCTGTCTCATTGTCTCAAGTCGAGTATCAGACTCAATATGAAGTTAGTTTTAGAAATCTATCTGAAACGCATTCTATTTCCACATAAATAATATAAATAAACCCCAACTTCACAAGACACATAAATTTTGAAATTCAAAGCCTACTGAAGTTTGATTTGGAGTTTCTGTTGGCGTATCCCATTTGTTTCTACCCTGTAATATAATGTTATACCATGAGTAACTCTAACTTCACAAGTCATATAAATCATGGTGACATACAAGAAGTTTCTCCTGAGATGGATGTACTTAGAAAATACCACGCACTCCAACTGGGTTATGTATTATGTATGACCACGGTTAATAAATCCAAGGAGGGGATACTGACAGATCAATACAGGAAGTTAGGATTGGAGTTCCTATTGCTGTTGGTGTGTCTCGGTTGGTTGTTGTTGTTGGCGATAGGGTTGGTGAGGCTCTTCTTCTTGTTGGTCTCGATGGCGTGCAGCAGGAACGGCGGCGGCGCGTTGTTCGGGGGTTGCCGCTGCAGAGAACCTTGTGACGGCGGCTGGTGGCGACGTTGGACGTCCTCTACAAAGACCGGATTTGAGTTCTGACTGAAAGAAATTGTAATGTGTTAGATATTTTGCCGGTTAACATGTCATCGTCATATTGGGATTTCATCGAATTGTATTATAACTATAAGAATTCAAAGTTGAGGCCTCACTTAAATTTTTACTTCACCACGCGTTGAAAAAAATATGCTATCTTCCTTATTCGGTCGGTTCAGATGCCGCAGAGAAACAAATTTATCTCCTCTCTGGAGGCATTTAAGAACTCCCAATTCCCATTGGTCTGAAGCTCGGCCTGACTACATCATTGCCTCAAAGCTACACAAAATTCGACTTTATGGCAGAAACGATTTTGAGGAATACTTGGGGAGAAAAAAACCATCTAGGTTTTGTTTTCTGTTGTCTACATAATTTTCGTCTCTTTATATTCTGAATCTATTGTGATACCAACTTAGTCTTTACTATGAAACTCTAATGAAATTGTTACTAACTTTGTTCACCACAAAGGCATTTGGAATTTGGAATATATGGAGCAAGGAGACGCGTTCCAGAGTAGAGAGAGTTCATTGTAGTCGACTAGTACACAAGGGAAACACCGACTTGACACCTAGCTCCAACTAGAACATGATGTAGTAGCATTATGATTGTAGCCGATGATATAGTCCACCATGTCAGATTATGATTTATTTCAATTTCACCCTCTCTAGATTTTTTTTTTTTTAATGGAAACTTGACACGGTTGGCTACATCACCTACAACATCCGTGATGTCAGCCCATAACACCGGGTGAACTAGGTGCCATGTCAGTGCTTCCCTTCATTTCGCGCCGGCTACACTGAACTGGACGGAAAACACGAACTATTTACATAGCCGTTTCGACCGACGTTTCGCTCAGTGCGGTGGTACCAACCCGGCCGGGATAGACCCTACCACCTAGTAAGGTAAGAAGGGAAGGGACCTACAGTTTAACGTGGAATCCGAACCACGGTCAGCCTCCAACAGTCGGGCGGTCATCCATCCAATAACTGACCGCACCACTGAGCTGCCGAGGCTGACGATCTCTAGAGTTCAAAACATCGAATCAGTACCTTTGTCCACTCTCCAGGTCCTGTTCGCCGCTGTACATGGAGTAGCCACGCCGGGAGAGCTCTTCGCCCGGCGCTATGTCCGGGTTCTGGTACGCGTGATTAGAGTCTGCGCTCATCTTCACCTTTCTGCAATGTATAACACTACGATCAGGACATATAGAGTGGCTGAAGTGATGCGATGGTAACATGGATGGACATACAGACGCTTCAACTTAGGCTAGTCGTAAGAAAACGAAAGAAAACTTCAGCGATGAATAGCTTTGTGATAAACTGTCAAAGGTCAATGTGTGTTCAGCAGTTACAGTAAGAAATAGCATTCTGTTCTCTTTCCGCACAGCAGAAAAATGTGCTTGCTATAATATAACTTTCTTGTGTTATGCTATGCTTCTAATGGGTATAGAGAAAGCCCATTAGAATCATAATATATAACATACGCAATAACATGACAGGGACGCTATATAGACATTGACTTCGGAAACCAAACTTGTACCAGTTTTTCAAGAAGACCAGCGAGACTTTATGCTTACATATTTAAAATTTCGAAAAGTATTTAGAAAATGAGTGAAAGGACTTCGTAAATGCTCAGTAATGACGTGCAAATAGATTGGCTGCATCACCAGTTTCAAATAATGTGAAAGTAGACGTAAAGGTATATAATATACTCACTGCACTCGGAGCTTGCTGACTGAAGCCAGCTCTTCGACATGGCTGCGCAGGCGCCGCTGTTGGATCCACAGGTATAGTGTGAACACTAAGAGCAGCGCCCACGCCCCAGACAGGACGCCTACGCTGACGTAGAGCGCTTGTTCCGTGTCCTGTCAGTATGACACCAGGATATGATGATGAGGATATTGCACTTCAGTACTAATCGTCGTCGCATCTCTTCTCTTGCCTACTTCATTTGAAACTGCATCGTTCCTGATGAAACTAGATGCCATTCCTGTATTTCCGTTCTAACGTTGTGAAGGCCTTGCCAATTCTTTCAAACTGATTAGAATAGAAGAATTTCTTCGTCATTACAAGTTTTATAGCTTCACGAGTTATTCCAACGATCGGATTCTATGTAAAACTGTAAGTTCGTTACTTACAGTTTCTTACGTTAAAATAAAACTCCAAATTTATACCACCGCACCGCCCGCCTGTAAAATACTATTTCGTGCTATTTGTTTTTTTTTCTATTAAACACTAAGCATATTCACAAACACCTATGATACACCTAAATAGAATTATATTATCATACGTGTTTTGATAACGGGTAGAACAGTGCTAATCCTGGCCGATATTGATATGATAAGGCACGAAACACTTCCACTCGAAATACTTAACCATGCGCGTTAGTTTGTGATCTCAATGATGTTATTACAACAAACCAATTGCGTGGCTCTATGGATTGCTTTCAATAATATTGTTTTATCAATTATCATCATTGACTACCTACCTACGCAGATGAGGTCAATGGCATTTAAATAATACATGCCATTAGATTTTTTTAAATAAAATACTTTAATATCTGAACTAAGAAAGTTGATTTTAGGTACCTATTACGGGCGTGAAATAATATATCTTTACTTCAGTGTGTGGCACAACATTCCATCTTGTTTTACTATCGTCACATCCGGACTTAACGGATATGACAATCGTGTTATCTTTATCCTTTTCAATGATCCATCAACTCACATATTTATTCATATAAAATAAAATTAAAATACTATGATATTGTAATAATCATATTATAATGAATGAATGAATAAAGTGTGGGACAGAGGGAGGGGGAGGGACCCAATAAGGGAGGCCCCATATGTACTCGTTATATTTCCTTGTTATTACTTTTTGTACAAATGAAAAAAAAAACCACAGTTGCACTCCGGGAGTGCCGGCAGAAGTGAAAACAACACCGTAACATTGCTTAAAAAAAACATTAAAAAAATTAATGTTAAATTTAGTAGAACGGACAGACATGCATTTGTTACGGAACCCTACATTCATTTTGCAGAACTTAGTAGAATGGACAGACATAAACTTGTTACGGAACCCTACTTTTATTATAAAATAACCGTCGGAGGACCTTGGTTGAAAGTTGTAAAATTTAGTAGAACGGACAGACATGCATTTGTCATGGAACCCTTCATTCATTTTGAAATAAATGTGAAATTTAGTAGAACGGACAGACATGCATTTGTTACGGAACCCTACATTCATTTTGCAGAACTTAGTAGAATGGACAGACATAAACGTGTTACCGAACCCTACTTAACAGTTGCACTCCGGGAGGTCCGGCAGATCCCGTGCCACTCTAACTTAACCCTTAATGCAATTAAGGTTACATTTCGCTTTTCGAGACTGACGAGGACGCGATGACGCGAGTTTAAAATTTTTTACCCAAGCGCCGCTAAAGAAGTTTTCACTTAAAAAAAATGTAAGTTAGGCTTGGTAAGACCTTTCCATCGATATCAAACTTGACCTACTTTGTTTTGTATCCAACAAAATGTTTGCGGCCCATATTAATTATAGTTGAGGACCTCTGATATTGGCGACCAATGAAATGTTGTTGCCTCTCCAGAACCTACAAATATTCCACGTTTCAGGAATATAGCGCTGGGTCGGGCCCGCGGTTGAACGACCGCAGCCAGGCACTCGTCCTGAAGATGCACGCGCCAGTCCGAGACGTCGGCCACAGTCAAGCCATAGTGACCGCGAATTCCAACCAAACACCAACTGTACGGATGGACAGACAGACAGACACCTGACCGATAGCGTCGCTAGCTACGGAACCCTTTCTTCATACTAAAAATAAATTTTTATAGATTTGTTTCTTGCAAAATCAAGATGCGTCGGCTCGTTTACCTCTCGAAATCCATGGGGCCCCTCATTAGGTAGCTCCCTTCCCTCTTTCTCTGCCGGTGTTCGTATTGGAACCTAGCCCCTAAGCACAGAAGAGAGATATAGGGCTCCCTAAGAGTCAACTATACGGTAAGACTACTGGGAACGGCCGGTAAACTAGCCTACCGACTATTTGCTAGACCGGTGTCCAATTTGCAACCCCAACCGAAAATCCTAAGCAAACATTCGAAAATTCGTTTGTTTTAATATATTTTTATACTGCACTATTTAAATGCATCTATGTACTTACTTGTTAATGTGCAAGTACCTCTAACTACATAATATAAGTGCAGGTACACTGGTGATACCTGTCACTGACATAATCTATCATCCATCACCTATGTTTATTAGGCCGATCAAAACATCTGTTAGGTACTGTCACAAGGTTTCGTAGGAGGCATATTTTTATTTTAGACTCAACGATCGAGAAATAAATACGCACTTAACATTTGCATCTACATGCCAATGAAACCTGTCAACAAGCAATACAATTTGTTCACTGCTTACCATTTTCGCCTTAAATTCACTGTTTATGTATTTTTGATTCCACCATCGTTGATAGCCAGGCGACACTTATGGAGCGTCCTGACTTGCGGGTAGACACTCACTGACTGATTTTTTTTTTCAGTAAGTACTTCGCATTGGCGCCTTATCACAATGATAAAGGAGTGATATGATATACATGCGGATCTCGAAGAGGCTGCATTTGGTGGTGTTGGTATTAAAGGATTCGTTCATTGTCGTTCTGTCGCAAGTACATACATAACAAATATGTTTGTAAAATACTTCTTGACATTAAACTCGCCTTTTGTGTCCTATGTTTTTAATCGTGTTTTGCACCGTTCCCTCAATATATTTTGTCTTTTGTAAGTACCTAAGTCTAACATGTTGATGCATAGACACTAAATATTAAGTATATAGTGTGAATTTTATAATGTTGCATTGATATGCAGCCGTGAACGGTCAGTAGCCTTGTCAGTATTACCTACTGAACGTGCAATGCTAATATAATATACCTATATTATAGTTTTATTTTATGTATTAATGAATGAGATATGAGAGTGTATATGAGATATGACAGCATTGTCTGTCCCATGCGCTTCTCCACACCACATCCCAAAGGTTAATTTGTAAAGAATGCTGCTTGCCCTGTGTGTTCCAAGCGTTATGGTGTACAATAAAGTATATTTGAAAATATAATTCTGGCGCTTCACATTGCGGCAGTGGCGGTAGTAACTTATAATATTAAATATTTAGCTAAAACGTTTGACAAATTTTGTCAAACGTTTTAGCTCCATCTCACTCCAACTGAGCGATTAAAGGAAGGTGAATCGAAAATGTTTGCTTATTTGGCCAATGTGACCGCCATGATTGAAAGTGCTAGCATAAACACAAAAATGTACGACCATTGAAATTGAGTTGTTATTGTCTTTGAAATTGAGTTGTTATAAAAATTTACTAAATTTGTGTGACCTCAAGGGTTATTAAACGAGTAATGAATGATCAATTTCAAAAGCTGAAGCTTCGTTCTATTTGTTAAGTAGATACCTACTTCGATCAATGTTTTCCGTCTACGGTTTTTTTTATTTTTTTTATAGAAAACTGAAACGGTTGGCTACGTGAACTAGGTGCCTTGCCAGTGCTTCCCTTCATTTCATACAATTAGATACAATTACTTGTACAGGGCTTTCAGGACCATTGAAACAGTATCATTTAATATTTCTTCGCACTACACCTACACCTACTATTGAAGTCCGGTACTTTTTTGGTGTTGAAATGTACATATATTGGTGGACAGCTCGTGAATTCCGCAGATTAGATAAACTCTGGCTCTGGTACCTACTTATGTGCTGTACATTTCGGGAAACATATGTATTGAAGATAGCATCAAACCTTGTGTGCTATTGGGACAAAATATGATTTTTGCTGTTTACTAGCCATCCCGAGTCTCTCTCCTGGTTGTGATTGATGTACACAATATTATATAAGGTATTATGATGATGATATAAACCGTATTTCAAATCGATCTTATAAACAAACATTTATCTATTAATTTTAACTTTAAAACCTACACAGATATTTATTTGTCACAATTTATATTTTTATTTTCTTTTAATGAATTTTATTCTATTCAATTTAGCTTTTTATATATTCTGTGGTACTATTTTAACTATTTTCTTTTTACTATATATTTTTGTCTGTGAGTAAAAAGCCGTCAAGTGCGAGATGAACTCGCGCACCGAGGGTTCCGTACCATCACACTAGGTGCCATGTCAGTGCTTCCCTTTATTTCATGTCGGCCACACTAAACTGGACGGAAAACACGAACTATTTACATAGCAGTTTCGACCGACATATCGTTCAGTGCGGTGGTACCAACCCGGCCGGCATAAACCCTACCACTTAGTAAGGTAAGAAGGGAAGGGCCAAGGGACCTACTGTTTAACGTGGAACCCGAACCACGGTCAGCTTCCAACGATCAAGCGGTCATACATCTAAGTACTGACCGCGCTCAGAATTGCTTAACAACAGTCGACCCACCGCACCACTGAGCTACTGAGGCTGACAAAAATGTATGTATACCAAAATTATGTGTTTTGGAAAATCACAAAACGCCTAAAATAAAAATTACATGCAGCAATGGTTTGACTGTTAGGATCGCAGACCTTAGTATTTCATATTAAGTTAAATTTGATATCTTGACCTCTTCCTGAGAAAAAGGGTCTTAACTTACAAAACAAACATTTTTTTTTTAATGTCATATAACAACAAGTTTACAATTTTCAGATTTTTTCCTTTACTTGTGCTGTAAAACCTTGCTTCTTACCAAACTTCATGATTCTAGGTTGACGGGAAATACCCGAAATACCCGTACATAGGTTTTGATTTGATTTGAGTGAGTCTGCGAGTATGAAATTTGACATAGATGGCCGTATATTTTGTTTGATTGCGTTGATTGAGAAGCTTGTATTTTCTACACCTTAAAAAGATCGTAGATCTTAGTATTCTGTATTAATTTTAATTTGATATCTTTATTCGTTCCTGAAAAAAAGGGTCCTTGACACGCAAAACGAACAATTTTTTTTTTTAATGTCATAAACTACAAATTTACTATTTTCGGATTTTTTCCTTTACTTGTGCTGTGAGACCTTGCTTTTTACCAAATTTCATGATTCTAGGTTAACGGGAAGTACTCTATAGGTTTTGATTTGATTTGCCAGTAGCAAAATATGTAACTAAAATGGCGGTATCTAGTGATTGCGTTGATTTAGAAGCTTGCATTTTCTATACCTCAAAGGGTTCGCCGAGCTTAGTATTTGATATTAATTTCAACTTGATACCTCTACCCATTCCTGAGAAAAAAGGTCTTGACAGACCGACAGACAGACAGACAGACAGACAGACAGACGGACAACAAAGTGATCCTATATGGGTTCCGTTTTTTCCTCCTTTGAGGTACGGAACCCTAAAAGTAGGTAATTGTAAGTTATTTTACTCTGAATTTGTTTATTGTGATATTTTGTGTTTTTGTATGTTTTGCAAGCACCTGATAAAGAAAATATAAAAATAAAGTAGGTACCTACGTAATAATTATATTTGTTTTTATACATTGTATTAAAAAATTATATGAAAAAAGTGTGTAATTAAACGTAAAAGTAATAATAATATAACACCTTGGTGAACTAGGTGCCATGTCAGTGCTTCCTTTCGGCCGTGCCGGCAACACTGAACTGGACGGAAAATACGAACTATTTAAATATCCGTTTCAACCGACCTTTTATTCAGTGCGGTGGTACAAACCCGGGCAGGTTAAGCCCTACCACCTAGTGAGGTAAGTCATCAAATTCTGTGATGAGCGAGGATTGCGAATGCCATGCCGCCGGCCTGACAGGAGCCTCTTTAGGCCCCCTTGAAAAACCCCAGGCTGTACTTGGGAGGAAATAGATGGGCAGGGAGTGCGTAGGGAAAATGTGAACATTTTCCCTTACTGACGTCTTTATCGTTCTCAGTGTATGTTACCTACACAGTGTAAAATTACTGATACATGTCATAATTTGTCATTGTTTTTCAAGGTGTGATTTATTAAATAGTACATTTACAAACGTGATAACATCTGAACATTTGCAGCAAATGTAGGATTAGTTTGATAACAGTGTAAATCTTTATTAAATTACAAATTACTGATTTGTCGGACCAAAGACCTACTGAAAGATAATCACCACTTAGTTATCAATAGGAAAATAATTTTGTTGGTTCGTAGAATGTTGGCCGGTAAGGTTATTTACCTCTGTGGGTACCTTAAGCCACTGTGCATGTCGTTCTAAATCAAATTAGGATACTTATCGACCTACATTCAGCTCGAGTTACCATTTTCCTTAGCTAATTTTCTTCCGGACTTCCGGATTAGCAGATCATATAGTCCCACCAACAAACTTAACACTCCATGTGCTTTATTTTCCTGAATCATAATTTCATTAGTCATTCATTATGTTTCAGTGCACTGTTGGCTCGACGTATATGGACATTGACAATGATTCACATCTGACAACGAATTGAGTCATTATTTGGACGATATAGCCTACAAATTGTTCTACATTTTTCATTCAATTACGGAGCTCCTGATGATAACGAGAGTTTATTAGTTTGTCGAGTGCGTTATTTATAGCCTTTCTTGGTCGACGGCTCGGAGGCGGCAAAGCGCATAGCCCCACATTTGGGTGAGGTGGTGTCAATCCGGTCAGGTTAAGCCCTGCCACGGCCCTACTATGGTACGGGAAGGTTAAAGGGACTACATAAAGATTCCTACAGTTTTACGTGTAATCTGAACCACACGGCCAGTATTGGCAATGTTTGATTTTCATCTTATCAGCATCGCAGTGCTTGAATATCGTATGTTAAATGTGTGTTAACGTGTTAAAAGCCGGTCCATTGAAGAATTAAGGAGATTACAATTCATACATAATTCAGCTTCGACTTCGCACATCGTATTTTAGGCTTATGTCGACAAGCGGCGACGTTTCACAACGTGACATCAAAAAGTTTTAAGAGAGACAATTTTAAGCTTACGGATTATACTATAGTCACGGACTCATAGCTGATGACAGTGTCTGACTGAAATAAGTGCATATTTTAATATATTTTCTTGTATTCCCTGTCCAAAAACCATAGTCCTTCTAGATCAACAGTATATAAAGTATTGAAGAAACTAAAGTCTCCGTTTCGATGAGTGTTGTTCCTGTGTCCATCGCGGTACTCCACAAGTGAAGAAGTCGTGTGAAGTTTATCTAAGAGTCCCAGTGATACACCTACCTACAGGTCAAGTTGACAGACAGCTGCATCATGCGTGATTCATAACAAACGTGAGCAGTCTAGTTCCTTGAACTACCTAAAATAAATTCAGATCACCTTGGTCAGCGCAATCGGCATCAATGGATCTAATCTATGAAATAATATTAAAAGCAGTGCTGCAGTTACAGAAAGTCAAACAAATGCCATTATTCAATTCAACATTCCATTCCAGCACCAATAATGGTGTCAAATTGACGTTTCTGGGTCACGTCGATGGTCGCACTTATCTTCTCACTGACTTGATGACGCTTGGCTTGGTTGAGTTGGATGATTCAGGTGTGCGTGGGGTGGGCTGCTCTAAGGTCAGAAGGGTTAGGTCGATCACACACACAATGACGTGATTCCGGGACTCGTCGAGAGATAATCTCTATCGTCTGTCTATTCAAACTGAAGAGTATTCACTCTGATTATTACCTCGACATTATGTGCAAGTGCTTAAGAATTTATTTCCAAACAAGCAGGCAGAGCCTAATGCGCCTAGCAGTTCGACATTGCTGCTCCATTGGTGGTCCGCGATTGGCTAAATGTTGTTAACATTAGCGAACACTTTCGTTTGTTATCTATTAAGCATTTAAGTAGTGTCGGCACAGTTCGATAGTCAGTTTGGACACTATAAGGGTGAGTCAAATCGACGGAGTACCGATCAATCATCTCCATTAAAATGTCGCAAGCGTTACCAATACGCTGGCCCATAAATTGTTGTTCCTCATCTCGGTCACGTACAAAATTGTGGCCAAACAAGAGATTTTCCTTCGAATACAGACTTTGCGGCAGTTTGAAGATGTCTGTTACCATTTGATTTTTTTTTTTTTTTTTTTTTTTTATTGCTACCGAACTGGGTGGCTCTGTCCGAGGTCGCAACCTCAGGCGCAGCCAATTTCACCCCCGAGGAGGTGCCAGTCCGGCTTGGAGGTGGACTAATGTTGCTGGGGAAAGGCTATTAACCCGCGATTTGAAGATCTGTGGATTGTAGGAGTGGGGGAAGATATTTCCTGGGAGCCCGTTCCACACCTTTGCAGTGCGGCACAAGAACGATTTAGAGAATCGTGCAGTTCGAAGAACTCTTCTGTCGACTACAAACGGGTGTTCCGCGAGAGTATGGCGGGTTTGGCGAAGGCGAACAGGAGGAGGAGGGATAAGGGAAGCAAGTTCGTCAGAGCAGCGGCCATAGTAGTACCGATAAAACAGGCTCAATGACCCTACGATACGTCTGTGCTTTAGAGGTTGAAGGTCCTTTGTGAGTACGGAGTCACCAATGAGGCGAATGGCTCGTCGCTGAATAGAATCCAAGGCTGAAAGAAGGTACTCAGGGGAACCCTCCCAAAGATGACTGCAATATTCCATCACCGGTCTTACTTGTGCTTTGTAGAGTGTAAGCAGTTGGACCGGCGTGAAAAATCGCCGACAGCGGTAAAGGACTCCTAATTTTCGAGACGCTAGTTTCGCCTTGGACTCTATGAACGATCGAAACCCAACGTCCCTGGACACCTCCATACCCAGGACGCCCAGACTACCATCGTTGGGGACTTGGCTGCCCTGAAAAGTGGCTTGGAGAGGAAACGGATCAGCCTTAGTAGAGAAGGCACAAGCTTGCGTCTTGGCTACGTTGAAGTTGACCAAGTTCTTCTTCCCCCAAGAGGATACTTTTTCGAGAACCTGGTCAACCCGAGCAACAGTTTCGCGTCTCGCGTTTGCTGCTGAGGCCTCTCTACCCTTCCAGTCCTTGATGAACCCTTCGTGCACCGTGCTGTCGTCCGCGTAACAGTGTATTTCGCCGAGCGAGAGCATGTCGTTGATGAACAATAAAAACAGCGTAGGCGACAGCACGGATCCTTGTGGAACACCAGCATTGATTGAGTAGTCGGCCGAGCAGGCACCATCTAGGGTGACAAATATCGACCGGCCACTCAAAAAGCTGGAGATCCAGGTGCACAGTTTTGTAGGGACACCGTAGGCCGGAAGCTTGCTTAAGAGTCCCCGGTGCCAGACGCGATCGAATGCTTTGGATATGTCCAGAGCGACCGCCAGCGATTCCCCAAAACCATCGAGCCTTTCAGCCCATAAATGCGTGACGTACGCTAGAAGATCTCCAGTCGACCTTTGCTTGCGAAAGCCGTATTGTTTGTCGTCGAGGAGTTTAGAGTCTTCTAGGTACGTCAGGAGCGCTGAGTTGACAATACGCTCCATAACCTTACTCAAAAGTGAGGTTATCGCAATAGGGCGATAGTTCGATGGGTTCGCTGGGTCCCCCTTCTTGGGGACCGGCTGGACCGAAGCTCTCTTCCAGCAAGAAGGCATTGATCCGGAGGAATAGGAGCGTTTGAATAGGCGGGTGAGGACTGGCGCCAATTCCAGAGCACAATTTTTCAAGACGATCGCCGGGACGCCGTCAGGCCCACTACTCTTCGAAATATCCAACTCACGTAGTGTTTTATGGACGACTCTGGGGTGGAACCTAATATTTGCCATCATACGCCCGCAATGGGGTAATGAAGGGGGGTTGGCGCCCAGGTCGTCCATGTTTGAGTTGGATGCGAAAAGGCGTGCAAAGATATTCGCCTTTTCTTTCGCGAGTATAGCGAGCGAGCCATCCGGACGTTCCAGCGGAGGTGTAGCAGGACGGCAGAAATTCCGACCGATGGATTTGGCGAGAGACCAGAAGGCGCGGCTACCCGAAGGGCTACGTGCAAGTTTCGCGCCAATTCCACGGTCGTGCCTGAACTTGGCCAAGTTTTGCGTTCGTTTGCAGGACCTAGCAACGACGTTGAGCTCTCGTCTGTTCTCGACAGACCTATTCTGCAGCCATTTCCTATAAGCCTTGTTCTTAGTGTCAATAGCCAGTCTGCATTGACAATCAAACCAAGGCTTATGGCGGCCGCCGATGGGAACGGTGGAGGTAGGTATGAAGAAATTCATACCCTGTGCGATCACATCGACGACCGATTAGGCACACAGGGATGGGTCTGGAGAAGAGAAGCAAACGTCGTGCCAAGGGTAGGCTCCCAGGAAGGAACGGAAGTCATCCCATTGTGCTGACCGGTAGTGCCAAACTGTTCGCGTACTACATTCACGTGCTTCCGCGAAGTGTATAGTTGGCACAGTTGAGCGTACAAGGCAATGGTCGGAGTTTCCGAGGGGAGCTTCGACCCTCACCTTGTAACCATTTGGCTCGGTAGTCAGCACAAGGTCCAACAAACTAGGTCGATGGGCAGGGTTATCAGGTATCCGAGTGGTTCCGGATACCAACTGCGTCAACCCGTGCGCAATGGCCAAGTTGTAAGCCTCCCTGCCGGCATGGTCAGTGATGGGGGAGCCCAACCAGTCTTGGTGTTTAGCATTGAAGTCACCCAGCATCACTAACTCCGCCGTAGGGAACTCGCAAAGCAGTTTGTCTGCCGTACTGCTGAGATGCTCATAAAATGCCTCTGTTCTTGACGCACTGAGGTTAGGGGATCTGTATGCACCCGCGTAAATCCTCACCACGTGGGGAAGATTCACGCGGATCCATAACACAGGAAAAACAGGGTCTTCAAATCGGGTGAGCCGGGTATAGGAGACACCAGATCCAACGTACAAGCAGACACCACCCTTCGCCATGAAACGTTCCTGAAGATTGTAACCAGGAACGTCCAGGTAGGATGCGTCCGCAGGACGCCCGATCTGGGTCTCCGTAAGAAAGAGGAGGTGAGGCCTCGCCGTCTGCAGATGGCAGGCGACGGATGAGAAATTTGTGTGTAGACCTCTTATATTGGCGAGGTCTACCTTAAATTTTGAGGGAGAACGGGCCGCTGAAGGTTTATACAGTTTTCTATTTTTTGTTCGGCTCATAATTTAGATGGGTGATTGATTCGTGGAGTGTATCGGAATGTGCCCAGGGCGCGGTGATGCCTTGTGCAACTCGGATAGACTCAACCAACTGACAGTCGCAGAGAGCGAGAGGACCCCCGGGCCCCCCCTCCCAGAAAACATGTGGTCTCCCATGGTCACCAGCCCCACAATGCTCTCTGACAGGGATTTTCGCGTGTTGATAGGGCAGCCAGCACACGGGTTGGTGAGGGCCGTGTGCCGGGCCCCTGTACTACCACGCAGGCAGGCAGCGGTCACCTGTTTCCACCGGCTCTCCCTGACCCCTGCGGCTGTCAGTCGGTTAAAAGGAGTCTGGAGTGCGAGCGACACTAGCATCCACAACCCAGGACACCCCCGACACACTCAAGTCCACCGACCGGCTAGTCGCAGGCTGGCCTCCAAGTGTAGCAGAGCCACATCAGGAGTTTTTCGCCTACGACCTGTGGTACCAACCCGGACGACATAGTGGAGGACTTGTCTACCACATAGTGAGGCTGAAAATAAATCCTGTTTAGGCGCAGGATGATCGCCTGCGTCCGACATTCCTCAGCTGTTGCGACTCTGGGACGGTGGTAATGCCAAAGGCATCGTCGCAACATTGCCCAGGGAGCACGACGAGGACGTGAATGTCGGACTTGCTGGGCTCTACTTTAGTGTGACCCACCGCTGGCACAGTAGATTGCTAGATTGGTAATTTGGTGAACTCCATACAGCTCCAGAGAACACTACCAATGCTTAACCCAGCGAACCCCCCCAAAATCGATTATGAAAATGATTATCTTATTTCGATTACATCAGCAGTCAATAAAGAGCTACAACCGACGATGTGTAAATTATCTGGAACGCGCGCGACCTGCGCGGCGCCTCGGAACAATACAACTGGCAGTTGTCCCGATATGGTAATCGCTTCGTCTCATGAATTAAGATCGTATAATAATGACATTTTGTTCGAGCGTGGAATGTCAAAGTGGCGCATAATCAGAGCGCTCTTTCTAAAGTTGCAATAGGCGGAGAATATGTTCTAAATTTGAACGTAACAGAACGTTACGAGACGCCGAAGGGTGCAGTTGGCATTTGAGGATGCGATCGTAATGAAATCGTCGGAACGCCCATTCTATGAGATCTAATGAGATATATCACCTGCGTTTGGTTAAACCTCATGCATTTATGGATGGCTCTTTTGTTATGCCTACGCGCAGTCGGCAGTGTAACATAAATGCTGTTTGAGGAGGAGTTACTGAGAATGTGTGTATTCTGTTTGAAGCGGCAAGCGGTTGAAGGCTTCTCGCGTTCTAAGAGCGACAGTATAAACGTTTGGCCAGGTTCGTGGTGGCTCGAGGCTTTACCTATGTAAGTTCCGAAATTAAGTATGCAACACGCGAGAACAGCACTCTGCTACAGTTCGCAGGAGTATTACGACATCCAATCGCAGATATCATAGGATCTAATTTAGCGATAACCTTAAAAGCGAGTAATGTTTAGGTGGTGATTGATTAGGTAGTCACGTTTATTCAATTTGGGCGATTTGCGAATGAATTTCCACTAAGTAATGCGTCTAACTTGACTATACTTATCATTCTAAATTACATTGCTGTATGAGCATGATCAAACACATTGTCTGTGGTCGCACATTTGCAAATGGGTCTTTCATACAGTATGATTAGCCTGTGTATATGTATATATAATATACCTGTCACGGCTGCACCAACTAGATCTATTAACGTTTTATGAGTATACTATTGAATTGCATACATTACGGTACTGGCAAAATTAGTCCTTTTAAAAATAAAAAAAAAAACAAGGACTAACAGAGAAGGTGCAACGGTTGAAATTTAGAGAGAATACGTCACAAGACCCGGGGTTGAAATTGGTAACGCGTTGGCGGCTTGTGCCCGCCGCCGGTTCGAACCTGATTTTCGGCCATAAGTACATCTACCTAATAAAGACTTCATAAATTGCAATTGTTTTTATTTCCGAGTTTGTTGTACTAGTTCTTCGTGTGTCATTGTAAGTTTTTCAAATCCAATCATTACAAACATATCATCACTTTTCGATAACCCAGTTCCTATGCCCACATAATATGATGGGTTAACCGCACATATAAATTTATTGAAAGCACGATTGCAAAACAAACGAAGAGTTAAACATTCCACTTGGAAGTTGGAACATGACCACAAACAAATGCATTGCGTTCCGTAATAAATTAGATAACGGTCAGTCGGTGAATTCAAAAGGACGTAACTGCTATCGTCATACACTGCATACAATTTATTTGATCCTCAGCGTAATCGGTAATGTGTTTAAAATAAGTTTTTGCTTCTAAAGGAAATTACCACGTATAGTAATTAGTGCAATCTATAAAATGTTCACAAAATTGAAACAAATGGCTCGCACCATGCGTGTTGATATACACGCATGGTGTAGATACATGAGTCCACAAGGTATAGAGTTTATTTTTAGTGGTTAAATGATACATACATAGCGCACACGCTCTATCTCGACAATCAGGGTAAGCAGAGTAATCGGTGTTGTGCTGCAAGAACTCTGGAAAATTGCAACACAACATCGACTACCACGTTTAGCAAAGTATTCGGACAAGATAACTAGACCCACCTGCTGCACGACTCGGTGTAAGGACCGTGCTAAGGAGAGAGGTGGCTAGCCTGTCGCCCTTTAGAACGGCATCTCGTCCTTATCCCTTAGTCGCCTTTTACGACATGCACGGGGAGAGACGCAGTGGGGCTATTCTTTTCAAGTACCGGCCTCACACAGTACTGATGATAATGATTTTTAAAGTTAACATTAATTTGGTGGTAGACTTTCAATGAGTTGCTATGATATGCATTATGGCATTCGCCAACAAAACATAACAACAAATAATACAAAATAGAAAAAGTAAAAAATTAAGTAGGGTTCCCCATACAAGAAACGAGTTTTTTCAACGTTTTCCGTAGGTACCTACGTCAAAAGAGGAAAAAAATACGGAACCATTATAGAATCACTCCTGTCTCTGTATGTCTGTCCGTCTTATTTTTCCCGAATCTACTGGACGAAAAAAGTTAAAAGTTGGTACATATGTAAACTTTGATGACCGAATCACGGACGTATAGGGCAAAGGAAAGAATTTAGATATTGTGGGACAAATTAGAAAGCAAAATAAAAAAATTATCAAGTGCATAATGTCAAGGGAAAGGGCTCGTTATAAGGAATACAAGTATGTATATGTTTAATAATTTGAAAATGCACAGTTTACAGGAAAATCTAAACGAAAATCCTAAGTCGTAAAGTTCTCACGGAAAACGGAATGGTACGGAACCCTCTCCACGCGAGTTCGACTCGCACTTGAGCGCTTTCTTTTTGGCGCAGAAACCTTGGTGTGCTAGTCGGGTCGCACTTGGCCGGGTTTTTCTTATTACACACTTTTTAGGTATATGTTGGATAAGTTGATGGCGCGTCTGTCCTTTTGAATTATTTTGATGATGAACATCAAGCTAAACCAGTGCCTACTTTTAATACGAGAACTAGTCAACTACGAAGCTCGTAGCTCGTAGTATGTGTCTGCAGAACCATATTTGCCGTTAGCATTTGTTGGACAAAATTAAATGCGACGAAAGCAACTTCTGCAGCTGCATTACGAATTCATCCTGAAAATGGTTTTTCCTCAAAATAAGTTAACCTGGCATCCGACCAGCCAATATCGAGAAGGTAAGTGCCATATCGGAGACTTCCCTATGGATTGCTGGCTATTATACTTATCTAATATAGTTTGTAACGTTATCTTAGTTTAATGATAGTTTGCTAAATCCGAGGCTAAATCTTACTGAGGCACTTCATCACTAACTAAATAAATCACTTAGAAGCAAGCCAGTGAATGTTTTTCATACATCATCCATTACATCCAATACTTACTGCAACTTTACTTCACAACTTGAACAATAACCGCCGCCTGTGGTTGTGTGATATGTTTTTTTACACGCCGCCGTAATGTCCTTATTTAGCTCGCTCCGCTAAATCTGATAAACGTCATTATGTAAGTTTACTGAGGCCAATTCACTAGCAGGAACATCGAAATAGAGTACGATATTATCAGTTAAATTTGAGAGGCTGGATTCAACGATGGTGTTATGATGAGGCGTGAATTGGTACCTGTCAAACCGGCATGGCATTCGCACGCAGGCCTCGCATGCGAATCAATGTATATGGGCGTCGCTAGACACCTTATGGGTGGCTCGGCGCCACATGTCGCGCTTAGCTTAGTACATAAAGGGCGTGTTTATGTATTTGCATTGACAACAATAAACAACATTAAACAACAATAGACGACGATAAAAAATAAATAATTGGATACCCATTTCTACGAGGGCTGTTAAAAAAATAACCGAACTTTATTTTTTAAATTATTATTTTTCAATTTACACATTATTGGTCCTTGTCCCCTTCAAAGTACTCCCCTCCCCTATTCACACACTTTTCCCAGCGGTGTTTCCACATTGCAAAACAGTCCTGGTAAGCTTCTTTCGGAATGTTCTTCAATTCCTGTGACGAATTTGTTTTAATGTCATCAATGGTGTCGAAGCGGCGACTTTTCAGCACTGATTTCAATTTAGGATATGTGTATCCGTAAACCCAACTCTCGTCACCCGTTATGAACCTCTTCATGAATGTGTCGTCATCGTTGGCTTGTTTAAGGAGTTCCCGACAAACTTCTACTCGATGTTCCTTCTGCAGTTCGGTCATCAACCGTGGAACAAATTTTGCTGCAACTCGATGCATGTTCAATTTCTCGGTCAGAATGTTATGGCACGACCTTATTGAGAGCCCAACCTCTTCTGCAAGTTCCCGGACAGTCAGACGACGATTCGCCCGCATCAAATCATAGATTTTCTAAATGTGAGTGTCATCAGCTGAGATCGAAGGTCTTCCTGGTCGAGAGTCATCTTCAACTGATTGACGACCACTTTTAAATCGGCAAAACCACTCGTAACACTGTGTACGACTTAGTGCATCATCTCCGTAAGCTTCTGTGAGAAGTTCAAATGTTTCAGTATGTTTTTCTCAGTTTCACGCAAAACTTCGCGTTGCATCGTTGCTCCCGAAAATCGCATATTGTAAAAATCGCCACTAACGCTTAGACACCTTGCATTCAAAAAGCAATAACGCGAAAAAGAAGTGAGATATCAATAATCCGTAAAGAGCAGTTTATGCGGGAAATTGTGACGAACACATCGTTGCCAACCGCACGACGACGCTACGATACTTCATTTGCGCGCAATTTAAAAAGTTCGGTTATTTTTTGAACAGACGGCGTATTCTAGAATCACCTCTGTGAGTTTAGTTTTATCTGAACTATCTAAGTATAACATAGTTAGTTTTATAAAGACCTGGCACAAATGGATGTGCCCATTAGTAGGTATTTATGGAAGGTAGATTGACTAATTGACTATTCTTCGATCTGTGATTATGGTTGCTTATTCCGGTTATAACTACATACATATAGATAGTGTTTTTTCTCGATGTATCGATATACTGTATTCTCGATTGACTGCTTGAGTTGACCTCCTGTTCTTGATTTTGCAACGGTTTGGATATTCTTATAGTTTGTGGCCACACTCCCACTTCAGTGGTGGCTACAGTCGAGATAGGTGCCGAGGCGTTTTTGTGGCGTCTGAATATATTTTTTTGGTACCTAGTTCTTGGGCGGTCGGCCATGCTGCCGGCCAGAATGGCCTGGCTTGTGGGCGAGCGTGGGGCATTGGGCAACGTGCTTGAAAATCAGTTCAGCTTCTAGTGATTGTAACTTGTCATGTAAGCAGGTAGGTATGACGAAATGCCAGATAACATGGGAAGATGACAGCACCTTATATACTAAAATTGAATTAAAATTATTCAACCTACATATTGGTCCGTCCAACTAGGTCCAACATTCTTGGGTATTTGTGGTTAAGGATTTCATTCAGTAGTGGCTTTTATACATAGCTAACTTCACAACGACATAGATGACTGGAGGAGACCATCAATGCCTAGATTAATACAATTTTAAAATTGGCGTGTCTGTACATTTAAGATATTAGAAAAAAAAAATTATTGAACGAAGTATAAGTAATAGAATGCATTTTTTTAATGTTTGTCTGTGTGTCTGTTTGTGCACACATCACGTAAAAAAACTACTGACCTAAATGGAACGGAGCTTTCACAAAAATATAGGGCCTAGGTTAGGTTAGGTTAGGGTCGACATAACGCATAGTATATAATAATAGCTTCACGCCATTATTCATATGAATTGAGCAGTAGGGTCGGAGTGAACACAGTCGGAGAAAAATCGTAACTTCGGTATGTATATTCGATATGTAAGTAATACTCAACCCATTGTACATTGATTTTCCAGCAAAATGATCTGTGATGTTTTGCAATTATTGGTAATTTTTTACCATCACCACAGAATACTTATTCCATCTCTTACAGGGAATAAGTAGTATGACAAAAAGTTATCGACTTTTGCATACAAAAAATTTATAAATGTTCAGTCCGTTGTTTGTAGCCCTTTTATTACACCACTGTTAGATATAGGCCTGCCCTAATCACTCCATTATTGCGCTTTAAGCAGATTTGCCATTAATCCGACTTTCACGCGAGCGGAGCCGCGGACACAGCTAGTCGCTAATAAATAAATCTAATAGCTAAAAATCGGTAATTATCTCAATCGGACTCAAGCGCCACGTGTCTGGAGCATATGGATGCGGATGTTTACTATTTGTTCATACACTGTCATGTACGCAACTCATTAAATGCATCATGTTCATACACAGCTTGTAATTATCTAGAATTCAGATCCTCATGTGTAGCATTTACGAGGATGCGTACTCATGAATAACATTAAAATGACTAGTGTTTGCCTTACAACATATTATTGAGTTCGTCCTCTTTTAAGAATGTCTGCGGAGTTTTTTATGTCATCCGGCATGGGTGGTTGAGTCAGAGGGACCAAAACCCATGCTCCGACCAGCCAATATAGACACCGAGAAGGTAGGTGCCACACCGGCGACATCCTTTTGGATTGGCATAGCTATAGGATAAAACAGCCGAGGCTGCTATGCGGCCGTCCATCCATCCAGTACGGTGGTACCAATCTAACTGGCTACAATTAGAGCCATATAATATGGGGTAAGGGAAGAGACCTACAGTTTTACAACGGTTCCGAAGTTGAAGTAGCAGGTGTAGGTATAGACGTAATGTCATAAAAAAACTCATTGGTACACGTCGACCGGATTCGAACCTCGGGCCTCGCAAGAGAAACCGAAACGCCCAGACCACTCGGCCTCGGCCACCCACTTAAAAAAGACGCAGCGTTTTATAGACGTTGTGCAGTGGGACTGACTGGGACGTGCATGTTTGACCTGACTACAGAGAAGGAAGGGAATTTGTTAATGTCCATCTACACCGGATGAACATATTGGCTCTCCTCTGTGTCAACACCGGAATGCGAATGCAGAGCAAACTATCGACCACCTTTTCCTTGAATTTTTTGCAATGTATCGAAAAAAATACTCCCAGTCACAACATCTAACTACAACGCCTCTAAGATTACATAAAGAAAACAATAGAATAAATATCATGGAGGAAAAAACAAAATGGATAACAAATAACATGGCATGGCATGGCATGGCATGGCATGGATGGATCTGCGGACGCAAAATGGATAACAAATAACATGGCATGGCATGGCATGGCATGGGATGGATGGATCTGCGGACCTTGAAGAAACAGCAACACCGGTGCGGAACTCTGGGATCTGGTGGCAGCAGCATCTGGTATGACGGAGCGTCTGGAGTCTGGAGAGAGCTGGTGACTCTCTCCACGTCCACTCACTAAAGTAAACATAAAGTTCGTAAATATTGATAAAGATGGTTGGAGCTATGAATGAAAAGGTTTGGCGGCGGGTGGCCGAGTGGTTTGGGCATCGGCTTCTCATGCGGGAGGTCCCAGGTTCGAATCCGTCGGCGTGTACCAATGAGTTTTTTCTGACGAAAAAATTTACGTGCATACCTACACCCGCTGCTTCACCGTTCGGAACCGGTGTAAAACTGTAGGTCCCTTCCCTTGCCCCTTACTAGGTGGTAGGCTCAAATTGTAGCCGACTGGGTTGGTACCACCGTACTGGATGTAAGATGGCCGCATAGCAACCTCGGTTGTGTTCTCCTCTAGTCCAGTATAGCCAGCAATCCAGGGAAGTCTCCGGTATGGCACCTACCTTCTCGGAGGTGATATTGGCTAGTCAGAGCATGTGCTTTGGCCCCTCTGACTCAGCCACCCAACCGGATTTCATAAAAAAAAAGGTAAATTTCAGGAAAACCCAACAACAAAATAAAAAAAAACAACCGGTCAAGTGCGAGTCGGACTCGAAAATTTCGTACCACCACGTATTTTTTTCCGGTTTTTCGTATTCCGTATCCATAGGAAGGCTTAAGACATAAGCATACGCCGCACAGTGGTCCATAGACATAGAACCTTAATGTCAGGAATAAAAATGAAAACAAATTTAATGTCTCTGGTATACCTCCCTTTATTTCATATTATAGTATGAAGGGTATAAGTAGCTCCACGAGTGAGAAAAAAAAAGTTTTGTTTTTTTTTGTATGGATGAAAACACTTAAAGTAATTTTTTTATTAACTGAATGAAACTGAAGGGCTGGTGCTCACATCTTCTATTGCACCTTACACGGCGATCAAGATGACATACAATTGCTTCACCTTTGGGTGCCTATTTGCGCGTAGCAAACGTTTGAAATTTTGAATTTTCGGTAAATTATTTTTCAAACCTTAGTCGTAATTTAATGAAGTTGCCTATCGCTTTGAATATGAAAATACTTTTCTCATGTTGTTATTGTACTGACTAGTACTGACAGTACAGTAATTAACCATATTTTATAGTAAACACAGCGTAGCACTGTTAAAATAATAAGAATAACATACAACACACACAAGCGAGCGACAACTAATTAACGAGTTAGCGAAAACCGGTTTTTCCCACTCGCAGCGCGTACTAATCCTCAACACATAACCAGTCCCATGCCTTCTTAGTTTCAGCGAAATTCTTTCAGTAGCTTTTAGCACTTGTGCGCGCTAACAACTATACTTATTACGTTCTATTTGTTTTCGTGCTATGATGGAAGGTTTTGGTACCAATTTGGACATTTTCGTGTTTGTAGCAAACAACAGTTGTTTCCCACAGCCCAGTGCGTTGTTTGAAGTTTTTAGGAGTGCCCTTGATCTGTCAGAAAGTGAAAAGAAAGAACTGAAAAAATTCTGCCAGACTTATGTGTGTTCGTTGAGGAACAAGTGCATCTCGTGTAATCGCACGAGACATGCATTCACGAAGAAGTACGAGACGTGACTGCAAGAAAACATAAAATGGCCTGAGTTCATGAGGGAAAAGATGACACCTTCTTTAGTGTCAGTAGAGCGGCAACCATGTTCCAGTGACTTCGATGTAAATGAGGGTGCATCAACGTCCTCAAAACCAGAGACGTGCACTGTTGGAATATCACCAAGAGTTGTGAGTGAAAGGAAACCATTCTCGGAACTAAACCCTAAACAGAAGAGAAGGAGAGTGGAAGAGCTCCTAACGCATAGCACTGAAAGTCTCGTTCATGCAACTGTTTTAAGTGTGAACAACAAGGATGTGGAAGAAATAATAAAATTGGTCACAGAGCATCCCGAAGAGGCTACAAAGATAAAACAATTGTTGAAGCCCAAGAAAGCTGTGCCCGTATGTTCCGTTGATAAAGCTTTAGGTATTTTGACGCAGAGACGCAGAGGCACAAAGGAGCACATACAAATACTGGAATCATCTTTGTCCGCCATACTTTGCTTGTACAAACTTTGCCCTGAAGCACCATCAAAGCCCCACTTGGATATTAGTTTTAGTTCTTTGCCATCCAGCGAACATCCCAAACGTAGGAATTTTCCTAGCCTAGCAACAGTTTTGTCCAAAATTGCTTGAAGCTTTACTCTTACCGATCTTTCCGTGATTTTTATTGTATCTTTTGGTGGGTTCTTGCACTCCTTCTTTGCCTCTAAGATGGCAGTATACGAAGGATAGAGTTGTACTCCTTCTTGTTTTGCACAAGCTCTTAATGTTGTATACTGCCACTTCGAAAGCTTCAACGACGTCAAAATACCTAAAGCTTTATCAACGGAATATACGGGCACGGCTTTCTTGGGCTTCAACAATTGTTTTATCTTTGTAGCCTCTTCGGGATGCTCTGTGACTAATTTTATTATTTCTGCCACATCCTTGTTGTTCACACTTCAAACAGTTGCATGAGCGAGGCTTTCAGTGCTATGCGTTAGGAGCTCTTCCACTCTCCTTCTCTTTTGTTTAGGGCTTAGTACCGAGAACGGTTTCCTTTCACTCACAACTCTTGGTGATATTCCAACAGTGCACGTCTCTGGTTTTGAGGACGTTGATGCACCCTCATTTACATCGAAGTCACTGGAACATGGTTGCCGCTCTACTGACACTAAAGAAGGTGTCATCTTTTCCCTCATGAACTCAGGCCATTTTATTTTTTCTTGCAGCCACGTCTCGTACTTCTTCGTGAATGCATGTCTCGTGCGATTACACGAGATCCATTTGTTCCTCAACGAACACACATAAGTCTGACAGAATTGTTTCAGTTCTTTCTTTTCACTTTCTGACAGATCAAGGGCACTCCTAAAAACTTCAAACAACGCCCTGGGCTGTGAGAAACAACTATTATTTGCCACAAACACGAAAATGTCCAAATTGGTACCAAAACCTTCCATCATAGCACGAAGACAAATAGAACGTAATAAGTATAGTTGTTAGCGCGCACAAGTGCTAAAAGCTACTGAAAGAATTTCGCTGAAACTAAGAAGGCATGGGACTGGTTATGTGTTGGGGATTAGTACGCGCTGCGAGTGGAAAAAACCGGTTTTCACTAACTCGTTAATTAGTTGTCGCTCGCTTGTGTGTGTTGTATGCTATTCTTATAATTTTAACAGTGCTACGCTGTGTTTACTATAAAATATGGTTAATTACTGCACTGTCAGTACTACTCAGTACAATAACAACATGAGAAAAGTATTTTCATATTCAAAGCGATAGGCAACTTCATTAAATTACGACTAAGTTTTAAAAAATAATTTATCGAAAATTCCAAATTTCAAACGTTTGCTACGCGCAAATAGGCACCCAAAGGTGAAGGAATTGTATGTCATCTTGATCGCTGCGTAAGGTGCAATAGAAGATGTGAGCACCAGCCCTTCAGTTTCATTCAGTTAATAAAAAAATTACTTTAAGTGTTTTCATCCATACAAAAAAAAACAAAACTTTTTTTTTCTCACTCGTGGAGCTACTTATACCCTTCATACTATAATATGAAATAAAGGGAGGTATACCAGAGACATTAAATTTGTTTTCATTTTTATTCCTGACATTAAGGTTCTATGTCTATGGAGCTCGATTTCCAGACCACTGTGCGCCGCCGTCTGTCTGTTCAACTGCAGTATCCTTGGAACCGTAATAGCTAGCCGGTTGATATTTTCACAGCATATGTACTAATCAATCCTTAGGACGTTTCTTGTATGGGGAATTAATTTGTTTTACCTTTTATGATTTGTTGGCATATCCGCCATAATAACGCATATTCTGTGAAAATTTCAACCGGCTGTCTATCATGGTTCAAAAGATGGACGGAATGTAAGATGACGAATTCAAGAGCAAACCATAAAACCACCGATAAATCCGTCGGACCGACGGACAGTCAGACAGACAAACAGGCGGCGTGGTCTTAGTAATAGGCTTCCGTATGGATACGGAGCCCTAAAAATTGGAGAAAATATTCATCCTGAGCTGAAGTAGAAAGTTCAAGATGGATATGTTTTATAATTTAATATTTGTTAAAATATGACAATAAAAGAGGATTCACTCATTTTAAACAAATAAGCAGAGTACACCGTTCATTGCCCTGTGAACAGAGTAATTAGGTTAAGTCGGATGTGAAGCAGAAGTCAATGTGGATAACGCATTAGTTCACTTAGCAGGAAGAGCTTGAGATGCGCCATTACACGGTCCAATTTGCGTAATTATAGAGATTTCGCAGTAACCAGCGCACAAACACGACCTTGACAACATAATAGGTCTGCTGCTGGGCTCGTGGGTAAACGGTGTGAGAAAAAAACACCATGTTACGTTGCGGGATGCTGTTGTTTGTGAAATGTTTATTTGTATGACGCGAAGTTTCATCAACATCAATTTCCACATGCTTGTATAACCTTTTGTCCTTGTGACCTGCTAAAGGGCTTTATTCGTTTTATTTAGTAGCCGGAACGATTGGCTGAGCTTTGAGGACTCAAACACAGCTAATTTCAACGCAGAGGAGGTGCCACTCCAACTTATAGTATATAGATACCCGGATTACAGTGGCTGAATAGAGGCAACGCTATTTACCCGAAATTTGAAAATACATAGATTGTAAAAGTATAGGGAAAAATATTTAATGAAATATGGATCCATACCTTTGCAGTGAATACATATATTTTGCAGCATAAGAGGATTCCACTAGACAATTCGCGTGATTCGTTCTCTATAACTTTCAAAGCCTAAGAGAAAGGAGGCAATAACAAAATGATGTGTGAATATTCATGAAATAAGGCAGAGATTGTTTGAGAGGACTTTTTGTGTACCTATGTCAATATTTTATGCATAATTTTTTTAAAGTGAGCTCTCACGGGAATACTGTTTGAAGTATTGGTAACTGACTACTGAAGAACAGCAAGATATTGTACGTACATACTTAGTTAAAATTGGAAAGATGAACTTTACCGACTTCGACTTTACAATACCAGCAGTTGAGGTCGAACATGGAATCTATGGCCACCAGTGTTCTATTAAGAATCTAACTCAAAGATTTCGAGCTTAGCGAAATCGCTCGCAAAAAATCGTGCCAAATTTTAAACATAATAACAGCACAAATTATCGTTGTACGTGCAATATGCCTTTTAATTTTAAGGTGCATAACATGTCTATTTCTAATAGACATGTTCGCCAGAGTTGTGAGATTACTGACATTAACAGCACGACTTTCCTCGCGCACACATTAGTCGGGTAGAACATTTTGACACCAAAGCACTCCTTCTGGAATCTTAATTTTACTCAAGTCTTGTTCACTTGATTACTCTATTCTCTATACATATATTTCCCCCAAATACTACCACAGCATTAAGGCCGGATATACTCATATTCTCAAAAGCGACAAAGCATGTAGTACTTGTTGAACTTACAGTTCCATGGGAAAGTAACATACCGAAGGACCACAACATCAAGCTTAACAAGTACTGCAACTTAGTAAACCGGATTGTGAGAAACGGATTCAAGACTGATCTCTTCGCTGTGGAAGTCGGAGCAAGAGGACTACCAGCGAAGTCGCTCTACAGTCTCTTCAAGAATCTAGGGCTCCCAAGATCGACGCTAAGCTCATATATGGAGAGAGCTTCGAAAACGTCACTGGAAGCATCCTACAGAATATGGATAGGTAGAGAGAGGGAGGTCGAGAGCGGGACTGGTGGTTTCCCCGCGTCCTAGTCAACGCAGACTAGCTGACGAGGGCTTGATGCGAGCCGAAACGTGAAGCATGCGCGGGAAATTTAGAGTGGCCACTCGCTAGTCCCGGCCTCGGTTAATACCCTCCTCTACTGCCGATGGGCCCGGATATGTTCGGTGAAGCCATCGTAAGCTTAGATCCACACCTTCGAAACAAGACAGCCCGGAGAGACGGGATGACGCTGGAAAGACAGCTGGCGACCGGGAAAGACCGTTGACGAATGGGAAAGTCCATTTGACGACCGGGAAAGACTGGTGACGCTGGAGAGACAGACGGGCGTTAGGCCTAGCAAGCCGCGCCAGGAAATAAAAGCTACGACAGTCAAAAGAGTAAATACCCTCAGAGCGGTCCGAGAGGGAGGGAGGATGGACCGCTCACCGATCGATATCTCTGACAACCTTGGCATGAATATGGACTTGAAATGCTCGAAGTGTGGGAAACAATATAAGCGAAAAATCTGGCTAGAAAAGCACGTGAAGGAGAAACATAGCGACAGTGAAGCAGGGCAGAAAGCGCCTGTAAGTTCTCCACCCTGACACTATTGACAGAGTACAACCTCACACGTCACAAAGTGTTGCGCAACCTTCCTCTCACCATGAAGCATTTTCGCCCAGAGACCAACTAAGCTTACCGAGCATATCCGAGACCACTTGGAAGCAACATGATCGATGCCTAGCCGAAAGGCTGCAGGCAGAGTCCCGAAGATCAGCTGTATGACTTCCAGTGAACAATTTACAATTACTTCTCCGAATTGTACCCTGTTCGCTATCACCACAACCCAATGGAAAGAGAAAACACTTTCAAAGCAAAGCTTAGGAGAAGGAAGAGAGAGTTGATAAAGCAGCTAAGGAAGGCTAAAGCCTCAGGAGACAGAAATCTATGCCACCAATTAGCCAGAGCGATGAGATCTATCCTAAAACTCATCCAGAAAGTATCTGAGCAAATTACAGTTGCTGGCAATGAATTTCGAAAGGCTCAGAATATAGCAGCTTTCGAGAAGAACCCCTTTTACTTCGCCAAAAAAGCTTTTAAGGAACAGCAGGGTACAATTAGGTTAAGTACCAATGTTTCGTACCGTGTGGGGTCGGTACTTAAAAAGAATAGCCCCACTGCATCTCTCCCCGTCGCATGTCGTAAAAGTCGACTAAGGGATAAGAAAATTCGTCAGCCTCGGTAGCTCAGTGGCGCGGTTGGTTAGTCAACTGTTATTAAGCAACGCTGAGCGCGGTCAGTGATTGGATGGGTGACCGCTCGACCGTTGGAGGCTGACCGTGGTTCGGATTCCACGTTAAACTGTAGGTCCCTTCCCTTCTTACCTTACTAGGTGGTAGGGTTTATCCCGGCCGGGTTGGTACCACCGCACTAAACGAAACGTCGGTCGAAACGGCTATGTAAATAGTTTGTGTTTTCCGTCCAGTTTAGTGTAGCCGACATGAAATGAAGGGAAGCACTGACATGGCACCTAGTTCACCCTGTGTTATGGGCTGACATCACGGATGTTTAGGTGATGTAGCCAACCGTGTCAGGTTCCATAAAAAAAAAAAAAAAAAAAAAAAGTACGGACGAGATGTTCAACTACTTTAAATCCACATATACCACCCCGGAGGCAGATATAACTTACAGGGATCCACCAGCTCCAAAACCCAAAGAACCTGCTCTAGCATTTGATGCTGATTCACCGACGATGGAAGAGCTGGAATACCACATATAAAGGAAACCAAATAGTTCCGCCCCGGGACCCGATGGCATACCATACATCATATACAAAAAATGTCCATCAGTGCGGAAACACATGTTGAACATCTACAAAAGAATTTGGACGAACAGAGAAGTTCCAGACTGTCTTGGTAAAGCCGTGTTTGTTCTTCTACCAAAAAAGAAAGAAGTTACTGATCCCAAGGATATTAGACCTATAGCCCTTACGAACACAATTTCGAAAATATTCTTCTCCATTATACAGGCCAGACTACTCAAACACATGTGTACCAACGACTACTTACCGATGAAGTACCAGAAAGTTTTTCTCCCAAGAGTTGCAGGGTGTCTCGAACATAATTCTTTGCTGACTGAATGTCTTAGAGATGCAAGGAAGAATGAGAGACAATTAACTGCCACGTGGTTAGACTTTGAAAACGCCTTCGGTTCGGTGCGGCATGAGTTACTATTAAAGGCGCTAGAGTGGTATAATGTGCCACCTCTGATCTGTAATATAATAGCCTCCTACTTCAAAAACCTTTCCTTTGTAATACAAAAAGGCGAAACGGAGAAGATACCGGAAATTCGTTACGGCATAGGACTTTTCCAGGGTTGCTGCCTCTCTCCTGTTACATTTAACATTGTTATCAACATTCTAATTGATACGCTTGTCGTAAAAGAAAACAAATGGGGATACAGGTTCAAATATGGAGACACATATATGGCGGCCATCCTGGCATTTGCGGATGATATTACGCTGTTAACCCGCAATCCAAAACAAAATCAGGCGCTTCTTAAGGTGGTAGATGACTATTGTGAATGGACCAAAGGGATGAAGATAAAACCAGCGAAGTGCTACTGTTTGAGCTTAACCAGGAAAGGTTCAAAGTTTACCTCGAGCAATCCAGGTCTGACAGTAGCCGGAAAACCAATCGCAACTGTGGCTGATGAAGCTCCTTTTAAATTCTTGGGCAAAAGGATCACCATCAGAGGAAAGGAGCATCCTACTGATGATATTGTCCAACTTTTCGAAGAGAGCCTCCGCCAAACTGACAATCTTCCCCTCCTGGGTACACAAAAGGCATGGATTTACGATAACTACCTGACATCAAAACTTTCATGGCCATTTCTCGTCTACGACTTCACAAAGCAAAACCTGACTAAATTAGACTCGTATGTGACCAGATTCCTGAAATCATGGTTTGGACTGGCTCACCCGGCTGACTCGTCAACGCTATACAGATCTCACAATAACTTTGGACTGAACATTGAGAAACCGTCGATATTTTATCAAAAGGCGAGAATAGCCAAACGATGTATACTCAAAGACTCCAATGATAGCGCTATTCAAGCCTTACCCAACACATCACTATCAGATGAACTGGAATCGAGACTCGACTTCTACAAATCATTCCAAGTTGGTACACGCACCAATAGATCTGGATTGGGCATAGAAACAGCAAAGTCTGATAAAGAAATACTGAAAGGTTTTGCTCAGGAGGACATGGAACAAGGCTTCAAACTTCACGCCGTAAACCTAGAAATGCAGAATGATTGGCTAACAGTGGGTGACTTCTGCATCCCTCCTGCATTGAAGTGGAAATCCATAATATACAACTGGTCCCCTGAGCTGCTTAAGTTCTACTTAAATGCATTCCAGCTTACTCTCCCCGACCCGAGTAACCTAGTTAGATGGGGGAAATCTACAAATAGACTATGCCCGTCATGTAAGGAGTTCGTAGGCACGGCCAAACACTTGTTATGCGGATGCAAAATACTACTTGAGCGAGGCCAGTATTCCTACCGTCATGATAAAGTCCTCCAAATCATCAGAGAGGCCATCAACCTGTCAATTGCACGGACCAGGAAAGGGCAAACCAGTAGCGGCTTCCAGAAGGTCAACTTTGTGAAACCTGGAGCCAATAAGCTGCCCAAAGATAGGACTAAACCTCCATCAATTTTGGGAGCAGCAAAGGATTGGGAATTGTTGATGGACACACATGAGAAGCATTACCAAATGCCTTCGGAAATCTGTACCACAGCATTAAGGCCGGATATACTCATATTCTCAAAAGCGACAAAGCATGTAGTACTTGTTGAACTTACAGTTCCATGGGAAAGTAACATACCGAAGGACCACAACATCAAGCTTAACAAGTACTGCAACTTAGTAGACCGGATTGTGAGAAACGGATTCAAGACTGATCTCTTCGCTGTGGAAGTCGGAGCAAGAGGACTACCAGCGAAGTCGCTCTACAGTCTCTTCAAGAATCTAGGGCTCCCAAGATCGACGCTAAGCTCATATATGGAGAGAGCTTCGAAAACGTCACTGGAAGCATCCTACAGAATATGGATAGGTAGAGAGAGGGAGGTCGAGAGCGGGACTGGTGGTTTCCCCGCGTCCTAGTCAACGCAGACTAGCTGACGAGGGCTTGATGCGAGCCGAAACGTGAAGCATGCGCGGGAAATTTAGAGTGGCCACTCGCTAGTCCCGGCCTCGATTAATACCCTCCTCTACTGCCGATTGGCCCGGATATGTTCGGTGAAGCCATCGTAAGCTTAGATCCACACCTTCCTCCTTCTAGGGCATCCTTGGAACTGAAACTTAGAAATTTTATAAAATTGTGATAAAACGCACGTGGCGAGTCATCCACTGGTAAGCTGGCATCGTCAATTTCTTTATCAAGAGCCGAAATTTGTGTTTCGACTTTCTCGATTAGGTACACCACAACAAAGTTACAACATGTACTCTTGTGTAATTAGCAAAAAGTAGATTTTAAACCAATATTGTTTTATGACCCAGTCACCATATATGTTGCAGATTCATGCAGTGTTTGTTGGATGCAGTCCATTTTGAACTTATCGAGGCGGAAAAGTAACAGTAGACGGTTTGACAGTTTTGACTGCGTTTAAGTACTAGAGATTCGATGTTCTGTCCGCTCTGCACAAACAATTCAAGACAGACGCTAGAACTGTAAATGAAAACTTCGTTTCCAGGTTCACGATGAAGTCTGGACAATTGTTTCGCAGTTATTGTAGCACTCCGCTCTAAAGATCAGCGAATCAAATTGAGGTTCTTTCTTGAGAACTCCGTTATAATTTATATATATTGCAATTCTAATTTTATTAGACTTACTTCACTGATTGTTCGAATATAAAGTTAGTTTGACTGATTTGTTGTTGTCTAACCAGTCCATAAGTCAATGGCCACAAACGGAGTGTGTGTACTCCTCCTTTACGGTTTTAGAAGGCCAGGGCAATAAACTTGACTCCGAAGAGCTCATCCATCTTAATTGTGATAAATTTCTCATTTGAGGAAACATTGCTTGCGTCTGGGTTGGGCTTATAGCCGAGGCTACTCGGGTACAATCACCCGTGCCGATTTGGACGATACAAAAACCCCGACCACAGACCAAAAAAAAATAAAATAAAACAAAAAATCTAAATAATACCTTGTCATATTATGTAAATACGTAATAAGCGCACTTTCCTCAAAATAAACGAATATTTTATCCTCCTAAAAATATTCAGTAAAAAAATAGAAAAACCACAATGCCGTTGGTCCTTTTCTTGGACAAATAACGCAAGTACTTGTCCATTATTTTTTATGATACGAGAGAGCAGTGGCCGTATTCTCTAACGTCCTACCGTCAACGTCGGTGATGATGACTAGTTATCTCTCTGTCTAATTATATGAACTAGACAGAGACATAACTAGTCAGCGTCACCGACGTTGACGGTAGGAAGTTGGAGAATACGGCCACTGAGGTACATTTTAAAATTTTAAGGTCACACACGTATGTAGGTCCTTTGCCGTGCCGTAATCACGACACAGCTCAATTATTATATTAACATGTTATTAGTAATGCACAAATGAAGACGTCAATACATTCTGTTAATTAATATGATTAATGTAATTTTCGCCCGCGCTGTCGTGATCAGAAACATGTTCGTATTCGATTTAGTCATATATTTTGGACAGGTACTATTTTGTGCAATTATGGCAATTTGTGTTATTGTTGGTCCATTGGTCTGCCGACATCGCGTGACCTGTGCGTGCCCTTTGGAATTACTTCTAGTGATTGATTAATACGCGTCCTAAATAGTAATATCTTTTTAATTATTAAACGTACTGAATTGCGATATAGATTACCCCTTTTGCGCATATGGAGTGGGTTCTGAGGAAAACTTGAGAAGAAAAAAAAAACCGAATAGGCTTACCAATTATTACAGTAAGACTAATACTGTATACTGCAAAGAACATGTCGACATATTTACACAATTTCAGCGTGAAATTAGCCATTAATTCACATTCGAAAAATTATGAAAACAATAGGTACTAAATTCCTTTTTAATCTGCGCAATCAGTGAGTAACATAAATTGAATCAAGATACTAACATTTCATTACGCGTTATCTATCACCAATCCAAACATGCATGTCGTGTTATAAATTTTCATAATAGTCATGTTTACAAGTGCGTTGACGGAACAGTTCGTGACTGAGTAGATACTTACTTATCCGTCGTCGCCTCCACTCTGCGCGCATAACTCTGCCGCCTTTACTATAGACGCACATACACAGACATTGCTATTATGGGGTTCTGTGTTATATTGTGGTGTAGCCACAATTAGAATACTACATACAGCAGCGAGCTAGGGTTTTGAGTAATGGTCACAATTTGTCTGTATTACTTTTCAATTGGCTAAGTGCTATCGCTACATTTGGATTGTGCTCATTCAATATTTCACCTTAATTCTTTATCATTTCCATACATCTTAAGGCGCAGAACTACCAAAAAATCTCGTTTTCTGTGATGTAGCCAACCGTGTCAGATTCTATAAATAAATTTTAAAGAAAAAAAAAATTATATATAGGTACCTATTATTACATATTATATGACCAGAAGAATCATAAAATGTTACTTTGTCGAACAGCCATGAACGCTCGCGCGGAAGATGCCGTGGCAGATCCGCCAGCGCATTCCACTCAGTTGAGCGGAGTCCGAGAGTGATTTAATTAATTAATTGATTATTCAATGCAGTTTAATTGCGAGCGTGCATATAATACACTTACAATGTGGCTAGGTAAACTTACGAATTAATTATTTTTATTCATACCAATATTTCGTTTCAGATTTTTATTTGATCTAATATTAGTATTAATTTAATTTTTTGATCGTGATAATATGTATACTTAGTTGTTTTGTTGATGGAATAAATAAATGCAATATGATAATAAATAAAAAATACACATATTATACATCTTCTTATATTTCGACTTAATAAAGTCGTCGTCAGAGAACAAAGAATTGTTTGATGTGTTAAATGATGATGACGATTATAGATGGCGTTGTCATCGGTTTAGGTAAACTTACAGTTAAACGTTTCTTGAGACAAAGCTATAAGGAAATATAATATGCTAGATACTGAGACATTTGACAGGGGTAAGAGGAGAGAAACACAACAAATTTATTGTAAAAAAAAAAACTCCGCTCGCGTTAGGGATCTCGCAAATATCCGGAAATATTATGTCAGATTGCATTGGTGATCGCAGTAGAAATCGATTGAGTCGTTTTAGATTTATAAGTGTACTTACGTAAGTACATACTTTCCATACCGGAGACTTACCTTTGGATTGCTGGCTATACTGGACTAGATGAGGAGACAGTCAAGGCTAATATGCGACCATCTGTCGTCCAGTACGGTGGTACCAACCCAGTCGGCTAAAACTTTACCCTACCATCTATTAAGGGACAAGGAAGTTAGCTAAAGATTTACACCCGTTCCAATCGGTGAAGCAGCAGGTGTAGACGCATGCACGTACATTTTTCAATCAGAAATACTCATTGGTGCAGGACCGGATTCGAAAATCGAACCTGAAGATCAATCTGAAGCCAGATAATTTTTGAAATTTGAAATTTGAGATCGCTAGGACCACCCGTCGCCAACCAAAGTACCTATTTATTTAGTAGGAGTAAGCTTTGTCCTGAAGAAGAGAAACTATTTCCTAAACTATTCCCTAAAATTTAAAATGGCGGAAGAAAATGTGCACCTGCAGATGTATTTCTCATTCCTAGAACGTTTTCACTCACGCACTATAATACCGGGCGATGACACAGGAAGTTAGAAATTAAATTACTGTTGGCGAGGAAATAGTTTATTTCCTAATAACCTACTAGTAAATACATAAAGTAATGTGAAGATTTATTGTTACTATTACATATTTTAATCGCTAGTATTATAGCATTATGTGTGCTTTATGTTTTCTTATTACATCCTAAGTACATTAACTTGTTAGCCTGGAATTTTACACGGAGTTACCTTAAGTAATGAATATATAAGGTGTTTCA
The DNA here is from genome assembly GCA_946902875.1 of Nematopogon swammerdamellus. Lineage (NCBI taxonomy): Eukaryota > Metazoa > Arthropoda > Insecta > Lepidoptera > Adelidae > Nematopogon > Nematopogon swammerdamellus. The sequence goes on from OX336345.1 coordinate 15,200,314, forward strand.
TAGGGTAGGGTTTCGTAACTTCAGAGTTCGAAAGGGGTCCATATTTGAAGACGAAGAACTCTGAAACGTTTTCCCAGATTCGGTCATTCTAAAGTAGTTTACGGTTAACGTCCACATTTATTAAATAAAAATAAAATTACTAACTTACATACTTAAGATGTAGAATTTGAACTGCTAGTAGGTAAATTCCAAAAACTTAAATTTTAATGACATGAAAAGAAAAAGGGGACTGGACTAGTTCATTGCACTCCCTAGGTCTAAACAGTACTTTTGCCAAATCTTCTCAAACTCACTGTCCATCGAGTTTTTATTTCAATTTTAAATTTTTCTATGAAAAAAAAAAACACGGAATTTCGATTTGCGTGATAAGGATTTTTTTCTTCTAATTGTGAGTACTTTCTTTTCTTGAAGTTTCTTAAGTCTATCCTGAAACACCCTATCTATACTGAATGGCCTCAAAGCTTAACTCACAAGCTACGGATTGTGTCTCGATAGGTAGACACACAGAATGAGAAGTTGGGGGAAGACCGCCGGCGATCGCTTTTCTGTGGGCACACAGGCCTCTTGTGAAACTATTAGACCAAATTTTTACTTTATTTACGAGTAAAGCCGATTTTAAAATTACGAAAATGCATCCCAAAGCAGTGTGTGTAATTTTCAAACGAAAGTTGAAAGAAAAGAAAGGTCGGCGAAGCGACTGTGTAATTACCTAGTTCGCGTTTTTCGTCCAGTTCTGTTCACCGAGGTGTTATGGGTGTATACATCACAGCTGTAGTACGTGATGTAGCCAACCATACAGATTTCTTAAAAAATAACTAAAATCTAATTTTTTTTAAATTAAAATCGCGACATGTGGCACGCCACAATTTTTTTTATTGAAATCTCGGCATGTGGCGCCGAGCCACCCATAAGGTGTCTAACGACGCCCAAGGACATTCGGTCGTATGCGGGGGTTGCGAATGGCATGCTGACCTGACAGGTACCTATTCACGCCTCTCTTGAAGGACCTGAGACTGTGCTTGGGGGGATATATATGGGCAGATAGTGCGTTCTAGAGTTTATCGGTTCTGTAGAGGAAATAATAATAATACGTAATTTTGTATGTATTTTTAAAATTGTATAGAATTAATATAAATATGTACACTAGTATAAGAAAACGTGAAAATAAATACGTAATCAATAATACAAAAATTATGATAGATCTCAACGCTTTCGAAGTAAAATCTTTGAAGTTAAAAGCTTTAGAAGCGTTACTCTGCCGGTCGCGCATCCGCAGACACTCCGTAATCCGGGCCTAAGGTCAGCAGCTCAATAATCTCAGTTCGTTAATGATCCGAACTTAAGAAGATTACGATACAATGGAGGCTGAACGGCGCCCGCGCAGCCACTCCGCGCGTGTGAATACCGCTACTTAGCAGATGTGCTCCGAGATGACGGCGGAGGCGGCGCGGTGCGGGGGCGCGGCGCGGAGCCTCCAGCGGCCACTATACTCGATTCCAATCTTTACGCTTAATTAGGTACATAGATAGATAAATACTATTATTCATTCACTCTATGCTGCAGGAACTATACCATACTACGTATAGACATCTGACAGCTTTCAGTCTAATGTAAAAAGTTTACTTGGTCGTCGCGCGCGAAGTATGAACAATTCTGCATTGATATTGGAATTTCAACGTAACGAACTCAAATTCAAAGTACGAGTACTTTAGAAGTTTAGTGTGGATATTTAAAGAGATAATTTCAAAATAAAACACTTTTGAAAAATATAAATACTTAGTATGTAATTAATTCAATGACCAAAAAGGGAAGCACTGACATTGTACCTAATCTGACTTCACGGGATTGCTACGTGATGTAGATACGACAATGCCAGTTTCTAGAAAAACATTATTATTTCGTATAGCAACCAGCTTTTGCCCGCGACATCACTTGCCTGAAATTAAAATGTAAAAAAAATATTTCTTTCTCCTTCAGATTGATGAAAGATGGTAAGTAGCATTCGATACAGCATAGAATTAAGTACGTTTGCCTTTTCGATACAGCATAGAATTAAATAAAATGACTTTAATTCTCGAAGAAAATTCACTAAGAGCAAGGCCAAAGGTCGAGCTGCGTTCGCGTATGCAATGTACTTTCTCGATGAAAGTAAATAACTAAGGCCGAGGCCGAAGTGCTATTTATTGTCACGAGAGACAGGTGTTATTTTTTTTCGTCTTCGTCTACCTACATTAACACAAAAAAGACAGACAGCTTATTTTGCGAACATTAAAACGCACGTTACCACTGTCGCCGGTTATAGCGCTTCACTAACCTTGATAGTTGTTTTTTTTTCTGTTAAAATTATTTTCGCAGCTCGCACTTCAATGCACAATAGTGAAGGTTTATCAAACAATTTGGCACTTGGTAGCGATGAAAATATAAATATTATCGCTAACATTTAATTATCAAGGTATATCGTCGAGCTCATAAAAAAATATTTTAAAATTAATTCATGCAATACCTATTACACGTATTAAATAATGAACTCGGCTTACCGGTGCGATAATGGCGAGCGCATCGCTGCAGCTCGACGTTTCGAGTCCTCTATGGGACCCGTTCTCAAGAGGACGTGCTAGCTCCTCCGGCAGCCAGCACGTCACTGGACTCGAAACGTCGAGCTGCAGCGATGCGCTCGCCATTATCGCACCGGTAAGCCGAGTTCATTATTTAATATGAGTGACGGTGCGGGACTAAAAACTAACCTATTACACGCTTCAGATTTACATAAATTCTAAAGACTAAACACAATAAAATGGAATTACTTGTATAATATTTAAGGTCTAAGTGGGCGGTTTTATTTTTAGTCACGACCAAGTTTCTAGCCACAAAAGAAATTCACTTTTCAATGAACAATTTTATTTCATTAAATTCGGCACGTAAGCATTTTGTTGAAGTTTTGAACTATTATGTAAGACTACTTCCTAGACCTAGCCTGATTTTTTTTTTTCAATTAGAAATAATACCTGAGAAAACTGGCAGGAATCTACACTTTAGTACTAAATTGGTGTTGAATTCACTATAAACTAAATTCACAAGTTGAGCGTAATACATTTTATTCTGAAATATGTCCGCCTTCAGTACCACAGAAAAGAGAAACGTGAAAAAACATTAAAAATAAGTCGGACCGGCCGGCCGCGAGAGGTTGAAGCGAGCTTGACGCCTGTGACGAATGACCAAACCTCAATTCACTCCAACCCCGAATATCCTCAGGGTCCCTGTAACGCATCGAACAACGTAAATATTTTATTAAAATTACAGCTATTGTGAGACAGTACACGACCCGCGTTGTCGAGATAGTCCGACGACGCGTTACATAATCGAGCGACTTCTTCTGTAATAGGATTATGCGTTGAGTTTCACAAGTTTCCACGCGGCGAGGTTAGAGTGTGCTACTCCTCACTGCTCGACCCACAGCCACAAACAATAGGTGGCGATACACATCATCTGCTTTGCTCTGCCCGTAGCGGTTCCCACTTGCGACACGCCTCGCCTCCTAATAGTAACAACGTATGTTTCTAAAGAATGATAATAGTCAATGCGCCTACCTACACAGATCTCTAATTTAATAAATCAATTGGTGTTTGTCTCTTTGTGTCATTCAGGCCACTCCTCGACCTGATATTTTATAAGGGTAGATAGCTGGCTTAGCGGTTAATGTTTTCAAATCGAACTTCACGCGAGTGAAGCCGCCGGCAAAAGCTATAGAGTCTAGCTCTAGAGAGAAACATTTCGAAACTAAAATATTTTTGGATTTCTTGGTAAAAAAATTTGTTGCGAAGCTGTAAATTTCAGGTTTAGCATTTTCAAAAACACATCGAATTGTCTCTTGCCAAAGGCAGTGTCGGCGATCGAACAAGGCCTGTTAGAACCAAATTCAAAAGACGCAAAAGAAATCATTGGAAGCTTCCAAGGTCATTCGAACATTGACTCTACCAAAGTGCAAGACGAATTAGTTAATAATATTGTAGGTATGCCTCGTCACATTTGCTAGAAATGTACACAACAATACGTGGACGTCACATATTCATTTTTTTTTGTAACAATTAGATGTCTTTAAATCAGTAAATTCCCGGGAAAATTACCTGAGTTTTTGCCGAATTAAAATAATTATGTGCACAGCGCGGCGTGGTAGAGTCTATTGTGTATGGGCGGGCCGCACCGCCGCCGCGACCGCCGCCGACTGATGGGCAGGGCGGATAGTTCAATAATAATGTTGTTTGTCGCTGTGTCGCTATTTTAATTAGCAAAAAACTGGAATCGTCTATTGTCCGAAGTCGACGAGTCAGATATATTTAATTCTATGATTAATTTGAGTTTTTGGGAAAATATTACATACTAATATGACATAATATTTACATAATTCAGTGTTATTTTAAGTGTTTAGTTTATTAATTAATAATCGTTGTGTTAATTTAGTAATATCAGTTTAATTTAAGTTGTAAATAATTTTCTTAATGCGAGACAAAGAAATAATTTACAGCTTTAGAGATTCAGCTAAAAAATGAAATGAAATTTCATAATTAAAAACATAAATTTATTCCCAACCCTACTCATATCATAACTAACACAGTTTTCAAGAACAGTTTCTTACATTTTTTTAACAATAGATACGCATTCAGATGCTACACCTGCTTGTTTAATTCAATTTTAATAGACTAACACAAAAACCACCACGATGCATCATCATCATATCAAGATTGATAATAATCTGTAATCATAGCAAGTGGTTGTTACACCTAGCCTAATGACTCAGCTACTGCGATCAGTATACTTACCAGACGGTTTGGTTTGGTGTATCCAAATCAGGAGTATAATGAATCAATCAATTTTCATTATTTGCGAACGAGTTGCGAACTCGAACTTGGCGGGACACTGCTGCTCCCCCCATATTTAATCGACTGCGGAAAGGAAGGCTATACATTTGAACTTCATTCATAACCCAAAGGTTGGCTGGAAGAGAACGCCTACGGTGTTAAGCTGTGCCTTTGGCAAAAAATAAATAAATTTAAAGTACAATAAATATATTTTTATTTTTATTTGATTTGAGTTTATAATCCAGGGAAGTCTCCGGTATGGCACCTACCTTCTCGGAGGTGATATTGGCTGGTCGGAGCATGCGCTTCGGCCCCTCCAACTCAGCCACCCATACCGGATTACATAAAAAAAAATTCAGTTCAATTCAGAATAATAAATAAATTTTAATAAATTTTTGAAGAATTTTTATGTTACCGAATCATGCCTTGAACATCTAGCACAGTGAATAACACATTTAGTCGACACCAGGCTGTCTTCTTCAATGAAGATTTAGAAGCGTGTAATAATGACGTGGAGTTCGACAGAAGCTCTCAGTATTGAGCAGGTGTTGTAAGAACAGTGCCAAATTGCTTCATTACAATATCATTACATTAGCTATCTGAGATAAGAGGTTGTACACGCGATCTCCCAATTACTGATGTTATTGAATAGTCTTCATTATTCTTGCGCTATTTGTATCGACGAAGCTTTGGCGATCTTACGCCCGGTGATGGGTGTAATCTTGTCATATACATTCGGTCAGATTATCGGCTTTTTAGGGTTTTCACTTGATCTAATAATTGCAATCTGCCTGCATAATGCATGTCTGTCTGTCTCCGCAGAAATTGAAATGGTATGGTATGGCAATGGTTATTTTACAGAAAACAATGAGTACCGCACTGAATAATCCCTAATTAAATTTCTTTACGTTACGTAGTGATAGGCTGCCAATTATTAATAAAAAAATTTAGTTTATATTATCAGCGTCAGCAGATATTCGTCAGCCTCGATAGCTCAGTGGTGCAGACAGTCAACTGTCGCTATTGAATGTTAAGCAACGCTGGGTGGGGTCAGTTCAGTACTTGGATGGGTGACCGCTGACCGTTGGAGGCTGACCGAGGTTCGGATTCCTCGTAAAACTGTAGGTCCCATCCCTCCTAATCTTACTTGATGGTAGGGTTTAACCCGCCCGGGTTGGTACCACCGCACTGAATGAAACGTCGGTCGAAACGGCTATGTAAATAGTTTGTGTTTTCCGACCAGTTCAGTGTAGCCGGCACGATCAAAGGGGGAAGCACTGACATGGCACCTAGTTCACCCGGTGTTATGGGCTGACATCACGGACGTTGTAGGTGATGTAGCCATCCGTGTCAGTCTCCATAAAAAAAAATTACACCTTATCAAACTTATTATAATAATTATTCATAAGAATTTTCTTTACAGAAGGGACAACATGTGGCGCCGAGCCACTAATAACGTGTCTAACGACGCCCATGGACATTTAGGTCGTACACGGGGGTTACGAATGCCATGCCGGCCTGACAGGTGCCTATTCACGCCTATTTATTAAGTATTTTTATTTGTGAGTGATATGTACCTATGTAGTTATATTAATGCCGGCAAGAAAAGCGAAAAAAAATTTTCCTAAACTGCTGGTTATATATAATATAACATATCATCTCGTATTATGAATTACTTATCTGCACGGTTGAAACACATCTCGGCAGCTCCCATTATGCTTGCTGCGGCCGCTGCAAGTTTATTGTAATCGATACCGATCGACGCGCGATAAAGTCGGTATAAATGGAGCGGTCGAAAGTTCTGTGTCACGCCGGTAGGCGGCTCCGTCTGATCGGAGCATTGTTCGCTCTTGTTCGGCGTCCGATGGTTATTATATCAATTAGATTATGTCATTTCGATGGAGATAAGATAGTAAAAGTGGGTTGTATGTGGAGGTGACGTATGCATAGAGCAGCATAGTTGTAAGGTGCAACTTGCGAGAGAGATATATTATCATCAGTCGAATAATTAATAAATAATAATTAGTTTATTTTTCCAGGTTCGTCCCAAAATTACTAACCAATCTAATAACTAACAAAATTAAAATAGCACTACAAGAAAATTCATTCAAATGGGTAAAATATATACAAAACTAAAATTAAGATTATAAGTAGATTTAAATAAAAAAAAAACATGGAAAACTATTAATGCCAAAATTTAAATTAAAGTAGTAAACTAAAGTAAACATTAGGACAGTAGTTAAATTAAAGTAAACATTTTAAAACTGAAACTTTTAAGCTCGAAGCTGCTTTACTCATTATTTAACGAGTAGAAAGTCGTCGAGCTTATTGTCAGCTAGCTTGCCGGACGCGCTACACCGCCATATAAAGGAAAACATCTGCACAGTTCCTTCATGACCAAGGTGTAATATGCTGACATCACGAGCACAGCAATTGATGTAGCCAACCACGTCTGGTTTCATAAATAAAACTCTAGCAGTCGCCTGGTAACCTATATTTAGGCCAAAAACTGACTGAGTTAGCAGGGTTGCAAAAAGTACTTAACTTCGTGAGACCATCGTTCAGGCAAAGCTAACCATACAACATTTCAGGGCTGGACTTAATTACAGCGCTGAATCTAATGAAATAATTCACTAGATTCAGCACAGGCTGTGTCCAGTATTTTTTTCACTTCTATTCATAGCTATGGTTATCTAGTCTTGGTTTTGTACTTACTTGAAGTGAAAAATAAATATTCTTATTTCTAAAAGAAGATTGTAAATTGTAAAATAGTTATATACAAATAGAAAAAAGAAACCTGTTAAGTGCGAACGTTGTTCACATATAGAGGGTTCCGTAGCCTTCTTGCACTCGCACCGCCGCCGCACCGGTTACGAACACGATGACCGGAATGTAAGTTTCAATATAGTTTTTATACTGTTGGGACTAAATGGCTACTTTATTATTATTTATTTATTTATTGAGCGTTATGGTAATGTTACACGGTTCAATTTCGGTTCAATATTGCTTTCAATGTCATTGCTTCAATGAAATGGAAATGTCTAAACATCGCATTGAAAGCTTCAACGCATACTGCGCTTTCAATTGCTTTAATTTCATTGAACCGTGTAACATTACCATTACGTTCCGAAGTTATCACCTCGAACAGCGCGTGTGACAAACAGACGGACAGACAGACAGACGCAAGATCTATTTTATAGAGATCCCAGCCATCATCTCTATGTCCAGGGAACTCTAAAAACTACATTGTTTATGTCCCTCTTACGAGTATGTATATGTACACTCATAGCATTGACCTAAAAGCTAACGCATTTTACTGCACTCACATAAACCCAAGAATTCAAGTGGCATAGTCATTCTAAATATTCCCATTTTTCACACACGCACAAAGCACAGTATCTAAGTGGATGCGACATCTCAACGCGTATTGTGGGTCCATAGCCTAAAATCCGAACATAAGCCGACAGAGCCATGTCGACCTTACTTGCTACATAGTTGCGAGCCGTCGGAAGAATATAAACCTTGGTTTAACTTAAATGTGACAAAGTTCTAGGGAGTACCTCGCTTTTAATGTCGACTGTACGTACATTGTTCTCCGAAGCGCATTCGTAATTCTTCTAACTCTAAAAGACTAGACTGGTATTTATTTTCATCATTTTTGTGTTTGGGCGATTTTTGAACAAGAGAGTCATTTTTGCAGAATTCGCTTCACTCCTACTTACCTTGAATAATGCAAAAGACTGCGAACAGAAGAATTTATAGTTCGGTGCAAAGTTAAAATTTAATATGCTATAAGATTTTTTGTAAGATTATACTTATTTTGACTTTATAAAAACAGTGGCTGTCTTTAGCATACAAAGTGCAATATAATATGCACGCACATAAATGTGCTAATATGCATTTTTTTAATTTTGCAGTATCTTATTTGGGAATTCCCGAGATATCCCGGGACAGAAAGTAACCCTAATAATCAAAAGCAACAACACCTCCAAGCTTGACAATGAATTTAATGAACTTGAGCTTGAACTCGGTCATTCATGAATAATATTTGAAGCAACAACGAAACTATATTTTACAAGTTAAAATATAGTACCTATGTCTTGAAACACCTTTTATGTAAGTGAGAACGCTGTTCACACACAGAGGGTTCCGTAGCCAATGTTCCTACTTGCACGTAGGTATAGCGAGTGTGCGCAGCAATCACGCGGTCGCACTCGCACGTAGGTATCTCGCGTATCACGCCATCTATCGATGACCGTTCATACTCTTGTAGTTAAAATGTTTGATAATTCGCTAGATGGTGCTCTTCTGCATATTATGATACTTGTATGGGGGTGACCTTCCTTATTTTTTACTTTTTGATTTTTTTATAATAATACATTTTCTGTGAAAATTTCAACTGCTTTATATTACAGGTCAAAAGATACAGTCGGATTGAAGAACGGACGGACAGACAGACACACAGACAAACAGACGGCGTAGGCATAGTAATAGTGATAGGCTTCCGTATGGATACGGAACCCTAAAAAAACTAACGCCTTCAACCAACCGTTCGTTTGCTTAATCAGATACAAGCGCAGAATGCAATTAAGCAAGCAACAATTCAATGAACTATGGAGGTTTATCGCGACAAAAGGATTTATATTCTTAAAATTAAGTTCAAGATGAGATCACCTTAGATCAGCAAAATGCATCAAAATGCGAAGATAAAATCGTAAATAGGTAGGGCGTCCCATTTCAGATATTATTTCCGTCATGTAAACTTATAAGTTAAAATAATAATCAGATTTTTTTTTATTAAATTTATTTTAATTTCTATTACTTACCTTACGTTACGTTTTTATTATTAAAATTATGTGCACTGAAAAAAAAATGATTAATTGTAATCAAGATGGTGCAAGCAATTAAGAATGTACGTAGCTTCTTATAAAATGTGCTATCTTGCGTACATCTAGTTATTGTTAAAATAAAAATTCCCACAGTTTTCAAGCCGTGTGACGCGATTTAGGAATTTAATGTTTGGAACCAAATTGACTGGTGTCACATCTTTTTGCACCACAAATTAAACAATAACCCGTTGATTTATGAATGTTGTAAAGTACACAAGGATATAATAATAAAATGTGTACATACATACATTAATGCTTCACAAAAAATTCTAGTAACTGAGATTCTACCTACACTATATGTATTATATTAACGGCGTTGTAGCGTTGTAGTTTTGCACTGTGATTTCTGAATTTCGAAAGACTAACTAATGGGTGTGATAATTCAACATTACCGCAGCATATTGTGCCAATGTAACTCTATTTATTTGAATTTGGAATTTGTGCGCCATCTTATCGGCTCGCAACTGTTACCAGTTGCACCCACACGCGCCTCCTTGCGCCGCCTTCGAAGGCATCTCATGATTTAAATCTTCGCTCTAGAGCTGCTTACCAAATGCTACGGGATCGACATTGAACGGTCTGTAGGCATTAGAAAGGAATTTTATGTACCTTAAATAGTTTAAACTGCTGTACATATTTTTTACATATCTGCATTTGAATCTAATGTTAACTTATCTTCAAACACATTAGTACGTAGCTTTTCGCTATATTTGATTTAATGTATGTAGGTTAGGTAAATCAATCATCAATCAATACTACTAATAATAAATCTGTAAGGGATGTTCATGTAGTAAGTTACTTTGTTTTATGAGTTACTGCGTTTGTAGACTCTATGTATGATACTAAAACTAAATTGACGATTTTTAGAAATATTTTCTGTATGTATGTATGTTCCTCCATAACTCTTAAACCGATCATCCAAATTCGATTAAACTTAGTACAAACACATTTTTTATAGGCTAAATAAAATTCAGTTCCGGTTACGCTAAGATGTGGCTTACGCCGAAATAAAGGTACGGTAGCGGGCTTACTTTCTTCTTTTTAAATACGAATTTCACGCGAACGAAGCCGCGGGCAAAAGCTAGTTATAAATAAAAGATACACGTAGTTAGGTAAAACAGTCGAATTGCGATCGAAATGCGCACGCAATGTCCACATCAGATCAAAATGTGTATTTAGCTGAGTACAATAAATACGTCGACATTGACACGATACTTGAACCCAATTTATCGATGCAATTTATACGTTCTGATTCTTCGACGGGATTAGCGTTTCGCAAGATCCTTAGGTATAACATAATAAAATGTGTTGAGAAATCAATTGATACGAGTAAACTATAGCGTATCCAGCTTACAATGTCGCCCATTGTCTTATGAGCAACGTGTGGAGGTCAGAATGTACATTTCTCTACATGAATGAAGTATCCGCTATTGTTTAAAATATGAGTATAACGCTTCTTTGAAAAGTAGCCCCGTAATACGAGATAAATATGGAATTGAACTAAATGAGAAACGTATCATTGAGAAATCGAAGACACGATTACACGCGGGGGTTTGCAAACATCTTCAAAAAACGTTTCTTTAATAGATGATTTATGATGGAAATACAAACAAATACAGCATGTATTGATTATTATTTCCTGTGATCAATATATTTCAATTTGGAACCAAAAGAGTACCTCTTAGCTAGGGGTTTGCAATTAACCAGTAGTAAGAGGCGGGTGATCGGTGCGGTCTTGGCTTGGACTCTTTGAATCTCAAGGTCCGAGGTTCGATTCCAGCCGAAATGCACTAATGAGTTTTCTGACGGAAACATTTTCCTGCACACCTGGTGCTTCACCGTTCGGAACCAGTCCCTTCCTATAGGTCCCTTCCCTTGCCCCTTACTATGTGCCAATTGTAGCCGACTGGGTTTGTACCACCGCACTGGATGTAAGATGGCCACATAGCAGCCTCTACTGTGTTCTCCTCTAGTCCAGATAGCTAGCAATCCAAATATAATTATCCGATATGGTACCTACCTTCTCGGAGGTAATGTCGGCTGGTCGGAGCATGTGCTATGGCCCCTCGGACTTAGCAGTCAATTCCGGATTTCATTACATAAAAAAATAAAGTATAATTTGTATAAAATTATATTTTTAACCCCCGACGCTAAAAGTGGAATATACATTTTAACGCCTATGTCTGTCTGTCTGTCTGTGTGTCATTCTGTGACATCGTAGCTCCCAAACGGATGGGCCGATTTGGATGCAGTTTTTTTATGAATCCGTGATACAACTGACCCGGTCAAACTATTACATACTGCAGCTGCTCTCTTACATACATTAATTTTCCTACGCCCACATTACGTAAACCATTATGCTGAGGTAGGTCAATTCTGACAACAACGGCCAGTGTCCAACCCCTTCTTGTCATGTTATGTTATTAATTTGAACAATGCATTATTTCTCAACCACGCTGACAACGAAGTGCTAAGTTTGCCTCTAGCCGTGTTTCATACATACTGAGCTGATTCACATTTTAAAATTACAGTGAAACACAAGTTATATAACGCACCTCTGAGCCCATAAAAGTATCAATATTTTAAATTCCTCTAAACTCTAAACTATTAGCCGTGAAGGAATTTTAGCTGTTTTCATGGTTCCGTACCGGAAAAAAACGGAACCATTATAAGATCACTCCGGTGTCCGGCCGTCGACAGAGGTTTTTCTCGAAACTAAGTAACGTTTAAACTTGGAATTTGGCATATTGATAGATCTTGATGACGCGCACCTATATCGCTCCATCAAAAACTTCATAAAAATTTATTTTACAATATGGGGGCCAATTTGATACCAATAAAAAAACAAGTTTAAACAAACATATCGTGTGGGGTATCATTAGAAAGAGCTAACTGTAAGGATTCTAAAAAATATTGCACAAAAGTTCGCTGGTCTTAATAGTATAGCTAAAAATGTGCAAAAAATTACGGCCCCCCGGTTCTCCTAGGTTTCTAAAGCTAGCTAAAATTTTTACTTTCATAGTGTTAGTAGATTTTTGTACCGTGTGGGGTCGGTACTTAAAAAGAATAGCCCCACTGCATCTCTCCCCGTTGCATGTCGTAAAAGTCGACTAAGGGATAAGAAAATTCGTCAGCCTCGGTAGCTCAGTGGCGCGGTTGGTTAGTCAACTGTTATTAAGCAACGCTGAGCGCGGTCAGTGATTGGATGGGTGACCGCTCGACCGTTGGAGGCTGACCGTGGTTCGGATTCCACGTTAAACTGTAGGTCCCTTCCCTTCTTACCTTACTAGGTGGTAGGGTTTATCCCGGCCGGGTTGGTACCACCGCACTGAACGAAACGTCGGTCGAAACGGCTATGTAAATAGTTTTAGTTTTAGTGTAGCCGACATGAAATGAAGGGAAGCACTGACATGGCACCTAGTTCACCCTGTGTTATGGGCTGACATCACGGATGTTGTAGGTGATGTAGCCAACCGTGTCAGGTTCCATAAAATAAAATAAATAAAATACTATAGAGTATTTATTAAACAACCAAAAAATTAAGATACAATAAAAATTAAACTAATTATCTAAGCTAAACTAATATAAAATATAACTAAGTTAAAAACTAAAATTAACCTAAAATTAAAACTAACCTAAAAAATATAAAATATTTCGTATTTTTGTATAAATAAATAAAATAGATATTAAGTCATAGATTACAGGAAAACTAAAAGTTTTTTCGACAATGTAATATTTTCGGGGGAAAAACATATTTTTGGTTTAGTACGGAACCATAATTTGTGCAGGCCTGATTCTTTGCCGCTTTTCTCTTGACTGTTTTTTTTTTTATGGAAACTGACACGGTTGGCTACTGTGGTTGGCTACATCACCTACAATATCCGTGATGTCAGCCCATAACACCGGGTGAACTAGGTGCCATGTGGGTGCTTCCAGTTGGTCGCGATTGTTCTAAGTCCTCAGCTTCTATGTTGATGTACTAACTTTATTTGTCATATACTCTACGTCCTACTACATCACCAATTTTCTTAGTTTTGCTCCTTTTCCTTAAACGCGCGCAATTATTATTTATACTTACTACATTCTACAGTACGCGGTAGTAAATAATGTACATCGGGCTTGTAGAGCGTCGTCTCTGTCGCACTAACTCGTACGCTCTGTGCGACAGGGACGATGCTCTACAATCGGATTGTCTCTTTCTAAAGCCCGATGTGCATGATTTACCGCCGCGTACTGTACGTACGTACTTACTCCTTTCTCATGAAACGTACATATCTAGGAACCCGCTAAAATCAAAGCGTTTTATCTATTCTGCTGAATACTTACTTTTTGAAACAGTGTAGGCTGAAAAGCTACGCTTGATTCCCGCAATAGTTTATAGACTTTAGTCACCTTACATACCATGAGATGATAACAGCTGTGCACAATAATAAAGCCATTAATTGAGGTGTAAAATAACCTACGCAGGTTAGTTTTTTACAACCGCATTAAAGTTTCATGTTTTTATAATTACACAGCGAACTTAAAAAATAACAATCCCGTATGAGCGTTGTGGTTTTTTCCAGACTGAAAAATTAACACGTGCTAACGTGCTGCTCACTGTACGAAACAATTCACTCACTGCACAGTAGAATGTAATTAAAAATTATTAATTACAATAATAGATTGTATAAATTGTTAATTTAATTTTACAATTTAATACTGTAAGGCACCTGTAAGGTGGATTAGATAGAACGGCATAGGATATAATAGCTTTGTGTTTAGCTCGGGACAGGGTCGTTTGGGTCATGTTCGTACAGGGTGGGTGAGACGGTCCGGGGACTGGTCGGGTCTGGCTGGGGACGGAATGGGATGGATCGGGATTCATAGCCTCCTCCCGTCCTGGTCGGTTTTCGATCCGTGCCCCTGTCCTCGGCCATACTGAATTATTGTTCAATACGATTTCTACTGCTGTACATTAGATTCGCCGAGGCTCCTGTACATTTAATAAATTGTTTTTGTTTCAAATATGCACACAATATTTTAAAATATTTTTCGCACGGTCTTAGGTAATATAAATCAAGTTGCAAAAAAATAAAAAATAAACCATTACCAACAGTATCAAACTCATCCAACCACGTATTAAATTATATTATCATTTTCATAAAACGCCGCTCGATTTGTTTCACAATGCAATGATGATGTCGATCCTTCTCTATGTCCGAATAGACGTGTAATGTGTACACGCTTAATTATACGGAACACACTCGGAGCCCCGACAGAACACGATCGCATTTACTCTCAAAATAATATCGTAATGATCATTGAGAGCGTGAATAGTGCGAATCGGCCCACTGTGCAATGGCGCCGCTCCAAATTGATTTAATATTTCCTAATAGCATAAATATTTGAAAGCACCAATTCGGGTGTGTATGGAACAGCGGCTTTCGTACGCGTACCTTCTACAAAAGGTAACGAAAAGCGTGAGTGATTATGGTTAGTTGGTTAACGCTATTGTAGGTGGGGTTGGTGCAGTTCTTGCAAGGGTACCACAAAGTCGAGATATGATTTGAGCCCCCTGTGTCTAGTTGAAGGTCATTAGGGACCTGAATTAATTTAGAAGATGATAACCACGTCTTTCCTCGTTAAGTTTATTGTTTACTATCTAGCGGACGAAAAATTTGTTTTTCTTTATTTTTATTAATTTTATTTCTCTATCCAATTATGTAGCTGAATAGAGAAAATAAATACTTATTGATTTCTTATCCGAAGTAGATTGATAGTTCGCTATAAATGCTATATCTGCTGCATAATATAAATTCAACATGGTGTGTATTATTAGGTTATAACATTAACTAATATGTTCAGTTCAGTACCTAGACCTTCTGCGTAGTGATAGAACCATTAATTATTTAGATTTTTGACCCTGTGCACTTAGATTAAAACCGGTACATCTCTTATTCCGGCAAAAAATCAAATAAATTCATATAAAAGATGAAGCAGTTCATTTCACATCAATCAGGTCAGGTCAAATTGTCATTGTATTAGGTAGTGACACGTTATATCTCCGATATCTGCTTTAGATAACCGCCGCGCCGGTTCTCATCGGGGCATGCTCACGAGAAACCCGTCGGTGTTTCTACATTGCCACATCACTCAGCAACTTTAGCCAAATGGTAACAACAGGCAGTCCAGCCCGAGAAATACGTAGCATAGGAGCGTCATTGTCGTAAATTACACACAATTTACCTGTTACTTATGATCGGTGTGTGCCTAATCTGGCTGCTGGCTGCTGACTAATGGCTGCATCACCTACCTACGTGATGTCAGCCCATAACACCTTGGTGAAATAGGTAGGAGCCAGTCAGTGCTTCCCTTTAATGGTGCCGGTCAGGGCCGTACCCAGGATTTTGTTTCGGAGGGGGGTCAAGGTTCCTAAAAATATTTTTAAGCTCATGTATGTGATTAATGTTATTTGAACAGTATGCATGTAATGCATTGCATTAAACACCGTGTTTAAAAAAATATGGGTATTAAATATGGGTATTAGGCATTAAGGCTGGGCATGTAGTATTTCACATCTGAACATCTTTTGTTCTACCACTTGGTGCATTCTGGGGCAAAAAAATACCTTCACAAATATATTTCAGGAGTTACCTATTTCGGGGAAGGGGGAGGGGGGGGGGGGGGGTGACAACCCCCCTAACCGCCTCCCTGGGTACGCCTTGGTGCCGGTTACACTGAAGTGGACGGAAAACACGAACTATTTACAGAGTTTAGACCGATTTTTAAGTTCAGGCGTGGTTACAACCTACCACTTAGTAAGGGAAGGGAAGGGACCTACAGTTTTTACGCATAATCCGAATCCGCCTCAATGGTCGAACGGTCACCCATCGAAGTTCTAGCCGCCGCCCGGGTGTGCTTCATTTCACGATCGGACATCGATCCATTGCACCACCGAGCTACCAAGGCTGTCAGAGAAATGTGAATAAACAAGTGTAACGGTGATATATTTGTAATTTTGGCGTTGTCTTCTTTCAAATCCTACATTGTTGCTGCTTCCTAGTACCTATTGATTTGTTCTGATGCAGACAATATTTACCCATGCCGTGTCCATTCCGCTACACCCAGCACCGTGTGCATTTACTTTGGTACACTTCCTTTGTTGACATTAGAATAATATGGATTTTTGTTTGATTTTTTTAATATCAATGTCATCTAGACTCTTTTGTATTGTGTTCATCCGATTTTGGAAATAATTTTGTTTCACAAATTTTTTTTTGTGTTTTCAAAATATTTCGTCGACGTAAAAATATTACGCAATTTTGACTGAGGTATTGTTACAGCGTCCCATTTCTTCCAGTAATCCTTGCAGAAAACATTACATTGTGAGCTCAATACACTGTCATCAACAGCCTCTGCGAGACAGATTTTTCTAGTGCAGAGCCTCTGTTTAAAAATACGTGTAATAATAAAAAATATCAATTTGATATTTTAAAGTACCTATACATTTCCTCAAGTGTTTTCCTTCTGATCTTACTTACCTTCTTGTCTTAGTTTTCTATCCCTGTCTGAAATGACTGAAAATCTAAAAATATATGTGTTTATTTTTTATTGATAGCGCGACATATGGCGCCTAGCCACCCATAAGGTGTCTAACGACGCCCATGGACATTCTGTCGTACGCGGGGGTTGCGAATGCCATGCCGGCCTGACAGGTGCCCATTCACGCCCCTCTTGAAGGACCCGAGACAGTCCTTTGGGGGGATAATCTAATCCTAATAGAACGTGCAAACTAATTCCTAAAAATATAAGCTGGAAGGCCATCAAGAACCCTCTTCATAATAATATATATTCGTGTCTAATGTCTAAACAATTCGCGCTTGCATAAGTACAATTCGCTTACTCACTCACTAGTCACTACATTCCTCAGACGTCTGACTGAACCACATAGCTCACTGGAGTTTGAACGAATGCATCAGTCAGACTAAAGGAATTAGAACGCCATGCTTAGTCCACTTTCTTAGATCATATTGCGAGAGAGATAAAAGTAGTTCTGTAAACTCGTATTTTCTGTTCACTTTATTTTGAAGCATGGGTCATTTGAATCTTTCAGATAAGATCTCGTATTTATGTATTGTTTTATTTATATAAGTTTTAAAACATAACATAACATTATTTTCCTGGTTAAGGTCGGTCGAAACAACTATGAAAACATTTCCGATTCCTCAAACATTTATCATCGTTTTTTTATCAACTTAAAAATAATAAAAAGCAATTGTACTGTTTATGTTCCAGGTTAGAGTCCACGTATTATTGTAGATAGAGGCCTCATCTATCTATATATGAAAATTAGACCATCACACCCAATTCGTCTGAACATCTAAGAGCCGATAACCAAATAAGGATTCATTCAAAACTCACGCGCGCTCAGGGGGCCAATTCAATAGCAAATCGAGCAACGAGTGAAATATTTGAACATCGCGATTCCGTGACGAGGAGGTCTTGCGCGCCATCCGAAATGCGGCTAACAGTGGGTTGACCGCAAGCAATAAAATAAATGAATATACTATCGAACTTATACGCACTATACAGGATGTTTGATGACTATAGGACATAAAGCAAACCAGGTTCACCAAACGGTGAACTTTTTTTTTTCATACAAAACTAAATAATTTTATTTAGTTTTGTATGGAAAAAAAAGTTCACCGTAGAAAAAAATGTCATATAACTTTTTTGCTCCAAATAGGCTCAGGCAGGAGTAATGGTTTGTTTTATGTATGACCTATAGTCATCCATCACATCAAACACTATGTATGTTATGTGCTAGATACTTTTTGTCCTTTGTTGTTATAAACACAAGCAAATAGCTCCGGCCGGTCGCCTGGACAGCTGTGGTCGGTCGGTCTGATGGCCACCAGCGCCCCGTGGATTTGTATTTAGTATTTAGTTAATTACCTACAAGCATGTGCACAATAGACTGAACAGACCACAACCGCGCAATATTGCCACCCACTAGGCAAAGCCTGTTTTAGGGCTGGTATTATACAAAATTGCACACTCAGTTTTTTATTACTTATTATAAACATTAATGAATTTACTATTAAAAACTAAATAAATTAGATTACATACATTGTATGCATATTGTTTTATTGCTGCCGAACTGGGTGGCTGCGGAGACTCAGGCGCAGAACACATCATCCCCATGGAAGTACCAGTCCGGCCCGAAGGCGAACTAATATCGCCGCGATTTGAAGATCCTTTTATTGTAGGAATAGGGTAAAGCGTATTATAATGCTTACTTGTACATTCAAACTATACCGTGTCAGGTCTTGTGTACGTAGGCGTATCCAAATGAAACGAAAAATTTATTATCGAAATCCAGAATCGACCATCCTTTTTGGAATACAAAAAGCTCAGAGTATTCGGATATAAATTTGCGATTGAGTTGCGGCTGCAGATTCAACCGTATACTGCGATCAACCGGAGACGACCGGCTGCATTATGTGTACTGGTAGTCACATAGAAGTGCGTAAGAAGTCACATCGAGAAAAAAAATTGCTATTCCGGAGTTAGCCAGATTATTTTACGTAAAATATTAAGTGAAGCTATTTAGTGAATAAGGAGGGCCTTCGGTCAGTTAATTACTACGACAGTTTACGAATGATGTGTCAGAAGTTGGTGCGAAGTGAGTTGTGGGAGTGGCTTGACCCGCTGCTTGTGTAAGGCCTCATTAGTACAGCCAACCTATTAAGTATTCTGTGGTACAGCCCGGGGGAGGTAGGCGGGCTTTGGAGCGAGATGTAGCCACTGTCAAGTAATTAATGGTCTAACTGAAAGTAGTCTTTACGAAAGGTGAAGTGGTAGACGTGGCATAGGTAGGTAAATCACCAAGTTCATGCTTGACCTTTCAACTATGGCTAGGGTTTTCAAACGCTTGAAGAATTTATGTGCGCCACTCCGATAAATGAAAAACAAGATAAAAAACCTGTCCCATTTCCATCCGGTCGGTGTGGTATATATTTTTGTAGGTAGGTAAAAGATAATCCCTAGACCTGATCAGACTTCGTCCTCCAAAAACGTTGGAAATGTGGAAGAAAGATCAGAGGTGAATTCCTTGAGGCAATTTAATCACTGAATTGGTAATTGCCAACTCAGTTGACATGACCCTGGCCCCTGGATAAATGGTAAAATCATGGCCCCGGGATCCTTGTATCTGACTACCACATTAGGAAAGGGGCGTGATCATAAGTCAAGAAATTATTTTTCGGATGGATGACATGCCAAGAAAGACAACAAACAATATTATTTGTATAATTTCCGTGGTACCCTAAAAATGAAATAAAAAAAAAAGACAATACGAGCGCTTTTAACATTGTGATGTGCATGACGCTAAACTTAAGATCAAATTATTTCAATTGAAATATCTAGAATCCAGTTAGTAAATTATTCCAAATAACATCTATAACGAGATCTAAACTTCAACTGACATTTCCTCCGTACCATTCCAATTTGTCGTACCTACTCCAACGCAAGTGTTTGCTTCACACGACATTTCGCTCTCAAATCCGTGGATCTCGTCTACTCTATAATGACAGGTCGATCTGACAGGGATTTTAGATTAGGGAATTAAGATTAGGGTTGTATGATCTGTCGACATTTCTAGGGATTTTGTCCTTACAAACATTATGTACGTATAGTCTAAACTGAGTTAGGTCAGGTTAAGTTACAACCTAACCGAACGCTTTCTAAAGAGCTATAAACAATGTAGCTGACATATTAATCATTCTCACGGTGGTGGCTATAAAACAGTGGTGCCCATACATTTTTCTATAAAGATCTACCTACAAAAAATTAAAGATCGTGAGATCGACACTTGTACCAAAGGTTTTCCTTGTTAAATAATTTGTAGTCATTTTTGTTTGAATTGAAAACTATGTTCAATACATCCTTTATATTTGTTACTATTGCGGTCGTTGTGGAAGACGACACCACCCGGAAAATGTTAAATCACATCAAATATTATGAATTCCTCCATGTTTCTACGAGTCACTTCTTGCTCTACATATTTTAAGCGATCGACCTAAAAGCCTCTTGCGATCGACCGTTTGGGCACCAATGCTATAAAAGATAGGCTTGGTATGCAAAGACCATACATTTCTTTGTTGCACCGCTAGGGTGTGGAACTGTCTTCCAGCTCATCATGTTTCCCGAATCTTTTAACTTTTGGGTCTTCAGTCACAGTCTGCAAATCTGGTGGCATGTCATCTCACTGAGCGTGGTTTCGCGAGGAGAGGTGATTTTGGCTCTGTCGGCTGCGCCTTTGATACCTCGACAATGTTACTCTGCTGGTTTTCATAAATAAATTAATAAATCTAGAATAACGTTTGCGATTGTCAGTTTAGCAGTAATTTTCCTTAACAACACCAACTCAAGAAAGAGTGCTTGTCAAGATGAACTCCACTCTGAGCCTTCACAAAGTGACAATTGACATTACGATTAAGTTAATTTAATTTGCTCGATGACAGATGATATCGAGCGATCCCTGGAGGCCGCCGGAAGCTCTACAGCCTTCGGTACATTGAATTCGCCTATCCTGCAAAGTTTTAATTAGTAATAATTCAACAAAAACGTTCAATGCGAGATGGGAGAGATTTATCGTGAGAAATAACAGTTTGGAAGCACCAATTTGGATCAAGGCAACAAGTATGAGCTTTTAATAAAATTGCGGCTTTAATTGTTAGATGAAAATGCGCAAAATTCGTTCATTAGAGATTAAGAAAACTAAACCCCTGGCCCCTGACGAGGCAACTGGCCATTGTGGCCAAATGCCGACTAAAGGGATCCAAATTCAAATTCTAGTGAACCTATATAAATCTCCTGTATGTTTCGTGACTTTTCATAATCATCTATTGCAAAACAATATATTATGACAATAATAATGTAAAATTGTAACGCTGTAGCGTCCGAATAAAATATATATTTCTTTATTTCTTTCCATTTGCGTCTATGCCGCAGTATTTATTGCTAGAGTTTTTTTAAAAGCCACTATTTACAACATAATTTCAAGTATCAGGAATAGAACTCTGAAGTAGAATAAAACGGGCCAAGTGCGTGTCGGAGTTCCGTACCACCACACAATATATTTAATGTATTTACCAAAAATAATGTGTTTTCTTTCATTCAGTTCGGGATTTTTAGTGCGAGTTCGACTCACATTTGGTCGATTTTTATTATTTGTTGTTTTACTTTAGAGTTTTCACTATAATCATACCAAGGTTGACGCTTGCATGTGTCTGTTTTACGATAGAGCAAAAATATACAAAAAATCGTTGAAAAAAAACACTTTTCTTGTATGGGAACCCCTTAATAATTTACTTTTTTATTTTTTATTTTTTGTTAAGAATATTCGCACTATAAAACATATTTTGTGAAAATCCCAATCGGCTGTCTATTACGGTTCAAAAGATACATCCCGTTAAAGGTAGGACAGACTAGGATTTAGAATAGGATCCCTTATGGAACCCTATTCTATAACCTAATCTTAGGTTTTAAAGTCGAACGCAAAGGGGTTGGCCTACATTATAGTCAGGTACAAATATGTTTTTCGAATTCTGAGCTATTACGAGAGTTCAACTTTGAATGTGAACCAATGTGACAAATTTCAGTACATAAATCGATCGAGATAGCTTAGTTATCGAAAAAACCCAACGCTGCGGAACATGGAAAACCATTTTATTGCCCAATCGACCGATAGACACTTAAAACGTTTTCGACCTTCGGGGCTCGCTCTCCGTTCCTCTCAGTTCGTGAAGAAATTGCAAAACAAAGATGCATTCAAGTAATTCTAATTAATAGAATCATCTTTCGCCGTCTCGATATAGCCACGTTACAATCTCCGTCTTCAGATTGATCTCGAACCTTATTTCGAAACTGCTCGAGTATTTGCAAACGAAGATAAAAACAAAGAAGTGAAGATCTCGTATCGGGCAAACATCTCGACTGGAGGTAATGGTGATGCGAATATAATTAACTATGTAGCTTTGCCCGCCGCCGCTCCGCTCGCGGCATTGTCAGATTTGTATATGTACTTATATGTATATATTCTTTATTGAACACCAATTTATACAAAATATGCACAATAGGTGAGCTTAATGCCGTGAGGCATTCTATTCTAACCAACCTTTGGGATGTGGGAGAAGTATACGCAGGCGAACAAGAATAGTTTGTGGCAGTGTATTAAGAAGGATTTGAATGAAGGTTTCTGAATTATAAATTTTCTAAACATACATTTTTAGTAGAACTGGTACACCTCAATGAAAGAAACGAAAGAAAAAGAAAGTTTTTCAGCGCCACGCACACGTTTTTCATTTAGTAAAAATATGGTATGGCGATGATACTTAGATATATAGACTCCATCAAGATGTGTACACATCAAATTACAGACATACACACGATGAATTTTATAATAGTAGAGAAAGAGAAGTAAAGAGATTTTGATGCTTCCGTACAGATATTGGTCATTGTCGAGATCCTGAAGTAAGAACACTGATAAGTAGTGACTATTTGAATCCTAACATAACACAATGATAAATGAACGGAAAGCGTGAATATGTAGATCGATATTTCGTACAGATAATTAAATTTTACATCAAATCTGACCTTAGTACCTACAGTAGTAAACTGTTAAATGTAATAAATAACAGAGATTTTGTAAACATTTCGTAACCATTTTTAGGGTTTCGTAAAAAATAAAACTAAGCGAAAATTCTAAGTCTTAGTTCTCACGAAAAACGGAATGGTACGGAAACCTCTCCTCGCGAGTTTGAACCGCTTTTTAATTAATATTTATTTTAGTGCACACGCAGAATCAATCTACGGTAGAAATCTTACCGTAAATGCACATTTTGAAGAGCAAATTTTTTTTATAAAAAAAAATTAAAGTACATAATAAGTAGTAAAACGAAAAAAAGAGTGCGTTTAAACTGGACTTGAACATTATGAAATGCGATTTTTCTTTGTCTTTGATTATACCTATTACACTATTATTGCGACGCTAAGGTAAGGCTACAAATCACCAAAAACGCATATAAAAATGTTCAAAATGATTTAGTGAATGAGCCATTAGCCACGGGTGATTGGTCTATTGGTCTAATCTAATTCGCTATAATGTCGAAACTTGTTAACGATTGCCGCGGGCAAGATGCTATCTGGAGTCAGTGGGTAACAACAATGCTCGATCTTTTGGCTCGTCATCTTGATCTCTCTGTTCAGTAATCAATTCTATTCGGCAAATGTACTTGAAATTATTGCAATGCCTAGTTACTACTGACTTATGTACTTACATACCTAAGCGTAAGGTTGTTTTTTTTTTTTTTTTATGGAAACTGTCACGGTTGGCTACATCACCCGCAACATCCATGATGCCAGCCCATAACACCGGGTTAACTTGGTGCCACGTCAGTGCTTCCCTTCGATCGTGCCGGCTACACTGAACTGGACGGAAAACACAAACTATTTACATAGCCGTTTCGACCGACCTTTCATTCAGTGCGGTGGTACCAACCCAGGCGGGTTAAACCCTACCACCTAGTAATATAAGAAGGGGGAGTCATATCCCTTAGTCGCCTTTTAAGATATACACGGGGAGAGATGCAGTGGGGCTATTCTTTTAAAGTACCGGCCCCACACGGTACAAGGTATATTTTAAGTAGGTGTATTTTAACATATTAAATAAATCAATGATGAATCCGGCAAGATTGGCACCGCTGTTGCATTGAATTTAAGTGCACAAGATTTTCTCTACATAAACGTACCTCACTTTAAAAAATTAAGTACCTGAAAATAGAAGATAATTCTATGTTGTTTCCTACACTGACATTTTACATAGAGGTCGAATATGGTGTAAAGTACGTATAATAACAAGCGGCTAAAAGGCGGACTTATCACCTATCGGAATGTTTTCTAGTCAATGTTCGAGACGAGCGTGGATACATGTATGGTTTTCGGGAAATCTCAAATAAAATCAACCACCTACTAACGCATATGGATCAAGATAGTTTATTCAATTCAAATTAACATAGTTATAAAATAATTAACTAATCTAAAAAATATATAAACTAACTTAGGAAATAAACTAACTTAAAAAATAAATTTCATTTAGTGCTTTTGTCCCCGGGATTGTGCCGAGGATGCCAGCCGCGCCTACTAACGCTGACAATATTCGCACTTTTTACAAACTTTATTCAATATGATTTACCACCACGGAGAGACAAACTGAGTTTAAAAGTGCCGAAAAATGGTATGTGAAAAAAGGAACCTACAGTTTTACACCGGTTCCGAACGGCGAAGAAGCAGGTGTATGTATGCTCGTAAATTGAAACAGCAACCCCCGCATACGACCGAATGTCCATGCGCGTCGTTAAACACCTTATGGGTGACTCGGCGCCATATGTAGCACTTTCAATAAAAAAAAAAATAAAAAAAAAAATCGGTCAGAAAAAAATCATTGGCTCAGGCCGGCTGGATTCGAACCTTGGGGCTCTCGCAAGAGAAGCCGCCGCGCCGCCGGCGTACCTAAAATTTTATGTGAGTTAACTGTCGTCTAGGTCGTTATCAATCATTGATCTTCAAATAATGCGCATGACGGAATACATCTCTCACAGGAAAGAAAAAACTGTGATAAAAATATCTCACCGTGAGTCACGTACTCGCTCGACTCGTTCGTAAGCAAACTCTCGTAGCTAGCCAAGACTGGGTACACTTTGTTAGCTCGCTGTCATGCTAGTTACAATAAAATCTCACAGATGGCGCTGTTCGTGTCTTTAATAAAATTTTGGCTAAATTTATCAAGTTATTTTACAATTTAATATCAAACGACTTACCTATTTAGTGCGCAATTTTTTAATTAGATAGCTCTATTCAGGGTATAGACAGTGGTGTAATTGCATTCTAGTAAATCCATACTAGAAGGATATAATAAAACATTTAAGTTGTATCGCGCTAATGAAATGTCCGAGCAGCTCTCTATATATACGATTAGCTTTCAGTTCCCTTCGGAAGTGGTTTTCTAGCTGTGATGGCACTTACTGGTCATTGATCGCTAGCTCTATCGTTAGAAGATCTGCTCAGTGACGTGACGTCACGCACTAAAGCTGTTTGCAATTTAAACTAAGGCCGCCCTCGTAGCGTGCGCTGACTCCCGCTCGCCCGGAACGGCCGGCAGCGACGGTCGAGGCTCGCGCACATTCCCCGGGCCGGCCCCTGTCTAAATTAACCACGCGATTGTCTCGTTAATTAGCTTAGCTCGGGTTAATTCGAGAATTTAGATCGCTTCCATATAGGCGCCGAGCACTCTCGGATGCCATCTTTTTGTTTCTCAATTTTCTTTTCCTGCCACAGTACGATAAGCCATCGCATCGTACCTTACGCCACTGTTATTCTCGCAGCATACTGTTTTCATTGAATGTTGAACTGAACTCTAGGTATTATCCGAAGCAAATCCAGAGGCTACATAACTTTGTCTACAGAACCAATAACTTCACAGAGCGAGCCTTCTTCGTCTGAAATCTTGTCACACCCATTTGTTAACAGTAAAATTAACGTCAAGAGGAATGTATTTCACGACGACGACGATGACCGTAGTCCTGTCTGAAGTGCAGATTTATAATAGATGTATTTATGGAGTTTTCGCTTGTTAGTATATCATATTTCTTTACAGTTATATGAGACATTAAATTTAATTACAAAATAAAATAGAAACAAAACTACCTATCAAATTAAAATTACTTAAAACTAAAATTAAAATCTAAAACGAAAAATCTACCGAGAAATATTAAAGATAAAATATTAATAATACCTTAATTACTAATAAATAAATACTCACTAAATAAAAAACTTTTACTTTGAAATAATGTCTAATATTATTCCGATATTGCAATATGCCCGGAATGAGACAGGAGCATAGAGACAGAGAACGACTTGCCTAATATAAGATTTAGACATTTATTGGTTCATAATGGTTCATAATTAGTACTTAGTTAGACCATCCTGCAATTAAGTATTTAGAAGTCTACAGAGCATCTCGTGAATGTCCTGGCCGCTGACACGGGCCGCGTATCGAACTCGCTCGCACAATGCATCGGTCGATGCACAATGTAGCTCTCGAATCGGCGGCGATAGTCGTGAGTTGCGTTGCGCAAGTCGGGTTCGGTTCAGGGCGCATGCGCGCGCATCCTTGACACGAACGCAGCCGCCATCTTGCCGATATGTCGACAACGGCGCCCGCTATTGACATTTTGGTGCGGGAAAAAGATCACGGAACTGAACGAACGTGGCGCCGCCATATCCGGTATTCCGGCGCGTACTTCCGGTAACAGTAATGGTATCAGGATATATAATAGGATCAAATAATAAAACACCACAAACATTTAATATAGTGACACCCTGTGTTTGAACTTTGAAATAAGCTTGGGTGCGTTGGTCCTCATGCTTCGATGAAAAATTTCTCGAAGGGTTTAAGATCTTGACATCTGAGCTCCAATTCCGAAAAGTCTCTACAACATGCTAAATTCGCTTTTATAATTAAACCGAACTATATAATTAAATTAAATATATAATTAAAGAAGTAAATATTCGAGAAGTAATCGCAAAGAAGCACCTTATTTTATTTTATTCCTGGCTTTACCCACAAAACCCTAATAACGGTTATACAGGGTGTTTCAGGATAGGGTTTCGTAACTTCAGGGTTCGAAAGTGGTCCATATTTTAAGACGAAAAGCGCTGAAACTTTTTCCCAAATTATGGCATCAAAAGAAAATGGGGACTGGCTAGGTCATTGCACTCCCTAGACCTAGACAGCACTGTTGACAAATCTCACTGTCTTTTACAATTCACACAATTTTTTATCAGTTTAATTGAATAAGCACATTGAAAAAGGAAAAATAAGACGCAGGTTCATATTAAGTATTGTATTATATATTATTTTAAAACAGTTTAAACGCTCGTGGAATGCGCGAGAACACCATTAATTGTTGCGTAAAACGAATTAAATCCCAACTTAAACCGTGGATTAATTAGATGAATACTGGGTCAAACTGATTTGACCTTTTGTTCGTTAGATATCGGCGTGCACTCAGAAATAGGAAATAATATATATTTTTCAACGAATTACAGTAAAACTTCCTAGAATTCATTTTCTGAAGCAAAATAGGATAATACAATTTATAATTTGATAGACAGAGTTGACACAAACAATATTCCATGTTGTGAACAATTTTATTTTTATTTTTTTGTCAATCCTTTCTGTTATACCTAAGTATATAATACAAAGACTAATATAATATATACATTATAATACTTTGACTCAAAATAACCTTTATTAATATAAATTTCACAGTAATAAATAAAAATTATTAAATAAACTTAAACTACCTATTAAATAAAATAAAAAACTATAACTAAAATCTACTAAAAACTAAAAACTAACTACAAAATAAAATATAAACCTATAACCAATACAAAACTTAATAACCCTCCTCCAGGTGTGACGATGTGGGCACTGTACCGAGGACGCTAGCGGCGTTGCCCCGCTGGATGGCCACACTGATACGCTGCCTCAGGAACACGAGCGAAATTTGTTCTCCTGAAGCAGCGTACAGGGACATACTTTGATAAACGTAACTCACTATGCCTCCGACTTGACTAACACGAAATTTAGAGTACTTAACCAAATTTTTATAAAATTAATACCTATGCATATTTTGAATCTTGAATTGACATTATTATTTTAAGTGTAAATGAGCTCATAGTATTTACAACACTAGATGACTAACATCTGTGTCTAATTTTGTAGATAGATCAAATTCCGTCGGTAGGAGTGGCACATAATCAAGACGTGAAACCATCTGCTGTCAAAATCCCGAAGTGCTGACACGGCACCCACTCTCACACATGACGTATATTTTATTCAAGAACCGGAACAAATTATAGATGTGTCTGTCTACGAGTAGATAATGTTGTCTTTCAAAACCTTGAAAAAAATAGATCATGGGCGTGGACTTGAGAAAACAGAGACATTGATGGACGTGCATCGTGTGTGCAGATCCTTTTATATCAATAAGGAGCATTATTGCATTATACACTTCTCAATCTGTCTGCTCAAGAACATGAAATTGTGAGAAAATTCTTGTAGTCCTAAAAGGATTTGATGTATAAGTATAGGTCGTGCAAGACGGACCTATTTGGTTTCATAAATTGATTGTAATTCTTCTTTTTTTGCACATTAGGTCATTATGCCCTTTACTAATAAAGTTATAGAATTTTCAGGAAGTAATAACTAGAAAACTATGTACGGAGTTTACATGAATACACGTCTGAGACCTTCAATTGGTTCGCGATTCGACATGGTAAGGAATGTTAAACTAACAATATTATATGAATAAGCGTGTGAACTGCGCGCGACAGCGCCTTGGTGCGGGGTAAAAGACTTCAACGCGCGCAGCGCATTGATAGGAAACCCTTCTAGCTGTAACGTTTTGTTGGGTTGGAGTGAGAAATATCAGAGCAATGGTTTTCATAGCAGTAATTTGCACAAGTTATTATTTTGATAAAACAATTATGACAATAGGTAAAAAATATTCACGATAGAAAACCCTTTTTCTTGTTAGAACGGAATTTGAAGTAACTTTATTTTAACTTTACTTTGAGGTAAGTTCATTTTTCTGGGTGTGAAAAATAATGTATTAAAACAAACCATGCAAACATTTAATTGAATACATATAAACTAAAATTACAATCGAGGTCGCGTTCCTCCGCTGACAAAGTAAGTTAAAACTATGAAGATATATTAAACCTATCAATAAAATAGCTTCTTGTAATGCAAGAATGTTTACAGGTAATGTTTGTTTAGATACCATGGATGAATGATTAAAATGAAGATCGCTACTCCTCCGACCCCACGCCTCTACATCACCGCTGCGCCGCCTCCGTTTCAACCGGTGCGGTGCAATAATAGCTATTCGTTTAGACGGCTAAATGTCAGTCCCGCGCACGATGAGCCAATGCGCGCACGCGCTCGCCCCCGAACGCCGCCGCTCGCGCCGCTCCTTCCCGCGTTCCATATTCAAACCATCCGTCTTCCATGTTTAAATTAATCCTTACAACCTTATTTTTATTTAGTTCATTATATTTATTGGAAGCAGTTAAATGTAAAACATGTGCAAAATAATCGACTATCGGATTGGAAACGAAGACGTAAATATTTATATCGTAAATAGTCGCAGCTGTCGATAAGGAATGACACTTGAACTTCGGTTCACTGGAAGAGATAAAACACGAAGTACATATTCCACAGAGGAAATCTAGTGTAGCATTACTGTGACATTTGGCGTAGCGCGAGGTTGGTTCTGGCGCGGAGCGGGAATGTGAGGCACACAGTTAATATTAGTGGATTTGTCCTTTCTAATTCTGGGAGAGAAGTTTAAATGCATCCATACTCCTTCTTTAATATATTCAATGTATTTGCATCTTTATGTTCATAAAATCTTTTCTTATGACATCGATTCGTCAGTCACGTTGTGCACAAATTTTTAATCTGGGAAAAATGTATGCGTTTTTTCATAAGATGTATTGTTGGAAGTTATTACCGCTATAAGTCTAGCCGTATAGTAGGAAAATTCACAGGATTAACAGACTTCTTTATCCGATCATTATAAAAATTAATAGCTTCGCGAACGTGCGCGTTTTTATTAATTCGACATTTTACAACATTTGATTATCAATTGTAGGCTTTTATTTTATATACGATGCTATGATGAACACTATGTTTCTATAAATATATTTTTGTAGATATCGAAATCGAAAACAGCGAATGTAGTGTGCGAAGATCATGTGACAAAATTCGAAAACGAAGAAAGCATTGCAGACGTTTGAGAAGAGAAGAAGCGTGAAGAACAAACTCTAGTGAAAATGGAGGTAATACAAAAAGTGTTGTGTGCGGTAACAGCGCTGTGCGTGTTGGCAGGATGTGCTCTTTCACAGGTGAGCATTACTTTTATTGCAACCTTCCCCTCGCCCTCACTCACATACTCTACAATACACATCGTACCTACTTACCTACAATCATACTAGTCCATAAACGATTAAATCAAGAAATGCATCGAGTTTGAGATAAAAAAAAAACTTGTAAGTATGATTTGCATTTATTCCTTAACTAGCTGTTGCCCGCGGCTTCGCTCGCGTGAAATTCGTATTCCAAAGAAGAATGTAAGTAACTAAGGGCGAGGCCGAAGGCCGAACTGCGTTCAGGTAATCGATAAACCTTCTCAAAGAAAGTAACTAATTATGGGAGAGGTCGAAGGCCGAGCTGCTTTCAGGTAAACAATAAACCTTTCTCAAATAAAGGTAGTAAGTAAGGGCGAGGCCGAAGGCCGAGCTGCGTTCAGGAAGACGATAAACCTTCTGGAAGAAAGGAAGGAACTAAGTGCGAGGCCGAAGGCCGAGCTGCGTTCAGGTAAACCAAAAACCCTCTTCCGCCTTCGGGCCTCGCCCTTAAAGAATTCCTTTCTTCGATAGAATATAATATCGTTTACTCAATCTATTTATTTCATAAAAATAAAAAATAAATATTAATAGGTAACTAAAGAATTAAAACCTACCTAACAAACATTAAAATAAATATCAAAACGGGCATTTTCAAATGTTCTTAGAGCACCCCGCTGGATGGTAAGGCTTAACCTTTGAATGAAGTACATAAGCCCTTGATGGCGGGACACCAGTTGTGTCAACCAGCAGAGGCCCAAGCCTCTTTTGGCTTCACTGCTCCACGGACCGAGGGGTTTAACCGCAAACGCAACAAATTCGAAATCTTGAATTATATTTCTATATTTGTTGCGTTTGAGGCTCTCCGCCCCAGCCTCGGCCGCGCCAGCCGCTCTTGAAGATGTCCTAACGTGACTTGGAGCCAATGTGAAAACACAAGTGGCGTCCCACATCAAAGAACTACCCTTAGTCCATGGCACTAAGGTGATAGCATCGGGCCTCTTGCCATGCAGCCGGGAATAACCGCGAGGTTCTAGGATAGACGGTATATTTGCCGTCAGAAGCGTGGACTTTATAATAAAATTTAAATTAAATTAACTCAATCTTAATATTAATTAACTTTATTCGAGATGGTTTAGCTTCTTCCTGAACGCAGCTCGGCCTTCGGCCTCGCCCTTAGTTACTTGCTTTCTTCGAGATGGTTTATCATTTGTCAGAACGTAGCTCGGCCTTCGGCCTCGCCTTAGTTACTTACTTTCTTCAAAAATGTTTACCTTCTTCCTGAACGCAGCTCGGACTACGGCCTCGCCCTTAGTTACTTGCTTTCTTCGAGATTGTTTATGGTCTTCCTGAATAGAGCACGGCCTTCGGCCTCGCCCTTAGTTGCTTACTTTCTTCAAGATGGTTTAGCTTCTTCCTGAACGCAGCTCGACCTTCGGCCTCACCCTTAGTTACTTGCTTTCTTCGAGATGGTTTTTCAATTATCAGAACGTAGCTCGGCCTTCGGCCTCGCCTTAGTTACTTACTTTCTTCAAGATGGTTTAGCTTCTTCCTGAACGCAGCTCGGCCTGCGGCCTCGCCCATAGTTACTTACTTTCTTCAAGAATGTTTTTCTTCTTCCTGAACTCAGCTCCGCCTTCCGCCTCGCCCTTAGTTACTATCATCGAGAAAGAATATCGTTTACGTGAGCGCAGATCCGCCTTCGGGCCCCCCTTTAGTTACTTACTTTCTTTTTTTGAAATACGAATTTCACGCGAGCGAAGCCGCGGGCAACAGATATATAAATTTTTATTGCAATAATGACAGCGACATAACTTCGACTTTCAATAATTTTTATCAAACAATTTGTCACCGGCCAGTTCACGTCGAGGTGACAGTTCTCCGTTGTCAACATGACATTTAAAATTGTTTTTTACCATTACTTTGGATTGCGTGATTTTTATTATATTTTTTAATTATTATGTTAATCCGGGATATACACTGTCACTATAAAAAGTTTCGTCAAATTCCGTTCAGTGGTTTTTGCGAGATGCGCGTACAAATAGACATTTTTGCATTTACGATTTTATTATACGTATAGAAAGAATAGATATGTTATAGACTATTGTGTTCAAGTTATAAAAAAGAAGAACTTGTCATTTTCGTTGTATTTACTTATTTTTAAATTTCGAATGAATATTTTATTCAAATTGTATTTGCTGCCAGTTCTCAAGATATAATTATGTACTTTGGACTACGTGATTTTAAACGCGCAATAATGTTTATAACCGTTTAATTTTTTTTTTTTTTTTGTTAATTTTTTTT
This sequence comes from Nematopogon swammerdamellus, assembly GCA_946902875.1. Taxonomy (NCBI): domain Eukaryota; kingdom Metazoa; phylum Arthropoda; class Insecta; order Lepidoptera; family Adelidae; genus Nematopogon; species Nematopogon swammerdamellus. Next base: position 15,233,381 of record OX336345.1, read on the forward strand.
ACGTATTATGTTAACCCGGCATATAAACTGCCACTATACAAAGTTTCGTCTAATTCCGTTCAGTGGTTTTTGCGTGATGCGCGTACAGACAAACAAACAAACAAACAAAAATTTTAAAAACTGTTCTAAAATGTTCAGTATCTCATTTTAAGCCACCCTGGTTAGTTTTTTTCCGAATACATTCAATGTACAGACTTTCTTACCTTTACGATTTTATTATATGTATAGATATTTTATTTGCAGAATTAAATACCAATAAATTATGTCTCGTATGACGAAATCCTTTTCGTCCGCGTAATAGCCGACATGGCACCACGCTGAGCTTGGTGAGCGAGGAGAGGTGTTATTGGCTGTAACTGTTGGTTATGATCCTATGTACTATGGAACACAGCCACTTTCAGCCTGTCAGTTCTTTATAAAGCGAAAATTAAAATAGAGTAACCGAAAATATAGGGATTCGAAATTTGAATTTGATCTGAACATCGTCATTGCGAGTATTTAGTGCTACATTTAGTCATTCTTCCTCATTCCAATGTCCTAATTAACAGCAGAAACAATAAACTTAGTGGCAATCTCCTTTTTATAGATAATCAGTGAATTTAATGTCTCTATAATGAAGATATATTATGATAATTGAGGCCAACGAGTGTCTCGATGCATAAATCATCTTGTTTATTATTTTTCTTTTCTGAAGTCAAATTACATCAGAGCTGGGTTGATGGTGATAATTTGTGTGTGATCTGCACTGAAGATGTTAAAAGAATTTTGCAATGCATGCAATGTTTGCTACATACAACAAAGCTCTGTCGTATTGTGGGTCAGACTAATTAGACTGATCTGAGAAATATTTACATTGAATTGTCACTTAGATACATAGCAGGATCATAGTATGGGTTCATTATTTGTAAGTAACTATAATATTTATAAGGTACTAACAAATACAATGTGACTTTCGAGTTTATTTGTCAGTTCTTTGAAGGCACTGAGACGGAATTAGCCGAACTTTTGACGTGTCCAAAGTAGTACCTACCTATGTATTTAATTTTATAATGAACAATACGCAATAAATTATATGAAGTGGTATACTTTTTGTCTACACTCTCCTGAAAGCCTAACAATCTGTTATCCAATATACCTTTCCCCGACATAGGTGTAATTTTTTTGAAGATTTTTAAACATTTTTTTAGACAATTTGAAAGCACATAATATCTGTTGTAATTATCAACATCTTCAAGTGAATCACCCTGAATAATAATATTGGAGAACTTTGATAGTAAATATTTAGTTTTAAAGCAATATATTGTCTCATTGTACATAACATGATCGTGTGAGATCTCTACAATATCTTCACATGACAAGGCTTAGTCTGTCTAATGAAATAAACCTTCATTTTGTAAAAACCTTTGTTCTTAGAAATATTGATCCGAGCGGTAAGTAACGATTCGCGTCGTCATACTCATGGATGTGTCACAAATTCTGCCAGTTCAATTGCAATGGGAAGAAGAAATTAATTAATTAAATACAAAAGTAACCTACTTTTATTTGTATTTAATTTCCCTTCCCTTTTTATCTTGCTAGGTGGTAGGGTCTAACCCGGTTTGGTACCACCGTACTGAATGAAAGGTCGCTTGAAACGGCTATGTAAATAGTTCGTGTTTTCCGTCCAGTTCGGTGTAGCCAGCACGACCGAAGGAAAGATCTGACATGGCACCTATTTCACCAAGGTGTTATGGGCTGACATCACGGATGTAGTAGGTGATCAGTGAAACCGTGTCAGTTTCCATAAAAAATACTTTGTTCCTTCAAGAGAGGCGTGAATATGCACCTGTCAGGCCGGCATGGCATTCGCAACCCCCGCGTATGACCGAATATATCCATGTTGATCGTTAGACACCATATGGGTGGCTCGGAGCCACATGTCGCGCTTTCTAAAAAGAAAACTAATTTGGTAAACTCAAAACGTAAAACTGTGCCCCTTACTTTCCTCAACCGAACTGAAATATGTCTGGAGTGGCATACTTTTCTTATCATGTTTAGAGTTATAAAGGGTTAGGGTAACAAACTGGACCATAATGAGACGTCAATATGTTGATTGATAAGACGTGTCCCTCGTGTGGACCTTTATCAGTGTACTACTTACTAGTATACTCTACTCAGTACGCTGTACTAAATACTTACTGTAACCAAGATTCTACCAGACAGGGTGACAATGTAAACTCTTAGAACGGGCCAGTTAGTAACAATGCCAATGAAAAATTCATTTTAATTTCGAAATACAGAACTCTTTGGTAGCCGGAATAGGTATATTGAATTCATTAGTCATTTGCTTTTACAAAATGGCGGCCTTTTGAAAGGTCCTTGTAGTGCGTCAAGATGAATCTAACGCGAGAAAATTTTCACTCAATGATTTATTACGACTTTCGTTGTGGCCTTAGTCAACAAAGAGTTATGATAAACTTCGATTGGCATCTCACGATGAAGCCCCATCGCGTACCACTGTTTACAACTGGTAATGAGTTTAAGCTTGGTCACAGCGATCTCACTGATGATCTACGCGAGGAACGACCATCAACACCTACAACTGAAGATATCGTCAGTGCTGTACTGCGCATGGTAGAGGCTGATAAGGGAGTGGCCTACCAACAGATTCACGCAAGCTTAAGCATTGGTATAAGTCAAGTACAAAAAATCTTACATAAATATTTAGGCACCAGTAAGCTATGTACTAGATGGATACGCCACAATTTTTCCGAAGACAAAAACGCCGTCGCATGGATTGGTGCCGCGAAATGCTAGAAAAGTACAACGGAGGTGACTCGAATGCTGTGTTTGACATCGTCACAAGTGATGAAAGCTGGCTATATTGTTGCGAACCCGAAATCAAAAGACAATCTGGACAATGGGTATTTCCTTTTGAGGATTTGCCAACAAAAGTAAAGAAAGGAAGAAGCCAAGGAAAAAAGGCAGTTGCCTCATTCTTGGGACGGACGGGTAATTTCGCAACAGTTGTGCTGGACGATAAGAGGACAGTTACTGCAGACTGGTATATTAACAATTGTGTTACCAGTTGTCTTGGAAAAAGTTCGACAGCAGCGCCCTCTAAGTAGGATCCTGCTTCACCAAGACGCCAGACGGGCAGTCGAATATTTGATTACGGCAGATGTAGAGATAATGAGACATCCGGCAAACAGTCCCGATCTGGCATCTAGTCACTTTTATTTATTCCCAAAAATAAACTTCGAGATATTCGCTTTACGAACCCTGAAGATGCAGTGAATGCGTTCGAAAAGGCTATGGAAGAGATCCCTAAAGAAGAGTGGGCCCACTGCTTCTCTCAGTGGTTCCATCGAATGAGACGATGCATAGAAAGGAATGGAGACTACTTCGAAAAACGATAAAGGTATTAGAAACTTCCCACTTCTATCCGTTTTTGAGTTTCTAAAAACATTCAGTTTGTCCCACAGAGCACGCAATACGTGCATTTTATTATTGACTATTCTCAAATCAAAACAAACATGCAGTTCGAATAATAAAGTTTTATGGCTCAGTGAAGGGAATCTCCCTTCACTAAGCCATAAAATTGTGTTGTGCGAGCTGCACGTTTGTTTTGATTTGACTGTAATTATTTAATTGTTTTATTGGCATCTGAAACATTCACATTATAATTCATCCCTAAAACAGACTGCTTTTGCTATTCAAAATGTTTCCGTCTGCTCTATTTTACTTTTACTCCATATTCGACTGCACGAAGGGGCCTCTTTCACCTTCTTTTGCAAGGCATCCTAGCCCCAGCAAATATTAGTCAGATACACAGAGCAAAGGGAGACGCGCCGCAGTGGCCGACTGAGGGAAGATGGCCGCCAATTGAAAACCATAATTTCCTCCGGCAAATCTTTTTTTTATGTATAGTTTCGTAATTTTTGTTTTTTTTAAGCGAAGCAACGCACGCTTAGGATGAAGACCTAACTCAGAAAAAGAGAAACGTCACGAAAGTACGAACGGAAGTTGCAACGCTCCTCATTGACTGAGCTGCCCAGCGCCATCTATGATAGTCTTTTGAAGTAGAACCGTTCTTGAAAGGAATATCGCATAGATCTAAATTAAATTAATGATTGGATTTTAAATACAAAGGTTAGGAAACTTGATGTCCCACGACACCTCTATAATATTTTTGTTAAGTGTTAGTATTCTATTCTAAAGCAGCTTCTAATGACCCACAGAACATTAATTTGTAATGACCTAACTAACACTTAGCTTTCACCGCCCACCAGATGTCGCTTCCGTGCCCCCTTTTAAAAATCGAATTATGCAATACGATGTACCTATTGTCAAACAAAACCGCGACGTCTGACCTCTGACGCAATCCAGTAATCAACTGTCAAACTTTCAATTGTGGAATTGCAATCGCTGTAATACCATATTTTTAATGTTATAATGAAAATAAATATCCAGAAAGGGCTTGTCATACGTATATTGTATTATGTATAAATTGTATCTTGTTACCAAAATTTGGTTGACTTGACATGCACTCCATTTGCAGTATAGAGACGAAACGTGCGTACGAAGGAAGGTGTGACGGAGACTTTGAGGAAATATTATATAGAGTTCGCGCTCCGAATAAATATACAGAGTAGCGGTGTTCGAGTGGCTGAGGTTTGGGTTAGGTAGCGGGGAGGCGGAGCGCAGAGTCGAGCGGTAGAGGGGAGCGCGCGCGGGGCGGGAAGCGTGTGGGAGACGGTCTGGCGGCCGGTCTGGGGGGCTCGCGCGGGGCGGGAAGCGTGCGGGAGAGAGGCAAGGGGTAAGGAGAACCATCGCACTAGTGCGTCGGTGTGCGTATTGTCTTTTCATTCTAACACTTCATTTCCAGATTCGCCATCGCACCTTCGCATCGACGAAGATGTGTATTTACACATAACTAATACATTTGTATTAGTTTAAAGTAGGCGAGGCGCGATCGCAGCAGGCAGGCGACGACTGCGCGCTTCGGCCTCTCGCGCTCGACTAAGAGACTTGATGATCGTGTGATTGATCTAGTACGTAATATATCTTTGGACGGAGATGATAATATGCACTTATATGTTTGTGCATTTTCCTTTCTCCTCATCGACAAGGTGATGCCTCTTCTAGTTTTCAATTCCATGGCTCCAGGTGCAGACAGACGGACATATGAAACCGTGGGTGAAGCGGAAGTAGAATAATGTGATCAATAGTTGTGTATCGGCATGTAATTCGTCTACAAATTTGACAGAATGTAGAGTTGCGATATAGCTAGACACAGCTTCACATTTTTGATGAAAATGTTACAATGTTTCTACTTCGTAACGAATTCGTGAATGTAATGTTGTTTATAAAATGTTCGTAAAAGAGAAGAGAAATGAACAAATAATCAAATGAAACGAAAATTTGGAGGTAATACGTCACGGCCCGGTGGCGTAGTTGGTTATCGCGTTGGCATCGAGACCCAGGTTCGAATCCTGGCCGGGATGATCATTTTCAGTTTGCATTTTTCTAATAAAAAAAATATATAAAGCGAGTACGTGCTTAATACTAACATATAAACATAAATATTAATCAAATGAAGCCAATCTAGAACTCTTTTCTTATCATAATGCCTCTTAAAAGAAATAAATATGTACATACATACCACACGCTGTAAGCAGAGTAACAGAGTAAAAACTGTAAGCTCCTTCCCTTCTTACCTTACTAGGTGATAGGGTTTATCCCGTCCGGGTTGGTACCATCGCACTGAATGAAACGTCGGTCGAAACGGCTATGTAAATAGTTCGTGTTTTCCGTTCAGTTCAGTGTAGCCGACATGAAATGAAGGGAATAACTGACATGGCATGGCGGTTCACCCGGTGTTATGGGCTGACATCACGGGTGTTATACAACTTCTCCCAAAACTCAACGTTAAGCGGGAACCGGGAGTAGGCCGGGAGTTTATGACTACCCAGGGAAAAATAAGAAAAAAAATCCATTTGTTGCCCGTGGTCCTAAATCGGAGTCATTTTTTTTTTCATGATATGAGCAATATTTGAAAAACACTCTCGTACAACATTTTTAGGTACTATACGACTACAAATTTGCAAATATAATTGTAATTTTTTTTTAATTGGTAGCCTAAATAACTCTGCTATTGATCAGTATCCCAAATAAAACCAAAATGCCCATAGTTTTATCACAAAAAATATTCAGTAAAATTTTTATCTGAAAAAACAAATGACTCCGATTTTTTTTTCTCATTTTTCCCTGGGTAGTCATTAAACTGGCCTAATCCCTGGTCCCCGCTTGACGTTGAGTTTTGGGACACGTTATATGTGATGTAGCCAACCGTGTCAGATTCCATAAAAAAAAATCGGAGTACATAAGTAGCCCCGCGCCGCGCGCCGCCCGCAGCGGCCGCGCCGGTGTAATGTTTCTCATATTTTGGTTCATCAGTTTCTCATTTGTCTCTGTCGGTGCATGCAATCGACACCCAGCCGCCGGCGGCGGCGGCGGCGTATTCCCGAAGTGGGCCATTGTCCTACTTCAGAAGTCGTAGGCGGCAGATTTGAGGTTGTATTTATCTGTTGGCGATGCTTGGAATATTGGTTTTCAATTTATTTGGCGCCTCTAGTGACCAAGGGCAGCCTTAGCGAACGATCCTGGGTTCGAACGATCTTCATTAGCGTGAACCCAATGTTTATTTATTTATTTTTAAAATCTGTTGAGAACGTTGTTCACGCAAAGAGGGTTCCGTAGCCATATGTTTCTTCTTGCACGTATAGCGAGTGTGCGTAGCAATCACGCGGTCGCACTCGCATGAATCTCGCGTTCGGCACAGCTTATTTTGCATCTGTATATTGACTAGCTTTTGCCCGCGGCTTCGCTCGCGTGAAATTCCTATTTAAAGAGAAGAAAGTAAGTAAGCCCGCCACTGTACCTTTATTTCCATGAGAGCCACATTTTAGCGTAACCGAAACTGAATTTTATTTAGCCTATCCTTGTCCCGTAAAGTTAAATTTATTTGTACTAAGTTTAATTGAATTCGGATGATCGGTTTAAGAGTTATGGAGGAAGATACATACATACAGACATGACATACATATAGAAAAGATTCCTAAAAATCGTCAATTTAGTTTAAGTATCATACATAGAGTTCACAAACGCACTATCTCATAAAACAAAGTATCTAACTTACTCCATGTCCATCCATTACAGATTTATTATTATTAGCAAAGAGAACTCTTTGATTATTAGTATTGATTCCTTCGTATTTATGAAGTAAGATGGGAACCTAATTACATGTGTTCACCGATAGACGGCCGTTACCGTTCATACTTTTGTAGTTACAATGTTTGATCATTCGGTAGATGGCGCTCTTCCGCACATTATGATACTTGTATGGAGAACCCTTTTTTTTCTCGTTTTATTATTTGCTGGCATATCCGCCATGATAACACATATTCTGTGAAAATTTCAACCGGCTACCTATTACGGTTCAAAAGATAAAGCCCTCAGATGGACAGACAGAAAGACAGACGGCATAGTCGTATACATACGGAACCCTAAAAAGAAGGTACCTTCCCATTTCCCTGCCTTACTAGGTAAAGTTAATCTGACCGGATTCTTACGAGTCCGATACGAACTATATAAGCTGCTTCGTTATTTACGTAATACGTAAATAACGAAGCAGCTTATCAAACGCCGGTATGTCCACCCCAGACCACATTTTGACATTTTTTCTATGAAATATAGAAAAGCTAATTCTGACCATTCCCGTACTATTCAAATTCAAATACGTCCTCATTATTGCTATGAAAACGTTGTCAAAAAACTCTGTTTCAATTCAGAAGCCAGTAGGTCCACATATACATTCATATCAAAATCCCATACGTCCAAACCAGCCAATCAACATCGAGCAGTCGGCCATTATGGCGGCCATTACTGTTAGAAGCGGAGGCGTGTTTGGTGTCAGTCTATGACAGTTCTGTATCAAAATCAAGTAAGTCCCGCTTTATATTTTTTCAAAACCCTATACGTCCACTGGTGTATTTCAAAACCTTGTATGTCCACACCCGATTTAAAGGTTTCAACGAGTTTTTCTATGATCACCTATTATTATATTTTGACAGAGACGTTATAATAACTAAACAACGTAAAATAAATCTAAACATTTAGGTTATACGGTCTATATTACACAAAACATGAAAATGCTTATTATCTCCTTTACACTTATCAAGGACATACTGGCGTTTGATATTTATCAACTCGTATGTAATCGAAATTTTTGACATAAATAACGTAGCACCTTATATTGGTGTAATGAACGCAGGCGGTCGGTGTAGCCAACCAGGTTTAAAACAACTATAATAATTGGAATTTAGCTCTCCTCCCGCCCCTTGTCTAAATACGATGTGTAATACGCGATGTGTAATGCGCGATTTTGTACCGTGTGGGGCCGGTACTTTAAGAGAATAGCCCCACTGCATCTCTCCCCGTGTATGTCGTAAAAGGCGACTAAGGGATATTACTCCCTTCTTATATTACTAGGTGGTATGGTTTATCCCGCCCGGGTTGGTACCACCGCACTGAATGGAAGGTCGGTCGAAACGGCTATGTAAATAGTTTGTGTTTTCCGTCCAGTTCAGTGTAGCCGGCACGACCGAAGGGAAACACTGACCTGGCACCAAGTTCACCCCGTGTTATGGGCTGACATCACGGATGTTGTAGGTGATGTAGCCAACCGTGTCAGTTTCCATAAAAAAAAAAAAAAGTTATGTTATCTGATCGTGCAGAGCCGAGGGCAAAATTAGCTGTACAGTACGCGACGGTAAATAATGCACATCGGGCTTTAGTAAGATACATTCCGGCTGTAGAGCGTCGTCCCTGTCGCACTAGCTCGCACGTCTCTGTGCGACAGGGACGACGCTCTACAACCGGATTGTCTCTTTCTAAAGCCTGATGTACATTATTTACTGCCGCGCACTGTACTTATGTTACCACTTGTTACGTTTGATATTGGCAAAGAGACTTTTTTTTAAAGGAAACTGACACGGTTGGCTACATCACCGATGTCACCCAATCCGTGATGTCAGCCCATAACACCGGGTGAACTAGGTGCTATGTCAGTGCTTCCCTTCATTTTATGTCGGCTACACTGAACTGGGCGGAAAACACGAACTATTTACATAGCCGTTTCGATCGACGTTTCATTCAGTGCGGTGGTACCAACCCGGGAGGGATATACCGTAAAAAATAGTAAGGTATGAAGTGAAAAAAAAAATCAACTGAGCTCCCATCTTAAATGAATCTATTCGTTTACACTAACACTCCATCGTTGTGAGATGAAATATTATTTTAGGTAAAGACATGTAGTATGTTAGAATAACCTGCACAATAAGCTGAGTATACAACACAGTTGCGCATACAAACACTTCACTTCCCACGCGCCGGCGCATAGAGCACCTATGTGAACCGCTGGGCAGCTGTTCCAACAGACCCAACTCCCCACATTTTACTATTGCATTTTCAGACGCGATAACTTCTCTCTCTCTCACTCTCTTTCATTCTTATAGAGTGCGATAAAGATCAGAGACACTTCTCGATCGTGAAATTCCTACTAGAGTCGAGGACATAAGATTCTCAGGTACATTCGTGTCGTCAGTCGGAGCAATTTGGTTGCAACATCGGCATGTATATACGCTTGCAAGCCACAATTTACTCGTGTCGTAGAACGCATGTTCTAGCTAGGAGTTCCTTGTACCTTGCTTGTTCTTGCTCGGCGAAGCAAGCTAGGCATATATGACAGCAGGTACAGTTTTTAGGTTTCCGTACCGCGTACGGAAGCCTATTACTAAGCCTACAACGTCTGTCTGTATGTCTGTCCGTCCGTCCGTCCGTGGCTGTGCGGTCTTTAAAAACTATTACGGTTTCAAAGATACTTACAACATTTTCACAGAATAGTTATGTGTTATTTTGACGGATTTAACAACAAAATTAAATAATAAATAAAACAGGAAAAAATTGAGCGTGGTCCCCATACAAGAAACGTATATTTTCAATGTTTTTTTGTGGTGCGGAAACCTCGGTGCGCGAGTCCGACTCGCATTTGGTCGATTTTTTTTTAATGTAGGACTGAGATAGGAATAAAATTGTTGTATTTACGAAAGGGAAACACAATAATGACTATGTGTGGCCCGGAGTTGAAGAGAATGGGCCCGCTGCATCTCTCCCTCTCCATGTTTACGACATGCGCGGCGAGAGATGCAGTGAGATGAGATGAGGTGCTCCGGAGCCGGCACAGTATGATTTATAGATATCTGAGAAGGATTGAAGAGACTTCCGTCCAACAATGAACCCAAAAAAGCAGACTGACTGTTATTTATATTACTGGCTTGTCTCGTCTTGTTCTGAACGTGTAACGTAGGTAATAATCAATTAGCATTTTGTTCTCAATTTCTTGCAAAAAAGTCAAGTGCCCATCTACTATGGCCGCCATTACTAAAAACGTTAAAACTGTTCATCTACTTATGGCCGCCATTATTAAAAACGTTAAAGTGCCCATCTACTATGGCCGCGATTATTAAAAACGTTAAAGTGCCCATCTACCATATGTGGTCGGTATATTTTACTTTACAGACGAGACTTAAAAATACTTGTAGCACAACACCGATTACTCTGCTTACCCCGATTGTCGGGATACGGCGTGTGGTGTGTGTACTTAAAAAGCGAAATTTTACAAAACCTTTGGACAACAAGCGAACTGTTCATTGGTTTCTTCTTAATCTTCTTTATAAGTGGTTTCTCGGTGGAGAGTTGTTTGACACTTCTACTTCCTCTCCTTTTTATTACCAAACTTCTTATTGTCGGTAATGTTCTGCAAATTATTGTAGTATTTTCCTAAATACAGATTTCTCCTTGGTGATGGCACTTTCACCGGCGTCTTTTTAATCAGTTGCGCTTTTACAAATTCAACCAATTGACGTAAAGCAAGATAAATGCATTCTTCATTTTATTAAAAAGTTCTTTGTTAACTGAACGCTTCTTTTACCGATCCAGTGCAAGGTCACCTAATAACGAGTGCATTAACACAAGTTGATCTATAATTGAGATAGAGTTAAATATTTTGCAACACCCGGTCTTATCCGTCTAGATCACCGCAAGCTTACTGTTATCCTATTCATGATCTGAGAGCAAATTATTGTTTTCAAGTTTCTTTAGTTTTTTTCAACAGTCGTATAATCGATTTAAAATGCGTTCGACCTTTAAACGAGAGCAGATCGAAAGGCCAAGTATGCAAGCCGACCTTACTGCAACCTCATAGACTGAACGCCATCTCAGGGTCTACGTAGGTCCCCATTGTTACATAAAATATGATTTAGCAATACAATGGCACTTGAAGTAACTCATTTACGAGTTAAGTAGGTAAATCGATTATAAAATTTCTTAGCGCTACCAGAATTGCCAGTTACTTCGCTTTATGTAACCTCCTGACCTTTATTTTCACGACAATCGACGCTCGTACTCTGAATTTTTAGTGCTTCGCTTTTAGCATCTAACAATATGCTAGCACTATAAAATGTTCGAATGAGGCGACGTTATGCGCCCGTTTATTACGTAATAATGAACTTCTAGTATGATTTAAATTATCTGAAATTTTATGACATTTTTGCATTAGTATTTCCATATATCGAGTACCCATTAAAACTGATTAATAGTAACAAAGATGGAGGATGAGAATAAGAAAGACATGTAGGATCATGCAGGATGATTATATTAGGTGCAAATCGGAATAAATAGCCCTAAATGAATAAGAAACGGAACGCTTATGAAATAATTCAATGTGAAATTAACAATAAAATTGTTGACACAAAATATGGAATCAATTTAATTTTTTATATAAAAAAATAATTAGTGAGTGTTTATTTAACGTAATTTACAAAACAACAAAGAAAACACAAACAACATAAACTACAATAATAAAGTAATTTAATGTTTTGTCTTTTATTTTTTATGGTTGAATTAATTCCAGTTTCATGTTTTGTTCAATATTATTGTAGGATATTTACTATTATACCTTATTGTAGGATATCGCCCGTCCATAATTATGAAAATGTACAATAAAAATATTTCTTAGTCATATTTTATTTAGATACACACAACCTCGAAAGTATCGTGACAACACCAGATTAACTGCACATAAACCGATACTCTAATAAAATTCCTGATGAAGTTTATAGATGCGTTTGCTTTAAAATTAACAACTTCTTGGGCGAGACGGTTGCGAAATTGCAAGGAATGTCGATTTCCTTATTTCGTATTGTATTTACTCACGCTGAAAGCACTAATCCATGAGCGCGAAAACATTTTAATTAGTATAATTATTGCGTAATTATCTTAGGTTAAAGTATGTCTCTATACATTATTCTAAAAGAACTTGCTGTGGATGGTCTGACTTCAAGCTAATAGTCTCAAAAAGAAAGGAACATTAAAAACATCCTGAAATCATCTCTACTTTTTTATGGAAACTGATACAGTTGCTTATATCACCTACCTACAACATGCATGATGTCAGCCCATAACACATTGGTGAACCAGGTGCCATGTCAGTGCTTCCCTTCGGTCGTGCCCGTTACACTGAACTGGATGGAAAACGGAGCCAGCGCGGTGGGTGGTAGCCACGGTCTGGGCGTTGGTTGGACTCCTGATAATTACGGTATTTAACCCGAGCGATGTTATTTCTCTGATTCATAGTCGATTTTTCATACAGCCCATCTACTTAGATGTTTCTTGATTGGACACTTGTTGTTCTAAGAAATAAAAACAACAGATTTTCTTCAAAAAACAAATACTAAACAAAAACTATCGCCTATCACAGGAGTTCCGGCCGGACCTGTGCGTCGCTACGTCTTCAGAGCGATTTTATAAAGGTCCCTGCCGTTGGCAAAGTGCTAGTCGGACTCGGGCACCGAGTATATTTGTTGTTTTTCTTTAGAGTTTGCAGTATAATCACGACAAGTTTGAAGCTTGTATTACCGTGTTTACGAAAGAGAAAAAAAACTTTGAAAAAAAAACACGTTTCATGTATGGGGACCCCTCTTAATTATTAACGTTTGTTTTTTTTTTAGAATGTCCGCCATAATAACACATGTTTTGTGCAAATTTCAACTGGCTAGCTATTACGGCTCAAAAGATACAGCCCTCGGACAGACAGTCGGGCAGGACAGACAGACAAACATACAGACAGATAGACGGCGTAGGCTTAGTAATAGGCTTCCGTACGGATGCGGAGCCCTAAAAGGTGACCTACCCCTAGCCATCAGCACATAGCTATCACATTGAATTTCTTACATCGCTTATGTCTCAAGGTCAATGCCCTCGAATGTCAGTGGTCGCTTTATCCGAATTACGGTCGACTGAGCTTTGCGTGAGCTTTGCATGTGGAGAATTTGAGAATTTAGACACAAAATCAAACTGCATTCCTAGAACTTACCTACCCAGCTGGGGTCTGAGCGAGTTCGCGTTACAAAATGGAGGCAATTGACCCGAGACAAAACGAATTCAAGGTAAACAGAGTAGACGTCTACTCTACAGATCTTGATTGTGTTGCTAGAAAACTACTTTCCCTTGAGTTATTTAGTTTTCTGAAATTCTTATTGTAATTGTGTTTTTTTTTATTTCTAGCATGTAGAGTCCACACTTGATATATTTGTTCTTAACAAACTCAAAGAATTGTCTTGATTTTGTCGTAATTAGCATTCCACATTTGCAGAAGTATATAAATTGCAGAACTACATAAAATGTGTTGAGGAATCAGGTTTCCAAACATCTTGAGTTTCATAAATTTTTAAAGTCTAAAAATTAAGAGGCCTAATTTTTTTATTGAAATAAGAAAGTTTGATAATTTATAATATTATATATTATTAGCAATTAAAGCACTAAACTATCGTAGTAATACCCAACGTGGATTATCGTGACAACCGGGAGCACTTTTAGAATTGCCGAAAAAACATCAACTAATCAATATTCCGACAGCTTACTGTGAAATTGTCTATCCGGTTGAATGTTTACTGAAATGGAAAACAGCGCGCGCGCATAGTGTCGACAGATCGAATTCAATCAGCTGACTACGCACTCTCAGTGTCACGTTGTTGCTCTACGATGTTGTCACTTGTGCTGGGCTGGGGAATTTTTTTGAGTGATTTTGTAATTACAACATTTCACTAAAACATTGAATAGACGATTGGGTAATTAGAAGATATCAAGGCCTTTTGGCGGCTAATAATTTCGTACAAGCGTATTTAGTTAAGGACATGGATTCCAGTATTGTATATTAAAAAAAACCTCTTGCTTAAAATGTTTGTTAGGTAGTTTTACGCAGTCGGATTTTTCTTTTATTTTTAATAATCAATTTGACTAATATTGCCGATTTAAATGTATATTTGTATTTTGTTTTATGATGTTCTATAGTAGTTCTAACTTTAGAAATTAGAATTCATTTTTGGATTACTAACCCAGGTCAAATCTGACTATCAGCCTAGGTAGGTACTACAGACTGCAGTAGTAATTCACAGTGTGTAGGCTATTGTGCTTATTACTACGAATATTGTGTTTTTAATGGAAAAATACCGGTTTAACTCGTAATCACAAAAGTTTATAAGCGATTCATTTGGCGATATACCAATAAATACATAATATGGACTTTATCAATAATCAATTTGAACCTGAAATGGAGGTCAGACTTAGAATAATTAGCAATCTTCTCTACTGAGTAATAAAATGTCTTTAACGTCTGTCTGTCTGTATAGAGTAAACTCGAAAACGGGTAAACTATTTTACATGCTACCAATTACGCCATCGGGTCTATAACGTATTCTCTCTAAATCTTCGAACTGTTGCTTGCATCTTCTCGAGTAGGTATTATGACGCAAATTACTAGTAATAAAAATAAACGATTCTCTATCTCTATCTATGTCCTGCGTTCAGTCAACTTGCACGATCCAATATTGAATGTTATGCTGTAGTTACCAAAGTCGTAATTGGAATCGGACACTAGAAGTTGACTTAGAATTGTTAATATTATATTTTTATATGTTAGTACTAAGCATATGTACTTGCTTTTTATATTTCTTCATTAGATAAATGGAACGCCGGAAATAAAGTTGCGTTTTTACTATTTGAATGTGGTATATTTCACGATGGTTGTGGAATATCGATCATTACTGCAATTAATGAGAAACACGGATTGTCTATAGAGATTTATTATGTAAATACGTGTGTACATATACATAATGATTCTGTTGTCTGAAAGAATGCGCAGTGTGCACGGTCGTGCAATTATGCAGTTTCGTTAGATTAAACAACAACATATTATAGTACTTCCCCGTTTCTATAGCTCGCAGCTCGCTGTACATATGGAACGCGCGGCTGCATCCACCGGAACTAAAATGTAACTGCAATTCAACGTAGAATTTTATCTACGTAACTTCGGCAGCCACCGCGCAGTCGTTCCAGGTAGTATGCCGCGCCGCCCGCGCCGCGTTACTTCATTGGTCGTGAAATTTAACAGCACTACGTACAATGGCCTTGTCACATTGAAGGCGTTTGAAGGATACCTTTACGAGATATCGATAGTATTAATAAACCATGTAGGTATGATTCTATTATCTACATTATGCACTTGCAGCACGGGCGTGCCCAGGATTTTGTTCGAAGAACCTAACCCCTCCCCCCGAGGAGGGAGGGAGGGATCCCTCGGTTTTTTTTTATAGAAACTGACACGGTTGGCTACATCACCTACAACATCCGCAATGTCAGCCCATAACATCGGGTGAACTAGGTGCCATGTCAGTGCTTCCCTTCGGTCGTGCCGGCTACACTGAACTGGACGGAAAACACAAACTATTCACATAGCCGTTTCGACCGACATTTCATTCAGTGCGGTGGTACCAACCCGGGCGGGTTGAACCCTACCACCATTTTAGTAAGGTAAGAAGGGAAGGGCCCTACAGTTTTACGTGGAATCCGAACCATGGTCAGCCTCCAACGGTCGAGCGGTCACCCATCCAAGTACTGACCGGCCCAGCGTTATATATAATCAATAGCGACAGTAGACTGTCTGCACTACTGAGCTATCGAGGCTGAGAGTAAGCCTAGAAGTGTTGCAGAAGTTTTCAGGTACTTATTTCTTATTTACACGTGTATGGAAAATGTTAATACCTACCTACCTATTTGATGTGGATAATAAAATTGAAAGGCGACGATAAAGTTATTATTATTACATTTTTAGAGCACGAATACCTATCAATGCATGTAGTATCGGTTGTATTAAATACAAGCTGTGCCCGCGGCTCCGCCCGCTCTCATATTTCACTTCACTGCTAACCTCATAAGCCATTTAGCGTGATAGTAAGTAGCCTATAGTTGATGGATAGAATCAAGCTATCCGTAGATTATTTTTTATTAAAATCGGTTCAGTGGTTCTCGAGTTATAAGCGGACAGACAGACACTCAGACACTCAGACAGAAAGCAGACGTTGGATTTTATTATAGGTAAGGAAGGAAGGAAGGAAGGAAAGGAAGGAATAAGGACTATGGTAAGCACCGCGCTCCGAATTCATATTAAAGCAGTTTCGTTTTTTTTTCTAAATCCAAAAAAAATACGATATTTTATCACAAAATATTTTATAAGCCGCTATTTTATATGAATGAACCATTCAAAAAATCGAAAGTTTGTCCTCGGTTACTCGACCATCATAGAGATGTCCTTGTGAATATTGTCCCGTGCGTTCTCCAAACAAGTTACAGTCCAAATATGAATATTTTGAATATATTACTCAAGAGAAGCGACTTGAGGTGACCTTTTTAGCGGGCCCACGCGGTGCGCAGGCGCCAACAGTCAATAGTGATCATCAGTGAAACAAACGCCCACTGCACATTCTGCCTAGACACATATTCGTTTTAGGCACAGAATAAAAATTTGCTGGAGGGGCCTTAGAACGGGCGTACCGAACATATATACATACATATCACACACGCTGAATCCCGACAATCGGGGTAAGCAGAGTAATCGGTGTTGTGCTGCAAGAAGTCTGGTAAGTTACAGCACAACACCGACCACCAAGTTTCGCAAATTATTCGAACAAGATTCAATCGATCAAGCAGCAAGTAAGGCACGAAGACCCACCTGCTGCATGTCTCGGTGGAAGTACCGTGCCAAGGTGAGAGGTGGCGAGCCTGTCGCCCTTTAGCACGGCATCTTGTCCTTATCGCTTAGTCGCCTTTTACGACATGCACGGGGAGAGATGCAGTGAGGCCGTACCGAACTTATACTGAAACCACGATGACCATTTTACTTGCGACCTTTTAGTTCGTGCTACGATAAAACTAGTTTACTCAGACATATTTCTACTGCGGATGAACGTCTGCACTGAATCATAGTAAGTCGTGCTTAGTTTGAAGTAAGTCAACCGGTACTTACTTGCGGCGCGCGGTCCACGCCTCCTTTTCCCATCACTCTACTTTAGAATGATCTGTGGTTTATGGGTTCGTTTAAAAATAAAGACAAACAAATTGTACTGGGCCAATTGCGCCAACACGAATTTAACGATATAAATCAGTTTAACTCGTTAAGCTAGTAACCGTTGACTGTGGGAACCGCGTTTAAATCCATAACTCGCTACTTAACTCTAAATTCGTGTTGGCGCAATTGGGCCTTAGGTACACAATGTGTCAGTCAGTCGACGTGTATGCGTCCACTGCTGGACATAAGCCTCTCCCATTTTCCTCCAGTCCTCCCGGCCTTCAGCGGTACGGAACCACTGCTTTCCGCCGACGTACTTGATGTCGTCGTCCTACCTGGCGGTGGTATTCCTTCCCACACTCCGTTTTCCTGTCCACGGCTGCCAGTGTAGGTCACGGTTACTCCAATGGCCGTCATCTCTTTGGCTAACGTGCCCAGTCCACTGCCACTTAACTTAGCTACCCGGCGTTCAATATCGGCTACTTTGGTACGTTGGTGGTTTGCCTCGTTACGCACTAATGTGTGACCTCGGTAAATATTAAAACAATATTTATTTATAATATAATAAGCATACCTGCTGAGTATAAACTAATAATTAATATATTTCATAAATTAATTACATGTGAATTTCAAACAACTCAATCGTTTTGTTCAGCATTTTTGGGTTATGGCCGCCCGGTTGGCCGGACTGCGAACAGATACAAAGCGTCACGTGTGCATGACAGCTGGCTAGGTCTGGCTGAACGGATGGACGAAAACGTTTCGAGAGATTTCCGGTTATATTAACGGAACGCTGAAAATATAATATTGTATCTGTACGCCTTTCAGAAGTTAATTATCTGCTCGATTATCTGCTAATATGTATTTTAAAGTTAATGTGTTTTTCACCAATACAATCTGACATAAATTGTGGGCGAATCATATAAATTACACATTACACGATATTACGGTTGCAGAGTGACTTGTTGAAATACACTTTCTATCATTCAGCGTTTAAATATATGAGACGGCCTAAAAAAAGTCACACAGAATTTTTTTTGACGTGATGATGTCACGTCTTATGAATTGATGAACACCGGCTGCACGCACGAAGAAGTGTAACGTTCCATCTAAACCTGTGTGTGCAAGCGAGAGCGCGATAGAGACCTGTGTGTGCAAGCGAGAGCGCGATAGAGAGGCATATACAATAGTAGGAAATACAAAATATTTTTCTCCGTCTTTTGCGAGCCTCGAACCCGCGATCCCTGCCACCATCACTGACCAGACGTGTTATACACGCGGGCTATCGACCGTCTACTTATCGCTGCAAATTTTCTCAACAGTATGTGACAACAGTATGTGAATTTAATGGAGCGACATCTAGCGTCCACATCTAGCGTCAATATTAAATTAAATACTTCAGCCAGCGGTATACTTGATTTAGAAGTTAGGTAATTGTTGCAACGTTGAACATGTAGATGGCGTTATGTAGGTTTTTTAAATTTAATTAATAGTCGTTATTTTCTCATATTTTTTATTAGTTATTATCACATCTTTATCATGTACTTAAATAAATTTTACATGGTAAATATCCGCCGGAACTGATTTACTTTATGACATCATCACGTAAAACTATCGTCCGTAAACCAACTTTACAGACAACCAATTTTTTTTAATGGAATCTGACACGGTCGGCTACATCACCTATGCACAACATCCGTGATGTCAGCCCATAACACCGGGCGAACTAAGTGCCAAGTCAGTGCTTCCCTTCATTTCATGTCGGCTAAACTGAACCGGACGGAAAACACGAAGTATTTACATAGCCAATTCGAAGATGGTATCAACCCGGGCGGGATATATCCTACCACCTAGTAAGGTAAGAAAGGAAGGGACCTAAAGTTTTACGTGGAATCCGAACCGGTCAGCCACCAACGGTCTAGCGGTCACCCATCCAAGTACTGACCGCGCCTAGGTGTGCTTAAGAACAGTCGACCAATCGACTGAGTTACCGAGGCTGACTTATTGCATTGATGCTAGTCTGCTGAGCGGGTCGCGTCGTGGTCTCTTCAAAATACTACATGAGTGAGGCTAACCAATACGCGTACGTTATATATATACATATGTATATTAAAATAAAACTTATTCCAATGAAATTAACCTACTGAAGAAAATATTAAAAATATACAAAAACTGAATAAATGTAAGGTGAAAAAAGTAGGAAACGAGATGTGTGCTGACACTGTACCGTTGACAGATAGAGAAAGGGGGGGGTCCGCTAACTGTAAATAACATAGCCCACTCTCCCACAGGCGTTGCCCCTTTGAATCGCCAGCCCTATTCGCTGAAAGAAAAAAGACTTGGCCCATGGTCGGTTAAAATTAAAATAGTTATTAAATTTCAACTGCGTGCTCGTTAGATTTTCTTCATCATCTTAATCAGGTGCTAGTATGATTTCCAATCAAGATGAATCACGGAAATGATTTGTAAGTTTAGCCCGGACATACTTTTTCTGATACCTCTTTTGATCCATTATTGCTTCGACAACACCATGAGTCATGTGGTGAGGTATTCCAGCATTGTTGGGTTTTCGTGGTTTTTGTGAGTGTATAGTCATTCATTTACCTACCCGCTTATTCATCTGTTAAAATCCTATGTAAACTGTGTGACACCATCGGGCGTAACACAGCTTAGTACTTAGGACACAAACTACTAATCCAGCAGTCAATGTAAATTTACTTCCTGTGACATTGTGCATCAGAATGACTTTTACATTTGAACTTAACAGTTTGAAATGTTGGTACCCGGTCGGTAGACTCTTTTATGAGAATGTATAAAAATATAATCGTGTCTTAGCCGTGATACATGAAGTTAGTATAACATTTCATTTTAGGGCATTTTAAGATAAAATATATAGTATCTCATCATGTGTGACGCGCTTCAGAGGTCTGGCATTTCTATGGCTGCATTAAACATTTTCACTATCTGCACCACAATGCCGTTAACAAATCTTTATTTTCAACTTCTTTACATTGTCATTCATACTTGTCTTTCTGTCTGTCCACTTACAGCTCGGGAGCGAGCCGAGAATCTAACGATTTACTTACATACTGTTTCAATCTGTACAACCTGATATGCATACCTCTGGATGGTTTTTCATTACCTACCCCTGCAATATCAAGTGTTAAATTAGAGTTTATTATTGGGTACGGATTTCATTATTCGTGACAGCATTAAGGGAAACGAGTTTATTTGTAGAGCAGGTATGCAATATATGACGATAGCATACCGAAAGATACCGACCGACTGTATCCACGGAGCACAAGGGATTCACACTCGCCATAAGTTATTCGTGTACATAATTTCGTGACGCCAAGCCTTCAAGAAAACTCACGAATCTATTGTTCTGCATTTACTAATAACCCATCATTACATATGCACGTATAATCATAATTATGGATTATATAACTAAAACACTTCCATACAATTAGGCGCATTAAATTGACTTGTCAGGACAAGTTACGAGCATTTCTCTGACGCGACGACGACGTAGGCAATGCAGACAATGGATAGGCAGAATAGTTTCGATGGAAAGTGGAAGTCTCTTCGATGGAAAGTGGAAGTCTCTTCCATTGAAAGTGGAAGTCTCTTCCATTGAAAGTGGAAGTATCTTCGAAGGAAAGCGGTAGTATTTTCGAAGGAAAGTGGAAGTCTCTTCGATGGAAAGTGGAAGTCTCTTCGATGGAAAGTGGAAGACTCTTCGATGGAAATTGGAAGTCTCTTCGATGGAAAATGGAAGGCTCTGCCATTGAAATTTGAAAGTGGAAGTATCTTCGAAGGAAAGCGGAATTATTTTCGAAGGAAAGTGGAACTCTCTTCGATGGAAAGTGGAAGTCTCTTCGATGGAAATTGGAAGTCTCTTCGTTGGAAATTGGAAGTCTCTTCGTTGGAAATTGGAAGTCTCTTCGATGGAAAGTGGAGGGCTCTTCCATTGAAAGTGGAAGTATCTTCGAAGGAAAGCGGAATTATCTTCGAAGGAAAGTGGAAGTCTCTTCGAAGGAAAGTGGAAGTATCTTCGAAGGAAAGCGGCACTTTCTTCGATGGAAAGTGGAAGTCTCTTCGATGGAAAGTGGAAGTCTCTTCGACGGAAAGCTGAAGTCTCTTCGATGGAAATTGGAAGTATTGTCGATAGAATTTGTCAGCCTCGATAGCTCAGTGGTGCAGACAGTCGACTGTTACTATTGATTGTTAAGCCACGCTGGGCGCGGTCAGTACTTGGATGGGTGACCGCTCGACCGTTGGAGGCTGACCGTGGTTCGGATTCCACGTAAAACTGTAGGTTCCTTCCCTTCATACCATACTAGGTGGTAGGGTTCAACCCGCCCGGGTTGGTACCACCGCACTGAATGAAACGTTGGTCGAAACGGCTATGTATCGTACTATGTACCGAAGGGAACCACTGACATGGCACCTAGTTCACCCGGTGTTATGGGCTGACATCACGGATGTTGTAGGTGATGTAGCCAACCGTGCCAGTTTCCATAAAAAAAAAAATGGAAAAAATCGATAAAATGTCAACAGTTTGTTCATGTATTCACCCACGAATATAATGACGTGTAGTCTAGTGATATGAGGAATTGTTAGAGAGGAAGCTCTTATAGCCAGAGAAGAACCAAAGTCACCAAAATTAATAAATTTATCCTTTCGTTTTGTCTAAATTTTTTTAATATTTCTAATAAGTAAATGAATAAAGAATTCTTATAAGTACATAAATAAAGAGTAAACATAAGAGGCTACCGACCGGATAATCAATGCCGCATGATTGATGCAGACCTACACTGTACTGTGTGGGCCGGTACTTGAAAAGAATAGCCCCACTGCATCTCTCCCCGTACATGTCATAAGAAGCTACTAAGGGATAAGGACAAGATGCCGTGCTGAAGGGCGACAGGTTAGCCACCTCTCACCTTGGCACGGTCCTTCCACCGAGTCATACAACAGGTGGGTCATCGTACCTTACTTGCTGCTTGATAGTTATCCGAATACTTTGCTAAACATGGTGGTCGGTATTGTGCTGTCATTTACAAGAGTAGGTACGTCCAGCACAACTCCGATTACTCTGCTTACCCCAATTGTTGGGATACAATGTGCGGTATGTAAATGAATAAAAGCATGTCTAACTAAGCAATTACGAAATTCCATTACGCTTGTTTGAACTATTTCAATAAGGAGCGGGCTTAGAACATTGTTTGCAAAACTGACGTCATAGTAACTTTGCGTATCCACTTGATAACTGGATGCTTCCAAATATGCGCATCGGGATTTAGAGAGGTGCGGCCTCGACCCAGCAGCGGCTAGGCTGTTTGTCGTGCGTGTGCCGCGCCCGGCGGCGGCGGCGCGGCGCGACATGCCCCTCACATGGGTGGAGACACCATCATAAAGAACCTAAAAAAATCTATCAAGTGCGAGTTTTACTCGCGCACGGAGGTTTCCGTATCTATCCGCTATCAATAATATCCGCCTATCGTTTGTCTTTCAACAATGCAATGTATAAACCCTGTGGCGCCATCTATTATCCAGTAGCGTGACTAATCGATTTTTCGCACGTTTGTTGTATTGGAGCCCCCCTTAATTTTTAACATTTAATTTTTTTTATTATTTGTTGTTATATCCGCCATAGTTCTATATTCTGTGAAAATTTCAACGGGCTACCTATTACGGTTCAAGAGATACAGCCCTCGAACAGACAGACGGACGGACGGACGGACGGACAGACAGACAGCGGAGGCTTAGTAATAGGCTTCCGTACGGGATACGGAAACCTAAAAACAGAAGTACCATAATTTTTTTATATGAAAACTAGCATGTGCCAATGGTGCAGAGCCAAATTCACCCCACGTCGCGAAACAACGTTTATTGAGGTTACTTGCCAGCAGATTTGCGCCTACGTACGGGCAGACTTCATCCCTAACACGCTGGACTTACCGCGGATGCGTGTATAACTATAACTGCTAATAGTAAACATTTTAATAAGAGTTTAAGTTTAAGCACTTAAGTGTTCAATAAACCGCGTACAACTAGGTATATGATCAGTAAAGCACTGCTCCCTATAGCACAGCCGTATCGGCTAGTTTAGGGAGTTGGGCGCAAATCTTTGCACATTTGTCGGACTATTTGTATGATTGTTTTATTTATACTTGTTATGTAATATTATGTAACATGATGAAATTGATTAATAATTTTTGTTGTACATCAGATCGGCAATTTGAAATAAAAACTGTTTGACTTTTGACTTTGTACCAATCGGTTCTGCAGATCTTTCCTCTATAGAACCGGTAAACTCTGGTACGCTCTCCCTGCCCACATATTTCCCCCCAAGTACAGTCCCGGCTCCTTCAAGAGAGGCGTGAATAGACACCAGTCAGGCCGGCCAGGGATTCGCAACCCCTGCGTGCGACCGAATGACCATGGGCGTTGTTGGACACCTTATGGGTGGCTCGGCGCCACATGTCGCGCTTTCTATAAAAAATAAAAGTTTAGCCACGTCGACGTTTGCAGACACCGATCGTCGTGCTCCCTTCACTCTTCTGACAAGCATTCGTTAAATCACAGCGTTACCGGCAAACTTTAAGTAGACAATTATACAGAGTACCCGGTAGGAAATAATGAGCATCGAGCTTTAGAAAGAGAAAATACGGTTGTAAAGCGCCGTCCCGTTCCTGCCTGCCGCGCGAACTCGCACGTCTCTGTTGGGATTGGGACCAACACAAGCCCAAATCATAGCTAAGAGTAAGTATTGTATCAGAAGCATCAAATACAGAAAATTGTCTCATATTGCGATCTGTTAATAATTGATCTGACTCAATTTTGAATGAAGTTTTTTTTATTTTTTTTATGGAAACTGACACGGTTAGCTACAACATCTACAACATCCGTGATGTCAGCCCATAACACCGGGTGAAATTGGTGCCACGTCAGTGCTTCCTTTCGGTCGTGCCGGCTACACTGAACTGGCCGGAAAACACAAACTATGCACATAGCCGTTTCGACCGACCTTTAATTCAGTGCGGTGGTATCAACCCGGGCGGGTTAAACCCTACCACCTAGTAATTTTTATTAACCCACTAAGTTTTATGGACAAATAATGTTTTGATAGAACCTCGATTATTTTCGGAGAATTTTTATGGTGAGAAATAGAATTTCATTATTGCACACCCGTCAATAACAAAGAATATCATAAAGAAAACATACACAAAAAAACAATATAATTTTAAAAGAATACAGACAGAAACAAAACGAGCAATAGCGTACAAAGGCGGACTAATCGCTAGTAGTGATTTCTTCCATTCTAGGTCAATCAGTTAGGTTAGGCTAAGCAAATATACAATAAGTAATATTTAAATTAATCTAAGTTTTTTAAATCTTATTTAATATTGGTTGGTAGTTGGTACTTTTGAACCTACTAAGATTGCCACCATATGTATTATTCTATATGGGTACGTGTCCATTGCGTCAAGAGATATAATTTAAACTGGGTATGCATATTCAGTTGTCAGGCTGTGACAGTTCTCATGGTCTCATCTCGTCATGCTGTGTGTGGTCACAGGGCTTGTGGGATATTTACAAGGAACCTTATCACAACACACAACACCACTGAACAGTCAATATGCCACGTAGGTGCCTTCCTTTTCCATAAACCAATCCTGAGAGGCTTTACCCGCTGACATGATTAAAGACAAATCAAAGGCTTGTCCGGATTGTTTTGTTAAGTACCACCGCACTTAGAAGGAACTGAAGAAGGTCGGTCGAAACAGTTTGACTTGATATAATATGAAGTATCAAAATTGACGATGGCACTATACACCAGATATAGGTAATTTAAATAGGCAGTGTGGTCAAATTCTTCAGTATTCATGTTTATGCTGTAAATATTAATGCTCTTGTGAGCGGTAGTATGGGTTAATTATTTGTAAGTTACTATAATATAATACATATAAGGTACTAACAAAACATTGTGACTTGCGAAGTTTGTTTGTCAGTTCTTCTTCGCATTGAATTTAGAACTGGCGGAATTTTTGACATGTCCAAGTGTAGGTTACCTACCTATGGATGAAATTATACAATAAACAACAACAATAAACAGCAATGAAAAACATTCCGTGTATTTTATTCCGTCGAGTTCAGTGTAGAAGTCACGGACATATGTAAGCATTTACATGGCACCGAGTTCCGACTGTAACAAGGTGTAACGGGTTGATAGCAGGTGATGCAAGCATGTCAAGGTTTCATAAAATGTTCTATAATTATAATATGTATATAAAAATTTATGTTTCTTTGTTTGCCGTATTTTGTCGTACAATAAACGTCCGATTGCGATGAAACTTTGCTGATTTGTTGTGCGCAAGCCCGCGATGGTTTCTGAAATAAAAAAACAATTAAATTAAATATTCAAAACGACCAAGTGCGAGTCGGACTCGCGCACCGAGGTTTCAGCACCACAAAAAAACAATTGAAAAAAACACGTTTCTTTTATGGGAACCTCCCTTAATTATTTACTTTTTCAATTTTTTATTATTTGTTGTTATATCCGCCATAATAAATAACACATATTCTGTGAAAATTTCAACCGGCTACCTATTACGGTTCCAAAGATTACAGTAGGCCAGATAGAGTAGCAGTAGGACCGACAGACAGACGGCGTAGGCTTAGTACGGGGTACGGAAACCTAAAAATTAAAAAAAATACAAAAGAAAGCCGAATTCCTCAAATGAATGGAAGAGGTTAAGGTTATCGGTGTACCATGGAGTAAGTGGAGACATTTTTAAGGAACCAGTTTTCGCCCAAGGATCTGTATCCATATTTAACTCATTCACGATATTTAGTGTGAAGGTAAATAGTGTATGACCTTTGGGATCAACAGACATACAAATAGAAAAAAAAACTGGTTCTCGGATTATAAACGGACAGTCAATGAATCTGAATAAAACTTTCAATAGTGGTTAGGTGCTTAACTTCGACGATCGAACGTGGATGCGATGCACCACTGATCTACAGATGCTAACACGCTGGAGGTGCTTAGATTCTTGACGCTTAGGCCCACTTGCACCAACACAAATTCAATATATAAACCAGTTTAACTCGTTAAACTAGCACCCGTTGTATGTGTGAACCGCGTTTAAATCCATAACTCGCTACTTAACTTTAAACTCGTGTTGGTGCAAGACGCGCTTAGGCCCACTTGCACCAACACAAATTTAATATATAAACCAGTTTAACTCGTTAAACTAGCACCCGTTGTATGTGTGAACCGCGTTTAAATCCATAACTCGCTACTTAACTTTAAACTCGTGTTGGTGCAAGACGCGCTAAGTCATTGTACTAGTAAATGGAGTGCTGAAAGTTGAAGTTACAAAATAAAAAAAAAAAGTTTTAAAAAACATAAAACCGACTTCCTAAAAAAAGTAAAACTAAAAAACTATTTAAAATAAAAATATAAAAACCGCCTTCAAAAATATATGAAATAAAAACCTAAAAAAAAAAACGAACCCTAGAGTTGAAGGCGGTGCTAAAAAGGCTACACAAATCACAAAGGATATTATCATCCGCTCATGTTTTCTTTCATGCATCATTTTTGCTTGCTTTAGCACCGCCTTCAACTCTAGGGTTCGTTTTTTTTTTTAGGTTTTTATTTCATATATTTTTGAAGGCGGTTTTTATATTTTTATTTTAAATAGTTTTTTAGTTTTACTTTTTTTAGGAAGTCGGTTTTATGTTTTTTAAAACTTTTTTTTTATTTCACAGTTTTTTTTAGTAATTTTTTGCTATTAATGTACTCGGCGGAATCGCTCGGCCTTCGGCCTCGCGATTCCGCCTCGCTTTCCAATCCGATCTTGACCCAATTAAAATAGGACCACGTCAGCTTCGATAGCTCAGTGGTGCAGACAGTCAACTGTCGCTATTGAATTTTAAGCAACGCTGGGTGCGGTCAGTACTTAGATGGGTGACCGCTGACCGTTGGAGGCTGACCAAGGTTCGGATTCCTCGTAAAACTGTAAGTCCCTTCCCTCGTAATTTTACTTGGTGGTAGGGTTTAACCTTCCCGGGTTGGTACCACCGCACTGAATTAAACGTCGGTCGAAACGGCTATGTAAATAGTTTGTGTTTTCCGACCAGTTCAGTGTAGTCAGCACGATCAAAGGGGGAAGCACTGACATGGCACTGGTGTTATGGGCTGACATCACGGACGTTGTAGGTGATGTTGCAGAACTTAGTAGAATGGACAGACATAAACGTGTTACGGAAGCCTACTTTTATTATAAAATAACCGTCGGAGGACCTTGGTTGAAAATTGTAAAATTTAGTAGAACGGATAGACATGCATATGTTACGGAACCCTACATTCATTTTGCAGAACTTAGTAGAATGGACAGACATAAACGTGTTACGGAACCCTACTTAACAGTTGCACTCCGGGAGTGCCGGCAGATCCCGTGCCACTCTAACTTAACCCTTAACGCAATGACTTAAGGTTTCATTTTAAAAATGACGCTGACGCGATGTCGCGAGTTATACATTTTTACCCACCTAAAAAAGTGCCAAGAGCCGCTAAAGAAGTTTTCACTTCAAAAACCTCAGGGTTATCCCCTTTCAAATAAAAAAAAAAAGAATTTTCAAAATCGGCCCACAATTGACGGAGTAATCGCGTAACAAACATCCAAAAAAAGAAAACATACCGTCGAATTGAGAATCTTTTAGGTCTAAAGTAAATTTCTCGTGAAGACAAATGCAACGAGCCCAAACACGATGGGTTTATCATGTGTAGTTTAGGAGTTCCTATGGCCACCTTCTGTCTCCATCATCAAACCAGCTCGATGGTACTCGGTACAGTAGGTACTGGCCAGGTACCATAATAAATTAAACGCCGGTCGGAAAAAATAAAAAAATTTCAAATTTAGAATATTCATGAAACAAGGGTCCGAATATGTATCACTAGTATATCGATTCATTTATTTCAACAGGACAGAGAAAATTTCAAAATATTAGGTATTTAATACTTTTTAGTTTTTTTTTTTTGTTTTTTGGAAATCGGTTTAATATTTTTTAAAACAGTTTTTATTTCATTCTTTTTAGTAATATTACATAAAAAAAAGAATAATCGAAATCGAATAATCGAAATCGATTGAAGTGGTACAGAATTATTCGCCATATGTGTCAGACTGCAAATTGCTGAATAAGTCCACATCACAAATGTTTTGCTGAAGGTAACCACACACCATACTAATTTATCAAACTGAAAATTGCCGAAAACGACCACATCACAAGTTTTGCTGAAGGTAACCACACACCATAGTATTATGCTGATTTTTCGAAAACCACTGAACCAATTTCGATAAAATTGAAATGGGACCACCTCGGAAGTATGACCTAACTAACAAAAAAAGAATTTTCTAAATCGGCCCTCAATTGACGGAGAAATCGTGTTACAAACATACAAAAAAATAAAAAAAAAAAAATAAAATAAAAAAAAAAAAAAAACATACAGACGAATTGAGAACCTCCTCCTTTTTTGGAAGTCGGTTAAAAAAATAGAAACACTTGTCGACTCGCGTACGCGTGTTACGAACCTCGTTACGAACCAGATGGAAGGCGCATTAGTCGGTTATAATTTACAATCGTAATCATCAGCCCGTATCGGTCTACTGTTGGACATAGGTCTCTCCCAAGGCACGCCACCACGCGCGGTCTTCCACTTTTCCCAGCCATCCACTCCCGGCTGCTTGTACGTGGCCTCCATTTGTATATTCAATCAAGCAGCGGGTGGCAGAGTGGTTTGGGCATCGGCTTCTCATGCGAGAGGGCCGAGGTTCGAATCCGGTCGGCGTGTACCAATGACTTTTT
The DNA here is from genome assembly GCA_946902875.1 of Nematopogon swammerdamellus. Taxonomy (NCBI): domain Eukaryota; kingdom Metazoa; phylum Arthropoda; class Insecta; order Lepidoptera; family Adelidae; genus Nematopogon; species Nematopogon swammerdamellus. The sequence continues at coordinate 15,262,761 of OX336345.1, forward strand.
TCTGACGAAACAAATTACGTGCATAACTACACCTGCTGCTTCACCGTTCGGAACCGGCGTAAAACTGTAGGTCTCTTCCCTTGCCCCTTACTATAGGTGGTAGGCTCAAATTGTAGCCGCGGTGTTGGTACCACCGTACTGGATATAAGATGGCCGCTTAGTAGCCTCGGTTGTGTTCTCCTCTAGTTCAGTATAGCCAGCAATCCAGGGAAGTCTCCGGTATGGCACTTATCTTCTCGGAGGTGATATTGGCTGGTCGGAGCATTTGCTTCGGCCCCTTCGGCTCAGCCACCCATACCGGATTAACTACATAAAAAAAAGATTATGTTCGGTAAATGGTAATAAATTAATTTACATCGTGCAGCGCCGTTACTAAATATTGACAGTTAAATAATCGTAGTTCATTCATTTGGCAGCTGACATTAGAAGAATGACGTTTTTTTTTGGGTTCCGTATCGTAACAAATAATTAAAAAATGTAAAAATTAAAGGGTATACAATACAAGAAACACGATTTTGTTTTTGATCTATCGTAAAAATGGCAATAAATAAAACTGTCAAACTTGGTCTGATTACAGTGAAAACTCTAAAATAAAACACAAATATTAATATCGGCCAATGACGACGTGGTGGTACGGAACCCTCGGTGCGGTTTTTTAAATGTTTTTTTCAATGTGGAGGCCCCGGAGCGCAGTGGCGGAGGTGGTGTCTTGATTCTCGGCCTGACCGGCCTGCCCCCGTGTTCAAGGTCGACGTGTGACACATTACCACTGCTCCTCCGCAGTCAGCCATCCTACGCAGGAAACCTGTTCCGATTTGCCACCGGTGACTGTTGTAATTCGTTATAACGAATTAGTGGTGTCTCATTTATTCGAATAGGATGCTCGTTATTACATATGACTATCTCTGCACTTTGTATTTGTTCACATGGAATAAATTAGTCTTCCAATAAAGGAGATAAAATGAAAGGTTAGGTTGAAATTAGGACATAGAAGAACGACATTTACAGTTAACTTGTAACGCTGTCCATTGTTCACTGAACTTTCTGTCCGCCTTCACTAATGTTTACTGCGAAAATTATGGATTTAGAGACGTAGAATTATTTTATTGTCACATTTCATACATTGGCAGTGACGTTTTAGCTAATGTATCCCTCTATAAGAACTTCGAATTATATTACATTCGTTGATTCGAATCGATCAATCTCCCGGTGGACGAGTCTAAATCTAGGCCTTTTGATATGAACAATAAAACTAGCAAGGTGACGGCAAATGTGATTTATTTATGCTAGGTATTCTTTTTATACTAGAACATGCGAGTTTATCGTCATATATTACGAGCGAAGTAAAATATTAAAAATTGTTGAGCAACATCTAACAGGTTGAGCGCCACCGGTGTGTTTTTTGGTGGTTTCACCCTGAACCGCCCATAAAAAGGCCACAGAAAATTTGTCTAAGAAAAAAAAATAGTTTTTGCCAGTTTGGGATCCCGAGACCGAAATTACCTCCAGAAAATTGATAAAGTCGCTGAAACCGAGACGTACAGGTTTAACATTGTCTTGCAGGAAATCATCAGATTTTAGTTGCATATAAAATCCATGTACAAACGGCACACTCTTGTGACGTCCAGTCCATGGCGAAAACCGTATGTTACATTTATATTTATATGTGACGGTCGGAATTGAACCTGTTAAATATAAGGTTTTTTTTAAATAAATAAACTTGGATACCTATTTCTAGGTTAGTCTGATTCGTGTGTTTTCACGCTTAGAAAATGTGTTTAAAACATCATTACTTTCAAAACATCCAGAAGGATATTTCTCTGTGTTTATTGCCTAGCTAACCTGCAATTTTACACGCGGCTAGCTGACCTTCGAGCGTATAATATATATGGACTCGAAATTTCACGCGATATTCAAACTTCACGACAAAATATGTGAAGTTGCATGTTCAATGTAGAGAACCCTAACGAAATGAATATAATACCTACTCTAAATGTTACAGAATTTCACATTATACAAACCGATAATAAAATCAGAATTTTGCCTGCACACGTAGGTATGACAAATGGTCAGTTCATGTACATATCACACCATATGGTATCGAAATGTTTCCGTCCCTCCCTTGCGAATCCTTGACACGGATTCACTTCCATCATAAGGGTCATGTCATACACGATCCTTCTTAATTTGGACATTGACAAATTGTAATACGAGTATAAATATGACCGTACGCCAATATTGTGTATTTTACGATACACGCCAAAGTTGACACCAACGCAATTAATAAAATGTAATATTTCACCTTTTTAGGGCTGGCTGACTGACTACGCGCATTAAGGTCACCGGACGTACGGGAGGTATTAAAAACCGGCCAAGTGCGAGTCGGATTCGCGCACCGAGGTTTGCGTACCACCACGTAATTGATCGATTTTAATTATTTGTTAGGATATCCGCCATAATAGCACATAATATTCAACCGACTACATAATTTGGTTCAAAAGATACAGCCCTCGGACAGACGGCGAAGGCTTTAGCAATACAGATTTCCGTATGTGCATGTGTAGGTACCTAATAATAAATTACATTCATTCATACATGAAGTCACGCTTGCTTCCCAGAGGGGTAGGCAGAAACAACGGATCTCAATACCGCGCGGCGGCGGCGCGTCGTTAGAGGTGTGCCATGGTCCTGCCTGACATACCCTTGGCGCATCTTCCACTTTCACACAATGATGTTTTAAATGTATAGATTCAGCGTTCTATACAATATTGGAGAAGAATTTGGTATGTATTCAATAGAAAACATTGAAGCTTTGTGAAGTAGTATACATAATGCTGGGCAAGGACCGCGCTGTTGAAGTGAATGAAGGATAACTGGAGTATTACCAACAAACGTTCGGCGAACGGTCGTCGGCCCGTTCGGCGATTTGTAAATATTTTGGAAATTACGTGTTAAAGGTAGGTGCGTGCCCTTATTTGTGATATGTGACGCCGTCATCCTTGTTTCTCTTCACGGTACGATTTTTACAGTGTCGCAAGGGACACATATCAACCGATCCTTTTTTATATTTTCTTGAATAATAGTTTTTATATGCTATTAAATACACAAAATATATAATATACACAAATCATTTCTTCAAAGTTGTGAGGAATATGGAGTTGGCTCCTCCTGGCTGTCAACTCCCAATTCTGTGCTTGTCTCAATTCCCTTTTACTTCATTCAGCTTTAAAATGATTATCGTGACCGGATTTGAATTTTTCGTTAATATACATTCAGCTAGTTTTATTTTATGAACATATCAAACGTTTACCTTATAAATTCGTTATTTATAAATGGTGAATTGAGATTGTTGTCTCCAAGGACGATGGCCATCGTTATATCCAAGCGGTGTGCGATTTCAAACCTGATGCAGTTTTTCGCGCGTCTAGGACATTTAAATTTTTAATGAAAATAGAAGATAAAACTAAAAATTCATTATAAAAAATACACATTCATAAGAGGCGCTGTTTGGCTATGCAGATAAAATTATGAATTAAAATAGATAAGTACTAAATCATTGATATTGATCTACATTTTACAAACGCCTAAACATGTACCATATTGTTTAGGCTGCAGAGTCGCTAGAAACCATTGGCTTTTATAGGTATGTATTGTAAATCTTTGTGGAACTTGTGGAATACAAAATCCGCCATTTTGAGTAAATTTTAAAAGGTGGAACTGGACATAGTTTCCACAGCAACAAGGTGTAATAGGTTGACATGACAGGTGTAGCGCTGATGTAAGTAAACATGTCAGGTTCTATAAAAAAAAACCTTGGAAGCACGTGGGGAGGGGGGGGGGGGGGGGGGGGGCGCGGGGAGTCGTGTACTGTGGTCACATTAAAAATTACCACCACGACACTATGCGGTTCGTTCATATTGTCTCGAGGATCCTGTGACCCTGGAGACCTCACCAGTTCCTGACAATCAGGTCTTTGTCAATCGGTCAAGGTCACACTTTGGAAAATGTGACTGACACATTGTGGTTCATGCGAACGGTACCTACGTTTATCTGCAATAAAAATAACAAAACAAAGCACACACAATACAAATTCTTCGTCCGTTTTCTTGAGACTCTCAGCACATGATGATGCTAGCACTGGGTTAATATCAGTCCCCGCCCAAGTGCATCTCGGGAGAGGGGATAGATATGTGGTGATGTATGCCTCTTCTTAATCAACTGTTTCACCATAATTTTCCTGTTGATTAAGTTCTTCTAAATATCCCAGTCACAGTTACAATTTTTGTTGTTTGTATTGCAGCTTGTTGTTATAAGGCTTGTATTTTTACATCTGAATTAAAAAATTGTATATACCCTTGTAAAGTTTTTGCAATAACTCCGGTTGTTCCAATTATTATAGGTATGATTCTGGCATTTGTTTTCCATAAACTTTGTATTTCAATTTTGAGGGCGTAGTATTTAGTAAATTTTTCAGTTTCTTTTTTTGTAACATTGTTGTCGAAAGGAACGCTGAGGTATGTACGAATCAATGAGGTATGTTTTATTGTTGATTTTATCTGTATGTATTATGTCCGGTTAGGTAGCGGGTAATCGGTGGTAATGATAACTGGCAATTCCCATATAATTTTGGCTTCTTCATTTTCAATTACATGCGGTTCGCTTAGTGGACACTTCCACCATATTTCTGTATTTTCGAATTTGTGTTTCTTCTTTAGGCACTAGTAAACATATTTAACCAGATGATTATGTCTTTTTTTTATTTTTAATTATATTATATTATATTACTGACATGGCACCTAGTTCACCCGGTGTTATGGCCTGACATCACGGATGTTGTAGGTGATGTAGCCAACCGTGTCAGTTTCCATAAAAAAAAGAGTTTTATCTCTTTTGTATAAAAGCGGCGCGTGGTTGCCGCGCGCCGCCGCCGCCGCGCCGCGCCGCCGCCGCCGCGCCGGTCGCGATGGTGGGGTGGGGTGGGGCATCTTGTCTCGCGACGCGTTACAAACGCCGCCGCTCCGCGCGCCGTCAATGAATTCAATGAATTGCGTAATGATGATAAATGATGAAAAATTCTTACTAGACATTAACTATAAATACTTAGTAAACACGAGAATCATACTTACGAAAGTCTGGTATTTACACCTGTAAGACCTTGTGACATTCATTAGTTTGCTTTTGGCCAAAATAAAAAAAAAACCGCAATGAATAATAAAAATTCGAGAGAAGATCAAAATGAAACTTCATTAGCTTAATTATTGTTTTTTACCTTGAAAAATTAAATACAAATTTACAGTCCAAATACTTGTATAATAAACTCAGCGATAAATATATAAGTCAATGAATAAACTAGTATATTATGAAAGTACGTCTTGTAGTGTTGGAAGCATTGAAGACATCGATGGTTGGAAGTCAATCAGTGCTAAAGGGCGACTGGTTAGTCACGTTGGCGCAGTCCTTGCACTGAGTCATGCAGTAGGTCTATTTTTTTATGGAAACTGACACGGTTGGCTACATCACCTACAACATCCGTGATGTCAGCCCATAACACCGGGTGAACTAGGTGCCATGTCAGTGCTTCCCTTCGATCGTCTTATTTGCTGCTTAGTATTTTGTGCTAATATTTCGCCAAACGTGGTCGTCGGTGTTGTGCTGTAATTTACCTGTGTTCTTCCAGCACAACATACTCAGTCCGATTGTTGGACTATGTATAGATCGTATGTAGGTACTTGTTGGAAGTACAGAGTAAGGAACACTCGCCGGGGCGACCGCTTAGGGGAAGGCGGCCGCCGATCGCCGTTCTGTGGTAGGAAGTCACTAATTACGGTTTAGACATAAAAAAACTATTGTCAGTGAGAACCCCTCATCTAACTTCACCCACACCTGCAAAATATGACATCCAACTAAACCCCACACCTGGAGAACAATAGAATAGAATAGAAACACAATAACACAGAGATACAGAAGACAGAAGATAACACACAGAAGAGCAATATAAATTAACAATACTCCAGACAGAAACGAGGGAACAGTAGCGTGCAAAGGCGGACTTATCGCTTTAAGTGATTTCTTCCAGTCAACCTTTGGGTGATGATGAGAGTAAGTGAGGACGAAATATGGCAAGAGTAGTGCAGACATTTGGACAGGAAATTAATATATATGTAAATATATACAATAATACATACATGCTTTTGGGCGTCGTCGGCACAACAATCCATGCTGACGGCGCCAAGTGTCTCGCGTATCAATAAAAAAATATATATATTATATACATAAACAAATTAAAACATACCTATAAGTACAAATAACTTATACAAAAAAACAAGTGCACTATGATTCTACAGGTGTAGTTATTCTACATAGGTACATTTCTTACGCAACTGTACTTACATGTAAATACGAAAATGTTAATACTATAATTATTATACAATCACTGTGATTATAGAATGCCAGCAAACCAATTTGCATGCATAGAATATTGTTCCTTTTTTAATATGCTTTATTTTGGCGATTGCTCAATTACCATACGCATAAACTTAATAATTTAATTGAATAGAATTAATTGTACGTACACTGTAATTAGAAGAGCGAGTTTTGCTAGGGGTCATATAAACACTCACACGCACGGAACAATGATATGAATATTGTGAGTGCTTCATACACTACACCAGAAGAGAAAAACGATCCAAGGCACTTTTTGTCCTTTTCCCGGATCGAAAAGCCCAAAATGGGCAGGGTGCAAAGCGGGATTACGTTGATGGGACATAAAACATTAAAGTATTAGATCCGAGCTAAAGAGGTTATACCACAGAACAACGATCGGGCCACAACGCCCCCGCGCCAATTCAAAGCTCCTTTGGGTTATTATACCGTCGTCTGTAATTCGGGACATAGTTGATGGAAAAGATAGTGTAGATAAAAGATCTTCTATCTTATATCTACACTATCTTTTCGATCGATATTAGTAGTTGATCGAAAGAATAGACGGTGACTAGGTTGCCTAGCTATACCCTTATCTGCGACCTTTTAGGTATACAAGTCGTAAAAAAATAAGCACAATTCCGTGGGTATTTTTTTTTTTTATGTAAACTGACACGGTTGGCTACATCACCTACAACTTCCGTGATGTCAGCCCGTAACACCGGGTGAACTAGGTGCCATGTCAGTGCTTCCCCCTTTGATCGTGCCGGCTACACTGAACTGGTCGGAAAACACAAACTACTTACATAGCCGTTAAACCGACGTTTCATTCAGTGCGGTGGTACCAACCCGGGCGGGTTAAACCCTACCACCAAGTAAGATTAGGAGGGAAGGGACCTACAGTTTTACGAGGAATCCGAACCTCGGTCAGCCTCCAACGGTCAGCGGTCACCCATCCAAGTACTGACCGTACCCAGCGTTGCTTAACATTCAATAGCGACAATTTTATTGACTGCACCACTGAGCTATCGAGGCTGACATTTAGGCGGGTATAAATAATTACATTTTATCTTAGATTATAATGTATCAGAATTTATTTAATTGTATGTAAAATTTATCATCATCATCAGCTCGTAATAGGCCTCTCCCAGTACAAGCCACCACACACGGTCTTCCGCTCTTCTCATACATCCACTCCCGGCTATACCTTTTTTAGGTCGTCTGTCCACCTAGCCGGGGGGGCGTCCCACGCTACGTTTGCTTGCACGTTGCCTCCATTCGAGCACCCGTGTACCCCAGTGGTTGTAGGGTCTGCGACAGATGTGCCCAGCCCACTGCCACTTCAGCTTCCTAATTTCGACTTAGCATTATCGACTACCTTAGTACCTACCTTAAAGTATAAGTATTTATATATATTTTTTTAATTTTTAAACTTTTTTTTTTCATTTAATTTTGCACTACCCTGCTACTTTACCCACAATCCCAGGCATGACTGGTAGAGAATACCTTTAGGCTTCAAGTCCGCCTTTTGTGCAATAAAGTATATTTCATTAATTTAATAATTTTAGTACACGATAATGGGCTGCTTTTGGTTCTAACTTTTCTTTAATTTAAGTATGTAAAAATAAATTAATGCATTCTTTATAAATTAATTTAAAACAAAATATTGCCAGCGCTAAATCCTTTACAATTTTAAACTCTTCACCACAGACACTTTACAAACGTACATTCAAACATAACATTCCTTCATAATATAATAACTCGTAAATGGCAAGATATATTTCTTCTTTCGTTGTCAGACAAGAAACAGTATATCACGAACACGCGTGACACACTACAAACCTACAGACGAGTGCTACAACATACAAAGCAACATTACGTTACATAAAGCACGGTGAGTAGAGAGAACAAACAGTCGTTATTAGTAAACAATTGATGGGCCATTCAGAAAATGTTGCACTCAACAAACAAACGCATACTAACAAACAGAACAGAATATTCGTGAGCTCTTTACCAGAAGTGACAAATAATATTAGTTAACGCTTAAATATTTATATAATTAATTTTTTAATTTTTGACAATAATACCTATTACATTGTAGTATGTTTATAAAAATATGTACTACCATAATTAAGCTGATAGTATTGACAAAGGCTCTTTACACCTGATATGATAAGTCTCATCTTGCTCTCAAGCTGTGTTTTCAATCGATGTAGGCGATATTATTATGTGGGTAGTCACTAAAATACTTGTAATAATATGTATTAAAATTGTCGGGTAAAAAAGTGCGAGTCGGACTAGCGCACCAAGGTTTCCGCACCAAAAAAAAAAAGAAAAAACTTTGAAAAAAAAACACGTTTCTTGTATGGGGACCCCCTTAATTTTTGACCTTTTCTATATTTTATTATTATTTGTTGTTACATCCACCATAATAAATAAACTGTCAAAATTTCAACAGGCTACCTACCTTTTACGGTTCCAAATATACAGCAGTAGGACAGACAGACAGACAGACAGACGGCGTAAGCTTAGTAATAGGCTTCCGTACGGGATACGGAAACCTAAAAAGATACCCTGCGAAGTTTCTCGCCGGTTCTTCTTCGTGGGTGTAATCGAACCGGATAGGACAAACTATTCCAAGTTCGAGGCCAGTTTTACTGTCGTGAATAATCAATAACATAAACAATGAACAACAATGAGCTATCGAAATGTGCAATTTTTGCCTCTCTCCGCCTAATACTTACTACGAGTATTAGGCGGAGAGCCCAAGATCCGATGCCCAGAATGGGCAGCGGATAATGTGATTTAGTCGGTTACTTTGATTTGATTGTGCAATCTTACTATGTCGTAAAGTTACGTGTAGGGGAGGTACCCTAAAAAAAAATATTTCAAAATTTTTATTTTACCACTTTGTCGGCGTTATTAATATGTATACTTACCCATGCCAACTTACAACTTTCTAGTACTAAGGGTCTCTGAGTTAAGCCGCGGACAGACAGACAGACAGACAGACGGACGGACATGGCGAAACTATAAGGGTTCCTTGTTGACTACGGAATCCTAAAAACGGGTAAGTATGTAAATATGTTATCGTTTTTAGGGTCCCGTACTTTGAAAGGGAATCAACAGAACCTTACAAGGATCACTCGTTCGTCCGTCCGTCCTTGCGATATGTCTGTCGCAAATAGCTTTTTGGATTTCTTATTTATTTCTTTCTTAAAATCCTTAACGTCGAATTAAAATAGGTACTTTAACTTTGGAGGAATCAAATTATTGAGAGTAAAAAAAATTACAGGAGGTTAAAACTATTTGACATGAAAAATTTCACTAATGTGGCTTTTCATTCTAATGCGACATTAAGTCAATTTGTGGTGTAAGCGAGAGGGTCGAAACAAAAGACTATTAAACAATTACACGGTTCGGCTCCATATTAGGACACTCATGACCATTCCAGCTAATGTATTTGTCTTTGTTCAGCAAAACGCACTGCATCATACCGTGACATACGGAACTGTACGTAATGTTTCTTTTGTATTCGTATAAAAAGTTACATTTCAACATGTAATGCCAACTCTAAACAAGCACATTTACCTAAGGAACTTGTACTAAACTTGCGGCTTGCACCTTCTTTGGAAATTCGGAAACTGAAAAAAATTAATAGGATTTTATAAAATTTATTAAATCCTTTAGTTCAGAACTTTTAAAGTTGAATGATGTTTTTTTAACATGCATCTTGTCTTGTATTATTCAATTAAGTCATTTGTATTATGGCGAGAATAAGGGTCAAAAGGTCAACTTTAAACGAAATTATTGAGCTATTGGTAAAGATAAAAAATCTGTAAAAAATATATGTTATGTATTGATTGATCTTTAATTAACAAACAAAGCGAAAATAAAATATTTTACTACTTCGAAAAGGTGTTAAATAAATCTCCAAAAAATAACGAAAAGTACGAAAATTGTACATTCAAGTTAAATTATCTTGAGAAGCATAAATTTTTTCAATACAAGAACTTCATAGAAATATAGATAATATTTTTCCCTACAATGGTAGCGAAATAAATATTTTGTTCCATCTTTCCAACACGTGAAATTTAATAAATAGTGTGATTTTTGCGCAAACGTTCATAGTCGGCGCGACGTATCAGCCACCGCGCGAGTAGAATGAATCTCGCACGTATTTAAGTACATCGGCATAAGGTTCGTGTTTCAATCATCAGTGCTCGGGTAGCATGGTTTGAGTCTTATTTCCACCTTAAGTTCCGCCGAAGGAAAACATTGTGAGGAAACGTGTACACTGTTGATGTTGTTGTTCACAAAGGGGAGATTATATTCCGCAATAAGTCCGCCTTTTTGCACTTCTAATAATTTTATTAGATTTTTATTTTTTGTCGTTACATAATAAAAAGTCAAATTAGGTACATTAATAAATTGTTGGCCCTAGCCTGATAGTTAAAACAACGTATCCATCCAGGTTCCTCGGGTATAATTTTTGGAATTTTTTCTTCGTCGTATCGAAACACTATCGAAACGAGATAAAGTGAAGTTTTTACTGGAAAGTAGATTAGATAATTGATGATCGTGTAATTACAGGCTTTAGGACGGCTGATCGTTAGCATGGATTGTATACGTTTACCGTCGCTCCTCCTTCGACCGAACACTTCCTCTGTTCCGAGGAGAAAGTCCTCGGTCACGCGAGGTTCCTAGTGATGTAATCGCGATGCAAATGTACGGATTTTCGATAGTACCTATGTATTGGTTGGTATTGGCCGCGCACGCGCAGTCGTGACGCCAGACCGTCGCGTCGCCAAAACCGATTTGGTAGACAATTTAGGTTCTGAGACATTTTTCGATGCCATCTGATATGCATTTGGGTCATTGTGATATTGTATTGACGTACATACTAGTACAAGTATTTGGAATGAATGGATATTATGATCGTAAAAATTTTAAGGAAAGTAAACATTATGCATCTACCTACTATGTGCAAGAATTCAAATTGAACTTTTAAATTGTAAATAAGGTAACAGTATAAATAAATTAATGCAATTTTACAAATTGAACTTGAAAATGCTATTGTCGGGCGTGTAGAAGCATTCGAATACACAGGTAGTCCGACTACACAGCTTCGATCTACTTTTTTAGGTTTCCGTATCCAGTACGTACGGTAGCCTATTACTAAGCCTACGCCGTCTCTCTGTCCGTCCGTCCGCCTGTCCGTCCTACTGCTGTATCTTTGGAACCGTAATAGGTAGCCAGTTGAAATTTTCACAGAATATGTGTTTTATGGCGGATATAACTAACAAAAAATAATAAAAAATAGAAAAAGTAAAAAATTAAGGGGGCTCCCGTATAAGAAGCGTGTTTTTTCAATGTTTTTTTTTGCGGTGCGGAAACCTCGGTGCGCGAGTCCGACTCGCACTTGGCCGGTTTTTTTGTTATATATCATTCGTTTTTCACAGTCGGGTTCAACATCATCGATCATAATGATCACAATGATCGAGGCCAATTTAAATTTTATTTTATTTTATTCACACTGTCAAAATATTACTCGATCTACGTTTTGTGCTGGCGTTTGTCATATTCTCACTGGGAGTACTTAGTAAACGCCGTTACCACATAACGTGTCTTCGTCAGATACAACAGCTAGGTATAATCGGAAATTTCGAACATTGTAGAGATAAAATAATTTCGAGTAGCGGTAATATTTATACAAACATTGTTTTTAGATGTCTATAATTTTAGGAACAACGACAGGTTCAGTGACTCGAAGACCGAGATGACTCAGTATTTGCACACATTGCCGTCGAAATAGTTACGTAAACGAATGACTTTTACATTCAGAACAATGAAGATATTTTGATGGACAGATCTGCTACTTTAATTTGGCGATATCAGATGTTATTGTTATGACATCTCCGCTCAACGTAATCAAATACTTCACTTTGAAAAGAATTGTTTCAACTTTCGGCAACTATTGAAAATTTTGCTATCGCTGGTGCAAGTAGAGTTGATTTTAAAAGTGCGAATACACTCACGCACATTCAATATATAATCCTATTACTTTAAGTGAGCTAAAATTGTATGTATATATATATATATATATATATATATAATTGGTTTCTCGGAAACGGCTGTAACGATTTGGATGAAATTTTGTATTACACATTATTGCATAATTTTGTATAATAATATAATTTTTTTCAAGTTTATGTAGATAGGTGTAGACGCCGAGCGAAGCTCGGTCGCCCAGGTACTTGTATGTAACACACGCAAAGATCTGTAACATCCTTGTTCGGGCGTTCTTGGAACCTGAAGGAGTGGTTCTAAGGGCTGGTTGTTGGAGACTGAAGGGATGGTTCTTGGAGCCTATGCACCAGATGAGTCCTAGAGGATCTACTAATGAACTAGCAAATACATGATGTACGCCAAGACTACCTAAGTATATCGTTTCAAGGCTCAGCAGATGAAAATATTCTAGAAATAAGAAATAAGAAAATTATGTTTTTGTATGAAATGAAAACAGATTTTCTCAGGACACCTACCTAAATAATCTTTAAAAATAAAATATTAGCTAAATATGTTCCTGATAAAATTAAATCAATATTAGTGACAATGTGTTCCAGATTAGTTTTTAGTCCCGCACCGTCACTCATATTAAATAATGAACTCGGCTTACCGGTGCGATAATGGCGAGCGCATCGCTGCAGCTCGACGTTTCGAGTCCTCTATGGGACCCGTTCTCAAGAGGACGTGCTAGCTCCTCCGGCAGCCAGCACGTCACTGACAGGAGCTCGCCTGCTTCGCAAATTGTAGTGGTGGGTAGGTATCACTTCCGGATTCGCTGCGTTCCTTGCTTCTTCGGACCTACAGAAATTGCTGACTGTGTCGAGCTCTATGACATCGTCGCTTCGGTTCTGTCTTGACTGCAGCGTCGCCAGCACCGGCTTCCATATCGGCGAGATCTTGAACGAGTCTTCGCGGTTAAAGTTGTCGTGTTTGGCAATTTCTATCGACTCACGGACAATACGTGGCAGATGTCGTTTTTCGGTGGCGAGAATCTTCACCTGATCGAATCTAATCCAATGATTTTGTCCGGAGTCGATGTGGTCACAAATCGCTGACTTATCCGCTTGACCTTTCTTGACCGCTCGAATATGTTCGGTAACCCTTGTACTGACACTCCGTTTTGTCTGTCCTATGTAAGATTTTCCGCAGGAACACGGTATCTTGTATACCCCTGATGATTGTAGCGGCAGCCTGTCCTTAGCCGATCGCAGCATGCTTGAAATCTTGCGATGCGGGTGTAACACCGTCTGTATGCTCTTCTTCCTAAGAAGTTTCGCTATTCGGTCTGTTACACCACGTACGTACGGCATGTAGGCAGAAAGTCGCTTCACATCCGCCACCAGTTTCTTTTTTCGCGTCTTCATTTTTCTAAACTGTGAGCCATATCCATTTTCTTTTAGGACACGATGAACTAATGTGGTTTCCTCGGTCAGATGGTCAGCATCACACAGCCGTTGTGCACGCTGTAATAGTGACTTCGCCACAGACTGCAGATGCGCCGGGTGGTGGTGCGAAGTTGCGTGTAAATACCGGTTTGTGTGGGTGGGTTTCCTGTACACTGTACTGCCGAAAGAACCGTCCTCCTTCCGAATTACCAGCACATCCAGGAACGCCAGAGCACAGTTTTTCTCTAATTCCATCGTGAATTTTATTTGTGCATGTACCGTATTTAGGTGTTCCAGGAATGCCTGTAGCTCATCCATGCCGTGTGTCCAGATGGCAAAAACATCATCCACATACCGGATCCATAGGCTCGGTGTCTTTTCTGCTGTCCCGAGGGCGAGTTGTTCAAAAAACTCCATATAAAGGTTCGCCACTACTGGGGCCACCGGAGAGCCCATCGCCACGCCGTCTGTTTGTCTGTAATATTGGCCATTCCATAAAAAATATGTTGTCTCTAGTACATGTTTTAAGAGTGCTATGTAACCTATGGATATGTCATTTTCTTTTAGTAATTGTTCAATGACCTGTAGTGCGTCTCCGATAGGCACATTAGTGTACAGTGATTCGACATCAAAACTCACAATGATATGGTCTGGCTCAGCATTTATGTTCGACAGTATTTCCAGAAAATGGCTCGAATCCTTAACATAAGACGAGGTCCCGCCCACTAGCGGGCTTAGTACAGCTGCAAGATGTTTAGAGAGCGCGTATGTCGGAGAATCAATTTGGCTGACTATCGGTCGAAGTGGAGTGCCTTCTTTGTGTATTTTGGGTAAACCATATAGCCGAGGCGGCTGAACATTACTTGTGCGCATTTTTATCTTTACCTCATGCGGAATAGGCGAATTGTTGTCACACGTGAGTTGCATCGTTTTTCGCAGGACACCGGGCGTGGGTGACTTCTTGAGCAGCTCTTACTTATCCGTGCTTAGCATCGGTGATAGTGTCAAATAAAATTTGGGGTGCCGACGGCGACGAGATTAGGCAAGATGTTGCGGTCATACTACGAGGCGCGCAGGTGCCGAAGTCGAATCTGTCCACGGGTGAATGGCGCTACGGGAGCTGCGCCAAGATGACAGTATTGTTATTCTTCCTGCGGACAAAGGGAACGCCACCGTGGTACTGGACAAGGAGAAGTACGACGAGAAAATCTGTGCGATGCTAAGCACGGATAAGTACGAGCTGCTCAAGAAGTCACCCACGCCCGGTGTCCTGCGAAAAACGATGCAACTCACGTGTGACAACAATTCGCCTATTCCGCATGAGGTAAAGATAAAAATGCGCACAAGTAATGTTCAGCCGCCTCGGCTATATGGTTTACCCAAAATACACAAAGAAGGCACTCCACTTCGACCGATAGTCAGCCAAATTGATTCTCCGACATACGCGCTCTCTAAACATCTTGCAGCTGTACTAAGCCCGCTAGTGGGCGGGACCTCGTCTTATGTTAAGGATTCGAGCCATTTTCTGGAAATACTGTCGAACATAAATGCTGAGCCAGACCATATCATTGTGAGTTTTGATGTCGAATCACTGTACACTAATGTGCCTATCGGAGACGCACTACAGGTCATTGAACAATTACTAAAAGAAAATGACATATCCATAGGTTACATAGCACTCTTAAAACATGTACTAGAGACAACATATTTTTTATGGAATGGCCAATATTACAGACAAACAGACGGCGTGGCGATGGGCTCTCCGGTGGCCCCAGTAGTGGCGAACCTTTATATGGAGTTTTTTGAACAACTCGCCCTCGGGACAGCAGAAAAGACACCGAGCCTATGGATCCGGTATGTGGATGATGTTTTTGCCATCTGGACACACGGCATGGATGAGCTACAGGCATTCCTGGAACACCTAAATACGGTACATGCACAAATAAAATTCACGATGGAATTAGAGAAAAACTGTGCTCTGGCGTTCCTGGATGTGCTGGTAATTCGGAAGGAGGACGGTTCTTTCGGCAGTACAGTGTACAGGAAACCCACCCACACAAACCGGTATTTACACGCAACTTCGCACCACCACCCGGCGCATCTGCAGTCTGTGGCGAAGTCACTATTACAGCGTGCACAACGGCTGTGTGATGCTGACCATCTGACCGAGGAAACCACATTAGTTCATCGTGTCCTAAAAGAAAATGGATATGGCTCACAGTTTAGAAAAATGAAGACGCGAAAAAAGAAACTGGTGGCGGATGTGAAGCGACTTTCTGCCTACATGCCGTACGTACGTGGTGTAACAGACCGAATAGCGAAACTTCTTAGGAAGAAGAGCATACAGACGGTGTTACACCCGCATCGCAAGATTTCAAGCATGCTGCGATCGGCTAAGGACAGGCTGCCGCTACAATCATCAGGGGTATACAAGATACCGTGTTCCTGCGGAAAATCTTACATAGGACAGACAAAACGGAGTGTCAGTACAAGGGTTACCGAACATATTCGAGCGGTCAAGAAAGGTCAAGCGGATAAGTCAGCGATTTGTGACCACATCGACTCCGGACAAAATCATTGGATTAGATTCGATCAGGTGAAGATTCTCGCCACCGAAAAACGACATCTGCCACGTATTGTCCGTGAGTCGATAGAAATTGCCAAACACGACAACTTTAACCGCGAAGACTCGTTCAAGATCTCGCCGATATGGAAGCCGGTACTGGCGACGCTGCAGTCAAGACAGAACCGAAGCGACGATGTCATAGAGCTCGACACCGTCAGCAATTTCTGTAGGTCCGAAGAAGCAAGGAACGCAGCGAATCCGGAAGTGATACCTACCCACCACTACAATTTGCGAAGCAGGCGAGCTCCTGTCAGTGACGTGCTGGCTGCCGGAGGAGCTAGCACGTCCTCTTGAGAACGGGTCCCATAGAGGACTCGAAACGTCGAGCTGCAGCGATGCGCTCGCCATTATCGCACCGGTAAGCCGAGTTCATTATTTAAAATGTGTTCCAGAGTCCAATTCTCTTAGACAAATCCATTTTACAAGTTTAGTGATTTTTTTTCGTATCAATACTAATAATAAATCTGTATGGTACGGTCATGGAGTAAGTTACTTTGTTTTATGAGATACTGTGTTTGTAGAATCTATGTATTATACTAAAACTAAATTGATGATTTTTAGAAATCTTTTCTGTATGTATGTTCCTCCATAATAACTCTTGAACCTATCATTCGAATTCGATGAAACTTAGTACAAACACATTTTAACTATACAGGATACAGGATAAGCTGTAATAAGGTACGTAACAATTCGTATAACTTTTATGTTTCACTGGGATAGTTTCTCCGCTTCTATGGTCAAAGCGAGGGTCACAGCCCATTGTGCGAATTGGCAGAGAAGCGATCTCAGTTTTCGAAGCTCGAAATATAGTAAGTAAGTACTCTGCTCTGTTCAGTTGGGCAGATAAAATTGTATGATATTTCCTTCGATCATAAAAAATAACTATTTTTTCTGTCTACGGATATTTCTATGAAGCAGCCAAATCGTTCACCAATTATAATTTATTATTACAACGTGTCATAATCAAAGAGTTTGTAGCGCAGCGACGTAATACAAACTCTTTGGTCATAATATTACAATCTAGCACCGATAAAAAAAATTAAAAATAAAAATACTTAGGTAATGTTCTCCTTCTCTTACGCCGCGGGCTAAAAACATCCAATATAAGTTATAATATAATATGGTCGGATTTTCGGGGGACATTCCAGGGTCAAACTATCACAACATATTTTTCAAGCAATATTTTTTTTTATTTTATTTCATTCACTTTAAATAAATTTTATTGACCTAATAATATTGTTATAAACCCTTACTTAATAATTGAAAATTATAATTATTTATATATTAATATTTATAGACAATTTTTTATTTTTGATTACTATAAGTACAGAAAAAAAAGTAATGTCATCTGACATTATGCACTATGGCGTCTATCGCGAGTATTTTTATTCTGCTGTTGGCAGTCTGATACGGGTAGCGGATTTCTTTTTCCTCTGTGCTCTGTCCAACCATATATACCGGTAATCTGTGTGTCCGACGCAACCGCCGTGCAGGTACGTGCAACGTAACTTCATTGAGTGCCGCCGGTGAAGAAATTTAAGAAAAATGAATAAACGCCAACGGAGTGTGAGCCCTCCGAAGTCTCCATCTATTTTGGAAGGATATAAACATTATTTTAAGAGGAAGCGAAGCTCTTCGCCATTGAAGGCACCGGCGGCGGACCCCACATCACCACCTCCTGCGCAACCACCCGCCGCAAGATCCAAGTCAACGTCGCCGCCGCCGTCATGCACTTATTCGCCCTCGCCGCGGCAATCGCCACGTTCGTCGCCACCTACGTCGCCGCCGCAGTCGCCACGGTCGTCTCCGCCGAAAGATGCATGTAGTTGCGAAAAACTTAAAAATATGTCTGCGCTACCAGTTGACTCTCGTAACGACATATTTGGAAAGTTGGTGGCTGAGGAATTAAAAATAGTACCCCCGTGTGCTCGTACTCACGTATTCGTGGAGGTATTAAAATTAATACATCAGTATAGAAATGTACATCATACATTTTGATGTATATTTCTATACAGATGTAATAATTTTAATACCTCGTATAATAGCTCGTACCCACTACCCTACCACACTACGTATTCGTGGAGGTCCAAGTTCCTCAGCCACCAACTTTCCAAATATGGCGTTAAGAGAGTCAACATCAATAAAAATAATATGTATAAAATGTTTGTTTTAATTATAAGTAGGTTGCCTACTTTGTAAAAATTACAAAATTTTATAATTAAAATGGCTAGATTGACTTATTGGTACGTAACGGACATAAATTGGTTTAAGTAGGTACACATGACAATGCGGTTACGGCGGCAAAAACTGCTGCTCGACATTTTGACACCCCTCATGGGTGTGATCAAGCGTGTGCCTGCCTGCGGGGAGATGGATACGTCAGTGGTCCCTCGCCAATGTCCAAGGTGGCTGTTGTGGCTGACGTACTTCTGGTTGCGGGTTTGCTGCGTGCTGTATTTCTTCCGACGCACAAAATACACTGACCGAGTCAACACATCTGCTGTGTGCCTTTTATTTTGCATTTCTCTGAAATTCGGTCTTCATCTTATCCAACACAGGTCTTCAAACAGGAGACACTTGGTACGAGTCCTCGTAGTTTTTTTTTTTTTTTATGGAACCTGACATGGTTGGCTACATCACCTACAACATCCGTGATGTCAGCCCATAACACAGGGTGAACTAGGTGCCATGTCAGTGCTTCCCTTCATTTCATGTCGGCTACACTAAACTGGACGGAAAACACGAACTATTTACATAGCCGTTTCGACCGACGTTTCGTTCAGTGCGGTGGTACCAAGCCGGCCGGGATAAACCCTACCACCTAGTAAGGTAAGAAGGGAAGGGACCTACAGTTTAACGTGAGATCCGAACCACGGTCAGCCTCCAACGGTCGAGCGGTCACCCATCCAATCACTGACCGCGCTCAGCGTTGCTTAATAACAGTTGACTAACCAACCGCGCCACTGAGCTACCGAGGCTGACGAATTTTCTTATCCCTTAGTCGACTTTTACGACATGCGACGGGGAGAGATGCAGTGGGGCTATTCTTTTTAAGTACCGACCCCACACGGTACACACGGTATAGTTGAAGTTCTTGTGCATGCATATCTCGATGGATTCACGCATGACACGTTGCGATGCTCAGGTACAATGATGCCTGATCTCCTTATTCTCTACTATTGAAATATACGATTAACAATTTCTCCAAATTTTCTGAAGTCAGACTCGTTCTTCTATCATTCAGGAGCCATTTGTGTGCCGAAAACGATCTTTCACAGTCGACCGATGTTAGTGTGGCAAATTTAAATGCCTCCATAGGTATGTCTTCATACCAGAAAAGCAATGAGTTGTTTGAAATTTTGTATTTAATGCTTTGAACGACATTCAGATCAGGGTTCCTTTTTAGTACGCTTGCGTGTTTGCTTTTTAATACGGTCCTTAGAGGTTCTGGCAGAATATTAATATTTTCATCAATTTTCTGCAATAAGTTGAATGTTTCATGTATTGATAATGAAGATGATTGTAACTGTTTTATTGTTGCTGGAATAAATTTAAAACTTTGTGTAACAATTTGGATCTCCTGTCTAATTTGTGTGTTAGCCATTATGTCTTGGCATTGTGCGATCGCCGCACTATCTGTATTTCTAAAAGTCATAACGACTTCGCGTACGTTATCGTAGTGATCATTATAATAGGACACTGCTTCTAGCCAAGTTCCCCAACGAGAGATTACTGGTTTAGGAGGGAGTGGTAACTGTGGATTTATACGTTTAAATTCTTTCACACGTGATGGTGCTTTTAGAAATACTTTTTTCATATTATTTATAAAATTATCAACGTTTGGAAAGTTTTTCCGCACCTCTTCAGCAACTCGGTGTAAACCGTGGACTACGCACGTTACGTGCATGATTCGTGGATACTTTGTTTTTATTTGTTTTCCTGCGTTCAGCATGTAGCTCACAGAATCACTTGTAAACATAATAATATTTTTGAAATTGTTCTCAGCCAAGTCGCCCCACAAACTTGAAAGTGAATCTTCGAAAAATTGAAAAATTACGGATCCAGATACTTTTTCCACAATTTTAGAGGCTACTAAATTGCATTTTGCTGGCGCGTTTCTGTTTAGTGAGGTCACAAGTAAATGAACGACTTTTCGACCTAGCACATCCATTGTTTCATCTATACTTGTCCAGAAAAAACCTTCTTTGAGATCGTCTTGAATTTTTTCCATCTTATATTGAAACGCCTTATTGAGAAAGTGTTTCCTTAGCCACGATTCTTCAGGGATTGTCTGTCCGATGCAATATTTTCTTAAAAAATCTCTAAAATGTCGATTGTTCAGTTTTATCCAAGGAATGTTGGCGCAAATCATCATCATTGCAAGATCAAAAAAAAAATCTTGCTGATTCATTCCTCTCACTTTACTTTCATGCGCAATTGAGCTTATGTGTTTTTCGACATTTGACTTTCTTGAACAATGAATCAGTATATTGCACACGTTGCATTGTACCTGCCCATTATGAAAATTCAGCTCAGGATAATCCCTTATCCACCTGTTAACCGTGTCTTCACGGGGCACTCTCCGGGGTGGCATGTTTTTTTTTACACAAATTTGCAAGAACAAACACTTATTATCCAAATATAATATGAATACTAAAATCACATCTGTAAACGAGAAAAACGAGATTTCAGTGAAAAGCAGACATTTTTATTATTAACAAGTTGCTAAGCGACGTTTTTTACATTATTTGATTTTTGACATTTTACAAATGTATTCTTTTCCTGCCTGTCGCGAACACACATCTAATGCGATGCGACGCTCGATCGCGCCCGCGCCGCGCCGCCGTGTGTAGGTAGGAACTGTATGCTCCTCGAATACTACACACTACACAGGCACATGAATAGGGAAGGTACCCTTTTCTATTCATGTGAAAGGTGCGACCGCGTGGAGGCGATGCGGCAAAGCTTCCATGTGCGCCGCGCCGGCGCGCGCGCCATTTAAATTTTTCCAAAGATTATCAAACAATATTATTACCTGTCTCTTTAGTAGGTTAGTAGGTTAATAGGTAGTAGTTAGTAGGTTAGTTAGGTTTTATTTTCTAAAGAAATTGGTACCTAGTTTGAATTCGGCATTTTCGAAAATTGTGGATACCTACATTTTGTAAGCTAGTTTACATTACGGAGAAGGCATTTAACCTTCTTACTTTTAAATATACTTTTATTAACAGGTATATTTTAAAAGTATATTTAAAACTTATAAATATGAAAGAATTAATAAGTAGTACTTATTAATACTTTCATATTAAGTATTAGGTATAATTATATTATGGCGCGACGCGCGCGGCAATGCGAATGCGGCCCTGGAATGTCCCCCACAATCCGACCTTTGTAATATAACCAATACATCATCCTTTCAATTAAAACGTCATTTCACAATTTTATTATAAACAAGTTTTTAATAAAATATACCCTGTCCAAACAAAATATTAAAAGTAATTAATATTTAACACGGTCATGATAAACTTTATCAACAAGATGGCCCTGTTAATCGGAAGATCGTTTCAACAGTCGTTCACGAAACTAATTTGTCATTCAGGATGTTGGCCAAACTAGTCTCGGGGTTAAAATGGCCAATATCAATGTCAAGTTTAAATTATGCTATCAAATTGATGACGCCATGTGACCATATGCAAATCTATGTGTCAGTGAGAAACGAGAAGCGCAAAGACCTTTATAGGAAGTGGTGTGTTGGCTTAGTCAATTCAGAATTTGGGATAGCATTTTTTGCGATTAACTCATCATTGTGGGCGATTAGGTATGTGCTAATCAATCAGTTACATAAACCAATAGCCTTGAGTCTTTTAAAGTAGAATAGCTTACTTTACCTACATCAAACTATAAAATATTTGTCAGCCTCGATAGCTCAGTGGTGCAGACAGTCGCTATTGAATGTTAAGCAACGCTGGGTGCGGTCAGTACTTGGATGGGTGACCGCTGACCGTTGGAGGCTGACCGAGGTTCGGATTCCTCGTAAAACTGTAGGTCCCTTCCCTCCTAATCTTACTTGGTGGTAGGGTTTAACCCGCCCGGGTTGGTACCACCGCACTGAATGAAACGTCGGTCTAAACGGCTATGTAAATAGTTTGTGTTTTCCGACCAGTTCAGTGTAGCCGGCACGATCAAAGGGGGAAGCGCTGACATGGCACCTAGTTCACCCGGTGTTATGGGCTGACATCACGGACGTTGTAGGTGATGTAGCCAACCGTTTCAGTTTCCATAAAAAAAAAAAAAAAAAACTATATTGTTTATTTTATTGACCACTTCAGATGAACACCTAAAACTTTACAGCGTTCAGATAGTTCCTGCGGAACCCTAACAGATTAATTATTATTAACAACTTATCAATTAATTCTTATTATATTACATTATTATTTTGACAGAAAATGTATTATTTTCGATCGCCAGTATAGTCCCCGATTTCCAGCGAGAGTGCGAATTCGGCCTGGTGTCGTGAGTTTTAAGGCTATGTAAATATTTAGGGTGTCAAAGGACGCGTATCGACGAGGGCTCCAAGATAGTGAGAAAAAATACGTCCTGACCAGGGCTTCTCTTCATTTTCGGCTTACCATTTATATAAAAAAAATAATATAATTCTTATTATGTTTGTATTAAGATTTAGTATTAGGGACCTTTAATTGAGGAGGTTAAGAACAAAAGTACACAAATCCACTTTAGACAGTTTAAATTATTTTTTTTTTTACTTAAAATGCTGAATTGCATCGATTCCACACCTTGTAATTATCAAAATGTACTCAAATCCGGTTGATTTTAGTTACCAAAAAGTGACATTTGGTTCAAAAGGTAACCAATCCGAAAAATCTACACTAAATTATTCCTCTTCGATCACTTATCAAAAGAGCAACAAATCCAAACCAATTTCGGTGCATAATGCCGCCCTGTGGTTCTAAAAGTAACATTTTCAATTATTTGTAACTTCGTGGGGCACATATCCGTATACTTGTGGAACAAAAAGTAACAAATCCATATACAAATTTATTACTCCAGTACAAAAAGGCACAAATCCAAAATTCTAATCCATGTATTCCTTGTTCTACTGCACAATTTTTTTAAATCTTTCTATGATACGAATGATCTCTACTAGTAGTATTTTTATATGAAATTAAAATAAATATTTCTGTAATGGCTTAGGTACCATTATGTTTTTTTGTGTTTTCTGAAAAAAAAAACCTAAAGTGGATTTGTGACCTTTTGTTCTTAACCTCCTCAATTAGCATCCCAATACCACCAACACATATTGCTATTTTATAATTAGATATAAACCGTTGGTTTTCTGAATAAATAAAATAAAATACCAGCGGCGACTCCTCTCAGTTGGCGAGGTTGGCGCCGCCAAACCGAATAAAATGAATGACACCATTAATACAGAAGTATCAGGCTAAAATAAATGTGAAAAAATTTCGGAGTTATATTATTTATGTCATATAATCCACGATTAATAAGATAAAACGTCAATCCCGTACCCGTTACATAATTTGAAATTTCGCGCGCGTCAAACGCGGGCGACGACGAATGACGACATATCAAGGCATTCATTGGCCGGTTGGCTACATTTTGAAGCGCCATCGTATTCCATACAAGGCGGAAGCGACCGATGTCCCCCCCGTCCCGCGCGGACCCGCTGATCAGCCTTTCGAGTTGGCGCAGCGGGGAGTGCATTTAGTGACGCGGTAGCGAGTAGAGCGAGCTAGCGAGCGAGCTAGGTGTGTGTGTGTGTTGCGTGTGTGGGTGTGTGCGCGCTGCGTCCACACGACGAGTATTCTTGTGCTGTGCGAAGTGCGATGCGATGCGACTAGCGAGCTAGGCTAGGTGTGTTGTGTGCGCGTGTGTGTGCGCATTGGCTCGCGAGTTGATAGCTGCATATATTCCGTTATGTAGGTATGGACTTTGTATGGATGAATCCTGTGCAGTGTTGTTAAATTTAAAGTGATTTATTGGTAATTATAATGGCAAACTCCTACCGAGCTATCTACGGAGCACTCAAGGACAAGAGAGACTCAGTAATTTGGCACTCTTACATATCTGTGGAAAAGGAGTTGCTAACAAAATTGAGGAAGAAAGAAGATTTTCACGATCGAGTCATCGAAAATTTCTTGTCTGTGGAACGAAGAGTGGACTTCAAGTACAAATAAAATGTAACAATTCAAGCTTGTATGCCTGTCTCGTCGTCGTCGTGCCAGAGGAGACGTCGCTGTTGTCGGCTGCAACTCGACAGCTTTGACATAACCAGTAGGTATCTATCTACAGACAAATAAATCGTAAGTGAGCAAAATAAATCATTTAAACTAAATATTATAAACTATCTATATCGTAATCGTCTTTCAGTTTTTGAACTCTTTGTGGTAGAAATAAATTAACGCGTAGGTACATAAGTTATGAAATTATGAAAAAAAAAATCCTTAGCCAGAGCCAACCCAATATTCAGGACCAGGAGTCGCTGCTGTAAAATACCTACCCACCTACGTTTAAGTAGAGGTGCCCACCATTCACACTCTACGAGAATAACACTTTTTGATAATTTTTAATAAAAGATATTAGTTCTTGTCCGCGGTTTGACTTGCGCGAATCTGTTTATATAGGAACCTCTAAATAAAATACGTGTTAAAAGTTAGTGGTCTATAAATTGCGCCTAGGAATAAAAGTCCGACATACAGACATAAAGTACCCGGCACTTAATATGTACATCGAGCTTTAGAAAGAGACAATCTGGTTGTAGAGTTTCGTCTCTGTTGCACAGAGACGTGCGAGTTGTGCGACAGAGACGACGCTCTACAACCAGATTGTCTCTTTCTAAAGATCGATGTACATTATTTACTGTGGGTTACTTTTTTTTTTTTTTTATGTAAACTGACACGGTTGGCTACATCACCTACAACGTCCGTGATGTCAGCCCATAACACCGGGTGAACTTGGTGCCACGTCAGTGCTTCCCTTCGATCGTGCCGGCTACACTGAACTGGTCTGAGAACACAAACTATTTACATAGGCGTTTAGACCGACGTTTCATTCAGTGCGGTGGTACCAACCCGGGCGGGTTAAACCCACCAACTACCAAGTATGATTAGGAGGGAAGGGACCTACAGTTTTACGAGGAATCCGAACCTCGGTCAGCCTCCAACGTCAGCGGTCACCCATCCAAGCACTGACCGCACCCAGCGTTGCTTAACATTCAATAGCGACAGTTGACTGTCTGCACCACTGAGCTATCGAGGCTGACAAAACTGTGCACTACCTGTGCTTACTTACTGTGCACTATCTTAGTTTTATAATAGAGAAAAGAGAAATAGTACTTCTTTTTAGTTCGCGCAGTCGGGTAATAAGCAAAATAGATCAAATTTTTCATGAAGCTTGACTTGCTAAGTCACGAAGCTATGAAGCTTGGTGTGGCATGGCAAAACATAGAAATAGAAATAGAAATAGAAATAGAAAATATTTATTTCAACATAGTGAATTTACACAGAAACAAAAACAAACTACTTATACATAATATTTTACAATTCACTTTGGTGAAAATGGCCTAGGCGCAGCTCAATGTGCCTATGCCTAGGGACACATTGGTGCTGTTTTTAAGCCTAGCCAATAAGCGCTTAGCTCCTAATACACATTAGGTATAACATGAAATATTACAATTAGTGTAGGATAATATGTGAAAAAGAGAAAGCAAGGTACCTAACTAATGAGATAACTATAAAATAATTAAATTTGCCGTTGCCAGTTGGTTGACAACATAAATGAAATGAAATGAACAACCCACAATTGTAGGAAGGTATACAAGTGTAAATTGATTTGACAAGGTGATACATGTGCTCACTCAACACTGGGACAGCCGAGCAGGTATACTGCATGTATAGTGTAATGTGTATCAAGGTGTGTGTGTGAGCGTGTGAGGATGTATGTATGCTTGTGAGGGGGTGTGAGGGATTATGTGTGTGAGAAGGTGAGTGTGTGTGATTAGTTGTGTTTTTATTTACAAATGTGTGCTTACCCAATTTATTTTCCAACTATTTATTTGTATTAATCTGTGTATTTAGAATATATATTTTCATGTCATTTTTAAAAGTGACCGTCTTTTCTAATTGTCTGATTGGTGGCGGAATGTTATTCCAACATCGGGTGGCCGCATATTTGAAACTTCCCTCAAATGCAGCCCCCCGATGCCTTGGAACCTCCAGCAATTTACCAACAGACCTAGAGTTGTAGCGGTGTCCTTCACCGAGCCATTTCAGCTTTTTCCAAAGTGACTCAGGCTTTCGAGTACGTATTATTTTATGCACCAAAACGGCCTGGTGAAGAAACCGACGGTTCTCCATTCGAAGCATTTTAAGGCGGTTTATATGCGGTGTTATGTGTTCTCTTTTTTTTATTATTTTGTCTTCACAGAAGCGGACACACGCATTCTGTATTCTTTGAATACGCTTACCAGTTTTTTTATATATACAAGGCCCATATACCACATCACAATAGTTGAACTGCGAGAGTATCAAGGCGTCAGTGAGCTTATGTCTTACCTCTTTTGTGATGTGATTCCGGATTTTATAAAAGGTTTTTAATTTACCCATGGAGTTCCTAAATTTATCTGTTATGTGCTCTTCGAATTTAAGTGTCTCGTCCATTTTAACACCTAAGTTTCTCGCCGATCTCACAAGTGGTATGGTAATACCATTGATTTTTAGTTCGGGATTTTTTATAAGTACCTTGTCTACAGACTTTCTGTTGCCCATAACTAACGCCACGGTTTTTACTGGGTACATACTCAGAACCGGCATTGTTAAACATTGCATACATTTTACCTTGTTACCAACATTTGGTCGGCAGGCACTTCATTTATAACAGACAGAATATACACGAGAAAATTAATAAGGGTGAAAGAGCGAGATGCGTATGTATGTATACTTGTGATTTCGTCTTTGTGCATTTTTTGCCCTTTCACTTGCACTACCTTCTTTCTTTACTATATTCCTTATCACACAAAGGTAGACTGGAATAATTAACATACCTAAGTATAGAAAGTCTGCCTTTGAGCACTACAATATTTTTTTCTTTGCATATAAGTACTGTTTTACTTACAGTTGAGTGCAATAAAGAGTTTCTAGGTTCTGGTTAGGCGTGTTTCAACGGTATTATTAAAATAAAACAAAGGGGTTATTTTCTCGGCCAGTTAATTCCTAAAACTGTAAACTTAGCCTTGCCAACTCTATTTTATTTTATTCTATTCTACTTTTCTTATACCAACTCTACAAGGTATGCCCCTTCTAGGTAGGTATATCTTTCCATGCTGCCGACCTATGGCGGCGCCTGCGCAGTCTGTGAGAAATATTGTTAATGGTCTTTACGATTTTCTATGCTCATTTGCCGTTAACTGCCTCATTGCATCTCTACCCATGCAAACATTTACGCACTCATCCGCTCTAATGGATTCAGAGGTGTTTAAATTTGTGATGAAAGATATATTTTGATGCAATTTTAGTGTTGAAAACAAGTTAAGTATTCAGTTTACATAGAACTCCTTAGACGGTTTTGGGGGGAACTTTATTCAGAAAATAAATCTCATTTTTGACGTCGTCATAAATAAATAAATTAGGTACCGACATACTTTAAATTTCTATTAATTTACTTACATACATACATAAATACACGCTGTATCCACATTAATCGGTGTTGTGCTCCGATAAATTACAGCATAACACCGACCAAAATATAAATTTACTTACAACGTTTTATTACTATGTAGTTAGGTATGTTAGTTTTATAACCTAAGTTATTATAGCGGCTTATGAAATTTTATTTAATATAATTAAATTGTAACAGACAATTTAATAATTTTCGTCTTTCTGCACAGTATTAAACGGCGTTTCACTTGCGCCCCTATTTGTTTGAAAATATCGATTGTTTCTACAGGAAACGATACAACGAGGCGGACTCTAGTCGGCAATATATTCTCGGCGGTTTGTTCACAGCGGAGATGAAGTGATACGCAAATTTCGCATTCTCCGACAATAACACTACCTACAGCACTGCACTGGCGCAACATTGTTGGCGAAACAATAGATCTGTAGGAGCCACTGTACATACAACCGAATACAAGCTTGAAGTCGGACAGTCGGAAGATGTCTGGTCTGGTAGCAAGAGTTAGTCAATGACGAATAATTTGGATTGCATCTTTTGTGACATCTGCTATTATTTGACAAACGCATAGTAATAGTGCAATAAAAGGTACCGTGCCAAGTAGTAATGTTGAGCCTTAAGAACTTAATAAACCTGTATCAATCCTTCAGAATCTGAAGGATCTGATCACGATCCTTCAGATTCTGAAGAATCTGAAGGATCTGATACATTAATGTCAAATTTCAACCACGTAGATTCGGAGCAAATAAACTGTGTAGACGGACAGACAGACAGACGCGAGAGTGATCCTATAAGGTTTCAGTTTTTTCCTCTTTTGGGGTATGGAACCCTAAAGACTCAACAGTACATATACCTTTTCCTTTTGGCTTCATCGTAGCCCGGAAAAACGAACGGCTAAACGACTGTTTAATCGACGAAAGATCGGAACAGACTCGAAGAAAGTGTTAGAAACTTGTTAGAAAATACGAAACCATTTAGATTGAATAGCCTAGAAGATTCAAACTTATTCTAAAAATTCAATGTATGCAGACAGCCAATACATCCTTTCTCAACTCAGGGAGGGAATAAATTCGAGAAGTGGTCTTGCAATTTCTGCGTAGTACTACCAGAGAATTAATCTTGGTGTCGGATGTAGGTAGACTCGAAGCTGGTAAAATCCGGGCCAAAAGCTCGGCTGGTACGATTTCATCCAGTCAACCTTGTGCGCATCATTATGGCATGGATAGTGTGCCGGTTTTAACGGCGTTTTCCTTCACTGGACTGATTTATGTGTACATAAATTGTTCCATTACCTTATAACATTGCCGGCTCCGACCGCATTATAGAAAGACTCAAGTATGGTCTACCACCTAATAATTCCACCATTTGGGCAAGCCAAATCCTTAACCAATTCTATAGTGTTCAATAAATCAGCAAAGATTGTTATTAACAGTTCTCATGTAAATAGGGTGTTTTATGCTAGCATAGGTCATATTTCCGATATATCATTCGATCTGACATAATGATATCCGTCATATAAATAACGTGTTTTTGATAGTCAATCTTAAAGCGATCGGAATTATAAGTAGGTACATAGCCGAGAGAAAAACTTCGAGAGAGCCATTTTACAAACTTTTAGACCACTCTTTGTGGGATAAGGAAGGAGGGGAATGAGCTCACGAATTCACCGATCTGTGCCCGCCTTTCTTGAACCTTTTTTATTTTGATGATCGAGCTTTCCTTCTTTGTCGAGACATTCGTGTGCCTCACCTGTTGCAGGACTCATCGTCAGATATGTCGTTTTGCATCAGTTTGTTTCTGTTCTTAAAATATTGTTACGGGTTGTTTGTTACCGGCTCGGACGGATCGACTGTGACGTACACCGACAGCTTGCTTAGCGGAATGGAACGGGTTTGGATTGTACTATGACCTTCCGTTTTCATTTATAAGTTACCGGACCGGGTGAAATTTTTTTGATTGCAATTTTGCCACCCTGACTCGGTACGAGCGTGACGAACGAATTCTCTTGTTTTTACGGATGGAATGAATGGAATGAAGATTCGGCAAGATTTACTTCTTCCCGGACCTTAATAAAATCCCAAACTTATGAGCAACTGGTATTCATAACGGAAACGCACATAAGAAACTCGCAAAGATAAATTATTAAAATGGGGCACGCCGACGGAATCGAACCCATCTCTTAAACTTTGCCATTCGACATCGTGCCGCTCGTGGTCTGGGCTGTAATCTTCACACTAAAATACAATTACAACAATAGAAATACATACCTAGAATGGACATTGTCCTACATTGCATAATTTTTTACCGATATTATAGTCGGCACGCACTACATTTGGAACACACAGACAATACGCGAGTAAACAATTACTACAGGATAATATGCTTAGGAGTTAAGTGTGTGTAGGATTCAGAGACGTTTCTATTTAATGGCCCGATCCACTTTTGTGGGTGACATAAACGAATAAATACAGTGACGAAATTCGACACCAATTATTATTGCGCTTACTTACTACATACATTTCTTACATTTCTAACCGAACAAAATTGTTTTCGGAGATGGTGATTTCTTTTTAATTTTCACACCGTTAATTCTCCGTTTAAAATGAAATTTAATATATTTATTGCTAGGCCAGAAACAGTAAGCATTAGGTATCTAAGTTTGCTGTGCAAAATTTTCACACCGTTAATTCTCTCCTTAAATGAAATGAAATATATTTATTGCTAGGCCAGAACCTAACCTAAGCATTACCTAAGTTTGCTGTGCAAAATAAATGAGCTAAAGAGGCAATTTAAAACGCCTTGTACGTATATTTTGTAAGTTTGATTTTGTGCACGTGTCTACCATCTTCTCGACAAGTGAATCGCTTCTACGTATGTTTTTAAATCCTTGATTACAATATATCAATTACAAGCAATTTCACACCATAAAGTTTGTCTATGCCCCACTTAGCGGTGTCAAGGTTACGGCCTATTGTTTAAACTGTCCATTGTTTTGCATTGTTTGGTCTACTTACCCACTTGGACGTAACTTAGTGCCACCTGCGACACGAAACTTGTGAAAATTGCATAAGTTGGAGTAAAGTGTAAACACGGCCTGTCAAGACCTAAATTTATTCATGAGCAAGACGAAATTGCAAATTATTTATTACATTTCTGCGGTCACTTATCTCCTCATCTTCTGCTATATAAAAAGCACCATCTGCCTGTCTGTTTGTATCTGGTAACGCTGAATCAGTTTGCATACAGTTTTCGCTAATGAAATATGGCATACTACTCAATTACTTACGTACGACCTAAATAAATGTAGGTAGGTACGTCGACTTATCTCTTAGAGATAAATGAAGTAAAAGCCAAGAAAAATCCGACTACAACGCGAGCGGGGCCGCTGGCAGTCATCGCGTATTGAAATGTATTAGAAGTTTGAATAAACAGAAACAATTTTAAGTGCGCTGGTACCCTATACCATCTACCACTAGAAGTAAGTCTTCTATTGCAGCAAACACGTGAAATCATGAATAAGTTATGACCAGCAGGCATAATTCCACGCAAGGGATTGAATACACAGAAGCGGCATTTTTGTATACTCATTCATTACATAAATTTTCGTATACTCATTCATTACATATATTTTTGTATTCTCATTACATACATTTTTTGTATTCTCATTACATAAATTTTTTATACTCATCATTACATACATTTTGGTCGCGTACTTTTCTTTCATATGTACGTCGGAGGCACTCAGTGGTTCGGTACCGCTGAAGGCCGGGAGTAGGACTGGATAAACATTGGAGATGCGTATGTTCGGCAGTGGACGCATAAAAGCTGACTAATCGACTGACTGGCTGACACTTTTCTTTCACCTTTCGGATAAACTTGCCCCTTCTAGACATGAATTTTCATTATTCCACGGCATTGAGTTCAAAGCACAGCTAGTGCTTGTGTGTAGAGCAGAAGTCATTTTGCAATGACTGTCAATATTGCTGTGAATGTACTTGAAGTTATGCAAAGTGGAATACCGAGACAGTCTTCGGTGTAATTTTCTAGGAGTGATCTCGAAATTCTAGGCGTGATGTGATGGCGAGAACGAACGGTCATACTTGCTTGACCAATAAGAGATAAGGCCAATTTGCTCGTAGCGTAGCAAGATCATCCGGTGACTTCACTAATTTTTAGATTATCTTGCCGAAATATATAATCTCTTCTTTTGTTTCCGTGAGGTAATGCTAAGTTTAGTGGAACCATATACAATCAGAGGATAACCCTGATACGCGTAATCGGGCCTAAACTTCCACTATTTAACCTACGAAATCTGTCACTTTTAAATATCGCAGTGTATATGTCCAATGTCCATGTCGCAATGATCTCCCGAATCCCGATGTCTCATTTCAAGCCCTGTCGCATTAATTTCCTGTATTAAGAGTAGAGTTGTAAAGATGCCGTTTTTTGCACTTTGATACGGATTTATTTGTCTTAGGTACCGTAAAACACGGAAAGATTCGAAAAGTATTTTCATATGAGATACCTACTTGCTCTTTTCGCGTTTTATTCCTGTTCTTTGCTCGAAACCAAAAAGTGAGTGAAAAGTGAGTGAGCAAAGTTCGTATTGAACAGGAACACCGTAAAAAACACGGAAAGATTCAACAGGAAAAGAAATAAGAGTCGCAAATAGCTCTATCGCAGAGAAGCTTATCATTTCCAAATTATGTAGGTACTCATAATAACTCTTTTTTTATGTAATCCGGTATGGCTGGCTGAGTCAGAGGGGTCAGAGCGCATAATCCAACCAGCCAATATCACCTCCTAGAAGGTAGGTGCCATATCGGAGACTTTCCTGGATTGCTGGCTATACTGAACTACAGGAGAACACAACCGAGGCTACTATGCGGCCATCTTACATCCAGTACAGTGGTACCAACCCAGTCGGCTACAATTTGAGCCTACCACCTAGTAAGGAGCAAGGGAATCTTTGTTTTAATTTGTGTTTTATAGGGTTCCGTATCCGTCGTACGGTACCCTATTACTAAGCCTACGCCGTCTGTCTACCTGTCTGTCTGTCCGTCTGTCCGAGGGCTGTATCTCTTGAACCGTAATAGGTAGGTACCCCGTGAAAATGTTCACATAATAGGTATGTGTTATTATCAGGGATCGGAATTAGGTAGAGTGATTTGGTACCAAAGTAGGTAAAGTTCGCGAGAGGATATAATATGGAGTTGTTAAAACCACCACTTTGTATGGGAATTCTGAAAATTTCCTGGGAAATTTCCGAGACTGGATTTTTCTTCGGGATCGTATTTATTGACTAAATACAAGCTTCTTTTGTTCTTAGATGATTTTCTCTAGAGTGGCCGCTTATGGAGATATAATTTTTTTCATAAATTTTTATTTCTACTCAATTTACAGGAAAACCGGGGAAGATGTTATAAAATAATCTAAGAGTGTACCGAACTGCTTACAAAACAAGATCTAATTTGTTGTCGTACCATCATTGGTTCTCGATTTATTGCTCGCCGCGATTCTGAATTATCCAGGACGGCATTTGTATGGAAAGCTCCGCCCCCTTTTCTGATTTAATTTCTCGAATGTTGATATTTTTTCGCCTGAATCTTATTTCTAGACGAAATATAAGACACTTTTATTCTTACACGTTTTTGAAAAAAATCGATATTTCCGGAGAAAAAAAAATCTAAAATATTTTTTTTCCAAAATGTTCTCGTTTGCTAATGTTTTTTTGGCGGATTCTTATTTCTAAACGAAATATAAGACACTTTTATTCTTACACGTTTTTCCCTTAAGTCGATATTTCCGGAGAGAAAAATAAAACAACCTATTTTTTCATATTTTCTCGAATGTTGATGTTTTTTCGCAAGAATCTTATTTCTAGATGAAATACGAATCTGTAGTTTCAATCATTTAAATTATTTTCAGAATCATTTAAAAAAAGTGGCCGCCATTTTGAACTTTTTAGTTACTGGACCAATTGCTTTCAAAATCGCTATCTGGGTGTCTGTGTGGGCTCTGAATACGAATCTGTAGTCAAAATTTAAAACAAGTGGCCACCATTTTAAACTTTTTAGTTACTGGACCGATTGCTTTCAAAATCGATATCTGGGTGTATGTGTGGTGTGGACCCTGAATACGAATCTGTTGTCAACATTTATAAAAAGTGGCCGCCATTTTTAACGTTTTTAGTTACTGGACCTATTGCTTTCAAAATCTATATTTGGGTGTTTCTGTGGGCTCTGAATACGAATCCGTTGTCAAAATTAAAAAAAAGTGGCCGCCATTTTGAACCTTTTAGTTTTGACTACAAATAAATATTCAGAGCCCATACAGACACCCAGATATCGATTTTGAAAGCAATCAGTACAGTAACTAAAAAGTTTAAAATGGCGGCCACTTGTTTTAAATTTTGACTACAGATTCGTATTCAGAGCCCACACAGGCACCCAGATATCGATTTTGAAGGCAATCGGTTCAGTAACTAAAAAGTTCAAAATGGCGGCCACTTTTTGAAATGTTCACTGTAGATTCGTATTTCGTCTATAAAAAAGATTCAGGCGAGAAAATATCAACATTCGAGAAAATATGAAAAAATAAGTTGTTTTATTTTTCTCTACGGAAATATCGACTTAAGTGAAAAACGTGTAAGAATAAAAGTGTCTTATATTTCGTTTAGAAATAAGAATCCGCCAAAAAAACATCAGCAATTGCGAACATTTTAAAAAAAATAATTTTATATTTTTTTTTTCTGTGGAAATATCGATTTTATTGAAAAATGTGTAAGAATAAAAGTGTCTTATATTTCGTCTAGTAATAAGATTCAGGCGAAAAAATATCAACATTCGAGAAATTAAATCAGGAAAGGGGGCGGAGCTTTTCGCGGCGAAAATTTCATCCAGTATTGGTATCATACATGAAAGAAACGGAAAAACCCTGTGTTTTTCGTTTTATTCAAAATGTATTTTTCGGTATTTTTCTGCCTTTACAACACTAATTAAGAGCCCGAAACTGGTCTATTTCCCTCCATGTCTCTATATTTTCCTGCCTCATTCCTTCCTTATTTCATTGTTAACCTTACTCAATTTCTTCCCACCTGCATTCCCTTGCTGGCTCTCTTATTGATTTTCCCTCAGTTTAAATTTTCTCTCTGTTCATATTTCTGTATGCGTATGCCTCAATTCCCTTGTCGCATTCGGTATCTACCTATTTTAATGCTTCCCTACCTCATCACCTCCCTACTTCATTCTCCCCTAATTCACTGTATGCGTATGTCTCAATTCACTACTTACCTGTTTTAATCCTTCCCTACGTAATTAATTCATCCGAATTCATTTTTAACCGACTTCCAAAAAAGGAGGAGGTTCTCAATTCGTCTGTATGTTTTTTTTTTTATTTTTTTTTTTTTTGTATGTTTGTAACACGATTTCTCCGTCAATTGAGGGCCGATTTAGAAAATTCTTTTTTTGTTAGTTAGGTCATACTTCCGAGGTGGTCCCATTTCAATTTTATCGAAATTGGTTCAGTGGTTTTCGAAAAATCAGCATAATACTATGGTGTGTGGTTACCTTCAGCAAAACTTGTGATGTGGTCGTATTCGGCAATTTTCAGTTTGATAAATTAGTATGGTGTGTGGTTACCTTCAGTAAAACTTTTGTGATGTGGACTTATTCAGCAATTTGCAGTCTGACACATATGGCGAATAATTCTGTACCACTTCAATCGATTTCGATTATTCGATTTCGATTATTCTTATTTATGTAATATTACTAAAAAGAATGAAATAAAAACTGTTTTA
This sequence comes from Nematopogon swammerdamellus, assembly GCA_946902875.1. Taxonomy (NCBI): domain Eukaryota; kingdom Metazoa; phylum Arthropoda; class Insecta; order Lepidoptera; family Adelidae; genus Nematopogon; species Nematopogon swammerdamellus. Next base: position 15,298,762 of record OX336345.1, read on the forward strand.
AAAAATATTAAACCGATTTCAAAAAAACAAAAAAACAAAAAGAACTAAAAAGTATTAAATACCTAATATTTTGAAATTTTCTCTGTCCTGTTGAAATACATGAATCGATATTTACTAGTGATACATATTCGGACCCTTGTTTCATGAATATTCTAAATTTGAAATTTTTTATCTTTTCCGACCGGCCAGGTGCGCTTAATTTATTATGGTACCTGACCGGTACCTACTGTACCGAGTACCATCGAGCTGGTCTGATGATGGAGACAGAAGGTGGCCATAGGAACTCCTAAACTACACATGATAAACCCATCGTGTTTGGGCTCGTTGCATTTGTCTTCACGAGAAATTTACTTTAGACCTAAGAGATTCTCAATTCGACAGTATGTTTTCTTTTTTTAACCCCCGACGAAAAAACGGAGGAGTGTTATAAGTTTGACGTGTGTGTGTGTGTGTGTGTGTGTGTGTGTGTGTGTCTGTCTGTGGCATCGTAGCTCCCAAACGGGTGGACCGATTTGGATGCGTTTTTTTTTATTAGGAAGCTTGTTTAATCGGGATGGTTCTTAGCTATGTTTGTAATCAAGTAATAAAGTAATTAAGTAATAAAAAAAATAATTCTCTTAAAAAGTGGACCAATTTGCATACGGTTTTTTTTAAAAAGCTTGAAATAAAAGTTAAATTACAAATTTAAAAAACCCCCGACTCTTAAAAAGTCAAAAATAATTTCCGTTTACTTACTTAAAGGAGTCGGGGGACCGCTAAGTAAATTAAATATAAAGACTCAAGAGTTGCGCGGGAATTTACTTAGCGGTCCACCGACTCCTTTTAGTAAGTAAACGGAAATTATTTTTGACTTTTTAAGAGTCGGGGGTTTTTTAAATTTGTAATTTAACTTTTTTTGATGTTTGTTACGCGATTACTCCGTCAATTGTGGGCCGATTTTGAAAATTCTTTTTTTTTTTTATTTGAAAGGGGATAACCCTGAGGTTTTTGAAGTGAAAACTTCTTTAGCGGCGCTTGGCACTTTTTTAGGTGGGTAAAAAATGTATAACTCGCGACATCGCGTCAGCGTCATTTTTAAAATGAAACCTTAAGTCATTGCATTAAGGGTTAAGTTAGAGTGGCACGGGATCTGCCGGAGTGCAACTGTTAAGTAGGGTTCGGTAACACGTTTATGTCTGTCCATTCTACTAAGTTCTGCAAAATGAATGTAGGGTTCCGTAACAAATGCATGTCTGTCTGTTCTACTAAATTTAACATTTATTTCAAAATGAATGTAGGGTTCCGTAACAAATGCATGTCTATCCGTTCTACTAAATTTTACAATTTTCAACCAAGGTCCTCCGACGGTTATTTTATAATAAAAGTAGGGTTCCGTAACACGTTTATGTCTGTCCATTCTACTAAGTTCTGCAAGATGAATGTAGGGTTCCGTAACAAATGCATGTCTGTCCGTTCTACAAAATTTAACATTTATTTCAAAATGAATGTAGGGTTCCGTAACAAATGTATGTCTGTCCGTTCTACTAAATTTTACAATTTTCAACCAAGGCCCTCCGACGGTTATTTTATAATAAAAGTAGGGTTCCGTAACAAATGTATGTCTGACCGTTCTACTAAATTTCACAATTTTCAACCAAGGTCCTCCGACGGTTATTTTATAATAAAAGTAGGGTTCCGTAACATGTTTATGTCTGTCCATTCTACTAAGTTCTGCAACATCACCTACAACGTCCGTGATGTCAGCCCATAACACCGGGTAAACTAAGTGCCATGTCAGTACTTCCCCCTTTGATCGTACTGACTACACTGAACTGGTCGGAAAACACAAACTATTTACATAGCCGTTTCGACCGACGTTTAATTCAGTGCGGTGGTACCAACCCGGTCAGGTTAAACCCTACCACCAAGTAAGATTAGGAGGGAAGGGACCTACAGTTTTACGAGGAATCCGAACCTCGGTCAGCCTCCAACGGTCAGCGGTCACCCATCCAAGTACTGACCGCACCCAGCGTTGCTTAACATTCAATAGCGACAGTTGACTGTCTGCACCACTGAGCTATCGAAGCTGACGTGGTCCTATTTTAATTGGGTCAAGATCGGATTGGAAAGCGAGGCGGAATCGCGAGGCCGAAGGCCGAGCGATTCCGCCGAGTACATTAATAGCAAAAATTACTAAAAAAAACTGTGAAATAAAAAAAAAGTTTTAAAAAACATAAAACCGACTTCCTAAAAAAAGGAAAACTAAAAAACTATTTAAAATAAAAATATAAAAACCGCCTTCAAAAATATATGAAATAAAAACCTAAAAAAAAAAAAAGGAACCCTAGAGTTGAAGGCGGTGCTAAAGCAAGCAAAAATGATGCATGAAAGAAAACATGAGTGGATGATAATATCCTTTGTGATTTGTGTAGCCTTTTTAGCACCGCCTTCAAGTCTAGGGTTGGTTTTTTTTTTTTTTAGGTTTTTATTTCATATATTTTTGAAGGCGGTTTTTATATTTTTATTTTAAATAGTTTTTTAGTTTTCCTTTTTTTAGGAAGTCGGTTTTATGTTTTTTAAAACTTTTTTTTCTCCTTTAAGGCCATATCTCGTCGGCTTAAAGCGCGTGTAGAGATTCAGTATTACGTCGGAAATTGCTCTTCAATGTTCATCTCCCTATAACTTCTCTGTGATAATGACGACGCTCTCCGTTTGTTGCAGGCGCCGAGCGGCGGAGGCGGAGGCGGCGGCGGCGGCCGCACTCCAGTGACCCGCTTCACGTGTCAAGGTCGACCGGCCGGCTACTACGCGGACGTCGACACCGGCTGTCAGGTATGATACCCGTACTACCTGTAACATAATCTATAGGTGCTTCATTCATTACTTGCACTATGCATGCGCGCGAGTGAGAGTACATACAGAGAAAGGTGCACCACATGTATGAAAAACATTATGAATGTGGAACAGGCGCCAGAGATGTGTGAGGAGGCAGCTATAGTGATTGTAGCTACTAAAGGGAACGAGCCTTAGCAACGTGGAACTTAGAGATCCGTCGACTCTGCCTACTACATTGTGATTTGTGAAATTGACGTGAAGTTATGCATGAATGCTAGTGTGTAGGTCAGGAGTTCGATGCCCATTGGCGTCCACCACTTTCCTTCCCAATTTGAGTTTGAGATTAAGTTTATTTCTGTCATGAACACCATAGTGAATTGTACAGCCACGAGCATCATCGTTGTGCGGTATGGTCAGAGGCGGACTAGCAGCCTTAGCCGCCCTAGGCCGTTTAGTACCAGCCGCCCCAATTCAATGCAGCCGCCCCTTTCAAGTTTACAGCATAGATACAAATGTGAAGTTGTATGAAAATCAGTATTGCGTTCGGTTCAACCTGCCAAAAATATATTAGGTATTTCTCGGCTTATTTTACATATAGTAAAAGTATTTTTTACAAGTTTTACGGCAATATTGACCTTATAGTCATAGCAAAATTATTTTTTCCGCGTAAATAGTGCGTCATCACCTCCGCCGCGCTCACCACTCCCGCACGTCGCACGCACTTGCTCCGGCCGGCACCCTTTCTATTCTGTACCTGCGCTCACTGCTTCCAGCAGCAGGTACAGATTGGCCGCCCCTAATATCTGGCCGCCCTAGGCCCGGGCCTAGTCGGCCTATATGGAAAGTCCGCCTCTGGGTATGGTTCTTGTTGTAGGGCCCCTATTATCTGACTACCTATAATTCTTGGTAACCTAATAAATAAAGGGAAGTTTCTACGGGAGACCGGCGACCGACCGTGCAACGTACGTCAATATATGAATATCCTCATAACTCGAGAACCACTTTATCGATTTACATACGGTTTTCACCTCGGTTTTCACTGTTTCATTCTGTCACTTTTCAAGATGGTCTTATGCTCTATGTATGTAGAATAGAATAGAGCATAACGCTACGTCATCGGCGGCCTGATCTGTGAGAAAAAGGTCACGCGAAAAGAAGCCGCGGGCAAAAGCCAGTTCTCTATGAACGATATTTTGTGTATGGTTACATTTTTGATGGAAACTACGTTCATATTACATTATATATTGATAGTTTGTTTTTATCTAATAGGTAATTATATTTAGTTAAGACTTCTGTGTTAATTAATCCTGTGTAAACTTGTAAAAATTGTGTAAATGTGTAGTGTGGTTAATTTTGTATATAGTTCTTTAGATTTAATTTAATTTTAGTATTAATGTAGGCTAGGCTTAAAAACAGCGGCCCTTGAGACACTCGAGTGGCCATATGCTGCGCCTAACGCCCTTTCTTTTGTACCTACTAATTAGCTCCATTTATGTTAATGTATTAAAATGTATGTGTACAAATGAATAAAATACTATTCTATTCTATTCTATTCTATTCTACGTTGGCTATCTGCTGACATCACTGGTGTAATGTAGGTGATGTACACCTACAACAGCCGTGATGTCAGCACATAGCACTTTGGTAAACTAGGTGCCATGTTACTGCTACCCCTTGGTCGTGCCGACTAAACTGAACCACGGTCAGCCTCAACGATCGAACGGTCGCCCATCTAAGTCCTTTTGATTCAGAAATGCATTCACAGCCTATGTACAATTTAAATTGTTTAGCAGCCATCCTTTATTCAATAATGACGAAACAAATTATTTCACTTTAAACTCAACATCATTGATAAAACTACATAGCACATACAAAAAACTACAATTATTTGTACATTATAGGATCGAAGACCTCCGAATAGCCATATCAGTGGGTTATACACGCACATTAACGTCCATCCGAGGTCTGATCCCTACCGCATTTAAAAAAACGAGTTTATAAAATGCCCATTACATGGTACTCACCGATTAAAGTATGCTTCTGTCGATCTCGGAAGGTTCTGACTCATTTTCTAGGACCCCTTAATTAAAAATGTATCTATAATAATGGCCCAAACAATTTCGAAACGGTATTCATCAATGCATTCATATAATATAACCTCCGGCTGGTTGAATCAATGTAGGATATTACTATTATTTTGCTTCACAATTTTGTAAGAAATAATTCCTAAGTAATTAAAGCTCATTAATGTACTTTCTTTGTCAGGAAAAAAATATTTTTATCTTGTAATTAATTAGTCGGTTCCCGTATTGAGAGCGTTTTCCGGAGCATTTTCAAATTTAGAACATGTAACGGTCGCGGGCATTTTGTTCAATTCGAATAACTTCGCTTTGTTTAGACTCTTGCAAACTATCATATATAACATTATATTACGAGTATCATAGGTGGCACCGTCATAGCGGTGAACACTATAAAACATAATAATGCAAATACCTACTTCGTAGCTTGTTTCACCGGGATCAAATTAAAATCCCGTTGGTATTTTATTCATGATTTTCATATACTGTTATTTAGTTATTTCAGCATAATTAGCCCATGTGGGGCTGTGCACATTTTGTAACAGTATTGAAAAAAAAACTGGCCAAGTGCGAGTCGAACTCGCGCACCGAGTTTTCCGCAAAACCACTTCAGAGTTTGCACTATAATCACACCAAGTTTGACGTATTACTACGATAGAGCAGAAACAAAGAAACATAAAAAAAATCACAGATCTCATGCATTACATGACCTTCGAGTACAATAAAAATTACTTTTAGGGCGTATTCAAATATAAGCATATAGCGAACCGCCGACTGTGAGCGTGAAAATATCCTGGTGTGGCTGAAGCGACGAACTCAACGAGCGAACGCACTCCAGATTCTATATATGAGCTTATTTTCGGAATAGGTTCTGCGAACAACGTGGAATACTCTGAAAGGTATTTTGTAATCCCTCTCATTTCCTGCCTTTTATATAAGTATATAGATACCGAAAAATTGTTGGAATATTGCGGAGATATGTAACATTACATTGGTAAAAACCGCAAGGTTGAGCCGTTCTTGAATTAGAAAGTACAGACGAAATTATGTTAAGCTAGAGAAGGGATAGATAAGAGAAGAGAAAATAGAGAGTTTTAAAATTTAACTTCTACCCCCACTACTGCTCTGTTCATATGAATAATGCCGTGATGAGAGAGCCCTATATCTGCCAGTGGGATAATAAAAGGGCTAGATAATGATTTAAATAACAATGACCAATTGCTTGCAATATCCGACACCATACCACACCATACACCTCTCCCACATCCCAACGGTTAGTTTGTATAGAATGGCGTAAGGCATTAAAATCATATTTTTGGCCTTATTTAAATAGATAGAAGAGTCGAACGTTTTATTGCATACAAATGAAAGAAGAACAATACACGAAAAATAAATACATTCATGCGCAAAGGCGGACTTATCAACGCTGCAAGTGATTTCTTCGAGTGAACTTTTGATTGAACAAGAATAAAATTATAGAGAAAGAAGTATGGGTAGTGCAAGTGAAATTGAGGAGGAATACATGTTTTATTTTATAAATATATCTACATAACACATTCATACCTACATATACTTATGTTCATAAATACAATACATGAAATACTAACACCATAACCATATTACTACATACTATTAGTCATAGAACTAAACATAGTTACGAAGTAACTATTAATCTGTGCTATAGCTATAGTAAGTAATACTAATCCAAACGTGAATAAAAGTAGGGAAAATTAGTTAAGGTTGAAATTAGCGTTCAATAAAATAAAATATATTTTTATTTGATTTTATGTTTTCTGTAGGCTAAATTATTTGAACAAAATTATTAGCAGTCTTGGCCACTAACTGTCATGCTCACGAATTTCTGCACGGCTAGCGTGTGAACCATCTAGAAGCCAGAAGGATTTCGATTTGAGTTCGAACAAACAATTCAAATGGATAGACTCGTCGTCAGCTCGTCGAGGAGATGCAAAGTTATTGATATGTCCTCAAATTCTTCGAGAAACCCATAAATGTGTGGGAAAAACAAGGAAAGTACAAGGTATGCTTAACTCTATCACTCTTCTGGGCTCACATATCTTTATGAACACGCGTGCTATGAGCCGCCTGGGGCAAATTGTGTGCATTATAGATTGTGTCTGGTAAATTGTATGCAATGTATGAGAAATGACAATAGTAGTTCTAGGATTTTAAATTATTCCAGTTAGTCTTCTCGGTGTGGGCGGTGAACCAGTTCTGATTGTTGCCTTGAACTTTATAAGGTATGTCGTCTAATTCGTCGATCAATTCTGACTTAATAAAACTGTGGCCTGGGGCTGGCCAGCACACCATTTTAGACATTGGTATTAAAATAAAAGAATAAAAAAATACTATAGCCACTAGATTCGCTTTCGTTCTTGCATTTCGCATTCAGTTTGGTTGAGTAGAATGGCGCGTTTGTGTGAAAACAAACGGGGTTTTTTGCAGCTAATTATTATATGCAGCGATCGCATACATTTTTTTTTTTTGTAATCCGGTATGGGTGGCTGAAACGGAGGGGCCAAAGCGCATGCTCCGACCAGCCAATATCACCTCCGAGAAGGTAGGTGCCATGGATTGCCCTTGGATTGCTGCCTATACTGGACTATAGGAGAACACAGCCGAGGCTGCTATGCGGCCATCTTACATCCAGTACGGTGGTACCAACCCAGTCGACTACAATTTGAGCCTACCACCTAGTAAGGGGCAAGGGACCTACCTACAGTTTTACACCGGTTCCGAACGGTGAAGCAGCAGGTGTAGGTATGCACGTAAATTTTTTCGTCAGAAAAAACTCATTGGTACACGCCGGCCGGATTCGAACCGCGGACCTCTCGCATGAGAATCCGATGCCCAAACCACTCGGCCACCCGCCGCATACATATTTGTTTAAAAATTGTTTCTTAAAATTCTATGCATATAATTTTTATTGGTGTTGTTTTATTTATTTTTATTGCTTTTAACAACACGGTCGTCTGAATAACGTGCTTCCCACAACACTTTCGTGACAATATGAAATTATGTAAAAATTCTGATTACCTTTTCGTTCAAAATGTACTGCAATAACCACGAAACCATATCGTGTCACAGTTACCCTGACATACTCTTTAAGGCTTCTCAAATCGTGACCATATCGTGTGTGTGGGAGGTTGAAAACTGATCCGCATCCATCAACGAGCCATCACGCTTGTTAAGGTCAACTTATAATATTTAAAACACGTTGATTGCCCCCATGGAGGTCGTTTCCGGCCTTGGAAGTAGTGAGTGCACAGAGGTAACAGATAACAATATGAATTTTTGTATAATTAATAATTATAGAAGCCCGCATTCCTAGTGAAATGGAATCTGTACCCTAATCACGAGATTTAACCTACTACGCTACGCTCGCTACGCGCGCCTTGTTCTCCGCATCATTTTGTATGGAGAAACGAAGTTCGCAAATCTATCACTAGAGGCGCTGCTCCGTTTCTCCATACAAATGATGCGGAGAACACGGCGTAGCGTAGCGTAGTAGGTTAAATCTCGTGATTAGGGTACTGGCAGGAAGTTATATAACCGCACATAGGTGCGGAGCTGTTTCACGTACGGACGTCTCCTTTGCACATAATACCAGTTTTATTCCTTAGTTAAAAGTGGAATGTTTAAACTGTGTGTACTTTCCTACGCGAAAAAAAAATAGAGGCGGGGCTAGGGATGGTTAGGGTAACAAATTTCTTACACGAAAGTCATACATAATTCATACGTCAGTTTTGTATGTGGTCAGTCTGATATCTATTTGGTGTGGCCGAAATTTGTGAATTATTTGAGGATAATAAGTAATAATAATTTGGTAAGAAAAATCAATTAAACAGAAACAGAAAAGGGATAACAAGGAACAACCAATTTTAAAACTGTTCTAATCTACCGTGTCATGCCACTAGGTACTTAAAAAGAATAGCCCACTTTATCTCTGTACATCTCTTAAAAGGCGACTAAGGAATAAGGACAAGGTGCCATGCTAAAGGGCGACAGGATAGCCACCTCTCACCATATTTGGGGGGTAATTGTTGTTCGCGTCCGTGACACCTTAAGGTCCTAAAGTCACACGTGCCTCCTGGGTGGTGCCAAATGAACAACAGAATACTTGTGGTAGACAGGTCTTCCACCGTGTCGTCCGGGTAGGTACCACAGCTCGTAGGCGCAACCTCCTGATGCAGCTTGCTGCACTTGGAGGCCAGCAGACGAGTCAGCCGGGTCGGTGGACCGAACAAGCGGAGGAGAGGAGGGGAGTGGATATTATTTCAGCCAACAATGAGGGCTCACTACCCAATTGCACTGTCTCTCGGGCCAGGGAGAGCCAGGTGCAACAGGAGTTATGTCACTACCTGCCCGCGGATAGTACAGGGGCCCGCCGCGTGCGGTCGCACCAGCCTGCGTCGGGGGCTGCCCTATCAGCCAGCGAAAAATCCTGACGGAGGTGCACCTTGAGGCATGGTGACCTGGGGAGACCGGGGTGCATCCTCGTCAGGGGGAGCCTGGGGGTCCTCTCGTTCCTTGTGACAGTGTTCTTGGAGAGCCCACTTGAGCTGTCTTCAATATTACCGCTCCCCAAATCTCGTCTTGCTTGCTCCATTTTTTCATTTCCCTCAAAACTAACCTCATGCCAAGAAACAAAAGGAAATTCACCGCTTTAAGTGCGACTCCCACGTCTCCCAAACACTTTAAAGTAGACATGTGTAATATATGCGGTCTACGAGCTAACTTTAATGCTGTCGCCCAACATCTGCAGACAGCAAAACCACATCTTTTGTTTTTAACGGAGACTCAGGTCGCCCAACACACTACAAACCTGTACATCCCTGGATACAGTCTTTTCGAAAGATTTGTAGCCAAGAGTGGTGTATGTGTGTATGGTCGGTCTGACGTTTCTGTTAAACGGCTCACACTTTTCGAAGATCCTCAGTTTCCAGTCGTATGGATCCGCGTCAATCTTCCCCACGTGGTAAGAGTTTACGCGGGTATATACCGCTCTCCCAACTTAGGTGCCAAGGAAAGTGCCGCACTATTTGAGTATCTCAGCAGCTCGGCCGATAGAGTGCTCTGCCAACTACCTACAGCAGAAATTGTGATGTTGGGAGACTTTAACGCCAAACATGGAGATTGCCTTGGCTCCTGCACCACGGATGCTGCTGGTAAGGATGGATATAACTTGGCCATGGCGCACGGGTTGACACAGCTTGTGTCTGGTATAACTAGAGTCCCTAGGAACCCGTCGCATAGGGCAAACTTGCTGGACCTTGTGTTGACTTCGGAGCCAAAGGGGTACAAGGCTGTTGTGAAAGCCCCACTGGGGAATTCAGATCACTGCCTTGTATCCACAACAGTGCCAACTGCGTACTATGCGGATACACGCGAGAGTAGTACTCGCACTGTCTGGCACTACAAGTCCGCACAATGGGACGACCTCCGCACTTTTTTCGGAGGTTATCCTTGGCAGGAGACATGCTTTCGGTCCGCGGACCCCTCTCAGAGCGCCGAAGCTGTCGCCGAGGTGATACTACAGGGCATGGAATACTTTATTCCAAGTTCTGTGGTTCCCATCGGTGGCACGCAGAAGCCCTGGTTCAACCGTCAATGCCGCTTGGCTGTCGAGGCGAAGAACCAGGCCTTCAAGCAGTGGCTGTGCGATCGGTCCGTGGAGTCGAGGCGTGCCTATAATGCTTCTGTCAAGTCCAGCAAGCGTGTGCTTGATTTGGCCAAGTTTAAGCACGACCGAGGAGTAAGCCAAAAACTCGCCCGCTGTCCTACCGGGAGTCGTGTGTTTTGGTCCTCGTAACCTGTAGGACTGCATTTTCCACATCATCTGAAGTCTTCAGTGGGACACGCAAGTTTATGTTGTCCTCAACACAGTTTTGAAAAGATTCCCAGTCAGTTTTCCTATTGAACAAAGCACACTTTTGGATTTTTTCAACAACATTAGTGCTCAGTGTCAGAATTATGGGACTATGGTCTGAAGAGCTGTCCAAACATGATTCTACAGTGCAATATGCATTAGTAACATTTTTTGTTACGAAGAAGTCCAGGACGTCTGGTATTTTATTCTGGTCAGAGGGCCAATGTGTTGGTTCTCCAGTTGATATAGTTTCCAAAAAATATATAAATGTAATATTTATTTTTTAATTTGTTGAATTCATTTTCAATGCGACGCATCTTCTAACCTAACCTATATTCCTATATTCCTATATCCAACGAGCCCAAATATGGTGGATTTATCATGTGTAGTTTAGGAGTTCCTATGGCTTCCTTCCGGCTCCATCATCAGGACCCTGGAAATAACATATGACTAGAGTACCTACTTGCAAAGACAAATCCAACGAGCCCAAACACGGTCGATTTATCATGTGTGGTTTAGGAGTTCCTATGGCTTTCTTCCGGCTCCATCATCAGACCCCAACTAACCTTTTCCTTATCCCGACTTTCTCGTGTCGCTCAGCGACAATATTTTTTCGAATTCCGTAGATTCATTTGCAATGTGCTCGATAGTCGTGTGAGGCACGAAATCTGTGAATTTCTTTTTTCAGAAAGGTTGAGCTACAGGGCAAACCCTTAATAACCCAAACCCGATCGTCTTTGTTTTAGGCTCAAATTGTAGCTGACTAAACTGTCCAGAGGAGTTTTTCTCAAATTTTTGATATCATCCTTCGTTTCCAAAATATCGAGCGCCAAAATAAAAAAATCGGATTTTTTTTTTTCACTATTTCGGCCATAACTTGTTTCGTTTTTTACTTTCTCAAATAATTATTTTTGCACCTTACAGCTCTCATGAATACGCGTCTTGAGCCCTTTTTTAATATCATATCTTCACAACTTTTCGAGATATAAGGGGATCGCACTTTTTCGTGAAATCGGGGCCTATACTGAAACGAACCAAAAGACATTTTCAATGTCAAAAACCGAAAAATGCGACCTTCTTTGTGCTGGAGGTTTTCCTCCAAAACTGGAGGTATTTCGTTTTCGGGTTTCTGGAGCAATATAAAATCAATGAAATGAAGGATTTTCGTAAAAATTTAGGTTTTCCGGAGGTTTTCATTTTAAAGCAAAAACACGTTGTGAACTACAACTTCACGAGTAGTATTTAGATGTTAATAAATGACAATAGTTTAGTTTCACTCGTTCATCCTTTCTTTCCCTATTATCCTTATTAGTAAGTAGGTACCTATCCTTTTTTGAGAATTAATGTAAGAGGTTTTGACGTGATGACGTCACGTCTTATAAAATGATGAAGACCGGCTGCACACACGAAAAAGTGTCACGTTCCATCTGAGCCTGTGTGTGCAAGCGAGAGCGCGTAACAAGTGATAGAGAGGCACAATCGGTATAGTCAAAGTTACCATGGAAACGTCTTAAGAAGTAAAACTGTCAAGATCAGACAACAGAAGTTTATTGATGGCCAGTCACAAGATGATTAATCTTTCTACTGGAAATATAATTACTTATATTTGCTCTATGTACTACGATTATTCCCCGTCATCACGTAAAACTATCGTCCGTAAATCGACTTTACAGACAACAAATTTTTTATTTTAGAAAATATGGGAAACTGGAGGTTTTTTCTAATGGTTTGGAGGGATTTGGTATAACTGATCTGGGAACACTGAAGGAACGGTGCGGTACAGATAGTTTATAATTTTTGTTAATCAAGTGTGTGGTTTGTGCCTTGTGGTTGTTATACGTTTTGTTTGCTCATGGTGTTTTCTTCAATTATTTGTGATACTTACCTGTGACCCGCCTTTGTTTTTTGGTGTTTTCTACTTTCTCTCCGACCTCGATTACGTTTATTGGACTGAGATCAGCAGAAATAGCAGCAGGAAAAAAGTTTATAAGGCGATACCATCCAAAGAGAAGCATTGTTATTAGGAAACAAAAAATAAACATTAAATTATGATATATTTTATTCATTCAATTGTTTAATTTCTAGATTCCTAAAAAATAAGAAAATATTGAGGTTATGAACCTACGTACCTACCTAAGCATACGTACTACCTAGTATATACAGGGTGTCCCGGGACTGGTGTTGTTCCTTTAAGGAGGCTATTCTACGCCTTGAAACAAAAGCACTGGTGAAATATTTTTTTAAATATGTGCTTTCAATAAAATTTTTGGATTTCCTAACTAACTAAAGACGTACTATAATGTATGGTCGCCTTTAGCGGCGGGCGGTACGCGGGCGGAGCAGCCGGCGGCGGCGCGGAGGCGGCGCAGCGGGGCGCGGCCGGTACGCGGGCGGGGCGGGTTATCTGTTTGCGTTCACTCGCGTCGCGTCCGTCCGTATTCCCGCTGCCCGCTGCCCCGGGCCCCGCGCGCGCCCGATTAGAGCATTACAACATTACACTACATTAATAACTTTAAAAATGTATATCTCCGCAAGGGGCGTACCTAGAACCCTACCTCTTTTACTAATTATATTTGCTACAAAGCGTAGAATAGCCTCCTTAAAGGAACTACACCTGTCCGGGGACACCCTGACAGGTGTAGTTCCTTTAAGTTCCGGAATCCTTATGGATGATACGCTATCTTGGCAGGCTCAGGTCAATGAGGTCAGTCGAAAAGTCTATGCTGCGGCGCACTCCCTAAGGCGGCTGCAGAACCTTCTTCCGACCTCCACAAAGACAATTCTAGCACAATCGCTGCTTCTCCCCATCCTTGATTATGCAGATGTATGTTGCCTGGACGTTACTGAGGAACTTCTGGACAAGCTTGAGCGTCTGCAAAACATGTGTATACGCTTCATTTTCGGTCTACGTAAGTACGACCATGTTTCTGAATACCGCAGACGTCTCAAGTGGCTCCCAATCCGTCTCCGCAGAAATTCCCACATCCTTGGACTCCTTTATTCTTGTATCAACAACCCTTCTGCTCCCGAGTACCTATCTTCACGTTTTCAATACTTATCTTCCCACGGTGTCACGCTTCGTTCAAGTGATGACAATATCTTAGCCATTTCCACTCATAAAACAGGATTTTACACAAACTCATTTTCTGTGCACGCAGCTCGTCTGTGGAATCAACTACCTCACTGTATACGGCACTGCAAGTCGCTTCCGTTATTCAAAAAACACTTAAAGTTGTACTATCTCCGTCAATGTGAAGTCAATAGTTAAAAAATCCTTTAATTCTGAATGGACAAGTATGTATGTATGTATATATTTAGGTATTATGTATTATATAATCTTTAATACATATGTATTTAATTTATAGTTTTATGTATTTAATTTAATTTATAATTTGCCATTTCTACGTTTAAACTGGTATGTACTTATATTATGTAGTGCAAGTATATTATAGTTTATCATAGTTATTTTCCATATATTATATTTTACATTCCCACACTCAAGTCTTTTGCTACTACCTACTTATATCTCACAACATACGACTCTCAAACATCCAAAGGTTGACTGGGAGAAATCCCTGTAAGGGATAAGTCCGCCTTTGCCCCTCATGTAAATTACTTATCGTTTGTTACTGTTAAATGTTTTGGAGCAATAAAGTATTTCTATCTATCTATCTAACCCTGTATAGTTATAGATAGATATAAGCTACTTTGAGATTATGCCAACAGATGGCGCTTATTGAGGAGTGAAGCTGATGCCTCTAAACCCCACCATAAGTTACTCTATGACTGATTAGTACAAGCAAGCAGTAAGTAATCCACCTGACCTGACTGACTGAACCATATTTCAAGCAAAGGGGTTCCTTTGCCTTACAAAAATATTTCTCTTTTTTTTGTAAGCATACTAGCACATGCGCTAGTATCATTGTTTAGTTTTGAGAGAACGACAACGCACAGTATTATTACTAGAAGCGCCATCTATAGGAGAATGTGTAAAATTACATCACACAATAGTATAGGTGATTTTCCACTAATGAATTTTGACAAATTGGATACAAAGGCTACATGCTTGCCTAAAAATAAAATTAATAAATAATTATCTGAATCTCGGTTCAAGCACCTATAAACATTTAATTTAGTAAATCGGTTATACATATACATAGTTACCTATTGTATTAAACTCGATGCTCCTTCCCCGCTATAAGTACATACTAATTACTCATTGCTGTTACTTTTTGTGCAGCATATCAAGTCACATTATTTATTTCATAGTTTATTAGCTTTTGTGCCCGCGGCTTCGCTCGCAGTAGATTCGGTTTGATAGCAAATCCGATTTAAACGCAAATATCATAATAATCGACCGCATCTCTTATATTCTCTATCTCTCTCTCTCCATTCCTCCCCCTTTCTCCCTTCCCCTCCTTCCCTCCCTCGCCTCCCACCACCGCCTCCCCTCCGTCCTTCTCTCCTCTCTCCATCCGGCAACTAGGTACCATTCGACACTAAATTCCATTCATACTATACTTTCTTTGATACTGCTCATCCCTATTGCTATTTAGCGTGATGGTATATAGCCTAAAGTGAGCCTTGAGGAACTATTTATTTATATTGGTGCAAACCGCATCAAAATCTGTTCAGTGGTTCCGGAGTTTACCTCAAACATACATACAAACAGACGATCACTTTTATAAGAAGTAGAGATAGAGATAGAGCAAAAAATATTGGCCGGAGGTGAGCTCGTGTTAATTTACAGCATTTAATTTAACTCGCATACTTAGATGTACTTCCGCTATAACAAACATAGTGGTTGCTGACGGCTCACTTCCAGGTCAAGTTCTGTGGGTCAAGTCAACGAACGTAGTTTTTAGATGTATCTCATCTCAACAAATTTATCTCTAAGTGTAGGTGGTATAAAATACAATTTCTGTCGTCTGTATGTACATTGTATGTACATATTATAATGTTTATAGCTCGAAAACAGCTAAACCGATTAAAGATGCAGTTTTCAACAATGCTTGTATACCATTGAGCAATGGCGACTTCTGCCTAGGCGAACTAGGCAGCTGCCTGGGGCCCCAACCTCGGAGGGGCCCCACACAGAACAAATATAATATTCGGGCCCTCAGTGTGTATATCCGGGCCTGCCATAGAGTCACGGAACACTATCCGTGGCGTCTTCCCCGAGCGCGACGTGGTTTCTTGCTCTGTCTGTACATAGGTGACCGCTCGACCGGTGGAGGCTGACCGTGGTTCGGAGTCCACGTAAAACTGTAGGTCCTTTCCCTTCTTACCTTACTAGGTGGTAGGGTTCAACCCACAAATGTTGATTCCACCGCACTGAATGAAACGTCGTCGGTCGAAACGGTTATGTAAATAGTTTGTGTTTTCCGTCCAGTTCAGTGTAGCCGGCACGACCGAAGGGAAGCACTGACATGGCACCTAGTTCACCCGGTGTTATGAGCTGACATCACGCATCTTGTAGGTGATGTAGCCAACCGTGTCAGTTTCCATAAAAAAAAGTTTTATAATATACGGGCGTTAATAAACCATCGGACGGTTATAGCTACTTCATCATAAAATCATACAGTTATACTATTAGAAATTATACTGAACAAAGACTGAACATTGTCGAAAGTTAAATTTAATTAAATTGAAAAAAAGCAGGCGGACTTAATGCCTGAAGGTAAAGGCATGAAAAAGTATTCTGAAAAAACGTATTAGCAGTATACATATATAACCTCATCCTTTTCCCAATAAGGTAAGCAGAGACAACGGATCTCCACGCGCCACGATCCTGATTCCTCCTGACACACCTCTGCCGCCGCCTCTTCTACTCCCATAATGTTCTTCATAATACCATACACGCTCGCTCGTAGGTTACGAGTTACGAGTTACGACGCCATGGCGAGTACTTGCACTTGGCCCCTTGAAAATCTTTACTGTTATGTTGAACTTTAACGCGATTGAAGTGAGTGACGGCGGTTAAGTAGGTAACGAATGATAATGACGCTGATGATTTGATGAGCATGACGATGATTGCAGGTGTACCACATGTGCGACGGCATGGGGCGACAGTTTAGCTACACGTGTCCGAACACGACGCTGTTCCAGCAGCGCATGCTGGTCTGCGACCACTGGTACATGGTCAACTGCTCCAAGGCGGAGAGCGACTACGATGCGAATCTACTAATCGGTGGGTATATCACCACACCACAACACATCATCTCACAACACACCACCTCACAACACACCATCTCACAACATACCACCACCTCACAACACACCACCTCACAATACAACACACCACCTCACAACACACCACCTCAGAACACACCATCTCACAACACACCACCACCTCACAACACACCACCTCACAATACAACACACCACCTCACAACACACCACCACCTCACAACACACCACCTCACAATACAACACACCACCTCAGAACACACCATCTCACAACACACCACCACCTCACAACACACCACCACCTCACAACACACCACCTCACAATACAACACACCACCTCAGAACACACCATCTCACAACACACCACCACCTCACAATACAACACACCACCTCAGAACACACCATCTCACAACACACCACCACCTCACAACACACCCTCTCACAATACAACACACCATCTCACAACACACCACCTCACAACACACCACCTCACAATACAACACACCACCTCACAACACACCACCTCAGAACACACCATCTCACAACACACCACCACCTCACAACACACCACCTCACAATACAACACACCATCTCACAACACACCACCTCACAACACACCACTTCACAACACACCACACCACCTCACAACACACCAACTCACAACACAACACACCACATTTTTTTTTTATTGCTACCGAACTGGGTGGCTCTTTCCGAGGTCGCAACCTCAGACGCAGCCAATTTCACCCCCGAGGAGGTGCCAGTCCGGCTTGGAGGTGGACTAATGTTGCTGGGGAAAGGCTATTAACCCGCGATTTGAAGATCTGTGGATTGTAGGAGTGGGGGAAGATATTTCCTGGGAGCCCGTTCCACACCTTTGCAGTGCGGCACAAGAACGATTTAGAGAATCGTGCAGTTCGAAGAACTCTTCTGTCGACTACAAACGGGTGTTCCGCGAGAGTATGGCGGGTTTGGCGAAGGCGAACAGGAGGAGGAGGGATAAGGGAAGCAAATTCGTCAGAGCAGCGGCCATAGTAGTACCGATAAAACAGGCTCAATGACCCAACGATACGTCTGTGCTTTAGAGGTTGAAGGTCCTTTGTGAGTACGGAGTCACCAATGAGGCGAATGGCTCGTCGCTGAATAGAATCCAAGGCTGAAAGAGGGTACTCAGGGGAACCCTCCCAAAGATGACTGCAATATTCCATCACCGGTCTTACTTGTGCTTTGTAGAGTGTAAGCAGTTGGACCGGCGTGAAAAATCGCCGACAGCGGTAAAGGACCCCTAATTTTCGAGACGCTAGTTTCGCCTTGGACTCTATGAACGATCGAAACCCAACGTCCCTGGACACCTCCATACCGAGGACGCCCAGACTACCATCGTTGGGGACTTGGCTGCCCTGAAAAGTGGCTTGGAGAGGAAACGGATCCGCCTTAGTAGAGAAGGCACAAGCTTGCGTCTTAGCTACGTTGAAGTTGACCAAGTTCTTCTTCCCCCAAGAGGATACTTTTTCGAGAACCTGGTCAACCCGAGCAACAGTTTCGCGTCTCGCGTTTGCTGCTGAGGCCTCTCTACCCTTCCAGTCCTTGATGAACCCTTCGTGCACCGTGCTGTCGTCCGCGTAACAGTGTATTTCGCCGAGCGAGAGCATGTCGTTGATGAACAATAAAAACAGCGTAGGCGACAGCACGGATCCTTGTGGAACACCAGCATTGATTGAGTAGTCGGCCGAGCAGGCACCATCTAGGGTGACAAAGATCGACCGGCCACTTAAAAAGCTGGAGATCCAGGTGCACAGTTTTGTAGGGACCCCGTAGGCCGGAAGCTTGCTTAAGAGTCCCCGGTGCCAGACGCGATCGAATGCTTTGGATATGTCCAGAGCGACCGCCAGCGATTCCCCAAAACCATCGAGCCTTTCAGCCCATAAATTCGTGACGTACGCTAGAAGATCTCAAGTCGACCTTTGCTTGCGAAAGCCGTATTGTTTGTCGTCGAGGAGTTTAGAGTCTTCTAGGTACGCCAGGAGCGCTGAGTTGACAACGTTTAGGTTAAATATTATTAGGTTAATTAAAATTAGGGGTGTAACGAACGATACCGATACCGATATATCGCCGATACATACAGCCGATATCAAACTTAAGTATTTGAAAAGCGCACGAAACGACGCGCCAGACATTTGTAGCCCTATTTGTCAAAAAAAAACTCTTTCTGTCATTTGTTTTTGAATTACTTTCTTAATTACCACTTTGACTGCTTGATAATAATTCATTCATAATAATAAATATTTTCTTAGAATTTTGATTGACATTTTTATTTACTTTATTTTTTACACTTCCCATCCCAAGGTTGAGTCTCTGTTAAATATAGGTAAGTATTATACATAATAAAGACATACAAACGCCCGAGGTACATACTTCATTATTTATTTCATTATTTGATTTATTATGTACCAAACCATCAATATCGGTATCGGTATCGTATCGGCAAATTCATGTATCGTTACATCTCTAGTAAAAATGTATACCCAAGTAAATAAAAACCTCTACCTTGTGTTACAACTATGAAGCTAGTTTAGGGGAGATAGAACGCAAAATTAATGTATACTTAACAATTATTATTGTTTACATGTTGAACAAATTGCTTTTAGGCATTTATTGTAAGTTATCCGTTGATAATAAGAATAACCCTATGACTTTTAATTTTCTTGCATAAGACAATATAATGAAAAGTGCCAAACCTTTACTGTAGGTATCTCCGTACCTAATGCGCCTATCACTTGACATATCAAAGCGGTAAGTAAGTCTCAATAACAATTAATCATATCAGTGATCCTTAATGATTAGTTTTCTGCAAGCTGAAGCGATCACGCAGACTAGACTTTATGACATTAATTTAATTATTATCAACTCTATGTTTCATTTGTGGAAAATGAATTATTATTTTTATCGGAGGAAATTTGTGAACATGAAACAAACAATTTGTTTCAAAACTGTTTTAGATTGAGATCACCATTTTTTCAATATTTTTCTGAAAATGTACTAAAGAAGAGAGATTCAAATGAGTATGAAAGCCGCACCAAAATCCGACAATGCCTCGGGTAACATTGTAGATGGAAGAGTTTCATCCACGGTAAGTAAGTCCTAGCACGCACTGAGAAAATTATCCGCGCGTGCGCAATTCTGTAACATTCATAATAATATGCACGCACACTGAATAAAATCGGCGCGTGCCCACTGCCCAGTCGCTTGCCGCTAATTCAGAGGTAGACCTCCATCCATGCCGGCTTACGGCCGTTTATGAATATCCTTATAACTTATACAATTTTCATGTATTACATTCGTCACTTCTCAAGATGATTTTAGTTTCCACATGATGCGAAAAATTCATTCACCAAATTGCAGCGTTTGCACTAAAGTCGAAGGTCAGTTTCACGTTTTATTGGAGTGTGAATAGAATAATAGGTAATTTAAGAAACGCTTTGATTATACAACTAAAAACAGACACATTAAATTTATTTTTTTCCATCACAGGGCATTTTAGGTGAACCCCTGATGGGAGAATGCAAAATACTGACTACATTTTCCCAAGCATCGTCTCTAGCCCTCAGAGGCTACTATGGGGGTGGCATAGTCGCAAGGCGGCTAACTAAGTCCTATTCAAATAAAGAAAAACAAGGGAAGTAATTGGTGACGCCACTATCCTATAGGGATAGACGGAGATTAACTTAATTACATATGCGGTATCAATGTCATCCATCATTCTCGCTTGACAGTCGCACTGTAGTCAATCAAAGCCTGCCCTTGACTTGCGCCGCGACTTCTAAAGCATTCCGACTTACGACCTCTGCACTGACTGTATCATTACCAGTCCATTCAGAAGTTATTTGCAGTCTTGCGAACATCTTGAGGTGCAGACAAACAGTAATACATAAAAACTTCGATCAAATCGGATCTTCGTTTTTATTTTATGTTAATTGCCTACTTTTTTTGCACTTTTGTCACGCCAATGGGGCGGAGCAAGGCGTCACAGGCGAGAGTCTAGTGTCTTGCTCGAGCATAGACTTTGACTGTGTAAATCACGAAATATTACTAATGAAACTAGAACATTTCTATTTATCATTTATATTACATTCAGATATAAGAGACAATTAATTGCGTATATTCCAATCATATTTAGAAAATAGAGCTCAAATATGTAACGTCAATGGCTTAAAATCGAATGTAGAATCAATTACAATTGGTGTGCCGCAGGGTTCTTTCCTGGGACCATTATTGTTTCTAATATAAGTTAACGACACCTCGAGCTGTATAACAGACGATATAGAGATGGTAATGTTTGCAGATGATACCTATCTCAGTTGTACTGAAAAACAAGGATATAGGTCAACTAAGAGAATCCTTTTTAAATGTACTAGAATCTCTAAAATCTTGGTTTGAGTGCAACAATCTATTACTAAATGATAACAAAACTAATATTATGCACTTTGCTCTTGGGTGGGACTCATAGACGTAATAGCAATGATGGCATATTAAAAACTGCAGAAAACTTGTCATTAAACCTTGCTAATGAACTAACTTTTCTGGGGGTAATATTTGATAAAAGGTTTACTTGGAAAGCCCACATAAACTCTTTAGCCGGTAAGCTGAGTTCCGCTTGTTATGCTATCAAAAAATTCAAAAGTTAGGCGGAACTCATGCTGCAAAAACGGTTTATCATGCTTATTTTGAGAGCACCTACTTCGTACTTCAGGCCTTCAGGTGTCACAAGACAAGACGCATAAATGCATAAAAGACGTCGAATAAAATTTCTGCCTCCGACTTGATGGGTTGTTTACATTTTTCTCAATGTTTTGCTCGCATTTCTTGCAGGTCAACGCGACAAGCCCTTCGTGTCTGAGCAGGAGATGCATCTGCGCACGCCGCGCCCCGACATCCTCACCGTGCCCTACAACCACAACTATTACGACGGACTCAAGCAGGCCGAAACCAAGGTACGGATATGAGCACAATAACTAACTCACTCAATTCTTCACTACTTATTCCCGATATTCTAAATACCTATATATTGTCTCGAACTACGTTTATGGCCTCTGCCTGGATTTCGAGTGCGTACCTATCTATTTATACCCTACCAATGTACTCGTGTCAACATGGTAGATATAATATCATACGCTCTACCTGCATGTGTGGACCCTTTTCCACGCTCCAACCATGTCCGTATTACTACAAAGCTCTAAGATGTAATGTTGATGAGTATAAGTAGGTACTGTGGTAGAAGGCACCTAACTAGTGTATATTCTCAAAGTTCTAAAATATTTTAAGAAGCCTATTCCATAATTTGTAAATAATCATCGCTTCTGTTGCAGTATCCCGCCCACCCCGGCAACGGCATCGTTACCAGACCGGACTCGAGCGCCACAGGAGGCGACGGCGCTCTCGATGGAGGCAAGCCCGAATTCACTCCTCCTACTCATACCAACCAACATCAAGGAACCTCCAACGACATCGAGGACCATCACTTTTTATCGAGCACTCGACCTCCCGTTCACGTCAGGCCTTCCAGGCCCACTCCAATCGACCAACATGGGAATTTCGGCGATCGAAACGACTACAACACCCAGCAGTCCACGGTCAACCTGCAGTACACCAGCAGCACCGTCAGGTCTACCGACGCCGAAGGCTCGGACGAGTTCGAAATCGACATCAGAATGAAATCCGAGGAGCGCCCGACGACTTCGTTCGACTTCATCAAGCGATTTGATCCGAACTCCGCTCCAAACTCCGCCCCGAATTCTGGGCCAAACTCTCATGGAACCGCCATGACGACTTCCCAAATACTCGACATCAACAGACAATTGCCGGCCAGCCCCGACGTTAGCTCCGAGGACACCGGAGGAAACTCGCGTCGCAAACCCGCGAGCTCGCAGAACAACTTCAATACCTTCCAGACGGACAGCGACAAAAACAGGCCCACGCCATCGACTATTTTCAGAACGGCGAATACGAAACCGATAAACGACGGCAACTTCGGGCAACGCACTTCAGCTGGAACGTCTCCAGACGTTTCGGTGCCGGACCGCCTGCTGCAACCGCCGAAGACTTCCTACCCGAATCTACCGTCGACTACAATGGGGCCGCCTATTTATTACGAGTGGAAGTGGGCCGTTCCGGCGTTCGACCTCGCACCTCCAAAGGCCGATAATGTGACCCGAAACTCCACGGACTCCGCGCTGCAAGCCTCCGAGTCCGGAAGGCCCACTTTCAGAAATTACACGAGGCCCTCGGCCACTCCGAGATCCCTCGACGCATCCACGTCCTCCTCCTCGTCGAGTAGCACTCCAAGACCCGAGTACAGCCCGAGCTCCTACTTCGTTCCTGACTACATTTTCCCCTTGGACAATCCTCACCCGGGATACCAGGAAAATGGAGCCCAGACTTCCTTCCAAGTCAGTGTACCTGAGAAGGGCCGGTCGTACGGTGAAAACCCGAACTGCCCTCAATGCCACCCCGCCTACTTGAAGCCTGGAACTTGCGAACCCTGCATTGTACAGCGATAGTCCTGTTTTATTTGGAAATGCATTCCCTGAAATCAATGCAAACTGATGCATTCATAACCGGAGTAATATTTTGCTCTCTGGCTAATTTTGCAAGAAGTCCGACCGCCATTCTAGATTAGTACTATTTAGTTTATATCGATTTCCTGAAAAATGTACCTTTTGCATACATCACACCTGTCTGTTAAATTTGCCGTTGTACAAACTGAGTAAGTGCCGTTATTAAGTTAAACCAATGCTAATTTAAGTTAACATTAAGCCTTAATGTCTAGGTCATACATAATATAATTTAAAACATTTTGTTTTTGGGAGCTAAAATGTGATTTAAAATATTGTATTTTTATATGTATATTTCCTGTTTTTGTATAAAAATTAAAATTTTATTAGAATTAGCTCATATTTTATTTCAACTTTTAATACCTAACATTAGAGTGCTACTCCATCATAATATAACCTCATAATTTTAATCTTTAACTCCACATCTCTCTGTTTACATATTTTCCCCCAAGTATGTTCCGGGACCTTCAAGAGGACTGTGAATACCTGTAAGGCCGGCATGGCATTTGCAACCCCCGCATACGACCGAATGTCAATAGGCGTCGTTAGAAACCTTATGGTTGGCTCGGCGCCACATGGTCCCGCTTTCTATAAAATAAAACATGATTGCAATAGTTTAATAAGGGCTGCAAGATACTTTGTCATAGGCAATATATAAGGTCTTTCAAAATTAGTTCAGAGTACGCTAAGGGGGGGTTCTGTATCATATAGGGAGTAAAACCTATATAAAATGTTTTGGACCTTGGGCTTTTTTTTTATGTATTTTAATAAAAAAATAGGTGGTTGATTTTTATAGCCTAATCGATTCAGTTTCATAACAGTAACAAAAAAGTCTTCATCACCATTATGATCTAACACGTGTAAGCTGGTAAAAAAAATCAAATTCTTTCTATTCCATACTAATAAAACTAAAATCGTGGTTTTACACAATTTCGGAAAGAAAGACATCTATGTGTTGGAAGACTTTTTTGTTCCTGGCATGAAACTAAAACGATTACTAAAAATTATTTTTTTAAATTTTTTTTTTTAATTCTTTGTTCTTCAAAAGTGATCTATTTCCTATACAGAACCCCCCCTTAGCGTACTCTGAACTAAACAAATTTTGAAAGACCTTATATAATAAAATTTAGTAATATACATATAAGTAAATGAATAAAATAGAATAGAATATAAATATCCTTTGTTGCTTTACAATTACAATATTAATTTGAAAATAAAAACATTTACTCATAATAGGAGTGTGGTATGTCCATGAAAAAGTCGTAAATATCTTTCATTATTGCATTAAAATAAAATCTGCAGGAAATCGTACAGAAAATAACGCTTCTAAACTGGCAATGGATTTTACTACTTTTCTTGATACAATT
Organism: Nematopogon swammerdamellus; assembly: GCA_946902875.1. NCBI lineage: Eukaryota > Metazoa > Arthropoda > Insecta > Lepidoptera > Adelidae > Nematopogon > Nematopogon swammerdamellus. Next base: position 15,323,708 of record OX336345.1, read on the forward strand.
CCAAGTTCGTTTCACGCAGTTTCTATAAATTTTTCAAACAAATTATGAATTATCCGATAAACTGATGTTTTGAATGTTATGTATAGTATGTATAGTAAACATTTAAATTAAATTAAATTAAAATTTAAAACTTTTTAAAATTCAAATTAAGTTATAAAATGTATTAACTAATAGTAATAAGAAGAGATATAATCACTAAGTAAATATCTAATTTGTAATTCCAAAACAAAAGCCTAAATAAATGTTTAAAACACATTTTCAGTCGCCCATTTTCATTACGGCATGAAAACCTATTCTTTTAGGTATCCTACAAAGTTTTCGTCTGAGCGTAGATACGAAGTAGGTACGACGCTCCTGTCCTATGCGTAAGCGGGAAATAGTCACAGATTATATTACCAATATATGTCTGGGGCAGATGCGACACTGCCACTATGACTGGCAGCTCGTATAGAATGAGTGACGTCAGAGGGGGCTCAAGACAAAACAGCCAATCACTGCTGTTAAAAAGCTGACCAATAAGAGGGAAGGATTAGTGAGGTGCAATAATTTGAACGAAAATTATCGATACACTAGGGATGCACGTACTATCGATGTTCCCTCTTTATATACATACTAATCCCTGTGAAACAAATATAATTGTGAACAGTGTGTTTTTTATGACGAAATAAACAAACGAAATTAAACTAAACTATAGAAAAGCTGTTATTTGTTTTGCGTGATTTTTCAATTTTCGATTTTATTCAAGCGAAAATTGAAAATTCACGCCCAGTGCATCTTCAGGTTGTTGGATGTAGATATTTAGACTCGTAAAACAGGACTTTCCAAAAACAATCAAGCAAGTACTAAATATCTACATAAAAATAAAACTTGTACGTTTTCACAATATATATATATATTAAAATATTACAAATCATATCAGATTCTTGCTCAGATAATTTTTCACACTAAAGAGCATAAAATGATACACTTTTATATGAGACAGAGTACATTCAGAGTACATTACATACAGAGTCCGGACGCTGTAGACGGATTCCACCCTTCTTGCTGATGCAACCGGGCACACAGCACTATCTTATTATTTACTGTTATTACTTACTATCTTATTATTTAGCAGCCTTATTATTTACTTCACACAGCGAAAAAATAAAAAAACACCTAAGTGTAAGTATTGTGATTGCTAGCGCGCACCAAAATCACAGGCCGAAAGAAAAGAACGAACGTAAAATCTTGGAGAGACGCGCGCGACGCGCGGCGCGCGACGCCGCCGACGACCGCCGCGCCGCCGGTAGGTATATATTTAGCTGCTTGTGGTGGATAAAATAATATGATGCTCGTAAAATAATATTTATTATATTTTTGTATATTAGGAAGATTGACAAGTCTACAAGACTATAAACAAAGTTGTCAAAATTTATATTTTAAATCTGTTATAATATCTAGTGGCCAGCACCGCCACTTAGATCTATGTCTAATTGACAGCGGAATGTGATTGGTCGGTTTATCATGTCATGAGCCCATAAGATGGCCGACTTCTATATTGAATGTGTTGCTGTAAGGAGCTGTCACCCCCGTGGAAATGGTATCGAAACCCTAGTGTGAATAATGTTAATTTTTTTTTTTTTTGAAATTTTTAAATTACCGCCCTAAAATCACCACCGTCAGAAATGCCAGCGACGTAATTTATTAATGATACCACTACGGTGTAAAGAAAATAGTGTTAGCTCGGTCACACGTTTCCAGTACTTGGTAGTATGTACGTCTAGAATGAGTGGAACCGAGGTCACTGCTATAATAAAAATTAATGTGCAATATTTTATAGTAAATCTCTCACCTCAATGAAATTGTTGAGTGAATAAGTTTTTGCTTCCCTTTCACACGGCTCAAGAATAATTAGGGTTGCCAGATGATCCGGAAAAAATCGAACTATTTACAGCAAGCACGCGCAGCTGGCAACCGCAGCGCGCCAAATCTGCATAGATTTCATTTTACGAAACAGTAAATCAATTCGTGTTACAAATGGATTTTATAAAATACCGAACCACTCATACTTCGGTATTTTGGTCAAGCCGATCACCGAATACGGGGCTGGAATACTTAACAGTTCGGTAAAAACTGAACATCTGGCAAGCCTATAGACAATACACAGGTTAGGGTTGGATACTATGAATAGTAATACGAACAATGCCTAATACAATGAGAATCGGCTTTTACTGAAACAACACACATCCACAAACATCAACTTTACAGGACGGACAAAAAACTGTCTGGTACAAAATTTTCCTAAGATGAGTGTTGTCTTCTCAATACACACTAGTCATAGAAAATAAAATACACATTTACTGTGTATTTTGTATTTATTTGAAGCTGGCAATAGAGACCTATTAATTTTTTTGTAACATGGATGTGTGTTGTTACTAAAAAAAATAGGATGTGTGCCATTTCTGAAAAAAATGGTTTGGATATGTGCTGTTTTTAAAATTTCTGTCATACATTATATTTAAAATATATTTTTTTAAATTAAACACCTTTATGATACTATAATGTTTTATTGACATATTATTCAAGGGACACTTTACTTATATTAAACAATAACTTTTTATGGCAAATATTGTGATACAGGCATGGTGGAATATCAATAGAAAACTAAATTAAATAAACATAATGAAATATTTTAAAGATCTTTTATGTAATCCGATATGGGTGGCTGAGTGGCACATGCTCCAACCAGCCAATTTCACCTCCTAAAAGGTAGGTCAGAGACTTCCCTTTAGATTGCTGGCTATACTTGGACTAGAGGAGAACACAGCCGAGGCTGCTAGGCGGCCATCTTACATCCAGTACGGTGGTATCACCTAGTAAGGGGCAAGGGAAGGAACAGGTGACAGGGAAGCAGCAGGTGTAGGTAGGTAGGTATGCACGTAAATTTTTTCGTCAGAAAAAACTCATTGGTACACGCCGAGCGGATTCGAACCTCGTACCTCTCGCATGAGAAGGCGAAGCCCACCCGCTCGGCCACCCACCTTAATTTTCCAGGCTCCATTTTCGTCAATAATAAAAGGCGGAATGTCAGTCTTTCCAAGTGATTTTTTTGAGAAAAAACACAAAAATTGAGGTGTGTTCTTTCTTAAAAATACGCAAAATTTGACTGCTTACAGTAAATTCTCCAATGCTCGGATTTGTGTGGTTTCTGCACAGAACATGCGTCTTCGTTAAAAAAACCAGATGGCATAATTAAGTCAATTTCGAAAAAAAATGGCGTGTGTGTTGTTTCTGAAACAACCGATTCGATTGCCTTCCTGCCTTGTATGGATTTCATGCAAGATGATGCAAGGATCCATGCCATGAACCATTATGAAGAGGGCACCCACCCACTACAGATAAAGGGACCGTACTGCACTGCATGGGGGGGAAGGGACATGCATGTCCAACTTTTGAAAGCTGTCTTGTTTTTTTAATCGTTTGCAAAATACCGGATTACATCGATTCCCGCTTTTATTTCGTTCAAAAAGGCACGAGAATGCCTATCTTCAGTTTGTGAAAAGAAAACATTTTGCTTTGATTGTACAAAACATCGATATGAATATTTTGCGTGCAAACGGAAAGCAGCGCATCAGCTGTTACTGTCACATTATGTCATCGCCGTTTTTCACTTTCAGTTAAACTCGCAACGATAACGAGCCGAAATCTCGTCAAACGAGGCAGAATTTCCAATCAAAAGGTCATCAGGCCCTGATAATGAACATGATTGTATGTAACAAAAATTAACATGTCTAACGCTGCTCGGCTTCGGCCTTGCCCCCAGTTACTTACTTTCTTCGAGAAGGGTTATCCTCTTCCTGAACGCAGCTCGGCCTTCGGCTTCGCCCATAGTTACTTACTGTCTTCGAGAATGCTTTTCGTCTTCCTGAACGCAGCTCGACCTTCGGCCTCGCCCTTTGTTACTTACTTTCTTCGAGAAGGTTTATAATCTTCCTGAACGCAGCTCGGCCTTCGGCCTCGCCCTTAGTTACTTACTTTCTTCGAGAAGGTTTATTGTTTATCTTAAGGCAGCTTGACCTTCGGCCTCGCCCATAGTTACTTACTTACTGTCTTCTTTGAAATACGAATTTCACGCGAGCGGAGCCGCGGGCTCAGCTAGTATGTACATAAAAGGATGAAACCATAGTTTCAAGTGGAATCCGAACCACAGCCAGCCGAACCACGGTCGTACGGCTACTCATCCAAAGCCTGACTGCACCCTGGTAGAAAATATAATTAGATGAAAGCGAAGCAGTGCCTCAAATGTATTTTAAATTGTTTATCGTTACACTTACACGAGTAAACGTTGTTCTTAAACATCGTTCTGTCTGGCCTAATTCTAAGCTTTCATTGAAACTTTAACCAAATAAAAAAAAAATTGAGTATATTTTACTTGTTCTGTATAGTGGATCAAAGTATAAATGTACATTGTTCTGGTAAGAGCATTCTAGGATCAGTATTTTTCGCGAAAACCCTCAATAAATATTGCATTTTTCCGTTTCAGGGGAACCACTTATATTAGGAAAAAACATGTAAGAACCAAATAGTCTTATATTTTGGCCTTCTATACTAATTCTTTAAAATTTCAACCAAATTTGAAAAATACGGAGTTTGGTAAAATTTACCAATTATAATTTTTTTTATTTTTGTGTATATGTTACCTTTTCTGTGTAGAGGATCAAAGCCTCGACGTATTTGGTTCTTAATTTTTTTTCGCATAAATAGTTTTCGAGCAAACCCGGAAAAAAGATTTCATTATTTCATAACTTCGGAACCATTGACATTTGGTAAAATCATATAATAACAAAAGTGCCTTATTTTTTTGCCATCTACATGATTCCATTAAAATTTTACCAAAATTTATGGTTTTTTTCCGAAAGGCTAATCTTTTCGAGAAAATCTGGAAAACATATTTAATTGTTCTATTCCTTGGGAACCATTTACATTAGCAAAAAGAACGTAAGAACAAAAGCTCCTTGTATTTCTGACCTCTATAAGCTTTCATTGAATCTTTAACCAAATTCCAAAAACATTTGCGTATATTTTACTTGTTCTGTATAGTGGATCAAGTATAAATGTACATTGTTCTGGTAATAGCATTCTAGGATCAGCATTTTTCGCGAAAACCCTCAATAAATATTTCATTGTTCCGTTTCAGGGGAACCACTTATATTAGGAAAAAACATGTGAGAACCAAATAGTCTTATATTTTGGCCTTCTATACTAATTCTTTAAAATTTCAACCAAATTTGAAAAATACGGAGTTTGGTAAAATTTACCAATTATAATTTTTTTAATTTTTGTATATATGTTACCTTTTCTGTGTAGAGGATCAAAGCCTCGACGTATTTGGTTCTTAATTTTTTTTTCTAGCATAAACAGTTTTCGAGCAAACCCGGAAAAAAGATTTCATTATTTAATAATTTCGGAACCATTGACATTTGGTAAAAACATATAATAACAAAAGTGCCTTATTTTTTTGCCATCTACATGATTCCATTAAAATTTTACCAAATTTATAACTTTTTCCGAAAGGCCAATATTCGGTGCGGCTTTTTAAATGGTTCCTTAGTGCGGCCCTGAAATGACGCTCAAAAACCGATCACTATATGTGACGCCGTCAGCCTTGTTTCTCTTTCCGGTACGATTTTTACAACCACACATGTAAATGGCACGTAAAAATTATCGTTCCGTGCCCTCCCTACACGTAGACATTATATTTTAGAAAACTACGATAGACGCGGCTGCGCTCGTCGAGTGTGCGAGCATGCGACTGACAGACCGTCAACTCGAGCGAGATCCATCGTTTGGCATGTCAGTAGAAACCGATCGAACGTATTTGATGTGAAATCTATTTACCTATATTGGTCAATGAATGGGGCCATTGATATAAACAGTTCTTTGCAGTTCCTGAAAAGTAAGTACGGTCATGTGCCCCTTTGTTCTCCCACCTCCTCAATTTTAGAATCCTACTTACTAAGTTTATTTTTGCACATTATATTTGTACGATGATCTTACTATCTTTTCATTAAAATACTAGATATTTAAACGTTTTGTACTATAAATTCTTAGTAAGCCTAAATCCAACTCTTTGGAGGCCAGTGTTGCCAGATGCTCCGCTTTTGTTTGTTCAAAATTAGATTTTTAAAATAAAATCATATTTTTTTACTTTTCATGTGGCGACACTGTTCGGGGCCTTGTTTTGGGTTTTCTTTCGTTTCGTTCGTTCACCGCATCCGCCATGCGACTGCATAGCTCGCCTTTTTTTCTAGTAGGCGTCGAGGCATAAAGTGCTGAATGTTGACGAGTGTCACCTTTTCATATAATTACGGCCTAAAGCGGTGGCCGCGTGCACAGCTTCTTCCCTCGCACGTGCCGCACGACGAGTCTTCCATCAGCTTCGCTCAGCTGACAAGGTGCGTAAATTGTGCTGGCGCCGGGGTTGGCAAAATCGATCGCCAACTCCTCCCAGATACTTATTAGAACGTTCTATATGACGAACCCTGGGCTCCGCTTTATGCAACACGCTTTCCACAAACGCGAAACGATCGAATAAGGACTAGAGGGCGTAGAAATTCAATTGGAAATGTCTGACGGGCCAGTCCGTAACATGACACTCAGGCTTTCCCTATAATTTGTTCTTTATTCTCAATATACGACGGCAAGGGGATGTTATATGCTGAGAAGAAATCATGTTTGACTTAGGTACAGTAAGTTAATCGATAATAAATAATATACACATATGTAGCTACCTAACTAATTGTTGTGTGTACTACTTACCTATTTCAGACTATCATGAACTCATATTTGTGAAGAAAACACAATTAACTAGCAAATCATTGCTTACATCTCAAAATTTGCTGCTGTGAAGTTAGCCGATGAAGCAATTTTCAAATTACTTATTTTACATTTGACGGATGTATGGGAGATATTATTGACAAGGTCGACAAGTCTACTTTTAGAGCTAATGCATTTAATAAAAAAAAATAGTGTAGTAATCTAGGCTTTAAAAGACAACCTGTGACAGACAGACAGATGCACGCACAGACACTGACCAATTTTATAAATGTCCCTGCCAGTTTCGGTGGCTACGGAGCGCTAAAAAGATTAGAGACCCTGCACCGAAACTCTGCCGGTGGAAACTGGATGTGGGGATGGTGGAGTAGAGTTTAACCTCACTCTGTTCCCAACAGAAGTGCATAATATGCGCGTGATACCATTTCTCTGTCTTTTCACTGCTCCTGACCCATCTTGCGTAATTATGTTTTCAGGTTATTGTGCTGCATCCAAAGTGGCGGAGCATTGTGCCGACTGGTGCAGCAGAGCCGTGACAATAGGAGACTCAAGTCGCTTCATCTTCTCCAACTTCATATCAAACCTGCCACCCATTGTGAGAGACTTTAATTATATGTATAAGTTTTAACCTGTTGCGTTCCAAAGGCCCGCGCCGGCTACGGTCCTTTAATGGACACTCGCTTCCGTTGGGCCCAGACCTGTCGTATCGTGTCGAGTTGGATACGAACGCAGCCCGGTGCACAGGAATCAAGCGAGCGTGCGCGCCCTGTGTACGACGCCGCGCGTGCTCGGTTAAACTCGGCTCAGCCTAGCTGGCCCGTTTCGTGTTCGTGTCACGCACGACACGAGCCAGCCCGCTGTACACGAGACGGAAGTTATTATGCCACAAGTGGGCCATGATTTAGCAATGATATTGTATTACCGTGTGGGGCCGGTACTTAAAAAGAATAACCCCACTGCATCTCTACCCGTGCATGTCGTAAAAGGCGACTAAGGGATAAGGAAACAAGAAAACAAAAGAGTTTCTTTTGTTTCTTTGACATCTTATTCCTAATTATAGGAAAAATTTTGCGTTGGGCTGACATTGTATAAGTAAGAAATAAATAAAGAAATCCTAAATTCTTGTAGGTGCGCGCGTGCATAATCACATCAGCATGCCGTCAACACGGTTCGTGCTTATCGTGTCGACCGGGCGTCGGGCTGGCCTAGCTAGCACGGAAACACGATCGTGCTCGGAACATTTCGGCTTGCACGCACCGTGTTCGGGCTGTACCCGAAACTGTCGTGCGCGATTTCGTGCCGCAAACCGACACGACAGACACCTCTGGTTGGGCCCCCATGGGCGGCTTGTCATTTCTGCCTCCACTTTCACCCTTTTTTGCACCCTTTTAGAGACAGCTTTCTTTTACTGACACATTGATGTATATTTGTATGAAGGAATTGTAAATTTTTGGTCAGAAAAAAAATTCCGACAAAATGTTGAGCTTGTTTTGTTTTTCCTGGAATTAAAACAAAATGTCTGTGCTTGAAATGTGCGTGAAACCTCAGTTGTTGCAAATTGTTTTGTAATTTCATTGGCTTTATGTGCCAAAAGAGTTCATTGATCTGGCTTCATTATTTCATGAAATATTTCAGTATTTGTCAGGGTCGGCACTCAATGCCGCGGCACGGCATAAACGCCTGGAAGTCAGCGTTTATCAGCATTTTTAAACCCGATGCAAGCGAAGGGGTGTTTAACTTTAATGTGTGTGTGTGTGTGTAAGGGTGTGTTTGTGGCATCGTATCTCCCAAATGGATGGACAATTTGGATGCGGTTTTTTTATTAGAAAGCTGGTTTAATCGGGATGGTTCTTAGCTATGTTTGTAATCAAGTAATCATTATAACTTTGGAATGCAACAGGTAAAGTTTGTAAATGTACTCTAGATCTGGGATGTTTGACCGTTTGGCCATTGAGGCTGGCCGTGGTTCGGGTTTAATCCCTCCGGATTGATACCACCGCACTGATCAAAAAGTTCTGAAATTACTAATGGAATCTGGCATATCTCACGATGGTTATACCATAAAGATATTTCTTAAGGGTCTGAGTAGTGAATGACAATCTTGTATGGAGAGGAGAAAATAATAAATGTCACAAACAGTGGCGGCTGGTGACTTAAGTGACCGGTAGTGCGCTAAGTACCTACCTCCTTAAATACCAAATTTCCCAACACATTCCCAATGCTATTTTAAGATCGCGACTTCCAAATTGTTAACACGCCTGCGTTGTATTATGTACGTGCCTAGTATGAATATTCTCAAGACACTCAATGAGTTGCAAAAAACAAGAAAATAAATCCAAACAAGTTTTTAACTCATTTATAGTACCTTTATGAACACACCCATAGACCACAACACTACTGCAGCTTTAAAAAAGAAAACAATAGCAATGTCCCAAAAATACTTAAAAAATGTATAAAAAAAAAAACATTTGAAAAGTAGGAATTGAACCCGGGATCACCTGATTGTAAAGCCTTACCTTTAACCAACTCTTAGGCAAATATCGGCACCACTTAATTCACAGTATCACGTGACAGAAAGCACAAAACCTAACCATATCCCATTTTAAATATTCGCGCGCTAACGGGTATGTGAGATCGCATGACAGCGCGCTGACTCTAGGTAGACGGACTCGTGCAAAAGGAATCGCTCGCGACGTGTCGCACGCGCGGCTATTCACGGTATAGCGTCCTTGTTTGGCGCTCGTGCGCCGCACGCAGAACTCCATTTCGGCCCATACTGTTTCTATGAAGTATCTTTTGTCTCACGCGCCAGCGGTGTTTTGCCGATCCCCATACATTCAGATGGGAGACCCGCGTGCGTTTTTCGATTCCGCACGGGGCACGGGTTTACTCGCAAAAACGTGCCTTGTGATCTATAAAATAAGGTCGAATTCACATTCGTATTTATTTGGAGTACAAATTTATGGTTTTAATGTAGGTTTGTTGTATTGTAAGATATTATTTATTTTGATTGAAGTGAAGACTTCTCGTGGTATGGTAGTGCGGCGCACGGGCGCACTTTAGGACCGGCCGCCAGTGGTCACAAATAAAATCTAGAGAGCAAAATCACGTTGGTCAAACTTCAGCCATTTAGATAAAACTACAAACTCAATATATACCTACATTTTTATTCTTTATAATAATAATTATTTATCACTATGTTGTGAGGCGTGAACAGATAACTCATACCTATATCTGCTGTTTGACACTGAAAGTTAGAAAAAATTATTTTAATTTAGTTTTCATCCCAACAGACTGGCCTTCGATCTTTTGACCAAGAGCAACTACACCAACAGACTTAAACGCTATCACATCCTCACACTGGAGGATAGGACATAAATAAGCATGTAGACAACCAGACATACGAGGAGGGTTATCAATGGATAACTCGACTCACACGACGAACATCACACAGAAAATTTGCTTATGGTCCGATTGCATACATTCCGATGGCAGATGGTGGAAGCACAAAAAAAAAACCTAGTTTTCTTGGTCATGGATATAGAACTATTATAAGTCTTCGTTCACACACAGAGGCTTCCATAGTAATTTCCTTCTCGTACGCATAGCATATAACACGCGGTTTAATAACAATTAACGCAGTTTATAAACAAAGGTTTTAGTCTGGAAATAGGAGTTTTTCGATTAGCTTTAACAACACCGACAGTAGGGTAATAGGCCGGTAAGATGTGACTTTGGTTCGTGGCTTTCCTGGGTTTGCAATCATTCAGATTTGAGAAACTTTCCATATTTCGGGGAAGTGGGATAGGCGAAGAATGCATGCATGCATTATTAAGTACAGTAATCCCTATTTTGGTATTTCATTTAGTAGTTTTGGCGTGATGAGATCGAAGCCTGGTGCCTTGTTTTGGTCTAGCCCTTAGATTGCTCTCCTCAGTTCCATTGGCGTCACTGGCTTAATTGTAAATCGCTGTCTATGTAATCCTCCATGTCCTCTGTATTGGGTGTGAGTGAATACACCTTTGAGAATGTGACGAGCATGTATGAATAACATTATGACTGTGGGGGAGGCATCATAAATGTGTTGGGCCGTGGCATATGAAGTTCTGTTGTCGGCCTATACCGTTGAGAAATTTCATGAATTTGTCATTATGTATGTATTGTTGGAAGGTGGGCGGCGGGGGTGGGGATCGAGGGACAGAGCGTGCGATGCCCCGCTGCAGCAAGCGCACGAGGAGCGTGCTCCACGTGCCGGCCGCACCCACCACCTCCTTGCTGCTGGAGGAAGACTCGCGTCACCACAAGCGCTCGCGCAACACCAGGTGAGCACTTAGTACTGTGAGTGAGGAACGAAGCATGCTATGCCTTGCTTCAGCAAGCGCACGAGAAGCGTGCTCCACGTGCCGGCCGCACCCACCACCTCCTTGCTGCTGGAGGAAGACTCGCGTCACCACAAGCGCTCGCGCAACACCAGGTGAGCACTTAGTACTGTGAGTGAGGAACGAAGCATGCTATGCCTCGCTTCAGCAAGCGCACGAGGAGCGTGCTCCACGTGCCGGCTGCACCCACCACCTCCTTGCTGCTGGAGGAAGACTCGTGTCACCACAAGCGCTCGCGCAACACCAGTTAAGCACTAGTACTGTGAGTGAGGAACGAAGCATGCTATGCCTCGCTTCAGCAAGCGCACGAGGAGCGTGCTCCACGTGCCGGCCGCACCCACTACCTCCTTGCTGCTGGAGGAAGACTCGCGTCACCACAAGCGCTCGCGCAACACCAGGTGAGCACTAGTACTGTGAGTGAGGGACGAAGCATGCTATGCCTCGCTTCAGCAAGCGCACGAGGAGTGCGCTCCACGTGTCGGCCGCACCCACCACCTCCTTGCTGCTGGAGGAAGACTCGCGTCACCACAAGCGCTCGCGCAAAACCAGGTGAGCACTATTCTGTTAGTGAGGGACGAAGCATGCTATGCCTCGCTTCGGCAAGCGCACGAGAGTGTGCTCCACATGCAGGCCGGACCCACTACCTCCTTGCTGCTGGAGAAAGACTCGCTATGCCTCGCGCACGAGAAGTGTGCTCGACGTGCCTGCCACGCCCATCACCTCTTTGCTGCTGGAGGAAGACTCGCGCAACACCAAGTGAACTTTGTAGTTGTTACTGTAGTATGTAAATGTGCTGCAATGCAAACAAACCTCTTTCATGCAATTTCACTGGTTCCCAATTAAACTTAGTTAGCGTAGGTAGGGTGGGGAGCGAACAACCGCACCGAAGAGCTTTCCTATAATGACTCGACCCTGCTCCTCTAAATAGCTCTTCCGCTCTTCTGCTCGTTCGCTCAGTGTTGCACTCACTCACAAACGATGGAGCAGGAGCGGACGAATCGAGAGGACGACAGAATGCACAGGTCACAAGGATATAGAGAGTGCGACATAGCAATCGTTCGACGGCGAGGTGAAGGAAGGAAGGAATGAGTGCGGCGTGCCGGCTTGTTGTCAGTCAGACAGTTTAGTCCACGTCGGGGTGGTGAATCAAGTGAGTAAGGAAACGAGCATCATGCTCAGTGAGCTGGAACGAGCGATTCAGTTCACTGAAGGAGCAAGAACAAGCCTGGTCCTATGTCTTCCACGAAAGCCAATCGATCGGCGGGTGGCTGCTGATGTCCGCAACATAACACCAGACTAATATGCGAGCACGAGCATGTCATGTTAGAACTAGAAATTAAGAGTGTATTGGTGGCAAACTCATTGTGTTTGGCATATATCATTTTTGTGTGGTTTTTTAGGACTCCATATCCGTACGCAAGCCTAGCCTGTCTGTCAGGGCTGTACCTTTTTAACCGTGATAGAAGCCAGTTGAAATTTCCGAATTGAATATTGAAATTTAATACAATAGATGTTTCCGAACAATGAAAGGTCTAGGGTATCTATGCATTTTTGCAATGCATTTTTTGTGAATGTAACATCCTTTTAAAAGTGAAAAAAAAAACAACAGCTGTAGATTGAAATATAACATTTCAGTTCCCGCCGACACTCCAAGACAGAAGAAGTCAGTTTCAGCGTGAAGCGATGTTTGACCTGGTTCAAGGAGTACACCACTCTGGAGGAGCCAGACGTTTTAGGTGAGCGCCTGCCATCTCTCACATCATTGTCTTGTTCTGTAGGGCTCGTTCTTCGCACTGGGACCATAGCAGTCCATTGTACGCCGAAGGTTTCTGTGGAACTAAATTAAACTATTCAAGTCTTCCACGATGTCCTCTGGAGTTGCTTCATGGACAGTTTCTGGAGCCGTTGATTACACAGAACTTTGGTTGTAAGAAATCTCTGTAAGGGATAAGTCCGCCTTTGCACCTTATGTAAATTTTCTAATGTGCTTATTAGAGTTGAATGTTTCTGACTTGAGGGGTGCAAATGTATAGCTTTGTGGGCTTATATGAAACAAGTGAAGATCTGTTGTCTTTTTAGTACCCACATTGGTGTTATGCCGCATGTAGCACAACGGTTGTATTGTCCACGCAGGGCCGGAGGGCATGGAGAAGTTCTGTGAGGAGCTTGGCGTGGAGCCGGAGAACGTGGTGATGCTCGTGATTGCTTACAAAATGGGCGCCAAACAGATGGGCTACTTCACACAAGAGGAATGGCTAAAAGGTTGTTTGCACCATTTCATAGAAAGATGAGAGGTTTTTTATCACATAAATTAACTTAATAATTTGTAAGACATGCATGCAAGTTTTTCAACACAATAAATGTACCTATGCATGTTTGAGAGAGGTTTCAATGGAAAATACCACAAATAATCATAGACGCCCCCTGGATAACCAAGGAGAGACTACACAGCGAATTGAATATCCCAACTGTAAAACAAGAAATAAAGACCCAAACAATTCAATACAAAGTGAAAATACAAAACCATCCCAATGAACTGGCTTGTGGATTAATGGAAGACAAGATTACCTTCAGTAGACTAAAGAGAAAAGCTCCACAAGTTCTACTCTATTGAGAAGATCAATCATATAAATACGGGTGTAATCAATGGATACTATCATCAAGCCAATTTATAAAACTATAACCTATTATTGAATGTCAAATTCCTGCCAGCTATCATAAGGAGAATAAAAAAAAAAAAATTGAGATGAATGCATTTGTTTTCTTGTTCAGGGTCAAACGGTTGGCAATATTCGTGAAACAATAAGAAATGAGGAAGGTGTGGATCTAAGCTTGCGATGGCTTCACCGAACATATCCGGGTCCATCGGCAGTAGAGGAGGGTATTAATCGAGGCCGGGACTAGCGAGTGGCCACTCTAAATTTCCCGCGCATGCTTCACGTTTCGGCTCGCTTCAAGCCCTCGTCAGCTAGTCTGCGTTGACTAGGACGCGGGGAAACCACCAGTCCCGCTCTCGACCTCCCTCTCTCTACCTATCCATATTCTGTAGGATGCTTCCAGTGACGTTTTCGAAGCTCTCTCCATATATGAGCTTAGCGTCGATCTTGGGAGCCCTAGATTCTTGAAGAGACTGTAGAGCGACTTCGCTGGTAGTCCTCTTGCTCCGACTTCCACAGCGAAGAGATCAGTCTTGAATCCGTTTCTCACAATCCGGTCTACTAAGTTGCAGTACTTGTTAAGTTTGATGTTGTGGTCCTTCGGTATGTTACTTTCCCATGGAACTGTAAGTTCAACAAGTACTACATGCTTTGTCGCTTTTGAGAATATGAGTATATCCGGTCTTAATGCTGTGGTACAGATTTCCGAAGGCATTTGGTAATGCTTCTCATGTGTGTCCATCAACAATTCCCAATCCTTTGCTGCTCCCAAAATTGAAGAAGGTTTAGTCCTATCTTTGGGCAGCTTATTGGCTCCAGGTTTCACAAAGTTGACCTTCTGGAAGCCGCTACTGGTTTGCCCTTTCCTGGTCCGTGCAATTGACAGGTTGATGGCCTCTCTGATGATTTGGAGGACTTTATCATGACGGTAGGAATACTGGCCTCGCTCAAGTAGTATTTTGCATCCGCATAACAAATGTTTGGCCGTGCCTACGAACTCCTTACATGACGGGCATAGTCTATTTGTAGATTTCCCCCATCTAACTAGGTTACTCGGGTCGGGGAGAGTAAGCTGGAATGCATTTAAGTAGAACTTAAGCAGCTCAGGGGACCAGTTGTATATTATGGATTTCCACTTCAATGCAGGAGGGATGCAGAAGTCACCCACTGTTAGCCAATCATTCTGCATTTCTAGGTTTAAGGCGTTTAAATATTAAAACCCAGCAAGGATTCCGTATACACAAAACTCTTGTTCTTTCAATTCTTTACAATTACCTATGTTTTGGTTTTCAGGTTTAACAGAACTACAATGCGATAGCGTAACAAAACTTCAAAACAAGTTAGAGTATCTTCGTAGTCTCCTCAACGATCCAAATATTTTCAAGGCCATCTACAGATATTCATATGACTTCGCAAGGGTGAGTCTGGTACATTTATTTTATCAAAATGTATTTTTTATTGTATTTGACTTAGTGGTTTAGATTTTTTTTTGTCGTTTGTGCTTTATAACAAGATTGTGAGGGTGACCTAGTTGCAATATCAACCTACATCGATGAGTCAGCAGTGCTGCAAGTGTGCCACATTACTGATTAGCAGGCAATTGCAATCATTGTTTAATCTATGTCAAACTTCAATTATAAAAAAATTGCTCAATATTGCTCAAAATTGCACAATTGAGCCTGCCCTGTTAAAGCTTTCATGCAATTATAGGAATTCAGGGATTTAGTAATTGTTGGATTTCGTTGAGCATTCTCTATCCCTTAGGGACTCTGTGTCCTACCTAAGTGATAGGGAAGATGAGTACTATGGGGCTAATATGAACAATTCATTCTAAAAAGCCCTAAATAAGCACACTTTCGCCGCATGACTCCATGAACCATGCCGGCCACTCTTTGTGAAGACTATAATAATATTACCGAACATTCTTAGTGTTTGGAGGTTTATTTTTTTTTTTA
Source organism: Nematopogon swammerdamellus (assembly GCA_946902875.1). Taxonomy (NCBI): domain Eukaryota; kingdom Metazoa; phylum Arthropoda; class Insecta; order Lepidoptera; family Adelidae; genus Nematopogon; species Nematopogon swammerdamellus. The sequence continues at coordinate 15,339,512 of OX336345.1, forward strand.
GAGGGGCTGCTTAGGCAGATTTTTTTTTATGGAAACTGACATGGTTGGCTCCATCACCTACAACATCCGTGACGTCAGCCCATAACACTGGGTGAACTTGGTGCCACGTCAGTGCTTCCCTTCGGCCGTGCCGGCTACACTGAACTGGACAGAAAACACAAACTATTTACATAGCCGTTTCGACCGACCTTTCATTCGGTTCGGTGGTATCAACCCGGGCGGGTTAAACCCTACTACCTAGTAATATAAGAAGGGAGTCATATCCCTTAGTCGCCGTTTACGACATACACGGGGAGAGATGCAGTGGGGCTATTCTTTTAAAGTACCGGCCCCACATTGATGATTCTTCTATATGATATGATACTTCTAAAAGTTCTTCATACTTGATTATCTTTCAAAATTTGTGTGAGGTTGATGTGCACCTTTATGATAATTATTATTATAAGTTATGAATGGTGGAATGTGTGGTCAGGACAAGGACCAGCGGTCGCTGGAGACGGACTGCGCGCGCGACCTGCTCACGGTGCTGCTGCCCCGCTGGCCGCTGCGCGCGCCGCTCTGCACGTTCCTGGAGCGCGAGCGGCGGTACCGCGTCGTCAACCGCGACCAGTGGTGCAACATCCTCGAGCTGTCGCGCACCGTCGATGCGCGCCTCACCAACTACGACTCAGACGGCGCCTGTGAGTACGCTCGCACTTTTTCTGTGCACGATCACTACTTTGGAATTGGCAGCGCCCTTCATTATACCTCAGCAATCAAATTGCTGACAGAAGTTGACTAAAGCACTCTAGGAAACTATAACAGGCTCTAAAGAAGTCTGCTATATTAAATATCTCTCAGTGCTATAAATCCGATGCCTGTAATCGTTAAAACATTTCCTTCAAAGTTATTTATTATATATAACATATAGTGCACTGACCTTTGTTTCTGATTCCAAATTGTGAGTTGAACATTGCACTTCACAAATAAAGTGAAGTTATGTTTTCACATAATAACACATTCAATTCGAAAATGTTGTATTCTTTCGAATTTTATACACAAACACAACACAACAGATTTATGACTAAAACAACAAACATAATTTTTTTTTAAAGTATAATTGAGCCTTATGGAAAGGAAGGTGTGGATCTAAGCTTACGATGGCTTCACCGAACATATCCGGGCCCATCGGCAGTAGAGGAGGGTATTAATCGAGGCCGGGACTAGCGAGTGGCCACTCTAAATTTCCCGCGCATGCTTCACGTTTCGGCTCGCTTCAAGCCCTCGTCAGCTAGTCTGCGTTGACTAGGACGCGGGGAAACACCAGTCCCGCTCTCAATTTACTTATTATTGCCGTATATTTTAATGCCGAAAGTTGGCCGCACCACTGGACAACGGGGCGTTTCGGTGACATTGCGGTGCCGGTCCACACTGTGGACGAACAGGGGCTCTTGAGCGGTTAAGGGAAGGGATCTACAGTTTTACATGAAATCTGAAGCACGGAGCAACTGTTGAACGAGTGATGTGTTGTCGGCAGGGCCGGTGATGCTGGACGAGTTTGTGGAGTGGCTGCGGGCGGAGCGAGCGCGCGACGCTGCCGACGCGTCCATGCCCCTCGCCAGCTGAAAGAACTCACTCCTACTTGAGCCCATTCACACGTACCCACACTTTTCTACGTCCATACGTATGCCGGAGTCCCTCCAGACACTGCTCCGACACTTGCCCACTTCTGTACATATGTCGGCGTAGCTTCAGACAATGCTCTAATACTATTGTAGGTCTGTATGTATATTGGAGGTGCCTCGGATACCTCCCGGTGTAAGAAACTGCTACCTAAAGGAACGTCTGAGAAGACATAAATGCAATGAAGTAGGTTAGAAACACATAATTTGCTATTATGAGCTTGAAATCGAGATGTGACATGACATGACCTCAATTACAATGTTAAGTTCTGCTGGGTCCAGCCGGCATGGCATTCACTCTTTGTACATACGTACATTCATACCGTTCTGCCCGTTCCAAATGGGGTAAGCAGAGGCAAAGGATCTCCACGTGCTACGCTCCTGACACACATCAACCTTGATGAGCCATCAAAAGTCCATGGATAGAGCTAGCCAACAATAATCACTTCCTAAAAGCATCGTACTGAGGCTTACGAGTTTTTTATTTGCGTAATAATGAAATCATTTATCGTAATCATGTTGCATATTACAAGTCATCAGGTATTTTAAGTATAATTTATTATTCAGCCATATTTTGGCATCAATCTGTATCGGTAGGGTTCGCGACTACATCTGTCAAGTATTCAACTAGAGATACGCTAATACGCTTTTCCAACCAGAAACTGCTTGAGTCTGGACACAAATATTCTGTCTGAAGTGGTGTCTCGAATTTTCATTGCCAATCTGTTGTGGGTTGTGATGTGACCAGAGAGAATTAAGTAAATGTTTGTATGGGATAAAATTGTCATACAAATATTTACTTGTATGAGCACTTGTATGCAATGAAATGTCAAAAAATCTTATAATCGAGCCTCTGCTTCAATAAATCCGAAGTCTATGCTTAATCCCTAATCCTTATCTGGGGTTAGCAGCTCAGGATTGGGGATGGATTCAGTTGTAACCGCAATTCAGTGTTAACTTTAAAAATTTGCATACAAAATCGTAATATTCTCTTAATTGTTTTTGCGTTCGCTTTGTGTTTGAAGTATCTTTAGAATGTTGTCACAGGTTGCCGATATGTATCTAATTTATTTTGTTCAGACCGTTAGTTCAGATCATACACAAAATCAGTGATTTTAGGGAATTTGAACTTAGAGCATTTTAGGGCCTGTTGATTCTGAGAAGATCGTTTACGCTTTGAAACTTTGTGATTGAGTAGTTAATTCCTTATGTTTCTCCTTCTGATTCGGCAAGTATATTGGACTACACTGCCGAACATTATACATGGTGCCAAAATTTCAATCTGCACTAAAGTTACGGCCGTCCCTCTCCTGAGGCATTAACCTTCACCGCATCCAGAGGTCTGGGATGCATTTTTTATATTTTAAGTCATTCTGTTGCTGCATTTTACATTTTGAAGTTAGCTATAGTTAACTTCACAGCTGTATGTACATTTTGCACTATGGATTTTGTCTGATCGTGTGAAATATCTCCTTTTGTCAAATTACTGTTTTTATTGCTTGTAACTTGTACAAACCATCTGAAGAGCGTTTTTTGACATAGATATGGGCCCAAAAGTCCACATTTGTGTTCATTGTTTTTTTTTTCACGATTCCACTGTAATCTACGGCCGCAGTTGAAATTATGCCTTGAAATGAATTAATTAAAAAGTGGCAATCATAATGTATCAGGATTTAGTGGAGCCATATTTTTTAAGTTGCAATACTTGAGAAAACGTTGACTCAGCAATTTTTGGAATTTTTAGTTCCCACATTTTGTACCAAATAGTCCACTGACCCATCTTCATGAACACTCTGGCGGGGCAAATAAAATAATACTTTGTCAAGTAAAATTATACTTTATGAACAGACAGTCATGATGATAAAATATCTTAAGTTTAACTTATTGAAAGATATGTTTATGTTCATAATTTTTTATTTATCTAGTTCGAGTCCAACTTCAATTATCTGGTGGTCTAAAATGTTTTCTCGCAATGTTTTGGTCTAATTACCCATAACTGTTCTCAGGAGAGGTATCTGAGCAGACATCTATAAATTATTCTATGTATTGGGTAAGTGCGGATGGGAAATGTGCGTATAAGTTGCAGGATTATATCAGATTTATTAAAAACCCCCAGATTACTGCTAATTCATTTCAATTTTGACAATCTTACTGGGTCAATCAAATATTTATGACTTTTTACGCTTACGCAAATTGCTTTTGCACCTCATGCCAGCTGTTCTGTTGTATTTCTTTCTATCAGCAGGTGACAAACACAGCATGGCTTCACTGAACACATCCGGGCCCATTGCAGGTAGACATCTTGCTCTCTTAGAGCGCGCTAAACATTTCGGCTCACGTCAAGCCCTCGTCATCGAATCTGCATTGTCTAGGACGTGGAGCAGAACTACTCTCGTGCTTGACATCTCTCTTGACACGAATGAGAATGCCAGTGCTGTCCGCGAAGCTCTTTTCATGTAGGAGTTTATCGCCGATCTAGGTAAGCCGATAATTCCCTCTCGAACCCTTTCATATTATGCACCTTCGGTATGTTTGCCTCCCATGGGCCGGGATCTCTGCAAATTAGGTTTGTAGTAAAGACCATAGGGTTATTGCAAATTGAGGAAATTTCATACAATCATGATTTTAAATGTTTCATGATTTTTTATATTTATATCCTAACCGCAACCGGGTTTATTGTAAATTTGATGTTTGCTTTATTGACCACTGCGAACCAATCAGCGAAAACGATTGTTTCGCGGCCATTACTGATTTGTAATAAACCTAGTTTCACTTAGGATTGTTCTTGTTGTTTTAAACCTTATTGAGGGGCCCATTCTCTGCACTTGAACCATAAAGAGTCCTTTTTACGTTAAAGCTTGGTGCTTTGTCAGCCATCTGAGATCTTCTATGAAGCGGAGCACCCTCTTCGGCCGCTTCCACGCTTCAGGGGCAGTTCCCACTTCCCAGAGAAAGTGAAGCCGTTCATTAGACACTTCCGGGCACTCCAGGAGTACACACTTAAGGTTATTATAAAACCCTGAGCGGTGATGTTTGAAATATGTGTTTTTGTATGAAATTATCTCAATTTGTAACTACCCTGATCGATACCAGGGTTTTTATAATAAATCTAATATTGAAAAGTAAGAATCTCAAAATTCATATAAATTTGCAATAATTCAGGTTTATGCAATAACCCTGCAACTAAGCAAATTTACATTATGTATGTGTAGATACACTGAAATGGTGGGCGTGTAACAAAATGTTAATCAATTTCAGTTACAGCTGCCAACACATCTCTCGGAATTTCTTCGAATTAAACAAGAAACCAATTTAACAATATCATTAATCTTTACAACACAATAATTGTAACAATATCCAGATTCTCCAGCATGTTGTGTTAAACCTGGTGTGCATGCTGTGTTGGTCCACTTTCATCAGGTTTGCATTGCAAGGCGACCGCTGTCACCGATCTCAATTACTAGATTAGCTTTCTCTATGATGAACAACAATGATATGGCAATACTTCCTATGAAATCATACTGGGGATGCACAATAGTTTGTCAATACTGCACCTCATCGCAATGTCGTCTTTAAATGTATGTGCTTTGAAATAACACACACGTTGAATAACACATACGTCAACAATTTCAACCTGTCCGAGCAAAGTATAAATTTTTGTTTAGATTTGTCTTTATTTTAGAATTATCTATAGTTATTATCGAATAAGAATGATGTTGGATGAATTGTTGGATAATTTAAACTAGGAAATATAAATTTATCGGCATTTAATCAAGGGAATGGCAAGTGAAATAGAATAAATGTATTTTAATTTTGTTTGTTTCTGTGATATTAACTAAACCGCCGAATATCCTAGCAAGTATCAAGGAAGACCCTACTAGACTACTGTTTAAATTCCTATGTTATAAAGCCCAATGAAATAAAACATTTTTGAAAGCCAATAAGTGTTATTTTTGTTTGTATGTCTGTCCAGGTATTCACTGTTTTTTTTTTCGTGGCATATTTGAATGTTGGGTAACCAGGGATTTATTAACAGATTGTGAAGTAGAGCTCTCAATAAGCTATAGATGACATGCTTCGATACCCTTTATACTACAGAGTAGTCCTGATATCCTGGTACACTATATTTAGACTATCATATTTTAAGAATTGTATAAAGTAGTAGTTTAAAACGAAAGGTCTCAGTTACGCAAGAGCAAAGTTGCTCGCAAAATCTACATTTTACATACATAATAAACAGTGGCGTGCAGTGTGAAGAGGCAAAAAAGCTAGTCTACCCTGTATATTCAGTTTAAACACTTTACTTAAAGCGAGAAACAAACAGGATTTTACACGAGTGGAATAAGGACAACATTCTGAGCTGTTAATGTGTTAATATTCTTAGTGTCGTTTGTGAGTGAGATAGATATATTATTAGTATGCGCCGGAGAGAGTTAGATCTGAACTACTATATTTTTTTTTTATGGAAACGGACACGGTTGGCTACCTACATCGCCTACAACATCCGTGATGTCAGCCCATAACACCAGGTGAACTAGGTGCCATATCAGTGTTTCCCTTTATTTCGCGCCGAAGAGTTAGATCTGAAGTACTATATGATATTATGGCGCTCTTGTGTTCCTGCATGCATGGTATAAGCGATATTAAGATGTGCACAGAATCATTTGAAATAATGCTATGTTCATGCTTTGCTTTCATCCATATACTAGATATATACCTACAGGGTTTGTGATGTTTTGGTTAACGAACGTGAGTACCAAATTTTTAAGTTTGACTCGACAATAATATGGTATTTATTGGTGAATTTATTATGATTTCTTACTCAGCTTACTCGGCCCTTATGCCCACTGCACACCACTGATAATAAACGACCTGTCTTCCACGACCAACCAAAATGCAATCCAAGATGATTCAAGCCAACATTGCAACGCCTCTGCCACGACTGCAACTGTCACGACACTATTGGAATTGTAAACACAAGGCATTAGGACTAGTTTCTAATACGGCAAGAAACTTGGACAAACAATTCACGCAAAACTCGCAGTTTTATACTGCACTGTGAGCTCATTCGCGCAAATTTCATAAAATTTCTTAGGACTACGCAAATTTCAGAATATCGCAGATGTCCCAAGTGGCTCCGAATCTGTCTCTGCAGAAATTCCCACATCCTTAGTCTCCTTTATTCTTGTATTAACGACCCTTCTGCTTCCGAGTCTTCCCACCGTGTCACCTTCGCTCAAGTAATGACAATATTCTAATCCTCCACTCAAAACTGGTTATTATACAAAAACTTATTTGTTCATAACAGAACAAATAAGTTTGTGAACAGATAATATATCTGTTCACGCAGCTCGCCTGTGGAATTCACTACCACACTTTACCCAATAATGCAAATCGCTTCCCTTGTTAAAAAAAAAACAAACACCTAAAACTATTATCTACAACAGTGTGAAACCCTAAAAACCTTTATTTGTATATAAGGTCTTTCAAAATTAGTTCAGAGTACGCTAAGGGGGGGTTCTGTATCGGAAATAGATCACTTTTGAAGAACAAAGAATTTTTTTTTACAAAAATTTTTTTTTATAATTATGTAAAATGTAAAAAATTTATAAATTTAGTAATCATTTCAGTTTCATGCCAGGAATAAAAAAGTCTTCCAACACATAGATCTCTTTCTTTCAGAAATTGTGAAAAACCACAATTTTAGTTTTATTAGTATGGAATAGAAAGAATTTGATTTTTTTTACCAACTTACACATGTTAGATCATAATGGTGATGAAGACTTCTTTGTTACTGTTATGAAACTGAATCGATTAGGCTATAAAAATCAACCACCTATTTTTTTATTTAAATACATAAAAAAATATTTTACATAAAAAAAGCCCAATAGGTTTTTTTATATAGGTTTTACTCCCTATATGATACAGAACCCCCCCCTTAGCGTACTCTGAACAAATTTTGGAAGACCTTATATAATATTTTATATATTTTGTAATTTTATGTATTCGCAGAAGTACCTTTTATTTATTTAGCATGCACTTACATGTATTATGCACCTAGGCATTCTTATTATTAATTATTTTATCTTCAATTCCAGCGGCGACTCCTCTCAGTTGGCGAGGTTGGCGCCGCCAAACCGAATAAAATGAATGACACCATTAATACAGAAGTATCAGGCTAAAATAAATGTGAAAAAATTTCGGAGTTATATTATTTAAGTCATATAATCCACGATTAATAAGATAAAACGTCAATCCCGTACCCGTTACATAATTTGAAATTTCGCGCGCGTCAAACGCGGGCGACGACGAATGACGACACATCAAGGCATTCATTGGCCGGTTGGCTACATTTTGAAGCGCCATCGTATTCCATACAAGGCGGAAGCGACCGATGTCCCCCCCGTCCCGCGCGGACCCGCTGATCAGCCTTTCGAGTTGGCGCAGCTGGGAGTGCATTTAGTGACGCGGTAGCGAGTAGAGCGAGCTAGCGAGCGAGCTAGGTGTGTGTGTGTTGCGTGTGTGGGTGTGTGCGCGCTGCGTCCACACGACGAGTATTCTTGTGCTGTGAAGTGCGATGCGATGCGACTAGCGAGCTAGGCTAGGTGTGTTGTATGCGCGTGTGTGTGCGCATTAGCTCGCGAGTTGATAGCTGCATAATTATATTCCGTTATGTAGGTATGGACTTTGTATGGATGAATCCTGTTCAGTGTTGTTAAATTTAAAGTGATTTATTGGTAATTATAATGGCAAACTCCTACCGAGCTATCTACGGAGCACTCAAGGACAAGAGAGACTCAGTAATTTGGCACTCTTACATATCTGTGGAAAAGGAGTTGCTAACAAAATTGAGGAAGAAAGAAGATTTTCACGATCGAGTCATCGAAAATTTCTTGTCTGTGGAACGAAGAGTGGACTTCAAGTACAAATAAAATGTAACAATTCAAGCTTGTATGCCTGTCTCGTCGTCGTCGTTCCAGAGGAGGGAGACGTCGCTGTTGTCGGCTGCAACTCGACAGCTTTGACATAACCAGTAGGTACCTACCTATCTACAGACAAATAAATCGTAAGTGAGCAAAATAAATCATTTAAACTAAATATTATAAACTATCTATATCGTAATCGTCTTTCAGTTTTTGAACTCATTGTGGTAGAAATAAATTAACGCGTAGGTACCTAAGTTATGAAATTATGAAAAAAAAATCCTTAGCCAGAGCCAACCCAATATTCAGGACCAGGAGTCGCCGCTGTTCAATTCTCATAATCAACTCTATTGCTACTGCCTACTAACACTTCACTTTATTAAATCAACTCTCAAACATCCAAAGGTTGACTGGAAGAAGTCTCTAACGGATAAGTCCGCCTTTGCACGTCATGTGAATGTTCATGTGTTATTTTTGTTAAATGTTTCTTGGAGCAATAAAGTTTCTTTCTGTCTAGCTAATTTCTTTAGCATGGTGAGCGTTGCAGTGAGTATACATTTCGAGTTCCATACATTTCTGTGTGATGAATAATCCTCCTTGTCATAATATAAACCAGACTAAATATTTAAGATAATATTTAATAATAAATAACTCATTCTGATAAAAGTTTAATATTTTTATTACATCTGTTTGTATATTATTAATATTTAGAATATTGACCTTAATTTTCATATTGTGGGACAGGATACAAGCAGACTAGAAAATAGGTAGAATGCTGAGTTTAGTTGTGTGGATAATTTTTTTTATAAAATAAATCATACGTACGTAGTTAGATATATTTAAATTGTTTCGATACATCAATAATTATATTTGTGAAGAATACAGGAGTAACATACCAAAGATCCACAATTTAAAAATGTATCAGCTTGAAATTGTTCCTGTCGAGCATCAAGTCAAGTTATATTTTTACAGACTTGATGATTATAGTAGGTATACTGGTCCTGTGTAGACTTCACACGCATTACCGATCATCCTACATGATGTATCCGAAATTGTCACAAAATTATAATCGACAGTGTTTAGAAACAATAAAAATCTAGGCCATGTACGTCTTGTGACAAATAAATACCTTCAAAATATCGCTATTGCTTTTCAGTCATAATATTTTATTACATAAAATTATGATTTTTAATTAAATTGTAGTATTGTTTTTATTTTATAAACAGAGCCTGCACGGGGTGGCTGTGCCCAAAAGTCGAATGGAAGATCCAGATCCAGAAAGGACAGAGATGCGCCATGCCAGCTATAGACGGGCAAAAAGGTTGTCGTCTAATTTATTGATGCGTTCTTTTTGAAGATCCAATGTTTAATTTATTTCAGAAAGTCTTAAATTAATAAACTACGTACAAAATATATATATATATACAGTGGTGGCCATATAATTAAGAACGATATTTAGTTAGAGGAAATTTTTAATAAAGCATGTTGTAATTTTTTGTGTTTCTTCTCAGAAGTAATTTGTTGTTCTATGAAATGGTTATGTGGATAAAGCAAACTGAATTATGAATACAGATATAAAATAAAACGTTGGATTTTTTTCTAAAGTACATTTATTTTAAACACTAACAAATTTACGTACAAATGAGCTGGACAAATAATTAAGAACGATAAGTAAACTGTTAAAAAAATTTATCAGGTTGAACTTGAAGTCAATAAATTTATATTAGAGTAAGATAATTTACATTTTAGAAGAGAAGATACTACTTCTTTGATACAACTTAATACTTAGTGGCATGTCCACGGCTCTTAATTACAGCCTTACACCGGCGAGGCATTGATTCTATCAATTTTTGACATGTTTCAAGAGAAAGAGCGTTCCATTCTTCCAAAAAAACGGTGTACAGTTCTCTTAAATTGCCACATTGTCTATTTGATACCTTTTTCTTGACTTTTTCCGGGCTGTTAGCTGGCCAATCTAAGTCAATCCGTCAGTGCCTCCTGGGTGGTGCCAAATGAACAGCAATTAGCGTGTGGGAGATCTTCGGATCGACTGGGTTCGCCACCACACCCCGGGAGAACAATTGCACCGCCACAACAGTTCGCTGTGTTCCGGTGTACTTCCCGGGGACCCAGTAGCAGGAGGGGATGGCTGTGGTGAGGAGTAGGTCAGTGATCCCGACGCGGATTCGCTGTTCAGACGTGATGCATCGACACGGTTGACAGGGAGACCCGGTTAAACGGTTATTCCGCTGGCCGCCCGCCGGATAGTACAGGGGCCCAATCGCGTCTAACCAACGTGAGAGGCTGCCCCGGTCAACCGGCGCATAATCCCGGAGTGGTCCGTCGTGCCGGTTGGTGACCGGAGTAGGGGTCCCGGCGGCCACTTCCGGGGGGGACCGGGGGCCCTTCCGTCTTCCTTGTCGGCGCACCACTAACCTGAGCAGTAAGCGATGAAGCTAGGGTCCACGCTTTGCCCGTGAATCACCACAGCCACCCTTCACGCTCTTTCCCCCCTCTTATAAAATCATGGCAGTACAAAGAAAGAACATGGTTCAATCAGCGGTGCACACCCCTACACCACTATTTAGCGTCGACTCGACCAACGTGCGGGGGTTGCACACAAATCTGAATGCCGTCCATCACCACCTGGAGACGATGAAGCCGGCCTTGCTTTTTCTGACGGAAACGCAAATATCTCGCCCTGCCGACACTTCTTACCTGCACTACCCCGGCTACACCCTGGAAGAAGCCTTCCGCTCGCGAGCCGGGGTATGCCTGTTTGTCAGGGCGGATATTTGCTGTCGTCGCCTGCGCTGCATTGAGGACCCCGAGCTCTCAATACTCTGGGCCCACGTGGATCTGGGGACGGTATCGCGGGTGTACGCCTGTCTCTACAGGTCGCACTCTGGCAATGCGGAGACAGCTCGGTTATTCGAGTACCTGAGTGGAGCGGTAGACAAAGTCCAAGAGCGGTTTCCCACCGCGGATTTGGTTCTCCTTGGAGACTTCAATGCCCATCACGAGGCATGGCTAGGCTCCAGGAGAACTGACTTTGCGGGGAGAGCCGCCTACGACTTCGCCCTGACGCATGACCTGTCTCAACTGGTAGACCAGCTCACCAGGCTGCCAGATATAGACGGTCATGAACCCTCTCTGCTGGATCTTCTGCTGACGACGAACCCCACTGGATATAAGGTCGCAGCGAGAGCCCCGCTGGGTTCTTCTGATCACTGTTTAGTGGGGTCCACGGTGCCATCTTCGCCTCCTCAGTCCCGTACTGGAGGAATGCGTCGAATTTGGCACTACGCGTCAGCAGATTGGGATGGGATGCGAGAACACATCGCATCCTACCCTTGGAGAGAGATCTGCTTCAGTTCGGACGATCCGTCGCAATGTGCTAATACCGTTGCCGAGGTGGTTATGGGGGCAATGGAAATGTTTATTCCCAGCGCCTCTGTCCACCTCGGTGGTAAAAGCCAGCCATGGTACAGCCGCGACTGTGCTGATGCTGTTGCAGCTAAATGCGCAGCTTATCGTGCATGGTCGCGCGCTCGTGCCGGACGTGATTCAAACGTATCCGAACTGAAGAAGGAATACAACCGCCTCTCCAGATCTTGCAAAAGGGTTATTGCCAGGGCCAAATTTGACCACATCGGCAGAATCGGCGATAGACTGAACCAATACCCAACTGGGAGCCGTGAGTTCTGGTCTCTCGCCAAATCTGTCGAGTCAAATTTCTGCCGCCCCTCTCTTCCACCTCTGCAGTGTCCTGGAGGCTCACTTGCCCACTCCGCAAAGGAGAAAGCCGACTTACTGGTATCTCTCTTTGCGGGGAACTCCAACCTGGACGATGGGGGTGCCACTCCCCCATCCATACCTAGGTGTGAGAACTCCATGCCGGAAGTGCAGTTTCGACAACGGACTGTACGGGCGGAGCTTCTCTCCCTAGACGTCAGGAAAGCGAGTGGGCCGGATAGGATTCCTGCATTGGTGTTAAAAAGGTGTGCTCCCGAGCTGGCTCCAGTGCTTACGCGCCTATTCCGTCTCTCCTACTCCAATGGCCGTGTGCCGGCGGCCTGGAAATCGGCGTTTGTGCAAGCGGTCCCCAAAAAGGGTGACCGCTCAAACCCGTCAAACTACCGACCTATAGCGATTACCTCCCTTCTATGTAAGGTGATGGAGCGCATTATAAATGCACAGCTCATGAAGTACCTAGAGACGAATGACCTCATCAGCGATCGGCAATACGGCTTCCGGCCAAAACGATCTGCTGGTGATCTCCTAGCGTACGTCACTCACCTTTGGGGGGAATCGCTTGAAGGTCATGGTGAATCCTTGGCAATTGGCCTTGATATTGCCAAGGCATTTGACCGGGTTTGGCACAAGTCGCTCTTGAGCAAATTGCCGGCTTACGGACTTCCTTCTGGCCTCTGTGACTGGGTCGCCGACTTCCTACATGGGCGTAGCATTCAGGTCCTAGTGGACGGTTGCTCGTCGGTCGCCATGTCAGTGAACGCCGGTGTACCACAAGGATCTGTGTTGTCACGCACGCTGTTTCTTCTGCATATCAATGATATGCTGTCTCTGGGCAACATACATTGTTATGCAGATGACAGTACGGCACACGGATCCTACACCAGTCACCCTACAGCCAGTCGGGATGTTGTGGATGAGAAGAGGCGAAGACTTGTGTCTGAGCTCGAACACACACTCGGCTCTATTTCCGAATGGGGCCGTAGTAATTTGGTCGAGTTCAACGCTTCCAAGACACAAGTTTGCGCGTTCAGTGCGAAGAGAGCGGCGTTCACACCGGCTCCTTCATTCCAAGGCACGTCGCTTAAATTAAGCGAACACCTCGGGGTCCTCGGAGTCGAACTGTCGCACGACCTGAACTTTCGTCGCCATATCGAGGGGAAGGCCAAGCTGGCTTCTAAAAAGCTGGGCGTACTCAATAAGGTGCGACGGTACTTCACGCCGGACCAAAAGCTGCTTCTGTATAAATCGCAGATCAGGTCCTGCTTGGAGTACTGCTCGCACCTGTGGGATGGCTCTGCCAAATACCAGCTTGCGCCTCTGGACTCAATCCAGCGTCGAGCCGTGCGACTAGTGGGTGACCCCGAAGTGTCCTGCGATCTAGAACCACTGCAACACCGTAGGGATGTCGGCTCCCTAAGTGTGTTCTATCGCTTATTCCATGGGGAGTGCTCGGAGGAGCTGTTTAATGCGATCCCGCCGTCCCTTTCCACCTTCGCACCACGCGCACTGGGCAGGGATTGCATCCCTACACGCTGGACTTACCGCGGATGCGTACCAATCGATTCTGCAGATCGTTCCTCTACAGAACCGGTAAACTCTGGAACGCTCTCCCTGCCCATATATTTCCCCCCAAGTACAGTCTCGGGTCCTTCAAGAGGGGCGTGAATGGGCACCTGTCAGGCCGGCATGGCATTCGCAACCCCAGCATACGACCGAATGTCCATGGGCGTCGTTAGACACCTTATGGGTGGCTCGGCGCCATATGTCGCGCTGTCAATAAAAAAAAAAAAAAAATATATATATGATAATGGTATAATATCATTTGGCATTTGTGTCAAATGAGCCGTCAAAGTCGTCCGCCTAAGTATCTTTTTTGCTTTATATTCGTCTTCTATGAAGGCCAACAAAGGTCAGGAAGGCTATATATAGACTTCTGCATTAGACGACACATAGTATTCTTGTTTACCATGACAGCCATAAGCTGGTATTCTCCGTTTAGTCAACACCTTATTATACTGCTATACGTTTTAGTCACACTCAACTCAAAGGTAAGTTACGCACCGGACGATAGAAGGCTGCAGAAAAAAATGGGTGCGTGTACTTATGCATCTTTCCACGTGCATGTCGTAAAAGGCGACTAAGGGATGAGGACGAGATGCTGTGCTATAGGGCCACAGGCTAGCCACCTCTCACCTTGGCACGGTCCTTCCACCGAGTCACGCAGCAGGTGGGTCTGGCGCGCCTTACTTGCTGCTTGATATTATCTCATCCAAACTATTGAGAGATCACAATAGATCTGTCTAGGTCACAGTGATAACTTTAAACTTTAACTTGAAATAAAAAATAATATGTACGCACATTAGAAATTATACTTCTTTGGTGTGATTAAAAAAAAACCTACTTACAAATAATTTGTATGCAGTGATGATGACGGTGACGTTTTTTCTCAGTTTACTCCCCATTTTCATAATGCACCTAAAGAATTATAACTTCAAAAGATCAAGAAGTGTCGCTATAAGGTATTTTTATTTTATTTACAGTATCTATCAGCCTTCATCTTGCTTCTCCGGTCCAGAAGTGTTTCGTGCAGGTTTCCTTCCAACTTGGCTCGCTTCAGTTCCGACTTGTCACCTTCGTTCACTCGGAGCTTCTTGTCTTGAAACTTTTGGAATTTTTTTCTGCAAACAAATTGTATGGTTTTATTAAGTACGGCACCTGCCAAAGTTTGGGGCTACACAAAGTGCTAAAACTTGTCAGCCCATTGCACAGACAGGAGTTATGTGCCAACTGTAGGAACTTAGTAAAAAGGGATTCTTAGTTGGTAGGGTTTAACCCGCCTGGGTTGATACCACCACACTGAATGAAAGATTAATCGAAACTGCTATGTAAATAGTTCATGTTTTCTGTCCACTTCCGTGGAGCCGGCAGCACAAGGGAAACACTGACACGTCACCTAGTTTACCAAGGTGTTATGGGTATCATGGATTTTGCCAACTGCAGTTTCATAAAAAAAAACTTCCCTCTGATCGTTCTGGCTATGCTGAACTTGAAGGAAAATGCAAGGCATCTCATGACAGTTTGAGCAGACTTTCAATCAGTGCAGTCGTACCAATCCGGACAGCCGGAGCAAGCTACTATGGGGTGACATCACGAATGTAGCAAACAAGTGATTTAGCTAAGCTTGTCAGGTTCCATTGCAGGTAGAGAGAGAGGTGCTAATGGGAAAACGTAACTACCTACTTTGTGTGTTTTTTTTTGTTGTTTTGTTTTTTTGTGGCGCCGAGCCACCCTTAAGGTGCCTAATGATGCCCATGGACATATTTTGGTCATATGCGGGCGTTGCGAACGCCATGCAGGCCTGACAGGTGCCTATTCACATAATAAAACTAAAAGGAAATATTTGCACGACGAGCAATGCTCGGCATTTCTTTAATACGAAATACGACAAAGAACCAAGGTAGTCAACATTGCTAAGAAAATTAACAAGCTGAAGTGGCAGTGGGCTGGGTGTTCGAATGAGACGTTGGTGGGACGCCCCTCGGCTAGGTGGAAAGAAGACCCAAAAGAGATAGCCGGGAGTGGATGAACGAGAAGAGCGAAATGCCGCGCGTGGTAGCCTTGGGAGAGGATGTCCAGCAGTCGAACGATGCGGGCTGATAATGATGGTGAGAAATCTGGATTTAGAACGATCAGTCAGGCAGTGTCCTGTCTAATAATAAATAATAATACCGCTGCCAGTGGTGGAAACTCTGTTTTTTTATATTAAATTTAGGTTTTAATTTTTTTTTTATGTAACATTTATATAAAAAGAAACGTGTAAATAAATGGATAAAATAAAAAACTTACACATAATTAATCTCCACCTCATCGAGATCGCCGCGCTCCTCGTCGGGCACGGAGGCGCGTGTGTCGAGCTCGCGGGCGGCGAGCGAGCGCACGCTACACACGCACGTGTCGTCGGCCGTCGCGCTCCGCGCCACCACTGAGTCGTCTTCCGCCTCCACAGAGATAAACTTGCCCAGCGTGCTCATTATTGCTGTCTTACCTGCACATTTGAAGCATCAACTGTTTATTTTTATTGACACAGTACAAATTCAAAATGGTTCCAACAAAACCATGGTAATCATTGTCACTTCCTATTCAAAAGGAACAAATTAAACCTTAATTGGTATGGTAAACCTTAATCGTTGGCGATATTTTGGAGTGGGAGTGCAACCCTGCCCCGGCCCTCCCTGTACCTTCCTCATTTGTGACACGCTATCGGCTGCCGAGTACCTACACTTGTGTTCTGTGCTGTACCGTTTCTCGTATATTACATGGATGCGTCTGGTGGACGTCATCATACCAGTTACGTAACACTTTTTGGCAAGGTAAGTACTTAAGTTGAAAATAACTTTATGTTGTTTGTTATGAATGTATAACTTGTTTGTATAGAATTTTCTCAAAGTTTTGTACATCTCTTTTTTTGTAATAAAACTTAAACTTATCTCATTGATTTTTATTTATAAATATCATACATTTCATATGAAACCCCCTATCGCAGGAAAAACAAGTATTTGGAATTAAAATAGGGCTTTCAAATAATGTGTCTGTCAGACGTCACCATACCAGTTATGTGAGCAAAATTCACCATACCAATTGAAGGTTAAACGGGCAACTCTTGTAAAAACATTTTCAAACAATGAAAACACAGCTCACCTTCCTGCCAGATGGGTTCCCACTGCTCCATAGCGCCGACCGCATCCGATCTCCCGACCACCACCCCGTCCTTGCTGACGCCCAAATATTTGCCATAGCCCGACTTGAGCGCAAACTTTCCCTCGCCCGCCGGGAATGCTGTGAAGATCTCCTCCGGGGCGGGCCCCTCGCCATCGCCGTGCGGCGCTCCTAGAGTGAACAGACCGTTGTCTAGCGCGGAGATGTAGGAGTTGTTGCCGTATTCGAGGGCTATGGCGCCAGTGACATCCTCTATACGACCCACGCGCCACCAGCCGGCGTGACGTAGGGCATCTTCGTCTACGCCTGACCCGGCTGCACCACTTTCTTTGTGCTTCTTGTGTTTGCGTTTTTTCGCCCTGCAATAATAAGAAATGTGAAGTCAGGTCATGAAGATGACCTGAACATGAAGTCAGGTTCTTCGTTGCGCGAGGAAAGTGGCAGTAAACAGTAAACTCACTTAGGCTTATCTCCTTTAAGCACTAGTTTTCCACGTTTTACCGCGTCGTATTCCGACATAATGAAATTAAATTCGTGCGCACTTTTTATATGCGCGTCCAGAGTCGCCTCTATAATATAATACTACTAGGGGTTCGCTCGCTCGTGCCGTGCACTACAACAACACAACATGGACCACAACAGACAGCACAGTCCACTTCCAATGTCTGTTGTTTTCTTCTCGTATTGCGAGAATCTCAAAAATATAGTATGCTCTAATACAATACGACGACGCGGCAAATAAACTTGCTCAGCCGCCATTCAATCAATGACAGACAAATTAATACCAGACAGACACAAGACAAGAGATTAGCTGTTGTTGTTGTTGTTGTTGTTATTGTTTTCGCCATAAATAGGCAGGCAAAGATCATTTGACCATACAGCCAATTCACAATTCTTATATAAGTATTTTGGTTATATTTTTCCAATTGTATTTCTCATGCCGGCACTTCACTTGGCTTAGCGTATTCGTGTTTATTGCAAACATTTTAGTTTTATCTCGCTCTAAACAAGCCATTAAAGGGAGACGAAACGGAATTTTTTGCCAAATACACGAATACGCTAAGCCAAGTGAAGTGCCGGCATTATATAAGTGTACTGGGGTCTCTCTTCTTCTTCTTCTTTTTTTAAATAGTGGCAACCAAACGAATAGGAAATTCGTTTATTACTGCCAGTATCCAGTGACGGAGTTGCACGGTATAAATTTGTGATTACTTCTGGGGTCTCTCTCTTTGTAGTAACTTAGTAAGCACCTGACAGTTAACTACTTTTTTTTTCTTACGGAAAGGCAATGATAGTGTAACCGTATAGCCATGTCTTGTTTTTTCATACACTACAATACACGAATACGCTAAGCCAAGTGAAGTGCCGGCATTATATAAGTGTACTGGGGTCTCTCTTCTTCTTCTTCTTTTTTTAAATAGTGGCAACCAAAAGAATAGGAAATTCGTTTATTACTGCCAGTATCCAGTGACGGAGTTGCACGGTATAAATTTGTGATTACTTCTGGGGTCTCTCTCTTTGTAGTAAGCACCTGACAGTTAACTACTTTTTTTTTCTTACGGAAAGGCAATGTTAGTGTAACCGTATAGCCATGTCTTGTTTTTTCATTCTTCTTCTCAGTTGCATTTGTTTTTTTCTTTTCTTTATTCCAATTAAGACTTAGCCTGCGGAAATCAAAACTGGGGCCAAAAATAAAAAAAAATAATTTCACTAAAAAATTGGTTGTCTGTAAAGTTGGTTTACGGACGATAGTTTTACGTGATGATGTCATAAAGTAAATCAGTTCCGGCGGATATTTACCATGTAAAATTAATGTACATGGTAAAGATGTGATAATAACTAACAAAAAATATGAGAAAATAACGACTATTAATTTTTATAAACCTACATAACGCCATCTACATGTTCAACGTTGCAACAATTACCTAACTGCTAAATCAAGTATACCGCTGGCTGAAGTATTTAAAATATTGACGCTAGATGTGGACGCTAGATGTCGCTCCATGAAATTCACATATGAAAGTCACATACTGTTGAGAAAATTTGCAGCGATAAGTACACGGTCGATAGCCTGCGTGGATAACACGTCTGGTCAGTGATGGTGGCAGGGACCGCGGGTTCGAGGCTCGCATAAGACGGAGAAATATATTTTGTATTTTCTACTATTGTATATGCCTCTCTATCGCGCTCTCGCTTGCACACACAGGTCTCTATCGCGCTCTCGCTTGCACACACAGGTCTAGATGGAACGTTACACTTCTTCGTGCGTGCAGCCGGTGTTCATCAATTTATAAGACTTGACCGTAGACTGAAAAAATAGTTTAGTAAAAATATTTTTTATGATCGAAGGACGTGACATCATCACGTCAAAACAATTTAATACAAAATGTCGACTTCCGCAAATTTATTTTCAATAGCGACTTAGGATTGCCTCTTCTCCGGCGCTGCGGGAAGTGCAGCCCCGTCGTTCTTGCGTAGCGTAACACAACACAACACAGCGCACTCCGGCTTATATAAACACACTATGGAATATCCACACTAACAGGTTTATGTCGGCCGGTAGACCACCTGAAAGCCTTGGCGGCTCCCGCGACTCCTGCGGCTCCTTCAATGTGTGGTATGAGTGGCTATGAGTGAGGTTTTGGTGGTTTTAAAAAAAAATAACCAGGGTATATAAAGACGATGCGTCGCTGTGCGACGCATCTTCTCTATATTAACCCTAACGTAATGTTGAGGCGGTGCATGTCGTTTTTGTTACGTTTCGAGCTGAGTGTTTCGTTTCAAGCTTTCTTAGGTGGTTATAAAAAAAAATAACCCTTAATTTTAACACCCTAACATTGCTAAAAAAAACAAAACAAAACAAATATTGACAAAAGGGACACGAACCCATGGTCGAGATTCGGGATCGTGAAAATAAAAACCCTACACTCTTATACCACTGAGCCAACAAATTACATAAACGACCAAATGAATATGGGGTTGGGTTGGTTCGTCTGAAAGGAGCCGCATGAGCCGCAGGAGCCGCAGGAGCCACTAGAGGTGTCAGGTGTCAAACCCTTATGTCGGGGCGGTGGATTTAGTTTTTCCGCAAAGTATGTTCATTTATATGATTTATGGGGAATGCGTGATTTTTTAATATGTTAATTATTTTAAGATATTATGTTATTTTCATGTTGTATTTCCGGAACAAAATGTTGTCTATATGGCAGCACACATCTTATTTAAGTATGTATACCATTCTGTACGAAACGCACTTCAAACTTACTCTAGTCCCAGGTGGTACCTTGTCACATTAAGTAGTAGTAAGTAAGTGTATGTGTACAGCAAGCGAGTGAGTGTGACAAAGTCGCATATACCGAAAAAAAAGTGTTTTATTAATTTTTTTCTCCGAAACTACTAATTTCTGCAAAATAAAAAGTAGATCTTCAGAATCGTAAAAACCTAAACTACACGCCTATCATACCAGCTAGTTGAAAGAAAGTTGTACGTATTGGAAACCCCAGCCACAGCCTTTTCTATTGTACTTCTTACTTAGATATTTTTTCCGACACCGCGCCTTGGAACTTATGGAAACGAGTGGGCAGAGGGCTGACTCATGCGTTATATTTCAGTCAGCTTGATAAAAAATAATAAGAGTTTAACAGCTTTGCCCTGTTAAAAAATTGGTTGTCTGTAAAGTTGGTTTACGGACGATAGTTTTACGTGATGATGTCATAAAGTAAATCAGTTCCGGCGGATATTTACCATGTAAAATTAATTTAAGTACATGATAAAGATGTGATAATAACTATTATAAAATATGAGAAAATAACGACTATTAATTTTTGTAAACCTACATAACGCCATCTACATGTTCAACGTTGCAACAATTACCTAGCTGCTAAATCAAGTATACCGCTGGCTGAAGTATTTAATTTAATATTGACGCTAGATGTGGACGCTAGATGTCGCTCCATGAAATTTACATATGAAATTCACATACTGTTGAGAAAATTTACAGCGATAAGTACACGGTCGATAGCCTGCGTGGATAACACGTCTGGTCAATGATGGTGGCAGGGACCGCGGGTTCGAGGCTCGTAAAAGACGGAAAAATATAATTTGTATTTTCTACTATTGTATATGCCTCTCTATCGCGCTCTCGCTTGCACACACAGGTCTCTATCGCGCTCTCGCTTGCACACACAGGTTTAGATGGAACGTTACACTTCTTCGTGCGTGCAGCCGGTGTTCATCAATTTATAAGACGTGACATCATCACGTCAAAAAACGGCAAATTATATAACTTTTAAAATTAACAGTATCAGCCAAGTGTAAATACCGTCCGCCGGCGGTGACAGGGGCAGCAGCGGCGGCGGAGGGGTAGATCGCGCGTACCGCGACCGGCTACAGTTTTGCATCCCCCGTCTATGTCCCTCCCCCGGCATACACGCCGTGCGATTTCCCCCCAGGCGAAACGAACGAGCAAACGAATTTCAGTTCGTATTTGACGTCAGAGGGGTAAAGTTGTGCGCGTTCTTTCTCAAAAAAATTGTAATTACGAAACCAGACATGGAATATCTCTCAGAAGTGCATATCTTTTGAAATAAGTTATTTTGGATTAATGAAAAAGTTATTTTAGTTGTGTTTCAGTGGGTTTTATCGTCATAGTGATAATTCTTGTGGTTGTTAGAGCTTTTTACTGATTCCTTTGCTACTTGGTGAGTAAACAATATTTTTATAAATAGGTATAACCTGTAGGTACAAAGAACTATAATTTCATAAAATTGTTCTTATTTTTACAATAATGAAATCAAGTTTAAAAGTTTCCGCGTGTTTCAAAATAATCTATCTATAAACCTGCTTACCGAATAAAATTTTTCTAGAACTTACAGTATTTTTATCACATTGGTACCGAAAGTAAAGGTAGATTAGAAGAAATCACTGATAGTGATAAGTCTGCCTTTGCATGATATTTATTATTTTGTTTCTCTGTGTATTATTGTTTATTTCTATTGTTCTTTGAATATTTTCTTCACGCATCATTGTTTGTGTGCAATAAATATGTGCATCCACAGACTTGGTAAACTCTGGAACGCTCACCCTGCCCACATACGTATTTCCCCCCAAGAACAGTCTCGGGTCCTCAGGCGCGGATCCAGCCCTCAAAAAAGGTTGTGGTCACGGCTACCCGAAAATCGGCAAAGTACGAGTCGGACTACTTACGGATTCGCAAAATTCGGACATTCCTACAAAGGAGTTTACAAAATGTATGACGCTCCGGCCAAGACCTTGTACGTACAGTGTATACGCACAGACAGATGAGATATGGTATAGGTCCACGCGGGCAAAGCTGCGGTGCGAACACTAATACCTTTAATAAAATCCAACGTCTGCTTTCTGTCTGTCCGCTTATAACTCGAGAACCAGTGAACCGATTTTAATAAAAAAAAATATCTGCGGATAGCTTCATTCTTCCCATCAACTATAGACGCTACTTACTATCACGCTAAATGGCTTATTATGAGGTTAGCACAGAAGTCAAATATGAGAGCAGGCGGAGCCTAGCCGCGGGCACAGCTACATAGTCAATAAACCTGTAAAATGTTAGTCTGTTTGCTCACGAAAATAACAAAAGTAACTGTGTGTTTGTTTGCACACCACAATATCAACTATAGACTCTAAATTACTCAACTGATTTTGATGAAACTTTTTACAGCATATCGTTGCGTTGGAAATCACGCCCCACCTAATTAGGGTTGTGGGCACAGATCAGAGAAGTATTAGCGAGATATGTGATGATGACTGATGGATGACGCCCGCTCGCAGTCGGAACCGCTGTGGCAAGTTTTCTATCGCACACAAACACAATTCACACGGACGCGTCCGGACGTGCGCACAAATGCATTCGCACTAGCCAATCCCGCGCGTCCTAAGGTCCTAACCACCCTCGTGAACGCACACATCGACGTGTCGACGCGTGTGTCTTGTCTTGCTTGCTTGTCGTGTCCGTGAATAAACTAACTAGGGATTGACCACATCGACTTTATTATTATTATTTTTTTTTTTATTGATAGCGCGACATGTGGCATCGTTTCACCTACAAGTAGGTGTCTAACGATGCCCATGGACATTCTGTGATGCACGGGGATTGCGAATGCCATGCCGGCCTGACAGGAGCCTTTTAACGCCCCTTTTGAAGAACCCCAGGTTGTACTTGGGAGGAAATAGATGGGCAGGGAGTGCGTTCCACATTTTCCCGGTTCTGTGAATAAAAGATTCGTTATATCGACTATCGATAGAGCTAAAATTATAAAACATAATGTTTAAGAATGTGCATCCGGTATGTGCATTCGGTAGATGGCGCGCGCGCCATCTATCGAATAGATTATGAAGCATTTTAACTAATCGTGACATTTAAGTAATATGATAAGCATTCATAACACACCATCTAGATGGCGCGAGTGGAGCTAGCCATGACATGGCGATACGGAACCCTTATACATATCTGTACGTTTCATCTCTTTCTGGATTTTTAGATCGGTTCGGTAGGGGGCATAGGGAGGGACAGGCAAACAGCAATCTGCCTAATGGTTGAATGAATTAATCGTGCGCAATCAGCAGGCGCGGCGGGATGCAATATTCATAAAGGCCGTGTTTGCTGGGATGACGTCACGGGCGCAGGAAAGGCGACGACGGCGCTTTGATTATACGCGTCATTACTATAATTGCCAAATATAGTGGTCACCAAAAAAATCATTTTCCGCTTCAATCATGTAAATTAATAAATATTGATGAGGGCGTGTCACATCAACCTTAAGCTTAAGGTCGACACATAAAAGCGGTGCGTAGCGACGCGCGACGTAGCGTCAGGTGACCATTCTTCCTACGATCGTGAACCTTGCTGGACGAATATTTCCCCCAAAGTATAGTATCGGGTCCTTCAAGAGAGGCGTGAATAGGCACCTGTCAGGCCGCCATAGCATTCGCAATCCTCGCGTACGACCGAATGTCCATGGGCGTCGTTAGATACCTTATGGGTGGCTCGGCGCCACATGTCACACTTTCTATATAAAACAAAAAACGTACCTATTGTCTTGACTGTCTGCCTGTCTGTTAATATTATTATTAAGGAGACATTACATGATAAGTATGAAGAAAAATAAACAGAGAAGATGAGCCCTGATCGCAACTATGCTACTGGAAAATACGAAGCATTAAAAATAGATGGTTTTTAGGGTTCCGTACCTCAAAAGAGGAAAAAGCGGAACCCTTATAGGATCACTTCGTTGTCCGTCTGTCTGTCTGTCAAGACCCTTTTTCTCAGGAACGCGAAGAGGTATGAAGTTCAAAATCAAACCTAAACCTATATGGTATTTTCCTTGACCTAGAATGATAAAATTTGGTAAGAAGCAAGTTTTCACAGCAAACTAAAAGGAAAAAATGCGAAAACTGTTAATTTGTAATTATATCACATAAAAAAAAATTTTACTTGTTTTGTTGTCTTGACATACCCTTTTTCTCAGTCCCGGGTCAAGGTATCAAGTTCAAATTAATACAAAATACTATACATTACCTAATACGTCTACCATTGCTTAGAGGTGTAGGAAACTCAAGCTTCTAAATTAACACAATTAAAAGATACGGGTATTTATGTTATATTTTGATACTTGCAAACTCACTCAAAACAAATCAAAACCTATAGGGTACTTTCCGTTGACATAGAATCATAAAATTCAGTAAGAAGCAAGGTCTCACAACACAAATAAAGGAAAAAATCCGAAAATTACAAATTCATAGTTATATCACATAAAAAAAATTTTAATTGTTTTGTATGTCAAGACCATTTTTCTCAGGATATCAAATTCAAATTAAGGATATCAAAGTCAAGGTATCAAATTCAAATTAATACACAATACTAACGTCTACGATCGCTTAAAGGTGTAGGAAACTCAAGCTTCTAAAACTAATCCCGCCTTTGACCGCAATATCACCTAATGATGATAAGTCAAGTTAACGTCGAAGACGGAGCACACCGATTCTATAATGCCGATACCATGCTGTAATTATACGTTTCGGGGAATGATTTTCGGGGGAAAACTTAAAACATAGGTACTAGAAAAAAAAAACGGGCTAAAATCTTCGAGACTTGATTTCCGTGATGGACGAACTATCTACATACAAGTTTGTACCGAACCCTCGGTGCGCGAGTCAAACTCGCACTTGTCCGGTTTTTTTTTTAAATATTAGAATGAGCATTTGATGAGCTATAGCATGTTATGACAAAATAATCATAAGGGAACTGCTTGACTCCATGAGTTCTAAAGACCAACTAAAATGTATGGCCAACAAGTGTGACGTCACATCGCCAGAATGCACGCCGCGATGCATGTGATGCATTGCATGTCGCAAGTTTCCGCGTTGCGACGACGACGACGGGGGCGTCGTCGTCACCGATTCTGAACGTACGTAGGCGATATAATATAATATATTATATAGCCTACGCACCGTCAGAATTACTTTACCTACGACTCTACCTGCGCCATACCTATTACCTACATAATACCTATATTATATTATGTAGGTAATAGGTATGGCCCAGGTAGAGTCGTAGGTAGAGTATGGAAAACGCGCCAGTCAAGGGGTGCCGGCCGGTGGCAGATGAACGCCGTTTGCTTCTGCAAACATCCAAACAAAACAAAATTACAGTTGTAAGTCGACAACTTCTTATTCTTTTTATGGGTCACCTTCTAGCTAGAGAAGGTGGCTACCATTAGGACGAGACTGCCGGCTCGGAAGAGATAGCGTGGTGCGGACATAGGCATCTACCATTGACGAAGGTTCTTCAGCCAGGATGCGGCTCTCCTGCCTCTTCATCTTCTCTCCGAATCTTCCTTCGCTCCTGCATGATAGATAACTAAAGCAGTTTTTAGCTGTCGCTACATATTTGGCAGAAATATTCAACTTTCCAAGTTTAATGTTATTGAGTCAGCTATGGAAAAAAATTTATAAATAAAGTGTCTCTATGATACTTACATACACAAGTTGAACAACGCAGTAGGAAACGGAAACTCATGCATGACTGAAATGTGGAATATTAATTCGGAACCAGATTACGAATATGTTAAAGCTCACATAGTCGGTCGAAACGGCTATGTAAATAGTTCGTGTTTTCCGTTCAGTTCAGTTTAGCCGACATGAAATGGAGGGAAGCACGGACATGGCACCTAGTTCACCCGGTGTTATGGGCTGACATCACGGATGTTGTAGGTGATGTAGCCAACCGTGTCAGTTTCCATAAAAAAAATTGGGTAGCTATAAATTAGAATAGTTATGATGTTACATATTTCTTTGTTGATTTATCAGTCTGCCTGCAGACTATCCTTGCCAAACTCTCGAATTTTCGCGATTTCCTAATGCCCCTCCTATATCCAACCGAGCGATACAAGATCATTCTGTGTGTGTGTGTGAAATGTTCAATTAAAATACCAATCGATACAGCGAATATTTTCGTCCCCCATTTTTCCGCTCCGGCAAGTCTGGCATTGGGCGGGGCGCACCGCGCCGCCGCACCGTCAATTCGTTACAATTTGTGTTGCGAAATCGTAAAATAATATGGCCATATTTTATTATTTCTGCGGAAGATGTGACATTAATTTTAGTAAGCTTGTTCGGCGTTGGGGATCTCTTGTGACTCTCTTTCAATAATCCCAAATAATATAAATGTTCATAGGTACATTTGCAAAATGTCTAGAAATCGCTTGTGCGATGGAATTATCAGACATACATCCCAGTTTGTCATTAAATCAGCGCATTTGTGTGTTATACTCTGTATATAAGTTTTCAGTATACCTAGCAATATAAATAAAAACAATAAGGAATAGTATATTTAGATTGTACAATTTTACGATGGACTAGAGAGCGCGCGCGTCATTTGTTTCCCCCAAGGTAGAGAACGAGAAAAACCAATTGTTGGCAAACATTACACTAAATATCGTCATCAGTCTTTTCATCCTGATTAAATAAAACTATCTGGCATCATTACAGCGGTCATAAGAAAAACCGAATAAACATTTAAAATATTATCTTTAATTTTATAATTTACAAATTTGGTAAGTATCATTTTACATATTTTGCGCGTATAAGGTAGATAATAATTGGAGAAAATTTGTCTGCGTCTAAGTATCGGAAATTATATATATATATAGGTATATAAGTATAGAAGCAGTTCAGAGGTTGGGGTGGCGCGGGTACATGGTCTGAATGAACACGTTGGCGTCAGGGTTGTTGTACTCGCCCTGGAAATGTTGTAGTACCAGCGTGACGGTGCCCACATCGAAGCTCTCCGTCCGGTTCCCGCTGATCCACGTACCGGCTGGGACAGGTCGGGGTAGCGCCAGATCATCGCGAGATAAGTGCACTACCACCCGCATGTTACCTATGTTCAGGGCGTCCATAGATTGTCTAGTCTTTGTGTTAATCAAAGCGTAGTGAGCAACAAAATCCTGGTCGCGATAAGACTCGAATCCAGTCTTTCGGCCCTCGAAGGAGTAAGCTTCGATACCGACACCGTTCGGATTGGAGACGTGATTTCTGGGATGAGCTCTCGCTGGGAACTTTTGACCCCGTTTTCCTTGACACTTGTCCAGGTAGCAGCCGGCGTCTTGAGGCCCGTTCCCGGTGTAGGTTGCTCCTCCCCATAGTAAATCGACACCGTCGTACACTTCAAAAGTCACAAAGCTCGCAATGCGTTCTAGCGTGAAGGCCTTTAGGGTAGTTGGATTTATACCAGTATGGTCACTTATGCAGTTATACAGACACATATTTTCTTGTTCTGACGACGCGAACGGTTCTCTGGCTCCTAATAACGTATAATGTTGAACATCTTTATGGTATTGCACTTGGACGGGTAGTTCGTCACATGTTTTATTTCCAACTTTAACGTTTAGTCGTTCCTTCTGATCGTAAATCTCTATGGGTTTATTGATTAATTCACTGATCGCTTCCAAATGTGGAATTCCAGCGAAATTGTGGTTCAATACACGATCAGAAATTTTATTATTATCAATAGGAATAGCTTCAGATTTATCAATACTAGTTGCATTTGATATTACTTTACTGGGAATAAAGTACATTGCGTAGTCGTGTAATCTATTGAAAATACAATTTTGGTAATTGAGGAGACAATGTAAAATTGAGTTTGTTTGGGTTAAAATTTCTGTTAGATTCATTTTTAGAAAAATTTTGTACTTAAGTATTTTGAAACCAAGTAGTTGGACCGAATGTAAGTATATATCTTGTTTAGAGACTTGCTTAGTGGAAGGATGGAAAACGGGAGTATTGTTACTTGCGATTTCTTACGTTCTGCCTGAAAATAAAAACAAAAATTTTAAAACGTCAAGTATAGATTCCCTCGTTATCCATGGTACCTATTGAGTTCCCCGCGATCTAACTGCGTGGTGCACGCTCGTCTTATGATGACTTTAAGTACTGAAGTACATTAATCTAGGATGAATCAATTTCATTCAATTAAGTATTGGAGATATGGTTCATGTATCGTTCTATAATTCTATACCAGATATGACTAACCAAACTCAATAGGAAGAAATCTCAACAAATTGTGTATTACATTTACTGAAATAAATTACATCTAGGCCATATGTATATAATTAAAATTACATTAGAATTTCTTGAAATGAGTTTCAAAGTGATCATATTGTGCATGAAATAACAAGTATTTTAATCGAAATAATCTTTGACGTCTTCGATGTCTTTACTGCCTCTTTTCGCCAAAAATTTGGCAATGCTTATACGATCATTTTGAGCAGCGACGTGAATTGGGCGGTCGCCGATGTCGTCCATGTGATTTATATTTGCCTTGTATTTATCCACCAAAACACGAGACAGCTCTTCGTATCCATTTCGAGCAGCGACATGCAGCACGGTGCAGTTGTATCCCCCTCTGTCAACCGCGTTTACGTCGGCCGCTTGGGTTTCGATCAGTTCAGAAACTTTAGTGATATCGTTTGCTGCGACAGCTTCGAATAATTTGTCCACCTCTTCACAGTTGAGGAGACCCTGTGCGTACTCAGATAGCTTGGAGTTCCTGTCGATGAGAAACCTGCACAGTTTTGCGTGGTAATTGTCTTTGGCTATTTGAAGAGGTATTTCTCCGTGGTCGTTGACCGCGTTGACGTCCGCTTTATACTTGTCGACCAGGAGTTGAGCTAGCTTATCATAACCCTTGTACGCGGCAAGGTGTAGAGCTGTTGCGTTCTTCTCGAGGGTGTTTCGCGCGTCCACCATTATTTTTTTCGTTTCCAACATTTCCTCTATTTTGCCCAGATCGTTTTCGTTAGCAGCTTTAAAGAAAATTGCTATGTGTTCTCCGTCAGCACTCATTTTTAAGTATAGCGTCTTCGAAAGCGCAATTATCTTCACGAATGTTTTCTTAGAAAAATAAAAAATAGGTTGAGTCTTCATAGATTGTAAGTGCCTAGCTTTAGGAAACTTACTTTTGCATATAACCGTAATGGGCACAATTTGCAGGATCTATGCAGGTTCGATCTTCTGTATGGTATTACCCAGATTATCATGAATATTTGAAGATCGTAGATATTGTCTGAAAGAAATAAAACACATTTTCTACACTATACTAATATAACACTTTTATTTAATAGGAGGCCTAAGAACAAGTGAAAAATAGTACTCTACTTCGACTTCAGTCCATCTCCACCCTATACAATGTTGAGTTAAAATGAATAAAATAAATAGAAATTAGCAACCTATGTAGATTATTCTGAGTTTTTTGAGTGGTCTAATATTGTCATAAAAAACCAAAGACTGTGGTGAACTATATACTATATAGTAAAATGCTAACTGTCTAAAATGTCATGTAATGTATGTGTCATATTCTTTCTGCTTCTACAACATGTATTTTGTTGATTAAAGCCTAATACTAAATAATAGGCAATGTGTTTATTTACGATCACCTCAATTTAATCAACAAAATGGAAAAATATCTCCGACCGGAACGCTTCAACGCGGACCCCAGGGCGGACACCGACTTGTCCCCTCAGTGGACTCATTGGAAGAAAACCTTCGAAAATTTTCTTCAGTCAGCTGCTTCGGTAGACTCAGGCAAACTCACAGATCACACAAAATATCAACTCCTCGTCAATCATCTCTCGTCCGAAGTTTACAATCACATAAAATATTGCTCGGACTATCAAGCATGCATTTCGAAGCTGGACGAGTTATTCATAAAGGCTCCGAATGTGGTCATATCTCGTCACAAGCTGGCTAATCGAAAGCAACAAACAGGCAACATAATCGACCTGTTCCTTCAAGAACTGAAGCTGCTCTCAAAAGATTGCTGTTTTCAATCTGTCACAGCTGAACAGAACGAGAAAGACTACACCAGAGACGCGTTTATATCAGGTCTTGCTTCGCCTCTCATTAGGCAGCGTCTGCTCGAGAACAGCTCCTTGCAACTAGACGACGCGCATAGTCAAGCCAGAGCTTTATAACTAGCTCAACTCCACAACTAGAACTATGAGCACCAAGAACTTAACTTCAACGCAGTTCTGGCTCTTGTGACGGCCAACGCTGCTACTTCTGCGGGCATAAAAAACATGCTCGCGAAGATTGTCCTGCAGCAAATGTGACATGCACAAAATGTCAGAAAAGGGGACATTTTGCAAAAGTTTGCCGCAGTAAGTTGAACAGAACGGCCGCTATTCGAACATCTATCGCCATCGATAGCGATAACGAGAGCAATGTGCATACAACTACATGCGTAATATCAGCTACAGGCTTAAGTAAGGCTATAACATCTATATACATAAACGACATACCGGCAAAAGCATTGATAGACTCGGGTAGCATACCGAGTTGCATCGATAGTCGTTTTGTCCATAAACATAACATAAAGAAAGACTACTCCTTGCAACCAACGTGTATCAATGGCATCTTCAATGTTCGCCATAGACATAGACACGCTCTGCACTGTGGATGTACAAATGCAAGGCGACACGACTACAACAGACTTATTTGTCATGAAAAATTTATGGTTCAATGCCATAGTAGGCAAACACGTACTAGATATGTACTCGTCAGTTGAAATATACTAAGGCGGCCCTCGATCGCTATTGAAAATCTGCGCCCTCTTTGAAGCCTCTTTCGATCCAGTGAGCATATTTCCAAATATCGCCAAACATTATATAGACAAACTAGTAGGTAGTATATTCAACATATTTAAATCTCTTTGTGAAAAACAAATCGCCTCACCAGCCAGCCTCTCACCAGAAGTCTCATTAAATTCCAGTCGGTTGATAGCGTTCCATTTTATTGGCGGACCCAGCGGCATTGAAAATCTCCAATCCCGGCCTCGTACGACCATATTGATAAGGTATACCGACTATAGAAATAACCTAAAGCAACATGATTATTTTTTCCGTCTACGAAAGCAACTTACCAAGATATCCTTTTTCTGTCAGAGAACTTGGTGGTAACTACGTGTGGTAAAAGGTAAACACTAAATTTAATACTATTTAATGTTAAACACTTCAAGAATCCACAGTGGTTGACATGTGGATTCAGTCGAATTTTTATGACATTTCTATTCAATTGTTACCATCTTTTATTTTACGAATAGAACACAGATTACCAATAGAATGATAGCCACAGACTCAATCATAGCCGTTCACAGTCGTTCGCAAAGAGTTTGTCGTTCGTTTTCCGAATTAGTTTTTCGCTTCGAGTAAAAATAGTTTTGCGCGTTCAGGTTTACGTATCAACTTTACTGTTCTATTGTCAAAATATTTTATGAATGCCAGTAAGCAACGATTCCTTGACCAATAGCGGCGACATTAAAAACAAGTTTTTCACGTAGCCCATGGCCGGATTAAAATATAAAGATTGTTTTTATTGAACGTGACATGGTGGCACCATCACCTTATTAGCACAACCGTGATTCAGGCCATAACACCTTGGTGAACTAGGTGACATGTCAGTGCTTCCCTTTGATCGTGGCGGCAACCGGACCAGGTAGATCTAGGCTTTACGCCAAATAATAAAGATTGTTAAGTGCGAAATTTGTTCACAGGTAGTAATTTAGGCTATGAAAGACCTTTTCATGGATGATGTAGGTCCTAGTTACGACCTGTTAAATAAATATTTTTATTTTTAACTACGTTTTTGTGGCCTATATTAATTAAAGTTGAGGACCCTTGACATTGCTAACACATGAAATGTTGTTATCTCCCGGGAATCTATAAACATTCCAAGTTTAAAGAAAATGCATCGAACCGTTTAGGACCCACAGGCTGTGACAGACAAACAGACGAATGGACGCACGGACAGACGAACAGACACCTGGCCGATTTTATATGGGTCCCTGTCAGTGCCGATGGCTACATAATCCTAAACAAACATCTAATAGAACATAATTTAAAAAGAGCAAAACATTTATTTGAATCGTCAAAACCCTTTCCAACGACATGCTTATATCTTTTTTTTAAATTCTCAGTATCCAAAAAAATTGCAATGAATAAAAATCCGTCAAAAAAATAATTATTAAATAGTTCGAATTAAGCTGGTTCCTCCCCTTACCTTATGCATGGTAGGCTAAAACCCGACAGTCTACACCACCGTCTACTAACACAGCGACGACATCACTAACACAGTATTAGTCTATGACATGTCAGTATCCAAAAGATATGCAATGAATAAAAATCCGTCAAAAAAAATAATTGTTAAATAGATCGAATTAAGCAGGTTCCTCCCCTCATTTTATGCATGGTAGGCTAAAACCCGACAGTCTACACCGCCGCCGTCTACTAACACAGCGACGACATCACTAACACAATATTACTCTATGACATGTCAGTATCCAAAAAATATGCAATGAATAAAAATCCGTCAAAAAAAATAATTGTTAAATAGTTCGAATTGAGCAGGTTCCTCCCCTTATCTTATGCATTGTAGGCTAAAACCCGACAGTCTACACCGCCGTCTACTAACACAGCGACGACATCACTAACACAATATTACTCTATGACATGTCGGATTCATAAACAATCTAATAATTTCCTCACATATTCTAGACAGATTAGATACGAATACTTTATTGCTCTAAAAAAAAGTAGAACTAAAAAACTATTTAAAATAAAAATATTAAAACCGCCTTCAAAAATATATGAAATAAAAACCTAAAAAAAAAACGAACCCTAGAGTTGAAGGCGGTGCTTTTTTTTTAGGTTTTTATTTCATATATTTTTGAAGGCGGTTTTTATATTTTTATTTTAAATAGTTTTTTAGTTCTACTTTTTTTAGGAAGTCGGTTTTATGTTTTTTAAATCATTTTATTTCACAGTTTTTTTAGTAATTTTTTGCTATTAATGTACTCGGCGGAATCGCTCGGCCTTCGGCCGCCTCCGCCTCGCTACGCTATCCAATCCGATCTTGACCCAATTAAAATAGGACCAAGTCAGCCTCGATAGCTCAGTGGTGCAGACAGTCAACTGTCGCTATTGAATGTTAAGCAACGCTGGGTGCAGTCAGTACTTGGACTTGGATGGGTGAACGCTGACCGTTGGAGGCTGACCGAGGTTTGGATTCATCGTAAAACTGTAGGTCCCTTCCCTCCTAATCTTACTTGGTGGTAGGGTTTAACCCGCCCGGGTTGGTACCACAGCACTGAATGAAACGTCGGTCGAAACGGCTATGTAAATAGTTTGTGTTTTCCGACCAGTTCAGTGTAGTCAGCACGATCAAAGGGGGAAGCACTGACATGTCACTTAGTTCACCCGGTGTTATGGGCTGACATCACGGACGTTGTAGGTGATGTAGCCAACCGTGTCAGTTTCCATAAAAAAAAACCTTATCCCCTTTCAAACAAAAAAAAAAGAATTTTCAAAATCGGCCCACAATTGACGGAGTAATCGCGCAACAAACATCCAAATAAAGAAAACATACCGTCGAATTGAGAATCTCTTAGGTCTAAAGTAAATTGCTCGTGAAGACAAATGCAACGAGCCCAAACACGATGGGTTTATCATGGTGTAGTTTAGGAGTTCCTATCGCCACCTTCCGTCTCCATCATCAGACCAGCTCGATGGTACTCGTACCATAATATATTAAGTGCACTGAAAAGAAAAAAGAGAAAAAAACAAATCTGGCCGGTCGGAAAAGAAAAATTTCAAATTTAGAATATTCATGAAACAAGGGTCCGAATATGTATCACTAGTATATCGATTCATGTATTTTAACAGGACAGAGAAAATGTCAAAATATTAGGTACTAGCTGAGCCCGCGGCTCCGCTCGCGTGAAATTCGTATTTCAAAGAAGACAGTAAGTAACTATGGGCGAGGCCGAAGGCCGAGCTGCGTTCAGGAAGTCGATAAACTATCTATAAGAAAGTAAGTAATTGAGCGCGAGGCCGAAGACCAAGCTGTGTTAAGGTAAACGATAAACCTTTTCAAATAAAGTAAGTAACTACCGGCGAGGCTTCAGGCTGAGCTGCATTCTAGAAAGATAATAAACCTTCTCAAAGAAAGTAAGTAACTGAGGGCGAGGACGAAGGCCGAGCTGCGTTCAGGAAGACGATAAACCATCTTTAAGAAAGTAAGTAATTAAGGAAGAGGCCGAAGGCCGAGCTACATTCAGGAAGACCATAAACCTTTTCGAAGACAGTAGGTAACAGAGGGTGAGGCCGAAGGCCGAGCTGCTTTCAGAAAGACTATAAATCTTCTCGAAGAAAGTAAGTAATTAAGGACGAGGCCGAAGGCCGAGCTACATTCAGGAAGACCATAAACCTTTTCGAAGACAGTAAGTAACAGAGGGTGAGGCCGAAGGCCGAGCTGCGTTCAGGAAGTCGATAAACCATCTCTAAGAAAGTAAGTAATTGAGCGCGAGGCCGAAGGCCAAGCTGTGTTAAGGTAAACGATAAA
This sequence comes from Nematopogon swammerdamellus, assembly GCA_946902875.1. Lineage (NCBI taxonomy): Eukaryota > Metazoa > Arthropoda > Insecta > Lepidoptera > Adelidae > Nematopogon > Nematopogon swammerdamellus. The sequence continues at coordinate 15,374,499 of OX336345.1, forward strand.
CCTTTTCAAATAAAGTAAGTAACTACCGGCGAGGCTTCAGGGTGAGCTGCATTCTAGAAAGATAATAAACCTTCTCAAAGAAAGTAAGTAACTGAGGGCTAGGCCGAAGGCCGAGCTGCGTTCAGGAAGACGATAAACCATCTTTAAGAAAGTAAGTAATTAAGGGAGAGGCCGAAGGCCGAGCTACATTGAGGAAGACCATAAACCTTTTCGAAGACAGTAAGTAACAGAGGGCGAGGCCGAAGGCCGAGCTGCGTTCAGGAAGACTATAAACCTTCTCGAAGAAAGCAAGTAATTAAGGGCGAGGCCGAAGGCCGAGCTACATTCAGGTAGACCATAAACCTTTTCGAAGACAGTAAGTAACAGAGGTTGAGGCCGAAGGCGAGCTGCGTTCAGGAAGACGATAAACCATCTCTAAGAAAGTAAGTAATTAAGGGCGAGGCAGAATGCCGACCTGCGTTCAGAAAGACTATAAACCTTCTCAAAGAAAGTAAGTAACTAAGGGCGAGGCCGAAGGCCGAGCTGCGTTCAGGAAGATGATAAACCATCTCTAAGAAAGTAAGTAATTAAGGGCGAGGCCGAAGACCGAGCTACATTCAGGAAGACCATAAACCTTCTCGAATACAGTAAGTAACTGAGGGCGAGGCCGAAGGCCGAGCTACATTCAGAAATACCATAAACCTTCTCGAAGAAAGAAAGCGACTGAGGGCGAGGCCGAAGGCCGAGCTGCGTTCAGGAAGACGATAAACTATCTCTAAGAAACTAAGTAACTAAGGGCGAGGCCGAAGGCCGAGCTGCGTTCAGGAAGATTATAAACCTTCTTGAAGAAAGTACGTAACAAAAGGTGAGGCCGAAGGCAGAGCTGCGTTCAGGAAGACGATAAATATTCTCGAAGAAATTAAGTAACTGAGGGCGAGGCCGAAGGCCGAGCTGCGTTCCGGAAGACCATAAACCTTCTCGAAGAAATTAAGTAACAAAGGGCGAGGCCTAAAGCCGAGCCTAGAAGACGATAAACTTTCTCGAAGAAAGTAAGAAACTGAGGGCAAGGCCGAAGGCCGAGCTATGTTCAGGAAGACCATAAACCTTCTCGAAGGAAGTAAGTAACTGAGGGCGAGGCCGAAGGCCGAGCTGCGTTCAGGAAGACTAAACCTTCTCGATGAAAGTAAGTAATTGAGGGCGAGGCCGAAGGCCGAGCTACGTTCAGGAAGACGATAACCTTTTCGAAGAAAGTAACAGAGGGCGAGGCCCCGAAGGCCGACCTGCGTTCAGGAAGACCATAAACCTTCTCGAAGAAAGTAAGTAGCAAAGGGCGAGCCCGAAGGCCGAGCTGCGTTCAGGAAGACGATAAACCTTATCTAAGAAAGTAAGTAAGAAAGAGCGAGGCCGAAGGCCGAGCTGCGTTCAGGAAGACGATAAACATTCTCGAAGACAGTGAGTAACTATGGGCGAAGCCGAAGGCCGAGCTGCGTTCAGGAAGACTAAACCTTCTCGATGAAAGTAAGTAATTGAGGGCGAGGCCGAAGGCCGAGCTACGTTCAGGAAGACGATAACCTTTTCGAAGAAAGTAACAGAGGGCGAGGCCGAAGGCCGAGCTGCGTTCAGGAAGACTATAAACCTTCTCGAAGAAAGTAAGTAGCAAAGGGCGAGCCCGAAGGCCGAGCTGCGTTCAGGAAGACAATAAACCTTATCTAAGAAAGTAAGTAAGAAAGAGCGAGGCCGAAGGCCGAGCTGCGTTCAGGAAGACGATAAACATTCTCGAAGACAGTGAGTAACTATGGGCGAAGCCGAAGGCCGAGCAGCGTTCAGGAAGAGGATAAACCTTCTCGAAGAAAGTACTCGTAAGTAACTGAGGGCGAGGCCGAAGGCCGATCTGCGTTCAGGAAGACTATAAACCTTCTCGAAGAAAGTAAGTAACAAAGGGTGAGGCCGAAGGCCGAGCTGCGTTCAGGAAGACCATAAACCTTCTCGAAGAAAGTAAGTAGCAAAGGGCGAGGCCGAAGGCCGAGCTGCGTTCAGGAAGACGATAAACTTTCTCGAAGAAAGTAAGTAACTGAGGGCGAGGCCGAAGGCCTAGCTACGTTCAGGAAGACCATAAACCTTCTCGAAGAAAGTAACCGAGGGCGAGGCCGAAGGCCGAACTGCGTTTAGGATAAGTATGTATAAACTATGGGTGAGGCCGAAGGCCGAGCTGCGTTCAGGAAGAGGAAAAATCTTCTCGAAGAAAGTAAGTAACTAAGTAACGAATGAACGTAACTAAGGGCAAGGCCACTGTCACCCCAAATCCCCCCCCCCCCCCCACACCCCTTTAAATGTGAAATCCAAAATCCCTGAAACACGTAATCATTTATTTATGATGAGTAGCTAGAATTATGATTTTCAAGTTTCTACCTTTACAAAACCTGATACTCCTATTAAATTTTTAACCCCCCGTTTCCCCCTCTTAAAATGTGATAATCCGAAAATCTTGAAACATGTCATTATTTATTTACGATGAGTAGCTACAATTATGAAAAAATCTAATTTTGAAATCATCCCCTATTTTAATATAGGGTTGATTTTGCAAAAAACGCTGAGACACGTAATTCTTTATTTCATACCAAAAGCCTAAATATGAATTGTCATATCCCTAACTTGGAGAAATGCTGGGTTCCCCATACAAACTTTCATCCCCTATTTCACCCCTTAAGGGTTGTTTTTTGAGACAAAAGGTAGCCTATTAGTGGGGGATTTAGTGCGATAGTTTGTATGGACACCCTGCATTTTTACTTAGAAGGCTCATACTTGCAACAGTTGTTCCTTAGGTGCTCCTGAGTGGATTTCCACCGGTAGACATCGGGGGTCACCGCGGGGGTGGCGGGGGGAGGGGGTGGAAGTTTGCTTCTGCCGCGCTTCACTTTGTACCCTATTCCTTCAAAACTATAGGTATTAGGGCAAGTGTGATGTCATTTTCAGATAACTCAAGGACGACGGATTCATTTCTGGAAGAAACATTTTGCCTTTCTATACAAAAAAATATAAATATTAGGCAAAACTCACAAAACGTGAAAATATTTTTTTTAAATAAACGTCGTTTACTTTTGAACTACTAAAGATAAAGATAAATAAAAAATATTTGCTAAAAGCTGCATTTACCAGAATTACAAATGTGTAAATTTTATTGGGATGGAGTAATAATAAGTGAGTGAAAAAAAAAATCAAAACAGTGCGGTGTATTTACATTTTGAGGCTAACATAGCGAAAACAGTACCTAGGTGATACGTGATAATTATTATTATTATACATTTGTAAAATTATTGCTAATTAAACATTAAATTATTCACATACACACACACACACACCCTCAAATACACACACACATACCTACCTTACCCATGTTTGTGATTGCTACCTAAAGTAAATGCTTTATATTTATTACCATGTCGTCATTTTTTTATGGAAACTGACACGGTTGGCTACATCACCTACAACATCCGTGATGTCAGCCCGTAACACCGGGTGAACTAGGTGCCATGTCATTGCTTCCCTTCATTTCGCGCCGGCTACACTGAACTGGACGGAAAACACGAACTATTCGCATAGCCGTTTCGACCGAAGTTCTATAAATTTCATAAAGTTCTATTAACAGTTTATATTAGTTCTATAATTTTTTTTTTCTGATTTAGCCATCTGCCATCGGAACTCTACCATAAGCAGATTATTTGTTGTTTGGGGTATGGCGTTTGAGGTGAGCCATCCATTGACGGCTCTCCCTTTTGGTTGTTAGTGTCGAAGATCTAGGGTCAACACTTGGTGTCGTTTCAGCCTTCCAGGGCCGGTGTGGTCCAGGAGTGCCGTGGCCAGAATATTTGGGTGATTTTTTAGCCTCGTCTTGTATCTGGTACAATTCGACTGGATCTCAGCTTTTATGCTCGGCACTTTGAGATGCTCGTGTATGTCATCGTTTTTAGAGAACCATGGTGCGTTTGATATGTTTCGAAGCACTTTGTTTTGGAATCTCTGCAAGATCTCAATGTTACTGTTGCCAGCAGTGCCCCACAACTGTATGCCATATGTCCACACCGGCTTGATGACCGCTTTGTAGATGAGGAGTTTGTTGGATGTGCTCAGTTTAGAGGTTCTGCCCATCAGCCAGTGCAGTTTGTTGAGCCGTAGGTTCAGCTCCTGTCTTTTGCGCCTGATGTGCTCTTTGGATGTCTGCCTCCTATCTAAGTGCATTCCTACATAACGCACGGAGCTAGTGTGTGGTAGGGTTTCGCTTCCAAGTTTCACAGGAGGACAGTCGCCGACTCGACTATTAATTACTAATTAACTACTCTATTAATTTGTAGATTATTTATTAGGTAGGTACGTAGTAAGTACGTACCTATGCCTACTCACCTATATCCATTAGAGCCGAGCGGGCGGGGGATAGCTGCGGGGTGCGTATGATTTTAGTCGGCCCCCGCGCCGCACCGTACGTGCGCCGCCGCCGCGTTTAAGAGCGTATAAGAGCGACAGTCTAAAAAATATAACTAGAGGAAAACGTGGCACTGGACAAAAAACACTGGTGTCTGCTACGGCCAATATACCTAAAGGCTGGGGGAATTTCCTAAGGGACAATTCAAACAAAGAAGGACTGTTTCACTTGCTTTCGATACTCTGCCAATCCTACGCAAACGAAATTGAGAATGGGAAAGAAGTTTGCATCATGGATGGGCCAAATATTTTCACCAACATCACCCGTGCGCGTGACACACAGCGATTAGCCCCGTGTAATCATGAAGAGGCGGATACTCGCATGATGGGCTTAACAAAAATTATGCTACGTACTGTAGATACCGATGTCGTAGTGCTAGCAGTTGCACAGGTGCAAAAATTACCTCAGTTTGAAGAGCTGTGGGTGCACATAGGTACTGGAAAACACCACCAGTACCTTTCAGTCAGTCAGTCAGCGTGTAAGCGTCCACTGCTGGACATACGCCTCTCCAGTTTTCCTCCAGTCTTCCCGGCCTTCAGCGGTACGGAACCGCTGCTTTCCGCCAGTAACTTTGCTGCCATGATATTGCGACTTCCATAAGTAAAGACTTAAATGTTTGCATTACCTATACCTATATTAAGTACTAGCTGTTGCCCGCGGCTTCGCTCGCGTGAAATTCGTATTCCAAAGAAGAATATAAGTAACTAAGGGCGAGGCCGAAGGCCGAGCTGCGTTAAGGTAATCGATAAACCTTCTCAAAGAAAGTAACTAACTAAGGGCGAGGCCGAAGGCCGAGCTGCTTTCAGGTAAACGATAAACCTTTCTCAAATAAAGGAAGTAAGTAAGGGCGAGGCCGAAGGCCGAGCTGCGTTCAGGAAGACGATAAACCTTCTGGAAGAAGAGAAGGAACTAAGTGCGAGGCCGAAGGCCGAGCTGCGTTCAGGTAAACCAAAAACCCTCTTCCGCCTTCGGGCCTCGCCCTTAAAGACTTCACTGGCCGACTTCACTTTGGCTTCACTGCTCACGGACCGAGGGTCTCAACCGCAAACGCAACAAATTCGAAATCTTGAATTATATTTCTATATTTGTTGCGTTTGAGGCTCTCCGCCCCAGCCTCGGCCGCGCCAGCCGCTCTTGAAGATGTCCTAACATTACTTGGAGCCAATGTGAAAATAGTCCATGGCACTAAGGTGTCTTGCCAGCATCGGGCCTCTTGCCATCCAGCCGGGAATAACCGCGAGGTTCTAGGATGCACGGTATATTTGCCGTCAGAAGCGTGGACTTTATAATAAAATTTAAATTTAATTAACTCAATCTTAATATTAATTAACTTTATTCGAGATGGTTTAGCTTCTTCCTGAACGCAGCTCGGCCTTCGGCCTCGCCCTTAGTTACTTGCTTTCTTCGAGATGGTTTATCATTTGTCAGAACGTAGCTCGGCCTTCGGCGTCGCCTTAGTTACTTACTTTCTTCAAAAATGTTTACCTTTTTCCTGAACGCAGCTCGGCCTACGGCCTCGCCCTTAGTTACTTGCTTTCTTCGAGATGGTTTATGGTCTTCCCGAATAGAGCACGGCCTTCGGCCTCGCCCTTAGTTACTTTCTTTCTTCAAGATGGTTTAGCTTCTTCCTGAACGCAGCTCGGCCTTCGGCCTGGCCCTTAGTTACTTGCTTTCTTCGAGATGGTTTTTCAATTATCAGAACGTAGCTCGGCCTTCGGCCTCGCCTTAGTTACTTACTTTCTTCAAGATGATAAGCTTCTTCCTGAACGCAGCTCGGCCTTCGGCCTCGCCCTTAGTTACTTGCTTTCTTCGAGATGGTTTTGCAATTATCCGAACGTAGCTCGGCCTTCGGCCTCGCCTTAGTTACTTACTTTCTTCAAGATGGTTTAGCTTTTTCCTGAACGCAGCTCGGCCTGCGGCCTCGCCCATAGTTACTTTCATCGAGAAAGAATATCGTTTACGTGAGCGCAGATCCGCCTTCGGGCCCACCTTTAGTTACTTACTTTCTTTTTTTGAAATACGAATTTCACGCGAGCGAAGCCGTTATTGCACCAATGACAGCGACATAACTTCGACTTTCAATTATTTTTTTTATTTATCAAACAATTTGTCACCGGCCAGCTCACGTCGAGATGACAGTTCTCCGTTGTCAACATGACATTTAAAATTGTTTTTTACCATTACTTTGGATTACGTGATTTTTATTATATTTTTTAATTATTATGTTAATCCGGGATATACAATGTCACTATAAAAAGTTTCGTCAAATTCCGTTCAGTGGTTTTTGCGAGATGCGCGTACAAATAGACATTTTTGCATTTACGATTTTATTATATGTATAGAAAGAATAAAGAATAGATATGTATAGACTGTTGTGTTCAAGTTATAAAAAAGAAGAACTTGTCATTTTGGTTGTATCTACTTTTTTTAAAATTTCGAATGAATATTTTATTCAAATTGTATTTGCTGCCAGTTCTCAAGATGTAATTATGCACTTTGGACTACGTGATTTTAAACGCGCAATAATGTTTTTATTATTGTTTAATTTTTTTTTTATTTTTTTTTTTTTTTTACGTATTATGTTAACCCGGCATATAAACTGCCACTATACAAAGTTTCGCCTAATTCCGTTCGGTGGTTTTTGCGTGATGCGCGTACAGACAAACAAACAAACAAACAAAAATTTTAAAAACTGTTCTAAAATGTTCAGTATCTTATTTTAAGCCACCCTGGTTAGTTTTTTTCCGAATACATTCAATGTACAGACTTTCTTACCTCTACGATTTTATTATATGTATAGATATACACAATAGATGCTTTATATTATAATGTAATTTTTTTACAGTACCACAGCGAGCGAGGGCCTTGCCTCTGTTTCATGCGTTTTCTGGGTGTGACGCTGTCTCTTGCTTCAACGGAAAAGGCAAGAAAAGTGCTTTTGAAGCATGGGAGGCCTTTCCCGCTTTAACTGAGAGTTTGGTGTCAGCGACTGAAGGGCGGCTCGAAAAGGCAATGACGACGATTGAAAAATACGTCGTTATTTTTTATGACATGTAGATTTACTAATATTTTTTTGAAGTGGATACTTCTTTGTTCGCCTTATGGGCCCCCCTTTTCAGAACTTCTACGTCACTTCCGAAACGACTTTTTTAACTAATATAACTAATATAAACTGTTAAAACATAGACACATATTATTCTTAGGGCTGTTTTAAATTCTGATTACGATGTGATATGTTTAACGGAAACTTGGCTACTTCCTGGTATTTTCAACGCGGAACTATTTGGTCAAGAATATAATGTTTACCGTTGCGATCGCCAGTATGACGAGTTAGGTAAAAAATTGGGAGGTGGTGTCCTAGTAGCTGTGAAGAGAGGAATATCCGTGTGTGCCTCCATGGACGCGCCTCTGCCCCCTCCGCTGCCAGGCGCCGAGGTGGCCGCGGTCACCATCGCTATCGGCGGCGGAGGCGCCTCGGCCTCGCCTGCCGCGATCCAACGCAGATCGCGTAAGTTACGAATATATTGCGCTTATTTCGTACAGTGCCCTGAACAGGCACAAGCCCAAACAGAATTTTATGATTTTATCACTAATATTTACAATGATCACCCCCGCGACTCGTACTTTATCGTAGGTGATTTTAATGTAAGTAACGCTCAATGGGTTTACTCCGCGGATGGAGACCGCTCTCTGAGTATCAATAATTCATTAAACGGACCTTTAGTGTCTTCCTTATCCGCCTTCCTAAATCTGAGTAGTATGAAGCAATATAACAATGAACTTAACGTTAATAATAGGGTGCTCGATTTGGTTATATCTAATAATGTATGCTCGGTGGAGAGCAGTGAGAGCCCGCTAGTCCCGGAGGACGCTCACCATAAGTCCCTCCACATTCAGATCCGGCTGGAAGGTGAGTCGCGCCTCACCGCGACTCCTCGCACTATCCGCTTGTTCCACGCTGCCGATTATAATATTATAGAAAGAGCTATTGGTGAAGTTGATTGGCAGACTGAACTTAACGATTTAGATATTGACTCAGTTATTGTACGATTTTATGAATTAATTAATGCCATAATAAACTCTTACGTACCGACGAAAACAACTAAGAAATCTGGTAAAAGTCCTCCATGGTTTAGTCCGGCGTTATTAAAAATTATTAAAAATAAGTTAAAATTTCATAAAAAATATAAAATATATGGTCGAGTGGCAGACTATGAAATGTTCACATTACTTAGGAAACGTCAGAAGGAAATGGAGCAAATATGTTATGATGCTTATATTCATAAAGCTGAAAATAATATTAAATCAAATTGTAAATTTTTTTGGACCTTTGTCAAATCGAAACAGCAGTCTAGTAGTTTACCTTCCAATCTATTTCATGGGGATATTCATGTTTCCGGTGGCCAGCAAATTTCCGATGCATTTAATGAATTTTTCCAGTCTGTGTTCGAACCTCCTGTAAACTTAGCCCCGCGTTCCTCCACTGGCACCGACATCGGGACCGGAGTAGACTCACCCGTCAACATGAGCACTATCCGCATAGACCGGCGCAAGGTGGTCAAGTACTTACGATCTGTTGACGAATCGAAAGGCACCGGCCCGGATGGCCTGCATCCATTATTTATTAAGCGTTGTGCTGATTCGTTATCATCTCCGATTCATATTATCTTCTCGAAATCGCTCACTAGTGGTATATTCCCATTAGAGTGGAAGAAATCGTTTGTAGTGCCGATCTTTAAAAAGGGTGATGCTCACGACATATCCAACTACCGACCGATCTCCAAACTTTCAGTCTTACCCAAATTATTTGAAAAGGTTGTTTATGATATAATATTTCCTGTGTTACGTCCACATTTCATAAACAACCAACACGGTTTCTTAAATAAAAGGTCTACGGAAACGAACCTGTGTGAATTCGTGGACACGGTTCTCGGTGCCATGAGCGATGGTTTCCAGGTAGACGTCGTGTATACCGACTTTTCTAAATGTTTTGATAAAATACCTCACAGCTTACTTTTGCGAAAAATGGAGAACTACGGTATGCACGGCGACCTGCTTCGCTGGTTTGCATCGTACTTAGAGAACCGTAGTCAAGCGGTAACAGTCAGTGGTTTCTGCTCGAGTTTCGTGCCAGTTTCTTCCGGAGTGCCCCAGGGATCTCATATGGGACCACTCCTGTTTAATATATTTATCAACGATATTCTTTCCTCTATTGTCTCGTCTGAACTCTTACTCTATGCAGATGACGCAAAAATAATAAAAATAATTACATCAGTTCATGATTGCAACAATCTACAACGAGATCTGGGTCGCTTGGGCAAATACTGCAGTGACAACTTCATTCAACTTAATGTTGACAAATGTAGCTGTATCACATATACGAGGAAACCTAACTTCATTAAGTATAACTATAACCTAAACAATCAAATACTAAAGCGAGTGGACGAGATTCGGGATCTTGGTGTCATATTGGACAGCAAATTGCTTTTTAAGTCCCACATCGAAAGCATAACCAAAAAGGCATATCGGATGTTGGGTTTCATTTTCCGCACCTGTGCGGTTTTCAAAAATCATACAACCTTTTGCTTGCTTTACTCAGCCTACGTCAGGTCTCACCTAGAATACGCCTCGATTATTTGGAATCCACAGTACAGCGTTTATATTAATGAAATCGAACGTATACAAAACAAATTTTTAAGATACGTAGGCTATCGAACTCTGAATGGTGAATCTAGAGATAAAAATATATTTTCTTCATATCCTCTTTCGCAGAGAAGGCAAGTTTCGGACGTTACCTTCTTATACAAAATTATTAACAACATTGTCGAATCTCCCTACTTACTGGAGAGAATTAAATTCAGATGCCCAAACAAACGAACACGTTCCAACGACACTTTCATTTTATATAAAACCCACTGTAATTACAGTAAACATAGATTTATTAATAGAAGTTGTAAATTATATAATGAAATTTTCCATAGTGTAGACATATTTAATTCAAAATTAGGTAGTTTTAAGAAACAGTGTTTAACTTTGTGCACAAAAATTAATTTGCTCTAGGTTCTTAAAATTTAATTACTATTATTATAATATTATTATTATTTTTTGCATATATTTCACTTCTTTTATTTTATTTTTCATGATAAACTAGTGTTGAAAACATGTTTCCTAATTGTGGAAACTTTACTGGTTTATGATATTACTTTATGTTTATTTAATTTAAGATATTTATAACTGTGTGTTTCCCTAAAATAAATAAATAAAAAAATAAAATAAATAAAATAAATAAAATAAAAAACTTTATGAAATTAATAGAACTTCGGTCGAAACGGCTATGTGAATAGTTCGTGTTTTCCGTCCAGTTCAGTGTAGCCGGCGCGAAATGAAGGGAAGCATTGACATGGCGCCTAGTTCACCCGGTGTTATGGGCTTACATCACGGATGTTGAAGGTGATGTAGCCAACCGTGTCAGTTTCCAAAAATCTAAAATGACGACATGGTAATAATATAAGCATTTACTTTAGGTAGCAATCACAAACATGGGTAAGGTAGGTATGTGTGTGTGTATGTGAGGGTGGGTGTGTGTGTATGTGAATAATTTAATGTTTAATTAGCAATAATTTTACAAATGTATAATAATAATAATTATCACGTATCACCTAGGTACTGTTTTCAATTCACTACGCATCTTAGCACGATGTTCGCCTCAAAATGTAAATACACGGCACTGTTTTGAATTTTTTTTCACTCACTTATTATTACGACATCCCAATAAAATTATATATTTGTAATCCTTGTAAATGCAGCTTTTAGCCCATATTTTTTATTTGTCTTTATCTTTATTAGTTCAAAAGTAAACGGCGTTTATTTAAAAAAAATATTTTCACGTTTTGTGAGTTTTGCCTAATATTTATATTTTTTTGTATAGAAAGGCAAAATGTTTCTTCCAGAAATGAATCCGTCGTCCTTGAGTTATCCGAAAATGACATCACATTTGCCCTAATACCTATAGTTTTGAAGGAATAGGGTACAAAGTGAAGCGCGGCAGAAGCAAACTTCCACCCCCTCCCCCCGCCACCCCCGCGGTGACCCCCGATGTCTACCGGTGGAAATCCACTCAGGAGCACCTAAGGAACAACTGTTGCAAGTATGAGCCTTCTAAGTAAAAATGCAGGGTATATCGCACTAAATCCTCCACTATATGTCCTTCCTCAGGATGCAATTCATCTCCGTACAAAATGTTATAAAATCCTAAAATATTATTTTGAAATCATCCCCTATTTTGATTTAAGGGTTGATTTAGCAAAAACGCTGAAACACGTAATTCTTTATTTCATGCCAAAATCCTAAATATGAATTGTCATATCCCTAACTTGAGAAATGCTAGGTTCCCCATACAAACTTTCATCCCCTATTTCACCCCCTTAAGGATTGTTTTTTGAGACAAAAGGTAGCCTATGTCCTTCCTCAGGATCCAATTCATATCCGTGCAATATTTCATTGAAATCTGTTCAGCGGTTTAGGCGTGAAAAGGTAACAGACAGACAGACAGACAGACAGACAGACAACAGAGTTACTTTCGAATTTATAATATTAGTATGGAAGTATGGATTTAATACTTTTTAGTTCTAGTTTTTTTTTAAAGTGGGTTTTATATTTTTTAAAACAGTTTTTATTTTATTCTTTTTAGTAATATTACATAAAAAAGAATAATCGAAATCGAATAATCGAAATCGGTTGAAGTGGTACAGAATTATTCGCCATTTGTGTCAAGCTGCAAATTGCTGAATAAGTCCACATCTCAAAAGTTTTGCTGAAGGTAACCACACATCATAGTATTATGTTGATTTTTCATAAACCGCTCAACCAATTTCGATAAAATTGAAATGGGACCACTTCTGAAGTATGACCTACCAAACAAAAAAATAATTTTCTAAATCGGCCCTCAATTGACGGAGAAGTCGCGTAACAAACATACAAAAAAAAAGAAAAAAAAAAATTACAAAAAAACCTCCTCCTTTTTTGGAAGTCTGTTAAAAACATTTTACAGAAACATGCTTGATCGAGTTTGTGCCCCCGCCAAGTCGAGCAAACACGGCCGTGCCATCCTTTTCTCGAAGCACTCAGGGTACTTTTGGCACTTGTATCTTTGTTGTGGATAGAGGTATTAATCGGACAGCTAAAATATTATAACAATACCAGTTTGTTAGTAAACCGAAAAGAAATATTTACGAAGTGATTTGTTTATGCTGAAAATTGGAGAGGCGTATGTCCAGCAGTGGACGCTTACACGCTGACTGACTGACTGACTTGTTTATGCTATATTTTTGATGGGTACCTACCTACCTCTATTTTACAGGCAGAGGAGGACTTATCCCTTTCAGTGATTTCTTCCAGTCAACATTTGGATGTTTGAGAGTTGTACTAGTATTTTGTAAATTAAATGTAGTAGTAGCAAATGCCTTGAGCGTGTGGTGAGTAGATTCTGTTCTGTTTGAACCGTGTATGTGCGGCTTGCGAGTTCATGATTCGTTCACCTTTTATTTCGCGATATAATATTGTATCCTTTTCTGCAGCGCTGCGGTTAGCCACTGGCTCGGGTGTCTACTGCCTAGTAACTAGTAATCTGGCTTCGGTGTTTATTGAAAATTAGCTCTTCATGGGACCTCGCTAGTGCGGACTTGGTTTGAACCAAATTTCCTGGGTCCTGGTGTTTAAAAAAAAAGGTAACGTGCCCATATATGCACCAGGCATTTCAATGTTATACAGAATGTTTCAGGATAGGCTTGAGAAACTTCAGGAATAGAAGTACTCATTATTAGAAGGAAAAAATTCTTATCACTCAAATCGAAATTCCGTACTTTTTTTTTCATACAAAAATTGGAAATTGTTATAAAAACTCGATGGACAGTGAGTATGGGGAGGTGGTCTAGGTCTAGGTAGTGCATTGACCTAGTCCAGTCCCCTTTTTCTATTGATGTAATTTAATTTTAATTGTTTGGAATTTACCTACATGCAGTTCAATTCTACTAGTTAAAATTGCAATTTAGTCATTTTATTTTTATTTAAAAAGGCGGACGTTAACCGTCCACCAAATCTCGATGAAACTATTTTCACCAAAAAGTACTATAAAATGACCGAATCTGGGAATAAGTTTCAGAGCTTTTCGTTTTCAAATATGGACCCCTTTGGAACCCTGAAGTTACGAAACCCTATCCTGAAACATCCTGTATATTATACTCGTAATAGTACGGAATGTTACCATACGCACCTATACCTATTCTGTTTCTACCCCTGGATGTCGGCCTTGGTAGTTAGATGCTGTGATGTTACGGTGACTGAAAGCCAGAGATAGAAAGATAGAGTCAGCCTCGATAGCTCAGTGGTGCAGACAGTCGACTGTTGCTATTGATTGTTAAGCAACGCTGGGCGCGGTCAGTACCTGGATGGGTGACCGCTCGACCGTTGGAGGCTGACCGTGGTTCGGATTCCACGTAAAACTGTAGGTCCCTCCTACTTTACCTTACTCGGTAGGGTTCAACCCGCCCGGGATGGTACCACCGCACTGAATGAAACGTCGGTCGAAACGGCTACCTATGTAAATAGTTTGTGTTCTCCGTCCAGTTCAGTGTAGCCGGCACGATCGAAGGGAAGCACTGACATGGCACCTAGTTCACCCGGTGTTATGGGCTGACATCACGGATGTTGTAGGCGGGGTCAGTCTCACTAGTATACCCGATTAGTTCAACCGTTGAAATAGTGATACTTTTTTGTCCCAGTAGTTCAACTAGGTAATCAGTTTCCATAAAAAAAAGATAAGCACCGGGGCGGTCTGACTTTAGACGGGTGACTGTCCGACCGTTGAGGCTAGCCGTGGTTCGGATTCCACATAAAACCTGTACTGTGTGCCTCTTCCCCTTCGACAAGGTGGTCGGGTTCAACCCGACCTGATTGATACCGTCGCGCTGAGTGAAGTTCGGTCAAAGACATGATCGAAACGACTAAGTATGGAAAATTTGTTCGTGCATTCCATCCGGTTCACCCAAGGGGGAAGCGCTAACATGGCACCTACTTCACCAAGGTTTTATGGGCTGACATCACGGTTGTAGAAGGAGAAGTAGCCAACCAAGCCATGTTCTTTAAAAAAATGCCTGCTTGTCTGGTTGAAGAAATCAAAATCTGGTTTAAATGAAGCAATATTTTTTATTTATGAAATTATTCTTATATACGAGCTAGAGAAAGATAGCACAAAGTTTTGTGATTTGTTTTCACAATAAACTTACCTAAAAAACAATATGAAAAAGTTTGCAGAGCACATTTTCTTTCATTACACTAATAAATACGTTCATAGAAAATATGTTTTTTTGTTTCATGTTTTATGGAAGAAGATGGAAGTATGGTCAATGAAGCCGCGATAAATTTAATATTAAATTTCCTACACGAAAAATTGAATTGTATTGATAGTAACATAGGAACTTGAGGTAGGTACGTCATGTAATCGCCACTCAGTTAATGTAAAAACATAATTAGGCGGACAAAGGTAACAGCTAAAATGTTGCCAGTTTTGAAACATTTGAATAGTGATGAGAAAAAGTAGATATTTATGATTAAATAAAAGTAGATGTACATATTTTTACTACATATTAATGTAAGTAAGGAAGGGAAAATATTATTACATTGATAATAATAATATTTGTACGAGTACTTACATTCAAAATAATATTTACTTAAACTGAACGAACGATGAATAATAATTTAAAAGCTTAACAAAATATTTTATTGAAATACATTTATTATTTTTAATTTTAAAGATTGTATTTACCAGTTTATTGTAAGTGTGTAATTAGTTTGTGAAATTAGTTTTGGTTAATTAAAACGTTAAGGTATTAAGTAACGGTCATCTAAGACGCAATAATAGACGAATTAAATATTCAGAAATAAAAATTTATTCGTTTTTATCCATGTGTAAAAAAATATGTTTTGAGTTCAGTGTTAATAATTTTTGTTATTCAAAATTTTCTACTAAGTATATTGTACGAAAGCGAAAATAAACATTGATCATAATATCGATACGCATAACACTAGTAGTTATGGCATTATTTGTATCAAATGAGCCGTCAAAGTCGTCCGCCATATCCTGTCAAATGCCGGAGCCATATTTGCAAAATCACCCCGCAAGTGCCAGGCACTTTTCGTCAGAGGGCGTGCGCCCGCGCACGCCCCGTCGCCGCGCGTTCTAGACCATATTTCTAGACTTTTTTATAAGAAACCTATGTGAAAAGCCTATATCAACTAGGAAAAATGGTAATATATACATACAAGCATCAACCTTGGTGTGACTATAGTGCAAACTCTAAAGTAAAGCGAGTCCGACTCTCACTTATCCGTTTTTTTTACTTTAGTCGGAAGTTAGCGTAGAAAAATAATACAAGGTAAGTACAATCTATAAATGCATAGTTTCGTGTTATATTTCCCTTGAAATCTATTTATAACTAATGAATACATTTATGGTTTTGGAAAGATGGTATGAATAAAGACTGGTGCACCTGCATTGGTATATTGACCCTGGTGGTGCTGCAGAACCAACACAACCTCCTGCAGCTCCCACCTCGACTGCTGTATGCCGTTCAACCACTTGCCTCCTTTTGTAAAGGTTGGGTGGCTGGGAAGGTTTAATTCCGCCCGCGTCAGCTTAACTGTCTGACGATAACTACCTGGTGTATTAGATTTATTCAACATGCCAATTTTTTTCTGAGTTTTCGGGTGTTGCAAAGCGTAGTGAGCTACAAAATCTTGAGCGTCGTACGACAGGAAGCCAGTTTTTCCAGCTGGATCAGTTTTTGAATATTCCTCTACAGACTCGTTTTGGCCTACTGCTGAGGGGTTTGAAGCGTGACCTCTGGCGTGACCGGGCGGTGGTACATAATTAGGATTTGAATTTGAAGAGTGCCCCGATATGCCTTGAGAATGATCGATGAACGACTTCGCGTCGCTTGGACTCTTTCCGGCGTACTGAGCACCGCCCAAGCACAGTTTTAGACCATCGTAAATCTCTAATCGAGTTATGTCTGCCGATTGTTTGGATAATTCCACCTTGTTGCTTTCCATCCAATCCAAGGTACACTTCTTCAAGGTATCGGAATTGACGCCAGTTTGATCACTAATTACGTTAAAAAGACACATATTAGCACCTTCGCTTTGAGCGAATGATTCCCTATTTCCGACGACAGTGTAATGTTCCCTGTCTTTGTGGTGTTGTACCTTCAGAGGTTCCCCGCTCTTATTGTCTCCGATTGTAAACTTTAAACGTCCCTTCTCGTCGTAAACTTCTATCGGTCGATTCGTTACGTCACTTATAGCACCTAGTTGTGGAAGGCCACATTTCTCTCCGTTTCGAACCTCTTTTATAAGTTCATTAGCTTTATGTATCGAAGGATCATTTTCGTCTATGCTTTTATTAATTAATTTGTTTTTCGATTCTCCTCGGTAGCCTTCGTTTTGATAATGAATAACACGTTTTAAAGATCTATAGTTTTCGATGTCTTGATTTAGAGTCGCATCAAGCCCACTTGTAATTGTTTGCATACTGTAATTAACACCTGCTTGTAGTGCGGGATTGATCATTTTACCTTTTATAATGGATAACATATTCATGGAAACACTACTGACTATTATTTTTGACAGTTGTGACGAATCTGTGACTTTTTTTCTCTTCGGTTTATCAGATCTAACCTGCTCCTCCGGTCCTTTATTAAGTTTAATATCGTCTTGTACATCCATTGGTTCTGGGTTACTTTGGGTTGCAGTTGCTTCTTCATTTACAATATTTTCGCTTTGCTTGAATGGTTTTTTATCGTCATATTGCTTTTTTTCATCTTCATTTTGGAGCATTGAACCAATTTCACTTTCTTTTTCATTCAGCTTGTCAGATTTCGCCTTATTCTCTATTTTCTCATTTAGCTTACTAATAAATTTTGGGACAAATGATGAAAGATCGTTTAAGGCCATTACTGCTTCCCCAATTTTTCGTCCCGTAGCAAAATATTTAATTTTACCGTCTGCGATTCCTGTTGCAATTTGTTTCCCAATATTCAATAATTTAGATTTACATGTCGTATCGAGTAGTTCGAATGCCGCCGATTTGACAAAATTTTCGTAACCGTTATTTTGATTTTTTGCGTCCAGCTCTAACATGATTTTGATATATTTATTATTTTGCAACGCGTCCTGTATATCACCTTCAATAATTTCAACAAGTTTTTCTTGAATCATCGGTATAAGTGTCTTTTCGAGACCATAGTTTGCTAAATCATTAACAATTTCTTTTGCAACTCCCTTAGCTAGTTCGGTACCAATTTTGTTTGCCACTAATTTCCAACCACTTTTCACAGTTTCATTTATAACTTTTTTACCTAATGTTTTCACCCCAGAAGAAACTGTGTTTGCGACATCTTTAATAGCGCCTATTCCGGCACAAACAACACTCACTGTAATGCTAATTGCCTTTTGAATAGCCCAGCTTGCCCAGTTGAAATCTCGATTAATTATACCGTCTTTTACAGCAGCGATAATATCGCTTATGCCTTCAGTGATAAGGCTCATTGCAAGTGTAGCGCCAGAACCTAAAGTATAAACAGCAAGAGCAGCACCAGCAATTAGCTGACCCAACCCTAGAACCATTAAACCAAATACTGCTTTCCAGTCTATTGGTTTTATTTCAGAAACTTTAAAACTACCAACAAAGCCATTTCTGTTAAATTCTTCAATTTCATCTTTATAAAACTCCATTTCATTCTCAGGTAAGCATTCACTTATATTCATTAGTTTAACATCAATATTTCTTTTCCTTTCTAGTGCCCCTTCAATGACGCCTTGGCGCTTTTTATCGGTTTCCATTGTTTGAATTAAATCCTCAATATTTCTGATTTCTTCTTTTTTATCTTTGTGTGTTGCTTCTAATCGGTTATTTAAAGATTTTATTTGCTCATCTATTTCATCTCTGTCTGGTCCGATAGCTAGATCTATAGCTTGTTTCTGAATGTTATAAAGATTCATTTTATGTTGAACTTGTTCAGAAAAAATCTCCGAGCTTGATGCTCTTTGAATCAAATGTAAGTCCGCTTCTCTTTTTTGTATTAATTTTCTAGCTTTCCTTAAGTTACTAATAGCATCTTCAATCTTTAATTTATTTTCAGACACTGTATTTCCATATTGTGCGAGTAAACAGTAACCATGGTTGTAATAAGCATGCTCGGCGAAGTGTTGGTCTAAGTCTATAGCTAATAAAAACTCCTCACCAGCCTTTTTATATTTCTTTTGACTCAATAATGCTCTCCCAATCAAGACGTGGAAGTATGCATTTTTGATAAGCTTAGAATGGCGATCATCGTCAAGGATATTGTCTTCAAATGTTTTGAAATGTTGAATAGCATCACTTCGAGTTTTGTTGTTTATAAAGTTTTCCTCTAATTTTAACCACAAAGCGAATCTTTCTTGAACGGCTCTTAATTCAATACTTCTTCTGTCATTGTCACGTCCTTTTATTTTATCCAGAAGACGAAGAAAGTTAGCAAAAATTATTTCCTTTGTCATCACGATTTCTACATCTTTTTCAGCTTTAGATATAACATTGTTTTGATTATCATCTCTTTCTTTTCTAATATACTTGATGTCTTTTCCACTTTTGTGAAACAACATCAATTGGCTTGTGCCTCGGTTACCGGTGCGCGATGTTCGACCCGAATTTTGTTCTTCGACTCTTGTGTTAATCGGTAAAAAAGTGAGACATACATGAAGCCCACCATTTTCATTAATTGACGGTGCTAATTTTATATCTGTTCCTCTTCCTGCTATATTCGTAGTCAATATTATTTCGCCGGGCTGAATCACTCTTTCAACTACTTTTGTATCTTCATCTGTTTTAAATAACAGTATTTTTGAAGTATCATACTTAGTATCATTAAATTTTAGGTATAATTCATCTATTTCTTTTATAAATTTAGTGATTACCAGGACAGCGCGGCCACAGTTAAGCTTTGAGATACAGTTACTAACTATTTCTGTGTGCCATTTGCTCTCTGTGTTATATATTATAGGTGTTAACTTGACGTGTTGTTTTTTCTTGAAAGGCGGTACAATGACAGTGTCAAGTTTGTATACCTTTTCTAAAAAGTCACTACTTTTTTTATCACCTAGAGTTCCAGTTAAACCATATATTTTATTGGTATATCTTGTAAAAAAACCAATATTTGATATATAATTATTGGTTAAGCTTTCAGGATATAATTTGGCACCATGCTTTATTTGTAAAAACTGATGCACACCATTACTCCAGTGTTGATTTTCTTGTACTATCCCAGTGTTTTGTGCATCTACTGGCAATACTTTACCATCACGTATTAAATAATGTTTCGTGTTTTCATATACATATTTGGCTGTTATGGCACTGTCAATCCATTTTGGAATTTGAATGTTACAGACGAAGTCTCTCAAGTGATTAGGAATTTGAACTTCAGGATAGTCACTCCCTACATCTACTTTATCGCGAACTAACTTACGTATGTGTGTTTCTGTAGCGTCTTTAATGAATTTTTCGATTGTGCAATTGAGAGGAATGGCATTTACTTGTCCTTCTATCTTCACCGTACCATCATTATTTATTCTATTTTCAGGTTGAAGATAATACGGTTTTCCGTTTATTTCTTTAACACAATTAGCGACGGCATCGATTTGAATAACAATAGCAGCCAGTAATGTTTCTAAATTGTTCATACCGGGCATGTTATCAGCTAACATGACGATATGGTTATTTCCGTCAATAAACATACTGTCTACTTCGTCTACTATAACCACATCAAACTTTCTACCATGCCGCCGGTTCGATTTGTTGCATTCATCGCGTAGTACATCTGCTTCAAAATCTAACACAGGTCCATAACATATATTTGCGAGATACCCCTCTGTATTATTAAAATTATGAGAAACTGATAGATCTAACATAGAATAAAATTTTCTCTGCTGGTCGCACTGAGGTACTGCTAACACAGGTGAGGTTGTTATAACGTCGACTTGGTGTTTGTGTAAACCATGGTACGCAGCGATCATTGCAATTATAGTAGTTTTACCTTCACCAGTATTTATCTGCGCAAGTCTCCCCTTTTCCTTTGCTGGATTAACCATCAGTAATACTGACATTATTTGA
The DNA here is from genome assembly GCA_946902875.1 of Nematopogon swammerdamellus. Classification (NCBI taxonomy): domain Eukaryota; kingdom Metazoa; phylum Arthropoda; class Insecta; order Lepidoptera; family Adelidae; genus Nematopogon; species Nematopogon swammerdamellus. Next base: position 15,395,156 of record OX336345.1, read on the forward strand.
ATAGTTCTGGGAGTTATGCTCGATGCTAATTCCATTGCTTTTTTTATGACAGCAATTTTCTCGGATTGTAGGACGATATCGTTGTTACGATTTTCTTTTAAACATTTTGCCCAATTATTAATTTCACTGGGATTCCAATCTTTAATGGACATTCTCGTGACAAATAGAACAGAGTTTCCATTATAGGCCTCAATTACTTCGTGGAAGGATCTTCTTAGCTCACTGTCTTTTAAAATATCGATATTTTTATTTTGGTTTAATTCTTTGAGTTCATTTAATAAATCAGCTTCTTTTTTTTCATATGTTCCCGCGAATTTCTTTGTTATGGCATACTGAAGAACGTTCGCTTCCAATTTAGCAGTATTACATTTTTTTATAATTTGTTCGATTCCGTCCTCCTCTATTAAGTCATAGTCGATAATAATTTTGATAGCATTTGTTAATTTGTGTATTTTATCTAACGAATCGAGACTTTGAACGAACAAGGCTATACGTTGTATAGACCAACCTCCGAGGCTTAAAAGTTTTGCCGTGTTCTCCTCCATTTGATGAAGCCCACTACTCAATTGCTCATACAAATTACATTTATCGTCACCCAAATAATCGTTCAGTAGGTTCTTTTCGCCACTGCTCTTATCGATAAACTTAGAGCGTTTTGTTTCTTTTTTGCTGGGAAATATTTTGTTCAATTGACTTTGCATTTTGCTCGATTTTTTTTTTATTTTAATGGGAATTTGAGGTTCGTTAGATTTCTTATTACTATAGTTCGGAAATTCATTGCGAATTAAATGGCGAACGACTAAGTGAGATAGCTGAAGTTTCCACACATCAATGCTTTCAGAACTCAATTTTCTTAAGAAGACATGTTTATTGTAATCTGTTAGATGACTGTCATTTAAAATGTTGACCAAACATATTAAGTCAAACATATTTGATTCTTTTTTAACTTTATTTATAAATGTTTTGACCGTACTCACGTCGTATATTTCTAAGAGCTGGTGCAATTGATATAAATCTGAATGACTGTCTGAATTTATATTTATTTTTCTATTTCTTAAAATCTGTCGATCATCACACATCTTGCCCAGCCATAAAAACTCCATATCAATCAATTCTTCTATAAAGTTGCAATCATCATTAAGCAATATATCTACGTGGACGGATTGAGTCTGAGAAACTATTAATATGTTGATAATTTGACTTAAATTAAAATTGTACTTGTTTTGTTTATTTATCAGTGACTTCAATAAATGTTCAATTCTTCTTGTGCTTAAAACATCGTTGCTAACATTCTTCCTTACAAAACTCTTCAGCAAATTAATTTGTTCCATGAATTCTTTCACTTTAATTTCACTCCACCCTTGAATATCAGATTCTATTGACCTTCCTAACAATATATATGTCAAAAGTTCGCTATGCCATTCCTTTGGTTTAAAATTATTAAAAATAGAGGTATCGATTGTATACCCATTGTATAAAATTACGGACAGTGTTTCGAGCAGAGCAAATCTTTCTTTTGTTGTTATAGTATGACTACCGAGACGTTTATCTAATTTGGACAATTCTACAGCCTTGATGGTCAGCATTCGTGCCTCTGATCCCACTTTTCCATGTGAAGTGTGGTTAGACAACTTAAGGTTGGATCGAATGTTAATATTGTAATAATTATCGTAAAAATCATACGGCAACTCTGTCATAAACTGTTCCATACATTGTAATGCAATCAAGCTTATTAAAAGTTCTTTGTTCTCATATGTTGAACCTTTTGGTTGGAGTGCAATCCTTTTCAATGATTTTATTACGCTAGGATTCTCTACAAACGCTGGATTCAGTTGAATTTGCTTTATTAAAGCATTTGAGGCGTAAATTCTTTCACCGATTCGGACGTCAGTATTTTTGAAAATATTCAAGGACAGGCGGAATATCTTTTTGTTACTTTTGTTCATAATGCTCGATAGTCTTACTAATTCTACGACGTTTAAATGGCCAAGTTCGTGCTTGTGTAGTATCTGTTTTATTATATTACATTTACTGATTAGTTCGTCGGAGTCGGGTTTAGTTTCCTGCAGAAAAATCGATATAAAACTAGGAGTAATAAGGTTTGTATTATTAGAACCTAGATCAATAATATTTTTTCGCGTTTCTTCCTTCAGCTTATTTGATCTCGACAAATTAAGCAATAACTTGGCTATATTTTCAGGTGACGAGCTTACAGTCCATTTCTTTATCAGTGTTGATATATCATCGTCCTTTACATCGAAACCGTACTTGAGGGATGTACGAATTGTTGTTAAATTAGACATGTTTTCATCTGCCGTCAGAAATACTATCGATAGACATAAATCAAATAATGCGAAAGAATTAAAATATTGATTAACTGAAAAGATGTGAAATAATATAGTAATACTTATACATATTGCTGATGTATTAGTTTTACCTGTTAAATATTTTAGAAGTTCTGCGATTCGAAAATTAGTTTTGTAATAGATGTTCTCAAAATAATAATAGGAACCATGACCTAAGATCATTAAGACAGCAAAACATATTGGATACAACCAGACCAACTTAATGTAGAAGTAAATTAGAAAATTGAAAGCGTGTCTTGATTTTAAGAATTCATAGTTATTTTTTGATACTGATGACTGCGGAAACAAAGTAAAGATTGAAAAAAGTATACAAACTAGAAAAACTACCCAATATTGGAAGCCTTTTTCAAAATGTGCATAATGAACAACTGAGATTGTAATAATAGATGTTATGTAGCTAACTACTTCATGTAATCGTTTACGTTGCAATACTTTTCCATTGCGCAAAATATTAGCAATGTAATAGGTGTTTAAAATACATAAAATAACTCTGATTACTACGGCGATTGCTGGTGATACTGACATGACACAAATCAATCAATTCGTATCAGTAATAATTTGTATTGATCTAATGAGTTTCAACAAAGCTTTGCATTCTCGTTACAAGGCATATCCGAGGTATTCAGGCCACATCTGGTAAGAGAACCGGCTGCCGAACGGTTCTCGTGAGGCGAGTGACGAGGTCCACCGGCACTGCGGGATCTCTCAGCTGTGTTAAGGCGCCGCCCAAACACAGGCGGCGACGCTGGTCGCGGAAGCACATCCCTCGTCAATCGAAGCCATATTGCATACGAAATGCGATCCCCCTGAAATGAAAGTTTATAATAAAATATCTGACAACAAACTCAATATGCACGTGGACAAGGTAACAGAGGTGTGATAGGACCGCACCTGGAGTGGAGCCTGCCTCGCCCTGCTGGAACGTTTGTGTACGTATGTGTGTAAATATAATATTTTCTATCGTCAACTAATTAATTATTATTGTTCTTAAAAAAAAAAGACTTATCTGCGAGTGCATGCCTAAAACACATTATTTTTACATTACATGTAAAAATATATATATTTTATATTTTCCGACTATGTTGAGCTTTTTCGTGTTGTTAAAAGACTTGATGTATGTTGGAAATTCAAAAAGATAAGACCGTAAGATTCATAAGGAACTTGAAGATATAAATTGAATAGCATTGAATTTATTTTGATGGCTGCATTTATTTTGAACTCAGTGAGTATTTCAAACCTGACGGACATGAATGTACAACGTTATCAATTGCAAAAAAAACCCTCAAGACTTGTACCTACCTATACTACAAAAACAAAACAGATAAGATAAAAATTTTAACGTTTTAATTGATCATCGATTTCACTATGAATGTAAATATTTTTCAACGGTTGACACAATTAGTGAAATCTCAATTTATTTACTATAATAACTTACGAATACTTAAGCGTCCTTATTAGTTTTTTCTTGTGCCATGAGAAATTCAAGTATTCCATTATTGTTATTTTGAGCTGCTACGTCTACAGGTCGATCCCCTATTTCGTCAGTAAAGTTAATGTTGGCTTTGTATTTATCAACCAAAATGCGAGCTAAATCTTCATATCCATTTCGAGCAGCGACGTGTAAGATGGTGCCATTGTAGCTTCCCTTGTCAGGACAGTTCACGTCGACGGCTTTGCTTTCGATCAATTCAGAAACCTTAGCGATATCATTTGCTTCAGCCGCTTCCACAAACTCTTCGATATCTGGAGTATTCATCACAGCGCTGGCGTACTCGGGCTTATTGGAGTTTCTTTTGATAAGGAACTTGCATATTCTTGCGTGATAGTTGTCCATAGCTACTTCGAGTGGTATTTGCCCAGAATCATCGGTAGCATTGACGTCAGCTTTGTATGTGTCTACGAGTAGCTGAGCGATCTTCTCGTGTCCCCAGAACCCGGCGCGGTGCAGTGCTGTTGCATTTTCTTCAGTTGTGTTTCTGGCTCCTACGGGAACTTGGTTAGTCTTCAGCATTTCATCAACCTTCTCAATGTCACCCACGTCGACTGCTTCGAAGAAATCGACATATCGTTCAGTGGTAGAACTCATGGTTCGAACACTGCGTGCACTTAGGCGTACCAAATTTATTTTGGTCAATACGCTTTGCATTCAAAAGTGATTCGATATTCTTGAACTTGCAATAAACGTAATCTGATTGATGATAAACTTACTTAGAATTATGTCGAAGTAGGTAAGTACAGAAATGTGGATCGAATAATCTCGTCTAGATAACGTGGCTTGGTGTCTCGCGCCACTCAAGTGTTCCAGGAAATCTTGTTGTCGGATATCCTGCAACAAAATAAAAATGTGTTATTTTTAAATTTCGAAGATATACATTTTATAAAGTGTTGGTCAGATGTCTGAAAACTTTATATATATGAATATTTTTCAACCTGCCTATGATTATGGAAAAATATGCTCTAAGTAGGTACCTAACAAATTCTAAATGCTGACAATATAATCCCACCAAAAACATATAATATAAAAGATGCCAAGTCTCGCACTCAACCTTTCCACCGTAAAAAGTTCTAAGATCCCATGCAGAGCTAAGTCTTTTCATATCATTGAAACCCGAATTCAACAATGTTGCCATAAATTATATTTTCTACCTTATAATAATCAAATTTAACATCTTCATTTCTATAAAAAAACACCTTGACTTGGCAATCGGACAGCACAAACAGATCGCTTCGTAAAGATTCCTTTTCGGTTTACAACAAAGTAAACATACCATACAGCAGGTGGGTCTGCATATCTTACCTGCTGCTTGATCGATTGAATCTTGTTCGAATAGGTACTTTGCGAAACGCGGTAGTCGGTGTTGTGGTGTAATTTAGCAGAGTTCTTGCAGCACAACACAGAATATTCTGCTTACCCCGATTGTCGGGATTCAGCGTGTGTGATAGGATAGTATATGTATGTAACAAACTGGTATTAGGTTCGTTCATATTATTGTTATAATATTTTAGCTGCCCGACTGCCAAGTCAAGGTGTTTTTTATAGAAATGAAGATGTTAAAAATATTGATTATTATTAAGTAGAAAATATAATTTATGGCAACATTGTTGAATTCGGTTTCAATATATGAAAAGACTTGGCTCTGCATAGGATCATACAAATTTTTACGGTGGAAAGGTTGAGTGCGAGAGTTGGCATCTTTTTATAATATTATATGTTTTTGGTGGGATCTCATTTCTTTTTGTAGGTATTTTTCCCTTTATAACGGTTTTATTTTTTAGCTTGACTCCGTATATTTGTTTATATCTTTGTGGATACGGCGTGTGATGTGTATGTGTATGTGTACTTATGCAACTGACCAAATTATTTGTCATAGACTTTGTATGGAAAGGTACCCGCATAAGGGCGATAGGCTAGCCACCTCTCACCTTGGCACGGTCTTTCCACCGAGTCATACAGCAGGCGGGCCTTCATGCCTTATTAGTTATTACTTGCTGCCTGATCTGAGTTATCTTATCCGAACACTTTGCTTAAACGTAGTGGTCGGTGTTGTGCTGTAATTTACCAGAATACTTTTAGCACAGCACCGATTACTCTGCTTACCCCAATTGTCGGAATACGGCGTGTGGTGTGTATGTGTATGTGTATGATGCAACTGACAAAATTATTTGTCATAGACTTTGTATGGAAAGGTAAGCTTACCCAACAAAAAAAAACGGGGCTTAAATTTTAGGATGTTTTACTTTTTCCTTTCGTTGTGGGCTAAACATGAGCTGAGTACAAAATTTCTAAGATAAATAAATTAAAAAAAATAAATTTAAAAAAAATAAATTGGTAGGTCTGCTGGAAGTACCTTAGATTTTTGATGATCGGTCAGTGAGTCAGTAAAAACCGGAACTTTGACTGGCGATATCTCGCAAACTATAATAGGTACAAACTTATAATTTGGGGGTAGAGCTAGGTTTGGTAAGTACTCTTGGTAACTAATTATAGGTGTTTATCTCTATCCGCATCGAAGATACAGGAGGCCAAAAGTACCCTGAGTTCCTTGGAGAAAAGTACGGTAACAGCCGTGTTTGCTCGGCTTGGCTAGCAAGATCAGATTAATGTTTGTTTTTTATTTCCTATAAAATAAAAAAAAAAACAAACTGCATAATTTGTAGAAAAAAACAAACTGCATAAATTTGTAGAACTACTTACAACGGAAACCAATGGTAGGTAATTCGATTTGTGTTCTAAGGATTTTCTTGTACTATTTTTCTATTATTGTACGGGTATTATTGTACGGGTACAATGAATGGAAGCACCTTTCAAGGAATGTAGAACTTCGCTTTAGTTCAATTCAATGTGCTATATCCATATATACACGGTTTTGCAGTTGCCCCCTTAATATTTTTAACTGACATACATAAGGGGGTTATTCTATATGTGAAACTAAACAACTTCTGAGGCGAAAAAAAATTTTTTGACACAAAAAAAAAAAATTATTTTTTCCATACAAATTTTAAATACCTATTCTCAAAATGTATGTAAAAAATTTTTTTTTTCTTCAAATTAAAAAGCCATAAAACAAAAGTTGTTCTATTTCACGCTTTTTCGGGTTTTACGGTTGGGGTTGCATTGCAACACCGTGTATATAATTCTTCTGTACGTGTACGTACGTGTGTTTGTCACCTAACTCCGCCTAAACGGCTGGACCGATATGGTTTGACAATACAATTGACCCTGGTAGATGGCGTCGTGATAAGTTCACGCGGACGAAGTCGCGGGCACAGCTAGTTAAATAATAAAATGAATATCTGTTGAGGAGAGGATGAATGAGTAAGCTAGTTAGTGTAGGTAGTTCGTAAAGAGAGTAAGCATGTGCGAACTGCGAATCATCACGTAGGCAGTCGGATTCCCCCCTCCCCAACCACATCAGCGCGCGCGGGGACGGACGACAAACAGACAAGAGTGTAGAGTGCGTTTCACGAGAGCAGTTCCTGGGCGGGAATGATTTTCGGCGTTCCTGATTTGTCCCAGACAACAGATACCTTTAATCGATTTTGCGGTGCGATTAATTTCTAAATAAACGTTTTACGGAACGGTGAGAGTATAGGAACCAAGACTTTTGAGCGAACAATTTATCAACGCTTCTATATGTGACTTAAGTGTACTTATATAAAATTTTTATTTATTCACTTTGGGTATAATTGATCCTAAATTTCATTATATGTTGCATGCGTGTTTTGTAAATAAAATAGGGGTACCTACTTGGTTTTAATTTTATTGCAGAGCGAAGGGACGCCTCTGGTGAAACGTCCTCTACTCAAGAATTTCCCGTCGTATGTTGTATGAGTGCGTGCTATTTGCTTAGGTATGAATATATAATTAGCGGTTCGTGATAATATATATACTTATTCCTACTTATTATAAAATAGCTAAATATAAAATAGGTAAATAAACCCGCAAAATATATTTAGAATTCTGAAAATAGCCTTTCTGAAGCCAACATTTCGTATTCGGTCGACCAATACGAAATTGATATAAAAATATAATACAATTATTTATTGCATACCAAAAATATTAAGTACTAGCTTTCCTTTATTCATAGTTTATCTCTAAGAGCAAACCTGGTGTAAGTATATGTAAAGGATTACTACACTAAACAAAATAATTATTTACATTCTGCAATAGAAGTAAAATGCAATAAGTAAGCGTTAGTAATATTTATATATTAATAAGAATATATTTATGTACCTACTTCTATGTAGGTACTTACACATTTTTGTATTTGGTTCTCCACATCAATTAATACATTACAAATACACTATAACAACAGCGAAGAGCTGGCGAACGTAACTGGGGATAGTTATGATTTTGCTTTAATTGGGTTTATTTTGCATCGTGAATTTTTTCATGTCGCGACCCCAAATTTCGAGGAATCTTGGCTCAAAAATGTACTTTTATCAAAAGTCGATGATTTCTAAACCTAAGTAAAATATTACATCAATAAAATTTTCAGCCAAACCGAACAAATTTTCATAAATTAGGTGTTCCATTTTAGTATTAGTTTGCTTTCAAAAGTGGGTGATTTCTCTTTTTCGCTTTTTCTCGTATTTGTTCAAAACTTGCTTATTAAGTATTTTGTTACATTTTTTTTTTGGTTATGGCAATATTCATTTTCAATGAGTCAGCGGTTCAGTGTAGCTGTGCAGAGGCAAATTCATTGTTCGCTACAAATGGTTACCGTACTCACCGTGTGTGTCATGTCATGTTGAAAATGTTCACGTTTTCAATCAAAACTTTATTTAACAATCTGCCTAATATTAATTGAAATACAAAAGCTTTATCATAATGCGGTAAATAAAATTAAATAAATAAATAAGGTATATTATGTCCATCTCCTAACATTTATGATTTACGAAAGACAATTATTCTATAAGTTGGGAAAACACACTCACCTGTTTCGTGTTCTGGCTGGATTATTTTACGCTATGGACACGCACATTTAATTTTTGTGTAGCCGATATTCGGTGCGTCGGAGCTGCCTGTCAGTCTTGGTCTGTCTAGTGTCTTGAATTGAGTCTAGAGTCTAGCTAGACTCAAACAAACGAAGTCGACCGCAGCCTGCCCTGCCAGTCAGTCAGAAATACAGACTGACTGACTGAACGAATAACATAAACACACACACACCCACATCGACTGAACTGCGATGGTATGTAAGTTAGGGGTGTGCTCATTCGTATTGACGCAACAATCAATCGAATATTGATTGTCTCGAATTTAAATTTTAGTAGACCTATACAAAGTGGCAGTTTTAAAGATGAGTACTCTTCTAAATTACAGCAGGACACCGACCACTACCAAAATATTAGTTTCAAATGTAAGTATGCCAAACTGACCAGCTGAACTTTTCTATGAAGAGAAGCGAATGAATGCATTGTAATTGTAATTTGTTTAACTAATAACTCTTGCAGCACAACACCGATTATTCTGCTTACCCTTATTGTCGGGATTCAGCGTATGTGATATGTAATAAATAACTATAACATTCAGATTGAGGTTAGTTAGGCGTTTCGACATGGAATAAAATATCCCCGAAATTCTTCGACAAACTGTTCGGCAGCAATTGCCCTGAGAAATAAACGTTGTAATTTTTGATGGCGAAAAATAGATTTTGCGAACTCGCGGCGAGTTCTTGCGACCGCAAATGTTTCCAAGATTATTACGATTAACACGATTGGTAAAACTTTTCGAATTTGCACATCTCTAAAGACTGTTTGATCTACTTCTACATAATCTACGCACCAAACGCCTCCTGTCTGTCAAGGCCAAACAGCGCGCCGCGCGCTTGTGCGTGAGATAATAATGGTAATGTGCATTTCGACCAATCAGAAACTTGTTTCGCGATAACAATATGCGCTGGGCAAATAAATAACCTCTTGAATCTATACTTAGATTTCTGAAAATTTGCGTTCCTGAAGCCAAAAATACGTATCTACTTTATCGACGACGTTTATCGACCACTGTTTCTAACTTGAGTGAGAAAGATAATAATATAGTTATAGTTAAGATCACATACCTATTATTTTTAGGGTTCCGTAGTGAGACCAGGAATTACTTCTCTCCTTAGGCCCTCTTGAATCAACACGAGTTTAAAGTTAAGTAGCGAGTTATGGATTTAAACGCGGTTCCCACAGTCAACGGGTGCTAGCTTAACGAGTTAAACTGGTTTATATATTAAATTTGTGTTGGTGCAAGTGGGCCTTCTCCTCTACTGCTAATGGGCCCGGATACGTTCGGTGAATCTATCGCTAGCTTATTAGTTCGACACCTTCCCCTTCCTCTACTACGTAAGCTATGTTATGTACTACTGTATGTCCGTCCCTCTGTCTATATGTCTGTCAGAACTCAGATCACGTAGCACAAGTTATGCGCTGTTTGCCAAAGCCGAATGTACCTACTGTGAAACTTAAATTAGTGTAATAAGTACGTAGATATTAAATTATTCGTCATATTATTTTTATAATGTAGATACTGTATATAATGTAGGTATATTTATCATTCATTCATTACATTGAATGAATGATTGTAAATTAGGCACGTCCGACAGACAGACAGACATTGTAGCTAGACCAATAAGGTTCCTAGTTACGCAGAAAGTTTCAAATTGCTAGTAAAATATTCCGCAGGTGTGGTTCGAATATAGCTATATTTTCATCTATACCTACAGTTTATATGAATTACCTGTCTAGATTGGGTTAGGTACTTCCGTGCTCTCGGCTATATTCTGTGGGTGGTCGCACTGGAGTGATGGTGCTTATTTATGTCGGTATATGCATTTCAGTAAAGGCGTTTCTGTAGAAATGTTTTTTACAGAATGTTGCATGCAGCACTTTCTTTTCGAATTTGAAAGCAGATTCGTGGAATCAATAGGATAAATACATTTTATTACCGTAGGGGGACCGTTCAAGTAGAATGTCGTTGACCGTTCACATACCACGTGAATACTTTTTGACCCCCCCCCCCCCCCTACCCCTCCCCCCTTTGTCCACGTGGAAAATTCGGTTTTTTTTCCTGTTACTGTGTGACGCACTTTAGAGTTTAAGGTTAAAAAAACCGTTTAAAAACGCGATATTTTTTGAAGATGGACTTAAAGAAGACGCAGGAAGCTGAATGGATGAGAAAGTAGTACTTGCAATTTTTGTCATTTAATTTAAAATGTCAATAAAATTGAGGGTAACATAAAATAAAGGGCTGAGAGACATGCGTGCGGCTGTGTGTACCTACTCAAGCGAGCGAGCGGCTACAAACAGCCCAGTTCGCGGCATTGTGAGTTTAAAAAAAATCCACGTGGACGGTCTCTGTAAGAGTCCGACTGCTCTGCTTACCCCGACTGTCGAGATACAGAGTGTTGTGGTATGTATGTAGTTAGCGGTTTCAGTATTTCTAACAACTCAAATAGCAGGGGCGGAGTTGAGATATTATAGTTTATTTGTATTAGTACGAAGATTCGACGTCTCCTTCCTTAATCTCCGGCGCCACACTATTCTCCTCCCTGATCTTATATTCAATTATCCTTCAGAATGAATCTTCTGAATATTAATAGGATTATGAAGCATGGCCCATTATGATGTAGCCTACCTACGTCTGCCACTAATTCTCTACAATTTATCTGCACACGCTACTATCGTATCTAAAATTGAGATGGTACCCTTTTGAGCTATAATCGCCTTGTGCATTTATATATTTTATGTTATTATGCGGAGATGGGTCAATTTTGTCATCAGTAAATATTTTGTAATTTATGTTTTTAATACAAATATTAATCCAATTAATGTAGGCACATTTTCTTTGTTTCTATAAAATTACTATGTATTTTTGATGAAAATAAACGTTATTTTCTTTCGTGAATTTATTTCTTTCAATATAATTATTTAGGAAAAGTAAACTACTTACCGATTATTTTCTTCTTCCCAAATCTTTTTCCCAACTTATAATCACGGAGGTGCTTCCCCAACTCCATGCTTATAATACGGTGGGAAATTACATGATTTTTAATAGTTTAAATTAAACAATAGCTTAGACCTTATGGTCTATAGACCGTAAAGAAAGAATGTATGTAAAAAAGAAAGTACGTAAATAAATAATCTGTTGAGGTCGGGTCGTTATAACCACTATTACTAGGAACGTGGGTTCGTCGCGGCCATCTTGCTAGGAGTAGTGGCGAGGATAACATGTTCAATTGCTTATTTTTATTTTTATTAGAAATTATTTCAATGTGTCAAAACAAAATATGTTTTACTTTACTTCGAAATTCGAAGCCGATTCCCGCCAGCGCGTAAATCTGGGAAAACATCTTCAATTCATCTGCTCTCGGATTAATTAATTGAAGAGAAGAGAGCGGATTTATTAATATTAATTATTTGATAAATCCGTGCTACATTTTACTGGCAGGCTCGGCAGGTAACAGCTAAGAGAGATAAGTCTGAGTAGGTATAATCGCACTCAATAAAGATGGACGATTGGATGACATCACAATAAGCAGAGATGATCGGTATATAGTTATAGCGAGAGTTATAGGTACATTACGCCATTTAAAATTTGAATTTTTGTTCCCTGTAAGTCTAATCCGCATAATGTTAACGGGTTTTTACCCTTTATTTTCATAAAATATAAAAAAAAGTAATACTAATAGTAATAATAACTAAAGAATTAAAACCTACCTAACAAACATTAAAAAACTATCAAAAGGGGCGTTTTCAAATTGTTCCTAGAACACATGCGCCATTACCCCGCTGGATGGCAAGGCTTATTCTTTGAATGAAGTAGGCCCTTATTGTGGACCAGCAGCAGAGGGCCAAGCCTCTTCAAGAAGCTTTTACGGGTTTTTAAAGTAAGTATGTCAATAATTGTTTGGAAGGTAAGATTGGTATAATATATATTTGTGATTTATTTTTGGGGCTTTAAATAATAATTTGTTAATATCAGCCCTATAATACTCTCATCTTTTCTATACATTAGAGCCCAGAGTCCCTATTATCTTACTTTTTAATCTTCTACCTATATACATTTGTAATAATATTTTAATTGTATATTTTTTTATTATAATTTGTATATTTGTCTTAAAAACATATATATACCTAACAAATCTAGTCAGCTGCAATGTTTTAATTGTATTTTTTTATTTAATTGCATTATTTTATATTGTATGTGTGAAACTAATGGAATGAGTACCATAATACAGAAATTATACTATTACTATAGGTAACTATAGATGCAAATTTCAAAAAAATATAATAAAAATGATTTGAACATAGACCTCTGACATAAACCGTCAGATCACATATAGTGACGATGCTAAGATTAAAATCTACGAAGAAAGGACGAAGCGTCCGGGCCGAAATAACTTCGACAAATCATCTCCATTCATTTCAGATGAAACGTAATGAAAAAAAATCTGTCATAATATTTTTCTTTGATTTCTTATTTTCTCGCTTCGTTCGTTTGGCTGTAGGTATTGTAATTATTTTCTCATCTGTAGGCAAGGCACAGGCAGGACACCGGTATTATTTTTGTGGTATTCATTTATTTTTGCCCTCAACGGTACTCGTGTATAATAGAATAGGCGACTATTTATTGAAAAAATAGGTACCACTGCACCTCAGTGTAACCACGACCAAAGAGTGAAGCACTGACATGGCACCTATCTCCCTGGGGCCTGATGGGCTGACTTCCTGGGTGTAGGAGATGATGTAGTTGTTAGTTTACTTTATTTTATTGTTTTGTTAGTATTTTCTTCTTCTCTGTTTGCTACCCTTATAAGTGTTCATAATTAATTCAGGTTGACTGCCAGAGATTGCCTTTTGTGCAATTTTGTATTGGAAAGCAATAAAGTATCTATATTCTATTCTATTCATCCATGTATAATAAAAAAATCCGTTATCAAATTTCCATAATAAAAAAGATACGTAGCTACCTAGTTAGAGTGTTTTCATTTTACGAAGGCACGAGGGGTATGAGGTAGGAAGTGGTGAGACCGCGCGGAGCTCAGTAGGGAACGACTCGGTTCGACGGAGCGACGCGGAGACGTGTAGAACGTGTTACGGACCGGGCACCGAGTTCGTTCTCTACTGAGCTCCGCGCGGTCGCCTCTCGCACCCACCTACCTCGTACCCCTCGTGCCTTCGAAAAATGAAAACACTCTACCACTACCTTGCGGTCATTATGGTATATCCACGAAGGACAACTCTACAATTTTCGCGATATTTCTCAATGTGCACGGGCAGGCGAAGTCACGAAGTGAATCTCAGATGGTGCCACACTCGCTGGTACCCATAAGCCATGGGTACCCAGCAAACACCGAGCCAGCAAGTGTGTTCAATCATGGGTCATGATCAGATCAAAGATGAATAATTTAACCAGAGTAAAATTGTATTACATTTTCAGTTTATATTTCGGCGATGGCTGAAAAAGACCCAGACGTGATTGGACCCAAATTGTACGAAAAATGTTCCTGATACAATAAAATCAATAAATAGTGACAATGTGTTCCAGAGTCAGCTGAAAATATTTCTCTTAGACAATCCATTTTATAAGTTAAGTGAATTTTTTTCATACTGTAAATAAAAATTCTGCTGACTTTGATAATTCAAATTGTTTATATGCATAAACACAAATTTTATTAATAACTTGACTGAACCCTATGTTCTTTGTTTTGTATTTTATTATCTTTTTTAATTAGTATATTTTTGACTTAGTATTTTTAATTTTTTGCTTAGATATAGTATGTTATATTTAACATAATGAAAACTTAGTATGTAAGCTATATTTAAAAAAAGCTCTGTAAGGTTTCTTACTCGGTTCTTCCAGATTGCACTACTGAACGGGACAACATAAAAAATTATGACGAACCATACTGAATATGCATATGTCTCAATGAAATATCGTTATTGTTGTGTGTTCTTTATGGCGAAATAAATATCTGAATCTGAATCTATTTATATTTTGGTGAGAATATACTGTTGATAGACAACGAGAGTTACAACGAGAATAGAGTGACGGACGAGTGAGATACGAGTACATGGGTGCCAACGACGGGACGCCACCTATCGGGATAAATGTTTTTGTTCCTTTTGCTCATGTTAAATTTTTGTTACGTTTGGCCTCAATAAAGAGTGTCAAGGATAGTGCCTTATTTATTACGAAATTGCTTTCGCCCTCAGCTTCGCTTCGCGTGACTTTTTACTCACAGCTCAGCCCGCTCATGACCATCTTGGGAAGTGGTAGAATGTAACAGTGAAAACCGTATTGAAATCGATAAAGTGATTCTCGAGTTATAAGGATATTCGCATTTTGATATACAGGGTGTATCAGGATAGGTTTGAAAAACTTCAGGAATAGAAAGTACTCATTATTAGAAGAAAAAAATCCATAACACTCAAATCGAAATTCCGTTTTTTTTGTCATACAAAAGTTGGAAATTGTAATAAAACACGATGGACAGTGAGACTGAAGAGTGCAGTGAACTAATTCAGTCCTCTTTTTCTTTTGAGGTCATTGAACTTTCAGTGTTTGGAATTTACCTACACGCAGTTCAATAATTGTACTAGTTATTTATGCGACCTACCCATTTTTATTCATGAGTTAGAATTTATTTTTTATTTAATAAAGACCAAATCTTGAAGAATAGATTTTCACCAAAAAGTACTGTAAAATGATCGAATCTGGGAAAAAGTTTCAGAGCTTTTCGTCTTCAAATATGGGCCCCTTTGGAAACCTGAAGTTTCGAAAACCTATTCTGATACACCCTGTATATACGTTCACGGTCGGTCGTCGCCTCGACGGTCGCCCACAGAAACTTTGCTTTATTTATGCCTCAAGCAAGTCGTAATTTGGCATACATAGACAAATTATTGAGACTAGACTCACAACTTCTACTCAAAATAATGTAATAATTTCAGCTCAGCCGAGTCGAACCCAAGTCTAGATATATCACGACTTAGCAAAATCCTAAGGCTTGAAGTTAACTTTGCATTCCAAATTCGAATAATTTGAATTATAAATGAGTATGATTGAAAAAAAAATTATGCAGGCAGCAAGAAGACGCTGATGGATAACATTTGTCTATGAATACGATTGAGCACGCTCGCCCGAGTAAGATTAAAGAAAGACATAAGTTAAAGAGTGTAAGAAGCAATGTGAGTACGCTCTATGGATACGGGCCTAAGGGTGTTACGTGCAAACCTTTTTATTTTTATTCGTAGATGTACAGTTTCACAGTTGCTGAATAATTGGCTTGACTGTAGCAGGTAGGCAGGCAGGACCACATGGCAGGATGGGACTGCAGTCTGTGCCGACATTGTTCACACAAGAACGCTGAATGTTAACGTTTTGTCTCGCCTCGCACGAAGTAGTGACTTAGATTTTTAGAAAAGTTGTAAGTACATTAAACATTTTTGAGTGTCAGATACAAGATTCAGAATTCATAACTATGTAAGCCAAAAGACACTGATTCAAAGCAGCTTCAATGGATCCGGTCATTGTTTTTCGCAGAATATCTTCTGAGAAATCATAACGATGGGTGGTGGTAAGTTCGGCCACTGAAAATAAATGAGCATTTTCTATTTATAAATCAAAGTCAACAAAATAATTGCGTAATTTTTGCTTCAAATAAATTCGGTGGCAATTTTTGTATCAGAACCGAAATTGATCAAATTTACAACTGGAGTGAAACCGATTTAAATAATATTAGCAACACATGAGGAAAGTTTTAGCTCATGTAGAATTCTAGGGATTATTTTATTAGACCCTGTGCCTAAATCGGTTAGCGAAATATGGTAAGTATCACGACATTTTGAATTTACAAGACTTTGTTCCTATAGACTTTGTTACAATTATTAAAATAAGGCGTCACGCGTCACTCATCATCCGTTACACGTTCGGTCGACATTTTCACTTTTTATCGATATTGGGCTGCTATTTTAGAAAGGTCTTTCAATATTAGGTATTTTTAATAGTAAGCTAAGGGTAATGAATGGCAAATTCAATAAAATCACTCCTCCCTCGCGAAACAACGTTCAGAGAGGCGCCATGCCAGCTTTAATGCAGATAAAAAGGTCGTCGTCTAATTTATTAAGACGACTTTTGAAGATCCCCAGGTCATAGGTACATGCTCGTAGTAGAACACACCATCAACGGAATACCGTTCCATATTTTTGCCGTACGGCACAAGAACGTTTTCGAAAAGCGACGTGTACGCAGAAATGGGTGTCGACGACATATGGATGTTCCGAGGGATAACGAACTTACTCCTGTCGAAATCTTCGGTCGAGCCAGCCAAATGTAGATATAGCATGAGTATCCCTCCCGTGTACACTGAATGTTTGTTGTTCGGTAGGTTGCGCCTCGCAATATGCGCGTCGCACGGCGCCCCCGGGATCTCATAAAACGGCGAAGCGTCGAAGGGCGAGAGTGAATGCTCAATTTTTCATCAAGCATTGTTTCCCGCCAGGTAGACGCGACTACTCGTTTGCGGCACGCTCGATACACGAATAAAACAGGAAAGAAATGCGCTGTCGGTCTCTCTTCGCCCTCCGCCATGTTCGTTCAGACATGTCGTCGAGCGGTTCGTTTTCAGAATACACTCTTCTTTGGTTCTGTTTTGACTGAGGACTATTCAGATGTAGCGAAGCGTCAATTTCATTGTAGCTGATGTAATCTAGGGAAACAGTATTTATTTAGCACAGAGCAAAGTAGTAGTTAGTAGCGAACAACCGACTGCGAACGCCAAAGATAGCCATCCACGTTTTATATAGAACAGATACTACATAAAGTCTCATGAACCTGTTTTATTAAAACTCAATAGGTATGCACTTTGTTTTAGTATATATAACTTTTCGGATTCATAAATCGTCGAAGACGTTATACATGACCGCGTCTCGGATTTGAGAACCTTCAAAACTTCTTAAAAGTTCCTACTTCCCTGTTCGATATTTATGTTTATCACCATTAAATTACACAAGATGATGAACAAATTTTGTTCATATTTGTTCAACGTTGTCCTACAGTGGTAAATGCTTGCAGTGGTAAGTCCGCCTTGGCGCACTGTTTGTCATGTTTGTCTTCATGTACTTACTGTTCTTCTCTCTAATGTGTGCAATAAAGAGTTTCTATTCTATTCTACATAATGCACGCGGTAGATAAGTGAAAGTGTGTTTGTGTAAACAAATAGTGCAGCGGGGTGCGTCTGGGGGGTTCCTTGATACATTTGTACAATTTCCTCCTTCGCTGCTCCCCTGAACTCCCCTCTACCAATACAGCTTCTCAAACTACAACAAATGGACACGGTGTTGTTTGCTTTCGTAGGAGGGTCAAATTGTTTTTGTTTCCTATTGCTTCTGTATTAATTTTGTTTGTATTGCCAAATTGGGGTTGAAATCTATTGATATTGATCTATTCGCTGCTGTTATAAAATGAAACGTCTGTCTGTAACGGCTAAACTCAAAAACGTCTAAACTGATTTACCTAAATGTAGTTTTCATATAATTGCATACTTGCATATTGCATATTGCATATTGCATTGCATATTGCATACTTTGCATATTGCATATTGCATACTTTGCATACTATATTATAAATTCGAAAGTAACTCTGTTGTCTGTCTGTCTGTCTGTCTGTTACATTTTCACGCCTAAACCGCTGAACAGATTTCGATAAAATATTGCATGGGGATTAATTGCATCCTGAGGAAGGACATAGGCTACCGTTTGTCCCAAAAAACAACCCTTAAGGGGTTGAAATAGGGGATGAAAGTTTGTATCGGGAATCCAGCATTTCTCAAGTTAGAGATAAGAAAATTCATATTTAGGCTTTTGGTATGAAATAAAGAGTTAGTGTTTCAGCGTTTTTGCTAAATCAACCCTTAAATTAAAATAGGGGATGATTTCAAAATTATATTTTAGGATTTTATAAAATTTAGTACGGAGATGAATTGCATCCTGAGGAAGGATATAGGCTACCTTTTGTCTCAAAAAATAACCCTTAAGGGGGTGAAATAGGGGATGAAACATTGTATTGGGAATCCAGCATTTCTCAAGTTAGAGATAAGAAAATTCATATTTAGGCTTTTGGTATAAAATAAAGAGTTAAGTGTTTCAGCGTTTTTGCTAAATCAACCCTTAAATTAAAATAGGGGATGATTTCAAAATTATATTTAAGGGTTTTATAAAATTTCGTAGAGAGATGAATTGCATCCTGAGGAAGGACATAGGCTACCTTTTGACTCAAAAACAACCCTTAAGGGGGTGAAATAGTGGATGAAAGTTTATATGCGGAATCCAGCATTTCTCAAGTTAGGGATATGACAATTCATATTTAGGGTTTTCTATGTAATAAAGAATTACGTGTTTCAGCGTTTTTGCTAAATCAACTCTTAAATTAAAATATGGGGTGATTTCAAAATTATATTAAAGGATTTTATAAAATTTTGTACGGAGATGAATTGCATCCTGAGGAAGGACATAGGCTACCTTTTGTCTCAAAAAACAACCCATAAGGGGGTGAAAAGGGGGGGGGGGGGGGGTGAAAGTTTGTATAGGAGTATCGGTTTTTTTAAAGGTAGGAACTTGAAAATCATAATTCTAGCTACTCATCATAAATACATAATTGTTTCAGGGATTTACAATTTAAAGGGGGGGGGGGGGGGTTTTTCGAGAACGTTTATCGTCTTCCTGAACGCAGCTCGGCCTTCGACCTCGCCCTTAATTACTTACTTTCTTAGAGATGGTTTATTGTATTCCAGAAAGCAGCTTAGCCTGCAGCCTCGCCGTTAGTTACTTACTTTATTTAAAAGGTTTATCGTTTACCTAAACGCAGCTCGGCCTTCGGCCTCGCCCATAGTTACTTACTTTAATCTAGAAGGTTTTTCCTCTTCCTGAACGCAGCTCGGCCTTCGGCCTCACCCATAGACCCATAGTTTATACTTACTTTCACCGAGAAGGTTTATAGTCTTCCTGAAAGCAGCTTGGCCTTTGGCCTCGCCCTCAGTTACTTACTTTCTTCGAGAAGGTTTATAGTCTTCCTGAACGCAGCTCGGCCTTCGGCCTCACCCTCAGTTACTTACTTTCTTCGAGAAGGTTTATCCTCTTCCTGAACGCAGCTCGGCCTTCGGCTTCGCCCGTAGTTACTTACTGTCTACGAGAATTTTTATCGTCTTCCTGAACGCAGCTCGGCCTTCGGCCTCGCCCTCAGTTGCTTACTTTCTTCGAGAAAGTTTAGGGTTTTCCCGAATGTAGCTCGGCCTTCGGCCTCGCCCTTAATTACTTACTTTCTTAGAGAAGGTTTATCGTTTTCCTGAACGCAGCTCGGCCTTCGGCCTCGCCCTTAGTTACTTACTGTCTTCGAGAAGGTTTATCGTCTTCCTGAACGCAGCTCGGCCTTCGGCCTCGCCTTTTGTTACTTACTTTCTTGGAGCAGGTTTATAGTCTTCCCGAACGCAGCTCGGCCTTCGGCCTCGCCCTCAGTAACTAACTGTCTTCGAGAAGGTGTATGGTCTTCCTGAACGCAGCTCGGCCTTCAGCCTCGCCCTCAGTTGCTTACTTTCTTCGAGAAGGTTTATGGTCTTCCTGAATGTAGCTCGGCCTTCGGCCTCGCCCTTAATGTATTACTTTCTTGAATAAGGTTAATCGTCTTCCTGAACGCAGCTCGGCCTTCGGCCTCGCCCTCAGTTACTTATTGTCTTCGAAAAGGTTTATGGTCTTCCTGAACGCAGCTCGGCCTTCGGCCTCGCCCTTTGTTACTTACTTTCTTCGAGAAGGTTTATAGTCTTCCTGAACGCAACTCGGCCTTCGGCCTCGCCCTCAGTTACTTACTGTCTTCGAGAAGGTTTATGTTCTTTCTGAACGCAGCTCGGCCTTCGGCCTCGCCCTTAGTCACTTACTTTCATCGATAAGGTTTATAGTCTTCCTGAACGCAGCTCGGCCTTCGGATTCGCCCTTAGTTACTTACTTTCATCGATAAGATTTATAGTCTTCCTGAACGCAGCTCGGCCTTCGGCCTCGCCCTCAGTTACTTACTGTCTTCGAGAAGGTTTATGGTCTTCCTGAACGCAGCTCGGCCTTCGGCCTCGCCCTTAGTTACTTACTTTCATCGATAAGGTTTATAGTCTTCCTGAACGCAGCTCGGCCTTCGGCCTCGCCCTTAGTTACTTACTTTCTTCGATAAGGTTTATAGTCTTCTTGAACGCAGCTCGGCCTTCGGCCTCGCCCTCAGTTACTTACTGTCTTCGAGAAGGTTTATGGTCTTCCTGAACGCAGCTCGGCCTTCGGCCTCGCCCTTAGTTACTTACTTTTATCGATAAGGTTTATAGTCTTCCTGAACGCAGCTCGGCCTTCGGCCTCGCCCTTAGTTACTTACTTTCATCGATAAGGTTTATAGTCTTCCTGAACGCAGCTCGGCCTTCGGCCTCGCCCTTAGTTTCTTACTATGTTCGAGAAGGTTTATTGTTTTCCTTAACGCAGCTCGGCCTCCGGCCTCGCCCTTAGTTACTTACTTTCTTCGAGAAGGTTTATGGTCTTCCTGAACGCAGCTCGGCCTTCGGCCTCGCCCTTAATTACTTACTTTCTTAGAGATGGTTTATCGTTTTCCTGAACGCAGCTCGGCCTTCGGCCTCGCCCTTAGTTACTTACTTTCATCGATAAGGTTTATAGTCTTCCTGAACGCAGCTCGGCCTTCGGCCTCGCCCTTAGTTACTTACTTTCATCGATAAGGTTTATAGTCTTCCTGAACGCAGCTCGGCCTTCGGCCTCGCCCTTAGTTACTTACTTTCTTCGAGAAGGTTTATAGTCTTCCTGAACGCAGCTCGACCTTCGGCCTCGCCCTTAGTTTCTTACTATGTTCGAGAAGGTTTATGGTTTTCCTGAACGCAGCTCGGCCTTCGGCCTCGCCCTTAGTTACTTACTTTCTTCGAGAAGGTTTATAGTCTTCCTGAACGCAGCTCGGCCTTCGGCCTCGCCCTCGGTTGCTTACTTTCTTCGAGAAGGTTTATTGTCTTCCTGAATGTAGCTCGGCCTTCGTCCTCGCCCTTAATTACTTACTTTCTTAGATAAGGTTTGTCGTCTTCCTGAACGCAGCTCGGCCTTCGGCCTCGCCCTCAGTTACTTATTGTCTTCGAGAAGGTTTATGGTCTTCCTGAACGCAGCTCGGCCTTCGGCCTCGCCCTCAGTTACTTACTTTCTTCGAGAAGGTTTATAGTCTTCCTGAACGCAACTCGGCCTTTGGCCTCGCCCTTTGTTACTTACTTTCTTCGAAAAGGTTTATAGTCTTCCTGAACGCAGCTCGGCCTGCGGCCTCGCCCTTTGTTACTTACTTTCTTAGAGATGGTTTATCGACTTCCTGAACGCAGCTCGGTCTTCGGCGTCGCCCATAGTTACTTACTGTCTTCATTGAAATACGAATTTCACGCGAGCGGAGCCGCGGGCTCAGCTAGTTTCTAATATGGTATAGTAATTGACCGAATTATAGACGAGGAGTCCCTTAATCGAATAATTAATTTTTCTGTATCTTTTTGATAAATTATTATTGAAATTATCGAATATTATATATTAACATATTAATTGAATGTTAAAAACAAATAAATATACTATTATAACAACAATTAAGTACCTACTTACTTTTATATACATACCTTATCACTATCACATAGGATAATTAATTCTTATAAATAATATTATCATTCGCGCCGAGTCAACAAAACATGCACTGATAAATGATAAGTGTTTTTAAACGAATGTAGGTATTTTATCGTTTTACAATACAAATTAATCAACTAGCTAGACCGTCCGACGTTCGTTCTATTCCGTCATGAACACGAGTTGCTCCGTGGCTCGGACTTCATATAACTTCAATCCCTTATTCCCTACCCTTAAATCACTAAGAGGTAGGGTGAAGACCGTCCGAATTTATAACACCAAATTGAGTGAAGCTCGATCGAAACAGCTACGAACTACGCACTCTTTCATGTTTTCCGTTGTTCAGGCGCGAGTGGCGACCAAAGGTAACCACTGGCATGGCATCTAGTGCCACAAGGAGAAGAATAAGAAGATAATAATGAGATTATATGCAAACTTATTGCAGAACGCTATTTCTTAGATTCAACCACATCATGTTTCCTAAAAAAAAAACCACGGAACAACCTTTATAGTGGAATCAGCTGTGCGTGCGGTACACTAACCTAACAGCCAGTTATGTATGCGGAATCTGTCGCATAACGTTTCTTCTGACATTATGTATAAGTCAAAATACCAAGTCTGCACTTGCGAGTGTAGGCCAGTTTGCAAGCAACGCATAATAGACTGTCTGTATGCGGAATTTGCGGAAACAAAGTTGAGTTGCACTACAGAGTTGAGAAGCACTTCGCCTTGATGTTGCTCCGTGTCGTGTGGCGTCCCTCGTGTTCCTCCCGCTTCTTGTGCACACGCACCCCAGCCCTAACGTTCCCTGGCGGGGGATCAGCCATGTTGAGTTGAATTTATTTTAGAAGATAGACACAAAACTGAAAATGAAAAGAAAAATTCGTTCTCGACTAAATATTAACATCGAACTCTTGACATTAGTCGCCAGCGTGTTAGCAATTTGTAATGCGCGGACGGTTAATTTATATACTTATCTCATAGTATAGTAGTTCGTTTAAAGGTTAAGTTTGTTCGAATAGAAACATGTTGACTTGCGAAGTATTTTTGTCAGTTCTTCGATCGCATTGAAATAGTACTGGCGGAATTTTCAAAGTATACAAGTGTATGCTTCCTACCTGTGGATTAAAATTATGCTATACAACACAGCGTGGGCCAGGCATTTAAAAGGAAATTTAAAAAACATGAAATAATTTTTATTTGTGCAATTATTTACAATGGACTAGTCTGTCTAAATAATTGCACAAATAAAAATGTTCTCTGGAACAGGTTAAATATAATGTAGAATATAAAACTATTTCCTTGATAAACCTCTGAAAAAGTTGATAATTTTAACTACTAAACGTAGCCAGTTTAGTGAACATTAAAATTTTCAAAAATCAAATATCTCACATTTATGTTTTGCCTGCACGTGGGGTTATTCCGCATAGGTGTCATGCCAAGAGAGAATGAAGAACAGAAGTGTGCAAAGACAATTTAAAAAAATAAACTGACATGGTTTGCTGTCACCAGGACACCGCCTGCCACAGCCATGATGCCTGACCATCACGATCCTACATCATGCTGACCATTTTAGTTAGTTGTCATACTCATTATACTGACATACCATGTCTGTGTTTCGCTTTCGTCGTGGCGGCCTTCTCCCATTCCACTCTGTAGTTTACGAATACCCAGTTTAGTTGTTCTACGTTTTCGATGTATAATAGCAATCCCCCGTACCTTCAAGCATTCACCGCGCGCACGTCAGGGCCGATATTTTGGCGACTCCATCGATCACTGCGCGCTCGGACACGGTTCCATTTTCCGATGCTTTCGCTCAATAAAGCAGCGAGTGGCCTGGACCTTTACTATAAATCAGAAACTTTTTTTTTTCAAAGACATCGAGGAAACTTACTTCCGTTTGTCCGTTTCTGAAGTGCGGAGCTTGAAGGCGGAATGTATGCTGCAAGACAGCTGCAAGTAATAAGGCTTGAGAGTGCCAGAGAAATATTTGATCGTCGCTAACATATATATTTTAATAAAATATATTATGCCAGTCACATATACTCGTAGGTTGTTTTAACACTAGGTGCAGTGCAAGTCATTAAGTTTGGGGACACAGACAAAACATACATACATTTCTAAAATTATCATCATTCACTCTGTGGAAATAGTCGTTAGGAATATGCTCTTTATTAGCTTTAGGTTGTTTCTATGGTCGCTAGTAATATATAAATTCGATGGGTCGCTAGGCTTTGAATTATTATCATGCTAGTTATTTCCGTGACTTCGCCCGCCCGCGGCCAAATATCCTATTACCATAGAATTAACCTTCGATCCATCGATCTTCTTCGATATCTTTCAACGTTAAGAGGACAGAGATGGCACTACCATTGGCACTACATTGTATAAAATAACGCCTTTAGTCCCTAAAACAAACTGTTTCACAGACAGCTGACGCTATTTTGATTTTTCTTATGTGCCTGTTAGACAGTTAAATGGCCGAACAGACAAACACCCAGGAGGGTTCTAATGACAGCATTTCACCTTTGGCGCAACTGAATTTTATAGTAAGTGTCTATATGATGAGCATAAGTATTTTTGGTTACTTACGTATGTAGTTGAGTTGGCGGAATCGGCCCATTTGTTATCCGCCACAATGGGTTCTCAGAACTTGAGTGAAATAATAATGACAAACATGACGTGTCGATGACTTCACCTCTAGTCAGCTCTTAATCTGTGTTTGTCGGTACACATATTCCTGCTTCATATCACACCAGCAGCATGTATTGCGCCGAATGTGGAGGGGAGGTGATGTTGCTCTCATTGGTGATCAGCTGTTTTAGCTGTAACTTCAACATTATTTCAATAAACAATCCTGCTTGATTAACGTTTTCCGTTCCAACTCTTGAATAAGTAGACCGGAGGAAAATGTATTCTTAGGTCCATTTGCGTGGAGGAGGATTACACTCTGATTCAGCGAATCTTAGCATTATCTTGCGAAAATGTACCTATATCTTTTTTATTTTTACTGAAAAGCAAACAAGACATGTGCATAAAACTAACAGACATGGCATAAAAAACCCAGCAGCGCCTTCCACGAAACCATTAACAAATGGACGTATCATTGAAACAAATAAAATGCGTGGAATAATCCTAGATTTGTGGGACTATAGACAACCAGACGAATCTCCATTCCCATAATTCAGCCTTATCGATAGATCACAGATAATAGGCAGCCTTTAGTTATGTTCTAATGTTAATTTAATATTTTTTATGTCTCACCTTTTTATGTTTCTGTACCCATCACGGAAGCCTATTACTAAACCTAAGCCGTCTGTCTGTCTGTATTTCTGCTGTATCTTTGGAACCGTAATAGGTAGCCGGTCGGTTGCAATTTTCACAGAATTTTGTGTGTTAGTATTATTATGGTAAAATTTACGAATTAAGGGGTCTTGAACAACTATCTTAATTTTCAGAAGAGCACCATCTTTCACCAATACATGGCGGTACGGGCGAGTGCCACTCTAAAGTAAAATAACAAATAATAACGGGCTTAAAACTCTCGCACGAGAGCGTGTAGAAAACTGGCAATAACTGAATAATTTTTTTCAAACCCGACACCTAAATCAATAATATCGTCCCATGCTACGAGGAAAAAATAAATACAGGCGGGGCGCATTAAAAGTAATACACAATATCACACCGAATTGTTACCAATTATATACAAAACTGACGTATGATAACACTTTCGTGGAACTGATTTGATGCCCTACTTACCTCTATAATTTTTTTTCCTCGAAGGTCTCATGTACTCAAAAAGAGTACCGTGTGGGGCCAGTACTTAAAAAGAATATCCCCACTGCATCTCTCCCCATGCATGTCGTAAAAGGCGACTAAGGGATAAGGACAAGATGAAGGAAGAAGGGCGACAGGTCCGCCACCAACCGTACCTTGGCACGGTACTTCCACTGAGTCATCCAGCAGGTGGGTCTTCGTGCCTTACTTGCTGCTTGATCGATTGAATCTTGCTCGAATACTTTGCGAAACGTGGTGGTGGTTGTTGTGCTGTAATTACTTACTACCTTACTCGGTGGTAGGGTTCAACCCGCCCGGGTTGGTACCAACGCACTGAATGAAACGTCGGTCGAAACGGCTATGTAAATAGTTTTTGTTTTCCGTCCAGTTCAGTGTAGCCGGCACGATCGAAGGGAAGCACTGACATGGCACCTAGTTCACCCGGTGTTATGGGCTGACATCACGGATGTTGTAGGTGATGTAGCCAATCGTTTCAGTTTCCATAAACATAAAAAAACAGAGTTCTTGCAGCACAAAACCGATTACTCTGCTTACCCCGATTGTTGGGATTCAGCGAGTGTGATATGTATGTATGTCTCATGTAAGTACTATATCCACATCAGGTTTGTGCAATTTGCCTTCTCGGCTTCTTCATAACTTCAGTACAGGAAGTCATTAGTGGAGCACCCGGGGCTCCTGCGTGGTTCCCGCCCGGCACCGCAACCTCCGACGAGGTCTCTAGTCTAGCGTATCTCGCTTGCAGGAGTTTGACTTTTTGCTTACCCGGTTTTGTTGTAGGTGCCGGGAAAGCGAGACGCTTGCAGCTTGCAGCTCTACTGGGATACCAACAACGCGAGGTTAGTGCAGTTTTTATGCATGTGGTCCTGCCCTGCACGGACAAGAAGGGTGATGGAGCAGTAAATTATTATAATGACGTAGAGATACGAGTAATATAACCAACTTTTTTTTTTATGGAAACTGACACGGTTGGCCACATCACCTACAACGTCCGTGATGTCAGCCCATAACACCGGGTGAACTAGGTGCCATGTCAGTGCTTCCCCCTTTGATCGTGCCGGCTACACTGAACTGGTCGGAAAACACAAACTATTTACATAGCCGTTTCGACCGACGTTTCATTCAGTGCGGTGGTACCAACCCGGGCGGGTTAGACCCTACCACCAAGTAAGATTAGGAGGAAAGGGACCTACAGTTTTACGAGGAATCCGAACCTCGGTCAGCCTCCAACGGTCAGCGGTCACCCATCCAAAGACTGACCGCACCCAGCGTTGCTTAACATTCAATAGCGACAGTTGACTGTCTGCACCACTGAGCTATCGAGGCTAACTTGTACATATTTGTACCGTGTGGGGCCGGTACTTTAAAATAATAGCCCCACTGCATCTCTCCCCGTGTATGTCGTAAAATTGACAAGATGCCGTTCTAATGGACGACAGGGAAGCCACCTATCTTCTTGGCACGGTCTTTCCATCGAGTCATTGGGTAGGTGGGTCTTCGCGCCTTACTTGCTGCTTGATAGTTATTATGCCCGAATACTTAGCTAAACGTGGTGGTCGGTGTTGTGCGGCAATTTACCAAAGTCAGTTTGTTTAGCTCAATTGTAGGGATACAGCGTGTGGTATGTAACGCTACAGTCTCAGCAGCTCGGTGCTGCAATGGATCGATGTGCACACCCGGGCGCGGTCAGAATTTGGATGGATGTACGTTCCGGCTGAGCGTGGCTCGGATTCCGCGTAAAACTGTAGGTGGCCTCCATTTACCAAAGAGTAAACTACTTATACACGGTGTTAACTTTTTGCGCGACATTTCAATTTTATTACTGAATAATAAACCATTTCGTATACTGATTATTTTGTGGTACTTAAAAATAAAATGTAAAATAGTTAAAAAAAATTTGCATATTTTATTAATAATTTTACCTCAACGACAATTTATCTTTGGAATGGTGTAGCGAGCGCCTCCGCGCGCCTGCGACCGTGTGTAACTGTGTACCCAGCTGACTGACAACGTGTCGCGCGCTAGCTGTTGTATCGTGTCGATATGAATGTGAATTTTTTGGTTTATTTGAAAAATTACCCAACTTTCGATTTTTTTGGTAAAGCAGTGCGATTCCTATTACGAAATACCATGTTTTTATACCAAATATAGAAATTGAAAATTTTAAAACCAAAGCTCAAAAAAAAACCTTACCCCCTTTTTCGGCATCAGTATGTGACCCAGAATAACCCCCTTTCGGGAATGTCGCCCATTAAAGTTAACACCGTGTATACTAAGAGGTACAGTTGATTTAATTTAATTTATATTTTATTCGAGAAATAAATTTTTATTCATAAAGGAAGCTGCGTTGCTGTTGCGAAAGAATTTGAAAAAAATTGAATTTGAAACATTTTGAAAAAAAAAGTCAAATAAATATGATAGCCGATTTCTAATTTGCAATTGTACTAATTACACATATTTAACACTGAACAATATATAGAAAAGCCTACAACGTTTACAATAAAATTCCAAAAAAACATCCGTGAAGAGAAACAATACAAGCAAATTAGCACCCGAATACAAAATAATTGGCTCCTAGGAAAAAGCTTCTATGTACGAGCTAAAATATTTCAACATACATCAAATATTTAATTAAACATATCGACTGGGCGAAGACGGCCGCCAATCGCTGTTCTGTGGGTTGGATAGCTGACGAGGAACATTATACAAGGAACGTTGTAGGTAATAGCTAACTTATAAATATTATAACTATTTATAACACTGTATTAACACATGCCTAAATAGAACCCAATACATTATTTGATTATACGACATATTTACTTCGAAACCTACTTAGTTTATTTATGTAGTTATTAGTACTGACATATCTATAGAGTTGTTTCCCTTCTGTAAATAGGAGTTTATGTGTACACGGAAGACAGGAGTTTATGCAAACACCTTCCGAGTACTCGGATATTGATGTTGGAGAGCCTACAGTAGTCCACGTGACTCGATTCAAACTTACGAGCAGAATTTACATAAGCCCAACCTGCCTGTGCTAAGGGCTACAGGAAGGGTATTAAATGTTTACATACATACATACAACGTCACACCTGTCTCCCAATGGGGTTGGAAGAGACGACGAATCTCCACGTCCCACGATCCTGATAGACGTCGATAAAAAATGTTCTTCATATATGCTCATCGGTTACGAGTACTACGCACTATACTCTTTTGAGCACATGCACGATCTGGTTTAGGTACGTGCGTCTTGGGCGACCCTTCCCGACTCTTCCACTCACATTCGCTTCATAAATCTTTTTATTTAGCCTCCTATAACATCCATTCTTCCACCGCGACCGAACCATTATTGCACTCAAATAAAATATGGGCAAACGTCTGTCTGTCTGTCTATCTGTCTGTCCGTCCGTCCGTCCGTCCGTCTGTCCATCTGTCTGTCCGAGGGCTGTATCACTTGAACCGTAATAGGTAGTGCGTTGAAATTTTCACAGAATATGTGTTACTATGACCGATATAACAACAAATAATAAAAATAAGAAACAGTAAAAAAACACGGGGTTTTCCATAGAAGAAACCAAAGAGTGTATGCGCGCTCGCCATCTACCGAATAGAGTGTTGAGCATTTTAACTAATCATGAAATTTAACTAATATGAAGCATTTCATAACACGCCATAGATGGAGTGAGTGGCGCTAACCATGACACGGCGATAAGGAACCCTCGGTGCGCGAATTCGACTTCGGTTTTTTATAGAAACTGACACGGTTGGCTACATCACCTACAGCATCCGTAGTGTCAGCCCATAGCACCGGGTGAACTTGGTGCCATGTCAGTGCTTCCCTTAATTTGCATAAGAAAAGCTACGGGGACAGGAAGTGCTTCTTTAAAATAATTTTGAGAGTGTGAATGGGAGAAGAGAGACGGAGATTGACAGGTAGTTGGTTATCGAGTATCGTGAAGGAGTCGGAATATAATGTAGTGGAATGGGACCGAGTTATCGTTTGACCTTAAAGATAGCCCGTGGGAACTGATAAAGGAAAATATATCACTTAGTATTTAGAAGCATTGGGCTTGAACAGTGTGCAGTAGAGAAGTGATAATGACTAACTTATGTATGTACATATCATCATCATCATCATCATCAGCCTGTATCGGTCCACTGCTGGACATAGGCCTCTCCCAAGGCACGCCACCACACGCGGTCTTCCGCTCTTCTCATCCATCCACTCCCGGCTACCTTTTTTAGGTCATCTGTCCACCTAGCTATAGTATGTACATATGCATGTTGTAATTTCATCATGACGCACTTTTCTTTCATCATCATCATCAATATAGTATTTTG
Organism: Nematopogon swammerdamellus; assembly: GCA_946902875.1. Classification (NCBI taxonomy): domain Eukaryota; kingdom Metazoa; phylum Arthropoda; class Insecta; order Lepidoptera; family Adelidae; genus Nematopogon; species Nematopogon swammerdamellus. The sequence goes on from OX336345.1 coordinate 15,425,824, forward strand.
TCGTAGTTCCAGGTTCAAATCGTGGTCGGGGCGTATTTTTTTTATTATTATTATAAGTAAAGTGTACCTTCAGTGTTCGTTAATTCAGTTAAGTATATAATAAAGATATACGTCATTCAGTTAAGGACCTACATAAATAAAGGCACACTTCATTTAGCTTAAGAGCCAGAATTAAATAAAATTCCATCAAATAAACAATGCTACGAAGCCGGCGTCTGAGCATAAAAAATATGAGGGGTGAAAAAGCAATCACTTTCTGTAAAAATTATAACGCCCAGTGCAGCCGAATCACGCCCTTTCGCCTGTAATTGTCGGTTAGGGGCCGTGAGTTCTCTAATATGGTTATATTGGGTTCGCAGGATACTATCTCTCGGCCGAGGTTGGGCCAGCTCGACCCTCACCCCACGTCACCTCTGACGATGAGTTTTCTTAGGAGATGTAATAGGAAGCGGAATCATAAATACTATTTCCTACCGACTATGAATGTAGTAAAGTATAGATAGATACTTTAAACTATAGAATTAGTTAAAAAACCGGCCAAGTGCGAGTCGAACTCGCGAATCGAGGGTTCCGTATCGCCATATCATGGTCAGTGCTACTCACGCCATCTATGGCGTGTTTTATGAAATGCTTCATATTAGTTAAAATTCATGATTAGTTAAAAATTTTCATAGGTACTGTTTTCGGTAGATGGCACGCATACACTTTTTAGTTTCTTCCATGGGGACCCCCGTGTTTTTTTACTTTTTCTTTTTTTTATTATTTGTTTATACATCGGCCATAATACCACATATTCTGTGAAAAATTCAACGGGCTACCTATTACGGTTCAAGAGATAGCCCTCGGACAGACAGACAGACAGACAGACGGCGTATAGATAGATAGCATAGAGTAGCCATACATAAACTGACCATACGCGCCGGCATTGTTCTTGCGTCCCGTATTGTACGAGACAGTCCCGTATTTTAAAGATGTGTCCCGTAAAATACAAAACTGGTGAAATATTTTATTTTGAAAAAGTTATCTCGAAGAAGAGGCAAAATATTTCTCGGAGCAAATTGGCAGTACTATTACAGACGCGCCAAATGATGTTCCAAATAAATATTTCCGCTATATTAATAATTTAAACTTTTTCCAAAACTAATGTTTTTAAGTTTACTCTGTTATATATTAATTATATCCATTTTTATGTTTTCGGATTAACAGTAGTATGTTTAGCTTACATAAGTCGACGTTTCGCCCGCTACGTCACGGGCTTCTTCAGGGACTGCGGGAGTTCCTGGAGCCGACGACGTCTGGTGTCCGTTGTACCAGATGTCAAACTTCAAATAACTTTTTTCCAAAACTTCAAATATTTTTCCTTTTCATAGAACTGAGTAATTAACTCTAGGTATATCCCCTGATAAATTAACTCTATATGTCGGTTGCTTCAGTCGATTGCACCCTCAACTATGGACTAGGCAATTATAATAACAAACAAACAGACTTACAAACAAACAAACACTGCTCTTTACAGCATGTCGTCAGCCTCGGTAGCTCAGTGGCGCGGTCGGTTGACTGGCGGTCTGATCATAAGCACACCTGGGCGCGGTCAGTGGATGGATGGATGACCGCTCGACGCTCACTTTAAACTGTAGGTCCCTTCCAATCTTACCTTACTAGGTGGTAGGGTTTAACCCGCCCGTGTTGGTACCACCGCACTGAATGAAAGGTCGGTTGAAATGGCTATGTAAATAGTTGATGTTTTCCGTCCAGTTCAGTGTAGCCGGCACGACCGAGGGGAAGCAGGAAACTGTCGACCGACCGCACCACTGAGCTACCGAGTCTGACAATATATTAAGCATACAATAATTCTTCACAAGCCGATTTTGTGATAGATATTCCGGGTACTTATTTCTATGGTCAGAACGCAAATTACCACCTGAGGCAGCCTACTCAACTCACATCCCCAAATCAGGGAAAATATCGGGGCATTGTGTAAAATCAGATTCTACTCTACGTATGCCCCTGCCCTGCAGTGTAATTCGGGTGAAAAAAAAACCAACACAAAAATAAGTAACATTAATATATTGTGTGGTGATCGGTGGTGATACGGAATTACGGAACCCTCGGCGCGTGAGTCCGACTCATATTTGGCCGGATTTTAATTATTGTTATTTTTTTATGTAATCCGGTATGGGTGGCTGAGTCAGAGGGGCCAAAACACATGCTCCGATCAGCCAATATCACATCCGAGAAGGTAGGTGCCACACGGGAGACTTCCCTTTGGATCTCGCTTTGGATTGATGGCTATACTGGACTAGAGGACAACACAGCCGGGGCTTTTATGCGACCATCTTACATCAAGTAAGGTGGTACCAACCCAGTCGGCTACAATTTGAGCACTACCTAGTAAGGGGCAAGGGAAGGGACCTACAGTTTTACACCGGTTCCGAAATGTGAAGCACCAGGTGCAGGTATGCACGTAAATTTTTCCACCAGAAAAAAAGTTATTGGTACCTACCGGATTCGAACCTCGAACCTCTCGCAAGAGAAGCCGACGACGCCCGGGCCACTCGGCCGCCCGCCTCAAATGTTTTGTTTTACTTTGGAATCACTATAATCACACCTAGTTTGACGCTTGTGTGTATTACCGTTTCTACGATAGAGCAAAAACAAAACAAAAACGTTGAAAAAAAAAAGTTTCTTTAATGGGAACCCCGCTTATTTTTGTATTTATTGTTCTTGTTATTGGATAGAATATCCGCCATAATAACATATATTTTGTGAAAATTTCAACGGGTTACCTATTACGGTTTAAAAGATGAAGGACAGACGGACAGACAGCGCAGGCTTAGTAATAGGAACCCTAAAATAGACTTTCAAGTGAGGTGATTTGACGTGAAGTGATTTTACGTGAAGTGAATCTTTCAAGCGTACTGAATCTTTCAAGCCAGTGAGTTGAGTGTTCTTGTAAGACTCCGGCAAAAAGCTTGTACTTTTGATGCAAATACGAATATTTTCCAGTTAAATAATTATGGCGAATATTTCCACATTCTTTATAATTATTTTGCTTCAGAACTGTGAAAGTTTTTTCCCATTTTTATTTGAGAATTAGATATAGAAGATTGTCTTGTATAGAATCCGAAAGCATAACTACATGGTTTTTTTACTTACAAATATTTCACTAATAATTAATTAGTAAGTTTATAAGCAAGTACCTACCTACCATATTATTTATCATGAAAATTATTTCCAATCTCATTACAGCACCTCTTTCATTTGCCGTACTTACTAACTTGTACTACAGACAGAGTAGCTCAAAGGTCGACTTGTCAGCACCTTTTATAAGTACGAGTATATAAAGGTAAACAGTTTGAGGTTCGCGGATTTCAAAAACTGCCGACTAGATTTTTTCAAATATTAAACGCAGAGGTGAGCTTAGTCGGGCCGGAATCGCATTCAAGTAAATAATACTTGCAAATTTTATGACCGCCCGTAATCTGGCGAGAATGAACCTTGAAAAATGAAATCTGTATTTTTTTGAATAAAATTAAACAAAGCTGCAAACCCCGTGCTCTAAGGGTTAGTTAACTTCTCCCCCCGCCCCACTTCTCATCCCCCACCGACGACGCAGAGGTAAACGTTTTTTATCTCCCACGCAAATTCGCATGGAAATTTCACCTCACCCGAGACAGTACGCCTGTTCAAACAATGTCAACATGAGCCTGTTGGAAAGTGCTCGGTCGCACTCTATCGATACACCCTGGGATAGAAACCCAAATAGGTCGCAGCATAAGAGCTATTTGTAATTAAATAGCTCAGAAGAAATATTATAGTGACTCTAAATATGGGAATTTCGAAAGGTTATCAATATACGTACCGACCGGCATACTTTACTAGGCACCCCACGGTAGGGCTAGCGGCGAGTTCGGAGTTGTCGCTCCCACTCGCTCACTGAAGACAAACTGAGAGCGGAAATGGCATTTGAAGATGACGCGTTTAGTTACCGCTTTTGTCGGGTGTCCAGGTAGTGGAGTTCAGAGTTTAGAGAGAGTAGAGCTTAGGCGAGACTTGGCGCCTGAACATGAACCTCTATTAGCAATTTATCGCTACTAGCAATTTCTTACGATCAGTGTCACTCGCTCCAACGGCCTTCTGAATGCGTCGTCTAATGAGACTGAGCTGCGACTCGGCTACCGCTGTTTTTGCATTTAGCGATAATAGGTAGTAGAGAAGTGCGTCCCTATTCTCTATCAACGATTATAGCAAAAATAGTGGTAGTCGCAGCTCTGTCTCACTAGCTGCGCATTGAGAAGTCCGTTGGAGCGAGTGAGACAGATCACGAGAAATTGCTAGCAGCGATGAATATTGCTAATAGAGAATTTTACGTCTAATATGCCTACGAAGCTTAAACCACATGCAATAGGCAGAGTCAAATAAAGTACATATATTGTTGCGAACAGACTATAGAGTCCGCAGATAATTTTGTCGTTGTTGCGCTCACTGTCCTTTGGTGCCAAAATTAGTAGGTGAGTTCAGCGATCGGTGACGTAGTGTCGGCAAGGGCGGTAGACGGGGGGACAGCGGAGGGAGTGTATGATGGTGGGGGTGGAACAATGCATGGGGGTGATTCCCGCGGACGCAGCGGCGGCGACGGCAGCGACTCACGAGGGGTGCCATAGTAAGGGTGATTTTGTCTGCTATTGCTTGGGTAATTATTTCTTTATTTAACCTTTTTTGGTGTTCCACACTTTTGGACTTACGTACAAAAAAAAAACATACGCCATGCGTGTCACGTACCATAGTCTCTTTGAACCTATACCTCACTGTAGTTTTTGGCAGTGCACGTGGCCAATTGAAGAATGTAATATGTTGTGAAGGACATCATCCTTACAACATATTAAAGTAAAAGTGTGGAGAGATGTCAGCGTCCTTCGCCTCCACAGGTTGGCTGCGCAGCTTGCTGTTGTGTGGGCTACTGCCTGGTGGTTTCTGAATTGGAAATATTTAAATGCGGTCTTCGATCTTTCATGAAGCTGTGGCCAGGTGCCGCCACAATGTCCTAGTCTTGCTTGTATAGACACACGGTAGCGTTACATTCGTAGCTTTCTCACACACAGTTATAATTACATTCGTAGCTTTCTCACACACAGTTAGCATTAAATTCGTAGCTTTCCTTCAACATAATGTTATAATAATATAATAATTCATGTTCTCCAGATTACGCGATTCGATAGATGCTATCGGGTTTTCTCGTTATTTTTTGTCCCATCACTCTTGGCCGTGCCATTGTTTGCACGAACCTTGCGAAGGTGAAAATGTCCACTTCGCGGGATGGAACTTTTTCCCAGAAGCGGTCCCCTTTTTGTTAACTTTAGTAGAGTGCGAATTGTTTGATCAACGCAATTTTTAACCGACTGCAGCGAAGCCATCAAGGGTTAGGTGGTTAGCTGGAATATTTTTATTTATACTGTCGGTACAAGCAATGCAATTTGACGAAGGAAAATAACGGGTCATCTGCGTAGATGATCTGACTGAAGTATTATCGAGCTCTACCGAGACCCTGAACCAACCGACACTGTGATGAGTCCAATAATGTCAGCGAAAAATCTAAACAGTCAGTACCAGAAACAGGAGTGTGCTTCGGATATGATAATTAAATTCATTTGCAAGACAATGAAGCTGTCTTCAAAACTAATTTAAACATCAATTCTGGGACTTGGTCGTTATTTATTTAATGGGGCCAATATTGTCAAAAAGAATCATTTGCGGATCTCAACTTGAACATCAGAACTCAAGCTCGACGATATTTTCCTACATTATCTGTCCCTTTTCTTATGTAAAGCAACATGGGTGGCTGTACCGAAGGACCAGTGGTGCAGTCGACAGAGCCAAAATCACCTCTCCTCGCGAAACCATATTTACCATCAGATTTATGGACTGTTGCTAGGCTGTCTGTGTCTAATTTCTTTGTTAGGGATTCGGAAAACACTTTCGTGTTCCACACCTACTCGTGCTTCTATATTTCAGTTTTTTTATTCTAAATTAATGTCTCGCCCAGTCCTAACTAAAGTCCTCCTCCCCCTGTTCGCCTTCGCCAAACCCGCCATACTCTCGCGGAACACCCATTTGTAGTCGACAGAAGAGTACTTCGAACTGCACGATTCTCTAAATCGTTCTTGTGCCGCACTGCAAAGGTGTGGAACGGGCTCCCAGACAATATCTTTCCCTCTCCTACAATCCACGGATCTTCAAATCGCGGGTTAAATTTATGGGCCTTTCCCCAGCGACATTAGTCCACCTCCGAGCCGGACTGGCATCTCCTCGGCGGTGAAATTGGCTGCGCCTGAGTCTTCTACCTCGGGCAGAGCCACCCAATTCGGAAGCAATAAAAAAAAAAGTTTCGTAAATAAATATATGCAAAACCTTTAATGTCAACCTGTATACTAATACGATATCGCCACACGCAGAGGGTAGTTATATTATTCGCCCCTCGACCGCACCCCTCCTCACCGCGCGCACCGCCCGCCTCTTCCCGTTTTAATCCTCATTCTAAACTAAATCGATTGCGCGACTCAATTTGAATCCTATTACTCCGCATTGAGGTACATTTTGGGTTGAAGCTCATCATTTCGACATTGATTGGGACGACACGCGAAGTATTTTGAAGTGCGACACTTGGAAGGGTGATAACTGTATTCCGTTTTATACATCTTTGCATAAATTATTGGTTCTCGGAACTGATTCAAAATTTTCGATTATATTTAGTATAGCTGTACCCGCGGCTCCGCCCGCTCTCATATTTGACTTCTCTGCTAACCTCATAAATTATAGTCACCTATCAAGTGTAAGAATTTGTTTTTATTTAAACCATAAATTTTGACTCATTTGATAAGATGAGGAACTCTAGGAAGGAGAACGACTCAACAGAGCAAGGCCGGGGGAAGACGACTGCCGTTCGCTGCACTGTGGACGAGTCTAATTTTGTACTCATTTTTTTAAGTTTCATATGTTATGTACCTACTTAGGTAATAAAGTGTAGTCACGCAAGTACTTACCGTTACCGTTTTGTTTATGGAAACTCTACACGCTCTACACAACATTGCCAACCGTTTTGTTTATGGAAACTCTACACGCTCTACACAACATTGCCAACCTCATCATCCACTACTGCCATGATGGCAGCCACATAACACCTTGTCCCTATCGGAGCTAGATGCTATGTCAGCTTTTCTTTGCCGTGATGTGTATGGAACAAGCAGCCAATGAAAAGGTTTTCAACAAAGTTGCACGTGTCGCACCTGCCTCGGTCGCACGTGTTCCTCCCTGTGGAGTATATGACCACTATCAGCTATTCGCCTCCCTGTGGAGTATTTAACCACTAGTATGTGGGTTCGCTTTGTGCGTACGATTGGAGCTCTGTGGTTGGAGCGAAATTGCATTCCGGACATACCTACCTACAAATACAATATTGCTATTGTTCAATAACCTACGATCACGAAAGTGTAGACATACCACTGTAGAACTTTCTGATAAGCTCGTCACATGTAGACGTAACAAAAAGTATGAGATATTGGACACCGGATGGCTAAGCTCACATGGCAGTGAGCCGACGACACGACGATCGTTGGATAAAACGGGTTCCAGGTGGGACGACGACATAAAGTACGTCGGAGGCAATCACTGGTTCCCTACCGCTGAAGTCCGGGAGGACTGGAGAGGCTATGTCCAGCAGTGGACGCACAAACGCTGACTGGCTGACTGACGGACATGCATACCCAGGTTGGGCAGGAATGCTCCGTAGTGTGAATGAGTTCTGTATATTCAAAGTTGACGTTTAGTAAACCACTTTGATGACCATACATCCAATATTTAAAAACACCCATGCAGAGAATATACGAATTTTAGTTATGTTGCTGAGAGTTAGCTTTAGGCGTTTGTGCGTTAATCGATAAGAAATCAGTCAGATGGCCATACATCCAATATTTAAAAACACCTACGCAATAATGTGATTTAAGATTACCGTGGTTAACATTCATAGTGGAAATATTTGTTTACGGCTTTACTCACGGTTTTTGTATCGCGTTGCCGCGACGTTTCGACTGGAACATTCGAGCCATTATCAAGCGAGCTCCTGTGTCCGGCGGCGGTCAACGAGGAACTAGTCAGTTTGACATGTTCCGCCGTTGACGGAGATTGTAGCTGTGGGTAGTTTGAAGATGTTGGCTTTGAGCTGCGTTCCGGAGGTCCGCTGACAGACAAAAGGCACTAGTAGTGTCCCTATTGTCGGTGCTTAATGTTTTTGTCCTCAGCGGTGCTAGCACCGGATTCCACGACGGTGACAACTTAAACGCATCTTCCCTGTTGAAGTTGGCATGCTTGGCGATTTCTATGGACTCTCGTACAAGACGAGGGATGTGTCGGGTTACAGTCTATTACGGTCAGACAGAATGCGGTAATTAACCTAACACAGCGACAGCTGTCAAACGCGGAACAAACAATATTGGAAAAAGGATTAAATTTCGCTCTAACTCCAAATAAAATACCGTTTGAAGAAGATATTTGTGCAGTGGAGGATATTATCATGTCAAACCGTATTCCGCGAGCAGAGGCAGACGAACTGAGACAAGATATCGCTGTGACACTTCGAAAATCGAAACTGCCACGACCAAATTCTACATATGCAGAGAGACTTGCCTTACGGGAATTGCGTGAAAATAACGAAATAGTGATCCTTAGAGCAGACAAAGGAAATGCGACTGTATTGATGGAGACGCAGGAGTATCAGGAAAAAATAAAAGGTATGCTCGCCACAGACAATTACGAGAAAATTACCTATTCTCCTACTTTGCGCGTCATGCGAAAAACCATGAAAATAATCAACAATGATGGATCGCCCATCCCTCCTGAAATTCGAAAGTTACTTAGGGAGGTAAATCCGCAGCCCCCTCGGTTCTATGGTTTACCTAAAATTCACAAAACAGGTGTCCCACTAAGGCCAATAGTCAGTCAGCTAAACTCACCTACATATCGACTAGCAAAGCATGTTGCATCCGTCCTACAACCGCTGGCTGGAAAAACTTCCTCTTTCGTGAAAGATTCGTTCCATTTTGTGAACTTACTGGCACAATTAATAGTATCACCGACCGACATCATAGTGAGCTTTGACATTGAATCACTCTATACGAATGTACCCGTACTCGATTCTCTCCAAATAATAAAAAACTTATTACAGAAGAACAATACCAGTACGGAGTACGTGAAGATCGCTGAGCATTGTCTCACGGAAAACTATTTTATATGGAACGGTGACCACTACATACAGAAAGATGGAGTCGCCATGGGATCACCGGTAGCGCCGATTATTGCAAACCTGTTCATGGAAAATCTTGAAGAGCGCGCATTAAGTTCGGCGGTGTTGGCTCCCACCATCTGGCTGAGGTATGTCGACGATGTATTCGCAATCTGGCCACATGGACAACGAGCACTACAAGAGTTTTTGGACCATATCAATACAGCCCATCCACGTATCACATTTACGATGGAGCTCGAAGACAACAATGGACTAGCGTTCTTAGACGTGCTCGTCACTCGTCGTGCGGACGGCTCACTTGGTCATACAGTTTACAGGAAGCCAACACATACTAATAGGTACCTACAAGCTGATTCACACCACGCACCCAACCAGCGTCAATCTGTGGTTAGAGCGTTGTTAGACCGCGCCGAACGTATCTGCGACAAAGACCAAGTCGAGACCGAAAAAAGGCTAGTGAAGAAAACATTATCGGAAAATGGGTACAGTCAACATGCATTACACACAAGAAGAAGAAGACCTGGACCAGCCGTACACACTGCAAGAAGGCAGAGGGCCTTTCTTCCGTACATTCAAGGCGTAACTGACAGAATTAGTAGAAGACTAAAGAAACTAAGCATAGGCACTGTCTTTAAACCACATCGAAAAGTCTGTCAATCAATACGTTCCGTGAAGGACAAACTACCTCTGCAATCGGCAGGTGTGTACAAAATTCCGTGTAGTTGTGGGAAAGTCTACGTGGGGCAGACCAAGAGAAGCGTAGCGACGCGTATTTCGGAACACATCAGAGCAGCCAAAAATCAAGATTCCACGAAGTCAGCAGTCTGCGAACATATGAACTCTGGCATAAACCATTGGATCAGGTTCGATCAGGTTGAGGTAATCTCGACTGAAACCCGACACATCCCTCGTCTTGTTCGAGAGTCCATAGAAATCGCCAAGCATGCCAACTTCAACAGGGAAGATGCGTTTAAGTTGTCACCGTCGTGGAATCCGGTGCTAGCACCGCTGAGGACAAAAACATTAAGCACCGACAATAGGGACACTACTAGTGCCTTTTGTCTGTCAGCGGACCTCCGGAACGCAGCTCAAAGCCAACATCTTCAAACTACCCACAGCTACAATCTCCGTCAACGGCGGAACATGTCAAACTGACTAGTTCCTCGTTGACCGCCGCCGGACACAGGAGCTCGCTTGATAATGGCTCGAATGTTCGAGTCGAAACGTCGCGGCAACGCGATACAAAAACCGTGAGTAAAGCCGTAAACAAATATTTCCACCTACGCAATAAATTATCCGAATTGTAATTATGTTGCTGAGAGTTAGCTTTAGGCGTTTGTGCGTTAATCGATAAGAAATCACATTAAAATGCGCACTGTGCAGTTCAATATAAAATAATACTGAATAATATTTTTATTTGTTTTACAAAATATATACAACTTATATATTACAGATGCATCGAGCAGAACACGTCTGTATCTACACCACTCGGCACGTATGTATAGTCCAGTCAAGGTAGAGCAAGCTATACCACTATTACGTATTCTGTGGTATAGGATATGCGCCGGCAGAGTGCTCATGACGCTGGGCCATACGTTCGGCGCGAAACATCGAGCCAAATAGCTCGGAAAACGATCGCGTCTAATTTTTTAATAAAGGAAATACATTAAATTAAAATTGAAATAAATTTTAAATTGAAATAAAATAAAATGCGAGTGGGAGGCGGTAGAGGCATATCAGGGTCGTGGCACGTGGAGATCCGTTGCCTCTGCCTGCCCCACTGGGAAACAGGTGTGACGCTATGTATGTACGAGTATGTATGTATAAAATAAAACATAAAGGAGATAAACTGTTATGCATATTAGCTACCATACAGGCATTTGCCCGCCACTCAGCCCACAATTTTTTTCTTTAAAATCTTACACAAGATAGCCTTCACCAGCTGCTTCATGATACGGATGTCATGTAAAACTGTAGGTTTAACGGGATGACTGGAGGAAATTGCTTACGGCAATAAATCGGTCCTTTCCATACATTAAGCACCATAAAGTGTAATATTGTATTCCTTTATTTACACTTTTTTTGTTATATTAATTTTACATATTTAAGTGTTAATTAGTGTAATATTATTATTAAGATGAATGTGAATTTTCAATTAATATCGGAGTTAATATCCACATTTACGATTGTGGAGCACTAGCAAAGTGAATGGTTGTGACGATCCTGTAAAAGAGCGAAGCTTAGCCATACTGCCTAGTAAGTTAAGGCCATTGATCTATACTAGTAAGGCAAGATTACGCATTACAAATTGTACACGGAATCCGAATCACGAAGCAACTCGTTTCATGAAATAAATACTAAAAAGTTAACGTAGAAAGGCCAAATCACTTTAGTCCTTTTCCGACTAAAACAATGTTAGTGTTGCAACTGCCTGCAACTTTATATCTAGAGTCAACTGTTACTGTTATCCTATGTAAATTTAACCTTTTAACTCTATCGCGCGAGCTCCATCGTTAGCAACACCGATTCTGTTCTAGAGCTTTTGTCAATTTCGTTTGTCCAAATATAAGCCTAATTACAAGGTATTACAGCTCTGTTTGCGAATGCCAATACGTTTATTTTGTTCACTTAGTTTCGCATCCAGTTGCTCTAATCTCTTTGACATGTGCCAACAACTACTTTTAATGGTATCCTATTTATTGCTTGCTACATTAATGGTGTACGGCAACTGGCAAAATAGCGATTCGCGAAATATTTTATGGAGTGAAGGACGCTTTATTAGTGTTTTGCTAAGTCCAAATTCCAAATTTATGTAATGTGTAGAAGGTTAGTAACAATTTCATTTCCATAAGTCTAGGTTAGAAAGTTTAGAAAAGAAAGAGGAGAAGAGTAGACACAGAAAACAAAACCACAATTTGATAGTTGTCCCGAGTGCACCGTTGTTTTCACCTGTGACGATGCACTCAGGTTTACGAAAACAAAACTAATATAAAATCGGCCCAGTGCGAGTCGGACTTGCGTACCGAAGTTTCCGCACCACAAAAAAACATTGAGAAAGAAACATGTTTCTTGTATGGGAACCCCCCTTAATTTTTTACTTTTTCTATTTTTTATTATTTGTTGTTATATCCGCCATAAAAACACATATTCTGTGAAAATTTCAACGGGCTACCTATTACGGTTCAAGAGATACAGCCCTCGGACAGACAGACGGACAGACGGACGGACGGACGGACAGACGGCTTAGTAATAGGCTTGCGTACGGGATACGGAAACCTAAAAAGTAAATTCAAGAAATATACATACTATGTTGAACAATTGTTGAACAATATTATCTACATATATTTACATACATTTATATAATCTACGCCCTATAAGTAGGCTAGAATATGTGAAGTTATGCCTATGGAACTATGTCATACGCAGTAGCTTTAATAAAAATCAGCGAGTCCCAATACAAATGACACGAGATGAGATATCGTGCATGCGATAAGGTTCTCATGAACAATTTATATTTTATCTCGACTGGACGTATTCATTCGTATGCACATATTACTCGGTCATTTATAAAACGCCTAAGTAAATGGGTCTTACGTAAAATCCTAGACGAGTTGGGGACTGCATGATCAATTATATTTCTATGTGTATGATTGGACGTTACCTTTCGACATACACTTATTATTCAGAGTAAATATATAAAAAATTTACAAACAAATTAAAATTAAGGAAAATTAATTAAAATTAAGACTAATTGACATAAACTGTCTGTATTTATTCTGTATTAAATGTGTATTTATTTTTCATTTAGATTTTATTTATTACTTTGCCATGTTTTTACATTTTTAATGTTGTAAATTGATTATGTTGTATGTATGGGACATGCGCCTGCAAATGAATAATTATTTGATTTGATTTGATAAAAGCTAAAACTAAAATAAACATGAAATGAAGGGAAGCACTCTCACGTCACCTAGTTCACCCGGTGTCATGATTCACGGATGTTGTAGGTAAAGTAGCCAACCGTGTCAGTTTCCATAAAAAAGTCAAGTCTGAAGATTCTAAATTATTTCAGGCGATCTTGTTTCTGGCATATAGCGAGTGTGCTAAGAACAATCCGCTCCACGTTCATTCATACGTTTCAATGAAATCCGCGAGCGAGCCGTGGGCCTGGGCACACATCTAGTACCTATTGTATATAGTCATATACAAAGGTCAATAGCTCTTATAATTTCCATTTGTAATTTATTTTATTTGTCAGCTCATCACACCTGGTTCCTGTTGAAAACAGGTGCGTTCCCAGTATTTTATCTTTACCTACCTATCATATGTATATTTTCAGTCTAATTTTATCAATTGGCACCTACTCTATGTATAGACGAAAAACAAACTTGGCTGAAAATACCATTAATACAAATTTCAAATTTTGTACAATAATATGTTAGTATGCAATACAAGTTTTTTTTTATTTTATTTTTTGATTTGATTTTATACTAAATTTTTGGAAGCAGCCGACATATTATTTCACGCGTGCCGCCCGCCCACCGATCGGGAAGCGGTCCGGACGTCGCGGCGGCGCGCGTAGCTCGGTCACCTCAAAGCGCCGCACGGCGTCCCCTGGGGGCAATTTACTGGACCGAGCTCTGTCCTCGCGCGAGACGTGACGAAGACAAATTATAGAGACACCCGTTCCGTGTCGCACCGTTCGCAACGATATAAACATGCGAATTACTGTCCTATCTATCCTAATATCTCTATCATCATTCTAGCTCGTCTAACCTAACCTATGGATTGTCTGGAACGAAGAATTCACTAGTTATTATTCGAAATTTGGAGTATGTAATTATCATCGAGCTATCCGTGGGCTCCGCTGGTAGAAACCTATAATAGATATTAGTTTTTTTTATCTGTTCTTTAACAGTTAGTATGCGAATTGCCCTTTAGGTAGGCTCATGGTGAATGTTCGTTGTGGCTTTACCATTTAGTTTTATTGTCAGACAATAATTTTTTTATTAAGCTTCGAAGCTTTATAAGAAGAACAACTTAGACGAGCATTACAATAAATATTGTCAAAATTAACTTTGTTAAGACAAGAATCACAGGAAAAACTTATAGCAAGATTTTATTGTTTATTGTTGTTGTTTATTGTTAATTCATATGGCAGTAAGACTGCGCTCGAACTTGTCACAATTTTTTATATACGGTTCGATTACACCCACGAAGAAGAACCGGCAAGAAACTTGGCAGGGTATTTTGTTTTTCATACATATTATTACAAGTATTTTAATGACTAGCCACATAATAACACCGCCTACAGTTTATCGAAAACACCAGCTTGAGAGCAAGATTAACAATTTTACTGATAGTTCTGACTACAAAGACTTATTATATAAGTGTATCAATTATAACAGCTATATACTTTAAACTGTAATTAATGCATTTATAATACTAACACTTAGTTACTTCATTAGTTTAGGTGTTCCCTGCCAAATTTTATTTTCAATGTATTATTGTTAGTAGTTAGGCATTTTAGCCGTCAATCCATAATGCAAATCTACACATAAAGAAAATTGTTCAGTCGTGTGCGTAGTATGGCCACTCGAAAAACCTTCTTTTGATGCGACCAGTACAACTAGGTACAAGCACTTCCGGTGAACCCTACTAATAGGGTTCTATTCGAATGGAGCGGAAGGAATATTTCACGGATGATTTACATCCGCGGGAAGAAAATCCTGCGGCGAGGAGAGGACCATGCCCAGTTGAATACACACACGTGTGGTACCTAACAGATATGTATATATTATAATGTGTATGCCTTTGTCATGGTATTGGATTTGAAAAATAATAGTAGCAAAGCCACAAGTCTGTTAGAATAATCAACAAGAAAAAAATTCACAGGAATCAAGAGTGGAATAACAAGTGCGAGTTTTACTCGCGCGCGAAGATTTTCCGTATCTATCCGCTATCAATAATATCCGCCTATCGGCTCAGGTGGCATGGTCTTCGAATTTGAATTATCAGATATATGTTTATGTTTATTTATTTATTTATTTATTTATATATTACATTGTTACTACAGAGCAAGCCCCAAAATTTAACAATGCAGAATGTTTAACAATGTTATGACAGGTCTCCATGTTTGCCCACTGACAACTGCTACTATAGTAACGTCACTTTATTTTTTTAAAGAATCAAGTGTCAAACATCAAGCTCCTGAAAATTCTTTTTTTGGAACGACCAAAGATTAAGAAGCGGCTATCTACAATGAAATGTATAAAATCTTGTGGCGCCATCTGTTATTCAATAGTCTGACTAATCTATTTTAATGAAACGTTTCTTGTATGGGGCCCGCCCTTAATTTTTAACTTTTTCTTATTTTTCTTATTTGTTGTTTCATCCGCCATAGTAACGCATATTCTGTGAAAGTTTGAACGGGCTACCTATTACGGTTCAAGAGATACAGCCCTCGGACGGACACGGACGGACGGACAGACGACGACGGAGGCTTAGTAATAGGCTTCCGTACGGGATACGGAAACCTAAAAATGATTCATAAACATAATATAGATAAGTTTATTTGAAATTGTGCATACATTCTATTAAAAACAGTGTGGATCAGTTGTCGAGTCGAGTGACACCGGTATTATTACTATTAATATTTATAAATTATTATTTACTGGTTGATAGCAGAATACAACGAATCCCAGAATTCAAATTCTTCCTTGTCTAAGTGGGTTCCAGGAGTCAGCTGCTCTCCGATATCCAAATATTCTTCTCGTTCTGTACTGTACGGCAGCCACCTGACTCCAAGCGACGCGTCAGGAGTTGGGTTTCTGAGACAAAAACATATGAACTTTTTATTATGGCAGGTTAATGTATGTAAATACCCTCATATTTAATAATATCGGAGACATGCAAGAGCCGATTCATATTAATGAAAATATTTTTAAGATTCCGTACTAGCCCAGTAAATAGAGATCAAAAGAGGGGGGCTACCTTACAAACGGTCCGGTAGTTCTGAATTTTTGATATGTTGTTTAGGATGGTTAGAAGTATTAAAAATATAAAAGTATCAGAATTTGTAGAGAATTTAATTACCTACAAATGTTATTCAGATACTTTTTTTTCCTAGAATAGGCCATAACTTAATTACAGCGTTCTAAAGTTAGAAGTTTGCCAAATTTCCAGAAAATTAGTTTTTTTTTTAAAGTTTATATCTCCGTAAGTATCAGTCCTAGAAACAAAATTTGAAATGTTAGTTATAGGAAATTTTATTATCTACAACAATGAGTAGACTCTTTTATAGCTAAACTGCACAGAAATGAAGATATAAGCAAAAATCTGAAGAAAGTGCCGATTTTTTTTGGTTTTTTCAATATGGCTGCGGGCGTGGAGGGGAGGGGGGGGGGGGGGAATTGTGCATTTTATATTTTAAATACTTCTAACCATCCTAGACAACATATCAAAAATTCAGAACTACCGGATCGTTTGTAAGGTAACCCACCTTTTTTTTTTTTTTTTTTTTTTTTATGGAAACTGACACGGTTGGCTTCATCACCTACAACATCCGTGATGTCAGCCCATAACACCTGATGAACTTGGTGCCACGTCAGTGCTTCCCTTCGGTCGTGCCGGCTAGACTGAACTGGACGGAAAACACAAACTATTTACATAGCCGTTTCGACCGACCTTTCATTCAGTGCGGTGGTACCAACCCGGGCGGGTTAAACCCTACCACCTAGTAAATAAGAAGGGAGTCATATCCCTTAGTCGCCTTTTACGACATACACGGGCAGAGATGCAGTGGGGCTATTCTTTTAAAGTACCGGCCTCACACGGTACAAAAACCACCTCTATTTACTGGGCTATACCTCAAAAGAGAAAAAAAAATAGAACCCTTATAGGCTTACTCGTGGTTAACAGACAGCTGTTTGTCTGTCACAGCTTATTTTCTCTGAATCTGGACAATCTTGGATGAAAACAGTTGAAATTTGGGACATATGTTTCATGCATGACCCAATCGCGGACGTAATTGCGTAAATGAACCAATTTTGATATTGGGTCAATTTCGGGTCAACAAATTTAAGTTAGAAAATAAATAAATTTAATGCATCATGTGACATATCAATGAAAAGGGCTCGTTACAAGGAACAATTATTTTATAATTTTGTGCAGCAATTATTTTATAATGCATAGTTTAAAAGAGATTAAAGATAATATACAAAAGTCGAGCATTTCCCCCCTTATCTCTGAAACTACTGAGTTTAAAATAAAAGAAAAAAATTGGGAATATAGGGCCTCAGTTTACAGGAAAACCTAAACGAAAATTCTGAACGTTTTTTTTTTATTATTAGGAACGTGTGGGAACAACAACGAAACATCGCTATTTCCGAGCCTTACCTAATGTACAAGCTATTGTCGTGTGTAGTTAAATAAGTTCAGTAATTTTCTATACTATTATATGTCTTTCTAGATAAATTCATTGAGTCTGTTCTAAAACTAAGTTAATAAGTAGTATTTTTTTTTGCAAGTACATTCTTGAAGTAGATCCTCCAGGATCTGAAAGTCTAAGTAGTGCTTAAGAGTAGGTACACTATGTAACTCGTATTATATGTACGGATAATGTAAGATGTTCTGACGTAATTGTGTACACTCACCCGTATTTAGCAAAGTTGGTCCAAAGCGCAGTAGTTTGCTGGATGATCTTGTAAATCTTGCTAGACTTGTCCAAAGAGAGCTTGTCGGTGGGTTGGTTGAACAGGTACGGCAAGTCGTCGAGATGAGACACTCCCTTTAGCTTCGTGCCTTTGGTGATACTATTGCCAAACACGTTCCGTTCAGTCTCGATCGAAAACTTATACAGGTACTTAGGCGACGTACTCTTCTTTGATATTAAACGGAGAAACCTTCGAACGTTGTAAGTGAACATGGACCACGAATAGGCCCTCACTATCCTATCGATTGTTTCAGAAGATATGGATTCATCTCCGAGGTAATACTTCCTTATGTCAGTTGCAGCTTTAAAGCCATTCTCGACTGTCAATTTGAGAGCAAGTTCCTTTGGAAGTAAACACTCGACGTAGCGGTCGAGCACGTCCTTCTGTTCCAGCAGAAATCCAGCAGAAAAAATACTTTCTTCGCTGGTATGGCCCATCATTATATCGATGTCTCTGAATTTGCCCTGTTTTAATGCCTGAAGAGAATCTTGCGTAATAAACTGGTGGTCATCGCCGAAATTCTTTTCTACAACTGCACTGAAGTACATGCAATGTAGCGTTTGAGCCTGCGATTCGAACAGCAGTATATTAGGTCTATGATCAGTTAGGCGTTCGACGGGTATGGCCTGCAGGAAATCGAGGAGACGCTGCGGATCGGCCAGCGTATCAGCGGAGGCACCGAGATCCCGCGCTACCTGCAGCGCGCGCTTTCTAGGCTCGTAGGTGGAAGCCCAGTCGCAGAAAGGGGTTCCACTCATGAGAATACCACGTTGAAACAGGCCTGCAGATAGCGGTGAGAGCATGTGGTAGCCGACGGAGGAGCCGCCCGCGCTCTCACCGAAGATGGTCACGTTGCCGGGGTCTCCTCCGAAGGAGGCGATGTTGTCGCGCACCCAGCGCAGTGCGGCCGCTTGATCCTTAAGGCCCGCGTTTCCGGGCACGTCGACGGTATCGAGGCACAGGAAGCCGAGAAGCTCCAGTCGATAATTGATAGTGACGAGCACTACACCGCGCTGCACCAGAAAGTCGGGTTCGTACGTGTAGAATCCGCTGTCGCCAGAGCCTGACTTGTAGCCGCCGCCGTGTATCCAGAACATGACGGGCGCCGGCGCCGCGCCCGGCCTCACATCCGGCGAGTACACGTTCAGGTACAGACAGTCCTCGCTACCGGGAAGAACGGCATCAGCCAATAGGTCGAACTGATGGCAAGGAGGACCGCTTTCCAACGCCTTACGCACTCCAGTCCATGGCTTGGGAGGAAGAGGAGCCTGAAATAATTTGATAACATTGCGTATTTTTTTATGTAATCCGGTATGGGTGGCTGACCAAAACACATGCTCCGACCAGCCAATATCACCTCCGAGAAGGTAGGTGCCATACCGGAGACTTCCCAAGATTGCTGGCTATACTAGACTAGAAGAGAACACAACCGAGGCTGCTATGCGGCCATCTTACATTCAGTACGGTGGTACCAACCCAGTCGGCTATAATTTGAGCCTACCACCTAGTAAGGGGCAAGTTTTACACCGTTTCCGAACGGCGAAGCAGCAGGTGTAGGTGTGCACGTAAATTTTTTCGTTAGAAAAAACTCATTGGTACACGCCGCCGCCACGACCGGATTCGAACCTCGGACCTCTCGCATGAGAATCCATTGCCTAAACCAATCGGCCATCCGCCGCTCGCCGTGTGTTGTGTTATGTGTTGTATTTTCTACATTAGCAAAAGGCTATACATAATTGTAGTAACTTTGCATAAAACTAAAAATATGACTAATCGATCAGTAATAGAGATAAATAAAATGTCGATGAAAGTATTGAAATATAATTTATAATAGTTTATCTAATGTTACTTACATATAATGTATATTGAATAGAAATGCAATTACCTTGAACCTGAGCGGTCCCAGCGGTGGTTGCGCGTATGGAATTCCTTTGAAACTGTAGTATTTTCCGTCTCCTGTGACCAGTTGGCGCTCCTGGCCTTCCAACGAGCCCTCCTTTACTTTTACTATCACCATTTCGCAGCGATATAATTTTTGGTTTTAATTAATTAGCGGAAAGCTTTCTGAGAAGGACTAGCGCCGCTCAAAGTATAAATAACAAACGGCCTCGCATCAGTTTCGGACGCTTCTGATTGTTGGTGGATGAATTACGTTACTTTTATATACAGGAAAAATATTGCCTAGTTGCACTGATATGACAGTGAAGTGGAGTTGTGGAGTCATCATGTGTTATTATCAGTGGCTAGTCTGAGCCTGTCGAGCGGACAGATCGGAGTAACGTGACTTGGCAACTCAACATCGCCGAATCATTTTAGTAGAGTCATGCTAATTGCTTTATAGTTTTTCCAATTTAAGCAAAGTTCCTTGTGTATGTTATAGAATCTATTTTTTTTTGCAATCACGCTTAGTTGGGTATTTTGCCAGAGTTCCATCTTTACAAGTTACATGAGCAAAACGTTTATAAAATATAATGGTCATCAAATACCAGTCATACTACGAAACAAGCTAACAATGAATAGATTGCATGTCAGTTAGTCAGTCAGTCCGTCAGCGTGTAAGCGTCCACTGCTGAACATACACCTCTCCAATTTTCCTCCAGTCCTCCCGGCCTTCAGCAGTAAAGGAAGCACTGCTTTCCGCCAACGTACTTGATGTCGTCGTCCCACCTGGCGGGTGCTTTTCCCACACTCCGTTTTCCTGTGCACGGCCGCCAGTGTAGGACGCGGTTACTCCAACGGTCGTCGTCTTTTCGGCTGACGTGTCCAGCCCACTGCCACGTAATAACTTGAATGGAAATATACTTAATAATATGATATGGGACGCGACGTGTGCAGACACTCTAGCCCCAAGCCACTTGGAAGGCTCTTCTAGAGCAGCCGGGTATGCCGCAGCAAAGGCGGAACTTGTAAAACATAATAAATACAGTTTAGTCAAAGCAAATTACGAGTTTGTCGCCTTTGCTGTGGAGACTCTTGGAGTTTGGAGCCCAGACGCCAAAAATCTGGTTAAAGAGCTTGGTAAACTGCTCACGGAGGCGTCTGGGGACATCCGCGCGCCAAGCTACCTTAGGCAGAAGATCAGCCTAGCCATTCAGAGGGGGAACGCTGCCTCCGTCATCGGCACAATGCCAATTTCGCCGACGATGGAGGAATATTTTTATTTATAGTTATTTTATTTTTTGTACCTATTAGCTTAAATTATTGTATATTCATGTTTAAATAAAGTATTTTCATTTCGAATGCATAAAAAAAAAAAAAAAAAAAACTTAATAATATTAGACAACTACAAAAATAATATATATATTATTTCTTTAGATTGGCTACATGCTACATCACTTGCTTGTAGTCAGGAGTCCAGCAGACACACGTTGGAACGAATCTGCTTCCCTTTGAACATTTCAACTTCACTAAACTAGACTAAAAACAAGAGACATTTTTCAAAGTATTCACGGTAAAAGGGAATTAATCACTGAATTGAGAAGTGAAATGTTTTTATAAAATCAAGTATGACACCACACCAGCAGATTTACGGACAATAGAAGCGCTGTCCAGCTTGTTAAACGAAGTTTGAAGACTCCAAGGTTGAAAGTATCGGCAAGCACACTCGCCGGTAGACAATTGCACGTCCTAGCGGAGTGCCAGGGGAACGTTTGTATTCCAAATCATGGAGCAAATCGTGCTCATGAAAGAAATTCGCCATCTTATGGTGGGAAATTAGGTGCATAAGCATAAATCCATTGAAATAAATTGCGCTTTAAAATTTTCAAAGTATGTATATATTATTAAATCTGTGACGTATCATAATGTAGTAATAATAATCAGTTAACAGAAGAGTAGATTTGATCCCAGAAACGAAACTCGTCGTCATCCAGATGTGTCCCCGGCACGAGTTGCTGACCGATGTCCAGGTAGTGTCCTCCCTGCTCAGTGTACGGCGACCACTTCACACCCAGGCTGCCATCAGGGGTCGGATTGCTGGGAGTCATGAAATGTCACAGTATATAGGTACACATAATGTGCATTTGCCAAAAAGGTACAGAAGTGCCGTTATGAGCGATATGCGGAATTCCTCTACAAAGAAATCTACTCAATGATTTTTTTAAATAATTATATGTCATATATTCTAAAAGTCATATTAATTATAAATATCTGAAACTCATACAATAATAATAGAACTCGCAACTCCATTACATATTATTACGTAAACAATGTCTGGTAATAGAGTTAATTGTGTATTGTGGATAAATATTGATAAAGCTGTTGTTGCTAATGATAAACTGCTTAACACTGTTATCGTGAGTCAAAAACAGGTGATAATATTTTATCACAAAAATATACGCTTACATAACAACAATATAGGCATGTTTGGGAGATGATTTCAACTTACCCGTACTTCGCAAAATTGGTCCACAATGTAGTAGTTTGCTGTATCATTTTATAACTCTGGCTGTCTTTATCCAATGGCAAATTATGAACCGGCTGGTCAAATAAGTACAATAAGTCATCGAGGTGCGACACTCCCTTACATTTTAGGCCGTTTCCAAAATATTTTTCGTTTATATTCCTCTCGGATTTACAAGAAAATTTGTACAGATACTTGGGAGATTTTGTCGTTAAAGAAAATTGCAAAAACTTTAAAACAGCATATTTAACCATGCGCCAAGAGGAGTGTTCGATCATTTCTTCGATGACGTCTTTTGTGATGGCCTTCTCCCCGACATAATGTTTCCTTATTTGGTCAGCGATGTGCAAATTGATAACAGCAGACGAATTTCGGGCGATGTCGTTTGGAAGTAGACATTCGATGTGTCGGTCGATAACATCGAAGTTTCTCGATAAGTATGGGGTCATTACAATACACTCCTGGCTGGTGTATCCGATCATAACCTCGACGTCGCATAACATTCCCCGGTTCAAAGAGTCGATCACATTGTAGGTGAGAAATTGCTGCTGGTCTCCGAATTCCTTTTCAGCAACCGGAGAGAAAGCAAAATTGTGAATCGGTTGCCCGTATGATTCTTGAAGAGTTATCGCACCGTTAGGATTTATGAGACGTTCAAGAGGCACGGCTTGCAGGAAGGCGAGCAGCAGCTGCGGGTCAGCCAACGTGTCGGCGGAGGCGCCGAGATCGCGCGCGAGCCGAAGGGCGCGTCTCCTCGGCTCGTAGGTGTAGGCCCATTCGCAGAGAGGAGTTCCGCTCATGAGTATAGCGCGGTGGAACAGGCCCGCGGATAGCGGCGACAGAAGGTGAAAGCCGACGGAAGCACCGCCCGCACTCTCGCCGAAGATGGTCACGTTGCCGGGGTCTCCTCCGAAGGAGGCGATGTTGTCGCGCACCCAACGCAGTGCGGCCGCTTGGTCCTTGAGGCCTGCGTTGCCGGGCACGTCGGCGGTGTCGAGGCACAGGAAGCCGAGAACCTCCAGTCGGTAGTTGACGGTGACGAGCACCACGCCACGTTGCAACAGGAAATCGGGTCCATATAGGTCGCTGTCACCGGAGCCCGACTTGTAGCCTCCGCCGTGTATCCAGAACATAACGGGCGCCGCGGGCGCCACACCAGGCCGCACGTCCAGTGAGTACACGTTCAGGTACAGGCAGTCCTCGCTTCCAGGGACTAAGCTGTTCGTGAAAATGTCAGATTGATCACAAACCGGACCGTGTTCCAACGCCTTCCGTACTCCTGTCCATGGTTTCGGTGGAAGTGGAGCCTGAAACATTTAATGTTGATGCTGTTTATTGAGCATTCATCAGGTAGTTTACTACTATCGAACATATCACAATTAGATTTTTATGTATGCGATTCGGTTACACCCACGTATAAAGGTCGGAAAGAAACTTCGCAGAGGTTTTTTTACAAGTATTTTATTGCAATGTTTAGTGACTATCCATATAATAATGTATATCGTTTACAGTTATGGAGAATAAAGTCTAAGAGCAACATTTTCTAAAAATTCTGACTACAAAAGTCTTAAGTAAATGAGTGTATCGTGCCTTTTTAAAATTTGTTATACGAAATTTGTATCAACCCATTGAATTTCCTACACTACGCATACGATGATGTAGTAATTCTAAAAAAAAAATTAAGATACTTGAGGTATCAACCTGTCAATGATTAGTAAAATAAGGTACAAGTCGTACTTAGTCAAATGCTTAGTTATTTTCTGTAAATGTCCATATTCCAAATTTGGTCGCTATAACCAAAAACTTGATCAAATTACTGGGACCACGAGTCACACACCGAACTGCTCACTCATCTACCAATTTCGGTATATTTTACAAATTTACAGGCAAGACTTGTGACCCTTCAACTCACGGGAAAAGTATTTAAAGGAGAGAAAAAGATATATTCTTAAATTTGAAACAACAGTCAATGGTTCGCTGGAGGAGGATTATTCCGAAAAGACTAAACATCATAATAAAAAAATCGTCCTGTGCAGGCACTTAATTTTTTTAGATTCTGGAAAGTGATTCCTGCGGATTAAATAGAATGTAAAAAAAGTTGTGCATCGGTTTACTTTTTGATATTTGGCCTTCCAAAGAAAAAAAAAATTTTTATTACGAATTTTTTATCGTCTGGACGATCTCCAGATCTCCTCGGTATATTCATAGGCCTTTCATACACAATTCATGGCTTGGATGCCAGTTCCTTCTGCAATTTATTTTTTCATTCTATATCTTTTTTTTTATGGAAACTCACACGGTTGGTTACATCACCTACAACCTCCGTGATGTCAGCCCATAACACCGGGTGATCTAGGTGCCATATCAGTGCTTCCCTTCAATTTAATGTCGGCTACACTGAACTGGACGGAAAAATCTTTTCCATTGTGTTTATTATGTACCTAATCATAAATGTTTTATAGTATTTGTGCTCAGATAACAACTCTTACAGTTCAAAATTATTCAACTCAACATTCCCATTTTGGTCATCTTCAGAAAATATATCTTGTGCTCTTGCTGCCTGCAATAAACGATGAACCGCGAACTTCTGGCAACTCATTACGAGATGTGACAGATCGGCTTCGGCATGGTCGCAATATTGGCATTCGTTGTTTAAAAAAAGGTGAAGTCTGTGAAGATGAGCTGGCGATAGTTTTACGGGTCGCCATAGTACACACTCTTGGAATCGCCGAAAGAAAATAAGATTTCGCGCGCTCACGGCCATTTTGGCGGGCAGTACAGTGTAAGAAAAAAGCGACAATAGAAGAACTTAGACATTTTGTGTAATGCAGTCAGAGAGAACATCAATATTTTATTATTAAACGATAACCTTGGAAGTTGTAACTACTTTCTTCTGTACTAGCTTTATACACTGTATATTATTCAAATTAGTGCATATATTTTATCATACATATGCTATGCTTAACACATGCAGTCATGAAGGTAAATTAAAACATCGTTGATTAAATCATTTAGGGGTATCATATAAATTGTTACCTAATTTTATGTATATTACTTGAAAATTACCTTGAACCTGAGCGGTCCCAGCGGTGGTTGCGCGTATGGAATTCCTTTGAAACTGTAGTATTTTCCGTCTCCTGTGACCAGTTGGCGCACATGGCCCTCCAACAAGCCTTCCTTAACTTTCACGATCACCATTTTGTTGAAAAAAATAGTCAGATTTTAAGTTATTAATTTATTAGTCGGAATGTATCTGAGAAGTACTAACGCGACTCGAATGACCAATGATGACAAACTCAACCAACACTCCTTATTGCTTCCTCGAAGCCGTTTCAAACCAATCTGATTGTTGATTGATGAAATTACATTCCTTTTCTCTATCTCTACTTCTTATAAAGGGGAATATGTCTATATGTATGTTTGAGGTAAACTCCGGAACCACTGAACAGATTTTGATGCGGTTTCCACCAATGGAAATAGTAGTTTTAAGGCTTCGTATAGGCTATAAACCATCAGGCTAAATAACCTTAAGGGCAGATAGAATGCACGTGAGAGAGAGTGAGTAAGAGAAGAGATAGTTTATTATCATATTTGCGTTTAAATCGGATTTGCTATTAAACCGAGTCTACCGCAAGCGAAGCCGCGGGCAAAAGATAGTAAACAAAAATTGCTGATTGTTCGGTTGACCTGATACGAAAAGTAAAATGTAGGTAGTTTTGGCGTTATCGTTTATTTCCTTACTTATTAACAGCGCGGTAGAATATTAAGTACATAACGTAGCGATAAAAGGTTTGGAATAAATTGCATATTATAATTTTGAAAGCATATATTTTTGAACCTGTTTGTTACGATATCATAATGGTATCATTGAACAGAAGAATAGATTTGATCCCAAAAGCGAAACTCGTCGTCATCCAGATGTGTCCCCGGCACGAGTTGCTGACCGATGTCCAGGTAGTGTCCTCCCTGCTCAGTGTACGGCGGCCACTTCACACCCAGGCTGCCATCAGGGGTCGGATTGCTGAGTCATGAAAATATATGTGTGTGTTAGTATAGGTGCATTGAACAATGAGATACGAAGTTATCGTTCGATTGATATGAGGATTGTCTCTACCCATAGATTTGCTCACTGATACAATGATAACTTATAATATAACTTCCTTAAACGTAAACAACGTCTCGTAATGGAGTTACGTAACCATTCATGTAGTTTAGTTTTAATAATATGATAAAGCTGAAATGAACTGATTGAACATTGTTATTGTAAGTTAAAACGGGTCATAATATTTTATCGTAAGCAAAACATAAGCTTACAAAATATAAAATTAAATAGGTAAATGCATGATTGGAATAAATATTTTCAACATACCCGTACTTCGCGAAATTGGTCCACAATATGGTAGTTTGCTTTATCATTTTGTAACTTTGGCTGTCTTTATCCAATGGCAAATTATGGACGGGCTGGTCAAATAAGTACAATAAGTCATCGAGGTGCGACACTCCCTTAAATTTCATTCCATGTCCGAAGTATTTTTCATTTATGTTTCTTTCGGATTCACAAGAAAACTTGTATAAGTACTTGGGAGATTTCGTGTTCAAAGAAAATCGCAAAAATCTTAAAATTGCATATTTGAACATGCGCCAAGAGGAATGGTCGATCATCTCTTCGATGACATCTTTCGTGATGGCCTTCTCCCCGACATAACGTTTTCTTATTTGGTCTGCGATGTTCAAATTGACGATAGCAGACAAATTTCGGGCGATGTCGTTTGGAAGTAGACATTCGATGTGTCGGTCGATAACATCAAAGTTTTGCATTAGGTATGTAGTCATTATTATAGACTCCTGGCTTGTATATCCGATCATAATATCGACATCGCGTAACATTCCCCTGTTCAAGGAGTCGATCACATCGTAGGTGAGGAATTGCTGCTGGTCTCCGAATTCCTTTTCAGCAACTGGAGAGAAAGCAAAATTGTGAATCGGTTGTCCGTATGATTCTTGAAGAGTTATCGCACCGTTAGGATTTATAAGACGCTCGAGAGGCACGGCTTGCAGGAAGGCGAGCAGCAGCTGCGGGTCAGCGAGCGTGTCGGCGGAGGCGCCGAGCTCGCGCGCGAGCCGCAGTGCGCGTCTTCTCGGCTCGTAGGTGTAGGCCCATTCGCAGAGAGGAGTTCCGCTCATGAGTATAGCGCGGTGGAACAGGCCCGCGGATAGCGGCGACAGAAGGTGAAAGCCGACGGAAGCGCCGCCCGCACTCTCGCCGAAGATGGTCACGTTGCCGGGGTCTCCTCCGAAGGAGGCAATGTTGTCGCGCACCCAACGCAGTGCGGCCGCTTGGTCCTTGAGGCCTGCGTTGCCGGGCACGTCTTCAGTGTCGAGGCATAGGAAACCGAGAACCTCCAGTCGGTAATTAATGGTGACAAGAACTACACCACGCTGCACCAGGAAGTCGGGTCCATAGAGGTCGCTGTCGCCGGAGCCTGACTTATAGCCGCCGCCGTGTATCCAGAACATGACGGGCGCCGGAGTCGCGCCCGGCCTCACATCCGGCGAGTACACGTTCAAGTACAGACAGTCCTCGCTACCGGGAAGTAAGCCGTCTGTGAAGATGTCATATTGATCGCAAACGGGTCCGTGTTTGATCGCCTTGCGTACTCCTTCCCACGGTTTCGGAGGAAGCGGAGCCTGAAACAATTTGCAATGATGAGTTGAATAAGTTCAAAGTTGGTCGATTAATCCATATGTATGTGGGTACTGGTGACAGTTTAAAGTGTCTGCCTACCTTGAATCGAAGTTCACCAAGTGGGGGAGTAGCGTACGGTATTCCTTTGAAACTGAAGTATTTCCCGTCTCCAGTTACCAGGTTACGTTCCTCTCCTTCTAGCCAGCCCTCGTTCACCTTGACTTTGATCATTTTAGCTTATTTTGAATTTTTACTTTGAATAAGTATTATTAATACATTTCGCGTGCTAGCGACTAGCTGCCCCATAAACGACTGACCTTCGACAAATTAGTGTGGCTCGGTTTATAGATTCGCTCAATCTCGTGTTAGTACTAGAGCACGTACGAGTGTGCGTACATGTGCGCAGCTCAATGATAAAAAAAAAGATAAATTATTGTTAAATCATACAATATATTGTTATAATCGCACATGGATATAACAAGGAAAATTGATCTTAAAGAGCAGTAGAAAATGCTGTAGTCGAGTTTTCTTTCTTTCTATAATAGACAGAATCCTTCTGCACGCCCGACTACAGCGAAGAGAGCTACTGCTCTATCCGCTGTATTCTTGAATATTCTCGCATATTCTGATAACTTCAAGATGAAAAATTTTATGCATTTCGTTTAAGTTGAGAAATATAGCTTACGGCGCCTAAAACCAAGACATTTATTTAAAATATATAAAGAAAACTAATGAAATACAATCATTAAATTACTTTTACCCGAATTTTGCGCCTGTCATTGCGCTGTCCTGTGGTGTAGAAAATATTAAAACTTATTCTAAAACACAATTACAAAAATAAAACGCCAACGTAATATTATAATTTTAGTTTTTAAAACTTTAACTTAACACTAAAACACAATAGCCTAATGCTAACGAAATAAACAAGAAGCGCTCCCTTTTGCCCAGTACGTCTCGCTTATTTATTGAAGTAAAACATACTTATCTACCTGATTAGAAGGGTATTTCCTTAAAAAGGTTAATATGCATCCTCTTTAAAGACAAATACTTATCTCTTTTTTTCAGATAAATATTAAAAGGTTGACTGGAAGAAATCACTTTGACTAAAGATAAGATGCAATGTGAAAATTATATAAATATTACATTGTATTCTATAAAGCAGTGGTGGCCAAACAGGCCCAAACGGTCGATCACAAGTCGGTCGCTGAAAATATGTAGAGCAACAAGTGACTCATAGAAACATCAGAGAATTCATAATATTTGATGTGACTAACATTTTCCGGATGGTGCCGCCATCTTCCGCAAGGACCGCAATGGTAATAATTGAAAAGGATGTAATGAACATAGCTTTCAAGGATGTGAATTCAATTGGAACAAGATTGGTTAAATTTTATTAATTAGAAGAATAATAGACACGCCATGAAGTTTCATTTATAAAATTGTTGTAATTGTAATTTAGTAACAATACGTAGCTATGCTGGTTTATTTACTGTAAAATAACGAAAATATATATTATACTTAACTTTCAATAATTATTATAAATTATCCTAACAAAACTTACTATAAATTATTTGAACAACGAAAACTTTTGGTACAAGTGTCGATCTCACAATCTTGAATTTTTTGTAGGTAGATCTTTATAGAAAAAAGTATGGCCATCACTACTATAAACAATTTAAGTACATATCCTTCATAATGTGAAGAAATAAGTGTGAACTCTTCGACTAACATGGTGCGAGTATGCATTGCGCGCAGAATTAGAGTGGCGTGGCCGGTTTTGCTGGATTAAGTAGTCCAGCAAAACCGGTAGCGCACAGGCGAAGTGATGTAGTTGTAGGCAAACTACAGCCAAGCATGTCAGATTCCATAAAAAAAAATATTATATTACAAAAAGTGTAAAATTTCCATACAGGTTCTATCATTTACACATGAAAGTTCAAAATACGTGACGTGGCACCAAGTTCACCCGGTGTTATGGGCTGACATCACGGATGTTGTAGGTGATGCAGCCAACCGTGTCAGTTTCCATAAAAAAAAAACTTTCTTGAGCAAATGTCTGCATTTATGTGGAAACAAATTAAGAATAATTATATATGTACTAAAATATTGCAATTCATTATAACTATTGATCACACACACCACTCTTTTCAAAGTGATGCTTACTTCGTTAATAAATGTGCGAAATATCGAAATGTTTTGTGAATAAGTGAGTTTGGCTGCTCTAAGGGCCTTGCGTACATTACTCTAGCAACAATATAATACGAGTACATTCATATTTTACTAACATGCATAAACAGTTCCAGAATCAAGACGAGCTTGCTCCTATGACACTCTGAGAGGAACAAATTAAAATTGAATGTGCATGCATTAGTAAAATTATATTTTACGGTAAAATAATGAATCTAAACCAAATACTAGGTCCGTATCGAGCTTGTTCCAGACGAGGGTTAGGCTGGGCTTTATCAAAATAAAGCAGCGCTTCTGCCCTTGCCCTTGACCTTTGGTCCTTCGAGCCGGATTTAACTTCGCTCCGGGAGCTAATGTGAGGGCTTTAACGGACCTCTAAGCCTGAAGGCTGATACTAGTTTGCAATAGCAAAGCTATCAAGTTCCTTTGATGTTACTCTTGGAAATACTGTCAAACTCCTTGGATTTGCTACCACTGTGGTTAGGAACCTAGGTGGGAGTTTAGTTAACAGAAATTAAAATATTTGTTGTTTAAAATCACGACACAGTTAGTTTAGCGCCACAGTCGTTGTTCTGGAACTTGAATGTGCGAAACTTCTTTATAATTTAATGAATTGACAGTGAATTCATAAACCACGTGTTGAATCTGTACCAGATCGGGCATGCGCTTAAAAAGGGTAAAGTGCGTATTACCAGTAACCGACCAGCGTAGCATATTATGAGATTGGAAGAGGCGGTAGAGGTGTATCAAGATCGCGGCACGTGTTGTCTCTGCCATTATTGTCTCTAACCAATTGGTAAACAGGCGTAAGGTTAGGTGAGAAAAGGCGACAGAGGTGTGTCAGGATCGTGGCACGTGGAGATCCGATGTCTCTGCCTACCCCACTGGGGAATAGGTGTGACACTATGTATTTATGTACCTATGTACCGTCGGATTGCTAGTAATACGTAATTAAAATTCTGTCAGTAAGTAGATCTACTAGACAAAGTACTTTCTAATCGGGTTTTTTGTAGAAAAATTAAGTACCTTGCTCCAAAATTGGTCCTTCGGTACTCTAAAATAATAAATGGAATCGTCCCGGCACGATTAATTTGGCCTTCCGCAACTTTGCTTTGTTCGAGTGAAATGATTGTGAAGCGGTGATTAATAAATTCTCGAGAGGCGACCTTCGTCTCCGACCTGAGAATTATTATTGACGAATGTTATCAGCGCTTTTTGTCACCCGGACCCGCCGAGGACCCCAAGTAATGAATCCATTTCGCGCCCTAATCTTTTATTAAAGTCAAAGTGAAATTTGCTATGGGCCAAACGAAGTGAAATAATTACATTTTCAGAAGTTGTTCGGATTGATTCGCAGATGAAATAGGATTTATTTGCCTAAATTTAGATTTTGACTTGAAAATACAAAAAATATTTTAAGCGAGTAAGATAATTTATTTAGAGAAACTATCTCATGGAGCAGATTATAACTGAACTAAGAGCGAACAGCGCTATATGTACAACTTATTAAATATATCTCTAAAATAGTGATGAAAACAGAGAAAAAAATTTTGGTCTGTTAAATAGTTTTTAAATGGAATTTACATAACATTTTTTTTTCTTCAATAAAACACATGGGCCGTACGTCATTCTTCATTCGTAATGATTAATAATGTATCCACTGACAGTGGAATCTTGTGGAAACTAAGATGGCCGCCTGCACGATTTTGATGTCGACACTTTTTTAGTTTCAATCTTTCTCCTGTAATTCTCCATCTCCATGGAATTTACCCGGTAGAGATGTGACACTTGGTAGCCACACACACAACATTAAGTATATTGAACTCGGGCGGGAGTGATGCCTCGTCGTCGTAGGACCGAGGCTAGCAACATAGGTCGACGGAAATGTTGTCTGTTCATAGAAACATTACATTTATGCAAAGATAAATATTAATGTTTTACGTTTCGATATAAAAAAATTAATAGTGGAATAGAATATAATTAAAATTATTGTTGCATACTAGGATACGAATAAACAATTATTCTTAAATACCAGTAAAAAAAAAACGAAAATGAATAAAGACGGATTTCTTACTATGGGTGATTTCTCACAGTTAACCTTAGGGAGATGAGGGCAAATAAAAATAAACATTAATGACAGCACATAACTCAACAACCTGTTCACCACAAAAGCCCTCATTTATATAAAAAAATTTTTTTTTTTTAATAAAGACCGAATTTTTTATACACAGCCGGCACGGGTGTTTATGCCCAAAACTTCAACGGAAGGTCAGACACATCCAATAACACCACTCCTCGCGAGACCGCAGAGAGGCGTCATGCCAGCTATAAGACGAACAATAAGGTCGTCGTCTAATTTATTAACATACCTTTTGAATATACCTTCCTAGGTTATAGGTGCTAGGGAACACACTCACCGGAAGACCGTTCCATATTTTTGCCATACGACACAGGAGCGATTTCGAAAAGCGATATGTTCTCAGAGTTCTTTGTCGACAACATTATGGATGTTCCGAGCGATTCCGGCGAGTGTGGGGCATGCATGGGATTCAATAGACTTCCCACCGCGTTCCCGTCCCGTCGACAAAGGGTGCCATGTCTACGTACCCGCTTCCGCCCGTGCTCTCTGCGCGACACGGACCGTTGGTTCTGTATTACATTTTACGCACCGCTTGTGAGATGACGTCATTTGCACACAGAATCCTCTATTGTTCGCTCCAGGAGAATATGTCCTGAAAATATGCTCTTATTCCGCCCTATTTATCTCGAAAAGGGCGAGCACAGGCGGGTTGCCATCCATAGCACAGAAGCAACAGTGAGACAAGTCACAAAGGGTAGGCATTTTGTATTTTAATCTTTTGCTAGCAGCTTTGCGTACGTGATTAAAAAAATACGATAAAAAAAAAATAGAGGACCTTCGGCTACCACGATGCGAAATTTCCAGTTCTGAGGTGTTTTTTTTATGAAAAGCATGACATAATATGGCACACGGCAGACTAACGCAGAGGTGTAGTTCAACGACGCGCCCACGGGCATTCGATATTTACGGGGGCTGCGAATACCATGTCGGCCGGCTAGGTGCACCATCGCATTGTATTTGAAGGACCCCAGACTGTACATTGAAGGAAATGATAGCCAATAGAGTGAGTTCTAGAGGTTAGCTAGCAACCCTGTAATTATAGGATTTACAGAATTGATTTGTCCTTAGTGGGAGGATATCGATCTCAGCTGTCGTCATTGAATAATGTTGTGATCTTTTTTTTAGGTTTCCGTATCCCGTACGGAAGCCTATTACTAAGCCTCCGCCGTCTGTCTGTCTGTCTGTCCGTCCGTCCGTCCGTCCGTCTGTCCGAGGGCTGTATCTCTTGAACCGTAATAGGTAGCCCGTTGATACTTTCACAGAATATGCGTTACCATGGCGGATAAAACAACAAATAATAAAAATAAGAAAATGTTAAAAATTAAGGGGGGCCCCCATACAAGAAACGTAAAATAAAATCGATTAGTCACACTATTGAATAATAGGTGGCGCCACAGGCTTTTATACATTGCATTGTTATAGCCGCTAAATTGCCAACGACCTCATTGAGGTGCTGTCATTTTCCCACCGTTTTCTTTCGACCTCATTGAGGCTTCTCTCCGATCATCCTACATATCTTCGAAATTAAAATTCGAAGACCATGCCACCAGAGCGGATAGGCGGATATTATTGATAGATACGGAAACCTCCGCGCACGAGTAAAACTCGCACTTGACAGATTTTTTTATTTTGTCATCTCATTTGAATATCATGCTTCATTTATTCATTCAATGTCAAGTACAGTAACATTTTCTTTGAATTAGGTAGCTTACGACTACGATAAACAAAATATTACTGAAATTTTCAGCATCGGGATAGCGTAGTATTGATGCAGACGTCTTGTCGTGTAAAATGCACTACAGCTAATGTTCACACCAGGGAAAGAACATTTTATGTTTCTAGAATAAAAAAAAACTAAAATTATAAACTGCTTACATATTTTCAGCTTAAAAGTTTGTATAAGGTGCGCTGCTCATTAAGCAGCTCCCGAGTTCAACTACTCCTAGCAACAAAGTTCCAATCCGTTCTCTACTTGTTCCCTAACTTCTTTTCATCCCGGTAATCCCTGCCCCCCCCCCCCCCCCAACCCATCCGCCCCTCAGATTCCCACCCAACCCTCCACTCCCTTAGACACCGCAGCAGCCTCGTATGAAGTAACTTTTCTACTTATCCACCTGCCGGATAAACCTACTTATTATCTGCTTGCGGTGTGTATAGGATTTTGGACTTGATACTTTGCAAATAAGTAAGTTATTTCATCATTATGTCACGAAAGATGTATTTTTTAATTTTTTTTGGGGCTTTTAACCATAATTTGTTAATATCAGCCCCATAGTACTCATCTTATGGCTGAGAGAGAGATAGAGAACGCTACACGAAATTCATATTTGATAGTAACAGTTCTGGCGAGTCCAGAGGTAAAAACTCATTCAGGTCTAGGCCCAAATGCCGGGTCCGGTGTGCACAAATGTGTTTTAGCACTTACGAATGCAATACAATAAATAAATAAACAAATTGGCATTATGTACACAATAATTTTTTTCATAAACTAATAATGTCATTGCATGGCATGTATGCATTAGGTTAAGCAATACCTACTACTCAAATTGTTTACAGTGTTATAGCTGTGAGATCTTAAGGTATAACGATCGGCAAAGTACGCCGAACGAAGTAACCCCCGAAGAAAAAAGAGGGGTGTTATAAGTTTAACGTGAGGGTGTGTATGGGTGTGTCTGCTGTGGCATCGTAGCTCCGAAACGGATGGTCCGATTTGAATGCGTTTTTTTTAAAGCTTGAAATAAAAGATAAATTACAAATTTAGAAAAACCCGCGACCCTTAAAAAGTAAAAAAGAATTTCCGTTTACTTACTTAAAGGAGTCGGGGGACTGCTAAATAAATAAAATATAAAAATGCAGAGCTGCGCGGGAATTTAAGTAAGTAAACGGAAATTATTTTTGACTTTTTAAGGGTTGGGGTTTTTTTATAATGCTGATAAACACCATCGAGATCGCAACACCTTAACTAATAATCAGGTAGCGAAAAATGTGGCAGCGATCTGAAAGTAGAAAGGCAAATGCAGATTAAACTGGCCGTCGCGAAAATGTCGCTGTTTGGCTCTACGTAATCACCAAACACGTAGGTTTTGTTTTTTTTTTTTCAATTCGATTCCCTTTCCGAACACAAAGCTGCCTCATTTCCCGGCCAAATTGAAGGAGTTGGCTACAATTTACATGTCAAAGCCATTTGTCGTTTTACCAATATTTGCCGATATTCATATTTGGCCGGGCGCTTTTAAGCGCTCATATCTAGGCTAATTTGGTGTACAGCAAATGGTATACACAAATTTAAATTTCGTGTTGGTGGAGACCTTTTATTGTTGTTTGTAAGAATGTTTATGTATTTGATCGTTACCGTAATTAGGGAGCTTGATTTAAATAATGGACGTAGAGTCCGCTCTAATGGGATGACCCAGAATGCCTCTACGGAGTCCTGAGAGGGATTTCATTCAATGTGCGCAACGGAGTCATTGTAGGTATTTGGGACTACCGATAGCCCTCTGAGTAAGACGATTTCAGATGATAGTCAAATGGCGTAATGATAGCAAAGACAAACATATTTAATTTACGTACACTTCCACGGATGCAGAAGGCGCACGATTTACAGGTTGCGACTTCTTCCAGACATTCTCGCCTACAACACTAGCATTGATAATGTACATTCGCAAAGTATATAATGTTCAAAATTCTATTTTCTTGCACGGGGTGACGGGTATGCTTGTCGGGTTGACGAGTTCGGGTAATCGGGAAAAAGTAATTCCACTCTAAGGAATAATATTACAACTCCCACTTATGGGTAGGAATAACGTTATGTATCAGATTACGCATGCAGAAACTGTCACATAAAGTACCCTCTGACAAAGTGAAGGTTTTGTTTTCCTACTCTTGCATCTCGCGCCAAACTTGAATGTTCACCTGACGATAGCATTTCTTCCGTAGCGCAATCAATTCATGCACTTTAAGATCTTACTGTACACTCAGTACTTATTATGGAGTCTGGTGGCTGTGCCGAAGGACCGACAGTGCAGTCGATAGTCAAATCCACCTCAC
The DNA here is from genome assembly GCA_946902875.1 of Nematopogon swammerdamellus. Classification (NCBI taxonomy): domain Eukaryota; kingdom Metazoa; phylum Arthropoda; class Insecta; order Lepidoptera; family Adelidae; genus Nematopogon; species Nematopogon swammerdamellus. Next base: position 15,462,295 of record OX336345.1, read on the forward strand.
CTCATGAAAGTGAAGTGCCATACCAGCAGATTTACGGACTTGCGGCACTGCACTGTAACGGAGCTGCGTATCAAAATTCTTGGAAATTGTATGAAGTAAAGCGGCAAACAACTCTTGTGGACATTTTTTTGCCGTGCCGCTCCGCTGCCGAGTTTGGATAGCCCTAGCACACAATCCAGCGATGAGCTAGCAGACACCATAACTTAAATATTCCATTGGCGAAGGAAATACCAGTCACTAAAACGTGACTCTCGCGTTTTGCAAGGTCAAGTTTGGCGTCAAACGTGCCTGAACAATCACCTAGTGTGTGAAGGGAATGATAATAAGGTAACATATTTCCGATGGGTACCTAGTTGACTTCCTTTAAGGAGGAAATCAATGTGCCTTCATGATATATTTTGATAATTTACATGTAAAATTAACAAAAAAAACGATTTCTATCAGTTGAATAGAAGTCGTAATGCTAGTATATGAATGAATACTAGTATAGTCATGTCAGTCAGTCAACTATGGTTAGTTTCTTAGGGCACGACTAAATAAAATGTTTTCCAAATAATTTATTTTTCGTTTTCAGGCTCTAAAGTAAAAGTATTCCCATTGTACTGGTTTCATCGCACTTTCGAATCAATTACTCGGGAGGCAGTCACAGGTGCGTCTGGACGATTCTCATTTTGGTCAATTTTACTTGGGTCTTTGGGTTGTACCCTGATCCTTGACGAAATGGTACACATAATAGGCAGTCCCTATAAGATTCCTGAAACAAAGCCCCTATTGAAATCATTCAACCGTTGAAATAATCAAACGAAACAGATTACAGAAATGAAAATTCTCCTCTGGAGAGGAAAATGCTTCGAGATGGTACACATCTGGTCGCCCGCATGTTTGAGCCAGGTGCGATACTCAAATGAGGTTGTCTCGAAACTGTCTCGTGTTCGCGCAGCCCCTGGTGGCTAACGGGAGCGGCTGGATGCCATCGGCGCTATGAGGTGGTGTTTGATGTGCCACTGTGCTGTAATTACTGTCGTCATTAAGATCGTAGGCAATGTTAAACTGTCGACAGAATATCAACAGTAGAGTTGTCCGCTGTTGCGATGCTGAAATATTATGTTTCAAAGAGTTCCGTAGACAGTAGACATAACATGCAATTTAACCAATCGAGATATTTCCGATCCAGGATCACGTCCAATAACCCCTTTAAAACACAGACTTTCGCAATGATATCGTATATACTAAAATATACCTATGTAAGCATAATTCAGGCCTCGTCTACTTTCATGAAATGAATAATTTTAGCGCGGTCTTAGTAAACTTCATGAGTTTTCATCAACTGAGAGAAGTTTCTACATATGTTCAGAATATGTTCTTATATCAATATTTATGTGGAGCGTTGGAAGTCGGATTTACGAAAAGCCCCCAGTACTTGTAAGAAAAGTAGTTTTAGTTCACCTTCGAACGTATCAAAACTCATCAAAGGCCCTGCATCCGGAGCGACTCCGTCTGCATCTGGTCTTTTTGCTCTTCCCGCGCTGTCTTGGAACACTTGCTAAATTGAATTTGCAACTAAAGTTTGCACCGGAAGTCTTAACTCACTGCCAACTAGGTTAACAAAGTTAGCTGACGAACAATTGTGCGGGATTTGTATACTTTGCCTGATACTCATATGTTGGGTATATTATTCCTTGTGCTTCTGTTTGAGTATTGCATATACGTACGCATATATTGCATATATTGCACGTACGTTCCCGGCTTGAGTCAGCGATATTCTTTTAAGGTTAGACTGTTCCTAGTGTAGCTCCATATTATACTTGTAAAATTTTCTGGCATATAATTCAAATGCTATCATAAAAATAATAGTATGTTCAAAATGGCGAAGATAATATGTTATTTCTGATTATCTTACTATTGGGGAAGCTGATCCAGTTTTTCACCTACATCATGGAATAAGGAGTAGGCTGGAACAGCCGTACTATTGAACTTGTGCTGAAACTACGATGACCATAAAAGCAGTCTACTCAGACATGTTTTTATTGCGGTCGATCGTCTACACTGAACACCGGCAAATGGTCATCGGTGGCACTGAGTCATGCGATCTCGCGCCTAGTATGAAATAAGGAGATGTAAATAATTTCCGGCACGTTGATCACGCCTCCTTATCTCGTCTAACCTACACAAATGATCAAAAATCTGCTCTAGTGACCTACATAGACCGCTCCTTACTGAATCCCTGTTCTACATGCACACGAAGGAAGGCGAATGTTTTTTATCTTGACCATCGATCATTCTGCCTTGTCGACGTCGTTGCTCTTTGTGGAGAACCCTTATTCCCAAGAAGCTTATTCCCAAAAAAATCACGAATAAGCGTCCTGAGTTTCGAACTCCCGGCATCTTGCACAATAGTCCAGCGCGTTAAATACTTTGCTACCAGCCACTTAATCCTACTTTCTGCAGACAATCTTTTTTGCCTTGACCATCGAGCAGAGTGCGTCCCTACGTGTCGACGCCCCGCGCCGCCGCTCGTTGCGGCTACAAGGACTCGTGACGGATGCGCCGCGCTAATGCTCCTGACAAATTCCCGCGAATTCCCTCGGGAGCATTAAGACGTCTTATGCGGTCCGCGAGCCGTCCTCACCGGGATAGACGTAAACTGTTTCACAAAGCGACCTTGTCGTGCGTGACGCTCTGCACGCCGCCATCTTGAGATTCTATTCAGAGTTATAGCATGTTCACAGTTATATACAGAGTCATATATTTATATAGTTATATATACAGTTATGGTCATAAACATTCTTATTCTATCATACAAGATTAACTTAGTAGAAACATAATTTGAAATGGAGGAAAAGCACTTGTTGCGCTCTGCATACAGTTTATCAGTAAAATACGTATATCCTTAGTTAGTAAAATACGTATAGCCTTATGCCCAAGTTAGGAATCGAATTGAGCTCATTTAAAGATATACTCTTTATATACGGAGTAATTACTAACTAAGACGTAGTTATTTTTGAGGGTTCCGTACGTCAAAAGAGGAAAGAACGCCACCCTTAAAGGATCACTCTTGTGTCCGTCTGTCCGTCTATTACACTTTATTTCTTCCGTATCTACTGGACGAAAAAAGTTGAAATTTGTTACATTTATAGAGCTTGATGACCCAAAAACACGTATAGCGTAAATTAACGAATTTCGATTTTTGGGGTCAATTTGGGGAACAAATTAGAAAGTAAATTTTTTTTCTTGAAGTGCATCATGTGACCTATCAATGAAATCAATGAAAAGGACTCGCCTTTTATAATTTTAAAATGCACAGTTTAAAAGATATTATAGAAAATACGTAAGAACGTGAATCTTAGATTTGAGCTATATCTTAGACGTTAAAAATTTAACCCGAATTGTTTTCCCTCTCACGTCGCATTTCGACCTCTGAAGGTTTCGTAACCCCTTGTTTAATGTGTCGGGAGATTTTCTCCTGCTTCTATAACGAATTGTGGTTCTTTCGCTGTTATTTCACCCGCCGCGCCGCCCGTGTGGGAGCACCTGCCGCGTACACGAATAGCGTAATATTAGAGAATAACCCTTCTAATGTAGACACAACCGACCTTTCTGAATGTAGTTTTTTATTTATTATGAGGAAAAGGCAGCGAAAGACGTGACTTATTACATAGAGCAGCTTGTCCTCTAACTATTTCAAATATAAATTATATAATACATTCTACATTTAGGCGACCAAATAATAGAGAAAACACAGCTTTATCTGAAACAGAAAAAACACAAACAAACGAAGCGTGGCAATACTTACTGTAATATGAATTTAAAATTTCATTGTATATGGAAAACAATGTGCCTACATAAACTAAAGAAGAATTTTAAACTATAGATTTTCTACAAGTTTTGTCTAATTTAAAAAAACGCATGCAAATAATTCGCTAAAGTAAATAAAACGTGGTAGATAGTATTTGAGGTAAGGCCTCTCGATGAAACAAAAATGACGGCGAAAATTTACCTGTAATTATATTTTTTACATTCGATAGTATTATGTAGCTTTGAACAAAAAGCACTTGTCCGACTCAGAAGAAACAATGGTTCACCCCATCACCCCGCGAATTAGAGTGCTGTTCACGATGAAGCTACCACGAACATATTAATTACCTCGTCTCGTCTACCTATTTACTTCACTGGAAATCCAAAGTTTGAAGCTACTGTGCCCTTGGGTCAAACATCCATTAACGCTGAAACAAGAGACGAACAGTTGTGCCAGCCGCTGGCTGAAATATAATGTAATGTAATCCAATGGCCACTTACTTGTTGTTTTCGTTTACCAAATTCAGACAACTATTCCGTTACTATTATATTATTTTTAAATATTAATTTTGCCCAACAACATTAGTCCAATTTCAAGCCGGACTGGCACCTCCTCGATGGTGAAATTGGCTGCGCCTGAAGCACCGATCTCTAACACAGCCTCAAAAAGGTAAGGCTCGCAAAGAGGTATACCTTTGCGAGCATACTATTTTTTTTTATAGCATATATGCTAGGTGAGTAGTATTCAACAAGTCGTAACAGCTTACGAAGGGATTAGGAGTGAGAAAATGTTTCAACAAAAATGATCAAAAATATAAAAAGAGTAACAGGTAATGCGTGCAGTTATGTGGCAACACATACTGAGACACATGCAGGGGTATTCGTTTCCATAAACCTCCTATTACCTACCCGTAACTCCTACCTATTACCTCTCGAAATTATATACAAATCTTTAGAACAATTTCATATCGGACGATATAATTGAAAACATCATTGATGCGTACATTGTTATGTCTACACAAACGGGTCCCTAGTCCCGTTGAGCACAATATATACTTTTTTGTCGTTCCTGTGAAGAATTATCCTTCAACAAACTCGAAATAAAAAATATACCTTTGAAAACGAAAATATTGCTAATGGGAAAATATCGCTGACGACAAAATTACCTACGTAGTAACCTCAAGCCAGAGACCCAAGTTCGAATCCTGGCCGGGATGTATTTTTTCCAATGATTTTCGCAATGCATTTTTCTAATAAAAATATATATAAAGCGAGTATGTGCTTAGTACTAACATATAAACATAAAATATTACCAACGTAGTGTCAAATAGTCTAAAACTTTTCAATGTAATAAGATTATTGTGACAACAAGGGCTTTTTGTATTTGACTGACAACATTCATTCAGTTAGTTCTCGTGATGGCGAAAGCATAGTAATGTAATACCAACTGACAATCCAATAGCTACCAGTATCCATCCATAACACAGATTATTGTGTCTATGCAGATTCAAGTCTAACCCTCCATGTCTATGCAGACAGTGAGATGTGGTTGGGCCGCTTTTAGCATATTAATGAATCTGAGATGAAGGGATTTAGTCTATTAGTCTCGATCGAAGCCGGCCCTTCTGTTGAGATGAGTTCCGCTCGACACGCCAAGTTTTGAAATCTAAAGGCATGCGTGCATTGGCGCATCTGGCTTTAGTCAATTTGAAGCGACTTTTCTTGAAAGAGATGTTTGACACAAATACAAACCTAATTTGAGAAGGAGAATTACCCTCGGATTGTCTATGGTTCCACTAATCTTAATGATTATCTCACGGATACAGAAGAAGAGAATTATCCATTTCACTAGATAGTCTTAATATTAGTGGAATCAGCGGATACTCCTCCTTCCCGCAATTGGGTTTCAGCATGTTTGAATGAATGATGAAATTAATTCATTTCAGGTACACTACCAGAGATTGACCTAATAGTTGTTTACACTACTGCACATATCTACTAGCTAAGCTACTACTGAGCGGACGTAAGTAACTACAAGGTACATTTTGCGTTGTTAATTGTGTTTATTTGAATAAAAAAAAATGTCTTTAATTTTGCGCGTGACGATTAAATGTTATCAAAGCAGGAAATCGCTAACCATCGAAATGTAAAATTCCGGTAGCGTTGGCCACGGAACGGCCGCGGATGAGACGGTCCGAAGCTGATTAGCATCCTCGGCCAGTATGGGGTCAATGTCGGGGCCGGGAGCGCGCCGTGCATACTAACCGCGGTCCACTCATTAAATTATCCTCTACTTGTAACTACATCAGATTACTAACCTTCGTATGCCTCCAAATTGCTTAGACGATCCTTTTATAAAAATACAATGATTCATACATTTCGGGAGCTGCCGACCTCATATAAAAGCGGTTCGAATCGAGCGACCGATACCATTCAGTTCACATCTAAGAACCTAGTAATCTCGTCCGCAATGCAGTTCTCTATAGTGCTGTGTCTCCTCGCCGGCGCGGTCGTCTCGGCTGAGCCACCTCGCTTCGGAAGTGCGAGGTTCCGGTTCCAGCGCCAAGAGCTAGCGCTGTCCACCACGGAAGAGCCCACCACGGAGGCTTCCGGAGACGGGGCGTACCCTCCGGCGGTGAGCGCTCCTTACCCTCCATCCGGCTGGAAGCCTTCAGGGCAGGCGTTTACGCTGCCGGGTGAGCAACCCGCCATCGATACAGCCGCCAAGCAGGACTCTGCCCCTACTGATAGCTACGGAGCACCGGCCAAGCAAAACTCCGCACCGTCCGACAGCTACGGAGCGCCGGCTAAGCAGGACTCCGCAACGTCCGACAGCTACGGAGCGCCGGCCAAGCAAGAGAGCGGACCTTACCAACCATCCGGCTGGAAACCTTCCGGACAGGCCTTCACCCTTCCGGCGAGGCAGGAGGCTCAAGCTCCCCCTGCTACCGGTTACGGTGCCCCAGACAGTTCGTATGGCACTCCAGACAGCGAATACGGTGCCCCCTCTACGGAGAGTGACGCAGCAACTACAGCCGGTGCGCCCACTGGCAATCCCCAGGCGGCCAATCAGAGAGTAGAAGTGCAGAGGAGTGAAGGGACTTACTATCTCCTGCTGCCGAATGGACAGCTTCAGAAGGTAGAGTTCGCAACAGAGGAGGATCCCCGCAATATGGCGTACTCGGCCCGACTTCAATACCCCGTTAAGAATCAAGGGCCGTTATTTCTATTCAATCCCTGAATACGACAATGTTTTTGATGCGTATGCATGTAAATAGATCTGCGGATAGATAATAGTTTACTTTTGTAATGCATGTACTTACTCGTCGCGAGTGCAGTGATAAATAAGTATTAGTAATTTGTGATTAGGTGGTGACTGATTCAATTAAAATTACTTTTACTGAAATAACAATATTATTTATTTATACCTCCGTACAACTACATACATCAGAATGCGGTTGCAACTATTACTTTATTCAATGAACCGGTCTGTATTTAAACTAGAGACAAGTGAATAATGTCCAATTATTTTAGGTATCTAAGCATTGACCCGGAGAATTCCACAACCTGTGCAAACCATAACCTATTGTATTTTCCTCTATTTTATACTGACCCGCTTCCACTTAATCCAAAAGAATAAAAGAGAGCGCGTGTCTCGCGCGGTGAATTAGTCTTAATTTTCACTTCTTCAAGTACCATTTCTCTTAATTTAGATTACCTTTGGGCTAGTGCGTGACTTTTCATTTGCGAAGCGAAATGTGAGTAATTCTCTGGGGACAAGGTTGAGATTCGCTTGCGGTCGTCGTGAGGCGTGTAGTGTTGGGAAGATGGGTTGAGTTTGTCCGGGTTCAGTGCTCGTAGTATCCGCGCTCCTTTATTTTCCCAGCGCGAGCGCCTCCTGAAAGGCGAGTCTCATTGAATAGCGCTCTCATTTCCCACCTCCGGTCCATTCAGAGGGTCATTATCGGCGCTTATTGTGACAATGGGCGTGCCCGGCCTCTCTTCTCCGATACACTTTTCATTGATGAATTAAATTTGAAAGCCCAGACGTCGACAAACGCTTTTGTTGCTATGCTCTTTGATATTGTTGCTGCCTTCTGGATGAATAGTTGAAACATTTTTACCGGCCCATCGGCAGAGATTGTCGGATTAATAAATAATTGGAGAACAAAGACAGTTCGGAAAATTGTATTCAAAAAGAATGTGAAGCTACCTCGAATAGAGTTACATGCTAAGAGAATATATCTTTATTTCATTTCTCTTAGTACTTACTAAGTTAGGTACTTCACTGTGTGTTTCGTTCTCCGTTTTCAACCAGATTTTGGAGTTGTATTTTGAGTAATATTTCACATTGCTTCCCACTTAAAAAAAATTGGTTGTCTGTAAAGTCGGTTTATGGACGATAGTTTTACGTGATAACGTCATAAAGTGGTAAGACTACTTTCATACATATTCGGACCCTTGTTTCATGAATATTCTAAATTTGAAATCTTTTCCGACCGGCCAGATGCGCTTAATATATTATGGTACGAGTAACCTCCTTTCAATTTGTGCTACCCTGGTACTTTAGAACCAGAGTGATAAATGTGTACAAGCCGACGCTTGGGCCGATTGTGCCTCTCTATCGCTTGTTACGCGCTCTCGCTTGCACACACAGGCTCAGATGGAACGTGACACTTTTTCGTGCGTGCAGCCGGTGTTCATCAATTTATAAGACGTGACGTTATCACGTCAAAACTTAATAATAAAGTAATGGTAGATTTCCTCCTCGCTCAATAAGCTATATTCACAGCTTTCGAAACGTCAAAATTATGTTGCACGATAACTGCGGAAACTGCAGTCTCACCAGGCGACGTAACACATTATCCGTCGCCCGTTCCGAGCTGCCCAATCTGTGCAGATGTTTTTGCTTTTATTACCCAATTCGTTAAGTCATGTCGCTGACGCCTCTGCCTCCACCGCCTCCGCCTCCACCCCCGCCGGCAGCGCAGCGGGGGCGGCGGCCCCCCACGGTCACACAAGGGGGTGATGTTTGACGGATGAACCTCATTCGCTTCTGCAATTTATTACTGTGCTACACGATAGGTGGTCTAATTCGGTGCTTTCTTGCAGCGACTAGTGAAGAGAGCCGAAATTGAAGGCGAAGAATTGACAAAATATACGTGTGCTAATAAAAAAAATTCTTACCCGCACTATTAGATAGATCCGGCTTTTGAGACATTAAAATAATAAGAATACAATACATATAGTGAATATTTTCGCCTGCATGAGTTGTAATGAATGCTTTAATTAGTACAGTGGTTTACACAAGTACGTTCTCGTCTTTCCTATATTTCCAAAATACAACGTCTCATACATGGCAACGTTTGATGCCTGTCTGTATATTCGTGTCAGGTTTACTATTATTTCTAATTAAAATCGAATGCCAAAAAGTGTTATTTGCAATAGTGTTAGACTATATCTGTGGAAATTTGGCATAAGCTGACATGTTACTTTTGTGCATCTTTGACTACAAGAAATATAAACTTTGCAGTGGTACTAAAATAAGGTTTGCATGGATATATTAACAATATTTTTAATGTGAGTTAATAAGTTATCTGAGAATACAACGAAAGTCTTGTTTTTATAAAAAGTTTTCTAGGATTTTGAAGAAATTAATTTAAATTACATGTCATGTAATGCCATATAAAGAAGTAAAATTTATATGCGACATGTCATTAAATAAGTGCGACTTGTTTTTTTCTGCCATATAAAGTGTTTTACTTCACGTTACATATATCAAGGATACATATAGTGAGGTAGTATCCGTCATCTAAGACTTTATTCAAGTTTTAACAAATAATAAAACGAAATCGTTTATGAAATAAAGGTTTTAATAATTTTATTAGTAAAACCCTACACAAAATGTAATCAACAATCTCGGTAAATACAAATGTCACTTCACTAACAATATTTACGATTCATCGTCCGAAGATTCTGCCTGGTCACCAGCCAGTGACGCAGTAGCACTCGTCGTTAAGGATTTGTAAAAATCATGGTATACGGGATTAATGGCAAAATAGATAGTAAATCTTTTTTTTTTATTGGGATTGATAGCCATTGGACCTATTCGCATATGTGGAAACGCGATTTGCCCAGGGGGCGCCTTTTGTTCTTCCTCCAGTCCATAGTTTGAAGGTGGATGGTCGTACTTCAGAGGTGGTCCCATATAAATTTTATCGAAATTGATTCAGCGGTTTTTGAAAAATCAACAAAATACTATGGTGGGTACCTTCAGCAAAACTTGTGATGTGGTCTTTTTTAGAAATTTGCAGTTTGATAATTACTATGGTGTGTGGTTACCTTCAGCAAAACTTTTGTGATGTGGACTTTTTCAGCAATTTGCAGTTTGACACATGGCAAATAATTCTGTACCACTTCAACCGATTTCGATTATTCGATTGCGATTATTCTTTTTTATGTAATATTACTAAAAAGAATGAAATAAAAACTGTTTTAAAAAATATAAAACCGAATTCCAAAAAAAAAACTAGAACTAAAAGAATTAGATATACCTAATATTTCGAAATTTTCTCTGTCATCGTATTGAAATACATGAATCGATATTGTGATACATATTCGGACCCTTGTTTCATGAATATTCTAAATTTGAAATATTTTCCGACCGGCCAGATGCGCTTAATATATTATGGTACGAGTACCATCGAGCTGGTCTGATGATGGAGACGGAAGGTGGCGATAGGAACTCCTAAACTACACATGATAAACCCATCGTGTTTGGGCTCGTTGCATTTGTCTTCACGAGCCATTACTTTAGGCCTAGGTGGTGTCCAGGGTATTCTTTTTTTGGATGTTTGTTACGCGATTACTCCGTCAATTGTGGGCCGATTTTGAAAATTCTTTTTTTGATTGAAAGAGGATGACCCTGAGGTGGTTCCATTTTAATTTGGTCAAGATCGGATTGGAAAGCGAGGCGAAATCGCGAGGCCGAAGGCCGAGCGATTCCGCCGAGTACATTAATAGCAAAAAATTACTAAAAAAACTGTGAAATAAAAAACTATTTAAAACAATATAAAAACCACCTTCAAAAATGTATGAAATAAAAAAATCAAACCCTAGAGTTGAAGGCGGTGCTAAAGCAAGAAAAAATGAAGCATAAAAGAAAACATGAGTGGATGATATCCTTTGTGATTTGTGTAGCCTTCTTTAGCACCGCCTTCAACTCTAGGGTTAGATTTTTTTTTATTTCATACATTTTTGAAGGCGGTTTTTATATTTTTTAAAATAGTTTTTGGTATACGTTATTGTGATGTCTATGACATGTACTTCGACATGTCGCTTTTTCTTATATGGCAAAATAAGACATGTCGCTACTTGTACTGTTTTGGCATACATTATTGTGATTTTTATGACATGTACTGTTTGGTCGAAGGGAAATACATGGCTTTGGGTATTACTTACGACATGTTTGTTTTTGCCATATTAAAGAGCGCATTTTTACCGAAATTTTGGTATTTATAACTCAATACTGGAAAAAATGTACATATCTGCTTCTGCCACATAACCACAGATATAATATAATGAGAGGAGCTGTGGAAGACCGCGTGTGGTGGCGTGCCTTGGGAGATGCTTATGTCCAGCAGTGGACCGATACAGACTGATGATGATGATTATTATAATACCAGAAGAGGTAAAAAAATTCATGATACTTTGTTTAAGATAAAAAAAATTCTATCCATATTATTTTCGTAAATAACTACACTCAAAATGTATGGAGAACTAAATATTTTTTTCAATTTTGCCAGCATTTTTTAATCTACTTAGTTTTCGATAAAGATTAACCCCCTAAAATATCGGGCATGGTACAAAATCACCAGTATATTATTATACATATAAGAAAAGTAATAACCCTGCATATAGTTTCCGGCTCTTCGTGGGTGTAATCGAACCGGATAGAACAAATGGTGACAAGTTCGAGAGCAGTTTTAATTCCTTATGAACGCTAAATTAACAATATACAAATACGATTGGAGCCGCAGACACAGGTATATTATATAATAATAAAAAAAAATTATAAATAACTTTTTTTGGTGGCTCGGCACGACATGCCCGCTTTCTATTTAAAAAAGAAAAAAAAAACTATTTAAGGCAATATTCGATGTTTTTGTAGTTGACCGCTACAAATAGAATTCGTCAACAGACCTCGGAAAAGCCGTAATGTTCCCGATGACCATTTCCTGTAAGCGCTCTCTGATCGAACAGTGGAAGCCGACTATAGATTTCTTATTTTTAGTATTCCCATTTTATTTCAGTAGAAATGGAGTCTACTTTCCTAAAGTGTTAGATAGATTCTACTTCTATTTTGTGGAACTAGTTTGGAAGTCCATTTTGTAATAGGGTTAAATTTGACTGATAGGACAAAAAGAACACTTTTTAAATTTATCTCTTTCGTCTATCTTGTTTTTATTTATTTATTTATTTTTTAATGAACAAGCAGCTCTAGCTGATGTGTTCATATCAGTCTTTTTTTTGATAATGAATGATTATGTTTTTTTTTGTTTTTGTTTTTTTTTTTTTTTAGTTACGTACTTGGGCACTGTTGCTATTTGTTTGTTGATGTACTTTTTATGTATTTATCTAATCGGTTTTTTAAGGTGTTTGTGTTTGGGGAGTCAATTCCACACAATGGGAGTTTATTCCAGGCGTTCACCACTCGATTTGTTATGAAGTGCTTTCGGATGTTTGTGTTAGAAGCTGCCTGGTTAAGTTTTTTGCTGTGACCACGAAGGTGATAGTTCTGGTTCAGGTCAAACATTTCAATTAAGTCTGGGCAATCATACTTTGAGGTGAGTATTTAGTAGACTTCAATGAGGTCTCCTCTGTCGCGGCGTTCTTCTAATGTGGTCAGTTCAAGTAGTTTTAATCTTTCTTCGTAGCTCAAGCTTTTTAGCTCGTAGGGAATTTTGGTGAATCTTCTTTGAACTTGTTCCAATTGGTGGATGTCTTTAACAAAGTATGGTTGCCATATCTGGAATACGTATTCCAAAAGCGGTCCAACGTAAGTCTTGTAAATTTTAAGCATTATAAGTGGCGACAACACAAGGAAGCTCTTTTTTATGAGTTATGTCAAGGAGTTGGCTCTTTTCACTATATCTGTGATGTGGGGTTCCCATTTCAGATCGGAGGAGATGGTGATACCAAGGTCCTTTTGTGAATTAACTGGTGTCAGTTGTGTCTTGTCCAGGTAGTAGGGAAGTTTCGGGTTTTTCTTGCCCAAATGTAGAACTGTGCATTTTTGTGCATTAAGCTTTATGAGCCATTCCGAGGACCAATGGTGAATACTATTTAGATCTTCTTGTAGTTTATCGTGGTTGATGAGTGGGTTGTCGAAATACTTGGAGTCATCTGCGAAGAACTTGAAATGACACTCTGTGGTTGTGTGTAGATCTGTTATATATTATGTTGTACAGGGTTGTTGCAATTACTGATCCTTGTGGCACTCCACTCCACACGGGTCTTGGCTCAGACAGTGTTTCACTTATTCTAACTTGTAGTTGCCTGTTGTTTAGATAAGCTTGGATCCATTCTAGGAGTTTACCTCTTATTCCGAAATACTCCAGCTTAGCTACAAGTCGTCGTAGTGGCACTCTATCAAATGCCTTCTCGTAGTCAAGGTAAATGATATCAACTGGGGAGCCTTTGTCCAACTCTTGCGTCCACACATTGATGCATTCCAGTAGATTGGTTGTTGTAGAGCGTTTGGCCATAAATCTATGTTGTTGTTTTACAATAATGTTGTTCAGAGCTAAGAAATCCTTTATCCTGGAATTTATTATTTTCTCCATGCATTTAGTTACGATGCAAGTGAGACTGATCGGCCTGTAATTTATCGGATCTAGTTGTTTACCCGTAATTTATCAAAATTAGGACAATTTTATAATGTGTAGTGTTGAATTTTATAAACTCGCAATTTTTCTTATCTAACAGGTATCTTTTAATTAATATTAAACTTGGAAAATGTTTTAGTGATTAAAAGTAAAAGTATCATAAAGAGTGTAAAAACCGGCCAAGTGCGAGTCGAACTCGCGTACCGAGGGTTCCGTATCGCCATGTCATGGTCAGCGCCACTCACGCCATCTATGGATTAGTTAAAATGCTTCGTACTGTTTGCGGTAGATGGCGAGCATATCTCTACACTTACATACATACACTTTTTAGTTCCTTGTATGGGAAACCCCGTGAATATTTTACTTTTTCTAATTTTTATTATTTGTTGTTATATCGGCCATAATAACACATATTCTGTGAAAATTTCAACGGGGTACCTATTACAGTTCAAGAGATACAGCCCTAGGACAGACAGACGGACAGACAAACAGACAGACACAGACGACGTAGGCTTAGTAATAGGGTCCCGTACGACGGATACGAAACCCTAAAAATACCTTGTGCAATTAATGTGCAAAATATTGTAATAAAGGCCTATGGATATAAAAAAAAATCGGGGTCATTTATTTTTTTAGAAAAAAATTTAACTGTATATTTTTTTTGCTAAAACTACAGGCATTCTGGTTTTGTTTGGGAAACTGATCAATAGCAGAGTTATTTAGGCTACCATAAATTTTTTTTTAACAATTACGTATATTTGCAAATTTGTAGTCGTAGTACCTACATAAAAATGTCAATTTTCAACGTTTCTCAAAAAATGTTCATATCATAAATAAAAACATCTGTACAAAAAACTAGAAAATAATAAGGACACAAGCCTGGGCCTTCTTAAGATTTTACGTATGGGTAAGAAATTGTGCAATACTAGCGTGCTGTCTTCTCATGTCGGATGCCAAAGGGCACATTGTGTCGCTGCGTCAGCGGAATAAGTAATAAATTGAGACTTTTAACAGACTAATATAAAAACGTGGGGCGCATGTTATTTATTACGCATATTATACGCCCCACGTTTTTATATTAGTCTGTTAAAAGTCTCAATTTATTACTTATTCCGCTGACGCAGCGACACAATGTGCCCTTTGGCATCCGACATGAGAAGACAGCACGCTAGTATTGCACGATTTCTTACCCATACGTAAAATCTTAAGAAGGCCCAGGCTTGTGTCCTTATTATTTTCTAGTTTTTTGTACAGATGTTTTTATTTAATTTTTTTATTTTTAATAAAACCGTTTAACTTAAAAGATTTTTTACCTATTTTTTTATTTACTCGTTTTTAGTTTGATTTTTGGCTCGTATCATTCATTACGTAAACTCGTCATCCTTTCCAACTTTCTCATTGCATCTTTGTTACTCGGTTTCTTACCTGTCAATTACTCACAATCAAGCTCCTCAATACATAACCCTTCTAAAGACTTTACGCGACTCAATGCAACATACGCTTGACCCTCCTCAAATAGTCTGGAGCCCAAATACACGACAGCACGGTCAACAGTACTACCCTGCATTTTATGGACAGTGGAGGCCCATGACAAAATTATCGGTAACATCCGTCTCTCAGCTGTTCCATAATTAAACTTTGCTGGAAACTGTATGGCTTTAGGATGGATAAGGTGTCCGTCGTCTCTTTCAAAATCAATTTGAACAGATGTCTGTTTCATACTTTTGCGTTCGACAAGTATGGGACACTCGTCCAAACAAACCAAATGACCCCAAACTCGAGGGGGTTACTAGTAACGGATGAAGAGTTCCACTGTACACCTCCTGACTCCATCATCAGACCCTCGTCACCAAGTGTATTGGTAGAAGTATGGGACACTCGTCCAAACCAACCATATGAGCCCCTAACTCGAGGGGGTTACTAGTAACGGTTGAAGAGTTCCACTGTACACCTCCTGACTCCATCATCAGACCCTCGTCACCAAGTGTATTGGTAGAAGTAAGGGACACTCGTCCAAACCAACCATATGAGCCCAAACTCGAGGGGGTTACTAGTAACCGTTGAAGAGTTCCACTGTACACCTCCTGACTCCATCGTCAGACCCTCGTCACCAAGTGTATTGGTAGAAGTATGGGACACTCGTCCAAACCAACCAAATGAGCCCAAACTCGAGGGGGTTACTAGTAACGGTTGAAGAGTTCGTACACCTCCTGACTTCATCATCAGACCCTCGTCACCAAGTATATTGGTAGAACTATGGGACACTCGTCCAAACCAACCAAATGAGCCCAAACTCGAGAGGGTTAATAGTAACGGTTGAAGAGTTCCACTGTACACCTCCTGCCTCCATCATCAGACCCTCGTCACCATGTGTATTGGTAGAAGTATGGAACACTCGTCCAAACTAACCAAATGAGCCCAAACTCGAGGGGGTTACTAGTAACGGTTGAAGAGTTCCACTGTTCACCTCCTGACTCCATCATCAGACCCTCCTCACCAAGTGTATTGATAGTAGTATGGGAAACTCGTCCAAACCAACCAAATGAGCATAAACTCGAGGGGGTTACTAGTAACGGCTGAAGAGTTCCACTGTACACCTCCTGATTCCATCATCAGACCCTCGTCACCAAGTGTATTGGTAGAAGTATGGGACACTCGTCCAAACCAACCAAATGAGCCCAAACTCGAGGGGGTTACTAGTAACGGTTGAAGAGTTCGTACACCTCCTGACTTCATCATCAGACCCTCGTCACCAAGTATATTGATAGAACTATGGGACACTCGTCCAAACCAACCAAATGAGCCCAAACTCGAGGGGGTTACTAATAACGGTTGAAGAGTTCCACTGTACACCTCCTGATTCCATCATCAGACCCTCGTCACCAAGTGTATTGGTAGAAGTATGGGACACTCGTCCAAACCAACCAAATGAGCCCAAACTCGGGGGGGTTACTAGTAACGGTTGAAGAGTTCCACTGTACACCTCCTGATTCCATCATCAGACCCTCGTCACCAAGTGTATTGGTAGAAGTATGGGACACTCGTCCAAATCAACCATATGAGCCCAAACTCGAGGGGGTTAATAGTAACGGTTGAAGAGTTCCACTGTACACCTCCTGCCTCCATCATCAGACCCTCGTCACCATGTGTATTGGTAGAAGTATGGAACACTCGTCCAAACTAACCAAATGAGCCAAAACTCGAGGGGGTTTCAAGTAACGGTTGAAGAGTTCCACTGTACACCTCCTGACTCCATCATCAGACCCTCGTCACCAAGTATATTGGTAGAACTATGGGACACTCGTCCAAACCAATCAAATAGCCCAAACTCGAGGGGGTTACTAGTAACGGTTGAAGAGTTCCACTGTACACCTCCTGACTCCATCGTCAGACCCTCGTCACCAAGTGTATTGGTAGAAGTATGGGACACTCGTCCAAACCAACCAAATGAGCCCAAACTCGAGGGGGTTACTAGTAACGGTTGAAGAGTTCGTACACCTCCTGACTTCATCATCAGACCCTCGTCACCAAGTATATTGGTAGAACTATGGGACACTCGTCCAAACCAACCAAATGAGCCCAAACTCGAGGGGGTTACTAGTAACGGTTGAAGAGTTCCACTGTACACCTCCTGACTCCATCATCAGACTCTCGTCACCAAGTTTATTGGTAGAAGTATGGGACACTCGTCCAAACCAACCAAATGAGCCCAAACTCGAGGGGGTTACTAGTAACGGTTGAACAGTTCTACTGTACACCTCCTGACTCCATCATCAGACCCTCGTCACCAAGTGTATTGGTAGAAGTATGGGACACTCTTCCAAACCAACCATATGAGCCCAAACTCGTGGGGGTTACTAGTAACGGTTGAAGAGTTCCACTGTCCATCTCCTGACTCCATCATCAGACCCTCGTCACCATGTGTATTGGTAGAAGTATGGAACACTCGTCCAAACTAACCAAATGAGCCCAAACTCGAGGAGGTTACTAGTAACGGTTGAAGAGTTCCACTGTCCATCTCCTGACTCCAACATCAGACCCTCGTCACCAAGTGTATTGGTAGAAGTAAGGGACACTCGTCCAAACCAACCATATGAGCCCATACTCGAGGGGGTTACTAGTAACGGTTGAAGAGTTCCACTGTACACCTCCTGATTCCATCATCAGACCCTCGTCACCAAGTGTATTGGTAGAAGTATGGGACACTCGTCCAAACCAACCAAATAAGCCCAAACTCGAGGGGGTTACTAGTAGCGGTTGAAGAGTTCCACTGTACACCTCCAGACTCCATCATCAGACCCTCGTCACCAAGTGTATTGGTAGAAGTATGGGACACTCTTCCAAACCAACCATATGAGCCCAAACTCGAGGGGGTTACTAGTAACGGTTGAAGAGTTCCACTGTCCACCTCCTGACTCCATCATGAGACCCTCATCACCAAGTGTATTGGTAGAAGTATGGAACACTCGTCCAAACCAACCATATGAGCCCAAACTCGAGGGGGTTACTAGTAACGGTTGAAGAGTTCCACTGTCCTCCTCCTGACTCCATCATCAGACCCTCGTTACCAAGTTGAATTTATCATAATATTGTATTGTCACGAGAACTCAATGTGTGTGCAAAGTTTCATAAAAATCGGTTCAGTAGAAGTAGTTGAAAAAGTTGTCGCAAGATTTGATACAAAGATAGTAACAAACAAACAAACAAACAAATATACGGAGTCAAGCTAAATAAAACCGTTTAATAATAATAAAAAACAAATGACTCCGATTTTTAACCGACTTCCAAAAAAGGAGGAGGTTCTCAATTCGTCTGTATGTTTTTTTTTATTTTTTTTTTTATTTTTTTTTTATTATTTTTTTGTATGTTTGTAACACGATTTCTCCGTCAATTGAGGGCCGATTTAGAAAATTCTTTTTTTGTTAGTTAGGTCATACTTCCGAGGTGGTCCCATTTCAATTTTATCGAAATTGGTTCAGTGGTTTTCGAAAAATCAGCATAATACTATGGTGTGTGATTACCTTCAGCAAAACTTGTGATGTGGTCGTTTTCGGCAATTTTCAGTTTGATAAATTAGTATGGTGTGTGGTTACCTTCAGCAAAACATTTGTGATGTGGACTTATTCAGCAATTTGCAGTCTGACACATATGGCGAATAATTCTGTACCACTTCAATCGATTTCGATTATTCGATTTCGATTATTCTTTTTTATGTAATATTACTAAAAAGAATGAAATAAAAACTGTTTTAAAAAATATTAAACCGATTTCCAAAAAACAAAAAAAAAAAAAACTAAAAAGTATTAAATACCTAATATTTTGAAATTTTCTCTGTCCTGTTGAAATACATGAATCGATATACTAGTGATACATATTCGGACCCTTGTTTCATGAATATTCTAAATTTGAAATTTTTTTATCTTTTCCGACCGGCGTTTAATTTATTATGGTACCTGGCCAGTACCTACTGTACCGAGTACCATCGAGCTGGTTTGATGATGGAGACAGAAGGTGGCCATAGGAACTCCTAAACTACACATGATAAACCCATCGTGTTTGGGCTCGTTGCATTTGTCTTCACGAGAAATTTACTTTAGACCTAAAAGATTCTCAATTCGACGGTATGTTTTCTTTTTTTGGATGTTTGTTACGCGATTACTCCGTCAATTGTGGGCCGATTTTGAAAATTCTTTTTTTTTTTTATTTGAAAGGGGATAACCCTGAGGTTTTTGAAGTGAAAACTTCTTTAGCGGCTCTTGGCACTTTTTTAGGTGGGTAAAAATGTATAACTCGCGACATCGCGTCAGCGTCATTTTTAAAATGAAACCTTAAGTCATTGCGTTAAGGGTTAAGTTAGAGTGGCACGGGATCTGCCGGCACTCCCGGAGTGCAACTGTTAAGTAGGGTTCCGTAACACGTTTATGTCTGTCCATTCTACTAAGTTCTGCAAAATGAATGTAGGGTTCCGTAACATATGCATGTCTATCCGTTCTACTAAATTTTACAATTTTCAACCAAGGTCCTCCGACGGTTATTTTATAATAAAAGTAGGCTTCCGTAACACGTTTATGTCTGTCCATTCTACTAAGTTCTGCAACATCACCTACAACGTCTGTGATGTCAGCCCATAACACCAGTGCCATGTCAGTGCTTCCCCCTTTGATCGTGCTGACTACACTGAACTGGTCGGAAAACACAAACTATTTACATAGCCGTTTCGACCGACGTTTAATTCAGTGCGGTGGTACCAACCCGGGAAGGTTAAACCCTACCACCAAGTAAAATTACGAGGGAAGGGACTTACAGTTTTACGAGGAATCCGAACCTTGGTCAGCCTCCAACGGTCAGCGGTCACCCATCTAAGTACTGACCGCACCCAGCGTTGCTTAAAATTCAATAGCGACAGTTGACTGTCTGCACCACTGAGCTATCGAAGCTGACGTGGTCCTATTTTAATTGGGTCAAGATCGGATTGGAAAGCGAGGCGGAATCGCGAGGCCGAAGGCCGAGCGATTCCGCCGAGTACATTAATAGCAAAAAATTACTAAAAAAAACTGTGAAATAAAAAAAAAGTTTTAAAAAACATAAAACCGACTTCCTAAAAAAAGGAAAACTAAAAAACTATTCAAAATAAAAATATAAAAACCGCCTTCAAAAATATATGAAATAAAAACCTAAAAAAAAAAAAACGAACCCTAGAGTTGAAGGCGGTGCTAAAGCAAGCAAAAATTATGCATGAAAGAAAACATGAGTGGATGATAATATCCTTTGTGATTTGTAAAGCAAGCAAAAATGATGCATGAAAGAAAACATGAGTGGATGATAATATCCTTTGTGATTTGTGTAGCCTTTTTAGCACCGCCTTCAACTCTAGGGTTCGTTTTTTTTTTTTAGGTTTTTATTTCATATATTTTTGAAGGCGGTTTTTATATTTTTATTTTGAATAGTTTTTTAGTTTTCCTTTTTTTAGGAAGTCGGTTTTATGTTTTTTTTCTTTTTTTCCCTGGGTACTCATAAACTGGCCTACTCCCTGGTTCCCGCTTGGCGTTGAGTTTTGGGACATCCTGTACTCTATATTATGTATAATTTATAATAATAATAATAAAAAAAACTTTATTTCAGGTAATACATTTTACCTATAGTTAATTAAATTAATGATGTTATTTATTTAATGATTAGCACCGTGTGAGCACCGACGATCCCCACTGCATCTACCTCTCCTCTTGAATGCCTTAAAAGGCGACTAAGGGATAAGGACATGATGCCGTACTACAGTTGCACAGACTAGCCACCTCTTACCTCGGCACGGTCCATACAACGATTCGTATAAAGTTATCCAATAATTCTGTCTTTTTAAACTTTTTGTTTTTTTTATTATTTTTTAGGATATCCTAAAAATCCTAGGTAGGACACTACACGTGCTGCTTCACCGTTAGGAACCGGTGTAAAACTGTAGGTCCCTTCCCTTGTCCCTTACTAGGTGGTAGGCTCAAATTGTAGCCGACTGGGTTGGTACCAGCGTACTGGATGTAAGATGGCCGCATAGCAGCCTCGGTTGTGTTCTCCTCTAGTCCAGTATAGCCAGCAATCCAGGGAAGTCTCCGGTATGGCACCTAACTTCTCGGAGGTGATATTGGCTGGTCGGAGCATATGCTTTCGCCCCTCCGACTCAGCCACCCATACCGGATTACATTAAAAAAAAGGACAGACGGACGTACACACGGCGTAGACTTAGTAATAGTGTACCGTACCGTAGGGAACTCTAAAAAACTAGGAGTCCCTGTTGATTCATTTATCTCTCTCATCCAATTTATTCCTTTGCGTTTCGTTTCTCACTCTTATACGTTAAAGTTTACTTTTTTATTTCTATTCATTTAATTTTGCATTTATTTCAATAGAAAGCTGGCAGCACTCGCTCGGTCGTAGAATAAATAGGATTTCGTAGTACTCACTACGGTAGCAGTTGCAGCTTTTTATAACTTGTACTGTCAAGTTAATATGTAGGTAGGTTTAATCAAGGTTAATATTTCGTGGACCAATAAAGTGTTTTCTATCTATCTATCAATTTAAATCTTAGGAAGTATATATATATATAGAATATGGGTCACGTGAAGTTACTTTTCTTATATTCCATGAGTATTTTATTGCAGCTATTTTTACATAATTTTGGAATACCATTTCATATTATGTCCTATATACAGTTAATTATATACATATTACGTTAGATACTGCTATGTTGTTATCTATCACAGTGACTTCCCTATTAATTTCCGAATATTCATATTTGTATGAGGAGAAACCTTTTGGAGAAACAGTTCCCTTATCTTTCCGTTTGTATGCCTTCTTGCGAGACCATTCGAGGAGCCTTGCCTTGAAGCCATTGTCTGTCTGTTGATGATTCCTACAATCAGATTTGAATGTATTAAACCTAAATATTGGCGGTTAAAACAACACATTCTCTGTTAGGTTAGTTTAGTGCCTATCCTACCTAAATTATTATAGGTACGCGTTACAAGCGATCGAAATTATGTAGGGACATACGAGTATTCACTTTAAGCTCAGATTACCGTTACGCGTTACCGATTTGCGTTGTCTTTGATACGCGCAGACCCTTTAAAAACAAAAAAATGTTTTGCCCACAACATTGAGATTTTTTATTATGTTATTATCGAAAATGATGTTTTTTTCGTACATAACTAGAAAAATGTTTTGCACAGTACTGTTATGATATCTTTTACCGCGTGTATGCTTTCGTGTCTTAATGTTCTTGTAACTTTTATTCAGATGGTTTTATATTATAAAATATATGTTTACATATATGTAGATTATGCATAAATATAATATGTACGTATCTTATAGTATTTATTTTATGTATGTATCTATGTAACTAATATGTTTGTGTCCATTTATTTAATAGTTTTATTTTTCACGCTTCTCTTTTGCACTGCATTGTCCGCCCTATCAGCTTCTCCACATCCCAAAAGTTAGTTTGTAAAGAATGCTACTTTCCTTTTTATGGTGTACAATCCATACTAATATTATAAATTCGAAAGTAACTCTGTTGTCTGTCTGTTACCTTTTCACGCCTAAGCCGCTGAACAGATTTCGATAAAATATTGCACGGAGATGAATTGCATCCTGAGGAAGGACATAGGCTACCTTTCGTCTCAAAAACAACCCTTAAGGGGGTGAAATGGAAATAGGGGATGTAAGTTTGTATGGGGAACCCAGCATTTCTCAAGTTAGGGATATGACAATTCATATTTAGGCTTTTGGTATGAAATAATGAATTACGTGTTTCAGCATTTTTGCTAAATCAACCCTTAAATTAAAATAGGGGACGATTTCAAAATTAGATTTTAGGATTTTATAAAATTTTGTACGGAGATGAATTGCATCCTGAGGAAGGACATAGGCTACCTTTTGTCTCAAAAAACAACCCTTAAGGAGCTGAAATAGGGGATGAAAGTTTGTATGGGGAACCTATAATTTCTCAAGTTAGGGATATGACAATTCATATTTAGGCTTTTGGTATGAAATAAAGAATTACGTGTTTCAGCGTTTTTGTTAAATCAACCCTTAAATTAAAATAGGGGATGATTTCAAAATAAGATTTAGGATTTTAAATGATTTTTAATAATTTCACCATACTGGGGGAGGCTTTGAAGAGGGGGTTTGAGGTAGGGGGGAAGGTGTCCGCGGTTAGAGGGGAAGGAAGGATAATTTAATCTCTATGTTTTTTTCTCTATCTCTATCTCTACTTCTTATATGTATGTTTGAGGTAAACTCGGATCCACTTAACATAATATTTTGATGCGGTTTACACCAATGTAAAGAGTAGTTGTTCAGGCTCACTATAGGCTATCAATACCTACTTATAAAACTGTTTGTCCTGACTGATCTATCAACGTACAGCCAAAACTACTAAGTCTAGAAAGCTGAAATTTTGAAAATAGGCTTATTTTAAGCATAAGCATCCGCTAATTTCTGGGGAAGGGGGAAAGGGGGGGGGGGGGGGGGGAGGTAATTTGGCGAAACAGTGGCCTTGCCCTTAGTAACGTTCTTTCTTCGAGAAGGTTTATTGTATTCCAGAATGCAGCTTAGCCTGAAGCCTTGCCGTTCGTTACTTACTTTATTTTTACGTTTACCTAAACGCAGCTCGCCCTTCAGCCTCGCCCATAGTTACTTATACTTTCATCGAGAAGGTTTATCGACTTCCTGAACGCAGCTCGGCCTTCGGGCTCGCCCATAGTTACTTACTGTCTTCTTTGAAATACGAATTTCACGCGAGCGGAGCCGCGGGCTCAGCTAGTAAAGTATATTTTGATTTGATTTGACTTTACACCGTACGGACCTTACACCGCACCGGTAAATTCCCCACCCAGCTCATTTGAAGTAAACTATTTAGATTCTAGACAGTATAGATAGTTTACTCCAAACTACCTCCTCAAAAATATTTTTAGGGTTCCGTATTCGTACGGAAGCCTGTTTGTTTACTAAGTCTAGGTTTTTTAGGTTTTAGATTTTATTATTATCATTCGTAGGCAAATAAATGTTGCACTTGAATTCGTTAACTAATGGCATATACATTTCACACTATAGTTGTGAAATGTAACAACAATTGTGTTTCAATGAAAACAATGACAGACAATGACAAAGGATGTACCAGAGCCAACTGTCATTGTCTCCCTCTACGGAGACAAGCCATATTGCATCGTCATAGCCCCAGTGCGACGTTGCTATCGCTTACTCGCTCTCGCTTGCCTACCGATGACAGGAGCGAGAGAGAAACATGAAATCGCTCACCCTTCATCGGGTGACCGTCGCAATCTTCGTGTTTCTCTCTCACTCCTGTCACAGGGAGGCAAGCGAGAGCGAGTAAGCGATAGCAACGTCGCACTGGGGCTATGACGATGCAGCATGGCTTGTCTTCGTAGAGGGAGACGAATGACAGTCGGCTCTGGATGTACAGAACCAGATAAAAGACAAAAACAATTAAGCTATCTTATATGCTTATAGACTACTACCTAATACTACTACAGCGTAATGCGCCTACATTATCCGTTCTACCTTTAAAGGGCTGTGTCTTTTGAAAACGTAATAGATAGTCGGTTCAAATTTTCACAGAATATGTGGAACAATAATAATGTAGGAAAAAAAAAAACAATATTGCATGAAATAGTAAATGAATAAGAAAAAAAAACAAATGGTAAAAAATTTAGTACAAGAAACGTGTTTTATGTATGTATCTATGTACCTATATGTTTGTGTCAATTTATTTAATAGTTTTATTTTTCACGCTTCTCTTCACGAGTCAAGCGTCAAACTTGTGTGTAATTATAGTGCAAACTCTAAAGTAAAACATCAAATAATAAAAATAAAAACTGGCCAATTACGTGGTGGTACGAAACCCTCGGTGCGCCAGTCGGATTAGTATTGCCGGTCGCTTGGCCGTTTTTTTTCATACAGATGTCAAAATTAGGTACCAAATTTTTTTTGCGCGGCCACTTCGAATTCCTGGCCTTTGCTGTGGAAACACTTGGCGTGTGGTCACCCGACGCAAGGACTTTCGGAAACGTCCTAGGAAAGCTCCTTATTGATAAGTCTGGTGACCGACGCGCCAAGTCTTTCTTTTTTCAGCAAATAGGCCTAGCCATTCAAAGGGGCAACGCAGCCAGCGTATTGGGTACTGTGGCGGAGTCGGAGGAGTTGGACGAAGTTTTTTACTTACAGTAATTTTGAATGTTAGTATTTAGTTTTTCTTTATTTATTTATTAGGTTAATTTTATCATTGTTATACATTTCTTAGTTAGGTTTTAATTATTTAGTTATTATTATTAATTTCTTTTATTTCACATATTGAAAATTTCACATTAATTTTATATATATTATACAAAAAAGTAATAAAAATACACAAAATTAATATAAAAATTAAATACGGTAATACCGCCGGCGGCGGGAGACAAGCCTCCAAGCACGCCGGCGGGTGCAGGCCGTGGCTACGGAGCTCTCCGGGACGACGCGAGGCAAGCTACGAGCGATAGGTGGTGGTACTAGACACGTAGGCCACCACCACCCCCATCTCGGAGAGCTCCGTATCCGCCGGACTGCACGGCGACGTCGTCGCGCAGGTCTGTAAACGTCTTCATCTTCGCGCGCGCGTCGCCTCATGGGTGCACTACACCACCGGTAGCGGGGGCACTAGACGGGACGCGAGGTCCCGATGGCCCCAAGCTGGCCGGTGGTGGACGCCGCCCTCACCGTAGTTCTTGTGGCTCGGCCGACGTCAACACTCCATCTTAGTCGTCGATGAAATGCACCGACGGCGTGGAGCTGGGTGGTAGGGTGTGCGTGTAGTGGTGCGAGAAGAATGACGGCTCTCGTATTGGACGACCCGGGCGCGGGGAGGCCGGGCGACGCGGTGGGCGGAGGCAGTGCTGCTGCGGGCGAGCGGTGGCGGCGGCGGCGTCGAAGTCGAGCGCGGCGGCGGCCGGCCTTCTCCGCAGGGCCCGCTCTCCATCACGCGCGTCGCGTCCCGGGTGGTCTGCAGCCGCTTCTGTCGCCAGGCATGTCGAGCTGGTGGAGTACCCGGGGACACCGAGCGGCGGCGGTGGTGATGCCGGCACGGTGCCTCCAACCGTGCGGGTAGCTGCGCCGCTGGAGAAGAGTCCGCGCGTGGCGGAAGCTCGGTTTGTTCGTCCCAGGCAAAAACTTTTAAAAGAAATTTTCTAGAGAAAAATTTTCCGACATGTCGGTTTGACAGCTCTTTTTCTTAATATTATTAATTCTTTATTTTCACGTTTTTTCATCATACAGTTACATATTTATATTAATTTTATATAATTATAAAATAAAATAGCTATACAAAATTAATAAAAACAGAGAAAAACAAAAAAACGGTATTCTCGCCGGCGGCGGGAGGCGGACCTCCAAGCACGCCGGCGGGTGCAGGCCATGGCTACGGAGCTCTCCGGGACGACGCGAGGCAAGCTACGAGCGATAGGTGGTGGTACTAGACACGTAGGCCACCACCACCCCCATCTCGGAGAGCTCCGTATCCACCGGCTGCGGGGCGACGACACGCAGTCCTTTCATGGATGTTGATCCTCGTGCGTGCGCTGCCGTTGCGGACCGTACCGCCACGCCGGTAGCGGGGGCTGTAGTCAGAGCACAGAGCCCCGATAGCCCCAAGCAGGCCGGTTGATGTGGCGGACATCGTCTTCCCGTCGTAGGTCTTGTGGCGGGAGCACGATGTTGTTCGTCGTCGTCGCCGGCAGATGTCGGCGATGCAGCGGCGAACCTTGGTGGTGGGTGTGCGCTGTCGTGGAAGAAGTGGCAGGTAAGCGAAACACAGGTACACGTCAACGTCGTCGTCGTCGGTGTAAGCGAGGAAGGCGGCGTAATCGTGCGGGGCAGCGGCGCGCTGCTGGCGCGGCAGACTCCACGCAAGCTGCGGTGCGCCCTCACCGCGCCCTCCTCTGGCCCGGGGCGGGGACGCCGGTCGTGTCGTGTCCCTGTCTTCTGCCGTGCTGTCTTTGACAAGTCGTCACCATATTCTGGGGGTGCCGAGCGGCGGCGCTGGTGGTGGTCGCATGGTGTTGCACACCATGCGAGGTGCTGCGCCGGTGGTGGTGGGGCCGCGCAAACACGCGAACTCGGTTTCTTCGTCCTCAAAACTCGGTTTTAATTTTTTTCATCTCGGAGGAAAAAATTTTGCGACTTGTCACTTTGACAGCTTCTTCTTTTTTAATATATTATTAATTATAAATTATAAAATGAATGGGTAATAAATAATGATAATTTTTCATATAAATTCAAAACTCTCAAAAATCTCAAAATAATCAAACATTTTCGCCTACAAATGGGGTTGGGAAACATACAGGAGATTTATCCACTGCACGTCAATATATACACCCTGTATAATAAAATTTGAAAAGTCGTCAAGTCACTTTCGTGTTTGTATTTTGTTATCAACATAACAGAACGAAAATGATATAATTTCTGATATCAGAGTCGTGCTTATAGCTAAAGTCACGCTTGAAAAATATTGTCAACATGATTAGGACCGAAATACTCGTAACTACGTTTATGTACGAATATTTTGTTTTGTCTCGTCATTATTATCTTATCTATCAGATAGATCTGTTTTGTAGGTACCTACTTTTTTTTTTTTTTTTTTTTTTTTTTTTTTTTATGGAACCTGACACGGTTGGCTACATCACCTACAACATCCGTGATGTCAGCCCATAACACAGGGTGAACTAGGTGCCATGTCAGTGCTTCCCTTCATTTCATGTCGGCTACACTAAACTGGACGGAAAACACGAACTATTTACATAGCCGTTTCGACCGACGTTTCGTTCAGTGCGGTGGTACCAACCCGGCCGGGATAAACCCTACCACCTAGTAAGGTAAGAAGGGAAGGGACCTACAGTTTAACGTGGAATCCGAACCACGGTCAGCCTCCAACGGTCGTGCGGTCACCCATCCAATCACTGACCGCGCTCAGCGTTGCTTAATAACAGTTGACTAACCAACCGCGCCACTGAGCTACCGAGGCTGACGAATTTTCTTATCCCTTAGTCGACTTTTACGACATGCGACGGGGAGAGATGCAGTGGGGCTATTCTTTTTAAGTACCGACCCCACACGGCCCCACCTACTTAATTATGTATAAATTGTTTGTAATGTACATAGGTACAATGCATAATTACGTCTATGTATTTAAATAGTAAAACTTTTTTTTTATTTTTTTTTATGGAAACTGACACGGGTGGCTTCATCACCTACAACATCCGTGATGTCCGCCCATAACACCGGATGAACTTGGTGCCACGTCAGTGCTTCCCTTCGGTCGTGCCGGCTACACTGAACTGGACGGAAAACACAAACTATTTACATAGCCGTTTCGACCGACCTTTCATTCAGTGCGGTGGTACCAACCCGGGCGGGTTAAACCCTACCACCTAGTAATATAAGAAGGCAATCATATCCCTTAGTCGCCTATTACGACATACACGGGGAGAGATGCAGTGGGGCTATTCTTTTAAAGTACACGCGGTACAGAACTAAAAAATATTTACAATAAAAAATATATGTGTAACCGACAATAAATCTAGGCATGTACTCGTAAACTAAAATAATAATTACGAGTCACCGACTTATAAATAAATACTTATAAATAAAAATAAATAAATATGAAATAAATAAATATGGACAGCAATTTTGAATAAGCACTATGCCGCGGGTGAAATGGGTATGGAATTCGTAACAATATTATGTATATCTTCTCTATCTCTTCTCTACTCTCTACTTCTTATAAAAGGGAACGTCTGTCTGTATGTATGTTGGAGATAAACTCCGGAATCACTTAACAGATTTTGATGCGTTACGTCGAGTAATTCTTGAGGCTCGCTATAGGCTTTAAACAAACATTCACGATAAAATATCCTTAGGGCTGAGCAGTATCAAAAAAAGTATATTATGGACGGGAGACAGAGAGAGAGAGATAATAAGAGAAGCGATCGTTTATTATCATATTTGCGTTTAAATTGGATTTGCCATTAAACCGAGTCTACCGCGAGCGAAGCCGCGGGCAAAAGCTAGTACATAATATAATGTAACGAAATAATGAGCACGAAATATACTTCTAAAAATACTTTTAGAAGTCCAATAGTGAAACATGAGTATATTACGTAGGTTCTATTATGTTCAGTAGGCTTTGATTTACAACTTTTAATTAAAATAAAGCTTTCACGCGACGAGGCGCGACCGGGCGCCGCCGTCGTCGCCGCGCGCCGCCGCCGCTGCCGCGCCGCCCACGCGTGGGGCAGGAGCATATTTGTTCGGCGAATCCTCCAATTAATTTCTAGAATTATATATTTGACACCCGCCCACAAGGACGTCATTGTAATTTTAAAACGCCTGCCGCCCATTGAAAAGTATGTAATTTCCATCCATGAAATATTTTTCAGATTATAAAGTCTTACGACTGAATTTTTTTATGCAATCTAAATGGTTGGCTGGATCATCTGATAGACCCAATATATGTACCTTGTTTAAGGTTCAATTTCAACGTGAAAGTTGAACGATGGAGAAACTCGTGTTTATGAAAGAAATAATACGGTAATCGAACTCGAAAAGAGAAAGTGATGTACGCTAAAAAAATATTGCAGCCACTGCCATTCGCAAACATCACCTTGGCCGCTCGGCCTTCAGCCGCTCATTGTGTTTTCTTTATGGCGAAATGAACAACCTGAACAGTATTTATCTTTTTAGGGTTCCGTACCTCAAAAGAAGAAAAAACGGAAACCTTATTTATGGGATCACTCTCGTATCTGTTCGTCTGTCACAGCTTATTTCTCCGAATCGACTGGACGAAAAACTGTACATTATAATATAGAGTTTGATCACCCAATCATGGACATATAGCATAAATGAACAAATTTCGATGTTGGGGGCTTCGATCATGTTGTGGATCAATTTTGGGGAACAAATTAGAACGTTAAAAAAAGTTAATTATGTGACCTATCAATGGAGTCCTTGTTATAAGAAACAAGTAATTTTTTTATAATTGAAAAATTCACAGCTTAAAAGATACATACATACATACATACATAACTCACGCTTTTGTATCCCGACAATCAGGGTAAGCAGAGTAATCGGTGTTGTGCTATAAGTTCATACATACATACACATACATAACGTCACGCCTGTCTGCCTCCCAGTGGGGCAGGCAAAGACAACAGACCCAACCCACGCAAACAACCCAACCTCCAAGCGCCACGATCCTGACACACTTTTGCCGCCTCTTCCACTCTCATAATGTTCTTCATACATGCTTGTCGGTTACGGGTCCTACGCACCTGACCCATTTCGAGCACATGCCCGATCTGGTCCAGGTACGTGCGTCTAGGGCGACCCTTCCCGACTCTTCCACTAACATTCGCTCCATAGATTTCTTTCATTAGTTTCCTATCATCCATTCTACAGCATTCTACAGACACACATACTCCTCCTATTCCACACATACTCCTCTCAACGCGCGCATTTCAACATCATTTATCCTGCTCTCATGCTTCGCCTGCCATACCCAACTTTCACTCCCATAAGTACTCTGGTAAATTAAAGCACAACACCGACCACCACGTTTAGCACAGTATACGGACAAGATAACTATCAAGCAGCAAGTGAGGCACGAAGACCCACCTGCTGCATGACAAGGTGGAAGGACCGCGCCAAGGTGAGAGGTGGCTAGCCTCTCGCCCTTTAGCGCGACATCTTGTCCTTATCCCTTAGTCGCCTTTTACGACATGCACGGGGAGGTATGCAGTGGGGCTATTCTTTTTAAGTACGGGCCCCACACGGTACGGTAAAAGATATTAAAGAAAATATACGAACACTGAGCACGGGATTGATCCCCACCCCTTATCACCGAGAAAATAGGGAATATAGGGCCTCCCTTATAGTGCACAGGAAAACCTAAACGAAAATCCTAAGTCTTAGAGTTCTCACGTAAAAATATAGGGTCTCTCTTATATATAGTTTACAGAAAAATCTTAAGTCGTTAAGTTCTCGGTTCGAAATGGTACGGAACCCTCACCACTCGAGTACGACTCGCACTTGACCGCTTTTTTTGTAAAAGAGTTTCCGTACTTTTATTATTGTGAGAATGCGGTCTTAAAGCTACGTCATAATTTATGTTTGTTTGAAAGTTTTGATGATGTAAAGTAGAAATGCTTCAAAGACATTTTGCAGAAACAACTTGACTTATTCTTTGCGCTTGCGCGTAGTTTAATGACCTACCTGTATCTATCGTTCAGCTCTCGTTCACATGATTGATGATAGCGGAGAGTGTCACCGGAGCCCGACGACAGTTGCCTTCTCGTTGTTGACATTGCGGCTTCAATAACTCATTTATGTTGTATTGTGTTTCTTTTTGAATGGACGTATGACTTGCTTCATTCCGATTTTGAACCTGTATAGGTACATTGTTTTTGTCTCACTTGGTCTGTAGGAGATGTTATACATTTAAAATTAAGAGAGGACGAATACTTTTAGAACTCGGTCGTGTGTGACTTTGTTACTTTTTAGGGTTCCGTATCTATAGGTAAGCCTATTACTAAGCTTCCGCCGTCTGTCTGTCTGTCTGTCTTGGAATTTTCACAGAATATGTGTTATGATGGCGGATATGCAAAAAAAACACACAAAAATATTAAGGGGTGCCCATACAAGAAACGTGCTAAGAATAGATTAGTACATATTCACGCTACTAAATAATAGATGGCGCCACAGGTAGTTTGCATTGCAGGTAGACAAAAGATAGACGAATATGGTTTTTTGACAGGTATGGTATAGCTGATCTACGGAACCCTCCGTGCGCGAGTAAAACTCGCACTTGACCGATTGTTTTATTACCCTGTCTACACCATAGCTCAGGGAATCTCATTTTGTAGAACCGGCATCAGCAGCGACTCCTCTGCGCCGCCGCGGCGCGCCGCGCCGTCCGACTCCTGGTACAATTCACCGTCTTGCGGACGGATAAGCGACGACGAACGACCCGATCGATCCATCCACTTATTTCTTAAGAAAGTAGTGTTCTTCCTTTAATGTGTAGACATATAGTTATTAAGTATACCTAAGCCAAAATGAATTGTGAATATGTCCTACATGTCGAAGATCCAATAAATAAATAAATAAATAAATAAATTAAATAGGTGCATGATAACTATGACATCATGCCCAAATTCATTCAAATTCATTCTGTATTCCTTGTTTATACTTGTGTACCATGCGAGGCGAGGTTTTTGTGAAAATCAATAAAGATATTGGTTTGTTGGTTTGTTTGTTTAGTGTCAGACAATGATAAGATGCTGGTGAGGGCAGAAGACATATTGGTGAGAGAATACTCCACGAGGAAACCTACGAGTATATATTAGATAGATAGATAGATAGAAATACTTTATTGCTCCAAAACATTTTACAATAAATAAAAAAGATAAACTTATACCTTACGGGAATTTCTCCCAGTCAAGAATGTTTGAGAGTCCTATGTTATGTTATGTATGACTTATAAGTAGGTAGTAGCAAAATACTTGAGTGTGACTATATTCTGTACTTTCTAACAACGCCAAATTAATGACGTAACATGGCTCGCTGAAAAAAAAACATTCTGCATTAGATCCGCCTTCTAAACTGCCAGAAAATTGTAATACGCGATACAAAACATACCTGGTACATTGTTATACTCCACCATACGCTCTTACCAATACGGGCGAAATTGGAAATACAAGTCGCCTGAACGGTTAAATGTCAAAGGGTCAACTGCCACTTGAACTGACTGAATAGAAGTTCTCAGGTTCTAAGCAAATCGTCAATGTACTTATGCGCTTAAGTACCGACGAGAGGGAGTTTTCGTTAAAGTCCACCCTTTGGAAATTAATACCCGGAGCCGGCATTGTCACGCGTTGTATATAAGGTGTTCCGTTAGTCATGTCATTAACTTCGGGAGGGTTACATACACACTCAAATAAACATGTTACGAAAAAAATAATTATATGTTTATAGTATTACTTTTCGAGAAATTTAACAAAACATGTTTGCTACCTAAACATTAACCTGTGTGTAACAGTAGGTAACTTGCATTGTACGGGGTCAATGACCGTACTATGTTCAAACGCAGAACAGCTGTTTGTTGTAAGTAAGTCACAAGTTCACTATGATTGGTGATTATTTTATTAAATAAATTAATATTAAATATATGATTTTATTTTTTTGTTAGGAGAAAAAATGCTCCTATAAACATATGTTTTTTTTCTTACGTAACGTGTTTATTTGAGTGCGTATGTAACCCTCCCGAAGTTAATGACATGACTAACGAAACACCTTATATATATTTTACCTTTTTAGCAACATTTGGTGTGCATGCACGCTATTTCCAGCCGATAGAAGATGCGTGATACTTTTGTTAGACTCGGTAGCTCGGTGGTGCTATGGATCGATGTCCGATCGCAAAATTGGCGTAGGCGTAGGGTGACCGAGTGGTCTGGGCGTCGGTTTCTCTTGCGAGAGGTCCGACGTTCGAATTCAACCGGGGTGTAATGAGTTTTTTTCTGATTTGAACAAATGTACGTGCATACCTTCACCCACTGCTTCATCCATGGTTCGAATTCCATCTAAAAATTAAGGTCCACCTGGTTGACTGGAGGAAATTGCCTAAGGCAATAAGTCCGACCTTGCCACACATTAAGTGGCATAAAATTAAGTAGGTCAGAACTTCGATAGGTGACCGTTCGACGGTTGAGGCTGACCGTATTTCCAATTACACTTAAAATTGTAGATATCTCTTCTAATGAAAGGTCGGTCGAAGCGGCTATGTAAATAGTTCGTGTATTCCGTCCAGCAGGTCTATTCTTGTAAATTCTGACAGCGGAATCAGCGCTGTTGTGACGCTGAGAGCCACTTTTGGAAGTGGCTCTCAGCGCCACAACAGCGCTGATTCCGCTGTCAGAATTTACAAGAATAGGCTTGCAGTTCAGTGTAGTCGGCACGACCTAAGGGAAGCACAGACACGGCACCTAGTTCACCAAAGTGTTGGTTGACATCACAGACGGGAGTGAGAGTGATATGATGCAGCCAAACGTGTCAGGTTCCGTAAAAAAAGGTGAGTAAGCAAGTGAGACTGAGATAGACATATTCCTGCCACTTCGTAGAATTTAAGAAATTCTTCATAAAAATCGTTGAATAAGTTCTGCCATAATTAATTTTCCTTATTTGTATTCGCTTGTGGATTAGTATAGTATGTATTATTTGTATGTAATATGTATTATTATATTAAATAGGTATGAATGATAGATATGTAGGTACATTTATAAAATAAAAGCCTGTATTCCTCCTCCTTTTTATTACTTGCACTAACCCTTACTTCTTTCTCTATAATTATTTTATTCCTGATCACCCAAAGGTTCACTGGGAGAAATCACTTGCAGTGATGAGTCGGCCTTTGCGCACTCTTGTATAACTTGTTTCTTTTTGTGTACTGTTCTCCTTTCAATAATTCATTAAGAAGGGAATTCGAAGGAGGGAATAATTAAATAGTCCGATGTCCTTTTCTTTGACGTCATGGAAAAGTTCATGCCTTTTCTAGGTATATGAACTTTTATATCGACTGTTCTCCCCATGTTCTCCCTTTGCAAGTTCGTTTTAGTTCGAGTGTCAGGGCAACCTTACACCTTGTGCCAGACATTGTAATTACTGCGCCCATCCGCTTCGTATGGCTTCCAGTGCATAGCAGTCGCATCGCAACTCGCAAGTAGGGTTGCCAGAAACCCGGGTTTCACGGAATTTGTTTGCGTCTCGGATTTAGAATCGAATACGCCCAATGAACTGAATAAATATAACTATGACTAATTTTATAATGTTAATAATATGTTTATAATGAATTAATTTAATATTTTACAAAACCTTTATTGTAGCTTGCTCTTAAAAGTCTATAAGGGCACGGCAACGACCACAGAACGGGCGGCAGTAAAGTAGACAAAAATTTGACGGCATGTTGTTGCCGTCGCCGGTGATCGCTAAAGCTTTTTTTTTATAGAAAGCGCGACGTGTGAAGTCGCACCACACATATGTTATCTAACGACGCCCATGGACATTCGGTCGCATGCGGGGTGCGAATTCCATGCTGGACTGACAGGTGACGCCCCTCTTGAAGGACCCGAAACTGTACTTGGGAGAAGTGTAATTTTCATACATTTTGGTCTCAACTGCTGCCGCACCGCGCGCTTTTGACTGGAAATTTGTCGGAATTCCACCGTCCGAGCTCACAACCCTAATCAAGAGTCGGAACGTGAACAGGCACTCAACCGTTTAATTGTCCTCCCTGCCTACACCGGTCATGTTCATTTTCGCAGCACTGGTTTTGTTTGGAGTATCGCGTCTGGAGTGTAAATACTCCATAGAGAAATAATACGTCTATGAAATTCTCCTTTGATTATGTAGTTTATTAAGCAAATTTTCTCCGATACTAACTACACCAAATCCATGTCCTCGCTAAACAGTTACATTTTACGCCCACTTTCAAAGAATCGTCTTTGTCGTTATTTCGGAAAATTAGGTAGACAGAGACTAAATAAATAACGTAATTTAGATTCCACAGCTTCGTTTTGTGCAAATATTTTTGCTACTAATAGATTAGTTATTCATGTTAACATAATCACCCACAATCGTTTTTAAGTTCAGGAAACTGTTACGAAAACTGTTTTAGCTCAAAAGTGCATTTCAACATGAATTTGTAGAAGAATATTTTAAGTTTGATCGAAAATAGGTTCTTG
The DNA here is from genome assembly GCA_946902875.1 of Nematopogon swammerdamellus. Lineage (NCBI taxonomy): Eukaryota > Metazoa > Arthropoda > Insecta > Lepidoptera > Adelidae > Nematopogon > Nematopogon swammerdamellus. The sequence goes on from OX336345.1 coordinate 15,498,308, forward strand.
AGTACTATTAACTGTAGGAACTTTGTCATTTCAGATAACTGCATTATTGAGTGATGCATTGTAATAAGGTATATGTAATTTTGGTAATATCAAACATGCGCTCGCTTAGTAAGTTCTAGAATAATTACTAAGTTCAGAAGTATCCAGATGGTATGTCGTCGATAGATGAAACAAAGTTTAAACAGTGACACGTGTCGTCATGACTGAATCTCAGGAAATAATCATTTCATAATCAGTTGGCGATTATGGTGGAATCCAAGAATTAGCAAGAAGTATTTGAGAAACTGTTAAGAGAAAATAATATAAACAACAGCGGGTATTATTCTGACGAAGCGAGCGAAGTAGCGACTTCGCTGAATGCTGCGTTAATTTAAACAAATTTAAAAGATGCGACAACGATGTTGGCGGCTATGCAAACAATTACAAGAATAATCGCATAACAAACTGCCTTTAGAGGACAGGCTTCATTATCCGTAACGAGCCCTCCTCCCTAAACGAAACCCTAGGACAGCAAGGAGCTCCAACTATCTAATATCACTTGTATACGAATGCGCGTTTTTTTCTCCTGTCTCGTTCTTTCTTCTACCTCATTCTATCTAGAGTCTCATTCGCGCCGAGCTGAAGGTGTATAGGCCCTAGCTCGGTCGTTCTATCGAATTAGCATCTTCTGGCAAAGAGCTTTTAGAGTTTGCGGTTTTGCGCATTTTATTGGTTAAGTTCATTAGAAAGCGTTGTTTTTTTAATTCGTTAATGCTATACTCGTGTTTTTTTATGGCAAACGTTGTTATTAACGTTTATATAATTCGAATAATTAGTCATGTTTCTAGTATGAACAGACTGAAATTAACAAATTAAATTGTTGAAATTATAAAGCTACGTGCAGTTATACTTAGATACTTAAGCCATTTATTCATAAGTCATCCATCAGTAAAATAAATACATTTCATTAAGCTAAACAACCATCATAATCACAATTTGTAACATGTTTACACACTGAGTCGAGTGTGTAACGAGTTCTTTGTTCGTGCACTGATCCGCCCAGTGCGTCGCGTCGACCTTATTGCGTCAGTCAAAAGATCGCACAGAATCTAGACATACTGGATGTAGGCCGCAGTCTGCTGCAGGGGCGCCACGGCGGGGGCGGGGGCGGGCGCGGGCGCGCCGTAGGCTGTGTAGGTGGCGGCGGCGGTGTAGGAGGCCTGCTGAGGAGTGTACACGTAGATCGGCCCCTGGTTCTCGTTGCGGTACTGCAGGCGCGCCGTGTACGCCATGTTGCGGAGGTCATTCTCCGTCCGGAAGTCCACCCGCTGGAGCTGCGAGTTCGGCAGCAGCACGTAGTACGCTCCCTGGTAGCTCTGCACCTCCGCGCCTGCGCTCTGCTTCTCGCTTTGCTTCCCGCTTTTCAACCCTTCCACCTTCAGATTTTCGATATCCGAGCTGGCCGTGGTGGCCTCGTCGGCAGTGGGCGTCGTGCTCTCGGTCGCCGATTCGGTCGGGACTCCGTACTCGTTCTGCGGCGCCGAGTAGGACGTAAGCGGCGCACCGTAGCTTGCGTCCGGTGTACCGTAGGACGTAGCCGGCGGACCGACCTCCTGGCGAGAGGGCAGCTTGAATTCCTTAGCGGGTCTCCAACCGGAGGCGGCGTAGGGCGCTTCGGCCGCCTTCGGCGTGGTCGCCTCCCTATCGGAGTTCTCGGCGCCCGGTGACAGCTCCTGCCTTTGAAGCTGGAACCGTGCGCCCCTGTAGCGCGGTGGCTCGGCGCACACCGCCGCCGCTAGTATAACGAAGCACAGGAAACCCTTCATCTCGACCGATGATGTTTCGGATCGAACGTTCGGAGCACGAATGATGAAAACGCTCGTCGCGACGCTGTTTTATACCGCAGTTTCCCGAAATTCAACAGAGTCTCTGCGCGACCTCCTAAATGGGAACATTCGGATTCCGCGAGCGAGACGCTGCGTCTTCGTCGGCGACGACACCCGGAGGAAACTGCATCATCGATATTCGCCTCGTACGTCCTGCGGAGGTCGCGACATTGGCCCCGTAACGCGAGGATGAGTAGCCGATGATCGTTATGCAACTCCTAGCAATAAGAGGGGTCGATTGTTCGTCGTGAGCTCCTCGCGACGTGGGCCGCATAGGTACTGCTCCCCCACAAGCGAAGCTCGACGTAGTCGCTTCAAAATTACCTAATGCGATCGTGAATATTCATGAAGTTGCGAGAGGAAATCGTTTTTCCTGAGCCGTGGAATATTGTGTAAAGTCTGAGTGACAGACAGGTTTGGTCATTGCCGCGGTCGCATTGTGCGGCTTGCGCGCTCCACATAAAGTTGCGGCTGCTGCAGAAACTGTTTTTGTTTGTTTTGACGGTCATTGTGCTGATGAGTCGCACTCATTAACGAGACGGCCGAAATGTAATGGAGGTTATCAGTGCAGTGTTGTGATCGACTCGATTTCGGGGAACCGATGTATTATAATTTTTCCCGCGTATGTCCCGAGGTGGCCTTCACCTGGTGTTTTTTTTTTATTATTTATCCTGCACGCACACGTAAGGTAATCAGTACGGAATGCATAATTAAAACCGTCGTTGGTGTATGCAGTGTCGGGGAGTGACGCACACCCTTGGGCTACCAAATGCAAAGACAATGTATTGAGGCCACAAGCAGCTGCGTCGCGTCGCGTCAGACAGCTCCGTGCCAACAGTCAACATACAATGTGACGGCCCTCGATTGTCACGGGACTTACCTTCATTGACTCGATTTGTACGGTCAATCAGTATTCAGATCTTATTCGAATCACATAATACAGGCACGTAGGTGGAGGAAGTTAATAATTGAAAGTTTATTGATTTCAGAATTGTATTTGGCTCTATTTTTTTTATAGTAAGCGCGACATGTGGCGCCAAGCCATCCATAAGGTGTCTAACGACGCGCATGAAGATTCGGTCACATATAATATTATATTCTAGTAAAATCCTTCTTCTCGATTGCAAAGTTCTTCTTGACTTGTACTCGAAAGTGTATCGGTTGGACAAGTTTATGTTTCTTTTTAGGTTTAGATTGCCTTCTTTTACGTTCAGTACTTACTTTTGTAAATAAGCTGAAAATTCAAAATATATTATGAATGTACTGTGAAAAGTCGACAGAGCTCATTTTGTTTGGACTATTGGAGCCTTTTATTTAATATTATCTTTGTTGGTTTGTACAAATTGTTTAAAAAAAAAACTTGAGTTTTCGGCATTACATTCGTCAGATACCTACCTATTTGTTCAGGCTTCTCGCACTTTAATAAACATTTAACATTCCCTTTAATTACATCAGCAACAATTAAAAAACTTCACTTCACAAAGCAAATTATGTCCACTTGGCCTTGTTTGATGAATTCCTTAAAGTCCGTCGCGCGCCGCACTTTTTTGCGGTTAATGAAAAAATATTTCGCCTCGTGCACTGACAGGCCGTAATGAAGGTCCTGTCGCCTGAGCCCCCGCCCTTACCCACCTCCCCGTGTACTCTTTTTCCCCTTTCGTCCCTTTCCATTTAGATCCCTTGTTGGTGGAAGAATTTAATGAACGCGCTACGGCCGCGCGCCGTCAGTGGCCTTACAAAGCTGTACCAGCTGCACTGCAGTAAAGCAGGATGCTGCTTCGCGCATGTTGTAGATTTTACATTATAAGAGCTTACTGAGGTATTCAATTTTGTATTATGTTACACAAGTACGCACAGACACTCACCCCTGGGAAAGTCAACCTTCGACCTCGCCCTCTCTGGTGTTCTTCAATTGCGCAGCTTAATCTCCTGCTTTATCTGTTCGGAGGTACTGCAACCGTCGGCACCGTAGAAATCCACCCAGCTCGGCCTTCAACCTCACCGTCCCGACACTGTGTACATAGTTACTGTGCAGTCTACGAAACATTTCCAACTGGAGATAAATTAATTTTGATTCTCTTTTTTTTTAGTGTTTGGGACATTTAAGTATTTCAGGCTCGACGTCAGTAGATATTTTGTCGTACGCCAGGTGCCTAGAACTTACGATAGCGTATCGCGTGCGTGGGTGAAAGCGCCACCTGACTGCGTCACCATCCGTCTCCATTTAGTGAGTTCCCACTAATTTGTTCCCGAGGCCGGGGAGAAGATTGTGTTGGAGCGGCGCAAACAAACATAACGTTTATACAAGCTTAGAACTAAATACTCGCAGAACTAGGCACATAATGTAAATATAACAAACGGTAGCCGAGATTTAAGCGGCGTTCACATGTCGCTCATTCCATCAAAATAATATAAAAGATATACCTAATTGTTCACCATAAAAACATTAATCACAAAAGACGATACTAACTTATATCTTCACGAGACATAACTTTTCAAACGCATAATCTGTTTGCCAAAACTTACAATTAATTTTTAAGGGCGAAAAAGAATGTTCTGAAGATTTTTCAACCTTGTATTGGTAACTTATTAATTATTATACATATAATAGGGTTTACGAACTGTTTTGTGGAAAATTTGCTTCAATAATGGTTAGAAATAAGATTAGAACTCTAACCTTCGAAAGGTAAATAAATTAGAAGACTCTTCATAGTTGCATGGCATTGACCGTTTTTACTACCTCCGATTAAGTCTCGCTCAGCCGTTATTTGTTCGTTAAAGTGACATTTCTTATACCTACATTTGACAGCCGTACTCATATCTGATTTTCCTCATCTAACAGCCACGCATGCCTGCTATTTTTGTAATAAACAAATTCACGGAAGGGCTGAAGCGTAAAATTTAAATTTCGAATTCCAACAACATTGGTCAACATAAATACGTTGTGAACGTAATATTATTTTTTCACGCATTTAATTAGAATGAAATAGATTTTGTCATTATGTGAACGCCCGCTTCCCGCCGTCGCCGCGCCGCGCCGCCTGAATATCAATGAATTGAGTTGTATTTGAATAACGTTCGTTATTTGTTTGTACGATGGAACTAAGCGCTTACCATTCGTCATAAGGCGTTTTGTTTCTATCTCTTCGTTTACATATTTAATTTGTTGTTTGCTTTGAGTTGACATATTTTCACAAATATCTGATTGGATATAATAGGATCACGGAATGTTCAGTACTAATGGGGTGCCTACTATAAATTGGCGTAGCTTTAGCGCACGAATAATTTGATGGTTTCTCTGTACCATTTTTGATACGGAACCCTAGAAAACTGTTAGGTACCGTAATATAAAACCCCGTGTGTTCAAAACCACCATTATAGGTACCACTCTAAAAATTAAGATACATACATACACTCGGTACCATGTGGGGCCGGTACTATAAAAGAATAGCCCCACTGCATCTCTCCCCGTGTATGTCGTAAAAGGCGACTAAGGGATATGACTCCCTTCTTATATTACTAGGTGGTAGGGTTTAACCCGCCCGGGTTTGTACCACCGCACTGAATGAAAGGTCGGTCGAAACGGCTATGTAAATAGTTTGTGTTTTCCGTCCAGTTCAGTGTAGCCGGCACGACCGAAGGGAAGCACTGACGTGGCACCAAGTTTACCCGGTGTTATGGGCTGACATCACGGATGTTGTAGGTGATGTAGCCAGCCGTGTGAGTTTCCATAAAGAAAAGACTCGTATATATCTACACCTTGTAGATGGAGCTTGTTAAATCTATTATATTTTTCGAAAAACTTTAAACTCATCGAGCTAGTTTTTAGGGTTCCATATCCACACAGAACGGTTGAAATTTTCACAGAGTATGTGTTACCTTGGCGAATGTGCCGCATGAAATGATATATTATCATTATTATCTATTACGGTTCCAAAGATACAGCCATCGAACAGACGGACAGACAGACAGACAGACAGACAGACGTTGTAGGCTTAGTAATCGAGGGAACAGTGGCTGTAGGAAGTCCTATAAGTAAGGACAACGTGAAGTTCATAGTGCTGCGTCCCATGCTACATCCGGTTACAGGCTGAAGATTATAATTTTCAGATTATTTGCATATAGGCGATTATTGATTGTTTCCCGTTAGTCGACTATGGAAAAGTAAAAAAGTAGATAATAGGTGTTTAGCTGAATTTGTGTATGTACCTATGCAAGTATTTTTTTAGCGAAACTGACACGGTTGGCTACATCACCTACAACATCTGTGATGTCAGCCCATCATCTTGGTGAACTAGGTGCCATGACAGTGCTTCCCTTTGGTCGTGCCGGCTACACCGAACTGGACGGAAGACATGAACTATTCACATAGCCGTTTCGTTCGACCGAGCTTTAATTCAGTGCGGTGGGAGCAACCCGTGCGGGTTAAACCCTACCACCTAATAAGGTAAGAACGGATGAGACCTACAGTTTTTCGTGGAATCCAAACCACGGTCAGCCTCCAACGGTCTAGCGGTCATCCATCCAAGTACTGACCGCGCCCAGATATGCTTAACAACAGTCGATCGACCGCATCACTGAGATACCGAGAGGCTGACAATGATTAAATTGTTTTATCCTACTACGGCTATGTGAAATGAAGTGGTATTATTTTTACGGTGAATACCTATATTTTGTGATTCAACTACCCGCTGGACTCAGTAGGCTATACTGGCTATACTGGGCCGTTGACCTAATATCCTTCTCGGGCAAACACTAATTACTCATTAGCTGTTACAATTCAATGGATAGAAACAATTCCAAAGCATAGAAAAGTCATAAACGCGTCAACCAGGAACAAATTCATTTTAAATTATATGTACGAAAGTAAATTACAAAATATTGGTGAAGATTATTTATTTATTTCATAAAACATACACTATGAACAATACAATAAACTTTATAACAAAACTTAACTAAAACTAAAGTTAACTAAAAACGAAATACTACTTAATTTTCTTACATATTTTCAAAATGTACCTAGTAGATGTCATCTAACCTATCCTCCGTGTATGCGTAGAGCATGTCCATAATGCCAGGCGCATTACCACACTGGGTACACGGTCCCCAGAAGCTGTTGGCCGAGTTTAGGCTGAATATAAGTACACCTCTTATCTATTTCACACATGTGGACTCTTATATCTTTCAGCGTCTTAAGACCCGTTTTATGGAGTTTTTGTGCATTTGTAGAATATGTTGGGGACAAAGTAAATATATTATAATGTTGCAGTTGTTGACTGGCCCGTTCTCTACGTCGTGCATCGGAGCCACAAGCTCAAACAACGGCGATCCCGCCGTCCCCTTTCCACCTCCGCACCACACGCACTAGGCAGGGATTGCATCCCTACACGCTGGACTTACCGCGGATGCGTACCAATCGATTCTGCAGATCTTTCCTCTACAGAACCGGTAAAGTCTGGAACGCTTTCCGCGCTCTATATTCCCCCCAAGTACAGTCTCGGGTCCTGTCACCGCCGCCACAGCTGCGACCTGCACGTCTCACCTTCTGGAAGGCATTTTTCGACTGACGAACATCGAGCTTGCTCAGCTTGAGCATGTGCCGTTCAGGAGTATTATGCATAAATGTGCGCGCATGCCTCAAGTTGAAGCATGCGTGACGAACCATTCGCGCCGCATGCCTCGCTATGTCTGTACGCACCTTAATCCACACAGCCCATTCTATGCAATGTACGACAAATATTTTCTATATTTTTGAATTCTTTGCTGTCACAGTAATGATAATCCTTGTGGATTACTCGGAGTTATTCAACTGTTCGACTATGTAACAGGAGATGGCACACACATTGCACTTATTGACTTTCCTTTCCTTCCTCTAAATATCGAAAATTTAGAGGTAAAGATACCTGTTTTAATTAAAGTAAGTGATTGATTACACTTACTATTTAGAATTATTTTTTGTGTTAAATTAACTTTGGGAAACTTAACGTACCAGAGAGTACTTTACTACCTAATGAGAAACTACTATATGATGTACTCGTACCTATATTTTCACTGTGAACACTGAAATTAACAAAGTACCTATTTATAATTATTTTGCTCTGCAACAAAGAGTGAAACTTAATCTACGCACCTGAATAAAATCTTAAAACATATTTAGTTCTAATTTTCATAAATACTTGGATTTTCTTTTTCAGAATATTTTTCCGTTAAAATCGCGTAAAATGTTTGTATTTCCAAGGTATACTAAATTAATTAAGAGTGATTTTATGGTATTAAATAAATCATGTTGAAATTAAAACCAAAAGTCATTTAATTCCAATTCCAGCGCTCGTCGCTCAGCACCTAACCTAACGAGTTTTGGTGCTCGTTGGCTCACGGCGAGTTTCTTCGGCTGACTCGCAAAGGGCTCTTGTGGCGGGAAATGTTTTATCCTCGACTCTTCCCCGCTTCAAAGGCAACCCGCAACACACCAAGAAACAGTCTGTTGCGCATTATCAAAGCGAAAGCATAGCCGACTCGCGACCGCGTCCAATCCGTCGACCTTCCCCTTTCCCCTCAACCCGTCGACCATCAGTTAAGGTGACAGTACATTTCAGAAAATTGGTCAGATTTTATTTAAATACTGTACAAGCTGTATCCAAGCAAACGCAGTTAGCAGGGTAATTGGTGTTGTGCTGCAAGAACTCAGTTAATATTACAGTACAACACCGACTACTACATTTAGCAAAGTATTAGGACACGATAACTATCAATGAGCAAGTAAGCCATGTATTGTTTAACTTTAACATACATTACATTATACTCGTACATAAATAACGTCACGCCTGTTTCCTAGTAGGATAGGCAGAGCCATCGGATCTTATAACGAATGGAAGAAATTTAATAAGAAGTAATAAACTGCTAACAAGGTAATGTTTCTTTTTACCAAAAATACATTTTATTTTCATAAAACTAAACTAATATAAATTTAAACTAAAAAAAAACACAATGTTATACTAAAAAAAAAAACTCCAATTCGACCGTTCGTCGTCGTCGCCCCAGCGGTACCCAGCACACTGGCTGCGTGTTGTCCCTCTGAATTTCGAGGCTAATTCGCCGTACGAGATGAGCCTCGGCACGTGGGTCACCAGACTTGTCGACAATCATATCGCCCAGCTTGTCGACGAACTCTTTTGATTCTGGTGCCCACGCACCGAGGGTAAAGTAATAGTTCGAAAATGTTCTGTTTAAAACTGGGAAAATAATAAAAAGTCACGTAGTGTCCTCGCGCTCGGAAATTCCAAACCGATACCCCTTAAATTGCCCAAATAAATACGTACGTGGAATAAATAAGAATCCTCCTTTTTCCTCACACAAATGACGCCCCAAAAACCTCTCAGTAATAATAGATTCTACGCAAAATAGATATGATAAATTCTGGAATACATTTGCCTATGCGGGTCGGATTTTCCTAAAACCCTTCACGATGTTTATCTGCGTGTCGCGCGATTTTAATATATCTAAGTGGGTTTCCTCATACTCGATACATTACATATCTATCGATGTGTTTTATTTTCACAGCTATTTTCGTGTTTAATTTTCTTAAAATGCAGCCCGAAATAAATCTTATGAGGTCCTCGTACCTACCGATTTATCATTCAAAAGCTTTTAGACCAATCACACTTGTTACGTCGCTGATTGGTTCGTCGTGAAGCGAAATACGAGTATATTTTAAAGGCAGGCACAGCGGAGTGTTTCGCTCCGCTGTGCCTGCCTTAAAAATATGTCTTTTGGGATTTTTCATCAGTGCGTGTTTATTTTACAGGTTTATATTTTACGTATTTCTTTGAGATACATATGTCATGAAAGCAATATAATTTGGATGGAAACATTACTTTGGAGTAAAGTCGTGAAAGCGAAGATAGCGATACGCATCTAGCGACGAAAGCAATTAAGTATGTATGTTTTATTTTTTTACAAAGAGCGACATGTGGCTCCGAGCCACCCATAAGGTGTCTAACGACGCCCATGGACATTCGGTCGTACGCGAGGGCTGCGAATGTCATGCCGGCCTGATAGGTGCCTAATTCACGCCTCTCTTGAAGAACCCGAGACTATACATGGGGGAAAAATGTTTATCTACAGAGTGATTCAGCAATGACTACCAACATTGTAAAGGTTGGTACTGGAGCTCAAATGTACAGCTTTGTTTTTTTTTTTTTTACTTAAATTTACTTTACTTTTATTTCTCATGACGATACCCATACATTTTTGTGGCGTTAATTTCGAAAAATGTATGGGAATCATGAATTATTTTTAAGTTAAAAATAAATTACAAACTGTGTATTCTTAGGCGCTTCATGAAGAGTTAACATTGGTTGGTTAGATGGTTAGGTTAGGTTAGTTAGCTTAGGTTAGGCTAAGTTTTGATATATATTAGTATGTAGAGTTGGGAATGCGGAATACCTATATAATGTAATAATATTATGTCGCATGTCTCTATAAATAACGTAACCCGTAGCAAGGTTGAACTTTACTGAAACCTATCGTATTGCAGCGTTTACCCAGACTGCCCAGAGCTTGCGGCGGGAAAATTCAACGCTCTCAGTTTTCATTAAAGTTGCCTAGTTACATGCTATTCTATCGCGAGTTGGTTTTGCAAAGGCCAACTCTGTAATTAAAACGCGATTGCTTTATGTTATTTTCTATTTAAGTTTTATAAATTGGCGGAAAGTGGTGAACACATAACATTAGATTATGAATGAAAATGTGAAATTGAAGTGGCCGCTGTTTTGAATTTTCGTATTAAATTATATGAAATATAGTTATTATAATATATCTTGTTAAAATATATATAATTATTAAACTTTATAACTTGGGGTAGGATATCGGAACGCTAACAACTAAAATGTTTTATATTTTAAATATAATAGTAATAAATATGCCACGTCATGGACATGTAATGTTTTGTGCTATAAGAATTAGGAGGAGAGACAGAATTAAAAGTTTCATTATTGATAAAAAAAGTATTATTGCTAACAAAAACAATTATTGCTAAATTACAAATAGTTTAAGTTGTAATTATTTCAATGGAAATATATGAATTTACATTTTCTTTCTTTCATAACTATTATTTGTTAGGTACTCGAGAAGTTGAACAAAAGTGCTGAAGGATTTTAAGTTAACACTTTAAACGTACTCTTCCATCTTTTAACGTTTACTAAATCTTTGTTCCATAATTTCATAAGTCGTGTAATTAAAATATCTGCCGTAAACATTCCCCCGCCCGCCTCGGTAAGCGTTCTACAGTAGGTACCTACAAAGGCTTAGCCTGAGCCCTGTTGAGAGGACCTTTCTTTTAACGGCTAAGTAGCCAACGATCCTGTTTACTGAAGTTGAGGTTCCATTTACTGATCAATTTATCATCCTTTGAAAATATCTCAAAAACAGGCTTTCAAGCGCAAGCGGAGGCTTAGCTGGTGTCCACCTTGAGAGCCTCGTCCTGGGTAATCTTTCATTTTATCGTGTTCTTCCGAGAGCTCTTTAGTTTTAGAGCGATTAGTCCAACCAATTAAATGTACCTGCAAAAAAAGGCGGTCAAGTGCGTGATGAATTCGCGTGGAGAGGGTTCCGTATCATTCAGTTTTCCGTGACAACTTTAAGGTTTTCCTGATTTTTTTTTTGTAAGCCAGGATGGGTGGCTGTGCCGAGACCAATGGTGCCGTCGACAGAGCCAAAATTACCTCTCCTCGCGAATCCACGGTCATTTAGGTGCCATGCCAGCAGATTTTCGGACTGTTGCTAGGATGTCTAGCCCGTTAATACGACGGTTGAAGACACCCAGATTAAAGGATTCAGGAAATACACTCGCCGGAAGACAGTTCCACACTCTAGCGGTGCGACAAAGAAACGATTTAGAGAACCGATGGGTTCTCAAAAGCCCAATGTCAACAACAAAAGGGTGCTGAGTCTCTCTGCGACCAGTCATGCGGAGATAGGACGGGTGGCAGGGAATAAGGGATGCTAGTTCCACAGAGCAGCGTCCGTGTATATCTGTGAAATATAAGACATGCCCTACCTATATTCCCTTAATTTATTTTTTTTTCAAAATTGTTGACTCAATAGTTTCGCTTTTAACATAGATGTTCATTATCTATTTACATACAGAAATTGGGGAGTTCTTTTACTCAGCAATATAGAATGTGGAACAGGTGCACTTCGCTATTTTTCTAGTCCAAAAACTCCAGCTAGCAACACCGCGAAATAGGTCGTGTTTGCGCTCGGCATTTGAAGTATCCAAGGCTCGAGTAAAACTCATTATTTCAGTTTCAATGCGGAAGCGTAGCGAGCTCTTTTGTCCCGCTCTGTCTTAGTCTACGGAAAGTATTGACTCTATCCACCGCCGCCGCTGTCCTATCCTGCACCCCTGTTACCTCTCGCACTGAATGCAGCGGATGCATTGCTTTGTTGATTGTATAAACACTACGACTCGACAATCGTGCATAGAGATAATTAAAAAGTGACCAAGTGCGAGTCGGGCTCGCGTACCGAGCGTTCCGTATCACCACACAATATAATATTATTGGTTGCTTTACTTTACTTTCTTTACTTTTCTTTTTCTTTTTACTTTACTTTACTTTACTTTAGAGTTGCCCCAAGTTTTTTTAAATTGAAATCGTGTAATGTGGCGCTGACCCACCCATAAGGTCTAACGACGCCCATAGACATTCGGCGACTTCAGTTTTTTTCCTTTTGAGGGACGGGATCCTAAAAATATCCACACAACCAAATCAATAACGATTTCCTAATGTGAAATCAGGGTTTTGAATAAACAATTGTCTTTGTAATCCTAAATGAAAGGAAAGCTAAGGTTTGGGCCAATAAGAAGTTGAATATTTCAAGTAACCGATAACTAAATTGTGCTTCGTCTTGCTTTGTTTGATTAAATTGCCTTATGCGATTGCCTATGCCTAGCCCGGTCTCCGGTTTTCAATGGAGATAAAGGCATTCTTTGGCCGATCGTTCCGAAGTTCGGAACTTCATTTCCATTATCTGTAATGAATGAGTTTCGTTATGTTATCTTTTTGATTTTATACATTTGTTCATTATTTAGCTATAATTTAATCAACTGTTTTTATTTATTTTTCAGATGTGAGCGAGGCCGCAAATACATCTAGGTAAGGGTATTACTGTTCGCATTTACTTGTACACGTAAGTATTTCATACGTTTAGTGGATTGAGGAGATGAGATACTGCGAAATACATATTTTGGTTTCTTGTGAAAAATCACCACTTATGTTATAATATTTAGGTAGCTACTTTTATCAGAACATTACCCAATCGTTTCTATACAGGTGCTGTAAATAAAATCCTACAAGTAACGTATCTTAGAAAAAATTTATCGATGTTTTTAACTCGAAATATCAATGAAAAATTCAGTTCAAGTATTAAATTAAAAACTAAGAGATGAACATGTTGTTATTACAGGTAAAAGTGTAGCCGGCATGAAATGAAGGGAAGCACTGACATGCCACCTAGTTCACCCGGTGTTATGGGCTGACATCAACAGCCAGTCTCCATAAAAAAAAATATATTAAAATTTTAATTATACGGAAGACGTTAATAAATTTAACCAAATAAAAATATGCATGCATCTTCGGTACATGAAAATCTAAGTAAACGCTATTAAATAAATTACATTAACCTTGAATATGGGCCTCACACACAGCCACTTGAGACAATTATTTAGCCTGACCTTAGGCCGATGTTCGGTTCATTGTTTCCACTTAAAATGAGAACAACGTTTGTTCATCCAATTTCTTAGAATAAATCCAGTGCCGTTAGCTGGCCCACTCGACCCGCCCCCTAGCGGTACAGTCCGGCTAATAATGTTTGATCACCTATATCTGGTGTCGTGAAATCGTCAATTTTGATACTTATACGAGTATAATATAACAAGTCAAATCAACAAGAATTAGCATAAGTACATTACAACGAAATGAAATAGGTAAGTCGTGTTAAAAATATTAAAAATCTAAAGATACAATACAATACAATTACATTTTTATAATTGTATTGTAGTGGGAAAAACATTCGTCAGACTCTTAGATAAAATTATGGTCAGGTAACGCATCCTTACCAGAGTAATAACTTATAAAAAATATAAAATTTATGTGAACACAGTTCGGCCATATTTACGCTTCAATCAAATTTTCTAAACCGACTTCTAAAGCGAGCGGAGACGCGAGCACAATTAGTATTATTATAAAGTATTTCCTACGTTTTCTTATTTCATAAAAAAACTAATATAAAACAGTTCGTATATAATACACAGTACGTATATAACGCATTTACTAACACACCTGCGCGGTGTGGCCGGAGAGCGGTAATAAAAGAACGAGCGAAATATAAACGCAGATTTGCCTCACAAGATAGCAAAAGTTTCCGAGCGAAGCCGTCAATTGGGCGAGTGTACCTTTGTTCAGGGGCGAACCGGGCACACCTACCATAAACAATGCCCAAAGAGCGGTCGGGGCGGGGGAGGTATTGTCTAGTCCGCCCCCGCTCTCCGCCCTCGTAGACCGCCAACAAGTTGCTTATTGTAATATTCATGCTAGCTAAAATACAAATACATTTTATAAAATATACTCGTAGAAATATAAGCACTTTATTGCATACTATTTAAAGAAAAAGAGTGCACGAAAGAGACAAGAAAATACAGAAATACAGAGTGTGAAAAGGCGGACTTATGGGTGATTTCTTTTAAAAATTATAAAGAAAGAAGTATGGGTGGTGAGATGTGTTCGCCTGGTACAAAGTGTATTTGCACCATACGCGCACTTCTCATATAAAATTATAATATTTGTTTCCTCTTATCTAAAATATTTTCGAATTTTAAATTCACACGGTTCACACACGTGCAAATAATTCCCTTGGCGTCAGGATTCTGTAACCTGATACTCTTGGCAATAAATGTCGTCTATAACAAAAATTATGGACCCTTTTCAGAAATGGGCTAATTTTGAGTGTTATTTCTTAAAATCTCACAATCTCAAAAAAATAACAGTATAAAAACCCTTCGAATTTCAAAATGGCTGTTTAGGACTTGATGCAAAAAATAAATAAACACGGAACATGGCGTTAGTTAGGGGTGTGGCCTACAGATATTCTACCAATTAGGGAAATGAACTGTTGCGGCCATTTTGCAAGGAAAGAAGGAGGTGTGCTCCTCAGGAGACAGTCAGGATCGTGCAGTAGGATTGATCGGTTGTCTTCGAGGAATGAAGACCGGGCGGGCGAACGAATAAGTCGGGTTTTATTTTTTTATTTAATCAACAAAATCGCAGTTTTACAGTTCGCAGAGTTGAGGCCGGTTCTCCTCTAACTGTGTTACTCGCGAAGGAGTGGACCTTTTATAGAAGTGATGGTTAAGTGTGTGGCTGTGTGCAGACATCACAGGAGCGGTTGCCTGGCAGGATCGTGTGAGCTGGGAGCGGAATGAAAGGAGTTTTGTCAGCTAAGTTGCATGTTTTAAGTAAAAATATTCCATCGAGACTCATCACTTCCGAGGATCGCGATGGCGTGCGGTTTTCCACCGAAGCGTCAATTTATTACGGCGACCGATTTATTAATCCGCGAACGTAAAACAAATACTCGGTTGCGTACTATTGTTCTCAACGCGTTACCAAACTTAGCAGCGAGGGACAGCGTAAACTTTGCTCAAAAACGGCGCGCGAAATTAGCTCAAAGCCATCGGCGGCCTAGACGTATGATTACAGGAACCACTGCAAATCATCTGGCTGAGTGTTTCACGGACTTCAAGGAATCGCCGTGACGTGCGACATATATCACCAACATTGCTGCGCAGCGGTAAAGGATACATCACCATCATTACCATGCAGCTGTAAAGAATTTCCACCATCGGAACGAGCTCAGGAATTTCTCACAACCAGCGTAAACACGACAGGTCGTAGTGAAAGATAGCACTGTATTCTTTGTTATCTGTAACTCACCTGGAAAGTGTATCACGCAAAGGAGAACCCATTTACATTAAATGCACGGTTTAGGTTTAAGTATAATAAGCTAAAATAGAAGGTCTGTGGATTCGGAAGATGTTTTAAACCTACTTGGGGGGAATTAACTGCGACTTTTACGTAAAGGGGAGTGCTTTGCACCCTGTTCTCACTTGGTAGCATTGTCATTTCCTGGAGGTCGTTCTAGGTTGATTTTCCACGAGGAAAGTTGAAAAACTGAATTCCTTTGAGTCGATCGCCTACCGTTAGATTAAGCATACTAGATTAGCTCTAAGTAATAGATTAACATAGGTTTAATGATATGCGCATGGTAGTTTTAGGCACCAAACATTCAAGCTGAACGTCCCCGTCGTGCTTGGTGGGCAATGTGGAGTTTGAACGACTAGATTTGATTATAAATCAAATCTGACGCAAAGAAAATAAACAATCTGAAAGCATATAAAGAATAAATTAGTCAAATTTCATAGCGAATCGGCGAGGTAACAAACTAATAATTTTGCATGTTAGAAATAGAAAAGAGCATAATGTCTCAAATGGTGCCGTGAGCCGAGATGAGTAAAAAATAGGCGTGTCTTACAAATTAATTAATAAAGCACACCTAGACTCATTTAAAGAACCGAGGTTACTACATATCACATAACGTATGGGTCAAACTTAAATCGAATTGGTTTTATAAATTCAAATGCTTCAGATTGTTCAAAATATTGTGTCAGATTTGATAAGAGTCCAAAACAGCTGTACTTCGTTTACCAATACTAGGGACGAGTGCAGAAGCTTTGTTCTCCAAACAATAGAGTCGTCGCATGCCGGCAGATACCTTTTTTTCTCTGTGAGTCGAGGCCGGCGGTGCAAGCTAATATCGGTTGCGCACGGTCGTAAAATTATTGTTAATCTCAACTTTCTGTTTCAGCTGTTTTGTCAATTACACTTTTATTATCGCTCTTTAAAATGTCGTAAAACAGTATAACACGCGTAAGAAGGGATTCGGTCTAAAATTGTCTAAAACAGAAAAGAAAAATAACAATACGTCTCGGCCTCTCCGAACAGAATAGGTAATATTTTTGATAACGAGTCAACTGTGGATTTGTTTACAAACAAACGTGTTAGGTGAGGGCATGAGCTTTTGTTCGCATAAACAAAAGAACCCGCATGTTGTCCGGCCGATAATTTTTTGTGCCATCACTGGGTCAAGCCGACGCGAAGGATCAGCTGATCGCTATTGTCTAAATACCTTCACTTTCTGTTTCAGTATCGCTACGTATTAAAGTTCACTATCGCCATATCTCTCTTTAAAAGGTTCGTAAAATAAACTAATACGCGCAAGACTAAATTCGGCCTAAAATCGCCTTAAACCAAAGATAAATTTCTACGTCTCAAAACGTAATCTTATGCTTTCAAAACTTACAGCGTAGGCATAATTAAATCATGACACAATTAATCTTTATCATCTACAAAAAAAAAACCAAATATTCAACTAGCATAGCAATGGCATCTCTGCAGTTCAAACGTTATCTCTAAACAAAATAATAATTTGCTGATAATAATATTGAAATTAAACATCGACAAAATAAATGCGGGCTGGATGAATTCCGTTAGAAGTATCTTGGTTGCGCCATAGAAACAATGTTAAGGGTAGCTTTAGTTGCATCGCGTCATTATAAGCTAGAGTTATAGTAACAGATGGACTAGGGGTTGGATTTTTTTTGCCATATATGTCGTCGTTGTTCCAAGGTTAAAGGAGGTCTTTATTCTTATCTAGGTAGATACACTACTCGGTTGGTCCGTTAAATTCACTTTATTATCAGCTGATCGGTGTTCTAGTAAGTTTCATTTGTTTCTGCCGTTATGTGACTATCACAATAGATTAGCGCTGTTTTATAGTTTAAATTCTGTGTGTTGTATTGTTATAATATCTATGTTTATTGGTTATTGACCATTCATATGGCAGTAAGTCTGCATCGAACCTGTCGCAAATTGTTCTATACTATTTGTATTGTATTGTATTTATTCGTGATCAATCTAAAGGGAAAATGGACCTGCACATTGAAATTGTTTCATTGTCAAAGGCCCACTTCTCTACGAGTTTAGGCGACGTACAAGCTGGTGTCTTACTTTAATGTAATTAGATAATTCGCGCAATTATTAATTCTTCATATTCAAAAAGCTTTTGTTTACATTGTTTGTCTATAGTGTACAGGCAAACATGAACACAAAATCCAATAGTGATGGGTTCGAGTCCCTGTTTCAAATTATCTGGTGGTGCGGAACCTAGCATTCGTAATATTGGATAATTAGGGCACGGTTAGGCGGATGATGTAATTTCGCTATCGTTTTGTTGTGTGTAGGTACAGGAGACAGACACTGGAGTCTGGAATGAAAGAGGCTGACAGAGGAATATATTCCAAGGTCTCTAGTACACTCAAGATTAAAAATATTCGACTTCGTCGCAACGTAAGATAGCACGGAATCCTAATTCCAATTAGAATTCGATTACAGTAGTTGGAATAGTCATGTCGGCAACGTTTTTTTTTTGGTATAATTGAGTTTAGTTTATGCGATATGCTGTGGGTGTCTGAATCCATAGTACTGTCTTTTACTCTGGCGGTGCCATGACAGAGACTTGTCTCTGTATTTTGACTATACTGGGCTAATGGAAAACTCAATGTACCATGCAACCATCTCTTTCTGGTTGGCAAAGCAATGTTATACTTGGCCGCGAATACAAGTTGAGTAAGTAAAGGTTTGGGGAAGCATCTGTCTACAGTTTAATCAGTACATTATGCTGAGTGGCTTAGGGGAAACTGAAAGAAAACTTTTACGTTCTAGAATTGCGTGGATTATACACGGTAGTACCTAACTCCTTGTATGTAGATACTGTAAATAAATAAATAAATTCATTATACTTAGAAATGATTGTAGTGATCCTTATTATGTACATTTTTCTCTTTCTTTCCAATTTACGCATGGTGTTATTCAATATTTGTTTTCGTCAAATACGTACACCACATTTTTTCGAATTTATTTAATTTCTAGGGGACGAGCGGTGCGAACACATGGGGGGGTTATTCAGTCAGCAGATATTTTCTTGCTCTGAGAAGCTTTCGAAGCAATCGCGGGGCGCCAAAATCGAGGATTTGCGATCGTCGATAGCGAGTGATGGTTTCCTTCGTCTTTCTGCAGATAGGGGTGTTACAGTAGTACAGTCATTGTGCTTATTGTGTTGTTAAGATTTTCTCCCTCGAAATACATTCGAATGTATTTCGCCATCTAAAATCTGGCGGTGCTCTGAGATGTGTTCGCCTGGTACAAAGTGTATTTGCACCATACGCGCACTTCTCATATAAAATTATAATATTTGTTTCCTCTTATCTAAAATATTTTCGAATTTTAAATTCACACGGTTCACACACGTGCAAATAATTCCCTTGGCGTCAGGATTCTGTAACCTGATACTCTTGGCAATAAATGTCGTCTATAACAAAAATTATGGACCCTTTTCAGAAATGGGCTAATTTTGAGTGTTATTTCTTAAAATCTCACAATCTCAAAAAAATAACAGTATAAAAACCCTTCGAATTTCAAAATGGCTGTTTAGGACTTGATGCAAAAAATAAATAAACACGGAACATGGCGTTAGTTAGGGGTGTGGCCTACAGATATTCTACCAATTAGGGAAATGAACTGTTGCGGCCATTTTGCAAGGAAAGAAGGAGGTGTGCTCCTCAGGAGACAGTCAGGATCGTGCAGTAGGATTGATCGGTTGTCTTCGAGGAATGAAGACCGGGCGGGCGAACGAATAAGTCGGGTTTTATTTTTTTATTTAATCAACAAAATCGCAGTTTTACAGTTCGCAGAGTTGAGGCCGGTTCTCCTCTAACTGTGTTACTCGCGAAGGAGTGGACCTTTTATAGAAGTGATGGTTAAGTGTGTGGCTGTGTGCAGACATCACAGGAGCGGTTGCCTGGCAGGATCGTGTGAGCTGGGAGCGGAATGAAAGGAGTTTTGTCAGCTAAGTTGCATGTTTTAAGTAAAAATATTCCATCGAGACTCATCACTTCCGAGGATCGCGATGGCGTGCGGTTTTCCACCGAAGCGTCAATTTATTACGGCGGCCGATTTATTAATCCGCGAACGTAAAACAAATACTCGGTTGCGTACTATTGTTCTCAACGCGTTACCAAACTTAGCAGCGAGGGACAGCGTAAACTTTGCTCAAAAACGGCGCGCGAAATTAGCTCAAAGCCATCGGCGGCCTAGACGTATGATTACAGGAACCACTGCAAATCATCTGGCTGAGTGTTTCACGGACTTCAAGGAATCGCCGTGACGTGCGACATATATCACCAACATTGCTGCGCAGCGGTAAAGGATACATCACCATCATTACCATGCAGCTGTAAAGAATTTCCACCATCGGAACGAGCTCAGGAATTTCTCACAACCAGCGTAAACACGACAGGTCGTAGTGAAAGATAGCACTGTATTCTTTGTTATCTGTAACTCACCTGGAAAGTGTATCACGCAAAGGAGAACCCATTTACATTAAATGCACGGTTTAGGTTTAAGTATAATAAGCTAAAATAGAAGGTCTGTGGATTCGGAAGATGTTTTAAACCTACTTGGGGGGAATTAACTGCGACTTTTACGTAAAGGGGAGTGCTTTGCACCCTGTTCTCACTTGGTAGCATTGTCATTTCCTGGAGGTCGTTCTAGGTTGATTTTCCACGAGGAAAGTTGAAAAACTGAATTCCTTTGAGTCGATCGCCTACCGTTAGATTAAGCATACTAGATTAGCTCTAAGTAATAGATTAACATAGGTTTAATGATATGCGCATGGTAGTTTTAGGCACCAAACATTCAAGCTGAACGTCCCCGTCGTGCTTGGTGGGCAATGTGGAGTTTGAACGACTAGATTTGATTATAAATCAAATCTGACGCAAAGAAAATAAACAATCTGAAAGCATATAAAGAATAAATTAGTCAAATTTCATAGCGAATCGGCGAGGTAACAAACTAATAATTTTGCATGTTAGAAATAGAAAAGAGCATAATGTCTCAGTGGGTAGTGTATACTTACACTACCCACCCATACTTTACATACATACAATTTATAATTATATTTTTATTTTCTCATTCACTTGAATGAGAAAATGGAAACATAATTATAAATTATGATATGCCTAAGTATATAAACAAATACATAAAATACAACAGCTCAGTTCTGCGATAATACTGCGATTTATACTTACCGACAATCGGGGTAAGCAGAGTAGTCGGTGTTGTGTTGCAAGTACTCATCTAAAATACAGCACAACACCGACCGCCACATTTAGCAAAGTACTCGTATTAGGAAAAGACAACTATCAAGCAGCAAGTTAAGGCACGAAGATCCACCTGCTACATGACTCGGTGGAAGGTCCGTCCAAGGTGAGAGGAGGCCAGCCTCTTGCCCTTATGCACGACATCTTGTCCTCATCCCTTAGTCGCCTTTTGCACGGCGCTAGATGCAGGGGGGCATATCTCTATCTCTTCTCTATCTTCTCTACTTCTTATAAAACTTAACGTCTGTCTGTTTGTATGTATGTTTGAAGTAAACTTCGGAACCACTGAATAAATTTTGATGCGGTTTGCATCAATGGAAAGAGTAGTTCTTGAGGCTCACTATGAGTAATAGCCTTAGGGCTGAGCAGTATCAAAGAAAGTATATTATGAAGCGATCGTTTATTATAATATTTGCGTTTAAATCGGATTTGGTATTAAACCGAGTCTACCGCGAGCGAAGCCGCGGGCAAAAGCTAGTTTTTTTATAGAGAAGCCAAAAAGTTGTTTATTTCATCAAGTTACGAAAAATAACACTGACACTAAAATGTAAAATTTCTCCACCAGCCGACTACCTATCTCACAGTTTATTTAATATCCTACGATCCTATTACGCACGTAAAGTGTTCTCGTCGTGGCTCAAATTCTCGGAACGGAATATTTTAACGTCGATACGAAAAGTGCTGAAACGGCTTCGCTCGCGAGCCGCGAAGCAATCCCAGTCGCAATATATTTAGCAAATATGATGGGTTATTCATGTGGTGCGACCGGACTTAGCGTACTCGGCGATGTGGCGTGGGAGCGTCCGAATTAGACTAAAATCCTCTTTCGAATATATGTAACGTGATTCCGCAATGACTATCGAAATTATGAGGGGTGATTCCGGCGCTCAAATTCACAACTTTGTCTGTTTCACTTCTTTCAACTTTCACTTTTTTCGAAATAGAAAAAAAAATCGTCATCGAGGCATAATAGAATAGAATAGAATAGAAATGCTTTATTGCACACAAAAACACAGAGATACACAAAACAGAAGATAACATACAGAAGAAGAATAGAAGCTAACAATAATTCACACAGAAACAAGAGAACAGTATCTCGAGCCATTCCTGCTTGTATGAATAGGGATTATGATATTTTTTTAAATTTTAAAACATTGTAAAGGTCCAAAGTGGTAAATTTCCTCCACAATCACCGCTTAAAATTTTCGTTAACTTTGATGAATCATCCTGTTAAATACATAAATATACTTCTTTGAATTCATTTTAGATAACCAATTTTTTTTATTGTAATTATAAACCTCTAATTGAGTCACCCCTAATAGGTTCATGTGATGTTTGCCTACACGTACAAGTACACAATGTTTCTGGCGGAATTGAGTGCCATGTTTCTTTGTTCCTTTGGTCGTGCCGGCTAAAACGAATTTGTTATAAAACACGATCTATTTTCCGTAACCATTTTGACTGGAAATTCAGCTCGTCCATCCAACTTAAACATTTTTGTAGCAGTAAGAAATAATTGGTATACCCAAAAAGCGAGTCTTCCTGAAGAGCTTCGTCTCTACCCACTTTCTGTGAAGGTTTCTATGCAAATTACTTTTTAGCCGCTTTTCGGATATGAAGCGCTCGAAAATGGTAATGTTGTTTATTTTGCTTGACCTGCAAATGAATTTAATTGTTTTACGCTGAGCTTGGATGAGGCTTTGGACAGGGCGTGCCCGGGCGAGGCATGCGCCTGGTCAATCCCCCTGCCCCCTTCACCCTCATCGCGTGTTTCTGTAATGTTATTTATTACATACTTTGATATTAATATCCCTTATCAAACTTCGCACATTCTTTAATAAAATTACTAACAACGGGTAAACCTAGTCGCGACGAAGCCAAGACGAAGGCTGGAAGGGACATCGACTCGATGAAAATGTGAAAATTCCTTAGAAATGTGTACAAATTTAAAATTTCAAATATGGTGAACACTTTTGAACTCAAGTACGGTATCTATTTCCTCGCTTTCGCTAAAAACAGTACTTTTACAAACATTGTGGTAACTAATCTAAGCTTTGAAAGACCTTTTCATCGATGTACTGCTCAACCTGTTAAAAATATATTTTTATATTTTCAACTTCGTTTTTGCGGACCCTATTAATTAAAGTTGAATACCCCTGACATCGTTTACACATACAATTTCGTTACCTTTCGGGGGTCTATAAACATTTCATATTTCAAGATGATAGCTAGAACCGTTTAAGAGTTACAGGCTTGGACGGACGGACGGACGGAGAGACCCGACCGATTTGGAACATCTAAGTACTATAGGGCAGCCAATGCGTACTGAGTAAGAGTACTACTATTCTTCCCGCTCATGCATTGGTTGTCCTTCTCTAAAAGCTGATCTTACTCGATTGATGCAAACAGAGTGTGTTTTTAAGGTTGCGTACCTACATACATACATATACATATCACACACGCTGAATCCCGACAATCGGGGTAAGCAGAGTAATCGGTGTTGTGCTGCAAGAACTCTGGTCAATTACAGCACAACACCGACTACCACGTTTCGCAAAGTATTCGAACAAGATTAAATCGATCAAGCAGCAAGTAAGGCACGAAGACCCACCTGCTGCATGAGTCGGTGGAAGTACCGTGCCAAGGTGAGAGGTGGCGAGCCTGTCGCCCTTCAGCACGGCATCTTGTCCTTATCCCTTAGTCGCCTTTTACGACATGCATGGGGAGAGATGCAGTGGGGATATTCTTTTTAAGTACCGGCCCCACACGGTACCTCAAAAGAGGAAAAAACGGAACCCTTGTAGGATCACTTCGTTGTCCGTCTGTCTGTCTGTCTGTCAATACCATTTTTCTCAGGAACAGGTAGGTGGGTAGAGGTGTCAAGTTGAAATTAATATCGAATACTAAGGACTACGGTTCCTCGGAGGTGTATCGGAAATTTAAGCTTTCAAGTAAACGCAATCACAAGATGCGACCATTTATGTCACATATTTTGCTACTGGCCAATCAAATAAAACCTATGAAGTACTTCCCGTTAACCTAGAATAATGAACCTTCTAAAAATTTTATACTTGTAGTTATGACATTAAACAATTTTTTTGTTGGTTTTGAATATCAATACCCCTTTTTCTCAGAAAGGGATCAAGATATCAAATTGAAATTAATATGAAATACTAAGGCGATCTGCGATCCCTTCGCGATCTGTGATCCCTTGGCGGTGTAGAAAATGCAAGCTACTAAATTAACGCAATCAAAAGAAACGACCATTTATGTCAGATTTGATACTCGCAAACTCACTCAAATCAAATCAAAACCTATAGGGTGTTTCCTGTTAATCTAGAATCATGAAATGGTCTCATAGCACAAGTAAAGGAAAAATCTGAAAATTGTAAATTTGTCGTTGTGTTGTATAAAAAATATATTGTTGTATATTTCAACTATACGAATGCCTGACAGTCAAACCATTGATGTAGTTTTTATTTAGGCCTTTCGTGATTTTCCAAAACACAATTATTTTTGTACATATTATATAATACAAATATATTGTGTGATGGTACGGAACCCTCGGTGCGCGAGTCCAACTCGCACTTGGCGCCTTTTTTTAAATTTATTTTTCGAGTAAATACCGTGCGAGCGCCAATAAAGTTTAGAAAAACTGTATAATAATTTTATTTAAGAACGAAGCAAGCTTGACGCTTGTATGTAATGCCGTGTTTACGATAGATTAAAAAAAATAAAAAAAATTCTTGTATGGGTACCATACAAGAAACACAAATTATTATTTTTTTATTTCTTAGTATATCTGCCATAATAACACATATTCTGTGAAAATTTCAACCGGCTACCTATTACGGTTCAACATATAAAGCCCTCGAAGCGAATTTAGGTAGAAAAGATACACACACAGACAGACAGACGTAGGCGTCAAACTTATTATACCCCTCCGTTTGCTATAATAATGACTAGTTACAATATACATATTTAAAAACAGTAAACCCAATTAAAGTTCAGGTTTTACAAATTTGAGTTCTATCTGTCCTAAGCTGCAAATAAAGTAAGAGAGTACATGGTAGCGTGTGTTACCATGTACTCTCGTACTACATGTACGTACATGTACTATTATAGGGGGAGTAAATATTAAATGTAACTAAATGTGAGTTGAAGAGAAGATCTTCACAACAGTCGCGCATTTTGGCAGAATAGTATTAAAATATGTTTATGTAAGTATATGTATAAGTAATGTTGTTTTTTATTTTCTTTGAGTAAAATAAAAAAAAAGAAAGAAAAGAAAGAGAGAAAAACGTTTATTCAGCTAAAACTATAAAATATCAAAAGAAGATTATAAAAATGTAAAAAACATTTTTTAGCTGAAAAGGAGCAGAGAAACAGCACGATGAAAAACCTAATAAGTAGGTAGTTGCGGCTCGTTTTAAGCCTAAAAATTTATGAATACATTTGGAAGCAATCTTGGTCGAATGCAAATAATGGAAATTTTATTAACAAATTGCTAACAAAAAATACAAAACATATTAACAGCAAATACTCAACAAACACATATTTTATAAACTGTCACTGAATAAAACACATAAATAGGCGGGGGTCACGTGAAATGGACCCCATATGCGTTATCAAAACGAATGGTCCTGCAGTAGAACATCTATAATCTCTGCGTGGCTTTATTGGACGCGTTCCAAATGTGTTAATGGTTGCCGTGCCCACTATTCCATGTTGTACATTCATATCTATGTATAAACAAACATATTGTTATATTAAAAAATGCAGTGTTTGCGGTGTATGTCTGTCTATGTATGAATGTATCTTTGCTTCATCATCATCATCAGCCTGTATCGGTCCACTGCTGGACATAGGCCTCTCCCAAGGCACGCCACCGTATCTTTGCTTATAACTTGAGAACAGCTGAACCGATTGACATGCTGTTTTCGTCTGTGTAGTCTGACATGCATTCATAAGCTATAAGCTACATAACATGAACTGAGCTTTAGGATCGGAAGTGATCGAATCAGTGAAAAATCGTACTCAAATTTACTGTTAGCCCAAACACAACTACGGCATTATGCAATATTTTGCAGTCAAGCTTCACACAACGCATATCATGGGTTAGTTTCTTCATCGATTGTCTTGCACACAACGCATGGTATGGGTGTCTGTCCATCGATCGTCTTGCACATAATGCATGCCATAGGTGTCTGTCCATCGATCGTCTTGCACACAACGCATGTTATAGGTGTCTGCCATCGATCGTCTTGCACACAACGCATGTCATAGGTGTCTGTCCATCGATCGTCTTGCACACAACACATGTCATAAGATAAGTGTCTGTCCATCGATCGTCTTGCACACAGCGCATGTCATAGGTGTCTTGTCCATCGATCGTCTTGCACACAACGCATGTCATAGGTGTCTGTCCATCGATCGTCTTGCACACAACACATGTCATAGGTGTCTGTTCATCGATCGTCTTGCACACAACACATGTCATAGGTGTCTGTCCATCGATCGTCTTGCACACAACTCATGTCATAGGTGTCTGTCCATCGATTGTTTTGCACACGACGCATGTCACGGACCTCTGTCCATAGATGGTCTTGCACAGTAATTAGACCAACGTTGTAGATGTTGACATGCGATCGCTGAGTGACAGCGAAGCACTGCGCACGCGCATTGCTGTTAGTGGATAGGAATTTTGGCAACACTATGTTACCGTACAGGGCATTTTTGGTGACCAATCTAGCATGTATTTCTCTCATCTGTGTGTAGATCCGATTCATTGAATCATTTACAAATTCGAAGCCAAGTCTATCCCATCCCGACCCATCAGTAGTCAGAGCCCAAATAGGTCAATTTCAACTCTAAGGTAACATGCGTGACGAGTACACCCAAAAATGTTTTCAGGTAAAAAATATCCAACAAGCCGCTTCTCTAAGCTCCTTATAAATATGGATTCAGTCGTAAAAATCAATTTGCGAGGGAGTCACAAAAGTAATCGTCCGTGAAACCTGTTTATACTAAAAAAAAACTTCACCCCAGACAAGGGGTGAAACTCCAGGCCGTTTCCTACTTCACTTTCCTTCTTCCGTAAGTTTGTTTTAGCGTTTCGCGAAGTGAAAATTTAAATAGGGAGCCGTTGCCGCTATCGCGTTTGGTAATGCCGTTAAAAGTTTCGGCTTAACGCGAATGCTAACTCTTTTTATTGCGAAGTTTTATTATGTTTAACAAAATATGAAAAGAAAATCCCTTTAACGTAACGACGTGAGTCGCTGTGAGATTTTTGAAGGGTGAGTTCGACTACTTAGTCTTTCCCATCCTTTCGAAACGCAGCGAAAAGTCATCAAAAGATAACCAGTATTGTTTTGTTCTCAGGCATAGTTCATTTTCAGTGTGATATTTTTTTCAATTATGCTTAACTGAACTTTAAATCAGTATGTATACACAAGGACAAATATTTATTTATCACGTCTGAAATTGGTAGCTGTTTATGACTTTTCGCTGAGCTTAAATGGCTAAGACTATATAGTAATCCAAATATAAAGATTCAAGAAAATTTATATTAATAAAGAATTTACAAAAAAAATAAAAAAGATTCAAGCGTGCTAATATTATTTACTAGTAAATATTACCTATTATTTACTGTTAAAACGTTCAACGCTTGTTCCTTTTCACGGGAGATCCCTGGATGGGAACGAGTCGAATCTCAAGTCAGACTGCTGGCATTGCGGTGCTGAAAACTCAAAAAGGGTTGGATGAAGAGATTTGTGAGAATGTATGTCTGTCTGTAATGAGTAATCTCGAAAACGGTAAAGCTGATCAGCAACAGGGGTTCACAAGAAGGGAAGAATTGGTCATCAACCAGATTAAGAACAGTTTATTAGGAAGGACTTAAATCGTTGAGCCACATGCGAACAATCACTTTTCGTAGCCTGTTTTATACAGGGTGGCCCAGTTATAGTAGTCCAAAAATTTTTTTTAGATGGAGGACATCATGCTGACTCATTTAAAAATAACATTACTTCCGCGAAAATCAATAGTTTAGAAGTTATGATTTTTTTTAACTTTTTTTGAAATTTCTCTATTTTAGTCACATTAACCGCTCTAGTTGGATATCTAGGTTTACTCCTAGACTGTACTGTTGCTATAGCCCTTTCAGTGAATTTTTGTTCAGTTTACATTAAAACTGATGAATTTTTGAAAAATCACTGTGAAAAAAAAAGTACTACCGGAGATTTGCCCATGCCCTTAAAAACTACCTATACATATCACAATTCTCCAGACCACAAATTGTAGTGGTGTTACAATTGTAACATATTCAAAATTAACATCATTTGTACCAAGTCACTGCAATAAAAAGTGACGATTACCTTAATTTTTAAAATCTTATTTTTGTCACAACGTTAGTTAAACTACAATTTCACATTATTCACAAACCTGTCTCTAATAGCGCTAATCTACACATAAAAAACTGTTTAGTAATGTTAAAAAAAAAAAAAAAATTTAAATTAAGGTAATCGTCACTTTTTATCGTAGTGACTTTGTACACATTATGTTAATTTTGAATATGTTACAATTATTACACCACTACAATTTTTGATCTGGAGAATTGTGATATGTATAGGTAGTTTTTAAGGGCATGGGCAAATCTCCGGTAGTACTTTTTTTTCACAGTGATTTTTCAAAAATTCATCAGTCCTCCATCTAAAAAAAATTTTTGGACTACTATAACTGGGCCACCCTGTTATATATAGGTACTACCATAACCCGTGCTCTAATGAATCCTACATCCCACACTCGCCGAACTCGCTCGGAACATCCATATCTTACTGACACCCAACTTCTGATTTGCATTGCTTTTCGAAATCGTTCCTGTAGAAGTGTACGACCAAAATACGGAATGCTATTTCGTTGAGTGTGTTCCCTACTAACATAAAAGAATAGAAGAATAACGTTTAAAATAACATTAATTTTCTCTTTCATAAAAAATACACAGAACATGATACATACATAACACAAAACAAGGGGGAAAAGGAAGCTATCTCAGCTAATATGCTACAGCTCCCTCGCGATGAGAGCGCTACAGCGCTGGATTCCGCTGGCCCCATCATACGTATTTATATAACACATTTATAATATCAGCTATCACCACATAAAGTCACTTAAATAGAATCACAAAAATCATAACATATTTAACAAATAAATCTAACAAGGAGAAAACTTATTGTGGTTAAAAAAGCATGAATTTATAAACAAAAAACAAAACAACCTTACAGGACATGATGTTAAGCAAACAAAAAATAGACGAAAACGAAGTGATAATGTTTTAACAAACCTTTCCGTATTTATTCGTAATTATTCCCAAGATGCCTCACCCATATATGTGTAGTGTAGGTGAGAGCAATGCCAATCAGCAACTTCGTGACTGTATAACCTAGAGAGGGATCTTCAAAGATCGTGTCAATAAATTCGACGATTTTTTTTGGTAGCTTTCATGGCGCCTCTCTGAGCGTGGTTTCGCGAAGATTCCATAGGAATTTTGGCAAAGGAAACCCGTGCGGCCGCTTATAAAAAACAAGAAAAAAAATATGCTAAAACATTTTCGTTTCTTATTTATGGTGTAATGCCCCAAGCCACAAGGAAGCCTAGTTGCATGGTCCCATATTCCGACAAGCGGACATCATGAATCTGCAATTCTGCACGCAGGGTTTCCTTACTTAATGTGTTCGGTCCAATTGCAGTCCTGCTGGACAATTACGACGGAAATACCTCATCATGGCACCTTGTTCCGACAGGCTGTCATCGTGAATCTGGACGCGGAGGCGCCTGTTTGATAGCCGGAGAGGTAGCCGCAGGGCGACGGTCTGGCGCCCGACATCAATGATTCATCGTCGCAGAGGGTGGGCGTGCGGGGTTTCCCGGGATATGTGTTTGTCATCGCTTGGCCGGCGCATAGCTGTACTTTGACATATGTCACGTGACATACTATTTCACTCGTGACATGTCGGTATTGGACACCGGGTGGCTAATCTCAAGTGGCATAGGGCTGGGCACATCAGCCGGAGAGATGATGACCGTTGTAGTAACCGCGTCCTATACTGGCGACGGTGTACAGGAAAAGGGAGAGTGGGAATAACACCCGCCAGGTGCGACGACATCAAAGAAAGCATTGCTTCCATACCCCAGAGGCCTGGAGGAAATTTGGAGAGCATACATACTATCCAAATTTCCTATCCAGGGTAATTTAAAATAAAAAAAAAACGGCTAAGTGCGTGTCGGACAACGCGCAGTGTAGGGTTCCGTAGTTGCGGAGTTGGTCGACTATTACTCGTCAACCTGTACAGCTTACTTTCCTTTTAATTTCGATGTATATACTACTGCTGTGAATTTTTTCACATATCTAATCACAACCGTTTAGCTGGCAGGGGTGGGGACACTTGACTCTACAAAAATTAGCACTTAAAAGCTTAATAAATCGCAAACGGATCCCTAAAACGAAAAATCCTTTTCACAAACCCGCAATATTTTCCAAAGACCTATCCAACGACATCCCACACGATGGGGTAGACGTGAAAAAATGCATCCCCACTTTAAGTGTAGGGCAGGTACCCAAAAAAAAAAATTATTTCAAAATTTTTATTTTACCACTTTGTCGGCGTTATTAATATGTATACCCGTACCAACTTACAACTTTCTAGTACGAAGGGTTTCTGAGCTAAGCCGCGGACAGACGGACAGACAGACAGACGGACGGACATGGCGAAACTATAAGGGTTCCTTGTTGACTACGGAACCCTAATAACATACTATATTATACTAGGTTTTTTTTATGGAAACTGGCACGGTTGGCTTCATCACCTACAACATTCGTGATGTCAGCCCATAACATCGGGTGAACTAGGTGCCATGTCAATGCTTTCCTTTGGTCGTGCCGGCTACATTGAACTGGACGAAAAACACGACCAATTACATATCCGCTTCGACCAACCCTTTTTTTTCGCTGCGGTGCCGTTTTTAAACCCAACCACCTAGTAAGGTAAGGTGGAAAGGGACCCACAGTTTTACGTGAAATCCATCAGCTTCAAGGACCACACAGTCATCCATTCAAGTTCTGACCACGCCCGGGTGTGTTAAGATCACGAAAGATGGTCGATTCATCGTATTACCGAACTCCCGTGGCTAACAACAATCTCTTACATATGTACTCTGCCACATGGTTTGAACTTCCTGAAGAAACATTAGACAGCTTGACTGCTCGAAAAAAATTCAGAAGGTAGGTGTAGGTAAAATAATTAAAAGTCAACTTTGGCAAGGTTTTCTTTTTGTATTAAAAATGGGTGATTCTTATCATACATTAAAAGTGATTTAGTTCTATGATAATAGGTTTTGAAAAAATGTTGTTATTTTTTTTCGAAATGTGTGAGGAAAATATAAATTAATATCTCTAAAACCTGTCATTCTAATCGTTGTCTGTAGTGAGAAAGTTTACTGACTCTCAGTCGAACCCCCTTGGACCTCGAGCGAGGATTTAACCCTTTTATATCTCCATTTAAGGTTTCATGCAGCTGTAATTAGTTCCCTAAATTATCCTAATTCCTATAATTGCGTGGAAACCTATTTAACACACGCACTGTGTAGCTGACATTCTATATATCAACTAAGTACAGAATCCTTAATACTGACTTTTATTTGTAGCACGATTTTGGTGATATCAGGTAAATTTTTTCCATCCTGTATTTTTAATATCTACTTTAAAATTTACGTAGGTATGAATTTTAATTAATCAAATTAAATGGCCTTGGGAATGTGGGAATGGGCCTATGAAATTAAATTTTCATTTCCATATACCTACCTGGGCAGTAGTACAATTTCTCAGTTAGTGTTGTACATACATACATACCACATGCTGTACCCCGACAATCGGAGTAAGCAAAGTAATTCGTGATGTGCTGCAAGTACTCTTGTGAATTACAGCACAACACCGATCACCACGTTTCGCAAAGTATTCGAACAAGATAATTATCAAGCAGCTAGTAAGGCACGAAGACCCAGTTAGTCTTGTTGCTAAGGCAATTACGAAAATCTAAATTAATTATCTCTAAAACCTGTCATTCTACAATCGTTGTCTATATTGAAGAAACCACAGACGTCAGTCAAACAGTCTCACTTACGCCAAGGGCTAGCACGCACTGCGGAAAAAAAACGTGCGGGTTTTTCCTAAAAATTCTGTATCTTATAGAAAATATATGACCGTACACGCACTGCAGTTTAATTTAGTGTGATGCGGTGCGGATTTTTTTCCGCGCCGATGTGACAAAACCGCACGGATTTTTATTCGCAGTGCATGGATTGTTTCAATCAATAAAAAAAATAAAAAAATAAAACTCGGATATAATATTAGCTGTGCGACGTGCGTGCTAGTCCTAACGCTCGGCCAAAAACTCTCAAATATTATCATATGACTTTCAGAAACAGTTAAAACAATATTTACGAGTTTGCGTGATAGATTGTTCCTAGGTAATCTAACCCCTGACGGCAAAAGACCTGACGGCTTGACCTTGGTTCCGTGGCAACAGGGAAAGGCGCTCGTGTGGGACGCAACATGCGTCGACACATTAGCACCGCATTCCACTTTCCTCCCGTTCGGCCGACTAAGTACAGCCGCCGCCAACAAGCGGCGTAAAAGTCGACAAGTCTGGTGACCCACGTGCCAAGACTCATCTCGTACGGCGTATTAGCCTCGAAATTCAGAGGGACAACACGCAGCCAGTGTACTGGCTACCCCCCCACCCCCCCTCCCCCTCGTCCCCCTCGGGGGACGGTCGAATTAGAGGATTTTGTTTTTACTTTAACATTAGGTTTTTTTATTTAGTCTTAATTTATTCTAGTTTAGGTTAATTTAGTTTTATGTATTTTATTCATATTGTAAATTCTTAATTTGTATGTCAATTTGGAATATATATAGAAGATTGACCCCTCGTGTTAGTATTAAATACAGGCGTGTAGTTGTTGTTCCTAGTATTCGAGTTGGCGTTACGGTTGAACTGGTTGACGTTATTGCTGGGTAGCCCTTGGTCTTGGCCACCAGCCCCCGCGTTGACACCAAATGTCGTACCAGCGAACGCCGCGCACGCCATGGCTGCCAATATCAGCAGCACAAGTGTGAACTTGACCTGAAAAAAATAAAAAAATAAAAAATAAGACATTGGGACAACAAGGGACATTGTGATTTTTAACAGGAGTAGATCATCGAGATATATTACTAGACTAGAGTATGCGCAACGAAGAAAGTTTCAAGGAAATCAAATCGCAATAACTGAGGTATCAGGGAAGGATGCGGGGTGGCTGGTGCAGCTCGGAGAGCCGAGGGATAGAGGTGACCGAACAGTCAATATCACCTCCGAGAAGGTAGGTGCCATACCGAAGGCTTCCCTTTGGATTGCTTGCTATACTGGACTGGAGGAGAGCACATGCAGGCTGCTATGCGGCTATTTAAATCCAGTAAGGTCGTCAACAAACCCAGTCAGCTACAATTTTAACCTAAGCTACAATTTTAACCTAGTAAGGGGCAAGGGATGTTGACAGGCTAGATAGCCTAGCAACAGTTCGCAGATCTTCTGGCATGGCGTCTGCGCGTGGTTTCGCGAGGAGAGGTGATTTTGGCTCTGTTGGCTGCACCATTCATCCCTCGGAACAGCGACCCCTAGATGTTCCATTTCAAAATTTGGCCATAACAGCAATGCGCAAACTTCTGTGCTTGAATTTATGAATTGTTTTTATTGCTAGCCAAGTACAACAGGTACAGAGTTAGGCCACGCATCCAAATTTGAGCAATCTCTCAGGTTGTGCAAGAAATTTTGTCGCTGTGAAAACATCCCAATACCCTGAAATTGGCTGCGCCTGAGGATTCGACTTCGAGCAAAGCCGCCCGGTTCGGCAGGAAAAAAAAACCTTCGCAGTGACAAAATAGACGGGAATATGAGTTGCGCAGTCGGGCGGCTCCCAACTTCGCACCGAACAATTTGGTGCACTCGAAGCAATTAGCATCTGCATAGAACGAGATTATGGCTGCCGCCGTAAGGTTTTGGATGGTAGCCAACCGTTCCACTTTCGTCATTATATGGCCTACTATGATATGTCGCTTAGGGTGTAGCGCCATAGCTAGGATATCGAGCGTCCATTGCGTGAAGCAGGAATAACATCTAGTTATTTTGAAATCAGGCCTTAAGGCACTTTAAATGATATATCGCTTAGGGTGTACCGCCATAGATAGGATATCGAGTGCCTATTGCGTGAAGCAGGAGCAACATCTAGGTATTTGGACATCTGGCCTTAAGGCACTTTAAAATCGATTTTGAATTTTTAAATATGTACTTACCATTTTGCTAGTCGATTTATCAGCTATCACAAGTCGTCGTCAGAAAGGGTTTTAGCATTCACTTGTCCGACACTTGATATTTATACAAAAATTAGGAGGAATATAATTAATAATGAATTATGATTTAATCACTACGGCAAAAATGTTGGAACTTAATTGAGTTTTAAATGCCTCAAGTATGGATAGAAGCGACCTACCTGCCTAGCAACCTCGCGAAGCGTCATTTAATCAATGCATATCACTTCTACCTTTTGGTAAATAATTTAATATATAAAATGTGGTGCAATCCAAAACTTTTGCAAATAATTTCTAATCTTTAACCTATCTACCGAATTGAATTGTTATATTTTGTATTTTGTTTGTATATTGACGCACCAAAGTAGTCGATATTGGACATCGGGTGACTATGCTCAAATGGCAGTGGGCTGGGCACGCCAGTCGACGAGACGACAACCGTTGGAGTGAATGGGCCGTACACTGGCGGCCGTGGACAGGGAAACGGAGTGTCAGCATACTACCAGCCAGGTGGGATGACGTGACGATATCAAGTACTTTGGAGGGAATCAGTGATTCCGTACCGCTGAAGGCTGGGAGGACTTTGGTGGAGAAATATTGGAAAATAGGAGATGCGTATGCCCAGCAGTGCACACAGCAGTGGATTACTAAAATACTTGTAATAATATTTATAAAAAATACCCTGCGAAATTTCTTGCCGGTTCTTCTTCGAGGGTGTAATCGAAACCGATAGAACACACTGCCATATGAATGATCAATAAACAATGCAAAACGCTGACTGGCTGACTGTGTTCAAATTGTTGAGTTGAAACCTATAAAAGTTACAAGTGCATTCTGAAAACAAAGAAAACAATATAGTCGGCTAGACTTGACATTGCTCTCCAGATGGATGCCTCTCGCCCCTCGCGAGAGTAATCAATCATTGCATAAGCCCTTCGTGGACTCCGCGCAAGTTCTCGCACTTCGTTAGGGGAATACTCTACCACAGCTCCACCTGATATCTACGGAACATTATTAAAATGTTACGTAACATTTTAAGGTAGGTCTTTTAAGCCTAGTCCTGTTTTGCCATGTTTTATTGAGGTCGTTATTTGTGTCTTGAACTTGGAAAATAGCTACTTTTACATACATTCCAGTTTTTCCTTTATGACCTTGCCGGCTAGACTGAACTGTTCAGTTCAGAAACACTATTTTCTTCTTTTTTTATAGAAAGCGCGATATGTGGCGCCGAGTAGACCTCATTGGGGTGTCTAACGACGCCCGTGGACTTTCGGTCTCATGCAGTGGTTTCTAATGCCTTTGTCGGCCTGACAGATGCCTATTGACGCCTCTCTCGAAGGACACAAGACTGTCAGTCAGTCAGTCAGCGTGTAAGCGTCTATTGCTGGACATTCGCCTCTCCAATTTGACAAGACTGTGCTTGCGGAGAAATATGTGGGCAGGGAGAATTCAATGTGAAGTTAGGAGCCGGTCGACTGTTATCATTTACTCCAACGATCGTGGTCACGTCGACTGACGTGCCCAGCCCATTCCCATTTCGACGATCAGTGCGGTGGTACTAATCTGAATGGGTTCCACCGCACTTCATAGTAAGGCAAGAGAGCGTAGAGATATTTTCGTTTTACGAATGCACGGGGGGTATGAAACGATACCGTCATGTTTAGAAATGAAACTATAAACGACGCTTCCGTCGTTCTATCTGAATTCCCCCGCGTATGATCGTGAACGAAAACAATTCTAACCAAAATTGTACACGGGATTCAAACTTCCGTTCTTGACAGGAATCAAAATCGGAAAGATGACTAAATTGGTGCATGTCGACGGGGATCGTACCAACGACCTTCCACTTACTAATTACTCTAGCTCTTGGCCACGAACCGTTCGAGTTCGAACCGTTCGCCTTGCCAGACGAGGCAAAGCCGTTCCGCCTGGCCACGAATTCCGTCGTAAAGGTGTCGTAATATTTTAACGACCCTCCATGCACCGCGCACCCAGCTGCACTGGGAAGACTTATTATGAGCCTTGTTACCGAGCTCTTAAGTCCGGTAATCCTCACAGAGCGTTGGCTCCTTTAAATAAATTGTTCGACCACAAAACGCTCTTCATTTTTCTTGTAGCTTTGTTGGTAAACCTAGTTGCTAGAACGATAAAAAAGCTATGGACGCCGGACTGTCAAATGCTTGTATGAGAACTAGCGACGCCGAGTTGCGGGGAGCGGGGTGTACTTACCGATGATAAGATATTCCACTATTGTGCACAATAAACTTTGCTATAGTGGTTTTACACGTAAACACAGAGCATGCGGGTATTTTGTACAGGTTTTTGCGAACGCAGCCGATGACAGACTGACGGGCCAGCGCGCGACAGTCCAATGAAACAAGTATGCTTTTACTTATATCGTGTTACGCTGGCGAGGATAGGGTTCGGGGTCCATACCTTTTTTATCGTTCTAGCCTAGTTGTTTTAGTCAGAAAATGGGCTACATTCTATGTATCTAGAGCGCACACTCCGCGGTTAGCGCGCGGGGCGCTTTCATTTCCTCAACGACGACTTCACTTTTCTGCTGCATTAAATTTTTATTTCTTCGTTGGTAATAATTTCTGGCAACACTTTTGAGTTAAAATTGTGA
Source organism: Nematopogon swammerdamellus (assembly GCA_946902875.1). Lineage (NCBI taxonomy): Eukaryota > Metazoa > Arthropoda > Insecta > Lepidoptera > Adelidae > Nematopogon > Nematopogon swammerdamellus. The sequence continues at coordinate 15,535,534 of OX336345.1, forward strand.
CATGTTGTATTTCAAAGGTTTTATTCTCGAAGTATCGTAAATTGTTTCGCTTCGTTTCGACTTTTGAGTTTTCAGTCGAAATAAAGCGCGGTTCCACGGCGGCGGCGTCGTCGTCGACATGGTAGACATGAACAAGGTGCCATTACTAAATTTGTTTAACCACAGTTTTAAAATTATTATTGCAGCAAACGTACCGTGTGGGGCCGGTACGTACCGTGTGGGGCCGGTACTTTAAAAGAATAGACCCACTGCATCTCTCCCCGTGTAAGTCGTGAAAGGCGACTAAGGGATATGACTCCCTTCTTATATTACTAGGTGGTAGGGTTTAACCCGCCCGGGTTGGTACCACCGCACTGAATGAAAGGTCGGTCGAAACGGCTATGTTAATAGTTTGTGTTTTCCGTCCAGTTCAGTGTAGCCGGCACGACCGAAGGGAAGCACTGACGTGGCACCAAGTTCACCCCGTGTTATGGGCTGACATCACGGATGTTGTAGGTGATGTAGCCAACCGTGTCTGTTTCCATAAAAAAATAAATTAAAAAAAACTATATATCTACTAAATAGATTAAAGATAGATAGATAGATAGAAATACTTTATTGCTCCAAAACATTTAACAGTAACAAACGATAAGTAATTTACATGAGGGGCAAAGGCGGACTTATCCCTTACAGGGATTTCTCCCAGTCAACCTTTGGATGTTTGAGAGTCGTATGTTGTGAGATATAAGTAGGTAGTAGCAAAAGACTTGAGTGTGGGAATGTAAAATATAATATATGGAAAATAACTATGATAAACTATAATATACTTGCACTACATAATATAAGTACATACCAGTTTAAACGTAGAAATGGCAAATTATAAATTAAATTAAATACATAAAACTATAAATTAAATACATATGTATTAAAGATTATATAATACATAATACCTAAATATATACATACATACATACTTGTCCATTCAGAATTAAAGGATTTTTTAACTATTGACTTCACATTGACGGAGATAGTACAACTTTAAGTGTTTTTTGAATAACGGAAGCGACTTGCAGTGCCGTATACAGTGAGGTAGTTGATTCCACAGACGAGCTGCGTGCACAGAAAATGAGTTTGTGTAAAATCCTGTTTTATGAGTGGAAATGGCTAAGATATTGTCATCACTTGAACGAAGCGTGACACCGTGGGAAGATAAGTATTGAAAACGTGAAGATAGGTACTCGGGAGCAGAAGGGTTGTTGATACAAGAATAAAGGAGTCCAAGGATGTGGGAATTTCTGCGGAGACGGATTGGGAGCCACTTGAGACGTCTGCGGTATTCAGAAACATGGTCGTACTTACGTAGACCGAAAATGAAGCGTATACACATGTTTTGCAGACGCTCAAGCTTGTCCAGAAGTTCCTCAGTAACGTCCAGGCAACATACATCTGCATAATCAAGGATGGGGAGAAGCAGCGATTGTGCTAGAATTGTCTTTGTGGAGGTCGGAAGAAGGTTCTGCAGCCGCCTTAGGGAGTGCGCCGCAGCATAGACTTTTCGACTGACCTCATTGACCTGAGCCTGCCAAGATAGCGTATCATCCATAAGGATTCCGAGGTTTTTGACAACCCTAGTGTATGGTATGGCAGTACCGTTGTACATAATCTCAGGCAAGGAGGCACGATCAATCCTCGATAGTAGTCGAGGACTTCCGGCAATCATTGCCTGAGACTTATTTGGATTCACGATGAGTTCAAAGGATCTGGTCCAGCCAAAAATGGTGGCCAAATCAGCATTGATCACATCAATGATTCCAGCAATGTCGTCAATACTACCTGCCAGATATAATTGTAAGTCATCGGCATACAAGTGGTAGAGAGAAACTAAGAGTTTGGTGACAAAATTTATAAAGATTGCGAAGAGTAGAGGAGATAACACGCCACCTTGTGGAACACCAGCAGTTAGATCGTACCATTCAGAAAAGTCATTGTCAATTCTAACACGTTGCTGGCGACCACGAAGGTACGAGTCAAACCAATCTATTACCTCCGGAGATAAGTTAAGAGACCTCAGCATTTCCACCATGATAAATTTCTTTATTTAAAAATAATTAATTGTCAACATTCTATTATTTAACTCTTAAATCAAATATGGATAAGGTACAGATGGGTACTCGTACCCAAGCCCTGGGTAATCATAGCCGTAGCCCAGATGGGTTGGGTACCGGTACCCAGGGTAGCCCAGATAGGGCGGATAGGCTTCGCGGGCGTACAGGCCGACCCTCGTCCCGCCCAGGCCGACATCCAACGAGCCACCGAGACCAAACCTTAAGGTGGCTTCGACGCTGAGACTGGCTACGGCCAGAATCAAAACTATCAGAGCGGTCCGCATCTGAAAATAATAGTATTTTTTATAATATTTAATTTTATATTCCTACATACTCAAGTATTTTGCTACTACCTACTTACATTTCACTACAAAGATCCTCCTTGACAAAGACTATCAACCACCCAAAGATAGAACGGAAGAAATATATGTGAGGGATAAGTTCGCCCATACTAAATTATAAGATATACATATCGTGCTCGTTTCTGTAAACTGTTTTGGAGCTTAAAAGTATTTCTATCTTTTTATACACTCAGTAAAAGAAAATCGTATTGATGTGTTTATACTTTCTGTAGCGCAGAAGGCGAACTCTTGTAGAATGTAATTTATTACATTCTACCTTGCCATAATAAGGCCCACTTGCACCAACACAAGTTCAATATATAAACCAGTTCAACTCGTTAAACTAGCACCCGTTGTATGTGTGAACCGCGTTTAAATCCATAACTCGCTACTTAACTTTAAACTCGTGTTGGTGCAAGACGCGCTTACTCTTTGGCCTTTTTTATGTAATCCGGTACGGATGGCTGAGTTAGAAGGGCCAGTGCACATGCTCCAACCAGCCAATATCACCTCCTAAAAGTTAGGTGCCAAACCGGAGACTTCCCTTTGGATTTCTAGTTATAATTAAGAGGAGAACACCGCCGAGGCTTCTATGCGTCCATCTTACATCCAGTACGGTAGTACCAACCCAGTCGGCCAATCCAAATTTACAATTTGAACCTAGTAAGGGTCAAGGGATTGGTGTGAAATGGTTCTACGTGTATATGAGTACTTATAAACCCGATTGTATGTATGTTTGAGTAGGTGCATACATTTAGTTAAGCCGATTGAACAACTGAAAATGCAACGTCATTTTATGCAATTATTCGAACGAGGCAAAACAGATGCGTTTCTAATGGTAGCTATTTAATTAATTACGTCATATAGCTTTTTACGGACATTTTGACACTTTGCTAATATAATTTTAAAATTTTCCCTAAATATGCACTCATTAGAGCTGCACATATTGGTAGGTATTTTCAAAGAGGTGGCATGATATTTATACTGAATTGAATTGAATTACATAAAATGGCATCAAAATAGTCCCTCTGTCTGTTCAATCGTTATTCCTTCGTCTCATTCATCCGAGCACTTTTGCATGAGCGTAACGGCTTCAGTCGTAACTCCCTGCCCATATTTTTCCCTTAAAGACAGTCTCGCGTCCTTCATTCACCTTATATGTGCATCGGGCCTAATAATGAAATGAAATGAAATGAAATGAAATGAAATGAAATGAAATGAAATGAAATGAAATGAAATGAAATGTAATGAAATGAAATGAAATGAAATGAAATGAAATGAAACGAAACGAAATGAAACGAAATGAAATGAAATGAAATATACTTTATTGTACAAAAAGTGACAAAAGGCGGACTTAAAGCCTAAGGGCATTATCTGCCAGTCATACCTGGGATTGTGAGTAGGGTAGATGGGTAGTGCGGAAAATTAAATGAGATATATTTTTTAAGAGTACAAAAATAAACAATAAAACATAGATAATAGTAATAAATAACATACAACTAAATACATTCGTGACATACATACATACAAGTTCAAAAGTACATACATATACGCAATATAAACAAATACATATGCACGTACATACCTAATGCAATTTTTGCTAATATATCGCGCTTTCTAAAAAAAACAGCATCTCTCTCCGTGCATGTCGTGAAAGGCGACTGCGATAAGGACAAGATGCTAAAGGGCGACGGGGCAGCCACCTCTCACCTTGGAACGGTCCTTCTATCGAGTCATGCAGCAGGTGGGTCTTCGTACCCAGTGGCGGCGCCTGAGGGGGCCTCGTTTACCCAGCCAATGACTTGTACCCAGCTGACTCCCTTTGGAAACTCCCAAAAACTCACATCAGAGTATGGTGGCACACTTTGGGCTATTGCTTGTTGGGTTATTTATTTAAATGTGTGATTATTCATGTAATTTTTGTCAACATTTGATTAGCAATAAAACTCATATAGGTACTCATTCATACAACAGTCTAATTGTATTTAATGTTTTCTTTCTGACTGGGAAATGAAAGAGGCCTCGCAAAGCTGATGTCGCTGAAGTCTACATGGGTCTAACACCGTCACTGTTCGTACCTTACTTGTGGTGGTCGGTGTTGTGCTGTAATTTACAAAAGTATCTGCAGCACAACTCCAATTGCTCTGCTTAGCCCGATTGTCGGGATACAGCATGTAGTATGCAAATGTTCTTGGTAGTATGTATCGTATGTATGTATGTATATAGTATGCATAGTATGTATGTATGAAGGCACAAAATAACTTACAAAATTAGTACCTCCTTAATAACAATTAAAAATACAGTATGAATTGTACCACCACACCTGGATCGATACCATCACACTGAATGAAAGGTCGGACGAAGCGGCTATGTTAATAGTTCGCGTTTTCCGTCCAGTTCTGTGTAGCCGGCACGATCAAAGGGAAACACTGACATGGCAACTAGCTCACCAAGGTGTTATGAGCTGACATCACGAGTGCATTAGATGATTTCAGGTTGTATAAAACAAAATACAATTTAGAATAAATGTATTCACTAAAAGTCTTACCATGCTATTAGAGGTGATGGTACAATGTAATCGTTGATCCAACCGGCATTGAAGACTTTGTCTCTGCGTGATATGTTATTTATAGGGTCGTAATCTTCTCGTAAATCGCCAGAGATATTAGCTCGTAATTGCTGTTTGATTGCGACGAGGATCCTGGAGTTTACTGTCGTATCGGAATCGAACGAGATCTGATATTAAATCAATTCGTGTAGAGTTCAAAATGGAATACCGACAGAGAGCCGGGTTAATGGTTTGCGAGGTGAGAGTTACTATCTCTTTTCTACTATTATAAAGTTTGGATTGTGTCTGTCATATATTACTCTTAACGCACACCTAGAACATAACAGGTGCCGTACTATTCCGTTTTCCGTGAGAACTTTAGACTTAGGATTTCCGTTTTGGTTTTCCTGTAAAGTATAAGAGAGGCCCTATATTCTCTATTTATTTTTGAAATTTTGTTTTAAATAATTCAGAATCAGTAGTTTTGAAGAAAAAAAGGGGGGGGGGGGGGCGGAAGATGGCTGAAATTTTATTTAATATCTTTTAAACTCTGCATTTTAAAATTATAAAACAATTATATTTTTGTTCCTTATAACGAGCCCTTTTCATTATACGAGTAATATTAGGTATGTATACATATATTCATATGTCAAAAATTAACTTTCTAATTTGTCCCCCAAAATAACCCCCAACATCGAAATTTGTTCATTTACGCTGTACGCCCTTGATTGGGGCATCAGATTCTGTGTACCATGTGTCTCTACATGTACCAAATTTAAACTTTTTTCGTCCAGTAGATTAGGAGAAAATAAGCTGTGACAGATGGACTGACAGACAAACAGACTTTGGCACGGTGCTTCTACCGAGTCATTCAGCAGGTGGATCTTCGTGCCTTACTTGCTGCTTGATAGTTATCTTGTCTGAATACTTTGCGAAACGTGGTGGTCGGTGTTGTGCTATAATTTACCAGTAGTCCTTGCAGCACAACAACGATTACAGCACAGTAGTTATAGTATTCGTCATCCAAACCCAGCGATGGGCCATAAAAGAATGAACTGTATTGTTTTGTTTTCTGGTATTATTGATTAGCAGTGTGATATTTTTTAATTATGCTAAACTGAGCTCTAGAGATAAGGACAACGTTTGAAATCGGTAACAATTAGTTAATGTTATAAAGCTATATGGTAGATCGTCCACGTTTTTGTCTTAGTCCATTTATTCTCACGCACTTTAACCGAATTTTATGAAATTAGTTATTTAGTTTTGCTTGGGATAAAATAAAATAAAAAAGTGCTTGTTAAAAATGGTACAAGTTAGTAACAGTAGGTAGGTACCCAGATAATAGAAGTTGGTACTCGTACCTAACTGATCATGTTTAATTTATGTAACAGTGTTAGTGAGCAAGTTATTATAGGCCCAAAGATATTAATGACGGTCGTTTCGCTCAATTTAAACTTGGCGGGCCGTTTGAGAGGGAAGTTCTTGCCTCCTCGACCGTATGAAATAATTCGATTCTTCTATCGAGAAAATAATTAGAAATTTCGACATTTTCGTAAGTTCTTTCCGTGTCCGTAAAAGTTTACAAAGTAAAACGTAGCGTAAAATCGGCGATCCGCGGCAAGGGTGGATGGCGGCGGCGGCGTCGCTGTGACCGCGCGGCGGCGGCGGCGGCGTCGCTGTGACCGCGCGGTGGCGGCAGGGGCGCCGCGGGGGCGGCAAGGGCGCCGTAGGGGCGCCGAGGGCTCCGCGCGGGCGCCGAGGGTGGCGTTCCAACAATTTTTCACACAAAGGCTCGGCTCGGCAGGTGGTAGTTACGGCGCTTCTGGCTCGCATAATAATTAATTTGAATATTTACTGCATTACCGGGATTGGCTGGCATCTCCCGGAGTGGCGGCGGCGGCGCCGCGGCGGCGGAAGAGACTTTTGTATGGGGTTGTTCACCCGGGAACCCGGAGCTCTCACCCTTTCATATATTTTGATAAAATTTCTAGAAATTGAGAAATATGTTTAGCTCTCAGTGACTGTAATTTATTAGTGTAATACCTACCCATAGTTCCAAACTGCTCGGCCGAGGCACAGGAAGGAATACCTAGGTATAATAATATTACGGTATCTTCAGTTTAATTAAATCACGTTTATCTCTGCCGACATGACAGTGAAAAAATGTTATTCTACTTTTTATTCTAAGTTGAAACTTTTTCATAAAATTAAGTTCTCGTGAAAGCGTTCACGAAACACGATTTGAAGTCCAAAACGCCTTTAAATGGTCGTGTATGTTTATTGATTACTATATAATTTCATCCCTAGGTCGAAAATTCTCACAAGCAAACTTCGCAAGTCATAATATTTTGTTAGTAGGTACCTTATACATATATAAGTATTAGATTATAGTACGTAACTTACAAATAATTAACCCAGACTTGACTAAGCTGGTTAGTGCAAAAATTTAGTAATGGCATATGTTTCTATTCTCAGCGCATATTTTAATAAGACGAAAGAAATAACTGTCATATTATTATAAAGCAGTAGTAGAATTTCAGAAAGTTCATTAAGCTCAAATGGTTCGTTTGAAGTTAAACAGCTTCATTCGAAGCGATTTCCCGATTTGAATGACCGCATTATCTTTAATATCAAACTTATTTTCTCCTCGAAATAGCGCCGTCCGCTCCGAGCGTTACGGTTTAAAGCCGCTCGCTTGAAGCGGGTTACATTTCATTTTATTCGTGTGGAATATTATTTTTCAATTTTCTAGTCTTCCGTCGAATGCTTGCACACTGAAGAGCGCCGGCGCCGGCAGCGCTGCAGCGCTGCAGCGCGGCACGAGCGCTTACTCCTTGCGGCTCTAATGTGGAAGTCGTTTGATGAATAGCTCCACGCTACAATGTCGACGTAAAAATCTTCATGCTAGGAGTCTTACGGAAATCGTAATTTATTAATAATATAAATACATAAATACCACACGCTGTATCCCGAAAATCGGGGTAAGAAGAGTAATTGAAGTTGTGCTGCATGTACTCTTGTAAATTACACCACAAGACCGATCACCAAGTATTCGGACAAGATAACCTATCAAGCGGCTAGTAAGGCACGAAGACCCACCTGCTGCATGACTCTGCGGAAGAAACGTTCCAAGGTGAGAGGTGGCTAACCTGTCGCCCTTTAGCACGGCATCTTGTCCTTATTGAGAGATGCAGTGTGGTTTTTCTTTTTTTTAAGTACCGCCTCCACACGGAATAAATAAATAAATGTAAATACATAAATATAAAATATTTCCAGCTGTGGTAGTGCAACAACGGTCACGGTCTGAAAGAATGTGTACGAATGACTTCACATAATATTGTTTTGATTAGATTGACGAAAGTGCACTGATTTGAATTTCGAATATCATCTGACTTGTGTTCACGTAATGTTGTAGGTACAAGTTAATTGGAATATGTCCGGAAACAGAAGCAAGGAGTTTGAATTTGGAATGGTCTAAGAAACTTTTTGATCTTTGCACAAAGTAGTCTGTGTTTGCACATTATGATTTATTTTAATAAAAATAAAATAAAATAAAACAAAAATGACGATGAACCATACTGAATATGAATTTGTGTGTATAGTCCGCAAATCTGCCGGTATGATGTCTCGCTGAGGGTGGTTTCGCGAGCTGAGGTGTATTTGATTGTTTTGTATACACAGCCACCCATACTGGTTTTCATCAAGAAATAAATATTGTTATCAATGTGTGCTCTTTATGGCGAAATAAATATCTGAACCTGAATCTATGTGGAACATGAAGTTCTCTACTTTTGTAGGTATATTTATTTATTATGATTGCGTTTTTGATTATATGTTTCTAATTTAGATTTAATAATCAAATGTCAAGTCACGTTATTGCGATCACCTCGGTCTTGATCAATAATCATTAAATAATCATTAGAATTGTTCGTGCTTCTCAGGTCAGCTCAATTAAAATATAGGAAAACCCCACATTTTATAGATCTTTTATTTCCAGTATGTGATATTAATTTGTATCGAATAGCTACGTAATATTTCTATTCATTTTGTAATTAAATATATTACTAATACATTTCACCCGGCGCTAATATGAAAACGCAGCAAAACTTTACAAAACTATGCTTGTTTAATGTTTTTATTATTTATTCTTAGGAAAACGAACAATTTGTACATAAAAGTAAATATTAAATAAAAAACGTTTTATAAGATAATTACTAAAATTAATTGAAAACAAATCGAAAACCTAAACTTAATTTTAGTAAATTAAAAAAAAAAAATTTTTTAATGTTTTATGTACCAAATTTTTTATTTTGTGCTTTTTTAGTTTTCGAAGCTCTTTTTCAATATTGAAGAGAGGCCGAGGGATCGAGAGGTCTGGGGGTAGGAGGAGTTGAAGACCACTTCGCAGGGGTCGAAGGTGTCGGAGGGGTCGGAGCGGTCGGAACGGGGAGGCTTTTTTATCACGCCAGAGCAGACCACGAATTACAACTTCTAACGCGCGTATTTATGTTCACGCATCGATTTTTTTTTTCTTCACCGTTTTGATTATACTGTATTTTATTGTCACCAAAACAAAAAGAATGTGCAAAATTTCACCTAAATCGGTTGGGTGAAACTGGTTAAAAATTAAGTTGCAAGATTTCACAAGTGAAGTTAAATAAAGCGTGTAATTTTTTTAAATTTAGTTTTTTTTACTACTTTGAGTGTACTAGATTGTTTTGTCATCAGATTCAAAGGGGTGTGCAAAACTTCAGCAACAGTCGCTTGAGTGGAACTGGTTTAAAATTCAGTTGCTAGATTTTATCCATATAAACAAGCGAAGTTAAAAATAAAAGTTGTAAAAAGATAATATAAATTTCAACATTAACAATAAAACCAGTTAGTTAGAGGTTTCCCTACATAACTCGAGAGTAAAGAGTATTACAATGATAAACAACATTTTATGCAATATTATACATCATTATGTATGTAAGTATGTCTACATAGGTTTGGGGGGAAGAGAGTGTGTATGAATGAAGTATGGAGGTGGATACATTGAGGTCATCACCAATTTTGTGCAATATTAACGAGAACTAAATTAAATATTTCAATTAGAAGTAATGTAAACTCTTTATGTACACCGAACACGAAACGCGCAGTAATCACTGGCGCAGCTCTCTAGAGGACGCGCGGAGCGACGGTGTGTAGAGGTAACTATAGAGGGTGATCTTCACAGAGAGATGGGGGCGGGCTGTGCCTGTTTTTCTGTAAATTTTTTTATGGAATCTGACACGGTTGGCTACCTCGCCTACTACATTCGTGATGTAATGCATAACACCTTAGTGAACTAGGCGCCATGTCAGTGCTTCCCTTCGGTCGTGCCTTTATATTCATTAAGGTTAAATACATTAACGATTTATTAAGGTTGTCAACCTCGGTAGCTCAGTGGTGCGATCGGTCGACTGTCTATCGTGATCATAAGCACACCTGGGCGCGGTCAGAACTTGTATGGGTGACCGTTCGACTCTTGGAGGTTGACCGTGGTTCGAATTTAACGCAAAACTATAGGTCCCTTCCCTTCTTACCTTACTAGGTGGTAGGGTTTAACACGCCTGGTACTACCTCACTTAATGAAAGGTCGGTCGAAACGGTTATTCAATATAGTTCGTGTTTTCTGTCCAGTTCAGTGTAGCCAGCACGAACTAAGGGAACCACTGACGTGGCACCTAGTTCACCAAGGTGGGGTGGGCATCATGCACAATGGGCTGACATCACGGATGTAGCGAACGGTGTCAGTTTCCATTTATACAGACTTCAGTTTATACAGACCTTAAGATAGAGAAAACCACCAAATTTGAAGTAGCCTAGGTATTCTGAAAAGTTCAGAAAACTCGCAACGATTTTATCGAAGCATGCGCGGGAAATTTAGAGTGGCCACTCGCTAGTCCCGACCTCGATTAATACCCTCCTCTACTGCCGATGGGCCCGGATATGTTCGGTGAAGCCATCGTAAGCTTAGATCCACACCTTCCTTCTGTCTCTTTTAATATATTACGTTTTTTTTTTATAGAAACTGACACGGTTGGCTACATCACCTACAACATCCGTGATGTCAGCCCATAACACCGGGTGAACTTGGTGCCACGTCAGTGCTTCCCTTCGGTCGTGCCGGCTACACTGAACTGGACGGAAAACACAAACTATTTACATAGCCGTTTCGACCGACCTTTCATTCAGTGCGGTGGTATCTACCCGGGCGGGTTACGTGACTTAATAAATGCATAAACACCTTATCTCCGATCAATCTCCGATATAGCCCCCCCCCCCCCCCCTCTCCCCCCTCCCACATAGAATACACCAAAGGCATAATACTTATATGCGAAAGAATGGAACGCATAAAATATTACATGCTTAAAGTGGGGCAGATAGAATGAATAAGGAAGAAACGTAACCCCCCCCCCCCTCGCCCCGCCTAGATGCGCCAGGGGATGCCCCTCAGCGCCCTGTAGAAGCGCTCCGAGCGTGCTATGCAAATTTTATTGTTTGATCAAAACTTTCCGCGAATCGGTGGAGTAATCTGTCCTCGCAATCACTGAGCACGACCACTCGCTGAGAAAAAAAAAAGACTTCCATTTTCCTCATCGCCACCTTTGCTACGGAGTTTGAATTTATAATGTTGTTCCTCTTATAACGCAGTTTACATATGCTTGAATATTTTAAGTGTTTTATTAATAGTAGAACTAGCTTTTGCCTGTGGCTTCGTGCGCACGAAATTAGAAAAGGACGAAGTAATTCACGTGCACGGGAGTACTCGGAGGAGCTGTTTAACGCGATCCCGCCGTCCCCTTTCCACCTCCGCACCACGCGCACTGGGCAGGGGGATTGCATTCCTATACGCTGGACTTACCGCGGATGGTAACCAATCGATTCTGCAGACCTTTCCTTTACAGAACCGGTAAACTCCGGAATGCTCTCCCTGCTCATATATTTCCCTCCAAGTACAGTCTCGGGTCCTTCAAGAGGGGCGTGAATGTGCACCTGTCAGGCCGGCATGGCATTCGCCACCCCCGAATACGACCGAATGTCCATGGGCGCCGTTAGACACTTCATGGGTGCCTCGGCGCCATATTATGTCGAGCTTACAATTAAAAAAAAAAAAAACGTAAAGTAAGACAAAATTCACAAAAACGAATTTAAAAATAATATGTGTCTATCTGCTAAACTGGTTTACTTACGTATCTCCTGTCACCTGTCTAATTCAATGGTGTGCACTGTGCATGCCGACCAACTGTTGATAATAAGGTAAAATGTATGCAACGCATGGCAATATCATTTCTGGGTTTTTATTTATTTGGCTTTCTCCATGTTCACGACTCGCAAACTATGGTACCTACACAGAGCATCAAATGCGCGCCCTGAGCGCGATTTCCCTACAAAGCCGTTGAAGCCTGTGGGCGTGGCCTATGACTTACATATGTGTGTTGTGCGTGTGCATTTGTTTTGTGCGTGTGCCTAACTTGCTCCTCTTTGTGTGTAGTGTCGATACTAGCACACACACACACATACGAAGCGCTAGCAGCACTGCGTATAGTTGTTGGGTTTCAAATATTATCGCTTAGGGCGCCTCTAGTAGGGGGCGCGCGCGGTAGGTATTTGATGCTCTGTGGGTACCTACATCAATATGAGGTTTACGCCGCCGGCGGAAAAACAGCCTGCTCGCCTCAGCGGTGCTGCCTCCGCCCACACTAGCCGCTTCCGGTTCCGGTCACACACGCCATTGGTAATGGCACTGATTTGCCGGTCTGAATTCTGGCCAGAGTAGGGACGGGGACGTAACACTGCGAAAGTCGGTCAAGGTCGTATTTGTACAGATTCGCGAAAATGTTACATACACGTTCATATTATGTGGCGTGTTATGTATTAAAGAACATTATTCGTATTCCTCCAGTGTAATATCCCATGAGAACAATATCACATAAGAACAACATTACATGACAACAATATTCCTTGAGAACAATATTCCATGAGAACAATATCACATAAGAACAACATTACATGACAACAATATTCCTTGAGAACAATATTCCATGAGAACAATATCACTTAAGAGCAATATTACAAGACAACAATATTCCTTGAGAACAATATTCCATGAGAACAATACCACATAAGAACAATGTTACATGACAACAATATTCCTTGAGAACAATATTCCATGAGAACAATATCCCACGATAACAATATCTATGTAATGTGGCTGTGGCTATGTACATAGTTTGTGTTTTTCGTCCAGTTTAATGTAGCCGGCACGACCAAAGGGAAGCACTGACATGGCACCTAGTACACAGTAGTTGAAGGTGTTATGGGTGATGTAGCAAACCGTGTCAGTTTCTATAAAAAACCATACTACATACATGAGAAAAGAACAATAATTAAATGACAACAATATTCCTTGAGAACAATATTCTAAGAAACAATATCCCATGAGAACAATATCCCATGAGAACAATATTCGCCGAAACTCGAAAGCGCCGCCTTCGCGTCGCCCTGTAGAAAATACCCCCGCGCCCCGCGCCGCGTCGAGAGAGCCAGCCACGCAAACTGAACTGAATGAAATTTTATACAGAGCAGCGCTCTCTCCACAACGAGGCCATTTTTATAAGTACAATTCACTCTAAAAGTGGAAATATATCAGTATAATTTGTATTACACTAAAACCTAAACAGCGTTTACGAAAATAAGTCCTAAAGAACTAGCAGACTTTAGACAGCAGGATTTGAACCGAGATTACTATTTTGCTGTTTAATACTGGTAATTTGAAAACGGCCGTTCCCTTTATTCAGTTTTAGAAAATTTAGTTGCCAAGATAGCGAATTTTAAATTGAACAGATATCTCATGAATATTGTTCTGGTATTGATAGGGAAATAAATTATTTAAGATTTGTTGAGAGCTCATTAAGTGAGAATTTATATTATAGCTAAAAGCTAAAATATTTAGAAAACGAACTATTAGGCACTCGTATAATATACTACTCGTCTACTAACGGAATGAAATGGAATATAAATAAATGTATTAGTACCCACCACAATAATTGAAATAAAAAGATCAATCAACAAAGAAACATATTAAAAGCGCCTTGGCCATAAAGACCTTCAAATGGTTATTTAGAAAACGAAATGGTAATAAATCACTCGTTTTAAAGCAGTGTAATAATTCATTTTGTTCTAATTTATTAACTTGAAACATTTGAACATACCTATAGATTTATTTAATATTAAAAGAATGGAGTAAATACAACTTAATTTTTTTACAACAATTATATAAAACGCTAAAAAACTAAGGAAATCACATCTATCTTGCATGCTATAAACCCAAGAAACCAGGTGTTGTGCTGTTTTTTACCAGAGTACTTGCAGCACAACACCGATTACTCTGCTTATCCCGATTGTCGGAATACGGCGTGTGGTGTGTACAAAAAAAAACTTGATACTATTTTCAATATAATAGTAGGTATACATTATTTTAAATCAATCAGCTTTACTCACGGTTTCACTCCGAGCTATGTGGCTCGACGTTTCGGGCCAAGCGTATGGCCCATCTTCATGGAGCACTCTGCCTTGTGCGACGGTTGGCAGAGAACTGTCACATCTTCGTCCGTCGTTGACGAAGATTGTAGCCGTGGCCAGTGCGGGTAGTTTCCGTAGACGAGGGTTCAGGTGCGTTCCGGATCTCGGCGGAGAGACAGAAGGCGCTGATGGTGTCCACTTCCGGCTGGTCGTGTCCGTCGTGTCTTCTTCTCTTGAGCGGCGCTATGACTGGGTTCCACATCGGCGACAACTTGAAGGCGTCCTCCCGGTTGAAGTTGTCGTGCTTCTTGATTTCGATGGACTCACGGACGAGACGTGGGACGTGTCGTGTTTCGGTCGCAAGAATTTTGACCTGATCGAACCTAATCCAGTGGTTCGCTCCGGAGTCCATGTGATCGCACACTGCCGATTTGTTGGAGTCCAGTTGTCTCGCCGCTCGTATGTGCTCCGAGACCCGCGTCGCTACGCTCCTCTTCGTCTGCCCGATGTATGACTTTCCACAGCTACATGGGATTTGGTACACGCCGGCAGACTGTAGAGGCAACTTATCCTTTACCGAACGTAGCATCTGGGATACTTTTTTGTAGGGAGTAAAGACAGTGCCAATGCTGAGTTTCTTCAGTCTCCTCCCTATTTTATCCGTCAGTCCACGGACGTACGGTAAAAATGCTCTTTGTCTGTCGGCGCGTTGCACGGGTTGATATGTCTTTTCGTGAGGCATCAGTGCTTTTCTGCTGTAACCGTTTTGTTTTAGTGCGCTCGTGATCGTCTTTCTTTCGCTGTCGATGCTGTTATCATCACAGATGCGTTCTGCTCTCTGTACCAGGGCCCTCGCCACCGAATGTATCTGCGCGGGAGCGTGGTGTGAGGTGGCATGGAGGTACCTATTCGTGTGGGTGGGCTTCCGGTACACTGTGTGACCCAGCGATCCATCCGGCCGACGAGTCACAAACACATCCAAGAATGCTAGACCTTTGTCACTTTCGAGCTCCATGGTGTAGCTTATACTTGTGTGAGCAGCGTTTATGTGGTCTAGAAATTCCTGTAGGGCCCGTCGTCCATGTGTCCATATCGCAAAAATGTCATCTACGTACCTCAACCATACCGTGGGGGTGACTGTGGCCGTTGCTAAGGTGCGCTCTTCCAGGTGTTCCATGAATAGGTTGGCAACGACCGGGGCCACTGGGGAGCCCATGGCCACCCCATCGGTTTGTACGTAGTAGTCGCCGTCCCACAGGAAGTAGTTCGACGTCAAGCAGTGCTGTAACATATTCACATACTCTATACTTATGTCATTTTCTTGCAGTTTGTTCTTGATGACATCAACTGAGTCGCGTATAGGTACGTTCGTGTAGAGCGATTCCACGTCGAGATCCGGAACGCACCTGAACCCTCGTCTACGGAAACTACCCGCACTGGCCACGGCTACAATCTTCGTCAACGACGGACGAAGATGTGACAGTTCTCTGCCAACCGTCGCACAAGGCAGAGTGCTCCATGAAGATGGGTCATACGCTTGGCCCGAAACGTCGAGCCACATAGCTCGGAGTGAAACCGTGAGTAAAGCTGATTGATTTAAAATAATGTCTAACAACCACGGTAATTTAAAAACCCATAATAGTAGGTATACTTTTCCCAATTACCTTCACACGAATGTATGTTCATGTTTGTATGCAAATGAATCCTTTTAACCTTCGTATTCGTTACTATACCCCGAGGAATTTCTGCTTCCCGCCTGTAGAGGTCAGTTTATATACATACATAATCGAATATGTATTTATTCACGTTATGTAGAAACATTTAGACAAATACAAAGCATGAAAATATTATTTAAAATTCTATTTGCTAAATATGTAATTTTAAATGCAAACAATTAACTTCAGGCGACTGCGAGGAATAACTAATCCTTCTATTAATTTACATACGTACCATCACGCTATATCCGAACAATCGGGGTAAGCAGAGTAATCGGTGTTGTGCTGCAAGGACTCTTATTGTTCTATTAATTTGTTCTATTTAAATCATATCAATTACTACTCGACTCATCACGACACGGTGCCAGTTATGCCGAATGCAGACTTATTAGCTGAAAGTCCGTTTTGAGTGCATTTACGTATTTTGAATTTTTAAAACGCCTCTATTTTTGTACATTTTATTGCGCTCTATTTCATTGCTCACTATTTAATAATTTTTTGTCTATTTATTAGCGTACAAAAATATAGAAATTATTTTTAATTTAGGATTTAATAATGTTTTAAGCATTGGCAGTTTTTTTGTGAAAGTTGCGTGTGTGGAGGTAATAATAAGCATTTATGCAGAAAGTAGATAAATTATTGACTCGCCTTTAGGACATTATGAATAAAGCAAAAAAATCAAATGACAGTTTTAGTAAAAAATAACTTGTTAACTATAAATATTAAAACCGGCCAAGTGCGAGTCGAACTCGCGCACCGAGGGTTCCATATCGCCATGTCATGGTTAGCGCCACTCACACCATCTATGGCGTGTTATGAAATGCTTCATATTAGTTAAAATTCATGATTAGTTAAAATGCTTCACACTATATTCGGTAGATGGCGCGCGCGCATACACTTTTAGGTTTCTTCTACGGGAAACCCCATGAATTTTTTACTTTTTCTTATTATTCTTATTTTTTGTTATATCGGCCATAATAACACATATTCTGTGAAAATTTCAACGGGCTACCTATTACGGTTCAAGAGATTATCACCATAATACAGAAAGAGCTAAAATAAAATATTTTTGTATTAAACACTCAAAATCGACAAAATTCGAACAGGCACATATCGAGGGCTTACTTCAAGAATGCACTATGTCAAAAAAAATCGATTTTGACTTAATTATACAGTTTTGTTCATAATTTTTTGCGCTACATTCTTCAAAAACACACTAAGTCGTACACTGACGAGATCCAAAGATAGCTATAGCATTAAGTCATAATATCACTACTTTGTACAAGCAAAAAGCACTAAATGACATGATTCGAATAGAATGGCACTAAGTTCTGATTATTGTTGAAATTATAGTCAACGTAAATACACTAAGTACAATTTAGTGCCTTACTGTAAATGTTTTTTATGTGAATCGCAAAAAGTTATTCTTCTGGAATGCATTAAGTCTACTTAGTGTTATTTCAAAAATACAATTTCGATAATTCGTGGTAGAATACTATTCTGCAATAAAGCATTAAGTGACTTAATGCATTTCATGTTGCGGTTTTGGCTTGCTGGGACTTAACGAAATCATTTTCAAAAAGACATTAAGTCACTTAGTGCATTTACGAAGATGTGATTTTTAAAAAACGTCGTCAAAAACGTACTGCGAAAAGTCGGACTTAATGTATTCTTGGCGGTATTACTTGAAGTGGTTGTTGTTAACAACTACACTGGCCGATGCATTAAATCGACATAAATTAGAATTGTGTACTTGCAATACTGAATCGTGGATGACACCTCAAGCATTCGCTGAGTGAATTTGTTAGTGAGCTATTGTAATTTGAGGTTATCTAGTTAAAAAAGTTTTTTTTTTAGCAAAATGAAGGAAGCGTTTTCACTCTGGTAATCGTGATTGATAGAAGAAGATCAACACAACTAGTTTAGTAGCAACCATCATTGTAATTCACTGAAAAATTCTAATACTGCCCGTAAAACTGTCTTTTTAATCAACGACGCAATTAGAGAAGCTGCAGAGGCTTACCTCCAAGGATATTACGGATTATATGCGCTAAACCCACGGCCACCACTGAAGCCATACTCTGTCTCACTCAACGCTGGACCTATGTGTCAAACAGGAGGCAGCGGCGTCCGCTTCAGACTCAAGGCACTAGGATTATGAAAAGGGGACGAACCGATAAAGCTTCGATAAGGACCAACCCCCGGCCCATCTAGTGAGACGGAACTAAGAATCTTCACAGACGGGTCACGGACAAGCAGTTGGACCGGTGCGGGCATTTTCTCACGGGAGCTGAACATTAATAGATCAGTACGACTTGGTGCACACTCAACAGTTTTCCAAATGGAAGTAATAGGGGTGCTACAAGCGGCAACCGCTGGGACTGAGATGGGCGTATGTCAAGCATATAGAGAGTACAGAGATACTCTCAGACAGCGCAGCGACTCTTATGTCACTGAAGAGCAAGAGGTGTACCTCAGGCCTGGTACTTCAATGTCATGAGGCCCTGGAGAAGGTTTCAGGTAATAATAACAAGGTGATCCTCCAGTGGATAAAAGGCCACAACGATGACGACAGAAATGACAGTTCTGATGACGTCGCCCGAAGAGGCTCCAGAACTATACCCAAAGGAGCCGACATCACGGAAACACAGGGACAGATGGAAGGGCCTCGTAGAGTGCAGACAGTCGAGAGCTGCTCTTCCTAAACCAGACCGAAGGCTGGCTCTGAAGCTTATCAATCTGGCCCGGGCTAAGCTGAGAATAGCCGTTGGTCTTATGAGCGGCCACTGCTCACTAAATAAACATCTACACACCGTGGGTAATACGGATAGTCCACTGTGCAGGGGATGTTTGGCGACTAATGAAATGACCGAGCATGTTTTGTTGGAGTGCAGTGTGTTTGACAACCAACGAAGGGACGTACTCCGTTCTCCATCTTCCGTTGCAGCGGTCTGCAGACGCCCCAGTCGAATTGTGGCTTTCTTCCATGAAAGGCATTCCATGACATAGCCTGGCTGGGGTAGCTGGAGATCGCGGGGTTTTTCACAAGGTCCCCAACCAAGCGGGACTAGTTTGCAGGCCTAGAGCCAACCCCAAACCAAAGCACCAACAACAACTGTCTTTTTCATTAAATGACTATAAGACTTAACACAGTATTTTTATTTTACTGCAAAATTAATCGTCAAGGAAAATACACTAAGTCAGTACCTTCTCCTACACTTTTGAATAAAACATGGTATTGTGTTAACATATAATTCTTTTCTTTAATAACATTTTTAACCTCGATAGATAATAAATCCCGGTACATAATACTGATATTGTAAATATAAGTAGATTTTTTTATTTTTATTTTGTAAACTTTAAATCTTGATTATCTCAAAACTACTTTTTCTGACTTAATGCATTCTTGAAGTAAGCCCTCGATATCTGCATATTTATAACATAGATCACATTACGACAGATAAAAGACAAATTTAAAGTTGATCAGCTTCTAGACACGCGAATAATAAATCAATTGAGTAGTTTATAGCGCGTGATACCTAAGTTTTAAGAATTTGCTTCTTGATCGCTGGGAGCGAGAGACGAGAGGAAGCGAAGTGCACTTTATTGATTCCCTCCGTGCTATAAGGCACGTTGTAGACTATGCATGCATGTATGCCATTTGCGCAAGTAACCATCTGTCCAGCATGCCGATCACAAGCTGTTTCGCTCGTTCCATGATAGCCCGAACGAAAGAATCATATGACCGATTTTAGTGCCCAAATCTGTCGCTAGTGGCGCTTGCATCTTTTCCATATAATCTTTTTCGTTCGGGCTATCAAAGAACGGGCGACAAAAACTCACGATCGGCATTTATGCTTTGTGTCAGTGGCTGAACGAATGCATGTGTTTTTTTTTCAAGTTTCATCTCAGTAAATCTCATCTAGTTATCTGTATTGAAAATATAGAAGCCGGGCATTTGCGATCCTCGAACATCCCGAATATCCATGGGCACCGTTAGTCATCTATGAATGAGTGGAATTTTGTTAGAATTTTGCAAAGCTAAGTATATATTTTATTATAGTGGGTTAGGTGGAAACTAGACTTTGGCGTTGTTTTCCAAATGGTATAAACTTCAACAGAAGCAGTAATATTCACTTTACTGCAATTTTTTTATTGAGCCCAAACCAGCCAACCACGCTGTATTGAAGCCTCACCCACAGCCAATCGCACCCAAGAGGTGCCAGTCCCGCTTGAAGGCGGACTAAATTCGCTGGGTAAATAAATACTCTTAAAATTTGATTAATTGAGCGATTTACAGTTCCGCGGATTGTAGAAGTAGGTAAATAATATTCCTCGGAAACCCATTCCACACCTTTGATGTGCGACAAGAATAGCTATTTTGACAATTGTACCGAATGAAGAACCCTTCCGTCCACTAGGGCCACCCCTAGTGGACAGAAGGGTTCTTCATTCGTGTTCCGCGAGAGTGTTTGGAGCTTGGCGAATGTCACTCTCGTCGTCATTGGTCTCATCAATGACAGCCAGCGTGTATGTGTCCACTGTTGGACATACGTATCTCCAATTTTCCTCTACCTTCGTGGCATTCAGCCTGCAGATACGTAACTTTTCCAAATTATAAATAGTACACTTCATCCAATAAAAAAAAAATGTGCTAGCACGTATTCTACTTTCGCACTTTACAAGCAAAAAGCTGCTTGCACGCGTTACTTGCGCAAGCTTTTTGCACAAGCTACATACGCACACCACTTGCTCATACTACACGCGTCGTGTGCAACGGCCGTAAGCCCCGTACGCTAGCACACTGCGAGATTGTGTTTACGTCAACAGTGAGGTGTACTGCCTCGGCCCGCTCGACAAAATGAAAATAATGCGCATAGGGTGTGGCATTGCTGCCCGTGCCTCTGAATGCTTACAATGAGTTATAGGTGTGTGTTATACGGAGTATATTATGTAGAATAGAATATAAACCTTTCTATGGATTTATTTCAAGGTTTTGCCGCAAGGTCGACAATTTTCTGACTTACAAACCTAAAATTGCAAGTGCACATAAACAACTCGAAGAGGCCTGTATCTAAACGAAGGGAAGTCATTCTTTTATCTATGTTATCAACCTGAAACTTAGTAACCTGCAACTATTTTAAACGAGACAAATTATAGCAGTAACATAAAGAGCAAGAAATAACAACTGTGACAAACAGCAAAGTTTGGCTTCTAATTTCTACTTCCAATAAAAAAACCGCAAAACCCAGTTGATATGACTTCACGGGGGCCATAAAAGTAACCCCTGAAATTAACGTACAATTAAAGCATATTGCCCAACTAATAAAATTGCCTTTACACTCCGACTTTCAGCCCATTAAAATTTTCGCATAGGAGTTTGCTTTCTGTGGCCCCAGTAAGAGCTCGGTCATATTGACAGAAAGGTATTGTACTCTATATTCGGTGTGAAGTATTGTCAGGATACAGTAGAGGGACTGTAGCAGTAAATGAGGTTTTCCCAAAAGGGTTTCGGAAATAAATCGCGTTTCGTGCTACTCCGCGACCTGAGCCCAATCATTCCCTGGAAGGCACTTTAAGTAATTACCTGCCTAAGGTTTGGCCGCAGACGAGTTCCGCACAGACCAGTCGATACTCGAGAAAGCTTTGACTTGAGATGTGGGCAGTCTAAACCTGTGTGGAACATACTCCTCTCAATTTACCCAATGTGGATTAGCAACAGAACCTTTTACTGCTACATAAATAGGTATTTTCATATCTTAAAGTTTTGAAATTCCAAGTTAACCGGAAGAAATGTTAGGAGTTAACTCCACAATGCCATAATTCTCTATATGTTTTGTGCAATCAATCTGTTTGTCTTCCTATCACAGGCTCATCAAGTTAATATCAATTTACAGAAAACTAGAACATAGAATAAAACAAAAGGAACAACGACGCGCAAATACATATTTATCAATACGTGTGGTTTCTTTCAGTCAAACATGTATACGAAAAAAGAGTCCTACGTGTCTCGGAAGTAAATATTCCGCATATGAATTTAGCGGTTGCGGGAGAGGCTCATAATAAAACTCAAAAAGCTCATAAAATTATTCACGCACAGCAGTTTGAAAACCCCATAAAGGCCATTCCCAACCCCTCGTGGTGCCTCGTGGCCGAGAATGTCGTGTAGTGGGTCGGCAGTAAAGTGGACTTGTGTTGTTCTTGCGTCTCGTTAATGGAGGTTGTGCCTTCACTTTGTGGATTAAAACGACCGATCCGTTCGCTGATGTCTTCATGTGGTAATGGGCCGAAACTGTCTTCAGCGTTCATATTCTGAGCTGACGTTAAAAGGCTGAGTGACTGATACATTTAGGATTTTTCGCGCTGAGCTGGGTCGGCGGGTGGTGGCGTCTGATACTTGTTATTTTCTACTGATGACAGCACTTGTATTCTCACCCAATAAAGTTATTACTGCTTTCATTTTCACTTTCCCTATTTTCTCAATGCTTGTTTCTATTTTTCCGCTCGCTACTGATATGCCTGCTTTTATTTTCTATACTACTAATGATACCAGTTTCGTTCTTCCAATTTCCTTCACTGATATGTATTTTGTTACCTTTTAGTCGGCTTGAGTTCTGTAACTCCAGTGCTATAATTTTCTCATAATGTACTGATATTGTTAGATAATAATATTAATTTCTCATAAGTAATAAACCTATATTTATTCCTTTACTTCCTTCATTCTCTACAACTGATTTAATTATAACGTATTTACAAATCTTAAGTTCTTCATTCACTGTATTGAAACTGTATTCACTGTAACGGGAATGTATAGGAAACAAGATATTATAATACAAAATACAGTAGATCACTTAGTTTATATACAGGAGTAAAAATCGGTTCACTCAGTCGAAAGTTCTAAGGGGACAAACATTAAAAAAAACAGTTGAATTGATAACTTCCTCCTTTTTTTGAAGTCGGTTAAAAATAATCAAGACACGACACTGGACAGTATAGGTGGATATGAACAGTATAGGGGATAAAGATAATATTTACAATAAACAGTCCTAGATCGCTACAGAGTTTATATCTACAAGGGGAAAATACCCTCAGATCCGACGCACTCGTGTACACAAACTTACCTCATCGAGGTAATGGCTCAATGCGAACGGACAAATGTTAGTCAGTTGGTTGGAGAGACCACGCTCCTTCCCGTCTGGCTTGATTGCCGGACCAACTGCGGCCGCTTTTGGAGTGCTCGTTGCAAGATTCCTGAAGGCTCTGGAGGTGTTTGTAAGGAAGGATTTAATAAGATTAAGATCTTGCCGGGAATTCTTTTGCTGTTATTTGTTTTGAGAAAGTAGTTTATAAATATTCAGATAAAAAAATTATTGCATACCCAGAGTAACCGGTGTTGTGGTGCGGGCACACTGGTAAAATTACATTAATTACTTATTTCATATAAGATTGTTTTAAGAATTTGATGGCGATAATGACGACTGATGAGATTCAGTCAGCCTCGATAGCTCAGTGGTGCAGACAGTCAACTGTCGCTATTGAACGTTAAGCAAAGCTGGGTGCGGTCAGTACTTGGATGGGTGACCGCTGACCGTTGGAGGCTGACCGAGGTTCGGATTCCTCGTAAAACTGTAGGTCCCTTCCCTCCTAATCTTACTTGGTGGTAGGGTTTAACCCGCCCGGGTTGGTACCACCGCACTGAATGAAACGTCGGTCTAAACGGCTATGTAAATAGTTTGTGTTTTCCGACCAGTTCAGTGTAGCCGGCACGATCAAAGGGGGAAGCACTGACATGGCACCTAGTTCACCCGGTGTTATGGGCTGACATCACGGACGTTGTAGGTGATGTAGCCAACCGTGTCAGTTTCCATAAAAAAAAAAAAAAGATTAAAGTCCTAATTCTATACAATATTAGGTTCTGAGAAAAATAAACATTACATACTGTAAATTATCTTTTTGGGAAAATATGTAATTGGCGAAAGTAATTACTGTACACTGATTACTTTGTAAAGCGGAGCCGTACATTTAAAAAAAATTGTTACTGTACACATTTAAAAAATGAAAATGAAGATAGGAAATGATTCTTTCTTTCCTAGAAAGGTGGTCCTATAAAAAATTTTTACAAGTTCTCCATGAGAAAATCATCAAAATCCTTAATTTCGATAAGCATGTGCATGAGAAATGGGCGAATAATTCTACACCACGCCAACCGATTTCGATTATTCATTTTATTTTGGAAAGGATTGAAGTCGACTTTTGACTAAAAAGAGATATGTTGTATAAAATGTGCATATACTTACATTTAAAATTTAGTTTAATTATAACTTTTTACAGTTGAGATTGTACACTGAAACGACTGAAGGGGCCATGAAACGATCTCGTCAACACGGGTGTCTGAAGAAGGCGAGAAGGCTTCCGAGCTCTATGCGAGTCGCTAAAAATGATAAAAGGATCTTTTATGATCCCATTCTTCGCGCGCCGGCTACGCGTCTTCATTATCGGCGAAGATTGCCTCGCTCCACCGTCTTCTGCTTACATTTTACTGTTTTCTAGACACCCGGCACGCTATTGAAGCATTGAAGCACAGGAGGTCAATTCATGACAGGAGAATCGAGTAAGTATGTTTACCCCCAAGTACAGTCTCGGGTCCTTCAAGAGAGTCGTAAATCTGTCAGGCCGGCATGGTATTCGCAACCCCCGCATGCGACCGAATTTCCATGGGTGACGTTCAAGTACAAGCCTCGATATGTCTTCGTGCCTTATTTCCTGATTGGTAGTTATCATGTCCGGATATTTTGCTAAACGTGGTTGTCGGTATTGTGCTGTAATTTAGAAGAGTAATTCTTGCAACACAACACTGATTACTCTGCTTACCCTGATTGTCGGGATACAGCGTGTGATATGTATGTATAGCGACATTTACATCGAGAAAGAGTGTTCGATAGGTAAATAGCGTTTTCTCTCGATATAAAGACCGCTACGAACCGCAATTTGCTCGTTACTCGAAATACCGTAATCCCTTCTCGATTTTCCTCCTACTGAATTTGCCTCCGATCGCTACCTATGTACTTACAATCCTATGTATTTTAGACCGTTTCAGTTTTAGAAGGTTTCAGTTTCTTTAATGATCCAACTGGCAATACGTTATTTTGTCAAGTCAAATATTTAAATTTGAGAAGACATTGTAATTTTTGATCCGCCCGTTCTATTAACTCAGCGAGAAAGAACGGGCCAGAGCTCGCGCCTACTTTTTCGCTCGCAATTCAAATTATGTATAAAAATCTGAATGAAAGTAATGACTGCTTAAGTTAATTTATATATAAATAAAATTACAATAAAGTGCTAATAATATATTACTACATACAAATGTAATCATGAAACTAAATAAGAAAAAATAATTTTATTCGATTTGTTTCTCCTATTGTTCTATCTAAAAATTTAACTGTCAGGCCGTCATGAAATATTTCAGATACTTAAATTTATCTGAGAAATAAAAATGTTGAAATGAAAAAGGAAATGGAACACCCCTCCCCAATACAGCTCCACCAATTTCCCACGCTCCTCTACCCGTGGGGATAGTGAGATTAAATATTCAGATAATATTATTTATCCAAGATGGCGGATAAAAATGCTTCCAACTAAATTGTTTGTTTCAGGTATCTGTAGGTAATATCACCCAAAATATACATATATGTACACCTATGTGAATTTCGGTATCATTGTGTAGCTAAATAGATTCTATAAAAACATCAGAAATGACATTTAGATTTTTTACCGCCTTTTTGTCGAAATTATTGCGGAAAATCATCACTTATCTCAATTCTTACATCTCATGTCTCCAATTTGACACGGTACGCCCCCGTACGAATTCGAACGTCCTCATAACATGACAATTCCATTATATTTCTTCTTTGTTCCGTGGAGTGGACCGTACGTAAAGTAAAAGGAGTATTTCGACAAGGGCACTCCTAGCGTCGTCTCTCAGGGTGTACTTTTTGCGCCCATTCGTTACATTCGTTCCATTTAGTCCTGAAGGAGATACGAGTACGAGAAACGGTACAAGTACAACGACCGAGGAAGTGGGCAGCTCGACTGTTGCTCTATTCCAAGCTAAGCGCGCCAACACATTCTATTGTGAGCGCCATAACATAAGTCCTAATATGGCTCTAAACAACTGTGTACCTATTGGAGGCGTGTTGTGCCTATTTATGATGGCGACACGACGTGCTTGGAAGACCTTGCGACTGATTTTCCCAAAGTTTAATAGGAATTACTTCGTGCGCCTGAGCTGTGAAAACTAATGACTAGTTTAGGGCACATAACTGAAACTGTTGCTTCATACGGGTACAATGCGTCATACAAACCAGTGTAATGATTTTTTAATGCCAGATATTTATTTATTCGTGCCGAGCCTTCGCCGACTTCACATCGCCTAGTTCGCGCTCCGAATTTTGTCAAAGCTTCGAGTCAAAGAGCTCGAGTCGCGAAAGCAAGCGAGCAGCGACAGTGAAAAGGCAACCTCGTCACTGGGGGTCTTGTTCGTTGACAGTCTCTCCGACTCGAATAGACTCGTGGAACATGAGCCGGATTCCACGAGTGCAAGATACACACATACATGCGATGTTTACTTCGTACCAATCTTGGAATAGAGCTACTAGAACGACTCGCGCCGGCCACTCAAACCCACGTCGTTACGTTATTTGAACTGAGTCCTTTTACGCTTTTCAGGTATACGCTTTGAAGTATTTGCTGTTAGCTGTATCATTAGTAGAATTTTATTTCTAATATTGGGTTCCATTACAAAAAGTGGTAAAGCGGATCCTTATAATGACTAGGTATCTAAATGTACATATATATGGTAGTAAATGAATTTTGTCAACAGAGAGATGTGTGGCGCTGATAGCCGTTGATTCATCGGCGTTGTTAAATCAATATGGTTTGAATGCTATGGCAGTAGTAAAGTCAAACAAATTTAAGGTGACTGAATATACATATTCTTTAGGCGTGCCGTCGTTGTTACCCTTGCAATCGTACCTATATCATCCATGTCTATATATATTGTCTCATAAGCTTTGAATCTATGTAAACTGTAATGTAAACGATATAATTTCTCAAGATTGTATTGGGAAAAGTTCACATTTTTTTTTTTCAAAAGAACCTGTCCGAATAATTTAATTGTTTTGGGTTTTTTGTTTATTTGCCTCTAATTCGTTAAGCTATTCGGTTTCAATCTGCATTCATTTGATAAATGTTATATTATATTCTATCAAACCGACATTATCATAAGAACTTACCAACGACCTACTGAACCCAACAGACATCACCGCAAGGCCCCATCCTTGCATTTTATCTCCCAAACTACTTAGTCAGCACATTGGCTATTAGATTAGCTCCAGAGTCTTCAGCTGAGTACAACGTCTGTCAAAGTGAATGTCAAAGCTGGTCTTACCCTCTCACATTCACTTTGATGGTTCCACGCCGAGCACAAACGTGAAAGTGCTCACGCGTCGCAGTGGCAAGGGCGAGGCGACGACGTCACGACGACAGATGGATTATCCCTAACACGTACACTGTTGGGGCACAAATATGTTTCTATTATGTCGTGCTGACCCAAAAATTAAAGGAATATATAGAATATTAGGTAATCCACGTAAAACTGAACGCCCGTTCCTTTACCTTATACTATCGCACTGAATGATGGACAATCGAAACGATGGTCGGTCAGCGGTTCACTAAGGTGTTTTATTGACCAGTCTTCGGTAGAAAGGCAAAAGGACATAAGCGCCAAATTGGTTTATGAGTTTAAGTTTAAAAGATATAAGCTTAAATTACAAAACTAGAAATACGACATAAGTAATACCTTGAAACCTTTCCAATTTTGCAATGTGTGGCAGTGTTATAGTGAAATTCGTCTTTTTGTACACCGTCAACAATGCCTTGTCACCTACTCTACTAGTTAAAAGCCCGTCCGACCCTTTGAATGCCCTGGTGCTGGCTCTTTCCTCGACTTTTGGCGGGCGAGGGGCCAAAAATACTGTATCTCACTTTTCAAACCTTTCATAGGAAACTTCGAAAATCAACAAATATTAAACTATCTTAAACACCCAGATACAGAAACTAATAACAGCATATACAATTTTAAATGCATCGTGGATATCGCATCCAAATCTAAACTAAATGTTCGTCATTCCTAAAATGTTTATGTAATTATGTAAACTACGGCGAAAATATGGAACGGTCTTCCGGCGAGTGTGTTCCCCACCGCGTATAACCTGGGAATCTTGAAAAGGCGTGTTAATAAATTAGACAACGACCTCTTTTTCCGCCTTGTAGCTGGCATGGCGCCTCTCTGAGCGTGGTTTCGCGAGTAGTGTTATTGGCTGTGTCTTAATCGTCCTTTGAACTTTTGGGCACAGCCACCAGTGCCGGTCGTCAATAAAAAAAAACTAAATACCCCTTAATTAATTTTTTTCGGGTGAAAAGTTGCACACTTAATCGTAAAACGATACATTTAATTTACTCGCTATTCTTAAAATCGTTACGTCCATACACGAGCTAAACCCCGTAGAGTTAAAAGGTGCACACTTTATCCGTAAGGCGAGAATTTCCAAACTAACGTCCCCTGAACTAAAAAGGTGCACACTTGTAAAGGTTCACGCATAATAAATGTTCGAATATCGGTCGGAGTGTACCAATGAGTTTTTTCTAATGGAAAAAATTACTTGGCTACCATAGACTTTTGCCTACCTACACCTGCTTCTTCACCGTTCGGAACGGGTGTAAAACTGTAGGCTTGCCTCTTACTAGGCTCAAATTGTAACCGGCTTGGTTGGTACGACCGTAATGTATGGCCGTATAGCGGCCTCGGCTGTGTTCTCCTCTAGTATAGCCAGCAATCCAAAGTGAAGTCTCCAGTCATGGCACCTATGTATGTTCTCAGAGATAATATTGGCTGGTCGTAGCATATGCTTTTGCTCCTCTGACTCAGACTACCCATACTGGATTACACATAAAATAGATCTTGAATTAATTGCTTGTAAACGTTTTACGTCAATTCTAAAATTATAATCCCCATAAAACCCTTTACACACGTTCACTTTACACACAGGTTGCTCACTGTCTTAATTAAGTTATTTATTCCTAACATGTTTACATCAATAAACAAACTAAAGACCCCTTCATTAACCACTTAGGGTTAAGAGTTGCACCTGTATGCGTAAAGCGTCAGTTGACCTAAATCGAATGCGTTCCTAAAGAAGTCCAAACGCAGTAAGAGCAAATAATAATACGATCGACTCTTAACAGAAATCGAATCACGTTCGCGAATGATGCAGATGCCGCACTGGCGGAAGATTTTCATTTGCTGAAAGCATTTTTATAGATCACGTGCCGTCGGCGCCGGCGGCGGCGCCCGCCTCACCACAGAACACAGAGCGCGCGCATTCCACTAGAAATGCGAAATGAGCTGTTGAACCAAGCCGCTGTGATAGGCCCTAAATGTGCAACCATTTCGATGTTGCACTTGTGCTTGTATGATATTGTGCTGATATAAGTACTTGTGCGTGCGACAATAATTTGTGCTGGCTATATATTTATCAAATAAACATCAACAAATAAAAACTCTAAATACTACAAATCAAATACCTCTTCCATTCTATGTTCCGAGAGGGCGCTGAGTGTACCCATTACCCTCGCCAAGTCCCCGCGCTTTTTGAGGAGGTAACCCACTCTACGTATAATTTTTTTTTTATATACTGTTACTTGCATATAATATATGTGATTTCATTTTCGTGGTAGCAAAACATCTACATATCATGTAGATGTTTTGCTACCACGAAAATGAAATCACATACTCTTAATATCATATATTATCAAAACAAGTATCACTTTGGAGTTCGGAGCCAGCACCTGATCAGTTTATTTTGAACGAATGAAAATTCAAAATAAGTGCTACTTATGATCAACAAATCAGGTCATCAATCAATCAGTCATATCTGTTTTTTCAACGTCCGTCTGGCAATAAGTCTGTCTGTAATGGGTAAACTCTGGAACGGCTGAACTGACTTACGTGCCGTGAATATCGCGATATGGTCGTAGGTTACCATCACGATATCCTATTCAAGCAATCGAAAACCATACGAAAAGTAAGCAAATCTGGATACTGAGTGGTACTGAAAGCATATAAGTAAAGGCTCTGCACCTGGAAAATTACAAGTTAAAAGTGAAATGTGCCGTTTCCAAAATGTTTATATTTCTTTTTATTCTGTGGTCGGACCGAACCACCGCTGCCGCCGCCGCGCCCCCCCCCCCCCCCCCCCCCCCCCCCCTCTTACAAACGCGCTTCATTGACGCTGTACAAAAGCTCTCTATCTAACCTCTTGAGGATTCGAGCTTTTAACCACAGTTGTAGTTTGAGTATAGGATAGAGCCACTGAATTCCGATCGTAGAGTACGGGACTGAAAGTTTGTTTATGAACGAACCTCTATGATACCTGCTCATTTCTTCCTTATACATTTTACTAAATATTTTATAAGTCGTTTTTGGCCGTTGCCTCCGCGCATAGCTTTGACATTTCTGTACGATAAAGAAAAAAGAAATAAGAAACATTTATTTCTTTAACAATAATAATATTTACAATACATGCCATCAAATTATTAGTTGAGAAACAATGGTAAAGCATCAAAGGTAAAGATAGTTGTATTAAACACAAAATTGAAGATACTTTATTGTTTCACCCAAAATTTATTTTACACCTGAAACGGATACATTTTTGTTCTACGACTTTGCGAAGACTGTCTGAAGAACCAAGAATTTTATTTGCAACAGTCCGCAACCTCTCGAAGAAGCGCCTGACCGGAGTGTCAACCGACTGTACGCCCTAAGCCACCTGTGTCGAGCGACTCCGGGGCCGTAACAGTCTGTATATTTAATTTTGTTGATACAAAAGTGAAAAAAAATATATTTAAAAAAAAGTTACACGTCAAAAAAATTCCGTTTCACGGTTTTATCTAGAAGGTCTTTCATTAGTAGGTAACGATACGCTAAGGGATGTATGTGTATGTGTATCAGATACTGATCACGTTCCCATACCAATTTTTTTTACGATATAAAAAACCTACTCACTCCTCAAATTTAATACGTGAAGTGCGCGTATTTCACCTTAATAAGCATGTTTTTTATACCATAAAAAAATTGGTATGGGAACGTGATCAGTATCTGATACACATACACCCCTTAGTGTATCGTTTCCTACTATTGAAGCACCTTATTTAAAGTCAGTTTTCGGCTGAAACAAAAAAGTACCACCCATTTTGTAACACCGTGTATAATGCAACATCAGACGTTGCATTATACACGGTATGTTCGGCAGATTCTGTTGTATGTATGTACCTGTATGTGTGTGGGTGTGAGCGTGTTTGTATGGATGCGCAGAGTTGATTATGAAGTTTTGAGCATCAAAGTTTTCTAAAGTGATTACTCTGACGCGACTGCTGAAAGGGTGCACCGCACGATCCAGGCGCGGCTCTGTCGAAAGCTCTTCTTTGTGAGGGTAAGGCAGATACAGCGTGTCTGTTTAATATGATTTGACAGTATAATTTTATTATGACATACTCATGTTTATTGACGCTGGAAACAAGACATTATACTTCACATAATTTTTATAGTTGCGATGTATCCGAGCCGGATGACAAGGTTACACGAACCTTATAATTTATTATTTTTTTTAAATGTAATCCGGTATGGGTGGCTGAGTCGGAGGGGCCAAAGCACACGTTCCGACCAGCCAATATCACCTCCGAGAAGGTAGGTTAGGTTAGGTCTAGGTTTCTTCAAGCGTCGTATTAACGAGCTAGACAGCCTAGCAACAGTCCGCAAATCTGCTGGCATGGCACCTAACTGAGCGTGGTTTCGTGAGGAGAGGTGATTTTGGGTCTGTCGACTGCACCATTGGTCTCTCGGCACAGCCACCAATGCTGGTTTACATAAAAAAAAGGTGCCATACCGGAGCCTTTCCTGGATTGGACTAGAGGAGAGCACAGCCGAGGCTGCTATGCGGCCATCTTACATCCAGTACGGTAGTACCATCCCAGTCGGCTACAATTTAAGCCTACCACCTAGTAAGGGGCAAGGGAAGGGACCTACATTTTTACACCGGTTCCGAACGGCGAAGCAGCAGGTGTAACTATGCACGTAAATTTTTCGTCAGAAAAAAGTCATTGGTACACGCCGACCGGATTCGAACCTCGGACCTCTCGCATGAGAAGCCGATGCTGAAACCATTCGGCCACCAGCCGTATAAATGTAGAAATAAAATTAAAAAATGATATACACTTAGGTATGTAAATCAAATATTTTTATTTTTGAAAACATAAAGTCAGCATCTTTACATACAGTAATATGAACAATACAACAAAACACAGATATACGATAGAAAAAGAGACGACCCCTGTCTGGCTGCCCCACTGACTGGCGTGAGCCGTGTATAACACCTATGGGCGTAGGTAACTGCAATGTCAGTCTTATACTTAATTATTAAAATTAAAGTTAATTTAATTATTATTTAAATATTTCATGTGTCACTTGAGTGTGTGTGTGCGTACTGAATTTTAAAAGGCATTTTCTGCTTGCTTGCGACAATCGAGTGAACATTTGGATACTATCTAAAGATGTTCCATTATGTTTCTCTGATCGTAAAATTGTAAAACACTTTTCGTCAAAGAGCGCTTACGCGTAAAGAGGCTTGCTCCATTTACTACAGCAATAGGCATCGCCAGAACTGTGCGTACATATCCATCGTACCTACACCTTCCCGTAACCCTTTTATTTATTTCATCTCTCAGATAATTTTGATAAAGCAATACAGCGTCTGGGCACTTGCTCACAAAGCGGCAGAAGTAATTCCATTATTCTGAAGCGATGTCGTCGGGCGCCCCGGAGTGGGAGACGCCTACGCCGGGCACAGATTTCCGTCTAAACTCCACAAAGCTCTCGAATTAAACTCTGGAGCCAGATAATTGCGGGAATCAAGGGCTTCTTGTATCCGCACTTAACACGATGGAGGTCGTACGAAGCCGGCCGTCCGCTTAGCGTCGCCATGCTGGGTCTACTTTGACGTAGCTGGCCAGAGCTGCCTCTATGCTCGCTGTGATGCTAGAATCTGCCGATATGCCAGCGCTACGTGTGCTGCGGGCGTAGATTTTGAGTACCACCCATACAAACGTTCCATATTTATATTACTCACTAAAGTTCTAGCCTGCACTGCATTGCATCTCTCCCCGTGCGTGTCGTAAAAGGCGACTGAGGGATAACGACGATATAACGTGCTAAAGGGCGTTAGGATAACCACCTCTCATCTTGGCACGGTCATTCCATCGAGTCATGCCGAGGTTTTCGTGCTTACTTGCTGCTTGTTAGTTAGTTATCTTGTCCTAATACTTTGGTAAAAGTGGTGATCGGTGTTGCGCTGTAATCTAACCGAGTTCTTGCAGCACAACACCGAATACTCTGCTTACCCCGATTGTCGGGATAAAGCGTGTGTTATGTTAATGTTAAGTTCCAGCCCTGGCCTAGGTCCAAGGCCATCACATGCACTTGGAGATCCGCTGTCTGTCAACCTCATTGGAAAACAGGTCTGACTTTATGTACCTACCTATATATGTATTTCCATCCCTTGAACCATTGTTCGTTACTTTAATTTAAATACTTTTTTAGGCTATTAAATCGACTGTTGTGCTTTCAATCCGCAACCAAAATAAACAAAATATTCCTGTGTTTGTGCTTGATATGTTGTTCTGAACTTTATTTGTTCAGTACAAAATTTTTCTTTCTTTTAGATAGACGCAAAACCGAAAATAAAGGTAAAAATTTCACGAGCAGAATTTAAGCCCCCTGGTCAGAGCTTTGTCAATTTAGCGAGAATTCGTCATCGGCCAATTCTCTCTAAATTCGAATCAAAAAATTTCAATGGTTGCTTTTGGTTTTATGATTCCATTCAGAATCTTGACAATTAACTTCAATAACCGCCCAAATACGGTTCAACAACCTGGTGATTTGGGCGGTTCCTGATGTGAAAGTCAGTTGGTTTGATACCCATTGGTATTTCTTATGATTGTAGAACTTTCTCCCGTGAAAATAAAACAAGCCTTGCAAGTTTGTTAGGTTTCAAATCCGCCTTAGATTTGATGAAACTCGGTGTTTCGAAATAGTCCGTATTTATAGTTCAGCGAAGGCGGCGCAACCAAAGAGAACTGGCATTGCATTTAGTTCTAACAGAATCACGCAATAATTGACTGCCATCACGGGTGTTGTATGTGATATAACCAATATTGTGTGATGTACATATTATGTGGTATATCCAACCATATGTGATGTAGCTAAAGATTCCACAACAATATCCAGTCGAGCTATGATGGGAGCGCTGCCGGTGGCAGGATGTCCAATGTAGCAATAATAGTTAACCCGCTCATTATTCAGGACCGGCAGCTAAATGTGCCTATTCGTTTATCCGTGAAATGGCTCCGTGATCCGGACCCGGCCTTTGACATCCGGCGAAAATTCACGGCATGTGTCGTCCGCAGATTCCGTGGGTCAACTCCGCATAAAGGCGGCCAACTTTGCACGTCCTTGACTTTTGATTTAATTGTAGGTGATATCGTTTATTTTCACAAATTTACGGTCTACTTAAAAGCTAGATTATACTTAAGTTACTTTATAATTTTGTAGATATTTATTCAATTGTTAGGCCTGGCGCACATGGGCAACTTTTGTCACCGGCGGCAATAGTTCTTTCGGTACAAATATGGTTTATTTTAAATTTTTTTATAATGGAAACTGACATTATTTATTCCATCACCTACTACATTCGTGATATCAACCCATAACACCTTGGTGAACTAGGTGCCATGTCAGTGCTACATATATATCAGTCATACATTTATATTATAATAATACATGGTTAATAATTGCGAAATAATATGCCGCCGTATAGTAAACTTGCTCGAGAGCGCCTCCGCGCCGCGCCACCGCCGCCCCACCCCGCCGCCGCGCTGCCGCGGCCTGACCCTTCGATTATCATTATCACATATTTTGTGAGTCAAGGTTGTTCTTTCTTTCACAATATTTAATTGGTTCTACAATCTTCACATGATTATTCGAAATAATATTTTATTTGTGCTAATCTTGACGATGAGAGCAGTACCATAATTATATTCTGCGGTTGACTGTTTTCTGTCCACCTGAAGGTCAGAAACATTGGGTAAATTTCAGAATGTTTAGAGAGAAAATTGAATTTAATAATTAAATTTTATACGAAGTTGGTAGCAGAATTATCTGTTCAAAATTCTCGTTGATTCCATTCAAGAAGGGTAATTTTCGGCAGATGGAAATCGAAAACTATTTCAGGTTCAAGCACGGAAAGACGGAAGCTATCAAACCCCGGAAGATATATTTAAATCACAATGTGAACGAATGACATTTTTTCTGTCGCCATCTGCTTTTATATACTTTGAAAATGTAATTCTTAAGACTATTGTGAAATAAATTTGTACGAACCCTTCAAGGGAAAATCGGAGCTCAGATAGGGCGAGTTTATTTCGATAGAGCGCATCACTTTCACATCGGCAAAGTTACATTATTTTCCGTGATTTTCTTTCAGTTCAGTGTAGCCAATGTGACCAAAAGAGAATCACTGACAATGCAGTGATGGACTGACATCAAGATGTACGGGTGCATGAGGTGAGATGGTATAGCCAACCTGACATAGGTTTTATAAAAATACACATACACAAAGTATGTACATAGGTATGTATATATACCTATTTCGGTCGTGGAGAAGTCGGGCGTAAAAAGTTACCAATTTAAAAATTGGTTAATTAATTTCATCATTAAAATTCCATCCATTCCATTACGTGAACAAATTCGTACTTTGCTGACTGACCCTAATAAAGGGTTGTGAAATTCAAAATATGTGTAAAAATATTAAAGAGGCTTAGCGATGGATGGCCAGTTTCGGCTGGAAAAGCCAAAGGTCTGATGAACTGAGCGAGGTCGGGTGTTTAATAAATCTGTCTCGAATTATGACGAAGGTTATCAGCTGACACCATCGGCTCGCCCTATCCGATGGCGAAGAACGATCAACTGACGTGTAGAGTGTGCTGCTATATCATAACTAGTCTGTATTTCTTTGCGCTTGTCATTCCCAATCTTCCCTATCAAGCGTATCAAATCCCTATCTTCTCCAACCAGCTCCTTCAAGATCAAATCTACAGCTGTACCTTCCACTAAACAGAGCGATTCAAATGCTGAATGAGCTGAAGATGACGGGAAGAATTCGCTGTTTTTAGGGTTCCGTATCCATAAAAATTCATTAGAAACGGTTAGTGCTTTAGTTAATATCTACTGTGTTCGTGATGACTTGCAAAGTCAGTCAGTCAGTCAGCGTGTAAGCGTCCATTGCTGGACATTCCAATTTTCCTCCAGTCCTCCCGGCCTTCAGCGGTACGGAACCACTGCTTTCCGCCGACGTACTTGATGTCGTCGTCCCACCTGGCCCTCCCACATTCGGTTTTCCAATCCAAGCCCGCCAGTGTAGGACACAGTTGTCGTCTCTTCGGATAACGTGCCCAGCCCACTGCCACTTGAGCTTAGCCACCCGGTGTCCAATATCGACTATTTTGGTGCGTCGGCGGATCGCCTCGTTACGCACCATATCATGTAGCGATATTCGCAGCATGGCTCGCTCCATTGCTCGCTGGGCAACTTTCAACCTTTGGAAAACAGCTACCGTCAGAGTTCACGTTTCACACCCATAACTCATAACCGGGAGGACACACTGGTCAGTATATACGGGTCTTAAAATTTTACGGAAGGTCAGACCTCAGGGCGAATTTTAACTTTCCGAAGGCAGCCCAACCCAGACTTGCCAAGATACATTGCAAAATCGATATCTCGAATGAAATCTTAATGCTGATTAGGCTGTATACATTATTAATGCTAAGGCCTAAACCCATATCAATCAGGAAATTTCAGATGTTTTGTCAATCTGAATTGCAGAGAGTCTAGAGCAGTATAAGAAAGTATATTGAATTTATATGAACTATAATATCCTCCCCTTGCTCTGTTACTCCTCCCTACAATCCAATACTGCAACTGCTGACGCCATCTATTACTACCATTCGACACTACAATATTCTTTTCATACTATAC
Source organism: Nematopogon swammerdamellus (assembly GCA_946902875.1). Classification (NCBI taxonomy): domain Eukaryota; kingdom Metazoa; phylum Arthropoda; class Insecta; order Lepidoptera; family Adelidae; genus Nematopogon; species Nematopogon swammerdamellus. The sequence continues at coordinate 15,572,970 of OX336345.1, forward strand.
TTTATTTGATACTGCTCAGCCATAAAGCTATTTAGCTAGATGGTATTACCATTACTAACAGTGAGCCTCACGGACTACTCTTTACCGTGCAAACCGCATCAAAATCTGTTCAGTGGTTTCGGAATTGACGTCAAACATAATACAGACAGACGTTTCTTTTTATAAGAAGTAGTAAAAGTGCTAAAATGGTAGTATTCTACCATTTTAGCAAGATATACAAAGTATCTATTTCGCAAGGCGGCTCAAGTAACCGTGTTTTCTACAAGCAGCTCTCAGAACAAATCGCCCAGCCCTCCGAGCTCAGCTAAGCTCAGACAGAGGCGCTAGTTACCGCACGCGAGCGCTCGCGAGCTGCCGCGGGCGCCGCCAATCTTTCGCGACCGAAACGGCTCACTGCTTCTCACCGCACCGGATAGAAGCTGAAAACATAGCGTGTAGGATTGAGGTAGTTTATTTCACGTTTTCTTCCATTATACACTCCTTATCTAGATAGTTTATTGTATTCAGTTCGTAGATAATATGTAAACTACTCTCGGAATAAATAACCCAGCTCTCCGGACTCGCAGCTAAGCCAGCGACCAAGAAACGATAGAAATGCTCTAGTTATCAGACGCGAGCGCTCACTAGAATCCCTAGCGCATTCTGGCATTGCAGAAGTTCCACAGGAGCTTTGTGGGCGTTTATTACTTGTGTTTCTGGTGTTTATTAATACAGCAAAAATTCGACCTTTCGACATTCGAAATTCGAATTCATTCTCGACGACGTTTATAAACGCCCAGCTACAATATTTGAAACGAATACTAATAAACACACTTTTAAAATAGTTTCTCAAAATGTTCTTGCCCTCGAATTTCAGCATTCAGAGTAAAAAAACCCTAAAATATTTACACGACCTCGTACCATCTGAAGTTACGTAGGAATAGACGACGAATCTCGCGTGCTCTGGACAGGTAGAGCAGAATGGGAGCTCACAGGTGACAAGTGTGTTGACTCAGGGCACCGTGTCGCCATGTTCCCGGCTCCGAGCGCTATTGACACTACACGACGCGGCGGGGCGGGGCGGGGCGGGGCGGGGGTGGCACACGCGCCTCGGGCTTCTGTCAGCTACTGGAAACGCAAAAGCCTGAAAGAGGGGAATGTTTCGTGGAAAATTTTAAGTGTTATACGTGTTTGAGCATTTACAGAAGGCTTTTCAAGTCTGCATTTTATCAGAACGATTCGTTAGATTTAAATTGAACTTATCGTCTTTGCTACGAATATATTATTTTATACGAATATGAATGTGTGACTGAAGCAATAGTATTAAAATTGAATGTGCACAAAATTCGTAAAAACTCACACTCAAATTGAGGGAGGCGATGGCTGCCCCTGGCGTGATGCTCGTGAACAATAATTGGCTCCAACGTATTATATGAATGGTTAACGCTTGAAAAAAGTTTTTAGAAATAGTGATGACTCGTACTATGTAGGCAGTGGCAAAAATTTTTGTAAATGTAGACTAAGTTGACGTAAAAAAAAAGTATCCATCGAAATTTCTCGCCAGTTCTTCTTCGCTGTGATAATCGAACTAGCAAAATGCTAAATGTTAAATGTTAAAATATGTATTACGAACCCGAGTGCAGTGTACTGTCTATGGATGATGATGAATAAAGAATAAAGAATAAATAATTAAAACGTTACAAAAATACACTGTGATCTAACTTAAATTCACGTTATCGGGACTTCAAGCGCTCCTATTTCCTATATATGGAAAAATATTATATTCGTTCATATTTCATACAACACATTCGATCGTCGTGTTACAATATGTACAATTTCGTATACCTGCAAAATCCGTACATTACTTCACGTAGTGGGGGAGTCGCGTCCGCCCGGCTTTCAGCTTCCATCAACATTTTAGAGGAACATTTGTGTTGCTCGGCATGTTCACAGGTAAGATGTCAAGAGAAGTTTACGGGGCGTCGTCGTCGCATCGTCGTCGCGCGTCGTGGGCTGATGTTTGAGAGTACACACATAAAGAACGTGAGAGCGCGAGCGATGCCGAACGAAAACGAATAGCCACGGACTAGAAATTCGTGCGAACAGCAGAGGACCGAGTGGACGAAATTATGTCGAACTGATTCGGAATTTAGCCTTCACACAATGTCGATGTGAAGTGTATGCGTGTTGATTGAGGTATGCAATGTTCTCTTCCAAAGGCCAAAATATTCCATTATCACAATTTTTACCTATCTATCGACATAATTATATAATGAACGAATAAACTATTCTTTCCGAAACCTTACTTTGGTCACGTTACGTCTAGTACGTTTTTTAGGTAAATTCAGAGGCATTTTCATGATTTTTTTCTGTCGAGCGAAGTTAATCAAATCGTGTTATCAAAAAAAATATCGAACTGCCTTGATGAAGTTTTACATATATTAAAACTGATTATGTCACGTGAGTACTATTGATTGTACATAATTATCTTATAAAAAAGAGCGGAATTTTGCCATGTATGCAGTCTTGCCACTAACCAAGTTAGCCGGAAAATATTATTATTTTGTCCAACAAAAAGTTCGCACATTACGGAACGGATACTGTTCGCTTGGATTCGTTCGCTCTGTGTAGGCGTACCAGCCTCTGATGCATCCGGTTTGTCGCTACCGCCGCCACCGGAAAACTGAACGGATTGCCAAAGTTTTCATCTTGCGGCAACGTGTATTGCTGTCGAGGTAAGCCGCCGCTTAAACTCGCTTCAGAGAGAATGTATTTAGCGAGACTAGTTGGCCGGTCGGTGACACCGCGCTCGGAAGCGGGAATAGCTGAAGTTCGTTGGTTGAGAAACTTTGGCTCGCCTCAGCCTCAAAAGACGATCGGGAGCTGGGAATGTCAAAGCTCACAGCAGACAATAAGTGCAGCACTAAATATGGAGGCTCTGCAAAGCATTAGAGAACATTACTGGAATTGTGGAGTCCTATGCATCGGTGCAGTAGAGCTTAGGATTTCTTAGTGTTCCGAAAAATCCGGGGAATAAGTTTTCGATTTGTCTATGCAGATATTCGTATGTGGCCCGTATGACGTTTTTGCTAAGGCCTTTGTGTGTGTGTGTGTGTTTTTTTTTTTAGGTGTAAAGATATATCGCTCCGCTCTGTAGACATAAGCTTGCCAAAAATCGTTTCATAGTGAAATAACACAAGAACACAAAGAGACAGCTAAAATATATGTATGTATGTATGTATATATTCTTTATTGAACACCAATTTATCAAATTTAGGTACAACAGGCGAGCTTAATGCAGCGAGGCATTCTATTCTAACTAACCTTTGGGATGTGGGAGAAGTACATGCAGGCGAACGAAAATAGTTTGTGACAATGTGTTAGATTAAAGAAATATGTATGATAAACTACGTACGAATACTACATAGATACTTTAATAAGCATATCTAAGTATATAATAAACTTACATATTATATGTACTTACATTAATCGGTGGTACCGTTGTGCAACACAATCAACTGAATGACAGAAGAGTAAGAGAAGGGAAGTAAAGATATGTACTTATGTAATATAAATTGCATTCACTTCGGTAAGGAAAGGAGAAGTTTGTTTAAATTTATCTTAAATACATTCATAGACGTAGAGGAGCGTAAATGCACAGGCAGATTATTCCAGAGGCGAGCTGTTTGTACTGTGAAAGAGTCCGTGTAGAACGAGCTTGAGTGGGCCGGTATTGCCAAGAGTAAGTTGTCAGCAGATCTTAAAGCCAGGCCGTGAGAAGAAAGAAATTCAAATCGTTCACTCAAGTATTTGGGAGCAGCAGGATCATTAAGTGTGCGGAAGAGAAGAGAGAGGGCGTGAGAGTTCCTGCGACCACGAACATCGAGCCACTGAAGGCGAGCTCGATATTCAGATATATGGTCATACTTTCGCAATCCGAAAATATAGCGAATGCACAATGAGATGTGTTCGCCTAATACAAAGTGTATTTGCACCATACGCACACTTCTCATATAAAATTATAATATTTGTATCCTCTTATCTAAAATATTTTCGAATTTTGAATTCACACGGTTCACACACGTGCAAATAATTCCCTTGGCGTCAGGATTCTGTAATCTGATACTCTTGGCAATAAATGTCGTCTACAACAAAATTATGGACCATTTTCAGAAATGGGCTAATTTTGAGTGTTATTTCTTAAAATCTCACAATCTCAAAAAATAACAGTATAAAAAACCTTCGACTTCAATATGGCTGCCTAGGAATTGATACAAAAAAATTCTAAACAAAAATCATGGCTGTGGACTGGGGGTGTGGCCTACAGATATTCTACCAATTAGGGAAATGAACTGTTGCGGCCATTTTTGCAAGGAAAGAAGGAGGTGTGCTCATCAGGCTGACGGGGGAAAGAAACAGGAGGACAGTCAGGATCGCGCGGGAGAATTGATCGGATGTCTTCGTGGAGTCGGCATCGCGCAGAAAAATCGATTGGTTGTGTTCGGGCGGATAACTCGTGCAATGTCGGAATAATCATTGATATCGCGTTTTGCAGTTCGATGAGTTGAGGCCCGTTCTCCTCTAACTGTGTTAATCGCGAAGTAGTGGACCTTTTATAGAAGTGATTGTTAAGTGTGTGTGAGGCTGTGTGCAGACATCATCGAAGCAGTTGCCTGGCAGGATTATGTGAGCTGGGGGCGAGACGAAAGGAGTTCTTCAGCTAAGTTGCATGTTTCAAATAAAAATATTCCATCGAAACTCGTCACTTCCGGGGACCGCGATTGCGTGCGTTTTTTTTCTTTCACCGAAGCATCAATTTATTTCGGCGGCCGATTTATTAATCCGCGAACGTAAAACAACTGCTTATTATTGTTCTCAGCGCGTTACCAAACTTAGCAGCGAGGGACAGCGTGAACTTTGCTCAAAAACGGCGCGCGAAATTAGCTCAAAGCCATCGGCGGCCTAGACGTATGATTACAGGAACCACTACAAATCATCTGGCTGAGTGTTTCACAGACTTCAAGGAATCGCCGTGACGTGCGACATATATCACCAACATTGCTACGCAGCGGTAAAGGATACATCACCATCATTACCATGCAGCTGTAAAGAATTTCCACCATCGGAACGAGCTCAGGAATTTCTCACAACCAGCGTAAACACGACAGGTCGTAGTGAAAGATAGCACTGTATTCTTTGTTATCTGTAACTCACCTGGAAAGTGTGTCACGCAAAGGAAACCCCACTTACATTGAATGCATGGTTTAGGTTTAAGTATAATAAGCTAAAATAGAAGGTCTGTGGATTCGGAAGATGTTTTAAACCTACTTGAGGGGAATTAACTGCGACTTTTACGTAAAGGGGAGTGCTGTGCGCCCTGTTCTCACTTGGTAGCATTGTCATTTCCTGGAGGTCGTTCTAGGTTGATTTTCCACGAGGAAAGTTGAAAAACTGAATTCCTTTGAGTCGATCGCCTACAATTAGATTAAGCGTACTAGATTAGCTATAAGTAATAGATTAACATAGGTTTAATGGTATGCGCATGATAGGTTAGGCACCAGACATCCTGGCTGAACGTCCCCGTCGTGTCTGGTGGGCACTATATAGTTTGAAACCGAGATTTGACTCTCTGACTCAAATCTGACACAAATATACCAAGCAATCAGAAGACGAATAAATAATAACATATTCAAACCATAAAGCCAATCGGCCGGGTAACAAACTAATAATTTTGCATGTTAGAAATAGAAAAGAGCATAATGTCTCAACAAGTTAAGAATACGGTCAAGTTTGTTGAGGAAATCCTCAGTTAGGTCAAATATAAGTACCTAACTTGCTGGCAAAATGTTCTAGAGGGACTTACTCTTAAATCGAAATAAATATTCTGAGAAAGAAATAAATAAGATCAAAACTATTTGAGAGTAGGTAGATAGAAATGCAGGATTTGGTGTTATTTTAATTATAATTAATTAAAATATAAAACTAACAACCAATTGATTAAAATTTTCGATTTTCAATGAGACCTTATTTCTAACTCGAAGTATGAAATATAATTATCGCCCTGTCTCCAAAAGAACGTCAGTGACGTGGCGAGGAGAGGCGAGTGTCCGCGACAAGAGGATTATGCAGGTAGCCTCTAATTAATGCTAGGAACAGCCCAGCCAGCTGCCTCTCAGTTACCGAGTCAGCACTGCGTCGGGGAATTCTAACAGAGCACGGGCTCAGAAGTTGCGAATTAAAAAAAAACTGGAAAATGTGATAATGAATACTGACACAATTCTGACTGCCATTGTCCGGCTACGGAGTAATTAAAATTACCCTGGCATGATAACTCGCTCCGAGAGGAATACTGCGCTGAATAAATAAATGCACCGAGGTGATATACGAAGAAAACGCAATGTTATGTTGCTTTCAAGCCCTAAGTTCAACTCTTTAACAATTTAGACTTTTTACGTATTTCCATTATATTATCGACACATATTACGAGACACTTAAAATTGAAACATCTTTGAGGTCTTTTCACCATTTCAAAAATCTCTACAGCAAATATTAATTAATTTTATAATGATCTGATCAAATATTATGATCTGTCAAATCTGTCACACTGAAAATTTTTAAATCGGCAATATAAATTTGTAAATAATTCCTTTTCTTGATATTACACGGAGAGTCCTGCACATGTACCGCACCGCTGCAGCAGGCAGCCGTGCATATCTAGAAGCTGCTACCGCCGGACCCTTCAAACACATTTTCTGCACGGGTAACCTGTACACCAAAGAGGTCTCTACAACTATTGTCTTCGACCAGCATTCGACGAGCGACTCTCTTGTTGTGAGGCATACGAGCACGAGCATAAGTTCTACAACAATCCAGGCACGGCCACGAGTGCGTACAATGTTGAGGGGACCAGGGCGTACGGAGATCGAAGACGAGACAGCAGCCACCGCCACCTTCACCAAGCAGCTTTCCATTGCGGCACATTACTAGGAATTTTATATTATACTTATATTTATTTGACCTTATATTTGTCCTTATATTTTTTTAAAATAATAGTTATTTAGATTTCGACTTTAAGTTTATTTTAAGGCCTTTTAAATGTTATAATAAATAATGATAAATTTGGTCGAAGATACACCACTGCCCTGCCCTTGCGGTAAGTCAGATGGTGTGGAACATCTTTTAAAAATTATTTGTGATGGTTGTAGCAGATGGTATCACGCATGCTGCGCCGGCCTCACGGATGACCAGGTGAGGGAAAAGGGGGAATCCAGCTCCGCTTGGCTGTGCTCGCCCTGCTGTGATGTTGACAATACTCAGGCGACTCCTACTACATCAGGCCTTCTACTTGACTGCCCTCATTGCAATAGATCAGGCCTAAAAGGCAAAAGAGGTTTAAATATTCATATTTCCAGAGCTCATGGACCGATTAGGGAGGTCCACAATAACTCGGACATTCGCCCGCTGCCCCCTGAATCCTTCGAGCAACTTCTGTGCAGATGTAGACAAAATGTGAAAGTTCTAAAGAGAATCCCTAAAGCTGCCAGAATCTGTATAGCGGACAAACTCACTAATACCATAAACAAATGTGTCAATGAAAACACTGTAGAATGCTGGGAAAATCTATTCCTCTTTGCATATTCTTATTTAAGAATTCCACAAATTTCTGGGAAAAAATCACTAACCAGCTTCCTTAAGGAAAATATATCTTGTTCTGACCCCAGACTTATTCCAAATTCATCGTTCTCAGCAATGTCTAGCATCGAAAGACGAGTTGAAGCTAAAGTTACTGATGGCGATGTGAAGGGAGCTGTGAGACTGCTCTGCTCGGATGATTCAATAGCCCCCAACGACGAGGAGACTGTATTATCTTTGAGACTTAAACACCCGCCTCCCTCTCGTAATTTGCAGTTACCTGAACCACCATCTATGCAGGATAATCATCTTATCGTCGACGCAGGTCAAGTCCATGCCGCTATCCAGAACTTTCCAACCGGCTCATCTGCGGGGTTAGACGGTCTGCGGCCGCAACATTTGAAGGATCTTATATCAAGGACAACCGGCGATGCTGGTACCCGCCTTTTAAAATCTGTCACATCTCTGACCAACCTAATGCTTTCCGGCAAAGTAATAAGTGAATTCTGCGCATATTTGTACGGTGCCTCACTTTGCGCATTGCGCAAAAAGGATGGGGGTATTAGACCTATTGCCGTTGGCAACACCTTTAGGCGTATCGCATCCAAACTTTGTAGCAAAAGCCTAGTAGAGGAAGCTGGATCGCTTTTTCGTCCTATCCAGTTGGGATTTGCCACCAAGGGTGGATGTGAAGCGGCAGTCCACTCTACTAGATCTTTTTAAATTCGAACACTTCTCATGGGAAGATGATACTTAAAATAGATTTTAAAAATGCATTCAACTCGATAGAAAGAGACAGCATGCTTAGCGCGGTAAAAGAGGAATTTCCTTTGATATTTCCTCTTGTTTGGCAGAGCTATTGTTCGCCATCCTTTCTTTTCTATAACAGGAACCGTATTTTGTCTGCGGTGGGCTGCCAGCAGGGTGACCCCCTGGGTCCAGCACTTTTTAGCCTAACGATTCACAACTTCATCCGTACACTGGTTTCTCCGCTGAATGTCTGGTATTTAGATGATGGCACCCTCGGTGGTGATCCTACCTCTGTATTAACGGACTTGAAGAATATAATATCAGAGAGTAGGAAGGTTGGCTTGGAAATTAACCCAAACAAATGCGAACTTTACTTCTGTTCGAACGAAGAGTTACCCACCAATCTTATGGAAGCCTTCGAAGAGGCGGCTCCCGGCATCCGCGTAATGACCGATTCCAATTTGACACTCCTCGGTTCTCCACTACTGAGTAAAGCCTTTGACCAAGTTGTAACTGAAAAAGTACAAAACTTTTCAATTATCGCTAATCGTCTTAAAGGTATTCACCCACACACTGCATTCTTTCTGTTAAAGAACTGTTTTACCATACCGAAATTAACATACCTTCTGCGGACAACCCCATTATGGGACTGCCATATACTCACACGTTTGGACCATCTTTTTCGAATGTCTTTAGAAAGCATAATTAATATCACCTTAGACGAAACCCAATGGACGCAAGCTTCCCTTCCTGTCATTTTCGGTGGTTTAGGGATAAGAAACCCCTCTGATTTATCTATCCCCGCATACCTATCATCTGTGCACAGCGTTTCGAATCTTGTCAACCAAATGGTTGGAAACATTGTTATAGATAACGATTTGAATTCAAAAGTTACAGGAACACAGCTCTGGCAGACAAAATGTCTCGACTCTCCAGTCCCCGAGATGCCAGCGATCCAAAAGGAATGGGACACTCCTCTAATTAAAATAATTTTTAACAGTTTAATGAATCCATCAGCCACTACAAAAGCCCGTCTGAGTGCCTCCACTCGAAGGGAGTCTGGGGCCTGGTTGCATGCTATCCCATCCCGATCAATCGGCACGCTGCTAGACCCAGATTCACTTCGCATTGGAATGGCACTCAGGCTTGGGTGCAAAATTTATGAACAACATTCATGCGTGTGTGGAGTTACTGTCGACCCGTTAGGCTACCACGGTCTGAGCTGTGCCAAAAACGCGGGCCGGTACGCTCGACATCACGCATTAAATGATATCCTCAAAAGAGGTCTGGTGTCAATTGATTTTCCGAGTATCCTAGAACCACCAGGCCTATGCCGTGATGATGGAAAGCGCCCCGACGGCATGACGATTGTCCCATGGAAGAACGGAAGGGCGCTAGTCTGGGACGCAACATGCGTCGATACCATCTGTGCCAGCAACCTCGCCCTATCGGCCATGAAGCCGGGTTCGGCTGCGGAGGCTGCAGCCAAAAGAAAGCACAAAAAATATGAAAACATCAGCCTAAATTATTGGTTTGTGGCTTTCGCGGTCGAAACCTTCGGCTCCTGGTCTGAGGAGGCGATAGCTTTTGTCCACGAGATAGGGTCGAGGATGTCTGCTGCCATAGGTCACCCCTCTTGCCTCACCTTCTTCCGCCAAAGAATAAGCCTGGCAATTCAGAGGGGTAACGCGGCTGGCATCCTCGGCACAATCCCGGGGACAAAAGCACTAAATGAAATTTATTTTTTAAGTTAGTTTATTTCCTAAGTTAGTTTATATAATTTTTAGATTAGTTAATTATTTTATAACTATGTTAATAATCAAATATATCAGTAGTTCAGAATACGCACTACCAACATAGCAGCATAACCATCCATTAAATTAATTTTAAAAAATCGAAATGAACGGATGTTGGCAAGTCGGAGATAATTTCTATGAGTGGGGTTCAAATAGGCATATTTCAAAAATAAGCGCGTACGACTGGTGATTATTACTTAAGTCTATGTAAGGGCAGAGGTTGGTTGTCGCGGTGCATCTGAAGCGCGATACTGTTGACTCAGCCCCTGCTTCCTAACCCGCAGCGTCGTTCCACTCGCCCACAGTGTGTTTGCAGAAGACGTCCGCACCGACTCGACATAGTCAAAGGACTGACCTCGTTACCTCCGAGATCGTGTCCGTGGTCTAGTTAAGGTAACGCTGCTGCGGAATTTGCTAATGGTGAGTGGCCGTAAGCACTGAAAAACTGCGATATTCATGTGAAGTAGATAAATCCTATTCGAAGTCTGGATCAAGGAAGATACATTGAAGACTGGAAATGTGTAAGAGTCCACTTTGACCACACGCAACGACTATCCATTAAACCTTAATTACTATTGTGAACTGATGAAATTGTATAATTTCATCCATAGCTGATAGGTTCCCTATTCTTGGATACGTCGAAAACTCCCCAATTTCTATTTCAATGCGAAGATGAGAAACAAACTTCCCAAGTCACAATGTTCTGTTAGTAGGTACCTTATAAGTATTATCAGTGTAAATAACACACGTTATAGTCGCATTAATTGAAGCATCGTTCGTTTGTTGCAGGTTTACCCACTGGCGCAGAGATAGAAATGCGGCACTCATTTTAATGAACCTCCGGGTGAGTAATAATTAAGCTAATTACGAATTTCTCGGCATACTCTATCAGCTTGTTTAATGGATAAACGTTTTAGCCCCATATTTTATAACTTTCGGATTTCTCGTTTGTCTTTTTATTTTTTTCTTTAAAAACTTCAACTTCTTTGATAAAATAAATAATATAAAAATTTCTTAGCTATCCCTTGTTTATTTTAGTTTGAGTACCAGCTCCCCGGATCCGGCTCCTCACTTTTACCAACTTCAGAAAATATCAACTTCACGAGTATCTTTAGCCTTCGGGCATTCAGAATTTTGCGAAAGGTAAAGACTTTTAGGTCTAGTTAAGTCGCAGGTTGGGAGGAAGGAACCGAAAGGGATCGCGATGAAGGCTTTGCTAAATAACTAATGTATTCTGTCTACCACTCGTGTTCAACTTGCGAGTCAAGTTTTCATTGCATCGGTAATGGGTTTCGAGCGACGTTTAGGGCACCGGTGGGGCAGGTCTGATGTTTTGGGACCTAGGTAATATAATGTTTACTGGCGGCTCGTGCTGAATGCTTGATCACTTTGGCTATTTATTTTTCATGGCGCGTGTTCCTTTTACTGTTTGTAGCCATTTCGTGTGATGTTACTTCCTTAGCCTCAGCTATATGTTGTTCAAATTAACCAAACTTTTTCGTCTACCTTTAATTCTTTATTTAGGTCGAGATGATACTAAAACACTACTACAACTAACTACTACTATCTACTATTACTACTACTACACTAAATACTAAAACGTGTGGGTTTATTTGTCCAACGTGTAACAGCTAGTTACTTTCATTTTAATTTATAATTTAATTTAATTTATTATTATGTTTGTTGGTTTACTTAAATAAAAACAGCTAGTGATTTTAATATTCGACGGTCCCGACGAACATTGTCTGATGAGATGAGCAAATTAATAACTTTGCAGTAGAGAGCTTTAAAATTTCTTGGCTACATTTTCATTGGTGTTGAGAGCAAGCTCGTTTTTTTGTGAATTTTTGCATAAACTCCTATTAAATAATTCTAGTCGTTTTGTAGAAAGATCACTTGCCAAATGTTTTATCAACCCCCGACGCAAAAAGAGGTATAGTGTGTGTAATGGTGAATGTGTGCGTGTGTGTGTGAGGGTGTGTGTAAGGGTGTGTCGGTTTGTGGCATCGTAGCTCCCAAACGGATGGATCGATGTGAATGCGGTTTTGTATTAGAAAGCTGATTTAATCGGGATGGTTCTTAGCTATGTTTGTAATCAAGTACCTAATTAAGTAATAAAAAAATTTATTATCAGAAAAAGTGGACCGATTTGCATGCGGTTTTCTTTAAAGCTTAAAATAAAAGTAAAATTACAAATTTAAAAACGACCCGATCCTTAATAAGTCAAAAATCATTTCCGTTTACTTACTTAAAGGAGTCGGTGGACCGCTAAGTAAATAGAATATAAAAACTCAGAGCTGCGCGGGAATTTACTTAGGGGTCCTCCGATTCATTTAAGTTTTAAGTAAACGGAAATTATTTTTGACTTTTTTAGGGGTTCTTTAAATTTGTAATTTAAGTTTTTAGTTCAAATGGTCGCAGTTTCCGGATTTATGTCGTCCAGGCACTCCCGTAAAATTAAAACTATTAAAAATCTGTTTCTTTTGCATAGGTACTTAGATTTCATACAGCTACCACAATGTTACTTAAATTTAATTAAATTACTTACATAACCTATACAAAATTAGCCACAGTCTGGGTTAGGGACAAACCCTACCCTGGCGCTTATTTACAGCCACTGCCATGTGTGAGAGGGTGAGGGTGCGTGTGTGTCCGGTCCGGAGTGTGCGTACTTGCTCGTCGTGCCTATGGGATAGTCGTGTTTAATGTGTAAGCGGTGTACTGTTTTTTTTATAATCGATAGGTTTTTGTTTTATGTTTCATTTTGTTTTACTTAAAAAGTAATTTAAATGGTCATTAATTGTTTTTTTAAGTAATATTTCTTAGCATTTGTGTGATGGTAGTTTGTGTAGGTTTTTAATGAGTTTGATTGGTGGTGGTAGTATGTCGTTCGAATATTTTGTCGCTGAGTACTTGAAGCTTCCTTCGAATGATGCAAAATGGTGTTTGGGTACTACTAGAAGGTGTGAGGTGGCACGAGTGTGGTAGGCTTGCTCGTCTTTGATTGAACCACTATAATATTTTGTTAAATAGGTATTCTGGTTACCCTGTATAGTAAAGCCTTTCGTGTTACATATAACATAGCTGTGCCCGCGGCTCCGCCCGCTCTCATATTTCAATTCACTGCTAACCTCATAAGCCATTTAGCGTGATAGTAAGTAGCCTATAGTTGATGGGAAGAATCAAGCTATCCGTAGAATTTTGTTTTATTAAAATCGGTTCAGTGGTTCTCGTGTTATAAGCGGACAGACAGACATACACTCAGACACTCAGACAGAAAGCAGACGTTGGATTTTATTATAGGTAAGGAAAGGATATCGTGTATAAAAATAGTGATGCATTCACATGAACCCCTGGTAAACAAAGTTATGGGTCTACAATAAAATGAAAATTTATCGAACCCTTGGTTTTTTCCAGGGTGATTTACATCCTACCCAGCCCTTGTGCATTGTTTCAGTCGCCGGCGGGTCATCGCCCGCTTCATCTATGCCGCTTTTTCCACCCTCGGACGTCGCGGCAGTAGTAAGGTGCGGTCATAATGGCTACCTTGCGTGTTCACATTGAAGACCGCCACAAATATGGCCGCTCGACGTTCAACCTTGATTGCATTACCTCTGGGAACACAATCGGTTACAAGCTCTCCGTAAGAAAATGGTCAAGCAAAATTGGTCCTTGGTACCGATGAAGAGGGTCCATTGTCGATCGCGTCACTGTTAGGTTCGGAGAGTTTTTTTAGAGCAGTCCTTTGTCGTTTACAACGAGATCTTATTTGTATGAAGGAGAAGATTGTTCGGTAGTTCGCCCCTCGCTAAATAAGCCATGGAAGGTGCAGTCGGGTCGTGTTTATAGCTGCATGAGACGATCCAATTACTTTCGTTTTCAGCCTTTAATTCCACCTCCAGACGGGTACTCTCTAACGAGGTGTTCGCTGTGAAGACGACGGGCTCATTTCAATATATACTACCGTCTGGTGTTCCTGGTTCGGAGAAGGCCTTCCCAGCACGTTGGCAACGCTGTGACAATAGTTACTAAGGCTCTAATTAATTCGAAACTCATTACCTTCGATGTTTCTTTGTTCGTGAATAATTATGGTAAACTTTATCGGGTTTAATCAGAGGGTATCCACGTATCCACTGAGTGAGACTCCCCGAGGGAACAAAGGAATACGATAAGGTAATCAAACAAAAGCGTTCGCATGGGTTTTCAATTACCTACCGTGTTAATAAAATTTACTAAAATTTTAACGGCTTTACTCGCGGTCGTCTCCGAGTTATATGGCGCAAAATTTAGGGCCAAACGTATGGCCCATCCTCGCGGGCACTCTGCCGGCGTGACGGTTGACAGAGAACTATCAGCTCTCCGTCCGTCGTCCGAAAGGTCGAGCCACCTAGCTCGGAGACGAACGTGAGTAGAGCCGTTAAATCTTAGTACCTACCAAGAGTTCAATCTTAAGTGACCGTTAAATTATAGTGTCCGTGTTTTCCAATTCGTTAAGTGTAGCCTGCATGCGCGAAAGGAAGCATTGACATGGCACGTAGTTCAGACAGGAAGGTGCAATGGGCTGAGATCAAGGTGATGTACGTGATACGCAAGTAATGTACGCAACCATGTCAGGTGTCATAAAAACCTGTCAAGTGAGAACGTTGTTATTAGCACACATAGGGTCCCGTAGCCATACGTTCATTCTTGCACGTGTGCGCAGCAATCACGCGGTCGCATTCGCACGTTTCATTCGCGTTCGGCACACCTTATTTTTACCCCCCCCCCCCCCCCCGACGCAAACGGAGGGGTGTTATATAAGTTATATGTGTGTGTATGGGTGTGTCTGTCTGTGGCAGCGTAGTTCCCAAACGGATGGACCGATTTGGATGCGGTTTTTTTTATTTATTATTAGAAAGCTGGTCAAAGAAATATGCATATGTCTCAATGGAATGCCGCCGCGCCGCCCCGACGCAATCTGCGCCCACTCCACGCGCATCTGATCCACCGCGTCAGCAGACCAATATTACGCATACGGGTATCTATTGGGACCCGTACAGACAGATACAAGTGGGGAAAAAGTAATTTTAGTTCTTAGGTTAAGATATTTAATATGTATTTTTAATATGGCCCTAGTTGGCTGAAATAAAGAGATAAATAAATAAATAAATGACATAACACAATACCTAGGCGATTTTCTTTTTTTAAACGGTTTTATTTAGCTTGACTCCGTATATTTGTGGCTTTGTTTCTATCTTTGTTTGAAATCTTGCGACAACTTTTTCAACTACTTCTACTGAACCGATTTTTATGAAACTTTGCACACACATTGAGTTCTCGTGACAATACAATATTATGGTAATTTCAACTTGGTAACGAGGGTCTGATGATGGAGTCAGGAGGTGTACAGTGGAACTCTTCAACCGTTACTAGTAACCCCCTCGAGTTTGGGCTCATTTGGTTGGTTTGGACGAGTGTCCCATACTTCTACCAATACACTTGGTGACGAGGGTCTGATGATGGAGTCAGGAGGTGTACAGTGGAACTCTTCAACCGTTACTAGTAACCCCCTCGAGTTTGGGCTCATTTGGTTTGTTTGGAAGAGTGTCCCATACTTCTACCAATACACTTGGTGACGAGGGTCTAATGATGGAGTCAGGAGGTGGACAGTGGAACTCTTCAACCGTTACTAGTAACCACCTCGAGTTTGGGCTCATTTGGTTGGTTTGGACGAGTGTCCCATACTTCTACCAATACACTTGGTGACGAGGGTCTGATGATGGAGTCAGGAGGTGTAAAGTGGAACTCTTCAACCGTTACTAGTAACCTCCTCGAGTTTGGGCTCAAATGGTTGGTTTGGACGAGTGTCCCATACTTTTACCAATACACTTGGTGACGAGGGTCTCATGATGGAGTCAGGAGGCGAACAGTGGAACTCTTCAACCGTTACTAGTAACCCCCTCGAGTTTGGGCTCATTTGGTTGGTTTGGACGAGTGTCCCATACTTCTACCAATACACTTGGTGACGAGGGTCTGATGATGGAGTCAGGAGGTGGACAGTGGAACTCTTCAACCGTTACTAGTAACCCCCTCGAGTTTGTACTCATATGGTTGGTTTGGACGAGTGTCCCATACCTCTACCAATACACTTGGTGACGAGGATCTGATGATGGAGTCAGGAGGTGTACAGTGGAACTATTCAACCGTTACTAGTAACCCCCTCGAGTTTGGGCTCATATGGTTGGTTTGGACGAGTGTCCCATACTTCTCCCAATACACTTGGTGACGAGGGTCTCATGATGGAGTCAGGAGGTGGACAGTGGAACTCTTCAACCGTTACTAGTAACCCCCTCCAGTTTGGGCTCATTTGGTTGGTTTGGACGAGTGTCCCATACTTCTACCAGTACACTTGGTGACGAGGGTCTGATGATGGAGTCAGGAGGTGTACAGTGGAACTCTTCAACCGTTACTAGTAACCCCCTCGAGTTTGGGCTCATTTGGTTGGTTTGGACGAGTGTCCCATACTTCTACCAATACACTTGGTGACGAGGGTCAGATGATGGAGTCAGGAGGTGGACAGTGGAACTCTTCAACCGTTACTAGTAACCCCCTCGAGTTTGTACTCATATGGTTGCTTTGGACGAGTGTCCCATACCTCTACCAATACACTTGGTGACGAGGATCTGATGATGGAGTCAGGAGGTGTACAGTGGAACTCTTCAACCGTTACTAGTAACGCCCTCGAGTTTGGGCTCATATGGTTGGTTTGGACGAGTGTCCCATACTTCTACCAATACATTTGGTGACGAGGGTCTGATGATGTAGTCTGGAGGTGTACAGTGGAACTCTTCAACTGTTACTAGTAACCCCCTCAAGTTTGGGCTCATTTGGTTGGTTTGGACGAGTGTCCCATACTTCTACCAATACACTTGGTGACGAGGGTCTGATTTAACAGACTAATGTAAAAACGTGGGGCGTATAATATGCGTAATAAATAACATGCGCCCCACGTTTTTATATTAGTCTGTTAAAAGTCTCAATTTATTACTTATTCCGCTGACGCAGCGACACAATGTGCCCTTTGGCATCCGACATGAGAAGACAGCACGCTAGTATTGCACGATTTCTTACCTAGACGTAAAATCTTAAGAAGGCCCAGGCTTGTGTCCTTATTATTTCCTAGTTTTTTGTACAGCTGATGTTTTTTTTTCTAGTTTTTTTTTTTAATAAAACCGTTTAACTTAAAAGTTTTTTTACCTATTTTTTTTTATTAATGAAATCGTCGTTACTATAAATTACTTATAGGACCTGCAATCATCCTTGAGTGTAATAAAAACGGAAGCGTATCGGGACTGAACTGTTATTACCTTAAAAGTTACATTAGTTTGTAATTATTTTATCGTCGTGTCTGATACACGCGAGACTTGTGTAATCGACGCCACTATGAATGGACCAACCCCAAACGTTAAACTTTAACCCAGTTTTTAGACTGGGTTGAAGTTTAACTGTCTGTCCTTTATCCGTATCTTTGGAACCGTAATAGCTAGACCAGCGGTTCTCAATCTATGGTACGCGTACCACCAGTGGTACGCGGACTGCTTCGAGGTGGTACGCGAAAAAATTAAACATGCTTTTCAAAATTGAATAAAGCGGCAATAAAATGTGCCGTAATCCTAATTTAGAAAGTTTTGTTGATGAGCATAAATATAATTTGATTTTTTTTATGGAACCTGACACGGTTGGCTACATCACCTACAACATCCATGATGTCAGCCCATAACACCGAGTGCACTAGGTGCCATGTCAGTGCTTCCCTTCGTTCGTGCCGGCTACACTGAACTGAACGGAATACATAAACTATTTACATAGCCGTTTCGATCGACGTTTCATTCAGTGCGGTGGTACCAACCCGGGCGGGTTGAACCCTACTATCTAGTAAGGTAAGAAGGGAAGGGACCTACAGTTTTACGTGGACTCTGAACCACGGTCAGCCTCTAACGGTCGAGCGGTCACCCATCCAAGTACTGCCGCGCCCAGCGTTGCTTAACAATCAATAGGAACAGTCGACTGTCTGCACCACTGAGCTATCGAGGCTGACAATTCTGATGTTCTTAGCTATATAAAAACCCACTGTCAAATGCTCATAGTGAGTTCCGAAGAATATATTTAAACAAGACTTTTCAGAACTAAATTCGATAAGAAATCCATTTTTATATTCGATTCCGAGATCACTTACATTCGAGGAAAGAGAATCATTAATTGAACTTTGGTGTGATGCTAACCTCCAGAGAGAATTTAAGAATGTAAGAAGTTATAAGTATTATTATTAGCTTCTTGTAGGTAAGGTAGTACTAACATATTGGTTTTAGTGGTACCCGAAAAAAATGTTTGAGAACCACTGAGCTAGACGGTTGAAATTTTCACAGAATATGTGTTATTATGGCGGATATAACAACAAACAATAAAACATAGAAAAAAATAAAAAATTAAGGGGTCCAACACAACTATATTCAGAACTATTTCAGAAGAGCGCCGTCTACCGAGTTATCCAAACATTTTAACAACTAAAGTATGAACTTTCACCGATAGATTTCGTGATACTAAGATATATATGTGCATGTGAAAGTGCACCTAGCCGGCCGACATGGTATTCGCAGCCCCCGTTAATAACCGAATGCCCGTGGGCGCTGTCGATCTACACCTCTGCGTTAGGCTGGCGCGCGCCATATGTCGTGCTTCCCATAAAAAAACATATACGTTCCGCTGCCACTCTAAAGTAAAATAAGAAAACCGACCGTTTACGTGGTGGTACGAAACCTCGGTGCGCGAGTTCGACTCACACTTACTTGTTGTTATATCCGCCATAATAGGTAGCACATATTCTGTGAAAATTTCAACTATGCGGTTACGGTTCAGAACATACAGCCCTTTATAAGTAGGACGCGCGGACGAATAGACGGCGTAGGCTTAGTAATAGGGTCCCCTGCGTTATGAAGTCGCCAAAATACGGGGCTTTGACACGCACAACCGCTAGTTGAACATGGATTCGTCGAGCCGAGACGCTCCTGTCAGCTGGCAAAACAAAACGGAAATATCCCGACTCGCGGCCGTCAAAGCAATCTATTATGCCATTACCTATACATTTTCCTTTTAGATAAATGCAAAGCCGAAAATGAAGAGAAAAAATACGTCCCGACCAGGATACGAACCTGGAACTCCGGCTTGAACCGCCGCCAGCGCGTTGCCAACTTAGCCCCGGGTCGATAACGTATCTCTAAATGTTCGAACCGTTGCTTGCATGTTCTCTAGTAGGTCCTGGATACGTATTTTTTCTCTTCATTTTCGGCTTTGAATTTATCTAAAAGAAAAATATAAAAAGCGAGTACATGCTTAGTACCTACTAACATACATAAAATACTTAAATGTCATGATTAGTTAAAATGCTTCATAATCTATTCGGTAGATGGCGCGCGCGCATACACTTTTTGGTTTCTTCTATGGGAACCCCGTGAATTTTTTTCTTTTTCTTATTTTTATTGTTATATCGGCCATAATAACACATATTCTGTGAAAGTTTCACCGGGCTACCTATTACGGTTCAAGCCCTCGGACAGACAGACAGACAGACAGACGACGTAGGCTTAGTAATAGGGCCCCGCATCGGATACGGAGCCCTAAAAACATATTTACCTATACATTCTTTACTTTTTTCTGTTTATTTATTTTTAATTAAAAGTTCTACTTTATGTGTTTCTACCATTATATTATGTTTTCTGCCCCCATGGGGGGCAGTGCTTCCAACATTACAGCCAGAGCGGGCAGAATATACAATACAAATAACACAATAAACTATTTACTTTCAGTTTCTCCAATCTCGAGTATGTCAACCTAAAGCCACTTCATCTTAACCCGAAATATGACGCATCCTACGCCAAAAACTTTAGTTCTACGGCCTAACCTTTACGCCTAAACTTTAGTTCTACGGCATGTATGTGTTACGCTTACCTACAAGTCGAATGTAGTGAGTGTGGCAAGGTTATCTACGCGTGTCTTCAATTTTATATGCGATTTTATGTAATAGCGATCGCGCTACGTACTAATTGGTGGTGAAACAATTTGGAGGCTCGCGTGTCGGAGGCTTGTTAGCGGTTGTGCTGGAAAATTACTAAGCAACGCTACCGCGAACGAAAGCGCTATTGTGTAAAAATGAGGCGCGCGACCTATAGAAGGAAAGAGTGGCAACTTGTTACTGTAAAGTTCATAAAACATAATAAAATATGACACTCAAGTGCGAGGCTGAAAAAGGTCAAAATATGTAAGCAGGCAAAGAAAAATTAATTTGTTTTGAAAGTTGTATCCGGGTGGCTGTAAAATGTTATTCTGATAAAAAAATACAACTTACAATTAAAACGTTCACCTTGAAAGATTTGAAATGAATTAGTGAATGTGACAAGCTGGTGACAAAAAATATATTATCCAGTTACCCACAAGTAGTTCTTACACCTTTACTCATTTATTTTTATTGAAAGCGCGTCATGTGGCGCCTAGCCACCCATAAGGTGTCTAACGACGCCCATGGAAATTCAGTCGCATGCGACGGTTCCGAATGCCATGCCGGCCTGACAGGTGCCTATTCACGCGCCCCTTGAAGGACCCGAGACTGAATTTCGGGGGAAATATGTGGGCAGGAAGAACATTAAAGAGTTTACCGGTTTTGTAGAGGAAAGATCTGCAGAACCAGTTGGTACGCATCCGCGGTAAGTCCAGCGTGTAGGGATGCAATCCCTGAGCGGTGCCCGTGATGCGCAGGTGGAAAGTGGACGGCGGGATCGCGTTAAACAGCTCCTTCGAATACTCATCATGGAATAATAAGCGATATTATGGAATATAAGCGATAAAACATACTTAGGGAGCCGACATCTCTACGGAGTTGCAGTGGTTCTAGATCGCGGACACTTCGGGGTTACCCACTAGTAGCACGCAGTTTGAAGATCGCAACCACGATAACTCAAATAAGTATGTGGCTCCTCTGCGGATAAACTAGTCATTTCTTTCACGTGTGTAATTTTTATCGGAAGCAAACGCTCGAAGCACTCACTTCGCCATTTTAAATCGAATATGATGTTGTTTCGTGTGGAATTTGGCAGTTAGCAGCTGTTTACGTTTTTCCAGCAACGAGCTATTATTTTAGGTAATAGTCCAACCATTCAGTTTCAGAAGACTTTCTGTGTTCAAATCATTAAATGGAAATATACCTATACAACTTATTCACACGCACGGGATTTCCACGCTACACATGTTTAAAATAGTCACAGATAAGGCTATTACGCATGAGAAGGTTCCATACTATGACGTACTTTTTGATCTGAACATACTTATCATTATCATGTTTCAAAGAAATTAAGATATATAATACATAATGGTAGGTATAATAATTACGTGCGGTTTGGGATTTTTTTTTTAACGAAGGTCCTTTTCGCACGTTACACTTCAGACATTTGGCGAATGGGACTATGCAAATTTAAATTTACAAAATAGATCCTCACCGTTAATAGAACAAATTATTTTCTTTCATGATCATACATTAATAATTTTACTAATAATTATCATTTTAGTTTCATTAGTTGCTTCTCTCAAGTTTGCTTTTACTGGAAGCCATCACTCACGAGTGATAAGTTGGTCAATGTTTTATTATTTTTCTATACCTACGTTTGTGTGCATATGTACTGCTAAAATAAGGAATCACTGGCATGGCACCTAGGTCTCACAGGAACAAAGTGTAAAGGATCAATCCCAGATGACATATCTACCCATGTCAGGTTGGCAGTTTCGAAATCGTTCTTGAGTCGGACGGCGAAATTATGGAATGGTCTTCCTCCGGTGCGTGTGTTACCAAGTGAGACCAAATTAATATTTTCTGAGTTTTTGGCGTTTCTAACTAGTGAAATTTTAAAAGATAGATAGATAGAAAATTCTTTATTGCTCCAGTAAACATTAAACAGTAACAAATACATTGGAAAATTTACATAAGGTGCAAAGGCGGAAATTTTAAAAGATTGTAAGGAGGAATATAAATCTAGTTCGTAGTGATGAGTTTCCTATGACTCCGATTATTTGAAAAAACTATGTTTAAAATAATTAATTAATTTGAAATACATTTTAAATACTAAATTTTTTTAAATACGTATAGGTGTTAAACTTAGATGTTGTACTATTCTAATTACTATGAAACTATAACATAACGACAAAACATATTTGTTTATTCTAAATGACAGAAACACATCTCTAGAATGAACTGGCACCATCCTAATAAATAAAGAAGTTTGATATTTGTTATATGAAGCCAAAATGCCCTCTCGAACTAAAGTAGATACATACTTTACGTAACTCTAGTCTAGTCATTATACCTACATAGGTGTTTTCAAAAGGCGTGTCAATAAGATCGACGACAACCTTTTTGTCCGCTTAGTCGCTGTCATGGGACCTCACAGAGCGCGGTTTCGCGAGAAATTGTGTTATTGGCTGTGTCTGTTTGTCCAGTTGACTCCTGGGCACAGCCACCGTGCCAAATTCCTTGTGAAAGACGAAGTTTCCACGAAACAATGCTTTCTATTATTACCGCACTGAATGAAAGGTCGGTCGAAACGGCTATGTAAATAGTTTGTGTTTTCCGTCCAGTTCGGTGTAGCAGGCACGACCGAAGGGAAGCACTGACGTGAGACCAAGTTCACCCGCTGACGTCACGGATGTTGTAGGTGATGTAGCCAACCGCGTCAGTTTCCATAAAAAAATTTAAAAAACATTTTTAAATAAAAACGTAATATTGATCCAACCGGATTTAAATTCCCCCAGTTTTCTAGTAAGGTCTGCGTTGCATGTCAACTTTTATAGAGCTGACGCTACCCCTGTTCTGTCGGCTAAGGAGCGGATTAGAAGTGTCGAGGTTGTAGCGTATCGCTCCGCCTCTCCAGACTTATTAAGTTTACGCTCCTGGGATTAGCTAGAACCACTCCGCGATTGCCAGCTTTTAGCCGCCTCCGTCTCTGGTGGTCTTTAGGTATGAAATTCACATGTTGGCATTTTCATCCGTATTTACGTATATCGTAATCGTACTCGTAAGATATATAGGAAAACATTTCGAGAAAAGGCGTCCACTGGTATTATGCTTGTCGATACAGCTTCTAAGCTGAGTAAAACAATTCGAGGAAATTCGAACACTGCGAGTAGCAAAGCAAAGCAATAATGCTCACACATTACATGGCGGTCACATTGGCCAAATAAGGCAAACATTATAGTTCCATCTTCCTTCAATTGATTATGTAGTTGGGACCATCAGTATTTATGGAGGTGTTGTTTCCGCGGGTCTGTCCTCACTAGAGTCGGACATAGTAGTAAATCTAACACTTTACTCACACAACACCACTTCGATCTCTGCTCAGCCGCTGTTAAAGTAACGCAATATCATATGACAAATGTCTAGAACTATGAAAAAATAAGTGAGATTACATAATATATGGTAAACCATACAAAAATCAGTTGAGCTGTGTTCGAGTTATACATGCGGTGTATACATGTATGGACGTTACATATTGTAACACAAATATGAAAAGAAGAAGAGGTAAAGAAGAGAAGTCAAGATAATAATATACAAATGATGATTATGTTTCCATTCCACAAATAAAACAGTAAGAAAATCTAAGAGACCGCTAATGCTCTCAACAAGATATGTTAGAACCTTTCTAGTTGCCAGTAAAATTGCACAACAATACTTGTCTTCGTTAGATCCCACAGCTCGAGGGAAAACATCCCCGTTTGTTTATCCTAAGGGCTCAAGGCAGGCCCCGCTCACCTCTCGAGTTCTTGTAGGGGCCCTGCTAAAACTATTTACTCGAGCATTAGCGGAACACGAGTGTCCTGTGGTCGCAAGCGTCTTGGTAATAAAGGACCGCGATATGGAACTGTAAATAAGGGATTAGTTTTGCCGCCCTGCGGCTCCTTTGTTCGCGTTTGCGCGATAAAGCCACAGGTAATTATAGCTCCTGCGTCGTACATAAATACGCGCGAATTAGAGATAATTTTGATAATAGTGTTATAAATTACGAGATGTCGATGGATAGCAGTAAATCAAGACGCGTGAAGCAAAATTATGTGTATCTTCTCTGGCATTTATTGCTTTCTAGATTTAATATCTAGGTTTTCGTAGACAACTTCTGAAATTAGTACAATAGTTCTTCGAACATTTTGAAATAAATCACTCATCCGATAGAACTGAAATGTGCGAAATGGGCCTAACGGGGAATATGTTTCCCTACTCCTACAATTTAGGCATTTCAAGTCGCGGGTTAATTCCTTCCGGGTAAAATTGGCTATGCCTGACGCCTCGGCTTCTAGTTCAGTCGTCCAAATCGGTTAAATTAAAGAAATATTTGAGGACCAAACTCAAATTCAATTTAAATTTGCTTCGGTGTTTGTCAATTTAAAATAAGTAGGTTTAAAATTAGATCTGCAATTAAAAACGATGACGAGATCTCTGAAATTCTTCAGATATTTTTAGAGCAGTCGGCCTGTTCCGTACAGTTGCATGTGTTTGTGTGTAGCCGAAGTACTAGGAATCTTGGACCGTATGCCCGCTGCATAAAGTCTATTATCGCGTTGCCTCCGCAGTTCTGGATGCTCGTGGCTCGCTGTGCGTGTGTTGGTGGGCTAGTTTCCAAAACTACCCGCGACTTTGGCGAGCCGAGCACCGATAACTGCGACGACGTTGGTTCTCGGTCGCCGTCTCGCAGAAAGCACCCGTTTTGTGCTCTGTCGTGTGTGCCGTGGTAGCCGGCCTCGAGGTTGCGCCCGGTCGTTGTAATTGCGCGATCGGGGTGAACGGTGTTGTGCAGCGGAGAACAATCGGGAATCTGGCTGGACGCTGGTCGATCGTTGCGAGTGTGTGTGCGGCGGCTGCCTGCTGGACGCGGACGGGGGTAAGTCCATTGGCTCTAGTATATGCGGCGAGTTGAATTTCTTACAGTCCATTTTCTAGGTACATACACTGCCTAAAATATTTATTCTAATTTATTTTAAATAGATACGTAGAACATACTTTATTGCTTATTTTATTATAAAAATATTTTACAGAAACAAGCACAATATAAAATTTACATGAGACGCAAAGGCGGACTTATCCCTTACATATATTTATCTTCCAGTTAACCTTTGACTTTCTGTGAAAAAAATGTCGTTCTTGAAAGCATAGTCAACAAGAATGAAGCCGCGAAACTATACAAGTGATTCAGCAGTTTTAAGGGGTGCTTCTGGAGCTCTAATGAGCAACTTCAGCCTTTGTAATGTTTTTAAATCTAAAAGAAAAATGCCTTAATCCCCATACATTTCGAACTTACCGCCACAAAAATTTATGCGAATAATGACATTAAAAAAAATTGTAATGACAGTGTTGTTCATTTGAGCTTCAGTGTCACACATTAAAATTTGGGAGTTATATATGAATCACCTGTAGACGCATGGCACGACGCTCATTCATTTCTATCTACCAGTTCGAATAATAGGTCAACATATAATATAGCTTATACGCTCGTATCATTTGAATTCGAAACGTTTTCACTGTGCGCTTCAATTCATTGCCGATTTCAATACATTCAGCTGGTTTGATATTTACCAAAATTCAATAGAAGCTGACTTTACGATAACAAGACAATCGCGAAGTGGAACAAGGTAGCCGACTACAACGCTGTTCCGAAGTTGCCAACCGCACTGGAGAACGATCACCTAAACTTGGAAACTTTGCTAGCTCAATTTAATACAAAAACACCGGTTTTTATTTTGGGTAGACATACAGTACTGCTACAAAATATATAGACGAACATAGCAGCGATTTGGAGCTTAAAGAAATAATTTCAATTTTATTTAAAATTTTAAATATGTTAAGAAATTAGACATTAGAAAAGTAGATATTACTAATTAATTCTTGCTAAAAAGCTAAGTTTATTTGGCCGCAAAGTCAAGGTTTTGTACGATGAATGAGACAATGGCCAAAATAGGTACGTACTTTTTATATTTCGCTACCGGTCGCGTTAATTTTATATTTTATTTCACGTTTTTCAATGCCAACGTTTCAATTTCATGTTACATTGTATGCAATTTCACATCAACTCGTGTTTTACGTTTTTCAATCGCACGTTTTGACAGCAACCGGCTATAGCTTAATTCATCCAGTCGCGCTCGGGTAATTTTACATAATAGTCCACGGTAGTTTCTTTGTTACTTTACGGTGTTGTTACAATTGAGTTTGCTACTCTGCGCTGTTAGCATTGTCTGCTCCCCAACCGGTGTCTACAGTGTTGAGACCGCGGATCAATAAGGCAGGCCTGCGTGCTGTCCCCTCAGCTGGCGAGGTAACAAGCCGACGACATGCGACTCCTCAGATTTATGATCTCATGCATATTTTGTTAGGCTTCCACTTCGTCGACAATATCGCTAAAATATTACTATGTCTTCGCTCGGCAGCAGGTAAGGCCGGTTATTTCTTCCTATACATCAGAACTTCTAATCTCGGCGTGGCCTACTTTTAAAGTCTTCCTTTGCAAGCTGCAATAGGGTTTATGATCCACGCGATTGGACATTTTCGGATGAAATGAGGATTTATTATAAATCACGCATTAGAGAAATTTAATCTTCTTCCTTTGGCTTCTTAAGAATGTACTTAAATATAATAGAAATCACATATCGTGTGGGCCATTTATTGTCTCCGTGATTGATACTGCGATCCCCCACTGGATGGCGAGAGAGTAGAGACACGCGTTGGGCAAGTGCGAGTCGCACTCGCGCACCGGGTTTCCGTACCACTACGCAATTGGTCGGATTTTATAAAAAAGAAAAGTTGAAAAAAGAACACGTTTGTTATTTTATTTATTTGTTTATATTCTTTTTTTTGTGTAATCTAGTATGGGTGGCTGAATCAGAGGGGACAAAGCGCATGCTCCGACCAGGCAATATCACCTCCGAGAAGGTAGGTGCTATACCGGAGACTTCCCTGAATTGCTGGTTATACTTTTGTTTATTGTTTATTGTATAATTTCATCCATAGGTAGGTAACCTACGCTTGGACATGTCGAAAATTCCGCCAGTTCTAAATTCAATGCGAAGAAGAACTGACAAACAAACTTCGCAAGTCACAATGTTTTGTTAGTACCTTATAAGTATTATATTATAGTAACTTACAAATAATTAACCCATACTACCGCTCACAGGAGCATTAATATTTACAGCATAAACATGAATACTGAAGAATTTGACCACACTGCCTATTTAAATTACCTATATCTGGTGTATAGTGCCATCGTCAATTTTGATACTTCATATTATATCAAGTCAAAAAATAAATATTCTTTATTCTTTATTCTTTATTCATCATTCGTATGGTAGTACACTACGCTTGAATTTGTCCTGTTAGTTTTTACAATCCTAACAATAAAAATTAGTTTACATTTATTACAAAGAGATGTAATAAGTCATATAAAAAAAAAATTATGATACAAAGTGTATCCAAATGTCAAATTGTCAAAGTTAGTTAGTGGAAAAAACAGTAGTCAAACTCTTAGATAAAATTACGGTCAGTTAATGCATCCTTAATAGTGTAATAACTCTTTTCAATTAACATTAATTTAATCCGTCGTTTGAAATTATTATCATCTAATTGTTTTATGTTAGAAGACAGTTTATTATAAAATCTAACACTATTACAAATAAAGCTTTTTGAGGTTTTAGCTAATCTATGTCTTATTAGTTGTACATTATTCTTACACCGTGTATCATAGTTATGATTGTCGGAATTAAGAGAGGAATCATTAATGTATTTTCTGGCATAGCATATGTTCTGGTAAACATATGCACTTGGTAAAGTCATGACTCCTATCTCCCCGAACGCTGTCCTACAAGTATCTCTAGTTTTCATATTTAGGATGTACCGCAAGGCCCTCTTCTGTAATAAAAATATTCTATTTGAGTCTGCTGCATTTCCCCAAAACATAAGGCCATATGACATGATGCTCTCAAAATAGGCATGATAAACCGTCTTTGCAGCATGAGTTCCGCATAGCTCTTTAATTTTTTTTATAGCATAACAAGCGGAACTCAACTTACCAGCTAAAGAGTTTATGTGGGCTTTCCAAGTAAAACTTTTATCAAATATTACCCCAAGAAAAGTTAGTTCATTAGCAAGGTTTAATGACAAGTTTTCTGCAGTTTTTAATATGGCATCAGTGTTATTACGTCTATGAGTACCTAGAGCAAAGTGCATAATGTTAGTTTTGTTAACATTTAGTAATAGATTGTTGCATTCGAACCATGATTTTAGAGATTCTAGTACATTTAAAAAGGATTCTCTTAGTTGACTTATATCATTGTTTTTCAGTACAACTGAGATATCGTCTGCAAACATTACCATCTCTATATCGTCTGTTATACAGCTCGAGATGTCGTTAACATATGTTAGAAACAATAATGGTCCCAGGATAGAACCCTGCGGCACACCCATTGTAATTGATTGTACATTAGATTTTAAGCCATTGACGTCACATATTTGAGCTCTATTTTCTAAATATGATTGGAATATACGCAATTCATTGTCTCTTCTCATCTCACTTCTCACTAA
The DNA here is from genome assembly GCA_946902875.1 of Nematopogon swammerdamellus. Taxonomy (NCBI): domain Eukaryota; kingdom Metazoa; phylum Arthropoda; class Insecta; order Lepidoptera; family Adelidae; genus Nematopogon; species Nematopogon swammerdamellus. Next base: position 15,601,764 of record OX336345.1, read on the forward strand.
TATCATAAATGTGAAAGTATGTTTGTTTGTTTGTTTGTTTGTTTGTTTGTTCCTCTTTCACGCCTGAACGGCTGGACGGATTTGGACGAAACTTCGTATATGGGTAGTGAATATCCCGGAGTAACATAATTTTTAAAAAAAGTGGTCAAGTTCGAGCCGAGCTCGCGTACAGAGGGTTCCGTACCATAGCGATTTCTGTGAGAACTAGAAGGATTGGGATTTTCGTTTACGTTTTCCTGTAAATTAAGTGTATATCCCATGGTAAATTTTTTTTTTTTAAAGTGGTCAAGTTCGAGTCGAACTCGCGTACAGAGGGTTCCGTACCATCGCGTTTTCTGTGAGAACTATAAGGATTGGGATTTTCGTTTACGTTTTCCTGTAAATTAAGTGTATATCCCATGGTAACAATTTTTTTTTAAAAGTGGTCAAGTTCGAGTCGAACTCGCGTAAAGAGGGTTCCGTACCATCGCATTTTCTGTGAGAACTAGAAGGATTGGGATTTTCGTTTACGTTTTCCTGTAAATTAAGTGTATATCCCATGGTAACAATTTTTTTTTTAAAGTGGTCATGTTCGAGTCGAACTCGCGTAAAGAGGGTTCCGTAACATCGCATTTTCTGTGAGAACTAGAAGGATTGGGATTTTCGTTTACGTTTTCCTGTAAATTAAGTGTATATCCCATGGTAACAATTTTTTTTTTAAAGTGGTCAAGTTCGAGTCGAACTCGCGTAAAGAGGGTTCCGTACCATCGCGTTTTCTGTGAGAACTAGAAGGATTGGGATTTTCGTTTACGTTTTCCTGTAAATTAAGTGTATATTACAGTAAAGGGGGCGTGGGAGGGGAGGGGGGAGGGGGGAAGGGGGATGGGAAGGGGGAGGGAGAGGGAGAGGGAGAGGGAGAGGGAGAGGGAGAGGGAGAGGGAGAGGGAGAGGGAGAGGGAGAGGGAGAGGGAGAGGGAGAGGGTGAGGGACCGTGTGGGGCCGGTACTTTAAAAGAATAGCCCCACTGCATCTCTCCCCGTGTATGTCGTAAAAGGCGACTAAGGGATACGAATCCCTTCATATATCACTAGGTGGTAGGGTTTAACCCGCCCGGGTTGGTACCACCGCACTGAATGAAAGGTCGGCCGAAACGGCTATGTAAATAGTTTGTGTTTTCCGTCCAGTTCAGTGTAGCCGGCACGACCGAAGGGAAGCACTAACGTGGCACCAAGTTCACCCGGTGTTATGGGCTGACATCACGGATGTTGTAGGTGATGTAGCCAACCGTGTCAGTTTCCATAAAAATAAAAAAGGGAGAGGGAGAGGGAGAGGGAAAGGGAGAGGGAGAGGGAGAAGAAATTCGTATTTCAAAAGAAGAAAGTAAGTAACAGAGGCGTGGCCGAAGGCCGAGCTGTATCCTGGAAGACGCTAAACTTTCTCGATGACAGTAGGTAAATATGGGCGATAGTTACTTACTTTCTTCAAGACGGTTTATAGTCTTCCTGAACGCAGCTCGGCCTTCGGCCTCGCCCTCAATTACTTAATTTCTTCGAAAAGGTTTATAGTCTTCCTGAACGCGGCTCGGCCTTCGGCCTCGCCGTTAGTTACTTACTTTCATCGAAAATGTTTATGGTCTTCCTGAACGCAGATCGGCCTTCGGCCTCGCCCTCTGTTACTTACTTTCTCCGAAAAGGTCATCGTCTTCCTGAACGCAGCTTGGCCTTCGGCCTCGCCCTCAGTTACGTACTTTCATCAAGAAGGTTTATAGTCTTCCTGAACGCAGCTCGGCCTTCGGCCTCGCCCTCAATTACTTAATTTCTTCGAAAAGGTTTATAGTCTTCCTGAACGCAGCTCGGCCTTCGGCCTCACCCTTAGTTACTTACTTTCATCGAGAAGGTTTATGGTCTTCCTGAACGCAGCTCGGCCTTCGGCCTCGCCCTCTGTTACTTACTTTCTTCGAAAAGGTCATCGTCTTCCTGAACGCAGCTCGGCCTTCGGCCTCGCCCTCAGTTACTTACTTTCTTCAAGAAGGTTTATAGTCTTCCTGTACGCAGCTCGGCCTTCGGCCTCGCCCTCAAATACTGAATTTCTTTGAGTAGGTTTATCGTCTTCCTGAACGCAGCTCGGCCTTCGGCCTCGCCCTTAGTTACTTACTTTAGTTGAGAAGGTTTATCGTTTACCTTAACGCAGATCGGCCTTAGTTACTTACTTTCTTCCTTTGAAATACGAATTTCACGCGAGCGAAGCCGCGGGCAAAAGCTAGTATACCATAATGTTCTAGTTTCATTAGTAATATTTCATGATTTACACAGTCAAAGGCTTTGGACAGATCACAAAAGATGCCATAAGTATGCTGAGAGTCGTCTAGGGAAGTTAATATTGATTTTACCATAGAAGCTATAGCATTTTAGCATACTGGACTAGACGAAAACACAGCCGAGGCTGCTATGCGGCCATCTTACATCCAGTACGGTGGTACCAGCCCAGTCGGTTACAATTTGAGCCTACCACCTAGTAAAGGGTAGAAGGGACCTACAGTTTTACAGCGGTTCCGAACGGTGAAGCAGCAGGTGTAGGTAGGTATGCACGTAAATTTTTTCATCAGAAAAAACTCATTGGTACACGCATAGCCGACTATCATTGTCTCCCTCTACGGAGACAAGCCATGCTGCATCGTCATAGCCCCACTGCGACGTTGCTATCGCTTACTCGCTCTCGCTTACCTACCGATGACAGGAGCGAGAGAGAAACATGAAATCGCTCACCCTTCATCGGGCGCCCGTCGCAATCTTCGTGTTTCTATCTCGCTCCTGTCACAGGGAGGCAAGCGAGAGCGAGTAAGCGATAGCAACGTCGCAGTGGGGCTATGACGATGCAGCATGGCTTGGTCTCCGTAGAGGGAGACCAATGATAGTCGGCTATGGTACACGCCAACCGGATTCGAACCTCGGACGTCTCATATGAGAAGCCGATGCCCAAACCACTCGGCCACCCGCTGGCGTATGTACTTACTTATACGCAAGCTTATACGCCATAATTGCTCATGTTCTGTGTTAATTTCAACCGGTTACCTATACCGGTTTGAAAAGATACAGCGCTGCTTTAAAGGTAAGAAGGAGAGACGGACGACGACGACGACGTAGGCTCAGTTTTTAGGCTTCCGTCCGTAGTAAAAAATTGCCGTGTCCGTGTATGTCGTACGTGGCCTCCACGAGCAATTAACCTAATTTGGCTTATTTGAATTTTTTCAATATACTATGAACTGTTGACTGGAAGATATTGCGACAAAAAGGCCTTCTCCATGGTACAAAACAAAACATATTTAGCGTCAATTAACGATCAGCTATAGAATGTTACATGTAGGTCATTTAAAATTTATTTTTTAAAGCTCGACACGTGGCAATGTTACACCTACGAGCAGGTGTCTAACGATGCCCATGGACATTATGTGATCTATGGAAACTGGAAATGCCATGCCGCCGGCCTGACAGGAGCCTTTTCACGCCCCTTTTGAAAGACCCCAGGCTGTATTTGGTATCGAATTGTACAAAAAAAAATTTTTTTTATGGAAACTAACACGGTTGGCTTCATCACATACAACATCCGTGATGTCAGCCCATAACACCGGATGAACTTGGTGCCACGTCAGTACTTCCCTTCGGTCGTGCCGGCTATACTGAACTGGACGGAAAACACTAACTATTTACATAGCCGTTTCGACCGACCTTTCATTCAGTGCGGTGGTACCAACCCGGGCGGGTTAAACCCTACCACCTAGTAATATAAGAAGGGAGTCATATCCCTTAGTTGCCTTTTACGACATACACGGGGAGAGATGCAGTGGGGCTATTCTTTTAAAGTACCGGCCCCACACGGTACAAATTTAAGTAATTAAATTTAAGTAATTATTTTAGTACAGTGTAATGCGCCGACGAATATAATTTTCTCCATAAACTCTAGAACTACTAGCTAGACTTGTAAAAAAACACAGTTCCAGAATTATTTCAGAATAAAAAAAGAAAATGTTGGCCTTCAAGATATCCAGTCCTACAAAGGAACATATCAAAACAAAACCTTTTGCCATCCCATTTGAAGGTTTATCGTCGTAATTTTTCAGACGTTCCTAGTCGTTACTTCCCGCGGCATAACTTAGTTGGCTGCGTTCCCCTCGGGAACATGCTCGGAGGGAGGGAGTTGACATTAAAGCAGTTTTGCTATTGTAAAATCATCTTTATTACCAGCTATATACGGTATGGAGTATTTTAATGATACCTGAATGACAAATTTCTTAAAGCCGAAATAAACAAACGAAACTGAAATTTAAGTACCTTTATCGCAGCCTTACCGTATCACGCCTTCTTTTATAGAAATCTCCTTAGAAAAATCGAAGAGGGATAAAAAATTATTAACCAAGTTTTCTTGACTTAACTATTGAAATCCAAATATCGTTTGCAATTTATGTATGTCTAGCAGTACCGGCGCTCCGCTGTGGCATATACTCTATAACTATCCTTAGACGTTCCTGAAAATATCAGTGAAAACGCCATGCGCATTGGCTAAGTAGTTCTCGACTTATAAAATAACATAGAATCGATGACAGCCCATCGGTGAATAGATTTTTTCTTTTATTAGGTAAAGGTTGCAGTTTTTTTAATTTACATATTATGTCATTAAATATATTGAATTTCATTGATCGTATTGAAATAAAATCGTAGTCGAATGAAACGTTATTTGTGATTCAGATCTTGAATATGCCACCTTACAACCACTACGTTAAAAAAAAATGTGTGTTAGTATTTTCGAATTGGTGATTTAACTGATAACTTTTCTGGCAACATTATTAAAACATGACAATACCTTGTGTTTGACTGCTACGAATAGTTTGATAGTTTCTAAATACAAAGCAATATTCTCAAGTTAGCATTTCGGTAAGCGCCTCCCGCAGGCGCATGAAGTTTGCGAATATTCTCTGAATAGTTTCCAATAGAATATACAAGTTGGAATATTATTGATACAATATTATTTCTATGTTTCCCCACTTTTAGGTATTTTTTACTAGCTTTTGCCCGCGACTGCACTTCGCATGACTTTTTGCTCACAGCTGAGGCCGGCGATGACGTAGCCTTATCATTTTATAACCTAAAACAATCTTGAGAAGGGACGGAGTTTAACATTTAAAACCGTATGTAAATTGATATAGTGGTTCTCTTAGTAGAGAATATGAGATGTGAATTATTTACTACATAGGTTTTTTGCATTGTGGGTATTGACACCCCGACCCATATTGACGTACGTTACACTGTCGTAGAAACTTTGCTTTATTTATTAGGAATGTATGTACCTACATCACAGCAAACCGAACTTGCGAAAGCATTAAGAAGCTTGAGAGTTACTAGTGCCGATTTGAGCTTCAAAAGCAAAAACTTTCGTAATCGAAAGTTAAATTCGGATTTGTCTCGTTTCATCCAGATGGCGCCGCCGCCCGCCGCCTTTCACAAACATCAGACTCGAAGCGGACTTTTTCAGATGTAGATTCTTCTAACTTGGCTAAGGAGGGCTTAAAATCGGTCTAGTGCGCACTGATTTGCGTATGTACTCTCTGGACTCTGAAAACAACGTATTTTCAAATATTTCTAAAGAACAGGTGCAACAACTCTCCGGCAGGTGAAAAGTAATTATAAATGGTGGTGAATCAAACGGACAATCCTTAACGTCCTACTTGCGCCCCGTTGTCGATACTATGTTTTCAGGTTTCCCTACCCCATACGGAAGCATATTACTAAGCCTACGCAGTTTGTAGGTCTGTCTGTCTGTCTGTCTGTTCTACTGCTGTATCTTAGAAAGAGTAAAAAAAACCGGCCAAGTGCGAGTCGAACTCGCGCACCGAGGATTCCGTATCGGCATGTCATGGCCGGCGGCACTCACGCCATCTATGGCGTGTTTATGGAATATATTTTTTTTTTAATGGAAACTGACACGGTTGGCTACATCACCTACAACATCCGTGATGTCAGCCCATAACACCGGGTGAACTTGGTGCCACGTCAGTGCTTCCCTTCGGTCGTGCCGGCTACACTGAACTGGACGGAAAACACAAACTATTTACATAGCCGTTTCGACCGACCTTTCATTCAGTACGGTGGTACCAACCCGGGCGGGTTAAACCCTACCACCCAGTAATATAAGAAGGGAGTCATATCCCTTAGTCGCCTTTTACGACATACATGGGGAGAGATGCAGTGGGGCTATTCTTTTAAAGTACCGGCCACACACGGTACAAGGCTTCATAATAGTTAAAATTCATGATTAGTTGAAATGCTTCATACTATTTTCGATAGATGGCGCGCGCGCATACACTTTTCAGTTTATTCTATGGGAACCCCCGTGAATTTTTTACTTTTTCTTATTTTTATTATTTGTTGTTATATCGGCCATAATAACACATAATATTCTGTGAAAATTTCAACGGGCTACCTATTACGGTTCAAGAGATACAGCCCTCGGACACACGGACGGACAGACAGACAGACAGACGGCGTAGGCTTAATAATAGGGTCCCATACCGGATACGGAACACTAAAAATTAAGGGGATTTTCAAAGTTTTTTTTTTGTGATACGAAAACCTCAGCGCTCGAATCCGACTCGCACTTGGCCGGTTTTTATGCGAGGCGCAACATTGGGCACCGTTGCACCCGCTTATATGTGCTAACGGTGTCCATGAATATGCTCGCTTATAAGTCGAGAACTACTCAATCAATACACATGGCGTTTTCACGAAAGTTTTCTGGCATTTCTAAGGACGGTTATAGGATATTTTAACGTAAAACGAAGCCACGGTAACAGCTAGTTATCACTGGACTCTATCGGTTATTAATGTATCTTTAACAATATACGACGACGCGAGCGTTCTGTTGCTAATTTTGAAGATTTATAGATTGTTTTGGAGATTTATAAAATTGTGAGCAATCTACGACAATAGCAGTTCGAAAATCAATTACAACGCGAGCGGAGCCGCGGGTATAGTTAAATAAGTTATATCATACGAATATTTATGTGTCAAAGTGCACATAAGAGAAATTAAACAAGGTTTAATTATTATACGGTGGCGCCAGATGTCGACACACGTAAATTTAATTACAATCAAAATTATTAAATTCTGGCTTATGTCCGCAGCTTTTACGCATTTACATAATTACTCGTAATCGCACTACCCTCGAACTTGTGCAGAATTATGTATACCTTGGACAAAGCAGCCAGTTAGGCAAGCACAACTTCGACAAGGATACCGACGACAGAAGGATTCAGTTAGCTTCTTGAAGAGGCTTGGGCCTCTGCTGGTGGACGCAACTGGCGTCCCGCATCAAGGGCCTACGGCACAGAAGAGAGATATAGGGCTAACGCCTACGGGTTATAAAATCAATGGGCCTACTTCATTCAAAGAGTAAGCCTTGCCATCCAGCGCAGCGGGGTAATGCCGCAAGTGTTCTAGGAACATTTGGAAACGCTCCTTTTGTGATAGTTATTTTAATGTTTGTTAGGTAGGTTTTCAATTCTTTAGTTATTAGTATTATTTTTTTATATTTTATGAAAACAAATACTAGAATGTTTGACTGGGCCGCATTTGGGAAACTCCGTCACATCTTCTCATCCTTCTCAGTAATGAATGAATGACGTACGGAACAGAAATGTGGACCCTGACGGTTAGCCTGGTCTACAAATTTAAAGTCGATCAGCAAGCTATGGAAAGAACATTGCTCAGTATTTCATTGATCGATAAAATCCGTAGTGACGAAATACGATAAAGAACTAAGGTTGTCGAGTAGCTGAAGTGACAGTGGGCTGGGCACATCTGTCGCAGACCCGACAACCGCTGGAGTAGATGGGTGCTCGAATGGAGGCCACATACAAGCAAACGTAGGTTAGGCTAGGTGGAAAGACGACCTTAAAAAGGTAGCCGGAAGTGGATTTATGAAAAGAGCGTGGTGGCGTGCCTTGGGAGAGGCATATGTCCAGCAGCGGACCGATGCGGGCTGATGATGATGACGATGACTTTTTCTTTGTGGAAACTGACACGGTTGGCTACATCACCTACAACATCCGTGATGTCAGGCCATAACACCGGGTGAACTAGGTGCCATGTCAGTGCCTGCCTTCATTTCATGTCGGCTGCACTGAACTGGACAGAAAACACCAACTATTTACATAGCCGTTTCCACCGACGTTTCATTCAGTGCGGTGGTATCAACCCGGGCGGGATAAAACCTACCACCTAGGAAGGTAAGAAGGTAAGAGACCTACAGTCTTACGTGGAATCCGAACCACGGTCAGCCTTCAACGGTCGAGCGGTCACCCATCCAAACACTGACCGCGCCCAGGTGTGCTTAACTTAACAACCATGGATTAATAAGACTTATTAATCCATGTTAACAACAGTCGGCCGACCGCACCACTGAGCTACCGAGGCTGACAATTACTTAATTGGCCCGTTTTTCCGTTATCCCAAGTGTAGATTTCACACATTGTTTCAGTTGGCGCAAGGAGGTGTGGTGCGGGGACGAGGCGGGTGCACGTGCGACGACGCCGGAGGTGAGGGCGGCGCCGGCGCGGGCGCAGGCGGCGGCGGGGCGCAGTGATGCCGGCGCCGGAGCGGTGACCCAGCATGAGCCGCCCGGCCCTCGCCGCGCTGCTGCGGCTGCTCCTCATCGCAGGTACTACATAGAGGCTTAGGGTACTTAGGGATGATTTCGTCGCATCCAGGATTTATATGGCAAAACAAAAATGCCATACGAATCCTCGATCGAATCGAGCGCAGTGCGCGCGTTTTTATGGTGATTTTTTTAGTTTTTGTTTGTTTAAAAATTATTAGAACTTGTTTTTTTTTTCAAATAATGCTGATTTAGTGTCAAGAAAATTAAATTCTCTATACAATGACGTAAATTTTATTCTAAAATAATTATCCAGTATGGAGCTAGCTCGACATAAGAAATTAAAATTCCCATTTAGAAATTTTTATCACCATGAATAAATACTGTAAATTTAAAAAGCCTGCTTCAGTGTTTAGTAAATATTATCTAGTTTTAAAAAAATTAATTATTTTTTAGGGTTCCGTACCTCAAAAGAGGAAAAACGGAACCCTTATAGGATCACTTTGTTGTCCGTCTGGCTGGCTGTCTGTCCCTCAAGACCCTTTTTCTCAGGAACGGGTAGACGTATCAATTTGAAATTAATACCAAATATTAAGGTCTACGTTTCCTCGGAGGTGTAAAAAAATTAAGTTTCTAAGTCAACGCAATCACAAGATACGGCCATTTATGTCATAAATTTTGCTACCGGCAAATGAAATCAAAACCTATGGAGTACTTTCCGTTGACCTAGAATCATGAAATTAGGTACGAAGCAAGGTCTCATAGCACAAGTAAAGGAAAAAATCCGAAAATCGCAAATTTGCAGTTATATCACATAAAAAAAAAGTTTGCTTGTTTTGTATGTCAAGACCCTTTTTCTCAGGAACGAGTCAAGGTATAAAGTTCAAATTAATACAAAATATTAACATCTACGATCGCTTAGAGATGTAGGAAACTCAAGCTTCTAAATTAACACAATCAAAAGATACGGGTATTGATGTCAGATTTTGATACTCGTAAATTCACTCAAAACAAATCAAAACCTACAGAGTACTTCGCGTTGACCTAGAATCACGAAATTCGGTACGAAGCAAGGTCTCACAGCACAAATAAAGGAAAAAATCCGAAAATTGTAAATTCGTACTTACATCACATAAAAAAAAACTTTGCTTGTTTTGTATGTCAAGACCCTTTTTCTCAGGAACGGGTCAAGGTATCAAGCTGAAATACCACCGGCGGCGCCGCGGCGGCGGCGGCAGGCAGAATAATAAAAAAAAATTAAATTAAATTTTCAATTATTAAAATTGTTGCGCGTTTAAAATCACGCAGTCCAAAGCACAGGTTTCTTGGTCGTTGTTTTTGCGTCAACTGGCCGGTGACGAAATATTGGATTCATGGAACACAAAAAAATAAAATAATTTCAATTTGACAACGAAGAACTGTCATCTCGGCGTTAACTATAAAAATGAATGTTCGTTCGTTCGTTCGTCTTCTATCCGATTATGATGAAACTTTCGTGGGTTGTTGTGCGCGCACCCGCGAATGTAAAGAAAACTAAAAAAGTTCAAATTAATTTAAGGCATGCTTTTCGTTACGTTCATTCTAATAATCGGCACAACAATCAACGCTGACGGCACGGCGGCGCGCGGCGCCGACGGAACCCTCGGTGCGCGAGTCAGACTCGCACTTGTCCGGCTTTTTTCATATTATGTACTTCATAGAACTAAATTTTTGTTTGAAGTTTTACAATTTTCGTTGTTTTGCCATATGAATCCTCTTAAGTCTTAACCGACGTTTATACATACACGCTGAATCCCGACAGTCGGGGTAAGCAGAATAATCGGTGTTGTGCTGCAAGAACTCTGGTAAATTACAGCACAACTCCGACTACCACGTTTCGCAAAGTATTCGGACAAGATATTATCTATCAAGCAGCAGCATGTAAGGCACGAAGGAAGACCCACCTGCTGCATGACGTTTATCTGTTGATCTTTGTAACCGGCAGCTACATTTTGGCCGATCTTTCAGTATGTCAGTATGTCTGTCCATCTCTGTCAGCAGGTCGTGGCTGCGACCAGATAATATCTGGACGGAACCGTGATGGATCGTATGAATCGTAACACCATAGAAAATCTTACATCTGTCTTGAAAGTCTTGTGTCTTATTTTGCTAATCGTGACGGTCGGTGTAGTGCTGTAATTTACCAGAGTGCTTGCAGCACAGCACCGATGGCTCTGCGTACCTTGATTCTCGGGAAACAGCGTGATGGTACATATGATTCACGAAATATTGGAGTTACCTAACCTACTCAATTGATTTTTTTTTTTATGGAAACTGACACGGTTGGCTACATCACCTACAACATCCGTGATGTCAGCCTATAACACCGGGTGAACTAGGTGCTATGTCAGTGCTTCCCTTCGGTCGTCGGTCTCCTTGTCGATTTCGACAAGGAGACCGACATTTTCTTTCATAGCGCTCCCACCGCTCAACCGGTGGAACCCTCCTTTTCTTTATTTATTTAATTGTAATAGTTATTATTTAATTTAAAGTAAATTTTATTATAATTCTTTTTTAAGATAGTTTACTTTTAATAGAAATTCTTCTTTTTTATCAAATAATAATAATACGAGTATAATTAAATTTATTATTGTAAATTTGGTTACAAATAGTAATCGTATTTGATCTGTGATGGATGACTCTCATAAACGAGCATGTCACATATAGTGGTTCGGTCTTTGCCCACATAACATAACTTTTAGTTCACCTAACTAGAGAGTCGATTTATTATAGTGAAATGTAAGTAGATAGTAAAAGAGCTGAGTGTTAGAATACAGCCCGTGCATACAAATTTCAAGTGGCATTTTCCTTGTTTGTTATGCTAGGCGCGTTAATAGTTAAACGTAGTGCTGTGAGCCAGGAAATTCCACATGGACAGTTTGAGCTTATATGGTTCGAGTTTGCCTGCAGCGCATCGTACGAACAGAAGAAAATGTGGAGTAGAATAGTAATTTCGTCCTTGGAGCTTTATTGATCTATGGACGACGAGTTCTCGAGCGCAAACTTGTTCACATACATAAGTATTCCGCTGATAAATGCATCGTAGCTCCCAAACGGATGGGCCGATATGGATGCGGTTTTTTTTATCAGAAAGCTGGCTTAACCGGGACGATTCGGATCAGGTGAGCCGATTCGTAAAAGACAATTTCCACTTTGTTAATTAAAGGCATGTCGGGATCACTAAACAAATAATTGAACTCGATCCCCCGACGCCTTTAATTAACTAAGCGGAAATTATTTTTTACTTTTTAAGGGTTGTTGAACGTTGGGGTTTTTTTTATTTGTAATTTTATTTTATCTGTGATTCTACTCTTATCTTTGTTTACATATATGTTTTTGTATATTGCAATATGTAAGTATGTAGGTAGATGCTTAATTGGTTTTTAAAATGTTGTTTAATTACAAACCTACCTACCTAATATTACCTTTGTATAGGTACCTTTTTTTTATAATTACTTTTGTTTAATAATCTTGACAAGTTGTGACTGAATATCAGCGTGATCTGGGAGTAATCTTAGCAAGGCAAATGCTGGCCCGCTGTCTATTTACTATGCAAAAAAAATTTATGTCCAAATAAAAATATTTTATTCTTATTCTATTCTTAACGAGGCATCATTGCAATTTTTGTAATAAACTTGTAAACTTGTAGACAGGGGCTTTTGTAAAGACAATAGCCCCTGTCTGGCTTTTCCCACCAGCCCTGTAGACATTTTTCACCGAGACCTTCCCGGTCTGTTTCACGTCGTCTAACTGAATATTTATGATTTTTCTGAAGACTACAAAAACATCCCGTCCGTTATTCAAACATTTCCCGACGAAAAAAATTAAAGTGTATTTTTGTTTTTGAGAAAATTCGACGATCATATATTTAGAAATTCCGAATACGACAGAGGCCATTCAGCTAATAAACGTTAAGATAAATGTACATGAGCAAGGCTACATTTTTCGGATTTAATCTTTTCTTATGAAAAGTGCGACATGTGGTATCGTTACCTACGAGTAGGTGTCTAACGATGCCCATGGACAGTCTGTGATGCGCGGGGATTGCGAGTCCATGCAGTCCTGACCCCGACACTTTGAAAAACCCCATGTTCAACTTGGAAGAAAATAGATATGCAGGGAGTGCGTTCCATACGTCTACGCCGCCGTTTGTCCGTCCGTCCGTCCGTCCGTCTTAGGAATCGTAATACGTAACCGGTTGATATTTTCATGGAATATATCTTATTATGGCGGACATCCTATCAAATAAAAAAACTAAATTAAAAAATTAAGGGAGTCCCCAACAAGAAAAGTTTTTTTTTTTATTTTTTATTTAGCTCTATCGTAAATACTGTGTGTATTGACAAGCGTCAAGCATGGTATGATTATGGTGCAAACTCTAAAGTAAAACAACGAATAATAAAAACAGGCCAATTACGTGCTGGTACGGAACCCTCGGTTCATCTGTCTGACTCACACTTGAACAGGTTTTTTTTTCAACCAGTTCAAATAGCAGACTGCCTTTCCAAATTAGCGAAACCAAACTTTTTACACAAGAAAAGAAAAGTGTGATAAATACGTCACAACTAAAATGTTAAAAGCTTGTTAAAAGCTGTACATTTCTATTCCTCGCTACCCTTGACAGGGCGTGGCGTGAGTGCGAGCTACTGTTAATGTCGTCTAGACTACCAGGTCACCCATCCCCTTCTTGCATTCTTCACTTAGCTGTATACAAGCTACTACCATACCATACATACATCATATTATTATCACACCTGTGTACCAACAGGGAAGGCGAAGACAACGGGCTTACTGCCCTCTCTTTATATATATATTTTTATTGCTTCCGATCTGGGTGGCTGTGCTTGAGGTCGAAACCTCAGGCGTAGCCAATTTCAAATGTCCTTGTTTAAAAAAAACTAATAACAATAAAATACAAAGTTAATAAAAATTTATCTTGAAAGTAATAATAATAAAGTTGTCAAAAATGTGAATTAATATTAAAAAAAAATATTGTGTGAAAATGGCATTTGAATTTTTTTAAAAATAGGTAAACTCTAGTTATATTTCAAGGCGAGAACACACAACAGAGTAACGATCCTAGTCTAGTACATACATACATATTTATGTAGGTTACAGAAGAGTGATTGATGGTCTGCCTTTTTGATATTTAACACCATCTCACTGGATGCCAGTGTAGCAAAGAATATTGGATTTTTATGGCTTTTCTCAAACAATATACATCATTTCTCATTTTTTTTTTCAACAATATCATCACACGGCATTTCTCAACAATATCACCTACAACGTCCGTGATGTTAGCCCATAACACCGGGTGAACTAAGTGCCATGTCAGTGCTTCCCCCTTTGATCGTGCTGACTACACTGAACTGGTCGGAAAACACAAACTATTTACATAGCCGTTTCGACCGACGTTTAATTCAGTGCGGTGGTATCAACCCGGGCGGGTTAAACCCTACCACCAAGTAAGATTAGGAGGGAAGGGACCTACAGTTTTACGAGGAATCAGAACCTCGGTCAGCCTCCAACGGTCAGCGGTCACCCATCCAAGTACTGACCGCACCCAGCGTTGCTTAACATTCAATAGCGACAGTTGACTGTCTGCACCACTGAGCTATCGAGGCTGACGTGGTCCTATTTTAATTGGGTCAAGATCGGATTGGAAAGCGAGGCGGAATGCGGCGGATTCCGCCGAGTACATTAATAGCAAAAAATTACTAAAAAAAACTGTGAAATAAAAAAAAAGTTTTAAAAAACATAAAACCGACTTCCTAAAAAAAGTAAAACTAAAAAACTATTTAAAATAAAAATATAAAAACCGCCTTCAAAAATATATGATATAAAAACCTAAAAAAAAACTAACCCTAGAGTTGAAGGCGGTGCTAAAGCAAGCAAAAATGATGCATGAAAGAAAACATGAGTGGATGATAATATCCTTTGTGATTTGTGTAGCCTTTTTAGCACCGCCTTCAACTCTAGGGTTCGTTTTTTTTTTAGGTTTTTATTTCATATATTTTTGAAGGCGGTTTTTATATTTTTATTTTAAATAGTTTTTTAGTTTTACTTTTTTTAGGAAGTCGGTTTTATTTTTTTTAAAACTTTTTTTATTCTAACTAGTGCTATTTTTATATTAGAATGCGTTTGAGATCAGGTTTGAGGTATACATTTCAAAATAGTTTTTCATGTCATAAGGGTGAATAATTTTAATAATAATAATTTTAGGCGACTAAGGGATAAGGACGAGATGCCGTTCTAAAGGGCGACAGGATAGCCATCTCTCACCCTGGCGCTGTCCTTCCACCGAGTCATGAAGGAGGTGGGTCTTTGTGCCTTATTTGCTGCTTGATAGTAATCTTGTCCGAATACTCTGCTAAACGTGGTGGTCGATGTTGTGCTGAAATTTACAAGAGTTCTTGTAGCACAACACCGAATACTCTGCTTACCCTGATTGTCGGGATACAGGGTGTGTGGTATGTATGTATGTATGTCATAAGGACTAAATATACTTACTTCATAATTTTTTCTTTAGATTTATTGAGCACTAGGCACTCACGTTTGGCTGTCCATCGTGGAGTGCTGGCCCCTACAATGTACCAGAGTGTAAGTTGCGCATGGCAGACGAAGCACGCGTTGAGAAGTATGTGTGGAGTTACAATGAAAGATAGATTGAGAAATAGTGTAGTGCGATAGCGCTGTGGGCTGAAAGAAGATATAGTGACAAGGATTGAGAAAGGAATGCTTCGGTGGTTCGGTCATGTTGGAAGAATGGATGATAGGAGACTAACGAAAGAAATGTATGAAGCAAATGTGAGTGAAAGAGTCGGGAAGGGTCGCCCTAGACGCACGTACCTGGACCAGATCGGGCATGTGCTCAAAAAGGGTCAAGTGCGTAGTATCCGTAACCGACGAGCATGCATGAAGAACATTATGGGAGTGGAAGAGGCGGCAGAGGTGTGTCAGGATCGTGGCACGCGGAGATCCGTTGTCTCTGCCTACCCCACCGGGATACAGGCGTGACGCTATGTATGTATGTATGTATTTATTGAGCTTTTACGTTCCTACGAGTAATCGCCTCGGATAGCGCGTGTGCTGTCCGTTCGTCCGTCTGTACTGACGAACGGACAGACACCTGACTGATTTTATGAGGTCTTCGCCAGCTTCGCGTGGCTAGCTACGGAACCAAAGAAAAAACAGGTGTATTTTAAATTTACATTCACTTTACTACTCCTCTAGATGTTGGTTTAATTTCGCTTGGCCGTAAATGTTTGCCCGATTTCATGTGAGCTTTTGAGATAATCACTTATTCCTGTTTTTATTTTATTAGCAATCTTAGTACATATTAGTAAATACATAACTTCACACCTGTTCCCCAGTGGGGGTAGACAGAGACAACTACGTACCATGGTCCTCCTGAAATCGTGACACACCTCCGAAGTATCTTCCAAAGAGTTCTAGCTTATTTTATATTTAAGACAAGCTGTGCCCGCGGCTCCGCTCGCTCTCATATTTCACTTCACTGCTAACCTCATAAGCGTTTTAGCGTGATATTAAGTAGCCTATAGTTGATGGGAAGAATCAAGCTATCCGTAGAATTTTGTTTTATTAAAATCGGTTCAGTGGTTCTCGAGTTATAAGCGGACAGACAGACACTCAGACAGAAAGCAGACGTTGGATTTTATTATAGGTATATAAGGAAGCTTAAATTGTAGCTGACTTAGTTACTGTTACAGTTATATGAATACATACATTATGAGATCGATATGGTTCTAACGTGTATCTCTACTTTTAAAGCCAACTTTACAAACGAGAGGCTTTCATTATTGATCCGTCACTTCGTATATACACAGCGCGTCAGTTTGTTTGCTTGAAGAAAACAATTTTACAAGACTGTGTGTGTATGGAGTCTTGCAAGTTTAATTTACTAATTTTCTCGTTTATGAGGTTTATGTTCCTTAATTGGTAAATGATGTCTCTTTGTCGTCGGTTTGTTAGCCTTTTGAAATCATAGTCTTGGCTTGTGAACGTAAAATTTTTAACGGGGTAACTCGCGTTCCGACTTAGAGAATGAGCCTAAAATTTCACGCATTTGGAGCTGGGCTTTGAAAAAAAATACAAACGTTAGATCATCTTTAAAAAAGTTAAACTGAAATTTAGGAATTGCATTATGCTGTCATTATCAAAATAAATTGTCAATAAAGACTGTGCTTTGAAATTTCCAATGTACCTGCAATCTGTGCAATATATATACGAGTAATATAGGTAATTCACCTTTATTCCAAGTTTATCCCTTTAAAACTCCATAAGCTCAGTTGTTCCGAACGAATCCCGCGTTGCTTAATCACTATTTCACACAGCTTTTATCCATCGCCACCACAGATCAGATAAGTTATAGCTAGATGGCGATCTGAAGTATCCATGTTGAAAGCCTATTTTTGAGAACGCAATGCTTTTTGAAATCGTATTATACGTCGAAAATATGAAATGATCTTCCTGTTTCTTGCTGCCTATAAGCTAGGTATCGTCGAACGACATGTCAATAATTGAGACGAATACCTATTCGTTCTACTTATAGCTGGCACGGCGCCTTGCTGTGCTTGGTTTCGCGAGGAGTGGTGTTATTGGCTGTGTCAAATCTTGGGCTTTTGGGCACAGTCAGCCGGCACGGGTAACTGTGCTTATATAAAACAGCATCTGTTTTCGCTGCATTATGCGGAGAGTTGCACGTATGGCAGAGGATGTCGACATCTTGGCGCGATTTCTCTGGCCGTAGATCTCACTGGCTGTAAGTCTCACTGGCTGTAGATCTCACTGGCTGTAGATCTCACTGGCTGTAGTTGTCACTGGCTGTGAATCTCACTGGCTGTAGATTACACTGGCTTTAGGTCTCACTGGCTAAATCTCACTGGCTGTAGATCTCACTGGCTGTAAGTAGATCTCACTGGCTGTAGATATCACTGGCTGTAGATCTCACTGGCTGTAGATCTCACTGGCTGTAGGTCTCACTGGCTGTAGATCTCACTGGCTGTAGGTCTCACTGGCTGTAGATCTCTCTGGCTGTAGATCTCACTGGATGTAGTTGTCACTGGCTGTGGATCTCACTGGCTGTAGATTACACTGGCTTTAGGTCTCACTGGCTAAATCTCGCTGGTTGTAGATCTCACTGGCTGTAAGTAGATCTCACTGGCTGTAGATATCACTGGCTGTAGATCTCACTGGCTGTAGGTCTCACTGGCTGTAGATCTCACTGGCTGAAGGTCTCACTGGCTGTAGATCTCACTGGCTGTAGACCTCACTGACTGTAGATCTCACTGGAAGTAGATCTCACTGGCTGTATAACTCACTGGCTGTATATCTCACTGGCTGTAGATCTCACTGGCTGTAGATCTCACTGGCTGTAGATCTCACTGGAAGTAGATCTCACTGGCTGTATATCTCACTGGCTGTATATCTCACTGGCTGTAGATCTCACTGGCTGTAGATCTCACTGACTGTAGATGTCACTGGCTGTAGATCTCACTAGCTGTATATGTCACTGGCTGGCTGTGGCCACGAAGCACTGCCGTGCGCTTATTGCTGGAAGTTGATTGGTAGTCATTTTAGCGACACCGTGTCCCAATACAAAGCAAGCTAGATAGCGCATCTAGCCATTATCATCTGATCTGTGATCGACGCGTCGTCGTCCCGTGCGTGATATTAAAAATTCTTTGTTCCCATTTCCTATAGCCCTCGGCAGGTCATTGGGAAAATTAATCGCTATTGTGGAGGCCTTGTTATTGTTGCGAGTGAAAAAGTTCGAATGAACGACTTTAAATTTATTTTTACGAAGGACTCGCCGCTGTTGCACGCAGCTCCGCTCGCGGAATTGTTAGGTTTGGGCGAAGTTTTCTGAACAATGGTAATGAGGTAAATATATATCCTTAGTTAGGTACATAAGTATGCTGCATGTACTTTCCTACCCAACTATGGTTTAGCCAAAAGGTCCTTGCAATGCATAATATTATGTATTGCAAGGAGTTTTAAATAAATATTAACCCAAATTATCTAACGGATTTTGCCAATCTCCGTGTATTTTGGGCACGACTTAAAATTACTTCATCGCAGCGGGGATAAACAAATAATGGAAGGTGAATTCCGAGCGCCGCGATTAATTAGTTCGTAATTTCAAATTTAAACAGTGATAATTGAGAAAGTTAGATTGCTCCAGACAAGTCGGCGCCCGAAAATTGTCTGTGCCGAAACTCTGTCATTTTAATATTGATTAATTACCTTTCGCATTTCGGGCCTCAGAATGTCTTCATTCTCGCCAACCCTATTCACTAGCAGAAATGGAAAATCGAGTTCCCCGTCCATCACCACCGTACTAGGTTAGCTTGCATGTATCGCCAACATTCTAAAATACTGCCAAGATGACCGAGACGTGCGTCCACCAATATTCTACTACTGCGCTGGCCTTGAGCGAAATGTAGAGCCCGCCAAAGCGGCGGCGGTAGGAATACCACCGCACTGATAGAAATTAGGTCAAAACGGTTATGAAAAATATTCCGTGCTTTCTGTCGTAATCGGCCCGACTAAAAGGTATAAGGGAAACGCTGACATGGCGATGAATCCTGCCATGTTAGATTCAACAAATAACAATTCTATTACGAGTAAATGAATGTATTGCTATTTTTGGTGACGTTTACATTGACAAAAAGCCGAGTCAATCCTTTTATTTTTTAATTTATTTATGAAGGAAACTTAACAGCTAATATACTAAAGACATTTTATAAATCAACAATTACAAATTTGCAAGCCAATAATAAAGTTTCGCATTTAAAAAAACAAAAACAACTTCTACTTACGAAATATAAATTTTTTTTTTTCTTTTTTTAGAATCCTTTCTCAATTTAAAATATATCGTGTTCGATTATTATCTGTTTACCTGCTAGTGAATTGGAGGCCTGTCCTCGCGTCGTCGTATCGCAGCTCATCGCCTATTCTGAATCGATCCAAGGCGCTATTGATTGGCCTTCTTTTAGTACTTCAAAGGTTTAATTTGCTTTGAGTATCTAAGTACATAGAATTAAATGTTACAGAATATAATAGCAACTCTCGATATCTCACAAAATTGAAAGATGGCACGAAACTCGAATAGAGGAGTATACAAGTAACTTACTAACGTTTTTAAGTTTACTCTGTTATTATTTATACTCATTTTTAAGTTTCCGGATTAACAGTAGGTGTACTGAAGACTTACATAAGTCGACGTTTCGCCCGCTACGCCACTGGCTTCTTCAGGAACTGCGGGAGTTTCTGTAGCTGACGTCTGGTGTCTGACGGTACAAACGTCACAAACGTGGGCAAACGTCGACTTAAGTAAGTCTTTAGTACACCTACTGTTAATGCGGAAACTTAAAAATGAGTATACAAGTAACTGTTGAACTAAACTTAACCGGAGGTGATAAAAACCGCCGTACGCGAAGAGACAAAGACGAAATTAGAAATGCACCTCTGTCGCATTTTTGGTATATTTATCACCACGCGCTTTGCGAGAAAATGCAAATGTTGTAGTTATTCTGGTAGCAGAGGAAGTTGAAACAGTCGGGCGCATGGTAGAGCTTCGTGTTATCCGAGTGGAGTGAACGACCGGCTCAAATTGTTTCTCTTCCTTCCCGTCATGACTTGTGCGTGCTATGTTTGCCCATCATCAAGTTGAAGTATGACTTTCCTTTGCGTAAGTGGCGGTGGACTAAAGAGGTTTCAATGACGATACTTTTGAAAGGATCACAACTCGGTGTTTGGTGGGAAGGGCGTTAAAAAGTAGTAAAAAGTTTAATTGTGAGACACTCCTATCGTGACTGACCAGTTGATCAACAAGGTACGTAAGAATATTTTAATTTTCTTTGTATTAACGTATTCCTTGTTTCCCTCTTTTGAAGCATTCATATTTATTCTCATATACCCTAAAACGCTACAATCATACAATCTTAGTAATATTTACGGACTTAATGTTTTTCGTTTCGAAAGATTCGTTGATGAAATCGTTGATGGCTCTTCGGAAGCATATATAGACAGGGGATTGGATGATTACATGAATTTTAAAGTACTAATGGATTAGTCTGATAGATTAGCGTTATTAAGAGTAAAATTGATTTTTTTTTAAAGAATTTCTAAACCAAACAAGGAATCACACAATCTTTACGAGATTCCAGTTTTCAAGCCCTGGGGCCTCTCTGCCACCGCAAAATAAAAATAAAGAGACAATACATAAAGATCGTAATCATAAGCGAAGAGCCCACTCAAGTCCGC
Organism: Nematopogon swammerdamellus; assembly: GCA_946902875.1. NCBI lineage: Eukaryota > Metazoa > Arthropoda > Insecta > Lepidoptera > Adelidae > Nematopogon > Nematopogon swammerdamellus. The sequence goes on from OX336345.1 coordinate 15,622,716, forward strand.
CCTCGACCTTCTCTTCCTGTCGGGGAAGGTTCTGCCGCATCCCGCTACACTAGAGCGTGGTAGGTAAGTGCAGTGTCTGCAATCATGTGTCATTAGGGGCGGGGAGAGGGTGGCAGTGCAGCAGCTGTGCTACACTTAACCACTGTAGTCTGCCACTTATATATGTTGGAATAAGCTCGTAATTAAGTTAACGCATAGGTGATTTACTGCATTGTATAGTATCTAAATATTTTACGTAGAACATGTCTTAAAGTACGGCTTATATGAAGTGACATACTCGATATCGGAGAAACGGACACACTATGAATTAAATGAAGTCTAGGCACAATAGGAAGTAGGTACTAAAATGTTATTTATTTTTTATTTCAACATAGTATTGCGACAATAATATCAGCCAACAAAATTAGATTACATATAAACCCGTCTGTCTAAATAACACAGAAATTAATAATCAATTTTAAATAATTTAAATCACTGATCGCTTCGGAGGCGGTATGAAATTTTCGTTTATTTTGACGGCTCACAGGAGCGTCTCGGGTCGACATACTCGACGATGTGGTGTGTTACTGATATTACTGACACAACCCAGTTTTATTTTTCCTAAATACCAACAACAAAATAATTCCATCTCACGGGTACCAAACGCCATTTTCAATTCAGAGATGACGAAGATACGAGCAGCGCTAGCAATCAAATATATTTTTCCCAACTGGAAAATATTCCCACATGCCGCTCCCAGCGGAAGAGTTCGTGCGATTCTCTCAGTCTGCTAGACATAAACAATGACGGGCTGGCGGCGGCGCCGCCACTACCGCACCCTCGTCGTCGCCACCATCCCACAACCGTTGTACACCTACCATTCCGCCTGGCCCTTCGGCGCCGCTGCCACTTGGCGAATGCAGCCGCACTCGAATCGCCTCGCTTGATACGGTAGCCTCCTCTGATTATGTTTATATTCCCAGCTCGTAGCAGGCAGACGCGTTTCGTTTCATGTCTGTCTATGGACTAGCTTTTTTCTTAGTTACTTCACTATATCCTTGGAATTGAATAGAAATGAAAGCTTGCCATATACTATATCACCTATATCGCCCAATTAAATTGAATGCCCCTCATTATAATTCTGAATGGTAATTGCTGATATTATTTTAAATTTATTATAATATGTTTACGTGTGTTGCGACCAGCGGAAGACAAACGCTGGAGCGCTATCATCGCGAAGCTGGGCTGGCTCCCTTTTCCTCCTTATTCTATATTGTTACACGTTTTGTTTATCGTGAATGAGGAAATAAACAATATTATATTACATTTCATTCTATTCTATTATATTCCTATTCCCATTCCCATTTCTATTTCCATTTCCATTTCCTATTCTATTTATTCTTTTCTATCCCATTTCATTCCATTCCATTCTATTCTGATAGGTCAATGATCACCTAAATCACCAAGTACCATGCTCCAGGACCAAAATCAGTATTTCTTTTAGCTTTGTATTTATACTCGGGATTATAAAAAAATCACAAAAGGCATAAAAAAGAACAAGAAAGGCTTAGGCAGAAAAAATCAACACTCTTTTAAGCGAATTGTGAAGTCAAGTTGTGAAAAATTATCTCCTTCGCTGGCCCGTCAGTAACATCCGAAGGGAAATCGTCCGTGCCGCGCTCAACAGCGCGCGAGACTCGAAACCTTTTTTTGCGCTCGATGGTATTTACTGTGAGCGCTCCAGTACGTTTTCTTCGGAGAGCTCTTTGAGTGAACCAATCGTCGTCGATGACTGTGCCGACATTCACACCGGTTGAACGTGCGTTGTGTCGTCTTCATTTAATTCATTCATATTCTAATAATCTTTGGTGAGATTTTTCACAGAATATTTCGTAGGTATAACGAAAATAATATTCCCTTCTCTTTCGCAGGTGGTGCTACGTATGCGAACCCCTTCCAAAATGAGGAGAGCGGCGGAGGGGTGGGCGGCGGCGGGGGAGCGCACGTGAGCGGAATATGGCTGGAGATGCCGCGCGCGCATGTCGCGCTGGAAGGGGATGTGCGCGGGTGGGTTCGCGTTGCCGCAGGCGCAGCAGATCCCGCCGCCGCCGGTCTGCGTCTGCGGCTCAAGCGCGACGACGACGACACCGTCGTCCTACTCGCTACGTTACCGCTTCAGCTCGACGCCGACCGCCGGTTCACCATCCCATGCGGTTACTTCGCACGCGGCGGCACGTACTACGTCGAGCTCGCATCACAGTCCACCAATAGTGAATCCGAAGGCGCGGTGGTTAACGCCCGAGACGCCGCCAGCGACCGCATTGCCAGATCAGTTAACGTTAGCAGAGCGAATGAGGAAACGAGAGCGGTGGTTAGTGACAGTGTGACCGAACTCGGAGACAGTGCGGTGAAGTCGTGGCGGTTCGAGGTGCGGTGGCCCTCGGCGCGGCTGTCGGTGACGCCGGAGCAGATCCAGACGTATCCGGAGCGGCCGGTGACGGCGATTTTGGAGTTCCCGGGCGCGGTGTGCTCGCCGCTCGAGTCCAGCGCCGACTTCTGGCTGGAGCTGCTGTACTGCGGCCACGCGAGCGGCGGCGCAGTGCTCTGCGACGGCAGGAATGCCAGCTCGCACGCGCACGTCCTCTCCTCGGAACAGGTAACACGATTTTTACCTACTTAAACATATGTATCTTAGGTGAATAAATTTCGACTCCCCTTGCATTTTAGTAACAAATTTTCGGGCCTAGCATAAATACAACCTGTATATATACAACAAAATCTGTACGTATAATCTTTGTGGCCGGTTGCTGGTGATATCAATTGCAGGTGCACGGGTTCCCTGGTCGGCGCACGCTGACGCTACGCTGCGAGTTGTTCGGGCAAGCTGGGGACTACGCGCTCACCCTGCGGCCAGCAGCCGCCGCGTTACCCCAAGACTATGCCGCCGTATTCATCAAGGTACGCAACCTCACTTCCTTACTTTATCTTTAGTTAGGCTGTAGTAATATTAAAGTCGATAAGAGAGTCACGGGATAAATTGAAGTTCTTCAAGATTATTGTTTATTATATTATTGTTGTATATTTTGTATTGACATATTTTAAACGCAGATAATTTTAAAAATATTAAACGTTAAATGTTTGTCATACTTTATTCATTATTTTGTTAGGAAACTGGCTGCGAAATGTGAGTTTGTAATCGCAAAGGATCGCAAAAGATGTTTTAAACATCTTTTACGATCCTTCCTTCCATACCTCGATCCTTGCGATCCATCTTTAAATTCGGCTCGCAAGAGAAGGCGGGCAACTTTTTGCATTTTCTTTTTATTCCACAGTCAAGGTCGAACCTCGCGTTTGCAGTATCGGAAATCTTATTTCTCCTGCTTTATTTAATTTTTTCCCGCGGATATCGTTTCGCATTCGCAAATGGGACCACGCTTTAAAAAGGACCGGTCCGGGCGAATTTCCATCCTTTCGAAAAACTCAAAAAATCACAAAACATGGGGTTCGAGCAACGCTGCGCCCCGCGCCGGTAAGATTTACGAGTCGCGGAGCAGCGAGCGTTGCTATTGAGATTTATTGACGGTTCCCTCCGTGATGCTCGCCTCGCAGCTTCCGTTGGGATGCAACGCCTCTGGAAAGCAAACCGGCCGGTCCCTATAACACTCCCGCCTGACACCGTCGCGGTCGTTATACATAACAATATTGGTTTGCACTATCAAATCAATATTTATTGCTGCTCGTATTCTATTATTAGGGCTGTTTCTTGATCATCGTCATTTATTATACTCCGTATCTTTGCATTGTTTAAAATTCGGATTATTAAAGTCATATTGTGTACGTACTGAATGAATTTAGAATCGATAACGAAGATTCTGGTGGTTTAAAGGTAGTTTTTCTCCCCTGTTCATCCCAGATCCAGTCCGAGTGTTTTATATGAAAAACTCACAAGCCTCTAATTTTGGTTAAGTATTAAGCTTTCGACAATGTCGATCTTACGTTTTCCTCTATGGCTAGCAAGAGAAAAGCTTAATAGAATACAGTAGGCGATAAAAAAGAAAGTATAGCAACGTCACAGGTTGCTCGGCTGGAATGAGATGTCATCGCAATGTGTTCCATAAGGAAATTGACTGTCAACTACTGCCGGCGTCCCACAGGGCTCACTCCGGGGTGCCGCTTCTTTTCGTTTCTTTTTATTTGTCTAATAATATGTGCCACTATTTATATAATCTAGCTAAGTATAGGAAACAAAGCACTGCCAAAGGATACTTACGAGTATTAATTTACGCACGTTACACCTTGGTTTCACCGCGTCTATATAGATGAAATAGGTATTTCGGAGCCTAACATACAAATATTGATTGGAAACATATTTATAGATGTTCTAGTAGTGTCAAAAATCTACGCTATTAGCCTCTTCTCATAAATACAAGAACTAAAAATTTTATTTTTATTTTCTCCGTAACATAATTATACTATAGACATACATAAGACGCCCGCATATTATAACTCTATGATAGATATCATGCTATGATTTACTATAGAAGTTCTAATGAAATTACTATATATAATTATGCATAGATTCATAAGCACGTATCTATGTACCCTACCTACCAATATCGATATTCACGAAGACAACTTTAGAACGCCTCCGAATCTCGTAAATCACTATCAGATGCAAGCAGAGAATATAATATCTCAGCAAGTTTGTCAGTCCAGGCGGGCGCCCTCGCTTGGCGCTAGATCATCTACCTCAGGCGCTCCCCTTCCCTTCACCGGAGTATCCCGAGAAGAGGAAGGAAGGGGGTTCTACTCCTAACATCTCGTATCACTAGCGGTAGCACCTCTCGACCTAATTAATACGAGATGTTCGCTGCTCGCTTCCTGCATTTATATTACACGAGTTTATAACCCGGATTTATAGACAGGAATAAGGAAGAGTACACAACTAATTAAAACGTTAAGTTTTACTGACATTTTCAAATATTTTGTATTCACACAATATTCCGTAAAAATATAAAAATGTGTAACTATTCCAAATTCAGTGTTTTTGCCTAAATTACATGTATTAAATTTATGTAAATCATGTAAGTATAGTATTTTATTTGTAATCTACTTCAGGAACGTTTCCGCTTTCACGTTTCACATGTACACACACATCTTTAAATACCTCTCTACATAATGTTGCATTTCCAGACATATTTGAAAATTTCAATAAGTATATCGTAATTTCTAAATAACTTCCTTCAGAAATAACATACGCACTTGAGAGCTTTAGAGTTCTACAAAGTGCATTTAATGAGAATTTTCTATTATTTTTGCTATAATTATGTTCTTTATCTTTGCTTTTGTTCACTTAAATAACGTACAAGTAGGAGCGTGGCGGAATGCGTCCAGTTATGTATTTAATTTATGTTATGAAAGAGGAATTCTAAAACTTTTTCTCCCGGAGCGTCCGAGAGTTTGAGACGGAATTTTCAATTTAGTTCCATAATTTGCATTCGCTCACAATATCCCTTCCGCCATCGGCTTTGTAAGCGCCGAGCCCACTGCCGAGCTCCGGTCGCCGCAACTTTCATTAATAACCGCTAACGTCTCTCACGGGGCGGGCGGGGGCGCAGGCGGGGGTGGCCCACACGCACCGACAACCAGAATCCGCAGGATGTATAAATAATCTCATCTTTCCTCCGAGGCCAAGTTAAATTACGCTAATCTCTCTCATAATAATGGATTGTATTTTTATCCACCCTCGCGGCTGCTCGCACGTCGTCGGCGCGAGAACGCTGAGAATGTAATTACGTCCTGCCGCCCGCCCGCCGCGCCCCCGGGCCGGCGCTCGCGCCCGCCCCGCCCGCCCCCGCCCAGCGGAACATAGCCGGGCCGGCCCGGCCGGCTCTGCATCATTTTCGACATTGTATTGCTTTTATAAGCGTGTCAGCATTTCGAGAAAACTTGTTAGCTAGAACTTGTTACTCGTGATTTTTCGGTAGACTGTTTTCATTTTACGAAGGCACGAAGGGTACGAGGTAGGAAGTGGTGCGAGAGGCGACCGCGCGGAGCTCAGTAGAGAACGAACTCGGTGTCCGGTCGGTACACACGTTCTACACGTGTCCGCGTCGCTCCGTCGAACCGAGTCGTTCCCTACTGAACTCCGTGCGGTCTCACACAACTTCTTACCTCATACCCCTCGTGCCTTCGTAAAATGAAAACACTCTATGTAAGTATTTTTGGGCAGTTAGCGACTCACGACTCGATTTTTTTTAAATTGTCTTATTGATTTGGGGTTGCAGTAATAACTTATTTTTAATAAGCCTCTATGTATTATTGTAGATTTACAAGAATTAAAGAAAACTATCACAAACTACGCAAGACCCTATTTAAAACGCAAATAAATGAGGAAAAACTATTTGAATTGATTTAAAATGTAGTTCTCATTTTCGCATAATTAGCTATACTTACAACTTTTTATTTTAAATCGTGCAAGAACGTAAGCGATACTCATTCTAGAGATGGGTTCGATCTTTTGGACGATTCATTAGGTTAGTTATTTGCAGACAGAATTTTACTCGGCACATTTAATTAAATGAAGCGTTAACGCTACAATAATGTAAACAGCCTAAATTTGGTATCGATCTCGCGTAGCTTGGCTGCTGTACTGGCTTACATTGTGCGGGTGGTTTCAATATCTACACTATATACTAATATTATAAAGAGGTTTTGTAAGTTTGTAAGTTTGGATGTAGAATAGAATAGAATAGTATTTTATTCAATTGTACATACATACAGACATTACAATACATTACATTAACACAAATGGAGCTATGTAGCACAAAAGAAAGGGCGTACCTAGGCGCTCGCCTAGGCGCAGCATATGGCCACTCGAGTGTCTGAAGGGCCGCTGTTTTTAAGCCTAGCCTACACTTTAAAATTAAATAAATAAAATAATAATATAATAATAATAGTATTTTAGGAGGTAATCTCCGAAAATAATTATCAGATTTAAAAAAATATTTTAACAATATTTAGAATGGACCTTCAGGATGGACATAGGAACGCGAGCGAAGCCGCGGGCTAAAGCTAGTTCATTATCATTATAAAGGAATATGATAGTTATAACAAAATGGTTAAAATTTAATTACTCGTTACTTCAGTGCACAGTTAGAGGTTTTCACTGTACAGGCGAGGAGAGCATTATCTCCCTTCGAGCTGTTTCAACGTGCGGACGCGGCACGTCTCTCTCGCGTGCGATAAATCTGCTGGCATGGCACCTAACTGAGCGGTTGTTCGGTGGTTTCGCGTGGAGATGTGATTTTGACTCTGTTGACTGCACCGTTGTTGGTCTCTCGGCACAGCGACCTACGTTGGTTTACTAAAAAAAGTTATTTTTCCGCGTCGTTCAAAAGTGCATCTTCAACTGTGCGCTACTGTACAAAATTACAACTTTACTTGCGACTTTTTTTTTATATGGAAACTGACAGTTGGCTACATCACCTACAACATCCGTGATGTCAGCCCATAACACGGGGTGAACTAGGTGCCATGTCAGTGCTTCCGTTCATTTCATTTCGCGCGGCGGGTGGCCGAGTGGTTTGTGCATCGGCTTCTCATGCGAGAGGTCCGCGGTTCGAATCTCGTCGGCGTGTACCAATGAGTTTTTTCTGACGAAAAAATTTACGTGCATACCTAAACCTGCTGCTTCACCGTTCGGAACCGGTGTAAAACTCAGTTTTAAACCGGTGAGTTTAAAAACTACAGTTTTAAAAACTGTAGGTCCCTTCCCATGCCCCTTACTAGGTGGTAGGCTCAATTTGTAGCGGGTTGGTACCACCGTACTGGATGTAAGATGGCCGCATAGCAACCTCGGTTGTGTTCTCGTCTAGTCCAGTATAGCCAGCAATCCAGGGAAGTCTCCGGTATGGCACCTACCTTCTCGGAGGGGATATTGGCTGGTCGGAGCATGTGCTTTGGCCCCTCCAACTCAGCCACCCATATCGGATTACATAAAAAAAAAAAAATTCGGCTACACTGAACTCGACGGAAAACACGAACTATTTACATAGCCATTTCGACCGATGTTTCGCTCAGTGCGGTGGTGCCAACCCGGCCGGGATAAACCCTACCACCTAGTAAGGTAAGAAGGGAAAAAAACAAAATGAAGCGTGAACTTCATTCGTCCGCATGATAACTTACACTGGGATCGCACACAGAAGCAGGTGAAAATGTCTAACCCTTCAAATCTATGGGCTTGAAGGAAGGATATCCCTTAGCCATATGTCACCACAACCCCATTTCTCAAGGATTGGAAAACGAAGAGCGTATTTTAAGCGCCTTTTTTTAGGGTTCCGTATTCGTACGGAAGCATATTACTAAGGTTACGCCGTTTTTCTGTCTGTCCGTCTGTCAGAGGGCTGTATCTATTATAATAAAATAAGTATGTCTTATTATGGCGCGTAATGTCCTACCAAATAATAAAAAAATAAAAAATTATACATGAAACGTGCTCCTTTAACGTTTTTTTGTTTTGTTTTTGCTCTGTAGTAAAAAATCTGTTAAGTGCGAGTTTTACTCGCGCACGGAGGTTCCGTATCTATCCGATATCAATAATATCCGCCTATCTTTTGTCTTTCAACAATGCATTGTATAAAAGCCTGTGGCGCCATCTATTATTCAGTAGGGTGACTAATACATTTTTCGCACGTTTGTTGTATGGGGAGGGGGGCCCCTTAATTTTTAACATTTTCTTTTTTTTATTATTTGTTATATCCGCCATAGTAACACATATTCTGTGAAAATTTCAACGGGCTACATATTACGGTTCCAGAGATACAGCCCTCGGACAGACAGACGGACGGACGGACGGACGGACAGACAGACAGCGGAGGCTTAGTAATAGGCTTCCGTACGGGATACGGAAACCTTAAAACGATAATACATGCAAGCGTCAAACTTGGTGTGATATAGTGCAAAAAGTAAAACATCAATAATAAAAACCAGTCAATAATTACGTGATGTGGTACGCAACCCTCGGTCACAGAAGTAATATAATAGGGGCTATTGCCTCGGTGCGCTGGTCTCGTACTCGGCTGGGAATTTTTTTTTTGCCCTCATCATTTTGTGACTACTCCACACTTAGGGCTATAATGTTGGATCAGAGATGCTGCCTTGCAAGGCTCACGCTCGAGTTTCGGTCTGTATACATATTTGTTTGCATCTGCTCTCATCCAATAAGACTGGGGCCGAGACACAGTACAAAAATAAATAAGAAAATCCATCGACAATATGCCAGATTACTCTTAGACGAGACGGAAGATAACTTTCTCCATACAAAATTATTTTTTGGGGTTTATGTTTTTTACCCCCCTAAACATTAACCGATTTTTACAATTATTTTGTTGTTGTAATAAGGACAGTCCAATCTACGTTCCTGTCTTTTAATTTTTTTTTATATCTAAAGTGATGCCTCAATAAAGCTTAATGAACTTCATGACATCAACCAAAAAAAATCTAATTATTTCGGTTGAAATACAATGTTTTAGCTCCGGCGTTGTATACTCCGTCTAAACAAAAACGACAAAGACAGGAACGTAGATTTGACTATCATTAAGAGAAGAAAAAAAAATTGGAAAAATCGGATAAGGTTTAAGGGGCTAGAAAACATAAAATGCCGAAAGACGATTTTGTATGGAGAAAGTTAACTGCCGTCTCGTCTTAAGAGTCGGCGCGCACATATCGGAATGACATGGGAGAGGCCAATGACTCGAACCTCGAAACACCTAAAAACCCAATTAGTGCAATAATCGAGACTTTAGCCATTTCAGATGTCTCAACTTTCACAATAATTTTATCCACTACTCCAGCGAAGAAAAACACCGCGAGTACACTGTGTTTTAAAATTTGTGTTCTGTGCAAGATTGACTGCAATAAATCACATTAATCATTAAATCCACCTTCTACGCCACAAATAATTAAAAATAATCCTGCCATGCATTGAGTTAGAGGTTGTACTAGAGGAAACACTAAGGGCAAGTACTTTCGCCTCATCGAAGAGAGTTGACTAACAAACTTCCTGTCAGTCGACTCCCGGCGGCCGTCGATGTTAGTCGTGTGTGTGATATGATAATGTGAATACCGAGGCGAGCTACAAGTCGACAACATGTCGTGTGTTTTTCGATACTGCCATAACAATAGCGTGAACACATCAAAATCTAAAGGAACAACATTCCACAAGTAAGTAAGACGCTTCTTTTACTACAATTTGTTTGCCAAAATAATTTACATTATTACCTAATGGCCGCCATGCCACTGCGCCAATGCGCAAAACAGCGCTGCAGCGTTAATAGACGGTCGCTATTGTTTTTACTATGCGTGCGTGGAACAGCGCACAAGCATTTAGCTTCAATGCTTACAAAGTAAACTTCGCGCGAAGCGAGACACTAAATACGGGCTGTGCTACAGTGCGAGCGAGAGTTGTAGATTCATGATTATTCCTACCCCTAACCCTATTCGTTCCGCAAACGCCGTGCGCGACGAAATTCAGCGCTGCACATCGTTAGACGATCGCTATTTATTTTAATACTGGTGCTGCATGCAGCGTTTATATTTAGCTTCACAGCTGCTTAATACCCCGATTAATTCCACAAACTCCGCCTACTTACCAACACTGATGGCCCGTCTGTGTTAGCTCGTGCACAACGTAATTGCAGCGCTGCACATCGTTAGACGATCGTAATTTATTTTAGTACTGTTGCTGCGTGCAGCGTTTACTTAGCTTCACAGCTGCTTCACGGCGTATGCGTCACAGAATAGATACTGCTTGCATTCCCCTGCCCGCTCGACCTTTCCTCATACCGCAGTTTTAGTTGTCAAAGATTCGTTCAATCTTTCTTAGTAGTGTTTCCTCTAGTATAACATTATTTCTCTATGCTGCCATGCGTGCCAGACGTGGGTTACGCGTCTGTGTACGAAGGTGTGTGTACATTGAAAAAACGGTTAGTCGTAACTACATTTTGTGTAATATGTTACAAAACAGTTTAGTTGCTGTGGTGACTACAAAACTAGCAGTTACTACGACAACTAAACCGAGTTTAGTAAATCAGTTTGGTTGCTTCCTAAGAGCAACAATTTATTTTGTAAATAGTAGCTATACTTCGGTAGTCGGTTACAAAAGAGGGTTTTTACTAAATTGTGGTTAGTTGCCGCAACTAAACCGATTTAGGTAAATTTATTTAGTACGTACCCAATTTGAGTAAAAGACGACTTTACTAAACAGTTTAGTAAAAAAAAAAAATTCTCAGTGTAGATTTTGCGAAACAATTTACTGTTCTGTCTTGTACTGTGGCGGAGGCCCCGCGGTGCGGAAGAGTCTTCGCTCACCGCTAGAGCTCGGCTCCACGTTCTGCCTGCGGCTGCGACAAGACGGAATGTTCACTTTTATTACATTTTTCGATATTACAAAAATTCATTTCAGTACACGGCTGTAAATAATGTACGTCGCGCTTTAGAACGAGACAATCCGGCTGTAGAGCGTCGTCCCTGTCGCACTAGCTCGCACGTCTCTGTGCGACAGGGACGACGCTCTACAACCGGATTGTCTCTTTCTAAAGCTCGATGTACCAACATTATTTACTGCCGCATACTGTACACTCTATTATTATATTTTCGTGTATAGTATGTAGTATATAGTATGTAGTGTACACTAGGTGGTAGGGTTCAACCCGCCCGGGTTGGTACCACCGCACTGAACGAAACGTCGGTCGAAACGGCTATGTAAATAGTTTGTGTTTTCCGTCCAGTTCAGTGTAGCCGGCACGACCGAAGGGAAGCACTGACATGGCAACTAGGTCACCCGGTGTTATGGGCCGACATCACGGATGTTGTAGGTGATGTAGCCAACCGTGTCAGATTCCATAAAAAAATGTACTTACATTTTTTACTTGCATGTCGTACCTATAAGGCGACTAAGGGACAAGGACAAGATGCCGTGCATAAGAGCGACAGGATAGCCACTTGTCACCTGGGCACGGTCAACGTCTTCGTGCCTTACTTGTTGCTTGACAAGATAACTGTCCTAAAATTTAGCTGAATGTGATGGTCGGTGTTGTGCTGTAATTTACAAGAGTACTTGCAGCACAACACCGACAACTCTGCTTACCCCGATTGTCGGGGTACAGCGTGTGGTATGTATGTATGTATAATTTGTACTGACTGTTCTCGAATTTTCGGTTCGTGGCAAAATATTTAAGTATATTTGGATGTGCCAGAAACATCCGCCGGTCGGTCATTACACGTTATTCCCGTAGGTGCCACGTCTGTGCTCTCTCTTCGCTGTGCCGTGAGTTGGCGCCCGCCCTATGCCGTTGAATTGTTTGCGCGTCTGCTTCCTTTCTCCGCCGCCGCTGCCGCCGTATCACCGCGCCCCCCGTTATCTCTCAGTCCCCCAGGGAGTAGCTATTGCTGAAATAAATCTCAAAATGTGACGCCACGAGCCCGTTCTATAATTTTTTTTTTATGCAAACTGACACGGTTGGCTACATCACCTACAACATCCGTGATGTCAGCCCATAACACCGGATGAACTCGGTGCCACGTCAGTGCTTCCCTTCGGTCGTGCCGGCTACACTGAACTGGACGGAAAACACAAACTATTTACGTAGCCGTTTCGACCGACCTTTCATTCAGTGCGGTGGTACCAACCGGGCGGGTTAAACACCACCACCTAGTAATATAAGAATAGTCGCCTTTTACGACATGCACGGGGAGAGATGCAGTGGGGCTATTCTTTTAAAGTACCGGCCCCACACGGTACAAAAATTCGCGCAGAGATCTATAGATACAATATTTGTTTTGAATTCTATAACGAGGTTGCACTAACGAAGGAGTCGGGCAATGCGACTGCAGTGGGAAAATTCACCCTCTAACATTATTAGTGTCCAGATTTCCTCCGCGATTTTGTTTTCGTTTGCTTTCACGGAAATCACGCCTGTTTCCCAGTGGGGTAGGCAGAGACAGCGGACCTCGACGTGCCACGATCCTGACACACCTCTGCCGCCTCATTCACTCTCATAATGGTCTCCATGCATGCTCGGTTACGGGTGCTACGCACTTGACACTTTTTAAACACATGTTTATTAGGTGGTAGAGTTTATCCCGCCCGGGTTTTTACCACCGCACTGAATGAAACGTCGTCGGTCGAAACGGCTATGTAAATAAATTAGTGTTTTCCGTCCAGTTCAGTGTAGCCGACATGAAATGAAGGGAAGCATTGGCATGGCACCTAGTTTACCCGTTGTTATGGGCTATCACGGATGTTGTAGGTGATGTAGCAAATCGTGTCAGTTTCCATAAAAAAAAATGCCAGAACTGGTCCAAGTACGTGCGTCTAGGGAGATAATTACGGGTCCGAAATAGTGCGCGACCATTTTCTGAATTCAGCCCGAATAAAGCAAGTACAGTTTCCATGCAAACTAATTCACGAATTTAATGTAAAAGCAATCTAATGTTAAAATGTTTTAATCTGAATACGTCGCTCGTTTTGCGTGTGGTGTGGTGCACCAACCCTAGTAGGTCTGTCGCGTTATATTGTTTATTGTTTATTTAGCATCTATTGGCAGTACACTCCGCTCAGATTTGTCATATTTTCATTGTAACATTCCTAACCCAACCTACCTATCTTTCGATTAGACGAAAGAGTAAATTAAAAAAATAAATAATATCTGGGACACAAGACTAAGCGGTATGTTTATTGCAGGCGGACTGGTCGGAGCAGTTCGTGCTGAACGTGCACGGCGGCTCCGTGTTCCCGTGCGCCGGCGCAGGCGTGCGCGCGCTCTTCCAGTACCCGGCCTGCGTGCTCGAGCGCTCCGACCGCGTGCGCGTGTTCGGCAGGAGCGGCGAGCGCATGCGCTACGTCGCCGAGCGCAGGGTGCGGAGGTGAGGGCGAGAGGGAGAGACACTAGAAGAGCGATGTAAATAGTTAGGGAGGTGTGAGGAGGGGAGGAAGCGGGAGAGGGGGTTGGAAAGGACGGGGAGGAAGAGGGAGATGAGCTGGGAAAGGAAGGAGAGGCTATAAGATAGGGGAGAGGGAGATTGTGACAGAGAGAGAGAGAAGAAGATTCTGAGAAAAAGGGAGAGGGAGATTGAGAAGGAGGAAGAGGGAGAGTTAGATTGAGAGGAAGAGAGGGAGAGATGGATGGGGAGATGCTGCAGGTTGGGGGTTAGGGAGGGTGGGGTGAGACATTTTCCCAGCTAAACCAGCATATTCGTATTATACTTAGTTTGAACATGAAAACCAACATAGGTGGCTGTGCCGAGGGACCGATAGTACCACGCTCAGTGAGTCGTGCCAGCGGCGGGTGGCCGAGTTGTTTGGGCATCGGGTTCTCATGCGAGTGGTCCGAGGTTCGAATCCGGTCGGCGTGTACCAATGAGTTTTTTCTGACGAAAAAATTTACGTGCATACCTACACCTGCTGCTTCACCGTTCGGAACCGGTGTAAAACTGTAGGTCCCTTCCCATGCCCCTTACTAGGTGGTAAGCTCAAATTGTAGCCGACTGGGTTGGTACCACCGTACTGGATGTAAGATGGCCGCATAGCAGCCTCGGTTGTGTTCTTCTCTAGTCCAGTATAGCCAGCAATCCAGGGAAGTTTCCGGTATGGCACCTACCTTTTCGGAGGTGATATTGGCTAATCGGAGCATGCGCTTTGGCCCCTCCGACTCAGCCACCCATACCGGATTACATGAAAAAAAACAGCTTTGCGGACTGTTGTTGGGCTATCTGGCCTGTTAATTATGTTTTTAAACCGCCGCCAGGTTAAAGGACTCGCGAAGCACACTCACAGTTTGAGTTGAATCCAAGTTGTTTCGCTGCAGGGGTCAGCACACGGCCACGTTCGACTGCCGGCTGTTCAGCGAGCGCTACCCCGAGTACTGCTTCGTGTACGTCTCGCAGGCGGTCACTGGAGCCGTCGCCAATGTGCGCGAGGACTGTCTGCCCACGCTGCCGCTATCAGGTACGCGCCAGCTTCTCCCTACCAGACCTGGCTTCCAGCGATCTATCCGAGATTTATCACTCATGGAGCCACTTAGGTGAAGCTGTTACTGATAAAATATTGTAAGTGTACAATATTTACTAGAAAAAAAATACGTCTACAATAAGTCTGCCTACCCTTAGACCCCTATGGGGTAATTTTATATCCCAAAAAGTTTACAAAAATTCCTCTGTGTGTATTTCATACCCAATCTCTATTAAATTTAAGCCATCCCGTAGTTTATGAACAATGCTATCATATTGGAGTGTTGGTAGCATTATCTGCACCTAACTTTACACCATTCGGCCATCAAAGTGACTAAGGACGCACGCGTTGTTACTTTTTCGTGAAGTTTTTTGTAAATTTAACTTATTTATTTTAATTAAATTTTTATAATAAATACTTATGTGTGTCATTTTGCCTTTTTATAGATTACCCAACACAAAAAAATTATAATCATAGTGTTAAAATAATTATTTTATTCATAAACTACTGCTGGGATATAAAAATCCAACCCATAAACCACTACTAGGATCCATGTCATCCCACCTGAAAAACCTGAAATCTATGAAAATAGAAGACTGAAAAAAATCAAGTACCTACATCTATTTTTATGCCTACAAAAAGTGTACAAATTTTCATAAAGGTTGCTCTTCTAGTTCCGGAGATCAAATGCAGGGGTCTAAGGGTTAAAAAAGTCATACTTCGTACCAGCAAAGATTGACGATCATGTAAAATTTATATTAATTAATACCTATATTAAATATATTCAGGTCAGTTATCATATCCATTTCTCTATGATCATATCAAACGTCATGAGAGGCTAGTTTGAATATCTGCATAGGCACATACATACCATCACGCTGTATCCCAACAGTCGGGGTAAGCAGAGTAATCGGTGTTGCGTTTCAAAAATTCTGCTGTACGCACAACGCCTACCATCACGTTTAGCTAAATTTTAGGACACAATTATCAAGCAGCAAGAAGACACAAATACAGTTACCTACTGCATGACTGTGGAAGGACCGTGCCAAGGTGAGATGTGGCAAGTCTGTCGCCATTTAGCACGATATCTTGTCCTTATCGCTTAGTCGCCTTTTACAATATGCACGGGGTGAGATGCAGTAGGCAGACAAGTACTGTACACACGGTTCGAACGGAAACATGAATAACTGCACCTGGAGTGGAATGTTGTCAGCCTCGATAGCTCAGTGGTGCAGACAGTCGACTGTCGCTATTAATGGTTAAGCAACGCTGGGCGCGGTCAGTACTTGGATGGGTGACCGCTCGACCGTTGGAGGCTGACCATGGTTCGGATTCCACGTAAAACTGTAGGTCCCTTCCCTTCTTACCTTACTAGGTGGTAGGGTTCAACCCGCCCGGGTTGGTACCACCGCACTGAATGAAACGTCGGTCGAAACGGCCATGTAAATAGTTTGTGTTTTCCGTCCAGTTCAGTGTAGCCGGCACGACCGAAGGGAAGCACTGACATGGCACCTAGTTCACCCGGTGTTATGGGCTGACATCACGGATGTTGTAGGTGATATAGCCAACCGTGTCAGCTTCCATAAAAAAAAAATTAAAAAATGTTCATGATAAATTCATCTGAAAACTGATTTGCACAACTCCATAACGGCACTGTCTGATGACGCAGAAGGTGCGGCTGGTGGTTGGGGGGAGTGGTCAGCGTGGTCCCAGTGTCCGGCGCCGGCCCGCTGCTCCACGGCCACCAGGTCGCGCCACCGGTTCTGCGACTCCCCACCTCCGGCGTACGGCGCTAAGTACTGCGAGGTATGAACACTAAATACACAACACAAACCAACAACGAACCAAACTATAAGTATAAACCCGTCTAAACCCAGCTATGAGCCATAAAAGGATCTGAATATTGTTTGTTCTATGGTCTTGTTGTTTTTCAGTGTGATATTTTTCAAGTATGCCGAACTGAACTTTACTGAAGTAGAAGACTTGAAGAAGAAACTTACCGGTGACAATGTGCGAATGCTTTTATGGGTTTTCGCTATGTTCAGAGGGCGAATTTATACGACCGCATCGGCCTAGGTTGCCTCCCAAATAAATAATTATATAAATAAAGATAACATAAATGAATGAATATAATTGCGAAACTGTACGTTCTAAAACCAGATTGACGATCTAGAGTGAAGGACCTCGCTGGGGCCAGAGTATTTTACATGAGAAAAGAAAATATATAAATATATTTTTATTAAATCATGTCATACGAGATTACCCTTCCAGTCGATTACCTGAGCTATACCAACGACATTCTACTTTCTGGACGGGCCCTAGCCATACATTTTACCGGTAGAAACGTGCGATTGGAGTTCGTCTATATATTGCCAATATTTAAAACAGCGTAAGTGCGCGAGCGCCTCATACATCACGTTACGTTTCCGCTCTGTGAACGTCGATAGAGTAAGACGGTTAAATGGCAATTTGATACGTATAAAGAAGAGACAACGATTGGAGAGGGTGCTGAATGCTCACCAATAGCGCGCCTCAATTCGGTGCGTTGTATGCCACTTCCCGATAATTTAATTCGTTGAGCTATACATAATGCAAATACGTGAAATCTCTCCCAGCTAGCCGAAAAATATTTACTATTACTTTAAGTATCTATAATAGTGAATCGAAGACTAGGGAACTTTACTTTAAGTGCCTATAATAGTGAATCGAAGCTGTGTGGGCTCTCTCTGTCTGGTGACCGACGCGTCAAGTCTTTCTTTTTTCAGCAATTAGGCCTAGCCATTCAAAGGGGCAACGCAGCCAGCGTATTGGGTATTGTGGCGGAGTCGGAGGAATTGGACGAAGTTTTTTACTTACAGTAATCTTAAATGTTAGTATTTAGTTTTTTATTTATTTATTAGGTTAATTTTAGCAATGTTATACATTTGTCTCATTAAGAATACGTTACTTCGATTAAATGTCTATTAGAATTTGTCACCATTTGTATGTTTATAGGTTAAGAAGTTTTTATTTATTTGTTTTGTAAATGTGTTAATAAAAAATATTGTGCTATTTCTTTTTCTATTACATTATCATAATTACCGATATACAACACTTCTGAACGTGATGTATCCATTCACCTAAGAATAAATAATAGAACAGTGAAACGCCTCCGTTGCATCTCCGTTGGGTAAAACGGCCCCCAATCGCTGTGCTGTGGACTATTAGTTCTACGCACAGAGCATGAAAGGCGCGGGCGGTAGGTATTTGATGCTCTGTGGTTCTACGAGTTATAATAATGTTCTAAACTGGCCATACACTGGTTGACTATCACAGTTGAAGTGTTTAACCATAATCCACCCTCCATGAGTTGCAAATCGCCCAGAACAAGGTTATAAAGGTTCTATTTCATTACGATCGTCTAACCCATACGGAAACCTTGTACCGAGAAACTAGTCTAATGAACATAAAACAGACCTACAAATATAACATGTGCATATTAATAAGAAATATAATAAAAGGTAATACTCACTCTGAAACTACATTTATAACAAACAGCAAGGTGCACGTGCACGCACATTTCATACGAAACGCGAGAAACATACGCATTCCAACCAATGACGTATCAATCTCTTTGATTCCAACAGTCCAAACGAATTATGGCAAAACAAACATGATTTTCGATAGCGCACAACTTTTTAATAAACTACCAAAAGAGATAAGAGACGTAAAAAAATTCTTCCAAAATGACTAAAGTTTTATACTTACCTTTGTAAACGCATCTTATCAATATTTCAATTCTGTGTGTCTGTCTGTCTGTCTGTTGGTCTGTCCGTCTGTTTACTGAATATTTTTGTTTGATTACTTAAGTATCTTTACCAATCATACGTCTAGGACATAAATTTGTTGTACATTATCATATCATATGTTTAGTTTTAAAATTTAATTTTAAGTACTTATTTGCTTTGTAACAATTTGTAATCTCTATAAGCGAATGTTCACACGTTCTTCTAGATAATAAAGATTCTTGAAACCGAACCATAGAGTAGTATTGTATATTTTAATTTTGGTATTGGTGTTCAACAAGCGTAAGCTTTATCTGCTGTGTCATAGCGACGCGTCACCTGGCAACTGTTAATCAATACTGAGTGGTTGTCACACTTCACGCAGTCGCCGGCAGCATAGAGTAGTATTGTTATGCCGGCAGTCCATAGAGTAGTATTGTATTGGGGTGCGGCAGTCTGTCACTCCGCTCAAAGTATCCGTGCCAAACATTGTTGCCAAACATAAATTTAATTCACATCCGATTTCACAAATAACCAAGTCAGTTTTTTAAAGCGACAATGGGTCCGAAGAAAGATAAGAAGGGAAAAGTTGTAGAAGAGAAACCTAAAGACACGTTCACGGAAGTAGATAGGACTTTCCTGGAATTGGAGATAGCAGAATGCAACAGGAAGGTGGCACGCTTGAGGACTGCCGTCGACGATTACGAGCTGAGGAACGAAGAATTACAAAATCAGTACAACAAACTGGACGAGGATCGCGCCGACATCATCGCCTATCTTAAAAAAACCCTCATCGTCAAGAATGAAGAGAATAACGAACTCAAAGAGAAAGTTCGAGGCCTCGAGGAAATACGGGAGATTGAAACAAAGCAGTTCCTAGAGAAAATCGACGAACTTACGAGAAACTTCACCATCATGAAAGACCAGTTGACTTCTGAGAATAAGCTGCTATCGGGAAAACTCAACTCTCTCGAGGAATTTAGGGCAATTCGCGATGATTTGATGAAGAAGTTTGACAAACAGGAGCAAGATTTCAAGGACCAGGAGATGAAGTATAAGCGGCTGATATATGATGCAGAAAAGAAATTCATAATTGGAAAAGATAAGCTGAAAAAAGATATGGAGGCGAGACTACTCCAGCTCGCTCAAGACTTCCAGGACGCGACCGAGCTGAGAATAGCGGCTTCAACGCACAGAGTCATACGGGAGAACATCGCCATCAACAACGAACTAGATAGTGTCCTGTCGACTCAAGCTAAGCTCGCCGACCAGAACGAGAAGTTCAGAGAGAGTGAGCGAGGGGCTAAGCTCGCCTTGGAAGTTGCAGAGGAGGAAAGAGACAAGGCTATAGACCGGAACATAGTCCAGGTAAAAATTATAGACAAACTTACTAAGTCATACGAAGACATCAAATACCAGACAGCTTTATTCGAAAAGAAAACGTTTGATTTTGAAGCTATGCAGTTCAAGATTGAAAAGTTAACGAAAGAAAATGATAAATTGTCATATCAAGTTCGAGTTCTTGAACAAAATCTCCATTGCGACATGAGCAATAAGAGTATATATAACGTCGAGGTGAATAAGACTCAAAAAGAGTGTGATAAACTGAAGACTATCCTGAAAAAGGCAGCTATAGCAATCAAAGCTGCTTTGAAACTCGACCAATGGGCTTCCGAGGATCCGTCTCGCGAGTTGATGAACAGGCAATCACTCCTAAACCACCTTCTGGAGATTATTACTAAGTATCGCGAGACACAGCGCGCCGATTCTGTAGATACTCTTGCGTCATTCGGCCTCGTTTACGAAGAAGGAGATTTAGGTTTGATTCCGAAGCCGACGAAATCTAAATCGAGTATTGCCTCTACTTCTGAAGCCACGGCCGCTTTGAGAGAGAAGGCAATCGTTGAAGAGGAAGAATCATCTACACAAGCGTCGACGACTTCGCTGGAAAGTTTCAACACTATACCCAGCGTGCGTATCCTACCAGTGAAACCGCATACTGATTTACCGAAGAAGGAAAGTTTGCCATCGTTGATTTCTTCGTCGAAATCTGAACTTGCTAGTGAAAGCCAGGTGTCCTCAGCAGGCACTCATAAACCAGCTACGGATGTCGTTGAAGCGGTCATTGAGGCTAAAATTGAAACGCCACCTAAACCGGAAGGGGTGTCGGAGAGTGCTCCTGGATCTGAGGGTACTCATGGGTCTGAGAGTGCTCTTGGGTCTGAGAATGCTCCTGGGTCTGAAACAGCTCCTGGATCTGGAAGTGCTCCTGCATCTGAGAGTACTTCTGTAAAGGAAATGTCTCCAGAAGGAGATGTCGAAGAAGTAGCAGAGGAACAGGGGCAAAAGGAAGAGGGTCAAAAGGAAGAGGCAATAGAGGAAGCAGAGGAAGCTTCGTAGGATATTTACTTTTTTAAATGTAGCGTTTTTGCATATTGCGCCTTGAAACTTTTGTTAATTTGCTTTTTTTTCGAATTATAACACTAAACAATGTACATAGTTTGTCATCGACATACTTATGTAAAGATTTACAATAAATAATGGTTTTTTAACAACAAAAACTGTTTTAATTCTAGCAGAGAAACTGGTCTGTTCGCGCATAAAGTAGAATGTTTAATAGATAAACAATTTTTTTTTATGGAAACTGACATCCGTGATGTCAGCCCATAACACCATGGTGATCTAGATGCCATGTCAGTGCTTCCCTTAGTGCGTCCCGGTTACACTGAACTGGGCGGAAAACACTATTTGGCAACATCTAGGATATGATAAATAGAAATAGCCCTCATTTACTTCTACCGAAGTATTGTCAATAGGTGACACATATAGAGGAATTACTGGCAAAATGCCTCAAATAATGTAATCTTTGCATCATCTGAATATTTACCAAATCTCCTGGCCAGCATATTGCCCACCTTCGAGAGAGACCGGCGCGGCGGCGCTGTTTCTCAATGTCATGGTCATCCTTCAAGCTGGAAGCAAGAATGTGACCTTAAATTAGGTACTTAAATTCTTCTACCCGTTTGATCTCTGTATTGTTGAGAAATACGTGCGGTACATGGCTCGGACCGGAACCCGATTTGAAGACCATTATTTACGTTTTATTTACATTGTATACGAGGCCATGCTCCGCCGCGTATTTCTCACAAATACTCACGAGGTGTCTAAGTCTCTTGATCGAGGGACTTAGCAGCACCATCAACCATGACATCTGCATAGCTCAGGTTGTTGACTTAACTGCTACCTATTTATTAATTTTTTAATTTTTTTTTTTTTGCTAGCACGCTTGGTTAGCGTATTTTTCCCAGAGTCCCGTCTACAGAGTTCTATAGAATTTGCATTTGTTTCATAGTATGCGCGTTATGTTATGTAACTCCAACAATTTGACTGTTTTTGATGGCCATAATTTATTATATGTTCATGCTACCTAAGTTGAATCCGACCATTGCATGCCTAAAACAAAGACATTCAAACTACCTACTAGACCGCACAACAAGAACAAAATGGTAATCCCATAAATTGAAAACTGTATGTAAATAGATGAGTGGTTCTTGAGTTATAAGGATATTCCGAGGGATATTCAATTAATATATTTATGTCATATAAGTTGTCAGCCTCGATAGCTCAGTGGTGCAGATAGTCAACTGTCGCTATTGAATGTTAAGCAACGCTGGGTGCGGTCAGTACTTGGATGGGTGACCGCTGACCGTTGGAGGCTGACCGAGGTTCGGATTCCTCGTAAAACTGTAGGTCCCTTCCCTCCTAATCTTACTTGGTGGTAGGGTTTAACCCGCCCGGGTTGGTACCACCGCACTGAATGAAACGTCGGTCTAAACGGCTATGTAAATAGTTTGTGTTTTCCGACCAGTTCAGTGTAGCCGGCACGATCAAAGGGGGAAGCACTGACATGGCACCTAGTTCACCCGGTGTTATGGGCTGACATCACGGACGTTGTAGGTGATGTAGCCAACCGTGTCAGTTTCCATAAAAAAAAAAATGTACGTTACACGGTCGGTCGCCGCTGGTCGCCTGTCGCCTGTAGAAATATCGCTTTATTTATTAGGATACCTGACTGCCGCTCGTCTGCCTGCGGATGAAATTAAACAATAAAGTTTACTTACTGTCACCTGCTGTCAGGAGTATCTTGTTACGTTATCCACGGTACAGTTGAGCCGTTCGTCCAGGGTCGCGCAGTGGAGATCGCGATGTGCGCGTGCGCATCCGCGGCGGCGGCATGGGAGGCGGCGGACGCGCCCGCCGTGGTAGCCGAGGTGGGCGTGGGATGTCGCTGTGGATGCGTCCTGCATCTTGCGCAGCATCCTCGTCTCTTGGCGGGCTCCACGCGCGCATGTCCGGGACACTCCTTCTGGCTTCTCAAGGTCAGTACATGGCTACTTCGTCTACGTCGCACGACTGAAGGGAAACTCTGACCGGTGGTGGTTAACTGTGTGTTAGATTGATCTGAACGTAGACACAAAAACATGTCCGTGGTCAGACTGTATGCTAGATTGATCTGATCATGGACACAAAAAACATGTCCGTGGTCAGACTGTATGCTAGATTGATCTGACCATAGACATAAAAACTTGAATTAAAAATTAAATTACAAATAAAAAAAAAACGATAACCATCAACAACCCTTAAAAAGTAAAAACATATTTAATGGCTTCTTATATAATTAAAGGCGTCAGGGGACCGCTAAGTAAAACAAAAATCTAATCGGTCCTCGACGTCTTTAATTAACTAAGCGAAAATTCTTCTTTTATGCTTTAAGGGTTGTTGATGTGTTGGGGTTTTTCTTAATTAATTTTAATTTATACTAAAAGCACTTTAGGTACAGGCCGCTTGTGGACAAGTAAACGAAGTGTGGGAGGATACCTGCTAGGTGGGACGACGACATGACATGTACGTCGGAGGCAAGCAGTGGTTCCGTACCGCTGAAGACCGTTAGGACTGGAGAAAAAATTAAGAGGCGTATGTCCAGCAGTGAACACGCTGACTGACTGTACATGTCGGAAATTCACTTTTCAAACTCGTCATCTGAAAGAAAGTATGCACGCCAATTATAGCTTGCACATGCCATTAGGCGTAGGACTTAATAGCGTCGTACGCTACACATGTATGTACTTCTAGTTTTATTATAATTTACTAGCCTTTTCCCGCGGTTTTCTTCGCGGCTTTGTTCCCCCCCCCCCCCCCCCCCCCCCCCCCCACCCTCACTCCCTACCTCCGATCCCTCCATCCCACCCTCTCTTGGTATGAATTTCCCAAAATCGCTGATACAACTGACTTATAAACAGTAAACATAAACACAAATTTTTCATATTTCTAACTCCAAATAAGACGAATATCAATATAAACCTCGATCTCCTATTTAACCTCCTTAGGCGATAATTTTCAAAAATCATTACTATAGTACTCACTTATGTTATATCCATGGTTATATTAAGTTATATTAAATTTCACGCTTCCAGACCCACCGGTTTAGGCTGTGCGTTGTTTGTCAGACAGTGCCTCTTGGTTTAGTAACCTCATATCTTAGCTGCCTCATAAACCTCGTATCTAAGTAGATCGGTAGCAGCTTTTGAAATATTCACATCTGCCAAAATAGAGCCGACACATTTACACAAATCGATAAGGAATAATGACGGCGCGCTCTAAGTGCTCGGATCGGGTTCTCGGGCTCGGCCCAACATATACAGGCACGCACGCATACGGGAACAAGAAATAACAATAAACACGCAATATGTGATGTGAACAATTCGTACGACGCAATAAACAGGCGAGCCTATAAGCATAGAAGTACGGTCTGCAGGCCTCGAAAAATGTTAGCACTACAAGACATGATATGGCAATATGTATGGGGCACTTATAGAACATTTTTCCAATACTTCCATTCACTTTTTCCAACTTACTTTCGGCCAAATTAGGGAGCCTCCGAAGTCCAATTTAGAGACTAATGGCGTATAGCAGGGTTATCCTGTGATCTTCTATGGTTTCACTATTTTTAGGATTATCTCCTATGCATCCGGCATAGAAGAAAAGATTATACATGCATTTCCATGACATTAGGAATTGCAGAATCGGAGGATAATTCTCTTTTTTTATGGAATCTGACACGGTTGGCTACATCACCTTCAACATCCGTGATGTCAACCCATAACACCGGGTGAACTTGGTGCCACGTCAGTCCTTGGAATTTGAAATTTAACCTTATCTCTTTCATAAAGCTTGTAGCAGCTAAATCTTGTAACAAGTTGAAGAAATATCTTCTTACGTTAGTAAAGGATGGCAAACCTAGCGAGGTGTGCGTGTAAGAAACATTTTTGGTATGTGCGAAACATAATATATTATACTGTATCAAACTACTTGCGCATTATACCTCACGGGAATACATTTATTTCTCGATGATACGTAATGTAAGGTGACTGAGTAGAGCTAAGCTGTAGTAAATGACCCAACAAGCATATATCTTGATTCTCGCATTTTGACACCACCGAGGTAGCCTTGGATCATCTGTGGCGAGCTCTTAAGGTGATGTCAGACTGCGTCTGACTTGAATTTCAAGAAGTATGTACCGGCAATATTACTTATCTGATAGATTCAGTTTTAATATATGTAAAACTTCATCTATCAGCGCAGATCGATAGCTTTTTGAAAACACGATTTGATTAACTTCGCTTGATAGAAAAAAATCATGAACATGCCTCTTAATTTAGTTTTAAAAACGTATTTAAGGCAACGTGACCAAATCAAGGCTTTGGAAAAAATATATGTATTTTATTTGTTGACTATAATATATCTAAATCCGTAGCTTTTTACTTTTTTGTTTTGATCCTTAGTTTTGGAATAAAAAAATAAAAACCTAATTTTTGATTGATTTTGTTGCATCTTGCTCCAACCAGGCGCCTTGAAAGAGGAGTACAGGTGAATCCGGGTTGACAGGGCCTAATGTTTAAACTAGTAAATGAAGATTAAATATCCTTATAACAAGCTCTTTTCATTTATATGTTGAAAAACATTTTTTTTTTACTTTCTGATTTATCCCCATATTATAGTCAGTGATTGAGTCACCAAACTCTGTACATATATTATGTAGGTAGGTACCAAATTTTGTCGTCCAGTAGATTCGAAGAAAACCAGTTGTGAGAGACAGACAGGATATTGATCCTATAAGGGTTCCGTTTTTTTTTTTCACTTTTTTGAGGTACGGATCCCTAAAAAAGTGTCCAGTAGTCCATGCTAAATTATGTACCTTACTAAATTAAAAACTGTGCTAAATTAAAAACTAAAACTTATTACTTTAATGGTCTAAATATCAAATGAAAGGTATCTTTGTGAACTTAAGGGTCAGAAGAAACTTGCGGATACCCGCGAGGATATAGTTGTATAATAAAGTTCTAAAACTTTCCGGCGCCAGTTCTTAGTTCCGTCAGGCCTCACGCACTCTATGTACTTGCGCGCGCTAACTACCTATCGCCCGACGAGCCGCCGGCGGTCTTTTTCAGTACAAATTCGTCAGCCGCGCGAAGTATACATAGACGCTCGCCCACGCAACTGCGCGCAGCTGCAAAGCAATAAACACTTTACACTCGATCGTTAAGGTACATTTTCGCACGCAGCGATTGGCGATGTGAAGCAGTAGGCTATTAAAGCCCGAAGGTAGGAACATTTTCTATGGAGTGATTTATCTGTTACGAAGTAACTATTAAGTAATCTGTGGTTCCGTCTGGAAGTTAAGTTAGGTCTTTCAGAACTTTCCTGCACTCAATTTAGCTACATTTCCAGTTTTAGTTTTCCTTTTAACATTTTTGTCCTGTGATCGCAAGTTTCCTCGCTATTTTACGTCTCTTAGTTGAGTGCATTCGTATAGTTTACACATTCGTTGGTGGCTCGGCAATTACTGCCAAAACTTAAGGGGTAAGTCTGAACGCAAAATGAAGAACGTTATAATTTTTTATCGCTTCAAAATATGGAAAAACTACACGATCTTCATTTGTGTGACGGTAAATTGGAAAAATTTATGGGAATCATGAATTGGAGATTTTGAAAAAAAAAAACAATACAAATGCCAATGTTGTCCATATGAGCTCCAGAATCATTCTCCTTAAAATGTTGATAGTAATTACCTACTGAATCTTCCTGTACTGGTATATGAATGCGCAAAATAAAACAGAACAACCTAATATGAAAGTTTTCTTTATAAAACATTATAGCCCCATAACTCTTTATTCACAGCCGTCTAGTTCGCGAGCCTGTCTCTACTATTCCGCCGAATTCAAATCCTTCGGATCCTCTTATTGCCCTCCCTCGCATTCCTCACTTATTCCATCACATAGAGTAAGCTTCTCCCGCTCGCTGTACTAAACGTATGTATCCTCGTCCTTAGGCCGACAGTAAAATCGGACAATAAACACGGCACCGAGAGCACCCGTAAACACAGCCGGGGAAATAAGCGAGATGGTGCGTGCGTAATTTCGTTTTGCGCCAAAAGCCTCCTTTACGTTTAACGCTGAAATTTTGATTTGGTGCGACGCCATTTGTCAGAAACCGCCCAGCCATGAAACGACAAACGAAGGCAAATTATGTCGCCCCCAATTTGAGCACCGAAACGACGGTAATAATCGGTGCCCGATTACCGTGGCACTGTTTAAATCACTGATGGAATTTTGATTTGAGGATGGATCTGTGAACGTGTGCTTTTTGAAGTCACCGCTAACGATCTCGCAAATAACGAGCTTGCGTTCCTCGGTCATGTATTTCTGCCAATTATTTCCTTTTTTGCGAGTCAGACATCAGGCTAATTTCGATAAGTACTAGTATATATGAACACATTTTTCGCTGATATTTCAAAATACTCTTTAAAATTTAGCTTTCAGCGTTTAGATTCCAGAGTTCTTTATTTTCAAATACGTAACATAAAAACCATGGATCAAGGCATGGGAGACCTCACTGTAATCATCATACCTATCAGCCTTTAACCATGATATGCGTCTCGTCATGCAGTGACCTATTGATTTTCCGATTATGAGAATGCTGCATTTAACTGTGGAGGCGCTAGACGGGGACAGCGGGAATGTTAGTTGGTCGGTACGAAGACTGAACAAATATTTGTAATGCTCCACATTCCGTAGCCTGTAGCCGGTCAGCGAGACCGAGCCCCGAGTCAGGCGTCCGTGATTACGAATACATACCTACTTGGAATAATTGCTTTTGGAATTCTTAAAATCTTTTTGTATCGCTGTTCCAAATATGTATTCATATTTATGAACTTGTTTCTACGTCTAATGTGTACATGATATTACTACATTTTTATTTTTTTTGAACGTTTTTGGATAATGCGCGTGACCTTGTGAAAGAGTAACTTGTGTGAAGCATCGATGTCCGTGAAGTTGTTTGATCAAGGGCTCTCCGGGTTCATTTTCCGTGTACCCCAACGCTTTTCCGGTGTTTGAGCCTTCGAAATTTGCAAATAGTTTTTGACAACATTCAGAGGACAGATTAGATCCATCGATCGTCACATAACCTAGGATGATATGAGAAGAATGGCGAATAAAATATGTTAACTTAATGTATTTGCCTTGATACCTTGTATATTTCCATTACCTTACTAGTGTGGTAGGGTTTAAGTAGTCTGGATTGATACCACAGTACTGAATGAATTTGAAGTTGACCATCGTTCGAAACAGCTATGAAAATACTTTATGTATTCCGTCCAATCAATTTAGCCGACACGACCTAAAAAAAGCACTGTCATGGCACCTAGTTCACCAGGGTGTGATGGGCTGACATCGCGGATTTAGAATAGGTGATGTAGCCAACTGTGTCAGGTTTCATAAAGTAACTTTATATAATAGTAAAATGAAAACTATTTGAATGTCGACTTCCACCTTTTGAGCAGCCCTGAAAGGAAGACTTCCAAACTCTGCAGATAAATTATTTGTTGATGCGCAGCCAAAACGGCACTGCTGCGAACTTCGAACGTCCATGCGGCGTAACGTCCGCCCTGACTCGCCGTGTCAAGGCCGCGAGTCGCGTGTGGACACAAATGAACTTATTGTTGACCAGCCCGAAGAGGCCACGCGTTTTGACCTCTCCGTAGTCGGCTGAAAATAATATATAAAAATAACCGGCGAAGTGCGAGTCGGACTTGCGCACCGAGATTTCCGCACTAAAAAAAAATTAATAAATACGTTTCCTGTATGGAGCCCCCTTTATGTTTCACTTTTAAATGTTTTTTTATTTGTAAAAATAATAAAAAAATAACACATTCTGTCACATCATCATAGAATAATTCAATGAGGTGCCCTCCAACAATTATAATACATCTTGGCACAAAAGATTTTTTTCTCCAAACTCGCTCGTAACATGCGTCGTCATGTATACATTTTCGCAGCGATCCCCGTTCGAACTGAGGTCAAATCATCGTATTGTCCCACTGTTCTGTCCTGCTGCGCGATCGAGGCTGTTCACGGAGCTGGGATAGGACAGTAAACTCATGTCATGTGTATTGTCCTCGTGTGCACTGCCTGGCAGACACAATCACAAATGGCACAGTTCATACCGCCTAGCGCCTGCGTCAACCGTTGCGTAGTGAAGCCGGGATATTTGCGCAGTACTTCACTAATGCTCTCCACTCGCTGCCACAGAAATTCGACAGTATTGCTTATTTACTAACTAACGACGAACGGCTACGGCCGTGGATACCTATGAGGGTGGAACTGTTTGGAGCAGAGGTGATTGAGATCATTCTGAGATGAACCACTGGCATATGTCTGGCTTTGAATATTGCCCAATTAGAGCAGCAGGATTATGATTCTGCTAAACCTGCGTATCCACTAGAGGCAGACTCGGGGCGAGGCAGCCGCTCGACCCGAGGCCGCACAAGTGGAGACGCTGCCTCAACCTGAGGCACGCCTCGGACTGAGGCAAATTCGTCGCCTCGGGCCGAGCCATATTTTGTTGTTTTTTTGCCGCGCTCAAAGGAGTCTCAGTCCGAAGCGTGCACTTCGTCCACCCCTCACCTTGATCCGCAACCTGCCTCGAGACTATGCCTCAGAGTGAGCAGCATCAGTTTGCTTCAAGTCGAGGCTGCTCGGCCTGAGGCTGCTCTAATGGATACGCAGCTTAATGCTGTGATTACCTCGTGGAAATGTATAATCTTCTTCTGTATCTGTAAGATAATCCGAAGAATAGTGAAATCATAGACAAATAATCACGCTACGCGCAATTGGGCTTCGGATACCGTTGAAAGTTTTTTTTTTCTTTTCAAAGGTGAGAAAGAATACGGAAGGATTAAGTATAATATTGTTTCTGATCTTGTAAGAGGATTTGTTGTTCGAAAATAATTAAGAAAATGCTTTAGCGCTCATCAACGCTACAAAAGAAATTTAGTGAGAATTACCGCCTTCCTATACCTGCAGCTTCGTACTGGTCGCTTGTGCTTTCATTGACCCATTTGGCAGCGTGGCTTCCTCTTGCATAACCAGAGTTGACGTAACACTAGACTAGCCCACTCTCATTGCGTACCATAATATGTACTCATACACTCCACTCGATATACTTTGTCGTATTTACAGGTACAATATTACAGGACATTGTCATACTAACTAGCTCACTGCATGCTCCGAATAAAAGTCGAGTCGCTCCATGGTTCTTATTTAACCTAAAAACTGTAGGTCGCTTCCCTTACTATTCTAGTTGGCGGGGTCGTCGTCGGGATTGGTACAGCCGCAGTTTATGAACGCTGGTGGCCGAAACGGAATTTTTTTTTAAGAGTCCCTAATACCTCCGCTCAAATTCCAATTCCGCACCCTCTTCTCCGCGCCACCTACTTTAACCCACTCGCCTCACTAGTGCTTGCGGTCACGCGAGGTCAAAACGATTTTGTTAAGGTGAACTACACTATTGTCGGAGGGGTACTTACTCTAAGTAATAAAATTGTGTGCAAAATTTAGTACAACGCGTGATATATTAGGTATTTAGTTGTTTTTACTGTGAAAATAATGATTATTTTGTTAATTTGAAATATATAGGACCTGCTTTATATTGAGGTCAGTTATTATGTAAAGATTCATGATCTGATTTAAAGTATTTATTGAATACTAGCGGTTTTATTGCCGGCATGAAGGTAAATTAGCAAAAAATTTTACGAACATTTCGCGGTTTCATGTTTTAGCCACACACAGTACACAGATTAGTATTCAACTTTACCATATTTTTATTACAGAGTGATTGTAGCAGTATTGTTGATAGTCATGCGAAGTAATGTGAGGTATTACAGACTTTTATTAGAAAGCGCGACAAATGTTTTTACAACGCCCACGAACATTGTTGTATGCGAATGCCATGCCCGACTGACAGGTGCCTAGTGCCTAGTCACGCTCCTCTTGAAGAAGAGGAGACTGTACTTCGGGGAAAATGATTAAATGGGCAGGGGGAGTGCTCCAGAGTTTACCGGTTCTGTAGAGGAAATACCTGCAGAACCGATTGGTACTTACGCTGTTATACTCGTATTTGGCTACGGCTATGAAAAATTGTCCGTTCTTTCCATCTAGTTCACTGTAGCTGAGAATTACAGACCATGCCAAGTTGCAAGTTGCGAAACATGTCGGGTTTAATTTTAAAAAATTATGAAATCTCAACGCGAGGAACGAACGCGCGTGTGCCAAGGTTCCGCAGGCGTGTTTTCACTATCAGAAAGCCTGAACTTTTACTAGGCTGTCTTTAGACGTTCCGCCACCTTCCCTGCCATAGTGAATTGCACTCTTATTACTACAGATATGTCTTTCAAGATAACATTCATAGTTATTGTTTTCGCAGCCCGAGCCTCCGGCACGCGGCTTCTCGGGAATTTCTTCAATATTTCATAATAACTCGCGCTCTTTATCCGGAACTTTCATGCAGTCACCGTCGCGACTGCAGCGAAGTTCCAACCCTCTTCCGGGATACTTCTTTCTGTATAGGAACCTGGGGCAGTGGAAACCACCGATAAACCAGAACACTAGATTTGAAATAGCGCCCTGAATATGGTAGACATAAAATGGGACGGTTCGTCTTATATTCGCTCAGTCGAAGTACGATTATCCCGCTCACCAATGGGATAGTTAGAATTTGTGTCTCTTTTTTCAAAAGGATTCGTCCCTTCGGTTTCCCTATATACTTCGTGTGTTTTATCTTATATTAGCCGCTGTGTTTTATTTTTACACACATACATAACACCAATCCTGATTCCCAGTAGGGTAGGCAGAGACGACGGATCGTTACGCACCACGATCCTGACACACCTCTGCCGACACTTCCATTCAGACAATGTTTTTCATGCATTTCATATTATATTATATTTATGTTTTATTATTTTCTGTTTATTATATGTTAAATCTTGTGTTCAATTTTATTTTATTTCATGTGGTATTTGTTTTATCTTTCTCTAATTTTCCGAAATATTTGTTTAAAGCCGCGTCTCCTGCGCATGCTTTTTTCGAAACAATACACGAAAACATTTGTTTTTATACAAATTTGTATGGCCACGCCCCAATGTTTCGATGTTTCTGTGTAATGTTTCGAAAAAAACATTCGCAGGAGACGCGGCTTAAAGGGAAACTTCACTGTTGTACCGATTTGTACCTATTCGTATTTTATATCATGTAATTTTTTTCTGAATACTATTTGATTTCTAATTGAAAAAAAATTACTATGTCCTAGTACAGTTTATAAATAAATGTGGTCCTGTTTTGTAGCATGCTTAGTATGAGTTTCACAATCTAGTCGAAGTCTTTGTTCGATGGTTGAAACGCGCATATTTTGCAGTGTCGCCTTTGTGAGAAATTAGTTTTATCTTCGTAAAATATGGCGCGTGTTTTTGTTCTGTCGTCCGCTGCCTTGTCGCGCGAGAAATGGCCCAGTGTTTATGGGAATATAGCGAAGGCAATTCATTTTGAAAGCCACAAAAGGTGGACAAAGGACGCTATTTGCGGGCTAGCTATTTATGTCAGATTTTTGCACGACCTCTTTGGGCCACTTTCCCTATACAGATTTCAGAAGGTAAGTTAAGTAGGCGATAAAAAAATTATTAATGGAAGTTGGGAAAGTCGTTTGTGGCATTGAATTTTATTCTCTATTTTTTAATGATGATAGGATATCTTATGAATCTGCAATGGCCTAAGTAGGACTCGTTTTTAGGGTTCCGTACTATAAAAGGTAAAAACTGCGTCCGTCTGTAAAAGAGGTATATTATTTGCAACTTTACGTTCAGTGGTCTTAATTATATTGCTAAAAATGTGCAAAAAATTACCAAAGAGCATAATAATTATTTTGACAAAAATATAACACAAATGATATTGTGGTGGTACGGAACCCTCGGCGCGCGAGTCTGATTTGCACTTGGCGGCATTTTTTAAATTCGTTCCACGGCCAAAATTAAATACTTAGCAAAAATCTTCCTTTGAATGTTATAATGGAATTGACATGGTTGGCCCGTTATACTAAGCCCGTTAATGTCTTAATTAATGTCATCCCATAACAACACCTTGGTGAACTAGGTGCCATGTCAGTGGTTCCCTTTGGTCGCGTCGGCTATAATGAACGACGGAAACACGAACTACTTATTTACATAGCCGCTTCGACCGAACTTTCATTCAGTACGGTTAAGTAGCAATCCGGACTTACCTAGTATCGTAAGAAGACCTTCCCTTCTTACCTACAGTTTTACGTGGAATCACGGCCAGCCTCAACGGACGAACGGTCAACTATCTAAGTTCTGACAGCGCCATCAACATCGTTAGGACGTCGATCCATCGCAAAACGGTGCTACCAAGGCCGCAGGGTTGTAGTTTCTGATGATTTTATAGTTCTCAATTAAAAATTAATGTCTCTTAATTGAAATAAAGAAACAATCTCGTAATTCCCTTGATATACTTATGTACATACTAATAAATTAACTTAAATAGTCATGGTTGTACGCAACTAATTAAGTAAAGAACTAAGAAACTGCCCTCTAATTATGTAAGCAGTCCTAGCCATCTGGTGGTGGATAGGACTACCACAAATACTGCAGCAATGAGGACACGATCAAGGAGATATCGTGTTCAATAAACTCTCAGTAAACACAATTTTAGTCTTCCGCAACTCCCAAAGTCCTCTGCAACAAACTTCTGAGCAGATAGTGGTCAAGCGATAAAGAACCTGCCTAGCGAAACGTCGTGGGTTCAATGCCCGTTGGCGTACACCACTTTCCGATCTCTTTTCGAGTTTGATTATTGCATTCATTTTATGAACAGGAGTTTATCTATGGTTAGTTCTAAGGTTTCCTTACTGTCTCTACTCAGCCAACGTGAAATAATTTGCTTAGCCGTTTCGATCGAAATTCTTTCAGTGCGGTGGTACCAATCAAACGGGCAACCATACCACCTAAGGGCCGATTTCACTACCTCCGGCTATGTCTCGGTTAACGTATATTTGTCGGTTAATGTGATATTTCTCATACAGTTGAAAGAACTTAATCGGTAGCGACATTTCAGCAGAAACTGGTGAAATTGCCCATAATACAAGAATATAAACTTACAGTTTTACGTGAAATTTTGGCATCACTGGCCCGACAAACCGAGTCGCACGGGCACTATAGAACTGAAGAAGCTAATGAATGGCTGGCGATATTTCTCCATAAAGCTTCAGGCCGCCCTCCGGAGCGACGGGTACAAACTATAGCGAGCCCTCGGCCGGCTGCGGTGGGCGCTTGGAATAGTTCCAGCTTTACTGCCCACGCGGGGGCGGAGGCTAGCCTACTTAGGGGGCCTTGAGCTCCTCTGGATAAGTCGGTTAACCCGGCAGAACAGAAAATCTTACGCACGTTTGACTGGAACTGTCAAACCTTCTCACGTTTTATCTGTCTCTCTCTCTCACTCGAACTCGCACGTCTCTGTGCGACAGGGACGACGCTCTGCAACCGGATTGTCTCTTTCTAAAGCTCGACATGCATTATTTTCTGCCGACCACTGTACGTCTGTCTGTACATTATTTGTGAACCTCGGTAGCTCAGTGGTGCTGCTGCCAATCGACTTTCGTTCGTGATCATAAGCACACCTGGGCGTGGTCAGAACTGTGATGGGTGACCGTTCGACCGTTGGAGGCTGACCGTGGTTCGGATTCCCCGTAAAACGGTATGTTCCTTCCCTTCGTACCTTACTAGGTGGTAGGGTTTATAACCCGCCTGAATGAAAGGTCAGTCGATACGGCTAAATAATGTAAATACCTAGTTGGTGTTTTCTGTCCAGTTTAGTGTAGCCGGCACAATCAAATGGAATCACTGTCATGGCACCTAGTTCACAAAGGTGTTATGGGCTGACATCACGGATGTTGTAGGTGATGTAGCCAACTGTGCCAGTTTCCATAAAAAAAAATTTATATAAGTATATTTATATCCATCTTCTAGATAAAATAATATATTATATAGAAACCAATAAAATTATATATATATATATATATATATATATATATATATATATATATATATATATATATAACGTCCTGGAATATTGCATGGGTGTAGCTGACATTTAAAAAAATCCGTGGGCAACGCTGCGGGAATAAACCAGAAATTATATAAATACTAAGTAAATTTTTGTTTTTTAATGTAATTCCACCATTAATTCTACTACGAAATATGTTGTGTTGGGTTGAGTAAGCGAGATGGAAGAAATAATTAACAAATACTCATCATCAAACAGTCTGGCTATGGAGTGGCTACCTCCTACCATACGTTTTAGTGTACTTATGTATGACGTATCATACATGCCCTTTCCAAATAGTTATACTTTTCTTTATTCTAACTGGCTAACCTCGTTTATAGCTTCGGTCGAGTCTAGATGTTTTAGGACGTAGATGTTTGATGTTTAATGAATAATGCTGACTACTCTTTGTTTGCAGACTGAATTAATTCTGTTGGTATTGCGCCTAAGGTTGTACATAGGTAGGCAACTACTATTCAGGAATGACTACCAACATTATTTTAACCGGTAACATTTTTTCAAAATAAATTTTTTTATTGTATCATCTCCGTACATTTTTGTTGCATTAAATTCGAAAATGTATGGGGATCAAAATTTTTATTTTTATTTTGAAAACATTACAACAGTCAAAGTAGTTCATTTGAGCTCCAGAATTACACCTTAAAAGTGGTAGTGATTGCTGAAACTATTCTTATAACCTCTAACTTAAGTATATGCATCCTTATCCTTACCTATAATAAAATCCAACGTCTGCTTTCTGTCTGAGTGTCTGAGTGTCTGAGTGTCTGAGTGTCTGAGTGTATGTCTGTCTGTCCGCTTATAACTCGAGAACCACTGAACCGATTTTAATTAATATATATACCTATAATAAAATCCAACGTCTGCTTTCTGTCTGAGTGTCTGAGTGTCTGAGTGTATGTCTGTCTGTCCGCTTATAACTCGAGAACCACTGAACCGATTTTAATAAAATAAAATTCTACGGATAGCTTGATTCTTCCCATCAACTATAGGCTACTTACTATCACGCTAAATGGCTTATGAGGTTAGCAGTGAAGTGAAATATGAGAGCGGGCGGAGCCGCGGGCACAGCTAGTATAATATACTTATAGTACCGTGTGGGGTCGGTACTTAAAAAGAATAGCCACACTGCATCTCTCCCCATGCATGTCGTAAAAGGCGACTAAGGGATAAGGACAAGATGCCGTGCTAAAGGGCGACAGGCTCGCCACCTCTCACCTTGGCACGGTACTTCCACTGAGTCATGCAGCAGGTGGGTCTTCGTGCCTTACTTGCTGCTTGATCGATTGAATCTTGTTCGAATACTTTGCGAAACGTGGTGGTCGGTGTTGTGCTGTAATTTACCAGAGTTATTGCAGCACAGCACCGATTACTCTGCTTACCCCGATTGTCGGGATTCAGCGTGTGTGATATGTATGTATGTATGTATACTTATAGTTTGCTTAGTTTCCGTTTCAGTTATGTGTCGCCACCATAGAGAAATGTATAGCTCAATGGTCGCCACAATAAACACAACAGTATCACAAAAATGTACCTATAAAATATTTATAATTTGGCGTAATTCGCTTTCAGTATGGCATTGTGCCATTTCGTTCTTTACAACGAACATTTATATGCTTTGCATCCCGTCACTTCAAGTTTACTTGTAATATTATCACAGAAAATGTGACTATGTCAGTTACAAACCCTAATAATAGGTATCGTCCGAGGGCGTAGATTACTGGTCAACCGTAAATGGGCGCACACTCCAACCCTAAAACCACAAGAGCAATGAAACTGCAATTCGTGCAAACAACACACGTTCGAATTTCGAACACGGCGAGTGAACAACGCACGTTCGAATTTCAAACTCACCGAGTGAGCGATCTGTCGATGGTGGTGTCACGCAAATATTCAAAAGCATAGAACTGCCGAGAATTTGTGATTATGTAGAATAGTTGAATTTTTGACGTGATAACGTCTTATAAATTGATGAACACGGGCAGCACGTACGAAAGCGTGTCACGTTGATAGTCACGTTGATATTCACGTTGATATTCAAAGTTACCATGGAGACGTCCTCGGCCCAAGCGGCAGTGTTGCCAAACGTACGGTAATTGCCGTATCGTACGGTAATCGAGGCTAGAAATCGACAAATGTACGATTGTACAATTCTTATAGCTGTGTTTCTTTATGACGTTATCACGTAAAACTATCGTCCGTAAATCGACTTTACAGACAACCAATCTTGATCTTTATACTATGTACCTATGTATATATATTACTACTTGACTGCATAATTAGTTAATGCTTGACTAGGGTACGATTTGGACCTCAATTTTATTAACCCATTGACAACTTAATACTTCAAGCATCATATTTTTTTTAGACAATTTATACTACATTGTAGTAGGTATGTGTACTGTACTAACATTATTGAGTTGATACAAATTATGTATCAAAATTAGACAAACAAATGCTCTTTACACCTTACACACTTAATTATTGTCCTTGAAGTTAGAACTCTCACTAAAATGAATGTTAATCTTGCTGTCAATCAATATGTACTTTCGATGATTAGGCGATGTTATAATGTGGATAGTCATTAAAATACTTGTAGGTAATAATATTTATTGAAAAAAATGCCCTATGAAGTTTCTTGTCGGTTCTTATTCGTGGGTGTAATCGACCCGGATAGTACAAATTGTCACAATTTCGAGTGCAGTGTTACTATCATAAGAATGCTCAATAAAAAATAACCAATAAACAATCAAACATTGCAATTAAGCCTGTATTTTGGGAAATAAAAAATGGTTTTTGCTCTGCAGACTTACGCCAAACTCCATTAAAAAAATTTCATACAAAGAAAAAATCCTTCGTCACCTAGCACATCATTTGCGTCAAAAGACTCGTACAGACGTACATACTTTATTTACTAGGCCGGGATCCAGCAGCGCTGCAGCAGCGGCGGCGGTGGATTCGGTCACAGATTATGTAATTTCCGTGTTGTCACTTTCACTTATTCACTGAAGATAAACTGAGAGCAGTAATGACATTTTAGATGGCGCGTTTAGTTACGGTTTTAACCGGTAGGCATACGGCGAAAACCGTAACTAAACGCGTAAAGCAATATATTTTACGTGAGTCGAATCTGCAATTATTACAGCGACACAAATATTAAATATTTCTTGTATTACACCCAATCAAAAAATATTTTATTTCATCTTTGTATACTTTGATGCCTCGTCTAAGGGCCTTGAATTCTTTCGTATACGTGACGTGTGGAACCTAGCTAGCCCATCACAAGCAGACACTTTACATGGCGCGATGCAAGCTGGAAATCAAACATCACGCGTAGACAGACAGTACGACAGTACAGTTGGATCTAAAAGAACATAGAACTTTGTCACACAGTACGCCCCCAGCGAGCATGTCGAGCTTTGCAACCAGAAAGCAACAATATTCAAGGATCTACAAGGCGAAATTATTGTAGTATGAAATTCATTCCAGTCAACATTTTTGAAAACAAAACTTTAGCATTACGAGTATTAGTAGTATTGTTTTCTTCTGGAAAATTTCCTTCACCGGGCAATGAGTATTGGTACATCACCAGCTTAGTGCATTAAATCACTAACTGGCATTTTGACAAAAAATTGGGTTCAAACTACTGAGGACTAATTTTAATGACGTCTACTGCCACCAGGGTTTGGGCCTGTGCCCTATCGTAGAAGGGGATGACATCATAACTATTGCCCATTATTCATTTATTTATTTTAACCACTTAAATTCGTAGTGTGTGAAGTATTTTTCTTAAGTTTATATTGACCCATTTAGCAACCTCGTAGTTGTCTGTGACATATCTCATACAGTTGACAAAATTTAACCGGCAGCTACATTTTAGCCGAAGGTATTAGAGTATATATTAAAAATCGACTGTCCCAAACCGATTGGGCATCACAAACATTACGCTTGAAACCCACAAGCGCGCCACGCCGCCAGTTCTCATTAGCGGGCCACTTCGTCATCCGGACAACGCACACCCAATCGGATTATCCGCCACTCGTGCAAATAAATACTTAGACTGGGCATGCACTTGTCGAGGAGGTGAAATAAAAGTGCAACAAGACCCCATCTTATAAAAAATAAATAAATAGTGCATGTCTGTCTGTTACTCTTAATTAATTTTTACCCAGCGATTAGGCTACTTGTATTTTACCTAATTTCCCGTGAGCGATGCCGCCGCAGGTAAAAGCTGGTTACAAATATCAAATCAAATGAAAATAAAAAACGTTTATTGAATTAATAAAGTACCTACACATACATTATTGATCTCTGTATTCTACACTAGTCTGGGCCCTGCGTAGACTGTGCCGTTAAGGACAGCTTACAATAGGTAGGTAGCGGTAATATTTTAGGTGTGCGGGTAACTTAGTTTTTGGTCGGGCATATTCTAGTGATATAAAATAAAACAAATTAAAATAAAACTTGTTAGTATGGGTGGATACATGAGGGTTTCAGTGGTGTGTGTGTTTGTAAGAGAGGATTAGGTCTTGTGTGTCAGTGTATGTGTTAGGTTTTGAGGGTGAGTATGTGTATGTATGCGTCCGTCAGTGTGGGGTGTGTTTTTTGTGTGATTCAGGTCAGGATCAATGCCTTCTGTCTCCTCATAGCCTCTTCCTATTAGATAATTTTTCACCATCATTTGCATTTGCCCTCGTTTCATTTCTCTAAATAGTGCGTTGGGATCGACTTCCCAGTTTTCCAGGATTCGACTTTTCCAGTTCCGGCCAAGAAAGTATCGGAATCTCTGCCCGAAAGTTTGCATTGCGGGGACCAACTGCATTTGCAACAACGAGCAAATATACTCATATATTATGTTCGGTCTGCGGCCGCCTCTACATGTTAGCCAATGCGTTTGCCAAAACACTTTCCAATGCGCTTGCCAATGCCTCAGCCACTACACATTGGAGACAACGTTGGTCAACACTCAAATACCGACACAATCGACCAATTTCTCCCTCTACATGTTAGCCCTAGCACTATTAGCCAATGCATTGGCAAGCATATTGGGCAAAAAATTGGCCAACGTGCAGGTGATCCTTTCCACAAATGGAGTGCATGCCGATCAATCAAACGTTGGTTGATAAAGTAAAATGTGCACACGACAATGCCTCTTCTATAGGTTTATTTCATTGTCGGCACTCGATACCCGATTTTAATCGGATAATAAGAAAATTATATAGTCATTCCAGCAGCGATGTTCTTGTCGATCCAATGAGACTGGAAACTGGGGATACGTTAACCTCATTTGACTATGTGAGTGTCCACCGCTTGATATAATTTATCGCAACAAGAACTAAATTTTGCACCAGAAACCATAGTTACTCAGGCAGGCAGGCAGGACTATTCTGTTGGTTTATTGCCATGGTGCACGCAGCACGCACAGCTTAGTAAGTAGGCAAGCCGGGTCGAACCTTATCAACATTCAGATTTCTGTGGTTCGAACTGAGAACCTGCTCCTTTTTTTAAGTCGGTTAAAATTGTTCGTGTTTTCGGCACGGACATAAGGTCGTTGCACCTTATGTTCGCATATAACACCTATACTAGATACGGCATTGGGCTGAGCATTGGGCTAATATCTTGAGCCAGCCCGAGCTAGATAGAATCCGTCCTACGGAACTAAGTATTCCTTTAAACCTTATGTGTTCGGTAATGGAAGTTGAAACTGCTCAATTCACGCGCAAGATACGTGGAACGCTACATACATGCATAGCGTCACGCCTGTTTCCCGGTGGGATAGGCAGAGATAAAGGATTTCCAAGTGCCACGATCCTGACACACCTCTGCCGCCTCTTTCATTCTCATAATATTCTTCATATGCACGCTCGTTGGTTACGGATACTACGCACTTGGCCCTTTTTGAGCACATGCCCGATCTGGTCCAGGTACAACACGAATTCAAATAAGAATAGGATTCTACGAACTGTCAAACTGACAGAACAAACTGTTGTTTGTACGGTCTGCACGCCCGCACGTGTTTACAAGTTTGCGTTACTTTGTTTCCATTGTTAATTTTGTTTGTTATTTGTTTTTGTGTTTTTGTTAAGTTTGTTATTGACTATCTTGCTCTGGGACTTTTTCGTGTATAGATGACAATGAGTAAAAGAGGTTCTGTTTTACATCGAAGATCTCGAGAAATTATCAGCAACGTTGATAAGTTCTTCGTGGGCGAAAAAGAACACGCCTCTGCGATCCTGCAACAATTGAAGAACCCGGAAATTGTATCAGAATCAGATGGAAATATCTACATGCCTCAAGAAGTCTACTCGAGCCGACCGACGTTTCATCCAGTGCGGTGGTACCAACCCGGCCGGGATAAACCCTACCACCTAGTAAGGTAAGAAGGGAAGGGACCTACAGTTTTACGTAGAATCCGAAACACGGTCACCCATTTAAGTACATACCGCGCGCAGGTGTCTTAACAGCAGTCGACCGACCGCACCACTGAGCTACCGAGGCTGACCTAATTATAATATTAATATAAGTGCATTAGTTTATAAAATTATTCTAATAAGGTGCCGCCACCTTGATAAAATAATTTTATAAACTAACACACACACAGAGGTGTGAATGAATGGTGTTATAAACACACAGAGGTGTGTCAGGCAGGGCTTAGGATCGTGGCACGTGGAGAACCGTTCGCTCTGCCTACCCCACCGGGAAACAGGCGTGACGCTATGTGTGTATGTATGTATATTCTAATAACTTTCATTTACTCTTATTTTAGGTGATGGATGACAGTAACAGCAGCAGCAGTAGGGACTCGGAACAATCAGACAACGATGCTGAAATGAGTGGTATTGAAGAGCTGGAGTAGAATTACAATTTTGTATGTATCTCTGTGTGAATCTCTGTTGTTCAAATAAATATTTATTTAAAAGTAATTAATTATTTTCTTTCTATTTTTCAATTTTTTTTCGAATCGTATATCGTCGTCGTAGATGGAAAAGTGCATAATTAACAAATTCAACGAAATTGAGTTATTGATACTGCGATATAGTTCACAAAATTCCGCATCTTTTGGTCTAATCAAGGTGTAAAATAACATAATATTTCCCGAGAAAATTAGGAGTGGCCAAAAGTTATAAGTCGGAAAATCTGAGTATTGCGTCTTGGTAAAATTGAATAATGTCACTTATTAATTATGCTACCTCATATTGGCGGAATTCGACTATGCATAAGTTGCTTATGTTGCTTTATTAGTTAATTTCAGACAACGTTTATTCTAAAATTATTAAGCCATCGTTACAGCAAAATTAAATAAATACACTTAATCATTTCTGCTGTTACCCCACCAGTACTAACCTCCCGACATGACATCGCATAAAATAGTTCAAGTGACTTTATTTATTTTTTCGAATATCATTTATTCTGAACCCATCACAGCTTATGAAAAGAAATAATTAAATAAAAACCTTTGTTACTTTTTTCCAGAAGAATTTTCCGGAGTTTTCCGAAGTTTTAATATCGAAATAAATAACTATGATCCGTTATCTTTTTTTTTTCAATCCGAGTAAACTTCGCAATGACAGTTATCTCTTGTTGGGCGGGGGGGGGGGGGGGGGGGGGGGGGGCCTGCTGCTGCTACAAGGGATACCTCTGCCGTTGATCCGGATGGTGCCTCTGCCGCTGCTTCGGATGTTGCGTCTGCTGCTGCTACAAGGGATACCTCTGCCGTTGATCCGGATGGTGACTCTGCCGCTGCTTCGAATGTTGCGCCTGCTGCTGCTACAAGGGAAACCTCTGCCGTTGATCCGGATGCTGCCTCTGCCGCTGCTTCGGATGTTGCGCCTGCTGCTGCTACAAGGGATACCCCTCCCGTTGATCCGGGTGGTACCTCTGTCGTCCCAAATGGTACCCCTCCTGCTGCATCGGACGCAATCCCTGCCCCTGCTATGATCGATACCCCTGCCGTTGATCTCTCTGACTCTTGTAGTATCCCTGTAGTATGTAGCAAAATCTTATGGTGGCAATGCCGCTGCACCTGATATTGCCCCTGTCACAGTCCCATATTGTGCCTCGGCATCTGCATCTTCAAAACTGAGAAAAGAGGTTAATTTAGGCAAACTACAATTCCAGATTTTGCAAAAAGATATCATCCGCAATGGAGAATTTATTGAATATGGATCCGCACCAAATTCCGTAATTGTAAAAGGCTCACCGTCTGTTCGAGATATTATACGGCCCCATGGCTCAGCTCCGCTTCCAATAAATCCTCCATCGCTAGAGTTTGATCAAATTGAGAATAT
Organism: Nematopogon swammerdamellus; assembly: GCA_946902875.1. NCBI lineage: Eukaryota > Metazoa > Arthropoda > Insecta > Lepidoptera > Adelidae > Nematopogon > Nematopogon swammerdamellus. The sequence goes on from OX336345.1 coordinate 15,666,280, forward strand.
TGATTCCCCAGTCAGGCCCTTTACTCCAATTTCGGGGATAGAGTCTTCACAGAACTCATCAGATCACTGTTTTTCCGATTCTGGTAGTTCATGGATTCCTGGTAGTGACGAGGATCTTATGATGCCGCCACAATATAGAAGACGCGAGTTCTTGGGAAAACCAAGAAGAAATTGTCATCCACGAACTCACAGTTGAGACTACTACAACAAATATACCGCATTTTATAGACCGACCAAATTTGACTAGGTGGAAAACACGCGATCCTTCAAAGGCAAAGAGAAATATTTCTAAAAACAATAGAAGTGACTGTTTACCATATGAAAGCAAAACTGGAAAGATGATGTCTGCAAAACAACCGAAACCTACAAAATGTGATCGCATGTGTCGCAACAAATGTACTGAGGAGTTCGACGAACAATCTCGTATCACAATTTGTAAAGAATACTGGGGAATGAGAAATTACAAGCAGCAGAAAGATTTCTTGCTAAAACATATAAAGTTGCTCCCCACAAAAAGAATTACTAGAGACTTACCGCCCGAAAGACAACGAAAAAGCAGTCGCATTTACAAATTTTACAAAAACGAAACACAATCAGCTAGAGTTTGTAAATCATTCTTCATGGCTCTAACCCAAAAAATTTTGAAAAATCGAAATATTAGTAGTGAGGAAGGAAATAAAGTTCAGTGGCTGAAGATAAAATGCATGAAATTTGAAAAAAGAAGTCCAGGAGTTATAAAGTATCGCTATGATCATGACGGTCCATACTTTGAGTTGAACATAACGCGCACAAACAAGTTGAACGAGTCGAACGGAAACAAAGTCGGACTGACACGAGCTACCCACACTCCACAGTAAGGCAAAGGAAATTCAGGATTCACAATCATTCTGCTTATCTGATCAAGAAAATAATATAGGCGATCTATTAAAGAACTTTGTAATCCCTAAAGCTTACAACGGACCCCTGCCTATTTCACAGGCTAAAAAAAGGATCTGATGACCCTTTGTAAGAAGGGCATCATACCTAACGAATTGCACAGCTGGTATGAGTCCCTTCCAAGCAGCTCCACATTGGTGGAAACTCTCCCTGAACCTGATGCCGGCGAAAGCGATATTGAAAATTAAATCTAATGTACAGGCTGAAGACGCTGCCATGTTTATTCGTATGTCGGTCCATCCAACACTCTTGATTGTCACACCCGTGTAACCCGTCTACTAAAAAACGTAACGTGGTGTGGAGTGATCCGGCAATAATTTTAGTACTGCCAGATTAAATTAAAATTGTCATTTTTTATTGTTATACCACCTGAGCGACTAGCGAATTAAGAGCTATTATTACCAATAAGAATGATTATTTTTTTGTTTACTGTTGACTTAAAACCTTTTTTATTGTTTCTTGCGTGCAATGTTATCTATGTGTGTAACCAACTAGTTACAAAGAGCTAAAGTCAATAAAAAAAATTCTTACCAAAGATTTCGTTTCATTTCATACATTCTGAAAGAGTGAAATTACCTATTTCATTGAAAATGTTACTGTATCAATTTCACAATTTTTTACCTTTAACCTGAAAGCATAACTTTCTTTGATTGATTTGCAAGTTAAATATTGCACTTAGAATAAAAATTCATAGTTTAACTAACATTGTTAACCAATAAAAAGATAAATTTGATCAAAATAAGTCATCTTATAGGATGTTACCAATTATTAATTTACAATAGTTTACCAAATACGGTTAGTTGCAAGAAACAGCAGAAATGAACAATTGCATTTTAAAAGATTATAAGTGCGGAAAACTCTGCCTTGGTAAATATGGCAAAAATGAATAAAGTGGTTTTTTCCCAGTTTCCCTGTCGCAGTCAATGTTGTAATTGTATGAAAATTGCAAATCTACTAGGAAGCGGGTACTTCATTACCTCAGTCAATAAAAGTAAATAAAATTCTTTCGCTTTTTTTCCCATGTCCTGTCAAAGTTGAAAAAAACACAAAAAGTCGATTAGGTCGAAAGTATGGTTTTGTCAGTTATGCACTTTTCCATCTACGACGACGATATATTTCTTTTTTTGCACGCCATACGGAAGTCTTACTGAAGTGAAGGCAGTTTGAAGTTTGTCCCGTCAGTTTAACAGTGTTCGTAGAATCCTATTCTTATTTGAATCGTGTTGTACGTGCGTCTAGGGCGACCCTTTCCGACTCTTCCACTCACATTCGCTCTATACATTTTATGAACGTGGGAACGCTCTCTAGCAAATATTCATTCATTTCATTCATTTGAGTTCATTCTCACAGATTAGGCTTAGCCTTTTACTGCTTACTCTCACATTCGTCATCAATTGCTCTCTCTCAAAATTGTACGTCTCTTTTTTACTTTGCTGGCTTTGACCATTAGTGATTTGTATTACCACTAATGGTAAAAGTCGAGCCGATCGCCTTTATCACCTTGATCTATAGCAAATATTATCAGATTGGAGAACAAAATGTTGCAAATGGTCCTATTAATTGTCCCACAGTAAAAGGTTAAAATTTAACAATTTACGCGCTTCGCCGTGCGCCTCGGTGGGTTACTTATAAAATTGCCTGCCTCAAAGGGGACAACTTTGTCGCTAAACTTTTCGCTGAGAAAATGTATCTCAATTATTTCTTAATTCGGCCTTTGAAGCGCGGAGACGCGCCTCGCTACGGTACGGTAGGGCAGACGCGGCTGATTGCAGGGTTGGCACCGACGTACTTAGCCACTTTATCAATCAACTGGAGTAGGCACTCATCGCCTTCGGTGTTAAAAAAAAAAAAACTTTGTAACTGCCAACTGTGTTTTTCATATAATTTACAGAAATAAATTACATTTTGCGAGAAGTTTATCAGCGTCACAGAAAGACTTGATTATAGAAAATACCACTTCAAACATTTCACTCAAACCTGCATGCGAGTACATGGGAAGGGGCAATTTTACAAAATATGTCTCATCATCTTCATCGGACCGTATCTGTTAAGTGCTGGACATACGCCTCTCCTTCAGATAAATTTAAATAAATTTTTGGTAAAGATTTATTGCTACATTTGAAAATGGGACAACCGGGTAAGTCCGCCTTTAGGCAATTATTTGCTGTAATAAAATTATTGGGTGAAAATGGTTCATGCTTGACTTTTTTTATGCAATCCGGTATGTGTGGCTGCAATAAAGGGGCCAGTCCACATATTGCAGCGTTGCATGTGCGAAAAAACCCATCACATTTTGAGGACAAAAAACATAAATATGACACCAGATTTAGAGATAACATAGAAAAAATTGCACACAACACAACAAAATATCAGAAAGGCCTACAATTTAACAGTGCAAACATTTATAATAAACTACCAAAAAACATCCGTGACGAAAAAACATACACACAATTTAACACCCGACTACATAAGTGGCTCCTAGAAAAAACCTTCTACGACCTAAAATATTTCAACATAGTCTAGAGCCATTATGTGGTTGGAATGACGACGAGGAACATTATATAGGTAGTTGTAGGCAAAAGCTAAAGTTTGTAAAACTGTATTGCTGTAAGTACATGCCTAATTATGTATCCAATAAATGATTTGAATTTGAACATGCTCCAACCAGCCAATATCACCTCCGAGAAGGTAGGTGGCTTACCGGAGACTTCGCTTTATATTGCTAGCTATACTGGACTAGAGAGGAACACGGCCGAACACGATAATGCATGAACACGTAAATACAATCATGTCTATCTCTCTGTAACGGGCAAACTTGTGTCTTCTAGTTTGCCAAATGAGCGTGGGGTATATCTCCACCACCCCATCAAAATATTAGCTGGGGTGTCGTTTTGTGGTCTCCAATTTGCCATCGGTTTCTGAATACGACTTGATTTGAGGTAGTTATGTCTCTTTAGTAATATAATGTGTGTACTTGTATCTCTTGTAGGCGAGGTTAGTAATTATTTTTCTATTTGCTAATAAAAGGCCAGAGAGCATTATAGTTTTACAAAAACGAAGTTTTAGCAGGTTATTCTTTGTACAAGATAATTGAAATTAATATCTTACTTATATCCAGTATATCTGAAGAGTGAATTACAGGCGATCGAAGCCGCGGATAAAAGCCAGTCTTCTCTGTGATACCATACAATTTACATGTTTTTTTTTTATATAGAAAGCGCGACATGTGGCATCGTTTCACTTACGAGTAGGTGACTTACGATGCGCTTGGACGTTCTGTGATGCACGGGGATTACGAATGCCATGCCGGCCTGACAGGAGCCTTTTCACGCCCCTTTTGGTATAATATGTAGTCTGTTTGTTATTTATTCATAAACGCGCCATCTGCAAAATTCTAAAACGGACATCACTCATGGTGGTAGCTTTCGCTACGCGTCGACATCAAACTTATTTCAAACCGACGTTCACGCGGGCGAAGCCACGGATAGAAGCCAGCCTTCAAAATGCACTATTGGCTCAATGCTACAGACAGATAAAATTCCGTTGTAAATTGGTACTGTGACCTCCAGCCCGGGACAAATCTGTTTTGGTATTCTATCTCTATATGGAAATAGCTCCTCGTTGCCGCTCGCAAGTCGATCTTTCTAGATATTTCGAGAAACAATATACGAGATATATTGAATTTGAGACTTTATACGACTCAGGGTGAGAAGAGAAACGTATGATATTATTTTTCGTTATACAGCAGCTTATTTATCCGTTCTACAGCTGAGTCTGGACATTCCGCAAGTAATTTCAAAAGTATCTATTACTACGTTTACTGTCATTGTCTGTTCCACTTATGAACTCACATAATAACAATCTCAGATTATTAATTATTCCTTTGGAGTTATCTTCCACTTGAACAAATCATCATAATATTTTATTCAGTACGTAAGACGTGAGTAGTGAGTACGAGCCATCCACATATCGATTACCAGTTGTCATCATCCGTTCCATGATCGTCCGAACCTACGTCCGAAATGCGTCCGAACTCCGAACGCATGCGTCCGCTTTGCGTTCGGTTGCAAGATATTGTATGGGAAAAGACGTCAGAGCCAATAGCGAGCGATTTAGGCACTAAAATCCGAGCTAAAATTCATATAATTTCTTGCATCGAACGGACGCTAACAATTTGAACTCATAATAATCGAAGACATGATGAACTATGTAGATTTAGACCATCCGCCAGGTAGGAGGACTACGTCGGAGGCATGGAGGCAAGCAATGAAATGACGTACCGCTGAAGGCCGGGAGGACTGGCTGTAATGACCAAACATTTTAGAAGGAGAAAAGATATGTCATGAACTCGTATCGGAACCGTAGCTGTCGCCAGTTTCTAATCGCACACAATCACAATTTAGACGGTCAAACGCACTAACATATTCTCCCAAGATATTTTTGGTCAATCCAAAGCGTTACATTGCATATTCACGTGCGCTCACGCACACATCGATCGTTAATATGTGGAAATCTCCCCATATTACGGTGACGCGGACACGTCTCCTTCGCATATCTACTCTTTTTCCAAAATCTCTGGTAATATCAATACAGTTTCCATTCTTCTGAATGTTTTGGGTTTCTAGATGCGCGGTCGATTTCACACCATAGTCCCTCGCGTCCTCTCGCCGATGGCCACTTAAATCTTACCCAAGTCAATTAGCAAAAGGAGCGACTCAGCTAATTACATTGGAGTCTGCGGGCGGTCCCGTGTTTCTCCTATGCGGCGTTACGGTATTACGTAACATGTTTTTTTTCCAGTTTAACATTTTGGTTCATTTGGAGAGAACGATTTCTTTGGAAATGTTTATTGCAATGCCTATATTTTTACATACCATCACGCTGTTTACCAACAATCGGGATAAGCAGAATAATCAAGACAAGTAGGCGCGAAGGCAGTTACCAACTGCATGACGGTGGATGGATGAACCGCGCCAAAATGAGAGGTGGCTATGCCTTTAAGTACGGCACCTCGTCATTATGCATTATTCGCCTATTGTTTATAATGTGAATGAGACTGGTAGTAACACGGGTAACGAAGGGATAAATAAAACATTTTTGAAATAACAGCCTGAAAGTTAGAAGAAATATTTTTAACTCAAGCTCGGAGGGCTATAGCATAAATGGCGGCGCGCGGCGCTCCCAATAACTACTAATGCCTATCCTACCTATCCCATTCTATAATTTATGATTTTTTGTTTTGTTTCGGAAAGATTTTGTGTTGTAAGTTGTGATTACTTTTCTGTATAAATAAATTAAATAAAGTTTATTAAATAATAAATGGGATTCGTTCATTAGGTCGCCAAAATGAAGGAGATTCTCGAGGAGATTTCTAAACGTATTTTTGCAACGTTTTGTCAACGTGGAAAGTACACCCGCCACGTAGCCGTGTAGTGTGGTTTCGGCGAGCGGTCACACAGTCAGGAAAGCCTCGACTAAGTTTCGTTACGCTTGAGCGACGACGTCCTCCCCGGCGTGCCGCGTGCCGCCATCCCGGACGCTCCATCCCGTGAAATAATCCCGTCCGGCTAATCCACTCCAATTGAACTTTAAACGAACCGGCTCCCAGGCGGCCGAGGCGAGGTGGGCAGACTTAATGAACGACGGACTTCGGCGACCTAAGAACAACCTTTGCTATATAGAGTGTTTGAGATTTGGAGTGTGATCGATTGTAGAAATTTCTGGACGTAGGAAGCTTAAAAAATTTATTCTTATCTAATATACCTGTAATTTACATATAATCTACTACATCTACTATATTAAACTTAATATTTGTTTGTTTGATCGTTCCTCTTCTAGTCCATTCAATTGGGAGATTTATTGGGCGGTATTTTTGAAAAAAAAAATAAATGTTTATATAGATTTTGACTCTTTGCCACCTCGTATTAGAAAAGTGGCATCCAAAAGATTGACAATTTTACGATGAAAATAGTAGCTGTAAGTATATGTAATAAAACTAGAGCAAAATTTTCTTTTATTTGTTTTTGTTATAAAATTAATAGTTACAGTGTAGAGCGCCGTAAAGTCTAGTCCAACACGCCTATTGGCGAAAAACAACAAACAACAAATGTCGACTGAATAGTAAGCTTCCACACGATATTACAACCAATGACGTATCATGTATTCTACATGATACGTCATTGGTTGTAATATCGTAAATCTCTTTGATTACAACTCGTATTTTGGGTCGCACGCCGCCTCGAACATGGACAATAAGACTTATTGTCCATGGCCTCGAAGTACCGCCCGTACAGGAGTATTAAGACAGGGTTCACTTTCAAAACATTTCAGTTCTAAAATCCCTACTACTATTACAATGAGAAATTGTTTGTCTGTCTTAATATTTCGTAGACGTAGACGACGGTATGTTTAGACACCTTTGGAACTAACACTTTTTACCATGTTAGCTGATGTGTCGACTTAAAAAGTCTAAGATGTTAAATACGAGTAGATATATGGAAATTCTTTATTGCTCCTAAACATTTTTACATGAGGGACAAAGGCGGACTGATCCTCTTCCAGCCGCCTTATGATGTTTGAGAGTCGTACGTCTTGAAATATAAGGAAGTAGCAAATGACTTGAGTGTGGGAATGTCAAATGAATAGAATTGTAATATACCACATAATAACTGCTTACTGGTTACTGAAATTAAGGGGGTCCCCATACAAGAAACTCCCGAAACACCTGAAGTCTCTCTGATCCTCCCTGTATATCGTTACAACCGATTTTGATTCGAACTGCGTGAAGTAGAGACTGATTAGAACTACGAACGGATAGCAATTATAGGGGATGGGCGCTGAATCAGCTCGGTCTGAAGCCTGAAATAGAATAAAAACATATTTTACATAGACCGTTCGAATTAGGTACGCTTTATTTAACGGGAACTTCAATCTCTATCTCATGTATGTACTCTTTATATAGTACGAAATATCAAAATGTTTTGCAAAAAAAAAAACGTATTTGGCTGACTTATTATTGCTGACTGCTATTTTCATTCCAAATTTTGTTTCAGGTTATGTTTTAATCGCAGGTTTTAACTATGCTGGTCTAATTTAATTTTCTGTTATTTTGTTGCCGCGTTATGTTAGGTTTAATTCTAAAAAAATAATAAAGTTATCTTTTCAAATTTAGTGTTCACCTTTCGTGGTCAAGGTGCTCCTTAATTTCCATACCTATTTGGACGGTTGAATTGCTGCTCGATTCAAATTAGTAAACTATTGGTCTCATGTGATCAAATGTCCCCAATTAAAATGAAGGCTCTGTGTCAATACTGTGTACTAGCTAGACATAAAGTTAGCAAAACATTTTCCGGCTGACCTAACCGCGAACAGAAACTCCCTCTCTCCCAGTACAGCTTCTAATGGACTGCGCGACTAACGGACTAACTAAATAATATACTCTTAACTTTAAGCCGAATTTACTTTCATGAAAATATGTCGGAAAAATATCGTCGCAGCACATTGTTTTCGTATTTTCGCGATGTCAACACCAGTTGAGCGATTGGAAGATCGCGCCACTCGCGATTTTAATACCTTTCATTAGATTTTCGTACATTTTTTATTTTTGTACATTTTATTTGTACACTAGCTGAGCCCGCGGCTCCGCTCGCGTGAAATTCGTATTTCAAAGAAGAAATTAAGTAACTGAGGGCGAGGCCGAAGGCCGAGCTGCGTTCAGGAAGACTATAAACCTTCTCGAATAAAGTTAGTAACTAAGGGCGAGGCCGAAGGCCGAGCTGCGTTCAGGAAGACTATAAACCTTCTCGAAGAAAGCACGCAACTGAGGGCGAGGCCGAAGGCCGAGCTGCGTTCAGGAAGACTCTAAACCTTCTCAAAGAAAGTACGTAACTATGGGCGAAACCGAAGGCCGAGCTATGTTCAGTAAGACTATACACCTTCTTGATGAAAGTAAGCAACTGAGGGCGAGGCCGAAGGCCGAGCCGCGTTCAGGAAGACGATAAACCTTCCCGAAGAAATTAAGTAATTGAAGGCGAGGCCGAAGGCCGAGCTGCGTTCAGGAAGACTATAAACCTTCTTGATGAAAGTACGTAACTGAGGGCGAGGCTGAAGGTCGAGCTGCGTTCAGGAAGACGATGACCTTTTCGAAGAAAGTAAGTAACAGAGGGCGAGGCCGGAGGCCGAGCTGCGTTCAGGAAGGCCAATAACCTTCTCGATGAAAGTAAGTAACTAAGGGCGATGCCGACAGCCGAGCTGCGTTCAGGAAAACTATAAACCTCTCGAAGAAATTAAGTAATTGAGGGCGACGCCGAAGGCCGAGCTGCGTTCAGGAAGACTATAAACCATCTTGAAGAAAGTAAGTAACTATCGCCCATGTTACTTACTGTCATCGAGAAGGTTTAGCGTCTTCCAGGATACAGGTCGGCCTCCCTCTCCCTCTCCCTCTCCCTCTCCCTCTCCCTCTCCCTCTCCCTCTCCGTCTCCGTCTCCGTCTCCGTCTCCGTCTCCGTCTCCGTCTCCGTCTCCGTCTCCGTCTCCGTCTCCGTCTCCGTCCCCGTCCCCGTCCCCGTCTCCGTCTCCGTCTCCGTCTCCGTCTCCGTCTCCGTCTCCGTCTCCGTCTCCGTCTCCGTCTCCGTCTCCGTCTCCGTCTCCGTCTCCGTCTCCGTCTCCGTCTCCGTCTCCGTCTCCGTCTCCGTCTCCGTCTCCGTCTCCGTCTCCGTCTCCGTCTCCGTCTCCCTCTCCCTCTCCCTCTCCCTCTCCCTCTCCCTCTCCCTCTCCCTCTCCCTCTCCCTCTCCCTCTCCCTCTCCCTCTCCCTCTCCCTCTCCCTCTCCCTCTCCCTCTCCCTCTCCCTCTCCCTCTCCCTCTCCCTCTCCCTCTCCCTCTCTCTCTCTCCCTCCCCTCCGCCTTCCCTCCCCCTCCCCATCATTTAATCCTAAAATCTAATTTTGAAATCATCCCCTATGTTAATTTAAGGGTTGATTTAACTAAAACGCTGGAACACGTAATTCTTTATTTCATACCAAAAGCCTAAATATGAATCGTTATATCCCTAACTTGAGAGATGATGGGTTCCCCATACAAACGATCATCCCCTATTTCACCCCCTTAAGGGTTGTTTTTTGAGACAAAAGGTAGCCTATGTCCTTCCTCAGGATCCAATTCATCTCCGTACAAAATTTTATAAAATCCTAAAATCTAATTTTGAAATCATCCCCTATTGTAATTTAAGGGTTGATTTAGCAAAAACGCTGAAACACGTAATTATTTATTTCATACCAAAAGCCTAAATATGAATTATCATATCCCTAACTCGAGAAATGCTAGGTTTCCCATACAAACTTTCATCCCCTATTTCGCCCCCTTAAGGGTTGTTTTTTGAGACAAAAGGTAGCCTATGTCCTTCCTCAGGATCCAATTCATCTCCGTGAAATATTTCATCGAAATCTGTTCAGCGGTTTAGGCGTGAAAAGGTAACAGACAGACAGACAGACAGACAGACAACAGAGTTACTTTCGAATTTATAATATTAGTATGGATTAGTATGGATATGGATATTAGTATGGAAGTATGGATTGCTCATCGACGAAAGTGTCGTCACAGTGATGACGAACGAAAGTGTTAGTTCTTTTCAGTACGGTTTGCCATACACGCAGGCGACTCGTGATGTTTGTGGTTTTGAACTCGATTTTACGTCCGTACTAGTTGAAAGTAGCGTCGTCTTCGTTTTTAGGGTTCCGTAGCCAGCGATGCCGGCAGAGCGAGAGACACGGCGAGACTGCGTGATCGCTGCCCGTAATTAAATAAAAATTGCTATGCGTGCTAGAAAGAAATTGCTAAGGAACCTTCTATGTGTGAACAAGGTTCGTATTTTTTTTTTTACCGATTTTTCCGAATAACTGAAGTGCCGTCGCGAATGTTTACAGGATAGTGTTTTCCTAAAATATAATTTCGTCTTTCCGCTGTAGAAGGAACATAATAAAACAGTATAGAGGCAGCTGTTATTGTTCGCTCATTGGAACTAGCGACATGTTAATTGAAAAGTGTGCCGGTCAGATGTGGTTGTGTAGGTAGTTAAATAAACGCACGAATGGAGATTTCTGAGGGTGTATTGTGGTGGTGCACTATCTATACAACAAGTCCACTACGAATTGTATTCGGCCGCCCGAACGAAAAAGATTGTATGGGAAAATATTCTAGCGCAATTGGCGAGTGATTTGGGCTCTGGGCGATAGTCGAGCGACAGCTTTGTCGCTGGCTGTGGACAACAATCAGCAGAATTTAAAACTCTGGCAAGAATGACCAATCAATGAATTATTGATTAATTAAACTTCAAATCATAACCAATTTAATGCCACCATTCACTTGAGCTAAACTGGTTTATTAAAGTAGATATGTAGATAGAGAGAAATACTTTATTGCTAAAAAAAAAAACATTTTACAGAAACAAATTATCGTTTGTTTCTGTGCCTAAATTACGATTTATGAGGGGCAAAGACGGACTTATCCCTTACAGGGATTTCTCTCAGTCAACCTAAATTACTGCGTAATGTTTGTACCTATGTCGATTGTGTTACGCTTATATCCTGTTTGATTTCTTCAAGAATTTCTTTCAGTTCGACACTTTCTTATATAGCTTAGCTTTCTAATAGTATAAAAGTATAATGTACGTAAGTGAATACGTTAAAATGTTATAATGTACGTAAGGTTTAGTAAATTATTTATGTAACCACCTAGCCTCGGTTGTCGGTGTATGTAACTGTGTAACTAAGAATTACTTACATAAGGCCTCGTTTAGAGTTTATTATAATATCAGGTTTTTCTTGTACATAAATTGGCCCTTAGACGAGTAGAATAGGTGCTGTTAAGAACTGGTCTCATGAAGTCTCATCACTATTATGTGCTCTATGTGTATGGCAATAAGGTATACATTTGGCTTCAGCCGATTTCACGCAGCTGGGTTGTCTGTAAGCGCTGTAAAGGGGTGAACTGAATATATTTTCTGAACTCTCAACATTTGTTAATGATCACGTTTCCTGCTATTTAGAGGTGGATAAAATTCTTATTCTCGTGTACAATCGGCTACAAAAGTGAATATATTCTCTTGGAACGCCATACCACAGAAGTGCTATACTCAATAGCTTATACTGCGTCAGAGCTGTATCTATGGTTACTGTTAGATTCGACTTTGCCTATGGCTATTTGATTCGACTTTGCCTAAGGCGCCAACATGTCTGTCTATACAGGCCCGTTTACTAACGCCAGGTTAAATACTCTTTTATTTAAACTTCTCTATCGAAGTGTCTTCTCACGTTAAATGGACATAGATGCGCCACTGCATTCTTTAAAAATAACTCCTAAATCAAAGACTTAGACCATATTAAAGTATCTATAACAAACTGTTAGCATTTCACCTTTGGGGCAAATGACTTTAATTGTAAGTGTATGGTAAGCGTCTTTAAGATGAGCATAAGTGGACTAAGACTTCCTTGCCTCTTAAGTCTGTGTTGGCGCAATTGGGCTAGTGTTGCAAGGAAGTAATAAATTATGCATCTGCCCCTATTTACCATACTTTATCTACTTTCTTTATTTTCCTCCTAGCCCATGTGTGTATAATGTGTATAATGTACTGTATTACTAGTGAATAAGGAAATAAACGCTATTCTATTCTATTCTATAAATTATAATGTCTTGTGGTAGGGTTCAACCCGCCCGGGTTGATACCACCGCACTGAGGATGTAGCGATGAGGTCATGTAGCCAACTGTGTCAGTTTCAAAAATGATATATTGTTGAAAATTATATGAAGTGTTAATGATAGGGAATTCAATTATTCAATTTGATAATTGTAATAAATAACTTTGTTATTACTGAAAAAAATACATACATACATACCTATCTGACTAACGGCAAATTTCACCACCTTCGCAAAAATGCAGCTTAATTCCTGTCAAATGTCACTTTAACCGACAAATAACTATTGCAGGAGATTTAAACGATTGACAGCCGGAAGGATTGATATGTCCAGACTAGCTACAAACTTCATAACATGACCCCGCTTCAGTTGCACCATAGTTATAACTATGGTTGTACGAAGTGGCTCCCTTTGACTTACGGCTGTCCAGTAGGCACAAAGCTTAATCCAGGGGCGCCGCCGCCCCCGCGCCGCCGCCGTCGCGTATAGGCGCGATGTAACCAGTTGTCAAGCAACTGTTAGCATAGTGACTGAGTCGTGGTTGCTCCCAAAATCCGTCCGTGCGACCATGGCTGACTACATAACTCTAAAAAGTCGGTTAAATATGTCTTAAAAAGTGCTAGAACATTTTTCTTCGCTGTCATAAATTCATTTCATAGCATTTCAAAAAAATTAATAACTCCCATCGTCTCCTAGCCGCCGCACGCCGCCACGCTGTCTCGGCTCGACAGCGTCAAAGTGTACAACGCAAACGCGAGTGAACTCAGACAGCCACTTTAACCACTTTGGCGAAACAGTCTGCAACTTTTTAGAGAGCATAACTTCGGCGGCATGGCAGCATGTTGGAAATAAATCTAAATATTTTCAATTGCGCTGGTTTGTCGTTATGTATGATAGAACACATCATTTTAGATTTTATGAAAGAAAAGAATTTTCACAGCCAATGCTTTAAGTACATTGTGCGAAAGAGTTTGAATACGAATTATGCGCCTATTCCAAAGAGTATAAACCTACACCCACACGACGTAAATTGAAATTGCAAGCAAAAACCCGACTACGAAAAACGAAGAAAAAATAATGAGGTAAGTAAAAAAAAAAATTACCGTAGTCGGGCTGTCTGTGTCTGTCTATTCGAATCATTCTACGCGCCCGACTACAGAATTTTCTATCAACTTTTCTTTGTATTTTTTTTTGGTGTTGGGTTTATAAATTTTAAATTTTTTTATTAAATTGATTTTAGTTCTAAACCATTAAGGGCCATAGATTTTTATATAAAAAAAACGGACCAAAACGCGACTCGGACCCACACACCGAGGTCTTGATCAATTACATCACATAGGTAATCAATTATAATAAAATGAATCAGCATTAACATTTACGTACCTAGCATCTGTATATACCATAGAGAAATAATAATGGTATAACAAATTCGCACCCGTACCTGCCAAATTAACAATGTGGAAAATTTTAATAAATCTAGGCCCAAGACGATCAACTTCAAAATGCCTGCTCAGTCATTAAATTTGCTCTCGGCGTTGACGGTTACGCGAAGTGTAATTAAAGTGCAAGTATTTTCTGTTATTCTCAGTCCGCGAATCTATTAAAACTTGCCAAACTTTCTATCGAGTTGAAGAAGTGCTCTTTCGGTCGCGGGCGAGCCTTGCTCCGCGAGCAGGGAAGCTGGGATGGCAGCCATGAAGTCTGAAGAGCCTAGGTATTAATTAATAGCAGTTTGCGCTTTGCGGGCCCGCTCGAATGTGCTTCGTGATTCACTAACTATGGCCTAGGTGCTTCAAACAAAATTTCGGATCGCTTAGGTGGCATAATTTCGAAGTCATTGAAAAGTTTTTGCAAGCTAGGTAGGTATAAGGTTAAAAATATATCTATATGCGGGATTTTGGTCATTTGAAATAATTTATGAAATCAAGAAATAAAACAAAATCTGGAACGAAGGATACATTGATTCGAAAATTCAGAAGTTTAAATGACCAGAAGAATGATAAGAAGTTTAAACCTACAAATTATTTCGGAATTTACATTTTTATAATTAGAGAAATTACTGACAAATTCTGACATCAGGTTCAAGCTTTTGAAATAACTTGAAACTCTGAAATACTAAACATCCCTAAATTCCGAACGAGTTCTTAAATTCGAAATGCTGGAGATATTCTGAAAAGGTACCTAGTAATTTAACATATTATTATGTCGGCCACAGTAGCTCGGCGGCGCAATGGATCAAGGCGCGCTTGTGAGCAATAAGCACACCGGGCGAGGTCATTGCTTGCATGGGTGATCGTTCGACCGTTGAGGATGACCATGGTTCGGATTCCACGTAAAACTGTAGATCCTTTCCCTTTACCTTATTAGGTAGGGAAGGTAATTAGGTAGGTAGATTTTACCTTATTAACCTACGTAGATAATGTTTTACCCGATCGAATTTGTAAATAATTCATATTTTCCGCCTAGTTCAGTGTAGCCGGCACGACCAATGAGAAGGACTGACACGGCACACATTTCACTAAGGTGCAATGGGCTGACATGACGGGTGTAGCAGGAGGTCTATTCCTAGAGCAGTGAGTGAGTCACTGGCGGGGGCGAAATGTGAACTCGCGCGAAAGCGAAAAAGCGAGCGTGAGATTGAAACGAGAGAGGACGAGAGAGAAAATAACGTCACGCGAAATATACTCCCTTGCACGACCGAAGGGAAGCGCTGACTTGGCATCAAGTTCACCCGGTGTTATGGGCTGACATCACGGATGTTGTAGGTGATGTAGCCAACCGTATAAGTTTCCATAAAAAAAAAAATAAAAAAAATTGAATCTCGATGTGCACCCATCCCTGTGTACTCAGGTATCCAACGATACAGGTCTGTTAATCAAAGCTGGCACGTAAGTACCTAACACCATCACATATTGTCACATATTGCGCTTGCGTAGTGTTTGTGTGTAAGCGCACGGGTGACGTCGCACTGCATACGCATCACCATAATAAAATTGCATTGGTGTGAGTACTGTGCACGCGCCAGCTTTGATTAACAGACCTACCTATATACCAGTTTAAAAAAATATTGTTTCACAAAATTTTTTCAACATTGCAGGCGGAAGCCGGCATGAGCGTGCGCCTGCGCGTGGAGGCAGTGCGGCTGCCGTGCGCCGCGCAGACTCTGCGCGCGCGCGCCGGCGACTCGCTGGCCGCGCCGCTCGTCGCCAGCTGGGACGGCGCGCCCGTGAGGACACTCGCCGCCACGGCCACACCTCCTTCCCGGGTCACATATACAAATATACCTACTCTACATACAGTAAAGGCTAGGGTGCAATTGATATCATTCCGGATAAGCGGAGGGTGGCCGAGTGGTTTGAGCATCGGCTTCTCATGCGAGAGGTCCGAGGTTCGAATCTGGTCGGCGTGTACCAATGAGTTTTTTCTGACGAAAAAATTTACGTGCATACCTACACCTGCTTCTTCGCCGTTCGGAACCGGTGTAAAACTGTAGGTCCCTTCCCTTGCCCCTTACTAGGTTCAAATTGTAGCCGACTGGGTTGGTACCACCGTACTGGATGTAAGATGGCCGCATAGCAGCCTTGGTTGTGTTCTCCTCTAGTTCAGTATAGCCAGCAATCCAGGGAAGTCTCCGGTATGGCACCTACCTTCTCGGAGGTGATATTGGCTGGTCAGAGCATGCGCTTTGTCCCCTCCGACTCAGCCACCCATACCGGATTACATTAAAAAAAAATCGACTCCCTTATAAAGTCTGAGTGCCGGCACGGTATTCGTGGTTTATCAGCTGTAAACATTACTCACGCACGACCATCACGCGTGCAGGTTACGTCAAACCTCACTTTATTTTGATTTAATTTATTTTTAGGTCTTTAGCGAACAAGCGTTGTTATAGCAGCCAAAAATGAAGCCATAATGTCAATTTACTGCAGCCACAAAATTCCTCTGGGTACCGATAAACTTAAATGTTAACACATCAAAAAGAAAACTTCTGTCTGACTACCACTTTGGTCGCTACCATTAGCTGTTTGGTCTCTGCTATACTATGCTATAAAGCAACTTACTCGTATGAATAAGACTACCTATTCGTATTAGCAAGACTAAAATTTTCACTCGAAACTAACCCGAGTGCACCAGCCTTTCGGCCATAGCACCCACAGTATGTCACAACTTCATCATGGAAAGATCCCTCATAAAGGCGTTATGAGTCCCCCCATTGGAGTGCACCGACTCCGAAGATTTACCCGATCTACCTCTAACGTCCGTCAGTCTGCGTCCAAGATGGGAGACTGAGATATCACAAACAGCGACTTGTCGCTCCGGTCCTAGTGACCATTAGCAAGACTAATGGAGGTACTCTCAGCTGTGTTACTCGATGCTTTAGGTCAAACGTTTAGCCCATCATTCGATAGAAGAGTTCCACGTCGCCTATATTAAACTTTAAATTATTCATTTGCAGGAGGAGAGCGAAGGTGGTAGCAGTGGTGGAGCGGTAGAGGTGGTGGGCGGGCGACACATCCTCATAGACCTGCGCACTGACGACGGCGGCGGAGAGCTGTGCGCCGGCGGTTTCATTGCGCACGCGCAGCAGATCGGTTAGATTACTATCATGACATTACTTACTAAGTATTGCTTCTTTAACCTTATAGAATAGATAGAGGTTTGAAAGTAAACGTGCCCTACTGACGACCATGGTTCGAGAGGCTCTATGAAGACTATCAGCTCGTTGGTTGAAAGATCACAAAGAAGCTGTTGGTCGCTGATGTTCTCGGCTCGGACAACAAGTGCAGAGTCTTAGGGAGACCTATGTCCAGCAGTATATACAACAGTGTACATTAAACGAATACCTATATACAAGTATTACTCTGCATTCTGGACGTTTAATAACTAATCACTGTTGCGAGAGAACTTTGACGTTTTAATGTACCTACGCAATGCCTCCAACTGGATAGCACAATTTTCTGTTACAGATCCAATCCACAATGCGAGTGCAGCGTGGTACTCTGGTAGCGCAGGCGCCGGCTGGGCGGCGTGGTGGTCGGAGGCTGGCGCTGCGCGTGCGGCGGCGCTGGCCTTGGCTGGCGCCGCCGCAGTCGCAGCGTTGCTGCTCGCCGCACATTCAGCACACCGCACCAGGGCTTACCAGCGAGCTGCTGATAAAGATACCCTCACTGACAGTGACGGTAAGGATTCTTGGCGCTGTCGAACCACTTCTGGTTAGAAGGTTTAATGGTTCATTTACAAACACTAACTTCTGGCAGTATAGCCAGTGGACGGAAGGTACTGGTGAACCACTGAGAATGCTTGCGGCATCTTCAAGTTGTAACCGGAAGTTCACTTAATTTTACAGTAAAGATGGATGCCCAACTCCCAAGCATAGAACATATAGGAGATAAGCAGAGATTATTCTCCTAAAAATAGACGATACAATGTTAATATGGACCTAATCGCTGGGCAATACCCATAAACATTTTAGCTCTGGATAATTTACCAACATAAATACTTAATGGTTTTTAAACATCGCTAGATTGGTGAAACCTAATTAAATATCCTCATGTTCCAGCGTGCTCAGCATCTCTGGAGCTAGTGGGTGCAGCAGAGAGCGGGTCGCGTAGCACGCTATTTTCGGAGGTGGCCCAACTGCCGATGTCAGCGCGCATCGGCCCCGTGTGCCTCCGTCGGCTGTTACCAGCGCGCGCCAAGCACCGCCGTCTACGCGAATCTTGCCTGGCGGAGGGAGAAGCCGAGGGTCTGAAAGAGAGGTGAGTTTGATGAAAGGTTCTTTATTCCTTATTTCCTGCCGCTTTTAGGGGCTTAAGCAGTCCCAACATTGTCATTGTCACTGCAGAAGAACTAGCTGTCGGTGGTCCTAACTAGACGGAACTGTAAAACTATAAAATCTGATAATGGTAGGAAGCGCGGTGGCTCTTCAGAATTCCAGATATTTAAGATCTTAGGAAGAAGTAGAGTGCAAAAATCTCAACTCTGCTAGTTGAGATTTTTGCACTCTACTTCTTCCTAAGATCTTAAGGGCGTTCCGTGCAAAATGACAGGCGACGGTGCTGCCACTCAAGTAAATAATATATATCTCTTAAACATACATATATATATTGTTTACTTGAGTGGCAGCACCGTCGCCTGTCATTTTGCACGACACGCTCTTAAATATCTGAAACTCTGAAGAGCCACCGCGCTTCCTACCGTTATCGGATGTCACTTCAAAACTTTCGCTAAAATTGCCATTGGGGGATTTTGTTGACGTTAAGATAACTTCCAGCTTGATTGCCCGGTAGATGTATTACCACTGTATAAAACTACAATTATTTGTCCACCCCACAAGGTACTTTTTCCGTTAGGTTTGTGTGCTGAGTAATTATTAGGTGTGCTCGTCAAAGTTGAATCCACCCCTTTTTTATAAATAAGCGCCCTTGACTTTCTAAAACAAAGAATCGCTTCCGGGCTCAATGTCACTCCAGCATTGTTTTCTCCTCTCATTATTTTTATAGTTATAACGTGGTGACTGCTCAAAGTCTAGAGTGCAAGCACAGATTCTGCGCTCAAAAATGTTTGCTAACGACCCTCCTGAAGGACAGCGTGCACACTTCACCGCGTGCGCTTTCCCCCTCATTAGTGCAAAGGGTGTACTGGAGCAAATGAAGTAATTTGCACACTGCACAACTCGCGCCCTCAGTAACTAGAGGAAGGGTTAAATCTTTTGTTTATTGGATCGTTGGTAAATTTAGTGAACAATTCAGTAGGTTGTACGAATTTAAATGAATGAAGTGCTTGGTGGTGCTTCTTTTTTAGCGTTCCGTAAGTTAAATAATATGAAATGTTATTAGTTTGGTTTTCCGTCTGTTGCAGCCACATAGATCCTAGGTTTTAAGAAGATAAAACGTTAGAGGCAGGTGCTCATAATAATGGCGATAGAAATTTTAAATGCATCCTCAAACCTTCTAGAAGCTACTTAAAAATTAAAACACATTTTCATATACGCAAAGTTATAGCATATGAAACTGTGGAATTATACGTCAGGCCAAACGTATGGCCCATTATTATGATCATACTGCGTGAAATTTGAGATTTTGGAATAAGTGTTTTCAAATACTCCTCATAATCCATTTCTCAGATACTGTGGTAATTCTAGGATAAAATACTTAACATAAGCGTGTCTTGTAGTTGCAGTGAAGCGGACGGTGACGCGACCAGCGTGGCCAGCTCGGCGACGATAACACCAGAGGGAGCTTGCAACTCAGTGAGCAGTGCGCCGGCGGATGCGGCAACAGCGCGCTCCCCTGCCCCCTCCCCACTGCGCCGCTCCCACACAGTCGCAGGCGCAGACGCCGCCTCACATGAGCCGCATTCGCTTCAGGTAGAGCTGGTTTCATTACGAGGGGCTGTCTAAGTCTAGCCAAGTAAGATAGGTTGTTTATGTTTGTTTTAGGGATTGGCTTTAAGCCTGTAAACTAGTCTCTCTTGATCGGGGACCTTCGTTCAAAGCCCTTTGATCTCTAGCTACCTCGGCCCGCCTATGTCATCCTTTAAGGCTACAAGACGACCAGGGTGGCTGCAGACCTCCGCAACGAAAGATGAAGAACGGAGTCTCTCTGCGTTTCTTCGTTGGTTGTCAAGTACACTGCCTAAGAAAACTTGCCCGTCCGTCTTGCGGCATGCAAGTAAGATGGACTTTAGGAATATGTGCTAATGGGGGATTTAGGGACTTAAGAGAGAAAATTAGAACTAGGTACTTAAGACAGTGACACTCACGAGTGATGTTTACACATCTAATCCGTGAGTCGCGACACTTAACATTTTAATTTACTAACAACTACAAGAGATATCTTATAAGGCATCTGTAAAGCCGGCATGTCATTCGGTGTCCTCTGAAATCAGATATACTTCACCATCTGTGCCATCAGCCAGTCATGCATCTATCAGTTATTTATTATATATATTTAGTTAGTTGACGGCAGTCGATACTGGGCCTGGTGTTGATTTCGAATATTTGCCTCTAAGTCCTTCAATCTTAAACTTCATCGAGTCGAATTTTGGCCCATTTAGTAGTTCACCCATTGTTTCAGTGCACACGAGAAAGACACGTACAACTGTAGTACAACAAAAACAATCATATACTTTGTAAATTAGACACTAGGCTTGTACAAGTACATATATTCCTATCAATCGTAGTGTAGTAGGTACCCACCCAAATACAGGAAATCCTTAGATGCCCCTTTGAACTTTGGTGATTTTTTTTTACCAAATTATTAGTCCTCCACCTCACAGTTGTCATCCTCCACATGCCCACACACGCGCCCTGGCACTAACGTCCCCCGACCTTCCAGGTCACCTCACCGGCCCCGCCCCCCTCCGTAGCCAGCGAGACGGCTACGGCCGAACTCAGCACCAGCATGAGTAGCGTCAGCGGCCGCGAAGGAGACAGCTGTAGCGAGAAGGACAGAGACAGCGTGGCCGAGAAGGAACGGTGCGACAGATCCGTCACCGCCAGTAGTCGGACATCCAGTGCCGCCACACTTACCAATGTGAGCACTCCCGTAGAATCAGCTTCCACGCGCACAGAACCTGTAAAAACGTGTGTCTTATTTCAACTGCTTAAAGCTTTTATTCATTTAATGGTACCCAATCTTATTCTTAGTGCCTAGTCGCCATTAGCTATACATTATGTTGCTGTTACAAAGTTGGAACTTCGGCCAACTGCGTCACCCCTCCCTCCCGCTCGGACTATAAACTCTACCTCTGCGACGCTTTTAGACTTATTTCTCAAAGCCCCAAAGTTACCTGCCACTAGAACCTAACTATAACTTCTTAATCTTGCATGCGTTTTACGAGTAGGTTATCGCAGCGGAGTAACCATGTTCAAAGTATCACTTGCACGCTCATAATGCTGTTAAAGCTCATGAGGTGTTGTAAAAAACTACTAAGGGACAAGGACAAGATGTCTTGCTAAAGGGTGACAAGCTATGCATTCGGTCTTTCCGCCAAGGCACGCAGTAGGCAACTGTCTTCGTTCCTTGCTTTTGTTGAGTTCGTGCAGTACGATACCGATTACTCAATTGTGTTTTACATCTTACCATCAACAGCTTGATGGTAAGATGTATGTAATGCTGTCAACCATGTCAGATAGAACAAAAATGGCAGGGCTGGTACTCGCCGGCGTTGAGCGGCGTGTGCGCGGCGCGAGTGCGCGGCAACCCGAAGCACAGCAAGGAGACGTCCAACCGCCGCCGCATGCTGCGCGCCTCCGACCTCAGCCTCACCTCCAACGCGCAGGAGATGGAGATCGACTACTACGACTACGAGGTCAACAATGCTGGTATGTGTGCGCTGTCTATCTATTATTACTATTCTATATCTCTCTCCCTTTTTATGGGACCTGAAATGGCTTACTACATAACGTACTCTGTCAGCCCATACCTAACACCTCGTTGAAACAGGTGCAATGTCAGGAGGTGTCGAGAGACCGTTTTACGTGGAAACCAAATCACGGTAGCCTCAACCACCGAGTCACCAAGGATGACAATCCCTTCCCTCACCTAAACCCCCTTGACATACGGGTTCTGAGAAAAACCGCTTTGTCTTAAATAATTTGACTACTCGATTGCTGTAAATGTGAAGCCTTCAAGAGACGCGTGAATTTGGCACCTGTCAGTCAGGCAAGGCATACGCAACCCCCGCATGCGACCGAATGCCCATGGGCGTCACGGGTGGCACGGCACCACTGTTGCGCTTTCTATAAAAAAACTTTCTTTAGCACCGCCTTCAACGGGTTCGATTTTTTTTTATTTCATACATTTTTGTAGGCGGTTTTTATATATTTTTAAATAGTTTTTTATTTTACAGTTTTTTTAGTAATTTTTTGCTATTAATGTACTCGGCGGATCCGCCTCGCTTTCCAATCCGATCTTGACTAAATTAAAATGGGACCACACGGGAAGCACCAGCTTTCAAATAAAAAAGAATTTTCAAAATCGGTTCACCCATCCAAAAAAAATACAGTCGAATTGAGAACTTCCTCCTTTTTTTGAAGTGGGTTAAAAAACAGTCTTTTGAAGTGGACCCTTAGTATCGATGGACTGATGGTTGTTCGACAGGTTCGGTGCCAGGATCCTACCTCGGCATGGACCCAGCATTCCTAGTGTGGATCCCGCCCCTGGAGGAGGGAGATATCATACAGGAGATTGATGAAAAACAAGCTCCCGTTTATGAGGTACTGTCTCGAATGCTTTTATTATTTGTTTGTTTATTTATTTTCATGCATGACACATTCATAGATCTGTTCTCACACTATTCCTTCTTCTAACAGTGACTTAGTAAAGTGCAAGACATTGTATGCAACTCGAAGATCATTCGACGTATTTGGATCATAATATTTAGTAAGTTTATTTTAAATGGTTTAACGCTGCACTTAACGGTGAGTTTTTGGCTGAGCTTCTCTCCCACACGCACAAGCACTGAACCAGTAAATATACCTAAATATCGCTAAATCACTACTACACTTAAATCACTGTGAATTGAGCTTACAATGAGTCAGCAGAACCTATATAGCTATGCACTCCCAAGCAGCACGAAGTACTTTATAGGGATAAATGTAGATAAAAAAACAGAAGTCCTATGCTTCCTAGAGACATTTAGAGGGGGCCCTCTAGATGCCTCTAGGGTCGGTAATTCTCATAAGCAACCGGTACTAGATATTTATAAGATATCTGGAAAGGATTTTAGAGTAGTATGTAAGGGTTCTAGATATTTATAAGATATCTGGAAAGTAGATATAATGTTATTCATTATATCTACTTTAAAGTTTACGGATTAACATTACAGTGAGTTGTGGAGGACTTATATAAGTCGACTTTTCGCCTGCTATATCGCAAGCTTCATCAGGAGCACTCAGGAGCTTCATGAGTCATCCACAACACACTGTTCATCCGTAAAGTTTAAAATAGATACATTAACACTTGTCTATTGACCCGTGTCATGTCGTCGCAGCTACAGTCCGCAAATCTGCTGCTGCAAATCATGGCGCCTCTCTGAACGTGGTTTCGCGAGGAGAGGTGTTTTTGGCTATGTCGACTGTACCATTGGTCCCTCGGCACAGCCACCCATGTTGGTTTGAAAATTTATCCAAATGCATCAAGCCTAGAATACTCGTAAATCTATAAGAATATTGTTGTCAATAAAAAAAAATAATGAGTATAATAACATCATAGCATCCTGTTGTGAAATCTTGAAATTGGAATCAGACTAAAGAGCAAGAGATTGCCACGTACGCTCTGCCTTTCCACGTCGATGGAAAATCAATCCATTAAAACCCAATCTTCTTTCCTTCAGGAAATCTTGCCCAGGGGTCTATACCCGGACCCTGGCAGCAACACGGAGTCGCCAGAAAACGACCAGCCCTCCACCCTGAAGCGGATATATCCAGACAACAGAACAGCATCCACTCGTGACTCTCCGCAGCTCAACGTCATCAACAAGACGAACATCATACACCCGCTCAACTTCAGCATATCAGACCTGCAGAAAGATTCCCCGAAACTGCCGCGACGCAACTCCTACCGAAACCGTAATAAACCATCAATATCAATTCCTATGACGGAAATATCGCATTCGAAAACTCCACAATCTCCCGTCCCCGTCCACAAGAAGCTGAATGACAATAAAAATGAAGAGAATCGGATAATAAAGATGGCTGACGATATAAAATTCGCGGATGAGAATTCGGACTCGTCCAATGAAATTAAGTTTATGGACGACGAAACTCCAGATAGCAACAAGCTAAGTGATAAGTTTGATGTGAGGGCATAAGATAGGTTTAATGACCAAAAGATTTTCAGTATTAGCTGTGGTAATAATTGTGGCACAGCATATCATAAGAAGGGTATTAGGTACGGCCTTTTTTAAAACATGCCCTAACGTGGATACTGTGGTTTCTAGCAGTTTTATGAAAAACGGCTTTACTCGAGGTCAACTTTCGGGCCAAACGTATTGCCCATCATCATTACGCTGAGAGAGAACTCTCTAGCTACATGGAGTAAAGCCGTTTCTATATAAAATGATTAAATTCAATAACGGAGACTAAAGGAATACGTTTTATAAATGTTTGACAAATCGGAAGTTTCAATGTTACAATCGAATGGAACCACAAATTAAATCAAATGTCATGTTACATACTCGCATTATTTTCATCGAAGTAAGAAACGGGCATTTGCTTCATATATTAATTTGTAAATATTCAGTATTTAGTTTTGAATTCATTTTCAAATTAATTAAATTAGGTACCTACGTCTACAGTTATGTACTAACTTAAGAATGGTGCCATTTGCTTCAAATGATTCACGAGTGTGATTTTCAAAATTACGAGGATTATTGCAATTATTTTATACCATTTCTGAAACAGTCTTGATCTTATTAATGAGTTCCTAAATTTATTCAAAAACAATATATATAAACAAAACTAAACAATACTAAAATAATGTATTAAATTATGTGTTGTCTGTCAGTAATGATTTGGTGCAATGTTATGTATGACCGAAGAGGCAATCAAATTCAGACTGGAGGGGTGTGCAATATTTTACAAATTAGAATGTTTTATTTAGGGTTTCTCTGTATGAATGTATAATACGTAAGTACTTACTTAGTTAAATAATTGTATCACTTTTTCAACAAAACATAATATTATTGAAACTAGATTTTTTTTCAAGGTATGTGATAAATACATACCTAAGCTGTAAAATATATGCTCTCACAAAACTTTTTAACAAACATTATTTATTTATTTCACAAATACGCATGTATGTAATTTTTAAACATAGAATTACATAATATATCTGTACATAAATGTCAGTTAAGGTAAGAGTAGAAACATTGCAATAAGTAACATGGTATGTCTAGTCAAAGTTGTCAATGATAATTTTTTGATTTGAAGAATATTTATTTATTACTAATTAAAATAGTGTTATCTGTTTTGTTATTATTTGGTTATTTAGAAGATTATGTTTTATTGGCTTTCATCCTTAGAGTGTTTATCACTCTTAAATTTTTTTTAATTTAAATATTAAAATTATATTTTACCAAAAGGCAAGATTGAGCTGCAATGAATGATGTAATTCTGCAATGTTCCAATCGTAATCTTTTCCTCTCAGTAATATTAGATATTGTAGGAAATAAAATTAAATTCATATCTCTTCATTCATAGTCAAGCGTTGCGAGCGAGTGTGGAAACGTAGCGTTCGATCCAAGGTCCAAAAAATGTATCATGTTATGCCATTATGTTAGATAATTGTGATTGCACGTTCAGTATGTATTAACTATGTGAATAAATAAACTGTTTTTATTTTACAATCTTTATTTCAAATACCAAATATCTTTTCCTGACAGATCGACACCAAAGGAATAGTAGTATATTTGTTATTTTGGTATGAAGCTAAAAAAAAATTACCAAGGAAAAAAATTATAGAAACTTGACAAATTAAGTACGTACATTTGCTTAAAAAAATTGTGAGATATTAATATTTCAAAATTATAAAAATATCTAACGCCATCTACTGAAACATTTGGTCTTCATGTAGCTTCCCGCATTTACTTGACACGTCATCTGTTGGGTGGTAGTTGTAACGCTTGTTCTACTTTGTTCTTGCAAGGACATTGTATTCGAATATAGAACACAACGGTGCCAAGAGATGGCGCTCTTTCAACTTTATTTACTAAACCATTGATTTTATAACCCTGTCGGGACATATTATTTTACCTCGTATTTTACATACGAGGTAAAATAATATGTTAGACTCTTGGACGAAATGATTCAGATTTCTTGGAGATTCTGGCGATAACGAGACCACGACAGAAGTTGGTAAAATTGAAGTTGAATTTTTGAGAACCTTAACAGGTTATTTCAAGATTTTCGAAAAAAGTAGGTATCCTTTTTTATTTGTGCCTATAATATGTACTTAGGTACTTAAGTTTTTTTCTCTACATAAGTATCGGCACAGTTAAATTGTTATAGGTAGGTAGGTACCTACCTAATCAATTAAATCAATTGAAGTAAAATATGTATGGCATATTAAAATATAGGCAATTCATACATAACTACATGTAAGTAATTACATAAATCTAGTAGAAGTAGTACTCATAGTAGTAGTAATACATTCTACCCGTAATATGTGTATAAGTAATCGCAGGGTACCTACCTACTCCTAAAATTATAAGAACAACCTCAATGCAATTTTCGTTCAAATACTTTTACATTATATAAAACAATTCACAAGCCGTTTATCAATTGAGTACCTACCTACCTATACCTACCTAAGTAGATAGAAGAAAACCAAAAATACACGTCTACCCAGCGAGTCGTGAAAACGACTGTCCCCTCTCCGCCCGCGCAATGAGCCACAAAATGGAGTCGTTCCACCGACTCGTGGTTCCACCACTCCGCGCCGCCGCCAGCTTCGCGACACGCTTCGACACGTCTTGTGACGTTGCGCCACGTCGCGTGACGTATGTACAGTCGGCTCTAAGATTCTAAATGCAAACTTGTCAGACGCATTGAACTACGGCTCGATTTGTTTTAATGTTTTTAGGGTTACGTACCTGAAAAGAGGAAAAAACTTAACCCATAAAGGATCACTCTTGTGTCTGTATGTCTGCCTGTCCGTCTGTCACAGCTTATTTTCTCCAAATCTACTAGACGAAAAAAGGTGAGGACATGCGGTTTTTTTTTTAAAGCTTGAAATAAAAGCTTACAAATTTAAAAAACCCCCGAACCTTAAAAAGCCCGAAATAATTTCCGTTCACCTACTTAAAGGAGTCAGAGGACCGCTAAGTAAATACCCGCGCAGCTCTGAGTTTTTATATTTTATTTACTTAGCGGGGTGGTCCCGAAATTATTTTGGACTTTTTAAGGGTCGGGGATTTTTTTATTTGTAATTTAACTTTTAAGACAACTTTCGGTCCACTTTTTCAGGTAACTAATTTTTGACGTGATAACGTCTTATAAATTGATGAACACCGGCTGCACGCACGAATATCACGTCACGTTCCATCTGAGCCTGTGTGTGCAAGAGAGAGCGCGTAACAAGCGATAGAGAGGCACAATCGGCCCAAGCGTCGGCTTGTAAAAGTACCAGGGCCGCAGAAATTAAAACGAGGTTACTCGTACCATAATATCTGGCCGGTCGGAAAATATTTCAAATTTAGAATATTCATGAAACAAGGGTTGTATGACGTTATCACGTAAAACTATCGTCCGTAAACCGACTTTACAGACAACCAATTTTTTTATTACTTAATTACTTGATTACAAACATAGCTCCAAATGACTTGGGGAATGCCCTCGTAAAGGTCAACGGTACGAATTTATACACCCGCCTAGAATCATCCGAGGATATAATGTCAGGTTGTATTGGCGAAAACCGATTTCAACCTAACCTAACCTAACCTAACAGGAAATCAGCTTCTCCTGCCTGGAATCAGAGGAGGAAGTGCAGTGGGACCCCGATGCGGATGTCAGAATCTACACGGACGGAAGCAAAAGTGTTGGCTCGGTCAAACCGAATTTAAAAAGGTGTGCTTCAAACTCTCCAACTATTGCACCGTCTTCCAGGCAGAAATGTTTGCGATGAAAAAAGCCTGCGAGTTCGCAAAAGGCGAACCGAGGCGGTGCAGTATTTTGAGCGACTCGATGTCCTCTCTCCAGCTCCTGACCGACGCGGGCAGCATGCACCCCCTGGTAGTCGAAATTCGACAGCTGATTGCGGAAATCAACAGCAGGGGGGGGGGGGGGGGGCACACTCAAACTCTTTTTGGTGAGAGCCCACGTCGGTACGGCTTTACCAGCCGTACCGACGTGGAGAGGGCCGACGAGCTGGTGAAGCACGCCGCCCTCAAAGTGAAGACCGCCCCGGCATACGACAAGTTTCCCGCGTCATACGCCAAATACCACATACGGAAGATGTCAGTGGCCAAGTGGCAGGAATACTACGACTCTTCCAACACCGGGGAGGTAACAAAACTATTATTTCCGAGCGTCATAGCGGCGCACAAATATTTGACAGGCACTCGTCTCACGAACACGAGGAGTCAAATTTGGAGCGGGCACGGAGGAATTGCAGCATACCTGCATCGCTTCAAGCTCAGGAACTCTCCCTCGTGTTCGTGCGACGACACGTCTCCCCAAACTATGGAATGCCCGAGATTTGCCGCTAAGCGATATAACCTCGAGCGCGCCGCCAGGATGGATACAGCACTAAAGAACTACGCCGCTCTGCTGCAGAACGACGACGGAGTAGGGGAAAAGTTCCTTAGGTTTTGTGAGGAGGTAATGGCTGTTATTACAAAATAAGTTCAAAAACTAAAACCCGACTACTGAAAAATCACGCTCTAAAAAGTATGAAACAAGAAAATGTTCTCATCTGAAATTGTTATGTACAAACTATTCAATATTTTATCGTCTATTAAATAAACAACTTACACGTAATATATTTTAATGTATTTAATAAATATTCATAGTGTTGTTCAGAGGATAGCCATGGTCGTATGCCACTTTGCCCTATAGGGTAGGTGGCATACGACCACGGCTATCCTCTGAACAACACTATGAATATTTATTAAATACATTAAAATATATTACGTGTAAGTTGTTTATTTAATAGACGATAAAATATTGAATAGTTTGTACATAACAATTTCAGATGAGAACATTTTCTTGTTTCATACTTTTTAGAGCGTGATTTTTCAGTAGTCGGGTTTTAGTTTTTGAACTTATTTTTTATTTTAATTATTTTGGGGATATAAATTCGTGATAAAGTATTTGCAGAGCCGTTTTACATGTTTTGTTTGTTTAGGTTTTACTGTTTTATAATTTTAACATGTGTACCATAGTCCATAAGGGCAAGCTGGGTTCAGGTAAACGATAAACCCACTCGAAGAAAGTAAGTAACAAAGGGCGAGGCCGAAGGCCGAGCTGCGTTCAGGAAGACGACAAACTTTCTCGAAGAAAGTAAGCAACTATGGACGAGGCCGAAGGCCGAGCGGCGCTCAGGAAGAGGATGAACCATCTTTAAGAAATTAAGTAACTGAGGGCGAGGCCGAAGGCCGAGCTGCGTTCGGGAAGACTATAAACCTTCCCGAAGACAGTAAGTAACCATGGGCGAGGCCGAAGGCCGAGCTGCGTTCAGGAAGAGGATAAACCATCTTTAAGAAAGTAAGTAACTGAGGGCCAGGCCGAAGGCCGAGCTGCGTTCGGGAAGACTATAAACCTTCTCGAAGAAAGTAAGTAACAAAGGGCGAGGCCGAAGGCCGAGCTGCGTTCATGAAGACGATAAACTTTTCCGAAGACAGTAAGTAACTATGGGCAAGGCTGAAGGCCGAGCTGCGTTCAGGAAGAGGATAAACCATCTTTAAGAAAGTAAGTAACTGAGGGCGAGGCCGAAGGCCGAGCTGCGTTCGGGAAGACTATAAACCTTCTCGAAGAAAGTAAGTAACAAAGGGCGAGGCCGAAGGCCGAGCTCCGTTCAGGAAGACGATAAACTTTTTCGAAGACAGTAAGTAACTATGGGCGAGGCCGAAGGCCGAGCTGCGTTCAGGAAGAGGATAAACCATCTTTAAGAAAGTAAGTAACTGAGCGCGAGGCCGAAGGCCGAGCTGCGTTCGGGAAGACTATAAACCTTCTCGAAGAAAGTAAGTAACAAAGGGCGAGGCCGAAGGCCGAGCTGCGTTCAGGAAGATGATAAACTTTCTCGAAGACAGTAAGTATATGGGAGAGGCCGAAGGCCGAGCTGCGTTCACGAAGAGGATAAACCATCTTTAAGAAAGTAATTAAAAAAGGGCGAGGCCGAAGACCGAGCTGCGTTCATGAAGAGAATAAACCATCTTTAAGAAAGTAATTAAAAAAGGGCGAGGCCGAAGACCGAGCTGCGTTCGGGAAGACTATAAACCTTCTCGTAGACAGTAAGTAACTATGGGCGAGGCCGAAGGGCGCGATGCGTTCAGGAAGAGGATAATCCTTTTCGAAATAAGTAGCTAAGAAGTTACTTTCTTCGAGATGATTATGGTCTTCCTGAACGCAGCTCGATCTTCTGACTCGCCCTCTGTTACTTACTTTCTTCGAAAAGGTTATCCTCTTCCTGAACGCAGCTCGGCCTTCGGCCTCGCCCTTTGTTGCTTACTTTCTTAAAGATGGTTTATCCTCTTCCTGAACGCAGCTCGGCCTTCGGCCTCGCCCATAGTTACTTACTGTCTTCAAAAAAGTTTATCCTCTTCCTGAACGCAGCTCGGCCTTCGGCCTCGCCTGTTGTTACTTACTTTCTTCGAGAATGTTTAGGCTTCCCGAACGCAGCTCGGCCTTCGGCCTCGCCCTTGGTTACTTACTTTCTTAAAGATGGTTTATCCTCTTCCTGAACGCAGATCGGCCTTCGGCCTCGCCCATAGTTACTTACTGTCTTCGAGAAAGTTTATCGTCTTCCTGAACGCAGCTCGGCCCTCGGCCTCGCCCTTTATTACTTACTTTCTTCGAGAAGGTTTATAGTCTTCCCGAACGCAGCTCGGCCTTCGGCCTCGCCCTCAGTTACTAACTGTCTTTAAGAAGGTTTATCTTCTTCCTGAACGCAGCTCGGCCTTCTGCCTCGCCCTTAGTTACTTATTTTCTTTGAGTAGGTTTATCGTCTTCCTGAACGCAACTCATTTACAAACTTTCGCGGTTATAATGTTAAGATGGTTTTAAGTAGGATGTATTTGGGTAGGTTTGGAATGAGGCCGAGTACCGTGTGGGGTCGATACTTAAAAAGAATATCCCCACTGCATCTCTCCCCATGCATGTCGTAAAAGGCGACTAAGGGATAAGGACAAGATGCCGTGCT
The DNA here is from genome assembly GCA_946902875.1 of Nematopogon swammerdamellus. Classification (NCBI taxonomy): domain Eukaryota; kingdom Metazoa; phylum Arthropoda; class Insecta; order Lepidoptera; family Adelidae; genus Nematopogon; species Nematopogon swammerdamellus. The sequence continues at coordinate 15,697,768 of OX336345.1, forward strand.
AAAGGGCGACAGGCTCGCCACCTCTCACCTTGGCACGGTACTTCCACCGAGTCATGCAGCAGGTGGGTCTTCGTGCCATACTTGCTGCTTGATCGATTTAATCTTGTTCGAATCCTTTGCGAAACGTGGTGGTCGGTGTTGTGCTGTAATTGACAAGAGTTCTTGCAGCACAACACCGATTACTCTGCTTACCCCGATTGTCGGGATTCAGCGTGTGTGATATATACATATCACACACGCTGAAAAAATATATTCGTATATATGTATGGAATGAGGCCTGATTTTATTTTATTTAGAAATTATTCCCAATTATCGGGTGCATGCAAGCAAATCCGAAAGCAATAGCTAACAATATATATATTTTTGAAATGTGCTAATTAAGCCCTTTCATTTGATACCCAACACGGCATCATTAAAAAAAAATTTTTTTTTTGATCATGACTTTTTGTCATCTAGAGGGCGCCATAGTCAATTTTGTGTGACGTCACATAGCCTATAACCAGCGGACGATCAAGACGCTTTCAACGATACCTCATTTGTCAAATTGTGATAAGTAGTTTAGAAGTTATGAGGGAACAGATGAACATACATACATACATACATACATATATACATACATACATACATACCGGTCAAACACATAACCCTCCTTTTTGCTTCGCCGTAGTCGGGTAAAAAGAAAATAAATAGTGAACAAAGACATTAAACCCACCCTCTTATAGTGAATGTAAATGTGACATCTCTATCTCTTCTCTATCTATCTATCTATCTATCTACTTCTTATAAAAGGGAACGTCTGTCTGTGTGTATGAAATATGGATGTATGTTCGGGATAAACTCCGGATTCACTGAACAGTTTTTGATGCGGTTTGCACCAATGTAAAGAGTAGTTATTGAGGCTCACTATAGGCTATATACCATCACACTAAATAGCCTTAGGGTCAATGCTTAGGGTTGAGCAGTATCAAATAAAGTACAGCATGAACGGAATTTAGTGTCGAATGGTCCTAACAGATGGCGTGAGCAGTCTATTGCCTTGCGTTGGTGGTGTGGTGATACCAAGAGGACTGACGAATATTAGAAACGATGTTTAGTAACCGCTGTTACAACTAGATGTCGACAGTAGTATCCATTCAATAACTATGTGTGTGACTAAAATGTCACACAGTGTGACATTTTTGTCGGTGTTTGTTAACTAGGCTAACTCAAACATAAGTAATATGAGAAAAAATCGACAGATGGCGTTAAGTACTAACAAAACATTGTGACTTGGGAACATTGTGTCAGATCTTCGCATTGAATTTAGAACTGGCGGAATTTTCGACATGTCCAAGCCACCGAATCTATATTACTAGCGTTCCAAGCGTAGGTTACCTACCTACCTATAGATGAAACCTCTATCTCCTCTAATTTATTATAAATGCAACGTCTGTCTGTATGAACGATGCATGTATGTCTGTATGAACGATGCATGTATGGCGGAATTTTCGACATGTCCAAGCGTGGGTTACCTACCTATGGATTAAATTATACAATAAACAAAAGTCATGCGGAAAAAATGGATAGATTGCGTAAATTATTACATGTTAAGTTTGACACTTCAGACGTAAGTTCATCATAATATTTTATTTACGACGATGAGTCACTTCACCATTCATATTGCTCATACGCAATCTATCGATACACAACGGATACGCATATCAATGACTTTAATTTTACATGTAAAAAGAAAAAATCGCAAGTAGAATATCTGAACAATATTTAAAATTTAAAAAACATTCAGGCATCTTTTGGTTCATAGTAATGAGGTGGTAATTAAAATTTTTTTGCCTAAATACATGGCAATTCAACGTCCAGGCCGTGTCAGCGCCATCTATATTTAAGACAGGATTTTGATCTTTTTCCGAGTAACGTTATTAATATGGGGATGTCAGTCCTCTTGCATATTTTCGTCCATGGATACATAGAATAAATAAATAGGAGATCTTCTTCTTCTTCTCTCTCTACTTCTTTAAAAGGGAACGTCTGTCTGTATGTATGTACGTATGTATATTTGAGGTAAATCCAACCACCAGGAACCACTGAACAGATTTTGATGTGGTTTGCACCAATGTAAAGATAGTTCTTGAAACTCACTATAGGCTATACACCATCACGCGAATAGCCTTAGGACTGAGAAGTATCAAAGAAAGTATAGTAAAGTATAGTATGAAAGGAATTTAGTGTCGAATGGTTGTTGGGTTTGGTAGAAGCGATGTTAGATAGATACTATAAATATTCAGATAAAATTCGGGAAGAAGATAGATTGCATTCTGTGGACTACCTTTTGTCGAAAAAAAAAACGGAAGTGGAGAAATAGGTTATGCAATTTTGTATGGGGAACCAACCCTTTCCTATGTTAGGGATATGAAGGGGGTAGGGTGAAGAGGGACGGGCGGTAATTGAGCGGTGGGGATGGAGGAGGAGGGGCAGGGTTTGAGAGATAGGGGTGAGGATGGATGGCAGGGACGATGAAGGCGGAGGAGGCAGAGGTGTGGGGTGGGGAGGGGCGGAATCGGGAGGCAGGTAAGAAAGGGGAGGGAACACGGTGGGAGGGGAGGGAAGGGACGGGAGGCAGGTAGGGAGATGGAGAAAGCGGAAGGGATTTAGGGTAAGGAAGTTGTGTAAGATGGGTGTGAGATGGTGGAGGGGGAGGTGAGGAGAGGGGCGACGAACGAGGGAGAGGGAGAAAGGGGGAAGCGGCGGGGTAGATATGGTTGAACGAGGGCTGAGATAGGGAGCGATAGAAGTGGCGGAAGAAGGGAAGTGGAGCGAGGGGGGAGAAGGGTGTGGTGGATTGGAGGAGAGTCAAGGGAGAAAGAGAGAAGCGTGTGGGGCGAAGGAGGTGGGAGGGGTGGGAGGGAGGAGGAAGAGGGTAGGGAAAAGGGAGGAGGAGGAAAGAGTTGGACGTAGAAAGGGGTGGGAGGGGAAGATGAAAGGAGCGAGGGGGAACGGAGAGAGTGAGGAATGGGGGAGAGAGGGGGAAGGGAGAGCGAGGGAGAAGGGAGAGGGAAGGAGGGAATTAGGAAGATAGGTAGGCAGATAACGAGGTTAAAGAGAAGGGGAAAGAGGGGGAGGGAGAGGAAGCGAGGGAGTTAGGGAGAGAGGAAGGGAGAAAGGGTTCAGGGAGAGAGAGACAGAGAATACAAAAGAAGCGATCTTTCATCATATTTGCGTTTAAATCGGATTTGCTATTAAACCGACTTTACCGCGAGCGAAGCCGCGGGTAAAAGCTAGTTTATGTATATAATTTTTTCTCTTTTGTAAATACATATCGGATTAGGGCTTTAGTTTTTATTCTTTTGGATTTTTATTTGTAGTCGATGGTCATTTGTCCACTTAAGTTTAGTTTAAGTTTAAGGTTATCTAAGTTTACATGTAAGTTATTGATTTAGGGCAGAGTGCTGTAGGGTAGTAATAGCAATGTTTTAATCTGAGATCATGTAGATTAGTGAGCGGCAATTTTTATCCTATAAGCAAAACATAATATATTAAATAAAAAAATAAAAAAAAAATTTAATAAAAAAAAATAAAAAATTAAATAAAAAAAACTGAACAGACAAGAATATTAGAGTAATATTAAAAATTATGAATGAGAAGGAACCTGTACCTCTGATTGAACCAGGGTGCAGGGGGGTGCAAGACGGTGTGATGTAGCGAAAGGAAGAAAACAAGGACTCGGCAAAAACCGCTGAGGTGTGTTTCATTGGAACCATAAAAAAAACCTAACCTAACCTAACCTAACCTAACCTAACCTAACCTAACCTAACCTAACCTAACCTAACCTAACCTAACCTAACCTAACCTAACCTAACCTAACCTAACCTAACCTAACCTAACCTAACCTAACCTAACCTAACCTAATCTAACCTAACCTAACCTAACCTAACCTAACCTAACCTAACTTAACCTAACCTAACCTAACCTAACCTAATCGAACCTAATCTAACCTAACCTAACCTAACGCAGGCGTTAGGTACATAAAGAGAAAATAAATACAGACGTCAGAAGCAAAGTCTGCAATAAGTAGGGATGCCATCTTTGAATTGCCTAGCTAGTTAGGTATAAAAACACATCAATGCGAAGGGATTTACTCTACAGATTTTGCATGACCCCACGTCCTGTACAACATCTTCATCATAATCCTGTTTGTTTAATATTCTCATAGTAACGAATATGATACAAAATGTTCCCCATTGTTGCGTCCGAATACTTACTGCGCCATTGACAGCTCGAGGGAGCGTCCGTACTAGTCAAACAGAGCATTGCTCCTGTATTTGAGTTTAATATTTCAAGTTTTAATGCTCTGTGAATTATTGAGGATATTTTAATTTTAATCCTCCGAGTTATTGCTCGGTAAATATTTTAAATCTGGATTTATTGCAAGATATAGAGCGGAGCAGTTTAGATACAGAATTGAATGGTTCATGTAATACTTATTGATTTATGTATATACATCTGTTCTCGCGGCTTCGCTTCGCAGAACAACTATATCCATAACTACCCTTAGATGTGCCAGATAACGGAAGTGAATACCCCATGTAAACTAATTGAGTAGGTCTCGACTTAAGCTAATATAATCGACGACGCATCATTACAGATTTTCCGTATATTTTTATTTCTTTTATTTTATTACTTTTATAGAAACGAACTGTTAACAATAATTATATTTAAATTTTTCATCCATTTATTTACACATTTTTTTTTATATTAATTTTACATAATATTTACAAACTTAAAATCTAAAATTAATACAAAAACAAATGGAGTTTCCACCACCGGCGGCGGGGCGAGCCCAAGCTACCGATGGTCGGGTCCCAAAGAGAGGAACCTCCGGACGATGCGTGCAGTGTCGAGCAGGGCTGCCTTCTGGATCTGGCCCTTGACCCAACCACTCAGCGAGAGCCTCTCAAGGTGGTCGTCGAGGCTCTTCGCTATCAGCCCATGCGCCGAAACGACTATGGGCACAACGATCGTCGAGTCGGCGGGCCACATCTTCGTAACCTCGTGCTGTAGATCCAGATACTTTAACATCTTCTCTGCTTCCTTACTGACGAGGTTACCATCATGCGGCACGGCGATATCGACGAGCGTTGCGCGCCTTGCCTCCCGGTCCACTATCACAATATCAGGTCTGTTCGCGAGAATAGTCCTGTCTGTGATAATGGACCGGTCCCAGTAGAGTGTGACATGACCGTTCTCGAGAACTGGCGGCGGATTGTACTTAAAGTAAGGCACTTCGGTACCTACAAGGTTGAACTTATATTTAAATTAAATTTAAATTAAATATATTTTTTAAATTATTATTATTATTTCATCCATTTATTTACACATTTTTTTTTATATTAATTTTACATAATATTTACAAACTTAAAATCTAAAATTAATACAAAAACAAATGGAGTTTCCACCACCGGCGGCGGGGCGAGCCCAGGCTACCGATGGTCGGGTCCCAAAGAGAGGAACCTCCGGACGATGCGTGCAGTGTCGAGCAGGGCTGCCTTCTGGATCTGGCCCTTGACCCAACCACTCAGCGAGAGCCTCTCAAGGTGGTCGTCGAGGCTCTTCGCTATCAGCCCATGCGCCGAAACGACTATGGGCACAACGATCGTCGAGTCGACGGGCCACATTTTGGTAACCTCGTGCTGCAGATCCAGATATTTTAACATCTTCTCTGCTTCCTTACTGACGAGGTTACCATCGTGCGGCACGGCGATATCGACGAGCGTTGCGCGCCTTGCCTCCCGGTCTACTATCACAATATCAGGCCTGTTCGCGAGAATAGTCCTGTCTGTGATAATGGACCGGTCCCAGTAGAGTGTGACATGACCGTTCTCGAGAACTGGCGGTGGATTGTACTTATAGTAAGGCACCTCAGTACCCACAAGGTTGAACTTTAAGGCAAGTTGCTGGTGGATAATCCTGGCTACTAGGTTGTGTCTATGCAGATACTCGGTGTTGGCAAGCTGCGAACAACCGGAAATCACATGTCTGAGGGACTCGCCAGATTGGTGGCAGGCGCGGCAGATGTCAATGGTGCCGTCCTTCATTATGTGTTTCCTATAGTTGTTCGTCTTGACAACCTCATCTTGTATTGCAAAGACAAACCCTTCGGTTTCCCCGAAGAGGTCCCCGAAGCGTAGCCAGTGCACGGAAGCAAGTTGGTCTACATCCGGTCCCGTGAGAGACCGGAAGTACCTACCGTGCAGCTCCTTGCCTTTCCATACTTCCATGCGGTCCTCGGTGCTCAGTACAACCGGCTTCCGCCAGTTCTCTTTTCCCATGCTCAGCGGGGTAAGACCTTTATCGCTGGTGACGACATCGCGATGCATCTCACAAACATCAATCTTTTCCAAAAAGTACTGACGGAGATTGCATACCTCGCGGTTGTGCAGGTTCTTGGCATTTAACATACCTCGACCCCCACACTTCCGCGGGATATACAACCTCATGACCGATGATCGTGGGTGATGCATACGGGATTTCGTCATCAGCGTCCTGACCTTTCTGTCCAGCGAGTCCAATTCGGTCTGAGTCCATCTGAGAATACCGAAAGTATATACGAGCACAGGCATGACCCAACCGTTATAGGCACGAATTTTATTGCCGCCTGACAAAAGGCTATTTAGTACTTTTGTAAGACGACGAAAAAACTTTTCCTTAACTGATTGTTTCATGTCCGTATCCCGTATGCTGAGAGCCTCCGATATTCCCAGATATTTATAAGTTTCGTCTTCGGAGAGAGCTCGAACATTCGTGGACTCCGACAACTGTATGCCGCCGGAGTTCACGATCACACCACGTTCCACATGGATGGTCCCACATTTTTCCAAGCCGAACTCCATTCCAATGTCGTTGCTGAAGCCTTCAGTTATCTTCATCATCGACATTAGTTCGGTGTCCGACTTGGCAAACAGTTTGAGGTCATCCATATAAAATACTAGCTTTTGCCCGCGGCTTCGCTCGCGTGAAATTCGTATTTCAAAGGAAGAAAGAGCTGCGTTCAGGAAGACTATAAACCTTCTCGAAGAAAGTAAGTAACTAAGGGCGAGGCCGAAGGCCGAGCTGCGTTTAGGAAGACTATAAACCTTCTTGATGAAAGAAAGTAACTGAGGGCTAGGCCGAAGCGGAGCTGCGTTCAGGCAGACGATAAACTTTTCGAAAAAAGTAAGTAACAGAGAGCGAAGTCGAAGGCCGAGCTGCGTTCAAGAAGACCATAAACCTTCTCGAAGAAAGTAAGTAACTAAGGGCGAGGCCGAAGGCCGAGCTGCGTTCAGAAAGACTATAAACCGTCTTGAAGAAAGTAAGTAACTATCACCCATAGTTACTTACTGTCATCGAGAAGGTTTAGCGTCTTCCAGGATACAGCTCGGCCTTTGGCCGCGCCCTTAGTTACGTACTTTCTTCGAGAAGGATTATAGTCTTCCTGAACGCAGCTCGACCTTAGGCCTCGCCCTCAGTTACTTACTTTCTTCGAGAAGGTTGAAGGTCTTCCTGAACGCAGCTCAGCCTTCGGCCTCGCCCTTTGTTGCTTACTTTCTTCGAAAAGGTTTATATCCTTCCTGAACGCAGCTCGGCCTTCGGCCTCGCTCTTTAGTATGTTACTTCCTTTCTTTGAGAATGTTTATCGTTTATCTGAGTCCAGTTCACCCTCCGGCCCCGGCCTAAGTTACTTACTTTCTTCTTTTGAAATACGAATTTTACGCGAGCGAATCCGCGGGAAAATCTATCGATATTAAAATAAGAAACTTCAGTTCAAATAAATCAAATACTTTAGATACCTAACTAAGTAAAACTGAATTTTATTTAGCCTATTCTGTGTCTCGTATAGCTAAATGTGCGTGTACTAATTTTAATCGAATTTAGATGGTCGGCTTAAATTTTATGGAGGAAATTCATACATACATATTCGCCGCGCCCCGCTGCCCCCCGCCCCGCCCGTACTGTGCGCCGCAGGACGACATGGTATCAAGACATTCTGTCGTAACTTTTAAACTATTTGTCCAAATTACTTAGTGTGAAAGCCAAAGTTTAGCTACTTTAAATACCAGAAGCGATAAAAGTATGTATTTTGATAAGAATTAATCCAATATTATAAAATGTGCATTGTAAATACAGTATCCAATTTAAATGTATTTATGGTTTACTATTTTGGCTACAGTGGCTGGAAGATATATGCTGTCGCGGACTTTTTTTTAGAACTATTTAAGAGAAACAACCTCACCATACATTATCTTCGTGTAAGTCTAACGGTTTATGCAGCGCACGCCGAGATAGCTCTCAGATGGCAGGATTTTTTCCGACTTACTTTATCGATATACCTATTTGGGCCAATTTACACAATGAATTTATAAATCTATTTATGTTATTTTGATGTACTGAATCAGTTCAGTAGTTTTCGCGTGAAAGAGGAATAAAGGTCCATACATCCATCCATTTCTCGTTTATAATACCTATAGCTTTTGCCCGCGGCTTCGCTCGCTGTAGACTCGATTTAACAGAAAATCCGATTTAAACGCAAATATTATAATAAAATGTTTCTCCCTCTCCCTCTCCCTCTCCCTCTCCCTCTCCCTCTCCCTCTCCCTCTCCCTCTCCCTCTCCCTCTCCCTCTCCCTCTCCCTCTCCCTGTCGCCCTCCCTCTCCCTCTCCCTCTCCCTCTCCCTCTCCCTCTCCCTCTCCCTCTCCCTCTCCCTCTCCCTCTCCCTCTCCCTCTCGCTCTCGCTCTCCCTCTCCCTCTCCCTCTCCCTCTCCCTCTCCCTCTCCCTCTCCATCTATCTCTCCCTACACCATCCCTCCCTCTTGCCCCACCCACCTCCTCCTCACCCTTCCCTCCTTTTCCTCCCCCCTCCTATCGCTGCTCTTCCTCCCCCAACCTCCTTCCCCTTCCTTCATCTCCCTACCTACGCTCCTCTCCCGACCATTTGACCACTTTCTTTTTAAATTATATTACCATGCGATATACACTTCATTTACAGGAAAACCTAAACGAAAATCCTAAGCCTTCAAGTTTTCACAGAAAACGCAGGATGGTACGGAACCCTCTTTACGCAAGGTCGACTCGAACTTGATCACTTTTTTTGGATATACACTTAATTTACAGGAAAACCTAAACGAAAATCCTAAGCCTTCTAGTTGTCACCGAAAACGGAATGGTACGGAACCCTCTTTACGCGAGCTCGACTCGAACTTGACCACTTTTTGTCAAAATTATGTTACCCCGGGATATACACTACCACTATACAAAGTTTCGTCAAAATCCGTCCAGCCGTTCAGGCGTGAAAGAGGAACAAACAAACAAATAAACAAACAAACAAACAAACAAACAAATATACTTTCACATTTATGATATTAGTGAGATTTATATTAATTTTACATATAACTATAAAAGGTAATAAAAATACACAAAATTAATACAAACAAATAAAAACGGTAATATATATATATATACGGTAATTATTATATTTATTATATTATTATTATTATTTGTTAATGAACTAGGAGCTTAATATGCTGATGGGTTCATGTCTATGATGATCACTGGTGTTGCTAATTGTTATATTTCTTCGCTTTTTAAGTACTTGTCAAGCCTATTTTTGAATGTGTTTATTGAGGGTGCTTCAATAACTTCCTCGGGCAGTTTATTCCAGCTGTTTACGATTCTGTTAGTCAGGAAGTGTTTTCTTGCTTCGGTTGAGAAGTTTGTTACATTGAGTTTCAAGCTGTGACCTCTTAGGTGAGTGTTTGAGTTTAACACAAACATGCTTTCTAGCTCTGGGCAGTCATAGTGCCGCTTCAGTATTTTGTATGTCTCTATGAGACCTATAAACCGGTAAAGTTTCTACAATGTATGTATATAATATATACAAAGGTGATCGTAGATTTCGGTCGAAAGGGCTATGTAAATAGTTCGCGTTTTCCGTCCAGTTCAGTGTAGCCGACATGAAATGAAGGGAAGCACTGACATGGCGCCTAGTTCTCCCGGTGCTATGGGCTGACATCACGGATTTTGTAGGTGAGGTAGCCAACCGTAAGTTTCCATAAAAAAAAATCTACGATGGCCTGCCTTTCCCGAATGACAATGGGAAAATATTTATATTGTACTAGCTGTGCCCGCGACTTCGTCCGCGTGTACTTATCACGCACGACGCCATAAACCGGGCTCAATTGTATTTTCAAACCATCCAGGGACCCACTCAAATATACACACAAAACTTCATCCAAATCATCCAGATTTGGCGGAGTTAGGTGACAAACACACGTACAGAAGAATTATATATATATGGATTATATACTTTTCTGCGGTGCAAAAGAAAATCTTGAACTTCTTGCGGTCAACAAACCTCTAACATAGGGTTGCCATACGTCCCGATCCAGACACATCGGGACATTTCACCAGCATATCGCACCCTCAGAATAAAACTGTCGTAAGTCTGAAATTTGAAAAAATGAAGTAAGTATGTGGTTCTTAGCTAAATGTGCATATATTTCACTTGTAAAATTGTCGTAACGCTTAAAAATGAATTTACAACAAAATACTCACCCCAACAGTTTTGCATTAATAGATTTTCAAGCTTCATGTCAATGCAAAAGTGTAGCTTTTCATTACTACAGTTTAGCACTATCAATCGAATGAATTTCTAGTGGCAACACGATTATTACAGTTTTACATTAGACATTTTTCTCAATTTCAACACCATTAAATAATGCATAATACTTTCAAAAATGTCCTTTATTTGACCAAACTAAAAGTATATTACCCTCCAGAATATTTTACGCAAATTCACTGAAAAAATACATTACAGGTTCGCCTGAAAAATGAATTACTACACTTTTGCACATAGCTTATTTTTATAATTACGACAGTTTGACACCTACTTTACCTTAGTAAACTTTTACTCGCATACAAAAATATTTTAGGCAATCACATTTTAAGAGTTGTTTCATTTAATTTATATTAGATTTTTGTAAAAATTTTGATGTTGTGGTATAAGATTTTCCCGGCAAAAGAAAATTAATCTTTTATTTTTTCATTGGAAAGTTTCGGATTTTGTAGGTACGCAGGTTCAAGAGGGACAGGTATGTCATTTGTGTATATTTTCGGTCTACGTGCAATTCTCCTTATATTTAATTTATGCCACGTTTGCGTGACAAAGTGTACCGTAATGCATTGTATGAATAATATTAAATTATAACAATATATAATTACGTATAGTACGCGTCAGTAAATAATGTACATGGGGGCTTTGGAAAGAGAAAATCCGGTTATAGAGCGTCGTCCCTGTCGCACAGAGACATATACGAGTTCGTGCACCAGAGACGACGCTGCTCTACAACGATTTGTACCGTGTGGGGCAGGTACTTTAAGAGAATAGCCCCACTGCATCTCTCCCCGTGTATGTCGTAAAAGGCGACTAAGGGATATGACTCCCTTCTTATATTACTAGGTGGTAGGGTTTAACCCGCCCGGGTTGGTACCACCGCACTGAATGAAAGGTCGGTTGAAAAGGCTATGTAAATTGTGTTTTCCGTCCAGTTCAGTGTAGCCGGCACGACCGAAGTGAAGCACTGACGTGGCACCAAGTTCACCCGGTGTTATGGGCTAACATCACGGATGTTGTAGGTGATGTAGCCAGCCGTGTCAGTTTCCATAAAAAAAGCCGGGTTGTCTCTGAAGAACAATGTGCATTATTTACTGTCGCGTCCTGTACGTAATATTTACTCTATGAAGATAAAATGTTCATTTTACACAAATGTTTTGTCCGCGTCCCGATGACCCTCAAACGAAGTGTGGCAACCCTACTCCAGCATCATTGGCGTATCTAGAGTTATTTTCCAGGGTGGGCCTGGCCCCTGAAAAGCGATGGCCGATGAAGCCGAAACCCGATGTACCTACGCAATAAAAGTAGGTAATTTTAAATTGAAGTGTTGAGCCGTCCGTATTTCAACCATTGATTTCGGAAAGTTTCTTTACCTAAATAAAATTAAACAAAAACATTTTTTTAAAGTGTTTATTTTGATTACCTGGATGGAAACTTTGATTGAAATGGAATTTTATGTTGATTCCTCAGCTGTAGATTATTTAAGTGTTTTAGTGTGAAATTTTTCAAATGCCCACCCTAGAATTTTGTGTTGGCAACCCAACATCCTGGGGTGGGCACCAGACACTTCTGGGGTGGGCCGTGCCCACCCGGCCCCCCTCTATATACGCCAATGTCCAGCATTGTTAGTGTGCATTTTTCCTCGCGGAAGCCGACTGTGTGGACTGGAGGGTTTGAAACCAAGACCCTACTAATGAGGTCGTTATTTTCATTTTAGATACCTACTTATTACTATTATTTAAAACTAACAATAAGCCAGTTTTCTTGTCCTTTCTTTCACGTCGAGGTAATATAATGAGCGAGTAAAAGAGTACAAGGACTTTGTCCGGGTGTAAATTGGGTCACTCGGGACTCGGGACGTAACTCGAAAAAGTCTGCTACCAACTTACAAAGTTATGAAAATACGAAATAGATAAATACAAAAACACACATAGAAGCTTATACAGGTTGATTAGACTAAATTCAATTTGAGAGATGACGCTTGTGAAAATTGTAAAAATATTTTTTCTGAATTTCGCTTACAAAAAGTTGAAATTTTCATACAACTCATTCATGATTTTTTTTTATAAATTTAATGTAAAATAATGCGCCACTTCGTACTTTAAATTTAATAAATCAATAGATAAACAATACCTTTCATGTCGTAAAAGAAGACTAAGGGATAAGGACGAGATGTCGTGCTATAGGGCGACAGGCTAGCCACCTCTCACCTTGCCACGGTCCTTCCACTGAGTTCCACTTCCACGCAGCAGGTATGTTTGTCTGAGTGCCTTACTTGCTGCTTGATGTTATCTTGTCCGAACTATTGATAGATCACAAATTGTTATATCTGGGTCTCAGTGATAGTAGGGGTCAGGGACTGTAAATCTCAACTTCAACTCATAAAATCATATGGTACTTTTTTTATGGAAACTGACACGGTTGGCTACATCACCTACAACATCCGTGATGTCAACCCTTAACAGCGGGAGAACTAGGTACCATGTTTGTTAGTGCTTCCCTTCATTTTGGTACCAATAATTATAGTACCAAATTAATTTTTCGAAATATTTCTTACTAACATTACATTACTCACGCAACAACTAGGTACAACAGACACAATGTGGCAGGTCAAAACTAATTATAACTATACATAGGCTGTTCCGAAAATTGTTAGTGAAATGAAAAATAGTTAGAATATGAAAAAAAATTATTTACAGCTTTTCAAAATATTCCCCTCCAATCCCTATGCGCTTATGCATTCGGGTGAACCAGCTTTCAAAACATTTAAAAAACGTATCTTGCGGGAGGTCGAAAAATAACCGCCGAAATTCTTCGACGGCCTCGTCTGCAGTGTTGAATTTTCGCCCGCGAAGAATTTTTTTTTACCGTGGGAAATAAAAAAAAATCGCATGGAGCTAAATCTGCACTGTACGGAGGATGGGATAACATTTGTACCCCCGAAGTTGTCAAATAGTCCATGGTTCTATCAGCTGTGTGAGCGGGCGCGTTATCTTGGTGAAAAAGAATTCCACGGACGCCGCTCCTTGGGCGCTCGCTATTCAACTCCCCGAAAGCTTGAGGCAGACAAACTTCGCAATACCATTCACTAGTAACTGCTGTACGGTCTTCTAGCGGAATTACTGCTACTGGTCCACTGCGACGAAAAAAAACCGCTATAATTTTTTTATTAACGCTCCTTCCGCGAACAACTTTTGTGGGCAACTCGTCCTCTTCAAACACCCATTGCGTGAATTGCTGCTTCGTGAGAGGATCGTAGCTGTAGATCCAAGATTCGTCAGCTGTAAGGATGTAGGATACGTTTTGCGAAGTTCCTTCTTCGAACTTTTCCAGCATAAATTTACACCAATCGACACGACGGTATTTTTGTTCTTCGGTGAGAGATTGAGGTATCCATCGCGAAGCAACCTTCCTTACTTTGAGATGTTCATGCAGGATGGTGGAAACTGCCTGTGATCCAATCTTCAGTTCAGCCTGAATCTCCCGGTGTGTAATGTGTCTATTCTCCCGCAATAGCCACTCTACCCTGATGACGTTTTCATGAGTGACTGCAGTTGATGGTCGGCCGGGTCTGGAGACATCGTTCAGGTTCTCTCGACCACGTTTAAATTGACGAAACCAATAAGTAACTGTTGCTAACCCAGGAGCAGACTCCCCAAAAGCAGCTTGTAAATTTTCGTGAGATTCCTTGAAGGTTAACCCTCGTTTATAATCATAGAAAATCATAACACGAAAAGAAAATTTTGTTGCAAATAAAATATGAGTGACGGATAACGGTTAAAAATATTTAAAAAAAGAACTACACATAGGTGGCCAATAATTTTCATCAATGAGATTTGTATTTAAATTAGCCGTCAAATCAAAATAGTATCAGGAAAACATTTTTTATTTATTCTGTGGCTAACAATTTTCGGAACAGCCCACGTAAAGTTTACCTAATAAATATACACCTAACCCTAACTCCTTGCTTCCTATTCTAAAGGTTCTTGTCGGTCACGATATTTCGTAACTTTAAAGCATTCCATTATCGATCCGAAAACTTCTCTTGACAAAATCAGCTAACTATTGGCGCTTAGATTAAAGGTAAAGTTTGTGACAAACCTGTCGTCCTGACATCAAGTAAATTAATTAAAATCAAAGTTCAACTAGGTTATTTTGACACATTGTACCGGATGTACTGAAACGTACCGTAGCGTAGTTGATCTTTCCCCAGGATATTTCTCAGGTCATTTGGAGTAAAATATCTGCTTTGTATTTTTCTCTCAGATAATTTTTCTTTTTTATGCAAAATTCAAAAATTATCTACCACATTTAAATTTTTCATACAGAATAAAAAATAAAAGTAATTATTATATCGATAAGTGATTTTATGATATTCTTTTATAGTTTTAGTTTTAGGTAATTTTAATTTAGGTAGTTTTAGTTTTTATGTTGTTTGTTTTAAGTTTAGGTAATTTTAATTTAGATAGTTTTAGTTTATATTTGTAGTTTTTAAATAAATAAATAAATATCTTCATAGAACTTTAAAAATTTTATGATATTTAATTTAATATACATTTCTTTTATTAAGACTGTGCTTAAATTTTTTTTTATTGTGATTTGGTTTTTATTATTTTAAATAATTAATTTAGATTACGTGCAATTTACTATGCTATCTGCGTGTGACGAAAAAGTAAATAAAGACTTTGAAGGAATAATCGGGCATGACCCCTACTTTGATATTTGTTAAATGTATGATCATATAGTAGTTTGCGAGTTTCCTCATACAATCAGACAGACAGACGACGGAGGGACGGACACACCATGTTGCATTGATATCAGCACAGATT
Source organism: Nematopogon swammerdamellus (assembly GCA_946902875.1). Lineage (NCBI taxonomy): Eukaryota > Metazoa > Arthropoda > Insecta > Lepidoptera > Adelidae > Nematopogon > Nematopogon swammerdamellus. The sequence goes on from OX336345.1 coordinate 15,713,237, forward strand.
TGTACCACATTTTATTTAAAGATTTTGGGAGGAGTATACCAAGATAAGTTAGTCTACAAGTAGACTAACGAAGCGCTTCTTTGATATTGATATCTGCCGGCGCACAATACAAGCGACTACAAAAGACTTACGGTCTCACCACACAGGCGGAAGTCGGAACCAGGACAACCCTAAGCAAACAAAGTAATTCGCTTATAAGTAATGGACATCTGATTCGAATCTTCTAAGCAACTTGGCAAACTGGTTTGTCTCCACGAGAAAACCCAGACACTCGAAGATACTGTACGTAATATTGGCGTTTATTAATGAAATATCAAAATTACATTATAAAATGAAAATATTGTACTGTGTAAAATGTTCTTACATTGGAGCTTCACGGGGCAAACAATTTGCGTTTTCGCTTTCGAGGGTTTCGAACTCAAGATTTTTTTTCTGGATGACACGGTTGGTTACATGACTTACAACATCCGTGATGTCAGCCCATAACACCGGATGAACTAGGTGCCATGTCAGTGCTTCCCTTCATTTCACGAACTATTTACATAGCCGTTTCGACCGACGTTTCATTCGGTGTGGTGGTATCAACCTGGGCGGGATAAACCCTAGCACCTAAGGTACGTAAGAAGGGAAGGGACCTACAGTTTTACGTGGAATCCGAATCACGGTCAGCCTCCAACGGTCGAACGGTCAGGTCACCCATCCAAGCACTGACCGCGCTCAGTCGACCGACCGCACCACTGAGCTACCAAGGCTGACAATATAAGATATCTCGCAATGAAAGGCCAACATTTTGCCACTAGCCACGTAAAACTTATAAAATACCCACGAAGTATTTCCTAATTTCAGCCGTAATCTGTGAAATTATTACAACATTTTTGGTATATTTATTCCTCGAAACTCTTTGACAAACTTTGAGAAATTTTTCGCTTGTGATTTACCTACTTTGCAGCGGCCGTAATTTTGCCATTTCCCAGAACTAAATACTCACTACTCCAGGTTTCTCTGAACGTGAATAAAAATAATTCAGTGCCATTTCATTTTGAAATATAAATTCAGTCTCTCGGAAAATCTAACAAGTCTTACCTTCCTCGCTTTCTGGAAATCAATTAAGAAATGAAATACGATCTTGTTCCAGCACCCGGAGGACTGACAAACCCAGTAATCGGGTTTCGTAGAAAATCAAGCGCCGGAGAAATAGCGATACTTATCTTTATACTTTACGTCTTATTTATCATCCCTTAGCTGTAGGGGAAATTGTGTATTTTTTATTGAATTCCAACTGCCCAGTTCGGATTTAATTGAGTTCGGCCACCCGGCTGAACTAGGTCGGAGCCTAAGACACAGCCAAATTCACCCCCGAGGCGAGTTGTTGGCGGTAGAGTCTCTGGGTAAAGGCGATCTGAAAATTTATGGAGCAGAGTAAGATATCACCCGGAAGACCATTCTACACATTTGCAGTGCGACATAAGAACGACTTTTCTGTCGACTATAGGTACAGATGTATGAACGACATGGACCGTTTACTTTTTTTTATGTAAACCAGCATGGGTGGCTGTGCCGAGAAACCAATGCTGCAGTCGACAGAGCCAAAATCACCTCTCCTCATCATAAGCACACCTGGGCGCGGTCAGTCGATGGATGGGCCGCACGACCGTTGGAGGCTGACCGTAGTTCGGATTCCACGTAAAACTGTAGGTCCCTTCTCGTCTCACCTTACTAGGTAGGTGGTAGGGTTTAACCCGCCCCGGTTGGTACCACCGCACTAAATGAAAGGTCGGTTCACACGGCTATTTATACAGAGTGTTGTATCGGCCACTACATTAATTTAGGAAATTATTATTGGGATCAATAGTAACAAAAAAGTCAAGAAACTTTTTTTCTGAATTTCCTTTAAATAAAAAGTTACAGTTTTCATACAAACTAATTGATTTATTTAGTGTAAAAGGATCTAATGTTCCGCACGAACGTGGGAATGAAAGGCGCGCGGTGAGTGAGCCAGCAGGGACGAGTGCGCGAGAGAAGAGATGCGCGGCGGGGCGGCGAGAGTTTTTCGATCCCGACCGTTTCCGCGCCAGCACCCTCCCCCCGCGCGCGTCAAATTACACTAGACGAAGACATAAATTTCAAAAATTTATATCTCCAAAACTAGACACTCTTGAGAAAAACTTTATTCACTTTTTTGTCTCGGAAAAACATGAGGACGTCAACGCTGGTGAAATTAATGTACTGGCCGTTACAGCACCCTGTATATGGCACCTAGCTCACCAAGGTGTAATGGGCTAATATCATGAGTGTAGTAGTTGATGTAACGCTATCAACCGTGTCTGATTAAATAAATAATTCAAAAACCTTAGTTAGTCTAAACTCTAAACCAAGGTTGACCTTGAAGGAAGTAGTAACATCATAAATATGATAGTACAACGGCGCAACCACCCTTTTTCTTAGTCTAAAAAAAAGTATAAATGAATATAACATTTAATTTGTTTATTATCTCGGAGAAATAAATAAGTTTAATTAATTGTGCCAATGAAATAAATTGTTGCGTGTGTTCTTTGTGGCAAAATAAATATCTGAATATGATAGTTTCTTCATAATTGGGACAAAACAAAACATAAATACTTGTTTAGTAGAACAAGATAGTGCTTCTGAACGGTGAGTGCGGACGTGGCTGGGCGGAGGAGGCAGTGGCGCTACACGAAGGCTTCATTCAACCGGAACTGTTCTGCCTCGGACACTATGCGCCGCACCGTGAACCTTGCATGAACTTCGGAGGCGGCAACTTAAAATGTGAAACAAACTTATAATGTGATTTTTTATGTCAGTGAGCGTGTGTAAGCATCCACTGGTGGACATACGCCTCTCCAATTTTTCTCCAGTCCTCCTGGCCTTCAGCGGAATGGAACTACTGTTTTTCACCGACGACGTACTTAATTATGTCGTTCACCTAGCAGATGGTCTTCCCACTAGTTCCCACACTCCGTGTGGGTTGTCGTCTTGTCCATGGCCGTACACTGGCGGTTACTCCACCGGTCGTCGCCTCTTCGGCTGACGTGCCCACCCCAATGCCATTTGGGATTTGCCACCCGATGGTCAATATTTGGTGATGGCGGATTGCCTCGTTACGCGCCATATCGCGTGTTCATATTTTTATTGTATATCTTTATTGCACTGGAATGATGCCCGTGGTATTTTATTTAAATAATCTGCCAGGGACTCGCTTTAAAAACAAACGGGATATTTCCCTGAATATAATTATCTCTTTCTATGATTCATCAGGGACCTCAGCTTTGCCATCAGTCCTTCAAGTTTCCGGAAGTCCCCAAAGTGAATCGATTCTCCCTTAGAAATTTTACCTGACTAACCTCGGCGTCTCAAGAGATGATATATTCTCCAGGTAATATGATCAGCTCCAGTACTAGTCTATATACCAAATATCTCTGAAGCTTAAGTAACATTTTAGATGCACACGGCGGCAAAGTTACGGAATATCTTTTCGATGCGCTAGAATTGAGAAAACATAGATTACGTGTGGGTTACCTACAAGCGAAGGCTATCTAAGTCCGCCTTTTGCACAAAGCGACGTGTACTCGCCGCGGTCTTGGATCGGACTCTTTATCACAAGGACCGAGGTTCGGGCCGACAATGAGTTTTTTTCTGACTGACAAATTTACCTGCTGCTTCGCCGTTCGGAACTGGTTTAAAACTGTAGGTACCTTCCCTCGCCCCTTGCTAGGTGGTAGTCTCAAATTGTAGCCGACTGAGTTAGTACCATCGAAATGTATGTAAGATGGCCGCATAACAGCCACGATTATGTTCACCTAGTTTAGTCTAGCCAGCAATCCAAAGTCAGTCTCTTGTACGGCACATTCTTGAAGGTCATATTAGGTGTTCAGAACATGCTCTAGCTCCTCTGGCTCTAATCTGACAAGTTCTAATAGAACATATTTCACAAATAGTGGACTAAAGTTAATTATTAACATGGCTGCCACCCTGTTCTTAGAATAATCCTCCTTTTTACTTCGCGCAGTCGGGGAAAAACAAGGTTCAATACGCTGACGTTATTTTTTTTTATGTAAACCAACATGGGTGGCTGTTTCGAGGGACCAATGGTACAGTTGACAGAGCCAAAACCCCTCTCCTCGCGAAAGCACGCCCAGTGAGGCGCCATGCCAGCAGATTTGCGGCTGTTGCTAGGCTGTCTAGCCCGTTGATACGACGTTTGGATGGCAAGGAATAGGAGAAGCAAGTTGCTCTGAGCAGCGTCCATGATAGTTCCTGTAGATCAGAATGAACAGTCATGGGTACAGCAGCGCTTTAGTCAAACATGTCAGATTCCATAAACTATGTAAACCTATCCATGCGATTTCTCCAGTTTCTTGCGCGGTCTTGTTCGGTTTTGCCCATTTATAAATTAGCGCCTAAGCAAGCTAGATCGAGCTCACTCTCTCACTATTGGGTATTCATCACGGACGCGTAGGTTGTATTCGGTTTGTAAATCGCACCGCTCTGGTTGGGCACTTTTTCCTAATAGAAGAGACAGGTACATCCATTCGGGTTAGGCCTCCGCGGCGCGTGTCGTGCTTGAGTGTTCGATTCACGTTCTAGCTGGCGAGCTTGCACGTAGCGATCGAGGCGGAGGAGGCGGGAGACGTGGCTGCTTGTTCACTGTACCGGTGTCTATGTGGAACAGAGCGCAGTAAGGCACCACGGTTGTAAGGTACATATTTAAAATGAACTAACGAAGGAACTGCTATTGTCATAAACTGCTTATATATTTTAATGTTTACCGTGTGGGGCCGGTACTTAAAAAGAATAGCTCCACTGCATCTCTCCCCATGCATGTCGTAAAAGGCGGCTAAGGGATAAGGACAAGATAAGGGCGACAGGCTCGCCACCTCTCACCTTGGCACGGCACTTCCACACAGGTCACGCAGCACGTGGGTCTTCGTGCCTTACTTGCTGCTTGATCGATTGAATCTTGTTCGAATACTTTGCAAAACGTGGTGGTCAGTGTTGTGCTGTAATTTACCAGAGTTCTTGCAGCACAACACCGATTACTCTGCTTACCCCGATTGTCGGGATTCATTGTGTGTGATATGTATGTATGTATGTTTATTTTTGTATGTTAGTACTGAGCATGTACTCGCTTATATTTCTTCATTCGATAGACGCAAAGCCGAAAGAGACAATAGGTACATCACGGCCCTGTGGCGAAATTGGTAAAGGTCCAGGTTAGAATACTGGTCGGGACAATATTCACCCGCCACTGACACGAGCGCATCAGGCTTGCGGCCATAGCACCCGCACTGTGTCACGACTTCATCACGGAACAATCATTTGAAAGTCGTTGGACGCAGCGAGGCCCGCTGTCGGGTCGGGACTCGGGATACCACCAATTTGGCCCCGATAACGCGCATTCGCGCGAAGACGCGCGTGCGGTAAAGACTCATAAAGGCGTTTTGAGACAGACAGACAGACGGCGTAGGCTTAGTAATAGGCTTCCCTACAGATACGGAACCTTGAAAATTGCGAAAATCGGTCTATTTGTTCAGATTTTTCGTTATTTCTTCGAATTTATCTGCATTACAATGCAAATGAATACTTATTACATTCGCCTCGTGCTTGTACCTAAATGTATACTTACCATGATTATTGTTAAAACGGGACACATTTTTCAAACACTGAAAAAAACAACGAAATTTTGACTTACGCTGAAATTATCGAATTACCTTAAGGCCGACGACTTTGCCTGCAACCTACACATCAAACTTGAGCAAAAGTTACTTCAGTTCAGTTCAAAATACCGCACCGCCCACTTTTAGAACAATGTTCCCCACAGTTTTACATCCTATTAGTGTAACTTCCGAAAATTTCTACAACTTGGGAAAATGTTCCAATTTATTCATCTGAAAATGTTTCGGGCGACGGACGGCGGAGGAAGCGGGAAGGGGTGGGAGTGTCGCTATACTAATGCCATTAAGAGATTGGCCCAACTTCCTTCGCACCTGTAAATATTCATTGCGTCGATAAATCAGATGCTAAATTAATATTTAACTTGTTCGGAGGGCCGCGGGGGTGGAGGCCGCGCACGGGCGCGCGGGGGGAATCAAGGAGATCAATAGACAGAGGTCTGTGTCGATATCGGCGAGGGTGGGGGAGGGGGACGGTAAAGTAACACAGTGGACAGTGGATCGCACGCACGCACGTGGGATCTCCGGCACTTGTCGGAACTACCGAGAGTGAGTTGCTGTTTAATGTAAATATGACAATATGAAATGAAATGAAACGAAGTGCAATAAATCAAAACATATTTTTTATTGTACCTACAGTGAAAGGTGACAAAGGTGTCATCCCTGGGATTGTGGTAAAGGTTGAATTAGTGAAATCTGAACTCTATAGATACGTCTGTGATTCTACGTAAACTGTTTTAATTTTGTATTTAGTTTAGTTACCTATATGTATTCTTAAATACGAACAAATCGATCCTATCCTGAGCGGAAAATCTGTAACGCTGTTCGCTTGAAAGTCTAGAACTACTAAATCAATTCGCATGATTATAGGATATGTGTCACAAAATGTTTCTTTCGGCAAACTTTCTACTTTGGAGGCTTCCCAAGGATTCAGGAGATATATGTATATGGTATACGGTATATGTGTGAAAATGATATCAAATGAAAATCAATTTTCTTCGGGGGAGCGGCGGAGTCATAAATCCATGATCGGGGGGCAGCACATCTCCTAAGACGTACAGGAAAGAAACACTGGTGTCACCACGGAGAGAAGTCGCGCGAACAGCTAGTCCAATATAAAAAAAAATAATAATAACCAAATGTAATTCCCACCATCGTGTTTACGATAGTATTTATTTTAGTTGAAAATTCTATATGCTTTAGTTCTATAGAACTCGATTGCTAGATAGAAACACTTCTTGGTGAACAGAGTTGTGGACTGTTAGAACGAACTACCACAGGAGGTCATAAGTGATATAATTGGAAACGGATTAAAAACCAGTTTGAAGAACACTTAAAAGGAAAAAAATATACTAATAGAATGTAAATAGCTACAAAAAATATTAGCAAGTGCACTCCGGAGAACAAAAAAATAGTGAAATGCACACATCAGCTTCAATATGTCAAAAATAGAATAGGTAAACTCGAAATTACTCAACATCATTTCAATCAGCAACATTTCTACAAGTTTTTCCTCTTCAAGAGTCATCTAGTAGATAATATACAGGCAATTAGAAACAGGTAGAATATAAAACAGAATGCTAAGTTCTGTTCTTCACATTGTATTTGTGCAACCAATACACGTCTCTTCGCACAATATTCGTTTTCTAACCACGTGCAGCGTTTTCCACTCACAGTAAAAACCCCAATGTATTGGATGCAGGTCTGTTTAAAAATGCATATACACCTATTAGGCCTTTGTAATAGTCATGCTCACTCACTGAATGAAGTGTTCAATTGAGTGTACAGAAATTTAGTTAATTTGACAAGGTTTCACAGAAGTTGCGCACGTTTAAACTTTCTGGTGCGCCACGGCATTACCAAGCTATGATTTGAAAATCCGATATTTTGTTTTATGGAAACAATACCTACAACAACCCTGGTTTTGGCGAACTAGGTGCCTTAGGTCGTGCCGGCTACACTGAACTGGATGGAGAACACGAACTATACCGTTTCGACCGACCTTTCATTCAGTGCGGTGGTACTAGCCCGGGCGGGTTAAACCTTACCACTTAGTGAGGTAAGAACGGAGGGGTCCGACAATTTTACGTGGAATCCGAACCACGGTCAGCCTCCAACGGTCGAACGGTCACCCATCTAAGTTCTGATCGCGGCCAGGTGTGCTTAAGTTCACGAACGACAGTCGACCGATCGCACCACTGAGCTACTGAGGCTGACAGGTATAGACAAGTTTCCTCACGGTGATTATCATTTTATATTCACCAGACACGCGCGAATTTTCCCGTAACAAAAAATTCTAAAAAAACTTATCACTAAACGTCCGCGACTCTACCTCTGTCCTCAGCAGCATCACAGTTCGGTACTATAAACACCACAACCTGCCCCCAAAAATGTTAATAAAATAAAAATAAAAAAACGTATCACATAAAATTCACTAAACGCCTGTCCAACAATTCGCTAACGGAATGAATAAATAAAGCTGCGGCTCCGATACTTCAAATTATCCACTCCATAAATTCGTAATTTATCCCGTTTCGGGTAAAACATCTGTTTCTTTTTCCACAAAACGAACAGAAATGCCGCCACCGGGTTTCACTTACCGTTCGCCCCATTCATACCGACACGCTACCTTTTCCATGTACATACTCTTGGGGGGAACATACCGTACGTACAGGGTGCTTAAACGTGATGATTTAACATTCGATACTCATACCAAGGTTATGTGAAAGCCTTAAGACGAGACGGAAGTTAACTTTCTCCAGTAAAAATCGTCTTTCGGGGTTTATGTTTTTTACCTCCCTAACCTTATCAGATTTTTACAATTCTTTTGTTGTAGTAAGGACAGTCGAATCTACGTTCCTGTCTTTTTTAACCCCCGACAAAAAAAACGGAGGGGTGTTATAAGTTTGACGTGTGTGTGTGTGAGTGTGTGAGGGTGTGTGTGTGTGTGTGTGTGTGTCTGTCTGTGGCATCGTAGCTCCCAAACGGATGGACCGATTTGGATGCGTTTTTTTTTATTAGGAAGCCTGTTTAATCGGGATGGTTTTTAGCTATGTTTGTAATCAAGTAATAAAGTAATTAAGTAATAAAAAAAATAATTATCTTAAAAAGTGGACCGATTTGCATGCGGTTTTTTTTAAAAAGCTTGAAATAAAAGTTAAATTACAAATTTAAAAAACCCCCGACTCTTAAAAAGTCAAAAATAATTTCCGTTTACTTACTTAAAGGAGTCGGGGGACCGCTAAGTAAATTAAATATAAAGACTCAAAAGTTGCGCGGGAATTTACTTAGCGGTCTACCGACTCCTTTAAGTAAGTAAACGGAAATTATTTTTGACTTTTTAAGAGTCGGGGGTTTTTTAAATTTGTAATTTAACTTTTTAATATCTAAAGTGATGATGACTCAATAACATTAAACATAATTTTTTTTCGATCGAAATACAAATTTTAGCTTCGGTGTTGTATATTTCATAAAAAACGACAATGACAAAAACGTACATTGGACTGTCCTTAAGAAAAAAAAGCAATTTTAACAATCGGATACAGTTTAGGGTGCTAGAAAACATAATTCCGAAAGACGATTTTGTATGGAGAAAGTTAACTTCCGTCTCGTGACTCGTCTTAAGTAAGCCTTCTATAAAGCCATAGATATATTATGTGTATTGTTTTGTGTTATTATTACTGAACGAATTGTGTTATGTTGTTTTGTGTTATGGTGTGCTGTGTTATGGTGTGCTGTGTTATGGTGTGCTGTGTTATGGTGTGCTGTGTTCTGGTGCATTTACTTGTATGTGCGATGCAGAAGGCGGGCTTGTTGCAACATGAAATAACTTCTTCGCAGCTTTGCACACAGTACGATTTTTAATCTGGGATATTTTAAAATGTACAGTAAAAATTCACAGACTTACAAACGATACATTTTATAACATTCGTCAATGTTATAAAAAGCAGAGCGTGTTATTGAATCTTTAAATAGGTAATAGTAGTCTATTATAAACTTACACTTCAAGTAAAGTACACCTCTGCGTTAGACTGGTGTGCGCCATTTGTCGTGCTCCCCATAAAAAAATAATAAAAAAAAAGTCAACATCTATCTAAGGAACTTCAACTTATGAGGACATGCCTTATTTATTAAGGTTTTCCCTTTAACGTCATTTAACTCTCACTAAATTAAGACAAATCGCTTAAATGAAAGTTATTTCAAATTATCATCCAAGTAAGAACCTATAGTCGCAGACATACATGACCTTCCATTAAAACTTCTCCGTCTTCCACGAGACCCTGGCGGCGACACAGCGAGCCCGTACCCCGTGCTCGTGCGTCGGCCACGCCCACACGCAATAAATTATTCGTCTCGTGTTAAAGATCAAGCTTTTGAGGGGGAAAATAGCGTTTTCTGCGGAATAAATCTCCTTTGAATCGCATCAACACATAGAAATAAATACCTGTAAAGGCCATCAACCTGTCGAAGCGACATACAAAAAATCACAGATAATATAGATAAGGTACTGCACACAAAAATCAGTGAGGTGCCATGCCAGGAGATTTGAGGACTGTTGCTAGGCTGTCTAGCCTGTTAATACTACGTCCACGAAGATGTCTAGATTAAAGGATTCTGGGATGAGATGACCACAATGTGGAAGTATAGAAACCAGTGTTCATGTCGGCGTTCGCCGTTCACCTTTTTTTTAATGGAAACTGATACAGTTGGCTACATCACCTAAAACAACCGCGATGTCAGCCCATAACACCTTGGTGAACTAGCTGCCATGTCAGTGCTTCTCTTTGGTCGTGCCGGCTACAATTAAATGGCGGAAAACACCAATTATTTATGTAGTCCTTTCGACCGACCTATCATTCAGTGCGGTGGTACCTACCACAGGGTCTGTCTTTTATTATCACATCATTTTTATCTCCATTTTTATAGACAAACTGGATTGTTCTTGTTGTATGTCTTTAATCGTCCGTATAATTTGCTGATGGATTTGATCCTCTGTAGCGATGTTAATAAGTTAATGAATTAATGAATTATTATTACAACATCAAAATTTATTAAATTACAAACATAAATAGAATAACTAACAATATAATATAATCACTTATAGGCACCTAAGCACATAATTATTATTTAGCAATGCAAGCAGCACTTCAAAGCTTAGTTCGTGTTTTCAGGTAAGTTCAGTGTAGGCGGCGCGAACAAGGGAAGCACTGGCGTGGCACCAGGAATGAGTTGTATGGGCTGACATCGCGGCTGACGTAGCCAACTGAGTCAGATTCACACTATTCACTGCAATGTAGTGCTCGCCGATCAAATGTCGATAACTAAGCAAATACTTTTTTATGCAATGAATGACAATGTCCGTTCTGGCTATTTATTCCCATGCATCAGCCCTGCGCGTGTAATTTCGATTGGTTCTTTTGTCGTTTTCTTCTTAACAATAAAAGCGCGGTCGAGGCTCCTGATAGTTCTGATATGAATTCAATTTTGCGGTTGCAAAGAAATATGACTGGCTATTGTTGTTTTGCTGGATGGAAGCATGAACTAACCGATTTATGGACTCCATAAAATTGTGATTTTTATGTACATATTAGATCGAACTGTATTTATCTACCTATCAACTTTTCTGTGTCGAAAGCTGGTACTAAAAACGTTTAAATAATAATCATAAATTATTTATTTACTTCGCAACTCCCGCATGCGCCGAATGTCCATGGGCGTCGACACCATATGGGTGACTCGACGCGACATATTACGCTTTCTATAAAAAAATATTATGTGGTGAAGTGTGAAATGTAAATTTTCAACTTGTTGTTTTTTTTTTTTTATTGACAGCGCGACATATGGCGCCGAGCCACCCATAAGGTGTCTAACGACGCCCATGGACATTCGGTCGTATGCGGGGGTTGCGAATGCCATGCCGGCCTGACAGGTGCCCATTCACGCCCCTCTTGAAGGACCCGAGACTGTACTTGGGGGGAAATATATGGGCAGGGAGAGCGTTCCAGAGTTTACCGGTTCTGTAGAGGAAAGATCTGCAGAATCGATTGGTACGCATCCGCGGTAAGTCCAGCGTGTAGGGATGCAATCCCTGCCCAGTGCGCGTGGTGCGAAGGTGGAAAGGGGACGGCGGGATCGCATTAAACAGCTCCTCCGAGCACTCCCCATGGAATAAGCGATGGAACACACTTAGGGAGCCGACATCCCTACGGTGTTGCAGTGGTTCTAGATCGCAGGACACTTCGGGGTCACCCACTAGTCGCACGGCTCGACGCTGGATTGAGTCCAGAGGCGCAAGCTGGTATTTGGCAGAGCCATCCCACAGGTGCGAGCTGTACTCCAAGCAGGACCTGATCTGCGATTTATACAGAAGCAGCTTTTGGTCCGGCGTGAAGTACCGTCGCACCTTATTGAGTACGCCCAGCTTTTTAGATGCCAGCTTGGCCTTCCCCTCGATATGGCGTCGAAAGTTCAGGTCGTGCGACAGTTCGACTCCGAGGACCCCGAGGTGTTCGCTTAATTTAAGCGACGTGCCTTGGAATGAAGGAGCCGGTGTGAACGCCGCTCTCTTCGCACTGAACGCGCAAACTTGTGTCTTGGAAGCGTTGAACTCGACCAAATTACTACGGCCCCATTCGGAAATAGAGCCGAGTGTGTGTTCGAGCACAAGTCTTCGCCTCTTCTCATCCACAATATCCCGACTGGCTGAAGGGTGACTGGTGTAGGATCCGTGTGCCGTACTGTCATCTGCATAACAATGTATGTTGCCCAGAGACAGCATATCATTGATATGCAGAAGAAACAGCGTTAGAGAATATTTTTATCCAAAATTTCAGTAGGCCAGACCTGATAGAAAATCTCCCAAGTGATTACATTGAAAAAAGAGAAACCTAAAAATATCCATGCTGAAAAATGTTGTATATTTACAAAATAAAAAGTTGGACACGTGGGAATTTTCTCATTCATGTATTTTCTGAAAATAGTGCGCCACATTTTCGGTTTCACGGCATAAGGTTACTTTAATCACAATGCCAAATCTAACTTAACTTAAGCCTGATGTGTAATGTCGCTCTAGTAAATGCTTAAAAAACACAAGAGCAAATAACGCAACCACAACACGAAGCACGTGACGGAGAGAGCGATAACATTTTCCGCAGGTTAATTATAGGCCCTTAACAAGTTTAGTTTGTTAAATTGCACTCAAGTAGTTTGACAATAAATCGTTTCGTGGTTGTAGTGAGTTGCCTGCACGCAACCTTTCGCGGTTCACGGGTAGGTCGACTGAGTTTTTTGACTCAGATAGATCGACACCCAAAAGTTGACAGGTCGACGATTCAGAGTTGCCAGGATGCACTCCAAAGTTGACAAACCGGCATGGCAAAGTTGACATATCACACTCCGAATTAGGCAGGTCGACACTCTAAAGTTGACAGGTTGACGCTCCAACGATGACCCGTTGATTTAAGCTCATTTATTATGCACGACCTGTCAGTTAAACCTTGGCATGGCATATAGTTGGGACAGAAATATGGTGCCATGCAGAACATTCGTGCACGCACAACGCAGATGTTGACATTAAAGACTGACACAATCAGAGTTGTATTTATCGTCGGATTGTGATCGGGATGCATTTCAGTCTAGTATTGAATTCCTTGTATGCATGTTTGGGTCATTAGACTCAAACATGCAACTTTGGGGTGCCGATCGGAGTCAAGTTGCTTTGACTCCGATCGACACCCCAAAGTTGACAGGTTGCCGCTTCAAAGTTGACAGGATGGCACTCCAAAGCTATTTAATTGTGATTTCAATCGAAAATCATCAAATTTTCTCCGACTGTGTTCGCTTTTGGCCCCACTGCTCAGCGTATATGAATAATGGCGTGATGTTATAGCGTGTGTTAACCAGGCGGAGATATTATGTCGATGTACACCTTTCCATTCTTTCTCAATTATTACCCGCTTTATATTCGTAGTAAATTCCTAAACATACTCGTTTGTGTTCTCCGCACTGAATGAAAGGTCGGTCGAAACGGCTATGTAAATAGTTTGTGTTTTCCGTCCAGTTCAGTGTAGCCGGCACGACCGAAGGGAAGCACTGACGTGGCACCAAGTTCACCCGGTGTTATGGGCTGACATCACGGATGTTGTAGGTGATGTAGCCAACCGTGTCAGTTTCCAATAAAAAAAAAAAAAAATACTATAGAAACCATCGCTCACACCTACTATCTCGCTAGTGAGGCGGCGGCGGACACAAACGAGTATTAAACTTGACGATATTTTGACTCATTCATCCGAATTACTCAAAATATCGTAAAATTTACAGTCGCCACATACTTAGTACGAAACCCACCGGGTGCAAGCTCGGGACCGACTCGAACCGCACGTCCGGGAAGCAAAAAGTCAACTAATAATATTGGCGGCCGTTTGCATCTGAAATGGCGGGTCAGGAGGCAACGACCCGACGGCCACTGACCGCCTACTGGTATGTAGGCCACGCGTATGGCTTGTTCAATGGGGTTGTTGACGAACTTGTTTATGTACCTAAGTAGACTGGGAAAGTGACCGAGAAGAGAAAAGGTACTGAGGCGCGGTCTCGTACAAAATAATTCACAAATTTGCCCCACGAAAGTGCCAATTACATACTAAATGTATGGAGTATAACAATGGGGAAGCACTTTTGTGGGACACATTGTAATGGTTAACGTCGACTCTATTTACGAAGATATCGGATGTCATCGCATCAATACCACGTGTTATGCAGTATAAGTAGTTAATAGTTTATTGTTAACACTAGCTTTTGCCCGCGGCTTCGCTCGCGTGAAATTCGTATTTCAAAGGAAGAACTATGGGCGAGCTGGGTTCAGGCTAGTAACTAAGGGCGAGCTGGATTCAGGTAAACGATAAACCGTCTCGAAGAAAGTGAGTAACATTTTGAGGCCGAAGGCGGAGTTGCGTTCAGGAAGACGATAAACCTTCTCGAAGACAGTAAGTAACTATGGGCGAGGCCGAAGGCCGAGCTGCGTTCAGGAAGAGGATAACCTTTTCAAAGAAAGTAAGTAACAGAGGGCGAGGCCGAAGGCCGAGCTGCGTTCAGGAATACCATAAAACTTCTCGAAGAAAGTAATTAACAAAGGGCGAGGCCGAAGGCCGAGCTGCGATCAGGAAGACGATAAACCTTCTCGAAGACAGTAAGTAACTATGGGCGAGGCCGAAGGCCGAGCTGCGTTCAGGAATACCATAAAACTACTCGAAGAAAGTAAGTAACAAAGGGCGAGGCCGAAGGCCGAGCTGCGTTCAGGAAGACGATAAACCTTCTCGAAGACAGTAAGTAACGATGGGCGAGGCCGAAGGCCGAGCTGCGTTCAGGAAGAGGATAACCTTTCCGAAGAAAGTAACAGAGGGCGAGGCCGAAGGCCGAGCTGCGTTCAGGAAGACCATAAACCTTCTCGGAGAAAGTAAGTAACAGAGGGCGAGGCCGAAGGCCGAGCTGCGTTCAGGAAGGCGGTAAACCTTTTCGAAGACAGTAAGTAACTATGGGCGAGGCCGAAGGCCGAGCTGCGTTCAGGAAGAGGATAAACCATCTTTAAGAAAGTAAGTATCAAAGGGTGAGGCCGAAGGCCGAGCTGCGTTCAGGAAGAGGATAATCTTTTCGAAGAATGTAAGTACCAGAGAGCGAGGCCGAAGGCCGAGCTGCGTTCAGGAAGGCCATAAATCTTCTAGAAGAAAGTAACTTCTTTGTTACTTACTTTCTTCGAAAATGTTTATCTTCTTCCTGAACACATCTCGGCCTTCGGTCTCGCCCATAGTTACTTTCTGCCTTCAAGAAGGTTTATCCTCTTCCTGAACGCAGCTCGGCCTTCGGCCTCGCCCTTTGTTACTTGCTTTCTTTGAGAAGGTTTAGGGTCTTCCTGAACGAAGCTCGGCCTTCGGCCTCGCCTTTTGTTACTTACTTTCTTCGAGAAGGTTTATAGTCTTCCCGAACGCAGCTCGGCCTTCGGCCTCACCATTAGTTACTTACTTCTTTGAGTAGGTTTATCGTCTTCCTGAACGCAACTCATTCACAAACTTTCGCGTTTATAATATTAGTAGGATGTATTTTGGGTAGGTTCGGAGTGAGGCCTGATTTTAGAAATTATTCCCAATTATCGGATGCATGCAAGCAAATCCGAAAGCAACAGCTAAGAATATATAAATTTTTGAAATGTGTTAATTAAGCCCTTTCATTTGATCCCCAACATGGCATCATTAAAAAAATTAGGTCATGACTTTATGTCCTTTATAGTGCGCCATATACAATTTTATGGGACGTCACATAGCCTCTATCCAGCGTCAGCGCATCCAACGATACCTCATTTGTCAAATTATGATAAGTCGTTTCGAAGTTATGAGGGAACAGATGATACATACATACATACATACATACATACATACATACATGCATACATACATACATACATACATACATACATACATACCGGTCAAACACATAACTCTCCTTTTCGCTTCGCCGTAGTCAGGTAAAAATAAGAATCTTTTCGCTAATAGTGCGCGCATACTACACTACGTACAATATAATAAACATACGATCAAAATAACTTCAATAAATAGGAACTCCATTAAGTAAATATCCGCTAACATCGACTTGCAACAACACTTTACATAGGTTTTGCACCTAAAATTTATCAAATAGATACCTACCTAACGAAGTAAACCTACATAATATTATGAATCGAATTAAATAAGATCCTCTGGCTCGAGACAATGCATATACACCACGTGGCATACACACACCGCGCTCCGCCAGACCGCACCCCGCGCCTCCGCCCCCGCCGCTAGCCTCCGGCAGCTAGCCGCCATAAACCGCCGTCGCCGCGCCGCGCCGCTTTTATTTCGATTCGATTTGTATGGGAGCCACATCTTAGCGTAGCCGGAAGTGAATTTTAGTTAGCCTATCCTGTGTCCCGTATAGTAAAATGGACTTGTACTAAGTTTCATCAAATTCGAATGATGGCTTTAAGAGTTATGGAGGAACATACATACATACATACATACATACAGAAAAGATTTCTAAAAATCGCCAATTTAGCTTTAGTATCATATATAGAGGCTACAAACTGAATATTTCCTAAAACAAAGTAACTTACTCCATGACCATCCCTTACAGATTTATTATTAGTAGTATTGATGATTGATATGATAATAGGTTAGGTTAAAAGCAGTATACTTACTTAAATACATTCAAAAACTTCGAACATTATCTCGAAAAACTCGTAAACTTATCAGCAAGGCTGTCGAATCGTATGCCTTACATAATAATATAAATTCACGCACCTAAGTAAAGTAATAAGTGCGTGATTTATAGTAAAATGTGATTGCAATAAAATTGGGATTCTGTGCGACATATTCATTGGCGAAAAAGCGCTATTTCTGCAGGCCAAAAATTAGGACGAGTTTTCTACAAGCAGATCGCTCGACCGTTGGAGGCTGACCGTGGTTCGTGGTTTCGCGTAAAACTATAGGTTCCTTCTCTACGGTTTAACCCGCCCGGGTTGGTACCACCGTATTTAATGAAAGGTCGGTTGAAACGACTATGTTAATAGTTCGTTTTTTCCGTCCAGTTCAGTGTAACCTGCACTACCGAAGGAAGCACTGAGATGGCACCTAGTCAAAGTGTTATTTATTTATTTAATATACTTTTTTAAATATAAATAATACAACTAATGGCGGCCTAAGGCAATCTCTGCCGGTGTTATGGTGTTATGGGCTGACGTATCTGATGTAGTAGAGGATGTAGCCAACCGTGTCAGTTTCCATAAAAAAAACCCCTTTGCGACAGACATAGTAACGCATTACGGGATTTACGGGGGAAAGCGGATCATATCACTACGGATGACGTGCCATAAGCCCAAATGGTACAGTGGCTATAAAATAATAATATACACATACTTTTATAATAAATGTCATTAGAGGAAGGGTCCGGCTGAGTAGTTATAACGAAACTCGCTCTAGCTAAACTTGGTTTCCAAGCAATTACCCTTGCTCGATTCCAAGTTTTGCACGACCGAGCATCGCATCCATTCTTATTTGGCATTCACAAAAATTTACGTGCATAAGGTACTCTTATATCGCGAGATTTAACCTACACCGTGTAATACGCTACACCGTGTTCTCCGCATCATTTTGTATGGAGAAACGGAGCAGCGCCTCTAGTGATAGATTTGCGAACTTCGTTTCTCCATACAAAATTATGCGGAGATCACAGGCCCGTAGCGTAGTACGCGGTGTAGGTTAAATCGTGATAAGGGTACTGGTGCTTCACTGTTCGGAACCGGTGTAAAACTGTAGGTTCCTTCCTTGCCCCTTACTAGGTAGTAGGCCCAAATTGTAGCCAACTGGGTTGGTACCACAGTACTGGATGTAAGATGGCCGCATAACAGTCTCGTTTGTGTTCTCCTCTAGTCCAGTATAGCCATTAATCCAAGGAAGTCTATGGCACATACCTTCTCGGAGGTGATATTGGCTGTTCGGAGCATGTGCTTTGTCCCCTCCGACTCAGCCTGGGTGGCTGAGTCGGAGGGATTACATAAACAAAACATGGCTGACAATAATATTTGCAGTACCTAGGCGAATAGTTATTGTTAAAAGGTTGTTAATTGTTTATTGATAATTTATATGGCAGTAAAACTGCACTCGAACTTATCACAATTTGTTCTATTCGGTTCGATCACACCCACACGGAGAAGAACCGGAAAGAAACTTCGCAGTGTAAACAGTTGAATAATCTATTAAAGTTATAAAAAAAAGGTTTGGAATACTGAATGTACTGACAACTCTGTGCAAGCGTGCCACGCTCTGTTTGCGTACGTGATTGGCTGATCTTCGGAACGACGTTCCCAATATGTCTTATGTATGACATATACTAATTGAACTGAACTGTGCAAACTAACGATGAGTTTAGGGCATGCTTCTGGGACAGTTTTTGCATACACCGTACTACACAGTACACAACCAGCCCCCATACCCATGACTTTTGATGTCTACTCTAAGGTATCGATCACTTCGATCGTCGTCGTCCCTGTGAATTTGTTTGTATGTATGCAGTATTTGTGCAGCGCCCCTAGCGTACGATGTGAAACTAAATGTAAGTGAACGATGATCGTGAACGTGAATTTAAGTAAAGATGATCGAAGTGATTATTCACTTAAACTTGGGGCAGGTAAGTTTTGTCTATAGGTTCACATATCGTCGTGCTATGCTATATTTACGTCGTAGCAGACTTGGAATCGAGCTGTGCTCATCTTGTTTTTCTGTCACATGTTGACGGCCTCTTTTAGATACATAGAGACAGAAAGAGAGAGATCTGAAACTTTGTTGTGAAGTTAGCACGAGTGGAGTTACAGTGAATTCAATTAACTTGGATGACGTTTTTATCAATTTTTATCAACCTTTTTTTATTAACCATTATGCTTTGTAACTTAACTAATTAAAGTAATCATAACAAGCAAATGTAACATAACTTATGTAACGATAACTAAAACAAAAATTAATTTTCTGGGAGTTGCTGTAAATTATCTATGCCGAAGAACCAACACGGTGCAGTCAACAAGGTCAAATTTGCTTCACCTCGCGAAACCAGTGAGACAACAGAAATCAGTGGATGACCCCGACGTGTCCCGCGATCTAGAACCGCTGCAACTTCGTAGGGATGTCGGCGCCCTAAGCGTGTTCTATCGCTTATTCCACGGGGAGTGCTCGGAGGAGCTGTTTAACGCGATTCCGGCGTCCCCTTTCCACCTCCGTACAACGCGCACTGGGCAGGGATTGCATCCCTATACGCTGGACTTACCGCGGATGCGTACAAATCGGTTCTGCAGATCCTTTCTCCACAGAACCGGCAAACTCTGGAACGCTCTACCTGCCCACATATTTCCCCCCAAGTATAGTCTTGGGTCCTTCAAGAGAGGCGTGAATGGGCACCTGTCAGGCCGGCATGGCATTCGCAGCCCCCGCCTGCGTCCGAATGTCCATGGGCGTCGCTAGACACCTTATGGGTGACTCGACGCCACATGTCGCGCTTAGTATAAAAAAAAAAAAAAAAAAAAAAGATGTCATGCTAGCAGATTCGAGAACTGTTTGCCAGGCTGTCTGGTCTATGATACGACGTTTGAGAATGCCCCTAGGTTGAATAATTCGGGAGACGCACTCGCCTGAACACAGTTCCACACCATAGCGATGAGAAAAAAGAAACGATTTTGAGAAATTAAATTTTGTAATGCAGGAATTCCTGTTCGGTTTCCACAATATATACAAGACTAAAAACCGTTATGTCTTTACATATTAGGCGCTAATGCTGAAATACTGACATTGTATAAAGTAAGTTTATTTAGTTCTAAACTAAATTTTAGAAATCCCCTTGCGACTACATTTTCGTGCATAAAGTATGACCTCGTTTCTACGGTGGCGCCGCCGAGTGCACGGCACGTTATTACGTTAGCTACCCCCGGGTGCATGCGGCTCTTTCGTGACGCTACCTCTAAACCCTTCAGACATGAATCTTAGCTTTTTTTGTAATATGTTATGCGAGTGGTGGCGATTGCCACCTTTTTGTATTGAAACACTAATTCAGAGAGGGTGGTAACAATTTAATTAAAATGTAAACAATAATTAAAGAAAATTAAAACTTACATCTATTAAAATTTTACTAAAATTTGTACTGGGGATGAAGCGGGGTGTTTCGAGGACTCTCGCCACATTCCCACGCTGTATCGCAATGCTTGACCCTCTGTTTGATGTATCTCTCCGAATGAGGGTCGCCTGAAATAATGTTTAATTTTGAGCCTTAAACGTGAAATATATTTTTTGTGAGCTGTTGCTCCGTCCTATTGAAACCATATGTCCTCTAAGTACATTTCATAAGGTCGTCGTGGCAAAAAAAATACCCGAACAGGTTCACATAACGTTCTGAATGATTGACTGTGACTGTGATATTATCTTCAAAGAACCATCGACCAACAATCCACTGACTTTTGGTGAGTGCAAAGCTCTCAGGTGTAGGTCTCAGGGATTGATGGTAGGTAGCCCATGTCTTGTTTGTTGACGCATCCACTCAAGTGAAAATGAGCTTCTTCACTGAAAAACACAATCGCGTCGTCAGGGAAGTTTTCGAGAAACACTTCACGTGCATTTCTTCGAGAATTGAAGTCGCGTTCGACCAGCTCCTGCACAGTTGCCAACTTGCAAAATTATGAAAATGAATGTAGTGAAGAATTTGCCTCACAGAACGATCAGTTATTCCTAGGGCAGACGAATGTTTTCGCGCAGAACGCCGCGAGGATTGCAAGATTGAAGCTCTTACTGCCTCGATGTTCTCAGGTGATATGGCGGGTCGCGGGACTCCAGTTCATCTTTGCGTTACATTCCTAGTATCACGGAACGTAGTCGCCCAACAAAGAATATATTTCCGGTCAGGGACATGACCCACGGGGGCTACATTTAACCGATTTCACAGTTGTTGATCAAAACTGATGTCACCGAATGGCCATTAGAATTTAAGCTTCTACGGCAAAAGCGCGCTCCTCATTGTTCCAACGCCCGATGGCGACCAAATATTACTCTATGATGGCGACTGACCGCTCCGCTACTACATCAAAGGAGCGCATTTCAAATAAGGAACGTCAACGGCTAACATACCCGTCGCTATTGGCAAGAGTAATGACCACAGAGCATCAAATACCTACCGCCCGCGCCCCCTACTAGAGGCGCCCTAAGCGATGATATTTGAAACCCAATAACCGTACGCTGAGCTGCTAGCGCTTCGTATGTGTGTGTGTGCGCTAGTATCGACACTACACACAAAGAGGAGCAAGTTAGGCACACGCACAAAACAAACGCACACGCACAACACACATATGTAAGTCATAGGTCACGCCCACAGGCTTCAACGGCGTTGTAGAGAAATTGCGCTCACGGCGCCTCTAGTAGGGGCGGGCGCGCGCATTTCATGCTCTGTGGTAATGACGAATGTCATGGCTGCTCTACACAATCGGCGGTTACGACGATTACGAGCGAGCACGATCGTGTAGAGGGCATACTCAGCTGTACTCGCCGATCATCGTTTATGATCGCCTGCGATCGGTGATTTGTCGGTTTTTCGGGCACGCATCAAAGGGAATCGCCGCGCGTTGCGTTGAGCTGCCCACAAGATCTTTATTCTTTATTCTTTATTCATCATTCGTAAGGTAGTACACTACGCTGGAATTTGTCCTGTTAGTTTTTACGTGATCGCCGATCATGGTTGCAGCAGCAACACATTCCACGTCCATCTTGTACGGTTGCCGTTCGACAACTACTGCAGACGATCGTGTGGATGCTTGTACAATGATCGCGCCGATAACGCACGATTACTCGACGATCACACGATCAACGATCATCGCCGATTGTGTAGATGAGCCATCAGAATTCGGTTTATTAACAATGGAGGGCGTCTCCTACCGTTTATGATTTTCAAAACAATGTAAAAAAATCAAAACCATGTCACGGCGCTAACTACTCGTTTTATGTACTTACGTTCTGTGCCTAATCCTGATATGATGCGAGCAGCCAAATTTTACCTATATACAAATATATTTCTTGACGTGCAAGCTTTAGTCTATAATTTGGTGAGTGGCATCCAGGTCTTGATAGTGCTTCAGCGACGCTAGACGCTTTTAGCGTTGAGCTGTAGAGCATCTCGTAAGACCTCACCGCGTAACTTATTTCTACCTACTGAAACTGCTGAAGTTTGTGTGTCTATTACTTATATTGTTTATTGCATAATTTCATCTATAGGTCGGTAACCTATTCTTGGATACGTCGAAAGTTTCGCCAGTTCTTTTTTAAATGTGAAGAACTGACAAATAAACTGCAAATCAAAATTTTAAATATAACAAGTGAACAACACGTTAGTATAAGTATAGCAAAATGTACAAAAAAATTAAAAATTTACCTACGTAATGTTAAAATCTATATGTTCAAAGTGTGTTCAATTTTCAAAAATTGTTAGGCAGTGCATAGGCATAATGTACGTAGATGTGTCTTTTTTCTTATTGAACACCTATTTTAATAATTATTTGCTGTAAATAAAAAAAAGCAAAATAAAACTAAACATGAACTTATAAATAAATAATTTCTTCCAGTTCAGCCGAGGCAGCCACTTAACGGGACTTATCCACTAGTAATTTACCGATAGTTACGCCAAAAACCAGTGCCTCCGGTGACCACGCACCAAGGGTTTCCACCGCAAAACTTAGAAACTCAAACAGAATTTTTAGGGACTCATACTTTGTATTTTTTTTTTCTGAGCAACATCTATGCAATGATGTGCTTATTTGAGGAACAATGAGAAGGAATTTTATTTTTATTTTCTCGCGTTAGGTAGATATGTAGAAAGAAAAGCGCCATACCATGTTTTTAATGAACACACGTTTTTTTTCAAATTACTCATACTCTCCGTCTTTTTAGTGTCAATGTTCGTGCTCAAGATAAAATTTATCATTTACCATTTATCATTATCGTAAAGTCATCCAATTATTCAAGCTCGTCAGCGTGAAAGAGAAGTATCTTTAGGGCCCAATAAAATCAGGTTTACTGGCGCCCCCGGGGCGGCAATCTCGCGCATTACTTCAGCCGGCTGTCTGTAAATATGTATTAGGAGTATTAGGAAAGGGCTCACGTATTATTTTGGCCGCGAAAATTCCCTCAAAATGTAGATTTAATCCCGCAGCCGTCACGTCGCAGTGCCTTAGAGGTAGGGGTGGCGAGAGGGAGGGAGTTAAAGGGGTCAGAAACAGGGGCGGATTCGGACGTTCGAATCGAGAAGATCGTATCACGTGCCCATTTGGACTGAGCTAAAATTGATGAGATGATGTAGCGTGTATATGTAGCATCGACGACTTATTAAACTGTGACTTCATTTCTTCTTCAATGAAAAGGTACAAACGAAGAATTTAATTAGGAAAGAAAAGAAACAAGGTTTATATTTCTAATACTACTAATATTAAAATGTTGGTGGAACAATTATAAAATTAACAACTTTATAAAATTATACAACAATATAAAATCAACAATTTTGGTGGAACAATTTAACTTTAAATTGGTCTGAACGAACCAACGTGTCTCCACCACCGCGTACCTCTTTGCAGCCCATCTCTAAATCTGTCCCTGACATGGTAGGTAGAAGAGACCCCGTACAGAAATTATAATACTTTCAGGAAATACTGGTATCTTCCTCCGTCTTCTCCCGTTACGTTTTCCTACCGCTTCTCTGCCACGAAACCCTTCAGTCTGTACGCGGAAACGGCCGGTGAGCAACAAACTTAAAAGGGTAGAGCCGCTACACTGTACATAAATTAGGCATGCCGTGCAGTTTACTTCGTCCCCAAAATGCGTTAAACTTAAGACGAGTAGTAACAGACGCGTTGACAAAGATACATAAGTCCACAAATGCGACAGAGGACTGATGCCGTCGTCTCGGTCCGGCGATCAGTACCCTAATCACGAGATTTAACCTACTACGCTACGCCGTGTTCTCCGCATCATTTGTATGGAGAAACGCAGCAGCACCTCCGTCCAAAGAAGATTTGCGAACTTCGTTTCTCCATACAAAATGATGCGGAGAAACGGCGTAGCGTAGCGTAGTAGGTTAAATCTCGTGATTAGGGTACAGATCCGCATTGGGACTATATCGCCTATCCGACAGAGCGACAGAGATAGACTTATAATTTGTAATTTTATCTTTGTGTCACATCATGCTGTTGCTCTAAAATTTAGAGCAACCTAAAACAGTCAAAAGCAGAGTACCCGATATCGAAAAACATTATGAGCGTAGAAGATACGTACGTACGCACAGGGTTATCTCATCTGTGGCCGTGGCACGAGGAGATCCGAAACAAGTAACGAAATTTTCACTTGCTGCACGAAAGATGCTTCCTCTATCCTTTCAACTTCTTTCTCTGTAAGATTCTGCCTCGAAACGCCCAACCACGGTCTGTTGACGCAACCGCGAACGGGATCCGGAACGACGACCGAGTGTTCGTGACGGGCAAATTAAAAAAGTCTGCGAAACGCACGGCGAATGCTTCGGGTAGAACGGGCTCGATTTTATATAAAAAATATATAATGCGTTTACGTTTTAACAAACTCTGATACACAAGATACAATAAATTAAATTTACTTTTTTATTTATATATAAGGTCTTTCAATAGTAGGTAACGATACGCTAAGGGGTGTATGTGTATCAGATACTGATCACGTTCCCATACCAATTTTTTTTTACGATATAAAAAACATACTTATTAAGGTGAAATACGCGCACTTCACGTATTAAATTTGAGGAGTAAGTAGGTTTTTTATATCGTCAAAAAAAATTGGTATGGGAACGTGATCAGTATCTGATACACATACAACCCTTAGCGTATCGTTACCTAATAATGAAAGACCTTATATATTTTAATTATTTAAACATTATTTTGCAGTAAGTAATTATTAAACAAACAACTGTACATTTACATATCTAGATAGTTTTAGAGCTTACTTTTTATCACTAAAAGTAATCGTGTGAAATGAAATGAAATTAAGTGAAATGAAATAACAGTTTTTGTCGCCAGTTTAACAAAACATATACCTACCTACCTACATCATTAAATTTCATCAAACAATTGGCGACAAATTGGGCCCAACATATTATGCTATGCAATAAAACAACGACTTTGTTTATTGCGTTGTCTATTGCTCTGATTTGCAATTTTTACGACCCAAGTGCACAGATTACTGTGCTCTTAAAAATATTAGTTAGGTGAGTACAATAAATGCGTAAATGAAAAAAATTATGTCATTTCATCACAAATTATTCAGAAAGAAGAAGAAATTGTCCCCGAGGCAAACAAAAATTCAATTTAAAGTGAGCGTAATCGGTTTACCTATTTAGATTTGAAGCCGAATCAATTTGTCCATTTCCAATCCAATTGTTTCACATGATTTTTTTTCAATCCTATTGTCATAATTATTTCTGTAGTCCTATCATATAATTTTCTAACTTGGAAATTGGACGAAATATTTTCTACATCAGTAGCCTGCCCACGCTTCCCCGTGCATCGGCGCGGCGTAGTGGAGGCATGCACGGTCCCTTCCCCGGTCCCCCAACCACTTTATTAATATTAGTCTGTATATTGGCTAGTTTAATTTTAATATCTTTAAGTAAGTAAGTACTAATTATAATGTTTTTTATTTTATTTTAATAATTATTTAGTAACATAACATACTAAAAACATCGGCCAAGTGCTTTTTTCGGTTTTTTAGTTTTACTCGGTTACGGAGGGTTCCGTAGATCCGCTATACTAATACCTGTCAAAAAACCATATCAGTCTATTTTTCGTTTTTCTACAATGCAAAATATAAAAACCTGTGGCGCCATCTATTATTCAGGAGCGTGACTAATCGATTCTTAGCACGTTTACTCGCATGTTTATGCAGCGTGGGTGGAATAAAGTGCAATCCGTATTCTGTATTTGAGATGATTCATAAGGATTTCATGCTCTGTCAGCCTATCGCGAGGCCTCGATAATAAGAACACGGTGCACGAGGCACGGTCATAACTTTGATGACTGTTGATCACTGAGACTGACTGTGGTTTGCATTCCACCTAAAACTGACTAAAAGGTTGACTGTAAGAAATCTCTGTAAGGGATAAGTCCGCCTTTGCACCTTATGTAAATTTCCTAATGTACTAATTTTTTTTTTTTTTATGGAAACTGACACGGTTGGCTACATCACCTACAACATCCGCGATGTGAGCCCATAACACCGGTTGAACTTGGTGCCACGTCAGTGCTTCCCTTCGGTCGTGCCGGCTACACTGAACTGGACGGAAAACACAAACTATTTACATAGCCGTTTCGACCGACCTTTCATTCAGTGCGGTGGTACCAACCCGGGCGGGTTAAACCCTACCACCTAGTAATATAAGAAGGGAGTCATATCCCTTAGTCGACATACACGGGTTGCACATACATGCAGTGGGGCTATTCTTTTAAAGTACCGGCCCCACAAGGTACAATACCGTTGACAAATCAGGTTTAATAATATTAGGTATAATAATATTACTGTATAATGTTTATTGGAGCACTAAAGCATTTTCTATCTATCTATATCAACTGTAGATCTCTTTCCTTCCTGCCTTACTCGGTCGAAGCGGCTATGTAAACATGTTCGTGTTTTCCATCCAGTTCAGTGTAGCCGGAACGATGTCAGCTTCCGTCAGTCGTGTCAGCTCACACCTTTAGCTCGAACGCTTGGCTACACCACTTGCGTGTACATACTCAATCGTGTTCACCGACATGATTTATGCGGCATACGAAGCACGGCACTACGGCACAACGGGTGGTCTTGTACAAGCTTGTGAATTATGGCTACTGTTTTATCGCTAGTACATGAACATGACTGTTGATTAATTTATATAGAGGGACAAATTACATACATACATACATACCACACGCTTTATCCCGACAATCGGGGTAAGCAGAGTAATCGTTGTTTTGCTGCAAGTACTCTTGTAAATTACAGCACAACACCGACCACCACGTTTAGCAAAGTATTCGGACAAGATAACTATATCAAGCAGCAAGTAAGAACACGAAGACCCACCTGCTGCATGACTCGGTGGAAGAACCGTGTCAAGGGAAGAGGTGGCTACCCTGTCGTCCTTTAGCACGGCATCGTAGGGACAAATTACTATTTAAATAATACATATCACACACGCTGAATCCCGACAATCGGGGTAAGCAGAGTAATCGGTGTTGTGCTGCAAGAACTCTTGTAAATTAAAGCACAATGTAATTAAGCGGCGGGTGGCCAAGTGGTTTGGGCATCGGCTTCTCATGCGGGAGGTCCGAGGTTCGAATCCGGTCGGCGTGTACCAATGAGTTTTTTCTGACGAAAAAATTTACGTGCATACCTACACCCGCTGCTTCACCGTTCGGAACCGGTGTAAAACTGTAGGTCCCTTCCCTTGCCCTTTACTAGGTGGTAGGCTCAAATTGTAGCCGACTGGGTTGGTACCACCGTACTGGATGTAAGATGGCCGCAAGCAACCTCGGTTGTGTTCTCCTCTAGTCCAGTATAGCCAGCAATCCAGGGAAGTCTCCGGTATGGCACCTACCTTCTCGGAGGTGATATTGGCTGGTTAGAGCATGTGCTTTGGTCCCTCCGACTCAGCCACCCATACCGGATTACATAAAAAAAAAGTAATAAAAAATATTATGTGACGATGACGACGTTTTTTACGAGTTTACTCTCCATTTTCATAAAGCTACTAAAGACGTATAACTTTAAAACATTTTTTATGAAGTAGTCCATTTAGTCCTTATGGCATGAAACCTATTTTGAAGTTTGTATCGGTTTAACGGTTATTGAGAAAATAAGCATTCTAGTGGACTGTGGCATGGTGCCAGACAAGGGACAGTAGTTGTTGTTGCTTTGGGGTTGCCTCTGGGCCAGGGGCCTACAAACTAGTCTAAACGGGGGACGGTGCAACACTGCGTCTGCGCTGCGTACACTCGCTATGTGCAAGTCCCGCAAGAACACTGGTAAATTACAGCACAACACCGAACACCGCGTTTCGCAAAGTATTCGAACAAGATTCAATAGATCAAGCAGCAAGTAAGGCACGAAGTCCCACCTGATGCATGACTCGGTGGAAGTACCGTGCCAAGGTGAGAGTTGGCGATCCTGTCGCCCTTTAGCGCGAGGCCGAAGGCCGAGCGATTCCGCCGAGTACATTAATAGCAAAAATTACTAAAAAAAACTGTGAAATAAAAAAAAAGTTTAAAAAAACATAAAACCGACTTCCTAAAAAAAGGAAAACTAAAAAACTATTTAAAATAAAAATATAAAAACCGCCTTCAAAAATAAATGAAATAAAAACCTAAAAAAAAAAAACGAACCCTAGAGTTGAAGGCGGTGCTAAAGCAAGCAAAAATGATGCATGAAAGAAAACATGAGTGGATGATAATATCCTTTGTGATTTGTGTAGCCTTTTTAGCACCGCCTTGAACTCTAGGGTTCGTTTTTTTTTAGGTTTTTATTTCATATATTTTTGAAGGCGGTTTTTATATTTTTATTTTAAATAGTTTTTTAGTTTTCCTTTTTTTAGGAAGTCGGTTTTATGTTTTTTTAATTAAGTACCGGCTCCACACGACCACGGCAACATTATGTAAATGTGTTTTTTATGTAATCCGGTATCGGTGACTGAGCCAGAGGGGTTAGAGTAGAGCACACGCTCTGACCAGCCAATATCATCTCCGAGAAGGTGCCATGCCGGAGCATGTCAGCACGAAAACACCTAGGTTAAATAGGTGCCATATCAGTGCTTCTCTTTGGTCGTGCCAGCAACACTGAATTGGACGCAAAACACGAACTTTTACATAGCCGCTTCGACGGACCTATCGTTCAGTGCGATGCTACCAACCGGGCAGGTTAAACCCTACCGCCTAGTAAGGTAAGGAAGGGAGAGGGGAATTTACGTGGGGTTTTCACTGACGTTTTCTTACACACGTAAAGTTGATTCAAAGATATTTTTAATTAAGTATTTATCTACAAGTTTTTACATAACTGAAAATAATGTGTGTTTTGTGTTTTGTAATATATATTTAAAATTATATAAAAAGATATTAATAAAAAAATATTGAACACGTAAAGTTGGTTAGAGAATATGTGTCAACACAAAGCGAAGTCGCCCTGGTAGCTAGTAGGTACCTACCTAATGTATACGAAGGTACCTAATTTCATTTGCCTTTAATTCAATTTATAAATTAATGTAAATTATCTCGTTAACAATTTTAAATTTAATCAATTTCAGTTGGGCTCATTTCACTCATCTAAACCTAATTATGAAATTAATCTGATTTAAAATATTACAAAATTAAATACTTAGTTCATATGGGTTAGTAGAACCATCTCATTCTGACTAAGTTGATGTGCGCCTCAATTAAAGGTGCGTCCACACCAGGGGCCCTACCGGCATTTCTCGCTTGAAATATGCGAGGGAGTTTACTCGTACTCCTTCTCACTTTTAGCGTCATTCGTATCGGTACCGGCGTTCAAGTGAGTGTCGACCTACCATAGATAAGACGGTCTAGATTACTTGCGATTACTTATTATTATCTTATGTTATCTAATTATTTATATGTTGTATTTATAATTTATGAAAATTCGTGAACATTTATGCCAAAAAAATTATTAATTACTACCTTTTAACCATTTTTACCGATACAAATGAGTGCTTAGCATAGACTATGTCGACCTAGACCATGTGCCAGTGTCAGTCAATCAACTGTCATGTTTATTAAAAAAAAAAAAGAAGAAGAATTTACCATTTTTCTTCAATAAATATATGTACCGTACTTGAGTGTAAGTAACGCAACATGAGCCAAGTGCAGGCACCTCATCCACACTCCGCTCCCGGCCAACTGCGGTGCAAAGAGATATGATGTGATGGCGGAGTTCATGGAACAAAATCCGCAGTTGGCGCGGGGCCGGCTGTCGGGAGAGAATACGATGCTCGCGCCTCTGGATGGGCCTAACGGAGCGCCTCAAAGCATCGGGGGGCTGCGCCATAACATGGCAACAGTAGCACAAGGTGTGTTATATTTATGTATTCACAAATTCCTTTCAAACATCAAACTTAATAAGTCGTATTACAATGGTCGTACTAATATAATATTTTACAAATATGTTCATCTGTTTTTTCAGTATTGGACGGACAATAAAGTTCACTTAAAAAACTTGGCCGGTAGAGCCAGGCGGCAGGCCCACGGAACGGGTGTGGGCCGGCGGCACCGGTAGCTCTGCTGGAGCAATAGGACGAGCGGATGCTGGCGGTGTTGGGACAGGGCTTCGGACTCGGGGACTCCGAGGTCATAGTGAACACTCTACCGGTAAGCATATTTTAAATCACATTGGTATTTATTTACTGTAGTATTGTTTACATACTTCATTGTATGTATGTAACCAACGACTGTTTATGCACTATCTAGACGGTGACGTCACGGCAGCAGGGCAGGAAAAATGTACGCAATACCGTGACGGTATGCTCGAAACCTGCTGCCGCGTCGCGGTCATATCACCGCTGCCGCGACGCTATCGTCTAGTATGCAAGCAGCCAATGTGTTTTAGGGAAGAAAACAAGGAAAACATTTCTTTTTAACATTGATTTTATAACCCTGTCGGGACAGATAGACCACTCCATATAAAAAATTTGGTAACGTTGTAAATCGTAAAACCAACAGGGGGCGGTAATAATTTTTTTGGTGTTGTCGTAAAACAAACAGGTGGCGTTAATGTTTGTTAATACTTCTATACTAAGGGCGCTATCTAGTTGAAATACAACATGTATGTAGGTACCTTTAATTGTCACTAGGCTGTAGAATTACTGCTACTAGACAAAAGATGGCGCTTTCATTTATATTTATAAAGAACATTATTTATGTGAATTCCTAAATTTTTATTATGTAAATATATTTGAATAATAAAAATATGACCATTTACAATTAAACTAAAACTTCTTTTTGAAAAAATGTTTTGAAAATAATTTGGTATACGAAACCAAATTATTAAGATTGTAATGTCGGTTTTAAACCGGTCATTGATTTTATAGGGGTTATAAAATCAATGCTCCGGTGAATTTTAAATTGAGTATTTTCTATTCTAATCATAAATGGGAAAACAGGGACTGAAAACTGAAGGTACTTCAGGAGTACCGGTAAAGGAAAGGTACCGGTACTCGACTCCTATACGCTAAGAGAAAGGGAAGCGGAATGAATATTTAAGTGAGAAAACGGGATAGATAGAAGAATTTTTCTTTGCCTGTCAAATTGCGTCGAATCGAAGACATATTTTGTTTAGTTTAGTGCTATTTGAATTTGTCAGATTAAGCGCGTCGGTCGACGGTGTTACATCAGTTGCATGAATGCATATATTGTGTAGTGCCAGAGCATCGTGTATCAATAAAAAAAACTGGGAACACAAACCAAAGTAAGTACCTACCTTATTGTATAGGTGTAAGTATTGTATAGGCGAAAATATGCAATACGTCCTATAGTACATTACAGATTTATCGCATTTACTCAGTTCCGAAGTCGCTGACGATCTTCTAAAAAACCCTACGAGTGACATAGGGTATGTTACTACTCATCGGTGGAAACCTCGTCCGTAAGCCGGCGGAAATACATAATACAGCCGGAGTCGGAGTATAGGTATTATTAAAAATAAAATTATTAGAAAAATTATAGTATATTATTTATTATTTTAGAGCTCACAAAACGTCCACTTTACAAAGTTAAAGGGTTAAAATAAGCATTCCTTAACAATTATTTTTATTTATAGAGTTGTTGCGCAGTAGGAGGATATCTTCGATCGTCGCATCCGACGATTCATCCGTAAATTTGAAAGTCGTTCTACTCGAATAATACGTGAGTCGATGTTTTATTATTTTTCCAATACGTTAAAATATTTGCATGTGCCCCTAAAAGGGCTTCGTCTGTGAAATCTTTAATTGACTGACGTTTTGAAGTATTTCATGGCGAAGATCAGATGTTGATGTCAGTATGCCATGACTGTTTGACAGCGTATGTTTTTCTTGATACTTTAATCTTAAAAAATTATCTATGTCTTTGCCGAGGTGGTTTCTTGTGATTCACTATTGCCAGGCTGCAGGTTCTGTCTCATTGTTCTCTGTCAAGTTTCAGTTTCAGTACTTTTCTGTAAACAATACATTAGGTGGATCATTCAAAAGATTAGATATATTTTTCAGATTAATAGAGTCATAAAAAGCAAATTATAACCCCACTCCCCCTACCCCCTCCCCCACCCCTCACCACCCTTCCACCTAAATGTTAATTTTAGTCATTTATATAATTTATTAATTTATTATTTTTGTTCACTGCTCAGTCCCGCGATATCTGATCGTGATGATGTATGGCCTAAAATCCACCTACATAAATTTCCTATACACTGGTGAAAACCACATCCAAATTGGTTCTGTCATTCTGAAGTTATGGCGTGGTGACATAGGCAAATATGGATTGATTTTGGGCTGGGAAGATGTGTTCCTCAAATGGTACGGGTCACCAGCAAGACAGACGTCCATCAACCAGTACCGCTTTCAGTAGTTTTTGAAGTCAGTGGTGAATGTAAAGCCTGAAATTAGCTTTTTCCCACCAACTGAGAGCGCAGCTGAACAGCATTTCCGGCGCACCTACCACTAAGTGCAGTAGTATGAGCAAATACATATTTGCCTATGTCTCGCAATAGCTTCAGAACGAATAAACTGATTTGGATGTGGTTACATCCCCGTTATTGACTGATCTAGGTAATTGTAAATACTTTAGTGAAGGTTTGAACATTTAATTTTACTATAGTCGGAGTATAGCATTTCGTAATAACGTAATCTTATTGTAATGCAATTTTTATATTTACAGCTACCTGGTACAGCACACACAATTATGTCGAGTAAGTATCCATACTAATATTTTATTACCTATGCATAATAATACATAATATACATAATTAAATAACATGTAATACATAATTATACATAATAATTTATTATACCTTATCTTTTACAGATAATAAAAAACGCCCATTCATGGCAGAAAATGATGACGACACCACCACTCAAATTGATAGCCCTAAGAGTGTGTTCAATGATTCCCAAGGTAATTAAAATCGCTTAATTTTGTTTATACCATTTTATTGATCTGTCTTGTTCAAGGCGAGCGGTAGCGCGCCGTAAAGCCAAGTGCGAGTAAACGTTGTGCGCAAACCACAGTAGCCTTATTTACAGGAACCATTCTGAAGTTATGGCCGTACCGTGTACCGTGTGGGGTCGGTTTGTACCGTGTGGGGTCGGTACTTAATAGCCCCACTGCATCTCTCCCCGTCGCATGTCGTAAAAGTCGACTAAGGGATAAGAAAATTCGTCAGCCTCGGTAGCTCAGTGGCGCGGTTGGTTAGTCAACTGTTATTAAGCAACGCTGAGCGCGGTCAGTGATTGGATGGGTGACCGCTCGACCGTTGGAGGCTGACCGTGGTTCGGATTCCACGTTAAACTGTAGGTCCCTTCCCTTCTTACCTTACTAGGTGGTAGGGTTTATCCCGGCCGGGTTGGTACCACCGCACTGAACGAAACGTCGGTCGAAACGGCTATGTAAATAGTTCGTGTTTTCCGTCCAGTTTAGTGTAGCCGACATGAAATGAAGGGAAGCACTGACATGGCACCTAGTTCACCCTGTGTTATGGGCTGACATCACGGATGTTGTAGGTGATGTAGCCAACCGTGTCAGGTTCCATAAAAAAAAAAAAAAATAAACCAACTCAAGCACTTTTTACTATTTTTTTAATATTTTTGTAAGTTCTACATAAATAATTCCGTCTCCAGATGGAGTAGGAGTAATATAATATTTTTTTGTATCTACACACTCTTCATAAACTAATTAGATGAAACTGTATTTCAGGTGACAAAGAAAATCTAACACCTGTTAATGATATTGACATATTTGAACAGCATGGTCAAAATTGGGGCGAGGAGTATGAAAAGTACGATAACATTAATAAAAGCACAACAAATGAAAAAAAAGGAGATACGAACGATCGTTCTACTCAGACCGAAAATGAAATAGAAGAAGTTTCAAAAAAAAAAGAATCGTCGAACGAGGCCTTTGGAATGTTCGTTGGTAGGGAGCTAGGCACTGTTTCTGAAGTAAAAAGGCGCTTTGTCATGAACGAAATTATTAGAATATTTGAGCACTGTACTAAATAATAGCATGATTCTATTATTTAGTCGTGCTCAAATATTTTAAAGCCTGACCAGGAATATAATGAGGGGCCGCCATATTGCGGAATTTCGTTGGAACTAATTTCTTACACTGCCCACAATGATATTTGTTTCTTGACAATCTGTTGTCTACATATCAAAGCGCATACTACAACGTTGCAACACCTACCTAATTGCGAATCAAGTAAACTACCGCTGAAATCTTCACCTACGACCGAATTCGCTTCGCTAGGTACATGATCGATTTAGCCGGGTGGTCTGGTCGGTCACACAATATTGGTGGCAGGGACCGCGGGTTCGAGGCTCGCAAAAGACGGACAAATATATTTTGTATTTCCTACTCTCCATATATGCCTCTCTATCGCTTGTTACGCGCTCTCGCTTGCACACACAGGTTCAGATGGAACGTGACACTTTTTCGTGTGTGCAGCCGGTGTTCATCAATTTATAAGACGTGACGTCATCACGTCAAAATGACTACAGGGAATCAGATCACATAATTGACTGTGGAATTGAAAAATTCATTATTGAAGTGGGGTCTGATTCTGATAGCGACACTGATCTCTTTGGATTAAGTACACTGTCTGAGATGGACGACGACAGTACGGATGAAATAGAGCCATTATCAATGGATGAAGAATACCTAGATTATGATTTTGATTATTGAGAGCTTAAAATTAAATTGTATTTTAACAATCTTAGTTTATTTTGACCTGCGTAATTTAAATATGCTCTATGCACATACATTTTTGGCAATATTTGCGTACTATAATGAATGTTGCACAAAATCACAAAAGTGGCTCCATCTTGAGAGCTCTCTTATGTTCCTGGTCAGGCTTTAACCCGGTCACGTTGGTATTAAGATTGGATCTTTTGTAATTGAATAGTTTGACAGCTTTTGCCTTTAAGACCGCAAAAAAAAGAGTAAGGTGAGTCCAGCTAAGTGCGGCATATATTTCTTTCAATGGGAAATAAACTCAATTTGCACAAAATTTACAGTCATTTCTTGCACTTTTTTAATGCCAATGACAAGAATACTTATAGCATAGTGTAAAAAAAAACAACAAACTGCTAATCCCTCACCAAAATCCACAGAAAAAATACTGTAAAGCAACTGCTCCTGATAGACGCACTTGCCCACCAAAACGGGGTAAGTTCAAACTCGCAGATTTAAATCACTTTTTTTTTTACTTGGGGGAATTATAATTGAATGTAATTAATTAGTTATGCGATAACGACATGTGGTGGTTTGTGACAGAAACCAGTAGTCCATACAATTTCATAGTAAAAAT
This sequence comes from Nematopogon swammerdamellus, assembly GCA_946902875.1. Taxonomy (NCBI): domain Eukaryota; kingdom Metazoa; phylum Arthropoda; class Insecta; order Lepidoptera; family Adelidae; genus Nematopogon; species Nematopogon swammerdamellus. The sequence continues at coordinate 15,749,079 of OX336345.1, forward strand.
GTTTTCACTTTGTCATGAATTGCTGCATGTCACAAATCAGCACATGCGTGTCTAGGCAGTGGCAAACATTTTTGTATAGACTAAGTGGACATTGAAAAAATCTCCAGTGAAGTTTCTTGTCAGTTCTTCTTCGCTTTGATAATCGAACTGGCGGAATGTTACAATGTAAATATGACAAATCTGAGCGCAGTGTACTGCCAATAGATGCTTAATAAACAATAAACAATAAACAATAAACAATTGCGGCACATGCACTTCCCCCATTTGGTAGTCAGGAGTACATAACTGTTACAAGTCGTCAACGTCATTTCAGAAGTTTCGAACTGTAAAATTCCAAGTAGTTTTCCATAGACACCACCACTTAGAGCGCCCACTGTTTTTTAGTTTACAATTTCAAATCAATGTAAGTCATGCAATAGATGTTGACATTACGAAAACCTTTTACTTTTCTAGTTATGCCGTATAGACGCAGTTCCCACATAGACGCAGTTCCCTGGACTCACCTTAGCCTGAATCAGACTTAGTATTGTTTTAAACAGATTTTTATAATTTAATTCTAATTGCACGTATGGATGTCTCGGCATGTCGCCACCTTAACTATAATGTTAATCTAAAGTATTTCGATAAAGGTTGATTAGTTTTATTTTTTAATCAACACACATGTCTGCACATTGCTTTGTATATTATTCTAAATTCTAATTTTTTTAAATAAAAAAACCACACCGACTTACGACCTATTTCTTTATTCTATGCAAAGCAGCCAGCTGTTTGTATCGTCTTAACATGGAAAGAAGAAAAAAGTTATTGCATTATTTCGTATAATGAGCATTTTTTGGTTGGTATATCTAAAGAAAAATAAAATAATTTAAAACAATTGTCCATTTTATTTATTTTAGATAGATAGATAGAAATACTTTATTGCTCAAAAAAACACATTTTACATGAACAGACAATAAGTAATGCACATGAGGGGCAAAGGCGGACGGAGTTTGAGTACAAACACGATGGGTATGGCACAGCATGCGGTCAAATAGGATCATAGATATATGATCATCAGTGTTTCGGATAGCTTCTTTGAAAATTACCCACACCTTAGGTCGAAATTCCCCAATTTCCCCACACGCAAAAGGGAAATTCCACATGTAATCCCCTCATTGCTCGTATTGTATTTAAAAATTGTTACCTTAGTACGTAAACATAAATAAAAAAATACATCTTTTGTAACAAAGCGTTTATTTATTTTGTTTACATTAATAGCAAAAAATTACTAAAAAAAACTGTGAAATAAAAAACTATTTAAAAAAATGCAAAAACCGCCTGCAAGAATGTATGAAATAAAAAAAAATCGAACCCTAGATTTCAAGGCGGCGGTGCTAAGCAAGCAAAAATAACCGACCGCCTTCACTCTAGGGTTAGATTTTTTTTATTTCATACATTTTTTAAGGCGGATTTTATTTGGAAATCTAATCCCACCAAAAACATTTCATGTTAAATGGTTGCCAAGACTTGTGAGTCTTGGCAACCATTTTAACGCTCAGCAAACTCATAACGCTTTCACTGTTAAAAAGTTACAATCGGGGTAGGTAAGCAGAGTAATCGGTGTTGTGCTACAAGTATTCTGGTAAATTACATCACAACACCGACCACCACGTTTATAGCAAAGTGTTCGGACAAGATAACTCAGATCAGGCAGCAAGTAATAAATAAGGCATGAAGGCCCGCTTGCTGTATGACTCGGTGGAAAGACCGCGCCAAGGTGAGAGGTGGCTACCCTGTCGCCCTTATGCGGGTAAACTTACCTTTCCATACAAAGTCTATGACAAATAATTTTGTCAGTTGCATAAATACACATACACATACACACCACACGCCGTATCCAGAAAGTACAAGGAGTCAAGCTAAAAAATAAAACCGTTTAAGAAGGAAGAATACCTACAAAAAGAAAATTCTGGTAAATTACATCACACCACCGAGCACCACATTTCGCAAAGTACCTATTCGAACAAGATTCAATCGATCAAGCAGCAAGTAAGGTACGAAGACCCACCTGCTGCATGCTATGTTTACTTGGTTGTAAACTGAAAAGGAATCTTTACGAAGCGATCTGTTTGTGCTTTCCGATTGCCAAGTCGAGGTGTTTTTTTTTTTAATAGAAATGAAGATGTTAAATATAAGAGGAGTAACTAAATATTAATTATTATTAAGTAGAACATATAAATTATGGCGACATTGTTGAATTCGGGTTTCAATGATATGAAATGACTTGGCTCTGTATGGGATCTTACAACTTTTTACGGTGGAAAGGTTGCGTGCGAGACTTGGCATCTTTTTATATATATGTTTTCGTGGGATTTTTATTTACAGTAAGAAACAAATTCACTTGACTTATAAAATTGATTGTCTCAGAGAAATATTTTCAGCTGACTCTGGAACACATTGTCACTATTTATTGATTTTATGGTATCAGGAAAATTTTCGTACAATTTGGGTCCAATCACGTCAGGGGTCTTTTTCAGCCATCGCCGATTTGTGCGCAACAGATTTTAAGCGCTCTGAGTTACGGGTGTTATAATAATATATTAATTGTGACTTGCGCCATTAAACTCAAAAGAATTAATGTTCTTGCGTACATATACCACTCTTTCAGCATCGGTTGAGTTACCCCATAGGATTACTCCATACGATAGTAGTGAGTGTACATATGCGTAGTAGGACTGTCTCAACGCCCCCGGACTGATCAAGCGGCGTAACTCTCGTAGTGCATAAATACCTCTAGCCATCTTGTCACATAGTTTGTCTATGTGACTTTTCCAACTTAGAGTTGGGGCAATATAGAATCCTAAAAATCGTATGCATGACTGGGAACCAATAGAGCCGGAGGAATTAGAAATAGAGAGCTCACGAGGACCACAGTTTCTTCCTGAAAATACCATATAGTTGGTCTTCGATGTATTTAGTATCAGCCCGTTCGCAGCAAACCATTCCGATATTTTTCCTACTACGGAATTTAATTTCATTTCCAGTTCATGCATGGATTCAGCAAAGACTATTACGCTAGTATCATCGGCAAAAAGTATTAAGACACCATAAACCTTAATTAGGGCTAAGTCATTAATAAATACTAAAAATAATGTATTACCTAATGCAGAACCCTGTGGAATACCCATTTTAATTATACCTGGCTCGGAACTTTTTTTATTTCCTTTTAGAGTGACCTCAGTGACCTGTCTTCGATCTGTTAATGACTTTAGCAACTCGTGCGGTTTATCATTAACCCCATATTTTACCAATTTGCGCAAGACGAGGTTTGATTAACCAACACTGAAACTATTCGAACATTTGGCAATCAACTCTCCTGACAACTCGAAAATATCTAGACTGCTTTTTTTAGATAGTTTGTCACGTATTAATTTTGATTTTTTTTTCAGGTGTTACATATGGTAGGCAACAGGCTCGCTCGGCATTAAGACTGGGAGTGTCTGCCATTAGGGACAATGCTTTACTTGGAGAAGCTGGATTCAGGGCTGTTAGCTTACTTCCGATATTTAGGAAGTGCATGTTCATACATTCTGGAATGTTTTCAATAGGAACATCATATAACCACCTATATTGAATGAAAGAAAATGTTATGGAAAATGAACGTGACGACCACTGCACGTGCGACTGGAATGAGTAGGGGTCGCTGAAGCGGCATTAGGATGCATAAGAATAGGAGTAGGAGAAGATGAACTTGATGGAGGAGGCATGATGCAATTAGATGGCGTAACCGAAACTGGCTGTTGAGGTGTATCTTCAGAAAGATTAAAGAATATATGCAGGTTTGAGACGATCTATGGAGATTGTTTTATTGCGCCCTGAGACATTAACGATGAAGAACATACCAAACGGAGTCGTTAGTGCGGTTTTATGAACATCTTCCTCAGCGACAGGCAGTTGGTTGAAGGCGTTGACAAGGTCTATTTTACTGTGTACCTTCTAGGTTTGCAGAGAAGTCCTCTAAATGGCGAAGAGGGTACCTGTCGGGTATTGTTTTGTCGTTCAAGGTCCTGAAGTCTCCGCAGGGACGCCAACCACTTGGCTTCTTTGAAACCATGTGGAGGCGGGAGGCCCATGCACTTTTTGAAGGACGCACGACACCTCGCTGGAGAAGGTCTTGAAAGGTTGGCTTGGCGATGGCAAGTTTCTTCGGAGATAGACGGCGAGGTTTACAGGCAACAGGGGGGCCAGGGATCGTTGTGATATAGTGGCGTGCATTGTGTTTGTTGTTGTTGAGGGTAGATTCTGAAAGGCTCAGGGCGGGGAACTGCTCCAAGAGATGGTAAATAGGGGTGGAAGAGGTGAGGGTTTTGATGCTGTGGATGTCTGCAGGTACATTGGTTTGTCCATATGAGGAAATTCCCGTCAGCGGATCTATCAATAGTCGGTTTTTCAAGTCAATAACGAGGCCGTAGTGAAGAAGGAAGTCAGCGCCGATGATGGGACGTGAGACATCTGCTACAAGGAATCTCCAATGGAAAGAACGACGAAGGCCAAGGTTTAGAGTAATGGATCGCATACCATATGTACAGATCGGGGTATTGTTTGCAGCGAATACGTTGTATGATGTTGTATCCAGTCACCCACTTATCAGTCTACGTGGATACACGCATAAGTCAGAGCCGGAATCAATCAAATATTGCAATTTGGAGTCTTTTTCTGTCATAAATAGGCGGGCAGTTGAGAGTAAAGGGTCATCCACCGCCTCTATTGATCCCTCTGACTGTTTTCCGAATGTTTCTGCTTGAAATCGCATGGTCATTGGAATTTTCTAGCCTTACTACCGAATTTTCTGTGATAGAAGCAGTAGGAGCTGTCTGCGTTATTGTTTATGGATTGAGATCTTGATCGGTTATCGGAACTTCGACTGGAACTTCTGCTCCTATTTTTGACGTACGTAGTGAGCGCAGCGACTTGTTGTGAAGTTCAGTCATCTTCTCCTCAAGACTGGCTACATGAGACCATTGAATGATGAGACTCAGAAGAAGTAGTCGCTACTGATAGTTGGACGTAAGATGGTTGAACGATATTTTATCTGCGAGCGTAGCTTTTCTATAGTGGCGTCGCTCTGTGAGGCTAGTACCAGTTGAATTTGAGATGTTAGTCGACTCAATTGTTTTCAGTAGGTGGTCGCGCTTGGTTTCCGGTCTCCCATCTCTTCTTTCTCGAGAAGACGGCGAAATTTCTCCTCTTGGCTCAGAGAGAAGCGCGCTATTAGTGCTGCTTTGATAGCAGATTACGGTTCCGCTGCCGGTGCTAGTATTATAAGTTCTTCAACTTCAAACGCACTTTTGTTGTCAAGGTGAGCGACCGTATAATGAAACTTTGTTTCTTCCCTCGTTATTCCTGTGAGGTATAACTGTGCCTGTAATGAGGCGACCGAGAGTGTATGTCGCTCCGGCCAGAATGGAGGGACGCGCACGGCGACCTTACCGATGGAGCGGTCTCGCTGTTCTGCGTCCGGAAGTGGTTGCAAGCTCGATGGTGGTGGCGGCGGGTCCATGTTCTTACGTTTCGGGGTCACCAATTTTGAGGGTGAATTAAAACACGATTCGTTTTATGGAGTTTCCACCACCGGCGGCGGGACGAGCCCAGGCTACCGATGGTCGGGTCCCAAAGAGAGGAACCTCCGGACTATGCGTGCAGTGTCGAGCAGGGCTGCCTTCTGGATCTGGCCCTTGACCCAACCACTCAGTGAGAGCCTCTCAAGGTGGTCGTCGAGGCTATTCGCTATCAGACTATGCACCGAAACGACTATGGGCACAACGATCGTCGAGTCGACGGGCCACATTTTGGTAACCTCGTGCTGCAGATCCAGATACTTTAACATTTTCTCGGCTTCCTTACTGACGAGGTTACCATCATGCGGAACGGCGATATCGACGAGCATTGCGCGCCTTGCCTCCCGGTCCACTATCACAATATCAGGTCTGTTCGCGAGAATAGTCCTGTCTGTCCATTATTACTATTGATGTTGAAGTATCCTCAGTTTCGGGTTTTTTTTGTTCTCTTTATTGAAATTCTTATGTTCTTTGCAGAAACGATGTAATTTTACCAGTAACAATTTATTTATTATAAACTCTCTATGTTCGCTGCATTTACCGTCAAACCATAAATCAAATTCTTCATCAAATTGCATGGATTGTATGATTATAGTACTAAGAAGTTTTCTCAAATTGGTTTTGTGTTTTAACTGTTCAATGTGTGTCTGAAATAAGTGTAATGATGTGTCAATTACTTTAATGAAAAAATCACTGGGAGCTATTAGTCCATCACATGATTTTTCAATATTTGAATAAGTCTTATTTAATATAAGCAGTTGTCTCTTATTATGTAACTGTTTGTCTGTGGTTAAAAATTCTTTACAATCACAACATTTAAATTTATTTATACACTTCTTAGCAAAATATCCTGCAAAGTACACAATAGAACAATGTTCAAGTGATATTGGAGCATTTACAGCATGTACAAGAATATCATTTTGTATGTTAGATACGGTTTGCGTTGTTGAAGAGCATGCGGCCTTTATTGCTCCTGAATCCGTGTTTACAGAAATGTGCAACGGATTCGTAGGCAGTGGATTCGAAGATGTTTGAGCAACTGCGATTTCTGAGTTAAGCATAGGTGCCAAGTCAAATTCAATTGCTTCATCCTGATCCATTTCACAGTTTGCGCCAGGTATAGAAGTAAATGAGCTCACTACATTACTCCGAAATATTGTCCGTAGCGATTTCGCTGTGGGATTTTTATTATATCCACCCTTTTGGCGGTAAATAGAAAACAGATTTTCTATGACGTCTTGATTGAGTCTATTAGTCATTAAAAATTTTGTATCACCTGAACTCTCTTCTTCAAAGAAACTAATGATTGCTGCAATGGACTGCTCTAGGCCTTTAAAACATGGCGGTTTAGTAAAAGTTGTTTGAAAAGTATTGTTTTTTTTATTTAATTTTATTTTTTCTTTCTTGAGATCTTGAATTAACAAAATTCCTTCGTTGAGTGCTTGCCGAACTTTGGTATTATTTTTGGTTAACGCGCAACAATATGGATTACGGTGTATTCTTTGTCTGCTATTTAAAGCATCAAATAGATTGTTAATATGTTCTATGAAATTTGCTGTAGGTAATGCAGAACTATGTAGTTCACCTGTTTCAACAGCTGTTCTTATGGCAGCTGCCACAGAATAGCTAAAGACCTGTACAGCCAGCTTTACTGTCATTTTCTGAAAGTTGCTCGGGTTTATGTGTGCCTCTGTTAATTTGGGTAAAGATTTACTTTTAGTACTACCTTGATCAATTTTGTATATATCCCTAATAAATTTAAATGATATTTTTTCATTCTTAAGGACATAATCATTATACAAAAGGTTGTTCCTTAAATTTTTTATGCAATGGGGAATATCAAAGATGGAATAAATTTTGCGATTATTACAAAAAAAGAATGGTGACTCAGAAGTTACCCCCAAATTTGTTAGTGCTTTTCTATTACTACTCCCTTGATCACAAACGGTTACTTTTATAGTTAATCCGGCTTCAAATAATTTATTAATAATGATTTTTATAAAAAATGTTAGTTTTTCACCAGTCACTGCTGTACTACTTAAAAAATAAGTGATTGGTATTTTCCAAGATGCATATATTCCCCGTACCATGAAAACCAAGGCGTACTTTGCTAATTTACTGCACCTACCCAGTCTACCCAAATCCTCATAACCCTCTATGATATCATATTTTTCGGAATATTGCAAATTATGCATAATTGACATTTCGTCAAAACATAAGGTACACGCGCGTTCTCTAATTGTTGATTGTGAAAATTTCAAAAGTATATTTTGACATACATTATTGACGTGGCCTGGTAAAGAAGATGAGGACCCTATCCAACGACGGATTGTAGAGACGGCAGGTAACATAATGTGTTCATTTCTGAAAAATTTGTACGCAGAAGGGGATTTATAAAAAAAACTTAGTGCAAATTTTTTTTGTTTTGAATCCCACGTTCTAGATTTTTTTAATTGCATTTCAGCAATTATGCGGGAAAACTCGCTCACAAAATTAAAAGCTTTAATTAAAGAATATATCGGCTTTGGCTTTCGATCCCTGACACGTTTTTTATATTTTGACAACTGAATTTGCTTCAGACGTAACTTATGCTTTAATTTAGACTTTTGTGGTGAGTCAAATTTTAAACGTTTGGGTATGGGCATGTTGACTGCCTCACGGGCTTCTGTAGAATCTGAAGACAATGATGAATCGCAAGATATTTTATCCATTCGTTTTGGGCACAGTTTCCTTTTATTAGAGTAAGTTTTTTGCGGTGTCAGTACTTTCAGCGTAACTGGGGAACTCAGAATCCCGAAGTTTTCATTGCTGTGAGATGTAGATGCAGAAGATTCAGCTTCAGATCTCCAACAAGACACACCCGGGTTACGGCTTGCCGCTACTTGTCCACTTGCACTCAACTATAAACAAAACACATAATTATGTATTTGACTACAGATTCGTGATCGGATACCACGCGGACCCTTACATATAGATTTTGAAAGCAATCGGTAGAGAAACTAAAAAGTTCAAAATGGCGGCCACTTTTTTTATTTCGACCATTAATTCGTGATTAGAGACCACACGGACCTTGAGATTAAAGATTTTGAAAGCAATCGGTCCAGTAATTAAAAAGTTCAAAATGGCAGCCACTTTTTTCAATGTTGACTACAGATGCGTGATGGGAGACCACGCGGACCCTTAAATATTGATTTTGAAAGCAATCTGTATTTTCGGTTTGAAAATGAACTCACATTTTCATCGTAGCGTGTAGGTATCGCTGCTGGTGTTAATCTCAGTTTAAACTCGGGATCCATGAAATGACTATTCTTGAAATGTTTCGAGCACACATATCGTCGCTTTAGTTGCTTATCATCTAGATTTAGCAAATTTACATTTCCTGCAAGAAATACGGTAAACATTCATTAGGAATAAATATCCCACTCAGAGTTGGTAAGTGTAACTCATTTTAATCTCAATTAATAATTTGTGATTACAATGAGTCAGGCTTTCCACCTCAAGGGGTGAAATCGGTGAATCGGGGAAGACAGTTTTTGCATGGGGAATCCATGATTTCTCAAGGTAAGCATATGAAAATTTAATATTTAGGCTTTTGATAAGAAATAAAGAATAATGGTCAGGAAGCGGAAGGGGGAGAGAAAAGAGGAGGGAGTGGGTGGGAGGTACATTTGTCCGCCTCGGTAGCTCAGTGGTGCAGACAGTGGCCTGGTTAAGCAACCCTGGGCGCGGTCAACACTTGGATGGGTGACCGCTCGACCATTGGAGGCTGACCGTGGTTCGGATTCCACGTAAAACTGTAGCACCCTTCCCTTCTTACCTTACTAGGGTTGTTAACACCGCACTGAATAAAACGTATGTCGAAACGGCTACGTAAATAGTTATTTTTTTCAGTCCAGTTCAGTATAGCCGGCACGACATGTCTGACATCACGGATGTTGTAGGTGATGTATCCAAACATGTCAGTTTCCATAAAAAAAAGAAGAAGAGGAGTAGAGGTATGGAGGGAGGAAGGGTTAGTCAATGAGGGTAGGTGTGGGGGAGAGGGGTAGTAGAGGGAACGAGGAGGAAGGCAGATCGAGGGAGTGAGAGGTTGAAAGGGGGAAGGGGCGGGGTAAGAGGAGTTGCGGACAGAATGAGGGGTAGTAGGGGAGGAATGGAATGCGAGGGTGATGGAAAGGAGGGGCGGCATGAGGGAAGAAACGGAAGTAGGGAGAGAGGGAGGGAATGGGCGAAAGGGAAGGTGGCAAGGTCCGTGAAGGGTGAGGGGTAGGAGAGGAGGAAGGCGGGATAGAGGAGAGAAGACAGGGATAGAGTGAGAGATGGGCGAGGAAGGAAGGGAGAAAAAGATAGAGAATATAAGAGAAGCGATGATTTATTATCATTTGTTGCATTTAAATCGGATTTACTATTAAACCGAGTTCACCGCGAGCGAAGCCGTCGGCAAAAGCTACTATTGTATATAAATATAATACATAAAATATCATTGACTTATATATTCTGTAAAGTATAACATCACCAGCAGCATAGATCCACGCCTTTTTTCGTGGTTCTTCCATCACAGGAAAGGCAAACACCTTTGTGTTGCTGCTGTCATTTCTGCAGCTGTAATAGCAGCACTTTCGTGGATACTTTTCTGAAGATTTTATAGCCGCCATGATCTCTTGCTTCTAGTCACTGGAAAACTGGAATACAGTAAACACCTTTGTGTTGCTGCTGTCATTTCTGCAGCTGTAATAGCAGCACTTTCGTGGAAACTTTTCTGAAGATTTTATAGCCGCCATGATCTCTCGCTTCTAGTCACTGGAAAACTGGAATCCAGTGTTGCTAACTCCACATGTTGAATTAGTGCCAAAGTAGTAAAAAGAAAGAGCAAAAAACTGAGAAAAAACGATCTAAATGTAATTGATGAAAACATACCTTTCATTGTCTATAATAGGTACTTATTTAATCTATGGTAACACACTCAAGAATGCCACCGGACTCCACTTCGAGTTCTCTGGAAGTGCTTGGATCTGCTGCAACTTTCATTCATCATTCCGGTATTTTTTTAATACCTAATACAATTGATTTTAAATAATACCTCTTCTGCTAGCTCTTACATATTCATCTCATCACATTCAGTGAGCTGACAGAAATAATTAAAAACACTTTTTTACATTTTTTTACTTAACTTTAGTTAGGTACAGTCAGTCAGAGTGTCTGCGTCCATTGCTGTACATTGTACGCCTCTCCGATTTTTCTCTAGTCCTCCATGCAGACCAAGCTGTACGGATCTTTATGTCATCGTAATCACAATAATGTGTTTTATTAAATAGTTTTCATGACTCTGCATTAGATAGAATTAGAAAAGAACACGAGAAGGATTGAATTCGATTATTTAATTTTGGTTGCTAATTTTCGCTACAAAGTTGCAATAATGGCATCACTTATTTGACATTCTGAATATGAAATTCTCAATTTGGCAAATAAAAATATCTAATGCCGGCACTTCACTTGGCTTAGCATATTCGTGATTGTTGCAAACATTTTAGTTTTATCTCGCTCTGAACAAGCCATTAAAGGTAGACGAAACGGAATTTTTTGCCAAATACACGAATACGCTAAGCCAAGTGAAGTGCCGGCATAAGATAAAGAATTTTTAATAAAAATATAATAAGAAATAGGCATGCCATCTATAGACAAATAGGACAACTTAACTTTGGTCTGACATCTATGATGCAGAAGCGACGAAATTATACATTTTATCCGCCAAGCTCACTGACTGACAAAACATGAAAATATTTTTTGGAAAAATTATGAAAACCTAAAAATACACTATTTTGAAATTTCTACTTAATATAAAATAATCTTTAAATTTAACTATGCTGTTCCCACTTAGCATCGTTCTATAATTAGCAGATTTAAAAATATAATAATTATTTAATTCAAATTCGATACTCCTGCCGCCATCTTAGGACATAATTGAAGACTAATTTCATGTTACCTTTAAAACATCGCTGACGGTACATCTGACTCCCCCTATAAAATCAATGCTTTTTAATCAATTTTATTTTCAACAACACTACTCTCTCTTGAATAAAAGTAAAGTAGGTAACATAGAAGCAACATTTTTCACAATAAAGTACCGAGCTATAATTGCGACTGGCCAACGCACGTCTATATAATATATGTACCGTGTGGGGTCGGTACTTAAAAAGAATAGCCCCACTGCATCTCTCCCCGTCGCATGTCGTAAAAGTCGACTAAGGGATAAGAAAATTCGTCAGCCTTGGTAGCTCAGTGGCGCGGTTGGTTAGTCAACTGTTATTAAGCAACGCTGAGCGCGGTCAGTGTTTGGATGGGTGACCGCTCGACCGTTGGGAGGCTGACCGTGGTTCGGATTCCACATTAAACTGTAGGTCCCTTCCCTTCTTACCTTACTAGGTGGTAGGGTTTATCCCGGCCGGGTTGGTACCACCGCACTGAATGAAACGTCGGTCGAAACGGCTATGTTCGTGTTTTCCGTCCAGTTTAGTGTGGCCGACATGAAATGAAGGGAAGCACTGACATGGCACCTAGTTCACCCTGTGTTATGGGCTGACATCACGGATGTTGTAGGTGATGTAGCCAACCGTGTCAGGATCCATAAAAAAAAAAATATGAATATCCTTATAACTCGAGAACCACTTTATTAATTTACATACTGTTTTCACTGTTACAATCTGTCATTTCTTAAGATGGTTTTACGTTAAATCATAAATATAAATCATAAAGATCTGCCTGATACTTTATCATCCAAAATTATGTCTTAAAGTTAAAAAAGATAGATGCCTAATTAAATTATTTTTTTCCATTAAGGTACGCCTGCTGGCCGCCCCCCTCGTGAGCTTCGTGCAAATCAACCCGCCTATGCGCGAGGTTATTGAGGAGTACGAGCGGGTACACGCTGAAGACAGGCGGCAGGACATGGCCCTAAGAGAGTGGTGCCTGGTGTCACAGGAGGAGTTTCGGCGGCAACAGTTGGAGCTTCTGCGGCAGTTTCTGCAGGTAAAAAAAAATGTTTTAATGTAAGTATTGCTATATAATATATACAGGCTGTTGCAGCAGTCACTACATTAAGTCCGGGAGCAGATTCATGGGATTAACAGAAATAATAAAGGTGTACGATGAATTCAGACTGAATAAAAACATTCAGTAACCATATAAACTAATTCCCATTTCAATACTAAACAAAAGGTTTTTGGAGGAAAAATCGGAACCCTTATAGGACATATCACCACAATTATTTTGGTAAATATGCACGGTGTTAACTTAAATAGGCAACATTCCCGAAAGGGGGTTGTTTTGGGTCACATACTGATGCCGAAGAAGGGGGTAATTTTTTTTTTAGCTTTGGTTTTAAAATTTTCAATTTCTATATTTGGTATAAAAACATGGTATTTCATAATAGGAATCACACTGCATTACCAAAAAAATCGAAAGCTGAGTAATTTTTCAAATAAATAAAAAAAAATCACATTCATATCGACACGATACAACAGCTAGCGCGCGACACATGGTCAGTCAGCTGGGTATGCACGGTCGCAGGCGCGCGGCGCGCGGCGGCGCTCGCTACACCATTCCAAAGAGAAATTGTCGCTGAGGTAAAATTTTGAAGAAAATATGCAAATTTTTTTAAACTATTTTAGATTTTATTTTTTAGTACCACAAAATAATCAGTATACGAAATGGTTTAATATTCGGTATTAAAATTGAAATGTCGCAAAAAAAGTTAACACCGTGTATAACAAAATATATCTTGTGTGGTAGTACGGAACCCTCAGTGCGCGAGTTAAACTCGCACTTGGCTCCTGTTTTTAAATGTCCAAGCAATGTAATGGTCTAATGTGATCCAAATACATCTAAGTACCTACGCTAATCAAAACAATATAATTTAAAGATATTTTTTGTTTTAACTTGCAGGACAACCGAGGGCGTTTTCAACAAACCCCAGCAGTGGCTCACTTGGGACAATGAACACCCTCCCTACATAAACGGAGCACATCCTCGGGTTTGGTGCAGCACACTACCATCTGCTGGTTGCAAGCACCAAGTCCTTCCACAACATCAATGCCAGCATGTGCTCAGCGTTTATTATTAAGATGCTCAATTAGTTCTTTAGTTTACCTAAATAGGTTTTTGTGTAAATTGTATGTGTAAATAAAAATATTTTATTCTTATTATTGTTTTGTTTACTTTTTTTACCAGAGATAAGAATACTTCATTTTGAGAGAAGCGTTTGTGGGAAGCGTATATATGACCCTCCGTGCGTTGGTAAGTATCACTTGCATAAAATGGAAGGGCAGTCATTATCTAGCAAATACAATTTAAAATAATGCGCAATGTTCTTTGGTGATAAACTAGATAGTGCGGTTGTAGAGTGTCGTCTCTGTCGCACTGCAAGTATCTGTATGACCGAGACAACCAGAAAGTCATCAAAGCATGATGCACATTATTTGCCGCCGCGTACTGTACACTAGAATTGGTTATTTAATAATTAAGAGCAACATTTGATTCAGCATAGAAAGTAGAGGTTGATGCAAAGCTATTGTAGTTTTTCAACCTTCTGTCGCACAGATGACAAAGGACATACCTTGGAAGTGGGTGATATAGCGTCGGCTTTCTTTTGTGGGTGTCGGCCGGTTCGTAAAGTGGCGAAGCGCAGCTCCCTTGAGTGGATTCTTGTTCGCGCCGATGTTCTTGCTGTAAGCTCATCGACGCATGTCGGCCGGATTCCAGCAAAAGAGTCCAAGCCAAGACCGCGCCAACCGCCCGCCGCTTACGTAAATGTTTCGTAGAAAGAAAGAAACCACAAAATAGACATCGCGAAGCGAATGTCGTGTTTGCTTGTTTGTTTACGAACCGCTGTAATTTTTTTTTTTTTAATAATTATTGGCTTGGATGCCGGGTCCTTCTGCCATTTCTTTAATTTTATTTCCTATAATTTCTATATTTTCTACAGTATTTATTATGTATTTGTAAAGACTTTTATAATATTTTTGTTCAGTTAATAAATTTATTTCGATATTTTCGTCAGTTTTCTCATGAAGTGAACGCCAAAAAGTTGATCCTTAGCTAGCGAGTTTAGCGGCAAATATCGGGGAGTTTATCTGTCAAAGAAACGTCAAAAACCCCGGTGCCAATTGTTTGATAGATCGACTCCGTGTCGACTCATAGCCTTCTGTATTCCGTCCTTGTCGTCTTGAAAGGACATATAGAGAAGGCTATAATCGACTAGATCGACAGCTCTAGCGAGTAAAATGTGGGAGTGCGAGAATGACGTCACTCGCCTGTTTCACCGGTGCCAATAAAGCGTTCTCGCCACATTTCTCGCACTCACACGGGCGAGTGAGTGAACGCCGGTAGACCTACTGTTCTTTTGCCCGTAACGTACCTCCGTTCCGTATCCGCGTCGCGATCTAAGTAAACACGCTAGTTTGGACGCAGCCGTTCGGTACGGTACGGTGGTACGGCGTCTCGACTCGATACGGATCGGAGTACGCCCCCATCCATCTCGATTCGGTTTTTTCGCCTCGTTCAAAGGCGATACGATACGGGGTCTGGACGCGATCGCCGCTTGCGCAGGTCGTTCCCTCTGTCACTGCTCAAACCACAACGAATTCGAAAAATACAGTGGGATAACGATGATATCGTGAATTTTATCGATAGATTATGAATGATGATGATGAAAAACCGATCGTTTTGTAATAATTCTAACTCCCTCCAACGTCGCCTTTTTTTTTGCTTTAATTTTTCCGTTAAAATGTTATGTATTACAATAAAGCACGGGCAAGAAATCGCCAAATTGCCATAGACGTCCTCAGTCGACGACATGGTCAGACGGTAGTTGGCGTTGAAATAAACGAGATCGCGCCGACGATACGGAGATACAGGCTATTTTCCAGTGCGTCCAAAGACGCTCGAGGACGAACGGAACGGAACGAAGGTACGGTACGGACAAAAGAACAGGTGTGGACGCACGGGCGCGTGTATGACAGGGTTCTACATGAATTATCAACTTTTGGAGCTTACTCTGCTGTACCAAACGAGGGTCGTAAATAACTTTGTGTACGCATATTCAGTAATTCAGTTAATTTCAAGTGATGTACGACTAAAGACTAAAGGCCTCTAAGGATCTAGAGTTTGACCACAGATTACACACATTGGCTATTTGACCCTAATCCATATAATCCAAACACAGAAGAATGAACTCAAAAGGATAGAACTGATATCAAATGAAATGAAATATAATCGTATATTAAAAAAGACACTTATTATAATGAATATGAACATTATTTTTAATAAAAACATTTATAAAAACCATTTAACATAGAAATTAAAAACATTTTTAAAAATTAAAAATGTTGACCCTTTATTTAACCACAATATTTAACATGAATATTGTCATTGCATACAAAATGATTAACTTAATCTACGAGTACAATGTTACGTTATATTCTCACCCTCAACTCTTTTTCTCAACTATCTAAAGATTTACTGTAAGAAATCTAGAAACAGAAGTAAGAGATAAGTCCGCCTTTGCACATTGTATAAATTGTCTATTGTACTGTTGTAAAAATTAATCAAAAAAGAAAAAAACCGTTTAAAAAATAGTAGAACTCGGGTTACAGACGCTACCCGGGCAGGACTAGCCGAGCCGAGATAGGGTTAACACGCCTAATTCGGTTTACCACGGATCCAGCAGAGGCCCCGAGGGGTGCCTTCGTGCTGCCTTGCTTCATGTGTAAAAAGGTACTTCTGCAGGTAACTCATCCAACCTCATACAAACCGAATTGTTCCGCGCGCCGAAATAAAGGTGCGGTAGCGGGCAAAAGCTAGGTAGTGGTTAGTAATAATGTCCTTGTGAGCACTTGGTTTCTTTATAAGTGGGTACTAACAAAACGTTGTGACTTGCGAATTTTTTTGCGAAATGTTGTCTTAGCGCACACCGTTCAGGATAACTTTTCATCAGCTCGACATCGCGAGTGCCCCTTCTGTCCTTCAGAGCTGTTCGGAAGCAGTCCACAAAATTACACAAATTACAAAGGGATGCTTTCCCAAATGGTGGTCGATGAGTAATGTGCGATAGAGCCCGATAATGCTGGGGCTCGCTCCAACTGAAAGTTAGTCATTAGTGTCGCTGGGAAGGCGATCGATCACCATTTTCCGCTCCATCCAAGGAAATTACTAAATAGAAACGCCATTAAATACCTACATTGCATGCGTACGATCGCTGCAACCGCGTCCTACACAAATAAAAATAGGTTTAAAATTTTTGTTCCTATAGGTATCACTTTATTCTAAAATGTTACACACCGACCGTCTATGGCGAGGTTAATACTTTTTATTATTATTTTTTTAATTATATTATTTTTATTGCAACTAAACTCTAAATTATACTGCACTATATTTTTTTTTATTTAATTTTTTTTATTTTTTTTTATTGATGCTGACACGGTTGGCTTCATCACCTACAACATCCGTGATGTCAGCCCATAACACCGGATGAACTTGGTGCCACGTCAGTGATTCCCTTCGGTCGTGCCGGCTACACTGAACTGGACGGAAAACACAAACTATTTACATAGCCGTTTCGACCGACCTTTCATTCAGTGCGGTGGTATCAACCCGGGCGGGTTGAACCCTACCACCTAGTAATATAAGAAGGGAGTCATATCCCTTAGTCGCCTTTTGCGACATACACGGGGAGAGATGCAGTGGGGCTATTCTTTTAAAGTACCGGCCCCACACGGTACATACTTTATTTTTTCATAAGCGTAATTTTAACTTGTGTATTTGTTTTTTGTAATATTTTTTTTGGCTAGGTTGTCTATTTCCCGAATAAAGTAAATAAATACACTGGTAGTGACCGTGTGAGAAAACGGGGAGTGAGAAGACCACCCGCCAGGTGGGACGACGACGACATCGAGTACGTCAGCGGAAAGTATGGTTGCGTACCGCCGGGAAGACCAAGTAAGGCCGGGAGGACTGGAGGAAAATTGGAGAGGCATATGTCCAGCTCTGGACGCTGACTGACTGACATAAATTGTATGGATTTTTATGGAACCTGACTTAATGGGTTGATTCAATATTTGGGTCGTTTAACTTTCACGTCAGGTCAGATCATCATACCTCGGTGAACAATGTGCCATGTCAGTGCTCTACACTAAACCGAATGAAAATCACAATCTATTTTCATAGCCGCTTTGACCGAATTTGATTGAGTGCGGCGCTGCGGCACCAATCCGGTCGGTTTAAACATCTACCACCTCAGTAAGGTCTTAGGCTGCTTCATCGTTCGGAACCAGTGTAAAACTAATAGGTCACTTTCCTTCAGCCTTAGGTACGTGGTAGGTTCCCCAGAAAATTAGCCGACTGGGTTGATACCACCGTGCTGGATGTAAGATGGTCGCATAGCAGGCTCGGCTGTCTTCTTCTCTAGTCCAGTATAGCCAGCGATTCAAAGGGAAGTCTCCGGTATGGCACCTACCTTCTCCGAGGTGATATTGACTAGTCGGAGCATCTGCTCTGGCCGCTATGTCTCCCACCCATTCCGGATTATATAAATCGTCAACACTTTTGGGGAATATGTTCCCATTTGTGTACTTAGTGACCGGATGAGAGGCATGAATAGGCACCTGTCAGGCGGGCATGGCATTCGCAACCCCCGCGTTCGACCAAATGTCAATGGGCGTCGTTAGACACCTTATTGGTGGCTCGGGGCTACATGTCGCGCTTACTATAAAAAAAAATTAAAATGATAAGTCCATACAAAAACCTATGTGTCCAGTCGTGCCGCGCGGTACTGATTTTATTGATTCTGATTTACTGGGTGCATCTCCTACGGCGCGGCGGCGTGAAGCGTGGGGAGCGATGAGGGGGGGTGCATTCCAATTCAACGATCGGTCGTTGGCCGTCACATTGTTACCATCATTTGATCGGCATGCATCATTTGAAGCAGGCAGATGATACGCGAGTAAAGAAGTGCGACAGAGATGAATATATCTTTGTAATTTCGTATTGTGAACGTTTTCTTTCACCTCCTCTGGCAAGCTGATATCCCTTCTAAGTGTTTATTCCGACGGTCTCGTCCGAGTTTCGTTGTCCGAACACGCAACGAGTTTGCTCGTCATTATCTCGGATAGTGGAGTACTGCTGGGTAAATAACGGATCCATTAGTTGGAGCCCGAATGAAATACTGCAGCCTGAATTTATATATATATATTTTTTTGCTATTCTCTCTGAATGATGATGATAATGTGTAGTCTAATAAAACAATCTTCGAAAATTAAGAAATAAGAAATAAGAAATATTTATTTTTTCCCCTACAACATTACAATTATTTTATTACATACTGACACACATTAAGCATCACGAGCTAACAAGGAAATATTTATAAATTTAACACACATTAAAACATTTGAGAAGAAAGGAAAAAAAGGACTGGACACAGCCTATGCTGAATCTAGTGAAGAGTTCACTAGACTCAGCGCTGTATTATTAACCGACTTCCAAAAAAGGAGGAGGTTCTCAATTCGTCTGTATGTTTTTTTAATTTTTTTTTTTTTTTTTTTTTTTTTTTGTATGTTTGTAACACGATTTCTCCGTCAATTGAGGGCCGATTTAGAAAATTATTTTTTTGTTAGTTAGGTCATACTTCCGAGGTGGTCCCATTTTTAATTTTATCGAAATTGGTTCAGTGGTTTTCGAAAAATCAGCATAATACTATGGTGTGTGGTTACCTTCAGCAAAACTTGTGATGTGGTCGTTTTCGGCAATTTTCAGTTTGATAAATTAGTATGGTGTGTGGTTACCTTCAGCAAAACATTTGTGATGTGGACTTATTCAGCAATTTGCAGTCTGACACATATGGCGAATAATTCTGTACCACTTCAATCGATTTCGATTATTCGATTTCGATTATTCTTTTTTATGTAATATTACTAAAAAGAATGAAATAAAAACTGTTTTAAAAAATATTAAACCGATTTCCAAAAAACAAAAAAAAAAACTAAAAAGTATTAAATACCTAATATTTTGAAATTTTCTCTGTCCTGTTGAAATACATGAATCGATATACTAGTGATACATATTCGGACCCTTGTTTCATGAATATTCTAAATTTGAAATTTTTTATCTTTTCCGACCGGCGCTTAATTTATTATGGTACCTGGCCAGTACCTACTGTACCGAGTACCATCGAGCTGGTTTGATGATGGAGACAGAAGGTGGCCATAGGAACTCCTAAACTACACATGATAAACCCATCGTGTTTGGGCTCGTTGCATTTGTCTTCACGAGAAATTTACTTTAGACCTAAAAGATTCTCAATTCGACGGTATGTTTTCTTTTTTTGGATGTTTGTTACGCGATTACTCCGTCAATTGTGGGCCGATTTTGAAAATTCTTTTTTTTTTTATTTGAAAGGGGATAACCCTGAGGTTTTTGAAGTGAAAACTTCTTTAGCGGCTCTTGGCACTTTTTTAGGTGGGTAAAAATGTATAACTCGCGACATCGCGTCAGCGTCATTTTTAAAATGAAACCTTAAGTCATTGCGTTAAGGGTTAAGTTAGAGTGGCACGGGATCTGCCGGCACTCCCGGAGTGCAACTGTTAAGTAGGGTTCCGTAACACGTTTATGTCTGTCCATTCTACTAAGTTCTGCAAAATGAATGTAGGGTTCCGTAACATATGCATGTCTATCCGTTCTACTAAATTTTACAATTTTCAACCAAGGTCCTCCGACGGTTATTTTATAATAAAAGTAGGCTTCCGTAACACGTTTATGTCTGTCCATTCTACTAAGTTCTGCAACATCACCTACAACGTCCGTGATGTCAGCCCATAACACCAGTGCCATGTCAGTGCTTCCCCCTTTGATCGTGCTGACTACACTGAACTGGTCGGAAAACACAAACTATTTACGTAGCCGTTTCGACCGACGTTTAATTCAGTGCGGTGGTACCAACCCGGGAAGGTTAAACCCTACCACCAAGTAAGATTACGAGGGAAGGGACTTACAGTTTTACGAGGAATCCGAACCTTGGTCAGCCTCCAACGGTCAGCGGTCACCCATCTAAGTACTGACCGCACCCAGCGTTGCTTAAAATTCAATAGCGACAGTTGACTGTCTGCACCACTGAGCTATCGAAGCTGACGTGGTCCTATTTTAATTGGGTCAAGATCGGATTGGAAAGCGAGGCGGAATCGCGAGGCCGAAGGCCGAGCGATTCCGCCGAGTACATTAATAGCAAAAAATTACTAAAAAAAACTGTGAAATAAAAAAAAAGTTTTAAAAAACATAAAACCGACTTCCTAAAAAAAGTAAAACTAAAAAACTATTTAAAATAAAAATATAAAAACCGCCTTCAAAAATATATGAAATAAAAACCTAAAAAAAAAACGAACCCTAGAGTTGAAGGCGGTGCTAAAGCAAGCAAAAATGATGCATGAAAGAAAACATGAGCGGATGATAATATCCTTTGTGATTTGTGTAGCCTTTTTAGCACCGCCTTCCACTCTAGGGTTCGTTTTTTTTTTTAGGTTTTTATTTCATATATTTTTGAAGGCGGTTTTTATATTTTTATTTTAAATAGTTTTTTAGTTTTACTTTTTTTAGGAAGTCGGTTTTATATTATAAGTCCAACCCATGAACAATTTCAAAGATTAAATGAGCAATTAAATGATGCACAACAAAAAGCTTACAATTTTAGTAAAATTAATAATATTTATTTAATTAATTTTATATAAAGTGGTCGAACATCCGTCCGTCTGCGTCCGTCTCCGTCCGTCGTCGTCGCGTCGGTCCGTCTCGGTTCGTCCGAACGTCCATCTGACAATATTGTTTTATAAAAATCAGTAAAATCAGTGTGTTGACATCACGGATGTAGAAGGTGATATACCCAACTGTGTCAGTTTTCATAAAAAAAATTAATATAACACTTTGGCTGGCTGTGCCGAGGATCCAAAGGTGCTCGACACCGCCAAATCCGCCAAAATTCGCGAAACCACGCTTAACGAGGCACCATAATAACAGATTTGAAGGCCTCGCCTGTCTGTCTCTAATGATATCCAGTTTTCTATATTGGCATATATCGGTTGGTGTTATATGTATATGATCACGATACGTATTCAAAGGGTTAAGCAAAATTATTATATTTTCAGCGGGCCTCCACTCATATGATACCATATCATAAGGTAAAATACCCCATTACGTGCCCGATTACCGAAACTGTGTGTAAATAATATACCAATCATTCTCACGGCAGTCCATTATGTTCGTCGTAATAAATAAACGATGGCATCTATCCATCATGAACCTACGGTGTACCCACTCGTGTACCTAAATGGAAAGTTAAAGGCACAATCTTAAATATCTACGTGCATACCTAGACGCACCACATTACGTTAGTCAGTGTCTACACAGAATGTGCGTGTGTGCACGTAATTTAGAGTCAAAATATATTTGTGAACTAAGTAATGGGAGAGAAATTATTTTAAAAGACACAGGTTTAGGTCATTATTTCACCATTCACCGCAACACATTTTGCCAGTACTCTATCTATCCACATAAGAAGAAAATAACAAAAGGGATAACACGAAAATGCCGCTATATTTCACAATATTACATTTTTATAGCCGCGCGTTTGAAACGTCTCGAAACCGAATGAAGTCCAAACAATATGCAAGATGGATGCTCCCGTCCGAATTAGAGTCACCACATTTTCGTCTGTTCATACCCGGACAAAAAAATCAGCGGGTGAATGGGTGTTAATGCTAAAACCATGTTGAGCTTGAAACCAGTTAATAGTAGGTAAAATAAAACGTAATTAGAATAGGCGAAATATTAGTACTCTGTGGGATAAATAAGAAAGCAAATGTTTTATTAATATTTGAGAAAGAGTATTTTTTGTTCGATTTAGCAGATGCCAACAAGTCACTTCCCTGTATGAGCAGTAAAGCGGACGTCCAAAAGGGCATTGCCATAGCCGACTATCATTGTCTCCCTCTACGGAGACAAGCCATGCTGCATCGTCATAGCCCCACTGCGACGTTGCTATCGCTTACTCGCTCTCGCTTGCCTACCGATGACAGGAGCGAGAGAGAAACATTAAATCGCTCACCCTTCATCGGGAGACCGTCGCAATCTTCGTGTTTCTCTCTCACTCCTGTCATCGGTAGGCAAGCAAGAGCGATTAAGCGATAGCAACGTCGCAGTGGGGCTATGACGATGCAGCATGGCTTGGTCTCCGTAGAGGGAGACCAATGATAGTCGGCTATGGCATTGCCCATTTTTTTTATTAACCGGACTTCAGGAAAAAGGTTGTCCCCGTCATTCCCGACCGAACGCGTGGTAACTCTAGTCCGACTCCGAATACGAGTGAAGCGAGGTAATTTACCGAGGAGCCGGCAACTCCACATGAAAGATTGCAAACGAGCTCCCCGAAAGCGAATCTGTTTGGGAGCTTTACATTTTTTGAGAAGGCAAACATGATTTTTCGTAGCACATTTCGCAAAAATCAAATTCGTAAACCTGAAGAATTTCGTTGATGAGGAAAAATTTGTTTACCTTTTGGCTTCCAAATTGAGTTTAGACCTAAATAAAATTTGTCACAGAAAGCTGTTACGTACGAAAACGATTTTTATAACAATTCGTTTATCAAAATAAATGGCATCAAACCAGGACATTTTTCCTGTTATTAAATAATATTTGGTTTAGGTAGAAATTGTAATAATGAGTAATTAATGTCCACGGTTACAAATATTTCCAGAGCGTGCGTTCGTGTTGCGTGCCTGAAATAAATATGGCAGCATTACTTTAATAACGGTTGAAAAAAAAATACAATATATTCTAACTGGTCATATTCGATTTCTATTACAATCTAAGATCCATTGTATTCTTCAAACGATACCTTACGTGCAATTTCACCGCGGAATATCGCAGACACACGCTCGACGTTCCTCTCCGGCTCCGAGATATTCCGGATATTGAAAAGCACAAAGCCAACCGGACAAACTGTCAATAACAATATCTCTGCCACAGCCCGCGTCCCCCTATTGTCTAACCTCATTTTAATTACTTCCATTCGAAACCTATTCGAAAACGAGACGCTGGAGCAGGTACACGTTTATTATACCGAGAACTCAGCTGCAAAAACCATCTCAGACGCCGAACTGTCTGTGAAATCGACTCCATAGACCCAGCGTCTCGACCACTCGTCTCGTCCATTCATACATTTTTACGTTCATTCAAGTAAGATACAATGGCGTCGAACGAACAAAACATTCCTTGCGCCGTTTAGCAAACAATATAAAATGGCATTGTGCGCGGGCGGCGGCGCAGGGCGGAGCAAGAAAGCTTTTTACAAGTGAATTTGATATCTTTAATTTATTACACCGTTTTGTTAGGCGTTTTTCTTCTCGTATGAAACAGTTTTAAGCGGCCTCACTTTAATGCTATTGAGCAAAAACATGCGGTTGGGCAACCGTGCCGGGCATTTCTCACGCCTCGCGTTGAATGCGCTGGAAAAAATGACTGCATTATTGCCTCGAGCGGTAGACGCCTTCCACCTCTAAAGCACAGACGTATCTTTGGGTCATTGAGCCTGTTTTATCGGTACTACTATGGCCGCTGCTCTGACGAACTTACTTCCCTTATACCTCCTCCTCCTGCTCGCCTTCGCTAAACCCGCCAAACTCTCGCGGAACACCCCTTTGTAGTCGACAGAAGAGTTCTTCGAACTGCACGATTCTCTAAATCGTTCTTATGCCGCACTACAAAGGTGTGGGCCGGGCTCCCAGGGAATATCTTTCCCCACTCCTACAATCCACGGATCTTCAAATCGCGGGTTAATAGCCTTTCCCCAGCGACATTAGTCCACCTCCAAGCCGGACTGTCACCTCCTCGGCGGTGAAATTGCGGCTGCGACCTCGCGCAGAGCCACCCAGTTCGGAAGCAATAAAAAAAAAGATGAAGTGGACGACGACGCCTGGACGGTGGAGATATAATGAACTGCGTGCGACTCACCTAATTCAGAATTTTGGAAGCAGCTATATGCTGCGGAGCCAAACTGTGAATTAATTACATCTGTAGTGTAGCGGCTCGGTGCCAACTGGAACTGAGCTTCGAATGAATAGGTTAAAATTATAATTGGACGCTTTAATTTTCAGTATTTACGCGGCCTTGTTTTCATTTTGGGACTAGGCCCATAGATAAAATACTCGTACTTACAATAATAAAAACGGCGGAGCAAGTGCGAACATGAACGAACATTCTTTGCATTAGCAGCTCAGCTGGGACACTATCGGAGTCCCACCACTACACTACCACACTGAATCTTACGACTCGAAGCGAAGTTTGGGTCTAACTTGAAGGCAGAACACCGCAAATTTATTCAGAACGGGCTCCGGCCTCGCCTAAAGTGGTTAACTTGGAACCAGAGCACCGCTGCACTCTTAAACAGGTGGGCCTTCGACCTCGCTACGAATGGCTTAGTTGACTTCGAGGTTTTTTAAAAGAGAATATTATATACTTACTCTACGTACTACGTACATACCGTGTGGGGTCGGTACTTACATAGCTAGTAGTACTAGCCACCTCTCACCTTGGCACGGTCCTTCCATCGAATCATTCAGCAGGTGGGGTCTTCGTGCCTTACTTGCTGCTTGATAGTTATTACGTTTATGTGCTAAATGTGGTGGACGGTGTCGTGCTGCAATTTACAAGAGTACGCGCAGCACAACTCCGTCTACTCTGCTTACCCCGATTGTCGGAATACAGCGTGTGGTAATTGTGGTATGTATGTATGAATTACTCTCTGTTGATTCTATGTATGTAACAATAGTCATACTTGGTATATTCCACGTACCTATTATTCCACAACATAGACGGACATTGTTGGAGAATTATTTATAAATAACGCTTGAAGTAGGCCATTAAAATCACCTGTAACGAATGTCCTTTTTGCGCGCGTCAATGGACATCCTGTCTCATTGTCCCGACGCGTTCTCCTCCAGTTAACTTGCTATTTCTGGAGGAAATGACTTTTTCATTCATCGCAGCAACGACTCGGGAGTTATTGTATTCGAGATTTACGGCTTATAGATATACTTGACGCGAGAGTGAATTGTGCCAATTGAGCTTTAGTGAATTCCTGCCATCAATGATGTATGCGGATAGGAAATAATAAACTTTTGGAACTAAAAAATTATGCTCTAAAATGTATGATTATTGATTACTGTTTAATGTAAAATCATCAGAATCGTTTTAGCTTTGGGTTCAATTTATTGGTAGGTACACCTACTCTATGCACCTAGTCGTATGTCGACTAGTCGTGTGTACCTACCTAATTGTATAAGCGGGAAGGAATTTAAAAACAAAATGTTTAGAATATGGAACATAACTCGTAGGTAGGTAAAATGAGAAGTGGGAGAGAGTGAGAAGCTCTAAGGTCGCTATCTACGACAGACAACACACAATCTAAACCGGTGGGTCTAGCTAGACTGGAAGCATGAAATTTTGCAAGAGAGCACAATTTATTTTTATTTTATTTTATTTTTTAAGGTCGTAATTTTTTAAGTTATAAATATGGAAACTGGTGTTTAGGTGTTTAGTTTATGAATATAAGTCAGTTGTTACTGGGGGAATATATAGGCAGGGAGAGCGTTCCAGTGTTTACCGTGATTTAGTTTTGCATCGATATATCAGCGTGGCCACTGTTTCGTGCTTCCCTATCGAAAAAGACGTTTATTGCGGTAAGGGCCAGGAAGGAATAATTTTGGTAATAGAAGATGAGGAACGAATAAAGTTTCAAAGAAATCAAGTCGCAACAACTTTGGTATGAAGGAAGGAAGCGGTGTGGCTGGCGCGGCTCGGAGAGCCGAGGGATAGAGGAAGTGCTGGCGCGGCGAGCGAGCGAAAGAGGGGAATCGGAGTTTGAGGCGAAGGGGCGGATCGCGTTCGACTAACTCAGTTGCGGCTGGATGGCCTCAACTCGGTGGAACATGACGCGCTGACCGAGTGCACTATCTAGTAAGAAGTAAAAAAAAGTTTAATTACAAATTTAAAATACCCGCGCAGCTCTGAGTTTTTATATTTTATTTACTTAGCGGTCTCCCGGCTCCTTTAAGTAAGTAAATGGAAATTATTTTTGACATTTCTAAGGACGGGGTTTTTTTTAATTTGTAATTTAACTTTTATTTCAAGCTTTTTAGGATTATATTTTTTTGGATTACTTAATTACTTGATTACTAACATAGCTAAGAACCAACCCGATTAAACCAGCTTGCTAATACAAAAAACCCCATCCAAATCGGTCCATCCGTTTGGGAGATACGATGCCACAGATAGACACACCCGGCATACATACACATACACGTTAAACTTATAAACACAGCCCTTTTTGCGTCGGGGGCATGGAGGTACCAAGCCACGCGGGCGCGGCGGCCGGAGTCGTAGCTCCATGGTCGGGGGTTAATAATATAATATTTATCTGAATGATATTAGTATGGTTATTTGTAACTTTTGTATTGCAATCGTGCGCATTCCATTATTATCTAGTTAATCTAGTAGTATATACGCAAAGCGAAAATGCATACATACATACATACCACAAGTAAGCAGAGTAGTCGGTGCTGTGCTGCAAGTACTCATGTGAATTACAGCACAACACCGACCACCATGTTTCGCAAATTATTCGCACAAGACAACTATCAAGCAGCAAAGTAAGGCACGAAGACCCGCCGGCTGCATGACTCGGTGCAAGAACCGTGCCAAGGTGAGAGGTGGCTAGTATGTCTCCCTTTAGCACGGAATCTTGTCAAAAGCGAAAATGATCTCGCATTTCCTTGAGAATTTCAGTAGGCGTTACGGAATTTAGTAATTCAATAATGAGAGAAGCGCCCCGGTATGTCCTCACAACACAAGTATGCTTTACGGCGAACAAATCAATAACTTGGAACTGCTATTGTCATACATTGCTTTTTTTTTTTCATCCGCAAGATATTTGACTAACCCACATGTTATTTGTTTATATGTAAACTATGTACTTATATGTAAACTTTTGAAATATTTCTGGTAATGAACAAAGGCCAAATGGAGCTCTGAGAAATTTGTAGCACCCAAAAGGTGTACTGAACGTGCAAAGATCAGTTGACTGTTCGCTTAGCTTTATCTGATGAAAGCCATCCTTTAAGTCAAATACACAAAATATTTTTTTACCGGACAAATTTGATGTGAGATCTTTAATTCTGATGGGTCTATGCACACTCTTAAAGTTTTATTCGGTTTTTCTATTATAACTATATTGTTTACCCATTCCTTAGGTTCATGTACAGGAAGTATTACACCTTTTTCCTGTAGACTTAGCAAAGTTTCTTTTAACCTGGCTTTTAACTTTAGTGGTATTCGTCTAGGTGGACACGTTCTTGGAATCGCTCCATCTTTCAGTTTTATGCTTAGAATGTCTGGGAAGCAGCCCAATCCTGTAAATATATTTTTATTTATGGCAATAAAATGTTCTTTGTCTATCTCTGGTTTACCTATAGAATCAATTCTTTGAATTAGTTTTAATCTAATACACGCAGATAAGCCTAAAATTGGTATTGCTTTTGGATTGTCAACAACAATGAAATTCGTGTTAATTGACTTTCCTTCAAGTCTTAACATTACATCTATTGAACCCTGTGGAGCGATTTTGAAACCACCGAACGCTTCCAGCTTTACATTTGTTTCTCTTATATTCTTACAGAGATTTAATTTCTTACAATACTGCAATGGTAAAATATTAATCTCAGCTCCAGTATCTAATTTAAATTTTATATTTTCACCATGGATTGCTATATTTTTATACCAATTTACCTTAGAATCTAAAGATCCAATGTGAAGGTTGTTCTGAGCTTCTTCCGTTTCATCTTTGTTAATTCCGAGCTCGTGTGTTATGCGTGAGTGCGACGATTTGTATGGCTTTCCCTGTCTTGTTGGCATCGTCTGCGATTCTGACCGGCTCGAGGTCGACATCCGTTTTGACGCATCTCCTTCTTCTTCTTCTTTATTTTGCCGGATTGCTGCTGCGCGACACATCTTTGTGTAGTGGTTTGGCCAGTGACATTTATTACATATGTTGCCAAAGGCAGGACACTCTCTGAACCTATGACTTGTTCCACATTTAGTGCATCTACGTGTAGTGTTTGAAACAGAGTCTATGTTTTTGTCTTTATTTAAAAGCTTGATATTCTGTTCCGCTAGTTCAGCCGATTGACAATAAGCCACTACATTGTCTAGACTTCTTCTTTCTCCTCTTAGAAGTTTTTCTTTGACGGTGTTGTTCCTAATCCCCAGCACAATTTGTGCGCATAAGAGCTTGTCTTCTTGTTCTGCAAAGTTGCATTGGTCGACCATACCTCTCAAGGCGGCGTAAAACCTTTCAAACGATTCTCCTTCTTGTTGTGTTCTTTGGAGAAATTTATATATTTGTACAGTTTCATTTGCTTTTGGCTGCAGATGTTTTTCTAAAATTTGTAGTATATTACTTACTGTTTCTTTGTATGACTCATCCTTTGGCTTGATTGACCTGTACAGCTTTTGTCCATCCGTACCAAGTAAGTTTTTTAGTCTGGCTACCTGTACTTCTTGCGGCTTCTTATTAGATTCTGTCGCTGTAAAATATATTAAGACTTCTTCTTGGAAGATCGAAAATTTTTCAGCTACATTGTCCGATGCCAGGTTCAGTGGCGCCGGCTTATTGAACATGTCCGTGGACATTGTAAATGAGTTTTGAGCTTGTAGTTCTTTTTACGGCTGCGCCATGTTATTTGTTTATAATAATTAAACAATGTTGTACGTATTTATGTAAGATTTTAATGCAATCCATTATTCAATGACATGTCTGTTATGTCGTTGCTATTGGCAACCATCTTTATTCTATTTTTAAATATACACCACACCTTTTACAAGTGACGGAACGCGTTTTTATACTAGTCCCCCCCCACACACAAGTGTTACAGAGATATTCTTTTATTTTTTATTGAATGCGCGACGTATGGCACCGAACCAACCTCAAGGTGTCTAACGACGCCCATGGACATTCAGTCGTATGCGGGGGTTGCGAATGCCTTGCCGGCCTGCCTGACAGACGCAAGTGATACTCATCAATACTAATAGAGAAAGCGCGACATATTCCGTCGAGACACCCATAACGAGACGTCTTTGAAAACTCGGCGGCAAACATAAGCGGTGGTTGCAAATGCCAATGTCCTTCTTGAAGGACCCGAGACTGTACTTGGGGCAAAATATATGGGCAGGCAGAGCATTCCAGAGTTTACCGGTTCTGTAAAGGAAAGATCTGCAGAACCGATATTATATAATATCTGTGACTTTCTGTATAATTTTTCTCCTGTCTGGCTATTTGATGCCGTTTTATACTTCTTTGATATTACCAGTAAATAATGAACATCGAGCTTTAGAAAGAGACAATACGGTTGTAGATCGTCGTCCCTTACGCACACAGACGTGCGAGTTAGTGCGACAGAGACGACGCTCTACAACCGAACTTTTTCTCTCTAAAACTCGGATGTTCATTATTTGTACATGCCGAGGCGAACACGATAGTTCCTTGTCTATCTCGTATGTACGGTGTTTACAGAGGCATTTGTTAAATTGTTAAGTTATTTGTCTACGCATAAATTGCTGCCTTGTTTGAGCCAGCGCCGCCTCCCACTTCAAGGTCGACGTAGGGTCGGGATTCTTACGATAGCTCGATAGCAGCGATAGGTAGGAGTAGTATTTGGGTAAATTGATTGATTGAATTTGATGAGACCATATCATAAAGTTGAATATATAATAAAATTACCGTAGAATTCGTTCCAATAAATATCTTGTAGGTGTGTTAGTGAGTGACGCGTGTAATGTAATTTTCGTAAGGTTTGAAATTGTAGACACCTGTACATTGTTAGATCTGCAGTGAAGGTGATATAGTTTGAAATTAATATATAAATGTATTCTTAAGTAAAGTACAATTAAAAACTATAGTAAAATAAACAATAATAATAACTTTATTATTATTATATTAGATTATATTTAATTTATTATAAGAAATAAACCTTCTCTGTAAAATGTACATAAACCTTAATAATAAAAGTAACCCCAATTGTTTTATTATTTATATATTTATAATTTAAATTATGTAGATCTAAATGTTACCAGAAATTTAAACAACAACAGTAATAGTAATTATAGTTTTTTGGAAAAAAATCACCGTAATACAAAATTACTTCAAATCAAACAAAGCTTCATCGAAATTAATTATGTACAAATAGCAAAACTCAACACAACGGTATAGGTAGGACTGAAGGTGAATGGAGCTCGTGAGGGACGCGGGCGCGGGGGAGGGGAGGGCCGAGGGACGAATGTTTGCGCTAATGTCTCGTTTGTGTCGAGTGCTCGCGACAATCTCCTCAGCCGAGTATCATTTCCTTCTTCATGAGCAGCTCCTACGAGTCGCATTTATTTTTTCTTGTTGAGTGCGCGGGGATTTAGCGGATTTCAACAGTTTGTTATCCAGCAATGTACAAGTGAATATGTATTTAATTTAAAAGCAGATTGAATATTTATTTAGAGTTAATTGTAGAAAAAAAATTATTATTAATTATAAAAACAAATCGAAATTTTAATATTTACAATTTAAACTTCGACATCTCCTCAAGCTCGTTTGCTGAAGTTAAAAAAAATTACAGCAGTAAAATTAGATTATTGTCTACGAAAATAATACCTCAAGATCAGTAGAAATCTTTTCGCTCTTCCTCCTCCTCCAGGTCGCCTGGAATTTTAATATTGTCGAGAAGAAGGCTCCAGCTCTCCTCTTGACATGTGGGCGTAAGACCTCAGTGCTTACAAGATTACTTGATCTAGCATCTATAGCAGTTTACATTGATAAGAGACACACGACATAATACAGCTATAATGCAGTTGAATAAATATTATTTAAAAATAATAATTCAAGTAAATTCACTATTTATGACTCATTTGTAATTTGTATTAGATGCGTTTATTTACATAATACACACTGGTTAAAATATTGCTTATAACAAGTGCTGACATGCAAACACGAGTTTAGTATGTACATTTTATTATGTACGTGGTTGTTCCGAAAATTGTTAGCCAAAGAATAAATACATATTTTTTTTTCCTGAAACTATTTTGATTTGACGGCTAATTTAAATACAAATCTCCTTGATGAAAATTATTGGCCCCCTATGTGTAGTTCTTTTTTTAAATATTTTTAACGGTTATCCGTCACTCATATTTTATTTGCAACAATGGACGTCTCGCGACAAGCTTTTCGTGTTATGATTTTCTATGCTTATAAACTAGGGTTAACCTTCAAGCAATCTCACGAAAATTTGCAAGCTGCTTTTGGGGAGTCTGCTCCTGCGTTAGCAACAGTTACTTATTGGTTTCGTGAATTTAAACGTGGTCGAGAGGCCTAAACGATGACCCCAGACCCGGCCGACCATCAACTGCAGTCACTCATGAAAACGTCATCAGGGTAGAGTGGCTATTGCGGGAGAATAGACACATTACACATCGGGAGATTCAGGCTGAACTGAAGATTGGTATTGCGAAGTTTGTCTGCCTCAAGCTTTCGGGGAGTTGAATAGCGAGCGCCCAAGGAGCGGCGTCCGTGGCATTCTTTTTCACCAAGATAACGCGCCCGCTCACACACCGGTAGAAACATGGAATATTTGACAACTTCGGGGGTACAAAGGTTATCCCATCCTCCGTACAGCCCAGATTTAGCTCCATGCGATTTTTGTTTATTTCCCACGGTAAAAAAAATGCTTCGCGGGCGAAAATTCAACACTGCAGACGAGGCCGTCCATGAATTTCGGCGGTTATTTTTCGACCTCCCGCAAGATACGTTTTTTAAATGTTTTGAAACCTGGTTCACCCGAATGCATAAGTGCATAGGGATTGGAGGGAAATATTTTGAAAAGCTGTAAATAATTTTTTTCATATTCTAACTATTTTTAATTTCACTAACAATTTTCGGAACAGCCTATGTACGTCTTCTATTATTTAAACGTAAATTAAATAAACCAGTACAAGTAAATAACTTATGTTTTATCGATACTTAAAAACGTTTCCTGAATCAACCTAATCCACAGGTAGAAATATGCGCGGAAATGGTGTGAGTAAGACATTTCCTTGACAATTCAATGAAAAGTTAATGAGCGCGCGCCCCCGCTCTCGGGTCTACAAGTTTAATGTTGTTTTCTCGTTGTTCGCTGTCGATCCGGTTCCTTGAGTGCATAGGTCGACATTGGAAGTGTCGACAAGAAAAGTGGAAAGTTCCTGTTGTTTGACAGAGTGACTGTTGACAAATTTGAAAGATATTACTAGAAATTATTTCAAATTTAAAATAAATGTGGTTTCCTTTCCATTGAAAATAAAAAAAAATTACCCCGACTTATTATAGAACTCGACCAATAGATACTTCTTTTAATTTGATTGATTTTAAAGAAAGGAATAAAAAACGTTTATTCAACAAAAAAAAAAAAACAAATAAATTACAAGTAATCAAATACACTTTATAACTATAAGGGCTGTTCCTTTGCAGCTAAAAAATACATGATGCAAAACCTAATAATGTGTAGATAAAAGCGGCTGTTTTTAAGTATGACCCCTTACACTACAAAACACAAAAATTATAATAACAACAAAATTAAGTAAAAAAAGGCAACGATTCTTACAATAGTCGCGAAAAATGTGTAAAATTTATTCCACACTGTGTTTACCAAAGCACCGTTGGCAGGAGTTGACTGGCGCCAACTGTAGTAGGCCACACCAAATAATCTTAAGGCGGAAATAGGAGTCAGTTCTTTAACGCATTTCCGCTTCATTCACAAAATGACTTCCCATATCGAGAGTTGAGATGTTACACATAAATAAAGAAACACATTGAACATACATACTTCATAAATAATAAATAAGACATCGATTTCGATCTATCTTAGAGAAGCGCCGGGACGCGCGCGACACAAGCGCGCGGAGGTGCTTCACCGTGTCCTCACTACCGGAGGCATCGCAGCCAGCGTTACTGTAGGCAAAAACACATATTCCCTTCATTAATTTTATAAATCGATTGTAGGTAGGCATACTTTTTTTTATGGAAACTGACACCGTTGGCTACGTTACCTTGAACATCCGTGATGTCAGCCCATAACACCGACTGAACTGGGTGCCATGTCGGTGCTTCCCTTCATTTCATGTCGGCTACACTGAACTGGACGGAAAACACGAACTTTTTACATAGCCGTTTCGACCGACGTTTTATGCAGTACGGTGGAACCAACCCGGGCGGGATAAACCCTACCATCTAGTAAGGTAAGAAGCGAAAGGACCTACAGTTTTACGTGGAATCCGAACCACGGTCAGCCTCCAACGGTCGAGCGGTCACCCATCCAAGTACTGACCGCGCCCAGGTGTGCTTAACAACAGTCGACCGACCGCACCATTGAGCTACCGAGGCTGAAAAATACTTGGACAGAGAACGGGCTGGGCACGTCAACCGAAGATACGACGACCGTTTCAATAGCCGTGTCCTACACTGGCGGCAGTGTGCGAAGACCACCCGCTAGGTGGGAGGACATCTAGTATACGTATAAAAAAACGATTTAAAAAAATACAAAAACCGCCTTCAAAAATGTATGAAATAAAAAAAATCTAACCCTAGAGTTGAAGGCGGTCGGTTATTTTCTTGCTTGCTTTAGCACCGCCTTCAACTCTAGGGTTCGATTTTTTTTTTCATAATTTTTTAAGGCGTTTTTTATATTTTTTTTAATAGTTTTTTATTTCACAGATTTTTTAGTAATTTTTTGCTATTAATGTACTCGGCGGAATCGCTCGGCCTTCGGCCTCGCGATGCCGCCTCCCTTTCCCATCCGATTTTGACCAAATTAAAATGGGACCACACGGGAAGCACCAGCTTTAAAATAAAAAAAGAATTTTCAAAATCGGTTAACCCTGTCGAAAGTTCAACTTTAAAAAAAAAATGCAGTCGAATTCATAACCTCCTCCTTTTTTTGAAGTCGGTTAAAAAAGATTCAGTACCGCTGAAGGTCGGGAGGACTGGAGGAAAATTGTAGAATGTCCAGCAGTGGACGCTTACACGCTGACTGACTGACAGCACCCCTGGCTACGGAACCCTAAAAAAACTAAACCACAATACAGGTGTGTAGGGTTCGATTACTGCGACTGCGAGTCCATTAGTGGTAGCTGCAACCGTGACGCTCCGATCATTTAATTTTACATATAAACATTGTATAATCGCGTGACTGATCGCACACCTTTAGCGATCGACCTATCAAATCGCTTTACACTACACCCATGCTACAATGACATGTAGATAGATAGATAGATAGAAATACTTTATTGCTCCAAAACATTTTACAGTAACAAACCATAAGTAATTTACGTGAGGGGTAGGTAGGTATGTATACTTTTTTTTATGGAAACTGACATCGTTGACTACGTCACCTAGAACATCCGTGATGTCAGCCCATAATACCGGGTGAATTGGGTGCCATGTGAGTGTCTTTTTATACATGTATGTATGTAGATCTATCAGTATAATTGTTAGATAGATAGATAGATAGAAAATACTTTATTGCTCGAGAAATTGACGGAGATAGTACAACTTTAAGTGTTTTTGAATAACGGAAGCGACTTGCAGTGCCGTATACAGTCAGGTAGTAGATTCCACAGCCGAGCTGCGTGCACAGAAAATGAGTTTGTATAAAATCCAGTTTTATGAGTGGAAATGGCTAAGATATTATCATCACTTGACCGAAGCGTTACAACGTGGGAAGATAAGTACTGAAAACGCGAAGATAGGTAGCTCGGGAGCAGAAGGGTTGTTGATACAAGAATAAAGGAGGCCAAGAATTATTATTCTCCTTTATTTCACATTTTAAAAATTTATATTTATTTTACATATTTTTACAAAAGTAATTTTATTTTATTTTTATTTTTTATTTTCGTTTCGTAATAAAAATACACAAAATTAATACAAAAATAAAAAACGGTAATACCGCCGGCGGCGGGAGACAAGCCTCCAAGCGCGCCGGCGGGTGCAGGCCGTGGCTACGGAGCTCTCCGAGAGTATAATAATAATTATGAGTTACAAAATATTGTTGGTGCTTTCCGTCCAGTTCAGTGTAGTCGGTATGACCAAATGGCTGCAAAGTGAAGCACTAGCATTGCACCTAGTTCTGGCAAGAACAATGTCCCATGTACTGACATGCCAGGTTCCATAAGAAAATTATTTCATTGTATTTTATCGTTTAGTTGTCTGTATTGAATATGGTTAGTGATTTATTTAATTTTAATTCTGTAAGTTTTTTTATGGATAGCGCAACATGTGGCATCGTTTCCCCTACAAGCAGGTGTCTAACGATGCCCATGGACATTCTGTGATGCCCAGGGATTGTAAGTAAATCAAAACAACTTAATTTAGAAGCAGTAGACACTTAAAGATGATTTATACTATTTCTTCATTAGATATAAACAAAGCCGAAATAAAAGAGAGAAAAAATAAATCCCGACCCCGAAAATAATTGTTGGGTCCACTAAAAACATTCTGAAATCATAAATACCTAATTTGTATCAAGATGATCGGTTACCTTCTTGAAACAATTATGTAGGTACTAAAGAATATTACACACATACAAACAAATATATATCTGTGATTGGATGACTACTAGCTAGACTAGAGTAAGGGAGAATTTCGATATAAAATATAAGGACTCTACCATATAGATTTGATCGCACTTAATTGATCGAATTATTGTTCCTGCGACGCATCATTGACTTCGTATTACTATTAAAATGAACCGGAAGTGCAGCAAATTGAGTCGATGACGTCACATATCGATATTAGTGTAATGGGTGTAAAATTTCATTAAAAGCATTTCGAGCTAATCCCGCAGTGATGTAAAAACTATTCCGTCCTGTATTTTCAGAAAACATAGCATATTATGTGTGTGTGTGTGTGTGTGTGATACTCCATACGTTACATCAGTCTTGTATGCAGCCGGCACCAATTCGGTGCTTCAGAATTTGTGATTTTTTTAAATATGTGAGACCGCGCCTCTATACCTCTGTACTGTACATTTCATGCATCTTTCTATATTGTGAATCTTCCGCTTCCAGGTCACGATGCCATCGTCGTTGTCCCAAAAGACTTTCTGTAGAGGAAAAGCCACAATACTGCAAAGATGTGTGCCATTTGCACGTCAGATCGGCTGCGGTTGATGGCGGGCTCTAGTATACGACGCAGCACTTAGAATATGTCAGCTCAACGTTAATGGCGAGCCATAGTTTTTAGGGTTCCGTAGCCAGCGAACCTGGCCGGGACTCTTATAAACTCGATCTGTCCGTCCGTCCGTATATCTGTAACACGCGCTGTCCGAGATAACTACTCCAGTACGTAAGGCTCAATAAATCTAAAATAAATTATCAGTCAATGTATTCCTTACGGCATGAATACTATTTTTTAGTGTATGTCTTGTGACAGTTCGCGGCCAAAAACGGACGGTTGCCTTTAAATTGCTGGTTATAGGGAAAATAGCTTATAAAATAGTATTCTTGTGGACGGCAACGACGCAGTCGGTGCGGGCGCGTTGTGGGGCAGCGCCATGAACAATGTTCGCAAATAACGCCTTTTCAAGTGACTTCCAAAAAGGAGGATGTTTTCAATTCGTCTGTATGTTTTTTTTTTAGTTTTTTTTTTATGTTATTTATCTAATAATCCATTTCTGCTAGTATACGTTGCAGATGGTGTCTGTCATTACGAGTTTTGTTTTTTTGACACCCGTTACATGATGAGCGTGTTAATGTTAGCCAAGGATCGTGTGACGCTGACTGAATCAAATCTCACGCAAATATAGTCGCGAAAAAATCCGTTTTTCTAATACTGTTTTTCCAAATGCAATTTCCGCATATATGCGCGGTGTTGCCTGGTTACTGGCGATTAATATGGAGTGGCAACTCCACTCTGGCAACCACAACTCAGCATTAACGATCAACGGCGAGTGCGGCTTCGGGCTCCACTGGATTCGAATTTCGAATTAATTTCCGGCCATTTTGGAAACAATGTGCACCGTAATTGGTTTGAACTTATTTGACGCGAGCGTCAGCGGTCAGGTGTAGCGAATGAAGCGGTTAGGGGTTCATCATAAACAATTTTGAATATCCAATTTCGCACGGACCTTTCACCCGTTGGTCATCTCTGACGTAATTACGCAAATGCTTGAAAAATGTGTTTTCCAAAAACATATTTTAATGTTTTATAGTTGCCATACGTATGTAAACACACATACTATGTATTCACGCTGTATGCCGACAATAGTGTAAGCAGAATCGGTATATGAAAGTACTCCACTAAATTACTTCACATTACCGGTGAAATAATTAGAAATCGGATGAATAGTATCTGAGTACACGTTGTTACGATTCGTAGGTATTCAGTGAAATTTCCAATATGGTATAATCTCTCACTCGGGTACGACATGACACGGGCGCGCGGAATTCCGACATTGAAAATTCAAAAATTTCGAATTGATAAACTTTTTCACGCAACAGTGGAGCGTCATTAATAAAATGTGGACCTGTATATCACCGAGTATATGCCTAGCGTAGAGCAGAGTAGCGTAGTACAAGCTGTACACAAACGTTTTTTGTCGTATCTGATGGAATTAAACTACATCTGTGAACGAGGTTCCTGTATATCTGCTGCTCACTACAATAGCGTGTATTCGTGATAAAATGCGACTCTCGAAGCGAAGAACCCTTTTGTCGCCGATCTCTCGATTTCGTGTGACTTCATCGACAAACTTCGCATAAAGCTAGATAAATATCTGAAGGAGTCCGCGGACCGTCGGCGTCCATTGTCGGCGTAACATGTCGGCGTGTCGGCGTCGTTTGTCGTCGTAATCGATCACCCGTTTATTTGGTGGAATCTTCACTTTGAACGCTGACTGAAGTGAAGGTTCGCGAGGAATTTATTGCGATTCTAAGGAATCTTCTATTGATAGAAATAAAATTGCATTATTTTATTTAAAAAAAAAAGTCGTTCAATGTTGTTATCATCTTCATGAGCCATCACGATAACGATCATGACCACCTCGGTAGCTCGGTCGTGCAATGGATCGACGTGTGATCGTGCATCTGGGCGCGGTCAGGACTGGAATGCGTGACCTATCGACGGTGGAGGCTGGCCGTGGTTCTCGTAAAACTGTAAGTTCTTTCGGAGATGGTAGGGCTTATCCTGTCCGAGTCGATACCACCACACTGACTGTAAGTTCGATCGGCAAGTCAAATGCAGAAATATTACCTCCCACGTTTTTCCATTATATTTTAACTCCAAGCCTTCAAGGCCCCTCGTAATCGTGACGAAAATGCAGCAGGCGAGATATTTTCATTACTTGTTTACGAATCTAGCACGAGATGGCAGGGCGTCTCCCTCAAGTTTGTACAAGGAAGAAAAAGACGAAAATATCAAAATACCCGTGCAAGAATTCCCTCAACATTTATGAGTCTTCAAAAATAGGGACGTAACTGACGAGAAACTTCCAAGCGAACAATTCTGAGTTGAGTAATATTCAATTTAGGAGTTTTTATTCATCTTGAGTGCTGCCCGTCTCATCCTTCGGTCTGTAAATACTTTGTCTGCCGGTTGTATGAAGGCATTTTGCCTTCTCGGCGTACTAGAGTGAAGACCTTGTAATGAGGAGATAACTTTATAGGAGACAATAAAATGTATTTAGTTGTCGCCTTTCAGGATAAATAAAAAAAAAATTCGGTATTATCAGGACGTATTTTTATACGTGGGACGTGGAGATCCGTTGTCTCTGCCTACCCCACCGGGAAATAGGCGTGACGCTATGTACGTATGTATTTTTATTATTGTATTGGCTCTTGATTTCACACGAAGCAGGAAAAGAAAATGTATTAACATACAATTTAAGACATACATCTTTCTTAAAATCACGACTACATAAGGTGATTAAAAAATGATTACCAAAATTTTAAGAGGTGATTTTGGAGCTCAAATTATCAATTTTATAATTTGAAATTTTTTCTAAATAAAAAGAATTATTCATGATTCCCAAATACAATTTTGGAATTTACCGCTATAAAAATGTATGAAGATCGTGAATTTAAAAATATTACAAATAAATAAAATAAGTTGTTAATTTAATTTAAATTAATCACCCCTTAAATTCTTGGTCTGGTCTTTGTTAAATTATTATTTACTAGCTTTTGCCCGCGGCTTCCCTTGCGTGAAATTCGTATTTAAAAATAATAAAGTAAGTATCGTGTGGGGCCGGTACTTAAAAAGAATAGCCCCACTGCATCTCTCCCCGTGCATGTCGTAAGAGGCGACTAAGGGATAAGGACAAGATACTGCGCTAAAGGGAGACAGGATAGCCACTTCTCACCTTGGCGCAGTCCTTCCACCTAGTCATGCAGCAGGTGGGTTCTTCGTGCCTTACTTGCTGCTTGATAGTTGTCTTGTCCGTATACTGTGCTAAACGTGGTGGTCGGTGTTGTGCTGTAATTTACCAGAGCCCTTATAGCACAACATCGATTACTCTGCTTACCCTGATTGTCGGGATACAGCGTGTGTTATGTCAGTGTCATGTGTCAGTGTCAGTAAAGTAAGTAAGTACGCTACCGTATCTTTATTTCGGCGCGCGGAACCATTTGGTTTGTATGAGAGCCACATCTTAGCACTGAATTTTATTTAGCCTATCCTGTGTCACGTATAGTTAAATGTGCTTGTACTAAGTTTCATAGTTCGGATGATCGGTTTAAGAGTTATGGAGGAACATACATACATACAGAAAAGATTTCTAAAAATCGTCAATTTAGTTTTAGTATCATACATAGAGTCTACAAACTCAGTATCTCATAAAATAAAGTATTCCATGACCACCCCTTACAGATTTATTATAGTATTGATACTAATGCCACAGATTACTTAATAGTTACTTCGTAACAGATAAATCACTCCATAGAAAATGTTCCTACCTTCGGGCTTTAACAGCCTACTGCTTCACGTCCCCAATCGCTGCGTGCGAAAATGTACCTTAACTATCGAGTGTAAAGTGGTTATTGCTTTGCAGCTGCGCGCAGTTGCGTGGGTGAGCGTCTATGTATACTTCGCGCGGCCCGCGCGTCGCCCGTCGCGTCAGGCGGTAGGCAGTTAGCGCGCGCAAGTACATAGAGTGCGTGAGGCCTGCTAATGCACTCAAGCAAGCAAGTAGGTACATAATAATCATGTATGGGTAGTGTATGTATGTTTTCACTCTTATCTGATAGTTCTCAGAACCTACCTGCGTCCTCTTGCTTGGCTTTCATCGATCCCTCAAAAGTTTTGCGATTAGCTTCATATCTTCAGTTCCCTTCCGAGTAGAGAATATTGCCTACTTGCCCAAACTTTTAGGTCAGGCTCTTCAGAAAATCCGTGAAGTATTATCGACGTTGGGTGCAAACGGCCCATTCGGTTTCATTTTCTTCGGCATCACAATGAATACATTGATAATAAATTATTAACGGCACTTGACACAATGAACATTCGGAGTGGAGCTGTGGTCCATCGTCGACTGGATAAAATTGCATTATAGCGGTAAGTTCGCATTATTCCTCCTTTAAAATATTTTTAATACCCTATATAACCCGTAGATATTAAATTGAATCAAATAAAGAATAGAATAGAATAGAATAGAAATGATTTATTACACACAAAAACACAGAGATACACAAGACAGAAGATAACATACAGAAGAGCAATAGAAGTTAACAATAATTCGCACAGAAACAAGAGAAAAGTAGCGTGCAAAGGAGGACATATCACTTTAAGTGATTTCTTCCAGTCAACCTTTGGGTGATGAGAGTAAGTGAAGAAAGAGTGTATTCACTTTGTAATTTACCATAGAAATGCAATCAATATTAATTATGGGACACGAAACCTTATACAGCTCTTTTCAAATCACTCATTGTTTCATTATTCAAATCAAAGAATTTAGATAGCCCCCGCTCCCCACGTCACCGGTTTCGATCTCTGTGATTCAAACCTTATAAGATGGCCTTACAGCAAAGGTTCTCAAACTTTTTTTTTTCAGGTACCACTAAAACCAATATGTTTGGCGGGCGGGGCGCACCTTGACCTACAACAAGCTAATAATAATATTTATCTTCTATATCTATGTACATTCTTAAATTCTCTTGGAGGTTAGCATCATACCAAAGTTCAATTAATGATTTTCTTTCCTCGAATGTAAGTGATCTCGGAAACGGATCTAAAAAAATATTTCTTATCAAATTTAGTTCTTAAAAATCTTGTTTAGAATATTCTTGGGAACTCACTATGAGCATTGAGTAATACTCGCGGTTGTCTTCTCCGAACTCGACGTTTCGGGCAAAACGTATGGCCCGAAAAGTTTTTACATATTTCCAATGTACAGACACGCAAAGTTTACAGTTTTATTATGTTTGATTATGTACTCGTATTAAGAGCATACAACATTTAGAGACTTGATGCTAATCATGCTAATCATGTGTGTGGTGTGCCAGAGTCATTATTAGCCAGTCAGTCAGTGTCAGCGAGGTGCATTGTCAGTGCTTCCCTTTCATCGTGCCGGATACATTGAACTAAACGGAAAACACGAAATATTTCCGTAGCCCTTTAGACTTACCTTCATTCAGTGCGGTTGTACCAATCCGGACAGGTTAAGTCCTATGCTAAAATATGTAAGGCAAGATATCCGAACTACTGTCAACCTCAACGGTCGGACGGCCCATCCAAAGTCTGACCGCGCCCTCTTAGAAAACATATAATTAGATGAGAGCGGTGGAGAGACCCGGCACGTGAACATAGTTCACCTTGGTGGGCTTTTGATTTGTTATTATTATTAGGTAGTAGTCTTTAGTTATTTATATTGCTTTTAAAATTCAATTCAATTTAATTATTAAAATTTTGCATTTACTTTTTTATCTCATATTCCTACATGTTTTTTTTAACTTGTACTACTTCTAATCTTAATCTTTCAATGTACGCACTCAACGAGCAGAAACTTTATAAGGGACTAGCTTTTGCCCGCGATATCGCTCGCGGTAGACGCAGTTTTATAAATATGATAATGAATTGTCGCTTCTCTTATATTCTAGCTCTCTATCCCGTCCGTACTACACGTTCTTTGATACTGCTCAGCCCTAAGGCTAGTTAGCGTGATGATATATAGCCTAAGTGAGCCTCAATAACTACTTTTTCCATTGGTACAAACCGCATCAAAATCTGTTCAATGGTTCCGGAGTTTAACTTAAACATACATACATACATACAGTCAGGCGTTCCCTTTTATAAGAAGCAGAGATAGAGATAAGTTCTCCTTTGCATCGCATGTTATTAATTATTGTTTACATTGTATGCTACCTTTATCAAATGTTTGTGGTATTTATGTAAAATAAAGCATTTCTACATACATACATATCACACACGCTGAATCCCGACAATCGGGGTAAGCAGAGTAATCGGTGTAATAAAGCATTTCTATGTATATAAATCTCCTTCAGAAACACATTTCAAGTTAGAGATGCCATGACTCACGTTCAGTCAGTC
Source organism: Nematopogon swammerdamellus (assembly GCA_946902875.1). NCBI lineage: Eukaryota > Metazoa > Arthropoda > Insecta > Lepidoptera > Adelidae > Nematopogon > Nematopogon swammerdamellus. Next base: position 15,792,372 of record OX336345.1, read on the forward strand.
TAGGTCTAGTGAATGGTTTCGAAGACGTTTGTCAAAGCTGAGTGACTTGAGCTATAAACTAAAGTTAGATAGCATAAGCCAGCGGCACGGTATGCGGTGCGCTTCCAACAATGCAACCTGTCTTCATTGTATAAATGTTTACCAAAGAGATTTATAATAGTAGAGTGTAATCAGTGTGCTGAACTGAAGGATGGGCGGTAAACAACACAATCTTACTATAAACGGACAGTTTTAACATTACAGCTTTTCTCAGCGTGAAATTTGGAGCATTTTTCACAAAATCTAAATATATTCTGTGTCTATGTCTGTGTAATATCGCACTTAATGAAACGTCGGTCGAAACGGCTATGTAAATAGTTTGTGTTTTCCGACCAGTTCAGTGTAGTCGGCACGATCAAAGGGGGAAGCACTGACATTGCACCTAGTTCACCCGGTGTTATTGGCGACATCACGGACGTTGTAGGTGATGTAGCCAACCGTGTCAGTTTCCATAAAAAAAAATATCTTCTACTCCTCTGTAAAATGTAATATTACCAAGGACCCAGATAGCGTATATTAAATATATAATTGATTTTTTTTTCAAAGTAACAAACAGACAGACAGACATTGAATGTTATTATAATGTCAGAGAGTACTTTGAACATGGACTTTGAAGCGAGTGTCTTCGGCAACGTTCGTTCCTCTATTCATCCTACTATTTTAACACTCTTTGGTATGTTCATACTTGACATTCAGCTGACAATTTCCCCAGACTTTCTGAAGGATGAGACTTTGTAGCCGGTTGCGACATTAGATTTCGTCGGAGACTTTACTTCAAAATATTTCGCTGAAGGGTTAAATGTTTATAGAGTGATGAAGATCTCGAGGCATCGCGAACTTTAGGCGTAGGACGATGGATTAATTAAATTGGAGTTTGATTTATAAAGAAATAGTTTTAAACATTTTAAATCTAAGATTTTCAGTCTCAGCAATTGTTGGAGAGTAGTGAAATTGGACAAAAATTATTTCCAATATTTTTAACTTCAATTACAAAAATCATTACAGCTTTAACTTTTTGAAAGTAAAACCGTAATACATTGTATTAATTCAAACAGAGAAAACACTATACTCACACTTAGATTGACCTCCGTATTAGACATTTTACTAAAAATATTGGATTGGTAAAAATCGTAGACAGAAAAAAAATATTGAGATTCAAGGGAAATGCAATATTATGAAACAAATGAGTACGAACTATTACCACATTTAATTTATAGTTTACTAACTTTTTATAGTTTTTAACCAGCTTTGTAATTTACTTCCATTCTTCAAGTGTGAAAATATCTCCAACATAAATAATAATTTCCTAAGCAAACTTCGAAACGAAATAACAATGTGCCCCAAGATTTAGCATACAAAAGATATGCGGTTGTTTTCAACACACACTCTTTTGTTTTCGTTTTCGCAAACATTTTACATAATTTATTATTTCAACGCGAGAGAAGAGACGACGTGTCCCCCCCCCCCCCCCCCCCTTCCCCTTCCTCTCTGTTCCCTACTCTATAGCCTCGTATGCCTCATCTATGCCTTTTCCCCGAAATAATTACACCATGTCGCTGAAACACACAGCTGAGCTTTTTATGTTGAGTACAGATTTCAGAAGCGTATTTATTTAGACCCATTCTGCTGGACAGTATCAAAAGCGGGTAGCAAGATCACCATCTGATTCCGAGATTTTTTCTTAAGATTGTCTCGTGAAATGTAGGTATCATTTGCTTATTCTGTATCCGTGAGAGAATCCTAAGATTAGTGGAACCATAGACAATCCGAGTATAATCCTCGGGCAATTGGGCCTAAACCTCGAAACTGCATGTTTTATGTTTTTATTTATTTTATTTTTATATTATGTCAAGAACATCGGCGATGTACAAATCACGATGTAGGTACAAATACATGACTATGGTTTGTTATTATTTTTGTTTTGTCATGTTCAGCAATGCAATCTACAATTCGAAACGAAGGGCCAAGCGAAAAACCTTATACAGAAAAAAACTACCTCAATATTATTCATACAATATGTCATTTGGCGGTATTGATCCAATGACAAAGTCCCTCAATTTTAAATAGCAGTAATTTCAAACGGTGGGGACTAATTATAAAGTTCAGTGTACTAAATCTTGAGATGAGATAAGACAACTAAGCAACTAAAGACGTTGGAAATATCTATATAAATATTTATATTGATTAAAATTCATCTTTTGAGGGCGGTTAAAGGTAAAACTTTTAATTTAATAAATCCGGAGGTAAAAAGGTCGTTCGCGAGTAAACATTTTCTATTAAATCTGCCCGAAGCGTACAGAATTATTTAAACTTGGAAATATACCAGAAGAACCTTGTCACGTGCAAACCCCTCGCTGAAGTCTAGTATTCTCAGCGATCATCATAAACTAATGAGTTTGACAAGATTCTACAAAACTTTTTCAGTTTCAGAGCTGACTGTACTTCTCGAAAAGTTAAATAAGTTGTCAAAGTTCATTAGGGGATGAAGAAAGTTCGGCCGTATTTGTAAAATCAACTTCACTGCCGCAATGTTTACCTTCAAATGACACTCAGTCTAGTGGATAAGCTGCCAAAACACCTATCCAGTACAAGAATAAACACCAGAACCCAGACTGTTAAATAAAATTCAAATGTATATTTGAATCAAATAAAATTTATTTTCAATAAATTATACGACATATTTAATATTTACAATAAAGATTTTTCGATCTATTAACAAATTGTACAAAATTTCACAACTCAGAGCACAGACAGAGCAGATTTTTGTTACCTCATTAAGTTTAATTTACAATTAGGTAATTCCAAATACCTATAACGGGAATGTATGGCGATGTGTGTCGGGCGCGGCGGAGGCGGCGGCGAAAGTGTCGGTGTCGTCGTGACTGACCACGTCCACGTGCAGGTCGTGTTCGGTGTCGCACGAGGACTCGGAGCGCGAACGCCGCCCCGCCGAGCAGCTGCGCGCGCAGCAGCACTTTCTAGTCGCCGCGACCTCTGCGCCGCTTCCCGGTGTCTCCTCCTTCTTCTGCTTCACGCGCCGGTTCTGGAACCAGATCTTCACCTGCTTCTCCGACAGCCGCAGGTTAGTCGCTATCTCGATCCGCCTCAGCCGCGACAGGTACATGTTCAAGGAGAACTCTCTCTCGAGCTCCAGCAGCTGTGTGCTCGTAAAGGCCGTCCGGATCCTCTTGCTGGAGTCCTCCTTCATCTCGAGTCTCCTGCGCTCGCGCCCGTACCCCGGTAGCCGCTCCTCGGGTAACCCCAGCGGCGGGGTAGGCGTCGACTGCCGACTGCAATCGGTGCGCGGCGGTGAGTTCAGTCTCGCCAGCTTCGGAGACGGCGCGTGCGGAGACGGCGAACGTCTGCGGACAGGCGGCGGCGACAGATCGCTCATGATCCTCTCCGACGGTGGCGACTCTCTCTTGAGCCTCGCGTGAGCAGCGGCGTACGGGGTCGGTACTCCGTACGGCCTCAGCGAGTCCATCGCAGCCTGAGGTCTAGGAATTGGCTTGAAGAGCGCGGTTTTAGAGTTGAACTGTCCGAGGAGCGGACTGAAGAGCGCCGCTTGCTGCTGCTGGAAGCTCAGCGAGAAGAGATAGTTGCCGAGGTAGCCGGCGTGCGGGTACGGCAACAGCGGGTTGTGCGCGCGCATCTGCCCACCCAGGAACTGCTGCTCCGGCAAAACAGTCTCCGCCGGCATTCTGTTCGAAGAAAAATCTTTCGGCGAACTGTTGATCAACGAGTCCACCAGAAACGATCGCGACATTTTACACACAAATTGTCTGTCACTTTTGCAAATAGGTACAACAATTTAAATGTTCGGTTCTCAGTGCACCCGATATCGGGTGCTCGCGACGCAACAAAAATTCACAGTAAAACGTTTTGACCTCGCTCGATGGCTATCGCAGTTATACTAATCCAGTTACAGAAGCTAAAACTAACTTATAGGGTGGCAAAAAGTTTCCCCACCAGTCCCGAGACCCTATTCAATTTGAACAATGCTGGTCGCGCGGGACCGCGCACCCCGGCGAGTGTCCCCTCCACATACTTAAAAACATTTTTACTTGTATTATTAAGCATTTTTGAGCCCGACAATGGGGCGCTTCGTTAATAACATCCACCCCTAAATATCCCCACTTAGGGTTTCCATTGTAAACAGTCGAGTCTTTAATGTAATAGTGTTTACACTGTAATATTTGATGAAGTTGGATGTGCATGCCTTGATGCGTACATGTTTGCATACATTGTAGACAACAAATTGGCATTATTGTATAGTACTTGCATACCTTGTAAAATAAATATAACTATTTTTAGTTAGAAACCGACTCCACCCTTGAAGTATCTCCTATCCAACATAGAAAGAATCATAAAAATCGGTTAGCGTGGTATTTAATTAATGGCCAATTTGTTCCCATGCACATGCTTGGGCTTTAAGAGTTTGATGATTTTTTGATCCTACCATCAGAACTTGTCCAAATGTATACGGAACCACCTCTAAGTTACCCCCTTTCAAATAAAGCATCTAAATCGGTGCACGTGGTAAATAATTATCGCTGAACATTGTTTATATTATATGTATGAACTCAACTTTTATTATATTATTATTAATGACTTGACTGAACCCTATGTTCTTTGTATTTTATTTTCTTTTTTAGTTAGGCACAGTAAGGAGGAGGTTCTCAATTTGTCGGAATATTTTTTATGTATGATTCAGATTCAGATATTTATTTCGTCACAAAGAACACACAACACTAACAATATTTCATTGAGACAAATGCATATTCAGTATGATTCGTCATATTTTTTTAATTTTTTAAGTCTCGTTCAGCAGTACAAACTATTTATGCAAGGAAGAACCGGGTAAGAAACCGTATAGATTTTTTCAATATAACTTACATACCTACTAAGTTTTAATTACGTTAATTACCCGAAAATTTACAGATGGACCCCTTTTGTGCTTTTGTACCGCCTTCAAGTCAAGGGTCCGAATATGAATCAACTTTTAAGTTGTAGTTATTTTTTGAACTGTCGGTGCAATGTTTTTTAAAACAGTTTTTTTTATGAATTCGATTAAAAATCCTTCAAGTAGTAGGTATCCTAACACTAATACGCCGTCGATGATTCTAAGTTCGCTTGTTAGTCCAGAACTACTCGATCAATTCACATGGGATATGCACAGATATTCACAATACCGGAGACTTTCCTTTGGATTGCTGGCTATACTGGACTAGAGGAGAACACAGCCGAAGTTGATATGGGTCTAACGACCCATACCGCCCGTACGGTGGTATAAAACCAGTCGGTTACAATTTAAGCCTAGCAAGGGAAATTACACTTATCCACATGCGAAAGAAATTGAAATTAACATAAATGTCGTTAGTTAAATAAATACATACTTCAACGTCTCCATAGCTCCAGACATCGCAGTTAGAATCAGCTCCGCTCGAGGCTACAAAAAGTAAATCGTCGACAAGTTTTATGGTTCATCCCCCGAAGAGTAATTGCGGAGCACTGCTCGAGGCGTTCCCCCGCGTGATACCTATAAGAAAACAAACACTCGGTGAAAGTCTACAAGTGCTACTTTGTGCTGCCCTGAACATGTACGTGTAGAAAAGTGCTACATTTGAAAGCTTTAGAATTAATTAAGACTTACCTGTGTCGCGTCCCATCTACCTATATAATCTATTTTGCTTCATCTAATAAAACACAATACTTCGGAACGTCGTCGGTCGAAACGGCTATGTAAATAGTTCGTGTTTTCCGTCGAGTGAAGCACTGACATGGCACCTAGTTCACCCGGTGTTGTGGGGTGACATCACGGATGTTGTACCTAGGTGATGTAACCAACCGTGTCAGTTTCCATAAAAAATAAAATTTAAAAAAAACTTCAGAGATTTATTGTAAAAATGATTAACATTCCATGAAAAAAATCCAGCTGGTTTAAAACATTTTGCAAACTACGTTGCAAGGTTATCTCGTCTTTTTCCTATTTTATTTGTGCTGCGAAGGGTATGAGTTGTATCGTAGATTGAATATAGTGCCTGTTGTATCAAGACTGTTGGAGCGCAGTGTCCACAGTATACGGGAACACTCGCCTATATTGCAGAGGTGAGGAAGGAGGGTGGGATGGGGGGCAGGTAGGGGTGTCTGCGGCACCGCCCCCTGGGTGGGGCTCCAACGCCGCGGCGTGGGCCGCCCTGTGGGCTCTCGAAGCACGGGCGAAATTCTTCAAGCTGTGAGGTGGTGCGCGATTTTCGCAAGATCGAAGCGATTCCGGTTCATTTAAACTTGTAGGGTTTCAAACTGTTTTTGTTTTGTGCCCGTTTTGGTTAGAATTTGATTTTGTTTCTGTTGTATTTCGCAAAGTTGCATTAACTTCTTTTAATTTACACAATCCTTAAGGAAACGAAATAAAATCGAAAATAAATAACATCGAATAAGTATATTTTTAAGTGCCGTTGTCCTGAGTTATCTTAATGCATCATAAACAAAGAAAAAAAATTGAAGTTATGCAAAATAACATAAGAGAAAGTCTCCCATGTTTGTGTAATAAAAAAAATTATGTATGATTTAATGTTTTCTTTGATCCTTGTACCTAATCATGTCGTAACCGCAGAAAGAACTAGTAACAATGCATAGGTAATTTTGTGTAAAATATACAAAGAAAAAACATTTAAAACATAGGTAAGAATTTTATCCTGTCATGTCATTGTATTATTTGTATGTATATTGCATATCTTTATTGACTCGAATAAATGGGCAAAAGGTGTGTAAACTCGCATAAGACATTTTCTTTCAGTATACATTTGAGGTGTACAAAAACTGTATGTTAGGCGGCGGAAAGAATTATAATTGAGATAATGTGATGCATAACTTAAAAATTTAACATTGAAGAAATCGTCCTAACCAAAAGCGCAAAATATATATGAATATTAAATTTACGTAAGTTTAAAATGTATACATAATACATATTTTATTATTAAATAGATTTTGCCCGCGGCTTCGCTCGCGTGAAATTCGTATTTAAGAAGAACAAAGTAATACCCGCTTACTTATCGTACCTTTATTTCGGCGCGCGGAACAATTCGGTTTGTATGAGAGCCACATCTTAGCGTAACTGGATCTGAATTTTATTTAGCATATCCTGTGTCCCGTATAATCAAATGTGCTTGTACTAAGTTTCATCAAATTCGGATGATCGGTTTAAGAGTACATTTCACATTGACATATAGAAAACATTTCTAAAAATTAAATAAGACTACTACATACTGAGGAACTATTTACTAACTCAGCTACACTATATACCTGTTAACTAATTCAGAAAGTTTCTCCGAAGGCGGAAGCGAACCAGCTGAAGTTTTTATAACGGAAGTTTCTAGAGCAAGTTTCAAGGAAATCTACAATTTACTGTCGACCGTGATCGAGGATAGTTCTCAACAATAATAGCCGGGGAAAGATTCAATGAAGCCTAGAGAGGCAACATTAAGTCTTGAAGAAATAAAAGTTAGATAGTACTAAATGTATTATCTCTTCGAATCGGTGCGGTTCGAAGAACTTTGACAACTATATAGATTCGCGGAAATATATACCAGATTCAGATTCAGATACTTATTTCACCATAGAATATTTCATTGAAACTAATGTATATTCAGTAAAGTTCTAAAGTTCGATGAATGCGATAATTCATCGACCTATAAGAATAAGAATCATCGATAAAAATAAGAAAGATGATGAAACATACACATAAAAACCGGCCAAGTGCGAGTCGGACTCGCGCACCGAGGTTTCCGCACCACAAAAAAAAAACATTGAAAAAAAACACGTTTCTTGTATGGGAACCCCCCTATTTTTTTATTTTCTATTTTTTAATATTTGTTGTTATGTCCGTCATAATAACACATATTCTGTGAAAATTTCAACGGGCTACCTATTACGGTTCAAGAGATACAGCTCTCGGACAGACGGACGGACGGACGGACAGACAGACGGCGTAGGCTTAGTAATAGGCTTCCGAACGGGATACGGAAAACCAAAAAAAGGTACAGAAGGAAATCGATCAATTGTTTAAACTTTTTCGTGTATGGTCAGAATCTGTTTGAAAATTTAATACAATTTACTGAGATAGGAGGCAGTTTGTTTCATCCATCGCTCACTCTCTTGTTTATGTGCTACTTCTTGTGTATTTTGGCGTGCAATAAACTATCTGAATTTGAGTTTGACTTCGTAAATAGTGCAAAATACTGCAATGTTGTTTGCTTCACAACAGTGGCTTCGATTATGGATATCAATTAATCGATATCGTGCAGCGTCACCAGTGCGTGTGCGGGGCCCAGGTTGAGGTAGATGGGAGACACGGCCTTAGCTGCGGAAGGAGTGCTGGAAGAATACCGCGTCATGCCACTTTGAATGACATTTTAAGACGAGCCTTCAGATCGGTCAACGTGCCATCCATTTTGGAGCCAACTCTGAGCAGGGATGACGGCAAGCGCCCAGACGGGATGACCTTAGTTCCATGGTCTCAAGGACAGGCTCTCGTCTGGGACGCGACGTGTGTTGACATCCTCGCTAATTCGTACGTGGAGTCGACAGCGCGTCGTGCTGCGTCCGCTGCTGAGTTGGCTGCCGTGAATAAACATAACAAATACAGGCAAATAAAAATTCAAAATTATATATTTACAGCTTTCGCAGTTGAAACAATGGGGCCCTGGTGTGCCGAGGCAAAAATTTTAGTGAGAGAATTGGGAGAACTTTTGCGGGAAATTTCAGGAGATAGCCGTGCCGGTTCCTACCTCACACAAAGAATCGGCCTTGCCATTGTGAGGGGGAACTCGGCCAGTGTCATGGGCACCTTTCCGACAGCGGCAGCAATGGACGAGATTTTTTACTTTTAGTTGCTGTCGGCAAGGTGCTCGTGTAGCATCTTCGGGGATTTCCCGTTAAGGTTTTTATATATTTATTTATTATTATTTCATTTATAGTTTTAGTTTTAGGTAATTTTAATTTAGGTAGTTTTAGTTTTTATGTTGATTGTTTTAAGTTTAGGTAATTTTAATTTAGGTAGTTTTAGTTTATATTTGTAGTTATTAATAAAAAAATAATATATGAATTCCTTTCAGATTTTCTAGTGTACCTATTAATAAAAAATGTATTATGGCTACATACAAAGTAAAATTTCGTTCTTTCTGAGAGATGTTACATCAATATTACTCACCTGATTTGACATATTTAATTTTAATATAGTAGATATGCAAGACTACGATCGATAGATGAAACATATTAGGTTAGATCGATAGCTTTTTGAAAAGACGATTTGATTAAGTTCGCTGGATGAAAAAAAAGCATCATGAAAATGTGTCTGAATTTACTTGAAAAACATATTGAACGTAATGTGACCAAAGTAATCTTTTGGAAAAACATTATTTTATTCGTTGATGACAATCTAACCTGTTAATAATGTAGGCAGCTTTTACTTTTTTGTTTCAATTCGTAGTTTTGCAACAAAAATATCTGAACTAAATTTTCGCTTACGGTAAAAATTTACATGCGATACGTAGGATATATCGACATATCCAACCCGAAAAGAACGGCGTGACGCTATCTCGTGGGGCGTACCGTCACAGAATAGAGAAGAGTGTGGGGCCGGTACTGTAAAAGAATAGCCCCACTGCATCACTCCCCGTGTACTGTCGTAAAAGGCGGCTAAGGATATAACTACCTTCTATATTACTAGGTGGTAGGGTTTAGCCCTCCCGGGTTGGTACCACCGCACTGAATGAAAGGTCGGTCGAAACGGCTATGTAAATAGTTTGTGTTTTCCGTCCAGTTCAGTGTAGCCGGTACGACCGAAGGGAAGCACTGACGTGGCACCAAGTTCACCCGGTGTTATGGGTTGACATCAAGGATGTTGTAGGTGATGTAAGCCAACCATGTCAGTTTCCATAAAAAAAAACTCGCTTGCACCCGTGGAAATGGCTCCGTGCTTGCTTTTTTTTTTTTTTTTTTTTATGGAAACTGACGTTTGGCTACATCACCTACAACATCCGTGATGTCAGCCCATACCACCGGATGAACTTGGTGCCACGTCAGCGCTTCCCTTCGGTCGTGCCGGCTACACTGAACTGGACGGAAAACACAAACTATTTACATAGCCGTTTCGACCGACCTTTCATTCAGTGCGGTGGTACCAACCCGGGCGGGTTAAACCCTACCACCTAGTAATTGCATTGCTTACCGTATATGGGGCCTTAAGGCCTCTAAAGAGATCTGAAATGTTCTTAACACTAATCGTTTCAGTTCCATCACGTTTAATTACAAAATGGAGGTTTGTAGGCGGGTCTGCGGATAAATCGGCAACATCTGGCTTTTGATAATAAAAGACATTGAAGTCAGGTTGTTCAAGCCTGTTTCCAAAATGATCGAAAACTTATTTTATAAAGAACTGGCACGGTGGCTGTGCCCCAAGAGTCCATCAGACAATCAGTCACAGCCAATAACACCACTCCTCGCGAAATCACACTTATCGAGGTGCCATGTCAGCAACAAGGCGTACAAAAGGTTGGCGTGCATTTTATTGACAAGATTCAACATTATTATCTCAGTGTTATCATCTCTGGTCCGCCCCGTTCCGTTCTCGCGTCTAAATTAATCTACGTACATATATATTTCCACGTTCCTTAAATAAACATTTTCATATTAATAAAACTGACAAAAAAAGCGTTACATCAAACGGTAGGAAATTATATCTCGTTTAAAACCATTCAACTTGAGCAATACTTATACAACTAGGAGCATCATGGAGTTGGAAGAGGCGGCAACAGCGTGTGTCAGGATTGAAGTCGGGATCGTGGCACGTGGAGATCTGTTGTGTCTGCCTACTCCTTTCGGAAACAGGCGTGACGTTATGCATATGTATGTAATTATGTATGTAGCGACCGAACTCTTAATAACAGTAAAACTCCTTAAACCTCCTAAAACAAAACTGAAAATATTGTAGTGAAGGTCTTTGCTAAACTGGTAATAACAATTTTCCCAGTGTAGGTACTTACGCACATACGATTCAAAAGTGAAATTAAATAAATGAAAATATACTTTACAGCACCGTAAAAAGTCACAAAAGGTGAACTTAAAACCTAAAGGCATTCTCTGCCAGTTATTTCTGGGATTGTGGGTAAAGTAGATAAGTAGATGGGTAGGCGAAATTAAACTAAAAAAGCCTAAAACAATTTATAATATATTTACATATACCTACTTAAAGCGGTATAACATAGGTAAATACGAGTAATTTGGTATCTAGTGTAATCATGTAAGTAATTGAAGTATTACATCATTACTTTTTAAATAAACTTAATTTTGCTATTATAACTAAATTACAAAAAACTTATAAATAAAAGATTTCCTCTATAGGGGCCCCAAACACATTGTCCCAAGGACGGATGCAGCATTCCCCATCTGAATGGCGATAGAAACACGCTGACGGAAAAATGCTGCAGCTCGCCGGTCACCTGAACATTCTATTAACTTCTATTAACATTCTATTATCTAGTTACTTGGAGACAAGCCGAAATGACTATTGTGCAGGTGGTCTTAGATCACGTAACATCACCCCACAACGTTCCCAAGCCCACAATCTACTAGAAGACGCCGCCGCAATCTACTACTGCCCATAAAAACAAATACCTGCAAACGCCACTATTACACATTACATAAATTGTATTTGTTACCAATATTTGGTGGGCACGCACACCATTTGTAGGCCAGAAGATGCTTTTTTTTTAAAGAAACCTGACATAACGGTCATCAACATCGTCTAACACACCCGTGATGTCAGCCTCTTAAATCTCGTTCCTATCGGAACTAGTTGCCATATTTTTTTTTTATTATTGATAGCGCGACATATGGCGCCGAGCCACCCATAAGGTGTCTAACGACGCCCATGGACATTCGGTCGCATGCGGGGGTTGCGAATGCCATGCCGGCCTGACAGGTGCCCATTCACGCCCCTCTAGAAGGATCCGAGACTGTACTTCGGGGGGAATATATGAGCAGGGAGAGCGTTCCAGAGTTTACGGGTTCTGTAGAGGAAAGATCTGCAGAATCGATTGATACGCATCCGCGGTAAGTCCAGCGTGTAGGGATGCAATCCCTGCCCAGTGCGTGTGGTGCGGAGTTGGAAAGGGGACGGCGGGATCGCGTTAAACAGCTCCTCCGAGCACTCCCCATGGAATAATGGTATGCCATGCCAGTGATTACCTTTGATCGTATCGGCTACTGAACTGTCCAGAAGACACGAACTATTTTAGTACATAGCCGTTTCATTCCGTGCGGTGCTGTCAGTCAGTCAGTCAATCAGTCAGACAGCGTGTATGCGTCCACTACTGTACACACGCCTCTCCAATGTTCCTCCAGTATTCAGCGGTACGGAACCACTACGATGTCGTCGTCCCGTCCGGCGGGTGGTCTTCCCACACTCCGTTTTCCTGTCCACGGCTGCCAGCGTAGGACACGCAGTCCTGGATTTCCAATTAGGCCGTATCGGCTGCGGTCTAGGGGCGGCAGACTTCAGGGGGCGGCAGATTTTCAAAGGCGCTATAGAATATTAAAAGTAACACTTGCGCTTTGGTATAGTGTAAGCCGTCAAGCTCTTGCGCGATTTATGGACGCAATACTCTAGCAAGTCACTTGTGGATAGAGTTTTCGATCTATTAAATGCTAAATATCATTCGGATAAAGGTTTTAAGTCCCCATTGCGACTTAGTAATACTCCTATTCTATGCTATTCATGTTTTGCGCGGGCGGCGAAAGTCAAGTGGCCTATACTTAAAAACAGTACAAGTCCGGCACTGAGGACACGGTTAACCCAACGGTAATCGTCTCTTCGGGTGACTAGCAACCCGGTGTCCAATATAGTCTACTTTGGTGCGTCGGCGGTGCGGAGGCATAGTTTTACTTGAGTAAGCAATTGTGACAGAAATATACATTATACTTGTAATTTTGTCTTTCTGAACTTTTCTTCCTTCCGGCCTTCAGCGGTACGGAGCAACTGATTTCAAACCGGGCAGGTGATCTTCCAGATACTCCGTTCCCTGTCCACTGCCGCATGAAGGCCGAGAGGACTGGAGAATAGGAAGAAGGAGAGGCATATATCCAGCAGTGGACGCATATACGCTGACTGCAATTTTCTTCCACCTCCTTGACAAGTCGGTGCCCTCTCCAGGTATGTATTTCTATGCCCGCTACCTGAAACCGCCCATCAGACGGAACGTTGCGTTGGCAATTCCAGCTAATAGGTCCTTCTTCACAGCCGTGCCTAATGTGAACTATAGCTTGAATTTCTGAGTTTAGATTACGTTGGATAGTTGAAATGTAGTTTTAGAGCAAACCTTGCGGCCATTATTTTTATTTAACATTTTCGGGTTAAATTATGTGACGTTAATTAAATGCCTTTTTCTTGTATCGTGACGATTTTCTTCATATTTATCACGCGAAAAAGTTACGAGCGAAATTTATAAACAATATTTTATTTGTTTTTGTTTTGTTTCGGTACTTACGAGTACCTATCTTGTACTATACGAGTCATACATAGATTTCCTTATTATTTTTACCTTAAATACTGTTTTAGCCTTAATGCTCCATGTGGGGTCGGTAGTACCGATACTTTACGCGGTACTTTATAAAATAAAAGCTAAACTGCATCTCTCCCCTTGCATGTCGCAAAAGGCGACTTAATAGATGAGGACGAGATGCCGTACTAAAGGGCGACAGGATAGCCACCTCTCACCTCGGCACACGGCACTTGTCTCATGCGCAAGCGGCCAAACAAACCATACTTATTCCACCATTATTCTCAGACTCCATGGCGGCGATTTTCTATACCGCTCCAGTTATCTGGAGATGCCCTCAATGCTTACGATTGTGAGTTTCAAGCGATTTCGTCACGGCCTCTTCTGCCAGCACTACTCAATGCCCGCCGACACCTAATATAAGTTAGAATAACTCACGAGGATCTCTCTCGATCAATGAATTGACATTCTTGCGAGTATGAATGAAGTGAGACAACAATGACAGATTCGTCGCGACTTTGTAGTATAGTTAGAAGGAATAGTGTCTCGAGTCGTATTGTAGAGTGCGAATCCTCTTTATATGCGTGACAAAGAAGAGTGTTGCCATTATGTCTGGTAGCTGGAGGATCTTGTACTTGCCATTGACAAGCGGAGGTATTTGTCGGCTTACGTAATGATGTATCGGCTCGGCTTTGGTTTCATAGAAGCGGTTATGTTGGCATTCAACAGGTTAATGAAACGCCAGAACTAAATACTAGGCCAACAGTACAATAGATCACATATCTTTGGTTATCCTATTACTAAGCAGCTAAACTTGTATATATATGTAAGCTAAACTTGTACATATATATGTATATATGTGTATATAAATAATTGCTATCTCGGAAACGGCTTTAAGGATTTGAATGAAATTTTGTATTTAGATAATATAATTTTTTTTAAGTTGGAAAAAGGTGTAGACGCCGAGCGAAGCTCGGTCGCCCAGGTACTTTATTATTTTTAATACAGGTATTTAATGATTGATGGTTATTTATGCAAGACAAAAGCTGATCGATTTATCGCAATGAAACCCAGATTTTATTAAATATTATTTATGGAAACTGACACGTTTGGCTACATCACCTACACCTACCTACTGGGCTGACAACACATATTTTGTGTTGTCAGCCCATAACACTTTGGTGAACTAGGTGCCAGCCATGTCAGTGCTTCCCTTCGGTCGTGCCGGGTACACTGAACTAGACGGAAAATACGAACTATTTAGATAGCCTTTTCAACCGACCTTTCATTCAGATATTTCCAATCCCATGTTAACCTCCCTCTCTTTTCCATACTTAGATAATTCAAATCTATTTATCAAAATAGGCTTCAAAAAAGCTGAGGTTTTATGCTTTAGGAAAGGGTCGCCAAAATAATGAACAACATCGGAAACTGACCTTTTAATGGCGATATCTCGAAAATTACTAGTTTTTTAAAAACTAAATTTAAACAGTTTAAAAACGTACCATTTACCTTTTAATAAATTGAATATTATTTCCTTCAGCACTACAACACAAAACATACTCGTCGACAATCGGTCACAAAGGAATGACTTTCATACTGCTTTCATATAAAGTTTGCTATAGTCATTCACCTGGCTCATTCATTGTCGCCCTTTTCACTATACATTCAGTATCACGGCGGCGAGTGAAGTGACGGGATCTATAGGCGCACGGCCCGCTGCACCGCCCACACTAGGATTGATTGCATAAGTGTTGCATTTAGTCGGTTGGACGCTTTCGGCTTCTTGGCTAGGCTTCTGCGTTCACTGGCTTGCCAGGTGAAATAACTACTGGGGAAGTTCTTTTTTTTTAAGGATACTGACACGGTTTGCTACATTACCTACAACATCCGTGATGTTAGCCCATAACACCTTGATGAAATAGGTGCCATGTCAGTGCTTGCCTTTGTTAGTTTATGACAATAGCGTTACGGAATAGCTCGCGTGAAAGGGGAGAGAATGATCGACGCGATTGAACAAAAAAATTTAGTCTTTGATTGGCCTGTATATTCTTAGAAAAGTGTTTTGTCAAATTGTGTTATGTTCATAGGCCGTTGATTACCAGAATACGAATTACATTAATACTATCTGAGAACAAAGCGGAACTGGAAAATAAAAAATAAAAACGATTACCTGAATAAAATAAAATTGACTAGCACGGCGTTTGTGCCCAAGTGTCTAGTCAGACACAGCCAATAACACCACACCCTCGGCGTGACAAAAATTTTTTGACACGCTTTTTGAAGACCTCCCTGAAAGAAAATATTAGGGAACACGCTCATAGAAAGAACAGGCAAGTTAAGCAGATCTCGACCAAAGGTCGAAATAGAAGTAATAATTAATTTAATTATAATATAATTAATGCAATAATTTATTATATAAAATAATATTATTAATAAAATAACTTTATTTATTTAGTTTTACTGACTGTGGCCAGTTGTATTTTATTTTACTGTTTTAATAAAGTGATATTTATGTTTTATTTGAAATGAATTTTTTATATTGATATTAATAATTTAATTTAATTAAATTAAATTTAATTTATATCTAATAAATAATTGTTTTTAAATATATTAGAAATAAAATAAAAAAAAATAATTAATTATAATTGTATGTATTACAATTTTATGATTTCAAGGACTAATTCATAATTTATTTAATAAATAATGTTTAAATTGGTTATACATACATAGCGTCACGCCTGTTTCTCAGTGGGGTAGAAACAACGGATCTCCACGTACCACGATCCTGGCACACCTCTGCCGCCTCCTCCGCTTTCATAATGTTCTTCATTAAAATTGTTGTTTCTCCTTCTTTGTATTATCTTTAAATATTTTATTAGATGTGTAGGAGCCAATTTATATACTTGAACGAAACGATCTTTACTTAAAAGAAACGATCAATCAAAACGGGGTTGAAGGCCTATTTAGATTTTTCGCTGAGTATCAGCATATTCTTACTATACTAGTAAGTACTCAGCGAAAACCACCCTTATTAGCTTATGTACTTAATTCGAAATAAAGTGCAGTTCGTCGCCGATTTTCAAGCAATCAACCTAATTAATACCTTGAAAACTCAAAATGGCGGGCAGCGTGTTGGAAGTTATTCAGCTGTACGTACACAGATACTAACAAAACCTAATGCTTGACACCAAAGATGACAAATTCGCTCAAATGATCCTCGGTAGAGCGGAGCGGCACAATAAGGGCACTCGGTGCCAATGTAGGCACAAACACGACATCAATGGCACAAAATGCGGACATACAGGGACCGTGTAGAGCCGGCGGCGGCGGCGGCGGCTTGTTGACATATTGTCGTTTTATTGTACCTTTTACGATCCAATGTCACCGATATTGTAGGAGTTAAGGTCTCGCGAACGTGCGCGATATTACAAGAAAAGGAAGAAGCCGAGAATTCCGCATTTCGATCGTGAATGTGCCTTTAAATGTAGTAAATATAAATATACTATTAATATATTATGAAATACTCGAAAATATAAAGTCTAATAATAAGAACAACGCCGACGCACCACGTCGGCGGAAATGACAGTAAAGATATTATTTTATGAAATTAAATTTATTTCATTGATAAAATATATTATTTACTTATATTATTTAATAAAAAAATACATATTTTTTTATGATAATTATAAACAATTAACTCGACTGTAATTAAATTAAAATAGAAACTAAAACTACCTATCAAATTAAAATTACCTAAACTAAAACAAAATAAACAAACTTTAAAAATAATTAGCCACACGACACGATGTCGTTCGTTGATAAAATATTTACTAAGATATATTTACAGTTAGAAAATGTTGAATTTTCTCTGTAATGTAGAGAACTGGCAGTTATCCCACCGGGGTTAAGGCACCTGGATATTATGTGAGAGGAATCTTCCATCAAAGGTTGGATCCCGAATAATATGCGTGCATAATATAATACTGATCTTAAAAGTTACCTTCAAAAACATTAGAAGTTCTCGGTTCCTGCTTCGATTTGTAATGCTCGTACTATACTACGAGTAGCAGCAAGAATAAAACCGGGAACTCCCCACTCCTGTTATAACTTGGCGGTTAGTATAATATCTTAATTATTATTTTTGAACATTTCAGAGAGATGGTACTATATTAATTAATACACTTTATAATTTATTGTGTTTCAAAAAAATATAAATAAAAAACAGTACCCTACGCAGTCGGGTAAAATAGGGTCATCTTACAATAAATACCTTCAATGTTCGCACGACTGCATTATATTTATTAAATTCACGCCGAACTAGCGCATGTAATAAACTCATATTAGTATAGCAAACGTAAATATTTGAAAAATCACAACAACAAAAACATTATTAATACCGAACAATGACTAATATTCCTCCACCATTATAGTAATAGTGGATAATAATCCATCGCCCCGGGAATCGAACCGTGGGCCGTAATTAAAAGATGTCAGCGGCACGTGGCTATCTTTAAACTATCATAATTTGCTCTCGTGGGCCACGTGCTTACAATATGTTTGTTTCGACATCTCTAATCCATTTACTGATGCCACGACCGTGCAGGATTTGGGCCTAAGGCACTTCAGTCTATGGAAATCGAAGTATTGCCCAAGAGGAAATCAAGAATGTAAGGTTAGGTACTCGTGGGGGTATATAATTTTTTTGGTTGCTCTGTTTTTTAATAAGGGCCTATTTTCAAATCCACGTTGGCTTAACTAATACGTGTAACGCGTCCGAAAATTTGAGTAAATGTTGTTTTTTGGGGTTCCGTAGCCAGCGGCGCTGACTCTGGCCTTGTAAAATCGATCAGGATCTGTCTGTTGCCGCCTGTAGCTCCTAATCTAAGCCGTTTGAGCGATCTTCTATAGGTTCGGGAGAGGCAACAACATTTATTTGGTCATCTATGTCAGGGGTCCTCAACTATAATTAATATGACCCGCAAAAATAAAGTTGCAAATTAAACAAACATTCTAATAGGTCGAGTTGCATATCGGTGAAAAGGTCTTACGAATCCCTAACATTTCAAGTAAATAGTGCATTATTGAGAATGCATAACGATATTCTAATAATTATGATCGAGAGCATATTATAACGAGATTAAGTAGAATACACTTACCAGAAACACATACTTACAAATATTAATTACATTATATTATGCAGAATAAAATTATCCTAAAGATGTACATTCATGATCGTTCGTTGCTTACACTTATTTTGAATAAAAAAATAAAATTATGATAAAATTATTCTTCAGTTTTCAAGCGTTATTCTTCGGTAGAAAATAAGCCAGCGCCGTCTTCTAGCCCCACCCATCTGTTTATTTTTCTACGTGTGCTCCGGATTCTCGTTCAAACTGCCCTTATGATGGAGATCTGTGTCTTTGTTTTCAACCATCCCACGATGTGTGAGTAAGGCTTCTGCCACTTGTCGGCTAGTTTAGTTGCTGTTCGTTTTATTCAAGTATTGTATTTAATACCAATGGCACCATCGCAAGCTATTACCGAAGGCGTGAACGATGCTCGGAAGTCTTAGGCGGCCCGGTATAGACATGAAATCTAAACATGAAACCACCTAAATAAACACCAATAAAACTTTGTACCAGTGAGAATGAAAAACAAACTGGCGTAAACTATCTATGAACTATTCCAACACTGTTGTTATTCGATTTGTTTACATCCCTTTCAGGCTTAGACAATTTCTTTCAGGTTCTCAGAACAATATTAGATACATTTGTAGAAGTAATGCGATTTACATATTGTTATTTTGTGAGATTGTGTTAGGTTACATACGAAGCTTACATGTACCTATGTACATACATACGCAGGTAGGTAACTATAAGTAGATAAGCTCTCTAAAATAGTTTTCTCTTTTATTTGCAAGGGATGATGTAGGGGCTGGACGGCTGAAATGATCCATTCGTTGTCATCTTATAAGCCTACGCAGCCGGATCTACATGTGGGCAAACACCGCAGAATAACGGAAACACGCCGCATGTAAAACTGTCCGTTCGTAAAAAAACCTCGTAAAACTGTAGGTCCCTTCCCTCCTAATCTTACTTGGTGGTAGGGTTTAACCCGCCCGGGTTGGTACCACCGCACTGAATGAAACGTCGGTCGAAACGGCTATGTAAATAGTTTGTGTTTTCCGACCAGTTCAGTGTAGCCGGCACGATCAAAGGGGGAAGCACTGACATGGCATCTAGTTCACCCGGTGTTATGGGCTGACATCAAGGACGTTGTAGGTGATGTAGCCAACCGTGTCAGTTTCCATAAAAAAAATGTATTGTTATGTCGAGAGAGATACGTGGCAAGCTAATACAAACACGGTTCGACAAATAAATATAAATAATTTTGGATCAGACTGTAGCTTAACCTTCTCATCTCTGTTTAGTATAAAATATATTTTCCGTCTGTATGTACTCGAATGTTAATTTTTAACTCAAGAACGGCTAACCGTTAGCCTTCTAGTTAGACCGTTAGTTAGGTCTTCATAGAGATGACGTTAGCCGCTAACGTCATTTATAAGAAGACCCCAATTATGAATTGTCAGTAAAATGTTATTTTTGAACGCACATTTTTTTCACTATAACATTGTAATATAATTCGCCCTACCAAACAAATATTTAACTCCGGTTTTTTTTTTGTAGGCTTGACTTACAGTTGAACCCAGTTTTACGTGAGTGCTTTCTTGTTTTATTTTTTTCTTAAAAAAAAACTAGAGAACGTCCACTTTGTGTTTGTATTATTTTATGTTTTTTCAGCGCACACTGCTTTTGTGTAAAATATTCAGCGATAATTCAACATCGGTACCAAATATATGGAACAGCCTATAAGTAGATTGGTAGCAAGTGTAGATAAAATTAAAAACATAAAACATAATGCAATCTATTTTTCATCGCAAATTGATGAGAGCATACGATGCGGAATAGTGCAAGCGAAGTTTGCTAGTGAAGGGGTTAATCCTGACTCGCCCTATAGTACGAAATGTAATTCGAGATCAAAAATGTAAACAAAGAAATGTCACAGTCAAAGTGATGTTTCATGGGTAGTCAACATTTTTCTAGAGAGGCAATTTTATATTCTTAATGAAATTAAAAGATTTGTATTATCAAGGTGTTTCATGTTTTTTATGTAATAAAAAAAATTTACCAAACAAAATTTATTCACTCTCTGATTCTAACTCTGACGAGCTTGACGATGAAGAGTCAGAATCAGTCACATTTATTATAAACTGATACGTCACCGTATCAATAAGGTGGTCGAGCTCAAACATTTTATTTTCCTCTTTAATTACATGATTAACCTAATATATAAACCTGTTAATATATTAAATTGTTCGAACAAATTTATTTTATCCATTTTCTGGTTTAAGAAGAGCAAAATGTTTAGAGCTTCTGCCTTATTGCCAGTATAATAAAATAAAATGGCGTGATTTTATTTCAAATAATTATATTTTATTTTTGGATTGTCTTTTACGTCACTTTAAACCTGAAAACTGTGTGCCATATTTTGTTTTACGTGTTTAAGATATGCGTACAATTTTAACAAGCTATTTTAGTACTTTTCGAAAATCTACACAAATGAGACTATGGTTTTGAATTGGCAACACCTTTGTTTACCTTTTTGATCTCGAATTACATTTCGTACTTTACATTAGGCAACGTTCATGCAATTGCTTATCTAGAAGCGGCATCGACTTGTGCAGGAGATGAAATACGCCACATGGTCGAAATTACAAATAAACATATTATCTCTATCGTGCTTGTTTATTCGAGTATATTATATCTGCAAGTGAAGTGTATGCAGACCAAATATTGGTATTTGTGAACCCCACGAGTGGAGATTTCTACGAGTGTAGTTATGTGACTCTACATATGGAAAAATCGTTCAAGTGTGAGTTTTACTCGCGCACGGAGGGTTCCGTAGATCTATTTGTCTGTCTGCAATTTCAAGTACTATTTTCTTTCTTTCAAAGTAGGTGACAAGGTTCGATAAAAATGTATGAGAATTCCGATTCTGGGTTATTATTTCCATGATAGCAGGCAACAGATTTAATATTGCCGGTGACTGGCAACTTGTAGTTACGCGCTCCGCTCGTTGCCTGCTGCCCGGGCACTACCAAATGTTGACGTCGACGTATTGATAGAATGGTTGGGTCCAAACCATTTTTTTTTTAATGGGTCCTCAAAATGGGTCGAAACCTTCCGAGATCGGTTTGACGTCGAATCGTTGAACGAGATTAACCTAAATTTAACTTTTGCGAAACGGCTATGTAAATAGTTCGTGTTTTCCGTCCAGTTTAGTGTAGCCGACATGAAATGAAGGGAAGCACTGACATGGCACCTAGTTCACCCTGTATTATGGGCTGACATCACGGATGTTGTAGGTGATGTAGCCAACCGTATCAGGTTCCATAAAAAAATAAAAAAAATATGTTTGTCTCGATATTATGTATAAACTCATATATCATATATTAGCCTAAATAATTGTATATAGCTAATACTTTTGATCACAAAGTGTTTAGTAGGTTATATTTACAACGATATTCAAAATTACTTAGTCTAGGGAAACCTGTAATTGGCATTATTTTTAGCTAGTTATAATTTGCTTGTTGTGTTTATGTAATATGCTGTTGGTTTTCTTAAAACATAAAAATTAAAATAAAAAATAAACACTAGGGATGCAATGGCTCGACCAGGTAAATTATTTTAGGCTCGTTCCAGTATTGGAATCTCGTTTTTATCAAATTAAAAAACTGAATGCAGAATTTCTTATTGCAATTTCTTTCCACCGACCTTGTATGCAACAACGCATTAGCTTTATACAGCGTTATACAGATTTTCTGACGGGTTTTTCGGTCACCAGAGCGAAAGATTTTCGACGTATGGTCATTCTCCTGCATGGTATAATTCAGTGAACTTGCTTTTTACTCAGCAGTTCGCAGCTCCCTCTAATTAAGGTCACGTGTTTCTAAAAGTGCTAGTGTGCGAAGGGTTGAGCTGATAGGGGGAAGGGGGGAGGGGGGGGGGAGCTATGTTACTTTCACGTAATTAGGTATAGAAAAGGGGATGCAATATCAATGATTACAGGGATGTTAAATGGACTTTTTATTAAAGTTCATTTTATTTTTAAATAAATCATTTTCAATATAACTATAAATGATACATAAAGTGAATAAAAAAATCACCGCCGCCCACACACTTTTATAGTTTTATTTTAATTTTCGCAACTCAATAAATTGATTATTTTTTGTGCCTGTAAGTATCACGTTTGTGAGATACTCGTATTTGTACACATTTTTTATATTAGGAGCATGTTCTTTTCAAACTTTAAAACATTTTTCAAAACCCATCACTTAACGGTTAATAAATTTAAAAAAAGGACACGTCTGCAAAGTAACCCTTCCGCACAAAAACATCTAACATTTACCATTAAAGAATGAAACCGTGCGCGAACATCTCTCTACAAAGAAAATAAAACAGCTAGAGATACGTCTGTCCGAGCACGGCCGACTTAGTAACATATGCCGTCCGTGCGCCCTCTAGCGGCACAGATTACAGGACAAAGCGAATTCAACATCGATAATAATAACAATGTAACAATGGCTTATTATTTTTATTTCTGTTGACACACAAATGATCATCGCGCGAGACGTATGAAGCGAGCCGCCATATCGGAACGGACAGATCATTTTTCTCTCCTCGCTACGAATAGCGGTCTATTATCAGGGCTGTACTTATTTTTATTATAATTTATCGACGGCTTTAGGGTGGCATACTCGAGATTGACATGGAAATGACGTATAAAATAAAGTTTATATACCAAATTATGGCATTATAGATAACGTTCGAGGAGGCGGGATGTCATTATCGTTGTTTTGACAGGTGACAGAGGAATTTTAGCTCGACGCTATGTTAAATTTTGTGGTAGTTTTACGGGCACAACCTCTTGTCGTTTTGAAATACCTCTACATTTATAATAATCATATACTCCTAAAAGCCTCATTCTGTAATATTAATTATATATACGATAATAATAAACCTAGATTTTAAATCTGATTGGTCACAGCCATCTTATGTATTGATTTTTTTTTGTTAAATCCGAATTCCACGCTAGTGAAATCGCGGCCAAAAACTTGTATGGTTATAAATTCAACAAGCAAGAATTTTTTTTTACTTTTTCTGGCAATAATAACTTCTGGAGCTCGATATTATATAAATATCTAACAAACAAAATAAACTGGCAACCCTACGCATACCCAACCACCCAACAATAGCGAGCATCAAAGGGTTAACGGTGGCAGATAGATAACGGATCGATTTAATCACAGGAAAATTGGCCAATAATAAGATATGAAGCTTATTCGACCGACGAAATAATATACCCACCTCTTAGGCTTAATAAAATAGGTAATTTTTAGCTAAAATTCCGTTATAAATACATAATAATAATATATCGACGTAGAAAGGCTAAAGGCTAAAACTTAAAATGGAAAATAAGTTTTTTTATGCTCTGCCTTTTGCATTTTCACAATGTTTTACTATTCTCATATAACTGTTGTAACCTATGTATAAAAAAATCTTAACTATACAAAACTCGTATGAATAAATACTATGCTTGCGTATAAAATGTCTATGTATTCACCGAGAACCGAAAGTATCAATAAAAATATTTGTATGAATTCTGGTCAGACCCCTATTATGCTGACAAATTCCTCTCCTAATAAAATACATTTATCACGCAATTTAATGGCAAGGACATTCTAGTTATTAGCTTTGCATACAACTCGGTCGGGATAATGGACAACAAAGCGCGATTTTATACGAATGTTACGGCTACTCGAACGAGCATATTTTTGTTGAAAAAAATTTATGGTTTGGAAGAAATGGCCGAGAGCAGAAGCGGCGAGAAAAAACTCATTCAGAAGCTCTATAATGGGGACTAAACGGTGGCGGACGAGCCACATAATTCTCTGGTGAGTTGGATCGCTGTATTGCGTGCGAGCCAATTCGTGAACGCTGGAAAAAGGAGTATAGAGGGGACAAACTCCCTAAATCTCTATCAGCTTTCACCAATTAATGAGCAAAGATAACGCAAGTGATACTCATCAATACTAACATAGGAAGCGCGTCATATTCCGCCGAGACACCCATAACGACGCCTTTGAAAACTCGGTCGTAAGCGGTGGTTGCAAATGCCACGCCGATATGACAGCTGTCTATTCACGCCCGTCTTGAAGGTCCCGAGTCTGTACTTGGGGATGATTTGATTATGCAGTGAGAGCGTTTCAGAGCATACCGGTCCTGTAGGTAGACGAAAGATCTGCAGAACCGATTGGTATACGTAAGCGTATAGCGTATAGCGTAAATGAGTACCACGAAGATTCTAGTAGCCCGAAAATTAAAACCAGTACTCTAGCCTAGGGGCTCTCCTTGTTCCTCCCATCCTTCGTCCCCTGCAATAAAGATTGTATATTAAGTATTTAATTAATTAACTATAAGTAGTACGTAATAATTACAATAAATGATCAATCTCATTAAACTAAATATCTAAGGTAGGTGGCTAACTTATAGATATCTTACCGACCGACTACCCAGCTCTTTTCTAAGCCCGGCGAAAGGTGTGGGTTGGGCAACTTTCGGATAATTTCACGCAATTACTGCCTACTCGCGACATCACAAAGAGGAATCCATAAATAAAACCTTTTATATCCTACTTCTTCTACTGCGCGGCCGCCATCTTGAAAGAAGCCCGCGACACGCAGCTTGTCCGACCGCCAGGTGGCGCGCGCGTGTTATTTTTTTTTTTTTTTGGAGGTAGTATAAAAAGTTTTGTGACACGTCTCGGCGGTCGAGCAACCTTTAATAGATGAGAAGCATTCAGAAGTTTCGCGAGTCGTTTGAGGCTCATAAAATTCGAAAAATGTTCTTATGCTAGACGCAGAAATGTATTTTGAAATGCCATTTTATTTTACATTCGTCAAGTCCGTTTCGAAAATAAACATCGCGAAAAGTACAGTACCGTACAAAACAAACTGGCCAAATGGGAGGGTTCCATAACACTACACAATATATTTTTGTAATTTTTTTACCAAAACAACAAATTTTATTCCATTCATTTAGGTCCCGCACGGCTACGGAAACCTAAATATGTTCGCGTCGTCACTTCATCGCGCTTGTACTTCTCTACATCGCGGTCAAAAGTACCCTGAGTTGCTCCCAATAAAGGGTAGTGTGATAGTGCCACATGCGGTCGAACTTGGCCGGGTCACGACAGTATCGTGCGATACTGTCGTGACAAGTTAAGGTAAGACCGCACTGCGCGGCAGCGGAGCGGCGGAGCGGCACGGCGAGCGAGTGGCGGCGCGGGGCCGGGCACAAAACATCCATATACATACTATTGGATTGCCGCGCCACGCAGTGCCGCTGCCGCGTAGTCCGGTTTTCGTCATACAAATTAAATACAAAGAAACTTTAACTCCGCACTGTATAAAAGATCGATCGAAGCGAATATGTAAATAGTTCGTATGCTTTCTGTCCAGCCCCTGTACCGGCGTTACAAACTCGTCGATGTGAGTATGAGAAACGATCTTACTCAAGCAATCAGAAGGCGTTTGGTGAGGCATCCCGCCGGGCTATTGGTTGAAATATGCGAGTAATTGTGTGAGTTAGCGAGTGAGTTAACGCCGCCGGTAGACGGGGTTGTATTTGTATCCACTGATACCGGGATCCGTTTCCATTGAAAAACACCCCCAGTTCAGTGCTGCCAGCACGCCCTAAGTGAAACACTGAACATGCATCTAGCTCACCGTAAGGTGTTATGGGCTGCCATCACGGGTCTAGTACGCGATATAGCCCACCATACCAGGTTCGATACAAAAATTTTAAATTTCGACGCGCCTGCTGTGCCGCTCCTCTGCAGTGCTGTGCCGGGTACTGCGGTCTCACCTTTACTGCTTCCACGACGGACGAAGCCTGCTAGGAAGAAGACATAATGATTACTATCTCGATAATTTAAGTCATCGCGTGACGCCAAGCAATGAAGCTCGGTATACAGTACAGCTATAAAAAGGTGCCTGAAAATTTTGGCCACCGTTAAACTCGTTCTAGTACAAGTAAAAGGCATTTTGCTGAAGTGTATTTGATGTTAGAAACTAAGGACTACTAACTGATTCGAATTCTAAGAAAATAATAATATATTATAAGTGTGTATAAAACGGAAAATTACCGACCGAACCGCCGCCGCCGGCCATTGCGATACCACAGAATAAAAAAGAGTTGCGATACTATTACTTGTCTTTTTCTGGTTTGCACTTACCTCGGCCTTCGCGCCTCACGCTACACCCGCTGACGCCTAGCCTTGGAGGAAATGCTAGGCGTCAGCGGGTGTAGCGTGCGGCGCGAAGTGAGGAAGCGCGGGCCGAGGCAAGTGCAAACCAGAAACAGACGTAGTATGTTCCCTGTAAGTCGAAAAATACTCAATCAATTTACATAGGGTTTTAACTGAAGTATTCTGGCACATCCAAGGATGATTATAGAATATGTGTCACCGCGATGCAAAGCCGTGCGAAAAGCTATTTATAGCCCACCAAGCATTTAAGAAAACAAATTCGAAGAAACGAAAGCTGTGATTGGCAAAACAGTAGTAGAAAACTGTGTAGCAAACTTAACAAGGCAGAATAACCTGAAAGAGCCGAGGTCTTGCATCAATTTAAAGATAGTATAACAGGGCACCCGACTACAAAATTTGTTATTACTTATGTATTATGTATGTTATATATTGATTGTCGAAGTCTGGTTTTTGTAAAATAAATAAAGCATCTAACTATGAGGATCCTAAGTATTTCTCAAACAGACGAACGGACAGACAAATAGACAACAACGGTATCATAATGTGTGTCCGTGCGAAGGTGAAGAGAAACTAGAGAAGAACTGAACACCTATAGTCTGCTCTCTCGGTAAACTTTCTATCAAGTTTCTATCTGTAAGTAGCAATGCAGCTCAACTTCTGTGGGGATCGTCTGTTGGATTCAGCAAAAGGAGAACATTTCCAGAAACGTTGTTAATTTGGCTTCTCGCGTACGTGCTTCGCTTGCAGACAAGTTTGTAAGAGAATGTTCTGTAAAAGTTTTAAAAATAGTATCTACGTTTTTTATTAGCCTAACTTAAGGTTAAGTTAAGTCGGTTAAGTTCTTCAGTGATGGATTACTAAAACTGGCAAAAAAAACTTGATTCTGTCTTGTGTATCTCTGTGTTTTTGTGTGCAATTTCTATTCTATTCTATTCTAAAACCTAGCCTATACAAAGTAACTTAAATTAATATGCGTTTGCTTTCAACGTCAATGTCTTCTTGTCTGTTCTTTAGTTTTTCGAGTTATCACATTTTCAATATTTTAAAGTATGATAATCATATAGATCGAACAAAACAGCTTTACTCACGGTTATTAACGAGCTATGTGGCTCGACGTTTCGGGCCAAGCGTATGGCCCATCTTCATGGAGCACTCTGCCTTGTGCGACGGTTGGCAGAGAACTGAGGTCTCTGCCAACCAGTGAGTAAAGCTGTTTTGTTCTAAAAATAATGTCTAACAACCACGGTAATTTAAAAACCGATATTCAAGTTCTTAAAGAATATAATATTACATTAAAACTATAAATTAAATTAATACTAAACTAAACTACTTATAAGAATAAACTGACTAATACAATATATAAAAAAAAAACAATATATACCTAAATAAAATAAAACAAACTTACTAAGAATATAATAAATCCTCCTCAGGCCCTGAGCACGAAGGGGGCATGATAATCATTATGTTAAGAGTTTATATTATTTCATATTTCTTTAATACTCTATCGTTTTCTTTATCTCTGTCTTGCTCTTTCCGTTTGTCGTCAATAATGAGACTTGGAAGCTGTGATACTCCGCAATTTTTTACGCTCAAAATCGGCATCGGCGGTTTCTCTAACAAAGGAATTTCACGCCCAATAATTTGTAAACGATTTCTTTTATCAATACTATAACTGAACATTGAGTGCATACTTCACAATTTCCGATTATTCTTCGATTTTATCGTATAATTCGTTGCATCTGGGGACAATTTTGTGAAGTTCAATTGTCTTGGACGTAAGGGAGAAGACGGTCCATGGATAATGCTGATATATGAACCTCCTCCCAGGCAGATGTTCAAGTTGGTATCTACATATTTGTTGAAATAATTTTATATTCTGAACTGGAATATAAATTACAGTGGCCCCACATCTGAGACGCCTTCTGTCTTAAATGTCTAGCTTATAGTCTGCGGCTTCGCTCATGTTCGTGTTCATAAAAAAATAATTTACTAATCCGGGATAATGTTTAGTGAAATAAATTCAGGCCGCCATGATATTCTCAACCCCCACATACGACCGAATGTCCATTGGCGTCGTTAGACACGTTATGGGGGGCTCGGCGCCATAAGCCGTGCTTTCAATAAAAAAGCCTCAGGTGCACTCCGGGAGTGCCGGCAGTAGTGAAAACAACAACGGAACATTGCTTAAAAAAAAAATTAGTTTAAGTTTTAAGTTTATTTATAAAGAAGGTTTAAAAAAAAAAAAAATTAATAAAAAAAAAATAAAATAAAAATAAAAATTAAAAAAAAAAATAATGAAAAAAAAAATTATTG
Organism: Nematopogon swammerdamellus; assembly: GCA_946902875.1. Taxonomy (NCBI): domain Eukaryota; kingdom Metazoa; phylum Arthropoda; class Insecta; order Lepidoptera; family Adelidae; genus Nematopogon; species Nematopogon swammerdamellus. Next base: position 15,821,675 of record OX336345.1, read on the forward strand.
TTAAATTTAGTAGAACGGACCGACATGCATTTGTTACGGAACCCTACATTCATTTTGCAGAACTAAGTAGAATGGACAGACATAAACGTGTTACCTAACCCTACTTTTATTATAAAATAACCGTCGGAGGACCTTGGTTGAAAATTGTAAAATTTAGTAGAACGGACAGACATGCATTTGTTACGGAACCCTACATTCATTTTGAAATAAATGTTAAATTTAGAAGAACGGACAGACATGCATTTGTTACGGAACCCTACATTCATTTTGAAATAAATGTTAAATTTAGTAGAACGGACAGACATGCATTTGTTACGGAACCCTACATTCATTTTGAAATAAATGTTAAATTTAGAAGAACGGACAGACATGCATTTATTACGGAACCCTACATTAATTTTGCAGAACTTTGAGATGTCATGTATTGAGCGTTGTCATAGGAACGATATATTGTTATCTGACGCGCGCTGGCGCTGACGCGAACATAAAATTTTTCCCCCATATAAAAAAGTGCCAAGCGCCGCTAAAGAAGTTTTCACTTCAAAAAATCTGCACAAACACTAAAAGATATCCCGTTGGGTTAGGTTCGGTTAAAATAACTACCTACGGTAGAAAAGTGTTCGCTGAAAGTACTGCAAGTGAAACACCCCTTTTACATTTGTATAAACTTTACTTACTCGTACACACGGTATTATATTTTAAGCCTCCATGAGCGCCTTTTAGATGTGAAGGGAAACAAGCTTGCCGCAAAGTAAATTCTAAATTAAATCTAATTCATAAAGCTCTCTCATTATAGAACCGACTAAGTAAATGGATTTACTCAGTAATTACATTTCACGTATTTATGGATCAAATATATATTTTACAAACCACACACAAATTTCCCCAGTGAATGGCGCCTCGTTTTCGTTGACACTAAAACAATTTATTAGAATACTTTCACTATAACATTTCAACCTTAGAAAGAACGAAATTTGTTTAATGGAATTACAAGCTACTTCAAAATAATACGTTAGGTATTCAATAATTCTTAGTAAGGCACATACAATGTTAAAGCTTTTGTACCCAATATTCTTTCGTGAATGGCCTGCGATGAAGGTTCCTATCACTACGGCACGTAAGATATATGCATGCCACTAAGCTACCGCTAAACCTATAGAAAGCCTACGTACACCGCAATGAAATAAGTCCCGCAGACTGAGCAATTCCAACCGCTATTGCGTCTATTTTCTATCTCGAGTCGCTATTGCGCTGGGGACCCTTTCTCATTGCGAACCCAACTATCCTACAGACTCGTCGTTAGAGAAATACACCCGCGAGTATTTGCACTGTCACCCCATACCACCGCCCAGGCCACCATTGTCATCTAGGGTTGTCAGGCGGCAGGGATTTCAGTAATTATCCCGTATAATATGTATGTCAATGAATCGTCAATGAATGTATGGTGTTTTGTTTGAAAAGCGTATAAAATAAGACAGACTGAGTGATAGCATTGGTGACTGAGGCAACTTTGGAGACGACCATTCGGCGTGTTTGTACGTTGTTCGATGGTTGTTCGTTCGTAGACGTCAGTCGCTGCGCGCAGCTACACATGATACCTTCCCCCCACACCCCGCAAAGAGAGAGCATTTTGACAGTCCTCTATACGCCCGTACAATATATGTATGTAACTCTATGCGAATACACTATTTGACAACAAACTACATTCGTCCTATTATCAAGACATTGTATTATGTGTGGTTTTGTGCTTTTAAATGTTTATTTAGATTTTTAAGGGTTTTTCGTATGGGTGCATGAGTAAGTAGTTCATTTACTACGTCATGTATTCAGAGAAACTAAAATAGCTAATCTTTAATCGTATAGGGAATTTGTCAATTACATAGGTTTAAAACCGATTTCGTTTATTTGTAGTTTCAATAGGATTAATGTATTCCAATATTTTTGCTTTTAATATAATATTTATTGAAATAAAAAAGTCCATTATTGAGAGGTCTATTTTTCGAGTAATGAGTGAGTACATAAAGATGCTATTTCATTTACCGGTTGAGGTCCCGTAAATCCATTATCCAAATCTGACAACCCTATATCGCCGCCTCCACCGCCCCACAGGCCATATTGTCAGTCGACTGGCCTCTTCTATTTGTTTGATAATAAAATGTCAGGATTCGTTGCGGTAATTCGTAACGCTACGATAGTTTGCACGTGCTTTGGGCTAGCTGTGGGCTTAGCAGCACCTTGGAAGCGATTGGATGACGGATTACAAGTGTTCTTTACATACTTAAAAATCTTGGAGTATCTTCTAAATAATTAAAACAAAAAAAAAAAATATTGGCAAAAAGAATTATTTTCGTATGATTAGGTTCCATTAGAGGTAAAAATGTATTTCGTATATTCAAATTAAATTTTTCTGGGAATAAACGTTTATATGAACAAATAGCCATGATTTGAAAAACGTGCCTATCAAATGAACTAGCATTGTGAAAATTTGGTACGGACCCCAAAAATTTCAAAAATCTATGTTTAATATGTAAATTATGGAATCCCTTAGTGATTCTCTGACAATGTAGTGATTAGCGAACTCGACGTTAAATTCAACAAGCTCAACATATTGCGATGACTCTCCAAAACACAGTTAATTCATCAAATCCAATAAAATCCGCGATCATTTACATATTTACATATTTATGGAATCACGATTGTAAGCCGAAACTGCATATTGATTGATAATATTTTATGTATAGAGTAGTAGAATTGAAAGCACGAGCGAATCCCTGAAAATTGGATTTTGCTAATACGTATTTCTGAGAAAATATTGAAATTTATGGACAAAAGGAATAAATAATTGATGAATTAATGAATATAAATCTTATTTTGTATTATTTGTAGGTATATTGATTAGCGATGCTTAAAATATGTATTTAAGTTGTTGTCGACAAACTGTCCATCTGAACGCGCTCTACAATGTTTTAACGCCGTCCGTTGATCAAGTTCTCTGCGATTCGTTCAGTTGGAAACATGAAGCAATTCTTAATTAAGACTCAAGAATATTTGCATTTCTTTTGTGAAAATTTTACTATCATTGTTATAATTATTGCAATAAATAATCAAAATGTTTCCACTAATGCCTTCGAGCGTGTCAAATCTTAGCGTGCCGGTGTGTATGGTAAACATATTGTGCTCGTATGAGTGGCAAAAACAAATTAAATTTTTAATTCATCACGCTGCAAACTGGTTTGATTCGTCACACTCTAACAAATGACATCGGAGTGTCGTCTGATTCGCATTCGCGAGGGTGCAATGCAATAATAAGAACACTATGGAGTATCACAGGGTTCCAAAATAAGTCTCTTTGTATTTATAATTTTAACCTTATTACATCACCGCTAAGGTAGAGAATAATTTGACAAGCGGTTTTAATTAAAACTTACGGTTATGAATGTAGCTAGAAAGAATGTACGAATTTAGTTTATTCTATCTAAGGGCTGTTGATATGGCAACATTTGAAAGTCGTGGCCAATTACTACCGTGACAACACTAACGGTCGGCAGTGGGATTTCGGGGGGAATCAACCAATTCAATAGAATAATTAATTGAGTACATTTGAGTGTACTTCACGGTAATTTTATTTATTTGGCCATAATACACTGAGTTTTGCTTTGTAACTCCCAGTATGCTTACTTCATTCAGACTTAATGAGATGTGTTTTTTCGTATTTTAATTAAAGTGCTTATTGTGTCCCTCTTGTAACAGAGCGTACACCGTCCAATACAATGTTTACAAGATTGACTTATGTACTATTTTAATTTATTTGACTTTTAATCAAAATGTGCGTGCATCTTTCACTCAATTGATTCTGCAATGTCCCCGTTTTCTTGCATAAATAATTAAATCCCCATAACTACATGGATATCGATATTTACGGCAGAGTGAATGCAGACTGTGTTTTAATATTTACAGCAAATAAAACCCAGATATACGAGTACTAACGCGTTCATGTTAACACCCTATTGAGCAATACGCACCGATATTTCGTCGTAAAATATTAGCTCGTTTCGACATAATAAAGTTTTAGAGTTATGTACGAAAAACAATATTTTATAAGAGTATTTCTTTTATGTCTGTCCGTGCGTCACACACAAGGCCTGTAACTTTCAAACGGTTTACTTTGAAATGATTTTATTAATTGATACATATGATTGGAACTTTTTTATATATTTTTTTTTTACATTGGAAATGTCCTTTCGTTCACTCCAGTGCAGTGTAGGCTCCGATTTCACGAAAAAGTGCCATCCCCTTATATCTCGGAGAGTTGTGAAGATATGATATTCAAAAAAAGGCTCAAAAGATGCGTATTCATGAGAGCTGTAAGATGCAAAAAGAATTATTCGAGAAAGTAAAAAATGAAAAAAGTTATGGCCGAAATAGTGATTGAGAGATTTTTTATTTTGGCGCTCGATATTTTGGAAACGAAGAATGATATCAAAAATTTGAGAAAAACTCCTCTGGACAATTTAGTGAGCTACAATTTGAGCCTAAAACAAAGACGATCGGGTTAAGGGTTTGCCCTGTAGCTTAACCTTTTTGAAAAAAGTCAGAACGACATTTTTTTTCGAATTCTGTAGATTCATTTCCAATGTGCTCGATAGTCGTGTGAGGCACGAAATCTGAGAATTTTTAAACTATTCTTATTCATATGAATACATTCATAAAAAAACTATACTCCTCTGAAATTATGCTTCCCCTTTATTAGGTCTAAAGTGATTTTCGTTTCCGACCGCGAAATATCAACCAAACATCGCGATTGTGTCAGATCCAAGTTATGAAAATTTGAAATAGGTCAAAATGATAAATTCCACTTTGGCGAACTCTCTGGCAAATCTAAGCCAGAGAGCAAACAACATCAGCAATCCTGCCGATGACAGTGAGGGGTGGACTGACGCAACAGAGCGCGGGGGTCACGTGTCGCCGCGCGTGCGCTCTCCCGCGGCGAGCACCGAACGATTTAGAAACTCTGGGAGCAAGTTACCTACGTCCAATGAAATACTGGTAAGTAACAACGCGCTAATGAGTTTAGATAGAGCATTAATTGCAGTATCTAGTAAAAGAAACTAAGTTGAAAGTTCAAGAAGGTTTTTTTTTTATGGAAACTGACACGGATGGCTACATAAATTTTTTTATACATCACCTACCTACAACATCCGTCATGTCAGCACATAACGCCTTGGTGAACTAGGTGTCATGTCAGTGCTTTCCTTGCCTACCGACTACGTATGTGCCTACTGCCTACTTATTTTGTCATTTTGTCATGAATTACTGCATCTGTCATGAATTGTGCAGTGTGCTGTCTTTGGATGACGAGTAAAGGAGTAATTAGAGATGTTAGCTGATATCACATGCGTGTTTAGGTAGTGGCAACATTTGTAAAGTAGATTATGTGAACATTGAAAAAAAATTCCCAGTGAAGTAAATTGCCAATTTCTTCTTCGCTGTGATAATCGAACTGGTGGAATGTTAAAATGTAAAGTAAACGACAAATCTGAGCGCAGTGTACTGCCCATGGACGACGAATAAACAATACTAAAAAAACTGGCAACCAGAAATCTATTTTGGGCACATGCTTCTAATGTTTTTCGCCGTGCCTTTACAATGTTTTCTTTATTAGAATGTGTCAATTTAATTGCAGTAGCAATCACAGCAAAACAATTGGTAGGTACATACATACATAACACACGCTGTATCCCGAAAATAAGGGTAAGCAGAGTAATCGGTGTTGTGCTATAAAGACTCTGGTAAATTACAGCACAACACCGAGCACCACGTTTAGCACAGTATACGGACAAGACAACTATCAAGCAGCAAGTAAGGCACGAAGAACCCACCTGCTGCATGACTAGGTGGAAGGACTGCGCCAAGGTGAGAAGTGGCTAGCCTGTCGCCCTTTAGCGCAGTATCTTGTCCTTATCCCTTATTCGCCTCTTACGACATGCACGGGAAGAGATAGGTACCTATCTAACTAAACCGTTGTAGTAGTTGAATTAATTCGTAGATATCAGTAGATATAAAAATATCAGTTCAGTAGATTTAAGATAGCGGATAATGTATTATTTTACTCTAAAATTAAGCTGCACGCACAATGACGTAGCAAAATGGTGTTAGCCGTTAAACGTTCGTTCGAATTTCAAATCTCATTGCGTTCGAATAGGACGGAAGCCGACGCGAGGGCGCCACCACCTCCGCCGCCCGTTCCAAATTCGAACGCGTGTCGTCACAACGGTTCAATTAATCGAGACGTCACTTCCGGCCAATTTTTCGCCGGAAGTCTGGTATAACGGGGACCGGATCGGACGCAGCGTGTCGCGATATGGCGATTTGATGGGAAATCTCATTTTATCCATGCCCCATGCGTTGTCGTTATTGAAAGTGCATTTACTTTAATTTATTGGCATGGTGTGAATTTTATGTCATTAGTATACTCTGAAGAACATTATAATAACGCTGCACATCTCTCTCCGCGCACTCGTCCCTGCTTGCTCACTCACCGCGCGCCTTTCATTCCCACGTTCATGCGGGACATTAGGTCCTTTTTACACTAAGTAAATCAATTAGTTTGTATGAAAACTGTTACTTTTTATTTAAAGGGAATTAAAAAAAAGTTATTTGACTTTTTTGTTACTATTGATCCCAATAATAATTTCCTAAATTTAATGTAGTGGCCGTTACAACACCCTGTACTATATATTATTGACGATATATATTTTATCAGTTTTGGTCTTTACGGATTAAGAGTAGTTATGTATGACTCACAAAAGTCGACCTTTCGCCTGCTCCATCGCAGGCGTCCTCAGGAAATACGGAGCTTCCTGTTGCCGACGACGACGTCTGGCACGAAATGCATCAACTGCTCGTTTTCGCAAGTTGTAGTTGTGGGTAAAGGCTGCACAACCGTCCGCGATGTCCAAGTTCTAAGTTTTGTGTAAAGTTTTGGCTACACACAACACTCTTATCTACCCTCATGGATATACCATTGACAAATTAATATGATTCAAATTGGTTTTTATCATTTTAAATTATTTGGCATTTATTTTATTTTTGACAAATAAAATTTTGTTTTATTTTTAATTTATTTTACTAAGACCAAATTTAGTAACTTTGGTACAACCCAGTTTATTGTATTTTTTATTATTATTATAGTATTCTTGGCTTTTTACATATAATTGTTGTATTTTAACAAATTGATTCTGATGTCACGATTTATTAGGGTTCCGTAACGTCGTACGGAACCGTATTACTCACTGTCTGTCTTCTGGCTTTCTGTCTGTCCGTCTATCCGAGGGCGGTATCTCTTGAACCGTATTAAGTGTTAATATGGCCGATATAACAACAAATAAGAAAAATAAGAAAAAGTAAAAAATTCACGGGGTCTCCATACAAGAAACTATAAAGTGTATGTGCGCAATATACATATTCTGCTTACCCCGATTGCCGAGATACAACGTATGGTATGTTTGTTTGTTTTTGTTTTGACAACAATACCGACCGACAAAGTTTCACCTTTTCTAAAATATTTAAATGTACAGTATACTTTGTTAATGGTATTATTATCATCGCAGATTATTCAATATTCATAAGCCTAAAATAAACAGCGATCAATAATCAGATTTACCTAAATGAGTTTAGGAAATACATTTTCAAAGCGAGTCGATAAAAATGTATCGCATCACGGAAAGGTCGCCGACGGTGATTGACGTACGAGTGAAAGCGGCGACTACAAAGCGCTGGCTAATCCAGAAAGATTACGCTAAAAGCACATCAATTACCGCGTTCCACCAAAAAATATCTGCCCCGGCCCGAGCAAAGGAATAAAACGGGCTTATAATCCGCGATAGAACTCTGACGAAAATGACAGCAGCGTTCTAACATCCCTTTAACGATGACTGACAAATTCCATTTTCATAAAGGAATCTAACGACATAAAACCGGGATATAAAATATATCAACAAAGGATGCGTCGATTTTATCCAAATAATCTCATTCTGGGGTAAAATTAGCGAGAGAGGCGCGTCCGATGGAGCCGCTGGGCGCGTGCCCTGCGTTAGTAATTATTGTATTATTTGGAGAAATGAATGCCCGCCCAGTTTGCGAAATCTCGACGCGAAACTATTCTAATGCCGTGTGTAAGCACAGCCGGCTCTATGCAGTAATAATATTACACTTTGTGGCACTTTATGTGTGGCAAGGGCAAGCTTATGGCATTAGGCAATTTCTTCCAGTCAACCCGGTGGACATACAGTATTACATGGAATCCGAACTATGGAGCAGCTGGTGAAGGTACCTATACTGTTTTATGGAAACCGACACGGTTGGCTAAATCACCCACAACGTCCGTGATGTCAGGCCATATCACTGGGTGAACTAGGTGACATGTCAGTGCTTCATTTCATTTCATGTCGGCTACACTGAACTGGACGGAAAACACGAACTATTTACATAGCCGTTTCGACCGACGACGTTTCGCTCAGTGCGGTGGTACCAACCCGGCCGGGATAAACCCTACCACCTAATAAGGTAAGAATGGAAGGGACCTACAGTTTAATGTGGAATCCGAACCACGGCCAGCCTCCAACGGTCGAGCGGTCACCCATCCAAGTATACTGACCGTGCTTTATAAATCTGAAAAGGCTCATTGATGATGCACGCCGACCGAATTTGAACCTTGTACCTACCTCTCCTCTTGTACCCGGCTAGGTGGACAGATGACCTAAAAAAGGTAGCCGGGAGTGGATGGATGAGAAGAGAGGAAGACCGCGTGTGGTGGCGTGCCTTGGGAGAGGCCTATGTCCAGCAGTGGACCGATTCAGGCTGATGATGATGATGATGATGACCTACCTCTCGCAAAAGAGTAGTCGGTGGGTAAAAGTGGAGACCTGTAACCATGGATGAATCAGAATAATTCTAATTGATCCATGCCATAAGTCTAATTGATCCATGCCTGTAACACTTTGCCACATTCGCTAGCGTAGTGTGGTATAATTAATTGTATCCAGATTTTGTACCGCTAGTCGGGCATTTATTCCCCTATGATACTTCTCATTTGCTAACTGTGCTGTCTGGATGAATTGCACTCAAGTTAGCGGGAACACCAGATCGAGAGTCATGAGGCCCTGACGATCAAGAAGAAGTCAGTAAAACGCGGACAGATTTTTTTTTCTTTTTTTTTTTTTTATGGAAACTGACACGGTTGGCTACATCACCTACAACATCCGCGATGTGAGCCCATAACACCGGTTGAACTTGGTGCCACGTCAGTGCTTCCCTTCGGTCGTGCCGGCTACACTGAACTGGACGGAAAACACAAACTATTTACATAGCCGTTTCGACCGACCTTTCATTCAGTGCGGTGGTACCAACCCGGGCGGGTTAAACCCTACCACCTAGTAATATAAGAAGGGAGTAATATCCCTTAGTCGCCTTTTACGACATACACGGGGAGCGATGCAGTGGGGCTATTCTTTTAAAGTACCGGCCCCACACGGTACGATCCCACAAAAGTATATTTGTCTAAGAGAGCAAGTACATGTTTACAGTTCAAATGTCGGAGTCGAAAGCGTCTTAAGAGCCGGCGATAGCTCTTATAAAACCTCGGAAATATCGAAGAACTATCTTTCCTTTCCGCCTTCTAGAATAATCCTCGTATGTGCAGCAGATAAGCTATAAAAATATTCTCGTTGATAAGAAAAAAAACATTAAAGTTTAGCTGTCACGGCAAAGTGCCAGTGCAATAATTATTCAGAAAAGTGCACAGGTAGAGTATGGGCAGCCATATGTAGAGTTCATCAAACACAGTATACAAATAAAGTTCCGAGAATCGTTCAGTTCTAGCTACATTTGATAAGGTCGTCCGTTGTGCTGTAAAAAAATAAAAACAGTTTAGTCCGGTCGGTACCTACTTGAAAATAATAGGCCCACTGTGTCTCCCACCGTGCCTGTCATAAATCAGGTCCAAGAGATAACAAGATGCTGTGTTAAAGGGCGACAGGTCAGCCACCTCTCACCTCGGCCAGGTCCGTCCACCCAGTTATTCAGTAGGAAGGTAAACTGTCTTTGGGTCTTCATGCTGCTTGATAATTTGTCGTGTCTCAATATTTTACTAAACATAGTGGTAGGCGTTGTGCTGTAAGTAGAGAGTTCTTGCAGGACAACACCAATTACTTAGCTTACCCCGATTGTCAGAATACAGTGTAATGGTATATTTTATGTATGCCGTTGTATTAGTTTGATTAACGACGATCAATATCTCAATGAAGCCACGCATTAACTAGTAAACATTTGTTTATAAACACTGTTTCAGAAACAAAAAATAATGTTTCTGAAACAAATAATAATGTTGCGGTAAACACGTAGTGTGTTTATCAAATGTTTCTGTGCTCCCCACTCGCGATGGGGAGCAAGCGAAACAAATTAGTCGGGCAACAGGTTTTTACGAGTGTGGACGTGTGTTTCTCTTGTTTATAAAGCTAGTGTGGGACGATGAAATGGTTTTCAAATTAATATAAATATTTGAAAGGAAGCACACAACAACGCTACCTCCTCACGCGACAACTCGAAACAACTGGCTGATGTGGACGGCGAATTCTCTGAAACAATATTGTTTCTGTAAACATCTACATGGTGTTTCAGAAACTTGATTACGAAACATTGTTTACTAGTGAATACGTGGCTTGAAGGTCAAAAGTTAAACTTCATGTTTTCGAAGTAACGCCTCAACCCGCGCGTAAACTTCTAAAATTATAACAGTTAACAAATATGCATGTATATCTACAGGATTTTTTCACGGTAAAATGAGCCGCCGGCAAGTCTATAACGAGCTTATTCAGCTTAATCAGCTCGCATAAAATTTGTAAATAGCGACATTCCAGGCACTCCACAGCAAAATAAAAAGACAGCCGCCCCACGGACAGTTTGTATAAAAAAATAAACCCTTCACAATCATCCAATTAAGCGGGGAAAGGATAAAAACGGGTTGAACAAAACAGTATTATCAGTCGCAGAGGAATTTCGATACAAATATTTGATAAGGCTGGTATTTCGCTTTGTCCCGATCTCTTTGTACGTTTTTGCGAATCCCATGCGCTTACTTTTATCTCTTCTCCGGAGCGGGATGTTTGCCGGATCGGGTGTGTTCTTATGCCTCTCTTATCTTCCTTACAAATTTATTTTTTATCTTTCAAATTTATTTTTTATCTTTCAAATTTGTCAGCCTCGGTAGCCCAGTGGTGCGGTCGGTCGAATGTTGGTCGTGATCATGAGCACACCTGGGTGCGGTCAGTACTTGGATGGTGACCGCTCGACCGTTGGATTTCATGTAAAACTGTAGGTACATTCCCTCCTTACCATACTAGGTGGTAGGGTTTAACCCGCCCGGGTTGTACGAGCGCTCTGAACGATAGGTCGGTTTTAAACGGCTATTTAAATAGTTCGTGTTTCCGTCCAGTTCAGTGTGGCCGGCACGACCGAATGGAAGCACTGACATGGCACCTAGTTCACCAAGGTGTTATGGGCTGACATCACAGATGTTTAGTAGGTAATGTAGACAAAAGTGATTTAAAAAAAAATTACGTTGGCTCTTTTATATTAGGCTTATATTTTTTTTTATAATTGTCAAACGGTCCACTACTACGTAGTACGGTACGCACTAGTACGGCTACTTAACAATAAAATAAACATTGGACAAAATGCGCAGTTCAAAAGTTACTTTTTAAGCGTAGATCAAAACAATCGGATAAAGGCGATATGGGAATAATAAAAACACATTTCTTCTGTATCGCTACTGAACCAATCGGTTCTGCAGATCTTTCCTCAACAGAACTGGTAAACTCTGGAACGCTCTCCCTGCCCACATATTTCCCCCCTAGTACAGTCTCGGGTCCTTCAAGAGGGGTATGAATAGGCACCTGTCAGGCCGGCATGGCATTAGCAAGCCCAGCATGCGGCCGAATGTCCATGAGCGTCGTTAGACACTTATGGGTGGCACGGCGCAACTTGTCGCGCTTTCTATAAAAAAAATTATAGTTACCTTTAAAGGAAAGCATTGAATAAGCTCACTCCGCTTTTTATATGAGATCGGGCCGGGCACGGCTAGGCTCCCTGGTACAAACGTCGGTAAACAGAATAAAGCTCGCTGTTACGCATTTTTTGTTTACAGTTGCTCTCCGCCGTAACAAAGCATATCAAAAACCCATTTTTGTTTCTAGTTGACAGCGCCCGTACCGCTATCTCTTCCCCCGGAGATAGCTGTGTACAATTTCCTGCAAAACAGATATCAAACACCATTTTATTACCTTTCGCATTTTCGTATTATGCTCGTACGAACAGGATTGTTTGTTGAGTTTGACAGAGATGTTTTGATTTCACACGGTGACACAGTTTGCTTTAAACACGCCGGCTAATGAGATTCTGACTGAAGTCTGGCTTTGTTTAAATTTGTATAAAATTTTTCCGAAGGAAGTAAAACTTTCTAGAAATTTTATTGTTATATTATATTTGTCACGAGACATGTCTTACAACTCAATGTAGACTTTCTTCATTGCTTTTAAGGCACTATCCAACTTACTTGAAGCTACACTATTGTTACACTGGCAACTCTTTTCGAAACACAAGCAAGAACACGCACTGTTAATTATTTCTGACAATTATTTCTGACATTCATTGATATAAAGTACTTGTCAAGTTTCGAACTTTATGCTAAAATTTGACAACTAGGCACTTGCCATCTTCACCAATAACAGAGTGTATAGTAGAGATAAAAATAAACACCGAGGGGCATACGAAAATTTTTAGTAAGAATAATACTTATTTTATATCCATTATTACGCTCTCGTTACATTATATTTACACACCTGTCAATCATAATCAACGTCGTGACATCCTGTTCCAATATAGTCATAGAAATCGAATTGTATCTGACAAAGTAACTCTACCCCAAACCGGTAAAGATTTCAATTTGGCAAGCACAGTTTGGTACCGGCGGCGACTGATCTACGGATAGTTGTACTTATCATGTAGTATGACATGGTTGTTAAGGCCGTCATTGTTTTCTCTGACTATGCAGCTCGAGGCTTGACAAGCGAGGAAATTGGATTGGCTGATTCCGAATTTATAGAATGAATCTAACAAATAGTAAAAGGAACTGAAATATAAATGGAGGTGGTAGTTGATATTTATGGGAACATTCCAGAACCGATTTGATTTGCATATTCACATTTCTTACCAAAAATATAGTACACAAACAACGTTAAGTATTTTCTATTGATAATATTTCTGTCTCTTAAAAAATTAAAAAATTAAAGCTAAAATCTATGTATGTAACGATGTACAGGACAACAATATTGTAAGAGTACTTAAAGTGAATCTTGTTAGTGGTTGCCAAGAGAAATTGGATAAGAAGTTTTACGAATATTCCCACAATATTAAGAAATTACTTTTATATAAGATTTTTATTTAGTTCAGCAACTCGCGTTGAATGTATGGTGGCTATTTTATTCAGTGGACGATGCCCACAACGGCAACGCTGTCCTCAATCACACTGTTCGGATCTTTCGGACATCTCGATTCTCATCATCTCTTAAACTAAAATTACGCCCTTTCCGTTTCATTCAACATTTCATCCCCGTCTTCAATGTCGGTTTCGAGTTGACATTTCACTTCAATTACTTTCGCACCTCATGTGGCGGTCGTGTCCTCATCATAAACGTCTGGTGAAACACAATGGCAGCTAACTACTCGATCAACTACAAGTCTCTCAGCGCCATTCAGCGGCGACGCGTTAAAAAGGATAACAGAATGTTACCCGCTCATCCCCTTCCCATTATACGGATCGCCGAGTTACACAGCTGTGAACGGGATCCCGTTTCCGAACAAAGATCTTTTATATAGTTTTTGAATAAATAATTTATACCTATCCTTTCACAAGGTCGTCTGTTATAGTATTTTAAACCTTGTGTTCATAATATTACATTCTAAATTTGCGACGACTACAGATGTTCGATATATGCTTTGGATTATATTGTAGCATTATGAATATCAAACTGCTAAGCCCCGCCTCGCGACGTACAGAGCTTTAGTGTTTTTTAACGCGATCGTGATGTGTTCGGGATGAATATTTAATGTCAGTTAATGTATGGTAATACAAATTTTCTTTTTTAAGGAATTCATCAGGGAAAAGATCCTTCTATTGGGAAGGAGTAATATAAATTTTGTATTTATATTATTACCTATGAAAGAATTGTAAGAGCGAAATAATATTTGATTAGGTAGTTTTGTTTTTTATAATACTCATATGTAGAGCTTTGGCCTTGATTATGGACATAAATTCATGTTCGAGTAAAATTAAAGCTCAATACATTTTAGTTGTAACTTCTAGGAAAGGTCCCTAGAATAGGTTTTAAGAGCATTAATCATGTTGTTCTCATTGAAATTAAATCAAACCCAATGTTTAAACTGCATTACAAAATTGCTATTGAACAAGAAATACAATAAATAAATTCAAAGCCAACAGTCCCCCCTGCCTGAAGTCCCCCCTATGGGTTCGAGGGCAAACATTTTATGCGGCATTTTTACAAACGCACAATGGAACTTTTTGAGGGTTTTTTTGTGTTTATAATTTTAATCGGTCCCTTTCGGTGACATGTGATTCGAATAAATGCAACAATGATCGTCTTGTGCCGATTTCGATTGTTAGTGGAAGCTACTTGCCGCCGCCGCCGTGTGTGGAGCCCCTAGGACCCAGTGGAGCTACGGAGAGAGCAGAACGCTTTGTGGTCGAGGCATTATGTCAGACCAATAGATTCGGTGACATTTTAAGCGTTTAAGTAGCAGAAGGTTTTTGAGCTATTTGCTGTTCATGTCGGTTGATTGAGTACACAGTTTGTTCGCAATCCATGTTAAGAAGTACCCTTTCGGATAAACTGTCGATTGACCTGAATTAACAACAATTAATTATTTATGATAAGAGAAATAATTTTTAATATGTTATGAAGAAATTAACTAAAATTATTGTTATTATCTGCCCATTTATTTCTTCCCAAGTACAGTCTTGGGTTTTTCAAAAGGGCCGTGAAAAAGCTCCTGTTAGGCCGGCATGGCATTAGCAATTCCCGTGCATCACAGAATTTCCATGGGCATCGTTAGACACCTCACCACACCACTTGTAGGTCTAAATATGCCACATGTCTCGCTTTCCATAAAAAAATATCCTAACAAATACCTATAGATCTTTCCCACATTATCGTTTAGAAAATAAAATTTCAAAACCAATAAGAAGTCAAAAGATGACTTTGTAAAATATCCATTGTTCTGTTAAGAAGGAGAACAATAAAAACATCACGAAGTTTTAAAGATTCGTTCTTACTACACAATAAGTAAATAAGTAGGCACTAAACAACAAACACCCCACCCAACAAGGACTACAAAAGTTAAATTGAAACAATGTATTTATGTAACAGTAGCCACTCCACTCGATTACTTTTTGACTTTTGCATCGCGCCATCGATATCAAAGTCGCTCACTTTGCCTGAATTCTCTCGGTTGAAATGTGTGAGAATTAAAATAGATTTTATCAAAAGCTATTTCAATATTCATTCATTATAATATTTCACTTAACTTTGTTTAAAAAAAGTATGCAGAAATTCTTGGAGCAAGCAAGCGCATTCAATCAATGGTTATAAGTGCGCAGTTCGGCCTTTATAGCTTCAACTCTGTGAGAGTCGTAAGAAAACATTTTATGGGCTATTTGAGGGTTATTTCTTTTATTCGCAATTTTAACAGTAGCACTAAAGTTTGCGAACTTTAAAGCTACTTACAAGCCTGGAGTTACAACTTTGAATTTGTCAAATGATTCGTCTCCTACCCTCGAAGGGCCATGCGTGGGAATCAACTGCAATCAACCAGGGTCGACGAGTACGGTTTTCAATAGTTTCTCTCAATAGCCGTGTGGAGTGGTTTGCATGAATGCCCGTCCGTCTGTCACTAGTGGAGTGCGTGTTAGGATTTGTGGTTTGTGGACTACGTCACAATGTGAATAGTATGTCGTCGGTGCCTACTCCATCGATATTAAATTCCTACAAATTCTTGAACTCCTTTGATACTAAAACGGCGCTTTCACGTTATGTGGTCGTTACGTTTTCGTGAAACTACTGATTACCTACTTTAAAATGTATTGAAGTAAGAAATGTATGTATGGGAAGCTAATAAGTAAATAAATATCTCGATATGACCTATAGGGTTTTTTTAACCTTACCTCACACTTGGATCACTACGTCACCTAACCTACGCGCTTTCGTCGTGCCATCTAATTTCGCAGGTGTTTCGTAAATCCTGATAGTTATTTTAAGAATTTGTCTACCACTTTTAGTGTGTTATACGAAAGTGATGTACTGATGGTAAGAGTGGGTAGTAATCCCTCCCACTATGCCGCAGACCTAAGAGTTCGCCCACACAACGCGGGTAAAGCGAATTTGACATCGCTTGGAAACATATTGTGGTGATGAGATTTATGAGGATGGGTTGGTGCCAAGACTTTAATTTAATTTCAACTTTTGTACTGTTTTACAATTACTACATCATTGAACTACTTATCTGTGCCCGCGGCTCTGCTCGCGGTAAAGTCGGATTAATAGCAAATTGGATTTAAATGCAAATACGACGAGAAACGATCGCTGCTGTATTGATCTGACCCGTCGCCGTCTCAGTTTCACTGAAAGCGAGGCCGAAGGCCGAGCTGACGTAGGTAAAATGATATCCTCTCCCGAAAAATAAAAGCAACTAAGGGCGGTCCCGACAGCAGACCATAAAAACTACTTGATGTTCACGTAAACTTAGTTTCATTAATGTAAAACACCCAGTGAATGAATTTATCGAAATGTTGATATTACAGACGCCACACCCACTTATTGTTTTATAATTAGTGGATATATATTTTTTTTTTTGCAGAACGAAAATATAGCTGCATGGAAGTTGACACGCGTTATTAAATGTTATAATATCAAAGTTTGATGCTGAACCAAAATCAAATAAAAAAGAAAACATTGGAACCTGGAAACAAAGAGTCTATTTCCAATTTAAATGATAATTTTAGTGTCGTAATAGATTTTTATTTTATTTTCCACTTATTGTAATTTCAATAGCGCAGTAGTTTTTATGTACAGTGAAGTTCCGAACGCGTCGCGATCGCGACTAATAAAAAACATACAATATTCTTCACCTCTAGTTACCTACAGTCTAAATGTTATAATTTGACACAATCTCTCAAAACGCTCTTCATACAAATCGGCAACATTTAATGGTTTTATAATAGGTGTTACAATAGGAAACACGACACTTTAAGCGGCGTACCCGGTCTCAAAGGTTTATAAAGGCCTAAAGCGCCGATGTCAAAATACGACACTCGTTCTACATGTAAAATAACTAATCGTAAGCCTGTTAGAGGCGGCACAAAGGGCTATGATGACGGGGCAGCGGCGGTAATACGATATTCGACGATTAGTTCTCGATGAGATTTCGTTGTTACTGTTATTTAAAGTCGAAGGACGATACGTTTGAACTCTTGTGAATTTTACGTTAGAACACTTAAATGTAATTTATTACATCGTGATATTATTAGAAAATTCAACGGCTTTACTCACTTCCGTATGCATACCGAGCCCTAAAAACTAATTAGAGTAAAAAAAGAGTGAGGGAACATCGAAAAAAAGAATTGCTTCCCCCATAAATTTTGAGGTTAGGTATATTTGAAAATGTATGGAGAACTGAAATGTTTTTTTCCCAAATTCGCTACAGTTCTTTTTTGGAATCTACTTACTTTTTCATAAAGATTAACCCCTGAAAATATCTGCATAGTTAAAAAATCACTCTGTTTAATGTATATTTTAAATTTATAATACTAAATCAAATTAAATGAAAACATTATTTTTATTTATTGAACACCACCGTTAAAACTATGTACAAAAGACGCGGAATTCTTTACAATCTAATCTTTAGGATGTGATGCCAGAGAAGAAAAGGAGACAAATATATGGAGATCTTTATTAGATAGAATAAACCAGGGGTTCCCAAACGGCGCCGCAGCTAGCCCTCAGGGGCGCCACGACGTACTCCTGCGCACTTAGGACTTTACTCGGAATTTTAACTTCACGCGGCTTAAACTGAGTCGGCACAGGTTCACTTCGGCACAGAACTTCCATCTAACATTTCTTTCGTTCATTTCTAACCTAAAGATCATTGTATTAATTTTAAATAGGTACCGCTTAATGGGCCCAATCTGTGTAGGGCGCCGTGAAAATAATCTGGCTTCCTAAGGGAACCACGAACTAAACAAGTTTGGGAACCCCGGAATAAACCAATAAGTAAGTAGTAGACTGCTGCCTTTTCCACAGATTTAACGCCCCCTCTTCTCTTTCATGTTATGACAGTAATTCCATGAAATGGTCCGGAAACCCGCAACCGAGGAAACAGCGCCATAAGACGTTAGATGAGGATATTACCAACTGGGTGCTAACAGGCCGTTACTTCATCTGTGCGTGTTAACATTTTCCTCAAATATGCTAAACGAGAAAATTTGTGTTTAACGCCAGCTTCCCTGATAGAGTTTGGAATGTATTCAAATTCTAACAGATTATTCATGCCGGCTGGAACAACAAAACACGTAAGTAAACGAACTTTCACCAGAATGTCCATGGGCATCGTTAGACACCTAGGTACTTGTTACAAGTACCTTTTTTTTTTATGGAAATTGACACGGTTGGCTACATCACCTACAACGTCCGTGATGTCAGCCCATAACACCGGGTGAACTTGGTGCCACGTCAGTGCTTCCCTTCGGTCGTGCCGGCTACACTGAACTGGACGGAAAACACAAACTATTTACATAGCCGTTTCGACCGACCTTTCATTCAGTGCGGTGGTACCAACCCGGGCGGGTGTCTAACCATTGTTTCTAAACATTGTTTCACCTACAATAAGTGAAACAATGCCACATGTCGCGCTATCCATAAAAAAAGACCTGACAAATGGCGTGGCATAAAGTTTCAAAAGTCAGACCGTGTAACTGTGGATTATAGCACAAGAGAAATAATTGTATTATTTGTTAATATCATAGAGCAAGAAATACCGCAACACGGCCGCCGCCATAGGCCGCCGCCGTATCTATATTCTATAGATAACCGCCATCAACGTGCCTTTTTTATTCACCTTTACATTTTTTTATAGGTAATTATTTATATGAGCTATATAGGATACTTCATAAATCCATAAAATTGAACGCCGTCAACACACTTCCATCCATCCAATACACAACTTACGTGATTGTTTATATATTTTTTATTTATTTAAATTAATTTGCTGAAAAAATTAATATAAAAATTTTTGTCCCATTTCGGTGGAGAAAACAGCAGAAGAATAAACCTCCATTTTGGTTATGTTATGTTCCGATCAGTATATGGTGGAAGCGAAAGCAACAGATTTGCTTTTTCTTCAAATTTCTCACAGCCCCCATTTCGTCTTAGTAACATTACGACTCCTGGCGTACTTCGCAGACGTGGTTCAAATTTAAATTCGTTTTAGCTGAAAGATTATCCGTTGGCTCCAAAATAAAACTTCCCTATAATTGAATGATCCGTGCGTCGCCTCGGTTCCGTTCCAAAAATAGGTCGGCGATTTCCGCTCCTTTTTATTATTAACCAACTTCTTCCTAATATAAGTGGGTTTTAATAACCATCACTTCTTATCAGATCGGTGCATTAAACGAAGATATCAGATTTCGGCTCTTAAGATTTATTTATCGTGCATTACTTAAACAGAGGCTCGACTATGAATTTTTTTACGAGATTTACATCAAGTAAATATTTATATGGCATTTTTTGTTCGAACTGGCCCGTTAGAGACGCTATGTCTGTTCGCCATACAAATATTAAATTACTTGTACGCAACTAACTGTAAAAAAATCTCATAATCGAGCCTCTGTCGTGCTGCAGCGAGTGATGATAAATCGAGTCAAAATATAAGGTCTTTGAAAATTAGTTAATAGTACGCTAAGGGGGGGTTCTGTATCATATAGGGAGTAAAACCTATATACATTTCTTGGACCTTGGGCTTTTTTATGTAAAATATTTTTTTATGTATTTAAATAAAAAAATAGGTGGTTGATTTTTATAGCCTAATCGATTGAGTTTCATAACAGTAACAAAAAAGTCGTCATTACCATTATGATGTAACACGTGTAAGTTGGTAAAAAAAATCTAATTCTTTCTATTCCATACTAATAAAACTAAAATTGTGGTTTTTCACAATTTCTGAAAGAAAGAGATCTATGTGTTGGAAGACTTTTTTGTTCCTGGCATGAAACTGAAACGAGATAAGAAAGTTTTTTTTTACATTTTACATTTAAGTAAAAAATTTGATTTTGTAAAAAAATAATTCTTTGTTCTATAAAAGTGATCTATTTCCGATACAGAACCCCCCCTTAGCGTACTATTAACTAATTTTCAAAGACCTTATATAATTAGCCTCTTGCGCGACAAATCGGGATTTAAAATCTAGTAGTATCTGTTATGTACTCAATAATGAGATTTCGTATTTAAAATTAAATTAAAATATACTTTGTTGTACACCATTATATAAAAGGGTTACAAAAGGCGAGTTTAATGCCTTGCGGCATTCTTTACGAACTAACCTTTTGGATTTGGAAAACACGTAGGAGCGGACAATGCAGGACTAAAGAGTAATTATTAAGTAAGTAAGAGAGTAAATTATTATTGTTTTAGTATCAAAAATAATACTAGCAACAACATTGAGACGAAATAGGGATTAAAAAAGATTTTAGTATTGTATTGTATTTATTATTTCATGCATAGATAGACTAATTATCTATACTCAGACATCTCAAATCAAATCATGTACAAAAATGTACCATCCAGCCAGTCTAGACTATAGGTACAGAATTCATAAAAACATATCTAGCCCATAGCCGTACGCTTATTTTGATAGAGCATATCAAAATGTTTCGCGAGCACGTTACGCATTAATTTCACATACTTATTCGTCCTAACGACCCTCAGTTAACCTAAGTGGTGAATATATCATCCGACGTAGCGTCCGCGTGGCGTGCACGCCATTCCGAGCATCCTGCTTCCCAATTCACTAATGGACACATTGAGAATCCTCCACTATTACCTAATTAATGGATTTTTTTATTACATTAATATAATAACACAGATTTAATTAAACGAATTAGAATTAAAATGACCTAATGAAGAACTTTTTAAAATATACTAAAACTAATTACTTAAGTGTAAGGTGGAAGGAAGGAGGAGATGGGATGTGTGTTTCTAGTTTCTACACTGTGCGATTGGCGGAAAGGGGGGGTTCGCAAACATTAATGGAATTTTATGATACAATTATCATAAAATCAAAATCAATCTTTTTTCTTTCTTTCTTTAAGACATTTTAACTATTTTTAGTGTTCCGTACCTTAAAAGGGGAAACAACGGAACCCTTATAGGATCACTCTCGTCTCTGTCTGTCTGGACTGTTGTATATAAATATGACTGACTATATATGGCTATCTTAGTAAAAAAATTGAAATCTATACCAAAAATATATCTCTACAAAATTGCCAAGTTCGTGCAACTGCTTGGCCATAATCAAAAGATTGAAATCTGGTGTGCGGACAAGTTCGAAGTCTCTGACAATTAGTTGATACGAAAAAAGCATATCTGAAAAACAGTCACTATGATTTCTATTGTAATTTGGATCTTATTCTACATTCGATTTCCTTGTTAGTGAATTGGCGTCCTGTGCGCGCGCGTGAGAGTTATACCTAACATAACTGTGGCTTGACTGGTGTGAGGCAGATAGCGTGGCGAATGAGCTGTGTTTGCCGGTGTGGCTTTGAACTAAGAGACCAAGTATAACCGTTTGTGTTAAACCTAATGGCGATCCAGCGTGTAATTTTCATGTGCCTGGTGGCGGTGTAATAAGTGGGCGCATTGTCTCAAAAAATTAAATCGAGAAATATTTTAAATCGAGACATACCTATGACGCCGAGCCACCCTAACGACGCCCATGGACATTCGGACATGCGGGGGTTGCGAATGCCATGCTGGCCTGACAGGTGCCTATTCATGCCTCTCTTGTAGGACCCGCGACTGTACTTGATGCACGTCTGTGTTTTACCAAAACTAAATATGGCTAGAGCGGCTGCTCCGTCCATCACGTTATACAATTTTCGGTACTAGCCACATTAGTTCAATTCATTAATGATGCGACAGAGACCCGTTAAATGCTACAAATCGACATTGTCATCAAGTTTAAGTTACGGTCTATCTTCTGCCGGCGTATCCGCTCGCGTTGATATAAAGCTTGTTTAGTGCGTAAACGTTTAGCACTCACGGGTAGCCCGTACATGGCGAGTTGCGCTTGGAGAAAATTTATTGCAGTAATCTACACTCGTTATTTTGGCCTCTGTCGAGTACACAGAATAGGTGGATATTGTGTTTCTTTCTATTTCTTATATTACATATTTTATATTACATATATTTATTTAGGAAATTTATCATATTCTCGAAATGTATTAAATTTGTACAAGCAACACTATTTATTCTTTAGTACCTATATTAATCAGTCTAAACAATTGTGTTTCACTTACCAATAAGATATTGTAGGCTAGAGCGGGTGATAGTTGTGCGTCAGTTAATTGGTTAAAATTTCAATTGTTCATGGGCTGGACTTTAAATACATCGCTGAGTCTAGTGAAATCTTCACTAGCTCAGCATAGGCTGTGTCAAGTGCTTTTTTTTTCATCTCCTGTAATTTGTTTAAATAAGTGTTTTAATTATTATTTCTTTGTTGTCATATTTTCTTTGATTGTTTAAATGTGTGTTTTAATAATGTAATAATGTAATGCTGAAGCGAAAAAATAAATATTTCATATTTCTTATTATAAGTAGGACCATGCAAAACCACGTATCTGCACAGAATTTAGATATTTCGCCCCATTGACAAAGTAGCACTTCGAAAAGTGTGTGTGCGAGTGTGATCGATAGATGGTTAGAAGTTAGTGCCACATTTTAAGATAAAAATTTTATTACATTTCCATAAAGTCGCTGACATTTGCGCAAGAAAGTATTTTGAACTACCTAGGTACCTATTTCGAGTATCAACTCTTTTCAAAGTGCTACTTGGTTAGTGTCATAAGTAGGTACCGGAGAATTTACTTTGGATTGCTAGCTATACGAAACTAGAGGAGGAAATAGTGCGAAATATAATTTTTTTTTTTTGCAGACACTTGATTTTGCCTTGGTTCTAAGCACCTTAATAAGCCCCGTGTAGAGTAACAAACTGACAAGCAAACCATTTGACAAATACATCTAGGTGTCGTATAATACCTAACAAAAAAATGAATTTAAATATTGTTTACTTTGTGTTTTAATTCATTTCATTTCATGACTATACGCAATATTATGCCCTTTATATAATAAAAAGTTCTATCCCTGAGCAAGCTGAGAGTTTCGGTATGAGGTTCAGGTGTGCCCACACTCGTTTCGTTCATTTAATATCCAGGTCAAAAAGACTATCAAGCATTTTCCAAGCGGGCAATAGCCATCCGGTCACATCGAGCCATAAAATGTCCGGTTGTGATGGGGCAATATGTAATAATAGTAATAAGAGGATTTTCGCCTTATAGCTGAATACCTCTTCATTACGTTGCAGCAAGTGCCGTTTTTATTTTCCTCGCTGAATCGGGCAAAATACTCGCTAGTGGCGCCATCTCTGGTGCTTCACTCGCGGTTTGAGATTTTAACACTAGATGGCGTTGTCGTGATCTACTTTGACACGTCTTTTTTTAAACAAAATTGTTTATCATAATGATATGCCAATTTATTTATTTGGTATTTAGGTGTTAAATATTAAATATTATTTAAATCCCATATAACGTAAAACAGGTGAATTTAATTGGGATTCGAACGTAGGCCAAATTATAGCCATCCCTATATTTTAGATAAGTTAATAAAACTGAAATCTTTTCTAAGAAATGAATTTAGTTTTAGCTAGCGTTGTTCTATTGCTTTACTATATTGCAATTATTTATTGTTTCTAGAGCACTCTTAAGGCAGTAAGACTGTACTCGAACTTGCCACAATTCTCTCCGGTTCGATAAAGAAGAAGAACCAGCAAGAAACTGCGCAGAGTATTTTTTTTTCTTTCATAAATATTTTTATAAGTATTTTAGTATCTATCCAAATAACAAAATCGTTTGATGATTTAAGTTAAGTAAGTATTTCGCTGTAGTTTTTGCTGTTGACTTGGACTTTTTCTGCTTCTACTAAATAATGCACATTGAATTGACCCAGAAACTTGGCGTAATACTCTTAAAAATGACAAAGTAGGAAGAAATCTACGTGTGTTCTATTATCGCGTCGAGTACCAAAATTTTATATTATCAGTTCATCGTCGCACAAGCGTAAATATCCCCTCACGAGACAGACGCACGAAATAAAACTAATACTCGGCTTACACCGGTAATGAGTTGCCCTCGTAAAGGCCTCACATAATTCCTTTTTAACGGCACCTATGTAGCGAACGAGAAATTTGCCCCAGAGCTCACGGGATGCAATAAAATACTTTATTGGAATGACACGACAGGCTACGACCTTCTAGCTAATATATTATGTGAAGAGAACACGACCGGAAAACTGCAATAGACTATGTATAAAGAGAGCTACGGTTAGATTTTATACATTACTTATGTTATAGATTAATTTTGTGTTCATTTTATTATTAGGTATCTATGAAATTTCACTAATAATACTGCCTGCCTAAATACTATATTATAATGAGTTTAACTTTAAGTTAAGACATAAAAATATTTTAAATAATTTATAATCCATTAGGAGCTGTTCCCTCAGTTTCACTTCGAAATTCCAAATTTTCGAAAACTATCCTGAGATGTGTCAGAAAATGTAATTGAAAACCCCATGTGAATTTAATGACCTGTTCTTGACTTATAGGCGAACATACATAGAATCAACGACACATAGAATCAGCGCATACCTTTATGTCGTTGAAGACAGATTTTGCGCTCGATTAGTTAGGATATACTTAAAAAGTATCCAAACAGGACAAATAAATTTTAATAGGAAGTCTACATAGTCATTTAGACAAAGCAAAAAAATACCAGCTCGGAGAAGACGTCCGCCGATCGCTGTTCTGTTGTCATTCCGAAATACTTTTTCTACGATTTTTTATTACGAGGTGAAACATTTTCTCCTTCATACGGTTTTTACTCTCGCCACAAAACAAGGAGAATGCGGACATTTCTCACCTCGGAAAAAGTTGTAGCAAAACAAACATTCTTTAAAACAAAGATATATTATGTACTCGCGTAATATTTCCTCAAATGTTTAGAACGACCGATGGCACGTGTGTGTTGAACTTCGTTCTCAAACTGTTGTTTGATTACAAGCTATTACCTAATTATTTTTTTTTTCATGGAAACTGACACGGTTTGTTACATCACCTACAACATCCGTGATGTCAGCCAATAACACCGGGTGAACTAGGTGCCATGTCAGTGCTTCCTTCCTTTTCATATCGGCTACACTGAACTGGACGGGAAACACGAACTATTTACATAGCCGTTTCAACCGACCTTACGCCCAGAACCCGGCCGGGATAAACCCTACCACCTAGTAAGATAAGAAGGGAAGGGACCTACAGTTTAACGTAGAATCCGAACCACGGTCTTATGCGGTCAGTATGTATTATTTGTATGTACTTCGAGGACATATTGTAAGACTTGCTGTTCCCACGCCTTCGCTCGCGGTGGCACACACTATAACCATCCTCAGATGTGCTGGAAAACGGCAGTGAAACTCCCATATTAATTTCGACAGTCCGCCAATCTGTTGACATGGCATCTCGTCAGCCTCGGTAGCTCAGTGGGTGCGGTCGTTCGGCTGTTGTTAAGCAACCCTGAGCGCGGTCAGTACTTAGATGGGTAACCGCTCGACCGTTGGAGGCTGACCGTGGTTCGGATTCCACGTAAAACTGTAGGTCCCTACCCTTCTTACCTTCCTAGGTGGTAGGGTTTATCCCGCCCGGGTTGGTACGATCGCACTGAATGAAACGTCTGTCGAAACGGCTATGTTCGTGTTTTCCGTCCAGTTCAGTGTAGCCGACATGAAATGAAGGGAAGCACTGAAATGGCACCTAGTTCACCCGGTGTTATAGGCTGACATCACGGATGTTGATGTAGCTAACCGTGTCAGTTTCTATAAAAAAAAATTATAAATCTCACTGAGCGTAGTTTTGCGATAAGAGGAAAATTTGGCACTGTCGAGTGCACCTTTGGTCCCCCGGGCACAGCCACCCATGCTGGTTTTCATAAAAAATAACAACAAATAAGCGAACGCAGATGGCGTGTCGATAGTTGTGTTCCTAATAAAGTTCGAAATATCACACAATCCGAGAAAATCGCTTCCTCCTTATCAACCGCTTGACAACAAATTGTAAAGAAACGAAGCAACGGAAATTGTAATCGCTATGTTAATTTGATCGTAAAGTGTTTATTATAATGCTGCCTCGCAGAACCGCATCCTCAAAAGCACTTAGGAATGTTTAAAAAGTAACGCGAACAAAATATTTTCCTCATTTGCATACCGCAGAGATTTTACAGCTCTAAGTGAAGGGAGGGCAGTGGAAATAAAAGAAACTCACGCTGAGAGAATTTTCATGTCAGAGGAAAATTGTGCTGAGCTGGGCTTATGTTAAGGGGCTCCGGTATTCCGACCTCGCGCGTCTAAAATATACCGTGCTGCTTGAGAATTAAATTAATGAGGATTATATAAGCAATTATTTTATTTAAATACCGAAACTATTGATGTTTGATATAACATAGTTACACATATATTTTTCCCAAGTACAGTCTCAGGTCCTTCAAGAGGGGCGTGAGTGGGCCCCTGTCAGACCGGCATGGCATTCGCAACCCCCGCATACGATCCAATGTCCACGGGGGTCGTTAGACACCTTAAATAATAAATCTCTATGGGATGGTCATGGAGTAAGTTACTTTGTTTTATGAGATACTGCGTTAGTAGACCCTATGTATGATACTAAAACTAAATTGACGATTTTCTGTATGTATGTATGTTCCTCCATAACTCTTAAACCGATCATCCGAATTCTATGAAACATAGTACAAGCACATTAAGCTATACGAGACACAGAATAAAATTCTTAAAATTAATAAAATTCAGTTTTGATTACGCTAAGATGTGGCTCTCGTACAAACCGAATTGTTCCGCGCGCTGAAATATAGGTACGGTAGCGGGCTTACTTATTCTTCTTTTTAAATACGAATTTCACGCGAGCGAAGCCGCGGGCAAAAGCTAGTATATTATAAACACACTAAAATAGTATGTTCAAGTGGGTATTGAGCGCGAAATAACTTGTGTTATAGTGTTATAGTGTAATAGTGAGCGCGGGGAAGCGACGCGCGCAGCGGGGGAAAGGGCTCGGCACAAATTTGAACTTTACCGTGTTGTACAGTGTATGCAAGCACGTCTCGCTCGACCACAACGCTTGACATGTGGTCGACATGGATGGGTACACTAACCACTCTCTGACAAAGTGGTTTGTTTGCCTGTCACGTTCGATAGACTCGTCATAATGTAACGCATTCATAGTGTACAGTAGGTAGTACTTGTAAAAGAAGAACGTCCACTGTTCCATATTAGTATTCATATATCGATTTCGCCATAAATAACACTACGTTATCAATATTTCATTGACACAAATGTGCATTGTGTCAGTATGGTTCGTCGTCATTAGGGTTCCGTATGCGGTACGGGACCCTATTACTAAGCCTGCGGCGTTTGTCTGTCTGTCTGTCTGTCCGTCCGTCCGTCCGTCCGTCCGTCCGTCCGTCCGTCCGTCCGTCCGTCCGTCCGTCCGTCCGACCGTCCGTCCGCCTCTCCGTCCGTGCAATTTTCACAGAATATGTTTTATTATGGCCGATATAACAACAAATAATAAAAAGAAAAATTCAAAAATTCATGGTGTTCCCATAGAAGAAACCAAAAAGTGTATGCGCGCGCGCCATCTACCGAATAGAGCATGAAGCATTTTAACTAATCATGAATTTCAACTAATATGAAGCATTTCATAAAACGACATAGATGGCGTGAGTGGCGCTAACCATGACGTGGCGATACGGAAACCTCGGTGCGCGAGTTCGACTCGCACTTGTTTTTGTTCTATTTTGTGCCGTTCAACAGTGCAATTTAATATAACCGGGCAAGAAACCTTATATAAAGCTTTTTTAGGGTTCCGTACCTCAAAAAGAAAAAAAAACCTTTTAGGATCACTTTATAGTCTGTTCATCCGTCTGTCAAGACCCGTTTCTCAGGAACGGGCAGAGGTATCAAGTTGAAATTAAAATTGAATACAAGACTACCTACAGTCCCTTAGGGGTCAAATATTCAAGCTTCTTAATCAACGCAATCAAAAGATACGGCCATTTATTACATATTTTGAGAAATGCAAACTCACTCATCAAAAGGTATAGTACATACTCTAAATTAAAACAATAAATTTTAATAATAAATACCGGCCAATTATGTATGCGGTGGTACGGAATCCTCTGTGCGCTAGTCCGACTCACACTTGGCCGGTATTTTTTTTACAATGTATGTAAGTTATATAAAACTTTAATTACGTCACATATATCATTTTACATCTAAGCTTACACAGGCTGTTTCAGGATAGGCTTGAGAAACTTCGGGAATAGGAAGTATTCATTATTAGAAGAAAAATATCCTTATCGCTCAAATCGAAATTACGTATTTTTTTAAATACAAAAGTTGAAAATTGTAATTAAAACTTGATGGACAGTGAGATTTGGCAAGAGTGATAGTCCAGTCCCCTTTTTCTTTTGATATCATTCTAATTTATGTAGGTAAGTGTTTGGAATTTACCTACCTGCAGTATAATTCTACTAGTTAATCACGTAAGTTAGTCATTTTATTTTTATTAAAGTCGGACGTTGACCGTCCACAAAATCTCGATGAAACGATTTTTGCCAAAGAGTACTATCAAATTACCGAATGTGGGAAAAAGTTTCAGAGCTTTTCGTCTTCAAATATGTTCATATTTGAAGACGAAAACCCTTTCTAACCCTGAAGTTACGAAACCCTATATACGAGCGATGGAGCGAGCAAGCTACGCATAGATATATTAGTAACATAGAATCTAAGTTATGAGCACTGAGCAGTAAGTAAGTCGAAGATCGCAGCTGCAGAAAGCAATATAATAGAAGCCCGACTTTAAAACGAACGAAGTCGCCGGAAAAATGTAGCCTCGCTCAAATAAATCCCATAGAGGACGGGTTGTTTGTGGACGACTTTTCACCTCTAACGCTGCAGCTCTTGCTGTGTGTGCCTACATGCGTACATGTGTGACGATTTATTATTTTTATATAGCGATAGGTTCCCGAAGAACGAACGGAGGGAGCGAGATGCTAGATAAATCACTCCGCAAGCAGGAAAGGGATGGAAGGTCCATTACAGGAGGAACACGTTTCGGCAGCCTTCCCCTCTGGAAGACGGATTGCTCTGAGATTACACAGGCTTGCGCTTTGGGAAACAGCTTTGCACTCTGAAGAGTGCCGCGTATCGCCCTGAGGTGTTTTATATTTTGGTTTCGTCCGACATACTCGGAAGCTTTTTTTATTGTGTGTACTTTTAGTAATTAGCTTTGGAGTTGGGTTTTGTCAGCCTCGGTAGCTCATTGATGCGGTCGGACGACTGTCGGTCGGATCATAAGCACACCTGGGCGCGGTCAGTGGATGAATGGGTGACCGCTCGACTGTTGGAAGCTGATCGTGGTTCGGATTCCACCTAAAACTGCCTTCTTACCTTAATAGGTGGTAGGGCTTAAAACCCACCAGGGTTGGTTGGTTGGTTGGTACCACCACACTGAATGAAAGGTCGGTTGAAACGGCTATGTAAATAGTTCGTGTTTCCGTTCAATACAGTGTAGTCGGATCGACTGAAGGGAAGCATACCGAAGGTAAACGAGGCTCTGCTTGCCTTAAGTGTTCATGACGATAAATAGCATAAGTCTGAGCATAAAAGGATCAGGAGATAAGTCAAATCGGTGAAAACCGTCAATAAACCGATTGTGCTGTTTGCGAGCTGCGAGCTAACATAATATACTCATACATAGGTGCATTCAGATGGCATCTAAATCATAGATTATGTATTAATTTGTTCACTTTTTCTGACTTGTGTTATTGATGTGAACCAAAATCCAATGTTTTTTATTAAATAAATTGTATGCTTCTGTGACTTTGTGCATATCATAAAAATTAGTTAAGGTATTTATTAAAATAAATACATTATAATTATTATAATTATCTTTGTTACAGGTGGCCACTTTCTCTTTCCCACATTTTCTGGATTCCTGTTCTAGAGAGATGACTCTGCATACCCGCAACCCGCTCGCTTGGAGCCATAGTTCGATGCAGCATAACTCTGTAAATAACACTAACACTATTCTCAGTTATATGTGTTTTTTTAATTACAATGGTTGATGTACATACTTTATTAGAATTCATTATTAATATATATTACGGCTTTACACTGCGCCAACCGTCGCGCCGGTAGAGCGCTCATGAGGATAGGCTTTTGTACGTTTGGCTTGAAACGTCAAGCCACATGCATAGCTCGAAGAACAACAGTGAGTGTCAGCTCAGGGCCATACATAGATTGCTTCTTACGCTCAACTCAGTGAAGTCGTTCTCCAATCTTACTCGGACGAGATACGGAGATACGGGCTAATTTCAGTGCGTCCAAAGACTCTCGAGATACGGAACGGAACGGAACGGAGGTACGGTACGGACGAAAGAACATATGTGGACGCACCTTAAGACTGAGAATTCCTTATGTATACGGGCCTTAGTCTCGTTGATGTTATTATTAGATCACAAAAGAGCCAATCCAATTCTGTCTTAGAGTTGGAGACCGGTTGATTGTAGATTAGCGCAGAAAACATTTGAAAATATCTTTATATTAATATGCGGTGCTTTCAAATAGAACTGTCAACGTATATAAAACATGTGTATATAAAACTTTTAGCGTTTAACGTTTGTATGTTGGTTTGTATTCAGATTGAAAATTCATTATAGTTTCTCATAAAACCAATTTAATTTTAATTGAAATATGGTTTTCTCTTCACCCTAAAGGTAAGCCTATCAGAAATTTCGTATGGCATTGAGCTCACCTTTTATATTCAGGTGTTGGTACTTTTGAAAGTAAAAAAAAATTATCACCGCCTAACTGACTCAATCTTTTTGTACGTAAGTTATTGGCACATTCCTTTTCTAAGCGGTACCCACGGCGGGCGGTCGGCGTAGGCAGTGGCGGTGACGTGATAGCACGCAGGTGCAATATAACACAGCCTTCCAGCAGGGGTCGATAGACTCACCGACTGGCGCTTACCGGTTGTAATGTGACCGGTATAGTAGCGGTCGGACATCGCTGTACTGTGCAATTGCGCCAGTGTTACAGTACCAGTGGGAAATATGTGAAATATGTGGGCATGGAGAGCGTTCCAGAGTTTACCTGTTCTGTGGAGGAAAGATCTGCAGAACTGATTGGTAAGTCAAGCGTATCCCTGCCCAGTGCGCGTTGTGCGGAGGTGGAAAGAGATTTCAATCTCATTTAGTTAGTGGGCGCCGTCGTCGTCGTCGCTGCCGGCTCCGAAAACCGCGACTTTCGGCTCGTCTGCCTTAGGACGATTCGCCTCAAAATTAGGTTATTAATGTTAATTTTGTTTATATTTGTGTTCTGTTGTTTTCGGTTAGGCGGCAATTATTAAAGACGACATACTTCGGTGGACGTTCGTCTCCCGCCCGGGCGATGCTCCAGGAAACGTCCACCGAAGTAACCCGTCTATAAATAATTTACCACATAACCCAAAACATTAACATAATGTGTAATAGCAGCAAGAGCCTAGACAAACATACCTTTTTGAAATATCGTTTTGGTTAGCAAGTTATTTGTGTTATTAGTTTCTTAATATATTGTATTGGTTTTTAAGAGTGCCTATCGTTGAAATACATTTGGGTTTAATCAATAAATTATTTATCTTGTTAATTTTACCGATTGCCATGTTTACTGGTATTCCGAAAGAATCTGAATCTGATAACATATTTTGATTTAACAACATTGAATTTAAAAAAAAATACCGATTAATGAAATTTATGTTTACCTGAAAATGTTCATCCCTACAGGAATGAATTAACATATTTAATTTAACATTTAATGAAAAAACAACATTATGAATATAAATTGGTGGTAATTTTACAATGATAACAAATGGGTTATTGGAATAAGTCATCACACCCTTTAACCGGTCCATCAATAGGGGGAAGTACTAACTAATAAACTAGCGTCCACATTCCACACCCCGACACCACCTCCACCACCACCACCGCACCACCGCCCCGCTAACGGTATAAATACCTAGGCGAGTTGTCACCCGTCTCTTCAATTTCATTTCTATGGAATTTAATCACAGGATTCTCGGTACTGGGACGTGGAATCCCTTTCATAATAAGGATGGATTGAGTTATAAGTTCACTGTTTGTACAACAAAATGTAAATCGACAAATTGAACAAAATTACAAAGGACAAATTGAAAGAATAAAAAAAGGAAAATGAAAAACTGGTTTAAAAGTCGTATTGTTCTCTCGATACCGACGAGTCCCACAAGTAATTAAATAATAATAATACGCTATGTGGCAAAGACGGTCTTATTGCCTTCGGCAGTATCCTACAGTATTTTCTCCAAATCTACTGGACGAAAAAAGTTTAAATTTGGTAGATATATAGAGTTAGTTTTGATGACCCAATCACGGACGTATAGCGTAAATGAATGAATTTCGATTCCCAAAATCAAATTGGGGGTGAAATTTGGGGAACAAATTAGAAAGTTATAAAAAAAATTTCAAGTGCATCATGTCACATATCTATCACTGAAAAGGGCTCGTTATAAGAAATACGAATATATTTTAAAATTTTAAAATGCATAGTTTAAAAGTTATTAAAGAAAATATAAAAAACCGGCATTCCAGGAACAGGAAACAAACAGGAAAATGTAAACGGAAATCCTAAGTGTTAAAGTTCTTACGGAAAACCGAATGGTACGGAACCCTCTTCAAGCGAGTTCGACTCGCCCTTGACCATTTTTTTCTGAAGTTAGACCTAAGTTAAGTAAGTCTAAGTTAAAACTTATTCACTAGGGGTCAAGAACAATTTTAACATCTTTTACTTTTAATGCAAATTTATATTACAATGAGATTCGTTTTCAAAATTAATGAACTGCCATTAAGTATAAAATAATATTTGAATTTAATCACATTGGGGAATTTAATTTGATTTGTCTCTAGAACAAAGTACATATTATGTCCTTTTAGGTTACGACAGTAGAATTTGCGTCAAACCGCCCGCTCCTGGGACTGCCGTCATATTGTTCGGAGCGGGCGGCGCGGCGGCGCGCGGTAAAGGCGGTGGCGCCGCGGCAGCGCGTCCGCGAACACATTAATAAATACCACAACAAAGCCAATATTAAATCTCCGTCCGTCTGTCTGTCGCATTTGAATAATTACGAGTTGGGCGTGACGAGAGCAATCATTGTGTTATTCGTGCGTTAATTGCAATTTATTACTAAATAATTCGTTGTGCCGAGCTAATTCGAATTCTTGTGTTTAGGGTGACAAAGAAAATCCTGACAGCGAATTACGGTTCTTATATCCATATTCTCTAACTAAAGCCATTAACCACTGAATGTATGAACTTAAAATCTATGCACTGGTAATGTGAGATTTAAATTTCAATGAAAAAGAAGGTTAAATCAAGATTGTTAAACAAACAAAACCAAACATTTAATTACACAGAAAAAGAATATCCATTTTCTAAATTAAATAAAAATAATCCTGAATCGTCGGGACTAAAAAAGAATAAAACAATTTATTAAAAAAAAACGCCCCCCGCCGTAGTAGTCAGGTTTGACTAGACCATATTTTATTATTTACTTTGGAAGTAACCAAAACATCGTTTCCAAATCATTTTATAATCACAATTAAAAAATATTAACTTATAAAATAGCCTAAAGTTCGTGCGTTTACTTTTCTAAATAAATTTATTACCTAGACCTCGTTTTGATTATTGGATTTACGGACGCAAAACATTGTGTAATGCGTAAACTGCTCACAGCACGGCACGTCGACATGCTTACCCACCCCAGCGACAGATCTGCCGCAACCGCTATTTTTGTGATAATCGCCCACCAAAACCTTCAAGAGCCCCCGGGGGTACCGATCAGCTGCCGCCGAAGACGCCACCGGTTCCGGTCCACTCTGGGTAAGCCATTCACATTCGGCATGTCCGGTGTGGTCCTGTCCAGGTCCCGTACGCGTCATTTTGGAGGACTCACAATATGAAGTCACAAAATACAACATTGCAATGGCGACTCATATTCGTCAGTCTGATATGTAAATATTGATTTTTACGCTTTCGCAAACCGGCCCACAAAATACTAAATGTATGTATACATCCAACAAATCGCACGAAAAATATTTGCAATATTTCTCCACAAGTAAAGCGCAAATTGCTCGAATACTGCCAGTTATCGCTACGTGATCGTCGAAGGTGAAAATATAAAGAGCCTTTGCTCATAAAAAAGGCAAATCGTGCGCGGGATTGCGAACACAAAGCGATTCGAGGGTGCCTAGTGGGGGAGTGATAGAATATACAGATCGGCCGCTGCGGTAAAGCGGACCCTTTACTCTGAGCCATCACTCGACTGCTTTGAGGTGATCATGGCTTAGCAGTAATCTATTTTATCATCATCATAGTCAGCCTGTATCGATCCACTTCTGGACATAGGCCTCTCCCAAGGCACGCCACCACACGCAGTCTTCCGTTATTCTCATCCATCCACTCCCGGCTGTCTTTTTAGGTAGTCTGTCCATCTAGAGCCGGGTGGCGCCCTACTAAGTTTGCTTACTTACGTTTATCCTACGTTTGCTTGTACGTGGCATTCCCTTCTACGACAGATGTGCCCATCCCACTGCCACTTGAGCTTGCTAATTTATTTAGCGACTACCTTAGTTTTTTGTCGTAATCTATTTTCGAGATAATTATTTGTCAGGGTGCATCACTATTTATCTCGTGCAGAATTTGATAAATACATTTTCGCCATAACCACGAAATGGTCTAAGCGTCCGCTTATATTCGCGTCGTCGCACGCATCGGACAGATCCCGTGCAAGTAAATTTTTCCATCAGAAAAAAATACCCTAGTAGTCGTGGGACTACCGGTAGACATATACATGGAATCATGGGCAGCCATAGGTGGAAGGGGGCCAAGTGACTCTATCACCAAAAAACAAAAAAACAAAAAATTAAAACAAACAAAAACAAAATAAAAAATAAACTTAAAAAAGTACTTACAAAAAATAAAAAAAAAACGAAAAAAATAAAAATAATAAAAAATAAAACTCTCGTCGAGACCTATCATTTCCTCCAGCGGATGAGTAGTCTGGGATCAGTAGTTTCAGAGATATGGCCTAAAAAAAAGAAAAAAAAAATTAGTTTTATCTCGTCGCTCGTCTCGTCGAGACTTATCATTTTCCATATGGGAATGAGTAGGCTGGGATCAGTAGTTTCCGAGATATGCCCTCTCAAAGCCTTTTTTCCTTTTTTTTTCGAAACGGTTGAAGCGATTTTGAAAAAAAAAACATTATTTCAGAAAGATATTTTTTTTTACGGAAGGAAACAAATTTCTAGTCGATCCGACCATTAGTTTAGGAGTTATAGGAATTTATTGATATTATTATGGTTTGTATTTGGCTAACAAAATATATTTTTATATATTTGGCGGAGGTGCGGAACGCAGCCCAAGCCGAATTGGTGCCTACCCACAGCTGCAACTACAATCTTCGCAGCCGTTCGCGTTTGATAGGCAGTGTTCTGTTAACCGCGGGCCCGACCGCAGCCAGACACTCGCCCTGAGGATAGACTACACGCGCCGACACGCGCCAGTCCGAAACGTCGACCACAGTGACCGCGAATTTAAACCGTGGTATATTAATTTAAACCAGGTAATTCAGGGGAAGCACTGATATGACACCTCGATCGAACCAGAGCTCTAACAAGTGTTAAAGCCAATCATGTGTGAATTCATACAATTCTCCCTCGTCAGCCTCGATAGCTCAGTGGTGCAGACAGTGAACTGTCGCTATTGAATGTTTAGCAACGCGGGGTGCGGTCAGTACTTGGATGGGTGACCGCTGACCGAGGTTCGGAACAACAGGTCGAAGGATCATTGCATCATGTCTGGATTGTGTGTCTCCACGCATTATAAACAGTTCTGACTGCGAGTAAATATATGTAGCACGTAAGTATTACTGGAGACCGGAAGCGCTTGAGGCTCTCAGATGAAGTCGATTTGTTCAGAGAGTGTTGTGCGGGCGGGACGTGTCTTTTGACATTTGGCTCAATAATATAAAGCTATAGCGTTCCTGCTGACACGACACACAGGAAGGGCGTGGGAACGCTTTGGGCGTGAGGGTTGAGGCGCAACGGGAAGTATTGCGGTTCAGACTGACAGTTGATGTGTCTATGAAGTTATGCAAGGGATTTTTGGCATGAAAGCCGAATCGAAGGTGATTTTGTATCGAATCACACACGACACACGTTTTTTTTATTCCGACTGAGTCAGCGGGGCCAGAGTACATGCTGCGACCAGGCAATATCACCCCCGAGGTAGGTGCCATACCGGAGACATTACATTTGAATTGCTGGCTATAATGGACTAGAGGAGAATAATTAAAAACCTAATAACACATTTTAGAAAAATATAGCAAATTGTAAATTGTTAGCATAGAGCAAAATATGAGTTGTTTCCCTGAAATCAAGCCAATAATAACCTATCTCAGTATACGTTATGTTACTATGTACCTATATATGTGAACTCGAATAAAATGTCGAAGAAGTCCTATTTCGTATATGGGGCAAATTTATGGCTTCAAAGTTCATAAAATGTTTATTTCCTTCCCATTTAACTATACCAGTATGGATCTGTTTATAAGGAAGGCCATCTTTGAGTTGATCTATTTTGGATCTATTAAGGATTTGTGATTCATTTTTTCCATACTTTCGTTTTGTCAATCAATTAATTTCTATACGAATGGCTGTAACCGACTACGGTGGAGCCAACTGGAGAGTTATAATTTTGACAGCGTATGTATGTATGTGCGTTCTTTCGTTCCTTCACAGAGCTGAAACTACTAAATTGAATGATTTCAACACACTAGGTATTATTAGATTCGTCTCGATAGTGGGCGTGTTATAGTATAGGCCAGTTTTTTTTTTATGGGAAGCACGACATGAAAAATTCAAAAAGGCAGGCGCCAGGCGCCATATTGTCAAACTTTGAAATGTTTTTTTCTTCAAGCCAGCATCGAGTGGGCTGGCGATTCAAAAGGCGATATCCCTTCCCTTCTTACCTTACTAGGTGGTAGGGCTTACCCCGGCCGGGTTAGTACCACCGCACTGAACGAAACGTCGTCGGTCGAAACGGCTATGTAAATAGTTCGTGTTTTCCGTCCAGTTCAGTGTAGCCGACATGAAATGAAGCGATGCTATGGCACCTAGTTCACCCGGTGTTATGGGCTCACATCACAGATGTTGTAGGTGATGTAGCCAACCGTCTCAGTTTCCATAAAAAAAATATGTATAAAAAATATACCTTACTCAGTTTGTACAACTAAAATTAATTAAATATAAAATATAAAAAATTATAAAACCTGATTACGAAAAAGTAAGGAAATAGCAAGGAAAGTTGATTGAAAATGTTGTAGTCAAGAGTGTAGCTGTAGAAGGATTCAACTTTCCTTCGTTATTTGTAGTAGGGTTTTATAAAACTTTCTTGTAAAAATAGAACGAATTTTAATACCCTAGAGAGAAAACATGCTGTAGGTCCAACGACAATTTCGTAATCTATTCAACAATAAAACCTCAATAAAACACAGGAAGCGATCTAGGTAGAGATTCAACCGGATCCATGGAAATAAAATAAGACATTGCGAATCCTTTTTTACTGTCTCGCTCAATATTTTATCTCGGAGCATCTTTTAGCTCTGGGCGTTTCTATTCACATGACATTATAGATATCAGTACAATGTTATTATGTGAGAAAGAAAAAAACTGATTGAAGAAGTTGTAAAATATTATTCTTTGTACCAGGGTAACAGTCACCATTTCCGGGTGGCTAAGCTCAAGTGGCAGTGAACCGGTTGGAGTAACCGTGTCCTACACTGGTGGTCGTGGACTGAAAGATCCAGTGGGAATATCATCCGCCAGGTAGGACGACGACATCAAGTACGTCGCGTTTTCCGTCCAGTTCAGTGTATCCGACACGACGACAGAGAAGCACTGACATGGCACTAAGTTCACCAAGGTGTTATGGGCTTACATCACGAGTATAGTAAGTGATATAACCAAACGTGTCAGTCAACCCCATAAAAGCAAGTTTTTATGTCATTTGTGTCTAACATCTGAACACAATTAAATGATAACTTTTCCAATCTCATTTGGATTGAGTAACAACTAACAGATGACTTACTCACCGTTCGCTTGTTGAAAGTCTCAAGTTTCCTATAAGAGTTAAGACAAACTTTTCGTATTTCAGAAAGGTAGGTGATACCTTGTCTCTTCCTAAATCAAAATAATTTATTGCATATTTGTAAAAAAAATTATTAGCTACATTTAGCTAATTTTTTTTTCTTGCTTCCTAACTGCGTGCCTCTGCCCGAGGTCGAAGCCTCAGGCGCAGCCAATCACCGCCGAGGAGGTGCCAGTTGGGCTTGGAGGTGGACTAATGTTGCTGGGGAAAGGCTATTAACCCGCGATTTGAAGATCCCTGGATTGTAGGAGTGGGGAAAGATATTCCCTGGGAGCCCGTTCCACATCTTTGCAGTGCGGCACAAGAACGATTTAGAGAATCGTGCAATTCGAAGAACTCTTCTGTCGACTACAAAGGGGTGTTCCGCGCAATACTAATACAGTATGAGGTAACAAATTGCCTAGGTAGGTAGGTTAGGTTGCAACACAACTTTAATACTGCTCTCTTTTGAGAGCTGTGTTGGTCTGGGATTGTTCAATATAACATGAAACCAATTGTATAATAATACGCACACAAAATTAATCTAAACAATTTAACGCTCTATCCCTGTTGTACCGTGTGGGGCCGGTACTTTGAAAGAATAGCCCCACTGCATCTCTCCCCGTGTATGTCGTAAAAGGCGACTAAGGGATATGACTCCCTTCTTATATTACTAGGTGGTAGGGTTTAACCCGCCCGGGTTGGTACCACCGCACTGAATGAAAGGTCGGTCGAAACGGCTATGCAAATAGTTTTGTGTGTGTGTGTTGAAGGGAAGCACTGACGTGGCACCAAGTTCACCCGGTGTTATGGGCTGACATCACGGATGTTGTAGGTGATGTAGACAACCATGTAAGT
This sequence comes from Nematopogon swammerdamellus, assembly GCA_946902875.1. Classification (NCBI taxonomy): domain Eukaryota; kingdom Metazoa; phylum Arthropoda; class Insecta; order Lepidoptera; family Adelidae; genus Nematopogon; species Nematopogon swammerdamellus. Next base: position 15,861,310 of record OX336345.1, read on the forward strand.
TTCCATAAAAAAAAAAAATCCCGATAATCGGGGTAATCAGAGTAGTTGGTGTTGTGCTGTGGTGATCTTGTAAATTACAGGACAACACCGACCACCATGTTTATCAAAGTTTTAGGACAAGATAACTAAAATAGATAAAATATGACAGTTAAAATCAGATATTCGCACAAAATTTAAGTATTCTAAAGCAATAATAGTTTTTCAAATATTAATAAACATCCACACTGCAATGTTCAGTTTGACTCTGTCGACACACAATTTGAACTTTCCGGCCTATATCATTTTGATCACAATCCCAAACCAATGTTTTTTTTTCTCTCTCTCTCTCTCTTTGTGTCGGATCTTCCGTAGTAATTCTCGTTACGATACGATAAACATTAACAGAACTAACTTTATTGGCGGTCTTAAACAATAAAAATTAATAGACCTGAAGGACTCAACCCCTTGTGTTAACGATACAATACAACGATGTCAGAAGAACGATGGATGGATGAAGAATGAAGCACTTAGCACTTACTTACTTACTAGACCAGCTTTAGCCGGAAGCTCCGGCTCACATTTATCCGGCTTCGAAGGACCAATGTGTTTGTTAGGGTTCCGTACCTCAAAAGAGGAAAAAACGGAACCTTTATAAGATCACTCTTGTGTCTGTCTGTCTGTATGTCCGTCTGTCACAGCTCATTTTCTCCGAATCGGACGAAAAAGTTGAAATTTGTTATAATATAGAGTTTGATGACCCAATCAGGGACGTACAGCGTAAGTAAACGAATTTAGATTTTGGAGGTAAATTTTTGGGAAAAAAAATTCAAGTGCACCATGTGACATATGAATGAAAAGGAAATGAATGAGAACGAATTTTAAAATGCATAGTTTAACAAATAAAAAAAGGAAAATATACAAAAATCGAGCCTTTCCCTTTTGATAATGATTGTGTAAACATCTATATCGTAACCTAAGGATTTATATGGGCTGGAATGAATTGAATTTGATGACGGTGCGGTGACAGGCGTAACGTGAACGTTTACACGATACTTGTTTTTGTTCACCGCCAGCCACTCGGAGAAATTTCGTGATGATACATACATTATCTTATAACCATTTCAAGATAGGCCAGATTCAATTTGTGAAAACTCCATGTAAATCTGTTTCAGTGCTTTTGTAGTTTAACAGCTTTATAATAGTAGAGAGAGAGAGTAGAGCATCGGCGGTAGAGCAGAGCAACAAAGAGAAAGAGAAAGGAGGGCGCATACAACGATATCGAATAGAATGTAATACGCAAAGTTCAGATGCATATAAACTGGCACATTGGTTCTCACTTTACTTCAATCGACTTGTTTGTAGGTCGGACGGTCTCTAACTGCGCCAGACATGACACAAATATAAAATAATCATTATGTAATTAAAAATTTAAAAAACAACCGACCCTTAAAAAGTCCACAATAATTTCCGTTTACTTACTTAAAGGAGTCGGGAACCGCTAAGCAAATACCTGCGAATCTCTGAGTTTTTATATTTTATTTTCTTAACGGTCCCCCGACTCCTTTAAGTAAATAAACGAAAATTATTTGTAGTGTTTTAAATTTGAATTTTAACGTTTATTTCGGGCTTTTTTTTTACTTTTTAAGATAAATAATTTTTGGAAGTTTTTTTGTGGTGCGGAAACCTCGGTGAGCGAGGCCGACTCGCACTTGGACGGTTCTGTTAGTTATACATGTTGAACATTTTCCTTGACTTCTTTTTCTTACAAATACAATGTATGAATATGAATATTGTCTGTAAGCGTACGATGCCTAGGATTGTATAAATGTCTCCAAGTAAGCATAACATTTCATGAAAAGCCTTCTCTAATGGCACAAAGGATCGTCGAACGCGGTAGTGGGCCGGGCGGCAGCGGCGGCGCTGCGGGGCGGCGGTGGCGCGCGGAGGCGGGCGCCCGGCGTCACAAATGCAATATTCCTATGCGCATTTTCAATTTATATTGCCTTAGCCTCTGGCTTCGTGAAGGAAATCTTTTAAAATTTCAAAAGGTTTCCTAGTACCTACTTATTTTCCGTCTTTGAATTTCAATTCGGTTTATTCTGACGTTTTCTCGTTGTGAAAGGAATTATTCACGACGTTGGAAATAACTAATTCGTAGAAAATTCAAGAAACACGAGATTTATACTCAGTTTTGACCTAGAATATTAACTTAGTTGCCGGGGGCGTGGCTATAGGACAGCACCATCGAGATTCGAGGAAAGCAAAAGAGAAATGAAATACAGTGTAATTAAATTAAGGTATAATATGTAGGTGGCGGTGAAGGACGCGGAGGCGCGATAACATTTTCGATTCTTTTGAAAGCTGAAAGTAGCGTCTCGGCAGGACGTGTACTAATTCTATGTTTTTACAGTCGGCAACATAATCTCATCATTTTATGCAAATTCTATAATTTTGTTCATAGCATAACTTTTCTAGGAATAAAGGTCCAACCTGTAAATTTTTGCCAGTAATATGCGAAAGGGATATCATAACAGTTATAATGTTTCTTAAGTATGAGTGCATATTTCCCATATAGGTGAGTATATTTAGTTTAGTACTGTGTGAGGCCGGTACTTAAAAGAAAAGCCCCACTGCGTTTCTCCCTGTGCATGTCGTAAAAGGCGACTAAGGGATAAGGACGAGATGCCGTGCTAAAGGGTGAAGGGGCTTGCCACCTCTCACCTTGGCACGGTCTTTCCACCGAGTCGTGCAGCAGGTGGGTCTTTGTGCCTTACTTGCTGCTTGATAGTTATCTTGTCGGAATACTTTGCTAGACGTGGTGGTCGATGTTGTGTTGCAATTTTCCAGAGTTCCTGCAGCACAACACCGATTACTCTGCTTACCCTGATTGTTGGGATACAGCGTGTGCGGTATATATGTAATATGTATGTATTTATTTAGTTTCCGAGAGCCATGAGCGTGTTTACAATCAACCTGAATCCGCACGCTCTCTAAAATTGCATAACATATAAAAATGCAAAACGATAAAAAACAGTACAAACCAAACCATTTTTCCAATTGGAAAAACTCGTCCAATTAGAATTTTCCATGAACGGTTCACATGTTCCACGATTTGAATTCGCCTCGTTGCGATCAAGTTATAGGGTTGCGCTGAAGTTATAGGGTTGCGCTTCGCAAGGGGTGAAGGGGCATTCGTTAAAACTAGAGGAGCGAGCTTTTCGAGTATGCCTCGTTGAATGCCGACTGATCCTGAAGAGAGAACGAATAAATAACAGTCGGCGAGACCGTGACATAACTGGCTATAGCTTTACAGGAAATTGTCGCTTTATAATAAACGTTTACCCGCGACTTCGCTCGCGGTAGACTCGGTTTAATAGCAAACCCGATTTAAACTCAAATATATGATAATAAACGATCGCTTCTCTTATATTCTCTCTCTATCCCGTTAATTTTTTTTTTATGTAATCCGGTATGCGTGGCTGAGTCAGAGGGGCCAAAGCGCATGCTCCGACTAGCCAATATCACCTCCGAGAAGGTATACTTTCCTTTCTTACTATACTTTCTTTCATACTATACTTTATTTAATACTGCTCAGCCCTAAAGCTATTTAGCGTCGTGTTAAATAGCATATAGTGAGCCTCAAAACTACTCCTTCCAGTGATGCAAACCGCATCAAAATCTGTTCAGTAGTTCGGGAGTTTACCTCAAACATACATTCAGACAGACGTTCCCTTTTATAAGAAGTAGAGACTAGCTGTTAGCGCGGTTTCGCTTCTCGGCAAAATATCTTATAACGACCCTTGGATAGGGTGGACGTGTGCTCGAATGGAGACCACGAACAAGCAAACGTACCTAGCTTGGGACGCTCCACCCGGCTAGGTGGACAGACGACGTAATAAAGGCAGCAGAGAGGAGAGTAGATGGATGAGAAGAGCGGAAGACCGCGTGTGGTGGCGTGCCTTAGGAGAGACATATGTCCAGCAGTTGACCGATACGGGCTGATGATGATGATGCTTGGTTGTGTCAGAAAATGGCAGGGAAAACCTCATGTGCATTTATTGAGCAGTTCTTATTTATTATTTAGTAGAGTATTCGCTGGACTTACCGCGCATGCGTACTAATCGATTCTGCAGATCTTTCCTTTACAGAACCGGTAAACTCTGGAACGCTCTCCCTGCTCATATATTTCCCCCCAAGTACAGTCTCGGGTCCTTCAAGAGGGGCGTGAATGGGCACCTGTCAGGCCGGCATGGCATTCGCAACCCTCGAAAACGACCGAATGTCTATGGGCACCGTTAGACACCTCATGGGTGCCTCGGCGTCATTTGTCGAGCTTACAATAATAAAAAAAAAGTTCTTGACCTATAATAAGCGAACATACAATCGATGACAGTGCATCGGGGCATCGTTACGGATTTTCCACTTTATTAGCTAGGAAAGAAATCTATAGAGAAATATTTTCCATCCAGCTGATTGTACAGCATGTCACGCGCGCTGCAAGTGTCTAATCCCCGGATTAATGGAACAATATTGCTGGCGGATTCAGTTGGCCGGATTACACTCACGAAGTGGCGGCCGGACGTGCTCTCGGACGCTTCCGCTGGTTTTCCGGACGGATCGTGAAAATAAATTACTTACCTGGAAGAGGTATCTACTTGTCAAGGACGTGAAAAATATTGACATATTTATAGATAGAATACACTTTATTGCTCCAAGGAACATAAAACAGGAATAATCATTAAGCACACAAAGTATATAAAGTCCATAAAAAAATACATAAAGACCAAAGACAGAGATGTATTTATTTATTTATTAGAAGACAGACAGCCTTATCACAAAAAGTACATACTTATATGTATTATACCTATTATATGTATGTAGTATATTATATTCATAATAATTATATTACATTATACGGAGTGTTGTAACGGCCAGTACATTAAATTTAGGAAATTATTATTGGGAGCAATAGTAACAAAAAAGTAAAACAACTTTTTTCTGAATTCCCTTTAAATAAAAAGTTACACTTTTCATACAAACTAATTAATTGATTAATTTAGTGTAAATAAAAAAAAGGATCTAATGTTTCGCACGAACGTGGGAATGAAAGGCGCGCAGTGAGTGAGCGAACAAGGACGAGTGCCCGGAGCGAGGAGAAGCGCGGTGGTGGCACGGCGTGAGTTTTTGACCCCTCCCCCCGCCCGCGCCGATTACGCTTGACAAAAACATAAATTCCACTTTAAAAAGACACTTTATAGAAAAACTTTATTTACTTTTTTGTCTCGGAAAAACATGAGAATTGCGCTGGTGAAATTAATGTCCTGGCCGTTACAGCACCCTGTATATTCCCACAGTCAAGTCGCTTGCGTTGCTTTTACTACCCACTTGTTTCACAACATACGACTCTCAAACATCCAATGGTTGACTGGGAGAAATTCTCTAAGCGATAAGTCCGCCTTTGAACCTCGTGTAAACTACATATTGTGTTTCTGTAAAATTATTTTGTAGCAATAAATTATTTATATTTATCCATCTAGAAAATAACATCCTTGTGGACATCGCGACAACACTGTTTTCCGCCGGCGTACTTAATGTCGTCGTCTCACCTGGTAGGCGGTCTTCCCACACTCCGTTTTACTGTCCACGTCTGCCAGTGTAGGACACGGTTACTAAAACACCTCGGATATAAAATTCCATGAGCTTGCATATACCTACACATTACAATTGAACAAATTATTAAATTTCTTAAAACACTTAATAGTTGCCTGAGTTTCTAGTAAAATTGTATTTATTCCTCATGTGGATACATGTAGTGATGCCATTTCTGGGTATTAATTTCCATGGGACGGAAGCTGTCCTGGTCCGGCAGCGTTGTCGGCTGACTGTTTGGACAGACACAGCCTGGGGTTAGAGAAACAGAGAGATACATTCGTGTTCTGATGATGATTATGTAGTGGAATTACAAAGTTACTGTGGACACTGGTATAATAATATGAGCTGAGAAATCACAAAACCTTAAAATGTTGTTTTTATCTATATGGGTGGCTGTGTTTGGAAATCAAGGGCGCGCGACACATCCAAATCCATCTCCCCCGCGAAACCACGCTTAACACGAATAGGTACAATACCAACCAGTAGATTTGTATAGGTACTATTGCAGGGCTGCTATAGCCTTCACCAACAAACCCAAACCCAAAATCCATAAAAGCATTAACTCATTGGTGACAAGTTCGAGAATAATAAAACTACCTACTTTATGAATGCATAATAAACGATATTCAATATATATGAAATACTATATACTGGTCCTTATACGATGACGTAAGTACTGGTTTAAAGTTAACTTTAGCATAATAGCACATAAAAAAAATACCACAGATATAGTGACAAGGATTGAGAAAGGGATGCTTCGGTGGTTAGGTCATGTTGGGAGAATGGATGATAGGAGACTAACGAAAGAAATTTATGAAGCAAATGTGAGTGGAAGAGTCGGGAAGGGTCGCCCTAGACGCACTTACCTGGACCAGATCGGGCATGTGCTCAAAAAGGGGCAAGTGCGTAGTACCCGTAACCGACGAGCATGCATGAAGAACATTATGGGAGTGGAAGAGGCGGCAGAGGTGTGTCAGGATCGTGGCACGTGGAGATCCGTTGTCTCTGCCTACCCCACCGGGAAAAAGGCGTGACGCTATGTATGTATGTAAAAATACCACAGTGTAAATAATCAATATCATAGAACAAAATAATACAGTTCATCCTTTTTATGGTTTTTGTTTGGATTTAGATGGCAAAGACTGTAATAGTCCATAGTGTCAACTATCGATGAAAGTCGACAATATTATCTTCTTCCATTCTTTCTTTCTTTCTCATTTCTTTCAAAATCCTAACCACACACGCGGGGCTATTCTTTATTAGCAATTCATCGTTACTAGTAATTTCTCATGACCCGTCTCACTCTCTCTCTGACGGGCTTCTAGTGAGACAGAGCTGCTGGTTGGTACCGCTATTTTTGCGATAATCACTAATATACATAGACAATAGGTTGTCTGAATCCACACATGTGCTCCACCTTCTCGCATATGCGGTAAAATAAAGTTACAGACAAGAGTTATCTGCTTAGTATGTATGCCATCAAGGCACTGTTTGACAAAATTCAGGTAACGTTAGAAGGAACTCCACCAGAGAAAACTAAGCCAGAGATATCTAATGTTCATTTGCATTCTAATTGAACCAATTAGCGGGGCAACGTGTCTAATTAGAATCGGTGCGTTAGTCGTTTGAGGTCCCTGGGGATACTTAGTTTAAATTAAATACTAAGTTTTTATTGAATACAGTTTAATAATCTTCAATCATTCTCAAACACAGATAATTTAGTAATTTATGTAAGAGTTGAAGATGGTTTTAAAATGACAATTATTTTAACCTGTTGACTCGCAAGCGGGTCTCCGATAGCCCGCCGCGCGTATCCTCTGGCTTCCGCCGGGTCTCCAAGGACCCATAATTAATGCGCAATTTACGGCCGCACTATTTGACCAAATTCACTTTATTTTGCCCTGATCCTCTCTTGACTCAGGCAGCATTCTTTGAAAGGATTTGGAGCCTGTCTCCAAGAAACAATAATATTGGCTATGGAAACAATAACTAGCCGTCAGTGGACAATTTGATAATCTGTCCGTGTGCGTATTTTTCAAGTAAGAGCGCCCCGTGAAAATAATGTTTATAAGTGTATTCAAGTGCATCTATGAGCTAAAGGTTAGTAAATAGTGTTATTTATTAGTTATTCTACCAATAGAAGATGCATTACGAGTTCGGGTGGCGACAAAAGTCATATTTTTCGTCGCTCAAAAATGTTTGTTTATTTTTGTATGAAATGTGTAAACAATAACTTTGAGGGCATATTTTTCATGGAAATATAGCTTATTTTTCCAATTTTCTTCGCATTATTATACAAACATACGACCAGTTACAAAATAAAAGAAGGTTTAGTTCAAATAATATATTTATAAAATTGGTAAAAAATATCACGCGCGTGCCATCTCGGACTTTGCGGATGCTCTCAGGATGTTCATGTTGAACATCCGATTTCGCCGATTTCTGTAAAGAAAACGTATATTATACTTTACTATTTCTAAAAGTATGTTTCTTTACGAGTATTCTAATATAAATATTGTAAAGGTATGTTTTGAATTTATATTATAATGAATTTTTCAAATTTTTTTTGGGATTTTTTTTTCTAACTAAAATATCTGGTACTTCTGAACAAGGTAGGCCTCACTGTTTCACATGGATTTTAGGAAATTTTCTAGGCTTTCTAGGACAGAAGAGTTTATAGATCTAACTTTATTAGTTTCCGAAATATCTGCGTTTATGTCGAGGTCGGCGCTCATGTGCGCGCGCGCCGTCCGCGGGCCACGCCCATGCGGAATTAAGGCGGTTTGGGCATATTATAACGCGGAAGGCGATAGTTAAGAATTATTTTAGCTGTAAAGATAACTTGAAAATGTAATTGGATGTTATAAATTACAATAAAAGCTTGTAGGGTTATGTCAATTTACAAATAAATTTTCATTACATTTTTTTACTGTAGGTATGTATATAGGGTTTTATCAAACTTTTAAGTAGATCTCTTCGAAATCACATTAGAATCTGTTCAGAAATGCAGAGTTTATTGCCATTTTATTTGATGATATGCACTTATACATAGGTTTTTAGTTACAAATTATTTAATTTTATTTGAAATAATGTATTCAGCATTCAGCATAAAACACCACATTTTCATAATTCGCATCTCGAATAATATTGTCGTAACAACGATTCAAAAGCCTTTCTAAGAACATCTAATGAATACATACGTAGCTAGTAATAATAATTATTAAGCAATTTCGAATTTCGAAGGTATTGTTGTAACGTAGAGGGCGCGAGCGTGCCCGCCACGTGTCACCTCTAAGCGTATCACCGAACGCCATCTCTCGGCAATTTGCCCAAACACGAGATGAACGTAACAATCACCAAAGACCTGTAACTTATAGATGGGGCATCAACTTCTCGGGGAGGCGAAAATAAACGTACACAAAGACGAATTAATTCAGTATAGGTTTACTGGTAGGTAGTTGAAGAATTTGCAGTAGTCATACTACTGCAAATTCTTCAGCCACTGAAGCACAAGCGCATCGTTGGAACATTCAGAGCCTGTTTTACTGGAGTGTCTCTTTGTACTAAAGGATCCTATAAATGTATTTTTTATGTATGTATTTATTTTTTATAGTACACCATTTTTCGATAAAATAAGGTACAAAAAGGTCGGCTGAATGCAGATCTGCATTATGTTAGAGCAAACCTTCGGGATGTGGTAAATGTGTATAAGTAGGCGCACAGATAATGTGAGAGAATAGTAACTAAATAAATAGGTATGAATAAACATACATACATGATTACAATATATTATATATAATTATACATAGTACTTGTTCCTGTATATTATATATACATATATTAAAATACCTAAATATATATTTATACAATACAATAATTAGTAAATAAATACATACTTACATACATATATAATTGGCCATTGGGAGAACAGTGCTAATGTGCAGAAAATGTTACACTGAGGAGGTCAAGTAATAATTGTAAATATTCTTTTTAAAAATTTTGATAGTAGGAGAAATACGAATGTATAGAGATAGCCGATTCCACAGCTTGGCTGCACGAACGGTGAAAGAGTCAGCGTAGCACGAACTAGAGTGACCCGGTATGGTTAGAAGTAGGTTGTCAGCGGACCTCAAGCCCAGCCCATGAGAACTGAGGTATTGGAACCGTTCACTCAAATATTTAGGTGTGCCAGGGTCATTCAGTGAGCAGAAGAGAAGAGAGAGTATGTGAGTATTCATGCGATGCCGAATGTCAAGCCACTGGAGACGTCATCTATTTCCTCTCTATCAACTGAATTGGATATTCGTTTGGTCATCCACATTATGCTCTGCCGATATAGGGGTAGGGTGTAGATTGTAGGATAAAGTGTATTAGCATTAAATGTGCGGAATTCTCAAAAGTTTTGAGAATTCCGCTGTATCCCGACAATAGGGGTAAGCAAATATTGGGTAATCGATGTTGTTCTGCAAGTACTCTTGTAAATTACAGCACAACACCGACCACCACGTTTAGCAAAGTATTCGGAAAAGATAACTATATCAAGGAGCAAGTAAGGTACGAAGACCCACCTGCTGCATGACTCGGTGGAAGGACCAAGGAGGAAGGTGCCAAGGTGAGGGATGACTAACCTGTCGCCCTTTAGCACGGCATCGCGTCCTCATCCCTTAGTTTACGACATGCATGGGAAGAGATGCAGTGAGTCTATTCTTTTTTTTTAAGTACCGGACCCACACATCACTGAGAATTTCGTATGGACACGAAACCCTAAAAAATAAAGTCGCGCCTCCCCTTTAAAGGTAATTAATTACATCTGTGCGAAAGAGAGTCAGTGTTTCCATTCTTTAGTTTTACTTAGATTTCATTTTATTAAGATATGTTTTCATAGTTGAGATTCCGAAATATGGTACTTAGATACCTACCTTATAAAACCAAACGTATAAAACGAGTGTAAAATAAAAAAAATAATACAAAATACATAAATAACACCTTACTCCACAACAAAGCAAGTTAAGTTAATATTTCTTCAACAAGACTTCAAAATAATATGTCGACAGTGACGATTATTGGAGAGATGCTAGCTAGAATATTACGGCTGTTCACACTCAAATCCTAGCAAGTATTTTTTCCAAAAATGTTCAGGAGAGCGCAAAAACATGTTTTCGACCAGCCGCAGCAAATTAAGCATTTTAACATAAAAAAGTATGCCATAACGTGCAGTTGGCCTTTAAATTGTATTATCTATTTTATTTCTGCTGGTTTTATAGCACTTACAGTTTTTGTGATAATTTTTTTATTATATTTTCTTTTTACTTTTATAAACCTAGCAAATGTAAATGCTTGGTTTTGAAATTGATATTGTAAAGCTAAAAACCGGCCAAGTGCGAGTCGAACTCGCGCACCGAGGGTTCCGTATCGCCATGTCATGGTCAGTGCAACTCACGCCATGTAAGTATGGCCTGTTTATGAAATGCATCATATTAGTTAAAATTCACGATAACCTAGTTAAAATTATTCATACTGTTTCGATAGATGTTATAATTAAAATATATTAAAATTTTTAAGTTTTAATATATGGGGAGTGACCTAGTAAGTGCAAAACCGATAAAAACAATTTTTACAAAACATTTTGGTTGCTGGGTTTTCAATAAGGGCACCCTATCGGGTGTATTCAATGCAATATTTGCATCATTCTATGTTAATAGCCAATACCCTATAACTAAATATCTTGAGGTCTTAATTCTCAACCAGAGCGAACATACGTTACTTGCTAATAGAAAATTAATCCCGACATGTTCTCGTGATCCAATTGTGTTGTTAATTATTCATGAACTCAGCCTCTACCCCAGCCCCAACATTACTTATTATGTGAATACGGCATTAGCGAAGAGAGACTGGATAGGCAGATATCTGCAGAAACTGACGAAAGAGAGAGAGAGAGAGAGGAGGGTAGAGAGAGAGAGATAGAGAGAGAGAGAACCAAACAATTTGGAAGGAGATTAGATATGCGAAGGAGGCGTGTCCGCGACACGGTAATATGGGCAGATATCCCCATATGAACTGTCGATGTGTGCGTGGGCGCACGTAGATGCAACGCTTCGGATTGGTCAAAAATCGCTGCTTCGAATGTGTACGTGCGTTCGTGTGTGTGAATTGTGTTTGTGTGCGATCGAAAACTGGCGACAGAGGTTCCGATACGAGTGGGCGTTCATGACACATCTTCTCTCCTTCCAAAATCTTTGAAGACAACTGTCTCTACCAACGCGTCGAGTGTACTTACCGAATTCTTTAACTTGGGGTCTTCAATCTTCATGCGTCATATCAACAGGCTAGACAGCCTAACTAGGTAGGTTTAGTTAAATGTTTACCTACCACAATATGCTGGTGGACTTCTTCCCCGCCTTATTTCGCTGGTTCGCTGACTTGGTCCCCGCCTTATTTCGCTGGTTCGTGGACTTGATCCGGCCATTATATGGCTGGTTCGCGGACTTAGTTCCCGCCTTATTTCGCTGGTTAGCGGACTTAATCCTTGTCATTAGACTCCGTCTAAAATCTAATGGTCAGGCAGAGACAACAAATCTGTGCCACGATCCTGACACACTCTGCTGCCTCTTCCACTCCCTGTTCATACATGCCAGTCGCTTACGTTCAATATTGTTCACTCTATGAACAAACACTCTTCTTTTTACGATCTAGAATATCACCTTATTCACATGAATGACGAACGGATACACTGAGTTCCAAACACGATGCTCGTACTATTTAAAAAATTTATGATTACAAATATTCCAATCTATTTCCTCATTCGCTTATCCTACGTCTGTCTGTTGTCCCTTCTCCCCTCGTCGCCCTCTGAGGTTAGATACATCTATAGATATTTTACAAACAATTTATTGTCTTTAATTTTTTTTATAAAAAGCCGGCACGAGTGGCTGTGCCCAAAGTATCTTATCTGTCACTGCAAATTAAAGAAGACACTAATAAAATCTCTACACTGGCAATGCGTTTATGTTTATCTACCTACTTCCATCCAGTACAAAAGGTAAACTTATTTAATTATTTCTTCCCGTCAATTTGTCTTGAATTCATTATTCCGCGTTCACAAAGAAAGAAGTCATTACATATATTTTTTAAGGAAAAAATACTTACAAAATATTAACAATTATAATTACCTAAAAAACAATATTGAATTAAAACTAAAATTGAAATAAACTTACAGAATTAAAAACTTAAGTTGATTCCTTTGTTTTTAAATAGCAAAGCCTATCCGTCTGCAACGAGTATTAATTCGGAAACGACTGGACCGATTGACATACAATTTTCACTAATGATTTTTTCCTCGGGTGATAGACTATGATCACGATATTTGTTCAAGGAGCTGAGCAGTGAACTAAAACGGAATATAAACGTCCACGCTGCATACAGCAACGTACGTTGGCTAAACTAGAGATGGACAGAAATTATGCAAATTTATGAAGAAAATGTACGATTTAATAAATGACTATACTATTCTATTGTATTCCCTAACGGTCCCCAATGGCCTAAATCCTGAGCATAAACTACAATACCGTGAAAAGCTAGTCTCTGCGATAAACAAGCGAGTAATCTCTCGCACAGCCTACAAAATAGAAACCCTATATGAACTCTCTATACGTCCACCCTAACTATCATTATATTTGATGTGGATATCCCCTTCACATGAGAGCCCTTAGGACCGTCCGCCTGATAATTCGCTGTTCAAACAGATACCAATGATTTCCTGATGCTATTGCTTCTTGGCATTATATTTTCTTTGCAAGCCACGCGACCGGCGAACGTCGAGTGAGAGCATTCGAACGTTTGCTCTCCTTACATTTGTTTGGGCTGCAAGGGGTCAGGCCAGGACCGAGAGTGTTTGTATGGGTTCCGCTCCAAAAATTATGAGTATAAAGGAGAGAGTGTGCTATGTTGTCAGCCTGTCTGTTTATTATTATTATTATATAAATTGTTTACAACATGTCTTCACTAGATAGATGTAAAGCCGAAAATGAAGAGAAATAAAAAAAAAAGGGAGGTGATCGTGAGATCGTGCAAGTTGACCGAACGCAGTAGATTGCATCATAACTACTATTTTTATTTTTAGGTATCCGTATCCGGTATGGGCGACAGCATAAGTTTCAACGTTGAACCGTGCAAGTTGACTGTTCGCAAAAATTATGCGACATCATGAAGGTGCAATAGAACGAAAATTTGGAGATAATACGTCACGGTCCGGTAGCGTTGGCGGCTCAAGCCAGAGACCCAGGTTCGAATCCTGGCCGGGATGTATTTTTTCCAATGATTTTCGCTTTGCATTTTTCTATTAAAAATATACATACATACATACTTGTCCATCCAAGTATGAAACAAAGTTGTGTTTTTACCCGACTGCGCGACGCAAAGGAAAGTAATGTGTTTATCAGCCTATGTATGTATGTATGTATGTATGTTTGTTCCTTTGTGGCACGCTAGAGACCAAACGCGTGGGCCGATTTTGATGATTCTTACGTCAATCGATTTGTCTTAATCTTGCGAGTGTCACTAAAGACATAACAGTAATCAAAATTCAATATGGCGACAACTAGGTGTCATATTGTGGAAAAGAAAAAAATGAAAGTTGACTAACTATGTTAAGTGGGATATCGTTGAATAGGTATTTGAAAATGATCTTTAGGTTTCTCTTACCATTTTTCATTTCGAATGCCCATTTAGGATCTATAACGATTTAAAGTTGGTTAGCAACCATTCTCACTTAACTTTTAGTAGAGCTGTGATAAAGTTCTTATTATACAGGCTGTTCGGCGCATCGACCGACACAATTTTTTTGTAGGTAAGTGGGGTCATTTGCAACGTTTTGACACATCATACCTTTTGTCAGGTATCACGTGGTATCAAGATACGATTTTTTTTTCTTTATTTTTGAAAATTACAAAAATCCCAGTTTTAAACCCTTGTAACTTTTTTGTTTATGATTGTATCAGCACGAAATAAAATTTATTGGATTTTACAATGTATCCATTCTTCCAACATGACTGAACTCTAATGCGGAACATAGCGACTTTAGCAGTCGGGACCCATTATTGGGAAAATTTTAATGGGTCCCGACTGCTAAAGTCGCTATGTTCCGCATTAGAGTTTATATTGGTTATATATTTGTGTATCGATCATGAAACTATTTCAATGGTGTAGTTATTCAATATTACATGGACTTGTTTTTTTCTTTTCAGTTTTTATTTAAAGTTATTTTTTTACGCAGTCGGGTTTTTTATTTTTTAAATTAACTTTTTTTATTTAGGTTTTATTTTATTTTTATTAATATAACAAGTATGAATTTTATCCACAACTAAAAATAATTTTATGTGCCATGATCTCCGATATGGGTCAATGAAGAAAGAACTGAGGAAGAAAACTCGGCGCCGCCGCCGGCTGGGACGGTTGTCGGTCTCTGTGGAAGAAAGTTAAATTCTCGGTTAAAATAAGTTCGCAGAGTTATGAAATGAGATAAAATACTTCCACCCCCACCGCTTGGTGACGGTGGTGGTGCGCAGACACCACCCCCGCAGCGGCGATGTCGCCAGTGACGTCATCTGATGGAAATAATTCCCTAATGGAATAGTGCATCGCCCTTAGGCGGTCTGCCTGCATTCGTACTGCATGCTCTAAGTGTAAAATAATATTACTTAAAAATTACGGGAGTTTTAATTTTAAAAGTTTACTTTTTTTAACTACTACGCGTATAATATTATTTTTACTTAGCGGTCCCCAACGCACTTAATTAACTAAGCAGAAATTATTAATACTTTGTAACACTTTGTTTTGGTTGATGAAAGTTTATTGGTTGGTGCAATAGATCATTCTACAACACGCTAAACCTCTCCAAGCGATAGAACTTTTTTTGGAAGACATAGGTGTACGGCGCGGTTAATATGACCGTGCACTTCTCGTAAGACAAGGTGGAAGAGTAAATAGAGTTACCTACCATTTGTTGCCATGTATGTTGTCGTAATTGTAGCTAAGCGTCTTAGAAATTTGATAAATTCTATAACTAAAACTTTTTAAGGCTTGTTGATGTGTCGGGTTTTTTTTTATTTGTAATTATATTTTATTTAAAACATTTTTAAGAGACGTAATTTGAACTCCTAATACTTTTGTTATGTTAGGTTAGGTTAGATTACAAGTACATAAACTCATTTTGTAATCATTTCCATTTATTTACTTGAAGGCGACCAGTGAAAGTGTAATAAATTTACATTTTACAGCAAATATCCCTTCACCTACCAACCAAAATCTTGGAAAAGGAAAAGTGGTGATTATCTTTTTTTTTTTATGTTATCCGGTATGGGTGGCTGAGTCGGAGGGGCCAAAGCACATGCTCTAACCAGCCAATATCACCTCCGAGAAGGTAGGTGCCATATGAGCTATCTTCGAATCGGTCGACCTCAACCACAAAAAACCGCATTCCAATCGGCCCATCCGTTTGGGAGCTACGATGCCACAGACATACACACAGACACACAGATAGACAGAGACGTCAAACTTATAACACCTCTCCTTTTGCGTCAAGGGTTAATAAATTAATTGACGACGAACGATAGACGAATAACGACTTGGCCGCTACTGAATTGAGAACGAATGTCTAAAGAAGAGGAAGAAAAAGAGGAAGATGTTCATTTGCCAATTTTTTTTTACATGATACATACTTATAAAATACATTTATAGTGGCGTGGCAAAAAGGACATGGCTCAGCGAGCGAGAATCGTATTACTTTAAGTGAGCAATTCTTGTATATATGTGTGTGTGCACCGAACTATTTATCTATTTAAACCATATCTATTTAGATAACGCTTTACTTTCCAAGTTTATCTAGATAGGTTTCATCCCCAGGTCCTAATATTAATAAAACCAAAAAAGTAATTCCCAATTTAACGAGAATGTGTGGAGTGAGTGGGTGGTAAAAAGGTAAAGGTTTTGACTTTGGAGCCGCTTTTGAGTAGTTTGGTGTGTCGGAGTAAGATAATCATATTCGCCAGGATGACTCCGATAGATAGAGTCTAACGAACCCGACGCTTGAGCAAGACAAGGCAATTTACTGAACCAGTCGTGCGATCACTGAATTGGCAATTCAGTGCGTGTGGTGATAGCCGAACATATTCTTTAATTAGTTCTCATAATTCGCGCATTCGTGTTTTCCGTCCTGTTCATTGTAGTCGGCACGATCAAAAAGGGAAGCACTGACATGGCACCCAGTTTACCAAGGTGCTATGGGTTGACATCACGGATATTGTAAGTGATTGAGCCAACCACTAAATTCCCGTGCAGCCTTGAGTTTCATATTTTATTTACTTAGCGATCCCCCGACTCCTTTAAGTAAGTAAACGGAAATTATTTTTGACTTTTCAAGGGTAGGGTTTTTTTTAAATTTGTAATGAAACTTTAATTTCATGCTTTTTTTTTTAAACCATATACAAATCGACCCAATTTTTAAGATAATTATTTTTTTGATTACTTATTAACTTGATTACTTGATTGCAAACATAGCTAAGAACCATCCCGATTAAACCAGCTTTCTAAAAACCGCATCCAAATTGGTCCATCCGTTTGGGAGCTACGATGTCACAGACAGCCACACCCATACACACATACACATACACGTTAAACTTATGACACCCCTCTTTTTGCGTCGAGGGTTAAGAATAACAACTTTTACATAAAATCCACACTAACAAGAATGACTTTTTGTAAATAAATAAAAAAATTGGCGTCATGCCAGTGCTTTCCTTCGGAAGTTGCTTTCAATTCTTTCGAATTCCTTACTCGCAGCAGACTGTGGAGTATGACAAGGGCGCATTTCCACCCCTAGGGCTGTTTGAATGCCAACTGCACACACAGGTAGCACTCGGGCAGCTCACAAATGGAAGCCGCAACGGGACAAAAGTTATTCAATTTGTGTTAAGCTGAGCGATGCAGCCCGCCCCGCCCCGCCCCGCCCCGCCCCGCACACCAGGGGACGCGGCAGATGTAATTACGTCGACGGTTCCTGAAAATTTTCGCTCTGCAGTTAGGACTACATGGCAGCTACGATGGCAATATAGTGGAGGCTTCGCGGAGGAGAGAGGAATCTAGATGGGGAGAGTGCTGTGTATGGCAAACACGCCAAAATTCTTACCTATCAACTTTTCTTTTTAACCGACTTCAAAAAAAGGAGGAGGTTATCAATTCGACTGTATTTTTTTTTTATGTTTGTCCCCTCATAACTTTCGACTGGGTGAACCGATTTTGATGATTCTTTTTTTTATTTGAAAGCTGGTGCTTCCCGTGTGGTCCCATTCTAATTTGGTCAAGATTGGATTGGAAAGCGAGGCGGAATCGCGAGGCCGAAGGCCGAGCGATTCCGCCTAGTACATTAATAGCAAAAAATTACTAAAAAAACTGTGAAATAAAAAACTATTTAAAAAAATATCAAAAACGCCTTCAAAAATGTATGAAATAAAAAAACCGAAACCCTAGAGTTGAAGGCGGTGCTAAAGGAAGCAAAAATAACCGACCGCCTTCAACTCTAGGGTTAGATTTTTTTTTATTTCATACATTTGTTTTAGAGTTCCGTATCCGGTACGGGACCCTATTACTAAACCTACGCCGTCTGCCTGTCTGTCTGCCTGTCTGCCTGTCTGTCTGTCTGTCTGTCTGTTAGTCCGTCCGTCCGTCCGTCCGTCCGTCTGTCCGTCTGTCCGAGGGCTGTGTCTATTTAACCGTAATACCCGTTGAAATTTTCACAGAATATGTGTTATTATGGCCGATATAACAACAATAATAAAAAAAATAAGAAAAAAAGTAAAAAAGGGTTCCCGTAGAAGAAACTAAAAAGTGTATGCGCGCGCGCCATCTACCGAAAATAGTATGAAGCATTTTAAATAATCATGAATTTTAACTAATATGAAGCATTTCATAAACACGCCATAGATGGCTTGAGTGACGCTGGCCATGACATGGCGATACGGAACCCTCGGTGCGCGAGTTCGACTCGCACTTAGCTGGTTTTTTATGTAAACCGGTATGGTTAGCTGAGTCAGAGGGGTCAAAGCACATGCTCCGACCAGCCAATATCACCTAAGAGAAGGTAGGTTTACATACCGAAGACTTGCCTTTGGATTGCTGGTTATACTGGACTAGAGGAGAACACAGCCGAGTCTTCTATGCGGCCATCTTACATCCAGTACGGTGGTACCAGCCCAGTCGGCTACAGTTTGAGCTCTACCTAAAGGTACCTAAAGAGACCTACAGTTTTAGGTTCGGAACGGTGAAGCAGCAGGTGTAGGTATAGAAGTATATTTTTCCGTCATAAAAAACTCATTGGTGCATGTCGCCCGGATTCAAACCCCGGATCCTAAGATCAAGAGTCCAAACCAAGACCGCGCGAACCACCCGCCATTTTATTATTAATTTCTATGATCTGTTGTTTGAACTGGTGGGAAATAAATCATATTTAGCAGCCTGTTCATGAGTTCCTCCTAAGTTGGTATTATAAAAAATACTGAGCTGAAAACAAACATGATTGAACATTTTGAACACGACAACGAGAACCCCGAGTGTGAAGCAATGAGTTTTCCGAATTTTCTTCGAATATTCTCCGAAGAAATGAAACAAATTATAAAATACGATTTAATAATGGTCAAAGACCATTTCATTTGCTACCTGGCTATATTTTTCTGCGTACAAATATTAATTCGAATATAATGGTCCCAAAAATATTATTTCATTTGAAATGTTTCTGAATATCCTTAAAAATAAATAAAAACTGATATAACGGGAACGTACATACATTCAAATTCGGATATAATTGTACTACCAGTTGACCTGGAAGACCTTCTAGTTGTATGAAGGTTGAGTGAAAGAATTGCTGGACGTAGTTCGGATTCCACGAAAAACTGGTCATCTTCTTAGATGGTATCACCCACTGTACCACCGCACTGAATGATGGCCTGTTGAAACATCTATGAAGATAGTATGTGTTTCCGTCAGTTTACTGTAACCGGCAAGGCAAGGTGTGATGAGCAGACAACACGGGTGTAGTAATATGCAGCCAAACTTGGCAGGTTTCATAAGAAAAATTTAACTCCCTCCTTACTGCCTCTCAACCCTCACCTCTCTTCCCCAACTAAAATAAAGCCACCCTCAAATCGAGAACATTTGCTGGTTTTACTGTACCCTATCCACCGGCTCCAGGCCTAGCCGTTGTCCCACAGTCAACAAACACGCGGGCATACGTACGCCAATAGTGGTTTAATTAGTTTTGCTGGAACGGCATTGCCAACATGCAATCATAAACAAATATGGTAATTTATAGTGAGTTGCAGTGCATAGTTTTGAATTCGTTAGAGTGAGTTCTAGCATTGTGGGTGACAAACGAAAGAGATGTAGGTATGTGGCGAGTGTGAGTGAAAGGTTGGCAAGTTGCATGTTTACACCGAAAAGCAATGGCTTTTACTGGAGCTGGAGGCTAAAAATTGAATAATTAAAAATAATGGGAACGTACATTATAACTTTTTGCACATAAAAAAGTTTACAAAAGGTGGACTTAATACCTAGCTACCAGCCATGCCTGGGATTGTGGGTAAACACTGTTATTGGGTGGTTATTAATGGGTAGTGCGGAATTAACTATGATACAAAAAATTATAGGTAACTTTTTTTTCATACCTTCCTATACTTACAAACTTCAGTTGCGTTAAAACTATTCAATTTATAAGGTCTTTCAATAGTAGGTAACGGTACGCTAAGGGGTGTATGTGTATCAGATACTGATCACGTTCCCATACCATTTTTTCTTACAATACAAAAAAAACCGGCCAAGTGCGAGTCGAACTCTTGCACCGGGGGTCCCGTATCGCCATGTCACGGCTAGCGCTACTCACGCCATCTAGATGGCGTGTTATAAAATGCTTCATATTAGTTAATGTCATGCTTCATAATCTATTCGGTAGATGGCGCGCGCGCATACACTTTTTGGTTTTTTCTTTGGGAACCCCCGTGATTTTTTTAAGTTTTCTTATTTTTATTATTTGTTGTTATATCGGTCATAATAACACTTTTTTGTGAAAATTTCAACGGGCTACCTATTACGGTTCAAGAGATACAGCCCTCGGACAGACGGACGGACGGATGGACAGACAGACGGACGGATGGACAGACAGACAGACAGACGGCGTAGGCTTAGTAATAGGGTCCCGTACCTGATACGGAACCCTAAAAACCTACTCACTCCTCAAATTTAATACGTGAAGTGCGCGTATTTCGCCTTATTATTGTATGTTTTTTATATCGTAAAAAAAAATTGGTATGTGAACGTGATCAGTATCTGAATCTTAGCGTATCGTTACCAACCATTGAAAGACCTTATATACGGCTAAACGTTTTGAATAAATATTTACGTCGCACTCAATGTAAAACTACGATTTCGCCACGTTAATTTCATAAACTGTCCCAATTTCTTTTTTCGAAAACAGTTTCAAGGGGCATTTAACAGATTGCCTTTTGATGAAACTAAGTGGATGGAGGAATTCCCGAAAACATCGTAACTTCATTCAGTGTTTTACGTAAGTAATAATATTTCAGACGGGCAAACTTTTACGAAGATGTAAGGTAGGCGATGGCTATTAAGCACTTACTAAGTAGTCTTTAAGTAGTAGGTATATTACATTTACTTCTTCTTGTAACGAACATTATTTTATAGAGTTCGCTATATGCAGGGTTGAAAATTATGATGCGACTTATGGAAATTTAATCTAATTATTTTTCGAAAAAAAAATCAAATGTAATAAAAGTTTACAGTAAACTAGTACCTAGTAGATAACGCTCCGCTCACGCTATGGACGTAATATACGTGCATAAAATGCATCGAGATAAATTACCAGAGGATGCGATATGAGGAAACTTTCAAAGAAACGAAGTCGCAAGGACTGAAGTACGAGGGAAAAGAACTAAGGTATGAGAAAAAGAAGCGGGGTGGTACGGCGAACAAAATCCGTACAGTAGGTGGTGTGGTGTCTCGGCGTGCGAGTGGGATAGGAGAAGTGTGTAGCGACGCGATGCGACGTTAGCGGATCGCGATCGGCTAATACCATTTGCGCATGAAAATTTGCCCGTCTATACGCAGCTATGTGCAAAAGTTTGCGCAAAGAACATGTGCGGTGTCCAAATAATAGCGACCTGCATGCGCAAGCAGCCCTGCCCCAGTCCATACTCGCAAGATTACCAGTTTGTGCAAACCCGTCGCAGTAATATTAAATGTTTGCAAAATTCAATGGTTTGTGCGTACATGCTTGCTTGTGCAAGTTTAGTTTGAGCAAATTAACGTTTGTGCAAGCCATTTGTGCGGTATGCCGTTTCGCCGTCTTAATATATGCAAATATACGTGCAAATTATAATTTGTTCAAGCAAGATTGATCGTGTAGCCAGACCTTCACTCAGGTGCGGCTGAATGGCTTCAACTCGCTGGAACATGGCGCGTTTTCAGATTGCACTCTTTAGTAAGAAGTACATAATTATATCTCCATCTTCTTTTGTGTGCTGGCTTGTAGTTTACTGTAATAAATGTTTCTTACAATTCCTAATTTCCCGCTATCAACGCTAGTAGATTAACGTAGTTAAAATCGACACATTACCCACGCTTTATCTTTATATGTCCTTGACAAGTTGACGCTACATATTGCAAGTAGGTAGATAGATGTGAAACCAAGTACTTTGTAAGAACTCAGCCCTCGCATTTTCAGAACATTGAAGACAGTGAAACCATGTTATTCTATGAGGCTATTTCCTACAGGAAGTTAGCTCATCCAGGCGCACACAATGCTATGTTTGCTTGCGGATATTATGGCCTTCGTGTCTAGTCCACTGAGAGAGAACACAGTCGGAATGGACAAGTAGGTATATGTATATGTATATATTTAGATATTATTAAAAAAAAAATAGCCCCACTGCACCTCTCCTAAAAGGCGACAGGTTCGCCACCTCTCACCTTGGCACGGTACTTCCACCGAGTCATGCAGCAAGTGGGTCTTCATGCCTTACTTGCTGCTTGATCGATTTAATCTTGTTCGAATACTTTGCGAAACGTGGTGGTTTGTGTTGTGCTGTAATTTAGCAGAGTTCTTGCAGCACAACACCGATTACTCTGCTTACCCCGATTGTCGGGATTCAGCGTGTGTGATATGTTCTGTGAATAAAGCAAAGTTCTACGGGCGACCGGCCGTGTAAAGTACGTAATATATAAATATCCTTTACAACTCGAAAACCAATTTATCGATTAACATACGGTTTTCACTGTTATATCCTGTCACTTCTCAAGATGGTTTAGGTTATAAATATTAACACTGCGTCATCGGCGGTAAGTGAAAAGGGAAAACTCTGAACACGCGAAACGAAGCTACCGGCAAAAGCTACTCTTATTAATATTATAACTTGTCCAAAGTTTTACCCTCAAAAAACTCCTATAGAACCTTGTCGCACTCTCTTCCGCTTCGCTCACAGAGCTAAGCGGTCACGTGCGTCGAGCTAGAGGCACTTCATTACGTGACACGGCCCTTTGTGCCGTCGAAAGTCGAAAGGAGCCCTGAAAAAGAGGCCCGTCAAGCATGGACCTATCACAGACGTGCCGGCCCGAGGAACAGTGCTGGATACTCAAACACAGCCGATTTGCTGTTGCCTCTCATCTCTCGTTCCTCTCATTTAGGCTTCCACATCACCGAACAAAGACGACCTAATAGAGGTATCCGGGAGCGGATGAATAAGAACAGCGGAGACAGCGCGTGGTGACGTACCGTCGCAGAGGCCTATGTCCAGCAGTTGAACGATAAGGGATGATGATGATGATAACCAAAAATAAAGTGAAACCTCCGTTCCCGACTCGGCCACAAGACAGAAGCGGAACTCTGGCAGATCATTCAGAGCTTGAATTTTTAGGGTTCGGAAGGGAAAAAAAAAACAGTTGCTATAGTGAATACATTGTGTCTTCCCGTCGTCTACCCGTCTGCCTATGGGTCTATCTATCTGATAGTTCCACAGAACAGCGTTTGGCTGCCGTCTTCCCACAGCCGGCCACCCTATAGAGCGCGCGGCGCGTGTTCTTTTTACCCGCTTGCGCGAAGTGAAAAGGAGGTCTGTTTTTTTATTCTGTGGATCACATGTATTCCTGTACGTATGACTTCCTCCATGGTCCAGATTTAATGTAAAACCTTAGATACCTTTGTACCTTTATAGATTTTAGAGTAAAATCCGTCCGGATTGATACCATCGCGCTGACATTTCCTCTTGTCAGTCTAGTTTTTGGGACCAAAGGGAAGTACTGACTAGTGCTGTCCAGAACCTGGCGTACTTGGCTGACATCATGACTGCATCAAGTCTGCGATCACTTTTGAAAGCCTTAAAAAAACTAACTGAAAAACTACTGAACATCGGACAAATATCTTCTGTCATCTTAAACAGCCTCCAAAATCGTATCTGTAAAATATCAAGTGTCCACTTTCAATCACAAGCATGCTTCAACGCTCATTGAACGCGGCTAAGGGCGCCGAAATATGAAGGAATTGCCCGCGCGTGCTCACTCATCGGAGAGCCAATCTAAGGAGATACTACATGGACGACGAAGAGAAGAAAATTAAGCGATGAGAGGATAGAAATAAACTGTATTAATTTTCGATTAGTTTTCAAACTTCGGCAAGTACTTGCTTATCAGCACCCAATCACTGTCCTATTAAATTAATTGGTACCGCTTTAGCCTTTTTATTTTGGCCGATGTTGCGTTGCTGCACACCCTGGAGGCCCTGTAAACACTGCATTGATTGAGTCGCTCTCGGGTTACAAATGGACAAACTGGGTGTTGTAACGGTCAGTACATTAATTTAGGAAATGATTATTGGGATCAATAGTAACAAAAAACTCAAATAACTTTTTTTTCAGAATTCCCTTTAAATAAAAAGTTACAGTTTTCATACAAACTAATTGATTAATTTAGTGTAAAAAGGATCTAATGTTCTGCACTAACGTGTGAATGAAAGGCGCGCGGTGAGTGAGCGAGCAAGGACGAGTGAACGGAGCGAGGAGATGCGTGGCGGCGGCGCACAGTGGGTCGAGACTGCTATGTAAGGGACATAGGGATTTTTTTTACAAATTTCATTTTTTAACAACACCGATCGATAGGTCTCATCATTCTGATGAATAGTTGTCATTAAACATTTTCGTCTAAAACTGATAGTTTGCCAGGAAAAAAATATTTTTAAATTTTGATGTATGGAATTAGACATAAAACGCTCCGTTTCGGCCAAGTCTTGACAGATCTTGCTTTAAAACTATTTAAGCATTGTTCTGTGGTTTATTGACTATAATCCTACACTATCAGCGCGCGCCCAATGTTGCCCGTTCACGAGTTATGTGGATCCTAAAAATCAATTAAAAATGTAAGTAAAAATTTTTCTTTTAATTTCTAGAATCATAGGGCATTAACAGATTTAATCTAAATAATTGTTTTATATAAAAGTACTAACAAATAGATAAAGTTCTTAATTTTAAAACATTATTTTATCGTAAAGATGCATCAAAATCTAATAAAAAATTATAAAAGTGTTTATTAATCAGACACAGTTACATAATATTAAACATGTTTTGTACATAGAATGCATGACGCATGACAAATAGTACCTATACTCAGATGTATCTACACTGTACCCGCTAGTTCTAGCTATTTGATGGACACTGTCGCCTAAACTGGCCCTAAGACTGTTTCATAGGCGACATTGTTTGGTCAAACCACTGGTGATTACATTTGGGTACTTAACTCTGATCTTATATTAAAAATTTTTAAACCTATAGTTATATATACATACTTATTCTAATTTAACTGTGCACGGTGAGTGAGAGAGACTCGTTAGTGCAGTGTGTGCGTTAAATGTGTAAGTGCATTGCAAGACAACCCACACGATGACGCCTTAATCGAAAGGTTCCACGTTATTTTGCGGACAGCGGCTTCAAGAGAGCGAGTGGATCTTCCAAAATTCTGGAAATTTTGTGAAGATACAGCAACTTTGTATATCCAGTTATATCCGTGGTACTACATGCCCTCTATCTAGGCTCTAGCGTACATAAGTTGCTTGTGCATGGAACGGATATAATAGAACATTTTGAACTTTTACCAATCGAGAAACTGTCGGAAGAAGCATCGGAGGCTAGAAATAAGGATTTCCGTAAATATAGAGGGAACCATTCCAGAAAAGTAAGTAGGACAGCGACAAATGAAGATATCTTGCATAATCTTCTCATGCCATCCGATCCAAAACTTACTTCTCTAAGGCCAAGAATGGCCAAACAACGGAGAATGGATTTCTCACCAGGAGCAATCGAGCTTTTGGTGTCTCTTACCCGCCCGAGTTAGAGAAGACATCAGGTGACAAAGGTACTATGTAACAAAAACAAAAAGCTGAGAAAAATGAGGTCAAAGTTTTGACTTTTGAATAATTTTTTTTCTATACCTGATAACTAACTGACTAAGTTTACTTTGTATGAACATGAAACGCGTACAAAACCATGCATTAATACAAAATCAAGCGTTTATGTGGATGAAGGTGTTTTGTACACATAGCTCTCTCATCATGCACAAAAAATTCAATTTATGAGATGATCTTTGGAGATGATCAAACTGGAATAAGGTGTTTTATGACCATAACACCTTCACCACTTGAATAACTCCTATTTTCGTCGTGATTTCGGATTTTCTGTCAGTGCCACTTGATTACTCGGCACGGCACAACACCTTCATCTACGGTAAAAAATGCATTTCTAAAAAAATTTTACATAGTACCTTCGTCCACTCACGTCTTCGAATGTATTACGAATTTATTTATTTATGATTGCTCTTGGTGAGAGATCCATTCTCCGTTGTTTGGCCATTCTTGGTCTTAGAGAAGTAAGTTTTAGATCGGATGACTTGAGAATATTATGCAAGTAACGACTACAGCTTATACAATACAATAAAAAAATATTAATCAATCATTTATATAAATAAATTCTAAATCGGGCGGGTAAGAGATACCAAAAGCTCGATTGCTCTTGGTGAGACTTCCATTCTCCGTTGTTTGGCCATTCTTGGCCTTAGAGAAATAAGTTTTGGATCGGATGACATGAGACGATTATGCAAGATATCTTCATTTGTCGCTGTCCTACTTACTTTTCTGGAATGGTTCCCTCTATATTTACGGAAATCCTTATTTCTAACCTCCGATGCTTCTTCCGACAGTTTCTCGATTGGTAATGTTCTAAATGTTCTATTATATCCGTTTCATGCACAAGCAACTTATGTACGCTAGAGGGCATGTAGTACCACGGATATAACTGGATATGCAAAGTTGCTGTATCTTCACGAAATTTCCAGAATTTTGGAAGATCCACTCGCTCTCTTGAAGCCACTGTCTGCAAAATAACGTGGAACCTTTCAATTAAGGCTTCATCGTGTGGGTTGTCTTGCAATGCACTCACACATTTAACGCACACACTGCACTAATGAGTCTCTCTCACTCACCGCGCACAGATAAATTGGAATAAGTATGTATATATAACTATAGGTTTAAAAAAATTAAATATAAGATCAAAGTTAAGTACCCAAATGTAATCACCAATGGTTTGACCAAACAATGTCGCCTATGAAACAGTCTTAGGGCCAGTTTAGGCGACAGTGTTCATCAAATAGCTCGAACTAGCGGGTACAGTGTAGATACATCTGAGTATAGGTACTATTTGTCATGCATCATGCATTCTATGTAAAAATATCTTTAATATATGTAACTTTCTCTGATTAATAAACACTTTTATAATTTTTTTATTAGATTTTGATGTATCTTTACGATAAACTAATGTTTTAAAATTAAGAACTTTATCTATTTGTTAGTACTTTTATATAAAACAATTATTTAGATTAAATCTATTAATGCCCTATGATTCTAGAAATAAAAAAAAATATTTTTACTTACATTTTTAATTGATTTTTAGGATCCACATAACTCGTGAACGGGCAACATTGGGCGCGCGCTGATAGTGTAGGATTATAGTCAATAAACCACAGAACAATGCTTAAATAGTTTTAAAGCAAGACCTGTCAAGACTTGGCCGAAACGAGCGTTTTATGTCTAATTCCATACATCAAAATTTGAAAATATTTTTTTCCTGGCAAACTATCAGTTTCAGACGAAAATGTTTAATGACAACTATTCATCAGAATGACGAGACCTATCGATGGGTGTTTTAAAAAAATGAAATTTGTAAAAAAAATCCCTATGTCCCTTATATAGCAGTCTCGACCCACTGTGCGGCGGCGCGGTGGGAGTTTTTCGATCCCGACCGTTCCCGCGCCAGCACCCTCACCCCGCGCGCGTCAAATTACACTCAACGAAAACATAAATTTCAAAAATGTATATCTCGAAAACTAGAGACTTTAGAGAAAAAATACTTACTTTTTTCTCTCGGAAAAACATGAGGATTGCGCTGGCGAAATTAATGTACTGGCCGTACATGTAATGTACAACATCCTGTACATATGGAGACAACAGACATTGCATTTTATAAGTCGTGCGGATATTTTTAGCATATACTTGATTTTTTTTTCCTTTCTATTATACTGTGGAAAGCTCGATACGCGGTTTCTTTCAAGGGGATACTCAATATTCAGTAGGCAGGCGCTTGTCTCCGATATTGACCTAATTACTCGCTCAAGGACTCGTTCCATATTGTCAAAGACTATTAAAATATTTAACGAATCCGTGAATCGGCAATTTAAAAAAATATTAAATCAATCAATCATCAGCCTGTATCGGTCCGCTGCTGGACATAGGTCTCTCCCAAGGCACGCCACCTCATGCGGTCTTCCACTTTCTCATCCAGCCATTCCCGGCTACCTATTGTAGGTCATCTGTATAAAAAAAATCCTTATTTTTAGACAGAGCACAGCAAATCTCTCCCACTTTTCCTTTCGTGTTTCCATTCAGTTCAGTGTACCCGGCACGACCAAACGGAGCACCGGTTTGCGCATCGAGATATATTACTAGAGAATTCGCAGCGAAAAAAGTTTCAAAGAAATCAAGTCTAAATAACTGAGGTTATATTTGATTTCTTCAGGGAAGGAAGCGGGGTAGCGCGACGCGGAGAGCCGAGCGGCAGAGGCAAAGCGGAGTTTGAGGCGGGTGGTGGTCGTCAGCGTATCGCGATCGACTAACTCATTTGCAGCTGAATGGCTTCAACTCGATGGCACATGACGCGCTGTCCGAATACACTCTCTAGTATGACGGACATATATATTGATGGTTTGCACCTATGAAATTCACACAGAACAGTATATGTGCAGGTGATGTAGCCAACCATATCAGTTTCCATAAAATAGCACCATGTATTGTTTGCTTGCACGTTCCGTACGCCACCAGGAAACAGCATTATTTTTCACAGAAGAAAAGGAGCATGGGGTGAGGAAAATCAGCAAAGATTGGCACCACCGCACCGACCCGGCCCGAGTGATCCGCGCGTGTCGAACACGCTCAGCAAAGTTCGATGAAAACTTTCGCCGAAATCCGACACTGCTAGAAAACGACCGGCCTGCGAGGAAGGAAAGGCAAAGATTCCACTTAGCTAAGAAAACAAGGCACACTCATTGGTATACCGCAGGTCGCGTACGTACCGTGGTCGCATTTCTTAACGACCATTACAAAAATAAATAAATTAAATACTAAGTTATACAGTCCCTTGGAGGTGTAAAAAAATCAAGCTTCTAAGTCAACGCTATCGAAAGATACGGTCATTTATGTCACATATTTTGATAATCTCAAACTCACTCATCAAAACCTATGGGGTACTTGACTTAAAATCACGAAATTTTACAAGAAGCAAGGTTTCACAGCACAAGTAAAGCGCGAAAATCGTTAATTACTAGTTATATCAGATAACAATATATATTTTTGGTTATTTTGTGTTTGCTCTATCATATAAACTTTAATACATACAAGCTTCCAGCTTGGCGTGATTATAGTGCAAACTGTAAAGTAAAACAACACGGTAATAAAAAGCGGCCAATTACGTGGTGGTACGGAACCCTCGGTGCGCGAATCTGAGTCACACTTGACCGGTTTTTATGCATTTATTACCTTCTACACCAGCGCAGCGTTGTCAGCCCATCAAAACTAACCTCCCCCTTGGCCTATCCTTTTGAATTATTGAGCTCTACCATTCCCTCTCTCGCAGAGGTGGCCGGGACTACGGGAGACGAGGGCCGCTCTACCGAATAAGGACGCCGGCTTACAGGCTTATCTTACAAACTCGCCGACAGCTCCTGGCGACACCACAAGCCCTGGTACTCAGCAGGAACTGGTGGGCGAGAAATTTGATGAATAAGTCTGTCACTCTCGTTTTCTCCCATCTATCCCTCAAACACTGAGCGAAAAGGGCATTTATAAATAAAATCTACAAAATCGAGGTTTCGTATGTATTTCCTTATTTCCTCCTCCAAAACGTGACCGATTTTTAAGCTTTTTTTAACATACATACATACATATCACACACGCTGAATCCCGACAATCGGGGTAAGCAGAGCAATCGGTGTTGTGCTGCAAGAACTCTGCTAAATTACAGCACAACACCGACCACCACGTTTCGCAACGTATTCGAACAAGACATCGATCGATCAAGCAGCAAGTAAGGCACGAAGAACCACCTGCTGCATGACTTGGTGGAAGTACCGTGCCAAGGTGAGAGGTGGCGAGCCTGTCGCCCTTTAGCACGGCATCTTGTCCTTATCCCTTAGTCGCCTTTTACGACATGCACGGGGAGAGATGCAGTGGGGCTATTATTTTTAAGTACCGGCCCCACACAGTACTAAAAAAAGCTTTTTTTAACCTGCCCTGAATTATGTGTACTGACGGGACGTCTGTTCCCGGCGTTTTATTTTAGGGATATTTGGCGGGTGGGAACTTATAAGAAATTACTTACAAAAAATTGCGAAACGTACAGACATGCCGGTGGCACATAATTATTTAATGTAATTTTTTTTTATATAACTTGAAACAAAGTAAATTAACCTATGCATCTATACTTTAAGTTAATTGCCATATGTTAGTAAGTTTACTTAATTATAATAAGTTATAATATATACATACACGGTGTTGCAGTTGCCCCCGTAATATTTTTAACTGGCATAAGGGGGTTATTCTATTATGTGAAACTAAACAACTTCTGTGGCGAAAAAAAAATTTTGAAACAAAAAAAAATATTTTTTCCATACAAATTTTAGATACCTACCTATTCTCAAAATGTAGGGAGAAAAAAAATTTTTTTTCTTTAAATTAAAAAGTCGTAGAACAAATAAGTTGTTCTATTTCACGTACAGAATCACCCCCTTTCGGGTTTTACGGTTGGGGTTGCAACACCGTGTATATATATTTCATTTATCTTTTCCATTTATTAATAATATAAATTTTTTTTATAATTACGTTAGAACACAGTTATCGCATGAATGAGGAAACAATTTACTTTTATTATAAAAATATAAGTCGTTTATTAAGTTATAGCATTTCTTTGCATATATTAACCACAGCAAAGCTGTAATACAGTGAATAGAGCTAAAAGTGAATAAAGTTCTTCACTATTACGTCAGTAGTGATAATGACAAAGTTAGGCCTCAAGTGTTGTGCGAACTCATCATTATGTAGGAACGAGTAGAACTCAAACACAGGACTTCGAAGCCCCGAGGAAGACTCGGCGAGTAATTAGAAAGAGCCACGAAGCTTTGTTTGTCTGTGTGTCACGAACAGACATCTCACGATGACACGACTATCATACTCTTCAGTAAGGTTTCCAGTGGAATATTGTGAAATAAATAAACCTGGCAAGTGTGAGTCGGACTCGCGCACCGAGGGCTCCGTACCACCACGTCATTAGCCTGTTTTTGTTGTTTGATCTATTACTTTAGAGTTAGGACTATAATCATCATACCAAGTTTAACGCTTGCATGTATTACGATAGAGCAACAACAAAAAAACATTGAAGAAACCAGTTTGTTGTATTTTATTTTATTATTTGTTACTATATTCTCCATAATAACAAATATTTCGCGTTACGATAGCGATGAGCCCTCTCTTTATGACTGAGGTTGTTTCACATTCTTAGATTTATCTTGTGCGAGATTTTTCGACTTTAGTCGCACGCCATATAGTCCGAGTTAAAACTTTGAACGTGCACAGCTTCAACAATATTTATTTATCATTCGTATATACAGGTGATAATGATAACACACTACCAATAAGGGGTGGTTCTGGATTCTTCGGTAGAAAATAAGCCAGCGCCGTCTTCTAGCCCCACCCATCTGTTTATTTTTCTACGTGTGCCCCGGACTCTCGTTGAAACTGCCCTTACGATGGAGATCTGCGTCTTTGTTTTCAACCATCCCACGATGTGTTAGTAAGGCTTCTGCCACTTGTCGGCTAGTTTAGTTGCTGTTCGTTTTATAAAATTATTAAATTCAATGCCAATGGCACCATCCAAGCTATTACCACGGGCGTAAATGATGCTCGGAGGTCTTCGGCGGCCCTGTCGTATTTACGATGTTTTTCACGCGAATGGTTATGTGAGATGTTGTGCCATGTTGTTTTGTATGGGGAGGCGTCAGCATTTACTATGCGTGCGTCAAAAAAAGCCTTCCTCGCTGGTTCGCAAACTCCGTGAAGCATGAGGTCAGCTTTAAGTGCTGGGCTGTTCGCGCATGATCAGTGCGACGGTGGCTGCGCCCCATGCTAGTTCTGCTCATTCTTTGCAATCATCTCTGTGCTGGTCATGGCCATGCTTTACGAGACCTCCTTTTTTCAGTTAAGAACGTGGTTTAGTTCGAACTGCTTCTCACCACAGCCATCGCAGCAGTTTGGTAGTCCTGCTGGTTCGTATCCATAACGTATTGCTAAACCATCTCTAAATTGTGTCGCTGTGAGGACTATGTGGTAGTTGGACGTGGGTGCAATAGTAAGCCATTGTGAGCATTTTGACTCTACTGCTCTTTTGTTTGATACTCCGTTGCATTTTGGTTGGTAGTTTTGTTATGACGTTCTCATAAGTTATGTTTTCTTTTCTTTTTTCGACATTCCCTTGCTTCACATATCGCGGCTGTTGCATGACGTTGGTGATCGTTAACATTTAGCTCCGAACCTGACAATATAGATTTTATTAGTTTCTTGTTGGCTGCAGTTAAGATTCTGCAGATCTCTTCTCCACAGAGCCGGTAAACTCTGGAACGCTCTCCCTGCCCATATATTTCCCCCCATGTACATTCACGGGTACTTCAAGACGGGCGTGAATGGGCACCTGTCAGGTCGGCACGGCATTCGCAACCCCCGCATACGGCTGTCTATGGGCGACGAATGTCTATGGGCGTCGTTAGACACATTATGGGTGGCTCGGCGCCATATGTCGCGCTTAAAATAATAAAAAAATTATAATAGTGTTTTCTCTTTTTATGAAATAAACAATTTTAAACAAACACAAACAATTTAATGAAAACGATGAAATCATTTTATTGTGAGTACCTAATAAACCTTCCCGCAAGACATACAAATAGTTCTTGATTTTGTAAGTCTAACAAGGAACATATTGTAACCTTAAGTTTATTCAAATTAGTATACATTTGCCAAGCGAAAGCATCTTGAGATCATTTCTCAACACGAAAGTTGGGAGCACGTAAGTAGAATGTATTGCGTAGGATGTGTTAAGGTGACTTATGTTGCTTTAATGGTTTATAACTGTTACTGTTAAGAGTATCCCATCCCTAATCCTACAACGTAATAAACAATACATCTCCTTTAAATATAAATAAATCATAAGTACGGCCGTCTGTATATATTCGCTGCATGATGTATGTTCGCTTATAACTCTAGAAAGGCTTAACAAATTTGCATGCGTTTTTCACCTATGCAATGCAATCTGACTTTAATAACCCTGCTAGAACTAATACTTAATGTTTCAGTGTGTAGTATAATAGCTTTCTCAACCACTCTATAGTGCCTTAACACGTTATGGGCTTAGTTTGGTTGGAATAAATAGCCATAGAATTCAAAGTAATGCAACTGATATTATCATACATTGCATACAATTTTACTTCGCTCAACAATTTCACTACTCTCGTGTCGTGATATGCGTGCTATAAGGTATGTGCAACAACAAATGTTATAGAAATACAAATGAATAATTCTATAAAATCGTCATTCATCACTTTCACCACCACACCATCTATTACTCTCATGTACCTATTAAATTCTTAAAATACAGAACTATATATTATGTCACTAAAATAAAATGCCAGCGATGCAAAGTGTGGAGTGAAGTAAAGCGAAGTGCACCAAAGTGTGAAGCGATAGAAAATGCCAGTGTAGCTAAGTGTGAAGCGATAGAAAATGTCAGTGTAGCTAAGTGTGAAGCGATAGAAAATGTCAGTGTAGTTAAGTGTGAAGCGATAGAAAATGTCAGTGTAGCTAAGTGTGAGCGTGAAGTGAAGCGAAGTGTGAATTGAAACAAAGTGTGAAGTAAATCGAAGTGTACAGTAAAGTGGGGTGAAGTGTGAGGCCATCTTCCTCAGACCGACTTTCTTCTGCGGTTGTCACGAAAAGGACTAAAAAAGCCATCGGCGCGGTGGCCGTCTTCCTCAGACCGACTTTCTTCTGTGGTTATCACGAAAAGGACTAAAAAAAGCCATAGGCACGGTGGCCGTCTTCCTCAGACCGACTTTCTTCTGTGGTTATCACGAAAAGGACTAAAAAAAGCCATCGGCGCGGTGGCCGTCTTCCTCAGGCCGACTTTCTTCTGTGGTTGTCACGAAAAGGACTAAAACTTTTTAATTTTGAATTCGACGCGCTGATGGCCCTTTTATCATTTTGAATTTGTTTGAGAGTAGCATACTACAGATATGGGTGGGGGCAAGTCAGCTCCGCCCGCGGTCTCCGCTTATTGACTCTCTCGAGTTCAGGCCGCGAGAATAAATTAGATTCTATTTGCATACGCCAACGTGCAGGAAGGTACTCGTTTAAATAACATCGAAATGGGTCACAAAATGGATTATGCTCAAGTTGGAAGTAATTAATGATAGTTTTGACTAGATTACTTAGAATATTTAGCATAGTATGAATTAATTAACTGCTGGAACCATTGAAGAAAACTTACACGATAAGTATCATCACTTTGATTTATGATGTCTAATGTACATTATTTTCCTTACGTAACTAAGTACCGTTTCAGTTATTTCCTTCTGTTGTCTCTAATATGTAGTTGTAGTTGCATGGTATAAAGCGAATGTTTTCGTTTATGTGGTAATTGCATACTCTAATCGCGGTAAAAGTCTAGTATGATATTTTTACAAGTAAAATGAAGAAGTTCACCATAGAAGACTCGTAGAACACTGCCACACTCGTTATTTACTGCACGCTACAATAGCCCCAATTCTTTTTTTTTAAGGTTCCGTATCCGGTACGGGTCCCTATTACTAAGCCTACGCCATCTGTCTGTCTGTCTGTCCGTCCGTCCGTCCGTCTGTCTGTCTGTCCGTCCGTCCGAGGGCTGTATCTCTTGAACCGTAATAGTTAGCCCGTTGAAATTTTCACAGAATAATAATATGTGTTATTTTATTATGGCCGATACAACAACAAACAAATTAGAAAAAGTAAAAAATTCACACAGGTTCCCATAGAAGAAACCAAAAAGTGTATGTGCGCGCGCCATCTACCAAATAGATTATGAAGCATTTTAACTAATCATGACATTTAACTAATATGAAGCATTTCATAACACGCGATCTAGATGGCGTGAGTGGTGCTAGCTATGACATGGCGATACGGAACCCTCGATGCGCGAGTTAGACTCGCACTTGGCCGGTTTTTATGTAATCGGATATGGGTGGCTGAATCAGAGGGGCCAGAGCACATGCTTCGACCAGCCAATATCACCTCCGAGAAGGTAGGTGCCATACCGTAGACTTGCCTTTTTAGATTGCCGGCTATATTGGACTAGAAAAGAACCTATTCCGCCATCTTAAATCCAGTACGGTGGTAACCACCCCAGTCGATTACAATTTGAGCCTACCACCTAGTAAGGGCCAAGGAAAGGGACCTTCAGTTTAACACTGAATTCGACTGAAATTGGACATTATTTTAACGACCTCTGAGGTCTTTCTTTCATGTACTTCTCCGAGGGTGCGCTGCCACCCTGAATCGCGTTCTCCGCTTATATATATATACCTATATTTTATATATTTGTATACATATTTTTGTCATTTTTAGGTTTCCGTATTCCGTACGGAAGCCTATTACTAAGCCTACGCTGTCTGTCCGTCAGTCCGAGGGCTGTATATCTTGAACCGTAATAGGTAGCCGGTTGAAACTTTCACAGAATATGTGTTACTATGGCGGATATAACAACAAATAAGAAAAATAAGAAAATGTAAAAAATTAAGGGGGGCTCCCATACAACAAACGTCTAAAAAATCGATTAGTCACACTATTGAATAATAGATGGCGCCACAGGGTTTTATACATTGCATTGTGAGGTGCTGTCATTTTCCCACCGTAAATTGCGATCGACCTCATTGAGGTTTCTCTCCGATTGAGCGGTTATTGATAGCGGATAGATACGGAAACCTCCGTGTGCGAGTAAAACTCGCACTTAACAGATTTTTATACATATTTTTGGCAGCATATATTTTTGGTGTAAATTTTCCCTACATAATATTTTGGATGCAGAGTGCGGATTCCAGTAGTTGTATTGTCTACGTTTGTATGTGCTAGTGTTGAATAAATGTATTTTCTCTCTTTCTTTCATATGTTCAAATCGCCATTATGGTAACCTAGGCTTTCCCCTGAGACATAGTCAGCTTTTCAGGCCGGACGGGGCGCAGCCTCTGGAGGAGTGATATTGATTGACTGTCCTGAGACTTCGGTCTCGAACTCGTGCAGCCATTCAGTCTGGCTACTATAGAAAAAATCGGTCAAGTGCAATTTTTACTCGCGCACGGAGGGTTCCGTAGATCCGCTATACCATACCTGTCAAAACATTTCCGTCTATCTTCTGTCTTTCTACAATGCAAAATATAAAAGCCTGTGGCGCCATCTATTTTAAAAAAACTATATTTCAACGGTCGGTGGTCCCTACTACGCAGTACCTGGAATTCCGCCCAACTGAATTAAATCAATCTTATTGAGCTCTATTTCAAGTTCAGCCATTTTTACGATTGACGAAACTCGATACCGCGTCATATAAAAAAGGTCTCAAGAAGAAATAGCCTCTTTTGTATGGCGAAACCTATGTTAATAGCATTCACGTTAAAGTGTGACCTTTTGTATTTTATTCCTCCAATTTTGAAGGAATAAAATACAAAGCCTTAAAATACCTTTCGGGCTAGCCGAAGGTCTCCTTCCCTCTGATGTTTTAAATCCCTTCGCCCACTCACACTTGGTTTAGCACCTACACGGTATTAAAACTACGTACCTGTGTTCTGATTCCAACCACCTGTGTGCTGATGTTGGGAGCGAGTCCGAACGACCACGAATAGCGCAAAGGCGAACCCGACCGAGGTTCGGATTCCTCGTAAAACTGTGGGTCCCTTCCCTCCTAATCTTACTTGGTGGTAGGGTTTAACCCGCCCGGGTTGCTACCACCGCACTGAATGAAACGTCGGTCGAAACGGCTATGTAAATAGTTTGTGTTTTCCGACCAGTTCAGTGTAGCCGGCACTATCAAAGGGGGAAGCACTGACATGGCACCTAGTTCACCCGGTGTTATGGGCTAACATCACGGACGTTGTAGGTGATGCAGCCAACCGTGTCAGTTTCCATAAAAAAAAAAACCTGAGTCCGGTTCGCTCGCGGTAAGCATTTCGCGATGTGATCATGCCGTGATTCCAGAAGCGAACATACAGCATAAAAAGTTAAATTACAAATTTAACAAATCCCCGAGTCCATGCTGAAGTCTATTACTAAGTCTAAGCCGTCTGTCTGTTTGTCTGTCCGTCTGTTTGTCTGTCCGTCTGTCCGTCTGTCCGTCTGTCCGTCTGTCCGTCCTAGGGATGTATCTTAAGAACCGTAATAGGTAGCCGGTTGTTCACAGGATATGTATTGATACGGCGGATATGCCAACAAATAATTAAAAAAGCGCTCAAGTGCGAGTCGAACTCGCGTGGAGAGCGTTACATACCATTCCATTTTTCGTGAGAACTTTAAGACTTAGGATGTTCGTTTAGGTTTTCTTGTAAACTGTAACAGAGGCCCTATATTCACTATTTTTTTTTTCAAAATTTTAGCCTCATCAGTTTCGGAGATAAGGGGGCAATTTTTTATATTTTCTTTAATATCTTTTTAATTACGCATTTAAAAACTATAAAAAAATATATATTTGTATTTCTTATAACGAGCCCTTTTCGTTGATTATGTCACATGATGCACTTAACACACATTTTTTCTAACTTTCTAATTTGTCCCCCAACATTTACAAAATTTTAATTTAGATTCGGAGAAAATAAGCTGTAACAGACGTACAGACACAAGAGTGATCCTATAAGGGTTCCGATTTTTGCTCCTTTGAGGTACGGAACCCTAGAAAGCAAAAAATAAAAAAATAAGGGGCCCCATACAATAAACGTGCAACAATCAATTCAATTAGTATACATTCCCGCTACTAAATAATAGATGGCGCCACAGGTAGTTTGCATTCCAGAAAGACAAAAGATAATATGGTTTTTGACAGGTATGGTATATATAGCGGATTTACGGAACACTCCGTGCGTCAGTGAAACTCGCGCTTGATCGATTTTTTTTATTTATGTAGGTATGTGCTTTTTTTGGCAAATAAACATAGTTCAACATTTAATGTTTGTATATTTTTATATGTTTTTATTAAGTTAATTTAATTTAATTTGTGTTATTCAGTTATGCAAATAAAGATTTATATTTTGCAGAATTATCCTAAATGAAAAAAAATTATTAAAAAAAATTACATATTTCTTTCTTTCATATAGCGTTCGCACGACGCGAAGTTATATCGCGCTTAGCTTGGAATAGAGCCAATGTTTCCATTTTCTCGAAAAAAAAAATCGTAGATGGTTGGTGCTAGAACCTGTTAACAATAGTAACCGATGGGTTCTGAGAATCTACTTCATAAAATGTTTTGAAGGCTGGGTTTTGATGAAATAAAACATTTTCCAGAGCCGTGTACGTATTGTGTTTTATAAAATCAATTAAGTACGTATCAGTAATCACTCGGGTATTGTGTAGTCTTGAGTATAGAATGTCATTGAAGGAATTGTGAAAGAAAATCCTAATAAATAAAGCGAGCTTCTACGGGCGGCGTACCGTTAATAATATCCTTATAACTCGAGAATAACTTTATCGATTTACATACGGTTTATGCTGCGGAACCTTATGCTGCGGACCCATAACGGGAACTGCAGCGCTCATTTTCCGATAGCCCCATTACGGTTCCCACAAAACCATTGTAGGTACATTAAATATGGGTGTAACACGTATTTTCAAAATAACTCATTTGTTTATAATATTATCTATACTACACTTGTATTTGATTGTCACGAAGACGCCAGTAAATAATATAAGCCAATGGCCCGAAGTGCACCCATTTGAATAAACGAACGGTTTAATTTTTTTTACATGAAAAAAAATTTTTTTAGATTTTTTTAGCGTTAGATATCCATCACAATAAACAAGTAGGTAAAGCATAAAACAATATTTTTAGCATAAGTTTTCGAGAAATTTAATAAAACATGTCTATGTTCTACCTACACAATAGTACCTACATATTAAGTTTTTATTTTTATATGATAGTACTAAGCATGTACTCGCTTTTTATATTTCTTCATTAGTTAAATTCAAACCCGAAAATGAAGAGAAAAAATATGTCCCGACCAGGACCGGGACGTATTTTTTCTCTTCATTTCGGCTTTGCATTTATCTAATGAAAAATAGTACATATTCTTCGAATTTCAGGAATTTCTCCTTAGTTTTAGTATTGCTAATATAAGAGTAGCTTTGTTTGCAGTCAGAAAATTTTTATTTCTGTTTAGGTTTCGAGATCGAATCCGCGGGGCATAAACCATGGTTATTATTAAGGTTATTAAGTGAATTGGTGCATGGGCGGTAGCATGGGTGCGGGGCATGGAATGGCACACTTAATATATATATAAATATATTGGGTGTGTTTTTTATGTGTTTCGCATCCATGTTGTTGATAATGTATATAGTTTACTTCATGAAAAAATTTTAATAAAAGGGGCCAACTGAAAAACAGCGCTGTAGGGCACGTTCCGACAGCAAAAATGCTGAGTTGGTTCCTTTTTCTCTTCAGGTTTCTTTCTGTTATTGTTTTTCTTGTTTTCGTTTTATATGTACCTATAGGAGAAATAAATATTTTCATTTCATTTCATTATTGTATTGTATTGTTTATTGATAATTTAAATAGCAGTTATACTGCACTTGAACTTGTCAAAATTAACCGGCAAGTAACTTCGCAGGTATTTTGTAGGGTATTTTTAGGGTCCCGTATCTGTACGGAAGCCTATTACCAAGCCTACGCCGTCTGTCTGTCTGTCTTTCTGTCTTTCTGTCTGTCTGTCTGTCTGTCTGTCTGTCTGTCTGTCTGTCTGTCTGTCTATCCGTCTGTCCGTCTGCCCGTCGGCTGTATTTCTTGAACCGTAATAGGTATCCCGTTGAATTTTTCACAGAATATGTGTTATTATGGCCGATATAACAACAAATAATTAAAAAACAAAAAGCAAAAAAATTCACGGAGGTCCCCATACAAGAAACTAAAAAGTTTATGCGCGCCATCTACCGAAAAGAGTATGAAGCATTTTAACTAATACATAGATCGCGTGAGTGGCGCTGACATGACATGGCGATACGGAACCCTCGGTGCACGAGTTCGGCTCGCACTTGGCCGGTTTTTTTTAACATTCATAACATGGTTCTACCGTTTCTTCGTGGTCGTTCGGCAAGTACACCTGTTAGCGAAACCCTGTCTAATACATTATTCAAGTTTGTATGACAAAAGTGTGTCGGACGACTGACGTCGAGCTATCCGGAGTAGGTGTGCCATGCTCTAATATACATACAATGTCAAGTGGTCTCCAGCGATATGGATCGATCCGGCAAGGTCAAGGTGAGGGGAAAATTGTGGGGGCGCTTCGCCGCCCAGCCGGGGCGCAGGGGCGCGGGCGGGGCGGGTGGGGCGCCATCTCGCTGATCGTTTCGGCTATATTTGGAGCCCGGTTGATAAAAATGTGGGAAGAGTGACGCAGGAAATTAAAATCGCTCCTTTAGATGGCAAGTGCTTTAGTTCAGCAGAATATTAGCTGTAAATTCAATTTGTAAGTGAAAACAGTATTGGCATATTATGTATTCGAGCCGAAATTGCGCGTAGCAGGTTTATCCTCTAATGATTTCGCGAATCTTAATACATATTATTTCGCGGAAATATCTATCTATTCTTTTATATTCACTAAATAACCCTAAGATTATGGGAACCATGGACAATTAGAGGAGAATCCTGTTTTGCGCACTTTTGCCTAAATCTCTCATATGTAAGTAGGTACAGTCAGACTATTAATAAAGTAATATAAATTCAAATACTATTGAACTGGGTCGGTACTTAAAAATAATAGACCCACTGCATCTCTCTCCATGCGTGTCGTAAAAGACAACTAAGATATAAGGACAAGATGCCAATCATAAGGGCGACAGGATAGCCACATCTCACCTTGGCACGGTCCTTCCACCGAGTCATGTAGCAGGGGGTCCTAATACTTTGCTAAATTGGGTAGTCGGTGTTGCGCTGTAAATTATAAGAGTACTTGTAGTACAACACCGACTACTCTGCTTACCCCTATTGTCGGGATACAGCGCGTGGTTATGTTGAATGCGTGTTGATGCGTTTTTAAATTTTGTATTAGTAGGTAGTTAAATTATGTAAAAATATTCAAATTATTCCGAACTTCCAATAAATCTAACTTGCTGCGATCGTGCATCAAACCTATACGTATAGAATCGTAAGCGCCTTCAAACTTTGCCTATCATTGAAACGCTAATCAAGAAGTCCAATGTCGCCTTCTGCTTCACCACTAATCAAGTTATCTATATGAAAGTGCTTGCTACGAAATGGCAACTGCCGCCCGTCTCACTGCTCGACAGTGCGGACTGAGCAGGACAGTTGTGATTGAGTTAGGAGCCGCTACCGCAAACACTGTTACCCTTGCTTGTCCGAGTTCGGGACTAGTCTCGGCTAACTGCGTAAAAGCCAAGGTTACCGCGGCTTCACTGGTTCGCTCGTTCATGATATTCTTTCATGAAGAATACCTAGAAGCACTGAACTGAATAATATTAGTACACTCTAATGGCTATAGCTACCTTCCATAAATTACAGATATATATTTTTTGTGTGTGCCGATTTGATTCTCGCCATTTTGGCGCGATTGCAGGTGCGTGCGTCTCGGAAACTAAATTTGGCATTTACGCTCTCTTGTTTACGCCCCGTGATGTTTAGAGCATACCTGCGTATTTTGAAGTGTTTGTTATGATTATTCATTGGATTCTCATACCAATAGTTCTTAATTACTTTTACATATAAGGATATAGTGATTCATACACCTAATAGTTGGTTGGATGAAATCTCTTCAAGGGATAAGTCCGTCTTTTCACCTCTATTCGTTGTATCATTTTTCTTGTAAAATATTAGAAGAGCAATAAAGAATTTTCTATCTTTCTATCCTTAGTCCTTCCTTCCTTATTCCTTCCTTACCTATAATAAAATCCAACGTCTGCTTTCTGTCTGTCTGTCCGCTTATAACTCGAGAACCACTGAACCGATTTTAACAAAACAAAATTCTACGGATAGCTTGATTCTTTCCATCAACTATAGGCTACTTACTATCACGCTAAATGGCTTATGAGGTTAGCAGTGAATTGAAATATGAGAGCGGGCGGAGCCGCGGGCACAGCTTGTCTATTATATATAATATAATAGATGGCGCGGCGGCGGCGGCACCTACCTAGATGAAATTACAAATATACATATCTTTCTCTGTCATCATCATACACATTTATTTATTTATTTATTAAGGAAACTTAACAGCTATACACAAGAGACATATCAATCAACAATTTACAAATTTATTTGACTAATACGTTGATTGATGTACCTCTAAAAAGGCATCAGTCACGCCGGCACGGCATTCGCAGCCCCCGTTCTAAACCGAATGCTTTTGGGCGTCGACGTCGGTTCAACAATCCATGCTGACGGCGCCAAGTGTCTCGCGTATCAATAAAAAAAAATAACCTCTGCACTTTGACGTGTGACAAGGAGTTCACACGGCCAGTATTTTGCCGTCGTATTACTGACAGTGCTGACGGTTGACGACTGTGCTATGTAATCAGTACCTGCACAGTGATCTAACATATTAGCTCACTGTACCTTAGTCAATACGTGATTTGAATCAACATTAAATCAACATTGAAGACTGAAAATATTACGGTTGGCTCAAGGCTGTAAATGTCATCATTACGTAAATGCTCGATTCAACCGATCAAATTTACATCAATATATAATATTGACAGTTATACAGAAAATATTTACCGTGTACACTGTACACTGCTAATAATCCTGGGTTAACGTTAGAGTAGGTAATCAACAAGTGTGCAACTCGACCGGTTTTTTTTTTCTATTTTGAAAAAGGACATATAGGATATATTTCATTAAATATTAAATATTTTCACAAC
Source organism: Nematopogon swammerdamellus (assembly GCA_946902875.1). Lineage (NCBI taxonomy): Eukaryota > Metazoa > Arthropoda > Insecta > Lepidoptera > Adelidae > Nematopogon > Nematopogon swammerdamellus. The sequence goes on from OX336345.1 coordinate 15,904,781, forward strand.
AAAATATTCACAAATAAATGTATCGTACCTATAATAACATTAATTTCGTGAAACCTTTTCTATAGAAACTGAATTAGAAATAAAAACAAAAATTCCAAAACTAATCAAAGCGGTCTATAGTGTGTCATATCAAGGAATTCTACCGGAAAACTCGCAAAGCGTTCCTATATTATTTAGGTCACCACCTTGTCCCAGATGACGCTTAATTCGATTTAACTTTGTTTAGGATCGGAGCCGCTTGAAAAGGTTTCATCGTGACTGATTCTGGTTATTTTCAGGTGACAACGAAATTAAGGACATGATAACTCTGTCGGTTGTATAATTTTTAAATACATTTCAAATATTTCATTACCTACATACCAATTACCAACCCGCCCGGGTTGATACCGCCGCACTGAATGAAACGTCGGTCGAAACGGCTATGTAAATAGTTTGTGTTTGCCGTTCAGTGTAGCCGGCATGATCGAAGGGAAGCACTAACATGGCACCTAGTTCACCCGGTGTTATGGGCTGACTTCACGGATGTTGTAGGTGATATAGCCAGCCGTGTCAGTTTCCATAAAAAAAAACCACACGCTGTATGCCGACAATCGGGATAAGCGGAGTAATCGGTGTTGTGCTGCAAAGGCTCTGGAAAATACACCGACCACCACGTTTCGCAAAGTATTTATCCAGACAAGATAACTATGAAGCAGAAATTAAGGCATTGGGCTATTCTTTATAAGTACCGGTCCCACACGGTACTTACGACCATCTGTATCTCTCCCCGTGCATATTTCATAAAGTTAATTTTTGTAATGTTGTTTAGATTAGGTGATAGGTTGACTGTCGTAGACACCTTGCAATTTGTTAATATTGTTCTCATGAATCCTTGAATATGTTTTAAATTGAACTGATTAATTTATTAATGAAGATGAATGATTAATTACAATTAGTGAGAGCTACAAATTCTAGAAGAGCTTATTCCAAATTGCTACAGTGATTAGGCCGAGCTTCAAACTTGATGCGGACTCGAAACTAAATTATTTCGTTATGTACTCTCGCACTACCTCAGATTTGATCAAGTTTGGGCTTCAGTCTGAGCCGCAACAACGGACGGAGCAGCTCTCGGTATACACAGGTTTTTTTTTTACAATTCAGACGTTGAATATTCATCTGGATCTACAATTCTAATTGGAAGCAACGAAGTCTTTGAAAAAAAAAACATTACAATTTGTCGCGAGCGGTTCGTTCGTTAAATGAAGACATCCGAACCTTGTTGGAGAGATGTTTTCATTATTTCTGTGACCTCGACAGAGTAAGTACGAGTTAAAAACTTATTAAGTAGTCAAAGTCAGCAGGTAGGTATAGGTAATTCAATCACTTTTGTGGCAGATTGTTGTGTCTGAGCTAATTATGTGTTTATAATTAAGTAATAGATGACGCCACAGGTACTTTACGTTGCAGTGAGACAAAAGATAGACGGATATGGTTTTTTGGCAGGTATGGTATAGCGGATCTGCGGAACCCTCCGTGCGCGAGTAAAACTCGCAGTTGGCCGATTTTTTATAAAAGTATTTTTATAAAATACTTTTATAAAAAATCGGCCAACTGCGAGTTTTACTCGCGCACGGAGGGTTCCGCAAACTCGCAGTTGGCCGATTTTTTATAAAAGTATTTTTATAAAATACTTTTATAAAAAATCGGCCAACTGCGAGTTTTACTCGCGCACGGAGGGTTCCGCAGATCCGCTATACCATACCTGCCAAAAAACCATATCCGTCTATCTTTTGTCTCACTGCAACGTAAAGTACCTGTGGCGTCATCTATTACTTAGTAGCGTGAATATGTACTAATAAATTCTTAGCACGTTTCTTGTGTGGACACCACCCTTAATTTTTTACATTTTGCTTTTTAGGTTTCCGTATCCCGTACGAAAGCCTATTACTAAGCCTCCGCTGTCTGTCTGTCTGTCCGTCCGTCCGTCTGTCTGTCCGTCCGTCCGTCCGTCCGTCTCTCTGTCCGAGGGATGTATCTATTGAACCGTAATAGGTAGCCCGTTGAAATTTTCACAGAATATGTGTAATTATGGCGGATATAAGAACAAATAATAAAAAATAACAAAATAAAAATTAAGGGGCGTTCCCCCGCGTGTTTTTTCAATGGTTTTTTTTTGTGATGCGGAAAGCTCGGTGCGCGAGTCCGACTCGCACTTGGCCGGTTTTTTCATTATTTGTTGGCATATCGGTTGTTGGTGGATCATGGCGCGACGACGTCCGAGTGTACTCTCCGGTAAGAATTATATGACATATCTCGATGCCTACAAGTGCCGGGGCGACCTTCTTAATGAACAATACAAACGGAAAATTTACACAATTTGAAACAAAAGAGGCATATTTTTTCCCAACTTTGCGAAGCAAAAAGGAGGGTAATGTTTTCACCTCTCATGTTTCAGCTGATCGACTTATTACTATGAGATCAAAAGAGAATATAAGTAAGTACAACGCGCACTGGGCAGGGATTGCATCCTTACACGGTGGACTTACCGCGGATCTACCAATCGGTTCTACAGATCCTTCCTCCACACAACCGGTAAACTCTGGAACGCTCTCCCTGCCCACATATTTCTCCCTTTGTCTCGGGTCCTTCAAGAGAGGCGTGAATGGGCACCTGTCAGGCCGGCATGGCATTCGCAGCCCCCGCATGTGAACCAATGTCCATGGGCGTCGCTAGACTATGGGTGGCTCGGCGCCACATGTCGCGCTTACTATAAAAAAATAATAACAAAATTATTTTACGTTTTCAGGATATTAATGAACATTAGCAATGTCGCACCTGTCTCTCAAAGGGGTAGACAATTTCAATGGAAATCCACGTGCCGTGGTAAATTGGATATAAGAGACATTATTGCCCAATTTATTTCTGTCTATAACTCGTGAACAGATTTTTGCTAGGCTCAGACGTATAAGCAATTATGGCACCTTTATCTTATACGAAGTTCGTGCAAATATAAGTGTTTAATACAAAATCGATACGGGCGAAGCAGCGCAGCGCGTAAAGCTATAATTCGGATCAGAGGCTCAATTACGAAATTTTGTCAGTGGAATCACGTCTTACTCATATGGTACAAGGTGGGATGCATGTAATCTAAAATATGACGTCACCGACACGAAACATGTACCGGGAAAATGGTCAATGCTCAGTTTTTAAGTAACGCACATACAAAACATATATATCAGCAAAATGAGGAAGGTGGCGCAAATACAAAAATAAAAAAATAAAAAAAATTACCAAAGGCAGGCACTGACACATTCACCAAGGTGGGGATTGATTCCATAAAAAAAAGTTTATATAAATAATAATATTAACAAGATACACGTAGTATTCGTGTAAGTAAAGTGGCATTTCTATAACAACGTTGGCTTAAACGAGACTTAAACACTTTTTTTTAAATAGGAATAAATATCGCATTCAAATATTGTATTTTAAGGTACTTTGAGGAAGCTCTGCTCACAGCACAGAGTTGACTTTATTTCACTTCGTTCCTTCCTCGGAGAGAATAATGGGATAAGAAATCTTTTCTCTAATTCTTGACAAATATTTTGAAAGCAACTCAGGGAAATTGTCGTCGCACTGGCCTAATGAGGTTACAGCCTTAATTGACATGAAAGCAAAATGATTACAAAATGTTTAATATGCTTTATTTAACATAATATTATTTTAGTTCGTGTACAGAGTAAGTAACGTTACCTGGCGAAATTAGCAAGGACATCTAACCCAAGTTCCATTATACGAGTACCAAAAAAATTATGTTTTGTATCAGACCGACGAGACGGCAACTACATTCATGTTTAGCAAAAACATTTTGTTCGCATCAGGACCACATTAGTACGAGTACATTCATTAAAAAAATAATATTCCAATAATTTAAATGCTCAGAAGAAGTTTAAAATAGCCAACGACACAAAGACTAAACTTTAAATTGCTACTAGCCTTTCGCGCAATAATGCATTTTCGCTTTGCAGAATAATATTTTATAACCATCTTTATATGTGCCAGAAAATGTCAGTGAGAACACCGTGTGAATTGATTGAGTAGTTCTCGATTAGTCGGTCGTTACAGAATTACGCTTTATTTCGTGTAGTGTATTTTTAACCCCGAAGAAAAAAGAGGGGTGTTATAAGTATAAGTTTAACGTGTGCGAGGGTGTGTGTATGGGTGTATGTGTGTACGGGTGTGGCATCGTAGCTCCCAAACGAATGGACCGATTTGGATGCAGTTTTTTTTTATTAGAAAGCTGGTTTGATCGACGTGGTTGTTAGCTATGTTTGTAATGGAGTAATTAGGTAATAAAAAAAATTATTATCTTAAAAAGTGCACCGATTTGTATGCGGTTTTTTTTAAAGCTTGAAAAAAAGCTAAATTACAAATTAAAAAAACCGCCGACCCTTAAAAAGCCAAAAATAATTTCCGTTTACTCACTTAAAGGCCGACTCCTTTAAGTGAGTAAACGGATATTATTTTTTTTCCTTTTTAAGGGTCGGGGGTTTTTTAAATTTGTAATTAAACTTTTTATTTTCTTACATTATTAAACATGTGTAATCCTTGAGCCGACGACTGGTGTCCGTTGTACAAACGTCAATCTGCTCTTCTGCCAGCGAGTGAAGACAAAGTGAGTGTTGTGTGCCGCGACTTTGTACGATGTTTGGAGCGCGATCTGACACCCCGCCGCTGAATATTGTGCAACAGACCCACAGATACAATGTTCGAAAAAGAGCAGTTTGACGTTTGGTACAACGGATGCCAGACGACGGCTCTAGGAATTCCTGCGGTTCCTGATGAAGCCCGTATGAAAGTTATTACAATAATTATAAACAAAAATATTACTTACACGTATGTTAGTAATTTTTTACCACTACTGTCAATCCGTAAGAGCGGAAGACCGCGTATGGTGGCGTGCCTTGAGAGAGGCCTATGTCCAGCAGTGGACCGATACAGGCTGATGATGATGACGATGATGGCTGTAAATCCGTATTTTTTTTTTAATTAGTTAATAAATAATAGATTCAACTTAAAAACGCAGTATGCAATGTTTTACAAAAGCACTTCTACCCTTTGAATTATTTTTTTTAATGGAAACTGACACGGTTGGCTACATCACCTACAACATCCGTGATGTCAGCCCATAACACCGGGTGAACTAGGTGCCATGTCAGTGCTTTCCTTCGGGCGTGCCGGCTACACTGAACTGGACGGAAAACACGAACTATTTATACATAGCCGTTTAGACCGACGTTTCATTCAGGGCGGTGGTACCAACCCTGGCGGGATAAACCCTACCACCAAGTAAGATTAGGAGGGAAGGAACCTACAGTTTTACGAGGAATCCGAACCTCGGTCAGCCTTCAACGGTCGGGCGGTCACCCATCCAAGTACTGACCGCGCTCAGGGTTGCATAACAACAGTCGACCGACCGCACCACTGAGCTACCGGAGCTGACCTTGCTTATAACAAACAAAACATCTCCACAAAAAACTTCCCACACACGTGACAGTGGAGAGTGATTCCAAACTCTAGTGCAAATTGAAAATGGAATAAAAAGCTCCCACTACAATTGGTTCCCTGAAGCCTCGGCATTAATTCCAATTATCCTGGCGCTGAGCTGTCGGCGACACTCGCCGGCCGCGCTGCCGCGAGAGGGCATTAGTTACGGTTTCTCTCATCTGCGGCACAGGACCGAGCAGCACGGAACTCCATGTTTGTCGGCGTTTTAAAATATTATGGCATATTATTTAATTGGTATATAACAAAAAACATCTTGTACGGTTCGACTCAGTATACTAAAGTAATCGAAAAACCGGCCAAGTGCAAGTCGAACTCGCGCACCGAGGGTTCCTTATCGCCATGTCATGGTTAGCGCCACTCACACCATCTATGGCGTGTTATGAAATGCTTCATATTACATAAATGTCATGATTAGTTAAAATTATTCACGCTCTATTCGGTAGACGGCGCGCGCGCATACACTTTTTTGGTTTCTTCTGTGGGAACCCCGTGAATTTGTATTATTTGTTGTTATATCGGCCATAATAACACATTCTGTGAAAATTTCAACGGGCTATCTATTACGGTTCAAGAGACAAAGCCCTCGGACGGACGCACGGACGAACGGACGGACGGACAGACGGACAGACAGACAGACAGGGTTTGACAAATGGTTACATCTTGTACGGTTCGACTTAGTATACTAACGTAATCGAACAATATCTGCGCAACCATTTGTCATACCATATGCCAAATGGTTTTGCATTTGGTATAGGTATTACAGGTATTACATTTTACGTTGTACCGACTTTTCTATAGAAAAACATTTATAAAAATAAGGTTATATTAAACATATTTTTATAAAATTAACGTAATATTACGTATGTAAAGTTAGTTAACCCTTTGAGTCCCTTTGACTCAAAATAGTACTACTCCCGTTGGCTCCCAGGCCCTTTTAGCGGCGCTCAAAAACGCAAAATTTTGGCGCGCGCGCTCCCACACAAATTCGAATATCCCGCCTCAATCGATCGATCCATCAATACTCGTTATTCAGTCTTGTTTGTACTGAAATTACGCGTTCAGTGATACCAAACTCTTCAGGATTCACTTATTTAGAAGCACAGACCAACAGACAAGTTAGTGACTTTTTTTTAATTAGGTCATTTCCAGAATCTGTTTATCATGTTACTTAAATTCAAACCTTCTTTGTACGTTTCATCAAACGTTTCATTTCATTTTATGTACTAGTAAGAATTTTCGGTTGTGCGGGAATCGGATTTTTTATTACATAAATTCAATTTTGTTCCAGTAATAAATAACGGCTTTACTATCCGTATCCGTGGCAGCTTTATGTATAAACAACTATTGTGGGTATCTAAAAAAGTACTGAATCATTAAACGTTATTTTGCTTAGGGCCAGCCAAATAGTATCAACATTGTATATTGTATTCCACTTTCTGACACTTGGTGAGAAAAGTTGAGAATATTTTTTTATAAATTTTTCAGAAAGTGCAGTTTTTATACTTACTGAAATGTCGCAATTCGTTATATCTATCGATTCAACTCTTCAGTGCTAATTCGTAAACAATGATAAAATATCAAAATTTTATACATTTCATTTTTATACATTAACTGGATCTCCCCGTGCATGTCGCTAAAGACGACTAAGGGATAAGAACAAGATACCGTGCATAAGGGCGACAGGATAGCCACCTCACGCCTCGGCACGGTCCTTCCACCAATTCATGCAGCAGGTGGGTCATCGTGCCTTACTTGCTGCTTGATACGAGTAGTTATCTTGTCCTAATACTTTGCTAAATGTGGTGCACGGTGTTGTGCTGTAATTAACAAGAGTACTTGCGGCACAGCACCGACTACTCTGCTTACCCCAGTATACAGCATGTTGTATGTATGTATGCTAGAACGATAAAAAAGGTATGGACGCCGGACTGTCAAATGCTTGTATGAGAACTAGCGTCGCCGAGTTGCGGGGAGCGGAGTGTACTTACCGATGATAAGATATTCCAATATTGTGCACACTAAACTTTGCTGTAGTGTTTTACACGTAAACTCAGATCATGCGGGCATTTTAAAGAGGTTTTTGCGAACGCAGCCGATGACAGACCGACGGGCCAACGCGCGACCGTCCAATGAAACAAGTATGCTTTTACTTATATCGTGTTACGTTGGCGAGGATAGGGTTCGGGGTCCATACCTTTTCGTTCTAGTATGTATGTATGTGTGTATGTATGTACATTCACTGGTCTAAGCGACTTGTGTGCGAGCAAGACCTCTCGCTTCGTACGTACATAATAAGAAATTCACTTCACTTCAAAACGCAACGACTGTAAACATTTTGCGCAAACAACAAATTCCGCTGAAAATTCTTAACAAAGTTTCTCTGCTGCCCCGAGCCACTGAAAGTGCTTCTTTTTGTCGCATCACACTATGAGCACATTTGTCAAGAATAGCTCTTGGAAAAAAAACCTGACGACCTTTCCTTCAGACGCTCTTGAAGCGGCAAAATACATCTCACAAAGTGGGTTAATATAATTTATAGGTAGGGATAATCTTAGAGAGCAGTATGAAGAAAGGTTGCTATGTAATTTTGTATGTAACTAAGGCGACATTTCATTATGTATTCACCTTGCAGAGACTAATTTACATATTTAAAGCATATAGCCGCATGTGACGATCGACTAAAGTTGGATGTGGCTTAATTTTACATACCAAAACACAATGTCACACGAATTAACTAACAACATCTATAAATAATATATATTATAACTTCACGCCTTCTCCCAACGGTATAGGTAGAGACAACCGACCTCCACGCAGGGTTACCAGATGTCCGGTTTTTGAGGCTTGTGTCCGGTCTCTAAAATAATGAAAAACCGGACCCCAAAACATCCGGTTTTTTCTTTATGTAGGTAATACAAATGTTTACTTTTTCAAAACATTTTAATACTAATTTTCCTCTGTTCTTCGATTTTGCAGTAAGTTTGATCAATTCAACCCTTTTATTTATTTTTCCCATCCATTTTCTAAAGTAAAGGTCATGACACATTTGGTACATAAAAATTACTTTCATTTTGTAGCTGAAAAATCAAAGGCCCTTAGATGAAAATTGTTCGGTTTTTTCAACTGAGCCATCTGGCAACCCTACCTCCACATGCCACCATCCTGACACCTCTGTCATTCATGTATTGGACCATCTTTTGAGTTGAACACGGATTGTTTCAGGAGATTCAGAGAAAGGCACACCTTCTTTTAAACTACATCTACTTTTAAAAGGGAAAGAAAAACGACTTATATTAAAGATCTCAAAAATAATTACCGAAACTTATTCTCACTTTTGAATACTCTATATTCAAATAACATACTTAAAAATCATTAAATCTAGACCTAAAAATAATAATCGTCTATATGGACCATTAGCATGGTCCCCATGACTGATGCTGCGTTCCCCCTCTGGATCGCCAGGCTGATCCGCTGGTTAAAGTGTGCCCGGGCACGGCGCGGCGGTCCCTAATTTATATTAGGCATTCAAAATTATCTATTCATATTTATATAGTATAGTCCGTTTAATAAAATATAAATCATAATATGCGGAAGAGCGCCATCTACCGAATAATCAAACATTTTAACTACAAAAGTATGAACGGTCACCGATAGATGGCGGCGTGAGGGTTCACGCCATCTATCGGTGAATACATGTAATTAGGTTCCCATGTTACTCCCTAGATACGAAGGACTCAATATGAGGTGTTTCGTTAGTCATGTCAATAACTTCGGGAGGGTTACATACACACTCAAATAAACAGGTTACGCAAAAAAAAATTATATGTTTTTAGCATTACTTTTCGAGAAATTTAACAAAACATGTTTGCTACCTAAACATTAACCTGTGTGTAATAGTAGGTAACATGCATTGTACGGGGTCAATGACCGTACTATGTTCAAACGCAGAACAGCTGTTTGTTGTAAGTGAGTCACAAGGTCACTATGATTGGTTTTTACAGCTACTTATTTGATTTTATTTTTTTGTTAGGAGAAAAAATGTTCCTATATACATATGTTTTTTTTTGCGTAAAATGTTTGTTTGAGTGCGTATGTAACACTCCCGAAGTTATTGACATGACTAACGAAACACCTTATATAGCGCGGTTTTCTCAACCGTTCACTTCGAAAGAATGCGGCGCGCACCCTCCGCTCTCCGCCCCCATCGCAATTGCCCGTCAGTACGGTGGAGGCGGAGAGCGGAGGGTGCGCGCCGCATTCTTTCGAAGTGAACGGTTGAGAAAACCGCGCTATATATCAATACAATATTATGAGCTGTGCCGAACACGGATTACGTGCGAATGCGAACGCGTGAAGGAACATATGGCTACGGAACCCTCTATGTGTGAATTTTATCGATCAAAATAATTTACAAAATTGTAGATTCACGACTTCGTATTCTAGATTTTTACTGAACTCTAATAAAGAACCAAGCTAAAATAGCTGCGGCGTTCCTCGCACTAATTTTAATTAAATCGAGCTTACTTTTAAAAAGGTCCAATTTGTATAAAGTTCCCTTTATTATAATATAGAAACCGTCATCATTATAGGCTTTACCCTTCGTCAAACGTCACAAATGGCCGCCTAAGAGAAGACAATGAGGCAACTTAATCTGTGAAGGCAGCTTCTGTGAAGGTTGTGTCAAACGTCCGCTAAGTTCGAACTGAGGCCGCTCACTTCGCTTTAAAATTACAAGTTTCTGTTTAATTTCCTAACGATTACCGCCACACCGCTGTTTCCAAGTGGGGTGAGGCAGAGAGACGACGGATCTGCAGGTGCCACAGCCCTGTCGCAAACATTTTTGACGTTGTGTATCACGTTTTAACGTGGAATTTCGGGTTGTATTAAGTTACTATAGGGTGGCATACCTGAGATTAGAGATTCTCGGAAATTGAAATTAGTTTTGAAATCACATTATGAAATGAATATTAGTTAGGTGCTCGTAATTAATGTATTTTCTGTATTCTATCATGTTATTTGTAAATTTGAGGATTTGAAAATAAAACATTCTTTACTTTACTTTAAATTATGGCATAATACATTATGCTGACGGCCGCAGACGCGAGATAACATTTTATTTTGTTATATAGCGTCTTGGGTCGGGAGGAAATTTAATTGTACTGATGCTATTAAATTATTTCAATTATACACACGCTGTATTCCTACCATCGGGCAATCAGAAAAATCGGGGTTTCGCTGCAGGGAGAATTCAACTTACAGCACAACATCGATCAACACGTTTAGGAAAGTAGTTGTACGAAGCTCGCATCGATCGGCAACGGAAGCTAGTAAGATGCACTTTGCTTAAAAAAATATTACAAGCATCTTCATCATCTGCACATATAATATACATCTCACCACTTACAGTTTATTAAATGTTTTCTCTAAAAAATGTGCAACCGTGATCCAACTGCGAATTATTTAGTGCAACGGTGAGTTTCCAATGAACACGGAATTTAAAATCGATTCACGGTTCAAAGGCTTCTCTACCGAACATATTTTATCGAAAATCCCTAACCCAATCTGCTGTGTTGGTAGAAAAATATTAAAATATGCTAAACAAAACGTTTCAGTTTGAGAGGCGGCGGCGGTCCCGTGGGTGCAGCGCGGTGTGCGGGGCGGGGGGGGGGGGGGGGGGCGGTGCGGTCGTTCCGCCCTGCTGCGCGGCCGCGTAGGTACGCATGAATATGAAATGTTACGAGCTGCGATTCAATTCGAGCATTTGTGAATTTTCTAAAGATCGTACGCGCGAGATGCCCAAGTTATCGTCCTCGCCTCGCACGCCGCGCCGCCGCCGCCTCCGCCGGGGAATTTGTATCTCTCTACCCGGCAGAAACCTCTCGTCCTTTTATTTTCATAAACCGACACGAGTGCGCAATTATGTCTGGTCGTATTTTTGTGTAACTTTATATTATTACAAACTTTTGCCCGCAACCTCGCTTCGCGTGACTTTTTGGTCACAGCACATCCGATGACCTAGCGTTATGATTTATAAGCCTAAAACCATTTTGAGAAGTGATAGAATGTAACAGTGAAAACCATATGTAAATCGATAAAGTCTTTCTCGAATTATAAGGATAATTATATATTGACGTAGGTACGTTACGCGGCCGCCGCGCGCCGGTCGCCCGTAGAAACTTAGCTTTATTTATTAAGAAAGAGCAGGAGGATACGATTATACGTCTACCGTCTGTGTGTATGTATGTACATATATATGTATGTTCGCTTATAACTCTATTTAATGGAACATATCTCGGCCAGGTTATAGGTTAAATAGCATCACGCCATTATTCATATGAGCTGAGCAGTTGGATCGAAAGTGAACTCAGTCGGAAAATAATTTACTCGATAACTACTCAACCGATTGACATAAAGTTTTCACTGACTTTACAGCGAGCGGAGCCGCGGGCACAATGACTTTATATACAACACCTCCTAGGATCATTAAATATCAACCTATTTCAGCTTCTGTTAGTGAGTCAGTCAGTAAGTCCACCAATCGGTCTCTCCTTGTCCTGTGTCACGTATTCCAGCCATATTTTTATGCAATCAGGTATGCGCGACTGAATCAGAGGGGCCAGAGCATATGCTCCGACCAGCCAATGTCACTTCCGAGAAGTTGACATACCGGAGATGTTCCTTTGGAACCAAGCCGCCATGTTAGTTCTGGATGAAAAACACTAACGAATTTATTTTTACATGCCCTCTTCAATCGCCGTGTGTTCAGGTAAATTGTTTTACATTTTTGCGTGTGCTCCGAGTTGTGTGGCGACTCGTGTTTTAGGGTCTAGTCGGCAAATTAAAAAACCCTTATGGTAATCCCATCCCTCTGGTTCTGGGATCTATCTGTATGTCTGTCCGTCTGTCGGTCACACGTAGATACGCAGAATGTTTGCCAGCAGACAAGCCATAGATAATTTAAAAAACATGTTTAGGGCTTTTAGAAATCAATAGTTTGTCTAATGTCAATAAATAGTCCTTTAGAAATACAGGGTACCCCCAATATGTGAACAAACACATTTTTGTTGTTTTTATATAAATCGCATTTCATGCCATTCTATAGGTATTGTTAAGACAATTTAAAAAAATGTATAAGATGGCTATAATCGCAAAGGCTGCTTTAACAAAATTTTGTCCTAAAAATTTTGACAAAAAACTGCAGTCTTGTCGCCGAACTTTTTCCCATTAACGGTTGTTTGAAAATTCTGAAAAACTAAATCAAAATATAGGTAGGTACATTTCCATGTGTACCTACCTATCATAGATTTTGAGAAAACGCAACGCAAGGACTGTTATACAATTTTCCATTGAGGCAAAGGTTGCGCTTGTCACACACATAGTTGGGATAAAGTGCAATAGGGATACATGATGTACAAATTCAATAAATTTTCAACATTTATTGCTAAGTAAAACGAGTGAAGTAAGAAAATTTGCAAGCTGAAGTGGCAGTGGACTGGGCACATCTGTCGCAGATCCGATAACCACTGGGGTAGACGGGTGTTCGAATGAAAATCACGTACCAAAAAAGACGTGGCGTGGTACGCCGAGCGGCTAAGTTCTAGACAGGTAGCCGGGAGTGAGTCATCCCCTCCGAGAAGAGAAGAGCGTAAGACCGCGTGTGGTGGCGCACCTTGGAAGAGGCCTATGTCCAGCAGTGGAACGAAACGATGAGCTGATGATGAACAATAGTTTGTAACAGGAAATCAACTGAAATTCATTTTAGTCTAGTACATATTGCCGCAGTCGTCTTTATTTATTTTTATTTTTTTATTTTTATGGAAACTGACAAGGAAACGTACAACATACGTGATATCAGCATCATAACACCGGGTGAATTAGGTGCCACGTCAGTGCATCCCTTCATTTCATGTCGGCTACACTGAACTGGACGAAGAACACGAACTATTTACATAGCCGTTTCGACCGTCTTTTCATTCAGTGCGGTGGTACCAACCCGGGCGGGATAAACCCTACCACCTAGTAAGGTAAGAAGGGAAGGCACCTACAATTTTACGTGGAATCCGACCCAGGGTCAGCCTCCAATGGTCGAGCGGTCACCCATCCAAGTACTGACCGCGCCCAGGTGTGCTTAACAACAGTTGACCGACTGCACCACTGAGCTACCGAAGCTGACAAAAGGTCGTCTAATGTCAACAAGCTCTCGCCGGGCTGCGGCGCCAACGGACCTGTGAGTGAAAAGCCGTTGTCCCTAATTGAAAAGGTTTTAGACCAGAGGTCCACCGCAGAGGGGCGGAGGGTGGATCTGACCAAATTCAATTGACCTTTTACTCCTAGTTCAGCGGGTTACGTGTCGGCGGCGCAGGAGGCGCGGGGCGGGACGAGAGAGGAGCTTAAAGGAACTTAGAAGAGCTATCAACTGTCCATCAAACGATCGATCGTTGAGTCTGATCGTGGTTCGGATTTTACTTAATACTGTTCCCTTTACCTTTCCTGGTGGTATTGTTTAACCCGTTCGGATTGATACCACCACCGCAAAGAACGCTTGAAGCGGCTATGTAAAAAGTTTGTATAATTATTTTTTTTCAAGGGATGACTGTCCTGAAATCAAGACGGAAATGTATCCAATGTATAAAAATTACAATGGATATTCTCTGTACCTGCCTAACACACAAGGAAACAGCGTTCTATCCTTTTTATTTCTTCGGACGGAGCGAGACCGGTGGTATAAACTTTGTACGTTCTGCAGAAACACCAGCTCACCGATTCTAAATTGGATAAAGAGCGATTCGATCAGAGTTCTGTAAACAAGGGCGAGGCGTAAAAATATCTTTGTCTCCGATGGCAATAATCACTGTGATCAATTTTGAATGGTTCAAATCGAGTTACCGCTGTCTCTGAATTTCCAATTTTCAACCCTATCTGTTTCAGAGATCTGATACGGCGGTTGGCGGTAATCTTCTATGTTGATTTTACTCGCAAGCCTGTGTGAGTACGGTGTTAAAAATAAAGGTTAATATAACAAACAGGATACAATGAATAAACTTACTTGTGTGTGTGTAAAATGTTAAATATTTCGCAATTATAAGGACGTAAAAGTGTAAGTAAGTCTGTAACAAACTCTGTAAAAAAAATACAAAACTAACGAAAAGGAAAAAATTACACCGGTACAAGCGCTGACTTCAAAAAATATTTTACTACAAATATGGAACCAGCCTTAAACTAAGAACATAATATTTGTGTTAACTAGGTTCTACAATGCTTGTTTAGTGCCTAACCCAGTCCGTGCGGTTGTATATTTTTAACTTCAGTTAAGACGGTGCTCTACAAGTCGTTTAATCCTATCTAGGACCGTCAAGCGGCTTGTAGGAATTATCACTCGAAGGAATATTTAATTATTTAATTGTATTTACACTACTATAATTTGTAAATGTGTTTGTGTCAAGTGTCGTAGTGTAATAGGCTTCCGGGGAATATCTTTACCCACTCCTCTACAAACCTTTCCCCATCTACATACTTTAGTCCGCCTTCGAGCCGCATTGGCCCCAACTCGGGGGTGAAATTGGCTGTGCCTGTGGCTCTGGTCACAAGCACAGCCACCCAGTTCGGGCGCAATAAAAAAGGCAATGATTTAAATAAACAGATTAAATTTAGCGCAGAAAATACATATTAATCGAGATTTTTATTCTTTGTTATTTATTATTTATTTGTAAATCTACTGAAAATACTAAACTAAAGAATTGGCCGAGGTCCAAAATCAGACAGTAGCAAATATTTGAATTTTCTTGGGAGTATAAAGAATCTTTTCACAAATTGCAGGTACAATTTTACGGTCGGTCCTTAGTGCTCACACAAGCTATCCAAGTTCAAATACATATAAATCTCTAGTCTCCTGTCCGAGTTCTTTCTTCTTATTCAAATGTACGTGTGAGTGATCCATCGTGCCCCCTCCCCTTCCCCGCCCTGTCAGCAGAAGACAGAGTGCAAATTACACTGTGACATATTGATGAAAAGGGTTTCGAATATACTTCTTGCTTCCGGCGAATGCGCCTGAGCATTAAAATGGTGTTTGTTGGATAGATAGATAGAAATTCTTTATTCCTCCAAAAACATTTTATGGTGGCACTTCACTTGGCTTAGCGTATTCGTGATTGTTGCAAACATTTAAGTTTTATCTCGCTCTAAACAAGCCATTAAAGGGAGACGAAACGGACATTTTTGCCAAATATTTGTGTGCATACAGCCATGTGTGGAGCTAGCACAGAAGCAAACGATAAGTAATTGACATTATGCGCAACGGCGGACTTATCCCTTACTTACAGGGATTTTTCCCAGTCAACTTTAAATGTTTGAAAGTCGTATGTTGTGAAGTATAAGTAGGTATGTAGTAGACAAGGACTTGAGTGTGGGAATGAAAAAATATAACTATAATAAACTATAATATCATCATTTTGTTTTTTTTATGGTAACTGACACGCCTGGCTACATCACCTACAAAATCCGTGATGTCAGCACATAACACCGGGTGAACTAGGTGCCATGTCAGTGCTTCCCTTCGGTCGTGCCGGCTACACTGAACTGGTCGGAAAACACAAACGATTTACATAGCCGTTTCGACCGACGTTTCATTCAGTGCGGTGGTACTAACCCGGGCGGGTTTTTACGTGGAATCCGAACCACGGTCAGCCTCCAACGATCGAGCGGTCACCCATCCAAGTACTGACCGGCCCAGCATTGCTTAACATTAATACTTATAATAAATGTGTAAGGAATGGTCATGGAGTGAGTTACTTTGTTTTATGAGATACTGCGTTTGTAGACTCTATGTACGAGTATAATACCAAAACTAAAATGACGATTTTTAGAAATAGGTTTTTTATTTATATTATTTTTTATATTTTGATTTTAGACACGATCTAATTTACATAGCTGGTTCGACCGATCTTTCATTCAGTGCGGGGGTAACAATACGAACGGGTTAAACCCTATCTCCTATTAAGGTAGAGGGGGTATACAGTTTTACGCGGAATCGGAACCACAACCAGCCGCAACTATTCATTTTAGGAGTTCTTACTATGGTTTGGCCCCCACTTTAATGAGGGCATTTGTTGAGTTCCTATGAGCATGCCCTTGCGTTAGTAATATAATATAACCAATAGAATAGAATAGAAACTCTTTATTGCACACTATTATTGAAAGAAGAACATACAGTACACGACAAGAAACAAGAAATACAGGAGTGCGCTAAGGCGGACTTATCAATGCAATTGGTTCCTTCAAGTCAACCTTCGCATGCGCTAGCTTCTTTCGCCCATGGTCACTCACACAACATATTTTGACAATGCGCACAGAAATTTGCGTCGTAGAGTAGCGCTAGAGTTCAGGAGCGGCATTCACTAACTTTCTATTTAGCTTTAGTTTCGATCGGAATTTCCGTGAATTAACGTTTCCACTGACACCGACGAGACGGTCAAAATTGGTATTCATTATCACAACCATGACATGCGCCCAGTTGTCGCTGCTAGCGCTGTCGTCGCTAGAAAAGTGACGTCATCTATCGATGACACATCCTACCCTCACCGATATTGATTTGCAGGAAAATTGGCAAAGCTCGTATGCCTTCGTGAGATATAACGCCTATATCTACGCGCTATCAGCTGAAGTTGAAAGCCAGCACAACATAATTTTTATTTCTAAATTATTCTAAATTATTTAAAAAATAAAAGTCACGTTGTTGGCCTGCTTTTTAGGGTTCCGTACCTAAAAAGGAAAAAAACGAAACCCTTATAGGATCACTTGGTTGTCCGTCCATCTGTCCGTCTATCAAGAATCGTTTTCTCAGGAACGAATAAAGGTTGAAACACACACACACCCTCTCACACATACACACAAAAAGAATGTGCCTACTAATGATTTTTATAAATAAATCAATAATTTGAAATAAATATATTCAGTGATTTTAGATAATAGCGGTAATAACGCGAAAAGCTACTTTCATTTAATAGATTCTATTAGTATAGAGATGGGAAATGGTGAAATTTTTTGATAATTTACTAGATGTAAATTAGGCTTGGCTTTGCAAAAATTATAAATAATATAGAATAATAATACCAAAACAATCCTTAGATGTGCCCGAATACGACAGTGAAAGCCCCACGTGATTTGGTTGATTAGTTCTCGACTTATAAGCAAACGCAGAATTGCGAGGGCGGCGGCGGCAATTTTCGCTTAATCAGTTATTAGGTTGCCAATTGCCGTGATAACAACTAACAACTACTTAATTATCAATATTCTCCATACTTTACCCACAAGTCTCTTCCACGAACAGGAGCAACTGAATTGGATAGGGGGGGACTCCGCTAGAGGCCGCAAATTTCGCTAAAATCCAACGGAGAGATTAAGCGGTTAAGGCAATTGATCACTTAATCCAATGTGGTCGCCCCGAGATCTCCGATCCTCTAGCTACTGAAACCTTTCCAAATGTGATTAAATTTTAACCACATTCAACACCCGAAAAGGGCCAGGACGTATTTTCATACGTTTCACACAAATTAGGTCGCAAATCTGCTGGTATGGCCACGCTGAGCGTGGTTTCGATCACCTTGCGTCCGTCGGCATAGTCGTTCATACGTTTTTTTTATGGAAACTGACACGGTTGGCTACATCACCTACAACATTCGTGATGTCAACCCATAACACCGGGTGAACTAGGTGTCATGTCAGTGCTTCCCTTCGATCGTGCCGGCTACACTGAACTGGACGGAAAACACAAACTATTTACATAGCCGTTTCGACCGACGTTTCATTCAGTGCGGTAGTAACCCTACCACCGAGTAAGGTAGGAAGGGAAGGGGCCTACAGTTTACGTGGAATCCGAATCACAGTCAGCCTCCAACGGTCGAGCGGTCACCCATCCAAATACTGACGGCACCCAGCGTTGCTTAACAATCAATAGCAACAGTCGACTGTCTGCACCACTGAGCTATCGAGGCTGACAATACTGGTTTTTATTGAAAAATATCACTAGTGAAAATTATAAATATTTATGAATTATTGTGTGCCGACTGCATCTCTCCCCGTGCCTATAGTAAAAGGCTACTAAGGGATAAGGTCAAGGTGTTATGCCAAAGGGCGACAGGTTAGCCAAGGTCCTTCCACCGAGTCATGCAGCAGGTGGGTCGTCGTGCCTTACTTGCTTGCTTGATAGTTATCCTTATCATACATTGCGTTGTGCTGTAATTTACCAGAGTCCTTGCATGTACAACACCTGCGATTACTCTGCTTACCCCGATTGTCGGTTCATGTGGTACGTATGATGTATTAATTATTAAAGTATGAAATTTTATTAAAATTTAAATAAAAAAATATACCTTTACTGTGTCATCGTATGTACCTTTTGTAATGTTTGTTTGTTTTTTTTATATAATGGGTTTATAAATAATTTTGCTTTGTTTTCTTTTAAGATGATGTACAAGAGTATGTACCTTCTCGACCTATACGCGAACATAGGATCGGGACTGCTCTTACTTAGTTAGGATTATGTTGTTGGGGAGACAATATATTTACATATTTTTTTCAATATAACGTCATGTTAAATGTAGACAGATGATCTTGAGAATAAACACATACCTACATTCGTTACGTACGGGAAGAGACGCAGTAAATTTTTTATTTCAGGCCCGTTGCCGTCGCCCCCCCCCCCCCCCCCCCCCCCCCCCGGCCTCTCGCAATAAATTTAAACTAGGCAGGGCGCGCGCATAAATGAAAAGCTCTATATCTCTGGGCGGAAAGTGGAAGCACACCGCTTGAAAGGCGCCCTCGTGTACAAATTCATGTACATTGCATTATACTACGGTACAAAATTACTTTTGCTTCTATATTCTTTTCAGTTCAAATAGGTAGCTTTTTTTCACGTAGGTGCTCTTTACACTCAATGTGCACAGATAAAACGCTTTTCAAAGACGAAAAAATGAGTGAAGCAATTTACTTCAATAACTAACTGCCTTATACCTTTTCACTTTAATGTCATGAGAATGTTATGTAAAACTGACTTATTTATTTAATCTTATTAGCTTAATGGCAACAGATTTTTTATATTGTATGGATTTATTTTTATTATTATTATTTGTAAGTAAAAATAGTGAATTTTTGAAAAAGAAACTTTGTTATTGGCCTATAAGTTTGTAATCGTTTTTGGTGTTCAAATTATGTAATGTCAAGTTTTTTGATAAATAAATAAATAGTAACGTAACTTATCTAGTTTTGGTAACATAGTCTTGAAATTATGAAAATGTTTTTTTGTTTAAAAATAAAGTGCCTGATCGGACAAACGGATTGTTAGCCATGCCAGTGCTTCACATTTATCAAGCCGGCTACACTGAACTGCTACTCATTCTTTTGCTATTGAGTCAGCTTGTCTCTGAAACCAACTTCCTGCCACTTTCAGCGGAAATCGCTTACCACAATATTTTCCAATGCGGTTTGAGGGAACATGTGTTTTCGAAGTCGTAATGTTGGAGACAAACGTGTGTTGTGAAAACGTGTGTGGAGAAACCGCATTCTGTATGTGTGTATATATTTGTTTATATACTCGTATATTGTATGCATACTTCGGGCTTCTGTTCTTTTCCATTTATTTCTCATCACTTAAAAGTTGACAGAAATCACTTCTCCTCTCCTCTCTCCGCCTTAGCGCTTTGTTGTTCTGTTTTTATTTATCTCGGTATTTTTTTTTGGTGCATTTTTTCATTATTGTTTTATTATTGGTGTGCGATAAAGATTTTTCTATAATATTTAATTATCCTCTATTGCAACTTATTCGTTTGTGCCCTCGCAATTTGGATTCGGTAATCGCTTAATGCTGTAGGTAATTAAAACCTTAAACACACTTATAGATTTGAACCTTCGTGCGTACTGCACATTTCCTATAATATAAGTTCACAACAAAATCGTAGTGAAATCGGTCAGTTCTGCGAGCTGGCTACGGCGTAGCGGGGCGCCACGTAGAGCTTTCGTAGAGCTCCGTAGCGCAGCAGTCGAGTTCGGAACGGCGAGCGTCCCGCACGCGACCGCCTGTTTACACCGGGCGTAGCACCTCTACGACACATTCGCTAGTCATCTCTCTACATATAAAACAAACAACCTTTATGAAAAAATATAACAATTTTTAATTAAATATTCCGTGAAATTTTATTTCTTTCACGTTGGTTAAATGTTCTATTTCGGCCGTTCAAAATTGTTGTAGTTTTCAAGTTGTCTTGACGACTGCCGAACGCGAGGGACGCCAGTTCGAACTGTCTGCTCCACGCACGCTGATACATTGAGCGCGAGTGTAGTTTGGACTTACAACCGAGACTCTTCAAGCAGTTGGTGAGTTTATAGTGCATGTTATAAATGTTATTTTTTACTTTTTATGTCGACCCTGATTGTACCGCAACTGTAAACGGCGGCTGGCCGATGTGTCTGGGCATCGGCTTCTCTTGCTAGAGGTCTGAGGTTCTAATCCAGCCGGGGCGCGGCGTGTACCAATGAGTGTTTTTCTGACGGAAAAAATTACGTGCATACTACCTGCTGCTTCACCGTTCGGAACCTGTGTAAAACTGTAGGTCCCTTCCTAGGTGGTAGGCTCAAATTGTAGCCGACTGGGTATAGCCCTACGTTTTTGGAAATGATATTAGCTGGTCTGAGTATGTGCTTTGGTCCATCAGAATCAGCCCGATTTACATTTAAAGAAATCTACATTTTGATAAAGTAGAATAAAGTAAAAATTCACAATATATGGCGTATTTTATCTATTAAAAAACGAAAATAAAATAGCCATATCCGGGAAAAAAGTTTGGTTATATTACTTTATATTATAACGAGATTTACAAGCAGCTAAAAAAACGAATAGGTATGTAGATACCTACTTAACGCAGTGTCAATCAATGCACAACCTAAATTATTTTTATTAAAAAAATATAACGTTACGTTAAAAATATTTCACAAAAACATAACGAGATTACTTAAACTGTCAACGCAAATAAAAGGCGAATTCTGGTAAATACAATTTTAATTATTTGGGATAATAGTTTTTATTGCTGCGTGTAAATGCTACCTAATCCACTTAAGACACCCGCCAAGTCAGTTGATGGTAATAACCATCTTATTCGTGTTTTTGTATGAAACTTGACTACATCACCTGGACAGACAGCAACTATTGACACAGCTATATGGAAACTGACACGGTAGGCTACATCCACCTAACATAAGTGATGTCAGCCCATAACACATTGGTAAACTAAGTGCCATGTCTTTATATATGCATTGTTTCTCATTAGTCGTGTCGGCTACACTGAACTGAACGGAAAACACAAATTATTTACACAGCCGCTTAGACCGACCATTCGTGCAGTGCGGTGGTACCAAGCCGGACGGGTCAAACTCTGCCACCTAGTAAGGTAAGAAGGGGAGGAACCTACAGTTTTACGTGAATTCCGAACCACGGGCAGCCTCCAACGGTCGAACGGTCACCCATTCAAGTTCTGACCGCGGCCAGGTGTTCCGCCGATCGCACTAAGTATGCAGAGCTACCGAGGCTGTCAATGATGATTCCTCCACTATTCATCGTTATCTTCGTCAACGTTGTGCGGGTTTAGGTATCTACGCTATATTTGCACGGCACAAACGAAGATCCAGTCTCGAGCGAGGTTCGGAAGACCGCACTTAGCTTACACAGCTCCCGACCGCCCAAATAAACTTTGTGAATACTTCGCTAGCAAGACAAGACGCCATCTTGTTCTGATGTTTGACTTTCGCGTGTCGAGACGGCGTATTGAGTTTCGCTTTGGATTTACATTTAAACAGGAACACTAATTCCTTGCCACGTTTGCTAAGAGTATACTCTGCGTCTCGGCTTCCCATACCAACGTAATCGAATGATCATTTTAAAAAAAAATTTCATAGGTTAAAAAATTACTTTGTATTGTCTTGCTTATTGATCGTTCATATGGCAGTTAGACTGAAATGAAAATGAAAAAAAAATTAATATACTTCATTGTACACCATTGTATAAAAGGGTTACTAAAGGCGAGTTTAATGCCTTGCGGCATTTCCTTTACGACCTAACCTTTGGGATGTGGAAAACACCTACGGGCGGACAATGCAGTACTAAAGACAATGCAGTACTCCACTCGAACTTGTCACAATTTGTTCTATCCGGTTCGATTACACCCACGAAGAAGAACCAGCAAGAAACTTCGCAGGATTTTTTTTCATACACATTATTACAAGTATTTTAGTGACTAGTCACATAATAACATCGCTCAGTCTATAGAAGACACGGCTTGAGAGCAAGATTAACAATTTTTCTGAGAGTTCGACTAAAATGGTGAGAAGACCCTTAGGGCGGTAAGTAGGGTGACGACAGCAGTGGTTCCGTACCGCAGAAGGACTGGAGGAAAATTGGAGTGGTATGTTCAGCAGTGGACGTATACACTCTGACTGATTGACTGACTTAAATAATAGGTAGGTAAAGAAGAAAACTAATTGTATTTATACATTTCAATAAAATCACATTTTTAAGAAACACTACCAAGATTATATTTTGCAAATCCGAATGAAAAAAAAACATCCTCTCCACACACATACACACCCTATACAACCTCGCACACCCTAACCTAACACAAATCTCTCTCACACACAACATACACAACACAGCACCTGCCCCGTAGAATCCCCCTCCCCCTTATCTCCGAAACTACAGAGTCTAAAATAAAAAAAAATATTGAATGTATGGCGTCTCTTATAATTAGTTTACATGAACCTAAAGGAAAATCCTAAGTCTTAAAGTTCTCACGGAAAACGTAATGGTACGGAACACTCTCCCTCGAGTTTGACTCGCACTTGACCGGTTTTTTATTGCACTTGAACTGTGTAGCTGTGCCCGAGGTCAGAGCCTTGAGGACTGCTAATTTCACCCCTGAGGAGGTGCCAGTCCGGCTTGAAGGCGAACTAAAGTCGCTGGGAAAACACGATTTGAAGATCCGTGGATTGTATTGGAGTAGGGAAAGATATTCCCCAAAAGCCCATTCCACACCTTTTCAGTGAGCACCTTAATACATTTATATATTAAGCGGCGGGTGGCCGAGTGATAAGCGGCGGGTGGCCGAGTGGTTTGGGCATCGGCTTCTCATGCGAGAGGTCCGAGGTTCGAATCCGGTCGGCGTGTACCAATGAGTTTTTTCTGTCAAAAAAAATGTATGTGCATACCTACACCAGCTGCTTCACCGTTCGGAATCGGTGTAAAACTGTAGGTCCCTTCCCTTGTACCTTACTAGGTGGTAGGCTCAAATTGTAGCCGACTGGGTTGATACCATCGTACTAGATGTAAGATGGCCGCATAGCAGCCCCGGTTGTGTTCTCCTCTTGTTCAGTATAGCCAGCAATCCAGGGAATTCTCCGGTATGGCACCTACCTTCTCGGAGGTGATATTGGCTGGTCAAAGCGTGTGCTTTGGCCCCTTCCGCTCAGCCACCTATACCGAATTACATAAATAAAAATTAAAAATATATATATATTTCATCTGTATGTGAATAATGAATCATTTTGTTTTTTATTTATGTTTTCTTTCTTCCTTATATCTCCAGGGTTTTGTTATCGCCTGCGTCGTCGTCTCCGACGCTGTCCGCAACAAAACGATGCACAACAAACTTACGACAAGATTGATGGGACAGGCTCCGCGCTCGGTAGGTAATCTGAGCCGCGGAACTCGCCGCACCTTGTTTGAAAGATAACATGGGCGGCGACCACGAACTTACCTACAGTGCAATAACTTACCTACCTGTCTTTAGGCACGTATCCAAGGGGTAGGGGGGTAAGTTCGATTACCCCCCCCCCCCCCCCTTCTCTCTGTCTTTGCTCTAGTGAATTTTCGTTCAATTATACATAAAGTAAAATCACTAAAAATCCAAAAATGCACCCTATTTTTTTTTCAATTGTGGATTAGTATAGAAATTTTATGTATCTATTGTTTATGTGTAGTACGTATGTCCTGTAGATGTTTATATTTGTATCTTTATGTTACTTGTTTTTTTTTATACATTTTATGAATAGATTATATTAAGTATATTTATAAAACATGTACCTATTGCTCCTCCCTTTCATGGCATCACATACCATCACGCTATATCCTGACAATCGGGATGAGCAGCGGAATCTTCCTCTGGACTTTTGGGCACAGCCACCCATATACGTCAAGTGGCAGTGGGCTGGGCACGTTAGCCGACGAGACCATGACCGTTCGAGTAACCGTGCCTACACTAGCGATGCGATGGACAGGAAAACGGAGTTTGGGAAGACCACCCGCCAGATGATACTACATCAAGTACGCCAACGGAAAGCAGTGGTTCCATACCACTGAAGACCGGGAAAAAGGAAAATTGAAGAAGCATATGTCCAGCAGTGGACGCTTACACGCTGACTACTGACTGTTTGTATTGTTTCGTTGGTTGCTAGTGTAGTATCCATGCAACCACCTGTGCCCACTGCAGTACTGTTGAAGGACCGTGATAAGATGGGAGGTAGCTTACATGTCTCCCCTTAGCACTACCCATACATACCTCTTTATTCATAAATGTTATTCCTCTTCACCCTAAAATTGGCTGGAAGACATCACTCGTAGTGATAAGTCCGCCTTTGCGAACTCCTGTATTTCCTTGTATAATGTCATGTGTGTCTGGCTTTTTTTTATTCAGAAAATCTACAGCTTAGTATATGTTTAAATTATCTAAAATCTGACTTTGTCGCCAATTGTAGATTTTCCTAATTTCATTTATATTCATCCCGGATTCTTATACTATATATTATACTATGAACAATTAAAGTGTGAACGTGTGTGTATACGTGTAAGGGTGTGTGAGTGTAGGGTTTGAAGGTGTGTGAGTGAGTGGGGCGTTGAATAAAAAGAAGAGAAGAGAAAATGGTCATTCGTTAGTAAAAATAATTTAGGTATTTTTTTTCTAAATGCAGACCTGGAGAGTTGAAATATGTCAACTGTTTTACAATTATTATTATATTTTTTTTTCTTTTAAAGAGTTTCTATTCAATTCCATTCTAAAACCTTTGCAAAAGTACTTATAATAAATCAATCCCCAGCTCGAGCTTGAACTACGCATAAAACCATACATTATCATAATTTCAGTAGCGCCCACATTATTGAATTATAAATCAAGTTCTTTGGGGCGTAAAGCGCTCTAGACGAATAATGTGCACGTATACATTAAAGCGGAAATGGTATTGTATGGTAATCGCTCACTCAGCCGGCCAATCAGAGAGCCGATTACAATAACATGCGAAATTATTTCTCTGTAGCACGAAATAAACTATTCAAGTTTATAAATACATTTCCTTTATAGGTACACATTGTTCACTGGAATGTACATTTTTATGTGAAACTCAAAAATGTTTGTTCTAGATATTATTAATCTTAATCATATTTCAAAAGTACGCTGCAGACTAAACAAACACCTATACACCGAATGGGTATGGATCTTACTAGGTCGCAGCGATACGGCTCAGGGTCCCTAACTCTCTCTGACCTAACTCTAACATTGAATGCCAGGGTTTCATAGATTTTATTTACACTGTCCTGCTCTATCATGTCTCTAAAAAATAATAATCTGTAACTTTTTTATTAATGCATTGTTTATTTGAGGTGCCAAAACCCGAATTTCTTAGTCCGTTTCCAGACGCCAGAGCCGTAAACTTTCTTACAATGCGTCCGCAAAGAGTATGAAAAACAACGAACTTTTTCGTCGCCAGCACCGATAGCCAGGCCGACGAACTAGTCTTTTAATCATAGATAGTACTAAGCCTTTAAATCATAGATCATAATCATGATAATATCAAAATATATTGATCATTCCAATGCGGAATTTAGGAACATATTTTTTGTATTATTAGAACGTATTTTTTGTAAGTCGCTCCAATTTTTTTATTAGATCGATGCCAATCCGAATATAGAGAAATTCTAGATACATTATTCTCCTTATTTCGGCTTAGCTATTTTGTTTCAAATTTTAGGTAGTTTATTTTTGTTGTTGAAAAAAGTACGCGCTTTCGCTTAAACAACGTGTCCCAAAACTCAACGTCAAGCGGGAACCAGGGAGTAGGCCAGTTTATGACTACCCAGGGAAAAATAAGAAAAAAAATCAGAGTCATGAATTTTTTTAGAAAAAAATTTAAGGGAATATTTTTATTTTTTTAAAACTACAGGCATTCTGGATTTATTTGGGATAGTTATCAATAGCAGAGTTATTTAAGCATCCAATATAAAAATTTGAACAATTATATTTGCAAATTTTTAGTCGTAGTAGGTACCTAAAATGTCAATTATTCAAAATTTTTCAAAAATTCTCAGATCATAAAAAATTACTGACTCCGATTTGATTTCTTATTTTCCCCTGGGTAGTCATAAACTGGCCTACTCGCTGGTTTGCGTTTGACGTTGAGTTTTGGGACACGGTGTATATCTAACCTAACACAACCAAGGAGCGCTCATGAATTCCAAGAACTGTATCAAGGTAACATTTGCAACGTATGACAATGCTATTTCTGTGTCATGGATTTCTTTGTGAGTGGGTGTAATTATTATGTGTTAGTGTGTTTATCACTCGACAAGTTCAAGGACCGGTAATTAAATTAATTAAATTGTAAAAGCGTAATAAATAGGTGAGCGTTGTGTTCGGTGATGTAGCTCTCCCGGAGGAATGCTTCGCGGGGTTGCGAGACTGTGTCTACGTGCGAATTTACTATGTCCAATTTCAACATTGATGATGTGGCGAGTTGACGACCCGGCCCAACGGTAATTGCATGGACGCTACCCTCTCTACCGGCCGATCGATACTTAGCATTTATAAGTACATTGTATGCTGCGCTGCGGCTAAAATTATTCAATAATTAATCTTCGAACAGCTCACAGTTGTTTAATCGATTCCGGTACATAGCCATTAGCCACCGATACAGGTTATAATGACTATTTACATATAGTCTATGACATAATGAATAAAATTAAGAAAATAATACGGAAACAGAATTTCGTAAAATAAATTACAACAGTAGAAAATAATCCATCTGGGCGACTTTAATTTCTAACAGCAAACTTGCACCAAACATATAAAAGTTGACTTAAGCATGACTTTGCAGTATACGAGTCTACTCACAAACGATGCAATCTTTGTGATTGCGGCCAAAGATGCTAAATATATTTGCTTCTTCCAATATTTTCGTACTACTATGTACTCATTTTGATAGATACTGTATATTACGGGCTGTTTCAGGATAGGGTTTTGTAACTTCAGGGTTCGAAAGGGTTTCATATTTCAAGAGGAAAAGCTTTGAAACTTTTTTCCAGATTCGGTCATTTTATATGGCTTTTTAGTGAAAATCGTTTCATCGACATTTGGTGGACGGTTAGCGTCCGCCTTTATTAAATAAAAATAAAATTACTAACTTACATGCTTAAATAGTAGAATTTAACTGCATGTAGGTAAATTAAAAAAAAAACTTTAATTTGAATGACATCAAAAGAAAAAGGGGACTGGACTAGGTCATTGCACTCCCTAGACCTAGACTAATCTCTCCGTACTCACTGTCCATCGAGTTGTTATTACAATTTTAAATGTTTGTATGAAAAAAAAAGTACGGAATTTCAATTTGAGTGATAAGGATTTTTTTCTTCTAATAATGAGTACTTTCTATTCCTGAAGTTTCTCAAGCCTATCCTGAAACAGCCTGTATATATCTTCTGTTACTACTTACAAACATACATAGTGTCACGCGTGTTTCCCAGTGGGGTAGGCACACGATCCTGACACACCTCTGCCGCCTCTTCCACTCTCATAATGTTTTTCATTCATGCTCGTCGGTTACGGGTACTTGCACTTGACCCTTTTTGATCACATGTCCGATCTGGTCTAGGTACGTTCATCTAGCTAGGGCGACCCTTCCTGACTCTTCGACTCCCACTTGGTCCATAAATTTCTTTCTTTAGTCTCCTGTCATCCATTATTCCAACATTACCGAATCACCAAAGCATTCCTTTCTCAAACCTTGTCACTATAATCTTCTTTCAGACCACAGCGCTCTCGCACTACACTACTTCTCAATCTATCTTTCATTGTAACTCCACACATACTACTCAACGCGCGCATTTAAAAAAAAAATATTTTCTTTTAATAACGAAAATAAATGTTACCTATTAAAATTATATAATAATGAAAATTATTTAATAATAATGATAATTTATCTATCTTATGAATTGGACGGAAAACACGAAATATTTACATAGGCGTTTCGACCGACGTTTCATTCAGTGCGCTGGTATCAACCCGGGCTGAATAAACCCTACCACCTAGTAAGGTAGGAAGGGACCTACAGTTTTACGTGGAATCCGAACCACGGTCAGCCTCCAACGGTCGAGCGGTCACCCATCCAACTACTGACCGCGCTCAGGGTTGCTTAACAGTCGACCGACCGCACCACTGCACTCCCGAGGCTTTATCTTTCAAATTTACAAAAAAATTACAAAATTACGTATGAACTATAACTAATAAATAACAAAGTAACAGAATGTTAATACCATGCGCCTAATTTCGAAAGTACTCCACCTAATTCACTTAAATTATGAATCATTATATTATATTACGAAAAGATATTTCCGCAAGCTATTGTGTGATGGAAAATGAAGGTCCAAATATTCTACGACAATCTCTGTAATAACGAAAGCTCGCCAAAGGAGCACAAATATTTACTGTATACTTCTAGACGGTCTCAACTTGGTTGGTTGGGCTGGAGTGAGACGGGTCGAGGGGGGAGAAGCGGGGTGAGACAGGGCGCGTCGAGGTGAGGTGGGCCCAGGCGGGTTGAGACGAGGTGAGGCGGGGCGAGGTACCTCGCAGCTAGTATAAGCGAATGAAGAGTTTTAATATTTTCGTCAGCGGAACTTTCACGTAATACCGAGACCTTTGTGTGTGTGTTTTCTCTTTTTATTTTTGTTTTTATTTTTAGATATTTTAAGAATAACCTTCGGTCATGTCTCGGACATTAAGCGTTTCCCCAACAGTTTGAGAAAATTCTAATTGCGTAAATGTTTCAATGAAAACTATTTAAAAAAATTTAAAAACCGCCTTCAAAAATGTATGAAATAAAAAAATAAAAATCGAACCCTAGAGTTGAAGGCGGTCGGTTATTTTTGCTTGCTTTAGCACCACCGCCTTCAACTCTAGGGTTCGATTTTTATTTTTTTATTTCATACATTTTTGAAGGCGGTTTTTATATTTTTTTAAATAGTTTTTTATTTCACAGTTTTTTTAGTAATTTTTATTTGCTATTAATGTACTCGGCGGAAATTCCGCCTCGCTTTCCAATCCGATCTTGACCAAAATAATGTACTCGGCGGAATCGCTCACCCTTCGGCCTCGCGATTCCGCCTCGCTTTCCAATCCGATCTTGACCAAAAAAAAAAATGGGACCACCTTGGAGCTAGACTGAACCGAACACAAAAAGAATCATCGAAATCGGTTCACAATTGGGGAAGATATTGCTGAACATACATAAAAAAAAAAAAAACATACAGCCAAACATAGAACCTCCTCCTTTTTTGAAGTCGGTTAAAAATTATGATCACTGATGATCAGCCATGTTGATTTGTTTTGCTTCTCTCACACTTCCTTATTGCTTCGATTTATAGAACTTTAATTTTATCTACAAAAATGTCTAGCAATAATTTTGAAAAGGGTGACCTTGAAAACTTTATTTTAGGATACCTATAGCTTAAATTGGGCTGCTTTTTTATCAATACAGTTATGTAAGTAGGTATGTAATATTAACTTGGATAATTTTTAGTTTTTTTGTTCAATAAACTATTCCATTCAACTTAAAATATATATTACGTACTGTTATTTAATCGTCATTTTATTGTGTGAAAAAAAATATTTCGGAGCATAGACTTAGCATTTTAAAAAAATGTGTTATTTTTCTAAAATTTCGTTCAATTTAATCCAGTGAGGTTTATGGGCAATATATTCTTATTGATTTATTTTAATACTAGGTTTACTTGTAAGTTTTCACTAAATAACGTTTGTTCATTCTACATCCACACACAAAACCTTGATGAAATATTTCCACTTCATAACCAAACGAAACGACCTATCAAACACCACTTTGCGCACACGCGCACATCTTTTGACAGGCGTCGGATCGGTGTGGTGTGTTGTGAAAGCCTTCTAATCACAGATCACAGGAATAATGGCTAGATTTGCGATAAAGAATCTGCCGTGTTGCCGCATTATGCGGACAGTCACCGCTTATGGCACATGATGTCGACATCTTGGCAAATCATTGGCTGTTAGATGTCGGCATGTGATCTAGGAGTGGCCGCACTGTGTGTGTGCGGGCATTGCTGTTGAATGGTAGGAATTTTGACGACGACACCGCGTTCCTCTACAGAGTGCTCTTATACATCTAGCCATTGTTTCCCTGATCTGTGCCAATCGTTCAAACGCGTCGTGTGTCGTGAATACATACGAACCAGAATTTTGATCGCTAAATAAACTTTACTGTGATCGAATAAAGGGAAAATGCGAGCCGCGAACCAAGCACGCTCAGGCGATAACACGTGCCGTAAAAACCAACCTTTTCGTCCCATTCGTGATGGTGTTTCGTCAATTTGACGTAGGTACCTATCACATACATTTCGGTGGTCACAGAATTCAAAATAATTGAAAATGTTTAACTGGTAGACCAGATGGAAAAAATGTTGTGCAAAAAAACATTATAAATATTTATAAACCTTTATCATGCTGTCTCACGTATCAACAAGCACGCTACGAACGCCTCGGATGACAATCGTGTTATCAACAAGCGCGTTAGCCGCCGCTCTGATGCAAGTTCTGTTAATCAACACGCACGTTACGAGCCAACGCAAATTGTGTAATCAACACGAACGTTACGAGTGAGTCTGACGCAAATTGTGTAATCAACACGAACGTTACGAGTCCGTCTGACGCAAATTGTGTAATCAACACGAACGTTACGAGTCCGTCTGACGCAAATTGTGTAATCAACACGAACTTTACGAGTCCGTCTGACGCAAATTGTGTAATCAACACGAACGTTACGAGTCCGTCTGACGCAAATTGTGTAATCAACACGAACGTTACGAGTCCGTCTGATGCAAATTGTGAGCGTCTGTAGTAAATATTGAGAGTCAAAGTACCTAAATATTGTATCCAACGTATGGTAACACCAGTTCTAATCTTTTGAACTCTTCGTCAGTGGTGATAAAATAACCAAAGGTGCGGCCGAATACACAGCTCGCTGATTAATAAATAAAGGAGTGGAATTTTTATTGATCAGCAATTATACAGTCTGAGGTATATGCTCTGTGAAATTTCTGTCGTAGGTATTATTTAGGTGCAAGTATATATAAGGTGTTTCGTTAGTCATGTCATTAACTTCGAGAGGATGGAACACACTCAAATAAACACGTTGCGCAAAAAAAATATATGTTTATACTCGTAGTATTACTTTTCGAGAAATTTACCAAAACATGTTTGCTACCTAAACATTAACCTGTGTGTAACAGTAGGTAACTGGCATTGTACGGGGTCAATGACCGTACTATGTTCAAACGCAGAACAGCTGTTTGTTGTAAGTAAGTCTTGTAAGTTTTCACTATGATTGGTTCTTACAGCTACTTATTTGATTTGATTTTTTTGTTAGGAGAAAAAATGATCCTATAAACATATGTTTTTTTCTTACGTGTTTATTTGAGTGTGTATGTAACACCTTATATAAGGTCTTTCAATAGTAGGTAACGATACGCTAAGGGGTGTATGTGTATCAGATACTGATCACGTTCCCATACCAATTTTTTTTACGATATAAAAAACCTACTCAGTCCTCTAATTTAATACGTGAAGTGTGCGTATTTCACCTCAACAAGTATGTTTTTTATGTCGTAAAAAAATTGGTATGGGAACGTGATCAGTATCTGATACACATACACCCCTTAGCGTATCGTTACCTACTAATGAAAGACCTTCAGCTTTGTGAACAGGAATGATCTAAAAAAGTTATTTTCAGTACATCATCAGTTCGATGTTATTTTCATCCGTCTACGATTTTCTGCAATTTCCAGTTGAGTCAAAGAGGAAGAGCCATACTTGTCTTGCATTTTTGCACGTAGTACATACCTACGATTTGTTGCATAAGTTTCCTTTTAAGTAAAATCTCGGTGAACAAGTTCATGAAAATACTCCAACATTAAGTTAAAGACACTCGGTGAACATAAACCTAGCATTTTGTTTATTTAAAATATCAAACCAATTTGCAGAAATCTTTTCACTGGGCGGTGGGTCGTAGGTAGGACTTCCAACTGCGTTAAGAAGGAAAATAATATTCATTATTCGAATTTCGAGCGCCTGTTCTTGGCTTCAGAAACCTTGGCAGAAAGTTATGTTAAAAGGCTTTTAGAAATATCAAGTTTTCAATCAAGATACACGGCTTCCTTCCAAAGAAAACTAATGCATTTTGAAAATAACGAAATGGAATGCTCTGAGTACTTTTGATTGTGAAAATAATTTATTCCACAAAAACTTATTTTATAACGTGTATAGACATATTATTCTCTTTTTATGGTTCCGTAGCTCAAAAGAG
This sequence comes from Nematopogon swammerdamellus, assembly GCA_946902875.1. Classification (NCBI taxonomy): domain Eukaryota; kingdom Metazoa; phylum Arthropoda; class Insecta; order Lepidoptera; family Adelidae; genus Nematopogon; species Nematopogon swammerdamellus. The sequence goes on from OX336345.1 coordinate 15,938,018, forward strand.
AAAAAAAACGGAACCCTTATAGTATCACTCTCGTGGCTGTCTGTCCGTCTGTCACAGCGTATTTTCTCCGAATACACTGGACGAAAAAAGCTAAAATTTGATACATATAGTTTGATGACCCAATCACGGACGTAGTATAGCGTAAATGAAGGAATTTCGACTTTCCTTATTTCCGAAACTGCTAAAATTTTGGAAAAAAATAGAGAATATAGGGCCTCCCTTATAGTTTACAGAAAAACCTAAACGAAAATCTTAAGTCCTTAAGTTCTCTCTGAAAACTAATGGGTACGGAACTTCCTCCACGCGTTTTCTACTCGCACTTGGCCGCTTTTTTTACTATTTTATTTCTTACGAAAAATATTTTCAGAGTGGTAGAGGTTAATACATCTTAATCATAGAGGCCGAGGAGAGCATTGCCTTGTAATAATCAATCACTCACTGGCAATAAAATTCTAGATCTCATAGCTTTTCCCTTGAACTTGTTACCATACTTGACACCTTTATGTGAGAGTGGCTCTGCATTATAGTTATTGTAAATATTGCAACTGCGATAAATAAAATATAGGATTAATATACTTGTTACGTCACTTTAGCAGGCACCAGCACTGACATGGCACTCACATCAAGGATTCAGCAATAGAGCCATCAAGTCAGGTTTCATACAAAATATTTATAATATTTTTCTGCATGGAAATTTTTCAACACTTTAGAAATTACAACAATTTTTGTTTCCACATATTTCAGCTTACTGCGTAAAATAATTTGGTTAAGGTAATAAATTACATAAAATATGCTGCATTCGAGGTCAAAACAAGTCGAATGGAAATATTTGAATTGAGTACCCTTTCCCAGCAAATAAATTCGTTAACTCGAACCGAATGTCATTTGTTTTGTTACGCCGAACCCGAAAATAATTGAATTTGTATTTTTTACACCCGGGACGCCACATCGCGTTCGTTATTTATTGGCAACAAGAATTTACAAAAAATTCAAAAGAAGAACAAGTTGATGCCAGATCATTCATTGTGAAATGAGCTTATAAGCTCCTTTGGTCGGTGACATGTTTTTTCAGGAGTGATATATGAGAAAAGGTCATCTATACTATAGATCAGTGACGTTTTTTATCGTATTTCGTAGTTCCCTACCAGTATATAATAATTTACCACAATAACAATATTTATGCTGTAGGGGAAAAAATAAATATTTCTTTCTTTCTTTCTTTCTTATGCATGCTATATCATTTCACTATTCGTCCATAATATATTTTATTTAGTTTTTTGTTTTCTTCAAAGCAACGATGCTGTTTGCTTCTCTTGCTGCGACCTAGCTCTTACTGGGGTGAGATCTATTGAACCCATCACCTTTTGTTGTCTGTGTTAAAGTAATGAATAAATTAAACAAAAACTAATGAAACGTAATTTACTTACCCATTTGTAATTTCGTAGGTATATTTTGTTTTGTTGTCCAATAAACGAAATGTTATACAACAATAGAACGCTGATAAACGTTGGGCAACATTAAAACAGAACCCCTTCTTGAGAATGAAAACCCTTTCATTCTCTAGACGAATCGTCACCACATTAACTCATTGTCTTACTAAAATTTTGTCTCTGATTTACGGTTCCCTAATTTCTCATTTACATTTTTTTTTTTTACATTTCTGCTCCTTTCAACTTTTTATGAATTAATTTAGATGTCTTGTCATGTCTCCTTTACACTTCCATGTAAACTATTATTTTGTGTTAATTTCTCTGTTATATTTGTGAATAATAATGTATTTATTTAATACATAAATAGGCATGATTCGAAACCCAGGTGTTAACATTTAACATTTTAACATTAGTTTGATGCTCTTTTAGAAATTTCAAAAATAATATAATTTAAAGAGAAATCGGATTTTCGAAAAGAGTTTTATGCATAGTATACCTATCTGTAATTCCCGTGAAGCAAAGAACTCTAAGCCTAGCGCTACACTGAGCGTATTTTCCAACACGTCAGTTCTCGACGTAACGACGTTTCTCGGCTAGAGCTCGGTATGCGCGTAAAGCGCCGTAATTTATGCCGCGCTAAAACTGCTCAGTCTGGCTCTATGCTAAGGCAACTTGTTCCGTAATCATGTTAATGTCGTTGCGAATGTACAAGGCCGGCTGGTAGATACTGGCATACGGAAATAATTTCTTCTTCTGCAGCGCAGTAAAGTACACATATAAATCCTTTGCAGTTCCACGATAAGAAATTTCACATCGCTGTGCGTGCCCGCCCTCCACATAAATTAAACCCTGCAGTTCCGGCACCAATATTTCCGCTAAAATTCCTGCCGATGCGGACGTATCGGTATGCGGGCGGAGCTAGAGATACGAGGTGGAGTCAGCGTCGTAGTTAGGACCTGGCGAGAAGGGGGGGCAGGTAACCCAAGGCGCGCCACAACAAGTGGAACCATTCTTAGTATTGAATGAAGGATTTTATTAATAGCTATTATCATTAAAATTATATTGTCTATTTTACTCTTATCTTTTTGGTGGGACGACGACATCAAGTACGTCGGGGAAAGCAGTGGGCCCGTACCGCTGAAGGTCGGGAGGATAATTGAAGAGGCGTATTTCCAGCAGTCTAAGCATACACGCTGACTAACTGACTGACTGACTGACTGAGCACACGACGTGCCAACTTAAAGAATAGGCTACATCGTTTTAAATGAGAGACACAATTTTTTTTCAACGGAATCATTCTTGAATCAATGTTTTTACCGGACGCAATATAAATATGTGTTTTTGAACACTATATTTCACGCGAGCGAAGACGGTCGGCAAGAGCTAGTATACAATAAAAAGTGTAAGTTCTGCGGCCCACAATAAGAGAACATAGTGATTGTTATGACACATTTTTTTACATCTTGTTTTATAAATTTCAAGGGCCGAACAATTTTGCCCCCTGCCCTGGCGACGCTTGCTACACCCCTGACTGGAGGATTGAGCCACTACGTCGAGTGTGCTGATCCGTCGCCGGGTCGAGTGTAGGCGCTGGACTAGGTCAAGAGGTATACAATCGTGGTCAAAAGTCCATTATCGACATGTATCCCATGCACGCTTCGTCTGCTTCTCCCGACCCCTTGTCAATTGAAGAGCTGGGGAAAGGTGAACCCAAAGAGTTGAAAAGGATAGAAAGCACATTAGCTCGTCGAACAGACGAATAGTTATAGTTTGGTACAACGGGGTTACTCACACTGGCATCCGTAAAGTAATCTTTCATCCTCGTGTGATAGTGATTCTCGAAGTGAGCCCGCATGATCTTGTTTTGTTGAACCTTGTACTTCTGGCATAGTATGTTACAGTAGTGGTATGTCACACTGCTGACGACTTTTACAATGTTACCTTTCAACTTGCTTTCAACCATCTACTTCTTGTAATAATAAATACGTCTCTCCTATTTTTATTTTAAATATGCTAAATAATTATTTTATATAAGGTATTTCATTATTAGGTAACGATACGCTAAGGGGTGTATGTGTATCAGATACTGATCACGTTCCCATACCAATTTTTTTTACGATATAAAAAACCTACTCACTCCTCAAATTTAATACGTGAAGTGCGCGTATTTCACCTTAATAAGTACATTTTGTAAATCGTAAAAAAAAAATTGGTATGGGAACGTGATCGGTATCTGATACACATACACGCCTTAGCGTATCGTTACCTACTTACTATTGAAAGAACTTATATATGCGTATTTATGTAAGGATGCGTATTGGTTATACGATTTATGTATAACATCGTGTCCATTTATTTCACGTACTTATATTTCATTATAATGAGCTTTATTCAGTAGGTACTGCAGTGTCCGCCCCCACGTGCTTCTCCACCTCCCCAAAATTATCTTTTATAGTTTTTTTCTTATGTTCGTTTACCATTATGTTTTGTTGCACCTACCCTGACATGGATATGTTAAAAAGGGTAGATTGACGGAAAATGCTATAGGCATTATACTACCTTAAGTACTACATTTTGGAGGATTTTATGTGCAATAAAGGTTGTTTTTTTAATTACGCGCGGTGCGCGATTCCAACTCGCAATGGGCCGTTTTTTATATATTTTTTGGTTTACAATGAAGTTAGATTTGTGGAAGGGTCGCGAATGCCATTATTTATTTTTAAACATTGGGGAAAGAAAGCAGAAATTACCCTTTCAGGTAATTATAAACACTAAAGTTTAAAAAACACTGGGTGGTTGGTGAAAAAAAACAATAATAAAAAATGGTTCTCTGTCAACCGTCACGCGGGCAGAGTGCTCATGAGGATGGGCCACACGATTGGCCCGAAACGTCGAGCCATATAGCTCGGATAGTGACCGTGAGTAAAGCCGTTAAATTTTGTAATAAAAAAATCACACGTTTCTATTCTGAAGAATTTGAATTAAGTCACGGAAAATTCACCAGAAGGCTCTCCGTATAATCTTTTAATTAATGAAATCCACAGTAATATGGCGCTCGTCGTTGTAATTTCAAAAAATACGAGCGCAAAATATTAACGACCTCAAGTTGAAGCTCGTTAGAGACAATTTATCAAAAGAAGATGGCATCTTGTCCCGTCTCCGTGTGAAGCATATGAGGAATTAGTTTTGGACGAAATACAATGTAATTAATATGGCTTAACGTAATTAATTAATGTATTAGTTAGGTATTTAGTTTAGCTTTTGCTTATTAGATTTTTTCCAAATACATTTTTTTTTTGTGGACGTTTACACATTTTACATATCTGCGAGTCCTATAACATTATACATTTGCGATTAAAAGTACTTGCAAGAAGGAAAGAATAAAATAGAAAAAAATCGTTTATTGAGTAAAAAGTAGTAAAAAAGGGTTTTTACATAAAATTCATTATAATATTATTATCTTATTTAACAGATTTGCTTTTAATTATTGCATCTAGTTTCTAGTGGAATCATGTTTCCCGTTTTAGGATTCCCTGTGCTATGGGCCTCTAGTGCAGTTCCGAATATAGTTGATATTTGATATGAATTAATAACTAATTGAACTAATCGTATAATAAACATAATATACATAACCGCACATTCAACCAGTCTAACTCGGAGATTATGCCCTGGTCGAGGGAGGGAGCAGACAGTGTTTGCACAAATGTCAAGAAGTATTTTCCAAGATCTATTGAGGAACAATTTAATTAATAAGACGCCAAAGGCAAAGTTATACATAATGTGTTCCACTGGAAAGAAATTCTTATTTTAAACTTAAAAGCAAAAGGGTTCATCATTTGGACTGCAGAGTTCCCTGAAATATTTGTAAAGCATACAAATTTTAAAAATAATATTGCACGGAGTCAGTTCGTGAAAATCTGGAAAAAGAAATTTCCCTCGTAGACAATGTAATCAAGTTGAACGGCCACCGTTGGCAGTAAACGTAGGTGCTGTATTAATTGTCCAAGAACCCTTGTCATTAGGGCCTACGGAGCCGTGACGTAGGCTGAGTTGACCGTTAAGCTTTTTCAGCGCACATTCAGCCGCTTTAGACACTGAACTGTAGAAAACGAGAAAGAGATAAAAGTGTGGAGAGATCTCCTCTGTCTCCCACTGTGTTGGCTGCGCAGCTTGATGACTTAATGACAGTCGTCACACACATACATACATCGATAGATACCCACTGCTTTCTTTTCCTAAACAATTAAAGCATTTACCATGCATACACAATACGTTACTTTGTACAATACACAGCGTCGTCTTTGGAAGCAATTGATTTGTTCAATGATCCGTTCAACCAAATATAATTTACGTTGCGTAACACGTTTTCATGTAAAGCCGGGCCCCAAAGTACTCTCACGAAGAAAGCACGTCACTAAGGAATAAAAATCGTATCTCGATACCACGTGACATCTGACAAAAGGTATCATCGGTCAAAACGTTGCAAATGACCCCACTTACCTACAAAAAAAAAATTGTCGGTCGATGTGCCGAACACCCTGTATAAATGCACTGAAGGCGTAAAAGCAGTAATAAAGCGCTTGAAGCGCTGCACAGCCGGCTGGAGGTAGCGGTGTCGAGTGCTGATAGATTTAAAGACCTGACAGTAGACTGCAGTTATCGTAGGAATGTCGTGCCGGCTACACTTGACTTTATGAAAAAAAAATCATAGACGTTTTACAATCGATCTTTATTCAGTTCAGTGATACCAATCTAGGCGAGTCTTACCCGAAGAGCTCTAATGTTGTTCAGTCTGCTAAATAAACACAAGAATGCTTTTAAGTTAAATAAAAACAATTATTATACAGTTGCCAAATATTTTTTCTTGATTTAAATAAGAAAATTAAACCTCGTACAACTTAAAAATAATTATTTATTTTATCTACTACATAATTCAAAAGTAATTAGTGATATTTTCTGTAAAATGGAATGATTTCGTCTAGAACCTTTTTTCTATAACGTTCTTGGATCTAGCTTATTTAATTAAATAAATTATTTCATGATACAAAAATGTGTAGCCATCTTGAAGTAAGCTTAGTACACCGAACCACTTGCCGCCTGATTAACGGGCGGGGGGCCAAATGTCAAGGCTTCGGCAAAAAGAAATGGCGCCAATAAAGTAGCAGACGAAAGAGATAATTATTTCCGTATTGGACAATTTCATCCATTTGATGAGCGACCTCTCAGGCAATATTTATCACTTGAAAAATATTTGTGAAGAAAATAGTACTTCGCAATAAAAAAGAAAGACTGGCTAAGAGGATTTCGTATTTCCGAAGTTGATCGATCCAAAAAGTAATAACTGATAAAAAAGCCACTAAAAGAATGTTATCATTATCTTCAGACGAGACGGAAGTAACTTTCTCCATACAAAAGTCTTTCGGCATTAATGTTTTCTAGACCCTAAACCTTATCAGATTTTTAAATTTGTTTTTTATCTCAAGGACAGTCCACAACACTCGAGTTAAAAATTTGTATTTCGACCGAAAAAAATTGATTTTTTTATTTTATGATGTCATGAAGTTCATTAAGCTTTATTGAGTCATTACTTTGGATATTCAAAAGACAGGAACGTAGATTGGACCGTCCTTAAGACAAGAAAAACAAATTGTAAAAATCGGATAAGTTTTAGGTGGGTAAAAAACATAAACCCCGAAAGACTATTTTGTATGGAGAAAGTTAACTTTCGTCTCGTCTTAAGGGAAGTCTTCAGTATGGCACTTTCTCGCAGACAATTTTGGCTGGTCTCGTTTAATAAAAATTTACTTTATTACTAAATAAAAAAAATTACTATACATTTTGTTTTAATTAAATAAATTTATCTTTTCTGATATCCTATTATTGTTGGTAATACAACATAATGTACATACTTATATTTCACAACATGTGACTTTCAAACATCCAAAGGTTGACTGTAAGAAGTCCCTGTAAGCATAAGTCCGCCTTTTCCCCTCGTATAAATTATACGAGTATCTCGAGCTTGTTTCTGTAAAATGTTTTTGGAGCCATAAATTATTTCTATCTATTTAGCCTCTGAAAGCAGACTTTTCGCCGCCGTCGACTCAAGCGTCGCGTGAGACAAGGAAATAAAGGAGATCGGTGTAAATTGCAGATAACACGAGATAACGAAGAATTAAAAACCGCAGAACTAAGTACTAGCTATTGTCGTTTATTTCAAACGTTGAATTCACTCCGTCCTCCGCAAAATGCACCAAAGAGAAGCGCTGGCATCGCAACTATGTGATAATGAGGTGACAAACTCAAATGCTCTGTGGGCTGGCATCGCAAGTGTAGCTGGTGATAGATTAGATTATCACGTCAGGCTTTATAAAAAAAAATTTAAACATTCACGTGACGTCGCACTCTTTCCATTCCATTCCAAAGGTTGATTGGAATAAATTACTTGTAGCGATAAGTATGCCTTACACTTTCGCTGCAAGTACTCTTATAAATTACTGCACAACACCGACCACCACATTTATCAAAGTATTAGGATAAGATAAATATCAAGCAGCAAGTAAGGCACGAAGACCCATCTGCTGCACGACTCGATGAAGAACCGTGAAAAGGTTAGAGGTGGCTTTCCTGCCGCCCTTTAGCACGGCACCTTGTCCTTATCCCTCAGTCGCCTTTTACGACATGCACGGGGTGAGATGCGGTGGGGCTATTATTTGTAAGTACCGGCAACACACACATTTAAATATATTACATACATTTTCTAAAATTACGCTTTTGCTATGCAGTTAAAATTTATACAATTATATAATATCTTCAATAAATATAAAAACAAAATGCCTGAAAAAGTAAAGAATAACCTTACAATTTAAATAAATGCTTAAAAAATAAATATTTTAGTATTAATTTCATATGTACGTAGAGTGTTTTCATTTTACGAAGGCACGAGGGGTATGAGGTAGGAAGTGGTGTAAGACCGCGCGGAGCTCAGTAGGGAACGACTCGGTTCGACGGAGCGACGCGGAGACGTGTAGAACGTGTGTACCGACCGGGCACCGAGTTCGTTCTCTACTGAGCTCCGCGCGGTAGCCTCTCGCACCAACTTCCTACCTCGTACCCCTCGTGCCTTCGTAAAATGAAAACACTCTACTTGTTTCTTCAATCATTTTATCGAAATGTGTGAAAAATCTTCATTTCTTCTCGACTGTCAAATAATTTGGTGCACATAATAATAATATTTATAACAAAATTTAAACTACCTTAATAGTTGATGCCTCGTCTTTGCTTTTGAAGTCTAGGCGAGATAAGTAATCTGGAACCCGCACCGCTCGACTGTAGGCTGGAACTGCGCCGCCGCCGCGCCGGTGACGAGTAAGCCTTACACCCCGAGGCCCAATTTCATGGAGTTACCCGCTTGCCTTTAAACTTATGTACTGCTTTTTATACGAACTCATTTACTGTTCACGCAGCTCGACTGTGGAATTCACTACCACACTTATCCGAAATGGCAAATCGCTTCCCTTATTTAAAAAAAACACTGAACAGTAAAACAATACTATCTCCGACAATGTGAAGTGAAAATCTAAAAAAATTGGTAAAAAAACTTTTAAGTTAAACGGTTTTATTAAAAAAAAATCAGCTATACAAAAACTAGAAAATAATAAGGACACAAACCTGGGCCTTCTTAAGATTTTACGTCTGGGTAAGAAATCGTCAATACTAGCGTGCTGTCTTCTCATGTCGGATGCCAAAGGGCACTTTGTGTCGCTGCGTCAGCGGAATAAGTAATAAATTGAGACTTTTAACAGACTAATACAAAAACGTGGGGCGCATTACAATCCGCCCCACGTTTTTATATTAGTCTGTTAAAAGTCTCAATTTATTACTTATTCCGCTGACGCAGCGACACAAAGTGCCCTTTGGCATCCGACATGAGAAGACAGCACGCTAGTATTGACGATTTCTTACCCAGACGTAAAATCTTAAGAAGGCCCAGGTTTGTGTCCTTATTATTTTCTAGTTTTTGTATAGCTGATTTTTTTTTAATAAAACCGTTTAACTTAAAAGTTTTTTTACCAATTTTTTTATTTACTCGTTTTTAGTTTGATTTTTTTTATAATTTTTTTCTTTCATGTTGTTCCCACGAGTATTAGACCAATAACAGACAACCCCCTCCCTGAGGTCCATGTAGTGGCGCAAGGCTCTCATACAACAAGATGTGGCCAGCCTTGAAGTTGAAACGCTAACGACGTATAATTTTTATCCACCCTAATGCCACACAGTCCTCGGCACGTTTCAAACGTTGACTTGGGTGGTGTATCGCTATCGTATCATTTTTAGCCACCCTAACGCCACACAGTTCTCGGGACAATACAGAAACCTTAACTTGGGTGGATTCAAACAAATATCCTGATCCGTATTTTTGTTTTATTTAAGTTCAACAGTCCACCTCCTGCCTCCATAATCAGATCCTCGTCACCAAGTGTATTGGTAGAAGTATAGGTCACTCGTCCAAACCAACAAATGAGCCCAAATTCGAAGGGGTTACTAGTAACAGTTGAAGAGTTCCACTGTACACCTTCTGACTCCATCATCAGACCCTCGTCACCAAGTGTATCGGTAGAAGTATGGGACACTCGTCCAAACCAACCAATTGAGCCCAAACTCGAGGGGGTTACTAGTAACAGTTGAAGAGTTCCACTGTGCACCTCCTGACTCCATCATCAGACCCTCGTCACTAAGTGTATTGGTAGAAGTATGGGACACTCGTCCAAACAAACCAAATGAGCCCAAACTCGAGGGGTTACTAGTAACGGTTGAAGAGTTCTACTGTACACCTCCTGACTCCATCATCAGACCCTCGTCACCAAGTGTATTGATAGAAGTATGGGACACTCGTCCAAACCAACCAAAAGAGCCCAAACTCGAGGGGGTTACTAGTAACGGTTGAAGAGTTCCACTGTACACCTCCTGACTCCATCATCAGACCCTCGTCACCAAGTGTATTGAGAGAAGTATGGGACACTCGTCCAAACCAACCAAATGAGCCCAAACTCGAGGGGGTTACTAGTAACAGTTGAAGAGTTCCCCTGTGCACCTCCTGACTCCATCATCAGACCCTCGTCACCAAGTGAATTTGGTAGAAGTATGAGACACTCGTCCAAACCAACCAAATGAGCCCAAACTCGAGGGGGTTACTAGTATCAGTTGAAGAGTTCCACTGTGCACCTCCTGACTCCATCATCAGACCCTCGTCACCAAGTGTATTTGTAGAAGTATGGGACACTCGTCCAAACAAACCAAATGAGCCCAAACTCGAGGGGGTTACTAGTAATGGTTGAAGAGTTCCACTGTACACCTCCTGACTCCATCATCAGACCCTCGTCACCAAGTGTATTGGGAGAAGTATGGGACACTCGTCCAAACCAACCAAATGAGCCCAAACTCGAGGGGGTTACTAGTAACAGTTGAAGAGTTCCACTGTGCACCTCCTGACTCCATCATCAGGCCCTCGTCACCAAGTGTATTGGTAGAAGTATGGGACACTCATCCAAACAAACCAAATGAGCCCAAACTCGAGGGGGTTACTAGTAACGGTTGAAAAGTTCCACTGTACACCTCCTGACTCCATCATCAGACCCTCGTCACAAAGTGTATTGGTAGAAGTATGGGACACTCGTCCAAACCAACCATATGAGCCCAAACTCGAAGGGGTTACTAGTAACGGTTGAAGAGTTCCACTGTACACCTCCTGACTTCATCATCAGACCCTCGTCACCAAGTGTATTGGTAGAAGTATGGGACACTCGTCCAAACAAACCAAATGAGCCCAAACTCGAGGGGGTTACTAGTAACGGTTGAAGAGTTCCACTGTACACCTTCTGACTCCATCATCAGACCCTCGTCACCAAGTGTATTGGTAGAAGTATGTGACACTCGTCCAAACCAACCAAATGAGCCCAAACTCGAGGGGGTTACTAGTAACGGTTGAAGAGTTCTACTGTACACCTCCTGACTCCATCATCAGACCCTCGTCACCAAGTGTATTGGTAGAAGTATGGGATACTCGTCCAAACCAAACATATGAGCCCAAACTCGAGGGGGTTACTAGTAACGGTTGAAGAGTTCCACTGTACACCTCCTGACTCCATCATCAGACCCTCGTCACCAAGTGTATTGGTAGAAGTATGGGACACTCGTCCAAACCAACCAAATGAGCCCAAACTCGATGGGGTTACTAGTAACGGTTGAAGAGTTCCACTGTCCACCTCCTGACTCCATCATCAGACCCTCGTTACCAAGTTGAAATTATCATAATATTGTATTGTCACGAGAACTCAATGTGTGTGCAAAGTTTCATAAAAATCGGTTCAGTAGAAGTAGTTGAAAAAGTTGTCGCAAGATTTGAAACAAAGATAGAAACAAACAAATATACGAAGTCAAGCTAAATAAAACCGTTTAAAAAAATCTTTTGTTTCATACCTGGATGGACAAGTATGTATGTATGTATATTTATTTGTACATAATATTCTATATATTTGGTAATTTATATGTATGTATGCACACATGTATGACTTGTATTTAACTAGCATGTACTTATATGTATTGTTAATAAGTATTCTTATTATTATTTTATCTTCAATTCTCACGCTCAACTCTTTTGCTATTACCTACTTACATCCAAAGGTTGACTGTAAGAATACCTATAAGGGATAAGTCCGCCTTTGCGCCTTATGCAAATTTTCTAATGTACTTATTTATTGCCTACTGTTGAATGTTTCTTGGATAAATAAAGCATTTTCTGTGTATCTACTATCTATCCACTATTTTCGTTTATATACCGTGGTTTATTTGTGGTACTTTTGCGCCTTACGCCGCCGGCACGACCGAAGGGAAGCACTGACATGGCACCTAGTTCACCCGCTGTTACGGGCTGACATCACGGATGTTGTAGGTGATGTAGCCAACCGTGTCAGTTTCCATAAAAAAAAAATAAAAAAACTTGTTAATTTATTTCACCAAAAACTGGTTCTTTATGTGCGAATTCTCGCTCTCAAGATGGGCTGCACACACCAGTCCGAAACTTCGGCCAACAAGACCACGATCACTAGCTATCTTAAGAGAAATTTACCCATTAAGGCGGAAATAACACCTTTTCCAAAATAATACAATTGTTTTGAGACGCTAACTTTGTTAGTTAAAGACCAATGCATAACACAGATTTTTTATAGATTTTTTTATATTTACCAATAGCTCTAATTTTTTTTTAAAGCTCACCTATTTTCATTTCAATTTTGACCCTTATTCCTGCCTTAATGTCGACTTCTAAGTCCTTTATGGAACAGGACCAAGCGCCAGCAAATGGAGCCCTAACGAAAGATAACCTACGAGTATCTCGCCCTCGTATATTACGCGCAAGGTGCGATAACAACACTTAGAAATGAGCCGAGTGAAATATTGTTTGAGGATTGTAGGTGCTACGAGTCTGCAAACGGGAGTAGGTATGACCTGTATGATGTACACCATAGTGGCTGGTCATGAAGCGGTTGTTTTCTAACTGAAACTTATCCACATATTTTTTTCGATTTCCGTACCCCGTACGGAACCCTATTACTAAGCCTACAGCGTTTGTCTGTCTGTCTGTCTGTCTGTCTGTCCGTACGTCCGTCCGTCCGATGACTTATATGTAAATATGTGTTATTTTGGTGGACGTGAAAAATTAAGGCGGGTTCCCATACAAGAAAATATGTGTTTTTCAGCGTTTCTTTTTTGCGGTGAGGAAACCTAGTTGCGCGAGTCCGACTCGCACTTCGCCGGTTTTCCTATACTTACTACACAATCCTACTCCTTAAATGCGTAGACAAAATAATGTAGGGAGCATGAATGTTCTTTACACACAAGCAATAAACAATATGAAGTAGGTACATATGTAAGTACATATTTAAAATTTTCTGTAATTATCGTAATAAATATAGAAAGAAGAATACGTTTATTTTTTCACAATTTGTAATTAGATAATACCGTTTAAGATATTATTATACGAAAATTATATATATCAAAACACAATAGACAATAGCGGCGAAAAAGACGATCTAGATGCAGTTTAAAAGGTGCCGAGACTGAAAGTATTTTTGGTCACAGGACAGCGTACTGATTTTAATTAAAACTTAACAAAATAATTTGACAATAGTACGAGTATTATTTGAAATTGAGGCAAATGAACGCGAAAATAATAAGAAAAACTGAACATGGCTAAACCAAATAGGAATACATAAATAATGTAGGCACTTCCTATATAATTAAAAATAAATCAAACTTTTACAAACAATTTTAGTAATTTTTGACTTATTGCAAAATGTAATTTTTTTCTAGTGAACGTTGACATAAGAACTCATTGTTGGATTTAGAAAAAATTATGCTAAACTAATTGGAGCCTTAGCAATAGTGCCCTGTAAACTATACTATATTTAAGCATATTTAAAAATTTGGGAAGCCTACAGACAGCTACCTACAACTACTAAAAGTGAGACCGCACTAGGCATCGGAGCGAAGCACGACCCGGCAAAAGTTCCATACCCAAGTCCATATTGCAAGTCGCGTCGCGTTAGTCGCGTAGCACCGCGCGCCCGCGAGGTTAGCGCCCGGCGGCGCGGCGGCGGAGCGGCGCCGCACCATAGCGCCCTCCACACAAGGGGTTGGCCTAAAATGCTTTTAATTCATATCATCCTATTTATGGCCATCCTGGGTCAATATTTCCCCATAGCGCGCCGACGCGACGACGCCGCCGCCACCGCCCGCGCCGCCCGCCCCGCGCGCCGCTCCGCTGCACTCTACATCAACCTAATTTACTCTCTCCCTAAATTATGAAAATGTATAATAAATGTGCGAGCATAAATAAATATCTGAAAATGTTCAATAATTTAGGAATAATTTTATCGCGGGCCACAAATCAATCGGTCTGAAGTTTGTGTGAAACTTCCAAAATGTAATTCAAACGTCAGTTAAAACTCACCTGCCTACCCCAAAACCACTTGTCTTTCCGCGCCCTCAATAAAGCCTAGACCTGCCTTAAGTCCCAAACTTTCGATTTGACAACTAAGTAGTAAGTTTGTGGGAATAATCTAGAGAGATGTGGTCCTACCTAAGCCGGGTGCCTGGAAGTTATTCAAAGTCGACTTCCAGGCGAAGTGTCCCTTATGCCTCGCAGCTGGAACCCGACAATTAATTACTCGTATAACTAAGTAGGTACGTAAAGATTGAAGATTAGATAATCAAGAATAATTATATAAAAAAACCGACCAAGTGCGATTCGGAGGTTACCGCCCCACCAAAAAACGTTGAAAAAACACGTTTCTTGTATGGAGACCCCTTACTTTTTCGCCTTAAATTTTTTTTATTATTTGTTATTTTATCCGCGATACATACATTATACATACATTACATACATACCTTCTGTGATAATTTCAACCGGCTACCAATTACGGTTCAACAGATACAGCACTCGGAAGGACGGACAGACGGACGAACGGACGATTGATCTATAACCTTTTAACCGAGCATGAACTATCTATATGATTAATTGAAAATGTAGCAATTTTAAAATGTTCCCACTCCCAAAATCAATAGAAAGTCAATTATTCATTCAGCTCAATCTATGAGTGAGCAAGTCTAAGTAAACACATTTCATGAATGGAATAATATGTTTATTTAATTAAAACCTTATTTATCTTCTCTACTATTATAAAAGGCAACGTCTGTCCATCTGTCCGTCTCTAATGGATAATCTGGAAAATGGCTGTCTGCATTTACGGCTACTTTACGATTTCACTAATGTAATTTTTAATATTTCGATATTGTTATAGAATATTTATATATTTTTAAGTACCTACTTAAACAGAGAAGTCGACACGAAACACGACTTTTCTACGACATTTCAGGAGCAGACAATTCTTCAAATTAATAAGTACACAACATTTTGCATATTCTAACTAAAACAATAATGTTGACTTTAAATATCTAACTATCAAACCAAAGCTCTCGCATACTAACAAATACTAAAAATACTAAAACAAACAAGAAAATAGAGTTAAGGTCTATTTATTTTTAATTTTGACAAATAAAATTACATTTATTTATTTATTATTTTTATTTGTCATATTTATTTACATATTACTTTTTATTTCCATCTTCGTTACCATCGATGGCTCGAAATCGGACGACTTTCCAAATTAACGCTGGTGTTCCGCAGGGCTCTGTGCTGTCGCCTACGCTTTTCTTAATCTTTATAAATGATATACTGTCCTTGGGCATGATACACAGCTATGCAGACGACAGCACGGAGCACGAGGGCTATGTTAAGGACTGGAAGAGTAGAGATTCGCGGCACAGGAAGGCTCAACGCTCAGTTGTTGATAAAGTCGATAACGTTCTCGGAAAAGTAGCTATATGGGGCCAGGAGAACTTTGTCGCCTTCAACGATAGCAATACTCAGTGCTGCGCATTATCTGCTAAGGTCTATCCCTTTCCTTTCCAAACTAGTTTCCAAGGCAGTGTCGTACCTGTCTCGGAACACCTGGACCTCCTGGGCACCACTATTTCCAAAGACGTGGGTTTCCGGCAACTAATCGAGTCTAAGGCCAAAACTGCATCCAGAAAATTGGGAATACTTTTCCGTAATCGGCGCTTCTTCTCACCGGCACAACTATTCCTGTTGTACAAAACACAGATTAGGCCGATTATGGAGTACTGCAGTCACATCTGGGAGGGTAGTCCCCATTATCTGCTAGCATCCTTGTACTCGATACTGCGCCCAGCCATCCGTCTTGTTGGTGACCCGAAACTTACAGATGGTCTGGAGTCCCTGAGTCACAGACGATTTGTGGGTTCGCTTAGTCTGTTTTACAGATAATATCACGGACGCTGCTCTGCGGGACTAGCATCCCTTATTCCCTGCCACCCGTCCTATCTCCGCATGACTCGTCGCAGAGAGACTCAGCACCCTTTTGTTGTTGACATTGGGCTTTTGAGAACGCATCGGTTCTCTAAATCGTTTCTTTGTCGCAACGCTAGTGTGTGGAACTGTCTTCCGGCGAGTATATTTCCTGAATCCTTTAACCTGAGTGTCTTCAAGCGTCGTATTAACGGGCTAGACAGCCTAGCAACAGTCCGCAAATCTGCTGGCATGGCACCTAACTGAGCGTGGTTTCGCGAGGAGAGGTGATTTTGGCTCTGTCGACAGCACCATTGGTCCCTCGGCACAGCCACCCATGCTGGTTTACATAAAAAAATATATATATTCGCATCATCGCGAAACTCCATAGATCTGAGAAGTGAACGAAAACTTCGCGCGGAGAAAGTACGAACACGCCACGTAACCCCTGTGCTGACGCATCTCTTCTCGTAGATAATACATATTATTATGTAGGAAGACGATGTGGGTATAAAAACATTATATTCATTTACTTAGTTCTATGAAAAATACCGCGATAGATATCATGTCACCTACATTTAGGTGTTAAATATATTTGACATGGTTGAATTTCTACACCCGGGATGTCGGCCGTCACACCTTGGGCAACTAGGTGCCAAAGCAGTGCTTCCCCTTGGTCGTGCTGGGTACACGGAACTGAAGCACAGACTGAAGGGAAAGCACGATAGTAGTAACCACATTAGAAAACATAATATCCAACCCATTAGCGTAGTTCAGAATAATTTTCTCCTAATCACGAAAATGGCCCGAGCGGAGTTACCGCCAAAAGCTAGTAAACTAATAAACTCTCTTTCCTTTGGCTTCGGCGCAGTTCGCAAGGACCGGGTTTGTTTGCCCACGCAACTCGGAAACGACTCTTCCGGGCCGACGGAGACAAACAAAATTCGACTCTAATGCGGAAATAATATAGATTTATTTACCGCAAGTTCGATGCCCAAGAGGGATCGCGGTGTGACGCAACCTTCCTGCTATTTTATGTTTGGTCAAGAAAAATATTTTGCCCCAAATCATACGGAACAAATTGGATTAACTTCTGAATAGACTGAAGTGGTATCTATTTGTTGTCGAAAATTCAGAATAGACGTGCAGATTTTTATAGTAAGCTAATAGAATATTAAAATAGCATCTCACTCATGGGTTTTTATTAAATTCAAAAATTTTTACTAATAAAATATATTGGTAAATGCTTTAATTAGGTCTATGACTACATTATGTCGTCATTTTAAAAATTTCTGTTTTATATTTGCTACAATTTCAAACAATACATTTAGGTATTTAAATTAGGGAGATAATTAAACTAAAAGGCAAGTAAAATATAATTAAAGTTTAATTATGTTAATTTAGTTTAATTTATTTTATTTTAATTGCTAAAGCATATTTTCTGTTCTGTTTGTATTATATTAAACTAATAAAATTATCATTGGTCGTTTTAGTTTTTATTTATTTTTAGGGCTTTCAACAATAATGTGTTGATATCAGCTCCGTAGTACTCATCTTCTCTATCCCTTAGGGCACAGAGTCCCTAAGGGATAGAGAACGGTCAATGAAATTCAACACAATTACTAAATCCCTCTCACTTGGGCTCGCCAACTGTTTGCTTATTTACAACAAAAAATCGCTAAAAAATATATCAGAATTAAATAAGAAGATTTTGCATAAAAAGTAATGACACTAACAAACAACCACAAATACAATTTTAGCTCAGTGGTAACCTGATGTTCCCCTGAGTAACTCCAACACAGTAATTGTAGAGTGAACTCAAATGGTTCCCATTGACATCGCTCGTGGCTCCGTGTCAAGCGACAGTACATTAGCTTCGAATCGCTACCAAAGCGATCTAACTGGGTGAGGAAAATTAGGTTATCTGTTGAATCCCTGTCACTGCATTAAGCGCTCAACTGGAAGGTCGTATTTAGGGCCGTAACCTTTAGTTCCACCGGGATTCCTCTGACTAATCGATCACTAACATACCTACTTAATCGTCGTTAGACATATGTGTACGTAAACTACGCAAGTGTGTTTAGTTAGGACGTGGATAACGTTTATACACGGTATTACAACATTTATCTCAATATATGTAGGTATATAATTTTCCCCCACTCACCTAGGTACCAGTTATTGCACTACATATACAGTATAATATATACCCCAAAGGTATATTGGCAGAAAATGCCTTGAGTCATTATGTGTGGCCTTTTTTTCCATGTTTTTATTTGAGTGAAATAAACAATACACTATCACACAATAGTTTTTTTTTTCTTTGGAGTTTTTTTTTTATTTCACCGAAACCTCGTAGCTGAAAACTGATTCCTTGTAAAATTGAACAATGTAGGTATGTAACTTTTTAAAATGTGAAAATGTTTTTTTTTTGGCTCTTGTGAAAGCACCCAGTTAAATCGCTTTGCTCTTATGAAAGTGAAATAAGTGTCTCAAAATAAAAAAAAATATTGCAAAAGTTGCTGATTTTCAGGTTTAAAAACATCCCTTTCCGATACTACCACCTGTATCTACGCTTGAATATATTTTCATACGCGTGCATATATTAACGTATGGTTGCGTGATTGAGCACCAGGTTGGAGTATCTGTCACAGACAATTTAACCCCCGACGATGTGCTAGTCAGGCTAATAGGCGGAGTAAAGTTTTCTAAGTAAGGGTTTATTCGCAATTTGCAGAAGTATGAAAATTGTAAAAACAGTTTTGTGTGATATTCCTCTACTCTACCTGCATACCAATTTGTGGCGTCTCTCTATTTTTACGCAATCTGCGTGCGAGTCGAGGAACACCTTGATTGGCATCTGGTGGCCTCGATACAAGTGATCCGCTCGGACACATTCTTATCTATCTGTACTGTATACATATACAGATGTCCCCGGACTGGTGTAGTTCCTTGAAGGAGGCTATTCTACAACTGGTAACAAAAGCACTGGTGAAAGAATTTTTTAAACATGTGCTTTCATTAAAATTTTAGGATTTCCTATCAAACTAAATGCGTACGACAATGTGTGGGTGCTTTTAGCGGCGTGGCGGGGCGCGGGCGGTACGCGAGCGGAGCAGCCGGAGGCGGCGGCGGCGTGGCGGGGCGCGGGCGGTACGCGGGTGGGGCGGTCTATCTTTTTGCGTTCACTCGCGTCGCGTCCGTCCGTATTCCCGCTGCCCGCTGCCCCGCGCCCCGCGCGCACCCCATTAGAGCATTACAACATTACACTACATTAATAACTTAAAAAATTAATATCTCCGCAACGGGCATACCTAGAACCCTACTTCTTTTACTAATTGTGTTTGTTACAAAGCGTATAATAGCCTCCTTAAAGGTAATACACCAGTCCGGGGACAGCCTGTATATGTATCCACATAGATAAGAATACGGAAGGACTGACGAGTCCTGCGATCAGCAGGTCTATTCTTGTAAATTCTGACAGCGGAATCAGCGCTGTTGTGGCGCTGAGACCCACTTACTAAAGTGGCTCTCAGCGCCACATCAGCGCTGAGTCCGCTGTCAGAATTTACAAGAATAGACCTGCTGGTCCACATGTTGGGACTATATCGCCTATCCCGGAGGATCTATCTGTAAAAAAAAACATGATTAGTGGGCGCAAAGTGACATGGTATATATTAATATTAATTTTATTGAACCCGGAGACATCATTCAGGTTTCGGTGAGTTTTGGCTACATATTCTACACCCGTGATGTCAGCCCAGAACGCTTCCTGTCCTCGAAATTTTTGTGATCCAAAACCGAAGACTCCTATGTTCAGAGTTAGAAAATATTATGTATATTTAGTCTATCTTTACTATTTATGTATATCTGGTATATAGGTTAATAATATTTACATATTAGTGATATGAGTAAACCTCGCTAGGGAAGACGCCCTCATAATTAAGTTTGTATGATTCGTTTATTTGACGTGATTTTAAGCGATTCCCTACGAGATCCCAGCGGATTCCGACTATTCGTATAACCTGCTACTGCCGATGGATCCGAGGATTGATGATTGATATACTCAAGACTATGACGAATTTGAATATTCGGTGAGAGGTTACACATCATAGATCGGCGAGGAGTACCTACCTATCGTCCCCACAAGCTACTTAAAACTAACCCCTAAACGTATTTTGCCTATACTTCCATATAATTTATTTCATAAATAACAAAAAAGTAATACTAATAACTAAAGAAATAAACCTACCTAACAAACATTAAAACAACTATCAAAAGGGGCATTTTCAAATGTTCCTAGAACACTTGCTGCATTACCCCGCTGGATGGCGAGGCTTACCCTTTGAATGAAGTAGGCCCTTGATTGCGGGACGCCAGTTGCGTCCACCAGCAAACTAAACTAAAAATAGATAACCTCTAATGTCGTCGAATCAAAAGGTCCCCCTCCCCGATACCCAATTTCCCTCCTTCTGTCTTCACCACCAAGGGCAAATGCTTAAAATACACGAAGCCAAACATTTACCACACATACCTGTTCTTTGGGTGGGTGCAATCTCCATATTAAATGCAGTCCCAGCAGATAATATGCCTTTGTCGCGGTCTCGGTCGCGGTCGCTTTGACACTAAGTTGCTAAACTTGTCTCCAGCTCACGAAACAAAGAACCATACGACCCGACACTTCAGAATCCAACCGAGTAGCCAGTTTAGAGTACTACGTGTACATATTGTATTACGCTTTGTTTTGTATACTGTACGTCCTCTGTCATAATATGTAGTTCTTTACACCACTCACCTAGCATACTTCATAAGAAACTGTCTGAGCAATTGCCGGACTGAACCGGTGTAAAACTGTAGGTCCCTTCCCTTGCCCCTTACTAGGTGGTAGGCTCTGATTGTAGCCGACTGGGTTGGTACCACCATACTGGATGTAAGATGGCCGCATAGCAGCCTCGGTGGCGTTCTCCTCTAGTCCAGTATAGCCAGCAATCCAGGGAAGTCTCCGGTAGGGCACCTACCTTCTCGGAGGTGATATTGGCTGGTCGGAGCATGCGTTTTGGCCCCTCCGACTCAGCCACCCATACCGGATTACATAAAAAAAAACAATTATCATACCCCAAGGTATTTATATAAATAAATATATATAAAAATAGGTGACATGCCAGTGCTCCCATTGGTTGTGCCGGCTAGACTGAACTGGACGGAATACCTACAGTTTGCTATTTCCAGTTGTGTGTTGGACACTTGAAACCGAAATGTGGCGCGTGAATGTGACGCAAATTATGTGATATGATACCAAGAGGGGCATCACAAAGCCATCTGTGACGTCAGTGTCGTGTCACGCTTGGAATCGAACCACCTGGCGGCGACGGTAGTGCGCTTCATTCCCGATTTTCATGCAAGGCCAAACTTCCTCTCGGGAGCCAGATGGTACAGGCACGCGCTCTGTATGGGCCCTCTGAAGATTTCGTTTCCCCTTTTCCTTCATGTCATCCCGGTATTATCTACGATTCAACTTTCAAGGTAAGGTTTTGGAGCAAAGGGGAGGAAACTCCGATTTACATTGTGAGCGAGTCTGAGAACCACGAGCCACAAAAGAAATAGCTTACTTAATAGACATACTTATTCGTATATTATACATATGTATGTTATATAAGGTGTTTCGTTAGCCAAGTCAATAACTTCGGGAGGGTTACATACAAACTCAAATAAACAGGATACGCAAAAAAAATTATATGTTTTTAGCATTACTTTTCGAGAAATTTAACAAAACATGTTTGCTACCTAAACATTAACCTGTGTGTAACAGTAGGTAACATGCATTGTACGGGGTCAATGACCGTACTATGTTCAAACGCAGAACAGCTGTTTGTTGTAAATGAGTCACAA
Organism: Nematopogon swammerdamellus; assembly: GCA_946902875.1. Taxonomy (NCBI): domain Eukaryota; kingdom Metazoa; phylum Arthropoda; class Insecta; order Lepidoptera; family Adelidae; genus Nematopogon; species Nematopogon swammerdamellus. The sequence goes on from OX336345.1 coordinate 15,960,257, forward strand.
GGTCACTATGATTGGTTTTTACAGCTACTTATTTCATTTTATTTTTTAATTTGTTAGGAGAAAAAATGCTCCTATAAACATATGTTTTTTTTGCGTAAAGTGTTTGTTTGAGTGCGTATGTAACCCTCCCGAAGTTATTGACATGACTAACGAAACACCTTATAACATATACCTATATAATAATCTGTGAGCATTTTGCTCTTTAAACAATTATGCGCACCTTTCAGAATAAATCGACGACAAATTAAGAGAGAGAAAAGCAAGATGCGTCCTGACAGCAGCGAAGCCTACATAAGTATACCACTGCCAAATAATAATTCTAAAAGTATACTAATTTTAAATAACCATGAAATACTGTGTGTATCAAGTAGTTTTTAACCCCCGACGCATAAAACGGAGGGGTGTTATATTTGAACTGACTATTCGTGACAAAATACACCCGAGTCTCATTAAAAGTGAAACACTCTCTAAAGCTGAGTTGTTCTATTCTTTCTTCACAAAGTTTGGAAATTAAAAAGTGTTTCCCAGCGAGCTATATAACTAGAGCATGCGCTACGAAGAAAATTTCAAAGAAACCAGTCGCATCGCAATAACTAAGCTACATACCACACACTGTATCCCGACAATCGGGGTCAGCAGAGTAATAGGTGTTGTGCTGCAAGGACTCAGAGACAACACCGACCAAAACGATTAGCAAAGTATTAGGACTAGCTAACTACGAGTATATCAAGCAGCAAGTAAGACACGAAGACTCATCTACTGCATAACTCGGCGCAAGGACCGTGCCATGGTGAGATATAGCTATCCTGTCGCCTTTTAGCACGGCATCTTTCTTGTCCTTATCCCTTAGTCGCCTTTTACGACATGCACGGGGTGAAATGCAGTGGTGCTTTTCTTCTTAAGTACCGGACCCACAACTAAGCTATGATGATGAGGGAATGTGGCGGGGTGGCGGCCTGGACGACCGCACCAGAGCCAAGCGGTATAGAGAGGGTGCTAGCGTGCGCAGCGAGCGGGAGAGGGGTAGCGGAGTTTGACGCGGGTGATGCGCGCGCGCGGACGACACGGCGATGTAGCGACACGTCTCGTAATCGACATTTAATTGCACTTCATGGCGGTATAATCGGTTTCAGAATCTCTTTTCTTCGCTGCTCTTATAAAATTCTCACGGTGTCAGTTTAATTGTCCCCTCACTAAAAACGCTAGATAAGTGTTACCTATGTAAATTTGCTTTGTATCGATTGCAACCATTTACTTTCGAAGGTTGCAACATGCCAAGATTATGCCGTCGCTCTCTATCGACTGACATGTTTATTCCAACGCCGCTATGGAAACCGGCCATTTGGGGGAAAATCGATACAGAAATAAAACAGTTATCACTTTATCAGTTAACATGTATATTTACAGCCATGCGAAACCGCCAGCAGTTTAATCAATTTATCAATTTCACTTAGTAAATTTTGCCCGTTACGTAGATAGGTCGCGGTTAAGTTTGAGCCTTATCAGCGAGTATATCTGACAGATATATTCGAATGTGTGATGTGGTTGTTTATAAGGTTTACTCATTGATTTATTTATTGCTCGGAGGGTTTAATAAATAAGTGTATAGATAGACAAATAAACAGAGACATGCTAATTCGTGCAACAGGGACGACAGTGTACTTATTTGTAATTCGCATTGTATGTATTTATTTACACTAATATTAAAATTACAAATTTAAAAAACCCCGACCCTTATAAGCCAAAAATAATTTTCGTGTACTTTACTAAAAGGAGTCGGGGAACCGCTAAGTAAATTCCCGCGCAGCCCTGAGTTTTTTTTTATATTTTATTTACTTAGCGGTCCCCCGACTCCTTTAAGTAAGTAAACGGAAATTATTTTCGAATTTGTAATTAAACTTTTATTTCAGGCTTTTTTAAAAAAACTGCATGCAAATCGGTCCACTTTTTAAGATAATTATTTTTTTTGTTACAAACCTAGCTAACAATAATCTTGATTAAACCAGCTTTCCAATTAAAAAAACCGCATCCAAATCAGTCCATCCGTTTGGGAGCTACGATGCCACAGACAGACACACCGATAAACATACACGTATAACACTCTCTTTTTTCGTCGGGGGTTAATAAAGAGGTAAAGTTTGTAAGTTTAGAAGTAGGAGGTAATCTCCGAAAATACTCATCCGATTATTCTTTGACCAATATTTAGAATGGACATTCAGGGAAGCCGCGGGCAAAAGCTAGTTTATAATCAGTTCACCTGCTAAATGTGTTAGTACATTATGTTATTCTGTCGGATTTTACTTAAAAGGTTTAAACATTATTTATTTATAAATGTCATTCTATTTAGTATCTGTTCTGATCTAATAAGTACATTGACCGCGCTATTATCTAAAAACGAGTAATTTGTAATATTAGTTTTTAGAAACTCAAAAAGGCCTTAGTAAGTTCCTCGTGGTACAATAGGTATATCTTTTTTCCACTCAAACTGGGCGGCTGTGCTCGAGTTCGCAGCCTCGGGCACAGCCAATAGCACCCCCGTTTATCTAAAACCTGATTAAACTTGACCTTCCGGATTTGAAGTGGGTGGATAAATTCAAGGACTCAGTCGAATCCCACTCAAGCTTGTGGATAAACTTGTGCCAAGTCAGGTGTTGTGTATCTGGGGAGAGGCATTTCAATTTAATACATTGAAATATTAATTCAAGCTGAATGGCAATGGGTGTACACAAGGAGGATACCTACTACTAGGTAGGTATGCTCGGTGGGTGTACATGTTGATCACCGTAAGTCATTTCGAGGTGTATGGGACCACCACATTTTTCTGATTTATTTTAAGCGCGCCATGTGGCGTCAAGCGACCCACAATGTGTCTAACGACGCCCACGGACATTAGGTCGTATGCGGGGGTTGTGAATGCCATGCCGGCCTGACAGGTGCCTATTCACCGCCCTATTGAAGGACCCGAGACTGTGCTTGGGGAGAAATATATTGGCAGGGAGGGCGTCCCAGAATTTACCAGTTCTGTGGAGGAGATCTGCAGAACCGATCGGTACGCATCCGCGGTAAGTCGGCAAGAACATGTTCTTGCCCCGTGGAATAATCGTTAAACTTTATGAAATAACGTGTACTCATTATTGTGAAAGTGTTATTTTTTCTGTAAATTCCCTTTAAAAAAATTTAAATAGACTGGTTGACAGGCAAAGATTGCCTTAGGCAATAAGTTCGTCATTTGTAATATATTTTATATATTACAAATGACGAACTTATTAAATCAAATAAATAGGAGCCGACATCCCTACGGAGTTGCAGTGTTTCTAAATCGCGGGACACCTCGGGGTCACCCACCCCACCAGTCGCACGGCATGGATTGAGTCCAGAGGCGCTAGCTGGTACCTATTTAGCTGAGCCATCCCACTAGTGCGAGCAGAACTCCAAGACATAATCTGCGTTTTATACGAAAGCAGCTTTTGGCCCGACGGACGTGGAGTAGCGCCGCACCTTATTGAGTACGCCCAGCTTTTTAGAAGCCAGGCTTGGCCTTGCCCCCAATATGGCGCCTAAAGTTTACAGTTAGACTCCGAGGACGACGATGTGTTCGGTTGTAACGAGAACTAGTTCGAGAACTAGTGAATCGATTTAGAACAATGTAATCTCATGTATCTCCGACTATTCAACATTATGACATTGTCGTTTCCCGCAACGCCCCGAGGGTTCTAGAATCGAATCCGGCGCGTACCAATGAGTTTTTTTTTTCTGATTTAAAAACTTGCACTTCTTCACCAGCTGCTCCATGGTTCGGATTCCATGTCCACTATAGGTCCACCGGTTTGTCCGCCTTTGTCACACATAGTGGCGTATTCATTTTTCTAAATGCCGCGAGCAAGGTTATTTGTCACAAACACGGAAGCAACACATAATTAATGTCACAAAATATTGAACCAACAAGACGATTTCAAAAGCTGCCTAAATGCGGCATTATCCATGCCTGCTCTTGGCACTTTGCAAGGCACCTCGGGCTCTCGGAAACGGATGTCGACTGCCGCTGCCGGGTACGGTAAGGTCGACGTAACTTCATGAATAATACCCGAATTACAATTTGTTTTGCCCGATATTTGGTAGCGGAGTGTAGGCGGCAAGTCGCGTCCCGGGGGTATTCCGAGCTCGCCTTGAGTAGGGTAGCCGTCTACTTACATCTATCAAATCAGTAGCGAGAGAGAGAGAGCGCAGTATGTTACAAATTTATTTGAATTTCTGTCTCGAAAGTAGATAGCTAAATAGACATATAGATGGCGACCGACGACACACACTGTGTCGCGCAGTATGGGAAGCTTGGTCAAAACTCCATGATGATGTTTTGTAACTTCTTTTTTCATGATTATTTAATATATACAATATAGTTAATTTTCATGTAGGTAAGGTGAGCAAAAAAAACATAATTTTTGTTTGTACTTTTTATTTATTTTTAATACATCTAGTTATTTCTTGGAAGAGTATTAATCGTATTCACCTTTCAGCCATTCTTCATATTTTGGATCACTGAACAAACGGTCTTTTTTTCGTTGCACTCTCACATAATAAGATTTAAAAGTATATTTAAATTTAATTAAGTTATTTTTCAAGCTTTGGCTATCTTCCTCCGAACATCGAGTTTTCTTCATCTCATCACATACTGGATCACATGGTTGAACTTTGTGTCTATATTTTTTGCTGGATCCTTAAAACATATTTCGATCAATTGCCTCCGCGTACCTTCTGCAGGATCTGGAAAAAAAACCGGTAGAGTGCGAGTCGGACTCACGCACCGAGAGTTTCGTACCACCACGTCAACTTGGTGATAATTTGGGTTTTAAAAAAAAATTAAATTAATTTAGAAAATGTAAAAAAAATTTTTTTCTTAATCGTTTCAGTTTCATGCCAGGAACAAAAAAGTCTTCCAGCACATAGATCTCTTTCTTTCAGAAATAGTGAAAAACCACAATTTTTGTTTTATTAGTATGGAATAGAAAGAATTAGATTTTTTTTTTACCAACTTACACGTGTTACATCATAATGGTAATGAAGACTTTTTTGTTACTGTTATGAAACTGAATCGGTTAGGCTATAAAAATCAAACACCTATTTTTTCATTCAAATACATAAAAAAATATTTTACATAAAAAAAAAGCCCAAGGTCCAAAAAATATTATATTGGTTTTACTCCCTATATGATACAGAACCCCCCCTTAGCGTACTATTAACTAATTTTTAAAGACCTAATAGTAATTATAATTTTAAAAAGCTCGCACTGTTACCTAGGTCACATTTTTAACTTTTTTTTTCAAATGCGCAAATTTGCGCAAACTTTTTTTGGTGATATGACACCTGTATTAGTGTACCAATTATGCCTTATTTATGTTTTACGTGGAAAACGCTGGAAACACGTACTAAATGCTTAGATAATTCAGAAAATACAACATTTTTAAAGGTTACCTTTTAAAATATATTAATAAAACATTACATGCTTATATTTAAACAAACATATATTTACAATGATGTACGTACCTTCCAGAATATCCTCCATTTTTCAGAATTAAAAAAGATGGAATACGAACAACGATACACCTCAAACGAAATCATGAACTTTTCTTTAAAACGTACGCATCGCCGAGAAGGCAATGTTCAACTGTCAAATACACAAATGCTAGTGCATCCTAACGCGTCCAATGACTGAAGGGGGGTGGAGCGGTTACTAGTCCCCACTCCTAATTAGGTTGCGACGTTGGAGAACCACTTTCGCGTTTTTTACTTATGACCAAGCTTCCCATACTGCGCGACACAGTGTGCGACACCGCAGCCGCAGCCTCCGCCGTCTCCGCGCCGCCGCGCCGCCACCCCGGCGCGCGCCGCGCCGCCTGCGCATCGCGCTGTCGTTCAACTCCTCGTACTTTTCACTGTCTTGAACGGACGACGATGGACGTCACGCACGACCGTTCCGATCCACTTATTGCACATAAAAACAGTGTTTTCCTATCATTGAGTAGACATAAGACTAGTTTTTAGAATAGATATGTTATATATAACATAATTTATTATTGTAGTAGTGTCCTACTTGAAGAAAAACCGAATAAATAAATAAAATAAAAATAAATAGATTGCTCCAAAAATATTTAGTACGAAATACAATTTACAATAGGAGCAAAGGCGGGCTTTCCTCTTACAGAGATTTCTTCCAGTCAACCTTTGGATGTTTTAGAGAAGTATTTTATGAAATTTAAGTACGTATTAGTTAGTAAATACTTATAATATGTAGAAAGTATTAATTTTGGAGGTAGAGCTTTCTGACGTCAGTCCTCCAATCCGTCACATACTACAGACCAGACGCACTCTTCAAATATCAAACCAAGGAGGGGTCCTAAAAAGACGAAAATAATAAAAACAATTAAAGTGCATAATCGTGCTGAAAACAGCAAAACGAGAAACTTTTGTTCAATCAGTACAAGTTGAAGAGAATTCCGTTCCTAGCTGAGGAATCCACTGAACGTCAAATTTGGTGAAATTATTGTAGAGACTGTCATGTCTCTCGAATTTCCACAAAATGTATGCTCATTTCGAATAGAGCGTTCGTCTCTGTTAAAAATTCAACGGCTTTACTAACACTTTCAGAGGGTTTATTGTGTTTGCTGTTATAAGCAGCATTACTGTTACCCATAATTAAATCGAAATCTATATATCCTTTAATATTTTTAGTACCGCACTGAATGAACGTTTGGTCGAAGCAACTCAGTAAATACTTTGTGTTTTCCGTTCATTGTAGCCGGTACGACCAAAGGAAAACAATGACATGGTACCTGGTTCATCGAGGTGTTATGGGTTAATATCGCGGGCGTAGTAGGAAGGTAGCCAACCGTGTCAGGATCATTAAAAACATTTTTGTTTTGTACTTTATACATTTGTTTTGTACATTGTGTTCAGAACTATTCCAGACTTAAAATTATTATTCAGAAGTAAAATAAAATAGTGTTGCGTCTTTAAACCACTACCACACCGGCTGGTAATGAACCTCGGGCCTACAGGCAGGTGCCTGGAATGGAATGCAAACTAATTGCTTGAAAACCCGAGCGACGTGGTACGATGTGGAACCACGAGACTGCGAGATTGGGTGGGCCATGGGTGTAATTTGTTGTTCGATATTTCGAATTGCAATGTTCAGTAAATACTTTCTGAAATTGTCTAGATATTCTTTTTTTCTTCCATCTATGCTGAATTGATGCAGACCAGACCAGTATGATTTTTATGTTCGGCTCTTGACTTTAATGAAGCATACTTTATTGCGCATAATATTAAGCTAATTTGCATGCATAATTCACGCACGTAAAATGTTTCAGAAAAAAATAATATACTTAGATGTATGTATGTTTTAGAAATACCACGTCATATACCATGCTGATGGCTTGACAAGTGATGAGACCTCTATTAATGAAACATACATTTGTACATTTACAATACAGTAAAACATTTTTAAACTTTAAATTCGATTTATCGAATTAGATATTAATGTGATAGACCCTTGGCGGGAGGATTTAGTCGTGCGCTTCGGAGAATTGATCCATTGGGAATTGTGCGATGGTTTGAATTGATTAAAGTTTAGTTAAACTTACTAAATAAGACAGACAGTTTAAGTTTAAAGCTATTGGAGCGGTGCTCCGATCTGGAAAACACTGAAACCTTGTTTACCGTTACAGGACTCGACTCGGACTCGAAGATAGCTATTTCATCGGATCTTAAAAAAAAAGAGATGATTCTCAATTCGTCGGAATCTCTTTATTTTTTACATAATTTATTTTATGCATGTTCAGCGATCATTCTTTAGCACGTGGACTGATTTCGATGATTCTTATGAGGGTACCTTAAAGGTGGTCGCATATAAATTTGGTCAGGTTCTGATGATAGGATCCATGAGAAAAAAATCCAACTCTTAATTTTATATAAGCATTTGCATAGCAAATGGGCGAATAATTATAGGACGTCCCAGAAACCGACGATAATGCATTGACAGCTGATAAGGCTGCTAATTACCTCTCAGCATATCAAATTTTAGGTTTAGTAAAAATAGCTTAGTTTTTGTGATTTTTTCATTTTTGTAAAAATTCAAAATTTTCTCCCTCAGTTCATTTTTTAAATGTCACAAGTACAAATGTAAGATTTTATTAAATTTAGTTTTTGTCGAGTATTCCTGAAAAGTAAGGCTTTCGCATGGTATAATTTATTTTTTTATGTTTAATCCTGCTTAGCTGAAAACGTCTTAAGAGCCCCTTGTTACACTTTTTCAGCCTCATCCCTTGAATTTGGCCCTTCGCGATGAAAAAAAAATTACTAGACTAAAGTGGCATTATGCAACAAAAATACGCCCATCTAATGTCGTTTTTAAAATGATACATCACTTACCAATTTGCCCAATAATTTATGAGATATTGTTATTTAACTGCAAAAGCACCTCGGAATGTGATAATAACTGTTCTACCAACTACGAATTGGAATAAAATAAACACTTGAAGTAATTGGTATTTAATAACAAGTAAATGTTCAAATTGTTTTAAGTGTTGTTTTAATTGTTTAAAGTTTGTTTTATTGTTTCAAGTTAAGGCCGGGAGCACCGGAGGAAAATTGGAGAGGCGTATGTCCAACAGTGGACACATACACGCTGACCGGCTGACTGGCTGACTGACCTGCCTTGTATTCGTAGTTGAACTACCCTCTGTACATCCTCCTATTACTGTACTTACCACGTACTTACCAAGGTTTATAGCAACACATCAAATCATATCTGAGACGCTGCTCGGTTATGGCGAAAACCTTTTCATTCATTCTTATGGCCGAAAATATTCTCAATCAATCAATATCGACCGCCGTCTGTTGTGGCAACCCTAATCATACGTCCGGCGCCAAATAACTCGTTTCGACATGCGACAGCCGATAACGACAGGCGACAACGACAACGACAGCCGACAACGCATACGACAACGACACACTCGATACATCGTCCAAGCGGGCTGAGTTAGCGTGACGGCTAGCTCGATTGCTTTTGCGAAATGCTGAGGTTGAGAAGCAGGGTTGGAGAAAATAGTTTGTAATTAAGTACGAATTAGGAAATTGCAGATTAATTTAATAAAGTAACTAGATCTTTTTATCGGTCGGGCTCGATAGCTCAGTGGGGTGACCGCTCAACCGTTGGACCGTGGTTCGGATTTCACGTAAAACTGTGGGTCCCTTCCCTTTCTTACCTTACTAGGTGGTAGGGTTTATCCCGCTCGGGTTGTACCACCGAGCTGAATGAAACGTCCGTCGTCGGGCGAAAGTCTTTGTAAATAGATCGTGTTTTCCGTCCAGTTTAATGTAGCCGACATGAAATGAAGGGAAGCACTGACCTAGTTCACCCGGTGTTATGGGCTGTTTTTTAATTAGTTATACTTGTCGAAAAAAAATATTTGATAGGTATTTATAGGTTATTTAATAATTTTAATTTAAAAATTGTGAATGATCTTTTTTAAATTAGTAAAAATAAACGATTATTAAATTAAGTAAAAAAAAACCTATATTAAATTACGTAAAGTACAAACCTATATATTAAACTAACAAACGATCTTAAACTATCTTAAAAATTTAAATGTAAACCTAAAAACATAAATAAAAAATTATAAAAGCCGTCCAGGGACAGACGAGCCGGAATTGCAGCGGTGCTGGGAGCGTAGACCGAATTTTTTTTTATATTTTTATGATCGAAGACCGGGAGCCACCAACGACGTCGGTGCCCATTAAACGAGATAGAAAATCTCATCCATGGGCACCGACGACGGCGGAAAGTCCCCATAACGCTCGCAGCGTTCCCCCTCTGCACGGGCAGACTGACTGAGCGCTGGAGGAAGAACGAGCCGACTGTCCCCAGTAGTACTGTCTTATAGTTTGTATATATTCTTTATTGACTACATTTTCATTCATTAAACAATTTATCAATTTGAATGAAATATGTATAAACAATCGTATATTCAAACGCGGACCAATAAATTTATTCCTTAGTCGGACTGACATCAAATAAAATCTCCTCCTTTATCCGTTTGAAAATTACTTCGACAAATTATTCAGACACAAACTCGCTCCGGATATCGATGCAAATTGAGGGAATCAAAGGTACAAGAAGAACTCGTTTGAATACTTTGGATAAGCTCTACTAACACTTTTTGAGAGGTCAACTTTTTTCCAAGGCGATCAAAGATCCAGTCAGTTTCACCTTCACCCCACCCCCTTACTCTTCCATATCCTTCTTCACCTCGCTCCCTCTTGTTCTTGGCAACGAATCACGTAAACTCAAGGAATAGCATGGGGTGGGGATGTAGTAATATCGTACATTTGATAGACGAACTTGGGGTACTACTTTTTATCCACCTGCTCTCGAAAATAGTGATGTCATATAAATGTGAGTATATTCCTATATATAACAAAACAAAGACGAAAGGTCAAAATTCCGCGTTAAAGGCACGATGGGTTAGTCACCAGTCACCCTGGTTATATTCCCAATGAGACGTCAAACAAGGTCACACATTCAGGTCACTTTACCTTGCTTTCTGCTTGAATTATCCTGTACTAATTGGTGGCCGGTGTTGTGATGTACTTTACCCGAGTTCTTGTCCAACAGCGGGGAACACACGTCATGTAGGTAGATAAACTGGATAAAATATCGTACTGGAAAATCGATAAAATGTATGCTGAACCGACTACACTGCTTATCCCGATTCGATTGTAAGAATAGAGCGTGATGGTATCTATTTTCATTTTTAAGGCAATGAAGACGCGATATCTGAGGCCGAACCACCCATAAGGTGTCTAACGACGCCCATGGATATTCGGTCGTATGCGGGGCTGCGAATGCCATACCGGCCTGACAGGTGCCTATTGACGCCCTCTTGAAGCACTCTGTACTTGGGGGGAACATAGGCTACACAACTACATATTAGGCACATCACTTTTTTCCTCAGCTCAAACGTCGACATATTTCCTTTCAAAGGGAGGAAATATGATAAGGTTTCATAGAACGGAACAGGACACTAGGAGTTATTGCGTGCGATAAAATTTGTGAATAAAAAAATGTTTCAATTTTGTTGTTAAGCAAAGTATGTATCATTTTTAGGTTTCCGTATCCCGTACGGAAGCGGACAGCGAGCGAACGGACAGAGACGGTGTAGGTTTAGTAATAGTACTAAACCTACGCCGTCTCTGTCCGTCCGTCCGTCCGTCTGTCTGTCTGTCCGAGGGCTGTATCAGAGTCTGTATCTCTTGAACCGTAATAGGTAGCCCGTTGAAATTTTCACAGAATATGTGTTATTATGGCGGATATAACAACAAATAATAAAAAATAGAAAAAGTTAAAAATTAAGGGGGGTTCCCATACAAGAAACGTGTTTCTTTTCAATGTTTTTTTGTGGTGCGGAAACCTCGGTGCGCGAGTCCGACTCTCACTTGTCCGGTTTTTTTATTTATTCCTGTCTCGCTGTCTACTGTCGCCTGTTGTCAAACGTGTCAAGCCACCTCTAGACTTTGAATTGAGCGCGCGTTTTGCAATAAATTTGTATTTGATTGAAAATAAAAATATTCTCTACATGCAAATGCAAGTACCGTAAAATTGTCTTATTTAAAATTCCAATCCCTTTTCTCAACCACTTACCGTCAGAAAGTACTAAATAAGATCTGAAAGTACATTAGAGGTAGGAATATTTTTTTAAATACGTAAGTGACACGCCGCGCCCACCACACATAGGTTACGTCACAAGCGGCACACCACAAGTAGGGCATTCACAAAGTCCATCCTTATTCATGACCAACTTGTGGGACATTAGATAAGCTAAGAAACCTTGTAATTCCAAGTTTCTTGTCAAGCTTGTCAGAGTGAGTGACGTCAAGAATATCCTGTTCCATATCTAACGCCGAAAGCTTTGACTATTTAGGTATAGGACTCTCATTTCAAGAAGGCACCTCTAAGATGAGAGAAGAAGATATGCCGGTTGGGCTATAAATAGCGCTGTGTACTTGTGTGAACACGATGTCGCCAAAATGCATACCAATCATGGGAGAAGGAGATATGCCGGTTGGGCTATAAATAGCGCTGTGTGCTTGTGTGAACACGATGTCGCCAAAATGCATACCAATCATGGGAGAAGGAGATATGCCGGTTGGGCTATAAATAGCGCTGTGTGCTTGTGTGAACACGATGTCGCCAAAATGCATACCAATATTGGAGAAGGAGATATGCCGGTTGGGCTATAAATAGCGCTGTGTGCTTGTGTGAACACGATGTCGCCAAAATGCATACCAATCATGGGAGAAGGAGATATGCCGGTTGGGCTATAAATAGCGCTGTGTGCTTGTGTGAACACGATGTCGCCAAAATGCATACCAATCATGGGAGAAGGAGGTATGCCGGTTTTTTTTTTTTTATTGCTACCGATCTGGGTGGCTCTGTCCGAGGTCGCAACCTCAGGCGCAGCCAATTTCACCCCCGAGGAGGTGCCAGTCCGGCTTGGAGGTGAACTAATGTTGCTGGGGATAGGCTATTAACCCGCGATTTGAAGATCTGTGGATTGTAGGAGTGGGGGAAGATATTTCCTGGGTGCCCGTTCCACACCTTTGCAGTGCGGCACAAGAACTATTTAGAGAATCGTGCAGTTCGAAGAACTCTTCTGTCGACTACAAACGGGTGTTCCGCGAGAGTATGGCGGGTTTGGCGAAGGCGAACAGGAGGAGGAGGGATAAGGGAAGCAAGTTCGTCAGAGCAGCGGCCATAGTAGTACCGATAAAACAGGCTCAATGACCCAACGATACGTCTGTGCTTTAGAGGTTGAAGGTCCTTTGTGAGTACGGAGTCACCAATGAGGCGAATGGCTCGTCGCTGAATAGAATCCAAGGCTGAAAGAAGGTACTCAGGGGAACCCTCCCAAAGATGACTGCAATATTCCATCACCGGTCTTACTTGTGCTTTGTAGAGTTGGGCTATAAATAGCGCTGTGTAGTTGTGTGAACACGATGTCGCCAAAATGCATACCAATATGGGAGAAGGAGATATGCCACAGCGTTTGGCAACAATTTAATCTGTCGCTTGGCGGCCACTTAGCTATTTCACGAGAGCGCGCAGATGTTACGGCATCCTCGTTAAGCGGTAACTCTCCGCATAATTTAGTGAAACGACAGATGTTTGATCGCACATCTAGCCATTATGTCTCTGATCGTGGTTCTATGCCGAATTCGATATTTACCCTGCGAAAATATCTATAGAGATTTCATTTGTAAAAAAAATTTGAATATTTTTTGACTGAAATATTAAAAGTATAATCATTTAAAAATAAAATATTTATATTACAATATCGCCATTTGTTATATCTATCGATTTAAGTCTTTTCAAAGTACTAATTCGTCAATTCGTAAATACCTAAGTACTGGCTCAATATCGCTATTGTTTGCAGTTACGTTGTTTTGGCTGGCCCTTTAAAGCGCATTAACCGGGTAATCCGCCCTACGCTCTATAAACCACGCCTGTCTTCATAACATGCAACAACTATAAATACCTACGTGGTACACGTCAGCTATGCGATACGAGGCCTCTTTGTGACAATAGGCTTTCCTGAAATAGCATGTTATAGACTCAGCTGTCAACACCGGCTCGCGTTACATACTAAATGCCTTCGCACGCTTGCTGCTCAGATACATAAGGTATTTTGTAAAAATGTGGTAAGAACATAATATTGTATAATACGTTACATAATATATAAAATTACGAAACCAATTTAAAAATATTAAAGTTGTATGTACTGTAAATAATAATGTCCTTGTGAGCGGAAGTGTGGGTTAATTATTTATAAGTAAAACTATAATTACTCATAAGGTATTACCAAAACAATGTAACTTGTAAACAATGTACCAATGTAATGTGACTTCTTGATAATTAGTTTTTAGTCCCGCACCGTCACTGATATTAAATAATGAACTCGGCTTACCGGTGCGATGATGGCGAGCGCATCGCTGCAGCGCTGCAGCGATGCGCTCGCCATCATCGCACCGGTAACACCGAATATATATCCGGTAAGCCGAGTTTGTCAGTTCTTCTTCGCATTGAATTTAGAACTGGCGGAATTTTCGACATGTCCAAGCGTAGGTTACCAACCTATGGATGCAATTATACAATGAACAATAAAAGCTTGCCCTTATTTTAACTAAATATCATTTATTTCGAAAGCTTCTACTTTTCTATATTATTTCATGCAGTTGAACAACTGCAAGAAACTGCAAGAGGGCAACTTATAAGTGCCCATATATCATACATTTCTGGATCAAGCAGTTCCTCATAATAGGTCTTATCAGGTTTAAGGTCAGTTGAGGGATAAGGTTAAACGTAGGTTAAGAATAGAGTTTAACTAATAAAGGTTGAAAATAGTTATAGTTGAAGATATGGTAATGGTTCAATAACGTCTTTAATAATAGGTTTAAGGTTATAAAAGCAAAAAAATACTAGGTACAAATAGACGAACTTGTAATAAATAATTTATTGAAAAACGTTTATGTTTGTTTCAGTCAATTGAAATTTAGTTTAAAGTTTACACATTTGCCTTAGACAAATTTTGAGTTTTAAAATGCATTTAAATTACTTTACTTTAAGGGCAAGAGTTGTATTTAAATTATTGTTTACCACATAACAAAGATGAAATTGAGGGAGTATACTATTTCTTATTATTTTATCATGTACACATGCGTACTGGACATGAAGTATCTCAGTTGTTTGATATAGACAAAAAACACAAAATAATTGTTCGACTGAGTTGCACAATTTAACATTGGATTTTACCTGTTTTTGTTGGTAGACGGAAAAAATCGTTTTTTGATGAATTCGTTTTCAAACTTTCCGTGTCAATATATTTTTTCTTTTTTTTTCTATATGTATAATATTATTTGAATGAATTCATGAAATATATAAAACATTTTCGGAGCAGGCTGTACGTGCGATAGCCATAATGGAGCTTCGTCTTAATTACTATTTTCCCTTACAATATTGCCGAAATCGCGTGTTCCCAATAGGCTTCGTAATATTTTGTGTCCATACTCCGAGAGTGACGGTCGAACAAAGGGGAAGAAAGAAATCTGAAAAGGTTACTCGGCCGACGCTATTTCCTGCGAAGCCTTCAGTTTGGGCAGGCATTGGGTTGGAGGCTTTGTGGCGTGGTGATATAAACGAATTGATATCATGTTACCATTTTTATGAGGATCGCTTTGATGGGTCGCTGCGATAGTTTCACTCAAGTCGATAAATGTCATAGGAAATATAGTTGGGCGAGCCTTCCAAGTGCCAAATGGAAGAGCCGAAATAGAGTTAGCTGTGTCAGAGTTCGCCTATAGGTTACAAATGTAGGCACCTCTACATAAGTTAATCAAATGTTGTAGGTACCCTTCGCGGTCATTTCGAGGACAGATTGAATGAGATTTTTTATATATTATAGTTTTTAGTTAATTACGTGTCTATTATGTAATGGCATTTTTGCTGTTGAATAAAGAAATTCATTACAGTTAATCACCACACAGTTGAACATTAAATAATAATTTAATTACGTTAACTTCAACACTATTACAGATACCACTTATGGCAGCGTTATTAAAACTGTGGGTCGCGACCATAGAGAAATAATATACGTCTATGGTCGCGACCCCAGCTATCCTAGAGGGGTCGCGAGTATTCGGGCTAAAAGAAAAATATTTAATGCTAATACACATGAAATCTAAGGTAAATGAATTATAGAAAAGGGTACCCTTTTCTCCATTATTAATTTATGGGGGGGGGGGGGGGGTGATATAATTATATAGAGATATTCTCTAAAGAACTCCTAAAATATATTGAGAAAGAAAGTTCTTCAGTTTCTACAAATAATCACCAAATTGAGTCAGTAGGTGGGTATTCGTGCCTTACTTGCTGTTTCATAGTTATCTTGTCCTAATACTTTGCAAAACGTGGTGGCCGGTGTTGTGCTGTTATTTACAAGAGTAGTTGGAGCACAACACCGCTTAGTCTGCTTACCATGATTGTCGAGACACAGCGTGTGGTATGTGTGTATGTAATGAGTGACCTAATTTCTAATTTCGCGTCGTCATTTCACCAACTTTAATCGTGTGTACAAAGCCCAAACTAAAAGTCATACTTACAAACTCTTGTTTACCTCTAAACAATATTCAAAGCTCCACAAACCCCGAGTTTGCTTTTTCTCACATTTTGTGCGGGGTATTTAAAATCGAGTTACTCTCACGCGGAGGCGGAGGCGGGTGGCGTGGTCCGTAATGTAATTCATTACCCCTTGGGACCACGAGTCAGTAAACCTGGATACGAAATACGGCATCGTTTGTATGAGAACCGAGGTAGCCGCCAAAGGGGTGTGAAGTCTGAGGCGGGAGCGGCGCATGGAACGCCGTGATTGGCCGAGCGAGTAGGTAGCCACGTGACGCCAGTCTTCCATACGTTTGAACGGGATTCATACAATAAGTCGCTCATTGTGTCGATTCGCGATGAAAAGATGAAACGGATTTAACAATATTTAACCCTTCTTTACATCAAGGGAATAATATAACTTTCTCTTAAATGAACAAAGGCAACGCCCCTTTCACAATTTTGCGAATTTGCAGATTTTCGCATAAACACGATAATAGTTCTAAGTTCTGAGATACTTTATTATAAATCTACATCAAATTTCCAAAACAATGATATGTAAGACCTCGTACATTGGTATTATCTTATTGGAGTATTTGTTATTGGAATTTTCCAAAATTAAAAAAATAATGTTAGAAAGTCGAAAAGTTTTGTAACCAAAAAAAATAATTATTATATTATTAACAACTATTTGCTAATTACTTAGCCAACGATATGACAAATTATATTGCAATATGACTTCGCGAAAAATTCGCGAAAATCTACCCTACCATAAAAAATTTATGAGTACCCACCTCGATATTTAATTTTTTTACGGTAAAATGAGGTTTTCCAGGCTTTGCCTTTTTTAACAAACTAACCAGCCATACCCACCTGGATATTTAATTTTTTTAGGGTAAAATGAGGTTTTCCAGGCTTTGCCTTTTTTTAACAAACTAACCAGCCATGCAGCTAGAGCCTTATAAAATGTACCATGTGTCTCTCTGTCAGTTTGACGGTGTGAATTCGTTATATAAGGGTTAATAGAATAACAAATGAAAGGCTGTGTAGTCTGTAATAGAAACATATATTTGAAACAGAACAATAATTTACTTAATTATTTATTTATAGATCGGTATCTATATTAAAATTTTCATTTGGTAACTTTTGAACAATTGAATTAAATTTAAAAGCACAATTTACGACATTTACATTGTTACTGTTTACATTGTTGACATTTACATTGTTATTGTTGAACTAAAGAACTAAAGAACTAACATGTGTCTCGAGAGATGGTCGCGCAACAGATGGATAGATCTCACCGAGACCTAAAGTTTGAGTACCAACACGATGGGTCTAGCACCAGTGGTTCTCGAGTTATGACCAAAACAAAAGTTCATGTGACAGATGGATAGATCTCACCGAGACCTGAAGTTTGAGTACCAACACGATGGGTCTAGCACCAGTGGTTCTCGAGTTATGACCAAAACAAAAGTTCATGTGACAGATGGATAGATCTCACCGAGACCTAAAGTTTGAGTACCAACACGATGGATCTAGCACCAGTGGTTCTCGAGTTATGACCAAAACAAAAGTTCATGTGACAGATGGATAGATCTCACCGAGACCTGAAGTTTGAGTACCAACACGATGGGTCTAGCACCAGTGGTTCTCGAGTTATGACCAAAACAATAGTTAATGTGACAGATGGATAGATCTCATCGAGACGTTCAGATTGAGTACCAACACGATGGGTCTAAGTCCAGTGGTTCTGTAGATATGACCAAAACTAATGATCACGTGACAGATGATAATTCCGACCCCTCACTCGCATGATCGCATCGCATTTCGCATTTAGATGCTAGCTAGCTAGCTAGCAGCGGAGCGCAGGCGCTATATAGCATTTAGCATTTAGCAGTACCACAGATAAATAGCACATACTTCATTGCTTTGTGCGTTCCAAAACAAACGAACCAACAAAGTTTTACGAACGAAACAGCAATGCTAATTAAAATTAAATGTGATTATTGCTTAGCATTTAGCATTAATTTTTATTCATCAGGGCGCTTAGCAGTGCTAAATGCTAACGGGGTATTCATTATGAATTAATTTTGTTAATGCTAAGCATAACAAGACTAATTCCCGGTAGACGCATGACCTAAAGAAATTAATTTCTTTAGAGTCGCTCAAAAGTAAAAACCGGTAGGTACTGGTTGAATGAAAAAAGCGCGATAAACGAATATTGAACGAGGAAACCTGCTGAGGTTGACTAGAAGAAATGTCCTTTGGCAATAAGGCAGAATGCATGAAATATCTGTATACATTTAACATACATATTTATCAATAAATAAAAAAAATTACAAGAGCTAACTGCATCCAACACGATAGTCGACCTATGGTGGGTAAGCAGAAAAGAGCTCTCCATACATATTTACGCCGATGTTTGTTACTGAAATTCAAGCGAAAAATGCTATCAAATTGAATGAAAGTACTTACTCGTGAAAGGTGACTCCATCTGTGTTCAAGTTTGAATTTTTCGACGACTTTTTGCACCAAAGCACTGCACAATGAGGCATTTTGTGACAGACGCGCACGTTCGCTCCGCCTGAGCGGCGGACGGAGACTAAGATCGGTCGCCGGCGCTAGACTGACGCGCTGGCGCGTGTGCGCCGACGCGCGGCTACCCCTGTCCTCCTATGTATAGCGCCTCCAGGCTTACTGACTCGTGCTTGGGACGTGAGTGACGTCATACGAGGGGAAGGAACCCTCAACACTTCACTTCCCATTATCCATCAGCCCGTAAGAGGGATCGCTGGTGACCGGCAGAAATATCATGTAAAATTTTAACACGCAACTGTAAAAACGTCAAATTTTATTTACGGCTCCATAGTGCCTACATATTCTGACAGGTAGTGGTCATCTTCATTTATTGTATTTTTAACCCCCGACGAAAAAAGAGGGGTGTTATAAGTTTAACGTGTGTATGTATGTGTATATATGGGTGTATGTGTGTACGGGTGTGTCTGTCTGCCGCGTCGTAGTTCACAAACGGATGGACAGATATGGATGCGGTTTATTTTATTAAAAAAATTAATAAAGTAATTAAATAATCAAATAATTAATTATCTTAAAAAGTGGACCGATTTGCACGCGGTTTTTTTAAGCTTGAAATAAAAGTTAAATTAGAAATTTAAAAAACCCCGACCCCATCATCGTCATGGTCAAAAATAATTTCCGTTTACTTAAAGGAGTCGGGGGACTGCTAAATACTTAAATAAAATATAAAAACTCAAGCTGCCCGGGTATTTACTTAGCGGCCCTCCGACTCCTTTGAGTAAGTAAACGGAAATTATTTTTGACATTTTAAGGGTCGGGAGTTTTTTAATTTTCTAATTTAACTTTTTACCCTATGATTTTATCTCTTTCAAGAGGCGCGTTTCAATGTTATTGTTATTTCATTGTGTGGTGACCTCTAGTCACAGCATGGAAAATCGATAACCATTTACAACGCATCGCGCTGCAGACATAGGATTAAAAGGACTACAGAGACAACGAAGTTTCATACCAGTGCCGTGAGATGGCGCTAACGACTAAAATGTCAGATGTCATTCTTCCCTACAACACATTCACGCAATTCTTTCGACTCTCTGCATATAATATACATACACTTATCAATACTGAAAGCATCGCAAGCTACCCAGCCAACCCATGGAGACAGGGGACGCTGACATCTCTCCACACTTACCATTATCCTCTACAATAGAATGGCTAAGCACGAGGTTTGATTCTCAGCTTCAGTCAATTTTATCCCCGAGGAGGTGTCAGTTCGAATTGTAGACGGATAAAATCTCTGGAGAAAGGCCATTTACCCGCGATTTGAAGATGAGTGGATTGCAGGCAATGATATTTTAGGGAAAGATACGTTCTCTATACGACATACGGTGCTTGCAAACGGCACGACCTTGAAAAGTTGGGAGAAAGAACTATAAAAGTGATGCGCCGAATCGAATAGTCTTATTCAAATTATTAGAATTTTTCTCAAGTTCGAATGCGTCGCACTTCGAACAGTCGCGGCGATTCCGATTCATTCATTTGTTTTTCGGCGTTTGCTTTCGTGAATTATTTATATTCAGCCGGAGTGACATTCATCATTGTCCGACTGCCGGAGGAGTGATCTGTATGAATTTCTACGATTGCAATTTTATTTCTACGGTTGAAACAATCTAATTGGCGCATCACTTATTTATTACAAAGCCACATTGCAATGTGCATCGCATTGTGACGTTACAATGCATTGTAACGAACGTCACAATATTGCGAGAGGAAGACGGGCGGCATTACCGCCGGTTGAAAGAAAAAAGAGACAAGTATATTTTGTTCTGCATCGTGCATATAGCACAGTCCGCGTAGTGGGAATGAGATCGCGCATGCGGGGCGCAGCGCGGGAGAGAAAGGGAGGGAATTAAAGTTATGTGGCGGTTGGTATAACCAAAGAGTTTGTATTACGTCGCTGCGACGTAATACAAACTCTTTGGGTATAACGTATAACTGATAATAACTACTTAGGAAGTACAACACACGTCCGAAAGTCCGAATACGTGCGTCGATGGTGCGAGACTGACTTCTTACAAGACCGGGGTCTTGTATTTAATGTGCCGCTTGGGAGCTCGGAAAACCTATCTACCTCCTTTTTTAAAATATACGAGTAGGTAATATCATTGATTGCAGGTGGTAGAGAAATATTTTCGTTGGGACCGTAATTCCACAACTTTTGCATTGCGACACAAAACGATTTAGACAATCGTGCTATTCTAAAAGCTGTATACTCTATTCACTGAACAGAGTAAACATAGCGTTCTCTCTTTCGCACTTGTGTATGCAAGTAAAAGGGATAGGTATAGATAATTGTCAAGAAATTTAGAAATGCCTTTACATTACTTTACGACGAGTAATATTCTTCTTACTATTTATAGTATATGTACCAATTCAAGAAAATATGTGAATATATCAAAAATATAATTATATTTGCGAGAGAGTTCAAATTATGAAACAGATATAAATCCGAGAAAAACGCCAAGTTGTAGAGTAAACAGAAACAATGAACATAACAATATACGCGTCCGCACCGTACAAGCGACAGTTGTAGACTGACATTTATTTCGCCGCCACGTAATCGCTTCGTTAGCTCGTTATCGCCAACCAATGCCCCGTACGTTGTGATTTTTCTGGTATTATCTCTGTTCGGCGAATAGAGTATAGTGTCGACTACAAATTGACGTTCCTCGAGTGTGCGGTGGGTTTAGCGATTCCGATTGAGGAGAGATGAAGCGAATTCTTTAGTACAGTGGCAATAGTAAGTAGTATAATATGCACAAAATTATGCTATTCAGGAAGTGATTATTTTGACAGAGAGCAGTTGGTAATCCAGTCGCGTACTTCAATTTTACGCGCGAACTCACTCGCAGGGGAAATAAATCATTTCATAAATATACACAGCGCAGCGCTGGGCGGCGACCGGTGTTTTAGGTGTGAACGGTTTTGATGATAATCTACGGTAGTAGAGCTTGGGAAAGTTATGGAGCAATTGTCCTTAAAACTGGCTATGCCAATGTCTAATGGTAGTAAACTGACTCCTGCTGCAGTATGTCTGTTGACATTTTAATACTTTAAAGATAAATACTCTTATTTCTAAGTAACCCCATTTTAACCCTTGTCTGCGGCTCCGCTCGTGTTAGGACTAGCACGCATTGTGAAAAATAAGGCGGTTTTTTTCGCAAATTCTGTATCATATGGTTTCTGCAGCAACTGCGTTTGACACCATCGTCATATATCACCTTAGAGATAGTAAAAAAAAAATTAACTTCTCACATATTATTTATGTTAATGTATCTATATAAAAATATTCGATTCCATTATTTCCGATATTGGCGTAGGCGTCCCCTTCGATGTTAGTAATATGCTGATTTGTACGCCTACGGAAAATGCTTGAAATACCCTCAGGAATCGAAGGGCGTCGCAAAATATACGATACAAATCCACAAATCATCTTGATATACGTAAATCACGTTTTATCCATCGAAGTTCGTCGACCATTATGTATGCCTATTTCATTTTACGGCGCACGTTCTCAGACTTTCGATACATTACTAGTTTTGCGATAAGATGGACATTTTTATTTATGCCTTATATGAAATGGCAATAAAATGGCATACTCAATATTCAATAGAAACGCAAGTAGGTAATGAAATAATGGCATAATAATGACGCTGACGGCCGCGGAGGCGGGATAGCATAATAATAGTTTCTGATAAAAAAAATTATTTGTAAAATTTTATATTATAGTATTCGGTAATCCCAAAATGGTAGATCCATTTTTGGATTACCGAAGACACGTATAACCATATCTCTGAGTTTCTAACGAAATAAAAAATATTCAAAGTTTTTCCAAAAGTTTCCTACATCAGCATTGGGTCGGGGCGGGCGGCGTGCTTTGCTGCTGAAATAAAGTAGAAATTCGCGTGTCATCCCGTTGAGGACAAAACATTCAAAAGGATATAAAGGCATACAAAGTTATGGTAACATTTACTTCATCCCACTTATTCTACAAATGCACACAATTTTCACTACAAATGCACACAATTTTCACTACAAATGCACACCATTTTCATCAGGCGGTTCATAGTATGCCTATTTATAAAAAATACGTGACTTCACAAGTGCAACAAATACATATAGACATATTTGTAACTAGCTTTTGCCCGAGGCTTCGCTTCGCGTGTTTGTGATTTTACCTTTTTTCTCACAGCTCAGGCCGCCGATATGTAGCGTTATGATTTATCCCATTTAGCCTAAAACCATCTTGAGAAATTGCAGAATGTAACATTAAAAACTGTATTTAAATCGATAAAATTGTTCTCGAGTTACGAGGAAATTGAGACAGTGAGCGCCAGTCCTGGATTTCCCATTAGGCCGTATAGGCCGCTGCCTAAGGGCGGCAAACTTGAGGGGGCGGGATATTTCCGAAGGCGCTAAAGAATATTACAAGTAACACTTGCGCTGTGGTAAAGTGTAAGCCGTCAAGTTCGTGCGCGATTATGAACGCAATACTCAAGCAAGTCACTTGTGGATAGTTTTCGATCTATTAAATGCTAAATATCATTGTCAGCCTCGATAGCTCAGTGGTGCAGACAGTCGACTGTCGCTATTGATGATTAAGCAACGCTGGGCCGGTCAGTATTTGGATGGGTGACCGCTCGACCGTTGGAGGCTGACCGTGGTTCGGATTCCACGTAAAACCGTAGGTACCTTCCCTTCTTACCTTTCTAGGTGGTAGGGTTCAACGCGCCCGGGTTGGTACCACCGTACTGTATGAAACGTCGGTCGAAACGGCTATGTAAATAGTTTTCCGTCCAGTTCAGTGTAGCCGGCACGACCGAAGGGAAGCACTGACATGGCACCTAGTTCACCCGGTGTTATGGGCTGACATCACGGATGTTGTAGGTGATGTAAAAAAAAGGTAAAGGTTTTGCGACTTAGTAATACTCCTGTCCTACGTTATTAGGTATGCTTTGCGCGGGCGGCGAAAGTCAATTGGCCTATAGTAAAGAACAGTACAAGTCCGGCACTGGTGAGCGCATGCAGACTGACTGACTGACCTGCACAACGAGTGGATGCCTCTTCTATCCATTTCAAATGTTTGGTTTAGAGATATAAAGTCAAACAACGTGAATAACTTGTCGGGATCTAACGTCGGGAATAAATAACGCAGGAGCGCGCGAAGTTCTGCGACAGGTACGCTCGGCACAGTTGGGAAAGTCCTTCCGACATTCCTCCGCAGTTATAACCTCTGGGCCTCCGATCCAACTGACCCTTCTACACCGAGAGCTACTGCCGAAAAAAATGCACAGATCTCATGCATTACATGACCTTCGGGTACATTGAAAATAACTTTTAGGGCGTATTCAGATATAAGAAATATGTCAATTTTGAAAAATTGGCAAATATTGTCAAAAATAAAAAAATTAATAAAATAAAAAAATAATAATTCTTAAATTTCAAGTAGGTATATGCATACACGAAAACCATTTTAACTACTCACACTGCAAGATAAAGCCGATTCGTAATTCTCGTAACGGAAAATTTAAAAAAATCATAACTCCCAAATGTTTCACTTTTTTTCAAAAAATAAAAAACACGTTCCCAGGTAATGAGTCAATCTACAATATAAAAATATAAAAGTTTAAAATATATATTTGGAAATATGTTTAAAAGTGCCCTTTTTAAACCCTCTAAAGCGGCTATTTTAAACGGTTTTTTGTGATTGTCTCAAAAACTCAAAAACTTTTTAATTCCTTTTTTCATCACCTTGTAGCCCTCCTTGATGCGCGCCATTTGACACCGTAAATATTCACGTAGCCTCACGACACCAGGGCGAATTCGCACTCTCGCTAGAAATCCGCGACTATACTGAAGCGATCGAAAAGACATTTTCAATGTCAAAAAAGTGCCCCTGTGCGTCCGAGCTGATAACACTAGATTTTGCCCCGGCTTCGCTTCGCGCGACTTTTGCTTACAGCTCAGGCCGCCGATGACGTAGCTTAATTATTTATAACCTAAAAGAATTTCGAGAAGTGACATAATCGTGAACAGTGAAAATCGTATTGGATTAAGTGGTTCTCGAGCTATGTGGATATTCATAAAATATTATATTGACGTAGGTTACACAGTCGCCCGTAGAAAGTTAAAAGCTTATTGCTAAGAATAAATAAAACATAGAAACATAAATATAGCTTGATGTTGGCCCAACGAATGTTGTGTTGTGTTGTTAAATAATTCCAGACTGGGGTGAATGGTGAGGTGACCCATTTCAAAATTCAGAGTTTCATTAGCCGCGCATTTACGTCATGCATGAATCAGAGTAGTTGTATGCTTGTGAATCCATGTAATCTAACTTCCCGCATGTTACTAGATAGTCTGTCTAATGCAATTATTATTCCTTCTAAATTGGGACCACCGCACTAAAGTATGCATAAGTGACTTAGTGTTTAGTTATATAAAAATTAAGTTCCGCCTTTGACGTTGTGTAATGGCATATTAGAAATCTAGTTTTTTTTGTTGAAAGCTCTACATGCAGCGCCGAGCCACCTATAAGGTGTCTAACGACGCCCAAGGACATTCAGTCGTATGCGGGGGTTGCGAATGCCATGCCGGCCTGACAAGTGCTTATTGACGCCCCTCTAGAAGGACCTGAGACTGTACTTGCGGAAAATATGTGGGCAGGGAGAGCGTTCCAGACTTCACCAGTTCTGTGAAGGAAAGATCTGCAGAACCGATTGCTACGCATCCGCGGTATGTCCAGCGTATAGGAATGCAATCCCTGCCCAGTCCGCGTTGCGCGGAAGTTGAAAGGACACGGCGGATGATCTAGTGAGAGATGTCTTCTGCGATGTCAGCCCATGACAAGTTGTTCCGCCGGAACTAGGTGCCATGTCAGATTTCACATCAACACATGTTTGGTGTTTGTTTCATTTTGGCCGTATCGATGTTTCGAAAGGGGAGCTGCTGAAAATCTGCTTCGCTCTGTCGTGCACAGGTGTGAATGCACGGAATTAATGATGATTCACAACTGATTGGCTTTCCTTTTCGTCACATGAATATTTCTGTTTTTATTTATTTCAATTGTTTTGCGCATATTTTTGTGACGAATACCTTCTTTCTTTCTTTCTTTCTTTCTATCTTTCTTTCTTTCATTCTTTCTTTCTTTCTTTCTTACTTTCTTTCTTCCTTTCTTTCTTTCTTTCTTTCTTTCTTTCTTTCTTTCAGAATTTCAAGTGTAAATGGTTCTTTCGCCTCTGACTCCCGGGCTGCTGCGGCCGTGCCGAAGGCTATACCGTATACATCGGCGTCCGGCCCGTAATGTTTTACGACTTATCGGATCTCAGTCACGAGCTGGACCCTTGTTATTGCCTGCTGCCGCCCGCCGCGGCAATAAGGGAGAGCGAACTACCCGCGGACTCCTTCCGACTTCCCGCACACCGCTCAGCTCATACGATTGATTAACTTTTACTGTTTCACCTGCCGCTTCTTGTTCAATTTCGCTTTTTCAATTCGCCGTAAAGAACGTTATCAAAAAATACATTTAATAAAATTAAAAAATGATTGGGAAAACGTTGGTTATGTAATAGAATAATTGAATCCCACCAAAACATATAATATAAAAAGATGCCAAGTCTCGCACGCAACCTTTCCACCGTAAAAAGTTGTAAGATCCCATGCAGAGCCAAGTCTTTTCATATCATTGAAGCCCGAATTCAACAATGTTGCCATAAATTATATTTTCTACTTAATAATAATCAATATTTCGTTACTCCTCTTATATTTAACATCTTCATTTCTATAAAAAAACACCTTGACTTGGCAATCGGACAGCTATAATATTATAACAAATGGTTTCAGGTGTTTATCTCTATCCACAACAAAGATACAGCGAGGCCAAAAGTACCCTGAGTTGCTTCGAGAAAAGGATGGTACGGCCGTGTTTGCTCGACTTGGCGGGGGCACTGCCGTGCCCCCAGATTTAAAAAAACTAATAGATAATCAGCGATTCCCTGCGTAGCCACCTTACAAACGCCCAATGATAGGTGTAACGCCCAGGCATGATCAGTCTATGGACATACGGTTTGGGGGTATGGAGTATATACGGAAAAATGTAGGGAAAATATGCCGAAACCGCTCTAAAAGGGACAAAAACTTGTTAGCAATGCATCTCTCCCCGTGTGTGTCGTAAAAGGCGACTAAGGGATATGACTCTCTTCTTATATTACTAGGTGGTAGGGTGTAACCCGCCCGGGTTGGTACCACCGCACTGAATGAAAGGTCGGTCGAAACAGCTATGTAAATAGTTTGCGTTTTCCGTCCAGTTCAGTGTAGCCGGCACGACCGAAGGGAAGCACTGACGTGGCACCAAGTGCACCCGGTGTTATGGGCTGACATCACGGATGTTGTAGGTGATGTAGCCAACCGTGTCAGTTTCCTTAAAAAAAAACCTACCATAACTTAGTTTTCTGTTACAAAACCAATAAATTAGTTTATTTCTAGAATGTATTGTGATCATTTTGACATACAAAAAAACCTAGCGTGATATGATAACCCATCCATATGATACCGATACGCGCCCTTGTTGATGTGTGTATATTTTTGTGTGAGAGGAGATTACATAAGAGAAAATAGTATACATTCATAGGAATTCAAAATTATCGAAAGGACATCATCCTGAGCGGAGTTATTGCATTCTTGAAGTTATTGCGAATGATTATGCATAAAAATGAAATCAATACAAAAATATAGGTTATACCAAGTTTTGTCAGCCTCGATAGCTCAGTGGTGCAGACAGTCAACTGTCGCTATTGAATGTTAAGCAACGCTGGGTGCGGTCAGTACTTGGATTGGTGACCGCTGACCGTTGGAGGCTGACCGAGGTTCGGATTCCTCGTAAAACTGTAGGTCCCTGATTGGTGGTAGGGTTTAACCCGCCCGGGTTGGTACCACCGCACTGAATGAAACGTCGGTCGAAACGGCTATGTAAATAGTTTGTGTTTTCCGACCAGTTCAGTGTAGCCGGCACGATCAAAGGGGGAAGCACTGACATGGCACCTAGTTCACCCGGTGTTATGGGCTGACGTCACGGACGTTGTAGGTGATGTAGCCAACCGTGTCAGTTTCCATACAAAAAAAAAACAAAACAATTCAGGCGGGTTAACCCTACTACCTGGGAAGGTAAGAAGGAACAGGGACCTACAACTTTGCGTGGAATCCAAAGCACGGTCAGACTCATTGGTCGAATGGTCACCCATTAAAGGTCCGTCCCCGCCCGGGTGTGTTTATCTTTCACAATCGGTAACCAGTAACCTCTCGTATCTCAGGGATACAGAGGGGCGACGCGTCCACCGTCCTGGAAACCATCCCGGGGACTAGATTCCTTGAGAAAATTTATAATTTATAATTTAGTTTTATTTGTAAGTACATGATAAGTTTAATTAATAATATTGCTTGTAGTTTTAATTTTAATTTAATTTCTTATTATTTTTTAATAAAATTATTCTTTACTTGTATTCACTCTAAAAATATATGTATAATATATATGTACCATGTGTGTCTGTCTATATTGCACTTCTAAGGTCTCGTATCTATCAACACGTGTGTTACAAACCGTTAAATGATGATTGTGTGCATTTTTAGATTATGTTGTGGAAGTACATTTGTATGCAGAAGATGGCAATAGCAATTCTATGAGTTTGAATGTTTTGGTCGACATACATACTTGTGCACAATATCGGCCTTGTCATTGCGGATCAGTGTGGGATCGGGCCGGGCTCGGGAACATTTTTTCGTCTGCGGACTTCGGGCTTAACAAAGTTTAGGAAGGGTATTGTGTAATGAAATTGTGTAGAAAGCCTTTGTGGAAAGCGGGTTTGTCCCGCCCGCACTCCTCTCTATGTTAGCTTTCGTTTACTTCTTTCATTATGGGGGGTAGAGCCGTTTCTGAACGTCGTTAGAACACATTGTAGGACTTTCTAAGCCTAAGAACCTTAGGCGTTAGGTCTGGGTGGGGTGGTCTTATTTTGCTTCAAAACTTTTTTTTGTTACTGAGTCCCAAAATGATATTTGGGCCAACAAGAAATTTAATATCCTTTATATTTCATAAAATATGCAGGCCCCTGTTGCCAAATCCACAAATTACCTGCAAACAATCCGATTAAAAAACTTCCAATGCTGATCTGACTTCCAATAAACGATCAATTCCTAAATCTTTTAAAAGGCCTATTTGTTGTTTTTAGCTACAGTAAATGCCTGCGTAGAATAAATATTCGAAAATAAGGCGATATAATCCAATCAGGACTCGTCTGTCGACTAGTGATGGATCCGCCAAAAAGCCCATCGACTTGTTTGAGGATCGGTGCTCCAGATTATGATTGCTCAACATGCAGGTATTGGTTTCGTGAGCTACTTCTTTCGGTATCCCTTGACGGTCTCTTACTTCGTCGTTTTCGTATAATTCATCTCAGTAGGTCGCGGTGGAAGTGTCAGGAAGATTTATTCTGTGAGCACGCAGTGGGTGAGGTTCATATTGTCGCCATAACTCATCGGAGGTAATAGGTTTGGGCCAACAGGTCGTAGGCGGCGATGGGTTGCTAGAGGCCCGGCGGCGCTCCCCGCATCTAAATGATGGACTGTGGACAGTGTCGTAGCTAGGGTCATTGGCGACCGGGACAAGATTCCGATTTTCTAACTAGAAAATTTGTATTAGAGAATATTGCTAAAACTCACTAACCGCGTTATCTTCCTATAGACAGCTTAAATGAAACCAATGCTTTCAATTGTGTATTAAGAAACCTTTTCGTGAAAAAAAATGTTTCCCTTAGTAAATCGCCAAAACACCAATAATCTTACGGGTTAAAAGGAAAGACACAGGAGAGCAAGAAGACTCACCAATATGCTCCTAATGCCTCCTCGATCTCTGTACCCTGCCGGGCCCAGCTCGCGGAACTGGTGCAGCTAACAAGTGTGGACAAGAGAAAGTGGCACGGCCTCTTTATCTGGCGTATGAAAAACTACGAGTCTACTGTGCATTTTATGTTCCCGGTTACGACCCTGTAATGGTCTGATGATTTAATACAGTGTTCTCTGGACGTTCTGTACTAAAAGTGCGAATGCTCTAGGTGGAACTACACTGCAGGGGTACGTCACCGCGAGTCGCAATATTCTTTATTATGAAATTTCATGGCTTAAACCGCTCTACGCGACGGGGCGCACCGCAGCGCGGCAAGCGATTTTATGCCGAGCAGCGCCGCTTTCACCTAGGGTATTGTCAGCTCTAAGAATGCTTTCGCTTGTTGCGCCCACCGCGCTATGCGCCCCCTTCTGTCAGCTCCCAGCTACGACACTGACGGTGGAACGCGCTCAGACAAATTATAGTTGTCAGTATATTAGGTCCGGGCTGCCCGGGAATAATTTGAGAACGAACATAGTAAATATGCCAATAGCCAATATTAATTTTCCGGGTGACCTACATCCGTCAGCTCGCCGGCTATTGCTTGAATTCGGACGACGTTGATGAAGGTTGGATAATTACATTTTTCCCTCTTCTATTTTTCTCTGACAATCATTTTCGGTTTGAAAAAAATATTCGAATCACAATTAGCACAATTCCCTCAGCTCCGCTCGCGTCTTGTTGTATTAGGAGTCAATTCACACGTCGTGTGAAAAAACTTCTCCGCGTATATTTATTTATTTTATTTTGTATGGGTGGCTGAGTCAGGGAATAGCACATGCTCCGATCGATCAGCCAATACCACCTGCGAGAAGGTGCCGATATGGAGACTTCCCTTTGGAATGCTGTCGATACTGGACCAGATGATAACAAACCGAGGCTACTATGCGGCCATCTTACGTTCAGTGAGGTGGATATTAGCCCAGTCGACTACAATTTGAGCCTACCATCTAGTAAGGCGCAAGCGAAGGGCCCTACAGTTTTACACTGGTTCCTAACGGTGAAGCAGCAAGTAAGGTATGTACGTAAATTTTTCCGTCAGAAAAAAACTCATTGGTGATCTCGGCCGGATTCGAACTTCGGACCCTGATATAAATAGTCCAAGCAAAAACCGCACCGGCCAGCCGAAATCAACAATCACACCATGGACATTGATTGCATCGTAATTACATAATGCGTATCGCGTGGAAAAACCCAAAGGTTAAAGATGATAATAATTTTTTTTGTCGAGAGAAATTACATTGAAATTTCGATAAAAAAATTCATAAGTACTCGCACCATACTTAGCAACATAATGTGTTGTCATGTCGTTTGTATATGTAGAAACTGCAATATATATATATATATATTTTATTATGTAGACCAACATGGGTGGCTGTGTCGAGAGACCAATGTCGACAGAGCCAAAAAACCCCTCTCCTCGCGAAACCACGCTCAGTGAGGCGCCATGCCAGCAGATTTGCGGACTGTTGCTAGGCTGTCTAGCCCGTTGATATGATATATCTATATATGGATGTACATGTATATTATATACCTTTAAGTATATATTTATAGGCATTGAATGTATGTATTTATGTGTTAACTATGTATTATTTTTATCGTAGTTAATGTCACACTACCCATCAACTATACCCAGGCACGACTGGTAGAAAATGCTTCTAGGCATTAAGTTCAGCAATTGTAACATTTTTGTTTGCAATAATAATTTTTTTCCTATTCCTTTTCTTCTCTTTTCTATCTGTACACTATATAAAATAAAATATCTCCCGGCTGTCTGTATAGATGTTCGCGTATGATGTGAGAACGGCTGAACAATACATCTGACTTTCAGTTTAGTATTATTCTAAGTCATATTTCCCGTTCGAAACCACGGGCACAGCCAGTCGCTTCATAATAGAATATAAAAAAACTCAATTTACTTTTTATTTCTTGAGGGTTGTAATACTATCTTTCCTTTGTCCCCAGTTTAAATTAAAATCTGATATCATAATTTTGTTCACGTATAAATTTTTTGCTAACCCACTATAATTTATGAAATTGCAATAATAATATTTCTCACAGGTGAAGCCCTACAAAATTTAATAAAAATTTTTTTTTATGGTTTTTAATCGTAATATTGTCATTCAACAGAACATTTTGTTCATACAAAGGTTAAGCGAGTACGATTTAAGGCTGATGTACATGTGATATTATCGCCGATGACACTAGCGCCGGGAAGGTATCAAATAACATAATTATTATCTCTAAAATACCTACACATGAAAATTCTACACTAGGCGTAGGTTTTAGGTTCCCCGATTTAACAATATTATGTTAGGAATATGAAGGCTGAAAATTGTTTTCCAACTTTTCAACTTTCCCTGAAGCCTCATTTTCTGTAACTCGAGAATTTCACGCAACCTATACGTTCATTACACTGGCATCTATATCTACCAAACATCTACTCGCGGCTTCTCTCGTAAATGTATTTATTATTTCAATATTCTCTAGTCAATAACGTCGGCTCAAAATTTGCAGGTGCGTTTAAGTGAGTTATAATTTTTCTAATGTTTTGTTTTAACACCCGAATACACCTGCATACACCCCAGGTGTCAATTTGAGCTCTCTATTTAACTCATTTTACAATATTCATTGCTGACACTTCTTGCAATATTTACAATATTCATTGCTGATCTGATCTATTATATTTACATTTAATATTAAATCATTGGAAAATTGCACCTACTCATTCATGTTATACACTATTGACATAATTATACTTATATTTGATGTATGTATGTATGTATTTAAACTAATTACATTTTCGATTACATGTCAGGCCGGCATGGCATTCGCAACCACCGCGTGCGCCGAATGTCCATGGATGTCGTTAGACACCTTGTATGTGGCTCGACACCACATGTTGCGCTTTCTATAAAAAACATAATCATAGTATTTAAAAAAAAATTATTTCATCTTTTCCCTGACAGAAGACAGGTGTTCGACCGTATCTTCCACGACTCCACACAAGCCGCAGATAGGGGAGTCCTTTAATTTGAATCTGATGAGCCGAATGTATGCGGAAATAATTTGCGGGGGTTTACAAGATGGTCCGATATGCCCAGCGGACGTCTGGGAAAAACTATTTAGTGACCACATCCGTAGAGTTGTTCCTGTATCTCTGCCGCGAGTTCTTATTAGATAGCGAAGAAATACCACAATATTTCACCGAAATACATATTCTATCTGTTAGTTACGTCCTTGTTACAGAATGTGGGGGTAGGAGGAAAAGGAATATTTAAATATTTAACCTACCTATAGATATGTACTTAATTGACAATAATTCCTTGCTCAATTCAATCTATTACATTCAGTCTCACATGAGAAACTGGGCATTTCCAAGTTCCTTAGAGAAAATCAACTTGCAATTCGACCTACTCGTATACCTGTATGACACGCTTGACATAAACTATTCAACATTCAACTAAACCCTCCAACATTAAAGCGATATCTCTGCCTAACAAGGTTAGTTGAGTTCCTGCGTGCGTGGGGGCATTAGCGTCGTTTGTGCTGTCACATCACCTTGTACGTCTACTAACTAATTAGAGCTAGTGGAATACGAGATGTCGCTGGGAGCTTCTCAAAGACTGTGAACGAGCGCACAGCGAGAGCGAACGAAAACTAAACTTCAGCCTTCGATGTTCCCTGTTCGATATCTATGTCGACGAACACTGGCGAGCACCGAGCGCGAACGAATGCGGACGTGCTTCTAGGAAGGGTAGAGTTTCGTAAAGACTGGATCGCTGTGAGCACGAACGAACAAACACGTTCCTTCTTTGGACTCCTTCATTCTCCTTGACGAATACAACAAACATCTGACACGAACACCCTCGTACTCTAGGTGCTGTGCGCCTTGGGGTAAAATCCAAGGCTGTCTAGAACCACCATAACTGATCATTGGAATTTAAATCATTGGATCGGTTCCCTGATTACAAACGAACAGGTAGACCGAAACACATACATAATGCAGAAGTTACTTTTTACAATATTGTCAGCCTCGATAGCTCAGTGGTGCAGACAGTCAACTGTCGCTATTGAATGTTAAGTTACGCTGGGTGCGGTCAGTACTTGGATGGGTGACCGCTGACCGTTGGAGGCTGACCGAGGTTCGGATTCCTCGTAAAACTCTCTAGGTCCCTTCCCTCCTAATCTTACTTGGTGGTAGGGTTTAACCCGCCCGGGTTGGTACCTACCACTGCACTGAATGAAACGTCGGTCGAAACGGCTATGTAAATAGTAGGAAGCACTGACATGGCACCTATTTCACCCGGTGTTAGTTATGGGCTGACATCACGGACGTTGCAGCTGAGGTAGCCAACCGTGTCAGTTTCCATATAAAAAAAATTAAAAAAATATAAATTATGTACCAGAAGAATAGTCCATGAAGTCTGCTAGGTGTTCCGAATACGATCACAGATGCGATGTCCAAATAACATTTTATCAGCAAATTGAACAGGCCATTCGGAGACGATGTGGCTTTGCGGCGCTAGGTGGCGCCCCAGTCGACGCCGATTGCTAATGTATTTTCAATTATTCCACCTGCCAGGCTGCGGGAGGAAACTAATCAAGCTCTGCCGGTACTCATTTGCATAAACCCATATTCAGTTAGCCAGATAACAGTGGGGCTAAACGCTGTGAGCTCTAGTCAGGGTCCTATTCCCGTATAAGCAGAGGGGGTGGCCCTAGCTCTGTTACCCACTAACCCACCTTATTACGGGTCCTTATAACTTAAGTAAGTAGCCTAGCTACACATTTACTTAATATTTCTACATACAATTGAAAGTGTACACAACCGTTGGTAAATTAATCATTCTATAAAATTTCGACTTCGGACATGTATGAATTAAACATTTATCAGTGTGAAATGTTTGTAATTTAGTGTCACACACAAGACAAACAAAAGTGTGGCACCGCGCATGACGACCCACAACTGTTCAGCTACGGTCGGGGAATTCCAGCCGAAAATGTTGAGTCCCGCGTAGAGTACCTTTACGCCTAGTCGACAAGTTCACGCCCAATATTATGTCCTTTTAATGTTTGGAAGATGAAATTACTCCATTAATAAGATATTGTACTTAAATACGCCTCTGATCACATTGGTAGCGCCCTGAATAATTGATTGAATATTCATGTGTATGATTACGAATGTACGTGTTCGCAAAATTATATATACCTAATATGCAAGTTAATTTATTTTGTCAATAGCATGTTGGTTCGTTATCTAGCCACATCTATAATAAATATTTCAATTGGCCTTTTTAGGTTTCTAACATTCGTCATATCAGTCCATTTCTTTCTTTACTAATGGATGTGATGGAGCTTCAGAATTTCTTTTCAATTTTCGTCAAATGTGTCGAGAAAGCCGCACCGTACGGGCGTAGATGAGATGACATAATCATGTGAATGACATACAGTGCTTGCGATGTGTACTTACTTTCTTCGAGAAGGTTTATCGTATTCCAGAATACAACTCGGCCTTCGGCCTCGCCCTTAGTTAGATACTTTATTCAAGAAGTTTTATCGTTTACCTGAACCCAGTTTGGCCTTCGGCCTCGCCCTTAGTCTCTTACTTTCTTCTTTTGAAATACGAATTTCACGCGAACGAAGCCGCGGGCAACAACTACTTTAAAATAACACAAATCCTATACAAATAGATATGATAGATACCTCTTTCTTTCTTGCAGTCCATTGAAAATATAAAGGAATCGACGGACACCTACAAGTACTCGAAAGTACAAATTATTACAGCTAAAACGGAATCGTATAAATAAACGTACGATTAATTTAAAAATTATGACTTTATTCATCTTTAAGCAGAAAATAACGTGATATATGTTGTATACAACGAAATTCTACAGCGACATCACTAAATCGGTGAATGGTCACAAGTCCCGAAAATCGGCATAATTACTTGTGAAATTCAACGCACGTCTCCGGTCGGGCAGGGCTCGCCTGACTTATTATCATTCAATACATGTCTACACTTCTACTCAGAATACTTAACTTACAATTCTGAATAATCACCACTTTTTTGTGCAAAACATTTTGAAGTCCTTTCGTTTCTCAGTATACTGAGGAAAAGTTGAAGCAAAGCGAGAAAAATTTTAGGTACCTATTTGAAGTTTGCGAAAATTTAGGCCCGATTGCGGAAAGGAGAATTATCCTCTGTTTCCGCTAATCGTAATATTATCTCGTGGAAATGTATAATCTCTTCTTCCGTATCCGTGAGATAATCCTAAGATTAGTGGAACCATAGACAATCAGAGGATAATCCTACAACGCGCAATTCGACCTGATTCTTCCCCGTAACCGCATCAGTCGTTCAGAAGTGTCGATTCCAAAGTAGTAGTGCTTTTGGTAACGAACAATACGACAGTTACGACAGTATAACATCAGAAACTTGTTATTTGTGCAAATGTGCAACTGTTGGCTGCTCTTTAAACAACACTATACGGGCAAAAGGAGATATTTGGCTACTTTTGGGTTTATTGACCTGTTAGGGAACTAGGCAGAGCTATCCGTTAAGCTAGTCGAAAATCGTCTATCTCGATCACTAATTCAATGTTTCTCCTATGTCATCTTATCGAATCTCAAAGGCAACTCGTTTGGCATATTTTTTCCGTTTCACTTCAAACGTCGTATCCCCAAGGCGACTCTACCATCGTTATGGCGTTATGCGATCCCACAGAACATATGATACTGAGATACTAACACTTCACCCGTAGCGTGATTGCGCTACGAGAGGGCGTTAGGAGCGCGTGTCGAGAACGACTGACAGTTTCGTGTCGCGCTGCCGAGGACGATAGTACTCAAGGGGCCAAGAAACCCTCATCCGCGATATAACTGAATCACACAGCCATAGAGCTGTGTAACAGACGCATTTAGAATGGCTAGTCGTCCTTGAAGTTCTTATATTGTTCTTATTATACTTTCTAATTTTTGTTATTTTTCTTTTTCTTTTTTTAAAATAGGATATTTAAAATTTTATTTCTATTTATCTTATTGTATATTAATTTATCCTATGTTAAGAGGAAGATTTGTGTTTTAACAATAGTTACTAGAAGAAGTAAGGAATATTTTCATATGATCAATGGGTACGTTATATTTTACATGAAAATATAAAACACTGAAGAAAGCATGTGGTTTTTATGACCGAAACTTTGAAATTCAAATCGACAAATTTACGAGAGTTGTAAAATAGGTTCGAAAAACATGTAAATGAGGGTAAGGCAAGATGAAATATCTATATTGTTTTATTTTGAGAGAAAGTCAACGGATATCTCTTTGAGTAGAGAGAGTTTTCTTTTCACTTTTTTAAATACTGAAACGACGGTTCTGGCCTAGATAAAATTCATTTCGAAATACATAACATCTAAGAAGTCTCTCGTGCGGACCTCGGTAATAATAACAACTTATAAACTAGACAGCAATGAAAAGAATGGTTATGAATAAAGACTTATTTTGAAATGTATTGTTTCGTTAGATACTGAAGGACCAAACCTTCCCCACGTACATATGTACAAGTCTAAATTTCCACTTCACGTTACATCCGCCCACCCTTTTCCGTAAAGGGCCCCCACTTCACGGACATTTGTGACGTTACGTTAACGAGAAGTGTCCAGAAGGATAAAACTAATATTTACAAGACACCTTCAATAAAATAATTAATTTAAAATTTTATAGACAATTCTAATTAAGAACATATTAAAATATTATCCTATTACTTTATGTGAGCTTTTTTTTTTATGGAAACTGACACGTTTGGCTACATACATCACCTACAACATCCGTGATGTTAGCCCATAACACCGGGTGAACTAGGTGCCATGTCAGTGCTTCCCTTCATTTCATGTCGGCTACACTGAACTGGACGGAAAACACGAACTATTTACATAGCCGTTTCGACCGACGCGACGCGACGTTTCGTTCAATGCGGTGATACCAACCCGGCCGGTATAAACCCTACCACCTATTAAGGTAAGAAGGGAAGGGACCTACAGTTTAACGTGGAATCCGAACCACGGTCAGCCTCCAACGGTCGAGCGGTCACCCATCCAAGCACCGACCGCGCTCAGTGTTGCTTAACAACAATCGACTGACCGCACCACTGAGCTACCGAGGCTGACGAATTTCCTTATCCCTTAGTCGACTTTTACGACATGCGACGGGTAGAGATGCAGTGGGGCTATTCTTTTAAGTACCGGCTCCACACGGCACAGCTAAACTTGTATATATACGTATATACAATTGGTTTCTCGGAAACGGCTCTAACGATTTGGATGAAATTTAGTATTTAGATAATGTTATTTTTTTTTAGTTTATCCAGATAGGTGTAGACGTACGCCCAGGTACTTATTATTTAATTAGGTATCTAGTGTTTTCGATCAAAATGTACATTCTAATATACAGGGTGTCCCCGGACAGGTGTAGTTCCTTTAGGGAGGCTATTCTACGCTATGTAACAAAAGCACTGGTGAAAGAATTTTTTAAATATGTGCTTTCATTAAAATTTTAGGATTTCCTAACAAACTAAATGCATGCTACAATGTGTGGGCGCCTTTAGACCGCGCGACTGTGAAATGCAAGGCGGAATGACGCGGGTCGGGGCGCGAGCGGTACGCGGGCGGGGCGGGCTATCTTTTTGCTTTCACTCGCGTCGCGTCCCGTCCGTACTCCCGCTGCCCGCCGCCCCGCGCCCCGCGCGCGCCAGATTAGAGCATTACAACATTACACTACATTAATAACTTTAAATATTTATATCTCCGCAACGTGCGTACCTAGAACTCTACTTCTCTTACTAATTATGTTTGTTGCAAAGCGCAGAATAGCCTCCTTAAAGGAACCACACCAGTCCGGGGACACCCTGTATATACTTGGTGCCCCTATCACAGATGATGCAGGGTTGGAAGTTTTAAATAAAAAACTAGCCGAATTAGATTCACTATTTGAAAAATTATTTACTCTGAACTCACACGTTGGCTACTTCCTTCTTAAAAACTGTTTTTGTATACCAAAATTAACTTATATAGTCAGAACAACTCCACTGTGGAGATACTCAGAGTTTGTCGTGGCCATGGATAAAGCAATTAAATTAACATTAGAGTCTCTTTTCAATATAAGATTAAATGAAATGCAATGGATACAGGCAATTATGCCAATAAAATTCGGAGGGCTCGGCATCAGACGTGTGTCGGACATCGCCCTCCCCGCTTTCTTGGCGTGCACTCATGGCGTCTCGGGTCTTGTCTCTAACATGTTACCATTTCCTGTAGACAGATCTGAGATCAGCCATGTGTCGGACGCCGAGGATGCGTGGGAGGTGCTCTGCCCGGGCACTTCATTGCCGCCTTTTCCACACGTTCAAAAGAACTGGGACCTAATAAATGTACAACGGATAGTTTCAAATTTCAACTTTAATTCTCTGCTTGATGAAGCCAGGTTCAAAGAATCAGGTGCCTGGCTTCATACAATCCCGTCTACCAATATCGGCTCTATGTTGGACAACAATACTCTGAGAATCTCCATAGCGTTGAGACTCGGTTGTAACCTTGTACAACCTCATAAGTGCGTCTGCGGGGTTCAAGTAGAGTCAAACGGCATTCACGGCCTAAGTTGCAGCAGAAGCGCAGGTCGGCACTCTCGACACGGCACCCTGAATGATATTCTGCGTCGGGCTTTTAGCGCGTCTAATGTACCGTCAATCTTGGAGCCCTGTCTCAGCAGGGATGACGGCAAGCGCCCAGACGGGATGACATTGATACCATGGTCAAAGGGTAAAGCACTCGTCTGGGACGCCACCTGCGCCGACACGCTCGCGCCCTCGCATGTCGTGTCGACTGCCAGGAAAGCCGGCTTTGCTGCTGAGACGGCCGCCCGCACCAAGCACTCCAAAAATCAGACATTGACAAACATTCAAAATTATATTTTTATCCCTTTCGCTATAGAGACCATGGGTCCCATCTGTGAAGAGGGCAAAATTCTTGTGCACGATTTAGGATCACGACTCTGCAGATCCTCGGGTGACTGCCGGGCCCGGGCGTACCTGCTGCAACGAATCAGCTTGGCGGTGCAGCGAGGTAACGCCGCTAGTGTCATGGGAACTTTCCCCTCGTCGGCCTCTTTGGATGAAATTTTTTATCTAGCAAACTGAGGCCGTTGAGGGAATTGCTCTATGACTCTGGCGGTAGGTCTACCCGGATCGTGGTAGTCTCTCGTGTGGCTAATTATTTTTAAAGTTTGTTTATTTTGTTTTAGTTTAGGTAATTTTAATTTGATAGGTAGTTTTAGTTTCTATTTTAATTTAATTACATATATATATATATATACATTGTTTTTTATATAAAGCGCGACATATTGTGCTGAACCACCTATAAGGTGTCCAATGACGCCCATGGACATTCGGTCGTACGCGAGGGTTGCGAATGCCATGCTGGCCTGACAGTTACCCATTCACGCCTCTCTTGAAGGACATATACATTTCTAATGCATTACGCCGCCTTTATATGTAATTAGCCGATAAACCTAATTAGGTTTTGTAACTATTATTACTTTAAGTGAGCTAAACTTGTATATATATATACAATTGGTTTCTCGGAAACGGCTCTAACGATTTGGATGAAATTCAATATTTAGACAATGTAATTTTTTTTTTAGTTTATCTAGATAGTTGTAGAGGCCGAGCGAACCTCGGTCGCCCAGGTACTTATTATTTAATTAGGTATCTAGTGTTTTTGATCAAAACGTAAATTGTAATATATATATACATTGTTTTTTATTTATATAAAGCGCGACATATTGTGCTGAGCCACCTATAAGGTGTCTAATGACGCCCATGGACATTCGGTCGTACGCGAGGGTTGCGAATGCCATGCTGGCCTGACAGTTACCCATTCACGCCTCTCGCAAGGACATATACATTTCTAATGCATTACGCCGCCTTTATATGTAATTAGCCGATAAACCTAATTAGGTTTTGTAATGTGTCGTACGTTAAGGATAAAAATACATTTCATAGTAATTTACCTAGTTCAATACATCTACAAACAATAATTTGCATCAGAGTGCTCGTAACACGCGTGTTGACAACACGTAAGTCGACAAGGTTTGATAGAGATAGACGTTTGTAATTGGTCTTTGTGTACAACATTTAAAATTACGTTTCACCAGCTAAAAGATGCCGCTCCTTCTACAATTTTTAATTCGTTGTCGTGAACCTCAAGGCTGGGATAAATAAAATGGGTTGAAAGACGAATGTGATCGCATTCGAATGACAAATGCGAAATTGAAAGGAGTGTGGAGGAGCGAAAAACATGAGAATGGAATAATATGTCTGGAATAAATCTTAACTACCTTTCCAGAATATTTTCATAAGGCGCTTACCAGTCAAAACCAGGTATCTGCAAAAAACTGCTACATTTCGTACTATTTACGAAGAGCACTTTGAAAACAGTGAGGTTGGTAGGTAGTTCTTTTGCGTGTTTGTTAGGTAGTATTTAGTTATTTGTTACGTTAAAAAATAAATTTTAAAGTGTGATCGATAGATACAACGAGTTGCTATTTAGTAGTTTATATATACTTGATATTTACATGAAAAAGTTCAAAATACTTTTATTTATTTTATTATGAATATTTTATTTATTCAGGTAGACCTACAGTGCTATTACATAATAAAATAATATGCACATACAAGTACGAGTAGACTCGGTAGAGACCAATTACAAGATACACTATAGTAGTACACCAATTACAAGATATACCTACTATAATAATGTAGGAAAAGCAACAAAGCAAAACATAACATAATTTAAGGCAACAAAAATTTCATTGAAAATTAAAAAACATTTATTTGCAAACAAAATTTAAAGTACCACAGCATAATTAGCATAGTACCACGGCTTAATTTTATCTTGTCTATACACGGTGTTGCAACCCCAACCGTAAAACCCGAAAGGGGGTGATTCTGTACATGAAATGGAACAACTTAAGAAAAAAAATTTTTTTTCTCCGTACATTTTGAAAATAGGCATTTCAAATTTGTATGGAAAAAATATTTTTTTTTCTTATAAAAACATATTGTTTTCGCCACAGAAGTGGTTTAGTTTCACATATAGAATAACCCACTTATGTCAGTTAAAAATATTACGGGGGCAACTGCAACACCGTGTATATCTTGGAACTAAATTTTACACCAGTTCCACTCAACCGATTGATCTGAAATCTTGCACACAGTTTTGATACTGGTGAGAATACTATGATACTTTGATACTGGTGGTAGAAAAAATAAAAATAAACTAATAGTAATTTCTTCCAGTCGACCTATAGAAGGATTTTTTTTGTTCGTTAATTAATATTTACTTTTTCAAACAATGTAAAATAAAAATTAAATCAAATATTTTTTTGCAGATACGTTGCGCTGGCTGGTCCTAGCTAGGCCATAAAGGAGCCTCTCATTTACCCCATTCCAAGTGGAGAAGGCAAATAAATTCGTATAAGTCGACCACCCAGCAAGCAAGGCTAACCATCGAAGTTTGTAAACACAGCTTCCTTCCTTCGTTGGTACAGTCCGATAAGATATGCTTGACACTGTGCATTCTACCATGATTGTATGTGGGTTCTACACTTCTACCATTATGTAATAACCTACATACTTTACTAGGCACCCACGACTATAGCTGTATGCAGCCATGCGATAAATAAAATAATACTATGCTGGGTGAAAATAAAGTGTCGCACCGCCTCCCCGCCCTCGTGTCAGCGTGCATGCGTCCACGGCTGGACGTACGCCTCTCCAATTGTCCCTCAATCCTCCCGCTACGCTCAGAGAGGCGCCATGTCAGCTGTAAGGTGGACAAAAAGGTCGTCGTATAATTTATTGACACGCCTTTTGAAGATCCCCAGATTATACGAGAAAAAAGAATCTCACCGGAAGACACACTCACCGGAAGACGATTCCATATTTTCGCCGTACGGACACAGGGACAGTTTCGAAAAGCGAATCCGGCAAGTATGGCGTGTATGGATGGGGGTAGGAGGGATGATGGAAACCATTTCATCAGAGCACCGGCTATGGTAGTACCTATAAAACAGGCTAAGGTAATCGATTGATCGGCTGCGGCGCTAGGATAAAGAATACTTCGAGCTGGGACGCTCCTGTTAGCCGCCCACGTAATAAAAATGCATATAAATAAACAAATAATTTAAGTCAATGGGAAAATGGCATCCTGCCTCGGCGGCCGCAGGCGCCATATATTATGCTCTAACTAATAGATAAGTACATACATAATTTCTTCATACGTCGAATCTCGAATATAGTATATATCCTTATAGCTATATGCCACTCCATATAACTGGAAATCTAAAATTAAATCAAAATAGTTTATCCAAAATTGTCAGCCTCGATAGCTCAGTGGTGCAGACAGTCAACTGTGGCTATTGATTGTTAAGCAACGCTGGGCGCGGTCAGTACTTGGATTGGTGACCGCTGACCCTTTGAGGCTGACCGAGGTTCGGATTCCTCGTAATTCTATAATATAGGTCCCTTCCCTCCTAATCTTACTTGGT
Organism: Nematopogon swammerdamellus; assembly: GCA_946902875.1. Lineage (NCBI taxonomy): Eukaryota > Metazoa > Arthropoda > Insecta > Lepidoptera > Adelidae > Nematopogon > Nematopogon swammerdamellus. The sequence continues at coordinate 16,003,591 of OX336345.1, forward strand.
GGGAGGGTTTAACCCGCCCGGGTTGGTACCACCGCACTGAATGAAACGTCGGTCCAAACGGCTATGTAAATAGTTTGTGTTTTCCGACCAGTTCAGTGTAGCCGGCACGATCAAAGGGGGAAGCACTGACATGGCACCTAGTTCACCCGGTGTTATGGGCTGACATCACGGACGTTGTAGGTGATGTAGCCAACCGTGTCAGTTTCCATAAAAAAAAAAAAATATTAAAATATGAATCAAAATAGATCTTTATAAGCACATACAAATTGTAAATAGTGAATCTTATTTAGTGCTTAAATACTTTTAAGTTGTAATATTATTGGTAAAAAGCTGTTAAGTTCCTTAATAAAATAAAGCGACAGACAGACAGATTTCTACATTGGTATAATAAATAGTAGAGAAGAGAAGTTATAGCTTCATCCATAGAACTCTGAATGGATTCTCTATTCTACTACTGCTACTATTGCTGCCAAGTTTTGATTAAATGAATGTTTTTAATCAATATCTCACACGCTCACACGAACACTGACAGCTGAAACTAATTGGCTCCGAGTTCAGATATGAAATTATGTAAATTCAGTCTTCTGGCTAAAACTAAGTTAATCATTTCGATATCTCGTTAGTGTTACTAATAAACGTTTGTTACGTTTTCAAGTTTCGCATTCATATTCATGTGAATACATTATGTGTGTATGTATGATGGATATTAAAGGTATGCTAATAATTTCCAATTTAAATCAAACCCTAGTATGTAAATATGAAAGTATTATCTTTGATCAGGCCACAGCGAAACGAAAAAACCGGCCAAGTGCGAGTCGGACTCGCGTACCGAGGGTTCCGCCCCACAAAAAAAATTAAAAAAAACACGTTTCTTGTATGGGAACCCCCCTTAATTTTTTACTTTAAAATCTTGTATTATTGGTTGTATCCGCCATAATAACACATATTCTGTGAAAATTTCAATCGGCTACCTATGACGGTTCCAACGATACAGCAGTAGGACAGACATACAGATAGACGGACGGCGTAGGTTTAGTAATAGGCTTCCGTACGTGTTACGGAAACCTAAAAAAAAGGGTTGTTATTTAAGTGTGCCCTGCATGTTAAACCACTCAGCTGGTTCCGACGACCGTAACTTGGGCCAATCAGTGGTGCAACTGGTGATGTCAACTATGACATAACATGTTCCATAAAAAAAAACGGTTCGTAGATAAAACCTATTACTATTTATTTTCCAATTTTGTTTTATGGAAACTGACACGGTTGGCTACATCACCTACTACATCCGTGATGGCAGCCCATAACACCTTGGTGAACTAGGTGTCATGTCAGTGCTGCCCTTTAGTCGTGCCCGTGACACTGGACTAGACTGAAACCACGAACTTAGTGGGGGTCGTAGCAACCTGGGCGAGTTAAACCCTACCACCGAAGGGACCTACAGTTTTATGTGCCGGTCCGATTAAATGCATTTAATCGGACCGGCACAAAGGTCTTATTCCCGAGCAAACAATGTTAGTAAAGAACACGAAGCATTACATAACTCATTTTATGGATTTTCGTACTGGAGTAAGTACGAAAATGCCACTCACCTAACAGTTAAAATACCCCAAAGGTAGGTATTCTATTAGAAAATGCCTAGAGGCATTAAGTGTTGCCTTTTGCCCATATTATATTTGAGTGCAATAAATTTTAAATAATACAATAAAATGTATTGTTTCGTGTTCCTTACTTAATTTTTTTAAATATTTATCACCAACAACCGAGTTTAATTTCATTTATACATTTTGTAACAATTTTGTACATTTAATCTCGATTATCTGTAATTTGTTTTGTTCATAATTTTTATTGTGTTTGTCTTAATGTTTAGCTCTGTTTCCGTTTGTGTGTAAAGTACAGTAAGTACGTGTACGTGTATTCCTATCAGACTGCTGGCTGATGTTTGTTGAACATGTACTGTGTTCTTTTATTCAGTAATACTTCGTACACCTACTCCCACGATATTATAACCACCTTAGTATGATTATATATTATACCTATCATATATTATATATTTAACATGACCTAACTTCTTATCTTTATCTTTACACAATTAATGTCTCCTAATTTATATTTATTCTTAATTAGTATTTAAGATTCTAGTCTAGTATGTAATTATATTTTTCAGGTTTTCATAAATCCTTTTATTTTTAAATACAAAAATGTCACATCTTATCTTTGCTGCTACCTACATTCCTTCATTTACACATTTTACACACCTAAAGGTTGGCTGTAAGAAATCTCTTTAAGGGTATAAGTCCGCCTTTGCATCTCATGTAGTATTCATTGTGTTATTTTTGTGAAATATTTGTGGAGCAATAAATAATTTTCTATTCTATTCAATTATTATTTGTTAGCCTGGATCCACAGCTGAGCATAAATTTCTGCCGTGTCAATTATCTCATAAAATGTGTACTTCGACGTAACTACATACTGTTTCCGCTACACTGGTTTCCGCCAGGTGGTCTGTCACGAACGATGCAGCCAATTTGCGACAGAGAATATAGCCTTAACGATACGACCCGTCCACCCGACGCGTGCAACATACGACCTCGTTCTCGCTCGGAGACAGCAGCGCATTAATGAGATAGAAAGAGTAACGACAGCAATACCTATTGTTTTCATTATGATTAACCAAGTAACAAGTTGAACAATCCACTATTTATAGCTACAAGATAATAACCCAAGTGAACAGAATGGAACAAACAATATAGGTATTGTTTTATAACCCAAGTGAACCCAAGTATAACCAAAGTGAACATAGTGGAACTAACCACTACAGCTAGTGATTTTTTTATAACCGAAGTATACTAAGTGGAAAAAAAAACCATTAGGTACACATATCTAGTTAACTTTAACGTAAGTGAACCAAATAGAACGAACCTAATGATATTTCAAGTGAAGCTAGCGATTTTTTTAATAACCTAAGTGAACAGAGTGTAACAAACAATAGAGCTAGTGAGTTTTTTAAATAACCCAAGTGAACATAGTGGAACTAACCACTACAGCTAGTGATGATTTTTTTTTAATAACCGATGTGAACTAAGAGGGAAACAACCATTACATAGAGCTAGTTAATTTTAATGTGAGTAAAATAGAACGAATCGAATAATTTCGAGTGAAGCTAGTGACTTTTTTATCCCAGGTGAACTAAGTGGAACATTATATACCACTATAACTAATGACTTTTATAATAAATCGAGTGAACAAAGTGAAATGTTGTTTGTTGTCAAATTGTCCGTGATCCTATGAACTAAATAAAGAAACATGAAAATAATAGGACACAAACACCCTCACTTATAGGTAAACTCTCCAGCTCCTGTTTATCGGAGGTCAAAATCTAAAGCCTTCTAAAGGGTTAAATCAAGATGCGGTTGTGGCTCCTCTACTCCCGACTTCGATAACTTCCGACCCTAATGGTCAGCCTATAGGTAGTTCTGCCTACATCAGCTAACGCACTAGCGATGTCAGCTCATCGCACCTTGGTGACAAAGTGCCATGTCAGTTGTACCCTTTTTGTCTTGCCGGCTACGCTGAACGTAAAACCTAAGGGAAGGGACCTACAGTTAAACGTGAAATTCGAACCACGGTGAACCTCAACCGTCGTCGGACGGTCACCCATTCAAAGTCAGGCGCCGATGGATAGCGCCATCGAGCTACCGAGGCTGACTAAGTTACAATTTACCCTACTTTCCTATGAGCGAATATATATTGCTCGTAAGAATTTTCATATAGACAACACAAGCAAGCTTCAACTCCCCGCCTCCGCATCCTGTCATCTCGGTACAATCATCAGATTGCCACGAAGTGCTAGATCGCGCGGTCGCTTCCGCCCTATGTCTTGTGGGAGCGGAAGTAATTCCAGACGTGACGGGGGAAAAGGCCGCGAAGACATCGCGAAAAGCAGTCGTCATGCCATCCGGATGGCGTGGGTGGGTACCGTAGAACATCGAATCGTGCTCTTCTAGAAGTGTCTGGTCACCACAGAGTAAGGAAGACGCGTCGCGCACGCCGCCGTAGTAAGACCGTTGCATAGCTATGTGACTCGACTTTTCGGGACAAACGCATGATCCATCTCTGTGCCTTCATAAACACTCTGCCGCGCGGCGGCAATGATCTGCCGCGCGGCGGCAATGAAGGGTTGACAGAGAACTTGTCGTTTTTTAAACGAAATTCCTCGCGAAATTCCTTATCGCAAGTCACACTTGGCGAATGAGAGCTAGGCCAAAAAAAGTGTAACATTTCGACCGTCACGACACTTTTGCTGTAGTATGTGTGTTTGTGTGTTTAAAAGCGTATGTCTGTGTATAGGTGTATATTACTGCAGTATAGACGTCAATTATATATTTTTTCATTTAATTATTCTCAAACGTTGTCAATTTATTTCATTGTACCTGTTATTTAATACATACATAATATATAGCGTAAGGAACTTCATTACAACCGGGTGCCACGACACCTCGTGGCTCACGGAAGTTTTGGCGGTGGTGGCTGGGCGTAATTTTTGACGAGGACGGTAAAATTGTGTTACTAGCAAATCCGCAGCGCAGTAAATTTTTTTAATAGTGATTTACAGACCGACACACTTTTCTAGGCACCCGGTAAAAGGGTAGAAATTTCATTTCTGCTTTCACTTTGTCTTCGGTGAGTGCGTGAGAGTGACAACCACGAAGCCGCCGCCGCCGCCGCGCCACCAATGGGTGCCTAGTAAATCATGTTAGTATTTGTTTCGTGAAATGTTGTATATATTGCATAATGTTCATTCTACTCTCTTAGTGAAATGTAACATCTGTACTGCGCGAGATTACTGGAATGCCTCTGATGACGTGTTACTAATGAATGATCTTTTATTTTCGGATGGTTATGGCGCAAGCTTAATCCGCTTCACTGGAGAGCGTGATGGTCGCGATTACGCACCTCCTGGCTGTTCCAACACACTCTGATCTAAAAGGAATCTGCCTGTGTTCAAGAAAAAGAAATGCTTGTATTATTGGTGAAATAAACTTCGAACTACAACACAGTTCACGCAGTCTGCCTGTGAGTAGTTCCAATACAAAGTTCAAAGCTCCCATGGCCTAGTTCGAGCACCAGCACTGCCGCGCTATTTTTATTAACAGTAAGTATACACACAAATACGTTACTTGATAATCAGTGAATCAGGTTTTTATATGTTCAAGATTTGTAATATTGTATGTTTAATAACCTAATTTCCTTTACGTCATTGGTCGTAGTGGTTTTTTTTTTTTCATCTGGATCACTAAAATTAATAATACACATGTCATATTGAGTTTACATTTAAAATTATCTCCTTTTATTTTTTTATTTTTTTGACAACCAAAACAACAAAGAGTTTTGTGACAGCGTTCCATCGAAACGTTGTGACAAAAATAAGTTCAAAAACTAAAACCCGACTACTGAAAAATCACGCTCTAAAAAGTATGAAACAAGAAAATGTTCTCATCTGAAATTGTTATGTACAAACTATTCAATATTTTATCGTCTATTAAATAAACAACTTACACGTAATATATTTTAATGTATTTAATAAATATTCATAGTGTTGTTCAGAGGATAGCCATGGTCGTATGCCACTTTGCCCTATAGGGTAGGTGGCATACGACCACGGCTATCCTCTGAACAACACTATGAATATTTATTAAATACATTAAAATATATTACGTGTAAGTTGTTTATTTAATAGACGATAAAATATTGAATAGTTTGTACATAACAATTTCAGATGAGAACATTTTCTTGTTTCATACTTTTTAGAGCGTGATTTTTCAGTAGTCGGGTTTTAGTTTTTGAACTTATTTTTTATTTTAATTATTTTGGGGATATAACTTCGTGATAAAGTATTTGCAGATCCGTTTTACATGTTTTGTTTGTTTAGGTTTTACTGTTTTATAATTTTAACATGTGTACCATAGTCCATAAGGGCAAGCTGGGTTCAGGTAAACGATAAACCGACTCGAAGAAAGTAAGTAACAAAGGGCGAGGCCGAAGGCCGTGCTGCGTTCAGGAAGACGACAAACTTTCTCGAAGAAAGTAAGCAACTATGGGCGAGGTCGAAGGCCGAGCGGCGCTCAGGAAGAGGATGAACCATCATTAAGAAAGTAAGTAACTGAGGGCGAGGCCGAAGGCCGAGCTGCGTTCGGGAAGACTATAAACCTTCCCGAAGACAGTAAGTAACCATGGGCGAGGCCGAAGGCCGAGCTGCGTTCAGGAAGAGCATAAACCATCTTTAAGAAAGTAAGTAACTGAGGGCGAGGCCGAAGGCCGAGCTGCGTTCGGGAAGACTATAAACCTTCCCGAAGACAGTAAGTAACCATGGGCGAGGCCGAAGGCCGAGCTGCGTTCAGGAAGAGCATAAACCATCTTTAAGAAAGTAAGTAACTGAGGGCCAGGCCGAAGGCCGAGCTGCGTTCGGGAAGACTATAAACCTTCTCGAAGAAAGTAAGTAACAAAGGGCGAGGCCGAAGGCCGAGCTGCGTTCAGGAAGACGATAAACTTTCCCGAAGACAGTAAGTAACTATGGGCGAGGCCGAAGGCCGAGCTGCGTTCAGGAAGAGGATAAACCATCTTTAAGAAAGTAAGTAACTGAGGGCGAGGCCGAAGGCCGAGCTGCGTTCGGGAAGACTATAAACCTTCTCGAAGAAAGTAAGTAACAAAGGGCGAGGCCGAAGGCCGAGCTCAGTTCAGGAAGACGATAAACTTTTTCGAAGACAGTAAGTAACTATGGGCGAGGCCGAAGGCCGAGCTGCGTTCAGGAAGAGGATAAACCATCTTTAAGAAAGTAAGTAACTGAGGGCGAGGCCGAAGGCCGAGCTGCGTTCGGGAAGACTATAAACCTTCTCGAAGAAAGTAAGTAACAAAGGGCGAGACCGAAGGCCGAGCTGCGTTCAGGAAGATGATAAACTTTCTCGAAGACAGTAAGTATATGGGAGAGGCCGAAGGCCGAGCTGCGCTCATGAAGAGGATAAACCATCTTTAAGAAAGTAATTAAAAAAGGGCGAGGCCGAAGACCGAGCTGCATTCGGGAAGACTATAAACCTTCTCGTAAACAGTAAGTAACTAAGGGAGAGGCCGAAGGCCGAGCTGCGTTCGGGAAGACTATAAACCTTCTCGTTGACAGTAAGTAACTATGGGCGAGGCCGAAGGGCGCGATGCGTTCAGGAAGAGGATTATGGTCTTCCTGAACGCAGCTCGATCTTCTGACTCGCCCTCTGTTACTTACTTTCTTCGAAAAGGTTATCCTCTTCCTGAACGCAGCTCGGCCTTCGGCCTCGCCCTTTGTTGCTTACTTTCTTAAAGATGGTTTATCCTCTTCCTGAACGCAGCTCGGCCTTCGGCCTCGCCCATAGTTACTTACTGTCTTCAAAAAAGTTTATCCTCTTCCTGAACGCAGCTCGGCCTTCGGCCTCGCCTGTTGTTACTTACTTTCTTCGAGTATGTTTAGGCTTCCCGAACGCAGCTCGGCCTTCGGCCTCGCCCTTGGTTACTTACTTTCTTAAAGATGGTTTATCCTCTTCCTGAACGCAGATCGGCCTTCGGCCTCGCCCATAGTTACTTACTGTCTTCGAGAAAGTTTATCGTCTTCCTGAACGCAGCTCGGCCCTCGGCCTCGCCCTTTATTACTTACTTTCTTCGAGAAGGTTTATAGTCTTCCCGAACGCAGCTCGGCCTTCGGCCTCTCCCTTAGGTACTTATTTTCTTTGAGTAGGTTTATCGTCTTCCTGAACGCAACTCATTTACAAACTTTCGCGTTTATAATATTAAGATGGTTTTAAGTAGGATGTATTTGGGTAGGTTTGGAATGAGGCCGAGTACCGTGTGGGGTCGATACTTAAAAAGAATATCCCCACTGCATCTCTCCCCATGCATGTCGTAAAAGGCGACTAAGGGATAAGGACAAGATGCCGTGCTAAAGGGCGACAGGCTCGCCACCTCTCACCTTGGCACGGTACTTTCACCGAGTCATGCAGCAGGTGGGTCTTCGTGCCATACTTGCTGCTTGATCGATTTAATCTTGTTCGAATCCTTTGCGAAACGTGGTGGTCGGTGTTGTGCTGTAATTGACAAGAGTTCTTGCAGCACAACACCGATTACTCTGCTTACCCCGATTGTCGGGATTCAGCGTGTGTGATATATACATATCACACACGCTGAAAAAATATATTCGTATATATGTATGGAATGAGGCCTGATTTTATTTTATTTAGAAATTATTCCCAATTATCGGGTGCATGCAAGCAAATCCGAAAGCAATAACTAACAATATATATATTTTTGAAATGTGCTAATTAAGCCCTTTCATTTGATACCCAACACGGCATCATTAAAAAAAAATATTTTTTTTATCATGACTTTTTGTCATCTAGAGGGCGCCATAGTCAATTTTGTGTGACGTCACATAGCCTATAACCAGCGGACGATCAAGACGCTTTCAACGATACCTCATTTGTCAAATTGTGATAAGTAGTTTAGAAGTTATGAGGGAACAGATGAACATACATACATACATACATACATACATACATACATACATACATACATACCGGTCAAACACATAACCCTCCTTTTGCTTCGCCGTAGTCGGGTAAAAAGGCACAAATACTTCCTCGAATTTCACCATAAATCTCCAGAAAGATCGAAGCGCTCGGCCTCGGGGTGGGAGCGCGCCGCGCCGCCGTGTCTGTCTGATTGACACCCGTTCAGAATTTGCGCTACATTCTCGCTTCCATTTTCGTTCGAGACACACTCGCCTCTTTCCACGCAGCTGATCTTTTTGCCTCCTTATTCCTCTCATCAGCAACTATATTTTATTCATAATTTTTTTTTTATCGAAACTGACACCGTTGGCTACATCACCTACAACATCCGTGATGTGAGCCCATAACACCGGGTGAACTTGGTGCCACGTCAGTGCTTCCCTTCGGTCGTGCCGGCTACACTGAACTGGACGGAAAACACAAACTATTTACATAGCCGTTTCGACCGACCTTTCATTCAGTGCGGTTGTACCAACCCGGGCAGGTTAAACCCTACCACCTAGTAATATAAGAAGGGAGTCATATCCCTTAGTCGCCTTTTACGACATACACGGCGACATAATCTGAAATTATCCTTTTGACTTCACTGTCTCGGCATTGTTAAATTTTTCATCAAGTACAACATATTTCTATCTACTTTTCACGTTAATATTCACTACAACTACACTGATGTAGATAACTTATGTATTTCTACATGTACATATTTCAATACTCTTTATGAGTGAAAGCGTGAAAAAAACTTGTATAATAAACGTGACATGTGAAAGACAGGCGAAAATGGCGACTGGTCGGTGACCCTGCGGTGTCCCGCGACTTAGAACCACTGCAACTCCGTAGGGACGTCGGCTCCCTAAGTGTGTTCTATCGTCTATTTCATGGGGAGTGTTCAGAGGAGCTGTTTAACGCGATTCCGCCGTCCCCATTCCACCTCCGCACCACGCGTACTGGGCAGGGGATGCACCCCTACTCAATCGACCTACCACGGATGCGCACCAACCGGTTCTGTACATCTTTTATTCACAGAACCGGGAAAATGTGGAACGCACTCCCTGCCCATCTATTTCCTCCCAAATACTACCTGGGGTTCTTCAAAAGGGGCGTGAAAAGGCTCCTGTCAGGCCGGCATGGCATTCGCAATCCCCGTGCATCACAGAATGTCCATGGGCATCGTTAGACACCTACTTGTAGGTGAAACGATGCCACATGTCGCGCTATCAATAAAAAAATAATAAAAATAAAAATAAAAAATTCTGAAAGCTGTCTTCAAATTAAAATATTGAAAATGAAAGAGATAGTTATAGTTTTTCCCGCAAAAGCTTCGTTATACCTACGGTTATTCATTTCAATAAGATACGCTTTCTAATTACCTACTAATGATAGGCGCGTTTTAGCAAAAACCTCTCTTCGTCTATCTCACATTGATGGAGAGAGACGAATCTTCATGAGTGCTTCGTAACGCCCATTAGGCGAGATGGTGTAAAGGTATGGTCAGGCCTCACGCACTCTATGTACTTGCGCGCGCTAATTACCTACCGCCCGCGCGGGCCGCCGGCGGCGGTCTATTTCAGTGAAAATGCGTCAGCCGCGCGAAGTATACATAGATGCTCGCCCACGCAACTGCACACTGCTGCAAAGCAATAACCACTTTACACTCGATCGTTAAGGTACATTTTCGCACGCAGCGATTGGCGTCGTGAAGCAGTAGGCTATTAAAGCCCGAAGGTAGGAACTTTTTCTATGGAGTGATTTATCTGTTACGAAGTAACTATTAAGTAATCTGTGGTATGGTGTAAGTATTCTAGCAACACATTTTACCCATCGACCTAGCGCATAATATCGATGGTTTGGCCTACATTTATACACAAACGTGTGAAGTTTGTGTCCCAAGCCTAGTTCATCTGCACGCTCATTGAGCGTGCTACCTCCTAAAAAAAACATACACAGAGCGCGTTGGAGTTTCACGCGGGCGTAGCTCCGACGTGGTCCCCCGAAGCTATGTGGCTATACGCCCCGCAGGCAGATATACGCAACACTCTTATTTTTCTTGCTGAAATGCTGAACACCCACCTGGGAAAATGGCTTATATTGACAGGCCTAGGGCTACGAATAAACGCATTTATACGGAGTAGGAAAAATTACGTGATAATATTCTGTGATATAATTTATTTTTTTCCTCCAGAACATGGAATGTGAAGTACGTGTCTACTTCACACAGGTGTATAATTTGAACTTGTATGCAATAATAACAGGGTTGAAACCATCGACCTTGAAAGGGCGATATACCTGCATAGTAGAGGTACGCTGCGGATATATCGGATAGGGCAAAAGATAAACGATTCACGAAATACTTTACTAAATGTGACCTGTGAGACTAGAATGCGGAGCATAGAATTTGTGCATCAATTGTACCACTAGGTTCTTAAAGCTAAGACGTCTTACACAAACATTTATGAGCCAAAGGTTGACTGGAAAAAATCACTACTAGTCATAAGGTCGCCTATTTTATTATTCATCCGCACAATAATTTTTTTTTTTGTATGTCTGCGTGTAATTTTTTTTATTTTTTATTGGTGCGCAGTATAGAATTCGTACCTCGAATTTTATCCCTAATTAGTTTATTTTCAGCTTGTGCACGTTGTGCTCTTAATTTCAAATAAAAACATATTTTTACAAATATCGAAATAAGTATATTCGACCCCTGCCAGGGGTCAGTTAAGTACGTTCTCATTTTACACTCCCAAGGTTAATTTCAACCCCCGCACCTCACCCCTCGTCCCCCAGGTCTGGTTGTCGACAACAACAGGCTAATAATTGGGAGCCCAGTTATACGCCAATTAGCCTGATTGTTAGAGTTTCACTGGGCATTGCGATGGGGAGAATTCGAGCGTAAATAACGAGGCAATAATAAAACAAAACCTTTTTATAGAACAAATAAGTGGATACCTGGAGCGTTAATACGCGAGAAAGATCTCTCGGAGATCCCAAACAGCCTGCTAATGGCGAGCGGTACTTATTTACAAACAACCATTTATCACGGACGAATCTGGAACGTAGATACCTATTACAGGTCTCGTTCTTCTAGCCATTCACTGAATTAAATAGGTACTTACGACATTTTATGCTCTCTTACGTCTATAAATTCATTGTCCATGGGCGTCGTCAGACGACTTATGGCTCGACGCCACTTGTATTTATTTATAGAGACAGGAATAGAGTTAAGCATAAATTAGTACACAATATGATTTCGGATCAGCCTCCGCCATACAATCCTCCAAAACACAATACCCTGTACATATACCTACGTCCTTTTTGAAGGACCCCATACTATGCCCATACTGTACCTGGGAGTAATAATAATATATCGTGCAAACTGCAGTTAATTCTTGTTGTGTACCGCAGACCAATTATAATCAATATCATCAATCCTTACCTTTAATAAAATCCAACGTCTAATTTCTGTCTGTATGTATGTCTGTCTGCCCGCTTATAACTCGAGAACCACTGAAGCGATTTTAATACAGTTTGCTTCTACGGATAGCTTGGTTCTTCCCATCAATTATTATAGGCTACATTTCATCACGTTAAATAATATATCTGTAAGGGATAGTCATGGAGTACATAAGTTACTTTGTTTTATGTATGAGATATTGCTTTTGTAGACTCTATGTATGATACTAAAACTAAATTGACGATTTTTATAAATCTTTTCTGTATGTATGTATGTATGTTCCTCCATGACTCTTTATACCGATCATACCAATTCGATGAAACTTTATACAAGCACATTTAACTACATATGTAGAACACATGACAAGCTAAATAAAATTCAGTTCCGGTTACGCTAAGATGTGGTTCTCATACAAACCGAATTGTTCCGCCCGCCGAAATAAAGTTAGGGTAGCGGGCTTACTTGATTTCTTCTTTTTAAATACGAATTTCACGCGAGCGAAGCCGCGGGCAAAAGCTAGTACTTACAATAAAAACAATATAGTTAGTTCCCCGGCTTTACCTACAAACAAACAAAGAATAACTGGATAAAACACAATGAATAAAACTATATATATATGAAGTTAGTTTATTTATTTCATGAATTGGTATAAACATAATGAGTAAATCTAATTAAATAAAAATAAAACTAAATAAAAACAATAGACTTAAAAAACGTTTCCTGTAATGAAGACAATGGGAGCACCGTACCGAGTACGCTAGCGGCGGCGTTTCCTTGATGGATGGCCATAAGCAGAGGCGGCGCAAGGCGTGGGCGACGTGGGCGATCGACCACGGCCTCGCGGCCCGAGGGGCCTCGCACCTAGGAAGTTCATGCAGCTGTGCTCCATGAAAAATATTAAGCTAGATCTATTAAAGAGACCCCGAGTAAACATGTTTAGACTTAATCGAAGGCAAACTGAACCTTACTATAAAGCCTTCATCGTACACAAGATGGGAAAGCAGGACAGAGGCAGTGAATATGGAAATAATACAGTATAGTGGCTGTATTATTCCGATTTGATGTTGTTGTTGAATGTATTGAGTATTGGGAAAATTGAGAGGGCCTCGCAAAATTTACCTTGCCCACATCAAATTAAGTTCATACCCCGCCACTGCAAGTACTGATGCTGTGTGTTCAAGAAATCGTGCGAGCGCGGTTCTCCCGAAGCAGGACAGCATGGCCATCCCGACCATGGCCTAGATATAATCCAGGAAGTAATAGACAAAATCCCGCAAATTTACCCATGGGTATTAGAATCTCTAAACGAGTTATCGCGCTTCGTCCACTTGAATCCATTGCATGGATCCATTGATGGATCCTAGTAAACTTTTTGACTGTATTTTAGTCGCGCTTCAGTCCGCAGATCCGCCGTGAGATGGCGCTGTATAATTTAGGAGAGACTGCTGATATTGAATTTGCATCAAGTTTACGAACGGATTGACGGTTATGTTGACCTTAGGCTTATCGATTCCGGGAACTTGAGGAGTTTCGCCTCAGACGGATTAGCAACAGCGCACTGAGTTAATAAGTAAGTGAAATATTGTGTAATAATTACTGCCACGGGACCTTATTACGACAGAAATAACGGTCATGTTTAAGTTAGGTGGAGATACCATCATCTGTTAATAATAATATAATTAATAATAATAAATAACTAATAATATACAAAGCGAGGACACAATAAGAAACACCTTTTCACGGTACCTTGCTTCGGCAGGAATGATGAATCTATATACCTACGTCGAAATTTGTCCACAATAATTGTAAGTTGAAGAGTTATATGAATGATACAAATGAAGCAACTAAACTAATTTATATATAAGAGCAATAAATAAATACGTAATTATCGGTCAATTTATGAGTTCACTAAACTAATCGCGAACCACACACACAAACACAGATAATAATCTTACGATAGCAACTAAATCGAATGCCTACGTGATTCAGGATAGTCGGAAAAAGAGGAAAATTTGCCAATACAATTCGTCCGGACGGAGAACTTCCCGGTCGCGTCGTTCCGATTTTGTCTTTCCTTTTTGGACTATTTTTTAACGTAGGTAGGTAGGTCAGATGCATATTTATCTTTTTTCTTCCGATTCAGGCCTACTATAACTTTTGGTAGCTATCAGTTCGATCATCGTTCACGTACATTTGTATGTAAATGTGCAGCACAAGCAACTACTTAAAAGTTCAAATGCCAAGTCGCAGCACCACGAAATTCCAAGACGAACTGAAAAGAATAAAAAAAATATACAGACTATGTAAATTGTTATAATTACTAAATAAATGATTTAGATTTTTATGCATAACAAAATGTTTGTTATATGAACAATGATCGAAGCAATAGTCACGAAGCTGATGGACGATTCCATCACATCGTTCAGCCCGACCGGTTTTGTTTATAATGGCTTTCGTCACGTTTTTGAGACTAATTCCTAAAATACGACATAAAATAACTACCTAATAATAGTGTTTTGTCTTCTATTTTCGTCTGTTAATTAGATTTTTCTTTTTCTACAACTTTTATTTGAAAGGGAAAACGCTTATTACCTCTGACAAGGCTAATTCGCTCCAATAAATCATGTTTTCAACACCGAATATACAAAATACTTCCAAATATTTCCATGGATGAATATTTCACACTTTCATGAGGAATTAGTATATGATAAATAGCCTCGAAAATTAATTCTCATCGTGGCCAACCCAGACGTTCCGCCATAGTCTTATTATCCGCTAGACCTATTACCACCCAATGACGTCTCTAAATAGCCAGCCAGTCGCTACTGTCTTATAATTTAGTACCACAATAATATTTCATTACTAGCCAGACAATATAATGGCATTGAAACTGCCGCACGAGTTAACCTTGATGAGGTGCTGAAGGAAAAACATGAGGTGACTTACACCGGTTGCTTTAACCTATATTTATTATTTACTTAGTAAATAATCATAATTCAACAACGACAACAACCTCCGCTAACCTACCGGCCGCTGTGGCAAAGGAAAACATCGTGGAAAATCTGTAAGCGCAAGCCTTCGAGGAAAAATAAATAAAGGCGAAAGCATTTCAAACACGCCGCTTCGCTTCGCGCATTTAGGGTATTACCTTTTTGCTCACAGTTCAGGAGGCTAATAACTATAAATATAACAATCTCACATATTATACTAAAAATTTTACATAAATTAATATTGACCACCTAAGAGTGCAATAAAATTTACTAAAATGCCTCTAACTCAAAACTAACTGTCTGCACCCTACGTGCAGGCTGCAGACACCTGCGTGCAGGGTGCAGAAAGTTCTGGTTCCAAATACAATATCAAGTAAGTGAACTTGTAAATAAGTTTAAGTTAGGTTAGGTTACCTTAAGTTACAAGTACATTACGTTTTGCGGTTCGTTCGAATTTGCGAGTTTCGCAAGAATAATTTTTTTTTGCACTTTTTTACCTTTTTATTATTTTATTGTGTGTATATACAGGTAGTCCCATAAACCGACGATAATCCTTTAACAGGAGATAGGGCTGCTAATTACCTCTCAGAATATCTAATTTTAGGTTTAGTAAAAATGGCTTAGTTTTTGAGATATTGTCATTTTTGTAAAAATCCAAAATTTTCTCCCTCAGCTCATTTTTTTAAATGCCACGAGTACAAATGTAAGATTTTCTTAAATCTAGTTTTTGTCAAATATTCCCGAAAAGTAAGGCTTTCACACGGTATAATTTTTTTTTTATGTTTAATCCTGTTTAGCTGAAAAACGACTTAAGAGCCACATTTTAAAAAATTTCAGCCTCATCCTTTGAGTTTGGCCCTCCGCGGTGAAAAAAAAAATTACTACACTAAAGTGGCGTTATGCAAAAAAAATACGCCCATCTAATGTAGTTTTTAAAATGGTAAACCACTTACCGCTTGGCCCAATAATTTATGAGATATTGTTATTTAACTGCAAAAAGACCTCGGAATTTGATAACTGTTCTACCAACTACGAATTGGAATAAAATAAACATTTGAAGTAATTGGTCTTTATTAACTTGTTAAAGTAGATGTTCAAATTGATTACAACCTGCACAAATGCTAGCTCGACATCTTCTCACAAATGCCCGGTTGATGCGTCGAGCAAGTACTCGATGCAAGTGCAGATACGTCCACCTCCGATCCATCTGTGGGGATATGCTAGGTCTAAAAATAAGTTCAAAAACTAAAACCCGACTACTGAAAAATCACGCTCTAAAAAGTATGAAACAAGAAAATGTTCTCATCTGAAATTGTTATGTACAAACTATTCAATATTTTATCGTCTATTAAATAAACAACTTACACGTAATATATTTTAATGTATTTAATAAATATTCATAGTGTTGTTCAGAGGATAGCCATGGTCGTATGCCACTTTGCCCTATAGGGTAGGTGGCATACGACCACGGCTATCCTCTGAACAACACTATGAATATTTATTAAATACATTAAAATATATTACGTGTAAGTTGTTTATTTAATAGACGATAAAATATTGAATAGTTTGTACATAACAATTTCAGATGAGAACATTTTCTTGTTTCATACTTTTTAGAGCGTGATTTTTCAGTAGTCGGGTTTTAGTTTTTGAACTTATTTTTTATTTTAATTATTTTGGGGATATAACTTCGTGATAAAGTATTTGCAGAGTCGTTTTACATGTTTTGTTTGTTTAGGTTTTATTGTTTAATAATTTTAACATGTGTACCATAGTCCATATGGGCGAGCTGGGTTCAGGTAAACGATAAACCGACTCGAAGAAAGTAAGCAACTATGGGCGAGGCCGAAGGCCGAGCGGCGCTCAGGAAGAGGATGAACCATCTTTAAGAAAGTAAGTAACTGAGGGCGAGGCCGAAGGCCGAGCTGCGTTCGGGAAGACTATAAAGCTTCCCGAAGACAGTAAGTAACTATGGGCGAGGCCGAAGGCCGAGCTGCGTTCAGGAAGAGGATAAACCATCTTTAATAAAGTAAGTAACTGAGGGCGAGGCCGAAGGCCGAGCTGCGTTCGGGAAGACGATAAACTTTCTCGAAGACAGTAAGTAACTATGGGGGAGGCTGAAGGCCGAGCTGCGTTCAGGAAGAGGATAAACCATCTTTAAGAAAGTAAGTAACTGAGGGCGAGGACGAAGGCCGAGCTGCGTTCGGGAAGACTGTAAACCTTCTCGAAGAAAGTAAGTAACAAAGGGCGAGGCCGAAGGCCGAGCTGCGTTTAGGAAGACGATAAACTTTCCCGAAGACAGTAAGTAACTATGGGCGAGGCCGAAGGCCGAGCTGCGTTCAGGAAGAGGATAAACCATCTTTAAGAAAGTAAGTAACTGAGGGCGAGGCCGAAGGACGAGCTGCGTTCGGGAAGACTATAAACCTTCCCGAAGACAGTAAGTAACTATGGGCGAGGCCGAAGGCCGAGCTGCGTTCAGGAAGAGGATAAACCATCTTTAATAAAGTAAGTAACTGAGGGCGAGGCCGAAGGCCGAGCTGCGTTCGGGAAGACTATAAACCTTCTCGAAGAAAGTAAGTAACAAAGGGCGAGGCCGAGGGCCGAGCTGCGTTCGGGAAGACGATAAACTTTCTCGAAGACAGTAAGTAACTATGGGCGAGGCTGAAGGCCGAGCTGCGTTCAGGAAGAGGATAAACCATCTTTAAGAAAGTAAGTAACTGAGGGTGAGGACGAAGGCCGAGCTGCGTTCGGGAAGACTATAAACCTTCTCGAAGAAAGTAAGTAACAAAGGGCGAGGCCGAAGGCCGAGCTGCGTTCAGGAAGACGATAAACTTTCCCGAAGACAATAAGTAACTATGGCCGAGGCCGAAGGCCGAGCTGCGTTCAGGAAGAGGATAAATCATCGTTAAGAAAGTAAGTAACTGAGGGCGAGGCCGAAGGCCGAGCTGCGTTCGGGAAGACTATAAACCTTCTCGAAGAAAGTAAGTAACAAAGGGCGAGGACGAAGGCCGAGCTGCGTTCAGGAAGATGATAAACTTTCTCGAAGACAGTAAGTATATGGGAGAGGCCGAAGGCCGAGCTGCGTTCATGAAGAGGATAAACCATCTTTTAGAAAGTAATTGAAAAAGGGCGAGGCCGAAGACCGAGCTGCGTTCGGGAAGACTATAAACCTTCTCGTAGACAGTAAGTAACTAAGGGAGAGGCCGAAGGCCGAGCTGCGTTCGGGAAGACTATAAACCTTCTCGTAGACAGTAAGTAACTATGGGCGAGGCCGAAGGGCGAGATGCGTTCAGGAAGAGGATAATCCTTTTCGAAATAAGTAGCTAAGAATTTACTTTCTTCGAGAAGATTATGGTCTTCCTGAACACAGCTCGATCTTCTGACTCGCCCTCTGTTACTTACTTTCTTCGAAAAGGTTATCCTCTTCCTGAACGCAGCTCGGCCTTCGGCCTCGCCCTTTGTTACTAAATTTTTTTAAGATGGTTTATCCTCTTCCTGAACGCAGCTCGGCCTTCGGCCTAGCCTTTTGTTGCTTACTTTCTTAAAGATGGTTTATCCTCTTCCTGAACGCAGCTCGGCCTTCGGCCTCGCCCATAGTTACTTACTGTCTTCAAAAAAGTTTATCCTCTTCCTGAACGCAGCTCGGCCTTCGGCCTCGCCTGTTGTTACTTACTTTCTTCGAGAATGTTTAGGCTTCCCGAACGCAGCTCGGCCTTCGGCCTCGCCCCTTATTACTTACTTTCTCCGAGAAGGTTTATAGTCTTCTCGAACGCAGCTCGGCCTTCGGCCTCGCCCTCAGTTACTTACTGTCTTTAAGAAGGTTTATCTTCTTCCTGAACGCAGCTCGGCCTTCTGCCTCGCCCTTAGGTACTTATTTTCTTTGAGTAGGTTTATCGTCTTCCTGAACGCAACTCATTTACAAACTTTCGCTTTATAATATTAAGATGGTTTAAGTAGGATGTATTTGGGTAGGTTTGGAATGAGGCCGAGTACCGTGTGGGGTCCGTACTTAAAAAGAATATCCCCACTGCATCTCTCCCCATGCATGTCGTAAAAGGCGACTAAGGGATAAGAACAAGATGCCGTGCTAAAGGGCGACAGGCTCGCCACCTCTCACCTTGGCACGGTACTTCCACCGAGTCATGCAGCAGGTGGGTCTTCGTGCCATACTTGCTGCTTGATCGATTTAATCTTGTTGAAATCCTTTGCGAAACGTGGTGGTCGGTGTTGTGCTGTAATTGACAAGAGTTCTTGCAGCACAACACCGATTACTCTGCTTACCCCGATTGTCGGGATTCAGCGTGTGTGATATGTATGTATATATGTATGGAATGAGGCCTGATTTTATTTTATTTAGAAATTATTCCCAATTATCGGGTGCATGCAAGCAATTCCGAAAGTAATAGCTAACAATATATATATTTTTGAAATGTGCTAATTAAGCCCTTTCATTTGACACCCAACACGGCATCATTAAAAAAAAAATTTTTTTTTAGACCATGACTTTTTGTCATCTAGAGGGCGCCATAGTCAATTTTGTGTGACGTCACATAGCCTATAACCAGCGGACGATCAAGACGCTTTCAACGATACCTCATTTCTCAAATTGTGATAAGTAGTTTAGAAGTTATGAGGGAACAGATGAACATACATACATGCATACATACATACATACATACATACATACATACATACATACATACATACATACATACATACCGGTCAAACACATAACCCTCCTTTTTGCTTCGCCGTAGTCGGGTAAAAAAATACGCACTTCTCTAGCGTAATGGGTTGGGAGCCATCATTTTGCAACCACCTCCGTATGGCCAATAGGTACATCTTCTAAAAGGCTCTGAAGCTCCTGTTTCAGAAACTCAAGATAATTCGCCTGTTTAAAGTCTCTACTATTCAACGGACGTCTTCTTGCCTCCTAGCCACTTGCATCCCCACAGATAGACCGCACGTCTAGATCTAGCCTCTAGATCATCGGATTTAAATCCGTTAGATCTTTATTATTGGGGCTATTTAAAAGAAAAAGTTTACGGGAAACCGGTGGAAAACTTGATAGAGCTCAAAGAAAGAATTACAGAAAGTTTTTTTATGTAAACTGACATGGTTGGCTACATCACCTACAACATCCGTGATGTCAGCCCATAACACCGGGTGAACTTGGTGCCACGTCAGTGCTTCCCTTCGGTCGTGCCGACTATAGTCAACTGGACGGAAAACACAAACTATTTACATAGCATAGGTGGACGTATCTGCACTTGCATCGAGTACATGCTCGACGCATCAACCGGGCATTTGTGAGAAGATGTCGAGCTAGCATTTGTGCAGGTGGTAAACAATTTGAACATCTACTTTAACAGGTTAATAAAGACCAATTTACTTCAAGTGTTTATTTTATTCCAATTCGTAGTTGGTAGAACAGTTATCAAATTCCGAGGTCTTTTTGCAGTTAAATAACAATATCTCATAAATTATTGGGCAAAGCGGTAAGTGATGTACCATTTTAAAAACTACATTAGATGGGCGTATTTTTTTTGCATAATGCCACTTTAGTGTAGTAATTTTTTTTTTCACCGCGAAGGGCCAAACTCAAAGGATGAGGCTGAAAATTTTTTAACATGTGGCTCTTAAGTCGTTTTGCAGCTAAACAGGATTAAACATAAAAAAATAAATTATACCGTGTGAAAGCCTTACTTTTCGGGAATATTTGACAAAAACTAGATTTAGGAAAATCTTACATTTGTACTCGTGGCATTTAAAAAAATGAGCTGAGGGAGAAAATTTTGGATTTTTACAAAAATGACAATATCTCAAAAACTAAGCCATTTTTACTAAACCTAAAATTAGATATTTTGAGAGGTAATTAGCAGCCCTATCTCCTGTTAAAGGATTATCGTCGGTTTCTGGGACACCCTGTATATACTCACTCAGATAAGTTTATTTTGAAAGGCACATTCGTGACCTAAATACTTTTTGAATAAACGGATGGAAAGGAATGATGGGGTGGAAGGCGATGAAAACTGCATGGATGGTAATGAAACACTATGGATGGCGATGAACTGTTTGAAAAATGTGATGAAAAAGCCTTGAAGGTAAGGAACCATTTTTGGAAAGTAATGTAATTTCCTAGTGATATAAGGTCTTAGGTTGCAATAGTTTTGAAATGGTTGAAAGTAGATAATGTATACGGTTAAAAAAATATTGATCTAAAGCCATTTTTATAAGATAAGTAATCAGCCTTTTATTGGTGAATGAATGAATCCATTTTTGCCTAGTTTCTCCTCTTTTGTAAGCTTTTACTTTGTTCTTGCTATTTTTGCCTGAAAATTTATATCTTAATTAAGTACTACACATACCTAATAAATAAGGCAAAAAGTAAAGGAAATAATTAACTCTTAATTTAACGAGAACTAAATTTGTAAATAATAGTATTACAAATTTATATATCCAGTTCGAAACCATTACAAACTTATATAAAGTAAGTTCCTACAAAATACTGCAAAAAAAATTTAAGATAATTATTATAGTAGTGTTGTACGCATTATTCGGTATTTGAATTTGCTCAGAATTTAAATAAAGAGCAACAAACTTTTTTGTATGGATGCCTCCATTCAAAAAAGTTTGTTAAAGTCATACCTAAATTGCCATTAAAAAAAATCGATTTTGCGGTCAGTGATCAAACAAGTAAGTCATTACTTGATTACAAACATAAAGTGTTCAGTAATGAAATGTCGTAAAGCTTATACTTTCAGAGATATGTCAGTTCAAAAATAAAAAAATAACGTTTACAAAAAAATCACTTTTTGACGTCCACTACTCTGTGTTTCTAACAACAAAATACTTTTAAGTAAAATAAAGATCATTCAACATTTTGGCATACCAAAAATTCCGCCATTTTGAAAAAAAAATCGATTTTGCCGCCAGTGATAAAACATGTGCCAATCAACAAAGTAAGTGATTACAAACAAAAAGTGTTCGGTCATGAAATGTCGTGAAGCCTATACTTTCCGAGATATTCCAGTTCAAAAATAAAAAAATAATATGTATGTAATTAGGTAATAGTAATAAATAACGCGTAATAAGTTGATTCATATTATTTATTGTGCATATTTTTCTAGTATAAGTAAACAGTTAATTAAGTTAAATAAACCAAATGTTTCATCAAAAAACTTGTTTGATTCTACGCAGTGGTACGTATAAAAAAAATTACCTTATAGTTATTTGTTATATTCGAAAAGTTCAGTTTTTTTGATAAAAAATCAATGAAATAATTTTAAATTATGTCTATTTCAACTGAATGAAAATATTATATTATACTGTATTTTTTTAACTTTACTATCTCGGAAATTTATTTACTTTACGATATTTCATCACTGCCCACTTTGTTTGTAATCACTAATCACTTACTCTGTCGATTGGCGCGTGTTTCATCACTGGCTTTTTTTAAATGGCGGAATTTTTGGTATGCTGGATGATCTTTATTTTTCTTAAAGTATTTTTTTGTTAGGAAAAGAAGTTAGAGTAGTGGAAACCCAAATTTGCAGCTTCATAAACCTGTGCTCGCTGAGGAATACGTCAAAAAGTGATTTTTTTATAAACTTTTTGCTTATACTTATAACTCGAAAACAGAGAATCAATACAGAGATTCTCATTATATAACTTAACATGTACATGGCGAACATATTGAATTAGAAATATATCCCAGCCAGCCCATGCTGTAGTGAAATTAACATTAGACATGGGGGTTAGTGAAAATGGTCATTCTTTTCCAAATGGTATCATTACCATCCATAACATATTTCGTGAAAATGGAAGGTAATGAATTGGAAAGGAATGATGTTTTCGTAAATAATTGTAAATTACGAGTGATACGTATACCTAATCTGTAAAGTAGTGGTATTACATGCAACTAAACATGAAATGGATTCACAGAGGTAGTTATCGAAAATAGGAAACTCTTAATTGCCTTTAAAAACGCTGGATTGTAATGATGGATGACCTGTGACAAAGTACTTTTCGAACAGAGAGATGGTATATAACTCGGTTCGCAGCGACGCACGTCCACCTCCTCAATAATTCAGGGAAAGACTATTAGATGAGAGGGGCGGGGGGCTCAGTGCAGTCGACGTGCAGTGACGGACTGACTCAAAACTTTTAATTCCGTCGACGCGGAAGGCAATGACGGTTTTCGCTTGACAAAATTAAAAAGTCCGTTCTTTCAGGGTTCCCACTACTATACAGATATAAGGGCTTTAAATTATTAATCTGTATTAGATTCTTCATGGCACAATAAATTTTATATTCTGGTTATGTTGTTAATTTAAGAGAAAAACGTCCCTACAGTTACTACTTGGTCGTTTGGAAAGGGAGTGGAATGACATTTTGCCTAGTTTTTCCTTGATTACTCACTATCGTTAACACGTAGCTTATAGTGGCTAAGTGCAACCGCTGCATCTTTTTAGTAACCATTGATAACATTTCACAGAATTTGGCTAAACATTCTGGAAATACCAAATTTGGGCCTGGAAGTGAAATCTGAACGAACGGCAAGAACTGCCCTTATAAGGCGACGACGTTACTAAAAGGCCACGAGTGAAGGTGTAATCAATTTTCATTTTACATCAGAGATCCCTTTACCAATTAGGAAAAGTGTCGATGTTCTTCGGATCGGCCGACCTGATCTTCATCAAGCATAGCTAAGAACCATCCCAGTTAAACCAGCTTTCTAATAAAAAAACCGCATAAAAATCGGCCAATCCGTTTGATAGCTACGATGCCACAGACAGACACACAGACACACAGGCAGACACACATACAGACAGAGAGAGAGACACACAGAGAGACGGAGAAGTCAAACTTATAACACCCCTCCTTTTGCGTCAGGGGTTAAAAAATAAGTCAAATGTCACCCGCTTCTGTAATGATACTTCTCTCTTTGTTGCAAATTGAGCTTAATGTTTGCACAAATAAAAATACTCGGGCGGGGAGGCGGTCTCGCAAACAATTTTAATTATAAGAGGATGAGAGTGTTGGCAGGTCGAAACCCGGCCCCTGACACCTTATTAGCAAGTCCTGACATTATCCGTGAGTCTTTAAGTGCCCTCATAACTCTTGACGCTCGCCCGGTGTCTCGGACGGATTACAGTTGTGTGGCAGGAAAGCTTATGGCCTTTTTTTAAAGCCTAATAAAATGTCTAATTTTATTTCAGAATAAATTAATTCCATAATGCAGTCAGTCAGTCAGTCAGCCTGTTAAACATATAATATCATTGTATTTTAACGACTCGCAACTTTTAATCCGAAGCCCTCGGTTTTGTAATTATTTAAAATACGTTTTCACGTCAAAAATACAGGATACACTGCGGGGACAGTCGACTTACAGATAAATCTAATTACTCCTGTTGTGCCTTTAATAAACTCATCAAAAGTTTGAATACTCCAAGCAGTTCATGAGCCGCAAATTAGTCTAAGTGACAGCCACCAATAATATTAGCACGGGAAAGTCTGAGTCTAAAGAGTACATTCAGTCAGTCAGTCAGCGTGTAAGCGTCCAGTGCTGGACATTCGCCTGTCCAATTTTCCTCCAGTCCTCCCGGCCTTCAGCGGTACGGAACCACTGCTTTCCGATGACCGTCCCACCTGGCGGGTGGTCTTCCCGCACTCCGTTTTCCTGTCCACGACTACATTGATACCTAGTAACAGTTCGTTGAAATAAAATTGAGTTCGCATAAAGTTGAAAGAAAAAGTGAAAGAATGTTTATTTTCCCTTAGAAAACGCAAATGAAATCACCTTAGGCATAATGTTTGAAATTAAATTTATACGCTGCGCTGTTGTCTTCTTCGTTCGCCGTTAGTATAACGCCTAATAAGCGGATCAAGTGTCATAAAATTTGTCCGTAAAACGCATCATATTTCAGCTAACGGAAGGCACGTGCTTATAATGCATATAATAAATGTTTACGACGTCTTTATATTAAAATTTCGGGATCTTTTCCATCAGCGTACTCAAAATTACATTTTCCTACGCACACTGACTGAACCTAATCGTAAATTTTCAATATACGAAATGGCGCAGTAAGTTTTTTATGTTTATTCATTTATTGTTCGGCTTTTGAGTAGGTACTGCATTACACATTTTATAGACGACAAGCCTTCGTAACGTTTCGTTCCTCCCCCGCAGAACAATTTTTATGTTTAAGATCACTCATAATTAAATTTATGATTCATTAAGATTGCTTTTCTCCTGTAAAATCAAAAGTTTTAATTTACTTAAGAATGAAATTTAATTAACGTTTCCACGGCATTCCTTAACGAGACTTTAAGTAGGTAACGTAAATTTTATAATTTTCTCGTAAGGTAAGTACTCTCTTTGACAATGGCAATATTAACATTTTTCGTAAGTACTTAAAGAAGACAAGTAGGTACTTAGTTAAACTTAATGGTTGAGCAATATTACTATTTTCAATCACTGATTAAAATTGTTTCTGAGTGAGATTTAAACTATTTATGCTCAAGGGGTGGCTGTGGTTCTAAAAGGGCTGATAAATTCAAGATACGTGTCATATGTTGTAACAAAAAGTTATTAACCTTTTTTCAAAACTAATATGGATGTCGGGTGGTCAGAATAAACAGCGTATAAATAAAAAATCTCCATTTCGACCGAGGCGTTCTCAAATAAGCTGGAGAACGTGGAAGGTATGTATACCTACCTCATGTATACTGTATACCCCGCAGTAACAGAAGAGCTTTCTCTCGCACAAGCCCGCACAATATGTAATTACTTGGATCTTAGCGTCAACAATGAGTTTGATTATGATGGATGGTAGGTGTGAAACTATAATTAATAAACAATATTTGTACAAAGATATATAAGGAGAAACCGATATGTACATGTACAAGCAGTGCCGTACTGTAACTTACACGAAGGCAACTCAAACCATCGCGTGGCATAAATATTGAAGGCGATTTTTTTAAAGGCGTTTTTATTGCGATAAATGACCAATTAATTTGCATGTAAGGGGTTGAGTGTATGTCATACAAAAATGGTTACATAGTTGAATTTATGGTTTCGTGTTGCTTAACGCTGACATGGCACCTAGTTGAAGCACGAGGAGAAGCAGCAGGTGAAGTTATGACCGTTGGAGGCTGAACGTGGTTAGAATTCCACGTTAAACTGTGGGTACCTTCCTTTCCCTTCTTACCTTACTAGGTGGTAGAGTTTAGCCCGGCCGGGTTGATACCACCGCACTGAGCGAAACGTCGGTCGAAACGGCTATGTAAATAGTTCGTGTTTTCCGTCCAGTTCAGTCTAGCCGACACGAAATGAAGGGAAGCACTGACATGGCACCTAGTTCACCCGGCTGACATCACGGATGTTGTAGGTGATGTAGCCAACCGTGTCAGTTTCCATAATTTTTTTTTTTGTTAAAATCCGTCAGAAAAAACTCATTGGTGCAGCCGACCGGATTCGAACCTCGAACCTCTCGCAAGAGAGGCCGACGACGCCCAGACAATTCGGCCACCCGCGCCGCTTTCTCCAGCCCCAGTCTGCACGCTGCATTGGGAAGTGACACCTACCTACAGTTACAATACAGCGGTATGACACCATTCCGACATGAACATGGCCTCTTGAATTGCATTATGGTCTGATGTTTCTTACTTATGTATATGGAAATGTATGCCATCGTAAGCAAAATGTTCAGATCGCTGTTTTTGTCGTAATTTCTTCAGTGCGGTGGTATCAATCCCAAGGGTATAGAGGTAAAAGGGAATACCAATAAACTCATTCATCATTTGCTCTACCATCGTTACGTTCAATATGTAGGTACTTACTGTGTGTATGTAGGTTACATAAGCTTACCCGGCTTACCCTCTTACTTAGAGTGCCTTTAACTCAGCTAGCAGGTAGGTCATCATAAATATAGGTAAATATTATGTGTTCTTTAGAGAACTACTTGTTTGTATATCCGTCCGACTCAGATTTTTTACATTTTTTTTATGCAAACTGACACGGTTGGCTACATCAACCACTACATTCGTGATGTCATCCCATAACACCTTGGTGAACTAGGTGCCATGCCAGTGCTTCCCTTCGATCGTGCCGGCTAGACTGAACTGGACGGAAAAGACAAACTATTTACATAGTCGTTTCAACCGACCTTTCATTCAGTGCGGTGGTATTAACCCAGGGCGGGTTAAACCCTACCACCTAGTAAGGTAAGAAGGGAAGGTACCTATAGTTTTACGTGGAACCCGAACCACGGTCAGCCTCCAACCGACGAGCGGTCACCCATCCATCCACTGACAGAGCCCGGGTGTGCTTATGATCCGACCGACAGTCGACCGACCGCACCACTTTGCTAACGAGGCTGACAAAATCTAATGTAGGTACTAATGAAGCACAAAAAAAACACAAAAAAAATCCAAAATGCTATCCATTGAAGGTATCAAGCTGATATGATTAGCTACGTAATGTAAGCCCATTAAACAAAATGGTTCTGTCGGGTTCTGTAGGCAAAGTTGGGATAGCCAGGCGCCACGGTCCGACGCACATCTGAGGCTCATAACTTTTTTTTCTTCCACACTCATAACTTTTTCGCCGGTTTCGGCTACTACCCACCCACCGATTAATTCCTAAATGTCCTTGCCTGGACCATCATTAGACATATTTTATTTTATTTCACATACTCGTAACAACTTTTATGTTCTACTTCGTCTGAACAAATCGGCGTCCGGGAAGACCTGGCGGAAATTTTATTATAATTCTCACCCAGTTTCCAACATTACCATACGTAGGTGTGCACAACAGTAGCGAGTGTGTGGGGCCGGTGCTTTAAAACGAATAGTCCCACTGCATCTCTCTTCACGCATGTCGTAAATGGCGACTAAAGGACAAGGTGCTGTTCTAAAGGGCGGCAAGGTAGCCACACCTTTACACGATCCTTCCACCGAGTCATACAGTAAGTCTTCGTGCCTTAGGTACTTGTTGCTTGATATATTTTCCTAATAATTTGCTAAACACGATCATAGTGTGTTGTGCTATAAAAGTTACCTGTATTTCTGTAGCACAACATCGATTACTCTGTTTATCGTCCGTACTCTGCTTATACGGATGTTTCTGGATAGGGTTTCGTAACTTCAGGGTTCGAAAGGGGTCCATATATGAAGACGAAAAGCTGTGAAACTTTTTCCAAAATTCGTTCATTTTATGGTACTTTTTGGTGAAAGAGCTTTGGTGGACTTTTAACGTCCGCCTTTATTAAATAAACATAAAATGACTAACTTGCATGCTTAACAGCTATTAGAATGTAGTAGGTAAATTCCAAACACTTTAATTTGAATGACATCAAAAGAAAAAGGGGACTGGCTAGGTCATTGTACTCCCTAGACCTAGACAGCACTGTTGCCAAATCTCACTGTCCATCGAGTTATTACAATTTAAAATTTTTGTATGAAAAAAAATATACGGAATTTCGATTTGAGTGATAAGGATTTTTTTCTTCTAATAATGAGTACTTTCTATTCCTGAAGTTTCTCAAGCCTATCTTGAAACACCCTGTACATTACCGTCGACTTCGTTGTCGAGATACAACGTGTGTGATATGTATTTCCAACATTCTCTTCCATTTGATCAACGCCATCGCACAGTCAGACGGGAGTATAACTACGTAAGCCCTGTCTTCAATTCGATATAACGTTTAGTTACAACCTCGTAAGAGACGGTCAACTTACTGTCCCATTGGTTCAACACTGCAGAAGGCAAATGGATCGAGTCGAAAGGTTCCGAGCGTATGCCTGTACTATATAGCTACACAGCGAGTCCTCCGGGGAAGGAAATTGCGTTGGAATCCGACGGAGATAAACTATACTTAAGCGACAGTCGAGCAAGGACGAGAGAGGAAAGGTCAGAGAACAAATATGAGGCGGAGGGAGGGAGGGCTCGCTCCGTCGCCGCTGCAAAGGGACGCCCGAGAGTAATGCGTACAATCCTCGTAGAGTATTGAGGACTGTTTCATTACAGATTCCATTCCACTATATCACATATTAGTATTGGATAGAAATAACAAAGAAAAGAAGGAACATAAAACTTTGATCAAGAATTCAATTACAACTATATGAAACAGAAAAGTTGAACGCACTTCCTGCGCATATGTTTCAGGTTTCTCCTAAGTACCTATGACTCTAGAATCCTTACATTTCTAAACTTACCTTTCTGCCCTTTTTTTATGGAAACTGACACGGTTGGCTACATCACCTACAACATCCGTGATGTCAGCCCATAACACCGGGTGAAATAGGTGCCATGTCAGCGCCCCCTTCATTTCATGTCGGCTACACTGAACTGTACGAACTATTTACATAGCCGTTTATACAGACGTTTCATTCAGTGCGGTGGTACCAACCCGGGCGATATAAACCCTACCGCCTAGTAAGGGAAGACCGAAGAGAAGGGACCGACAATTTTACGTGGAATCCGAATCACGGTCAGCCTCCAACGGTCGAGCGGTCAAGTACTGACCGCGCTCAGGAGTGCTTAACAGCTGTTGTTAATGTTAATTTTAATGTTGAAAATTCAAGTCACATAGCTTCACAAACTACCATGAGTAGAGCCGTTCTTAAGGCCATCGTGATCAGATTTCGCTCAATATTTACCAGATAAGCTATGAACTGTGGTGGCCAACATCCCACGCTGCGCCTCCACCCACAGTTGCGCAAGATAAACATTGTGTCAAGCCCAAAGTCCCGGGCTCATTACGGCACCTCTGAAATTGGATTCTTTTGGCTCTCTGTTTTCTGTGCGAAGAAAACCGTAAACAAAGTTCGGTGAAGGCCCGATCAAGCTCTACCATAATATCAAGCGTGGGGGTGTCTCAA
This sequence comes from Nematopogon swammerdamellus, assembly GCA_946902875.1. Taxonomy (NCBI): domain Eukaryota; kingdom Metazoa; phylum Arthropoda; class Insecta; order Lepidoptera; family Adelidae; genus Nematopogon; species Nematopogon swammerdamellus. Next base: position 16,033,503 of record OX336345.1, read on the forward strand.
CATTGGTAGGTGTGTCGACTCACATCTGGGAGGACCGCTGGAGAAATGTGCCTGAAGCCGTTGTCAGTTGCTTGAATTATTACTACTACTTCAACCGCTATACGATTTACACATATGTAAAAGAATACGATGAATTGATCATACGGCAAATGCTAGTTGTATGTTATTGGGCAAAAACATCACACCGACCCGAGAAGAAATCAATTTTTGTATTTCCATGGTAAGGTTTTTTTTTTTATTTTCCAATAATGATCACATGGGGAACGTGATCATGCACAATCCTTCGAACTTATACAGCCCTATGCGTGTTCGCACGACAGTGCCGGCAAGTGCTGAAATGTTCTATTGCGATTAAATACTGTTAAATCCACATCAGTGTGAATTTAATGGGGCCTCTCTGCATGAGCGTGGTTTTGCGAGGAGTGGTGTTACTGGCCGTGTGTGATCTTCTTTTGAACGTCTAGGTACAGCCATCCGTGTCGGATATCCATGAAAAAAAAGGAAAGAGGCGATGCCGGCGAAATTAGACCGGACAGAGTATACATCATAACTTCTAGTAGCACATCGGAGGGAGAAGATTCCAAGGGACGACGCCTCTGCCATCGAAACTTGCCCACCAACCACATCAACGCAGACTACATGCCAGAAATAGTGGCCATGAAGAATTTTTCTAAATGTAAAGTAGGACTGCAAATCAGAGCCGATGTAAAAACAAATTAAAAGTTTTTTTTTATGTCTGAACGCCCACATTTTTTTTTAACTTCACAGCACTTACTACACAGCACTAAATAATATGAGTTGTTTTATTATCCTTCACTCTCCTATTTAAAGGAGTGTTCCAAAATTCACAGGACCAAGCCTCCTTAAAAATTGAGAAATTGGAAAAAAATATATCAAATTTCCGATCTTAAACTGAAAATCCTAATTTTAAAATGTGTATTTTAACCTTGGGTCTCATGAGGTAAGGTTTTCTACGAAACACTCTATGTACAAACTTTATTTTGCTGGGCAACTTTTATACAACGGTAGTAATGAAGAGGGCCGCTGAACCTGGAATCTCTCGAAATTTTGTAAGAAACTCGTTACTGGTGAACGAGCGAAATCTTCAAAAAGATGACTAAACCGTATGGGCTCGCTAGGGAATGCGGGAATTATGATTATACGAGTATGAATGGCCAATCCAATATCAGACGAATAGCGAGCGGCCACAAAAAATAAATAAGTTACATATTTTGATGAAAAAAATCTCTAGACACACGACGCCGCTAAGATTTTGTGTTACCAGGTCTGTCCTAAAAACCTTTTCTACTTTTTTATTTATTGTTTTATCAAGAGGACAACATCATCTCTATGATAGATAGATGATTTTCATAGTAGGTATTAAGTTTGTTTAGTATTTTTAATCGGTAATTTATTCAGTTGAAGTTTTGTAATCCCTATTCTATGTGTTACTTGTTGGTGTCTCCAAATAAATAAATAAATAAATAAATTGCATACATACATACATTTTGTACCGTGTGGGGCCGGTACCTTAAAAGAATAGCCCCACTGCATCTCTCCCCGTGTATGTCGTAAAAGGCGACTAAGGGATATGACTCCCTTCTTATATTACTAGGTGGTAGGGTTTAACCCGCCCGGGTTGGTACCACCGCACTGAATGAAAGTTCGGTCGAAACGGCTATGTAAATAGTTTGTGTTTTCCGTCCAGATCAGTGTAGCCGGCACGACCGAAGGGAAGCACTGACGTGGCACCAAGTTCACCCGGTGTTATGGGCTGACATCACGGATGTTGTAGGTGATGTAGCCAACCGTGTCAGTTTCAATAAAAAAATAAAATAAAAAAAATACATATCACGAGTTGTATCCCGACAGGCGGGTTAAGCAGAGTAATCGCGGTGTTGTGCTGTAAGTACTCTTGTAAATTACAGCACAACACCGACCACCACGTTTAATGTATTAGGACAAGATAACTATCAAATATGGCACGAAGACCCAACTGCTGCATGACTCTGTTGAAGGACCGTGCCAAGGAGAGAGGTGGCTACCTGTCGCCCTTTAACACGACACCTTGTCCTTTTCCCTTAATCTCCTTTTATGACATGCACGGGGAGAGATGCAATGGGGCTTGTATATAGATTGGAATTGGATAAACTATATATAACCATACCGAGCACAAAGTTCGTATTTCCTCAAGGGTATTCAGTTACTCATATATCGTGGTGGCGGAACGTAAGTATGCCCTCTACATATTCAGATCTTCAAATGGAGCGTCTGTAGGGCAATAACACTAAATCAAACCGACCCGCACAGCAATAAGTAAGTGGAGGTAGCTACTACTTAGTAAAGTATACTGCCACTTCATCACTAAGTTTAACCCGCCCGGGTTGGTACCACCGCACTGAATGAAACGTCGGTCTAAACGGCTATGTAAATAGTTTGTGTTTTCCGACCAGTTCAGTGTAGCCGGCACGATCAAAGGGGGAAGCACTGACATGGCACCTAGTTCACCCGGTGTTATGGGCTGACATCACGGACGTTGTAGGTGATGTAGCCAACCGTGTCAGTTTCCATAAAAAAAAAATTAAAAAAAAACTAAATACTTCTTTACCGTAGTAACACTTTAGTCAATTTTGTTCATTAAAATTTTTTTTTATGGTAATTGACTCGGTTGGCACATCACCTCAACACCCGAGACCTCGGCCCATAACGACTTGGTGAACTCGGTGCCACGTCATTGCTTCCCTTTGGTCGTGCCGGCTACACTAAACTGGACGAAAAACACTATTTGCAGAGCCGCTTCGGCAGAGCTTTCATTCGGTGCGGTCAATGGGTTAAACCCTACCCCCCAGTAGGTAAGAAGTGAAGGGACGTACAGTTTTACGTGGAATCCGAATCCTGGTGAGCCTCAGCGGCCGAACGGTCACCCATCCTAGTTCTGACCGCGCCCGCAGGTGTGCTTAAGATCACGAACGGCGGTCGATCGATCGCACCACAGAGCTACCAAGACTGACAAAGTTCTTGTTGCACAAGAAGTGATTGTAATTCGCCTGATTGTAAAATCATAAAAATATAATATTATTTTCCCTGTCGCATGCATGTGGGATAGTGGGCGCAAGATAAACCAAAAGAAAAATAGTTGATGTCTGACATTAATTTAGCTCTCGGTATGGGCAGTAATTTTGTGAATGAAGCGGAAATGCGTTAAGGAAGTGACGAGGGAAGTGACGTAATTTTAAGTATATTATTATGATGATTTGGTGCGGGCTACAGTTGGCACATGTCAACAGCTGTCACCAATGCTTTTATAAACACAGTGTTAAATAAATGTTACAATTTATTGGCCACAAAGTGATTCATTGCTTTTTTCCGGCCGCTAATAACGCCGGGTGATCTGCAAAGAGGATATAAACCGCGTGATCTGATCTATCGATTGTCTTTTCCTAGGAAGGATTCTGTTTCCAATTTGGTTGTCCTATCCTAAAAGCTCGTTGAATATCTGTATGGAGAAAAACGGCGTTTTCACAGATAACTTCTAAGGAAAAATCTACTGTTTCCACGTTATTTTTTGTATAATAAAATTCGTAAATCTCGTCGATAGCGTCGTCAGAAGCTGATCATACGCTCGCTTGCTCACAACATATTGGGCCTCTAAGACTAGAATACATTTATGATAAAACCGTCGCGACGACACGTTCGTTGTTCGGAAACATCTGTTGGAAATAAGAAGATGCTTCTGAAATGTTATTGGCTGACGACGTAAAATTTTATTGGCTGTTTGATGTGTCTGAGACTGTCTTCAGTCTATGCTTCAGTAGACTGACTATTGAACATAGCCACCCATGCCAATGGGGCGGGGTTATTCTCTATTTTTAACCGACTTCAAAAAAAGGAGGAGGTTCTTAATTCGACTGAATTTGTTTGTATGTTACGTGATACTCGTATCTTCGCCAATTGGTTCACAAATTGGTGATTTCAATTATTATTTTATTAATTGAATTGGTTATACCTATTCGAGGTTCCACCTCCAAGGGTGGAAAATTGAGGGATGAATACCGCTCATTTGAATTTCACCCACTTCCCGTCAACCATTTTTAATAAAACTTAGCACAATATGTAGTTGCAAAAAAAAATTCAAGCAGTTTTTTTTAATATGTAACATCTTTTGTTTTGCTCTGCGCTATTAGCAATTCATCGCCACTAGCAATTTATCACTATCCGTCTCACTCGCTCCATCTGGCTTCTCGATTCGTCTAGTGACATAGAGCTGCAGCTATCGCTATTTATTTGATAATCGCTAATAAAGAATAGGCCTCTATAAGAAATAATAAGGAATAAGGTATCTATAAGAAAAACCGGCCAAGTGTGAGTCTCTTGTTTCTTGTATGGGAGGGAACCCCCTTAATTTTTAATTTTTTGAATTTGTTATTATTTCTTGTTATATCCGCTATAATAACACAATATTCTGTGAAAATTTCAATCGGCTACCTAGATAGACAGTTCCAAAGATACAGCAGTAGGACAGACAGACAGACAGACGGCGTAGGCTTAGTAATAGGCTTCCAAGAACAGTAGGCTTCCTTACGGGATACGGAAACCAAAAAACCAAAAACCAACGCACAATCCATTCAAGCCGAAATGTTTCGCTCGGGTTCTCATAAAGCAACTCTTGCCCGTGTCGCTGCCTAATGTCCAACACTCTCCGGATCGTACGAGATTTGAGTGATGAAGAGCTCCCTCGCACTGAAATATGACGAAACCTCTGAAACGACCTCCCCCTGCCCTACCCCCCTCCCTCCTTTCGCGCTCAGACTGCTCCGTGCCACACAGCATGCAGATATTATGACTATATCTAGGTACATATTATATCCATACATACCACACGCTGTATCGCGACAATCCGGGTAAGCAGAGTAATCGGTGTTGTGCTGCAAGTAATCTTTTAAATGACAGCACAATACCGACCACCACGTTTAGCAAAGTATTCGGACAAGATAACTATCAAGCAGCCAGTAAGGCACGAAGACCCACCTGCAGTATGACTCGGTTGAATGACCGCCACAAGGCGAGAGGTACGATGGTATGGGTATACCATCATACTAGGTGGTAGGGTTTAACCCGACCAGATTGATACCACCGCACCGATGAAGGTTCGGTAGAAGCGACTATGTAAATAGTTTGTGCTTTCCTTCCAGTGCAGTGTAGCCGAAATGACCAAAGAGAAGCACTGACATGGCATCTACATCGTTCACCAAGGTGTTATGAGCTGAAATCACGACGTCATGCAGCCAAATGTCAGGTTACTTAAATCATCACGGATGTCGTAGGTTATGTAGCCAACCGTGTCAGTTTCTATTAAAAAAACAAAACCAAAAAATTTTTATGCGGTGACGATGACCGATGACGATGATGTGACGTTTTTTCTCAGTTTACTCCCGATTTTAATAACGCTCCTTTTCCATAAAAAAAAAAACAAAACAAAAAATGGGTATGCGGTGACGATGACCGATGACGATGATGTGGAGTTTTTTTTCAGTTTACTCCCCATTTTCATAACATCTCTAAGGAATAATAACTTCAAACCTTGATAAATTCGAGAGCAGTTATAGTAGCAGGTAGAGCAGCAGGTATAGTAACCTTAAGAATTGTCAATAAACAACATAAATACCATCGTCTAATTTCTAGCTTAATTGTTAAGACTTGGCTTCGCCAGATTATAGCAGTTCCACCCATTTGAATTGTCTGGGGATAACGATTTATTAGGTAAAGAGAGCGACGAAGCCGCCATAATACATTATGTGGGCGCCGACGAAAGCGCGCGTAAAATTATTCAAACCCCAATGACAAAGAGGTTCCTCGTCGCGTCTCCTTTAAAGGTCTCATCCGAGGTCAGATAAGACGCCGCCCGGTTGCCACAGCTTATTTTGTACGTGCTCAGTATGGCAACACCGAACTCCAACGGGCTCCACCGTCAGACGTGGAAACTGTAGTATAATAATATAATTTTGTATGATAATTTCGGAGGATTTTTTTTAAATTACGTAAGCAATAATTTCACATGAAATGGTTTTAATCTGACCACTTTTACGATTTGAATGCTCGTAACATTCATACATAACATTAAATATTTACAAATAAAGGAGATCAACGAGGCTTTATTAAAATAAAAATTTTCAAATTTATACTCTACCAGATTACGATGGCTACTTTTACTGGTCAGCCATAAAAGCCCCAAAATAGGTGATGTCTTTTTTATGGATACGCGCGCCGTCAGTGTGGGTTGTTGTGCCGACGACGCTCAAAAGCATTCGGTTTCGAACGGGGGCTGCGAATACCGTACCGTGCCGGCGTAAGACGTGATGTGATTTGATGTAATCCTAAAGAATGGAAATTTACTCGAAGATACCTACTCTCCTTCTTCGCTTACCAATTAAATTTTTGAAGTGAAAACTTCTTTAGCGGCGCTTGGCACTTTTTTTAGATGGGTAAAAAATTTTAGACTCGCGTCAGATCTCGCGTCAGATCCGTTAGCCTGATCGAAAAAGCGTAAGATTCGAAACTTCTTTAGCGGCACTTTTTTTACATGGGTAAAAAATGTTAAACTCGCGTCAGATCCGTAGCCTGATCGAAAAAGCGTAAGATTCGTTGAAATTATGGATGAAAGTTGATTTTTCTGAGAAATAAACTTTTTGATGTAAAATAATTATAATAGTTCTGTAGTGTTAAATTTTTTGTGTAATATAAATTGTCATGCTTGTCTACGATAGCGCAATAAATGAATATTGTAATTTTCCACATAAATGATAGTACTTTTATACTGATAAATAAAACAATTCGTGCGAAATTATTCCCTAACCATTCCAAAATATTCAAAAATGCACAACGTTGATGTTTAAGTTTTCACTTCTGCCGGCACTCCCGGAGTGCAACCTTTTTTTTATAAAACAAAATGCTGTGTATTTTGTTTTATAAAAAAACTAATAAAAAGAGTTACAATAAATAACAGCATAAATCACTGAGCAAGTATAAACAGACAGACATGCAGAGTGGTTCCTGCCAACATGGTTGGCTACGGAACTTAAAGATGCCTAATCAAGACAACAAAACGTCAAATGACATTGATGTCGTTTTAACCCTCAACTTCTTCGTTTTGTATGTCGTATTTCCTGTTATGCACTACCAAATATTACCTATATTTTTCAACTGCCAGTACTATAATTTTTAGTATGCTTGAATCCAATCCTGTGCACACCTTCACTCTTCCTAAACTCCTTCTCTCGCCACATAATGACAACTCGACCTTCACGAGGAGAAAAATTGCAGCGATCTTCCAACAATGTACAACAACTACGTTTCATATTTTCTCTTCTACCCTTGAAAGGATACGTCGGGCGAAAATGTCCCTTGTACCGTTGGGAATAGAGATGAAATATGAACTGACTCGATGCGGGATTTAATAATTCTGTCTAGAATATTATTATCAATGATATTATTTATTTACCCGCGTTAGCCCTCAGTTTACTATAATTTTTTTTTCTGAATACAAAATAAGTAGGGTCGGAAATGTTTTTATTTGAATGCTGAGTCTGCATTCAAATAAAAACAATTTAAGCACGGAAATGTTTTACATTTATTATTTTCAAACTTCTTTAAGAATCGAAAATAGCTGATTTTGAGTCAGTCAGTCAGTCAGCGTGTAAGTGTCCACTGCTGGACATACGCCTCTCCAATTTTCCTCCAGTCCTCCCGGCCTTCAGCGATAAGTAACCAGTGCTTTCCGCCGACGTACTTGATGTCGTCGTCCCACCTGGCGCTGGCGGGTGGTCTTCTCACACTCCGTTTTCCTGTCCACGGCCGCCAGTGTAGGACACGGTTACTCCAACGGTCATCGTCTCTTCGGCTAACGTGCCCAGCCCACTGCCACTTGAGCTTAGCCACCCGGTGTCCAATATCGACTACTTTGGTGCTACGTACGGTGATTTTGAGTGGCAAACTAAAATTTCAATGGAAACTAAAAACACCATATAATTATTTTTAAAATGCTTGCTTAGTTGCTTAAAAATATATTATCGAAGGCGGTAGGCAATGAAACTAAATGATTCTTCAGATCGAAGAAAGTCAGAAATTATTTTAAATGTTGAGCCCGAAATGTAAAATCTTACGTTGTAATTCCCATCCATCCAAATGTTTCGTATCAGACCACAGAACAGCGACCGGCAGCCATAGCGCGGCGCGTTCTTCTTGCTTTGTGCCTTAGACCGTCAGGTAAAAATATATACATGCGTTATGCATTTAATGAATTAATAATTATTGTAGAGTTCAATAAAATAAGTGTTCCTTTTTATTATTTTATATTTTTAAGATTATTAAATCTATTTATTTATTTTGAACAATTATTTAATATTGTTTTTAAAATAAGCAATAATAACAATTAATAATGAATTGCAAGGAAGGTTTAAAATGATTTTAATAGAGTATAATAATAGAATTTTGCTGCGCACCTACAAAGTGGCCCCGACAAGCTTATCTCCGCGTCCCAAATTGATATTTGCCTTCTTCGAGTTGCCAATGAAATGGAAATTGCCAGCGACAGGACCACTAAATTAACTTATAATTAATTATTACCCAAATCCGTTGAGGCGTCGCGGTCTGCTGCCGCTACTCCCGCGGGGGGAGAACTGTTTCCGAGGAGGTGGAAATCAGAAACAGTCGACAGAACTGCTCAGCTCATACTATTGAAGGCCGGTAGTCTCAACAGGGCTCTTTGTTCTGAATTCTTCGGCATAGAATCTTAAAATGTTCAATCTTATAAAACAAATTGTAAGGGTACTTCAGGAACCATATTTTCAGTGATTTTCTCTTCGTGACCTAGTTGGAAATCTTTTATGAAAATGAAATACTTTTTAGGAACATTATGCGATTGATTTCGTCTGTCCTTGAAGATTAAATTTCTTTATTCTTGACTAGCTTTTGCCCACGGCTTCGCTCGCGTGAAATTCGTATTTAAAAAGAAGAAAGTAGTAAGCCCGCTAACGTACCTTGATTTCGGCGCGCGGAACAATTCGGTTTGTATGACAGCCACATCTTAGCGTAACCCGAACTGAATTTTATTTACCCTATTCTGAGTCTCGTATACCTGAATGTTTTATTTATAATTTTTTTGTTTTATTGACAGCGCGACATATGGCGCCGGGCCACCCATAAGGTGTCTAACGACGCCCATGGGCATTCGGTCGTATGCGGGGGTTGCGAATGCCATGTCGGCCTGACAGGTGCCAATTCACGCCCCTCTTAAAGGACCCGAGACTACGCAGTATCTCACAAAACAAAGCAACTTACTCCATGACCATCCCTTACAGATTTATTATTAGTATTGATGTCTTTGCCTGAAATAAAATACGGCTCGAATTGAAAACTCCCTTTTTATTTAATTAAATTTGTTGTCATGTAATGTATTAATATTTGGATTACAGTACGACTACTGCTACTTGCTACACGCTTTTTGTCGCCCGGTTCCTTTCGCAGGTGCTATGCCGATACATACTTCCCCTCAGTCGTGTCAGCTATCTGTAATTAATTAAACAAGAACACACAGAACAATATTAAGTACAAGTACGTAATACATTCAATTGTTGTCTAATAACGCAAGTCGACATTCATTTTTACCAACATCTATACCCATGTAATTTCTGTATGTAGGTTATTATTTTTGTTCGTCAGTTAAAGGTTTAATAGTGCATAAAACGTATTACCGTAAACGAATGGCGAAGTTACTTAATTAACAAGTTTCGGAGATAACGGGAGGGGGCATACTTTTTTTGCCCTTCATTGTAGAAATGTCCATAAAAAACAAATCAAGAAAATATTTTTTATTTCCTCAAAATAACCCCTTTTTAATAAAATGCCACATGCCTAATAAAACTATATTTCTTTATTTTGTCTTTATGGGCCCTGGTGTAACCAGTTTTCATAACAAATTTCCATTTTGTAGGACTAGCCGTTTAGGAGTTAAAGGACATACAGACAAGACAGACGGACAAGGAAGTGAGACTACAAGGATTCCTTTTGAACTATTTTGGTATGGAACCCAAAAAATATAAGAAACTGAAACTGAAAACATTGGAAAACTGTTTTAAAAAACATTGGATCGACTTGAAATCTCGACGTTGATCGACAAAAAACAACTAGCACTTAAAAGTGTGAAATAATATTTTGATTCATATTCGGACACTTGAGTTGAAGGCGGTACAAAAGCACAAAAGCTCTTATTGGTCTCTCGGCACAGCCACCCATGTTGGTATACATAAAAACATCGCTGTCAATATGATTACAATTTGCTATGGAAGATGCAAGCATTCGTTCTGAGAGAATTCCTCATCGATGCAGACTTTTCCTTTCCTACTTTATAAACCAACAGCGAAGGGCAGCAATGTTGCAAGATGAGAAGTTTACTTACGAAGTTCAATTTAGCTCTCGTTATGAATTTCGTTAACGTCAAAAATGTTCATTGAAAGTAATAACTCGCTATGACTGCTTACATTAAACCGAGTCTGTCAAGCAGCAGTTGTAAACATCTTCGGGTGTAGGTAACTTGAAAGTTGTAATTTTCTCGTGATATTAAATTACTTATTCAAGTAACGCGTTTCATAAAAGCTTTTACGTAACTCAACAAAAGCTCGTTAAACACAGCACAACGACAATCATTACAAGCTCTATCACTTTTAGATTTAGGTTTATCATATTCAGTACTTTTATGGTTTTGTTTTAAGAAGCAAGAGAGCTAGCATATAGGATTTCAAAACTACGTTTAAATTAAAAGCGGTCAAGTGCGAGTCGTCTCGCGCACCCAGGTTCCTTACCGGTCGGCATATTTCATTAACGGGTGACTAGACTAGCGGTGGTGACGAGCATATTATGAGCAAACATATTACGGCTATGTAAATAGTTCGTGTTTCCATCCAGTTCAATGTAGCCGACATGAAATGAAGGGAAGCACTGACATGGCATCTAATTCACCCGGTGTTATGTGCTGACCTCACGAATGTTGTAGGTCATGTAACCAACCGTGTCAGTTTCCATATAAAAAAGCACATAGAGCAATATGTTTTCATTTGAACCTAATATCTAGGCCGTAGCTGTTTGTGATGGCTAAAAGCTCTCTCAAACAATTTTAATTATGTAGGTAATCTCAAATATCTTAGATATTATTATTATTTAAAATTTTAAAAAACTTACTTTATAATAACACATATCCCTGTGGTGTGGCCTAACTGTATTGTAGTTGATGCGATAACAGTCAGCCTAAACCTAACAAAAACATATTTATAAAATTAATATCGGAAATATAATTGTTCTTCATAATATAGAATGACGTAAACTGAGAATTACCGCCTTAAAATATTTCAGACAACATTCTACAAAATTGTGTTGTTGTTTTATTGTGTTATTTTAACATTTTAATTACTACTAGCTTTTTTCTGCGGCTTCGCTCGCGTGAAATTCGTATCTAAAAAGAAGAAAGTAAGTAAGCCCGCTACCGTGCCGCTTTCGGCGCGCGGAACAATTCGGTTTGTCTGAGCCACATCTTAGCGTAACCGGAACTGAATTTTATCCTGTGTCTCGTATAGGTAAATGTGCTTGTACTAAGTTTCATCAAATTCGGATAATCGGTTTAAGAGTTATAGAGGAACATACATACATACATACAGAAAAGATTTCTAAAAATCATCAATTTTGTTTTAGTATCATACATAGAGTCTACAAACTCAGTATCCCATAAAACAAAGCAACTTACTCCATGACCATCCCTTACAGATTTATTATTAGTAGTATAGTATAGTATAGTATTGTATAGTAAGTATAGTAAAGTAACTATTAAGTAATCTGTGGTATATATAGTATAGTACAGTATATTGAAGTATGATGATTTTGAAACACGACCTTCTTAAATTCGACCCCTTCAACATCATTCCAAAGTTGAATAAATCTACCTAAACGATTCTCGCGATATTGCGCGAACTTAATGAGGGCTCAAAACTAAATTGGCCGTCGAACACAGAATATTCGACTCCACCGAATTTCGAACCGGATGATTATTGTTCCGTCATCTTTGACCTCTATCCAGAATCTGTTTTGTAACGAGAAGCTTCGTGCAATTAATTTCTTGCCAAACGAACTTGCGGAACGCCTCGTTTCTATTCGGTTTTTGTAAAGAATTTCACTTTGGGCCACAGAGCAACTTGCACCAAGTTCCGGTAAGGACGAGCAAGTTTAGCCTACGGAAACCAGTCTTTTCGCAATTACATATTAACCATCTAACTAACCATACGGAATGCAGAGTCAGTATGAATGAATATAAAACATATATTATATGTAGCGAAAGTAGGTAGGTACTATCGTCCTCGCCGGAGACAAAATGTGGCCCGTGCGCTCGCGCCTGCCTGCCGGGGACTTTTCGTTATATAAAAATCGGTCAAGCGCAAGTTTTACTCACGCAAGGAGGGTTCCGTAGATCGGCTATACCATATTTGTCAAAAAACCTTATCCGTCTATCTTTTGTATCTGCTATACCAATCTGCCTGTCGCGCCATCTATCATTGAGTAGCGTAAACATAATTGATTGTTAGCACGTTTCTTGTATGGGGACCCCCTTATTTTTGACGTTTTACTTTATTTATTATTTGTTAGCATATCATCCATATTAACATATTTTACATATTCTGTGAAAATTTCAACCGGCTACCTATTACGGTTCAAAAGATAGAGAGCACCGACGGACGGTAGGACAGACAGACGGACAGACAGACGGACGGACAGACAGACGTTGTAGATTTAGTAATAGGTTTCCGTATGGATACGGAACCCTAAAAATGTAATTAGAATGTGTCTATCTATACTCTATACCCGTGTCGGCTGGCCTATGCAGCGACTTTGATACGTCACACATTTTTATTAATACAACTGAAATAGCGGAGTAGGTAGGTATTACGTAAGGAATGTCGTTTGAATATTTACTTCTCAATTAGAGTATTTAAAATGTGCCCCTATCTATGTAGACTTTAAACACAATTTGTCCACTCCACTAGTTAGCGACAAAGGCATGTGTTTTATTCCAATTCTTCCCGTTCGTTGCTTTGTGCGGGACTCGCGCGGCTCGTGTCTCCGGCCTCCACTCCGCTCGCACACTCCACGCCTCCTCGGTGCGGATTCCTTATCCTTTGTAACTAGATCTTTGTCTTCCGACTGAAGTCAAAGTGCCAGCTAGTGAGTAGTGTAGTGACCATTCTAACTCAACCGACTTAATGCAGGGCGAGTCTACTGTAGTCTGGCGCTTCGTGACCAGTTCGTATGCCAAAGAATTGATATCTAGACTGTTCTTACATTTATGGCCGTTTTCACTACCTCCGGTTAAGTCTCGTCGAACAGTTATTTGTCGGTTAAAGTATCATTTCTTATAAATTTGATAGGAGTTACTGACTGAGTTTTACGCGTATGTAATAACAACTTTGTACGTCAAACATTAAATCTTCGGTCAAACTACAGCTCTGATGTGTGCGTTCGGTCTTTTGTTTCAGGAGCGGGAAGCGCGTGGAATAGTGCGCGCGCTCGGGTACCTAGCGCGGCGAGCGGGGCGACGGCGATGTGAGAGCGGCCGGAGCGGCGGCGCCGAGGTCGCGGGGGGGCGCGCGGGGCGGCGGCGGCGGCATGCTGCACCGCTCCTCCTCCTCCCGCCGGCGTCGCGCCTCGCGCAGCGCCGCCACCTCGCCCTCCGCGCGCCCCTCGCCCGCCGCCGCCGCCGCGGCCGCCGCCTGCGCTCCCCCCGGCGAGCTCGCGTACCCGCGCCGCGGCTCCCTCACCGCCGCCGACCAACCGCCGGAGATGAGCCGCCAGCGCTCGCCGCGGGCGAGCCTCGCGCCCAACCCGGACAACTACCACCGCAGTCCGCGGCACTCGCTCGCGCCCGACTCCGGCGGAGGCGGCGCCCGCAGCGCGCGCAACTCGATAGTGGTGGACGCGTCGCCGAGCCCGCGGAACAGCCTCGCGCCGGCCGCCTCGCGCAACAACCTCGCGCCGGACGCCGCGTACGGCTCGCGGCTCAGCCTCAACCCGCAGGACTTCAACCGCAGCCCGCGCAACAGCATCACGCCGGACGCGAGCGCGCGCACGCCGCGCCGCAGCCTCGTGCCGGACCCGGCCGCCTGGAGCCAGCCGCGCAACTCCCTCGTGCCGGACGTCGGCCGCAGCCCGCGCCACTCGGTCGCCAGCATCCAGATCGACCCGAGCCGGAGTCAGAAGCTCGCGAACCCGGAGCTGGCGCCGAGTCCTCGCACCAGCCCGCGCGGCAGCATCGCGCCCGACGTGTCGCCCATCACGGGCAAGATGAAAGAGGCCTCCTACATCGAGGGCAACCGTAGCTCGCGGGGCTCGCTGGCCGAGGGCGGCGAGAGGCAGCGCAGCCCGCGCGGCTCGCTAGCGCCGGGGGGCGCCGGGTGCGGCGGGGCGGCGGACCCGACGCGCGTCAGCCCACGAGGCAGCCTCACCCTCACTTTCCAGGAGCCGCTCGTGTCGCGGGAGCGCCGTGCCAGTGACGACAGTGTGCAGGGTCAGTTCAACTAACATTCCTTCAATTCAGTTCATAATAATTGTATTAGTAATACCATTACACTTAGACTAGACATCAATATTAATACCTACCAAAATGGTGGAAAAATGCCTGAAATGTTGTAACTTTATACGCCATCTTTCAGATGGATCGATCAAAATATGTTCGAAAGTAATCGATGTTGGGGATGTTGGGTGTCGGTTGGCTTTCGTGTGATTTAAGTATATGTTTCCTCCAATAATGATATGTGATGTGATCGGGGTTACTTTCTTAGAGAGTAGGTATATATTATAATTTACGTGAACGCAACTCGGCCTTCGGTCTCGCCATTGGTGACTTCATATTTGCGCTTTAATGAAAATTGACATTAAACCGACTTTCACGCGAGAGGAGCCGCGGGCACAATTAGTAAATAAATAAATATATAATTTCTGCACACATTTGTAGTCGCTAACTTATTGCAACATTTGGCCTTGTGATGTACTTAGGTATACACGTGCAGAGGATGTCATGAAATGTCATGAAAACACACAAGTAAAGACTGCGTCCGTTCCGGACGCGGGAGACAGCTCTCCCTCCGCCCGTGTCGTTACTGGCAGCCTTGCCGCGAGCACCCCGAGCGAGCTTCTAAAACAAACACACGAACCCCCGGACGAGCTATCTTCGATAATAAAATTTATCGTCCGCGAGCTTTATGTTAGGTGCGAGCTGAGTCAATTCGATTAGGTACTATATAATTTACGAATGCGGGCTTTTATCGGAAAGTAGGGCACCGCTCGTTGTTTCGCATTTTCACTCAATGGAGAACTACCGTCACTTGTTGCCTACGAATAATATTTATTTGAAGCTTGTTACGTATTGAAACTTTGACATAATGCCGTTTAATTTAAACGCGAATTGCGAGTTAAAACAAAGGTCATATTAGGTTAGGTTTAGCTCGATCAGATTGGTTAATATAGTAACCTACCGTAGTCTGAGCCAAGGTCCGTAAATGTGACCTTGAAAATCGAGATTTTTTTTTTAATGGAAACTGACACGGTTGGCTACATCACCTACAACGTCCGTGATGTCAGCCCATAACACCGGGTGAACTAGATGCCGTGTGAGTGCTTCCCCCTTTGATCGTGCCGGCTACACTGATCTGGTCGGAAAACACAAACTATTTACAGATAGCCGTTTCGACCGACGTTTCATTCAGTGCGGTGGTACCAACCCGGGCGGGTTAAACCCTACCACCAAGTAAGATTAGGAGGGAAGGGACCTACAGTTTTACGAGTAATCCGGACCTCGGTCAGCCTCCAACGGTCAGCGGTCACCCATCCAATAACTGACCTCACCCAGCGTTGCTTAACATTCAATAGCGACAGTTGACTGTCTGCACCACTGAGCTATCGAGGCTGACGATGATTGAGATTGTAAGAATGTTGATTTGCAGCGACCACACGAGGACGCAGCGTGTCGCCGTACCGGGGCTCGCTGGGCGGCGGGGGCGGCGCCGCCGGACGCGGCACGCAGATCAACCACGGCTACTCCGGCAGCGTCTTCTCGGAAGCCGGCTCGCGTCGCGCCAGCAGCTCTGTCAGCCAGGTGCCTGTACACACCGATCCACATCACACACCCAAATATCAACCCACCGACCTACACAAACACGTCCCTAACCACCGACCAACTCCACTAACCAACTCCCTCGCATGTCGGACGAAATCGTCTTCGGCGCTTAATCTGTCAAACGTTATTTGTTAGAACAGTGAACCGTTTGAGGGTGGGTTCATCGACTATACTAGTTCTGTTCCTCTTGAATCACCATCTGGACCATGACCATGATACGGACGGACGATCCACAACAAATCGTAAAGTAGCAAATATTCGTGCCTCGTAAACCTACCTACCATATCGATAATCGTCAGCTTGTCCCCATCCACTTCCACACAAATCAAGAATATACCTATTGACTTTAATGAGCTCTCAATCAAGCTTGTCGAAGTGATTGATGGAAATATTGTAACATGATCGACAGACATGAACGGCAGTGCACAGAAAATAGGGCCGTAATATTTCCAGTAAAACTACAAACACCACACATTCCACGGTACCCTTGGATATGGCGTGGTAACCTTGGTACTCGTGTAACCTTGGTATCAATGGTATTTGGATAGATAGTACTTATGAAACCCACACATGCCGCTGTAATCCGTAAGGAATTACCTCATTCTCAACTTACTATCTCTAATACATAAAACGCTAATAATAAATACAGGTTGTCCCCGGACTGGTGTAGTTCCTTTAAGGAGGCTATGTAGGGTTCTAGGTACGCCTGTTGCGGAGATATAAATTTTTCAATTTATATACCTAATGTAGTTTAATGTTGTAATGCTCTAATCGGGCGCGCGCAGGGCGCGGGACAGTGGGCAGCGGGAGTACGGACGGGACGCGACGCGAGTGAACGCAAACAGATAGCCCGCCCCGCCCGCGTACCGCTCGCGCCCCGACCCGCGCCATTCCGCCTTCTTGCGTTTCACAGTCGCGCGGTCTAAAGGCGCCCACACATTGTAGTATGCATTTAGTTTGTTAGGAAATCCTAAAATTTTAATCAAAGTACATATTTGAAAAATTCTTTCACCAGTGCTTTTGTTACAAGGCGTAGAATACTACACCTATACGGGGACATCCTGTATAATAAGAAGTGGACGACGAAACAAAGTTCAGAACGAGGTCACTATAATAAAATGACGCGAGGCAAGCTTAATGTAACTCGAAGCTGGCGCAGGTGTCCGGAGACGAGCAGCGGCGGCTGTGCGGGGAGCAGGGCAAGTACAGCTCAGAGGGAGGAGGCCTCAGCCACGGACTCGGCCTCGGCCTCACCACGTACGGCTCCGTCGCATACCAGCTCAAGGACGCCAACATGGAGGCGTCGGGAACCTGCGACTTCGTCTGCCGCGCCGTCCGCATCGTCAACAGAACTAGTACGATACCTACGAATACTTCCTTTAAGACGATACCCATAGCTGGCTGCTTTGCATAGAATAAGGTCATAAGTCGGTGTTGTTTTTTAATTTTCAAAAATTAATGGTTAAAAAATTTAAAAATCTACAACAATAGAGTTCTTTGCTTGTGTTTAGTTATTTATCAGTGCAATACAAATTTCGTTTTATTCATTCCATTTTGCGTCAGATTAAAAAAAATCTAAACTAAATCATTTTTTTCATCTGGCGCAAAAGTGAATGAATAAAACGATATTTTTATTGCACTGATAAATAACTAAACCACAAGCACGAACTCTATTGTTGTAGATTTTAAAATTGTATTACCATAAATTTTTTAAAATTAAAAAACAACACCGACTTACGACCTTTTTCTATGCAAAGCAGCCAGCTATGGGTATCGTCTTAACCATAATTTATTCGATAGAAATTAGAATCATATAAGACTCTCGAAATTAGAACAATAGCCAGCACACTCGTACTTCACAATCTTCTACTCAAAGTCATGTAGCTCCATAAATTCATGGAACGTTTTCTTTCACAGTTGTCATGACTGTCTTTCTGGCCTGCCTGTCTACTCTTCCACTCATCATGCTCATTATGGGTAAGTTAATAATTCGTAGATGAGTCATTGTCATTCATAGTGATAGTATTTGAACGTGACTGACTAACTTCTGATATCAAATGAGATCTAAATCGGCTGTTGGGCAAAATATGCTTGTTCAGACAAGTATGTAGGTACATTGATATATTTCGTTAGCATATTGTGTTGGAAGGACAGTAGGCATATCCTCTGATGGGCACCGAATTTCATCTGTACTATATTAGTACACCCACAGATCTCACAAGGATTCGCGGCAGTTAGCCCGAAATTACACCTGAAACGGCCCTGAGAACGTGTTTCATGTTGTTCGTTGGCATAATACCGCATCACATAGATCGATCCGCGTTATTTGCTCTATGAGTTAGTTGCACGAGCCAACGCACCCGCAGACAGTGACGTAGCGTGATTATGTGCAGGCGTACAGTATATCCGGGACTGCCCGGCAGAGCCGCACCTGCCCGTGTACATGGTGGTGGGCGGCGCGGCGGGCGGCGCGCGACTGTGCTGGCTGCTCTGGTCGCAGCTGGCTTCCCGCAGCGTCGCCATACAGTCTGTCAGTGTACCCGAACGTGTGGCCTCCTGGATTCTCACAATCTTCTTAATAGCCTGGTCAGTTAACCGCTACCTCTTTAATCTTCTTTATTGCATTATGTATAAAGTTATGATTTTAAAGAATTCGCCACCATTCGATTCACCATATTTTAATGTCCGAATGTGGGCTGGATGAGGCGTTTACGAGGAACAAACAAAGTGGCGACATATTTCCATCGTTTAATAATAGTAGAGGTTCTAGTTCGTCTAAATAAGACCTGCATTTTGCCATCGACGCTAATAATGCAATAAATCTTGACCAAACAAAAATGGAGTGGATTTCTATCAGGACTCTGGAGAGGAGGAAAAAGAGGAAGCAAGGAAATGCACCCCAACTAAAATTATGGTGTTAAAACTTAAGACAGGCGTAATAAGAGCTGTTTAATAGAGGCCCATTCTTATACAGGTTAAGGTTCTTTAGTGACTTTACAATAGCGTTAGTAAGTGCTATAAGGGTGGCACAAGAGCTCTACAGTAGCGACGTGTTATATTAATCCACTTTAAGATCTAAAACAACCTGCCGTTAGCACCAATTTGTTCGTCGGGACTGGTCTAATCTTATCAGACCATGCACTAAATAAAAGTTTGTCTGGCACCAGGTTCGGACTGGGCAACTACTGGGTGCTGAGGATCAAGTGGCCGGACTTCGCGCCCACGCTGTTCGAGCCCAACAAGTGGTGCCACCGCACGCTGTATGTGTTCGCGCTGGTGCAGCTCTGCATCGTGTGGGGTGTGGTCTCCATGCTCGTGCTGCTCTCTGTTGTACTCGCCTTCTGCCAGGTCAGTCTTCTGTTCGGTCTTTTGAATTGGAAGCCTTAATTTATCGACATTCCCTTTACTTATGGTAGAGTTATCGGTACATAATATCCCTCACTTTTTCATTGCCGCTGAGGTTGTCGTGATTGTCTCAAAAAGTTGGAACAGGATGTCCAGCTAAACGGGCTATTTTTTATATATTTTTTATTTATTTATTTATACTTCTATATTTTACAACTTCATGTTCTGCGAAGCCTACCATTCTTATCCGCAAAAGCAGTTTTGTCGCCGTCTATTATTTATACAGTACAATTCGTTATTTAAATGGCCTCATTTTATACATTCATAATTTTTTTTAATTTTGTGGCGATCATTATCTTTAATTATACGACTAGACTCAATACCTAAGCATACTCCGAGCGACTTTGGTGTGTGCTGTGTGCTGCTGTGGCTGGCGCGAGTAGTGTCTGTGTGACTACCATCGCATCTAAAAAATTCATCTAGTCATACACTGAGTACTATGTAAGGAAACTTGAGCAGATTTCCTAAATTACCGCTTACGTTTTATATATAGATGGGATCCTAAAGGAATTCTAGAGGAATGTAAGGGTAATTATGTTTAGGGAGTTACAATAGAGATTGAATGAGGGGTTTGTGACGCAGGTATTCGGCTGCGGCTGGCTGGGACCGCCGCGATATAAGTAGCACCGGCGCAGTGTCGTGCTCGAGCTGTGGCATAAGAACATTAACGACACGATGGACGTCGCGGGCGCGGTGGCGGTGCTGCCCGCCGGAGCCCCCAGGCCTCCGCAGCCGCAGCCCACCATCCAGCTGTCCGCGCCTGCGGAGGCTTCGCCGCCGACGGGCGGCGCCACCGCCGCGGACGACCCGCGCCCTCACATCGCCGCCGGCTCGGCATGATGGCTGTATGCGCACGCGGCCAAGCACGTACATTTTGACCGAGGCACGGACAAGGTTTATTATTTTTAAGAGACGCTCTGGTGCCTCATTTGTATGGTGCTTTCATTTCGCGAGTGTTGTTTTTCAGTGTTTGCTTGTAATCAGCGAGATTGTGTTGTTTTGAGCGCGTACGCACCTAGGACGCATTATTAGTGGTTTGCAGTGTGTATGTTTTATTTTTAAGCGCATTTTTGCACCGGTAGTCATTGTGTATGCTGGATTTGTTTTTATCTAGATTGCCATTAGATACTGCAGACTTCCAAAAATAATTTGTATTCAGTACCTACCACTCATAGTGCATAGGTTTATTTATTTTAGTACTAGACTAGCGCAGTGTGTAGCTTAGTGCAGTTTCAAGCTAGCGTATGTACCTATGTAGGTGCATATATAATATAATATGAGTACCTACATTATATACGAGTACAGAGTCGTACCAGCAAGTTGTGTATATTTTAGCTTTTTTTTACCACGGAGATAATTTTTTCATGTTCATTTGAAGTACTGAACCCAAAACCTGAACAACCACATGTAACTCTGAAATATTTTAGTCAATTTGTGTAATGTTTTTTTCATATGATCAAAATAAGCTGCTGGTACGATTATATTCATTGAAATGTAACTACGTGGAACAAGTAATTAGGTCATATAGAATTATAAAGAGTGGCAGTAATTTGTGACTCTTACATTAAAATACAACGAAAATAACGTATTATTTTATTTAAAAAATAAACTAATACTTATGACTAATAATAATAAGGTATGCTTCGAAAAACTGTTACTTCAGTTCCGAGGTACGTCAGAAAAACTGTGGTAAAACGTTGCCAAAATCACTATACCTTGATCAGCGAGAGAAGATACATGTGAAAGCAGGTAAGGACTATAACATTTATAAATAAACGATATAAACAGTACAGTAAATGTAAACATGGATAAATGTAAAACAGAGACAGCAACTGTTTGTATTAAGCTTATATATTTATAATATATAGCCAATATATTTTCGAGATGTGATCGCTCATTGATCCTTTGCTTAAATACAAATAGGTACCTCCTACTAAATTTATGAACACCACAGATACCTACCTCCGCCGCCCGCCAACCAATCTCCATCGTGCGACAGATATAATTATTGTCTTTGTATATTTTAGTCTTCGTTCATGCGCCCCTTTGAAACGCTCGTGAATTTCACCAAATAAAAAAATTACAATGCTATATTTTGTATAATTTGTAGATGGCATGGTCATGATGGTACAGAAGGATGAAAGAAAGCATACACGGTTGCAGAATTTAAAAATCCGAGCTTTCCGACCGAACGATTTCATTTCCTTCTGAGAAATTTGCAATCTGCACATAATTCAAGTTGGAATATGGAGAGGGATTTCGAGTGTTTCATTCATATCTTCTGTATTGCTTAAACCATTCCTCACCTAGGCTAGAATTAAATTTATGTAAAAATTCAAAATATTACGTATATGTTTTTAAAACATATCATTTCTTATTTTAAAAATTCTTTCGTAACTTTAGTTTTCATTCATACAATTTTTTTTTTTTTACTACGTTAGAATTCTAATTATGAAACAACTCGATTAAATCAATAAAGATACCTACGGATGTTTTGTCTTATGAAATACTTATCCACTGCTCTATATTTTTATTCCTATAACAAATTCTATAACAAATTATGAACATCTACCTAAATGAACTTTAACACTAATAGGAAGTGTAACATAAATGTGTTTTATCTCACATTATTGAAAACATAGACGACTTTAAAGTTATTCCACTAAAGCGTCATTTTCGTTAGTCGATGTGCATAAAAATGCTGTAAAATTTACAAAAAGCACATAATGAGTCTTGAACCTAGGACTAGGGAAAATATTTTCCCTGATCCGTGCTTGAACCGATGGTAGTTGTAGGTCTAATTAAACAATGTTGTATAAAATGCACAACTACAGTGCATACCCCTATCGAAACAACGCCATATACATAATACAATTAGTATATAGTGCATGTTACATTTTATTACAACAAATTTTACGTTGTCACGATTCCTATGGGTGGTGTAAGAACGACTTGCGTGTGAAATGGTGGTTGTCGACAAGCGTTATTTCAAAGAACATATTTTTTGTACGTAGATGTATGAGGATTCGAAATTGTGAATGGGCCACGTATTTCAGTTTCGTTGTGATTGTAGGTGAAATGTTTCCATTTATATTCGAACAATGTAAATGAATGTTCACATTATTTGTTCGTTGTGATGTACACATTCAAACTGATTTATTTAAGTACTAATTGATTTAATGGTTTTTACGAATTTATCCGATTTTGTTCGAAAGAAACACTTCCCAATAACATATCCACATAGATACATACAAGATACGCACGTGAACGGCGTGGTGCGGTATTGTACTGTGTCATTTAATATCATATCAAACTAATATTTAGGTACTTTATTTTTTTTAAGTAACAATTATTGTTAGTAACATACAAAGTCGTTTATGAAACGAGTTCCAAATACAAATCAAAATACAAGCATATCATATCTAATCAATATACTATAAATACATTTATTCTAAAAAAAATCATCATTTAATTCCTATAAAGTGTATAATCATTAGTGGTCGGGGAAACTTAAATAGTGTGCCAGTGCCACGAGAGGTCGCTTGGATACAGGCTTTAATACTTAAAAGAGGCCTTTCCAAATTCGAAGGTCATTGAATAAAAATATTTTTTCTAAATGAGTGTTACCATGTAAGAGAATTTATGAGATTTCTGATGTTTGAGATTCAGTTATTTTGAGCACTTTAAAAACACCACATTATCGATTCGAGCACACTTTTCCACGGTACAACTGGGATAGGATAATAAATCAATATTAGATATAGAGTAAACGTTTTACATTTTAGATTAGATTATATTAATATTTATTATATATATTGAAAATATTCAAAAATCTCTGCATTTTGATAAATATAATATGGCGGCGCTTGGCCAGATACGAAATTGAAGTTTTCTTGATGGCACTTGTTTATTTGGCTTATATCGATTACCCACTAAGCGAAAATGTACCAATTTACTCAATTATTAACTATCGTATATACGGATTATTTGTGAGGAGCATGGATGGTAGGTACCTATGTGATAGATAACACATTCAATCCAATAGGTATAAAAGGAAAAACTTAAGACGTCTTATATAAAAATTTGATGATAACTATATATTCGTATTACAGAAAAAAAAATCAACAAAAATACCATATCAATGTTGATAGATGAATGTTTAATGTAGAAACTTGATTTTTAGTTCAATTTTGATGCGTGACAAGGGCGAACTCATTGCCTTAGGCGATTTCTTCAAGTTTTACATAGCATCCGAAATTCCGGACCATGGAGCACCTGGTGAAAATATGCACATAGCCAACCGTGTCAGTTTCCATAAAAAAAAAGTTCTTCATTGTAATGTTTATTTCTATTTTCTTCCAGCTTTTACAAAATTAAACCTAATAAAATTATAAAATTTTAAATTATTAAAATAGATACCTCCCGTCCATATAATATAAAAAATAGCACTCCACCTCAAAGAATCCTTATTTACAGATATTTTTTTACCCGACTGCGCGAAACAAAAAGGAGGGTAATGTTTCTTGAATATCCCTCGCGAAGTTACTGGAGGTTTAGCCGCTTCGTTCATCCTAAACTCGGGTTAGATGTAAACTTACTGTAACCACGAGTAGTTGAACATTATGAATTTGGTCTGGTCCAATAAAATAATTTGGGAACACAATTCATATTTTTAATAAATTTTTAGAACGACGACGATAAATGATAATTATATAGGTATTTTAGTATTGACGTGGTAAAATTAACTATAATCTTATGTAGGTACATTATATGTAATACTATTACAATTCATTATCCATTGTAGGTAATATTATTTTATGGGCTGTCGCAAATCGATAGTATAATATAAACGGTAGATAAATTCGAAAAAAATATCCTCTTCTCCATACAGTTCTAACTAAACTAGGTACTACTCGTAAAGTGCAATAGTAACTTTAAGTAATAAATAACGAACCAGCATACAGCAACATCCATCCGCATCGATTTGCAACGTACGACTACACTGATTATGCAGATAACTTAATCAGTTTTAATCAATATAGGCATATTATAATATTGCCGAAAATCTGTCAAAAACTTTTAATATAAATAATATTTTTTATTTTTATTTAATTAATTGTACTACTTTCGTAAAATATATTTTAAAAGTTCACCTTCTAAATTGTGTATTGATATAATTTTATCTTTTTAATCTTAATATTTCATCTTTCATTTTCTTTCTTTAATCTTTCATTCATGTAGAATGAAAGATTAGGTATTAGATAATAGCAAAACATATTTATATTATATGCAATGCTTGACGAATTGCAATCTTAGTAAATTTTAGTATATAGATATAGCAGATATCCTACATAGATATATCCTACAATAAAATATCGTAAAGTAACCTCATTAATACCTAGTAGATTGTAACTTTGCGAACATTCTCGAAAAATAATTAGGTAGTAATATCGTATTATCCAAGTCCTGTGGAGACTATAAATAAATATGTATTTCCTTCTTTTTTTATTATATCTAATACCAGCATACATTATGTACCAACTAACCAAACGAATGTACTTACGACTTTTCTGTATGGTGTGGATGTAACATAAGAAAACTATTTTTTATGAATAGATTGTACCTACGTATTATGAAAATATTTGTACATAGATTTCTAGTTAACATTTAGGTATTTGGAAAATGTCTCGAATTTACGTACCTACACGTTACTCACAATACGAAAACTGGGTAGTGGGTACTTACGCCTTTTTACCACAACCTTATGGACGTTGATCTTATGGAATTGGACCGATTTTACCATCTTCGGCTAAAATGTGTTCACCGGTTAACTCCTGTAAACTGTATGAGAAAAATTACTTTAACCGAGAGATAAATGTTAATCGTGACTTAACCGGTGGTTGTGAAGGTGAGGTTAAGTTTCATGTTCATAGATTTATATTATTTAATATAAATCTATATACAGAATTTATATGTCGTTTCTGGAAATATCTAACACATGTACGTAATTAAATGAGCCGTGTAAATGTATTAAAAATATTATAATACATACAATGTTACTTATGATTTGATATGCTATGTTGAGATGGAGTAATGCGAAAATTAAGGTATACTGGCGCGGAATAGATACTAATATTGGTGAAAAATATAATGTAATAATGTGTGAAACATATTAGAAATGCGTGTATTACCTATAAATAATAATAAATGGACTATATCAATTGGACCTTCGTTTTCATGCTCTCCTACATACTACATCCTGTTTTTTTTGTCAATCTGTATTCTAAAGAATAATAAAGGTACCTACCTAGGTATCATCTCTGTTTTCACACTCTCGAAGTCACAATCTAAGAACTAGTAAAAGTAAATGTACCAATCCAATACGTTCGATTATGATTTTTTGTACAGCAACCTTACGTGCGTCCGTATGTTAGTTATAGTAAGTTACGTACGTACTACACGTAGTTTTGTTTAGTATATTACTAGTGAAATAAAATGCTTCATTCTTTATGAATTTAGCAGCAACAGACTTCGTAGGTACCTGGCACGTCTTCTCTACTATGTCCTAAATTCAATCTTTAGTATCAATCATCATATATCATCATCATCATCATCATATCATCATCATCATCAATCAATACTAATAATAAATCTGTAAGGGATGGTCATGGAGTAAGTTACTTTGTTTTAGGAAATATTGAGTTTGTAGCCTCTATGTATGATACTAAAGCTAAATTGACGATTTTTAGAAATCTTTTCTGTATGTATGTATGTATGTATGTATGTATGTTCCGCCATAACTCTTAAAGCCATCATCCGAATTCGATGAAACTTAGTACAAGCACATTTTACTATACGGGACACAGGATAGGCTAACTAAAATTCACTTCCGGCCACGCTAAGGTGTGGCTCCCATACAAATCGAATCGAAATAAAAGCGGCGCGGCGCGGCGGCGGTTGGTGGCGGCTAGCTGCGGAGGCTGGTGGCGGCGGCGGAGGCGCGGGGCGGGGCACGGGGTGCGGTCTGGCGGAGCGCGGTGTGTGTATGCATTGTCTCGAGAAGAGTATCTTATTTAATTCGATTCATAATATTATGTAGGTTTACTTCGTTAGGTATCTATTTGATTAACTTTAGGTGCAAAGTGTTGTTGCAAGTCGATATTAGCGGATATTTACTTAACTGGAGTTCCTATTTGATTTAAGTTATTTGATCGTATGTTTATTATATTGTACGTACGTAGTGTAGTACCTATGCGGGCAATATTAACGAAAAGATTCTTATTTTTACCCGACTACGGCGAAGCGAAAAGGAGAGTTATGTGTTTGACCGGTATGTATGTATGTATGTATGTACTAGCTTTTGCCCGCGGCTTTGCTCGCGGGAAATTCGTATTTCAAAGGAAGAACTAAGGGCGAGCTGGGTTCAGGTAAACGATAAACCGTCTCGAAGAAAGTGAGTTACTTTTTGAGGCCGAAGGCGGAGTTGCGTTCAGGAAGACGATAAACCTTCTCGAAGACAGTAAGTAACTATGGGCGAGGCCGAAGGCCGAGCTGCGTTCAGGAAGATGATAAACCTTCTCGAAGATAGTAAGTAACTATGGGCGAGGCCGAAGGCCGAGCTGCGTTCAGGATGAGGGTAACCTTTTCGAAGAAAGTAAGTAACAGAGGGCGAGGCTGAAGGCCGAGCTGCGTTCAGGAAAACGATAAACCTTATCGAAGACAGTAAGTAACTATGGGCGAGGCCGAAGGCCGAGCTGCGTTCAGGAAGAGGATAACCTTTTCAAAGAAAGTAAGTAACAGAGGGCGAGGCCGAAGGCCGAGCTGCGTTCAGGAATACCATAAAACTTCTCGAAGAAAGTAAGTAACAAAGGGCGAGGCCGAAGGCCGAGCTGCGTTCAGGAAGACGATAAACCTTCTCGAAGACAGTAAGTAACTATGGGCGAGGCCGAAGGCCGAGCTGCGTTCAGGAAGAGGATAAACCATCTTTAAGAAAGAAAGTAACAAAGGGCGAGGCCGAAGGCCGAGCTGCGTTCAGGATGAGGGTAACCTTTTCGAAGAAAGTAAGTAACAGAGGGCGAGGCCGAAGGCCGAGCTGCGTTCAGGAAAACGATAAACCTTCTCGAAGACAGTAAGTAATTATGGGCGAGGCCGAAGGCCGAACTGCGTTCAGGAAGAGGATAACCTTTTCAAAGAAAGTAAGTAACAGAGGGCGAGGCCGAAGGCCGAGCTGCGTTCAGGAATACGATAAAACTTCTCGAAGACAGTAAGTAACTATGGGCGAGGCCGAAGGCCGAGCTGCGTTCAGGAAGAGAATAAACCATATTTAAGAAAATAAGTAACAAAGGGCGAGGCCGAAGGCCGAGCTGCGTTCAGGAAGAGGATAACCTTTTCGAAGAATGTAAGTAACAGAGGGCGAGTCCGCAGGCCGAGCTGCGTTCAGGAAGACCATAATTACCTAAATTACTGTCCTCGAGAAGGTTTATCGTCTTCCTGAACGCAGCTCGGCCTTCGGCCTCGCCCTTTGTTACTTACTTTCTTCGAGAAGTTTTATGGTATTCCTGAACGCAGCTCGGCCTTCGGCCTCGCCCTCTGTTACTTACTTTCTTTGAAAAGGTTATCCTCTTCCTGAACGCAGCTCGGCCTACGGCCTCGCCCATAGTTACTTACTGTCTTCGATAAGGTTTATCGTTTTCCTGAACGCAGCTCGGCCTTCGGCCTCGCCCTCTGTTACTTACTTTCTTCGAAAAGGTTACCCTCATCCTGAACGCAGCTCGGCCTTCGGCCTCGCCCATAGTTACTTACTGTCTTCGAGAAGGTTTATCATCTTCCTGAACGCAGCTCGGCCTTCGGCCTCGCCCATAGTTACTTACTGTCTTCGAGAAGGTTTATCGTCTTCCTGAACGCAACTCCGCCTTCGGCCTCAAAAAGTAACTCACTTTCTTCGAGACGGTTTATCGTTTACCTGCTCGCCCTTAGTTCTTCTTTTGAAATACGAATTTCACGCGAGCGAAGCCGCGGGCAAAAGCTAGTTCCGAATATTTAGGTACTCGTCATTTTTTTTCTTTTCTACTTTGCGAACTGAATACCTAACCGCTTTTGGCCCACCGATTTAGCCAGTCAATCCTACGACACAAATGATCAGGCAGAAAGTTCCGACCAAATACTAAACTTTGGCAGAATTTGTGCAGGGAAAGTTTGTGAAAATCCATTACAACTTTGTCGTTGAAATTATTTTTACTCGGGGCAGAAAATAGTGAAAGAGCGGACACAAAGGGAAAATAGAGCGTGGGCATCGTGTGGGAGAAATTTATTCTTACGTGATTTAGATAAACTATTTACTTACTTTCTCAGAGAAAGTGTGTCTGTGATGGCGAGGCCGAATGTCGAGCGTCGTTTCAAGAGAGAGAGGTGCGTGTATTCTACGTCGTTACATCCTGCCTGCTCGCATGTCGGCTCCAAGGTAACACGAGCCCTCTAATCCCATCGGGATCTTTATTCATCTGCAAGATAGTCGGCTCGGCCTGCGACCTCGTAAATTCACCATCAGCCCGGCCGGCCTCATACGAGCACAATCAATCGAGAGCCTAGGTCAATGGGCTCCTTCATATGTATAATACGCTAAATGACAATAGCTATTTAATGCATATTAGAATAGGAATAGCTTTTCTTTTGCCCACAGCTTCACTTGTCTGAAAGTATGTAGATTTACGTATGTAGCCAGCTCGGTTGATAGGTATACAAAAATTCATAGAAACCGCCAAACGATGAAAATCATGGAAACGTATTGTAAGGCCGGTCGCACATTTTTAGGGTTCCGTATCCGGTACGGGACCCTATTACTAAACCTACGCCGCCGCCTGTCTGTCTGTCCGTCCGTCCGTCCGTCTGTCTGTCTGTCCGAGGGCTGTATCTCTTGAACCGATTACGGCTATTATTAATAGGTAGCCCGTTGAAATTTTCACAGAATACGTGTTAAATTATGGCTGATATAACAAGAAATAATAAAAAAATAAGAAAAGTAAAAAATTCACGGGGTTCCCATAGAAGAAACCAAAAAGTGTATTCGGGCGGGCCATCTACCGAATAGAGTGTGAAGCATTTTAACTAATCATAACATTTAACTAATATGAAGCATTTCATAACACGTCATAGATGGCGTGAGTGGCGCTAACCATGACATGGCGATAAGGAACCCTCGATGCGCGAGTTCGACTCGCACTTGGCCGATTTTTATTTTTATTTATTTCTTCCGAACTAGGTGGCTGCGATCGAGGGAGCCTCTGACGCAGCTAATTTGCGTATTCCCTTGCCCCTTACTAAGTGGTAGGCGACTGGGTTGTTTGTAGCCGACTGGGTTGTACCACCGTAAGATGGCCGCATAGCAGCCTCGGTTGTGTTCTCCTCTAGTTCAGCATAGCCAGCAATCCAGGGAAGTCTCCGATATGGTACCTACCTTCTTGGAGGGGATTTGGCATGTGCTTTGGCCCCTCCGACTCAGCCATCCATTCCGGATTACATAAAAAAAACTGTTTTTTTTAATATTTTAAAGTAGGTAGTTAAACTTTCATCTGACCGTAAACTATTTGAAAAAATAACCTTTCGAGCTCTGAAACTTTAGAATTATATCACACTAGCTTTTGCCCGCGGCTTCGCTCGCGTGAAATTCGTATTTCAAAGGAAGAACTAAGGGCGAGCAGGTAAACGATAAACCGTCTCGAAGAAAGTGAGTTACTTTTTGAGGCCGAAGGCGGAGTTGCGTTCAGGAAGACGATAAACCTTCTCGAAGACAGTAAGTAACTATGGGCGAGGCCGAAGGCCGAGCTGCGTTCAGGAAGATGATAAACCTTCTCGAAGACAGTAAGTAACTATGGGCGAGGCCGAAGGCCGAGCTGCGTTCAGGATGAGGGTAACCTTTTCGAAGAAAGTAAGTAACAGAGGGCGAGGCCGAAGGCCGAGCTGCGTTCAGGAAAACGATAAACCTTATCGAAGACAGTAAGTAACTATGGGCGAGGCCGTAGGCCGAGCTGCGTTCAGGAAGAGGATAACCTTTTCAAAGAAAGTAAGTAACAGAGGGCGAGGCCGAAGGCCGAGCTGCGTTCAGGAATACCATAAAACTTCTCGAAGAAAGTAAGTAACAAAGGGCGAGGCCGAAGGCCGAGCTGCGTTCAGGAAGACGATAAACCTTCTCGAGGACAGTAATTTAGGTAATTATGGTCTTCCTGAACGCAGCTCGGCCTGCGGACTCGCCCTCTGTTACTTACATTCTTCGAAAAGGTTATCCTCTTCCTGAACGCAGCTCGGCCTTCGGCCTCGCCCTTTGTTACTTATTTTCTTAAATATGGTTTATTCTCTTCCTGAACGCAGCTCGGCCTTCGGCCTCGCCCATAGTTACTTACTGTCTTCGAGAAGTTTTATCGTATTCCTGAACGCAGCTCGGCCTTCGGCCTCGCCCATAATTACTTACTGTCTTCGAGAAGGTTTATCGTTTTCCTGAACGCAGCTCGGCCTTCGGCCTCGCCCTCTGTTACTTACTTTCTTCGAAAAGGTTACCCTCATCCTGAACGCAGCTCGGCCTTCGGCCTCGCCCTTTGTTACTTTCTTTCTTAAAGATGGTTTATCCTCTTCCTGAACGCAGCTCGGCCTTCGGCCTCGCCCATAGTTACTTACTGTCTTCGAGAAGGTTTACCGTCTTCCTGAACGCAGCTCGGCCTTCGGCCTCGCCCTTTGTTACTTACTTTCTTCGAGAAGTTTTATGGTATTCCTGAACGCAGCTCGGCCTTCGGCCTCGCCCTCTGTTACTTACTTTCTTTGAAAAGGTTATCCTCTTCCTGAACGCAGCTCGGCCTTCGGCCTCGCCCATAGTTACTTACTGTCTTCGATAAGGTTTATCGTTTTCCTGAACGCAGCTCGGCCTTCAGCCTCGCCCTCTGTTACTTACTTTCTTCGAAAAGGTTACCCTCATCCTGAACGCAGCTCGGCCTTCGGCCTCGCCCATAGTTACTTACTATCTTCGAGAAGGTTTATCATCTTCCTGAACGCAGCTCGGCCTTCGGCCTCGCCCATAGTTACTTACTGTCTTCGAGAAGGTTTATCGTCTTCCTGAACGCAACTCCGCCTTCGGCCTCAAAAAGTAACTCACTTTCTTCGAGACGGTTTATCGTTTACCTGAACCCAGCTCGCCCTTAGTTCTTCCTTTGAAATACGAATTTCCCGCGAGCAAAGCCGCGGGCAAAAGCTAGTACATACATACATACATACATACCGGTCAAACACATAACTCTCCTTTTCGCTTCGCCGTAGTCGGGTAAAAATAAGAATCTTTTCGTTAATATTGCCCGCATAGGTACTACACTACGTACGTACAATATAATAAACATACGATCAAATAACTTAAATCAAATAGGAACTCCAGTTAAGTAAATATCCGCTAATATCGACTTGCAACAACACTTTGCACCTAAAGTTAATCAAATAGATACCTAACGAAGTAAACCTACATAATATTATGAATCGAATTAAATAAGATACTCTTCTCGAGACAATGCATACACACACCGCGCTCCGCCAGACCGCACCCCGTGCCCCGCCCCGCGCCTCCGCCGCCGCCACCAGCCTCCGCAGCTAGCCGCCACCAACCGCCGCCGCGCCGCGCCGCTTTTATTTCGATTCGATTTGTATGGGAGCCACACCTTAGCGTGGCCGGAAGTGAATTTTAGTTAGCCTATCCTGTGTCCCGTATAGTAAAATGTGCTTGTACTAAGTTTCATCGAATTCGGATGATGGCTTTAAGAGTTATGGCGGAACATACATACATACATACATACATACATACAGAAAAGATTTCTAAAAATCGTCAATTTAGCTTTAGTATCATACATAGAGGCTACAAACTCAATATTTCCTAAAACAAAGTAACTTACTCCATGACCATCCCTTACAGATTTATTATTAGTATTGATTGATAATATTTTTGCCCTGCTCACACCTATGACACACCTGCTACCTCCACAATGCCAACCGTTATGTTCATGTCGAAAAATACAAGTGCTCCACTCTCGATCGTGCTGGCTCACGAAGCAGCTTGTGTTCAGAATAACGGGAAAAGGGCACTCAAGAAAAGCGGTTCAAATGAGCTTATTGCATTGCATGCCGACAAGTTGGAACTTGGAACCCACTACCAACCAGGCCTCACGCACTCTATGTACCTACTTGCGCGCGCTAACTACCTACCGCCAGGAGGGCCGCCGCCGCCGCCCCGGCGGCGGTCTATTTCAGTAAAAATTCGTCAGCCGCGCGAAACACACCTACACGCTCGCCCACGCAACTACGCGCAGCTGCAAAGCAATAATGCGCTTTACACTCGATCGTTTAGGTACATTTTCGCACGCAGCGATTGGCGACGTGAAGCAGTAGGCTATTAAAGCCGAAGGTATGGAACTTTTTTTATGGAGTGATTTATCCGTTACGAAGTAACTATTAAGTAATCTGTGCCACTACTGTGTGTTTCAAGTTCCAACTTGTCGGCATGATTTTACACGTATCTCATTGAAATCTTTCCTATTCCTACTCCTTGACTCGTGCTTTTTATTTTATTTTCTATTATTTCGCGTTCTTTTTTATATTTCCTCGGGATACTTCCGCTTGTCGGCGTCCCGTCACCGTTTCACGCGATAAGGGCGCCGCGCAGCGCCGCGGTCGCTTTCAGGACCGTCAAGGGAGTAGTAATTCTTATCTGTGTAGTTGTGTGTGGTGAGGATGTGCGGGAAAATGGCGCGGAGAATGTGTCGAGAAAGTCACTGACATGATTCTCTTTTATTTATACACTTGTGTATGGAGTCGTTTCAGGAGCACAGAATAACAAACAGATATAATATGTATGTAGCATTGAATTACTCGTAGAAGCATAAATGTACCGTGTGTACTGCAGTCGCATAAATAAATATGCGACTGCAGAATTATTATAAATATTTATGGAAACTGACACGGTTGCCTAAATCACGGGGACGGGAAACATGAACTGTTTACCGTTTCGAACGACTTTTCATTCAGCGCGGTGGTATCAACCCGGACGGGTTAAACCCTACCACCTAGTAATGTGAAGAAGGGATGGGACCTACATGTTTACATGGAATCAGATCCACGGTCAGCCTCCAACGTTCGAGCGGTCACCCATCCAAGTAGGTACTGACCGCGCAAATACGGTCGGCAGTCGACCGACCGCGCCACTGAGCTACGGAGGCTGACAAAATTACGATCGATCTCATCGATGAGCAAAAAGAAGACAATAAACAATATTATTAGACCTAATTGTGTAATTAATGCCCGTGAATGTCCTAGCTTTCTTAAAAATATGACAACATTCGAAAAAAATATTTAATTTTTTTTTAACTTCCTTGCTTTTAAAAAGTGTGTCAGTGCCGAACACAACAAGGTTCCTTGTCAGTGTAACTTCTCTCTCTTGTATGTATCTACACGTTATTCTGAATTAACTTACTGCTCAGTGCTCACGCATAAAAGAACATTCTTTGCAGCTCATTGAAAATGTTCAAACTGAGATACAGAATTTGGTAATTCTAGCTTAAAAGTTTGCCAACCCCCAGATGTGATTCATATAAATTAAAGAAAACACTTCCATTACTTGTAATATCTATATTTACAACCTATGTATTTACAATACATTAATATTTTATTTTACAGTAGACAGTATATTACTAATTATATAGTTAATTAATATACAAAATAATAGATCTTAATAACATATATTTTATTGAGCTTTATTACATGTATTGTAATGTGATTGTGCGAAAAATGTTTTAGGACTCTTCAAATGTTTAATTCCTCATACATTTTAAAAATCATAACACCAAATTATATTATATTAATTTGTATGTTATTTAATTTCTGTTCTCAATGTCTGCACGATGTCAGAGTAAAAAAAATATTTAATAGACAGGGAGCCCGAGTACAGCATTTTCGATCAACTTTGCTTTTTATTTGATTTGTTTTTTGTAGCCGGGTTCTACAAGGTGTATTTTAATTGACTGCGTTCCTTTCAGGGGGTTGTTCTATATTGTAAACTGGGTAACTTTTGTTCTACAGCTTTTGGAAATTGGAAAAAAAAAATCACTTTCTCCATAAATTTAAGGGCAGACCTAACCTCCAAATGTATGGGGAAAGTGATTTTTTTTTTGGAAATTCCAAAAGTTGTATAACAAAAGTGGCTCAGTTTAAGATACAGAACAACCCCCTAAAAGAAACGCAGTCAATTAAAATACATCCTGTATAACATAATTATTTTATATAACTGACATCAATTTCATGTTCAATTCATACATTTTTTTACTGATCTTTTATCCTTTTTAACTCGCTCAATGCATCATCCATCATAGATATCTGTCACTACGATGAAACAAACACCTTGAGTAAATATGTACACACACTAGCAGAGTTAAGTATTGCTATGTACAAGGTTGGCTGGAAGAAACAATAAACGATAAGTCCTCCTTGTACACTCCAGAAAAATGCTATAAATAACATACATTTTTTACCGCAGGATAAAAGGCTTCAGAATAAAAAGGGGTTTCAATAAACATTTCTGGAAGTCGTCAGCAGAATCACTAATTTTAATATAAATAAATACATAAAATATAAATAATTCAGACAATAATTTATCATACACATACCTACCTATTACTAAATAAATGGGATTTTATTTAAATACCTATTAACATATTTCATTTATGTCTCTCCCAATACCTTGTCCTTCACACTGTGATCATTCATTCACACTAGAATCATTTCATGAGTAATGGGGTTGCCTCCTTATTCCCCACCACTAGCTAACACACAATAATACAAAATAGAGTTTTGTCACAATTGTTCCAGCACTTTACTCAGATTAGCCGAGTATTAGGTGAGTACATTTAAGTATATTGCGTATGTATGTTTTTAAATTTCAAATAAACTGAAATGAACAGTAGAGCAAAATTTAAAGACATACCAATGCTTGGTGATATATAACACAAATCAATCGATTTCATTTTATTAAACAAATTCTATAGACAAAATAATTTCCTGTTTATGAGTTTTTAAATTCTCATGTTCGTCGCGCCGGCAGAGTGTTCATAAAGATTGCCCACACGTTTAGCCCGAAACGTCGAGCCACATTGCTCGAAGAACGCCCGTGAGTAAGGCCGTTACATGTTCCAATAATGTATTTCTTAGTAAGCAAACTATCTGCAGTTAACTCTACATTCCTTTCATCAGAGAACTAAAGGCAGTTTAAAATGTGTACCTAACTCCATAGTTTACTGGACCAAATTACGTCCAAGTTTAAAGAACTCAATGCTATTTAAACATGTACTTAACTCGAAAGTTTACTGAACCACATTTCATCCATGCTTAGGGAACTCAATTATTCCCTTTAAATGTGTACTTAGAGCTCAGCACTAATCTTCAGATTGATTTTTCTCGTAAACCAATGTGAGTTTGGAGGAAGTAAGTGTATGATCAGTAAGTATTTAATTGTAGGCGTAATTCTTAATCAAATAAATAATACCCACCTGGACGGGAAAGAGTATTGTATTTTTATCTATAATGTAAAATTACATGACTATAACATGATGAACAGCACAGGTTTTCCGAATTTTCGAGAGCATACTTAGCAATTTTTTTCGATCGTGTCAAATAGATCCAATTGCGTTTTAGTCTCCTTGTTGGGAAGCAGTATGTCTTGTTCAAAGTCACATATTTTTTCTAACATCAAACTCACAGTGGTTTACGAGAAGCACAATCGGGATAAACCGATTGTTGGTAGTGCTGAGTCTTAACTCGAAAGAAGTCAATGCCCTTTAAATGTCTACTTAACTGGAGACTTTACTGGACCACATTTCATACAAATTTACAGACCTCAAATCCCTTTAAATAAGTACAGTTCCACTCCTGACTGATCTGAATAGTGTGAAGTGCAATTATGACCCATATTCGCATTAATCTGAGTTAATTTCCTCTTGAACTTGCTGCCACTTCGCTACGAGACTGGATACTGTCTTCTGCTTCATTCCCATGCCGGCGGATATCTTCACCTGCACAAGCAAACGAATTTATTATTGAACCCATTATTAAGCCATGGCACTTCACAGCTTTTGAGGCACTGTGAAACTGTAAATGAATAACAATTTCTATTGTAAATTAATTGTGTAAATTTATGAATGACAACTGAAGCAAGGACAAGACACATTGCTAAACATTAGACATGCATCACCTTCATTCATTGAGGAGTTCTTTAGTTATTGGAAAAACTTTTTTGAAATATCGCCAATTTGTTGTGCAGAAAGTACACAAACTTTAAAAATAAAAGAAAAAATTTCAGTTAAGAAATTCTAACATCACCCCCAAAAACAGAAGTGGTGTTCGCTCTGCAAGGATATGAACGTGGACCCCTTTGGTTGAATAAACTTGCTGGTCCTCAGGTCAAGTTTTTCTCTAATCCAAATAATTGTATTTATTGCTTATCTTTTCCAAAAAACTGCTCAAACGGCTCAGAACCCAGAATTGCCTGTTAAGTGTGTACGTTGCTCACACACAGAGAGTTCCGTATCCACTGCCTTCTTGCACGTATAGTGAGTGCGTGCAGTCATCGCGGGGTCACACAGTGACTCGCGCGTCCACTAGAAACCTCTAAAATATCTCAAAACCCATTAAGATATAAACTTCAAAATAGTTTCGATTACGTAAGGAAAATGTTTTTTTTATTTCTTGACATCGGACAGCACTCGTGACGGACAGAGGACAGCGATTTTCTAAGGGTCCCTGCCAGCGTGGCTGGCTACAGAACGCTAACAATAATCTCACCTTCGCCTTCTTCTTGACTGTCTTTGAAGTTCCATTCGCTTCCTGACCACTCTGTACTTTGCTCTTGTCTTCCTTAGGTGCTTCCTTCACAGGTATGACCGGTGGTTTGGTGACTTCCGGCACACGGATGAGGACGGGCTCGGGCGGCGGCGGCGCGACGGTGTTCTTCTCGAGCTCGGCAATGTCGCTGTAGAATGACATCAACTCGTCGCCCAGCGTTTCCAACTTTGGTGATGACGGTTTGGGTTCCTGTAGGCGAAAGGTTTAGGTTTGAAAGAGTGTTCGCAGGCAGCCTTTGAAGTCATGTGTGTGTCATAGTGATTATTTATAAAAAACTAGTTGTAGAATGTTAAAGTTCTTTAATTTAGAAGCCGAAAAGGTTGAATAAAGAATGTTTTATTACAACGTTCAAACAACTCACAATCTGTGGAGAGTATCAAGTTAGTATTGAAACGCTTCATAGCACTCATAAGTGCAGCAATCCTGTGACACGCCCACGACAGGCAACTGCAAGCCAACCACAACCACTGTGTTGTGTTTGTGGTGCGCTAAGTGTGAGTTAAGCCTGGCAGATACACAGATGTAAATAAAAGAGGAGAAGCTTGTCAGAATCGCAACCATGCTGCAAGTCCTCATACATGTGCGAAATGGATGTGCACTTTTTTTTTGGCAAGTGAGGATACTGGTCATATGCGGTCAATTAAGGGGAAAAAAATCTTACTGAACACGAGTCTTGTTATTATGATTATGATTTAAGGGTGAGAGTTAGGACCCATGAGCCCTGTTGTCACTGCCACCTGGATAGATCTATTGTGATCTCTCTAAAATTATAGCTCACCTCCAAGTCTGATCTCAGCTATGAACCGAATCACATTCTTGGGGTTGAGGTCCTGTATTTGGCATGGGTTAAATATGTAGCCTCCAAGAATACGGCTTCTATTGTGAATGAGCAGTTCGCATTCACAAGGGATGTGTATGGGCGTTTCATCCACTTTTAAGCAGAACCTGCACACCGGTGTGTCGCCAAGGCCCATTCGGTGAAGGTGTTTGTTTAGTCCGCAATGTCCTGTTAAGGTCCTTGTAAGGATTCTAATGTCATTACGGCTTAGGTTTAATGCCCTGGAGGTGAAATTACGCGAGTACCCAGAAAGCAGTGCCTTCGCGTACCTCTGCCCAGGTAGTTGGAACCAGTGCGAACGAGTCTTGTTACAAATTCCTGGTCCTATTTTACTATGTACTTGTACTACTTTTACTTTTATTAGCCCAGAAAAACATGAATATTATTTTCTTTTTATCTTCACATTTGCTAATAGTTCCACAATCATACAATTTAGAGAAATCAAGTCATTTTACTGATGAAACAAAAATCATGTCCTAAGATAAATATTCATTACCGAAAACAACAATCATGTCGTAAGAATGGTGACTCATAGAGTTTTTACAACTGCCTAGTTAACTATGACGTGAGATAATTAAACTCTATGGAACCCTAAAAAGCGCACAGCAGTGGAATCTAACATAATCCACTGCCTTACAACTATAACAAGAATGTCATCCAAAAATATAGTATTTTTGAAATAACTAACCTCTAGTAAGGGTGCAAGTATCGGAGGTTTTATTGGTGCGTGATCATCCTCGCAGCCGGGCGGCGGCGGGGGCGGGGAGGCGGCGTCGCCCCACGCCGGCGGCGGCGGCGGCGGCGGCGGGGCAGCGGACCAACACGGCGGAGGCGGCGGCGGCGGCGGTTGCTTCCACGCGAGCAGGTCGGTGGGGGCAGGCGGCGCCTCCGGCGGCGGAGGGGGCGGCAGTTCAGCGGGCGGAGGTGGCGGGGGCGGCGTAATGCGTTTCTTCTTCGGCGGCGGAACTGTTGTATTCTGAAGGCAATTAAATAAAAGGTGTTTTTATCATTTGAATTTGTTAATGTTTTATTGCAATTTTGTTAACTTAAAACTTGAATATTTTTTATTAACAAAAATGTTAACATACATACATTCATAACAATGTTAAAAATTCAAATCAAGATACAGAGTATTCATTAGGAGATATTTTAAGGATGGATTTATTTAAAAAAATATATATTTGTTTGTGTTTAGACAAGAAGTGGGCTTCTGTCTAAAAACAAACAAATAAAGAGCCAGAACTAATTAAATGTCGTGACTGATATGGTTTTAGTTGCATTTAATTTTTTCACTTATTTGATTTTGTTCACTTTTTTAATGAATTTGGTCAGTGGACAAAAATATTTTAAATTGGTTTAGTTAGATTGTTTACATTGTCATTGGGTTCCAGTTCTCAACAACTAACTGTTATTATGAGCTTGCATATACTTGGAATTTGGCTGTCAACTGGAGTCCAACTGGGGTCCATTGGAGAAGTAATTTTTTTTTTTTTTTTTATGAAAACTAGTATGTGCGGATGTGCTGAGGGACCAGAGGTACCCGAAACTGCCAAATCCTCCTCACAACACGAAACCACGCTCAGTGAGACATCATAACAGCTAGGGCATGGATACCGGTGCCCATTTTCAATACCGGTATTTTTTTCGGGATTGAATGCTTAATACCGGGATCCCGGTAATTTCGGGATCCCGGAAAAAAATTCACAAACTTTAAGAATAGTGTTCAAATTTTGTATGGTAAGTTTATGCAAGCTTACTTAAATATTTTGAAACTTGAAGCTTTACTGTTTAATATGCATATAGAAGACAAAAGCAGTTTAAATTAATTTATAAATGGATAATGAATGGATTTTAATTGATAAATTATTGACAGTAAATGTTAATTTTTTTTAAATGTATGATGCGAGGTTAGAAATAAAACAGAATATAGTTTGGTTTATTTAATTATTCAAATATACACAAAAGTAGTGTTATATCAGTTTACATAATAACAAAACAGTAGTATTTCGCAATGATTTATAATTAACATTTTGCACTTACCACTTAGAAAACCAGCTTTGGCTTAGACATAGACACATAATTATTTGGTATGAATTGGTTTTGTAAACTATGGTATAGTGATAACAAATAGTTAAAATATAAAACTTATAAAAAAAAATGGTTGTCTGTAAAGTATGTTTACGGACGATAGTTTTACGTGATAACGTCATACTGCCCGTCGTCTGCTGCCCTGGTACTTTAGAACCAGAGAGATAAATGTGTACAACAAGCCGACGCTTGGGACGATTGTTCCTCTCTATCGCCTGTTACGCGCTCTCGTTTGCACACACAGGCTCAGATGGAGCGTGACACTTTTTCGTGCGTGCAGCCGGTGTTCATCAATTTATAAGATGTGACGTTATCACGTCAAAAAAGAATACACAAAATTACCTCAGAAAACAATACTAGAATTTGGCACATTAAAATAATTAAACAAAAGAGAGCAAAACAAGTTAAAGTTTATTAGCACGTTCAGTTTGAAAGTGGGACCGCAGAAAACATAGCATGTCTAGTGTTTGGTCAGCTAGAGAAGAGCGGATCTTGCTGCACAAATAGCCAGCACTAGAGAATGCTCTCTCGGAATCGACGCTTGTAGGTCGCATTGTCTTCAGGGCATTAAATACTTTTGACAAATGCTTGCCCCTATCGCCTCCATTTTCAAAAAGTGCCATCTCCACGCGTACTATTCTCTTCATGTTTGATGATGAGATCGCTTCATTGTCGATACCAGCCATACCGGAAGGGTCGGCTGTCGC
Source organism: Nematopogon swammerdamellus (assembly GCA_946902875.1). NCBI lineage: Eukaryota > Metazoa > Arthropoda > Insecta > Lepidoptera > Adelidae > Nematopogon > Nematopogon swammerdamellus. The sequence goes on from OX336345.1 coordinate 16,074,661, forward strand.
ACTCATCATTGCTGTGGACAATGAAAGGTTGATCTCATCTTCAAGACTCATCGGTTCAGTTTCTGTAGCGACGAAGGCACCACCTGTAGATTCACGTCGCGCTATTTGAGTTCTGCTGCTCATCATCGTACAACCGTTTGTACATTTTCACAATTTCCTCTACAATAGTTTCATTCTCTGCAAGTGGAAAGATTTGTTCTTCGTTTTGAATTTTGTCATAGTAAAGCAGTACCCCAGTCATCGGATGAATCCTTTCTTTTAGCCGTCTTTTTAGAGCCTCCATCAATTTTAAGGATATACCACTATTTTGGGGTCTCAGTTTTCTTATCATAAAGGTACTTGCTGCTTCCGCCGTCAGGAGATTTGCATGTCGGCGGCAGAGTGCCTCTACAGTGGCTTTCACAATTTCGAGGGCGTTTTGAATTTCTTGCAACGTGTCTAACTCTTTGTCCGTGAATTTTATATTTGATTTCAGATCTATCAAAGCCTTCATTACGGAACTCTTGATTTTCAGAAATCGCTCGAGCATATCCGCAATGCTGCTCCAACGAGTCTTGCAGTCGATCTGCAGACCCAATTCTTTGCCATGTTCATCTTTGACATATCTCTGGAGGACGTCTTCGTCTTTCGTTGGCGAGTTTCGAAATAATTTCACGACTTTCCTCACCTTGTCTATCAATGGCTTGAACTCTTCTTGTAAGACTGTTACAGGCAGGTCTTCTACCATATTGAAGCAACTTTCTTCTGTACCAAATTCTGGCAGGCCTGACGTGGTGCTGTGTGACGACGCTTTAACTGCAGCAATATGATATGATTCTTTCTACTAGATCTTTTTTATTAAACATTGCACTGTAGCGGCATGACACTACGATACCAATGCATTGAGCGGCATGTCGTCATATGTTTTATACAAAATTGTAGGAATAATTTCAGCCGCAACGCTGCAGTACCTTTAAAATTTTAATTATGCGCTTTGATTGAACGTAATACCGAAATCCCGGTATTCGATTACCAACACCGGTACTGACAATACCGCAAAATATCATCCGGGATCCCGGTGTTTCGGGATCCCGGGATCCCGGTATCCATGCCCTAATAACAGCATTGCAGATTTGCAGACTATACAAGAGGCGAGAGAGACGAGGTAGGTTCAAATAGCGACACAAAAAATTCAGCACTTACAAAAGAAAGGATTGAGGGCGAGCTTTATGCACATAGATTTTCTTTTTAATTACGGAAAGCGCAACTCTGGGCATCGTTACACTTACAAACGATGCCCACGGACATTCTGTGATGCACGGGGATTGCGAATGCCATGCCGGCTTGACAGAAGCATTTTCACACCCCTTTTGAAAGAGCCCATATCTGAATAGGTCGGGTTTTTTTTATGGACACTGACACGGTTGGCTACATCACCTACATCTGTAATGTCAGCCCATAACACCGGGTGAACTTGGTGCCACGTCAGCCTTCCCTTCGGTCGTGCCGGCTACACTGAACTGGACGGAAAACACAAACTATTTATATAGCCGTTTCGACCGACCTTTCATTCAGTGCGGTGGTACCAACCCGGGCGGGTTAAACCCTACCACCCAGTAATATAAGAAGGGAGTCATATCCCTTAGTCGCCTTTTACGACATACACGGGGAGAGATGCAGTGGGGCTATTCTTTCAAAGTACCGGCCCCACATGGTACGATATAATAAAAATACCATCGGATATGTTGTCGGAGCGGGCGGGATGAGTTGCGCTGGCGGGGGCGGCGGCGGCGGCGCCGGCTCGGCCGGCGGCGGTGGCGGCGTCGTGCTGATGTCCATATCCTCGTGGCCCGGCTCCGAGCACACCGGGTACTCCCACTGCGTGTGTCCGTCCCACTCGCGTCGGTACCGGTACCGCCCTTCCTCCCTAAAACCCACGACCGCGCACCGTCTTAGACAATGATCTTGTGATGTATCGCGCGAGCACGATCCAACATCACTTCACATTCTTATATGTGCTGTGTCACATTTCATTATAATAAGCTGACACTTTTAAGATGCCGCTGTCCCGGTGCAAGCAAGAACCCGGATTCAATTTGAGAAAATAACATTTAAAATAAAATATTCTTGTTTTTATTGTTCACTTAAGCATTTATAAATTACATAGTCTGATCTTATATTGTTCGCAGGTAAACTGCAAAATTTATACAAAATGTTCCAAAAATTAGATGGCATCGATCATTTCGCCGCTTATGATAGATAATACATGTAAGTTTCTGGTTTCTTGCTTATGACAGCAGAATAACACTTTTTCCCCGTCACATTATTCGTTTAGCAATGACAAGTTTTAGATGCAACGAGCCGAAAACCAGCATAGTCTGAATCAATGCTCGTAACGTACCCACACTGGTAACGTGGTCGAATATTGTAAATCTGCATGTAAGAATGTGGAGTGTCAGAAATGTAAAATACAATGACGAAAAATTTTATAAATACTTTAACCCATGTACCGAAGCACGGTGACACAATATATTACATCCGCTTTGTTCCAATGTTTGTTTTCGAATATAATAATATTTTATCAAAAATGGAAAAAAATTAATTAAATGGCAATGGAAGGTCTAGGATTTGTCTTTAGTTGAATTTACATACAATACATTTTGTCCTTCGTTTAAACCAGAAATTATTTTTTTCCTTTGCCTAAATATTAAAAAAATATTTCAGAATTATTATTTTTATAGAATAAATATATAAATACAAAATGCTGAGCTTGTGACTTCAAATGTTTTACGTGAAACTACAGAACTGAATCATCATTAACAATCAAAACTTGAGTGCATTAAATACCGCGGGGAAGAAACTCTTGATGCACACAATATTATAAAAGGAAAAATATATAGCTTTGTCATTGCTCCTCAAAAATTATATGAACATGAATAATAAGATGTTTGTTGTGCCTGTTGGTGTTATTTCAATAGAGAATTTAATTTTATGTCTAAAATTTTGTTACTAACATACAAACGGTTAATATGAACGTATGGACCAAACTTAAGTCAGAGATTTCTGACTTTATTTAAAGCAAAAAATACTAACACGTTTTAAGGCAAAAAAATTTCCATACTAGGAAGGAAGGTGTTGAACTAAGCTTGCGATGGCTTCACCGAACATATCCGGGCCCTTCGGCAGTAGAGGAGGGTGTTAATCGAGGTCGGGACTAGCGAGTGGCCACTCTAAATTTCCCGTTACATCCACCACGTAAACATGTCGATGGACGAGATTGGTGGTAGAGAGAGATATGCGCAGGAAGCGCGTTGTGCGCCCCGCCTCGTTGCCTCGGCACCGGGGTAGCGCTGGTTGGATAGTCAGTCCCACCGCGACCCTCGCACTGTGCAATCATTTCGCGCACGCCTTATGCAGTGACAGTAACTCGCGGGAGTGAGAAGGATAGTAGATAATTCGCTCTCGCCCGGTAGACAGACCTACCGTGCGGCCAACGTTAACGTCTATTTATACTTCCGACAAATTTTGCACAAAAAAGCCATATCTCTATAAATACTGAGTTCGCAGAAACATTTTATTGACATTTTTTACTCCAAATATGATCAGAAATTTAGCATTTAAGTTTGCTACACACGTAAATTAACAACCAGTATTATATCATATTTGGTGGTTCATATGCATATTATATATGTCGTAAAGCAAACTAAAAACTCGAATGTGTCCACAATTAACGCAAGAGATCGAATAGCACAGATGTAAAATATTGCTGCCCCTATCCTCTCCTCGTCCCTGCGAACAAGATCAAAGTGTAACACATCAGGAAAATAACACTACAAACTGAGTGAATAAGGTTCATTTTGTCTTACCGCTCACGCTGAAAGTTTCCCAGGTCTCCCCGGTCCAATGATCTGTCTGCATCGGGTGGCTCGGAAGCGGCATCTTGATTTCTGCTGTGCTTATTACGTGCGTGCATAGACATTACGCAACGCCCACGATAGTGCAGTTTTATATACACTTTCGTTACCCTCCTCCAGTACTAAATGAATATAGAAATCCCCGTAAATTGAAAAAAAAATCTATTGCTATTTTAAGTTTCAACACAAATGAATACAAACATTGGAGTAGCAATTTTGCTTTTGTTACTTTTTTTTTCTGAATGAAAATTAAGCTTCACTTAAGAATAATGGAAAATACTATTGTAGTGATCATGAATTCTATAGCAGGTGTGGTTAGATGGCATTCCAAAATGTATGAACATTGGCTTGAGAGTCCCCATTGCAAAGCATCACATATAAAATGTAACTTGTTTTGAAATACTCCAGAGAAACTCTGTACGCTGAAGGAATTCTTTACTTCTATCAAAAAGAACAATAAAATAGAAACATCACATTTTCACATAAACAGTCTTTATTAGAAAATTAGTAAAACTATATCACAGATTAAATATCACAGTAGATTTTACGAAAACCAAAACATCAATTGTTCCTTCAAATAGTCACATTCGGAGCCAAGTGAGTATTACAAGCGAATATTGAACTAAGAATGCAGTAGCTAAAACTTTAATCATAGCGCATCAGTACGTTTTCAATAAGTTAGAGCGTAGAATAAATCCACGGTTATAGTCTGTTCCAAACAAACCTGGATAAAAGTTCATTCACACCGGACTACTAATGTACGCGATATTTGCAAACAATACTTTACAAAAACATGAGATTTATCACAAAATTGTTACGTTTGTTACGCTTTACGTCTCGTCGAGTGTCTCGTAGTATGAGGGGGGTGAACGCACGGCGCACGAGTCATGTCAGTCAGGTGAAGCGAACATTTTCAGTTTTGTGTTTATTTTAGAACTGACACTATTTTATTTTATACAGCTTTTGCCCGCGGCTTCGCTCGCGTGAAATTCGTATTTAAAAAGAGGCAAGTAAGTAAGCCCGCTACCGTACCTTTATTTCGGCGCGCGGAACAATTCGGTTTGTATGCGAGCCAAATCTTAGCGTAACCAGAACAATTTTATTTAGTCTACCCTGTGTCCCGTATAGTTATATGTGCTTGTACTAAATTTCATCAAATTCGCATAATTTTAAGAGAGGTGGAGGGTGGTCGGTTTAAGAGTTATGGAGGAACATACATACATACAGAAAAGATTTCTAAAAATCGCCAATTTAGTTTTAGTATCATACATAGAGTCTACAAACGCAAAAAACAAATCAAAGGGATGGTCATGGAGTAATCCATGACCATCCCTTACAGATTTATTATTAGTATTGATTGATGATTTATCGACTTTAGATTCAATGAAGTGCCCTATTCAAAACCTTCTTACTCGAATGGCCAGGCCGTGCTACAAAGTTTCCTATTTCTGATTTTAAAATCATACAATAACTTGTACGCAAAATTACGCAACACGCCAGTGAAGGAAAACACCGTGAGAAAACATGTACACTATTAGCAATACTAAAATATTCTAAGTATATACTGGTCAACTGGAAGAGGTTGCCATTGCCACACAGAACAAGAGACAGTGACAACACTTGTCTCGGCGGGTTTTGAACACCTGGTCCGTATGAAGTCACACAGCACGTCGCAGCGGTTTGTGAAAGAAGAGCGTAAATTACAATTTAATTTTTAATTAAGAAAAAAAAATAACAAAATTTAATGTTTACTACTAATTTTAGTCTAATTCCAAGTTTGAATGAACTATAACTACAGTATTGATAATTATCTACATTTGAAATAATTATTTGAAAGCGCTTAAAGTGAGTGAAATCCCAATTATCATTAAGATGTAAAATTTAAGTTTCTGAGTTACGCCTTTTGGACGGTTTTGATGCATGGCTAGAGTATTATGTATGACACGCATGCCGGATTGTAAGTAGCGACAGTTTGTATGACAAGCGATAAACTACGCTTGTATTTTTAAACGGTTTTATTTAGTTTGACTCCGTATATTTGTTTGTTTGTGACTATCTTTGTTTCAAATCATGCGACAACTTTTTCAACTACTTCTACTGAACCGATTTTTATGAAACTTTGCACACACATTGAGTTCTCGTGACAATACAATATTATGATAATTTCAACTTGGTAACGAGGGTCTGATGATGGAGTCAGGAGGAGGACAGTGGAACTCTTCAACCGTTACTAGTAACCCCCTCGAGTTTGGGCTCATATGGTAGGTTTGGACGAGTGTTCCATACTTCTACCAATACACTTGGTGACGAGGCTCTGATGATGGAGTCAGGAGGTGGACAGTGGAACTCTTCAACCGTTACTAGTAACCCCCTCGAGTTTGGGCTCATATGGTTGGTTTGGAAGAGTGTCCCATACTTCTACCAATACACTTGGTGACGAGGGTCTGATGATGGAGTCAGGAGGTGTACAGTGGAACTCTTCAACCGTTACTAGTAACCCCCTCGAGTTTGGGCTCATTTGGTTGGTTTGGACGAGTGTCCCATACTTCTACCAATACACTTGGTGACGAGAGTCTGATGATGGAGTCAGGAGGTGTACAGTGGAACTCTTCAACCGTTACTAGTAACCCCCTCGAGTTTGGGCTCATTTGGTTGGTTTGGACGAGTGTCCCATAGTTCTACCAATATACTTGGTGACGAGGGTCTGATGATGAAGTCAGGAGGTGTACAGTGGAACTCTTCAACCGTTACTAGTAACCCCCTCGAGTTTGGGCTCATTTGGTTGGTTTGGACGAGTGTCCCATACTTCTACCAATACACTTGGTGACGAGGGTCTGATGATGGAATCAGGAGGTGTACAGTGGAACTCTTCAACCGTTACTAGTAACCCCCTCGAGTATGGGCTCATTTGGTTTGTTTGAACGAGTGTCCTATACTTCTACCAATACACTTGGTGACGAGGGTCTGATGTTGGAGTCAGGAGGTGGACAGTGGAACTCTTCAACCGTTACTAGTAACTCCCTCGAGTTTGGGCTCATTTGGTTAGTTTGGACGAGTGTTCTATACTTCTACCAATACACATGGTGACGAGGGTCTGATGATGGAGTCAGGAGGTGTACAGTGGAACTCTTCAACCGTTACTAGTAACCCCCTCGAGTTTGGGCTCCTTTGGTTGGTTTGGACGAGTGTCCCATACTTCTACCAATACACTTGGCGAGGGTCTGATGATGGAGTCAGGAGGTGGACAGTGGAACTCTTCAACCGTTACTAGTAACTCCCTCGAGTTTGGGCTCATATGGTTGGTTTGGACGAGTGTCCCATACTTCTACCAATACACTTGGTGACGAGGGTCTGATGATGGAGTCAGGAGGTGTACAGTGGAACTCTTCAACCGTTACTAGTAACCCCCTCCAGTTTGGGCTCATTTGGCTGGTTTGGACGAGTGTCCCATACTTCTACCAATACACTTGGTGACGAGAGTCTGATGATGGAGTCAGGAGGTGGACGGGGAACTCTTCAACCGTTACTAGTAACCCCCTCGAGTTTTGGCTCATATGGTTGGTTTGGACGAGTGTCCCATACTACTACCAATACACTTGGTGACGAAGGTCTGATGATGGAGTCAGGAGGTGTACAGTGGAACTCTTCAACCGTTACTAGTAACCCCCTCGAGTTTGGGCTCATTTGATTGGTTTGGACGAGTGTCCCATAGTTCTACCAATATACTTGGTGACGAGGGTCTGATGATGGAGTCAGGAGGTGTACAGTGGAACTCTTCAACCGTTACTAGTAACCCCCTCGAGTTTGGGCTCATTTGGTTGATTTGGACGAGTGTCCCATACTTCTACCCAATACACTTGGTGACGAGGGTCTGGTGATGGAGGCAGGGGGTGTACAGTGCAACTCTTCAACCGTTACTATTAACCCCCTCGAGTTTGGGCTCATTTTGGTTGGTTTGGACGAGTGTCCCATACTTCTACCAATACACTTGATGACGAGGGTCTGATGATGGAGTCAGGAGGTGTACAGTGGAACTCTTCAACGGTTACTAGTAACCCCCTTGAGTTTGGGCTCCTGTGGTTGGTTTGGACGAGTGTCCCTTACTTCTACCAATACACTTGGTGACGAGGGTCTGATGATGGAGTCAGGAGGTGTACAGTGGAACTCTTCAACCGTTACTAGTAACCCCCTCGAGTTTATTCTTTATTCTTTATTCTTTATTCATCATTCGTATGGTAGTACACTACGCTTGAATTTGTCCTGTTTAGTTTTTACAATCCGGTTCGATTACACCCACAAAGAAGAGCCGGCAAGAAACTTCGCAGGGTTCTTTTTTAACGTCTTCAATTACAATACATTGTGACTAGCTACACAATAGACACCAGTTACAGTGTTAAGATATAGTTTGAGAGCTAGAATAACTATAATTTAAGCTTGATAATTCTGACCACATAAAATCAAAAGTAAAAGTAAAAGTATAAATAAAATCAGGTGTATAGAGCCTTTGTCAGAAATTGTTGATACATATCGTATCAAGTCATGTCAATTATAAATATTCATACCACATTGTAGTACAATGTCAAAAAATAAATAAAATAAATTAATTAATTTATTTGATACTTAATGTATCAATTAGTCAAATTAATATTTTAGTATGCGTGCTAAATAAACTTGATACTTAATGTATCAATTAGTCAAATTAATATTTAGCATGCGTCAGCAGTATAAATTAAGGTACAGGTTGTACCCTGTCAAAATTCAAAATTTTTATGCAGTCAGAATCTCAAGTGAACATGTTTGTAGTATTTTCAGTTTATACCAGTGATAATACGAGGTAGTACAAGTCTCAAAGACCAAAAAGTAATATAATGAAAAATATAAATCTGCGACAATTGGCTCATATGGTTGGTTTGGACGAGTGTCCCTTACTTTTACCAATACACTTGGTGACGAGGGTCTGATGATGGAGTCAGGAGGTGTACAGTGGAACTCTTCAACCGTTACTAGTAACCCTTTCGAGTTTGGGCTCATTTGGTTTGTTTGGACGAGTGTCCCATACTTGTCGAACGCAAAAGTATGAAACAGACATACCATCTGTTCAAATTGATTTTGAAAGAGACGGCGGACACCTTATCCATCCTAAAGCCATACAGTTTCCAGCAAAGTTTAATTATGGAACAGCTGAGAGACGGATGTTACCGATAATTTTGTCATGGGCCTCCACTGTCCATAAAATGCAGGGCAGTACTGTTGACCGTGCTGTCGTGTATTTGGGCTCCAGACTATTTGAGGAGGGTCAAGCGTATGTTGCATTGAGTCGCGTAAAGTCTTTAGAAGGGTTATGTATTGAGGAGCTTGATTGTGAGTAATTGACAGGTAAGAAACCGAGTAACAAAGATGCAATGAGAGAGTTGGAAAGGATGACGAGTTTACGTAATGAATGATACGAGCCAAAAATCAAACTAAAAACGAGTAAATAAAAAAATATGTTATTTTATTTATTGCATGTCGCATGTTATTTATTACGCATATTATACGCCCCACGTTTTTATATTAGTCTGTTAAAAGTCTCAATTTATTACTTATTCCGCTGACGCAGCGACACAATGTGCCCTTTGGCATCCGACATGAGAAGACAGCACGCTAGTATTGCACGATTTCTTACCCAGACGTAAAATCTTAAGAAGGCCCAGGCTTGTGTCCTTATTATTTTCTAGTTTTTTGTACAGCTGTTTTTTTTCTAGTTTTTTATTTTTAATAAAACCGTTTAACTTAAAAGTTTTTTTACCTATTTTTTAATATTATGGTAGAGGTTGGGTCAATGACCTTTTATACAGGTTTATTTGGAACAGACTGCTGCCGCATTCTAATGTGATTCGTTTGTCAAACTATAGATGGATATATTATCAAGATACATAAATATGCATATAATACACAGGTGAGGAATCGCATAACTTTAATGACAATTTTTTGTACATTTAAATAGTGTGATGTTTATTATTTTCAATGTCAATGTTTGCATATAATTAATATTTATTAAAACAATATTTGTTTTAAAACACAATTATTTTGAAAGTTATTAAAATTCATTAAGCGCCATTTTATTGCACCTAGGTCGAGACCTATTTATAGAATTTTAAAATTATTATTTTTAATCGCTTCACACTTTCTTTGTTGGGTATGTGCGAGCCTTACTTGCCATCTGCGATTTCAAAAATATTAAGGAAAATGAATGCATCAAACAACGCATAAGAAACATTGTGTGGACGAACATAAATATATAGAGATAAAAACCATAGAGGGTTTATAGAGTTTTGGATTTGTGCCTAGTGCCTCCTTGTTGAACCAGGCAATAATGAAAAAAAAAACATACTGCTGAATGTGCATTGTATAAATGTAACTTCTTTATTTACAATGAAATAAACAAGTTAAACTGTATTACAATTACAATTTTCACTCAATCTTTTTTTTTTTTTTTTGCTTCTTTATGAAATTATTCTCAGTGAGTGAGTGAGTGTTGTGTGTCCACTTCTGGACATACTCCAATGTTCCTCTATTCAGTGGTACGAAACCACAGATTGCCATCGTACATGTCGCTGCCCCACCTGGCGGGTGGTCTTCCCTTGCTTCATTTCCCTGTCCACCTAAGGTTGCCATCCTTTTTTGGTTAATTTCCGGACATTTTAAAGTTGAAAATTAAAATTTAAATTAAAATGTTTGTAGCTTAGATGTTTGTAGTTACTATGAGAGTATACACAAAAGAAACCAAAAACGCCCAGTCAATTTTATTGCACAGTATTTCCTACGTGCTGTGCTGTTTTGTTCTGAAAGTTTAGGGTTTAATTAATTTATTTATTTTAGGCAGGCAGCCTTGTCTGATACGTCTAAATTCTGTTAAACATTGTTGGTTTTACCATTATCTTGAATATTTTTTTTTATTCAATTACTTCGTAAAATTCATAAAGTCTAGTTTAAAATTTAAAAAGCCTGTGATTTGAATTCAAAGACTATCAATTCAAATCAAACCCTAATAGTGGTTCACTGATATTGGACGACTCGTTTGTTTCCAGAAATGTTTTACGTTATCCGGACACCCGGACGAAGCGTTTTATTACGTGACGGATGGCAACCTTATGTCCACCTTGGATTACAATACCTATGGAATTACGTGCGTAAGTTTCCACGATATACATCGCGAGGTAAGAGTAGAATTGAGGAAAGAATGCCACTCCGGTACTACTTGACCGAATGTCCATGGGCGTCGTTAGACACCTTATGGGTGGCTCGGCGCAATATGTCGCGCTGTCAATAAAAAAAAAAACTTGCGCAGCATTCGCCGGAGGGTACTTCAGTCCCGGGTTTATATCCCGATCTGTCTGAATGTTTCTTCTAAGCTCATAATAATTATTGCACATAGATACCTTGATGCATTCATTTTCAAACTGTCTTAATTTAAAAAAAAATTTATTGTTTTGTTAAAAAGTTAAAATATTGAAAAAAGATGTGCTAAATAATCAAATTACGTACAACGAAACAGGAGTTCCACTTCCCGCGTTTCATGTTCACAGAACGTCTGCTCGTATTCTATAACAATATTACACTGTATGCCACCGTATGTGTGGCAACGGCAGACTTATTGCCTTGAGCAATTTCCTCCAGTCAACCCGGTGGACCTACAGTTTTACATGGAATCCGAACTGTGGAGCAGATGGTGAAGGTATGCACTCATTGTACTCGACGACAGAATTCGAACTCACAGGCCTAAGATGGACTAGTTTGACCTCAGACCCCTCGTCCAAGATGTGGCCTAGTCGGATATCTTGTGGGGTAGGTGCGGAGCGGTACTGAGCGTGTAGGAGTGAGTAATGTGATGTACCTATGGAACTCGCATATCCAGCCGGGGGGCGCCGCGCTCGCCTCCAGACGCGTCAGGGACTCCGTGGCAGCCGTGAGCCACCCGCGCCAGTACGCCACCGTTAGCGCTCCCACGCTGAACGCCGCACTCAGAGTCTGTAATCATATATACATACCATCATTATGTGACCTGACATTTGATGACGCCCAGTAAGGGCGTCAGAAGCGTGTCAAGTTTGGTCGGTTCGTCAAGGTGCGGTCGAAGTTGTATGAAGTTGGGTGATTGAAGACTGACCGTGGTTCGGATTCACATAAAACTGTAGGTCCCTTCCCTTCTTACCTTACTCTAACCCGCCCCTGTTGGGACCAATGCACTAAATGAAAGGTTCGTTGAAGCAGCTATAAAAATTGTTTATGATTTCCGTCCAATTCTGTGTAGCTGGCACGACCAAAGGAAGCACTGACATTCACCAAGGTGTTATGGGCTGACAACACAGATGTTGTAGGTGATGTAGCAAACTGTGTCAGTATCCATAAAAAAAAGTTTCTCACTGGGTCTTTAGATTTTGGGAGAGGTGAGACGCCCACCCACTGGGGAAGAATACATTGGAAGTACGATCATAATCGCTCGTCTAAGTTCAAGTTCTAACTCGCTCAAGTTCTAACCGCGATGTGCTTAACCTCTCAAGCGTGTCCCCCCCCCCCCCTCCCCCCCCCCCCCCCCCCCCCCCGCCCTCTGTCTCCGTAAAGTAAGGGCCTTTTTGCGCGCGCGACCCGTTAGGGAAGGGAAATATACTATTAAATAAACTACTTTTTCGGAAAAAAAAATCAATATAGTTGCAATTGTTACAAAATTTCCTACAAATGTATCTAATGTTACAGTGCACTCACCTTTGTTTAGATTCCAAATTGCGAGTAACGAACACAAATAAAGTGAGGTTAAGTTTTTTTCGATTTCACTGTTGCGAATGCAACCTCTAATTCAACCTCTAATAAACACATTCACTTCAGAAATGTTGTATTCTTTCGAATGTATGCACAAACACACAAACTAATGACTAAAAACACCAAAAATAGTGTTTGAGGCGGTGGTGCGCCAAATGTAAGTGCAAACATGCGTTCGTCACCAAGTCTCGAAATCAACTGAAAAGTTCGTAAATATTTTGCTCTAGGCTGGCGATAAAGTGAATCAGATCGAGAAGGGCATATCTTCAGCTTTATTTAGAATTATAATTGAGCCTTATCCTATTCAAAAAGCGTGTATTTTATTGCCAAAAGTAAGCTGCGCCGCCGGGCCATACTGCGGCCCGCTGTACCTTGTGAAATTTGTTTGCCGAATCAGATCACGAACGACAGTCGACGACGCCACTGAGCTACCAAGGCTGACAAAATCGTGGATAAAACGTGGACACTGATAGTTGCCATAGTCCAAAAGCTAAAAGTTGCCCAGCAAGGGTACCAATATGGTGTGTAACAAGGCAATTCGCAGATGCACCAAGGTGGACAGGCGACTTCAGACAACGATATTTCTAAAAAACCTCATAATATGACGTGAAAAAATTACCTGCATTTGAATGGTCATCTCTTGGACTGGAGATATAAGAATGGACTGCTGGTTCAAGAACCTTAGCTTCGAGCCCAGTACTTCAGACAACGACTCTATATTCTCCTTCTCGTTGAGGTCTTCCTGTTCTTTCTCCTCATTCAGAGTCTCGCCTTTCGTAAATTTCAAATAGCTTCCGTAAGGGATAGTCTTCTTGGGATATTCATCCAATTCCTCATCGACCTTAGTGAAACCCAAGCCGGTCCTCTCGCCCGAGAAGCCATCAATATACTGAGAATATTTCGTGGTGTAGGAGGGCACTTCTGACTTCTTCACTGGGAGTACGTTGCTCGAGATTCGCTTTCGCTTCTTGGGCATGGGCTCCATATCTTCTGAGGCGGGCATGATATAAATGTTGACCCCTTTCTTCTCCAAAGCGATAGTACTTAAAGCTTCTATTTGCTTAACTTCTGTTGGAGGTACAACGGTAGGTTGAGGAGCTGTTTCTATCGACGTGGCACTAGGGAACAGACAAGTCGATGGAACAGCCTCCTCGATGGTCGAGGTTTCCTTCACCGTCTCCTCACTACTCGGGAACAGTGGTGCAACCAGAGGCTTTGTTTCCTGCTTCAAACCATTATCCAGAGGCACTTCCACAGATGAGGTCATAGGGACGAGATCCTCCGAGACGTTCGAGGCAAAGTTGGCATCGTCGCTGAACATATCAATCCTTTCTATCGCCTTCTTCGGCTTTAATATCTTTGGCAACTCTTTCTTCTCGATTTCTTCGAGCAGATCATCGATGTTTGTGTCAAGGGGGTTGCTACGACTGTCCCGACTGGTCTCGTCGGGAAGGGCGCCACTCTCCGGAGAAGTTCCTCGTGAGGACTTACTCTCCGGCTTCATTAATCTCTTCAAGTCGCTCGGCAACTCTCCACCTAGATTCTCCAGAATTTTCGCCTTATCTAACAATTTCTGCATAAGTGATTGCTCGTCTTGACTTTCTGCATTATCGGCATCGAGGCTAGGTGAATTACTCTTCTCCTAAAACACATGAAATACTTCAATTATTACTACTTCACAGTGAACTAAATCTTGCAATTAACTTATAGAATTTCAGATTGAAAACTTAGCCATCATATCGCATAATAACCAACGCAATGACCCTTAGTATCCACTCATCGCTCAAGATAGTCTTGCACGGCTTACACAACATTATATTTACATCCCAACCAATATTTCCAAAGATAACATCAGTGTGAAATTTAAATAGTATTGCATTAACCATGCTCATGTTCCCGAAGGAATTACCACCGAGAGGCTCTAATAAATAGAAAGAGCAGTTGCGAGGTTATTTTAGTTGCGTGTCAGGTTTCATTGTCATCATTGATGTAACTTCTAAAAATTATCAAATCAAAACAATTGATATATTTACCTCTGCTGCTGTTATTTTATCTTCAGCCTCGGCAACAGTTTCACTTACTTGCACAGTTGTTTCAATTTGTTCTTCACTCGGTTCCTTTACGTTTAATTCAAAATTAGGAGGAAGTTCCGGGCCTATAGGTACGGTGTACTCCTGATTAGGCGGCAATGTCGGTCCGTATTCGACAAGCGGTTTTGCCTTATGTTTCTTGGGCAGTTTCTTAACAACTTTGAGAGCAGATTTTTCGACTAAAAGCACCGGTTTTGGCTGAGGTTGCACAGGACTCTCAGGCTCGTCGTTTGAATCGGAATCCGAGTGGTAGTAGGATGTGATGAGCTCAATTTTTCTGAAACATTCAAACGCATCAGAAGCATGGACAACACAATATGCAAAACCAAACATACTGACACGGCTTAACTCGTGTTGGCTGTAAGGTTCTTACTCATAAAGGCCATACGTAAAACCAGAGACCGAATAGAAACATATTGAATCGAGAGTAGAAGGAAGCCAACTCGGCTTATGTACTGCAGAACCCTCCCTGTGAGAACTCTGCAGTGATGCTCTTCCACTGGCCCCTAGTATAACCAATACTGTATATTATATTATTGTATTGTATATATACAATATTATTGTTCTACTTTTGTGCTATAAATATAATGTTCTTGTGAGCAATATGTAGGTCTAATACTTATATATAAGTAAGTAGGCACTAAGAAAACATTGTGACTTGCCAAGTTTTTCTGCCAGTTCTTCGTCGCATTGAAATAGAACTGGTGGAATTTTTTACCTATGAATTAAAATTTAACAATAAACAAGACATACAATAAATAAACATTCATCAATCTAGGCTGTGAATAAAAAATTCAACTTACTCATCTTCTGAATCACAGCTAGATTTCCTCTTTTTTTCATTGGCATTTATCTTCTCCTCCACTTTACCTTTAGGTATAGGCTTTGCAGGGGCGGCAGGTTTGGTGACAGTCCTTGCCAAAGTCGCCTGCTTCTCGGCCAAAGCCTGTTGGTATAGTTGCCACTCCTCTGCGGTCACCTCACTTTGAACTGAAAACAATTTTGGAAATTAAAGTCCGGCATGGGTTACATGGTTTAATTTTTTTGTAGATATAAAAAACTGTGTGGAATTTATGTTCTCTAAGGTAGTATCACCCAGAGGGTCTAATAAATACAAGCAAGAATATTCTACGTAAGAAATCAAATTTAGTTATTACTTCTCACTGTTTAACCCTGGAACGGTCGCTAACGGACCCAGGGTCCGACATACTTGATTTGTTTCCATATCTCAGAAAATATCAAGTTTTTCTCACAGAAAGTGCTTTAACCACAGCTGCACTGTTCTAAACATTTCCCAAAGACTTACCTGGTGAAGTGAGCTGGTGGCTGGCAAGCTTGAGAGCGAGCAGGTACTCTGGGGGTGCCTCCCATGTGACCTCGTTGGTCAGCTGGTGCCAGTAGTAAGTGTACCCGGTGCCCTCGTCGTAGCATGCAGACCAGGCTGTAATATTTTTTATAGTTATATATTTTTTTATAAACAAGGACACAGGTTGGCTGTTCCCAAAGGTCCGATGGAAGATCAGTCACAGCAAATAACACCGCTGGCTAATACTACTGAGGCTGGCAAATATATGAATACGAGTTTTAGTGTATAATAACAAGGTGATGTTGTAGAAAAATTGTGTTTCATAAAACGTGATAATAGATGAAGAATTTTAGTTTGTCCCAAATTTAGGTTGACAAGGTAGATTTTTAGATCGACACCAAAACAGGCTCATCCACCCAAATTCATGGTATTGTAGTTTTCTAACCTTAACCGTAAGAGCCCCCGTGTCATAGACTAGGGTCAATACTACTATAATAGTACCATTAAAAAAAAGAAGTGAGCTGTACCTTATACACTATTGTACTATCAACTTACTTAATTCGACAGGGAAGTAAAATTGTTATTTTATAGTATTAAAATTTGTTATATAAAACAAAGGGACATAATTGTATTATATTTTACATATTGAACATTGTAATCCAGCGCAGATAGTCAGTGTGTTCACACTGTTCAAATATTAACTTGTTAACCCTTTACGTCCCACAAGACCCAAGCGGGTTTTAGGCGTCGCGGAATATATGATCTGATATATATCTGAATATATGATATGATTTTCATCTAGTGCTATTTCGGTGAGGTTTTCTTATTAGAACGAGATAAGTACTACTTTGTATAGATAGTTATAGCCTACAGGAGGCTTCCCTGGTATTCGCGTAGATGCCACATCTTTTACTCTTCCCGCCAATGTATGAACAATAAAAATTTTCTTTCTGTCTTTCTTCTCAGATGTGCGCGTATCCGCGCTGGTATACGTGCTGCGCGGATACAAGAAATGGTCGCACCAAATGTTCGCACATTTTGCCATCGTGCTATTTCAGTGAATTTTTCTCATTAGAACGAGAGAGAATGGTTGATAGATGATTAATAAACCTTGCCTACACTCCTTGGGAAACTGTATTGCGTGTTCATATAAAAAAATATATATATTAGGTATCTGATATGTATTTTGACACAAGGTTTTTCTTTATTGATGTTTGCTTTGGATTCAAGTTCCACTGTCATTCTGTGTTCTTTGAAAGAGCGGGTTCTTTTAGCTACACATTAATATTAAATTAACTAATTTGAATAGGGGAATTGTCAATTTTAGGTTAAAAAATTTCGGAAAAATAATATTCCCAAATAATCCCAAATTAGCATCTTTGCGCGCGGCGAAAATGGTATTTAAGCCAGGGAGGGTAAGCATATTTAATATGTAATTAGCAGTTTTTCCAATGATTTTCGATTTGCATTTTTCTAATTAAAAAAAAATATATAAAGCGAGTACGTGCTTAGTACGAACATACATAAAATAGCAGTTTTAATACCTATTCAAAACAAAACAACATTATATTGTAGCACAAAAAAAGTAAATTTTGGGTCGTTAAAGAGTGTCGTCTCTTGTCGTACAACTGCCCAGCTCTGCTAAAGAGCTGTTCATTTGCAATGCTAGTATGCGGCGCTGATAAAAATGTATTAGCTGCTGGTCTGCGGCTGGGCTGCGAACACGTGTGGTAGTTTTGAATTCCGCCAATCCAATAGGGACCATACGGCCGAGAATCTCGGCAGATTTTGCCGAGAACCGAGACCGAGATCTCGGCAGGATTTTTAACCTGGAATAGCCGAGACCGAGATCGCGGTCGAGCCTTAATGCGGTAAGCATTTACCTGCCATTTTTAACCTGTATGCTTCTCAAATTTTAACCCTTTAGCTCCTGCAGTTTTCAACTTTTTACAATTCTTACGTCGGTAAACTCCCAGCCCTTTTCGCCGCGCGCAAAAACGTGAAATTTTGGCACGCGCTCTCCCACACAAATTCGAATATCCCGCCTCAATCGATCGAGCCATCAATGATCTGTATTCAGTCTGATTTGTACTGAAATTGCGCATTCAGTCATACCGAACACTTCAGGATTCACTTATTTAGAAGCACAGACTCATTTTTTGAACTCCAGGCAAAATAAAACACACTCGACATTTTTTTTTGGTTTTTTCTGACCAAAACTGTATAATTTCCTCCCACAAGTCGCCCATCAAAATATAGGCATTGAAACGTACTCTAGAATACGGGTACCCGAAATACGGTACAAGATCTGTGTATTCCAGTGTCTGTGGAAATGTCAGTTGTCATGGGAGCCCTTTTTTTTTTACATTTTCAAAAATTATTTTCTGTGTGAAGGTGATGTGTTGCCCAGTCACGTTTGATAATAGTTACTAGTAAATTTAACCAAGAATGTATACCAGTATTCAGTTCTACTAAGAAAAATTGGTAGAATTAGTTATGAATTAAATAGGGAGCCGCGCCGCGCCGACACCCGGCCGGGTGTTGTGGGAGTCCACTACTACGCACCGCGTAAAACCCGGCCGGGTGTTGTGGGAGCCAAGGGGTTAACCCTTTAGCTCCCGCGATTTTAATATCTCAGTGCCTACCGTTGACTCCCAGCCCTTTTCGCCGCGTGCAAAAACGCAAAATTTTGGCGCGCGCGCTCCCGCACAAATTCGAATATCCCGCCTCAATCGATTGATTCATCAATGATCTGTATTCAGTCTGATTTGTACTGAAATTGCGCATTCAGTCATACCGAACACTTCAGGATTCACTTATTTAGAAGCACAGACCGATTTTTTGAACTCCAGGCAAAACAAAACACACTCGACATTTTTTTTTTATTTTTTCTGACCAAAACTGTATAATCTCCTCCCACAAGTCGCCCATCAAAATATAGGTATTGAAACATACTCTAGAATACGGGTACACGAAATACGGTACAAGATCTGTGTATTCCAGTGTCTGTGGAAATGTCAGTCGTCATGGGAGCCTTTTTTTTGACATTTTCAAAAAATATTTTCTGTGTGAAGGTGATGTGTTGCCCAGTCATGTTTGATAATAGTTACTAGTAAATTTAACCAAGAATTTATACCAGTAATCAGTTTTTTGATAGGAAATTGGTAGGATTAGTTATGAATTAAATAGGGAGCCGCGCCGCACCGACACCCGGCCGGGTGTTGTGGGAGTTGACGGATTGGCGCGTCGTAAAACCCGGCCGGGTCTTGTGGGAGCCGAAGGGTAATAAAAACAATTTCGCATGTAAAATTGTTTTTTTATAATTTATCCATTCTCGGTTTCGGTCTCGGTCGAGAATTTATTTTATTCTCGGTCTCGGCCGAGAATGAAAAACCAGTCTCGGTCGACCCTTAGTAAGACCCTGTTTCCCATAGGTCAGGGAATCCTATTTTGGGAAACAGGGATCATTTGGAAATACTCGTATTATGTATGAACAATAAAAATTTTCTTTCTTTCTTTCTTAGTAAGCATCGAAAAATGGGCATGCTGACACATCTCATGAATGGTTAGCCTAGTTTGGCAGCATCAGATATCGTCTCAATTTACATTTTATTTGCCTCTGATTTATTTGGAATATGATTTAGGGTCAAAGTAAAAAATGTTAATGCCAAGGAGTTTTCAAGAATGTTGGTTCAATGAAACTAGATAAGGTGCAAACTGTTGAGAGGATAGTACTTACGGCAGTGCGGTATCGGAGCAGGGTGCGTCAGGGGCACCGCCGCCGGGGCGGCAGCGGCAGCAGACGCGCCGGAAACGGCAGGCGCCATCCCGCCCGCGGGCCGCGGCTCCCGCTCGGAAACTTGCAATTCTCCCTCCGAGTCCGATCCAGATTCATAGTTCCCTATCAAACCAACAAGCGGGTTCGCTCCGCTCATGTTTACAGCCCGACGATTGTGATTAGTGGCGGACGATATCACCCAAGTCTGCAGATGGATAACTCCTCAGCACAGACAGAATGATCGAGTTATCTACACTCACACACAAGTCACAAACCACATATCGTCCACAAAGCAAACACGGGCCAAAGCTCTCAAACCTAGCAAAGAATATTATAATGCGTAGGTTTAGAGGAACGGAAGGACGAGAAAATAATCTGTGATTTTCGCGAGTTCGCGACGCGGTTCACGCGTTTGACAGACACGCACCACGCACGACACCCTCACAGTCACACCACCCACACCAAACCACACCAGATAATATATTCTCTTTGCACTGTACCGACTACCGCACGAGTTTTTTTTTTTTTTTTTTTTTTTTTTTTTTTTTTTTTTTTTTTTTTTTTTTTTTTTTTGGCAACTCGCGCTGACGCGCGAACTTTGCCATTGTCAAGTGTGATAGGATTACAACAACGGAATAAAAAGTTTTACAAATCAAAACAAAAGCATAATTTCAAGAAAAGAAAAGAAAACCCTAAGAACGAAAACAAAATGATTAACTCTGATTAATAACTGAAAAGTTACAAATTAATGTTATGAAAAAAAATAAATTTCGAAATGAGTTTATAAATAGCAATATTGTTAGACGATAGTAAGCAGCAGATATTAGAAGGGAGGGGAATTTTAAGTTCAGGCAGAGTGGAATATAAGGTGGGATATTGATTAATGAGTGGACAAGAAAACAAAATATGATCAACAGTGCCTTCGTCAATGCCGCATTCACAAACTGAAGAATCCCGAATCCTCAACCTAGCCAGGTGCACGGGAGAGCAACAATGACCAAATCGTAAACGGCATATTATTGATGTAACTTTTTTTGATATTCGAAGTTTATAAAACCATGGTTTGAGAGGAATTTCTGGTTGGATACTGGCATAGTATGTCCCCTTGACTTTACTGGATTTATTCCATGCATTCGACCAAGAAGAGTGTAAATAAATTCTTGGAAGGGCGATAAGGTCGTGCGAAAAATTTTCGTAGTCAACCTTACCCCCACGAACCACAGCATCTTTTGCAAGGGCGTCAACGTGTTCATTACCTTGAATACCACTGTGAGAGGGGATCCAGGCAAACACCACTTGTCTCCCGGTAAGACCAGATAATATATTTTTAATATTATAAATTATGGGATTGTGAATTTTGGATTTAAAAGGATTTTGAAGCAAGGATTGAAGTGAACTAAGCGAATCCGAAAAAATTATAGCTTTATCTATCTCGCTATTCAAAGAAATATACTTCACCGCCTCCAACAAGGCTCTACATTCTCCTGTAAAAACAGAGGATTCTGGAGGACATTTTATTTTCAAATATACATCCTTGTTGACACAAAACACAGCAACACCTACACTGCCGTTCGGAGTCAATTTAGATGCGTCCGTAAAGAAAACATGCCAATTAGGCCAATTACTGTTAACGGCAATTCTAAATGCATCATTGGCATTTGGCATGTCCTTGTAAATGCCAATACTTAGCAGCACCTCAGGTTTTAGAATGACGGATGAGTATGGAAATTCATACATTGGCAGGGTAAGGGACCTATGGGTCGGGTCTTTGAGGCACTTAAATTTTTTGTAGCTATTAACCAATCGAGGTATCACTTTATTAACCCAGTAGCACTTTTGCAATGTGTATTCAGCTAAAAGATTTAATTTAGGGATCAGTGGATGATTTAAAAATTGACACGCCCTAAAGAAATACCTATTTGCCAAAAATTGACGTCGTAGGTATAAGGGAGGGTCAACACATTCCACCTGAAGAGCATTGATTGGAGTTGATTTCATCGCTCCCGCAATGATGCGAAGTGCCTTTGATTGTATAAGATCCAGTTTGCGAAGGGACGTTTTATTTGACGGTTCTAACAAGAATGTTCCATAGTCCAGGTGACTGCGAACTAAAGCATTATATAGGAGCTTTAACGAATATGGATGAGCACCCCACCAAACACCAGCAAGCGTTCGAAGAATATTGATATTACGTTCACATTTTTTCACTACATAATCAATATGAAGAGAGCCAGACATCTTCGAGTCAAAAATAACTCCAAGAAATTTAACTTCTTTTTTAATAGGGATTTCAGCATTGTCACACTGAATACTGATATCCGGAATTTTGTGTTTCCTCGAGAACACAACTGCACTACTCTTGGTTGCAGATAACTGCAAGCCATGATTAGAGAGCCACGTCGTCAAGGAGTCAATAGATTGGTTAACAGAATTAGAGGCATTTTCAATGGAATTATGAACTGAATAAATGAGCAAATCATCAGCATACTGCAATATCCTGGAAAAGGGAAGAACATACTTTTCAAGATCGTGAGTGTAAACATTGTAGAGAAGGGGGCTAAGGACTGAACCCTGAGGAAGCCCTTTCCAGATTACTCTAGGGTCAGATACAACCCCATCAGTTCGAAGTAAGATGGATCTTTCAAATAAGAGGTTAGTAATAAAATTGATCATCTTTGGAGGAATAATCAGCTTCTGCAACTTATGTCTGAGAACTGAAAGAAGAACATTGTCATACGCTCCAGAAACATCTAAAAAAGCGGCAACTACATATTCGTTCCGGCTGAAGGCTAAACGAATATCAGTTGAGAATATGGCAAGGCTGTCCATTGTACTCTTACCTTTTCTGAAGCCAAACTGAGTAGAAGCTAAGAGGCCTCTACTTTCTATTAACCATTCCATTCTGTTTTTAACTAAATGCTCAGTAACCTTTAGAAGGGTAGATGAGAGAGCTATTGGTCGATAAGAGGAACCCTCTTCTGGGTCTTTACCAGGTTTTAAAATAGGGATGATAATTTGACATTTCCACGCTTGGGGAATTTGTCCTGAGTCGATTATAAAATTTACCATATCTAAGTAATATTGTAAAATGAGATCATCAGCCCTAGCTAAAAAGGAATATGGAATACCGTCGATTCCTGGGGAGGAATCCTTTACATATTTAAGAACAGTTTTCAGTTCCTGCATGGAATATGGAACATTCATGGGATCTGCAATAGGAATAGACTGATATAAAAAAGGTATTTCCTCTGAGTGTGGAACAAAGGGAGGAGCCAGCTTGTCCAAAAATACCTCCTTCCAATTAGATGACGAAGCCTTAGAGCTATCGTCATTAACAAAAGATGCCCTATATTTTCTAGTGTTCGACCACACTATTGAGGAAGGAGTAGAGGGGGAGATAGAACCGCAAAAAGATTGCCAACCCAACCTCTTCTTGTCTTTAAGAAGACGCTTGGCTTTAGCTTGAATCCTCCGTAACTCCAAGAAGTTCGGCATAGACATATCACCATTATACAATATTTCAGCATCCTTGCGGGAACGAACAATATCCGAGCACTCAGCGTCCCACCAAGGGGGAGAATACCGTCTGACTGATAAGTTTTTTAGAGGAATAAACTTGTCTGCTGCACGGATAAGAGCATCTGCGAACTGAGTGTAACAATACGAAAGATTGTCCAGGGAAACTTCAGGAAGTTTCGATATAAATTCATTTACTGCTGAGTTGAAACTGTCCCAATCAGCACCTGCAAGACGATATTTTAATAAAGGATTTTTAATTACGATAGGGCTCGATTGGGTCGGTAAAATAATTTTAATGGGAAAATGATCACTACCAAAAGTACTACTAAGAGTTTGCCATGACAAGAGTGATGACAAGTCCGGAGAACAAAGTGATATATCAACTGCACTAACATTTTGAATTGGGGACACCCTACGAGTAGGAGATCCATCATTCAAGAGACAAATGTTGAGTTCATCTATCAGATCCATTAGTCTGTTTCCAGGTGTATCACATGTAGCCGAACCCCACACTGTGTGGTGAAAATTAAAATCACCAAGAAGAATGAACGGTTTTGGAATTATATCTAAGATTGACTTAAGGTCACGTAATGAGGAGGGGGAAGGATGAGGAATGTAAATAGATATAAAAGAAATGCGTTTCACCCTCGCAGCAACTGCAAAAAAGCAGTCACTGTGAGGGGGAAGATCAAGGCGAATGAAAGGAATTTTTTTGTTTATAAATAATGCACACCCGTCATAACCTTCACGCCTGTCGTCACGAAGAGAGGCATAGCCAGGAACTCTGAACCGAGCCTCAGGCTTAAGCCACGTCTCCGCGACGGCAAACGCAATGGGAGCATGCTTATTAACTAAATAAATAATATCAGATTTATTTTTTGAGGCGCTTCTACAGTTCCACTGAAGAACCGATTCGTTGAGGGTCATCGGCAGTGACGAGGGGAGAAGAGGTCATATTAGTAACATCGTGGTTCGGTGTTTTGTTTGGAGAAAAAGATTGAATAAAAGATATAAATAGAGATTGTATGTCAGCAATTGTGAATGTGTCTTGCACCACTCGTGATGGAAAGACACTACTGTTCTGAGACTGGAGAGGATTACCAATAATAGCCATATGGGCATTACGGTCATAACCCGGAGCGAGCGGCGCTCGAGCTCGGGGTTGAGTAACGAAGGTTTTTTTGTATGAAATATTGGACTTGGGAGATTGGGATGCAAGGACTGTCCTTGACATCTGTCTGAGAGAACCGACTGGAGAAGAGGAAGAAGTCACTTCGGCAAAGGAACGCCTCGCAGGAGGAAAACGCCTGGCAGCTTCCACATACGAGATCGATTCCTCTGCCATAATGGCCTTTATTTCTTTCTGTCTTGATTGCTCGGCACACTTTTTGTTGATTGCAAAGTGTTGGCCCTTGCAATAAAAACAGACAGCATTGACCTCCGAGACCAAGCATTTTTCAGAATCGTGGTGATCACCACATTTAAAGCATCGGATTTTTGACCTACATGCGATCTTAGTGTGGCCAAAAAGGCAGCAGCGGTAGCATTGTATCGTGGGATACTTATATAATTCAATTGATAGGGAATTGTACATGAGAGTGACTCGGTCAGGTAGTTTCTGACCTTCAAACGTCAACACAACTGTCTGGGAAGGTTTCCAAACAGGGGAATTATTTACGATTTGCTTGTAGTTCAGACGTCGGGCTTTAATGACCCTACCACACCCAACAGGGACAACAACTTCTTCAATTATCTCGTCGGCTGATAATTCTATGGGAACTCCTTTTACTAGGCCAATACGAGTAATTATGAACGATGGAATAAATGCCTTGTAATTGGCAGACAAAACTCATTCATTTTGAATAAAACTATTAGCGTACGCAAATGTAGAGAAAGTCACTGCCACTCTGTTACGCCCAACACTCTTGACACCGTCACTGGCGATGCCCTTAAACGAATTCTTTTTTAAAAATTTACCAAAATTTACTGGATGAAGCGTGGTGCCTGAATCTGGACGAGTCTCCGTAAGTTGAACGTGGACCACGAATGGTCCAACGTCATGAGACCTATAAAGTGATGGAACATCACCAGGTCCTGTTTTTTTAATAGAGGTTGTGTTGGTGTTGCTGTGTGTAGTATTATCATTGCCCGATGTTGAATCTGAACTCCTTGAATGCGATCGAATCCTTTTGGAGCTATTTCTTTTTATACCTCGACGTTTACGCTCACGCGGCGGTTTAGGAGTTAGAAACTCTTCATTTTGGATTGTGACATACGCAGCAATCGACGATGGTTGAGAAACAGGAAATTTGTTTGGTGTAAGAGGGCTGTCCATGTCCTGCGATATGGCTGCGTCAAAATTATCGTGATTTATGAAATTATTAATCTCTGACAGTAATGGCGAAAAATTATTTTCCGGAGGTGGGTCGGGGTCCGGCGGTTTTGTCGGATCCATGGCGACGTTCAGAGAAGACGAAACAAAGAAAAACACTCACCAAGTAAATGGGAAACAAACAAAGTATGAAAAAAGTATTAAAACAGAGTTCACCAATTTATAAAATTTAAAATTTCCCGGGGCTAAACCTAGTAATGTAATCCACACAACACGAGAATAGCCAATCCAAAATCAAGGTATTCTACCGCACGAGTGTCTCTTTGTAGTAACAAACAGTTAACTTTTTTTACACAGATTATTAATTTGTTGTAGCAAACCTGACAGCTTATATTACATATGTTCTTAGGCTGACGCTGCTGGAACAAAAATTACCATACTACGCACGCGCTTGCCTTGCCACACACAACGCTTATAACTGAAGTCGAGAAGCGAAGCAAGTTCGTCTTTCATCGTACAGAATGGTGTATAGATATGGTGTGTGTTGACAACATTTGAAAGGACAATGAAGGTAAACTAAATTCACCGCCCCCGACATAACCTGTTAGTGTGGCTATTCCCTAGAGTGTTTTTATAAGCCGGAGAAGAGGCAAACATATGTCGCTATTGAAAATAAATTCTTTTCGTGAAGTTTTATTTTGTTATTTTTGGCCCGGAAATCAACCGCAGGCTAAGTCCTTTCTAATAGCAGTGTTTTGTGGTCCTGCTCCTGTATTTTTTATTTCTTTTTGACGAGGTGTTCGTTTTGGAAAACCGTCCCCACTCGCCAACCACAAACCTATCAACACATCAAATGAGTTACATCAGTCGCTGATTGCCTTTGAAATGAAATGAAATGAATAAGTTTTATTTTTCGTGTTTAACACACACGACGATACCTATAACACATATTATAACAATAATAGACAAGAAAAATTGGACCTGACACAGCCTTGGTCCCTCCCCACCGAGCCCTGGAGCTGATGAGAGGCACGCTGATTTTAAGTCAGGCCCACTGATTTTAAGTCAGGCCCATATATAAAGAAAAGAGAAAACAAATGCAAATGAGAAAAGAATGAAAAAACAAGACATGGCTATACGGTCACACTATCCTTGCCTTTCCGTATGAAAAAAAAAACAAAATTAACTGTTCACTGGCCTATTTATGGCGAAAACAACAACAACACAACAATTACTACCAAAATTACTACAATGAGACACTCGTGAATTCGTGATTACTACGACTACGAGAAGAAATTATAAATAACTGACGAGACTTTACAAAATCAAAGTGAAGTGATCAGAATAAACAAACAAACGTAGTGGTTTTATTGTAATCTGTGGTTTTAATATCTTTGAAACAAAAAGAAAATAAATGAAATTGCTCCCCTGCTGAAATTAATTTTTGTTTTAGTTTAGTTTAGATCACAGAGGGTTTAGATTCAGCAAAGAACTCACTTCAAACAATGTCGGTGGCATATAATTTGGGATCGCGTACTTTAGGTCCGATAATTTGGTACATGAAAATGTACCAAAATCCGGCCCGAGACCGTATTTTGGGTATCAATAATTTGGGTCTGATAATTTGGTCCATTGATTCTAGTACATAAAATTTGTACCAAATTATCGGACCTAAAATACGATGTACTAGAATACGGCGTCGCGCCGTACTTTGGGTATCCGTAATTTGGGTCGATAATTTGGTACATCGTATTTTAGGCCGTCTACACAGCTCCATCTATGAGTGACTGGCTATAGTATTACGAAACGTTGCTATTCAAACGTTCTGTTACTCGAGAAGGTTCAATTATTATTCCGCTACTTGTTGATAGATGGCGAAAGCTGGATATTTTCAATTATACATTTTGCATTGATGATTTTCTTGGTGTCTCTATTACTTTAAAACATCATTGGGTATACTACCGGTGTGAAACTGTAGGTCCCTTCCCTTGCCCCTTACTAGGTGGTAGGCTCAAATTGTGGCCGACTGGGTCACCGTACTGGATGTAAGATCGACTCGGCTGTGTTCTCCTCTAGTCCAAGTATAGCCAGCAATCTAAAAGGGAAGTCTCTGGTATGGCACCTACCTTCTAGGAGGTGAAATTGGCTGGTCGGAGCATGTGCTTTGGCCCCTCCGACTCAGTCATCCATATCGGATTATATAAAAAAAAACTATGGTCCTGCAACAGGATAAAGTGAATGACCCACAGATCAGAGAAGTATTACCACAGATTACTTTATAGTTACTTCGTGTATTACTTAGGATTTCTGTGGAATGACCCATCACTACTTGTCTCCGTCACTCGCACGCAAGTAAATAGTGCGAGTGCCGTCGCGCTCGCACAACGCGTCTGTGCGAGCGACGGCAATATTCTCGTATTTCTATGAATAAAAAACGAGAACATAGAAGTACGATATATTATGAATATTTATGAAAGATAGTGGAATGGCGAGGCGGCCTTAGGTAAGTAGGTACCTACATACCTACGCAGTTATATATAACTAGCTGTGCCCGCGGCTCCGCCCGCTCTCATATTTCACTTCACTGCTAACCTCATAATAAGCCATTTAGCGTGATAGTAAGTAGCCTATAGTTGATGGGAAGAATCAAGCTATCCGTATATTTTTTTTATTAAAATCGGTTCAGTGGTTCTCGAGTTATAAGCGGACAGACAGACATACATACACTCAGACAGAAAGCAGACGTTGGCTTTTATTATAGTTAAGGATTTCGAATGTCAACGTTGCCAATTCGTGCAGCGCCGCAGCACACTTTGGTGTGGTGTGTGTGTCACACACACCACACCACACCACCCACACACAGCAACAAACAGCTGACAGCAGCGCCGCCGCGCGCGCCGCATAGACTTAACTAAATGCGGAAGCGGCATAGCGGAATGAAACAAAACTTGTCAACATAAATACATACTTCCAATCAAACGATATCGCATTACAATACAAGCCATCAGATGCTGTGTGTGAATGAATATTTACGGTGTTGCAAATTGTCCTCGCAATATTTTTAACTGACATCAGGGGGTTATTCTATATGTGAAACTAAATAACATCTGCGGCGAAAGAAAAATTTGAAACAAAAAAATATATTTTTTCCATAAAAATTCTCAAAATGTAGTTATGGGAAAAATGATTTTTTTTCTTCAAATTAAAAAGTCGTAGAACAAAAGTACAGAATTACCCCCTTTCAGATATTGTGGTTGGGGTTGCAACAAACTGTATAATAGTCTTATTAATGCTCCTCACTCGCGTATTTGCGGACATAAGACGATAAGTTGAGCCATATAATATAACATAAGCTTCAGTCATTGCGAAAGTAGCTGGCTGACTTGGTCGATGGATGACATGTTTTTACGGAAGTGATTTATGGGAAAGGCTAGTCTATAAAATAGATGTCGCTGGCCGCATAGTGAGGAAAGAAAGACTCGTTGGTATAATGCGCGGGACGGATCTCGGCGTGTCGTCCACGCGCATACACTACCTTTACAAGTACGGTGCGGGTGCGAGGGAGAACACTGACGAGCCGCTGCGGCGGGGACCGCCGAGATCCGCCCCGCGCATTATAGACGCCGCGCCGCGCCGCCGCCGCCGGGCGCCGCCGCCGCTGGGCGCCGCCGCCGCTGCCGCACCGGGGCGCGGGGCGGCGGCGCGGCAGCGCGCCGTTCTTTAGTTAGATAATACGTAGTACAAGTACAACTATACACTGTGTTGCACCCCCAACCACTAAACCCGAAAGGGGTGATTCTGTACATGAAACCGAAAAACTTTTGTTCTACGACTTTTTAATTTGAAGAAAAAAAAAATATTTGCCCCATACATTTTGAGAATAGGTATTAAAATTTTGTATGGAAAAAATGTATTTTACTTTTGTTGTTTTTTTTTTTATGGAAACTGAAACGGTTGGCTACATCATCTACAACGTCCGTGATGTCAGCCCATAACACCGGGTGAACTAGGTGCCATGTCAGTGCTTCCCCCTTTTATCGTGCCGGCTACACTGAACTGGTCGGAAAACACAAACTATTTACATCCGTTTCGACCGACGCGTTTCATTCAGTGCGGTAGTACCAACCCGGGCGGGTTAAACCCTACCACCAAGTAAGATTAGGAGGGAAGGGACCTACAGTTTTACGAGGAATCCGAACCTCGGTCAGCCTCCATCGGTCAGCGGTCACCCATCCAAGTACTGACCGCACCCAGCGTTGCTTAACATTCAATAGCGACAGTTGACTGTCTGCACCACTGAGCTATCGAGGCTGACTGTAATAATAAATAATGATCCAAAACTCAATCTCAGTGTTTATAAATACTTTGTCAAAATAGTTAATAAATCAGAAGTGTGTGGGATAAACACGCGCAAGTCGTAGGACGCCGCGCCCGCCTGCGGCAACCAACGTACAAAGGCAAAGAAGGATTGTATTCAGTAAGAACAATAATCGCCGAGGACCGGGTGAGTATGCTTACTTATAACTAACTATTATAACTTACACGAAGTAACTATTAAGTAATCTGTGCTTATACATACTACCTTGCTCGAACCATTTTGACTCTTATTATTACCATGAATGATTATGGAATGGATTACCGATGTTACGGGATACCCACGATAGATAGACATTTCGATAAGTCGTCGAATAAAACATATTAAAATTATGTATAAAATTATTTATTACATATTCTATGATGGGGTGCTATATACTGCATTAATGTATAAATGCTTTACGCGTATCATAAAAGGACTCACACAAAGGAATAATATTAACAAACTGCTGCAAATACGCAGTGAATTAGTTGGATTTTATTTTAATTAAGTCGGAAGACCCTGTGCACCAATAACATAGGTTATAAAAAATTATAACCTATGTTATTGGTGCAAATATGATATAAATGTATATTTGCAATGCATGCGATTTTCTTCTGAATTTTTGGAAAAGTTTTTGATAGAAAAATACGGGTCACAAAATTAGCAATTTTTTTAATAAAAAAAAAATCAAGCAAAATTTACAAAAATACAATAAGTACGGATATACAGTATTATACGGATTTTGTGGTTGTGGTTGGGGTTGAACACCCAACCACGACCACAAAATCCGATTCTGTACATGAAACAGAACAACTTTTGTTCTTCTACGCAGAAGTTATTTAGTTTCACATATAGAATAGCCCCCTGATGTCAGTTAAAAAAATTGCGGAGGGCAATTGCAACACCATGTATACAGGGTGTTAAAACGGCGAGTACATTAATTTCGCCAGCGCAATCATCATGTTTTTCCTAGCCAAAAAAGTAAATTAAGTGTTTCTCTAAAGTGTCTAGTTTTCGAGATATGAATTTTTTAAATGTATGTTTTCGTCTAGTGTAATTTAACGCGTTGATGCCGCTCCGCACCCTCCGCCTGCCAACCTCCAGTCCTCCACTCACAAAGCTAACCCCCGCCCCTTCCGCCAACACCTCCGTCCGAGGCGCTCACGTCTCACCCGGTCTTCACCCCTCCGCGTCGCCCTGTTGCCATTAGATCATTTTTACACTAAAATAATCAATTAGTTTGTATGAAAACTGTAACTTTTTATTTAAAGGGAATTCAGAAAAAAGTTATTTGACTTTTTTGTTACTCTTGATTCCAATAATCATTTCCTAAATTTAATGTACTCGCCGTTTTTACACCCTGTATATATATGTTTATGCAACTTCTAGTGCAGAGGCTCAATTATTAAAATGTGTGTACGTCATTTTGAAATTAATAAATTAGATTTGATTTGAAATTGAATAAATTTGATTTGAACTTGCCGGAAAGATAGGTAGGTACTCGTAATTGTGTAACTTATGTAGGTCGTACTTAGGTAGGTATGTACTTAAAAATGGAACCTGATTGTCTTCATTGTGTTTTTTTTTTTCAGAAAATGCTTTCAAAGAAGATTCCATTTGGGCTTTTTATGAAGGGAACTAGGTATTACTTTAGAAGACGCTGCACTAGGCTGGCGTCTGGTCAGCAGGTTGAGCACTTTACGTGCTCTTGTCCAGGATGTCCAGCGAAGTTCACCAACCACCCAACTCGTGGACAACAGACAAGGAATGTGCACATCCACGATGACCAACAATATTTATTTATTTATTTATTTATTTAAAAACTCGTCGGTAACACCACATTACAAGGCATGACGATCTGTATACTGGATACCTGATAGGTTTAACCCACCTTTATACCTGATAGGTTTAAGTTGTTGACTTTATTATGTTCTTTACTTCTTGTGTGTGACCGTGAATTTCGTTCTTTTTAGCAACTTCAAAAAACATCTTTCTCGACATACATACATACATACATATCGTCACGCCTGTTTCCCAGTGGGGTAGGCGCAGAGACAACGGATCTCCACGTGGATCTTGACACACCTCTGCCGCCTCTTCCACTATTCTCTATTCGGCAATTTGTACATATGTATGTACGCACCTATCCTTTACTTCTTTCATGTTCAGGAACTTTCACTAAAATATTCCTTCCTCTTAATTAGTTTATCCCTTGGAAGGAATTTCCAGCATAAGTTATACTGTATATTTAATATTGGAAAACGAAGGAAATAAGAAGGAAAGTTGACCAAAGTATGTTACCTATCAGGAAATTTTACTAATATTTTTGACGTGATGACGTCACGTCTTATAAATTGATGAACACCGGCTGCACGCACGAAGGAGTGTCACGTTCCATCTGAGCCTGTGTGTGCAGGCGAGAGCGCGTAACAAGCGATAGAAAGGCACAATCGGTATAGTCAAAGTTACCATGGAAACGTCTTAAGAAGTAAAACTGTCAAGATCAGACAACAGAAGTTTATTGATGGCCAGTCACAAGATGATTAATCTTTCTACTGGAAATGTAGGAATTAGAATTACTGATATATGCTCTATGTACTACGATTATTCCACGTCATCACGTAAAACCAAAGAGATTAAAAAAAGAGGGTGGGTTTAATGTCTTTGCGTAAAAGTATCGTCCGTAAACCGACTTGATTTTTTTATGTTTTTATTTTTGACAAATGAAAATTCACTGTGGATTTTTTTCTAATCTAATTTATTGTAAGTACCTTCTTTTATTCTATTCGTGACATTTTAGATATAAACTTAAAATCTTGATTATTATATTTTTATGTTGTGATTTTCTTCAAGCCTTTTTATTCAAATGGTATTGTGTTAATAAGTTTTAAAGTATTGACGAAGGCTATTTTTTGCTCGAACCCAAACATTTTACTTATAATTACCTAGCTAATAATAATTTATATGTGTTCTATTCAATGTGTGTGTAAATGTTATGTATGACTGATTTATTCAAGTGTACCGTGGTACCAAAGGAATCAATAAAAATATGAATATGAATATGAATATGAATGCGGGAGAAAAAAAATTATCGAACACCAGAAAAAAAAAACAATTGTGCAGGGCTGACCATGCGATTCCTCATGCATGTGGGACAAATGGTTTTATTATGATAGGGTAACCATAAGATTAAAATTTATGGTTTTATAGGGTGCCCATACGATTCTGTTCAAGATCGACGCTCAGGGAGCGGTGGACTGTAGTGTTTCTCTTCTTCTGGATCGGCGAAGACACCCAAGTCACTCGGTCAGCGACTCGCGGAGAGGGAATAACGGTGAACGGGCGCGAAATGAAATCCGGTGCTCGACGGTAAAATAGTAGGCCGGCCTACTACCGGAGCAGCGACGGACGAGACGGTACGGCAGGCTTGCGGTTGTGCGGGTGCCGCAAATGTGAGACGCGCAGCGGAGAGAGAGAGACAGCGAATGGAGCTCTTGTTTGCCCGACGAACTCGACCGCTTGTGGGAGTATACGTCCTGTGCTTTGCTGTGTTCTTGCTGTCTTGCTGGAGGTCTTCTCTCTCTCGTGGTTCGCTGCGGTCTGCCGAGCCGGTCGCAATAGCACCTATATTTATATGACTCCCCGCCCGCTCGGCCCAGCGCGCTCGCGCCGCTCAATAATGAGCGGGCGGGGGTAATAGGCGCCCGGCTCGGCTATGAGTCCCGTTATGCGACACTACCGCCCTCTGCCTTACTCGCTTCGTCCGTGTATGCTCCAGTAAAAGACCGACCAGATATATTTATTTATTAAAAGGAAAACTTATATCTAGCCTAGTTAATATGTTAAAAGCTAATTAAACCTAACGGGCTAAGTCTTATGTGCTAACTAGTCTACGGGGTTGTAAAAAATATATTTCTTAATAACTAACTTATATCTAACTTATATTATCTTAATTATACCTAGCCCGCGCCTATGCTACACTATGCTAACTTATAAAACCTACTTCTACTACTACACCGGCCGCTGCCTTACTACGCTATTTCCTATGCTAATTTCCCTAACTAAGTTGTGCCGACTGCGGAGCCGTCGTCGTCCGCCACAGATTCCTTACCAAATGTGGGACAAAAAAAAGACCATGCGATTCCTTAAATAATTTGAATAGGGAGACCATACGATTCCTTAACTAATTTGGGGCATTTTTTTTAAGTTAGTTGAGGGGTCACCACACGATTCCTTAAATAATGCGGAACAAAAGAAATTATCGAACGCCAGAAAAAAAATATTTGTGCAAGTTTAAATTAATTTTAATTTAAAATTTTTATATTTTTATATGTATATGACCAATTATTTTTTTATTGGATAGGGTATACTTCAAAATTGGTCCAATTTTTATTTGAACAAAAAAAATAAAAGCTTTAACAAAAAATTTTACCGACGAAAAACTGAAAAGCGAAAAATCCAATTTTGGCGGGTAATAAACCTTCCTAGTCTTACTAACAGTCTTAAAATTAGTCCACTTGCGTAGCTATTAAGACTAAAAGGGTTTATTACCCGCCGAAATTATATTTTTCGTTTTTCAGTTTTTTGCCGGTTGAATTTTTTGTTAAAAAGTTATTTACAATGTATTTTTGTTTTGTTGCTGGTTGTAATGCTGTAGTAAAAAACTAATATTTCTTTCTTTCTTCAAGTAGTATGTTGTAAAAATCAGTCGGTAACTGATTGATTATACATAATACAGTGGTTTTTCTTGTGATCTTTACATAAAAGTCTGAATAAATCTTATATTTCTTTTATAATATAAAAGAAACGATATTATCGTCTTTCACTGAATACCTGCTCACTCTGTAAAGTTTCAAAGTATCAGTAATACAATTTCATTTGTTATTTTATTTTATTTTATTTATTGACAGCGCGACATATGGCGCCGAACCACCCATAAGGTATCTAACGACGCCTATGGACAGGGCCGGATCTAGGGGGGGGGGCGGGAAGGGGCACTTGCCCCGGGCGGCAGGATTGGGGGGCGGCAAAATCACACCCATAAACATAAAGATAAATTGTAAATTACTTATAAAATATGTATTTGACTTCGATTCGATAATAATGGTCGCGAAATAATTCGTGTAATGGTAAAGGAGCGGAGGCGTTGATCCGGGCGGCGGAGGGGGCAGGGGGCGGCGCAGCGGCTAGTCTAGTAAGCGAGCGTCGCCGTCTCGCCACAGACTAGAAAAGAGGTCTCGCCTCGCGCCGTAGCGTAGTCGGTCGGTCGGCCGAACGAGACATATATATTGGTAATCTGTGCTCCGCTCGCGCGCGTGGTTGGATCGCACGCCCAATCAGTTCTATTTATATTTTTAGAAAAAAATATATGTATTTGGTTTTCGAGATAATTGTTTTAATGTCTCTATAAAGGAACCTAGAAATAAAAAAAATCGAATCCTAGAGTTGAAGGCAGTCGGTTATTTTTGCTTGCTTTAGCACCGCCTTCAACTCTAGGGTTGGATTTTTTTATTTCATGCATTTTTGAAGGCGGTTTTCATATATTTTTTTAATAGTTTTTTATTTCACAGTTTTTTTGCAGTAATTTTTTTTTCTAATGTACTCGGCGGAATCGCTCTTGAATCCGATCTTGGCCAAATTGAAATGGGACCACACGGGAAGCACCAGCTTTAAAATAAAAAAAGAATCATCAAAATCGGTTCACCCAGTCGAAAGTTCTGACGGGACAAACATAAAAAAATACAGTCGAATTGTAAACCTCCTCCTTTTTTTTAAGTCGTTTAAAAAAAAGATGTTTTGTACATTAATAATTGGAACTTAAATGTCAAACTACCAAATTCACTTTACAAAGGATGTAGGTTTTGCTTTTGCTTTTTGAAGAAGTTAACATCACTACTTTTTTAGGTATTTAAAAAACGAAAAATTTCGATTTTTTTTTTATATGATTTTCCAAGCTATGTGATTGCCCTAATATCGGCGTGGCGTGCGCACCTGTATTAATTTATGTGATATTGATTGATTGATATTGAATATACCTACCGATATTGATCGGCGGCGCGGCGGATGTGGCTCCACTGCGCGCCCGCACGCAACGCCTTAGGCCAATCCAGTCAGTATTATTTTGCTCGTATACATTCAATAAAAAATGAAATTATGGTTTAATTTTTATTTTATTGATTCCTGTATTTCATTTTTCCAGACATTTCTTTTTTAATACTGATATACAGGATGTTTCATGATAGGGTTTCGTAACTTCAGGGTACGAAAGCGGTCTATATTTGAAGACGAAAAGCTCTAAAACTTTTTCCCAGACTCGGTCATTTTATAGTACTTTTTGGTGAAAATCGTTTCATCGAGCTTTGGTTGACGGTTAACGTCCACCTTTATTTAAATAAAAATAAAATCACTAACTTACATGCTTAACTAGTAGAATTGTACTGCATGTAGGTAATTCCAAACACTTAAATTTGAATGACATCAAAGAAAAAGGGCACTGGACTAGGTCATTTCACTCCCTTGACCTAGACAGCACTGTTGACAAATCTCACTGCCCATTGAGTTTTCATAACAATTTAAAAATTTTGTATGAAACAAAAAATACAGAATTTCGATTTTTCGATACAGAAGGATTTTTTTCTTCTAATAATGAGTACTTTCTATTCCCGAAGTTTCTCAAGCTTATCCTGAAACAGCCTGCATATACTATTTTGTGTACTGATCATTTTGTGGTACATACAAAATAAATACCTATAGACTATTTTTAGTGTACTACTATTTTTAGTGTATAAAAAATATGTACAATATATAATCTCTTTTTTGCATATGCAAAAAGATTTGAGTTATTTTTTTATTTTATTTTTTTTATTGACAGCACGACATATGGTGCCGATCCTCCCATAAGGTGTCTAACGACGCCCGTGGACATTCGGTCGTATGCGGGGGTTGCGAATGCCATGTCGGCCTGACAGGTGCCCATTCACGCCCCTCTAGAAGGACCTGTACTTGGGGGGACATATATGGGCAGGGAGAGTATTCCAGAGTTTACCTATTAGTTATGTACTTATTATGTGGCAGAATAAATACTCAATGAAACGCGGCGTCCGTAGATTATGGACAGTATAAGTAGGAATTTTTACGCCCGTTCGCGCCAACCATTGTATAATGTCGAATTGAATGTGAATTTTTTTCATTAATAAAAAAAATTTCCTCTTTTCGATATTTTTTATGTTTTCCAAACCTCGAAAAAAAAATACATACCTTTTTGGCATTAGTATTAGTAAATGACCTAGAATAACCCCCTTCTTTCGGGAATGTCACACATTTTACTATAAAAATTAACGAGCGCAAAAGGGCGGCATTTTAAGA
Source organism: Nematopogon swammerdamellus (assembly GCA_946902875.1). Classification (NCBI taxonomy): domain Eukaryota; kingdom Metazoa; phylum Arthropoda; class Insecta; order Lepidoptera; family Adelidae; genus Nematopogon; species Nematopogon swammerdamellus. The sequence continues at coordinate 16,112,100 of OX336345.1, forward strand.
TTTTGCACCCCCTCCAAAAATATGTAGATCCGGGGCTGCCTATGGACATTCGATCGTATGCGGGGGTTGCGAATGCCATGCCGGCCTGACAGGTGCCCATTCACGCCCCTCTTGAAGGACCCGAGACTGTACTTGGGGGGAAATATATGGACAGGGAGAGCGTTCCAGAGTTTACCGGTTCTGGAGAGGAATGATCTGCATAATCGATTGGTACGCATGCGCGGTAAGTCCAGCGTGTAGGGATGCAATCCCTGCCCAATGCGCGTGGTGCGAAGGTGGAAAGGGGATTTGTTATTTCAGTTAAAACTTTTTACACTATGAATTATAAATGACTTAGCTAAAATTTTGATGTTAATAGTGTCGAACTTTTGATAATCGTTAACATTATTACTAGCATCAGCTAAATGATATCTTTATCATTATCATAATAATAATAATATAATAAAGTAAATTTCATTAAGACATACTAGCATGCTTCATTACCATCCAACCGCATAAATTACCATCCAGGTGTTTTTCATTACCATCCACACCTTCATTACCTTCCATCAATTTTCTCCAAAACTAAAAGTTGTACATAGATGCCTTTCTTATGTTACTACATCTAATAAGTACAGGAACACATATATATATAAATATATTTCAGAAAATAAAAAAATAAAAATTCCGCCAAAACATGCAAATTTGAACGAAATGGCGGAACGACCCGCTTCATTCTTTCAAAGTTTCAAAGGATTCTACGGACCCACTGACATTCTCCATTAACTGCCAGAAATAATAAATAAAATATGGTGTGATATTCACATCACAATTTAAATAAATTGATCATCACTCCGCCAGTTGTAACTCGTTAAGTAAGACTTAAATATAAAAAAATTGAAGGCATTTAGTTTTCTTTGTTTCTCATATACATACAGTACCCAGCAGTCACGAGTCAGTAAGCCTGGATACGAAATACGGCATCGTTTGTATGAGAACCGAGGTAGCCGCCAAAGGGGTGTGAAGTCTGAGGCGGGAGCGGCGCATGGAACGCCGTGATTGGCCGAGCGAGTAGGTAGCCACGTGACGCCAGTCTTCCATACGTTTGAACGGGATTCATACAATAAGTCGCTCATTGTGTCGATTCGCGTTGAAAAGATGAAACGGATTTAACAATATTTAACCCTTCTTTACATCAAGGGAATAATATAACTTTCTCTTAAATGAACAAAGGCAACGCCCCTTTCACAATTTTGCGAATTTGCAGATTTTCGCATAAACACGATAATAGTTCTAAGTTCTGAGATACCTCGGATACTTTATTATAAATCTACATCAAATTTCCAAAACAATGATATGTAAGACCTCGTACATTGGTATTATCTTATTGGAGTATTTGTTATTGGAATTTTCCAAAATTAAAAAAATAATGTTAGAAAGTCGAAAAGTTTTGTAACCAAAAAAAAAAATTATTATATTATTAACAACTATTTGCTAATTAATTAGCGAACGATATGACAAATTATATTGCAATATGACTTCGCATAAAATTCGCGAAAATCTACCCTACCATAAAAAATTTATGAGTACCCACCTCGATATTTAATTTTTTTACGGTAAAATGAGGTTTTCCAGGCTTTGCTTTTTCAAACTAACCAGCCATACCCACCTGGATATTTAATTTTTTTAGGGTAAAATGAGGTTTTCCAGGCTTTGCTTTTTTTAACAAACTAACCAGCCATACCCACCTGGATATTTAATTTTTTTAGGGTAAAATGAGGTTTTCCAGGCTTTGCTTTTTTTAACAAACTAACCAGCCATACCCACCTGGATATTTAATTTTTTTAGGGTAAAATGAGGTTTTCCAGGCTTTGCCTTTTTTAACAAACTAACCAGCCATGCAGCTAGAGCCTTATAAAATGTACCATGCGTCTCTCTGTCAGTTTGACGGTGTGAATTCGTTATATAAGGGTTAATAAAATAACAAATGAAAGGCTGTGTAGTCTGTAATAGAAACATATATTTGAAACAGAACAATAATTTACTTAATTATTTATTTATAGATCGGTATCTATATAAAAATTTTCATTTGGTAACTTTTGAACAATTGAATTAAATTTAAAAGCACAATTTACGACATTTACATTGTTACTGTTTACATTGTTGACATTTACATTGTTATTGTTGAACTAAAGAACTAAAGAAATAACATGTGTCTCGAGAGATGGTCGCGCAACAGATGGATAGATCTCACCGAGACCTAAAGTTTGAGTACCAACACGATGGGTCTAGCACCAGTGGTTCTCGAGTTATGACCAAAACAAAAGTTCATGTGACAGATGGATAGATCTCACCGAGACCTGAAGTTTGAGTACCAACACGATGGGTCTAGCACCAGTGGTTCTCGAGTTATGACCAAAACAAAAGTTCATGTGACAGATGGATAGATCTCACCGAGACCTAAAGTTTGAGTACCAACACGATGGATCTAGCACCAGTGGTTCTCGAGTTATGACCAAAACAAAAGTTCATGTGACAGATGGATAGATCTCACCGAGACCTGAAGTTTGAGTACCAACACGATGGGTCTAGCACCAGTGGTTCTCGAGTTATGACCAAAACAATAGTTAATGTGACAGATGGATAGATCTCATCGAGACGTTCAGATTGAGTACCAACACGATGGGTCTAAGTCCAGTGGTTCTGTAGATATGACCAAAACTAATGATCACGTGACAGATGATAATTCCGACCCCTCACTCGCATGATCGCATCGCATTTCGCATTTAGATGCTAGCTAGCTAGCTAGCAGCGGAGCGCAGGCGCTATATAGCATTTAGCATTTAGCAGTACCACAGATAAATAGCACATACTTCATTGCTTTGTGCGTTCCAAAACAAACGAACCAACAAAGTTTTACGAACGAAACAGCAATGCTAATTAAAATTAAATGTGATTATTGCTTAGCATTTAGCATTAATTTTTATTCATCAGGGCGCTTAGCAGTGCTAAATGCTAACGGGGTATTCATTATGAATTAATTTTGTTAATGCTAAGCATAACAAGACTAATTCCCGGTAGACGCATGACCTAAAGAAATTAATTCCTTTAGAGTCGCTCAAAAGTAAAAACCGGTAGGTACTGGTTGAATGAAAAAAGCGCGATAAACGAATATTGAACGAGGAAACCTGCTGAGGTTGACTAGAAGAAATGTCCTTTGGCAATAAGGCAGAATGCATGAAATATCTGTATACATTTAACATACATATTTATCAATAAACAAAAAAAATTACAAGAGCTAACTGCATCCAACACGATAGTCGACCTATGGTGGGTAAGCAGAAAAGAGCTCTCCATACATATTTACGCCGATGTTTGTTACTGAAATTCAAGCGAAAAATGCTATCAAATTGAATGAAAGTACTTACTCGTGAAAGGTGACTCCATCTGTGTTCAAGTTTGAATTTTTCGACGACTTTTTGCACCAAAGCACTGCACAATGAGGCATTTTGTGACAGACGCGCACGTTCGCTCCGCCTGAGCGGCGGACGGAGACTAAGATCGGTCGCCGGCGCTAGACTGACGCGCTGGCGCGTGTGCGCCGACGCGCGGCTACCCCTGTCCTCCTATGTATAGCGCCTCCAGGCTTACTGACTCGTGCCAGCAGTAAGTATGACATGTACGAGTACATCGAGCTTTAGAAAGAGACAATCATTTTGTAGAGCGTCGTTTCTGTCGCACGAAGCATGAATGACGTCTTATCTTGATAGATAAGACACGGACACGGTGATCCGTGTTAGAGAGAGAGATTGTCTCATTCTAAAGCTCGATGTACATTACTTACTGCCGGGTACAGTACTTGTTTGTTGTAGGATCAACATTTTGCGAGTGGTTTGGAGAAAAATATGTGTGTGATAATTTTTGGATGAAAAAATTCATCTTTCCGCTGCTGCATGCAACCATGGCTGCAACAAATTAACAAAACAAAACTATATGGGTCTGGCTGGGGCACGGAGGAAATACTTAGTATTTTCTCCGTGGTCTCGGGTCACAGTTCCTAACACCGCACCCCCAGGAGCGGCATTTGCTGTTGGCGAGGCACGGAAAGCGTTCGAGGTATCGTAGTCGTGGACCGGCCGATGGAAGCGTGTTCGTCTTGGCGACGACCGGCTCTGCTGTTCGGGTGTGAACGACCGGCGGCGTGTCAGCTCCGGCAGCAGGTGGAGAACTGGAGACCAAGAACGCAGCGGGCGGATCGTTTGACGTACAAGGCGCAGTTGTGTTTTATAGGTCTTTCAATATTAGTTAATAGCACGCTAAGGGGCGTATGTGTATCAAATACCGATCACGTTCTCATACCCCATTAATATTTGTTCCGATATATCTATATCTAACCACATACCTAACCATGCTAATAAATAATAGTCTATTAAACTGAATTGTGTATCTTTTCTACCTTTATCTATGGCCCGGAGGCGCAGCTCCGGCCGGGGCCTCCGGGTGGCTCCCCGGCCGGCCGGAGTCGGAGGCTGGGCGGCGCGGAGCGGCGGGCGGGGTGCGCGCGCGCGCCACTGCCGCGCCGCCCGCCCCGCGCCGCCGCTCCGAAACATGTGAGCGGCGCGACGCGGCGCGGCGGTGGTAGGTATGTAATGTAATGTGTAATGTAGGTAGGTAGCAAGCGACCCCGACCCAACTAAACAAAATAAAGTACCGATTTCAATGTCACTGTCGTAGGTATATATATTGGTAATCTGTGGGTCAATGGCCGTTTGCTAAGGTTTACTTGCTTTACCGAATGTGAAATGCGCGTTATCATATCAATCATCTTGATTTCTCATTTTCCATCAAACTTTACCAGGCTTTGGACTGGCAAGATTAGTGAAAAAAATCTATTCTGGTACATCGGTACATTTTTTTTTACCTATATTGTCGCGCTGAGTCTTACGTGCGCGTAATCCGTATTTCCGTCTTTTCTTTGGCGCGTAGTAATAATTTTTGAAGAAGTAGCCTGTGCCTCCCTTATTTGTTTTATTTTTCTTATTCTTATTATGTCTTGGTATATCCGCCGAGCCGACGGACGGACGGCCCGGACGGACGGACGGACAGACGGACAGACAGGCGGACGCCCGCGCCGCCGCGCCGCCCGCCGCCGCGCCGCGCCGCGCCGCCGCCGCCGCCCGCGCCGCACCGCGCCGTAGGCTTCGGTAGTAGTTCCTAACGGACGGTTAACTATTTATCTATTTTGCTCTATTATCTATAGGCTCCCGTACGGGTACGGAAACCTAAAAAAAATCGGGGCGAGGTTTGCGGAGTGGCATCGTGTGCGGCCAAGTGCGCGAACCATTCTCGGAGCTGTGCAGTGGGAACATACCTAGACCCCCACACCAACCCCCCAAAGGTTCACGGTGATCGGTCCAGCAGTTTCGGAGTCTATCGGCCTCCAACAAACAGATCAACAGATCAACAGACAGATACCAACATCCATTTATTTTATATGTACATTTACATATGCCGAGAGATATGCAAACCATACTCCTATAGACCAAAGATTAATTATTTATCTTAGCTATAAACTTTTACATTCGTATTTAGCGATACACCGGAAATAGAGAAAGAAGTTCGATCTCTTTTCGTCTGTGTAAAAAAGAGATATGAATTTCATCTCTTTCAAGCGTTTTGTTAAAAAAGTGAATAATGTACCTACAGAATTAAAATGCCTAACAATTATATACATTAATTACTTAATGGATAATGTATGCATACCATTCATTTTATAACTCCAAAACCAATTATGCATACACAATCTAAAAAAAAGTATTGCTGTTTCTAGCTAGACAGGGTGTCCCGGCTGCATATTTCCAAAGTCTGTAGGGTGAGTTGCTCTGATTGGTCGATGCCAGTTTGGCGGGAAATTTAAATTTCGGAAGTATTTGAACTGCACTATGCGAGTTTTCTCCGTTTTGGTGGTTTAAAAAAAAATAACCAGGATTAAATAATAGAAGATGCGTGCTACGCGACGCATCTTCTATAATTTAACCCTAACCTAATGTTGAGGCGGCGCATGTCGTTTTTGTTACGTTTGTATTTCCGAAAATAAAGCTTTTAGGTGGTTATAAAAAAAACTAAACACCCTAAAACATTTAAACACCCTAACATTGCTTAAAAAAGAAAAAAAAGCAAAAAAAAAACCAAAAACATTTGGTGGGAAACGATTCGAACCCATGGTCAAAAAATGCAAACCCTACACCGCACCAATGCGCCACGAAATAACTAAGACGAGCTAACGAATTTCGGGTTCAGTAGGTTCGCTAGGAGTGCCGGAGGCGGAGCCAGACGAAATTTAAATTTCCCGCCAAACTGGCATCGACCAATCAGCATAACTCACCCTATAGATTAAGGATATATGCGTCCCGGCTTGCGTAAGAAATATTCATATCAGGTCGTAGCGTAGCGTAGGTACTCCTTATATTATTATGGCGTTGAATACGAATATGAAAGAATTTTTCAGTGTAGTTTAGAATTTTTTTGATTGTCTATGTCTATAAATAAACTTTCAATATTGACTTCGGCCAAAATATATCTATGGGGACAGTAAAAAAAATCTCAACCAAACTGAAAAATTATTTCATATTCGTGTTTTACACCATGGAGTAGTAAATAATGAATATTAAAATCAAATATCTACACCAGATTTTAATGTTCCCTACGCAAACTGGGATACCTGTATATGCACTTATATAAGATTTATGGGTCTTTGCATAACGTTTTTTTTTTAATATTTTGTCACTACCCTAGGGTTGAGACTTGGGACAGACGGCCATGACCATGGAGTCCATGCACGTTCAGTAAAAAGCAGCTTAGAAGGACGCCACCCAACTCCCAAGAGCCAAGGGGGCAACTTCCAATACATCATAAGTACCTATACATTTTATTCTTAACTAGCTGTTGCCCGCGGCTTCGCTCGCGTGAAATTCGCATTTCAAAGAAGAATCTAAGTAACTAAGGGCGAGGCCGAAGGCCGAGCTGCGTTCAGGTAAACGATAAATCTTCTCAAATAAAGTAAGCAACTAACGGCGAGGCCGAAGGCCCAGCTGCATCCTGGAAGACAATAAACCTTCACGAAGAAAGTAAGTAACTAAGGGCGAGGCCGAAGGCCGAGCTGCGTTCAGGAAGACGATAAACCTTCTCGAAGAAAGTAAGTAACTAAGGGCGAGGCCGAAGGCCGAGCTGCGTTCAGGTAAACCAAAAACCCTCTTCTGCCTTCGGGCCTCGCCTTAAATGACTTCCTTTCTTCGATAGCATATAATATCGTTTACTCCATCTATTTATTTAATAAAATATATAAAAAAGTAATATTAATAACTAAATAATTAAAACCTACCTAACAAACATTAAAATAACTATCATAAAAGGGGCGTTTTCAAATGTTCCTAGAACACTTGCGGCATTACCCCGCTGGATGGCAAAGCTTACCGTTTGAATGAAGTAGGCCCTTGATAATATAATATAATAAATGTCCCGCACACCAGTTGCGTCCACCAGCAGAGACCCAAGCCTCTTCAAGAAGCTTTTGGCTTCAATGACTGCTCCACGGACCGAGGGTTTCAACCGCAAACGCAACAAATTCGAAATCTTGAATTATATATCTATAATATTTATTGCGTTTGAGGCTGTCCGGCGGCGGTCTTGAGTTGCCTGAACGTGACTTGGAGCCAATGTGAGAACACAAATGGCGTCCCACATCAAAGACCTACCCTTGGCCCATGGAACTAAGGTGATACCATCGGGCCTCTTGCCATCCAGCCGGGAATAACCGCAAGGTTTTAGGATGCACGGTATGTTTGCCGTCAGAAGCGTGGACTTTATAATAAAATTTAAATTAATTTAACTCAATCTTAATATCGCTTAGTTACCTACTTTATTCGAGATGGTTTTCATCCAGAACGCAGCTCGGCCTTCGGCCTCGCCTTAGTTACTTACTTTCTTCAAGAAGGTTTACCTTCTTCCTGAACGCAGCTCGGCCTTCGGCCTAGCCCTTGTTACTTGCTTTCTTCGAGATGGTTTAGCTTCTTCCCGAATGCAGCTCGGCCTTCGGCCTCGCCCTTATTTACTTGCTTTCTTCAAGATATTTTATTATTTATCAGAATGTAGCTCGGCCTTCGGCCTCGCCTTAGTTACTCACTTTCTTCAAGATGGTTTAGCTTTTTCCTGAACGCAGCTCGGCCCTCGGCCTCGCCCTTAGTTACTTCCTTTCTTTGAGATGGTTTATTATTTATAAGAACGAAGCTCGGCCTTCGGCCTCGCCTTAGTTACTTACTTTCTTCAATATGGTTTAGCTTCTTCCCGAAGGCAGCTCGGCCATCGGCCTCGCCCTTAGTTAATTGCTTTCTTCGATATGGTTTATTATTTATCAGAATGTAGCTCGGCCTTCGGCCTCGCCTTAGTTACTTACTTTCTTCAAGATGGTTCAGCTTCTTCCTGAACGCAGCTCGGCCTTCGGCCTCGCCCTAGTTACTCGCTTTCTCCGAGATGGTTTATTATTTATCAGAACGTAGCTCGGCCTTCGGCCTCGCCTTAGTTACTTAATTTCTTCAAGATGGTTTAGCTTCTTCCTGAACGCAGCTCGGCCCGCGGCCTGCCCATAGTTACTTACTTCATTCAAGAAAGAATGTTTTTTTCTTCCTGAACTCAGCTCCGACTTCCGCCTCGCCCTTAGTTACTTTCATCGAGAAAGAATATCGTTTACGTGAGCGCTGATCCGCCTTCGGCTCCGCCTTTAGTTACTTACTTTTTTTTTAATACGAATTTCACGCTAGCGAAGCCGCCGGCAACAGAAATATAAATTGCACCAATGACAGCGACATAAGTTCGACTTCAATTTTTTTTATTTTTTATTTATCAAACATTTTGTCACCGGCCAGCTCACGTCGAGATGACAGTTCTCCGTTGTCAACTTGTCATTTAAATTTTATAATAATTTTAATTTTTATTATATGTTTTTGTTTATTATGTTAATCCGGGATATACACTGTCACTATACAAAGTTTCGTCAAATTCCGTTCAGTGGTTTTTGCGTGATGCGCGTACAGACAAAGAGAGATTATTAATTTAACGATTTTATTATATGTATAGATATTAGTATTTTTTGAAGTAAATTTACGTGCATACCTTAACCCACTGCTCCATTACGGATTCCATGTAAAACTGGAGGTCCAGCTGGTTGACTGGAGGAGATTGCCTAAGGCAATAAGTGCGCCCTTGCCACTAGTTGCCACACATTAAGTGGCACAAAGTGTACCTAATTATTATATGCATTTATTCACACGTTTCTTTTTATATAAATTTTACATATTACTTACAAACTTAAAATTTAATAGGTACTTACAAGTATACAAATAAAACGGAGTTTCTACCACCGGCGCGGCGCGGCGGCGGCGGCGGGGGCGGCGCCGCCGGCGCCGGCGGTCGGCGGTAATTTATTTCCAGCTTACTATAATTATTATTATGTTTCAGGTAAGAAAAAAAATGCTTAGGTACCTAATTAATAATTATTGACATGCTTAAATTACGTAAGTAGGTACCTATTTATTTTACGTCGTCAACTCTAAATAACTGCCTAAAACAATGATTCGGTGAATCTGTAAATACTGCAGTAAATCGTTAATAAATTATATGGCAATACTAGATATATCATGTAAGTACCTACCTTTTTTCCTAAACTAGTACCGTGATCTTTTACATTTATTTTAATGTACCTAATGACATCTAACAGACAATACATGAATCAAACTAGCAGACTAATAAGTAAGCTTGAACATGCTGATAAGTTGAAGGGAGATTGCTACTTCCCGGTAGATGTCGTCAATTATTTATTCGACACTACCCAAAGTACGGCGCCTCGGCGTACTCTAGTCCATCGTATTTTAGGTCCGATAATTTGGGTCATGATGCCTAAATTATCGTGTACCAAATTATCGGACCTCGAGTACGCTGTACTAGAATACGGATGCCCAAAATAAGATACCTCGAATACGATGTACCAAAATACGATGAACCAAATTATCGGACCCAGAGTACGATGGACTCGAATACGATGTACTAGAATATGGTACACCACAATGTCTTCCTCCCGCTCGCGGTCGAGCATTCTGGACAAGCCGCTTAGTAAAGGCAAAGGGGAGGTGTCGTTGAGTTTCTACGCTCTGCTATTTTCTGAGCTCGTACAGTACTGCCAGAATCGCGTCCACACGGTACCAGAGCTTCAGAACAAGTAAGTCTTCTATCTTTAATTTCTCCACATCTATGTGTCTAGCCTGAACCTAGATGGGTTTAGTATCTGAACGGTATAAACAAATGTGTTCACTGTAGGTTCTGTAATAGTAGGTAACTCTGGGGGTGGATTAGAAGAGGAGAGGGGTGTGCTGTAGTATAAGGCCTGCTAATTAGAAAATTGCTGGTAGCTGGGACTGGTAGGTGAGGGTCTATGGAACTATTACCAAAAATAATTGTTTGCCGGAAATGTGTAGGTTCGGAGAAAAAAAAAATTTCCCATACAAAATTAATTTTTCATACAAAATAAAATTTGTTTTTTTGTTTTTTTAAGGCACCAAAACATTGGTTTTGAATATAAATGTATGTAAAAACAAGGGAAGTGGTATGGGTGAATGTTTTGGTGGTTTAAAAAAAATTAACCCTAACCTAATGTTAAGGCGGGGCATGTAGTTTTTGCATAAATTCCTATTCAAAATAAATGTTTTGGTGCATTAAAAAAAATATATTAAAAATCTAAAATTAATTTTGTATGAAAAATATTTTTTTCAACATTTTTTTTCTCCGAACCTACGCATTTCCGGCAAACAATTATTTTTGGTAATAGTTCCATAGACCCTCACCTACCAGTCCCAGCTACCAGCAATTTTCAAATTAGCAGGCCTTATACTACAGCGCACCCGAGGAGAGGAAGGGAGAGGGGGGTCGGCTGGGTGAATGTAACCTAATGTTGAGGCGGCCCATGTCGGTTTTGCGTACATTTCTATTCAATCCAGCCACACCAAAAAAATCTTTGATTGAAAAAAAGTACCGGGTGGGAGTTAGTATAGCGCGGCATTCTTAGAAGATTTCTGGTACCTGGGACTGGTAGGCGAGGGTCTAAGGAGCTATTAGCAAAAAAAGTTTTTGTGCGGAGACTTGCACTTTCGGAGAAAAAATTTTTTGAAAAAAAAAATTTTCATGCAAAATTAATTTTCGATTTTTTTTTTTTTTTAATGCACCAAAATATTTATTTTGAATAGGAATTTATGCAAAAACGACATGCGCCGCCTCAACATCAGGTTAAGGCTAATTTATAGAAGATGCGTCGCCGCGACGCATCTTCTATAAATTAACCCTGGTTATTTTTTTTTTAAACCACCAGAACATTCACCCATACCACTTCCCTTGTTTTTATATACATTTATATTCAAAACAAATGATTTTGTGCCTTAAAAAAAAAAAAAATTATTGTGTATGAAATTTTTTTTCAAAAATTTTTTTCTCCGAAAGTACAAGTCCGCACAAAAGTTTTTTTTGCTAATAGCTCCTTAGACCCTCGCCTACCAGTCCCAGCTACCAGAAATCTTCTAAGAATGCCGCGCTATACTAACTCCCAACCAAAGTACCTACTTACCTAACTAACACGAAAATACGAACACCAATCTTCATGAAATACTTATAGTGTATCAACATTTCAGAAGTAAGGGATCTGCACAACAACCTCTTCCATGCTCATTTTTTTTTTTTTATGGAAAGCGCGACATGTGGCATCGTTTCACCTACGAGTAGGTGACTTACGATGCCCATGGACATTCTGTGATGCACGGGGATTGTGAATGCCATGCCGGCCTGACAGGAGCCTTTTCACACCCCTTTTGAAAAACCCCAGGCTGTACCTACTTGGGAGGAAATATATGAGCAGGGAGTGCGTTCCACAATTTCCCGGTTCTTTGAATAAAAGACTTACAGAACCGGTTGGTGCGCTCGGTAGGTCGATTGTATAGGGGTGCATCCCCAGCCCAGTACGCGTAGTGCGGAGATGGAATGGGGACGACGGAATCGCGTTAAACAGCTCCTCCGAACACTCCCCGTGAAATGTACGATAGAACACACTTAGGGAGCCAACGTCCCTACGGAGTTGTAGCGGTTCTAAGTCGCGGGACACCATAGGGCCATCCACAAGTCGCACAGCACGACGCTGAATTGACTCTTGCGGCGCAAGCTGATATTTAGCTGAGCCATCCCACAGGTGCGAGCAGTACTCCAAGCAAGACCTAACCTGCGTTTTATACAACGTTAGTTTTTGGCCCGCTGTGAAGTACCGCCGCACCTTGTATTATCTTTTTCTGTATACACTTTAAGAAGACAATTAAATTGAACAATGGAACTAGATATTGTGTGATGTTTCCAGGATATCTGAGATGGGTCAGGATGTGGGCACACGGCTGATAGATCTGTACTTCATGCGCGAACGCGGCGGAAAACGAGAGATCAAACTACTTAATATGCTTCTTTTTATCAAGTCAACGCTTTGGAAGGTATGTTCATTTGTCAGCAAAGCACCCTGGTTACGGAAAACGAGAGATCAAACTACTTAATATGCTTCTTTTTATCAAGTCAACGCTTTGGAAGGTATTTTCATTTGTCAGCAAAGCACCCTGGTTACCTCATACATGCCCACAGTCAAGGAGGAGGTTCGACTTCGCAGGACGGCCCACAAAAAACTACTGAGTGTACATACCATTGTCAGCCTCCTCGGTAGCTCAATGGTGTGTTCGTTCGACTGTTAAGCAACCCTGAGTGCGGTCAGTACTTGGATGGGTGACCGCTCGACCGTTGGAGGCTGACCGTGGTTCGGTTTCCACCTAAAAATATAGGTCCCTTCCTCCTTACCTTACTAGATGGTAGGGTTTATCCCACCCTGGTTTGTACCACCACACTGAATGAAATGTCGGTTGAAACGGCTATGTAAATAATTCGTGTTTTCCGTCCAGTTCGGTGTAGCCGACATGAAATGAAGGAAAGCACTGACATTACACCTAGTTCAAACCCCAAAAACCATAAAAATGTCTTGTTAAGTTTTTTTTAACTACAATATTCATTATAATTTTTTTACAGACTAGGCATGCAATGGTTCAACCACTTAAAAAATGTTCTAGGCTCGTTCCAGTATGGGAATTTCAAATCTGAACAAACCCCCCCCCCCCCCCCCCCCCCCCCCCCCAGAGCCAAATTCTGGGTACACCTGTCACCTGTGATAGTTCTGTCGATTCTGAAATGTATAATGTGGTTTTTAGACTCTGTTCGGCAAAGAAGCTGATAAGTTGGAGCATGCCAATGATGACGAGAGAACTTATTACATCATAGAGAAGGACGCCTTGGTTTGTGAAATTTTTATGTTAAAGTAGTTATGCAAACATCTTGAATGTTTATTTTTATTTATTTTTCTACTTTCTTCCATGACGAGAAATTCGTCCCCAATCAGCAATTGAACGTGGAACTGTTGTCATTAGGCAACAGCGTTAATATTTGTTTTAATTCGAGTTTGCGTCTATCTAAAACAGGGATGGGGAAAAGACCACCTTAACTATAACTGGCCGTAATTACTGGACTAATTTGAACGAGAACATTAAATCTGGCCCCCGGTAAAGTTATTTATATATTACCTAGTCATATTTTTTTATTTACAATAGACATAATTTTTTTAAGTGATTATTTGTGATGCAAAAGCTCCCCTTTAGGCTGAATTCACACCGAGATAGCAGCGACCGGCATCGAAGTGCCCAGTAGTTTCAGTGCCAAATTTTACTCAGCATTTTAAACTTTACTTGTGGGCCCTTTGCTTCCTCTGCCCTCCCTCCGCAGAATTTTCTTGTTGAATGTGGATTGTAAACGGTACCAATTCACAAACGCTAGAGGTTACACGCGCACGCGAGCGTGCGCCTTCGCATGGCGTCGCTGCTTGCCAGCTCCTGCCATCTCAGTGTCAATTGCTGATAGAAAATCCTTACATATTATAAGACAACATATGTGTATGTACACGTATATATGTTCGCTTATAACTTCAGAACGGCTCAACCTATTTATTTACGGTTTTTGCCTATGTGATGCGACATATCTCAGCCAGATTATAGGCTATATAGCATCACGCCATTAAACATATGAGCTGAACAGTGGGTCCAAAGTTAATGCAGTCGGGAAAAAAATCTACCAATTCGGCGGCAGAGGGCAAAAGCTATACAGAAGCGATCGAATCTTCTGTTAAGGTGACTTTACCGAGAGCTGAGCCGCGGGCACAGCTTGTTAATATAATATTATTGTCTGTCATAAGACCATAACATAGTATGTTCTTCAGGGATTAAAAAAAAAAATTTAGGCCCACCAAAATTTTTCTTCTTTTCATTTGGCTCTCCTTTATAATTATTTCCCCATTCCTGATTTCAGACAATAAAATCTATGCAAAAAATTATTGCTACGATTAGTTTACATTTACTGTCACCTTTCTACAAGGTTGCCTTTCAGCAGGGCCTCCCTACGTACATCGAATCCGAATTTATGTTTCTAAAGTGATGAAATCGAGTAGGTACAGAGTGGGTGCTATGGTCGAGAGGCTGGTGCGCTCGTGGCAGTGGCGACAGAGTGGGAGTGTCACCGTTCTATATAATTACGATCAATATAATTTCACAGTGCGATAGAGGATTTATTTGAGTTTGTAGCTAAAATGTTGACTTGCAGGTAAATAAATTCATCAGTGTGCCAAAGGACAAAGGCTCTCTTAACTGCGCAACGTTCAACGCAGGCATTATAGAAGCCGTGCTCACCAAGAGTGGATTCGTAAGTTATTCATCCCATTGAACAATGAGCTACAAATTGTAAATAAAAAAAAAATCCGTGCATTTCTTTGTACTCTTTTGTAAACTTTTCATCATTCTTTTATTTTACATTATCTGCGTCTCTGTACATGACAGTATGTGATGTGTCTGGTCATCCGTGTATTTGCTTGCCAGGGCATGCCTCCATAAAGCCATCCTTAAATGATCTCCCCACTGAATATTAATTAAAAATAGAAGATAAACTTTAGGTATTCACAAAGTAAAGCAAGTACCGTAGTACTGTGCGGGCCAGTACTTCAAAAGCACCATCACCATCGTCTCTTCCCCTTCATGTCGTAAAAGGCGACTAAGAGTTACGGACAAGATTCTGTGCTAACGAGCGAGAGGATAGCCACCTCTCAACTTGGTACGGTCTTTCCAAAGCCTAATACTTACATAATGATAAACATGGTGATCGGTGTTGTGCTCTAATTTAACTGTGTTCTTGTAGCACAACACTGATTACTCTGCTTACCCCGATTTTCAGGATACACCATAATGGTATGTATGTATGTATGTAGGTTCAGCCTATCCTAGCTGAGTTGTTGAGCTTTCGGGCCAGATCACATTACTTAGATTTTGGTTCCATTCACATTCCATCAATATACAGGGTGTCCGGAGTAAGGTATGGAATACTGCAAGGATGATTGCGTAATTGAAACTGAATTACTATTGTTTTACAACTTTTTATTTCAAAGAAAAAAATTTTGTTATAGGTTTTAAAATAAATAAATAGTTTTAATATAAGTTCTTGTGCCGCACTGCAAAGGTGTGGAACGGGCTCCCAGGGAATATCTTCCCCCACTCCTACAATCCACGGATCTTCAAATCGCGGGTTAATAGCCTTTCCCCAGCAACATTAGTTCACCTCCAAGCCGGACTGGCACCTCCTCGGGGGTGAAATTGGCTGCGCCTGAAGTTGCGACCTCGGACAGAGCCACCCAGTTCGGTAGCAATAAAAAAAAAATCGAATAGAGGTTTCCAATATTTCAAAACAACTGGAGGCAACGGTCACTAATGAACTGTACACATGCCTTGTTCCAGCCGGCTAAAGTGACGGCACACTGGCACAAGGGCACCACATATATGGTGAAATTTGACGACACCGTCATCGCTCGGGATAAAATGCTGGAAGACCGCTGAACTACACATCTAGCTGTGCGACCGAGTGTGTGCTTGTGATGTTTGCTGTTTATTCCATGGCTTTGAATTTCTGATAATAAATGAAGTTGTTATAATAAAAATCATTAATTATATTTTAGTGAATAAAAGATGTAAATAAAATAATTATGCAGGTGAATTTTCTTTTGTATTCTTTAATCAATTTGTCAACCTTATACAGGTGACTCAGCAAACTTTTTTAATTTTAATCATTAATAAAGCGGGGGGCGAGGTACAGCATTCGAAAGCTGACTGTTGGGGAATTTTTAGTTGACGCCATGTCATGGTCGGGAGCCCACCGCGCGCAGTGGAGGCTTATTTTGTAATTTTGCAGGCATTACAATATCCGGTATTTGCGTGATGCGCCAAGTGTCAGGACTCAGCAATAAAGAAAACAAATCTCCGCCGAAACAGACCTGTGCATTCGGCAGAAAACATTAACCGCGTCGCCATTGCAGTCGAAGCTAGAAATTATCGGCCCATACTTTTTCAAAACCATCGTGGCACTACTGTTCCAGTGACGAGTGAGCTTTATATGTATACCGCCATGAAAAACAACTGTTTATTCCGGAACTGAGACAGGGTATCGATAAATTATCCTGAAGTATGGTTTCAACAAGATGGGGCCAGGGCCTCAATGAATACAGTCAGAGCACTATTTCCTAGAAAAATCATCAGCCGATTCGGAGATATACCCTGGCCTCCAAGGTCGCCAGATTTGACCCTAGCTGACTTTTTTCTTATGGGGATATCTTAAAAGCAAAATTTGTACCAACCCGCTTCTCAATCTGGAAGACTTGAAGACAAAAATAACTGAAGAAGTCAACTATCCCAAGCGATTTATTGCAGCGTGTGATAAGTGATAACAAATACACGCGTCCGCCTTGAAGGTGTGCGGCGAGAAGGAAAACATCTTGATGATGTTATTTTTCATAAATAAAATCCCAATTCGTACACTTTTCTTTTAGACTATTAAAATGTGTGTAAGTACAAATATTTTTTAATTCTGTTTTAAGTTTAACATCTGGAATGAGTCACCCTGGATTAGTTACACCCTGATTTGAATAGGGTAATTTGGCAATTTTAGGTTTGGGATTAGGCTTGCCAGATGCCCGGGATTTCCGGGATTGTCCCGGGCTAGGCTCCAATGTCCCGTGTCCCGGGCGAAGGGTCATTTTGTCCCGGAGAGTGAAATTTATCCCGGGATGAGTCCAGATGCTGATGAAGTGCTCAAATTAGCAATTTCCTTCTTTTATTGTAGTGTTGCTTACTAAAGTTGTTCGCTTTAAAACAAACACTAATAGTTTCCTGTAAAAATTATAGCAGAAAAATATTGATATTTTCTTTCTCCATCATATTTATGAAGGACTGCAATAAGTGAATCCTCTACCGTTTTGTTTGTGGGGAACTTCATTAGTTGAAAAGTTATTCTTACCGTGTGGGGCCGGTACTTTAAGAGAATATCCCCACTGCATCTCTCCCCGTGTATGTCCTAAAATGCGAATAAGGGATATGACTCCCTTCTTATATTACCAGGTGATAGGGTTTAACCCACCCGAGTTGATACCACCGCACTGAATGAAAGGTCGGTCGAAACGGCTATGTAATAAATAGTTTATATTTTCCGTCTAGTTCAGTGTAGCTGGCACAACCGAAGGGACGCACTGACGTGGCACCAAGTTCACCCGGTGTTATGGGCTGACATCACGGATGTTGTAGGTCATGTGGCCAACTGTGTTTCCATAAACAACAGTTTCCATAAAAAAAAAGTGTATTCTTTGACTACATTACTTTACAAAATATTTGAGGTTACAAGCGGGGGCACCAAAATTCGCCAATTTTCACACAGCGAAAATGGCATGGAAGCCAAGCGGTATAAGCATATTAAATATTTGGAAAGCCAAGAGGTTAAACAAAGTTTTCAATAATTAAAAAACACATCAAGAGCATAAACTTTAATAACTTAAAAGTGGTAATTGCCCCCTATGTACAATACCACTATATTAATGTACACTGAATAATTGGATCAACCTATTGCAACTTGAACATTCGATCGCGGTACCGAAGCTCCCCGCTTCGAATCTTTTTTTCTCTAGTGCTGCGTTCCAGCCAAATACCATAGCCGTAGATCGTCATGGGCACCAACACGAGGCCGATGCTGAGTAGGCTGGTCCTCTTGGTGGGCTTGAAATGGTCGAATTGCGTTACCTTCATGGATATAAACCGTTGGACTGCTGGGTCAAACTGAAAGTAATTAAACATGCGTGTTTAGATAGTGGCAAACATTTTTGTAAAGTGGACTAAGTGCACATTGAAATTTCTTGTCAGTTCTTATTCGCTGTGATAATCGAACTGGCGGAATGTGTCAATGTAAATATGAGTCGTATAGTTCCAGAACCCGCCTACTCCGTTTCGGACGATTTTACAGTAAGACGAAAAAACTAGACCTCGACAAATAGCCGCCCATATAAACTACAAGGGAGCTGGAAAGAATTTTCTTTGCGATTCACTCTGGATTGTACCGTGTTACGAACATAATGTCTTTACAGATAAGTGACAAATTTAATACTTTATTCGAAGCAGTTTATAACTACTTTTTTTAGAGAAATGGATTTGGCGGGTTCTGGAACTATACGACTCATATCAAAGATTTAAAAGGTTTAGATAAACTTTCGCCATACCTGGCACGCTGTCAAGCATGTTAGAAATAAATGTAAGGAATTCCGATCATTCGTGTCATATGACGTGCGTGTTACGAAGACGTTGTGTGCGTTTATCTTTTCACAATTATATTTTTATTTTATTTTATTATATTTTATTGGGAAAACATACAGTCATCGTAAAAAGGAGTAAGTAATAACATTAATTACACAGAGACCAGTAAAGTTTTCTACATAAAGTTATCCGTATTAAGTGCGTTCATGATTAATAAATTAACCTAAAAGAAAGAAAACATCAAAAACTAACTAATACCAACACACGAAAATAAACCAATTACTTAACCATAGGAGATACATTGATAAGAAGTACATACCTACCATGTACCTAGCAAGAAAACCAACCCAACCTACCCTCACACAATTCTCATCTGCCCGCTTTAACACCTGTTTCATCAGTTACTGTTTCGATCGCTGACCTTTTGAGATGGCTGAGTGATACATGAAATATATCAAGACAGGAGAAGAAGTTGTCATAAGTAGCACAACTCCGGTTAGTAAAAGAATTTTTACTATAATTGGTACTCACTTTGGCGATATGAAAGGTGTTAAGACATCTCGTTGCCTTAGTAGGGCAACGAAAACTTAACTGACTTAACAAATAAGGAGAATCTATGTAATGATGGATCAACTTGTATATGAAAGTAATATCCTTGATCTGCCTTCTTTTCTCGAGAGACATTATTTCAAATGTGTTATCGTCGCTCTCACTTCCCCGACGAGTTCTATAGCCAACATATTTTAAAAACTTTTTTTGAATTTTTTCTATTTCAGTATATAGACTGCATACTGCGGGTTCCATACTATGGAGGCATATTCAATAATAGGTCTGACAAACGAGGAGTATAGGGTTATGAAAGTGGAGACATTTTTGAATACTGTCACGACCACCTAAAGTTTGATGTATAAAAAGAAGAAAGCTGTGAAAAATGACAGGGAGTTTTGTTGTCAGATAAAAATGCGATAGTAAAGTTTGAAAAGTAAAGAATAGAAAAGAGTTTGTGCTGTTTAATTTTCTATCCGGCCCCAGTGCTCGTAACAATTGGTGTCAGAGTGGGGATAGAAAATGTCAATAACGCCGAGGGACAACGAATGCATGCAAACCAGGGCGATGGCGGCGGCCGCGCTGAACAATGACGAGGAGCAGCGTGGCGTCGTAGAAGAGGTCCAGGACAGTACTTCACAACCTCCGGAAGTGGAGGAAGAAGCAACATCCCAGAACCCGAGCTCATTCAATATGGCCGGGCTCATGAAAATGCTAAGCGGAATGGCCGACGAAAATCGTCGCTCTACAGAAGGAAGTCGGCAAGCCATGGAGCGTCTCGAGGCCAAGTCGGAGGAGAGTCGACGAGCTACAGAGGAAAGTCGGCAAGCGATCCTGGACACAGTAAACGGGGCGCTGTCCACGTTGCGCCAAGACTTGGAGAAGGTGACCGCCAAAGTGGAGGAGCAGGATGCCATGTTACACCTCTACGAGGCACGAATGACAAGACTGGAAAAAATACAAACCACTGGAGTAACCGTGAATGCCTCGACTGGAGGAACACGTTTTAAAGTTCCACCTTATGATGGCAAAACCTCGTGGGCCGCCTACAAAAAACAATTTGAGTCTGTGGAGCGGGCCAACGGGTGGAACAACGACCAGGCACTCACCGCGTTGACATTGGGGTTGCGTGACCAGGCCCTACATGTTTTGGAAGCCGTCGGAGAGAGGACCACATATGAAGAACTGCTGGAGGCTCTGGAGACAAGATATGGCGATAAACACTTGGAACATGTGTTCAGAGCCCAACTTCGTGACCGTGTGCAGCAAGCCGGGGAGGGCCTTCAACAGTGGGCTCTGGAAATAGAAAAGCTTGTCCGAAAGGCATACCAAGCATCGTCGGCACCATTCATCGTTAGCACACTGGTTCAGGCTTTCGTGGACGGAATTTGGGACATGGAAGTGAGGGCAGCCGTGCGACTGGGGCATCACGAGACACTGAAAAATGCCTTAGCGCACGCATTAGAAGTAGAAGCAGTGCGTGCTGACTCTCGCAGACAAAGAGTGAGGGAAGTGAAGGTGTCGGAATATACACCGGGTAGGAATAGGTTTACTCCTCGCTGCTACCGCTGCGGTATTCTTGGACATATCCGCTCTAGCTGCCCAAACAATGAACAATCAAATATGGAAGCACCGAGAACGGAGGAGCATCAGGGAAACGAGTAACCGCCAGGACCACGGGGCGAGTGCTGGCTGGTGGCAAGGAAGCCCCCATAGTCTTGATTTCACAAGCATGCGACGGAAATAGCCTAGTAGTGGATGGACAAATCAGCGGCTATGAGTGTAAAATAACTTTGGATACCGGAGCATCGCGGACCATTGTTAAATCGCAACTTCTAGGGAATTTTATTAAGAATCAACAGCAGCGGTACACTTACTACAAACTACAGTCTGCCACCGGACAGCACATACCTGTCCATGGAGAGGTAGGAGTAACATTAAAAATTGGGTGCACAATTTATCATCACTCCGTTATCTTGGCAGACATAGTTGATGACTGTATTCTTGGACTGGACTTTATGAAACTTCATGACTGCAAAATCGATATAACAAATGGAGTTCTCAAGCTGGGAAGTGAAGAAATATTTCTTCGAGGAGGAAGGTTGTCAGGAGATGTATGCTGTTCGAGGCCGACCATATTGCAGGCACGATCTCAGACGTTGGTGCCAGTGAATTTACCGCATGCATCTGGCCAAGGCCCAACGGGATGTACACTTGTTGAAAACTTGGATAAGCGTGAATGTGACTGTCAATGGATTACTGCACGAACTTTGGTAAAGAATCAGGATAAGGCATTCGTGCGCATCATCAATTTGAGCCGGGCCGATATTAAACTCGAAACAGACACAGTGGTGGGAAAATGTGATGAAGTATCCTGGCTACGTAAGTGTGATGAGCCCATCACTGTGAGCGATAAGATAGACAGAACCAAAGTGCTCTCGCTCTTGGAAGAAAGTAAAAAGGATCTTACCAAGATGGAGTTTCAGAAGGCAGTAGACCTGTTAACACAGTACTCGGACATCTTCGCGACCGACGACGGGGACATTGGACGGACCAACATGGTGAAATATCAAATTAATACGGGGGACGCACTGCCTATCCGACAACGTCCACGTCGGGTGCCAGTGGCGAAAGAAGGCGAAGTTCAACAGATGATTGGGGACATGCGCAAGAACAAAGTAATTGATCCGTCATCGAGCCCCTGGTGTTCGCCTGTAGTCCTCGTGAAGAAGAAGGATGGCAGTACCAGGTTCTGTGTAGACTATCGACGGCTGAACGACATTACTAAAAAGGACAGTTACCCACTTCCGCGGATAGATGATACTTTGGATACACTGAGCGGCATGAAGTGGTTTACAACGTTGGATTTGAAAAGCGGCTACTGGCAAGTGGAGCTTGATGCCAAAGATAAAGAGAAGACTGCGTTCTCAACCGGCAGTGGGTTGTGGCAGTTCAATGTCATGCCGTTTGGCCTCTGCAATGCTCCTGCGACATTCGAGAGGTTAATGGATCGAGTACTCGCTGGATTGATTGGAGACGCCTGCTTAGTGTACTTGGATGACATTATCATTGTTGGCAAGACTTTCGATGATCACGTGAGCAATTTAAAAAATGTACTATATAAAATCCGTGGAGCGAATCTAAAGCTAAGCTCTAAAAAATGTGATTTCTTTAAGCGCAAGGTCAGTTACCTGGGCCACGTGATATCCGAGGACGGTGTTCAGACAGACCCACAGAAGATCGAAGCGGTACAGAAGTGGCCAATCCCTAAGGACAAAACGGAAGTACGCGCATTCCTCGGTTTATGCTCCTACTACCGACGATTTGTGAAGGGTTTTTCGGAAATTGCTAAGCCCCTTCATCGGCTGACAGAAGAGAAACGACACTTTGAATGGAATGAAGACTGCCACCGATCCTTTGAAGAACTGAAGCAGTACCTATGTGATTCACCAATCTTGGGATATCCCGAGACAGATGGAGTATTCATCGTCGACACCGATGCAAGTAACACGGGAATTGGAGGCGTGCTGTCACAACAACGAGGAGACAAGGAGGTAGTAATAGCTTACTTCAGCAAATCATTGTCGAAGCCGGAGCGAAACTACTGCGTCACCCGGCGTGAGCTTCTAGCGATGGTCAAAAGTCTGCAGCATTTTAGCAAATACTTAATCGGAAGGAGATTCCGTTTAAGGACGGATCATGCAGCTTTAAAGTGGTTACTCCAGTTCAGAAACCCTGAGGGTCAGGTTGCACGTTGGCTTGAGCAACTGCAAGAATACCAGTTCGACATAGAGCATCGGAGCGGCAAGTCCCACGGGAATGCAGACGCCCTATCTCGAAGACCATGTCCGGAAGAATGTAAACACTGCGCGAGACATGAGACGAAAGAGTACGGAGCATGTTGCTCCGTAAAAGTAATCAGGACCGACAACATAAGCGAAGAATGGAGTAATGAAGCCATGAAGAAGGCGCAGGAAGAAGACCGGGATTTGTTGCCCATCATTTATTGGAAAATGGCGTATGAAAACAAACCTGAGTGGAAAGAGGTAGCACCAAGAAGTGCAGCGACGAAAAGTTATTGGGCACAATGGTCTAGCCTTCTCCTCCATGACGGGCTACTCTACCGGAAATGGGAGACACCAAATGGGAGAGAGACATATTTACAGTTGGTAATCCCGCGAACGAAGGTGAAGGACGTGTTGGCTTGCCTTCACGACGGTCCTTCAGGAGGTCATTTGGGAGTTAAGAGAACCCTAATGAAGGTTCGGCAACGTTTTTACTGGATACATTGCCGTGAAGATGTGGAGGACTGGTGCCGCAAATGCACTGCTTGTGCATCAGTGAAGGGTCCGCAATCCCGTTGTAAAGGAGCCATGAAACTGTATAATGTTGGTGTTCCCTGGGAGAGAATCGCAGTTGACATAGCTGGACCAGTAACAGACAACGGAAATAGATACTTCATGGTCGTTATGGATTATTTCACAAAGTGGCCTGAAGTTTTTGCCATTCCGAATCAAGAAGCCACGACAGTTGCACAAAAATTGGTTCATGAGGTCTTTTGTCGCTTTGGAGTGCCGCTGGAGTTACACACTGACCAAGGGACTAACTTCGGAGCTGGAGTGTTCCTGGAAGCGTGCCGCATCATGGAAATCCACAAGACCAGGACAACTGCGTATCGACCGCATTCGGACGGCATGGTGGAGAGGTTTAACCAGACGATAGAGAATCATTTAGCCAAGCTGGTAGAAAATCATCAGAGGGACTGGGACCAATACATTCCCTTGTTTCTGTTATCGTATAGGTCTGCCGTGCATGAGACCACCAATGAAACGCCAGCTTTAGCCAATTTTGGACGCGAGCTTCGCCTCCCAGCAGATCTCCTAACAGGAAATGTTCCAGATTCACCGAGGCCCATAACGGAGTACGTGGCTAATCTTCGAGACAAGATGGACTCAATCCACGCTCATATGAGGGAGGTCAGTCTACAAGCAGGAGAACGGATGAAGACGCGCTACGATCGGAAGACTAACGACCACACACACGACGTACAGGATTATGTGGTTACATAATCCTGTACGTCGAAAAGGCAAATCTCCTAAACTACAGCCCAGATGGGATGGGCCATACACGGTGGTGACCCGTATCAATGATGTCACTTACCGCATACAAAGGAATTCAAGGAGCAAACCCAAAATTGTGCATGTGGACCGACTGGCTCAGTACCATGGGTCAAATTACGTTCGGGACGAACGTATCTGAGCGGGGGACGATGTCACGACCACCTAAAGTTTGATGTATAAAAAGAAGAAAGCTATGAAAAATGACAGGGAGTTTTGTTGTCAGATAAAAATGTGATAGTAAAGTTTGAAAAGTAAAGAATAGAAAAGAGTTTGTGCTGTTTAATTTTCTATCCGGCCCCAGTGCTCGTAACAATACATTGCAAGTCCTAAATATAAAACCGAGTAATTTATATGCTTTCAATGTTATTGTATCAATATGTGATTTAAAAATTAATTTACTGTCAAGCAGAACTTTGCTTATGTGGTGATTAGTCTGATAAAATGAGTTCTTGTGCATTCTACAAGTGCAAAAACAATACCCGTAATACCTCAAAAGAGAAAGATGTGACATTTCATAGGTAAGTTGTGTTCTAAGTACTAGATTTCATTTGACATCTTTAATATGCCGATAATACGCCACGCATTCACCCGGCGTGTGCAGGAGCAGACCAGAACATACACAATCCATTAGTGCGACAGAGATATTTCTTGTTCTAGAGTAGACAAGAACATACACAATCGATTAGTGCGACAGAGATAGTTATATTTCTTATGAGAAGGTATTTATTGCATATTGCTTTGGATGTGTGTGTGATGAGAGCGTATATTATGTAGGTACGCACACTTGTTTACCAAAAGTTGACTAGTTTGAGTGTCCTATACAGGATCTAAATTTTTTAAATCTTTAGTAAATATGACAAATCTGAGCGCTGCGTACTGCCAAGAGATGGTAAATAAACAATTGAATATGTTTATAAATATATATAATAAATAATTATATAGTCGGATCCTTCTGATTTCACAAGAAAATTAAAAAATAAAACCAATTTTTTTGGTACATTGAGGTTGAAGATATTGCCAAAATGTAAGTAAAAAGAGATCTTCAAAGTCCTAAATGTTCGAAAAAGGGACAGATTAAATCTAAAACCAAGAGAAATGAGATAAACAATATGTTCAATGTGTAAAATGTATAAAGCGACCGATATCGGCCGCTCCGTAGGAGAAGGGTTTAACCCTTTGGCTCCAGGAACACAGGTGCGGGTCGCGGAATATATGGTCGCACATTTTCCTCTAATGCTATTTCAGTCAAATGTTCTATTAGAACGAGAGAGAACATTCAATATGTGGTTAAAAATCCTTGCCTTCATAAAAAAAACAATGTTTCAGGCGGGAACCTTTGTCCTATGTTATTTGACGAAAGATCTGGAATGGATTCTATCCATAATTTTATTCATGTGAAGTCCATACCTATTTGAAGAGTATGTTTCTTTACCTACACATTGGTATGTAATTTGTCCTATACAGATACCTTCGACTACGGAGCGGCCGATATCGGTCGCTCTCTATTCTCGGCGTAACGGGCTGGGTGGCCCTAACAAAATTATTTTATTCTTGTATCTCACTTAGCCGTGTGTATTTGAAAGAGATGAATTCTAATAATAGAATAAATTTCTCTTTAAGCGACAACCGTTCCCCCACAGACAAATTATGTCAGATTTACCGCGCTGTCAGTGTCATCAAGAGAGCGGTTATAATAGGAGGGAGTTGTACGTTGCTCTTTTGTTTTCGGGTTTGCTGAGTGTTTTTTTGTGGAGATGAACCAATAAGTGATGTTTTTTCTCTTTTTCATTATATTCCGGATGTATTGAGTGCATTTGTTTGTGCTGAGTTGATCTGAATTTTTCGTAAAAATACTAAGAAAATGCCTCCTTCTCGGTACCAATTTCGGCTGTTTTTAGAGGCTTGTTTCTCGATATAAATCCGTTTTCTGGATAAAGTGAGGTGATAGAAGTGTTATTTAGTTCCTGTAGTTGAAATAATATATGCGGTTTAGTGTTTGGATACAGTACATTTACGAGAAATAAGCAATTTTTGTGACCTAGTTTTCTCCATACAAACTTGATCGGCCGTTCGGGATGGCTCGGATGAATTTTATTGTGAACGACACGGGGGGCTGCTGATACACAAGAAAGGTATGATTAGGTCCGTTATTTATTAGTGTTTATAATAAAAATACCATGTGACCGATTTGCGGTCTAATAAATTTATAAAAAAAAAACCTGAGAGAGGCCACGATTTTCACATAGAACAACTTTACAAAATAATTTTGTCACCTAGAATACGCAATATATATAAAAAAAAGCCATTTATAGCTAGAATATTTATCTGTAAATACAATCCATATGTTAGTTCATGAAGTTTTATGGAAAAATCTTCCAAAATGATTTTTTTTCGAGAGTAATGCGCCGGCGCTGATCGCGGCGCGCCACCTGTTGTAGCAGAAGGATTGTTTTGGTTAATGCTTCTGTAGCAGAAGAGTATTACATAATTGTAAATTTTAGGTTAGGTTAGAAAAATTCGGACAAAATGTTGAGCGTTTTGTTTTTCCTGGAGTTCAAAAAATTCGTCCGTGCTCCTAAATAAAGGAATCCTCATTTGTTTTACATAGTTTTGTGTACATAATTTCATGGGCTATAAGTGCAAAACGAGTTTCTTTATCAGATTTCAATAGTTTACGAAGTATTTTGAGTTTATGTGGGCGCGCGCCAATACCGATGTGTTTGTTACGTAAGGCGGTACGTACGACATAGCCTGCTTCCCCCTTGTACGGATTCATAGATTGCTTGAGGAACTC
The DNA here is from genome assembly GCA_946902875.1 of Nematopogon swammerdamellus. Lineage (NCBI taxonomy): Eukaryota > Metazoa > Arthropoda > Insecta > Lepidoptera > Adelidae > Nematopogon > Nematopogon swammerdamellus. The sequence continues at coordinate 16,139,318 of OX336345.1, forward strand.
GCGCCGGTTGACCGCGCGGCGAGCTGCCTGCGTCTTAATCAAGGCCAGCTCCGCCTCAGAGATACCATACTGCTCCGCCATTTCCCCGTTTTCCGCACACAATCAATCGAAAACCAAGCAAGTGATGCAAGCCTAAATCAAAACACGAGAAACGAACTGACAGATACAAACAAATTGAGTGAAAGCTGACATTGTTGTTGTTGTTTTTGTTTTTTTTTTTTTATTCATTCGTTTCCTCCCGAAACAGGCTAAACTCATTAGAGTATACAGCCATTTCTGTTGTAGTTTGTTGTCTGTTGTATAAATTCTCGCACCGCGAGAACCACAAAAATATTTATATATTACAACGACGACGCGACAAACTTCCGCCGTTAAGTTTGTCACTTTTTGGTATATTCAAGAGCATTTATTAACCATATAACCTCGTCTGTTACAATTTTTCTCATCTGTTGTAATTATTTTAATAATCGTTAGAAATGCAAAAATAATAATTGATAATAATAAAAAGAAGAAAAAAAGCTGTCAAAATGACAGGTCGTACATTTTTTTATCCCATACAAGAAATTCTTAAATTGAGTGTAAGGGGGGAAAAGTCGAGCAGGCAACTTTAACGTAGACGTAGGTATCGTGTTTTCGCGAGTGACTAATCTAAGGCATATCCTATATAAAACATATTTTTATATCTTAATTTTCTACGTTCGTTTTTATCGCACAAAATATGTTTTCCGTGTACATGAACAACGCACATACACTCTCAAATTTGACAAAAAGATACGCCATGTTTGACGAGTGTCTCTTTGTCGGTTTGACACCTGACAGCTCTAGCGGATCCTGCGCCTCCTACGCTCCTTTCGGAAGCACGGCTCGGGTTGAGGTTGACTCGGCTCAAAAGCGAACCAACTGAATCCGATATTCTTTTGATCGTTTATGTAATTTGGTGGCTCAGTGGTATAAGAGTGTAGGATTTTTATTTTTTCGATCTCGACCATGGGTTCGTGTCCCTTTTGTCAAAATTTGTTTTGTTTTTTTTTTTTTTGTTGTTGCAATGTTAGGGCCACTTGCACCAAACTCCATTTAGATGCCTAATACAGTTTAGAGCTCAAAATAAAATTAAAGTCGAAATTTCTCTTGCACCATTGCCGAGTGTCAATTAGTAGAAGCCTAATTTCGATTAAAGTTAAATGGCCGTCGGTCGATGCCCATTTACCTCGCTAATTTTGTATTTAGGGAACGTAAAACTGATGCTCGGGCGCTTTTTTTATTAACGGCTCTGGATGTAAGGTCCTTTGGAATACTCGACCGCTCGGTACGCCACATGAAAGACATTCCGGGCTCCTTTCGTGCACACTTCGGCAGATTTCGGCTAGAAGGAAAGTGGAATGTGTATGAGTGATGTTTTGGTGGTTTAAAAAATAATAACCAGGGTTTTGATAGAAGATGCGATTAACCCTAACCTAATGTTGAGGCTGCGCATGTCGTTTTTGTTACGTTTGTATATCCGAAAATAAAGCTTTCTTAGGTGCTAACATATATATAACATTGCTTAAAAAAAAAACAAAACAAAAAAAATTTTCGATATTCGTCTGGTCGTTTATGTGATTTGGTGGCTCAGTGGTAAGTGTAGGGTTGGTTTATTTTTTCGATATCGACCATGGGTTCGTTCGAACTTCGAACGAACCCATGGTCGATATCGAAAAAATAAACCAACCCTACACTTACCACTGAGCCACCAAATCACATAAACGACCAGACGAATATCGGCTTCACTTGGTTCGCTTCCGAGCCGAGTCAACCCGAGTGTTTCCGAAAGGAAGGTTCGTAGGTTCGAAGGCACCGCAGCAGGCTCGAAAAAGGCTTTCAGTTGCCGTACCGGCTAAAGGAGCGGTTGTAGGATCAAGCAGGTCTTTCAGGTAGCAGAAGTATTAGTATTTTACAAAAAGTGCTAGATTATGCGCTGTTTATGAATTTTTATAATATATAATAAAAATATAAAATACCTACCTACAATATCTGATATGAATATTTTTTTTTTATGTAATCCCGTATGGGTGGCTGAGTTGGAGGGGCCAAAGCGCATGCTCCGACCAGCCAATATCACCTCCGAGAAGGTAGGTGCCATTCCGGAGACTTCCCTGGATTGCTGGCTATACTGGACTAGAGGAGAACACAACCGAGGTTGCTATGCGGCCATGTTACATCCAGTACGGTGGTATCAACCCAGTCGGCTACAAATTGAGCCTACCACCTGTAAGGGGCAAGGGAAGGGACCTACCTAATGTAAAAAGATAATGGGAAATCAGCAGCAATTTAGTAAAAAATGTATAATACTCGGAAGAATAACTTATTGTTATGCTGGTTCTCAAGATGATATGTAATTATCTTGAATTTTAACAAAAAAATCGCTATTAGATCGCAAAACAAGCTAAATATTCTATACTTATTAAAAAAAAAATATTTTACGGTAAAGTTAATCAAAATAGTAAGAAACACGGGATTTGATCCTAACCATCAATCATCAATATCATCATCATCATCATCATATCATATCATATCATCATACTAATAATAAATCTGTAAGGGATGTATGGAGTAAGTTGCTTTGTTTTTTGAGATATTGGGTTTGTAGACTCTCTGTATCATACTAAAACTAAATTTACGATTTTTAGAAATCATTTCTGTATGTAAGTATGTTCCACCATAACTCTTAAACCGATCATCTGAATTCGATGAAACTTCGTACAAGAACATTTATCTACACGGGACACAGGATAGGCTAAATAAAATTCACTTCCGGTTACGCTAAGATGTGGCTCTCATACAAACCGAATTATTTCGCGCGCCGAAATAAAGGTACGTACAGTAGCGGGCTTACTTATTTTCTTCTTTTTAAATACGAATTTAACTCGAGCGAAGCCGCAGGCAAAAGCTAGTATTACATAAATTCGTCTTTAACCCCTCAATAATCACCTCAATTAAATGCTCTTCCCTCCTAAATTTTCACGCGTTACCGCCGCGCCAAGGCCGCGACCGCCCGCCTTGATAATAACTCAAATATGTCGTGAAATACTGAAGCTAGATCCATCTCAAGGTTGCGTGCGACCGACGACAACTGATGTACCGTGTGAGGCCGGTAGGTACTGTACCGTGTGAGGCCGGTGCTGTACCGTGTGGGGCCGATACAAATAACTATTAAGTAATCTGTGCCGATACTAAGAATAACGAGTCCTTCATCGCAGGAGAGTTTTGGCGCAGCTGTGACGGACGGCACTATGCGAGTTTTCTCCCCCAAACAGAGGATTATTAACTAGAACTATCAAAGTAAAAGAATGTTTTGGTAGTTTAAAAAAAAACAGGGTTAAATTACAGAAGATGCGTCGCGTAGCTAAGGGATAATATGACTCCCTTCTTATATTACTAGGTGGTAGGGTTTAACCCGCCCGGGTTGGTGCCACCGCACTGAATGAAAGGTCGGTCGAAACGGCTATGTAAATAGTTTGTGTTTTCCGTCCAGTTCAGTCTAGCCGGCACGACCGGAGGGAAGCACTGACGTGGCACCAAGTTCACCCGGTGTTATGGGCTGACATCACGGATGTAGCAGGTGATGTAGCCAACCGTGTCAGTTGCCATATAAAAAAAAACTTAATCAAACAATTTATGGTAATACATTTAATTGTAGATATGTACTGGCCATATTGCGATCTTTACCTCCAATTATCTCAGTAACGTGACACTTTAGGAAGTAATTTAATCAGTGGCGGCTTTGACCTATAAATCTTAGTGAGGCGACTAAAAATCCACCTACATTGCTATTACTTTATGATAAATTGAAAAACTTAAACCTAATTTTTTTTGGCCCTAACAATACTTAACCAAAAACTACTATCGAATCGCGCACCGAGGGTACCGTATCGCCATGTCACGGCTAGCGCCACTAGATCAATTTCATAACACGCCACGCCATCTAGATGGCGTGTTATGAAATACTTCATATTAGTTAGTCACGATTAGAAAATGATTCATCATCTATTTGGTAGATGGCGCGCGCGCATACACTTTTTGAAACCAAAAAGTGTATGCGCGCGCGCCATCTATGGGAACCCCCGTGAGTTTTTTACTTTTTTCTTATTTTCATTATTTTTTGTTATATCGGCCATAATAACACATTTTCTGTGAACATTTCAACGGGCTACCAATTACGGTTCAAGAGATACAGGCCTCGGACAGACGGACGGACGGACAGACAAGCGGCGGGTGGCCGAGTGGTTTGGGCATTGGCTTCAAATGCGAGAGGTGCGAGGTTCGAATCCGGTCGGCGTGTAACAATGAGTTTTTTTCTGACGAAAAAATTTACGTGCATGCATACCTACACCTGCTGCTGCCGCATAGCAGCCTCGGCTGTGTTCTCCTCTAGTCCAGTATAGCCAGCAATCCAGGGAAGTCTCCGGTATGGCACCTACCTTCTCGGAGGTGATATTGGCTGGTCGGAGCATGCGCTTTGGCCCCTCCGGCTCAGCCACCAATACCGGATTACATAAAAAAAAAAGACAGACGGACGGACGGACAGACAGACAGACAGACGGCGTAGGCTTAGTAATAGGGTCCCGTACCGGATACGGAACCCTAAAAACAAAAAAAAAAGAATTCGCAAAAGTGAGATTCGAACCAACGTCACTAGATTGAAAAGCGAAGCATATACCATTGAGCTATGAAACTTACCTTAACTAATGCCAATTTCGCCATTATGGAGGTAAAACACGCCGCCACGGAGGTAAAACAAACCGACTTATAGAAAACGTGAATCGCCCCATCTCGCTCTGCATTCTTTTAATTGGATATAGATGTCTCGTTCGGCGCCATTTATCAGAGCCTCAGCTGCTCCCTACATCCAAAGCCTCCAAGGTCAACCTGTTGTCTTTACGCTTGGTGAAGCGATATCAAAATAAGCGATTCGTCGCCGCACCGGACCGGGGTGAGTCACCATATGCCATGCCGTACCTGACACGTCACACGTCACGTCTGTGTGTGTGTGCGTGCTGTGTTGGTGGTGTTGATGCACTAACACATCTTTAACGTATTTCGTCGCGCGCGTCGCACCAGCCGCCTCCGCCTCCTCCGCGCCGCCGCCGCCGCCGCGCTAATATTATTGTGATCAGTTCGGATCGGATATACTTGACTTTTTTAAGTTTTCTTTCTTGATATTTTGAAATGTTTTTTTTTTTCTTTACTTTCAAGATAATTAAGTGAGGCGGTGCTTCACTTGCTTCACCTGGGGAACCGCCACTGAATTTAATGACTATTAACATTTTATGCTTGTCTATTTATTCGCTATCGATATATGAAGGTTTTATCGCTGGCCTTTATTTTGATTTTGACGTGATAACGTCACGACTTATAAATTGATGAACACCGACTGCACGCACGAAAGTGTCACGTTCCATCTGAGCCTGTGTGTGCAAGCGCGAGCGCGTAATAAGCGATAGAGAGGCACAATCGGCCCAAGCGTCGGCTTGTGCACGTTATCACGTAAAACTATCGTCCGTAAACCGACTTTACAGACAACATTTTTTTTTTCAAAATCGCCGCCGTCTTTACCCAAGCCACTTCCATAGTAAAATATTCTAACCCCATCATTTCTATTTTTATTTACCTCTATCCGCTTCTTGCTCTTTGGTTCAGGCGATCATCTATATTCTGGTTTACCGTATTTTGCGCCATGTTACCCGAAGCCCGATATTTTAATTTGATAGAATTTGATGGATCGGTGGAACCACGGTGCCAACCAAGAGTTGTTGATCGCATGATGAATGGCAGAAAGCAAGCGGTGGGGTTGGAAGAAAGTAGGAACAAATATTTCATTTCATTACCTACCTAGGTAATATTAAATATTACAGAAATATATAACTGGGTACAAACAAACCTAAAACGGAACGACGATAAATATTAGGTAGGTACTATGTGGTAGGTTTGACCCGCCTGGGTTGATACCACCACACTGAATGAGAGCTCGGTCGAAACAGTATAGTTCGAGTTTTCCACCCAGTTCAGTGTAGCCGGCACGATCAAAGGGACGCAATGACATGGCACCTAGTTCACCAAGGTGTTATGTAGCCAACCGTGTCAGCTTTCATAAAAAAATCCCTGAAAATTGCGAGAAAAAAAATATTTTTATTTCATTGATTATGTGCATCTACTCGTCACGGGATGTCACTTAGAACCTCCACGAACCACGTTTAAGTCACCACGGTGTCACTGAGACTTCGTTGCCTTTGCTCGCTGCCCACTGCAAAACCCGTGGAGTGGGTGGGGAGTGACCGTTGTCGCACGAAATCCGTGGTGACCTCCCGCTAGCTTCTTGACCTCCGCTCCTCTCCAGATCTGTTTATCGTCCAGATGTTTTATTTACGTACAAGTCTAGGTGGAATCGGGCCGGTTCATTTCAGTTTTGTATGAAGTGTAATCTAGAATAATTTATTTTTAGTGTAAAGGAGTTATTTCCGTGTTCCAAAAATACACTTACCTGTTCCTAAAAAGTCAAGCCATTATTTATATTAGCCTACCAGATAATGTAAATAGCAGTGGCGGCTCTGGCCAATGAATTTTAGTGAGGCACCCACCTACATATAGCATTTTATTAATGTTGTATTGCAGTTTTCATTTCGAGGACAGGACATGCCCAAAGTCTAGCAATAAATAAATATCCATGTTAATTTTTTTTTTCTTTACCTTCAAGATAATTAAGTGAGGCGGCGTGAGGCGGCGCCTCACTTGCTTCACCTGGGGAACCGCCACTGGTAAAGAGGAATACCCAGCCGAAACGGATTCCATACCCCAGGAATTCAACAAGTAGCCTATGGTTCAGGTTTATGACTACTGAAAAACAATTATCAGCCTCAGTAGCTCAGTAGCGCGGTCAGTCGACTGTTGTTAAGCAACCCTGAGCGCAGTCAGTACTTGGATGGGTGACCGCTCGACCGTTGGAGGCTAACTGTGGTTCAGATTCCACGTTAAACTGTAGGTCCCTTCCCTTCTTACCTTACTAGGTGGTAGGGTTTATCCCGGCCAGGTTGGTACCACCACACTGAATGAAACGTCGGGCGGAACGGCTATGTAAATAGTTTGTGTTTTCCGTCCAGTTCAGTGTAGCCGACATGAAATGAAGGGAAGCACTGACATGGCACCTAGTTCACCCTGTGTTATGAGCTAACATCACGGATGTTGTAGGTGATGTGGCCAACCGTGTCAGTTTCCATATAAAAAAAAACAATGACCTTACTCTTAACTTTAAAGCGATGGGGCCATACAGATACACATACATACCACACTCTATGTCTCGACAATGGGGGTTAGCAGAATAATCGGTGTTGTGCTGCTCTCAGCGCTGGACTCTGGTAAATACAGCACAACACCGACCCCCACGTCCAGCAAAGTATTCCGATAAAATAACTATCAAGCACCAAGTAAGGCACGAAGACCCACCTGCTGCATGACTCGGTGGAAGGACAGTGCTAAGGTGAGAGGTGGCCAATGGTACTAGTTAATTAGCATGAAATAGTACCCAGTTAAAATTACCGCCCAAACAAGCCGTAACATGAGACGGCACCGTGCGCCACAACAACTGCAGCGTAACGGCGCAGCATGACAGGTCAAAATATTGTTAGTTTGAAGTAAACTGCTCTACGCGGCATTACGTACTGTGCGGTGCGGCAAGAAATCCGCATGAACAAATTTGTGCCACGCCGTTCCGCTGCCGTAAGTGCGGTCTCACCTTTATGCTACCTACGATGCCGCTACCGCGTTTTGGATCTTTTCCAACGTACAATTCTGTTTTGAGAATCATGGAAATGAAAAAATGTGAAATTTAGTAATGTACAATTAACAACATTTTCATAAAAATTGTTTTTACCATATATCACTAAATAATTTAGATAATATAAAAAAAAAATCCAAACAACACCTATAAACCTTCTACATAAATCATTGTAAAGATAAAGTACTTTTAATAAAAATAATTATTTATTCAATAAATAAAATTCACTTATTTTTCAATAACTGCATAGCGAGTGCTTCGGCTTCGTTTACTGTGAGGGAGGCAGATATATCCTTCACTTTCATCTTCTTGTGCTCTTTCACATCCTCTTGCGGTATTCCTTTGTTCGTTAACAGTTTCCTCTTGGGTGGCCTGCGATATAATAAAATTATACATCTTAACAACTTGCTTTAGATAATAAATTATTGCTTCTTTCTTGACTAATGCATCTATATAATCTATATATACTTGTGTAATGTAAGTACCCTTTAATCAAAATCATGACACAATCATACAATATAACAATAAAATTAAACTAAAATTAAGAAATATGAAAACCTAAACTAAAATAATTTATAAACTAAACCTAAAAAAAAATAAAAATTAAAACTACCTATAAATAATATATTTCATTTAAATTTGCCTGAGTCGCTGCACCGGTGCAAGTGCCAAGTACGCACGCCGCGTTACACCTCTGAATCTCAATGGCGATTCGCCGAACAAAGAAAGCTTTGGCACGGCGGCAGGCCTCACGCACTCTATGTACTTGCGCGCGCTAACTACCTATCGCCCGACGGGCCGCCGGCGGTCTTTTTCAGTACAAATTCGTCAGCCGCGCAAAGTATACATAGACGCTCGCCCACGCAACTGCGCGCAGCTGCAAAGCAATAAACACTTTACACTCGATCGTTAAGGTACATTTTCGCACGCAGCGATTGCCGATGTGAAACAGTAGGCTATTAAAGCCCGAAGGTAGGAACATTTTCTATGGAGTGATTTATCTGTTACGAAGTAACTATTAAGTAATCTGTGACGGCGGTCACCAGACTTATCTACTAAAAGTTTTCCCAATTTCTCTGAGAATGTTTTGGTGTCTGACGACCACGGCCCCAAAGTTTCTACGGCGAAAGGTTGAAATTCAAAGTGGTCGCGCAGCGTGCTGTACTTAGACACTTTGATGGAAGCTGCCTTAGATGCAGCGGCTCCGGCAGATTTAGAGGAGTCGAGTAATGTTAATATTATATTAGATCTTAGCTAAATGATTTTATTTTTTGCAAATATAGTAGAGCCGTGCTAATCTGAACCCAAAGCTGAAACACAGGGGGATTTGAATTAACGGGGTCTTTTCGGAGTATAGTATGGCCGTGCAAATATAGTAGAGCCGTGCTAATCTGAACCCAAAGCTGAAACACAGGGGGATTTGAATTAACGGGGTCTTTTCGGAGTATAGTATGGTTACTATCACTGGCGGCTGGTCCTAAAGTGCGCTCGTGCACCGCCCTACCATACCACGAGAAGTCTTCACTTCACTCAAAATAAATAATATCTTACAACATACGTACATTAAAACCATAAAGATCGTACTCCAAATAAATACGAATGTGAATTCGACCTTATTTTATAGATCACAAGACACTTTTTTGCGAGTAAACGTGAACCCCGTGCGGAATCGGAAAGCGCACGCGGGGCTCGCATACTGAATGTATGGAGATCGGCAAAACACCGCTGGCGCGTGAGACAAAAGATACTTCATAGAAACAATATGGGCCGATATGGACTTCTGCGTGCGGCGCACGAGCGCCAAACAAGGACGCTATATCGTGAATAGCCGCGCGTGCGACGCGTCGCGTCTCGAGCGATTCATTTTGCACAAGTCCGTCTGCCTAGAGTCAGCGCGCTGTCATGTGATGTCACATACCCGTTAGCGCGCGAATATTTAAAATGGGATATGGTTAGGTTTTGCGCTTTCTGTGTGATACTGTGAATTAAGTGGTGCCGATATTTGCCTAAGCGTTGGTTAAAAGTAAAACTTTACAATCAGGTGATCCCGGGTTCAATTCCTACTTTTAAAATACTTTTATTTTTATATATTTTTAAAGTATTTTTGGTACATTACTACTGTTTTCTTTTTTAAAGCTGCAGTAGTGTTGTGGTCTATGGGTGTGTTCATAAAGGTACTAAAAATTAGTTAAAAAACTTGCTTGGATATCTTTTCTTGTTTTTTGCAACTCATTGAGTGTCTTGAGAATATTCATACTAGGTACGTACATAATAAAACGCAGGCGTTTAAAAAATTCGGAAGTCCCGATATTCCATGACGGGAATGTGTTGGGAAATTTGGTATTTAAGTAGGTAGGTACTTAGCGCACTACCGGTTACTGAAGTCACCAGCCGCCACTGGTTACTATAGGGCCTATATTTTGAGCAGCGGGTGACCGAGTAGTTTGGGCATAGGCTTCTCATGTGAGAGGTCCTAGGTTCGAATCCGATCGGCGTGTACCAATGAATTTTTTCTGACGAAAAAATTTATGTGCATACCACCACCTGGTGCTTCACCGTTCGGAACTTGTGTAAAACTGTAGGTCCCTTTCCCTGTCCCTTACTAGGCTTAAAATGTAGCCGACTGAGTTGGTACCACCGTACTGGATGTAAGTTGGCCGCATAGCAGCCTCGGTTGTGTTCTCCTCTAGTCCAGTATAGGCAGCAATCCAGAGACGTCTCCGGTATGGCACCTACCTTCTCGGAGGTGATATTGGCTGGTCGAAGCATGTGCTTTAGCTCCTCCGACTCAGCCACCCATACCAGATAACATAAAAAACCATCTATGCAGTTGTTTTCCCAATCCTGAATTTCTTCACATTGTTTGGGTAGCTTACTCCTCGATCTATCATTTGAATCACGTAATATTTGTCGCGTAAATGTCAATGTTAAATGTTTACCAGTTTTATTGTGATTACGCGAGTTAAACCAAAATAAAAAAAAACTCTTCCTATGCTGAACATACCAGAACACTTTGCTGCGCCACATGCTCTCAGGGCTATGAGTGCGAGTGAATTAAGTAAGCAAGATAAAACAATATGGATGATGGTCGCGGGGGTGAGCGAATTTGGGAATTCCCGATCGTTCGGAATATATCATCGGATTAGGCCGTGTTCGAACTAACACTGCTCTATTTATTGGACAAGCAAAAGGGTGGACCAAATTTTTACCCAACTACTGTGAAGCCAAAAGGAAGGTTATGATTTTGGGAGTGTATGTATTTTCCACATCTTTTCATTTTGAGATTAACATTTTCACATAAGTACCTTTTTTAAATTTACAAAAAGAAAACAAGAGAAGCATTCAGTTGTAAACACATCCTTACCTTTAATAAAATTCAACGTCTGCTTTCTGTCTGTATGTATGTCTGTCTGTCCGCTTATAACTCGAGAACCACTGAACCGATTTTAATAAAAAAAAATTATACGGATAGCTTGATTCTTCCCATCAACTATAGGCTACTTACTATCACGCTAAATGGCTTATGAGGTTAGCAGAGAAGTCAAATATGAGAGCGGGCGGAGCCGCGGGCACAGCTAGTGTAACATATTATGTTCATACTTTCAAGTCATGTTAATAATCATAAGTCCCATTCACACTCTTCCTGTCACTGTCAATTTACATATGCAACAATATTAATACTAGGAAGTTGATATTGTAAGGATCAATTGTAGTACCTGTGAACTATCTCTTCTTCTGACTCAGCACGACTGGAGTCATCGTCGTTCTTGTTATAAACTTGATCAGGATCGGGAAGCCAAGACAAGTCAGGTCCATCTGATTCAGATTCTGATCCAAACTCATCCTTTTCTTCCTTTTTCTTGTTCTTCAGCTTACGCTTGGCCTCTTTGTGCTTGGCTCTGACCTTCTCCTTGAATCGCATTTTGTCAAATCTGTCTTCCTCTTGAAGCACTTGTTTAGCTTTCTCTATGTCGATGCCTCCAACGTTTTCACTTGCATATTCTTTAGCTAGCTCTGACTTTAAACCTCTCTTGTCGTCAGGTATGACCTCGCCGTCTTCGGTAAATGTTACTTTGGTGTTCACTTTTATCTTTTTCTTCATTAGTTTCTTTGCGATCGCTGCTTTCGTGAGTGGCTTTTTATTTTTAGACTTGTTGCTCTCTGGAGTCGGTAATGGTTTGGACTCCTGTTCCTCTTCTGAAGCAGACTGAGGCTCCAGGTCGTGTCCCTTGCGTTTGACTATGAGAAATCCGTCGTCATCACTGTCATCTCCCCCGTGGAAATCCAAGTTTATTGGTTTTGGTTTTTTCTTTATAGTTTTTATGAGTTCCTTCTTTTTACTTTTTGAAACTTTAACTGTTAACTCCTCTCCGTCGTCTTCTGATGCACTCTCACCCTCATCTGACTTTTGATTTTGTAGTTTTTCTATAACTTTGTCTTTTTTATCATCAACAGCCTCAAACTTCTTCTGAGCGTTTTTATACTGAAACTTCTGCAGAAATCGTATCGTCGGAGGTACGATGAGTCCCAAAGATCTGGAGTAAGCGTCGGTATCCAATAGCTGCACGTTGAAAATATTCTTATTCTTCATGAGGAACACCGACTTCACATAGCTGACAAAAGCTCTTTGCGCAGTTTGCTTCAGGTCAGGAAATTCCGAAAGCAAAGCTTCAATTTTTCGCTGCGGTGCTATAACCTTGGATGGGTCTACTGCTATTTTGTTGATAGGAATTTTGCTCTTTCGCATATCCTCAGTAATCTTCTCTTCGTGAGGCATCAACATGAGCAGGCCCTCGCCCTTCCCCGCCAGTCCCCTAGCCGTGCGACCCGCTCTGTGGATATAGGTCTCCACATCTTCAGGACAGTCTACTTGTATGACCCAGTTCACGTGCGGAAAGTCGAGGCCCCTCGAAGCCAAGTCCGTTGCAAAGAGAATCACATTAGATTTCCTGCAGAACTCCTTGTATATTTTTTCCCTCCGCTCCTGATGCAACGTACCGTACAGCGCCAATAAGCTCACACCCGGTCTCAATTTGCAGAATAAATCATAAGTATATTTGACTTGCTTGCATGTGGCCATAAATACGAGGACCTTTTGTTTCAAATGGTTCTTTATGAAAGACCATAAGATGCCAATTTTTTCATTGATATCACACACGATGTAGCTCTGTTGCAGCATATCCGGTGTGGTCGTCTCCGCCTGTTCGTGCGGTGCGACGTACGTTGGAAACGACAAGCTGAGACGTGCGAGATCCTTCACTGACTTAGTCTGAGTGGCCGAGAACAGGAGCGTTTGTCTTTCAGGTGGTAAATTTTCGATGATAGCGTTCATGGTCGCTGCGAAGCCCAAGTCCAGACACCGGTCGGCTTCATCTAACACAAGTACTTGAAGATGGCTGCAGTCGAACAGCGGGTTCTCGTCCATGTGCTGCAGCAGGCGTCCCGGAGTACAAATGAGGATGTTCACTTGATCCATTCGTTTTCTCTCAAACTTGAGATTCTGCCCTCCGATAATGAGGCCGGCGGAAAAGTCGTGATAATGCCCGATCTTCCGCAGAGTCTCGTAGATCTGATAGGCGAGCTCCCGCGTCGGTGAGATGACGAGCGCTCCGAGGCCATCCAGCCGGGTCCATTTTTTACAGAATAAGCTTTCAAGGATGGGAATCACAAATGCTAATGTTTTTCCAGAGCCAGTCTTAGCAGCGCCTAGAATATCCTTCCCTAACAGAGCGTATCCGATAGCCTGGCGTTGGATCTCAGTCGGTTTGGAGTAATTGTTCTCCTTCAAACCTTTGAGCGTTTTTTGAGACAATGGGAGGTCCTTGAAGGTTTTAATTTCTTCTGGAGAAACCTGGATGAATATAAATTTGAATTAATAATTTGGACGACGTACGATGGTGTTGTAAGAAAATTGTAAGAGTTTACAGAAGCCTTAGGCCTACCTTGGAATACTGCGCCTGTAAGAATTTTATGGCCGCTTCTTCCTCCACACTTTTCTTCTTGCGCGGTTTGAACAGCTTCTTCCGACCGCTTGGCTTCTGCTTGTCGTTCTCTTTCATCTTTTTTCTTTGCTAAAGACGGAGATAATTTAAGACGACTCCACGTGCGACGTCTGTGCGTTTTTCGTTGCATGCAAGCCTGCAAGCAAATGAATGATTGAATGAATGACATGACAGTGAAATGACAGCTGTCAAGCTTTTTAAAACTGTAATTTATGAGACCACACTCAAGGTGCTAATATATATATAATATCTTATTGTATCTAAGTAGTAAATAATTAAAAACATATATTAAAATTTACAAGTAATTAACTTAAAATTATTAAATAAACTAAAACTACCTATCAAAAAAATTACCCACAAATATAACTAAAATAAATATCATTAACAATATGATAGTACAATACTTAATAATACAATAATTAAGATAGGCCTATATCAATTTGCCGGCGGGCCTTCTAATGTTGCAAGCTCATAATTTATAGTGCTAGATTTTCTCTTTGCAGATTTTCACTTATCCTCGCCCCAAAAATATGTTTTAAGACTTCAAGTCACATTCGCTTGAGTCACATTCGCACAAAGCATTGAGATTGAGATATTTTTTTTTTTTTTTGCGTCACAGCCATGCTTCTTTATTGCGATAATTTGTAATATTTTCGCATGACTTTTTACTTGTTACATTCCAGCGGGTCTACCGGCGCGGCGGCGTCTACTCGCAAACTACTGGCTTAGTTCAACCAATAGCCGGGCCGGATGCCTCACTGAACGCCTTCTGATTAGTTGAGTGAGATCGTTTCACTACAGGCGCTGACTGAACTTATCAAACTATTGCCGTTAGGCACTCGAAAATGTTTACTAGGTATTTTATTAAAGTTTACCGGCAGTAAAAATAATTCAAATATTCAGTGGAATACAAATTCTTCACGGAAATATAAACAGTATTTAATTTTGCTGTTTCAAATTTTTTTGGAAACTTTTATTTAGCAATATAAAATAAGTTGTAATGGCAGCACTGCAATCGCGCTCGCTCGCGCCGCGGCGGGTCGCGTCCGTTTAGCATTTTCTTTTGTGTTTTTATCTGAATTTTTTTTGTTCTGTACTTGGGGTCGGTCTGCTTGCTAGCCCCGGGTGTTGTTTGCGGAACATGAGCGCGGAGAACGAGAGAGAGATCTACCACAAGCTGGAAGCCATGAAGGACATCCGGTGAGTTTTGAGTGGCACTGTAAGTAAAGTACCTAGGTGCTAGTAAAGGTGCGCGCACCTGTGGACATACGATCAATACCAGACAGTGACGGGCTCGGCATTCAGCATTCAATCTTATTACAAAGCACTGCACAAATATTTTTCTTTACCCATCAATAATAGTTGTCACTAATTACACCATTGATAATGTAAGTTCACTCTTTATCGAATGGGCTATTTATTTATTAGAATATTATCGGAATATTATCGTATAATATTCACTAAAATAAGTTCAATGTTATCCTGTAGGTAAATAAAACACATCAATTTAGGTTAGACATAGTTTTCTTTTTGTATAAATTACAATACAAAACAAGCATTTTCTGTAGAACAATTTTGTGGTTAATTAATTTTGTATGAAAAATATGTTTTTCAAAAATTTTTTCTCCGAAACTGCGCATTTCCGGCAGACAATTCTTTCACTATAATTCATCTCTCAATTCGGTATACACAATAAGCATACCAGCAATTTGCAATCAGTGTAGTAGTCTTCTAATCCACACCCATTGGTGGGTCTATACAATTAATAATTAAATTAAATTTTAAGTTAAACTGAGTATATTGTGTTTATAACACTAATATGGAAGCGCCTCCACAAGAGATCGAGAGCAAACTATTATGGGCTCAACCTTTGCGTTCCATTTGGTCTGATCAGTCCCAGAACAATGATATAAAACAAAAGTAAAATTGTCAGTAATTATATTCAACAAGTTACCTAATTAGCCACAATAGATCAGGAAAAGTTTATTATTACCCCACTATTAAATTCTTCTTTAAGTGTACATTTTATTTTTCATTAACTACTAAATTATAATTTGTTTGATAAATACCTTTACTTCAGGGTCGTACTCTTTGCCAAGGTCTACAGGCGTAGTGGTATATCAACATCACATTAAAACATTACTTTTTTGAAAATAACTCTTCTGTGGTGGGTGACAGTATCGAAACAAAAGTTGCGCCCATGACATTAGGAGATCCATATAATTGTAATAAAAATGCATCATCAAGCCATGTTGTGTCGACTTAGGATGAGCCGAATACCTAGTCAGAAAGATGTACTGTCATATTATCTTATTTATAATTTTTTTTTATTCATTCGTCTCCTCCCGAAACAGGCAAAACTCATTAGAGTATGTACATCCCTTTCTGTTGTAGCTTTTAATGTCTGTTGTATAAATTCTCGCACCGCGAGAACCACAAAAATATATATTTTTAATTACAACGACGACGCGACACACTTCCGCCGTCCGCCATCTTTTTCCACTTTTATTGAAGGTCGATGGACACACCACCTCTGATTAAGACAGTTATTAAGGCGCCTATACGCGGCCCTGTCAAATAATAGGCTCCTATACAAAACCCAATCAAATATGGTTCAGAACAGCCCCTGAATATATTAACAATTTTCTCTAACTGCCAAATGTCAAAATGAAATTATCCGGTGTGACACCTTCTCGAAGGTGATATTGCACATTATACACTACTGTGGCGCCATCTGCGATTAGCTTTGCCTTCGCCTCCCCATTAGAAGTGTGAGTGTGTGTGTGTTCTCGTCCGTCCGTCCGTTTTTGAGTAGGATTAGTAGATAGGTAGATTTTTAGATTTTAGTGTGTGTTTGTCCGTCCGTCAGTCAGCTAGGGCAACGTGGGCAAAATCGCACAATATGGTGTATGTGTACTACTGTGAGTGTTAATGAAAATGAAAATGAAAATTGTAATTTAACTTTTAATACATACGTTGTTAGGCTAAGACTTAAAATGTAGTTTAATTTGTTTTTTTAATCTATGTAAATGTTGACAGGTTAAGACTTAGTAAGTAATTTAATTTTTTTGTTATTTTAGGTATGTATACTGTTAGGTATATCGCTTGAAAGAACCTAAAGGGGGAACACCGAATGGCCATGTATCTTAGCGCATGTAATACCAGTAGTTGAAAATGTAAATGCTGTAGTGTTTTCTAATAAAGTAAATAAATAAACATAATTTAACCTGTACTCTGGCCCCTCTGACTCAGCCTCCCATGACACATAGCATAAAAGAAGTAGCAAATAAAATAAAGTGCGTTCTCTGTGCAGGAACAAAACGATAACGCTGGAGCGTTTGAAGCGCACAATCCTGAACGAGGTGCGTTCGGGCGACCAGGAGGGCCGCTGCCTGGCGCAGTACAAGCGCGAGATGGAGCTGCTGCAGCAGGAGAAGATGAGCCACGTCGAGGAACTGCGCCAGATACACGCCGACATCAACGCTGTCAGTAATTTTTTTTGAAATATTTGATGAAAATAAAAATACCATGTATCTACCGTATGTTACCGGTCTACACACGATAGATACATGGTATTTTTATTCTCTATGCATTCCACAACACAAAATTCTGTTTTATTTTTAAGGCCATAAAATGTAGACATCAATGATGTGGATATAAAATTTCTTTGGAAAAGTGTGCCCTCCGTCCTATAACAAATGACTGACTTTACCACCTTTAGCTAATGTAAAGTACCCATACCACGTGACGTGACCGATTTTAGACCATGTGACCAGTGGCGGCTGGTGACTTCAGTGACCGGTAGTGCGCTAAGTACCTACCTACTTAAATACCTACCAAATTTCTCAACACATTCCCGTCATGTTATTTTAAGATCGGGACTTACGAATTTTTTAAACGCCTGCGTTTTATTATGTACGTACCTACCTAGTATGAATATTCTCAAGAAACTCAAAGAGTTGCAAAAAACAAGAAAAAAAATCCAAACAAGTTTTTTAACTTATTTTTAGTACCTTTATGAATACACCCATAGACCACAACACTACTGCAGCTTTCAAAAAGAAAACAGTAGTAATGTCCCAAAAATACTTTAAAAAAATATATAAAAATAAAAGCATTTGAAACGTAGGAATTAACCCGGGATAACCTGATTGTAAAGCCTAACCTTTAACCAACGCTTAGGCAAATATCGGCACCACTTAATTCACAGTATCACGTGACAGAAAGCACAAAACCTAACCATATCCCATTTTAAATATTCGCGCGCTAACGGGTATGTGACATCACATGACAGCGCGCTGACTCGCTTCGAGGTAGACGGCAAAGAGTTTGTAAGACGGACTCGGGCAAAACGAATCGCTCGCGACGCGACGTGTCGCACGCGCGGCTATTCATGATATAGTGTCCTTGTTTGGCGCTCGTGCGGCGCACGCAGAAATCCTTTCGGCCCATACTGTTTCTATGAAGTATCTTCTGTCTCACGCGCCAGCGGTATTTTGCCGATCCCCATACATTCAGTATGCGAGACCCGCGTGCGATGTATATTCCGCACGGCGCGCGCGTTTACTCGCAAAAACGTGTCTTGTAATCTATAAAATAAGGTCGAATTCACATTCGTATTTATTTGGAGTACGACCTTTATGGTTTTAATGTAGTATGTTGTAAGGTATTATTTATTTTGAGTGAAGTGAAGACTTCTCGTGGTATGGTAGTGCGGCGCACGAGCGCACTTTAGGACCAGCCGCCAGTGCATGTGACCATGCGTGGTATCTTGTCTAACCCCTCCCCTTGCTTCAGTTTTCACAATATATTTCACAACGTGCAGTTTTTAAATGTATTTATATGGAATAAGCATTAATGGTTGTATTTTCACTTTTGAATATGACCAGGTAGTAATTGAACAGTGCCTGTCAGCTCTTAGGAGAAATTAGAAGAGTCGAGAGGATCGAATCGACTGGCGCGCTGTGCCAGTCCACATCACCAATGCAATTGTTTTTGTGTCTCAGACTGCCCCGGTATCAGCGTGGTATTTTGCCAAACACCAAAAAACCAGTCACGTGGTATGGGTAGGCTCCCTAAAATGTAGCTCAATTTAACTCCTGCCTAATGTATGAGATATGTAAATAATGCTCGTAGCGTGCGCAACAGACGTCCAGACTATAGGAATGTGTTACAACGTGTGCTATCTTGCATGTTACGTTGCAGCACCGACAAATAAATTGTTGAGATATACTTAGCTGGAGTTGGTGAAAATGACTATGTGTCAGCAATCATTTTGCATTACGTGCCTTGACACAGTCCTGAAGGGATACTCTAAGCAAGCTACTCAACCTTTACTCTGAAATAAGAATTTGTAATTTCATCCAACATGCAAGCTATTGAAGGACCACACTCAGTGAACTAACCAATTGTTTATTTGAACAGTTGTTTAATAGCTCTCACTCCAGAAATAACTTCCCTAGAACAAATCCTATTGTAACACTTGTGATATCTCTGTGTGTTTATTTATCTAGATCTCCTCTCCTGTATCTCTTTCCCGCTATCGACGCTGCATTCTAAAATGTTACGTACTAAACTTTATTGCTCTGACCAACATTGGAAAGTGGGAATTTATTTTGTGTGAATCTAAACGGCTGTGTAAATAGTTTGTGTTTTCCGTCCAGTTCAGTGTAGCCGGCACGACCGAAGGGAAACACTGATATGGCACCTAGCTCACCCGGTGTTATGGGCTGACATCACGGATGTTGTAGGAGATGTAGCCAACCGTGTCAGTTTCCATTAACCTCTCGTATGCGGGAGTAGGCGCGCAAAATGTACCAGTCGTCTGCGCCGATTTCGCGAGGTGGCGCGCATCTTAGAAATTGTTGAAAATTTTCATAAAATTGTTAGGCACTCACCAAACTAATCACTGCTCTTGAAAGCCAAATAAGTAATTATTCTTTTACATTGTTTTCTAATGAAAAAACATGGTTTATTTATATTCCACAGGCCCTTGAACACAGATGTCCGACCTAAAAATTACCTGTTCCTAAAAATGAAAGTTTGTTCAATAAATATCATCCAATCTTAGTTTTATTTATTATTTCGCACAGTTAAATATATCAACACTCCACTGATATTAAACACTGATATATTTGCTCCAAATGCGACCCAAGTCACTCTGGCTCTGATCCGCGCCTGCGCTGTTGAGGGGGTTGGCACTGATCAGTGACTAAGCATACCAGGGGTAAAAGAAAATAATCTAAAACGGGTTTGAATTCTATTGCTCTTTGATGAATTCCACAAATGACACTAAGATTGCTTAAGGCTGTAGTTTTTAGCAAGCGGACACCCATCGCGGACGACTGTAAGGAAGTATATAATGAAATTAGACAGAGGTCCGTGTCGCGGATTTTGCTCCGCATCATTGCGGGCGGATGCGCTATGGGTTCATACTTAGCGCAACAGTGGCAATCGGACTGCTTTCGCTATTATCGATATGGAGGTTTATTGGCGGTTAGAACCAGGCCGAAATTATGGGATACGCTTCACCGTTTATACAAAGACAGACACTTGCAAAGAGGGTTGTATGCACTGAAGCACTTTTGCAACAGAAACAGGCGCTTTTGCAACAGTAACAAATTGCTAAGAAGACGACGTCGTCTGCTTGCTAACCTTTCCAGCCTTAATGTTTTAAATAAGTGAATTCATTTTTAGAAGTGGAAATAAATATAATTCCATACACATCTTCCAATAATGGTTCACATTTCTAACTGTATTTGGTCTATCTATACTGACCTGACCTAGCCTAGACCTATCTAGACCATTTGAAGTTTCGGGTCAGCAACAAAATGAATGGCTCTGCGCTGTATCGAATCCAGCAGATATCTTGTATTGCAGATGGTACACATTTCTCACTGTGTAATGTTGTATTACAGATGGAGACAGTGATAAAGCAGACGGAGGAGAGCATGACTCGCAAGTTGAGCACTGCGTCTCGGCTGCACGAGGACTACCGACCGCTGAAGGCCGAGGTGGATCTGCTGCGGAGGCAGTGCCTCGGGCTCGAGCGCCTTCCCGACCTGCACGAGGAGGAAGGCAGCCCCATCACTCCTGAGTGGGTCCTATTCTCTTCGCCACATTCACTCTGCTCCCAACATCTTGGCCACATCTTGGTCGACATTTTGGCCGAACCTTTGCCTAAAATTATGGAAAGCTCCTTCACAAATGGCGAATTACCGGATGACTGGAGGAGCGCAGTTGTAACACCAATTTATAAGAAGGGAAGTAAACTGGAACCAATAAATTATCGACCAATTAGTCTCACCTGTCTCGTCACCAAATGTATGGAGAAAATTATTAATTGCAGAATCAAAGAATTTCTTCATAGTTAATCAACAAAATGGATTCATGTCAAGACGCTCCACCGTTACAAACCTACTCGAATGTCTTCATATATGGACCATAGAATTGGACAAACGCTCTCCAGTCGATGTTGGAGCTGATCCAAATGTTCACATTGAACCAAAACGTTCATCTTCGAGGCCACAGCATGAAACTTAAGTCGAACAATCTTTAACAGCAATACTCGCAAACATTTCATAACAAACAGAGTGGTCGACGACTGGAACCAAGTTCCAGAGGAAGTAATAAACGCACTTAGTACCAACCAATTCAAAAATAGACTAGATAAATATTTAACAAATAAAACATAATCTCAAAAAGTGCTTCGGCGGACTTTTCAGAAATTTATTTTTTGTAGGTTTTCTGAATATTAATTTTAGATTAATTTTAGTTTTAGTGTATTAGTGTATGGTTGTATTTATTTACTTTATATACTTATTTTTGTTATAATCGTGAAATCTGTTTATTTAATAATGTCAATTTAATCAATAATAAATGATTTGATCTCAAAAAGAGTGCTCAAGAACGATAATTAAATAAAAAAAAAAAAAACCCAAGATAATGACAAAAACAAAAAAGTTTAACTGGATTTAGACGTATCAGCCTAGGCTACCTGTCTAAAATAAATAAATAAATAAATCTTTTGTTGCGGAGGTTTGCGGCCACCCCGGCTGTCTTGTGGCCCTCATTGAGGACATAGGCTGGCTGGGTTAGCTGGAGACCAAGGGACTTTGAACGAATGAGCGAATGAATTTCTCCCTTTGCTGCTGGTCGGGGCAGGAGGGACAGTATGCAGGCTAAGAGCCAACAGTACAGTACAACGACACATTCCAAAATAGACATTCTGCGACATGCCTTTCTCATCTCAATCTTCAGTTCAGTGTAGCTGGCGCAAGCAATGGGAAGCACTGGCACGGCACCTAGTTCGCGTAGGAACGTGGCGTAATACACTGACATCACGGACGTAGGGGATGATTATTCATTATGATTCCATAAAAAAAAGCAAAGCATTTAGCATTTAGCAAAGAATGCAGACTTACCTCTTGCTCATTTTCGCTATCATTCATCTTCCAGATATAATCCAGATTTTGCATGATGCTTCCAAGGTTGTTTTGAGACTATCAGCAACAATCAGTTCCCTTAGCCTGTTTTATAGGTACTACCGTCATAGTAAAAGAAGACGAGTAAGATAACTGGAGGCCATTTTTAAAATAACTACCTACGCTGCGCCGAGCCTCCAGGGATGTCACAACTCACAACACTAACACAATTGACAGGCAGTGAGCCCATCATGGTGGAAATGCTATTCTTTAAAATTATTATGTACATTTATGTATTTTTTATTTATAGACCAAGAGCCAGCTCCCAAAATTTTACTCTAACAGAATATATGAGTTGTCATAGATTTATTATATACTGGCGTTAAGGTATATTTTCGAAAGCAAAATCGATAGACAGTGAACGATGTTATTTTGATGTTTGAGCCCTTGACAACGATACCCCACTCAATAATCGGATGCTTAGTTCTGGCGCTACGGTGGAACATACGTAAAAACAAACATACACACACATAAATTGCTAAAAAGATAACCCTTCATTTTTGCTTCGCGCAGTCGGGTAAAATTTTTTTTTAACTTTAACCTCCCAAAAATTAATGCAATGTCAAAATTCAACTTTAACTCACGTCCGTCTTTGGACAACCATTTCGTAGTCGCGGACGATGAAGAGAATTAATAAGTGGGCAAAAAATTTATAACTATAAAAATTATAGAAAATATATTTAGAATTATAGATTAATATAATTATTAATCTTAATAAAAAAATTATCAAATAAATAATTTTAAAATGTATTTATTAATTTTGTTTTATTATTACTTAATAACTTATATTTTTATTTTTGTTATTTTAATGAATTACTTAATAACTTGGTTGGTCGCTAGCAGTCATGAAAGTGTCCGCGGTAGGAGCTGTGGCCATTTATAGAAGACAAAACCGCGCGAAATTGCGTTGTGCGTGGTATCTCTAACAAGTCTGAACAAGTCGACAACCGCGGGCCCCCCGCGCACGGCGCAGCCTTCGCGTGCGCCGCGCGGCCGCGCCCGATGCCGGGGTTCGCGAATGGTTTTTGCAGCTAGTGCCTACCTATTAATAACTAATTAATACTATAATTAAATACTAATAGGTACTTTGCTCTGACGTTACCGAGCCAGGTCTCAAGTCAATTCCTTCGCTTAGTACCTTTCGATGGGAGCAGGTAATGAGAATAATGTTAACTCGCGATTCGAGCCTGATCTATTCATGCAGCCGCGTACACACTGCAGAAACGCGGAGCCATTATGTTAGTGCAATAAAATAAAATTCGAATAATAATACTTTCTATCGGGAAGCGGCAGGCGGCGCGGCGCGGCGGCGGCGGCAGGCAGTGGCCGTCATGTGGTGTGCGTCACCGAGCGCGGGGGCGGGGCGACCATCACTGACTACGCGCGAGGAACAGTGAGAATGCATGTAGTGGTTGTGTACAGACAGCGTGCGCAGGCGCGCGCTTGTGTGAGTGCGAAATCGGCGCGTTTGTATGAAGACGGCTAACTTGTGTGGTTTAACTATGCTACCGTGGCCGGTGCTATCCCGATATGGTCATCCCTACTGCTCCCTTGCATATCCGCCACACCCGCTGGACCTGCTCGGAGACTCCATATGTTGTTGACTCCCAACTTCTGAGAATACATTGCTTTTGAAATTGCTGCTGGGTCGTACAGTGAAAATATGGAACGGTCTTTCGGTGTGTGTGCCAACCTTATGGCAAGACACCTCTCTGAGCGTGGTTTCACGAGGAGTGATGTTATTGGCTGTTTCTGATCTTCGATTGAACTTTTTGGCACAGCCACGCGTGTGGGCTGTCTATATAAAAAAAGCTGAGGTCACCGTTACTCTGAGATATTTACAATATAAGACTACCGATTTATGTCAGCTTGCAGACAAATTTCATTACAATATGAGACTATATTTGCAGTCGTTTCCCAACGCTGACGACAACGACGCCGGCGCCGGTGCGTGCGGTGCCGGCGTTCCTGCCGCCCGCTCCCCCCGCCGCGCACCGCAAGCCGCCACCGCCGCCGCCGCCGCCCCCGCCCGCCTTCAGGTCTGCTCTCGATCAGGATTTCTTAACCGTCTCCCTCAGGTTCGATTATGTTTTGGTTTTATTTTGTTTACTTTTAAGTTATTTTATTGCCGTATTTAAGGTGTATTTCTTTTTTTTATTTTTTTACTTTTGAAATTTCTGTTTCGTTTCTTATTATAATTTGTTACAGAAATATTTGTATATAAATAGAATAAAGACTTACAGCTTATCTCGTGGCTTGGTTCAATCGGTGTCGAATAATGTTGAGCCACTTACAACATTCATATTATGCCAGACATTATGGAATATATTATTGTGGTTTTGAGGCTATTACATTTAAGCCCATTTAGTTTAAAGTTTTAAACAGTTTTATGTCTATCCAGTTTTTATTTTAAAATACATCTTCACGTGGGGACTCAGTATCTTCCTAATAGCCGACTGTGTTGGTACCACACCACTGAGCGTAAGATGCCTGCATTCAAAGAGAAGTCTATGGCACCTTCTTGGAGTATACGCTCTGGCCCCTGCCTTAGCTGCCCATACCGGGAGACCAGAACCACTCCATACAAAATAATGTGAAGACACAGCATTATATTTAAAAACAAATGTGAATATAGCATGTGTGGTGTGCCCTGGGAGTGCGTGAACAAGGTTTAGACGATAATAACAAGTCAGTCAGTCAGTCAGGGTGTATGCGTCCACTGCTGGAAATACGCCTCTCCAATTTTATTCCATTCCTCCCGTCCTTCAGCGGTATGGAACCACTGATTTCCACCGACAAACTTGATGTCGTCGGGGGAAAGCGACGTCGACCCGATATGGGTGAACGGAGGGTGGTCTTTCCACACTCCGTTTTCCTGTCCACGACCGCCGATGTAGGATACGGTTACTGCAACGGTCAACGTCTCTTTGACTGACGTGCCCAGCCCACTGCCACTTGAGCGTAGCCACTCGGTGATAATGACAAGAGGTTTTTGAATACAGACAGCAGCCGCCGCCGATGAAGTCTTGCCTGTCGTGCCACCAGCAGATACATCGCAATGCGCCCATATGCCCCCTCTGCAAGGCGAAGAGCCGCTCACGAAATCCCAAGAAACCCAAGAAAAAATAACTCGTCCGGCTTCGGCTCCAACTGCGGATAACGACTGTCTAGATTTATCGTCGCACGTACGACTTTGCGTCGAACTGGTGTCGTGGTTTCATCCATCATTGTGTACAGGGCAAGGAGTATGCAGTGTTGCATGACTTGTTGATGACAGTGTTTTGAAGATTTGTTACTTTTAGTCCACAGTGTTTTAAGAGTTGCAAATTTTACTTGATAATGTCTTAAAAAGTTTTCTCTTGAATAGAGGCCACTTTTAGATGGAAGTTTTTAGACTGGTTTTCAATTACTGTAATTTTTGGTGGAGAGCCAAAAGTTTTGTTTTGAAGAGCTGTCATTTTTAGTTGACAGTTCAATGGTTTAATTTTCTTTCTCCTGTTACTGCTGATGCACAATCAAAGCAGTCAATTGAATGGAACCAACTATCGACACCAGTTCCACGCTCTAGAGAAAATGAATGTGTTCATAAGCATTACTTGTAACTAGCCATAGTCCATACCTCTCCAATATGGACAGTAAAATGTAACATAATGGAACATTTACACGGGGTGATTGCTTCGATGCGGAGAAATTGGCAGTCTACAGCATGGTGACTAAGCCCCATGCGGCTGCCAGCAGCACACGCTATAGTCAACCAGTATTTTCCTTTTCCTTGCGGCTAGCCAGGGGACCGGCCCCACATGACTAGTCACCCCGTGTAAATGGGCCTAACCCGATTAATCTTTTTATGACAATTCATTAAGCACAAGGTTATCGTATCACCCAACTTGTTGCATTGGCGAGTAACCAGGTGACAAGTGAGGAGCGTCTGTTCAAAAGGAACTATTTCCGTTTCGACGAGTTGCGCGTATTTTGACGGATTCTCAGTCTTTGTACTGAAATACATATCCCTGTAAAATTTTAATGGTCAAAACGAACTATTTTCTATAGAAAATTACGATTGAAAACAAAAATGTTGGTCAAAATGGCCTATTTCCAATATCCTAAGTTTAAATAGCTATCAGTTTTTTGGCTCTACTGAAAATTCTGTTACAACGGATATAGTTCCTTTTGAACAGACTCTCTTCAAGTATAGTTGAAAATGTTTATAAATAAAATACAGTGATTACATTGGCAGTTCTGATTGTTTTCCAGTGCTATTTATTCTCTGACTCAATGCGAGTTGTTAGGTATTATTAATTTTATAATTTAGTTGAGTAATTACAATCTCAGTGATGGTATACCTTAATTATTTCAACACCACCATGGCATCATCCTTACGATGGAACCTTCCATGTTCGGTAAAATCTGTTGTATATACGACGTCGCGACAATGCTTCACTGTTTCCAAATGCAGTGGCACCAGAAGCCACCCACTTGCCAACTATCAAACAAACGTCGAGAGAAAGGGATGTGTTTCACGACAACGACATAGTGCTATCGTTCTCAGCGGAAGTGAAAGACGAGATAGGTCTACGTCGTCACACCCCTTTTGAAAAGTGAGTGTGACCAGCTTCTGGTATCACTTATCTGGAAACTACTATACTAATGTAAAATCAAACCCAAAATCACAATAACATGAGATGAGTACGGCAAGCGTATACTGACGAGTCATTTAATTTCACATTTCAACATTATGTACTGTATGCGTCCAGTGCTGGACATACCCTCTCCAATTTTCTCCCGGCCTTCAGCGGTACTGCTGCTTTACCACTGCTTTCCGCCGACTTACTTGATGTCGTCGTCTCACCTGGCGGGTGGTCTTCAACATCTTTCAACATTACGACAACCAAATTGTCATTCTTTATCAATTGACTGGCAGTTAACCCTCTGAGCAAATCCGATACACTCCACTGACCAGCCGAAATTTACCGCTGAGCAACAGCGATCTATTAATCGACTTGACGTCCGGAGTTGGTTTTTTATTTCTTACTCTGTCAGCTTTGAACTTAGGGCTATCTCTGTTCCTCTAATGAATACTTGAGTAATGAAAGAACGCAACAAAAAATGTTCGCAGCGATGGTGTCATATGCGTGGTCCATGAAACAAATATTTGCATATTCGCTGGAAGTTCGTACCGTTCTGTGTGCGCGGTAAGTGGGTTCTGGTGAACATTATTTCAAGAAGATGTTAACAGAATTTGATGCTGTTCTATTAGAAATGTATTATAGTTATATTCTAAAATAAAAAAAAGATATGTTGTCGCTTTACTTTTCAAGGTATCTTCGTTCTTTCCTTCGTAGACCCATAAAATTTGATATCTAACCTTACCTATTTTTTATTAATTCCGATTGAAATCTAATTAACTCAAACCTATATCATATGAACGATAATTTTATCTAGATTGTAATGAGGTGCAAATTAATATGGGTCCCGAAGTAAATATTAGAGTTATGATTTTATAATTGAAAAGTGCGGAGAAAGTTGCGCGCGGGTACCTTTGGAAGTTTGCTCAGCGGCTTTTCAAAAAAAGTCGGAAATTTGCTCAGAGGGTTAAAAGCAAGTCCTTGTTCGTAAGTACAGTTTCAAAGATAACCTTATTTATGTGGCTGTAATTATTTTGACTTACTCTTGAAGTCTCTTTTTATCGGGACATAGTGTATGTATATGTCAGCAACAGATTGTAAATTCAGGTGCATTACAAGGTGCCCACATCGTAGGTATTCTTAGAATGTTTGCATTGCTCCTAGGCCGAAAATATATGTCTTGTTAGGTTAGGTTAAACTATTATGAATATATTGTAATAAAAATCTTACCTAAACGTGACCCAACCGAAAGCTTCAAAGTTAAAGATTTTTTTTTTATGTAATCCGGTATGGGTGGCGAGTTGGAGGGGCCAAAGCGCATGCTCCGACCAGACAATATCACCTCCGAGAAGGTAGGTTCCATACCGGAGACTTCCCTGGATTGCTGGCTATACTGGACTAGAGAAGAACACAACCGAGGCTGCTATGCGGCCATCTTACATCCAGTACGGTGGTATCAACCCAGTCGGCTACAATTTGAGCCTACCACCTAGTAAGGGGCAAGGGAACAACAAAATACAGTAAAACCCGCTTAATACGATTCTCAAGGGGATGGGCGCAAAAATCGTCTTAAGCGGGAAATCGTCTTAAGCGGGAAGAGTTAAAATACAAAGTATGACCTTTAAAATCTTTTTATTGTATTTCTGACAGAAATCAATCTTCACAATCGTAAAGAACGATTTATCTGGCATCAGTTTGAAGAACAACCCCAACTCGTGTATGATGAATATGTCTCGAAGAGCATAATCTTTAATCAGAGTTGGAAGATCAGTTTTTTTCCAAGTATCGGCGTCTTCTTTTTTGACCGATTTCGATTCGCCAGAAATTTGGCGGTACACGATACCATTGCCAGATTCAAATCGATCGATCCATCCGCTCGAGCCTGAGAAGTCAGTGATTTGCAAGGTTTGTGCAAATTGTATGAGTTTTTTCTGTCAGTATAGGACCACTTACTAGGCGCGCGGCGCTAGGAGCGAGTCTCACGGTGTGACCTACGTCGTCAAAAAAGATCGTTTTAAGCGGATTGGGCGGAAAAAATTGTTCGTAAAATTAAGGTGGTAGAGTATGGGACCGGCACAAAAGATCGTATTATGCGGGAAATCGTATTAACCGGGATCGTATTAAGCGGTTAAGCGTTTTTTACTGTACTAACTTTGTAAAGCGCCGAAATGTGTTGCTGACTATACATTGTATATTTTTAAATGTAATTATGTATGTATATTATGTTTTAGCTTGTTAAATTTGGTTGAAGGTAACATAATGTGTTGTAAGTTTGTAGATAGTTTTAAGCACTAGGAAAACATTTCAATGTCTGTGAGCATTTCGGATAACTTTTATGTAATGTGCCAATGATAAAAATAGTTAGGATGTTTTCAAGACTTTATAATTATAACAAAAACATTAGGTTGATGTTAAATAACGGGATGAGATTGTTTTTGGTACTCCTTTCGCATTTAATGCGTCACAGATATAAGTATAACGCTAATATGTGGTGCTTGTACATCAACTGTGAACTCCGAAATTCACACTTTCAAATCTGAGCTTTTTTCTAGTCAAATTGTCAAAATAAATTCCAGTCAAAAATTGATTTTCTACAAATAAGACAACAGAAAGTTCAATTTAACATGCGTTTTAAAAGTACATTCGTCAAATAATTAAATTACTGAAACTGTAACTGAGTGTTGTGTTTGGTCAATCGAGCCCAAGACTTTATAATAAAATCAGACTTATTTACTAAGTGCACGTCCCTAACGTGTTTAAAAACGGATGCACTGAATGCATAATTCACAAACGTGCAAATCTGCACCGAACTCAATACTAGAAGAGGCAAAGCATGACGAAACATGTTACCTTTCGGTAAATAAGTAAGCGTGGTGAACGATGAGGTGAGTCATACAACACAAGCGTCAAGTCATTGTGAACTCGGCTTATAAGGTGATATAATGACATGTTTTTTCAGGAGTGATGTAAGATAAAGGTTCATCTAGTACTGTAGATCGGTGCAAATCTGCACTTGTAAATATTTATTAATAATAGTCAATACTATGTGCGATATACAATATTGTTTTTACAATATACTTTCATTATGTCAGTGTATACTTGTTTTATTTGGTGTATTTTTACTTGAAAGTGGATAACTTTTTTTTTATTTATGGAAACTGACACGATTGGCTACATCACCTACAACATCTGTGATGTCAGCCCATAACACCGGGTGTACTAGGTGCCATGTCAGTGCTTCCCTTCATTTCATGTCGGCTACACTGAACTGGACGGAAAACACGAACTATTTATGTACATAGCCGTTTCGACCGACGTTTCATTCAGTGCGATGGTACCGACCCGGGCGGGATAGACCCTACCACGTAAGAAGGAAAAGGACCTACAGTTTTACGTGGAATCCGAACCACGGTCAGCCTCCAACATTCGAGCGTTTACCCGTCCCAAGTACTGACTGCGTTCAGGGTTGCTTAACAACAGTCGAACGACCGCACCACTGAGCTACCGAGGTTGACGGCTGAAGAAATTTTAGCCGACACAACTAAAGGGAGGCACTGTCATGGCGCCTAGTTTATTATTTTTTTTTTTATGGAAACTGACACGTTTGGCTACATCAACATCCGTGATGTCAGCCCATAACACCGGGTAAACTTGACTTGGTGCCACATCAGTACTTCCCTTCGGTCGTGCCGGCTACACTGAACTGGACGGAAAACAAACTATTTACATAGCCGTTTCGACCGACCTTTCATTCAGTGCGGTGGTACCAACCCTGGCGGGTTAAACTCTGCCACCTAGTGTAATATAAGAAGGGAGTCATATCCCTTAGTCGCCTTTTCCGACATACACGAGGAGAGATGCAGTGGGGCTATTCTTTTAAAGTACCGGCCCCACACGGTTCACCAATCGTTCTCGCCACCATGTCAGGTTCCATAAAAAGTAAGACTGACTGAAGATAAGTCCATTTTTGCTCACTCCTGTATTTTTTTTTGACATGAATTTGATGAAATGTCTTGGGCTCGGGTAAGGGGGTTTGACTAAAAAAAAAAGACTTTTTTTGTACTTTGCGACGCTTAGTACTCAGCAACCAGACTGCGTACAACAATTCTAATATGTCGGATGAAAGATCCATCTGACGACACATACATTTTTAATTTGTCATTCCATCCCTTCTGGCCCAAATCAGCCCTTCAAGTTGGCATGTTTTGAAAAATGCGAAAACACGCAAACTTCAAACACCTCTCGCTCGCGCTTGAAGAAGCCTAGGTGGGGCAATATTCAAGAATTTTTTTCAACTTTGGTAGCCCAAATAAAAAAGTTTGGTTGAAAAATTTCTTACAAAAAAATTGTTTAAAACTGCGCAAACATCAAATTCACGAACTAAGTTTGACGGCTGCATGTGTACATTTTTTTTAATGTAAACCAGCATGGGTGGCTGTGCCGAGGGACCAATGGTGCAGTCGACAGAGCCAAAATCACCTCTCCTCGCGAAACCACGCTCAGTTAGGTGCCATGCCAGCAGATTTGCGGACTGTTGCTAGGCTGTCTAGCCCGTTAATACGACGCGGCGACGCTTGAAGACACCCAGGTTAAAGGATTCAGGAAATACACTCGCCGGAAGACAGTTCCACACTCCAGCGGTGCGACAAAGAAACGATTTAGAGAACCGATGGGTTCTCAAAAGCCCAATGTCAACAACAAAAGGGTGCTGAGTCTCTCTGCGACGAGTCATGCGGAGATAGGACGGGTGGCAGGGAATAAGGGATGCTAGTTCCGCAGATAGCAGCGTTCGTGATTGATAGTATCTGTAAAACAGACTAAGCGAACCCACAAATCGTCTGTGACATGCAGACTCCCTCGATTTTTCTTCTGTTAAAACAACAGATTGTATAATTAGCTTTTACCCGCGGCTTCGCTCGCGGTAAGTTCGGTTCAATAGCAACTCCGATTTAAACGCAAATATGATAAACGATCGCTTCTTTTGTATTATCTCTCTCTCCCTCAACCCTTTCTCCCTGACCCCTTTCTTCCTCCCTCTCTCCCTACCTCCCTCGCTTCCCCTCCCTCCCCCTCCCTCCCTCGCTCTTCTCCGTCCCCCTGTTTCCCAAAATGTGGAATAGGATGGGAGTTTTGGGTACTCACGATCGCAGACGGAGCCTCTCCAACCTTGAATTCCGTGATGCGTTGCTTGCTGGTGTTCATGTGCTGTTGGTGCGTAGCCAAATAATCGCGCTTTTCTTCTTAGGGACGTCCCTGATTATGCCCTCCTTCGTCGAGGCGCACCGTGGCGAAAATAGGCGTGGAAAGCAAAAATACATGATACGTCATTGGTGGAAAACGATGATTTTCGATAAACTTTCTTCTTGAAATAGGCAGCTCGATGTAGAATCGCAGAGAATAATTTTCCAAAAAAAAAAAAATATTGACAACTGATTTGAATTGTTTATTTTAATAGTCTTCATATTTATCATTTATATAATTATTTAACAAGATCATTTGACAAATTGTATTTCCTGCATTTTATTTTTAAATATTTTAATCTTTATTATTTACAATATTTTAATCTTTTATTATTTACAATATTTGACAAACATTTTATTATTAGGATTAATATTTTTTTTTAAATTTTAGACTTTGACTTTATTCTGTTATTGTTATTGAATTTCTATTCTGAAAATTAATTGCATGTTTTTTTTTATGTTATTTAAATAAAAATTGTGATAAGAAACTTGACGATGGCCTATTTCTTCCTTGGACCCTATCATAGATAGAACTATAAAGATTTAAGTACCTACCTTATTGTATATTGTTATTATACCTATCACTATTGCATGTTGACGAACCTATGTGTAACCTTGTTACCTATAGATAATAAATGGAATTGAATTGAATTCCCCTTCTCTTTAACCTCGTTATCTGCCTACCGCTCTCCCTAATCCTCTCCTTCCCCTCCCTTCTCCCTTGCTCCCCCTTACTCCCCCCTTTCTCTCATCCCCCCACTCCCTCCGTCCTCCCTCGCTTCTTTCATCTTACCCTCCCAGCTTCTACCTCCCACTCTTTGAACATCGCTCGAACACACCACCTGAAAATCGGGGACTATAATAAAGCGACCGAAAAGACATTTCCAATGTCAAAATGTGTCGCTCCAAACATTTTATGATAAACTGATGCAAGTGATGCAAGTATTAGGTGGTATTAGGTCCTTACCAATCCTTGTCCTTACCTATGAAATTGGCGTTTCTACAAACTGGCCACTTTGAACGTGGCTAACTTTTGTTTGCGTACGAATTCCAAATTCAAATATTTTTTGTTACCTATAAAGGCAAATTATTCTTTTTTCAAAATCAGTTGTTCGTTTGTTTTCCCGCCGTTCGGTTTTTTTTTTATATCGCTGGTTCTGTGACCATGGAAATCGAAATTGCGCGTTATTCTCGAATATGAATTCCGTCGCGGCACCAACGCAGCACAGACGGCACCCACTATCATCGGCACTGTGCGTTTTTTGTTTGATCGCTTCCGTTCTGGAAATTTTCATCTCAATGATGAGCCCCGTGGCCGACCGGAGACGAAAGTCGATAACGGTGAATTGAAAGCCATAGTTGAAGCAGATTCATCACAAACCACGTCGGAATTAGCAGCAGCCTTCAATGTAAGTGATAAAACGATACTGATTCATTTAGGTCAAATTGGAAAGATAAAAAAGGTCGGAAAGTGGGTACCGTATGAACTCACTGAACAACAACAACAAAATCGCGTCGAAGCTTGTCTTAACTAACTTGTTGAATAGGCACAGAAATGAGGGGATTCTGAATCGGATTGTTACTTGTGATGAAAAGTGGATCCTGTAAGACAAGCGAAAGGGTCCGTCGCACTGGTTGGACACAGGGGAGGCAGCCAAACAATGTCCCAAACGCAAATTGAGTCAAAAGAAGTTGCTTGTCAGTGTATGGTGGACCTGTGCCGGCATTATTCATTACAGCTTCTTGATACCTGGCGCTTGCCTGGCGCAATAATTACTGCAGATGTGTACTGTGAAGAATTGAAAATAATGATGGGCTCGATGTCAAACAACCGAAACTTGCCAATTGCTCTAGTCCACTCCTTCTTCACGACAAAGCTCGCCCACACACCGCACAATGGACCGTCTCAAAACTACGGGAGTTACGACTGCAAACTCTCCGTCACCACCATATTCACCAGACCTTGATCCAACTGGTTTCCATTTTTTTTCGAAATTTGGATAACTTTGTACAGGGGAAAAATTTCAAATCTGATGAGGCAGTGAAAAACGCCTTTAAAGAGTTAATCGATTCCCATCCTCAGGATTTAAATAGCAGAGGGATCAATGAACTTTCAGTAAAATGGCAAAAGTGCATTGATAATAATGGCCAATACTTCGATTAAAGAAATATATATTTTTCATAAAAAAAAATTGTTCGATTTTTTTCCATATAAAACGCCAATTTCATAGATAAGGACCTAATATTTGCCATGAAAACTCCGTACTTTTGAAGAGTTCCAAAGTTAAAATACAAAGGGCAAAAATAATTTCAAATTTAGAATTGGATATAGGTATTTATTTTCATCTAAGGATTACATTTTCCAGCCGAACGCACTTGGCCTTCCTTTCAAGACAATTTGGAAGCCTCAATCACCTCAATGATGGAACTTGTAATATAGCATGTTTAGTTAGACGAGAGGGTAGGAGGCAGCGGTGGCGACTCCGCAGTGGTTAGTGCGGTTCCTCGGGATCTTGAAATAGCCCTCCTCACCCCAGGAGCTACCCCATGAGTTCTTGAGCAGCCAGTAATCGCGGCCGGTCGAATCCGTTCCGTAACCCACAACCAACACCTGTGTACACAATTTAAGTAATATATAATCGAGAATGGAAATATAATCTGGCAAATTATGTTGTGGTGCGATTGCGTTCAGTGCGAAGAGAGCGGTGTTCATACCAGCTCCTTCCTTCCATGGCACGTCGCTTAAATTAAACGACCACCTAGGGGTCCTCGGAGTCGAACTGTCTCACGACCTAAACTTTCGTCGCCATATCGCGGGCAAAGCCTAGCAGGTTTAGCAAAATATTAGGACAGGATAAACCATTAAGCAGCAAGTAAAGCTACCAACTGCATGACTGTGGAAGGATCATGCTAAGGTGAGAGGTGGAAGGATAGCGCGGCATATTGCCCTTATCCCTTAGTCGCA
Organism: Nematopogon swammerdamellus; assembly: GCA_946902875.1. Lineage (NCBI taxonomy): Eukaryota > Metazoa > Arthropoda > Insecta > Lepidoptera > Adelidae > Nematopogon > Nematopogon swammerdamellus. The sequence continues at coordinate 16,174,440 of OX336345.1, forward strand.
TTTTCCAACATGCACGGGGAGATATGCAGTGGGCCTATTATTTTCAAGTACCGGTCCACACACGCACGGTATTACCATATGAATGTTCAATAATACACAATATACAAATAAAATAGCAGCTTACTGCATGATTGAGGTTCGTGTTTTTGCAGTTCAAATCGTTGTACATTCCCCGGGAATACAACTGGAAGCTTTCCTGCGAAGCGTCAATGGCGACGGACACGGGGCCGACGGTCGCGAGGGCCAGCTTCAGCTTCTCCTCGTCTCCTTCGGGGATGTTGGTGAACCCGACGATCTGAGAGCTGATGTTCTGCGCGCGGTGTCTGTGAGGGAAAACCGTTTTTGAAGGATTTTTGTATCGATACATCCGGACCCTGTGTACTACCACCTGCTTTCTAAAAGACTAGGCGTCCGGGGTAACGCTTGATATAATTATTTGCATAAAACTTCATGTAATTTGAGAAACGCAGTGATCGAGGGCATGCCACGCGAGTGGGCGCGTGGCCGATTGGTCTAGGCGTCTCGGCTTCTCTTGCGAGATGTTCGAGGTCCCAATCCAATCGGCGTTTTTTCTTTCCGAAAAATTTGCGCGCATCCCCCTACACTAACCATGTTGCTTCACAGTTCGGAACCGGTGTAAAACTGCGTGTCCCTTTCCTTGCACATTACTAGGTGGTCAGTGGTAGGCTCAAGTTGTAGCAGACTGGCTTGATAACACCGTATTGGACGTAAGACGGCAGCCTCGGCTGTGTTCTCTAGTCCAGTAAAGCCAGCAATCCAAAGGGAAATGTCCGATATGGAACGTATCTTTTCGGAGGTGCATGCCGTGCATGGTCTGATCGGAGCATGTGCTTTGGCCCCTCTGACTTAGCCACTACCGGATTACATAAAAAAGCGGCCAAGTGCAAGTCGAGCTCGCGTGGAACCATCTTGGAAGGGTTCCGTACCATCCGTTTTAAGTACAACTTAATTAGGTATGTAAATACAAATTACAGCGCGCTGACGTCATGCCCACGGGCATTCGGATATTTACGCAGGCCGCGAATACCATGTCGGCCGGCTAGGTGAGCCATCGCATTGTGTTTGAAGGACCCCAGATACTGTACATTGGAGGAAAGGACGCAGGTGGGAGTCCGCAACCCTGTAAATACCATTTATTTACAGGATCAATGTCCCAAGTGGGGGAATATCGAAAGTATGTGGATGCATTCCCAGCCTGTTGCGAGTGGAGCGATGGTAGAATGGGGATAGCGTGTCGTGCAGCTCCTTGGAACACTCTGCGTGGTACATGCAGGCTATAGAACACACGCAAGGATCCAATGTCCCTACGGAGTTTCAAGGTCTTTAGGTTCCGATATACCTCGCGGTTGTTAATGTCGTCAGCTCCTGTCAAGTCCTCGTTTGCCAGTCTGCGTTGACTAGAAGGTAGAACAGAACTAGTCCCGTTCTCAATTTCTCTGCCGATCCTAATTTTATTCAAGGCTTTAAGTGCAACATAAGAAGATCTTTATTAGAATTTTAACTTATCTTTGACAAATGAAAAAAAAATATGTTTTTAACACAACTTTCCCTTTGATTTTTTCAGAAAAGTAACAGAGCACATCGTCACCTGCACTTATCCTCCTTGGCCTTATAAGGGTAACTCCTTTCCGCTTCGATGCCTCCGATATCATCAATGTACTTGAAGGCGATGTTCATGTGGCCGCCGTTGCACCCAGTGTTACCGTACACGGTGGAGCAGTCGATCAAGTTCTGCTCCGACAGCGACACCAGCACACCCGTCTTCCGGAAGTGCTGACCTTCAAGAGCACCCGTCTGGGGACGAAACGTTTGGTCATTCAGTATTCAGTCATGACGATTAATAAGTTATGAGTTATGTATGATTCATATTGTTAATGAAGGTATTGTAGTCGACACAACATAATATTTGTGTAGAGTTATAGGCCCTCGCTATAACGCGGGTTTAGAGCGGCAAAGACAAAACATTTACTACCTTGTGTGCATGATATTCAGTAACCATTTAGATACATAATTGAAGAGCATGATGTTTACAACTACATACAGAATAAAAGTTTATAAGTACGTAAATTAAAAAGTGTAGGTATATAAAGGTATAAGCTCAGATCTGAAATCTTCTTCTGCTTAGACTTAGATAGTTTATGTTTAAGATACGAGTATCCCTTTAAGTGATACAAGTTGTTCGTGCAGTCAAACGTTCATGCAGTCCACATTTTTCTTCGATTCCACCTATCTCAAGTTTCTATGCCTTATTAACTTATTATGCCCCTTTTGTAGTAGGAGATATCAGAAGTATGGATCTCCGTTTCCTTCTTCCTATGTCTGTTTTTCACGATAAATCGTCAGAAAGATCATTAGGTCAGATAGATACTGACAAATGTCTTCTGCACCATTCATGGTTACCTTTAGGTACTCGTCTAAAATTTAAATGTTAAATTCGGGCTCAATCAATCTTTCACGAATTCGGATAATGTCCGTCCCGCGTTATATCTGAATCCGCGGTATAAACGAGCCGCGCTATAGCGAGGGTCTACTATACTAAATCATGAGCTAAGTATAGCTTCTCTGGAACTTTGGACATGCTTTCATAGTATAGAGATAGGCAGTGATATGGAGATAGGGCGGTAATTTTCGATCTAATTTTTTGGACCACTTTTAAAAATTGGAGTTAAAGACGATGCTACAAGTTCAAAAAGTTTACATTTTACACTTCTAGGAAAGAGATAAGAGATGAACTCACGGCACTGAAGGCCCAGGAAGACCCACAACTGCCCTGATCCTTGACTGGTGTGACGGCGCCCTCCTTGCGCCAGTCCACAGTGTTAGGAATTTCTACGTGAGCCGGTGCGATGTACGTCGCAGCGTGCTTCACATTTGACAGCACTTTGGACATCACTTTCGTAGGTCTGCCGTGCATATAAGTACACACATTAATTAATATCTACTAGCTTTTGCTTGATCTGTCTTGCTATTGCCTACTGCATCGGCCACTCGGGCAATACTTTCAGTAGATTCGAATGACATTTTGTATTGATAGAAAATTCTTTATTCTCCAGTAAACATTAAACAGTAACAAATACATTAGAAAATTTACATAAGGTGCAAAGGCGGACTTATCCCTTACATACATTTCTTACAGTCAACTTGTATTGTTCAATTATATTTTTGATAAAGTTACACAGTCATACTATAAGTGTCAGGGTCACTCGCGAGTCACGATCTTTCTGTTTGTTAAGGCCGTGACAAACGCCAACGACCTTGAGCATTCGGGAATTCTACATAATGTACCATGCGACTGCTAATTTCGCTTCGCACGTTCAAGTCACATTTAGCGTAGTTTGTCGCTATCAGCCTAAAGAGTTGATGGTTCGGGGTTCGAATCCCACTTTCGTATGTTTTTTTTTTTTGCTTTTTTATTATTTTAATTATTAAAATGATTGTGGCTTATGTAACTGATGCGTGATTCTAATTTTTTTATTTTTTATTATTTTACCTAAATAACATTTTATTGTAATTTCTTCCAAATTATTTTAGTTCATGTACTTACCACTTTTTATAAACCTCTAAATAGACTATCGATGAAAACTAAAATAAAAATAGGTAGGTAGGTAATAGGTAGATAGGCATTTAGGTATGTATGGCAAATATCATAGCAACATAGGTACCGGCCGGCGCGCGCGGCGCGCGCGGCGGCAGCATGGCACGGTGCGGTGGGGTGCGGTGCGGTGCGGTAACTCAGTAGCAGCGTGCGGTGCGGAGGCGGCACGGCGGCGGCGGCGGCGGAGGCGGCGGCGGCGGCGCGGTGGAGGCGCGGGAGGCGCAGACAGCGTTATACCACAGTACCTATTAGTTATTCTGTGGTTATACCAACGAAAGCCATGCGTATAACGCCCCGTCAAGTTACGTACCGGAGCGTATACTGATAGATACCACAGAAGAGAGATATTACTGATACGGTCGTACTGTATACTGGTACGGAAAATGACACGGTGGCAACATCACCTACAATACAACATCCGAGATGTCAGCTCGTAACAACTGGTGAAGTAGGTGCTATGTCAGTGCTTTTCTTCGGTCGTACCGGCTTCACTGAACTGGACGGAAAAAAAGAAGGGAGTCATATCCCGAAATAGTTTGTATTTTCCGTCCAGTTTAGTGTAGCCGGCACGACCAAAGGGAAGCACTGACATGGCACCTAAGTTCACCCGGTGTTATGGGCTGACATCACGGATGTTATAGGTGATATAGCAAACTGTGTCAGTTTACATAAAAAAATCCCTCAGTCGCCTTTTACGACATGCACGGGGAGAGATGCAGTGGGGCTATTATTTTAAATTACCATCCCACACGGTACAAATATACCTAACCTACCTATCTTTTTTCCATTCGATCCAAACACAGAAGACAGAAATGACGACCGACACGCGGGCGCAGCAGGGCAGGAGCGAGCAAGCGAGCCCGGAACTAAAATTGTATCTAGTATTGAAGTGCCTGCTAAATTGACGAAGGCAAAAATTTTACCCTTCCGACTGAAGAATTACGTCAATAATTTCATGTAGGCGTTTTTTGTTTTTTATTTTTATCTCCTTTCGTGGATAAAATAATAAAACAAATTGAATAGAGTTTTCTCAGAGCTTTGTGACCTTTGAATCGGTGGTATTGTAAAATTGTAATAATACACACATCCTCAGATTTTCAAAAATTCATGCTTTTTTTATATATTTTTAATTTTATGTTTATTACTTACTTTTACTCATTATTAAAAAAACCAGCAATGCACTTTGTTGGTAAGGAACCAAAATATAGGTTGGTATTTTTTTAATTTTCTGAATGTGTGTCAATTGGTCAGTTTTGGACCTTCTTTGTCGCACTTTTTGCATGTTTTGCGTATTTGGCGTTTGTCACCGCCTTAAGAGATATTTATTGGCAGCATAAAGTTATATTACATGACTTAGGAGGTATTTATTCAACACATAAAAGGTATTTCCAGCATGATTTGCGTATAGTGAAATTAGGAGATATGTCCATGGAGTCTCGACGGCTCAATAAAGCCGATATTGAGATAGGTGTTTTGTGCACGAATGTGGGATGGAAAATTACATCGGATGAAGCAATAAAAAAAATCGAAAAAAATTTGATAGGAGGTATTGGTACTTGTTGGTAATATTGTAAAATTGGTAAAAGTTATAAGTTAAAAGTTATAGATTTGCGAACTTCGTTTCTCCATACAAAATGATGCGGAGGTACGGAGAACACGGCGGCGTAGCGTAGTACGCAGTGTAGGTACACTAGTATAATAGTCTTTGCTGAATCCATGCATGAACTGGAAATAAAATTAAATATAGTAGTAGGAAAAATATCGGAATGGTTTGCTGCGAACGGACTGATACTAAATACATCGAAGACCAACTATATGGTATTTTCAGGACGAAACTGTGGTCCCCGTGAGCTCTCTATTTCGAATTCATCCGGCTCTATTGGCTCCCAGTCATGTATACGATTTTTAGGGTTCTATATTGACCCAACTCTAAGTTGGAAAAGTCACATAGACAAACTATGTGACAAGATGGCTAGAGGTATGTACGCACTAAGAGAGTTACGCCGCTTGATCAGTCCGGAGGCTTTGAGACAGTCCTACTATGCGTACGTACACTCATTATTGTCGTATGGTGTAATCCTGTGGGGTAACTCAACCGATGCTGAAAGAGTGCTAATACTGCAAAAACGAGCGATAAGGGTATTAGCCAGTGTACCGCGAACAACATCTTGTAGAGACTTTTTCAAATCCTTTGGTATATTAACTGTGTGCTCTCTATATATATATGAAGTAGTGGTATATGTACGCAAAAACATGAATTATTTTGAGTCAAATGGCGCAAGTCATAATTATATATAACACACGTAACTCAGAGCGTTTAAAATCTGTTGCGCATAAATCGGCGATGGCTGAAAAAGACCCTGACGTGATTGGACCCAAATTGTACGAAAATGTTCCTGATACAATAAAATCAATAAATAGTGACAATGTGTTCCAGAGTCAGCTGAAAATATTTCTCTTAGACAATCCATTTTATAAGTTAAGTGAATTTTTTTCATACTGTAAATAAAAATCCTGCTGACACAATTTTATTATATTTAATAATAAACACAAATTTTATTAATAACTTGACTGAACCCTATGTTCTTTGTTTTGTATTTTATTATCTTTTTTAATGGGTATATTTTTGACTTAGTATTTTTAATTTTTTGCTTAGATATAGTATGTTATAGTTAACATAATGAAAACTTAGTATGTAAGTTATATTTAAAAAAAGCTCTGTAAGGTTTCTTACCCGGTTCTTCCTTATAGATTTCACTACTGAACGGGACATCATAAAAAATGATGACGAACTATACTGAATATGCATATGTCTCAATGAAATATTGTTATTGTTGTGTGTTCTTTATGGCGATATAAATATCTGAATCTGAATCTAGGTTAAATAAATCTCGAGATAAGGGTACAGAGTCGGTGATAGACTACCTAGCTAGCATGTTTCAATAGCTCTTCTAGAAAGAAAACTAACACACAACTACCTAGATAACCTATCAAAATACCTATGTAGTATACCTACATACTGAGTTGAACGAAGAAAGGACTTTATCATACATACATACATACATACCACACGCTGTATCCCGACAATCAGCATAAGCAGAGCAATCGGAGTTAGAACTAACTAGAGCAGGTAGACCTAACTAAAAATAAAACTCTTGCCTACCTGATGAAATTATGATTGCAACAAAGCCAAAACAAAGGATGCTTTGTACCCAAGTACTATAGATTTCTTTATAATGTGTACCTACTCACCGTTTGATGTTGAGTGGAGTAAAGAGAGCTTCAACGTCTTTCCTGGACGAGCGAAACTGATGCAATAAACTAATTATGAAAATTCGAGCGAATAAATAAATCCCGTTTATTAATTGTGTCCTGCTTTGTCTTTTCCCTCTCCTTCCACTTCCATCCAACCAATCAAACGACAAACAGACCACAGATTATATTAGTACTTAACCCTTTATAGGGAAAATTATTTTTTCACAAATTTAAATTTTATTTTTGGATTTCCTGGTAGCTACAAATGTTCTGGAAAAAAGTTTAGATATTAGTGGTTTTAGAAAAAACTGATTTTTCAGAGTGGGTACATAATTATGTTCCCGGCGGCGTCCATTTAGGGAATAATCACCGAGTGGTACAAACAGTTTTAATGTCTTTGGGTACAAACGTGCCAAAAAATGTTCAGGAAATAAGCAATAAGGAGATAGGACTATAGAGAACTTGTAAATAAAACAAAAACAATAAAATAAACTATTTATTACAAAAAAATTATCTCCTTGACATATCTAAAGTAAACTTAAGTTTATTTTCTTAGGCCCACTTGCACCAACACGAGTTTAAAGTTAAGTAGCGAGTTATGGATTTAAACGCGGTTCCCACAGTCAACGGGTGCTAGCTTAAACTGGTTTAGCGAGTTAAACTGGTTTATATATTAAATTTGTGTTGGTGCAAGTGGGCCTTAGGGTGATAGGTACTGATAACTATGGATGGAAACATTCCAAACACAAATCCACTTTACAAAATATTACACCCAATTCGACTGCGCTTTTTGTGGTTTTTGGTACATAATCCTTTATTAGGAAAATGGGGAACATGCGCAAAATTTTCAACATTTACAGTGGATGGGCGACCTGGATACTTTCTTGAAGTTAGTTCATTAGTCAAGTCGCTGCCATATATGAGATGTGTATTTGATTTCAAATATAACGACCGCATAGTTTCCCGATATAAAAAAGTCGGCAAGTGCGAGTTGGACTCGCGCACCGAGGGTTCCGTATCATCAGCATCACTCAATATATTTGTATTATGTATGTACAAAAACAATTGTTTTTGAAAGTCACGAACCGCCTAAATAAACACTACAGCAATGGTTTGACTGTGCGGCATAGTACAATTTTATTTTTTTATTTTTTCTTTACTTGTGATTGAGACCTTGCTTCTTGCCAAATTTCATTACTCTAGGTCAACGGTACCTATAGGTTTTGATTTCATTTGAGTGAGTTTGCAAGTGTTAAAATTTGCTATAAATAGCCGTATCTTTTGATTATATTGATTTAGAAGCGTTCATTTTCTATAACTCGAAGGGATCGCAGACGTTAGTATTTCATATTAATTTCAATTTGATATCTTGACTCATTCATTACTGAGAAAATGGATCTTGACACACAAAACAAGCAAATTTTTTTTATATCATATAGCTACAAGATTAAAGTTTTAGGATTTTTTCCTTTACGTATGCTATGAGACCTTACTTCTTAAGCAGGCTCTACACTCGCCCGCGAACCGCGGCCGTGAATCGCGGCCGCGTACACTGGTTCCAAATTGAAATAAATGGTAGGGTAATACCCCACTGACTTTCTCGCTTGTTTGGCGAACTGAACGTTTTTATGTTCGAAATTCAAAATGTACAATAAGAAATTAAATGTAAAATAACAAAATGACTTATCTATCACATCTTTAAATATAAATAATACCTTAATTTAACATTTTTTTTTTTATGGAACCTAACACGGTTGGCTACATCACCTACAACATCCGTGATGTCAGCCCATAACACAGGGTGAACTAGGTGCCATGTCAGTGCTTCCCTTCATTTCATGTCGGCTACACTAAACTGGACGGAAATCACGAACTATTTACATAGCCGTTTCGACCGACGTTTCGTTCAGTGCGGTGGTACCAGCCCGGCCGGGATAAACCCTACCACCTAGTAAGGTAAGAAGGGAAGGGACCTACAGTTTAACGTGGAATCCGAACCACGGTCAGCCTCCAACGGTCGAGCGGTCACCCATCCAATCACTGACCGCGCTCAGCGTTGCTTAATAACAGTTGACTAACCAACCGCGCCACTGAGCTACCGAGGCTGACGAATTTTCTTATCCCTTAGTCGACTTTTACGACATGCGACGGGGAGAGATGCAGTGGGGCTATTCTTTTTAAGTACCGACCCCACACGGTACAAACTTTACTTTCTGGTTTACTTTCTGCTTGACAGTTGTCTTGTCCTAATACTTTTCTAAATGTGGTGGCCGGTGTTTTTTTTTATGGTAAGCACGACATATGGCGCGCGCCAGACTAACGCAGAGGTGTATGTAGTGTAAGTACTGACCCCACACGGTACATTATGTACAATTTCACAAATTTATTCATCTATATTATGATTTATGATGTGAACACCTAGATATAATACATTCGGGGATATAACGCTCCTACTAGGTTACTATTTTTGGGTTACATCTTTCAAATTCAAATTCCAGCGACGACCGCGCAATAGGTGTTGCGTGTAAGACATGTCATATGATTCCATGTCAATACAAATATTTCTAGAATGAATTTCATGTTATGTTAAAAGCGGACTCTCTAAAAAGATACATGTTATGCTCCTACAATCACATTATCAGCACCAAATATTACCCAACTGCCGCCGCCGAGGAAGCTGACGGACGAATTATACTCCATGCAAAGGATACGGTACTAAATGGAGCAACCAGAATCATGATACACACCGTGGACTCCGACGTTGTGATAATCGCCATACATAGCATAATATTTCTCCCTAAAGCAGCTGGCTCTTCAGGAGCTGCGGATTTCCTTCGGCACCCGAAAACACCACAGTTACTTACCCATACATAAAATGGTAGAACATATAGGCATAGATCGATCTGAGGCTATGAGAGGATATCATGAATTTTTTTTATGTAATCCGATATGGGTGGGTAGCTGAGTCGGAGGGGCCAAAGCACATGCTCCGACCAGCCAATATCACCTCCGAGAAGGTAGGTGCCATACCGGAAACTACACTGGATTACTGGCTATACTGGACAAGAGGAGAACACAACCGAGGCTGCTATGCGGCCATCTTACATCCAGTAGTACGGTGGTATCAACCCTAATAATGGGCTAGGGAAGGGAGCTCAGGGAAGCATTCACAGGCTGTGACACTGTTTCTGCGTTCTACTCGAAGGGGAAAACGTGGACCTGGAATGTGTTGCAGCAGTGTCTTGAGGTTACAGTGTGTCAGCAGTGCCTTTAGAGCACTTTCACATTTTCTTTTCTATTTCCTAAATTCAGGATTAAGTTTAGATTTTTATAATACACGGGTTCCAATATAACTATTTTTTACCGTTTAATAGATAGCGACGCTCTTCTCGGAAATGCAATTATTTTTAATGAATGATTAATTTACGTAGGCGTAATTCTACAGGCCCTCCAGGTCAGTATAATAATAAAGTATGTAATAAAATAAATGTTGTGGAAATACGCTGATTGAGAAGTATGAAATGCCGAATGAGAAACAGTGTAGTAAGAATAACTGTGTGGTGGTCATCAATAGTTCGTGACCGACGAAAGAGATTTATAGAGCGGATGTGATTTTTAACCCGCGACGCAAAAAGAGGGGTGTTATAAGTTTAATGTGTGTGTGTATGAATGTGTCGGCTGTGGCATCGTAGCTCCCAAAAGGATGTACCGATTTGGATGCGGTTTTTTTTTTTAGAAAGCTGGTTTAATCGGGATGGTTCTTAGCTATGTTTGTAATCAAGTAATTAAGTAATAAAAAAATGCAATATCTTATAAAGTGAACCGATTTGCATGCGATTTTTTTTAAAAAGATTGAAATAAAAGTTAAATTACCAATTTAAAAAAACCCCGACCCTAAAGTAAAATATAATTTCCGACCTAAAGTCAAAAATAATTTCCGTTTACTTACATAAAGGAGTTGGGGGACCGCTAAGTAAATAAAATATACAAACTCAAGGGCTGCGCCGGCATTTACTTGGCCATCTACCCCGACTCCTATAAGTAAGTAAACGGATATTATTTTTGACTTTTTCATTGTCACGGTTTTTTTTTTAATTTGTGATTTACTTTTTAAATATTGTAGGTACTTTAATTTCGTAAGAAATAAAATATAGCATATTATTTTACTAAAGGATGATGGGCAGATTGGTACCACCCTCCAACAGCAATAAGATATATGTCGTTGGATAGGTATTTTCAATTAGAACAACAATTGTTATGACAGCTTTGTTGTTACAACTGTGCGGTCGGAGTTATGAGACTTATAAGTTCAGTTCTTTCCATACAAAAAAAAAAAAAGATATAAAGTTTAAAAAAAAAATTTTTTTTAGTGGAAAATAATTTAGTTCTTTATTATTTCAATCGTGCTTTACGGTTTGTCTAATTAAATCCTACATGAATCGCATACCAGATAATTGATATTATGTGTGCACATGTGCATGCGATTCATGTAGGATTTAAGGCCGTGACAAACGCCAACGACCTTGAGCATTCGGGAATTCTACATAATGTACCATGCGACTGCTAATTTCGCTTCGCACGTTCAAGTCACATTTAGCGTAGTTTGTCGCTATCAGCCTAAAGAGTTGATGGTTCGGGGTTCGAATCCCACTTTCGTATGTTTTTTTTTTTTTGCTTTTTTATTATTTTAATTATTAAAATGATTGTGGCTTATGTAACTGATGCGTGATTCTAATTTTTTATTTTTTATTATTTTACCTAAATAACATTTTATTGTAATTTCTTCCAAATTATTTTAGTTCATGTACTTACCACTTTTTATAAACCTCTAAATAGACTATCGATGAAAACTAAAATAAAAATAGGTAGGTAGGTAATAGGTAGATAGGCATTTAGGTATGTATGGCAAATATCATAGCAACATAGGTACCGGCCGGCGCGCGCGGCGCGCGCGGCGGCAGCATGGCACGGTGCGGTGGGGTGCGGTGCGGTGCGGTAACTCAGTAGCAGCGTGCCACTCACGCATGCAAGCAAGCAATAACAAGCCGCTCCTCCGCGCCGCGCCGCCGCACTATGGATCGAGAAACGGCCTCCATAGTATTAGGAGATTTTTTTCGCAAACTTGATTTTTTTTGAAAAACTGTTTTTGTTATATTTAGGGTTATATAAGATAATACCAAATATATAGTTGTAGTGATATCAGTCAAGTAGATATTTTATTAAAAATACTTGAAGTTTTCAGTTGTATGGAACGGAGAATGTTGAGTCGATTTTTTCAAAAGTCTTTCGAGGTGTCGCAGATCTTTTAATACATCATGAAGTAGACCACGAGTGTAATAAGACCACATAAAAACTGTAACCCAATTCGACCCGGTATAGAAAATATCTAAGTCCGAATTTATAAATTTTCGTCTATTTTCTTTATACATTATTTATGGTTTAACTTTACAATTAATTACATTTTCTTATGTTTTGTGATTGCCAAGTGTGTAAGTTATACTAATTGGTACATTATGTAACAACTATACCTACCACTGTGGTCGAAAATACCCTCCAATATTTGTAGCGTTTTAAATGTTTATTTGTTATTCATAATTGATTTGAGGACATATTAAATTAACAAATATATGAAGACGAGTAGCTTGACAGTACGTATGTATGTTAGGTTCAAATATCATCATCATCATCATCATCAGCCTGTATCGGTCCACTGCTGGACATAGGCCTCTCCCAAGGCACGCCACCACACGCGGTCTTCCGCTCTTCTCATCCATTCACTCCCGGCTACCTTTAAATATATAAAGTATATATATATATTTTTTATATTTAAAAGTTTGCAATGTATGGGACGGAGAACATTATATTTATTTTGCCGGACTACAAAGATGTGTCAAACTCTTATTAGCAAGGTTGTGTAGCACAACATAAAAATAAACACACTCAGTAAAAAAAAATTTAGAAAGGTGCAGCCTTCCGAGTATCGACAGGTCAAAGTACAGCATTTTTTACCTTTTTTCTTTAACAGTAATTTTTGGTTACATTATGATTGTACAATTATTAAGCAGGTATGCAAATATGTGAGGCATATAATTCTATATCAGATATGTACACACCATTCCGATTGGCAGTGTAAAAAAATAGCAATATTTTTATTTAATAAAACTGAAAACATTATAGTACATTATTCGAAACTGTTAAGAGCTAACAAAGCTTAACAGTAACGTGGTGTTGAAAGTGACGGAAAAGATGCTGTACAAAAAAAAAATTGTGAACGCTCTTTCTCAAGATGTTAAAAAAAATCTATTCAAAATTATTGACCAAAATAAATTTTATAAAAAAATTGTTTTATATAAAATTTGACCCGGTATAGAAAATATGTAAGTCCGAATTTGTAGATTTTTGTTTTCTTTCCTTTAAATATAATTTACAATTTGAGAATAAAACATAAATATAAGGCGTTGCAGCTCATTCATTATGACGACGTATTAGATACTAATTACCATTCGGTAAGACGAAAACATTCCCACATCCCTGTGTGTGAAACCCCACTATATTGGTAAAAACCTGTTTAGTACATCAGGTGGTGTCCTTTGGTCGCGAATTTCAGTTTAGTATTTGTTCAACGCGCGTAAGGGACGGATCTCTCCTTTCGAAACGAGTTATCGCTGTTTTCAAATACTTTCCTTCCTGCATTATTACTTGAAAACTAGGTACATTTTCGGTTCGAACTCTAACAATTTACAAAATGAAAGAGTTTAAATCAAATCTGAACCTTTTTGTTTTCTTAAAAAACGAGCAAGGCCTCTCCGACCCAAACATACTATTTGACAAGTTTTCCGTTCATATATCTGACGAAAACCGTGATCAATTCAAGTGTTTTTGTAAAACCTACTTGTCTAATATGTATAAAAAGTGGAAAAGTATAAATTATTCGTTCAGTTTCTTCTTCATATTTAGTGTACATTGGTTTCTTCAAATGCAAATTTGAAACATGGTTGACGTCAGACATAAAGTGGCCCGAATATGTTCAAAACATACCTCAAGAACCAAGACATGAGGGAGCGGAACCATTCGTGCCGCATTCACCAGCGAAACAGCATTCAGAAGCTTCAACATTTCCTAAACCAGAGTTCAGTCCTCGAAAACAATTCCACGAACTTCACTACCAGCAAAGAAGGCGCAGAACCGCACATCTGTGTACGGAAAATGACTTCGACGAGCTCGCATTCGCTGCGGTGAGTAAAGGTATTAATACGGAAAGACATGATGTTGCTGAGGTGCTTAAGTTTCTTCTGGAAAATTCAGATGAGGTTGGTAGAATAAAGGAATACATTCAAGTTAAAAAAAAAACATAATACTCGCCGGAGAAAGCCCTCAGCCTCTTAAGTTCCCAGCAACTCCCCAAATCGCAATACTGCGAACTACGGACAACGGCAATTGAAGCAGGAGTTGAACTGTATCCCTTATACTATCAGCTCCAAAAAAAAAAAGGTCGAGTGTTACCGTCCGAAAGAAAGTGTCAAGGTCACGGAAGTGGAAGCACATGTTTTTGCAGCATACAATAATGCAGGAAGGATAGTATTTGAAAACAGCGATAACTCGTGTCTAAAGGAGAGATCCGTCACTTACGCGCGTTGAACAGATAATAAACTGAAATTCGAGACCAAGGGACACTAATTACCGGTTTTTACAAATATAGTGGGGTTTCACAAACAGGGATGTGGGAATGTTTTCGTCTTACCGGATGATAATTAGTATCTAATGCGTCGTCATAATGAATGAGCTGCAAAGCCTTGTATGTATGTTCTATTCTAAGATTGTAAATTATATTTAAAGGAAAGAAAACAAAAATCTACAAATTCAGACTTACATATTTTCTATACCGGCTCGAATTTTATATAAAACAATTTTTTTATAAAATTAATTTTGGTGAATCTTTTATTTATAAGTTCGGTTTATTAATTTGTTCTGTTTTTATTCAACCTTGTATTTATTTTGGTGAATAATTTTGAATAGAAAATTATTTAACATCTTGAGAAAGTGCAACTGTTCACGATTTCTTTTTGTACAGCCTCTTTTCCGTCACGTTCAACATCACGTTACTATTAAGACTTTGTTAGTTCAGTTTCGAATAATGTACTATAATGTTTTCAGTTTTATTAAATAAAAATACATACATACATAGCGTCACGCCTGTTTCCCGGTGGGGTAGGCAGAGACAACGGATCCCCACGTGCCACGATCCTGACACACCTCTGCCGCCTCTTCCACTCCCATAATGTTCTTCATGCATGCTCGTCGGTTACGGGTACTACGCACTTGCCCCTTTTTGAGCACATGCCCGATCTGGTCCAGGTAAGTGCGTCTAGGGCGACCTTTCCCGACTCTTCCACTCATATTTGCTTCATAAATTTCTTTCGTTAGTCTCCTATCATAAAAATATTGCTATTTTTTACACTGTTAATCGGAATGGTGTGTGCATATCTGATATAGAATTATATGCCTCACATATTTGCATACCTGCTTAAAATTGTACAATCATAATGTAACCAAAAATTACTGTTAAAGAAAACAGGTAAAAAATGCTATACTTTGACCTGTTGATACTTGGAAGGCTGCACCTTTCTAACATTTTATTTACTGAGTATGTTTATTTTTATGTTGTGCTACACAACCTTGCTAATAAGAGTTTGACACATCTTTGTAGTCCGGCAAAATAAATATAATGTTCTCCGTCCCATACATTGCAAATTTTAAAATATAAAAAAAATATATATATACTTTATATATTTGAACCTAACCTACATACGTACTATCAAGCTACGCGTCTTCACATATTTGTTTATTTAATGTGTCCTCAAATCAATTATGAATACCAAATAAACATTTAAAACGCTACAAATATTGGAGGGTATTTTCGACCACAGTGGTAGGTACAGTTGTTACATAATGCACAAATTAGTATATCTTACACACATGGCAATCACAAAACACAAGAAAATGTAATTAATTGTAAAGTTAAACCATAAATAATGTATAAAGAAAATAGACGAAAATTTATAAATTCGGACTTAGATATTTTCTATACCGGGTCGAATTGGGTTACAGTTTTTATGTGGTCTTATTACACTCGTGGTCTACTTCATGATGTATTAAAAGATCTGCGACACCTCGAAAGACTTTTGAAAAAATCGACTAAACATTCTCCGTCCCATACAACTGAAAACTTCAAGTATTTTTAATAAAATATCTACTTGACTGATATGACTACAACTATATATTTGGTATTATCTTATGTAACCCTAAATATAACAAAAACAGTTTAAAAAAAAAAATCAAGTTTGCGAAAAAAATCTTCTAATACTATGGAGGCCGATTCTCGATCCATAGTGCGCCGCTCCTCCGCGCCGCGCCGCGCCGCCGCGTCGTCTCCGCTCCGCGCCACCACAGTGCCGCCGCCGCCGCCGCCCCCGCTCCGCAGCGCGCCGCTGTTGCTAGGCTACTTTTATTTAGGCACGGTTCTATAGTCCTTGCATCTCAAGCGCAGACAGCGTTATACCACAGTACCTATTAGTTATTCTGTGGTTATACCAACGAAAGCCATGCGTATAACGCCCCGTCAAGTTACGTACCGGAGCGTATACTGATAGATACCACAGAAGAGAGATATTACTGATACGGTCGTACTGTATACTGGTACGGAAAATGACACGGTGGCAACATCACCTACAATACAACATCCGAGATGTCAGCTCGTAACAACTGGTGAAGTAGGTGCTATGTCAGTGCTTTTCTTCGGTCGTACCGGCTTCACTGAACTGGACGGAAAAAAAGAAGGGAGTCATATCCCGAAATAGTTTGTATTTTCCGTCCAGTTTAGTGTAGCCGGCACGACCAAAGGGAAGCACTGACATGGCACCTAAGTTCACCCGGTGTTATGGGCTGACATCACGGATGTTATAGGTGATATAGCAAACTGTGTCAGTTTACATAAAAAAATCCCTCAGTCGCCTTTTACGACATGCACGGGGAGAGATGCAGTGGGGCTATTATTTTAAATTACCATCCCACACGGTACAAATATACCTAACCTACCTATCTTTTTTCCATTCGATCCAAACACAGAAGACAGAAATGACGACCGACACGCGGGCGCAGCAGGGCAGGAGCGAGCAAGCGAGCCCGGAACTAAAATTGTATCTAGTATTGAAGTGCCTGCTAAATTGACGAAGGCAAAAATTTTACCCTTCCGACTGAAGAATTACGTCAATAATTTCATGTAGGCGTTTTTTGTTTTTTATTTTTATCTCCTTTCGTGGATAAAATAATAAAAAAAATTGAATAGAGTTTTCTCAGAGCTTTGTGACCTTTGAATCGGTGGTATTGTAAAATTGTAATAATACACACATACTCAGATTTTCAAAAATTCATGCTTTTTTTATATATTTTTAATTTTATGTTTATTACTTACTTTTACTCATTATTAAAAAAACCAGCAATGCACTTTGTTGGTAAGGAACCAAAATATAGGTTGGTATTTTTTTAATTTTCTGAATGTGTGTCAATTGGTCAGTTTTGGACCTTCTTTGTCGCACTTTTTGCATGTTTTGCGTATTTGGCGTTTGTCACCGCCTTAATGCTATCTCCTCCAAATGTATTATTAAGATAGAGCTGCGCGGGAATTTACTTAGCAGTCACCCGATCCCTTTAAGTAAACGGAAATTATGATGGACTTTTTAAGAGTCGGGTTTTTTAAAATTTGCTATTTAACTTTTTCTATATTTTCTTCAAATATCTTTTAAACTATGCATATTAAAATTATAAATGTACTCCTTATAACTCGCTTATAACGAGCCCTATTTTCGTTGATATGTCACACGATGCACTTACCAAAATAAGCTACGAGTACTTAGGAGATCTGTCTGTCACCTAGTTTATTTTTGTATGGACAGAAAGACAAACACAAGACCTATGAGGGATCCGTTTTTTTCCTCTTTTGAGGTACGGAACCCTAAAAAAAGAGGAAAAAAAAACAACATACTTGGGCTTCATGTTGAATCCGTTGAGCGTGTTGATGAACTCATGATGGAGCAAGTCTGCGTACTTGTTCAGGCCCAGCTTGAAGGAGACGAGCCCCTGTGCGTACCGCTGGTTGTGGAGGGCGATGCGGTGCTGATTGTCGGCGAAGATCTTCATGCGGAAACTCTCCTCGAAATCACCGTCATACTTCTTCTTATACTGGAGCTGTGGGGTAGCAATCGGGAATTCGGATGTTTGTCCAAGTACTGCACCGACATAAAAACAATGTAAAAGAAGTGGAGAAATAAAAAAAACATTGCAATAAATAATACATAATGATGAGACAAATGTATAATATTGATAAAATTAACCTAATAAATAAATAAAAAACTAAATACAAACATTTAAGTTTACTGTAAGTAAAAAAAATCGTCCAACTCCTCCCACTCCGCCACAGTACCCATACGCTGGCTGCGTTACCCCTTTGAATGGCTAGGCCTATTTGCTGAAAGAAGAAAGACTTGGCGCGTCGGTCACCAGACTTATCAATAAGAAGCTTTCCTAGGACGTTTCCGAAAGTCCTTGCGTCGGGTGACCACATGCCAAGTGTTACCACAGCAAAGGCCAGGAATTCGAAGTGGCCGCGCAAGCCAACGTATTTTGTAATTTTCTGGTTTTTTATTTTATTTTTTAAAATGATTATATACTTGAACTTCGGTAGAAATCTATAAATTATTGCACTTGGCATGGTAATTGGTGCATCTTGTGTAAAACTAACTATACAAAGTTCACCTTGAACGCGGTCCACTCCTCGCGGACAAGGTCATTGAAGGAGACGGCGCTGACCGCAGCCACGAGGCAGCACACAGGCACCAGGGTCATCATTGTTTTCTGTGTCAATCATGGAGTAATGCAGTTGTGATGTGAAATCGGTATGTAGGTAATCTAACCGCATTACTATAAAGAAAAAATTATACAAGTTCAATAGTAGTGTGCTAATTAAAGAAATTACTTTTTTTTATGGCATCTGACACGGTTGGCTACATCACCTACAACATCCGTAGTGATGTCAGTCCATATGGCCTAGCGCGCACCGCGGTGCGTTGAGTTGCGGTGCGTTTTTATTAAATCTGCATCAGGAAAAAAACCTGGTTGTCCAGTACGCGCACAGCGGTAAATATTCGCACGTGTTTGCCCTTCGAGTCCGAATCCGAACTCCCGCCGATAATGGACTACCACACACAACACGAAAGTCTGCGGCTGCGTCCTGCGTATACCCAACAACCCGAGCAACAACCTGCAGGCCGCGCCGCGCCGTCCGCGCGGATTTTTCCGCAGTGCGCGGGGGAAGTGTCTATTCGTAGGTATACCTGCATGCAGGTATACCTACGAATAGCCCTGTCCGATCGGTAATGTTTAGGTATACTACGGTGGTCTACTGGTAGGAAATCAAATAGGACACTCCCACTTTTTTTTTTTTTTTTTTTGGCAATTGTCTTTATGAGACATTTAGGCCAGTGTCAAGTTCGTGAGGATTCATGGTCATCAAAACATGACGACAAACAGAAAACATACACACATGTACAACACATATGATATGATATATAAAAGAAACATGATAGTCATAAAGAAATTTTGTTGTTTCTTATGAATAATACTAAAATATATATTATAGAGGGATGTGGGAGAGTTAGTAGATATTTCATATTAACAGGACGGGGGATTTTAATGGGCAATGTCAAGAGAAGATCATACAGAGGAGGAGTTTTGTTATGGAGAGGACATAAAAAGAATATGTGATCGAGGTCAGCCTCTCCTAGGCCGCATTCACTTATGGAGGAGTCTCCAATGTGTATCTTTGCCAAAAAAACTGGGGAACAACAGTGACCTAGGCGCATACGGCATATAATAGAGGTCTCCTTTTTAGGGTACTGGTTAAATTTTGAGAACCAAGGTTTACAACGAATCTCTGGCTGGAGAGAGGCATAGTGCCGACCTTTCCACCTGCTGGTTCGCATGTACTCCAGTGACCATTCTGATGACAAATGTTGCCTAGGGAGGCTGACCAAGTCGAGAGGTTGGATGGAGAACGATAGGACACCTGTCTCAATAGCCGCCTTGGCGAGAGCATCTACTTGCTCATTGCCAACAATTCCGGAGTGGCTAGGGATCCAGGTTAAAGTAACCTCTAGGTTGTCGGACTCACATTCAGCTAATATATCCTTGATGTTAAGGATAATTTGGTGGATTTTGGCCGAAAAGGGGTATTGGTGAAGAGCTTTTAGACAGCTAAGTGAGTCAGAGAATATGACAGCGCGTCTAAGCTGGTGTGTTTTAACATATGTCACCGCACCCAATACGGCAACACATTCTCCAGTGAAGACGGAGGTTTCGCTGGGACATTTCCACTTTTTGCGGACGTTAATATTTTCATAGAACATGGCTGCCCCAACGCAACCTGTTGAGGACAGTTTTGATGCATCCGTGAAATTTTTTTCGCAATGCGGCCATTTTTTGGAGGTAAATAATCTAAACTTCCGGTCCGCGTTAGGAGTATCTTTGTCGATGCCTATGTCCCAATATACAGTTGGTTTGAAGAGAACAGAGGAGAATGGGAAGTTATAGATAGGAAGACGATCAGAACGTAAGACTGGAGCAGAAACACGTTTAAATCTAGTGAGGCTCTCCACCAGGAGCGGGTCACTTTTACGAGCCCAGTACGGGTTGGATTGGCAGTGTTCCTCTAGCTGTTGGAGTTTAAGGAAAATGGGATGTGAAGACAGTTGAGCAGAGCGGAGAAGGAATCTATCCGCCAAATATTGACGTCTTAGGGAGAGTGGGGGCTCTATGCACTCCACTTGGAGAGCGTTAATTGGAGAGGACTTCATTGCTCCAATGATTATTCGCATACACTTGGCTTGAATGAGTTCTAGTCTATGTAAGGCCTTCTTGCTGCAGGGCTCTAGGACAAAGGAACAATAGTCCATGCGGCTGCGTATTAGGGCATTGTAGAGTAGTTTCTGGGAGAAAGGGTGAGCTCCCCACCAGACCCCAGATAATGTGCGGAGAATATTAATATTTTTTTCACATTTCTGGGATATGTAGTTCAGATGTGGTATTCCTGACATATTACAGTCTAGGGTCACCCCAAGGAATTTTGCTTGATTTCCAACCGGGATTGGTGTTCTATTGAATGAGATTAGGGGATCAGGAATAACTCTTTTTCTTGTAAAGACAACGATACTGCTCTTGGGTGCGGACAGCTGCAGGCCGTGAGCAGTAAGCCACAAACCAAGGGCGTCCAGGGCTAGATTGATGGAAGCTGAGGCCGAGGTTATGGATTTGTTAGGAAGATATAGGAGTAAATCATCAGCATATTGAAGAATGCGGCAATAAGGGAGGACACTTTGATCTAGATCGCAAGTGTATATATTATAGAGTAGGGGACTAAGTACAGACCCTTGTGGCAAGCCTTTCCATATGGATCTAGGGCTTGTCTGTGAGTTTTGAACTCTGAGGGAGATTGTTCTGTCAGAAAGAAGGATAATTATAAAATTGATCAGCTTAACCGGGATTCTCAGCTGGAGAAGTTTCTTTCTGAGAACCGGAAGCAGGACATTATCATAAGCCGCAGAGATGTCGAGAAAAGCTGCAACGGTTGATTCGTTGGAGCTAAAAGCAAGACGAATATCGGAAGTAAAAATGCTGAGACTGTCCGAAGTACTCCTTCCTTTTCTAAAACCATATTGAGTTGGGGCCAGGAGACCTCCACTTTCCACAATCCAATCCAATCGGTTCTTGATTAGGTGTTCCGTTATCTTTGCCAAAACTGAGGAAAGGGCTATAGGGCGGTAGGCTGATGGATCACATGGATCTTTGAATGGCTTAAGGATGGGGATCACTATTTGTGTTTTCCAGGAGACTGGTACACAGCCAGTGTCAATCATCAAGTTAATGAGATCTAAGAAGTAAAGTAAGGTTTTGGGTTTGGATTTAGCTATAAAAGAGTATGGGACACCATCGATGCCAGGAGCAGAATCCTTAGCCTTATCAAGGACATAAGAGAGTTCTGTGAGGGTGAATGGAGCTATCATTGGATCATTAGGAGGGGGACACGATGGTGTTTGGAGGGGTTGGGGCAATTCCTCCCTTTGTGGGACTGATGGGGGGGCTAGTCTGTCCAGAAAAGCTTCAACCCATTTGGCAGGGTCAGCTCTTAGCACAGTTGGGGGGGTAAAAGACGTCCTGTAACATTTAATTTTACTCCAAACTACTGAGGGTTTCATTGTTGGAGAGATGGAGGAGCAAAAACTCTTCCATCCCTCTTTTTTTCCTTTTCTGTAGGTTTTTTTCCTTTTCTGTTTCTTGCGTTTAGATTTAGCAACTGTTTTCCTATATATTAAAAAATTTTCCATTGTCATATTATGACAGAACTCCAATTCAGAAGCATTCCTAGCCTTGACTGCCTGGGAACATTCCCTATTCCACCATGGGGGGGGGAAGATATTCTTCCAGATGCAATATTTTTAAGGGGGATCAAAGTGTCCGCTGTAGAGACTAATGATTCCATAAATTGGTCATAATATGTGAATAAAAGCGCTTCTGTAACATGGGGCAAAGAAGATACCTTTACCTCCACCGCGGAACCAAAAATATCCCAGTCTACATCAGACACTCTATATTTCAGAAGTGGGGGTAGAGCAGGGCCAGTATGGGCTTTGAGAGGGATATTGAGGGTAATAGGGAAGTGGTCACTACCGTAGGACAGGTTGGATATATTCCAAGAAATCAAAGAGGATAAGGAAGGGGAGCATATACTGAGATCCACCACACTGCGGTTCTGAGCTGGGGATACTCTTCGAGTAGGGGATCCATCATTTAGAACACATAAATTAAAGTCGTCAATGATATCAGCCATTCTAGATCCAAATGGATCGCAATGTGAGGAACCCCATATATAGTGATGGCAGTTGAAGTCACCAAGAATAATAAAGGGGTTTGGTAGAGACCGAATTAGAGCTCTCAGCTCAGAAGAAACAGAGTTATGGGGATGTGGTATGTATATAGATAGGAAAGTGATGTCGTTCGCCCTCACAGGGACAGCATTTAGTCTGTCGCTGTGAGGGGGAAGGCTCACTTGGGAGAAGGGGACTGGGTTTCTGATTAGCAGGGCGCAACCGCCCCATCCATCGTCCCTGTCATCACGCAGGCAGGCATAACCCGGCACTCTAAAAAGTGACTCAGGTTTCAGCCAGGACTCGGTGATGGCAAAAACGATGGGTTTTGTTTTATTAATTTAAAAAATTATGTCCTGCTTTTTACTGCGTACGCTCCTTGCATTCCATTGCAACACTGTTGCGTTGGCCATTGTCAAGGATATTATTGAGTAATTTAATTTTTGAAGCAACGTTGGACGGTACAGGGGAAGAGCAAATGGAAGAGATCAGGGAGGTTAGAATTACCTCCAGAAGAGAAGAATCTAGTGTGTTATTGCCAGGATCGGCTTGGAGAGCACCACCATTTGAGGGGGGGAGGACCGGGTTACTTATCAACGCTTGATGAGCAACTCTGTCGTATCCCGGAGTGAGAAGAACTCGGGGTTTTGGTTTGAGCATTATGGTTTTCTTATATGACGTTGGACCAGTTTTTAATACATCAGAAAATGATTTTTTTGTGGGACCATACTGTTTCGAGGCTTCTGCATAGGAAACTGATTCCTCTGCCATCATCAGTTTTATTTTTTTTTGTCGTTCTTGTTCAGGACACTGTCTGCTGGTGGCAGGGTGATTGCCCTTGCAATAGAAACAAACCCTATCAGCAGGATTTGCAGGACAGGAGTCACCGGGGTGTTCTTGTCCGCACGCAGCGCATCGCGGCTTCGAGCGGCATTGAATTTGTGTGTGGCCAAACCGGAGGCATTTGTGACATTGAATCGTAGGGAGTTGATAGAGATCGACTGTTAATGCAAAGTAGCAACAAAATACCCTGTTGGGGAGAGTCTGGCCGTCAAAGGTAAGAACAACAGTTTGGGATGGTTTCCAGACTGTCGCTCCCTCTACTATGGTTTTAAAGTTGAGGCGCCGTGCCTTCAGCACTGGACCACAGCCATCAGGGACCTTGATGTGTTCCAGTATTTCTTCGGATGACCAATCCACTGGGATGTTTCTGACGATTCCCATCCTGGTGACATTGTACGCAGGGATAATAGATTTGTAACCAAAAGAAGTAAGTTTGTCACTATTCAAAAAGTCATTCGCCCCTCTTGCTGATGAGAATTGAACTGCTATACGATTCCTGCCTACTCTCTTAACCCCATCCGGTTTAATGTCTGAGAAATTATTTTTGTACAGAAACAGGCCAAACTTCACCAGATGGAGAGACGTGCCCGATGCAGGGTCCTCCTCCGGTCGCGTAATATGAACTATGAAAGTGTTGTCGGTGCTTTTGTATTCCTGCCTCGCGACTGACACGGCGGGCGTAAAGCTGCCTTGCGTGGTTTGGGGCGAGATTGCAGATTGTTGGGTGTTGGATTTTGAGGCCAGGGTGGTTTTACGGCGTAAAACATTATCAGAGTCTGAATGAGAGTCCGAATCATCAGACTTATGTCCGTCAAGCTTTACTTTGGATGAACGTATTTTTTTATTATTATTTTTAATTTGTTTGGGAGGAATCGAACAATCCATAGAGGTTTCCGCGGAGGTAGTAATTTCGACTTCTTGAGATACAGGAGGGGGAGAAAATGGAGCCCAATCGGGTGGACTGGAAGCTTCCGCAGCGAGAGCCGCTAGCGCTGCCGCCCGCTCGAGCTCCATCATGGAGGTCCCACCGGGATCGTGGGGCCTCGTTCCGGTGTCGAAGTTATCCATGATCACGCCACTGTTGCATACTAAATTACTTACCGAGTTAGTAGACAACACAAATTGTTAGCACGGAACGACAAAACAAGACTCTAAGCCCTTATTTACGAATAAAAAGGCAATGTTTTATCGGACCAAGGCACAAACACATGTGGTAACCACAGACAATCATTCACCAGTCCACACTCCCAGTTCTTAGATGTGGAGAGTGCGCGGGCGCACGCCCTCTGACGAAAAGTGCCTGGCACTTGAGGGGTGATTTTTGCAAAATGGCTCCGGCATTTGAGCGGATAAGAGCGTTCCGTGCAAAATGACAGGCGACGGTGCTGCCATTCAAGTAAATAATATACAGGGTGTCCCAGAAACCGACGATAATCCTTTGACAGCAGATAGGGCTGCTAATTACCTCTCAGAATATCTAGTTTTAGGTTTAGTAAAAATGGCTTAGTTTTTGAGATATTGTCATTTTTGTAAAAATCCAAAATTTTCTCCCTCAGCTCATTTTTTTAAATGCCACAAGTACAAATGTAAGATTTTCTTAAATCTAGTTTTTGTCAAATATTCCTAAAAAGTAAGGCTTTCACACGGTATAATTTATTTTTTCATGTTTAATCCTGTTTAGCTGAAAAACGACTTAAGAGCCACATGTTAAAATTTTTTCAGCCTCATCCCTTGAGTTTGGCCCTTCGCGGTGAAAAAAAATATTACTACACTAAAGTGGAATTATGCAACAAAAATACGCTCATCTAATGTAGTTTTTAAAATGGTACATCACTTACCGATTTGCGCAAAAATTTATGAGATATTGTTATTTAACTGCAAAAGGACCTCGGAATTTGATAACTGTTCTACCAAGTACGAATTGGAATAAAATGAACACTTGAAGTAAATTGGTATTTATTAACCTGTTAAAGTAGATGTTCAAATTGTTTACCACCTGCACAAATGCTAGCTCGACATCTTCTCACAAATGCCCGGTTGATGCGTCGAGCAAGTACTCGATGCAAGTGCAGATACGTCCACCTATTCTATGTAGTTTGTGTTTTCCGTCCAGTTGAGTGTAGCCGGCACAACCGAAGGGAAGCACTGACGTGGCACCAAGTTCACCTGGTGTTATGGGCTGACATCACGGGTTGTAGGTGATGTAGCCAACCATGTCAGTTTACATTGAAAAAAAACCTGAGCTTCTGCCGTAATTCTTTCTTTGAGCTCTGGGGATGCAAGTGGCTAGGAGGCCACAAGACGTCCGTTGGATTGTAGAAACTTTAAACGGGCGAATTATCTTGAGTTTCTGCAACAGGAGCTTCAGAGCCTTTTAGAAGATTTACCATTGGCCATACGGAGGTGGTTGCAAAATTATGGCTGCGCAAAAATTACGCACTTCTCTAGCGTAATGGGCTGGCCCATTACGCTAGAGAAGTGCGTAATTTTTTAGACCAAGCATATCCCCACAGATGGATCGGACGTCTAGGTCACTTTTATTATTGAGGCTATTTAAAAGAAACAGTTTACGGGAAACCGGTGGAAAACTTCATAGAGCTCAAAGAAAGAATTACGGCAGTAGCTCAGGTTTTTTTAAACGGTTTTTTTTATGTAAACTGACATGGTTGGCTACATCACCTACAACATCCGTGATGTCACCCCATAACACCGGGTGAACTTGGTGCCACGTCAGTGCTTCCCTTCGGTCGTGCCGACTATAGTCAAGTGGACGGAAAACACAAACTATTTACATAGCATAGGTGGACGTATCTGCACTTGCATCGAGTACTTGCTCGACGCATCAACCGGGCATTTGTGAGAAGATGTCGAGCTAGCATTTGTGCAGGTTGTATACTATTTGAACATCTACTTTAACAGGTTAATAAAGACCAATTACTTCAAGTGTTTATTTTATACCAATTCGTAGTTGGTAGAACAGTTATCAAATTCCGAGGTCTTTTTGCAGTTAAATAACAATATCTCATAAATTATTGGGCAAATCGGTAAGTGATGTACTATTTTAAAAACTACATTAGATGGGCGTATTTTTGTTGCATAATGCCACTTTAGTGTAGTAATTTTTTTTTTCACCGCGAAGGGCCAAACTCAAGGGATGAGGCTGAAAAAATTTTAACATGTGGCTCTTAAGTCGTTTTTCAGCTAAACAGGATTAAACATGAAAAAATAAATTATACCGTGTGAAAGCCTTACTTTTTAAGAATATTTGACAAAAACTAGATTTAAGAAAAGCTTACATTTGTAATTGTGGCATTTAAAAAAATGAGCTGAGGGAGAAAATTGTGGATTTTTACAAATATGACAATATCTCAAAAACTAAGCCATTTTTACTAAACCTAAAATTAGATATTCTGAGAGGTAATTAGCAGCCCTATCTCCTGTTAAAGGATTATCGTCGGTTTCTGGGACACCCTGTATATCTCTTAAACAAAGCCATAACTGGAAAAAACAAGCCATGAAGCTGTAGTTGATTTTGATTTATTCTAAGATACTGGAAACAGTTTTGTATTGCTCTGATTATCCATAAACATAATAAAGGATTACGGTGGCCATCGAAATCCGTTATTATGATTGTGGATAAACTGAGCAATATATTGTAGGGAAAAATATTATCTATATTTCTATGAGGGTGTTGTATTGAAACAATTTATGCTTCTCAAGATAATTTAACTTGAATGTACAATTTTCGTACATTTTCGTTATTTTTTGGAGATTTATTTAACACCTTTTCAAAGTAGTAAAATAATTTTTTTTTCGCTATGTTTGTTAATTAAAGATCAATACTTAAATAAAATATATTTTTTACAGATTTTTTATCTTTACCAATAGCTCAATAATTTCGTTTAAAGTTGACCTTTTGACCCTTATTCTCGCCTAATCTCTGTTTGGCATACCTACGAGTTCTTAATTAATAATCTCTGTTTGGCGTACCTACGAATAGCTCTGTCCGTGCGCGGGGTTTCATACAAGGTCTATACCTTGGTCTATACGATGCAAAAAATATTTGCGGCGACGCACCGCAACAAATCTGCAGCAATTAACAGATTTGAAATCCGGTGCAATTTTTTTTTCGCCAGTGCGCGCGCTTCTATGTGCTTCAATAGTAAGTACACAGATTTTGCGAAAAAAAAACGTACTGAAATTTACCGCAGTGCGCGCTAGGCCTAACACCGGGGGGTGAACTAGGTGACATGTCAGCGCTTCCCTTAATTTAATGTCGGCTACACTTAATTTAATGGACGGAAAACACGAACTATTTATACGCCCCGGCACGTAACTTGGCCTCTGTACGAGCGGGACAGCGTTATACCAACGATCGCATGCGTATAACGCCGTCCCTCTCGCACAGAGGCCAAGTTACGTGCCGGGTAGCAAGCGGGTAGCCGTTTCGACCGACATTTCATTCAGTGCGGTGGTATCAACCCGGGCGTGATAAACCCTACCACCTAGTAAGGTAACAAGGGAAGAGACCTACAGATTCACGCGGAATTCGAACCACGGTCAGCCTCCAACGGCCGAGCGGTCACCCAACCAAGTAATAACCGCGCCCAGGTGTGCTTAACACTGAGCTATAAAGAATTGACTAGAATGTATATTTGATCTTCAATTGTTTTAATATGTCTTCCATCCAGGGACTTCTCATTCGCATATTATTGCGCGATCTTTTCTTAGAATTAACAACTTGAAACCTAATTAACCCAATTATATAAAACATGATAATTTCCATTTATTATAGGTAATGTTGTAGTATTTATATAATATATTTATATTCTGTAGGTTTCCTTACATAGGTACTTACTTATATTTTTTAAGGTTCATTAAAATTTTTCTCTTCCTAATATTTGCTACTAACTACATTCCTTCATTTATACATTTCACACACATATAGTTTGGATGTAAGAAATATCTTTTGTACCTCTATTCGTTATTTTTCTTGTAAATTAACCATCTTGAGAAGTGACGTCATGAAGGTTTCCGACAAAAAAGTGGTCGAAATGAATTTATTGTAAAAGACTAAGAAAAAAGAAAAGTGGGCCGGGATAGATAAGGCAAACGTGTCGGAGGATCTCAGTGGTACATATTTATGGTACACCGTGAGAGGAAAGAAATTGGAAATGGTATCAAAAATATGGTATAGCTAGGTCACAACAGTTTTCATGTTCACAATAGCTGATTAACTATTTTAATTGACTTGGTGTTCCGCCAACAGAAGGACCATCATTTAGGGTTCCGTAGGCGAAAATAATTGGGAATCGCTGGTCTAAAATAGGGACGAGAAGAAATTGTGCCAACATTGGTAGTCAAAACGAAACGAACACATTGGCGGCGACATGCAGGTAGGAGGAGAACCAGTGAATTTGAGGACAATCCAAGAGGAAAAACTTCAGTATTAAGACCAATGATATTATATGGCGTCGTCGCCCCCCCCCCCCCCCCCCTCTAAACCTTATCCGATTTTTACAATATTTATTTTTTGTTGTAATTAGGACAGTCGGATCTAGTTACTGTCTTTTTATTTTTTTAATATCTAAGTAAAGTGATGTTATGTCCCCGGGACACAGAACACCAACCCGGGTCATCTGCACTTTCGAATTGATGCACACCTGTGAAAAGTATAAATAAGTGTAGGGAATGTTCTAGGTTTTCAATCTACAGGATTATCTTTAGTATACTGAAACGTTGAAACAGCAAGTTTTTTAACTTCGCTTGATAGAAAAAAATTCAAACATTCCTCTATTTTTACAGCAATTTCTATAAAAATATGAAGAATGAATGTACATTTTTTATAATTTTTCTCCAAATACAATTTATATATTTTAAGTAAAATATCATTTTAAAAAGTCACAAAGCTAAAATTTTTCATACTTATTAAAATAAAAAAGATTTGCGCGTTATTCGCCTTCGCTTTGTTTTATCGTAAGCGCCTTGTGGCGAAATGCCTCGCGCTCGCTTTGTCTCGCGAAGCTCCCCACTCCGCTGAGCCATAGCCGTCTCTATTTTGTGCGCATGAAATTAGATATTCTGTGGCGTGGGTGGAACAGGCTTAATGAACTTCATGACATCAAAAAAGAAAAAATTCAAATGTTTCGAGGTCAAAATACAAATTGTTAGCTCCGGTGTTGTAGGTATATTACATCTAAACAAAAAATGACCGGAACGTAGAAGGACTGTCCTTAAGACAAGAATTTTTTTTTAATCGGTTAAGGATTAGGGGGCTAGAAAGCATAAATTCCGATAGACGATTTTGTATGGAGAAAGTTAACTTCCGTCTCGTCGCTGAGTTATTTTATAGGTACAAATTAATTTAACTAAAGTAATTAAATAAACTAAATTAATTAATTGAAAATTAAATAAATTTTAAATATTTCTTAATAATTATATATAAATGCGTAGGTACCTACTCACTGTCAGATATGAAATGAGTGTAGTAAAGAGAGCCTGAACGTCTCACCCGAACAAGTGAAACTGATGCAATAAATATATTTTTGTTAATTGTTAATTTTAAAAATATTAATTGTTTTCTTATCTAATTATGGCAAACACCGCGAAGGTCTGCATTAGTTCCTTTAAAATCGATTAACACACTATAATATGGTTTTTAAACGGTTTTATTTAGCTTGACTCCGTATATTTGTTTCTATCTTTGTTTCAAATCTTGCGACAACTTTTTCAACTACTTCTACTGAACCGATTTTTATGAAACTTTGCACAGACATTCAGTTCTCGTGACAATACAATATTATGATAATTTCAACTTGGTAACGAGGGTCTGATGATGGAGTCAGGAGGTGTACAGTGGAACTCTTCAACCGTTACTAGTAACCCACTCGAGTTTGCGCTCATTTGGTTTGTTTGGACGAGTGTCCCATACTTCTACCAATACACTTGGTGACGAGGGTCTAATGATGAAGTCAGGAGGTGGAGAGTGGAACTCTTCAACCGTTACTAGTAAGCCCCTCGAGTTTGGGCTCA
Source organism: Nematopogon swammerdamellus (assembly GCA_946902875.1). NCBI lineage: Eukaryota > Metazoa > Arthropoda > Insecta > Lepidoptera > Adelidae > Nematopogon > Nematopogon swammerdamellus. Next base: position 16,205,160 of record OX336345.1, read on the forward strand.
TTTGGTTGGTTTGGACGAGTGTCCCATACTTCTACCAATACACTTGGTGACGAGGGTCTGATGATGGAGTCAAGAGGTGTACAGTGGAACTCTTCAACCGTTACTAGTAACCCCCTAGAGTTTGGGCTCATATGGTTTGTTTGGACGAGTGTCCCACACTTCTACCAATACACTTGGTGACGAGGGTCTGATGATGGAGTCAGGAGGTGTACAGTGGAACTTTTCAACCGTTACTAGTAACCACCTGGAGTTTGGGCTCATTTGGTTGGTTTGGACGAGTGTCCCATACTTCTACCAATACACTTGGTGACGAGGGTCTGATGATGGAGTCAGGAGGAGGACAGTGGAACTCTTCAACCGTTACTAGTAACCCCCTCGAGTTTGGGCTCATGTGGTTGGTTTGGACGAGTGTCCCATACTTCTACCGATACACTTGGTGACGAGGGTCTGATGATGGAGTCAGGAGGTGTACAGTGGAACTCTTCAACCGTTACTAGTAACCCCCTCGAGTTTGGGCTCATTTGGTTGGTTTGGACGAGTGTCCCATACTTCTCCCAATACACTTGGTGACGAGGGTCTGATGATGGAGTCAGGAGGTGGACAGTGGAACTCTTCAACCGTTACTAGTAACCCCCTCGAGTTTGGGCTCATTTGATTTGTTTGGACGAGAGTCCCATACTTCTACCAATACACTTGGTGACGAGGGTCTGATGATGGAGTCAGGAGGTGGACAGTGGAACTCTTCAACCGTTACTAGTAACCCCCTCGAGTTTGGGCTCATTTGGTTGGTTTGGACGAGTGTCCCATACTTCTACCAATACACTTGGTGACGAGGGTATGATGATGTAGTCAGGAGGTGGACAGTGGAACTTTTCAACCGTTACTAGTAATCCCCTCGAGTTTGGGCTCATTTGGTTTGTTTGGACGAGTGTCCTATACTTCTACCAATACACTTGGTGACGAGGGTCTGATGATGGAGTCAGGAGGTGTACAGTGGAACTCTTCAACCGTTACTAGGAACCTCCTCGTGTTTGGGCTCATTTGGTTTGATTGGAAGAGTGTCCCATACTTGCCGAACGCAAATGTATGAAACAGACATACCATCTGTTCAAATTGATTTTGAAAGGGACGGCGGGCACCTTATCCATCCTAAAGCCATACAGTTTCCAGCAAAGTTTAATTATGGAACAGCTGAGAGACGGATGTTACAGATAATTTTGTCATGGGCCTCCACTGTCCATAAAATGCAGGGCAGTACTGTTGAACATGCTGTCGTGTGTTTGGGCTCCAGACTATTTGAGGAGGGTCAAGCGTATGTTGCATTGACTCGCGTAAAGTCTTTAGAAGGGCTATATATTGAGGAGCTTGATTGTGAAAAATTGACAGGTAAGAAACCGAGTAACAAAGATGCAATAAGAGAGTTGGAAAGGATGAGGAGTTTGCGTAGGTAATGAATGATACGAGCCAAAAATCAAACTAAAAACGAGTAAAAAAAAAAAATAGGTAAAAAAACTTTTAAGTTAAACGGTTTTATTAAAAAAAAACTAGAAAAAAAATCATCAACTGTACAAAAAACTAGAAAATAATTAGGGCACAGGCCTGGGCCTTCTTAAGATTTTACGTCTGGATAAGAAATCGTGCAATATTAGCGTGCTGTCTTCTCATGTCGGATGCCAAAGGGCACATTGTGTCGCTGCGTCAGCGGAATAAGTAATAAATTGAGACTTTTAACATACTAATATAAAAACGTGGGGCGCATGTTATTACGCATATTATACGCCCCACGTTTTTATATTATAGTATGGTAAAAGTCTCAATTGGGTGCCAGGTATCCTACCTTATATATAATATACAGGGTGTCCCAGAAACCGACGATAATCCTTTGACAGGAGATAGGGCTGCTAATGACCTCTCAGAATATCTAATTTTAGGTTTAGCAAAAATGGCTTAGTTATTGAGATATTGTCATTTTTGTAAAAATCCAAAATTTTCTCCCTAACCTCATTTTTTTAAATGCGACAAGTACAAATGTAAGATTTTCTTAAATCTAGTTTTTGTCAAATATTCCTGAAAAGTAAGGCTTTCACACGGTATAATTGATTTGTTCATGTTTAATCCTGTTTAGCTGAAAAACGACTTAACTTCATCCCTTGAGTTTGGCCCTTCGCGGTGAAAAAAAAAATAACTACACTAAAGTGGCATTATGCAACAAAAATACGCCCATCTAATTTAGTTTTTATAATGGTACATCACTTACCGATTTGCCCAATAATTTATGTGATATTGTTATTTAACTGCAAAAGGACCTCGGAATTTGATAACCTGTTCTACCAACTACGAATTTGAATAAAATAAACACTTGAAGTAAATTGGTATTTATTAACCTGTTAAAGTAGATGTTCAAACTGTTTACAACCTGCACAAATGCTAGCTCGACATCTTCTCACAAATGCCCGGTTGATGCGCCAAGCAAGTACTCGATGCAAGTGCAGATACGTCCACCTATGCTATGTAAATAGTTTGTGTTTTCCGTCCAGTTGACTATAGCCGGCACGACCGAAGGGAAGCACTGACGTGCTTGCTTAACACCGGGTGAACTTGGTGCCAAGTTCACCCGGTGTTATGGGCTGACATCACGGATCTTTATAAAAAAAAAAAACGTGAGCTACTGCCGTAATTCTTTCTTTGAGCTCTATCAAGTTTTCCACCGGTTTCCCGTAAAATGTTTCTTTTAAATAGCCCCAATAATAAAAATCTAACGGATTTAAATCCGGTGACCTAGACGTCCGATCCATCTGTGGGGATAAGCTTGGTCTAAAAAATTACGCACCTCTCTAGCGTAATGGGCTGGGCAGCCATCATTTTGCAACCACCTCCGTATGGCCAATGGTACATCTTCTAAAAGGCTCTGAAGCTCCTGTTGCAGAAACTCAAGATAATTCGCCCGTTTAAAGTCTCTACAATTCAACGGACGTCTTGTGGCCACCTTCCTAGCCACTTGCATCCCCATAGATAGACCGGACGTCTAGATCACCGGATTTAAATCCGTTACATTTTTATTATTGGGGCTATTTATAAGAAAAAGTTTACGGGAAATCGGTGGAAAACTTGATAGAGCGCAAAGAAAGAATTACAGCAGTAGCTCAGGTTATTTTTTTTTTTATGTAAACTGACATGGTTGGCTACATCACCTACAACATCCCTGATGTCAGCCCATAACACCGGGTGAACTTGGTGCCACATCAGTGCTTCCCTTTGGTCGTGCCGGCTACACTGAACTGGACGGAAAACACAAACTATTTACATAGCATAGGTGGACGTATCTGCACTCGCATCGAGTACTTGCTCGACGCATCAACCGGGCATTTGTGAGAAGATTTCGAGCTAGCATTTGTGCAGGTGGTAAACAATTTGAACATCTACTTTAACAGGTTAATAAAGACCAATTTAGTTCAAGTGTTTATTTTATTCCAATTCGTAGTTGGTAGAACAGTTATCAAATTCCGAGGTCCTTTTGCAGTTAAATAACAATATCTCATAAATTATTGGGCAAATCGGTAAGTGATGTACAATTTTAAAAACTACATTAGATGGGCGTATTTTTGTTGCATAATGCCACTTTAGTGTAGTTATTTTTTTTTTTCACCGCGAAGGGCCAAACTCAAGGGATGAAGCTGAATTTTTTTTAACATGTGGCTCTTAAGTCGTTTTTCAGCTAAACAGGATTATACACGAAAAAATAAATTATACTGTGTGAAAGCCTTTCTTTTCAGGAATATTTCACAAAACTAGATTTAAGAAAATCTTACATTTGTACTTGTGGCATTTAAAAAAATGAACTGAGGGAGAAAATTTTGATTTTTACAAAAATGACAATATCTCAAAAACTAAGCCATTTTTACTAAACCTAAAATTAGATATTCTGAGAGGTAATTAGCAGCCCTATCTCCTGTCAAAGGATTATCGTCGGTTTCTGGGACACCCTTATATATATCACCATAATATGGTTTTCACGGTGCCATATGTCATTGATTGAATTTATTTTTCTAAGTAACCAAAGTGGATCAACACTGTGGTTAATAATCAGGCTGTATGATACGAAAAAAACAAGGAAAAGATGCCGTGCTAAAAGGCGATGGACAAGCCACCTCTCACCTAGGCGCGGTACTTCCAGTCATGCAGTAGGTAAGGTGTCTTCGTGCCTCACTTGATGCTCGATAGTTATCTCGTCCTAATATATTGCGAGACATGGCACGCAACATAACACCGATTACTCTGCTTACCCCGAATGTCGGGATATAGCGTGATGATATGTATGTATGTATGTATGATACGAAAAGAAGTGATTTCACACAAAACTCACATTTTTGCTTCTTTAGGAAAAAAAAGTGGTCAAGTGAACCTTGTTCACGTGCCGAGGGTCCCGTAACCGCACTGCGGCACTGCCGTAGCCGCACCAGGGTGCGGTCAGGCTTTGGATGGGTAGCCGTACGACCGTGGTTCGGCTGGCTGTGGTTCGGATTCTACTCGAAACTATAGTTTCATCCCTTTATGTACATACTAGCTGAGCCCGCGGGTCCGCTCGCGTGAAATTCGTATTTAAAAAAATACAGTAAGTAACTATGGGCGAGGCCGAAGGCTGAGCTGCGTTCAGGAAGTCGATAAACCATCTCTAAGAAAGTAAGTAATTAAGGGCGAGGCCGAAGGCCAAGCTGCGTTAAGGTAAACGATAAACCTTCTCAAATAAAGTAAGTAACCGAGGGCGAGGCCGAAGGCCGAGCTGCGTTCAGGAAGACTATAAATCTTCTCGGTGAAAGTAAGTTACAAAGGGCGAGGCCGAAGGCCGAGCTGCGTTCAGGAAGACTATAAACCTTCTCGAAAAAAGTAAGTAACAAAGGGCGAGGCCGAAGGCCGAGCTGCGTTCAGGAAGACGATAAACCTTATCTAAGTAAGTAAGTAATTAAGGGCGAGGCCGAAGGCCGAGCTGCGGACAGGAAGAGGATAAACCTTTTCGAAGAAAGTAAGTAACTGAGAGCGAAACCGAAGGCCGAGCTGCGTTCAGGAAGACTATACACCTTCTCGACGAATGTAAGTAACAAAGGGCGAGGCCGAAGGCCGAGCTGCGTTCAGGAAGACTATAAACCTTCTCGAAGAAAGCAAGCAACAAAGGGCGAGGCCGAAGGCCGAGCTGCGTTCAGGAAGACGATAAACCTTCTCGAAGAAAGTAAGTAACTGAGGGCGAGGCCGAAGACCGAGCTGCGTTCAAGAAGACTATAAACCTTCTTGATGAAAGTAAGTACCTAACTGAGGGCGAGGCCGAAGGCCGAGCTGCGTTCAGGAAGACTCTAAACCTTCTCGAAAAAAGTAAGTAACAAAGGGCGGGGCGGAAGACCGATCTGCGTTCAGGAAGACGATAAACTTTCTCGAAGAAAGTAAGTAACTGAGGGCGAGGCCGAAGACCGAGCTACGTTCAGGAAGACCGTGAACCTTCTTGAAGAAAGTAAGTAACTGAGGGCGAGACCGAAGGCCGACCTGCGTTTAGGAAGACTATAAACCTTCTCGCTCGGTGAAAGTGAGTAGAAAGTATGGGTGAGGGCGAAGGCGGAGCTGCGTTCAGGAAGAGGAAAAACCTTCTTGATGAAAGTAAGTAACTAAGTAACGAAAGAACGTAACTAAGAGCAAGGCCACTGTCACCCCAAATCCCCCCCCCCCCCCCCCCCCTTTAAATGTGAAATCCCAAAACCATGAAGCATTTAATTATTGATTTATGATCAGTACATATTATTTCTCTATGGATCAGTAGCTAGAATTTTGATTTTCAAGTTCCTATCTTTAGAAAAACCGATACTCCTATATAATTTTTAACCCCCCGTTCCCCCCCTTAAAATGTGAAAATCCAAAAATCCTGAAACTCGTCATCATTTATTTATGATGAGTAGCCATAATTATGCTTTTCAAGTTCCTAACTTTAAAAAAAACGATACTTTATACAAACTTTCACCCCCATTTCAAAATATCAACTTTCTAGACTTAGTAGTTTTAGATAGAGAAAAGAAGATAATTATCCCCCCTTCCCCTCTCCCCGCGGACACATCAACCCCCGTCTTCAAAGCCACCGACCGACCGACCGTGTAACGTACGTATACGAAATACGTGTAACGTACATATATGAAATGTTCTTATAACTCGAAAACCACTTTATCGATTTACATACGGTTTTCACTGTTACATTGTTACTTCTCATGATGATTTTAAGCTATCAATCACAACGCTACGTTATCGGTGGCTTGAGATGTGACCAAAAAGTCACGCGAAAAATTGAAATTTTGGCTGTTCAGACATTTAACATTATCTCCAAATCTATGGCATTTTGAGGAAAATGAATAGTTTTGTGCACAACTACATACATAAGATTACCTATATTGCTTATTTTTTTCAGAATTTTCAAACAACCCTTAATGGGTCAAAGTTCGGCGACAAAAGTGCAGTTTTTTGTCAACTTTTAAACGAAATATTTGTTAAAGTAAACTTATTGTTTATAACAAAGTTCTCTATTTTTGAAATTTACTTAACAATACCTATAGAATGACATGACATTTGATTTATTTAACTGTGAACAGTCTATAGTAAACTGTTTCATCTAGGCCTCGGTCATTCTACTTTGATAACTTGTGCACAACTCCTTTCAGATAATAAGAAAACAGTTCTTTCTAAAGTGCATAATATGCACTTTAGAAAGAATCTATACATAACTGCGCACTTCGGCATCGTATCACGTGCACGTCACGCGCCTGGCGCGGTCGTTGAGCAACTGATTGCCAACGCAACGAAACCATTCTGTTTATTTATTGTCTTCCGTCAATAAACCAAAGTTTTTCGAGCAGATTGTTTATCTACCTACTATATTTAATCTCGTGATATAATTTAAGTTAAAAAATTTGTTGTCTGTAAAGTCGGTTTACGGACGATAGTTTTACGTGATGACGTCATAAAGTATATAAAGTGCGAAGTCAGATACAAAATCAGTTTATAATACTTTATCGTGCTAAGAAGTTTAATTCTTAAATCGCAAATGTGAGTACTTTAAAAACTAATAATATTAAGAAGAAAAGCTGTCAGACTGACAGAGGGGAAATTTTTTTTCTGAAAATTTGAACAAATGAAAATTTTATAAAACCGGTTACCCGACACTGATAGCCTCGGCAGTGGATTACCGGCGACACCGCCTCAGCGCCTCACCACCCCGCTGTGTCAGAGGAGGGACAAGTGACGTCGCGCGTACCAGTCAACACGCCTCTCCCTCCTCGCGGTGTGGCCGGATCCAGTGACATGACCTGCTGCTTCTTTCGCAACCAGCGCACCCAATCCACCACGGTTCGCTGATCCATCGCCCGCGTCTGCCGGTGAGGATGACGAACCAGGGACACGCCCCGCCACACCAGCTACGACGGGACGAAGTCCGTCCGCCGCCACCGGTTAGCTTGGGGCTATCGCGGCCCTATGTCGCGCTTGCAGCCTCCGCTACCGGTGCAGCGCCGTAGGAGGGCCAACAAAGATAGAAGAGCTGTGTGACGTCGCCTCGCAGTCCGACGGATACGGAGCTCTCCGGGATGAGGGTGGTGGTGGCCTACGTGTCTAGTACCACCACCTATCGCTCGTAGCTTGTATCGCGACGTCCCGGAGAGCGCCGTAGCCACGGGCTGCACCCACCGGCGTGCTTGGAGGCTTATAAGTTTTTGTAGAATATAAAATATGTAAAATTAATTTAAGTACATGATAAAAATGTGAAAATAAAGATTAATTATCAATATAATTTTTTGTATTTTTATATAAGTTTTTGTAGAATTTTTTTTTTTATTTTTTTTTTATGGAAACTGACACGGTTGGCTTCCATCACCTACAACATCCGTGATGTCAGCCCATAACACCGGGTGAACTTGGTGCCACGTCAGTGCTTCCCTTCGGTCGTGCCGGCTACACTGAACTGGACGGAAAACACAAACTATTTACATAGCCGTTTCGACCGACCTTTCATTCAGTGCGGTGGTACCAACCCGGGCGGGTTAAACCCTACCACCTAGTAATATAAGAAGGGAGTCATGTCCCTTAGTCGCCTTTTACGACATACACGGGGAGAGATGCAGTGGGGCTATTCTTTTAAAGTACCGGCCCCACACGGTACAGGTACACGGTACGGTTACATATAAAATATGTAAAATTAATTTAAGTACATAAACTTTTAATTTACGCCATCTACATATCGAAGCGCATACTACAACGTTGCAACACCTGCGACTACCTAACTGACCGCTGAAGTATTTCATTTACTATTGACGCTAGATGTGGACGCTAGGTGTCGCTCCATGAAATCTTCACATACTGTTGAGAAAATTTGCCGCGATAGGTACAGGTCGATTAGCCCGCGTGGTTAAGACGTCTGGTCAGTGATGGTGGTAGGGACCGCGGGTTCGAGGCTCGCAAAAGACGGAGAAATATATTTTGTATTTCCTACTATTGTATATGCCTCTCTATCGCGCTCTCGCTTGCACACACAGGTTTAGATGGAACGTGACACTTTTTCGTGCGTGCAGCCGGTGTTCATCAATTTATAAGACGTGACGTCATCACGTCAAAAACAAATGCATACTTAATTGGTTCGTTATCTATCAGTTTCTGGTGATGAAATTTAAAATAATTCCATACAATTTAGGAACAAATAATAGAAATATATATTTTAGAAATATTTTACTGGCTAATTAGGACTTACTTAATATCACATAACGTGGTATTATGTAAGGTAATACATAAAATATTGTGATAATACTTGCTGGAACACGAATAAGTTAATCTATTAAATGTTACTGTAGTCTTTCTTATACGCGAAAGATGAGATTCTACTAATAACACAAGCAGTCCCGAGTGGGTATACATAGTAAGCTGAGTTCATAAAAAGCAGAGTAAGAAAATGTTAAAGCCACAGAAATGCAATGATTTTTATATCTATTTAATTAACATGAGTCAATATATAAAAAAACGGTTTTATTAAAAATAGAAAACTAGAAAAAAAACAGCTGTACAAAAAACTAGAAAATAATAAGGACACAAGCCTGGGCCTTCTTAAGATTTTACGTCTGGGTAAGAAATCGTGCAATACTAGCGTGCTGTCTTCTCATGTCGGATGCCAAAGGGCACATTGTGTCGCTGCGTCAGCGTAATAAGTAATAAATTGAGACTTTTAACAGACTAATATAAAAACGTGGGGCGTATAATATGCGTAATAACATGCGCCCCACGTTTTTATATTAGTCTGTTAAAAGTCTCAATTTATTACTTATTCCGCTGACGCAGCGACACAATGTGCCCTTTGGCATCCGACATGAGAAGACAGCACGCTAGTATTGCACGATTTCTTACCCAGACGTAAAATCTTAAGAAGGCCCAGGCTTGTGTCCTTATTATTTTCTAGTTTTTTGTACAGCTGTTTTTTTTCTAGTTTTCTATTTTTAATAAAACCGTTTAACTTAAAAGTTTTTTTACCTATTTTTTTATTTACTCGTTTTTAGTTTGATTTTTGGCTCGTATTATTCATTACGTAAACTCGTCATCCTTTCCAACTCTCTCATTGCATCTTTGTTACTCGGTTTCTTACCTGTCAATTACTCACAATCAAGCTCCTCAATACATAACCCTTCTAAAGACTTTACGCGACTCAATGCAACATACGCTTGACCCTCCTCAAATAGTCTGGAGCCCAAATACACGACTGCACGGTCAACAGTACTGCCCTGCATTTTATGGACAGTGGAGGCCCATGACCAAATTATCGGTATCATCCGTCTCTCAGCTGTTCCATAATTAAACTTTGCTGGAAACTGTATGGCTTTAGGATGGATAAGGTGTCCGCCGTCTCTTTCAAAATCAATTTGAACAGATGGTATGTCTGTTTCATACTTTTGCGTTCGACAAGTATGGGACACTCGTCCAAATGAGCCCAAACTCGAGGGGGTTACTAGTAACGGTTGAAGAGTTCCACTGTAGATAAGATAAGATAAGATAAGATAATCGTTTATTTTGCATAATAACTAACTTAACCTATTTACATTTTATATACAATTCTTAATTTATGCAAAATTGGCCAATCGGCTCAGCGTGTGCCAGGGCAGGACATAAGTCCTTTCCTGGCGCTGTTTTTCAGCCGTTGCCATGTGTGTGTGTGTGTGTGAGGGTGTGTGTGTGTGTGTGTGTGTGTGTGTGTGTGTGTGTAAGGGTGTGTGTGTGTGTGTGTGTGTTAGGGTGCGTGTGCGAGTGTGTGTGTGTGTGTGTGTTTGCGAGAGGGTCCTTTTCAGTGTGTCTACCTGGTAAATATTTCTTTTCTTTAAAATTTGCCATCTCTCTGCAGATTCAGGAGCATCTTCCTGCATGCAAATTTAAATGTTGGGAGACCCGCGTAACGGTTGAAGAGTTCCACTGTACACCTCCTGACTCCATCATCAGACCCTCGTCACCAAGTATATTGGTAGAACTATGGGACACTCGTCCAAACCAATCAAATGAGCCCAAACTCGAGGGGGTTACTAGTAACGGTTGAAGAGTTCCACTGTACACCTCCTGACTCCATCATCAGACCCTCGTCACCAAGTATATTGGTAAAAGTAAGGGACACTCGTCCAAACCAACCCTATGAGCCTAAACGCGAGGGGGTTACCAGTAACGGTTGAAGAGTTCCACTGTCCACCTCCTGACTCCAACATCAGACCCTCGTCACCAAGTGTATTGGTAGAAGTATAGGACACTCGTTCAAACAAACCAAATGAGCCCATACTCGAGGGGGTTACTAGTAACGGTTGAAGAGTTCCACTGTACACCTCCTGATTCCATCATCAGACCCTCGTCACCAAGTGTATTGGTAGAAGTATGGGACACTCGTCCAAACCAACCAAATGAGCACAAACTCGAGGGGGTTACTAGTAACGTTTGAAGAGTTCCACTGTACACCTCCTGACTTCATCATCAGACCCTCGTCACCAAGTATATTGGTAGAACTATGGGACACTCGTCCAAACCAGCCAAATGAGCCCAAACTCGAGGGAGTTACTAGTAACGGTTGAAGAGTTCCACTGTACACCTCCTGACTCCATCATCAGACTCTCGTCACCAAGTGTATTAGTAGATGTATGGGACACTCGTCCAAACCAACCAAATGAGCCCAAACTCGAGGGGGTTACTAGTAACGGTTGAAGAGTTCCACTGTACACCTCCTGACTCCATCATCAGACCCTCGTCACCAAGTGTATTGGTAGAAGTATGGGACACTCTTCCAAACCAACCATATGAGCCCAAACTCGAGCGGGTTACTAGTAACGGTTGAAGAGTTCCACTGTCCTCCTCCTGACTCCATCATCAGACCCTCGTTACCAAGTTGAAATTATCATAATATTGTATTGTCACGAGAACTCAATGTGTGTGCAAAGTTTCATAAAAATCGGTTCAGTAGAAGTAGTTGAAAAAGTTGTCGCAAGATTTGAAACAAAGATAGTAACAAACAAACAAATATACGGAGTCAAGCTAAATAAAACCGTTTAATTAATAATAAAAACAAAGGTGTTACATTCATTAAGAATAAATCTTTTCAGTGAATCATTCTAATATAATGAAAAATTTTATGCCTATGTACTTTATACAACATTTAATTGGTTATTGTAAAACTATTACTTGTCATGGAATTTCAGTCTAACGAACTTTTCCAAAACTGGTAATGGTAATGACAACACGGTTGTTTGCTGGTTTTGTGTAACGTTCAAAGGCGTGCTAAATTAGCATTTTCTACATACATATAAACACTTATCGCTAGTAAACTATATCCAAAACCATACTTATAAACAGATACTCTTAATTACTAAAAATATGTCGCTCCAAACATTTTATCTCAAATTATCAAAATCTCTATTTGAATGACAAACTGATGCAAGTGAACGTATTTAAGTTGAAAACTGTACTTTTGAAGAGTTCCAAAGGTCAAAAATAATTTCAAATTTAGAATTGGATATTTTTTTTTGTTCATCTATGGATTAAATTTGCCAGCCGGGATTAAATTTCCCCTCTCAAGACAAGATCGTTTGGAAGCTTCAATGATGGAACTTGTAACATAACACAGTTTAGACAAGAGGGTAGGAGGCAGAGGTGGCGACTCCGCAGTGGTTACCGCGGTTCCTCGCCATCTTGATATAGCCCTCCTCACCCCAGGAGGGGTCCCACGAGTTCTTGATCAGCCAGTAATCGCCGCCGCTCTCGTCCGTTCCGTAACCCACAGCCAACACCTGTGTACACATTTTAGGTTAAATAATTGGGTTTGGAAATAGAATAATTAAATATCTGTTACATACTAGTTTATTGACATTGACATAAATATATATTTTATTTCTAAATGCCATACCTGACAACATTGACTTATATATTAGTCAAGAGTTGACTAATTATGCAGTCAGGTAAGCAGTATATACATAGATATACCATTCAGATTATCTGAATCTACCTATGATAATATGCTGCCAATTGGAGCAGGCCGGTCTCCACAAACAGCACCCGTTCACGAGCATCACGTCAGGGCCAGCTATCGCCTCCCTCGACCATATATCTATCGTGTCGGCGCTCCACTACCCTGAGCAGATAGTGATGAAGCCACGATCCACGCTTTGCCCGTAAATCGTCGCAGCCGCCTTTCAATGCTTGCTTGCGCTTCAATAATGGCAGCACAAAATAAAAGAAAAAACGTATGCTCAGCGGTGCACAACCCCACACATTTCAGCGTGGACGTAACAAATGTGCGGGGATTGCACTCCAATTTGAATGCCGTCCACCACCATTTGGAGACAGCGAAGCCGGCTTTGTTATTTCTGACGGAGACGCAAATATCTTGCCCAGCCGACACGTCGTACTTGCACTACCCCGGGTACACCCTGGAAGAAGCCTTCCGTTCCCGTGCCGGAGTATGCTTGTTTGCTAGGGCGGATATTTGCTGTCGTCGCGTGCGCTGTCAAGAAGACCTCGCGTTTTCAGTACTCTGGGTCCACGTGGATCTGGGGTCGGAATCGCGCGTGTACGCCTGCGTCTACAGGCCGCACTCAGGTGATGCGGAGACAGCTCGCCTATTTGAGTACCTGAGTAGAGCGGCAGACGAAGTCCAACAGCGGTTCCCTACAGCGGACATGGTACTCGTTGGAGACTTTAATGCCCATCACGAGGTGTGGCTTGGCTCCAACAGAACCGATTTCGCGGGGAGAGCCGCTTACGACTTCGCCCTGACGTATGATCTGTCTCAACTGGTAGATCAACCTACCAGAATACCAGACGGTCATACAGCCTCCTTGCTGGATCTTCTGCTGACGACTAATCCTACTGGGTATAAGGTAACAGTGAGCGCTCCTCTTGGCTCCTCCGACCATTGCCTAGTGGGATCTACAGTGCCTTCGTCGCCCCCTCAGGCACTTACTGAAGGAGCACGTCGAATTTGGCACTACGCGTCGGCAGAATGGGATGGAATGCGAGAGCATTTTGCATCCTTCCCTTGGAAAAGCCACCCCCAGTATGGATAAAATTATTTAAAATCCTAAAATCTAATTTTGAAATCATCCCCTATTTTAATTTAAGGGTTGATTTAGCTATGCTTCAATTCGGACGATCCGTCGGAATGCGCCAATACCGTAGCCGAGGTGATTTTGGGTGGAATGGAAATGTTTTTTCGAAATTCCATGGAATTTTGCCCCTCCCCTTGGCTAGCAGCCATTTTTCGTGTTTCTAATTTTTTGTATCAATTCTTAAGCAGCCATTTTGAGATTCAAGTTTTTTTGCACTGTTCTTCTATCGAAATGGTTAGATTTTGAGAAATAGCACTCAAAATTAATCCATTTCTGAAAAGGGTCCATAATTTCTGTGGTAGACGACATTTATTGCTAAGAGTATCCGATTTCAGAATCCTGACGCCAACGAAATTACTTGCACATGTTTGTTTGGACCGTGAGATTTCAAAGTTTCGAAAATATTTTTAGATAAGAGAGGAAACAGATATTATAATTTAATATGAGAAGTGTACGTATGGTGCAAATATACTTTGAACCAGCTGGACACATCTCATCTGCTTACCCTGATTGTCGGGATACAGCGTGTGTGGTATGTATGTATGTATATCAACTTACTGCATGATCCAGGGTAGTGTTGCTGCAGTTCTCCTCATAGTAAACGCCCTCGTGGTACAGATGGAAGCTTCGGTGCGAAGCGTCGATGGCGACGGACACGGGGCCGACGGTCGCGAGGGCCAGCTTCAGCTTCTCCTCGTCTCCTTCGGGGATGTCGGTGAAACCGACGTCGTCAGCGCCTTTATTCTTCGCGTTGTATCTGTGAGGCAAAACTTTTATGAAGGTTTTCGTGTCGACGAGGATCCACACTCTGTGCACCCCCAGCTCTCTAAGAGACTAGGCGTCCGGTTCGTGTGAACGATACGTGCATACGAGCATTAGTAAAAACGAACGGCAGTGCTTGATAGAAGTTCATACAATATGAAAAACGCAGCGATCGGGCGCAGGCGGAGCTGCGGGTGGCTGAGTGGCCTGGGCGTCGGCTTCTCTTGCGAGAGGTCCGAGGTTCGAATCCAGTCGCCGTGTACCAATGAGTTTTTTCTTACGGAGAAATTTACGTGCATACCTACACCTGCTGCTTCACCTTCGGAACCGGTGTAAACTGTAAGTCCCTTCCCTTGCCCATTACTAGGTGGTAGGATTAAATTGTAGCTGCCTGGGTTGGTACCACTGGATGTGATAGCAGAATGATGGTCGCATACCAGGTTCGGCTGTGTTCTCCTCTAGTCCAATATAGCCAGCATTCCAAAGGGAAGTCTCCGATATGGCACTTGCCTTGTCGGAGGTGATATTGGCTGGTCGGAGCGTGTGCTTTGGCCCCTCTGACTCAACCAACCATACCGGATTACATAAAAAAGAAATAAAAAGGCGCCGGTCACATGTTATGCAATGACTAGTCCCTATAGACCGTTCACAGTTATTTTACCTCTAGCTATAAAGTTGTCTAACCTGAGTTCTGTGTTGCTTGTGTAATAATCGGATTTGTAATAATCGGATTGTGTAAATGATTTCCCTGTACGAAATAATAAATTTATTATTAAAAATAGTTCTAACGATTACGCAGTCCTTCTGTATGTTGGAACAAAAACCTGCAAAATGTAGGTTTTATTCAGCAAGAAAATAATAAAATAAATTATGACATCTGAAGATGTTGGCAGTTCAATAATACGAATTTAGAATACAACCTGAAAGGCTTGTACTCGTATATTATTAGAAGATTATTTTGATTTGATTATAAGAATATTTTTATATTAGGTTTCGAGATTCCTAGACATAGAAATCTCGGCTCTCGATAGAACAACAGGTACCTATATATAATTTTATTTCCCATATTATGGTTAAAATATAAATAGCAGGTAACACTTTTTAATGCCAACCTAGCGGGAAGATGAAATGACACAAGTCAGAGGTAAAATAACTGTGAACGGAATGTAATAAAGATCCGGCACTCTCTGTCCTAATAAGAAAGAGAAAGGAAGTTTGAGAGGTTAAACGATAGAAGAATATGGTACCTATAGACCGTTCACAGTTATTTTACCTCTAGCCATCAAGTTGGCTAACCTGAGCCCTGTGTTGCCTGTGTTGGTTCGTACTATTTCCCTGTACGAAATATTTGAATATATTTTTAGAATAGAATAGAATAGAAACTCTTTATTGCACACAAATTGAAAGAAGAATAGTACATGGCAAGAAACAAGAAATGCAGGAGTGCGCAAAGGTGGACATATCACTACAAGTACAACAGGTACTTATACATAATTTCCACTACCACGGGTAAAATATTAATAGCAAGTAACCCTTTTTAAGACCGTAGTACCAGTGACAGCAAGTGGTGCCTACCTAGCGGAAGATACAATGACATGTGTCAGAGGTAAAATAACTGTGAACGCTCTGTACATAATATATTATAGAGATATCAATTTCAGTCTTGTCATGCTGGAAAGGCGATTTTTTAATTCTTTGAGAAAAATCAACCATTTTCGAAATATAAATGGCTTGGCGCCTAACTGAGCGTGGTTTCGCAAGGAGAGGTGTTTTTGGCTCTGTCGACTGTTGTACCATTGGTCCCTCGACACAGCCACCCATGTTGGTGTAAATAAAAAAAAATTATATACAAATATGTCTAAAATCAGTAAACATGTTACAGCATGAGTCTATATCTATAGTATTAGTGTCGTAAAACATAATTACAGGTAACGAACCAGCAGTGAAAGGCTTTACCGAATACATCCGGGTCCAATGCTACTTGCATTGGACCCGGATGTATTCGGTAGTATTCGGAGAAGCTATCAATCGAGCACTAAGCCAGGGATTGGACAATCTTGTTTTCTTACAGGCCGCTAGAAATTTCAACTACTCTCAAGTCATCGTCAGCTAGTCTGCGTTGTCTGGGATGTGGAGCAAGAACTGGTCCCGTGCTCAAGTCAAGTTCCCTCACTCTGCCGATCCTAATTCTTTACGAGGCTTGAAGTGCAGCCTGAGAAGCTCTTTATTAGAATTAACTTATCTTTAATATTGTTTAGATGTTTTGAGAACACATCACCTGCACGTCTTGCCATCCATGGCCTCGTAAGGGTAAGTACTTTCCGTGTCGATGCCTCCGTTATCCTTAATGTACTTGAAGGCGTTGTTCATGAGGCCGCCATTGCACCCGTTGTTATCGTAAGCGGTGGAGCAGTCGATCAAGTTCTGCTCCGACAGCGACACCAGCACACCCGTCTTCCGGAAGTGCTGACCTTCAAGAGCACCCGTCTGGGGACGAAACGTTTAGCCTATTAGTATAGTCGTATTCATTCGAACAGAGAATGACGTGCAACTTTTGATTGGACTTGTTCGACTGTTAGCAATAGCTGCAAATCCACACCAGTCAAACAAATTATGATGACTAATGATTCCCATTAGACTAGTTATTTTCCGGACAGTATTAAGATCTAGTTACCTTTCCATTTAGAAGTGTTTCCTTTGTCACACACACTACCTGACATGCATACATAATCTATTGATCATGATTATACATACATATCACACACGCTGAATCCCGACAATCGGGGTAAGCAGAGTAATCGGTGTTGTGCTGCAAGAACTCTGGTAAATTACAGCACAACACCGACCAGCGCGTTTCGCTAAGTATTCGAACAAGATTCAATCGATCAAACAGCAAGTAAGGCACGAAGACCCACCTGCTGCATGAGGAAGTACCGTGCCAAGGTGACAGGTGGTGAGCCTGTCGCCCTTTAGCAGCATCTTGTCCTTATCCCTTAGTCGCCTTTTACGACATACATGGGGAGAGATGCAGTGGGGCTATTCTTTTTAAGTACCTACCGACCCCACACGGTACAGAGATGCAGTGGGTATCATGATCTATTTTATTATTTATACATATACAGGGTGACGGGAAATTCGATCTATTCCTTGAGACAGAATAAAAATACCGACCTACGAATGGCTTCTGGATGTACTAGAAAAACAAGGAAAAACACGAAATAACTGCTTGGAGATCCAGCTATTCGCAAGAAAAAAAGAAGAAAAAATCCAAAACAATATGCCTGGGGTGTGGCCTATTCATCACGACTATCATAATACGTGTAAGTACAACTGAAATCACAGCGAAATCAAGTGATCATACTTATTGTAAACCAGGATTTGAATAAAAACAATTATTTTTGAGTACATACTCATTTTTCACATTAAAATTGCATCCTCTATTTATTTCACTATTTACGAATAAGATAGCTGTTTATACCAATATTTGGTTTTTATTAATTTTTAGCATAATATACTCACATGCAGTCATAGGATTTAGGAAAGGGTACGGCACCATGGACCACATATTCACTGTGAGACAAGTGGTGCAAAAATGCGAGGAGTCAACAAGCCGCTCTTCCTAGCCTTCGTCGACTATGAGAAGGCGTTCGACTCAGTTGAAAAATGGGCTGTCGAAAACTCCCTCCTCAGGTGCAGAATCGACCACCGCTACATCGAGGTGCTCCGAAATCTGTATCGGTCCGCGACGATGACTTCACGAGAATACCCAACCCATCCTCCTTGGTAAAGGCGTAAGGCAGGGGGATGTGATCTCACCCAAGCTCTTCACAAACGCATTGGAAGTTGTGTTCAAGATGCTTGAGTGGGAGAACATGGGTATAAACGTGAATGGAGATTTTCTCAGTCATCTGCGTTTCGCCGATGACATTGTTCTTCTGTCAAATTCCCGAGATCAGCTTCAGATCATGCTGGAAGACCTTTATACAGCGTCGATGAAGGTTGGTCTGAAGATGAACCGGGACAAAACCAAGGTCATGGCGACCGAGGTTATGACGGGAGGACAAATTGTTATTGGCGGAGAAGTGATCGAATAGGTTGAAGAGTACGTATACCTCGGTCAAATTCTGCGGCTTGGTAGACAAAGTCTGCTTAAGGAGGTGGAGAGACGAATTCAACTGGGTTGGGCTGCCTTTGGAAAACTAAAATTGCCTCGCATTCATCATCTCATACACTTCATCCTCCTTATCTTTCATTCCTCCACAAACATTCAATGTGGCAAAGCGGCTTTCCGTTGCCCACTTTTCGCCCCCTCGTGAAACGCGACGTGACGAGTGGCGAGCTGCATCGCCGCCATTTATAGGATTTGAGATGTTAAATTCTATTTTTCGTCCCACGAGTAGCTAGGGAAGTAAACTGTCAACCCTGGCAGAGCCCCGCTTGCCAGGGTAAGGCTATTAGAGCCTGGGGGCGCCAAACCCCAGGATTTTATTTGGCACGCTCGAGACTAGACTCGCCTCTAGCCACGCATCCTTCGGCACGGCAACCTTGGATTGGCGTAAAAGGGGCAGGTAAGGAAAGTGGAAATGGGACGGGATAGTAGCGGACTAGGTGTGGATAAAAGGAAGAAAGGATGCTATTGTCACGAAGAGGTCATGGGAGTGTGACAATAGTAGCTGGAGGTGTCCGGGGCCGCAACCCGTATTCACCCACTCGGCTACTGGACAAGCAACCGGCGGAATGAACCCTCTGAACCTTGAATTCAAAAATGTTTTCGTTCTTTTTCTTAGTAAGTATGGTAGTTCCGCCTCTTAAAAGTTAAAACGCAGTGGTTATATTCTCTTTGAAAAAGACTACATATACATATACCTATGTATAGTCTTTTTCCTGTTCGTGCGCTCTTGGTTAATATTTTATAAATTGTATTGATTTCTTTAAATTTTATTTAGAACTAGCTGAGCCCGCGGCTCCGCTCGCGTGAAATTCGTATTCCAAAGAAGAATGTAAGTAACTAAGGGCGAGGCCGAAGGCCGAGCTGCGTTCAGGTAATCGATAAACCTTTCTCAAATAAAGGAAGTAAGTAAGGGCGAAGCCGAAGGCCGAGCTGCGTTCAGGAAGACGATAAACCTTCTGGAAGAAAGGAAGGAACTAAGTGCGAGGCCGAAGGCCGAGCTGCGTTCAGGTAAACCAAAAACCCTCTTCCGCCTTCGGGCCTCACCCTTAAAGACTTCCTTTCTTCGATAGAATATAATATCGTTTACTCAATCTATTTATTTCATAAAAATAAAAAAGTAATATTAATAACTAAAGAATTAAACCTACCTAACAAACATTAAAATAACTATCAAAACGGGCATTTTCAAATGTTCTTAGAGCACTTGCGGCATTACCCCGCTGGATGGCAAGGCTTACCCTTTGAATGAAGTACATAAGCCCTTGATGGCGGGACACCAGTTGCGTCAACCAGCAGAGGCTCAAGCCTCTTTTGGCTTCACTGCACCACGGACCGAGGGTTTCAACCGCAAACGCAACAAATTCTAAATCTTGAATTATATTTCTATATTTGCTGCGTTTGAGGCTCTCGGCCCCAGCCTCGGCCGCGCCAGCCGCTCTTGAAGATGTCCTAACGTGACTTGGAGCCAATGTGAGAACAAAAGTGGCGTCCCACATCAAAGAACTACCCTTAGTCCATGGCACTAAGGTGATAGCATCGGGCCTCTTGCCATCCAGCCGGGAATAACCGCGAGGTTCTAGGATGCACGGTATATTTGCCGTTAGAAGCGTGGACTTTATAATAAAATTTAAATTAAATTAACTCAATCTTAATATTAATTAACTTTATTCGAGATGGTTTAGCTTCTTCCTGAACGCAGCTCGGCCTTCGGCCTCGCCCTTAGTTACTTGCTTTCTTCGAGATGGTTTATCATTTGTCAGAACGTAGCTCGGCCTTCGGCCTCGCCTTAGTTACTTACTTTCTTCAAAAATGTTTACCTTCTTCCTGTACGAAGCTCGGCCTACGGCCTCGCCCTTAGTTACTTGCTTTCTTCGAGGTGGTTTATGGTCTTCCCAAATAGAGCACGGCCCTCGGCCTCGCCCTTAGATACTTACTTTCTTCAAGATGGTTTAGCTTCTTCCTGAACGCAGCTCGGCCTTCGGCCTCGCCCTTAGTTACTTGCTTTCTTCGAGATGGTTTTTCAATTATCAGAACGTAGCTCGGCCTTCGGCCTCGCCTTAGTTACTTACTTTCTTCAAGATGATTTAGCTTCTTCCTGAACGCAGCTCGGCCTTCGGCCTCGCCCTTAAGTTACTTGCTTTCTTCGAGATGGTTTTCAATTATCAGAACGTAGCTCGGCCTTCGGCCTCGCCTTAGTTACTTACTTTCTTCAAGATGGTTTAGCTTCTTCCTGAACGCAGCTCGGCCTGCGGCCTCGCCCATAGTTACTTACTTTCTTCGAGAAGGTTTATGGTCTTCCAGAATAGAGCTCGGCCTTCGGCCTCGCCCTTAGTTACTTACTTTCTTCAAGAATGTTTTTCTTCTTCCTGAACTCAGCTCCGCCTTCCGCCTCGCCCTTAGTTACTTTCATCGAGAAAGAATATCGTTTACGTGAGCGCAGATCCGCCTTCGGGCCCGCCTTTAGTTACTTACTTTCTTTTTTTGAAATACGAATTTCACGCGAGCGAAGCCGCGGGCAACAGATATATAAATTTTATTGCACCAATGACAGCGACATAACTTCGACTTTCAATTATTATTTTTATTTAAACAATTTGTCACCGGCCAGCTCACGTCGAGATGACAGTTCTCCGTTGTCAACATGACATATAAAATAGTTTTTTACCTTTACTTTGGATTACTTGATTTTTATTATATTTTTTTATTATTATGTTCATCCGGGATATACACTGTCACTATAAAAAGTTTCGTCAAATTCCGTTCAGTGGTTTTTGCGAGATGCGCGTACAAATAGACATTTTTGCATTTACGATTTTATGATATGTATAGAAAGAATAGATATGTTTAGACTATTGTGTTCAAGTTATAAAAAAGAAGAACTGTCATTTTCGTTGTATCTACTTATTTTTAAATTTCGAATGAATATTTTATTCAAATTGTATTTGCTGCCAGTTCTCAAGATATAATTATGTACTTTGGACTACGTGATTTTAAACGCGCAATAATGTTTATAATTGTTATTTTTTTTTATTTATTTTTTTTTTTACGTATTATGTTAACCCGGCATATAAACTGCCACTATACAAAGTTTCGTCTAATTCCGTTCAGTGGTTTTTGCGTGATGCGCGTACAGACAAACAAACAAACAAACAAACAAAAATTTTAAAAACTGTTCTAACATGTTCAGTATCTCATTTTAAGCCACCCTGGTTAGTTTTTTTCCGAATACATTGAATGTACAGACTTTCTTACCTCTACGATTTTATTATATGTATAGATTATTAATAAAAAAAAATTACCGAGTCCCATTTCACTATGTCTGAAGCAGAGGAGTTTCGACTTGAATTGAGCTATATTGAAAAGGTTGGCACAGTCCTAATTTACAACGGTATATACTACAAAAATACTACAAAATAGCGTCTACAAGAATGGGGCACTGCTATGGCGATGTTTTAATTACAAAAAATAAAATGCATTGGATTCGTAACTGTCGAGGTTAGAAATAAAATATTATATTTTATTATTCCGCAATCCGCCTCAGGATAGTTTTGTGAAAAGTATGATCATAATAATATTTAGCTTAATGCTTACAGAACGAACGTGTTATTAAAGAGCGCCCTCATACCATATGCAGTATTGACTACGTAAAAAATTATGTTGATATGGCAATGGCTGTTTTAAAAGAGAATGTCCAAAAATCTGATCAACCAATACCTACAATGTATAGATGAATATGTATACAATTGAAGCAGTGGAAAACTGAAAGATGACGGTATTGACTTCGTTACCAGTTTACCTGAGTAAGAGAATTTTCAACATGGCTTAGGTATATTCCGCTAGAAATAGAAGTTTAGGGCTTACAAAATTTCGTGTGCTAATCCGGAGGATGTTGAAGTGCCTAAAAAGTTTCAGATTTTATTTTGACCGATTATTACTATGAAGGAAATCGAATCATCGTGTTTTGTTCTAATTTTTTTTGACGCAACTTATAAGAGTTGCCCCACCCCTTTTTATCAATTATTTACACTTCATGGCGAAGTAGGCAGTTCAGCAGAAACCAAACCTTTAATATTTGTTCTAATGTGCGACAAAAGAGAAGAAAGTTATAGAACGCTAGTTATGTAGGTTTGTTTGCCTTATTTTGTTCAATAATTTAAATAAATATTATACCTAATTGTAATATATTAAAATAAAGTCTTATTAATTTAATTTCAGTAGACGCATAATTTTATTTTAGTCATTGGGTGTATTTTCTGGTCCGGTCAACTTTACTACTTTAAAAAAAATCACGGTAGTACAGTTGTTCAATCAACTTAGTTTAGTAACTAGTAATTAATTTAATTAGTAACAATTTATCGCGGTCCTGTCACTGTATTAGGGAAAAAAATATTCCGGTGGTCCAGTCAACAGGACAATCCAAACCTAACTGTACTACGCGCAAGAAGCGATTTAAGATTTATTTCTGAGATATTGAGAATTTTGGGCCGATATGTTTATTTGAAATTATTGGTAGCTTACCAGCTTTCAGAAAGAGTGCCCAAAAATAAGGATATTTTTTTACAACTTTTTTTTCGATTAAGTAGGTACATTACAAGACGGAAATAAAAAAAATCTTAAAACCCCGATATCTCGGAAACCGCTCATTTCCGACTCCCAGTTTATGGGGGTTACATTGTTCCAAATAACCTCTAGTATAACCCCTTTCAAGGAATAGATCGAATTTCCAGTAACCCTGTAGTTACTAATATAAATTGGTTATAGCGACATAAATGTAGGTACAAACTCTTTATATTTAAGTACCATTTGAAAAATAAAGAGGTGTGCATTTTGTTGATAACATTTTCACATGCAAAACGAGTGCAAAGTGAAAAGATGAGATTTCCATAAATATATAATACTTTATATCAATTCCCACAACTTTAACAAGAAATTAGCGTTTAAATGATAAAGGGAATAGACTTGACATGAACATCCAAAGAAATAATAAACTTTGTGGCATAAAAAAAAATTGTTTATGTAACTTATGTAAATTTCCACCATTATAGCAAAGTTTGACCCTTTAACTATTAAATAAAATTAAAAAGGTATGTCATTAGAGACTTTGGTAGTTATTATTGTTTTTAAAATAATTTAGGAAGCAACACTCCTTTAGCATTTTATATTCAAAGAGTGGATATAAGTAGGTATTTGATTAATTATATTAGTCACACTTTTTTGATGACACAATGTCGAGGCCACAGTAAATTCATTGCAGGTAAGCGACAAAAGATGACTAGGAGGTATTTAGTAGCAGAAAACATGCAAATACTGCAGCCTGGCCTGCAGGTCTATTCTTGTAAATTCTGACAGCGGAATCAGCGCTGTTGTGGCGCTGAGAGCCACTTACCAAAGTGGCTCTCAGCGCCACATCAGCGCTGATTCCGCTGTCAGAATTTACAAGAATAGACCTGCTGGACGAGCAATGAGTAGAAGTTTTATGGGTTGTGCTGTGCGACAGATTGCGGAAAAATGAATCATTCATTTTCTTTAGTCACATGCGGAAGTAGGTACCTAGGTACTCACATAATTCCATCTACTCCACACATATACACACTCGTGACAGCAATACAATGACACTGTCAGTTTAATCAGGCCTCACGCACTCTATGTACTTGCGCGCGCTAACTACCTACCTCCCGTCGTCGCGTCCGGCGGTCTATTTCAGTGGAAATAGGCCGCCGGCGGTCTATTTCAGTGGAAATTCGTCAGCCGCGCGAAGTATACATAGACGCTCGCCCACGCAACTGCGCGCAGCTGCAAAGCAATAACCACTTTACACTCGATCGTTAAGGTACATTTTCGCACGCAGCGATGGGCGACGTGAAACAGTAGGCTATTAAAGCCCTGAGGTAGGAACATTTTCTATGGAGTGATTTATCTGTTACGAACTAACTATTAAGTAATTTTTTTTTTATTGAAACTGACACGATTGGCTACATAACCTACAACGTCCGTGATGTCAGCCCATAACACCGGGTGAACTAGGTGCCATGTCAGTGCTTCCCCCTTTGCTCGTGCCGGCTACACTGAACTGGTGGGAAAACACAAACTATTTACATAGCCGTTTGGACCGACGTTTCATTCAGTGCGGTGGTATCAACCCGGGCGGGTTAACACTACCACCAAGTAAGACACCCTCCTAGGGAAGGGACCTACAGTTTTACGAGGAATCCGAACCAAAAGTAGACAATGCTTTTGTATTGAAATTTCCTACAGTACACTTGTATTGTAGGAAATATCTGGACAAAAGCTACAAAAATTGTAAAGAAATATAAAGACAGCATTGCCAGTCATCAGAATGAACTGGCAAAAAGTTGATGAACCTGCGTTTTCACCATCTCCAAGTTAAACAGTTATTTTTCGATCATACGGACATTTCTCATACATTTGACAGGAGGTAACTGGCAGCTACATTGTAGCCGGAGATGGCGAAAACTGCCAGAAGAGCTCTCAAAAGATTAAAGAAGACAAACATTGTAGTAGACTAATAAATAAACTATCTGATGTTTAGGTATCTGCCGTGTGGTAACTACGATATCATTGTCCTAACAGAAACATGGTTGATACCTGATATAGACAGTGCGGAATTGGTAGATAGCAGATACATTGTTTACCGACGCGACCGAGACCGCCAAGCTACTGGACGACGTGATGGTGGCGGTGTGCTGGTGGCGGTAAGAAAGGAAATTACAAGCCGATTATGTTGAACTGCCTGACTTGGCTGGAAAACCCTTGATAGACATGGTGAGTCTCACCCTTCCACTCTCTAGGTTTGCCGACGGAAGTCGTGGTCAACTCATGTTGTTTGCTACGTATATACCACCTGCTCTTTCCTTTGATGAATACTCCTCGCACATGGAGTTACTCCAACAGGCTTATACCGACCTCGTTGACTGTCCTTTCTGTATACTAGGAGATTAGAATATCCCAGACATTTATGGAATAGAAAAATACGATCACTGTGTACCTGACGAGGTATCGGCAAACTGCTCGAATATACATAACTCGACTATTAGTAAATACTATATCGTACATATCAGTCAAACAGTACAATAAAACACGTAATGTGAACGATAGAATTCTTGATCTAATGATGACTGATCTTACATGTAGTACTCTTCATTTAACAGAACCATTGCTGTCCCCGCATCGACACCATCCGCCACCAGTTACTGTTCGCGCTGCACGTAAATCCGGTCATTTCGCTGGGTCGTAGTTGCCGCGCTTTAGATTCCGCAACGCCGACTATATAGGTATTATGTAGAAATAAATTCTATGATTGCTGGTGTGAACTGGAATGCTGTGCTGGACAGTTCCTCTGTTAATACTCCTTCCTTACCGAAGTAAATGCAATTTAAATTACATAAGTACATATATTTACTCCCCTTCTCTTACTCTCCTGTCATTCAGTTGATTGTGTTGCACAACGGTACCACCGATTAATGTACATAATATGTAAGTTTATTATATACATATATATATATGTTTTTTTATGAAAGCGCGACATACGACGCCCATGGACATTCGGTCGTATGCTGCGAATGCCATGCCGGCCTGACAGGTGCCCATTCACGCCCCTCTTGAAGGACCCGAGACTGTACTTGGGGGGAAATATATGAGCAGGGAGAGCGTTCCAGAGTTCACCGGTTCTGTAGAGGAAAGATCTGCAGAATCGATTAGTACGCATCTTATGCATGCTTATTAAAGTATTTATGTAGTATTCGTACGTAGTTTATCATACATATTTATTTAATCTAACACAATGCCACAAACTATTCTTGTTCGCCTACATGTACTTCTCCCACATCCCAAAGGTTAGTTAGAATAGAATGCCTCGCGGCATTAAGCTCGCCTGTTGTACCTAATTTTTATAAATTGGTGTTCAATAAAGAATATATACATACTCTCACTGAATCATTCTATGACAAATTATACGAAATTATTTAAAAAAAAAAATCCTTTAAAATCAAAGAGACCGTCACGTTTTGCACCCTGGTTCACACCAGAACTATCACGGCTTTTTAGACAGAAGGCATGGCTCATATACAAAACCTAAGGCAACGTGTCTGACTATGAAACTGTCTCAGCTCTCCGTCGCAACTTTGCTGCGACGGAGCGCTGCGAGATGCTATTCAGACTACATTAGCAAGGTCGAAAGTGGTATCGCCACAAATATAAAGAACTTTTGGTCGTATGTACACAGCCGACGTGGTGGTAGTGCCTACCCAGCCGCCATGAAATATCAAGACAGTTCCACAAATGATCCTTTGGAAGTGTGTCAAATGTGCCTTCCACTCTCAACAGCTTTGACACATGGTCTCCGCCTTCACACTCTGCTACTCATGACCTCTTATTAGACACTCTGCACATTCCTATGAACATTATATGCGAGAAACTGAAAAGGTTATACGTTAAAAAAAATGAGCCGACCCTGACAAAATTGAACGTATTTTTTTTTGTACCGCTGAAACAATCTGTCAGCCCTTATACATTATCTTCAACAGGTGTCTGGCGGAGGTAGTTTTTCCCGACCCGTGGAAAATAGCGAATATCACCCCAATATAGAAGAATGGTTCTAAATCAGATATGGAAAACTAAGTATAGACCAATCTCTATTCTATCCACCTTGTCGAAGATATTTGAGAAACTCGTACATCGGGCCATTTATCCGCTGTTCCATAAGATCTTTATACACGAGCAACACGGTTTTGTGCAAAATAGATCAGCGGTAAGCAACTTAATAGTATATGGCAATTTCTTATTTGAGTCTTTGGACAGTGGACAGCAGGTGGACGCGATCTACACTGATTTTAAGAACGCTTTTGACAAGGTGGATCATCAAATACTTTTAGAGAAACTGGCATTTAACGGTATAAGGGGCAACCTTTTAAGATGGTTTGTATCATATATTATTTCAAACAGAAAACAATGTATAGTGCTGAATGGTTACAGTTCCGAGTATGTAACAGTTACGTCAGGCGTCCCGCAGGGGTCAATACTTGGTCCCTTCCTATTTATTTTATTCTTAAACGATGTTACATCCTGTTTTCATAATTGTTATTTCTTGGTAGGTATATGCTGACGAAATTAAAATTTTCCGATGTATTCGCAACCTTGAAAATTGCATGGAGTTACAAAGTGACCTGAACAGGTTCAATGAATATTCGTCGTCTATCGTCGTCGCTCCATCTGAGTTTTACTAAATGTAAAGTACCTAATTACTTTAAAAAAAAAAAAAACAACCGTATTACTTTTAACTACTCCTTTGGAGGTGTAAAGCTTCATAGAGTTGCATCTATTCGTGATCTAGGTGTGACGCTTGATGCTAAATTGCATTTGGATATACAGATCTATACATATAATAAAATCGTAGAGGTAAGAAAGTCTGTACATTGAATGTATTCGGAAAAAAACTAACCAGGGTGGCTTAAAATGAGATACTAAACATGTTAGAACAGTTTTTAAAATTTTTGTTTGTTTGTTTGTTTGTCTGTTCGCGCATCACGCAAAAACCACTGAACGGAATTAGACGAAACTTTGTATAGTGGCAGTTTATATGCCGGGTTAACATAATAAGTAAAAAAAAAATTACAATTAACAATTATAAACATTATTGCGCGTTTAAAATCACGTAGTCCAAAGTACATAATTATATCTTGAGAACTGGCAGCAAATACAATTTGAATGAAATATTGATTCGAAATTTAAAAATAAGTAGATACAACGAAAATGACAGTTCTTCTTTTTTATAACTTGAACACAATAGTCTATACATATCTAGTCTTTCTATACATATCATAAAATCGTAAATGCAAAAATGTCTATTTGTACGCGCATCTCGCAAAAACCACTGAACGGAATTTGACGAAACTTTTTATAGTGACAGTGTATATCCCGGATGAACATAATAATTAAAAAATATAATAAAAATCACGTAATCCAAAGTAAAGGTAAAAAACAATTTTAAATGTCATGTTGACAACGGAGAACTGTCATCTCGACGTGAGCTGGCCGGTGACAAATTGTTTGATAAATAAAAATAATAATTGATAGTCGAAGTTATGTCGCTGTCATTGGTGCAATAAAATTTATATATCTGTTGCCCGCGGCTTCGCTTGCGTGAAATTCGTATTTAATAAAAAGAAAGTAAGTAACTAAAGGCGGGCCCGAAGGCGGATCTGCGCTCACGTAAACGATATTCTTTCTCGATGAAAGTAACTAAGGGCGAGGCGGAAGGCGGAGCTGAGTTCAGGAAGAAGAAAAACATTCTTGAAGAAAGTAAGTAACTAAGGGCGAGGCCGAAGGCCGAGCTCTATTCTGGAAGACCATAAACCTTCTCGAAGAAAGTAACTATGGGCGAGGCCGCAGGCCGAGCTGCGTTCAGGAAGAAGCTAAACCATCTTGAAGAAAGTAAGTAACTAAGGTGAGGCCGAAGGCCGAGCTACGTTCGGATAATTGAAAAACCACCTCGAAGAAAGCAAGTAACTAAGGGCGAGGCCGAAGGCCGAGCTGCGTTCAGGAAGAAGCTAAACCATCTTGAAGAAAGTAAGCAACTAAGGCGAGGCCGAAGGCCGAGCTACGTTCTGACAAATGATAAACCATCTCGAAGAAAGCAAGTAACTAAGGGCGAGGCCGAAGGCCGAGCTGCGTTCAGGAAGAAGCTAAACCATCTCGAATAAAGTTAATTAATATTAAGATTGAGTTAATTTAATTTAAATTTTATTATAAAGTCCACGCTTCTAACGGCAAATATACCGTGCATCCTAGAACCTCGCGGTTATTCCCGGCTGGATGGCAAGAGGCCCGATGCTATCACCTTAGTGCCATGGACTAAGGGTAGTTCTTTGATGTGGGACGCCACTTTTGTTCTCACATTGGCTCCAAGTCACGTTAGGACATCTTCAAGAGCGGCTGGCGCGGCCGAGGCTGGGGCGGAGAGCCTAAACGCAGCAAATATAGAAATATAATTCAAGATTTCAAATGTGTTGCGTTTGCGGTTGAAACCCTCGGTCCGTGGAGCAGTGAAGCCAAAAGAGGCTTGAGCTGGCTGACGCAACTGGTGTTCCGCCATCAAGGGCTTATGTACTTCATTCAAAGGGTAAGACTTGCCATCCAGCGGGGTAATGCCGCAAGTGCTCTAAGAACATTTGAAAATGCCCGTTTTGATAATTATTTTAATGTTTGTTAGGTAGGTTTCATTTTTTATTAATATAACTTTTTTATTTTTATGGAACAAATAGATTGAGTAAACGATATTATATTCTATCGAAGAAAGGAAGTCTTTAAGGGCGAGGCCCGAAGACGGAAGAGGGTTTTTGGTTTACCTGAACGCAGCTCGGCCTTAGGCCTCGCACTTAGTTCCTTCCTTTCTTCCAGAAGATTTATCGTCTTCCTGAACGCAGCTCGGCCTTCGGCCTCGCCATTACTTACTTCCTTTATTTGAGAAAGGTTTATCGTTTACCTGAAAGCAGCTCGGCCCTCGGCCTCGCCCTTAGTTAGTTACTTTCTTTAAGAAGGTTTTTCGATTACCTGAACGCAGCTCGGCCTTCGGCTTCGCCCTTAGTTACTTACATTCTTCTTTGGAATACGAATTTCACGCGAGCGAAGCCGCGGGCTCAGCTAGTTGAAAATATAACAAATAAGGCATAACAGATGATGGGATTTGTTCTACGGGTAACGAAAGAGTTCAAAAATACTTTAACATATCTACTTCTCTATACATCACTAGTCGTCTCAATTAGAGTATGCCACGCCTTTCTGGAGCCCGTTTTATGCCAAATACGATACAGCTATCGAGAAAATTCAGCCTAAGTTTTTATACATTTTGAATCGACGTTGTCGCGGTCATTGTCTCCCATACGCTGCTTTGCTAGAGAAATTCGACCTGCTGAGGCTGGATCAACGACTTGTATACTATTGGACACACGAGTCAGTAAGCCTTACTTACTGACTCGTGATTGGACATGACAACCTTAAACAAAATATGTCGCGATATTATAGATTGTTCGGCACTTCTCGGCCAAATCAATTTTTATGTGCCGCCACAAGTAACAACGCCTTCTACGTTGTTCCATTCCGCACTAATGCTGGTCGCCGTGTGCTGCTTCAATGAAAATTTCATTGATCTAGATTTTTGGAATCTGAGTTTGCCACAATTCAAGGATAGGACGAAATCTATACTCAAATTAAATAAATCTGCCTAAATCTGTGTTACCTGATTGTACGATTTGTATTAAGTTAGTATTATATTATAGTTAGTATTATTTTCCTTATTCTGTGTGAGTAGCGTTAGCTTTAGTTGTTCTTTTTAACCGACTTCCAAAAAAGGAGGAGGTTCTCAATTCAACTGTATGTTTTTTTTTTAATGTTTGTTACGCGATTTCTCCGTCAATTGATGGCCGATTTAGAAAATTCTTTTTTTGTTTGTTAGGTCATACTTCCGAGGTGGCCCCATATCAATTTTATCGAAATTGGTTCAGTGGTTTTCGAAAAATCAACATAATACTATGGTGTGTGGTTACCTTCAGCAAAACTTGTGATGTGGTCGTTTTCGGCAATTTTCAGTTTGATAAATTAGTATGGTGTGTGGTTACCTTCAGCAAAACTTTTGTGATGTGGACTTATTCAGCAATTTGCAGCCTGACACATATGGCGAATAATTCTGTACCACTTCAATCGCTTTCGATTATTCTTTTTTATGTAATATTATATTACTAATAATATTACTAAAAAGAATGAAATAAAAACTGTTTTAAAAAATATAAAACCGATTTCCAAAAAAACAAAAACAAAAAACTAAAAAGTATTAAATACTTAATATTTTGAAATTTTCTCTGTCGTATTGAAATACAAGAATCGATATACTAGTGATACATATTCGGACCCTTGTTTCATGAATATTCTAAATTTGAAATTTTTTATCTTTGCCGACCGGCCAGGTGCGCTTAATTTATTATCGTACGAGTACCATCGAGCTGGTCTGATGATGGAGACAGAAGGTGGCCATAGGAACTCCTAAACTACACATGATAAACCCATCGTGTTTGGGCTCGTTGCATTTGTCTTCAAGAGCAATTTACTTTAGACCTAATATATTCTCAATTCGACGGTATGTTTTCTTTTTTTGGATGTTTGTTACGCGATTACTCCGTCAATTGTGGGCCGATTTTGAAAATTCTTTTTTTTTATTTGAAAGGGGATAAACTTGAGGTTTTTGACGTGAAAACTTCTTAGCGGCGCTTGGCACTTTTTTAGGTGGGTAAAAAATGTATAACTCGCGACATCGCGACATCGCGTCAGCGTCATTTTTAAAATGAAACCTTAAGTCATTGCAGTAAGGGTTAAGTTAGAGTGGCACGGGATCTGCCGGCACTCCCGGAGTGCACGTCCGGAGTCACGTAACAAATGCATGTCTGTCCGTTCTACTAAATTTTACAATTTTCAACCAAAATCCTCCGACGGTTATTTTATAATAAAAGTAGGGTTCCGTAACACGTTTATGTCTGTCCATTCTACTATGTTCTGCAAAATGAATGTAGGGTTCCGTAACAAATGCATGTCTGTCCGTTCTACTAAATTTACCATAATTTTTTTTTTTTTAGGCAATGTTACGGTGTTGTTTTTTTTTATGGAAACTGACACGGTTGGCTACATCACCTACAACGTCCGTGATGTCATCCCATAACACCGGGTGAACCGAGTGCCATGTCAGTGCTTCCCCCTTTGATCGTGCTGACTACACTGAACTGGTCGGAAAACACAAACTATTTACATAGCCGTTTCGACCGACGTTTCATTCAGTGCGGTGGTACCATACCGGGCGGGTTAAACCCTACCACCAAGTAAGATTAGGAGGGAAGGGACCTACAGTTTTACGAGGAATCCGAACCTCGGTCAGCCTCCAACGGTCAGCGGTTACCCATCCAAGAACTGACCGCACCCAGCGTTGTTTAACATTCAATAGCGACAGTAGACTGTCTGCACCACTGAGCTATCGAGGCTGACGTGGTCTTATTTTAATTGGGTCAAGATCGGATTGGAAAGCGAGGCGGAATCGAGAGGCCGATGGCCGAGCGATTCCGCCGACTACATTAATAGCAAAAAATTACTAAAAAAACTGTGAAATAAAAAAAAAGTTTTAAAGAACATAAAACCGACTTCCTAAAAAAAGTAGAACTAAAAAACTATTTAAAATAAAAATATAAAACCCGCCTTCAAAAATATATGAAATAAAAACCTAAAAAAAAACGAACCCTAGAGTGGAAGGCGGTGCTAAAAAGGCTACACAAATCACAAAGGATATCATCCACTCATGTTTTCTTTCATGCATCATTTTTGCTTGCTTTAGCACCGCCTTCAACTCAAGGGTTCGTTTTTTTTAGGTTTTTATTTCATATATTTTTGAAGGCGGTTTTTATATTTTTATTTTAAATAGTTTTTTAGTTCTACTTTTTTTAGGAAGTCGGTTTTATGTTTTTTTTTTTGGTTTTGTTTTTTTCCTTTTGCGTAAATTAGTTTTTAAATGTTTTTGTTAAATTTTATTGCTAGGATTGAATGTTTGTTTGAATGTAAGTTTCGATTCTTTTATATTTAATCTGTAGGATACGCTGCTGAGTAACACAATACCCAATATTTTATTAAGTTGAAGTTTTGTAAATCCTATTTTATGTGTTACTCGTTGGTGTCTCCTAATCCATACTCCATATATATACTTACTAGCTGAGCCCGCGGCTCCGCTCGCGTGAAATTCGTATTTCAAAGAAGACAGTAAGTAACTATGGGCGAGGCCGAAGACCGAGCTGCGTTCAGGAAGTCAATAAACCATATCTAAGAAATTAAGTACGAGTAAGGGCGAGGCCGAAGGCAAGCTGCGTTAAGGTAAACGATAAACCTTGTCAAATAAAGTAAGTAACTAACGGCGAGGCCGAAGGCCGAGCTGCGTTCAGGAAGACCATGAACCTTCTCGAAGACAGTAAGTAACTGAGGGCGAGGCCGAAGGCCGAGCTGCGTTCAGGAAGACTATAAACCTTATCGAAGAAAGTAAGTAACTAAGGGCGAGGCCGAAGGCCGAGCTGCGTTCAGAAAGACCATGAACCTTCACGAAGACAGTAAGTAACTGAGGGCGAGGCCGAAGGCCGACCTGCGTTCAGGAAGGCGATAAACCTTATCTAAGAAAGTATGTAACTAAGGGCGAGGCCGAAGGCCGAGCTGCGTTCAGAAAACTATAAACCTTCTCGAAGAAAGTAAGTAACTGAAAGCGAAGCCGAAGGCCGAGCTACGTTCGGGAATACCATAAACCTTCTCAAAGAAAGTAAGTAACTAAGG
Organism: Nematopogon swammerdamellus; assembly: GCA_946902875.1. Lineage (NCBI taxonomy): Eukaryota > Metazoa > Arthropoda > Insecta > Lepidoptera > Adelidae > Nematopogon > Nematopogon swammerdamellus. The sequence continues at coordinate 16,239,090 of OX336345.1, forward strand.
GCAAGGCCGAAGGCCCAGCTGCGTTCAGGAAGACTATAAACTTTCTCAAAGAAATTAAGTAATTAAGGGCGAGGCCGAAGGCCGAGCTGAGTTCAGGAAGACTATAAACCTTATCGAAGAAAGTATGTAACTAAGGGCGAGGCCGAAGGCCGAGCTGCATTCAGAAAGACTATAAACCTTCTCGAAGAAAGTAAGTAACTGAAAGCGAGGCCGAATGCCGAGCTACGTTCAGGAAGACCATAAACCTTCTCAAAGAAAGTAAGTAACAAAGGGCGAGGCCGAAGGCCGAGCTGCGTTCAGGAAGACGATAAACCTTATCTAAGAAAGTAAGTAAATAAAGGCGAGGCCGAAGGCCGAGCTACGTTCATGAAGACCATAAACCTTCTCGAAGAAAGTAAGTAACTGAGAGCGAGGCCGAAGGCCGAGCTGCGTTCAGGAAGACTATAAACCTTCTCGAAGAAAGTAAGTAATTAAGGGCGAGGCCGAAGGCCGAGCTGCGTTCAGGAAGGCGATAAACCTTATCTAAGAAAGTATGTAACTAAGGGCGAGGCCGAAGGCCGAGCTGCGTTCAGAAAAACTATACACCTTCTCGAAGAAAGTAAGTAACTGAAAGCGAGGCCGAAGGCCGAGCTACGTTCAGGAATACCATAAACCTTCTCAAAGAAAGTAAGTAACTAAGGGCAAGGCCGAAGGCCGAGCTGCGTTCAGAAAGACTATAAACTTTCTCAAAGAAAGTAAGTAATTAAGGGCGAGGCCGAAGGCCTAGCTGCGTTCAGGAAGACTATAAACCTTATCGAAGAAAGTTTGTAACCAAATAAGGGCGAGGCCGAAGGCCGAGCTGCATTGAGAAAGACTATAAACCTTCTCGAAGAAATTAAGTAACTGAAAGCGAGGCCGAAGGCCGAGCTACGTTCAGGAAGACCATAAACCTTCTCAAAGAAAGTAAGTAACAAAGGGCGAGGCCGAAGGCCGAGCTGCGTTCAGGAAGACGATAAACCTTATCTAAGAAAGTAAGTAATTAAGGGCGAGGCCGAAGGCCGAGCTACGTTCAGGAAGACTATAAACCTTCTCGAGGGAAGTAAGTAACTGAGGGCGAGGCCGAAGGCCGAGCGGCGTTCAGGAAGACGATAAACCTTCTCGAAAAAGTAAGTAACTGAGGGCGAGGCAGAATACCGACCTGCGTTCAGAAAGACTATAAACCTTCTCAAAGTAAGTAAGTAACTAAGGGCGAGGCCGAAGGCCGAGCTGCGTTCAGGAAGACCATGAACCTTCTCGAAAAAGTAAGTAACTGAGGGCGAGGCAGAATACCGACCTGCGTTCAGAAAGACTATAAACCTTCTCAAAGTAAGTAATTAACTAACGGCGAGGCCGAAGGCCGAGCTGCGTTCAGGAAGACCATGAACCTTCTCGAAGACAGTAAGTAACTGAGGGCGAGGCCGGAGGCCGAGCTGCGTTCAGGAAGACTATAAACCTTATCGAAGAAAGTAAGTAACTAAGAGCAAGGCCGAAGGCCGAGCTGCGTTCAGAAAGACCATGCACCTTCACGAAGACAGTAAGTAACTGAGGGCGAGGCCGAAGGCCCAGCTGCGTTCAGGAAGGCGATAAACCTTATCTAAGAAAGTATGTAACTAAGGGCGAGGCCGAAGGCCGAGCTGCATTCAGAAAGACTATAGACCTTCTCGAAGAAAGTAAGTAATTAAGGGCGAGGCCGAAGGCCGAGCTGCGTTCAGGAAGACTATAAACCTTATCGAAGAAAGTATGTAACTAAGGGCGAGGCCGAAGGCCGAGCTGCATTCAGAAAGACTATAAACCTTCTCGAAGAAAGTAAGTAACTGAAAGCGAGGCCGAAGGCCGAGCTACGTTCAGGAATACCATAAACCTTCTCAAAGAAAGTAAGTAACAAAGGGCGAGGCCGAAGGCCGAGCTGCGTTCAGGAAGACGATTAACCTTATCTAAGAAAGTAAGTAATTAAGGGCGAGGCCGAAGGCCGAGCTACGTTCAGGAAGACCATAAACCTTCTCGAAGAAAATAAGTAACTGAGGGCGAGGCCGAAGGCCGAGCTGCGATCAGGAAGACTATAAACCTTCTCGCAGAAAGTAAGTAACTGAGGGCGAGGCCGAAGGCCGAGCGGCGTTCAGGAAGACTATAAACGTTCTCGAAGAAAGTAAGTAATTAAGGGCGAGGCCGAAGGCCGAGCTGCATTCAGAAAGACCATGAACCTTCTCGAAGACAGTAAGTAACTGAGGGCGAGGCCGAAGGCCGAGCTGCGTTCAGGAAGAGGCGATAAACCTTATCTAAGAATGTAAGTAATTAAGGGCGAGGCCGAAGGCCGAGCTACGTTCAGGAAGACCATAAGACCATAATATTACATAAAAAAAAAAACAAAAACTTTCATACAAAGTCGTCGTCCCCATTTCCCCCCTTAAAGTTGTAATTTCCAAAAAATCCTTAACGGATTCTTACGTTATGAAATAAACCTATGTTCCAAATTTCAGCTTTCTAGACTTAGTAGTTTCAGCTGTGCGTTAATAGATCAGTCAGTCAGGACAAACAATTTTATAAGTATAGATATCTACTCTTTATTCTACTCGTATCTTCTACCAAAGGCATCTATCTACACTACACCAACGCAACGCAACAGAACTGCTAACGCCATATATTACGACCATTCGACACTAAATTCCGTTTTCTTTGATACTGCTCAACCCTAAGGCTATTTAACTTTATGGTATATAGCCTACTATAGTGAGCCTGAAAAACTACTCTTTACATTGGTGTAAACCGCATAAAAATCTGTTAAGTGGTTTCGAGTTTACCTCAAACATACATACATACATGCAAACAGACGTTTCCTTTTATAAGAAGTAGAGATAGAGATTAAATTATCCTCCCTTCCCCTCTCCCCGCGGACTCCTCCCCCGTACCTCAACCCCACACTTCAAAACCACCCCCAGTATGGATAAAATTATTTAAAATCATTTAAAATCCTAAAACCTAATTTTGAAATCATCCCCTATTTTAATTTAAGGGTTGATTTAGCAAAAACGCTGAAACACGTAATTCTTTATTTTATACCAAAAGCCTAAATATGAATTTTCATATCCCTAACTTGAGAAATGATGGGTTCCCCATACATTCTTTCATCCCCTATTTCACCCCGTTAAGGGTTGTTTTTTTGAGACAAAAGGTAGCCTATGTTCTTCCTCAGGATGCAATTCAGATCCGTACAAAATTTCATAAAATCCTAAAATCTAATTTTGAAATCAACCCCTATTTTAATTTAAGGGTTGATTTAGCAAAAACGCTGAAACACGTATTTCTTTATTTCATACCAAAAGCCCAAATATAAATTGTCATATCCCTAACTTAAGAAATGCTGAGTTCCCCATACAAACTTTCATCCCCTATTTGACCCCCTTAAGGGTTGTTTTTTGAGACAATAAGTAGCCTATGTCCGTCCTCGGGATGCAATTCATCCCCGTGCAATATTTTATCGAAATCTGTTCAGCGGTTTAGGCGTGAAAAGGTAACAGACAGACAGACAGACAGACAGACAGACAGACAGACAACAGAGTTACTTTCGAATTTATAATATTAGTATGGATACTAATATTATAAATTCGAAAGTAACTCTATTGTCTGTCTTTCTGCCTGTCTGTCTGTTTCACGCCTAAACCGCTGAACAGATTTCGATAAAATATTGCACCTAGATGAATTGGATCCTGAGGAAGGGCATAGGCTATCTTTTGTCTCAAAAAACATCCCTTAAGGGGGTGAAATAGGGAATGAAAGTTTGTATGGGGAACCTAGCATTTCTCAAGTTAGGGATATGACAATTCATATTTAGGCTTTTGGTATGAAATAAAGAATTACGTGTTTCAACGTTTTTGCTAAATCAACCCTTAAAATAAAATAGGGGATGATTTCAAAAATTTTAGGATTTTATAAAATTTTGCACGGAGTTGAATTGCATCCTGAGGAAGGACATAGGCTACATTTTGTCTCAAAAACAACCCTTAAGGGGGTGAAATAGGGGATGAAAGTTTGTATGGGGAACCCATAATTTTTTAAGTTAGGGATATAATAATTCATATTTAGGATTTTGGTATGAAATAAAGAATTACGTGTTTCAGCGTTTTTGTTAAATCAACCCTTAAATTAAAATAGGGGATGATTTCAAAATTAGATTTTAGGATTTTCATGCTGGCGGTGGCTTTGAAGAGGGGGGTTGAGTTAGGGGCGGAGGTGTCCGCGGGGAGAGGGGAACGAAGGATAATTTAATCTCTATCTAAAACTACTAAGTCTAGAAAGCTGAAATTTTGAAATGGGGGATGACATTTTGTATAGAAGTATCGGTTTTATTAAAAGGTAGGAACTTGAAAATCATAATTATAGCTACTCATCATAAATAAATAATGACGTGTTTCAGGATTTTGGATTTTCACATTTTAAGGGGGGGGGGGGGGGGGGGATCGGGTAGTTAAAATTTGTATAGGAGTATCGGTTTTGTTAAAGGTTGGAACTTGAAAATCATCATAATTCTAGCTACTAATCATAAATAAATAATTAAGTGTTTCAGGGTTTTTGGATTTCACATTTAAAGGGGAGGGGGGGGGATTTAGTGTGACAATGGCCCTTAGTTACGTTCTTTCGTTACTTAGTAACTTACTTTCATCGAGAAGGCTTTTCCTCTTCCTGAACGCAGCTCGGCCTTCGGCATCACCCATAGTTTATACTTACTTTTACCGATAAGGTTTATAGTCTTCCTAAACGCAGCTCGGCCTTCGGCCTCGCCCTCAGTTACTTACTTTCTTCGAGAAGGTTTATAGTCTTCCTGGACGCAGCTCGGCCATCGGCCTCGCCCTCAGTTACTTACTTTCTTCGAAAAGGTTTATGGTGTTCCTGAATGTAGCTCGATTTTCGGCCTCGCCCTTAATTACTTACTTTCTTCGAGAAGGCTTATAGTCTTCCTGAACGCAGCTCGGCCTTCAGCCTCGCACTCAGTTGCTTACTTTCTTCGAGAAGGTTTATGGTGTTCCTGAATGTAGCTCGGCCTTCGGCCTCACCCTTTGTTACTTAATTTCATCGAGAAGGTTTATAGTCTACCTGAACGCAGCTCGGACTTCGGCCTCGCCCTTAGTTACTTACTTTCTTAGAGATGGTTTATCGACTTCCTGAACGCAGCTCGGCCTTCGGCCTCGCCCATAGTTACTTACTGTCTTCTTTGAAATACGAATTTCATGCGAGCGGAGCCGCAGGCTCAGCTATAAATAAAAAAATAAATAAAAGGTAATAAGTAGGGCTCATTTAGAAACACCTCTGTGAATACCTTAAAAGCACGCACGGTCTTATCGTTGTGGGTGAACTGGCTGGAGGAGGCTACAAGTTCAAAAAGTTGGCCTTTTACACTTCTAGGTAGGCTTGCCAGATCTGATGACAGATCTTTCCGGGACATCTACTACCTGCAATCCTTCATAAATAAGGTGCAGAAATGGAATATGGAATATGGAATTTCTATTATATATTTTACAGCGAACTTTTAGCATTTTTTTATGTACGGAGCGTCACAGCTGCATTGTGTGTGTGTGTACACTCATACATATCGGATTGAATAATATCATATCAGCATCGACCTATCCCAGTCCGTGCCGACTTCTTTGCGCAATATCAAATCGTTTCACCAAATTGCACTCTCCCGGACAAAATGATCCTTCACCTAGAACACAGGACATTGAAGTCGAGCCCGGGACAATCCCGGAAATCCCAGGCACCTGGCAAACTACTTCTAGGAGAGAGACAAAAGATGTACTTACGGCACTGAAGGCCCAGCAAGACCCACATTGGTCCTGATCCTTGACTGGTGTGACGGCGCCCTTCTTACGCCAGTCCACAGTGTTAAGAACTTCTACGTGAGCCGGTGCGATGTACGTCGCAGCGCGCACCGCATTGTACAGCAGTCTCATGGGTCTGCCGTGCATATACAAACATTAATATCTACTAGATTTTGCTTGATCTGTCCTTACAGTAGGCATTGGCCACTCGGGCAATACTGCAAACTGCTATTTATTTTTATGGAATCTGAAATGCTTGGTTGGCTACTACACCTACACCCGTGATGTCAGCTCGAACTACAACCTGTTGAACTAGTTGCCATGTCAATATACTTGTGACAAACCACGAAAAGAGCGTGGTAAGGGTAAAGATGAAAACGGTAAAAGGGTGTGTCCCTTCTAAAGTTTTCACATATTACTCTGTGATGAGCACAGGCATTGTATCACTAAATGGCCCACCCGGCCTTCAAAATACCGCATGTAAATTGACACCATTGAATAATCAAAATGAAGCACCGAACTCGCAATTATAAAGCACGTAATAATTGTTTGTATATTTCGATACAGTTACAAGTGAGTGAAATTACTGGACTCTAAAATTATGTACATGCAAATTTTGGGTTCGGTCAGTCCTGAGGGCGTAAATTAATGCTACAATTATCCACCCGCTGGCAACTTGGAAAATGAAGGTGAAGATGAGTTCCTAGAAAAGTAGATACATGTCCGCAGAAGAGAAACAAACAAGATGTGTTTCTAGTACTTTCGAATGACTGCTCTAGTATCGCACCATATTGAGTAGATTACATTTTAGATAAAGTTACTCTTATTATTTGAGGGTCACAATCTTTCTGTTTGTTTAATACATCTCCTCCAGACCTATTTAGCAAGATAGTAATATTTGTGCAGACCGATTGTTTGTATTGAAACCATTAGTAGGTACTTATAGAGTTGTGCTAACAAAATATTATTAATAGGCACAGCTATTAGCTGATTTTTTTTTATAGACAGCCGGCGGCGCGGGTGTCTGTGCCCAATACTTCAACGGAATCACAGCCAATAACACCATTCCTCGCGAAACCACGCTCAGAGAGGCGCCATGCCGGCTATGAGGCGGACAAAAAGGTTGTCGTCTAATTTATTGACACTCCTTTTGAAGATTCCCAGGTTATAGGTGGTGGGGAACACACTCACCGGAAGACCGTTCCATATTTTCGCCGTTCGACACAGGGACGATTTCGAAAAACGATGTGATCGTAGTAGTTGGGTGTCAACAACATATGGATGTTCCAAGCGAGTCCGGCGGGTGTGGCGGAGACGGATGGGGGCTGGAGGGATGAGGGAAGCCAATTCATCAGAGCAACGTCCATGGTAGTACCTATAGAACAGGCTAAGAGAACCGATTGTTGGCCAATGATTCAAGTCCCTCCGTGAGCTTGGGATCACCAATTAGACGGATAGCGCGGCGCTGGATAGAGTCCAAGGACTCCAATAAGTAAAGAGGGCATCCGTTCCACAGATGACTACAGTACTCCATCACCGGGCGAACTTGCGCTTTATATAGCATAAGGAGTGACGCCCGTGAGAAGAACCAGAGCCAACTGTCATTGTCTCCCTCTACGGACAACCCATGCATGCTGCATCGTCATAGCTCCACTGCGACGTTGCTATCGCTTACTCGCTCTCGCTTGCCTCCCTGTGACAGGAGTGAGAGAAACACGAAGATTGCGACGGTCGCCCGATGAAGGGTGAGCGATTTCATGTTTCTCTCTCGCTCCTGTCATCGGTAGGCAACGAGAGCGAGTAAGCGATAGCAACGTCGCAGTGGGGCTATGACGATGCAGCATGGCTTGTCTCCGTAGAGGGAGACAATGACAGTTGGCTCTGGAAGAACCGTCTGCTGCGGTAGAGGACGCCTACTTTCCTAGAGGCAAGTTTCGCTGATGCGCCTATATCACAACACTTATTTAGTTAATAATATTATATAGGTAGCTGTGCCCGCGACTACGTCCGCGTGGACTTGATCTTTCTCAGCCTATTATAAAACTCAACGTGACTCTGTCTGTCCGTTCGTTAGTATGATTAGTTAGTATGAGTTCAGCAGACCTCGTGGCCCCACATAAGCCGCTAAGATATATTTTTTTTTATCGAAACTGACACGGTTGGCTACATCATCTACAGCATCCGTGATGTCAGCCCATAACACCGGGTGAGCTAGGTCACAGATTACTAAATAGTTACGCTAGGTGCCATGTCAGTGCTTCCCTTCATTTTATGTCAGCTACACTGAACTGGACGGAAAACACGAACTATTTACATAGCCGTTTCGACCGACGTTTCATTCAGTGCGGTGGTGTCAACCCGGGCGGGATAAACCCTACCACCTAGGAAGGTAAGAAGGGAAGGGACCTACAGTTTAACGTGGAATCTCGCGTGGAATCCGAACCACGGTCAGCCTCCAACGGTCGAGCGGTCACCCATCCAAGTACTGACCGCGCTCGGGGTTGCTTATCAACAGTCGACCGACCGCACCACTGAGCTACCGAGGCTGACAAAAATCAGTGATATGCTAAAGTAAGGATATGGCCTTCCATGGGCGTCGATAGAGGCAGCGCCATCTCTTAGCGAATTCGTGAACTACGACAGACATCCAGCCGCTCTGCGGTTTTAGAGTTCGAAGTAGCGTTGTACCGACGTTATCATAAGTGTTACATTTTTGCAATAACAAAATTATTATCATTAGTAGATATTGCAAGGAGGCACAAGGCATTGCTAGACATAGGCGTTCTTTAATTAAATTAAGTAAATACAAATCATTAGTCCCATAACGGTATTATTACTATACATATAAGCATTGCTAAATTAACATTCTATCTACCGAATGACCCGTTCCTTATATTATGCCAATATTGTAAGACTTGCCACAAAGTAGTATGCATTTTTCGAAAGCAAAAAATTCTACTACGTTTTACGTAAGACACCTAGGCCAGTGTTGCCATAATGATTCCCAGTAAACGAGTATTATGCGGTTTTCTTATCAATAATAACAAGTTGTGTAAGTTAGTATTTGTAAATGAACATCATCATTGAAAATTGGACATAGAATATCAATCTGTGTCACATGAACATTAGTTTTGGTCATATCTCGAGAACGGCTGGTCCTAGATCCATCGTGTTCATGCTAAAACTGGACGTCTCGATGAGATGTAACTATGTGTTACATAAAAAAAAAATACAGTCGAATTGAGAACCTCCTCCTTTTTTGGAAGTCCGTTAAAAATTGTTTTTGGTCATATCTTGAAAACGGCTGGTCCTAGATCCATCGTGTTCGTGCTAAAACTGGACGTCTCGATGAGATCTAACCATCTGTCACAGGAAAATTTGTTTTGGCCATAACTCGAGAACCGGTGGTCCCAGACCCACCGTGTTGATACTCAAACTTCATGTCTCCGTGAGATCTATCCATCTGTCCCATGAACTTTTGTTTTGGTCATAACTCGAGAACCACTGGTGCTAGACCCATCGTGTTGGTACTCAAACTTAAAGTCTCGGTGAGATCTATCCATCTGTCACATGAACTTTTGTTTTGGTCATAACTCGAGAACAACTTGTGCTATACCCATCTTGTTGGTACTCAAACTTCAGGTCTCGGTGAGATCTATCCATCTGTCACGTGAACTTTTGTTTTGGTCATAACTCGAGAACCGCTGGTCTCAGACCCATCGTGTTGGTACTCAAACTTCAAGTCTCGGTGAGATCTATCCATCTGTCCCATGAACTTTTGTTTTGGTCATAACTCGAGAACCACTTGTGCTATACCCATCGTGTTGGTACTCAAACTTCAGGTCTCGGTGAGATCTATCCATCTGTCACATGAACTTTTGTTTTGGCTATAACTCGAGAACCGCTGGTCTCAGACCCATCGTGTTGGTACTCAAACTTAAAGTCTCGGTGAGATCTATCCATCTGTCACATGAACTTTTGTTTTGGTCATAACTCGAGAACAACTTGTGCTATACCCATCTTGTTGGTACTCAAACTTCAGGTCTCGGTGAGATCTATCCATCTGTCACGTGAACTTTTGTTTTGGTCATAACTCGAGAACCGCTGGTCTCAGACCCATCGTGTTGGTACTCAAACTTCAAGTCTCGGTGAGATCTATCCATCAGTCACATGAACTACATTCGACTGTACAAAATCAAACACAGTTAGAGAGGTCGGAGTCTGCGTCCGCTTCATCTTCGCCAACACCTACTTTGGACATTGTCGAACCTCGGCTGGAGCTGGAAAGTGCCAAAGTAATGACAAAAAAACCTTCTAACACCGGTAAGGAAAATCTGCGTGATGTCACAAGAATTGAAATGACATTATTTGAGTGTAACGGTGAGAGAGACCGCATGTCTAGAAAAGGTATAGACATGCGGTCACCTACTCACGCACGATTCCGCCGACAAGTTTGGGAGCCGAAAGGGCATTTTCAGCAGCAGGTTATTTAACAAGAAATTTAAGAAGTGGCATGGGTGATCCCAGTTTAGACGCTCTATGTTTCCTTAAATCTGACTGATGGATAGATCTCACCGAGACTTGAAGTTTGAGTACCAACACGATGGGTCTGAGACCAGCGGTTCTCGAGTTATGACCAAAACAAAAGTTCACGTGACAGATGGATAGATCTCACCGAGACCTGAAGTTTGAGTACCAACACGATGGGTATAGCACAAGTGGTTCTCGAGTTATGACCAAAACAAAAGTTCATGTGACAGATGGATAGATCTCACCGAGACTTGAAGTTTGAGTACCAACACGATGGGTCTGAGACCAGCGGTTCTCGAGTTATAACCAAAACAAAAGTTCATGCGACAGATGGATAGATCTCACCGAGACTTGAAGTTTGAGTACCAACACGATGGGTCTGAGACCAGCGGTTCTCGAGTTATAGCCAAAACAAAAGTTCATGTGACAGATGGATAGATCTCACCGAGACCTGAAGTTTGAGTGCCAACACGGTGGGTCTAGCACCAGTGGTTCTCGAGTTATAACCAAAACAAAAGTTCACGTGACAGATGGATAGATCCCACGGAGACCTGAAGTTTGAGTACCAACACGATGGTTATAGCACAAGTGGTTCTCGAGTTATGACCAAAACAAAAGTTCATGTGACAGATGGATAGATCTCGCCGAGACCGAAGTTTGAGTACCAACACGGTGGGTCTAGCACCAGTGATTCTCGAGTTATGACAAAAACAAAAGTTCATGTGACAGATGGATAGATCTCACCGAGACTTGAAGTTTGAGTACCAACACGATGGGTCTGAGACCAGCGGTTCTCGAGTTATGGCCAAAACAAAAGTTCATGTGACGGATGGATAGATCTCACCGAGACCTGAAGTTTGAGTACCAACACGATGGGTCTAGCACCAGTGGTTCTCGAGTTATGACCAAAACAAAAGTTCACGTGACTGATGGATAGATCTCACCGAGACCTGAAGTTTGAGTACCAACATGATGGGTATAGCACAAGTGGTTCTCGAGTTATGACCAAAACAAAAGTTCATGTGACAGATGGATAGATCTCACCGAGACCTGAAATTTGAGTACCAACACGGTGGGTCTAGTACCAGTCGTCCTCGAGTTGTGACTTGTGACCAAAACAAAAGTTCATGTGGCGCAGATTGATATTTTATGTCAAATTTTCATGTTCATTTACTAAAATACAATTTGTTGTCATCAATTATTATTTATCATTTATTATTATCATAGATTTAAAAATATGTCACATTTTTATAATACTGGGGTACTGAGGAGAATCATTATGGCAACACTGGCCACACCACCACATATTTAAATACGGCCCAGCTACGCTGCTGGTCGCTGCGTTTTATCTTAATTTTTTATTTCGTCTGAGATAAATAATAACAAAAATAATGCTTAAATAAATAAATTATTAATTCACACTAGTTAACGTAATTCTCAATATTAAATAAAAATTATCGAAATATAACACGTACACATTTTGTTTTTATAAACGTTGATACAAAGTTACTTCGTTAGCGCTCACGTACTGTATGGCGGCGCGTGGCGGCTGGCGTGCGATGTTGCGTAAATAATATGTCAATTCAGATTTTATTAGGAAATATCGCTGAATGCAACAAAATAAGGCTTACTCACCTATGGTACGTTATTTCCCCTTTCTTTTTTGTAGTACCTGCACGATTTGAGTACGCAAGTATGAGGCATTAAGGAGCGACACCCACACAACTAACACGTCCCGGCCGACTGACAGCCAGCAACTGACTGACAAGCCACTGGATGTACACTTCGCTTGCACATCCAGTGCAGTGAGGCCATTTCGTCAGTTCGTGTAGGCCCGTCCTTACGTTAGTAATATATAAGTCAATGACAAAAATGTAATAATATGATATGACAACAAAAAACAGAACCTAAGTAACAGAAACAACCTACACCTAACAGCTCGCATACAATCTTAGTTTGAGACTGTTGAAATCAGGAAGGTCAAACAATATAATTTAGGAAAAGAATAAGAAAGATGAAATGAAAGGATAAAAGACTAATAAATCAAATTACCAGATAACAACGCCATCTATAATTCAATATTTGACTTATAAACAATTTTATCTGAAGACACAAATTTGTCGTATTAAATAATATAAGTAAATAATATAAATAATAAAAACAGATAAAACTGCACACACGAAATTTGCGAATTCTGCGAGCGACGCGGCGCTGCGGCGCGGTGGCGTTATTTTTTCTAACTAAACTTAAAAAATTAATATCTTTTGATTCTGTGGGTTGATTTTGATGAAATAAATGTTACTCGGAATAAAGCTTCATATTATTTAATAATTAGATTTTGAATATAATGAGTGGTTTTTGCGTGATGCGCGCACAAAGGCACAAACAAACCGACAAACCAACAAACCGACAAACCAACAAACCGACAAACAGACAAAAATTTCAAAAACTGTTTTTTTACGTTCTATTACTTATTCCTTCCGTCCCCCAGTTATTGTTTTGCAAAAAACCCCCGACTCTTAAAAAGTCAAAAATAATTTCCGTTTACTTACTTAAAGGAGTCGGTAGACCGCTAAGTGAATTCCCGCGCAACTTTTGAGTCTTTATATTTAATTTACTTAGCGGTCCCCCGACTCCTTTAAGTAAGTAAACGGAAATTATTTTTGACTTTTTAAGAGTCGGGGGTTTTTTTAAATTTGTAATTTAACTTTTATTTGAAGCTTTTTAAAAAAAACCGCATGCAAATCGGTCCACTTTTTAAGATAATTATTTTTTTTATTACTTAATTACTTTATTACTTGATTAAAAACATAGCTAAGAACCATCCCGATTAAACAAGCTTCCTAATAAAAAAAACCGCATCCAAATCGGTCCATCCGTTTGGGAGCTACGATGCCACAGACAGACACACACACACACACACACACACACACACACACACACGTCAAACTTATAACACCCCTCCGTTTTTTTCGTCGGGGGTTAAAAATAGTTAATGTACAGATACGGTAAATCTACGATTTTATTATAGGTATGTATAGATTTTTTTATTTTTATGTCATGGTTGAATCTGGGACGCAGATGTTGCGATAGGAACATGCAACAGGAAGTTGTAATAATGCTGATTTGTTGAAATTTTGTCATCAACAAGAGATAAGTCTCTGACGTTAGATGGCTGACAAGAAAAAAAAAATACAAAAATATACTTTAGTTAGACAATTGTTGTTACCAATTTCAAAATAGTTCTCTGACTCAATGGCTATTCATCAAATATTGCCCATTTCAAAGTGAACCTTTACTTACAATATTTTTGACTGTAGGAAGTAGACTGTAGAAGGACTAACTATGTAAATACGGTTTCAGTTCAGTTTATTGACATATTTCAGCCGTTCAAGCACTTTTATGTACGTGAGCATAATAGGGGCATAAAACCCACCCACATCATGGCGACTGACTGACACGAGCCACCGCTGAGCGCCACGTTCGATTATCGCATTCTGCACAGCCTCGACTTTTGGCGCCTCAGCAGGCCTCACGCACTCTATGGACTTTTTTTTTTATTTTTTTTTTATACTAAGCGCGACATGTGGCGCCGAGTCACCCATAAGGTGTCTAGCGACGCCCATGGACATTCGGACGCAGGCGGGGGCTGCGAATGCCATGCCGGCCTGACAGGTGCCCATTCACGCCTCTCTTGAAGGACCCGAGACTATACTTGGGGGGAAATATGTGGGCAGGTAGAGCGTTCCAGAGTTTGCCGGTTCTGTGGAGAAAGGATCTGCAGAACCGATTTGTACGCAGGCGCGGTAAGTCCAGCGTATAGGGATGCAATCCCTGCCCAGTGCGCGTTGTACGGAGGTGGAAAGGGGACGCCGGAATCGCGTTAAACAGCTCCTCCGAGCACTCCCCGTGGAATAAGCGATAGAACACGCTTAGGGCGCCGACATCCCTACAAAGTTGCAGCGGTTCTAGATCGCGGGACACGTCGGGGTCATCCACTAGTCGCACGGCTCGACGATGGATCGAGTCCAAAGGCGCAAGCTGGTATTTGGCTGAGCCATCCCACAGGTGCGAGCAGTACTCCAAGCAGGACCTAATCTGCGATTTATACAGAAGCAGCGTTTGGCCCGGCGTGAAGTACCGTCGAACCTTATTGAGTACGCCTAGCTTTTTTGAGGCCAGCTTGGCCTTGCCCTCGATATGGCGCCGGTAATTTAGGTAGTGCGACAGTTCGACTCCGAGGACCCCGAGGTGGTCGCTTAATTTAAGCGACGTGCCTTGGAAGGAAGGAGCTGGTGTGAACGCCGCTCTCTTCGCACTGAACGCGCAAACTTGTGTTTTTGAAGCGTTGAACTCGACCAAATTGCTACGGCCCCATTCGGAAATAGACCGAAGCGTTTGTTCGAGTTCAGACTAAAGTCTTCGTCTCTTTTCATCCACAACTTCTCGTCTTCTCGGCTGAAGGGTGACTGGTATAGGATCCGTGTGCTGTACTGTCATCCGCATAACAATGTATGTTGCCGAGTGGCAGCATGTCATTGATATGCAGAAGAAACAGTGTGGGTGACAGCACAGATCCCTGCGGTACGCCGGCATTCACTGACATGGCGTCCGACGAGCAACCGTCCACTAGGACCTGAATGCTACGCCCATGTAGGAAGTCGGCGACCCAGTCGCAGAGGCCAGAAGGAAGTCCGTACGCCGGAAGCTTGCCCAGGAGCGATTTGTGCCAAACCCTATCGAATGCCTTGGCAATATCGAGGCCAATTACCAAGGATTCACCATGTCCTTCAAGCGAATTGCGCGGGCTAACTACCTACCGCCCGAGCCCGACGGGCCGCCGCCGCCGCCGGCGCGGCGGCGGTCTTTTTCAGTAAAAATTCGTCAGCCGCGCGAAGTATACATAGACGCTCGCCCACGCAACTGCGCGCGGCTGCAAATCAATAACCACTTTACACTCGATCGTTAAGGTACATTTTCGCACGCAGCGATTGGCGATGTGAAACAGTAGGCTATTAAGCCTATTAAGCCCGAAGGTAGGAACATTTTCTATGGACTCATTTATCTGTTACGAAGTAACTATTAAGTAATCTGTGGCCTCGGTTTCAATATTGCAAAGATTCTCTCTCAGTTGCATCTAGACTAGAGGCTCATTAGTCGGTGGTTGTATGGAATGCAGACTCAATTGAAATATAATGGCCGTTAAAAAAAGAGAAAAAAGCATACTCACTTGACAGTCTTGTTGAATCCGTTGAGCGTGTTGATGAACTCGTGATGGAGCATGTCAGCGTACTTGTTCAGGCCCAGCTTGAAGGAGACGAGCCCCTGTGCGTACCGCTGGTTGTGGAGGGCGATGCGGTGCTTGTTGTCGGCGAAGATCTTCATGCGGAAACGCTCCTCAAGATCGCTGTCATATTTCTTCTGATGCTGTAGCTGTGGGGGAGCAATCGGGAATTCGAATGTTTGTCGAAGCAGTAAGTCATTGCACTGACTTATAAACATGCAAAAGTAGAGAAATAAATAAAAATAATAAATTTAAAATTCAAATATATAAATTATTGCTTGTACTTGGGCATATTAATCGGTGCAAGTAGTGTACATCGGTATCGCTGTAACCTTAAATTTGTGTCCTACTAACTATTCGAGCTTTACCTTGAAAGTGGTCCACTCCTCGTGGACCAGATCGATGAAGGAGACGGCGCTGACCGCAGCCACGAGGCAGCACAAGGCCACCAGGGTCTTCATTGTCTTCTGTGTCAATCATGGAAAAATGCATGTATAAAAAAAAATCCAGACTATGGAGAGGCCAAAAGGAGGATTATGTGAATATTGTGTAAATAAAAAATCTGTTAAGTGCGAGTTTTACTCGCGCACGGAGGTTTCCGTATCTATCCGCTATTATCCGCCAATGTACAAAAATCGTAACCAACTAAATACAAAGTAACCGTTACCCTGGAAACCATCAGAACCGTGGTAACAATTATATCCACAGATGCAACATAAACAAAGAAAGATGTCATATTTGAAAATCAAATACATCAATGTGAAAACTGTCATGAAAAAATAAAAAACCAAAATGAAATTGTCTTTTCAAATTTCGAAAAAGTAAATATTCAAGAATATGTTATCCGCTATTATCTGCCTATCTTTTGTCTTTCAACATGCAATGTATAAAAGGCGTTGGCGCCATCTGTTATTCAATAGTGTGACTAATCTATTTTAATGAAACGTTTCTTGTATGGGGGCCACCCTTAATTTTTAACATTTTCTTATTTTTCTTATTTGTTGTTGTAACGCATATTCTGTGAAAGTTTTCAACGGGCTACCTATTACGGTTCAAGAGATACAGCCTTCGGACAGACGGACGGACGGACGGACGGACGGACGGACGGACGGACGGACAGACGGACGGACAGACAGACAGACAGACAGACGGACAGACGGCGGAGGCTTAGTAATAGGCTTCCGTACGGGATACGGAAACCTAAAAATGTGTAAAAAAAAGGCAAATATCACATCATATGGCTAACTTTGCCGGTAACTATGAGTTAATTTGTTTATGGCCTTTCGCTAGATTTCGAAGATTTCAATAATATAAAGTCAAGACAAAGAGGAGAAATTCATTGTTATATACTTATTTTTAGAAAAAAAAAAACAAAAGAATAGTAACTAATTATGGATTAAAGTATAGCTGTGCTGCCGGTCTGACCAGCTGTTTGACAACCTTTCCTGCATTCATTTTTATAGTAGGTACCTAGTTTTTCGAACTTCAACCGCCTATAAATATTATTTTATTGCCTCGCAACTGTCGAAAAAATTTCAGATATTTTACTATCGCCTAAGTACTGAAAAATATCAGTGCATTGTTTGTCTTCAGAATGTGTTTCTGTTCACACAAAAACCGGCCAAGTGCGGGTCGAACTCGCGCACCGAGGGTTCCGTATCGCCATGTCATGGTTAGCTCCACTCCCGCCATCTATGGCGTGTTATGAAATGCTTCATATTAGTTAAATGTCATGATTAGTTAAAATGCTTCACACTCTATTCGGTAGATGGCGTAGGCTTAGTAATAGGGTCCCGTACCGGATACGAAACCCTATAAAAACCAAGTTAATATATATACGCATCGTTTTTGAACGATCCAACATTGCTCGCCATTATTTATCAAGTAGGTATATAATGTTGATTTCAAATAATATTACTTCTAAAAAAATATTACATACTTCAAATAATATTACTGCTTATAGGTTCAGAGATAAAATATTTTGGGGTAATTTCATATTAACACCATTTTTTCTCTGGTACAAACGACGGCGAGCCACCAACAAAAAGGAGCGGCTACACTACGCAGTAACGCGCAATATGGTTAATATCCTTAGCGTCCACAGCAAAAAAAAAAAGAAGTTGACTTGAGATTTACTCAGGATTTTCTTGAGTAGGTCTCGGCGGAGACGTTGACGAGATTTAACTATGAATACGATTGAGTGCGCTCGGCCGAGTAAGATTTGAGAACGACTTGACTGAGTTTGACTGAGTGAGTGAAGCGATTTGAGCACGCTCTATGTATACGGGCCTCTATGATTTTCGTTTAGGTTTTCCTATAAGTCAACTAAAAGAGCCCCTGATTTAAAATACATTTTCTCGATTTTCGTAATATTTTTTTCCCATTGAAACGTCACATGCATGATGCATTTGAGAAAAACTTTTTTTTAACTACTTATATAATTTGTCACTCATAATATATTTACCAAATTTCAATTTTTTTCGTCTAGTAGATTCGGAGAAAATAAGTTGTGACAGACAGACAGACACGAGTGTGATCCTATAAGAACCAATTCAATTCAATTCAATTCAATTATTTATTGGTATAAAGGTATACATAGAGCGTGCTCAAATCGCTTCTTACGCTCAACTCAGCCAAGTCGTTCTCAAATCTTACTCGGCCGAGCGCACTCAATCGTATTCATAGTTAAATCTCGTCAACGTCTCCGCCGAGACCTACTCAAGAAAATCCTGAGTTAATCTCAAATCAACTTCTTTTTTTTTTTGCTGTGGACGCTAAGGATATAACCATATTGCGCGTTACTGCGTAGTGTAGCCGTTCCTTTTTGTTGGTGGCTCGCCGTCGTCGTTTGTACCCTCAGATCAGGAAGATCTGAGTTTGTACCAGAGAAAAAATGGTGTTGCCATAATATGAAATTACCCCAAAATATTTGATCTCTGAACCTATAAGTAGTAATATTATTTTCGAAGTAATATTTAATTAGTTGAGATAAAGTATAACATCTTACCCTTATTTGAAATCAACATTACATACCTACTTGATAAATAATGGCGAGCAATGTTAGATCGTTCAAAAACGATGCGTATATATATTAACTTGGTTTTTATAGGGTTTCGTATCCGGTACGGAACCCTATTACTAAGCCTACGCCGTCTGTCTATCTGGTGCGCGCGCCATCTACCGAATAGAGTGTGAAGCATTTTAACTAATCATGACATTTAACTAATATGAAACATTTCATAACACGCCATAGATGACGTGAGTGGAGCTAACCATGACATGGCGATACGGAACCCTCGGTGCGCGAGTTCGAGTCGCACTTGGCCGGTTTTTGTGTGAACAGAAACACATTCTGAAGACAAACAATGCACTGATCTTTTTAAGTACCTTAGGCGATAGTAAAATATCTGAAATTTTTTCCACAGTTGCGAGGCAATAAAATAATATTTAAAGGCGGTTGAAGGTCGAAAAACTAGGTACCCACTATAAAAATGAATGCAGGAAAGGTTGTCAAACAGATGGTCAGACCGGCAGCACAGCTATCCTTTAATCCTTATTTAGTTCCTATTCTTTTGTTTTTTTTTTCTAAAAATAAGTATATAACACTAAATTTCTCCTCTTTGTCTTGGCTTTATATTATTGAAATCTTAGAAATTTAGCGAAAGGCCATAAACAAATTAACTCATCGTTACCGGCAAAGTTAGCCATATGATGTGATATTTGCCTTTATGTCTACTACAGTAAAGTTTAATTTAGCATAATACGAAATAGTCCCCTGCAAATTAAAAAAATACTACAGAGAAAAATGATACCTAAGTATGTACTATATTAATTTATGACCTTCGACTGGATTTGGAAGATTCCTACTAATAATAGTCAATATCCTAGTCGACATTTTATTGCACGGTACCTAGGTAGTTCTTTATGCACCTCTATATCTAAAGAACGTGCATTCCAAAAAATAATTAGTCGGTAGTTTTTACGTGATCCAATAAACAAAGAAACCCCGATA
Source organism: Nematopogon swammerdamellus (assembly GCA_946902875.1). Lineage (NCBI taxonomy): Eukaryota > Metazoa > Arthropoda > Insecta > Lepidoptera > Adelidae > Nematopogon > Nematopogon swammerdamellus. The sequence continues at coordinate 16,258,747 of OX336345.1, forward strand.
CAAACAAACCGACACCCTGCGTTCCATTTTTCAATCATTCGCATTGATTAATACCTAATGCAAATGATGCGAACTTGGAACGCCAAGTCTGTCTCGAGCCGTAGGATTTTGCTAAGTCGTGATATTTCGAGACTTGGGTTCGTCTCGGCTCAGCCGAGATTATTGTGAGTAGAAGTTGTGAGTCTAGTCTCAAGCATTGTCTATGAATGCCAAATGACGACTTGAGACGGAGTTTTTGCCGAGCTAAGACTGACAACTCTTTATTATAAACAAATTTCTTATTATTCTATTTCGATCCAAGCAAAAATAGGCCATCGTCAAAACATAGAAAATTTAAAATGCACAAAATATTTAAATACTACTAGTGTAACACATTAAAATCAAACATATGCCATTGTACAAAAAGGTCAAAAGAAATATTCAATAGAACAACAAAATTAAGATAAAACATTAAAATAAAATCAATCATTGAATTAAAAATTATATAAAAAATTAATGTCAAAAAATTACAATCTATATCAGAAATAAAAAAGGGTATTATGAATATATTAAAAAAATTTCATACTTATTAAATACAAATTTCAAGTCATTAAAAATATAATCGGTCAAATAATAAAACAAATCAATGAAAACATTAATAATTAAACCGTTTTAAGTGCAGTAGTCGCGAGCGCGACGAGTCAAGTAATATTAAAAAATCTGTTAAGTGCGAGTTTTACTCGCGCACGAAGGTTTCCGTATCTATCCGCTATCAATAATATCCGCCTATCCGCTCAGGTGGCATGGTCTTCAAATTTTAATTTCGAAGATATGTAGGACGATCGGAGAGAAGCCTCAATGAGGTCGATAGCAATTTACGGTGGGAAAATGACAGCACCTCAATGAGGTCGTTGGCACTTTAGCGGCTATAACAATGCAATGTATAAAAGCTTGTGGCGCCATCTGTTATTCAATAGTGTGACTAATCGATTTTAATGAAACGTTTTTTGTATGGGGGCCCCCTTAATTTTTAACTTTTTCTTATTTTTCTTTTTTGTTGTTTCATCCGCCATAGTAACACATATTCTATGAAAGTTTCAACCGGCTACCTATTATGGTTCCAGAGATACAGCCCTCGGACAGACGGACGGACATACGACGACGGAGGCTTAGTAATAGGCTTCCGTCTGGGATACGGAAACCTAAAAATAAGAACAATATTTACAAAACAATTAATTGAAAATTACTAAATGCAAACTAAAAATAACTAGACAAATTTATCACTATAAGCTTCGTTCCAATTGTAATAAGATTTCTGGATAAGCATGCTCTTAACTTTGCCCTCAAATTCTCGGATTTCAAGGTTTCGTACTTCTTGCGGTAATTTATTGTATTTTTTTTTTATTGCTACCGAACTGGGAGGCTCTGCCCGAGGTCGCAACCTCAGGCGCAGCCAATTTCACCCCCGATGAGGTGCCAGTCCGGTTTGGAGGTGGACTAATGTTGCTGGGGAAAGGCTATTAACCCGCGATTTGAAGATCCGTGGATTGTAGGAGTGGGGGGAAGATATTCCCTGGGAGCCCGTTCCACACCTTTGCAGTGCGGCACAAGAACGATTTAGAGAATCGTGCAGTTCGAAGAACTCTTCTGTCGACTACAAAGGGGTGTTCCGCGGGAGTATGGCGGGTTTGGCGAAGGAGAACAGGAGGAGGAGGGATAAGGGAAGCAAGTTCGTCAGAGCAGCGGCCATAGTAGTACCGATAAAACAGGCTCAATGACCCAACGATACGTCTATGCTTTAGAGGTTGAAGGTCATTTGTGAGTTCAGAGTCACCAATGAGGCGAATGGCTCGTCGCTGAATAGAATCCAAGGCTGAAAGAAGGTATGTACTTAGAGGAACCCTCCCAAAGATGACTGCAATATTCCATCACCAGTCGTACTTGTGCTTTGTAGAGTGTAAGCAGTTGGACCGGCGTGAAAAATCGCCGACATCGGTAAAGGATCCCTAATTTTCGAGACGCTAGTTTCGCCTTGGACTCTATGAACGATCGAAACCCAACGTCCCTGAACACCTCCATTCCCAGGATTCCCAGACTATCATCGTTGGGGACTTGGCTGCCCTGAAAAGTGGCTTGGAGAGGAAACGGATCAGCCTTAGTAGAGAAGGTACAAGCTTGCGTCTTGGCTACGTTGAAGTTGTCCAAGTTCTTCTTCCCCCAAGAGAATACTTTTTCGAGAACCTGTATAATTTTACGCTGTTACAGATAAAACTCGAGGATAATTTGGTCAATCTGTGACTGATACAACGAATGTCCTCACGGTGCCTCGTGTCGAAGTTATGCAGATTTGAGTTGGTTGGTGTCTTGTCTAGATTTTTTCTCGCATAACCCAGATTTTTTTTTTCCTTTCAAATTTTTTTACATTTGTTTCAAATATTTAATTTTATTAATCAAAGGGCAATCTCCAGTTTTATTGGTAATATAAGTCAAAGAAGTTATTATCAGTTTGATGTTTGCAGTCTGACATAGAATTAATATGCGATGCATACAATTACTATTACTTACAAAATTCGGGTTCGATTTAGCGCAACTTAACATAATTACTAGTATGTCTCCCTCTGTTAGTTGTTTCATGTGTGTGTCTATTTCGCTTAGCACTACTTCTAACGGGGCTTCAGGTTTACAGAAAGAGCTCCGCCCCGCACATGAGTTGCAGCACTTACAGCACAGCTGTCACCTAGGATCAGTCTCTTTGGAGAGGTTCGCAGAGTATCGGGTTGGGCAAAAAAAAAAAACCGGGTCGGAATCATAAAATCTGCAATGTTACTCTCCGTCTCAACTTAGTAAGTGTTATTTATCCTTGTTAGATACGAATTTATGCTAAATATTTTAACTAGAATTAAGAACTATGACAAACATTATTTAAGTTTTATTTACCTACATACATAGGTACCTACCACACCTACTATGGTTGTGGGGGTTTTTTTTTTGGATACTGACACTGTTGGCTACATCATCTATAACAGGACAGGGCTATTCGTAGGTAAATATAAAAACAGGAAAGTGGTATGGGTGAATGTTTTGGTGGTTTAAAAAAAATAAACCTAACCTAATGTTGAGGCGGCGCATGTCGTTTTGACACCATGTTTTGTTTTCCTGCGAATAGCCTCGGTATGCCATGAGGGCTATTCGTAGGTATACCTGCATGCAGGTATACCTACGAATAGACACTTCCCCTATAACATCCTTGATGTCAGCCCATAACACCTTGGTGATCTAGGTGCAATGTCAGTGCTTCGTTTTGGTCGTGCCGGCTATACTGAACTGGACGGAAAACACGAACCATTAACATAGCCGTTTCGACCGACGACGTTTCATTTAGTGCGGTTGTTCCAACTCAGGCCAGTTAAACCCTACCATTTAGTACAGTAAGAAGGGGAGATACCTACAGCTTTACGTGGAATCCGAACCACAGTCAGCCTACAACAGTCGAACGGTCACCCATCCAAGCTCTGGCCGTGCCCAGATGTGATTTCACGAACAATAGTCGAACGATCGCACCGCTGAGCTACTGGTGCTGACAACTGGTATTTTAATTTACTGGAATTTTTCCTTTCACTGCCGTTGATGTGAAATTTCAAGTATAATAATGTTCAACTTGGGGCTTTTGGGCGTTTAGGGGAGGGTGTCATACAAAGCACCTCAGAAAAAGGGGGGGGGGGGGGGGGGGGGGGGGGAGGCAGGAACCATTCATAGTCATTTTTGCGCCCAAAACTGGGCCACTAAACAGTTGTTTTCGACAAAAATTTGGCTAATAAAAAAGTGATTCGGTTTTGGTAAAGATGTCCCAAGTTTCTAATCCTCAGCGATAAAAATAAATCTGATTAATCATATCGATGTCAATTATTAATCACATAATACATGGGTTTATTTGGTGATAACGTTAAAACTTGTAATAATTGAGAAAGTACAATTCCAGAGGAAAATCATCAATATTATTTAATACTTACAATTTTAATTTGTTTTTTATTTATAGTGTGTGTTTATAAAAAGGTTTATAAAACAATTTAGTTCTCATAATTTTTCTGAGGGTAGAAACTATGGGCGTTTGATTAAACATCATTAGACAACAAAGAACCTGACACTGACACACTCAAATCTATTTAGGTCAATAATCGCTGTAATATTTTTTTTTAAGTTGGATACCTATATATATATAGCTGTTCGCGCCTGCTGCGTATCGCCGCGCATACCTACAAGGAAAATACTGTAAAAAACAGATAGGAAATTCGTCGATACGTATATATATAATATATATATACGTATCGACGAATTTCCTTCGTCGTCTTATCTACAATTGTTATATTATAACAATTGTAGATAAGACGATGAAGTATTCGCAACGCCCAAGAAATATTTCATTATTTCGTTTCGAGCGCGACTCTATTGCCAGGAGTTACATATCGACGATGAAGTAGGTACCAATACCTCCTATCTAAAAAATCAAAATTTTACAGGAGACGAAAAAAACTATCTAATTTTTTAAGGAATTGTATCATGATTTCTATTGGACAAATAATGGTAATTTTGTACTGTTTTAAAGTACATTAATACAATTTCAGTTAGGATAGTTATTTACTGAGTTAGTTTGAGATGGAGGTATTGATTTACTTTGTTTGGATTTGATTCAATGTACTGCTGAGATAGGAGGTATTTCAAAATAAAAATAATTACTGGACAGCAATTTTAATTATCCAATGCAAGCGGCATCTTTCGCACGCAATAAAATTTCAACGCGTGCGAGCGAGAGAGCGAAAGCACACGTTCATGTTAGTTAAGAGATATTTATTGGCAGCATAAAGTTATATTACATGACTTAGGAAGTATTTATTCAACACATAAAAGGTATTTCCAGCATGATTTGCGTATAGTGAAATTAGGAAATATGTCCATGGAGTCTCGACGGCTCAATAAAGCCGATATTGAGATAGGTGTTTTGTGCACGAATGTGGGATGGAAGCAATAAAAAAAATCGAAAAAAATTCGATAGGAGGTATTGGTACTTGTTGGTAATATTGTAAAATTGGTAAAAGTTATAAGTTAAAAGTTATAGATTTGCGAACTTCGTTTCTCCATACAAAATGATGCGGAGGTACGGAGAACACGGCGGCGTAGCGTAGTACGCAGTGTAGGTACACTAGTATAATAGTCTTTGCTGAATCCATGCATGAACTGGAAATAAAATTAAATATAGTAGTAGGAAAAATATCGGAATGCTTTGCTGCGAACGGACTGATACTAAATACATCGAAGACCAACTATATGGTATTTTCAGGACGAAACTGTGGTCCCCGTGAGCTCTCTATTTCGAATTCTTCCGGCTCTATTGGCTCCCAGTCATGTATACGATTTTTAGGGTTGACCCAACTCTAAGTTGGAAAAGTCACATAGACAAACTATGTGACAAGATGGCTAGAGGTATTTACGCACTAAGGCCCACTTGCACCAACACGAGTTTAGAGTTAAGTAGCGAGTTATGGATTTAAACGCGGTTTAAACGCGGTTCCCACAGTCAACGGGAGCTAGCTTAACGAGTTAAACTGGTTTATAGTTAAATTCGTGTTGGTGCAAGTGGGCCTAAGCGCGTCTTGCACCAACACGAGTTTAAAGTTAAGTAGCGAGTTATGGATTTAAACGCGGTTCACACATACAACGGGTGCTAGTTTAACGAGTTAAACTGGTTTATATATTAAATTTGTGTTGGTGCAAGTGGGCCTAAGAGAGTTACGCCGCTTGATCAGTCCGGAGGCTTTGAGACAGTCCTACTATGCGTACGTACACTCATTATTGTCGTATGGTGTAATCCTGTGTGGTAACTCAACCGATGCTGAAAGAGTGCTAATACTGCAAAAACGAGCGATAAGGGTATTAGCCAGTGTACCGCGAACAACATCTTGTAGAGACTTTTTCAAATCCTTTGGTATATTAACTGTGTGCTCTCTATATATATATGAAGTAGTGGTATATGTACGAAAAAACATGAATTCTTTTGAGTCAAATGGCGCAAGTCATAATTATAACACACGTAACTCAGAGCGTTTAAAATCTGTTGCGCATAAATCGGCGATGGCTGAAAAAGACCCTGACGTGATTGGACCCAAATTGTACGAAAATGTCCTGATACAATAAAATCAATAAATAGTGACAATGTGTTCCAGAGTCAGCTGAAAATATTTCTCTTAGACAATCAATTTTATAAGTTAAGTGAATTTTTTTCATACTGTAAATAAAAATCCTGCTGACTTTGATAATTCAAATTGTTTATATGCATAAACACAAATTTTATTAATAACTTGACTGAACCCTATGTTCTTTGTTTTGTATTTTATTATCTTTTTTAATGGGTATATTTTTGACTTAGTATTTTTAATTTTTGCTTAGATATAGTATGTTATATTTAACATAATGAAAACTTAGTATGTAAGTTATATTTAAAAAAAGCTCTGTAAGGTTTCTTACCCGGTTCTTCCTTATAGATTGCACTACTGAACGGGACATCATAAAAAATGATGACGAACTATACTGAATATGCATATGTCTCAATGAAATATTGTTATTGTTGAGTGTTCTTTATGGCGAAATAAATATCTGAATCTGAATCTAGGTTAAATAAATCTCGAGATAAGGGTACAGAGTCGGTGATAGACTACCTAGCTAGCATATTTCAATAGCTCTTCTAGAAAGAAAACTAATACACAACTACCTAGATAACCTATCAAAATACCTATGTAGTATACCTACATACTGAGTTGAACAAAGAAAGGACTTTATCATACATACATACATACATACCACACGCTGTATCCCGACAATCAGCATAAGCAGAGCAATCGGAGTTAGAACTAACTAGAGCAGGTAGACCTAACTAAAAATAAAACTCTTGCCTACCTGATGAAATTATGATTGCAACAAAGCCAAAACAAAGGATGCTTTGTACCAAAGTACTTTAGATTTCTTTATAATGTGTACCTACTCACCGTTTGATGTTGAGTGGAGTAAAGAGAGCTTCAACGTCTTTCCTGGACGAGCGAAACTGATGCAATAAACTAATTATGAAAATTCGAGCGAATAAATAAATCCCGTTTATTAATTGTGTCCTGCTTTGTCTTTTCCCTCTCCTTCCACTTCCATCCAACCAATCAAACGACAAACAGACCACAGATTATATTAGTACTTAACCCTTTATAGGGAAAATTATTTTTTCACAAATTTAAATTTTATTTTTGGATTTCCTGGTAGCTACAAATGTTCTGGAAAAAAGTTTAGATATTAGTGGTTTTAGAAAAAACTGATTTTTCAGAGTGGGTACATAATTATGTTCCCGGCGGCGTCCATTTAGGGAATAATCACCGAGTGGTACAAACAGTTTTAATGTCTTTGGGTACAAACGTGCCAAAAAAATTTCAGGAAATAAGCAATAAGGAGATAGGACTATAGAGAACTTGTAAATAAAACAAAAACAATAAAATAAACTATTTATTACAAAAAAATTATCTCCTTGACATATCTAAAGTAAACTTAAGTTTATGTTCTTAGGCCCACTTGCACCAACACGAGTTTAAAGTTAAGTAGCGAGTTATGGATTTAAACGCGGTTGCCACAGTCAACGGGTGCTAGCTTAAACTGGTTTAGCGAGTTAAACTGGTTTATATATTAAATTTGTGTTGGTGCAAGTGGGCCTTAGGGTGATAGGTACTGATAACTATGGATGGAAACATTCCAAACACAAATCCACTTTACAAAATATTACACCCAATTCGACTGCGCTTTTTGTGGTTTTTGGTACATAATCCTTTATTAGGAAAATGGGGAACATGCGCAAAATTTTCAACATTTACAGTGGATGGGCGACCTGGATACTTTCTTGAAGTTAGTTCATTAGCCAAGTCGCTGCCATATATGAGATGTGTATTTGATTTCAAATTTAACGGCCGCATAGTTTTCCGATATAAAAAAAGTCGGCAAGTGCGAGTTGGACTCGCGCACCGAGGGTTCCGTATCATCAGCATCACTCAATATATTTGTATTATGTATGTACAAAAACAATTGTTTTGGAAAGTCACGAACCGCCTAAATAAACACTACAGCAATGGTTTGACTGTGCGGCATAGTACAATTTTATTTTTTTATTTTTTCTTTACTTGTGATTGAGACCTTGCTTCTTGCCAAATTTCATTACTCTATAGGTCAACGGTACCTATAGGTTTTGATTTCATTTGAGTGAGTTTGCAAGTGTTAAAATTTGCTATAAATAGCCGTATCTTTTGATTATATTGATTTAGAAGCATTCATTTTCTATAACTCGAAGGGATCGCAGACGTTAGTATTTCATATTAATTTCAATTTGATATCTTGACTCATTACTGAGAAAATGGATCTTGACACACAAAACAAGTAAATTTTTTTTATATCATATAGCTACAAGATTAAAGTTTTAGGATTTTTTCCTTTACGTATGCTATGAGACCTTACTTCTTAAGCAGGCTCTACACTCGCCCGCGAAACGCGGCCGTGAATCGCGGCCGCGCACACTGGTTCCAAATTGAAATAAATGGTAGGGTAATACCCCACTGACTTTCTCGCTTGTTTGGCGAACTGAACGTTTTTATGTTCGAAATTCAAAATGTACTGACAGGACAGTCGCGTTGAATACGTCCGTGAACCTGGAGTAGATTATCATGATAATTAGTTGAAAGTGGTCTTAAAATTTTGTACTCATTTTGTACTTTTGTGTGCCATTGAAAAAAAATTCTGTGCAGCTATAGTTTAGCCGTAATATCAAAATGAAATTAGCGACTCCAGGTTCACTCTGGAGTAGTACTTACACTCTCAGAGCTGGGAGCGGTGTCAAATTTTGTACAAAATTGTGTACTATTTTGTGAGCCAAATAACTTTTTTTGTGCAAGCACAGTTTTCCCGTAAAACCTGAAAAACACTTAGAACCATGTAATTCTAGTTGTGAGATTATAATACACACGTTCCGGTGAAGTTTCATAGATTTGTAACTGCGACAGGGTTCTACAAGCCAAGCAATTACAAGCTTGGTCGTCCAGATAATTAATTTTCAACCTTATGCCTAATGTATTAGAGATGAAGACGCGGAAGACTCCCAAATGTACATTAGGTCCTTTACTTACACGTACCGAGAGAGAAAGATGACGCATTCAAACGTGAGTTAGAAAGAATGAGCAATACTCTTCAGAGAAATAAGGTATAGGCATGTTGGGCTATTATTCTAAAATAAATAAAAGGGCATTTTTTTATTGCGGTGGTGCAGTTATTTATTTAAAACATGCAATTAGTTACGCGTCATGTCGGTGAAAGATCAGCTGAATTGAGGCATGTTTTATTTACGATTTGTGGGTTTTGGAAGAAAGAAAAAAAAAAGAAGATTCATTATTCACACATATTTTAGAAAACAAACAAATAATCCTATAAACATGCAATTAGTGATGAAAAGGCTGGGTTTAAGTTTGTGGATTACTGTTTAGGTTCGCATCTGTAAGGTATATATAATATAAAACTAACCTAATGCTAACTGATGATGATACAAAAACGAGATTTTTTTATGGAAACTGACACGGTTGGCTACATCACCTACAACATCCGTGATGTCAGCCCTTACTTTAGCATATCACTGATTTCCAATGTCAAAATATTATTTGATAGACCACATAGTGAATTATTTGTATGACATATGTGGTATAGGTACCGATTGAATGCAATCACCTCTACTTCCGAAACTCTCTTTTTTTACTTCACCTTTTTTATAACCTACATATCAACCTCATGCACGAGACAATGATTAAATCGTGGTTGGGACAAGTCGAAGAGTTGCATTAAAACAAAATTCACCTATGAATCTTTGTTCAAAATGTAGTTGATTATATTTCATTCTGTTCATTATGTTTTAAAAGAAATAAGCCCACTACTTTTCGCCAAAACTCGTCAAATAGTCGCGTCTCCACACGACAAAAAAAAAAGGCAATATACGGCGTTTGATGAATAAAAGGATTCCCTTGGAGGGGTTGTTCCTCAGTACCATGTGGTGGATTTAAGATGGGGAGCCACCTGAAATATCGATGCGGGTAGGGGGGGGGGGGAGGGGGTCAAAGTTTTCGACCGCCGCATCTCTCCTGAGCTTTATACCTGCGTCATTTCAGCTAATAGGGCATGTTTGGTATCGTTTCCGTATAAACAAGGGATGCCCGCGCGCCGGAGCTATTAAAATATTCAGCTCAATACAAATCAAGTTTCACTTGTGTTCTTGGTACGGTTTTTATTGCAATTTGGTTGGAATCTTCACCAGGGCTAACAAATTGGTCAAGTGTGCACTCATACGTAATATTACTAGTAAAATTTAGTAAAATAATATGCTATATTTTATTTCTTACGAAATACGTACCTACAATATTTATAAAGAAAATTACAAATAAAAAAAAAACCGTGACAATTAAAAAGTCAAAAATAATTTCCGTTTACTTATAGGAGTCGGGGGACCGCCAAGTAAATACCCGCGCAGCCTTTGAGTTTGTATATTTTTTATTTACTTAGCGGTTCCCCGACTCCTTTATGTAAGTAAACGGAAATAATTTTTTTACTTTTTAAGGGTCGGGGTTTTTAAATTTGTAATTTAACTTTATTTCAAGCTTTTTAAAAAAAATCGCATGCAAATCGGTCCACTTTATAAGATAATGCATTTTTTTATTACTTAATTACTTGATTACAAACATAGCTAAGAACCATTTCTAATAAAAAAAAAACCGCATCCAAATCGGCACATCCCTTTGGGAGCTACGATGCCACAGCCGATACATCCATACACATACACATACATTAAACTTATAACACCCCTCTTTTTGCGTCGGGGGTTAAAAATCACATCCGCTCTATAAATCACTTTCGTCGGTCAGCTTTAATTCATTCTTTTTAACCGACTTCCAAAAAAGGAGGAGGTTCTCAATTCGTCTGTATGTTTTTTTTTTTATTTTTTTTTTGTATGTTTGTAACGCGATTTCTCCGTCAATTGAGGGCCGATTTAGAAAATTCTTTTTTTGTTAGTTAGGTCATACTTCCGAGGTGGTCCCATTTCAATTTTATCGAAATTGGTTCAGTGGTTTTCGAAAAATCAGCATAATACTATGGTGTGTGGTTACCTTCAGCAAAACTTGTGATGTGGTCGTTTTCGGCAATTTTCAGTTTGATAAATTAGTATGGTGTGTGGTTACCTTCAGCAAAACATTTGTGATGTGGACTTATTCAGCAATTTGCAGTCTGACACATATGGCGAATAATTCTGTACCACTTCAATCGATTTCGATTATTCGATTTCGATTATTCTTTTTTATGTAATATTACTAATAATATTACTTAAAAGAATGAAATAAAAACTGTTTTAAAAAATATTAAACCGATTTCCAAAAAACAAAAAAAAAAGAACTAAAAAGTATTAAATACATAATATTTTGAAATTTTCTCTGTCCTGTTGAAATACATGAATCGATATACTAGTGAACATATTCGGACCCTTGTTTCATGATATTCATGAATGTTCTAAATTAGAAATTTTTTATCTTTTCCGACCGGCCAGGTGCGCTTAATTTATTATGGTACGAGTACCATCGAGCTGGTCTGATGATGGAGACAGAAGGTGGCCATAGGAACTCCTAAACTACACATCATAAACCCATCGTGTTTGGGCTCGTTGCATTTGTCTTCACGAGCAATTTACTTTAGACCTAAGAGATTCTCAATTCGACGGTATGTTTTCTTTTTTTGGATGTTTGTTACGCGATTACTCCGTCAATTGTGGGCCGATTTTGAAATTTTTTTTTTTTTGTTATTTGAAAGGGGTTAACCCTGAGGTTTTTGAAGTGAAAACTTCTTTAGCGGCGCTTGGCACTTTTTTAGGTGGGTAAAAAATGTATAACTCGCGACATCGCGTCAGCGTCATTTTTAAAATGAAACCTTAAGTTAGAGTGGCACGGGATCTGCCGGCACTCCTGGAGTGCAACTGTTAAGTAGGGTTCGGTAACACGTTTATGTCTGTCCATTTTACTAAGTTCCGCAAAATGAATGTAGGGTTCCGTAATAAATGCATGTCTGTCCGTTCTACTAAATTTAACATTTATTTCAAAATGAATGTAGGTTTCCGTAACAAATGCATGTCTGTCCGTTCTACTAAATTTTACAATTTTCAACCAAGGTCCTCCGACGGTTATTTTATAATAAAAGTAGGGTTCCCTAACACGTTTATGTCTGTCCATTCTACTAAGTTCTGCAAGATGAATGTAGGGTTCCGTAACAAATGCATGTCTGTCCGTTCTACAAAATTTAAAATTTATTTCAAAATGAATGTAGGGTTCCGTAACAAATGTATGTCTGTCCGTTCTACTAAATTTTACAATTTTCAACCATGGCCCTCCGACGGTTATTTTATAATAAAAGTAGGGTTCCGTAACAAATGTATGTCTGTCCGTTCTACTAAATTTCACAATTTTCAACCAAGGTCCTCCGACGGTTATTTTATAATAAAAGTAGGGTTCCGTAACACGTTTATGTCTGTCCATTCTACTAAGTTCTGCAACATCACCTACACCGTCCGTGATGTCAGCCCATAACACCGGGTGAACTAAGTGCCATGTCAGTGCTTCCCCCTTTGATCGTGCTGACTACACTGAACTGGTCGGAAAACACAAACTATTTACATAGCCGTTTCGACCGACGTTTCATTCAGTGCGGTGGTACCAACCCGGGCGGGTTAAACCCTACCATCAAGTAAGATTAGGAGGGAAGGGACCTACAGTTTTACGAGGAATCCGAACCTCGGTCAGCCTCCAACGGTCAGCGGTCACCCATCCAAATACTGACCGCACCCAGCGTTGCTTAACATTCAATAGCGACAGTTGACTGCCTGCACCACTGAGCTATCGAGGCTGACGTGGTCCTATTTTAATTGGGTCAAGATCGGATTGGAAAGCGAGTACATCAATAGCAAAAAATAACTAAAAAAAACTGTGAAATAAAAAAAAAGTTTTAAAAAACATAAAACCGACTTCCTAAAAAAAGTAAAACTAAAAAACTATTTAAAATAAAAATATAAAAACCGCCTTCAAAAATATATGAAATAAAAACCTAAAAAAAAAAAACGAACCCTAGAGTTGAAGGCGGTGCTAAAGCAAGCAAAAATGATGAATGAAAGAAAACATGAGTGGATGATAATATCCTTTGTGATTTGTGTAGCCTTTTTAGCACCGCCTTCAACTCTAGGGTTCGTTTTTTTTTTTTTAGGTTTTTATTTCATATATTTTTGAAGGCGGTTTTTATATTTTTTAACATGACCGAACTATTGATGACCAGGACCACACAGTTATTCTTACTACACTGTTTCTCATTCGGTATTTCATACTTCTCAATCAGCGTATTTCCAAAGCATTTATTTTATTACATACTTTATTATTACTGACCTGGAGGGCCTGTAGAACTACGCCTACATAAATTAATCATGCATTAAAAACAAAGACATTAAAAAATAATCGCATCTTCGAGAAGAGCGCCGCTGTCTATTACACTGTAAAAAATAGATATATTGGAACCCGTGCATTATAAAAATCTAAACTTAATCCTGAATTTAGGAAATAGAAAAGAAATTGTGAAAATGCTCTAAAGGAAGATGTAACCTCAAGACACTCCTGAAACACATTCCAGGTCAACGTTTTCCCCTTCGAGTAGAACGCAGAAACAGTGTCACAGCCTGTGAATGCTTCCCTGAGCTTCCCTTCCCTAGCCCCTTACTAGGTCAATGTTCTACATCACATACGATTGTGCTACAATTTGGCTCAAATTGTAGTCGACTGGGTTGGTACCACCGTACTACTGGATGTAAGATGGCCGCATAGCAGCCTGGGTTGTGTTCTCCTCTAGTCCAGTATAGCCAGTAATCCAGGGAAGTTTCCGGTATGGCACCTACCGTCTCGGAGGTGATATTGGCTGGTCGGAGCATGTGCTTTGGCCCCTCCGACACAGCTACCCACACCCACCCATACCGGATTACATAAAAAAAATGCATGATATCCTCTCATAGCCTCAGATCGATCTCTATGCCCATAATATGTTCTGCTATTTTATGTATGGGTAAGTAACTGTGGTGTTTTCGGGTGCCGAAGGACATCCGCAGTTGTAACGTGTGGGGTCGGTACTTAAAAAGAATAGCCCCACTGCATCTCTCCCCGTCGCATGTCGTAAAAGTCGACTAAGGGATAAGAAAATTCGTCAGCCTCGGTAGCTCAGTGGCGCGGTTGGTTAGTCAACCAGGATGGGTGACCGCTCGACCGTTGGAGGCTGACCGTGGTTCGGATTCCACGTTAAACTGTAGGTCCCTTCCCTTCTTACCTTACTAGGTGGTAGGGTTTATCCCGGCCGGGTTGGTACCACCGCACTGAACGAAACGTCGGTCGAAACGGTATGTAAATAGTCCGTGTTTTCAGTCCAGCTTAGTGTAGCCGACATGAAATGAAGGGAAGCACTGACATGGCACCTAGTTCACCCTGTGTTATGGGCTGACATCACGGATGTTGTAGGTGATGTAGCCAACCGTGTCAGGTTCCATAAAAAAAAAAAGCTCCTACAGAGCCAGCTGCTTTAGGGAGAAATATTATGCTATGTATGGCGATTATCACAACAACGTCGGAGTCCACGGTGTGTATCATGATTCTGGTTGCTCCATTTAGTACCGTATCCTTTGGAGTATAATTCGTCCGTCAGCTTCCTCGGCGGCGGCAGATGGGTAATATTTGGTGCTGATGATGTGATTGTAGGTCCGATGTTAGTCACTACGTATATAACGTTCGCCTGCAGACCGAAGATCCGAGCAGTTTGAAAAGTTCTTTATTTATTATTTGTAAGTTATTTTTTACGGCGGGCGGTTTGCGGTCAATTCGGCCAAAAATACATACATACCTAACTACTTATATATACTAATATACCTAGTATTTTCATAAAAAGCCGTGTCTTCTGCGACATAAACATATTAAAATAAATATGGAATCATCCAACTAAGAACAGGCTACTTTCTACCAACATTATTTTTATTTATTTAATTTCACTCTATTACAACTATAAGGGTACGTAGCCTTGATTTTTTGTTTATGTTCAACGCAATGGCGCTATGGGGGGCGGCCGGCAGCGCCTTCATTTAATGGAGTCCTTCTAGAAGCCAATGAAGTGCCGCAGCGGCATAAAAAGTTACTTTCTTTCCTTTTCTAACTCGTCGTTTGAATGCGTCATCTTTCTCTCTCGGGACGTGTAAGTAAAGGACCTAATGTACATTTGGTAGTCTTCCGCGTCTTCATCTCTAATACATTAGGCATAAGGTTGAAAATTAATTATCTGGACGACCAAGCTTGAAATTGCTTGGCTTGTAGAACCCTGTCGCATTTACAAATCTATGAAACTTCACCGGAACGTGTGTATTATAATCTCACAACTAGAATTAAATGGTTCTAAGTGTTTTTCAGGTTTTACGGGAAAACTGTGCTTGCACAAAAAAAGTTATTTGGCGCACAGAATAGTACACAATTTTGTACAAAATTTGACACCGCTCC
The DNA here is from genome assembly GCA_946902875.1 of Nematopogon swammerdamellus. Lineage (NCBI taxonomy): Eukaryota > Metazoa > Arthropoda > Insecta > Lepidoptera > Adelidae > Nematopogon > Nematopogon swammerdamellus. Next base: position 16,274,388 of record OX336345.1, read on the forward strand.
CAGCTCTGAGAGTGTAAGTACTACTCCAGAGTGAACCTGGAGTCGCTAATTTCATTTTGATATTACGGCTAAACTATAGCTGCACAGAATTTTTTTTCAATGGCACACAAAAGTACAAAATGAGTACAAAATTTTAAGACCACTTTCAACTAATTATCATGATAATCTACTCCAGGTTCACGGACGTGCGTTGAATTAGTTAGGCGCTCGCAACAAACATTTTGTATGCAACATTTAATAGAAAGAAACCTTCGTTTGTATGGCAGCCACCTTTTTTTTTTGAGTTTTCTGGAAAAACAGATAACGGTATCTTTTTAGACTAGTAATAGGGTTTCTATGTGGAAAATATATTAAAAATCGTTAGAGCCATTTTTGAGAAAATCGACCTTATCGAAATCATTTGTATCACAGCTACCCTTATTTTTTCGAATTAAAAAAACTAAAAAAAGGTACCCCTAGATAATCATTTCAAACTACTAAATATGAATTTTAATAGAAATCGGTTGAGCGGCTGAGGCGCAACGTCGCTGAACACATTGTCATATACAAATTTTGTATGACAGCTACCCTTATTTTTTCGAATTTTGAAAAACTAAAAAAAGGTAACCCTAGATTATCGTTTCAAACTACTAAATACGAGTTTTGAACGAAATCGGTTTACCGGTTTAGGCGCAAGGTCGCTGGACGGACACACACACACACACACACCCTCACACACATACATACATGTTCTCAAAACCACTTTTTTGGGATCGTTGAATGATATATATCCTAAATCAGTCGAAGTCGAAATCTCAACTTCGAAATTTTGGACGATCACAATACTTCCTTTCTCCTTACAGTCGCTCGAAAGTAAAAAAGCGGACTTACGAATTTAGTCTGGATTTTCGGGGTTTTTTGTTATCTGTCTGTCATCTTATGTTAAAGAGATTCGTATAAAGTACAAATTGACCTAACTGAATAGAATACTTCTAAGAAAAAAAAACAAATTTCTTTTTTTACTATGGAGAAAAACACATTTTCTCTATTTGTCTTCGTGGAACCTAGTGGAACCTCACAGTTCAATATGATAATAATGTACTAGCATGAGGTCTTCCAGATGGCTATCAAAGTTGCTGCATCGGCTTGCATCGGAGCGACTTTAACAAACTTATATGTTTTTGAAAAAAATACATAGTATTATTATTATTGTAATCGGTGTAGTTTCATATGTATATCAAAAAGTTCCAAGAACGTACATTTGTTAATTGCACACAAACGTAAATAAAAAAATTAAACAATTTTTCTTTGCGGAACCTAGTGGAACCTCACAGATTGATATGTTAATAATGTATTATAGCATGAGGTCTTCAAGATGGCTACTAACGTTGTCACAGTAGCTTTAACCCGAGCGTATTTGATAAACTTTTCATTAAAAAAAAAAACCACAGTAACATTATTACTTAAATTAGTGTAGTTTTATACGGGTATCAAAAAGTGCCAAAGAGTATATATTTTGTTAATTGCACACAAATATAACTAAAAAAACTTGCCCTAGCCAGATGTTATTTCGCGTATTATATACTCTCATTTCGAAACTTGTAACTTTGATGACTCATCACATCTTGTGAACATCTTGAAAAAAAAACTATTTTGAATAAGATTGATTTGATTTCACACAACCGCACGGAATCAATGACTAGTTAATCCGAAGTGGCAATTTCGATTTTAATTGAAGCAATTTAGATTATTATTATTTTTTGCCTGTTCCGTTTGGTTTTTCCAAACCACCACCCCCACCAACCACCCCAGAAAAATACAGAACAATACGTAAAAACATTATTCAAATCAGTCCAGTCGTTTTCGAACCTTTGCGAGACTAATGCAAAAAAAAATGTTGGCCTGTTCACTTTGGTTTTTCCATTTTTTTTTCTTGAAAAAACAACCCAGAAAAATACAGAACAATACAACAAAAAAAAAACATTAATCAAATCGGTCCATTTTCGAGCCTTTGCGAGACTAATGCAAGGCGATACATTTTTATATATTACTATTTTTGGCCTGTTCCCTTTGGTTTTTCCTATTTTTTTTAAACCACCCCAGAAAAATACTGACCAACACATAAAAAACATTATTCAAATAGGTCCAGCCGTTTTCGAGCCTTTGCATCACATATGCACGGCGATTAATTTTCGCGCAACGTCAAACGTAACATACGTACATTGTCACAAATTTAATCATCTATCTATACTATGGTGTTTCAAACGTACTCCTAGGTATATAGATTCCGAGATATAGCACTTCTCTCAGTTTACTATTTTCGAGTATGGTCAAATTTCAACTTTAATGACTTATCTATCACATCTTTAAATATAAATAATACCTTAATTTAACTTTTTTTTTTTTATGGAACCTAACACGGTTGGCTACATCACCTACAACATCCGCGATGTCAGCCCATAACACAGGGTGAACTAGGTGCCATGTCAGTGCTTCCCTTCATTTCATGTCGGCTACACTAAACTGAACGGAAAACACGAACTATTTACATAGCCGTTTCGACCGACGTTTCGTTCAGTGCGGTGGTACCAGCCCGGCCGGGATAAACCCTACCACCTAGTAAGGTAAGAAGGCAAGGGACCTACAGTTTAACGTGGAATCCGAACCACGGTCAGCCTCCAACGGTCGAGCGGTCACCCATCCAATCACTGACCGCGCTCAGCGTTGCTTTATTTTATTTATTTATTTCGGAAATACAAACAAAATAGCAAGAAAAAGAGAACTTAATTAAGGTAATAATATAGCGATTACACAATATGCTACTTCAGCTACGTATTTCACATATTTAACTTAAATTATAGAACGAGAAAAAAAAAATACTAATGTGTCAGTGGACTTCATAATCAAGAACACTTAGAGGAGAAAATAGAATGTATATATATATTTATATAGGTAGGTAGGTTTGTGATTCACAGCCAATGTTCACAGCAAACAAGTGTGCCATCCCGATCGCACACATTACAATCTGTCTTAATAATGATTATGTATGATGCATTAAATAGTATAGTACAGTTATTGGTTAGGGGTGCTTAATAACAGTTGACTAACCAACTGCGCCACTGAGCTACCGAGGCTGACGAATTTTCTTATCCCTTAGTCGACTTTTACGACATGCGACGGGGAGAGATGCAGTGGGGCTATTCTTTTTAAGTACCGACCCCACACGGTACATATGTACAATTTCACAAATTTATTCATCTATATTATGATTTATGATGTGAACACCTAGATATAATACATTCGGGGATATAACGCTCCTACTAGGTTACTATTTTTGGGTTACATCTTTCAAATTCAAATTCCAGCGACGACCGCGCAATAGGTGTAGCGTGTAAGACATGTCATATGATTCCATGTCAATAAAAATATTTCTAGAATGAATTTCATGTTATGTTAAAAGCGGACTCTCTAAAAAGATACATGTTATGCTCCTACAATCACATTATCAGCACCAAATATTACCCAACTGCCGCCGCCGAGGAAGCTGACGGACGAATTATACTCCATGCAAAGGATACGGTACTAAATGGAGCAACCAGAATCATGATACACACCGTGGACTCCGACGTTGTGATAATCGCCATACATAGCATAATATTTCTCCCTAAAGCAGCTGGCTCTTCAGGAGCTGCGGATTTCCTTCGGCACCCGAAAACACCACAGTTACTTACCCATACATAAAATGGCGGAACATATAGGCATTAGATCGAGCTGAGGCTATGAGAGGATATCATGAATTTTTTTTATGTAATCCGATATGGGTGGGTAGCTGAGTCGGAGGGGCCAAAGCACATGCTCCGACCAGCCAATATCACCTCCGAGAAGGTAGGTGCCATACCGGAAACTACACTGGATTACTGGCTATACTGGACTAGAGGAGAACCCAACCGAGGCTGCTATGCGGCCATCTTACATCCAGTAGTACGGTGGTATCAACCCTAATAATGGGCTAGGGAAGGGAGCTCAGGGAAGCATTCACAGGCTGTGACACTGTTTCTGCGTTCTACTCGAAGGGGAAAACGTGGACCTGGAATGTGTTGCAGCAGTGTCTTGAGGTTACAGTGTCAGCAGTGCCTTTAGAGCACTTTCACATTTTCTTTTCTATTTCCTAAATTCAGGATTAAGTTTAGATTTTTATAATGCACGGGTTCCAATATAACTATTTTTTACCGTTTAATAGACAGCGACGCTCTTCTCGGAAATGCAATTATTTTTAATGAATGATTAATTTACGTAGGCGTAATTCTACAGGCCCTCCAGGTCAGTATAATAATAAAGTATGTAATAAAATAAATGCTGTGGAAATACTCTGATTGAGAAGTATGAAATGCCGAATGAGAAACAGTGTAGTAAGAATAACTGTGTGGTGGTCATCAATAGTTCGTGACCGACGAAAGAGATTTATATAGAGCGAATGTGATTTTTAACCCGCGACGCAAAAAGAGGGGTGTTATAAGTTTAATGTGTGTGTGTATGAATGTGTCGGCTGTGGCATCGTAGCTCCCAAAAGGATGTACCGATTTGGATGCGGTTTTTTTTTTAGAAAGCTGGTTTAATCGGGATGGTTCTTAGCTATGTTTGTAATCAAGTAATTAAGTAATAAAAAAATGCAATATCTTATAAAGTGAACCGATTTGCATGCGATTTTTTTTAAAAAGCTTGAAATAAAAGTTAAATTACCAATTTAAAAAAACCCCGACCCTAAAGTAAAATATAATTTCCGACCTAAAGTCAAAAATAATTTCCGTTTACTTACATAAAGGAGTTGGGGGACCGCTAAGTAAATAAAATATACAAACTCAAGGGCTGCGCGGGCATTTACTTGGCCATCTACCCCGACTCCTATAAGTAAGTAAACGGAAATTATTTTTGACTTTTTCATTGTCACGGTTTTTTTTAATTTGTGATTTACTTTTTAAATATTGTAGGTACTTTAATTTCGTAAGAAATAAAATATAGCATAATATTATTTTACTAAAGGATGATGGGCAGATTGGTACCACCCTCCAACAGCAATAAGATATATGTCGTTGGATAGGTATTTTCAATTAGAACAACAATTGTTATGACAGCTTTGTTGTTACAACTGTGCGGTCGGAGTTATGAGACTTATAAGTTTAGTTCTTTCCATACAAAAAAAAAAAAAAGATATAAAGTTTAAAAATTATTTTTTTTTAGTGGAAAATAATTTACTTGTTTATTATTTCAATCGTGCTTTACGGTTTCTCTATAATGGCATCATTTAAAAATATTGCTGGTGAATTAAATCCTACATGAATCGCATACCAGATAATTGATATTATGTGTGCACATGTGCATGCGATTCATGTAGGATTTAATGGATTTAATGCACCAGCAATATTTTTAAATGATGTCATTATAGATAACCCATAAAGTACGATTGAAATAATAAACAATTACATTATTTTCCCCTCCAAAAAAAAAAAAAAATTAAACTTTATATCTGAACTTATAAGTCTCATAACTCCGAACGCACAGTTGTAACAACAAAGGTGTCATAACAATTGTTGTTCTAATTGAAAATACCTATTCAACGACATATATCTTATTGCTGTTTGAGGGTGGTCCCAGGTTCCATACATTTTTGCCCATCCTCCTTTTACTAGTAATATTACGTATGAGTGCACATTTGACCAATTTGTTTACGTTGTATTAAGTATACCTGAGAGCCCTGGTGAAGACTCCAAGCAAATTGCAAGAAAAGCTGTACTAAGAACACAAGTGAAACTTGATTTGTATTGAGCTGCATATTTTAATAGCTCCGGCGGCGCGCGGCATTGAATAGTAGGACTTTTTAAAAATATTTTTGTATTATGATGATATATGGTAATAGTTTTACAGCTTTCTTAATTTTTTTCAAAAAAGTCCCAAGTGAAACTTTGATTATTTTTTTCAATATCTTAGGTTTTTACTACTAAACCATGCAAATTTGATTACATAAATGAATCGGGCATCCCTTGTTTATACGGAAACGATACCAAACATGCCCTATTAGCTGAAATGACGCAGTTATAAAGCTCAGAGTGAGGTGCGGCGGTCGAAATCTTTGACCCCCTCCCACCCCTACCCGCATCGATATTTCAGGTGGCTCCCCATCTTAAATCCATCTCATGGTACTGAGGAACAACCCCTCCAAGGGAATCCTTTTATTCATCAAACGCCGTATATTGCCCTTTTTTGTCGTGTGGAGACGCGACTATTGTCGCACTCGCACGTTTCTCACAGCTTTATTTTGCATTGATAAGTATCCCTCGCGCCCTCTACCGGTGACTTAGACGTTTGTAGTTAAAATGTTAGTTATTTAAATTACATTCGGTAGATGGCGCTGTTCCACCGAATCCGATCTAATGATCTAATTCAAAACTCAAACTCAAGACTTTTATTTCCAAACAAGGTAAATAAAACAGAAAACATAAAAGAAAAAAAAATAATGAAACAAAATAGAATTAATTAATTTTGATAATTGATGGGTACCCCCCAAAGACATTAAACTCACCCTCTCTTTGGTACCCCCTTATTTTTTTTTGTTTTGCTATTTTTATTATTTGTTAGGATATTCTGTGAACATTTTACAGCTACCAGCCTAATTCCTTTATACGTCTATGTACCTAATACATACGGTTCAAAAGACCTAGGACGGACGGACGCACAGACGGACAGACAGACACACGGCGTAGGGTAGGCTTAGTAATAATAGGCTTCCGTATGGATACGGAACCCTAAAAATTCCGCCAGTTCTAATTTCAAAAGTCAGAATATTTTGTTATGTATTATAGTCAATACCAGGGCGACCGAGCTTCGCTCGGCGTCTTTCGAGTTTGCCGTGGGAATGTGATAGCTTCCTGCGGAAAAAGTTGCTTATGGTCATTACTAATATTATCTATTTATAAATATACTACATATATAATATTAAAAAATTATCAATATTTTGCATTCCTCACTCACTATTTTCATACACAAAACATAAGAAGTTAAGTCGGTTAAAATTAAAATTTAAGAATGCACATCGTTCAACATGTTATTTACGGAATAATAAAATCGTAAACGTAAAAAAAAAGCCAAGGCGACTTAAAATGAGAAACTTAGAGCTTGAATAATGTAAGTAACTAAAGCGAGGCCGGATGCCGAGCTGGGTTCAGGAAGAAGCTAAACCTTCTTGAAGAAAGTAAGTAACTAAGGCGAGGCCGAAGGCCGAGCTACGTCCTGATAAATAATAAACCACCTCAAAGAAAGTAAGTAACTAATGGCGAGGCCGAAGGCCGAGCTGCGTTCAGGAAGAAGGTAAACCTTATTCTTGAAGAAAGTAAATAACTAAGACGAGGCCGAAGGCCGAGCTACGTCGTGATAAATAATAAACCACCTAGAAGAAAGTAAGTAACTAAGGGCGAGGCCGAAGGCCGAGCTGCGTTCAGGAAGAAGCTAAACCTTCCTGAAGAAAGTAAGTAACTATTCTATCGAAGAAAGCAAGTCATTAAGGGTCGAGCTGCCGTCGGATGGTAAAACGATGTATGAGCACATACAGCGTTTCTACGTAACACGGCTCAATCGAAAGTTCTTGACGTGCCCTATCGCCCAATGTAAATTTTATCTTTGTAGGACCTTCACTGAAGAAGTTATGAAGATCGATATGACGATGTATGTCCTAAAAAATACGATTCTGTACGGTAAAACGATGCAATGGATTTGGCATCTTTTTTCCATAACCCTACATTCAGTATGCCACGACGATGTAATCGCCAATACATCGTTTCACCGTAACACCGCCTAGTTACCGCGTTTAACCATAATACCGAAATATAAATTTGCATGCGCACTTGTAGGGAAAGAACCGAGTTGCATCAGTTTACATTGCGCGAAGGTTCTCCCTCCCTCTCCTCTACCCGCGTCGATCTGCGCCCTTCAACATCGCCGCCGGCAGTCGCAAGTTGTTTTTTTTTATGTACAAACCAACATGGGTTTGAAAATGTTGCAGCCCAGCCTGAGCGCCATTCCTATTCTGAGTGAGTCCGGGTCCAGAAGCGTGCAGATTGTATGGGAGGGAAGAGCATGCAACCAGGCCCCCGACACTCTCTGAGTGGCGGCGCTCAGACGAGCAACCGTTTTCGGTTAATTATCTTAATTTTTTTTTGTGCATGGCTGTGCCGAGAGACCAATGGTGCAGTCGACAGAGCCAAAATCACCTCTCCTCGCGAAAGCACGCTCAGTAAGGTGCCATGCCAGCAGATTTTCGGACTGTTTCTAGGCTGTCTAGCCTGTTAATGCGACGTTTGAAGACACCCAGGTTAAAGGATTCGGGAAATACACTCGCCGGAAGACAGTTCCACACCCTAGCGGTGCGACAAAGAAACGATTTAGAGAACAGACGGGTTCTCAAAAGCCCAATGTCAACAACAAAAGGATGCTGAGTCTCTCTGCGACGAGTCATGCGGAGTTAGGACGGGTGGCAGGGAATAAGGGATGCTAGTTCCACAGAGCAGCGTCCGTGGTATTATCTGTAAAACAGGCCAAGCGAACCCACAAATCGTCTGTGACTCAGATACTCCAGACCATCTGTAACTTTCGGGTCACCAACAAGATGGATGGCTCGGCGCTGAATCGAGTCCCAGGACGCAGGCAGATAATGGAGACGGTTCTCAGATGTGACTGCAGTACTCCAGTCATCGGCCTAATCTGTGTTTTGCACAAGAGGAATAGTTGTGCCGGTGAGAAGAACCGCCGATTGCGGAAAAGTATTCCCAATTTCCTGGATGCAGTTTTGGCCTTAGACTCAATTTGTTGCCAGAACCCTACGTTTTTGGAAATAGTGGTGCCCAGGAGGTCCAGATGGTCCGAGACAGGTACGACGCTGCCTTGGAAACTAGCTTGGAAAGGAAAGGGATCGACCTTAGCAGGTAATGCGCAGCACTGAGTCTTGCTAACGTTGAAGGCGACAAGGTTCTCCTGGCCCCATATAGCTACTTTTCCGAGAACTTTACCGACCTTATCAACCACTAAACGTTGAGCCTCACTATGCCGCGAATCTCTACTCTTCCAGTCCTTAACATAGCCCTCGTGCTCAGTGCTGTCGTCTGCATAGCTATGTATCATGCCCAAGGAAGTAGATCGTTTATAAAGATTAAGAAAAGCGTAGGCGACAGCACAGAGCCCTGCGGAACACCAGCGTTAATTGGAAAGTCGTCCGATTTCGAGCCATCGATGGTAACGAAAATGGAACGACCTGCCAAAAAGCTGGCGATCCAGGTGCAGAGTTTGGGTGAAATGCCGAAGGACAGAAGCTTGCCTAGAAGGATTCGGTGCCAAACGCGGTCGAAAGCCTTGGAGACACCTTCATCGTCACCGTATAAAGGTCGTCCAGCATGATCTGAAGCTGATCTCGGGAATTTGACAGAAGAACAACGTCATCGGCGAAACGCAGATGACTGAGAAGATCTCCATTCACGTTTATACCCATGTTATCCCACTCAAGCGTCTAAAACACATCTTCCAATGCGTTTGTGAAGAGCTTGGGTGATATCATATCCCCCCGCCTTACGCCTTTACCAAGGAGGATGGGTTGGGTAATTCTCGTGAAGCCTCACAGTCATCGTCGCGGACCAATACAGATTTCGGAGTACCTCGATGTAGCGGTGGTCGATTCTGCACCTCAGGAGGGAGTTTTCGACAACCCATTTTTCAACTGAGTCGAATGCCTTCTCATAGTCGACGGAGGCTAGGAAGAGCGGCTTGTTGTACTCCTCGCACTTTGCACCACTTGTCTCATAGTAAATATGTGGTCCATGGTGCCGTATCCTTTCCTAAATCCAGCATGCTAGCAATAACACAACCTAGCAATTATGTAATTTTCTTCTTTTTATTTTATTTACAAGTTTTTATATATTAGAAGCTTTTATTTTACTTGCAGTGTGAGTTAGTTAGTAGGCATGTTTGGGACAAATCTTGGACGTAAATTTTGAAGAAGTATGTTATCGATTCAAACACTCGGTTTCCTATTTGTCAAGAATATGATGAGAATGAAGATTTGGATCACCATGTTGATTATGATGTCATTAATAAAAGGATAGTTCACTTTTCATCTGTTTTATTGGTATATGAAGAAACAAACTTTTTGAAATTATACATAAAGAATAATGTTGTTTTATTTAAAATACTACCTACATTTTGATCACTAATATAACAGAAGGATTTAAAAAAACACATTTTACATTAGATCAGATTATAAAGCAGCAAAATTTCAATTTACTTACTTAGTGAAACCCTCATTGCATGCTTTCATGGTTAAACGTTGCAACGGATGTTGATTTGTTATACCAAAACATACCTCCTGTCATCCCGTTATGGTGAAACGCTGCAACACATGTTGACTTGTTTTACCAAAACATGTCCGCACTTAAAACCTTCAAAATGTTCCGACAAAACGCGTTTAGCGTTATTACAAGAAATATAGACATTAATATTTAGAAAAAATTGCAGGGCCTACAAATGAACAATAAAAGGAACATGCTCAATTTTTTACATTACGTTTGACCATTTATTAATGACACAGACATCCAAAATGTACAAAATCATTCAAACGCGTACGAACATCTCAAAACTATACTTTTTAACATACATCGTTTTACCATCCGACGGCAGCGAGGCCCGAGGACGGAAAAGGGGTTTATTGTCTACCTAAATGCAGCTCGGTATTCGGCCTCGCCCTTAGTGACTTACTTTCTTCGAGAACGTTTATCGTACCTGGGCAACCGAGCAAATAATAGCCAGCAACTTCTGGTGGTTTGGCCTCTTGGAGGTTCGCCTTTTCATAAATTAGAATTCTTTGTTCTTCTACAACTTTGAGAGCAGTCGTGTCCTTTATAAATGTAGGTATTTGTTAAGTTATTTTACAGCCAAAATACTCCCTACATACTCAACAATAAATTTGTAAAAAGAATCCATACCAATCCAAGATAACAAGCAGTGACGCCACCTGCTGTCGTGTAGTGCCATCGTTTGGTATCTATGTATTTATATTAGTTACTAAACACCAAATTGCACTACTTGAAGTTATTAATGTTGATTTAGCTTCTCAACAACAGATGGCACTATATGACGTAAGTACCTATTACTTCAATAATGGTGTTAGAAAGAAAAACTACTTTTTCTAAACTATTTTTTCAGGAATTTCGCTTATTTAGATAAACTTAAAAAAATTACATTTCCTTAATACAAAATTTCATAGTGCAATCTTTTGAGTAGCGATATTATATTTTTAATTACTCAACAACAAAGTGCACTACCGCCGTCCCCTTTCCACCTCCGCGCGCACTGTGCAGGGATTGCATTCCTAATAATCCCTATGCGCTAGACTTACCACGGATGCGTACCAATCGGTTCTGCAGATCTTTCCTCCACAGAACTGGTAAACTCTGGAACGCTCTCTCTGCCCACATATTTCCCCAAGTATAGTCTCGGGTCCTTCAAGAGAGGCGTGAATAGGCACCTGTCAGGCCGGCATGGCATTCGTAACCCCCGCGTACGACCGAATGTCCATGGACGTCGTTAGACACCTTATGGATGGCTCGGCGCTACAGGTCGCGCTTACTGTAAAAAAACATGACATTATTGATATATATATATATATTTATATATATATTTTTATAGAAACTGACACTACATCACCTACAACATCCGTGATGTCAGCCCATAACACCGGGTTAATTAGGTGTTATGTCAGTGCTTCCCTTCATTTCATGTTGGCTACATTGAACTGGACAGAAAACACGAACTATTTACATAGCCTTTTCGACCGACATTTCGTTCAGTGCGGTGGTATCAACCCGGCCGGGTTAAACCCTACCACCTAGTATGGTAAGAAGGGAAGGAACCTACAGTTTAACGTGGAATCACAGATGGACAGAAAATATTTATTTTGTTGTTTGAAAACGGATTTTTTCAGGAATAACACCTATCCAAATAGTTTGTATTACGTCGCTGCGCAGCGACCTAATACAAACTCTTTGCACCTATCTAGATAAACTTGAAAAAAAAAATCCTAAATACAAAATTTCATAGTGCCATCTGTTTTTAATATTAGTTGCTTGACAAGGTTGACAAGTTGACAAGGTTCTATCTAGTGTCTTCTCATCTGCCACGAGCAAAGAGTTAAACAGGGTGTTTCAGGATAGGGTTTCGTAACTTCAGGATTCGAAAGGGGTCCAAATTTGAAGACGAAAAGCTCTGAAACTTTTTCACAGATTCGGTCATTTTATAGTACTTTTTGGTGAAAATTGTTTCATCGAGATTTGGTGGACGGTTAACATCGGCCTTAAATAATAAAAATTAAATTACTAAATTACATGCTTTAACTAGTAGAATTAAAGTGCATATAGGTAAATTCCAAACACTTAAATTTGAATGACATCAAAAGAAAAAGGGGACTGGCCAAGGTCATTGCACCTCCTAGACCTAGACAGTACTATTGCCAAATCAACCCATACTCACTGTCCAGGTCCACCGAGTCTTTATAACAATTTTCAATTTTTTTTTCCATTTGAGTGATAAGGATTTTCTTTATCTAATAATGAGTACTTTCTATTCCTGAAGTTTCTCAAGCCTATCCTGAAACACCCCGTATAATAAAGGGACGTATAATAGGGAGAACGAATCTGGAAAAATGCTCTATTGTTTGAATAGCACCACAAAAAATGTCGATTGAATACTGTGACAATGAAAGTTATAATCATTCAACCTAATAGCACTTACGTACGTCATTTACTTAGCCACTCTAATGACAATAAAATAAATTTAAAATTTTAAATATATTATTGACTGCCTGTGTCCGCCGCCTCGCTCGGGGTAAACAAATTGGTTTAGATTTTTTTTTTCCGACTGCGTTTACTTACTTCCGACCCCACTGCTCGGCTTATATGAGTAATGGCGTGATGCTAGACTTTGGATCATATAATATGTAGGGAGATTTAATTAATTATAATTAATTAGGTATAATTAAAACTAGGCCAGCCAGATGCGCACCGCGCAACATTCTGCGCAGTAGGTCGCGATAACCTTCCGTGTAAAAATCGACCCCTGCTGAGCTGATGTCATGTGTCACATGACACGACAGTCACGAGTTACGATATCTGATGTCTTTCTATAATGAATGACTGGACAGTGTTACCGTTGGTTGTTATCTAGTTTGCGGTCTGTGTGTGTCATTGATTGAATTTATTTTTCTAAGTAACCAAAGTGGATCAACACTGTGGTTAATAATCAGGCTGTATGATACGAAAAAAACAAGGAAAAGATGCCATGCTAAAAGGCGATGGACTAGCCACCTCTCAACTAGGCGCCGTACTTCCACAATCATGCAGTAGGTAAAGTGTTTTCGTGCCTCACTGCTCAATAGTTATCTCGTCCGAGTATATTGCGAAACATGGTGGTCGGTGTTGTGCTGTAATTTACACAAGTTCGCGCAACATAATACCGATTACTCTGCTTACCCCGAATGTCGGAATATAGTGTGATGATATGTATGTATGTATGTATAATACGAAAAGGAGTGATTTCACACAAAACTCACATTTTTGCTTCTTTAGGAAAAATAAAAACGAAAAATTATGACTTCAAAATTGTACAAAAAACTTTCTTCAAGATTCTGTGAATTTGGTCTGCTATTGACAAGCTCATCATGTTTGAGTTTTTAGTTTCACTACTTGCCGCCCTGAACTTTGGCATAAATAAGTAAATAAATATGTCATGCACTCTCTCATACAAAGTTCAGACATAGGTGAGAGTGGAATGTCCTACGCAAGCACGTGATCTGAGAAAGTAAAGTGAGCGCCTATCTCTCAGCCGTTACTTGCGGCGAGTAGACGCAACATACTTTCCATTTAGATTAGTAAACTGTGTTTCATCTAGGCCTCGGTCATTCTACTTTGATAACTTGTGCACTTTGGACTGACCAAGCTCCTTTCAGATAATAAGAAAACGTTTCTTTCTAATGTGCATATGGTTTCATACATAACTGCGCACTTCGGCATCGTATCACGTCAGGCGCCTGGCGCGGTCGTTGAGTTGAGCTACTGATTGCCAACGCAACGAAGCCATTCTGTATATTGTCTTCCGTCAATAAACCAACGTTTTTCGAGCAGATTGTTTATCTACCTACTATATTTAATCTAAGTTCAAAACAAATACATACTTAATTGGTTCGTTATTTCTGGTGATGAAATTTAAAATAATTCTATACAATTATTTAGGAACAAATAAAAGAAATATATATTTTAGAAATATTTTACTGGCTAATTAGGACTTACATAATATCACATGACCGTATATACATAACATATTGTGAAAATACTTGCTGGAACACGAATAAGTTAATCTATTAAATGTTACTGTAGTATTACACGAAAGATGAGATTCTACTAATAACACAAGCAGTACCGAGTGGGTATACATAGTAAGCTGAGTTCATAAAAAGCAGAGTAAGAAAATATTAATGCCACAGAAATGCAATGATTTTTATATTAATTTAATTAACATGAGTCAATATATAAAAAAAACAAGGTGTCACATTCACTATGAATAAATCCGTTCAGTGAATCATTATAATGCAAAATTGTATGCCTAGGTACTTTATACAACATTTAATTGGTTATTGTAAAACTATTACTTGTCATGGAATTTCAGTCTAACGAACTTTTCCAAAACTGGTAATGGTAAATGACAACACGGTTGTTTGCTGCCTGGTTTTGTATAACGTTCAAAGGCCCGCTAAATTAGCATTTTCTACATACATATAAACACCTATCGCTAGTAAATTATATCCAAAAACACACTTATTAACAGTTCCTCTTAATTACTAAAAATGTGTCGCTCCAAACATTTTATCTCAAATTATCAAAATCCCTAATTGACTGACAAACTGATGCAAGTGAGTATTTAAGTTGAAAACTGTACTTTTGAAGAGTTCCAAAGTTAACATACAAATGGCCAAAAATAATTTCAAATTTAGAATTGGATATTTTTTTTGTTCATCTATGGATTAATTTTGCCAGCCGGGATTAAATTTCCCCTCTCAAGACAAGATCGTTTGGAAGCTTCAATGATGGAACTTGTAACATAACACAGTTTAGACAAGAGGGTAGGAGGCAGAGGTGGCGACTCCGCAGTGGTTACCGCGGTTCCTCGCGATCTTGATATAGCCCTCCTCACCCCAGGAGCGGCCCCACGAGTTCTTGATCAGCCAGTAATCGCCGCCGCTCTCGTCCGTTCCGTAACCGACAGCCAACACCTGTGAATACATTTTAGGTTATATAATTGGGTTTGGAAATAGAATTGTACCGTGTGGGGCCGGTACTTTAAAGGAATAGCCCCACTGCATCTCTCCCCGTGCATGTCGTAAAAGGCGACTAAGGGATATGACTCCCTTCTTATATTACTAGGTGGTAGGGTTTACCCGCCCGGGTTGGTACCACCGCACTGAATGAAAGGTCGGTCGAAACGGCTATGTAAATAGTTTGTGTTTTCTGTCCAGTTCAGTGTAGCCGGCACGACCGAAGGGAAGCACTGACGTGGCACCAAGTACACCCGGTGTTATGGGCTGACATCGCGGATGTTGTAGGTGATGTAGCCAACCGTGTCAGTTTCAATAAAAAAAAAAAAAAAAAAAAATTATTGTATTGTATTGTTTATTGATCATTCATATGATGCACTGATAGACTGCACTCCAACTTATCACAATTTGTTCTATCCGGTTCGATTACACCCACGAAGAAGACCCGACAAAAAACTTCGCAGGGTATTCTTTTATACATATTTTTACAAGTACTTTAGTGACTAGCCACATAATAACACCGGCTTACAGTCTATCGAAAAAACACAGCTTGAGAGCAAGATTAATAATTTTGGTGAGAGTTCTGACTACAAAGACTTATGAATTAAGTGTATCAGGTAAAGAGTCTTTGTCAAACTTAGATAAGTAATTTGTACCATGTTTACTAACATAAACATACTATTATTTATAACATTAAATATACTACAATGTAGTATAATTGTCAAAAATAAAAATATACAAATAGATACTTGAAGTATCAAGTTGTCAATGGGTTAATAAAATTGTGGTACTAATCGTACCTAGTCAAGAGTTAACTCATTATGCCAGGTATGTCAGGTAAGCAGTATATACATAGGTATAGCATTCAGATTATCTGAATGGTATACCTATGATAATATGCTGCCAATTGGAGCAGGCCGGTCTCCACAAACAGCACCCATTCACGAGCATCACTCCAGGGCCAGCCGTCGCCTTCCTCAACCATATTTGAGGGTGAGAGGCGACCCGGACCAAGCGTCACCGTAAGCAATTAGCAAAGCTAAGTCTGCATAATGAGATAGCCAGAAATTATGTTGTGGTGCGATTGCATGACTGTGGAATAACCATGCCAACGTGAGAGGTAGCTAGCCCGTCGGCCTTTAACGCGGCATTATGTCCTTATCTCTTAAGTCACGTTTTACGACATACATGGGGAGAATAATAATAAATAATATATACACTGGAATTTTTACATAATATATAGGTACTTCACAAGTTGTCAGAATCACATGATAAATAAATATAATTATTGATGCGATATGAATGTAATCAGTTATGCGATAACAACATGTGGTGGTTTGTGACAGAAACCAGTAGTAATAGTAAAAATGTTTTCTCTTTGTCATGAATTGCTGCATCTGTCACAAATCAGCACATGCGTGTCTAGGCAGTGGCAAACATTTTTTGTAAAGTAGAATAAGTGCACATTGAAAAAATTTCCAGTGAAGTTTCTTGTCAGTTCTTCTTCGCTGTGATAATCGAACTGGCGGAATGTTACAATGTAAATATGACAAATCTGAGCGCAGTGTACTGCCAATAGATGCTGAATAAACAATAAACAATAAACAAAAAGAGATGCAGTGGGCCAAGTACTGGGCCTACTTCAATAATATACAATATACAAATAGTAAAGCAACTTACTCCATGATCCAGGGTAGTGTTGCTGCAGTTCTCATCATAGTAAACGCCCTCGGAGTACAGCTGGAAGCTTTCCTGCGAAGCGTCGATGGCGACGGACACGGGGCCGACGGTCGCGAGGGCCAGCTTCAGCTTGTCCTCGTCACCTTCGGGGATGTCGGTGAAACCGACGTCGTCAGCGCCGTTATTCTTCGCGTTATATCTGTGAGGCAAAACTTTCATGAAGGTTTTCGTGTCGACGAGGAGCCACACTCTGTGTACCACCAGAGCCCTAATCACGAGATTTTACCTATTACGCTACGCTACGCCGTGTTCTCCCCATCATTTTGTATGGAGAAACGAAGATCGCAAATCACTAGAGGCGCTGCTCCGTTTCTCCATATAAATGATGCGGAGAACACGGCGTAGCGTAGTAGGTTAAATCTCGCGATTAGGGTACAGCTCTCTAAGAGACTAGGCGTCCGGTTCGTGTGCACGATACGTGCATACCGGTGTAAACTGTAAGTCCCTTCCCTTGCCCATTACTAGGTGGTAGGCTTAAATTGTAGCTGCCTGGGTTGGTACTACTGGAGGTGACACCAGAATGATGGTCGCATAGCAGGTTCGGCTGTGTTCTCCTCTAGTCCAATATACCCAGCAATCCAAAGGGAAGTCTCCCATATGGCACTTGCCTTGTCGGAGGTGATATTGGCTGGTTGGAGCGTGTGCTTTGGCCCCTCTGACTCAACCACCCATACCGGATTACATAAAAAAGAAATAAAAAGGCGCCGGTCACATGTTATGACTAGTCCCTAATAAAGATGCGGCACTCTCTGTCCTAATAAGAAAGAGAAAGGAAGTTTGACAGGTTAAACGATAGAAGAATATGGTACCTACATAAATTATAGAGACATCAATTTCAGTCTTGTTATGCTGGAAAGGCGATTTTTTTATTCTTTGAGAAAAGTCAACCATTTTCGAAATATTGCTTTTATTTCGGCTTGGCGCCTAACTGAGCGTGGTTTCGCAAGGAGAGGTGTTTTTGGCTCTGTCGACTGTACCATTGGTCCCTCGACACAGCCACCCATGTTGGTGAAAATATAAAAAAATTAAATACAAATATGTCTAAAATCAGTGAACATGTTACAGTGTATTAGTGTCGTAAAAAAAAAATTACAGATAACGAACCAGCAGTGAAAGGTTTTACCGAATACATCCGGGTCCAATGCAAGTAGGAGAAGGTATCCATCGAGCACTAGGCCAGCGATTGGACAATCTTGTTTTCTTACAGGCCGCTAGAAATTTCAGCTCCTCTCAAGTCATCGTCAGCTAGTCTGCGTTGTCTGGGATTTATTTATTTATTTATTTAATGTTAACGAAATCAACAGCATTACATTTAGAATATAACTAACATTATTTATACAAAAAACAAAGCAAATTATAGATTTCACTGATTAGAACCGTATTTTGTTCTACATACAGACAGATGCATAGGTACTAAACAAAACAAAGGATGAAATTAACACATTTTTACAACAATATATTTTGCAACAAATATTTTTAGCTACCAGGGTGTGTGTGTGTGAGGGTGTGTGAGGGTGTGTGTGTGTGTGTATGTGTGTAAGGGTGTGTGCGTGTGTGAGAGGGTGAGGGTGTGTGTGTGTAGGAGAGAGTGTGTGTGTGTGTGATTATTATTATTTTTTTTTTTATTTATTTCTTGCCCTAGTCGTACGTCGGGTTTAAAATTCCAGACACTATGTGCTTCTTAAATACCGATTTGTTATGGAGATAGGGATCAATGTTGCTAAAGTCTCTATTGTATGTTCTGGCTAAACGAGTGAGGACAGAGTTTTGGGAATAGTTCGTGCGGCACGGGGGTACACTATATAGGTAGGCAGCGGTGTGACGTGTGCGTCGACCGGGCACGTGCAGCCCAAGCATCTCCACCAGAGCCGGAGAGTCCACAGTTCCTCGCACCACGTCGTGCAGCAGGATGTGAAGCAAGAACTGGTCCCGTGCTCAAGTTCCCTCAATCTGCCGATCCTAATTCTTTACGAGGCTTGAAGTGCAGACTGAGAAGCTCTTTAATAGAATTAACTTATCTTTAATATTGTTTGGATTTTTTGAGAACACATCACCTGCACTTGTCATCCATGGCCTCGTAAGGGTAAGTCCTTTCCGTGTCGACGCCTCCGTTATCCTTAATGTACTTGAAGGCGTTGTCCATGAGGCCGCCATTGCACCCGTTGTTACCGTAAGCGGTGGAGCAGTCGATCAAGTTCTGCTCCGACAGCGACACCAGCACACCCGTCTTCCGGAAGTGCTGACCTTCGAGAGCACCCGTCTGGGGACGAAACGTTTAGCCTATTAGTATTAGTAGTATTCAGTCAAATAAAGAATGATGTGCAACTTTTTATTGGATTTGTTCGACTGTTACTAGTCCACACCCGTCAAACAAATTATGATGACGAACGATTCCCATTAGACTATTTTCCAGACAGTACTAGGATCTAGTTACCTTTCCATTTAGAAGTGGTTCCTATGTCACACACACACTTCTTGACATGCATTGCATACATAATATTCCCCATGATCTATTTTATTTATTAATTATACATATATATATTATACCACTTCTACTATCACTACTAAGTAATGAGGAAATACTTCAAAGGTCAGCCGGGAGTGGACGGATATGAAGAGCATTCGACCGTGCGTCGCGGCGTGCCTTGGGAGAGGCCTATGTCCAGCAGTGGACCGATCCGGGTTGATGATAATATAATTACTACTTCAAAATGTTGAATTCAACACACTGAGCTATCTAGATAACTAAGGAAAGATTGCCAACGTTTTTTGTACAGTTTGCTTCATTCTCTTTTCTATACAAAACCTGTTCTATCTCTGAGCAGTATACGTACCTACTATTAGCGTGCACGTTCGTGGCCTCTGCGGGCGGAGGCCGGTAGATCTTTAAACTATTATCCCTGCTTTGTTTTCCTACTTAAACCACGCAATAAAACTCCTAATCTTACTTGGTGGTAGGGTTTAACTCGCCCGGGTTGGTACCACCGCACTGAATGAAACGTCGGTCAAAACGGCTATGTAAATAGTTTGTGTTTCCCGACCAGTTCAGTGTAGCCGGCACGATCAAAGGGGGAAGCACTGACATGCCACCTAGTTCACCCGGTACTATGGGCTGACATCACGGACGTTGTAGGTGATGTAGCCAACCGTGTCAGTTTCCATAAAAAAAAAACCTTATTAGATAATTAATTTAATGTCCTATATAAAAAAGAAGTTTCTAAATGTCGTTACTTTCAGAGATTGATTCACAACACTATACATTCCATTCTCGCTTTACTGCCTGAGGCCACGAACGTACGCCTGACTGTGCCTACTACCTAGTTTAATCTCCTTCACAATACCCAGTACATTATGACTTTAGATTGAAAGGCTATGATTCATAATGTTAATGGAGGTATTGTAGTTGACACAACAGCTTTAGTAGTATTATACAAGTGAGTACATAATTTGTAATACTTATTTTTATAGTTCTTAGATATTTCCCTTCTAGGTTTAATTAATGTCATTGGGTGTATATTGTTGGCAAGGACGATGGTTAATAAATAATATTTATTATAATATAAATTTTTTTTTTTTTTTATACTAAGCGCGACATGTGGCGCCGAGTCACCCATAAGGTGTCTAGCGACGCCCATGGACATTCGGACGCAGGCGGGGGCTGCGAATGCCATGCCGGCCTGACAGGTGCCCATTCACGCCTCTCTTGAAGGACCCGAGACTATACTTGGGGGGAAATATGTGGGCAGGTAGAGCGTTCCAGAGTTTGCCGGTTCTGTGGAGAAAGGATCTGCAGAACCGATTTGTACGCATCCGCGGTAAGTCCAGCGTATAGGGATGCAATCCCTGCCCAGTGCGCGTTGTACGGAGGTGGAAAGGGGACGCCGGAATCGCGTTAAACAGCTCCTCCGAGCACTCCCCGTGGAATAAGCGATAGAACACATACTGTGATTATGTAAATTGATGAACAACAGTCAAATGAAGGCAGGGATGAGGAGGAATTTTATAAGGAATATAATATGTGAAAGATGAATAACAGACAAAGGCATGAGATAAGGTTGATTCATAAATTTTTTTTATATACTCTGGTATGGGTGGCTGAGTCAGAGGCGTCATTCCAAAGCACATACTCCGACCAGCCAATATCACCCCTGAGAAGGTAGGTGCCATATCGAAGACTTCTCTTTGGATTGCTGGCTATAATGGACTAGAGGAGAACACAATCGAGGCTACTATGCATCTTATATCCCGTACGGTGGTATCAAATATCAGTCGGCTACAATTTGAGCCTACCACCTAGTAAGGGAAGGGACCTACAGTTTTACACCGGTTCCGAACGGTGAAGCAGCAGGTGTAGGTATGTAAGTACATTTTTTACAGATGAACTCATTGGTACACGCCGACCGCATTCGATCCTCAGACCGAGAAGCCGACGCCCAGACCACTTCGCCGCACGCGGCTTTACATTTAATCATCAATAATTTTTGTCAACCAGAATTTCATGCAATCATTTTCAATAGGGCGCAAATGACTCAACACTCAACACCCGCCAGACAAAGTAAACATAACAAATTAGTAAACAAAACCTGAAAACTTATTATTCATTGCCAATGACCAATGACACTAACTCACGACTGATTTATAATTATGCTTCACAAACACCTGATTAATCCACGAGACATTTCCTCATCCGTTTCATTATTTAAACATGAGAGTTTTCCAACAAGGTGTGAGTGTGCCTGTAACCGATACACCGGCCATCTGGTTAAACACGTATGTTTTTCGAATAAAGGAGGAATAACAGAATGGATTGAGAATCCGATGAGTAATGAATGATGGTCAATGAAATTTGTTTTTTATTTCTAGGCGAATAGCGAATAAATTGACTTACACGAACAAAACACAATGACTAAGTATAATGTACACGAACAAACTTTACAAGGACATTGAGGGCAACATCCTCAGGCAATTAAAAATTCACTAGAGAAAATGAAAAAAACTTGAAAATGAACTAGGAATTAGCCTGAATGTCATCAAGACAAATATTAAAGACCACAGTTTTAAAGCGACAAAAAAGCGACAAGCCACAAATTATTGTTTTTAAAATGTTCTAGAAACCAATACTGCTTTAGCATTTTATTTCCAAAGAGTGAATATATTTGATTAATTAATTTATATTAGTCACACTTTTTTGATGACACAATGTCGAGGCCACAGTAAATTCATTGCAGGTAAGCGACAAAAGATGACTAGGAGGTATTTAGTAGCAGAAAACATGCAAATACTGCAGCCTAGACGAGCAATGAACAGAAGTTTTATGGGTTGTGCGACAGATTGCGGAAAAATGAATCATTCATTTTCTTTAGTCACATGCGGAAGTGAAGTACCTACATCACATATTCCATCTACTCCACACTCATATACTCTTGTGACTGCAATACAACGACACTGGCAGTCTAATACAAAAAACAATTTAGTCAATACTTTTGTCCTGAGATTTCCTACAGTACAAGTAGGAACAAAAATTGTCAAGAAATATAAAGACAGCATTGCCATCATGTACCTTCCAAAATCTATTATTGCCATTCATCAGGAAGAACTGGCAATAAGTTGATGAACCCGCATTTTCACCATCTCCAAGTTCAACAGTACATTTATTTAATAAATAACAAAAAAGTAATACTAATAACTAAAGAAATAAACCTACCTAACAAACATTAAAATAACTATCAAAAGGGGCATTTTCAAATGTTCCTAGAACACTTGCTGCATTACCCCGCTGGATGGCAAGGCTTACCCTTTGAATGAAGTAGGCCCTTGATATCAACAATTATTTGTCGATTATACCGACATTTCTCATACATTTGACAGGAGGTAACTGGCAGCTACATTGTAGCCGGAGATGGCGAAAACTGCCAGAAGAGCTCTCAGAAGATTAAAGAAGACAAACATTGTAGTAGACTAATAAATAAACTAGCTGATGTTTAGGTATCTGCCGTGTGGTAAACAAGGTACTAAATAGGGCTCATTTAGAAATGCCTCTGTGAATACCTTAAAAGCACGCACGGTCTTATTCTTGTGGGTAAACTCTGGCTGGAGGAAGCTACAAGTTCAAAAGATGGCCTTTTACACTTCTAGGTAGGATTGCCAGATCTGATGACAGATCTCTCCGGGACATATCTACTAACTGCAATCCTTCATACATAAATAAGGTGCAGAAATTAAAGACCACTATTTTTCTGTTATAATTTTTACAGCAAACTTTTAGCGTTGTTTTATGTGCGGAGCGTCACAGCTATATTGTGTGTGTGTGTGTGTTTGTGTGTGTGTGTGTGTGTGTGTACACTCATACATATCGGATTGCATAATATCATATCAGCATCGTCCTATCCCAGTCCGTGCCGACTTCTTTGCGCAATGTCAAGTAGTTTTTTCAAATTGCACTCTCCCGGACAAAATGATCCTTCGCCTAGAACACAGGACATTGGAGTCGAGCCCGGGACAAGCCCGGAAATCCCAGGCACCTGGCAACCTACTCCTAGGAGAGAGACAAGAGATGTACTCACGGCACTGAAGGACCAGCAAGACCCACACTTGCCCTGATCCTTGACTGGTGTGACGGCGCCCTCCTTGCGCCAGTCCACAGTGTGAGGGGCTTCTACGTGAGCCGGTGCGATGTACGTCGCACCGCGCACCGCATTGTACAGCAGTCTCTTGGGTCTGCCGTGCATATACAAGCATTAATATCTACTAGATTTTGCTTGATCTGTCCTTACAGTAGGCATTGGACACTCCGGCAACACTGCAAACTGCTATTTTTTTTTATGGAACCTGAAATGCTTTGTTGGCTGACACTACACCTGTGATGTCAGCTCGAATTACAAACTGTTGAACTAGGTGCCATGTCAATACTTCCCTTGTAACAAAAGACGAAAAGAGCGTGGAAAAGTTCTTTAATGCCGAGGAAGCGGACAAGGGTGAAGAAGAAAACGGTAAAAGGGACACACTTCTAAAGTTTCAGATATTACTCTGTGATGAGGACAGGCATTGTATCATTAAATGGTCCAGCCGGCCTTAAAAATACGGCATGCAATTGACACCATTGAATAATAAAATGAAGCATCGAACTCACAATTTTCTAGCATGTAATAATTGTTTGTATATTTCGATTTTCG
Organism: Nematopogon swammerdamellus; assembly: GCA_946902875.1. NCBI lineage: Eukaryota > Metazoa > Arthropoda > Insecta > Lepidoptera > Adelidae > Nematopogon > Nematopogon swammerdamellus. The sequence continues at coordinate 16,298,676 of OX336345.1, forward strand.
ATACAGTTACAAGTGAGTGAAATTACTGGACCCAAAAATTCTGTACATGCAAGTTTTGGGTTCCGTCAGTTCTGAGGACGTAAATTAATGCTACAATGCAATAATGTGGAATATTAAACCACATTCTTGGAAAATAACACTATCTGGTAAGGTGAAGATGAGTTCCCAGAAAAGTAGATACACGTCCACAGAAGAAAAACAAACAACAGATGTTTCCAGTACTTTCGAATGACTGCTCTAGTATCGCAGAGACAAATATTATATTTTAGATAAAGTTACTCTTATTATTTGAGGGTCACAATCTTTCTGTGTGTTTAATACATCTCCTCCAGACCTATTTAGCAAGATAGTAATATTTGTGCCAACGGATTGTTTACCTATTGAAACCATTAGTAGGTACTTATACAGTTGTGCCAACAAAATATGTCATGGTTGAATCTGGGACGCAGATGTTGCGATAGGAACATGCAACAGGAAGTTGTAATAATGCTGATTTGTTGAAATTAAATTTTGCCATCAACAAGAGATAAGTCTCCGACGTCAGATGGCTGACAAGAAATAATAATAATAATAAAAAAATACAAAAATTTACTTTAGACAATTGTACCAAATACTCCAATCACTCTTCAATGTTTTCAAAACAAAATAGTTCTCTGACTCATCAAATATTGCCCATTTCAAAGTGAACCTTTATTTACAATATTCATAACTGTAGGAAGTTTTAACATACTAACTAATGTAAATACGGTTTCAGTTCAGTTTATTGAACGATGGGCCCGGATATGTTCCGTGAAGCCATCGCAAGCTTAGATTCACACCTTCCCTTCCTATTTCAGCCGTTCAAGCACTTTTATGTGCGTGAGCATAATAGGGGCATAAAACCCACCCTAATCATGGCGATTGACACGATTATCGCATTCTGCACAACCTCGACTATTGGCGCCTCGGTTTCAATATTGCAAAAATTCTCGGTTGCATCTAGACTAGAGGCTCATTAGTCGGTGGTTGTATGGAATGCCGACTCAATGGAAATATAATGGCAGTTTAAAAAAAAAAGAGAAAAAAGCATACTCACTTGACAGTCTTGTTGAATCCGTTGAGCGTGTTGATGAACTCATGATGGAGCATGTCAGCGTACTTGTTCTGACCCAGCTTGAAGGTGACGAGCCCCTGTGCGTACCGCTGGTTGTGGAGGGCGATGCGGTGCTTGTTGTCGGCGAAGATCTTCATGCGGAAACGCTCCTCAAGATCGCTGTCATATTTCTTCTGATGCTGTAGCTGTGGGGGAGCAATCGGGAATTCGAATGTTTGTCCAAGCAGTAAGTCATTGCACTGACTTATAAACATGCAAAACTAAAGAAATAAAAAAAAATAAAAATTTAAAATTCAAATATAAATTATTGCTTGTACTTTGGCATATTAATCGGTGCAACTAGTGTAAATCGGTATCGCTGTAACCTTTAATTTGTGTTCTACTAACTATTCGAACTTTACCTTGAAAGTGGTCCACTCCTCGCGGACCAGATCGATGAAGGAGACTGCGCTGACCGCAGCCACGAGGCAGCACAAGGCCACGAGGGTCTTCATGGTCTTCTGTGTCAATCATGGAAAAAAGCACTTATAAAAAAAATCCCGACTATGGAGAGGCCAAAAGGAGGTGTTGTATGTTAATATTGTGTAAATAAAAAATGTGTAAAATTAGAAATAAAAAAAAAAAAGGTCAAGTGTGAGTCGAACTCATGGGAAGTGTCTATTCGTAGATATACCTGCGTGCAGGTATACCTACGAATAGCCCTCATGTCATACCGAGGCTATTGGCAGGAAAACAAATACAAAAAAAAAACGACATGCGCCGCCTCAAAACCACCAAAACATTCACCCATACTACGAAACTCATACCTACTAATAGCCCTGCCCATGTGAAGATTTTTTTTTAAGTAATCCGGTATGGGTGTCTGAGTTGGAGCCAGGGGCTAAAGCGCATGCTCCGACCAGCCAATATCACCTCCGAGAAGGTAGGTGCCATACCGGAGACTTCCCTGGATTGCTGGCTATACAGGACTAGAGAACACAACCGAGGCTGCTATGCGGTCATCTTACATCCAGTACGGTGGTACCAACCCAGTCGGCTACAATTTGAGCCTACCACCTAGTAAGGGGCAAGGGAAGGGACCTACAGTTTTACACCGGTTCCGAGCGGTGAAGCAGCAGGTGCAGGTATGTACGTAAATTTTTTCGTCTGGAAAAACTCATACCAATCCATTTTCCGTGAGAACTTTAAGACTTAGGATTTTTGTTTAGGTTTTCCTATAAGTAAATTAAAAGAGCCCCTGATTTAAAATAAGTTTGCTCGATTTTCGTAATATTTTCTTTAATACCTTAAAATGTTTCCCATTGAAACGTCACATGCATGATGCATTTGAGAATAACACTTTATTACTATCTAATTTGTCACTCATACATAATATATTCACCTTTCTATTTTTTCGTCCAGTAGATTCGGAGAAAATAAGTTGTGACAGACAGTCAGACACGAGTGTGATCCTATAAAAACCGGATCGGAATCTTAAAATCTGCAACGTTACCACAGATTACCTTAATAGTTACTTCGTAACAGATAAATCACTTCATAGAAAAAGTTCCATACCTACGGCTTTAATAGCCTAATGCTTCACGTCGCAAATCGCTGCGTGCGAAAATGTACCTAAACGATCGAGTGTAAAGTGACCGTGTAGGTATGTTTCGCGCGGCGGACGAATTTCCACTGAATTAGACCGCCGGCGGTCCACCGGGCGGTAGGTAGTTAACGCGCGCAAGTACATAGAGTGCGTGAGGCCTGACGTTACTCACGGAGGAGAGGAATTATAGTCAACGAACTGTTTGCCGGAAATGTGTAGTTTCAGAGAAGAAAAAAATTCCCATACAAAATTAATTTTTCGTACAAAATAAAAACAATTTTTTTTAAGGCACAAAAACATTAGTTTTGAATATATATAATATAGATATATATATAGAAGATGCGACGCATCTTCTATAAATTAACCCTAACCTAATGTTGAGACGGCGCATGACGTTTTTGCATAATTTCCTATTGAAAATAAATGTTTTTTGGTGCATTAAAAAAAAAAAAAAAAAATCGTAAATTAATTTTGTACACTATAATTCATCTTTTAACTCGGCCTACACAATAAGCATACCAGCAATATTCGATCTAGCCCCCGCTAATCTAATACTCAGCCAAATCTTCAATACTGGTGCTGGATTACTTTATACAATTAAAATATTTTTTTATAGTGTGTGTTTATATCAAGGTTTATAAAACCATTTAGTTCTCATAATTTTTCTGAGGGTAGAAACCATGGGCGTTTGATCAAACATCATTAGACAATAAAGAACCTGACACACTCAAAACAAAATAGTAGGTCAATTCATTCGCTGTAATAATTTTTTTCAAATATGGTACTTACCTACCTTTATTACCTAGGTTACTTTGTTCTTAAGATTCTATTCAAGTTCCTACGCAGTTATACCGAGCTAACAAGGACAGGTAGAACTAACTAAAAATAAAACTCTTTCCTACATAAATGATGAAATTATGATTGCAATTGCAACAAAGCCAAAACAAAGGATGCTTTTACCCAGGTATTCTACTACCTACTCACCGTCTGTCTGATGTTGAGTGGAGTAAAGAGAACTTGAACGTCTTTCCTGGACGAGCGAAACTGATGCAATAAATTAATTATGAAAATGCGAGCGAATAAATAAATCCCGCAATCCCGTTTATTATTTGTGTCCTGCTTTGTCTTTGTTTGTTTCGTCTTCTTTCCCTCTTCTACCACTTCCATCAGTGTGACCAGATTGAATTTTACGAAAATACCGTTGCCACCTTGAAAAAATACTAAAATATACTTTCTATGACAGGTCAAATATACCAATCAAAATACCGATTTTCATAAAATGTTATATACATCATCATCATTAAAAATGTTTGAATTTTACTTCAACATTATTTTCGAAGGATTATTTATACAACATCCTGCATCTTTAATCCCTTGCTTTGTTTTTAAAACTCCTGATACATTTTTATTGTCTGTCTGTTTCTTTGCTCGGTTTTTATTATTTTTTTCTGTGAGAATATGCGCTCGCATGCAGCAATCGACACGGGTATATACATAACAAGGATTTACTAAACTAGCTATATTTTTTTATTTTAAAGTGCCATTACTGTTAGAAATTTTTCCAACTTCCACCCAAAATTGCTCACAAGAAAGGGGTGAGCCAGTACTTGAGGATTGTAAAAAAGACTTACTTTGCGATCAAGTTTTAGGGCTCTATAATCTATAATCGATAACAAAGGATCGGAAACCTACCTGTGTTGCTCTATGGACCACACACAGTGAAACAATTTTGGGGAAATTCCCTCCCATAATGTCGATGTTCGCGACAGAAGATAGAAGCGAAGTTCGTGGGGACGATTGCGTCCAGTGTTTACAATGAAAATGTAATTTTATGCTAAATATACCAAAAAATACTAACTTTCAGTAATATACCTATAAAAATACTGATGGTCAAAAAAATCGTCAAAATATACTGAAAAAGTATTAAAATACTGAATCTGGTCACACTGACTTCCATCCATCCAACCAATCAAACGTCAAACTGACCACAGATTATATTCCATGTCTGAACTGCTGCCTGACTGACTGAAAAAAGGCTGATACGAACCCGTCAGAGGAGGATCAGAGCAACTCGTTCTAATATGCATGGCAGTTTGGGGGGGGGGGGGGGGGGGGGAGAGTGTCTGTCCGTCCGTCCGTAGTCGTAATACCTGCATGTAGGTATACCTACGAATAGCCCTGTCCGTACAAAAATGTCTATTCTTAGGTATACCTACGAATAGCCCTGCCCGTACGGAAGTGTCTATTCGTGGGTAAACCTGGATGCAAGTATACAAGCAGCACTATGGGAGTTTTCAACGAAACGTAACAAATTTTAAACCACCTTATCATTCACTTTGATAGTTCTTAATCTCTGTTTGGGGAGAAAACTCGCATAGTGCAGTTCATACCTACGAATAGGGGTGAGGGTCTAGAGTCTAGGCTAGGACTAGTAGTTTTATGACCATGGCTTCCAATCCCACAAAATCTTTTTGTTTTTTTTTTTTGCTTTTTTTTCTTTTTAAGCAATGTTACGGTGTTTAAAAATTGTTTTAGGGTGTTTAGTTTTTTTTATAACCACCTAAGAATTATTTTCGGAAATACAAACTTGTAACAAAAACGACATGCACCGCCTCAACATTAGGTAAGGTTAGGTTAGGTTGGGTTAGGTTTTTTTTTTAAACCATCAAAACAGTTTGTATAGTTTCCGAATATTTCCGAAAATAAACATTTCTTAGGAGGAGAATTGTCAGTGAGAGACATCAGAATTGATCCCAAGCCACTCGTCCGTCCAGCCTCCTAAGAGTTCTTAGTTAATAATCTCTGGTTGGCTTACCTACGATACGATACGAATGGGGTTTGACACCTGACAGCTCTGGCTGATCCTGCACCTACTCCTACGCTCCTTTCGGAAACACTCGGGTTGACTCGGCTCGAAAGCGAACCAACAGAAGCCGATATTCGTTTGGTCGCTGGTTTGCTGGCTCAGTGGTAAGAGTGTAGGGTTGGTTTATTTTTTCGATATCGACCATGGGTTCGTTTCCCTCAAAAATTTTTTTTGTTTTTTTTTTTAAAAGCTTTTTTTTTCGAAAGCTTTATTTTCGGAAATAAAAAAGTAACAAAAACGACATGCGCCGCCTCAACAATAGGTTAGGCTATATAGAAGATGCGTCGCGTAGCGTGTGGTTATTTTTTTTTAAACCACCAAAAACATCACTAATACCACACACTCCTCCTTGTCCCGAGTGTTTCCGTTCCGAAAGGAGCGTAGGGGGAGGCGCAGGATCCGCCAGAGCTGTCAGGTGGCTCACCGCCTACGAATAGACCATTGTGTGACGCTGCATTATAAATTTTTCCTGCGTGAATCTGCTATTCGTTTGATAATTGCTATGGCTTTTGTGCAGTGATAGAGTGTAGGGTAGAGCGTATAAATGTTTTGATCTCATGGTCGTGGTATGAGTCCCCCTTTTGTAAATGTATGTTTTTGTCAAACAAAACAGTCACGCATAGTCAGCGAGGTTGCCCTGATACTCCCTTGTCGGAGACTTCAAGCTGCGCTCACATTGCAGGGAATAATTCCATAATTACGAATTATTCGGACGTACAGTGGAAACCAAACTTAAATGCGTATTGGCCTGAAGTTCGGCCGCTTGACTGCGCATGTATAGTCAAATAAAATATACAATCGAATATTTTGGCAGAAAATTTATAAAATTATTACATTATCATTTGTAGGTAAAAAGACTTGCTGCATGCTTGCTGCATTATATTATGTTTGTACACACCGATGTATCGATCATGGTTAAAACCGGTTTGAACTGACGGACGACGCGTGTTGGTGCCGTTCGGGTGACCCCGGTAAACGCACTTCGCCAATAAACATTTCTCATGCTAGCACCACACATAGCTGTATGTACACAAATATTTGGCAAACATTTCCGTTTCGTCTCCCTTTAATGGCTTGGATAGACCGAGATAAAACTAAAATGTTTGCAACAATCACGAATACCTACGAATAACCACCATTAGCAAAAAATCTATCGCGACAACTACGGAAGAAACAAATAAATAGTGAGTGACTACAATGGCGCACGCACAGACGAGAGCGGGGCGTGCGCGGGCGACAGGACGCGGGCGGCGACGGCGCGCGGTCGTATCCTAGCAACGCGGGGGAGCGCGGTAGGGTGCACCGATACCCCCTTTGCACACCTACCGCCCTCCCCCCCTCTGCCCTAATAATCGTCTTTTGCGCAGACACACGGGCGCATCTCACAGCCGCATTTAAGTTTGGTTTCTACATGGCTCTCTCTCGCCCTTCCATTAGGATAAAAACATCGGCCAAGTGCAAGTCGAACTCGCACACTGAGGGTTCCGCATCGCTATGTCATGGTCAGCGCCACTCACGCCATCTATGGTGTGTTTATGAAATGCCATTCATGATTAGTTAAAATGCTTCATACTCTTTTCGTTAGATGGCGCGCGTACACTTTTCAGTTTCTTCTATGGGAACCCCCGTGAATTTTTTACTTTTTCCTATTTTTAAACGGTTTTATTTAGCTTGACCCCGTACATTTGTTTTTATTATTTGTTGTTGTATCGGCTATAATAATAATACATTGGTATTCTGTGAAAATTTCAACGGGCTACCTATTACAGTTCAAGAGATACAGCCTGCAGACGGCATAGACTTAGTAATAGGGGCCCGTACCGGATATGAAACCCTGAAATGAAAAAAAAATTTTTACATTTATTGGCAAACCTACTTACAAACATACTTAGCTAAACTATTTATTCGTATTTTGAAAAAAAAAAACATTGAATGCGCGACCTAACTATGGCGCCGCGCCACCCACAAGGGGGGTGACTGACACGCCCATGGGCCCGTGGGCATTGGTGGCATTGGGTCGGAGTCGGACGTAGTTTAGCTAGACGTATAATATATCAGTAATCTATGACGTAAGCGGAAGTTGCGAATGCCATCTGCCCTGCCATTGAATTTTTCAAAGAGTTTGTATTACGTCGCCGACGTAATACAAACTCTTTGGAATTTTTAGGGTTCCTTACCTCAAAAGGAAAAAAACTGAACCCTTTGAAAAGGATCACTTTGTTGTCCGCCCGTTCGTCTGTCAATACCTTTTCTCAAATATGGGTACATATAGAGGCTATGAGCATAGATATATCAATTAAAATAATTTTATTGTGCTTGCTTGCACGATTTGCGATCGGAATGTGAGCATAAGCAGATTTTCAAGTAAGACATATTTGTTCAAATTGTTAGAAATTGTTAGGGTCAGCTATAAAATAGGTTTTTGTTTAAATGTGGATGCTTCTTTAGATACAGCATCCAGTCAGGAAATAAAAAATTTCATAACATTATTGTCTTAATTATAATTTCATAAAAATACTATAAAAAATAGCACTGGCTGCAACTACTGATTCTTATAAATAATTCATATTTGTTTATTTTTAGTGGCTTATCCCCTTGCTGGATGTGCTTAGGTTGACCCACTCTCGCGGTTCTTTCAGTACTGCAAGAAGCTGCTCTTCAGGCGACCCCGGCTTCGGAACGTGCATATATTCCCATTTCTGAAAGAAAAATATATTAAAAATACTTTGTTATTATAATGAATATTGCCAGATATTACATAGCCTTCAGCTTAGGCTGTTTCATCAGTGTTATCTAGTTCCTTTATACTATGTATTGCTACTACACTGTATTTTAGGATAGATCTTTGGCTGGCTGCCAATTTTTAGGGTTCCGTACTCAAGAAGGAACCCTTATAGTTTCGCCATGTCTGTTTGTCTGTCTGTCCGCGGCTTAGCTCAGAGACCCTTAGTACTAGAAAGTCGTAAGTTGGTTTGGGTATACATATTAAAAACGCCGACAAAGTGGTAAAATAAAAATTTTTAAATAATTTTTTTTTAGGGTACCTCCCCTACACCTAAAGTGGGGATGAATTTTTTTTCACGTCTACCGCATCGTGTGGGGTGTCGTTGGATAGGTCTTTGGAAAATATCGTCGGGTTTGTGAAAAGGATTTTTCGATTTCGGGATCCGTTTGCGAATTATTAAGCTTTTAAGTGCAAATTTTTGTTAGAGTCAAGTGTCCCCCTCCCCCCCTGCCAGCTAAACGGTTGTTATTAGATATGTGAAAAAATTCACAGCAGTAATATATACTTACACGGTGTTGCAACCCCAACCGTAAAACCCGAAAGGGGGTGATTCTGTACGTGAAATAGAACTTTTGTTCTACGACTTTTTAATTTGAAGAAAAAAATTTTTTTTTCTCCTTACATTTTGAGAATAGGTATGTATTTAAAAACTAATTTTTTTTTTGTTTAGAAAAAAAATTTTTCGCCGCAGAAGTTGTTTAGTTTCACATATAGAATAACCCCCTTATGTCAGTTAAAAATAACTACTACGCAACTACGGAACCCTACACTGCGCGTGGCCCGACACGCACTTGGCCGTTTTTTTTTTTATGGAAGCTGACACCGTTTGCTACATCACCTACAACATCCGTGATGTCAGCCCATAACACCGGGTGAACTCGGAGCCATGTCAGTGCTTCCCTTCATTTCCCACTGTTGTATGTTGGAATTTCTAATTAGCAAAACTTCAAAGTTTCACAATATGGCGTCCGCCGTTTTGAATGTTTCATAAAAAATCTAGTCTATGGCACACGGATTATCGAGATGAATCCAACAATGCTTTATTATGTTGAAATCTGGTAGTTTAGGCTCTGTGGGGGAACAAATGAATGCACATAGGCTGCCAAAATCATAAGCATCCTTTTGGCTTCGCCGTAGTCGGGTAAACCAATATGATAGTATTCGCTAGTCCCGGCCTCGATTAATACCCTCCTCTACTGCCGATGGGCCCGGATATGTTCGGTGAAGCCATCGCAAGCTTAGATCCACACCTCCTTTCTAGTTACCCTAATGCAGACTTAGTTTTGACAGATTCCAGCTACCATGGAGAGAGCTGAAGTACAATTTATTGTTTATAAACTTAATTGTCTCGTATAGTGTTCACTTTGCCGAGCAGAAGTCGAATTTTAGGTCGAAGGAGGAAGCGTGGGGGGAAGCATCCCGTGTATTTAAATGGGCAAACTTATGATGCCGGCACTTCACTTGGCTTAGCGTATTCGCGTATTTGGCAAAAATTTCCGTTTCGTCTCCCTTTAATGGCTTGTTTAGAGCGAGATAAAACTAAAATGTTTGCAACAAACACGAATACGCTAATGTCGGCACTTCACTTGGTTTAGCGTATTCGTGTTTGTTGCAAACATTTTAGTTTTATCTCGCTCTAAACAAGCCATTAAAGGGAGACAAACCGGAAATTTTTGCCAAATACACGAATACGCTAAGCCAAGTGAAGTGCCGGCATTAGCCAAGTGAAGTGCCGGCATGACGTGAACATCACACGAACAGCAATAAAGTTTGGCGCAAAAAGTACCCACAGCGTTGAGCGGAAGCGACATGAGTATGGATTCGTATCGTGCGCCGGGCGTGTACAGGCCGAACTTGGTGCCGCGGTCGTAGATCAGGTTGAACTCGACGTAGCGACCGCGACGCAGCAATTGCCACTGCCGCTCACTGTAGCCGTACGCGGCGTCTTTACGTTTTCGCACTGTAAGATGAGACAGAAATGGTTGAATCAGAAAAAAAAAATACAATGAACAGGAAACGGTAGAACTCTAAAAGCAATCAAAAATACAAATAGAACAATAAAGAAATAGGAAGATAAACAAATTTGACAAACATTTGTTACGCTGTACCATCCAAAACAATAAATTGTATTCAATAAACTCACAATTTTTTTAAATGTTAAATTAAAGTAAAATGTTTGTTATAAATTTGTAGAGTGGAATTCCGAAAATTACTAATTAAACTGTAGTTCAGCACATTCAAATTCCCTTTATATCATCCGATTTTAAATTTAATTCTGATTCAAAACAAATGCAACAACTTGTTTGCCTAAATATAATTCATTTGATTACTGTTAGCAACAGCCAATTGCTGCATTAGCGAATGAGGTGACACCGTGGACCGCCGTGATATTGTCGTGATCTTCTAGGTAACAAGCAACCAATCGCAGATAAATCATAATTTTTTTAGAATATTTTTAGCAGACATACCTATAGGCAGGTAGCTGGGAATGACTGCCTCTGCGCAGGAGGTAACGAACTGGAAGGCGCGATCCTGACTTGGCGTATCAAGGTCGTCGAAGAATATGCCGCCGACGCCGCGTCGCTCCCCGCGGTGCGTTATCGTGAAGTAGTCATCACACCACTTCTTGAATCTGCATACAGAGCATGAAAATAAAGCATAATACAGTCAGCGAAACAGTCTGTCAGCCTCGGTAGCTCAGTGGTGCGATCAGTCGACTGTTGTTCGAGATCATCACGAACTGAGCGCGGTCAGAACTCGGATGTGTGACCTCTTGACGTTTGGAGAATAACCATGTTTCGGATTCCACGTAGAGCTGTTGGTCCCTACCCTTCTTACCTTACTAGGTGGTGGGGTTCAACCCGTCCGGGTTGATACCACCGCACGAAATGAAAGGTCGATCATGAAAATAGTTCGTCCAGTTCAGTGCAGCCGGCACGACCAAATGGAGGCACTCACATGGTACCTAGTTTACCAAGGTAGTTTGGCGTAGGGCGTATATGATGTCGTAGGGCGTCGCTAAGGCGGGGCGAGCAGAGAGGGGGGGGGGGGGGGTCTGCAATGCGATGACTCCATGCATTCCGCGCTGTTGAAGTAGTGTTACCTACGATTCATATGCTCTATCTACATAATTCTACAGTTCAAAAGATACAGCCCTCGGACAGACCGACAGACATCCAGACAGTCGGCGTAGGCTAAGGAATAGTACGTATGGATACGGAAACCTAAAACGGGGAGTTGAGAGTTGGCCGACTTTTGTGTAAGAAATCAACTATTCTGCTGATTAGCTGACAGTTCCCACTGGCCTCTCTACCTATCTATACGATATTGTACTTCACTAGGCGCCCGGCAAAAACGTAAACTAAGCACGCCACCTTCAAATGTTATTTCTTCTCTAAGTTTGGCTTCAGTGAGTGAGTGAGTGAGTTGTTGTTGTTATTGTTGTTGTAGGGGTTGGCTCTAAGCCGGCAAACTAGTCCCTCTTGGTCGAGGACCTTCGGGCAAAACCCCTTTTTCCCAAGCCACCCCAGCTAGCCTATGCCCTCCATGAAGGCCACAAAACGACCAGGGCGCCTGCATACCATTTTTTATTAATTTGGAACCACCCAGGAGGACATGTCACTTGAGGATCTTCAGGTGTCATGGTCTCAAACAATGTTAAACCACATGAGTGAGTGAGTGAAACCTCCTCACTGGGTGCCCAGTACTGTTCTAGCGATCTGCTTCGTGCTGATTCAAAAATGTCCGATGTCATAACATGGATGCAAAGTTCGGGGTATGACACGCACTCCTAAAAATATACGTAATTAAACAATACTGACTTGGGATAGTATGAGGGGTCGTGCTCATCGCAGGCCAGCTTCAGAGTCTCGTGGAAATGTCTCGCGTCTTCCTCGTTCAGGTAGTATGGGGTGAGATCTGTGCCACCACCGAACCACCATTGCACCTCTGTTCAAATTAATAAAACGATTAAAGTGTTAACGTTGTGCCGTAATGAGGCAATGCGTCAACTCACCAAAATAGTTGGTACTGGACACCAAGTGGCAATGGGCTGGGCAAGTTGGTCGAAAAGACAACAACCATTGGAGTAACCGTATCTTGCACTGGCGGCCGTGGGTAGGGAAACGGAGTGTAGGAAGACCATCCGCCAGGTGGGACGACGACATCAAGTACTACATCATCTCCTTATTGGTTCACAACCACTCCACACTCTCTCATGATAACCGAAAGGTTGGCTGGAGGCGAACGCCTACGGCGTTAGGCTGTACCTTTTGCAGAGTTGTTTTTAAGTACAATAAACATATTTTCATTTGATTGGATTTGAAGTAGCTACGTCGTCGGCAGTAAGCAGTGGTTCCGTACGCTCTAGGCCAAGGGGATTGGAGAGGCGTATGTCCAGCAGTGGACGCATACACGCTGAATGCAAGAAGAGAATGGCCACGGAACCCTCTGTGTGTGAACAACGTTCGCACAGAACACGTCCAGCCGCTGTAAGTCTGTCGGTGTTCAATATAAAAAAATGTGATATGAGTATGGCATCTATGGACGTAGGCGTTCGACCCCTTCTGAGATCACACAATGCCGCTCGAAGACGGGTTAGCCACCACTCACCTTGGCACGGTCCTTCAACCGAGTCATGCAACGATGGGTTTTCGCGCTTACTGGCTGCTTGATAGTTATCTTTTTCGAATACTTTGCGAAAAGCGATGGTCGGTGTTGTACTGTAATTAACCAGAGTTCTAGCGGCACACACAACACCTATTATTCTGCTTACCCCGATTGTCGGGATACAGCGTGTTGTATGTGTGCTATAAGGAGCCTCTGTTTTCTGCTGTCACGCTAGATGCAACTTTCGTTTGTACACTGTCACTGCAACCGTTGCACATTGTGTGGACCAATTCTGCTTACCCCGATTGTCGGGATACAGCGTGTTGTATGTGTGCTATAAGGAGCCTCTGTTTTCTGCTGTCACGCTAGATGCAACTTTCGTTTGTACATTGTCACTGCAACCGTTGCACATTGTGTGGACCAATTCCTTGAACACTCACTTACGAAGATAACGGCTTTACGTGTTAACAGGCTTTCTGTACGACAGGCGACTGTACAATTCGTCCCTTGGTACAGGCAACCATGTTGGTTTCTATAAAAAAATTTTTTTTAAAGAAACTGTACTTACCATCTCCATCCTTGACCTCGAAGTATCTATAATTGAAGTGAATGGTGGGCACCATAGGATTGCGCGGGTGTATCACCGCACTCACTCCCGCGGCGAAGAACGGCAGGCTGCCTTCAGACAGTTTCTTGCCTCTGCGGATTGAGACAGGTGAAACAAGAGACATTTAGTAAATTATGTTGATATTATATCGATATTTACGTACATAGGTTATTGCCACACACGCTGTATTCCGAACAATCAAGAGTAAGCAGAGAAATCAGTGTTGTGCTGGATGAACTCAGAGGAAAATGACAGCACAACACCGACTGCCATCTATATTATCACCCACAAACAAATTACAGTAAGGTGGAACTTGTAAATCAATACTAATAATAAATCTGTAAGGGATGGTCATGGAGTAAGTTACTTTGTTTTACGAGATAGTACGTTTGTAGACTCTATGTGTATGATACTAAAATTAAATAAAATTCAATTCCGATTACGCTAAGATGTGGCTCTCATACAAACCGAATTGTTCCGCGCGCCGAAGTAAAGGTACGGTAGCTATGATTATGATTTAAGGGTGAGAGTTAGGACCCATGAGCCCTGTTGTCACTGCGACCTGGATAGATCTATTGTGATCTCTCTAAAATTATAGCTCACCTCCAAGTCCGATCTCAGCTATGAACCGAATCACATTCTTGGGGTTGAGGTCCTGTATTTGGCATGGGTTAAAGATGTAGCCCCCAAGAATACGGCTTCTACTGTGAATGAGCAGTTCGCATTCACAAAGGATGTGCATGGGCGTTTCATCCACTTTTATGCAGAATCTGCACACCGGTGTGTCGCCAAGGCCCATTCGGTGAAGGTGTTTTTTTAGTCCGCAATGTCCTGTTAAGGTCCTTGTAAGGATTCTAATGTCATTACGGCTTAGGTTTAATGCCCCGGAGGTGAAATTACGCGAGTACCCAGAAAGCAGTGCCTTCGCGTGCCTCTGCCAAGGTAGTTGGAACCAATGCCGCTTGCTCTGGTTGTGTGCCCAGGAGAGTATTTCTTGCCGGTATGTGCTTTTTGGTATTCCAACTATCGGTTCAGGTCCGATGGGTGGATTTGCAGCTCCATTCCTGGCAATTTCATCGGCTTCTTCATTGCCGTCAATTCCGCTGTGTCCAGGCACCCTCACGGTAGCGGGCTTACTTACTTTCTTCTTTTTAAATACGAATTTCACGCGAGCGAAGCCGCGGGCAGAAGCCAGTACTTAAGTAAATAAATTGTGTTTAAGTACATAATTAATTATTACTAATTTCCAGATATAGAACGAAATACATTTTATTTTTATGTAAGTATTTTTACCCGACTGCGCGAAGCAAAAAGGAGGGTTTTTGCTTTAAACGTATGTACTTACATACAACAGTACCATAATTTAGAATATACTTGTGTAAAGAAGTATAACTTCAAAACTAGCGATCTACTTCCAAATCAAGAGCTTCCATCAGACAAGACGGCCCACCTGGACCTCATCTGCTGCACAGCCCCCGGCGGTAGAGTGCCGGATACCACTGAGATGTTGACACCGGCCTTCTCAAATACGCGGCCGTCTTGTAGAGTGCACGTGATGCCGCCTCCACCCTCCTCACGCAGCCACCGATCCACTCTGAACTGCGCTTCCTGAAATACATTTCAGTCTATTCTGTTATTCAGTTATGTTATGTGGCTAAGACGAGAAAGCCCCAACTCATTTTCTATGTAGACATCAGTGTCAAGTTTCAATAAAAAAAAAAAAAAAATTATATATATATATCCTACTTACTTACTTAAGGTCACACTTTGTGTTTAAGTTTCTTGGGAGACTGATTTATTATCGCACCCCAATTCATGCAAATTTCAAAAGCAATACGGTAAGAAGGAGCGATATGAAGAAAATATAATATGTTAATACAATCAATACAATGATCAACAGACGATTAGGAAAAAGAAATTGCCTACCACGTTGGGCATAAACAACTCCTCGTCAAAATCATCATCTTCTGAATGCCTTTTTTCATCTGCCCAGGCCTACAACAATAACAACTATATTAGATAGATAGATACAATCTACTGTTTCTTGGGGCAATAAAGGATTTTCTATCTGATTATATCTTTTATTGCCCCAAGAAGCATTCAAAAGTAACAGGTACTTAGAAAATTTACATAAGGTGCAAAGGCGGACTTATCCCTTACTTAAATTTCTTCCAGTCAACCTGAGATTCAATTAATATAGTGGAATGTAAGTAGCAGAGGCGGACTAGCAGCCTTAGCTGACCTGACGTTTAGTACCAGCCACCCCAAATCAATGCAGCCGCCGCCCCTTTCAAGTTTACAGCATAGATACAAATGTGAAGTTGTACGAAAATCAGTATTGCGTTCGGTTCAACCTGCCAGAAATATATTATTTCTCGGTTTATTTTACATATAGCAAAAGTATTTTTTATAAGTTTTGCGGCAATATTGACCTTATCGTCATAGCTAAATTATTCTGTCCGCGTAAATAGTGCGTCGTCTCCGCCGCCGCGCTCACCACTCCCGCACGTCGCATGCACTTGCTCCGGCCGGCACCCTTTCTATTCTGTACCTGCGCTCAGTGCTTCCAGCAGCCGGTACAGATTGGCCGCCCCAAATATCTGGCCGCCTTAGGCCCGGGCCTAGTCAGCCTTAAGGAAAGTCCGCCTCTGGTGCCAGTTATATAAAAAAACATACTAAAAAAATTACTAAATTTATAAAATACGAGTATATAATAGCTTAATAAGTATACAAATTAATATACCTATAAATTAATTATAAAATAAATTATATTATTTGGTGACGCGGCGGTAGGTCGCTGGAATTTTGCCCTTTTTAGGGTTCCGTATTTTTCTAAATATCGAACAAATTTTACCTATATAGGCTAGCGTTGCAAATTACAGTCGCGGTGAACACCACACCAGGGAAGGAAAGGAACTTGTGCAGGACTCACCCCCTGATGGATATCCTCGGCGCGGCGAAGCGGGTGGCCACCACGCGAAGAGGATCGTCTCCAGCAGCAGCCTTGCGAGATGGGTGACACTCGCGGCGATGAATTGTGTGCGAGCGGGTTAGTATGGACAACGTAGGTCCAGCGGCGGAGATTAAATAATAATTATATATTTTTTGATATTGCGGGTAAAAACTAGAGGTCCGATACCAATTTCGCGCGTGTGCAGACTCCAAGCGTATCGAGAGCTCACTGACTGCGTTCAGCTGCTCGGCCGCAGCGCGGCGTGACAGCGCGGAGCAGGCAGCGCGGTGCTCATCTCTTCAGGCGGTGAGGTAGGCATATTGGAGAGACAAGGAAGGGACTAGGTGAAATGTCACCACGACTGATTTGCAACGCATCGGCCCAACCATGCCCCCCAGCTTGACAGGACCAAGTCCTTTCAAAGTACATAGGACAAACAGAAAAAATAAATAAAATAAAATAATTACTGAGAAAATACCTACCCAAGATTGTGCGAGCGAAGCAAAGCGCATTCAAAGTAATGCAATTATTTAAACCATTTTGTCGGTATATACCTACAGCGGATCGAAAAACAATTCGAAACAAGAAAGAAATAAAAAATTTGTGGACTGTATAATTTGCGAAAGTAGGACTAGACAGTGTGAAAATATTCACCACTGTGCGCTTACTACGCGCCTACACTTTTCGGAACCAGCACGGCCGTTCACGATCTCACGAACGCCGTGACTTCCGGTGAGCAAATACAATAGGTATTAGGTATTTGCAGCGGTCATGTTAGTAGTAATTGATAAAAATATGATTGCGGTGAAATAATAATAAAGGGGAGAAGCCTATAGCCAAGCAAATTAGTAATACTCAAACTACAAAGACAAAAATACAAAAAAAAAAACAAACAAATAAATGTAATGTTTAAATGTGAAAGTTATTGATTTGGCAACGGACAAATCTTTACTACAGGACGCCTATACGTCCCGGTCTTAGTCCGGACATCGACCACTCTCACCACGCCGTCACTTCCGGGGAAAGTGTCCTCTACCACACCGAGCGGCCAGTTCAATGGAGCAGCGTCTCCTGATTTTAGTACGACTACGGTGCCCTTTTGAATAGTGTCTGTGGAAGAATTCCATTTTTGGCGTGTTTGTAAAGTGTTAAGATATTCCAATTTCCATCTTTTCCAAAAGGATTGTACGATTTGATCGACATTGCGCTTCCTGTGGAGGAGATTAGTGCATTCCCGCGAAACATCTTCAGAAGGAAGTGATTTAAGTGGAGTTAACGTGAGAAAATGCGCCGGCGTGAGAGCGAGAGGTTCCGAAGGATCGGAACTCAGCATTGAAAGCGGTCGCGAATTAAGTATTGCCTCGATTTGTACGAGTACGGTTAACATTTCTTCAAATGTGAGGAGTTGATTGCCAACTACTTTAAAGAGATGCAGTTTAACACTGCGAACGTTACTCTCCCACATTCCACCGAAGTGAGGAGCGGAAGGAGGATTGAACTTCCATTCAATATTATTATCGCGAAGTTCATTAGCAAACTTATCCTGATACTCCTCCGACGAAATCAACTCATAAACCGCGTCGAGGTAAGACTTTGCTCCGACGAAATTGGTTCCGTTATCGGAGTACATGCAGCTGACCGGTCCACGTCGCGAAATAAATCGTTTTAGCGCATTAAGAAACGACTCCGCGCTCAAATCAGAAGCCAACTCGATATGCACAGCCTTCGTCACCAAACATACAAATAGACAGATATATGCCTTGACACTACGAGTGCCTCTGCGCCTGATTGGCACAATGTTTAGTGGGCCTGCAAAGTCTACTCCGGCAAAGCAAAAGCTTTTCGCTTCATTTACCCTACATGCCGGCAAGTCAGCCATTAGCGGAAATTGTGATTTCGGGTTTGTTTTGAAGCAGACATTGCATTGTTGGACACGTTTGCGAACAATATTGCGGGCGGATAATATCCAATACGTCTGCCTCAGAAGCGACATTAACAATTGCGGTCCGGTGTGCAAGTATTTGCGGTGATAGTAATCCACGATAAGATCGACCACGTGATCACGCCGCGGTAGTAGGATGGGGTGGCGACTATCGTAAGGCAAATTAGCGTTACTCAATCTACCCCCAACTCGTAACACTCCGTCGTCGTCGAGGAAGGCATTTAATTTTCTAAATGCGGGACATAAAGTTTTCCCTGAGCGGGCATTGTTCAATTCGACAGGAAAGTGAACCTTTTGAACAGCCTTTAATATAGCGAGCTCGGCATATTGTAAGTGAGATATTTCAAAGGTACCGGGCAATTTTCTTATAAATCTAAAAATTAAAATCACGATTCTACGCAGCTTCGGCCAAGAGGAGACGCGCGAAGCGAGCGTACACAGCAGCGGCGGTTCAGGTAAGTCCGTAGTAGCCGACATTACATTTATTTTCATTTCTGGTGGTTGCTCGACAGCACTCGGGTCGAATATGTTGACCGGCCATTGTTCAGCAGGTAGGTGGGCGAAAGCCGGCCCGCGGAACCACAGCGGGTGCTCCATTAATTGCGCAGGAGTTAGTCCTCGCGACAGGCAATCAGCTGGATTTTCTTTTCCACATACATGATGGAAATTACTAGCGGCGATATTTTCCTGAATTTTCGATACACGGTTCGCTATAAAAGTCTGCCAACGCGAAGGAGAAGAATGAATCCAGGCCAGGGCCACGGTACTGTCGGTGAACGCGTAAATATTATCGATTGTGCAGCGGGAAGCGTAGGTATCAATCACCAGACGCATTAATTTTGCTAGGACTACATTTCCACATAGTTCCAAACGAGCGAGCGAAACATTACGGAGCGGTGCTACCTTTGATTTCGCACACACTAAACTTAATTGGTAGCGTTTTTTGCACGGAAACAATACGTGAAGGTAAACCACGCCACCGTATGCTCTTTCACTAGCATCAGCGAATCCTAAGATGGAGACGGTACAGTCAGCAACGACACCCACATGTCGTGGCAATCGTATATTCTGTAAATATGGGAGCTCTGACTCGAATTGGTTCCAGAGCGAGATGACACCTTGAGAAGGAGACTCATCCCAATCAATTTTATTTTCCCACAGTGATTTAATTATTAATTTTGCCATTAATATTACAGGTGCTACAAATCCCATTATATCCCAAAGACGAGCAATTGTGGACAAAATGTTGCGTTTCGTGCACTCGCGATGTTCTGAGCAGACGGTGAATGAGAAGAAATCTACACGAGGCAGCCAATGTAATCCGAGAATTTTATAATGATCGTCCGAGTCGAACTCAACTGCCTCCGAGACGCGACGAGCGGCAGGTATGCCAGCCATCACTTGCGGGGAGTTACTTGAGAACTTTACTAACTCAAACCCGCCAGCCTGAAATAAGTGAATCAGCTGATTTGATAACTCGGCAGCTGCATCGATAGAACAGCAACTAGTAGCCAAGTCATCCATGTAGATATCAGTTGCCGCCACCTGCGCGGCTAGCGGGGCGCGCTCGCACTGGTCCGCAGCCAGTTGTCGCACGGTGCGCATAGCTAGGTACGGACTGCAGCGCAAGCCGAACGGCACACGCGTTAGCTCGTATAATTTAAGCGGTTCGTTATTGTTAAAGCGGTACAAAACTCTCTGAAAACATCTGTATTTTTTATCAACAAGTATTTGCATATACATTTGTCGAATATCAGCGCTGAGTGCAATAGGAAATAAGCGAAAATTTAATATTATTTTAAACAAATCATTTTGTAGATTTTTACCGGTGTGTAAGAACTCATTGAGCGAATGTCCTGAAGTGGTTTTCATACTGGCGTCCATCACGACGCGAACTTTAGTAGTCGATTTATCGTGACGAACAACAGCGTGGTGCGGAATGATATATTGCGGCGGCGCAGGTAAACTTGTCTGTGGAATAGCCACGACTGGTTCTAAGTAGCCTCTTTGTAGGTATTCTCTAAAAACCTTATCGTATTCACCCTTTATCTCAGCGTCAGACAACAGTTTACGTTCTAATGCGTAAAATCTACGCTCAGCTATCATCCTTGAGTCACCCAGAATCGGCTCGTCCTTGAAAGGCAGTGCCACACTGTAGCGGCCGTTCGCGTCACGCATTGTCGTGTTTGAGTAAATGAGCTCGCACTCCTGTTCTTCGAACGTGAGCGACGGCGCGTCTGGAACATCTTCTAACTCGAAGAATCTACTCATACTTGTTTCAAGGGAATCATTTACGTTAAAATAAACGCGTGTAATATTGCACGTAGGACCGAGGGCGGTTGCGGGCGCTTCTCCTAATATTAAGTAACCTAGTGAGGTTTCTATGGCGACCGGTTCACCCGAAGCCCGCGCGACCGTCCGACTACGTAAAATACGAGCGAATAGATCGGCCCCGATAATAAGGTCTATTTCGGCAGGTTCAAAATACTTGTTATCACTTAGCGGCAGATCGCGTAAATATTCAAGTTGCGAAATATCGACTTTAGTTGAAGGTAATTCATTAGTAATTCGATTTACCACAAACGGCTGTATGGTGAACCTTATGGTATCATCGAAGCGGGAGCGTATGGTCAGGCACGTGACTCCTTCAATAGGGTTAATGACGTCACCTACTCCAGCAACTACTTTATTTTGCGGCGGGTGTAGTTTTAAATGGAGCTTCTTGCAACAGGCGGTTGTGATTAAATCCTTCTGTGACGCGCTATCCACCAGCACACGCACCGTGTGAATGTTACCGGCGACATCGATCACGTGACATAATGCCGTGCCCAATAAAACCGTAGTGTTGCGGGAAACATTATTATTTGTTCCGACGGAACACAACACTGAAGGCGATCCTTCAGAAGGGAAAGCGGGGCGGACGGGCGCGGAGGTAGTGCTGGCGGAGACGTGCGGAGCGGGTGCGGGACGGACGACGGCGTGGTCGGCCGCGTGAGCCGCCGCCGGAGGCGGAGGAGCGAGCTCATCGACAGAGGCGAGCGGTGCGGGCGTGGGCGCAAGGCTGAAGGCGGGGGAGCGCGCGGCGGAGGCGGAGGAGGCGGCGGCGGCGCGAGCGTAATTAACAGCGACTTTATTCGACTGCGGAATCGGTGACTCGTTACTCGAATCAAAATGAAGCGACGTATGATGTGAACGAGAGCATACTCGACATCTGACTTCTGATTTACAGTTACGAATTGTGTGTTTGCTACTTAAACAATTAACACATAAATTATTGGATTTCACAAAGTTATATCGTTCGCGGGCAGACATTGCACTGAACTTGGAGCAATGATATAACTGTGAATGATCAATTCCTCCACAGGAAACACATCTATCGTCCGGTAGACTTACAAATGTTTTGTAAGTACTATTATTTCGGGACTGCGGCGGAGGTGGTGGAGGTTTGACCGCGGGGCGGTAATTATTGTTACCACTGGTAGCGTTCGGTTGATTCGCGCGGTGCGGAGGCGGAGAAGGCGGCTGATTTGCGGATGTACCCGCATACGCTCGTTGTAAGATGCGGGATTGCTCGCGAACGAAGTCAATGAACTTTAACGATGTAGGCATCGCGTTCTCGCCTCGGAGTGACATTTCAAATAATTTGACAGTTTCAACTCCGAGTTTTTTACTACCAATGTGAATGAACATGAACTCTTCCAAGCTATCCAGTTTTAATTGCTTCAAGGCGGACACAATGGATGAAAACTTATCCACGAATTTTTCCAAACTGCTGGCTGTGGCCTCACCGACACTCGGTAAATTCAGTAGCTGATCTAGATAATTAGCGGCCAGTACGCGTTTATCGTTATATTTTTTCACCAATGCGTCCCACAACACTGGATAATTGTCGGCAGTAGGCATGAAGCCTTGACACATATTCTGAGCTTGGCCTGTCAATCTACCAACCAAATATTGGATTTTTTCACCATCCGTTAGATCCGCGTTTTCGTGAATGACCGTTCTGAACGTCTCGAAAAATATAGGCCAATTATGTATGTCTCCATCGAAAGAACACAACTCTAACCGTGGTAATTTTGGCGCCTGTCGGAATGACAGTTTGCCATCCACCTTATTAGTTTGCGCGGTTTGTCGCGACGAAATGATTTGGTCGTATTTGAATTGTATTTCGGCGTACAAGTCCTCGAAAGCGTTCATGGACTTGTAGCAGGGTTCAGCAGCGTCCGGGTTTGACGCAAGCAGTTCGTTGTATTCGTCCAATGTCGACATAAATTCTTGGCGCATAGTGTTAGTGGTGGCTGCGTTTGCGACAAATATATCCACATTTTGTGGGTTTAAGTTTATTATTTTGTCAAATATGACCTGTAAGCGCTCGAAATAGCACTTCATTTTATTTTCAATGCGCTTTAACTTACGCTCGTACAACCTTTTTTCACGTTCCATTTCGAGTCTATCTGCACCGGTAGCCATCTTAATAGGTACGCGGGATTTACTATGTACCTACTTAATTTAATTTATAATTTTGAAATGGATAATAAACACGAAATATAATATAACTGCAATGCTAACCAATAGGGATCGCGGGTCGAAGGGCCAACTTATGGTGACGCGGCGGTAGGTCGCTGGAATTTTGCCCTTTTTAGGGTTCCGTATTTTTCTAAATATCGAACAAATTTTACCTATATAGGCTAGCGTTGCAAATTACAGTCGCGGTGAACACCACACCAGGGAAGGAAAGGAACTTGTGCAGGACTCACCCCCTGATGGATATCCTCGGCGCGGCGAAGCGGGTGGCCACCACGCGAAGAGGATCGTCTCCAGCAGCAGCCTTGCGAGATGGGTGACACTCGCGGCGATGAATTGTGTGCGAGCGGGTTAGTATGGACAACGTAGGTCCAGCGGCGGAGATTAAATAATAATTATATATTTTTTGATATTGCGGGTAAAAACTAGAGGTCCGATACCAATTTCGCGCGTGTGCAGACTCCAAGCGTATCGAGAGCTCACTGACTGCGTTCAGCTGCTCGGCCGCAGCGCGGCGTGACAGCGCGGAGCAGGCAGCGCGGTGCTCATCTCTTCAGGCGGTGAGGTAGGCATATTGGAGAGACAAGGAAGGGACTAGGTGAAATGTCACCACGACTGATTTGCAACGCATCGGCCCAACCATTATTATTATATTAATTGCGAAAGTTTACACATGGCTGAAATATTAAATTGATAAATACATAAGTACTTGATTTATGTTCTTGGGCGATTATTTTCACTTTGGAGAAGCTATTTTGTTGTTAACATTTGAAGCCATTTGAACAAGATGCAAGTGAAAAAAAAAAAACTGGGCAACTTGCTATTTCTTTCTATTTGTTGTAGTTGTAGTTTTTTGTACTTTTGTTCTAAGGGTCTTTTTCAAGGGTACTTTTTCTTTAGTAATTCAGTTGACCATGTTCCAGTCCATCTGATTAATGCTGGTACATAAAATGTAAGCTTATTAAATATTGTATAATATATATAGGTATATATACATAAATGCATAATAAAGTACTTATTTAAATAGTATCTGCTTTAGGAACACCAGAATGGGGTGGGGGAAGGGGGGCAGGGTCTCCGGTATGACATCTACCTTCTCGGAGGTGATATTGGCTGGTCGGAGCATGTGCTTTGGCCCCTCCGACTAAGCCACTCATACAGGATTACATAAAAAAAAAAGCTGACCCCCCTAAAAATTTGGTTGGGTGGGGGGCAGTTTGCCCCCCGGTTCCGGTTTTTGCAGGCACCTTCGGCATCAATAATATCATAAGATTGTGTACTTACGTACTTATGTGCACGTGCACGGCACTTAAAACAGTTTGAAAAAAAAAAACGATTTTTGAACAGGATTGTTGAGCATAATTAAGCGGGAATTTTTTTTTTTGTAAAATCGAGGGAAAGTATTAGGCCAACGCAAAAGAGTGTATTACGTCGGAAAACATATTAGTCAGGTAATTTCGCATGCGCGGGAAATTTAGAGTGGCCACTCGCTAGTCCCGACCTCGATTCACACCCTCTACTGACGATGGGCCCGGATATGTTCGGTGAAGACATCGCAAGCTCAGGTCCACACCTTCAACAGGAAAGGGCAAACCAGTAGCGGCTTCCAGAAGGTCAACTTTGTGAAACCTGGAGCCAAAAAGCTGCCCAAAGATAGGACAAAACCTTCTTCAATTTTGGGAGCAGCAAAGGATTGGGAATTGTTGATGAACACACATGAGAAGCATTACCAGGTGCCTTCGGAAGACCGGATTGTGAGAAACGGATTCAAGACTGATTTCTTTGCTGTGGAAGTCGGAGCAAGAGCACTACCAGCAAAGTCGCTCTACAGTCTCTTCAAGAATCTAGGGCTGCCAAGATCGACGCTAAGCTCATACATGGAGAGAGCTTCGAAAACGTCACTGGAAGCATCCTACAGAATATGGATAGGTAGAGAGAGGGAGGTCGAGAGCGAGACTGGTGTTTCCCCGCGTCCTAGTCAACGCAGACTAGCTGACGAGGGCTTGAAGCGAGCCGAAACGTGAAGCATGCGCGGGAAATTTAGAGTGGCCACTCGCTAGTCCCGGCCTCGATTAATACCCTCCTCTACTGCCGATGGGCCCGGATATGTTCGGTGAAGCCATCGCAAGCTTAGGTCCACACCTTCGTATTAAGCGGGTTTTACTGTACCATATCTTCTTCCTTCTCCAGAGCCCGACAGAAGTCAGCCTGAATCCTCATGATCATCAGCTCCATCTTGGTCCTCATGTGGTCGGAGTTCTCGGCGAGCGTGCCGATGGGGGTGACAGGGTCCGCCATGAACCCCTCGAGGTTCAGAGCTTCCTTCATTGAAGCACGGCCGCGCTTATCCCATATAGAGTAGGTGGCATAGCCGGTGCCAATCATGGCGGCAAGGAAGAATCTGGAAAGGGAAAATTAGTCTTTTCTATCATTTTAATAATACAGATGTACAGTGTGTACAATATACCGTGTGGGGCCAGTACTTTAAAAGAATAGCCCCACTGTATCTCTCCCCGTGTATGTCGAAAAAGGCGACTAAGGGATATGACTCCCTTCTTTTATTACTAGGTGGTAGGGTTTAACCCGCCCGGGTTGCCACCACCGCACTGAATGAAAGGTCGGTCGAAACGGCTATGTAAATAGTTTGTGTTTTCCGTCTAGTTCAGTGTAGCCGGCACGACCGAAGAGAAGGACTGATGTGGCACCAAGTTCACCCGGTGTTATGGGTTGTAGTTGATGTAGCCAACCATGTTAGTTTCCATAAAAAAAAAAGATGTTTAACTCACAAAGGCGGGTGAGACATATTTGTAGTTGTGACACACGGACTTGTGTGCCGCCTGCGGCTCGGACGACGCTGAGCGCTCTCGAACTTACGCACACAAACACAATGTGCATGCGTATCTACACTCGCAATAAAGCTAAACTACCTTCGTGAGACAAAACAACTGTAGTTGTATTATTTATTTTGCATACACTAGCAGTTTTAACCTGATGCACAGAGTACATAGTTGAATGTATAAAGTAGGTATGTTGTCAATTTTATTTCTTACTAAGCTTTTGCCCGCGTCTTTGCTTTGTGTCACTTTTTGCTGACAGCTCAAACTCCCTAAAAACCTTATTATTACTATTACGAGATCCTGCATGGAGCACATTGGTGATCCCGACGTGATAATGTAAGTGTTGAGTAATATAAGTTATACCTATATGTCACTAGTCACTTAAGTAAATGCAACGTTTTGGTTAACACTTTATATTCTTCTTCTACAAGTACAACGCAAGCGCGAGCCGGATGCCCAGGTGCAGTGCACGTATGCACGATAGGTTGATTAGCCGAAGACTGAGGAGCTGGGGCGACGTGGTGGTGCGGCGTGTAAGTTCGCGGGCGCGGGGAGGTGGGGAGGGGGGGTGGGGGTGGGGGCCACCTTGCTGCACTGTCGTGTCGTGTGCAATGTGACCAATGAGACACCGCCACAGTGGAACACACTCCCTCCAATTCCCCTCCAACCTCCACATCTTGGGGTTTTTCAAAACGGGTGTGAAAAGGCTCCTGTCAGGCCGGCATGGTACTCGCAATCACCGTGCATCACAGAATGTTCATGGGCATCGTTGGACACCTAACGATGTCACATGTCGCGCTATCCATAAAAAAAACAACAATAAAAAAAATGCACTGGAAGTCTGGATGTCAGCCCATAACACCTTGGTGAACTAGGTGCCATATCAGTACTTTCCCTTGGTGCTGCACTGAACTGGACAGAAAACACGAACTATTGGCATAGCCGCTTCGATCGACTGTTCAGTTAGGCTGTGGTACCAATTCGTGCGGGTTAAACCTTACCACCCAGTAAGGTAAGCCGTAAGACGTGACGGGGCCTACATTAATTAATGTAGCTACAAGGGTGTGCATTGATAAACTGAAGAGTAGGTATAATCAGTATGGACTCTGGGTAGAGATTTCGAACTTGGGATGAAATGAAAGAACAAAACCAATCTATAGGAAGCAATGTTTATCTGGGATAAGTAGATAGATACATTGATTGTATAGTGACTCATAGTCTGATACCTTTATAGTATTATCTTAAAATGTGTGTGAATTATCTATACACGACCTTCATATAAGAAGAAGCTGATTCATAGCCAAGAAATGAGCAAATAATACGATATTTGCATAGGTAGGTACTAACCTCGTTGGGCCATCTTTTACTTTCTTGTATGATCCGACGTAACTTAATGTTCTAAAACTTCTCACCAGAATCCTGAACGACATATTTCAATATTTTGGATGCGCTTTCTTCTAAATTCCGCGCGACGAGTAAATTTTCAGGGAGAAAAAGGAAGCGTGAAAGAAAAAAGACCGATAATTTTTATTTTGACATTCGCTGTCAAATAAAGTGACATTTATTTGACAGACGTCAAACATTCTAGACCGCTCTTAGCATATTATGGCAGTTTAAAATATTAATATTTTAATATTTTGAACGACTTTAGCACAAATTAATTATGAAATAAAGAAAAAATATTGTGGAAAATGTTGATGAATAGATAATTGTAAATAATGTTTCTGTGAATTGCCGTAATAAAAATAAC
Source organism: Nematopogon swammerdamellus (assembly GCA_946902875.1). Taxonomy (NCBI): domain Eukaryota; kingdom Metazoa; phylum Arthropoda; class Insecta; order Lepidoptera; family Adelidae; genus Nematopogon; species Nematopogon swammerdamellus. The sequence continues at coordinate 16,326,226 of OX336345.1, forward strand.
AAAATTGTTATAACATACATGATACATCAGCACGCGATTATTTGGGTAGTGAACGCCACCTTGCGATAGAATATGGGAACTCTGCTATCAGCTGTTTATTTTTTTCCACGTACCTGCGTAGTATTTCGTCACGAGTTGCTGAAATTATTTTCATCTCGCTTAGAAGCGTAGTATCTAGGCGAGCTGTGCTGTTTTACCCGTCTCTGTCTGGCGGCAGCTAGCGAGGTGTTCGGAGTGCGCCTGTCAGTGCGGTATCGATCCGTCATTAGAGCCGCATTGCCGTACATTTTCCTGAAGACTCGCGCCTCCTCCGGCCCGGCCCCGCTCGAGTCCCGGCTCGCTCGTCGGTCGCGCGCACGCATCCCGGGGCCCTCCACCGTTCGCCGCCAGTTGCCGAGCGCCTCGGTCCCGCCCGCTACCACCGCGCCGTCCAGCGGAGAGGCAGCGCGCCCGCCTCCCGTTTCCTCCCGCGCCCGCGGCCGCGGCGCCACCCGGCGCGCAGACTCCGCGGCGCTGAGCGCGACAGAACTACTCGGCGCTCTCGCCAGGATCCGCCAAAACCAGCGAAGAGTTCGCGGCGAGGGCACGGCTGTGATGTAGTCGCGCACGCAGTGCGGCGCACGTCGGCTCTCGACGAACAAAGACAGAGTCCCTCGACTCGTTGCGCGGTCGGTCGGTCGACGTCTCCGGTTCGCGCGTGGCCGCTCCTCTCTAGCCCTCGCGCGACATGAAGAAGTTCACCTTCAAGGGGGTACTGGACGGGTTCCGCAGCTCGGTGCAGGCGGCACCGCGCGGAGCCGAGCAGGAGATCCAGGAGACCCTGCGCCCGGAACACTTCCAGCTCAAAAAGGTAAGTGTTTCCTATTTTTCCGCCCAGCATAATTTGTGACGACTCCGGCGCGCCGTGCTACGCCGGGCCGGAGACGCAGTTGCGCTTCAAGATCCTATTGCGGCAGTGAGCTACCGGTCCGACCGACGACGGACGGCACGACGCACGAATATGTATTTCCGCGGCGTTGGTATGCTGTCAGCGGCGGTATGCTGTCAGCTCGCGTGGAGCTGCGCTGCGCCCCCCACTCGAGGCGCTATCGCATCGAGTCGTTTATTGCCGCCACGAGGACGAGGCGCCGCGCCGCCCGCCGCCTCCTCCGCAGCGACGCTATAAACAAAGCTGATAGCACGCTGATGGTGCTGCGACGAGACTGCGTCACTCGTAGGCCTTATTTACGTTGGTAGGCTTCGCGGCATGTGTTTTATTTTTGTATTTCCAGGTCATAGGACGATTTTCATAGAAAATCGAACTGAAGGTCAGTCTTCTGAAGGTGGGTAGTGGCAGGCAATGCCTGCACTGTTCCCTATATTCTTGGTACAAAATACAAAATAAGATCATTACATTATTCCTCCATTATTGTCTGAATCCTTATTTTCAGTTCTTCCTTCAACCTACTAAGTGTTCCTGCTCCAATTCAATTTAAGCTGAGAACGTGGTCTGCGACGAGGCTCGGCCGCCAGCCTGTCCAGTTTCCGAGCTCCACCTCCCTGTCCTGGCTAACTTTTTACATTTTAATAAATAATTAATTTACACCATTATTATCAGTGTTTTGCTCAAAAGCCTCCGAACTACAAGAAGGCCCTACTGTTATCTATCAATCAATAGAATTTGCTGCGTCCGCTCTCGTGGATGCTCATTGTTTATCTGGCGCAATACGGGCGGCTCAAGGCCGACATTTGCTTTCATTTGGGCGCCACTTCAACAATGCGAGTCCACGTAGGTACTCGTAATGTCCCGCGCGGTTAAACTTTCCCCCTACGCATACCAACTCGACCTGTGCAAATTATGCGTTTGGGGAAAAGGGGTACCTACCTACTCCGTACTTTGCATTGATCATTGTTAAACTGTCGCAACTTGAGGTTTGGTGAGAAAATATTATATTTCCGAATCCAGACAGTTTAAGCGAGGGAATGATCTTTCATCGAAAGCTTTATTAAATCGTCGAAAAATCGTCGAATCGTCGTTGCTAATGGTTAAGTTCTGCCGAGTCCTCCATCTCGATTTCGCGTTGAGCGAAATTTCCTCTCGTCGTCGTACCTCTACCTACTTCGCGTAACGAAAAGTTAAAATACGTTGACATTTATATGGGAAATGGCTACTGGGTTTCAATGCATTTCATCCACAAACCCCGAAGAAACATTGTCGGCGGAAAGCGTATTTTCATGTTTTCCGATTCAACGCGCTCTTTGTTGAGTGTCAGTGCGCTGCTGCCGGCCCCCCGAAGGACCATTCTAAACACGGGCCTCTGCACGTCTCTGCTTTATTTTATACGTGTTTCGGGTCATGAAACTGAAATAGCACTTTGACCTCGGCCGGCGCTTTATTCGCGATGACCTTAATTCGTTCGCAGCGAGCTTTGGATTTGCAACGGTTTTTGTTTACGCATTCTAGCAAATCGGCTTCACATTGACCGTAATAAACTGATTTACACTTATACACCGTGTCCAGATCACATAGGCCAGAATAGAAAATAAAATGTATGCGAGAACGTTGCACATTAATCAGTGTTGCGAATGAACCGGAAGTATAAAAATAAATTTGGCGAATGGGCTTAACGAACTTGTTAATCTGCTAGATGTGGCGCTATCGCAGTTCTACTGTGAAAAATACCTGCCACGAATTTGCGCAATGAATAACGTAGACAATGAAAGAATGAAAACAGCCATCAATTCAAAGCGAGCAGACTGCGTGGAGACGTCTTATTATGTCATCAACGTGATATTGGGTGTTATGTTTATATTGTAAGAAACGCCTGTATGCAACTGATTGCATCGAGTCAATTGCGTTCAAACACAATGCACGAGAGATTGCTGGCACGTGCGGACAATTTGACCGAGTTGCATTGCAATTCAAATATAGTCGAGCTGATTTATTGTTAAAATGACCGACAGAGCTGAGAGGACGAAATGACATCGCGGAGGTTAATTATTCAAGGACGCATAAGAAGTAAAATCTAGCAAAGGCGGTACAATTATTTGTGACGAATGAAATTTTACAGTTCGTGCACAAAATAGGCTTGATAGCCGACAGCTGCAACCGAGTACGAAGTGAAGACAGCGCCCGAACTGCGAACAGACGACGTTCAATTACTGGCAGCGCTCAACAGTCGAGCCACCAGACACAATTAAACAGTATATCTGACAATTGGTAGTATAGCGTGATATCACCGCTGAGATCCTCGCTCCGCTCCGCAGCCGAGAACAACGCTTTAATGATTTAATTAATGCGATTCAAACGACTATTAATGCCATTACCCCCGGAGCTTCATTGTAGCCACGGCAGGCGTTTTATGATGCCGGTCTTTGGCATCTGATCGCGGTGGAAATTAGTTTATTTCAGATGAAAGCTTTCTGAAAGCCTCCGAACCGATCTTACGGGCTCTTAAAAACGCTCTGAAAGAGCGCGCTAACTGAAGGAGTTAGATTCTTCGATGAATTTTGAGTAATAAAAAATAATACCTTTGAATTTATATAAAAAATGACAATTGAAGCGAAGCACGAACACGTCTGTGGAGTAAGGAGGAAAGCGGGATCGTCAATAGCAAACTCGCGAGCGGCGGAGCAGACATGATCCTTATCTGGAGCGCGGATGTTTCCTCCCGCTTCGGCTCGTAAATTCTGCTGAATCAAAAATGAAAAGAAAAGTTGGCGATGAAGCGATCATTATCGGGGAAATATGATCCGCATCTGCATAGGAAAAGTCATAAATACGATTGAGGCGCTTCGCCTAAATTTTCCCTCGACCTACATTATTATGTGTGGGTATTACGAGGGGATGCGAGCGCAAGGCCGGGGGTGGCTGACGTCACTTTCTCTCTGGCGCGTTTGTCTACACTGGGGTAGTGTGTTACGCGGTTTCGTAGTGTGAAAATTCTAATGGTCGCAGAGAGGCTTAGGCTAGTCATTTGCAGTATGAATAGCGTCGCTTGGAAATTAAAATAACTCATAAAGTTGTCTGGTGCTGTATAACTCGAAGTGCTTTGGCCCACCCAAAATTTGTCCGTGAACCGAAATAGATACCCTTTTACATCGGCGATAACGGGCGCATCACGTAAGTACATGTCTATAGGGCAACGTGGCGAGGTATAGATACCTACGTACTCACACACCCGCCTACGAACCATATCCTCATATCTACGTAAGTACTACGATGCGGACTGGTAGGGGTAATGCCAGCCAGCACGCCACCTGCGGAAGGCAGCGTGGGGCGGCGGCGGCGGTGGCGCGCCGGAGGTGCCTTTTGAACAAATTACTCCACGAATTTTTATAAAGCGGGATGAAAAGCATTGTATACTGCGACGAACAAGCGACTCGTGAAAACCTCGAAATCCCTTTGTGCCTACAAAGTTTTGAGGGCTGATGAATAACCGAGAATTGTCGGACTAGATTCGTGTTGGGGTTGAAAAAGATTATTTATGGTTTTACGTTGTAGGTAAACGACGGTTGCGGGTCGAATGTGCTAATTTAAATTGAAGAATGAAAGGATTTGTAACAAGTTTTATCCTTTCCCGAGAAAATTACGCTCTAACTAATGCTATCGAGAGCTACCCGTTGAAAAGGTGCCATTTTTATAAAACAATGGAATAAAGGTTCCTTGTCGAATATATAGACGCTGGCCTACCGTTAGTTCAGTATTCTTCTTTGGTTTTCCGCGTCCTATTTGTGGTGATACTACCAGTCTCTGTTCTTTATCTGAAGCATAGGAAACTCTAATTTTCTAAAGACTTGGGACCTTTGCTACAGTTTTAATTAGATCGCGTCTCCGTAATGGAGTTGCAAATTCTGTCCATCTTAACAAGGCGCTCCTTATCGCTACCCCGCGAACAAGCGCTGGCTCGAGTTTCGCGGCGATAAATAGCCCAACTTCAGCACTGCGGGCGAAGCCAAACAAACAAAGCAGTATTAGTAAATTCCGCCCGAAACTTTTCTCAATTTTCCCGATGTCGGATTCTCTGATGTTTTATGGCGTGAATGGAGCACCGTCGGTAGCGGCGTGGAGGGTTTAATTACCGAGTAAGTATATCAGAAAATGCTACTTGCTTGACTAAAACTTTTCGAAGCTACGTAACGTAATCAATCGCAATTGTATCGCAACCACTTTTATTAATGAGCAGAATTAGTTTCTTCAGTGTGGAATTGCTCTTGGAAACCTATTGTACTGTTCCTTCGCAGAGGTGAACCACACACGACACGAGACAGCGCAGATTGGACCAATAAAGCAATCAGAACCCCTGCATCGGCGTCGTTTCGGTTTCGTTTGAGTAGTTAGCTATTGAATAATTGGGTTTCCCTTGGCCCCGGAATACTCGTGTTCTGGTGATTGTTGTCTGCCGTGAACAACTTTACCTTCAGCTATTTTCATACACAGCAATCAATACACAATTAGGTATGAGACAACAATGATCCTATCAAGGGAGCCAAGTGGACGGTGGGAAAGTAATACTTACTAAGCCAAACTTATTAATTTCGTGTAGCAAGCTCAGGCTCAAAATCAATAAGTGTTCGGCGCGTTCTCGTTCATTGTTTTGTTTTGTCAAGGACGCGCGAAGACACTGACCTACTGACTTGCAGTACGCAAGATCTTGACATTCGAGCGCATTCTGGCAAGCAATGCTACGACAACACTATTAAAACACAAACCTTGACGATGCGAATGAGAACGTTGCCAAGTTGCGTCCCTCTACTTTCCGAGCTACTTTCTCTCATGTTTCATGCAAGATTTCAATGTAAGTTTTTCGCATTGTTGACTGCGTGGTATGAATGTCTACTGATTTGGCTTCTTCTATTAGATAACGAGCTTTTATAAAGTTTACTACAGATAAAATATTGCGTTCGTGTTAACATACGATTCGATTCAACGCCAAATTATACTTGAGATTTTTAATGGTTTATAAGACCAACGATGAATTTGAGGACGAGATGACGCAACTCACAACCGGATGGATGGTGGGGGTGGAGAGCCGCTCTATTCAAATAGAAACTCCAGAGTTTAACACGAAGCGGCACTGGGAGACTTTTTTATTTAGGTTTGTGCACATGGAATCGCTCCATACATTCAATAACATAATTAACAATTATTTGAAGCTTTCTACAATTACGGACAAACACAACGTGGTTAATACGTGGTTAAGTACATATGCTAATAAATATTTCAAGCTTTAAAAAAACCGCATGCAAATCGGTCCACTTTTTAAGATAATTATTTTTTTGATTACTTAATTACTTGATTACTTGGTTATAAAGATAGCTAAGAACCATCCCGATTAAACAAGCTTCCTAATAAAAAAAATCGCATCCAAATCGGTCCATCCGTTTGGGAGCTACGATGCCACATACAGACACACACATACACACCCCTCCGTTTTTATTTGCATCGGGGGTTAAAAAAGAGGAAGCTGATTTCATAGTATCGCAATTAGATTTTCGGTTCAGTGGTTAAACGCCTGTTAGACAATGCGCTCCCTGCAGTGCTTCTGTAAACTCGGACGAGATTGTTCGATTGACCCACAGTGCCCCCCCCCCCCCCCCCCCCTCACTGCGGCCTGACTGAGTATGAGAGTGGGTCGCCCCCGTTCTGGAACGACCGCCAGATTAATAGTCCCATATCGTTCCAGCTGCTCCTTCGTACCTATAGGTATTGCACTCACCGCTTCTAACCAGTTTACTCATACGTTATTTGATTAGTAACCAATTTCAAACATGCTCGGTACTAAGGTGTCTAAACTACAAAGGTAACAAATACCCGTAAAGCAGGACGGAATTTTCTTAGATATCTAAATGTTGATTTTTATTTAAAGTTTTCCGGCTGAATCAACCTTCGCTACCCAGTGAAAAGAAAAGGGTTAGGATTAGGGCAGACACAGTAAACGCTCCTTTAATTACAAATTAAGCAATACGAGCTTTTTGAAAAAAAAATAACTCTAAATTAAAAAGGCCGACATGAGCATGTTAATAAATTCTTTCGCCCTTGGCGCGCTGTTCGGAATGTCCGGAACCGTTGTTAGGCCGATCATCCCAAATTTAATCAGCGTACGTGAGCGAGGCGAATTTCCTCTGCTCCTCAAGATAAATCTTTTAAGCTGGAAACGTTCCTGGTTTTCCTCTGGGAAGATTTGGACTTATTGCTGTTAGCATTATTTTGTTGTTAAATAAAATTAGATAGGCGGCTCACGTAATTCGGAGCCGTTTTGATTAAATGTTTCGTCCTATTTAAGTAATGCGAGCACTCAGCACTCGGAGTCCCGCCTCCCGTTTGTATTACTAGCGAGGGGTTAGCCACTCCGAAATAAATTGTACACAGGTTGTCGGTGAACTTGGATTACAATGGATTACAAGTGTACTACAAATATTAAAGAATAATTCATAGTATTTTAAAATGTATTGTATTATTCCTGTACTACATAGTATTAAATGTACTACAAAGTGGAATACAGATGATTACACTGGAATATAGTGGATTACATGTTATTACAATTGTACTACAATAATAAATAGATATCTAGTAATATTGTAGTATTCATGTACTACACAATATTATTTGCTAGTAATGTAAAATACGATGTATTACATTATATTACGCTATATTTTCAGCAAGTTAGGATATCTTTAGATTTCGTGTATTTTTTTGTATTTGACTTGACCTCAGACGAGGCGAGACAACACATATTATTGAGTTTCGTACCAAAAAGGTGAAAGCTAAACTTTTATGGTATCAGAAAAATGCAAATCGAAAATCATTGGAAAAAATACATCCCGACCAGGATATTTTTTCCAATGATTTTCGATTTGCATTTTTCTAATTAAAAAAAAATATATAAAGCGAGTACGTGCTTACTGCTTAGTACTACTACTAACATATAATATAAACATAAAATATTATTAAAAACCTCAAGTCAACTTCTAGTGTCTGATGCCAAATACGACTTTGGTGACGACAGCATAAGGTTCAATATGGAACCGTGCAAGTTGACTCTTCGCAAAAATTATGCGACATCATGCATGAAGGTGCAATAAGATCAAAAATTTGGAGATAATACGTCACGGCCCGGTTGCGTAGTTGGTTATCGCGTTGGCAGCTCAAGCCAGAGACGGTTCGAATCCTGGTCGGGATGTATTTTTTCCAATGATTTTCGATGTGCATTTTTTTTATTAAAAATATATTATAAAGCAAGTACGTGCTTACACCGAGCATACCTACGGGAGTGGCAACCGTCGAGCGCTAGTATATAGGAAAATTAGCCGCGTGTTAGAGCATTATGCACTAACATATAGCGCCGCTGCGGGATCGACCGTCAGTGCGCTCGCGACTTGGGAACGAAGAACACGTATATGTGCACTACGCAAAATGGCGATTTGTGCAGTTCGTACGTGTCGAAAGAGCTCAAGATCATCAGGAATGACAAAAGATGGCGTAACCTTTCATAATTAGGTCATTTTAATGATAATACAATGCTTAAAGCGTGTAAAATACAAAAATTCCGCGAGTTAGGAGCACGACTGCGCGCCATACCGGACGCGTACACATGATAGGCAAATTGAAATCAATTATTGTATATGGGTGTTGTTAGTTTTTTTTATGGCAATGACATGGATGAATTCAATTTATAATATGTATTATTATTATCAGTGATAGGAATTAGGTAGGACTTATTTACCTAAACTTCGAGGAACAGAGTAAAAGATTGGAGACTTCCTTACGACAATATTTTTTTCCGGTTTAATAATATTCATGGTGTTTTAATTTTATTAATTTAAAAAAAGTGGCCGCCATTTTGAACTTTTTAGTAACTGGATCGATTGCTTTCAAAATCGATATCTGGCTGGGTGTCAGTGTGGGCTCTGAATACGAATCTGTAGTCAAAATTTAAAAAAGTGGCCGCCATTTTGAACTTTTTAGTTACTGGACCGATTGCTTTCAAAATCGATATTGGGCGTCTGTGTGGACTCTGAATACGAATCTGTAGTCAAAATTTAAAAAAGTAGCCGTCATTTTGAACTTTTTAGTTACTGGACCGATTGCTTTCAAAATCGATATCTGGGCGTCTGTGTGGACTCAGAATACGAATCTGTAGTAAAAATTTAAAAAAAGTGGCCGCCATTTTGAACTTTTTAGTTACTGGGCCGATTGCTTTCAAAATCGATATCTGGGTGTCTATGTAGGCTCTGAATACGAATCCGTTGTCAAAATTTAAAAAAGTGACCGCCATTTTGAACTTTTTAGTTACATGACCGATTGCTTTCAAAATCGATATCTGGGTGTCTATGTAGGCTCTGAATACGAATCTGTAGTCAAAATTTAAAAAAGTGGCCGCCATTTTGAACTTTTTAGTTACTGGATCGATTGCTTCCAAAATCGATATCTGGGTGTATGTGTGGGCTCTGAATTCGAATCTGTAGTAAAAAATTAAAAAAAGTGGCCGCCATTTTGAACTTTTTAGTTACTGGACCAATTGCTTTCAAAATCGATATCTGGGTGTCTGTGTGGGCTCTGAATACGAATATGTAGTCAAAATTAAAAAAAAGTGGCCGCCATTTTGAACTTTTTAGTTACTGGACCGATTGGTTTCAAAATCTATATCTGGGTGTATGTGTGGGCTCAGAATACGAATCCGTTGTCAAAATTTAAAAAAAGTGGCCGCCATTTTGAACTTTTTAGTTACTGGGCCGATTGCTTTCAAAATCAATATCTGGGTGTCTGTGTGGGCTCTGAATACGAATCTGTAGTCAAATTTAAAAAAAAGTGGCCGGCATTTTGAACTTTTTAGTTACTGGACCGATTGCTTTCAAAATCGATATCTGGGTGTCTGTGTGGGCTCTGAATACGAATCCGTTGTCAAAATTTAAAAAAAGTGGCCGCAATTTTGAACTTTTTAGTTACTGCAGCGGGAGCACAAATGCGTCGATAACCCTATATCGATCAATAAACATCTATTTGCTTCGTTGGACGAAGTAGAATAGAAGAAGACGAATAGATGTTTATCTATTGATATAGGCTTATCGACGCATTTGTGCTCCCGCTGCAGGACCGATTAATTTCAAAAACGATATCCTGTAATAGCAATATGTAGTGAACATTAAAAAAATATTATATCGATTTTGAAAGCAATCGGTCCGGTAACTAAAAAGATCAAAATGGCGGCCCCCTTTTTAAAATTTGACTACAGATTCGTATTCAGTGCCCACACAGACACCCAGATATCTATTTCGAAAACAATCGGTCCCGTAACTAAAAGTTCAAAATGGCGGCCCCTTTTTTTAAATTTTCACAACAGATTCGTATTCAGAACCCACACAGACACCCAGATATCGATTTTGAAAGCAATCGGTCCAATAACTAAAAAGTTCAAAATGGCGGCCACTTTTTTACATTTTGACAACGGATTCGTATTCAGAGCCCACACAGACACCCAGATATCGATTTTGAAAGCAATCGGTCCAGTAACTAAAAAGTTCAAAATGGCGGCCACTTTTTTAAATTTTGCCTACAGATTCGTATTCAGAGTCCACACAGATGCCCAGATATAGATTTCGAAAGCAATCGGTCCAGTAACTAAAAAGTTAAAAATGGCGGCCACTTTTTTTAAATTTTGACTACAGATTCGTATTCAGAGTCTATACAGACGCCCAGATATCGATTTTGAAAGCAATCGGTCCAGTAACTAAAAAGTTAAAAATGGCGGCCACTTTTTTTACATTTTGACTACAGATTCGTATTCAGAGTCCACACAGACGCCCAGATATCGATTTTGAAAGCAATCGGTCCAGTAACTAAAAAGTTAAAAATGGCGGCCCCTTTTTTTCAATTTTGACTACAGATTCGTATTCAGAGTCCACACAGACGCCCAGATATCGATTTTGAAAGCAATCGGTCCAGTAACTAAAAAGTTAAAAATGGCGGCCCCTTTTTTTAAATTTTGACTACAGATTCGTATTCAGAGTCCACACAGACGCCCAGACATCGATTTTGAAAGCAATCGGTCCAGTAACTAAAAAGTTCAAAATGGCGGCCACTTTTTTAAAATTTTGACTACAGATTCGTATTCAGAGTCCACACAGACGCCCAGATATCGATTTAGAAAGCAATCGGTCCAGTAACTAAAAAGTTCAAAATGGCGGCCACTTTTTTTAATTTTGACTACAGATTCGTATTCAGAGTCCACACAGACGCCCAGATATCGATTTTGAAAGCAATCGGTCCAGTAACTAAAAAGTTCAAAATGGCAGCCACTTTTTTTTAATCGCGAAATTAAAAAACCATGAATATTATTTTCGTACCCCAGGAAGGAAGGTGTGGATCTAAGCTTACGATGGCTTCACCGAACATATCCGGGCCCATCGGCAAAAAAGTACAGAGGAATTTAAACAACTTATTAGTATTATAGCGTATTACAAAGAATTACAAAGGATTAAAAGGATTTCTGTACTACAGACAGACTACAGAGGATTTCGTAGTATTATGTGGAATATGTAGTATTTGTAAAAGTACAGATTATCAGAGAGATTATTTCATTGAAAATACTATAATATTAAGGATTTTTATAAGATTTCAAAGTATTACATAGGTTTTCGAAGGATTTCATTATATTACATTGTATTTTGCAATTTTGCCTGTATTACGACGGATTTATTCAGATTACAAGGAAATCGTACACAGTATTACAGAGTGGTAAACCCCTCGATTACTAGTGACTTTTTTGGTTCTTGATTTTCTAGCCAGGGAGTTATAGTGTCTCATATCTAATTATTACCTGCAATAAAAATTTAAAGCACGCATTCGCCATTGTCATCGTCATTGCACTCATGCGCCTCTGCATACACAATAACGAGCACCGGCGCATCGTAGGTTCGGAGCGCCCACGGATCGATATTCCGTAGTGCAACCACACCGGTCTGAATTCAGCGCTTCTTACACCGTTTGTTTATAATACTCCTCCCGAGGCCGGACCTGCACCCGGCAAGCCTCCAAACTCAATTTTCGTCTTTCTCCGTAAGCTTCCGATTTAATTTGACCCGAATTCACGGAGGCCGCCAACGAAGTTTTGTTTTATCGTGGTCGCGCAGTTCGGCCGAGCGAGATGTCTTCCACGTTTGCAGTTCTGGCTCGTAGGAGGTAAATTTCGCCTTGCTACCAGCTTTCAGCAATTCGTTTTCATAACCGTAAAGTTTAATTAGGTAGACCGTACTTTCTAAGTCATTGGCATATTCCAAATTTATCAATGTCAGAGTGAGGTGTTCACATAGACATATAAAATAAAATAGACTGAGTGATAGCATTGGAGTACTCTTTTCTATTCTGTGGCATTGGTGATTGAGGCATAGAATAGAAAAATGATTGAGGCAACTTCGGAGACGAGCATTCGGCGTGTTTTGTGCAAAGTTTCTACGCTTTTCGTTCGCAGCACAGAGCATTAAATACCTACCGTGCGCGCCCCCTACTAGAGGCGCCCTAAGCGATAATATTTGAAACCCAAAAACTACACGCAGTGCTGCTAGCTCTTCGTATGTGTGTGTGTGTGTGCTAGTATCGAAACTACACACAAAGAGGAGCAAGTTAGGCACACGCACAAAACAAATGCACACGCACAACACACATATGTGTACCGTGTGGGGCCGGTACTTTAAAAGAATAGCCCCACTGCATCTCTCCCCGTGTATGCCGTAAAAGGCGACTAAGGGATATGACTCCCTTCTTATATTACTAGGTGGTAGGGTTTAACCCGCCCGGGTTGGTACCACCGCACTGAATGAAAGGTCGGTCGAAACGGCTATGTAAATAGTTTGTGTTTTCCGTCCAGTTCAGTGTAGCCGGCACGACCGAAGGGAAGCACTGACGGGGCACCAAGTTCACCCGGTGTTATGGGCTGATATCACGGATGTTGTAGGTGATGTAAGCCAACCGTGTCAGTTTCCATAAAAAAAAAAAATTAAAAAAAAATATGTAAGTCATAGGCCACGCCCACAGGCTTCAACGGCCTTGTAGGGAAATCGCGCTCAGGGCGCCTCTAGGAGGGGGAGGGGGGGGGGGGGGGGGGCGCTATGTGGCGATGCTCTGTGGTTCACAGACTGCGAGCAGAGCAGACGCGACGCAGTCAGTCGTTGCGCGTTGCGACGTATTCACCACCTTCCCCCGCACCCCGCAAAGATGGACCCACTTATTTTAGAGCATTTTGACAGTTTCGTTCTCTCTATACGCCCGCGCCCGTATTTTATAACTCTATGCCTGTTCATTAGGGTTCCCGCGTCAATGTAAGTGCACGTCGAGAACGGAATCGTCCACAAATATTTCCTGCAGCTAACTCTCACTAAGCGAGGGTGGAGAGAAACAATGGCTTCGATAAGAGTGCGGTCGTTAAATCAAGTGAACCCTCTTCCGGGAAAGAGGAGAGGCTGTTAATTTAATAAAGCCGGCAATATGGTTAGTATTCAACGACAGGCGGCGACGCGGCTGCAAGGTGACGGCCTTGCTGTTGTAATATGATATTAATTAGTTAGTTGATGTTGATCCAGTCGACTCGGTGCGTGAAGAATGTGATTTTTTTATGGAGACCATGATGGATGGTTGTCCGGCCTAGGTGCTGTGCTACGGACCAATGGTGCAGTCGACACAGTCAAATTAATCCCACCTCCCAAATCCACGCTCGATGAGGTGCCAAGCCTTCGTTACTGGATACTGGCTGTAATAAACGACGTAGTTCGTTTGATTGTCAAAGTTATAAAAAAGTTAAATTACAAATTTAAAAAACCCCCGACTCTTAAAAAGTCAAAAATAATTTCCGTTTACTTACTTAAAGGAGTCGGTAGACCGCTAAGTAAATTCCCGCCAACTTTTGAGTCTTTATATTTAATTTACTTAGCGGTCCCCCGACTCCTTTAAGTAAGTAAACGGAAATTATTTTTGACTTTTTAAGAGTCGGGGGTTTTTTAAATTTGTAATTTAACTTTTATTTGAAGCTTTTTAAAAAAAACCGCATGCAAATCGGTCCACTTTTTAAGATAAATTTTTTTTTTTATTACTTAATTACTTTATTACTTGATTACAAACATAGCTAAGAACCATCCCGATTAAACAGGCTTCCTAATAAAAAAAACCGCATCCAAATCGGTCCATCCGTTTGGGAGCTACGATGCCACAGACAGACACACACACACACACACACACACACACACACACACACTCACACACACACACGTCAAACTTATAACACCCCTCCGTTTTTTTCGTCGGGGGTTAAAAAAGAAGAAGAAGAGGTGCTCAGAGGTTCGATCAGTCGACTGTCGTGATCATAAGCACATCGGGGCGCGGTCAGTACTTAGATGGGTGACCGCCGACTGTTGGAGGCTGACCGTGGTTCGGATTCCACGTAAAACTGTAGGTCCTTACCTTTCTTACCTTACTAGGCGGTTGGGTTTAATCCGCCCGGTTTGGTACCACCGCACTGAATGAAAGGTCAGTTGAAACCCCTACGTAATAAATAGTTCGTGTTTTCTGTCCAGTTCAGTGCAGCTGGCACGACCGAAGGGTAGCACTCACCTCACATAGCACTTATTTCAAAAAGGTGGTCATGGCCTGACATCATGGATGAAGTAGGTGATGTAGCCAAATGTTTCAGTTTACATAAAAAAGGGTGCCAAGCGAGCAAATTTGCGGACTAATACAGAAGTAAAATATTTTCTCACTGAGTGCTGTATATTGATTAACTCCATACATAATATATACTTACTATATTGTATGTATGAATGCTTGATTCAAATATTAGACAGGACATTTGAACAAGGTCAGGCAGGTGGTTTGACAGTCTGTTCGAATGAAATAATATGAACTTTAATAGACTATTATTAGAGTTGACTAATATTATCTTACGATTCTAGACAATATGGATATGTTTCGATTCCAATAATCTACAAATTTCTGAGCATTGACCATAAAAATTTCCCGATCGATTAATAAAGAAATTTGTTTCGTTTAATCGACCTGGATTTGCATCTACCTTAACCCCTAAAGAAGGAATGGTTCATGAATCATGAAATTCATGAATGAATAACATCAGTTGCTGTAATTAAAACTCGAATTTGATTATTTAGTTGAAATGCGAACCTCTTGTCTCGAGCTATAAAACTTGTCAGCGAGCTCAGTTAGCTGCCAAAATTTAATATTCTTAGGCCCACTTGCACCAACACAAATTTAATATATAAACCAGTTTAACTCGTTAAGCTAGTACCCGTTGACTGTGGGAACCGCGTTTAAATCCATAACTCGCTACTTAACTTTAAACTCGTGTTGGTGCAAGTGGGCCTTAATCACATTTATTTACTGCAACATGCCTAATATGTTCCTATAGCGTCGTTGCAGTCATACATAAATGAAATTAAAACGCAGCGCTGCGGAACTGACCTTTTTCAAAGTCAAGTCCAATGCGCGATCATCGTAAACGTGAGAACTAACAACTGTTAGCAGAGCCGTGGTAATTAACTACCTCTCGTTAACCAAGAAACCAGTGCCGGATTAAACCTCGTGGAGGCCCCTAGGCTGTAAAAATTCGAGGCCCCTCGCAAATTGGCTCCTAAATGTATTAAATTTTTTTAACTTGAGTTGACATTAATAAAAAAACTTAATTACACACTTCAAACATATATTAAACTAATGAACACATTTCTCATGATAAAACAATATACGAAAGAAAATGTACAAATGTTATGCATACACTTTCGTAAATTTTTTTTTGTGAATTCTATCAGAATGTTGCGAAAGTAATTTTTTTTTAAAACGTCGTATTCAGTGACAATTATGGCCAGTGAGTTTAGACGCTTTTGTGTCATTGTCGATCGATGGCAATTTTTTAGAAGTTTGAACTTCAAAAAGGATCGTTCACCAGTGGCATTTGTTATCATCACCTACACATTGCAGTCATTGCTGAACGTTGACTGCGCCATATTTTCAAATATGAGTTTGTAGGATTGTGTCGCAGGAAATGTTTCAGCAGCCTTGAAATTTTCTAGCTCTGACAAGAAATGCTTGAAATGAACCATCTTATCTGGGAACCTTATCCCTTAATGTCCTCAGGGTAATTCTGGCTAAATCGTTAAGCTACTTCTTTCATTTCGGAGTCTTCCTTTGACGGAAACTCGACGAGAAATCCAAATAAGGAATGAACTTTGTTATATGCTTCGATACGTCGAGAAAGCTCTAATTTGTCCAAAATTGGTAGATAAGTTTCTATCCTGAACTTGTCTCTTCCTTGAAGTACGACGTCTTGCGCATTACCATCATCATAATGCCTTTTTCTTACGACAACGCGCCTGTTTTCAATAAAATTTTAAATTTTCACTATTTTTATAATTGTCGCGGGGCCCCTAGACGCCACGGGGCCCCTAGGCTGCCGCCTACTCCGCCTAAAGGAAGATCCGGAACTGCAAGAAACTAACGGTAATTATATAGCTCTAGCAAGCCAACTAAAAACATTAACTATTCTATAGAAAATTATATCTTGATCTCTATTACTAAACACAAACTATGTTTTAGAACACTAGTATTAATGTTGATCTTGGTGGACAGTGGGTGTGAGTTTAATATTGTCCTTCACTAATGCACTATCTAGCAAGATAATGGATTTGTTTCTGTATAATTGGCACCAATTTTTTGCCAGCAGCAGCGTCTGGTTCAAGACTACTTTTACTATTACTGAAGACTAGGTAGTCTTATGTAATCCACAGTGTGATCGAAAATATGTAATTTTTATTTGTCTGATTTCCACTCGATTTACGAGGATAAAACAAGAAACCCGAACCCTTTTTATCATATTGTGCAGTTGTGTGAAGTTTCAACATTCGATATATTGTCGATTACAGACGGATGGGGGCGTGACACACAGAGTGCGTCAGAAAGATATTAAGTCATCTGCTCGTCCGAGTAGTAATACTACTCGGACTAAACATTTCGATGATATCACAATGTATCATTTTTAGCAATCATTATGTTCTCTGCATTGATGAGATTTATACGTTCCTTAATTCTAGAATAGAACCTTCGATTCAACGTTAGATTAACGCATTTGTGTAGGAAGTAGGATTATCATCAAATGTGGTGAGCCGTTTACCTTGACTTAGTTTGCAGAGGCCCATTTTTCCATCCTAGGAAACCTGAGCCGCCTTCGAGAATGTGTAAACAGCGCAGCCTTCGTGTTTGTAGTCTGCTATGAGTACTACATGTGTTATGTTATCGTTCACGATTCCTATCCTATTGCAAATAACATCTTTCCTGTCGCTGTGTGTCTTCCAGTTTGTTCTTTCTTCGATATTTTTGTGTCAATATCGCGTTATTGATTCACATCCATTAGTTTGTTGTTGTCTTCTATTCTTCTTTATTTAGCAATGTAAGCTGATATTATAATGATAGAGGTACATCGTTGGATTGGTATACACATTGCACAATTATATTTAGTTTTGTGTTTTGTTCTGGATATTCTAAGAACTTTCCTACTGTTTTTTTTTCCTCAAATAAAGCTCACTAATTTGTTTGGTACTTCCTTTTTACAAATTGAGCTCTAAATGACTTGATGTTTCCAGGTCAGGCCTATTCTGGTATAATTTTCCATTAAATGCTTCTAAAAGTCTATCAGTTTCTCCAAGGTGTGCCCGACTGCTAGTAATAGTGTTTGCTAGATCCACCCGCACCATCTTCCCCAACCACATGCCCGCACCTTATCTGCCGCGGACCTAGCTAGCAGAGAGGCATCGTCGTCGGCAGCCGGTGGCATGTCGATGACATCATTATAGAAAGTCGCCGACGCGTACGGGGCTACGCATACATTAACGCTACGACCGCCATCCATGCGCCAGTACACCTCATAATATATACGATGCGGTAGATTGAGATGCAGTGAGCAATGACAGAAGTAGGTACAGGCAGCTAAAGTCAATGAAGTCCGCGAGCAATGGCGGACTTATGCCTAGTTCGGCTCGGAAGGGACCCACATAGAATACAGAAAAAATAATAGAATTTTTCCAAACGAAATGGAGAATAATAATTATATTGTGTAAGAGTATATTTTTATTATTATTATTTTATTTCTACGTCCATTATTGTCTCTTTTTTAAGGGAAATAAATAAAAAAAAACAACATAAATTTTGTATTTTGCTAAATTACCAACAAAAAGGGGGCCCTAATTCCGTAAACTGCCTAGTTAGGCCATGCCCAGGCGCCCTGCGTGTCTATGTCCGGGCCTGTCCATGAGAGTAATGTTCGCAACCCTATCTTAGTGTTACCTAATGCCTAATTAAAAAATGTATTGATTTGTTTTACTGTAAAGCTGCTAAGTATTACGAATCTCAGTTCACGACATTATTACATGAAAAATAACTATCACAAAAGTCCATGTATCCATGAAGTATGATGAACGTAATTCATTTGTGGATGAAAAGCGTAGAGATTATTACTGTTTGATCCAAGTAGCTACCTACATTGAAAGTTGAAACAACCTGAATATTGCGACGAGCGTAAGTAATAAGATGATTTTTATGGAAAAGAGCTGTTTAGATCAAAGTAACATAATGCTAGTGATCAAAATAAATAAAATTAGTCTTATCAAAATAAATATAACCAAGCAACCGAATTGATCCATTCGCTTCGCGTAAATCGGTTAGAATATAGACGGCGCGGCGTCACAATTTAGTTAATTCAATGCGACTTGCAGAATTCAACTTATCAGAAAACAATAATGTCCAGACCAATGTTGCTTTCGCGATACAATTATGAGAATTTAATTGGAACGGAAACGAAGAAAAAGGAACTTTCGCAGACTGTCTTCCGCTGAAAGGGGCTTGTAAAATTTATTTCTGTGGAACTTCGTTGCATTTCTATCCCTCTTCCAGTTTAATGTGAAAAGTTTGATTTTATTTTGTCGCGAAGTACACGCCCCTAAATAACGTTTCGTCCGTTTTTTTCTGAAAGATAAATTATTCAGTCGCCTCTAGTTCTAGAACAGTTTAGCCAATTAAACAAAAGCTTCAATCTCTAGTTTGAATGATTGGTCCGCTGTTAAAATAAATTAAATCCTATAAAATCCAAAACCAACGTGGTAAACGAATGCGCTTATTTTCACACCTTAGAATAGTTCAGACAGATTCTTTACCGATTCAAAGATTTATTCATATATTGATGATCACTGATCAGTGATGATCAGTGATCAGATCACACACAACACGTCACATGCGTTCCACATACCTATACTTGGATGGAACAAACTTTACATAATGTATTTTCTTTTACTCCCCTGTTTGTTTTGTCCTGCCGTTAAAATAATATTTTATACTTACGTGAATCTATACCGCCCCAAAGTCCCAAGAACTCATTTCGTTCGCCTCCAGAGACCCAAAAAATGTCTTTCGAACTTTTGCTGCCGTCCTCGAAGGCGGGATCTCCGTAATGAGCAGAGTCTGCGTTATTTGTCGCGCTTCCTTCGCATTATGTGAATGCTGGTGAGTCAGGTTTATTCGCAAATATAATTCGCTTTGTGCCGACCTTCGGACAATGGCTCCCTGTTTGCTCGAACTTCGGTTAAAGCTCGCTTGGGACACTCTTAGCGATAACTTAAATACTTAAAGCTATCCGTAGACTATCTGCAATACGAGTTTATGCAACTGCACACAACACTTGAATACGTACAGGGGGCGCTCAAATTAAAGTGAGAATGAGGTACACACTCCTTGGAACTAAAATATAAATTATGGAAAGCCTAGCTAAAACATGTCAGATTTAAAACAATAAAGAATGAACAGATTGTGTTTTTTTTGTTATGACAAATGTTTCACCAGGATAACGCCCCGGGACACAAGTTCGCAGTTGCCATGGCTGCCATTCTTGATGCTGACTTTGAAATACTTGAACATACTCCATATTCACCAGACCTCATACCTAGTGATTTCTATTTATTTCAGTCCAAGACTGAAGGAATATCCGAGAGGCCATAAAGAAGATGACGCAGTCGTCGCCGCGTTGCAGGAATTATTAGAATGACATGTTTTTAGAAAGGAATTTCAAATTTAGTATTAAACGATATATCAAGTTAAAAGGATTATGTTTAAAAATTTATAACATTTAATAAAAGTTTACTAGAATGTACCTATTGGAATGTACTCATCTAACTTTTATTTAAACGCCAAAGTACTACCCGAAGCGTTCCTATGTTTTCTGATTTTATTGATTTTAAAATAGCACTTTAATGCAGATCATGCATTTTAGATGGCGACATGGTTAATTTAGAAGGTCTATCTGGCATTTCAGCTGCAAACTACAACAAATTTCAAGCTACAAGCTCATGTCATATCAAACGATGATAAATGTACAGCTAAGAGAGATTTAAATAATGTGTTGCACATTAATATCCTTATGAAAGACAAGTATTTGCCTAAAATAATAAAAAAGATGATAAAACAAAATGAAAGCAGCAGAAATAAGCCGGCGCCGTATTTCCACTTTGTGTACACTACATCAAAAGATGCGAACATCGCGGTCGCGTTCCTCAACGAGATTACGAAGTCTACTCGCCTCAGTACCTACACATATGAAGCCGATGTTCTAAAGCTCTGAACGTAAAATTAATATGCGTTATGAAAGCAAACAGACTGTAAATTACGGCCCTTTAGTTCTGAATGGCTGTAAGCTCCATTCGTAGCTGAGTTGGCTCTTTCTTCAGGTTTGTTCAGGACAGGTTTATGCTGTTGTGTACTCACAAAGGAGCTTTTGGCGCGTGTGCCTTATCACTGAACGAAATACGTTTATGTAAGGTTTGTAATTAGGGATGAGGGACATTTTGATGAGGTCTGTATACTTGATAGGTATATTAATAAACTGGAATGATAATAGTATTATGTGTTCTGGCATTATTGGCGCTGGTTAATTGGCTATGGTATGGTACACAGGTATGGTACATTCCTTTTAACTGTGTATTTTTTAACATAACCTTAAGTATTTATGGGGCTTATAAGTTCGTTTCAATTCTTAACTCTAAAAGACGAATTACGGAAAGCCGACGAAAGCAAGAGAAGCCACTATAATCACAATCGAGGTGGGGTGAATGGGAAAATAAATGAAAGGGTTTGAATGACGCGCCGCTACTGGGAGCTTCAAGAAAATAATGAGCAGGTTTACCGGTGCCCTGAACTGCTGAGATGCAGAACAAAGGGCTAGAACCTTGGAACAAGTCTAGAACGGAATGAAACGCGTTAAAATACAATTAAGCATATTTCTCATTGGGTAGTGAATATTATACTGCGTTTTGTCTGTATTTTCAGGCTTTCGCCGTTCATCTCTGTCGTAGGTGTGAAATTTGGCTTGATTTAGTTTCACAATTTTTATTCGTTTTGACAAGGGCAGGGTTTGCACAGTTGGCCTCGTCCATAGCTAACTTCACACCGGCAGTTTTCGTTTGCGATTGTATTAGGGTTATTTTTAAATCCCACTAATTAAAATGTACCGGGGCGTCTGGCGCAAAAACTTGTTGATCCGACACGAAACACGCAGCGGATTCACGTACGCACTGTCCATTAGGCTTATCCGGGCCCCGCGGCTAAATGCGGGTTTGGACTGGAATTACCGGAAATGTTATTTTTGTACGAGCTGCGGCGGCGCGGGGTAAGGGGTGGCTTCCGGCACTTCGGCGCTCATTTAACTTTCAGTAGCAGTGTGCGGTTAGTGCGGGGAGAGGCCCGTATGGAGCTCGTGGGCCTCCAAAATCCGAGGAATTATGCCTCATTAAGTAGTCGCCTCGGAGAGCTTATGCTAAGTCCGTAAGTATTTAGGGAGCGGGAATTTTAATTTTCACTCGATTCGACGGTGACAACCGTCAAGAGGATGGAAGGGTTGTTAGGTTGATGTCTCTGCTCAGAGGAAAAGTTATTGCGGTTGCCGACGAAATGGCCTCGAAAGAAATCACTGAAACCGCAATCCGTCGGTGATTTCCCGGTGAAACGAGTCTTTTCCGCGTCCACAATGGGCGGTAATGCCCACCGAGGCGGCGACGACGACGGCGAGGGCGTCCTCGCCCGTGTCGGATCGTCCGCACTGCTGACCCAGTTTCACGCCAGATATTGTAATGAATGGATTCCGAGATATCGACCGACAGATCCTAATGAGCCGGAATGTCCACGTCCAGCTCCTCATGTGATAACGCAAATGGACTTGACCCGAACGAGCCTTTGTGCTTCCCTATCTCGTTGATTCATCATCCGTGAAACGCTTATTGATTGACGCTTTGATTCGGCGGTATCTCTACTCTGTTCGATCCTTCGGTTTCGTTTTTAGTCGGGATTGGGTATTTTCGCCGCTATTATGAGTTTTGATTAGTTTTAGTTCGTTGACAAATGTGTTGTGTGCTTTTGATTTAATGCGATCCCATGCCTTTATCGATGGTAATTATTTTTTTAGATCAAAAACGTGTACTAAATAGTTGCCTACTTATATGTATAAGTACCTCAAATATCTGTACGAAATGTAGACTTTCTTTCGAGTGACATCTAGAATATTTTCTTGCAAACGTCGAAGTTGCTAACGTTGCTTTTACGTCACGCGATCTTCAAAAGCTCCCACTCGACATAACCGCGATCCCAGAACGGCACCCAATTTCGATGGACAATGTATTCGGACCCTTCTCAAATTCGTCGCACACGCACAGACCCGGCAGTGCTTCGTTGAAGATCTGGAACGCAATCGAGTATCGAGCAGTAAGCCGATTAGAAGAACGACTGAAGAGAAAATCCCTTCGCAAAAGAAGATCTGAGGAACGCTATTGAAGATTAGCTCTTAAAAGGTTTATCACAGATAATAATCTCTAATAGGAACGTAATTTTCTGCAATGTTTTCTCTGAAGAAAGTCACTCTTTTTTTTCTTGAATGATAATCTGCAAGCACACGTTTAGTATGCACATAATTTCAGGAATACTGAGTCGGTTTTTCATCCTCTTATCTGCGATATGCTGAAATGCTTTTAAGGATTTGCATGGATAGTAGAGCTTCCGTCTTTTGCCGTTGTCTTTTATGGAAGTACGAGTACAGACAGATACACGAATGTTAGTGGAATGAGGAGAAAATTAGCAAGTCTACTTTTAAAATGCCTCCGATATCGGGGATCGCTTCCCATCAATATATTTTAATGGCAAAATTTTCGAACGTGCCGAATTTTGAGCGGAGCTCACCGGCGGCGGCGATCGTTGTTTCGTCGGGTTTCATCGTGGAATAGAATGGAAGATATTGAGTGAGATAAAGCCAACGCCGCAGCGGTAATGGTTTTCCATTATTTTGTTTGCACCGACGACGATGAGGAAAGTTTGGAGCGGATCCGCGGCGGGGCCGCTGCGGCTCCGAGCTTCGAACGCTGCTCCCAAAACATTCAAGTCGTTCATTTGTTAATGGATTTTGCTTGCTTTATGTTGGCTCCATTTCCTTTCTGAAGGATGATTCGAATAATTGCGGTCATAAATTATGACTACCTAGATGAAGATGGATGATTGTACAGGAGCAGAATGAGCAGCACGATTGTGCTTGCAGATTCGGATGCCGGTGTCTTGTTCGTCACCCTGTTCGTCGTGAAGTGCGAAAAGGGTTAATTCGATTCGTAATCACTCCGGCCGTGTCACGAACTAGATCGATTGCAGAGCAGACAGATGCAATTATTGTGGCTTACGATTTTAAGCTACGAGACACATACTAAGATTGAGTTTCTCTGTCAACATTTAAATATTTAATTGTATATGTGTCATACAAAATATCTACCACCAGAAGGGAATATTTTGTTGAAGAGGCTAAACAAAAATGGACGTAGGTCGTAGAGGGTATACGTGCAATATTTATCCAGCCAATGAGTTCATGAATTCGAAGCGAGGATGAAGTAGAAGCCAGTAAAAGCTTTTTAGCGTTGCATCGCTTGAAGGATATATTGTAAAGTTGAATGGAAAGCGGAAAGCGGGAGGATGTGCCGCAATGTTTATGTATGAAGGGTTTATCTTATCGACGAGATAACACGGTGGCGGCGATGGTCGATAATCGCCCAACGAGCCTCCGATATTACCCGATTGAAATTTGGCGCAGTCCCGCAGACGATATATGTATAGCATTTCTTGATATACAGGCTTTCTTTATGAATTTCGTCGATTACTAGCAGGAACGTTCTTTTACCGTAGGTTGAGTTTCTTCCTGATGCCACCATATAAATCGTATATTCTTATCTTATTTAACTAATTCCTTTATGATATGGTACATCTGCACAGTATTTTCGCCCCATACAGTGTTGAGCTTCGTGACTGTGGTACTTGATTTTCTTATGTTATATACAGGTTGGCCAAACATGAGATTTAGTACTTTTGTAAAACTTGCAATAGCCTGGATCCAATCTAGGATCGAACGTGACCACTAAGAAGAAACTCTTGAGCCTAAATTCTGACATGCTACTCACGTATAGGGTCAGGCGTTGGATCGCAGGCAATCGTCCAAATATTTCCTAAAGTTCCTACAGAAGTACAGAACGGTCTGGCCTAGCGCTGCGACTTTACACTGCGTATGTTTCCTTGTTTTTTTATAAATTTAGGATAAATTAGATTAAAGTCAAGTATGTATGATGTGCTTCACTATAAATTGGTCTCAGTAGGTAATTTTCATAAGACGGCTTCCAACGCTCGTCAGTCAACGTGTATGCGGCGGGTGGCCGAGTGGTCTGAGCATTGGCTTCTCATGCCAGAGGTCCGAGGTTCGAATCCGGTCGTCGGCGTGTACCAATGAGTTTTTTCTGACGAAACAATTTACGTGCATACCTACACCTGCTGCTTCACCGTTCGGAACCGGTGTAAAACTGTAGGTCTCTTCCCTTGCCCCTTACTAGGTGGTAGGCGCAAATTGCAGCCGACTGGGTTGGTACCACCGTACTGGATGTAAGATGGCCGTATAGCAGCCTCGGCTGTGTTCTCCTCTAGTCCAGTATAGCCAGCAATCCAGGGAAGTCTCCGGTATGGCACCTACCTTCTCGGAGGTGATGTTGGCTGGTCGGAGCAAAGCGCATGCTCCGACCAGCCACCGCATGCACCGGGTCAGCCACCCATAGGGGCTTATAAAAAAAAAATGCTATGCGTGCACTGCTGGAAACCTCCAATGTTTCTACTCCTCCTTGTGACCGACGTAATGAGTAGGGTTATGGATATATAAGATACAGTAGATATTAAAATTTTAAATGTAATGAAATTCAAGTTACGACTATTATACCTATATGATGCATAAATAATTGTAATAGAATATTAAAATTGCAGAACATTGTTTCTGAGCCATAAATGTCCCTTGTATGTAATAGGATGAGCCAATAAATAAGGTCGGACTCTGATCTGTGGTCGGAACCAATAATAGTTGTTCAGAATTAAAAAGTGCAAAATAAAAAAACAAAATTAAAACTAAACATTTTCAAAACCCGACTGCCAATAAAAATGAAGGAAACAAGGAATACCAGTAGAAAATGCTGTATGTAGTCGGGTTCGTAGAAACATTCGATCGAATAGACGAGGAGACCGGCTACAGCATTTTCAACTGCGCTTTTCTTGTTATTTCCGTCATTTTTAGGTTTCCGTATCCCGTACGGAAGCCTATTACTACATAAGCCTACGCCGTCTGTCTGTCTGTCTGTCCTACAGCTGTATTTTTGGAACCCTAATAGGTAGCCGGCAAAAATTTTTTTCTGGTGCGGAAACCTAGTTGCTCGAGTGCGACTCGCACTTGGCCGGTTTGAACATTTTAATTAACCCTATTTTATACCCCTTTTACATTCTTTTAAATGATTTGCTGATACTCAATAAGAGCGTGTCATCTGGCTAATGTGATGAATGGATAAAACGTCGTGAGACGGGCGAGGTGCGTATGAATTATGTAAATACAGCGCGGCGGCGCTCCTACCTCCCTCGTATATTTTGATTTGATTAGCTCCGAGATGAGTCACGCACGCGCGCATGGACAGTGTCGCGCGACACGCGGGGCAGGCAACGGCGAGCGATGGCAGAACATGTGAGCACTCGACACTCGTACCTAATACAGAATACTGCCTATACACACACACACGCACACGAACGAACTGTTGAACACGGATGAGAATAATGGCTAGATGGGCGATGAAGCATCTGCCTGCCGCGGCGGCGCACTATGGTTTATGGGCGGAAATAATTCAAATTTACAAAATTGAATACACGATATCTGCTATAGCATTTTCATATAGTCAGATAACTAGTGCTTACTGAACAGTATTAATTTTATTTTTAAACTCTTTACACATTGCAGGATAAACGCTCAAAGTTGCTCAATTTATTTGCAGCGTTATTTAAGATTTATGATCAATAAGAATTTAATTTTTTGTACATCTTATTAATTATTACACAAATACTTTTATTATTTATTATTAAGTGCCTAAGCATTATCTTCCTCAAAATATAAAAAAAAAATTTAATCATGAATTCTCCTCCTTCAAAATAAATCTCAAATATATCCCCAAAAAATGTGAAATAAAATACAAACTCCTAGAGCTACAAGTTTAGCTACATTTGCCTACGTGCTCGGATGCATATTAAAATATACTCTATACCTTCGTCGATCAGATCTATAAGTTTCAGCTGCTACTTTTTTGCACTTTGGGAGTAATCGCACTTTGAATGCACCAGGTAAGTGATTAGTGAAACTGCGCGCAATCATTAGCGCACATTAGTACCTAATTAACGTCGCTTTATGAATGGATGTACAATGTGGGGCCGGTACTTTAAAAAAATAGCCCCACTGCATCTCTCCCCGTGTATGTCGTAAAAGGTGACTAAGGGATATGACTCTCTTCTTATATTACTAGGTGGTAGGGTTTAACCCGCCCGGGTTGGTACCACCGCACTGAATGAAAGGTCGGTCGAAACGGCTATGTAAATAGTTTGTGTTTTCCGTCCAGTTCAGTGTAGCCGGCACTACCGAGGGGAGGCACTGACGTGGCACCAAGTTCACCCGGTGTTATAAGCTGACATCATGGATGCTGTAGGTGATGTAAGCCAACCGTGTCAGTTTCCATAAAAAAAATGGATGTTGCTAATCTCATTTGAGGTTTCCCCTTCTCATTACATTAATCTTTCCAGCTTGTAAACATCTCCTTCACGAAATGGATAGTGTCGCGATCCCCTACTCTGTTTTGTGCAGTGAACTAATCAAGTGTGATCGTGATTTTCAAAAACTACGACTTTACTTCCAAAATACGTACCCAACTCTAAATGAATCTCAAATTGAAACAGTGGTGAGTGCAGTGCAGAAACGTTTTGTGGCTCAATTCAATCAAAGGTGGAACTCAGTATGCAGAACTACAAACGCTATCGGCTTCTTCATTCCAGGAAGTGCAGCAGAATTGCGACTAATGAAGATGTGATGAACATGATCCTCTTGTCCTCTGATCCTCTAATAACGAGTCTAAGGCCAAAACCAAAGAAGAAAATTCTACCTATTAGCGACGAAGCCAAACAGCTAATTGTTTGAATTTAAATTCCTTTTTATGCATTACTTTACACTTTTCTATGACTTTTTGATTTGACAAGGCCTCAATTGAGGCCGCTTGATAATATTTAAGGAGTTGGTGTTCTTATTATTATCACAATTTCCTGCAAATATATTGAGCGGAATTAATTACTAAACCTGCAAATCGTTACTTAATTTTTTTTATGACTTGTTCTGAAAATTGCCAAATTATATTTTGATAATCAATATGTTTATAAATTACGAAACCAGCAAAAAAAAAATTATCGAAATATGTTAAGTATTTTAGAAGTTACTGGATTATTTCCGCAGCCCCATACAACTTGAACCAGTGTGCGCCGCGGCGTTCGCTTTAGAGGATGCCGACATGTTTGCGGGGTTTCATTGCCTGTAGATGTCGACGTGATTTAGCTGATGCGCATTGCTATAAGTTGATAGTCAACATTTTGCCGGCCACCGAACTAAATACTGGAAGTGGCATAGCGCGATGAAACTTGTTAATAAATGTGCGTGCCTTCATGAATACTTCAAACGATCGCATTACAAGCCATCTCATGCTATGAATGCGCGAATGGTCCTCACTCGCTTATTGTCCGCAACATAAGACGATAAGGTTAGCCATATTATATAGATACAAGCATCAGTTATTTTGAAAGGAGCTTATAAGCTCCTTTGGTCGACTACGTGTTTTTTCGGGCGTAATGTAATGTATTAGCAAAGCTCATCATTTACATTGGCGGCACCGTGTTTCCAAATTCCCATACAAAGCTTTCTTAATGGTTCATCTAGCCATTACTGCTCTGATCTATGGTATTGACCGACCGACATGCATGCTCGCGGGCCGCGGCCGTGATTGTGGGCGGAAGGAAGGTCGCGTACTACCTAAATGTGTGTATGTACATTCATTCATATCGTGCGTCAGTTCCTAAATGTCTCCGGTCAGGACTGCATGCGTTGAGAACACAGAGCAAGAAAACGCCGCCGCCGCCGGCTGGGGAAGACGGCCACGGATCGCTGCTCTGTGGTGGAGATATTGTTTATAGATGCACTGTATCGTGTTCAAACTTCAAAGTAAAAGCTAAAAGTTCGCGCATGTGCGCAGCGTTAAACATTATGAGAGTGGAAGAGGCGCAGAGGTAGGTATGTCAGGACAGGCCGTATATTCAAAGGATTCAGTCCGTATCGTTCCACTTTTGGACATACGCCTCTTCCAAGGCACGCCACCACTTCTTTCTTCCGCTCTTCTCATCCATCCACTCCCGGTTACCTTTTTTAGGTCGTCTGTCCACAAGGTCTGTCCACCTAGCCGGGGGGCGTCCCGCGCTACGTCTGCTTGTAGGTACAGTTCCCGGCAGCAAATAATTCGTGACGAGCTTTAGAAAGAGACGTTCAGGTCGTCCCTGTCGCACGAAATCGCACGTCTCTGTACGACGGACGAAGCTCTACAATTGAATTGTCTCTTTCTAAAGCTCAACACTATTTGCTGCCTGGAACTGTAGCTAAGGGATAAGGGCAAGATGTCGCGCTAAAGGGCGAAAGGATAGCCACCTCTCACCTTGGCGTGGTCCTTCCACCTTGTCATGCAGCAGGTGCGTCTTCGTGCCTCACTTGCTGCTTGATAGTTATCTTGTCCGTATACTGTGCTAAACGTGGTGGTCGGTGTTGTGCTTTCATTTACCAGAGTACTTATGGGAGTGAAAGTTGGGTATGGCAGGCGAAGCATGAGAGCAGGATAAATGATGTCGAAATGCGCGCGTTGAGAGGAGTATGTGTGGAATAGGAGGAGTATGTGTGTCTGTAGAATGGATGATAAGAGACTAATGAAAGAAATCTATGGAGCGAATCTTAGTGGAAGAGTCGGGAAGGGTCGCCCTAGACGCACGTACCTGGACCAGATCGGGCATGTGCTCAAAAAGGGTCAGGTGCTTAGTACCCGTAACCGACGAGCATGTATGAAGAACATTATGAGAGTGGAAGAGGCGGCAAAAGTGTGTCAGCATCGTGGTGCGTGGGGGTTGGGTTGTTTGCGTGGGTTGGGTCTGTTGTCTTTGCCTGCCCCACTGGGAGGCAGGCAGGCGTGACGTTATGTATGTGTATGTATGTATGAACTTATAGCAGAACACCGATTACTCTGCTTACCCTGATTGTCGGGATACAAAAGCGTGAGTTATGTATGTAACTGTAGCTACAAGCAGACGTAGCGCGGGACGCACGCCCCCCGGCTAGGTGGACAGACCTTGTGGACAGACGACCTAAAAAAGGTAGCCGGGAGTGGATGGATGAGAAGAGCGGAAGACGTGACGGGGCGTGTCTTGGGAGAGGCCTATGTCCAGCAGTGAAACGATACGGACTGATGGTGAATCCTTTGAATAGACGGCCTGGGAATACTCGTCATTCATTACGCCATCACAACACGAGTCACCGCGATTATCGGATCATCTCGTCACGTGTCGTGTCGTGTCGGCGGCGGCGGCGGCGCTCGACCGACCGAGAGAGCCCTTGTCTGGTCGTGTGAAGGGCGCGCCGTCGTCGCCTCCGCCGTGTCGTTGCGAGTGACGAGTTGACGACTGGCGATAGAGTAGCGTGGACAACGACGGCTAATCCAGCTAAAATACTCAATAGATAGCAAGGTTGCCCGTGGTGGACGGAAACTGACTATAGCTAGATGGCGGCTATAAGGAAAAATTTACATTATAACCTAAAATGTTTTCACTTTTGATTGAAGCTGCCAGTGTACTCCATACATTGATAGCGAAGACCAGACGACCGAACCGTTCTTTCCGTCCTTGGAGTTATCACGTCGGTCGCGTGACTCGGTGCGCGCTTCCGGACCCGCCCCGCGGCCCGCGCCGTGTGAGTGCCCCATAATGTCTAGCTGTTGTGTAAGGAGATGTCGGTCGGGTTGGTGAAAACTCAAGAGAGCTATATGTGTTATATGTATACGTTCATCCTGCCTACAAATTTGCCCCCAAGTACAGTCTCGGGTCCTCGTGAATCGGCACCTGTCAGTCAGGCCGGCATGATATTCGCAACCCCCGCATACGACCAAATGTCCATGGGCGTCCTTAGACACCTTATGTGTGGCTCGCTCGACGCCACATGTCGCGCTTTCTATAAAAAAAGGTAAAGTGGTGTGAGACACCCGACAGAAGCGTAGCTTCTTACGCTTTGTATATTTAAAATCCAATTTATTAATTAAATTTCGATCGAGGTAGCGCCATCTATGCCATATTCCTTTCAACTTGCACAACGGTTCGACTTCAAAAGATTCTCATAGATGACGCTGGACGCGCAGCTAACGTTCCTCATTGGAGGGTTGCAATTTCCGTTCATATTTCGGGACGTTTCACTTTTTCTGAATTAGTTCCCTATCCCAAATTTGCGTTAAAAATCTTCGCTTCAAAATATACAAAAAGTAAACATTTTATCATGTCTCCATACAAGAAACGTGTTTTTTTCAACGGCGTTTAGGATTCTGTATCCATACGAAAGCGTCCGTCCGTCCAAGGGCTGTATCTCACTTCTCACTAATATCATAAATGTGAAAGTATGTTTGTTTGTTTGTTTGTTTGTTTGTTTGTTTGTTCCTCTTTCACGCCTGAACGGCTGGACGGATTTGGACGAAACTTCGTATATGGGTAGTGAATATCCCGGAGTAACATAATTTTTAAAAAAAGTGGTCAAGTTCGAGCCGAGCTCGCGTACAGAGGGTTCCGTACCATAGCGATTTCTGTGAGAACTAGAAGGATTGGGATTTTCGTTTACGTTTTCCTGTAAATTAAGTGTATATCCCATGGTAAAAATTTTTTTTTTAAAGTGGTCAAGTTCGAGTCGAACTCGCGTACAGAGGGTTCCGTACCATCGCGTTTTCTGTGAGAACTATAAGGATTGGGATTTTCGTTTACGTTTTCCTGTAAATTAAGTGTATATCCCATGGTAACAATTTTTTTTAAAAGTGGTCAAGTTCGAGTCGAACTCGCGTAAAGAGGGTTCCGTACCATCGCATTTTCTGTGAGAACTAGAAGGATTGGGATTTTCGTTTACGTTTTCCTGTAAATTAAGTGTATATCCCATGGTAACAATTTTTTTTTAAAAGTGGTCAAGTTCGAGTCCAACTCGCGTAAAGAGGGTTCCGTACCATCGCATTTTCTGTGAGAACTAGAAGGATTGGGATTTTCGTTTACGTTTTCCTGTAAATTAAGTGTATATCCCATGGTAACAATTTTTTTTTTAAAGTGGTCAAGTTCGAGTCGAACTCGCGTAAAGAGGGTTCCGTACCATCGCGTTTTCTGTGAGAACTAGAAGGATTGGGATTTTCGTTTACGTTTTCCTGTAAATTAAGTGTATATTACAGTAAAGGGGGCGTGGGAGGGGAGGGGGGAGGGGGGAAGGGGGATGGGAAGGGGGAGGGAGAGGGAGAGGGAGAGGGAGAGGGAGAGGGAGAGGGAGAGGGAGAGGGTGAGGGACCGTGTGGGGCCGGTACTTTAAAAGAATAGCCCCACTGCATCTCTCCCCGTGTATGTCGTAAAAGGCGACTAAGGGATACGAATCCCTTCTTATATCACTAGGTGGTAGGGTTTAACCCGCCCGGGTTGGTACCACCGCACTGAATGAAAGGTCGGCCGAAACGGCTATGTAAATAGTTTGTGTTTTCCGTCCAGTTCAGTGTAGCCGGCACGACCGAAGGGAAGCACTAACGTGGCACCAAGTTCACCCGGTGTTATGGGCTGACATCACGGATGTTGTAGGTGATGTAGCCAACCGTGTCAGTTTCCATAAAAATAAAAAAGGGAGAGGGAGAGGGAGAGGGAAAGGGAGAGGGAGAGGGAGAAGAAATTCGTATTTCAAAAGAAGAAAGTAAGTAACTGAGGCGTGGCCGAAGGCCGAGCTGTATCCTGGAAGACGCTAAACTTTCTCGATGACAGTAGGTAAATATGGGCGATAGTTACTTACTTTCTTCAAGACGGTTTATAGTCTTCCTGAACGCAGCTCGGCCTTCGGCCTCGCCCTCAATTACTTAATTTCTTCGAAAAGGTTTATAGTCTTCCTGAATGCGGCTCGGCCTTCGGCCTCGCCGTTAGTTACTTACTTTCATCGAAAAGGTTTATGGTCTTCCTGAACGCAGATCGGCCTTCGGCCTCGCCCTCTGTTACTTACTTTCTCCGAAAAGGTCATCGTCTTCCTGAACGCAGCTTGGCCTTCGGCCTCGCCCTCAGTTACGTACTTTCATCAAGAAGGTTTATAGTCTTCCTGAACGCAGCTCGGCCTTCGGCCTCGCCCTCAATTACTTAATTTCTTCGAAAAGGTTTATAGTCTTCCTGAACGCAGCTCGGCCTTCGGCCTCACCCTTAGTTACTTACTTTCATCGAGAAGGTTTATGGTCTTCCTGAACGCAGCTCGGCCTTCGGCCTCGCCCTCTGTTACTTACTTTCTTCGAAAAGGTCATCGTCTTCCTGAACGCAGCTC
This sequence comes from Nematopogon swammerdamellus, assembly GCA_946902875.1. NCBI lineage: Eukaryota > Metazoa > Arthropoda > Insecta > Lepidoptera > Adelidae > Nematopogon > Nematopogon swammerdamellus. The sequence goes on from OX336345.1 coordinate 16,359,261, forward strand.
GGCCTTCGGCCTCGCCCTCAGTTACTTACTTTCTTCAAGAAGGTTTATGGTCTTCCTGTACGCAGCTCGGCCTTCGGCCTCGCCCTCAAATACTGAATTTCTTTGAGTAGTTTTATCGTCTTCCTGAACGCAGCTCGGCCTTCGGCCTCGCCCTTAGTTACTTACTTTAGTTGAGAAGGTTTATCGTTTACCTTAACGCAGATCGGCCTTAGTTACTTACTTTCTTCCTTTGAAATACGAATTTCACGCGAGCGAAGCCGCGGGCAAAAGCTAGTACTGTATATTTTGGACCGTGGTAGGTAGCCCGTTGAAATTTTCACAGAATATGTGTACAGTACATATTTTACTGCACCATTTCGTTACAGTCTGGAACAAATTTTATTTAAAAAATCTTGATTTTTTTAGGGATTTAGTAATACTAGCAAGTACTATATACTTTTCGTTAATAAAATACTTCTAACTATGTCTTTCAGGCGCATTTCTCTTCGTGATCAATTTGTATCGCTTTAGATGTCCCCAACCTTGCACGCTCCACTTCCACTCTTAAATAAATGGCGTTTGCTTCAGTGAACTTCACTACATCGTCATAATAATATACATACATACATACATATCACACACGCTGAATCCCGACAATCGGGGTAAGCAGAGTAATCGGTGTTGTGCTGCAAGAACTCTCATCAATTACAGCACAACACCGACCACCACGTTTCGCAAAGTATTCGAACAAGATTCAATCGATCAAGCAGCAAGTAAGGCACGAAGACCCACCCGCTGCATGACTCAGTGGAAGTACCGTACCAAGGTGAGAGGTGGCGAGCCTGTCGCCCTTCAGCACGGCATCTTGTCCTTATCCCTTAGTCGCCTTTTACGACATGCATGGGGAGAGATGCAGTGGGGCTATTCTTTTTAAGTACCGGCCCCACACGGTATAATAATAATATATATTGATGGAAAACAGGTACACAATAACTGCTGAGCTCAGATTTACCCCTTTCACAATTCGTAGGAACTGGAAATAGAAATACAATGCGTGGGAAAATACGATGCTTTAACTTACTTCGCCTTTGTCTAGTTTCCTGGAAACTTCGTTTATATACCACAAACCTACGGGCATACATATGTACTGATAATTCAGAGAAACGACGAGTCTCGTCCTTCGTTCGTACGTGTAGATGCGAAGCTCCTAGCATACTCTGGCAAAGCACTAACTAGGAATCCGACCACCGAGAAAGTAGGCAGAGAGGTGTTGTACCTAGTGTTGCCTACAAGGCCTACAAGGTGTTTAGTGTTAGTGTGACGCCAGTGCGCGGGGAGTAGCGTCAGGTCAGGAGACACGAACGACTTCGACTTCGAACGTACCTACATACATCCACAGCCTGTTGGTGAGCATGTAACCAGTTTGCTTTTTCCTGCAATTTCTCTTTTCTCCCTACATATTATATCTCCGTGAAACCGACTAATGCATTTAAGAGTTAAGGTAATGTCTTGGTTCACGTTGCACATTTAGGTAGAAGAACCAGTTTCATCTCAACCGAAATGCGACTTTGTTCGCTTTTTCCAGTCTAGTAGGTACCTAGTTTGAATGTCTTTGGTCTCACTCAACCAACCAATTATTCTCAAAAAATACTCGTTGTAGGGAGGAGCTATTAATTCGACCTATGTATTTTTATTATGGTTTATTTCTTGCAAGGTTTGTTTCATTTTATTCTAGAAAATTTACATACATTACACACATATCACACAATTTCTGTCGCTGGATAATGAAAATTCTTTATAGGCGATATACTACCGTTTACGTGATGTGTTTTTGACGTGCGAGTGAGGGTTGGAAGGTGAATTCTATTCTAACCACATGCTAACCTGTGCATACGAGCTTTTAAGAGAAGTTTATTTTTAAACTTGGAGCGCGAAAATAAAATGCAATTTCCGCCTGGAAACTTGCGAAATATCGTCGAGAGCTGCGGAAAATATTAGCGAGGCTTTATATAAGTACTTTAAAAATGTATAATAAATAATCCACCGGTAGTCTTAGAATCTCAGAATATTGAGCGGACATGTGAACGCTTACGTTTACTCACAGAGGTATACGTTTACTCATCTTTTTCCGTGAAAACCCTGAACGCTCATTTGTAAAATAAAAATATTCTTTATTAAAAAGAGCAAACGGTATTAATATTGGAATTTCGAAGAGAGTCTTTGCTGGAGACTGGAAAAGGAAACTACCTACCTAACTGTGTTACGTCAGAGATCGTCGCTTTGATCAAATTACTAAAAGAACACAAGGGCTGGAGTAGACTCGAGCAGAGAGAGAGAGAAAACAAACGAAGGCAGGTAATTATGGCCTCGTCGGAGAGAGCTTCGGATAACAAAGGACTTTTCTTTTCCGAGAGCGGAGCCGGCTCGGCATCGGCAATTAAAAGGTTTCAGATTTATCTTTCCCGAGTGTATTTTACCGTTTATTTAGTGCAAAAAATATAAAAACCGACTTCACAAATGTATGAAATAAAAAAAAATCGAACCCTAGAGTTGAAGGCGGTGCTAAAGAAGGCTACACAAAATCACAAAAAAAGGATATCATCTCGGATATCATCCACTCATGTTTTTTCATCCATCATTTTTGCTTGCTTTAGCACCGCCTTCAACTCCAGGGTTGGATTTTTTTTTATTTCATATATTTTTGAAGTCGGCTTTCATATTTTTTTAAATAGTTTTTTATTTCATAGTTTTTTTAGTAATTTTTGCTATTAATGTACTCGGCGGAATCGCGAGGCAAGGCCTCGCGATTCCGCCTCACTTTCCAATCCGATCTTGACGAAATTAAAAATGGACCACCTCAGGGTTATTATCACCTTTTAAACAAAAATAATCAAAATCGGCTTCGCTCGCATGAAATTCGTATTTAAAAAGAAAAAAGTAAGTAATCCCGCTACCATTCCTTTATTTCGGCATGCGAAACAATTCAGTTTGTATCAGAGCCACATCTTAGCGTAACCGGAACGGAATTTTATGTAGCCTATCCTGTCTCGTATAGATAAATGTGCTTGTACTAAGTTTCATCAAATTCGGATGACCGATTTAAGAGTTATGGAGGAACATACATACATATGTGCATACAGAAAAGATTTCTAAAAATCATCAATTTAGTTTTAGTATCATACCTACATAGATTCTACAAACTCAGTATCTCATAAAAGAAAGTAACTTACTCCGTGACCATCCCTTACAGATTTATTAATAGTATTGATGATTGATGTAAGTGGCTAGTTCCGGAAACATATACCTAGTGCATGTTTGAGCAATAATGTATAGGTACGTAGGTAGGTACGCCTGCGTGATGGATGACAAGTAAGTACCTATTAAATTAAGGTATTCTGTGGTGAGGGCCAGATCCGCTATACACGGTGTTAACTTTAATGGGCGACATTCCCGAAAGGGGGTTATTCTGGGTAACATACTGATGCCGAAAAAGGGGGTAAGGTTTTTTTTTGAGCTTTGGTTTTAAAATTTTCAATTTCTATATTTGGTATAAAAACATGGTATTTCGTAATAGGAATCGCACTACATTACCAAACAAATTGAAAGCTGGGTAATTTTTCAAATAAACCAAAAAAATCACATTCATATCGACACGATACAACAGCTAGCGCGCGACACGTTGTCTGTCAGCTGGGTACACAGTTAGTTACACACGGTCGCAGACGCGCGGCGGCGCTCGCTACACCATTCTAAAGAGAAATTGTCGCTGAGGTAAAATTATTAATAAAATATGCAATTTTTTTTAAACTATTTTAGATTTTATTTTTAAGTACCACAAAATAATCAGTATACGAAGTGGTTTATTATTCAGTAATAAAATTGAAATGTCGCGCAAAAAGTTAACACCGTGTATAGGTAATGCTCAATGTACATACGTGCGTGCGTGGCGCGTGCTGCTCATAACAGCGGATAGCTCATGGTGGGCACATTGTCTTCCATAAAAAAATTGTGCGGGAATGCGCAGCGGCGGCGGAGGGCGGAGATATGTGTAAATCGTCGGCTTGGCCTAGTTCGGCCGGGGCGGCGACGCCGGCGTCTCGGCGCCGCGGTGGAGGAGGCGTCGCCGCGCCGCCGGCCGGGATGCCGCGGGGACTTCTGGATTTATGACTAGAGTAATGAACGTTGCAGTCTTTGTGGGGGAAGCAGGGAGACGCGCGATGGTTTGACGGATTTGGGACGAGCCTTTCGCCGGAATGTAGGTCTCGGCCGACGGATCTGAGCGGATTTGAATTGAACATTTTATTTGTTATTTCGGTTGGAGATAGGATTGTAGCCTACGGGATGAGGTGGAGAAAATTCAGACAAGATCCTTTTCAAATTTCGAAATCTTTAATGAAGAATTACTTTTACATAAATATTAAATTTAGTTTATTGAATGTCAGGAATAGATGTTAGCATCTCATTTAATCAAACTATCGGTGGTCCTAAATAAGAAGCCGATAGGTATTTAAGAAGAAAATAAGAACGTTATATTTAAATTCAAATTCTAAACAATTCAAATATGTTACAACATTCTGAAGTAAACGTACCTACTACTTAATCCTAGGTTGAAATTAACATTGGTTCCAGCTTCCAACACGACACACAACCCTAAAAATAAGGAATGACAGTCTGGCAAAAAATTAAGCTAAAACACCATTACATCCGGACTTGCATCAGTATCTATATCCTAACTACAATTAGTGCAGTTGCACACGTGCCGGGTGAATTTCCCCGACATCGGCCCCCGACAACAGGTAGTGTAGTGCTCGCAGTGCAGTATCGGTTAGCCGTAGACTTGCGTGTGGGTGGTGCACGAACCTAGATCTATTTCCGCCGTTTAATCGGTGTCGTGTAAGAAAAGAAATTAAAAATGTATTATACAAATTAATTCTGAAAAATCACCTAAAAGTAACCTTTTGAGTCGTGTAACCTAGAAGTAACCTTTCAGCGATAAAAGTAACCTTTGAAAAATGGGACCACCTTGGAGCTAGACTGAACCGAACACAAAAAGAATCATCGAAATCGGTTCACAATTGGGGAAGATATTGCTGAACATACATAAAAAAAAAATACTTACAGCCGAACATAGAACCTCCACCTTTTTGAAGTCGGTTAAAAATGAGTCTCATTTAACTATGTCGTGGTCGTCGGCCCGACCGACGCCGCCGCCAATCCACCCGGCACGTGTGTAACTGTACAACGATCGGCGGAAAATCGGCCAATAGAAATATCGTTGTTCTAACTCAGCGGTTCCCAATTACATTTTAATCGGTATCCCTTCGCAAATTTTCTGAGACCCACCTACCCCCTGGGGAAAATGTTTAAATAAAACAATTTTCGTATGGATGTTATTTTTACAAAGGTAATAATGTTGTTTATCCATCGTATCAGTCATTTATTTTTTTCCAAAGTCTACTTAGTTAATCACAACAATACCTATTACGACAATCAACCATTCATCAGTGGAGATAAATTTCTCTTTACTTAAAATTTTATTACCCCTTCTCTTGAGCCTGCGTACCCCTGGGGGTACGCGTACCACTATTTGGGAACCGCTGCTCTTAACTAATGAGTGACTTTCTGGGCGTGTAATCGGATCGCGATATTCGGAACCCGGTTTCGTCTTTTCGCCGGTGTACCCTAATCACGTCGTCCGATCCTTGACGTTTAAGCACCACGCCACAGAATACTTAATACCACGCTGTCTTCTACTCAAGGGCGAGAGTAACAATGACGTCTATAGCGCAGCAGAGCAGCGCGCGCGGAGCTTGCACCAGCTCCGCCATGCGGTCCACGGCCGCCGAGCAGTCTCGCCCTCCGCTCTGGAGACGCAGCGCCGCGCCCACCGCGCTCGCCGCCAGCAGCAGATCTGTCACCACCTCGCCGGCGCCGCTCCCCTCCGACAGTCCTCCGGCCCAGCGCACCCGCTTCTCCACCTCCTTGCGTCCGAGCTCTGCCAACCTACAGTTAGCAAAGTCACACAGGGGACACAATCTTAAAATCAGATTATTCAAATCCTATCGACCTAAACCGTGACCAAAACTGCTTATTGAAAAAAATTCCGGATTGATTATTCAAAAGTTATTTAAAAATCAATCCTGACAGCCTAGACAGCTATGATTGCAGTCAAGTCAAGCTGCAATATAGTTTTTTTTTAATGGAAACTGACACGGTTGGCTACATCACCTACAACATCCGTGATGTCAGCCCATAACACCGGGTGAACTAGGTGCCATGTCAGTGCTTCCCTTCGGTCGTGCCGGCTACACTGAACTGGACGGAAAACACAAACTATTTACATAGCCGTTTCGACCGACGTTTCATTCAGTAAGGTGGTATCAACCCGGACGGGTTGAACCCTACCACCTAGTAAGGTAAGAAGGGCAGGGACCTACAGTTTTACGTGGAATCCGAACCACGGTTAGTTATTAAATGGCCTCAATACAAAGTGCATTTGAAAACAGATCTGAGAACATCGATTACGAGTCACTAGCAGCGACAGCGAATTCTAACGGTAAACCTATCATGTCATCGTTCAGTTTCAAAAGGCCGTCTTAACTTTACGTAAACTCGACTTCAGCAAACAAGTCAAGCGCGCGCGGCTATACTCACCGGGTGATATCTCGCCAAACTTGAATTCCACTGTGAAGTTGCACGAGTCGCGTCCCCTAACACAATGTTTGAGCAGAGGGGGTGTGGATTGCGAATAAAAATTTAAATTGACTATGCAAAACGTCAACCTCGGTCGTCGCTCCGGCTGGTCGACATTTTGGTCTTTCGAGCCTGATCGAAGGACCAAAATGTTGCCCTGCTGGGGTCTAAGTGTTCCTGACACGCCGCTGCTACCACGCGCGAGGACAATTTTTTTTATTTTATTATTTATTTTATTGAAACTAACATGGTATGGTTGGCTACATCACTTCAAATGATTAGAGCCCACACACATCACCCGTCATAACATAACAGCCCATAATACCTTGGTGAACTAGGAGCCATGTCTTCCCTTTGGTTTATACTGAACTGGACGGAAAGCACGAACTATTTACACAGCTATTTCGACCCACCTTTCATTCGGTGCGGTGGTACCAACCCGGGCGGGTTAATCTCACGTGCACGTACCATGGAAAGGTAGGAAGGGAAGGGACCTACAGTTTTACGTGGAATCCGAACCACTGTCAGCCTCCAACGGTCGCACGGTCACCCATCCAAGTACTGACCACGCCCAGGTGAGATATTGTTCTTGGCCGCTATGTCTGACAAAAATGTGTAAATATATTCTCAAAAGACACAAGAAAGAAGCACACAAACCTCACGCTTGCCGAGATGGTCTTCCGGTACACTGTCCAGACGCCAAGGCGCGTGGCCAGCATCTCGGCCGCCTCCACGCTCGTCCAGAGCGGAGCCTTGTAGCCTAGCAGCGCGAACACGGTATGCTCCGAGGATACCACATCGCTTAAGGTGTATTCCTTCCGGAGCGCAAAGAGGACGGCGCGCGCGCGCTTTGCAGACATGACCGTGTCGACCCCCGTCATCTTCCCGGCAATCTGCACGCACGACATCAGAGACAGCGGCAGTCGCGCCAGCATGCCGTGCTCCGCCGCTTCGCACATCTCGCCGAGATCCTGAAATACTATTTGAATATGACTTTCATAGGTACCTACATATTTGCACAATATTGTTATTGACGCAATATTAAAAATTCTTTGGCGTGACCCTTCCCTCTCCACCTACCCCTCTAATCCTCCGCAACACTCCTTCCCCTCCCCTTCCCCCACTCTCTCACCCTCTCTCCGCTTAAGTATCTATCGGTCGGAGAGAATACGTAGAATGTTTTCATTTTACGAAGGCACGAGGAGTACGAGGTAGAAAGTGGTGCGAGAGGCGACCGCGCGGAGCTCAGTAGAAAACGAACTCGGTGCCCGGTCGGTACACACGTTCTACACGTCTCCGCGTGGCTCCGTCGAACCGAGTCGTTCCCTACTGAGCTCCGCGCGGTCTTACACCACTTCCTACCTCATACCCCTCGTGCCTTCGTAAAAAAAAACACTCTACATTCAAATACTTTGTATGCGGTGACGATGACGACGCCTTTTTTTCTTAGCTTATTCTCTATCCGAAAATTTTCATATCATATTTTCATAACGTTCGTAAATAAGTATAACTTCAACAAGTGTTTTAGTTTATTTCTATGGGTAATCGTCTTATTCGACTATAGCCATTTAAGGTGTTAGGTATCTGTCGCGTGAGGATACGCTATTAACGTGCCCTTTACTAATCGCGTCACCGCGTCAAACGGAATTGTTACCTTCCCAGTTTTCAGTGCAACAACAGCTAATGTAGCGAGCGTGTTGCGCGCACTCGCTGCTAAGTACCGCTCGAGTAAGCGGGCAGCGAGGGGCGGCGTGCTGGCTCCCGTCGCCTTCATGAGCCTGCACATGCGCCAGGCTGCGGTGCGGACGCACGTCGGCAGCGTCCGCGGTGCCCAGCCCGCGCTCTCCGACGTCTCCCGAGCGGCGTCCTCGAGCGCGCGAGACAACCAAGGCTCGAGCAGCCACGCACAACATTCCGGCGCCGAGGGCTCCTTCTCCGGCTCACTGTCGCTCGTCATGTCGCTCCCTCCCATCTGGCACAATTTTACACGCACGCTATTATTACAATACAAGATCTCTGTGGCGGCGGGCGCGAGCGAAGCGTCCCTATACGTCATACGAGATGGTGAGGTGGGTTCACGTACGTGACGTCTCAATAAATGAAAACTGACACTGCGACGTGACATTTGATATCACCTGACGCGATTTGATGTGCGCATGCGTACAGTTAATTACCTACCTTCTCGAATGTCAATAGTTTAAATTTGGAAAACGCGTTCACGCTAAATTCTAGCGAAGTTATTTATTTATAGGGTGTTCGAGAACCAACACACCTACACTATGAATAAAGATGTTCACACATAGTGTAGGCTCTAGCTAGCTAGAAAGTAAAAAGTATCAGTGCATTACTGTGTATACGCGCGTACTTCCATGAGCGTAAAGTGAAAAGCTGAGTAACTACGCTCTTTATCCGCTCGTTACTTCCCCCAGTTTCACAGCAGCTACTACGCTGTTGTCGCCGCCGGCCGGATGAAGGACGTTCGAGGGAATGGGGTAATCTTTGGTTCGCGTATCTGCGTTTTCCATTAAGCCATCGACGGCTTAGCGCTTCCCGAGACGGCGGATCTAAAATCTGAAATGCACGCGAACGGCTTACTCCAACGCCTCCTCGGCGCGCGTAGCGAGTGCGGCGCGGGAGAAAGATTACGTATTTTATATACTCACTGCTGAATACGTTCGCGTCGCGCGTCGAGTCTCACTTTTCAGCTAAGGTTAGCAGTGCCTGTCTTATTTTAGATAATTTATAATGAAAATATAAAGCAGACAATATATGAAAGCTATAGTTAATATTTACTCGCTAGATACAATTTACCTACATATAATATATTGCAGAAACACCATTCTTCTTCTTCCAAGATCTCTTGTCCAATAATTCATAATCCAAATTTTATTTCAGGCTCGTTCGTTCCAATTTTCTGACTCTTGTCAACTTTGTAATTAAGATATAATTTCAGAGACTCAAGCGTGTAATAAAAAAATTACCTACTAAATACGTTATATTAAGCCAGGTGTAATAAATTAAATTGTCTTTCTATTCCCACAGAGACTCTGTTAAAATGGCCTGGACAAGAAAAACATCTGCTGATTTTCTGTACCTACCTACACTTTGATCCAACATCAGTTTTTCACGTAGATGGTTTTTAACTCCAAGAAATATAAAGTCAAACAAAAACGGACATCCGTAAATTGGTCTTCCAAAAATTATTCTATGGCGCCTCTTTAGAGCACCAATTGCATACATTATTGACATTTAAATCTCGCATTAAATGATCGACTCATCTATTTCGATAAGTGGTATAACGATAAGTTGGAATTTAGAATTTAACATTTCGAAAGTCGACGAAAAGTCGCGATGAAATACGAACGACCCATCACCTACCCTACCCATTAGCGCACGCTAGTAGTACGTAGTTCTATATCTGTTAGAGTATTGCCAGCGACGAAAATGTGTCCAATTTGCATCACATTCGAGATTAATTCGGGACAGCTGTGCGAATTTAGGATAAAGTCGGAACATGACAGCAACAAATTATGCGGTGCGTGCTCCTTCTTGATCGCGTGACGGGGAAAATATTACGAAGTCTCTACATTTCTACGGCACGCATTTCGGACAATTTGGGCGCGAAACCATCTTTACCAACGTACGGACGTAATTCATAAATTGCTACACATATATTTTTTACATCTGAAGTAAGAATATTACTGAAGACGCTTACTTAGCCGAAAGAAAACCAATTACCTAATGTGTCTTGTTGGCATTGTCACTCCTAGATCCAGGAGGGTCAATTATCGCAAAAGTAGGTTTATTGAATCCGACGGAAGATATTAAATATTTTATAACCGTTTCAGCCGAGTTACATGCAGTGCGGTGGTACCTTGGTGGTAGCATTAGTTTTACATGGAATCCGAATCATGGAGCACAACCTCAACTCGGGGCTAATAAGAAAATACAACTTAAAAAGAGAAAGAAAATTGGCACGCCGAGCTAGGCCTTTTCCAAATCGGTCACCACGAGCCAGCCGCTCAATACCAACCACCTGGAAAAACTAAACATAGTTGGCTCGATCGGTCTAGCCTCCAAGCCGTTAAAATAATTGTGTTGTATTAATTCAACACAACAAGTACGACATTTTAGCACCTATTTTGAAATGTTTTATTTTCGTGCACGTCACGGAATGTGACGGAATAATGTAGGTGGAATATAGTGATAACGTTTTTATTGTATGTATATAAAAGTGCTGACATAAGATACGAAGAATACTTGCGTTATAAAGACGAAAATCATACGAGAGGTGCTTTCTGCAGAGGGCGTTACGTGGGTTAAGAAACGGCATAGCGCAGGCAATTGACTCTAACTTATCACTGCCTCTATCGCGATAGCAAGCGTTTCTTTTTATATCACAGCAAGTGAGTGATTACATCTCAGTAATAACCAGTAGAAATTAGAACTGCTCAAGTTTTACAAAGATAATTAAAATTGGGCGACATTCTTTATTAATTACTAGCTTTTGCCCGCTGCTTCGCTCGCGTGAAATTCGTATTAAAAAATAAGAAAGTAAACCCGTTACTGTACCTTTATTTCGGCTGGCGGAACAATTCGGTTTGTATGAGAGTCACATCTTAGCGTAACCGGAACTGAATTTTATTAGCCTAGCCTATCCTGTGTCACGTACAGTTGAATGTGCTTGTACTAAGTTTTATCGAATTCGGATGATCGGTTTAAGAGTTATGGAGCAACAAACATACATCCAGAAAATATTTCTAAAAATAGTCAATTTAGCTTTAGATCATGGAGTCTACAAACGCAATATCTCATAAAACAAAGTAACTTACTCCATCCATGACCATCCCTTACAGATTTATATATATATATTATATATTTTTATTGATAGTAGTAAGGGAATCAGGATCTTGAATGAATCTGCGAATAAGAAGCAATTGTGTGTTTCCAAAATTTCAATCAAAATTGTGGCCTGCCGCGTCCGTCGTGTCACGATTTGCATGCGTCCGCCACGTGCATCCCTACGTGCAGCCACAATCCGCGTGCGTGCGTCCAGCGGTTGTCCGCGTCCGTGACATCACTTGTCATCCATTGTGCACACGGTAAACAATTTGAATATGTCGATGCGCCGCGCGCCGCCGCGCCGCCCGCCGCGGCGACACCTCCTGGCTGCACTACACAATCGGCGATGATCGTTGATCGTGTGATCGTCGAGTAATCGTGCGTAATCGGCGCGATCATTGTACAAGCATCCACAAGATCGTCTGCAGTAGTTGTCGAACGGCAAGCGTACAAGATGGACGTGGAATGTGTTGCTGCTGCAACCATTTATTTAATGGCGGTATACAACCATTACGTCAACGTGCTCCAACGATAAGTTGTGAATTTTTTTTTTTACAAAAAATGAAAAAAAAATCTTCATTAGACCACGCAGTAGCCATATTTCAATCTACGTAATTAAATATTTAGCGCTAATTTAAGCACGCACGTCTGCAACACTCCACTGTCGACGTCGAATGAATGATCGGCGATCGTGTGGGCAGCTCAACGCAACGCGCGGCGATTCCCTTTGATGCGTGCCCGAAAAATCGACAAATCACGGATATCGTGCTCGCTCGTAATCGTCTGTAATCGCCGATTGTGTAGTGCAGCCATCCCGTACACGCTCCCGTATCTTTCGTAGATTCCGGCGCGGTTCATCCGGCTTAAATACAATACTTACTGGTCATATACTTATATATATAACTAAGGTCCGACCGGACAAATACGTGCTTAAGCTCCCGTGTGCGTGCGCAGGGCCGTCTTTAATCTATTGGAGGCCCTGGGCACTTTAAGATAATGGGGCCCCTATGACTATGACAGGACAGACAGAGGATTATTTTATTAACGACAGGCAAAAGGAGTAAGTAATCAAAATTCTAGATTTATTCAAATGGAATTTTTTTATTATTTCTTTCTCACATTGTACCCGGAAATTTAAATTATTTAAATTAAATATGAAATATATAGGTACTCTGATTTATTGGAAAGTAGAAATTACGGTTATGGGGCTAAATAAATGAGTTGTAAGTATAAAGACAAACAGATAAATATATTCATTGGTAACTAGGGGCCCTCGTAAATCGCGGGGCCCTGGGCACTTGCCCAGAGTGCCCAATGGGAAAGAGGGGCCCGTGCGTGCGTGCGACTCCGCGCTAAATCAGTGAATATAAACACATTCTTCGATCAATGACGGTGGCAGTTGAATTTGCGGTCGCTGCTGCTGGCTGGCACGCAAACCTAAAGTTCAAATCTGTTATAAGTTATTATAACAGAAAGATATATGCACGCACGAGAAATGGCGCGAAACTACAAACAAGGGCGCTGTTATAACTTAGAGAGGATAGAACTTGTGGACTACAACGGTTGGAACCGAACTGACACTCTTGGTATTATATCCACACGGTTATTGATGATAATATTTTTTCTAAAATAAATATGTGCACTGACGGGTTTGAAGCATGACAATTAAACATTTGACCATGCTCTACCAGTGGCTCTACCTACCGTACCAGCAATGATTCATGATATGATACCCCAAAAATAAAACATAAATAAATAATCCTCCATGTATTGTGGTTGGTTCGAACACATACCTACCTACATTTCTCGGCGTACGAACATATAACACTGAAATGACGTTATTCTAGCTCCTGTCTATAAAGCAGTTTCTTTATAGAGCAGAACCCTATTACCACTCCAGCTTCAACCTCGCTCCAATTGCAGAAGGCGCGAGCTGTCACCTCGGGCGAGAGAATGATATTTGGCGCGCTTCTCCAATGTTGCCGCCTCACAGCTTATCCCGTTCGTATTGCGCCCGACGACGACGACGCCACCTCCTACGAGACTACCTCCCGCGTCGCAAACGCAATATTACTGCATTCCAATTTCAAACCGACGACGACGAAGGCAAGGCGATTTCATTTATAACTTAGCATTCCTTTTTTAAAACGTTGAATTGTCAGTTGTGAAAATTGGCGAAAGTGCCAATATTGAAAAATTCTTTTTTCTATATCCGCGAAATGTGAAGGCAATGTTTCTCTCCGACGACGGTAAGTTTGTACAAACTTTGATTCAGTTCTGATGCACGAACGGGCAGCCGTCGAGCTTATAAGTTTCACAATCCCTTGCAACTGGCGAGGAGCTCCACCTCTCTCCAGAAGTTCACAGCGACCCGAGTACTGGGGCCGGGGAGCGATGTCCAACAAACTTGTTCGAAAATAAATAATTCAACATCAGCGCCCTCAGCCTTCAGTTGTCTTCCATGTAATATCTGTCAGCGATGTTGGCGCCGCCCCTCCGCCGCGCCGCCGGCAGGCAACAACACAGGCGCGAAGGGGGAACAAGTACTGAGAGTCAGAAGACCTAGAGGGATCATAATAAACGTCATAGAGTTGAGCCTAACGCAATTTAGATATTGGTGTCAGAAATTCTCAACCCACCCGCTATCTAGCTTTGTGATTGTGTGCGATTTCTCCCTCCCTACTTTTTAAAATTTTATTTTTATGGACGACATGCACGGGTGGCCGTGCCCAAAAGTTCAAAAGAAGATTAGTGACAGCCAATATCACCACTCCATCGAAATCACGCTCAGGGAGGCGCCATGCCAGCTACAAGGCGGACAAAAGGTCGTTGTCTAATTTATTAATACGCCTTTTGAAGATTCCCAGATTATAGTCGTGCAATATGCAATTTAGGGATTGTGCGCGCGCGCGTGTGTGTGTGGATGTGTATTTGTATGTGTGTGTGTGCTTGTCATGGTGGAGAGCACTAAATCAGCATTACCTACATTTCACCACCGGTGGTGGCAGACATTTACCTATCGGTAAAAGTGAAATTATTTCATACAGTTGACAGGAGTTAACCGGCAGAGCCATAGACGTATATTATTTCTCTATGGGCAGAGCTGTACATAAACAGTTAGATTATCTAACTGATACATATACCTAACTTAGATATATATATGTATCAGCAAAGAGGATGCAACTTCATTCACAGAACGAACTAGACGCTTATGCTATCTATATTTTTTTTCACGTTATTTGACCATAAGAGCAAATGTACAAACGCGCACACTCCCTCTGCGACTTCTTTTATCTGTAGGAACCGAGACAACAACGGACTTGGGACAGACCAACCCCGGGGTCTGTCAAAGAGTGTTGGCGAATGGAGAACTTCTCGAGCCCCTGAGGAAATTAAGTAAAAATGTTCACTGGAATTTCTTTAAAAACTTGTTGCATGTCATATTCATATTGTAGAGCTGTGAGGTGGAAGGTGAAGCGGTGTCGTGTCCTCTGGTTCCACGTGTAGCTGCAGCTGATGTTGTATGGGCGAGTGCCCGGTTGTTCTGCCAAGCGATCTGTATTTATGCGAGGCGTATTTGATATTTCAGCAATGTGTTATGTGGCGTATGGAATTCTTAATTAGCCGTTATTTGCCACCTGTTGGTGTGCTAGTGAATCTTTCTGTTTCTTCGTCGCGAAGCGATGTAGGTTATTATCGATCTTTATTATTCAGTTGTGGGATAGGTGTCGCTATCACCACAATATTATCTTGCTACTTCAACTGCAATGATTTTGTACATACATAATATCTGCATTTGTGCCTTCGTAAGCTTCAAATTAAATAGGAAGGTTATTTGCTTACTTTAGCGTAATATATTTATTTTTAGGGTTCTGTATCGATACGGAAGCCTATTACTAAGCCTACGCCGTCTGTCTGTCTGTCTGTCTGTCTGACCGTCCGTCCTAGGGCGTAATAGGTAGTAGGCGTATTGAACCGTAATAGGTAGCCGGTTGAAATTTTCACAGAATATGTGTTATTATGGCGGATGTGTCAACAAATAATAAAAAAAAACAAAAAGTAAAAAGTTAAGGGATGTCCCCGCACAAGAAACGTGCTAAGAATATATTAGCACATATTCACGCCACATAAATTTATATTTTGCATTATAGAAAGACAAAATATAGAATAATGTGGTTTTTTGACAGGTATGGTATAGGTATGGTGCAGTGGCGACTCCTGGTCCTGAATATTGGGTTGGCTCTGGCTAAGGAATTTCTTTTTCATAATTTCATAACTTAGGTACCTACGCGTTAATTTATTTCTACAACAATGAGTTCAAAAACTGAAAGACGATTACGATAGGTATAGATAGTTTATAATATTTAGTTTAAATGATTTATTTTTCTCACTTACGATTTTTTTGTCTGTAGATAATATGTACCTACATAATTTGTGTCAAAGCAGTCGAGTTGCAGCCGACAACAGCGACGTACCCTCTGGCACGCACGACGATGACGAGACAGGCATACAAGCTTGATTGTTACATTTTATTTGTACATGAAGTCCACTCTTAGTTCCACAGACAAGAAATTTTCGATAACTCGATCGTGAAAATCTTCTTTCTTCATCAATTTTGTTAGGAACTCCTTTTCCACAGATAAAAGTGCCAAATTACTGAGTCTCTCTTGTCCTTGAGTGCTCCGTAGATAGCTCGGTAGGAGTTTACCATTATAATTACCAATAAATCACTTTAAATTTAACAACACTGCACAGGATTCATCCATACAAAGTCCATACCTACATAACGGAATATATGAGCTATCAACTCGCGAGCCAATGCGCACACACACGCGCACACAACACACCTAGCCTAGCTCGCTATAATAGTCGCATCGCATCGCACGTCGCACAGCACAAGAATACTCGTCGTGTGGTCGCAGTGCGCACACACCCACACACGCAACACACACACACACCTAGCTCGCTCGCTAGTCGCTCTACTCGCTACCGCGTCACTAAATGCACTCCCCACTGCGCCAACTCGAAAGGCTGAGCAGCGGGTCCGCGCGGGACGGGGGGGACATTCGGCCGCTTCCGCCTTGTATGGAATACGATGGCGCTTCAAAATGTAGCCAACCGGCCAATGAATGCCTTGATGTGTCGTCATTCGTCGTCGCCCGCGTTTGAGGCGCGCGAAATTTCAAATTATGTAACGGGTACGGGATTGACGTTTTATCTTATTAATCGTGGGTTATATTATGTATGATATAAATACTAATATAACTCCGATATTTTTTCACATTTATTTTAGCTTCATACTTCTGTATTAATGGTGTCATTCATTTTATTTGGTTTGGCGGCGCCAACCTCGCCAACTGAAAGGAGTCGCCGCTGGATGGTGTGCTATAGCGGATCTACGGAACCCTCCGTGCGCGAGTAAAACTCGCACTTGGCCGATTTTTTTAACCTACCACGGCGAATCCAAGTAGTGTTTATGTATCTCTAATATTTTTTTAGATAAAATTTGGCAATTGGTTTTTTATTTTAAATTTATAATCATAGATAATAGTAGTTAGCTATAGCACTTTTATCAGTAGCGATTTGCTTGCGAATCTAGATTTGCCATCACTCAGGGAACTAGATTAGTGTACTATTGTTAGTCTAGCTCTCGCCGCTTCTCCGGTTTGATTTCAATTCTGTTTGCGCTTCCAACAACGCCTTCGCAGATCGGCGGGGAGTTGCGGCGCTAGACGTGTTCGTACCACAGAGTTCGTACCTATATGAGATCTAGGCTACATTATGCAAAGAACAGGAAAATAACTGTTACTTTGATTTTTTTAGAGGGTGAAATCAGCGTCGATGCCTTGGTGGTGCGAAACACAAACCCGGGCGCGGTCTGAACTTGAATGGGTGACCGTTCGACCGTTGATGCTGACAGTTGTTCGGATTCCACGTGACGCTGTAGGTCCTTTCACTTATCTTACTAGGTGGTAGAGTTTGGGCCGGCCAGATTTCTAACTCCGTAATTAATGAAATCGTCGAAGCGGCTATATAAATATTCGTTCGTGTTTTCTGTCCACTTCAGTGTAGCTGGCACGGCCAAAGGTAAACACAGACACGGCAACTAGGTCACCCAGGTAAGTTCACCGAGGTGTTACAGGTTTCATAAAAGAAACCAACGTGCCCCTCCACGTGCGGACTGGCATGTTAGCCAATTTGTGATATTACTGCACCCCGCTAATTTTACGGATTACTCTTGGCAATACCGGCTCACTCAAGTTCATATCTACTACACGGACTATTTCTAAGTACAAACAGCTCGCTTCTGGAATAATCTACCCGTGCATTTACGCTCCTCTACGTATATGAATGTATTTAAGAAAAAATTTAATAATCTTTTCCTGGCCTTACTGAAGTAATTACATTTATATTGCATACATATCTTAACTCCCCTCGTCTTTCTCTCTAGTCATTCATTTGATTATGTTGTTCAGGATAGGCTTTAAAAACTTCAGGAATAGAAAGTACTCATTATTAGAAGAAAAAAATCACTATCACTCAAATCGAAATTCCGTATTATTTTTTTTCATACAAACAATTTAAATTGTAATAACTCGCTGGACAGTGAGATTTGACAACAGTGCTGTCTAGGTCTAGGGAGTGCAATGACCCAATCCAATCCCCTTTTTATTTTGATGTCATTCAAATGTAAGTGTTTGGGATTTAGGTACCTAAATGCAGTTCAACTCTATTAGTTCAGCATGCAAGTTACTTAGTCATTTTATTTTTATTTAATAAAGACGGACGTTAACCGTCCACCAAATCTCGATGAAACGATTTTCAACAAAAAGAACTATACCGAATCTGGGAAAAAGTTTCACAGCTTTTCGTTTTCAAATATGAACCCCTTTCGAACCCTGAAGTTACGAAACCCTATCCTGAAACACCCATAATATGTAAGTATATTATCTACATTCACGCATATATCGTTTGTAGTATCATATTTCTTTGCTGTTTAATACATTGCCACAAAATATTCTTGTTCGCCTGCATGTACTTCTCACACATACCAAAGATTATTTTGAATAGAATGCTTCACGGCATTAAGCTCGCCTATTGTGCCTAATTTGTATAAATTGGTGTTCAATAAACAATATATATATTCATAAACTATTCAAACTAGCGTAGTCAACCGCAAAGCTCAACGGCACACAGTCGCCAAGTCTAAATGTGCCTTTAGCACGCAGTGTGTGTGTAATTCCTTTCTGGCAACCCTGTGCAGACAACCCTGTGGATCGACATCTAAATTGCCGGCGACAGCGAAGCCGCGATAGTGAGCTACAGAACTACCCGCACAAAGGAGGTGATTACTTTGTGAGAATTCACTCAGTTGGTACATATATTTGTGGGCTCCCACGCATATATTTAGTTAGCGACACGTCCATATGTATTTATTATTTTCGGAAAGCTGAACTCGAGGCTCCGCTCGCGGTGAATCGTACTTGGTAACATATAAGAAGAAGAAGCTAAATAAAATACGATACAAACAACAATTTCACTCTCAAACTTCATAACCTGAAAGAACGTTTTTGTCTTTTATCTTATGTCATACAAAAAATACGACGAAGAAATAAGGTGTAATTATTATAAAATTCATATGCATACATACATACATAGCTTCATGCCTGTTTATCAGTGGTGTAGGCAGAGACAACGGATCTCCACGTGTCACGATCCTGGCACACCTCTGTCGCCTCTTCCACTCTCATAATGTTCTTCATACATTCTCGTCGGTTACGGGTACTAGTTACTACGCACTTGACCCTTTTTGAGCACATGCCCGATCTGTACCCTAATCCAACGACATTCCCTAATCACGAGATTTAACCTACTACGCTACGCTCGCTACGCCCCGTGTTCTCCGCATCATTTTGTATGGAGAAACGAAGTTCGCAAATCCATCACTGAAGGCGCTGCTCCGTTTCTCCATAAAAAATGATGCGAAGAACACGACGAAGCGTAGCGTAGCGTAGTAGGTTAAAACCAGCGATTTGTTTAAAACTCGTGTTACGTGCGTCTAGGGCGACCCTTCCCGACTCTTCCACTCATATAATTATAAATAATATAATTAAACACATCCTTTGTATTTAATTTATTTCAAGTTATTTAAGTTGCGCGCAGATATTAATTGAATCAAATAAGTAGGTAATATTTTATTAATTTAGTTAGAAGGTAATTTAATTTGGGCGGCCCTCTTGAGGTTCATATGAAACTCTACCAAATCCTCGACGCAAACTAAGTCCGCTCTCGGCGGGTTCTTCAAAAGCTAGTTTCAAGCTTTAGGCTTACATCATGTTCATTTCAATGCTAGGGCGGGGCACCTACGACCTACATACAGGATCGCATAAAATTGAATATTTAAAGGAGGCCCTACAAACGGGTTTTAGCGCTTAACCCTATGCGCAATTTCTAATTTAAGTCCACGCCCCCTGACTCGTCCGGAGGCACAGACGCTATCTCCGCTTACCCTTTGTCTGGTCCTCCACGTTTAATAAGTCGGAAATGGCCGCCAGAGGGCGCACACTTGTACTCTTACTCCAAGCTCTTCGCGTTCAAGACATACGTGAGAGCGATGAATGGAAAGATAATGTATTATAGAATCAAATTACTGTAATGTGTGGGGCTGGTACTTAAAAAGAATAGCCCCACTGCATCTCATGCCCATGTATCCCCATGCATGTCTTAATAGGCGACTAAGGGATAAGGACGAGATGCCGTTCTAAAGGGCGACAGACTAGCCACCTCTCACCTTGGCACAGTTGTTTCAACGAGTTATGCATTAGTTGGGTCTTCGTGCCTTACTTGATGCTCGATAGTTATCTTGTTGATAGTTCTTGCAGCACAACACCGATTACTCTGCTTACCCCGATAGTCGGGATACAGCGTGTGGCATGTATGTATGTACCTATGTATGTAGAATCGAATTGAGAACGTTCAACTTTTGCTTATTAGCCTGCGTTGAAGTTGTAAACACTCATATTAATGGCTTGTTGGTAGCTAATTTGACAGTCTAACTGTTACAAATTTTCATCTCTCATGCTGCTTTCATCCTACCGATCTTCGGGGTACCCTCATCATAATTTTCTTGTTACTTTACAGAACTAACAATTTTGGTACACCTAAAAGCTACCTAAATTTATTCATACTAGTAAACATATGTGTTGTTAATGCATAGATACTCGTTTATTCAAGAATAACACAATATTTACCAAACATTTACAATTTGACCTAAAATTAAGCAATTAATTAAAATAAATAAGAAGTAAAAGTAAATAAATAAATAAATAAATTATGCCTAAAGAATATAAAATATATATACCTAATTGTTAATTGTTTACAAACAAAATTGTTGCGAGAACACGAAATTCTTCTTGCCTTTCTAATTAGAAGATTTAATCAGGATAGATGAAGAAAGACCCTTTCCAAATGTCCTCCCTTAAAACATGAACCTGTCTAAATAATACATTGCAAAGTTTTAATAAGAAGTTTCACAAAATAAACGAAATAAGCCCTACCTATTTACGTAATTTGATTATTTATGCCTCACGTCTCCGTTTGTGGTTTTATTATAATTTAGACTCTAAATGTAGATATTTTCAGATTCCTTCAGAGTTTAGAGAAACTGACTCGAATGTTCGAAGTGTACATCATCTTAATAGAGCTTAACCTTGAGTTCTTGTTCTGAATGCGTAACAAAAATTAAATTTCTGCTGCTAAAGATTTTGATCACGTTCTTGCTTCGGCTCTTTGTACTTTCTACTCTCGAATGAGTGGGAATATTTGTCTCCAAATTAGCTAAAGTCATTTACAGATCTAAATTATCGTTTTAGTAATGTTTAGTAAGTGATTTTAATGTTATTTTGACTGAATTATCGTTTCATTTATTTGTTTTGAGAACACTCAATGATGATTATGCATGATGGTCGACAGATGGCCATACTGCATCTTTATAAAGTCGGTTGTAAATAGTTATTTACTTGGTCCTGAAAATAAGCTACAAATAAGTTCAATTTTATTTTAGTTTTTTAAATTCGTACACACAAAGAGGCACGTAAAGGAGCAATTTACACGTTAAAACAAAATACAAATATTCAGTTGCGTTCAGCACCGTATTTTAAAAAGATACATAAGAATAAAGCTAGTGTAGAAATAAAAATAAAGCTAGATAAGCCTCCTGTCAGGCCGACGTGGCATTCACAATCCCCGTGCATCACAGAATATCCATGTGCATCGTTAGACACCTACTTGTAGGTGAAACTATGCCACATGTCGCGCTTTTCATAAAAAAGTGTACTGTTTGCGTGTATATGAACTTAGGCACACAATATATTCAGGCAGACATATTCAGAATATTCTAGTTTTGCCTGGCAAAACCTTCCTTTGTCTACATAAACATCTAAAGCCGTGTTTGGGACAGTGACAAATGAAATATGTAGCTGTCACTACAGTGCGCCAAATGTTTCGTGGCAAATAAAAATAATTTCTGTGGAAAGTTATAATTTTGTTATGTTTAGAGCATTACATACTAAGATTTATTGCTGTCTAAGATTCACTTTCTATTCTATCCGAATTTCACGCGAGCGAAGCCGCGGTCAAAAGCTAGTAATAAATAAAATTAGCTTTTCTCACAGCCGTATACATACATAGGTGAATCTACGGTCCTTGTCAACCGCTAACATATTGGGACCCAGTTGCGGGAAGGAGGTTTATCTTCTGATCACCTATGGTTCCACTAATATTATCATTTTTTTCACAGATACAGACAAAGAGACTATACAATTTAACGACATAATCTTAAGATTAGCGAAATCAGAGGATCATCGACGCAATTACGGGATGGATGATTATCCTCTTATTATCTGTGGTTCCACTAATCTTAGGATTATCTCACGTATACAGAAGAAGATATCATACATTTCCTCGAGTTAATCTTAAGATTAGCAGAATTAAGGGATAATCCCCTTTTCCGCAATAATTGGCCAAGCTTGCCAACGTGATGACAGTCACAATATAATTACTTTCTTGACTCTGTTTTAACAGCAATGGATGGCTCAAACATGTTGGTTTGAATCCCCGTGGAATCCCTACCGCTAGACAAGAAAGCGACTGCTTGCCCTAATAATAAGTAACGGCTCCTTATGCGACCACGAGCACATAAACCTGACGAATAGCTCCCATTTGGAACCCTGCCCGAAGTTAGGCTCCTGCAGTCGACCTTTAGAACTCATCGCTTGAAAAGGCGAATCCTACGGTATAAGTCGCGTGAAACTCAATGTAATTAAATCAGGACAGCTTGTGTGCTTTCAGGAAATTACAAGTCTATGCAAATACTACCCGTCTCCTCCCAAATCAAACCGGACCGTGCGGGTGTAACGGGGGGACGGGATGTGGTGTGTTTAAGCTACCTTTAATAATTCGCCGTCGTCGTTGTTCCCAGGGATCGCCTTTATTAAACAGTGCGTGAATTTCGCGGTACAGACGAGCTACGCGTAGACCTGTTTCAACCTAGGACGACACGTCTCTGAAAAAAGCTCTGTTGCTGCTTCAGTGAAGATGTATCGTAAGTAGAGGAACGCGGGTAATTTCTCTCATACGCTTGAAATAGTTTTCTCTTTAGCGGCCATCTGTAACGTGGCAGGAGTCCGCAGGAGGAGGGGAGGGGTGCTTATGTGCGAAGCGGCTTTCTTCAAGAGGATCGCCAATTCTTTTAATCCCTAAGGGTAGAAAATCTTGTAGTTATGACCCGGGTTCTTCAATAGAACGAAACCAAATGCGTCCTCGTATGTACGTTCCTACATACAGACCTACAAATGGAGGCCTCTCATTCACATCAATATAACCCTTACAAGCGTGGATAAGTTTAATAGGTTTTTACACACAAAACACCACCACCGGCTACAGTGCGATTATGGTATGCGAGAAATATTAATAGAGAAATAATTTTCTTTTCTATTAAGCGGCGACGCCGCGCCGCCGCCGGCGCGGCGGCGTTGATTAATAATCCATCCACGCCACTCCTAAATAAATTCTCTACGAACTTGGTGGTTATATGGATACCTACGTGTGTCGTAACTCGTAACCCGTCGCTACTCTTACTTATTGCGCTAAAAGGCACTCCATTTAATATTTAGACAAGGTGTGATATTTGACTTTCTTAAAAGTGACAATAATATCGTCTAAACCTTCCTGGACGTGAAGGTTTCTTAGGTTCGACTTCCGTTTGACGACGACACAATGAAATATTTCAAAATCTTCTGTTAGGTAAAGTGAGTTCGTCGGGGTTCAATCTATCCCACAATTTGGCTTAATTTGGTCCATTAAGAAATTAGGCAACGGGCATCCGTTCAGTGCTGAACATTCTTTGAGCGCCTTTGTGTCATTGTGTGGCGTCGAAACATTTTTTGAGAGGCAAGAGTATTGTGATTATAAATAATTTATTGTAATATATTTTATTGTTTCTCGTATAATTTAATGATTGCTCACCTTTATGACACAATATATTAATATCCATAACTCTTTTTATATTAGTCATTATACTTCTTATTCCAAGCGACCTTTTCGACCGCACCAATGAACCAACTTTCCGGATGCGGAATATCAACCTCCTCCGAATTTTCAATTGACACGCAGGGCTTTCCCCAGCGCTGAGCTTACAGGTGAGCCCATTTCGTCCCAAAAAAGCTTGTTCCCTCTCGTGTCAAAATTTTTTACGTTTCTTTTCCCTTTGTCCCGGCACACGGTCCGCCGGCTCCAGGCCTCGGTTGGCCTCCGAGTGGACGTCTAGCATTGAAAAGCCATTAGTTGGCCTCGCTTGGCCTCGCTCTGACCTCTATGGTCGGCGGGGGCCCTAACGCGGCCACCATTCTAGTTTAATACACTCTTCTCGAGAAAAGGGGTGATATTTCTTATTTTCTAACCGGTAACATTCTGTTAAGACGACCTGGACCTCTGAAGTCCACTCTTTGACGTATTTGAACATTGAGATCTTAGTGTATTTGACTATTAAAGAATTCGCTTAAAAATACACTGAAACATATACAAATTGAGATGAGACAATTATCCCTCTGATTTTAGGTCTAATATTTATAAAAATTCGTTATTTAAGTTATTTATGTCAAAGAAATTCGTCTCTATAACGATGTAGGGTTTGATAAGTGGTTTCATTAAGATTATGTAAGTATATAAACCTTCGTGTATTGAATTGAAAATAATAATATGGCTTTGTTGATAAAGGTATTCCTGAAAAAAAAATCCTATGTTTTTTAGTAAAAGAACGTATTCAATTTTGGGGGACATTTAAAAAGTAAAAAAAACTTTTTTAGTGTATCATGCATGTGACAGGGGCCTCTCTTATAGTTTACAGGAACACCTAAACGAGTCTTAAAGTTCTCACGGAAAACTCTCCACGCGAGTTCGACTCGCACTTGACCGCTTTTTTTCTTTAGAGACCTTCACCAATAATGGCTCCAACGACAGCAAGTAATTGAAGACACAGAAGAGTCGTGGGTCGCTCACGAATTCGTATCTTGCGCTCATTTCGTTTTCGGGCTCCACTCCAGTACCGTCGTCGATGTCGTTGGGAGAACTAGTAAATTCGTCCTGAAATCTCAATTCAACTTCTATTATCGCCTTAATCCACAAAGGAAATCCGTCAACTCACAGTATCGCCAAGTTACAAGCCACCGAGCAAGTGAATTACTAGTATCCACATCTTCTGTACATAAAGAGAAAATAAAACAAATACTCTATATTTTCATATACCTCTCGCCAAGCCACGTTTCATGCTGTGAAATTAGTCTCTAAGCGTCGCAGTGGCACAATATTATTTTTGGTCCGAGCTGTGAAAGGGGTTCTGGCAGAAATATACACACAAGGGGTCTAATTAAAAAAAGTTCGTTAATATCTCTGTACTATAATTAATTATATATTACTGTATGTATCTTACAGTAATATATGTGTATGTATCTGTATGTATCTTGTTTTATATTATCTTTGTTGTGCAAGACTGACAATAACAGCTGATGTCCTTTTCCCGGACCGTCAATCACAGTTGTTCTTTGTCCAAGACTGACAAGAACTGTTGTTCAATGTTCATGACGAATAGATACTGCTGCCGTTCTATGTCCAATACCGTTAATAACAGTTGCTCTGTATCCAAGACTGACAAGAACAGTTGTTCAATGTTCATGACGGGCAAGAACAGTTATACAAGTTTACAGTCGATGACGTTGTCCGCTGTGGGCGTGACCGCGCCCGTGGGTCGGATTGCCGAGCAACTGTTGAAGGCCGATGATTAAACATCCATCAAACGTGTTCGTGAGGTCTTTAGTGGTATGTACTGATTGAAATAAACCCTGAATAAATAAACACGCTTGTTACAGCGTTAGCCCCATATTACCCTCGACTCTAACAGGACAAATATAAATGTAGGTATGTGCCTACACGCTGATATTTAATTTGATTGGTATAAGGTCGATATTAACATTTTAAAAATGCGTTGTCATGTAGCGTACTAATTTTAAAATTAATTTGCTAATATACTACGTAGTTGGTTCCTAATTTTTCTGGAAAGGGTGCATAGTGATTCTCTTCATAACACCTGCATTTCCACAGTCGGAATAGCCGCAGTGTTGCCCACAAATCTGCTTGCTCGATTCGACCACCGCAGTTACATAGATCGCAGGCTTAGATAAATGAAATGGATGATTCCATCGACACCTGCCCCCTCCCTGCGCGCTTCGTTTCCACCCCCTTCACACTTCACCGAGCCTTGTCCGCCCATCGACCTAAAAGGAGGGGCTTTTCAAGCCTTTTAACGCACGACGACGTCCAGGAGGCGCGTGATAACGCATTTACTACCAGCCATAAACACTTGGACTGGAGTCACATTACCAGCGACAGCGATGTAGTCAGCTCTGAAAGTGCAAGTAGACTGCACAATCTTGTCAGACTCGCTGGCTTGCGGCGTATCACAATAAACAATCTCATAAGGGAGTTTCGCTATAAAAAAAAATCAACAGATTTTACGTGTACGCAACAATGGCTGCATTGGAAATGTATGAATAAATTTCATTATTTAGTAAACCCAACAAAAATAAAACTCCAAAAAATTGCGACGTTTTCGTAGAGTCCTTTTGATGTTCAATCTAGCTTTGACGCGCGCGTTTGCACCCGGCTTAGTCATGCTGCGCAGAGCAGCGAATATACTATTAATATATAATATATAATTAGATTTTTTTCGAAATTTTTCGGTTTTTTGGATTTTTAAAAAAAAATACCTATTTCGAAATTTTCAAAATATCATATCAACGAATACGTCTCGATAAATTCTGCGTCGATTGAGCCCTCACTGACCCTCGTAACCCATATATCAACAAAGTTATAAGCATTTTTGTGTATAACGCAAAATCGATCCATTAAACATTTCCAATTTCAAAAAAAGTATTTCGAAATTTTCAAAATGTCATATCATCAAATACGTCTCGATAAATTCTGCGTCGATTGCCCTGTTTACATTATACCTACTCCCGGCCGCGCGCGCGTGACCCTGCGATGGGTCCATGACAATGGTGTTCCTTCATTAGGCCAAAACAATGCCCGTGACGGGCGCGCGCGCATGTTGACCTAATTTTAATTCCTTGTCTCTATTGTTCTACCTGCCTAATCTTGCCTGGGCCCAGACCTTAACTCTATTTATCTATGTGTATAACTACGAGCTATGAGGTTTCATCTATCATCAAATACGTCTCGATAAATTCTGCGTCGATTGAGCCCTTACTGACCCTCGTAACCCTTATATCTACAAAGTTTGAAGCATTTTTATGTATAACGCAAAATCGATCCATTAAACATTGTTCTTATTACATGGAATTCATAGAATGTAGATCTGAGAAAGGAAACACGAGTAGTGGCTAGTAAGTATTTATGAATTATTGTGTTCATGAATTGGTTAAAGAGTGGTTATTTTTAGGGTTCCGTACCATAACAGAGGAAAAAAAAAACAGAACCTTTATAGGATCACTCTCGCTTATGTCTGTCTGTTTTAATGTACAGCTAATTTTCTCCTAATCTACTACACGAAAAAATTCAAATTTAGTACATATACTATTGAGTTTGGTGACCCAAATATAGCGTAAATGAAGAAATTTCAATTTTGGGGAACAAATTAGAAAGTTAAAGAAGTTTCGAGTGCATCATATGAAATAGAAAAAGGTTTTTTTTTTATAATTTTTAAATGCATCGTTTAAAAGATATTAAAGAAAATATACGAAAATCGAGCATCTCCCGCGTATCTCCGAAACTACTGTGACTAAAATTTTAAAACAAAAAAATGTAATATAGAGCTTCTCTTATAGTTTTTAAGAAAACCTTAGCGAAAAACCTAAGTTTTAGGATTTTCGCTTAGGTTTTCCTGTAAACTATAAGATAAACTCTATATTCCCAATTTTTGTTTTCACGAAAAACGGAATGGAAATGGTACGGAACCCTCTCGACGCAAGTTCGACATGAAATTGAGCGCTTTGTCTTTCAGTGTTTGATGGGTGACTCACGGTGACGAGCATCGTAGCAGGCTCCCTTTGATTTTGTTCCGTTGTTCCGATCGTTGTAATTTTTTCTTTAAAAGCTGCATTCCGAATACTGTGTCAAACAAAACATGCCACAGAAAATTGCACGCAGTCCTCGACGGAGTCTAGCTTCCCTTAGCGCGAGCTGTGAAGAGTAGATAAGGCGACCAATAAAAGTGGCCCTTCAGATAAAGTGTCAAATGGAGAGAGGAGAGGGTTTCCCTTTGGTGGATAATTCGAGTGGAACTGGTTTTAATACAGCCGTGCTGTAAACATTTGCGTGGTCGTTTTTATTGATGGAAAAATAATAAACGAATGTTTTAATTTTTTTTATGTTTATTGAAGCCCTTACATAGCATAGGCGCAATTTAAAATTGGCGAAGTAGGAACGAATATATTTATTATTTATGTATTATTTATTTTTGACAGACAGTCTTAGCTGCATACGTCTAAATTAGTTTGTATAAATACAGACTTAATTGTAATGTTTGTTGTAATATTTGTGTTATTAATTTAGAGCAAAAACGAAACACGTTACTTGTTACCTATTTTTTCATACCTGGATGGACAGTACGAGTACCTATGTATATTTATACATATATATATACTTACCCACCTACATACACATACGAGTATATACATACTCGTAAAAATATTTTCTTTGTGCTTGTTTGTACATGTTTTTTATTTTTTTTTTGGAGAACTACTTACATTTCACTAACTTAATCATTGACTGAAATTAATCTACTCTCAAACATTCAAAGGTTGGAAGAAATCTCTGTAAGGGATAAGTCCGCATTTACATTGCATTACATAATTGTACATTGTGCCTTTTACTAAAAAATGTTTTTGGAACCGTAAAGTATTTTCTATATATTTATTATCTAACATTTACACAAGTACAACAAACATGGAACTAAACTCAGTTCAGCTCAGTTCACAAAGAGCCGCGCTCCTCGTTTTTTCTCGTATTGTTCAGTCGGGCTTGAGTTGACAGCTGATTGACCCCCAACTGGACACGAATTTCGTACCTATTTAATTTTTTCTCGAATGATATTTTTTTGCGTAAATTCCCTCTCTACTCGCTGAAAGTTACAATTCATTGACTTTTATTTCTCTGACGAATTCTTTGTAATGATCCTATGTAACGAACTCGTTCTGCCTGCGTGTAAGCTCTTTATTATTTTGAAATACTACAACCAACGCCTGCTACCTATCTCCGGAATCGAAAATAGGTGGACAGATAATAAAAGCTCTCTTATAACCGCAGAATAAACAGCGACAATACGTGAAGCGATGGTAGTGCCTCTATCGGCGGAGGTGAGGCAGCCGGCTTTCGACCCGCGTGAGCAGAGTTGAGCGGCCGCGTTTCGTGCTGAATGGATGATAGGATTGTATCGGCTGTGATGCATGCTTCGCTCGGTCAAGCGGAACACAGTTGCACTCTTTTTTCTTCTGCGCAATTTGAGTACACTTTACCAGGAGAATATTATTAATATTATAAGGTCCCTGGCATATTCGAAAATTTTCCGAAAGTTCACCAATTCAAACGCTGATGTATCCGTATGGTGATACAAAGCCCTAACGCCGCAGCTGGTTTTAAAAAATTTAAATGTTATTTTCATAATTTGTTTACCTTTGTAATTTATTATTAATTTAAATTTAGAAATTTATTCTTGAGGTCCATATTTGTTGTACTTGTGTAAATGTTAAATTGATAGAAAATACTTTATCGCTATAAACGCATTTTATAGAAATAAGCACAATGCATGTAAGTACATGCAAGTTAAATAAAAGCTATACATATGATATGAATACACATAGATTACTAAATAAATAAAATATAATATACAAATTAATATACATATAATCCAGGTATGAAAAAAAAGGTTACACGTAATGCGCCTCGTTTTTGCTCAAAATTAATAACAGAAACATTGCTAAGTACTGAAAACAACAATCTTGATTAGTTTCGACTATTACACTGCAGGGCCACGATACGGCTTGCGAAACTTTACTTATGGAAATACAAGTTGAAATAAAATCCGCATCAGAATTCCAAATCTCCACCAGCTTCTCTACAATCACACTCTAATGACCGCGAGCGGCCTCCAGTAGGCGCGCCACCCGTTGCCCTTGACACGAGTTACGTAAGAAAGAATCGAGTCACAACAGTTCGGTGTATTTCGTCGCGGAACAATACGTCACAAATTGCAGTCCAACGCTCGTTAGGGATAATCGGCGAGCACATTGCCGCCTAACCGTGGGGGTTGAACCCCACCCACTCCCCCTTTCATCCGAGGCCAGTTTTTTCCAGTGTTGCCAGAGGTGGCGCACGGCTGCCCGGAAGGAAACATTTTATGTTTTCACAGAACTGCCTCACTGTTGTTTTCGATGCGATTCTCCTGTGAAATACTGGTAGTTTTAGGGTTCTGCAGACTTTCTTTCTCATTTCGAGCATGCAATTATCAACATTATTGCATTTCTTTTACGAGCGTGAGTTGCTCCCTGCTTTCATGTAAAATTATAAGATGAACTTAAACTCCGCCATCATAGCAGACGAAACAACTCAAGCATAGGTAATGTATGTTTCATCAAGTGGAAGTTCCATGTAATAGAAGTAGTAGAATTATTTTGTTTTTTAGTAATATTCGCCGCATTATCAATATTGATAAAGATTTTTAGTATTTCTACGACATAATAAAGATCGATGGATGAATATACGTACAAATCATACGCGCAAACTGTTCCTTGACTTACTAGTTAATTGTTCGACAGAAAGTCCCTACGTGACTTTTAAAACTCAGCCCGCTGAAAGTTTATTTTAATACTAAATTTAGCGTGAATATTCGTCTCACCTTTTCCTACGGTCACAAATCGACATTTCCTCGCGTCTCCAGCGATTGCTCAGCACATAAAGCGGTCGGAAGCCGCTCTGTATACTGATGGTGCTCGGCGCAGTCGAACGCTTCCGCCGAGATATCGGCACATTTTTCGGAAACAGGAAATTTTCAAACGACTCTGCGACGCGACGGTGCCTTGCGACACGACCTAACCGCCGCCGACCGCCGCCGCCGGGCGCGGGCGCACCTGCGAACCCCTTTGTCGAGGAAAGGAAATTGTATTGTAGGCGAAGTGTTTTGTGATGAAATATTTCACGCCGAAGATACTGTTATGATAAAAATAAATATGTGGCCATAAAGGTTGATTAATTGAGAATGATTACGCAGGGTAACTTCCAAAACAGACGTATAGAGACGTCTGGAAATAAAGTATTATAGTACTTTTCTACGAAGGTAGGAAACTGCAGAAGAAAAGAAAATAAGGAACACTTTTAGCAATATGTAATATTTGGTATAATGAAATTTATCTATTTCACTTATACACGGGTTATTTTCGATACCAAATGATAGCGATCGAAACTGATAGCGATCAAATGAAGCGCAGTAGCCTCTCAGGACCTGTTGTCTTCATCTAAGTGTCCTAGCTAGACGACAGGTCACCAGTATTTAACCTCAATCACCGAATCGAGTCGGCCGTGCCTCTAGGCGCATTCTAAGCGAGATACAGAAGTCGGATTGGTAATTGAGTTACATACAGCTCAACTGAACATTTCGGTGTCCAGTTTGCTCAAATTTTGTTGCGGTTTTTGTAACTTAATTAAACCATCACCGTCACCCGAAAGATTTATAGTTCTTTCTTTTTCTGTGCCTGATCGCCACAGACTGGAGACCCCAGAAAGCGTTTAATTGAAATAATTAAGCTCGGAGTAAAAATAACTTATTCATCCACTGGCGCATGGCGTTGAAACGGCGTATTATTATTTTTCAGATCGGCCCGGGAGTTCTCTCCGAAAACGTTTTCAATAAATTTTCTCATTAAAATTTCTTCATCGCCGGAAGCGTTCTGGTCATTTTTTAGCTGTAGCAAAGTCAGTGAGGTGGAAATTAGATCGAGTTGCCCACCGTTTTACCGTCTTTCATTTTTTGCAGTCTCTTTGATTTTTATGAAGGGCTCCAAGTTAATTGGAAAACGGCGGCGTTGGTTTTCATCGTTTGAGTTGTGTTACTTTGCTGATTTAGATTGCAACTTTACATGTTAATTTTAACGTGAATTTTCTCCTTCTTTCAGGTCGGTCATAATGGGTGTACTTCTAAGGGAATGGTGTGCAGCCTAGGAGAACAAGAAGAGGTAAACTGTCGCACGCGCACGCGGGCTCCAGTCAGGGACAGGTTTGCTGCATGTCCTCTAGTTGACGGATCCCATGAAGCCCATGGTAGAGGACTCGAAACGTCGAGCTGCAGCCACAGATTACTTAATAGTTACTTCGTAAAAGTTACTTCATAGCAGCGATGCGCTCGATATAATCGCGCCGCGCCGTATTCATAAGCCGTATTATCATATTCGTAAGCCGATTTCATAAATACATATGTATGAATGAGGGTGCGGGACTAAAAAGTAATTTAAATACCTACCAAGTTCTAAATACTTATTTTCGGTACAGATTAACCCCCTGAAATATCCGGTAGTGGTGACAATATTTATTATTTATTTTTATTATTTTCGATTACAATATCAGCCTGTAATGTATCTATTCATATGATATGTATATAAGTTGTATTCAATTAATAATATAAACCCTAAAATATAGATCCCACATAAGTATTGATTTTATTTTATTTTATTACGGATAACTCACAGCGTACAATTTACAAGCTAAGTCGATACGAAATTGTAAAATTTCTGGCGCCGATTACGAGAGTCCTGAGTTACATACGAGTATACGTAACATACAGTAATATACAGGATGTTCGGCACATGGACCGACAAATTTTTTTTGTAGGTAAGTGGGGTCATTTGCAACGTTTTGGCCCATGATACCTTTTGTCAGATGTCACGTGGTATAAAGATACGATTTTTTTTCTTTATTTTTGAAAATTACCAAAATCCCAGCTTTAAACCCTTGTAACTTTTTTGTTTATGATTGTATCAGAACGAAATAAACTTTATTGAATTTTACGATGTATCCTTGTTCTAGAAAAAAATATAATTTCATGAAGTTAATACCATGAAAATGTTTTAAGACCTCCCAAAGTCCCGAGAACGAGTAAAAATGTCAGAAAATCTTAATTTCGTAATTAATTTAAAAAAAAACCGACAGCTATTGAGCGCTTCATTTTCTTTTAAAAAGTTTGCTAGTTTACGCCCTTTCCAACGGTATACCACATGTCATACAAATAATTCACTATGTGGTCAAAATTGGGCACAGAGACAGAACAGAACGACAACACGAGCACTCGCTTCCCGTATTGAGAGTTTTTTCGGAAGCATTTTCAAATTTAGAATATGTACCGGTCGCGCGGGCACTCTTGCAAATTATCCCTAATTTTGTCGTTCGGGAGGTCTATTCTTGGAAATCCTGACAGCGTAATCAGCGCTAATGTGGCGCTGAGAGCCACTTTGGTATTCTGCTAATCACGGCGAGCATCAGTAGCGCCACGCTGAGACGGTGTCACGGAAGGAAACTAAAAACGAGCGGAATCCGTCGTTACTTTGTATGGAGCTTGTCTACTGGCGTATTCTGCCAACACTTTTGACATTTGAAATCAGTTGGCTCTGGCGGACATAACGCTGAGAAGTGTCAGTTGTTGCAGAGTAACTTTTGCACTGAGTGTTTTACCACGTTTTACTTTGATCGCGTAAATTGAGATACAATGTGGAGATATTTGGTTTCGACGCATTTGCTGGAGGACGCACATCGCGAAGACCTTGTGCTTAGTCGCAGACGCCGGCGCATGTTACGAGAATATGGGAGCGACGACATGGCGGAACAAGAGTTCATCCAGTCATACCGACTGTCGCACGAGCTCTTTGATCGGCTCATGGAGGAACTAGAGCCCCACGTTAAAGAAGCCAGTCGCGTTGGCGACCTAACACGCTCGGCAAAGGTACGTAATGCTTTAATTAATTTAGGTTAGGTAAGGTACCTATTACTTGTCTTTTTCGGGTTTGCACTTACCTCGGCCCGCGCTTCCTCACTTCGCGCCTCACGCTACACCCGCTGACGCCCTTGGAGGAAATGCTAGGCGTCAGCGGGTGTAGTGTGAGGCGCGAAGTGAGGAAGCGCGGGCCGAGGTACCTAAGTGCAAACCAGAAACAGACGACTAGTACCTAGAAACTCAGCTCGTTTTTCTACTTATATGAACAATGCGAAAACAAATTGCAGATTGATGGCAGGTTAGGTTTAATTTAGGTACATAAGCTTCACATCTACCATACATTAACCTGTGGTAATTTTTTTATGGACCAAGCTATATATAATTTACATGATTGTAATATACATATAATAAATAATTAAATTAAAGCTAAATAATTTACACGGCGGAAAAAAAACAGAGGTATTTTGCACTGAAACTGTGTGGTGTGATGTGAAGCATGCTTGGTACTACAATATCCCGTGTACGAACACAAGCTACACGCACACTAATCCATACATCAAGGGCTGACACCGAACGCCAGTAAGCGCATCGCATCTTAGCACGCGCACACTACAGTGGGCGCCCATTTGCCGGCTTCACATATGATTCGATATGACTTCTGCTTAGGTTTCTGCAGATTGGAAATCTCACTTTATTTATGTACTTACTTACCTGTTGTTTTTTTTAGCTGAAAGCTGCTCTTACTTTCTTCGCAAGCGGCAGCTACCAAGGAACCGTCGGGCAGCATAGTGGTGCAACTATGTCGCAACCGTCAGTGTCGCGGGCCATATCTGAGGTATCCAAAGCACTGAACCACCCAGACATGGTATACAAATACATTCGGTTCCCTCAGAACGCGGACGAGCGCACTGATGTGAAAGCAAAGTAAGTATACAATTGTGTTTATATGTAGGTACTAAGACGTACGTCGGCGTAAAGCCGTGGTCCCATACCGCTGAAGGCCGGGAGGACTGGAGGAAAATTGGACAGGCGGATGTCCAGCAGTGGCGGCAGCAGAAAATATGTTCTTAATAGCCAGCAGCGCTCACACGCTGACTGACTATTAAGAACATATTTTTGGCCTTAGGCATAACTTTTCTTTGAAACACCATATTTTGTAAGTAAATATTTATGAAAAAATAAATTAAAATTCTTTAGTACTCACCATACAAAAACCGCTTACAGTATATAATAAGGGAGTTTGGAACATTTATCTTATATCAGGCAGAGATTGCTTCCGGCCAAACAAAGGATCATTAAGAATTTTTTTTTCTATATAGATTCTACCAAAAGTACGGCATCCCAGGGGTAATTGGATGCATCGACTGCACTCACGTCGCAATCCAGCGGCCAAGAGAGCATGAAGAGCGATATTTTAATAGGAAGTATTTCCACTCAAAGAACATCCAAGTTGTAAGTATATTTTTAGTACATACCTAGTGAACACAAAAATAAATATTTTGTTTTTAAGTAGGTCACACCATACCACACACACCAAACCATACTATTTAATAGTATTGCAATAATTCGATAAATATTAAAAATACTCCAACGGCACCACAGACACTATTATTCTCTGTTTACTATCATTAATTATTTTTCTCTGTGACGCAGTTCTTGTGACCTGGTTCAGCATCAGCAGTTTTCATACATAAGCAGATTGATATAAATTATTTATTGTTTATTAAGTATTATAGCAGCAAGAGTGCACTCGAACTTATTACAATTTGTTCTATCAGTAATAATTTATCTATAAATATTGTAATATCTATTATTTTTAATGAAATTTTGATTATGCTCAGGCTCGGGATTGGAAAACAATGTAAGTTAATAATATTATTGTTTATTTTCTAGATCTGTGATTCAGATTACAACATCCTTAGTGTGGACTCGACTTTTGGAGGAGCAAGTCATGACTCCTTCATTTTCAACCAACACCCAGTGAAGGAACTCCTGGAAAACTTAAACCAACAAGAAGAGCATGTCTATCTGTTAGGTAATAATAGCATATTTATAATAATATGCTCCTTTGTTATTTGAAAATTCTTTGTTTCGTCGTGCTGACATCTGCCATTGCGTTACTAAGTACCCTTAAAAGAAAAGGATTGAAGGGGGCAGCGCTCCTAATCGCCTCTCGCTCACGCAACATTGTGTGAGCGAGAGGCAAATAGAAGCATGCTTCCTTTTCAATACCTTTCTTTAATTGACCGAGTTACACCTACGTTGGCAGAGAGAAATTGTAATTTTGCACCAAAAATAATGCAGTTTTATTTATAATATATTTGCTATCTAAAAGATAAAATATTCACTTTTGATTTACAGGGGACTCCGGATACGCACAGAGGTCGTATATGATGACACCAATTGTAGATGCTCCAGCTGGATCACCAGAGGAGCACTACAGTAAATTACAAATGAGCGCTCGATCCACGGTGGAACGCACGTTCGGCGTGCTGAAGGGTCGTTGGCGGTGTTTGCTAGCTGCACGGGAGCTAAATTATGATCCCGTGACAGTTGGCAAAATTGTGAATGCGTGCTGTGTATTGCACAATATGTGCAATGCGCACCGTGTGCCGTTTACACCACTAACGGCTCAAGAACTGGCTCTAGAGGATAGTTACAACCAGAGAGAGCCTGCACCTCAGGCTCCAGCTCAAGCCGGTCGCCGAAGAATCAACCGTGAGCTAGAACGAGGACAAGCGGAGAGAAGGCAGCTCATTAATATGTTGTGGGGGCAAAGGCGTCAGCTTTAGGCCTGCACACAAGGTAACATTCTAATCTTTCTGAGGTAGGTATTATAATATCAATATAGAAGCACTGACATGGCACCTAGTTCACCCGGTGTTGTGGATTGACATCATGGATGTTGTAGGTGGTGTAGCCTACAGTGTCAGGTTATACAAAAAATTAAAAAAATCAATATTACTCTTATTTCATTATAATTCTATGGAATCAAACATGATTATATAATCTTTCATATTTTTAAAATGTGAGTGTCTTATGTTGTATGGCTTATAAAAACCGTAACCTGGGTGACTGAGCTTCGCTCGGAGTCGACACATATAGATAAACTTGAAAAAAAAATATCTAAATACAAACATCCAAATTGATAAGAGCCGTTTCTGAGAAACCAATTATATAATAATATATATAATTTTATATATATTTATATTTTTTATTAAAGAAAATTTTATTATTATATTTTATTTTTGTAAGTGTAGACAATTTTAATTTAAATATTTATGTAGGTACCTATGACTGAAGGAAGACAAATTTTTTATTTATTTTTTATTTCAATTAATTTAATTTGTATTTATTTTAATATTTTTAATTTATTGTTTACTGAATGCTGTATTTGAATTTGTTGTGTGTGCGATGGGACAAGTGCCTGAACAAATAAACAATTTGATTTGATAAATTGGTATCTCATGTATGGTTGCACGAAGCGCGTCTACACTCACATGATTTTTTTTTCCTACAAACAACCTTAGGGCGTACTGAAGCCATGATAGTCTCTTTCTAATAGATTCTATGCTAATCTTTATTAATTATTCATTTGGCAGTAAACTACACTAGAATTTGTTTCGTAGTAGTCCGAATAACGAGCCGCTGGGTCTGCTAATAAATAAATGAATTTTATACTGTATCCATTAGTCAAACTAACCCAGAGTTCTTGTAGTGTTCCGGTGCTTCTCTTAGAGATCAGCTAGAAGCACCGGAATAGCTGGAAGAGCTTTAGAAATGACACAATAAAAGAACTTAGAGCTTGCACTGGGTGTATTGGTATTTATCGGTTCATTACGTTTCCTACCAACAGCGCCAGAATGCCTCGTGCATCGTCCAGACCGCAAGGAGGTGCAGTCCCTGCACTGTGCTGCTACTGCTGTAGCTCACTACCTGGAGAGCGGAGACTGGAGCACCTCGCCGGCGGCCAGACCGCACGGAGGTTCCGTCCTGGCTACACGGCTCACACTACTGTGCAGTTGCTAGCTGATAACAGGCTTCTCCATTAGACGCCTAATTCAGTTTAGTGCACTAAATAAAATTAAAGTCGAAATTTGTCTTGCACCATTGCCGAGTGTCAATTAGTAGAAGCTTAATTTCGATTAAAGTTAAATGGCCGTCGATGCCCATTTAGCTCACTAATTTTGTATTTAGGGAAAAATTCTTATAAAGCAAAATCTTGAGATCTTTTGATATCAATCTTTATTATAAAAAAAAATGTTTTAAACCCACTTTCGTCAAAAACCCTCGGTTTTTTTCATGTGAGTTTTACCCAATTTAACCCAGTGGGTTTAGGTACCACCAGATTATATAATAAAATACCCGAAGAGGTAAAAAAACCTAATGATACTTTTAAACACTTAAAATCTACCCTTGCCAAGAAAGCCTACTACACTGTAATGGAGGCTTTAGCTGATAAAATGATATCTTGAGGTTCTTACTGCATAATTAGTTAATACTTGACTAGGTACCATTTGGACCTCAATAATTATATTAACCCATATTGACAACTTGATGCTTCAAGTATGATAATATTTTATTATATATAAACATATATATATACCTAAATATATATTTCTGTTTTTTGTTTTTGACAATTGTATTTTTTACAAACAATATTATTAGAAGTAAATGTGCAGAAGAATCGTAAAAATTACATGTCACATAATTATGTTGATACAAATTACGTATCAAAGTTTGACAAAGGCTCTTTACACCTGATTCACTTAATTAATAAGTCTTCGTAGTCAGAACTCTCAGCAAAATTGTCAATCTTGCTCTCAAGCTGTGTTTTAGATAGACTATGGGCGGTGTTATTATGTGACTAGTCACTAAATACTTGTAAAAATATGTTTAAAAAAATACCCTACGAAGTTTCTTGTCGGTTCTTCTTCGTGGGTGTAATCGAACCGGATAGAACAAATTGTGACAAGTTCGAGTGCAGTCAAACTGCCATATGATATGAATGATCAATAAACAATAACAATACAATATGAGTGTTATAGCTTATAAAGGCTTGTTCACCTTGTAAGGGGCCTTAACCCAAATATGCTACTAGCATTATATATAATGTAATATCAGATTTTTTTTATGTCACTGAAAAGAGACAAAGATCATTGCCTTTCGCATGATGTGTAACATATTATGTGTTAATTATTACCGTTGACAAAAATTCTGATTTTGACTGTAGGGTGATGTTGAATAAAACATATTTGTTTCAAAATGAACTTTTTTATTATTAAACATGTTCATGGAACCGTGTTTCCCTGTCCTTCTTTTCTAACTCGAGCCGTTCCTCCTCCAGCGCGAGTCTGCGCTCCTGGAGGGAGAACAGCCGAGCCGCGCTCCCCCGCTCGTCCGCGGCCCGTTGCTCTTCCAGCGCGAGTCTGCGCTCCTGGAGGAGGAACAGCCGAGTCGCACTCTCCCGCTTGCTCGCGGCCCGTTGCTCTTCCAGCGCGAACCTCTTGTTGTCGAGGTCGAACCGCTTCTCTTCCATTCTTCTCACCCACTGGCGCTCCCGCTCCAGCATGGACATGTGTATTCGACGGCGCACGCGGGCATGTCCTATGAAAGAGAAAGTGAAACATCACATCTAAGTACTTCTTCCTATTGGGTTGTTACGTGCACGCTGTTGGCGGCAGGACTACCAATAATACTCTGCACTCAACATGTCAAGCTGCAACGCATCAACCCCGGCACCTCAACACAGAAGCGTCGGGATAGGTTGTCGAACCTCTGTGGTGTTTCATTTCACCTATTCACTGACCACGCAACGCATGGGAACAACGAATACGAGTGACATTTATGAATAAGTGATGGTGAAAATAACCAGACAGACAATAACATACCCGCACCTGCAGCAGGCTGACGATTAGGCCTGGTTGGGGGGGGCTCATCGCGGCCCGGAGACACCACCGGTGAGGGGTGCGGCCGAGGTGTCATCGGTAGTACTAAAAAAAAAAATTTATTCAAACCAAAAACCATGTTTTTAGGGTTCCGTATCCGGTACGGGACCTTATTACTAAGCCTACGCCGTCCGTCCGTCTGTCTGAGGGCTGTATCTCTTGTACCGTATTAGGTAGCCCGTTGAAATTTCACAGAATATGTGTTATTATGGCCGATATAACAACAAATATTACAACCAAGAAAAAGTAAAAAATTAATGGGGGTTCCCATAGAAGAAACCAAAAAGTGTATGCGCCATCTACCGAATAGATTATGAAGCATTGTAACTAATTATGATATTTAACTAATATGAAGCATTTCATAACACGCCATAGATGGTGTGAATGGCGCTAGCCATGGCATGGTGATACGGAACCCTCGGTGCGCGATTTCGACTCGCACTTGGCCGGTTTTTTTTATGGATTGGCTACATCACCTGCCTACAACCTCTGCAATGTCAGCCCATAACATCTTGGTGAACTAGGTGCATGTCAGTGCTTCCGTTCGGTCGTGTCCACTACATGGATGGAAAACACGAACTATTTATATAGCCGTTTCAACCGACGTTTCATTCAAAGCGGTGGTACCAAGTCAGGCGGGTTAAACGCCTACCACCTAGAAAGGTATGAAGGGAAGGGACCTACAATTTTACGTGCAACATGCAGTGCATCTCATCATCCTGTGCATATTGTAAAAGGCGACTAAGGACAAGATGCGTGTTAAACGGTGACAGGTTGGGCACAGCATCACCTTGGGGCGGTCCTTCCAAGGAGTCACGTAGGTGGGTTTTCCTTACCTGATGCTTGATATCATCCTATCTATCTAGCTATTGTGTCCCAATACTTTGCTAAACACGGAGGCCAGTGTTTCACTATAATTCACGAAATTTCTTGTAGCAGAACGCCGATTACTCTGCTTACCACAAATTGTCGGGATAGTATACACACAAGTACTTCCAAACTTATTCACACTATTATCAACGTCAATTCTCCATAGTTTCTTCATTACCGAAAACAATAAAGAAGAAGAAGTGGTGGATCTAAGCTTGCGATGGCTTCACCGAACATATCCGGGCCCATCGGCAGTTGAGGAGGGTGTTAATCGAGGTCGGGACTAGCGAGTGGCCACTCTAAATTTCCCGCGCATGCTTCACGTTTCGGCTGTTACATTCAAATGCATTCCGTAGATATTGCAACAATGTATTTTGGCACTCTTTAGAAGGATATACCTTACATCTTCACATAATTTTTTTTTTACCCTTTTGGCTTGTAGTTGGCTTATAGTTTTGGTAGACTATACATTTTTTTTATATTAATTTTATAAATTTTACTCACTCGGAGAGCTGTCGTCCTCCAGTGCGAAATGATATTCAATTTCAGGAGAACCAGGCGGGCTGCTTGGCTGTCTGATAACGGCTGCCGCCTGACGGCTCGAGCCAGCTGCGTATCATAGTACTTTTAAGAAAAAATATTCCTATTTATTTGATAAAATATACTATGAAAAAGTGTAAAAGTGCATCAATTGTTGTACAAAAGTATGTAGGGTTCCGTGTGTAGATGACCTAAAAAAATTATTTTAAATTCGACTTTCGAGCGATTCCGCCGAGTACATTAATAGCAAAAAATTACTAAAAAAAACTGAAATAAAAAAAACGATTAAAAAAAATATAAAAACTGTCTTCAAAAATTTATGAAATAAAAAACAATCGAACCCTAGAGTTGAAGGCGGAAGTGCATCATTTTTGCTTGCTTTTAGCACCGCCTTCGGCCTCGCGATTCCGCCTCGCTTTCCAATCCGATCTTGACCAAATTAAAATGGGACCACACGGGAAGCACCAGCTTTCGAATAAAAAAAGAATTTTCAAAATCGGCCCACCCAGTCGAAAGTTCTGAGGTAACAAGCATAAAAAAAAATACAGTCGAATTGAGAACCTCCTCCTTTTTTTGAAGTCGGTTAAAAAATGTGTTTATTTCTCAAACTGTCCAATAATTTAACCGACTTCTATTCTGGGTAATCCTAATCCTTAATCTGGGTTTATTGTGTTTGCAATAAGGGATACGGCTCAGCAGTGGCCCTAGAGTATATCCTGTAGATAAATAGGCCCCCGGAGTGTTGGTTTTCAATCGCTACCTTGTTGTAGTGTAGTATGAAATGGTGTGCGTTCGGGTGTAAGATGTTCGTGCGTGGAGATGTGCAGTTTGGGTGTGGTTGATGTTTATGTAAAGGATGTAATATGTATGTGTACCTACTTATGTGTGAATGTGTATGTAATGGTCTAAGCCAAGCAACAATACACCCTATCTAAATAAACATAAAAAAATACATTATAAAAAAAAATTATTAAAATCATTAGAGCCGTTCCGAGAAACCTATTCTTATATTATATATAAATATAATATTAGCTTGTTTAAAGTGATATATAATTACCATTGGCTAGATCGTGTGGCGTTGGGGGGGACATCTGTAGCACGCGGGGGGACATCTGATGCCCGCGGACCCGCTGCTCGCGGATCTGCTGCGTGGAGGGTGACATCCCCTGCTCGCTGGGGGTCATTAATTGCCTGCGAGAGGGCGACCGCGCCGCCTCATCCAGTGTGTCCGAATGTTGCTAGTAAGGAGAAATAAATCAGATTAATATTTAACAAATATAAAACAAAACATTAGCAGACCTCACCCTGCGCGCATCCCGCCACCATGTTTCATCGGCAGCCGCGCCGGACGATGCGTCGATTCCGCCTGCACTATATGTATTTGTATTGGAGGATTTGTAAAGACGTTTTCACATCAAAAAATTATAAAATTGAAGTTTAAATTAAATATTCCATTTCCAAATATATTCACAGGAGAAAGAAATGAGTATGGTGACATAGTGACAATGCAGCTACCAACAATGCTACAATAAGGGCATTAGTATAGTGAAAAAGGAAGTACAAGATTGGCTTGAACACATTAAATGTACCTATAGACATAAATATTTAAATAAATTTGACCCTTAGTACATTTTGTAAAGACATGTGGTAGTTAGAAAAATTAAAATATTGCATATAAAAAAAAATTGCCTGTGTCGGGTCGGGATACAGGTCTGCGGTTAACGTGACACGTCTATGTAGCGAGTTGACAGCTGTCAGTTGGCGACACTTCTGTCCCCTTACTTCCATTGCATGTGCGTTACATCAATCTCTGGATAGACCACGAGGGGGCATCCTTGGTTTGGGATCCTTTTTTAAAATGTTTCACGTTAAAATAGAAACAAGCAGCTTACAGATCTGGAAAGCTCTATGCGGTCCATATCACCCGAGCCATACTGCTCTCCCAGCAGGGCTAGTAAGCGGCGATCCAACTCCGACGACGGCGGCTGCGGTCCCACACTCCCACCACCGGTGCGACGAGAGGCAGTGAGGCGCAGGCTAGCCTGCTTCTTCAGGTAGCTTTTCTTGTCCACCCAGTACTAAAAGCACATTCAACCAATATGGAAGCTTCTTAGCAAGCAACGAATAAATAAACTATAAGTACCTACATTTGTATAAGGTACGTAGTTGTTGTTGTTGTTGTATTTTGGGGTTGGCTCTAGGCCTGCAAACTAATCCCGCTTGGTCGGGGACCTTCGTGCAAAACCCTTATCCCTTAGTCGCCTTTTACAACATGCACGGAGAGAGATGCAGTGGGGCTTTTATTTTTATGTACCGGTCCCACACGGTACTAACTAACCAAAGGTACATAGTATAACCCGATGAAATTGCTATACGGAACCTTTTGCAACTAAACTACTGCGTGGGTATTGCGGGTGTTGCTCGGGGAAGTGGGGCGTAGACACGGGCGTAGGGCGTAGAACATTTGTTACTCTGTTCCAAAAGGTCTTGAGGCAAATAGGTACCTAGGTGCATATATATATATATATATATATATATATATATATATATAATAGAACGTCGACTGTCCGATCTATTGTGGACAGGTCTACCTCGGATAATGGAAAGCTCTGACAACAGGGACTTTATTAGTCAGATTTTCTCATTCTCATTTTTCAATAATATGTAATTCAATATATTATGTATTATTCACAGTCTAAAAATAAGTGACGAACACTCTACGGCTTCACTGAACACCATTGCAAGTAGGAGAAGATTTCAATCGAGCATGAAATGAGCGAGTGGCCAATCTTGCTCCCTAACAGCGCGTTAGACGTTTCGGGTCGCGTCAAGCCCTCGTCAGCTAGTCTGCGTTGACACCGGTGGCAGATTTCAAAGAATTTTTTTATATCTTGTTCCCCAAAAAATGTAAAATTTTTCATCTCAGATAATCGCCACCTCGGTTAATTCGAGCTCTGATAATCAAGGTTCTATTGTATATGAAAAATAAAAGAAATTAATGATAGAATACTAATAAAAGAGGGCACGGCCGAAGTGAACGAACATGCAGGAACAGCATGCTCAAACATAAAATAAAAAATGCCACTCAATGCTGCAGATCTATGACATTGTTAAGCCAAGATTCAGATATTGATTTTGTCCTAGTTATAGGACACAACGTTAACTAATTCATGACACAAATGCATATTTAATATGGTTCGTATATTATGTTTTAATAAAAATATTAACTCACTTTGGCCCAGCCCTTTCCATCACGCTGTGAGCCACCGACAGCGTTCAAACGAACGGCTGCAGTGGCCCACAGCTGCTTTGACTTGCGGCGCGCGTCGTCTGTCCGCAGCAACCCGACGGCGAGCTGTGGGTGCTCCTCCAGAAAATCC
Source organism: Nematopogon swammerdamellus (assembly GCA_946902875.1). Lineage (NCBI taxonomy): Eukaryota > Metazoa > Arthropoda > Insecta > Lepidoptera > Adelidae > Nematopogon > Nematopogon swammerdamellus. Next base: position 16,404,059 of record OX336345.1, read on the forward strand.
GCGAAGGCTTCTAATTGCGCGTAGCTCGGTTTCGAGTTCGACATCTGTTTCCAAATATACCACGTAATAAGTAAAATGAAGACGAAAAGAAGGAAATATACAAACCTTCACAATTTAGCTCTTATAATTCCGCAAACACGGTTGACGTTGAATTCATCGATTACTGATACATATATGGTTGAATTGAATAGAAATATGCAGAAATAAAGGTTAAAATTATTACATTTCTTTATAAAACAACTTACTTTCAGCAACTTCAATAGAACACTCCACAGACTAATAAATAACGCTCACATGTGTCATTTACGAGTGTATGCTTAGGGACGCTACAAAGTGTTGCTCTTTAGAGTGTGCTCTTCTTTTTAAGTAAAAGAACGAGATAGCACGATAGTAATTCACGCTGACAGTAGTAGCTTCTGTGACCGCCACAAATCACGCTTTCCGAACTCCGTCTTAAAATATCACATGTGGTCTAACGACAAATTACGTGTTCGTTTCCGAAAGGGCGCCAGAATAGCCATCGAGCTAACGACTGCCTCAGGCTTGATTCAATGCTGACGTAAAATCCGCTCTCAGCGCTGGAGTCTGTCTTTACGAGAATAGGCCAGCGGTTCTGTTTCTGTGCCTAATTTTGACCACATAGTGAATTATTTGTATGACATGTGGTATACCGTTGGAAAAGGGCGTAAACTAGCGAACTTTTTAAAAGAAAATGAAGCGCTCAATAGCTGTCGTTTTTTTTTCTAATGAATTAAGAAATTAAGATTCTGTCACATTTTTACTCGTTCTCGGGACTTTGGGAGGTCATAAAACCTTTTCATGGTATTAACTTCATGAAATTATATTTTTTTCTAGAACAAGGATACATCGTGAAATTCAATAAAGTTTATTTCGTTCTGATACAATCATAAAAAAAAAGTTACAAGGGTTTAAAGCTGGGATTTTGGCAATTTTCAAAAATAAAGAAAAAAAATCGTATCTTTATACCACGTGACATCTGACAAAAGGTATCATGGGTCAAAACGTTGCAAATGACCCCACTTACCTACAAACAAATTTTGTCGGTTCATGTGCCGAACACCCTGTATACATATTACCTACCTAAATTGATCTAACAAACGCTTTGTTAGCACCGAAGATGGCGTGTAGGCTTCTTGGCGACAAATTGAAGTCAACTTAACTAGCGCAAGCGTAAAATACCGAACAAACAAAAACATGTTTCTTGTGCGACGTTTTAAATTTATTTATCTAACCTAATTTTGCCCTATTTAATGCTGACACTAGACAAAACGATGCACCAGACAGACATTGAAAGGCAAGTTATACGAAGTTCCTTCTATATTTCGTCCTAAGACTAAATAAAACATTTGTTTATTCGTAAATTTTGTCTTTGTCAAAATATGAAATATGATTGAAAACAAAGGTAATAATTTATCTTCAATAATTTATTTTCCTTTCAAAATATTCTTCAAATGATATACGTAAACGTGATCGTGAACTTTGCTCAACTTCATTCAGCAGAATCGGTGATTTTTCAAAACTAGAGAATTTGTTGGAAAGAGAAAGGAAGATATGCACAGGGCGAGAGTGCTGTCACATAAATCAGCTGATCTCGCATGGCGTGTCGGCCGAGTGGTCGGGGTTCCCAGCACTCGCTGCGAATATTTTGTAACTTGCAACACTCAGCTGGCGTTACGTCGGAAGATCGCAAAGAAGCGCCTCTGTTGCAAATCGGATGCCCCTCTCGGTATTCTTAACGATGCGATGTACGAAGTTTTGTTAAAGTTTTAGCATTGAAACTACTTCACAACCTCGATAAATGTAAGGTTTAGCGCCTATTTCATCACCTTTGGCTAAAATGTATCTACCTGTGAACTCCTGTCAACTGTATGGTAACACATACATACATACCACACACGCTGTATCCCGACAATCAAGGTAAGCAGAGTAATCGGTGTTGTGCTCCAAGAACTCTTGAAAATTGCAACACAACATCGACCGCCACGTTTAGCAAAGTATTCGGACAAGATAACTATCAAGCAGCAAGTAAGGCACAAAGAAAAGACCCAGCTGCTGCACGACTTGGTGGAAGGACCGTGCCAAGGTGAGGTGGCCAGCCTGTCGGCCTATAGCACGGCATCTTGTCCTTATCCCTTAGTCGCCTTTTACGACATGCACGCGGAGAGACGCTATGATAAATGTTACTTTAACCGAGATATGATAAATGTTAACCGAGACTAACCGGTGGTCATGAAATTCAGTCTTAGGTCCGATTTTTCAATCGTTAGTTAATCAGTCGAATAATTAACTAACTAAGCTATAAGGATACTCCTTGGTTTAATGGTCGGTTAATGGTCGGTTAATAGTCGCGAGTTTTTCAATTACCTAAAGTCAAATAATTAACACAGGATTGTTTCCCACACTGGATGTAAGATGGCCGCATAGCAGCCTCGGCTGTGTTCTCCTCTAGTCCAGTATAGGCAGCAATCCAAAGGAAAGTCTCCGGTATGGCACCTACCTTCTCAGCGGTGATATTGGCTCCTCTGACTCAGTCTGTCATTAAATCTGTCGGTAACTAGAGGCCCACGGAACAGTTTCGATGCTGTTCTTCCGATCATTCGCACCATAAAATCATAAAAGGTATCTATGTACCACTACAGACGTAGTACATAGAGGTAAATTAATTAAATAAATTTTCTGCTAAGCCGAACTTGTGCACAACTATAGTTAGTAAAATATAGCTTGCTACGCGTGACAGATGTCAGAGTGGCTGGAATAATGTTTATCATAGACTGAGTGGGACATGGTCACTGCGCGCACCAAAGCCCATATTAAATAAAGACAAAAAAAAAATTATGACCTAATGAAAATAATTATTGTGTCTATTGACTTCAAATGAAATCAAAATATGTTTATTGCAGGTTAAAATTTTTTTTGCAAAAGGTACAGCTTAACGCGCGCCGTGTCTATTGGCTTGAGTGTTTTGCAAATATACCTAATGTAACAAGAGAACTGAAGGCTAATGAAAACAGAAGAAGTAAATATTTATTTTTAATTAGCATTATTCAAGCCACTCTAACATCTGGCACGCGGCTTATCAAGCTATGTTTTACTAACTATAATAGCAGATTAGCATGCGCAAAGAGTTAAGTTTAAATATACATCCACACCACACGCCATATACCGACAATCGGGGTGAGAAGAGTAAGCCGTGTTGTGCTGCAAGTACTCTGGTAAATTACAGCACAACACCGACCACCACGTTTAGCAAAGTATTCGGACAAGATAACGAATTATCAGGCAGCAAGTAAGGCACTAAGACCCGCCTGCTGCATGGCTCGGTGGAAAGACCGCACTAAGGTGAGAGGTGGCTAGCCTGTCGCCCTTATATGCACGGCATCTTGTCCTTACCTTAGTCACCTTTTAATTTTAAATATATATGTCATATATCTACTACGTACATGAATTCACTACTCTCTCGTTGCAAAGGTTGATGCGAAGTGGAAAATATTGGAAAATAACTTGTATTTTGCTAAATAAATGTAATAACGACCTATTACGATTGTGATATTTTCGTTGCAAAGCCCCGGCAAAGGTAAAAGAAAAGTGAAGTGGTACTCGAGAGTTACTTCAAGGGTCACAGCTTGAGTCTTCTTTTATTTTCATTAAAGTACTCTTCACGGAGTGAGTCTTATTGCGCTGAGCGCGAAAACGAGAATCTCTGTGAGCTATAGCCGCATGGAGTTGAAAGCGTTAATATTTTGGAGGCCAACAAGTTTCTTTTGAAGTCTGTTTTTTATTTAATATGTTGTTGTTTTTGTTGTTGTTTATTGAGCATTCTTATGGCAGTAAAACGGCACTCGAACTTGTCACACTAATTATGCAGTCAGGTAAGTATTATATACATAGGTATATCATTCAGCTAACATGCTGCAAATTGGAGGCCAGTCTCCACAAACAGCCCTCGATTTATGTATTGACCACCTATACCTTTAGTGCACTGTCCTTTTGTATAAAATTAATAAGACTTTTATGAATAAAGAACTTTTAATTTTTATTTTTAAACATTATTTCCGTAAAAATTGGAAGTAAAACCCCAATTAAATTTCACAGCGTATGTATTTGTATAAATGCGAACTCGTGGGTTATAGAGACGGCAAAATATTCACATTTGAATGTGCCCTGGAAATAGTGCGGTGTAGCGAAAATATTTATTTAATAACATATTCGTAGGTTCGTTCGATCTCGCTTATTTGTTCACTCTACCGAATAGGGATTATATCTGCTTCAAAATGTGTTTTTAATGTTTGAACTGGCGCGTATAAAACATCCAGTTACTGGAATTTACGAATTGGCCGCTTTTTGAACTAACAAAACAGTTATTTAATTTTGAGGGAATATTTTGAAACCAGTTTGCTGTTTTTCGTTTAAAGCCGGTACGTATATTTGGAAATTATACCGATATTTTTTTCTATTTTGAGCGTGAAAAGATACTGTTTTTATGTAATCCGATAGGGGCGGCTGGGTCAGAGGGAACATGCTTCGACCAGTCAATATCACTTCCGGGACGGTGCCATACCGGAGACTTCTCTTTGGATTGCTGGCTATACTGAACTATAGGAGAACAAATTCGACGCTACTATGCGGCATCTTACGTCCAGTGCGGTGGTACTAACCCAGTCGGCTACAATTTCACCTAGTAAGCTGCAAGGGAAGGGAGCTACAGTTTTACACCGGTTTGGAAAGGTGAAGCAGTTAAGTTTACCTAAGGTTTTCCATCACAAAAAACTCGTTGGTGCTTGTCCATTGGATTCGAACCTCGGACCGAGAGACTAAGAGTCCGAGCCAAGAGAACGCCCACTGCCCGTCGCTATTTAAAAAAAAAATTTAAAGGTGCAATACGCCCCACCTAAACACATTTTGGACGTAGAACAGGTAGAATTGTCCTAGATTTTAGGGGTTTTATGAAGTGGCCACAGGACGACTCGAGATTGGAATACCACGGAAATTATGTATGATATCAAGTATAATATCAGATAGTTGCTATGGCAACCTAGCGTTCTGGAGACTCGGCTCACGTAGTTAGTGTTGTTAGACCAGTTAAACCCGACTCCAACTATAACAAATAAATTAGAAATTAAAAATAAAACACCTTTCAGTAAAATGACCGAAATTTACTTTCAGGACATATGTTCGTCGCAGAACACTGTAAAAGATGAAGCTCCTACTACTACAGATTTTCCTAAAATCGCATGAAACACTCACCAATCACCATTACAACGTAGCGTAGACCCTCTCAGTACCGCGGTGTGGGCGCCGCGGCGCGGCGCGGCGGAGGTCGTCAGGTGTTGCCAATCGCCGGCAAAAGTCTTATGTTTTTATTCGCGTCCCTCGCAGATGAGGGGTCCGTAGTGCGGAGGCGAGGGAACATAAAGACGCTGTTTTTATGACACGTTGGCGAGAGAACCACGCCGACCCAAGCGGTAGGCAAACGGGCCGTGGGCGGAGGGACGAGGGATCGTATATATAGCAAATGTAGAATGTTTTATATTTGCCCTAAATAAGAAAACGATATTTTGAATTTGCTGTGGAAATTTTCACTTCAAGAAGTATTATTTCAACCACATTAAATGAAATATTAGGAACTCTCGCTGAGAGAACTTCGCTATTTGAGGCTTTCAGTACGACTGACTCTAAATAAATTTGCGCAGCACGAGAAAAAATTGCGTCCGTTAACCGCGTCACTCCGCACTTTCAAAGATTTAAAAGCGCTCGTAGCGGAAGTTGTCGACAAGTCTTCACCGCAGACCATTAATCCAGCCGCTTCACGTAGGGCGATGGTCCGTTTCTTCGACAGCCGGCTCGTGAAAGCCACCGCAAAACTTAAACACTATTGGATGGCGGCGGCGCCGAAAAGAAAAAAAAGCGCACTTCGTCTGCGATAAAAAGATGAAAGTTTACCGCGACAAAGTTTCGCCGCAGGGGGTCGCGCGAGAGAGGCAATATGGCCGCCGCGACCGACGACGCCGGGGGATTCCCGCGCGTCGGTGTTGCAAGTTTTTATACGCGTGAGGGAAAAGAGAGTTCTTTAGCGTCGCTCTTTTTGTGCGAGGCCTAGCTTAATAAGGGTGCAGTGACAGGAGCTCTCGGAACTGGAAGGGAGTCGGCAATTTACGGCGTAGTAGCGAACTCAAAGTTACGGAACCGGGGAGCACTGCGGAAAACTTCGAACACGTAAATGACGCGTCTTTATACGTAGATGTTTGTAATTTTCGTAGTTCAAGCAAATTAGTCGCACAAATGAACATACTTTTTACAATTAAGATTAGGACATTCAACGTCGGAATAGAGCCGTGCCGAATCAGAGTTGCTAGACTTGGCTTCAAATTATGTATTTAATTATGACATGTTCTAAAAGCAACACAATTCTGTGGCAACAATGTTCAGCATCTAACTAACCAATACGAAGTCTAAATAAAAAATAAACACTTTGCAAACAGTATTCGTTTTCGCGTATTTAGCTGACATGTCATGTCCCACGAGATGTCTGTCTGTGACAGAAGAGTAGTTCTATCAATAAATTAAATATAATTTATTGAAAACCATAAAATATGGAACACACAACACACCCACACGAGTTTAATGCAATACAGCATTCTTTACAAACTAATCTTTGGATGTGGAGAAGTGTATGGGGCAGAAAATGCATTATTGACAATGCAGTAGTATATAAAAGCGTAAAATAGATTAAATAAATTTACTTAAATAAATTACATAGATGCGTACATACAATAAATACTATAATATACATACATATTATATTTATGTAGTATAAACTATTTTTTGCCCGCGGCTTCGCTCGCCGTAGACTCGGTTTAATAGCAAATACGATTTAAACGCAAATATGATAATAAACGATCGCTTCTCTTATATTCTCTTTCTCTCTTCCGACCATACTGTACTTTATTTGATAGCCTTAAGAACTGCTCTTTCCATTGGTGCAAACCATTTCAAAATCTGTTCAGTTGTTCCAGAGTTTACCTGAATCATTCATACAGACAGACGTTCCCTTTTATAGATTGCATATACCTACTACACAAAGAGTTTGTATTACGTAGGAGCGCAGCGACGTAATACAAACTCTTTGCTACTACTATATTTTATATTATAGAGTAGGTACTTCTAGGAAGGCGAACGACGAAGATATCAAAGGAACGAAATACATATAATTATTTACGTGATTTGAGTAGTGTCTAGTTATTGTAAGCTTCAAATGTGCTTAACTCTAAATAAGCCCCCTCCCCTCGCCCGTTTGCATCCGACCGACCCATAGCTCGCACTGAGCGCAATCTCATCTCGCGCTTCCGACTACAAATGAGTAAAGCAGACCGCCTCTTTGTTTCCCCTGCGCCGAGACAATAGCGCGTGACTCGCTCTATGCCAATTGTTTAAAGTGCATAGTCGGAATGCAGAGTACCGACCGACCCACCGAGCCGACAAGCTGTGTACAGCTGTGCAATGCGGACGTCGGACCCCGGCGTGAATATGAATCGCTGTGTGTAAAGAATTCGCATATTAGTCCAGGAAACGAATGCTCAAAAAAAGGTATAGAGGGAAATGCTTGGAACACAATTTTTGACTTCGTAACTTTGTTTGGACTAGTTAGGAGGTGAACATATCAAAAGTCCCCGCCCGTAGCCCTTGAGCCGGAGGGGAGGGGGGGGGGGGGGGGGGGGGGGGGGGGGGGGGGGGGGTGTTTGAAGGTCCCATTTTTCGGTTTTTCGCTTATATCTCGGAACCTATGCGTCCTAGCGACATGACTACTTTATACAAAATGAAAGCAGAATAAATTTGCTACAAGTTTTATTATGACATGTTTTTTTTATATCTTGTATAGTTTTTGAGATATCCGCTCTTGAAAGTCTGTAATGATGGAAAAAAACATTTTTGCCTCACATTTTTTGCTCTTTTTGACCAGAAACTCTTCAACGATGCGCCCATAAAATAAATACCGGCCATAGTGTCGTAGAGCATTAAATTCTCTTCAATAATATATATTACTTTACTATTTCATCTATTTTTCTTCAAATGTTAAAGCAATTTCATTGTTGAGCGTGAAATCTGAAGTTTTGCGACAACTGTGTACTAATGAATCTTTCAATTTCTCACCATTCCCAGTCAACGTATTGGCCGAAATATGCACCATTATGTGCATATTTCGGCCAATACACAATACCATTATGTGCACATAGTGAGTACTGGACTATGTAAGTGGAGTAGCAAATTTATTCAGCTTTCATTTTGTGTTAAGTAGTCATGTCGCTAGGACGCATAGTGTCCGAGATATAAGCGAAAAACCGGAAAAATGGGACCTTCAACCCCCCCCCCCCCCCCCCCCCCCCCCCCCCCCCGGCTCAAGGGCTACGGGCGGGGACTTTTGATATGTTTACCTCCTAAATAGTCCAAACAAAGTTACGAAGTCAAAAATTGTGTTCCAAGCATTTCCCTCTATACCTTTTCGTTTCCTGGACTATATTGCCGCCGACAGGTAGACGAAACTTATGTAATGTTAAAATATTTCACGTTGGCAAAAATCGAAATTTCTCTGCATATACATTTTGTTTACACCAATGAAGGTATTTCAAATGTATGCTTATTAAATATCTTTACGGAAGAAAGGTCTTCTTTTTTTATTGAAACTGACACAGTTGGCTACATCACCTACTACATCCGTGATGTCAGCCCACAACAACTTGGTGAACAGGTGTCGGTTACACTGAACTGGACGGAAAACACTATTTACGTAGCCGTTTCAACCGACGTTTCATTCAGTGCGGTTGTACCAACCCGGGTGGGTTAAACCCTACCACCTAGTACGGTAAGAAGGGAAGAGACATACAGTTTTACGTGGAATCCGAACCACGGTCAGGCTCCAACAACGGTCGAACATTCACCCATTCAATTACTGACCGCATCCAGGTGTGCTTATGATTACGACTGACAGTCGACCGACCGCACCCCTGAGCTACCGACTCTGAACGTAATTTATACATTAATAATAGCATTTTAATTATAGAAATTTATTTTCATAACATGTTCACATAAACGGCTTGATTTGGACTTACCAAATTTCACCACTAAGACTTAAGCCTACCTATTCTTTTAGACGAGGGGTCTTTTAATAAGAATATGAGGGTAAGAGTACAAGCCGCACAAAAGAAAATATTAAAACAAGGAAAATGTAGTCCAAAATATGATGAACATTTACGACGGCCGCCGGCGACGGCTGCTCTGTGCATAGAACTGATGCATAAAACGTACAGAAGTATCTTTCTGGGTAGAAAGACGTTCGTTTACGTCTTCGTCGTTATCAGCAAGTTATGAAAGTTGGCGCGTACGTGTTACGGTCGGCACGTGATCTCGTCAACTCGCCCGTATTGTCACCTTATTGTACCTTCAGGGGCTTATTGCTCTTTCTATTGTACCTTCAGGGCTAGTCTGCCTTTATTGTGCCATTCTTGAGGCGGTCGCTTTATCCCCTGAAGAGATAAGCTAGTTATTTATAAATGTAAATAATAGTTTCTAGAAGGAGTAAAGAAAGGAAGAAATTGTAAGAACAAAACATTGGCATGAATTTTGTCATGAATGTTATCTTGATGTCTTCTCTTCTTCTCTGCTATTATACAATTCAGATTGTGTCTGTTACTTTTAATGGAATTATCTCAACCACCCACTGACTTGACTTTGACGCGAGTAAAGTCGGGGTAAATAATACTAGTATTGCTTAAAGAATTCTTGAATCCTAACTACACTACGTAGGTCGCTATATAAGTTTGAGATGCTCGAAATTTAAAAGTGGGACATATCTGTGTTATATATTTTTAAATAGCAAATTTATTTGAAAATCGAGCTCAAGAGGCCATTTACAGCAATTAAAAAAAAATTATGCATTTTGGGGTATTATTCTGTCACCTTTCCCACTTTTTCGTCTGCTACGGTGGAGCTTAACTTACACGTGAATATTTGCGTGCTATGATTTATTACAACTTTAAAATATGTGGTTTATCTGAAGTTTTAAGCTTAGAACGTTTAAACCGGCTTTAGGTGAATCTGCTCCTTCTCGACCACGAGTCAGTAAGCCTGGATACGCTATACATAGGAGGACAGGGGTAGCCGCGCGTCGGCGCACACGCGCCAGCGCGTCAGTCTAGCGCCGGCGACCGATCTTAGTCTCCGTCTGCCGCTCAGGCGGAGCGAACGTGCGCGTCTGTCACAAAATGCCTCATTGTGCAGTGCTTTGGTGCAAAAAGTCGTCGAAAAATTCAAACTTGAACACAGATGGAGTCACCTTTCACGAGTAAGTACTTTCATTCAATTTGATAGCATTTTTCGCTTGAATTTCAGTAACAAACATCGGCGTAAATATGTATGGAGAGCTCTTTTCTGCTTACCCACCATAGGTCGACTATCGTGTTGGATGCAGTTAGCTCTTGTAATTTTTTTTGTTTATTGATAAATATGTATGTTAAATGTATACAGATATTTCATGCATTCTGCCTTATTGCCAAAGGACATTTCTTCTAGTCAACCTCAGCAGGTTTCCTCGTTCAATATTCGTTTATCGCGCTTTTTTCATTCAACCAGTACCTACCGGTTTTTACTTTTGAGCGACTCTAAAGGAATTAATTTCTTTAGGTCATGCGTCTACCGGGAATTAGTCTTGTTATACTTAGCATTAACAAAATTAATTCATAATGAATACCCCGTTAGCATTTAGCACTGCTAAGCGCCCTGATGAATAAAAATTAATGCTAAATGCTAAGCAATAATCACATTTAATTTTAGTTAGCATTGCTGTTTCGTTCGTAAAACTTTGTTGGTTCGTTTGTTTTGGAACGCACAAAGCAATGAAGTATGTGCTATTTATCTGTGGTACTGCTAAATGCTAAATGCTATATAGCGCCTGCGCTCCGCTGCTAGCTAGCTAGCTAGCATCTAAATGCGAAATGCGATGCGATCATGCGAGTGAGGGGTCGGAATTATCATCTGTCACGTGATCATTAGTTTTGGTCATATCTACAGAACCACTGGACTTAGACCCATCGTGTTGGTACTCAAACTGAACGTCTCGGTGAGATCTACCCATCTGTCACGTGTTAATTTGTTTTGGTCATATCTCGAGAACCACTGAACTTAGACCCATCGTGTTGGTACTCAAACTGAACGTCTCGATGAGATCTACCCATCTATCACGTGATAATTTGTTTTGGTCATACCTGGAAAACCTCATTTTACCGTAAAAGAATTAAATATCCACGTGGGTATGGCTGGTTAGTTTGTTAAAAAAGGCAACCTCATTTTACCGTAAAAAAATTAAATATCGAGGTGGGTACTCATAAATTTTTTATGGTAGGGTAGATTTTCGCGAATTTTTCGCGAAGTCATATTGCAATATAATTTGTCATATCGTTGGCTAAGTAATTAGCAAATAGTTGTTAATAATATAATTTTTTTTTTTTTGGTTACAAAACTTTTCGACTTTCTAACATTATTTTTTTAATTTTGGAAAATTCCAATAACAAATACTCCAATAAGATAATACCAATGTACGAGGTCTTACATATCATTGTTTTGGAAATTTTATGTAGATTTATAATAAAGTATCCGAGGTATCTCAGAACTTAGAACTATTATCGTGTTTATGCGAAAATCTGCAAATTCGCAAAATTGTGAAAGGGGCGTTGCCTTTGTTCATTTAAGAGAAAGTTTATTATTCCCTTGATGTAAAGAAGGGTTAAATATTGTTAAATCCGTTTCATCTTTTCATCGCGAATCGACACAATGAGCGACTTATTGTATGAATCCCGTTCAAACGTATGGAAGACTGGCGTCACTTGGCACTTGGCTACCTACTCGCTCGGCCAATCACGGCGTTCCATGCGCCGCTCCCGCCTCAGACTTCACACCCCTTTGGCGGCTACCTCGGTTCTCACACAAACGATGCCGTATTTCGTATCCAGGCTTACTGACTCGTGTTCTCGACCAACGATTTTTAGATGGTTTAACGAATTTAAAAGGTGAAAAACTAGCCTTGAAGATGAACATCTTGGATTGAGGAAGCTTTGTTGTCATTGGATACCTCGTTTGCTCTCCGAAACGGAAAAATAAACCCGTGTGGATTGGTGCCGTGAGATGCGTCTACTTTTTGAAAATGAGAGATCTAGATGTGTTTCTGAAATCATTACTGGGGACGAAACATGGATATTTCAATATGATCCGGAAAGCAAGAAGCGTTCGCCGGTATGGATGTTTCCAGATGGCCAGTTGCCAAAAAATGGCAAAGACCGCGGAACATTGGCAAAAATTTGGTGTCCAGTTTTTTTTCACGGAGTAGACACCTTGCAACATTAATGATATATAATTGTAGGTCAGTTAACTCAGAATGCTACACTACAGTCGCATTGCCGAAAGTTATCAAAGCTATGCAGGAGAGAGGACTAAAGACCAGGCTCCGGGGTATGATGCTGCACCACGACAACGCGTCTTCACACTCTTCCCCCAGGACAAAGGCGTTTATTCAAGAATCTGGTATCGAAACCCTACTTTACAGCTACGACTTAGCTCCTTAATGATTTCTTTTTGTTGCCCACCATAAAAGATAAGATACATTCAAAGTTTTTTCAAGTGCCGAAGAAGCGGTGGCTGCCTACGAATCAGCCATTTTTGACCTGTCGGAGGAAGACTGAAATAAATATTTCCAGGACTGGTTTAGGCGGATGGAAATTTGTATACAGATTGATGAAGAATATTAAAAAAAATATAATATAAATTGTAACTATATATTGTTTACTTTTTGCGTGTCTCAAAACTTATATAGTGACCTACGTATCATATCATTGTCCGTATTCATCTTCAACCGAAATGTTGATGCAACGCATGCATCTATCAATACAAAGGCGTACGCTTCAGAAGAGCTTGCTAAGCCATTTACTCCATTAATATGCGGATCTACTATAAGATAGCACCGTCACGAACAAGACATAGGCATATTGCCCACAGCCCAAGCATGCATAACGCTGCATTGATCATCTGTCGAAGAGGAAGATAGAGCACGACCAGTAGGTCATCAGATTTACTGCGGTAATCGTCTCTTTGAACAACTTCGCCTATAAGCCAGATTGCAACTTTGTCGAGGGTGAAATTGGCTGTTAGGTGAAATTAAGAACGAATATATTAAAATTTACACTGGATTTAACTTAAACCGTTTGACGTGGATATGTGAACAAGTCTTGTATTCTTTTATTCACTCACCTGAGAAGCTTGGGCTGCGTTCCGCACGTCCGCCGAGGAGCAGAATGTGCTGACGGTGTCTTACTGATGCACACTGCTGATGGGTCACACTGCCAGACCTGCTCCTCTTCACTACTAACCTCTACTATATTACTTAGTGGAGATTTTTCTAAAACAGTTTAATGCACTGGGGACTATGCCAAACTACTACGTATTGAATACAACATCCACAGTGGAAATAAGCCGTTTATCTCGTTAAATGTCCAATATGTATGATCTCCAGCCGAGATAGTGGAGCGGCAGCTCGGCTTAATGTCGAAATCGAGAGAACTTGGATTCTCGCCCGGTCGACGGTTTCGATTTAAGAACTTCAAAGCTCTTGTCACTTTGCCAGGTAATGAAGTAAAGCGGGGTCACTGCAAGCAAGCATCTGGAGTGTCGGGGTCGACTTATCTCGATTCCAAGTGACGCTTATGACGCAAACATCGCATCGCGCGAACTCGGGTTAAATAACGGGTGCGGCAGCATAACTTCCTTTTTTCAAAACGCAATAAAGAAAATATACAAAAATCGAGCACCACCCCAAGTCTTATCTCCAATGCAAAAGTACTGCGTCTAAAATAAAAAAATAAAAAATTGGGAATATAGGGCCTCTTTTATAGTTGCAGGAAACCTAAATGAAAATCTTAAGGCCCTATTCCGCCGATGCAAAACATGCGAACAATGAGCGTTTTGGCTTATATTAAGTGCCATTTGTTAGAATAATTTTCGAAACCAAATACTCATATTTTTCAATCGGATTTTTTTTTCTTTTCAATAAAAATATAAGAATTATAACATGCTTATTGATTTATTTCTTATAACATGTAACTTTTGCCAAAAAAAAAACCACGACAGAGGACCATAAATTACGTTTTTTTAGAAGAAATTGTTAAGAAAATCAAGACACCTATACAGAAAATATTCTGGAGAAATACAAGAAAAAGATGAGAACGATTATTTATCCTGCTTGTTTTTTTAGGTTTTGTATAGGTTAACCCTGGAAAAAGCTGCTAAAAACACCATGTTAGCAATTGTTTACGACAAGGTGGGGTTTGAAGGGGGTTTGTTAAGTAAATAAGCCACATTTTGAGTAAAAAATTTTTTTTTATAAAGTTCTCTTTATTCTTGGCTTTCGTGATCAATTTTCATATTTGTTCTGTGTGGCCTGGTTTCTCTGAAAAAATTTTTTGAAAATTTCTAAAATCTCGTTTTCTCCTAAAATTTGCATATCACAGCCTTAAGTCTTAAAGTTCTCACGGAAAACTAATAGTACGGAACCCTCTCCACGCGAGTTCGACTCGAGCTTTTTTTTAAATTTAGGTAGACATCTAAAGTTTGGTTTTGCATGGTCGTGGCCTTGAATTCACCAAAAGTCACTGTTTGGTGTGCGATTTTGTCAGTTGGGATTGTTGGTCAATGGTTTCTTGAAGAAAATGAGATCACAGTCAATTCAGGCCATTATGTATGTGAAAATGCTCGAGGATTTCTTTTCCACGACTCAATGAAATGAGCTTAGGAGACACATGGTTTCAACAGGAGCAACGGCTTACATTTCAAGGTCATCGATGGCTGTTTTGAGGAAACACTTCCCAGGGTGCCTCATCTCCCTGAGGGGCGATTTGGAGTGGCTAGCGCGCTCCCCCGATTTTTCCTCTTGAGATTTCTTTTTGTGGGGTTATTTGAAATGCCGCGTTTACGCCAACCGCCCAAGAACCCTAGAATACCTGACGGGAAGAAACGGCAAAAATACCCGCCGCTATGCTGGAAAGAGTATATATAACAAACGCCAGAATTCGGTTTACCCAGTGTATTGACAATGGGGGGCGCGTCACCTACCAGATATGATTTTCAAAACTATGAAAAATCCAACTTTAGATGTCTACCTACATTATAAAAACATATTCATAAAATGCGCTTTATAGCCTTTTGAAAAAAGGAAGTTATGCTGTCACACCACTACGCAACATGTCGCGCAACTTAAGTCTACGTGCCGCGTTCAACGTTATGCGAACGTCGCATTCAACATAGCGCGGCGGCATTGACATGCCTCGGGACAAGTTGCGGGCAATATATCTACAGTGAGAGGCTGAAGTGCGTGCCCTAAACCCGTAATAGCCCGTTCTTAGTTTGCGTGCGAATTGCGACGCACGGGGCGTGCGGCGCAATTCATAAAAAATTTGGTGACATCGGTCGCGAGGAAAAAAATTAAGAAAGAAACATTATTTATTCGTCACACATATTTTACAAAATAAACAAAGTATTTAACCTAAAATCATTCTGCCGAAAGGGGAGCCCAATTACGTCGCATCTCCGCCGTACGCTGGCACAGTGAGTCATATACGCCAGTCAGTCAGTCAGCCAGCGTGTATGCGTCCACTGCTGGACATACATCTCTCAAATTTTCCTCAAGTCCTCCCGGCCTTCAGCAGTACGGAATCAATGCTTTCCGCCGACGTACTACAGTAATAATTAATTACGTAAGTACGTATCCCAGTGCATTGTTTGCTTTTACATACCTACACATGGTTGGTCTCATACATGATGATGATAGATCAGCATATTCTATGAGATAGAAGATAGAACGTTTTGTAGTGCCAATCTTGAAATAGAGTTACTGCAGCCACCGGCGTGCGGTGGTGGCGTGAAACTTTTTATTTATTGTGCGCGAAGCCTGCGCCCGCTTCCAGTTTCGAATAATAAATCGACGCGACATCAGGCGGGCACCAGTCCAACCGACTCGACGCGACGCGGCCGCCATGTTTGAGGAAGTCGCGCGGAAGCGCGAGCTGTTTCGTTCCAAATTTAAAAATTCAATTTTTCGTCAGAATGCCCTGACGTTGAGGACAGCATTGCGTTCATTCATTACGCCGCCTGACGTATTCGCGTGCGGCAGCGAAACAACTGCGGAACGGAACATTTTGCCAAGTTTAATAATCACAAAAAAAAACGTATAATTAAAAAAAATTCTAATATTCTATCTAAAATTATTTTATTATTATTAAATTTATCATATAATACATATTTTACTACATATAGTTCTAGGTAATCTCGGATTGAATTTATTAGTATTTCAATAGTTTCGGGCTCCATTATAGAGAAATTCTGTCGGAACCGACAGAACACGTAGGGACACGTAAGAGTGCGAAACGTGACTAGCGGTACCCGCGCGTCGGTGTAATGTCAGTTTCGCAACTAAGTGCGGAACTGTGACGATAAGGACGCAACTATAGAAATAGCACTAGAGAATGAGCGAGGCATAACATATGCCAAATGATCCCAGTTCCCATACTTGTTGACAGTTTTTAATCATTTATCATTTCGCTGCTGCATTTCGTCAGCGTGTATGCGTGCACTGCGGCCAATCGCATCTCCAATTTTCCTCCAGTTCTCCCGGCCTTCGGCGATACGGAACAACCGCTTTCCGCCGCTATTTTAGTATTAGTGCGTCATTGCTAAAAACCATTGCTAAAGCTTAATGGTTCGAATCAGCCATTTAGCTTTGCATCACTTCCGATACTGCTTTTCTATACAATACTTTTAACGTTGATATAGCATAGGAGATGGTCTGCTACGTGTATAACTAGGAAACATTTACCACCACTACACTATATACAGAACGTTACACGTGCCACCTGCCTCTGCTTTGACCAAAAAGCAAAAAGACAACGAGGCCGCTTTACAAGCATGCCCTATCTCTGGCGCGCCCGCCGCCGCCGCACGCTTGCGCAGATTTATCACCGTGTAACAAGCGCCGTTCCACATTTGAATATTCATAAATACGGTCGGCGGCAAACTGTGCACTCTCCTGTTTGAGCTCGGTCAGTGCTTTCTAGCTAAAATTTTAAATGTGGCCAGCTTTGCTCCCACTTTTAATGAGTGCAAAATGCCTATCGTATATTTTTGTGCTGACGCGACTTTGACTCACCAAAAACAGTCGTTTGGTTATGTATGAATAAAAACGTACATATACTATGGAAATTGTTTTATTTTTAAAAATATCGACTTTTATACCGCGCGGCACGTAACTTGGCCTCTGTGCGAGAGGGACGACGTTATACGCATGCGATCGTTGGTATAACGCTGTCCCGCTCGCACAGCGGCCAAGTTACGTGCCGCGCGGTATAATAATAAGCGCGAAACTTTTCCTACTAGGGTGACAGACCCAATTGCTAGCACTGCACCAGTTTATCAGCACCTCGGCGAAAAATCAAAAATATAAGATATTGTATATAGTTTGCAAGTTGGCAAGTGCAAAAACATACAAAAGCGTTTTTAATTTTTAATACTAGCAACATTATACAACGCTATATTTCAAATAGGCGTCACAATAAAAACCGAAGTTGTGTGTGTTGCACTTGTAGGAGTTTTTCGGCAACATTGAGACGTCGACCGTAAGTACGTGCTTCAAAATTTTATTCGATTTAAAATGCATTATGGGTGTTGTGAAGAAATAATTGTTTTCAGTGGCTTTATAGACGTTTATTCTAACCTAATTCGAAGTAAATTTTAAGGTAATCATTTAATTTATTTCAGTATACTGGATGCCGATAAGTGGGTATCGAATCTTTAAATTTTCCAATTATCAGCACTCCTGCTGATAATTGGTTAAAATAAGCTTAAACAGAATTAATATTTTTTATTTATTTTGGACTATCTGTACTATGAAATAAGTTTGAATTTCGATATAAAAAGTGATTACAACCCCGTTTTCCAAATGTCAGCCCCGTGCTGAAAACACTATTTTCCATTTATCGGCATGGTGCTGATAAATGGTTCAACTATATGGCAATAATTGGATCATCTTAGCCCCGTGCTGAAAATACAATTTACCATTTATCAACATGGTCCTAATATTGGTTCAAAAATATGTCAATAATAGGTCTCATACCATGCTTTTTATTTTTAAGTCCTAAAATGAAGCCAAAAGAGACATAGAAAAAATAAAAAAATCAAAATAATAATAAAAAGAAAGCAGCATGGCCAAGAAAACATAATAAATGCTTTAAAAGCAATAGGAAATGGAATGTACAAAAAATTGGCATCAAAAACGGTCGGTGTATCACGAGGAATTTTACAGTCTAGACTTCAAAAGGACGGTAAAGACCTGCCAGGCCCTAATCCAATATTATTTAAAGATAAAGAAGAGAGCATAGTGACCTAGTTTTAGTAATTTAATGGAAATGTAAACTGACTGATTATTACATACATAACTATGTACATAAATAGGTACATAGAGTGTGTACTGCGTGATAATAAAAAATAGTACCTACTACCTACTTGCTTCTTATAAAATATTTGATTTACAGCCTCGTTCTCTAAATACTTATCGGTGCTGATAATTGGCTAAATAGGTGCCATTAATTGGCGGTGACCGTGCTAACAATTGGTGTTTGGGTCATTTTTTAATAAAATTCAATTTTAAACCAGAATACTTAAGAATTATTAACAAATATGCTTGTAAAGAACAATTAATATCTATTCGAAACTTTATCGATACATTAATAAGTTGTAGAGTTTTGTTTTCAATACAAAATTTCGATTTAAAGTTTGATGATCTACTAAAGTGCTGATAATTGGGTCCGTCACCCTACTTTCTACTTTCTACTTAAATTTTCTACTTTCTCAGAATTCAGCAAAAATTGAGAACGAATGATATTTTTATTTTCCCAAAATATTGTGCACCGAGGACGTAATAACGAAGGCTTCGAAGGTTTTTTGCTCTATTTATATTTCTCCACGTCCACGGAACATTGGAGAAGCTCGATATTGCCCCACTTCTAATCCTGAAGCCCAATGTTCGCGGAGAGCTATTGTTTCGCGTCGATCAAAGAAGTCAAATGGGTAGAGAGGTCATTAACTTGCCGAAGAGGTAAAGTCATAAAAGTCAAGATTTGTACCGTATGGGGCCGGTACTTTAAAAGAATAGCCCCACTGCATCTCTCCCCGTGTATGTCGTAAAAGGCGACTGAGGGATATGACTCCCTTCTTATATTACTAGGTGGTAGGGTTCAACCCGCCCGGGTTGATACCACCGCACTGAATGAAAGGTCGGTCGAAACGGCTATGTAAATAGTTTTGTGTTTTCCATCCAGTTCAGTGTAGCCGGCACGACCGAAGGGAAGCACTGACGTGGCACCTAGTTCACGAAGGTGTTATGGGCTGGCATCACGGATGTTGTAGGCGATGTAGCCAACCGTGTCAGTTTCCATAAAAAAAAAGTTATTATAAATGGTGAGCACATAGGCGAAATTACAAATTTTACACCTGTGGACACACATATCTTTATCAACACGCGTGTTGCGAGTAATAAACTATGAACGGTGTGCATTCGATCATTTTTATGGAACTTGGAATGGTTGGCTACCTCATCCAATCCGGATGGGATTAACTCTACTACCTAGTAAGACAAGAAGGGGAGGAACCTACAGTTTTACGTGAAATCTGAACCACGGTCAGCCCCAACGCAACGGTCGAGCGGTCACCTGTGCCGACCGCGCCCGGGTGTGTTTTTTTTTTATGGAAACTGACACGGTTGGTTACATACAACGTCCGTGATGTCAGCCCATAACACCGTGTGAACTAGGTGCCATGTCAGTGCTTCCCCCTTTGATCGTGCCGGCTACGCTGAACTGGTCGGAAAACACAAACTATTTACATAGCCGTTTCGACCGACGTTTCATTCAGTGCGGTGGTACCAACCCGGCCGGGTTAAATCCTACCACCAAGTAAGATTAGGAGGGAAGGGACCTACAGTTTTACGTGGAATCCGAACCTCGGTCAGCCTCCAACGGTCAGCGGTCACCCATCCATGTACTGATCGCACCCAGCATTGCTTAACATTCAATAGCGACAGTTGACTGTCTGCACCACTGAGCTATCGAGGCTGACTGAGGCGTGTTCTCTTCACGATCGTATGTAGATCCGCCGGGGCTGACAAAATGATCTTGTTGAAAACGAAAGAAATTGTATGAGCTGTATGTATGACAATAGCATTTATATACTTTTAAATTCTTCGACGATTGGCGATATTTATAATCGTTCGACGGCCGCTCTTGTTTGTGGACATACGACCCGATAGAAACTCTTCCACATTTATATTACACACGCTTTCATACAAACTGTTAGGTAACTCGAAAGTATTGGTTCGCCAAGATGACTTTGTGAAGTCGTGTGTGGGCGGCGGTCAGTCGTGCCCGCCTTCTAGTGGCCGAGATTATTAGAGGCTGCGTGCGTGCGTGAGCAGCCTTCGTGGTAACCGGATATATGGACTCTGTGTCTAGTGGACCTGCGCGTAGAGTTACCATTTCGAAATTGGAAAAGTTCTGACAAAAAACTGGACTTTAAAAAAAAGTCCGGACATTGTAATCACAAAATGAAATAATGATCATCATCACATCAATCATCAATACAAATAATAAATCTGTAAGGGATGGTCGTGGAGTAAGTTACTTTGTTTTATGAGATACTACGTTTGTAGACTCTATGTATGATACTTAAGCTAAATTGACGATTTTTAGAAATCATTTCTGTATGTATGTATGTTCCTCCATAACTCTTAAACCGATCACCCGAATTCTATGAAACTTAGTGAAAGCACATTTAACTAAACAGGACACAGGATAGGCTAAATAAATTACCTACTACTTTAAATTACTTAAAACCAAATTTACTTTCTTATTTTTAAATATGAATTTCACACGAGCGAAGCCGCGGGCAAAAGCTAGTGAATGAAATATAATCTCACTAACTATTTGAAGTACTAGAGTATAGTTTAATAAATCCGGTCGGATGGTTACTCTACATGTGCGCCAGTTCACTTCAAAAAATTCTGCAGCAGCGTCTGTGTGTGGCCGGGTACTTGAAAATAATATGCCCACTGCATCTCACCCCGTGCGTATCTTAAAAGGTGACAAAGGCGGATAAAGATAACATGGCGCGCTAAAAGGTGACAGACTAGCAGCTCTCACATTGGCACGGCCCTTCTACAGTCATGCAGCAGGTCGACTGTTTTCGTTCCCTACTAACTGCTCGATAGCTGTCATGTTCTAATAGTTTTTATATACGGTGGATTATGTCAATAGTTCCTTTTTGAATAAATGTGCCGGTTCAAATTCAAATTTCATAAATTCTGAAACTGAAGTTTCACAGAAGAAATCAGCGACATTGGCAAACATGCGAGAACTCCGTAGCGCGTCTACGAAGCGACGACGACGGCGGCGTAGCAGTCGTAGCACCGCAGCATAAAATTTCTGTGGCGCCAAAATAATATAATGCAGTCGTAGCGCTGCTACGAATTTCGTAGAGGACGCTCGTAGCACTGCGAATATTCTGCATTCATATCAGTGAAATACCGTACCTACCAGGTGTAGGGAAATGTATGTAACACTTTCTTGCATGTAACGTCGTCCGTGCAAACTGCTCCATTTTTATTATTTTGGAAACGTTTCTTATTTCCTTATTTCCTTTCCTTATTCCTTATTCCTTATTCCTTATTCCTTACCTATAATAAAATCCAACGTCTGCTTTCTGTCTGAGTGTCTGAGTGTCTGTCTGTCCGCTTATAACTCGAGAACCACTGAACCGATTTTAATAAAACAAAATTCTACGGATAGCTTGATTCTTCCCATCAACTATAGGCTACTTACTATCACGCTAAATGGCTTATGAGGTTAGCAGTGAAGTGAAATATGAGAGCGGGCGGAGCCGCGGGCACAGCTTGTCTTAAATATAATATTTAATTTTTTTCTTAAACTTGTTTCATATTGCTTTTGCCCTTGTTAAACTGCTTCCAATGAATTATTTTAATTAATGTTAGTTTACAAATTTTTAGATTTATTTTTAGCTCAACACACAAGTTGTTATGTTATTTACGATTTTGTATGGAGAAAGTTAACTTCCGTCTCGTCTTAAGTGTTACGATCATAATAATCGAAAATAAATTAATGTAATTGAATGACAAAGTTTCTTTATATAATTTTTTTTTAGAATTATCAAATTAGTAACTTAATTATAATAACGCTAAAGGTGTTTTACTCTCGGAAACTAAGGTTGCAATAATAGTTGTATAATAAATTAACAATATATAAAACCCATTATATATATATATAACGTACTTGAAAAAGTAATTAGATTTATGTCAGATATATTTGCCACAATCCTCTGTTTTAATTCTGTCTCCCCGATCATTGTCACTTCGAAATTATGGAATTTATTATTTCCTTACATTGCCTCTTTGGTTTAATTTTCCTCGCAGACTGAATACTTAAGGATTCCCCACTGGCCGTAAAATAATAAGTAGGAAACCTTCTCGCAGATATTAAAAGAATTTCAAGTATCCGACAAAAATGTGCAGTTAATATCAGCTTTGCGAATTTTACGACGCACCTACTCCTTCAAATATTTCACAGAGTTCCCTCTAGCTTCATTTTGTAGCTGGCGGAATGTGCCTTACTGCTTTTAACTGTATAACGTCGGGAATATTATGAGAGCGTAATAATGAGGGACGCCTTTGTGCAAATACGCCGTCGGTAAGTAACAAAGCCGCCAAATCTCGTTTGTGAAAAAAGTTTGTTAAATGTACACAAATACACATAGATTGTGTACACTTGGTTCGAATACGTTTTACACTGATTGTAGACTGTACAAGTGTCTGACCATATTATTTGATCGGGGTGCACTATTTATTTTTATATAGGAAACACGAAATGTGGCGCCGAGCCACCCATAAGGTGTCTAACGATGCCAATGGACATCCGCCGCACACGGTTTTATTATCTTTATAAGCGTCAGTACTACATCAAAGTTGTTAACTTCTATGAGCTCCGTTGCATGTTGTACATCAATAATAAAGGGAATAATTAAGTAAATGTACCTACTTTTTAGGTTTCCGTATCCCAGACGGAAGCCTATTACTAAGCCTCCGTCGTCTGTCCGTCCGTCCGTCCGTCCGAAGGCTGTATCTCTTGAACCGTAATAGGTAGCCGGTTGAAACTTTCACAGAATATGTGTTACTATGGCGGATGAAACTAGAAATAAGAAAAATAAGAATAAGTTAAAAATTAAGGCGGGTCCCCATACAAGAAACGTTTCATTAAAATCGATTAGTCACACTATTGAATAACAGATGGCGCCACAAGATTTTATTCATTGCATTTTTATAGCCGCTAAAGTGCCAACGACCTCATTGAGGTGCTGTCATTTCCTACCGTGAATTGCTATCGACCTCATTGAGGCTTCTCTCCGATCTTCCTACATATCTTCAAAATTAAAATTCGAAGACCATGCCACCTGAGCGGATAGGCGGATATTATTGATAGCGGATAGATACGGAAACCTTCGTGCGCGAGTAAATCAAATTAAATCTTACAATCAATGGACTTAAGAGTATTCTTATTCCTCAGTCGACCTTCGTCCTCGACCTTGGTCGTCTAGGTCTTTTACGGAATTATGTACTTACATATATACACATCTCACGCTGTATCCCGATAATTGGGGTAAACATAGTAATCGGTGTTGGTTTTTAATATGTTTTATTTTACAAAAGTTATAGTAAGACATGTATGTGTACATTTTGCAGTGTGCGAGGTTATTATTTCCGAATAAATAAATAAAATATAAACTAATGATTTTTTTAAATTTAATGTAATCCATATATAATTCATAACAAAATAAAATTCTGGTCCTGTTACGCTAAGATGTAGCTCTCATGCAAACCGAATTGTTCCGCGTGCCGAAATAAAGGTACCGTAGCGGGCTTACTTTCTTTCTTCTTTTTAATACGAATTTCACGCGAACGAAGCCGCGGGCAAAGGCTAGTAGTAAATAAAAGTCTTATGAGCAAAGGTTTCGCGTTATACGGATACGGAGTACTTCAGTTTCAAAAAGGAACCGCGCACGCAGCAACCCTCTCTCTGCATGTGAGTGAATGTTCACACATGACAAGCTTTTTTTTTAATAAACCCCACCTTAAAGATGAAGTACCAAAAGTATATCTGTTTCAGTTAGTTAGTACGCTGTCGCCTCACAGCAAACAATGTCTACCACGAACCGCACAATCCACATCGCAACTAGCTCGCTGCGTGCGGTCGTAACTTCCACAATCAACACGTGCGAACTGAGCTAGTTGCCTGTCACGAACAATCCAACTTACTCCGTGTACAAACACCTCATGTGGATAGCATTGAAACAGGCGAATGTGTGTGTACACAATCACACTATACGCCGTTCGCTTAGTTGAAGGAGCGAATGCTCGCAACGTTGTTTACGCATATCGAGCGTTCGGCGTTCGTTAGCATTCATACCGCGTGTTCGCTGAGGATTTAACGTTGCGCGTCGGTTGAGCCGGCACATACGAGGAATAGAGATAGTGGAATACCATTCGACGTTTATAAATTGAAATGTTCCGTTTTAAATATACACCAGTATAAAATATTGAACATCACTAGGCTGCCGAATTTTTTTTTTTTTGCTAATCTTTCGCGCGCGCCCTAGTTCGTCCTCAGGTTTTTTCCTTAGCGTGTGGCGCGTTTCGAAGCGAAGTTCTATTCACGTACTTTGATGAATAACCGTAGCCTCGAGCGCGCCGGCTTACGTTGCTATACGGTAATGCAAGAATGTAAATATTGTGTGGCGCCCCTTCCCGTGCACCCGTCCGACCCCGACATAATGCTCCGCGCTGAAGAAGCTTCTTTCGAACATAAATAACTGTTAGAGGCGTCCGCCTAGTTCTTTGAAGTTATACAGAATAATTGAAGCTAAGTTATATAACCGGTAGAGAGAGCTTTTTCGCCGCTCTCTGAGAATTTCTTTTATCTTTTTTAGAGAGAGAAAAATTAAATCAGTCCGTGAAAAAAATTCGAAATAGACCAGTTTCGGGCATCACCGGTTTTGAAGTTTGAAAAAATTAAAAATACGGACGGACAATAAATAAGAATTAGATTTTTTTAAATTGATGTCAAAAGATTTGTGCTACTTGTGTTAATTGCCCAGGTTTTGTAGTTTTCAAAGAGACGCAGTGCGAGCCCTTTGAGTATTATGTTAGTGATTTTTTTCTTGAAGGCGCAAGTCAGTCACAATATATTGTGCAGAAATATCTCGTACCTCGAAGTACTTGTTCTGACAAGAATATGTAGGTACTGAACATGTGGCAAATGATATCGAAGACGCGTGACACGATGATATTTGAACAGCGCTCGCCTGGGGCTGAGGGATAACATGTCACTCTGCGGGAAATTGAATAGGTGTCAGGTGACAGGTGTATGGAACTGGGGGATATTACTTATCTGCCTGTTTACATTTCCGGTCCCGTTATCGTGTTAGTTGCAGCCGCTCCGCGCCGCCGAGCGCCGCGTGTGATGATGAGTTGTAGCTGTGTTGCGGCAATGTCCAACTATGTAAGCTGTACTTAATTATATACTCGTACAATATATTGACTGTTTACTAGGGGACAAATCAAGTTTATTGGAAGAGTATTCATGGGGTGGAACAATGATATTTTAGGAAAGATAGGTTATCTATATGACATTCAGTGCTCACACATGGCACGTCCTTGAAAAGTTGAGAGGAAGAACTATAAAGTGATGCGCCGACTCGAATAGTCTTATTCCAATTATTAGAATTAGTGCAGAATCTCATAACGATGTGTTAGCGGCTCGTGGTTAGTGGTCCGAACGCGTGCGTAGTTGGTGGGCGACTAACTTCAGACAGGACTGTGGTCTTGTATTTAATGTGCCGCTTGGGAGCTCAGATAATCTATCTACCTCCTTTTAACTTTTATAATATCTTTGGGGTGGAACATATAAAGCTTATCTGTATTGTATTAAGTTCCAATAAGAAGGAATGAGATGAACACTTATAGCATTGTGCTGTGTATAAATATCTGCTATGTCAAGCGTCTTTTTTTTATAGAAAGCGCGACATGTGGCGCCGAGCCACCCATAAGGTGTCTAACGACGCCAATGGACATTCGGCCGTACGCGGGGGTTGCGAATGCCATGCCGGCCTGTCAATTTAAACTGAAAATAATTTAAGAATTTCAGCTTCTCCAAATAATCGCATTCGCTATTTGAAACAGCGACCCCTAGAGTTACGTTTATTCATTTGATAGAGTACACGCAAAGCAACATGGCACGTAGTAAAACTTCAAACTGGTTTCTATCTACGATCACAGTTCCAACATAATCATCCCCTGGGCCTCTTAGAGTTAATAACCAGAAAATATGATTATATTAAGGTTTATTTCCTTACCCCCAGCCAATTTGCTTCCTCTGCAGCGGTTTCCCCACCTATAATATTGGTATTTATTAGCAAAGTCCGCACAGGGGACGCAATAACCGCAGTGATGGGCTCTATAACCGATGCAAATCCCCAGGAAATCTGGCCCAGGATTTAATTCGATTTGTTACAACTTCGGCCAACTTTATAGGCGGCCCCGTAGGCAGTTTATACCTATACGAGGGCGGACTAGAAAGTTTGCAGCTTCGCCTAGAAGTTAATCCAACAAAAATATGTCTGCAAAAAAGTCAAGTTTGAGGTGAGTTCGCCACGGTGAAACCTTATGTGCGACAAGTTCAACGTCTTCCACAAAGAACTACCTTAATACGAAAAGTTTTTTATCTTGAGCATGGTCATTCTGATTTTGAATTTGCATTGGCTTGCCGTAACTTGCGCACTGTGTATTCTAACGCTGTTTTAAACAGGATTTACATCACAGCAAGAAATCGCGGCTGGTGGAGAACGGCCGCCGATCGCTGCTCTGTGGTTTGCATAATATATTCATATCCAGCCTGACCTTCGTTGTAGAAAAGAATAGAATAGAAATTATTTATTGTACACCAAAATATTAACAATGATCCGTGAAGAAAACTTACATAAGAACAATAGAAATTAACAATTGGCTTTTATAAAACAGGTTTATAAAAATGTAATAACGTAATGATCGCCTCTACAATGCATAACATTCTAACCTGCTGCTACAATTTACCTTCAAGTGAACATAAAAATATAAAATGTGTTATCTTCAAAGTACACGGATTGTAAACCACGCGACGGAAAAATGCCTCTAAGATCTAGTCTAGTGCAGCGTCTCCCACCGCGATGCAGATCGTAAAAGTCTCGTTTTTACGACGCGGCCATATATCTTGTTCCAACTCATCCTACAGGGTTAAAACATTCTACAGGGTTAACATTATGGCGACATAAGATGCTGGACAGTGTACGCCTGAATAATTATTGGTTCGTATAACTGGTATTTAATCGGTTGTGCAGATCTTTCCTTTACAGAACCGGTAAACTCTGGATTGCTCCCTCTCCTACTAAAAAATCTAAAAAATCTAGAAATACTAAAAAATCGCCAAATGCGAGTCGGACTCGCGCATTGAGGGTTCCGTACCTCCACACAATATATTTGTGTTATGTGTTTACCAAAATAATTGTGTTTTCGAAATTAACGAAACGCCTAAATAAAAACTACAGCAATGGTTTGACTGTCAGGCAAACCATTGCTTCTTGTCGGTAAAGTAGAAAAAATGCTTTTTTCGCAACTATTTCATTGTCGATTGTCGAAATAAGCTACAGATTGCAGTTTTCCTGTAATCTGTAGCTTATTTACTAACCTGGTTCTCCTTTGTTTGTTCCTAGGAATATAATAGAAACTCTTTTTCAAAGGAAAACGGTACGTAAAAATAAACCATAAAATATAGGACTACGCGCTGACGGACTTATCACTATAAGTGATTTCTTCCAGTCAACCTTTGAGTGATAAGGAATACAATCATAAAGAAAGAGGAATTAGTATTAAATAACTAATATTAATAATTATGCAAGTAACTGTGAGTTTTCTTCGCTTCACGCCAGTACAGAGATGACAGGATCGCGGTCTAACTTGTTCATCATTATTTTCGAGTAACACGTGCAGAAGCCTATTTCGGGCCAGGTCGTCGTTCAACCACGCACCTATCCTGTATTAATAATAATAACCAGCTCCGTATATAACTTCAGTTAGCCCCAGTTGGGTCGTAACTTGTGTCAAGACTAGCGACCGAACCACTTCCTTCTAACCGCTTGTATAATCCTCCTAAATTATATTGTCGTTCTCCTACCTAGTATGAACTCTCCTACATAGTGGAGCTCACGAAAGTAAACAGAATATAGAAACGCAGAGTGAGATGACATAGACGAATAGAGGTAGTTTAACCACTGGTAATCTTTAGATTAAATTTAAAATTTAAATTTTGCCTCAAACGCTTAGAATGCGGACTTGAAACTCGGGGGACAAACTTAGACATGGCTAACTTAGATATGGCTAAGGACCAAATGGACCTGGGTTTGTCATCCAAAGCTCCGGAAGTTATTTTCCACATGGCGAAGCACACGTTTGCACTTTCAATCGCGACATATGTCGTAACTGTGAACGAGTTTTAAATCGACTGATATTTTAATAAAAATATATTAAATCAAATCAAATATACTTTATTTATTGTACATCGATGTATTGTACACAAAAAAAAACACGAAGTGCGAGTGCGAGTTAAATGCGGTGTAGCATTCTTTATCTGGTAAACTACATATAATATACAAATAAATTTTATATCATAAAACCAATTGAATGGAAGTTACAAGAACATAATTATGTAAAATTTAAGTGTTAGTCCAGTCAAATTAAATATGAAAAGGGGGTCGTGCTTGCAAAAGGTCGTCTCGTTCTGAATTTTTTATATGTTGTTAGGACCTAAACCAATATTAAAAAACCAGATTTGCAATTTCCAAAGTGCTGTGCGAGCGGGGGTGTACCAAAAAAACCATGAAATTTTCGGACATTTTTCAGTTTTTGCTCAATATCTCAGTGAAGGAAGGGTCTGACCGGCATAGTCACTTTACATACTTTTAAAGTAGACTAAATTTGCCACAATTTGAGACCAAGGCGAGCTCTATACAGCTATTGGTTCCCAAGATACAGTTCTTAGAAAAAAGGCTATTTTTTTCAAAAAGTGTTTTTCTTTCGAAATGGTCACTTATTTTGTGAAATATCTTCTATAATACGTCTCCTACGTCAAATTTGATGTGAAATGAAGTTGTAGTAAATTTAATTAGCTTTCATTTGAAACCAACTCGTACCTCTCTCGGCCAAGCGGTTCTCTCAAAAACGGTAAATAACCAAAAAACAGTCACAAGTGGGTTATGGGGGTAAATGCAAATAAACTGTTCTCACGTCTTTTTATGGTTTTATTTATCAAACAGTTACAATAATTTTACATGTTTTTTTCTTACAGAAAAAATTGGGAACAGTTGCAGACAAATGAAGGACCCCGTGGCAATAACATTCTTTTTGGATCGTGAAGATCTGCTAATCTTGCAAGGAAGGCTATTTTAGGACGGCCGGCCCTTCCAGGGTACCTCTTAGTGTGTTGCGAAATGTCTATCAAGCCGGGCGTGTGTTTCGTGTGTCGTGAGGACCTCGACACAGGTTATGTTGTGATCATTAAAGAACGAGCACATTGGAAATAAATCTACAGAATTCGAATTTTTTTCAAAAAGGTTAGGCTACAGGGCAAGCCCTAAACCCGATCGTCTTTTTTTAGGCTCAAATTGTAGCTGACTAAATTTTCCAGAGGAACTTTTCTCAATTTTTTTATATCATTCTTCGTTTCCAAAATATCGAGCGCCAAAATCAAAAATTCGGAAAAAATTTAATAATTTTTTTACTATTTCGGCCATAACTTTTTCGTTTTTTACTTTCTCGAATAATTCTTTTTGCACCTTACATCTCTCGTGAATACGCCACTTTTGAGCTTTTTTTGAATATCATATCTTCACAACTCTCAGAGATATAAGGGGATGGCACTTTTTCGTGAAATCGGAGCCTACACAGGAGCGAACGATAAAACATTTCCAATATCGACACCGTCCATAAAATTTTGTATGATCATTGGTACAAGGAACAAAAAGGCGAAGCGCAGTAAGAGCGGTTGAGAGTTGTGAAGGCAGCAGCAGAAATCATCGTGGAAGATATCCGCACACAAGTGTATGACACAAGTCAGTATCCCCCCTCGGACGATTTCTTCAACAATGTTGATTCTGTCATCCCTGAGTCACACGCCCGGATGGACAGACATTTCGCAACACACTGAGAGCTGCCCTGGAAGGGCCGCGCGTCCTAAAATAGCCTTCCTTGCAAGATTAGCAGATCTTTACGATCCAAAAGTATGATATTGCCACGGGGTCCTTCATTTGTCTGCAATTGTTCCCAATTGTTTCTGTAACAAAAAACCATGTAAAATTATTGTAACTGCTTGATAAATAAAACCATAAAAAGACGTGAGACCAGTTTATTTGCATTTACCCCCAAAACCCACTTATGACTGTTTTTGGTTATTTGCCTTTTTTGAGAGAACCGCTGGGCCGACAGGTACGAGTTTGGTTTCAAATGAAAGCTAATTAAATTTACTACAACTTCATTTCACATAAAATTTTACGTGGGAGACGTATTATAGAAAATATTTCACAAAAAAGTTACCATTTCGAAAAAAAAATCCTTTTTGAAAAAAATTGCCTATTTTCGAAGAACGCTATCTTGGGAAACAATGGCTGTATATAGCTCGCCTTGTTCGCAAATTGTAGCAAATTTAGTCTACTTTTAAAGTATGTATAGTGACTATACCGGTGGGACCCTTCCTTCACAGAGATATTGAGCAAAAACTGAAAAAAGTCCGAAAATTTCATGGTTTTTTTGGTACACCCCCGCTCGCACAGCACTTTGGAAATTGCAAATCTGGTTTTTTAATATTGGTTTAAGTCCTAACAACATATAAAAAATTCAGAACGACACGACGTTTTGTAAGCACGAATGTATATCTTGACTGGACTATGTGTAATTAATTACACTATAATGTGTGATGCAATTTTGTGTCACAAACCACATAGATAGGTACGTGTAAAATTAACTTTTTGTGATATATTCTATGAGAAGGCAGTTGTAAGAATGTCCACTTTGCCCGAAAGAGAAGACCGTAATAAACATAGACCCCCGTGTCGGTGCGTCACCTGCATAACTTAATAACGCGCATATTTCAGATTTCGCAAAATGTTTCATAAAAATTAATTATCCCGGCGGCATTGTTTATCATCGTCGCTAATTGGAATTCCGACTCGGAATTAATTTCAATTTCATTTGACAATAATTTCTCCCGCTTCTCTCCCTGCGCCACCTCGATATTAAACCGGAATGAGGCGTACTCTCGCCTCTATTTTACAACCTATTCCAATATGTGCAGCTCGTCCTTTTCCAAAGCCACGCGCGTGACAAGAAGGCAATGTGTGTCATCGCGAAGTAAAATTAAGCCGTGAACGTGTTTCTTCCACTGGCAGGAGTTTAATTATTCCTAAGCCCTGCCCACGCGCGCTCACCTGCGCTTCGCGCGTCATCGTAATGTTTTGTTGGGACGGAAGATAAACGAATCTTTTCGGTTGGAAAATGCCGCAGCAGGTATGATTTTAATTTACAATAATAAAACGGGTAACACCCGAAATGGAGATGTGAGTCATAATTGGAATCTGTCGCTTCGTCTACATCATCGGGTCAACCAAACGTAGTGGAGCAGTTCGGTAAAGTTAATCAGTTAGTGCTCAGAACAATATGCGAACTTTTGCTATTGGCAGTTTTCGCCACCTCAGGTTAAGTCTGGTCCAATAGTTATTTGTGGGTTAAAGTAAAATTTCTCATACATTTGACTAAACTTAACCGGCAGCTACATAGCCGGAGGTAGTGAAATCGGCCATAAGTCTGTTGTTCTGAGCTAAAACCGCTGATATTTATCTCATGTTATGGTGTCTGGCTGAGCATGGCTTCGTGAGGTGAGGTTGGTTTGGCTGCTCGTTTGGCTGTTTTGGGTAACTCTGGTCCCTCGGCAAAGTCGCGCCAATACTGGTTTTCCTAAAAAAAATAACCCGAAAATAGAATGGATTATGTCAATTTGTTGTGTTTTGTTGGTCATATAATACGTCTTGGATTTTCGGTTGTATGAGTGGCTGTAGGTAGGGTGAGAAACGGGAAAATTTAAGAAACGGAAAGACGCTAGCTAGTTTCAATAAAGTAGTTTTAGCACTACCGTCGCAATTAGGAGGCCATGCCCACTCTGTATCGTAATTTGTGCCTTTAAAATACACAAATTCCGGAAACGACAGAACAGATACGATGTCTCGACACACTCTACGCAAAATTAACTGACACAACTTCATATTTTTTTACAGAGCTGCCAAAACTCATATAAATCATTCAACTATTAATTCACAAATTTTGCATGCCATAAGGAAGCTAATCACCGCCAGAGTAAGCTCTCCAAAACTCTCAGCAGCCTTCGCACCAAGTTCACGTCGCGGTAATGAGTACTAACTCCGCCTCTCTACTTGACTGCTCGACTAACCGCAGCTCCCTCCAGTTTCCACCAGAGCTGTAGACACACAGGCCAATTCATATGCTGATTGAATGCCGGAGAGAACAGATTGACATCATTAATGTTCCATAACTGATAACGTCACTATATGACCTAATTGTTGGACTAGTATGGCATTTGCGCCATCTTGAAGCGCTTCAGTACGTGAAAACTTCAACCTAGTTCCATTCTGCCGTCCGATGGCAAACTCATGCAACTCGAGTTACACGAGTTTGCCGTAACATGGCTCAAACGATTTCTCTAGTCATAACCTATCTATATGTGAAGGCAGATTTCTAATAACGTGTTTCTAGACGAATTTAGAGGATTTAAAATTTGCTGCAAGTCGGTAAAATTTTCTTTCCAGATGGCAAAATAAAGCAAGTACAGTTGTATGAGTTTGCCGCAAAATTGCCATTCATATTTCCACAAGGCAATACGCAATAACTCAAGTTACAGTAGTCTGCCATGTGAGTGACGGTGGTGACGCACCTTGTCGACGGATATGACAACGAATGCTTTACCACAAACACCGGATATGATCACCCCTCCTGAGGAAAAAAATGCTGAATACGCGATCCCTTAAAAACTATTTCAAAAAATATAAAAACCACCGTCAAAAATGTATGAAATAAAAAAAAATCGAAACCTAGAGTTGAAGGCGGTCGGTTATTTTTGCTTGCTTTAGCACCGCCTTCAACTCTAGGGTTCGATTTTTTTTATTTCATACATTATTGAAGGCGGTTTTTATATTTTTTTAAATACTTTTTATTTCACAGTTTTCTTTTGGTAATTTTTTGCTATTAATGTACTCGGCGGAATCGCCCGGCCTTCGGCCTCGCGATTCCGCCTAGCTTTTCAATCCGATCTTGACCAAATTGAAATGGGACCACACGGGAAGCACCAGCTTTCAAATAAAAAAAGAATTATCAAAATCGGTTCACCCAGTCGAAAGTTCTGAGGTAACAAGTCGAATTGAGAACCTCCTCCTTTTTTTGAAGTCGGTTAAAAAGACTAGAGTTTGACAAAGTCTAGATTCTTGCTAGAGTATACTTGGGGGGAAATATGTGGGCAGGGAGAGCGTTCCCGAGTTTACCAGTTCTGTGGAGGAAGGATCTGCAGAACCGATTGGTACATATCCCTGGTAAGTTAAGCGTATAGGGATGCAATCCCTGCCCAGTGCGTGTTGTGCGGAGGTGGAAAGGGGACGGCGGGATCGCGTTAAATAGCTCCTCCCAGCATTCCCCATGGAATCAGCGATAGAACACACTTGGGGCGCTACGGAGTTGCAGTGGTTCTAGATCGCGGGACACATCGGGGTCGCGCACTAGTCGCACGGCTCGACGCTTGATCGAATCCAAAGGCGCAAGCTGGTATTTAGCTGAGCTATCCCACAA
Source organism: Nematopogon swammerdamellus (assembly GCA_946902875.1). Classification (NCBI taxonomy): domain Eukaryota; kingdom Metazoa; phylum Arthropoda; class Insecta; order Lepidoptera; family Adelidae; genus Nematopogon; species Nematopogon swammerdamellus. Next base: position 16,438,215 of record OX336345.1, read on the forward strand.
GTGCGAGCAGTACTCCAAGCAGAACCTAATCTGCAATTTATACAAAAGCAGCCTTTGGCTCGGCGTGAAGTACCATCGCAAATTATTGAGTACGCCCAGCTCTTTAGAAGCCAGCTTGGCCTTGCCCTCGATATGGGGTCGAAAGTTTAGGTCGTGCGACAGTTCGACTCCGAGGACCCCGAGGTGGTCGCTTAATTTTAGCGACGTGCCCTGGAAGGAAGGAGCTGGTGTGAACGCCGTTATTTTTGCACTGAACGCGCAGACTTGTTTTGGAAGCGTTGAACTCGACCAAATTACTACGGCCCCATTCGGAAATAGACCCAAGCGTTTGTTCGAGTTCAGACTTCGCCTCTTCTCATCCACAACATCCCGTCTGACTGAAGGGTGACTGGTGTAGGATCCGTGTGCCGTACTGTCATCCGCATAACAATGTATGTTGCCCAGTGGCAGCATATCATTGATATGCAGAAGAAACAGTGTGGGTGACAACACAGATACCTCTGGGACGCCGGCATTCACTGACATGGAGTCCGACGAGCAACTATCCACCAGGACCTGAATGCTACGCCCATGTAGGAAGTCGGCGACCCAGTCGCATAGGCCAGAAGGGAGTCCATACGCCGGAAGCTTTCCCAAGAGCGACTTCTGCCAAACCCTGTAAAATGCCTTGGCAATACCGAGGGCAATTTCCAAGGATTCACCATATCCTTCAAGCGATTCCCCCCAAAGGTGAGTGACGTACGCTAGGAGATCACCTGCAGATCGGTTTTGCCAGAAGCCATATTGCCGATCGCTTATGAGGTGATTTGTCTCCCAGTACGTCATGAGCTGTGCATTGATAATGCGCTCTATCACCTTACAGAGTAGGGAGGTCGGTAATTCGACGGGTCGGTAGTTGGACGGGTTTGACCGGTCGCCCATTTTGGGAACTGCTTGGGCAAACGCAGATTTCCAGGCTGGCGGCACACGGCAAGTGGAGTAAGAGAGGCGGAAAAGGCGCGTCAGCACTGGAGCCAGCTCGGTAGCACACCGTTTTAACACCAATGCAGGAATCCTGTCCGGCCCACTCGCCTTCCTGGTGTCTAGGGAGAGAAGCTCGGACAGTTCATTGTCGTAACTGTTATTAATGCGGGGTACTTCCGGCGAGGATCAGTTCTCACAACTACTTATGGATGGAGGAATGGCACCTTCATCGTCCAGGTTAGAGTTCCCCGCAAAGAGAGACACCAGTAAGTCGGATTTCTCCTTTGCGGAGTGAGCAAGTGAGCCCCCAGAACACTGCAGAAGCGGAAGTGAGGAGCGGCAGAAATTCGACTCGACAGATATGGCGAGAGACCAAAACTCACGGCTCCCAGTTGGGTGCTGGTTCTGCCTGTCGCCAACTCTGCCGATATGCTCGAATTTTGCCTTGACAACAGTCCTCTTGCAGGAACTGGAGAGGCGGTTGTATTCTTTCTTCAGTTCGGAGATGTTAGGATCACCTCTGGCACGAGCGCATCGCACGACCATGTACGGTAAGCTGCACCATTAGCTGCGACAGCTTCAGCACCGACTGGCTTTTACCACCGGGGTGGACGAGGGCGCTGGTAATGAACATCTCCATTCCCCCCAGAACCACCACGATTTTCAAATTAAGCAATACTCAATATATTCTGTATATATATAAATAGCAAATGTTTTAAAGCACCAATTATTATTTATCTCTTGCCCTTTAAGCTCTTTCTCAAATCAAATCTCTTTCTCAAGGCAAATCATTACAACTAGAGTTATGGGCATTTTCAATACAAGCTAGAAGCTAAAAGATTACGGTAAACAACTGCAACTCAAGACTTGCCGTAGTTTGGCATATGGATTTTCAATACTTATCTAGTGAATGTTCCGCCAGAGTAGGTTTTTTAACATTGTTATTAAAATAAAGTAAATAGTGACTTTTTTTTACACCTCCCATGAAAAGGGTACAAAAATGCTTCTTTCTGTATATTTTTCATAACTAGAAAATAGATAAATCAAACTTTATGAAACAAAGAAGGCAAAAAACTTTAAACGGAATTATCTCAAAACCAATGTTTTCGACTTGCACGATTTTGCCATCGGACGGCAGCATTAGCTTATGCATATACTAGCTAGCTCGGCTTCGCTTCGCGTGACTTTTTGCTCACAGCTCAGGCCGCTGATGATGTAGCCTTTAGCCTAAAACCATCTTGAGAAGTGACAGAATGTAACAGTGAAAACCGTATGTAAATCAATAAAGCGGTTCTCGAGTTATAAGGATATTCATATTTGACGTACGTTACACGGTCTTAGAAACTTCGCTTTATTTATTAGGTTACTAACTTAAGGACATGCCCATACGAACTCAATAAATTTCGTCAACCAAACATAGTAAGAACGATTAAAATGACAAAATATAAAATTGAATATCGCATACTATAATTACATTATGTTATATTTTGATTATTTAGATTTGGAAAGTTAGTTCAATTGAGACTAGTTTGAATAAATCATTTTACAAGCATTATTTTTTACCACCACTATAGTGGAAATATTGAGTTCGTATTACTTTCGTATGGGCAAATCCTTATACATTAGTATATGCCTAGTTCACGCTGCGCTGAGGATACAACAAACACGAAATTCTTTTTCAAATGAATAAATTGTTTCTTAATTTGCAAGAAATACAAAGATATTTTCTAATTTGAAGTAATTTCCAAGGTTAATAATTTTCTGCCTAAACTACAGGGTTTATCGGATGACTGGAATAAAGTGTTGCCGATCCGGTCTCTTCGAAGACTGAATGATTCGCTTGAATTCCTGATAACTCTCCACCTGTCTTCGAGTACATTAGAGGCCTCTCACGCCCACACTCGCTGCCAGAAATGCGTCCTCATTGGAATTTAGGTCAAATGCCATTAGACGTAACGCTCAAATCAGCTTAGTCTACATTAGCGAGGGTAGGATTAAGGCCAAATTTTGAGATGGAAAATTGTAGAGTTAAATATAACCACGACGACGACGTGTCGAACTTTTATGTTATTTTGTTACTCGGCAAATTGGAATTTAGTTTTGATAAAGTTTTGAAAGGTTGAACAATAGTTGAGATAAAGGATCGACCTGTGGTAGTTCTTTATTACAACACCTGGAAATTTATTATCCATCAAAATTTGTGATACCTGAGAAAATTCGAAATAAACTGACATATTTTTTATGTATAATCAGAAAAATAATTAGGTATGGGTGAGTGAGTCAGAGGAGCCAAAGGCTCCTCTGACTCACTCACCCATACTCCGACCAGTCAATATCACCTCCGAGAAGGTAGGTGCCATACAGGAGACTTCCCTTTGGATTGCTGGTTATACTGGACTGGAGTAGAGGAGTACACAGCCGAGGCTACTATGCGGTAATCTTACATCCAGTACGGTGGTACCAACCCAGTCGGCTACGATTTGAACCTGCCACCTAGTAAGGGGCAAGGGAAGGGACCTACAGTTTTTCACGGGTACCGAACGGTGAAGCAGCAGGTGTATTTATATGCACGTAATTTTTTCCGTCAGAAAAAATCATTGGTATACGTCGACCGGATTACAACCTCGAACCTCTCGCAAGAGAAGCCGACGACGACGCAGATCACTCGACCACACGCCGCGAAATATATACAGGGTGTTTCAGGATAGGCTTGAGAGACTTCAGGAATAGAAAGTACTCATTATTAGAAGAACAAAATCCTTATCACTCAAATCGTAATTCCGTACTTTTTTTTTCATACAAAAATGTAAAATTGTAATAAAAACTCGATGGACAGTATGGGGAGATTTGGCAATAGTACTGTCTAGGTCTAGGAGGTGCAATGACCTTGTTCAGTCCCGTTTTTCTTTTGATGTCATTCAAATTTAAGTGTTTGGAATTTACCTATTTGCACTTTAATTCTACTAGTTAAATCATGTAAGTTAGTAATTTTATTTTTATTATTTAAGGCGGATGTAAACCGTCCACCAAATCTCGATGAAACAATTTTCACCAAAAAGTACTATAAAATCGAATCTGGGAAAAAATTTCAGAGCTTTTCGTCTTTAAATATGGACCCCTTTCGAACCCTGAAGTTACGAAGCCCTATCCAGAAAGACCCATATAATATATATTCCAAAACTCATTTTAATGACATAGGAAATGGGTGCCGGTACATTTACATTTTAAAAAGCTAAGTTCACGTTGCCTCGATAAATAAAAATCACAACTTTTCTTCGTCGCATTCAATCCATGTATCCTATAATCCTATGCATGCTTCGTTTCCAAGTCCCCGCTCGCCGCTCGATCTCGAGCTTAGTGAAACCGCTGCCCATCTCACTTTACTCGCTCTTGGCTAGAGTTCCAACCGATACGCGTCACGAAGCGATAAAGGAATTTGGACCACGACCATGCATGAACATCGACTATCCATACAGTGTTGCACTGGATGCGGTACAGTTTGCAAACAATGTTACTAAAGCCATCAATACTCCGTCCTCGCTTCCTGCCTCTTCGTTAATTAAATTGGTTTCTGCCGTTATACTGGTATTGTCCTTTAATCGAACACTATCGATCTGAACACTAACCGGTATTACATCTGTCTAGGTCTATCTTGCTCTTTTTTAAATTACGATCTTTGTGCCATTATCATTCAACTATAGAACGAGGTGTTGCAACCTGGTAATTAACTTTATTTATTCAGGAAAGTAACATAATTAATAATAACAATTATATACTACCTATCATCAATCATTAACATCATTTATATTATACGAGATATACTTACGTGTCCCAAAACTCAATGTCAAGCGGGAACAGGGAGTAGGCCAGTTTATGACTAGCCAGGGGAAAATAAGAAACAAAATCGGAGTCATTTGTTTTTTATGCTATGAGCATTTTTTTTAAAACATTGAAAATTTCCCGTACATTTTTAGGTACTACGACTACAAATTTGCAAATATAATTGTAAATTTTTTTTAATCGGTAGCCTACGGTAGCCAAAAAAAATATTCAGTTAAATTTTTTTCTAAAAAAATAAAATGACTCAGATTTTTTTTTCTTATTTTTCCCTGGCTAGTCATAAACTGGCCTACTCCCTGTTCCCGCTTGACGTTGAGTTTTGGGACACCCTGTATATCAGATTATTTTTTGATTTGTTATAATTAAATTATAATTGATTACATTCAGCAATAAAGCCGCATTCTGATATTGTGAAGTTGCACGCAGCAATATAGTAATTTATGATTGACATATATCAATAAATTAATAATAGGTTGTAGGTAATTAAAAATAGGTTGTAACTAATTAATCAACATGGTTGTTTGGTTGATGTCTTGCAACACCAAGACAGGTCTTGAATGCTGCAGTACCGATAGGGTCGCAAACCAGGATAGCCAGCAATCCAAGGAAATCTCCGGTAAGGCACCTACCTTCTCGGAGGTGATATTGCTGGTCGGCGCATACGCTTTGGCCCATCCGATTTAGCCACGCATACCCGATTTCATAAAAAAAAAACCTCGTTTGAACAACTACAAGAATTTTATATACCTAGTCATGCTACTCACCATACTTACTCGTAAATAAGGAATTTGGAGTAAATGGATATGTATAAGACGTAAGTTAGGGAATTAAAAATAAATTATATCTGTATCGCAGACATAAATGTGACTGCATAAATTTTTTTCCTATATTAAACAAAACAATCATTTATTAATCAAACTATGCACCAGAGAGCCATAACAATTTCACCGCTCAAGAACAGGCTTATCCTAATGTCCCGAAAAACAAATTTGAACTTCCATAATGCTGGAGGAACGCCTCGCTGTTTCCCAGTAGAGGTATTCACAAGTCAGTAAGCCTGGAGGCGCTATACATAGGAGGACAGGGGTAGCCGCGCGTCGGCGCACACGCGCCAGCGCGTCAGTCTAGCGCCGGCGACCGATCTTAGTCTCCGTCCGCCGCTCAGGCGGAGCGAACGTGCGCGTCTGTCACAAAATGCCTCATTGTGCAGTGCTTTGGTGCAAAAAGTCGTCGAAAAATTCAAACTTGAACACAGATGGAGTCACCTTTCACGAGTAAGTACTTTCATTCAATTTGATAGCATTTTTCGCTTGAATTTCAGTAACAAACATCGGCGTAAATATGTATGGAGAGCTCTTTTCTGCTTACCCACCATAGGTCGACTATCGTGTTGGATGCAGTTAGCTCTTGCAATTTTTTTTGTTTATTGATAAATATGTATGTTAAATGTATACAGATATTTCATGCATTCTGCCTTATTGCCAAAGGACATTTCTTCTAGTCAACCTCAGCAGGTTTCCTCGTTCAATATTCGTTTATCGCGCTTTTTTCATTCAACCAGTACCTACCGGTTTTTACTTTTGAGCGACTCTAAAGGAATTAATTTCTTTAGGTCATGCGTCTACCGGGAATTAGTCTTGTTATGCTTAGCATTAACAAAATTAATTCATAATGAATACCCCGTTAGCATTTAGCACTGCTAAGCGCCCTGATGAATAAAAATTAATGCTAAATGCTAAGCAATAATCACATTTAATTTTAATTAGCATTGCTGTTTCGTTCGTAAAACTTTGTTGGTTCGTTTGTTTTGGAACGCACAAAGCAATGAAGTATGTGCTATTTATCTGTGGTACTGCTAAATGCTAAATGCTATATAGCGCCTGCGCTCCGCTGCTAGCTAGCTAGCTAGCATCTAAATGCGAAATGCGATGCGATCATGCGAGTGAGGGGTCGGAATTATCATCTGTCACGTGATCATTAGTTTTGGTCATATCTACAGAACCACTGGACTTAGACCCATCGTGTTGGTACTCAATCTGAACGTCTCGATGAGATCTATCCATCTGTCACATTAACTATTGTTTTGGTCATAACTCGAGAACCACTGGTGCTAGACCCATCGTGTTGGTACTGAAACTTTAGGTCTCGTTGAGATCTATCCATCTGTCACATGAACTTTTGTTTTGGTCATAACTCGAGAACCACTGGTGCTAGATCCATCGTGTTGGTACTGAAACTTTAGGTCTCGTTGAGATCTATCCATCTGTCACATAAACTTTTGTTTTGGTCATAACTCGAGAACCACTGGTGCTAGACCCATCGTGTTGGTACTCAAACTTCAGGTCTCGGTGAGATCTATCCATCTGTCACATGAACTTTTGTTTTGGTCATAACTCGAGAACCACTGGTGCTAGACCCATCGTGTTGGTACTCAAACTTTAGGTCTCGGTGAGATCTATCCACCTGTTGCGCGACCATCTCTCGAGACACATGTTAGTTCTTTAGTTCTTTAGTTCAACAATAACAATGTAAACAGTAACAATGTAAATGTCGTAAATTGTGCTTTTAAATTTAATTCAATTGTTCAAAAGTTACCAAATGAAAATTTTAATATAGATACCGATCTATAAATAAACAATTAAGTAAATTATTGTTCTGTTTCAAATATATGTTTCTATTACAGACTACACAGCCTTTCATTTGTTATTTTATTAACCCTTATATAACAAATTCACACCGTCAAACTGACAGAGAGACGCATGGTACATTTTATAAGGCTCTAGCTGCATGGCTGGTTAGTTTGTTAAAAAAGGCAAAGCCTGGAAAACCTCATTTTACCCTAAAAAAATTAAATATCCAGGTGGGTACTCATAAATTTTTTATGGTAGGGTAGATTTTCGCGAATTTTTCGCGAAGTCATATTGCAATATAATTTGTCATATCGTTGGCTAAGTAATTAGCAAATAGTTGTTAATAATATAATAATTTTTTTTTTTGGTTACAAAACTTTTCGACTTTCTAACATTATTTTTTTTAATTTTGGAAAATTCCAATAACAAATACTCCAATAAGATAATACCAATGTACGAGGTCTTACATATCATTGTTTTGGAAATTTGATGTAGATTTATAATAAAGTATCCGAGGTATCTCAGAACTTAGAACTATTATCGTGTTTATGCGAAAATCTGCAAATTCGCAAAATTGTGAAAGGGGCGTTGCCTTTGTTCATTTAAGAGAAAGTTATATTATTCCCTTGATGTAAAGAAGGGTTAAATATTGTTAAATCCGTTTCATCTTTTCATCGCGAATCGACACAATGAGCGACTTATTGTATGAATCCCGTTCAAACGTATGGAAGACTGGCTACCTACTCGCTCGGCCAATCACGGCGTTCCATGCGCCGCTCCCGCCTCAAACTTCACACCCCTTTGGCGGCTACCTCGGTTCTCATACAAACGATGCCGTATTTCGTATCCAGGCTTACTGACTCGTGGAGGTATTCGTTTAGCTTCTTTGACACAACAGACAGCGTGACAGACACGTGAGGTACAAGCGACCTTAATAACTAGAGACAAAGAGATAACTCTGTAAAGCATTGCAAAGTCACGTTAGAGGCAGCGGCTGAAAATGTATAACTCTTGAAGAAAAAACCGAGTCGTGTGCAAACAAAGTGCGAGTCGGACTAGCGCATCGAGGGTTCCGTACCACCATGGTGGTACGGAACCCTCGATGCGCTAGTACTAAGTGTAGTGTTGTACTAAGTGCACTTAGTTATGGCCGGTTTTTATTTTGTTGTTTTACTTTGGAGTTTTCACTATAATTACACAATGTTTAACGCTTGTATGGTAATACCGTTTATAGAGTAAAAATATTGAGTCCTTTATATCTTTCACGCCATCTATCGGTGACCATTTTCACACCTTTTGGCTCATACTTTGTTTTTTTTTTATGGAAACTGGCATGTTTGGCTACATCACCTACAACATCCTTGATGTCAGCAAAAAATATTATTGTGTAGTTAAAATGTTAGTTAAATGATCATTCGGTAGATGGCGCTCTTCAACATATTATTATACTTGTCTATGGACCCCTTAATTTTTTACTGTTTTTATTTTCTTAGTATTACGCTATAGTAACGCATATTCTGTAAACATTTCAACAGGTTAATATTACGGTTCAAAAGAGTCCGAGGGGACATATGCACAGACAGACAGAAAGACACACGGCGTAGCCTACAGCGGTACGGAACCACTGCTTTCCGCTGACGTACTGGATGTCGTCCCACCTGGCGGGTGGTCTTTCCACACTCCGTTTTCCTATTCACGTCCACCGTGTAGGACACGGTAACTCCAACGGTCGTCGTCTCTTCGGCTGACGTGCCCGCTCCACTGGCGCAAAACAATAAATAAAAAAAAAAAAAAAAAATCACTCCATAGAAAATGTTCCTACCTTCGGGCTTTAATAGCCTACTGTTTCACGTCGCCAATAGCTGCGTGCGAAAATGTACCTTAACAATCGAGTGTAAAGTGGTTATTGCTTTGCAGCTGCGCGCAGTTGCGTGGGCGAGCGTCTATGTATACTTCGCGCGGCTGACGAATTTTCACTGAAATAGACCGCCGGCGGCCCGTCGTCGGGCGGTAGGTAGTTAGCGCGCGCAAGTACATAGAGTGCGTGAGGCCGCTTGAGCTTAGCCAACCGGTGGCGCGCCAACTTTGGCGCATCGCGCGTCGTCGGCGGAAATACCTATCGCTCGTTACTAATTCCTTTCGTTGACGAGAACTAATTATGAAAGGTATCCGGAAGTATCTCCTCTCTGAAAGTTAACAAGGTTCGTTTCATATTCCGCTTTCTCACCGCGAACCGCAAGGTGTCGCTCGCTATAATCCGGCATGATGGATCTTCTCGCGCAACTTTTGATGAAATTATCCGAGAAGCTTGCTGGAGATTGATGCTGGATCTACGGGAGCGGGGCGCGGCGCGGCGGAGGCGGTGTCGCCTCACGGCCTCTCTTTTAATTTCCTGTACCGACTGGATTATCTTTATTGATGGGTACTGTCGGACTGAGGGTTCAGCGTGTCCTTGAATTAATTCATTTGAACTTTGGACGTTATAAGTGCGAACTGCGTATATTGATATTTTAGAATAATTTTTTTATGTAGTCCGGAATGACCTTCGTTCGGATTCCACGTAGGTCCCTCCCTTCCCTTCTTACCTTACTAGGTGGTAGGGTTTAACCCGCCCGTTGGTACCATCGAAAGGTCGGTTGAAACAGCTATTTAAATAGTTCGTGTTTTCCGTCCAGTTCAGTGTAGCCGGCACGACCGAAGGGAAGCACTGACATGGCACATAGTTCACCAAGGTATTATGGGTATCAGGTGATGAAGCCAACCGTGTCAGTTATTTTCTTATTTATTTATTTAAGGTTCACCAACAGGTCGGACACATTTACATTCAAGTATGTATAACTACAACGTGTTTAGAGCTATAGTGTGAACCCAATGACGGGCAAACACCTCCTTCAATATTTGCTGGCATCATTTTCTACATTGCTTACAATTTCTTCTACCCACTTACATAACAAAACTAAATGACGAGATAACTGCTTACATAAAAAGTACCAGGAGCCCATAGGAGCCAAACGATACGAAACGCAACGCAGCACGACCCATCCAACAGAGCAGGTTCACTCTGTTGCACTCACATCACGACGCTACGTCCGTCTTGTCGTCGTCGATCGGCTCACGCATTCCGTATGAATGTAGGTACAACTTCTACTAACATTTATGCAATCAGCACTGATCGTTTTGGCGAATAATAAAAAATAAAAAAGTGGGTGGCTAAGTCAGAGGTACTAAAGCACATGCTCTGACCAGCCAATATCACCTCGGAGAAGGTATGCAAGTAAAATTTTCAGCCAGAAAAAACTCAATGCTGCATGTCGGCCGGCATCGAAACTAGAGCTTGAGATCAATAGGCCAAGTCAAGACCACGCCGACCACCCGTCACCTCAACCGCGAATCAGTTAATGTAGAGAAGAGAGCGTGTGGAGTAGCGATACTCAAACTTTTTTCAATGGCCAGAACTTATAGGCTTCGAGTCCCGATGACCACATATAGTAAGAAAAAAGATTCATATATTGTACCTAGTAGATTAAAAGATTCATTAAAATAAATGAAAAGTAATACTATAATGTATTTTCGAAGTTTAAATTAAACATACAGCACACATAATTCAACTTCCTTTCGTCAACGAATCTTCTCGCAATGTTTTAAGCTCATTTAATCCCTCGAAGAAGAAAACTGTCTAATAAGACAACTTTTAAATTATTACAAAGTCAAACCCTTCTTTATTAATTAACTTTACATTTTATCATGTAGTAGGCTAAACCTTGGCCTCAAGCATATACATACACCGGTGTGTTATTTTACTTATTAGTACATGTAGAGTTATTTAATAGAGAAGCTGTTAAAAAAATTCACAGATCTCATGCATTACATGACCTTCGGATACATTGAAAATGTCTTTTAGAGCGTATTCAAAAATATAAGAAATATATCAATTTTGAAAAATTGGCAAAAATGGTCAAAAATACAATTAAAATATTAAAATTCTTAATTTTGGAGTATATGCATACACAAAAACTATTTTATCCATATCTAGAATATAAAAATATAAAAGTTTAAAATATATATTTAAAAGTGCTCTTTTTAACCCCCTAAAAACGGCTATTTTAAATTTTTTTTGCGATTTTCTCGTTTTCTTGGATAATTTCTTTCTCAACATCTAGTACCCTTCTTCGATACGCGTCATTTGACACCCTAAATATTCACGTCACCATTCATCATCATCACGGCGAATTCGCACTCACGCTGGAAATCGAGGACTATACTGAAGCGATCGAAAAGACATTTTCAATGTCAAAAATATTTTATTTGACACCTCGCCTAACAGTCGCTGCTGTTAAAAATACCAGTGACTTCAAATTTAAAATTTATTTTATTTCATGACAAATTTTTTTAAACAAAGTCTCTGCACTAGAAAGGTCTGTCTCGCAGAGGCAGTTGTCGGCAGTGACAAACATAAACATTGTGGGCTATCTATATTATTATCTATATTAAATAATAAAGAACTGATCAAACAAAACATACATTTCTTAAAAACTACGAAAAGCCACAGAGTTTTGTCAAAATAATATGGAACAAAATCCATATTTAAAATAAAATAAAACTATAGAAATTAAGATAAAACATAACACAAATAATAATATCATACCCGTCACTAAAATAAAGATTAAAAAGAATTCTTACTTACTTGAATGTGGATACCAAGCCAATTCAAAAATACAAATAAACTCACTGAAAAGTTAACTTCCCAGCAAACTAGGTTGGAACGCAGCCACAACAGAACTGAAACAACTTGCTAACAAGTCTTTCGTATAACCTGCGGGCGCTCTTGCTAACAAGCCTGCTTTTTGCCCGACTGTGACGAAGACACAAGGAAGGAGTATGCTTGTGTAAGGATAATTTGTAAAAAATTTTACGTATCGCCCTTTAAAATTAAAGTAGTCTACTCGACCGATATGATTAATAAATAAAGTGTCATGAGATTTAGCAGGGAAGTTTTGAAAATTTGCTAAACGCTAAATCCGTAGGTTGGTTATAGTAAAACAAGCACAACAAGCAGTGAGGTCGCTTTTTAAATCAAAAGATAAAATAAAAAAAAACATAAAAAAACACATGAAGTATGCGTAGACACATACATACACACATACATGAAGTAGACACATCAACACATAAAGTATGCGGCGGGTGGCCGAGTGGTTTGGGCATCGGCTTCTCATGCGAGAGGTCCGCGGTTCGAATCCGGTCGGCGTGTACCAATGAGTTTTTACTGGACATCGTTCGGAACCGGTGTAAAAACTGTAGGTCCCTTCCCTTGCCACTTACTAGGTGGTAGGCTCTAATTGTAGCCGACTGGGTTGGTACCACCGTATTGGATGTAAGATGGCCGCATAGCAGCCTCGGTTGTGTTCTCCTCTAGTCCAGTATAGCCAGCAATCCAGGAAAGTCTCCGGTATGGCACCTACCTTCTCGAAAGTGATATTGGCTGGTCGGAGCATGCGCTTTGGCCCCTCCGACTCAGCCACCCATACCGGATTACATAAAAAAAAAACAATAATTTGCGCGTCGGGAAAGCAAGTGAATTTTTTGTTACTTTGTTACCCTCGACACCTTTAATTAACTAAGCGGAAATTATTAAAAAATTTTTAAGGGTTTTAAATTTGTAATTTAACTTTCAGAGATCACCAACAGGAAAAGTGCCCATGATGTTCGAATTGGCTGACCTGATCGTCATCCATCAAACATAAGCTGAGAACCATCTCGGTTAAACCAGCTTTCTAATATAAAAAATCGCACCCAAATCGGCCCATCCGTTTCGGAGCTACGATGCCATAGATAGACACACAGGCAAACGGATGCGTCAAACTTATAAACACCTCTCCTTTTTCGTCGTGGGTTAAAAACAATGAACACCAAACATTTAATTAGCATTAAAATCTAAAATCTTAGTACGAAAGCTACCAAATAATTAATGTTTTATCCACAGCGGCAGTGGAAAATGCTGTGGAGGGTGGTTTGTCCTTCCAAAAGCCAGAAAATTACAAAATTAACGAAGCGGAATAAAAAGGACTCGAAACGAGATAAAATAACAGGTCGCTCGACTATAATTTTTTTTATAATGCTGCCTAAAATATCGTTCATTTAGGCGAACAAGTGAATACATTTTGTTCACTGTACATTTATTTAGGCATTCGCGTGCGATACAAGCTGAATTAGCTTTTTCCGAAAAGAAAACGCCCAATAAATTTGTTATAGACTCGCGTCGACACTTACCTATGCTCCAATTCGCTTAAACACACTTTGCTCTGACCGAATAACTTTGGATTCTTATTACTGAGTGTTACGATCCAATTTCGTGGGGCATTAGCTGCGGTCAGTAGTGACACTCAATATCGGTGGACTCGGGAATTTGTCCGTTTGGCATTTATTAAAAGTATAGGAAAGTGTGCACACTGCGCAGTCCGTACCCGACGAGCTGTGAGCAGAGATAGGAACTGGAATTTGGAGCTTAAACTTGTGTGGTGCCGGAAACTTTGCTGAAGACCGCAGTTTAGTTTGGAAGAAGCCGAACAGAATTTCCAGGATCGCATTTACAATTCATTAGTCTTGGCTTTTACACTTTCAGAGCGACTCGTAAAAGCACTCCTTAAATTTAAACGCATGTAATTTCATAATACGAGTAAACTAAGAAAAATCTGTCAAGCGCGAGTTTTAATCACGCACGGAGGGTTCCGTAGATCCGATTTTCCATACCTGTAAAAATCCTATTCGTCTATGTTTTGTCTATCTGCCATGCAAATTCCCTGTGGCGCCATATTTTATTTAGTAGCGTCAATATATACTAATCGATTCTTAGGACGTTTCTTGTATGGGGACCTCTTATTTTGTAATTTTTTGCTTTTATTCATTCATTTGTTCGCATACTCGCCATAATAACACATATTCTGTGACAATTTCAACCGGCTGCCTATTACGGTTCAAAAGATACAGCCTTACGAAGGCTGTATTTTTTTAACCGTAATAGGCAGCCGGTTGAAATTGTCACAGAATATGTGTTAGACAGACAGACAGATAGACAGACAGGCAGACATACATGCAGACATTCATGTGGCGGAGGTTTAGTAATAGGCTTTTCCGTATGCATACGGAACCCTAAAAAAACTACCAAATATTGCTAAGATTGCATCCCCAGCTAGCTATTATGAAAAGCACTGAGGATAAAATTGTGCTTTTTCAGTGCACGATGCACGAACAAGACATATCCAATCAGAATCCTCAGTTCAAGTTGACGTGACTACAACTCATGGCGCACTTAATAAACTCTGTCCATGAAGTCTCCCCTTCTCTTACTCTCCTGTCATTCAGTTGATTGTGTTGCACAACGGTACCACCGATTAATGAACATATAATATGTATGTTTATTATATACATATATATGCTTATTAAAGTATCTATGTAGTATTCGTACATAGTTTATCATACATATTTCTTTAATCTAACACATTGTCACAAACTATTCTTGTTCGCCTGCATGTACTTCTCCCACATCCCAAAGGTTAGTTAGAATAGAATGCCTCGCGGCATTAAGCTCGCCTGATTGTACCTAATTTTGATAAATTGGTGTTCAATAAAGAATATATACATACATACATACAAGTCCATGTTCATATGAAGAATTTAGTAAGACCGACCAATTGTGAACATTCAGTACCGAAATACGCTCGGCCGCTTCTGTGAAAACAAAATACAGTCCTTCCACAAGAACAGTTCAGTGCCTGCATTCGCGTCTCCATCGCCCAACCCCTTGATATTCTAAGTTCGTTGAAGTTTGAGCTTTAAATCAGCGGGCTTGACTCCAGTTCAGTTCGACAGCGCAGCTGCATCGAGGTCGGTGATTCGATTTGTCTGTGGTGTGCGAGAATTTTTGTCGAAGCGACGACGACGGATATTGCGCAGCGTTAAGTCTTATCCGAGTCGACGCTGATGCTTGGAGAAATATGGGACTTGAGATTTGTAAGCGTTAACACAAGTACGTGAGCGCAAGAAATGCTCGGTTTGAATCTATTACGTCTTTCGAGTCAGCTTGGAGGGAGGTACGGTTGAACCAAACAGATATATGATTCAAAGGAATGTCCTTGGAAATGTGCTGTTTCTCCTGTTAAAGTTTTTAGATTACAAAATTAAAACGAAAAATTGTACAAACCTGGGTGGTCTAACCAACCATGGCAATTATAAAAAGATGCAAGATATTCTGGGTCTTTTTTTTTCTATGGAAACTGTCACGGTTGGCTACATCACCTACAACATGCGTGATGTGAGCACATAACACCTTGGTGAACTAGGTACCATGTCAGTACTTCCCTTTTCATTTTCATTTACCCGGGCTGGTTCAACCGTACCACCTATTAAGGTAAGAAGGGAAGGGACCTACAGTTTTACGTGGAATTCGAACCACCGTCAGCCTCCAACGGCCGTGCGGTCACCCATGCAATTACTGACCACGCCCAGATGTGCTTATGATCACGATCGACAGTCGACCGACCGCACCACTGTGCTACCGAGGCTGACAAAATATAGTGAGGGTCTCATTTGAAATTGGTTGTTGGAAAAGTGCTCATTAGAAAATATGCCACTTTTACGCAGGCCGTTATTTCTTCAACAGATTCCCGACAAATATTGACAAATTTCTGCGCGCGATCATATATCTTCGAAAATGATTTATCCCGTATCTGATGAAACCGTATAGTATCCACACTATTATGTTACTACCAAACTTAGAGTCCACCTACCTTGTCTTGTTCTGCGTTTCGACCTTTGCTCCCCTTATGTTGTATTGGAAAGGCAGTTTCTAGATTGGTTGGTTGTGTTCTTTAGCGGATAGTGTGAGAAATGTGAATCTCTCTTATCCGGACATTATCGAGAGTAGTAGACCCCTGTCGGCTAGATTTATTGATATTAATGCCGTTTAGCCGCGCACTGCCGTGCGTGTCTCCTCCCTCCTCTCGGTCAGCAAAATGTAGAAAATACGTCTTACCTACTACTTTTCTACTGTTACTACTACGTGACTATCCGTAGATTATTATGGTCTTGTCTTTAACATTTTCAGGTCATCTTATTAAGGGATATGACTCCCTTCTTATATTACTTAGGTGGTTAGGGTTTAACCCGCCCGGGTTGGTAGCACCGCACTGAATGAAAGGTCGGTCGAAACGACTATGTAAATAGTTTGTGTTTTCCGTCCAGTTCAGTGTAGCCGGCACGACCGAAGGGAAGCACTGACGTGGCACCAAGTTCACCCGGTGTTATGGGCTGACATCACGGATGTTGTAGGTGATGAAGCCAACCGTGTCAGTTCCCATAAAAAAAATAAAAAAATTACGCTATTTTGGAGAATAGTTTTAGTTTAAAATTTGAGTAACTTTGTGAGTATCAAGTGTGGTGAAAAAAATTCACAGATCTCACGCATTACATGCCCTTCGGGTATTGAAAATGACTTTTAGGGCGTATTCAAATATAAGCGAATCCCTATGAGCGAACTGACTACGGCGGCGTTATGGACAAAGAGCAAGAAGGGAAGACGACCGCCGATCGCTGTTCTTTGTTTACGTGTAACCTCTGTCTTCTTCGTGAAGTTGCGAGACTAATTATTCTAAATAAATTTTTTTTACCGGATAATTAGCTCTTTTATACTTACTTTGCAAATGATGATAATAAATTATATTGTTCTAGGTATGACGTTATCTACAATTGGATTGAAACTGTCACCAGAGATGCAATGTTTGGTAAGAAAATCAGCTAAAGACGACATATACATGATTTCAATGTTGATGATTATTTTTTAGGGTTTTCTATAGAAAATTGTACAATGGGATACGGCGAGACTCAGCAATCTGTATATATCCGTCCGTCAACTTACCTGTGAACACCAGAATTACAAAATAACAAAAAATGTTGATCGAAAAAATCGAGTTATTTCTATTCGAATTCCTCTACACGCCCTATTGACAACGATATCCCACTCGATGGGGTTTAGAGAGAAAACACGCCGCGCCGGTTATCGAGACGAATCTAACAATTTCTCATATTATGTTGTAATCGGTTCAGTAGTTTAGGTTCTGTGAGGAAACACACGAACATAGAAACACACATACATACGTACGCTGCCAAAATCATAACCCTCTTTTTGTCTTCGCCGTAGTCGGGTATAAAATAATTTTACTATGACGTTTGCCTCAATCTACACAATGATAAAGCCATCTGCGACCACTGTTTAGTATTTAAGTTGATAAATGCCATAAATTGATTTTCACAGCTTGTGCATCATCTCATCACAGTAGCTTTTGCGTTAAATAATAATCTGTGGATAGTAACTTATCATTGTGCGTTCCATTTAGTTCGCATAACTTCGCATTAACACGCAACATTATCCGTGCTCCGATAACTTCTCATAAATCGAAATTCCATAATACTCAATTTACCGAAACTCGCCCATTAGCGAGTTTACCAATATCAATGAGCACGTTCGATATTCGAATTCGCCTCTTGCTTTGTGCGAGTGGAGTACTCTCGTAGTGAGTGGCGCCACTAGCGCTCCGCGGCGGGGGCGGGTACTAACCTGTGAGTACCCACTCCGCGAGGTGATACGATTATGATGGCGTGTACCTACCGGGAGAGGTGTATGAAAGTCATCCCATTTCGGTTGCGTAAATATTTAATGTTTCTCGTCTGGTAAGCGTGTATGAAAAGAACTACACACAGGTACCACGTCAAGTTAACTATTGCGCCAAAAGGAAGTAATAATTCGTCATTCAAATATAAAAAAATCTTCTTCATTGTGCACCTCACTCATGTGTCATTCATCATGTAACATGGGTGAACAGGTATTATCAGTATCACCGGTGACAGTCATCTCTATGGACGGGTGAAGGCACAGAACAACGAAAGACCGGACTTTTTTGCTCTGTGGGTGAAGCGGTCAGCATCCTCGTACGTAGAAGCACCTAGAAGCATGGTGGAAACTTTAGGTGTATTAGAATTTTCTCGACCGTGTCTTCCACACGTCAGCAATGTTGTACCCAGATGATTGCCACAAATTAGGCAGCTGAAATGCCATTCCAGTAATGCCAGAATCCTGATTTTTTTTATATTTTTTCAATTTATCTGAAAAATTGAGCCACCTATCTGATATGAAGCTACAAAATGTGACGCAAAACTGTAGGGTGCTCATCGAAGTGGCAGAGGCGAGAGGCCGGTCACAGTACCCCACTACAATATATACAACAACGAGTGAGCAACACTTGGTTGAGTGTTTACGCTCCGCTAGAGTGGCTCGAAAGATGACAGAAGTATGTGATTTTGAGGAAATGATACAATATACGTTTTTATCGAACCCAATATACTTATAATTGGTTATATTACCTCTGTACCCGTTATGTCAACTAATTACCTACAAACACATACTCAAGCTCCTACAAAAACCAATTTTTTTTTTTCAGTTTTTGATAGGTTTTTAGGTTTTCGAAGGCAGCGACGCGACTCGGGCAGGGATCCTAATGAAATCGGTCAGATGTCTGTAGCTCCTAAACGGCTCAAGCTATCTTCTTGAAACTTAGAATGGCTATAGATTTCCGGCAGATAACGAGAAATTGTATGTGTAAACAAAATCTTCAAATTTAATCTCGACTTTAATTAATAGTGGTTTAAGCTAAGTTGAAAAGAAACATATTTTTAACAGGTCGAGTAGTAGGTACATCGATGAATAATACTGAGTAGTACATCGATAAATTATACGGCTTAATAATTGAAAAGCTTTAAAAATATGTGAGTGCTTAGAATCACGAGGATTGATGTGTGAACATGTTAGTTCCACACACGCATCGCAGGCTAATTAAATAACACATGGATGGTGTCTTAATTGCAATCGCCACCTTCAAATATATGCATCGTTAACCATCGGTGGAACATTACTAAGATAATAACAAAAACAAAAACAACAAACAAAACTAAGATAATAACAATATTCGATTGAGACACTTCAGGATGTCAGCTACTTTGAAATGAAATGGTTAGTTCTGTACACATTTTAGAGACATTGTCAAGTTTACAATAATTATTAACACAATTGAATTAAGTAATAACATTAAATTCGTGATAGACATATCATACATAATCTAATATGATTCATATATAATTAATAGAAAGTTAGTAGGTAATAATGACAAAATTCCAAAGTTGCAAGGAATGTAAATCTGTGCCCATTCGCACAAAATGTGCAAGTTGTTATCGTTAGTTTGAACATTCGCGCGACACCGTGGAAAGTGTACACAAACCACAGCCTTGGAAGTGGGTGTAGAGCTAGGGGAGGGGAGTGCGGGGCCAACTCCCTCGGGGCGGAGCGGCGCTGCGCTCGGAGCCAAACAAAAGGGCGCCAACTTTTCGTTGCAAGCGCTTTCCACTCTAAAAACGGTCGCTCCTTTTATAAATATGAGATTTTAAACGAAGCGGCACACCACGCTGCAATTTGAATGTGAGCACACTTCTCTATCGGGCGGAATAAATAAGAGCCTTTGAAAATGGTTTTGAGGTGTTGGAATTTTGTTTTCGTTTTACTATTCGAATAAATATAGAGATGCACACGTTTCAATTACACTTAGCGCAGCTTTCGGCCTCGCTGTGCTCACTTTGTAACAGTCATACGTATTCTAGCCTCCGGCTCTGCCTAAGTCAGCTATTACATTATTTCAAATCTATGGCCGTTCAATTTGCCAACGGCCTACAATTCTAGAGTTTTTTTTTTAAATCACACAAGGCAAGGCTTCAGGAGAAAGTTGGAATAAATAATTCTCGAAGCTAACCTACCTATACCATTCGTTTATTTAATAGGCCATAATGAAGTTTAACCTGCATCGATAGCGCAATGGACCAACCGAAGAAGTATATAATTGAGTATATGTTCCATATGCATGGCGGAGCGCCTGTGGGGCCGGCAGAGGCGCTGCTGTGTACACAGGATGTGTGTAAAGTAGAGCCTGCCGGAACTGGGTTGATTCGCCGCTGGCTCTCGGCCAAGCGAAGTGGGCCACGCCTCGCCTCGCGCTCCAACTGGGCAACTTTCGTTTTTTACGACCGCACCGTTCCAATTCTTACAGCGTGAGGATTACCTGCACCCGTCGCGCTAATGTCGCGACCGTTTGAATTTAATTTAGCACTTTGAGCTTTTTTTGTAGAACGTGACATGATTAACTAAATCACCGCTACCTCGTGATCCTGTGAAAATGGATTGGAAAATTTGTAACGAATTGAATTTATAACAAACAAACATACATATAGACAAGAAAGCGAGTAAATATTGCATTGTCATTCAATTCTGAGCTATGTTTTAAGTTTTGAAAGTCTCTAGCTCATCGGGAATTACGTCACGGATAGATCTCACCGAGACCTATCAGACAGACAAGAAAGCGGGAAGGTAGCTCATCGTGAAGTTAGTTTAGAATCGATTGCAGAATTTGTACCATATAATGTATAACAGACAAATAAACATACATACTGACAAGATACCGAGTTAATATTGTATTGTCATCCAGTTCTGAGCTACGTTTTAAGTTCCATTGCTCATCCTCATCGGGAAGTTAGTTTAAAATCGATTGCAAACTTTGTTCTTAACAGATAAACGGAGAGAAATGAAAGCGAGTTAATTAAAAAAAAACAGATGCCTAGCCTGTCCCCCTTTAACACGACATCTTGTCCTTGTCCCTTTGTCGCCTTTTACGACATGCACGGAGACAGAAGCAGTGGGACTATTATTTTTAAGTACCGGCCCCACACAGTGCGAGGCGTCGATACTAGTAGATATTCTCGGTAGCGAAATATAAAGCTGTTGTGCGCAGCCGTCGACTAGTTTCCGTCCATCTGTTAACTTCGAGTTAAACAAACCGCGAGTTGCAGAGGCGATTTCAGAAGTTTGGCCGTTACAGCGTTTGTTAGTTTCCAATCCATTGACGACGACAAAGTAATCTGTGGTAGTAGCGTGAGTTTGATGCGCATCAATATGTATCCAACGAATGTTATAAAATATCAAAGAAGTTGAATGTTACTTATACATACGTATTTCGACAGTGAATTTAATAATAAATAAGACAACAAAAAGCAACTAAAACAGAAATACGAATATTTATAAATATGTTTAATAAAAATAAACTTCCTAAAGATACTATAGACATGAAATCAAATTAAAATACGTTTATAAATTTGTACAACGCCAAAAGTCCTTATAGCACGCTGCGGAGTTTCGCCTTTGGTTGGCGAGCCTTACCTGCTGGATTAAGTTAGGCCTTAAGTTAGTAGATTTAATAATATTCAGTCTACGATAGCCTAACCGCAGATTTCTCAATGCCTAAGAGCGGTGAATGCCTAAACAAACATGGGAATGAAAATTCCAAGTAAATAAATTATATTAATTGTTCAGTTGTGACAATAAATACCTAAATACCTACATATTAGTACTAACCTACATTTTTGTTTTATTTATTTTATTAGACTGGGGTGGAAGCCTATTACTAACCCTACGCCGTCTGTCTGTTTGTCTGCCCGAGGGTTGTATCTTTGGAGCCGTGAGCGTCATAATTTGCAGAAGAGCCGAATTATCCAAATATTTTAACAACAAGTGGGGGCCCAACCCGTGTGGGGCCGGTACTTTAAAAGAATAGCCCCACTGCATCTCTCCCCGTGCATGTCGTAAAAGGCGACTAAGGGATATGACTGCCTTCTTATATTACTAGGTGGTAGGGTTTAACCCACCCGGGTTGGTACCACCGCACTGAATGAAAGGTCGGTCGAAACGGCTATGTAAATAGTTTGTGTTTTCCGTCCAGTTCAGTGTAGCCGGCACGACCGAAGGGAAGCACTGACGTGGCACCAAGTTCAACCGGTGTTATGGGCTGACATCACGGATGTTGTAGGTGATGTAGCCAACCGTGACAGTTTCAATAAAAAAAAAAAAAAAAAACAAAAGGTTCATACTTCACCGGTAGATGGCGTGATACGCGAGATACGTGCGATTGCGACTCTAAAGTAAAATAACAAATAATAAAAACCGACCACATAAGTGATGGTATAAAACCTCGATGCGCGACTTACACTTGGTTTTTTGCAAAGACTGAACTAATGTCTTCAAAGTTAGTCTGAAAGAAATAAATGTAAACAGACTTGCTTCATTGTTCTTATAATTTACCTAGTAGGTATGTGTAGAACTTCTTATTTCAAACATAACTGTCTTTTGTTCTGTAGCGTTATTTGACTTGCCGACGGACGTGTATTAAATACACTATAGTTTAAGCTCCATTTGAGCGCTGCGACTTAGTTAATACATAGAATATAATATTATTATTGCACACACATTAAAGGTACACAATACATTGAAAGAAATAAAGACAGGTAAGCGCAAAGGCGGGCTAATTACTATAAGCGATTAATTCCAGTTAATTTAATGAGTACTTACTGAGTTTACTGCAGCCTTAGAGTAGCCGGCTGTATGAGTGAACGCGTCTCCGGCGCTTCACGGAGCTGATAAAGCCGAGTCTCCACTTGAGGCTAGATCTTGATAAAAGGACAAATTACGACACATAGATAAGTGAGTAGAGGCCTCGCGACGTAAACTTGTGCGTTATCTGATGCGGACCGACGACGGTGCTGTGGTATACGACAAAGCGATAACACACGACTTCTTAAGAGTTACCCTTTACGGTATCGGTCTTTTTCTTCGAATACCTCCGCGAGTGCGATGGCAGATTTGCTTTTGCTTAAAATGATACTGAAGTTTTAACTAAAGCGTCTGTAAACCGTTGCAGTTCCGGAGACAAGTGAAACTGAAAATTGTTCACCTTAGAAACGTTTTCGATACAAATAGAAAATACTACATTGCTCAAAATAATAGTCCATATTCGCATACGTGCCGTCCACATACGAATGCTATCGTGTACGAAAGATGAAGAAAGAAAGAAAGTAGATATGCCATGGCACCTAGTTTTCCGAGCTGTGATGGGCTACACCACGGGCGGGTGAAAGTTACAGCTGATGTAACCAACCAACCATGCTAGGTTTTTTTTTATGGAAACTGACACGGTTCGCTACATCACCTACAACATCCGTGACGTACGCCCATAAGACCGGGTGAACTAGGTGCCATGTCAGTGCTTCCCTTCATTCCAGTTCCATCAGTTCAGCATCCATCCATATCAGTTCCAGGTTCCATAAAAACATTTATATTTTTTTTTACTCGCGCTTGATGGATTCTCTGCTTTACGTGCGACAAAGGAGGCGCGGAGTTGCCGATGCGGGGCGGGGCGGGGGTTGTCGGTTTCCTGTTTCGGCTCGCCGGAAGTGGCCGATCTGACCGGAAGTGTGGGGTTTTACCGCTCCCTGCCTGGTGACAGTTCACTTGTTTTGTCTGAAAGCTCACTTATGTATCGTTTTCGGTCACTATCACTCTGTGATTTATGTATGTACGTTTTACACCTTTCTGCGACGCAAAGGGTGGGCTTACGGCAGAATACATTTTCTGTAAGTAATATATTAATTAGCACATTAACTAAGGGATAATGACAAGATGCCGCGCTAAAGGGCGACAGGATAACCAACTTACACCTCTCACCTTGGCCCGGTCTTTCCACAGAAATGCAGTAGGTATAGGTATGTAATTGTCTTGTTGCTCGATAAATTGTTTTGCCCTAAAAATTTTCTTGACAACTGGTCGATGTTGTGCAGTAATTTACCCGAGTTTTTGCAGCACAACACCTATGACTCTTCTTAACTAGATAGTCGGAATATAGAGTAATGGTATGCATGTATTCAATAGATATGTACCTATGTATGTCAAGTGGATAGGTTGTAATTTACAGCGTGAAGGTTATACGGAACAAGAAAGCCTTGGAGAAGAAAGCCAACGCTCGTTGGGGAGTCGCCAAAACAAAGAACATAAGAGTCACGTCCTTGGCTCCGAATCAGCAAATGAAATAAAATGCGTTTGTTTGTAAATAATACTCTTGAACTTCGGATAATCGGTCTTGGATTGGATGGAGTATTGATCGATCTCAGGGTCCGAGGTTCGAATGAGATATTTCTGGCGGAAAAATTTACGTGCATACCTACACCAGTACCCTCTGGTATCTGCGAAGGAAAAAAGTATTAGTCGTAAGTTATCACGGGATTTCACCTACACCGCGTACTACGCTACGCCGCCGTGTTCTCCGCATCATTTTGTATGGAGAAATGAAGTTCCCAAATCTATCACTAGAGGCGCTCTCCGTTTCTCCATACAAAATGATGCGGAGAACACGGCGTAGCGTATCTACGCGGTGTAGGTTAAATCTCGTGATAAGGGTACTGTTGCTTCACCGTTCGGAACCGGTGTAAAGTAAAACCGTAGGTCCCTTCCCTTACCCTTCCCCCCACTTTACTGGGTAGGCTCAAATTGTAGCCGACTGGGTTACTGGCCCTAAGATGGCCTCATAGGAGCCTCGGCTGTGTTCTCCTCTAATCCAGTATAGCCAACAATCCAAAGAGATATAGCCTGTTTTTGCAAACTGCAAATTTATTGAAAACTTGTTTAGTGTTCATAAAACTCCACATAATGCATCAACATGTATTTCACGAATTTACAAAACTATAAGCGACCGTATGCATTTTCTCAAAAAAAAAAAACATATTAAAATTTGTTTTCTATTAATCATCTTTACTACCTACTCTACCACCGAATTATGCATGCATTCTGAACAAAATTAAAGCTGCGTATGACGCTAGGTTTTGATTAATTTCTCAAAAAATATTTACCTGAACAAGGTACAATTTATGGATATGGAAATTCAGGTATATTCGCAGAACATTTATATTTGTTGTTGGAACATCATTCGAAAATCGGTGTCCTTGTTCAGATTTTAGTTGTTTTTACTGGTCTGCATTACAAAGCCATCTAATACATATTACATTCGTATAATGATTATGAATTTATTCCAATTGTTACAATTGGACAATTTTTTTTCATTTAAAACACCGAAAAAACAACAAAATTTTTACTTACGATTAAATTATCAAGCACGTCTATTCCTTTCGTTCTCTCACCGATTCCCTTTGTCGCTCTATCGCGCCCTTTTTCTAGTGTAATACGCAGCCTTACTAAAATGCTCACCTAGTACTATAGATCAATGTTCACGGCGACTCGGCGATCGCTCGTCGACATCTATAGACAATGATAGATTCTTGATCGAATATCTAGCCACAACGTCTCCGATCTGTGGTTGTACGTACGGGCAGAGGACAACTGAAAGTAGTGGCCGGTCGGAATTTAATTGTCGGACCATTCCTCTCGCAGCCCAATGCCACTCATTTTGCCTGGATGCCTTTGGGTCGTGGCCGTGTAGTCCGGGCCAATTTCGTGCTCCATTATGCATTAGTCCAAATTCACTAGAGAATTTGCCATCGCGACTGAAACTTCCAAAGCGGTCACGTGCGGTGGTCACTAAGCGTGTCGAATGCTCCTCTGATCGCCCATCAGTTCGGTCTACCGTATTACTCTGGCCTTATTCCAGTCCGCATTTGTTCCGCATTATATACCGATCGATATATTATATCGTATTTATTTCTGACAACTGTTATATAGAAATAGAGGCCGTTGATGAAAAGCCAGAAAACATACAATTTTATGGAGTTTGCGAAAAGACGGTGACGTGACATTGCATGTGCTGAATAATGAATACCTACGAAATAATGAGTAACCTATTCATTATTCATTTATTCTCCTCCTCAAACAATTTTCTCTAAGACCTGAGAAATGAATTCAAATTTAAATTCAAATTTATTTCATAAAACATATAAGCATTTTTATACGGAGCCTCTACACCAGATATCTAAGTATTATCTCGTAGATGCATTTGCTGTCAGTATTTTACTGAACATTCTGAGCTTATCTAGTCTAGTCGCTACCGACCACATCAATACTAGTACATGAATTTCTCTATAAGTATAAAGAAAAAGAATATATTTTATAATTTAGTAAGGAATGAATAAAAAATATAGAAAATGTTGAAATTAAATTAGAATGCGAAGTGCGAAGCCGAAATAACAGATTTACTTATCTCTGTTCTTAATTACTTTAATTTAAGTTTTCTCTGTTTGTTTGTGTTCCTAAATAAATAAGTAAAAACAATAAAAAATGCAATTTATTGTTCACCATTATGTAAAAGGGTCACAACAGGCGAGTTAATTGTCTTGTGGCATTCTTTACTAACTAACTATGGTATGTGGAAAACGCGTAGGGGCGGACAATGGTATGAAATACATAGGGCACACTAAAAGTTTCCGGAATTGGCCACTTACATAAACAATATTTAAAAAGTAATTACAACATTTGAAAATGGAACTCTTTGGCTGTAGAATGCAATTTGTTTCATCTGACTGTCAATTGTTTTTCCACTGTGGCGCCATTTTAAAAATTGCGTGTCTACATTAACATAAATTTAACCCGGGAAAATTTTCGTAGTATGATTTTCTACCATTTTAAGTATAATTTGACAGCTCATCAGAGCCTCGCTCGGCTTCAATCTGCTTTTGGCGATGAAGCACCATGCAAGACGACTATTTATTGCTTGTTTGCAGAATTCAAGCGCGGTCGTGTCAATCTCAGTGACGAATCTCGCGATGGTCGCCCGTTCACCGCTGTGAACAACAAAAACATCGATGCTGTGCGCCGTATGATCGAAACAGACAGGCATGTGACCTATCATGAGATTCGGGCATCCTTAGACATAGGCATGAGTCAAATACAATCAATCCTACACAAACATTTGGGTGTGAAAAAGCTGTGCTCGCGGTGGATCCCACACAGTTTGACCGAGGCTCAAAAAACGCACCGCGTCACTTGGTGCAATGCCATGCTTACCAGATTCAACAAAGGCGCTTCAAATTTGGTTTGGGACATAGTAACAGGTGACGGCACCTTGTGACTTTTTTCTGTTCCCAAAAATTAAGAACCAATTACGCGGTCAACGATTTTCATCACCAGAAGAGGCTGTCGAAGAATATGAAAAACACGTTTCTGAGGTCACCACGGAGGAGTGGCACAAAAGTTTTCAAAATTGGTTTAATCGTAATAAAAAGTGTATTTACGCAAAGGGAGAATATTTTGAGAAACAATAAATTCATTTTTGACCTTTAATAGTATTTTATTCTTATTAATTCCGGAAACTTTTAGTGTGCCCCACGTATAAATACATATCTTAAATGGTCAAATTATACATAGATACCTACTTATAATATGCTGTGCATGCATAGTACATAGATACATATAATGTTATAATATTATACCTATCGATAGAATATAATTCAAATTAAAAACAATTCTCACATATTAGAATCCGCCATTCAATAATAAAAACATCATAAACATTAAAAATAACATAACACTAATGGATCATGTTTATTCAGATAATGCATCGTGAAATGGCGCAGCAGATAATTTCAAATTCATATGAAATGCTAATAACACGTGAGACTATCAGAATATCACAAGCGACATCTCATTACCAAAGTGCATTTCCCAGCAACCATTGCAATAAAGCCGACTTACTTTTGGCATACGAGTTGGCACTAATCCCGTTTCCACTTTCCCCCGCCACAGTGCCCCCCGTCCCTGCTCCCTCCTGTCACCCTGCCCACTTTCTGTCACCTTCCCCTTCCTGTCATACTGCCCTGCCACCACCCTTTTGCGTCACACCCGCATGCCCCGCGCTGACCTACAGACAGAGTCCGGTGCAAGAGGGAAGGAAGAGAGGCTGCCAAGTGTTCCAGTTGTGGATGTCGACAAGACCTTGAATGTGCGCGCCAGCTGGAAAGTGGTGACTGTGTTGATTCTGAAATTCTTCGTGATGGCGTTTGGGTTTGTTTATGCATACACACACATACACCATCACGCTCTACAATCGGGGTAAGCGGAGTAATCTGTGTTGTGCTGCAAGAACTCTGGGTAAATTAATCACAGCACAACACAGACCACCATGTTTAGCAAAGTTTTAGGGCAAGCAGCAAGTAAGACACAAAGACAGCTGTTTCTTACTGCATGACTTGAAATGGAAGGACCGTGCTAAGGTGAGAAGTGGTTAGCCTTTCGCCTTTAAATACGGCGGTATATTATCCGCATCCCTTATTCGCCTTTTACGGCAAGCACGATGAGAGATGCAGTAGGTTCAAGTACCTACCGGGCCTCACACGGTTTTGCAAGAGGTTAGTAGGTACCCTCGGTTGCCATCTGAATAAAAAAAAAACATTTTTTCAGCATCGGTAGCACAGTGATGCGGCCAGTCGACTGTCGTTCGTGATCATAAGCACACCTGGGCGCGGTCAGAACTTGTATGGGTGACCGTTTGACCGTTGGCTGGCCGTGGTTCGGATTTCACGTAAAACTGTAAGTTCCTTCCCTTCTTACCTTACTAGTTGGTAGGGTATAACCCGCCCGGATTGGTACCACCGCACTGAGTGAAAGGACGAACTGACATGGCGTCTAGTTCACCAATGTGTTATGACATCACGGATGTTGTAGGTGATCTAGCCAATCGTCTGTTTGTATAAAACCGGCCGAGTGCGAGTCGAACTCGCGCACCGAGGGTTCCGTATCGCCATGTCATGGTCAGCGCCACTCACGCCATCTATGGATTAGTTAAAATGCTTCATACTCTTTCCGGTAGATGGCGCGCATACACTATTTAGTTTCTTGTATGGGGACGCCCGTGATTTTTTTTTTCTTTTTCCTATTTTTTTATTATTTATTGTTATATCGGCCATAATAACACATATTCTGTAAGAATTTCAACGGGCAACCTATTACGGTTCAAGAGATACAGCCCTCGGACAGACAGACAGACAGACGGCGTAGGCTTAGTAATAGGGTTCCGTACGACGGATACGGAACCCTAACAAAGATCGAAGGTACAAGCGCGGCAAAGTATTGTCGTTATTGTCAGAGCTCTGCGCGGCTGGAATCAGACAGGCAGGCACACGGCACACAACTTATCGAGAAGCACGTGACAATGAATATAAAGGTGTCTCCTGTCTGCATTGCAGCAGACGAGTCATTTATAACGTGCTTTCTGAAGCGCTCGCGATAGTGCCTTCGTCGTCGGCCCTCAGGGCGTGTCCTCGCCTGCCCGCTGTTGGCGAGATATAGTGTCTGAATAATCTAAGGAGCAACGTCGTAGTTTACCTTTGCAACTTATATTTCTGGTTTTAAATCATAGCCATGCATGCTTTTTAGGGGTCCGAATCCATCGTACGGGACCGTATTACTAAGCCTACGCCGTCTGTTTGTCTGTCTGTCTGTCCGTCTGTCCGAGGGCTGTGTCTCTTGAACCGTAATAGGTAGCCCGTTGGAATTTTCACAGGAATGGGCGGATATAACAACAAATAATAAAAAATAGAAAATTAAAAAGTTAAGAGGTGTTCCCATACAAGAAAAGTGTTTTTTTCGTTGTTTTTTTTTTTCAATGTTTTTTTCAATGTTTTTTTTTGTGGTGCGGAAACCTCGGTGCGCGGTGTTTTTTATATATATTTTTTTGGTTCTATTGAGCTAAGTCAATCAAATTCAATTCAATTCAAAGTCAATCAAGTTTTCGTCGCTATCGATCTGCCCTGATAGATGAAGTTTAATATTTATATAAAGACTTACTATTTCAGGTTAGTAATATTGATGGTACCTACATATCTCCGAAAGAGCGGAATTTTACACGTGAACCAATAGAGAACGAACGCTCATCCAGACCGTCTTTATCTTGAGACGCTAGCGGCGCGGAGGCGAGACGAGCCGAGCGGAATGACGACGAGGGGGCAACCAAGGTGGAGACTGATTGATTAGCCAGCTAGCACCGCCACCCTACGCCTGCTAACCTAGTAAAGATCTTTATAGCCACCTTATCGCCGTCTGCAACCCCCACCTGCCGCCACCGTCGGGTTTTAATGATCTAATGCGGGCGTGCTGCACTTTTACTTGTGGGGAAAGCGAGAGTTTTCAGGCAAGAGACAACATGAAGGGCGGAAAACTGGAGATCAAAGTCAAAGTGAAAGTCAAAATCGTTTATTTCCCGTTGAGCGGGTTTACACAATTTTATATAAATAAAATGGTTCCACTATGGGGCACGTCAAAAATTAATTTTTTTTTATAAAATAATCAAATTAACAAAAACTAAAATACCTATCATTACAATAATAAAAATAAAAGCAATATCGCACATAATTAATTAAAGATAAATTCCAAATTTACACATCTTCAGTAGTACAAAGTCAAATTCTATAATACATCTATCACACATACATACACACACACACTTCTTCGACCTTCTAGTAAGCTCGAGAAGGATTTAAGCCTGTAACTCACTGCATCTCCAACCGCGTGCATGTCGTAAAAGGCGACTAAGAAGTAAGGACAAGATGCCATGCCAAAGGGCGATAAGATAGCCACCTCTCACTTCGGCACGGTCCATCCACCGAGTCATGCAGCAGGTGGGTCTTAGTGCCTTACTTGCTAGTTATCTTGATCGATCTTTGCGAAATGTGGTGGTCGGTGTTGTGCTGTAATTTAACAGAGTCCTTGCAGCACTACACCGATTACTCTGTTTACCTTTATTGTCGGAATACGGCGTGTGGTATGAATGTATGTATGTTAGTAGATATATTACCGGAAAACTGCAGGTTTGCAATAGTTAATACAAAACATTTTTTTATTAATTGCAAGAAGCAATTTCTTGTCTGACAGTAAAACGATTGCTGTAGTTATTATTTAGGCGTTTCACTATTTTTAAAAACACAATTATTTGAGTCCGACTTGCACTTGGCGGCCTTTTCCCAACGTCACCCCTGTTTCCCAATTGGATAGGCAGTGACAAAGGATCTCCAAGTGCCACAATCCTGCTCTGACACACCTCTGTCGCCTCTTTCGCACTAGTAATATTATTCGTACATGCTCATCCGTTATCATCACCCATAAGTACCGCTTGGAAGCCGTACGTACCTTCAGAGCAAATTGTACGAGGACGTGCAACAATATGATGTCACACCACAATCATAACTCACTGTACATATAAATGCCGAAGCATAAAATATGTTTATACTGTCGTAATAGAGATACGACGAAGATACGTGCAGGGGAGCGGAAAGAAGGTCGTATCACATTTTATCTGTATAGAGCTGCAGTTTAGAGCCTCTGGGGCCCTTTCCGAGGGAGTTACGATGCGGAAGGAACGCGACCCGCGCTTGTTTAGCTCTGCCGATGTTGCCGGGGGACACGATTGCGGAATTTGTTTTGTTTAGGAGGCGCGCGATGATTTTATTATTTAGCCGAGAGTAACAGGTGTATGTAAATGCAAGTGGAAAATGTATTTCTGAAATTGATTGTTTTTTCTGGTTTCTCTACAAAAGAACGTTTCATGTTTTTCGAAACGAGCTTTTGCCCGCTTCCTCTCTCTCTCTCTCTCTCTCTCTCTCTCTCTCTCTCTCTCTCTCTCTCTCTCTCTCTCTCTCTCTCTCTCTCTCTCTCTCTCTCTCTCTCTCTCTCTCTCTCTCTCTCTCTCTCTCTCTCTCTCTCTCTCTCTCTCTCTCTCTCTCTCTCTCTCTCTCTCTCTCTCTCTCTCTCTCTCTCTCTCTCTCTAATTTATAATTCTACTTAATTTATTTCGATACTGCTCAGCCCTAGTGCTATTTACTGTGATGGTATGTAGCCTATAGTGAGCCTCAAGAACTACTCTTTCCATATTGGTGCATAATCTGTTCAGGGGTTCCGGAGTTTACCTCAAACATACATACAGACAGACGTTCCCTATTATAAGAAGTAGAGAAGATGATGGAATGATGTTACAATAAAAAACTTACAAACGGTTGTAAAGAATGTTTTCAACGCAGTCGGCCCGTTAAAAAATGGATTCCGTAATGGACGGTTCGGCGTTTTCTTTTGAGTCAAACAGTAGAAAATGTATCTCCAAATATTTGAGTTCCACTTTTATTAATTCCATTTGCAGAGTAAATCTGTTTACCTACTTCGTAAAACTCAGCCACTTCGGTTTCGGTGCGAGCACGTTCCGCCTCAGCCTTCTGTCAACATGATCCGGCAGGATATTAGTGTAGTTTTCAATTTAGGCAGGTCGTCACTTTCGTCACGTCGGGTTTGTTTTAATTAAAGATCTCGTGCCCGGGACAGCGACGCGTTACTTACTCGGAAGCTGAGTTCATTAGAGCGCGTCCTACGCGCGTTCGTCCTGTCATTCTGGCTATATTAGAACCCTTATGACAAGCTTCCGACGTCTGTCACAGTACTCAGGAATGAGGCACGGGATTTGAGAATTTATATTTGATATTTTCCGAAGAATTGGTTTCAGGTTGAGAAATAAAATAAAAATAGGATTTATTGATTTGACCCTTCAGAAAAAAGAGTTATTGGCTAGGAGGAAAAAAAAAGTTATTGGCTGTTTCTGTCTCTCTTCATTCAACTGACTGTTGGTCACAGTAACCTATGCCAGTTCTCTACAAAATAAATCTTTGATTTGTCGGAATTTGTGTAATAATTTTTAGCAAGATAAACTGGTCAGCTTTTAGGACCACATCATCCATTTTAATAAGTTCGAAGCCAAATATTATTTACCTACCCATTTTTAATGATCTATGCTGCAAGTTTTTTGCGTTTGTTTTTTTTTCTTCGATTTGTAGCAGTTTCATCGAATATTTTATTCCGTAATTATAGTTTATTTTTCTATACTACTGCAAGAAATAGCATTACGAAGTAGTTGCTCAGTAATGTATTCATATTTCCTGTTGGCATCAAAGGCTTCGACGGACATCTGAATCGGAATATTGACGTCAGCAGCGCCCTCGTTTGAGGACGCAAAGATTTGAGATAGTTTGTGTGTACCGTACCCCAAGCTCCTGCGAATATTTTAATCTCAAGGAGATGCGCCTACAGACACGTATACTTTGAAAATCGCAAACTACGTCATAATAATCACTATCCACCCACTTTTCTTTTGTTGCTCATCACCCAAAGAAGAAGAAGAAAAAGAGGAATTTTATTTTCGTTTCTCTTTATTAATGTGTTATTTTATTTTTAAATTGTTTTCAAGAAGAGTTTAATTTATGTAGTGTTTTGTTAACTTTAGCCGTTTTAGGCTGTTTTGTTCATAAAATAACGAATCGCGAGAACTTTAATAACATACAACTAAATGTGTTAAATGAACTGACAATCGTGCCATATGTGTCTCCTCATCTCGATAAAGTTAATTTCGTTGAAGACGATTATGAGTCACATAAAACATGTAACAATTTTGAAAAAGTGGACGTAAAAAGTTTAAAATGTTTAATATTATTTAAACTTTAATTATATAAAAGAAAGCATAACAAAAATTCGCTTTGGTCGAGAAAGTCGACCATGAAACGGAAACTAAATAACTGCGCAATGGATCGCTATGCATAAAGTTTACGAAGATTTTCATATTATTACATAAAGACTGTGGTTTAAATCTAAGAAAAAAAAGGCCAACATCTCGAAAAGAATAGCATTGTCAACGAAGCTCTGATAGAATGAGACTACGTCAATAATGTAAACTTCGCGAAAGATTCAAGTTTGCTCTCTGCGGTCACTGTTGTAGTGAAACTATGGGACGAGCACAGCTAATAATGCTCCGCAAAGAATTCCTCCTTTGTGGATGCTGCAAACTTAAACCTCACAAGTTTTACGCCAAATGAAACTGGTAGCAACTTTGAAAAGTGAAAGAATGGAGCGGACGTCTCAACCCTTTTGACTAGAAAATCGTTCGAAATTTTCATTGCAAAATTGTATAACCGACAAGGTAAGACGAAGGAGTATAAGAACCTATTTCAAGTTTGAAAGCAGTTAGAAAATTAACTGTAAGAAGCCCACAAAACGTTTCTATCAATAAAAGACGGAATGGAAGAGGTATATACGTACCTAAGAGTAGTAGGAAGGCAGGCATCTAGTTTATTCAAAGATCAAGCTAATTTTAGTTTTCGGGTACTACAATATCGAGTAGGCTCCTCGTGAAGCTTGTCAAAATGTTTGCCGAGGCGAGTCGGTCCTGCCTCCACAAACATCGGGCAACAGTCAACAGTTACCACGACCTCTGGAGACGGGTACTCGAAGGCTCTCGAATACCAATTTCAGACAGAATTTGCGCTGAATATCTTGTGATTTCTGATGATTATTCGTAAATTGAATTTGAGTTACGTCACCTCGTATGCGTGGAACATCTCTTCTTTTACGTTTTTTTATTAAATTAGTTTTAAGTCTGCAAAACTGTTGTTCCCTTCCCTTCTAGGTAGTAAGAAGGTAATGGGAAAGGATATGGTGTCCAAAGTATTGATTTTGACCGGAAAACTTTGGTCGAAATTACAATCATCTAACTAATTGATATAATTTTCTCTGGAAGCTTTAATTTTTTTAACGGGTTCGTTTAGTACTGTCTTTATAAAAAGTAATACTCAAGAGTCAAGCTATCGCTTAAAGTGTAAGTACAATAATGTTCTCTTTTTAGTAGTATCCATTGAAGCCGTTCAGCGTGCTCAAAAGGTGAAATAGCAAGCATTTAGCTAGTACTCACGATATAGTTCGACCACCTAACTAAGTATCGAGAGAAGTGCAGCTCGAGATAAGCCGGACACCGGATCCGATTGAAACATTTTTAAAATGCCGATCTGAAATATCTTTCACTGTAATGCTACGTATCCCTAGCCTTATCCGATATCGTTCAATTATGCTCACCGCGTTTGATGCCTGGGTTTCAGTAGCTATGCGAGAATTACGAAGTGTTTGCGGTTGAATTTGCTGGGAGACTATGCTGGATTTGTACTATTTTAGGCCATTACCTGAGGCGTGAACTATTGGAATTTCGGATAGTTGGGGATTGAGTGATGAGAGGATTTGGATCAAAATTCGGTGTAATGCTCACAGCTCAGCCGCTGTCGAGCTCAACGTTAATGGAATAATCTATTGCTACTTGTAACTGTGAACCTGAATAATATTACCTACCTGTACAATATTACATTACATGTGGTTACGCACCACAGATGTTACGTGACGGTACAAGGGTGTTACGTGAAGATAAAAGGATTTTATTTTGAAGTCTCCTCACAATAATTCAATTTCAAGAATTGCTCATATACTGTTTCTCGTCACGTCAATACTATCAGGTCCTGTAAGTAAAAGCCTTCGTACCAAAACTCCTGCACCGACCACCGCGCTGTCTTCGTCCTTGGCTATAACTCTATTCCAAGTTTATTATTCAACGACATAAGTATTTACATATTTTATGCAGGAAGAGATACGTGCCATGCGTAACTGCAAGCAACACTGCACTGCTATGTGTAGGTACACAATAATTTCCTTTTAGTTACTAAAAGCATAGTTAAACCACACAAGTTAGCTGTCTTCATACAAACGCGCCGATTTCGCACTCACACAAGCGCGCGCCTGCGTACGCTGTCTGTACACAACCACTACATGCATTCTCACTGTTCCTCGCGCGACTACGCGCGAGGTGATGGTCGCCCCGCCCCCGCGCTCGGTGACGCACACCACGTGACGGCCGCTGCCTGCCGCCTGCCGCTTCCCGATAGAAAGTATTATTATTCGAATTTTATTTTATTGCACTAACATAATGGCTCCGCGTTTCTGCAGTGTGTACGGCTGCATGAATAGATCAGGCTCGAATCGTGAGTTAACATTATTCTCATTACCTGCTGCCATCGAAAGGTAAGTAACATAAAAAATATACGAGTAGGTACTAAGCGAAGGAATTGACTTGAGACCTGGCTCGGTAACGTCAGAGCAAAGTACCTATTAGTATTTAATTATAGTATTAATTAGTTATTAATAGGTAGGTATAATGCGCGGGGCGGATCTTGGCGTGTCGCCGCCGCAGCGGTTCGTCGGTGTTCTCCCTCGCACCCGCACCGTACTTGTATAGTTTATTCGCGTGGCGGGTCGCCCGCTGCGGCGACGACACGCCGAGATCCGTCCCGGGCACTATACTAGCTGTAAAAACCATTCGCGAACCCCGGCATCGGGCGCGGCTGCGCGGCGCACGCGAAGGCTGCGCCGTGCGCGGGCCCGCGGTTGTCGACTTGTTCAGACTTGTTAGAGATACCACGCACAACGTAATTTCGCGCGGTTTTGTCTTCTATAAATGGCCACAGCTCCTACCGCGGACACTTTCATGACTGCTAGCGACCAACCAAGTTATTAAGTAATTCATTAAAATAACAAAAATAAAAATATAAGTTATTAAGTAATAATAAAACAAAATTAATAAATACATTTTAAAATTATTTATTTGATAATTTTTTTATTAAGATTAATAATTATATTAAATGTATAATTCTAAATGTATTTTCTATAATTTTTATAGTTATAAATTTTTTTCCCACTTATTAATTCTCTTCGTCGTCCGCGACTACGAAATGGTTGTCCAAAGACGGACGTGAGTTAAAGTTGAATTTTGACATTACATAAATTTTTGGGAGGTTAAAGTTAAAAAAAAAAATTTACCCGACTGCGCGAAGCAAAAATGAAGGGTTATCTTTTTAGCAATTTATGTGTGTGTATGTTTGCTTTTACGTATGTTCCACCGTAGCGCCAGAACTAAGCATCCGATTATTGAGTGGGGTATCGTTGTCAAGGGCTCAAACATCAAAATAACATCGTTCACTGTCTATCGAAAATACAGCTTTCGAAAATATACCTTAACGCCAGTATATAATAAATCTATGACAACTCATATATTTCTGTTAGAGTAAAATTTTGGGAGCTGGCTCTTGGTCCATAAATAAAAAATACATAAATGTACATAATAATTTCAAAGAATAGCATTTCCACCATGATGGGCTCACTGCCTATCAATTGTGTTAGTGTTGTGAGTTGTGACATCCCTGGAGGCTCGGCGCAGCGTAGGTAGTTATTTTAAAAATGGCCTCCAGTTATCTTACTCGTCTTCTTTTACTATGCTAAAAGGCGCATCGGGTTTTTTAAATGTATTTACTCAGCGGTCCCCCGACGCCTATATGTGACTAAACCTTTTGACTTTTTAAGTGTTGTTGATGTGTCGAGGGGTTTCAAATTTGTAATTTAACTTTTAATACCTGGGCGACCGAGCTTCGCTCGGCGTCTACACCTATCTAGATAAACTTGAAAAAAATAACATTATCTATGTACAAAATTTCATCCAAATCATTAGAACCGTTTCCGAGAAAACAATTATGTATATAGGTATAGGATACATATACAAGTTTATCTCACTTAAAGTAATAGGATTTCGAACTTCTAAAGAAACGTAATTTTTAATTACTTGTTTACAAACATAGCTAAGAACCATCCCTGTTATTAAACCCCAACGCAAACGGAAGGGTGTTATAAGTTTGACGCCTACGTCTGTCTGTGTGTCTGTCTGTGGCATCGCAGCTCCCAATCGGATGAGCCCATTTGGATTTGGTTTGTTTTTCAATAGATAGCTGGTTTAATCGGGATGGTTCTTAGCTATGTATGTTTGTAATCAAGTAATAAAAAAATTATTTTCTCTTAAAAAGCTTGGAATAAAAGTTAAATTACAAACCAGGATGGCTCTTAGCTACGTTTGTAATCAAGTAAGTAAGTACCTAGTATTTACTTTAAAGGCCGGGGACCGCTAAGTAAATAAACAAAGAACTCTGAGCTGCGCGTAATATTTTCGTAACAGCCTAATAATTTGGATTTGAGCTACATGGAACGGTTATCGGGCATCACTATGTTGCTGAGTCGCTTTTACGAAATGGAAAATAAATGTATGTTTTCTAGAAACGTGCAAATTAACCCAGTTTTCATGCGACAGGGCGCACAGCACCCTGTCCGGCGCGGGCGGAACTAAAATGATAAAAGCATTGCGACGACCAATGAAGTCAAAAGTGTCGGAACTCCATTGTTAGAATTACTATTTACTTTGTCTCCAACAAATATATATACACCATTTGAGTGAGGGGCGAATCGATAAAGTTCACAGGTGTGACATAGATAGAGATAATATACGTATTTAATATTTGTAATTTATTAATTTCTGGGGACATTATTTTATAATACATAACTTCATGTGCAATACCCCTTATATATTTCAAATGCTCTGGCGACGACTAAGTGCCGAGCACGCCGCAACGGTTGACAAAACACACGAACGTCGATCGGCAAGCTTTGCCATTGCCATGGAGGGTGTGGATACGAAAAAAACCATTTTTTTTTCATCGTTTTGTTATTAAATGGTATTTGCGATATTTGGTAGGGGCCAAATCGTATGGCGCCACGAAGGTATTCTACTTTTCGTAATGTCAAAATACTAATTTTTAGTACTTAAGCAGAAGAACCAAGACGAATTTGATCTTGTAGAACAATGTACTAAAATGTTCAATTATTTTCACAGTAAAGCCCTAGAGTAGTTATTAGATAAATGATCCTGAAATATCCGACCAGAAAGTCTATAAATCCGTTTGTGCTCCACGTCTTCTAACAGATCTTTTAAACTGGGGGATAACTTTATGTAAGTAAATTGATTTAACTTCAGTGAGATCTTACGAACTTTACCGAGGATGCAAATTCACACTCTTCTTTTTCTTTCGAATCAATTTGATTGTAATGCCAAATTTACAGACATTCATGGAAAACATGTACAGTACTTTTCTCGCCCGTCGAAACTAAGATTTCATAACATTAATAATTTCACCAAAATGAAATTTTATTTGTATTTTGTGTGGAAAATTTTAGTTCGTGATTGACAAGAACTCCGCGTCGTGACAATCAACGTCCAAGGCCGACCCATTTCGCTCGTGTTGCAAATTAAACTGAAATTAATAATACGCTGAAACTGAAATTAATCAGAATTTCGTCCATCACAGCTTCCACCTCACGAATTTCCCGCCCCTCTACCCTCTACCTCCTGCCCCGCCGCCCCCGACATAATGCTATCCTCGTCGAGGTATTGTTTGCACGGCGGATTTCGAATTATTTCAGAAGCTTTTTCCGAATGTTTAAAATTATTCATAAAAATTCTTGGAATAATTCAAGGTAGGTGGTATTCTGTATTTGCATCACGCACATGTGCATAAATACATAATATCAGGCTAATCATATGTAACTGCTTCAGACTAGATATATTATTTATTATTGAATGACTAACACAGTGCGTTAGAATTATTCTAACGCACTGTGTTAGTCATTCACCACGACTTCCATACCATAACCCACACACATTTGTACTACTAAAATTATAAGGCCCCATGGATTATCAGGATGGTAGCAGGATTATCATTGGATTGTCTATGGTTCCGCTAATCTTAGCATAATCTCACAGATACAGAAGAAGACATACATTTCCGCGAGATAATCGCACAATCAGAGAATAATCTTGCTACGTTCAATTGGGCATTTATAGTGTCAAGCCGGCATGACATTTACTAACAACACCCGCTAACTATAAAATACAGTATACACCGTTAGTAAACTATGAACGGGTGTCATAGGTCGCGCGTCCTGTATAAGAAAAGTTGCCCTTAGCTAAATAAAGAAAACGATATTAAAGAATGAACGCTGAGTCGGCCGTGAGCAGGGTGAATGCTGAGCAGCTTTCCAATAATGACGCCCGTCGGGCTTACTCTAACGGTTAATTCGT
The DNA here is from genome assembly GCA_946902875.1 of Nematopogon swammerdamellus. Lineage (NCBI taxonomy): Eukaryota > Metazoa > Arthropoda > Insecta > Lepidoptera > Adelidae > Nematopogon > Nematopogon swammerdamellus. The sequence goes on from OX336345.1 coordinate 16,478,365, forward strand.
CGTTATCTTAACAATTCGGGATTTTTCGCAGCCAATTAGGGCGTAGGCGCGAACAGGAATAGGGAACCGGGAGGCGCACGCTTGTATTATCGGGAAAAGTACGCGATTAATGGACGCTTTTTAGGGATCCCTATTTGGCGAGGGGCGCAAAAGGTCCGGAACTTTGGCCCTTTGTCGAAATCGGTGACTCCTTCGTGCTACATTGCCTTCACAGCGCAGTAGTGTTCACTTTTTAAATCGTGGAGGTAATTTTAATAAAGTGTGCAATCAATCAAAAATTTCACAGTTTGAAAATGTTGAGATTTATTATTGTTATATTACATGCTTTTGTGTCGTCTCGTAGATTCAATTTTTGTTTATTATTTCGGCTGGTGCAAGTTGGATTCGCCAATTACTGTTTATTATATAATTTCATCCAAAGGTAAGTCACTTACGCTTGGACATGTCTAAAATTCCGCCAGTTCCAATTCAATGTGAAGAAGAACTGACAAACAAACTTCGCAAGTCACAATGTTGTATGAGTACCTATAATTATAATTATATATTTTTGTAAGTATTATAGTCACTTACAAATAATTAATCCATACTACCCTCTACTCACAAGAACATCAACAATCGTGAGCAAATTTCAATTAAAAGGACTTATAAAGAGTTCATAGGTATAACCCATATACGTTGCTATTAAGATTGAACCTTTTGGAATTGAACTGCTTGAGGAGCGGGGGTGTTTCGTGGGGGAAAAGGTCCAATCTCAATAGCAACGTAACCGGTTTACTGGTGGACTCTGTAAGGCAGTATTGTTCACACCTGCGTGGGACTTTAGTATTCCTACAGCACCGCAGTATCCGCGGTTCACGCGGCGCAACTTTTTTGCTCTACCCACAATTTTTCACCGAAGTTGTACAGAGCGCAAAATTGGACTGCAAATGACATAAGGCAAACTCCTGTTTCTATGGAAACTTTGCGATTCCTTCGTCTGAACAATTTACGAGAAGTTGTAGAGTGGAGAAACTTGTTTTATACAAAAATATAATTGTATGCGGTGTCACGCTCCGAGTTCTACTCTCTGGACCAGAAAGTTTTTTGCTCAAAGCAACTTGAGTACTTTTTCTGCGTTATTTGTTCTGCTCTGGGTGGGAATTGTTCTGTCTGCATAACTGAACAGTGAGATCACTAAGATGATTTATCTGAGTGAAGCTAGTTTTAATCTCAAATTCGAAAACGCAGTATGTTGCTGTAAGAGATTAAAAATAAACTCGTAAATAAAAACGTTAAAAAACTTTATCGAGAGGAAACAACCACATTCAAACATATTTGTAAATATTGAGTGCAATTGAGTGAATACAAACTCGCTCGCACTCGAGCGCACACGAGTGCGAGCGAGTTTGTATTCGCATAGAGGAAGGGAACACATCAGCTTAGCGGAATGTGTGTCCATATTCCTACTGGTGCCGCTTTCTCTCCGCCTGCTCCGCCTCCGGAAATTACGCATTTTAAAACGGATTGCATCTGGAATGGATCTGAACGGTTCCGGTCGACCGGAACTTCCGGCGAGGCGTCCCGGAGCCGTTCCGTCTGTTTCTGCTCTCGAACGCTTAACGTTTGACATGAAGAATTAATGTTCGTAAAAGTTGAGCGTGTTCGGCGCAAGTTAAATTAAATTTCAAAAATCGACGACCTCCATCGATGGTGTTTAACGAACACGATAAATGTTTTTGTTTGTCCTTTTTCCGATGAGGAAAATAGCGAAGCCTTCAAGTGCACGACGTCAGATTTAAATATTTTGATCGAAAACAGCGAATTTGTTAAATAAATTTATCTTAGAAAATTGTGTTCTAAGAAGGGCCAGAAGGCAGCATTATATAAATAAGTTAGATTTATTTTCTCCGCGTTGTTTTTGTTTGCTTTCATAGATTTACGTACTCGTAGCTTCCTCTCCGCCGGAAACTGCAACGCAGATAGCGGGAGTGCTGCCAGTTGGATAACCCCTTGGGGCAGAAAACTCCATTTAGACACTGCATTATTGCAATAGTTGAAGTGTTGCGGGTATTAAAACATTCTCTGTGTTAATTTCTATGCGCGCTGCAGAGGGCATACGGCGGCGGCAGCGCAGTGGCGCCAACACTTGACTGCATACCTCTGTACCGCCGAGCAGATTATGACAGTTTTTGAGTCGTACACGAACTATATTCACTCTACGGTAGTATTTCAATACTGAAATAAAAATAAACGATTCATTCACTCCTCAATGCGATGTATTTATATAATTTAACATTTCTACACGTTTAGACTAGAGAATAATGCTTTAGCTTAAACGCATCTAAAATGTTTGGTTTTGGTGAAAGTATTAAATGAGGGTTAATTCCTCAAAAGAGTTGCTCTCTAAATGAGAATACTAGGTGAAATAAGTCACATAACATATTCTAAAATTGTGACTCCACTATACATGGTATGCTTGGCGCTCACGGAGTTCGTACCACCTTATCTTTTGGCTGTGTTCTCTTGTATTATGATTTATGATCTATTAGAGTAGATTGGAGATGACGTCGAAAGAGTAGCTGGTCTAGAGTGGATCAAAATGGCAACAGATACAGAGATGTGGAAATCTTTATAGGAGGCCTTTGACGAAAGACAAGCTGTTTATATGAAGAATACACCGAACGCCGATAGTCGAAAATTAAGTTTGAGTTAATAGCGATAAACATGTTTCGAAAACTTTGTAAAACAGCAATATAGGCGTATTTTATTTATGTTTTTTTATTAGACTAGGTGAAGTGTAGAGTAGAGCAGTAAAGAACAAAAGAAAAAAACTGCTGAGGTCACCAGAGCACCAGAACCGACGATCAGTCTCTCGGCCCGTCACGAGAGGGCGGGAGCGATTCGCTGCGTACTATTCCATTTTCAAATGTAAGATATTAACGGTGATTTGCAAAAAAAAAAGATTGATTTGAGTTCAAGTGTTTATTTTCTCTCGAATTTGTTGCACTATTTATGAATTTGCACTTTGAAAAGAGTTAATAAAGAGTTAAGAGTTACGTGTATTTGGCTGGTCCTAGCACAAGGGTTCTGAAACTAAGAGCATATCAAGATAATATAACTAAAAGCCAAAATTTCTATCTTAAGGATTATTTTCTTAATACTCAAATACTGACCTAACACACAAACGGCAATACAGTAAGAATCCTGTCTTTAAATCGCCGCGAAAAAAAAAACCGATGAAAGAAACTCTTGTTGAACTTTTCTAAAGTAATTACACCTCCGCAAACAGAGGTCGCAAATCATAAGGACCCTTGAAAGGGCTCACGGAAACATTAAAAAGCTATTTCTATACAGAAGCCCAGCAGTAAAGGCTCTTCATCTTAACAAACACCCCCCAGAGAGCACCTTGTGGGCCTGGCGCGTAGTCTGCTGTGCCGTCGGATTGAATACTTACTTCTTTCTTAAGTAAAAGAAATCCAGTTCGCACGCTAAGTTCGTGTAGAATTCGCACTGAATATAAAACCGTTTGTCCACTTCCGAGCGCGCACATGCACGAACACGTTGGTAAACCTCGGTCAGCCTCGGTAGCTCAGTGGTGCGGTCGGTTGACTGTTGTTAAGCACACCTTATCAGTACTTGGATGGGTGACCGCTTGACCGTTGTTGGAGGCTGACCGTGTTTCGGATTTCACGTAAATCTGTAGGTCCCTTCCCTTCTTACTAGGTGGTAGGGTTTATACCGCCCGGGTTGGTACCAACGCACTGAATGAAACGTCGTTCGAAACGGCTTTGTAAATAGTTCGTTCAGTGTAGCCGACATGAAATGAAGGGAAGCACTGGCATGGCACTGGTGTTTTTTGTGGTTAGGTATAGGGTATATTTTATTATATTCGTAATAATATATTCACTGTGGGTGTATATTATACTCGTATTCACTAGACTAGGGTATATGCCTTAAAATAATATGTATTGTGTACCCGGGCTCGGTGGTGAGGGACAAAGACTGTTACAGGTGAAATTGTTCTTGTCTGTTAATATTGTGTTGTTACATGTATAAGGTCTTTCAAAATTAGTTCAGAGTACGCTAACTGGGGGGTTCTGTATCGGAAATAGATCACTTTTGAAGAACAAAGATTTTTGTTTTACAAAAAAATTTTTTTTGAATGTGTAATGTAAAAAAAAATTTTTAGTAATCGTTTCAGTTTCATGCCAGGAACAAAAAAGTCTTCCAACACATAGATCTCTTTCTTTCAGAAATTGTGAAAAACCACAATTTTAGTTTTATTAGTATGGAATAGAAAGAATTTGATTTTTTTTTACCAACTTACAGGTGTTAGATCATAATGGTGATGAAGACTTTTTTGTTACTGTTATGAAACTGCATCGATTAGGCTATAAAAATCAACCACCTATTTTTTTATTTAAATAGGTACATAAAAAAATATTTTACATAAAAAAAAAACCCAAGGTCCAAAAAAAATTATATAGGTTTTACTCCCTATATGATACAGAACCCCCCCTTAGCGTACTCTGAACTAATTTTGAAAGACGTTATATATGTGAAATAATAATTTGAAAATGACATTTCATTAAATGCAGGTATAAAATGTGTTTATATGTCTCACTGTTGTGTTTTGTTGGTTCACATGTTTGTTTGTTTTTGTATATGCTTGTGTCGCTAAATGCAAACGGCCACAATCCGGTCGTTTTCGTTTCAAGTTTACACAAGAAATGACACCCTTAAACCCTGGCTCGGAAAATAATAGCTTGCACATCCTTACACACATGTAGGTTACTCCTTATAGTTTGTATAGAAACTGCATTATATATGTATGTATGTACGTTTGAACCTGTAAGTGTGTATGTAATGGCGCCTCTCTGAGCGTGGTTTCGCGATAAGTAGTATTATTGGCTGTGTCTGATCTTCTTTTTAACTTTTCGGCACAGCCACCCGCGCCGGTTGTCCATAAATATTTATTTAATTGTATGTTAAATGTGTAAGTATCATAGAGAAATAATATTTATACGTTTACGGTAAGTATATTATTATTTAGATATTTTATAATTTTTTCATTTAATTTCGCACTACCCATCTACCCAAAATCCCAGGCATTACTGGTAGAAAATGCCTTTAGGCTTTAAGTCCGCCTTTTGTCACTTCTTTTTTGTAATATAGTATATTTAAATTTAATTTTATAAAAACACACATGCATATTCACGCGGATCTGTGTAACCGTGCTTACGCGAGGACGTGCAGCTTTAAGCATATTAGGAAAAAGCGAGATAAAACGCGAAAAGTTTCTTGAAAACTTGACACCAAGGCGTTCCCGCGAGCTCGCTGAGAGATATTCGGGAGTCCTTGTTTATTCAAAGGAGAGAGAAATTTCGCTTACAAATATTGTCGTCCGCAAAACTTTTATTCGTCTCTGCTTGACTTTAATAGCAGCAGTAAGAATAATCTAGGTACTGCACTGCAATATTTACCAATGCACAAATAAAAAAGTCCTGTCACACTACTCTGTGCCAAATTTAAGATCTCGTGGCGTTCTGACCCATTCTCAGGAACCACTGTCAAAAAGAAAAAATAATGTGGCCTTTCGACCCATTCACATTTAATTTTGAGAGGCGTTCTGACCCACTTACCAGAATACACAGATACCTACAGTAAGTGAACTTCCTTTGTGGCAATTTGCAAACATCCTATCATTTCTGCTGCCCTGGTACTTTATTTCCCATTCCCAGCTAATTAAAAAAAAACATACAGACGAATTGAGAACCTCCTCCTTTTTTGGAAGTCGGTTAAAATATATTATATATTATTATATTATATATTATATTTTTATTTTTATATTTATACATATAATAAAATCCAACGTCTGCTTTCTGTCTGTCTGTCTGTCCGCTTATAACTCGAGAACCACTGAACCGATTTTAATAAAACAAAATTCTACGGATAGCTTGATTCTTCCCATCAACTATAGGCTACTTACTATCACGCTAAATAGCTTATGAGGTTAGCAGTGAAGTGAAATATGAGAGCGGGCGGAGCCGCGGGCACAGCTTGTAATATATAAAATAAAATGTGACCAAATTGTTCAGAAAAAAATGTGACATGAAGTTATTTTTCTTAATATCGAATAGAAAATGGCCAGTTACCAGTTACCTATCTGTAGCTATGAGATAATAAAACTTAAACTTTATTAAAAAAATATTTAGTTTATTATGAACTATGTATCTAAATAGAAGTATTATATACTGGTGTTGTATGTTTACTGTGCTGAATTTTCAGCACAGTAAACATACAAAACCAGTATAGAATACTTCTATTTGGATACATCGTTCAAATAAACAGTTCCTTCCACTCTGCACTACCAAGCTGCACTACCAGTAGTGCTGTTTGGAATTTTTTTTTCCATCTGCACTAATGTACTACAAGCTGCGAAACCGGTAGTGTCGTTTGGAATTATTTCCTCCCGTTTGCACTACTGAGTAGTAGTGCACAATGGAATTTTAAAGAGCCTTACTTTTTCATTCCCAACTGCACTACCAAAAGATTGTATATACGAATCTTTGGTGCTATGTTTTTTTTCCGGAGTGTATATCAGATTAAACAACACAACAACAAAAAACAACAAAAAATTCAAATTCTTAATTTTCAGAAAAACATAAATATAACATAAGTAATTAATAAATGTATTTAGTTGTATGTCATTATTATTATTATTTATGTTTTATTGTTTACAAGCTGTGCCCGCCGCTCCGCCCGCTCTCATATTTCACTTCACTGCTAACCTCATAAGCCATTTAGCGTGATAGTAAGTAGCCTATAGTTGATGGGAAGAATCAAGCTATCCGTAGAATTTTGTTTTATTAAAATCGGTTCAGTGGTTCTCGAGTTATAAGCGGACAGACAGACATACACTCAGACACTCAGACACTCAAGACAGAAAGCAGACGTTGGATTTTATTATAGGTAAGGATTTTTATAAAGCCTGACCAGGAATATATGAGAGCTGTCAAAATGGAGCCACTTTTTAGATTTATATAGCAACATTTAGTATAGTACGTACAAATTGAATTGGCCGATGTTTTTATTCAAAATGTACTTTTGCACTGAAATACACAATAAGATATACAAAATTTATTTTAATTTAATGCATCTTTTATATATATTTTGATGTCAATGTAATAAGAACTAGCCTTGACATTTACATGTTCACAAAATTTTTTCCATGTATCTGCAGATATGTCCTGAAGCAAAGTGTACAAATTATTAAAAAAATTATTAATCGACCTTGCTGAAACACTAAACTTTTTAATAAAAATTCTAGTTCAGAAAAACTTAACCTAAGCTATTTTTATTCGAACGTTTCGTATTTCTGTAAAGTCAAAAAGTGTTTTTTGTTCAGAACGAATAATATTTACGTCCCTCTTTTGTTTGCTATTCTGTAAATAGATGCTTGAGATACACCTTGATAGAACAAAAAATAATTACCTAATTGTACATTACGGCATGACAATTTCACTACAATGACATAACGTTTCACCTAAATGACAGTTCAGGAGCAATTTTGACATTGACAACAGATTATCAAGCATCAAACATAATTGTGGCCAGTGTAAGAAATTAGTTCCAACGAAATTCCGCAATATGGCGGCCCCTCATATATTCCTGGTCAGGCTTTACTATTTAAAAGAAAAAACTCTCTCATTTAATTTCCCGCACTACCCACCTACACTACTCACAATTTCAGGCATGACTGGCAGATATGCATTTAGGCTTTAAGTCCACCTTTTGTTATTTTTTGTGCAATAAAGTATTCAAATGGTCAGAATACAGTCACCGTAATTAAAGTGGAAACCCGAAGACTTCTTGGTAAGCTGGGAATGGGAAATAAAGTACCAGGGCAGCAGAAATGATAGGAGGTTTGCAAATTGCCACAAAGGAAGTTCACTTACTGTATCTGTGTATTCTAGTAAGTGGGTCAGAACGCCTCTCAAAATTAAATGTAAATGGGTCGAAAGGCCACAATTTTTTTTTCTTTTTGACAGTGGGTCCTGAGAATGGGTCAGAACGCCACGAGATCGCAAACATTACGGTAGCCGCAGCTCTGTCTCAATAGAAACACTGAGAAACCCGTTGGAGCGAGTGAGACGGATCCTGAAAAATTGCTAGTCTCGATGAATTTCTAATAGAGAATAGCCCAGCTGGTCATTAGATGGCCGCATAGCAGCCTCAGCTGCTTTTTAGGATTCCGTATCCGTCGTACGGGACCCTATTACTAAGCCTACGCCGTCTGTCTGTCCGTCTGTCCGAGGGCTGTATCTCTTGAACCGTAATAGGAAGCCCGTTGAAATTTTCATAGAATATATTGAACTCGTCTGTAGCTGATCTTGAATAAAAGAACACTTTGGGGAAATTAGGTATTTCTTTTAATTTAAAGAGTTCACTACGAATACAACAAAAATTCCAACAAAAAAACGTCAAACATCACAACATTCTCCCAAGATTTAAAAAACATATGACTACTTTATAATAAAAAGCCAAAATGTCACTGACTATCTAGACAGGTAACCAGGTAGCCAGTGCATACCTATCTTACCCCGGAAGGGATAAGGTGGCCTGCTTTAAAAATCTTCCTCAAATGCCCCCGAGGTTATACATTAAATACCTAATTTAATCCCAAAAAAAACTTGTAAGGAGTGTGTCCCGCACTGCCTGAACGTTGTGTCGGGTCGGACTCAACGCTGAAGGTAGACAAAACCTTCCAAAAGTCTACCCTCTGCGGGTTAAACGCGTATATTCCCCAGACGGACGTGATGTGTCACCTCCTTTTTGGAACAACGTCACGTCGGGACATCGGAGTGGCGTCGGTCCTCCCCCAAATGGACCACGGCGATGCCAGCGATAGGCCGTCCGTTGTCATCGCCGAAGACAGCACCTAAGGGTAGGACTTTGTTTTTGCCTACGTTGTTGATACAACCTTGTGGTCGACGTTTACTCGCAGCATTACTGGATACTGGTGCGGTGATAAGCTGCGTAAATTATGATGTGGTAGACCCGCAAGCTATTGTTGAAATAGATAACGACCTTTTCACTCTACGGTCGGCGTCTGGAGAGGCACTAAGAATCGCTGGTCATACGATTCTACAACTACAAGTCCACGAAACGCAGTTTTCCTTGGATTGTATAGTTGTGTATGGACTGTCAACATCTTTAATTTTAGGTGCAGATTTCCTGAAATTTTCCAAATGTGTGTTAGATTATGCTTCTAGAATAGTGCACTTAAAAGCATTAGATGTTGCTTTTGGGTTCGCTCAATGCCTTCCCCTCGTGGATACGTGTCCAGTAGATAAAAAAACTTTATCTTATATGTCAAGAGCAGGACCTCAAGTAGGTCATATTTGTTTGATTTCCAAAGCTGTTACTACCCAAGCGTCGTATACCGTAGCGGATGACCTAAATGATAGGGAATTAGATAAACTTGATAAAGTGTTGGTGGCGTTTAGGGATAGGTTTGCCTATTCTAATAAAGAGATAGGTAGTTATAGATTTGGCGACATGCCAATAGAGACAGGTAACGCTTTGCCTGTACATAGACCACCTTATAGGGTTTCGGCAAAACAGAGGGAGATAATAGAAGAACAGGTAAAGGAGATGTTAGACAACGGGATCATTAGTGAGTCTAGAAGTCCATATGCATCAGGGGTGGTACTAATAAAGAAGCCTGAGCTTATCTTTAAGCCAAACGGAATCTTGTTAAACTGAAAGGTTCCGTTACTAGTTATGAATGCCGTCTTCTCTCTGTCACACTCGCGTACAGGCACCTGCCAGTAGCCGGCTAATAAGTCCAAAGTCGCAAAATATCTTGCACCTTCTAAACAGGACAATAAATCATCTATCCTGGGCAATGGATAACTGTCTGATTTTATTGTCTTGTTTAATTTTCTGTAATCAATACAAAAACGCCACGATCCGTCAGGCTTCTTTATTAGTACCACCCCTGATGCATATGGACTTCTAGACTCACTAATGATCCCGTTGTCTAACATCTCCTTTACCTGTTCTTCTATTATCTCCCTCTGTTTTGCCGAAACCCTATAAGGTGGTCTATGTACAGGCAAAGCGTTACCTGTCTCTATTGGCATGTCGCCAAATCTATAACTACCTATCTCTTTATTAGAATAGGCAAACCTATCCCTAAACGCCACCAACACTTTATCAAGTTTATCTAATTCCCTATCATTTAGGTCATCCGCTACGGTATACGACGCTTGGGTAGTAACAGCTTTGGAAATCAAACAAATATGACCTACTTGAGGTCCTGCTCTTGACATATAAGATAAAGTTTTTTTATCTACTGGACACGTATCCACGAGGGGAAGGCATTGAGCGAACCCAAAAGCAACATCTAATGCTTTTAAGTGCACTATTCTAGAAGCATAATCTAACACACATTTGGAAAATTTCAGGAAATCTGCACCTAAAATTAAAGATGTTGACAGTCCATACACAACTATACAATCCAAGGAAAACTGCGTTTCGTGGACTTGTAGTTGTAGAATCGTATGACCAGCGATTCTTAGTGCCTCTCCAGACGCCGACCGTAGAGTGAAAAGGTCGTTATCTATTTCAACAATAGCTTGCGGGTCTACCACATCATAATTTACGCAGCTTATCACCGCACCAGTATCCAGTAATGCTGCGAGTAAACGTCGACCACAAGGTTGTATCAACAACGTAGGCAAAAACAAAGTCCTACCCTTAGGTGCTGTCTTCGGCGATGACAACGGACGGCCTATCGCTGGCATCGCCGTGGTCCATTTGGGGGAGGACCGACGCCACTCCGATGTCCCGACGTGACGTTGTTCCAAAAAGGAGGTGACACATCACGTCCGTCTGCGTTTCCCGCTGGTGGTAGGGTCGGTTGCCGTGGTCGTAGGTCATACCTACGCTGTTCTTGAGCGTCAAAAAACTGCTCGACGTCCTGCATTGGCGGTACCTGTAACACATGTGTGGACGAAGAAGGAGCGTGTAATGTGTAACCTTTCGACAAATCATGGGTAGGGAAAAAGCGCTCCTGCAATTCCCTTAACACCTTTTTCAATTGTGCCACTGTTGGGACACATAATCCAGCCACTCTGTCTTTGTACATGTCATCTAAACCTCGTAGAATATGCTGGACTATTTGTAGTTCATCAACTACTCCCGCCTTCCTGGCGAGACGAATCTTCGTGTACAAGTAGTCCATCACGTTAGAGTTATTTTGCCGCATTGAGACTAACAGCACCATTGGGTTCGCGGACGGAGAAAATTCCGCCCGTAGCCGGTCTTTTATGGTTTCATAATCTTGTCCTACCACCTCTTCAAAGAACATCAACGCCGGGCCCTCTAAATAAAAACTTAACGTGTTTTTACGCACTTCCGGCGACCATTGCAGACGTGTAGCTAACGTTTCAAAAGCTAATAAAAACTCGTCGATGTCGTCCATTTGGCGTCCCGAGAACTTTGACGACGCCATAGTTATGTAAAAAAAACTAACCAATTTATACGAAACAAACACTAAAACATAACTTTTCGGCGATCAGACTAGCCGATCGAAAATCTGCCAGCAAGACAGCGCTGTATCTTCGACTCCTCGGGTCTGGAGTAGTCTGAACCGCACGTTGGGGGGTGTGACGTGGCTCAGATGGCTCGTGGCTCAGCTCACTGCGAGAAGCACCGTTTCGGAAATTAAAGCGCCTCCACCATTGAACTCGTCTGTAGCTGATCTTGAATAAAAGAACACTTTGGGGAAATTAGGTATTTCTTTTAATTTAAAGAGTTCACTACGAATACAACAAAAATTCCAACAAAAAAACGTCAAACATCACAACATTCTCCCAAGATTTAAAAAACATATGACTACTTTATAATAAAAAGCCAAAATGTCACTGACTATCTAGACAGGTAACCAGGTAGCCAGTGCAATATTGTGTTATTATGGACGATATAACAAGAAATAATAAAAATTATAAAAATTGAAAAAAATTACGGGGTCCCCATATAAGAAGCTAAAAAGTGTATGCGCGCCATCTACCGAAAAGAGTATGAAGCGTTTGAGCTAATCATGAATTTTAACTAATATGAAGCATTTCATAAAACACGCCATAGATGGCGTGAGTGGCGCTGACATGGCGATACGGAACCCTCGGTGCGCGAGTTCGACTCGCACTTGGTCGGATTTTTTTTAGCCACCCATAAGGTGTCTTGGTGTCGCCCATGGCCATTCGAACATATGCGGTGGTTGAGGGTTTTTTTTTCACAATGTTTTAGTGCTTACCTAAAATAAATCAATAATTGCGTAAAACAATCAAATAAATGCAAAACTACGTCTACTTCGAAACGTATTAAAAGTTTTGAAACTAACCTCACTTAATGCCGTCATAAATATCACGAGCTGAAGCCGTGAAGTGCCTCAGAAGCTGTAAATCTATCCCGATCAACTATGCAGATAAAATCACTACTTTGTGGCTCTCTTTACAGCGTGGAGGAAGTTAGTTGTTTTAAAGTAGGTCTTATGTAACACAGATTGAAGGAAGCGAGGACTAATGACTAAACTACTCGTATATCTTGAATGGGTCACAAACATTTTATGTCCTGTACTTTTGTGTGCCGAGAGCAGCCGCGTGTCTAGCGGGTTATACTATATTACATACATACATATCACACACGCTGAATTCCGACAGCATATTTCCAAAGTCTAGTATGCGAGTTGCTCTGATTGGTCGTTCTCAACTTTGGCGGGAAATATAAATTTCGAATTTCGAAAGTATTTCCGAAAATAAAGTTTTCTTAGGTGGTTATAACACAATAACCGTAACCTAATTTTAACACCCTAACATTGCTTAAAAAAAAGTAAAAGAAAACAAATTTTTGCAAAAGGGACACGAACCCATGGCCGAGATCGAAAAAATGAAAACCCTACACTCTACAACTGAGCCACCAAAGTACATATGCAACCAAACGAATATCGGATTCAGTAGGTTCGCTCCGAAATTTATATTTCCCACCAAAGTTGAGAACGACCAATCAGAGCAACTCGCATACTAGACTTTGGAAATATGCATCCCGACAATCGGGTTAAGCAGAGTAATCGGTGCTATAATTATAATATATTATCAGCGTGTATAATCCGGATTATTATCGGGATTATCTGGTGGACAACAAACGCAACGTGCAGTTTGCTAATATTTATTTAGGAGCAGAAGGCGGGTTTTTTTAAATTTAAATTTGAATAAGTTTTCACTGCGCTCAATTTGTCAAATTGAGATTTGAGATACGAGTATGATTGTGAAAGTGATTTTATTTAACTCAATTCAATTCTTTTATTGGTCTCTTTGGTAAATTTCATACACTTAGACAAGTCAAATATTGTATAAAAAATATTCTTCTTCTATTTCTATCCAGGCAAAAATAGGCCATCCTCAAAACAAAAATTTACAATCAAAATAAAAAATAAATAAAAATACTAAAATTAACATGTTAAATCAAACCTTACTTGGATAAAACCATGAAATTAAAAATTTCATTATATAAAAATAAAACAAAAGAACAATAAAATAACATGTTGAACATTAAAATCAATTTATTATAAATTCAGGTGTGTCAGGAACGTGGCACGTGGAGATCCGTTGTCTCTGCCTACCCCACCGGGAAACAGGCGTGACGCTATGTATCTATGTATGTATAAATTCAGAATTACAAAAATGTATTTCATACATAACTCTTAATAAAATAAAAAATGTCAATTTAAAACTTTAATCCAGCACTCAAGTCAAATAATAAAAAAAGAGTCAATAAAAAAATTATTAATTCAACCATAATAAATATATAAGCAATGTCATAATAAAATAAAATAATCAATTTATTAGCATTGGGTTTTATTTTTATACCAATTTGCGTTGAGAGTTTGTCACTGCCCTTTGACAGACAATCGGGAGGAAATTACGTAGAGAACTGAATATAATTACCTTGTTTCAGTTTACTAATCCCTAAAATGTAATTTAATCAACCTCCCTTAGTTTAAGCCATTTAAACTACCAATTAAAAGTTTGCCAAAATCCCGTTTAAATAGTTTTGTGATTATAAAGTTGTAGCGAGTCACGTGAATGGTTTAAAAATTTGTTATCATTTTTACTGGTACGCATATGATGATATACGTTTTGGACAACATTGTGGATCACTTATCGGTAAGTTTTAGACAGTTACGCGAAATTGGTTTCAAGTACAGCTATACATACATATTTAACTAAATGATGGCTATCTGTGACATGTATGTGTATGCAGGTACTCGTATAATGCAAACAAATATTAAGATAAACATTTATATTCTTTATAAACATCTTTCTTTTTCTTCTTTAAAATAGAAAACGTTTCGAATAATTTTATTTATCTAGGCAGTGTATAATCGTTGGAAATCTTGCAATAGGAATTGTTTAATCCCACTTGACCGTTCCCTCTCGCAATAAAAACAAAAGGTAATTTCGTCGACGAATTAAACGTAACACCATAATGAGTTGAGAGCTCGTTAAAACTGAACGCGCAGATCGTCCCGGGGGTGACAATTCACTAGTAGAATAATCGAGAATCGAGTACGATACTTCTATTAAAATGTATATTCCATTTCGTAGCGAAACAGAGCAACGAAAACGCGGCGCTACGACACCGGCTGTCTGGAGGAAGACTCGCTGTTGTTAGCGTAGCGAAATTTATCTAGAGAAACAATAATTTACATAGAGATTGTATGCTTATAGTTCACCAAGGATGTAAGTAGGTAGGTGATGTAGACAGCCTAGTCCATGTCAGGTTCCAGATAAAATGATACCGTAGCTACATTTACGTAGGAGCCAAGCTCCATCGTGAGAGAAATACGCCTATTTAGTGAGATATATCCATAGAAATACTTTATTACTCCAAAGGATTTATTGAAACAAGCACAATTTAACGTGCAAATGCGGACTTACAGAATGTTTATTGACTTTCCTCATTTAACGTTTTTCGTGCCGAATGTTTGGCTAAGTTCTTGATGCAAATGTTTCTACAAAATGGAATATTAATTGAAATACTGTACTCGATTCGTAATTTACTTGCTACTAATTTGGCCAGCCGCTCGGCTTTCAGCCTCGGCTCTCGTCCCGTAGACTTTGAGAAGTTCGCGCCAACGAGTGGCGTCGGCATATAAGCCGCTCCGGCTTATTCGTTCTTGATCCGGCTTTGACGATTATGCTAGGGTTGAAATTCCCACGTCATTTTACCTTGAGAGCTATAAGTGTTATAGAAGTATGTACGGTCTACGGCGCAACTGCGCGGAGTAGATATACATTTATGTATCGTATTGCTTTGCTAATCCTGCAGAGTTGTGAAAACGAGAAAGCGAACTTGCCTTGCTACCAGAATGTTTTAACGTCAAACCTTTAAGACAGTTTAGTCTTTAAAATCGGAAATTCCAAACCTTTAAATTATGCAACGAAAGATAATAGGCCCTGGTTTCAGTTCAAGTAGTTTTAAAATTCGAACACTCTTTCGAAATTTTGCTGTTCAGCTGTCAAAGGACTCATGCTCCGCACCGTACTCGATAGTGGATAGAAGCATCTTAATTTGGTCTAAATGGAAAGAAGGTGTCGCGTAGTTAATCTTATGGCTAACTTTAGATTGGGCAAAGTTACATGGCACCTGGTAACTAAATAAACTCGTACTTGAACTTATAGCACACACCAACTCCAACAGGAGTTCTCCCACAACGACTAGGCCGAAGAAGCCATAGGGCGCTGTTATTTATCACAAGGCTCAGGGATAGGGCGGGCAGGAGCTGCAATTAATCGACCGATTTACATTCCACAGTCTGAAGCAATCTCTACTATATGACATCGTACAACATAAACCCGAATATCTCTCCCTAAAGATTTAAATTAGCAATCATCGGCGTGGTAGACTGCCGAGGGACTCCGACCGTACTTCTTAACGTCTGTAATTTGGTAATTGCGACAATTTCAGTTGAGCGCTCCTCACAGCGCCGCTAATTCCCCGCTTATCCTCACCCGGTCCGCTTCCGTCGGCCTTCGTTTCCGGCCCTATTACCTAGCTCAAATCGAAACAGGATAAGACTGAAGTTTCAACAGTTTGGATAGAATTAGTCCTGTACTAGAATCGCCAATGTGTATGCGTCCACTGCTCGACATACGCCTCTCCAATTTTCCTCCAGTTCTCGCGGCCTTACGGTACGGAACCTACATTTTCTGCCGACGTACCTGATGTCGTCGGCCCACCTGGCTGGTAGTCTTCCCACACTGCGTTTACCTGTCCACGGCCGCCACGCCGGTGCCACCTTAGCTCTGTTAAATAGATGCTAATATTTGTATGTCCCTTTGTATATTACTATAGTATTCCCCAAGTGCGATTATGCTTATATAGAACAATATTCTTGAATATATTAGTCCGGTATGCACTACGTATTGTTGTGGAAAAATTAGTTTCCTGAATGAAAGCTCAGGTTTAGACCACGCGGGATTTATGTATTGACAAATCACCAGGTGTCCCCGGTTGGTGATTTATCATTGCAAACATTTCTCACAGTTTGAGGACAAACTATAAGTTTTGTTGTTCGCTTACATGTCGGTACCTTCGGAGGATAACTCTGCATACGGATAATATCAACGTGTGCGTCGTCGCTTATAACTCCAGGCGATTCTAATGAACCGTTCATTAGGATCGCATCCAGTTTACACTATGCCATCTGGTTATTGTTAATAGAGGCTGAACATTAGGGCTGAAAGTGTTGGAAGTCGGAGACATTCGACTAATCGATGAGCGAGAACTTTGGAAGGTAGAAAATAATCTAGCCCTCTTTGCCTCTCTCCTATATATATATTAGAATCCTTAAGACATTTAGGCATTTGACCCAAGAAAACTTAGTTGAGACTTAGGCATTTGTATTGAGAAGGGTTGTGCTGTTTGTATAATTCTCTTCGTCTCGACGTTAAAACTTTCACAGTTTGTTCCAAACCTACAAAACGTTGGAATTCTTCTCAAACTCTACTTAGAGGGCCCGTCGAAGCCGTCACCTCGTTTCGTCCGTGCTGTAAGTTAACCAAAAAGAGGAAATATAAATACGTTGTGTATACACAAGAACATTTGTGTATACACATAACGTCAAGTCTGTTTTCCCTGTAAGGTTGGCAGAGGCAATGGATCTCCACGTGTCACGGTCGTGACACATGTCTTCCATATATAATCTTTTTCATACATAATGCTTGTCGGTTTCGGCTCCTATGCGCTTAATCCTTTTTGAAAGCTCAATACCTATTACGAGGGCCGTCGAGACCTTTGGTGCCTGGGCAGCAGAATCAAAAGAATTCGTCGACAAGCTGGGATATGCTTGTAGACAACTCTGGTGACCCACGCGCCAAGGCTCATCTCGTACGGCGAATTCGCCTCAAGATTCAGAGGGGCAACGTAGCCAGCGCCCTGGGAACCGCTGCTGGAGCGACACGGTCGAACTGGACTCAAACAGATTACTCCTTGTAGGCGTATTTTTTAATAATATTATAGTTTACATTTGTTTTATCCGACATGTGGCACCAATCCACCCGTGTCTTAACGACGCTCACGGACGTTCGGTCGTACGCGGGTGCTGCGAATACCATGCCGGCCTGACAGGTGCCTATTAACGCCTCTCTTGAAGGACCCGGGACTATACTTGGGGGGAAATATGTGGACAGGGAGAGCGTTCCAGAGTTTACCAGTTCTGTGGAGGAATGATCCGCAGAACCGATTGGTACGCATCGGTGATAAGTCCAGCATATAGGGGTGCAATCCCGGCCCAGTGCGCGTTGTGCGGACGTGGAAAGGGGACGGTGGGATCGCGTTAAACAGCTCCTCCGAGCATTCACCATGGAATAAGCGATAGAACACACTTAGGGCGCCGACATCCCTATGGAGTTGCAGTGTTTCTAGATCGCGGGACACGTCGGGTCATCCACAAGTCGCACGGTTCGACGCTGGATCGAATCCAAAGGCGCAAGCTGGTATTTAGCTGAGCCATCCCAACAAGTGTTAGCAGTACTCCAAGCAGGACCTAATCTGCGATTTATACAAAAGCAGCCTTTGGCCCGGCGGCGTGAATTACCGTCGCACCCAATTGAGTACGTCCAGCTTTTTAGAAGCCACCTTGGCCTAGCCCTCGATGTGGCGCCGAAAGTTTTTAAGTAAACATAAGCTCAAGCTAATCTCATATATTGATAGTATACGTGGATATTGTACAGATACAAGAGGCGATAGCATAGTCACCTGTCACCTTGGCAAGATCCTTCCACTAATTTATGCAGTGGGTATAGCCCCTAGCTTGCTGCTTGTTAATTGTCTACTTTGCTGAAGGTGGTGGTCGGTGTTATGTGCTCATTTACTGGAGCTCTGTACCGTGCGGGGTCGGTACTTAAAAAGAATAGCCCCACTGCATCTCTCCCCGTCGCATGTCGTAAAAGTCGACTAAGGGATAAGAAAATTCGTCAGTCTCGGTAACTCAGTGGCGCGATTGGTTAGTCAACTGTTATTAAGCAACGCTGAGCGCGGTCAGTCTTTGGATGGGTGACCGCTCGACCGTTGGAGGCTGACCGTGGTTCGGATTCCACGTTAAACTGTAGGTCCCTTCCCTTCTTACCTTACTAGGTGGTAGGGTTTATCCCGGCCGGGTTGGTACCACCGCACTGAACGAAACGTCTTCGGTCGAAACGGCTATGTAAATAGTTCGTGTTTTCCGTCCAGTTTAGTGTAGCCGACATGAAATGAAGGGAAGCACTGACATGGCACCTAGTTCACCCTGTGTTATGGGCTGACATCACGGATGTTGTAGGTGATGTAGCCAACCGTGTCAGGTTCCATAAAAAAAAAAGCTCTTGTAGCGCAACACCGACCTTTCTATTTATCCCGACTGTCGGCATATGTATGTACAGTACCCAACACTAAATAATGTACATCGAGTTTTACGTATAGAGAAGTGCGAGTTCGTGCGACAAAGACGACGCTCTACAACCGGATCGTCTCTTTCTGAAGCTCGATGTATATTATTTTAATGACGGGCACTTCTATGTAAGCGGCGGGTGGCCGAGTGGTTTGGGCATCGGCTTCTCATGCGAGAGGTCCGAGGTTCAAATCCGGTCGGCGTGTACCAATGACTTTTTTCTGACGAAAAAATTTAAGTGCATGCCTACACCTGCTGCTTCACCGTTCGGAACCGGTGTAAACTGTAGGTAGGTCCCTTCCCTTGCCCCTTACTAGGTGATACTTATGAGGCTCAAATTTTAGCCGACTGGGTTGGTCCGACCTTACTGGATGTAAGATGGCCGCATATCAGCCTCGGTTGTGTTCTTCTCTAGTCCATTATAGCCAGCAATCCAGGGAAGTCTCCGGTATGCCACCTACCTTCTCGAAGGTGATATTGGCTGGTCGGAGCATGTGCTTTGGCCCCTCCGACTCAGCCACCGAAACCGGATTACATAAAAAAAAAATGTATCCTCCACAGACTATACTACGCATGCCAATATGAACTAGTTAGGTACTATGTCTGCTATCCGCACACGATCTAGCGTGCCGAGCCTGATTGTATCGCTCTAATGTTACTGCTGCAAGCAAGCTCAGCTCATTCTTTATTATTTTGCTGGAGATTGTGTAATTTATTAAGGCGCAGCGGTACCACAAATCGGTTTCTCCTTTTGATGTGTTTCCCGTAAACCAACAACCGAGTTTAACATTAAAAAAAAAGGTTTTCTACGAGTCATACTGGTTCCCAACAAGGATGACATTTCTTTCAGTGCAGTGGTGCCAATCCGGACGGGTAAAACCCTACCACCTAGTACCGTGCTATACCATGTGTTTGATTTTAGTCGTTTATTGCGTTTTTTTAGGGAGCCCCTGAAAAACAGCTTGGCTATCTTGAATAGTGAATCGGCTGAGTGGGCTCCCTTTTCGTCACCAATTTGTATTTTTATATTTTAAGCAGTCTTTATTTGTTTGTTTCGTGTGCGACGAATAAAACATTTGTCTTTCTTTCTTCCTCTCTTTCTTTCTTTCTTTCTTTGTTTCTTTGTTTCTTTGTTTCTTTCTTTCTTTCTTTCTTTCTTTCTTTCTTTCTTTCTTTCTTTCTCTCTCTCTTTCTTTCTTTCTTTCTTTCTTTCTTTCTTTCAATCTTTCTTTCTTTCTTTCTTTCTTTCTTTCTTTCTTTTTTTCTTTCTTTCTTAGTCATTAACCACGGTCAACATAACGGTCGAACGGGCGACCTATTCAAGTTCTAACCGCGCCCTGGCGTGTTTAATCTTCACGATCGCACGTCGAACCATTGCACCACCGAGCTACCCTACGCTGACTATAGAACAAACAGACAGTGAAACTGAAGTGGGTCAACTTCAGTTTTAGCGAACTTACGGCGACACCAAAAAGTACCACTCATCTACCTACACCTAGTTAATGTCTTCCGTGTACCTCCTATAAAAGGTTACCGTATGATTAACGATGTTCCAACGTGAGCGACTCCTCCCCAAATAACTCAAAAATATAGAATGGACATTCAATCTTCGAGCAAGGGAAAAGTCCGTATGCAATGATGTGGAAAAAACCGAATTACATATTATGTCTATCTGTCACAGAGTTGCGAGCCGCCTGGTGCAAATTGTGTGCATTTGTGAAGAATAAGAAAGAAGTATCGGCCTAGAAGACTGCGGCGCGCCCTCGGTGTCTTCAGAACCGATTCAGAATAATAAATTGCTTCTATACTTTATAATCCGCTTCGCGGAAAAATATCCTATAACCATTCTCAGTCGGATATAGAATATTTTTATACATAGATGTGCCCGAATGATCGAACCGGATTGTAAAAATAAAATTGGACAAATTCAAGCGTAGTGTGTACCTACTACCATACGAAAGATAAATAAAGAATAAAGAAAACGTCAGTGAAATCCCCGTGTGAATTGATTGGGTAGTTCTCGACTTATGCGCAATCATAGAACTGACGTGGATAGTTCTCGACTTATGCGCGATCATAGAACTGACGTGGGTAGTTCTCGACTTATGCGCGATTATAGAACTGACGTGGGTAGTTCTCGACTTATGCGCGATCATATGTAGAACTGACGTGGGTAGTTCCCGACTTATGCGCGATAATAGAACTGACTTGGGTAGTTCTAGACTTATGCGCGATCATAGAACTGACGTGGGTAGTTCTCGACTTATGCGCGATCATAGAACTGACGTGGGTAGTTCTCGACTTATGCGGGACCATAGAACTGACGTGGGTAGTTCTCGACTTATGCGCGATCATAGAACTGACGACGACTCCGACGATAGTTCGGACGACACTGTTCGGCTCGCTGTTGCAGATTTTGATTTATTAGGATTATTAATATATCAACTCTGCAAAAACGTACCGTTAACTACTTATAGAAATATAAAAAAAAAATATTAATTAAGTAGATGGCGACATTCGATCGATGAGTTTCCGCTAAGCACTGCGTGCGCATTGCTGTAAGTTGAATGGGACATGCTGACAGACGAACGCAAATATTATTTGAACTTTAAAATAATAGAGCGGATAGTATTACGGACGAATTAAATTGTACGCGGTGTGTGACAATAACAGTTCTGCCTTTGTTTGTCTCCTCCCCTAACACGAAGCACAAAGAAGTGCCTTCAGATATAATTTAGAGCGTTACTAATTGCCGACCCGCGGCGACTGCGGCCGATCCAACGTCTTTAGATTGTCCTCGTTCGTCTCATAAATTGGGCCAGGAAAGTTACAAATGGTTCTTTATCTCTTTCTTTGTTTCCCCGGACAAGTTCGAGTCAGACTCGCGCACAGAGGTGTCCGTACCTCCACATAATAAATTGTTGTATCTTTTGATTGCGTTGACTTAGAAGCTTGAATTGTTTACACCTCCACTGGACCGTATGTAACAGAATATAAATTGACTCGCGCACTAATGTGTGTCGCTCGAATATTTCAAATTCACTCACGTAATTCCAACACGACTACAAATAACTTTCAGAATAATTTTTTAAATCTTTCAAATTGTATTTTCTCGAATTCATAATAACGGTTTTCCAGTGCCTTTCAATAAGACGTCGCGTCTAAGTAAGCGTGCGGGGCGGACGCTGCTGGCTTTAGATTTATGCCTTCTTCGTCCCCAGACACGCGCGGCTCGGTGGCCGCCCGCGGAGAACCGGGGACAAAAGGAAGACCGGATGAGAAATTGGGAGCATTTGTCTCGCCCTATGAACGTGACGAAGGCGACAAGTTTTCCGGGCCCAATGAGCCAAAGTTTAAACGCAATGTGCGAATTTTTTTTTCTCACTCAATTTGAAGCGCAGAAAATGTGAGGAGTGGCAGCGAGGCATGTTGCAATAATGAAGTATATATAAATGAGTATAGGTATTTAGAAAAGATAAGCGTTTCTGTAATCACACAATTAATTAATACTTGTAAATTATTGTGTTACTATAATATTTTACGAGTTTCGTTGTTGCCGAGTAAAATACAAAATAGTCAAATAAGAATAGAATAGAATATAAACTCTTTATTGCACATAATAGAAGCAAGAAATACGGGAGTGCGCAAAGACGGACTTATCACTGCGAGTGAATTCTTCCAGTCAACCTTTGGGTGATGACGAATAAAGTTATAGAGAAAGAAGTATGGGTAGTGGGAGCGAAAGGGAGGAGGAAAACATGTTTTTTTCATGAGTATACATACCTATTTATACAATACATAAAATACAAACAGCATAAACATACGTACACATATATAGAACATAGATACAACATACAAATAATACGTACTATTCTACTAATCCACAAATAAATAAAACAGGGAAAATTAGTTAAGGTAGAATTTCTTAAATAAGTTTTATAAAAATCCAGTTGCTAACACGTTGCTAGTTTATGGAGGAGTTGATTTTAATATTACTACCGAGCTATGACGCGCGCGCTCCGCGGGCGCCTTTTTTAGGATTCGTTCGTCCGTCCGTCCATCCGTCCGTCCGTCTGTCTGTCTGTCACAGCCTGTAGCTCATGAACGGTTCGCGCCATCTTCATGAGACTTGCAATATTTATAGATTCCCGGGAGGTAACAACATTTCACGTGTAAACAATGTCCTCAGGTCCTCAACTTAAAGTAAGAGGATACGCAAAACTAAGTTGAAAATAAAAATATGTGTTTAACAGCTCGCGTAATATATCGATGATAAGGTCTTTGAAAGGTTACAAAATTTTTTTGATTGAATAAAAAGCAGCGGCGGTGAGGGCGACACGGGGCACTTGAGCACCAAGCAACCGCACACACTCGCCTTGCCTGCAAGAAGAGAATGGCTACTGATCGCTCTGTCTGAGTATGAACAACGTTCACACTTTACAGGCTTCATTCATGAATATTACCATTGTATTTAAACATAATTTATTTTTATTTTTACACTAACTGTTATCGTACCCCAAAGGTTCGAAATGCCTAGAGGCACTACGTGTTACCTTTTGCCCATATTTTTATTTGAGTGAAATAAATATATACAATCTAATAGCCATAATAAATGTATCTAAAGTGCTTTTTGTTTTATTTTCCTTTTATTTCTTTTTTTTATACGAGTAACTTAGTTACTCGTATGTAAGTTACTATAATTATGTGTATATTGTTTTAAATTGTATTGTTTGTTCTTTTATTAGTTTTAGCTTAAGTTTTTAATTTTAGCTTACTTAGTATCTTAATTTGTTCATGTTGTGTTTAGCCTTAAGTACATATAGTTCTATCCATGTAATATATATTTTTAAGATTTGTATGTACAGAATGATTCTGTGTGGTTAAACCTAATAAAAAAAAATTATAATAATATTGCAACGAAAAATATATTCTGAAACAGTCTTTATTACGTAATTGGCTTACCTCAGACTCTTCCACTCGTTCAATTAGTCCAGTCTGAGGTTATAGCAACAGGCTCTACTCTAATACGTAGTCGTGGGCGGAACGAGTTCAATAAACTCACGAGATGACTTTCACGGTGACATCACACTACTGGCGTCGTCGCCTGAGACGAGCGTAGTCTTTTACTGCTCGAAAACTTTCCAACTAATGTTATACCGGGAGAATTTTATGTATGTTGTGTGTGAGCTCCGAAGAATTAAGAGGATGATGAAGTGACCAATGCCCATACAGCGGTGCGTGTCTGCTCTGCTTCTCAGTGTTTTTTTTTCTTTCTCGTTTAAGGAATATTCTTCTGTTTTTTTTATATAAACGCATCTGCTTAGCTCTATACCCGCACGTTTTTAAAGATATAGACTTCTAAAATTTTGAATTTTAGAAATGTATTTCTTACTAGTTAACAGCGTTTAAAAATATTATAATTGCATAATTTGAAAAAAAAAAAACCAAAACGTGCAAACCTAGAGAAAAGTTTTAAAACAAAATGTTTACATTTGGGTTATAGGTAATTAATTGGACAGTTGTCTCTTTGGCACGATTTAGAGAGAGCGAAGAGAGAGATAGAGACAATAAACAAATCCTCAATATTTAAATAAGACGGGCTCTCTGGCTTCATTTATAATAAGACACAACAAACGTAGCGTCGAACTAAGCGTCTGCATGTAAGGGGTAAACTTTTGGACGGCTGAGACAATTTAAACGCAGTTCTTGCGCTAATATTCTCTGGCATCCTGGCGGTGGTTATGGGCCATAATATAACATCAAGCTAATGTAAATAGATACTCAACAGTAGGTTCTGAAGTGATCCAAGTCGGAGAAAATACGAGCTGAGATATCCCGGCACAGCAACATAAACATATTTTTTTATCTCTGGGAATACCTCAAATTTATCCGAAGGTTACGAAATTTAGGCGACGAAAAGAGTCGCAAAAGGAAAAGTTTCCCGAGGGTCTAACTCAGATAATTAATACAATTATTAGCAAAAATATAATTGCTGAAAAACTCACAGAGTCGCGTACGGGCTCTTAATTTCCTCCTCGCGAAGTTTTTTTCCAATAAATCTTTGATGCTCCTTTCCTTCCCGGAGATACTTCCATTATTTTGTTATGAGGAAAAGCACGAGAGCACTGCGGCATGACTGTCACGTGATTTGTGATCAGAACAACTTTAGATTACTTCCAGCTGTGTTTCCAGTATCGTCAAGGATTTGAAGGTCAGGCATTTGAAAAAAAAATAATTATGTGATCCGTTATAGGTTTCTAAGCCATTATTGGGGCCATAGCACATGGTCCAACCTGCCAATATCACCTTCGATAAGGTATGAGACATAGCGGAGACTTTCCTTTGGATTGCTGGCTATACTGGACTAGATGAGAATACATCTGCGGCTGTTATGCGGTCATCTTACATCCAGTACGGTTTTAGCGACCCAGTCGCCTACAACCAACCACCTGGTAAGGAGGGCAAAGGCCATTTTACACATACAGTTTTACACCGGTTGCGAACGGTGAAGCAGCAGGTGTAGGTATATGTATGTAAATTTTTCCGTCAGAAAAAACTAATTGGCACACCCCACCGGATTCGAACCTCGGACCTCTCGCAAGAGTAGCCGACGCGCCCATACCACTCGGCCACCAGCCACTATTGGTGACAGAATTAGAAATTGCTTGTGAGTTTGAAAAAAATGAACCATCATTTTATCAAGTCCTACTGACGTCTACCTTTAGGTACGGTTCCGACGATGGTTTACAGTGAAAGACGGGGAAAACCAGAGATCAGCGATTGGCAGCCGTCTCGGTGTGTTTCTTGCTCTGTGGCCGAGAAAACCTATTTCGACAGTCATTTAGCTGCCGAGTTTATTTCTGGATGAATTTGATTGAATTTCGCAAAATTTGTAAACAACATTTTTCAATCAGTTCTGTCTAGAGCGTGTCGATCAGGCTTCACAACGAAATAAATTAATATTAGAAGCTGATTGCTTTCGTCAGAATTTTCAACGAACTTTGCGACTGAAAATGTCTTTGATGTTTTCTTGTAACTGTTCGAAAATTCTTACAAAGTATTATGAACGCTTCGCGCGGCTTTTCTCTGCTCTCGCTGAGTATTATGTTGTTTGAATTATTACTTGTAAATATATATTTTTAATCTAATCAATGTCGATTGAAATCTACTTTTATTAAAGATGCTATATCATTGCATATCGCGGTACCTGAATTATCAAACGCCTGACTTTTGACCGGCCGGATATTTAAATTTCAATGTATACCTACTTCTGACCTTCTGATTCTATTCATATTTATGCTTCTGACCTCTCGCCATACCGTCAGCTCATAAATTATGCAGGTCTGATTTTCCTTCGTCCCGCGACCATCTGCAGTGTGCGACGCTGAACCTGGTATGATATTAAATATTGAAGACCACGTTATTTTGTTTTTATTTTTACTATGATTTATTCTCTTTGTAGTTGAAAAGATTAGAACTTTTGACAGTGAAATAAAGACGGCTTCTATAGAGGCACATCTGATTCACGACAAGTAGACACTGCAAGTACTGAGCAGGGATTGCGTCCATATACTTACGTTTGACTTACCGCGGATGCGAACTAATCGGTTCAAGGTTCGAATACGGCTGACATGCGCCAATGATTTTTTTTCTGATGGAAAAATTTACGTACTGCTTCACCGTTCGGAACCGATGTAAACGTTGTATTTGTAAAAGTAATATTCTACCTAGACCTAGATCTAGGAATAATACGCATGCAACCGGCGATTTCTTTCAACTTTATGTTCTAGACCACAAAGTCAGGAGTGGCGCACACGGGAGTGTTCCTCTAAGGATACCATTACTATACTGCGCAGTTCCTGCCTCATATTCCTGGATCCTAAGAGGTTCCCTTCACGTCGACACGTAACGTTGCTCTGCGCGGAAGGAGGCTCTCACGCGAAGACACGTATACTGAATTACGCCCCTCGCAGCTCCATCCCTCTCGCGTCGGTCCGCGCAGAGTGATTTACAGCGAAGCCTTGTTAGGGAAGTTTTAAACCGTTTATTCCGAGTCGGGGCAGGTACGGAGCCCTAAGTGGGCGCCCCTTATTGATTTAGGGACTCGTGACGGGATATTTATGGAGTTATTGGACTCTGCACTCGCTGCTCGGCTGGCTAAGTGATTTCTCGCCGAGGAATAAAGGAGCGAACGATGGGATAATTTTTGCATTACTTTATTATCAGCACTTGCACATTATATATGCGAATACATCAAACTGAGGCTCAATTATGAGATTTTTTTAAACATTTCCTTGCGCCGAAGTAACGTGCTCAAGTAAATATTTGTATGACAATTTTAGTACCAACTGGCCCGCTAGAGATGCTGCGTCCTTTCTTTATAAAAATATTTACTTATTGTACGCAACGAAATGTTAAAAAAATCTCATAATTGAGCCTCGGTTCACAGTTCACACCCTCCTCATTTGTTGTGTGTGTACTTAGACTGGTAATATTTCACCCGTTACGTTCACTGCTCAAGTCTGTGGTGCTCAGGCTGTTATTTGAATTCGTAATGTTAAGTAAACACTGGGTCTGTTGCTTTGTTAAAACTCATAAATACTCTTTCAAATTGACCCTTTATCTATTACAATCATGACACAATAATTGTGTGGGTGCCATATTTTAAACCCACTTCAGCCGTTTACGAGAATTATGTTTGAAAGAAAGTGTCTCAGAATTGCTTGCTTAAAATACCAACATTCCAGGCCTAAAGTTGTCGAAATCGAAGTGCACATTTCTGCGCCACGGTTTCCACTTCGTATCTGCATGTATTCGCGCGTGTGTCGCGCTGCGGTCTCCGATAAAATAGATTTACTGCGGGACCCTTCCCGAGCCGGCGCGCGTCGGCGAGCGAAGCGGGTCCAATCGACAAGCCCTACGAGGAGAGAAAAGGGCAGAGTCAGCAATCAGTGTCGAAAAATTAATCACGAAAGTGCGGATTTCGTGTGGTAGAAATGTTATGATTGGTTGGAATTCTTCCCTCTCCCCCACCCCTCTCCCCTCTCTTGGCGAAGCGGTCCGCTACTTTAAGGGCGGAGAGAACGGAAAGGAGGGGCTTAACGACGCTCAGCGGCGTGCTTGCACCGGTACGTGTGCCCGCGCATAATGTTAACATATTAAGCTGCGTTCACAATTAGTGGTCTCATTATTTTTAATGACTGCGCCGAAGTTAACTTCAATTTGAACGTATACGGTATTTCACATAATAGAATAACAAAACAATTGAAGTATGTGGAATACGTTTTTTGTTTGAAAAAAAAAAAAACTTCAGATCCAGTATCTTATGTTTCGGTGAAGGAAAAGGCTGTGATGAATCATTTACACTAGCAATAGCTAAGTGTTATGAAATGTATTTCCCCCCAAGGACAGTCTCAGGTCCTTCAAGAGGGGCGTGAATGGGCACCTGTCAGGCCGGCATGGCATTCGCAACCCCCGCATACGACCGAATGTCCATGGGCGTCGTTAGACACCTTATGGGTGGCTCGGCGCCATACGTCGCGCTGTCAATAAAAAAAATGAAAAGAAACGAAATGGAAATATCCTTTATTGTACACACAATCGTTCAAAAAAGATGGTTTTAATGCCTAGAGGCATTTTCTACCAGTCACGGCTGGGATTGTGGGTATGGGTAGTGTGAAATAAACTAAGATAAAAATAGTAAAAACTATTACTTATATAGTTAACACATAAATCCATACACTCAAAACATATATACTTACAGGTCCATAGTTGACTGGATGGAATTACATTCTATACAATCTTTAGAGTCTTTTGCACTGCAAATACAATAAATACTAGGAAATGCGAATGAATCTGATGAGTCTTGAGCGCTATCTGCACCTTTCCTCGCTCGCAGGATCAAGCGATACATTCGATACCATGTTTTGTTACAGTTTTTGTATGAAATCTCCGAGTGTGAGAGATTTATGTGGCCATTATGACGTATCAGACCCGGGCCGAGTTTTTAAAATGCCTGAAATATATGAGATTGGATCGTGCCAAATATGTGCCGATCTACATTGGGCGTATACGAGTACGAGAACAGGTAACAACGTTCTCGTTATCAGGTTGTTCTGTATTTTTTATTTGATTAATTTCATTTGCTTGTCAGTATTATCAAGTTGAATGACCTATTACAATATTCAGGTAGAACCCACAGTCCACATAAATTTCATCGTAGAAGTTCTGATATTCGTGTACTCAAAGAATATAAAAAATAATAAAGAAAAAAACCTGTCGAAATAATATCCTTCTCTTTTTTTTTTTAATTAGTTTAAAAGGATAGAAGGTGCATCGACTCTTCCAGCATGTATTGTTTTATAATTTTTTTGTTTTCAACTTCTATCAAAACACAGTGCAACTTATATTACCAAAAAAGGTACATAAAGTACTTAATCTACTGAGACCTACCGGTAAATTTTCCACATTTAAACAGTAAACAGTATCAACTAAAACTGTATAATAAAATACATTTTGAATAAAGGTAAATGAATAATAATTAGAAATAAAGAAATTAGAACAATTATTTATAATAATGTATAATTGATTAAGAATATTGAGAATAGAATTATTGGAAACCCGGTAACCGATGAGCATGCATGAAGAACATTATGAGAGTGGAGATGCGGCAGAGGTGTGTCAGGATTGTGGCACGTGGAGATCCGTTGTCTCTGCCTACCCCACTGGGAAACAGGCGTGACGCTATGTATGTATGTGTAAGTGTAAATCGCGGAGGAAATAAGCTAGCGCCCCCGCCATAAAGTCTTAAATATGTGTCGCTGGTGCCAAAATTGCAAATATTCGTCTCTCTTAGTCATCTCCGCGCCAACTGAGAACTCAAATCAAATTTATCAACAATAAGGAACGAAGTAAATTGTACTCAAATTATGAAAATATCAGTACTGCTCTGCGAGACAAGTTTAATTCACGTGCGAATTCTTTTATCACTCGTTTTCTCTCGCTTTACTCTCACTCTTATTTTTAACGTTAGTTCATTTTTCGTCAGTGACTCGCCGCTCTTGAAAATTACTCACTTTGTTCTGAATGATATACAGTTGCGGCGGTGCTCTTTTTAGTTCGCACAAAATAACGATCGCTTACGAAAATATTATAGCCCTTGAACTTTGGCCCAAATCTGTGAGCTTTCGTCTCGGCGTGATGGATACCCAGCACGTATGGTTTTTATTTCATCTTTATCGTTGTTTATGCCCGAGTCCGCTGTATATGCGACTCCCGCGAGACACAATTTGGTCCTGGAAGCAATTTGCTCTCCGGTTTTGGTCCTCCGCCTCACTGGGCAGTGGCACGGCGGCGTGCCTCTGTTTATGTTTATGAGCGAAGAATTAAAAGAATAGGTCGGCCTTCGGCTCGCCAAGCGCGAAAACTCGTACGGTGTGCTTTATGTA
Organism: Nematopogon swammerdamellus; assembly: GCA_946902875.1. NCBI lineage: Eukaryota > Metazoa > Arthropoda > Insecta > Lepidoptera > Adelidae > Nematopogon > Nematopogon swammerdamellus. Next base: position 16,508,788 of record OX336345.1, read on the forward strand.
ATGTGTGTGGTGTGAATGTAAGATAGGAGACTATTGAAATATATTTATCGGGGGAAAATGAGGGGAAGGGTCGCCCTAAATGGCAGATCAATCGAGAGAAACCGATTTTGAAGTCTTTACGGACGTTATGAAATAAATTGAACTCTTTTAGGCGCGTTATGAAAATGAGGAGTAAACTCTGATGAAACGTCACCGTCACCGGCCACCGCATACAAATTATTTTTATGTAATTATTGTGCGATACTACCTCTGAGGAGGTCTGTAACTACAACTGTAACTATAACTATAAACTTATAACTTGTAATATAAATAACTCAGAGAGCAGTATAACTTCTAATGCGCGTACATATGTAAGTTGGTATGCGCACAATTTTTTTTGTAATACTGCGTCTTAACGCGCTTATGTCAACTGTTTACACGACAACGGCAGGTCTGCGCTCTTGAGTTCTTTGGCTTCCGAGCGAAGGGGAAAAAAGCGAAACGCCTGCGGTCGCAGGATTCAAATTTATTGCTGTTCAGACTTGGCCAGGCTGCGGGATGTAATATTATTGTTGGTTGTCTAAACTTCTGCGATGGTTGAATTCTCCGACGTTATGTTTAAAAAATTTGCCCACAGGCGAAATTTCGCTGTCCTGTGTTTTTATTAGGTTTTTTTTATGTAATCCAGTATGGGTGTCAGAGGGGCCAAACCACATGCTCCGACCAGCCAATATCACCTCCGAGAAGGTAGGTGCCATTTCGATGTCTTTCCTATGGATTGCTGGCTATACTGGACTAGAGGAGAACACAATCGAGGTTGCTATGCGGCCATCTTACATCCAGTACGGTGGTACCATCGTAGCACTACTATGCGGTATATTCTCAGTTCGTAGGCACGCCACGAATGTATTGTGTAGCTCATACTACGCGCACTATACTCTGGTCGATAATTTTCTTAAGTAGATTTCTTATTTTATGCATCGTAGCACTGCTACGCGGTATATTCTCAGTTCGTAGGCACTCCACGAATGTATTCTGTAGCTAATGCTACGCGCACCAAACTCTGGTCGGTAATTTTCTGACGTAGTTTTCTGATTTTATGCATCGTCGCACTGCTACGCGGTATATTCTCAGTTCGAGGCACTCCACGAATGTATTGTGTAGCTAATGCTATACGCACCAAAGTCTGGTAGGTAATTTTCTGACGTAGTTTTCTTATTTTATGCATCGTAGCACTACTACGCGGTATATTCTCAGTTCGTAGGCACTCCACGAATGTATTGTGTAGCTAATGCTACGCGCGCCAAACTCTGGTCGGTAATTTTCTGACATAGTTTTCCTATTTTATGCATCGTAGCACTACTACGCGGTATTTTCTCAGTTCGTAGGCACTCCACGAATGTATTGTGTAGCTAATGCTATACGCACCAAACTCTGGTAGGTAATTTTCTGACGTAGTTTTCTTATTTTATGCATCGTAGCACTACTACGCGTTATATTCTCAGTTCGTAGGCACTCCACGAATGTATAGTGTAGCTAATGCTACGCGCGCCAAACTCTGGTCGGTAATTTTCTGACATAGTTTTCTTATTTTATGCATCGTAGCACTACTACGCGGTATTTTCTCAGTTCGTAGGCACTCCACGAATGTATTGTGTAGCTCATGCTACGCGCACCATACTCTTGTTGGTAATTTTCTAACTTATGTTTCTTATTTTATGCATCGTAGCACTGCTACGAGGATATTTCGTAGACACTCTCCGCTACGTGTACCAAACTCTACGAGCTACGAAAGTGGTCGTCGTTGCGTCACTTCACTAGTGTTCACGAGTGTACAACATAAATAAATAATATAAACGTTAATACGAAAAAACATACTTACTTAATGTTTTTTTGTTATTTAATTAACTAAAATTAATTAATTAATTTAAGAGTCCGAAGAATAATGAATTAGTATGGAAACGGTAACACAAACCAGAACAGTATATATACCGATACAGGTTTACGCAACATTCGAACAAAGTTCCGCCAATACCTGCAATATTCAAGTTCTTTAAAATAAAGCGTATAAATAAGTACTAAAGAATATATATAAATAATAAATCATGTTCACTATACACAATCTTAGGCCTTCTCTCCAAAATGCGCAGCTTTTAGCGTCCTGGCATGACTTATTCTCCAACATTTGGCCCTTTTGACCCGCGCCGCCGCCGCTTCGACTTTAAAAGCCCAGTCGGGTCTGCGGAGATGTTAATCCACAAATCGGCGCGGAATAGCTCCGAGCGCCACAGGGTTGTCATCTATCCGCCGCGCCGCCGCCGTGAAGAAGGGTATTACGTAAGCCGCGAGCGAAATCTAAGGAAGCGCGGTGTTTGAATTTGGAGACACGACAGTTTCTTCTCCAAGCTAGAGTTAACTGTGATCAAATCTATAAAAGGAGCGCGGCTTTGAAGTCTGGGGTCACGGTAGTGCTAACCAAATCGAGCCTCTCCGCCGCTGCAGTATTTTATTAATCGTATTTGAGGAGCCGGAGAACAAAAGTGGATGACTTTAATATTTAAAATTTTACAGTAGAGCATATATGTAAACTGGTACGACCCTTTGATTTAGAATTTTTGTATAATCTTTTGTTTCTATTATTGGTTTAAAGTATTACAGTCCAACAATGAATAATTAAATATAAATGAATAAAAAATCGTGAAATAATGTGAGTAGGTACGGTGACTATTTGCAGCGAACAATGAATTGGCATTGAACAGCTACACTGAACAGCTGATTCTTTGAGGATTAATATTGCCATAACGCCATAGGCTTGTCAGCCTCGATAGCTCAGTGGTGCAGACAGTCAATTGTCACTATTGAATGTTAAGCAACGCTGGGTGCGGTCAGTACTTGGATGGGTGACCGCTGACCGTTGGAGGCTGACCGAGGTTCGGATTCCTCGTAAAACTGTAGGTCCCTTCCCTCCTAATCTTACTTGGTGGTAGGGTTTAAACCGCCCGGGTTGGTACCACCGCACTGAATGAAACGTCGGTCGAAACGGCTATGTAAATAGTTTGTGTTTTCCGACCAGTTCAGTGTAGCCGGCACGATCAAAGGGGGAAGCACTGACATGGCACCTAGTTCACCCGGTGTTATGGGCTGGCATCACGGACGTTGTAGGTGATGGAGCAAACCGTGTCAGTTTCCATAAAAAAAACGAAAAATTATTATAGAACAAGATACTTAATAAGCACGTTTTGAAAAAAATAAGAAAAAAAAACAAAACAGATAAATCACCCATTTTGGAAGGCAAACTAATACAAAATTTTTAATATTTATGAAATTTTTTTTGACAATTTTATTGATTGGCAATATTTTACATCTGTTGGTTTTGAAATAATCTACTTTTGATAAAAAATGGATTTTGAGCGAAGATTTAGAGATGTTAGGGTCATTTTTGAACGAAAAATCCTCGGAATTTGGGGTTGCCATATCAAATTTACAAAACAAAACAAAAAGCCAATTAAACCAAAATCATCCAGTTTGGTTCGCCAGCTCCCACTATGCATAATGTATGCGTTACTCTGGTTCAGGAAAAAACCGCGAATAAATCTATAAATCTATTGTCAGCAGGTAATGCATTTTTCCACACAACGCTGACTGGAAGAAATCGTATTATACAAAAATTTCCCCTGCTACATTGCAAAAATATTACATGCTATCACGGTATCTACCGGCTTACGTAATGCCTCCGTTGCGGGACGATCTGGGTATTTCCCGCGGGAGAGTGCGGGTCTGGTTGGAGTTGCTTACATACTTCGGCTCCGTGGAAATAACTACCTAGAAGGGGAGGCAACTTGTCGATGATCCGAAAGAAAAATGCACACAGACGGTGCATGCAAAATTATATGTGAGGAGAGAATTAAGGAAAAGGAAAAAGCGTCAATTAAATACGCGTTCATCCATTGTGGAGTGCGGATTACACTAGTCACTCAGTCAGCCTCGAGAATTTTCTAAGTCAACTGTCAGCTTATGATTAGGGACGTGTTTCTGGACAGACTTCATTCTGCTCAGAACGCTTGTGTGTATGTCACGGAGTGTACGCTGATCAAAATGTCCTTCAACACCTAACTAAATACTAGAAGCGGTAAAACGCGATGATACTTGTTACCTGTCGGTATGCCATCATGAATACTTTTAAACGATTGCATGCTATGAATGCGCGAATGCTCATCACTCGCGTATTTGCGGACATAAGATAAGCTGAGCCATATAATGATATAACACAAGAATCTGTCATTGTGAAATAAGCCTACGAGCTGCTTTGGTAAAAAAAAACATGTCAGCGTTTTTTTTCGGGAGTGATGTATAAGAATGGCTTATCTAGTCTAGTACTATATGTATATAGATCACTGATCGCCAACGACTCCTTCGGTAATCTGAATCTCCAAAATATGTTTGTATATTTAAATGTATATCTCTATCACACTTGTGTTTACTGTCATATCTCATCTGTGCGAATTGTGTGCATGCCGTACAAATGTTGGTAGCAACATAAAATATAATGTAATGTCGTTTCTGAGCTTTCTAAGTGTTACTCCACTGATCATCGAGAGATATAACTAGAGGATGCGCTATGAAGAAAGTTTCAAAGAAATCAAGTCGCTATAACTGAGGTGAGGGTGTGCGAAAGGAGAGGGGTGGCGCGGCGCGGAGAGCCGAGCGGAAGAGGGGGTTTTTTTTATGGGAAAGCACGACATATGGCGCGCGCCAAAATCACGCAGAGGTGTAGTCTGACGGCGCCCACGGGCATTCGGATATTTACGGAGCCTGCGAATACCATATGTTCGCAACCCTGTAAAGGATTTACAGGATCGATTTGTCCTAAGTGGGGGATATCGACAGTGTGTGGATGCATTCCCAACCTGTTGCGCGTGGAACGATGGTAGAATGGGGATGAAGGGATCGCATCGTGCAGCTCCTTGGAACACTCTCCGTGGTATAGGCGATAGAACACACACAAGGATCCAACGTCCCTGCGGAGTTGTATGGTCTCTAAGTTCCGATATACCTCGGGGTGCTGGCGCGCGCAGCGAGCTTGAGCGGAAACGAAGTTTGAGGCGGGTGGTGCGCGCGGTTGTAACGATGTAAGCGGTCGGGGTAACTCAGTTGCTGATGGATGGCTTCAACTCGGTGGAACATGGCACGCTTTCAGAGTGAACTCTCCGGTAAGGAGTACATCGTACTCGATGCCACCGATAAGCTCGCGTGTACATACTGGCGGCTAGCACGCTCCGACCTTACCAGAACTATTTGGAAAGTCTTTAAGCTCCGTCGTCGTTTGGCCGAGACGATCAAACTTGGAACATCTGGGTGAAATGTACTGGGCCAAATGTAGTTTGGGAAGACGTGGAATGTGAATATATGGGAATGTATTCATACAATGTTAAATTTGTTTGTGAGATTTTTGCATTAGGTATGCAAAAAGGTCTGTCGGATGAGTCGGGTGACCAATATTGTAAAAATCTAGGTCTTTCCCGGGTCTCTCGCGGTGGGGATTTTCCAAACCAGCGACGTGTATGCATCAATTAATCGGTCGTATTTTGACCACTAATCAGTTCGAGATCAGCTATCGTAATGGTTTGAGTCAAAAATAATGGTTTGAACTTGGTTTGAATACACTATTTTCTGCCATTGCGTATACTTGATGTATTTAATAATACTAACAAACTATGACTTGCTATGCATTTATGTTCACGAATCACTTTTTCCGCGCTAAACGAGCGTGCGCTCTTTTTCATATATTGCAAGTGTAGACAAGGTAAGCTTTTCTTTGAAATTGAAATATTAATAACGGCGTATTCGCTTTTCCTAAGCAGTTATAAAGCCATGTGTCTCAGGGGCCCAGGAGCTCATTCTGTCGGCGTAATGTAAAATTCAATGTGCTAAGGCTTGCAGTCGCTTTGTATTCCGTACAAGAGTTTACTCTTAAGGTGACATAATACCTGGAAACCTCCATATCTGACCAGTTATCATGTTTGCTAGACTAGGCGTACAAACATTGCTTGCAGTCTTGCACGCCTTCTTCTCTTAGTGGTTGTGGTAATAGCACATTAGTACATGCAAATATTTCAAGATGGCATTAATTTCGCGCTTGCCTCGACAGAAAGCGAATGCGAATTCGGGTTCCCGCGAAATGTCCCCAACTGCTGCGGCTAACAGTGAAGGGATTTCAGAAAATATAATTCACTAGCTTATTTATATTCTTTTTGTTATTGTTAGATTTTTTAAAGCGAACCTTTTTAAAGCACGTTTGGGAACCTAACTCAGAAAAAGTGAAACGTCACGAAAGTACGTACGGAAGTTGCAACGCTTTTCATTGGCTGAGCAGCGCGTATTGTTGCCCTGAGCGCCATCTATGAGAGTCTTTTGAAGTCGAACCATTGTATTGATTGTTAGGTAGGTTGTGAAAGAATAAGTTGAAAGGAATATCGCATAGATGGCACTATCCCCATCGAAATTAAATTATATCAATAAATAATTGGATTTAATATACTTAGCGTAAGAAGCTTCGCTTTTGTCAGGTTGTCCACGAAACCTCACCTTTTTAACTTTCAGCTTTTTCTTTATTTGACAATAGCAGTTATATGATTTTCAATTTAATTTCAAAACCATTTATGATGAACGCTCTGCCGCCATCTTGTTTCTTGTACGGGAGCGTCACCATTCGGTACCACCTTCGCAGCGCCGCGCCTCCGCCGCTAACACGCGTCACGTTGCGTGTGGTGTGGCGCGTGTGGTTCAACTTTCCACTAATTAGGATGAGAGCTTCCTCGCGACACATGTTGGAGGCCGCAACTTTGTGCGTTCTACCCACATGTCGGTAGACATTTTCCTAGCACACATATTGTACAAACCGGAGCAGAATAGAGTGCGGCAAAATTTAACTAAGTTACCCAAACACACCGCAGACGAGTTATGTATTGAGTTAGAAACGTAATTGTGAATTTATTTAATTAGGGCTGTATTCGTAGAGTTAAAGAGGCATACCCGCGAAAGCAGACTCTGAAACAACTTTGATAAATTAACAAATAGTCTAGTTAAACAGAAGTCTGAAACACAGTTGAAATATTCATCGTACTGGAGTCTCATTAATTTATACCTACAAGTGATGAAGCGAATAACCTCTAACACCGAACCAGACGAGGGAAATGGTGTATTATATATAACTGCGATCGTATCTAAAGCATCCAATTCTTGAGATATTCAATACAATTTCAACATTTAACTACTTTAAACGGCCATTCGTGTATACGACTTTTGACAAAATTTGTACATTTATTGGGATTTCATTACATTTGCTACCCATGTAAAAATAATTGCGATTCTTTATGTGATTCTTTAGTGTTTTAATAAGCGACTTCAGAAAAAAAAAATCGCAATGCTCTTCAAACTTTCATGAAAGTTATTTAGGTAGGTAACTATATCGAATTTTAGTAAATATATATATAGCACTCACATCCGACGAGATTACTTATCTTGAAAACCTAGTGGTAGATAAAGAGATTAGGTATTTAAATGAACTAAGCTCTCTCGAAACCAGCCCTTATAAATACATGATTCGTGCAGTACCTAATCGCCATACAGCATTGAAAAGTTTCATTTCTCGAATGAAACCTTCAGTGAAACCTATTTCTAGGATCAAAAATCCTTCAAAAGCCAATACAGGGCTATTTGCTCTGCCTTGAGCGAGCACCGCTGCGGCAAGACGTCGAGAAATGAGAAGAAAATGGATTTCCGGAGCGGGGAGCGGGTTGGAAAGTGGTGCGGTTGCTTTAATGTTATCAGGTCTAGTTTCTGCGTAACATTTCAATCGAATCCATTTGTGGATTCGATTTACAGAGCGAGTTAACAGATGGATTCGATTGGAAAGCCACACAGGGTTATAGGCAGGATTAAATCAAATTTGTCCTGCAATTTTTTTTTACCAATTTGACATTTAATACGTCATTTTTGTATTCAATTGATATAACTTTTGTGGGACAAATATGTGAATAATTTTGTATGAATTAATTTTTGCAACTTGAAAGTCATGAAAATTGTACCGATGTCGTGAATTCATATATCTTAGTCACCTTTTACGACATGCACGGGGAGAGATGTAGTGGGGCTTATTCTCCAGGCCAGAAATAGTACAAAACGTATGTAGAAGACTGGGATTGATGAAATTCGGACCGCGAGCGGGCCGGCCCGTGACCTCGTCGAATGCCTCCCAGGCCTATAACTCGATCGAGCTCTTTCACTTATTGTTACCCGGACGAAGCGCAGACGCTCCTGGAATCTGCTCATAAATTGTCGAAAGATCGTGCTCTTGGTTATTGTGAATAATGGAGAATTTAGCAAACGGCGGGAGAATCGCTCTTCTAGAAGTTGGGTTGATTTGTTGTCGGGAACTTTTGAACTTTGAGGAAGCGAGCGAAGATCAAACGCACCGTCGGAATTTAATATTATATCAATAATAGGATATTTACGCAGGTATTGTGTGCGATACAGAACAATGCCGTCGAGGGCCTAAGGGATAAAGGAGAAAACTTTCTTTCATATTCCCTTCTATAACTTCTCTTTGAATTAACATTTCACCTTCTACTTTTGTTTTCTGCATATGATGTAGAGTAACTGTATGAATCAAGTCACATACGCGCTCATTCGTAACATCTACCGGTTTCTTGGGACGAGAACATTTTTTTTTGTCGTATCGCTGAAGGTTCGATGGAATTAGAAAGATTGGAAGAATTTTGGAGACGGTATGTCCAGCAGAAGACGCAAGAATGCTGACAGAATTTGTATCTTTTCCTCTTCGCGTGTTCTTCTTTTCACTTCATTGATGTAGATGAAATAGAGACATAATAGATGAAAGGGGCTCATCAGCTCTTATCGTCACCAAAATTTTAAAGTGTCGTCCCTGTGTCGTACGTAAAAAAATTGGTATTGTCTATTTGTGAGTGTGATACTACCTATCGACGACTTTTTTGGCCACCTTATAGCTTAGATGGCGCCTCTCCGACCGTGAGCGACTCGTCGCGAGGAGTGGTACTGTTGGCTGTGTCTGATCTTCCATTGGATTGGTTGGCACAGTCACCCATGCCGGCTGCTATAAAAAATACTCCACCAATAACCACATTTTTCGTACTTCTGGTAGGCTCGCTGCTTCACCATTAATCAAGAATTGTGCATAATGAAATCCGCACATGTTACGTATAAATCAATCGATTGTGCGCTTTGGTCGAAACATCCGTTCATCAATTAAAAATTTGCATAAATGAGTGAGCGCAGTGCGGCCGGATAATACAGCGTTGTCGCGGCTTCCATGTGCTATTTGATGTTGATGTAGCTACTGATGAGTGGAGTTGTTGATTTTCTGTTGATAATATGATGAAGTGGCCGTCTTGTGACCTTCATGAAGGACACAAGCTGGATGGAATAGCTGGAAGGTCCCCGACCAAGAGGGAATAGATTGCAGGCCTGTAGCCACACCCTACAGGCGATATGGAGGCTGGGCTTAAAATCAGCGATGCTGGGTCGTCTCGGCTCAGTATCTTACGCTGCGCCCAGATCCTATTTTTCATTGTATTAGGTATGTTATTATTAGTTATTTATTAGTTACAACTGTTGTGTATGTTACAAACTACCTATTTATGAGAAATAAATAAACATTTCATTTCATTTCATTTCTACAACCAACAATAACATGATGAAGGGTTCATACTGCTGGTGAAGTAAGTGTAAAGTTGTTTTTAGTTCCGTCGCAAAATTGTGAAAAATTTAACCTTATGAGATCACACTGGTATGTGTCTGTCCGCCTGTCGGTTACACGCAGATACATACGAGTATCTCCGGATCTACTGAACCGATTTTGATGATAGTGATACCAAAATACCCAGAATTTTTGCCATGACATGAGAGCAAAGCAGCGGTTGCGGTGGCCATCAGTACGTGAACATGTTCACACTTGACCGGTTTTTTTTTATTGACAAACTTTTGAAACGAAGTTGAGTGACGATCGAAATTCGGCAAGTTCTGGTAATTATAGACGGTTCGTTTAAGAGTAACCAACATACCGCAGACAGATAAACACTATCTGAATTTTAGAGTTATGGCTGCTTCCACCACCTCCAGTTAAGTCTCGTCCAACAGTTATTCGTCGGTTACAGATACATTTCTAATACATTCGACAGGGTTTAACTGGCAGCTACACTTTAGCCCAAGGTGGTGAAATCGGCTATAGTTACACAAACATTATTTTTCGCAGTCACGATCAGCAAACGAGTAAGGACGTAAAACCTCCACAAGGATTCTCTCTCTAAATCTCAGCATATCTAGCCCGCAGGCCTAGCCGTTGACTGCTATATATCAACATAATCCCCAATTTTCTTCCTTTCTCAGCATCGCAATCAAGCAACCAATCGGCAAATTGACGTAGGTACACGTAATAACTGCGAGAATCGCCAGTTTATGTGCCGATAACCGAAGAATTCCCGAGCAGTTTCTGTCGGCATTCAATTATACGCAGAGCTCACTTACCTACGTCTTTACGAGAGAGCGTAACGACACCACTTAGCGGCGGAGCAGTAAAGCGAAATATAAAAGCTGACGTAGGCTTTTGTTCGGGATTGGATCAGTTTTCAATCAGATGTTTATGTGCGTACATATGTCGCTTGGGACGAATTTGGGAAGATGAGATGGGAGGTGGATTTGTATAAACAATCATGTTGTGTGATGTAAATCTTACTCGAGTCGTGAATAAATAATGTAAATAAATTTTTCCAAGATCCTGAACGTATTAATTTATATTTTTCGTTTAACAAAACGATCTTTTTAATAATACTTATTTAATTGATCTTTGTTACAGGTAAGACTTCGTGATTGGCTATCAAAGGAGAACACAAAGATTTCTGTATCAAACGTGAGGTAATTATTATTTTAGTATACGAGTTTCTGAAAATACGAATATGCACTACGATTAGAAAACTAAAAACACATAAAATGCCGTCAAAATTAATATTGTCGCTGACCCAACTCTGCATTACAATACTAAAGAGCACGGAACTGATACAGAAGCGAAGGACCATGTTAAATTAACTGATCAGAAAAACTGATCCTGTATGACTACGGAATACTTCAAAATAATCTCATAGAAGTTCAAGCTGTTGTCTAAAGGGCATCAGAAAAAAGAAGAATACAAGATACAGCGAGATAAAGCGAGGTAGTGAGAGCCTTGCGCGTGCTCTTATTGGTAGTGTGATTTGGAATCTATCATAAGACACACGCGGCTCTCGCTGCATCGCACTGACAACACAACGCGACGACGCCTCTGCAGACGAGAAGACATCTTGAAGATATGACAATTCTAGTGTATCCGAGGGATGATCTCAAAAAGGATCAAGTGCCCAAGTACCCGAAACCGAGGAGCATGTGTGAAGAACAGAACATTATGAGAGTGGAAGAAGCGGCAGAGTCAGAATCTTGGCACCTGGAGATCCGTTCTCTCTGCCTACTCCACTGGGAAACAGGTGTGACGCTATGCATAGCCATCGTATACCATCTGCGATACTTTCATGAACATCTCTTAATCGTTATTGGATCGAGCTGCACACGTGTATTTTTACCCACCGACGCAAAAAGAGGGGTGTTATAAGTACGTCGGTGTGTATGTGTGTATGGGTGTGTGTCGCATCGTAGCTCCCAAACGGATGAACCGATTTGGATACGATTTTATTATAAAGCTGATTTAATCGGTATGGTTCTTAGCTATGTTTGTAATAAAGTAATTAAGTAATCAAAAAATTTATTATCTCAAAAATTTGACCGATTTTCATGCGGTTTTTTATGCTTGATATAAAAGTTAAATTACAAATTTTAAAAACCCCGACCCTTAAAAAGTCAAAAATCGTTTAATTACTTAAAGGAGCCGGGGGAGCGCTAAGTAAATAATAAAATATAAAAACTCAGGGCTGCGCGGATATTTACTTAGCGGTCCTCCGACTCCTTGAAGTAAGTAAACGGAAATTATTTTTGACTTTTTAAGGGTCGGGGGTTTTTTACAATCCTAACTTTAGGGCCGATTGCTCTAACACACGCCCACCCGCCGCATAATATTATATGTTCTGGTTACATTACCTTCTAACGCTGAGGAAGTAGGTGGCGCATCGATTATTTCTATTGTGAGTCGCTCTATATTCTATTTCAATATCAAGTCGCTACAGAATTGATGTTATATTTCAAGCGATAAATCCTTGGTGTGAATGAGGAAAGAAATGAAATGTATATTGGAGAAATGCTGTTTACGTCGGAACATACGTACATATGTATGCATTCACTTTTCCTCGCCAAGTTGAACGCGAATTCGATTTCATATAACATTTTATTTTCAAGAAAGAGCTGTTCTCATTCTTTTAACGTAAGCAACTTACTGTAAACGTGAAATATTTTTTCAAAATCGGTAATTATTAGTCCTTTCACTGTGACTTCACTTCACTTTTCACTATAGTCAGATGTCATACCAACTCTTTTATCGGTTAACATTATCGATCTACAGGGTTATTTTGTGAAGACACCGCAAACGGAGATCACTCAGTACGTGATTGAGATGCAAAATCTGCAATGAGTTGAGTGCAATTTTTTTTCATGAAAATGTCCCATGTTATCCCATACATATTAATGCGTCTTTAGATACGCCCGATGTTGCCAATTCTCGACGTGTGACAGATATGTTGGGTCACCGACATCAGTAAGTTACTGAGTCAGTAGCGACGCGACTCGCGCACCGCGTGCGTAAGAAGTCTGGAAAAGACGCGGCGCGGTGCCGCGCGGCGTTATATAGCCCAAAATTATGTACTTTTTCGGAAGATTTGCAATCGTCGGAATTGATAAAAAATATACATTAAGGCTAACTGTATCAACAATACTGGCCCTACCTACAGCACGTGAAATAACCACTGTTAATCTACGGGATCTTTACATAATAATCCTTTATATGTACTTCTAATTTTACTAGATAGTGCACTTAGACAGCGCGGCATGTTCCATCGAGTTGAGGTCATCCAGCTGCTCCAGGCTTAGTCGATCGCGATCCACCGCCTCAAACGCCGCTTCCTCTCTTCCGCTCGCTACCCGCTCCAGCCTCCGTCTACCGCGCGGTTTTCCGAGCGGCGCCAGCCACCCCGCTTCCTTTGCTCAGACCTCAGTTATTGCGACTTGATTTCTTTGAAACTTTCTTCGTATCGCATCCTCTAGTATGTCGATGGTTAACATATCCTACCTCATAAAGCTCGTGAGCTTTCATCAGATGCAGCAACTACGATAAATATAGAAAATCGTATATTTATATTAATAAACGTGCTTAAAGTAGTTTTGAGCTTGTAATAAATTGCACAAATTGTAGCTCACGGGCGGTGGTGGTGGGTTCTAGGGTAAATTTGCGTTCTTGCCGGGCCCGCAACGCGACACATATTTCAGGCTGTAATCAGGGTGAGTGCAATTGCAGCGAGGCGCCGCGGCCTCCGTCGCCAATTTCCTTAATTCGTGGTTACGGCCTTGCCGCCAGTAGGGCGCGCGCGCGCCTGCGCCTCCGCCGCGCCGCGCGCAGCCGTATCAAACGTGCCATTAGAGATTAAAATGTCGATTTTACGTAACGTACCCATAGACCCGTGAGTTGCTTCCGAGTTATACTTAGTGTAGCGACACTGGTCAACTTTGATAGTACGTGATTAAGACCCTAGGGCCAGCCGGACACACCGCACGTATTTGCGAAAAAATCGATATTTGGGTGAATCAACTTTTTCTTGTTTTTGTTATATGTCAGGAAAACAGGATATTATCTTGATAAATTCACCTTATTTTAATAGTTACAGCAACTCTTACATAAGTAATTGATTAATAAGAAAGAAGCTGCACAAAGAATTTTGAGTAATAAAAAAAATATTGGTTACCCTGGGGACAACCCCTTTTTTCCATACAAAACTGGGGACAAAAATTGTCCCCTGGGTCACCCTTAAAAATTTGGTTAATGTTTTAGTTTAAATAGTTCTCTTCTTTTATTTCAATTGCCTATCAACCTAAGTATTTTATACGTATTGATTTTCAACTAAGTAATACATTTTAATATACTTTTTTTTGTATTTGTCTTTGCAGCTGGTTTTTACTTTACAGAAAAAGTTGATTCACCCAGTCAGTCAGTCAGTCAGTCAGCGTGTAAGCGTCCACTGCTGGACATACGCCTCTCCAATTTTCCTCCAGTCCTCCCGGCCTTCAGCGATACGGAACCACTGATTTCCGCCGGCGTACTTGATGTCGTCGTCCCACCTGGCGGGTGGTCTTCCCACACTCCGTTTTCCTGTCCACGGCCGCCAGTGTAGGACACGGTTACTCCAACGGTCATCGTCTCTTCGGCTAACGTGCCCAGCCCACTGCCACTTGAGCTTAGCCACCCGGTGTCCAATATCGACTACTTTGGTGCGTCGGCGGATTGCCTCGTTACGCACCATATCACGTAGCGATATTCCCAGCATGGCTCGCTCCATTGCTCGTTGGGCAACTTTCAACCTTTTAGCACTACCCCACCCTCACCCATTTACCCATTTAGCACTATTTACGAATTAGCATTTTGCAAAGAGTTTGATCGATCGATACTATGATGAATCGCGTAAACATTTTATGACACGTCCGTCCGTCCATATAGGTACTGACCTTTGGTTAAAACAAGTTTTCCGAACATATTTGAAATGTTGCTCGGATTGTTTCACTGGTAGTTCAGTAAACAAATATTTTGTGTTACTGATATACAGTCATAGTAATAAAGATGTTTATAGAACTTTTAACTTTTTTGGCACAGACAACAGCTAGCCGTGTCGTTTCGTTTTCTCTTTAATGGAGGTTTCAGCTCATTACACTTTCGTAATCTTAAGAGTGCAGCGCTTTTGCTACCTTCCGACTATTTTAATGGTTTTCAGGGTTCCGCAGTTAGCATATCACACCGACCCAGCATGAGTTATAAAATCGATGTGGTCTGTCTGGTGGCACTTAGTAAGAAACTGCGTCGGACCGGTTGGGGGAAGATCTTGCACCGATCTTAAGTTGCCTTTAACGACATACACGGGTAGAGATGTAGTGGGAATACACTTACGTATTATTTTTGGTTTAGTGTTAGGGGTTTTCAATTTGTTTAAATCCCAAACCGTCTTTTGAGACCGATCGGCGGTTCTCAAAATCATTTCTTTGCCGGACCGCTAGGGTGTGGAACTGTATTCCGAATCCTTTGATCTGGGTGTCTTCAAACGTCGTATTTACAGGCTTGACAATCCATAGCAACAGCCGCGTGGAGAGGTGATTTTGGCTTTGACGACTGCACTATTCTCTCGGCACATGTTGGTTTACATAAAAAAAAACTAAAGACAGAGCAAGAAAACCGGGGAATGATTGCCGCCTAACGCTGTTCTGCGAAAAGAATAAAATGTCTCTGGGAAGCCCTAAATAGGCTATTTGGTGTCCTATGTATTCAATAGGGTAAGGCGAGAAAAATCTGATTATCCTACGACAACAGTTTAAGGTAGTTTTACGCGAGGGGACAGAAAGGCGGACGTGTAAATATACATATAGGCCTTCTCTAGTCGCGTATTGATTTGCTTCGTAACGATATTGACAAGAAACTCGTCCTGTGTAAGTCGACCTTTACATAGAAGATCACGACCGTTTGTTATGAGGGTAAACTGCGGCCCATACTATTTACATGGTTAATATATATTGACACACCTCTATCACCGAGGCTCATCCGTACTGGCTCTAAAGACATGGATGGCCAACCTTTTCAGCAACCGGTCCAAATTTTCTGGCAAACCTGAAGATATGTATCACTTACTGGTGGAGGTCGAGATAACGAGCTACGATGTTGGAAGCTACAAACCATGTTAGCGCAGTCAGCCTCCAACAAAGCCATAAAATGATATAGATTATTGCAGTATATATTTTAAAAAGAAGGAGTTTAGAAGTAATTGTTTCTGTGTTAT
This sequence comes from Nematopogon swammerdamellus, assembly GCA_946902875.1. Classification (NCBI taxonomy): domain Eukaryota; kingdom Metazoa; phylum Arthropoda; class Insecta; order Lepidoptera; family Adelidae; genus Nematopogon; species Nematopogon swammerdamellus. Next base: position 16,524,810 of record OX336345.1, read on the forward strand.
AATAAGTTAAGTATGTTTATAACTTTGTAATTTTTTCCAATGGAACTGGCATGGTCAGTGCGTGCACCAAAGCCCCTATAAAATAAAGATAAAAAAATATTCTATATTTTTTTAAGAATCACAAACAAAGGTAAGAAATAATATGATATATAGGTAGGTAGGCTCTCAGCAAGCATTGGTATTCTGTGAATTTTCTTGAATTTTTTTAAATCGGCTCAACAATTATTTGGTGAGACCCCACCACGCGGAACGGCACTGCAGTGGACCGGCGGTGAGGCACGGCGCGTCAAATTATCCATTGTATGAAATACACATACAAGATTTTGCAGGAGTATAGCTGACATGCCGACTTAGCGAATGCACAAAACTGTATGAAGAATTAAAAAAAAGAAATATATTTTTTTTTTACATTTTGCATGTCAATAATACGCCTCGTACAAAATTTACTGTACACTTCTCTGCTGCTAGCTATCCTTAAGTGCTATTAATGACAAGCACACTATGAATAAAATACCTTGACGTCCAAGTATTTTAGTTCTTTCTAATATTCTCTCAAAATTTACATAATATGCTTAGATTTGTGCTAAAAATCGGTAATTTACTTTGGTATTTTTATAACCGAATGAGAAGCGAGCGAAACCGCGGGCAAAAGCAACGCGGGTCAAGAGTTGATGCCCGGCGGGCCGTATGCGGCCCGCGGACCGCGGGTTCGCCACTCACGCACTGAGGCTATCGAAACGCCAAAACACTATCGTCGCGTCGTCGGCAAGAGATCGTAGAGGCACTGGAGGCAAATAGGCTTAACGTGTGTCGGCCGTTACATTGTTCTGTTAAACGGAAGGTCGGCCTGAATGGGGAAATTATGGACGTGCCTTTTGCGAGTTTCTCCTGGGTTTTGAAGAGGATACGATGGGTTCGAGGTATCTATTCTGCAGTAACATAAACCTACAGTCAAATAGTTATGTACACATTCATTTTACACCGACAACCATAATCACGACCGGCCCGACAGATTTTTCGTTGCAGCATACATTATCGTCGTGTAAAGGGAGCCTTAGGGTCGCACGCATACGTATTCGAAGGTCATACATCGGAGGGATATGTAAAACTCGAGATATTGCTCTACCAACTCCCTCGCGTGATGTAACAAATCGACTGTAGTGAAATTGCATGGCGCCAGTCCCGGTGGGGTGAGGGCAGAGAATTAAAATTAACAGAGGGACCATGAGGTCGTCGACCAGGCTAAAAGTGCTTGAAAGGTGAGTAGTTCCTTCTTAATGTAATTCCACCTTTGTGTAGAGTACATGCAGGCTCCCCACGGCACGTACCGTAAATACTCAGACAACACTAGGGCATTCTGTAGGACTCAGCAAACTTCACTAGATACGGGGTGTACTTAAAATCAGCCGCGTTGGCACTACAGTTCAGCAATTTATATAAATATATTTATTTATTTTAAACTGTACATTTTCTATATGTGTGCTATTGTTGTATATATGCATATTCTTTCTTTCTTTCTTTCAAGTTGTATATATAATGCCACTGTGAATATTATCCGAGCGGTTTTTTCCCCGCGAATAAAATTGCGCCGCGCGGTGCGGCGCGGTGTCAGAGAGCTGATTTTATTCCGCGCGGAATAAAATCGGGCGCATTATTAGCAGTGCGTGCTTTAATGTGCGTTAAACAAAGATGCAATTAATTACTAATGTTGTTGGGATTACTAATGTGGCTGTCTATGTTGCGCGAGTCAACACGCGTGTTATGGACCGTCTGACGTGGATTGTGTGCATATTTTTTGTTGGTGTCGAAGTAAATATAGTTTCTTTGTCTATCCAATTGGTAATACTAATGCTTATACTAGGACAAGCCATCGTAATTGTATGAAATTATTTTTATATATATTTTGTACACAATAAATAAAAAAAATACACATTTCGACTTTTATTAGTCGTCGTCAGAGAACAAAATTTAATATACGAGTATGTACAAGTTTAATGTGCCAAATGATGATGACCAATGATAGATGGCGTTGTCATGGGTTTGAATTTTTCGAATGTATCTATGGTTTAATGGAAGATATTTAGGCCGCGTGAATGATGTGCGCCGAAATGAAATGAATGACAATACTAGTTCTATTAATTTGAATTCTTTGACTGAGGTTTCGTGAGTGCTTAGGGGGTGGTGAGGTGTAGTTCTCGTCTATCATGCTGACTTGTGGGGGTCGTAGGGCTGCTTGTAGGTCGTCACGGACGTAATTTGGGAGAAATATTTCACAGGTACCTACTTTCCGGTTTAAAATTGTAACGTTGCCCTTTGAGTACACTAGTAGTAATATAGTCGTACTCTTACTTGCTGAAGTGTGTTTTGGAGTACACAATATAAGATGATTCAGCAATGACTACCAACATTTTAAGGTGTGATTCTGGAACTCAAATGTACAACTTTTTACTTACTTTTTTTTAATAAAAAATTTGAAGTTACTATGAAAGATAGTTTGAGAAATAGTTTAGTGCGAGAGCTCTGTGGTCTGAAAGAAGATATAGTGACAAGAATTAAGAAAATAATGCTTCGATGGTTTGCGGTCATCTTGAAAGAATGGATGATAGGAGACTAAAGAAAGAAATCTATGGAGCGAATGTGAGTGGAATAGTCGGGAAGGGCAACCCTAGACGCACGTACCTAGACCAGATCGGGCATGTTCTCAAAAAGGGCCAAGTGCGTAGTAGGTACCCGTAATCAACGAACATGTAAACATTATGAGAGTGGAAGAGGCGGCAGAGGTGTGTTAGGATCGTGGCACGTGTAAATCCGTTGTCTCTGTCTACCCCACTGGGAAGCAGGCGTGACGCTATATATGTATGTATGTAAAACAATCCTGATCCCCATACACAGTTGTGGCAATTCGAAAAATGTATTTTTATTTGTGTAATCCGGTATGTGAGTCATTATGAGGACCATTATTATATTATTTTTATTATGAACGACAGAATACCCTTTTAAAGTGGTTCCACCATTTCAAAGTAATTGTTGAATCCGTCCTGTATATAAGAGCTCCTGGTAGATATGAAGTGAGGATGGATGATGGTTGTAGGTCCATCACTAGGACCTACAACTTACCTAATTGTGGTTCACAAGCAGATGCAGCTACATATTACAAACTTCGCGCCGATGATGGCGACGATACTTATCGATACTTATGTATTGTGAATTCTTGATTTCCTGAAATCCTCAGCATTTGCTCTATCCAACAGAACTGTTGTGTCTTATAATAATTGCTTTTCAACGCAACCGTGGAACTGACTTCGTTCAAAATACCAAGAGAAAGAAAATTAAAACATAATATTTCAAGTGATTCTGCAAAATCTTTCCAGCAACAAAGGTTGATTGACGGATTGTTTCGTCATCCGAAAAAGTCACTCGTGGCGTAGCTGTCGGCACCTTTACCCCGTCCTATTCCCCGCGGCAGGGCCCAACAACCAAAGGGCATCGGCCATTTGAATAATGTATCAAGTGAAATCACGCGAGCTGCATGCAACAAGTTACTCCAAACCGTCGAGTCTCACAGCGCCACCTGGCGGCGGTGGGGGCAGCTATGAAATATTACGACGCCATCTTTTATTCACCAGATTCGAACTTGGAAGCCGCTCCGATTGGCCCGCGATCAGTTCGGTCACGAAACGGCTGGATTAATTTGGCGCCTTTGATTGATTTCAGCATTAAGAGATTAACGAGTTATTCCATGTGTGACGGTGAGCTTACCGATCTATATACTCTTATATAGCTAGACTAGAGCCTTGTTATGTAACCCGTTCTACAATAACTATGTAATATTGTATGCTTATTCAGTACGTCAGAAGGTCTGGCAGACAATAAGACATATTCCGAGAACTGTTCAGAAGTAAAATCTATTTACAAATTGTTTTTACGAATGTGAGAGTGAAAATACTCACTAAAATGAATAGTATAAGGTATAAATTAATTTCTCCGAATCGTCATTTTATACTATTGAAAACAGGAACGGCAAAACAAACCACATTTTCTGATAATTAATCCGGATTCCAATTACGAAGTCAAATAACCAAAATTTTCACGAATATATCGTTCTTTCTCGGTTAACCGAAAATGTTAATTAAAATTTAAACCCGCTTGTCTACGCCATTCAAAATGACGAATTATGACGGTACAGAGAACGTTAGAGTGTCGCACTTGCATTTTGGCACAAAAAAAAATACATAGCTGCCATACAAGTCTATCTCCCTGAGATCAAGTGACAGAGGAAACTAGTTTCCTTGGATTCAAATAATTTTACCCGACTCTTTTACGGCATGCGTTTCCGTTGTTAAGCTATTTTTTAATAAGTGTCTCTACCGCAGAATGTTCTTTTAAGTCGACCTTCCGCTTCAAATGTTCCGAACAAGAGAGCAAGTCACGTCGTTTCAGGGAAAAAAAGTGCTTACTTTTCTTTCGCAGTGAGTTCTTCGAGCGTAGTTATTGGAGCGCTTTACATCCATAATTTTCTCCTATTTTTAGGTTTCCGTGCCCCGTACGGAAGCCTATTGCTAACCCTACAACGTCTGTCTGTCTGTCTGTCCGTCCGTCCGATGGCTGTGTCTTTAGAACCGTAATAGCTAGCCGGTTAAAAAAAACGAAAAAGTGAAAAATTAAGGAGGAGTCCCCCATACAAGAAACGTGTTTTTCCAGCTTTTTTTTGTGGTGCCTATACCTGGGTGCGCGAGTCCGTCTCGCACTTGGCCTGTTTTTTTTTATTACGTAACCTTTATTACTAGGGCTTGGCTTATTTTCGTCCAAACACACACTATGACGACAAGTTGTTCTGTTCCAACATCTAAATACGAATACATAGTGGGCATTGCGAACTTAGAGCGTTTAAGAAACCGATACAATTAGACCCCTGAATTTTACTCACTATCTATATTTCTTTTAATTTAACTAATTACGAATATAATTTTAATGTAATGGTTGAGGTAAATATAAAACGAAAGTCATTAAAAAGTAAGATAGAGTAGGGGGAAAATAATTCATTAACCAAATAAAATATATCATGTAAATGAACTCTAGAATTTATAACACTCTCTTACTTTTAGACGCAAAGGCGACCACTATATCAAGAACCGGTTCTAACTGGTCTTATTGTTGAAGCTACTACATCAAGTTTACTCTTCGAGAAAAACAAAAACTAGACGGCGGAGCGGAAGGGAAAATAAAAGAGGAAAGACGGAAGAGAGAGGAAGGAGGAGAAACTAACAGACAAAGAGAAATTGAGAGAATTACATTAGCAAGGAAGAGATAATTTTAGAAAACGGTATACACCTTTGAAATCCTTTTTATGTACATCCTTTTTATGTACATCTTGCTCATTGACCCTTATAATTTACGTTACAATACATACAATTACAATTTATGTACTTGAAAAATTATAAGTAAGTACATACTCGTATTAAATCGGTTAAGATTGTAATTATTCTTTCTATATTCTGTAGCTCGTTTTATCGAATGAATAATTGATACTCTAAAAATTTGTCTTCAAAGTTCTTGTTTGCTAATCAGTATAGTTGAGTTGTATCTACAACTGATATGAGTTCTTGTAATGCATTGTACGCGGTCTTAGCAACTCAATATCTGTAACTAGTAGCTATATACACACCTAATTTTTCTGCAGTGCGGTGGTGACTTGGAAGTATGTGTGCAACGAATGCATTTAATTTTATGTTAAATGTGTAAGTATATTATAATTTTTATGTTCTAACTGTTCTTCTGAATTTTTCGCAATATCCATCTACCATACTCACAATCCCAGGCGTGACTGGTAGAGAATGCCTCTAGGCTTGAAGGTCTACTTTTGTCACTTTGTGAAATAAAGTCTATTTTCATTCGTGTACTGTTTATTGGACGCGCAGTTGTTTTGACAGACTAGTGATTGTATCTAGTTTTAAAAGTGATCGAGAATAGTTGGGCGAAATGTTACAGTACTATACCCCTGGTCCCTGAACCGTTTCACATTTTCATAATAAAGATATTCGAGTGAATGTCTGGTGTTACGCTGGTATATTTATTCGGCGCTCCGGTTGAGCGAGCTCGGTATTCCATCCAGCGTAGGGAATGCAGCGGATGTTTCAACTCATGCAATTGTAATTCTTTAAATGAATTGAATATTTTATCATATTTAGTGGTAAGCTCTTGAATTGTGTTGATACAGGTGTGTGTAGCCACCACGCTCAGCGAATCACCACATTCAAAGATTTTAGGATTATTGAAGATCCTCCGGGTTGAAATTATCGGGAAAATCGCGGCCGGTAGACAATTCCACACCCTAGCGATGCGACCGAGGAACGAGGAGGGTGGATTCTTCGAGAGTAAGCAACAAGTACCTAAACGTGTGCATGCCCTCTCTATTTGATTTATCGAGAAAAATAAAGCCAAGGAACACAACAAAACCCAAGCAACTTAAGCCATTCCATCTCGAAGTGTTCCATTGTCCATTAGTGAAGATATTTTCAAGTGTTGTCTGAGAAAGATTTTGTTTGGCCTTCAAATAAAATTAATGTATAGTAAATGTTTATTTGAAATGGCAAAATGTTTTCGATTAATTTTACCAAAACGTTTCACCTTAGTTATTCAGCGTTTGGTTTTAAAGTGAGATTTTGGCTTATTGATTCGCTCGACGTTTACATCCTTCATTGAATACAAAGTTAGCGTTTCATTATTTAAAATATATTTGGAAAATGTGTTCTTTTTATTTCCTTCGACGGCTGTCTTATGAATAAGAAAGCACGAGTTGTTGTTGTCTTAAAAAAATCATAAAATGTATTACTGATACCACAAAAAACGGGCGAAGAAAACCTAGGACGGCACAGTTCCAAAATGTGTCCCATTAGTTGGTACTTCTGTAATAAGAACCCGTATGTACCGTATGTACAGATGGACTTACCGCTGCAACCCCGCATATGACCGAATGTCCACGGGCGTCGTTATAGACCTTATGGGTGGCTCGGCGCCCTATGTCGCGGTTACAATAAAAAAAGATTATTTCACCAAAGAGAATAAATAATACACGAAATCGATGTAAACATGTCTTTGATGTAAACGAACATGACAATTCAGCAGAACATAAACGCTTTCATATGTCTTGAATTCAATTTCCGAATGACTTGTCTTATCTGATGTGCTCTCGTGGTGAGCTGAGATATTTATGCAATTGAGATATCGGAGATCGTATCTTTTCGCATTTTCCTCAAGCCCACGCGCCCGTTCTGCTTTCCACGCTCGTGTGACAAGATTATGATGTACTTATCTCCACTTTTACTGTCGACCGTATCGACTGTCTACATGCCTACGTACACTGCATACCTACACAACAATTACACTCGCAATTACATAGATAGATATGTTAGGGAATTACATGGAAAGAAGCACAGAACCAGGCCTCATGCACTCTATGTATAGTGCGCGGGATTGATCTCGGCGTGTCGTCGCCGCAGCGGGCGACCCGCCACGCGAATACACTATACAAAGTACGGTGCGGGTGCGAGGGAGAACACTGACGAACCGCTGCGGCGGCGACACGCCGAGATCCGCCCCGCGCATTATACTTGCACCCGTTAACTACCTACCGCCCGGCGGGCCGCCGCGCCGGCGAGCATAATTCAGTGAAAATTCGTCAGCTGCGCGGAGCATACCTACACGCGCGCCCACTTTACTGCGCGCAGCTGCAAAGCAATAATCACTTTATACTCGATCGTTTAGGTACATTTTCGCACGCAGCTGTTGGCGACGTGAAACATTAGGCTATTAAAGCCGTAGGTATGAAACTTTTTCTATGGAGAGATTTATCTGTTACGAAGTAACTATTAAATAATCTGTGACAGAACACCGAAATATGATCTGTAGATAGATTTAGAAGACTCATCGACTTGTCGAGGGGTTCAAATAAAGTCCACAAAGACATTATGATTTTTTATGTAATCCCGTATGGATGGCTGGAGAGGGTCCATGGCATGCTGCATACAAATACGAGTACATAAACAACTATCGTATAGCTGCATAAATATGTACCTACAAATGTCCGCCACTATCGAGCAGATTCCCGCTAACATACACCTCGGTTGCCGCCATTTTGTGCGGTGCGGTGCGCAGGGTGGAGTGCCCTCGCGTTATTTTACGAACATCCTACTATCAATATTTATCCAATGTATTGTTTTGTGGTGAACTCCGAACGTCAGCTCTATTATATGTTGTCACGCTTGAACGCTCATTCTGGTCGTATAAGCTCGTTGGCGCTCTTTAGAGAGGCTCGTGTCATTTGAAAACTGGAAATGTGGAACCGCAGTCGTGCGGTGTAGTAATTAGTGATCGGATATAGCGGTATCATTCTGACAATTGTGCATAAATCAATTATTGTAATTAAAATTCGACAGATTGGAAAGGCAGATGGGCGTAAGCGCCTAAAACAGATTTTAAATCTTAAGTTTAAAGCTAGCTTCAAAATAAAAGTTTTAATTAGTCGTAAATAAAATTTCTGACGCTTACGCCTTTCAGCCATTCTACCATTGAATCGGTTTTATTTCAATGACAAATTGTTGAAAAATCGGCTGATAGGAGTCGAAATGTTTCGAAATAATTAGTAATTAGTCATTTCGACAAAATAATATTACTAGTTAGTGCTTGTTAAATCAATTACAGCATTAAAACTAAAGTTACGAAACAGGTAAGTATTGGAAGATTATTAAGGCGGAGATTGTGATTAGTTCACTTAGATATTTGTTAAGTTTTCAGAGTATTAATTACTAGTGCCTACAAGGTCAGACGTGCTGTATTATTCTTGAGTACGTTCTTCTCCATCCAACTCCTTCAAGATCAAAATCTTCAGCTCTGTGCCCTCCTCTAAACATCAAATCAAATCAAATCAATCAAAATTATTTCTCAATGCACATTAATTACAAACAATGTTATAGACATACAACTTATATCTAATTTGTGATTTGAGAAAGAGATCTAGGCGCAGCTTGTGGCACATAGCGATTTCATTTCTGAACGACCCTAAATAAGTACTCAAAAGTTCGATGTTTTAATAATAGTTTAGGTACATTTAAGAGGCTAGTTATAAATTGCCTTAATAAATTAATTGCGTAAATTAACTACTAGCAAACGAGTTCTGTAATAAATGTATTTAAAATGTAGGTATGTGTGTCACATGCGATAATAACGCCACTATTTATGAACCTCGAGTATTTGAGTTCACGCACAATTTTTTCGTTAACTTGCAAACAAATGTTCTTCTCAATTAAAGCAGGAAGCAATTAACGACACGCAACAAGTCTCAATTCATAAGGAAATTATTACTCTCAATTCGAGGGAAAAGACCAGTCTGTATTTTTGTGTTTCTCAACCGAAAACAATACCAGGAAAGTGAATCTAAGAAAAGGGCCCATTGTAATTGATAACTCCATAAAATTGCTGGAACGTGTTACTCGTGCCAAGTTACAGAAGAACACAAGAAACTGCATAAGGGGCAACAGTTTTCGATGAAAGTAACATATCTCATACATTCGAGAGGAGTTAACCGTAAATCGGCAGTTAAAGAGTCCCTTACTAAAACGACTTTTTACCCGATTCTCGTACAAACCATTGTAACCGCTCAGTAGAGTAGACTGAACATAATGCGCGATTACTGTGAGAGAGTAGGATTCACTGGCGGGCGCTGTGGACATGTGAATCTATCAAAAATAAAATTATATTTGCACGCCAGGTCACAGAGTAAACAGATGAAAATCCGAGAAACACGCCAAGTCTTTATTTTATTTTCTATTTTTTGACGTGATAACGTCACGTCTTATAAATTGATGAACACCGGCTGCACGCACGAAAAAGTGTCACGTTCCATCTGAGCCTGTATGTGCAAGCGAGAGCGCGTAACAAGAGATAGAGAGGCACAATCGGCCCAAGCGTAGTCTTACCACTTTATGACGTTATTTTTTTATTTAATTTTTTTTTTACGTTTCCTTAGCTCGTTATCGCCAACCAATCCCTTATGTTGTGATCGGATAGACTATCGGCGGCCTCTGTGTCCCATATGCAGCTTCAAGTACCTATCATTGATTTCGTTTCTATAACGTGGCGCGCGCGCACGGCCAGTAATCTGTGGCACGGCGCAACAGCCGATCTCTGTTCTGAGTTTTATACCAACCCAGACGCAGTATGTAGAGGACTAGAAATTGTTTGAGTAGATAGCACGGCTCTACCACTTTTCTACCCGCGCCGAAAACGGCAAAGATAGCGGCAATAGTTTGCGATAGTGCACTCTATCGCAAACTATGAAAACTAGGCTTTATGAATTTGTCAACGATTACATTCATGAAAGGTCTAATCGAGGCTTGCTGGGTGGTCGATGTTGGCAAAATTAAAATAACACAAACCCAAAATCTAATTTATAAGCAACGCATGTGCCGTTAAATTCCACGACCTTTCTCTCGCGAGCCAGAAATATCCAGTTACCACATTCAAATAATTCGTTGAATTCCGTGAAAAAATAATTAAAATTTCCATACACGAAGTTGAGCTGTAATCCCCCACCCACCTACAAAGCCTTCGATCCCAAACACGCGGCTATTGTGATCCCTTTAAATAAAAAAAATATAAACATTTTATTGCACAAAATTTTATTGTGAATACGAATAATATATACATACATACCATAGCCCTGTGTCCTGACAATCGGGGTAAGCAGAGTAATCGGTGGTGTGCTTCAAGAACTAGGGCCTATTACACATTATATAGGCACAACACCTTCTGGTTACCACCACGCTTAGCAAAATATTACTAAGTATCATAAACTTCAAGCAACAAGTAAACTTACCTTTTTTTACTGCATTACTGTGGAAGGACCTGGCCAAGGTGACCAACCAATCGCCCTTTAGTACGGCATTTTGTCCTTATCGCTTAGACACCTTTTACGAAATGCACGGGGAGAGATTCAGTGGGCTGCTATTTCAAGTACCGAGCCACATAGGTACTGTACGATGTGCTAATACGAATATTATAAAAAAATAATTGTATGGATTATCGTCGTAGAAAATATTTCATAACGTAAACCGATTATTTTATGTTGCCCGACATTTTAATTGGCGCGAAACTCATTACGATTTTAAACTCGTCTAACTGCCGAAATCTCGCTCGAAACTCCAGTAAAATCCCGAATTTCGAGCGCTTGAAATTTCAGAAAACACAAACCGAGATTCAATTGCAGTGATGTGACCTCGACGGACTCACTGGCGGAGCTTCCGTTTTTAGGAATTTCTAGGAGACACGTACTCTTAATTGTTGTGACGGCAAACTGCAGCGAGATGCGGTATAAATTGTGGGACGAATTCTCTACGTCCTAGATATAGGTGGACTATATTATATAAAAGTATTATAATTGTGTATAATATGTACCTATATTATGGGTACATGCCGCTTTATAAGATATTATATTAATATTTATCTAATTTGTAGAATGCCAGTAGGTATAAGCAAACGTTTTGAATTGGATATTTTTCATATTTTACTAGAATAGATAGATAAAAAAAATGTATTGCTCCAATAAACATTCAACAGTAATAAGTACATTCGAAAATTTACATAAGGTGCAAAGGCGGACTTATCCCTTACAAAGATTTCTTGCAGTCAACCTTTGAATGTTTGAGATTTTATTAATATAGTGGAATTTAAGTAGGTAGTAGCAAAGAGTTCAGCGTGAGAACTGGGGATGAAATAATAATAAAAATACCGTGACTAGAACGCACATTTTGACATTGAAAATGTCTTTTCGATCGTTTCAGTATAGTCCCCGATTTCCAGTCAGTGTGCGAAATCACCCTGGTGTCGTGGTTTTAAAAGGCTACGTAAATATTTGGTCAAATGACGCGTATCGACAAGGGCTACAAGGGGACAAAGCAACTGCTCCGATCAGCCAATTTCCGAGAAGGTAGGAGCCATACCGGAGACTTCCCTGGATTGCTGGCTATAACAGGACTAGAGGAGAACACAACCGAGGCTACTATGCGGCCATCTTACATCGAGTACGGTGGTACCAACCCAGTCTGCTACAATTTGAGCCTAGGGCAAGGGGAGGTACCTACAGTTTTACACCGGTTACGAACGGTGAAGCAGCAGGGGTAGGTATGCACGTAAATTTTTTCGTCAGAAAAAACTCATTGATACACGCCGACCGGATTCGAACCTCGGACTTCTCGCATGAGAAGGCGAAGCCCAAACCACTCGGCCACCCGCCGCTTTTCTGTGGCGCTCGGTGTTGTTTCCTTTTGTATGTCACAGCGTGAACAATGACGACGCGGACTCTACCTCGTCCATTCTCTTCGCGCGGGCGGGGACAAGCCGGAAGCTTTCCACTGACGTCGCGTCGACCGGAGATGTTTCTCTGTGGACTGTTTTTCTAGCTAGGTAGACGTAGACTGCAGTGACGACGCTCTGTCATGCTGTTGCGGATTTTGCGGTGTTGTGGAGCCATTGGGCGTCTTTCCACTCGCCGGCACCGGCACGGCGCCGGCACCGGCACCGGCCCGGCTGCCGGGGAAGCAAAAATGTATGAAATATATGGCATGTCTTTTGACTTACCGGCGACGGCACGGCGATGACTCCCACCGGCGCCGTCGCCGGCGCCGGGACAGCAAGTTCCCGCTCAATGCCGGCCGGCAAAACTGCATGTGTATTGTGTACGTTAGCCGTTTGCGTGTGTGTGCGTGTGCGTGGCGCGGGCAGGAGGGAGGGATGCGAAGTAGTTGAAGAATTTTTTGTGGTCCATTTTCCACTTTTCAAATAGGTTATAATATGTTCCTTCTAAGTATCTTACTTTTAAGATTGGATCAATCCAAAATTTGACTTCTCTGTGTTGATATTTTCGTCTTAAATGTAAGAGATATAACAAATAAATACGACGACTTGACGATGCCATTTTTACGTGTCTAAACGTGAACGTCTGTGTCAGTACTGCCAAAAAAACGATCGCAGACCGGCACCGGCACCGGCCCAGTGGAAAACGGAGCCCCGGCGCCGGCGGCGCCGTGCCGGCGAGTGGAAAGACGCACATTGGTGATCATACCACATGCTGTATCCTGAAAATCGGTTTAATTTATTTATTTATTTTGGCACAAACAGCAGAAATATTTCACATGTTAAAATAAAAATTACTATAATTTACAGACATAGTTCCTAAACGTTTGTACACTTCGTGGTTAATTTAGGGCAGTAAAAATAAATTAAAGAATGGAACAATAATAAGAACAAAAAAAAAATTTAATATAAAAAATAAATTAACTAATAACAATAACTAGAAATATATAGGTGAATGACAGCAAAATTAAATGTATAAGCAGAGTAGTCGTTGTTGTGCTGTAAGTACTCAAGTCAATTACAGCGCAATACCGACCACCATATTTAGCAAAGTATTAGGACAAGATAACAAGATAGTAAGTAAGACACGAACTCGCGCTGCATGACTCGGCGAAAGGACCGTGCCAATGTGAGATGTGGCTAGTCTGCCGCCCTTATGCACGGCATCTTGTCCTTATCCCTTAGTCGCCTTTTACGACATGCACGGGGGGAGATGCAGTGGGGCTATTCTTTTTAGTGAGGTCGTCGGTTGAATAGGTATATATATTATGTAGTTACTTTTTTAATCTACGGTGGTTTAGCTTTAGCAGAGAATACTCTCTGAAATATCGTATGCCATGCACGAAAACTGTTGTTGGATATGTTTCTATTGAAAGATGTATGTTGAATTTAAATTAAATATACAGGGTGGCTGGAAATTCGATCTATTCCTTGAAAGGGGTTATAGTAAGTAGATGCTATTTAACAATTTAACTCCCATCAACTGGGGGTCGGAAATGAGCGGTTTCCGAGATATCGGGGGTTTGAGAACTTTTTTAAATTTCTGACTTGTAATCGAAAAAATAAAGTTGTGCACTCCATTGATAATTTTCTGAAAGCTGGTAAGCTACCAATAATTTCAAATAAAAATATAGGACCAAAATTCTCAATATCTCAGAAAAAAAATATCCTCGTATATACACACACATTATGGGGACACATACACAATATGCGGACACACACACACATTTTGGACAAACACACGCACACACACACAAATTATGGGGACAGAAACAGGCCAGCTTATCTTACTCGCAAGCGACGATGCGACACGGACTGGGATCTCGGTCCCTTGGTTATTGTCGTTCGGGGTTCGTTTTACGATATTTGATTTGATGTGTACATTAATTTGTGCTGATATTCCAGACGCCGCCGCCGCCGTCCGCACGGCCGCGTTTTATCGCCAAATGGAGAAAGCTCGCTCTGTAAAGGCGAATACACATATATAAAACCATAACTATAGCCATATAAATTATAATTCCATGACAATAAGCGGCGACGGGTGACCCGAGTGGTCTGTACAAAGGCGGTACAAAAGCACACCTGAAAATTGATAGATGGACCTCTTTTGTGCTTTTGTCCCCACTTCAACTCAAGGGTCCGAATATGAATCAAAATATTATTTAACACTTTTCAGTTCTAGTTGTTTTTTGAAGTCCTTTTTATAACCGTTTTTTTATGTAATCCGGTATGTGTGGCTGAATCGGAGGGGCCAAAGCACGTGCTCCGACCAGCGACTTCCCTGAATTGCTGGCTATACTGGACTAGAGGAGAACACAACCGAGGCTGCTATGGGGCCATCATACATCCAGGACGGTGGTACCAACCCAGTCGGCTACAAATTGAACCTACCACCTAGTAAGGGGTAAGGGAAGGGACCTACAGTTTCACACCAGTTCCGAACGATGAAGCAGCAGGTGTAGGTAAGCACGTAAATTTTTTCGTAAAAAAAAAATAATTGGTACCTACACGCCGACCGGATTCGAACCTCGGACCTGTTGCGTGAGAAGCCGATGCACAAACCACTCGGCCACCCGCCGCTTGAAATTCCACTATTTATTCCACTATTTGTTTTACTGTTATGCAGTATTACAATTCTGGTTGCTTCGTCAAAGCGCGTGACGTGCGCCGTACATTCGTATTCGTGCACGTCGGCGTTTGCGTTGATTCGCTCTCGTTCTTCATTGTGTGTACCGACCTTAAGACGACACGAGCCAGCCATCACACGCACTGGCGAGTTTATTTTGGAATATCTCTCAATTTATGACATCAGGACATGAACGTGGTTGGAAAGTTTTCTGCCCGTGTCAGTTAGGGAACTTTATTGAAAATACTTTAGCTAACAGCCAGCGTACAGAAAAAAGTTCATCTGGGAGGTGGATAGACTATATATTTTATCTTACAGCATCATTTTACAGGTATTTCATTTTATTCGATTCGATGTAATTGATCTATTCAGATGTACAACTTTTTAGGTATAAATGTACGTTACAGCGTTATCGAAAGATATTGAAAGATATCGTAATATACGTGTCACCTAGGCATATTCGGTGCCTAGGCAGACTCTTAAGGCTACCTCGTCCATAATGACGTCATAGGCTCATTCCACATTCAGCGGGGACAGGGGAGCCAGGAGACAAAGAGAGCGCGATGCAGTTTCCGTTTTAGTGAAGCGGGATGGTATCGCCTCAAGGGTCATATGACGAAATGACGGAGACTCGAATTTCGCGCAAATAGTTTTATTTTGTTTTATATATGTAATCTAGGTTTTCATAGATCTGCATGCGGTATTGATTGCCCGGTCTCGTCGGGGGGAGCCTCTTATGAGAATGCATAGGTTTCATAAAATATAATCGTGTCTTAGCCGTGTGTGATACATGAAGTTACTATAACATTTCATCTTAGGGCATCTTAAGTTAAAATATTATAGTATCTTCTCCGTGTGTGACGAGCTTTAGTGAGCCGAAATGTTAACAGTTCTGACTGTATGTAACGTGTTAGTGTGGAGATATAGCGCTGTGAATAATTCTTCGTGATCCGCAATAGATTCTTATTCACCGCGAGATTTCCCTCGCGAGTCTACCTCCCGCCCGCGCCGCCGCCCGTGCCGCCCCCGTGCAAATAACCGCGGCAGGTACTCCTCTTAGAAGTGCCTACTTAAAATGCTAATAAATATTTATATTATCAAATGCCAGGGGCAACTAAACGAGTCGTAACTCACGACGTTGTATTGTTTCTTGTATTCAATTCCGGCCGCCAAATTCGTTAAAAGGATAATATTTAGGTATTCATATATAACATTTTATTGATAAGTAATAAATATCGGAGAAAAGGGTAAGTAAGCTTCTAGGAATGTATGTCATAATAATGATTGTTCTTTTAAACATCATTAAGTATTGCATGGAAAGGAGAAAAAACTATTAAACATTATGTTATTATATTCGAAATCCGAAAACCGTGAACTCCTAAATTTGAAAAAATTCTACATTACAAACTGGAACATTGAATTTGAACTCTGTGCACTGAGCTAAGTGAAATAAATAAATATAAGTAGCATGTAATTATTAAATCAAAACTTGTTTTTATGTTTTGCGAGAGCTGAAGGGAGCAGAAAGGAGATAGCTGTGGTAAAAAATAAACCAAAGTAAATGAAGCGCACCAAAAAAAAGATAAACTTATTTTCGAAATAGCATTACCAGCACTACTCATCTTTACTTTGTCTATGGTTTATTTTCCGACTTCTCATGTACAATACGTACAGTTAGGTATAGTATATGTAAGAACTTTTCGCCACGCTCGAAGCGATCACTCAACAGTCAAGGCCACACCTTGCGAGAAATTCCAGGAAATAAGCCAACGTGTACTTGGAATATATTTCTTTTTAAATTTGTTTGTGGTCTATGGGAAAAGCTTCCGCGTATCGCTAGACGCATGGACGGTATATAGTTTGTATATTATGCATTTTTTGTTTCCTATTGAAATACAGATAATTCTACTTGGTGAGTTCCTGATGAGTTTTTTGTTTTTTTTTTATTACAATTTTCTTATAAAAAAATAATTTAAATGATAATAACTATTTTACTGTGGGATCAAAAAAATCACAAAACTTTTAATATAATAACGTAAAGGAGACGGGAATGTTTGGGCCCGATTGAAATAAAATGAGGTAGGTATGGTTTAAAAAAATGGTTATATTTTTCTTTATCAAACTGTAAAATATCAACCCAATTCTTAATCTAGAAAACGAGAAATCTTAAAAAGAGTATTAAAAACGATTACGATTAAACTAAATTTAAAAATAAAAACGCTAGCACCAAATGAATAACTCAATTAAAGTAATTAAATCCATCACAATTAACATTTTACTATTTAAAAAAATTAAACATTCACAATAATAAAAGGACGCTAGAATCCATATTATATAGTCTGTGATAAAAGGAAATCATTTATAAAGAAGAAGAGCTGTCATAGCTGTCAGTTGTATTTTCATTTCATAATATTTACAAAACATAAATAACTAGAATTATTTTGAAAAAGTTTCGATATTATATTGCATTATTTTATTATTTTGAAGCAAATATCAACAGCAGATCTGTAGAAGTGAATTTTGAGT
The DNA here is from genome assembly GCA_946902875.1 of Nematopogon swammerdamellus. Taxonomy (NCBI): domain Eukaryota; kingdom Metazoa; phylum Arthropoda; class Insecta; order Lepidoptera; family Adelidae; genus Nematopogon; species Nematopogon swammerdamellus. The sequence continues at coordinate 16,542,370 of OX336345.1, forward strand.
GGGTAATAAGCGGTGGGTCTGGTTGCTGCGCCTATGTTATGTCTATAATAGTTAACCTAACTTTTACTAAATCTCTAAAAACTCTGCTCTCAGATTGGCAAAATCTGCTGAATTTTCAGTGAAGATTTAGTAATATTTAGGTTAATTGACACTATTTTCATCTTTTTACAATCGGGCCCAACATTGTATTAAAATAATTAATTACCTTAGGGATAACAGCGTAGTATTTTTATTTTTTTGTTATTATAAATAATAAAGTTTACGACCTACCGTCCAAACTTGTAAAAAATAAAAAATAAATCTCAATGAATAAATCCACCGATCCTGTTTGACTTTATTACGTTAACCAGGTAACTACAAGTACAGACTCGGGTCCTTCACGAGGGGTGTGAATAGACCTGTCAGGCCGGCATGGCGTTCGCAACCCCCGCATACGACCGAATATCCATGTGTCACATTATGGGCGCCACATGTCGCGCAATATACAAAATATTTCTGATTTTATATGAAATAAAAGTCATCTCGAAAAAATGCTATCTACATCGCTTACCCCGAAAAAGTTGGAGAATGCCCTGGCGAAGAGTCCGCAGTACGCCCTTACGCGCGCGGTGGATACCTACTCCTCGCATTACATTACCCATCGCTGTACAAACAGCGGACCTCATGGGCGTGTCACTAACTCAATTGCGGCGGGAAAATCTGAAGGAAACTTGTGAACATTCACACAACGACGACGCCTCCGCCGCGCCGCGAGCCGAAAGCTTGGTCACGTGTATGGGGCAAGGAGGCCGTAGAGAGGAGGGGGGTGGAGGGAGGCTAGCTGCCCCAAATGCACGGCCAAAGGCGCCTTTATGACGGGCAAGATAGCTTTGATGAAGGCTATTTAACCGTAATTCTTTTTTTCTTTCGTTATTCTGTGGATGTATGATATCTATTCGTAGTTGTTTGGTCTCAAGCAGTGCTACGGTACCGGAATGAAAAAAATATGTTTATTTTACAACAACTTAAAACTATATACGGAATTTACACTATATGTACAATATTATATTATCATGATTAAATTTAATACCAATTTACTAAACAAGTTTTTTTTATTAATCAAACAGTACATAAAAAACTTAAAAGAACAAACACATTATGAATATATCAATTAAACTAGTGAAGATTCCTTTAACATAACAAAATTAGAAGAAAGAGAGATTTTAACAAACAAGGTAAATATACATTTTGACTAAGCATACAATATAATATAATATAGTTAACAAATTATAAGACAAAAATCTAAATTTTTTGACAAGGTAAATACAATACATTATTACCAAACACAAAGTACATATAAATTAAAATTTCGACGTTTGAAATTTACTAGTATGCACTTACATGCATTACTGGATTCTTATTATTAAATTATTTTATCATCAATTTTCACGCTCAACCGTTTTGCTACTAAGTCAATCGAATCTCAAACATCCAAAGGTTGGCTGTAAGATATCTCTGTGATAAGTCCGCCCTTTGCACCTTATGTAAATTTTCTAACGCGCTTATTACTGTTGAATGTTTCTTGGAGTAATAAAGTATTTTCTAGCTTTTCTATCAACATATTTTAAAATATATAACAATAATAAACAATACACAAAATTTATAAATATTTTATAATTCGCACGTTAGCTTCAATCTAATAGCAACATAATCTAAATATAGTAATGAGTAGCTATACAAAACACATTTAACGGTGGAAAACATACAACGGAACAGATTCTACCTGTTATAACGGCAACGAATAGCAAACCATCAAATACAAAGCATTATTATTACCTATCGAATACCCCCGACTAAACTATCGAGTTGCAGCTTTGTAACTGTGCCCCGCCCGCGCTCAGTCCGTTAATGTAGTCAACGAGGAGTTGGACCCATACATTAATTCCTCAGTCAATGAAACTTTGATAATATCTTGGAGTAATGTTAGGAATTACTACTGACAAATAATCCAACATTTTTTTTTACGGGAAGTTGGGAATATTCAAAGAAAAGTGAAAATTTAATATAACTCCTATAGACAAATTGCTCCGTCCAAAGTTACTTCGCCATAGGGTAGGTATTATTTATATGAATAAGTACGTAAATAAATCCAACATTTTTTGTATATGGAAATAGTGAATTAAATACAAAATGTGTTTTTTTACTATATTTTTCTCGGCAAAATTGCTCAGTCGGTTCTTTAATCTGAATATACCTTAGTATTATTATGTACATCAATAAGCATAAGAATCCAACAACTTTTTTATATGCATCATTTTTTTTTCAAGGTGACGACCGAAACTCTGTTCCGGAAAATTCCTCCGTCCGTTTTTATTGTACAATTATGATTAAGAATTTTGAAGAAAATTATTTGCAAAAGAATCCAACAAAAAATCCATCGGCAAATTTAAAAAACAAGCGGGCCAAGACGGGCGCGGTGCGCAGAGGAGCGGCCGGCCGCGGGAGGCGAGAGACGCGGCATTTTCCCCTCCTCTGCGTCCATGCTGCGCCGCGCCGCCCTTGGCGCGCCGCTGAAGTTGGCGTGCGGTGTGTGCTAACCAGGGACTGAAAACCGGTTCGAAATGGGGTTCGGGTTCTCCGAACCGGTTCGAAGAACCTTTTTAAGGAGCGAACCAGTTTGGTCGCGAACCGGTTCAAAAAAACCCGAACCTGAAGCCTAAAAACCGGTTCAGAACCGGTTTGGACCTCTAATATTAACCGGTTCGCAAGCAGGGTACGAAATGGGGTGGAAACCTATATAGATTTTTTTGGACTTTGGGCTTCTTTTTTAATGTAAAATATTGTTGTTTTATGTATTTAATAAAATAAAAAAATAGGTGGTTGATTTTTATAGCCTAATCGATTCAGTTTCATAACAGTAACAAAAAAGTCTTCATTATCATTATGACATAACACGTGTAAGTTGGTAAAAAAAAATCAAATTCTTTCTATTCCATACTAATAAAACTAAAATTGTGGTTTTTCACAATTTCTGAAAGAAAGGGATCTATGTGTTGGAAGACTTTTTTGTTCCTGGCATGAAACTGAAATGATTAAGAAATTTTTTTTTACATTTTACATAGAAAAAATGTTTTTGTGCGAACAATAATTATTTGTTCTTCAAAAGCGATCTATTTCCGATACAGAACCCTCTCTTAGCGTACTATTAACTAATTTTGAAAGACATTATATAAGGTGCTTCGTTATTCATCTCAAGTAAACACGTTACGCAAAAAAAAAATTATATGTTTTTAGCATAACTTTTCGAGAAATTTTCAAACGCAGAACAGCTGTTTATTGTAAGTAAGTCACAAGGTCACTAGACCTGTGTGTAACAGTAGGTAGCTTGCATTGTACGGGGTCAATGACCGTTGTATGTCCAAACGCAGAACAGCTGTTTGTTGTAAGTAAGTCACAAGGTAACTAGACCTGTGTGTAACAGTAGGTAGCTTGCATTGTACGGGGTCAATGACCGTACTATGTTCAAACGCAGAACAGCTATTGTTGTAAGTAAGTCACAAGGTCACTAGGCCGCCGCCGCTCTAAAACTAGCTACCTACCTACCTACCTACCTACGTGTGCGGTGTGTGTGCCTACGTTTCTTGTTTGCAAGGGTCTATAGTCTTGATTGGTTTTTACAGCTATTTGATTTAATTTTTTTGTTAGGAGATGTTAGGAGAAACAATGCTCCTATAAACATGTTTTTTTTTGCGTAAAGTGTTGAGCTGAACGGGACATGACAAAAAAAATAAATAATAATGATAATGATAATGACGAACCATACTGAATATGCATATGTCTCAATGAAATATTGTTATTGTTGTGTGTTCTTTATGGCGAAATAAATATCTGAATCTGAATCTGTTTGTTTGAGCGCGTATGTAACCCTCCCGAAGTTATTGACATAAATAACGAAGCACCTTATATAGGGAGTTAAAGCTGTTCGCGTCTGTGACACCTCATGGTCCTTAAGTCACACGTGCCTCCTGGGTGGTGCCAAATGAACAGCAGTTAGCGTGTGGGAGATCTTCGGATCGACTGGGTTCGCGACCACACCCTGGGAGAATCAATTATTTATTTAATTTTTATTTTATTTTTATTTATCTCTTTATTTCAGCCAACTAGGGCCATATTGACAATACATATTAAATGTCTTAACCTAAGAACTAAAATTACTTTTTCTCCACTTGTGTCTGTACGGGTCCCAATAGAGACCCGTATGCGTCATATTAGTCTGCTGACGCGGTGAATCAGGTGCGCGTAGAGTGGGCGCAGATTGCGTCCGCGGCACGGGCGTCGGCACCGGCGCGGGCGTCGGCAGCGGCGCGGGCGTCGGCAGCGGCGCGGGCGTCGTCGGCGGCGGCGCGGGTTGCGTCTCCTGAATGTGCAGGACGGCAGTTGTAGACAGCTCCGGCGCGGCCTCAGCATACTTATGGCGCGCGACCTCACGATGAAGGTCGCGATTGTAGCGCCGGAACACCACCCCGGAGGGCCAAAACTCACTGCGAAGGAATGTCTTCACCTTCTCGGCAGGAATGCACAGCTTGAAAGCGCAAAAGTTCGTGTCAGCCCAGTGAGAAGGAAGAGCCTCGACACTCTCAACTCGCTCACCCTTATCCTGGACGTGGCGGATGAGGTCCTCGATCTTCATGTCCTTTCGCAGGCGAGACACGTAGATGAGAGCCGTGCGGGGAGCTGCCTTCAAACAGCTCTCTTCAGGGGGCGCAGATCCGCGCTTATTGCCCCTCTTCCTTCTCTTCTTCCTGCTCTCGACGAGTACGAACCCGTCTTTGTCACGTGCAGCCTCCTGCCGACAGTCGGGACGCGGTTCCAAGCGCGGGGATACCATTGTTGTTTTCTCCACCGTTTTACTGATACGCTTCGTCATAGACCCGCGTCGCCTTTTCGGACGAGCGGCAACGGGGCGGGTGGGCGGAGGAGCGGGAGGGGTGCGCAGTGTAGAAGTCGAGGCATTAACAGCACCATCAGCGCTTACGTAGCATACCGGCGTCGATGTGCAATCGCTGGGTGACGACACTTGAGCACCTCGCCTGCGCATATTGATGTTGCGTACACTCAGCGTTTCGTTCGGTGTTCCCACTTGCGGAATGCGATCAGGCTGCAGAGACGGGGTTATCGGCCGGAGTGACTCGGAACATGACAATTTCTCAACTGCCTGTTTCAGCTGTTGAACTTCCGGGACGAGAGATGTTGGCCCCTACGCCGCTGTCGCTCCACAGTTTCCCTTCAGTTGAGCTATGTCCGCTTTTATGATCACCAAATCTTTCAGGAAGGCCGTAACGTCGACGTGGTCGAAGGACACAGGCGGCAACTTATTGAGGTCGTACGCCACGAACCTTGGCACGTCGTCGGGGTCTGTCTGCTTTAAGATGGTGATGATGTCCTGGATAGTCTTCTTCTTCCGATTTTCTCCCTTGCGAGTCGGCCTTCTTGACGGAATGCACGCACAAAGCAGAACTCTCGCGGTCTCAACGTCATCTTCGGTGAAGGCGGACTCACAAATCCGGATGATGCTGACTTCATCCAAGACGTCCGCTGTATGGTTTATGAAGGCTAGTACTTCGTTCACAACCATATTGCATTTATCGCACGCCATTTTCGCTTACTTCGCAGGTGCGTCTAGAGTGCATCGTGTGCGCGTCCGTCGCCGACCGATGCAAGCTCAGTACTATTATACCGCCATAACAGTTCACTGTGTTCCGGTGCACCTCCCGGGGACCCAAAAGCAGGTGGTGATGGCTGTGGTGAGGAGTAGGTCAGTAATCCCGACGCGGATTCGCTGTTCCGACGTGATGCATCGACACGGTTGACAGGGAGACTCGGTGAGACGGTTATTCCGCTGGCCGCCCGCCGGTGGTACAGGGGCCCAATCGCGTCTAACCAACGCGAGAGGCTGCCCTGGTAAACCGGCGCATAATCCCGGAGTGGTCCGTCGTGCCGGTTGGTGAACGGAGTAGGGGTCCCGGCGGCCACTTCCGGGGGGAGGGGAGGGGGGGGGGGACCGGGGGCCCTTCCGTCTTCTGTGTCGGCGCACCACTAACCTGAGCAGTAAGCGAATAAGCTAGGGTCCACGCTTTGCCCGTGAATCACCACAGCCACCCTTCACGCTCTTTCCCCCCCTCTTACTACAACCATGGCAGTACAAAGAAAGAACAACTTTCAATCAGCTGTGCACACCCCTACACCACTATTTAGCGTTGACTTGACCAACGTGCGGGGGTTGCACACCAATCTTAATGCCGTCAATCACCACGTGAAGAGGATGAAGCCGGCCTTGCTTTCTCGACGAAAACGCAAATATCTCGCCCTGCCGACACTTCTTACCTGCACCACCCCGGCTACACCCTGGATGAAGCCTTCCGCTGGCGAGCCGGAGTCTGCCTGTTTGTCAGGGCTGATATTTCCTGTCGTCGCCTGCGCTGCATTGAGGACTCCGAGCTCTCAATACTCTGGCCTCACGTGGATCTGGGAACGGTGTCGGGGGTCCCAATAGGTCGCACTCTGGCAATGCGGAGACAGCTCGGTTATTCGAGTACCTGAGTGGAGCGGTAGACAAAGTCCAAGAGCGGTTCCCCACCGCGGATTTGGGTTTCCTTGGAGACTTCAATGCCCATCACAAGGCATGGCTAGGCTCCAGGAGAACTGACTTTGCGGGGAGAGCCGCCTACGACTTCGCCCTGACGCATGGCCTGTCTCAACTGGTGGACCAGCCCACCAGGCTGCCAGATATAGACGGTCATGGACCCTCTCTGCTGGATCTTCCGCTGACGACAAACCCCACTGGATATAAAGTCTCAGTGAGAGCCCCGCCGGGTTCTTCTGATCATTGTTTAGTGGGGTCCACGGTGTCATCTTCGCCTCCTCAGTCCCGTACGCGTTCCTCCAACGCGTCGAATTTGGCACTACGCGTCAGCAGATTAAGATGAGATGCGAGAACACTTCGCATCCTACCCTTGGAGAGAGATCTGCTTCAGTTCGGACGATCCGTCAAAATGCGGTAATACCGTTGCCGATGTGGTTCTGGGGGCAAAGGAAATGTTTATTCCCAGCGCCTCTGTCTACCTCGGTGGTAAAAGCCAACCATCGTATAGCCGCGACTGTGCTGATGCTGTCGCAGCTAAATGCACAGCTTATCGGGCATGGTCGCGTGCCCGTGCCGGACGTGAATCAAACGTATCCGAACAGACGATGGAATACAACCGCCTCTCCAGATCCTGCAAAAGGGTTATTGCCAGGGCCAAATTTGACTACATCGGCGACAGACTGAACCAGCACCCAACTGGGAGCTGTGAGTTCTGGTCTCTCGCCAAATCTGTCGAGTCGAATTTCTGCCGCTCCTCTCTTCCACCTCTGCAGTGTCTTGGAGGCTCACTTGCCCACTCCGCAAAGGAGAAAGCCGACTTACTGGTATCTCTCTTTGCGGGGAACTTCAACCTGGACGATGGGGGTGCCACTCCCCCATCCATACCTAGGTGTGAGAACTCCATGCCGGAAGTACAGTTTCGATAACAGACTGTACTGGCGGAGTTTCTCTCCCTATACGTCAGGAAAGCGTGTGGGCCGGAAAAGATTCCTGCATTGGTGTTAAAATAGTGTGCTCCCGAGCTGGCTCCAGTGCTGACGCGCCTATTCCGTATCTCCTACTCCAATGGCAGTGTGCCGGCGGTTTGGAAATCTGCGTTTGTGCAAGCGGACCCCAAAAAGGTTTTTTTTTATTGACAGCACGTCGTATGGCGCCGAGCCACCCATAAGGTGTCTAACGACGCCCATGGACATTCGGTCGTATGCGGGGGTTCCGAATGCCATGCCGGCCTGTATGGTGCCCATTCACGGCCCTCTTGAAGGACCCGAGACTGTACTTGGGGGGAAATATATGTGCAGGTAGAGCGTTCCAGAGTTTACCGGTTCTGTAGAGGAAAGATCTGCAGAATCGATTGGTACGCATCCGCGGTAAGTCCAGCGTGTAGGAATGCAATCCCTGCCCAGTGCGCGTTGTGCGAAGGTGGAAAGGGGACGGCGGGATCACATTAAACGACCCTCCGAGTATTCCCCACGGAATAAGCGATAGAATACACTTAGGGAGCCGACACCCCTACGGTGTTGCAGTGGTTCTAGATCGCAGGACACTTCGGGGTCACCCACTAGTCGCACGGTTCGACGCTGGATTGAGTCCACAGGCGCAAGCTGGTATTTGGCAGAGCCATCCCACAGGTGCGAGCAGTACTCCAAGCAGGACCTGATCTGCGATTTATAGAGAAGCAGCTTTTGGTGTGAAGTACCGTCGCACCTTATTGAGTACGCCCAGCTTTTTAGAAGCCAGCTTGGCCTTCCCCTCGATATGGCGACGAAAGTTCAGGTCGTGCGACAGTTCGACTCCGAGGACCCCGAGGTGTTCACTTAATTTAAGCGACGTGCCTTGGAATGAAGGAGCCGGTGTGAACGCCGCTCTCTTCGCACTGAACACGCGAACTTGTGTCTTGGAAGCGTTGAAGTCGACCAAATTACTACGGTCCTATTCGGAAATAGAGTCGAGTGTGTGTTCGAGCTCAGACACAAGTCTTCGCCTCTTCTCATCCACAACATCGCGACTAGAGCATGCAGAACCGGAGTTGAGTTCAAGTTCGATTTTCAGCGTACTCTTAGAGAGCAACTCCGGTTTTCTCCGATTTTTTTCGAGTTTCAAGAAATTTCTTAGAATTGGCTCGAAAGGCAGAAAGAAATTAACTATTATAACGATTATAAACGTATTGAATAAAACTCACTAGTGTACGAGTATTCATTATTTTTAAATTTAAAATAAAAAAATCAATACATGCAGTTGGAATAGAACAGCAAAGTTGTATCTTTCTTGTTCATTCTATTTTATTATATCTTCATAATTTGTGGTTTACAATTCAATAAAAGATCTGTAGATTTTTATACATAATATTTATTATATTTTTTCTTACATTGTATAATCAAACTGTTACATTCAGTTATCCGAATTATTTGACTGAAAGTATGATCGCAAAAATAAAAGTTGGTCGATTGTATCATCACCAAGTCCGCTCCTCAGTGACCGGCTGAGGTACCCAGCTGCCGAGAAGACTCGCTCTGCCTCAACGCTAGTAGGTGTTATACTCAAAAGGTATTCGTATAGTATTTTGAGGCAATGGCAATTGACATGGCATTTTGACACTGACATTGCATGTTTCTTTCCAGTACAAAAGGGGTTTATGTTGGTTTTTTTTTAAGAATAAAGGTAATTAATTGGTTTTAAAACTTTAGTGACAAACTTGTCTTAAAACAGATGTATAAGTATAGTTTTATGTAATAAAAAGTATTAATAAAGTTAGTACAAAAAAAGTTATAAGGTGATTAACTTAAAAAATTCAATTGTGAAAAATTTAGCTCAACTGACAAAGCATGTTATTTCCCTGTACCCTTACGTACATGCTTCGAGAGCATAATATGCTCTCGAAGCACGTCACTATTGTATTTTTGAAATTCATTCTCATAAACTTGTATATTCGTTGTTTAACGAAGAAGGACGAACGCCCGCCGCGCGAAGCAGCGAGCGAGCCGTAGTCAAAGAATATAATACTACTGCCGTAGTCCCCGGCACCCGCAGTTTAATTTGGCGCCAGAGCGAGCAGTGGCAGTCCAATTTGGCGCGGAAAGACATTTTAGATTTTTTTCATTTTCTGGTTTTGGAAGTTTCAAGCCCGGTTTTGAAAAAGGGTCGATTTCGGTCCGATTTTCGGTTTTTTTCGATTTCCGATGTTCGGTTTTGCATGCTCTAATCGCGACTGGCTGAAGGGTGACTGGTGTAGGATCCGTGTGCCGTACTGTCATCAATGTATGTTGCCCAGAGACAGCATATCATTGATATGCAGAAGAAACAGCGTGGGTGACAACACAGATCCTTGGGGTACGCCGGCGTTCACTGACATAGCGTCCGACGAGCAACCGTAGTGCACGGTTGCTGAATGAATGCTACACCCATGTAGGAAGTCGGCGACCTAGTCACAGAGGCCAGAAGAAAGTCCGTAAGCCGGCAATTTGCCCAAGTGCGACTTGTGCTGTCACGTAGTGAATTTTAATAGCGGACTGTCGAAATGCGTTTACCGAAGTGTCAGAGACACATTGCCAGTACGGAGGAAAATGCTCCGTACTAAGGCTTCGGTACACGTGAGACGTCCGTTATTTTCAACATTATTACTGACAACCTACATTTCTGAAAATTCAATCACACATATCTCGGCGTACTACACTCTCACTACGTAACCGAGCACACATTATTATATCATTTACCGAGCGTGAATTTCCAGGATCTCTTCCCGCTGTCAGCCCATACTAAAATTATATATTGTTTGACGTAACGAAAAAGATCGCAAGCGTCTGTATGGAAATCGATTTGCCGAAGGGGGCAACACCGCACATCGCGGTGTTGATTAATGGGTTGCCAGGCGGTTAAAATATATCCTAAATAGACGGGAATTCACACTCGCCTCGGTTACACTTATCAAATTTATTAAGTCAGACATCATCTGAGGATCCCTAGTTGAGGTCCATTATTATTAACAAATGGTGTTACAGGCCTTCAGCCACTTACATCCACGTAACAACATACAGTGCGCGTCGCTGCGTGCTAGCCGACTTCATTCCGCAGCCACACTACAAACGCGCGCTGTCATCTATAAAAGCGGGACTCGGTGAACTAAGACTTCACTTCTTTTGCATTATTTCTCCGCTTCGAATAAAAATATAACGCGCTCGATCTGCCGCCGTGAGTTTCACTAGTCTACTTCGCGACCGCGCCGCTGCCGACGAGCCGCGGCTCTGCACCACCGCCGCCGGTCACGCGTCGTCGAGCCCTCCCTCACGGACGCCTGCAGCCGTGCAACACAGCGTTGAGAGAGGAGTCCCCACAGCCAGGGTTACGGGTAACATTACACTCTCTTCAGCTCTGCCGTGTACCGTGCCTGCTTTCTGTACCGTGTGGGGTCGGTACCTAAAAAGAATAGCCCCACTGCATCTCTCCCCGTCGCATGTCGTAAAAGTCGACTAAGGGATAAGAAAATTCGTCAGCCTCGGTAGCTCAGTGGCGCGGTTGGTTAGTCAACCGTTATTAAGCAACGCTGAGCGCGGTCAGTGTTTGGATGGGTGACCGCTCGACCGTTGGAGGCTGACCGTGGTTCGGATTCCACGTTAAACTGTAGGTCCCTTCCCTTCTTACCTTACTAGGTGGTAGGGTTTATCCCGGCCGGGTTGGTACCACCGCACTGAACGAAACGTCGGTCGAAACGGCTATGTAAATAGTTCGTGTTTTCCGTCCAGTTTAGTGTAGCCGACATGAAATGAAGGGAAGCACTGACATGGCACCTAGTTCACCCTGTGTTATGGGCTGACATCACGGATGTTGTAGGTGATGTAGCCAACCGTGTCAGGTTCCATAAAAAAAAAAAAAAAGCTCTGCCTTGCCTGTCGCTTGTGAGACACCGCCGGCCTAGCGGTTGTCGTTGCGCTTCACGCACAAAATTGTATAACGCCTCTGTGTATTTTTCTCTCTTCCCATCCACAGGGCACCGTGATATGTGTGCACTATATAATGTGGGTGTGTTTGTGTGTGTGTGCAGCTTCTACGTCTACACGTAGACCCTTCTACGTCTACACGTAGTTCCTTCTACGTCTACACGTAGACATTTCTACGTTCCACGTAGACTTCTACGTTTCTACTCTTCTACTGTACTTCTACGTTCTCCGTCCGAGGACGCCCGCATCGTCTGCGTCGGCACAGCCGGTACGAGCCATCTGGACACTGCTCCTCGTCCGGCTGTCCGAAGCAAGAAAATTTTGAAGAGGGTGGGGAACGAGCTACGCGTCGGAGGCATCGTGTCGGCCTCTCCGCGAAGACCTTAGTCTCCTTCCCCCGAAGATAAGTTCTCGGATAAAGTCGTAGTTCTTAATCGATTAGCTCGGTCGTCACCACCTACGATGCTCAAGTGATTTTGTAACTCACACCACGATAAACGACATAAACGATCCATCTAAATTTTCTGAGCCTTATTTCATGTTCATATATCCCTTAACGGTTCAGTGCCAGACCCGGTCAAATGCCTTGGCAATATCAAGGCCAATTGCCAAGGATTCACCATGACCTTCAAGCGATTCCCCCCAAAGGTGAGTGACGTACGCTAGGAGATCACCAGCAGGTCGTTTTGGCCGGAAGCCGTATTGCCGGTCGCTGATGAGTTCATTCGTCTCTAGGTACTTCATGAGCTGCGCATTGATAATGCGCTCCATCACCTTACAGAGAAGGGAGGTTATCGCTATAGGTCGGTAGTTTGACGGGTTTGAGCGGTCACCCTTTTTGGGGACCGCTTGCACAAACGCAGATTTCCCGTCCCCTTTCCACCTTCGCACCACGCGCACTGGGCAGGGATTGCATCCCTACACGCTGGACTCACCGCGGATGCGTACCAATCGATTTTGCAGATCTTTCCTCTACAGAACCGATAAACTCTGGACCTGAACTTTCGTCGCCATACCGAGGGGAAGGCCAAGCTGGCTTCTAAAAAGCTGGGCGTACTCAATAAATAAGGTGCGACGGTACTTCACGCCGGACCAAAAGCTGCTTCTGTATAAATCGCAGATCAGGTACTGCTCGCACCTGTGGGATGGCTCTGCCAAATACTAGCTTGCGCCTCTGGACTCAATTCAGCGTCGAGCCGTGCGACTAGTGGTGACCCCGAAGTGTCCTGCGATCTAGAACCACTGCAACACCGCAGGGATGTCGGCTCCCTAAGTGTGTTCTATCGCTTATTCCATGGGGAGTGCTTGGAGGAGCTCTTTAATGCGATCCCGCCGTCCTCTTTCCACCTTTGCACCATGCGCACTGGGCAGGGATTGCATTCCTACACGCTGGACTTACCGCGGATGCGTACCAATCGATTCTGCAGATCTTTCCTCTACAGAACCGGTAAACTCTGGAACGCTCTCCCTGCCCATATATTTCCCCCCAAGTACAGTCTCGGGTCCTCAAGAGGGCCGTGATTGGGCACCAGTCAGGCCGGCATGGCATTCGCAACCCCCGCATACGACCGAATATCCATGGGCGTCGTTAGACACCTTATGGGTGGCTCGGCGCCATATGTCGCGCTGTCAATAAAAAAAAATATCTCGATTTGGACTCGAACCTGGAACTCCGGCTTGAGCCGCCGCCAGCGCGTTGCTAATTTCGCTATCGGGTCGTGATGTATCTTTCTCCAAATCTCGAACTGTTTCGGCTTCTATGTAGTAGTAGGTATGACGCATTTACCTGCATTCAGTCAACTTGCATGATTCCATATTGAATCTTGTCGCCAAATTCGTATTTGGCATCGGACACTAGAAGTTGACTGGGGATTTTTTACATTTTATTTTTATTTGTTAGAACTAAGCATCTATCTTGCTTTTTTATGTCTTGACTACATAAATACAAAGCCGAAAAATGAATGGAAAAGATATATCCCGACCAGGACTCGAACCTGGAACTCTGGCTTGAGCCACCATCATCATCATCATAAGCCCGTGTCGGTCCACTGCTGGACATAGGCCTATCCCAAAAATAGGTAACGGCGCGCCAGGGGCGGCGCGGCGCGGCATGGGCGCAGAGGAGGGGAAAATGCCGCGTCTCTCGCCTCCCGCGGCCGGCCGCTCCTCTGCGCACCGCGCCCGTCTTGGCTCGCTTGTTTTTTAAACTTGCCGATGGATTTTTTGTTGGATTCTTTTGCAAATAATTTTCTTCAAAATTCTTAATCATAATTGAACAATAAAAACGGACGGAGGAATTTTGCGGAACAGAGTTTCGGTCGTCACCTTGAAAAAAAATGATGCAAATAAAAAAGTTGTTGGATTCTAATGCTTATTGATGTACATAATAATACTAAGGTATATTCTAATTAAAGAACCGACTGAGCAATTTTGCCGAGAAAAATATAGTAAAAAAACACATTTTGTTTTTAATTCACTATTTCCATATACAAAAAATGTTGGATTTTTTTACGTACGTATTCATATAAATAATACCTACCCTATGGCGAAGTAACTTTGGACGGAGCAATTTGTCTATAGGAGTTATATTAAATTTTCACTTTTCTTTGAATATACCCAACTTCCCGTAAAAAAAAATGTTGGATTATTTGTCAGTCGTAATTCCGAACATTACTCCAAGATATTATCAAAGTTTCATTGACTGAGGAATTAATGTATGGGTCTCCATACATCAAAACTCCTGGTTGACTAGTGTACGTGTACGGATCACAAAGTGTGTGCGGTCTGGCACACTTCACGCATTCATGAATACTAGTATCCCAGTATCCGTTACAAAGTCCGGACAGACAATAGCTGTTGTTATGACAACCGGGGTCGAGCGTTGCAGCTTTCACGAGCTTTCGACATAGAATCGATAATATTTTTAATGGCACATAACTTTTTTATATATAGAACGTATTTGGCTATATGTATGTAAATATGTAACTTGTAAGTATGTATGTAGGGAATGAATTTTGAATTTTTGTACCGTGCGTGGCCCGATGCTTGAAAATAATAACCCCACTGCATCTCTCCCCGCGCATGTCGTAATAAGTGAGGGCGACAGCCTAGTTACCTAGAGTTAGCCTAGAACCTTGGCTCGGCACGGTCCTTCCACAGTCATGCAGTAGATAGATAGGTGCATAGATTTTGGTGCTTTTGATGCTTGTCCTAATAAGTTGCTAAGCGTGGTGGTCGGCGTTGTGCTGCGATTGTTCCGAGTTCTTGCGGCACAAAAACGATTACTCTGTTTTCCCCGATTGTCGGTATGTATGTACATGTCCGTTGCATTTGCCTTCTCCCCCGCCACCGATCTGTGCCAGGCACGAGCGCGATGCGTGTCCTTTGTACCTGCTCACCGCCACCACCACCGTCCCCGCGGCCCGCCCCGCCCCGCCCCGGCAGTCACTGACAGAGTCACCGACCGTCATGAAACAAAAGCTCGCATTGACAACGGGGCGGAGGCGGCGACAGCGGCGCCTCTATCGGATTGATCCTTGATCCTTTGTCTCGTGATTAAATTTGTTTTTATTTCAAATAGAATAAATATAAATGGAGATTTTGACTACAATTTCAGATAGACGTGAATTATCTGTTTCATGCGATAATACAGAATGAATAATATTCGAGTGACGTGATATTCGTATAGGCAAGAAACAATGTAAGTTTTTGTTTGAGTGTGCTTGTTGTTTATTTTTCCGTTTTCGCGTAGATCGGTATACATAATAGGCACATGAACAAATAGTTAAATATATTATACTTCTGCAGTAACTTTTTAGTACGTTCTCACAGAAAAAACAAGCTATGTGGAGAAAAAAAATATTATAAAACCCAGTTGCTATTTAATTTTCTTTTTATCTCCGGATGAAATTACAATAAACTAAAAAGATCTCTTTAATATATTCAAGGTTTTCAGAAGAAGAAAAAATAAAAACTCTAGGATATCTCTACTCATCCGAAAGTTATGAAAACGTTTGTTTTGTAATTTATTTACCCAACTTCGGCTGTTCCAAGGGACGAGTTATTAAAAGTTCTTTTTGTGTAACTTTCAAGCGGAATCCAGGCATGTTTGAATTCGAAACTCTCTCCTCCATTACAAAGGCGCAAAGTCGTGTAAATGTGTTTAAATGGGTGTTAAATTTAGAACTTATTTTAATTTAGCAGGTGTAACAATAGTTAGGCTATATTTTTAGAGTACCTTTAAAGCGGGGTTTACTTAGATTTCTTTACTATCTTTCTCTGTAAAATTTAATAATTTAGAGTTCTTATAGGTACACTAGAAAATCTGAAAGGGATTCATATTATTTTTCTTTGGTAGGAACCTTCAAAGTAAAAGGAGACTTAAGGTTTCTGTCGGCCATAAACAATTACTTCAGCTCAGACGGTCAGTCAATCGGCGTGTAGGCGTCCACTGCTGGACATACGTCTCTCCACCAGTCCTCCCGGCCTTCAGCAGTACGGAACCACTGTTTTTCGCCGGGGGTCTGTACGGGTCTCTAAATTTTGCGGAAGGTCAGAGCTGAGGGCGAATTTGGAAAAAAAAATTTGGGTTCCGTATCTCAAAAGAGGAAACAACTGAACCCTTATAGGATCACTGTCGTGTTTGTCATGTCTGTCCGTTTGTCACAGCTTATTTTATTCGAATCTAGTGGACATCTGTCAATGTCAAAAAGTGTGAAATTCTCCGCGCGAGTTCGGCTCGCATTTGACCGCTTTTTTTTTCAGAGTTTCCTCACATTTCTTCTCTATCTCTACATTTTATAAATTCGATATCCCTCATCTGCGTCTATTAATCTTTATTTATTTGTCACTTTTATATGTATTCACATATACTTCGAGATCGGCTCGATATATTTATATATTTATACTCGAGATATATTTGTATATTATACTCGAGATATATTTGTATATTATACTCGAGAACGGCTCTCGGCTTATCCGATTTAGGTGCGGATTATGATCGGAGAACGGCTTAACCGATTTAGATGCGTTTTTCACCACATACATAGTATCACCTTGCTTGTTATAGATTGGCTTATTAAAATCACGATACCATTAACGTGAGCGGAGCCGCGCGCACAGTTCCTTACTTATGCAATAATTTGTTTGACAGCTTGAAACTGAATTACCTATGCAAAACGCTACTGTACCCTAATCACGAGATTTAACCTACTACGCTACGCTACGCCGCCGCCGTGTTCTCCGCATCATTTTGTATGGAGAAACGAAGTTCGCAAATCTATCATTAGAGGCGCTGCTCCGTTTCTCCATACAAAATGATGCGGAGAACACGGCGCGGCGTAGCGTAGCGTAGCGTAGTAGGTTAAATCTCGTGATTAGGGTACTGTTCCTATAGGTATGTATATTTACTACGCTCTCTGACTAAAATATGATGTCGTTACCCTTTCTATAGAATGCGCCAAAACAGCCAGACGTCATTTATATTTAAGTAAATGGTAAAACTTTGAGGCGCTAACGCGGGAAAGCAAAGGCTATTGACATTCGAGTGGAATGTACTCGCACAGACCGACACACTTTACTAGGCATCCGCTCGAACAGTAACTAAACGCCCCACCTTAAAATTTTATTTCTGCTCACAGAGATGAAATGTGAAAAAAAACCGGCCAAGTGCGAGTCGAACTCGCGCACCGAGGGTTCCGTATCGCCGTGTCATGGTCGGCTTTCTTTACAAACTAACCCTTAGCACACTTCTGTACTATAGAAAGGAAAATATTATGCAATATAATTAGATAACTTACATTTGACATATTGTACATAGATAATACATATAACGTATAAAATATTGTCTTCAGTGAGCGATCAAGACAACGCCGAATTCGCCGGGTGCCTAGTAAAGTGTGTCGGTCTGTACATATTATTATAATGTTACAGAATCGGCTCAGTCGCTTACGGCCGATTAAACCACTTTCGGATAAAACGTAGTTGTCAATTAACTCCTGCAAAATAAGAAATGTCACTTTAACGGACAAATAATTGTTGGACGAGGTTTTAACGGAAGGTGGTGAAAACAGCCATTCGCAGAGTTTCGATGAAATTAAATTGAAAAAAAAAACCAATGAAACATACATTACATATTGGTATTAGCGTGTATTAGTCACAACTCACACGCAATGCTCACTGTTTGTCGACATACGAGCACTTGCAAGTGAACAAACAGACAAAAACTAACATTGTATACTACTTAAAATAAATAACATTAGGTCACCACTGTGATAACAGTTGGATTTTTTTTAATAAATGAAAAAAGAGAAGAAAATAATAACAATGAAATAATATTCATTTAAATAATAATTTGATAATAATTAAAAATAGAAATTGAGAATACTCACTGAGGCGTATAGGGACCGCCGCGCCGCCGCCGCGCCGTGCCCGGGCGTATTTCAAGCACCGGATCAGCCTGGCGATCCAGAGGGGGAACGCCGCTTCAGTCATCATAGGGACTATACTAATGGTCCCTGGACGATTGTTTTTATTTATAGTTAAATTTAATTTTATAGTTAATTTAGTTATTTTTAGGCCTAGATTTAATATGTAAAAAAAAAACTACGTAGTGGTCCAATAACAAATGTATGTATGTATATGTATGTAATTTCTGTACGTATCTAGCCAAGATTGTAAATGTGCTCAGGTTTTTCTCTGAAAACTCCACCGAAAATGTCTCACCAGACAGAAGACAGAAATATAATAACAAGAGCAATTACCTTAATTCTAATGTATCGCCTAGCTTAAGAAATAATAAAGGTGACGGAGATTGAGGTAAAAAGATTCAGCGAAAATTTAATTGGAATAAAAAATTATAACATCTTACTCAGTCGCGACGCGACTGTTGGCAGAGCATCACGTCTGGGGTGGGTCGGGGCGAGTGTCCCTGAATATTGCATGAGGCGGGATTGTCGGCAGCTGCTCGCGAAATATCAACTTAAATAATGAATCATTAAGCCATCGTCATCCTTGTTGGCTGCCTTCGGAGGTTTTCTTTACAACTGCGCTGAATGTTGTATGAGATGACACTGTCTCGTATTTGATGTAATAATTCGCTAATGCTTCTTTCTTACACGTTTTACTCGATTTCCCCCACTTTATTTTCCCCGCAGCTGGACTCATATTTGTCCTGGCTTCTCATTTTCTGTATCGAGCGTGATTTCACATATCTGCACCACTTGAGAAGAACCAGGCTATCACAAGAAAATAGAACGAATTAAATCGAATCGTTAGTTTTCGAGTTACAAACACACATAGGTGCCAAAACTATCGCGCGCTACTTGCGCGTTATACAGGGTGTCCCAGAAACCGACGATAATCCTTTAACAGGAGATAGGGCTGCTAATTACCTCTCTGAATATCTAATTTTAGGTTTAGTAAAAATGGCTTAGTTTTTGAGATATTGTCATTTTTGTAAAAATCCAAAATTTTCTCCCTCAGCTCATTTTTTTAAACGCCACAAGTACAAATGTAAGATTTTCTTAAATCTAGTTTTTGTCAAATATTCCTGAAAAGTAAGGCTTTTACACGGTATAATTTATTTTTTCATGTTTAATCCTGTTTAGCTGAAAAACGACTTAAGAGCTACATGTTAAAAAAATTTCAGCCTCATCCCTTGAGTTTGGCCCTTCGCGGTGAAAAAAAAAATTACTACACTAAAGTGGCATTATGCAACAAAAATACGCCCATCTAATGAAGTTTTTAAAATCGTACATCACTTACCGATTTGCCCAATAATTTATGAGATATTGTTATTTAACTGCAAAAAGACCTCGGAATTTGATAACTGTTCTACCAACTACGAATTGGAATAAAATAAACACTTGAAGTAATTGGTCTTTATTAACCTGTTATAGTAGATGTTCAAATTGTTTACAACCTGCACAAATGCTAGCTCGACATCTTCTCACAAATTCCCGGTTGATGCGTCGAGCAAGTACTCGATGAAAGTGCAGATACGTCCACCTATGCTATGTAAATAGTTTGTGTTTTCCGTCCAGTTGACTATAGTCGGCACGACCGAAGGGAAGCGCTGACGTGGCACCAAGTTCACCTGGTGTTATGGGCTGACATCCCGGATGTTGTAGGTGATGTAGCCAACCATGTCAGTTTACATAAAAAAAAAAACCTGCGCTACTGCCGTAATTATTTCTTTGAGCTCTATCAAGTTTTTCACCGGTTTCCCGTAAACTTTTTCTTTTAAATAGCCCCAATAATAAAAATCTAACGGATTTAAATCCGGATACCTATACGTCCGATCCATCTGTGGGGATATGCTTTGTCTAAAAAATTACGCACTTCTCTAGCGTAATGGGCTGGGCAGCCATCATTTTGCAACCACCTCCGTATGGTACATCTTCTAAAAGGCTCTGAAGCTCCTGTTGCAGAAACTCAAGATAATTCGCCCGTTTAAAGTCTCTACAATTCAACGGGCGTCTTGTGGCCTCCTAGCCACTTGCATCCCCACAGATAGACCGGACGTCTAGATCACCGGATTTAAATCCGTTAGATTTTTATTATTGGGGCTATTTAAAAGAAAAAGTTTACGGGAAACCGGTGGAAAACTTGATAGAGCTCAAAGAAAGAATTAAGGCAGTAGCTCAGGTTCTTTTTAATATTTTTTTTTTTTATGGAAACTGACACGGTTGGCTAAATCACCGTGATGACAGCCCATAACACCGGGTGAACTAGGTGCTATGTCAGTGCTTCCCTTCATTTCGCAAAATTATGTAAACTGTCATGGTTGGCTACATCACCTACAACATCCGTGATGTCAGCCCATAACACCGGGTGAACTTGGTGCCACGTCAGTGCTTCCCTTCGGTCGTGCCGGCTACACTCAACTCAACTGGACGGAAAACACAAACTACATAGCATAGGTGGACGTATCTGCACTTGCATCGAGTACTTGCTCGACGCATCAACCGGGCATGAGAAGATGTCGAGCTAGCATTTGTGCAGGTGGTAAACAATTTGAACATCTACTTTAACAGGTTAATAAAGACCAATTAACTTCAAGTGTTTATTTTATTCCAATGTGTACTTGGTAGAACAGTTATCAAATTCCGAGGTCCTTTTGCAGTTAAATAACAATATCTCATAAATTATTGGGCAAATCGGTAAGTGATGTACCATTTTAAAAACTACATTAGATGGACGTATTAGTAATTTTTTTTTTCACCGCGAAGGGCCAAACTCAAGGGATGAGCCTGAAAAAATTTTAATATGTGGCTCTTAAGTCGTTTTTCAGCTAAACAGGATTAAACATGAAAAAATAAATTATACCGTGTGAAAGCCTTACTTTTCAGAAATATTTGACAAAAACTAGATTTAAGAAAATCTTACATTTGTACTTGTGGCATTTAAAAAAATGAGCTGAGGGAGAAAATTCTGGATTTTTACAAAAATGACCATATCTCAAAAACTAAGCCATTTTTACTAAACCTAAAATTAGATATTCTGAGAGGTAATTAGCAGCCCTATCTCCTGTTAAAGGATTATCGTCGGTTTCTGGGACACCCTGTATATGTATAAGCCTTTCGACTAAATTCTTCTTGTATTTAGTTAAAATTTTATGAAAACAGTATGGGTGCTGAGGTAACTGCGATGGGAGCATCAGAGGCCTTTCGGCTCATAAGGACCACTTTCCAAAACGTCCACTTCCCAAAACGTCACTAGACCACAGAGGCGGTTCAATTCAATCACTTCAATTGTCTCAACAAAAAATTTAGTGTTCCCAAAGATGATCGATCACAGAACCACTAATCAAGTTGAAGGGTGGGATCGACGCCTCTGAACCCGTATTCCACAAACTCCCAAACTATTTCTGTTTTTCGATATCAAGATAAGAAATTAAAACAAAGCCTTTTTGATGAAACAAAAAAAAGACAGAAGAAATGCTGATATTACATTTGATCAAAAATATCGCACCTAAAAAACTTAAAGAAAAAAAAAACATTTAGAAGAAAATAATTTACTCGAGACTGAATTCGAAATCAAAATCTAAGGCAAAACACTAAATTATCTTTGAATGTCTTTAGTCTTAATGTACCCGACAGCAATAAACGGCCAAATCCGCCTCACCTCCCGAAACCACGCTCGGTGAAACACCATACCAGCAAACGCGAACTATAGAAGCGCTACCCAGCTAGTTAATACGACGTTTGACTACCAGCAACTAGGAGCAGGGCGGCAGGTGAAAGTGAGGGCGCCCCGGGTGGAGGAGGGGAAGCGCTTCGGGGCTGGAGTTATTAATTAAGAGCGGTAGCTTTGATCGGCGAGCGGCACTAATCCGCTGATCACTCATCTACCCAGCCGCCTCTATCCGGCGAGCCAGTGTTGCTTTCTCCTTGAATCTACAGTTTATTGTTGCTTCCGTGACATAATGTCTGCTATTGAGATAAGTTCGTACCCGGCAGTTGGACTATTTTAAGGACTAAAAGTACGAAAAAGATTTCAACGGTTTTCACAATCAAACAATTTTTCCCGTATAACTATAAAATGGATCATTGAAGTACATTTGATTATCTTTCTAAAGACTACAACTGTAAATAATGTGCTATATATATAAGTACTATGTATAAATACACATATGTACGTGAAAGTTCCCCAGGGAGCAATGGAGCGAGCCATACTGACTATATCGCTGCCTGATATGGTGCGTAACGAGGCAATCCGCCAACGCACCAAAGTAGTCTGTATTGGACACCGAGTGGCTAAGCTCAAGTGGCAGTGGGCTAGGCACATCAGCCGACGAGACGAAGATCGTTGGAGTAACCGCGTCCCACACTGGCGGCCGTGGTTAGGGAAACGCAGCGTGAGAAGACCACGGTGGGACGTCGAATCATGTACGTCGGCAGTGGTACGGAAGCAACCGCTAAAGTCGGGAGGACTGGAGGAAAATTGGAGAGGCCTATGTCCAACAGTGGACGCATACACGCTGACTGACTGACATGTACGTACAAATATAAAAGACAATTTTATTATTGGAATTAAAATTATGTCAACTATTTCTTCAGGTTTTTGCCCCCAGTTGATTCGCAGTATTTTTCGTATTCCACAAGATGAGTAATAATTTTAGCATAATAATCTAGAGTGTATCGACACAAACGAATGGGGAGCCAGTGAGTCAGTCGTGACAATCACCTTTCAATTGTCTTTTTTTGTATTCTCGACATTCTCAGACGGTCACTGACACAAAAATATTATAAAATGAAGCTGAATCACCCCACAATAAAACATTAATTTGAAGTCTTCCATCTTTAATTGATATTTATTTCTACTTCTTATAAAAGGGAACGTCTGTCTGTATGTATTGTATATTTGAGGTAAACTTCGGAAGTAAACCGGTTCAGTAAACCACTGAATAGATTTTGATTTCTTTGAACTTTTTTCCACCAATGTAAAGAGTAGTTCTTGAGGCTCACTATAGACTATATATATACAGGTGTTGTAACGGCCAGTACATTCGCCAACAATTCGCCAGCGCAATCCTCATGTTTTTCCGAGAGAAAAAAGGAAATAAAGTTTTTCTCTAAAGTGTCTAGCACACTCTCTCCGCGCAGTCGTCCCTGCTCGCTCACTCACCGCGCGATTTTCATTCCCACGTTCGTGCGGAACATTAGATCCTTTTACACTAAATAAATCAATTAGTTTGTATGAAAACTATAACTTTTTATGTAAAGGGAATTCAGAAAAAAGTAATCGGACTTTTTTGTTACTATTGATCCCAATAATCATTTCCTAAATTTAATGTAGTAGCCGTTACAACAGCCTGTATAGAAGTTTCAGGACACATTTTGTCAACACACACGACACAATCGGTGGCCGCAGTATGGCCTCGATCCGCCCTTGTCGCATCAAGCGGATTATCGGCCAAGCGAAGTGCTGACGGCTAGCGACCACGCTCTACGTAATAGGATTACAGCGGCTAGGCTGCAGCGATCAAGGGCGGAGCCGATCAAGGGTGTCGACGATCAAGGGCGACGCAGCGGACTTTGTGACGGAGCCAACTCTAAACTTCCGCCACAGGTGAACAATCGGTTCCCTTAGCGTGTTTTAAAGGCACTACCACGGCCGTTGCTCTGATGAATAGGAATCACTTCTTTTTTATAACAAAACAGCTTTACTCACCGTTGTTCCGAGCTATGTTGCTCGACGTTTCGGGCCAAGCGTATGGCCCATCCTCATGAGCACTCTGCCTGGTGCGACGGTTGGCAGAGAACTGTCAGATCTCCGTCCGTCGTTAACGAAGATTGTAGCTGTGGCCAGTGCGGGTAGTTTCCGTAGACGAGGGTTCAGGTGCGTTCCGGATCTCGGCGGAGAGATAGAAGGCGCTGACGGTGTCCACTTCCGGCTGGTCGTGTCCGTCGTGTCTTCTTCTCTTGAGCGGCGCTATGACTGGGTTCCACATTGGCGACAACTTGAAGGCGTCCAATGGACTCTCGGACGAGACGTGGGACGTGTCGTGTTTCAGTCGCAAGAATTTTGACCTGATCGAACCTAATCCAGTGGTTCGTTCCGGAGTCCATGTGATCGCACACTGCCGATTTGTTGGAGTCCAGTTGTCTCGCCGCTCGTATGTGCTTCGAGATCCGCGTCGCTACGCTCCTCTTCGTCTGCCCGAGGTATGACTTTCCACAGCTACATGGGATTTGGTAGACGCCGGCAGACTGGAGAGGTAACTTGTCTTTTACCGAACGTAGCATCTGGGATACTTTTTTGTAGGGAGTAAACACAGTGCCGATGCTGAGTTTCTTCAGTCTCACGGTTACAACAGAAAAGCACTGATACCTCACGAAAAGACATCTCAACCCGTGCAACGCGCCGACAGACAGAGAGCATTTTTACCGTACGTCCGTGGACTGACGGATAAAATAGGGAGGATATCCTCCGCACTCGCCGGACTCGCTCGGAACATCCATACGCAACTTTTGAGAAATAATTCCTGTGTCGTACGGCGATTATATGGAACTAGCTTTTGCCCGCGGCTTCGCTCGCGGTAGACTCGGTTTAATAGCAAATCGCATTTAAACGCAAAATATATGATCATAACCGATCGCTTCTCTTATATACTCTCTCTCTCTCTCTCTCCCTTTTATAAGAAGTATAGATATATGGTCTTCCTGTGAGTGTGCTCCCTAATCCCTGTTACCGTTAAACTGTGAATCTTCGAAAGATGTGTCAATTAGACGACGACCTTTTGGTCTGCCCTACAGCTGGCATGGTGTCTCGCCTGTCTTGGTATCGCGAAGATTGGTAGGTATTAATTCCTGTGTCTGATCTTCCGGCGGTCTTTGGGGACAATCACCCATGACCAATTGCATATAACATAAAAAAACATTACTTTTCGAACACATCCGTGAAGTAATTATGTTTCAATAAATTAAATTACTTTCAATAAATATATTAGAAGAACATATGATGAATCTAGTGAAGATTTCAGCGCTGTGAGTCAGTTTACGGTTACTTATAGGCGTTTTACACATTTGCCTAATTATGGTGAACTTGGAACATTTCACTGAACGTGTTCTCTGAACACACATAGCTATCGTCCGCAACATGTGCCGCGGCACGCAAACTCACTATGTTGCATGCAACATTCACGCGATGTTGCACGAGACACGTTAACCCTATGTTTTGCGGCATTTTGTGAGTATTTGTCCCCTAGTGAATGTATTCCTCGTCACCCAAAGGTTGACTGGAAGCAATAACTTGCAGTGATAAGTCCACCTTTATTCTTTGTTTCTTGTCGTGTACTGTAGTTATTTTAATGGTGTGCAATAAAGAGTTTCTATTGTGTTCTATTCCAAGGCTAAGTTACATAAGCCGGTGCTTAAAATTTAATTCTAAATTTGTAAGTAAGAAATGCCATAATGTAATTTCAACATTGCATGCTCATGTAGCAAATAAAGTACTCCTGAATTGCACACAAGAAAAACCAATATTGTGAACATAGAAACGCTACATAAAAAAACGAAAGCAATTCCTTTAAATGATCCCATTTTCGAGGGAGGTAGTTAACGGTATTCGTACTCGGAGAAAAAAATAAAAGGTAGATTGATTTTTTCTTTCGGAATTGTTCCAGGGAAAAACCTTCGGCGGCATCGTAACTTATCACTCTGTAACAAGGATTTCGATTCATCTCTACGAATATGAAAAGCAACGTCTGTCTTGTCTGGCATTCAATTTTGGGGGACAAAGAAAGTTAAAATTTTGTTTTCAGGTGTATCGTGTGATCAAGGTTCTTATGGATATTAATGGAAATGGCTCGTTATAAGAAAAACAAATCTATATTTTTTTTTTATTTTAAAATACATAGTTTAAAATATAATAATATACTAAAATCGAGGAATCTATAGTTTCTCTAAGGCCTCTCTTATAGTTTACAGGAAAACCTAAACGAAAATCCGAAGTCTTAAAGTTCTCACGGAAGACGGAATGGTACGGAACCCTTTCCACGTGACTTCGACACGTACTTGACCGCGGACTAATGTAAAGACGGACAATGAAGTCACACCACAAGAGTTATTTTTTACCATTTAAAATGGTCATAAATTATTTTTGGTACGGAAACCTTAAATTATCGTACGAATCCGATAATACCGCGAGTGGAGCTGCGGGACAAGTTATTTTGTATACCTAATGTGTGAATATTGGATGTGGTCCCCCGTAAAAAGGATCTGTATCTGAAAGAAATGTTCTGGCGTTGTTATTACCTTTTCGTTCTGAGAAGTGATTACAATGCGAGTGATATTGCGTTATTGGGCGCGATCACAAAGCCCTTTGTTGTTGGTAAATATTATGTATTGTGAACGAGATGTATCCCTATTCGAAACCATTTAGATGTCCCTGTCTATGCGAGGTCTTACTTCAACGACAGAGTATTTTTGACAAAGTCTTTATATTATCTTTTGTGCTCGAGCTTATACCTACCTACATTTCTACGAAAATACGAGTCAAGCCTTACTAGGTAAGCTACTTGTGTAACAGATGATTTTTTATCTATCTAGTTGGAGAAAACTTACATCACACCAAATTAAGTCCTGGGCCTCCACCCGTCTCCGCCACACCCGCCGGACTCGCTCGGAACATCCATATGTTGTTAACACCCAACTTCTAAGAACACATCGTTTTTCGAAATCTTTCCTGTGTCGTATGGCGAAAATATGGAACGGTCTTACGGTGTGTCTGTTACCTCCTATAACATGGGGATCTTCAAAAGGCGTATCAATAAATTAGACGACGAGCATTTTTTCCGCCTCATAGCTGGCATGGCGCCTCTCTGAGCGTGGTTTCGCGAGGAATGGTGTTATTGGCTGTGTCTGATCTTCCGTTGAAGTATTGGGCAAACACCCGCGCAAGATGTCTATAAAAAAAAAACAAAAAAAAAACACGGCCCGTTGTGCCATTACATACATTCATTTACCCTCAAGCTTTATATTTCGCGAACAAATTGGAAATGTTAATTGAAGTCTTCAAACAACATTTTCGATGTCCTCTTTTTTGCCAATTATAAATCTCTTGCCATATTTTTATTATAGCCATCAAAATTCGAACGAATATTGCACAAAATGTACTGATTTATATTCTTCACGTGTGGTTCTCCATGCGGGTATTTCCCAAAAACCTGCCCAAATTACCATCGCCAACTCTATTCAAATATAATTCAGCCTTCCATAATTTCGTAGCCAACACATAATGGAGACATATTCTGTGCTCGTGCAGTCATCTATAGGTTTATTTCTTGCCACTGCGCACTGGTTTCGAGACAAGCTGTAAAGTTTATGCAAGACGGTAAAAATGTTCGCGGTGCAACGCTTACTTTTTATTCAACTCTTAAAACTTGTAAGTGCAGGCAGGGTCGAGGATAACATCTTGCACTCTGTCTGAATGCGCTCTTCGAAGTGTTACCGCTTTAATTACTATACTTGTTTTGTGGGCAGGATTTAAGTAATATTTTAATAGAATCGTCCTACTTTGAAAATATTTCACATGATAAAAAAAGTACGAAGACAAGATATAAATAAAAAATATCGTATTTCATAATAATTTCCCACAAAAATATTGTTATACGAGTATATAAAACTAATTGTTTTGCCGCTCAAAATTGTGTCAACTCTCCACCTATATATATATGGTCAGATTTTTCATTTCAATTCAATCTGTAAAGAAAAACGAGCCAACAAGAAATATTACAAAGTGTTTGGTCTAGTGAATCTACTTTTTTTATATAAACTGACACGGTTGGCTACATCACCTACAACATCCGTGATGTCAGCCCATAACACCGGGTGAACTAGTGCTTCCTGTCATTTCATGTCGGCTACACTGAACTGGATAGAAAACACGAACTATTTACATAGCCGTATTTACTTGAATAGCTAATAAGCTTAATTAACGAGAATCTCAGTAAACATAATTCTAATTGAGGTGTTCAAGAAAAGATCAACGTGTAGAGCACCGCTCCGCACATGAGCAGTACCTACATTCAGGTCACGTTTGTGACTTTAGCGCTAATAATAATTTAACGGCCAAATGTAAATCGCATTGTTTCGCGAGCGCCAGGGATGAGCTACCCCTGCCTCGTCGCCGGGCAAGAAAGTGGAGAGGGTATAGTGGGTGGTGACGGGACGAGTGGTGGCATGAGGGGATTGGAGGAAATAAAAGTTAAACGTGTGGCGCGCTGTACGAGCGGTTGTAAAACGAGGTTTCGTTCAAGCGGAAGAAGTGCGGACATCGCATCTTATACACTGCGCATTTTGGCAGAGAAGAACGCGGTGTTTTTATAGTGTACTGGCAACTTTGGAGCTTTCTTTCTTCCACGGCGGATAACGTGGCGTTTTACACATTTTTTTTTTATGGAAACTGACACGGTTGGCTATATCACCAACAACAGGAAGCTGGAAGACGACTGGAGACGAGCTCTAGTGACACCAATATACAAGAAAGGAAGCAAACTAGATCCGATAAATTACAGGCCAATCAGTCTCACTTGCATCGTAACTAAATGCATGGAGAAAATAATAAATTCCAGGATAAAGGATTTCTTAGCTCTGAACAACATTATTGTAAAACAACAACATGGATTTATGGCCGAACGCTCTACAACAACCAATCTACTGGAATGCCTCAATGTGTGGACGCAATAGTTGGACAAAGGCTCCCCAGTTGATATCATTTACCTTGACTACGAGAAGGCATTTGATAGAGTGCCACTACGACGACTTGTAGCTAAGCTGGAGCATTTCGGAATAAGAGGCAAACTCCTAGAATGGATCCAAGCTTATCTAAACAACAGGCAACTACAAGTTAGAATAAGTGAAACACTGTCTGAGCCAAGGCCCGTGTGGAGTGGAGTGCCACAAGGATCAGTAATTGCAACAACCCTGTACAACATATATATAACAGATCTACA
The DNA here is from genome assembly GCA_946902875.1 of Nematopogon swammerdamellus. Classification (NCBI taxonomy): domain Eukaryota; kingdom Metazoa; phylum Arthropoda; class Insecta; order Lepidoptera; family Adelidae; genus Nematopogon; species Nematopogon swammerdamellus. Next base: position 16,571,381 of record OX336345.1, read on the forward strand.
CACAACCACAGAGTGTCAATTCAAGTTCTTCGCAGATGACTCCAAGTATTTCGACAACCCACTCATCAACCACGATAAACTACAAGAAGATCTAAATAGTATTCACCATTGGTCCTCGGAATGGCTCATAAAGCTTAATGCACAAAAATGCACAGTTCTACATTTGGGCAAGAAAAACCCGAAACTTCCCTACTACCTGGACAAGACACAACTGACACCAGTTAATTTACAAAAGGACCTTGGTATCACCATCTCCTCCGATCTCAAATGGGAACCCCACATCACAGATATAGTGAAAAGAGCCAACTCCTTGACATATCTCATAAAAAAGAGCTTCCTCGTGTTGTCGCCACTAATAATGCTTAAAATTTACAAGACTTACGTTCGACCGCTTTTGGAATACGGATTCCAGATATGGCAACCATACTTTGTTAAAGACATCCACCAATTGGAACAAGTTCAAAGAAGATTCACCAAAATTCCCTACGAGCTAAAAAGCTTGAGCTACGAAGAAAGATTAAAACTACTTGAACTGACCACATTGGAAGAACGCCGCGACAGAGGAGACCTCATTGAAGTCTACAAAATATGATTGCCCAGACTCTACCTCAAAGTATGATTGCCCAGACTTAATTGAAATGTTTGACCTGAACCAGAACTAACACCTTCGTGGTCACAGCAAAAAACTTAACCAGACAGCTTCTAACACAAACATCCGAAAGCACTTCATAACAAATCGAGTGGTGAACGCCTGGAATAAACTCCCACAGGATGTGATTGACTCCCCAAACACAAACACCTTCAAAAACCGATTAGATAAATACATAAAAAGTACATCAACAAACAAATAGCAAAAGTGCCCAAGTACGAAAACTAAAAAAAAAAAAAAAAAAAAAAAAAAATTAAAGCAATCATTCATTATCAAAAAAAATAAGACTGATATGAACACATCAGCTAGAGCTGCTTGTTCATTAAAAAATAAATAAATAAATAAATAAATAAAAAACATCCGTGATGTCAGCCCATAACACCGGGTGAGCTTGGTGCCACGTCAGTGCTTCCCTTCGGTCGTTCCGGCTACACTGAACTAGACGGAAAACATAAACTATTTACATAGCCATTTCGACCTACCTTTCATTCAGTGCGGTGGTAGCGACCCGGGCGGGTTAAACCCTACCACCTATAATATAAGAAGGGAGTCATATCCCTTAGTCGCCTTTTACGACATACACGGGGAGAGATGCAGTGGGGCTATTCTTTTAATGTACCGGCCCCACACGGTACAAACGGCAAACAAACAGTAAATATGTCTGCTATAAGATCTTCTGCGTCCCTGTATCACCGTACATGAAGACGCATACTCAGCTCCAATCGGAGAATTGCGGCTGCAAATTCCGTCGAGTGTTTGCTCGCGCTAAAGCGCTTACGGCGACTATTCGAGCCTGAGTTCAGCGTCTGAAAGAAGCTGAAGTATTCCGAGCTGTACGTTGAGTATTCTTGGTGCATTGCTGGAACGCACCAAGTAAATTGGCAGCAGAATATAATCTTGTGCAGTAAAGCAAATCATGAAATTCGGCACTCATGAATTACTCAATCTTTAATAAAGAAAATACTATTCAAAATTTAAAGTTATAACAAGCTAACATCTGGCTTACAACAGAAGGAAAATATGTACTACAACTAATTTGTAAGCTAAATTATCTACAAAAAGAAAAGCCCCCCAAAAGCTGCCAACAAATTCAAATATAAATTATACATTCAATTCAAATTCTACCGTATTTCTTCCTTATTAGCCAGCGCACCTTAGATTGCTAACTCCACGTACTCATTAACCAGATTATTATCTTCTATATATCTTCTATACATATAATAAAATCGTTAAATTAATAATCTCTCTTTGTCTGTACGCGCATCACGCAAAAACCACTGAACGGAATTTGACGAAACTTTGTATAGTGACAGTGTATATCCCGGATTAACATAATAAACAAAAAAATATAATAAAAATTAAAATTATTATAAAATTTAAATGACAAGTTGACAACGGAGAACTGTCATCTCGACGTGAGCTGGCCGGTGACAAAATGTTTGATAAATAAAAAAATTGAAGTCGAACTTATGTCGCTGTCATTGGTGCAATTTATATTTCTGTTGCCCGCGGCTTCGCTAGCGTGAAGTTCGTATTAAAAAAAAAAGTAAGTAACTAAAGGCGGAGCCGAAGGCGGATCTGCGCTCACGTAAACGATATTCTTTCTCGATTAAAGTAACTAAGGGCGAGGCGGAAGTCGGAGCTGAGTTCAGGAAGAAAAAAAAACATTCTTTCTTGAATGAAGTAAGTAACTATGGGCAGGCCGCAGGCCGAGCTGCGTTGAGGAAGAAGCTAAACCATCTTGAAGAAAGTAAGTAACTAAGGCGAGGCCGAAGGCCGAGCCACGTTCTGATAAATAATAAACCATCTCGGAGAAAGCGAGTAACTAGGGCGAGGCCGAAGGCCGAGCTGCGTTCAGGAAGAAGCTGAACCATCTTGAAGAAAGTGAGTAACTAAGGCGAGGCCGAAGGCCGAGCTACATTCTGATAAATAAAAAAACATCTTGAAGAAAGCAAGTAAATAAGGGCGAGGCCGAAGGCCGAGCTGCATTCAGGAAGAAGCTAAACCATCTCAAAGAAAGCAAGTAACTAAGGGCTAGGCCGAAGGCCGAGCTGCGTTCAGGAAGAAGGTAAACCTTCTTGAAGATAGTAAGTAACTAAGGCGAGGCCGAAGGCCGAGCTGCGTTCTGGATGAAGCTAAACCATCTCGAATAAAATAGGTAACTAAGCGATATTAAGATTGAGTTAAATTAATTTAAATTTTATTATAAAGTCCACGCTTCTGACGGCAAACATACCGTGCATCCTAAAACCTTGCGGTTATTCCCGGCTGGATGGCAAGAGGCCCGATGGTATCACCTTAGTTCCATGGGCCAAGGGTAGGTCTTTGATGTGGGACGCCATTTGTGTTCTCACATTGGCTCCAAGCCACGTTCGGGCATCTTCAAGACCGGCCGGTGCGGCCGAGGCCTGGGCGGACAGCCTCAAACGCAATAAATATTATAGATATATAATTAGATATATAAGTCGGTTGTGCTGTAATTTACTAGAGTAATTACAGCACAACACCGATTACTCTGCTTACCCCGATTGTCGGGATTCAGCGTGTGTGATATGTAATTCAAGATTTCGAATTTGTTGCGTTTGCGGTTGAAACCCTCGGTCCGTGGAGCAGTCATTGAAGCCAAAAGCTTCTTGAAGAGGCTTGGGTCTCTGCTGGTGGATGCAACTGGTGTCCCGCAATCAAGGGCCTACTTCATTCAAACGGTAAGCTTTGCCATCCAGCGGGGTAATGCCGCAAGTGTTCTAGGAACATTTGAAAACGCCCCTTTTATGATAGTTATTTTAATGTTTGTTAGGTAGGTTTTAATTATTTAGTTATTAATATTACTTTTTTATATATTTTATTAAATAAATAGATGGAGTAAACGATATTATATGCTATCGAAGAAAGGAAGTCATTTAAGGCGAGGCCCGAAGGCAGAAGAGGGTTTTTGGTTTACCTGAACGCAGCTCGGCCTTCGGCCTCGCCCTTAGTTAAGTAACTTTCTTCGAGAAGGTTTATCGTCTTCCTGAACGCAGCTAGGCCTTCGGCCTCGCCCTTAGTTACTTACTTTCTTCGTGAAGGTTTATTGTCTTCCAGGATGCAGCTGGGCCTTCGGCCTCGCCGTTAGTTGCTTACTTTATTTGAGAAGATTTATCGTTTTCCTGAACGCAGCTCGGCCTTCGGCCTCGCCCTTAGTTACTTAGATTCTTCTTTGAAATACGAATTTCACGCGAGCGAAGCCGCGGGCAACAGCTAGTATTAAAAATAAAAGTAATTGCCCACTTTGACCCAAAGAGTTTGTATTACGTCGCTGACGACGTAATACAAACTCTTTGCTTTGACCATACATTTTCTTTTATTTATTTATTGATAAAAGAAACTTAACAGCTATTCTTAACAACAATTTACAAACTAACATGATACAGATTATAAGCCTATAAAAAAGTTCCACATTTTAAATTCTTTTTTTTTTTTTTTTATAAATTATTTCAACTTCTACTGAAAACAAAACAAAACCAATAGCAACAGTGCAATATAATATTAATATTATTATGTGTGAATGTATGTATGTGTGAGAGTGTATATATGAGGTAGGGTGTATGTGTGGGGGTGTGTATGTGTGTGTGAGGGTGTGTGGGGGGGGGGGGGGGGGGATTTCTGGCGACCTATTCAGACTTCTCCAGAGTGTTCTTTACAATTTTTATAAATGGCTTGTGTTTAATATTAAAAATATCTACCTCTCTGAAGCAGTCGTTATAGGCTGCCATGCACCGATTTAATGTCGACCACTTGGCGTAGTTCGTCCGACACAATCCTACATGAAATAGATGCGGACGGCGCGTCCTTGCGGCGCTGCAGTGCAGGGGCACCCTCGCCACCAGCTCCGGACAGTCCACGCCGCCGTTCACTATTTTGTGTAGCAGGCTAGCGTCGGCCACTACACGTCTGCTCTCGAGAGACATCATCATGTGGTGTCTCACCGCCTCCTCGTAGCCGGGGAATGTGACACGCTCCCTATAATTTAAATGCCTGATAAATTTCTTTTGGATTCGCTCCAATCGATCAATGTGTACATTGTACTGTGGTGACCATATAGAAGAAGCGAACTCCAGTGTGCTGCGGGCATAAGCGTAATACAGAGTTTTGAGAGTAGATGTTCTCTTAAATGGTGCGCATATGCGCCGAACGAAACCTAGGGCTCTGTAAGACTTCGCGACAATGTGGTCATAGTGTTTGTCGTAGAGTAACTTGGAGTCCAACAGAACACCCAGGTCCCGCACGACGACGTTCGTCCGCGGCACGCCGGAGCTCTTGATACTGTAATGATAATGTATCACATTTTTATTTCTAGTAAACGATATGACTTGGCACTTACCCACATTTAAATCGAGAAGATTCGAGCTGCAGTATTCACTAACCCTATCTAAATCTTCCTGCAATTTGATGCAGTCGGATTGATCTTTTATGGCCAAATATATTTTCATATCGTCTGCATACAATATAAATTTAGAGAAGAGGAAGCACTTAGATATATCATATAGATAAGCATTAAAAAGCAGGGGTCCCAGGTGGGATCCTTGAGGCACACAAACGATAACATAAGAACATTAACCGAGATAAACTTGCGATGTGGAAAATATCTTCTTGCAAGAAATGAAGAATTTTACAACTTGGCTTCATCGTGCTTGAGAATATTTTGTAGCTAGTAATTAAAATATTTACGAGTACTGGAGGGCAATTATTTACATTGCATCTGTTGCGAAGTTCGCCGGGAATGAAATAAACTAATTCCTTTGCGCTTCGCTTAACAAAGGTAATTCCACTTTACCTTCGGTTTTAAACTGTAACAGCATTTTTAAACTGATTACACGGTAGTTAGTCGCTCGCTCTTAGAAATCCTAATTGTCGGTCTTCCGGTGAGTGTGTTCTCTGCTACCTATAAACTTTAATGGGCTTGTCAATAAATAAAAATAATAAAATTCTTAGACATTTAAAATTATGTATTTTTTTAAAACGGCCGTAGTTGCTGAAATAAAGAATAAAATTAAATAAATAAGTAAAACATAAATTAGACGACGACATTTTTGTCCGCCTTGTATTCGTAGTTGGGATGGCGCCTCGCTTGGCGTGGTGTTATTGGCTGTCTGATCTTTCGTCGGACTTTTGGGCACAACCACCCGTGCCGGATGTGTATAAATGCAATCTAAAACTATTCTGAAATAAAAAAATCCTTGCATAATTATAGTTACTTGCTACAATTTTCTAGTTACTCTTTCTTCTTATTTAATTTAGATTAAAATAAGTCGATTAAAATAATGGACGTCATACGTGGTGTTCGGTTACAGGTTAAGCGCACCTTTTGTGCAAACAATTTATGAAAAAATTTGGTGTATCTACAATAAAGCACATTTGCATTTTATTTAATACCATATTTCAGTCAATCTTTGTAGTGATATACTCCACTCGTATGTACGTCGCTAACATTCGATTTTTTGTTAAAATTTTAATCATAATATGGTTGCTAGCGACTGTCAATTAACCAATACCAAGGCCGAATGCAACCCTTTTCACAAATTACGAGATAATTTAGCGAGCAAACAAGGTCCTCGGTGGCGAATTTGAAAATTTATTTCAGTCGCGTCAGCGGCGCGGCACCCTACCTTACGGGTGGTGGAGGGTAATTATCTGTTTTATACCTTCTTTGTCCGCACACGACCAACACTGCGCGGTGAACAGGGAACAAGTCAAGGGAGATGACATAAATATGGTACCCTATACATTTTCTCTACTTTTATATTTTAGAGCCAGTGGACGAGTTTATGCTTAGAATTTGTGTGAAGTATATTTTCTCAGTAACGGAAAAGCAAAGATTAGTAGGGTTCAGTCATCCATCTGGATTGTTACCACCGCACACAATGGAGGACAGTAGAAGGGTCTGTGAACAGCAGTTCGTCTTTCCGCTTTCTAGCCAACGTTATGTAGTTACGTAAACGTTACTTAGTCTTATCACATATATTAATCCTGGGTATGTATTTTTATTTGGGTAATATATTTTATATATTGTATATATTTTGAAATTTATATGTATTCACGTATAGCTTTAAGATTTAAACGGCATGCACTTATATGTATTATTATTAGTATTATATTTTATTATTAATTATTTTATTTGTCAGCCCCGATACCTCAGTGTTGCGATCGGTCATCTGTCGCGGTCCTTACTTGGACGCGGTCAAAACTTGGATGGGTGACCGTTTGACCGTTGAAGACTGTGGTTCGGATTCCACGTAAAACTGTAGGTCCGATCGACCTTTTCGATAAGATAGAATCATCCTTTCATTCGGTGCGGTGTACCAACCCGGGCGGGTTGAACGCTTCCACCCAGTAAGGTGCAAGGGAAATTATTGATTTTCAAATTGTTGTAATATTGTGTGACCTTCGGATTTTCCATCAAATTCCAGTGTGTCCTAGTAATGAACAAGAGATGAAACTTTATTTGGCCAACATATCGATACTTTCACCAACATTTTATAGAAACTTCTCAAATACTGCAGACTCCCTTCTTTGACACATAGAGTGCTTCTCATTGTACCCGTAGGTAAATATGTAAATACCTATGTTATGTCGTAAGCGAGGTAAAGCGCTGTTACCCGTACGTTGGTAGGTAAATAAATAGGTATGCTATGTATGGTAAAAGAGTTCGTCGGGGTAATTCGCTCTCGCGTGGACGCTCTTTGGGGGCACCTGCATAGATTTTCCGGAGTAAAATTTTTTCGGTCGCTTTACTTTGTGGTCCGTTCGCACCGGATGTTGCAAATAAACGTGATTTTTGTAGTGCATTTGTGTGCTTGAATTTTTGAAGTGTGTAGCCTGGTGTGGTGTAGTGGTGCTGCGTATTATTGTCTAAATAAGTATACAATATTCGGCAGTAAATAATGTTCATCGAGCTTTAGAAAGAGACAATCCGACTGTAGAGCGTCGTCTCTGTCGCACAAACTCGCACGAAGTTATTGGTTTTTTAGGGTTCCGTATCCGGTACGGGACCTTATTACTAAGCCTACGCCGTCTGTCTCTCTCTCTCTCTCTCTCTCTCTCTCTCTCTCTCTCTCTCTCTCTCTCTCTCTCTCTCTCTCTCTCTCTCTCTCTCTCTCTCTCTCTCTCTTTAACCGTAATAGGTAGCCCGTTGAAATTTTCACAGAATATGTGTTATTATGGTCGATATAACAACAAATAATAAAAATAAGAAAAAGTGAAAAATTCATGGGGGTTCCCATAGAAGAAACTAAAAAGTGTATACGCGCCATCTACCGAAAAGAGTATGCAGATTTTTAACTAACACGCCATACATGGCGTGAGTGGCGCTGACCGCTGTTACATGGCGATACGGAACCCTCGGTGCACGAGTTCGACTCGCACTTGGCCGGTTTTTTTTTTCTTCATAGAAACGCTACATGTGAACCGAGCCACCCATGCGGTGTCTAGCGACGCCCGTAGACATTCCGTCGTATGCGGGGCTTCACGTGCCTTTTCGCACCCGTCTTGAAGGACACGAGACTGTACTTGAGGGAAAATATATATATGGGCAGAGAGCGTGTTCCGGCATACAGTTTCTGTAGAAGAAAATCCTACTAAACTCTCGCGGTATTTTGTTTGTATTATAATATTGACTTCTTTAAATAATTACAAAATTAACATAAAAAGGTAAAAACACATTTTGAATGTACTCATTAACACATTCATGCGTTGTAGAAAACGGGTTAAGTGAAAATATCATATAAACTTATTAATATTATAGTGTATCTGGAATTTACTTCACTCAAGATATATTCAGTACCCTAATCACGAGATTTAACGTACTACGCTACGCCGTGTTCTCCGCATCATTTTTTATGGAGAAACGGAGCAGCGCCTCTAGTGATAGATTTGCGAACTTCGTTTCTCCATACAAAATGATGCGGAGAACACGGCGTAGCGTAGCGTAGTAGGTTAAATCTCGTGACTAGGGTACTGTTCTGTGAACCATGCGTAATTGTAGCTTTTTCAGTTCCCAAAAAAACATGTTCAACCGTATGCTGTACGAGACTGAAAAGTATTTCAGCGATCTAATTCGACTTTTTGAAGCTTCATTTCAATCAGGAAACGTATTCAAGTATCGTCGACTTCATCTCCGAATAGTGTCCGGAATCGGTTGAATGCCTCAGATTAACCAGCGCAATGCTATCGAATTGACTGTGAATAGGAAATTGATTACGAAGCGCGTATAGCGGCGATAAGCCTACAAATCTTGTCATAGTCACCAGTACCTGGGCATATGCCTTTATCGTTAGATCTCGCGCCAAATTACCTACTTTTCCGCTATGAAATTAGCTACGCGGCGATAATTACAATCTGTCTACTCAGATCTAAATGTTTACCACTACGCCGCTTTTAGACAAATGTACAGCGGCAACGTAACTTGAAAGTAACCATTGTGATCGACACAACTTTACCTAACGCACCGCTTCTTAAAATCGTTCCTGTGTCGTACCGCGCAAAAATAGAACGTTTTTTCGGTGAGCTTGTATTCCTGGCTCCTAAGATCTTGCTTGGTGTCTTCAAAAGACGTGTGAACAAATTGCCCGATCACCTTTTTGTTTGCCTCATAGCTTGCATGACGCCTCACTGAGCGTAGTTTCACGAGGAGAGGTATTATTGGCTGTGTCTGAAGGTCATCATTTAACTGATTTTTGATTGAAAAAGTAATGATAAAAAATTCATACGAATAGATTTGAGAAACTTCTCCCTTATTATGAAGTCCGTTAAAATATCATCGAATCCTTTTTGTTTTAACTTTAAAATTTAAACTATGTATAAGTGCTGAATTGAACATTTGATCCCATCTTTGCTTCACGTTTGGACTTTCACTAACGTTGTATTTTCTTTGTTGCAGGTATTCATCGCTTCGGGAAAAAGCTGCATCATCGTCCGTTATGAGAAACTTCACTCGATCTCTTCAGTCACTTTAGTTGACTTTAATTAAAAACGCTACGGTCTTAAAAAGGGATAATCGGCATTGTGAATGTACGCCGCAACGACCCATCGTAATGAAATTATTTTCATTATCACTCGGGCCACATTGTAGCGTCGTCGGGAGGACAAAGGCTGCAATTTATGACGTTGTCTCGCTAAAATCAGACGAAAAAAATTTGAAAATTGCGAGTTCAAATGAGTGAAATTGTACGCAGTTAACCAATTTTTAGGCACCAAAAGATTAATTTACATTTGTAAATGAATTTTCATCCATCAACTACACGTGGTATTATTAAAATTTGCACGCTAACGCAAGAGTTACTGGAAAAATAATTACAAGTTCCCAGTATTTATTTAATTCCCCACTCAAAATATGAAAACTGGAATACCCAGTCTGGTTTCGACTAAAACTTAGCAAACGTTATTCAGTTTAAGGCACAGATTAGTCCTCTGCCGTGGCGTGCTCGCTTAAAATCCTAAACAGCAATCATTCAAGCTTTAGAAACTGCAGTACAATAACTCGATTCAAAGTTAAACCACGTTAAACGTAATTTAACTCTACATATGTCAATGCGAACGCTATGAGCACATACAAACAATGCTGGACTGGTATGTGTGCCGAGTTGTGCGCGACCTGATTGGCCGTCCACGCTGCAGACGTTTCGAAAGTTAGTTTTGGATTCAGTCTTAGAAACTAACTATGATGTAGTAACTAAGACTGATTCTTCGGAAATTCAGTCCGAAACTAACTACTGCACAGCAGCGTAGTAATGCGCGTCACAGACGATGAAATACCATATATTATCTAAAGATGTGCCTCTTGCCGATTCGTGCCGAACTTGGAATCAGCACTCTACTTTTCCATTCCCTTGACGTATCAAGTACGTCGACGGAAAGCAGTTGTTCCGTACCGCTGACGGCCGGAAGAACTGGAGGAATATTGTAGAGGCGTATGTTCAGCAATGGACGCTTACTCGCTGACTGACTGACCACGTTTTAAATTTTATAATTAGTTTCTTGATTTACCTACTTTGTTACAATGTCGATATATCTGACCTTCTTTCTTTCAAGTTTAGTGTAAATAGATAGTGTCCCAGTTTTACGGGATTTACTTACGACCACACGATCTCTCATTTAATAATCTCCAAAAAAAACTCTTTTTTTTGGAGATTATGAAAAAAAAAATTTTTTCTAGTACTCGTATTTTCCGAGAACAACATCGTAAACCGACATTTTAATGGCGATTATATCGAAAATTACGAGTCCTCGACAAAGAATAACAAATGTATCTTGACAAGAACACCTATAAAGTAACAGCAATTTCCACACTAGAACAAGTGAAGATAGTCTTAGCAGATCGCCTCGTCGCCGCAGTAGCAATGCAACGGAAATAGCAACAGCTAATTGTTTGTAAGAGAATTAGTTTCTAGAAGTTTCCCCTCGTGGACTCTACTGCTACTGATTTATTTGTGTTGGGTTGTTTTCATTCGCCCTGAGCGCTTCTGTATGTACGGACACAGCTGCAGTTGGCAGCAGTTTGCTCGTTGTTAGATCTTAAGAGGACCCTGGTTGAGCCTTTGTTCGTGGGATAGTTACCCATTTACTGTCTTGTTTATGCGTGCCTAGTGTATTATTCACAGTTGTTATTATAATAACTTCTCTTTTTTTTCATTTCTTTCTTTTTAATGGATCGTTGTTCCTCCAATAGTTGACTGAAGAAATCCTAACTAATAAAACGCTAAATCCGATGTAATGAAATGACCTACAGACCGCGCGATCGACGATTCTAAGATTGGTTTTTATCTAATCCGTTATTGGTGTCTGAGTCAGAGGGACCAGTGCACATGCTCCCACCAGCCAATATCACCTCCGAGAAGGTAGGTGCCATACCGGAGACTTACCTTTGTATTGCTGGCTGTATTGGACTAGAGCAGAACACAGCCGAGGCTACTGTACGGCTATATTGCATACAGTATGGTGGTACCAACCCGCTCGGCTACAATTTGAGCCTACCACCTAATAAGTGGCAAGGGAAATGTTCGCTTATAAGTCGAGAACTACTCAATCAATCCACATGGAATCTTCCCTGACGTTTTCTGACACATCAAGCGGCTTATCGCTAATAATTCATAAGTCGACGTTTGTGCACCTATATATATATATCTTTATCTTATGAATATTTGTATTTTTTTGCAATGAAAATTGTAAGTGAAAGCAAATATATAATATACTAGCTGTGCCCGCGACTTCGTCCGCGTGGACTTATCACGACGCCATCTACCGGGTTCAATTATATTTTCAAACCATCCAGGGTACTCAAATATACACAATTTCATCCAAATCGGTCCAGCCGTTTAGGCGGAGTTAGGTGACAAACACACTTACAGAATAATTATATATATAAGGAGGATGTATTCTTTATTAAAGCATAATTGCAATAACGCGGCAAAAGCGTCATACAATATGTTATATTTTATATCAAGTTATTTCTAACAGTGCACCTTATCTCCAAAAGTTGTGTTGGTGGTTAGACTTGTGGTGCTACACGACCGGATTTTTAATATTTCAAAGTGTGTGGCCAAACTTTTTCACATTGTAAATTTTCACTCATGTATTCCAGTACAGGAATGATTTAAATATTAATACATTTAAAGCGTAATCGTCCTCCGTTTGTACAAGAAATTACACGGGTCTGTCAACCTTAAGGCTACATACAAGTGACATTATTCGTCTTTCGGCGAGATGTGCCCTCAATCTTACTCGCATGACTTATTTAGTCATATTAGTATATGTAAAACTTTATCTATCAGCGTACGCCGATAGCTTTTTGAAAACTCGATTTTATAAATTTTGCTCGATAGAAAAAAATTAATGAAAATATTTGTATTGGACGTAACGTTGAAGAGAACCCGATCGTCTATAGTAGAAATTTTTTCTTTATCTGATGCAAGTATGTTTACCAGTGACTAGACGGACCGTCTCAGTCATGAATATCGAACTTCCAATACTTCAAACCTTGTAATTCCATCAATAACTGTGCTGTTCAACTTCCCTATCTGTAGTGTGTAACCTAGTATGAGCAGGTGTGGTAGAGACCTACTATGTTAATATCGTGTAACCTATTACACAGCTGATTTTGGCGAGAGCTACATGAACTGTTATAGTGGTGTCCTACCCCTGAACTGACACTCTTTTCAAGCTATCAGATCATAGATTATAGACACTTTCAGTGCTCTCATGGACCGGCCGATCCGCACTGAGGTTTGGATATCGTATTCAGCGTGGCCTGAGAACCTCAGACTGTCGCGCCGATTGTTGCAACTTGATTAACGATAGTGTAAGCCTTGGGACTAGGTCTCCAGACTTATAGGTCAATACTTTAGTATATCTGAAACAGGACAATGGATAGACTGGCCAGTCGAGATGAACGCCACTGCATCCATATGTATATGTATATATTATTTAGTTTGATTCGGATCCGAGTATAGTGAATGATCAGATGTAAACACCTGTATCTCCCTTTGTCCTTAAATTGTTTCAGTGACCTGATATCCTTGTACGCTAGCTAGTAGCATATCTTGACTATAGCAATAAATGAAACTTCACCAATTCAGCTGTCTCCCCAATTACGAATTATAGTGTCAGTCTGCTATGTGTGATGGAAGATGACAACATTCAACTATTGATGGGTAAAATTAACTTTAGCGCACCTTCTGCTTATAGCAGCTATGATAGAGCATGTCATAGAACTTCAACATAAAACTCAACAAAGAAAGTTACTTGGATTATGCAATATTTGTGGGAAAATAGGTACTCTACTCTTTATCTCTAAATAGAACATAAATTAAACCAAAGTAAATCAATTAATATTTTCATTTATTTTTTCCTTATTAATTATTATATTTAACTTTGCTCGCTTCTTGCCTAGAATTTTATGTGAGAAAGAAGCGAGGCAACAAAACTCACATGGCTCTTTTCAAATAAGCTCACGATACAGATTGTACTTACTTTCTAGCAAGCTTAAGGGTTAGCTCTAATTTCGAACCTAAATCACATTTAACAGTATTAAGCAACTGAGTACGTCTCACAAGTATGATCGACGATCAACAAAACACACATGTGTAGATTATAGTACCGAACCATTCCCCATTTGCCAGTTATGTGAAGGAGAAACAATTTATATACTCCTTGAATTTACCCGTAATATACTTACGGTAAGTGAATTCGTACTAAAAATCTAAATCTATCCTTATTTTCAACTTACGGGTTTAGGCAAATAGAAAATGCTTCGTAATAATAGATAGAAGGGTTACTCAGCTCTTATCGTAGCCGCTGCAATATTCTGCTTCTCTCCCGAACTGCCTTTAAGTTATGTCTATCGAACTTTTACTAGATACATTTCTGTTACACTCGTTATTTTGAAATTATTAGCACAGGTCAGACAAGCAAGTCTCTTCGATAGGCGCCTCTCGTCAACTGACTCCTTTCCTCCAGGCGAGCGTTTGTTTTATTCACGCAGCTCCCCTGGCGGCTGTCTTACGAATCTCCGTTTTTCTATATTGGCGGGTTCACAAAATCACAGACCAGCGAACCCAATATTATCCCGTCTCGCTAATACGCCTCCAGATGGCGTCACTAAAACCCTAATGAAAAAATATCCTAAATCTTTAATTACTACTCGCGTTCATAGATGGTGCAACCTGTGTCATTCATTTCCCCTCTTTTTCAATTAATATCTCATCTCGTTAGTTGGCACTCGCGCCAAAGGGTGGCGTTACTGGTGCCGTTTCATTCTATTTACACGTCTATTACATAACTGCGAGAGATGCTATGGCACCTTATGTAAAACACGTTACGGCGTATAAGGGTTGACTGAGAGTCGATTGCCCCCACGTTAAGTCCGCCTTTGTCGAGCAGAACACCGATACCTTAATCGTACAGTTATATGTTTAGCCAATATAGATTGACCCTTTATGTTAACTTATAGGTATACATGTTCACACATGGTCTTATACATAAACTTATTACTACAAAGTTCTCTTCGCTTTCAAGCTCCGCGAGCGTACGTTTTCATTAACCACTGCACTCAATTTAAATTGCCCTTTTTATCCCTATCAAACACAACACTGATCTCAACCGTCACCGAACTCTTCTGATGAAGTGGCGTCATGACGCGTGAGAGGGGCGTCCTGACCGCGCCCTACGATTCGTCCGTCGGTGCGGCTGGCCGTCACGCTCCTCGCAGGCATGCCGTCTGTCACGATAGTTCGTGAAGAAGGTCGTCGCCCGAGCTCCCCACGCGAGGGAATCGCCCTGACCGTGCACTGCGGTCCGTCCGTCGTTGAGGCTGGCCGTCATGCAGCACATGCGAGAGTAGAGCGCTCGCCGCTCCACTAGCCGTGATGACACGCTTGCAGTCATGCCGCCTCCCTCGGTGCATAGGTTAGGTGATCAGAGCCTTTCCACGGCCCTCAGGAGCACGGCAGCCGGCCCGGCTGACGCTAGTAGAGTACGTCCTCTCGCCACAGGCGAAAGCGTCCTGTTGCTTATGTGGTTTCTGAAATCAATTTCATAACTACACAATATTTGTTCATCTCATAAGATTCAGTACATACGCCGTAGGTACATACAATCTTTTTTTGCCAACTTCCAGAGAACTCGCCCGCGCGCAGCGACTCGGCCGCTCCCACGATACACAAGACATGTGAAAGCTATTAATGTCGCCCTTGATTTAAAATATGTGACACTTTTGCGAAGGACTCATAAACGTAGACCCTAATCTAACAAAAACGTCTCTCCGAGTGCATATGTCTGGTGTCAGACGATATTTATTTTACACGCTCTCAAACTTGTCATGGCTTATCGGTTTCTGCCGCACTTTAAAACCGCTAATAAGCTCGAAGACTCGTTCCGCCTCATCCCCCTCTCTGTGACTTTTGAAGAAAGCTTCAAAAGTTGCATCCTAAACGAAACCTAACTCAGCTTACAGTTAGACACTAATATCTAGTCTACAAATCTAAATCCTTATTTGTATAATCCTTAACCACCTATTAAGGTAATTAATCAGCGCTTCCGCTAGAGCACAAAAAAAAATCAAATCTCTTAAAATAAAGAAAGTAAAATCCGCCGCTAACGTCAACCTCTATACCAGCTGACCTACTAACACAGTGTAGCAACAACAAAAAAAAAGGACCAGTAGCCGGTCATCGACCTCGGTCGGCGCGCGCGCCGTTGCACAAATAAGCTTTGGAGTCCCTTGTTAGTCTACTCTATTGTTCTTCGAGTGGCACCATAAATTCCTTTGTCTCACTTTACAACGGGCGCCGGCGCCAGCCTTCGACTCTGCCCCTTTTTTATTGGAATTACGTCATGCGGCGCCGGGCCATCAGTAAGGCAGCTAACGACGTACATAGACATTCGGCACGCGAGGGGTTTGCGAATGCTATGCCGGCCTAACCGGTGCCTGCCCGCCCCTGTTCGGATTCGCGCGGTGGGCCTACATAATACCTACCTAAATGAGTAGCGTTAAAATTTCCCCGTGTCGCGCCGGTCTCAGGGTCGATTAAAGTATACACGTTGACATTAGGTATGGCGCCAATTTGATAATACTTCTCGTACAAGGGTAGAAATTTTGATGTAATCTTACACTGCTTGTCTGAACGCGGTAAAGTTTTCAACTTTACGTAATCCCCAATGTGGTATAGTGTGGTTCTGTGCGTTTTGTTGAAATATTTTTTCCGATTTTCCGCTGTTTTTCGAAGGTTTGTGCGAGCCAGATTGCGCATGTCAGCTGTACCTAGCTGTTCGGTCTCAGATACTACGCGCTCTTTTAGCAAATTATCTGTGGCCAATACGGTGGACTTTCCCCACGCTAGTTCGTCTGGAGTAAAGCCCGTGCTTGAATGGATGGTCGCATTGTACGTAGATTCGATTTTCGACAGTATATTTACCCAGGTGGAATGTTTCTTTTCGCAATAGGATCGGAAAAACCTTCCTAGTTCCTTGTTGACGCGCTCGACTGTATTCGGTCTAGGGTTACGAACTGTAGTATGTGAGATCTTTGTACCTAATCGGGTTAGCTCGGTAGTCCATGCCTTAGAAGTGAACTGAGATCCATTGTCAGTGACCAATCGTAATATTTTTATCTCGTTGTGAAACCGTTTCACGCACATTATGGCCGCCCTGGAAGTAGCTTTTCTCAAAGCATATAACCTGATGAATTTCGTAAATGCATCTTGAATCACCAGTATATACGACATGCCATACTTGCCCTTGGGCAGAGGACCATAATAGTCTGCCCACACTACTTGGCCCATGTCCAAAGCCACAACAGGCTGGCTTTCACCCACGGTAGGGAAGCTCTCTTGTTTGGTTCTTTGACATATATCGCAAGTCCTTAGGACTCTCATAATTACACGTGACATCCGATTGAAATAATATCTGGTTTTCATCAACGCGTATACCTTATATCTTCCGAAATGCCCAATTTCTTCATGAACATACATAATTAATGCGTCCTGCATCGCTTCCGGTATTACTAAGGTACTGCCTAGGTTCTGATGACGTTGATAATATAACTTGCCTTCAATCAGCCTGTATCTATCGTACTCCGTATTTTGAGGTCTGCAGCCACCTTCCTTTAGATACTTTATTATTTTGCTTAAGTCCTGGTCCGCTACTTGCAAATCTTCAATAGCTTTTAATTGCTGAGTTATTGTTTTCAGATTCGTAGCCTGAAATAAATTTAATTCAGGGCAAGTTGTTTTAGCGCTTTGGTACGGTCCGGGCGAATCGATTTGTCGAGATAAGATGTCAGCCACCACGTTGTCGCTGCCTTTGACATATTCAACAGTGTAGTCAAACCGTCCTAGATAATTAAACCATCTTATCATTCGCGCACTCGTCAGTCTCCAATATTGTAGAAATGTGAGACTCTTGTGATCAGTTCGAATGGTCAGTTTTGCGCCCAATAGGTAAGATTCGAACTTGGTCAGGCTATATATGACTGCAAAAAGTTCCTGTTCCGATACGCTCCAATTTGATTCTGCTTGCGACAGCGCCTTACTACAAAACCCAATTATACGAGGGTCATTTTCCTCTGTTATCTGAAAGACATAGCCAGCAATTCCGACGGCACTCGCGTCTGTCTGTAGGTAATACGGCTTTCTGATGTCCGGGTGTGCTAACATTACGGTGTCTAAAAATAACCCTTTTACTCTTTCGAAGCATGACTGTTGCTCATCTCCCCAGCTCCAGGGTTCGCCCTTTTTCAACAGTTGACACAAAGTCTTCGTTTGCTCACCGTATTTGTAAACAAAACGTCGGAAATAGTTAATCATGCCCAAAAATCCACGCAATTGTCTGACTGTTCTGGGCGCAGGGAAATTCTTCACCGCTGTAATCTTGTCAGGGTCCATGTATATACCTTCCGTAGTAACAATATGACCAAGTAGTTTCACTTTAGTCTGCATAAAATGACATTTCGCTAAACCACAACTCAGATTTGCGTCTCGCAGCTTCCCCAGCACTCTGTCCAGATGTTCTAAATGCAAGCTCAGGTCGCCACTGGTGTATACAGTCACATCGTCCAAAAAGTTCGTGCAATAGGAACGTACATCGCTTCCAAGTATTATATCCATTGCTCGAGTAAATGCACCGACACTCGATTTTAAGCCCTGTGGCAGTACGCAGTAAGCATATGTTTTTCCCCCCACCGCAAAACCGGTATATTTTATAGACTCTTCGCTTAGAGGTATATGGAAGTATGCATGGCTCAGATCGAGAGTGGATATATAGTTGACTCCGTGGAACGACTGCACAATCTCAGAAGACAAAGGCGGGCACTCTTGATCTCCGTACATCTTTTTATTTAGCTCGCGAGCGTCCAATAAAACTCTCACCGACCCGTCCTTCTTAAGTACATAGTGCAAAGGGCTTATATACTCCGTAATTTGCCTCTTAATAATACCAAGAGATTCCAATTCAGCTATCTTCTGAAGCACCTTCTCTCTATGCGCGAATGGAATAGGATAACTGCGTTGAACAAACGGCTTATCGTCCTTCATCCTTATCTCATGAGTATATTTATTTGTTAATCCAGGACGTTCAGAAAAAATACTACGATGTTTTTGTAGAATCGGCAACAACAATGTTTTTTGTTCCTCGGGTATGGTCAACGAACTCACATAATCTTTTATGTCATCCTCAGAGCGTCCCTTCTGTTTTTGCGCGGTAATATTGTTCATAATTTTTTGTATCTCCGTCCGGGCGCCTTCCGTCGCTTGACCCGAGGCGATATTGATTTGTGTCGTCACTCCCAGATGCTCCACTGATAATTTCGTTCTCTGCCCACAGCTGATAACGGCTTTTGTCCGTTGTAGCCAGTCGAAGCCCAGCACAATAGTCCTCGGAAGACGTTTTAAAACCAATGCTGGTGTCTCTATTTCTAAAGCATTTAGTTGTATGGTTAATAATACGAGTTTTTTAACCCTTTCGCTTCGGGAACCAAACGCGCCTTTTATCTCTAATCCTGGGATCGGTATTTCAGGTAAACTTGTTCCTTCGCGTTGCAATTTCTCATATAACTCCAGTGTTAAGCACGTCACTTGGCTCCCTGAATCGATCAATGCATGTATCTTGTTACCATACAAAGTGATTTCAATCTCAGGTAACGGCGGTAGAGAGTAATCTCTTTCATCTTCTTCCTCCACACACGTGTCGGTATATAGGGTGTTTAGCTGACGTCTTCTCCTCTTACAGTTTAGCTGACCTCTCGGCTCCAACCACAGCTCGTCGTAATGGTTACTAAGTAGTTTTCCCATTTCCATTATGTATAATTCGCCCTCGCATGCTGTACCATCTCCGATGGGTCTCTTTATTCCCGACTCTGTCCGTCCAAGTCCCCGGCCCGGGCTCCAGCCACACTTTGTCATATATCTATACATAGCTACCATTCCGCCCTTCGTCTTACTCATCGCCGGCGCGGGCGAAACAATGCGCGCAGGCTCATTTAGTTTTCCGAGGCCAACCCGTTCTTCGCATTGTTAGCACTCGGCGCCCCTGTAGCGTTTTCTCCGCGCGCACTGGATTCTGGCTGCCATTTTATAGCGCGATAGGATTCACTTCGGCTTCCTCTCGCTGAACCGCCACGCCATCCATTCCCGCGCCGTGCCCCTCTCATCGACGACCGACCTCTCAAACCCTGTTGATCCGCAGGACCTCCGTACATCGCAGCAGACACGATGGCGTTTCCTCTCCCTGCCGACTGATAACGTGGCCAATTCTGTCTCGGCCCCGACGACCAGTTCCCTCGGCCGTTTCCCGGCATTATGCCGCGACTTGTCGACGGCGTTGCGTTGCTGTTGCTCGCTCTGGCTACGACATTCTGTTCCAAATCGCGTAGGAACTCCGCTGCTTCGAAGAGATTGACATCTCCCTTTCTCGTGAACCATAGCCGTTGAATATCTACAGGGAAATGCCTCATGGCGCTGTTCACTAGATCGTTCTGTCCCAACGGAATGCTTAGGCCCTGCACCTTCTCTACTTGCTCGGCAAAATGCTCGCTCATGCTCTGACCTTGCGACGGGCTCCATGTCGTGTTCATCAGACGGTACTTGGCCGCCTCCTGCTGACGCGAGCCCCAAAACATCCGCTTGAAATCTTCCTCGAAGTCTTCCATGCTGTTCCACTGTTCTTGGTACATTTCCAAGATCTTAGCAGCTGATCCAGTTAGGCATTCTATAGATACCTCTACAGCTCTGCCTTGAGCCCCGATGGCATTTATATATCGTTTCAGTTTCTTCAGGAACTTCATAGGGTTGATATCTCCCTTTCCATTGAATGATGGCTTATCCACTGTCGGTCGAATGACGAACACGTTCCCCGTGCCGTTAGCAGCTCCCTCTGAGCGTATCGAAGCGGGTTCAGATACTGAGACAGCTCTCAGCTGATTTTCCGTCGAAGCCTTCTCTGCCCTCGTCGAGTCCTGTCGCCCGTTCTCCAAATCGGTAAGGCGCTTGAATATTTGATCAAGTTTCTGATTAAGGCCCTCGAGTAGCCCGCTCGACGCATCCGTAACTGTCGCATCTTCTCTCCTAGGTCTCTTGTTAGTGCCTACTTGTATCGTTGAAGCTCCTCCCCGCTTCCTTCCGCGACGTTTACTTAATTCCGACATTTTCACCGTAACCGTTAACTACGTTGGGCTAATTCAAACTAAGTATAACCTGCTCCAGTTACCTACCGAGACGGACTACCTTACTTACACCTAGTCTAAGTAGTCCTAATCTAGTACTTACTGCAGTCTATCCGTACGCTATGTATTATCGAACGTAACCGCCTACCTATTATAATTACCTAGCCTATCTCCTAATAATCTATAAAACTGAAAGCTAACACTACCTAACCTAATTAACCTAACTAACACTAACTAACCTAACAATAACTAACCTAACGGAATAACCTACTGCCTATTAATGAACTAATAGCACATAGGATTAAATTATTTCGTAGCAAAGAAATGTTAATATAATAACGAACTAACGATCTTTGAAATTTAATTATTTTTCAAATAATCTTCTACCTATCGACGAAACTAGTAATACAGTTAGCTAATTTATTCCGCAGCAAATTAAGACAAACGCGATAAGAAAACTAAAATTATAATAAATTTAATCGCTTTAAAATTACCTACCATCTACCAACGAAACTAATAGTATAGTTAGCCAAAATATTTCGTAGCGAATAGATATGAACGCGATAGAAACTAACGGATGTTAATATTTAATTACCTTACTGTACGAGAAAAAAAACTCTTAAATGCACCTCAGAGACACGTTACAATGCACAAAATACATAACAAATTTACATAAAACTCCTGAAAACAACACAGTGATAATACTTGTGAAAGGTATCCAATATCTTATAATTTTGAGTTTCAATCAGAGTTGAAACCAGTTCCTCCCCTCTCAGACCCTCGCCAGTACCCAAACTTGCTAATGTTAAAATAAGACCTTACGTTGTGTATTTATGCCCAAGTTCTATGCTTCAATTTATACCATGTGTATACAATTTAAAACAATCCTGTCACGCGACATCACTTGAAGAGAACCCGATCGTCTATAGTAGAAATTTTTTCTTTATCTGATGCAAGTATGTTTACCAGTGACTAGACGGACCGTCTCAGTCATGAATATCGAACTTCCAATACTTCAAACCTTGTAATTCCATCAATAACTGTGCTGTTCAACTTCCCTATCTGTAGTGTGTAACCTAGTATGAGCAGGTGTGGTAGAGACCTACTATGTTAATATCGTGTAACCTATTACACAGCTGATTTTGGCGAGAGCTACATGAACTGTTATAGTGGTGTCCTACCCCTGAACTGACACTCTTTTCAAGCTATCAGATCATAGATTATAGACACTTTCAGTGCTCTCATGGACCGGCCGATCCGCACTGAGGTTTGGATATCGTATTCAGCGTGGCCTGAGAACCTCAGACTGTCGCGCCGATTGTTGCAACTTGATTAACGATAGTGTAAGCCTTGGGACTAGGTCTCCAGACTTATAGGTCAATACTTTAGTATATCTGAAACAGGACAATGGATAGACTGGCCAGTCGAGATGAACGCCACTGCATCCATATGTATATGTATATATTATTTAGTTTGATTCGGATCCGAGTATAGTGAATGATCAGATGTAAACACCTGTATCTCCCTTTGTCCTTAAATTGTTTCAGTGACCTGATATCCTTGTACGCTAGCTAGTAGCATATCTTGACTATAGCAATAAATGAAACTTCACCAATTCAGCTGTCTCCCCAATTACGAATTATAGTGTCAGTCTGCTATGTGTGATGGAAGATGACAACATTCAACTATTGATGGGTAAAATTAACTTTAGCGCACCTTCTGCTTATAGCAGCTATGATAGAGCATGTCATAGAACTTCAACATAAAACTCAACAAAGAAAGTTACTTGGATTATGCAATATTTGTGGGAAAATAGGTACTCTACTCTTTATCTCTAAATAGAACATAAATTAAACCAAAGTAAATCAATTAATATTTTCATTTATTTTTTCCTTATTAATTATTATATTTAACTTTGCTCGCTTCTTGCCTAGAATTTTATGTGAGAAAGAAGCGAGGCAACAAAACTCACATGGCTCTTTTCAAATAAGCTCACGATACAGATTGTACTTACTTTCTAGCAAGCTTAAGGGTTAGCTCTAATTTCGAACCTAAATCACATTTAACAGTATTAAGCAACTGAGTACGTCTCACAAGTATGATCGACGATCAACAAAACACACATGTGTAGATTATAGTACCGAACCATTCCCCATTTGCCAGTTATGTGAAGGAGAAACAATTTATATACTCCTTGAATTTACCCGTAATATACTTACGGTAAGTGAATTCGTACTAAAAATCTAAATCTATCCTTATTTTCAACTTACGGGTTTAGGCAAATAGAAAATGCTTCGTAATAATAGATAGAAGGGTTACTCAGCTCTTATCGTAGCCGCTGCAATATTCTGCTTCTCTCCCGAACTGCCTTTAAGTTATGTCTATCGAACTTTTACTAGATACATTTCTGTTACACTCGTTATTTTGAAATTATTAGCACAGGTCAGACAAGCAAGTCTCTTCGATAGGCGCCTCTCGTCAACTGACTCCTTTCCTCCAGGCGAGCGTTTGTTTTATTCACGCAGCTCCCCTGGCGGCTGTCTTACGAATCTCCGTTTTTCTATATTGGCGGGTTCACAAAATCACAGACCAGCGAACCCAATATTATCCCGTCTCGCTAATACGCCTCCAGATGGCGTCACTAAAACCCTAATGAAAAAATATCCTAAATCTTTAATTACTACTCGCGTTCATAGATGGTGCAACCTGTGTCATTCATTTCCCCTCTTTTTCAATTAATATCTCATCTCGTTAGTTGGCACTCGCGCCAAAGGGTGGCGTTACTGGTGCCGTTTCATTCTATTTACACGTCTATTACATAACTGCGAGAGATGCTATGGCACCTTATGTAAAACACGTTACGGCGTATAAGGGTTGACTGAGAGTCGATTGCCCCCACGTTAAGTCCGCCTTTGTCGAGCAGAACACCGATACCTTAATCGTACAGTTATATGTTTAGCCAATATAGATTGACCCTTTATGTTAACTTATAGGTATACATGTTCACACATGGTCTTATACATAAACTTATTACTACAAAGTTCTCTTCGCTTTCAAGCTCCGCGAGCGTACGTTTTCATTAACCACTGCACTCAATTTAAATTGCCCTTTTTATCCCTATCAAACACAACACTGATCTCAACCGTCACCGAACTCTTCTGATGAAGTGGCGTCATGACGCGTGAGAGGGGCGTCCTGACCGCGCCCTACGATTCGTCCGTCGGTGCGGCTGGCCGTCACGCTCCTCGCAGGCATGCCGTCTGTCACGATAGTTCGTGAAGAAGGTCGTCGCCCGAGCTCCCCACGCGAGGGAATCGCCCTGACCGTGCACTGCGGTCCGTCCGTCGTTGAGGCTGGCCGTCATGCAGCACATGCGAGAGTAGAGCGCTCGCCGCTCCACTAGCCGTGATGACACGCTTGCAGTCATGCCGCCTCCCTCGGTGCATAGGTTAGGTGATCAGAGCCTTTCCACGGCCCTCAGGAGCACGGCAGCCGGCCCGGCTGACGCTAGTAGAGTACGTCCTCTCGCCACAGGCGAAAGCGTCCTGTTGCTTATGTGGTTTCTGAAATCAATTTCATAACTACACAATATTTGTTCATCTCATAAGATTCAGTACATACGCCGTAGGTACATACAATCTTTTTTTGCCAACTTCCAGAGAACTCGCCCGCGCGCAGCGACTCGGCCGCTCCCACGATACACAAGACATGTGAAAGCTATTAATGTCGCCCTTGATTTAAAATATGTGACACTTTTGCGAAGGACTCATAAACGTAGACCCTAATCTAACAAAAACGTCTCTCCGAGTGCATATGTCTGGTGTCAGACGATATTTATTTTACACGCTCTCAAACTTGTCATGGCTTATCGGTTTCTGCCGCACTTTAAAACCGCTAATAAGCTCGAAGACTCGTTCCGCCTCATCGTGAACAAAGTAACGTTTTGGGAAAGAAATTATTTTAGATTATATAGTATTTATAGTATTTGTTGATTATATCATATCTAGGTCGATAGATTTTTACTTTATTTGCATTTAAAAAATCAAAACTGAATTTTCGCTTACTCTAAAAATTTGTGAGCGATTCACCCTACTCCAACCCGAAAAACAGCGTGTCGCTGTCTCGCTTGCACTCGTGGAATTTGCACCATGCTTGCTTACCTTGTATGAGGCCTTAAGCTCTCCCAGAAGAGAACCCTTAGCGGGCCTGCGAGTCACTAATTCCTGCCAACCCCTAAGGCAGTAGACGCGACATACTAATCCTGCTCCGACAAAATTACCGGCATTGTCTTGTAGAGACCTCACGTGTATTGAAACTCACCTGAGCGAATTATACGCCAGCTAAGCTCTCGAGAACTATGGGAAGGTAAGTATGTAATTACCACGTAGCTAGACCATATTACCACATAAAGATATGTGCGAAGGTATTTAAGATACGTGCGACCTCTTCTTAACACTTACATTACATAAGTACATAAGTATGAAAGATAATTAATTTACCGACACTTACAAACGTTCAACTCATGTAGCGACGATTTGTAGGGTCACTCAGTCTGTTCTACAGGTACTATCATGGAAGCTGCTCGGAGGGACTTGCATCCCTTATTTCTTGCCATCCAACCTAACTCCGCAGTATTCACCGCACAGAAACTGAACACCCTTTTGTTCATTTTTAAGTTTCCGGATTAACAGTAGGTTTAAAGGCTTACATAAGTCGACGTTTCGCCCGCTACGTCACGGGCTTCATCAGGAACTGTGGGAGTTCCTGGACGACGTCTGGTGTCCATTGCACCAGACGTCAAACTGCTCTTTTTCGAAGATTGTAGCTGTGGGTAGGTCGCACAATATTCGGCAGCGGTGCCAGATCGCGATCCGTACTTATGTAAGTCTTTAAACCTTAAAAATGAATATAATTAATAACATATAGTGCTTCTATCCCTAGTCTACAATCCTGCTGGTATGATGTCTCACTGAGCGTAGTTTCGCGTGGTGAGGTTTGGATATTTCTGGTACCTCGGATCCCTCGGCACAGCGACCGGTTTTAATTAAAAATATATGTATATAACGTTCTCGTCCTCTTTGAAGTACATACGCTTTGAATTTT
Source organism: Nematopogon swammerdamellus (assembly GCA_946902875.1). NCBI lineage: Eukaryota > Metazoa > Arthropoda > Insecta > Lepidoptera > Adelidae > Nematopogon > Nematopogon swammerdamellus. The sequence goes on from OX336345.1 coordinate 16,597,318, forward strand.
TGGTTAGTTTAATTTATAGTACCTGGGCGACCGAGCTTTGCTCTGCGTCAACACCTATCTAGATAAACATGAAAAAAATTGCATTATCTAAATACAAAATTTCATCCAAATCGTTAGAGCCGTTTCCGAGAAACCAATTATATATATATATATATATAGGTATATATATTTAGCTCACTTAAAGTAATAGGATATATTTTTAAAATGTATAATTATTTTGCAGGTAATAATTTATTTAATTTCTATTTTAAAACTGCACTATAAAAAAATAGGGCATCTTCTGTAAATCAGTTTTCTAGAAAGAATTTCGTTCATGTTTCTATATATTTATTATACAGCCTGATTTTGTTACCATGCTGGGTATTTAAGGGGATTAATCTGTATCGAAAACTAAGTAGATTCCAGGAAAAAGCTAAAACTAAAAAAAAAACTCCATAAGTTTTGAGGTTTGGTATTTGCGAAAAGGTATGGAGAACTCAATTTTTTTTTTTACTAATTTCGCCACAGTTCTTTTTTTGAATGTACTTAGTTTTCGATACAAATTATCCCCTTGAAACATGCGGCGTATGTGGCAACAAAATCAGCCTGTGTATAAGTGCCCAGTATGGATGTAATCACAGCAGTTGTCGCTCGGTGCTGCAGTGGAAAAGCAGAGAAAAAATACAAACGTTAATATTTGCGACAATCTGTTCGTAACGAGTTTTGCCGGCAGCCTGTGTCTACTGCGGACACTAAGTTCATATTGTTTAGTTTTTATGGTTTCGTCGCAAATTAGCAAAATAGAAAGTTATGAAATTGCTGTTGTCTTTCTTGTATTTTCTTACGTCGCTTAAAATGTTTTATTAAATTCAAAGCCGAAAATAAATAGGAAAATTCGGTTTAGACTTTGAAAAAATAATTGATTCTGGGATTTAACTTGAAACTCAGGTATTATAAATTACAAATTTAAAATCCCCCGACCCCTAAAAAGTCTAAAATAATTTCCGTTTACTTACTTAAAGGAGTTGGAGGACCGTTTAGTAAATAAAATATAAAATCTCAGAGCTGCGCGGGTATAATTATTAAAATTTGTAATTTAACTTTTATTTCAAGCTTTAAAAAAACCACACGCAAATCGGTCCACTTTTTGAGATAATTAATTACTTAATTACTTCATTCATTACAAACATAGCTAAAAACCATCCCGATTAAAGCAGATTTCTAATAAAAAAAACCGCATCCAAATCGGTCCATCCGTTTGGGAGCTACGATGCCACAGACACACCTATGCACACACACACACGTTAAACTTATAACATCCCTCTTTTTGCGTCGGGGGTTAAAACTAGAATAGAATAAGCGTTTATTTCCTCATAATTATTTTCTCTTGCATGAACAAGAACACAAAACAAAGAAAAACAGAAACACTAGCAAAAGGAAGCCACCTCAGGTTATGTGCCCCAGCTTCCTCTTGTTACTCGCACGCCACAAATTTCGAAATTCCTAAATGTATTAAATGCAACAAATAATCAAAAGGTAATTATTTATACAGGTAGTTCAAACACACTTTGTACAAAATATATGGCGCATGCCAATGATATACATAAATTACATTAAATACGACTTTGAAGTTATAATATATTTAACAGCGTTAAACAGTCCTCTATGCCCGTAGAAGCCTAAACGAACATAGTATACATAAATACGGACACTATACTGTGACACTACACTATACTACGGTGCTGTAGCCACCGATTTACTGTAGAACAAATATATGTTTAACCTGTCTCCAGTTTGTTGTTAATTAACTGAACATTGTGTACTGTGTATAAATAACATTCTATTCTATTTTATTCTATATTTTCCTCTATAAGTAAGTAGTAAGAAAAATGGGTACCATTTTTCTGTTTTTGCCACAAAATATGTCTGAACTTTTTCATAATAACATACAATTTATCCCCACACATAAAAATAACTGCCTATCTCTAAAAGTACAAACAAAACATCCAGTGAACATCGTTCCGAGCCGTCGCTCGTCGCCCGAGGCAATCCTTTCCCATTATTGCGAAACATTGAACAGAAAAGCGCACAACACACAAGTGTCTTGTGTCTATTCACCGACAATACTAGACACATGTAGGGCGACATCATAGAACAGCGAACGCTCGCTCTCTACCAGAAGTGTTATTTTCTACGGCTCAGAGGCGGCCACGAAGAATCTGTAGTTTCGTCCAGTTAATCATAGCGAAAATATGGAATGTTCCTCCGGTGTGTGTCCCACTGTGAGTCTTCTAAAGTGGGTCTATCTGTGGGTCTTCAAAAGGCCAATAAACTTGGCGATTACCTTTTTTTTATATTTATTTATTTAATAAAGAAAACATGCCGCCATTAACAATTATAATTTGTAGGTGTAATTTTATACATAGCGTGTGGTCAATTATATGTTTCCCTGATTAGTTTACATGTGTGTGGTGGACATAAGTTTTAATGTGTCAAAGGATGTATGTGATGTGGTGTAGTGTTTTGTGTGTGTATTTGAGGGTTTTTGTGTAGAACATGAGAACAGGAGAACAAAGCCGAGGCTGATATGCGGCCATCTTATATCCAGTGTGTTGGTATCAACCCAGTTGGCTGTAATTTAAGCCTACCTCCTAGTAAGGGGGCAAGGGAAGGGACCTACACTTTTACATCGGTTATTAAAAGTGTTCGCTGTAGAAAGTACTTTGGACATTCCATTTAATGTTTTCTCTGTTCCTTAGTCGACACAAATAGTCAATCAGTGAGAGCCGCAATGCACCGCCTCCGCCGCGTCCGCCTTCCCCTACTTCTGTAACTACGGCTGAAGCCTGCCGAGCCGCCGTCGCCCCGCCCCGCCCGCCCAACAGGCGGGGGCGGGCGGTCAACTGTTGCTTCGTTAAAAGCCTTCATTTCGCTCCAATACACATTGCGGACTGTAATGGCGGCGTCTCGCTTCGCAGATTTTTGAGAGTATCTTTCATTGAGTAATTGCATTTTCGATTTCAATTTGGTTGCTTCTGTCTGTATTGACATTTGTTTATTTCTATTCAGATTGTATACTTTTATTTCAAAAGTGTAATTAGTTGTATAAATTATGATTATATACTCCACGTCACTGGATTGTTTGAACAAAGCGAATACTTTTTCGGTCTCCTCCTCCGTCGTCGTTTCTTTAATCTCTACATGAAATCTAGTTTATATAAATCGTCAAGCAAATCCATTTCCCGTCCCAACTTTTAATCGCTGTAAAACGAAATAATTCCTCCAACAGCAGAGCTTGGCGATTAAATGCGGCTATTTATCGCCCATCAGCTGAAGCGCTCGAGGCCAGCGGCTGCAAGTTGCCGCAACATTAGAAAGACGAACGAGGAACGATCCATCAGGCCGGGATCGGTGGGAAAAAAGGCATGTACACACATTGGTTCAAGCCTGCAGCCACTTACACGTTCGACTGACCGCGCCCAGGTGTGTATGTAGTAGGTAATTATAACCAACTCAAGAACAGCTGCGAGTTTGTGGCCTTTGCTGTAGAGACTCTTGGGGCATGGAGCCCGGACGCGATCAGTTTTTCCACGAAATTGGGAAAACTACTCATTGGCCAGACGCGCCGAGCCGTGCCCGGGCGCATTTCAAGCAGCGGATAAACCAGGCGATGCAGAGGGTGGACGCCGCTTCAGTCATGGAGACTGATATGGACGATTATTTTTATTTATAGTTAAACTTATTGGTATAGTAAATTTTGTTATTATTTTTAGGTCTACATTTTTTACTATTTTTAAGTACCTATTTTATTTCTAATAAAGTATTATGATTTTATTGTAGCAATACTTAACAAATATAAATGTAACTAAATCTAATTAAACTAAACTAAATTAACTTAAAAAAATTAAAACTAAACCTAAAAAAATAAATCAATAATAAAAACCATCGAAGGTATTCCATTGTAGCAAGGTCGGTATCCAAAATGGTAAATTAACTTGAACTCTCTTACAGATACAGTCGTTTGTAGCTAGCCGGGTAGAGTTACTAATGCCTGAGGTGGATAACGTTCTGCGGAGGTCGGCCCCCGCCGCCGCCGCCGCTCCGCCGCCGGACGCTCTCCAGTAATCACAGTTGCGGAACTGCCGGCCGCGCCCCGACGGATCCGTGTCGCGCCGGAACAACCTTTTAACTTAATTGTCTATTGGAGACTCTTCCAATTTTAATAGCTGTTCAGGGGTAGGTTAAAACATGTATATTGAAATTGAATTGTACGGGTGAACCGATATTGAGTAGCTTTACTGTACTGATAGTCGTTACCGTAATCGAATTTTCATAACGGAAAATTTCCATTTAAGGTCCTGTCATATCGGCCGCAGTAGGTATTCGAGGGGGTGAAGCAGGGGTAGAGAATGCGAGGGGAAGGGAAGAGACTCCGCCCACAGTGGGGCGCTTCGCGCGCGCGGCCACGTGGCGCCGCTGCTAGTAGCGCAGCAGGTGATACTTCAACTGTTACCAACATTGCATGTTCCAAAACAAGCGAATGTCGCGTGTCGATCGATAAATTGCCGCAACGGCTCAAAACTATGGAGGTGGCTTTTTACTTGTTATTATTAATTTTTATTATCCATTTATTCACATGTTTCTTTTTATATAAATTTTACATTTAAAACATTAAAACCTAAATTAATATAAAAATAAACGGAGTTTCCACCACCGGAAATTTATTTCTTAATGTTTTTATTAAAAACATTTATTGCAATTTTTTTCGTTTATTTGTGAAATAAAATCTATGGACGATGAGTGAATTATTTTATAAAAATTTAAAGCGCATTTGTAAATTTTTGTCGAGTTCAGACGTGTCATATCACTTGCAACAAACATCACCTAAAATTTGTGTGCTTAAAATTAAGATTCTTAAATAATTCGTTCACTCCTGTCTTTCTTTCTCAAAATGACAACAATGACAGGAATAACTAAATTTTAGCTTTAGTAGTGTCTACTAGAAATAAAGTCAATAGGTTACTAACATTAAAAAAAAAACACAGACCAAGTAGAGTCGAACCCGCAAACCGAGGGTTCCGCACAAATACGATGGGGGGCGTGGCTTTGCAGTGGGGAGGTTTGCTAGCAAATTGCTAGTAAGCTTATTGCGTAGACCAAGTTAAAATAGGAATTTTAGTGTTTTGCTGTCATCATCATCATCATCAGCCTGTATCGGTCCACTGCTGGACATAGGCCTCTCCCAAGGCACGCCACCACACGCGGTCTTCCGCTCTTCTCATCCATCCACTCCCGGCTACCTTTTTTAGGTCATCTGTCCACCTAGCCGGGGGGCGTCCCACGCTACGTTTGCTTGTACGTGGTCTCCATTCGAGCACCCGTCTACCCCATCGGTTGTCGGGTCTACGACAGATGTGCCCAGCCCACTGCCACTTCAGCTTGCTTATTTTCTTAGCAATGTCGACTACCTTAGTTATTTGACGTATCACGTCGTTACGGATTTTATCGGTCAAAGAAATGCCGAGCATTGCTCTTTCCATAGCTCGCTGAGCGACTTTAAATTTGTGGACCAGGCCCATCGTCAGGGTCCACGTTTCCGCTCCGTACGTCATTACCGGCAGAACGCATTGATTGAAGACCTTCGTCTTCAATGACTGTGGGATGGAGGATGAAAAGATGTGGCGGAGTTTCCCAAATGCCGCCCAGCCTAGCTGAATCCTTCTGTTGGCCTCCTTGTCAAAGTTGTGCTTCCCTAGTTGGATGGTTTGTCCAAGATAGACATAGTTCTGCACAACTTCGAGGGTCGCCTCTCCAACTGTTACGTGCCCCGGGACGACGTGTTCGTTGAACATGACTTTCGTCTTGTCCAAATTCATCCCGAGGCCGACTCGGCGGGAGGCGACATTGAGGCCGTTCAGCATGTGATTCAGCTCCTCCAGCGATTCGCCTATCACGACTATGTCATCCGCGAAACGTAGGTGTGAAATGTACTCGCCGTTAATATTAATGCCGTGCTTTTTGCTGTACGCGTAGTTTATTAAGTTTACTTTAAAAAAATAAACTTAATAAACTTTCATACAACATTTAATTTTTAAATTTTCATGCAAAATGGAAACTTTACTTTTTTTTAACCACAAAAACATTGATTTTGATTATACATGTATGCAAAAACGACACGGGCTGCCTCGACATGGTCTCTATTAAGTTACGGTTAATTTATAGAAGGTGCGGAGCGTAGTGACGAATCTTCTATAAATTAACCCTTATAATTTTTTTAAACCACCAAACTGGTTATAAAAATAATTAACATTCCTCACCCCCGGCCATCACCTCCCACTTCAAAGCCACACACACAATGTAAATTAAGTTCATCTCAAGATTAATTTTATGATACATAAATATATTACAAACAAACTAAATTTTGCGGTCAACTTAAATAATAATTTCTCACTAACTATTTAAACGAGACCAGTTTTTCATACTTTCGTATTCCTCCCTTTAAAGTTTTTGAACCACTTTGTCATAAAAGCAAGTAAATATTACATTCAAAATCTGTAAGAAGCAAACAAGAACCAACCAAGAAAGAATCACATAAATTTCTTGTGCACGTAAAGTCCTTTTGCACAAATAGCAGATCAGGTCATCCTTGGAGTACGGCTTGCACCTGTGGGATGGCTCTGACAAATATCAGCTTTTAAAAGGGAAATTGTTTGAAAACAGGAATTTGTTAAAAAGGATTGTGTCGCGCTTTCAATAAAAAAAAAGCGAGTGGGCTGTGTAGGAGACACGGCCGCAGATTCTTTAATTTTATGAAGATCTCATCGATACCTATCCTTGCTTGTCCCACCACACGATTAGTTTGGGAGCAGTAGTTTTCGAAAAAAATAATCCTATCGAGGCCTATAATTTCCTCCAGCGGATGAGTAGTCGTGGATCAGTAGTATAATTTTATTAGAGCAATTAAATGTAGGTTAAAAATATTTTACAAGCTTTTATTTAACTTTCCCTGTATGTTGGTTTGTTAGTATGTGTGGGTCAATTCTTGGAAGCCAAATTAGAACCACTTCCTCTTATCCTACGAAGTTGAAATTTAAAACAAGGCAATGTTATGTAAAAAAAAGAAACAAAAAAAATATTTCAAAAAAAAATTTTATCTCGTCGAGGCCTATCATTTTCTCCAGCGGATGAGTAGTCGTTGATCAGTAGTTTCCGAAATATGCCCTCTCAAACACTTTTCCTTTTTTATTCTGAAACGGCTGAACCAATTTTGAAAAAAAAAATACAACTATTTCAAAAAGAGCAATTTTTTTCTATGTAAAGAAACAATTTGCAAGTCGATCTGACCAGTAGTTCAGGAGTTATAAGCATTTATTGATTTTCTAAGCCTTTTTTTAAGGGCCATATTTATAGAAGGGCTTGATGTACGACTCTCGGGTATGTCAACTTAGCAAGTCGGATATGCCTCACCTTCCTGTAACTCTTATAGTTTCGAGATATAAGTCGCCAAAAGTACATCATTTTCGTGACGCAACTTTTTTGTAAAAAACCGGCTGCAGGATAAAGACGTTTCATCAAATTCACGTCAAAAACAAAGAAAACACAAAAATAAATCTATAAATAAAAATCATGTTTAGGGGTTCTGGTATTTTGTTGAATTTATTGTAGCTTTTCAAATTTCCATCTAATATAGTAAAACAATAAAAATATATTATTATAAAATAATTCTTTTGGGAATCCATCGTGTTTGTGTTTCCGTTTTCAAAGGTGTGACGTAAAAAAATATAATTTTAAAGAAGCCATCTCCACTTTATCCTAATCGCACGCACGCATTTGGCCCTACACTGTGTATCAATTGTCAGAATTAGGCGGAAAAAAATATGGAATGAAACAATGGATTGTCCACAGTGCCTAACGGCATTTTGCCTTTGTCAAATCCAGTAAAACCTACCAATTATTGTTTGTCTAAATAGGACGAATAAAACCATAATATATTTATTGAAGAACATTCAGGTTGATACCGCTTTTCTCGCCCATAGTAGGGGAAGGCAATGCCCGTTCAATACACAATTAAATATCAACTTTCCATACAGGCAAATTGACGTAAAAGATGAAAAGTAAGAGTAACCCAAAAACTTACTTTGAAATAAAAAAAAACTATTCCATATATTTTATTATGATAGGCACTGACATTTTTTATAACAAAAATCGGATTTATTCTCGATTTCGAGAGTGGCGTCATAGTAATGTATAAAGAAAGTACTCAGTTATGTAATTGGAATATTGGATCGAAGTTCCTTATAGCGGCTTGCGCGGTAATGCGAACTGTCAGAAAACGCGGCTGTTACGACCATCTGGTCCTGTGGAAGGCGAGAAAACGACATGCTTTGCAAACAAAGGAAACTGTACTTTCTTTCCAACGTGTAAGAGCTATCTTAATGCCCCGGCTGTTACGACGATCTATATAAAAGGCGAGAAAATGACATTGCTTTGAAAAAAATTAATTTAGAACGTGCCAGTAATTTTTGTAGATCAGAAAATTGACATTATATCAGCCTTCATCTCTATTTATTCTTCATTGAATAAATGTCGTAATGCCAGCCGCAACAATACCTTTATATTCAATGAAGTACCTACTACACTACACTAAGGTAATGCACAGAGAAACATAACATACGAACTAATCCATACTAATATTATAAATTCGAAAGTAACTCTGTTGTCTGTCTGTCTGTCTGTCTGTTACCTTTTCACGCCTAAACCGCTGAACAGATTTCGATAAAATATTGCATGGATATTAATTGCATCTTGAGGAAGGACATAGGCTACCTTTTGTCCCAAAAAACAACCCTTAAGGGGTTGAAATAGGGGATAAAAGTTTGTATGGGGAATCCAGCATTTCTCAAGTTAGAAATATGAAAATTCATATTTAGGCTTTTGGTATGAAATAAAGAGTTACGTGTTTCAGCGTTTTTGCTAAATCAACCCTTAAATTAAAATAGGGGATGATTTCAAAATTATATTTAAGGATTTTATAAAATTTCGTACAGAGATGAATTGCATCCTGAGGAAGGACATAGGCTACCTTTTGTCTCAAAAAACAACCCCTAAGGGGGTGAAATGGGGGGGGGGGGGGTGAAAGTTTGTATAGGAGTATCGGTTTTTTTAAAGGTAGGAACTTGAAAATCATAATTCTAGCTACTCATCATAAATACATAATTGTTTCAGGGATTTACCATTTAAAGGGGGGGGGGGGAGGGGGTAATTTGGGGTGACAGTGGCCTTGCCCTTAGTTATGTTCTTTCGTTACTTAGTTACTTACTTTTTCGAGAACGTTTATCGTCTTCCTGAACGCAGCTCGGCCTTCGACCTCGCCCTTAATTACTTACTTTCTTAGAGATGGTTTATTGTATTCCAGAAAGCAGCTTAGCCTGAAGCCTCGCCGTTAGTTACTTACTTTATTTAAAAGGTTTATCGTTTACATAAACGCAGCTCGGCCTTCGGCCTCGCCCATAGTTACTTACTTTAATCGAGAAGGTTTTTCCTCTTCCTGAACGCAGCTCGGCCTTCGGCCTCGCCCTCAGTTACTTACTTTCTTCGAGAAGGTTTATCCTCTTCCTGAACGCAGCTCGGCCTTCGGCTTCGCCCGTAGTTACTTACTGTCTACGAGAATTTGTATCGTCTTCCTGAACGCAGCTCGGCCTTCGGCCTCGCCTTCAGTTGCTTACTTTCTTCGAGAAGGTTTATGGTCTTCCCGAATGTAGCTCGGCCTTTGGCCTCGCCCTTAATTACTTACTTTCTTAGAGAAGGTTTATTGTTTTCCTGAACGCAGCTCGGCCTTCGGCCTCGCCCTTAGTTACTTACTGTCTTCGAGAAGGTTTATCGTCTTCCTGAATGCAGCTCGGCCTTCGGCCTCGCCCTTAGTTACTTACTTTCTTTGAGAATGTTTATAGTCTTCCTGAACGCAGCTCGACTTTCGGCCTCGCCCTTAGTTTCTTACTATGTTCGAGAAGGTTTATGGTTTTGCTGAACGCAGCTCGGCCTTCGGCCTCGCCCTTTGTTACTTACTTTCTTCGAGAAGGTTTATAGTCTTCCTGAACGCAGCTCGGCCTTCAGCCTCGCCCTCAGTTGCTTACTTTCTTCGAGAAGGTTTATGGTCTTCCTGAATGTAGCTCGGCCTTCGGCCTCGCCATTAATTAATTAATTTCTTGGATAAGGTTAATCGTCTTCCTGAACGCAGCTCGGCCTTCGGCCTCGCCCTCAGTTACTTATTGTCTTCGAAAAGGTTTATGGTCTTCCTGAACGCAGCTCGGCCTTCGGCCTCGCCCTTTGTTACTTACTTTCTTCGAGAAGGTTTATAGTCTTCCTGAACGCAACTCGGCCTTCGGCCTCGCCCTCAGTTACTTACTGTCTTCGAGAAGGTTTATGGTTTTCCTGAACGCAGCTCGGCCTTCGGCCTCGCCCTTAGTCACTTACTTTCATCGATAAGGTTTATAGTCTTTCTGAACGCTCGGCCTTCGGCTTCGCCATTAGTTACTTACTTTCATCGATAAGATTTATAGTCTTCCTGAACGCAGCTCGGCCTTCGGCCTCGCCCTTAGTTACTTACTTTCATCGATAAGGTTTATAGTCTTCCTGGACGCAGCTCGGCCTTCGGCCTCGCCCTTAGTTACTTACTTTCTTCGATAAGGTTTATAGTCTTCCTGAACGCAGCTCGGCCTTCGGCCTCGCCCTCAGTTACTTACTGTCTTCGAGAAGTTTTATGGTCTTCCTGAACGCAGCTCGGCCTTCGGCTTCGCCCTTAGTTACTTACTTTCACCGATAAGGTTTATAGTCTTCCTGAACGCAGCTCGGCCTTCGGCCTCGCCCTTAGTTACTTACTTCCATGGATAAGGTTTATAGTCTTCCTGAACGCAGCTCGGCCTTCGGCCTCGCCCTTAGTTACTTACTTTCTTCGAGAAGGTTTATAGTCTTCCTGAACGCAGCTCGACCTTCGGCCTCGCCCTTAGTTTCTTACTATGTTCGAGAAGGTTTATGGTTTTCCTTAACGCAGCTCGGCCTCCGGCCTCGCCCTCAGTTGCTTACTTTCTTCAAGAAGGTTTATGGTCTTCCTGAACGCAGCTCGGCCTTCGGCCTCGCCCTTAATTACTTACTTTCTTCGAGAAGGTTTATAGTCTTCCTGAACGCAGCTCGGCCTTCGGCCTCGCCCTTAGTTAATTACTTTCATCGATAAGGTTTATAGTCTTCCTGAACGCAGCTCGGCCTTCGGCCTCGCCCTTAGTTACTTACTTTCATCGATAAGGTTTATAATCTTCCTGAACGCAGCTCGGCCTTCGGCCTCGCCCTTAGTTGCTTACTTTCTTCGAGAAGGTTTATAGTCTTCCTGAATGCAGCGCGGCTTTCGGCCTCGCCATCAGTTGCTTACTTTCTTCGAGAAGGTTTATGGTCTTCCTGAATGTAGCTCGGCCTTCGTCCTCGCCCTTAATTACTTACTTTCTTAGATAAGGTTTGTCGTCTTCCTAAACGCAGCTCGGCCTTCAACCTCGCCCTCAGTTACTTATTGTCTTCGAGAAGGTTTATGGTCTTCCTGAACGCAGCTCGGCCTTCGGCCTCGCCCTTAATTACTTACTTTCTTAGAGATAGTTTATCGTCTTCCTGAACGCAGCTCGGCCTTCGGCCTCGCCCTCAGCTACTTACTTTCTTCGAGAAGGTTTATAGTCTTCCTGAACGCAACTCGGCCTTTGGCCTCGCCCTTTGTTACTTACTTTCTTCGAAAAAGTTTATAGTCTTCCTGAACGCAGCTCGGCCTACGGCCTCGCCCTTTGTTACTTACTTTCTTAGAGATGGTTTATCGACTTCCTGAACGCAGCTCGGTCTTCGGCCTCGCCCATAGTTACTTACTATTATCTTTGAAATTCGAATTTCACGCGAGCGGAGCCGCGGGCTCAGCTAGTTAACTATAAGCCCAAGCCCATGTGTATAATGATCTGTATTACTGATGTGAAGAGGAAATAAACGTTATTCTATTCTATTCTATTCTTCTATTCTATGTACATATCTGCTAATATCGACTAGCAACAACACTTTTACATAGGTTTGCACTCATTTAATTCTCATTAAAATAAATCAAATATATACCTAACTAAGTAAAATACTGCACTAAAAGTAAAAAATGTTAAATAATAAACATGTGATCAAATCAAATGAAGTAAAGCAACTGTTAGCTGACGTCGCACCAATGCAATTGGGGAAAACAGACAGACAAACACTTCCAAAAAATGCTTGTGGATGATATCTCAGTTGTACTGAAAAACAATGACATAGGTAAACTAAGAGAATCTTTTATATATAACTGGCGCGCCTTAATTGAATGAAAAGAAAAAGATAAGCCCAGGAATGAATAGGTGAGATGCCGGGAAACATCAACATTTGTAACCTGTTTTTCGTTACGCATAATTTAGTTGCGATTTTGACGCGACATTGAAAGCATCTCAGTTGAAGTGTAGTTATTATTGAAAGGCATTGTTTTGTGATTCTGCAACCTGTGGTATATAAGGTCTTTCAAAATTAGTTAATAGTACGCTAAAGGGGGGGGGGGGGGGGGGGGGCAATTTTTTTTTTATATGTAAAATGTAAAAAAAAATATTTCTTAATGGTTTCATTTTCATTCCAGGAACAAAAAAGATAGAATAGAAAGAATTATATTTTTTTTACCTACTTACACGTGTTACATCATAATGGTAATGAAGACTTTTTTGTTACTGTTATGAAACTGAATCGATTAGGCTATAAAAATCAACCACCAATTTTTTTATTTAAATACATAAATTATTTTTTACATAAAACAAGCCCTAGGTCCAAAATTTTTTATATAGGTTTTACTCCCTATATGATACAGAACCCCCCCTTAGCGTACTATTAACTAATTTTGAAAGACCTTATATATTTATTTTAAAAATATTTTGTTTTTTTTTTGTAGCTTGTTTAAGTAACAATAATCATGCAAATTTGAACTTAACCAAATATTGAAAAAAAAAATATTATGAATGTATAGCGGGATATTTGAATGCAATCTCCGCGAGGTGCCGTCTACATTTTAATATGGGCTTATTGTGCAATTAATATTGTAAGCAAAAAATCAGCTACCAAGTCTTGCCAAAAACACCATTTCAATAGATTTTCTTCTCATAACTCATTCATCTGTAATCAATCATGATCAAATGAAGGAAATATAATTCCGTCATGGAAAAAAAAAATTATAGTAATTTTCAGTTGCTACGTTGGTTGACCCACTGTGCGCCGCGCTGCTCCGTCGCCACCGAATATATCCGTCGCGGCCGCCAGCCCGCCGCGCCGACCGCGGCTCCGCGCCCGGACCGCCGGCCGATCCGCCGCGCCGCCGCCGCTCGGCTCAGGAGATTTTGACATTGAAAATGTCTTTTCGTTCGTTCCTATAGACCCCACGAAAAAGTGCAGTTTTTTATGTAATCCGGTATGGGTGGTTGAGTCGGAGGGGCCAAAGCGCATGCTCCGACCAGCCAATATCACCTCCGAGAAGGTAGGTGCCATACCGGAGACTTCCCTGGATTGCTGGCTATACTGGACTAGAGGAGAACACAGTCGAGGCTGCTATGCGGCCATCTTACATCCAGTACGGTGGACCAACCCAGTCGGCTACAATTTGAGCCTACCACCTAGTAAGGCGCAAGGGAAGGGACCGGTTCCGAACGGGGAAGCAGCAGGTGTAGGTATGCTCGTAAATTTTTTCGTCAGAAAAAACTCATTGGTACACGCCGGCTGGATTCGAACCTGGGACCTCCCGCATGAGAAGCCGATGCCCAAACCACTCGGCCACCCGCCGCTAATATATATCTCTCGGAGAGTTGTGAAGATATGATATATCCAACGAGCCCAAATATGGTGGATTTATCATGTGTAGTTTAGGAGTTCCTATGGCTTCCTTCCGGCTCCATCATCAGGACCTTGGAAATAACATATGACTAGAGTAATTGCGAAGACAAATCCAACGAGCCCAAACACGGTCGATTTATCATGTGTGGTTTAGGAGTTCCTATGGCTTCATTCCGGCTCCATCATCAGGATCCTGGACATTATATATGACAAGAGTACTTACGAAGATAAATCCAACGAGCCCAAACACGATGGGCCTATCATGTGTAGTTTAGGAGTTCCTATGGCTATCTTCCGGCTCCATCATCAGAACCCAACTAATCTTTTCCTTATCCCGACTTTCTCGTGTCGCTCAGCGACAATATTTTTTCGAATTCCGTAGATTCATTTTCAGTGTGCTCGATAGTCGTGTAAGACACGAAATCTGTGAATTTTTTTGGGAAAGGGGGCTCGACTTCCGATGTGTTTCTTTCAGGGACAGTGCTCCCCCCCTCCCCCAACATATTCACTGCTCCCCCTCACCCGGAGAAAATGGATCAAAAAGTGGTACCTTGTCACATGAAGCAGTAGTAAGGGGGCGTATGTGTACAGCAAGCGAGTGAGTGTGACAAAGTTGCAGGAACAGATAAAAACATTTCTTTATAAAAAAAAAAATATCCGAAAGTAGAAGTCTCCGTGGAAAATTAGTTTTTGCTAATAGCTCCTTAGACCCTCGCCCACCAGTACCAGCTACCAGAAATCTTCTAATAATGCCGCGATATACTAAATCATACCCTAATTCGCTGACGTACCGTCTTGCTTTGTTTCCCATAGCTGTAGTGCTTTAGTAGGTACGATTTTGCGTAAATTATTTCGAGTGGATCGTCACGAGCGCGCGCGTCCTCTCACTTCGAGCTTCTGGGGGTGACTGGGGCGTGTCGGGCGACCGGCAACTCCGGCAAGATAGCGAGACGCCGCTTTCGTAGGTTGGAGTAGGATAAAGCGCAGTCACGCTGCTCGGAATATTTAGCGTAAGCGACAATTTGATTTTTATTTTTTTATTCCAAAACTACGAATCTAAACAAAAAAATAAAAAGCCTTCAATCTAGATATTCATTAAACGAATAAAATATATTTTTTCCAAAGCCCTGATTTGGTCACGTTGCCTTAAATACGTTTTTAAAACGAAATTCAGAGCCATGTTCATGATTTTTTTCTATCGAGCGAAGTTAATCAAATCGTGTTTTCAAAAAGCCTTCGATCTGCGCTGATAGATGAAGTTTAACATATATTAAAACTGAATCTGTCAGGTAAGTAATATTGCCGGCATTCTTCTTGAAGTTCGAGTCAGACGCAGTCTAACATCACCTTAAACTAGGGCTTGAGTCGGCAGCGAGATCAAATTGAGTTTAAATTTAAATATGACTTTAATGTTTTCTTTTTTAAGATTTGGTTGAATTGGGTCTCTATTAATAAATTGAATGAAACAAAAATTGTATTGCCGTATTGTTTATTGTTATAGTATAATTTCATACATAGGTAGATAACCTACGCTTGGACATGTCGAAAATTCCGCCAATTCTAATTTAATGCGAAGAAGAACTGACAAGCAAATTTTGCAAGTCTAAACAAAGTAAACAAATACAATTTACAAGAACTTGGCTTAAATTACAAATTTTAAAAACCCCCAACCCTTAAAAAGTTAAAAATAATTTCCATTTACTTACGTAAAGGAGTCGGTCGACCGCTGTGTAAATTCCCGCGCAACTATGAGTTTTTATATTTTATTTACTTAGCGGTCCCTCGACTCCTTTAAGTAAATCAAAATTATTTTAGACTTTTTAAGGGTCTGGGTTTTTTTTAATTTGCATTTTTACTTTTTTTCAAGTTTTTTTTTTTAAAACCGCCAATTCCAAAATCGGTCCACTTTTTAAGATAATAAATTTTTTGATTACTTGATTCCAAACATAGCTAAGAACAGCCCTGATCAAACAAGCGTTCTAATAAAAAACCGCATCCAAATCTGTCCATCCGTTTGGGAGCTACGTGGCCACAGACACACCCATACAAATACACACATACACGCACACACGTTAAACTTATGACACCCCTCTTTTTTCGTTGGGGGTTAAAAACTAAAATTAACAAGATGGACAAAAATAAAATGTTTCAAATAAATAAAAATACAGATTTTATGAGTCTAATACTACTACAAAGTTTACGTTCGTGTTTAAACACTGCCCTCTAGCTAGCTAGACTAACCCGAAGACTATTGATACTGATTGACAGTACTACCACAGAAACACACTGAAGCGGGATATATGTAGTATATTTTGTACTTGTATTTTTGCGTGCGTCATAAAAAGCGAAAAATGCGCCTGTTCGCGCGGTGGTGTCGGAATGCATTAGCATATTTCTCGGAAAACTGTATAAATTTTACCTTCGAACGTTTTATGTCGCGGCAGGCATTGTTATGTCGCACTCGGTGTTATATTTCAAAATTACTTGAGATTTTAATAGCATTTTTGCGTTCTTTGAAAATTCGTAATGTAGCACCAGGGAAGGCCTCATTTTGCCAGACAAAGTAATCAGCAAGTGGATAGTGCCGTAAGCTCAGCACCTCAACACCGCACCGGACGCGAGCAAAGCCGACAAAATACGTGTTCTAATACGTGTTCTATTCTACGGCGACTGCGGAGCAAAACTCACGTTGCGGCTGAGAGTAGGGCGTATAGACGGGAGACGCGGCGGGCGACGAGCAGGGCGTGTAGCGAATTCTACCAGCTCCTCATGTTTGATTCGCAGCATCAGACTGAAATCCGTCTCCAATAATTAATTGTTCTATTTGCATTGTGTGAGTCTTACTTATCACACTGGACCTAAGATGGCCGCTTGCAACCTAGGCTGTGTTGTACTCTAATCCAGTATAGCCAGCAATCCAAAGGGGAGTCTCCATGGCATCTACCTCCTCGGAGGTGATATTGGCTGATCGGAGCATGTCCATTGACCCCTCTGATTCAGCCACCAAAAAAATTATTGATAATTTATGAAAATAAATTAATGTCGATAGTCATTGGGGATACATTATCCAAATGGGAAATAGTGCACATTTGTGTGGGTTTAATTACCGCATAGTTTATAGAAAACGCGTCATCTAACATTTTCTCTTCTAATTAAATAAACAATTTATATTTATAGCTTAAATTTTCCTCGTTTCAACAACGCCCGCCCTATGGTCGCTAATCGCGTAACTCCCCGGTCATAACTAGAACTTGCGAAATCCACCGCATCGCCCGTGACACTCGGTTCGCTCGGACACTATCACCCCACCGAGAATTTAGCTTTCGGCACACGGTTTGGACGTTGGACGTAAGATTGGACTGTAACTGTCGCAGTTTACACCGGACACAATGCGCTCGTGTTGCTGGTCTGGGATTACACGGCGGCGAGGACTGATGCAGTTGCATCTGTCATTTTCTAGGATACCTGCTCACTTTATCTGGGTGTTATCTGGTGGTGTGTATAGCTTTAGTTAGAAGGATTTGTAAAGGAGTTAGTAATTCTGTCTGAACTGTAGGTCCTTCCCTTCTTACCTTACTAGGTAGTAGGGTTTATCCCGGCCCGAATGGTACCACCGCACTAAGCGAAACGTCGGTCGAAACGGCTATGTAAATAGTTCGTGTTTTCCGTCCAGTTCAGTGTAGCCGTCATGAAATGAAGGGAAGCACTGACATGGCACCTAGTTCACCCGGTGTTATGGGCTGATATCACGGATGTTGTAGGTGATGTAGCCAACCGTGTCAGTTTCCATAAAAAAAAACTTTACCTCACGGAGGGATTTGAGTCGTTGCACCATAGACGAGCAATCTGTTTTATATTTTTTTCTTGTTTATTGAGCATTCATGTGGCAGTAAACTGCACTCGACCTTGTCGCAATTTTTTATATCCGGTTCAATTACACCCACGAAGCAGAAACAAGAAACATGGCAGGGTATTTTTTCCATATATCTGCTCCCATCCGTAGCTGCCACACTCGCCGGACTCGCTCGGAGCATCCAATATTGTTGACATCCAACTACTGAGAATGCATCGCTTTTCGAAGTCGTTCTATGTTGTACGGCGAAAATATGTAATGGTCTTTCGGTGAGTGTGCTCTCTACTCTACTACCTATAACCTGGGGATCTTCAGAATGCGTCTTAATTTCGTATTTCATTTCATACAAAAATTGAAAATTGAAATAAAAACTCGATGGACAGTGAGATTGGCGATATTTGGCGAAAGTGCTGTTTAGGTCTAGGAAGTGCAATGACCTAGTTCAGTCCACTTTTTCTTTTGATGTCATTCAAATTTAAGTGTTGGCAGTTCAATTCTACTAGTTAAGTATGTAAGTTAGTCATTTTATTTTTATTTAATAAAGGTGGACGTTAACCGTCCACCAAATCTCGATTGAACGATTTTCACCAAAAAGTACTATAAACTGACTGAATCTGGGAAAACATTTCAGAGCTTTTCGTCTTCAAATATGGACCCCTTTCGAACCCTGAAATTACGAAACCCTACCCTGAAACACTCTGTATAAATCCGACGACGACCTTTTTATCCGCCTTATAGCTGTCATGGCACCTCTTTACCAACAAAAAAAAAACGTTTGGTGTCGGTGTATGTAGAATGACCTGCGCTCGGCCTTAAGAATTTCAGCCATTGAATAAAGTAGTCGGTTAGTCAATCAGCGTGTCCACTGCTGGACATACGCCTCTTCGATTTTCCTCCACTCCTCCCGGCCTTCAACGGAACGGAACCACTGCTTTACGCCGACGTGCGTGATGTCGCCGTCCCACCTGGCGCGACTAAAGTGAAGTGGCGGGAATAAAGTAGGCCTTTCGTAAACTATAAAACTCTTTATTATCCACACGGCTTACTCACAATTGCTATTTAAGTAAATTTAACTAATTACACACTTTGTTTGCGTTTGTGGCTGTCCCTTTTAACGAGTTCTACCTAAATAAATGTGTACGTAGTGCGGACTTAGCGTTGGCTCAACCCGCCTTAAAATTCTTCGCGTATTCAGTAAAATTAACCGCTCATAAAACTCGTACGCGATTTATATTCATGCTTCGCTTCGTAACTTTCACCGAAGCTCTCGTGTTTCCGTTTCGTGAACACGAACGAATTAAACTGCATTCCGTTCGTTGAACAAATACTCGTAACATCCACGCGCCACCAAACTAAATACTCTAGAAGCACCTCTCGGTAAACAAGTGTGCGTGCCTTCACACGCAGTAAAATTTTTATCAATATCAATTATCAATACTACTATAATAATAAATCTGCAAGGGATGGTTATGGAGTAATTTACTGTGTTTTATGAGATATTGCGTTTGTAGACTCTATGTATGATACTAAAACTAAATTGACGATTTTTAGAAATCTTTTCTGTATGTATGTATGTTCCTCCGTAACTCTTAAACTGATCATCCGAATTCGATTAAACTTGAACAGGCACATTTGATTATACGGGACACAGGATAGGCCGGTGTCCCGTATAATCAAATTCAGCTATGGTTACGCTAAGATGTGGCTATTTTTGAATCGGTCATACAAACCGAATTGTTCCGCGCGCCGAAATAAAGATACCGTAGCGGGCTTACTTACTTTCTTCTTTTTAAATACGAATTTCACGCGAGCGTAGCCGCGGGCAAAAGCTAGTCATGAATAAATTGAAACATTCTTGCCATGAATGCCCTAACGCTCCTCACCCGCGTATTTGCGGACATACGAAGATAAGTTGAGCCATGCAACACAAGCCATCAGACAAGTTTGAACTCAGCTTACAAGCTGATTTTATTCGGCGACATGCTCTTTCGGGAGTGATGTATGGAGAAAGGCTTATCTAGGTAGATCAGTGCCGCGCTCCCCGTTCCCATCAAAGAGCCGTTACATTTGAATCCGCTCGGCACAAATCGACAACGTCAACGTATCTCGCTGAATCAGCACGAGTTGGATGTTTGTGGGGGGCGTCGTCATATGCCATTCCGCTAAATTAATTGATCCTTTATTGGAGATGCTTTGTAAATATATTATATGACCATAGGTATTTAGTGTTGTAGGATTTTTCTAGTGCACGAATGGGAATTTATAAATTTAAAAGAATTTGAACATCCGACCAAAAGGAGTTGTTTGACCGTAGGTGTTTTTGTTAGTTTTTAGGGTTCCGTATCCATACTGAAGCCTATCACTAAACCTTCGTCGTCTGTCTATCTATCTGTCCGTCCGTTCGAGTGCTGTATCTTTTGAACCGTAATAGGCAGCCGGTTGAAATTTTAACAGAATATGTGTTAGATAAATAGGAAATGATTTTTTGCTCCAGTAAACATTAAACAGTAACAAGTGCATCAGAAAATTTACATAAGGTGCAAAGGCGAACTTATCCCTTACAGAGATTTCTTACAGTCAATCTTTGGATGTTTGAGATTCGATAATATAGTGGAATGTAAGTAGGTACATAAGTAGCAAAAGAGTTGAGCGTGAGAATTGAAGATAAAATAATAATAAGAATACTTATTAACAATACATATAAGTACATGCTAGTTAAATACAAGTCATACATGTGTGCATACATACATATAAATTACCAAATATATAGAATATTATGTACAAATAAATATACATACATACATACTTGTCCATCCAGGTATGAAACAGGTTATTATGGCGTTGTGCCAAGAAATAACAAAAAACGCAAAAAGTAAAAAAATTATGGGAGTATCCTTACAAGAAACGGCTAAGAATCGATTGGTAATTCAAGCTACTAAACAATAGATGGCACCACAGGTAGTTTGCATCGCAGACATACACAATATAGACGGATATAGTTTTTTGACAGGTATGGTATAGGGGATCTACGGAACCCTCCTTGCGTGAGTAAAACTCGCACTTGACCGATTTTATTAGTCCAACATCTGAAAACACTTGCTTATGTTAGTAAGTACTTGCAAACACTTTTAATCCATGAATGCTAACACTAAGTAATCTGGGAAAATGTGGGTTATCATATCATATGTGGTCAGTGGCGGCTGGTGACTTCAGTGACCGGTAGTGCGCTAAGTACTTAAAACCTAGGTACTTAAATACCAAATTTCCCAACACATTCCCGTCATGTTATTTTAATATCGGGACTTCCGAATTTTTTAAACGCCTGCGTTTTATTATGTACGTACCTAGTATGAATATTCTCAAGACACTCAATGAGTTGCAAAAAACAAGAAGAAAAAATCCAAACAAGTTTTTAACTAATTTTTAGTACCTTTATGAACACACCCATAGACCACAACACTAACTGCAGCTTTCAAAAAGAAAACAGTAGTAATGTCCCAAAAATACTTCAAAAAAATATATAAAAATAAAAGCATTTGAAAAGTAGGAATTGAACCCGGGATCACCTGATTGTAAAGCCTTACCTTTAACCAGCGCTAAGGCAAATATCGGCACCTCTTAATTCCAGTATCACGTGACAGAAAGCACAAAACCTAACCATATCCCATTTTAAATATTCGCGCGCTAACGGGTATGTGACATCATCACATCACAGCGCGCTGACTCTAGGCAGACGGACTCGTGCAAAACGAATCGCTCGCGACGTGTCGCACGCGCGGCTATTCACGATATAGCGTCGTTGTTTGGCGCTCGTGCGCCGCACGCAGAACCATTTCGGCCCATACTGTTTCTATGAAGTATCTTTTGTCACCGCTCTCCCAGCGGTGTTTTGCCGATCCCCATACATTCAGTATTGGAGACCCGCGTGCGTTACTCGATTCCGCACGGGGCGCGCGTTTAAACGCAAAAAAGTGCCTTGTGGTCTATAAAATAAGGTCGAACTCACATTCGTATTTATTTGGAGTACGATCATTATGGTTTTAATGTAGGTATGTTGAAGATATTATTTATTTTGAGTGAAGTGAAGACTTCTCGTGGTATGGTAGTGCGGCGCACGATAGCACTTTAGGACCAGCCGCCAGTGATGTGGTAGTCATGGTCTTTTTGGCCGACGACGTTTCGGACTAGCGCGTGCAGTCCGTCTTCCGAATCATCGGCCAAAAAGATCGCGACTACCAGCCATAGCAAACTTTTTTTTTTCAAATTGAATTTAGTTTTTTTTTTAGTTTCCGTTGAGTTCCTGCTGAATTGATTGCTGCTTCAACGCTTGATGTTTGATCGTTGCTACGAAGCGAGCGTCACAGTAAAGTTGTGCAAATAATGAAAGCTCTTAGTATAAACACACATTATTCCTTTGAAACAACTGCGTCGGCAACCATTAATGCTGGAAGGTTCGTTAAAGGTTCCCTTTGAAATTGTATACGACCTTATTAATTTTCTCTTTGAATCTGCTGTGTGTTTCGGGCGGTAGATATTCTCGTCTGTACTTCGTGTTACGTCCTTCCCTCGTGAATTCGTTTATTGGAATTATCTAAAAGATTCGAATTTAGCAAATATTTTCTGATTGATTGACATACTGTGTGGGGCCGGTACTTAATAAGAATAGCCCCACTGCATCTCTCCCCGTGCACGTCGTCAAAGGCGACTAAGGACTAAGGACAAATTGCTGTGTATAAGGGCGACGGGCTAGCCACCTCTCACCTTGGCGCGGTCTTTCCACCGAGTCGTGCAGCAGGTGAGCCTTCGTGCCTTACTTGCTGCCTGATCCGTGTTGTACTGTAATTTACGAGAGTACTTGCAGCAGAACACCGTTTGCTCTGCTTACCCCGATTGTCGGGATGCGGCGTGTGGTGTGTTATGTATGATTGGCGTAATCATGGAATTGATACTCATGCCGACTGACGTATAGGACAGTTTCACGTTATGCATCTTAGGGTATAGTTTGAGACACATGAATAGAGCTCTCGTTAACATTCAAAACAAAATACCTATTATGTTTTGGCGATTGGCAACAAGAACTCTATTTACATGCCTCGTACTATAAGGTGATGGATGTTAATTTGTCTAGACGGTTACTCCTATTCGACATAATTATACATATTTTTGTTTAATTATTTTTACTATTAAAACAAACAAATTTAAAGTAAGAAATCCATAAAAAAAATCCACCTTCAAAAGTTTCTACAATAGTACGGCTATAATTAAATTAGTATGCGCCAAGTAGGTAGGTAATTTGAATTTGAAGGCACAAACATTTTTGGTTGAATTATTTTTACAATTAAGACAAACAAATTAAAAGTAAGATATCCATAAAAAAAATCCGCCTTCAAAAGTTTCTACAATAGTACGGCTATAATTAAATTAGTATGCGCCAAGTAGGTAGGTAATTTGAATTTGAAGGCACAAACATTTTTGGTTGAATTATTTTTACAATTAAGACAAACAAATTAAAAGTAAGATATCCATAAAAAAAATCCACCTTCAAAAGTTTCTACAATAGTACGGCTATAATTAAATTAGTATGCGCCAAGTAGGTAGGTAATTTGAATTTGAAGGCACAAAAAAAAACTGCAATAAAACACATCGAAAAGCAATATCGCAATCCCTTTAACCCGACTACTCTTTGTTTTAAGTTTTAAGTAACATTTCATACATACGAATACATATCCAGTTCGATGCGCTGTTATAAATGCTTTGTTTCACACACACGAACTCGAATTTCGGCAGACGGATTCCTAAAAGCTTGATTGGGAAATACCTGATTGGAATTTGAAAACAGCACGCTACACGCCGTCGATATTAATTTCCATACTGCATACCGGCTCGTGCGTGATGGCCCAGAACGGGACTTTTCGAGGAATCATTTTCGAGTTTTTACGATGCTGTATAGTCGACATCTCGCGCGAAACCACACTCAGTGAATTGTCTTGTCAGCAGACTTGCGGGCTGTTGCTGAACTGTCTAGTAGCTAGCCTGTTAGCACAGCTTAATAAAAGGAACTGTTACTTTGAATTTTGTGTACCTCCCAAGTTACTATATTCGGATAACTCACTCGGCGGCGGCGGCAAAGCGGTGCGCCACCTGAAAGACATTCCTGGCTCCTTTTGTGCACACTTCGGCAGACTTCGGCTCGAAGAAAGTGGTATGAGTGATGTTTTGGGGGTTAAAAAAAAATAACCAGGGTTAATATAACCCTAACCTAATGTTGAGGCGGCGCATGTCGTTTTTGTTACGTTTCGTTTCGAGCCGAGTGTTCACGAAAGGAGCCGGAATGTCTTTCAGGTGTCGTTTCGGGCGGTAAAGCGCAGGTTACATACTTACTATCTTTTGCAGCCATACTCAAAGTGTGCTCCGCGGAGCCTCTGTGGGGGCTCCGCGAGAATACGAAAAAAAAACCATCAAAAATACACCTCTCCTCTCTAGCTCGATTCAGCTCGATCCATTAGATATTTAAATTATTGTTTTTATTATCTTTTATTATAATATATTATGTAAGTAACTGTTACATTGTAATATGATTATTAATAAATAATGCACAAAAACAAATGTTTTGTTTATTTTAGGGCTCCGTCAAATATTTCGCTTTCTAAAGGGGTTCCGTCACCAATAAAGTTTGAGAACCGCTGATCTATTGGATAAATACCACTGGATGTATCGAAACAGTACTGAAGCTACACCTATACACGTACCTAGTCTACTCACGTGTACATGTCTACATTCGATAATTGCCACTTGTATCAGTGCTGGTAACATGTAATATAGCATCAAAGGGCACCCCTTTGATTCCATGTAGGTAGGTGTAACTATTTGTGATGTGCGTATGTGGATCTTCCCTTTGACGTTTACGCGAGCAATCACACGAGAGTTATATCGCGAACTGCAGCCGACATTGAGCATAATATATCATAATAGTACACTGACTGTAGAATTATATTACATTGACTGTAGAATTATAGTACACAGATACAGACGATGTTGATAGGCTTCTGTATGGGTAAAAAACCCTAAAGATTTACCTCAAGTCTGCAACGGCAAACTTTTCTCGATCAGGTTTTTTTTTTTATGGAAACTGACACGGTTGGCTACATGACCTGCAACATCCATGATGTCAGCCCATAACACCGGGTGAACTTGGTGCCACGTCAGTGCTTCCCTTCGATCGTGCCGGCTACACTGAACTGGACGGAAAACACAAACTATTTACATAGCCGTTTCGACCGACCTTTCATTCAGTGCGGTGGTACCAACCCGGGCGGGTTAAACCCTACCACCTAGTAATATAAGAAGGGGGAGTCATATCCCTTAGTCGCCTTTTACGACATACACGGGGAGTGATGCAGTGGGGCTATTCTTTTAAAGTACCGGCCCCACACGGTACAGGTTTGGGATTTCAACGTGCATAGATGCAGTGGCGGCTTAAGCTGGTAAATGTTTAGACGAGCTGAATCCTTCCCCTTCCAAGTATTCCCAAATGGCGACGACGTCACGCTGCAACTAAGCGCACATGTGAAAGCGTTGCTCAAACAGAAACATTAGCTTTACTCAAAGTTAAAGCGATCCGTGTACATAATTTACTCGCTCCAGCCTTGCCAATCCCAAGTGAGCTGCAGCGAAACTAAGATACACTTTGAGAGCTTGATTCAGCGGTGAATCGCTCGTTAGCCGCTGAATGTATACTGACAAATTCGGTGCTCACTTCGCAATCCTACGAACTGCCGCCAATATTTGATACGTGCAGCTGAATTTGCATTCAGCGCTAACAGTTTGACACCGGAACATCCGCCTTGTGTGCTTTTGAATAGGGAATCTCAAACAGTTTCTCCTATATAGCTGATACAAGTATAGCAGTGGTGAGATATTTACAGACTAACTTTAAACATAATAAAATACGTGTATCAATTACGATCTTCCTGCTCACTCACTCTACAATTTTGAATATAAAATGTTCAAAGAATAGAATAGAAACTCTTTATTGCACTCAATTGACAGAGGAATAGTACACGAAAAGAAACAAGAAATACAGGAGTGCGTAAAGGCGAACTTATCATACCAAGTGATTTCTTCCAGTCAACCTTTGAGTAAGACAGACAGTCAGTCAGCGTGTTCACTGCTGGACATATGCCTCTCCTATTTTCCTCCAGTCCTCCCGGCTTCAGCTGTACGGAACCACTGCCTTCCGCGGACGTACTTGGTCCGGAGAATATGCCTAGTCCGTTGGAACCGCTTGACCTGTCTAAAGATGACGGGAAACTGTCAGACGGTCTCACACTTTAGCCGTGGAAGCAGGGGAGGGTCTCACACTTTTGCCGTGGATGCAGGAGAGGGCTTTGGTTTTTGGATATAATCTTAGTTCCTAGACATATAGTGGGCTCTAGTCAGGTTGCTTGCTATGTCGCAGAAAAAGCGAAACAAATGTCCCGAGGACAATGAGTGATGTCCCGAGGACAGTGAGTGATATCCCGAGGACAATGAGTGATGTTCCAAGGAAAATTAGTGATGTATCGAGGACAATGAGTGATGTCCCGAGGACACTTTGTGATTAACCGAGGACAATGAGTGATGTCCCGAGGACAATGAATGATGTCCCGAGGACAATGAGTGATGTCCCGAAGATAATGAGTCATGTACCGAAGACAATTAGTGATGTACCGAGGACAATGAGTGATGTCTCAAGGACAATGAGTGATGTCCTGAGGACAATGAGTGATGTACCGAGGACAATGAGTGATGTCCCGAAGACAATGAGTGATGTCCCGAAGATAATGAGTCATGTGTTGAGGACAATGAGTGATGTCCCGAGGACAATGAGTGATGTACCGAGGACAATTAGTGATCTACCGAGGTCAATTAGTGATGTATCGAGGACAATAAGTGATGTCCCGAGGATAATGAGTGATGTACCGAGGACAATTAGTGATGTATCGAGGACATTTAGTGATGTACCGAGGATGCGTGAATATTTGTATTTAATGTATTTACCTGTGTACAATTTAATTTATTATTTTACATGTAATGCATTCTAAATACAAACAGTATAAATACACGTACCCACAAGAAGAACAAAGCTAAGTAATACAAACCACATAGAAATGCAATGAGTGTTTCCGGATTGATCCGTAATCAGACATGTTCAGTTTCTCATTTTAAGACACCCTGGTTGGTTTTTCCCGAATATATTCAATGTACAGACTTTTTTGTATTTACGATTTTATTATATGTATAGATAGATCCAGAAGATAAATCTACCAACCAGTTGGTACCAGTTGGTAGGATGGAACTAACTAACTTTTGCGCATCCTTGTGTGCATCGTGCATCAAAGCTAGACAGTTAATTAACAAATTAGTATTCTTAATTAATAAAGTCCCTTCATACATAAAATGTTCCAATATCTACTACTAATAGCTGCTGTATCTATTATGAAACACATTTTGATTTTAATATGAATCATCAGGTATTTTTCGTTCAATCGGTGAACACATGAACATTATCACATTTTTAACGCCAATTTACCCTTCACTTTCACTCACCATTAACCGATTGAGTCGATAAGTGACGTATGTAGTTTGTCAACTGACACATATGGCTTAGTAGGCGCTACATAATTAAGTAGGCTCATGCGATACATCCATTTGGTCAGATTTTGCTATGAATTTGTTATCGCACTTAAAATACATACATATCGTCACGCCTTTTTCAGAATGAGGTAGAGATAACGGATCTCTTCGTGGTACGATCCTGGCACACACCTGATACCATAATGTTTCATAAACCACACTCATAATGTTTTTCATACTCGTACTACGTGTATGTATATATTTAATTTATATCTGCTTTACAGAAGGCGGACTTATTGCGAAAAT
The DNA here is from genome assembly GCA_946902875.1 of Nematopogon swammerdamellus. Classification (NCBI taxonomy): domain Eukaryota; kingdom Metazoa; phylum Arthropoda; class Insecta; order Lepidoptera; family Adelidae; genus Nematopogon; species Nematopogon swammerdamellus. The sequence continues at coordinate 16,624,979 of OX336345.1, forward strand.
AAATTTCTTCCACTTCAGTTCTGTTTCATTTGCTTTATGTAATCATAAAAAGCTAGAAGTCGATAACAAAATTTGTAAACACTTCCACTAAAATGTTATAATGCGCATCACCCGGGACCGGCGAGTCCGGTGGGATTACCACGCGGTCCGCGGGCCTCGCTTGAACATCCCATTTGAATAAATCAACGTGCGATCCATATCGCCATGATCGCCACACGCTGCTGGGCTCGGCCAGTATATATATATTCGATGGCTTGGGAATCCCTTCCGAATCCCCTGGGCTAGCCTTGGGGGGACAATAGAGTTAGCTTCTCCTATACATCTAATGACTAATGTGTATATGTATATAGTCGTGCGTGGCACAAAAACAGGGATAACAGGTTTGTCATTTAGCTAGCTCTTAAATGTATAGAAAAATCTGTCAAATGCGAGTTTTACTCGCGCGCGGAGGTTTCCGTATCTATCCGCTATCAATAATATCCGCCTATCCGCTCAGGTGGCATGGTCTTCGAATTTTTATTTCGAAGATAATATGTAGGACGATCGGAGAGAAGCCTCAATGAGGTCGATAGCAATTTACGGTGGGAAAATGACAGCACCTCAATGAGGTCGTTCTCAATTGAGCGGCTATAACAATGCAATGTATAAAAGCCTGTGGCGCCATCTATTATTCAATAGTGTGACTAATCTATTTTATTGTACGTTTCTTGTATGGGGGCTCCCTTTAATTGTTAATATTTGCTTATTTTTCTTGTTTGTTGTTATATCCGCCATAGTAACACATATTCTGTGAAAATTTCAACGGGCTACCTATTAGGCTAAGCGCACACCTTCCGGCGAGCGAACGGACGGCCAGCAACCGTCCGGTCGCTGTGTACTTTGTGTTAAGCGCACACTTTCCGGCGAGCACCGTCCGGCTGTCTTCACTTGCCATTTGAGATTTGAGTCATGGATCGCGCACGTATCGCAGCTATGATAATTCTCCGTCGTCGGCTTCGGCGCAAAAGGCGACGCTTACATTGGGTTCATCCAATAAATACGACACGACTAATACTTGGAGCTTTTTACACTTTGTTTGAAGTTCTACGTGGTGACGAGAAAAAGTTTTTTAATTATTTTCGCATGTCAGTGTCATCGTTTGACAACCTTCACCTAAAGCTGAAAGCTTCTCTCCAACGCCAGGACACCAAACTAAGGAACTGCATTCAACCTATTGAAATGATGGCTATAGCAATCAGGTAAAAGAAACAAGTTTTATTTTTATTTAATTATTTATTTATTTAAGGGTTAACATTAGATGATGGGTTTGAACTGATGGACGAAGCCGGGGACGGACTGGGCGAAGATGCATAATCTTGAGTCAAGTGTTGAGCATAATCTTGGTAGTACTGGTTTAGTGAAGATGCATCGGGATTTGAAATGGGTTGGCTTGTATGTAGTGTGATGGAATTGGAGGCTCTAGGTTGTTGGTTTTGAAATGCAGTATTTGTATACATAATTTGAGTGTTCGGTTGCTGAAAATTGCTTTGTAAAGGCAGAGTTTGAACGTTGTATTCCTGCTGGTATACAACATTCTTTCTTTGCTTTTTTATGTTTGAAACAAGCTGAAGCACCCCGATCTGGAACTGTACTACTTCGTCATCATCAAAAAGTTCAAGCGACGGTATAATTCCATTGAAGAAAGAGACATGTCGATTGCATGGTTTCTCTTCGAGCACTTTTAACATCTGGAGTTCTAGTGCATCTGGTTTATATCCCTTTCGACGACGTGGTTCTGGTTTCTTGAATTCAGGCACCGGAGAGGTTGATGACGATGGCGATGGCGATGGTATAGGTGATAGGCTACTTTCTGTATTGCGTGTGTCTTCCGTCGGTGTTGATGGTGGAGGCAATGATAGGCTATCTTCTGTATCGCGTCCTTGGATTATTTTGTTTAAAAACCCCAATTGGTCGTGATAAATATATTTTTTTATTTTTTGTGCTCCTGCTCCTGATTTCTTACCATCTTTTATCTTTTTAGAAGATTTTATGAAAGCGTCGCGTATATTATTCCATTTTTTAATAACGTCCGCCACTGTAAAAAATAATATTTTATATTGATTTCAGATACTTGGCAACTGGGTGTACATTTAAGGAATTGCACTATACCTACAGAGTTGGAAGCACTACAGCAAGCAAGATAGTGAGAGATGTATGTCGCAGTATATGGTCTGTAATGAGAGTTGAATGTTTGCCTGAGCTCACGCTAGATAAATGGAAAACAACTGCCATGGACTTCGAAAAAAGGGCCAATTTCCCTCACTGTCTGGGGGCCGTAGATGGAAAGCATATCCGTTTAGTGTGTCCAGCTCATAGTGGATCAATGTTCTACAACTACAAGGAATATAATTCTTTAGTATTAATGGCCGTAGCAGATTCAAATTATTGTTTCATGTATGTTGATGTTGGAAGCTATGGAAAAGAATGTGATTCTACAGTATTTAAGAGATCATCGCTGTGGAAGTCAATCGAAGAAAAAACTATAGAACTACCGAACGAAAATTATCTACCAGGAATAGAAAGTCATAAATTACCATATTTCTTTATAGGAGATGAAGCGTTTGCGTTACATAAACACTTACTTCGGCCATTTGGGGGGAACAATTTGACTGTGACCAAAAGGATTTTTAATTATCGCTTATGCAGGGCTCGAAGATACGTAGAGTGCACTTTCGGCATCCTTAGTAATAAGTGGAGAATCTTCCATCGAGCTATAAACGTAAACCCCGATTTTGCAGTTGATATGGTCAAAGCGTGTGTTGTACTTCATAATTATGTTCGGCGCAGGGATGGATATCAGATAGAAGACACTATGAGTGTGATAGGTTTTGACGACCTACCTGCTGAGCCATCTATTCGTGGAAGTTTGCTTGCAAATAACGTAAGAAATGAACTTGCTGAATATTTTCAAACAAACGTTGGTTCAGTAAGCTGGCAAATGTCTAAAATATAAGTTTTGTAATATAGTTAATGAACACGTTATGTAATATTAACTAAAAACTGTAATATTTAATTAAAAAAAACATATTTTTAAATTTATATTAATATAAATAAAAATTTAAATTTTAAACCACACCCAGTGTTGCTTAACAATCGTGTCCGCTCCCACCCTACCTACCATGTGTCTGTATTTGTGTCTGCCATAGCAAGGAGGGCTCCCCTTTAACAGATTAATTTAATAAATAAATGTTTCAAACTAACTGAATGCGTTTCCTTCCGTGTTACTTAGATCTTTGAAGTCGTCCCGAAGCTCAGAACAGACTTCTATCCATGCCTTCTTTGTTTCGTTTCGATCTTTGTAAATCTCTTGGGTCTTGTCCCACAAAACTTCCCTATTTGCCACTACAGTAATTAGATATTCAACGTCAATCTCGAACGTACTCATGTCGAACATCGGGCGCACGCGCGCGCGTGCGATCTCTTCGGACGCGACCGGACGATTGCTTGCCGGACGGTGTGAGCGCTAACATACTGCGCCATAAACGACTGCACATCCGGTCGCCGTCCGGCGACCGGACGAGCCGAGAGTCATCCGGTCGACACACGGCGGCCGGACGGCGGGTTGCCGTGTACCGGATAATGTGAGTTCATTCATACAGCAGCATAGACATAGCTTAATCCGGCGACCGGACGGTGGCGACCGGACGGCGCGCGCCGGAAGGTGTGCGCTTAGCCTTAAGGCTAAGCAAAGTAAAAAGGTGGTAAAAAGCTCCAAGTATTAGTCGTGTCGTATTTATTGGATGAACCCAATGTAAGCGTCGCCTTTTGCGCCGAAGCCGACGACGGAGAATTATCATAGCTGCGATACGTGCGCGATCCATGACTCAAATCTCAAATGGCAAGTGAAGACAGCCGGACGGTGCTCGCCGGAAAGTGTGCGCTTAACACAAAGAACACAGCGACCGGACGGTTGCTGGCCGTCCGTTCGCTCGCCGGAAGGTGTGCGCTTAGCCTTACGGTTCAAGAGATGCAGCCCTCGGACGGACGGACAGACGAACAGATAGACGGCAGAGGCTTAGTAATGGGCTTCCGTACGGAATACGTAAACCTAAAAAAGACAATAATTTATCTTCAAAATCAAAAGTCATAAAACCAACGTTATTCAATTTTGCGTACACATTCCATACCTTACTATGGACACCCTGTGTTTGTTTGTTTTAGTTTGTTCTCAGATTTACAAAATAATCCTGCAATCTCCTTCTTTGCCTGTTATTCAAATATCATTCAACTCTTAAGGTACATCCCCACTGTGGCGTTCGGCAAAGCTGTACGACAAAGCCGAACAAGTCGAGACATTTTTTATGTGTATCCGGTATGGGTGGCTGAGTCAGAGGGGCCAAAGCACATCCAAAAGCACTCTGAGAAGATAGGTGTCGACACTGTCGACATGCCACGCATGGCGGCATGGCAAAGCCACGCGGCTATGCCAAGCGGCATAGTGGGCTCCACATACTCGTAGATGCTAGCAGCTTGAATGGCAGCTCTTCTTATTTCTTTTTCCAACTTAACAACAACTTTCCAACTTATTAACAACTTAACTTACACTAAGTTCCATTTCTAGGTCACGCTTGCTTATTCGCCAGTGCGCAACAAACAAGCTCGATAATAAAAATACACCAAAATATTTCCTCTGTTTGTGTCGCCCGCTTACTCTGTGTGCATGTCGGAAACAGATAAGTTCAGGCAAGTTTATTGAGAGTAATGTCCTTCGGAGGCTGGGTGCTGTGTGGGGTAAAGAATAACTTACATCTCGGCTAGTGCACAATGGTAACTTACTACTACTTATACGTACTTACTCCAGTAGTATGGGACGAGAAGTAGGCGAGCGCCATCTAACGGCAATCAAGGTGTAATGCGGGGCGGAGTGATTTATATTGAACTTTCAATTTGAAATAGCCGGAGCGTTACGTGATGCGTCTATGTGAAACAAATGCCGTTTTGTTTTGCTTAGCTACACAATATTCGTTTATTATGACAACTGAGAGGTTTCATGGCGCCATTGCGATTTCGCTAAAGCTCTTATTTCATCGACCTACATTTCAGGGAAAACAATTTACCTAATCTTGAAATTCGATAACGTTAAGTCAATAAATCATTCGCCGTATCAACAGGCTAGATTAACTGAAGTTCGGTGGCTAGATAGGCTTCAATAGTCAGCAAATCTTTTTTTTTTTATGGAAACGGACACGGTTGGCTACATCACCTACAACATCCGTGATGTCAGCCCATGACATCGGGTGAACTTGGTGCCACGTCAGTGCTTCCCTTCGGTCGTGCCGGCTACACTGAACTGGGCGGAAAACACAAACTATTTACATAGCCGTTTCGACCGACCTTTCATTCAGTGCGGTGGTACCAACCCGGGCGGGTTAAACCCTACCACCTAGTAATATAAGAAGGGAGTCATATCCCTTAGTCGTCTTTTACGACATACACGGGGAAAGAGGCAGTGGAGCTATTCTTTCAAAGTACTGGCCCCACTACTGGTATGCTGTCTCGCTGAGCGAGAGGTGAAGTGGATTTGGGTATGTCACGACCATTTGATCGCTCGAATCAGCCACCCATACTGATTTTCATAAACATTCTAGAAATGCACTTTGTAACACTAAATAATAAAAATCTCAGCTCAAAAATAACGGAGAAAATTTTAACGGCTTAAAATGTTATTCAGGATAATGTCGGCACCTTTTTCGCTCGCGCTGTCTTATAATATTTCGCCCCGCCTAATCTTGCCAACATTTCGGATCACTGAGTTTCCTGAGGCTGCACTCCGGGCCCACTCTGTTTGCATACAATTTAATTCTACCCCTCAGAAACGGCCGCCCAAAGGGTTTCCCCCGAGTTTTTGCGCTGCGCGGTATCTAAATAGCGGCAAGGCCGCATAATAGGGGCATTGTTTACGAAATTTCAGTTGTTCCCAGTACACTGGAGCAGTCGAATGGAAATTAATTACACGTTTAATCCTTTGGTTCTATTGTCCTTGTTAAATGTCACGCGAGCCTTTTGTTTCAGCCACTCTCATGTAGCAACTGTTTAACGTTCGATTTTGGTACTGCCTTCTTACTTATAGTTTCAGATGAAAACACTCAGCAAAGTGAAGTGAAGTGTGTATAGGTACAGTCAAAATAAACCACCTCGATACCAACATTCTTAGAAAGAATGAACTAATAATTGTAAGTGTATTGATTTGGTTATTATTTCAAAGGGAAAAGATAAATACTGATAACAAATACCAAACATTTGGGTTCTATTGAATCAACCCTCGCCACCGGAAACGCGGACGATCTATCACATGTCTACAACAGCAGGCTTTATCACTAAATTGAATGTAAACTAATCTACTTTAATCTCGAGATGCCATCCGAGCGACTATGACCCGAGCACAAGTGCCAATCTGTCATTTCGTCTACCCCTCACCCATAAACCCCACGACTGTGATCAGATCAAGTTATCAATGTGTCAACGCAAGTCCGCTGGCGAATCTGTATCGCGTAAGATGTCACTCTCGGCTAAATCGAAAGTTGATTGGTCGACGGAGGCGCGTTACTTCGAACAGACGCGACTGATTGGCTGGGATTGGGCGGGTAGATTGGATCAAATTATTTTGTGCTGAAAGTTGAAGTGTCTGTTTATCTGTGATATAGACATAACATCAGCATTAGACATAATAAAGCAACGGAAATATGACCGATATATTTTTATTTTGTTATTTTCATATTTTGTGATTTTTAGAGGTCGTTTAGATTTATTCTGGTTTCAGTAACATTTAACTTCATGAAGACAATCACGTTTTCTTTATTTCAGATCACTCACTCAACATTTTAAACGGTTCTCTTCTCCGTTTCTGAATAGTCTAGTTAAAATGATATAAAGTGAACAAAGGCTCGAGAAACAAAACGCCGCGACGCTCTCAGTACAGTGGAAAGTGCGACGTATGAGCCTGGGGCGAGGCGCGGCTGGGATGAGAGCAGGAAGTGAGGTATACACCGGTACGCTAGTCGCCTTTGTTCTCGCTGAAAATTGTCTCCACTCTCGTTTGACGATGTCTGAATCGTATGTAGCTAAGTCACAAGGGTTGTCCTTCTTTCTTGCCAAGCCGATTTGCACCGAGAACACAGTGTTCTCGGTGTAAATCGGGAAAGGGAAACACTCGCTATCGAGCCGAAAGCGTCGACCTCGCAACGTCGAAAGTTACGGCAACAACAAAACAAATTATGAAAATTTTGAGCTCAGCTAAAATCAAATTCAACGATGACCTATTCTTGTAAGGTCTTTGCTTAACTTTGATTATCAACTTGAAAAGTAACTTAGTATAAAATTTTATACAGCGGAAATTCTTTGTCTACAAAGTAAAACCATGAATAATTTATATTAAAGTTTTATTACGTTACATATATTTTTTTTACATTTTGGTCATGCTGCAGAACTAAACTAAGGGATCGCTGAATTAGGTGGGCACGGGGTGGAAAGGGTGGGAAGTGTTCATACGCGGATCTCATCGGAGTCGAAGTGTTTCTTGTCGTCGGCATACGTGTAACGGATGTCGTGCTCCATGAAGCGGTCGTCGTGTCTCAGCAGCAGGTCGTTAGTGTCGAAACGACTCTTCGCCTCGTTTGTCTTGTAGATCTCCTGGTGGAAGATGAACACATCGAGGAAGCGCATATTGTTTGTGTAGAACTTGGTGACGTCTATTACTCTGTCGAAGGGGAAGCCGAGCGGCAGCGTGTCGAAGCACACGCTCGAGCGGCACACGCGCTTCTCGTGCATCGTGTCCATGTCTACGAAGTTCAGCAGCTTGCCGCTGTGCACCGGCGTCACCACTACGAACAGCTGCATCTCGAAACCGCCCTTGCGACCGTGCGGCAGCAACAACCTCTTGGGGAATCCAAGGCGATACTTGTACCAGTAATTGTCGTGCAGCTTCGTCGTGTCAAAGTCAGTGTCGATACCCATCACGTCTCTCGTGAGCTTCCTGTCCCAAATCTTACGCGTCCACATGCGGTCTGTGATGATGTTGTGCATGTCGAGCGAGTCGCGCACGATCGTGTTCTTGCCGGTTTCGAGCTTGTACAGGAAGGTATCGATCTCGACCATGTCTAAGCGCTTGTCGTTGATCTTGAGCAGCTTGCCGAGGCAGTCGTATTTCGGTCCGAGGAAGAACCTGACGACGGCATCAGTCGTCTTGTCGGAGACGACGTCGACTGTGATCTTGAAGTCTTTGTTATTGAGGCGTCGCTGGCGGGCGAGGAACACGAAGTCTGAGTGCGCCTTCTTCTTCTCGGCCTCGTCGATGAACACGGCGTTCGTGATATCGACGTCATAATCGTCGAAGAAGGTCACGAGCTTGTCGGTCTTGATGTTCTCGACCTTAACACCGGGGAAGTCGAGCTCGTCGCGGGTGTAAGCAGGCAGTAGTTTCTTGAACACGATGAAGTTGTCGATGACGCGCTTCTGCAGTTTCCAGAATACAGGATCGCGCAAGCATGTCTCGTACTGATCGAGCACGTTAGGGATGTACATATGCCTGGAATAATTTAAGAATATTAAAATTACCTTACCTCACCTTACCTTTGCAAAGTTCTTAATCTTTATTAACCTTATATTATCAAGTTACTTGGCTCCTCGAACATTAAGTACTCACTTATCAACGTTATACAGGTTAGTACCCAAAAGAGTTCTCATGAAAACCATCAGGTAGCGGTAGAACTTAACGTCGGTCTTGTCGAGGTTTCCGTGCACCAAGCGTCCCAGAATTTCGATATCCTCATTCTTTCTTAGATCGATCCTGGTTCCATCGCGCTGTACAAATAATATTTCAGAATTACATAAATTACCTTTAAGAATGTCTAGCGGTGTTAACGGTTGACATTAATTAAATCAGCTAACTCACCAAGATGACAAAGCCCGTCATGATTGCATCGCGTATACGTCTCTCATAGTCATCGACCAGGCGCAGGATGTGCGTGTTGTCCTCGTTTATGATCGTCTTGTCGTTCAGTCTTACGGGCATATCGAAACCAGTGTGCAGGCGTATCTTCGGCCAGTAACCAGTTTTCAGGGGCAGGTCCCAATTAAGCATCTTGATGTCGCACATCTCGTGCGACAGTCTCTCGAGGCGGTGACGCGCCAGCAGCTGCTGGTGCACGAAGTAGTAAAGTTCTCCGCGACGATCCTTGTTGATGCCATAGATGTCGTCTCCCATCCACATCGGGTATTCCATGTGAAAGTAGTAGTAATAAGTGTTAAGATCTATGTCTTCCGTGAAGTACGTGAGCTTGTCCTCCTTGGTGAGAATGGTGCGGAAGTCCTTATGCATGTCGATGATGACGAGGTTCTTATCGGTCACCTTGATGTTGTAGTAGTCTAAGAGAGTCTTGTCGAGCGCGCCCTTCTTCATCTTGATGAGGTACGCTTTCTGGATGACGTTCGAGTCGACGAAGTAGTAAGGATAGATCTCGTAGGGAGCGGGGAGGGTGATGCCGCGGCAATCGTCGCGGTGCATGACAGAGACGGTGAAGGCGTAGACGAACATGCCGGCGTTGAGGCGCTCGCGCATCCAGCACGCGGTCTTGATGAAGGTATCAAAATCCTTGGCGAAGTAGAGCAAGTGGAATACCTTAATGGCTTCCTTCATTTGCAGTACGTTGTTGATGGTGAACACCTCCCCACGTGGTAACATGCCCAGCCTCCAAGTCTTAATGAAATCCTTGACCACGTCCACCTTCTGTAACGTAAATGAAAAATAAGTTGCTGAACTATACGTTCCGGTCGTGGTGATATACTCATATGTATCTCTGTAGTTGAATCAAAATTGCAGATACATTACAATTTGAAGCGGCCCTGCGTTGTCTAACTGGAACTATTCTTGTCAGCACTCAGCAGGCATCAACCGAAGCAACCCTTCTGACCTAGTCTTAGGCGACAACCCGAGTCCTCCGATTGATCTAACTGAAGTGAACCTACGCTATTGCACTATCAGAGACAGCCTCTAGCCTCATCTAAGTATCTGGCATTCGCAACCCCCGCACAAGACCGAATGTCCATGGGCGTCGTTATTCATCTAATCGGTGGATCGGGGTCACATGTCGCGCTTTCAGTAAAAAAAAAAATAGAACATTTGTAGAAATTGGGTAAGACATAGTCATACAAAGTTGTAATTAGTCAAATAGGTTTAAAAAAGTTTGATATGAAGATAACGCTGAAATGAATCAGTAGATAACGCATTATATCGTCGGTATACTGGTAAAACCCATTAAATGTAGACAGGAGAGTTTTGAGATAAATGGATTTGAAAGTTCAATGGCTCAAAAGTATTGGTAAAGGTGTAAATGTATAAGAAATGTGTCCATAGTTTTGTAGTATATCTAGTTAAGGTTTAATCAAAGATACAAATCCTCCTTTGAAGTTCAGTATTTTTGTAAAATTTCATAAACCATAAAATGGGACTGTGCTTAATGAGTTTTACTTGTACACATATTTTTAAAATACTGCAATATTCATGGTAAGTGAGCTTATAGGGTTTTGCTTGTATGGTATTTGGACCACGAGAGGACCTTCACTTAAATAATGTCAGTAGATTTAAAATACTTTAAAGGCTTCTCACAGAACCAAATTTATAAAATATTTCATTAAATGGTTTTAATTGGTTTTACTTGCGTATTCTAAGGAAAACTTGAGATATTACCTGGTATTTACACAACCTAACTTCAAAACTAAACGTCGTATCAATAAACGGGTTTTACCAGAAAAAAGAGCATGAAAAAATAAGTAGAACTGCATTATTAACTCATTTTACCTAAAAATGGCATTTAATGGGTTTTACCAGTATACCAACGATATACAATTTAGCTGACGTAGTGCAATGAAGGAAAACACACCTTTAGTAGGCATTGTGGAATTATTGCGGTAGAGGCCGATCGGTATGGAGTCGATAGTACTCGCAAGATGCTCTCAGAATTTAGTCCGTTACTATCATGCACATGGTTAAAGCAGGACATCGGGGCCGAATAGATGAGAGTTTCTCGTGCGAAACATATGAGAATGTGCGGCGCCGTTTCTTGCCCTCTTTGTGTTCGTACTGACTGTAAGTGAATGTATTTTCTCTCCCAGTCGGTCTGGTCAGCCCGGGGGGTGTGAGGCCGTACCTTCTAGTTCCTACAAGGCCAATGTCCAACGCTTAGTTGGAGTCGATTTATCAATTAAATTAAATTAAGACTAAATCTAAAGTAAATTATATCGATGCTACTAAAAGGCTTAATAATAATAATTCCCATTCGGTAGCACCGTAATATTGATTTATGTGGTCAGGTTCTTGGTGTAAAAGCAAAAGGATAAGGCCAAAATGGACCTTTTTATTTTAAACTTTTTCGCCTTTGTTCCGTCGCGTCGATAGACGTCGGTGTACATACCTGACCTTGTTCTACGGATGGATTGAATGCAAGAGATTGATGATGATGATGATGATTTGGAATAGATTTTTTAAGTACTGGCACAAGTGGCTGTGCCCAATAGTCCGTGTCATGATGACCGCCGTACACAGCCAATAGCACTTCCCGCAAAACTACGCGCAGTAAGGTGCCACGCCAGTTACCAAACGGGCATAATTGGATGAATGGTTGAATGAATTACCAGGTATTTGTCGACGTGGTCCTCTATCTTGTAGTCCCTGGCGACTTCGCGGATGTCGTTGTAGGCGGTCAGCTGGAGCACGTGGTTCAGCAACTTCATGGTCACTCGCTCTTTAAGCTTCACGTCTTTGTCCACTGCGGGCGAGAAAGTACACCGTTATATCCATCACTGATGGAAACATCGTGAGAAACTCTCGTGTAAAGTGTCACAACTACACTTCCGTACCTACTCTTGGTGTATAACAAGTAGGTACTGAAGTGTTGCTGTGTGCATTATGCAATAAATTCACACCACAGAATATTATGATCAGAAAGGCATTCACACTACCTACCAGACCAGACAACAAGAAAAAAATCGTAATCTACTACTTGTTGCCCAGGTAACAAGTCGCTGATACTAGTGTGACTCGCCCGTCTGGCGTTCGATGCACAATGCATTTGCGTACAAGTCTTTGTATGAAAATGTTCCCAATGCGGGGGCATTGGGAAAAGATATTTAAATATTTAATAGGTCATTGAGGGGTCAATGACCTATTAAATATTTAAATATCTTTGATAATAATACATACATATACATTGTAATTATAACGCACACATTATTGAATTAAACTGAAAATGATTTATCAACAGTTTCAGACTCCAAAAAAAACCGTTTAGGCCTTTACAGCCGAAAATACTCCATCTGGAACGATTAAAGTCCGTTTCCTAAACTACTGAATATAGAAAACTCTACAAAGAGAGTCTACCGAGATTCTACAAAGAGAAATATATACTCCGGAATTGAATTTTGATTTCGAGTTACGAGAGGATATTTTATTACTACTCATATGCAGAAATCTTTCTCGTTTCACTCTTTATATCTGTCGCAGTATTATTATAAGATTAGTAAAATTATAATTTTACTAGTAAAATCATACTCCTTCGTATTATTGTGAGTCAAAGCAAAAATTCACAATGTTACTGGTTAAAGTAAGCATTATTATAATTTTACTAGACTACCTTAGAAAGATTGTAAAAAACGATATTTTCTCACAATTTTACTGATTGATTGGGCAGATTTTTAGTAAAATTATAATTTTACTAAACATAGCTAGTAAAATTGTATGAAGACGTATAGCGTGCGCTGATTGGTTTAAATATTGTGCATATTAACGAGCGTCTCGGGGCAATATGCATCATTGGCGTTCACTGACTTTAACCAGTAAGATTGTGAATTTTTGCTTTGACTCACAATAATACGAAGCATTATGATTTTACTAGTAAAATTATAAATTTACTAATCTTATGATAATACTGCGACATATCCACCACACCACTGACTGTTTCTCAGTGCATTCTGCACGCATGTGGAACGAACTTTCTCTGAGATTACGTCAGTGTGCATCGATCCACACATTCAGCATACTGGTGAAAGACTATCTCCTGATATCCTAAACCTCTTCTCTTCTCCCTCCTCTGCGTCTCTAGTTTCTGAGTTGGCTGCATTTTATATCATTTTACGTTTGTATAATTATATTTTTTTATGTACCTATTCGTATGTTGCACCTACCCTGGTAGAAAATGCGTATGTATTAAATTTGTTTCTATTTGTCTTATCACGAAAATCTTAGCTAAGTACTTCCACTCTGAGTACCTAAAACCTGCTTAGATGTGTATATTCGCGAAGCAGACAATGTATTTCTATAAATATCTTTCAATTCTTAGTGTAATTACAATTTAAAATCAAGTAAATACATCAGGTCTAAGCATCCTACAGCTCCGTAACTTATTACCCCACAGCTAAAACTTCATCAAAGTTTCTTCCAAAGTTCCAAGCAAAGAGAATCTAAAAGTTTCAACTCTAGTTGGCATGAAGAAAGGAAGAAACATAGTTAACTTATTAATTAAAATATAATAATAAAGCTAGAGCTGTGAAGGTAGTAATAAATAATGTATTTAATAATTTTATACTAAAAGCTCTATACTTAACGGTTTAACATATGAGCGAGCTGAGCCAAGCAGTACACGAGGGAAGCTAAAGATACCGTCAAACATGTTAGGTGAAAAACACTGGTATAATAGATACTTTTTTTATAGAAAGCGCGACATGTGGCGCCGAGCCACCCATAAGGTGCCTAAAAACGCACATGGACATTCGATCGTATGGGGGGGCTGCAAGCGTTCCAGAGTTTATATAGGTACTTAAAAATGTATACTCACTGAGGGTAACTTTGCCGATGATGAAGTCATCAAACTTGTCGTCAGTCACCGTCATGGCGGCGCCGACGGCCGCCAGGGCGAACACAACCAATAATACCTTCATGTTGTTTTCCCGCGCCCGCTGCTGTTGGAGTGTGCCGTCTGCTGTCTCTGGCTCATCTTTTATACTATAATATAATCATCCCCTTGTGGTGACTTTCACCTGCTTACACTCTTATCGATGTCATTGGTGAAGTTCAACATTATCTGGTCGTCTCGGATTGTATTGTCGTTCGCTTTTCTCGCGATAACTTGGGATCGCACCGTTCCAATCGACCACCCAGGTCGATTGAAACCGTTGTGAGATATGCCCATTATTTTATTGAACAAATTGTGAGAGATATCTCTTCAAGCAAAATTTTCTTGATGAGGATTGTGTTATTTTTTTAATATTAGACTGCAATGTATCATACGGTTGTGAAATATTTTTGACGGTAGAACTATCGAATAAAATATAAACTGTCAGAAATTAACAAGCAACACATAATTGTATCTACTCCAACTGATGTCCCGAGTTTATATATAGTTTCAAATAGCCCAAAATATATCTTAATTATTGTACTTATATTATTAACATAGTTATGATCCAAGTCTTAGACATCCCATCCGCCTAACACAACATTATTACTTAGTTTGAATTTCCTTAGAACACTGAGATTGGTTTCGTAACAAGTGAAATAACTAACACTGCTCGTTGCTCAAAGCGCAGAAGGAGGTCTGAAACTATTTTGTTAGACAATTCGAATACACAGACTCATTACCGCCTAATACCTTCATGCTCCAAGGAGTTCCTCTCAATGGACGTTCTTGTCGAGGACAAAATGTTCCTTAATTCCGACTCAAAGGGCCGCGGTCGCAACGCGAGGGACTAGGGCTAAATATTTGCTTACCTGAGAAACATTTCGAACCTTCCTTAGGCCCCGTTTTGTGAGAATGCCTTTGGGATTATTTATCTTTAAGGAGCGGACTCTGACCCTTACTGGCAACTTTTACCTTGTTATTTATACCTGCTCTAGCTGAGAAACATATTATGTAAATGTATAATTAATTTCGCACAATGCTCATCTCTAACGTCTGGCATCTTAAAATATAGTCTTTAGAATATTTTTGGTTGGTGCGTTTATGTTGCAGATTCAGATTGAGGTATTTATTTCGCCATAAAGAACACATAAGGATAACAATATTTCATTGATACATATGCACATACAGTATGGGTCGTCATCTTTTTATTTAGGTTTCTGTACCCCGTAAGAAAGACTATCAATAAGCCTACTGTCAGTCTGCCTGTCCGTCTGTCTGGCTGTCCGTCTGTCCGTGCGATGCCTGTAGGTATCTTTGGAACCATAATAGCTATTGATAATGATGGTTGAAATTTTCACAGAATATGTGTTGGCGGAAATAACAAGAAATAAAAAAATTTAAAAGTAAAAATTAAAGGGGGTCGCCATACAAGAAACGTGTTTTTTCAACTTTTTTATGGTTCGGAAACCTCCGTGCGCGAGTCCGACTCGCACTTGGCCGGTTTTTCTTTTGTCCCGTTCAGCAAGGCAATCAATCTAAGAACAGGTAACGGGATTAGCTTTTTTCTGAATAGAATTCCAAAGTTAATTTCAGCTGCGTAATGATAACGGAAAATATGGTTACCTGCGGTTGCGTACCGCAGTAGACCGGGAGAACTGGAGGAAAATTTGGGAGGTATATGTCCAGCAGTAGACACATAAACGCTGACTGACTGTGATGGATGACACCACGAACACAGACATCGTCCTAGCTAGATTATCATATATTTGGTGTACTTGGTATAAATTTGTTACCTAGCCTTAGAGTCTACTCGCTGCGTGC
Organism: Nematopogon swammerdamellus; assembly: GCA_946902875.1. Taxonomy (NCBI): domain Eukaryota; kingdom Metazoa; phylum Arthropoda; class Insecta; order Lepidoptera; family Adelidae; genus Nematopogon; species Nematopogon swammerdamellus. The sequence goes on from OX336345.1 coordinate 16,640,725, forward strand.
AACGTATGTGATGTGATGATGTATTCAACATAGCACGGCATTTACATGCCTCGGGACATGTTGCGGGCGATATCTCTACTGGAGTGTACGTACATTGGGCATGTGCCGCGACATGTTCCAAGATATTTCCCGCAACATACACCGTAGAAGTCGCGGGACATGTCCCTCGACATTTGGCCTCTAGTGGATCCATGCTTTAACCGGGCATATAGTATGCAAGAACTGAGTCCTTACGCTCATACTCCTCGTCATATTTATTTGCTCTTTATGTAGTCCCTTCCCTTCTTACCTTACTAGGTGGTAGGGTTTATCCCGGCCGGATTGGTACCACCGCACTGAGCGAAACGTCGGTCGAAACGGTTATGTAAATAGTTCGTGTTTTCCGTCCAGTTCAGTGTAGCCGACATCAAATGAAGGGAAGCATTGACATGGCACCTAGTTCACCCGGTGTTATGGGCTGACATCACGGATGTTGTAAGTGATGTAGTCAACAATCAGATGTCAGTTTCCATAAAAAAAAAGGCTGACGCGAAATACTCAGTTTCGTGGTTGAACACAAGTTTGGTAAACGTCGAGCCTGAAATACACATGTTTCAGGAAATATCTAGGTAGGTATGTACAAAAGTCGTCCAATCCGTCGAAAAATCCAGACTTTTATATATTTATTCACATTTATAAAAACATTGATTCATAGTCCATTTGCGGTCGTGATTTAATTTATAAAAATTGTAAACAAGAGAGAGGTCGCGATTTTCACATAACACAACAATGCGTCCGGGCAGCAGCAATTCTTCTTGACCGTCAGACAGCTACAGCGGTGCGGGATGTGCAGGTCTCTCAGCACGTTGAAGATCGATTGTGTTGGGCTGTGCTCGAATTCTTATCTCCGGAATAAAAGTATTTATTACATTTTCATTATATAGATGTCAGCCTCGATAGCTCAGTGATGCAGACAGTCTACTGTCGCTATTGATTGTTAAGCAACGCTGGGCCGGTCAGTGCTTGGATGGGTGACCGCTCGACCGTTGGAGGCTGACCGTGGTTCGGATTCCACATAAAACCGTAGGTGCCTTCCCTTCTTACCTTACTAGGTGGTATGGTTCAACCCGCCCGGGTTGGTACCACCGCACTGAATGAAACGTCGGTCGAAACGGCTATGTAAATAGTTTGTGTTTTCCGTCCAGTTCAGTGTAGCCGACACGACCGAATGGAAGCAATGACATGGCACCTAGTTCACCCGGTATAATGGCCTAACATCACGGATGTTTTAGGTGATGGAGCCAATAGTGTCTGTTTCCAAAAAAAAAAAAAAATTATAAATAGAGAAAATATTTTCCATTCTGTCAGTCTGATAAATAAATTCTTAATTTATAGACGGGCACGGAATCTGCCTACCTTAATAATCTGTTGTTATAGGTTATTATTTGTTTACAATCTCTGTACATTACTCTCTACATTTTATTGACACTTTGTTCATATCTACCCACATAGCCAGTGCAACTATCACCATGTTTACTGTCAACCGACCACTGCATTTCTTCACTCTCTGAATAAGCTATTGATAAGTAATATGATTGTAAGTACATATTTTCAAATCACATTCTATAAAATAAACATCAGTACACAAATATAGGGTGTGGCTTAAAACCAGCGACTCCGTGTTAGCTATATGGACTCACATGCTGTACCCCATCCTTTTCCTGTCATGGGGGCCGGGGGTACTATACCTATTCTTTTCTTATATTCCAAATATGTATCATGTCATGTATCACGATGTATCACTCTACTCCTTTTTATTATTTACAAGCTGTGCCCGCGGCTCCGCCCGCTCTCATATTTCACTTCACTGCTAACCTCATAAGCCATTTAGCGTGATAGTAAGTAGCCTATAGTTGATGGGAAGAATCAAGCTATCCGTAGAATTTGTTTTTATTAAAATCGGTTCAGTGGTTCTCGAGTTATAAGCGGACAGACAGACAGAAAGCAGACGTTGGATTTTATTATAGGTATATATATATAAGGACTTTACTTTACTTAAAAACGTTCATAGTAGTAGCTTTCACTGAGCTATATTTTTTCGGAAACGGCTCTAACGTTTTGGATGAAATTGTGTGTTTTATTTTACAAGTTTATTGAGATAGGTGTGAATTTCTAACGCCGTCTCTTAGACGCCGAGCGAAGCTCGGTCGCCCAGGGACTACGTATACTACCAGAATTTATAGAACGTAGAAACAAGTAACATATTTGAAATAAAACTCCGTTCGTGGCAATTGGGCAATAATTTCTATAATTTACATAATTTTTAAAATATTACCTAAATATTTTATTTATATTTTAGGTGTAATGTTCTGTAATATTGTACTTGTTTTTAATATTTTTTTAATGTATTACGGTAGAACCTAACTGCCGCAGGAAAAAGAATGGCGTCCTCATACAAATATTGATATATCAATGAAATCAGTGTCGTACTGTATTCAACAAACGGATGCGGGGAGGTCACTAGCATTATTTTTTTTATTTTATTTTTTTATTTTTATTGAAACTGACACGGCTGGCTACATCACCTACAACCTCCGTGATGTCAACCCATAACACCGGGTGAACTTGGTGCCACGTTAGTGCTTCCCTTCGGTCGTCCCGGCTACACTGAACTGGACGGAAAACACAAATTATTTACATAGCCGTTTCGACCGACCTTTCATTCAGTGCGGTGGTAACAACCCGGGCGGGCTAAACCCTACCACCTAGTAATGTAAGAAGGGAGTCATATCCCTTAGTCGCCTTTTACGACATACACGGGGAGATATGCAGTGGGGCTATTCTTTTAAAGTACCGGGCACACACGGTACAAAATTATTTGATGAGTGGCCACGACGGACAATCATTTCAAACCCCATCAAGTGAACAAATAATATATATATATTTTTTTATAAAATCCTACTGCTAAAACCGAAGGGAATAACAAAAAAGTTGATAGAAAATGCCGTAGTCGGGCGTGCAGAAGGATTCGAATAGACAGACAGATAGCCCGAATACAGCATTTTCTATCAACATTCCATGTTATTTCCTTCGTTTTTCGTAGTCAGATTTTGTAAAAAAATATATATATTTGGTATATTTTTTAAATCGCCTATTCAAGCCCACTGATGGCGTTTGAACTTTGAAATGTGTCCGCCGCCGTGGGCCCGAAATCACAAAGATCAAATGTATGCAAATAAAAGGTTGTGTAAAAATACCTTTCCCTCAAATTCGCCTTTACGTCAGTTGACTAGTAGTTGGGCGAGTAGTACCTTTTGTATACTTTTATTGCTTCCGTCCATCTCCCTGAATACAAAAGTGCCGGAAATCCATGCGTGTAACCTTTTTGTGCCGAGAGCGGCGGGTCCCTTCGAAGGTCCTGAAGAAATTGACCACGCCCACAGGGCAATTAGGAGATCCACATGCGTTGCGTGTAGGACACCCTCGTGTGTGTGCCTAAGGCGGGGGTAAATAATTCCATCGAACTTGAGTGCGACCGAAAATTCGGGACGTCTAATTGGACAAACTGAGTTTTTAGACATTTTAAGCTTCGGATCCAGAGGGCTAATGCCGCTTCAGTCATTGGGACCGGACCATGCTTATGGTCCGTATGGACGACTATTTTTATTTATAGTTAGATTTATTTTTATAGATATTTTAGTTATTTTTAGGTCTAGATTTAATTATTTTTAAGTACTTTATTTGAAATAAAGTTCTTAATAACACCACAAAAAAAGCTTCGGATTGGTACACGCTGAACTAGATGAAAAATGTGAATGGTTTTTTTCTTGCAATCAACCAACAAAATAACTGTAAAGAATATGAATGTATTTTATTGTCGCGTGATGTATACGTGGGCTGTTCCGAAAATTGTTAGCCACAGAATAAATACAATTATTTTTTTCCTGAAACTATTTTGATTTCACGGCTAATTTAAATACAAATCTCCTTGATGAAAATTATTGGCCACCTATGTGTAGTTCTTTTTTTAAATATTTTTAACGGTTATCCGTCACTCATATTTTATTTGCAACAATGGACGTCTCGCGAGAAGCTTTTCGTGTTATGATTTTCGATGCTTATAAACTAGGGTTAACCTTCAAGGAATCTCACGAAAATTTGCAAGCTGCTTTTGGGGAGTCTGCTCCTGCGTTAGCAACAGTTACTTATTGGTTTCGTGAATTTAAACGTGGTCGAGAGAACCTAAACGATGACCCCAGACCCGGCCGACCATCAACTGCAGTCGCAGTCACTCATGAAAACGTCATCAGGGTAGAGTGGCTATTGCGGGAGAATAGACACATTACACATCGGGAGATTCAGGCTGAACTAAATATTGGTATTGCGAAGTTTGTCTGCCTCAAGCTTTCGGGGAGTTGAATAGCGAGCGCCCAAGGAGCGGCGTCCGTGGCATTCTTTTTCACCAAGATAACGCGCCCGCTCACACACCGGTAGAAACATGGACTATTTGACAACTTCGGGGGTTATCCCATCCTCCGTACAGCCCAGATTTAGCTCCACGCGATTTTTTTTTATTTCCCACGGTAAAAAATATGCTTCGCGGGCGAAAATTCAACACTGCAGACGAGGCCGTCGAAGAATTTCGGCGGTTATTTTTCGACCTCCCGCAAGATACGTTTTTTAAATGTTTTGAAACCTGGTTCACCCGAATGCATAAGTGCATAGGGATTGGAGGGAAATATTTTGAAAAGCTGTAAATAATTTGTTTTCATATTCTAACCATTTTTCATTTCACTAACAATTTTCGGGACAGCCTATGTATTTATGTATTGTTTTACAATTATATTTCGACATAGAGACTTCAACCGAGTCATGCAGCAGGTGGGTCTTCGTGCCTTACTTGCTGCTTGATCGATTGAATCTTGTTCGATTACTTTGCGGAACGTGGTGGTCGGTGTTGTGCTATAATTTACCTGAGTTCTTGCAGCACAACACCGATTACTCTGCTTAACACAATTGTCGGGGTTCAGCGTGTGTGATATGTATGTATGTATAAAGAGAACGTTGTAAGTTTGTTTCAGTGTTTTCTTTATGACGAAATAAAACGCTGCAGCACTAGAATACAAAAGATGTACTTTTTGTAGATGTACTCTTTTGCTACTACCTACTTACATCCTTCCTTACCTATAATAAAATCCAACGTCTGCTTTCTGTCTGAGTGTCTGTCTGTCCGCTTATAACTCGAGAACCACTGAACCGATTTTAATAAAAAAAAATTCTACGGATAGCTTGATTCTTCCCATCAACTATAGGCTACTTACTATCACGCTAAATGGCTTATGAGGTTAGCAGTGAAGTGAAATATGAGAGCGGGCGGAGCCGCGGGCACAGCTTGTTCCACTATATTATCGAATCTCAAACATTCAAAGGTTGACTGTAAGAAATCTCTGTAAGGGATAAGTCCACCTTTGCACCTTATGTAAATTGTCTAATGTATTTGTAACTGTTTAATATTTACTGGAGCAATAAAGAATTTTCTATCTATCTACTTTTCTCGTATGTTGCGCAAGTTTCCGCAGACTCTGTTCCTTTACATGTGTATCTTCATGTAATTAGCTGACCGTACGATATAAACGCCTAAGCCACCGCAGCAAACGAATGCTCTGCTCAGCGAAGTGGCGGCGTGGGAGTAATTGCAAAAGGGAATTTATTTAATTATGTGATGCGGCCCGATTCCGCTATTTATGGAGCACTTTCGTGTTATTTACGGTTTTAGCCTCAAGACTGAATGAAAGATAATACTTAAAAGGAATATTGTCTGTGGACTTTGCCCGCATTTCAGAATTATGTTTGGAAGTTGGATATATTATGCTGCCGCTCTTTTTTATGGAAATAACTCAATTGTATCAGTTCCCTCATACATATCTGAGAGACAAGCCAGCGCTGCAGCGTACCTTTTTTTTGGAAACTAACACGGTTGGCTACATCACCTACAACATCCGTGATGTCAGACTATAACACCGGGTGAACTAGATACCATGTCAGTGCTTCCCTTCATTTCATGTCGGCTACACTGAACTGGACGGAAAACTATTTATATAGCCGTTTCGACCGACGTTTCATGTGTGTGGCGCGGTCGTATTGTTTCGCCACTCCACGTAAGGTTTCCGCTCACAACTCAATCTCAGTCCCGTGGAGAGTGTTGTGATTAACATAGATTAAAACCCGCGATGGTATGCCAGGTTACATTAGTAACAAAAAACCGGCCAAGTGCGAGGCGTGCTCGCGCACCGAGGGTTCCGCACCGCAGAAATTAAAAAAAATGCGTTTCTTGTAAGGTTCTATCTTTTGTCCATCTGCGATGCAGTGCCTGTGGCGCCATCTATTATTTACATACATTACATATTACATATCACACACGCTGAATCCTGACAATCGGGTAAGCAGAGTAATCGGTGTTGTGCTGCAAGAACTCTGGTAAATTACAGCACAACACCTACCGCCACGTTTCGCAAAGTATTCGAACAAGATTAAATCGATCAAACATCAAGTAAGGCACGAAGACCCACCTGCTGCATGACTCGGTGGAAGTACCGTGCCAAGGTGAGAGGTGGCGAGCCTGTTGCCCTTTAGCGCGGCATCCTGTAGCCGTAAGTCCAGCGTGCAGGGATGCAATCCAGGGAGGTGGAAAGGGGACGGCGGGATTGCGTTAAACAGCTCCTCCGAGCACTCCCCATGAAATAAGCTTGCAAGATGGATGATGGCTACGGTACCCTCTGTGTGCGAACAATGTTCGCACTTAACAGCCTTTATTCTGATATCACATTTTCTCACGGCAATGTTTTATCTTTTGTTGCAGACATTTCGCCATGGTTTCCCGTTCGAACCGACCGCCATCGCCTGGGACCCCATACAGAAGCTGCTCGCCATCGGAGACAAATCCGGCAACCTTAGAATGTATCCTTTCTCATATTATCAGAACAAACACTGCCGGCTGAAAGGTAATTTCGAAGGAGCATGCTTAAATATTGTTCAGTATTTTGTGCCCATACTACGAACGACTGCTTCAAAACTGTTTGGCATAAGGTAAACATTTTAATTTGTATCGGCTGTATATTGGTATCGGATATATTTACGTTAAATATAACATCCTACATATAAGTAACAAAATAAAAAATACTAATTGAAATAAATACAAACAAAACAAAAACATTACAGATACAGGTTCGGTCAAGAAATTAATAAAAGTTAATATTTATACATACATGTATATTATGAAAGATTCATTTGAATCATCCAAGAGAGCAACATTTTTCTTATTTTTATTAGGAAAAAATGCATTTAACTTATAAAATGTATTGTCCAAAAGGAATATCACTAAATGTACCATCCCGTGATATACCAGATCTGTTCAGATTTTATACAGACAGACAGGCGTGCATTTTATAATGGCAGAGAATAGAAGAGAAGTCACACCGAGTAGTGATGTGGGTGACTCTACTCGACGGGACTGGAAGATTGATGCCGTCTACGTGTCGCGAGCTTGGATTGATTAACTTTCACGTACGCGTAGCGAATCGTGTGGAGATGCCTGCTACTTTGTCAAAAGTACCCTTGCTCGCCTTGACTCATATTCTGAGGTAAAAGTTCGTTAGTTTTTTCTTAATGGAAATTGACACGGTTGACTACATCATCACCACTACATCCGTGAAGTCAGCCCATAGCACTTTGGTGAACTAAGTGCCATATTAGTGCTTCCCTTCGGTCGTGCCGGCTACACTGAACTGGACGGAAAATACGAAATATTTACATAGCCGTTTCAACCGACCTTTTATCCAGTTTTACGTGGAATTCGAACCACGGTCAGCCTCCAAAGGTCGAGCGGTCACCCATCCAAGTACTGACCGCGACTTCCGGCGAGCGTGTTTCCCGAATCCTTTAACCTGGGTGGATGTCTTCAAACGTCGTATTAACAGGCTAGACAGCCTAGCAACAGTCCGCAAGTCTGCTGACATGGCGCCTAACGTGGTTTCGCGAGGATAGGTGATTTTGGCTCTTTCGACTGCACCATTGGTCTGTCGGCACAGCCACTCATGTTGGTTTACATTTTAAAAGATCACGGTATTTAATATTTTTTTTATTGCTTCCGAACTGGGTGGCTCTGCCCGAGGTCGAAGCCTCAGGCGCAGCCAATTTCACCGCCGAGGAGGTGCCAGTCCGGCTTGGAGGTGAACTAATGTCGCTGGGGAAAGGCTATTAACCCGCGATTTGAAGATCCGTGGATTGTAGGAGTGGGGAAAGATGTTTCCTGGGAGCCCGTTCCACACCTTTGCAGTGCGGCACAAGAACGATTTAGAGATTTTTTATTTTTATTTTGTTTTTTATGGAAACTGACACGGTTGGCTACATCACCTACAACGTCCGTGATGTCAGCCCATAACACCGGGTGAACTAGGTGCCATGTCAGTGCTCCCCCCTTTGATCGTGCCGGCTACACTGAACTGGTCGGAAAACACAAACTATTTACATAGCCGTTTCGACCGACGTTTCATTCAGTGCGGTGGTACCAACCCGGGCGGGTTAAACCCTACCACCAAGTAAGATTAGGAGGGAAGGGACCTACAGTTTTACGAGGAATCCGAACCTCGGTCAGCCTCCAATGGTCAGCGGTCACCCATCCAAATACTGACCGCACCCAGCGTTGCTTAACATTCAATAGCGACAGTTGACTGTCTACACCACTGAGCTAACGAGTCCTTTTCGAAGAACTCTTCTGTCGACTACAATATACCATATACATCACCGTGCCGTTACCGTCACCATGACGTTACCGTCTAGTGCGCAAGCAGCCAACACGGGCGCGAAAATGCAAGCAAACATAAAGAAACGAAAGTAAGAAAGGGGAAACAGAAATAAAAATTCCGTACACTAGTAACACTGCAGTTGTCTTATTCGTGTATTTCACGTTAATAAGAAAAATTCAGTGTTAAAAAAAGAAATAAAAAATACAAGAGAAACCCCGTCGAGTGGCAGACGTCTTTGTCGTAGCTCTCGACTGCCCGCCGCCCTAGTTGCATATCTTCACGAGCTTAATTAAAACGTGCTACTTTATCAGCTTGAAAAATGTCTAAAGAATGAAGAAGAGCTGCCTCGAAAGTAAAACAAGATATAATATAAACCGGCCAATTACGTGATGGTACGGAACCCTCGGTGCGCGAGAGTCCGACTCGCACTTGGCCGGTTTTTCTTTTGTTGTTTCTTGTATTATTGTTTTATTTTATTCAAAATGTGCTAAAGAATGTGTATTGTATTGACAAAGTTCCACAGGTTACTACGTAATTTTTTATAGTCGTTTGTACCCAGGCTGAAGTCAAAATAAAACCCACAATTAAGAAGGTTTTTCCGCGCTATCTAAACGCGCATTATTTCTTTCTGTGTTAGCGTATACGTAATACGTAAACTGAATGAATTCCCTCACAAACCCGAGGGATTCGTGGCAGAGGAGGAGGGATTCGTACTGACTTTCTAGACAAGCCAACGACATCCGTAACATTTGTAAAAATAAAACAAAGCTAATCTGGCATCTGCTTTTTAGGGTTTCGTACCCTGTACGGAAGCCTATTACTAAGCCTATGCCGTCTGTCTGTCTGTCCTACTGCTGTATCTTTGGAACTGTAATAGCTAACCGGTTGAAATTTTCACAGAATATGTGTTATTATGGCGGATATGACAACAAACAACCAATAATAAAAAATTGAAAAATTAAAAAATTAAGTGGTCACATGGTAATTGTCCAAAATCCAAAATTGTACAAGGTCTGTTGAACATAATTTTCAGAAGAGCGCCGTCTACCGCATTATCCAAACATTTAACAACAAAAGAATGAACTTTCGCCGAAAGATGGCGATACGCGCGAGTGCCAATCTAAAGTAAAATAACAAATAATATAAACCGACCATTTACGTACGGTACGGAAACCTCGGTGCGCGAGCACGACTCGCACTTTGCCGGTTTTTACATAGAAACATCAATATCATCATCATCGCTTCACTGACGAGTTGTATGGACGTGTTTTTGTGTTTTTGTCGCTGGCCGCTGTCCGGTCTTTCGCTTTCCTTCTCGCCCCTGCCACTTTTCATCCGCACCACCGAATACTTGTTCTTCTACTGCTGTCGGCAGCCTGCGTCTTCGCTTATCATGCTTACGTTATTAGAACATCGGCGGCTAAAATGATGTTGCACACCATGTAATTGATGAGCTTTGCTTTCGGGAACAACCACCTCGGACAGATCCTTCGACACACAACCGATTTTACAGGCATCTCTGCCAGTGTTTGCTGTCTATGGAACCTTAACATTCGACTGAATGCAAGAATCCCCTCCCCTCCCGAAGCGGGGGCCGAAACGAAGACTCACGTTTCGGCCCCCGCTCACTCTACTGCGGCTACGGTTGTTCCCGCAACCAGCATAAAAAAAAAACTTCGCTTTTTGTCCCTCGTCAGTGCTCGTCAGCGAATAAGCAAAGGAGATTCGAGCTATGCTGCGTCGCTCGCTCTGTGCGTGTCGAATCAGCTAGTATTGATGTGGGGGGCGGAACACTCGCTGCATGACTCTTAATTTTTAGGTTTCCGTACTCGTATGTTACCCTACTACTACGCTCTCCGTTACGCCTACGCTCTCTGTTCGTCTGTCTGTCCTATACCTACCTTTAAAGGGGTACCTATCTTTTGAACCGTAATAGATAGGTAGCTGGTTGGAATTTTCACAGTATTTGTGTTATTATGGCGGATATTTTAACAAATAAAAATACAAAACAAAAATTTAGGCGAGTTCCCCAACCCATACAAGAAATGTGTTTTTTTCAACGTGTTTTTGTTTTTGCTCTATCGTAAAAACCGTTATACATACAAGTGTCCAACTTGATATGACTGTAGTACAAACTCTTTCGAAACCTAGGAGAACGGAGGAAGGGGGGGGGGGAGGTAATTTTTTGACAATTTTAGCTATATCATTCATAAAACAATCATTCATACCACTTTACTTTAAATCGTAATATAAAATATTTTTAGGATCTTTACTTTGCTCTTCCAAACCATACCTGTTAATGATGTTAATTTAACCTTTTTTTATTGGTAGCAAACTGGCCCCCGCATATTATTGTAAAATATTGTTTTATCTAGTTATTGCTTTACGGCAATAAGTTACGTAGTGTCATTGGTCTTGCTTGACTCAAGTATGAATATCAGCCACCTGTAGAAATTGTGTTAATGTTGTTTAACTGTTCGATTTACAAAGGTGATGATTTGTAAATTGCAGAACACGGAAGAGAGAAGTGTTCTCTCGCTTTTCAAAACTCTCAGATTTCTCGATAAATCTCCAACTTTCAATACATTCACTGCGGTCCATGATCGATCATGCCCGCCCGTGTTCGCTGCAGCTATTAGTATACATATACAGTACTATCATTCCTTGTCACCCTTCGTGCACAACACAATGATAACAACGTGCAAAGGGGAGCAGACATACCACCTAGTTCCGACGAGGTATAATGGGCTGAGAGCAAGTGTGTATTTAGCAGGTAGGGTTGCTCCCGTTTTTTGTTTTAGAGGACTTGACAAGATAAAATAAAGGACCAAGGATGAAAATTAAGGACATCATGTGGTTTTCAATAAAATGATCTATTCTGTTAGGGAATTAATTAAATTTATTACAAAAAAGATTAAATCCAGAATTACTTCTTTACAGAATACTTGGTATTACTTTTGGCATAAAAGGACGTTTTGGACGTCATGTTTATTGGGCGCGAGCCACACAACATAACGTAGCTGCTATATGCCTGCATTCATTTTGCAATTTTAAAAATAATGGACGAAGTATTGTCCTCTATTCTCGATTTCATAATAAAGGACATGAAAAATTTTTGGGCCTGTAATAAAGGATGTCTTTCAAAATAAAGGACATCTGGCAACCCTAGTAGCAGGTGAAATTTAGCCAGCTATGTCAGGTTCCATAGTAAAAAAAAACAGTTCATTTCAATTAGTGTGACGTGGCAAGATAAGTTTGTTGTGATATACGTTTTATTCTTAGATTTAGAAAACTTTATTGAGAACATGATTTACAGGCAACAACGCGAGCAGAATAAAAAAATTTAAATTTAGAAAGCACGCGGTCTCAGCAACGGGATTGTGTAAATAATGTGTTTTTCATAATCTTCAACTTAAATTTTGTTTAATTTTGAACCTTACTTTAGATTAAATGTACCATTGTGGTAACGTAATATTGTTATGTTTTAATTAGAATTATAAAATGAAAGGTTCGGTAAATGATAATATTTTGCATGAAGTTGTTTTATGTAACCCGAAATGTTTCTTCATTATCCACACCGGCCGTCATGTAAGTCCACCTTGGTGAACTACGCGCCTTGATAGTGCTTCCGTTTGTTCATTTTGTACCGTGTGGGGCCGGTACTTTAAAAGAATAGCCCCACTGCATCTCTCCCCGCGTATGTCGTAAAAGGCGACTAAGGGATATGACTCCCTTCTTATATTAGTAGGTGGTAGGGTTTAACCCGCCCCGGGTTGGTACCACCGCACCGCACTGAATGAAAGGTCGGTCGAAACGGCTATGTAAATAGTTTCTTTTTTCCGTCCAGTTCAGTGTAGCCGGCACGACCGAAGGGAAGCACTGACGTAGCACCAAGTTCACCCGGTGTTATGGGCTGACATCACGGATGTTGTAGGTGATGTAAGCCAACCATGTCAGTTTCCATTAAAAAAAAAATTAAAAAATTCTGCCGGCTACACTGATGTACAATGGATGGAGGACACGAACTATTTAGATAGCCGCTGCGCGGTGATGGATGAGCTATTGCTACTAGTATCTGTAGAAACATTCATTTTTTAAAGGTCTGTAGGTAGGTAGTTTATAATTTTAGATAACCCTAGTTAATTTTAATATTAGTTATATTTGTACATTTCTGTAAATATATATATGCATGTTTTATGGGAAGCACGACAAATGGCGCGCGCCAGACTAACGCAGAGGTGTAGTCCGACGGCGCCCACGGGCATACGGATATTTACGGGGGCTGCGAATACCATGTCGGCCGGCTAGATGCACCTTCACATTTTATGAATGACCTTCTATGCCATCTATTGACTGGTACAGTATTCTAGAAACACTGCGGTAAAAGGCTCCTTTAATGAGGCCACTTTAATTAGAACTTTCAAAATGTATATTTTTGGCAGCTTTCCAAAATTTGTCCAAACCTTTTTCATTAATTCATCACTTTATTATGTCTTGACGCCGACTTATTCCGTTCCTTTTAATTCTTTGGCCTATTCAATAATAAAGAAGGAATTGAACCCCGTACTTTTTATACAAATTTTATTTTTGGCGAACTTTTGTGTAAAAATATTCTTCATAATTTTTTTTTACATTTCAATTTTATCTTCACAATTCTCGCGACGTGCAATGGGTTTCAAGGCACGTTTTCCTTGCCTACGGAAATATTTTCCTTTGGAAGTATTTTCCTCCATCGATCACCTCGAAAGCGTCATTATCCGAGGCCCGAGCGGCAGGGGTCGCCAGCCAAAGCATAAGGATATATACATACCTATGTAATTTATTGCGGATCGGATCGTGTAAATTTTTAACTGACTTCAAAAACTAAGTTCCAATTCCATCAGTATTTTTGTTATGTACGTTTGTTTTAACTTCTTTATACCGAATGTTCTACCGCAACCAGTTACGAAACTCAGTTACGTACGCGGCCGGAAGGGATTTTTTAGAGTTCTGCTTTTTAGGGGAATTTCTCTAGCTAGGCGGTCTGAGTGTAATTTCGTTATTCGTTCCACCATTGTTTAAAATTTCATCGCACATTATAATTAATTTTTTGACGTGATGATGTCACGTCTTATAAATTGATGAACACTGGCTGCACGCACGAAGAAGTGTAACGTTCCATCAAAACCTGTGTGTGCAAGCGAGAGCGCGATAGAGACCTGTGTGTGCAAGCGAGAGCGCGATAGAGAGGCATATACAATAGTAGAAAATACAAAATATATTTCTCCGTCTTTTGCGAGCCTCGAGGCTCGAACCCGCGGTCCCTGCCACCATCACTGACCAGACGTGTTATCCACGCAGGCTATCGACCGTGTACTTATCGCTGCAAAGTTTCTCAACAGTATGTATGTGAATTTCATGGAGCGACATCTAGCGTCCACATCTAGCGTCAATATTAAATTAAATACTTCAGCCAGCGGTATACTTGATTTAGCAGTTAGGTAATTGTTGCAACGTTGAACATGTAGATGGCGTTATGTAGGTTTTTTATATATAAATTAAACAAAAATTAATAGTCGTTATTTTCTCATATTTTTTATTAGTTATTATCACATCTTTGTCATGTACTTAAATTAATTTTACATGGTAAATATCCACCGGAACTGATTTACTTTATGACATCATCACGTAAAACTATCGTCCGTAAACCAACTTTACAGACAACCAATTTTTTTTATATCCATGCATTCGTTTTTTTTAATAGATTATGAATTAATTATTAATACTATAGAAATATATCAATAAAACTAACGAAAAGTAATATAAATAATTAATTATTATTATATTAATTAACTTATAAATTAAAACGAATTAAAATTATATATTTTTTTATTTATTTATTGAGAAAACATATAGTCATATGCAAACATGTTTACATAAAAAAATGTAAAAAACAAAAAAGAAGCGTTTTATAATAATAACTTATTGGGGTGGTTGTGAGTCAAAAGTGGTGTTGCCCGTTCATCGAACACTTCTAGTTTATTTTTAACCGACTTCAAAAAAAGGAGGAGGTTCTCAATTCGACGGTTTTTAAACGGTTTTATTTAGCTTGACTCCGTATATTTGTTTGTTACTATCTTTGTTTCAAATCTTGCGACAACTTTTTCAACTACTTCTACTGAACCGATTTTTATGAAACTTTGCACACACATTGAGTTCTCGTGACAATACAATATTATGATAATTTCAACTTGGTAAAGAGGGTCTGATGATGGAGTCAGGAGGAGGACAGTGGAACTCTTCAACCGTTACTAGTAACCCCCTCGAGTTTGGGCTCATATGATTTGTTTGGACGAGTGTTCCATACTTCTACCAATACACTTGGTGACGAGGGTCTGATGATGGAGTCAGGAGGTGGACAGTGGAACTCTTCAACCGTTACTAGTAACACCTTCGAGTTTGGGCTCATATGGTTTGTTTGGAAGAGTGTCCCATACTTCTACCAATACACTTGGTGACGAGGGTCTGATGATGGAGTCAGGAGGTGTAAAGTGGAACTCTTCAACGGTTACTAGTAACCCCCTCGAGTTTGGGCTCATATGGTTGGTTTGGACGAGTGTCCCTTACTTCTACCAACACACTTGGTGACGAGGGTCTGATGATGGAGTCAGGAGGTGTACAGTGGAACTCTTCAACCGTTACTAGTAACCCCCTCGAGTTTGGGCTCATATGGTTGGTTTGGACGAGTGTCCCTTACTTCTACCAATACACTTGGTGACGAGGGTCTGATGATGGAGTCAGGAGGTGTACAGTGGAACTCTTCTACCGTTACTAGTAACCCCCTCGAGTTTGGGCTCATATGGTTGGTTTGGACGAGTGTCCCATACTTTTACCAATACACTTGGTGACGAGGGTCAGATGATGGAGTCAGGAGGTGTACAGTGGAACTCTTCAACCGTTACTAGTAATCCCCTCGAGTTTGGGCTCATTTGGTTGGCTTGGACGAGTGTCCCATACTTCTGCCAATACACTTGGTGACGAGGGTCTGATGTTGGAGTCAGGAGGTGTACAGTTGAACTCTTCAACCTTTACTAGTAAACCCCTTGAGTTTGGGCTCATTTGGTTTGTTTGAACGAGTGTCCTATCCCATACTTCTACCAATACACTTGGTGACGAGGGTCTGATGATGGAGTCAGGAGGTGTACAGTGGAACTCTTCAACCGTTACTAGTAATCCCCTACAGTTTGGGCTCATTTCATTTTCATGTCAGCCTCGATAGCTCAGTGGTGCTGACAGTCAACTGTCGCTATTGAATGTTAAGCAACGCTGGGTGCGGTCAGTACTTGGATGGGTGACCGCTGACCGTTGGAGGCTGACCGAGGTTCGGATTCCTCGTAAAATTGTAGGTCCCTTCCCTCCTAATCTTACTTGGTGGTAGGGTTTAACCCGCCCGGGTTGGTACCACCGCACTGAATGAAACGTCGGTCTAAACGGCTATGTAAATAGTTTGTGTTTTCCAACCAGTTCAGTGTAGCCGGCACGATCAAAGGGGGAAGCACTGACATGGCACCTAGTTCACCCGGTGTTATGGGCTGACATCACGGAAGTTGTAGTTGATGTAGCCAACCGTGTCAGTTTCCATAAAAAAAAAATTTGGTTGGTTTGGACGAGTGTCCCATACTTCTGCCAATACACTTGGTGACGAGGGTCTGATGATGGAGTCAGGAGGTGTAGAGTTGAACTCTTCAACCTTTACTAGTAACCCCCTTGAGTTTGGGCTCATTTGGTTTGTTTGGACGAGTGTCCCATACTTCTACCAATACACTTGGTGACGAGGGTCTGATGATGGAGTCAGGAGGTGTACAGTGGAACTCTTCAACCGTTACTAGTAACCCCCTCGAGTTTGGGCTCATTTGGTTTGTTTGGACGAGTGTCCCATACTTGTCGAACGCAAAAGTATGAAACAGACATACCATCTGTTCAAATTGATTTTGAAAGAGACGGCGGACACCATATCCATTCTAAAGCCAAACAGTTTCCAGCAAAGTTTAATTATGGAACAGCTGAGAGACGGATGTTACCGATAATTTTGTCATGGACCTCCACTGTCCATAAAATGCAGGGCAGTACTGTTGACCGTGCTGTAATGTATTTAGGCTCCAGACTCTTTGAGGAGGGTCAAGCGTATGTTGCATTGAGTCGCGTAAAGTCTTTAGAAGGGTTATGTATTGAGGAGCTTGATTGTGAGTAATTGACAGGTAAGAAACCGAGTAACAAAGATGCAATGAGAGAGTTGGAAAGGATGACGAGTTTACGTAATGAATGATACGAGCCAAAAATCAAACTAAAAACGAGTAAATAAAAAAATAGGTAAAAAAACTTTTAAGTTAAACGGTTTTATTAAAAATAAAAAACTAGAAAAAAAACACCTGTACAAAAACTAGAAAATAATAAGGACACAAGCCTGGGCCTTCTTAAGATTTTACGTCTGCGTAAGAAATCGTGCAATACTAGCGTGCTGTCTTCTCATGTCGGATGCCAAAGGGCACATTGTGTCGCTGCGTCAGTGGAATAAGTAATAAATTGAGACTTTTAACAGACTAATATAAAAACGTGGGGCGTATAATATGCGTAATAAATAACATGCGCCCCACGTTTTTATATTAGTCTGTTAAAAGTCTCAATTTATTACTTATTCCACTGACGCAGCGACACAATGTGCCCTTTGGCATCCGACATGAGAAGACAGCACGCTAGTATTGCACGATTTCTTACGCAGACGTAAAATCTTAAGAAGGCCCAGGCTTGTGTCCTTATTATTTTCTAGTTTTTGTACAGCTGTTTTTTTTCTAGTTTTTTATTTTTAATAAAACCGTTTAACTTAAAAGTTTTTTTACCTATTTTTTTTTATGTTTGTTTCCTCAGAACTTTCGACTGGGTGAGTCGATTTTGATGATTCTTTTTTATTTGAAAGCTGGTGCTTCCCGTGTGGTCCCATTTCAATTTGGTCAAGATCGGATTGGAAAGCGAGGCGGAATCCGCCGAGTACATTAATAGCAAAAAATTACAAAAAAATAACTGTGAAATAAAAAACACTATTTAAAAAAATATAAAAACCGCCTTCAAAAATGTATGAAATAAAAATCGCCTTCAAAAATATATGAAATAAAAAAAATCGAACCCTAGAGTTGAAGGCGGTGCTAAAGCAAGCAAAAATGATGCATGAAAGAAAACATGAGTGGATGATATCCTTTGTGGTTTCTTTTTCACCGCCTTTTTTTCTTTAGCACCGCCTTCAACTCTAGGGTTCGATTTTTTTTATTTCATACATTTTTGAAGGCGGCTTATATGTGCCTAGCTAGTAAAACGCGCGCAAAATTCGAAGGACTGTGTCCCCAAGCCACACATCGGGGCTATATAGCCCAGTTTACATTAAAAGAGTTAGATTTAGTCACACATTTTGATACTCGTAAACTTCCCGTTGACCTAGAATCATGAAATTTGGAAAGAAGCAAGGTCTCACAGCACAAAAAAATTATAGTTATATCACATAAAAACATATTTTTTGCGATTATTTAGTTTTGCTCTATCGTAGAAACTGCAATACATGCACGCGTCAAAGTGGTGTGATTATAGTGAAAACTCTAAAATAAAACAAAAAATAATAAAAACCGACCAATTACGTGGTGGTACGGAACCCTCCTCGGTGCGCGAGTCCGACTCGTACTTGACCGGGTTTTTTTAGTACAATATGCCAGTTCTGATCTAGGCACATCCAACTAGGACGAACCTTCCCGAGCTTTCCACTCACAATATTCTCTCAATAAATCTCTATTCGTTTATGAGAAACTCATAGCGAAGCGCCTTCTCACAAAATCGTCCCATTTCTTCCTCTCATTATTCCCCATAAAGACATAAAGTCGTCCATAAAGTTGTCTTCCGAAAGTGCATTTGTCTGAGAGCTCATAAAACCGCTTCATGTTACTATCCGCAAAGTCTCCCGCGGGAAGAGTAGCAGATTCTGTACGCGATAAGCGGATTTGTGATAAATGGTTTAATTTGCGCTACGCGGATCTCTTCGATTTCGCTCTAGAGTAAGCTCTTCAGAGCAAGAGAGGGGGGGAGGGTATAAGAGAGAGAAGGAGGAGGTAAGGAGTATAAAAAAAAAAAATGGTGTAGTAAATGGGGGACGGGGGGGGGGGGGGGGGCGGTAAGGGCGGGCGTTAGGACCCTCGCTTAAATATCTTTCGAAGATAGTCCGAATGGCACTCGCCGAAGCTTAAATTGTCAATATCACAGATTGGGAAAATACCTACTTATGCAGTGTGAGCAAATTTTCTACGACAGAGGTTCAGTTTTTGTGTCTGTAGACTCAGTTATAGGTTGAATTTTTTTTTCCGAATTTTTTACTTATTCCTTTCAGAGATTAAGGGATGTAGCCATAGGTAATTTTTTATATTTTCATAAAATAAGAAGTAATTGAAAGGTGACCGCTATTTTTTTTTTCTTATCACCTGAACTATGTGGGTTACAGAATAATATATTTTCTTGCCAAATTTCAATTTTCTGGGTCTAACCGTTTTAATTTTCTGGGTCTAACCCATGTCTAATCGTTCAGAAGTTAAGGGGCTGTGACAAATAGACGGACTGACGGACACACGGTTTACTTACCATTTTTGTACGGATCCCTAAAAACTAAAAAAAACCGGCCAAGTGCAAGTCCAACTCGCGCACCGAGGGTATCGCCATCTCATGGTTAGCGCCACTCACGCCATCTATGACGTGTTATGAAATGCTTCATATTAGTTAAATTTCATGATTAGTTAAAATGCTTCACGCTCTATTCGGTAGATGGCGCGCGCGCATACACTTTGTGATTTCTTCTATGGGAACCCCGTGAATTTTTTACTTTTTCTTATTTTTCTTATTTTTTGGTATATCGGCCATAATAACACGTATATCCTGTGAAAATTACAACCGGCTACCTATTACGGTTCAAGAGATACCGCCCTCGGACAGACAGACAGACAGACGGACAGACGGACAGACAGACAGACAGACAGACAGACAGACAGACAGACAGACAGACAGCGTAGGCTTAGTATTAGGGTCCCGCACCGATACGGAACCCTAAAAACAGTTCAAACACTGCGCTATAACAATTTTGTGATAACTTATTTTAGGTAATATCTACATTGGAATAAACATCGTTTCTACGTGACGTTTACGCACACTTCAAGAACATCAAAAGGATAGACTCAAGGTCAACAGGTACAGTAGGTAAAATAATTAATTGTGTGCACAAAGACTAATTTATGTATGAATTGTATTTATTATTGTTAATATTTGTTAAGATATCCGATATAAGAAAGAATAAGAATAAAGAGTTTCTATTCTATAAGAACACATATTTTGTGAAAATTTCAACCGACTACTTCCCAACAAACAAATTGGTGCTAACGGCAGGTTTTTTTATTTTTTTATATGGAAACTGACAGGGTTGGCTACATCACCTACAACATCCGCGATGTGAGCCCATAACACCGGTTGAACTTGGTGCCACGTCAGTGCTTCCCTTCGGTTGTGCCGGCTACACTGAACTGGACGGAAAACACAAACTATTTACATAGCCGTTTCGACCGACCTTTCATTCAGTGCGGTGGTACCAACCCGGGCGGGTTAAACCCTACCACCTAGTAATATAAGAAGGGAGTCATATCCCTTAGTCGCCTTTTACGACATACACGGGGAGCGATGCAGTGGGGCTATTCCTTTAAAGTACCAGCCCCACACGGTACAAAGGTTGTTTTAGATCTTAAAGTGGATTAACGCGTCACTACTGTAGAGCTCTTGTCCCACTCTTATAGCACTTACTAACGCTATTGTAAAGTCACTAAAGAACCTTAACCTGTATAAGAATGGGCCTCTATTAAACAGCTCTTATAACGCCTGTCTTAACACCATAATGTTAGTTGGGTTGTTACGGTTTCAAAAGTTACATCCCTTAGGTAGAACGGAAAGACGACGTACGCTTAGTGATGTACGCGCGGTCCAGAATATATAACAATAGCAGTACTAACCCTTCGGTTTCTATACGCACGTCTATATTGGGGAATATAGTGTAAAACGGTGTGCGGTGACGGGAATGTAAGGTGTCTGGTGGGAATGCAGAAGTGTCTGGGGTATAGAGTTTCAGAAGTTTATGTAGGCGGGAGGGAACACATTTTATGAATATGTGCCTACGTGATGGCTCAATTGGGTGATGCTGTACCGTTTCGATACTACCTAATACGAGCAGGTATGGATGGAGCGCTTTTATTGAACCTTTGTTTGTCTTTAGTCATTATTCTGATAAATAAGTAAGGTATATTTCCGTGCCCTTATATTCCCCCCCAAGTACAGTCTCGGGTCCTTCAAGAGGGGCGTGAATAGGCACCTCTGTCAGGCCGCCATGGCATTCGCAACCCCCGCATACGACCGAATGTCCATGGGCGTCGTTAGACACCCCATGGGTGGCTCGACGTCATGTATGTCGCGATTTCTATAAAAAAAAGGTAAGTTCCTACACATTAAGTTTTAGAACCTACAGATTTACGTGAAATCCGAACCATGGTTAGCCTCAGCGGCCGCTCGGTCACCCATCCATATTCGTGCACATGTTTAATGGAATAACATTTCTCTAATTTTTTTTGAGACAGTAGTTTTGACGAATAATAGATACATTTAAAGAACAATTTTTTTTTTACAAATATTCAAGCGAGAAATTGTGATAGAAAAGATTCAACATTCTTTGAAACTAATCGTACAAACAACCCGCAACATTTTCTCATTCCAGTTGATTCAGCAACAACTATCAAAGTTTCAAGAGGTTATTATGATGCTAAAACATTTGGCTATTGTAATGATGAATGAACCTTTGATTGTCGTTCCTCAAACCTTGTCAAAAAATTAAATTTTTTGCTTTCGAAAGAACGACAAAGTTTTTCATTTTGGCTGCAGAATCATCCTTAAAATGTTATTAGCTATAATTTTGGTAGCTGTAGTTGAATCATCTGTATAATGAGAACATTTCTCAATACACGTTGTTTGAACGTCTTCCGAGTGACGTACAACTAATATAATATACGAGTAGGTACGAGAGGAATATGTAACTATACTCATATATGTGAAAACGCCCAATCGAGCAGAACATTACAAGCGAGTGAGTCGTGTTGCTCAGGAAATCTGTGCCGAGTCAGGTGGAACGTCTTTTGAGTAGACCCACTTCCAGGAACAGCGCGCTTGCAAACCACTTGGAAACAGTCTTCTCGGAAGTTGCTAAGAAGAAATTCTCTTGAAGGAGTTTATTTCTTGGAGAAGAAGATCTCAGTAACAAACAATAATATACATCAAGACAGAAGGACAGTAGAGATATACAAGAATACAAACATTTCAAATAGCAATACTGCACAAAGGTGGGCTTATCACGTAGTGATTTCTTCCAGTCAACCGAAAGAATGAATGAATGAAAGAATATCTTTATGAAAGTATGTGATATTGTGTTCAATGTTACGTCCCTACAGTTGAACCTAGTAACCGTAGTGGTCCTAAGCACTTTATTATTTACAGCAATATTTTCGAAAATACCTAACTTTATATACCTAAAATTGTTTTTTCTAATTTCCCCACCGGCCTTTTTTGGAATCTCCTTAGTTTTTTATACAGATTTAACCGCCTGTAAGGGTCGGCATGGTAAAAAAATCACCCTGTATTACCATCGTCAAATTACGTACTTAAATAATACCGTCTCGTCGTCATTTTCACGATTTATTTTTCACAAATGTGACATCGGATTAATACATTTCGCTACAGACTCAACAGGGCCACCGAATACGTACTAGAGACAGCGGGGCACGCGACGCAATCGAGTCGCGTAGCTCTTTGACAAACGCGCACAATGCAGCTCGCGCGCGAGCGGAAACTGCGACAGAACTCGATCGAAGCGAATTGCACGATTTATGGCGCTTCGAGTCAAGGGAGGGAATAAGAAATTGTACACGTGCCGACACGTTCCTAATAATAAAGGACATTGTTTGGAAAAGAGATATGATATATTTTACGGCTATGTAAATAGTTAGTTTTTTCCGTCCAGTTCAGTGTAGCCGACATGAAATGAAGGGAAGCACTGATATAGCACCTTAGTTCACCCGGTGTTATGGGCTGACATCACGGATGTTGTAGGTGACGTAGCCAAGCGTGTCAGTTTCCAGAAAAAAAAATTATAATAATTTGATGTATTACTTGTTTTATATAATATGGGATATGGTTTACTTGTTTTATATTTAGCACTAGCTGTGCCAGCGGCTCCGCCTGCTCTCATATTTGACTTCTCTGCTAACCTCATAAGCCATTTAGCGCGATAGTAAGTAGCCTATAGTTGATGGGAAGAATCAAGCTATCCGTAGATTTTTTTTTTATTAAAATCGCTTCAGTTGTTCTCGAGTTATAAGCGGACAGACAGACAGACAGACAGAAAGCAGACGTTGGATTTTATATATAGGTAAGGAGTAAGGATTAGTTTTTAGTCGTAAAGTGCATTTATTAGCAAACGAAAAATTACAGAAAATATGTATAATGAAAACTAAATTAATAAAGTCGTCCCAATAATGGGAGAATCGTTCCTTAAATTATTATACATATTTAATGTAAGTACATACATACTTTTTATAGTTTTTGTAGAATTTTAATTTAATGAAGTTCAGAAGCAATAATTTAATTTGTTTCATAGCGAGCTGAGGCCGTCGAGCATTGCTCTGTGACACTGGCGGTGGATCAACCCGGATTGTTGCAATCTGCCGACAGGTCTTTCACTTTTTTACTTCAAAGAAAAGTCGAAAATAAAGAGAAAAATTACGCCCCGACCAGGACTCGAACCTGCAACACACGAGTCGCCAACGCGTTACCGGAAATTGGTAACGCGTTGGCGGGTCGATGACCTGTCGTATCCCTCTTCGTAATTACTTCAATTGCTATTAGATCGTATTACCTCAACGTTTCGAACAGTTTAATCTTCTATACAGGATGTTTCAAGATAGGGTCTCGTAACTTCCGAAAGGGGTCCATATTTGAAAATGAAAAGCTCTGAAATTTTTTCCCAGATTCGGTCATTTTATAGTACTTTTTGGTGAAAATCGTTTCATCGAGATTTGGTGGACTGTTAACATCCGCCTTTATTAAATAAAAATAAAATTACTAAATTGCAATTTTTAACTAGTACAATTTGAACTGCATGTAGGTAAATTCCAAACATTTAAATTTTATTTTATTTTAATAGGGATTTTCTTCTTCTAATAATGAGTACTTTCTATTCCTGAAGTTTCTCAAGCCTATCCTGAAACCCCCTGTAGAGTGACGCAAGCTTCTGCGTTCTCCCAACACTTTAAAAGTTTATATTTAAATTCAATATTTTAATCGGCGGCTCGCCGTAGCGGTGCTACGCCGCGGTGCTACGAAGCGTAGCACTGCTACGACAACCCCTGACTTTGGACTCGCATTCGCTTGAAGCTTGCGTTCCGACTGAAATGCTGTTTCCTAACGGAACTCCACGCGAGCGAAGCTGCGGTGCTAGCTAGTCATACATATTTTTCGAAACGAAATGGTGTTTTTAATTTTCTACTTCATGGCGCACCTATTTATCTTCACTATTTTCAATTTGAGACTGCCGTCATCCGCAGCGGCATTGCAGCCGTTATTGTAGCAATGTGTTGAAAAACCGGTCAAGTACGAGTCGAACTCGCGCACCGAGGTTTCCGCACCACAAAAAAAAACATTGAAAAAAAACACGTTTCTTGTATTCTTGTCACCCGACCTAATTTTTTCATTTTTCTATTTTTTTTATTATTTGTTGTTATATCCGCCATAATAACACATATACTCAATTTCAACCGGCTACCTATTACGGTTCCAAAGATACAGCAGTAGGCCAGAAAGACAGACAGACAGACAGACGGCGCAGGCTTAGTAATAGGCCTCCGTACGAGATACGGAAACCTAAAAACGTTTGTTGTATTTTTTTATGGAGCCTGACATGAGTAGAAGTAGCGCGATGACTCGTTGTGCGTACCGTAAGTGAGCGTAGCTCCGCTCACTTAATCTCTTGTCATTACTGTTACGGAAACCATCAGGCTAAACAAATACATAAATGTCTTATCGTGCTATATTCTAGTGATAAAACGCTGCCCGCACAAATATTGTGTCTAAATGTTGTAAATTATAACTTGGAGGTATCAAGTAAAGTATCAAGTAGCATTTTACCTACATATACATTGTTATGTCTGGCGTCTTGTTTCCTTTATTTTCCATCTCGATTGTTTTAAGTATCAATTAACCTATCATCTATACATTAGTAATAAGTTTGTGTCATGCTTCTTATTTGTATAACCTTATACAGGGTGTCCCAGAAACCGACGATAATCCTTTAACAGGAGATAGGGCTGCTAATTACCTCTCAGAATATCTAATTTTAGGTTTAGTAAAAATGGCTTAGTTTTTGAGATATTGTCATTTTTGTAAAAATCCAAAATTTTCTCCCTCAGCTCATTTTTTTAAATGCCACAAGTACAAATGTACAATTTTCTTAAATCTAGTTTTTGTCAAATATTTCTAAAAAGTAAGGCTTTCACACAGTATAATTTATTTTTTCATGTTTAATCCTGTTTAGCTGAAAAACGACTTAAGAGCCACATGTTAAAACTTTTTCAGCCTCATCCCTTGAGTTTGGCCCTTCGCGGTGAAAAAAAAAATTACTACACTAAAGTTGCATTATGCAACAAAAATACGCCCATCTAATGTAGTTTTTAAAATGTTACATCACTTACCGATTTGCCCAATAATTTATGAGATTTAACTGCAAAAAGACCTCGGAATTTGATAACTGTTCTACCAACTACGAATTGGTATAAAATAAACACTTGAAGTAATTGGTCTTTATTAACCTGTTAAAGTAGATGTTCAAATAGTTTACAACCTGCACAAATGCTAGCTCGACATCTTCTCACAAATGCCCGGTTGATGCGTCGAGCAAGTACTCGATGCAAGTGCAGATACGTCCACCTATGTTAAGTAAATAGTTTGTGTTTTCCGTCCACTTGACTATAGTCGGCACGACCGAAGGGAAGCACTGACGTGGCACCAAGTTCACCCGGTGTTATGGGCTGTTACATCACGGATGTTGTAGGTGATGTAGCCAACCATGTCAGTTTACATAAAAAAAAACCTGAGCTACTGCCGTAATTCTTTCTTTGAGCTCTATGAAGTTTTCCACCGGTTTCCCGTAAACTTTTTCTTTTAAATAGCCTCAATAATAAAAGTCTAACGGATTTAAATCCGGTGACCTAGACGTCCGATCCATCTGTGGGGATATGCTTGGTCTAAAAAATTACGCACTTCTCTAGCGTAATGGGCCAGCCCATTACGCTAGAGAAGTGCGTAATTTTTGCGCAGCCATCATTTTGCAACCACCTCCGTATGGCCAATGGTACATCTTCTAAAAGGCTCTGAAGCTCCTGTTGCAGAAACTCAAGATAATTCGCCCGTTTAAATTTTCTAGAATCCATCGGACGTCTTGTGGCCTCCTAGCCACTTGCATCCCCACAGATAGACCGGACGTCTAGATCACCGGATTGAAATCCGTTAGATTTTTATTATTTGGGCTATTTAAAAGAAAAAGTTTACTGGAAAACGGTGGAAAACTTCATAGAGCTCAAAGAAAGAATTACGGCAGTAGCTCAGGTTTTTTTTTTTAATGTAAACTCAATTGGTTGGCTACATCACCTACAACCCGTGATGTCAGCCCATAACACCAGGTGAACTTGGTGCCACGTCAGTGCTTCCCTTCGGTCGTGCCGGCTATGCTTAACTGGACGGAAAACACAAACTACATAGAATAGTTGGACGTATCTGCACTTGCATCGAGTACTTGCTCGACGCATCAACCGGGCATTTGTGAGAAGATGTCGAGCTAGCATTTGTGCAGGTGGTAAACAATTTGAACATCTACTTTGACAGGTTAATGAAGACCAATTACTTGAAATGTTTGTTTTATTCCAATTCGTACTTGGTAGAACAGTTATAAAATTCCGAGGTCCTTTTGCAGTTAAATAACAATATCTCATAAATTGTTGCGCAAATCGGTAAGTGATGTACCATTTTAAAAACTAGATTAGATGAGCGTATTTTTGTTGCATAATGCCACTTTAGTGTAGTAATATTTTTTTTCACCGCGAAGGGCCAAACTCAAGGGATGAGGCTGAAAATTTTTTAACATGTGGCTCTTAAGTCGTTTTTCAGCTAAACAGAATTAAACATGAAAAAATTAATTATACCGTGTGAAAGCCGTACTTTTCAGGAATATTTGACAAAAACTAGATTTAAGAAAATCTTACATTTGTATTTGTGGCATTTAAAAAAATGAGCTGAGGGAGAAAATTTTGGATTTTTACAAAAATGACAATATCTCAAAAACTAAGCCATTTTTCCTAAACCTAAAATTAGATATTCTGAGAGGTAATTAGCAGCCCCATCTCCTGTTAAAGGATTATCGTCGGTTTCTGGGACACCCTGTATAGTATGTTCAAAAATAAGTCAGGTTGACTGTCAGATATTGCTTTAGGTAATAATCCCTCCTTTTGTAATATTTTATATTGGAAAGCAATGAAGGATATTACTCAACTCAAGAATATAAAAACTCAAAAATTGTTTTTATGGAAATGTTCTTGCTCTCCTGGTGTCCGTACTAATAAGTAATTGCGCTAATTATGCTAGTTGTTTATGTTCTGTGGGCTACGTCAGATCATTGCACCTTGTTCTGATTAACTAAATGCCGTGCCAGTGCTTTCCTTTGGTCGTGCCGTCTACACTGAAGTGTAATCGGCGATTATGGCAGGGTTCTATAGGCGGTAACGCACTAATTATGAACCCTAGCGGACATGGGTAGGGAAGACAGTTTCCCTTCTCTTCGTGTGTTAAATTTAAACTTTGGCGTCTCACTATACATAGAAACTGCTGAATTCTTAGTACGTGTTAGCTAATGCATCACATGTAGAACCTTAGCAAAGTTATTCCCGTTCACGTATGGTTGTCTTAGAAGAGCGTGAAAGAAGGGTAGCTAGTGCGACATGGTTCCATAATTATGTATCAACTGTAACGTTTGAACGTACCTGCGAACCTCCAAAGTTATCAACATGGGGATAATGCTGAAAGTTTTGCCCGGTGGAACATCAAAGTAAAATTTGCGTGGCCCGAACTGGTGAGTGCAAGTTTCGCCCTTATTCCACACGTACTTATGTTGAAAGAGCCACAAGTTCGATGCCAACTTGTGGTAACTTCCACGTTCATGTTTAGCCTGAACGTTTGTGAAGTTTGTTCGTTCTTCAACATTCGTGTATTTTTGTTTAAAATGTAATAGAAATTGCATTAGTTAGATAGTAGATAAAACATTTTTATTATAATTTTTATTATTGAAAGCACGGCAATTGGATCCGTGCTACCCATAAGGTGTCTAATGACGCCTATGGACATTCGGTCGTATGCGGGGGTTGCGAATGCCATGCCGGCCAGACACGTGCCCAAATTTCTGTGTGTAACATTGCCGTATGAAATAGTTTCCGAATGCAAAGATATCTAATGATTGGGAAAGATTTCATATATCTGGGGAATATGTTCACGCGGGATGGAAACTGTGAATGAGATTTGGAAAAGAGAGTGAAAGCCGGTAATAAAGTGAATGGGGCGATGCACGCTATTATGAGCAGCCAAAGTATGTCAACTAGGGCACGTTTGGCTGTCCGTTGTATGAAGTGCTGGTCTCTACCCTGATGTACTTACATAACGTCACGCATGTTTCCCAGTGGGATAGACAGAGACAGCGGATCTCCGCGTGACATGATCCTGACACACCTCTGTCGCCTCTTTAATCTATGTGTCTTCAAACGTCTTATTAACAAGCTAGACAACCTAAGAACGGTCCGCAAATCTGCTCACATGGCACCTCACTGAACGTGCTTTCACGAGGTGAGGTGAGGCTCTGTCGACTGGACCACTGGTCCCTCCACATTGGTCAACGAATGCTATCAATATCAGCTTGTGCCTCTGGACTCGATCCAGCGTCGAGCCCGGCGGCTAGTGGGTGACCCCGAAGTGTCCCGCGATCTAGAACCATTGCAACACCGTAGTCCGCACGCACTGGGCTGGGATTGCATCCCTATACGCTGGACTTACCGCGGATGCATACCAATCGATTCTGCAGATCTTTCCTCTACAGAACCGGTTTACTCTGGAACGCTCTCCCTGCTCATATATTCCCCCCCAAGTACACTCTCGGATCCTTCAAGAGGGGCGTGAATGGGCACCTGTCAGGCCGGCATTGCATTCGCAACCGCCGCATACGACCGAATGCCCATGGGCGTCGTTAGACACGTTATGGGTCACTCGGCGCCATACGTCGCGCTTTCAATAAAAAAATAAATAAAATGTTGGTTAACATAAAAAAAGTTCTCTAAGTTCACAAACATTTAATGCAGTGAAAACTATTCTTGAGGTGCACAGGCGGACTTTTCTGTTAACGAGAATTTTCTTCAGTCAATTCTTCTTGTTTGTAACAGTCATTATTTTACAACCTTTAATAAAGCTTGTTCTTTGTGGAAACTCTTGGAAATATATTCTTGCAGAAGCCGACACCTTCATAAATCATATTAATGTAAAAATCATCTCGTTAGGACTTAAAAAATAATAATAAAGCGCGTCAAAGAATATTGCGGGTGATGCGTCGGGGGCGGCGCGGGGGGCGGCACGGGGGGCGGCGGCGGCGGGAGCGAGCGTCGCGAACTTGAAGGGGAAAATAATTAATTCGAGGAAACTTTAATGAATTCTTATTTCCAGAGTAGAAATAATAAATTTCCTCCGGCGGCGTCCTTACTCGTGTTTCCAGTAGGATTACCACAGCAGTCTTCTTATCTAATAAAACTAAATCAAATCATTTTATCCTACAACAAAATAATTGAGTGACTGTCGCATATCATCGCCTTAGAATTTAAAATCCCATAATTGTAAAAAATAAATCGTATTAAGGCAATTACAGAAAATACCGTAGTAACGTAATAATTTTAGGTGGTACGTTTTTTTATTTCACCATAACCTGATTTAGTATGTGAAACTGAAATTTTTTTGACATACAATTTTTTTTTAAATGTGACCGTTCTTATTGTCCATAAACATAGAACAAAAGTTGTTAAGCTATAGCTGTAAAATCACCACCTTTTGGATACTACCCCCTATCAAGATAACACCGTGTATAATATGAAAATGTTATTTTCGTCAAACAGTACAATTAGCAATTTACCTAATAAAACTTTATCTCTAACCGGATCCGCAGAAGTTTTCCGAAATATTTTTTTATCTTTAATTTATTCATCGGGTCATTTCCAGCGCGTTGATCCCGATAACATCTTGTACATTTATTTTTACGGCTGCCGTTTCCCGAGACTCTTAACAAGAGATGTAACGGATATCCGGTTAATATCCGGTTTCCGACTTATCAGGTCACTTAATTACTATCCGCAAAATACTAAATGATCTAACATATCCGGTCGAAACCGGATAAATGACAAATAAATAAGATAGATAAAATCTTAGATACTTTGTTTGCCGTATGACTGCTTACAAACCGCTTACATACTACTGCTTAAAACCGTAACTAAGTTAGTATCTAAAATTAACTAATACCAAATTGTGGCAAAGGAAGATGGTTTTTTGAGCTCAAAAGTACCAAATTTCATATTTCATATTATATTACGAGCTTATGTAAATAACCCTCGAGCTCTGCGAGTTATATATAACTTATAGAGTCCAATAACATGTGAAATGAAAATATTAAAATGAAAATGTATACATCAAAACTTAAAAAAAAGCGAACTATATTAATAAACGAAAAAAATATATATATATTGTATGAAATTAAAAACCCATATTCACACTTGACTGAATAACCGGCTATCCGGTCATATTGTATGCCAAATATCCGTTATCCGGCAAATTCACTATCCGTTCCATCACTGCTATTAACACCGAGCCCTGCTAGGTTCGGCTTTATGGCTTCTCTTTCCGGTAATATTTCCAATCTAGTTACATCACGCCAGCCAGATATATAAATGACGAATAAATTATT
Source organism: Nematopogon swammerdamellus (assembly GCA_946902875.1). Taxonomy (NCBI): domain Eukaryota; kingdom Metazoa; phylum Arthropoda; class Insecta; order Lepidoptera; family Adelidae; genus Nematopogon; species Nematopogon swammerdamellus. The sequence goes on from OX336345.1 coordinate 16,671,688, forward strand.
CTCGTCTAAAGGCTCTTGGATTCGCAGGTTTTATACGTTTTAAGAAAGCTTGAAATAAAAGTTAAATTACAAATATAAAAATATAAAACTCAGAGCTGCGCGGTTACTTACTTAGCGGTTCCCCGACGCCTTTATGTAACTAAAGGGAAATTACAATATTTTTTTTTTACTTTTAGGTTTTTTTAATTTGTAAGTTAACTTTTAGTTAGAACCTTGCGGTTATTCCCGGCTGGATGGCAAGAGGCCCGATGGTATCACCCTGGTGCCATGGGCTAAGGGTAGGTCATTGATGTGGGACGCCACTTGTGTCGACACATTGGCTCCAAGTCACGTTCGGGCCTCTTCAAGAGCGGCTGGCGCGGCCGCGGCCGGAGCGGAGAGCCTCAAACGCAACAAATATTCAAATATTATTCAAGATTTCGAATTTGTTGCGTTTGCGGTTGAAACGCTCGGTCCGTGGAGCAGTGAAGCCAAAAGCTTCTTGAAGAGGCTTGGGCCTCTGCTGGTGGACGCAACTGGCGTCCCGCAATCAAGGGCCTACTTCATTCAAAGGGTAAGCCTTGCCATCCAGCGGGGTAATGCAGCAAGTGTTCTAGGAACATTTGAAAATGCCCCTTTTGATAGTTATTTTAATGTTTGTTAGGTAGGTTTATTTCTTTAGTTATTAGTATTACTTTTTTGTTATTTATTAAATAAATTACATTTATTTTTACAATGAAAATGTAATGTTTTTTTTAAATATAAATATGTATATTATAATAAACCGTACTTTTAAGAGACGTAACCTTTTGATTACTTGATTACAAAATTACAGCTTTCTAATAAAAAAATCGCATCCAAATCAGTCCATCCGTTTGGGAGCTACATTCTTTTTTTTTATTCTTTTTTATGGAAACTGACACGGTTGGCTTCATCACCTACAACGTCCGTGATTCTACAGACAAACACACATACAGATGAGATCCCTTCACCAATTAGGAAGTGCTGATGATCTTCATCGAACATAGCTAAGAAAGAACCATCCCGGTTAACCCAGCTTTCTAATAAAATTGAATAAAAGCGCATACAAATCGGTCCATCCGTTTGGGAGTTACGATGCCGCATGCAGACACAAAGACAGACACACAGACAGACACACATACAGACACACAGACATACAGACGTAGGCGTCAAACTTATAACAGCCCTCCTTTTGCGTCGGGCGTTAAAAATAATTTAGCAAAGGAATCTCACAAAAATTATATTATCTCACAAGTTTCAGTAAATGTGTGTTCTTCAATTACATTTTTATATGGAAACTGATACGATGGCTGTGCTGAGGAGTCCATCGGACAATCTGACAAAGCCAATAACACCACTCCTCACGAAACCAATGAGGTAGCGACAACGTGGACAAAAGGTTGTTCGTGATTTTATTGACACGCCTTTTTATTGAAGACCCCGGTTATAGGAGCTTGGAACACACACACACAGGAAAACCATTCAATATTTTCGTCGCACGCAGAAACGATTTCTAAAAAAAAACCGGCCAAGTGCGTGTCGGACTCGCGCACCGAGAAAAACACTTTTCTTATGTGGGGACCACTCTTAATTTTTCACTTTTTCAATGTTTTATTATTTGTTTTTATATCCGCCATAACAACACATATTCTGGGAAAATTTCAACCGGTTAGCTATTAAAGTTCCAAAGATACAGCCAACGGACGGACGAACGAACGGACAGACATGCAGACAGACTTTGTAGGCTTAGTAATGGCTTTCGAACGGGATACGGAAACCTAAAAACGATGGTTTCTGAGAAGATGGATGTCTACGGCATATGGATGCTCCGAGCAAGTCCGGCGAAACTCCTGGCATTTCTTGGAAAATTATTAAATTATTTATTTGCATGAGTAAGTATATGTATTGTATGTAAATCTTTATAAAAATCACATCCATGAGAACCCTTCAACTCAGTTTAGGCAATAGAGAAAAAAGGTATTTGTTTGATTCTTGTTTCATTGAAATAACATCACTTAAAAGCGGCTTTAACTTATGAAAATCGTTCCGAATTTTCAGTGTTATGGCCTTCTTAAATTGAAACACTTATAACTTGCTTCAAAAACATTAAGTTCAGAGTTTTCGAGTGCTTAAGCGGAATATTTCCAACGGCGACTAGCAAGGCCAAGTAACTCCTTAAGTCAGACTTTGATGTAGTTTCGGTGCGGCATTTAAACTGATTTACTTAAAATGTATTCGGTAAAATGGTTCTGTATTTTGCGAAATTTCTGTTTATCTAGAGCCAACACCTGCTGGAAATGAAAGTCTAGGCCTCGAGAGTCTGCAAACTTTAAAAGAGTCCTTAAATAAAATTATAAAAACTTCAACCGTTAGAAACGGTACCTAGTAACAAACAACTGCTGTGTTGTATTTTTATTATTTCATTTGTATTTTTATTATTCCATTAGCATCGCTGGTGCGGGGTTGTGTTGGCAGAGATCTGTCAAACTCTGTCATCTTTTTAAAACATTATGGATAGATCGTTCCCGTACTTAGCTTCACACGCGATGTTTTCCACAAATGATCACCTGAAAAAGACAATTTCCCGATAAATATGCACGAAAAGCGTGATGTGCTCAAAAAGTCAGTGCGTAGTACCTGTAACCAAAGAATATTATAAAAGTGGAAGAGGCGGCAGAGGTGTGCGTGACGCTATGTGTGTATGTATGTATGTATGTAAATACATATTAAAATTAACGTTCGTTACATAAATTTCTTTCCTTAGTCTCCTATCATTCATTCTTCCAACATGACCGAACCATCGAAGCATTCCTTTCTCAATCCTTATCACTATATCTTCTTTCAGACCACAGCGTTCTCGCACTACATTATTCCTGCTTTATTTACAGGGTTTCCAACATGTGGAATTCACTCACACCTGCATCCTTAATCCTTTCCTCTAATGTACAGTCTGGGGTCCTTCAAACATAATGTGAAGGTGCAGCCGGCCGATATGGTATTCGCAGCCCCCGTAAATATCCGAATGCCCGTGGGCGCCGTCGGACTATACCTCTGCGTTAGTCTGGCGCGCGCCATTTGTCGTATTAAAAATAAAAATAAAATACACTCTGTAGTTTGCTTGTAGAGCAAATTAAGGTATTAAAAAATTTAAACTTATTCAGAAAGGTAAAGCCAGCAACAACGCGACGGCTTTTCTCAATAAAGTCGGCTTCATCGAGTAAAATTTACGTAAATATGATTGTTTCAGCCCCCTCGACATCACCTGAGGAAAGTCCAATGTTTTCAGCTCTCAGTTGAAACGAAAACTTTATGAAAAGCCGCCTCAGCGAAGCCGTTTAGAGACACGTCTTTGTGTAATTTGGCCCACACTTGTGCGGATTTATACTGTCGGTATTAAAATATGTCGAATACAATGAGATCAGGATTTAGATTTGTAATTGGAATACATAATTGAAATAATATTGTTGAAAATGTTACTCAGCGTTAAACAATTTAACTTTTATAAGGTATATGTCGATTTTATCCTTACGACTTTTACAATATCTTTTATTCGACATTGCGTTGACCCAATTTCGAATAAAAGACACCGTGAACGTAAGGTGTAAAATGTACATGATCGATCACGCATGAACAGCGACGATGTAAAAGAAAATGTAATTTTATAGTTGAGTAAACCGTGACTTATTTTGACGGTCTTTTTGAATCATATTATTGTATATAATTTTAATGAAAAATATATATACATAGGGCACACTAAAAGTTTCCGGAATTGGCCACTTACATAAACAATATTTAAAAAGTAATTACAACATTTGAAAATGGAACTCTTTGGCTGTAGAATGCAGTTTGTTTCATCTGACTGTCAATTGTTTTTCCATTGTGGCGCCATTTTAAAAATTGCGTGTCTACATTAACATAAATTTAACCCGGGAAAATTTTCGTAGTATGATTTTCTACGATTTTAAGTGTAATTTGACAGCTCATCAGAGCCTCGCTCGGCTTCAATCTGCTTTTGGCGATGAAGCACCATGCAAGACGACTATTTATTGCTGGTTTGCAGAATTCAAGCACCGTCGTGTCAATCTCAGTGACTAATCTCGCGATGGTCGCCCGTTCACCGCTGTGAACAACAAAAACATCGATGCTGTGCGCCGTATGATCGAAACAGACAGGCATGTGACCTACAATGAGATTCGGGCATCCATAGACATAGGCATGAGTCAAATACAATCAATCCTACACAAACATTTGGGTGTGAGAAAGCTGTGCTCGCGGTGGAACCCACACAATTTGACCGAGGCTCAAAAAACGCACCGCGTCACTTGGTGCAATGCCATGCTTACCAGATGCAACAAAGGCGCTTCAAATTTGGTGTGGGACATAGTAATAGGTGACGGCACCTTGTGACTTTTTTCTGTTCCCAAAAATTAAGAACCAATTACGCGGTCAACGATTTTCATCGCCAGAAGAGGCTGTCGAAGAATATGAAAAACACGTTTCTGAGGTCACCACGGAGGAGGGGCACAAAAGTTTTCAAAATTGGTTTAATCGTATGAAAAAGTGCATTTACGCAAAGGGAGAATATTTTGAGAAACAATAAATTCATTTTTGACCTTTAATAGTATTTTATTCTTATTAATTCCGGAAACTTTTAGTGTGCCCCACGTATATCATTTTAATCGTACTAAGATAATTAGACACACGCAATAACGGCACTGCTCGCGCAACCGTGCTCAGTGAGGTGCCATGCCAGCGACAAGGCGGCCAAAAAGGTTTTCGTCGTTTTTATTGACACGCTATAAGTTAACTAAAAAGTGTGTAATCCTTTCTGTCAGTACATAATTGTTTTGATCAATAGAAATCAAAACGTTGCGTTGATTTGTATTCCTACACGACCTTCAAAGGAAATTCGAATTTCAAATCGATTATCAATTATCGTGGGAAATTGTAGGTGACGCGTAATATGAGCTACTACGTAATACCTGTGATCTACATCAATACTAATAATAAAGGGAAGGTCAAGTTACTTTGTTTTATGAGATATTGGTTTGTAGACTCTATGTATGATACTAAAACAAAATTTAGGATTTTTAGAAATCTTCTTTGTATGTTGTTCTTTGCATGTGTTCTCTATATACGTGTGTCCCTTCATAACTCTTAAACGCATCATCCGAATTCGATGAAACTTAGTACAAGCACATTTAACTATACGTGACACAGGATACACCAAATAAAATTTAGTTCCGCTTAAGCTAAGATGTGGCTCTCATACAAACCGAATTGTTCCGCGCGCCGAAATAAAGGTACTGTAGCGGGCTTACTTACTTTCTTCTTTTTAATTACCAATTTCACGCGAGCGAAGCCGCGGACAAAATCTAACACGTGCGTGTGTGTGCATTTTGCTATAATAATTGAACTACAACACGCATAAATAAATAATATCGTTGCGAACGTAATAATTGGAAAAAATCACAATGATTGATCTACTGCAAGTCAGTTGGTCCATAAGTACTCCACTCACCTTGGTCCATGAGTAACTCCACTCACGCCCCTTTTCCGCCACAGCGCGCTCGACGCGACGACGCGACGCGTCGTCACCGTCGCAACGCTTCTGTATGGAGATTCCTTCTGAATAGATCAGTGATTCGCAAACTGGGTGCCGCGGCACCCCGGGGTGCCGCGAACCTACGCCAGGGGTGCCGCGAAAAAGTGGACATTATTTGACCGAGCGAGCGCGAAGCGCGAGCGAAGCGTCTCCATTTCAGCTTGGGCAAAAATGCGTACGTGTGTCCGGATGTCCGGCTGTTTCTCAACAAGTTTTTGGTAATTTTTCAAAATCGCTGAGCCATGGGGGTTGAGGTGCGCCGGTGAACATTTATTCAGTTTTAAGCTATGCAAAAACAGACTCGCGAGGTCTACAGCTCACAGAACCACTCACTAGTAGTAAATAATTAAATTCAAAATAAGTATAAAAGTAATGTACCTACCTACATACTTAATCGAAATAATAATGAAACATTTACATTTCAATGCGTAACTTTTACGCATCGCAAAATAGTGTTTTTTATTCCTTTCGAAAATATTACTTGATTTACATATTTGCATGCTTCGTTTATCACAGTTCAGATATGATGCCTATGAAAGACACCAACCGAATATTGAAGCGGTGTGCCGCACAATTTCTTGAACGGGTTAAGGGCGCCGTCAGCTAAAAAAGTTTGAGAACCACTGGAATAGATTCTTGTAGATGCGGCGGCGGCGGGCTGCGTGAAACTCTGCCCGCCCGCGTTACAAAATAGACGTAGAACTGACTGGATCGTCAGTGAATAATACAAATAGATTTACTGACATTACCTAAATATAAATATAATAATCTCTGCAGTTTTGTTAGTTAGAGGGTGTGGCGTCTGTATACCTTGAATGCTCCGTAAGAAAGGTCACCTATTTTTTTTTATTCGGCCAGAGAATAGCTGACGTTAACGCTGCCGTTAACGCTGACGTAAGCGCGCGCTAGCGAAGGTGCGTAAAACACTTGGTAAGCAATATTAAATTCAAACATTTTTGGTCAAGACGCACCGAAATACATAGCTTAATGCTGTCAAGATAGAAAATTCAGTACAAACAAGACAAAATAACTGTAGAACGGTATAAGAAAATACTCGTAAGTAATGCAACATAAATTTTACTAGATTTAATCTGCTTTCACGGTTCTATGCGTTAAAAATGCTTCAATACTCCTATGCACTACCCACGGAGAAAATAGTTAGACGGTAGTTGGTCTGAGCAAAGTGAGTACGTTGCCACCCAACGGGTATGCCCCCGTCATGTCATGTCCGTCGTGTCCACGGAGTGGTTGCGATCCAGCACACGAGTTAAATTATGCGTTATTGGTGGAACATTATTACGAAGTCGTGCCTCTTCCCGCTATTACCGCACTGACGACACATGTTTTACTAGAAATTAAAGCTAGCAAAAACTCCTATCTACCTATCTTCTCCGTGGTTCTAACTCAATAGTTCTAGTAGACTTACAAAGTAAAATATTTTAACTGAAAGCTTTAGTATCCCTCCAGATTCCTCATCGCTTGTGTATGTTGAGCACGTCGAACGAAACCTTCGTCTTCAAATTTGACTACACTCATGGATACTACAACTTACGTAGATAGGTAACCTGCTCTGTGCCCATGACCCCGATAGAGTGAGGGATTTTCACACACCCGCACTCAGTCGGCGTCAGTCGCCGTCCGGCAGGAAACGTGTGAAAATGTGAGTGCGGGGGTTAAGGCGCCTAGTAACGCCAACGCCGTAGCGCGTAGTAATTTTCGAAAGGGTTTTTTTTTCATAAATTGCGATTCTTCGCATTAGAACTTTGAAAAGCATGTGATTCATAGATATAACAAATGGCGTCATTTTGCTATAACAATTCAATTCAAATTCTCTTTAGTTTCTGAGATCAAGTCTTCAAAGTTCACGCGGAAGAAAAAAGCGACGTTTGGTTACCGTTACCGCATAGTTTTTATAGAAAAAGATAAAATTTTACAACCAAAAACGTGTGATCGATAGACAAAGAATTATTCTATATTTTGCAGTAGTTTTTAGCCTTTAGATTGCTCTAGTTATCACGGGCTACTTCTTAAAAAATCCACATGTGGCGTTACGGCGCCTTAAATATCAACCTACCGTAAAATGACATGTTATTTTGTTGTAAATTCTAAAGGACAGAAACACTCTCCAGAATAAAAAAAAGTCACAGGAAAACAAAATAATTCATGACATACAGTTCCCGGCAGAAAATAACTCGTGCCGAGCTTTAGAAAGAGACAATCCGGTTTTAGAGCGTCGTCCCTGTCGCACAGAGACGTGCGAGTGTGTGCAACAAGGACGACTTTCTACCATCGGATGGTCTCGTTCTAAAGCTCTACGAGCATCCTGGACCTCTACGTACACGCCAGTTTATTACTTTAGAAGTTTTAAAAATATTTTCCATAATCTGCGCCACCACCTTGGGCATAGACAGCTCGGGCCGCGGTTCGGTTACGCGCAATTCCGCAACAGTTTAGCAACAGTCCGCAAATCTGCTGGCATGGCACCTAACTGAGCGTGGTTTCGCGAGGAGAGGTGATTTTGGCTGTGTCGACTGCACCATTGGTCTCTCGGCACAGCCACCCATGCTGGTTTACATAAAAAAAATCCGTATCTCAGTATCTACCTACATAAATGGTCGCAATTGAGCGAGCGCTCAGAACAACATATTTACGTTTTGCTCTTTCGACTTATCTATCTTCGGCATTAATGATGTTAAATAGGTCATTCTCTTTTAAACTTTTATTTGCATTAGTGAATGCAAGCTATGCGGCATTGCGTATGCAGCATTTTTTTTTTTTTTTTTGGATACTCAAGACTCTTGGCGCCATCAGCATGGATTGTTGAGCGGACGACGCCCAAAAGCATTCGGTTTAGAACGGGGGCTGCGAATGCCGTGCCGGCGGCGTGACATGCCTTTTTACGCTGCTTTTCTTGAAAGATCCTAAGTCATAGACTAAATTTAAATTAAATTCGATCCACTAGTTAGTAATAAGACACCGTATCTATAATAATGTTACCTCTTTGGCTACACGACCCTCTTCCGTTTAAAACTTTCGATGCCTGCGAATGCCACGCCGGACTGACAGCTGCCTATTCACGGCCCTCTGTAAGGACCCGACACTGTACTTGTGGGCAGGGAGAGCGGTCCAGAGATTAATAGATATATATTGATAGCTCCGTGATGAATCGGTGCGTGTGTTCAGCCTTGTTTGATTATCTACATGGAATATGGCCTGTGATTATCTCGTAAAGTTTCACTGGATGAAATCGCTCTGTGTGATAAGTGCGCCTTTAAGCGCGAGTGTACTTGTATTTCTGTTGTGTTCTTTTTGAATTGCGTTACTGCTGTGGAATAAAATGTTATAACATATTCTGAGATTACTTCGTGTTTATAGTTAAAATACGAAAACGAATTTATTTGCGATTTTAATAAACTAAACTAAACTAGGTACCTCTTTAAGGTCAACGAGGCGTTGTGTTCATAAATTTTATTTTAAGCATTTGTCTTATCGCATATCCAACCCGTTTCGTTGCATTACTACCAATGCGTGATGAATATTATAAAAGCACTTGTACGCATGTATATGTCAAAAAAACCGGCCAAGTGCGAGTCGGACTCGCGCACCGAGATTTCCGCACCACAAAAACGTTTAAAAAAGACGTTTCTTGTAAGGGTCACCTTAATTTTTCACTTTTAAACATATTTTTATTATTTGATGTTATATCCGTCAAAATAACACATATCTGTTAACATTTCAACCGGCTAGCTATTACGGTTCCAGAGATGCAGCCATCGGACGGACAGTCGGACGGACGGACGGACAGACAGACGTTGTAGGCTTAGTAATTTAGATTTTTTTTCCATATTCTGTACGCAATTGTCAATCCCACCGCTCCCTGATCCAGGGCAGACTCCCGTTCGATTTCCATTCGATCGTCAGTCGACGTCGGCGATCGAGACGTGTTCTCCTTGCGAATGAATGCATTTCAAAGGGGGAGTACACCGAGCAGGCTGTCTTTCGAAAAGAAAGATTGTATTGTTCGACAGTCCCTTTTATAGACGTCAGCAAGAGACTTTTTTCTTTAAGTGTGGCCTTATCGTTTAAATAATTTATTCTAGTGCGTAATAGAAACTCGCACCGCACTAGCATTATTTTAAATCCAGTGTTTCCTTCAGTTTCGTAAAAAGGCATCTGTCAGGCCCGTCACGGCATTCGCAACCCCCGTTCTAGTAGAATACTTTTGGGCGTCGTCGGTTCAACAATCTGCGCTGACGGCGCCAAGGGTCTCGCGTATCCATAAAAAAAACTTTCATTATTTACAAAAAAAAAATATTAAATGTTAAATATTGTGTAAATCTTAATTTTTTTCAGTTAATTTCGCACTACCCATCAACCAACAATCCCAGACACGACTGGTAGAGAATGGGTTTAGGCTTTAAGACGCCCTTTTGTCAATTTTTATTGTGCAATAAAATATATTTTAATTTAGTTCATATATCTTCGTCGATAATAATACAAATATTTTTAGTTTTTTTTTTCATTTTCTTTTTTTTTTTCTAAACCTAAAACTGAAGTCTCGAACAGAGATACTCCTATCTAATCCTATGACACCAGACTCATAAACTGTTTTCTGCCAACTATCGATGTGATGAGCGATATGGGAGACCACACGCTGGGCCCCTCCCTACCAATAACATTGTCACTCACTGCATGGACCATACGTTTGGCCTGAACCGTTCTGCCTCCGAACGAACGTTAAACCATTCGCGTGTGACCTATTTGCAAGTTGAAAGCAAATAACACCACATTAGTCACCTAGTACCGAGATAATAGTGTGTGTGACCGTTAATCTCCTCGTGTGGAGTAAGGTCTTTCAAAATTAGTTAATAGTACGGCTGGCTTAGTTAATAGAACCCCCCCTGGGTTCTGTATCATATAGGGAGTAAAACCTATATAAATTTTTTTGGACCTTGGGCTTTTTTATATAATTTTTTTTTTATGTATTTAAATAAAAAAATAGGAGGTTGATTTTCATAGCCTAATCGATTCAGTTTCATAACACTAACAAAAAAGTCTTCATTGCCATTATGATGTAACATGTGTAAGTTGGTAAAAAAAATCAAATTCTTTCTATTCCATACTAATAAAACTAAAATTGTGGTTTTTCACAATTTCTGAAAGAAAGAGATCTATGTGTTGGAATACTTTTTTGTTCCTGGCATGAAACTGAAACGATTAAGAAAAAAAAAATTTTACGATTTATATTTTTAAAAATAATTATAAAAAAAAAATTCTTTGTTCTTCAAAAGTGATCTATTTCCGATAAAAAACCCCCCCTTAGCGTACTATGAACTAATTTTGAAAGACCTTATATAGTGACGCCAATTATTATTCACCCCACACGCCCATTCTAAAAAGTCTAGGTAAGGACTTTAAAGTAATGTGAATTAGTACCGTGTGGGGATAGTACTTAAAAAGAATAGCCCCGCTGCATCTCTCATCGCCGTGCACGTCGTTAAAGGCAATAAGGGACAAGAACAAGATAACGCGCTAAATAGCGACAGGCTAGCCACCTCTCACCTCGGCATGGTCCTTCCAGCTAGTCATGCAGCAGGTGGGTCTTCGTGCCTTATTTGCTGCTTGATAGTTATGTTGTCCTAATACTTTGATAAACGTGGTGGCCGGTGTTGTGAAGTCCTTGCAGCACAACGCCGATTACTCTGCTAAGCCCCGGTGGTGAGATAGAACGTGCGGTATGTATGTATGTATAATATATATATGCATATTAGTTGTTATATTTTTGTATGATAACATTATGATCTTTACAATATATCTGAAGTCGATGCACTATTATTTCAAGCTTTAATATCGCCTGGGACAACTCGTTTGACAGGCAGACAGAAAAACAGACGGCCAGACGTCAGACACCTTACCAATTAAACCATTCGCCTTTGACCTATTTACAAGTTTAAAGTAAATAACACCAAATTAGTCACGCAGTACAGAGATAATTAATAGTGTGACAGTTAATCTCCTCGTGTGGACCAACTATAGTGACGCAACTACGTTTGGATGTCGGCTCCCTAAGTGTGTTCTATCGCTTGTTTACGTGGGAAGTGCTCGGAGGAGCTGTTTAAGGCGATCCCTTCGTCCATTTTCCACCTCCGCACCACACGCACTGGGCAGGGATTGCATCCCTACACGCTGGACTTACCGCGGATGCGTACCAACCGATTTTGCAGATCTTTCCTTTACAGAAACCGGTAAACTCCGGAACGCTCTCCCTGCTCATATATTTCCCCCAAGTACAGTTTCGGGTCCTTCAAAAGGGACGTGAATGGGCACCTGTAAGGCCGACATGTCATTCGCAAACCCCGCGTACGACCGAATGTCCATGGGCGTCGTTAGACATATTAAGGGTGGCTAGGCGCCATATGTCGCGCTTTCAATAAAAAAAGATATACATTATTAGGGCCCCGGCCGGCGTAGGCCGGCTACGGAACCCTAAAAACGATTAAATCCCGACGTTGCCAATAGAGGGTAACTGCAACGCTATTGCATTTTCTACTCTCATAGGTATCGACTAGCACATTACTTACTCAGAAATGCCAATTCCCGACTGTCAACAACGCGACACCTTCATTTCATCTCGTACTTCCACGAGCGACGCGACGTACGATCTCGTCAAAATTTCTCGAATGAAGACGTAATTCGTACTCTATAAAATGGCCGAGACATCTGTCGTCGTAACCGAGTGAAATTAGCCAGAAGTCTTGAGTGTTGGGCGGATGCATACAGACCTTGGTCGAATTAATTCAAGTTTCAGACCCTTTAGTTGAATGAAAAGGAGCCATAGAAGAACTGAGCGTGTAGCGATGTGAGGAGAGAAAATGCGATTTAACAGCGTGAATCTGGATATTAGGTGACTGGTTATATGTACTTACTCTTAGTTCATCTAAGGTATTGATGACGGTAAATATACTCACATCCACATTAGTTACATGCATATATAACCACACGCTGTATCCCGACAATTTGGGTGAGCAGAGTAATCGATGTTGTGCTGCAAGACCTCCGGTAAATTACAGCACAACACCGGCCACCACGTTTAGCAAAGTATTAGGACAAGATAACTATTAAGTGGCAAGTAAGGCATGACGCGGTGGAAGGTGCGCGCCAAGGTGAGAGTCTTAGTCGCGTTTTAAAACATGCACGAGGAGAGATGCAGTGGGGCTATTATTTTTAAGTACCGGCCCCACACGGTAATTCAAATTCGTTCTTTTACTAATATTCATGAATACAAATTCATCACATGTACGTGCAGTACCCGGCCGTAAATAATGAACATCGACATTTAGAAAAAGACAATCGAGTTGTAGTGCACGTCCCAGTCGCACGAACTCGCACCTCTATGTGCGACAGGGACGACGCTCTGCAACCAGGTTGTCTCTTTTGAAAGCTCGATGTACACTATTTACTACCGTGTACAGTACGTACAAGGTTTTACATAGTATTTTTTTTTATTTCCCCGGTAGCTTTGGGTGGTTCAGATTCCACGTAAAACTATAGGTCCCTTCCCTTCTTACCTTACTAGGTGGTAGGGTGCAACCCGCCCAGGTTGGTACAACGGCACTGAATGAAACGTCGGTCGAAACGGCTATGTAAATAGTTCGTGTTTTCCGTCCAGTTCAGTGTAGCCGACATGAAATGAAGGGAAGCACTGACATGGCACCTAGTTCACCCGGTGTTATGCGCTGACAACACGGATGTTGTAGGTGATGTGGGCAACCGTGTCAGTTTCCATAAAAAAAAAGCTTTTATGACACAAATACAAACCATTCGCTGCACTCCAGCTCCGGTCGCTGCTATTCGCAGTCGCATCGCTGCCCGCTTCGCTCTGCACCGGCGACAGTGTAACTGGTTAGGGTTGAAGGCGCAGGAGCATAAATCAGCGCTGCAGCAGATATTAATGGCTAACGTCGGCGACGCGGACCGCGGCGCCGCGCCGCGCGCCAACTTCAATGTTTCATACTAACTTGAAAACGTAGCGGATGGTAACGTTGGCTGGTCTGAAATTAAATTATTTCAGATGAGATAGGGAAACGTTAGGGATGTGTTCGTTCTGGTAATGTATTAACATAAGTGTAGCATCAATCAATCAATCATCAGCCCGTATCGATCTACTGCTGGACATAAGCCTCTGCCAAGGCACTCCACCACACGCAATTCTTCCGCTCTTCTCATCCATCCACTCCCGGCTACCTTTTTAACCCCCGAAGAAAAAAGAGGGGTGTTATAAGTTTACCGTGTATGTGTGGGTGTATGGGTGTGTGTGTGTATTTGTGTTTCTGCCTGTGGCATCGTAGCTCTCAAACGGATGGGCCGATTTGGATGCGGTTTTTTTATTGGAAAGCTGGTTTAATCGGGATGGTTGTTAGCTGGGTTTGTAATCAAATAATCAAGCAATTGAGTAATCAAAAAATTTATTATCTTAAAAAGTGGACCGATTTGCATGCGGTTTTTTTTAAAAGCCTGAAATAAAAGTTAAATTACAAAAAAAAAACCCCGACCTTTAAAAAGTAAGAAATAATTTCCGTTTACTTACTTAGTAGTCGGGGGACCGCTAAGTAAATAAAATATAAAAACTCAGAGCTGCGCGGGAATTTACTTAGCGGTCTCCCGACTCCTTTAAGTAAGTAAACGGAAATTATTTTTGACTTTTTAAATGAGGTCGTCTGTCCACCTAGCCGGGGGCGGCGTCCCGCGCTACGTTTGCTTCTATAAGCATATGTATATGTATTTTTTTTATTGAAACTTACACGGTTGCTACATCTCCTACTACATCCGTGATGTCAGCCCACAACGGCTCGGTGAACTGATGAACTAGGCGCCATGTCAGTACTTCCCTTCGGTCGTGCCGGCAACACTTAACTCGACGGAAAACATATGTACATAGCCGTTTCAATCGATCTTTCATTCAGTGCGGTGGTATCAACGCGGGCGGGTTAAACACACACGCACGCACGAACGCACACACACATACCCTCACACACCCGACACATAGCTACAAAGATTGTTCAGTGTTCAAACCAGAATACTAGCTGGACCTAATCGAAGTTAGGTTAGATATGTTACAATCGAGATACGAGTAGCACGGTCCAATATGAATTATGCAATGTGTCGTATGATAAATTTAGCAAACTTGATTACTGAGACACCGCCCATAGTATAATATCTCATACTACTAACGATTTACGTTCACTGGTCACGTCCCGCAACACGCTTATACGTTCCAAGAAAATACATTGGTCAAGTGCGAGTTCCGTATCATGCCACGTCTATCATATTAAATTTCCGTATCATCGACCTGGCCCTAATTGACTTTCTAAACGCTTTCTTCTCCTCCTAAACTTACGTTCTTCGAAAAACTATGTGTTTTATTCGAATGCAGCTCGGCCTTCGGCTTGGCCCCTGGTGACTACGGTTTTCGGAAAAGAATGTATTTTACCTGAACGCAGCTCTGGCTTCCGCGTTGCTCTCACTGACTTACTATATTCGAGAAAGTATATATTTTACCTGGACGTAGCTCGGCCTTCAGCTGGGCCTTATGAATGGCCCTGGGCCTTATACTGCTTTGGAAAAATTGAACAAAAATAAATTGCCTGAAAACCACATCGGATACTAAAGGAAATTAAAAATACGGAAATCGCATCGACCCGTCGTGTAGCTGAAAGTCTTCTCAAACGGTGTACAGAAATATAAATTACAAATATCTCTACTCTCTATCTCTACTTCTTATAAAAGGGAACGTATTTTTGTATGTATTTATGTTTGAGGTAAACTCAGGAATCACTCAACAGATTTTGATGCGGTCTACACCAATGGAAAAAGTAGTTCTTGAGGCTCACTATAGGCTATATACCATCACGCTTAATAGCCTTAGGGCTGAGCAGTATCAAAGAAAGTAAAGTATCTACTTCAGTAGTTTTAATAACTTTAGTAGGAGATAGAGAGAGAAAATATACAAGAACCGATCGTTTATTATCATATTTGAATTTAAATCGTATTTGCTTTTAAACCGAGTATACCGCCAGCGAAGCCGCGGGCTAAAGCTAGTATGTATATGTAATAGCAGTTCTGTAATTTTGAATTCTTCACCAAAGGCCTATTCCCACGTTTGATGCTAGCAACAATAATAGCATAAGATTGCTTCGGCCGCCGCTCCCACGAGAGCCCGCCTCACTGCCAGCGTATACAGTTTCAGTCTGTAATAACAAGGCTTCAGGCGCGGGTGAGGGGCGCAGAGGGGGCGAGGGGGAGGGGTAGCCGGTTTTGAATTACACAGAGACGGGGCAAAAGCTTTTGATAACGCCAAATGGGTTGGATGGATTTAGGTCTTGTTTAAACCGAAACTGTTTAGTCTAGACTAGCGTTGTTTTGTTAGACTGTGTGAAGGAATTTTTAAAGTTTCTGGTGTTCCGCAAAAGTGTAGCGTCACGAAACTACGAACGGAAATTGCAACGCTCCTCTAATGAGGATCGTTGGCTGCGCTGCCCAACGCCATCTATGAACTTATTTTGAAGTCGAACCAGTTGAAAGGAATATCGCATAGATGGCGCTATCCCGATCGAAATTACATTAATAATTTAATTTTAATACAAAGCGTAATAATAAGTTTCGCTTCTGTCGAGTGTCCCATGACACTTCACCTTTTTTTTTACACATAATTACTCCGTAGTTGGACCCAAAAATACAACCGCTACTGTCTAGTTCTATCTGACGTCATACATAACTCAAAAGAGGCCTAAAAACGGTCAAGACGCACAAATAAAACTATTCAACGCAACGCCATCTGTCGGTGGCGCGACGAGCGAAGGCGTGTTAGATGAAGCGCCTCGAGCTAATCTTCTAACTTCTATCTTGGCGTGTCTCAGGAGGGCCGGACCTCTGCCGATTTATATCAGTGGCCTCTGTGGTAACTCCAGGGGTAATTTTATCGGCCAAAATCTACAACTTTCCCTCTACCGTTTCCCCATAACATATTAAATTCAATTAAAAAACAACAGGTAATTATTTCGAAGGGAACTTCAGGAGACATCTAATATTATAATATAATTTTGCAGTATATTACACTTTATTTGAGTTTAATGTCAGACAGCATTTTTTTCAAATCAACCATTGGGTTGAGGGAGAAGCGCATGGGAGCGGAAAACACACATGAAAAAAAAATCACAATTTCCAAATAGTGTTTTTAGGAAAATTTAATTATTGATTTTTTGTGTTTGTGATCAATATTAAAATGTGTAACAGCGGTAATAGTATAAACGAACATATCAATAACTAAATTCTAAATTCCCACCATACTTATATACTTTATTTTCGTACAACCCTTATTTTACCCATACTTTGATTTATGACACGCTGTCATATTTTTTTTGCCCTTCGCACAACGTCGTTCACAGATCAACCGTTTGGAGAATTATATGATTTCTAAATATTAAAACTTACAATAACTTGTCTAAATATGCATTTCCCTTTGTCTCATTACTTTAAATTAATGCTACAACTACAATATTGCCTGGCTGGACATAGCTCTTTGACGGCCCCTACAGACAGTCCGCCACAGTAGAGAAGTGAAACAGTACACTACTTCATACGAACGCTCGTAGCGCCATTCTTCTCATGAATTTTAATAACATGTAAATGTGAAGTAGAAGTGGTATGTATCCTGATCCCACAGTTGGTTAATGGCCTCCTCACGTTAGCCACTCACATACATTAGTCCTTTACGTACGTAATAGTTTAATTTATACAGTTTGTTGATTTCATGAGTATCTTCTACCGACTATAATGGCGATTTAACCAACTCCGGTTAAGTATAGGTTAATATATATACATATATATATATATATATGTGTCGTTTAAGTGACATTCCTCATACAGTTGATGGGCGTTAACCGGCAGCTATATTTTACCTGGAGGTGGTAAAATCCGCCCTAAATGAAAATCTTGTCTGTCAACGTCGTAATGCTTTTTTTAGCGTATTTGTTTAGCTCGGCTTGAAGATATCTTGATGTTAAATTGCTTATAGTCATCAGGCGATATTATAGGTAAACCGTATGCAAAGCATGTGAGCCATTCCAAAGTTTACAAAGAATTGTTCAAACTCATTTCACAGCGACACACTAACGTGGTTCGGGTTTATCTGTGTGGCGTGAATGGCGTGATTCGCTTTTCAAGTGTTTGTATTGAGTTTGTTTACTGTTCTGTCTCCGTACTGTGTTTCCGCTCTATCAGAGCTAGGAATTAATTGGAGAGGACGTGGGGCTACTAATTGTGGGTTGTTAATTAATCTGGTATATGCAGATCTAATCTATTGAACCGATCTGACGCAGCTGGCGCACTAACGAGGAGGCTGCAGGGAGCAATAGTTTGTCAGGAGAGGAATGTTATATAATTGTTTACTACTTTGAACGAATGTAATATGTTCGCCCCGACCACTCAAGCTTGCGTCTTTGCAATATTGAAACCGCCTGCGCCAAAAATCGAGGGTGTGTAAAATGACGCGGACTACATAGGTACTGTACTTGTATGCTCTTCCAGTGCATGGTAGATAGTAGAGTTTAACGCGAACAATCCAGCCGCATTAAACCCCACCAGCAAAGATTTAAATCGATAGATAGGGCAAAGCACTCAAGAGGTCGTCACCGATTAGACAAAACGGTGTGTGTGACTTCATGTACAGTAGTCATCAAGAATCGCATCAAAAGTGACTCGTGTTAACAAAACGCTAACGCTCTACACTCGCGCATCGGCGCGTTCTGTTGCGTTCCGTTAATTAAACGACCTATCAACACGCGCGTGGCGCTGCGACTGATGCGAAGTAGCCGCATGCAGCCCTTTTATTGATAGGCGCCATACTATGCTCTATCTATCTATTTAAATCTTTACCTACCACCTTATAAGATAAGGGCTCCTCCCTTTCAGTTTTACGTGGAATTCGTATTCCGGCCAGCAGCCTCAACGATCGAACGATCACACATCCAACTTCTGTTCGCACCCGGTTGTGCTTAATTACACGATCGCACGTCGATTCACTGCACCATTGAGCTACCGAGGCGGTCTCGTACTATCGATCGGCATACCATACACCCTCTCGCTAACTTATAATACTGAAACAGTTCAAGGGTAGTTCAACTATTAGTAAAGCAAAATGGGATTGTTCTATGCTTTGAATGGAGCAGCTCTTCCCGTAGATATGGCGAGAGCGATAACCGTTTAAGATATTATATAAGTTCTCGGGGTGCCTGGAGGTTCGCTACGGGAACATCTAACAGCTTTTAACCCTAGTAAAGGGTTAACTGCTGACACTTTCATCTCTTCACTTTAGTTCCCGACGACACGACGTCTTCTCATTCTACGTTATTATTATCTCATTAATCCTAAGCTTGCTTCACCTTCTCATGTGCCGCTCAAGGCAATAGGTAAGATGGCTTGTACTAGTGCAGTGAAATTATTTTTTATCTGAAATATTAATTTATACTATTGTTTTTATCTTTATTAATTTGTACTATTGCTTTATCTCAGTAATTGTATATTATTATATTGAGAAGTACTATATATATTTCCATTTTGAATTCAAAACTAAGCTAAAATAACCCAACTAAACTGAATACTATTTCGATATTTTCGATGGCATGGCATTGCATAAATGAAAAAAAAATTATATAGATATCCTTTTCGCCGCCCAACCTAAATATTTAAATCAAGGTACGTTATCCCGGCCGGGTTGATACCACCGCACTGAGCGAGACGTCGGTCGAAACGGCTATGTAAATAGTACGTGTTTTCCGTCCAGTTCAGTGTAGCCGACATGAAATGAAGGGAAGCACTGACATGGCACCTAGTTCACCCGGTGTTATGGGCTGACATCACGGATGTTGTAGGTTATGTAGCCAACCGCGTCAGTTTCCATAAAAAAAAAGTATAGGTAGGTACCCACCAGTAAGCGCCTAACGACATTTATCTGAGTGAACATTATGTTTTGTGCGACACGCGAAATATTTTAGGACTCGAAAGGTTATTTTAGCGCCGCTACTCCCTTCATAACGAATTAGGTAGACATCATACTCGCAAATCGTATTTCATTCACGAGAGAGCCCTACTTTACTAATTAAGAAATAATTTTCATAACAACTTCCAACGCGCCAAACTCCAAATTAGCGCGTCGGCTCCGCTCCTTAACAAATTTCTCGTAACTGAAAACCTCCGAAACAAAAAGGGGCGATTTCTCAAAACGCTTGTTAGCAAACAGATTTCTCTTGTTACGGAAATGCCATAATTCAGGCGCGCTCGAGGTTAGCGTTAAGGCCCGACGCGTGCAGAATGGCGGGAAACTGTCGAGGTGTCATGGCGGCGAACGGCAGTTCAGTGGCGCGCGAACACTTCAGACATTCGCCAGCTCGGCGACAATGCGCAAATGAGGAAACTGCTCGTACGCTTATACGAACGTGAGGCGGTATGTAAAGTTTTGCTTCTATTTGTTCTTTAAGAAGATTCATATGGCAAAACAAAAATGCAATTTCGGCGTACTGACTGAGCAACAAAATTCACCATATAAACGAGCGCAGTGCGCGGGTTTATATGGTGAATTTTGTATTTTTTGTTTGTTTAAAAATTATTAGGATTTTGTTTTCAAATAATCCTGATTTAGTTTCTAGAAAATTAAATTCCCTATACAATGACGTAAATTTTATTCCAAAATATATATATAAATATATATATTATAACTATCCAGTATGGAGCTATAGCTCGACATAAGAAATTAAATAAAATAGAGTCACATTCAGAAATTTTTTCCACCATGAAAAAATACTGTAAATTTAAAAAGCCTGCTTCAGTGTTTAGTACATATTATCTAGTTTTAAAAAAGAAATATTTTTTTCATATTATGTACTTCCTAGAACTAAATTTTTGTTTGAAGTTTAAAAAATATAGCAATTTTCGTTTAATGATTCTAGTGAAGGTTTGCAACTGCTAGGGCGATCCCCTTTTTTTGAAAATGCAGCCGACCGTAAATATTTCCGTCACAAAAAAGTTATTCTTGCTTTCAGCCGGATTCGAACCTCGGACTCGAACGCCGCTGCTCTAATCTGCAACTTGTTTTAGGTGTAGAACTGATGTAGCGTTTTGTCGGACTAATTGTCGCTATAGTTGTTGAACACACGCCGCGATCCCGCCCGCGTGCCGCGCCGCGAGGTGAGACAAGGCCTCCGGCGGCAGTCGCAGAGCATTAATCACGTGGAGCGATCCCCGCATCATTAGTGCTCCTCTGACAGATGATTATATCGTTCCGTGCTTGGCCTGTCGCCGAAATTGTGTCTCATCCCTGATTACGTTTCTATCATTAGATTTTACAATGTTATGTATTTACGAGGAAAAAAACCCGCCAAGCTGTGTTATGCGTTGCCAAAATAATTACGTTTTCGAAAATAACGAAATGCCTAAATAAAAAAAAACTTCAAGAATAACCCTTTCAAATGATACCCCACACGATAAGTTAATTTAAACTTTGTTTTTATTGATACGAAATTTCCCCACATACATACATAGCGTCACGCCTGCTTCCCATTGGGGTAGGCAGAGACAACGGATCTCCACGTGCCACGATCCTGACACACCTCTGCCGCCTCATCCACTCTCATAAAGTTCTTCATGCATGCTCGTCGGTTACGGGTACTACGCACTTGACACGGTATATTGCGCGACAATAAATAATGTACGAACTCGCATGTGTATGTGCGACAGGGACGACATACTACAATCGGATTGTCTCTTTCTAAAGCTCGATGTTCATTATTTACTGTCGCGTTCCGTACATGTACAAACGTGGGATTCCAAAATGATGATTGAGTTTAATCAGGGTTCGTTCCTTCGATACATTTATGGCCAGAATGTAATTTGACTAGGTACGTAGACGATAATCCAGAATTTTACAAAATACTCCTTTGAAACGGTTATCTCAGGAACAGCTTCACTTCGAGCTCCACGGGACCATTAGGTTCCAACCGCAAACGCGACAAATACAATATCAACCAAAAGGGATTTGTACTCGCCGCTTTTGAGGTTTCGGCCCCGACCGTCCCCAACCCAGCTGCTCCTGACAAGGTCCAAACAAGGCTGCGACAAGCTCGGTGATAACATGTAGATGTGGGTTGAGTCCTAGATCATACCCTACCCTATATTACGGGATGTGCTATCCTTCTATTAAGGCGAGGGCAATGAGTGAGAAGTACTAATTAGATTCACAATCTTGACGTCATGATCATGTCATACCATTGTTCGCATAGTGGATGAGGTTACAGAACATAACATGTGAGATGACACTGATCTATATATGGTACAAGATTAGCCTCTCTTCTTCATCACTCCCGAAAAAAACTTATAATGCTTATATCATCCATCATAAAACTTCTCTCTTCGACTTCAAACTATCGACTCCATGTTAGCTACTCGTATGCACTTGTACATATATGGAGTCAAATGCTATACCACATCCTTTTCGTGTCATGGGTCTTCATTCTGGTTATATTCGTGCTGGTACCTACCAGTATCTTGAATATGAAAGTAAGTCCAGTGTGTCAACATTCGTCAGTATTTCCTTAACCAGCCCTGCAGTCTAGGCGGCCCCGGCGTGGACGCCGCGTCGCGACACGACAACGGCGAAGCGGTCCTGCACGCGCGGTTCCTGGTAAACGAGGGTGCACTGGTCACAGCCACCGCGGATGACCTCCTGCACCTGTGGAACTTTCGCCAGAAGAGTCCTCAGGTCGTGCAGAGCCTCAAGTTTCAAAGGGAGAGGTGAGTCCAGTTTGTGAATATGTGCATCTTTACTATGGTAGTCAGGGCACTGTTCTGCCTTTAATGTCAGTAACGGATTGTATATTGTGACACCTGTATGAGCAATTGAATCTAACCTAACTTTGTTAAAATCCGGGACAACTCGGCGCCACCGTTTCATCGTCAACCGCCTTCAGCGAGTCACTAACCACGCAGCAGGCTATTCCCCGCAAACCTATTCGGCTCGGCGAGACGTACTATATGCCGCGGCGCGGCGCCACAGCCACCATCGGCGATTCGCCATCGCCCAACGCAACGCGAAAACATAATTAATCATTAATACATTGTGTCATCATAACATAATATGACATATTATGTGCTACATATTTATAATGCAAACCTTGCTAAAATGTGCTTGTTTCAAAGTTTCAAAGTTTATTATTAAAACGCACACATTATAATACAGAGATATAAACCTAAACTTATAAATACTTGGACTTTGACAAAATTATTTGAAAGTGTAAAACCCCTGCGCCGTACTCAGTCCCGCAGTCCCGCTTCAGCTGGGTCTGGCCCGAGGTCTGGCCTGCGCAATTTATTTTGTCCCGGCGCCGAGGTGTCTTTCGCACGAAGTGCCGCATGTCGGGTTGGCGGGACTGATTCGGTGGTGTCGAACCAGCGAATGGTCCTTCCTCTATTCATTGGCTTATATATTACTGATAAGGGCATGCCCATACGATAATGATACGAACTCAATAATGTCCTCGTGGGGGTAAAAAATAATGCTTATCTAGTCTCAAATTAACAAATTTTCTAAATAAAAATAATCGAAAATTTTTTTTTTTTTTTTTATGGAGCCTGACACGGTTGGCTACATCACCTACAACATCCGTGATGTCAGCCCATAACACAGGGTGAACTAGGTGCCATGTCAGTGCTTCCCTTCATTTCATGTCGGCTACACTAAACTGGACGGAAAACACGAACTATTTACATAGCCGTTTCGACCGACGTTTCGTTCAGTGCGGTGGTACCAAACCGGCCGGGATAAACCCTACCACCTAGTAAGGTAAGAAGGGATGGGACCTACAGTTTAACGTGGAATCCGAACCACGGTCAGCCTCCAACGGTCGAGCGGTCACCCATCCAATCTCTGACCGCGCTCAGCGTTGCTTAATAACAGTTGACTAACCAACCGCGCCACTGAGCTACCGAGGCTGACGAATTTTCTTATCCCTTAGTCGACTTTTACGACATGCGACGGGGAGAGATGCAGTGGGGCTATTCTTTTTAAGTACCGACCCCACACGGTGCCGAAATATAACATTATGTAATTATAGTACACTATATTCTATTTCCAAATAGTTTTTTCGTCATTTTGGGAGTTCTTCTATGGTTTGGCTCCCACTTTAGTGAGGATATTTATTGATTTCCTATGGGCATGTCCTTACGTTAGGTCAATCCTGCCTATAAAAGAAATGGAAGGAATTTTCTCGTCGTGATTTCTTCCAAAAAATTTAAGCCTTAAGGAAGCAGAAGCGTACTACGTTTTCCTTGTCTTTGATTTGTCTTTTGAATCGTGTGATCCCTAGCACGATGACAGAAGAAATATAATCGGAGAGTATTCCACAAAGATTAATGTATAAGTTGTAAATGTTAGCCAAATTGTTATATTTATATCAGCTAAAAACTTCAATCTAAACATGAATACTACAAACAACAACTGTTTCAAATTGGAGCCGACTGGGTTGATACCACCGTAAGATGGCCTCATAGGAGCCTCGGCCTAGCTGTCCTCTAGTCCAGTATAGCCATCAATCCCCGGGGGAAATGCCGTATGGTATTTTCTCAGAGGTTATATTGGCAGGTCGGAGCATATGCTCTTGCCCCTCTGACTCGGCCGCCGATACCGGATAGCACAAAAAATAATAATTTCTTGGCTAAAGTTTAAAAAGTGTGCAAAGTTTGAGACGGAAAATTTAACTAGTAAACTTTCTACCATAACTAGTAGTAGACTTCAGTCACCCCTTTAGCGTCCTCCCCCCCCCCCCCCCCCCCCCCCCCCCCCCTCCATTACGGCTGGGCGCTTTGTTGGCCGCAGCTCGGCATCCACTACTGAACTAGGCTCTCGAAGGCAGCGCGGATCCGCCGCGTCCAGCAGTTTGTATACAAATGGGAAATTACATAGCGCCTTCGACACCTCACAGTGGTAGTATGTAGGTGTGCTCCTACACAACCTGTCCTGTTGGTCTGTTCATAGGATTCACTCGAGTTTATTTCGCGTGAAGTTTTTTTCTTTATCATTCTCTCTTCCTCCACTCCCGCGCTCTCTATCTCGCTCTCGAGCTTCTGTTTCGCGTGAGTTCGCCTTTCGCCAGTGAATCACGGCCTTAAGAATAAGAGCCCCTGGTATCGGTAGAAATAATGCTAACTTTGTGTTCTAAATTAAGCACCTTCGAGGTTCTTCTCGAGGAAACTTGTACTAATGAAGCCACAGAGCAAAGAAATCGCGTCCCAGGCGGGGCAAGGCGGCCGCCGCCGATCGCTGTTCTAATAATGAAGAAATGTTGTTCCCAGAAAATTTCCAAATAAACGCAAAGGCAACTCGGATCTGGTATTCCCAGGTTACATTTCGAGTGTAGGTACAACTGCAGCGGCAGCAGTCGCTGATTCAAATTCCTCTCGTGGTGTTCGGGATTAAATTGTTGCATGCTGTTCGCTTTTATGTAAGGTTGTTAAATTACAGGAATTCTTGTTTAGGCTATTAAGTTTTATAAATTTATGTAACTTTTTTAAACATTTTGTAATTTTTCTTTTATTTTATTTTCTTCTGGTGATCAAAACCCTATAGATACAACATATTTTGAAAAATAAACTTGTACAGAATACAGTGATGGCTAGATTTAAATTTTACAAATAAAAAAATATAATCATACATACATACCATCACGATTTATCCCGATAAATCAGGCTAAGCAGAGTAATCGGTTTTGTGTTGCAAGAACTCAGATAAATTACAGCACAACACCAACCACCACGTTTAGCAACATATTAGTATTTACAAACCAAACTATCAATCAAGCAATCATAAGGCACGAAGACCGTCCTACTTACTGCGTGACTGTGTAAACTTTACACTGTAAGGACTGTGCCAAGGTGATAGATGGCTAGCCTATCGCCCTTTAGCACGACAGCATCCTGTCCCTATCCCTTAGTCGTCTTTTACAAAATTTAGCACGGGGAAAGATGCAGTGGGCCTAATACTTTCAATTACCGGACAGTACTCGGATACTTTTAAGCTATGCTTTTAAGTCACTAACTAAACACAGTATCGAGTCGATACTGTGTTTAATTAGTGACTTAAATCGACAAATTGACGCGTCGACAGAATGTTCAGCATTCAACACAGGAAGTTAATCCGAACGACATTGTTTAAGCAAATTGCTAAATTATACTAATTATAAAAATGGCGCTAGACCTTAGTTAGGGGAAGTAACGCACGCAGCGACCCATTTCCGACGTAACTAGAAAGCTTAGTTTTTCACTCTAAGTGCAAAGTTATTTTCAGTATTTCCATCACACCTAGACCATGCTACTACGTCACTAATATTTATCACTGTTATCTATCACTGACGATTCGCATATTATGGGGTAGTGAAAATATTTCTTTTGCCATGACATGCAATTAAACATAATCAAGAAATAAGCCGCAATAAACAATTCATTAATGTGTTACGTTTGAAATTTTAATGAATGAAAATGAACATTGTGGTGAGTCGAAAATATTAAATAATAATAATTAAAATAGTTTTTACATACCTCACGCTGTATCCCGACAATCGAGGTGAGCAGAGTAATCGGTGTTTTGCTGCAAGGGCTCTAGTAAATTACAGCACAACACCGACCAGCAAATTTCGCAAAGTATTCTGGCAAAATGAAGGAGCATTGTAAGGTATGAATGCACACCTGTTGCATAAGTTGGTGGATGAACGATGCCAAGGTGAGAGGTGGCTAACCTGTCGCTCTTTAGCACGGCATCTTGTCCTTATCCCTTAGTCGCCTTTTACGACATACACGGGAGATATTACCGACCCCACTGGTGGGGCCCCACTCAGTACTTAAATACCGGCCCCACTCGATACTTAAGTACCGGCCCCACTAGGCCCAGGTACCTTTTTAGAATAAAAACGTCAAACATAATTAATAAATAAGCTTGGCCATTCAGCGGGGGAACGCTGTTTCGGTTCTTGGGACCGTTTTAACCTTCCCAATGGAGGAGTTATTTATTTTTATTTAGTTTTACTTTGATTTTAATCTGTTGTTTTATTTTTTATTTTTTATTCATATTTATAAGTATTTACTGAACTGATAATTGGACATTTGTTACACAAATTCTCAAAAATTAATAAAAATATCAAGCCTGTAAATTAGCAACAATATGTTGTTATTAATGATATATTTTACATTATAATATTAATTATTGACTATGTATACTCAATAATTAATATTTACTGTACAATAGATTTTTAATGAAAACGCTATTTTACTGAAACACCACTCGTCCTTTCTCTTCGTAAACAACGTGCGCCGCTTCCATTGTATTATGTGACAATACTGTGCCAACGTGAATAGCGTTGGCATAGTCAGCCACCGGAAATAGAATTTGTCGATAGATTAGATATTCCTTTCAATTCAGATTTTTTTATGGGAACTGATACGGTTGGCTACATCACCTACTACAACCGTAATGTCAGCCCATAACACCTTGGTGAACTAGGCTAGGTGCCATGTCAGTGCTTCCCTGCCGTCGTTCCGGCTACACTTAACTTCAAAGCCAAAATCACCTCTCCTCGCGAAACCATGCTTAGTAAGGTGCCATGCAAGCAGATTTGCGGACTGTTGCTAGGCTGTCTAGCCCGTTAATACGACGCTTGAAGACACCCAGGTTAAAGGATCTACATCAATAATTGAAACGAAACAATTGCAAGAAGAAATATCATAGTCGAAGATATATTTTTTTTATCCCGACATATGGTTCGCTCACGTCCTGATTCACTACACCCATGATGTCAGCTCATCACACCTTGATGAAGTAACTTACATGTCAGCGTGACAATTTTTTGCTATAAAGAGTCAGCTTTTTTTTGCTTTAAGAGAGTAATTAGGGACCTTAAATCTAAACATTCCCAAGATCTTTGGAGTATCTCACCTGTATTATTGAAATCTATAACAAGTGTCATCGGCCCGCTAACAGATATTGTAAATGACTCTCTAAAAAATGGCATATTCCCAGATTCATTAAAAGTAGCCAAAGTTATACCTTTGTATAAAAAGGGATGTCATAACAATGTTGAGAACTATCGTCCCGTCTCTATATTGCCGGTTTTCAGTAAGGTCTTTGAAAAAAATTTGGAAAAACGGTTAATTAAATTCTTTATTGATAATGAACTTTTAAATTGTAAACAATTTGGATTTCGGAAAGGACTGTCAACGGGTGATGCTATAGCTTCTATGGTAAAATCAATATTAACTTCTCTAGACGACTCTCAGCATACTTATGGCATCTTTTGTGATCTGTCCAAACCCTTTGACTGTGTAAATCATGAAATATTACTAATGAAACTAGAACACTATGGTATAAGAGACAATGAATTGCGTATATTCCAATCATATTTAAAAAATAGAGCTCAAATATGTGACGTCAATGGCTTAAAATCTAATGTAGAATCAATTACAATGGGTGTGCCGCAGGGTTCTATCCTGGGACCATTATTGTTTCTAACATATGTTAACGACATCTCGAGCTGTATAACAGACGATTTAGAGATGGTAATGTTTGCAGACGATATCTCAGTTGTACTGAAAAACAATGATATAAGTAAACTAAGAGAATCCTTTTTAAATGTACTAGAATCTCTAAAATCATGGTTCGAATGCAACAATCTATTACTAAATGTTAACAAAACTAACATTATGCACTTTGCTCTAGGTACTCATAGACGTAATAACACTGATGCGATATTAAAAACTGCAGAAAACTTGTCATTAAACCTTGCTAATGAACTAACTTTTCTTGGGGTAATATTTGATAAAAGTTTTACTTGGAAGGCCCACATAAACTCTTTAGCTGGTAAGTTGAGTTCCGCTTGTTATGCTATAAAATTAAAGAACTATGCGGAACTCATGCTGCAAAGACGGTTTATCATGCCTATTTTGAGAGCATCATGTCATATGGCCTTATGTTTTGGGGAAATGCAGCAGACTCAAATAGAATATTTTTATTACAGAAGAGGGCCTTGCGGTACATCCTAAATATGAAAACTAGAGATAGGAATCATGACTTTACCAAGTGCATATGTTTACCAGAACATATGCTATGCCAGAAAACACATTAATGATTCCTCTCTTAATTCCGACAATCATAACTATGATACACGGTGTAAGAATAATGTACAACTAATAAGACATAGATTAGCTAAAACCTCAAAAAGCTTTATTTGTTATAGTGTTAGATTTTATAATAAACTGTCTTCTAACATAAAACAATTAGATGATAATAATTTCAAACGACGGATTAAATTAATGTTAATTGAAAAGAGTTATTACACTATTAAGGATGCATTAACTGACCGTAATTTTATCTAAGAGTTTGACTACTGTTTTTTCCACTAACAAACATTGACAATTTGACATTTGGATACACTTTGTATCATTAGATTTTTTTTATTATTACATCTCTTTGTAATAAATGTAAACTAATTTTTATTTATTTTTTGACTTGATATAATATGAAGTATCAAAATTGACGATGGCACTATACACCAGATATAGGTAATTTAAATAGGCAGCGTGGTCAGATTCTTCAGTATTCATGTTTATGCTGTAAATATTAATGCTCCTGTGAGCGGTAGTATGGGTTAATTATTTGTAAGTTACTATAATATAATACTTATAAGGTACTAACAAAACATAGTGACTTGCGAAGTTTGTTTGTCAGTTCTTCTTCGCATTGAATTTAGAACTGGCGGAATTTTCGACATGTCCAAGCGTAGGTTACCTACCTATGGATGAAATTATACAATAAACAATAAATGAAAAAAAAAAAACAAATATCTGGTATCTATCAGACAAAGTTAAGTATAGCTTGGCAAGGCCGCATTGATGTACGAGTATATTTCATTCTTAAAATTGAAACAACGGTGACCAAGGAAATAAATTCGGTTCTTTTATATGCGCTACACGATAACGTGAGATCGCACCATGTGGCAATAGAGTGGCGATTGCTTGTCTCAACGCGCAGCGCCGTTGCCGCGTAGTGCGGTTTATTTCTATGAGTGCGGTTTACTTCGTACAACTTTATACAAAACATATTTTGCGATATTTTAGTGCAATCTTAAAAATCTGCACAAAAATTCATCGATAAGTATCTTGTCTCAACTCTTCCGATAATCGACATGCTGGTTTAGTTCAGACAAAAGCCCAGCGTGTCGCACGCTGTATTGGAAATGCTGTGGTACTGGTGCGGAGGCGGCGCGGGGCAGGGGCGGAAGTGACGGGAAGAGAGGGGGGTTTTCGACCGTAGCTAAATTCAATATGTGTCGCTAGCCGTGTCATTAACACACACAGCATATACCTACATAGTACAGCTGATTGTACATAGTTATAACAGGCTAGACAGCCTAGCAACAGTCCGCAAATCTGCTGGCATGGCACCTAACTGAGCGTGGTTTCGCGAGGAGAGGTGATTTTGGCTCTAACGACTGCACCATTGGTCTCTCGGCACAGCCACCCATGTTGGTTTACTTAAAAAATATTCAGTAGGTAAGTCTTCTTGCCTTACTTGCCGCTTCATAGTTATTTTGTCCTATAATACTCGTACTTTTCTAAACGTGGCGGTCGGCGTTGTGCTGTAATTTGTCTGAATTCTTGCAGCACAACACCGATGACTTTGCTCACGCAGTTTTGTCGAAATACAGCGTGCCTGGTATGTATGTAAATTACATTTAGCGTGTAATTTCTCAGACACAAGACGCGTGGCTGTCTCGCAGACGCCCTCGATCGTCATTGAAATCACATCCTCATCCTATTTGCCTAATCTGTTGCTGAATTATGTACGAGGCCCCCCGAGCCTGCGGGCGCCTCGGCTTCGGCCTCTCGCCAATCCGAGGTTTGTTTAGCCGGGGACCGCCTAATCTTGATGGATTATGGAATTCCACCGACGAAGTATGTAGATTAGTAACACAGCGTGTATGTATGTTTTAAGCCCATTATGTTACATTTATTTTCGTACTTGTTTTTATTATTTAAAAACATACATACAAACATGCATACACACGCTGAATCCCGACAATCGGGGTGAGCCTATGTTGTGCTGCAAGAACAGGAATAACAGAACCAGGTATATTAAAAAATATTAAAAGTATCACATATGACAGGACAACGCATTTCATGGAATCCTTCAAGTCAACCCAACATATTGCTCCTGCGATAACTGGGTAGCCACGCCAATGTTTCTATTTGTTAGCTATAGTTCTTCTTTAAACCCTTTTTTCGACGTGATGGCAATGTCAAGAGATTCTGGTTCGTAGTCCGGGTCCAGAGTCCTCGTGGCGATGATGCGTTTGTAGACGAGAGCAGATTTCCTCGCGCGGCGAGCTCTATCCGGATCGGAGTAGTCCACTTCGTATAGCCCGAACCGAGACCTGCGACGAAAAGTCATCTCATCCACCATCCTTTCATCGTCATTTTCATCACCTTCAGTTAAGTCTAATCTAACAGTTATTCGTTGGTTAAAGTGACATTTTTCACACATTTCACAGAAGTTAACTACCCAGTAGTTTTACTTCTACCCAGTTTTTTTCCAATTTCGCCACCATTTTTTTTTTTTCGCAAAATATGTCAAAATCAGCCTGTATTCTTAATTCAGACAGTATCTTTTTATAATATTGCACGCTCGTCACCTCGCTGTGCCGTGTATGTACATATAAACAGTCTCATACTAGCCTATACACCACCGAAATGTCGGTGTTCTGTCCGACACTACCCGTCGCAAATATCTAGGCACCTCGACAGAATACGGTCTAATGGGTAGACACATTGGTCGGTAAACGGTCGGCCCTTCGGACCAAGAAAGAATTCGAACGTTTGCTTACCATAGTGTGCAGCCGTTAGACCTCATTCTGTCGAGGTGCCGAGAATTTTCCGACAGTTATAGTACCCTTCGGACCTAGAAAGATCTTGCCGACAATAGCGCGCAGCCGTTAGACCGCATTTTGTCGAGGTGCCTAGATATTTCCGACGGGTTATATGTATTGTGTGAAATGGGGCTACGAGTTAAAAATATGGTTGAATTATAACAACAATATGTGACTAACCTGTAACCATCGTTCCACTCGAAGTTGTCCATGAGGCTCCAGGCCGTGTAGTGCGTTACATACACGCCGTCAATGTTGATTGCATCGAGCACCTGGTGAACGGTGAAGTGTTTAGAGCAGATCCGCTTCGTCCTAACAATCGGAGGATGTGAAAGGATTTTGTGAAATAATCTGGATTCTAAAGCACGTGGTGTATACATTATTTCGCCAGACAAAAGAATAAAAAACAGAAAAATTCAGAGTGCTGTTAAAAGACTACCTACATCTCAAATCCTAAACCTCATCTCCGTCTTCTGCGTCCCTAGTTTCTGAGTTTATATGATAAATATGGTTCCATGAGGCAGCACTATGAGTTCGTCGCCTTTGCTGTGCAGACTCTCGTAGTGTGGAGCCAGTACATTGGCCGCGGACGATCGACAGTATTCGGCTGAACACTCGAGAAGATGCAAAGGCGTAATAAGCAATAGCGTTTGTCACTCTTGCACCAAACACAACTTTATTCTTTCTCATTCGATCTCCAAACTAACGTTCGGCACTCATGTGCGCCCAAAACGCTTGTTGTTGTTGAGACACCGGCGGCTGTCTTATGAAAATATCTTACAATATCCTTTGGTCGATAACATACTTTTTCGGGAATTATGTATGGAAAGGCCTATATGTAGGTATTTGTCGATGCCCATCCCACGATGGATAGCATTTAGTTTTGGGATAGGTGATAGTGATAAATACCTGGCCGAGATAATCCTTGTAGTACTGCACTCGCCGGTCGTCCTGGAGGCCAGGGCCGGTGGAGCACCCGTTCTCGGTGATGAGGATGCGGGGACTGTTATACCTCTCCTTGATGAAGTTCAGCATCCTCCGGATTCCAATGGGATTCAGCTGCGAACCAATTCCGCAATTCTGTGAGGGAGGTGTTCCCACGGTACGCGAAGTAATCTTTTCTGACACTTTAGGATTCAGATACAGATACTTTTACTAGTAGTTGCTTTTACTAGTTTCGTCATAAAGGATACACCACGTTAATGATATTTCATTGGCACGAATGCATATTCAGTACTTGTGGTTTGTCATAATTGTTTTATTTGCTATGTGGTAGGTCTTTTTGTCTTTTTATTTAGTTTTAGGTAGGTTGATAGAATGTTGATTGGTATGATGATGAAAAGTACTAATGTAAAAACCATTAATTTTTCGACTGTTGTTGATGCCAGTAAACTCAATGCAAGAAGTTATAATGTGTAGGAAGTTCTAAATAGAATCTGTGGAATTAACTAAAACTCGATGCTACGAGAAATGAACCTCTGCACCTACATAAATACAAATTTTCACAGTAGCTGGACTATAATAAATTAACGCACGCTTGCTGTATTATTCAAGTAGTAGAATTGAAAATTCCAGAATTAAAATTGATCTTTACCTGGAACCAGGAAGACTCGGTTTTTGGCCAGTCGGGATTCGCGTAGAAATCTGCCCCAACCTCGTCAGCCATCGGCCAGTAAGTCTTGTCGCTGCGCCGCACGTACTTCGTCGTGTAATGGTTGAAGCCGTAGAAATCATAAGTCCCTGCCGATTCAAGCTTTATAGTCCATGAATTTTTTATCAAAACCGACCAAGAGCGACTCGGACTCGCGCACCGAGGGTTCCGTACCACCAAGTGAGGTTTTATTATTGTTATTTTACTTTAGAGTTTGGACTATAATCACAGCGAGTTTGACGTTTCGATGCAGTACCGTTTTTAAGATAGTGCAAGAAGAAGAAAAAAAAAGTTTTAAAAAACATAAAACCGACTTCCTAAAAAAAGTAAAACTAAAAAACTATTTAAAATAAAAATATAAAAACCGCCTTCAAAAATATATGAAATAAAAACCTAAAAAAAAAAACGAACCCTAGAGTTGAAGGCGGTGCTAAAAAGGCTACACAAATCACAAAGGATATTATCATCCACTCATGTTTTCTTTCATGCATCATTTTTGCTTGCTTTACAAATCACAAAGGATATTATCATCCGCTCATGTTTTCTTTCATGCATCATTTTTGCTTGCTTTAGCACCGCCTTCAACTCTAGGGTTCGTTTTTTTTTTTAGGTTTTTATTTCATATATTTTTGAAGGCGGTTTTTATATTTTTATTTTAAATAGTTTTTTAGTTTTACTTTTTTTAGGAAGTCGGTTTTATGTTTTTTAAAACTTTTTTTTTATTTCACAGTTTTTTTTAGTAATTTTTTGCTATTAATGTACTCGGCGGAATCGCTCGGCCTTCGGCCTCGCGATTCCGCCTCGCTTTCCAATCCGATCTTGACCCAATTAAAATAGGACCACGTCAGCTTCGATAGCTCAGTGGTGCAGACAGTCAACTGTCGCTATTGAATTTTAAGCAACGCTGGGTGCGGTCAGTACTTAGATGGGTGACCGCTGACCGTTGGAGGCTGACCAAGGTTCGGATTCCTCGTAAAACTGTAAGTCCCTTCCCTCGTAATCTTACTTGGTGGTAGGGTTTAACCTTCCCGGGTTGGTACCACCGCACTGAATTAAACGTCGGTCGAAACGGCTATGTAAATAGTTTGTGTTTTCCGACCAGTTCAGTGTAGTCAGCACGATCAAAGGGGGAAGCACTG
This sequence comes from Nematopogon swammerdamellus, assembly GCA_946902875.1. NCBI lineage: Eukaryota > Metazoa > Arthropoda > Insecta > Lepidoptera > Adelidae > Nematopogon > Nematopogon swammerdamellus. The sequence continues at coordinate 16,706,098 of OX336345.1, forward strand.
ACATGGCACTGGTGTTATGGGCTGACATCACGGACGTTGTAGGTGATGTTGCAGAACTTAGTAGAATGGACAGACATAAACGTGTTACGGAAGCCTACTTTTATTATAAAATAACCGTCGGAGGACCTTGGTTGAAAATTGTAAAATTTAGTAGAACGGATAGACATGCATATGTTACGGAACCCTACATTCATTTTGCAGAACTTAGTAGAATGGACAGACATAAACGTGTTACGGAACCCTACTTAACAGTTGCACTCCGGGAGTGCCGGCAGATCCCGTGCCACTCTAACTTAACCCTTAACGCAATGACTTAAGGTTTCATTTTAAAAATGACGCTGACGCGATGTCGCGAGTTATACATTTTTACCCACCTAAAAAAGTGCCAAGAGCCGCTAAAGAAGTTTTCACTTCAAAAACCTCAGGGTTATCCCCTTTCAAATAAAAAAAAAAAGAATTTTCAAAATCGGCCCACAATTGACGGAGTAATCGCGTAACAAACATCCAAAAAAAAAGAAAACATACCGTCGAATTGAGAATCTTTTAGGTCTAAAGTAAATTTCTCGTGAAGACAAATGCAACGAGCCCAAACACGATGGGTTTATCATGTGTAGTTTAGGAGTTCCTATGGCCACCTTCTGTCTCCATCATCAAACCAGCTCGATGGTACTCGGTACAGTAGGTACTGGCCAGGTACCATAATAAATTAAGCGCCGGTCGGAAAAGATAAAAAATTTCAAATTTAGAATATTCATGAAACAAGGGTCCGAATATGTATCACTAGTATATCGATTCATGTATTTCAACAGGACAGAGAAAATTTCAAAATATTAGGTATTTAATACTTTTTAGTTTTTTTTTTTTTGTTTTTTGGAAATCGGTTTAATATTTTTTAAAACAGTTTTTATTTCATTCTTTTTAGTAATATTACATAAAAAAGAATAATCGAAATCGAATAATCGAAATCGATTGAAGTGGTACAGAATTATTCGCCATATGTGTCAGACTGCAAATTGCTGAATAAGTCCACATCACAAATGTTTTGCTGAAGGTAACCATACACCATACTAATTTATCAAACTGAAAAAATTGCCGAAAACGACCACATCACAAGTTTTGCTGAAGGTAACCACACACCATAGTATTATGCTGATTTTTCGAAAACCACTGAACCAATTTCGATAAAATGGAAATGGGACCACCTCGGAAGTATGACCTAACTAACAAAAAAAGAATTTTCTAAATCGGCCCTCAATTGACGGAGAAATCGTGTTACAAACATACAAAAAAATAAAAAAAAAAAAAATAAAAAAAAAAATAAAAAAAAAAAAAACATACAGACGAATTGAGAACCTCCTCCTTTTTTGGAAGTCGGTTAAAAATCGGTCAACTGCTAGTCGAACTCCCATGGTTTCGGGGGGAAGTCGTCATCTCCGAAACTACTTAGTCTAAGATTTTGAAAAAAAAATTTGGGAATATAGAGCATCTCTTATAGTTTACAGGAAAAACTAAACAAAAATCCTAAGTCGAAAGTTCTCACGGGAAATGGAATGCTACGGAACCCTCTCCACGCCAGTTTGCCTCTCACTTGATAATTTTTTTAAATTATTTATTAGTTCATAATAACTTTAATAACACATCTGTGAACATTTTTACCGGCTAGCTATTACGGTTCCAAATAAAAAGCCCTTTAAAGGTAGGACAGACAGACGGGCGGACTTAGGCTTAGTAATAAATAAGGTCCCGTACGGATGTGGAACCCTAAAAAAATGGAGACGCATGGTATCGTTACACCTGGTAGATGACAGTGCTCATGAACGTTCGGTATGAAAGGGGGTTCCTATTTGATGTCCCTAATGTACTTTCTTTCCGTGTTCACGTTCAACGGGAACTCTCCGGTAGTTCATCGGGAAGTCACCGGTATGGCAATTTCTCGGAGGTGATATTGGCTGATCGAAGCATGTGCCCTGGCCCCTTGGACTCAGCCAATCACACAGAATTTTAACACAAATATTCTTCATAGGAGGTACTTTATAGTACGTACTTATTGACTTCGTGAGATTTGTCGAGTGATGTGTGTGTATGCCACTGAGGCCCACACTCACCTCTCGGACGGGAATGAAATACGAATGCGAATTACGAGAAATATTCTCAGCACCAAAACTGAGTGAGAAAACAAAGTACTACCTTTAACGTATTCAATCTCTTTCTTGGAGAACTCCGGCAGCCGGGAACGTGGGAAGCCCTGCTCCTTACTGCGAGCTGCTACACGCTCCACAACCACTTGTGACCAACCTCCTTCCTTTGTGAATATGGGATGCGAGTACAGGCCAGTCTGGAACGATACATTCAATAAATATCAGCTTGCGTCCTTGGACTCGATACATCGTCGAGCCATCCGTCTTGTTGGTGACCCTAAACTTACAGATGGTCTGGTGCACAGACTGTGGCCTGGTGTCTCTGAGTCATAGACGATTTGTAGGTTCGCTTAGTCTGTTTTACAGGTACTATCATGGACGCTGCTTTGCGGAACTATCATCCCTTATTCCCTGCCACTAGTCCTATCTCCGCAGCACTCGTCGCAGAGAGAGTCGGCACCCTTTTGTTGTCGGCATTGGACTTTTGGGAACCCATCGGTTCTTTGTCACTACGCAACGTGTGGCACTGTCTTCCGGCGAGTGTTTTCCGAATCCTTTAACCTGGCTCTCTTCAAACGTCCTATTAACAGGCTAGACAGCCTAGCAACAATCCGCCAATTTGCTGGCAAGGCACCTAACAGAGCGTGGTTTCGCGAGTAGAGGTGATTTTGGCTCTGTCGACTGCACCATTGCTATCTCGGCACGGCCACCCATTCTGGTTTAAATAAAAAAAATACCAGATATTACTCATTCATGCATTACTTTCTCTATCTATAATCAGTAGGTGTGGTTACCTACGTATCAGCATTGATATCTATGTTGACGAAATGCTACTGACAATATCCTAAGGTCATGGTTTTTACCTAAACATTAACTCAATATGTAATAATGAACTCAATATGAGTCCATAAAAAAAAATCTGTTTAGTTAACCCGAGATAACTGAATTACAAGTCATCATTGTCAACACAGGTTATGTATGATGGACGACAAATATTAGAAAATAATTTAAAGATGAATTGGTGAATGTATTATTTACTACAAGTTATCATTTGTTTGTCTTAGAACAGTTAGTGACTGTGGATACATACATAGAGCTGATTGACCTCTTCAGCCAACTGCGCGTCTTCCTCTGAATCTGTACCTGCCTCGAACCATATTAGCTGGTTGCAGAGCCCCGCCACACCTGAAACCATTTACAGAACCTAAAAACCTTCTCTATTGTAGTCTTATCGTATTATCCTTTATATCGTGGTATAGTCTAGTATGTGACATTTTAAAGGTCTTGCATGTCAAAGACTGAAAGTTATGTGAAAATCTAATTAAGTAGGAAAGAAACAGGAACACCCAGGAATCTGAATGAAATCATTTATTATTTAGATATCTATGAGTAACACACTTTGTCTCACCTGCGTACTTAGGTCGATAGTGCTCATCAAACAGTCTCCAGGCTCTCGCGTGAGCTAGTAGGACGTGCTTTGAACAGAGAAAGTCTCCTATCCCCGGTATCGGGGTCTTCAGAGCTGAGCCGAAGCCAAGGGCGCCGTAGCCAAACGCACAGACGATCAGCGGCTCGTTGATGGTGACCCAAAGTTTTACGCGGTCGGCAAACAGATCAAACACGACGCGGGCGTAGTCCTCGAACCAGTCCACTGTTCAAAAATAGAATACCTTTACTCAGTACGATTTTACCAATATATCCTAGCAAGATTTACAAAGATTTACACGTTTAATTTTTTTATATGGAAACTGGCACAGTTACTGTGCCCAGTAGCCCGTTGGACAATTAGACACATCCATTAAGACCACTCCTTGCGAAAGCACGCGCATGTCAGCAACAAGGCGGATAAAGGGGTTATCGTCAATTTTATCGACACGCCTTTTGAAGACACCCACATTATAGGAGCTAGGGATCACCCAGAGAACCCGAACGGTGGAGCAACTCTTGTATATGACGGAAGTGCTCAGAAAAGTAAGAATGAGAAAGAAGTCGTGCAAGCCGTAACATAAATACCTTTACAGAGACTAGACTAATCTTATATTGAAAAATATAAATCGTAGAAACTTACCTATAAGCGGATTAGCCCAACCACCCAGTTCCTGAAGCTTCTGCGGCAAATCCCAATGGTAGAGCGTCACCATTGGTGTAATATTATGTTCCAGTAGTTCATCAATCAGCTCATTGTAGTATCTCTTGCCGTCCTCGCTGATTTTATCGGCGAAGCCGTTGGGTAGGAGACGAGTCCAGGCGATGGAGAAACGATAGTAGTCCAAGCCGAGTTCTCGGACCATCTCGACATCTCGCCTGAAGTGATGGTAGGAATCATCGGCGATGTCTCCAGTGCTGCCGTCCACAATCTTCCCGGGAGTGTGTGTGGCCCGATCCCAGATGCTCTCCGATTTGTCTGCAATGGTACATTATATGGGCTTGTAATCAAAGTGTAAAAATCTAAAAACTGGGTAACTGGACATTGTGAAATTTGCACACGCCGAGGATTCCTATTAATTAATCGGTCATCATATTTGATATACCATCGTAATGTCATCTCGCCAGCTTCCTCTCGCATTGTTTGTCGTAACACTAATGAAAGCTGAAAGCCGAGGTGCGTACCTCGGCTTTCAGTTTGGCCCTCAATTATAGATACCTTGTATTTCCTGTTGGTTCCGTACCGCTGAAGGCCGGGAGGACTGGAGGAAAATTGGAGAGGCGTATGTCCAGCAGTGGACGCTTACACGCTGATTTCTTTAGATATTATTAAATATATGTTTTAAAAGTTCTAATCGCTACACAAGATACTCGTAGATGAGAACGCACCGCTGACGTTCCAAGCGCCTTCCACCTGATAGGCCGCGGTGGCAGCTCCGAACTGGAAGCCCTCAGGGAAGCGTCGCACCTCCCCGCACCAAGTTGGCTGAATCGCAACCAACCTGCAAACATAATCAGTGCTACTATGACTCAGAGGAACTCGTTCCGCTTCTCTCACGTCTCCCAATTTCTACCTCAGCGCTACAAACAGGAAGAAACCACCCGCCAAATCCACTGCACCCTCGCGAAACATCCCAGTAGTGTAGCCAACAAAAACTTTATTTGAATGCCACGATATTAGAGATCGTTCTCATGTAGGTACGTATAGGCACATTATTTGGCAAATATATCTAAAAATCTAAAAAAAAAATTACCGGCGAACGTCACATGATTGCCGGAAGATTCTTTCCCTGCAAAAGCGGAATTTGCACCTCCTCGGATGTCAAATTTTTCGTTGCTCAATCCGACTACTGCAAAAATTCTAAGGAATTTTCTATATTTTCAATGAATGAAAATCTGCGACAAAACATTACCAAATCTAATCAACGAGTGTGGGATTTCCTATCGCCTTATCAGCTCAAGCCTTAATTATTTTCTTATCTCTTATTACATCACAAGTGTTTTATTCGCCTAAATAATTCATTTATTATCTAAATTCAAATAGTGCCGGTATACATACAAGTATTACTACAACAACGTTGAGACAAAAGAAAACAAGCCAAGCTTTTATAGCAGTGGTAAACGTCCAGTCCAGACTCCAGACCCGTGACGACCGAAAACTGGCTAATCTAATGCTCTGAGACAGCCAATCAGCGTTATATCTCTTGAAAATGGTCCTCAATTCCTTTCCCACTTTTGCTTCTGACTGTTCCTACATATATTTCACACTCGCCAATGTCTTCACTCTTATTAATATGTCTTCACTCTTCAAAATCATGACAAGTTTTCCATTCAGTTTAGTGTTACCGGCCCGACTTGAGGGAAGAACTGGTAGACAGGAACAATGACATCATGGGAGAAGGTGATGTAGCCAACTACATTCCTTAATTTTTTTTTACATAAATTTATCAGCTTCGGTTGCTCGGAGGTGCAATGGATCGACGTGTGATCGTGAACATTAAGCACGGCTGATCGTGGTTCGGATTGCAGTTTAGACTTTAGGTAGGTCCCTCCACCGCACCGAATGAATGTTCGGTCGAAGCGGCTATGAAAATATTAAGGGCTTTCCGTCCAGTTCAGTGTAGCCGACACGACCAAAGGGGAAGCACTGACATGGCACATAGTTCATCAAGATGTTTGAGCAGACATCGCGGATGTTATAGTTGATGGAGCCAACCATGTACGATTTCTTGGAAAAAAAATCTGGCCGACCCACTTGTAAGATGGAATTAAAAAAAGAAAATGTCTCACCCAAAAAATAATATGAACGCCCACACCGCCATCTTTCACCATCGACTCCCGCCCGCTCACTGCGTTCATTGTAATAACTTCGACCTCAACTGATAAGTATGATAAATAAATCTCATAATAGGTACCTATGTGTTATCTCATTGACTGGTTTGCGCCGCCGCTCTGACGTAATGCGTATAGATAGTTGATTGATTTTATTTGCAAAAGCAAAATTATTTAATTGAAATGAAATGAAATTTATTGCTTAAAGACATATCTACATGTGACGGTATATAAGCAATCATACATTTTTACACAGAAAAAAACCCAAATCAATTCAATATATCTATAACTCAAGTCATCATTTATCAGGGTTCCATATCAATACGGAAGCTTATTACTAAGCGTTTTTGTTTTTGTTTTTATGGAAACTGACACGGTTTACATAAAAAGAAAAAGACTAAATGCATTTAATGATCATTAAATTGATCGTGTATCGATAATAATAAAAAAAAAGTTAAAAATTTTTTTTTTATTAATATAATGAATATAATTCAAGTGATCATGTTGAAAAATCTAAAAATCATAAATGTAAACGTCTTATGCAATGGTGATGTTCAAAGACTGCGGCTCATAGTTGAAATCGACAGTCTTAGTCCTAACAATCTCCTTGTAGACGAGGGCAGACTTCCTGGCAGTGCGTGTCCTGGCCGGGTCCGAATAGTCGACCTCGTAGAGACCGAACCGTGATCTGAAACACATGAATAAGCTTATTTAGCTTCCGTCACTAAACATAAACGAAAGAGTAAATAATTAAAATAATTAAAAATTATTCCAGCAAAATGCAGTAACCGTCAATACTGTGGGAACAAGCTCACTAATGCATTGCTGCCGAACAAGGTTTAAAGTTGTATTTTTTTAAATTCTGGCCTGCGTTACAGTTGCGTAACTGTAATGCAATATCCGTTATGTAAATCTCGTGGAGTTTAATGCTCCAAAATTGAGGATTAAATTCCACGAGATTGGAGTAAAATACAGTATGCAGTTTACATGAGCTCTCAGATTTCCTAATAGACTCTTTTTGTATCAGAAAGTGTGATGAGATGACTGATGAGCATACGCCGTTATCGCGGAGGCACGAACAACCCAAGGTTATGCTCAAATAGGGCGGAGAGTCCCCGCCAACACTAATATATTTAGAAGGTCACATTCGTGCCCCCGCGATAACGGCGTATGCTGATTGATGAGTGATGGATGACTGATACATCGCGGTGGACCTAACGCCCACGATGTCTTAATACATGAGAAAGTTAGATACAAATACTAATAGATAAAAATACTAACAAGTATCCGTCGTTCCACTCGAAGTTGTCCATGAGGCTCCAGGCCGTGTAGTGAGTGATATTGACCCCGTCCAAATAAATTGAGTCCAACACCTGGTCATACAGAAACGTATTCAAATGATTCGGAGGTTGAATGTTTCACTAATCGACGACTAACTTACATACTATTGTACCTAATCAAATTCACAATAACTTACGATGACGGTGATGTTTTGATGATGCGGTTAACTCCGAGGGGAGATGAGTTATTTAATTTTCTTTAGTTTACTACCTAAGTTTTCCTGTGCTTGTAGCCAGCCAGTATATAATTTATATATTAATTTATTTAGTGTTTATTACATGCATACATGCATAGCGTCACGCCTTTAATTGGTGTACAATAACTTATATCGAGATGTGATTTGAACTTAGTCGTATTTCAGAGTCAGCTAGTATTCTTATCACTGAACAAAGAAGTTTTAAATATTGTATTTATTCTACCCGTTCTTTTGCTCACAAATACTAACATAGTCTGTTGTGAAATTTACCTGGTTGAGATATTCTTTGAAATAATTGACACGCCGATCATCCAGCAGTCCCGGGCCTGAAGAGAATCCGTTCTCTGTAATGAATATGAGGGGGGCGTTGTACCGCTCCTTGATGTAGGTCAGAGTGTCCCGGATACCCAGAGGATGCACCTGCACACCGAAGTACGTAGATTGTAATGGCTTCATAACAAAAATATTAATAAAAACAATTTCAAATGCTGCACGTAGTTGCTTCCTAGAAAGCGAACTCGTGAACCGACCGTAAAGAGCTCGAAATATGCATCAGTACTAAAGGAATAAAATAATGTATTAGGAAGGTACCTGAAACCACGGCGAATTTGTGGGTTCCCACGAGGCGTCTCCGTAAAAATCTATTCCTAATTCATTTGCCATTGGCCAGGTGGTGAGGTTTGAGCGTCGCACCAGCTTGCTTGTATAGTGGTTGAAACCATAAAAATCGTATGTACCTGTGAAAACGTTCAAACTTTAAGTCAATTTGATTCTGGTAAACCAATAGTTCCGAAAGAACTGAGCTCTAGCACGCTAATAATCATAACATTACTAACCTCTAATGAAAGCGGCCTCTTCCACGGAAAAATCGATCATGCGCGAACGAGGATAGCCTTGTTGCTTACTGCGAGCCGTCACTTGATCTAGAATAACCTGTGGCCAGCCACCCTCGGTCGAATATATCGGATGAGAGTAGATACCGATCTGGAATGTTACGTTATACTCGTAAACGTTAAAATGTATTTTAAACTGTATTTTGAAAACAACGATGAGCAGATATTCATAGTTACTAACGAATAACTGATTGGCCTCCTCAGCCAGTTGTTTATCTTCTGTGGAATTGGAGGCCGGCTTCATGAAAATCAACTGATTGCATATTCCAGCCACGCCTGAAAATATAACATTCAGCCAGAATTTAAACTTGATTTTAAATATCTGCAAGGCGTTTGCTTTTTTCTCTCACTTTGTTCTTAAGCACAACATTGTTCATGGGTGAACAAGTTCTGGCAAGTTAAAATGACACATCGTCGACTGTGCCGAGGAACTGACGGTGCAGTCGACAAAGCCAAAATCACCTCTCCTCACGAGACCACGGTCAGTGAGGCGCCGTGCCAGCAGATTTGCGGACTCTTAAGCTGTTTAGTCGACTAATTCGGCGTTTGAGATATCAAGGAAGTTTACCTCCATATTTGGGACGATATTGTGCATCGAAGAGTCTCCAAGCCCTCGCATGAGCCAATATCACATTCTTATTGCACATAAAGTCTCCGATGCCCGGGCTCGGCTGAATGGCTGACCCGAACCCGTACTCTCCGTATCCGAACGCACACACTACCAGCGGCTCGTTGATGGTTATCCACATCTGGACTCGATCCGCGAACAGCGAGAACACGACGCGCGCGTAGTCCTCGAACCAGTCTCCTGATCAAATACAGCTGATGTGGAAAATCGTTATTTGCAATCCGTGACTACCTACTCGATAGTAAAATGGATAGAGAATCCTGATCCGTATTACAACACTGATTTGGTGAATGTCGTCGAATACAAGTATAGTCATTTCCGACAGACACTTCTGCGGCAATAATCCCAGGAGAGTAGCCTCTCGGTAGCACTATTCGCTTTTATTTCAAACCTTGGAACAATATTTCAAAATCGCAGACCAACTTTGATGATTCTCTGATATTAAAATATTCATTGTAATAAATAATAATCTAACTATCTCAGATTATGGATTGTATAGAGTGTCGTTATCATTACGAATAGAACATTAATACTTCACTCAAACTCGTACAAACCTACTAACGGATTGGCCCAGCCTCCAAGGTCTTGCAAGCTCTGCGGTAAATCAAAGTGGTAGAGGGTCACCATCGGTTTTATGTTGTACTTAAGGAGTTCATCTATCAGGGCATTGTAGTATCTCTTGCCGTCCTCGCTGATGATATTTGGGAAACCGCTGGGCAGTAGGCGAGACCAAGAGATGGAAAAGCGATAGAAGTCCACGCCCAGTTCTCGGATCATTTCGACATCTCGCTTGTAAAGGTGATAAGAATCATCTGCGATGTCGCCGGTGCTGTTGTCGTCTATGAAACCTGGAGTGTGTGATGCGTGGTCCCAGATGTTTTCGCTCTTGTCTGAAAAAAAAGGGTATACCATTCCTACCGATTTTTAAACTGTCTGGTTCAAATTAATATCTAATACACATTTGAGAGAATTATTTAGGAATTTTTCGTTTAAGCCGTATTTTATATAAAGATAAAGGGCATCAAGAGAAGTACCGCTGACGTTCCAAGCTCCTTCCACCTGGTAAGAAGCCGTGGCAACCCCGAATTGAAAACCCTCGGGAAACGTGCGAAGTGTCTGAGTCTCGGCCGGGTGCAACGCTGCTAACCTGAAAATTGCTGCCATTAATTTTGTTATGAGGTTTACGACATGTGCAATGTGGCCTCGTCTCACCTACATACTTATAGGTGCTAACTGACAGTCGGGAACGCATTTCGGATTTTAAACGCAGGGGCATTTCTAAAGCCATGTCGGCCTGATATGAGCCTTTTCACGCCCCAGGCTGTATTTGGATGAGGTGGGAGGCATGGGCAGGGAGTTCACTCGTGCTACAGAGAGATTAGAGAGTGAAATGCCTGCTGTTTAAATCCTCGTAAAATTGTGGAGTCGTATCCTTAAAAGTAGCGTTTGGCTAGGAAGAACGGCTGATTATAGCAGTCTGGATTGATTAAGCTTCGTCTAGCTCAGAATAGATAGCAAACATTACCAGAACATTTTCTGAGAAGGCACCACTTGTAACGTGTGTTTATGTACATACCCGAAAACTAAGATAAGTTCGAGAGAAAGCATCCTTAGTTAGGTAGCCTGTACGGGGCCGCCGTACAGAAACACACTTTTTCCTTCGACAATATTTTCTTTATTCCTGCGATTGTGCGAAGCTTAGTCCGGCTATCAACTGTGTGCTGAAAAAGACAGATTACGAGTATATAAGAATACTACTCGTACAACAGAATTGCTACAATTTACAAATGGCTTAGTTCGCGTTATGACTATAGATCTGGAGATAATGCCGAGTCTAAGGATTTCGTCAGTCTTACATTTCTTACGAAACGTTTTCTTGACCCTTTTCCCCATCTTGATGCTTGATGTTATAATGAGGAGCCAGAAGTCATTGGTTTTTATAATCATACTAGGTATGAGTGTGAGAAGATAATCTTTATAAAACTCGACTTGAAATTGTGGTAGGTATTTAGAAACAGCTGAATGTAAAAGTACTTAGTGGAAATGCGTAAACGTCCCCGGCAACATTTGTTTCATTCATTACATACAGCCTAGTGTACCGGACTATGTTAGTAAATAATAATTTATTCTTCTCTTAAGGCGGTGACAAACGCCAAATACGCAAAACATGCAAAAAGTGCGACAAAGAAGGTCCAAAACTGACCAATTGACACACATTCAGAAAATTAAAAAAATACCAACCTATATTTTGGTTCCTTACCAACAAAGTGCATTGCTGGTTTTTTTAATAATGAGTAAAAGTAAGTAATAAACATAAAATTAAAAATATATAAAAAAAGCATGAATTTTTGAAAATCTGAGTATGTGTGTATTATTACAATTTTACAATACCACCGATTCAAAGGTCACAAAGCTCTGAGAAAACTCTATTCAATTTGTTTTATTATTTTATCCACGAAAGGAGATAAAAATAAAAAACAAAAAACGCCTACATGAACTTATTGACGTAATTCTTCAGTCGGAAGGGTAAAATGTTTGCCTTCGTCAATTTAGCAGGCACTTCAATACTAGATACAATTTTAGTTCCGGGCTCGCTTGCTCGCTCCTGCCCTGCTGCGCCCGCGTGTCGGTCGTCATTTCTGTCTTCTGTGTTTGGATCGAATGGAAAAAAGATAGGTAGGTTAGGTATATTTGTACCGTGTGGGATGGTAATTTAAAATAATAGCCCCACTGCATCTCTCCCCGTGCATGTCGTAAAAGGCGACTGAGGGATTTTTTTATGTAAACTGACACAGTTTGCTATATCACCTATAACATCCGTGATGTCAGCCCATAACACCGGGTGAACTTAGGTGCCATGTCAGTGCTTCCCTTTGGTCGTGCCGGCTACACTAAACTGGACGGAAAATACAAACTATTTCGGGATATGACTCCCTTCTTTTTTTCCGTCCAGTTCAGTGAAGCCGGTACGACCGAAGAAAAGCACTGACATAACACCTACTTCACCAGTTGTTACGAGCTGACATCTCGGATGTTGTATTGTAGGTGATGTTGCCACCGTGTCATTTTCCGTACCAGTATACAGTACGACCGTATCAGTAATATCTCTCTTCTGTGGTATCTATCAGTATACGCTCCGGTACGTAACTTGACGGGGCGTTATACGCATGGCTTTCGTTGGTATAACCACAGAATAACTAATAGGTACTGTGGTATAACGCTGTCTGCGCCTCCCGCGCCTCCACCGCGCCGCCGCCGCCGCCGCCTCCGCCGCCGCCGCCGCCGTGCCGCCTCCGCACCGCACGCTGCTACTGAGTTACCGCACCGCACCGCACCCCACCGCACCGTGCCATGCTGCCGCCGCGCGCGCCGCGCGCGCCGGCCGGTACCTATGTTGCTATGATATTTGCCATACATACCTAAATGCCTATCTACCTATTACCTACCTACCTATTTTTATTTTAGTTTTCATCGATAGTCTATTTAGAGGTTTATAAAAAGTGGTAAGTACATGAACTAAAATATTTGGAAGAAATTACAATAAAATGTTATTTAGGTAAAATAATAAAAAATAAAAAATTAGAATCACGCATCAGTTACATAAGCCACAATCATTTTAATAATTAAAATAATAAAAAAGCAAAAAAAAAAAAACATACGAAAGTGGGATTCGAACCCCGAACCATCAACTCTTTAGGCTGATAGCGACAAACTACGCTAAATGTGACTTGAACGTGCGAAGCGAAATTAGCAGTCGCATGGTACATTATGTAGAATTCCCGAATGCCGGTACCTATGTTGCTATGATATTTGCCATACATACCTAAATGCCTATCTACCTATTACCTACCTACCTATTTTTATTTTAGTTTTCATCGAGTCTATTTAGAGGTTTATAAAAAGTGGTAAGTACATGAACTAAAATAATTTGGAAGAAATTACAATAAAATGTTATTTAGGTAAAATAATAAACAATAAAAAATTAGAATCACGCATCAGTTACATAAGCCACAATCATTTTAATAATTAAAATAATAAAAAAGCAAAAAAAAAAACATACGAAAGTGGGATTCCAACCCCGAACCATCAACTCTTTAGGCTGATAGCGACAAACTACGCTAAATGTGACTTGAACGTGCGAAGCGAAATTAGCAGTCGCATGGTACATTATGTAGAATTCCCGAATGCTCAAGGTCGTTGGCGTTTGTCACGGCCTTAAGATAAGAACGAAATTGTCAAAATCATACTATCTACAGAAATCTGATTGTACCTCCATACATATGTAGATAATCTCTGTATAATACCTTCTCGTAATTAGTTAGATAAAAAACCACTTGAAACCTAAACTTCTTGAACATTTTATTGTTTTCCTACGTGCAAAATGTATTATTAAATATTTAATACTTTAATCTACTTAAAATTGTATTTACAAATAAATAATAAATAACCTATTTGATATATCATGTTTAATAGAAATATCACGTATGTGGTTTTTAATTTAGTTAATATTAAACATTTAATTTGACCTGAGAAATCTCTAATTATAAATTTGAAACCTTGCAAGTTGTCGAAAGTTTAACAATTATTACTAAATCACTCCAACATCGTCGGTCGGCCCGCAATTTCGATCGCGTCGAAAACCGCGTTCATCATCAATCACTGACGGTCCATCTCACGACCATCTGCTCCACGTTTCCCACCGCTGGAGGGATGAGCTTCCGGTCTCAGCTTCGACTTCCGGTCGCTCGTATCGCCGAAACAACATGCGATAGAATACTGACAGATACTCGTTGATCGACACGGGTACTGGATCGAAAAGGACACAATTCTTCATTCTCTTCGTAGGTGCTACATTCTGAATAATAAATATCTCGTAATAAATACAATTGTTTATCAAAAACAAAATATACCTACTTCAATTTCGTTGGCTTTCGCTCGATTCACAGTAAAAAAAATGAGAAAAGCTTCTTTCTGTATCCTGCAGAATTGAATAATTTGTTTTACTTAAGGTTTGTCGTAAATGCGTATTTTGCGTGTCAGTTATTACTTACTACACATACGCTCTCTATTATAGCGAATATATATATATGTCGGAGTCAAGGTTGAAGGGGAAGTAGGCTGCTCCTTGCGGGCGTCGTCTGAGGCTTCCATCTTTCAGGTTAGCACGGAAAAACGTCGACGGTTTCGTATCTCGTGAGTGTTGAAGCGCCCGAGCCTAGCCTGTGGCCTAGCGCCGCTCCAGAATGGCTGCTCGCTGTGGGCGCTGTGCTGTCTCGTTCACTCAAAGCACACGTTCTCTGTCACTCCAAAGACACGACTCCATCCGAATATGCGGGTAGGCAGACATATTATTCCGTTTCTCCTGTGCACGCGCGGGGCGGGGGCGGAAGAATCGTAACAGCCCGCGCGCCGCTGTGGCGCCTCCGCCGTCATATATATACGTGTCCCCAAATTTCTCAACGGCGAACCGATTTGGTGAAAATAAATTACCGATCTACGCACATGCTCACCGAGAAAGCTTTGTTCCTGTCTCGGGAAAGCCTGAGAAATGGCAAACTGTTAACCCGCCGATTTACTAACTAACCGCAGATTGCTGGGCACTAGGGCGGTGAGGCGATGACGCGGCCTTGGGAATTGCGAAACCTATTTTAGAGACGTAGATTTCTGCCTTCGTTTCATATAGTACCTAGGCTTTTGCTGTGCTAAAAGTATAATGCAGGTTACAGTCAAGAAGAGAAATGTAAACAGTATGCTTTGTCGGCAGGATCACATGTCTACACCTACCACTGCAGTCTAAGTGGTTGCACGTGGGCACAGAGCGCGGCAACGTCCACGTTGTTCACATCGAGACCTTCGTGCTTTCCGGATACGTCATCAACTGGAACAAGGCCATCGAAGTGTAAGTGATTTCATAAATGTATATATGAGTACACCAGATTAAGCAAGGCGTTTTGTAGGATCAACCGGTCGAAAGTATGAGTTCTTGAGCTTGGACTTTTAATTAAGCTTTCATGTTAGGTCTTTATTTTCCCCATTAATTTCCAATAATAATCGTTCATTGTAATTGATATATCAAAGGTCGTATTTCAAGTATTTACAGTTGGGCTACCTCAAGGACTACAGACTACCTACAGGCCCTATAGCTTTTGCTGTTTGTAAAATATATTAATATTGCCAATAATTGGCAATATTGCAATTATTGCGAAGGTTAATTACATAAATACACAGTCAACTATTATTAAAATTATGCACCTATGCTTGTAACACAGGCTATACGGAAATGATATATTAAGCCCTTGAGACCACCACTAAACTAGTTAGATCTACCAGTAGGTGCCTATCTAACGCGGAAAGCGAAAATGAGAGGTCCGCTCCGCGGGTTTCTAAACCGTTTTATTAAAATGTAAATGCGGTAGGCGAGGCACGGGACCGGCGCCATTTTGGCCCTCCATCGCTCGTTTTTCCGCCAATGGCTCGCCTCAGAGGATCGGACAAGCTCGGACGACGTGATAGCCGTAGAGCTTAATGCACTTACCCCAAATTAAACGACAAACGTTGTTATTGGAAACGGAAGCATCGGTCGGCATTTTGAGTAGAGATCTTCATCGACGTTACATTCAATTTTGATGTGTAATGATAGTAATGAAGTTTGCCTGAGTTGGTAACGCTGCAATCATATTCGATTATGATTATGGGATTACCCGACAAAATTAAATTACATATTATTTTTAATGATGTTACTAAAGGCTCTCACGTAGACTTCCTTGTCTAATTTGTTTAGTATAAGGGCAAGTCCTGCAGTAAAAGAGAAGAACAAACCTGTAAATGTCCGAAGCCTACTTGGCAACCTGAAATTGTACCGACGACGACGTGGGGATATCTGAGGTTCCGAATCAGCCAACAGCAGGGTAATTTATTTAATTTCACGCGACAAAGCTACAGGCAAACATCTAGTTTCATATAAGTACGGCATCAGAGTTCCTTAATCGGTTATTCCCTCGTTCTTCGCGGTGTGCAACCAAGTTTGAATACCCCTGAATTCCCCATACTTAGTTTTCTCCGAGTTTTTAGAATCCCTATTCCCGAAAAGCTAGTCGTTGTACGCGCTTCAGAGCTTTTAACGAGCCACTTTCCGCGCATTCTCCCTTAAGTGAGGTGAGACTCGGCCTGCTATAAAGGTGGACTCACACTGCGATGTATCCAATACAAGTACCTCCTTTTGTATTGTGGGTTGCCGCCACCGCGTTCCCGGTGTATGCCTGTATTCTCACAGATGTTTAATGTGCCATGTTAAGTATTACTCTTCAGCTATGAAGTTAGCTGAAGTTGTTGCCACCTTAACAAGATAATGAAAAGCATTCCAGTCACAACAGAAACCACGGAAGCTTGTCAAAGAGTTTAAGAATAAGGAAAAATATTTCTCACAAATTTACAATTTGTGCAAGCCCCAAAACGTTAGCTAGGCGGCTTGTTAGCGTTTCGACTTATACTGTCAAAAATATGCGGCGCCTGATATATATAGATATAGTTATTTTCGTACTATTATTATCTACCATAATTTGTATGTGAGTTTAAAATATACTGTACCTACCTCTTACATACCGATATATACCTGAAATATAGACCTCCTACATCAAAGGGGTATTGTTACAGTAAACAAAGTATAGGTAACAATAAGCGTTTTCGGACCTCAAGCACCCACAAGTAAGCGCTCTAAGTGCAGCGGCCGCTTCAAGCGGCTCATCTTTTGTTTTAGTCCCGAGTCCCGAGACTGAAGCGCGGTAAGTGCGCCCCTCTCTGGGCTACAGTGGTATTGAGGCAGCGAGCGGCGGCGGCGGCAGCTGGTCCGGTAATAAGTAGGAAGGAAGCCGCTTATCTTGGCCGTAACAAGGAAGCACTGCGGCCGTTAGACAAGTAGGCCGCGTAACATCATCCCTCTGTAGTCGCGCAAATGTTCCTCGAACCCCACGTTTGTCTAAATACTTCTCGCGTTCGATTGCAAAATTCTTGTGCCGCACTGCAAAGGTGTGGAACGGGCTTCCGGGGAATATCTTTCCCCACTCCTACAATCCACGGAACTTCAAATCGCGGATTAATAGCCTATCCCCCGCGACATCTAGTCCGCCTCCAAGTAGGACTGGCTCCTCTTCGGGGGTGAAATTACCTCCGCCTGAGGCTTCGACCTCGGGCACAGCCACCCAGTGCGGAAGCAATAAAAACAATGTAAGGAACTGCTCTCGGCCAACATTTTTCTCTACTCGTATCGTTCATTCATCTTAAAATTCTGAAAATTCCTCCTCTTTTTTTATGTAAACCAACATGGGTAGCTTCGCCGAGGGACTAGTGATGGAGGTACCATAGACGAGATAACCAATACCACCTCTCCTTGCAAAACCACGCCTCAGTGAAGCGTCATGCCAGCAGATTTTCAGACTTTTGCTAGGCTGTCTAGCCTGTTAATACGACGTTTGAAGATGCACCCAGGTTAAAGGATTCCTGAAACACACTCGCAGGAAGACAGCTTGTCGAGCTTAGCGGCGCGGCAAAGATAATCTGGATATAATTGTCTGAAAATGTCGTACCGCCATCTCTTCGGAGGTGAAATTGACTGTGACTGAGTCTGCGACCTTGAACTCGACCACGCAATCCAGGTTTTGAATGGCGGCGATAGCTCTATTTACGTGTCTCGAACTATACTCGGGATCATCGATCATTGGGAAGCCTGTAGTCTGTACAGACATTTTACAGCCAAAAAATATTGTATTTTATTAGGGATAACTCACAGCAGCGTCAGAGGAACCAAAGCTGAGTGTACTCAACAAGGTGCGGCGGTACTTCACGGCGGGCCAAAAACTGACGTTGTATAAAACGCAGGTTAGGTCTTGCTTGGAGTACTGCTCGCACCTGTGGGATGGCCCAGCTAAATATCAGCTTGCGCCGCTAGACTCAATCCAGCGTCGTGCCGTGCGACTTGTGGATGACCCTGTGGTGTCCCGCGACTTAGAACCGCTGCAACTCCGTAGGGACGTCGGCTCCCTAAGTGTGTTCTATCGTCTATTTCACGGGGAGTGTTCGGAGGAGCTGTTTAATGTGATTCCGTCGTCCCCATTCCACCTCCGCACTACGCGTACTGGGCAGGGGATGCACCCCTATACAATCGACCTACCAAGGATGCGCACCATCCGGTTCTGTAGGTCTTTCATTCACAGAACCGGGAAAATGTGGAACGCACTCCCTGCTCATCTATTTCCTCCCAAGTACAGCCTGGGGTTTTTCAAAAGGGGCGTGAAAAGGCTTCTGTCAGGCCGGCATGGCATTCGCAATCCCCGTGCATCACAGAATGTCCATGGGCATCGTAAGTCACCTACTCTAAAGTGAAACGGTGCCACATGTCGCGCTTTCTATAAAAAAAAAAATAACGCTCCGATGAGCCAATATCACCTCCGAGAATGTAGATGCCATATCGGAGACTTCCCTTTGGATTGCTGGCTATACTGGACTAGAGAGACAGCCGAGGCTGCTATGTATCTTACATCCAGTACGGTGGTACCAACCCAGTTGGTTACAATTTGAGCCACCACCTAGTAAGGGGCAAGGAAAGGGACCTACAGTTTTACATCGATTCAGAATGTGAAGCAGCAGGTATGCACGTATTTTTCCGTCAGAAAAACCTCATGGTTGGTACACGTCGACCGGGTTCCGAACCTCGGACCTCTCGCAGGAGAAGCCGACGCCCAGACCACTCGGCAATAGTCGGCAACCCGCCGCTGTAAAAAGTTAAAACAAAATTGTAAAATTTTGTGATTAAAAAAATGTTAAGTATTCCAAATTTATTTATGGAAATTGCATTTTACCCTAAGTTCGCCTTTGGCACCACAGAAAGCTCAGTAAATAAAGTGTACATTGCGTGGCAACTCTCGCTGTAACCGAGGTACGGTTACATGTATTCCCACTGGACACCGCGTCGGTCACGATCCTTTCCGATTCCGCACAATCAATTGGTCAGCTCAACACGGCACGTAAGTCAATGGGCGCGTTGCGTAAAGGCTCGCGCGTACCTTTGGATGTTGTCATTTCATAACAGTGTTAAACTTTTGGTAATGGCAGTATAATTTCAGGAGTGTAAAATATAACCTTAATCTAGCTTGATGTTAGGTCTCGTGTTAGGTAGTATCCAATTAGAACAAAAATAACTCTTTTTAGTTAAAAACCGACTTCAACCCTTGAATTGCCTCCTCTCCAACATTAACCGAATCATCGAAATCGGTTGGCGTGGTGTAGAATTATTCGCCCATTTGTCATGCATGAGTTTGATGATTTTCTTATAGATTCTATCAGTGATATTTTAGGAAAGATAGGTTATCTATATGACATTCAGTGCTCACACATGGCATGTCCTTGAAAAGTTGAGAGGAAGAACTATAAAGCGATGCGCCGACTCGAATAGTCTTATTCCAATTATTATTAGAATTAGTGCAGAATCTCATTACACACGACGGCATTTTCGATGTGTTAGCGGCTCGTGGTTGTCGGTCCGAACGCGTGAGTAGTTGGTGGGCGACTAACTTCAGACAGGACAGTGGTCTTGTATTTAATGTGCCGCTTGGGAGCTCAGATAACCTATCTACCTCCTTTTACTGATTCTATCATCAGAAATTGACCAAATTTATACGATTATCGAAATCGGTCCACATGGTAAAGAATTATAGCGGTTAAAAATGTGTCGTTATATGACACATTTACTGTATATACATACCATCCCGTTGTATCGGGGTAAGTTGAGTAATCGGTGTTGTGCTGCAAGAGCATTTGTTAAATTCAGCAAAACGACCGACTACCGCGTTTAGCAAAGTATTCGGACAAGACAATGACATTTATAAAACGTTAATTGTTTTATTTAGTTCAATGGGACAAGATAACTATCAAGCAGCAAGAAGGCACAAGTCCTACTGCGCATGCCTGACTGTGGAAGTTGAGCACGGAATTTTCTCCTTATCGCTTAGTCGCCTTTTACGACATGCACGGGGAGAGATGCAGTCGGCATATTCTGTTCAAGCACCTACCGGGGCACACACAGCACTGTTGCTGGCACATTTGTTTTGGCTATAACCAGTTATTATAATATATGCTTGCAGGTTTTCTATTTTAATTCTGAGCTTAGGTATATTGCAGGCTTCAATAATGTGCTTAGGTATATTGCAGGCTTCAGTGCATAAAGTTATAAATGCCTACGCCGGAAACAGTTCACATTGAATCGGACCTCGAAAATAGGCTATTCGAATTTGCGATCGTGCGCTAATATGGCGTTAACTTCGCGGCAAGCAAATTCAAAATGGCGGATGTGCAATGTTGCCAACATGCGAAACATGAAAGTGCGTCAAATTGCTAAACTGTCAAATGCACAGTCCCGTAAAGTCTACGCTCGTGTATTTTAATTACTTTTCACTCAACCTAGCTAGCGGGTAGAAGCTTATGTGGGGTTACACGGAACGAGAGCTAGAGTTGGCAGGTCACGTTTCGTGCTGCAGACACGTACGGATTGTGTTTGATATTCGGAACACATTGACAAATTGCCGATGTTATTGGATGTCCCGCTGTGTTGTGTTTGTAGCGAACATAGAATTGTTCTAATTCAATGGTAAATGCTTGAATATGCTGGATTGGAACAACATTTCAAAAGGGGCATACAATTTAAAATGCATGCTCGTTGGTTTTATTCAAACTTTATCAACTTTTATAATTATTATAAATAGCTGTTCCGGCGGCTTCGCTTGGCGGCAAAATATCCTATAGCCATCCTTAAGATCATTTATTTAAAAATCACTATCGTATGAGGACATGCCCTTACGATAGTAATACGAAATCAATAATATCCTCACTAAGGTGGTGATAAAAAATAATGCTTATACAATTACTCTTTCGAACTAGTTAAATTAACTAATTTGACATTTACTGAGTTCGTATGGGCATGTCCTTACTTTAGTACCTATCTATAAGTCAGTCTTTTCAATGTGCCAGAAATCGTCAGTGAAAACCTCACTTGAATTGATTGAGTAGGCCACATAACAAGTGTCTTGTAGGCGGAGGTGCTAGGTTTGTACATTGGGCTGTCAAGCTTTCTTGGTACTAACTCCTAGGTACACTTCTAATCGATTCAGAGTATGTCTAAGAAAAAACTTCGGCCAAGTGCGAGTCGGACTCGCGCACCGAGGGTTCCGTACCAGCACATAACGTTTACGTGTGCGCACCCGCTTTTATTATTTGTTCTTTTATTTTAGAGTTTGCACTATAATCAAACCAAGTTATGTATTATCGTTTTTACGAGCAAAAAAAAAAAGATTGATAAACACATTTCTTGTATGGGGATCCCACTTTTTGCTTTTTTATTATTTGTTGGTATATCCGTCATAATAACACATATTCTATTAAAATTCCTACCTATAACGGTTCAAAAGATATAACCCTCGGACGGACAGACAGACAGACGGATAGGCTTAGTAATAGGCTTCCGTATGGTTCCGGAACCCTAAAAATATCTTTACTGCCTAAACCCTTAACGTAGTTACCCACCAGACAAAAGGTTTACTTTCGAATTTTGTGCATAACTGTACTTATGGGTAGTACCAGGCCTCACGCACTCTATGTACTTGCGCGCGCTAACTACCTACCGCCCGACGGGCCGCCGGCGGTCTGTTTCAGTGAAAATTCGTCAGCCGCGCGAAGTATACATAGATGCTCGCCCACGCAACTGCGCGCAGCTGCAAAGCAATAACCACTTTAAACTCGATCGTTAAGGTACATTTTCGCACCCAGCGATTGGCGACGTGAAGCAGGAGGCTATTAAAGCCCGAAGGTAGGAACATTTTCTGTGGAGTGATTTATCTGTTACGAAGTAACTATTAAGTAATCTGTGGTAGTACAATCAGTGGAACATTAGATCTGATGTGATGTGTAGTCATCTAGAAGAAATATCGCCTTACATATATGTAAAGGTTAGCTGATTGTAGGAACGAACTCATTCGTCTTTTGGTATTACGCATGTCTTACTAGTAAATTGGCAGACATTACATTGCGCTACCTAATAACGGTCGGCTACAACCTCAATTCTGGGTTAATATATCAGAATTACGTAAGTAAATGTTCGGGAATAAAATGAGGCTCTATATTGACTATACATAAATTATTATGTTTTCACTTTCATCTCTTTATCGTTCAAATTATGTACATAGAGTAGGTAGCATATTACGATTAATCAAACTGTTAGCTTAAACGAAAATATAATATGGGATGCTGAAATGTGGTTGGTCGCGTTTTGACAGCGTCGGCTAGGGGCGCGGCGCGACCGCAAGAATAAAACCGGAAAACGAAGAGATAGCCTTGTAACGTAGTTAGCAAAATGTTTCGAACATGTGGTATTTTTTTTTTCTTAGAAAATTAAGCAATCACAAACTTGACTGCAAGGCAAAGTAAGTTCTGACGTCTGAAGCGAAGTCAGAAAGATCTACTAATTCTTTTTTACCGACTTTACCGCGAGCGGAGCAGCGAGACAACAAGTATACTAATATAATGACGGAAGGGTTAAAATAAGTTAAGCGTATCAATGCGTAAAACCCCTAGCAAGGGTAAGCCGTGGAAATTCTGTTCCTCTTCAAGTCAGTTCCTCTTTTAATAAACAAAATCGCTTTGAAATTCGAAGCTTGAAATAAATAAGTCGGTCTCCTATTCGTTGCTCGAAGCACCTCAGTTTCGCATTCGCACAATACGCAATCATTAACGCAAAGCCTCGCAGCACCGGAAGTGGCAATTCCACATTTGAATTTCAAAATGTGAGCTCTCTCGTTCTTAATTCGAACGGCGGCGCGGGATTGGTCCCTTCGAGCGCGCTTAATGACTTCCGGCCTAGGAAGCTTTCAAACAATTTAAATGTGCATTGCGCTGAATGCAGCCACGAAAACACCGAGCTGAACTGCGAGCGAGACTACTCATCATTTTGCACGATCTTTCTGTGGACGTTCGAAACGGTTAGATTTAAATTTTACTCCTGATCCAACCGTATCTGATAAAAACCCTAATATGAGATTTACCGTCTACATTTTACAACGCGGCGCGCCGCGCGCCGGCCAGGTAAATTTTTAATAAATATTACATTCAATTAGTAAAACCTGTTCAGGACCTTTTGAAACCGTAATTTCGCAAGGGGGAAGCTAAAAAAGAAGATTTCTTTTATGGATACTGACATGGTTGTCTACATCACCTAAAATATCCGCGATGCCAGCCCGTAACACCGGGTGAACTAGGTGACATGTCAGTGCTTATGTCGGCTACAATGAACTGGACGTATCAACCCGGCCGGGATAAACCCTTACCACCTAGTAAGTTGAGAAGGGAACTACAGTTTAACGTGGAATCCGAACCACGGTCAGCCTTCAACGGTCGAGCTGTCATACATCCAAGTACTGACCACGCCCAGGGTTGCTTAATAACACTCGATCGACCGCACCACTGAGCTACCGAGGCTGATAAGATGCTCAAAATTGCATAAAACAAGCGCACTTTATTGAAAAAAATATAGGCTTTAGGATATTATGTCTTTCTCAACGAAACGCTACGTTAAAATTAAAACTTTTGTTTCTTTTTATTTAAGAAAATAACTCAGAACAATCTTACTAAACTTGTCAAATAATTTAAGTAAAATTTTACTTTAAATATAACTTTCTTTTGCCTTCCTTCACCTGAAAATTTTTAATTCCCACCATTCGTCTGTGTCGGAGTGGTTTGATTTATACGAGACAGTCTGTGGGGGTAATGGCGCCCATCTGAATGTGACCCGACTGCGGGATTAAACGCTCGTAATGATTTATGATGACCCTCCTTCCTCAGCCTCGGGTTCTGTATCCTGAGCTGAGAGGATGTGCTCTTGAGAATCTGGGGCACAATTTTCAGAGGTGATTTTAGAATCTAAGTAGACTAAGGGTGAATGCGATAGCTTTATTCGATATTTTTTTATTTTGACATGAAAAGGTCCTTACCTTTAATAAAATCCAACGTCTGCTTTCTGTATGTATGTATGTCTGTCTGTCTGTCCACTTATAACTCGAGAACCACTGAACCGATTTTAATAAAAAAAAATTCTACGGATAGCTTGATTCGTTCCATCAACTATAGGCTACTTACTACCACGCTAAATGGCTTATGAGGTTAGCAGTGAAGTGAAATATGAGAGCGGGCGGAGCCGCGAGCACAGCTAGTTAAAGACAAATTAAGTCTTTGCGTAAGTACTTACTTCACAGTTTATGCCCAAAAATTATGTAATTTCTTTCTTCATTCCAAAATAATAGAAACGAACGATATAAGTACCTATGCACACATAATTTATTTTAAATTTTTTTTTTTTTATTTAGCAAAGTCAGCCTTGCCAATTTCAGCCTTAAAATATATTCACGCACCGATTTCTTCTGCCACCGCTCCGTCCCACTATTTAAACGTACCTATATTTTAATGAGGCGGGTCCTTTTGTACCGATCTCATATTGTTATCTGCGCCACAATTCAAAATGGCGGCCGGAAGTGACTGTCGCGCCTGCGCCGGGCGCCGGAAACGGCATTGTCTGCGGTATCCTAGCCTCTTCATCTAGACTGTTCCCCGAGTCCACTTCCCCCGCACTGAATGCAGCGCAGACAATCGGAGATGCGGAGGCTGTATGTAGGCTTTGCTTGAAATTAAACGATGCCGTAAGGTGTCATAAAAGATTTCATTTGCAAAGATGCATATTATTTGCGTAGTTGGAAATAGTAGAGAGAGACCCCTAGTATGACTATTTGATTATAGTTTACTACAGTCTGGTTTTTTGGAAGACGGAGGAAAGTGACATCTGGAGTATTGCCAGTTTCTGGCAAATTTTAAATAGGCATGTAGTTGCTATCGATACTTTTATCGATTGATTAACTAATGAATGCTGTAAACTCTAATATTTACCTAATTGTGGATTATAACACGGGGGTTACAAAATGTCTTTATTTAGCGGGGTAGAACAAATTACAAAATAATAAACACAGCGAGGCACACATTGCTCCGTGCGGCAGCCATAGACCAGTCTTGCCACCTTCCGGGGAGGTGAAAACGGTGTATCTCCCAGGAGCGAGGGAGAGAGGGAGACCGCGAGAGCGGGACAGGGCACTCCAGTGTTGGCAGGATGTGGTCAATTGTTACAGTATTTAATTGACAACATATTAAGCTAAATCTAGCTAGAAAAATGTTAAGTTGGCAGCGCCACAGGTAGCGCATAATATGTGTGAAGGTGTGTCGTGTCGTGTCGTGTAAAATCGAAACTATTTTCATCGACTACAATCACTAGTGATGCAAAGCGTGCAACACTCTAATGTCAGTCAAACGTCAATTTACTCCGTCTTCCAAAAAAACAGACTATAGTAGGCGCCACTATAAACTAAAGAAAAACCGGTCAAGTGCGAGTCGAACTCGCGTACCGAGGGTTCCGTATCGCCATGTCATGGTGAGCGCCACTCACTCCATCTATGTATTAGATAAAATGGTTCATACTCTTTTCGGTAGATGGCGCGCATACACTTTTTAGTTTCTTCTTTGGGGACCCCGTGATTTTTTTACTTTTTCTTATTTTTTTTATTTGTTGTTATATCGGCCATAATAAAACATATTCTGTGAAAATTTCAACGGGCTACCTATTACGGTTCAAGAGATACAGCCTTCGGGCAGACAGACAGACGGCGTAGGCTTAGTAATAGGGTCCCGTACGACGGATACGGAGCCCTAAAAATGCGTACAATTTTACGCCAACACAGTCAGGGTTTATGCGGCCGCTGCTGGACATACGCCTCTCAAATTTTCCTCCACTCCTCCTGCCCTTCAGCGGTACGGAACCACTACTGCTCTCCGTCGAACTACTTGGTGTCGTCATCGCACCTGACGAGTAGTTTCCCACACTCCGTTTTGTGTCCACGACTGTCAGTGTAGGACGCTGTTACTCCAACGGTCGTCGTCTCTTCGGCTGACGTGTCCAGCCCACTGCCACTTGAGATTAGCCAGCCTATGTCCAATATCGACTACTTCGGTGCATCGGCGGATTGCCTCGTTACGCACAAAATCGCGGAGCGATATTGCCAGCATGCATGGCTCGATCCATGCTCGCTGGGCAACTTTCAACCTTTGGACAACAGCCACCGTCAGAGTCCACTTTTCACACCCGAGGGTCAGCAAACAAATTAAACGGGAAACATTTTATTGTAATATCTTTTTTATACCTACTTTCATTTAAAAAAACTGAATTCTACATCCCAGAAAATAAAAACTAATAATTTCAAAATTTGCATTCCAGCGAGGTCCGCAGATATTTCCGACAGGTTGTACGTCATAACCGGGCGAGCTGAATAAAATTTGGCATAAACCAAGCTGTTGTTCAAATAAAGCAAATGATGATAGCTCTCAGCTAATACATACATACATATCACACTCGCTGAATCCCGACAATCGGGGTTAGCAGAGTAATCGGTGTTGTGCTGCAAGAACTCTGGTCAATTACATCACAACACCGACCACCACGTTTCGCAAAGTAGGTATTCGAACAAGATTAAATCGATCAAGCAGCAAGTAAGGCACGAAGACCCACCTGCTGCATGACTCGGTGGAAGTACCGTGCCAAGGTGAGAGGTGGCGGACCTGTCGCCCTTTAGCACGGCATCTTGTCCTTATCCCTTAGTCGCCTTTTACGACATGCATGGGGAGAGATGCAGTGGGGATATTCTTTTTAAGTACGGCCCCACACGGTACTTTTCTTTTTTCTCAGCTAATACCTACATTCAAATCGAACTATCGAGCTGTAATTGCGTCTCATCGCATCGCAGAAGGGGATGAAAGCATCCGGACGACTGAAACAATTCGGATCTGTCGGAGCGTCGTCGTCGGAACTATCTCTAAAGTTGCAGGCAGATCGCTGTCTAAACTGAATCCACTGGTGTGAAGTTGCGCTATGAGGGGATTCCATTTTAGATAAGTTTGAGTTGCGATAGCCTTTCTAAACTTTCCCATTTCAATATGCAGGTTGTTTTAGCTATTTAAACAGAGTTACGTGCAGGCTAGGTAAGTATTTACAGGACCGATTTCCGGATTCTATTATGGGATTCGATTATCGATCCGGGCCGCCGATGTTTTCGAAATAGCAGAAACGGTACAGCCATTTCTGGTTTTATTACAATTACGGTTGGCAGAGAAGTTCTCTGCCAACCGTCGCACTCTCTGCCAAACGTCGCACCGGGCGGAGCACTCATGATGATGGAACGTACTTTTGGCCCGAAACGTCGAACCTCATAGCTTGAAGACGACCATGAGTAAAGCCGAAAAAATGTGTAATAATGTTTAACAACTACGGTAATTTAAACACCCATTTCTAGTTTAGCTAATAGCATTATTATTATTATTTTTTTTTTTTTATTGGGAAAACATACAGTCATCGTAAAAAGGAGTAAGTACTAACATTAATTACACAGAGACCAGTAAAGTTTTCTACATAAAGTTATCCGTATTAAGTGCGTTCATGATTAATAAATTAACCTAAAAGAAAGAAAACATCAAAAACTAACTAATACCAACACACGAAAATCAACCAATTACTTAACCATAGGAGATACGTTGATAAGAAGTACATACCTACCATGTACCTAGCAAGAAAACCAACCCAACCTACCCTCACACAATTCTCATCTGCCCGCCTTAACACCTGTTTCATCATTTACTGTTTCGATCGCTGACCTTTTGAGATGGCTGAGTGATACATGAAATAAATCAAGACAGGAGAAGAAGTTGTCATAAGTAGCACAACTCCGGTTAGTAAAAGAATTTTTACTATAATTGGTACTCACTTTGGCGATATGAAAAGTGTTAAGACATCTCGTTGCCTTAGTAGGGCAACGAAAACTTAACTTACTTAACAAATAAGGAGAATCTATGTAATGATGGATCAACTTGTATATGAAAGTAATATCCTTGATCTGCCTTCTTTTCTCGAGAGACATTATTTCAAATGTGTTGTCGTCGCTCTCACTTCCCCTACGAGTTCTATAGCCAACATATTTTAAAAACTTTTTTTGAATTTTTTCTATTTCATTTATATAGACTGCATACTGCGGGTTCCATACTATGGAGGCATATTCAATAATAGGTCTGACAAACGAGGAGTATAGGGTTATGAAAGTGGAGACATTTTTGAATACAGTGCAAGTCCTAAATATAAAACCGAGTAGTTTATATGCTTTCAATGTTATTGTGTCAATATGTGATTTAAAAATTAATTTACTGTCAAGCAGAACTCCTAGGTCTCTGACTTCAGTAACTCTATTGATTAATCTATTAGAGAGATTATAATTGAAGTGAACGGTATTTTGCTTACGAGAGAAGGAAATGGTAGCGCATTTGTCAACATTTAAATGGAGGTAATTGTTTTTACAATAAGTTACCAAGTTATTCAAATCTTTTTGCAAATCATGACAATCAAGAAGTGATTTTATTACCTTAATAATCTTTTTGTCATCCGCCTATAGTAATAAAATTGAGTTTTTGACAAAATGTGTTACGTCATTAATGAAGATGTTAAACATCAGAGGTCCGAGGTGGGAACCCTGAGGGACCCCAGAAGTAACAGGAACGAAAGAGGAGCAAAAACCGCTAACTGTGACCGCTTGGGATCTATTCTGTAGGTAGGAAGTCAGCCACCGAAGTAGGTCGCCGTGTATACCAATTGATTAAATTTTTTGTAATAATAGGTTATGTGGAATTTTGTCGATTCGAATAATCAGTATACACGACATCTACCTGATACCCGTGATCCATTGCCCCAAGAGCTATATCGATAAATTCGGCGAGGTTGGTCTCAGTCGACTTCTTACTGACAAAACCATGTTGGTTTTCTATTAGCTGTGGCTTTATGATTGGAAAAATAACGTCAAAGATAATTTTTTCAAAAGTTTTACCTAAAGTGCATAGTTTGCTGATAGGTCGATAATTAGATATATCGTGCTTATCGCCTTTTTTGAAAACGGGTGTTATGTAAGTACGCTTCCATTGACTCGGGAAAACTCCAGTATTAAGGGACTTTTTAAATAACATGCTAACAGGGAGAGATAATGATTTAGCACAACGCTGGATAAATAGTGGATGTAGGCCGTCCGGGCCAGTACCTTTATTAGGATTTATACACTTCAGATAGCGCTCAGTCTTCTCGACAGATATGTATATACTACCAAGGTTGACGCTGTTGCAGTTACTGGAAATAAGTCGAGAAGGTATATTAACTGGCGGTTCAAAGACCGACTGAAAATAGTTGTTAAAAATGTCTGAAATTTCTTGTCCACCTGAAGCGTGCCGTGTGCCATGAAACATATTGGTAGGAATGCCTGTTGTATTTTGCTTAGATTTAACAAAAGACCAAAAATTTTTACAATTTGATTTAATATGGCGCTCCGCTTTAGAGATAAAGTTGTCATAACAAGCCTTTTGGACCCTTTTTTGTCGCGTTCTTAATAGTGCAAATGTATTATAATCCTCCAGATAACCGAATTTTTTCCACCTTTTGTGGAATTTCAATTTTTCTTTTGTAACTTTTATCAATGAGGAACTAAACCAAGGTGGATACTTAGAGTCGCCTTTTAAAATCTTAATGGGGACGTGTTGTTCAATAATACTGTTTAATAATAAATAAAAACTAGATACCATTCCGTCAATATTGTCAATTGTATTTATTTCAGATTGCCAAGCGATACGATCGAGTGACTCGCACACCGCCGCGTAGTCGGCGTGTATTATGTGCTAGTATTTGTTAGTACCGTGTAGGGCCGGCGTGTATTATGTGCTAGTATTTGTTAGTACCGTGTAGGGCCGGCGTGTATTATGTGCTAGTATTTGTTAGTACCGTGTAGGGCCGGTACTTGAAAAGAATAGCCCCACTGCATCTCTCCCCATGCATGTCGTAAAAGGCGACTAAGGGATAAGGACAAGATGCCGTGCTAAAGGGCGACAGGCTCGCCACCTCTCACCTTGGCACGGTACTTCCACCGAGTCATGCAGCAGGTGGGTCTTCGTGCCTTACTTGCTGCTTGATCGATTGAATCTTGTTCGAATTCTTTGCGAAACGTGGTGGTCGGTGTTGTGCTGTAATTTACCAGAGTTCTTGCAGGACAACACCGATTACTCTGCTTACCCCGATTGTCGGGATGCAGCGTGTGTGATATGTATGTATGTATTTGTTAGTTTGTGTGCTAGTGTGCTAGTTCAGTTTTACTGAGCTGTTGGACCGAACACTCATGTTTTCTTTTTACCCGACTATTTCTTTTACTATTTATTCTTTTTACCCGACTATTTATATTTGAGGGAAGGTGGATTTATCCTGTAATTCCGCTTAAGTCTCTCTTAGAAATGTGTTAAGTATATTTTCTTCTATGAGTGAGATCGTGAGATCCGTGAGATGCCTTTTTCTCTCATGATTTCTTCTCTTTAGGTAGGTTTATTGTTACTAGTTTTTAAATAAGTAAAATTGTAACGTCCCTCTATATTTTTCTTTGTGAAAAACGCTGCTGGGCATGTATTTATTCTTTGTTATTATGTTTGCTATTGTTTTTTATTTTATGTACATGTCTGTTTGTTTTTCCGAAATAAATAAAATAAAAAAATAAATAAAAATAAAATAACGGATACTTAGTGGTAGATACATTCCACCTCCGCACCACGCGCACCGGGAATTGCATCTCTACGCGCTGGACTTGCCGCGGATACGTACCAACCGGTTCTGCAAATATTTACTCTACAGAACCGGTAAACTCTGGAGTGTCTCCCTACCCATATATTTCTCCCCAAGTACTGTCTCGGGTCCTTCAAGAGGGACGTGAATAGGCACGCGACAGGCCGGCATGGCATTCGCAATCCTCTCATACGATGGTAATGTCCATGGGCGTCGTTAGACACCTTATGGGTGGCTCAAAGTCACATTTCGAACTTTCAATAAAAAACATTGTGGAACCATTAACAATCGGAGGATAATCCTCTTTCCGTAATTTGTTTTTATGTAAAGCAACATGGGTGGCTGTACCGAGAAACCGAGCGAGAAACGAATGGTGTATTCGACCCTTTCGGCTCATAATCACAGCCAAAATCATCTCTTATCTATCACGAAACCACGCTCACTTAGGCGCCATGCCAGCAGATTTGCGAACTGTTGAATTGAGCCTTTCAGAAACTCTTTGTTTTTACTTTTTGACCACACACAGACTGCGTAGTACCTACCTATAAATGACACCTTACCTTACACATAATATACTCGTAAATTACCTCCCATGATGTTGTCCCAGCAAGTGCATTCTTCCTGAAATTGCTTCACTGTCAAAATATCTCACAATATGTACATTGTACACGTATATGCAACTACCTAGGTACTTATTAAACTGTTCTACATGCAACCTATATAAGATAAATTGTAAGATCAAGATATAAGTACATTATGTATGTATGAACCAGCGTACACTAGTTAGCTCACAATGTTCTCCACGTCCGAGGAGCGATATGGAATAATTTGATGGTAAAGGCGCGCTCACTACCGCAGTATAGTGAGATGGGTGCGTGCGGGGGTGACGGATCTGTAATTATACAGCTGGGGGAGGTTGAGGGGCGGAGTGTGGGGGGTGTAGGCGTGCGAAGGCGCCGCCGAGGGGCGTCGCGGCGGCGCCGGCAACAAGTGGCGCTACGGCGACGATACGGCGCCGATACAGGGCTACCGAGCCGATAGAAATCGTTCTCGCGGAGAATGGATTTACAGCCTGATAAATATTTAGACTCTATATTGTATGATTATATATATATCGAAGTAACGTATTCTTAATGAGACAAATGTATAACATTGATAAAATTAACCTAATAAATAAATAAAAAACTAAATACTAACATTTAAGATTACTGAAAGTAAAAAACTTCGTCCAATTCCTCCGACTCCGCCACAGTACCCAATACGCTGGCTGTGTTGCCCCTTTGAATGGCTAGGCCTATTTGCTGAAAAAAGAAAGACTTGGCGCGTCGGTCACCAGACTTATCAATAAGGAGCTTTCCTAGGACGTTTCCGAAAGTCCTTGCATCGGGTGACCACACGCCAAGTGTTTATATTTAGATAGATAGATAGCCTGATAAGTGTTTGGCTATTTATTATCATTGAGTGAAAAGCTCGTGACAAAGTATGCGCACTGGGCAAGGATTGCATCCCTACACGCTGGACTTACCGCGGGTGCTTGCTTACCAATCGGTTCTGCAGATTTCTCCTCTGCTACAGAACCGGTAAACTCTGGAACGCTCTCCCTGCCCATATACATATATATATATTATGGAAAGCGCGAGATTTAGCATCGTTTCACCTTCGAGTAGTTGTCTAACGATGCCCATGGAGATTATATGATGCACGGAGATTGCGAATGCCATGCCGGGCCGGCCTGACATGAGCCTTTTCACGCCCCTTTATATTCTCCCCAAGTACAGCCTCGTGTCCTTCAAGGGAGGCGTGAATGGGCACCTGTCAGGCCGGCATGGCATTCGCAACACCCGAATACGGCCGAATATCCATGGGCGTCGTTAGGCACCTTATGGTGGCTTATATACGCCGAGGCACCTTATAGGTGGCTCGGCGCCATATATCGCGCCTTCAATAAAACAAAAATTGGACCATGACTTTAGAGAGTACAGAGTGATAGAGAGAGACAAAAGTAAATAGGTACAGACAGTTCCTGGTCGCAAATTATGCGTGTCGAGCGAAATTGAAAGATTGCGTGAAAGAGATCATCCGGTTGTAGAGCGTCGTCCCTGTCGCACGAACTCGCACGTCTCTGTGCGACAGGGACGACGCTCTACAACCGGATTGTCTCTTTCTAAAGCTCGACACGCATTATTTGCTGCCGAGTACTGTACTTAATTCATACAATACGAGACGTGACTTGCGCAGTACATCTGAAACACTATGAACAAGAACATACTTCAATCGTAGATTCAATCTACGCTTTCATGAATTGCTCAAAGAACGTTTGTTGGGGCAAAACAGCGCCGGCACTATTGTTCGAAGCATCACACTCGCCGTTAGTGGCTCAAAGAACGTTTGTTGTCGGGCAAAACAGAGCCGGCACTGTTGTTCGAAGCATCACACTCGCCGTTAGTGGCTCAAAGAACGTTTGTTGTGGGGCAAAACAGAGCCGGCACTGTTGTTCGAAGCATCACACTAGCCGTTAGTGGCTCAAAGAACGTTTGTTGTGGGCAAAACAAAGCCGGCACTGTTGTTCGAACCATCACACTCGCCGTTAGTGGCTCAAAGAACGTTTGTTGTGGGGCAAAACAGCGCCGGCACTGTTGTTCGAACCATCACACTCGCCGTTAGTGGCTCAAAGAACGTTTGTTGTGGGGCAAAACAGCGCCGGCACTGTTGTTCGAACCATCACACTCGCCGTTAGTGGCTCAAAGAACGTTTGTTGTGGGGCAAAACAGAGCCGGCACTGTTGTTCGAAGCATCACACTCGCCGTTAGTGGCTCAAAGAACGTTTGTTGTGGGGCAAAACAAAGCCGGCACTGTTGTTCGAAGCATCACACTCGCCGTTAGTGGCTCAAAGAACGTTTGTTGTGGGGCAAAACAGAGCCGGCACTGTTGTTCGAAGCATCACACTCGCCGTTAGTGGCTCAAAGAACGTTTGTTGTGGGGCAAAATAGAGCCGGCACTGTTGTTCGAAGCATCACACTCGCCGTTAGTGGCTCAATGAACGTTTGTTGTGGGGCAAAACAGAGCCGGCACTGTTGTTCGAAGCATCACACTCGCCGTTAGTGGCTCAAAGAACGTTTGTTGTGGGGAAAATCAGAGCCGGCACTGTTGTTCGAAGCATCACACTCGCCGTTAGTGGCTCAAAGAACGTTTGTTCTGGGGCAAAACAAAGCCGGCACTGTTGTTCGAAGCATCACACTCGCCGTTAGTCAGCCCTAACCGTTTTGCCCCCCCCCCCCCCCCCCCCCCCCCCCCCCCTTCCGATTTTATGCGAATTAGGTCGAATCCAAGGCTTTTTACACGCACCAGCGACTAGGGGTGCGCTGTGGTGGCGGGCGCTACCGGCCCACTTTCACTCGTCTTGTGCAAATACATGGATGTTTACTTCGCTGTCGTCGCTGCGAGCGGTCACGGAACATTAATTTGTCTTTAGAGGCCGTTGATTTGGGACAGGAATAGAAAATCTCTAGTCTGAGGATTTTGTGATTAATGAGTGGGTTCGGCCGCTGACGACGTTCTGAATCGGAAAACTACATTACTATAATCGTTATTATCCTTTCAATGTCTTGTTTCTGGACACGGCCCTTCAACGTTGTTACGACGAGTATTTAGTTACATACATCTGTTTAAGAGAGGTGTTCAAGCTTACACAATACTCAAGCCAAGCCTACTGTAGGTACTTATAGGTTTCCTCCATTTAAAAAAATGTGTTTCATTGCTGCATAGGAAATTAAATGATGAAATATCTGATGTCCTGTAATTTTCTTATTTACAGAACGAGATCAAACCACCCTGGCGCCGTCGTGCAAGTCAGTGACAATCCTCTGGATGCTAGTAAGGTAATAATTTCTGATGTTCTAAACGTCCAAACTACTGTTCCAAAGTGTTTTAATATGTCGATGTTATTGTTGGGCTTCTTTTAACAAGGAATATGTTTAAAGTTCACATTGTATTGTATTGTTTATTTATCATTCATATGGCAGTTAGACTGCACTCGAACTTGATAATATCAGAAGTCATGGTTGAAGACTCTTGAATGCCTCTGCCAACGAATGCCTACATCGAGCGCGATGTTTACAGCTGCTGATAGCGTTCGAATCGGGGCTGGTGGTAGTATGGGACCTGCGGATGCGCGCGGCGGAGTGGCGCGGCTGCACGGGCGGCGGCGCGCCGGGCGAGGGCGTGCGCGCCGCCGTCTGGCAGCAGGACGGCAAGCAGCTCATGACAGCACACGTGGACGGAGCGCTCGCCACCTGGAACACGCGCCAGCCGCGACCCGTCTCCCTCATATACCCGCACGGTTAGTCTGCTACACTCGGCCTGCGGAGCGGCGCGGCTGCACGGGCGGCGGCGCGCCGGGCGAGGGCGTGCGCGCCGCCGTCTGGCAGCAGGACGGCAAGCAGCTCATGACAGCACACGTGGACGGAGCGCTCGCCACCTGGAACACGCGCCAGCCGCGACCCGTCTCCCTCATATACCCGCACGGTTAGTCTGCTACACTCGGCCTGCGGAGCGGCGCGGCTGCACGGGCGGCGGCGCGCCGGGCGAGGGCGTGCGCGCCGCCGTCTGGCAGCAGGACGGCAAGCAGCTCATGACAGCACACGTGGACGGAGCGCTCGCCACCTGGAATACGCGCCAGCCGCGACCCGTCTCCCTCATATACCCGCACGGTTAGTCTGCTACACTCGCCCTGCGGAGCGGCACGGCGCGGCGCGGCTAGAGATGATGGCGAGACGTCAAACTGAACAGTTTATGTTTGTGCATATACTTACCGACATAGCAGTCACCGATAAATACAAAATTATGATAAAACAGGACCAAAATCATGTCTTCCCTTTATATCGAGGTACCAACGCACACTCGTAAAACGTGTTTGCTAACACGGGCCCAAATTGCCTATGCATAGGTAATTTTTTTCTTTCGTAGGCTAACCTCATTGTGTTACGTTTCAGCGAAAGCCAACAAAGACGGAAAATTAGAAGCTTGCAAACCAATTCACAGGCTCGAGTGGAAAACATCGAAAACAGGGTGAGATTTTTCTTCGTTTATTTTTCTTCTTATTGTTTTTATTTTATTATCTGTGCTTTTATTGTTGTTGTTTCGGTCGAGCCGAGAGCTCTCTCCGTAATTATTAATGAGGCCTTGAGGAAATTCGTGCATTCTCTTTTTTACGATTTTTATTTATTTTCCAATAGGGAAAAACAGTTCATTAGGACTTTAATTAAAGGAGCCCAACGATTGAAAAGCTTTTTGAGATAAATACTGTCATTATTTATTTACTTCTGTCGAACGATTCGTTGTATTGTTTCAATATCGCCCGAATAAAGTGTGTTCCGTGAATGTTTTATGCGAATGGTCTTCGTGTTCATACTGTTCCAACCATTTTGCCAAATTATAGCCAGACACCTACTATAATAGGTGCGTTTCCAAAATCATACGCGCATAGTGCATAGCGCATAGTGCATAGCGCTACGAATGCACTGTTGAAGATCTGTCTGTTTCTACTAATATAAAAAAACCGGCCAAGCGGGAGTCGAACTTGCGATCCGAGGTTTTTTTTTTTTTTTTTTTATTTATTGAGAAATCTACAGCTTAGTATACTTATAAATTAATTAAACTAAAATCTGATATTGTCGCCAATTATAGATTTTCCTTAAAAGCTAATAATTTCATTTACATAAATTGTTGGGCACGTAACTCAGGTGTGGACTGTATATTTTCACCCGTTCACTTGAGCTGCCAGTCTCCGCAGAGCGGTTACAAGGGCCGGAGACAGGAAACCTTCTTTCTTCTCTTTCGCACGCCTCGGTGACCGTCTCGCTCCTGCACGACCGACGCAGACGGGCGTGCGGCTCGGCAGCGTCACTCGCGGTGGTCGTTCGCGGGTGGTGCGATGGGTCGACCGTAGGTGTGCTTCACTTCGAGCGGTGCTGCGACCGTCTCGCTCACTCGGCGACGCGGCGACGGTCTCTCTCTCTCGCGGCCGGCGCAGACGGGCGTGCGGCGCGGAGAGATCACTCGCGGCGGTCGTTCACGGGTGGTGCGATGGGTCGACCGCAGGTGTGCTTCACCTCTTCTTCCTCGACCGTTACGCTAGGGCGCAGGGAGGTGGTGTCCTTCCTCGACCGACACGCCACGTGGCGTAGGGAGGTAATCCTCGACCGTAACGCCACGGGGCGCCGGGAGGTGGTGGTGCGATCGCTCGACCGTACGCCGCGGGGCGCCGGGAGGTAATCCTCGACCGATACGCCGCGGGGCGCCGGGAGGTAAACGTAGCGAAGCGTTTAGGTAAAAGAAATGCGTGGGTGGCTTTACGAAGCCACGCACTGAGTAGCACCCGGGACGTGCGTGGGTGGAGCACTCGCCGCGAGAAGAACCGTCCGATCGGCCGAGGCAGTCGTTCCGCTCTGAAGACTCTCTTCCGACTGTTCGCTCCTCGGTCGACCGGTGCGCCGAGCTCAGGCTCCAGGCGTCTTCTCTTCGTGGTGTTGCGGCGAATACTAACTGAACCGGCCGAAACGCGCTATCTTTATACACGCGCGGGCGCGCCGTGCGCCGTGAGAGGTGCGGAGGCTGCGATATCTCTCCGTCAGTCTCCGCGCCGACCAATCACAGCGCTCCGCGCCCGCGGCGCGCCCCGGCTCGGCTCATTTTCCTAATGATCGCGGCGAGTGCACACCTCCCGCCTGTCCCGAATGAAACCCAGTACGCAGCAACATATTTATTTTCCGTATAACTTATGTCTAATTCTATCTATCTTATAACTATGCCTACCTATCTTATCATATTTTTACCTATCTTAAGCTAGATTTACCTATCTTAATCTAGCTGTATCTATCTTAACTAACTTCCATATCTTAACTATCTTAATCTACGATTTGGTATATATTTATTTACTTATGTTTAACTTATTTTAACTTATTTATCTTATATTTACATCTTAAAATTACCTAACTAAGCTATGCCGGCCGCTTCCTACTTTTTCCTGCTACGGGGGTGACGACGTGCGCGTCGTGTCCCAGGCCGGGGTCCGTCGTCGCCGCTCCGGCTGGCCGTCGTCCTGAACATTCTCCCGCCGTCGCTCCCTCGGCGATCTCCAAGTCGGAAGGACGACGCTCCTCTTGATCGGCCGGCGCAGCAGCTTGTCTCCCGGGCAGACGTCCACGACGCGTACGGCTTCGTCTCTTCCGGGGCGGATGGCTTCTACCCTGCCTCGTAGCCAGGTCTTCCGCGGCCGGCTGGGGTCGGCGACCAGGACTCTTCCACGAAGCTCCCGCCGGTGTTGTGGTAGGGGCGGGCACCCCGGCTCGGCTCGACGACGGCGATGACCACGTCTTCCTCCGCTGGCGCTCGTCCGCTGTGGCGAGGCTCCCGCCGGTGTTGAAGTCGGTTCTGGCGCTCTCGCGCCCACCGGAGGGGCAGCTCGTCCGCCAGTCGTGGTGCGCCTGCGTGCAGCGCTGTGGCGCTGTTGTCATCGGCGTCGGTCTGGGGTGGGGGCGGACGTCATGGTGTCGGTTCGCCTCCGCGCACCAGTCTCTCCATGTCGGCAGCGCGGCGAGCGGCGCGCAGAGGCGCGCGGCGGTGGCGGCGTCGAACGGCGCGCAGTGGCGCGCGGGGTCGGGCGGCGCGCAGTGGCGCGCAGCGGCGGTGACGGCGTGCGGCGCGCAGTGGCGCGCGGCGGCAGCGGGCGGCGCGCAGTGGCGCGCAGAGTCGGGCGGCGCGCAGTGGCGCGCGGCGGCAGCGGGCGGCGCGCAGTGGCGCGCAGAGTCGGGCGGCGCGCAGTGGCGCGCGGAGGCAGCGGGCGGCGCGCAGTGGCGCGCAGAGTCGGGTGGCGCGCAGTGGCGCGCGGCGGCGGGCGGCGCGCAGTGGCGCGCAGCGGGCCAGGGTGCCGCGTTCTGCGGCTGGGCGTAGCGACTCGCATGCGGCGAGTCGCTGGCCGGTGGTGCAGACCCTTGCGCTGCTGTGGAGTGCGCCGCCGGCGAGTTCGGGCGCGGCGGCGCGACGACGTAGGTAGCCGCGATCGGCGGCTGGGCCCGGCGGCTCGCGATCGGCGAGCCGTGGGCGGGCGGCGAGCCGCGGGCGGGCGGCGAGCCGTGGGCGGACGGCGCAAACCATTGCGCCGCCTCGGAGTGCGCCGCCGGCGAGTTCGTGCGCGGCGGCGCGGCGATGTAGGCAGTCGCGGTCGGCGGCTGGGCGGGGCGGCTCGCGGTCGGCGAGCCGTGGGCGGGCGGCGAGCCGCGGGCGGGCGGCGAGCTGCGGGCGGGCGGCGCCAACCCTTGCGCCGCCTCGGAGTGCACCGCCGGCGAGTTCGGGCGCGGCGGCGCGGCGATGTAGGCAGCCGCGGTCGGCGGCTGGGCGGGGCGGCTCGCGGTCGGCGAGCCGTGGGCGGGCGGCGAGCCGCGGGCGGGCGGCGAGCCGCGGGCGGGCGGTGCAAACCATTGCGCCGCCTCGGAATGCGCCGCCGGCGAGTTCGGGCGCGGCGGCGCGGCGATGTGGGCAGCCGCGGTCGGCGGCTGGGCGGGGCGGCTCGCGGTCGGCGAGCCGTGGGCGGGCGGCGAGCCGCGGGCGGGCGGCGAGCCGCGGGCGGGCGGTGCAAACCATTGCGCCGCCTCGGAGTGCGCCGCCGGCGAGTTCGGGCGCGGCGGCGCGGCGATGTGGGTAGCCGCGGTCGGCGGCTGGGCGGGGCGGCTCGCGGTCGGCGAGCCGTGGGCGGGCGGCGAGCCGCGGGCGGACGGCGAGCCGCGGGCGGGCGGCGAGCCGCGGGCGGGCGGCGAGCCGCGGGCGGGCGGCGCAAACCATTGCGCCGCCTCGGAGTGCGCCGCCGGCGAGTTCGGGCGCGGCGGCGCGGCGATGTGATGGGCCACGTTCGGTGGCTGGGCGCGGCAACTCGCGTTCGGCGAGTCGCTGACAGGCGGCGCCGACCATCGCGTCACTGGAGAGTGCGCCGCCGGCGAGATCGTGCGCGGCGGCGCGAGCGGTGCGGAGGCGCCCGCAAACTCGATGGCGTTAGCGCAGCGATGCACCGATCCTGTCGACGTGTGGGCGCAGCGCTGTGCAGGCTCGGCCACCGAAGTCCGGCAACCGTGGAGCACCCAGCCCAGCTGGGTCTGCGAAGCAACCGGCTGGTCGCGGCGGCCGCACTTCATTTCCCGCGAGACTATCAATGGCCAATTGTCCTGGCCAATGAGTAGTCTCGGGCGTGCGTCCGTGTACGCCAGCTTTCCGGTGAGCTCTCCGAGGTAGTCGCAGCCCTCCAGGTACTTCTTGGTTATGGTCTGGGGCGGGAAGTTCAGTCGGTCGACGGTCCTCGCTCCGACGAGGTCGTGCACAGTCGTCTCATACTTTCCGCGGACGCGCAGGTTGAGGCGGCGCGAGGCGTTCGTCGCGACTCGCCCGCCACCGATGCCCACGACGTGCAGGGGCTCCGTCGTGCCCTTTGCGCCCAGCAGATCGGCCACGGCGACGTCCAGCATCGTGACCGTGGACCCCTCGTCTAGAAGAGCGAAGATGTCGACCCAGCCGCTCGGCCCGCTCAGTTGTACCGGGACGATCTTTAGCAAGACCGAGTCCGAGCGGGCTGCGGCTGTGACCGCGGTGGCGGTCGTCTCTTCTTTGTGTTGTTCGTGGTGCAGCAGCCTGTGGTGACCAAATGTGCAGCCCTGCACCCCGCACGGTTTCGCCTTGCATTTAGTGCGACGATGTTTGCTTTTCAAGCAGCGAAAGCATATCTTGCCGTCCTTGGCCTGCCGCCAGCGGTCGTCCGTGTCGGCCTCTATAAATTTGGGGCACGACGGAAGATAGTGTGCCTCCGCGCACGTCGGGCACTTTGGCATTTCGTCGTCACTGGCTTCTTCTTCACTGGCGGCGTGGGCTTTCTCCGCGGGACGGCGGTTACTGTTGATGCGGCGGGTCTCCTTCGTCGACACATCGGCAGCCGCGGCGGCGTCCGGGCGGGCGTACGCTCCGCACTTGCGGGCTTCGTCGTTGAGAAAGGCCGCCATCCTCGATAGTGCGGGGCCGTCGTCGCTCGCCCGGTCTTCATAATCAAACCACCGGGCCTGACGCAGCGGCGTCAGTTTGTCGACGAGTAGCCGCATCGTCTCGGGGCTGTGCAAATATTGCGGCCGGCCAAGGGCTTCGACCGTAGCCACAATATTATGCACTCGGTTTGCAAACTCACTCATATCGTTCGGCGAGTCCTTCGGTTTAGGTAGGCTTCTCAATTTGTCCATTTCCCCCAGCACGAGGAAGTCTGGCCGTCCGAAGCGCTGCTCCAGTGCCGCTAACACGCGGCTGGGTTCCGGCGCCGACAGCATCAGGCTGTAGGCAGCCTCTTTCGCTTTTCCTCGTAGGCAGCGTCGTATGCGGGCCACGTTCTCGCCCGGCGAGAAATAATGTTCCGTCTCGCGGTACGCGGCGACGAACTGTAGCCACTCTCCCGCGGAACCGTCGAAATACGGCAGCTCTTGAAGGAACTTGGGTGGGGCGGGCGGTCGGTTGTGCTCCGCTCGTCCCAGCGCAGCGGCGAGCATTTCCACCGTAATCGTGGCGGCGGAGAGCGGCGCGGTCGGGTTCGGTGCGGCGGCGGCGGCGGCGGCCGGCGTGCTGAGGTGTGCGGCGGCGGCCGGCGTGCTGAGGTGTGCGGCGGCGGCCGGCGCGCGGAAGGGCGCGGCGGCGGCGGCCTGCTCGTAGAGATGCTCGGTAGCGGCGGGCAGCGCGCGGAGGCGCGCAGCCGGCTGCTCGTACGTGTGTGCGGCGTCGGGCGCCACGCGGAGGGGCGTGGCGTCGGTGGCCGCGGCGGGGGCAGCGAAGAGGGGAGCGGAGGCGGGTGCAGCGGCGGGCGGCGCGCGGAGGGGCGCGGCGTCGGAGGCTGCGGCGGGGGGCGCGTAGAGGGGGGCGGCGCCGGCGGCAGTGGTGGGGGCCGCGTAGAGGGGCGCGGCGGTGGTGGTGGTGGGGGGTGCGCACAGGCGGGCGGCCGGGTCCGCGGGCGCGGCGGCGCTCGCGACGGCGAGCGCAGCGCGCGGAGCGGGGTCGGTCGCCTCCCGCCGGTGTAGGTCCGCTTGCGTGTTCACCCATGATGCTACCAGTTCACTTCGCGCCGTCTCCTCTCTATCCTCCTCATCCGACGAATCTTCCTCGTCGCAGTCGCGGAGGCGCGATTCGGCTATCTGGCCTGCCAGCCTCGCTTCTTCTCTGGCTTGTCTCGCCTCTTCTCTGGCTTGTCTCGCCTCTTCTTGCTTCGCTCGCAGCAGCTCTCTTTCGATTGCACGGCGACGCATTGACTTAGACGAGCGGGCAGAGTGGTTGCTTCGCCCGTCCTTGTCGCTGCGCGCGGTCGCTACTGTCTCTAGTGCGGTTGCGTGAGAGCTGCGGCTCGGCGCGCGCGCGTCGCTGTGAGTGTGCGCGCGGGCCGGTGCGCGCGCGTCGCTGGCTGCGCGCGCGCGCTCGCGTACGGTTGAGTCCGTCGCGATCGGCGTGGCCGTCGTGTCGTGTGACGACCACGTTCTTACTTCCGTCTCTGTCGTCGGCGCACTTGTCGTTGGCTCCGCCGTCGGATTTTCGCTCGGTTGCGGCTGTGGTTCGGTCGCGGCCGCGCTCGGGGGCAGCGCTCGCTGCTCCGACGTCGGTACCGGCACTGGCGTAGTGCGCCCTCCCCCGTTGCTCTGGCTCCGTGTGACTGGCATCTCCAATCCGGCGAACGATAGGACCAATGTTGGGCACGTAACTCAGGTGTGGACTGTATATTTTCACCCGTTCACTTGAGCTGCCAGTCTCCGCAGAGCGGTTACAAGGGCCGGAGACAGGAAACCTTCTTTCTTCTCTTTCGCACGCCTCGGTGACCGTCTCGCTCCTGCACGACCGACGCAGACGGGCGTGCGGCTCGGCAGCGTCACTCGCGGTGGTCGTTCGCGGGTGGTGCGATGGGTCGACCGTAGGTGTGCTTCACTTCGAGCGGTGCTGCGACCGTCTCGCTCACTCGGCGACGCGGCGACGGTCTCTCTCTCTCGCGGCC
Organism: Nematopogon swammerdamellus; assembly: GCA_946902875.1. Classification (NCBI taxonomy): domain Eukaryota; kingdom Metazoa; phylum Arthropoda; class Insecta; order Lepidoptera; family Adelidae; genus Nematopogon; species Nematopogon swammerdamellus. The sequence goes on from OX336345.1 coordinate 16,749,363, forward strand.
GGCGCAGACGGGCGTGCGGCGCGGAGAGATCACTCGCGGCGGTCGTTCACGGGTGGTGCGATGGGTCGACCGCAGGTGTGCTTCACCTCTTCTTCCTCGACCGTTACGCTAGGGCGCAGGGAGGTGGTGTCCTTCCTCGACCGACACGCCACGTGGCGTAGGGAGGTAATCCTCGACCGTAACGCCACGGGGCGCCGGGAGGTGGTGGTGCGATCGCTCGACCGTACGCCGCGGGGCGCCGGGAGGTAATCCTCGACCGATACGCCGCGGGGCGCCGGGAGGTAAACGTAGCGAAGCGTTTAGGTAAAAGAAATGCGTGGGTGGCTTTACGAAGCCACGCACTGAGTAGCACCCGGGACGTGCGTGGGTGGAGCACTCGCCGCGAGAAGAACCGTCCGATCGGCCGAGGCAGTCGTTCCGCTCTGAAGACTCTCTTCCGACTGTTCGCTCCTCGGTCGACCGGTGCGCCGAGCTCAGGCTCCAGGCGTCTTCTCTTCGTGGTGTTGCGGCGAATACTAACTGAACCGGCCGAAACGCGCTATCTTTATACACGCGCGGGCGCGCCGTGCGCCGTGAGAGGTGCGGAGGCTGCGATATCTCTCCGTCAGTCTCCGCGCCGACCAATCACAGCGCTCCGCGCCCGCGGCGCGCCCCGGCTCGGCTCATTTTCCTAATGATCGCGGCGAGTGCACACCTCCCGCCTGTCCCGAATGAAACCCAGTACGCAGCAACATATTTATTTTCCGTATAACTTATGTCTAATTCTATCTATCTTATAACTATGCCTACCTATCTTATCATATTTTTACCTATCTTAAGCTAGATTTACCTATCTTAATCTAGCTGTATCTATCTTAACTAACTTCCATATCTTAACTATCTTAATCTACGATTTGGTATATATTTATTTACTTATGTTTAACTTATTTTAACTTATTTATCTTATATTTACATCTTAAAATTACCTAACTAAGCTATGCCGGCCGCTTCCTACTTTTTCCTGCTACGGGGGTGACGACGTGCGCGTCGTGTCCCAGGCCGGGGTCCGTCGTCGCCGCTCCGGCTGGCCGTCGTCCTGAACATAAATATTCATCCAGGATCCTTATACCATACATATATTATACTATGAACAATTTAAAGTGCGGATGTGTGTGTGTACGTGTAAGTGAGTGTGAGTGTAGTGTTTGAGGGTGTGTGAGGTTTCCGTACCACCACCTAATTTGCCGGTTTATATTATTTGTTGTTATACTTTAGATTTTGCACTGTAAGCACAGCAAGATGGACGCTTCTATGTATTACTGTTTTTACGATAGAGCAAAAACAAACAAACTTTCATAAAAACACGTTTCTTGTATGGGGACCCCCTCCCCCCTTAATTGTTTACTTAATTGTCTTAATTTTTTTATTACTTAATTGTTTTACTATTTGTTATGATATCCCCCATAATAACACATCATTCTGTGATAATTTAAACCGGCTACCTATTATGGTTCAACGATTTTAAAGGTAGGACAGACAGACAGACGGACAAACAGACGGCGTAGGCTTAGTAATAGGCTTCCGCACCCGTAGATCACGGAAACCTGACAAGGGCAGATCTTCCATAGATAATGAGAATGGGTCGCTGAACGCTGCGCTACTGTTGTTTTTGCAGAGAGAGTTTCGTGATATTTTCCGGAGGTCTACCGACCGACAAGGCCGGGCGGACGCACAGCATCACCGTACTGAACGGCAAGTCCACCACCGTGCTGGAGATGGAGCACAGCGTGGTCGACTTCATCACACTCTGCGAGAGCCCCTGGACCGGAGGTAACCGCTACCATAATAGACCAAATGTTATTCGCAAAACTGGAGAAATCTGAAACAGGGTATATGTATATATTTGTCAGCCTCGGTAGCTCAGTGGTGCGGTCGGTCGACTGTTGTTAAGCAACGCTGAGCGCGATCAGTACTTGGCTGGGTGAGCGCTCGACCGTTGGAGGCTGACCGTGGTTCGGATTCCACGTTAAACTTTAGGTCCCTTCCCTTCTTACCTTACTAGGTGGTAGGGTTTATCCCGCCCGGGTTGTTACCACCGCACTGAGCGAAACGGCTATGTAAATAGTTCGTGTTTTCCGTCCAGTTGAGTGTAGCCGACATGAAATGAAGGGAAGCACTGACGTGGCACCTAGTTCACCCGGTGTCATGGGCTGACATCACGGATGTTTTAGGTGATGTAGCCAACCGCCAACCGTGTCAGTTTCCATAAAAAATATATACAGGGTGGCCCAGTTATAGTGGCCCAGTTATAATTTTTTTTAGATGGAGGACATCATGTTGACTCATTTAAGAAAAACATTAGTTGCGCGAAAATCAATAGTTTAGAAGTTATGATTTTTTTAAACTTTTTTTGAAATTTCTCTATTTTAGTCACATAAACCGCTCTAGTTGGAAATCTATTCCACAAAATCGAATAAATTTTGGTATGGAAGTAGAGGAGACATGTAGCTAGTACGTAATGAATAGTTTTTAGGTTTACTCCTAGACTGTACTGTTGCTATAGCCCTTTCAGTGAATTTTTGTTCAGTTTACATTAAAACTGATAAATTTTTGAAAAATCACTGTGAAAAAAAATATACTACCAGATATTTGCCCATGCCCTTAAAAACTACCTATACATATCACAATTCTCCAGACCAAAAATTGTAGTGGTGTTACAATTATTGTAACATATTCAAAATTAACATCACTTGTACGAAGTCACTACAATAAAAAGTGACCTTAATTTTGAAAATCTTATTTTTTAAAAACATTACTAAACAGTTTTTTATGTGTAGATTAGCGCTGATAAAGACAGATTTGTGAATAATGTGAAATTGTAGTTGAACTAACGTTGTGAAAAAAAATTGGATTTTAAATATTAAGGTAATCGTCACTTTTTATTGTGTCTATGCATCTGTGGCATCGTAGCTCCCAAACGAATGGGCCGATTTGGATGTGGTTTTTCTTTTATTAGAAAGCAGGTTTAAGAGTGATGGTTCTTAGCTAGGTATATATTTTGATGAAGATCGGGGTCAGCCGATTCGAAGATCGTCGGCACCTTTCCTAATGCGTCTCTTAAAAAGCTTGGAAAAAAAGTCAGAAATAATTTCCGTTTAGTCACTTAAAGGCGTCGGGGGACCGCTAAGTAAATAAAATATAACGCAGAGTTGCGCGGTTTGGGGAACGCGACGTCACCTAGTGAGCGACTCTAACGCGGGCAGACGCGTGCGGTGAGGTTTGTGTCCATTTGCAAACTGAGTAAATTACTTGGGACTTGAATTTGGGTAGTACCTATTCTATTATAAGTTTATTGTATTTATTTAGCGGTCTCCCGAAGGCTTTAAGTAACAAAACGGAAATTATTTTTGACTTTTTAAGGAGGACTTTTTAAGTCACGTTTAAGGCATAAGCAATCGGGAAAAGGATGGTACGGCCGTGTTTGCTCGATATGGCGGGAAGCACTGCCATTATTACCCTGATGCACTGATGAGTGAGCGAGTGAATGAGTGAGTCAGTGAGTGATCGAGTGAGTGAGTGCATAACTGAGTGACTGATTGTGTGAGCCAGTAGTGATCGTGTGCAGGTAGCCGGGAGTGGATGGATGAGAAGAGCGGAAGACCGCGTGTGGTGGCGTGCCTTGGGAGAGGCCTATGTCCAGCAGTGGACCGATACAGGCTGATGATGATGATGATGATGATGACTGCCATTATATCTACGTTTTGAAAACAAGTTCGAGTTTTGATCCGCAATGTTTGCTCTAATCGTGTTTCAGACTACCAGGAGCCGTACGCGATAGTGGTGCTGCTGCAGAACGACCTGGTAGTGATCGACCTGCTGAGCCCCGGCTACCCGTGCTTCGAGAACCCCTACCCCATGGACATACACGAGTCTCCCGTCACGTGTTGCTCGTACCTCGCCGACTGCCCCTCAGACCTGGTGAGCCAGCTCGTCGGTGTCTTCGTCGTCGGCTCACTCACTCACGAAATCATTCACTAGCTCACTCGATCACTCACTCACTGACTCACTCACTCGACCACTGACTCACTCACTCACTGCGAGTTTCGTCACTGGCTCACACGATCAGTCACTCAGCCATTCACTCACTCACTCGGTCACTCACTGACTCACTCATTCACTCGCTCACTCATCAGTGGATCAGCGTAAAACTTCTTGCCGCAATGCTGACTACTATGTTTTAGTCTTTCTTATCCATTTCTTATCTAACAATTTGATGTTCAATCTCGCGCTTAGTATGAATTATGAAGTAAGCCAGCCGGTCCTTACTTGCTCCGCACCGACCGACCACGCCTCCTTTTCTCCTCTAACCAACTCAAATGATCTGTGGTTGAATATATGTGCATTATGCAGCTCTACCATACCCACGACTTCTACTGATATTTCTCAGACAAATCGAGATCAGCCACAATTATTTTTTCAAGGGGCGGTTATGATTACGTATGTCAACAATAACAGCATTACTGATTAATAATACTTATCGATCTTCTTTCAGATTCCAGCATTCTACTCAGTGGGTAGACAAGGAAGTAAAAAGCAGACAGGATTTAGTGAAAGGTCATGGCCAATCAACGGCGGAGAATGGGCGCCGGCCTCCTGTTCATATAGCGAAATTATTCTCACAGGGTTAGTACACAATCTACAAGTAAAATCGACTATAAAATTTTTGATAGATTTTTTTTTCGGAAACGACATGGTTGTCTTCATCACCTACAACATACGTGATGTCAGCCCATAACACCGGGTGAACTAGGTGGCATGTCAGTGCTTCACTTCATTTCATGTCGGCTGCACTGAACTGGACGGAAAACACGAACTATTTACATAGCCGTTTCGACCGACGTTTCGCTGAGTGCAGTGGTACCAACGCGGGCGGGATAAACTCTACCACCTAGTAAGGTAAGGAGGGAAGGGACCTACAGTTTTACGTAGAATCCGAACCACGGTCAGCCTCCAACAACGGTCGGGCGGTCACCCTTCCAAGTACTGACCGCGCTCAGGGTTGCTTAACAACCGTCGAGCAACCGCACCACTGAGCTACCGAGGTAGATACAGTACATCTGTAGAAACTTAAAACCCACAAGCTCCTGCTAACTTCATACAAACTATCATCACCTGCTAACTTCATACAAACTATCATACAGCAAAATGGCCGTGATCACACTGCCATTTATAAATTTGTCCTAACCTAAAAGTATCGCCTAAGAAGAACTCGCGAAACGAAGTGAAATCGATTACCGTAACATACTGCTTAAATAACATTAGTAAAGATAAATATAAATGACGAATACGGTAATAAGAAATAGTACATAGGTAATATGAATGTAATAATGCTTTTAGAGCAAGTCATAGCGAAGTATGTAGACTATGCGCCGCCCCATGTACTAACCAGATGAATCTGTTTTCAGGCATGCAGACGGCAGTGTAAAATTTTGGGATGCGAGTGCAGGCACATTACAAATATTGTATAAGTTAAAATCAGCAAAAGGTATGTCATTTATATATATATATAATTTTTTGTGTGGATAGCGCGACATGTGGCATCGTTTCACCTGTCTAACGATGCCCATGGCCATTCTGTGATGTACGGGGAATGCCATGCCGGCCTGACAGGAACCTTTTCACGCCCCTTTTGAAAACCCCCAGGGTGTACTTGGGAGGAAAGATGGGCAGGGAGTGCGTTTCACATTTTATCGGTTCTGTGAATAAAATACCTACAGAACCGGTTGGTGCGCGATTCGATCCATGGTAGGTCGATTGAATATTATAAATCTTTCTCTAGCCTTCTTAAATCAAGTCCACTGAAGAAAAATATCTTCACGATTTATCGAAAACGTTTTTTAATCTATAATAATATTAAGTTACGTGTTAACTGTTTCATAAAAAGTGGCTCATATTGGATAATTTTCTAAAACGCTCAGCCATTTAGTATACACACAGATGTAATGTATTGTGTGAGAGACATACATGTATGTATTGGGGGTACATTGGGCTCGTGTCGGCTGGGCGTTGGCCCTATAATCTTTCTTTTGTGATAACATCAGTGTGCGAAGGGATCTAGTGTGAGGGGTTGAAAGTTGCCCAGCGAGCAATGGAGCAAGCCATGCTGGACATATCGTTACGTGATATTGTGCGTAACGAGGCAATTCGCCGACACGCACAAGTCGACATTGGACAACGGACGGGTGGCTAAGCTCAAGTGGCAGAGGGCTGGGTACGTCGACCAACTAAACCACGACCGTTGGAGTAAGCGTGTCCTACACTGGCGGCAGTGGCCGGGAAAACAGAGTGTGGGTCAGCGGAAAGCGATGGTTCCGTTCCGCTGAAGGCCGGGAGGACTGGAGGCGAATTGGAGAGGCGCACATCTAGCAGTGGACGATTACAGGCTGAACGACCGACTGACTGACTGTGAAGGGATCTAAGCTAGAATGTGCGTTTAATTAATAATTCTGATCGAGATAGGTGCGAGAGCAGGCCTCACGCACTCTATGTACTTGCGTGCGCTAACTACCTACCGCCCGGCGGGCCGCCGCCGAGCATAATTCAGTGGAAATTTGACAGCCGCGCTGAGCATACCTACACGAGCGCCCACGCAACTGCGCGCAGCTGCAAAGCAATAATCACTTTACACTCGATCGTTTAGGTACATTTTCGCACGCAGCGATTGGCGACGTGAAACATTAGGCTATTGAAGCTGTAGGTATGGAACTTTTTCTATGGAAAGATTTATCTGTTACGAAGTAACTATTAAGTAATCTGTGGCGAGAGTGTGAAGAGGAGGTGCGGGTGCGTTGTGTGTGTGCGGCAGTGTTCGAGCGGCGCGCTGGGTACGCTGGCGGGGGCGGCGCAGGCGCCGAGGAGGAGTCGCCGCTGGCGGTGCAGCTGGTGGCGCTGTGCGCGGAGTCGCGCAGGCTGGCGGTCGCGCTCGCCGCCAGCCACGTCATACTCTTCAAGTTCCGCAAGAGCGAGACCACGAGCGAGACACATGTCAGTATACATACATTCATACATACATACATTTTTTTAAATTTTTTTTTATGGAAACTGACACGGTTGCCTAAATCACCTACAACATCCGTGATGTCAGCCCATAACACCGGATGAACTTGGTGCCACGTCAGTGCTTCCCTTCGGTCGTGCCGGCTACACTGAACTGGACGGAAAACACAAACTATTTACATAGCCGTTTCGACCGACCTTTCATTCAGTGCGGTGGTACCAATCCGAGCGGGTTAAACCCTACCACCTAGTAATATAAGAAGGGGTCATATCCCTTAGTCGCCTTTTACGACATACACGAGGAGAGATGCAGTGGGGCTATTTTAAAATACCGGCCCCACAAGACGTCACGCCTGCTTCACAGTGGGGTAGGCAGAGACAAGAGAAGAGACTAGATCTCTACGTGCCACGATCCATGCCGCACCTCTGTCGCCTCTGCACTAGCATAAAATATACACGTAAATTAAATCAATACTAATAATAATAAATCTTTTATAATTATATAAAATTAATATAAATATGTACCTGTATGATAGAGAAAAAACGTGAAAATAAAGAAATAAATCTTCATGGGATGGTCATGGAGTGAGTTACTTTGTTTTATGAGATATTGCGTTTGTACTTTGTAGACTCTATGTATGATAATAAAAACTAAATTGACCATTTTTAGAAATCTTTATAACATAAAGTATACACCTGCTGCTTCACCGTGAGTCGGAACCGGTGTAAAACTGTAGGCCCCTGCCCTTGCCCCTTGCTGATAGGTCCAAATTGTACCCGACTGAATTTGTACCACCGTACTAGACGTAAGATGTCCAGCCAGCCAGCAATCCAAGGGGAAGTGATATTGGCGGGTCTGGTCGGAGCGTTTGCTTTATGGCCCCTCTGGTTCATATAAATTATTTGTATTTGTTCGAAAATCATTCGTGGGCAATACAGATTGCACTTGAACTCGTAACAATTTATAATTCGAAATATCTACTCAAAATATTCCACTCAATCAGAGCCCAATCACGACAAGGGACTTGCTTAGAATATTGGATATATCGGTATCTAAAATTAGCCTAATTTATTATTTCCCTTGCATAAAATCAATTTCAATTTTCCAATTTTGTCACAATTAAAAATCATTAAAATAATTAACAGTTAGTCTTAGATTAAAATCAATAAAATTCATTAAAATCATCAAACATTAATTCAATACACATCTAAAAAAAAAAATTAAAATCCAAAACAAATTACAATAAATAAAATAGTAAAATAAATATGGTGCGTTGCAGGTGCTAGATGTTCCTGTGATCTCAGACACGCTGGACGAGGAGTCCTCGCCCGACGCGGACTACATCGCGGGCGCGCGCTCCGGCTCTGTGAGTCGCGGCGGAGCACTAGACTGCGACGACAAGAGGGTATGCATGCACATTCATTTTTTTATGGACACGTTTGGCTAAATCGCCTGCAACATCCGTGATGTCAGCCTAATACCGGGTGAACTGGGTACCATGTCAGTTCTTTCCTTCATTTCATGTCGGCTACACTGCACTGGACGGAAAACGCGAACTATTTACATAGCCGTTTCGACCGACATTTCATTCAGTGCGATGGTACCAACCCGGGCGGGATAAACCCTACCACCTAGTAAGGTAAGAAGGAACTACAGGTTTACGTGGAATCTGAACCACGGTCAGCCTCCAAGGGTCGAGCGGTCACCCATCCAAGTACTGACCGCGCTCAGGGTTGCTTAACAAGGATCGACCGACCGCACGACTGAGCTACCGAGGCTGACCTAGAGGCCTAGAGGCACCTAGTAAGTTAAGAAGGAAAGATACCTACAGTTTTACGTTATTTCCGAACCACGGCCAGCCTCGAGCCCACCCATCTAAAACTCTACTGGATGCGTAGCATCACCGAGCTAATCATCGAAAGCCATCTCATGCTATGAATGCGCAAATTCTCCTCACTCGCGCATTTGCGGACATAAGTTGATAAGGTGAGCCATATAGCATAAGCATCAGGAATTTTGAAAGGAGCTTACAAGCTCCTTTGGTCGATGACACGTTTTTTTCGGGAGTGATGTATGAGAAAAGCTTATCTATGCTATATGTAGATCAGTACCCTAATCACGAGATTTAACCTACTACGCTACGCCGTGTTCTCCGCATCATTTTGTATGGAGAAACGAAGTTCGCAAATCTATCACTGGAGGCGCTGCTCCGTTTCTCCATACAAAATGATGCGGAGAACGCGGCGTAGCGTAGCTTAGCGTAGTAGGTTAAATCTCGTGATTAGGGTACTGTAGTTACACGAGTGTATGTGGTTGATGTGTGATGTGATGGTAGAGCGGCGCGGGGAGCGAGCTGCGCGTGCGCGGCGCGCAAGGCACCGGCGGCGTGCGCAAGCCGGCCGGCTTCCAGGCGGCGCTGGTGTGCCTGCAGGCGGGCGTCGGCGCGGCCAACATCGCCGCCCTCACCATCAACTCCTCCTACGGCCTGTGAGTCGCACACACATCTCTACTCCGCTCTACTCTACTCTACTCCGCTGTACTCTACTCTACCACAGACTCTACTCTACTACAGACTCTACCCTACTACAGATTCTACTCTACCACAGACTCTACTCTACCACAGACTTGTTGTAACGCTGCGAATATCGACCGTCTACACCGGTTCTAAATCTGGTCAAAGACCTTGTACGTCCCACAGAAAGGTAACGAGGACGACAAGGAGAAGCCGGTGTAGCCAGGTAAGTGTCTATGATCAGCGCTATTATATGCCCGGCTAGCTCAGTCAGCATGAGGCTCTTAATCTCAGGGCCGTGGGTTCGTGCCCCACGTTGGGCACCATTGTTTGGGTGATGGGGTGAGTGCGGCATATAGCCTAGCTAGAGCATGAAAAAATTGAAAGCCAGCGTTACAAGTTTGAAAGATTTAATCAATACAAACTCTACTATACTCTACTGTACCACGGACACTACTCTACTACAGACTCTCCTCCACCCCAGACTCTACTCTACCACAGACTCTACTCTACCACAGACTCTACTCTACCACAGACTCTACTCTACCATAGAATCTACTTTACTACAGACTCTACTCTACCACGGACTCTACTCTACTACAGACTCTCCTCCACCCCAGACTCTACTCTACCACAGACTCTACTCTACCCCAGACTCTACTCTACCACAGACTCTACTCTACCACAGAATCTACTCTACCACAGACTCTACTCTACCACAGACTCTACTCTACCACAGAATCTACTTTACTACAGACTCTACTCTACCACGGACTCTACTCTACTACAGACTCTCCTCCACCCCAGACTCTACTCTACCACATACTCTACTCTACTACAGACTCTACTCTACTGCAGACTCTACCCTACTACAGACTCTACTCCATCACAGACTCTATTCTACCACAGACTCTACTCTACCACAGACTCTACTCTACCACAGACTCTACTCTACCACATACTCTACTCTACTGCAGACTCTACTCTACCACAGACTCTACTCTACCACAGACTCTACTCTACCACAGACTACTCTACCACAGACTACTCTACCACAGACTAGCTCCACCACAGACTCTACTCTACTGCAGACTCCACTCTACCACAGACTCTACTCTACTGCAGACTCTACTCTACTGCAGACTCTACCCTACTACAGACTCTACTCCATCACAGACTCTATTCTACCACAGACTCTACTCTACCACAGACTCTACTCTACCACAGACTCTACTCTACCACATACTCTACTCTACTGCAGACTCTACTCTACCACAGACTCTACTCTACCACAGACTCTACTCTACCACATACTCTACTCTACTGCAGACTCTACTCTACCACAGACTCTACTCTACCACAGACTCTACTCTACCACAGACTACTCTACCACAGACTAGCTCCACCACAGACTCTACTCTACTGCAGACTCCACTCTACCACAGACTACTCTACCACATACTCTACTCTACTGCAGACTCTACTCTACCACAGACTCCACTCTACCACAGACTCTACTCTACCACAGACTACTCTACCACAGACTAGCTCCACCACAGACTCTACTCTACTGCAGACTCCACTCTACCACAGACTCTACTCTACTGCAGACTCTACTCTACCATAGACTCTACTTTACCATAGACTCTACTCTACCACAGACTCTACTCTACCGCAGACTATACTTTACCACAGACTCTAGTCTACCACAGACTCTACTGTACCACAGACTCTACTCTACCACAGACTCTACTCTACCACATACTCTACTCTACTGCAGACTCTACTCTACCACAGACTCTACTCTACCACATACTCTACTCTACTGCAGACTCTATACTCTACCACAGACTTTACTCTACCACAGACTAGACTCCACCACAGACTCTACTCTACCACAGACTAGACTCCACCACAGACTCTACTCTACCACAGACTCTACTCTACCACAGACACTACTCTACCACAGACTCTACTCTACCACAGACTCTACTCTACCACAGACTCTACTCTACTGCAGACTCTACTCTACCGCAGACTCTACACTACCACAGACTCTACTCTACTGCAGACTCTACTCTACCACAGACTCTACTCTACCACAGACTCTACTCTACCACAGACTCTACTCTACCACAGACACTACTCTACCACAGACTCTACTCTACCACAGACTCTACTCTACCACAGACTCTACTCTACCACAGACTCTACTCTACCGCAGACTCTACTCTACTGCAGACTCTACTCTACCGCAGACTCTACACTACCACAGACTCTACTCTACCACAGACTCTACTCTACCACAGACTCTACTCTACCACAGACTCTACTCTACCACAGACTCTACTCTACCACAGACTCTACTCTACTGCAGACTCTACTCTACCGCAGACTCTACACTACCGCAGACTCTACTCTACCACAGACTCTACTCTACCACAGACTCTACTCTACCACAGACTCTACTCTACCACAGACACTACTCTACCACAGACTCTACTCTACCACAGACTCTACTCTACCACAGACTCTACTCTACCACAGACTCTACTCTACTGCAGACTCTACTCTACCGCAGACTCTACACTACCACAGACTCTACTCTACCACAGGCTCTACTCTACCACTTATACCTATTATAATTTTATTTGGGAAACTCGCCGTTACAAAACAGACATAATAAATGCATATATCAATTAATAGGCATTAAACAATAGAGTTTTCACAATATTTTTTAATTTGTCTACGCCGATATTAAAAATATCGACCTGCTGGCAAATCTTATCAAATGAAGTGCAACTTCTGCTTGTGGTAATTTCGAAAAGGCAACCGCTAAATTCGCAAAGCCTTTCACACAACGGGACTCCGAAATATTCCGGAGCGGTTGGGCCTTCTGGTCTGATTAATGGATCTATGTAGACCCATGTAAAGATGCCTATTTTCTGATTTTGCCAGTTCGATTATCACAGCGAAGAAGAACTGGCAAGAAACTTCGCTGGATACTTTTTTTTACGTCCACTTAGTCTACATTTACAAAAGTGTTTGCCACTGCCTACAAAGTACGAGTCATCATTATTTCTAAAAATCGCGTCATTATTTCTAAATTCTAAGTCGCAGTTTTCGCGCATTTGGCAGAGTTGGCTGGTCTACACTACCCTACAAACTCCACCCGGAAAGACATATTTTCGTATATGATTATTGCGTTTAAAGCAGAAATTTGAGAATATTTAGGTAGAAGAAGGAGAAAGAAGAAGAATGGTGAAAGCGTGTATTGGACAGCATGGCGTGGGGCGGCGAGCGAGGAGTGGTGATAGTGGACGTGTCTCGGCGCGTGATAGTCGCCGCGCTGGGGGCCGCCTCGCTGTACGGCGCGGCGGACCCCTGGGGCCGCGCGCCGCGCCCCGCCCCAGCACCCACCGACCAACAGAGGTCGCCCAGCCTCGATCAGGTACGTCTCTTGCCACTACCTACATTATAATATTCTTCCCTGTTATATTTACTTTGCAATTTAGTTCGTTACGTATACTTTGCCCGGTCGTGCGGTTTTCGTTCGCAAAGGTCTGATGGTTGTTTTCTGTCGTAGTAGTTACAGGTTTAGTGTTGTGAATATTTGGTTTTGTTATTTCTGAAAAATTCTGATTTCAATTTTCTGAAAGAAAATGAAACATTTAATTTGATTAAGTGATTGTACTGAGAATTGTCTTGAAATGAGAAATAATGTTTTTATTTTAAAATTGTGTGTACTTACAATCAAAATGTAACCATTAACAGACAAACGACCAGTCCAAGACACGCACCGCAGGCCGCCCGACCGCACCCGATGTTATTTGATTTCGTACACGTTGATTTGATTTTCTATGGTTTTGAGCAATAGGAGCGTAGTGCGCCACAGAGCTTAGAACCGCACTCGATCGCTCGGACCTGAACTCTATCTCACCTAGTGGAAGACTCAAAATCGCATGGCATTATTAGCTATCCATCGCTACCGACTCCTCTCGCCTGTCTCTTGTAGGGAGCGTTGCAATCTCTCCGTCCGCCGCAGCATCTCGACTCCATTGTTTTAATTACTTTTCAAACCTTGACTATCATTTGTTTATGTACCTACGTAAAGTATTATTATTGGACGTGATACCGTTTTAGATTATTTTTTTAAATGATGATTTTGAGATGCTGTTATGGATCATTTCAATCATTTACAAAATCATCCGGCAGCTTTTGGAAACAATCTTTGTGGTTTCGGTCACATTCACGTTGATGGCTCCTTCGCCTGGAAATAAGTTTAGTGTGTTGACCGTTATTATTTCTAAACGAATTCGTTTGTAAAAGTTTGAAATGTATTTGACTCAGAACCGAGTGAGCTTTACCTGCATTCAGGTAGATGAATTAAACAAGTTCAACGCATCGTTTAAAATGATCCCAGGTTTCAATCGCTTTTTCTAGTGAATTCTTCGGCATCAAGTATTGCTTTGTAAAACAATTAGCTGTTTGTCACAATAACACGCGCGGATGTCTGCGTACACATCGGCTGACACTGTACAGATCAGTAGCTCGGCTAGATGTCGCGTACTGAGATAGAAGCTAGAGACGCATCAAGGTGAATGTGCACGACCCTCACAAAGAATTCACCCGACGACACTCGTAGCGACTGCCCGCCCGCACTAGACACGCTCGCCCCCGCCCCGCCCGCGCTCGCTGGCTCTGCCCCGCCGCCGCTCCGCCGTCGCATGCTCGACCTCACCACTGATCTCTTTTCTTTCCCCATCTCTCGTAACTCGCGCCCCGCCCCCGTAGCTCGAGGAGCCGCCGCCGCCGCCGGCGCCCGCCCGCGCCTCCCCGCTCCCCTCCTCCAGCCCCGGCGGAGATAGCTTCCCACCGGCGCCGCCGCCTTCCGCCCCGCCGGACGACGACGCACAACCGCCCACCGCCGACGAGCGCACCAAGCTGGAGGCGCGCCGCAAGTCGACCACCTGGAAGGGGTTCAGCCTCAAGCGGCAGCTCTCGAAGGTCGATCTCAAGTTCAAGACGGCGTTCGCGGCCGCGCCCGAGAAGCGGGACGAGGGAGAGGCCGAGCCGAGGAGCGCGCCGAGCGAAGCGCCGCCGCCGCCCCCGCCGCCGGCGCCGCCCTCGTCCGCCTCGCCGCCCGAGCAGGAGAGCGAGGCGGGCACGCTGACAGAGTCGGCGCGCGAGTCCCCCGACACGGACTCGGAGTGCGAGACGGCGACGCCGGTCGGCTCGCCGCCGCCGCCCCCGGACGTGTACGAGCGCATGCACCGCGAGCTGCGCGAGATGTGGCGGGAGGAGCGCGAGGAGTGCCGCTCGGAGGAGCAGGCGTCGCCGTCGACGTCGCCTCCGGAGGGCGCGGGGCGCGCGGCGCGGCCGGACAACCTGCCGCTGTTCGCGGAGGGCGGGCGGCCGGCGCGGCCTCCGCGCGCGCGCCGCGAGCGCCGCGCGGCGCAGGAGAAGCGCGACGCGCGGCTGCTGTCGGTGCCCAACATCAAGTGCGCGCGGCAGGAGCCGGTGCTGCGAGACCTGCGCAAGAAGCGCTCCGCGTCGCACGCGCAGCCCACCTTCGCCGGCAACCTCATGCGCCGCTTCAGTAAGTACCTCACGAGTTCCGCCGCGCCGGCGCCTCACCCAAGCATCCTCGACAGACATCATCATGCATTCTACATTCATGCGCCAGCCATCGGTAGCGATACCTAGTCCGTCACGCCCCGGTCGCGGACACCTACCTACTCCAGCGACACGGTCTCGGTTCTGTAGAGCACTTATTAACTATACCTACCTACCTCATCAAGTCATCATTAGTTGTTAGCGTAGCTTGGTTTGAGTGTTTCACTCTCGTTTTTAATTATAGAATGGTTTGGGGTAGAATTGTATTGTTACGTACTTAAATTGATACTAATATAATTTAAGTAGAGAATGAGTTTGTAAGGCAGAGTAGTAAATTTAAGGTTATTATTAATAAGCAAC
The DNA here is from genome assembly GCA_946902875.1 of Nematopogon swammerdamellus. Taxonomy (NCBI): domain Eukaryota; kingdom Metazoa; phylum Arthropoda; class Insecta; order Lepidoptera; family Adelidae; genus Nematopogon; species Nematopogon swammerdamellus. The sequence continues at coordinate 16,764,887 of OX336345.1, forward strand.
CGTAGTTATTTAATTGGCTAAATTTATAAATAACGTTGATACTAATAAATTTTGACACCTAGTTAGAAAATGTTAATTAAAAACTCCACTATGAATCCTAATAAAATTACCCTAACGTTTGAAATAGATTCTTGCTTCTAATGCATTTTTGTAAGAGTTTATTTAAAATATCGATGATTTATTTAATTAACGTATGTGTAAATGTTTCAGAATGATATTGATGCGTTGAGCCCCGCCTTAGTCAGTAGCGACACCTTCCTTTATTTTAATAATATGCTTTATGCTTTTTGTGGTAATTTGCTTTTTATTTACCTATACATATTATTGTATAAATTGTACATTATTTTATATTCAGCAAAGTTTATTATTGTTTTAATATAATATTACAAGATGCTTTTTAAAGATACATTTGTAAAATAATAAGTAATGATAAGGTGCACCGAAACAATGTTTGTGAGGATGGAAGTGATCAATTTGGCGACAATTTGGCGACAATTTGGCGATACATGTTTAGAGAGTTCCTCACTTGGAGCGACCTCACACTGTTTTCGTACTGAACATAATGTTTTTTTTTTCTATTCAAAGGACTCGTCAGATGAAGACCCTAACTGCCTTAAATATCTATTCGCTGACTTGTTCGGTAATTTCTTGACTAATTTTCTAGCCGTAGGTTGTACGTGTAGGTGATCTCTGTGTACGTCACAAGTAGATGCGTGGTACGTCAGCTGAGTAGAGTGCTATGAGCTAGTGTTGCACTCGCCCCCGTGTCACCGTGTCACCGTGTCACCTGGCTGGCCAACATCGTTCCATTTCCAGAAGAAAATCATAGCTCATCTACCATCATTATATTACAAAATATATTAAGGCGAACGTATAAGCACTAACAATTTGAAATTAGATTTGATTTTTTCTTTGTGAATTTCTAGGAAATGGTTGTGCAAGATTATTGCTAACTTTGACTTTCTTATTGAAACTAATTAAAAAGAATGAAAATTACCTACTATTGTACCAATTTCCTTTTTTTTTTATAATTTATTCAAGTTTATGTTATTGATTTACTAATATGTAATATAAAGACGAGTCGCCTTAATATATTTTCAAAGCGCTGATCGCTGCAAGGCGGGTGTATTGAAACTCTGCGTTTGTGCAGGAAAGTTTTTAGCGGAGCTTTGTATAAAGAAGCGCCGACAGACCGACGTGGAGCTCACTCGAAACTCGAACGTCGAAACTAGCGTCGCCAAAAAGAAAATAGGTATGGCCACCACAACACCGGCGGCGGTGGGTACACTGGAACAGATAGATAAGAAACTAACATACTGCCTCTTCACATGGAGCTTTGCGGTCATGGTTCAATGTGAATGTCATTAATTAATGTCGGTCAGTGTCGATGGTTGGGGGAAATTTCATAAATAAAATGCCTCAAGTCGTCGGCGCGGCCGCGGCGTCACACTAACAAGCAAAGCCGCTTCCACGCTAAACGTACCAGTGAGGACTAACTTTCATCAACAACATTAATATTACTCAACGCACAGAGATCACAATGATTTATATGTACTTGTCACCCTCAGGGCCGCCTATAGTCGGTCGGTATCCTGGCAGGGCGCTTCGATTTCTTGTGGACTGTATATTTTTAATGAAAGATGGTTTTGCTTTTAAGAATCACTTGCTCCTTCCGTACTTGTTGCCGCTCGCTCGTCTTCGTTGAAAAAAGGCGCGCGCGCCGGGGTGCGATCGTTTTTATTCCTTGCGTACACAGTGGCGCCCCGGCGCGGCAAGATGCTCACTCTCACTCGCGGACGCCGCATGTTGCGGGGCGAGCGGGGGGGAGCGTCGCTAGGAGCGGGCGGCAAAGCCACGAAAGGAAACACCAGTAGCTTATCTGTTTATTTTCCTACCCATTTACATTAAAGAGAAATCTTAACTACGCCTATATCTACTATATTATCAATTACAACTAAACCTTAGTAGCTAGATATAGGGTAAAACTTCTCTACATTTTCGAGCCATTTTGTCCGAGCGCGGTTCCCATGACAACCGCCAGGCGGCTACACCGGGCAGGCGTAACTTCAAACTCGCTCGCTTAAACAGAACCGCCCTCGGACTTAGTCTATTTTCTAGATAATGTTCACAAATTCGCTCAAGTCTTTTACTCACACTCACACACTGCACTTATGGGCGACATGCAGAGCATGTCGTGCACACGTCACCCATATACATATTAAGTCCGTCGTCCACATTCTCCCCCCGGTCGACTCGCGCATCGCTGTCGACTGTTGCCACCGGCAGACGGACGATCTTATGCGCCGATCTGCGGAGCACGCCCTCCATCGTGCGGACGTCGGCGACGCGGACGTGGCCAGCCGTCGAGCGCAAGGCGTTGCGCTGCACGCCACGGCCGGCGGCGCAGCAGGTCAGCGTCGTCGAAGGCGCCCGGCGTCGGGAGCCCGGCCGAGCTCCCCAGCAAAGGGTGGTCTCTGGGTTGTCTGGATCCACGGACACGTGCATCAGTAGTCGAGCGTTGACAGTGTGCTCGGCCACGACTAGCAGAGTGGCGAGCAGCTCGTCTGTCGGTGCTCGCTAGTGGAGAGTGGCGCTCAGCGCCCGTTTGATGGAGCCCACCAGGCGCTCCCACGCTCCGCACATGAACGGAGCGCCCGGTGGTATGAAGCGCCAGTTCACGCCTCGGTTGAGCGCGAACGTCCGGATCTGCTGTAGGTCGAGCTTCGCCCAGGCGCGGCGCAGCTCGACGGCGGCGCCCCTCAGTTTTCTCGTTGTCACCGTTGATTTCGGCAGGCGGGCCCCTCCGCACTCTCATTCGCCAGAGGGCGGAGATGGCCGTGTCGGTGGTGAGTCTCGCCGCGACCTCGACGTGCATGGCGCGCCTTACTAGCCAGCTAAACAGCGCGCCGTACCTATTTCTCTTCTTGGCCCCACTGAAACGTGGGCGCGGCTCTTTCACGCGGATGAAGCCCTTGTCTCGTCGGCGGCTTCGCCAATTAGAAAATCGCTCTTGCTTGGGCGCGGGCACGACATCTGTCGATTTTATGATGTCAATTGTACTTTCGCATTCTTGAGTCGCTCTTTCAATTTCAAGTTCCTCGGGCGGCAGTGAGATGGCGCTGTCCGTAATTTCAGCCTGCACGCCGAGCGCATCTAAGTCGGCCGGCGATGCGTGCCCGACGAAATGTACCGCCGCCGCGTCGCGGCGTGCGGTACCGCTCCTCCCCCCGGTCGGGCCACACACCACCCAACCCAGGCGCGTGCGTTCCGCAGATGGCAGCTCATATCCCAATCCATAAATTCTTGTCTCAAGCACAGCGATTAAATGATAATTATTCCTTCCAATTATTATTTCCGGCGTTACATTGGCGTACGGCTTGATTGGAAGTCCCTTTAGATGTGGCAGGTGTCCGTAGTCCTTTGCTGACTGCGGTAGCAGCGCCATTTGATCTACGGTGTATGCGTCGAACATCTTATATTTCACGTGAGTCGGCCCGGCGATCTCGAGGTTCATCCGCCTCGACTGATGCTTCGCTTGCGTCGTCGTCTCGGCCAAGCTGAGCTCTTGTGCCACTCCGACTGCTCCGACTCGATCCGCCAACTCGGTTTTGATGAGTGACGTCGACGCGCCGCTGTCCAGCATCGCATACGTCGCGACGTGCCCGCACGGCCCGTAAATAGTGACAGGAACAATCGCCAGCATGGCACGGTCGTCGCTACCGACCGCACACGTCGCGCTTTCTTCTGGCGTCGAGGCGTCCTTCTCTTCCGCCGGCAATGGCTCGGTAGATTGACTCTGATGCAACAATGTGTTGTGCCGCCGGCCGCATTCTGCCACATTACACCTTTTCTTTGTCCTACAGACGCCGGCTCGGTGTCCCAGTCGTAAACATCTATAACATGCCCGCATATTTCTTGCAATCTCCCATCGCTCGTCTACTTTTAACTTCTCGTACTTCCCACATCCGTCGAGCGAGTGGTCGGTCGAGTTGCAGTGCGGGCAGGCAGCGCACGTGTTGACCGCATGAGCCATTTGTTTTACGGCGGGCCGGCCGGTCGGGGCACCGCTTGCAGGTACTCGCGCACCGTCCTTCGCCGCTACGTCCTTTGTTTCTATGACCCAAGCGGCTGCTATTTTGTCGCTCTCACGCTCAAGGAACTCTGCCAGTATTATTAGCTCCGGCGTGTTCTCGCCTCTCCTTGGGTAATAAAAGTCCGCATATTTTGACATTAGCGGCTTCATTTTCGCTTTTATCACTTGCACTGCGTCTACGCTGTGTAGGTATTTTTCTTGATTTAGCGCGCGTAGCGTAGCCACGACATCCTCTATTGTGCAAGCAAAATCATTTAGCTGGCGGGGAATGTCCGTTATGTTCGGCAGGTTGCGCATTCTACGCATTTGAAATTGCACAATATCTTGATCTCGGCCGAACTTTTTCTCTAGGAGTTGCATAACTCTATTCGGGTCCCCGCCCGCGAGCAGTTGGTGTGAGACCACCATTTTGGCCTCTCCTTGTAAGCTGCGGCGAAGGCGTGCTAGGTTCTCGATTGCATCGAAGCGACGACATTGCTCTTGATAGGCGGACCGGAACGCCAGCCAGTCCGCGGTCGCTCCCGAGAAATCGGGCAGTTTGGCTGAGCAGCACCGATCTCGGCTTGTCAACGCTAGAGCTTTAAGCTCACGTGCGAGTAACGCTATCTCACTCACTCCCGCATTATTAACGACGTCCTCTTGCCGCCGCGCGATACCGGAATCGATCTCCAATGTCGATCCTTTCTCTGCCGTTTTCGCGGGCGGATGTTGTAGTGCCGTCTCGCTCGCACCCGTACTCTGTACACCGTCCTCGGCCTTGTCTCGTTGCCGCGCGGTTTCAGACACGGCCTCCGTCGTCGGTTCCTTCCTTGCATCTTGGGTCGGCGGATCCGTAGCCGGCGGAGGTTGCTCACGAGAGCCGAACACCCAGTCTGTTGTCCTGGAGCGTACGTTCTCATGTTCCGCGCTTTTTTCAACTTCCTCCTCCCTCTCTTCTTCCGACTCGTCGATATCTTCCATTTCTAGCTGCAATGTTTTCCTAACGAGCGCCTCCTCGATATCTAATTTCTTTTTCTCGATCTCCGCAAGTCTCTCCGCCGCGGCGAGTTGCGCCGCCGCGCGCCGCCGCCGCACCGATGAGGTCGTGCGCCGCGAGCGCACTGTTGACAACACGGATCGCGTATCCTCACTCGTCGTTAGCGGCTGTCCTAGGATTCCACCGGGAGGCATCACTGACGTATGTGGCTCGGTCGCGACCGGCTCGTTAGTAGCCTCTGTGGTTGAATCTTCTCTTAGGCCGCAGGACGACGATGGTGGAGGTTCTTTGATGTTCTTGGCTCCTTGGCGCGTGTTGACCATGATGAACGCGGCGCGGATGTTTCTAGGCGGTCGATTGTCGCGTGTCGCCGAGCGAGGCGATGCGGTAACAGATCGGCCTCCGCGCGAAGTGAACTCTTCTCTAGAGCACGCGGGCTCCGTCCGATAGGAAAACGAATGGTCGGAATGGTGAGGGGGGTCAGACGAACAACGGGCGGCGAGTCGCAACGGACGGCTTGATTTCTTCTTTATTCAGCTTCGCAGGTCACGATCTCGACTCGTAACGACCAAATTCTGCTTCGCAGATCACGACCCGGCTCGCAAGGACCAAATTGTCACCCTCAGGGCCGCCTATAGTCGGTCGGTATCCTGGCAGGGCGCTTCGATTTCTTGTGGACTGTATATTTTTAATGAAAGATGGTTTTGCTTTTAAGAATCACTTGCTCCTTCCGTACTTGTTGCCGCTCGCTCGTCTTCGTTGAAAAAAGGCGCGCGCGCCGGGGTGCGATCGTTTTTATTCCTTGCGTACACAGTGGCGCCCCGGCGCGGCAAGATGCTCACTCTCACTCGCGGACGCCGCATGTTGCGGGGCGAGCGGGGGGGAGCGTCGCTAGGAGCGGGCGGCAAAGCCACGAAAGGAAACACCAGTAGCTTATCTGTTTATTTTCCTACCCATTTACATTAAAGAGAAATCTTAACTACGCCTATATCTACTATATTATCAATTACAACTAAACCTTAGTAGCTAGATATAGGGTAAAACTTCTCTACATTTTCGAGCCATTTTGTCCGAGCGCGGTTCCCATGACAACCGCCAGGCGGCTACACCGGGCAGGCGTAACTTCAAACTCGCTCGCTTAAACAGAACCGCCCTCGGACTTAGTCTATTTTCTAGATAATGTTCACAAATTCGCTCAAGTCTTTTACTCACACTCACACACTGCACTTATGGGCGACATGCAGAGCATGTCGTGCACACGTCACCCATATACATATTAAGTCCGTCGTCCACAGTACTTTTCATATAATGTACACAACAATAACACAATATCCGATTTTAACATGAGCCACTTCCAACTCAAGCCAAATGTCACGATATGAAGGGATTTTGTGAGTGGAGTGTTGAGGTGTACGGTGAGGGTGTGTGTAGCGTGCTGTCGACTGTGTGCCTAGCTTGTGTGTCGGTGGCCGGGGCGGTGCGGAGGGCGCGCGGACGGCGGGATCGGCGGCGGTGGCGGGGTGGAGCTGTAGTGTGTGCTTGTGTAGATGAACGGGTTGTGCGGCGCGGCGGCAGGCGGAGGCGCGCCGCCGCCGGGCGCGGGCGCGCGCGGGTGCGGCGCGAGCGGCGCGGGCGCGGGCGGCGCGGGGGCGGCGGATGCGCGCGGCCCGGTGCGGCGCTCGCGCTCCCAAGGTACCCGCAAACTGCACAAGTGCCTGTCGACCGCGTCGTACGTGGACGCTCCGCCCTCCGCCGCCGCGCACCACTCGCTGCTCACCACGCGACAGTATTGCAGTTTTGGTAGTACAGTCACCTTAAACAAAATTCGCTACACCTCGATTCTATCTCTGATACAGTCGCAATTTCTCTCTGCCTCAGAAGTTTGGTTCGTTCTGTTCTGTTCCATCTCTTCGCTCCTTGTCGTGTATTCCGAATTTCGTTCGCTCTCCGAACCCTCACATTATCTCTTGCGATCATTGTGTCGTGTCGACATGCGTGTACTAAATATCAACCGATACCACTAATGATGACGACGCCTGACCTACCTACGCAAACATTCAAACTTTAAAATTATCTTATACTTCCTTACATTGATCTACTGGTTGGTACATACCAGTATTATATGGGAATATACGACAAACTTACAACTCTCATCCTTTTTATTATAATTTAACTTCTACTTGTTTACTTCCTATGTCATTATTATTTACTCTAAACATATCTACTTTCTTCTTCACTCATCTCTTTCACTTCAATATTCTTCTCATTTGTTTGAAAATATGTTGCTTAAACAGTCATCAACATCACTTTAAAATTCTATTATATTCATAAATAAAGTTCAAATGAACTATTTCCATTACGTCTTATTGTAGGATAACATGTTTTCAATACAAATGTATGAAACACTTATACTTATAAGTTAAAGTAAGAGCCCTCTATCCCAAATTCAAATGTCCTCCAATAGCCCGAAATAAGACAACATATCAAGTCAAGTACCTAATACTTACTCTTATCGCTCTCAACGTTTACTCAAAACGTTACTTGGATGAGAGTCGCTCGACCTCACGAAATTACCAAGTTTTCATCGATGATTATGCCCTTTTAATTTGCTGAGTAGCATGGTTTTTGTTGAAATTCAAAAATTTATTTTTTTACTTTCCATTTTCAGATCGGAATCATTTATTCGGTAATCATTGAAGCATATCACTGACGGTTTTGTTTGGATTAGTCGTGACTTCCAGTAGTGTTTCCGATGTTGTCTGTGGTCCGCCGACTTCTAGACTGCTCCTCAGCTCTATGTGTCCGTGTGTGTGTGCGGCCGGGCCGGCCGGAGCGCGCCCCTCCTCGTCTCGCTACCTCTCTCTCTACCTCTCTCTCTCTAATATTATTCAGTGTCTCCTTGCAGCCCGTAACTTCAGGCCTCACCGCGAGTACGGAGATCTCTCCGCTATGGCCATCGCTCGGCCTGGAGACGTTGAGTAGTATTGCTCCACTCTCGCTCGATACTAGAATGGAGGCTAAATTATGGTATAATTACTGGCTCGGCTGCTTGTGACAACTTGTGGTTTTTTGTCAAAACAGAACCACCTGTTCCGCAGACTCTCTGGTCTATGGACTCCTTGCACTTGTCACCGAATGGTACCCAAAATATATAAAGCATTGAAGTATTTCTTCTCTGTTTGTTTAACCTTCCTCCGCTCAAGTGTTCCATTACTTCCTCCTTCTGTAGAATATGCGTCGCCACTGAGCACTCACTACTTACTACCACCACCACCACACACTATGATGTATACGTATACACACCGTCGTACGTAGATACTTTGAGTAGATTCGAAATTGTGGCTGTGAATCTCTTGTCTTGCGATAGCGATCTGTTACACCAAATTACAAAACTGCACAAACTCTCCACTGATTTGACTTGCGCATGACTCTTTTAGATCTCTACATAAAAGGTGACTTACTACACAAAACTATGTATATCGTTGTATCAATATATTATTATGATTGAACTATAAAATATTCTGTGTTCAATGTGCAAATTGTGCGCGAGGCTTCTCAGTACATACTTTATTATTATATCAGTTGGTTTCTGTACTCCTATTATATTATACCGTTTATATTCTGCGATCGTTCATACTTTATTATTAATTTGACGTTACCTCACGTTGTCTTGCATAATTTGCCAAATTGTTCACGTTTATATTCACATAATATATTCACAGGAAGGCGTACTCCTAGTTCATTTAATATCACTCTCTGTAGTGCCCGACCTCCTGTCGGCGCTCGCTCCAGCTCTTCAAGTTCTACTTCAATACTATTGTCTGAATATTCTCACTTTTACATTGTTATATTTATTTTTGTTTCTAGCCGAACCACAAAGCAAAAAGTTTATATGGCTCGTATTTGGCTGCATCTATGTTCGGCTGTCGTTATTTCTATGTATGCTTAAAGTTTCTTCTTATTGACAGCACTAGTTGATTGCATGACGCATTACGCCTTTTCTTAGGTACCTCTTGTACGAGCACACTTTTTTAATAGAGCAAATTTTAAAAGTAGCTTTCCAAATGTCCGTCTGTCTGAATTTCGATACGTCTTCAACCGCTCAGCTCACCGTTAGATTTCTATTTCTAGATAATATTTCAGGCGTTGTCTTGACAGTTTAGTTGCGGCTCTGCTTAAGAATGGATATGGTAACGGTAGTGACTAATAAAAGCTTAACGATAAACTAACAAAAAACAATAACTGGGATCATACGAGTTCGCTTGACGCAGATCACCTTTGATTTCCGCTTGCTCCGGTACGAGACCCATCTCATCACTCATCTAGTCTCCATCAGCATTGGACTATGAGTTGCGGTTATGTTTTCCGGTGAATGGACACCACTGCGCTTTTTTGGAAGGGGGCATGTAGACGGGGCTAATGTGTGTTCGGTGTGCTAGGTTAGTGCATAGTAACTAACATGATCCCCCTAGGCAGGCTCCACGGTAAGTAAAGGTTAATCCTTTGACTGCTCTGAGGCGTGTTTCGGCCTCTATAGACATCCATCTATTATACAAATTAATTCCATTACATTTAGAGGTATCATACCATACCAATAGGTAACTGCTATGAGTCGTTGTTGTGGCTGTTTTGGATTACCAGTAAGTACCTATCCACGTTTTTGTTTATTGTTTATTTAGCATCTATTGGCAGTACACTGCGCTCAGATTTGTCATATTTACATTGTAACATTCCGCCAGTTCGATTATCACAGCGAAGAAGAACTGACAAGATTATGACCACATTAGGTACTTTATTCCATGCAGGTACACGGAAAAAGTGAGCGGTAGACAAATACACATTCAGAGGTTTGCAAATGGTTTCGTCCAAGCACATTTCATCTCAAGAAGAGCGAGCAGTCGAAGGATTAACGCTAGATAGTGTCTTCACGTAGTGCCTACTATGCCTAGATACCCAGAGTGTGACAAACTGAAAAGTTTCCGACTGCCGTGTTGTGGAAATAGACTGATAGCGATTCTTCAAGTTCTCACATTGGATCACATCACGAGAAAATGCATGGTTCATATTTTTTCTGATTGGCTTTTCTTTTCTAATTTTTTAATTTTTCAAAATCATTCTGCACAATTTTAATGAAAATCGGCACCGAAGCAACGTGTTTCAGATATTTTCACAACCCATCTCGCACCGTTCTCGATGTGTTGCCAACCGCCCGAGACGTTCCTTTGGAAGCCCCTCGATGTTAACGACATTAAGCGCTTGCAACAACAGAGCTTCCATTACATCAACTGTGGCTGAACATTCCAAGCACTTACAAGCATTTTGACATTTACCGATTCAGCGTTCTGTGAAATCGGCCACTATTGCATGTAATGTTAAGTTTGTTACCATAATGATCGTACCAAATTATATCAATCGTTTTCCTGGATTAGTTCCGATGTGCTACTAAGTTATTGGTTTTTTAAGAATTAATTGATATTCAAACTATTTTCAGACAAATCTCTGTTTAGCTTACTGTATTTGTTGAGACTGCTAATGCAGCGATAATCACTAATACACAGTAAGTAAGCAGAGAGAATGTGCGGACGGTTATGGCGGCAAGCTTGGAGCAATGACGTAGCGGCACCGGGCGCGCGAGGAATTAATAATAATGGTTTGGTCTGGTTTCCCCCCCACTGGCCGCATAGACAAGCTCGATAGCTCGTTCTCACGGTCGCGCTCGAGCAGCATGTCCAGCTTGGAGAACATTTCCTCCGAGGGCATCCAGTGCCTCGCCTTCGCGGACAGCTACACAAAAAAATCCGGTAAGCACCAATGTAAACTGAATATTTACGAATAATAACTTAGTTCGTACTGGATGCAGTCTTTCGGTAGGGCTATACATATTGTTCTGTATGGAAATCTGTACCACAGCGTTAAGACCGGATATACTCATATTCTCAAAAGCGACAAAGCATGTAGTACATGTTGAACTTACAGTTCCATGGGAAAGTAACATACCGAAGGACCACAACATCAAACTTAACAAGTACTGCAACTTAGTAGACCGGATTGTGAGAAACGGATTCAAGACTGATCTCTTCGCTGTGGAAGTCGGAGCAAGGGGACTACCAGCGAAGTCGCTCTACAGTCTCTTCAAGAATCTAGGGCTGCCAAGATCGATGCTAAGCTCATATATGGAGAGAGCTTCGAAAACGTCACTGGAAGCATCCTACAGAATATGGATAGGTAGAGAGAGGGAGGTCGAGAGCGGGACTGGTGGTTTCTCCGCGTCCTAGTGAACGCAGACTAGCTGACGAGGGCTTGATGCGAGCCGAAACGTAAAGCATGCGCGGGAAATTTAGAGTGGCTAGTCCCGACCTCGATTAACACCCTCCTCTACTGCCGATGGGCCCGGATATGTTCGGTGAAGCCATCGCAAGCTTAGTTCCAGACCTTCTAAAGCATGGCACGGCAGATGTCAATGGTGCCGTCCTTCATTATGTGTTTCCTATAGTTGTTCATTATTATAATTTTTTATGGATACGTTATGCATTCGGTTTAGAATGGGGGCTGCGAATGCCGTGCTGGCGTGACAGATGCCTTTTCAGGCTTCTCTTGAAAGATCTTAAGTCATAGACTGAAGGAGGGAGGAAGTGCATGGCAGAGTACATGTAATGTTGCAGAGCCGGCGATGTTGCTGCCGACGCTGTGGATAGGCACGACGCTCGGCTCGGTGCTCACGATGATGATCAACCTGCCCGAGGCGGACTGCCGCTACACGCAGCCCGTCGTCATCTCCATCTCCGGTCCGTATGCTCTGCTGAACACACACGCTTTGAGTGTTTTCGTTTTACGAAGGCGCAAGGGGTATGAGGTAGGAAGTGATGTAAGACCGCGCGGAGCTCAGTAGGGAACGACTCGGTTCGACGGAGCGATACGGAGACGTGTAGAACGTGTGTACCGACCGGGCACCGAGTTCGTTCTCTACTGAGCTCCGCGCGGTCGCCTCTCGCACCACTTCCTACCTCGTACCCCTCGTGCCTTCGTAAAATGGAAACTCTCTACACTACCTCGTGTTGTCGACAACTCATCATTAGGACATCCCTCCGAAGAGTTCATTTATTTATGTTGCTCATTGTAACTCCTCGGAAGGCATGCATGACAGCGGGAAAATGTTTAATTTCATTAATTTTATTTTTACCCGACTGCGCAAAGCAAAAAGGAGCGTTATGTTTTTTCAAGTGTATGTATGTATGTTTGTCTATTTCTTTGGCACATCCCTGTAGCCTAAACGGCTTGATGGATTGTTTTATGTCATATCATTTTATACCAATTTTTTTACGCAATATGGGTGGCTCTAGAGTGGCCAAAGCATATAGATCCAAACGACCAATGTCACTAATATATTTCATTTTATTTTATTTAGCATCACGTAATAAAATTAAACCCTAGCGGTAGTTTTTTTTATGGAAAGCGCAACATGCGGCAACTTTAAACCTACAATTAGGTGTCTAACGATGCCCATGGACATTCTGTGATGCACGGGATTGCGTATGTCATGCCGGCCTGAAAGAAGCCTCTTCACGTCCCTTTTGAGAAACACCAGATCAGTACTTGGAAGGAAATAGATTAATTTAATTTTAGTTAATTATTTCAAGGTATGAAGGAGTAATAAATAATGTTTGCCGTTGATGTTTCAGGTGGCCCAATATTCAGGTTAAAAGGCTCGATACTGGCGATGTCGTTTTTAGATTGCAATGGTGCTTTAATACCCTACTCCTACGAGAGTTGGAGGGATGAAAATAAAGAGGTAATTCATTTTCACATTATTTACTAAAATTTCGATACAATGAAGGAGTGTGATTATGAAATTATTACACCGCGTAGCGCTTCCCAGTTGCAACTTCCGTTTGTACTTTCGTGACGTTTAAATTTTTTGGAGTTAGATCCCCATCCTGAGCGTGCGTTAAAAAGCTTCGCTTCAAAAATCTTCCATGGAGCACATAATGCCGACAGGAACGCGTTGTGTTTGGCTGACACGACGGTTGTGTAGCCGGTGACGTAGCCAATGTTGTCTGTTTCAATAAAACAATTAAAATTCAGAGAATGTAACTGTTTGCCCGACCTCCTCAGTCAAAAGAGCGTCGCGAGCGAACACCAACGAAGCAGAGCAGCAGCGGCAGTGGAAGTCGCATGAGCCCCACGCTGGGCGCCAGCGTCGACTCCACCGGCAGCGGGGGCGGCGGAGGCGGCAGCGGCGGGGGCGGAGGCGGCAGCGGCGCGTGCGGCGACAGACAGTTCGTGGTGATCGCCTCGGAGAAGCAGGCGCGCGTCGTCGCGCTGCCGAGCCAGAACTGCGTGTACCGGCAGCAGATTGCCGATACGGACTTTGTTGTTAAATCTGAAATTGTTAGTTTAAAAGGTGAGCGCGCATTTTGAATGTTGTTGCTATTGAGGGCTAATTCTGCGCACTGGGACCATAAACAGCTTCCATTGTACCCTGGCGGTCCGTGTGGTGGTACTCCAACGTCCCGATCACATTTTGGATGGGGTATGCACACACCCGATCGTCTTGTGGCCTTCATGTTAGACATAAGCTGACTGGGGTAGCTGGGGATCGAGGGGTTTTGCACGAAGGTCCCCGACCAAGAAAGACTAGTTTGCAGGCTTAGCTCCAACCCCGAAACCAAACAACAACAACATATTAAGATCAGACACTGCCAATACCACCAATCCTCATGAAACTGCTCTCGGTGTCAATGTTTGTTGTATGTGTTAAGCGACACTGAAAGTGTACATCTTTGTTCTAACATTCCAGTTTTAATTATCTGACATTTCTCAATCAATAAAATAACCTAAAAACTATTTAGTTTACTGCCTTAAATTCTGCTTCTGTTTGTACGTTTGTACATATGAAAATTTTAAGCTATTCGTGTAAATGATATTGTGGCAGTACTACAATTTCAGATTGGGTTGAAGGAAATAAATTATGCAATCGACCGCTTAAACGTTTAATATCACATCAACATAGGAATGTACCTATTACTATATATTTATGTAAGTGTATCTGATTAAGAAATGTTTTGCCGTTCTATTTACAGATAGTGTATGTCTCGTCAATTATATTTCAACAGGCCACATAGTAGCATACAGTTTGCCTTCGTTAAGGCCTCTAGTCGACGTCGATTTCCTACCACTCGCCGAACTCAGGTGAGGACCTTCTACCGTTCTGTGTTCTTTCTCCATTCCCGAACCGTTGGCTCTAAAAGTAGATATACAAATACAACCCTGTCACACTCACTCGCTCCCTGTGTAGCCCTCAGCCCTCGAGCAGGAGGCTAAGCGAAAGAGCTAGCCACATATCAGAGAAACAAGGACTACCTAACTATAGTTTGTAGAATATAGCTGGATACGCGTGACAGATGTCAGAGTGGCTCTAATAATACTAATTAAATATTTCTTAATTTTAGTTTAATTTTATTGTATTAGGTTATTTTGATTAATTTAAATAGAGAGAGTTTATTAAAAATTAATCTCTATTTCTTCTGTTTGATTTTATAGTCTTCAGTGTATACATTAGCTAAATTTGGCAATCAGAGTATGTGACGCCTTTTCGCGGTCTCATTTTCTGTAGATTTCGACATGCAATCGCTGAGTGTGAGTTATAAGTTGACCATGCTCACGTGTGACATGGTTTTTGTATCTCCACTTTTACAACCGACTAACCTCTAGCACAAATGGTGAAACTTCCACTTTCACATGCTCCTCAACTTTAAAAAAAATGTTCTCATTGTATCAAAGAAATGTGACAGATTCACCAATATGATGTCCTGAAATGTAGGGATGTCATTTTTGTGCATGTCCATTGCACACTGCGTGTAGCATGCGTAAATATGCATTGATATCGTGTGTGACTTTGATCAATGTCATATTATGCACACGCCGCACACTGTGCAATGGGCGTGAGGTCTCCCCCGAGTTGTTTGGTTGTGAGAGCTCTCACTGCCCCGTGCCCTGTGCCTAGCCGTCGAGTGGATCCACCAGCAGAATTAGACCTTTTCTCTGCACCAGAAACGGGCGCTAAATGATAAACAGCTTAGCTAGAAAGTTACCTAGCTTTTTCAATCTCCTACGATCAGCATGTGAATGCTGCAAATGAGAGTTTTGATCTTTGAATCGATTTTACATCACTCCATGCCATTTCATCATGAGCATTTGCTATTTTATCATTTAGGAGCCACGCACACGAATCTTCCGTTTAGTTCATTGTGATTCTCTCGATGTTAGCGCCGGGGATGGACCCTCCTCTTGTTTGGTACAATCGCAAACCTATGTCTGTTCTTGCGACGTACCTCTGTCACCACCGTCACGATAATAACCTCGATAATAACACATTTGCAAAAACGACTAGATGCACCATTCCACACTGATGAACTCTTTGAAGTAGGGATGACATTCATCAGCTTTCCCTTCTTACATACCTGATACACATGATTCCTCAATATCAATTTATTTAATCATTTAACAACCATCCTTTTCTTAAATTTTAAATATGAAGTATTATACGTGCTTCGTGCTCAAGTTCTCTGATGCATTATCTAGTCGTTTTATCAAATTAATGGCTACGGTTACTGCTGAATCAAACAGCAGCAGAATCAAACTTCAGCAAAACCACTGCAGCGTCGCAAGGTTCAGACACACCTTGTACCAAATAAGCCACTAACTTGATGTTCTCTTCTACCAAGCCTACAGCACTCACCGCCCATAGACAGTGTGTACATTACTGATCACTGGAGAATAATGCGCAATCTCTTCAAGCACCACCTGTGCTTTCGATATGTAGCACCTTACTTCTATTTTGGTTCATTGGATTTAGTTTTGCCAAATTTTTCGAAACAGAAACACACCACTAAGGAAACGTACGAAATTCACCGCTGGCACCGATATGGCGATGCGAACATTCCTTCGTGCGTCACGTACGATGGAACGGTTGTCACCGTGCCTTATCGGTGCGATCCCGGTGTTAGGGTGCACGTGCGGACATTAATAACACAATCAGTTAAATGTACGTGAAATCTGAAAGAACTTTTCGACATGCCATATTAACTTTACTGCCTGCATTGGGAGAACTGATTGTGCAAACTAATATTAATCGTGCAGGCTGTAACGTTAGTGTGACAGAAATCAATGAGGCAATGAGTTCTTGTAAGACATAACCTTGCAAACTATAGATCCCTTGCAACGGCCATTGCCGTTACCTCCTCTTGTGTATACTGACCGCCCAACTAGCTACCCGGCATCAAATTTACATTACTACCATATGCATGCTACAACCATCTCAACTAATGCTCCTTTCAAGAGTAAAAATGGCCATCTCTTACTTAAAATTTTGTATAACTGTGGTGTCAGTATGTCTTAATGTCATGGACTTGGCGGCGAATTTAGTCAATGGACCAAAATCTAGCAAGAACCGATTGCCATCCCTTAAACAGGTTAATTCAACAATTAAGGTACCTAATGATCGTATATAGACTATATTTCATGGCGAAACATTTAATGGCGGCAAAGTCCATGGACTAGGTTCAAAGTGTGGCCAACTCGAATGTTCGATATGATGGAGACCCCGTTAATAACTTGGTATGCTTGTACTGTGTTGGTGTACGTATAGCTTCCAGACACAGTCCAAACAGAGGGGTATCGTAGACCCAATGCTCTTGATATGGGGCCAACAGCTCATTGTAAACGAAGACACGGACCAGTAAGTCCCACATACCTTGTAACATGTAACCTGCTCAGTATATCACAGTTGTTTGTCGTTCGATCCGGTGCGAATGCACAGGGAGGCCTCTGTTTTGTTATGTGCTAGTATGCAACCGACTGTTGAGGACATAGTGTACCCCTCCCTTCCCTCGTGTTAACAACACTACGCTACCACACACCACTCGAGACTCCTTCTATTGAATCCAGACGTAAATGCCACGGGACTAGTGGATACGATTAGTGGACAATGAATTGACGTCCACTCCCTGAAATAATTAAGAAAGGGAAAAGATCTTACGAGAGCTATCAGTCAAGTAGGTGCTGTCCTACATTAAACTAAATAGTAATCACCTACGGTTGCTCGGGTCTTTTTACGGTGAATAATGAGATTGCCACATTGTTGACATTGGGTACTCTCGTCTGACGCAATAAAAGGAGTCTTCCAATCCTCGCACGGACTGCTTATATTAATGCGCTTATAACCGTTATACCATCGTTATACACTCACGGCCGAATTATAAAACAACACATTATCATATTCTAGTACGACATTCACAGAACATTTTAGCCCACTACACTCGCGATATTACAAAGCGTTGCACATGATGACGCTCTTTAGAAGTTTTCTGTTGCCATTTGACTATGTTTTCCGTTGCCGTGTAGACTACTTCCTGACTGTGTTAGAGATAGTTTTCTGTCGGCATGCCGCTTGTATGAATTTGCTGGAGGTATATTTTCTGTATTAAGTAATGCATTGTACATATGTAATGTGAATGGTATGTTGTATATAAAGTGTATGTATGTATTATGCCAGGCGCATGCCATTATTTTTAAGTTAATTATGCATATAGGATGGAAGGTAAGAGAGACAAAAATGTATTTACACTATTACTCAATTCAGAGAATATAAGTTTGACCAAATTTATGTACAGTTTGATTGGATACTTACCTAGCTACAATTTGACATACACTGATGAAATTATTCGGAATGTACCTACTCTTATAGAAAACTTGATACTTAAGAAAGTAATGTATGTAGAAAATAATATAGGTACCCAAATAAGGTGCCTTGCATTACGCATGTGCATAGTCCTTAAATAGAACTTACCGAATATGTAAATTTACATATTTATAGTGTTATTTAACAGACCATTTATTTATCCTTTAAACAAATGCATTGTATTCCTTAATAAAAATATAAAAAACACAAAAGTGTCCGTATACAAGTAGTACTAGTACCTACTAGGTAGGTTATCATATAAGTACTACCAAAGTAAAACTTGCAATGCTTAGAAAGCAAAAACAAATGAATTGCTGATTCGCTTTTAGTATATCCGCTCGGAGAAATTGGTTGTCAAGTGATAAACGTGGTTGTGGTTGTGTTTTAGGATAGCGAAGACTTTCTGCTTCAGTAATAAGGGACACGGCCTGTACTTGTCGTCTCCTACCGAGCTGCAGAAGTTCACCATCGATACGGAATTCTGGTGAGCCTAAAATACTGCCTTTTTTTTATTGCTTCCGAACTCAGTGGCTCAGCCCGAGGTCGAAGACTCAGGCGCAGTCAATTTCACCGCCGAGGAGGTGCCAGTCCGACTTGGAGGTGCACTAATGTCGCTGGGGAAAGCCTATTAACCCGCGATTTTAAAGATCCGTGGATTGTAGGAGTGGGGAAAGATATTCCTTGGGAGCCCGTTCAACACCTTTGCAGTGCGGCACAAGAACGATTTAGATAATCGTGCAGTTCGAAGAACTCTTCTGTCGACTACAAAGGGGTGTTCTGCGAGAGTATAGCGGGTTTGGCGAATGCGAACAGGAGGAGGAAAGATAAGGGAAGTAAGTTCGTCAGAGCAGCGACCATAGTAGTACCGATAAAACAGGCTCAATGACCCAACGATACGTGTGTGCTTTAGAGGTTGAAGGTCCTTTGTGAGTACAGAGTCACCAATGAAGCGAATGGCTCGTCGTTGAAAGATAGTAACTACCTGAATATGTAGTTTTGTGTTGAGAAAGCAGGCAAATGTGCCCTATTAGGTAATAAAATACGTCTCTTGATGACCGTAGAGCCCGTCCCATACATAAGTCTAAATGAGTGTTATGCCCAATTAGAAGCATCGCCACAGTATCTTTCCTCATCTTGAGAGAATCCCTTCGAGTCTTATTTCTTCTAAGTTTCTCGCGAGCGCCCAGAGGACTGAACTGCAGGTTCTGTAACATACGTACATGCACAATGTAATATGTAACTGCATAAAGGCATGTAATTTGCAGTAACCAGCTGAACGAGATGCTGGGAGAGCTGTTCCTGCCGCGGGACATGCCCGAGCCTCCCAAGGAGAGCTTCTTCCGGGGTCTGTTCGGAGGCGGGTCGCGACCTCTCGACCGGGAGGAACTATGTAACACATGCATTACTTAATACTTATGTCATTGGAAATTATTTCAAGCGCTGGAAGCATTTTTCCCAAATGCAAAAAGAGCGGGTTATGATTGTGTCACTTGTGTGCATGCATTAGATGCGAATTTGTAAATTGTTAATGAATGTCTCCCTCCCCGCTCACTGCATCTCTCCCCGTGCGTGTCGTAAAAGACGACTAAAGGATAAGGACAAGATGCTAAAGGGCAACAGGCTAGCTACCTGAAGTAGAAATCTCACCTTGGCACAGTCCTTCCACCGAGTAGTGCAGCAGGTGGGTCTTCGTGCCTAACTTGCTGATTGATAGTTATCTCGTCCGAATACTTTGCGGAACGTGGTGCTCGGTATTGTGCTGCAATTTCCCAAGATTCCTTGCAGCACAACACCAATTAATCCGCTCACCCCGTTTGTCGGGATAAAGCGCGTGCGGTATGGTGTGGTATGGTATGTATCCATTCGCAGCGCTGAAAGTCTTCTATGAATTATGAAGAAGAACGATAGCATTTAAATACCGAATAACCAGTACCCTAATCACGACATTTAACCTACTACGCTACGCTATGCCGTGTTCTCCGCATAATTTTGTATGGAGAAACGGAGCAGCGCCTCTAGTGATAGATTTGCGAACTTCGTTTCTCCATACAAAATGATGCAGAGAACACGGTGTAGCGTAGTAGGATAAATCTCGTGATTAGGGGTACTGATGAAGTGTGTCCCCGTGCAGTCGGTGAGGGAAGCGGCAAGCCGAACCGGCTGGTGGCGAAGCACATCCCCGGCACGAGCGGCAACCTGGAGGGCCTCGGCCAGCGGGCCACGACCGCCGGCTCGGAGGTGTCGCGCGCGCACATGATGGTGGTGGAGCGCGGCGACAAGCTGTCGCAGCTCGAGGACCGCACCGAGCGCATGTCCAGCGAGGCGCAGCAGTTCAGCAGCTCCGCGCACCAGCTCATGCTCAAGTACAAGGACAAGAAGTGGTACCAGCTGTGAACTCGCACACCAACCGACCCTCGAGGAACTCAGTCTCGCCGCGCCTCTCGTAGAGTAGGCGCGCACGCGCACGGCTAGCGTGCCGACACGTAGAAATCTTATGAACCGTTACGTATAGACTTATACTTGTATGAATATTCTGATGTAGCATTTAGTACAACTGCAGACGCACAACGTACGTACGTACGTGAAATGGTAGGACGTTCGCACCTCGGGGATGTTACTCTGTCGATGTTCGCACGGTAGTCTCCCCCGCCTCTCCCTCCCCGCTGCCTGTACATAGAGGGAACGATAGCACCCCCACCCCCACCGCAAAGTAGCACTCTACCGAACCGCTGCTCGGCCGTATCCTTACTACGTTCTGTCTACACGATCTATTAATAAGAAATGAAATTGTATTATTCATTCACTTAATGTGATATGTAAATACATAAAGTTAAATTAAAACTAATGTACTTAGCTCTTTTTTATAAAAACTGTGTGAGAATAATATATTAATAGAACATTGTTTTATTTAGATCTTAACGATTAACTGAATTAATTTTAACTCTCTGAAAAGTATATAAAGTTGCTTTTTTAAAGATCCTTTTACTCGATGTTTATAATATCTCCCTCTGTCTGTTTAAACTGGCTTAAAATATTAGCGTCCTCGTGAGATTACATACTTGCAATTTTTTTATATATTCAATTACTATTAATTTTAATCGAGGGTAAGTATATGTTTTAGCTGCCACTAAAATTTAAATAAAAGTGTATAGTAAATTAAAACTGTTAAAATTGTATAAAAATAAAATTTAATAATGTTACTAAAGTACGAGAAATAAAGCATTGGAAGACAATAATTTTGTTACAATTTGCTCCAACACGCACGTTTGTTTCCGTAGCCTCGCGAGTGCGTTCTCGCTCTCACCGGCGCTCCGTCTTCCTTCGCACTCACTCTGTACTCTCTCTCTCTCCCTTTCTCTCTCTGTCTGTATCGACGCACGCGCACGCGCCATCTCCCTTGGTCACTCTTCACGCTCTCAGCTCCTTTTGCTTTACTAATCACTGAAACGAGCTCACGACTGGGCGCCACTCACCGCGGACGCACGCAAGTCTCACACCGCTCGCCTCGCCGCTCACTACAAAGCAAAACAACAACGCAACCCGTGTACAATGATAGCAATATCGGTGTATGTGTCAAGTTAATAAGCAAATAAGTTAAAAGACCAATATCTGTTGTCGTTTGATGTCGTGTAACCTAATCATATTTTTTTAAAAGTGTCCGCTGGCCAAGTGCGTGTACTGTAAAGAATGAGAATATTTATCTATATGGATGGACTGCGTTACTTGTAGTTAATATTATTTATATGTAAGTATTTAGTATAGAGACTTGTGTATCGCGTGGCAATAAACAAATTTTATACGTCTGTAAATTGTGTAAGCCCCACGTTGCCTTCGCGTGTTTATATCCCATACTTATAATTATTATTACATACATCCTAATGCATAATAATATGTAAACACAAAAACTTTATTATTATATACCTTAAATTGTTTACTGCATCAATATGATCCTAAGCAAGATTAAACGTCGTAAAATATTTATGCAAAAACTATGACATCTCAAATTATTATTAAGGATGTTCCGCTTACATTATGGAATTATTATTACTTACATTAGAAATCATTATTTACTATTTCAGTAATTACCACATATATAATAATACATTCATAAATTTCGTTAATAATTTGCAAAAAAAATATCTTTCAAATTTGTGGGCACGTTTAAATAATTATAACTAATCAGAATATTCATCACTGACATGTGAATATATTTAACAGATGAAAGCCAATAAGGTAGGTATTAATTTATAAGAGAATTAATTTTGTGAAAGTAGATCTCCTTCAGAAGTGTGTCCGGACTGTGGTCGGTCATTGTCAGTTTGCATTCCCCGCCGAGCGACGGGGTCTATTCACTGTCGACATAATATGCTTAATATTCTTCTCTTCATTCTAGGCTAACACGTAAGATGCTAAGTATGATTAATTAAACTAATAGAGATTATTTTATTTCCCTCTGTAAGATAAACCGCATTTATTGTCATATTTTTGGTCCTCCGAAGAATGTAGCTAGTTGTTTTAGCGCCAAAATGAACCAATCAAAGCAAATTTGCATATTTTCCTATTGCACCAACATTTGTAGTAGAGTACAACACAAATTTGCCTATTTACAAGAATCGGATCAGCACGAGGCCGGTTGCAGACGGAGTTTTATTGACGGCGGAACAAGGCCGGCAGAGTAGATTATATTTTGTAACGAGTATTGCTAGGCTGAGCTGCAACTGGATCGTGGAACTCACTTGAAATATCCAAATCGCATATCAATTTACCTGACACAGTATAAGTACTTCATCCGATTGCGTAGGAACTCCGTTCACGAGTTTTTGAAAGCCCTAGCTCATTTTATTTAGGTCCCATAGAAAATATTTTGGCACTTGTAATATCTATTGTAAATACTTGTAATGTTATCGCAACACCATCTGCCTCGTCTCTAGTCGTCGCTGACGAGTGGAGTTGTTTCCTTCTATTGTTTGGTTTGAAAAACCTACACGTCACCAACACGACATGTATTATCTGTTCGATGAGTCTACTATAATGTTGTACTATTGTGGAATGAGTCATTTTGATAGATCTGCAATTCATTGCGAATCCAGCAAGTATTTTTCTTTTTCTTTATTTGAATAGGACGTTAGCCGCCTTGCGACTATGCCAGTCTCATAATACCTATTAAATCAAACCATCTCTAGCCCTCACAGGGGCTATTCAGTATTTTGCATTCTTCCATCAGGGGTTCACCTAATGCCCTTTGGATCTTATTTCTCTTGAACGTCATCATAATGATTATTTAAAAAATTTGGAGGAAAAATTATATTCCTTGAAAACTTCCAGTGTTTGCTATGCAGTTCTTGCATGTCTCAATGTTATAAAAATTAACGGATTCCTATTTATTTTGTAGTAAAATAATATAGTATAACTATTACAGGGCACCATCAAAATGACTCATCTCTCTCATTTGTCAGGTGACACAAAGAATATATAATATTTTGTGCTATATTATTTGGACTAAGCTCATTATGTTAACTCTGCCCTGGAATGTAAGCTGCAGTGTGTTTAGATATTCTTGTGAAGTTGTCCGCGGGAGATTTAAGTTTCTCAGGTTTCTGCGGTTAAGTTTCTCAATTTTATTAACTGTTACGTAGATTGTATATCTAGCTAGTGCATCGAGCAGTTTCACAGAACGAGAGTTATAATTTTCGTTATCTAATAATGGTTCGAATTGTTATTTAGCACTTATATTAGTTTTATATTGAGGAAATACATGGAAATTAGCACTGGCATTACTTAAGTCGGTCTTTGAATTACGCAGGCTCACACGTACAAGTCGCTGAGACGAGATATGAGATTGACTAACATAACCTAAAAAAAAATGGTGCCTTAGAAGAGGAAACACATGGGGAAAGGTGGGAAATAGTCGGTGTGTTAATCTGAGTCAGTCAAAGTTAATCTTTATATTCTCTTTGGATTAAATGAGGTTCAGGTTAAACATGGAGCAATATGGGGCACATATTACTTACTGTTCTCCATCCATTACATTAAAGTGCACTCACTAAGGCCCAATTGCACCAACACGCGTTTAGAGTTAAGTAGCGAGTTATGGATTTAAACGCGGTTCCCACAGTCAACGGGTGCTAGCTTAACGAGTTAAACTGGTTTATATCTTAAATTCGTGTTGGTGCAAGTGGGCCTAACAGTCTAAGATCCGGCAAAGATACGGTAGAAGATACCCTCATCTGTTATTAGGAAAAGTCATAGTTGATATAAAAGATATTTTTATGTAGGCTAATAGGCTAGGCTAGACTGTCTAGTAGCTAATATCTTGGCCCCAATGACCTTGATCCCCATCTATGACTACCTACTTCAAGGTAAAATATTCTGAAAAAATTATGCGTATATAGAGTAAAGAAAAATCATATATAACTAAAATCAGATTTTAATAATTTTTTGAGATGTGGAAAATCTGGAAACAATTGATAGAAATGTTTTTCAATAACCCTCCTTTTTGCTTCGCGCAGTCGGGTAAAAAGGAATAAATGCCTGACTTCATTATTTTCCTTTATTCTATGCGCAGAAGTCCAAATAATACTCTATTTAGCTAGCAAGAGAATTATAAGTACCTACCCAAAAGGTTTGGAGGTAAGATGGTCAAGGTATAGATAGGCAAAGGCAACCTAGTCGACAATGTAGGCCTGACACTAATCATGTTATAATCAGAATAACAGACGACCGTGCAACTAATAATTTGAGGGTGTGAGGCCGGATCTTTTACTATACTATAACTCTAATATACTTACCGAACCGTGTTCGTTAAGGCTCAGCAGTACCAAAAATAAGTGTCTTACTGGACATTTCTCGTAAACTGAGTTGATGACCATCGACATCTATCTACAGATACCTTTCCCATACATCATTCCCAACGAGCCAGATGAGACGAAATACTCGTTCGTGTGAGCATGCGTAGACAGAAAGGCGACTTAAGCAGAAATGTCAAAAGTTATAAGAGATTATTCAATTTGGAATAAATTTTATGGGACTAAAATAAGGTAAGTGTATGTACATATTAGGAAAAACCTATTTCCTTGTGGCAAATAAGTATTCAATTTTATTTATTTTCCTTAAATTAGTAAATTTCCTCTTTTCTAACTGAAGTGAGAATGATAATTCTGTATACATGTTGTATATAAACATTACTGTTGAATTATTATTATTATACTGATTATTTAGTTTCGTAGAGAAATTATTAGTTGTTATATATATATAATTACAATTATGAGAGTATAAATATGAGTAAACAATTATATCAAAATATTTTTGGGTTTGATTACTCTACGCATCCTGCGACTATTCTGACTTACTTCTCCGCATTACTGAGCCAAATCGATATGGATTTACACATAGTGTAAGTAGATATTATTATATACAGTGGGCGCAAATTGTACAAAATTAACGAAAAAAAAGTCCTGAAATGAAACCATCGCTATTGAGCAACTTTTTTAATAAAACCTTTAACTATCATAAATACAATACGAGCGTCCGTTATGTCTTCACCTTGCGTTGAATTGTGAGCGACCGCCGCCGCACCGCGCCCCACCCACAATCCACAATCCAAAAGGCACAATTCTCGTTATAAACATTACGCGGGCCCGCAGCGCACTAAGTCACCTCGCCTCGCACTACATTCTGTGTCCGTCTGCCGACTGAAGCGCGCACGGGCACCGCTAGATATGATACACAAATTGCCCATCAGTTACACTTTGCAGCCAAACATTATTCATTACACAGCCACACTGCACAAATACAAAAATAATGTACAATGGACATGCAAAATCTGTTACAGTATATCAGTGCTCCAGTGTGCCCCTTAACAAAATCTCTTCGCCGCACACAGGGTTATATCAAATGCTATCTTAATTTCAACTTATCCGTCTACATGCTTACGGTATGAAGGACATCCACGGTACAAAAGTTAACAGCTACGTGCGACAGAGAGCAGGCTGCATTATATTCGGGGACGGCCGATCGAGAACTATTTGATTAGAAAAAGTTTACAAATATTATGTTAAGATTAATAACAAAATCCAGGATTTCGTTACTTTAGTGAGAATGCCATGAAGTTGCCTTTACTCTAACTACAGTGACAAGGGCTTTGGCATACTAATTTTTGCTCCTAAATCATTTTGATCCTAAATCATACATAACTTAAAGATTGACATATATATAATGTTTTATAGCTCGGCTTTCCGACACAGAAGTACAAATAAATACAAAGCCCATCAAGTCATACACTAATGAGTTATGCATCATTTATTATCTGTTCTCTACGTACTATTAGAAGTGGGCTGCTGACTGGAAAGTACTTACACTGAAGTATCACAAAACATAGCAAATAGATTCTCAAATGAATCACACCTTATACAAACTTATAAAGGTCGTCCCGGAGCGATTTTCGCCTCCTAAATAACCTAGATTAGCCCAACAGGAGGACAACTGTATACTCTTTGAATTTATCCATGCATTATAAATATTTTGTAGTTATAAAACAACATCTTACAACAAAAGCTCGGTATTTTCGTTAATAATCACACGCGGGCGACTAAATCATTTTTTAACAATATAAGTCCATGGGGAAAAGGAATACATATGATTTCTACCTAATTTGGCTCGCGCCCTCGATGAGGACGTAAACAAATGAATTGTAGTACATACAACAAATTACAAAATCGATTAACCTCTTAACATCAAACAACTTATTAAGAAATACTTCACAACAAGAACTAAGTCACTCTGGGCCGGCCCGGGCGGGGCGCCACACAAATTGCACTAATATATCGTTTAATTGTTAGCAATATACTATAACACGCGCTCTGCCTGTTCCAATCCTCTGACACGGCCTTCAAACTATCAATATATGTAGTTGTCATTATACAATATTGTTTATTGTATAATTTCATCCATGTAGGTGACTTAGGCCCGGACTTCATGCATCCGTTTCTCCCCGGAGTTGACCCCACCAATAGGCCCCACCCACTGGTGCGAGCGACAGAGTGAGAACTTCATGCATCCGTTTATCACTCTGTCGCTCGCACCGGTGGGTGTGGCCTATTTTAGTCAACTCCAGGGAGAAACGGATGCATGAAGTCCGGGCCTTACACTTGGACATGTCGAAAATTCCGCCAGTTCTAATTGAATTGGAAGAAGAACTGACGGAACAGTTTGATCAAACAACTTATAGTGTACCTACAGCACATATTTAACATCTGCTGCAGTTACGACTTATGAGCCATCAGTACTATTGTCATTAATATTGACAGTGAAATATTGAGTGTGTGAAGTTCGTGTGAAATTAGGTTTTTGCTGTTGGAGTCATCTCATCATCACGCTGTCGACTCAAACTCGCAACTAACTTCAGACAGGTGCTGGACACAGGCCGAGAGCAGATACAAACACTATTTTAACATTCCAGAAACATAATTGTAGCACCGTTCAACATTTCTTCTTACACATACACTGCGGATCTACTTACATACACAACATCACATCTATGCTCAATGTTTCTGTAAGGAGAGCGGCTCACAAGACAAATTCCAAGCGAATATTTTGGCATTTCTGTTATTTTCGGTACAAATTCGTTACAGTACGCATCTACATAAGTACGAAACTATTCACTCATTAGTCTAGCTACATAATCGATAATATTTTACTATGAGTAAGGTACGATACGAGGCAGAGTTATTTGTAATCAAATATTATTCCCGAGGATCGTGTATAAAAGTTGAAGCTACAAGAAAAATGTTCAAGCTAAAGAGTAGGTAGTTAAAAAATTTTTGCTTTGTAAAACATTACGGTAAATGTTCTCTCTTGTCTATAAACGTGTTTCTTTACAAAAGGTACCTTGGTCTCGCAGTTAAATTGTTGACAGGCGAAATTATCACACATACGTTAGATATCAGAAGTAGACTATGGACGAAGTTATGTACACAGTCCCGTGAGGAATGAGCAGAGGCGGCGGCATGGTGGGGAGGCTTTGTGCCGCTATTTAGTTGAAATCATATTTTCAACAAGATCTCTGCAAATGTAAGCAACATTTACATCGAGTATATACAATATTAACAAATTGAACCGACGCAACCGAAATTTGGCTGAAATTTTACTGGTATATATTATAAAAAGTACGAACCTTGTTGACGTGGAGTGTAAAGCTGCGTTCAGATATGGTTACATCAAAGATATGTACCTACTTAAACAATAAATTAGGTGTCACATTAATTGCACATTACAGTTTGAACAACTCAGATATGCACAATGATGCGACATGCTTAATATTCGAATTCACGTTTTGAATATTCACCTCCGTTATATCCATCCATATATATCTGCGAAAGTTGTCGAAGTTGAAAATAATGTGTTGAAGTCAACACATGAACACCGTTAAAACGACGGGTACAAAATATACAATGAACAGCAACAGTGTGGAATCAAATTCAAAATCATCAGTTGACTTAGAAAATACTTGCAGGGTGCGATAATCTCACGTCACACAGATTTGTACATATTTGTTATAGTTACACTTATAAACAAACAAGTAACCTAATACTTCCACAGGTAGTTCTATTAACACTACAAGAAACTTTGAGAGGTGATTCTGTACATTCTATTTGCATAGAATTTCCTATTCTGAAAACGGCAACTTTAACCCTTCTCCGACGGAGCGGCCGATATCGGCCGCTTTATACATTATTGAAAAAGTAAAAAATAGTGTAGAATCACCGCACAAAACTAATTATAGACATCGTACACTATTAAAATACTTTTTGGGACAGGATAAATGCCTTGGAATTTTCGTCAGACCAAATTCCACCCGATGGGGTGGAGGAAAACTCTCTTAGACATGGAAGCCTAAAGCAGTCCTACGAGTTATAAATGGTGGATGGTGCAATTTTAACTTTTAAGAATACTCTACTGTATATATTTACAAGATCGACAAACCACTTAGTACACCCTTAAAGACATTTCTAGTTTATGTAAAATGCTGAGCCATAAATGCAACCAAAGCGCCGACATTATGGTTACAAGTCTCACGCCCATGTGTCAACAAAAATGCACCCTGAGAGACCATACTTAAGGTGCATTTTGTTAAATTCATTGTCGACAGTGTTATCTGTTGATGGCATTGAAAGGCTTCACGAACTGTTTATAGAAACCAAATTGTGTTTCTCCAAAAAGGAGAAAGAATAAAAAATGCTAACTATGACATAATATTTTCATATCATATTTGGTTAAGTATTAAATTGCCGGATCATACAGAATTCATATCTCGACATTGGCAAATGTCGTAATAGCCACATTGTCACACTGTTTTCTTTGTAAAATTATAGCCAACCAACAATGAATCTTGATTCGCCAGACCCGGCACAGAAGCCTCATCTGTGCTATGTCCGTCCGTCCATTGGCGAGGCTCGGCAAGCGCTACCACATTATACGGCTAATATTACTCTAACTACTGGTTAAATACTCATATATTTAAACGAACGTTGCCCAAAGGATCACAGCAAGTACAAGTTGATATAGTATGTATGTCACATATAAAAATCCCCCCCCCACCTAGTATGCATTGTGTAATTTGTTCAGCGTAACAACACAAAAACATAATTGCAAAACAGTGAAGCTTATAATTTGGTAGAATTTTAAAAGAAAAAGCGCCCGCAAAAGTCAAACCATAAAAAATAAAACTATTTGCTGCTAGAAAATATCAATTTAATAAAATATGAAGACAAATAAAAATTAATATGTAACTTTTTGCAAAACAAATATATTATTTTACAATAAAAATACACACATGTTCTAGGATACAAGCACTTCCTGAAAGGAGACTGAACTGAAATAATTTTTTTTTTTTGTACAATCAAATGAGATAGAACTCACATAATTTCAGAACAAACACTGAGCCTAGGGACCACACATCAGTGCGCCTGCTGTCTGTACTTTTATGTGCAACGTAGCAATGGCAATACACACGCACTGCCGCTGAGCGCCGCGTTCCACTGGCCATCGCTCGGGTTCATCCCTCTCCGACTACGTTCATTTAATTCTGTACATCTTAAATTTTTGGTGCACTCGGTTTCAATATTGCAAATACACTTTATTGCTTCCCAAGGCTCAGTGGTCGGTGTAATTAAGTTAGCGTGCCAATTTACATATAAACTATTGTGTATAAATGCTAAACCTACGTTTAGGGCCGATGTTAGCCACTTTTATTCTCATTTTAACAGATTAGTAGAAGTCCAAGGTGGGATGAAACACCGGAAACTATTGAAAAAAAATCGATTCGGGGCTTTACCCCATTCAAAGCTAAAGTGAAATTCGTTGCCGCTCGGGTAGAGACATCTACTTTCGCTTGCTCTCTCTTCTGACGCTCCACTTGTTTGTCAGTTTTGCAGAGCGAGCGAATTCACCTTAGTTTTGAATAGGCCTTTAGCATGCGAGCAACACTAGACGATAACGGCACCACACCGGTGTAGTGTAAGTGACGGAAGCAAGGAAACAATATAATGTCAGAAATATTTAAATCTCTTCAGTTGCCTAGTAGCAAACGAACAAAATGTCACCATTAAAATTGTCACTCCATAGGTCGCCCGTTCAGATCCGGCTCGAAGGACCAATATAGATAATGTGGCCGGCTTTCTCAATGTAAAACACACATATTTTTCTCATATAAATTTTAATGGTGACATTTTGTTCTTTTGTAACTAGGCAACTGAAGAGATTTAAATATTCCTGACATTATGAATTTTTTCCTTGCTCCCGTCGCTTACAGTTAGCATCATGACAGCGGAACATGCAGCAGTTGAGACATATTATCTCACTGCTGCCGTGCTGCGATCACGTTGTTCCCGTGCCGTTATCGTTTAGTGCTTAAGCAGCTATATTAGATAGCTTCCTTTCAAGTGTCCTTTACCTTAGAACAGCGTGTACACTCCCAAACAGTACTATAATACTTTTCACAAGGATGGCTTCGCCGCTGCGACGAAAGTCAGTTAACGAAAGTTCACACGGGTAAACTGAAAGCGTGGGTTTATCACAGCGGTGACGATCGTGTCGAGCTCCTGAGTATTGAGTTCGCTACAACCTCAAATCTACCCGGTTCATGTACACTGAATACATTGGTAATCTAGCTACGGGGGCCTGTCGACGCCTATGTTTGCGACCGGCTGACTTTGTGAGTGCCTCGAGAGACATACAAAGTGTGATCGATTTTGAAGTGTTCTGTTCGCCATTCTTACTTTGGTACTTTACAAAAACTTGTCTTAGTAAAAATTTCACTAAAACAAAAGTTTAGGTCAAATTTTTTTAGGCCAAAAGTATGTTTCAACCGAGATTTTAACAGATAGTTTGTCAAAAGTTGAAACGCAAAATGTTCAGAAAACACAAATTTTTTAACTAAAACATTTTTAGACTATAAAAAATGTATGTAGAGGTAAGGACAAACTAATTTGAAAAAAAAAAGGTTTCCCTCTAAAGCAAACTATTCTCCTCGAATTCGTAATGTTGAACAGAACACCCCACCAAACTGTGCATAATGCCTCACACTCTGTAGAAGGAGGCGGAGTGGCGCAGGCGTCGCGTGCGTCTCGCTACGAGCTAGGAGACGGGAATGGATCATCTCTCCGCGCCGGCGTCGCGCTCGCCCGGCGGCGACGGCTCCTCCGGCGAGTCGTCGTTGCTCTGGTCCATCGGCTCGCATTGCTCCTCGACCGTCTTCTCGATGTTGTCGAGGGGCCGGTTGCGGTTGGGCTCGGCGTAGGGCGCGAGCCCGGCGAAGGCGTCCGGCGAGATGGCGGTGATGGCGGTGAGCAGGTTGGAGACGAGCTCCGTGGAGCCGCCCTCGGCCGGCGCGTTGTCGTTGCCCAGCACGTTGAGGTTCTGCATTGCGCGCTGCAGTTGGCCCGCCTCCTCCGTCCCACACTCTGCAGAATTTATCTGATCTGACTTGGCTGGCTCACTTTCTTGATGTGAGCAAGCTCATAACACCATGTTTGTGCCGGGACTAGGTGTTATACCAACAAGCTTTTTTTTTCTCTTTTAGGGTTTCGTAGCAAACTCTCCTAGTAAGCCCTTATTAAAATTGGTCAGGTGTTCACCTGTCTGTCTGCCTGTCACAGCTCTTAAAAGCTTTGAGCAATATTCTTGAAACTTGGAATGTTTATAGATTCCCCGAAGAAGGGAACACAATTTTAAGACTAATCCATTTTAGGACTAAACAACTATAATTAACAGGGGCTGTAAAGACTATGCAGAAAATAACAATATTTTTCTAATATGTCGAGTAGTATTATCCATAAGTTCTTAAAAAACCTAGATTACTAAAATTTTAATTTGAAATTTTAAGACTGGTATAAGAAATATGTAAAGTTTGCTTTGCCCAAGGCATTGGAAAACGCAAAGCAAATGAATGCTACGGAACCCTCTGCATGTGCAAGGAGTAGAAGTAGCGCGATGGTGACTTATTTGTATGAAATCCAGTGAATAACCAAATTCCCAAATAATACATTATGTGAGTTTTGATACCTCCGAGTCATCATTAACAAACTTTAGACAAATCCTTTGTAAGTGCTGTTATCGTTTTAGCACTGTAAAGCCGCGTCTCCTGCGAATGTTTTTTTCGAAACATTACCAGAAACATCGAAACATTGGGGCGTGGCCATACACATTTGTATGAAAACAAATGTTTTTGTGTAATGTTTCTTGTGCAATGTTTCGAAAAAACATGCGCAGGAGACGCGGCTTATTATAGCACAACATAAGGCATTTATGTATTTATTTACCTTTATGGTTTCCATGACAACGATATGAGCAGAGATCAAGTGCGCGGAGCTGCGCTTATTTGTGGC
This sequence comes from Nematopogon swammerdamellus, assembly GCA_946902875.1. Classification (NCBI taxonomy): domain Eukaryota; kingdom Metazoa; phylum Arthropoda; class Insecta; order Lepidoptera; family Adelidae; genus Nematopogon; species Nematopogon swammerdamellus. Next base: position 16,797,577 of record OX336345.1, read on the forward strand.
ACACCGCGAGGAATCGCGCTACTTCCACTGTGCGCTTACCAGACATCGCTACACAAAGGGGGTTACCTTCGGTGTGCGCACTAGCGGCGCCCGCCTGCGCGGAGAAGTCCCAGTAGGGCACGAACTCGTCGGGCAGCGCCGAGCCGAACTTGTCGTTGTCCTCGTCGTTGTTGAACTGCAGCTTGCCGGCGGGCTCGGCGGCGCCCGCGCCCGGGAACTGCGCCCACCCCTCCTCCGCGCCTCCGCCGCCGCCGCCACCCACGCCGCTCGCGCCCGCCGACTCCCACGCTGATCACATTTACATTGCCCATTTTAGCTGCGTTCTAACAACCAATTGTCGTCTGACAGCTGACAAAGCGTTCCAGAAACATAATTTTATTTATTCTTAAATTTGTTTGTTTTGGTTTAGTACTTAGCATATTATGTTGCTTATAATATTTTATAAGATAGATGCAAAGGTGAGAAAAATTGGTCCCCGACTAGAATTCGGACTGAGATTTTAAGTTCCAGGTTCAAGTCCTGGGAGGCGGAATTTTTTTTTTACTTAAATTTTTTTTTTTTTTTGCTTCTATCTAATAAAAAAATACTTGTTAATATTTATTTTTCTGCTTATATTAAGAGCACCTTCATCTATTGGTAATATTTGAGAATGAGAACAGTGAAATGAAGCTTACGTGAGACAGCGTCCAGTATTTCTCCAGGATATTTAGGATTCTTGGAACCGTGCACCATCGCCATGTACTTCTTCCAATCCCACGCTCTGCAAGACACAAAAAGGATATTGACGCAAAAATTCAACTTAGTAAGTCCGCACAGCTACACTCACAACAAAATAGCTAACCTTGGGTAGCAATGCACCAGTGTTTTGATGATGCTGTTGCAGTTGGGACATTTCTACAAGTTGCTGGATCCCTATATTATGTAGGTATCTTAAAAGAATCGCTAATAAACACTTTTTTTTTTTTATTTGAATTTGATTAGCGATAAATTGTCACCGCTCAAAACAACATGCTACGGAAATATTTGGTAGCTGGTTACTCCTGTCTGTTGAGATTTTACCGATCTGGGAAAGAGTACCACCAGTCTAATTCCAGCCACTCCAGACAGAACACATGGAGCTCAACTGACTTGCGCAAACACATTTGCACACACTCGCACAAATACACCCTCATCAAATACATGATCTGATCACCTTTCAACTACTAGGCACCCTCACATCAAACGTTTTTTTATGTAATCTGGTATGGGTGGCTGAGTCAGAGGGGTCAAAGCACATGCACCGACAAGCCAATATCACCTGGAACGAACACTGTTCACCATTATTTAAGTCGCTAAAACTATTAACAACATACGACATTTATGTAAAGAAAGCAGCAATCTTCGCGAGACTAAACCATAGCGAATACAATAAAAACACACATAAATACGAAACTAGAAATAAGTCAAACTTACAATATGACACACACAGTACAAATAAATTTCAAAGGGGACTACATTTTAATAGCGTCAATATATATTAATAAACTGCCGAAATATATAACAAGTGAGATCAATGATGTAAGGTTTAAAGTAAGACTACACGATTGGCTGTTGAAACAAACACTATATGATCTCACAATGTGCAATATATTAACTTAGGTAGTACAAACGTGACGCAAATGAAATGAATGTATGTTAAAATATATGTATACGAAATTATGTAAAACAAAAAAATAATAAATGAATAAATAAATAAAACATAAAAATAGCCAATAATTGTAAGAACATATTTGTGTATTTAGCTGTAGAAAATCATAATATTATATTGACAAATTATTATTACAGGAATTTTACTGACGATGTGAATTTGAATGTGAACAATTGAATGTGAGCAATCATATTTACAAATAAATGTTTTTGACTTTGACTTTTGACCTCCGAGAGTTAAGAGGACTTAGTTTAGTGTGGGAAATAAATTTGTAAATGCTGTAAATTTATAATAAATAAATCGATTTTAATTGAGTTAATTAGCAACAAACTGGCTCACTCTTTCTCCTAGTTCTATGTTGTTATTTCTGTATGAAAAATAGTTTTTCTTACGCAAAGAGGAAATAAACAATATTCTATTCTAGCAAAATGTTTAGCAGATTTATATGAATAACTAAGGTGACTAATCAATAAACAGTAAGTGCCCAGTGTACGGTTCGCGCGGCCGGAGTGCCGCTTAACTTCGACAATCGCTCGTGAGTGCTTCGCCTGCATCGCCGAGCCACCGAGGCTGAAATATTACTATAGTCTGTTTTTTTGGAAGACGGAGGAAAGTGACATTTGGAGTGTTGCCAGTTTCTGACAAATTTTAAATAGGCATGTAGTTGCTATCGATACTTTTATCGATTGATTAACTAATGAAATGCTGTAAACTCTAATATTTACCTAATTGTGGATTTAATTGACAATATATTAAGCTAAATCTAGCTAGAAAAATGTTAAGTTTAAGGCAGCGCCACAGGTAGCGCATAATATGTATGAAGGTGTATCGTGTCGTGTTCGTGTCGTGTAAAAGTCGATACTATTTTCATCGACTACAATCACTAGTGGTGCAAAGCGTGCAACACTCTAATGTCAGTCAAACGTCAATTTACTCCGTCTTCCAAAAAAACAGACTATAGCAGAATGTTTAGCAGATTTTTATTTAATAACTAAGGTGACTAATCAATAAACCGTTAGTGCCCAGTGTACGGTTCCCGCGGGCGGAGTGCCGCTTAACTTCGACAATCGCTCGTGAGCGCTTCGCCTGCATCGCCGAGCAACCGAGGCTGAAATATTACTAGTACTAAGCGGTATGAAGTTTAGCGATGCGATAGTACTGACTTGTCACCGTCGTCCTCCTCGAATATGTCCGGGCGGAACGGCTTCTGACTCAGCCGCTCTCTGACGCCCGCGCTCGAACCGGCCGCTGGCTCCATGTGCTCGCTCTGCTCAAACAAATATCTCTCTTATGTTTGTGTTGTATGCTAAACCTCTTGCGTTATGTGGGCAGGGCGTGGGCCATTCTCCGCACTAAGACCTCTAAACCGTACGTCGTTTGTTATTTTTTCTCTCTTATGATTACAGCGATAGAGTTCAAAATGTTGTTTAACATCAAAACTTAGCGGGCCCAATCTGCACACTTTGCGCGAATCAATATTGGCATGGCATATTTAAAAAATCTAGTAAATCTTTTGTCTAGTGTTCATCGCCGGCAATCGGCCTTTGCTATAAGCAGGTAGGTACAAGAAAAATGTCAATATAAAAAATTCTATAAAACATTAACGTATTGGTACTCAAAGTGAGTATTTTCCATTGGCTTGCCAATTACATAATAAAAACACATACCCAATTGACCCTCCAATGAGCCGCAAACATACATTTTGGGAAAGTGATTCCTAAACTACCCGCGGAATAAAATACCACATGCATTGTACAGTGTGCGGCCGGTACTTTATAAGAATAGCCCCAGTGCATCTCTCCCCGTGTATGTCGTAAAAGGCGACTAAAGGATATGACTCCCTTCTTATATTACTAGGTGGTAGGGTTTAACCCGCCCGAGTTGATACCACCGCTCTGAATGAAAGGTGGGTCGAAAAGGCTATGTAAATAGTTTGTGTTTTCCGTCCAGTTCAGTGTAGCCGGCACGACCGAAGGGAAGCGCGCAGCTGCAAAGCAATAATGCACTTTACACTCGATCGTTTAGGTACATTTTCGCATGCAGCGATTGGCGACGTGAAACATTAGGCTATTAAAGCCGAAGGTATAGAACTTTTTCTATGGAGCGATTTATCTGTTACGAAGTAACTATTATGTAATCTGTGACGGAACCCTAAAAACAGCAAAACAACAAGAGCAACACTCACGTCATACTGATAGTTGGAGTAGTACTTGTCGAACACCTCGTCTGTCGCGTTGTCGTCCGCACCCAACTCGTCCAGCTCGCCTACTGCCGTCGCCGCCACGCCGTTGAACTGTCAACAAGTCAACACACCTGTCAGTAACGTCGTTGTTGAACTTTCGGCACGTCTACGCACCTGTCAGTCATGTCGTTGTTGAACTGTGAACAAGTCAACATGTGTCAATCAAGTTGTTACTGAACTGTCAATAAGTCAACACACCTGTCAGTAACGTCGTTGTAGAACCTTCGGCACATCTACACACCTGTCAGTCATGTCGTTGTTGAACTGTCAACAAGTCAACTTGTGTCAGTCAAGTTGTTACTGAACTGTCAACAAGTTAACACACCTGTCAGTAACGTCGTTGTAGAACCTTCGGCACATCTACACACCTGTCAGTCATGTCTTTGTTGAACTGTCAACAAGTCAACACACCTGTCGGACACATCGCTTTTGAACTGCGAACCAATTTGTTTTATTGTATTTCCAGCAACAGGGTATAGCAAGCTATGTCTGGTCAGCACAACAAAAAGTTGTGTACCATGGTGATGCGTAATGAAACTATTGTTGGCGGTGATTGACATCAGATATGTTTGACGACACATGTTTGAAGTTGTGTTTGTGCATGCGGACACAACGCCCAACATAATCGCTTTTCATCTTAATTTATTTTTGGTACTGGAGTTATTAAATCTCCAGTACCAAAAATAGATTAAATAAAAAGATATGATAATACTATGGAGAAAACTCTGTAGTAAGTATTACATGATGTGAGAAATTAACTTGTATTTATTATAATAAAAAATTTGGTACTTACATCGTAATTGGGGTCAGACAATGTCTCCGACTGAAACATAAACAATTACAATTCTAAAATGAACTGAATATGTATTTACCACAAACAAACAAAAGGATAGACCATCTTTGTAAAGTAAATAAGGATAGATCATCTTTGATGGATATACTGTAATACATTTGGATTGCAAGACCAAAGGCAATCACTGATATGGCACCTAGTCCACCAAGGTGTGATAGTCTGACATCACGTGTGTAGTAGTAGGTGATATAGCCAATCTATGGAGCCTCCATAGATTCCATAACCAGCTAAAGCGGTCAAGCGAGATGAGGCCCTATATGCCCTATTTTTTTCGACATTTTAGACCCAGTAGTTTCGGAGATAAGGGGGGAATGCTCGATTTTATATATTTTCTTTAATTACCTTTTAAACTATATTTGTATTCCTAAAAATATACACGGTGAACAAAAAACCTGTCGAACACCCGAAGGCAGGAAGTACAGTTTCAGATACTGAATCGGATAGGCTATTTTTTTTTTTAATTCGGACAAAATTTTTCAATTAAAAAATAGAATTAGTATCACGACCTTTTACTTCTAATGCAAAATTCTCTAGGAGGCGCGGCGGCGAGGCGGCGGCGGGCAGCGCGCGCTAGACACAAAGGCCGCCTCGCCGCCAGTTTCATAATCATAAATTATCTTGAGGCGGTGAGTGAAGTGAAGACAAGAGAGCGTGTTCTTGTCTTTAGTGAAATTCTTTGTAAAATAATTTGCCGATTTTAATATTTTTTTTGTCTTCTGTACTGAAAATGAATTTGATAAGTACTTTGAGATCAGTTATTCTCAAATCAAAATAAACGTGCAGTTCGCATAATAAAGTTTTATGGCTTAGTGAAGGGAATCTCCCTTCACTAAGCCATAAAATTTTGTTGTACGAGCTGCACGTTTGTTTTGATTTGAGTGCAACAAACTATTATTTTGTATACCTACTAAGTTTTTACCTAGGTAGTTACCTAGAAGACTGATATCACGTGCTTAAGATAGACATATGGTAGTAGGGTTTAACTTCACATCACTGTTATGATGGCAGGCAGACATAATTTAGTTATTTAAAGACATCTTGATACTTAGGAATAATTGAAAAAGGGCATATTTTCATATAAATTTCGAAAAAAAAACTAGCCTATCTGATTCAGTATCAGAAACTGTACTTCCTGCCTTCGGGTGTTCGACAGGTTTTTTGTTCACCGTGTATATTTGTATTCCTTGTAACGGGCCCTTTTCATTAATGAATCAGATGACGCTCTTAAAAAAAAAATTTTTAACTTTCAAATTTGTGCCCCTAAAATCTAAATTCGTTGATTAACACTTTACGTCCGTGAAGGTTTGACAGATGTACACAACAGACACAAGAGTGGACCCTTTAAGGGTTTAGTTTTTTTCCTCTTTTGAGGTACAGAACCCTAAAAATACTAAGAATATAAATGTATATGTATATTCTTTATTGAACTCCAATTTATACAAATTAGGCACAATAGGTGAGCTTAATTGCGTTCTATTCTAACCAACCTTTGGGATGCACAAAGAGAGATAAATAAATAAATAAATAAACTTACCTCATAGTTAGCATCTGCAGGATGGTACCCGCCCTGCAACCCAACAAACATTTATTATAAGTTTACTCAACTTTACCTGTTGTTTTACATAATAATAATATACTATTTAATTTATCACAGTGGCTGATTCCACTAGATTCCAAAATCAAATATGACATCGATTTTGAAATCAATCAAAAGTTGTTCAGGTATCAGGTATAGAATACATTTCGGGTACTATCACCTATCAACCCGTTGACTTCCGAAAGTTAAATAATGCTACCCCCCTTGACTTCCGTGCCGGAAGGAATTTCGCGAAATTTCGTGCACGCACGAAAACATAAACACTAATATTTCGTCAAATAATTGAGTCATATCAATAAACTCTACAATTATAGCCAATGAAATTATCCACAAACTATGTAAAACACGTGAGGATTCATTTTTAGAAGTACAGACGATTTTTTTAACTCCAGGAAAAACAAATCCAAATTGTCTGAATTTTCTAACCTAAAATTGGCAATTCCGCTTTACAAATAATAAATACCAAATTGTAGGTGAAAAATGCTGCCACTAAAACGCTGAACAATGTACATACGAGGCTATTGAATTCCATCCACAAAAAATTAAGAAAATAAGGAACCTCCAGTCAAAAATAACAAGATCTCAGAATATATTCTTTACTGTTTGAGTGCAGAATTCTTTGTAGGTGTGTTTCATGTCAATGGAAAGGCTTTTAAATCATCTATCTAAAGTGCTCTCTCGTTCTAATAAGAACAATTCATTGAAACAGCAATAGATGTAAACTTCCACTGTGTCCGCACGGAACAGATAGGTCGACCGTCCAGTGTCGAGTTGGATCGTCAAGGGTTAATATGATACCATGTATCAAACCGACTGTACAAAATAACATTAAAATTAATAATAGTATCTAATACCACCACCTATCGCTCGAAGCTAGTCTCGCGTCGTCCCGGAGAGCTCCGTAGCCACTGCCTGCACCCGCCAGCGTGCTTGGAGGCCTGCCTCCCGCCGCCGGCGTATATTTACCGTTTTTATTTAGATTTTTATGAATTTTGTGTATTTTTATAAGTTTTAGTATAATATAAAATATGTAAAATTAATATAAATACATGGTAAAAATGTGAAAATAAAGACAATAATAATAAAACGCACAAGGGGCGTCTCCCTGAACAGCGGCTGCATCTTGTCCTCCTTGAACTGCGCCCAGCGTATGCCGAGCTCGTCCGGCACACCCACCAGCTCGTACAGCCGCTCGTCCAGCACCTGGACACACACCGCACGCACTGTAGCGACCTCTATCTAGCCCAACCATAACAAGAGTACTGCGTTGCTTCGCACTGCAGAGACAATGATGTTCATACAAATGCCGCTAGGTGGCGCTCATCGGCATATCAGTATATTTTATTTATTTATTTATTTATATCTTTATTTCACCCAACTAGCCATATTAAAAACATTACATACTACATATTGTATTACCCTAATAATTAAAATTATTTTTCTCCAATTTTGTTTATACGGGTCCAAATAGGTCCACATACGGGTCATGTGTCATATTGGTCTGCCGACGCAGACTATTTATTGCAATGAATACCTAATTGTATGATTCTGAAATTAAAAGTTCGGTTTTTTTTCTCTCTTTTATTGCAATCAAATAAATAAAATATGGGCGAAAGTTAATAAATACTTAATGCCTCCAGACATATTCTACCAATATACATTTGGGATATGATAACTGCTAGGTAAGTGGGAGAAAGAAATTTATACTCTTCGAGCGTTGATGACCGACGAGTTTATTGCTGCGCCGAAAAGGGACCAAAATGTTAGTGGTAAGTACGTCCTCGCCAGCGGCCTTTCTGACTATCGGCATTTATACACGCTCTTTGACCAAGCCTCAATTTTAGTTCTAAAAAAAGGTAAAGATATGCCCCATTTCTGAATGTAATGCAGTTTATTAGCAACAAACTGCATTAGCAACCTTGAAGATGTTTCGACAGAGGTCGTGACGCGAGTGCGGTTTTTGCCAGCTTGTCGCTTTCGGCCGTGAACACAATTTGCTCAAAGTTAATTCCACATAAAACTGTATGCCCCTTCTAAGGTGGTCACCCAGATTTGTACCACTGAACTGGATGAACGTTGGTCGAAACGGCTATGACAATTAGTTCATGCTTCCATCAGGTTCAGTGTAGTCAACACCACGCATAGCTAGTTAGTCCGAGCAATGCAGTTTATGTCGATATTTCTAGACGAAATCTGTACGTTATCAGAGAGGAGACCATTTATATTGAGGCTTTCTACAAGTCTCTTGTTTCACAACACGCTCTAATATTTTGGAGAAGATGTTGAGCAACGAAATAGGCCAGTAATTCGCGAATGCTGTTATAGAACCGACCTTAAATACGGCCATCAATGAGAACCAATGAGAGGCACTGGCAAGAATCTAGCAGGTAATACATCAGACTATGCTAGGTAATACCTGGCAGGTATAACCTGGTATAACTAATATAATAAACAGATGTATTCACCTGCTGCAGCAGCTCCAGAAGTAGTACTACATGTCCCATGTAGCCGCTGCGTGCCGGACCTCCTTCCCTGAAAGTTTCACACATTTCAATATTTTTCCGAAGAATCAAGAATGCTCAGTTGTGTCGCTGACTCAGAGTGAGAAAAATGCTTTTCGCAGCATTGTACAGATCGTAGGCATCGTCGGCATCGGAGTTTAGTTCTCTTTCTATGGTTTGCCATAGAAGTGCGTTCACTCATCCGCGCCGGACGAACTTATGAAAATATCAGAAATGCCGATGATGCTTACGATCAGACCCCCTCAATGACCAATTGACCTATATTAAATATTTTAATGTGTAATAATTATATATCTATTTTATTTCTAGTAATGATACATTTTGAATTTAAATTTTACTTCATAATTTTAAGACAATTTAGAAAATTTGTTCCTTGCCAGGTTAGACTCCTAACATAATTTTCTGCCTTTTAATGTGAATTTAAAAATGTGATAAGTGTACAGTGTACCTAACGATGAAATTAATAAAATACAAAATAGATTGTTAATCACCAAGGTCACCATGTGGATGCCTCGGCGCCACATGCCGCGCTTACTATAAACATATACTTAATGGAGTTCATGAAATAGATGGAAGTGTAAAAAATGTGTACTTACTTGGTAAGATTTTCTTCAAAAGTGTCCATCAGTCTTTTCAGTAGATCACATTCGATTAATATCTGAAAACAAATATTGAGATGTAAGAAAAATATTACCCTCCTTTTTGCATCGCGCAGTTGGGTAAAAATCCAAGTCAAATAACTTTGTGATATGGCGGAACGTTTTCATGGATGAAATCTGGCTAAACGGCCAAAATAGTTTAATAGGTCAAACTAGTTGAATGTCGTAAAGACTAAATGAAGTAATTTGAATCGGACTGGTTTTATAAGGGGCTATGGAGCCCTAAAAAGGGCACAGCCACTCCACACAGAAAAAACTAACAACAAATGATCTATCGATACATATAACGCACAAGGAGAATCAATACTGATTCATAATAATTTTGTATTGGAATAAAATAGTTATGCCTAGGAACCAAGTCATGCAGTATGTAACCTTCTCTCTCTCTCTCTCTTGCATCCATTCGAGCACCCGTCTACACCAGCGGTTATTGGGTCTGCGACAGATGTACCCAGCCCAATGCCACTTCAGCATGCTAGTTTTCTTAGCAATGTCAACTACGATGCTTCTTTGTCGTATTTCCTCTTTGTATTTCATCGATCAAAGAAATTCGGAGGTAATATACAGCGCTATACATGTATAGCGTCACACCTTTTTCCCAGCAGGGTAGGCAGAGACAACGAATCTCCACGGTTTTTAATGTAATGATAAGCATAAAATACAACTGACATGTTTAGCATACTGCGTCTGGTACGGTAGGTTGTTGAGGGCGCAGGAGATGGCGCGGTAGGTCTGCGCGTGCAGGAAGTTATTGCCCGGACATCCGAAGAAGAGCTCCAGCAGTGTGGACAGCGTGCCGAGCGCGATCAGCGCCGACGACACCTCCTCCGCCGGCGAGCCCGTCAGCGACGCTATTAACGTCGCCACCTGCAGCCGCGCCATGCCAACCATTTTGCGGTTCTGTAAGCATATTATTATATTGTTATATTTAATTTTATTATAGAACAGAAAAAAAAACTCTAAATTCCAACGTACAAGATGTGACAAATACTTATAAGGCTTAAACTGCTGGCTCTGAAATACTCCCTTGCCCCTTACTAGGTGGTAGGCTCAAATTGTAGCCGACCGGGTTGGTACCACCGTACTGGATGTAAGATTGCCGCATAGCAGCCTCGGCTGTGTTCTCCTCTAGTCCTGTATAGCCAGCAATCCAGGGAAGTCTCCAGTATGGCACCTACCATCTCGGAGGTGATATTGGCTGGTCGGAGCATGCACTTTGGCCCCTCCGACTCAGCCACCCATACCGGATAACATAAAAAAAAAAACACCGCGCAGAGCACATACTACTTACGCCGCCGGCAGCCATCTGCTGAATCTCTGCACGGCGAAAGTGACATGGAACTATAGGATATGAGGCATATTTATGTCTGGGAATCCAAAGAGTTCATTAATAAAAAAAAAAGTAACAGCAATATTGAAAAATCTCTCTTTGAGATTGCAGCCTGGGTGCCTGGCTGTGTTATAAGTAGTCTTGTCCAAAGACCGACCGACCGACCGAACCGATATACCTCACTGAAGTGAACGAACGAGCAAGCTCAGAACAACTGAGCAAAATATCTCGCCCGCTCAGCTGCTCAGCCGCTCAGCCGCTCTCAGAAGGTCGGTCGGTCGGTCGACCGAACGAGCAGAGGTGAGAGCGAGCGGAGATGAGAGCGAGCGAAGGCGCGAGCCGCGAGGCGCGGTCGGTCAGTCGGTCGGTAGCGGGAGCGCACTACCTACTTTAGTGAGCCTGAGCTAACTGCCTGAGAACTACAAAGAGCGAATCAGTACAGTGAACGAGCAAGGTAAAGACTGGTTATAAGGCACTGTACGCCTATGCATTCCAGAGAACAAATATAGTACTAATATGGCGATTGTCACGTCCTCTTGTATATTTTCGTGCATGGTGTAAGTAAGAGGCTACCTCCGGTGTGTGCGGGTACGGCGGGGGGTCCTGCAGCAGGGTCTGGTGCAGGAGCGGCAAGTGCGGCGCCACCGCCGACACCACCGCCCGCCGCGTCTCCGCATTCACCAACTCAGAACTGCAATGTGCAAACTCATCTCAACCGACTGCCTACTCTAGAACTTATTTTTTTTAAATCTCCTTATGATACTGCAAGCTGTCAGGTATTTGACATGGAACAGTAGTAGGTTATAAATGTTAGTTGTCTTGCACGGACAGTATCCATTAATTACACTCGTATTTTTTATATTAATGTCTTCTCAGTAGAGTAGATCTTGTGGAGCTTTCCTCTTTAGTCTACTGAAGGTAATCTTGTCTTCCATTAATTTGCAAGCCAGTTCGTTGGGGTGGTTTTGTATTCTCACTTTGTATTGAATTGTTTGTGTTTTTATTTCTTCTTTTACAGTTGGGATGTTTAAATCGCGGTGTAATCTCTCATTGGTTATGTACCAGGGGGTGTCTACGATTATTCATAGTGTTTTCGATTGAAACCTCTGTAGAATTTCTATGTTTGAACTACTTTAGAACTAACACCATCATTTAGGGAGACTAAATTTGTTTTTTTTTATACGTAGACTGTTGGTGAGCACAAGTGAGAGGGATATAGTATTTATTGTGGACTTTGTTGAACATTCTCTATTCCTTAGGGACTCTGGGCCCTAAGGAGTTGAGAAGATATAAGTACTATGCGGAGATTATTAATAATAAAGCATCGTGTGGGGCCGGTACTTTAAAAGAATAGCCCCACTGCATCTCTCCCCGTGCATGTCGTAAAAGGCGACTAAGGGATATGACTCCCTTCTTATATTACTAGGTGGTAGGGTTTAGCCCGCCCGGGTTGGTACCACCGCACTGAATGAAAGGTCGGTCGAAACGGCCGACCTGAAATTTTTTTTGTGTTTTCCGTCCAGTTCAGTGTAGCCCGCACGACCGAAGGGAAGCACTGATGTGGCACCAAGTTCACCCGGTGTTATGGGCTGACATCACGGATGTTGTAGGTGATGTAGCCAACCGTGTCAGTTTCCATAAAAAAAAAAAAATTTTTGAAAGCCCTAAAAATATATATTTAAATACATATAACATTTGAGGTGTCATGGAACGACCCGTGCCGGGAAAATTTCTACGGGAGAAACGAGGAGATCAAGTAGTACTCGTAGATATTGCGCACCGGGTCGCCAAGTTAAAATGGGCTTGGTCTAGTACCTATACTGAAGAGACGATGATCGTTGAGGAAAACGAGGCCTAGACTTGGCGGCCATGCAGAGGGAAATGGAGTGTCGGAAGAACACCCGCCGTGGATGACGGAAGGACATCGTCAACGTGTTTGGTAGGCAGTGATTCCGTGCCGCTGAAAGCCGGGAAAAGTGAAAGAAATATGGAGGAGGTGTGCTTCCTGCAGTGGTAGTATAATAGAAGTACTTTCATAAGCTGCTAAAGAAATGGGAAGAAATAAGAATAGGAGCGGAAGACTGAGTTAAGGGCAGCGGGAGCCCACGCGGGGTTGCATAGGAATGTGGTGCAAACTAATGAACTTGCTGCGAGGGGGGTTTGCGTGTCATATCGAAATCAATAAAAAAGGACCATTATTGTCAGTTATTCGTGTTCATGAAACCTACAAACAAGTGGCATTCGTTCAAAGATGCACTCATGAACTGTGGAGCCGAGACGCGGATGCCCATATCCCAAAGTTAGTGCACAAACAGTTTACAGCCTAATGCTGAGGTCCAGAAGTCTTGTTGAATGTTACACGCAATAGATATACTATGAAGGCGGTACTCACTCGACAGGATCGTCCTGAAGCGAGGCGAGGAGCACGGTGACACCGTTGACGACGGCGTGGCGGCGAAACTCGAGCGGCGACGTGAACATGGATTGCAGCAGAAGGTTGATGACAAGCTCCGACTTGCACTGCGCCATCAGCTGCGCGCCGCTCTGCGGTCTGCCACCCACACATCAGTGACGTGTTGTTGTTGTTGTTGTTGTTGTTTTGGTTTGGTGTTGGCTCTAGGCCTGCAAACTACCCCACAGCCAGCCTATGTCTTCCATGAAAGCCACAATTCGACCGGGGTGTCTGCAGGCCGCTTATCCCTTAGTCGCCTTTTACGACATGCACGGGGAGAGATGCAGTGGGACTATTCTTATTAAGTACCAACCCCACACAGTACTCATCAGTGACGTTCCACAGAGCCTAATCGGAGACCTAACCTTGTCTTGCTTCATACTTATAGACACAGAGGGCTATTTGGCAGCGCATGCGAGCACGTAGAGGTGCGAGAACCACTGGAGGGAGAAAGGAGGGGAGGGGATGATCGGAATCACACCTGTCACTCTCGATTATATTAAACAAACAGCAATACAAGTTCAATCAATAAATTGATAGTTTTAAAGAAAGCGCAACATTGAGACTGTCCCAACTGAAGGAAAGTTACTAACAATATGTTATGCATATTGGGCATGCGTCACAAACACATGGATCACAAAAATAAGCACCCTACTACTGCCATATATATACTACTATATTTTCTTTCGGGTGCCTACCTAATATATGAACAACTATAGCAAAGCATGGTTGTAATCATTACAAAATTTCCTACAAATGTATCTATACCTTACACTGCACTCGCCCTTGTTTTCATTCCAAATTGTGAGTTAACATTCCAATTCAAATATATAGCGAGGTTAAGTTTTTTTTTATGGGGCTGTCATAGTCGCAAGGCGGTTAAAGTCTTATTGAAATCAAGATAAAAAAACGTATTTTTTTCAATTTCACGCACTCGCAATTTAATAAAAACCTCCAATAAAAACACATTCACTTCAGAAATGTTGTATTCTTTAGAATACACAAACAATACACAAGGCGATACACAAACAGAACCAACTACTGACAAAAACACTAAAAATCATTTTTATTTGCAGCAGCGGTGCTTGTCGGCCATATAGGCTTGACTGGTTCGCTTTTTATAGGTCCTTCAAAGCAAAATCACGCTTCGGGGCAAGATTGGAAGGGAGGTAGATAAAAAGGGCATAAATAACTACATATTACTTGTCTTTTTCTGGTTTGCACTTACCTCGGCCCGCGCTTCCGCACTTCGCCCCTCACGCTACACCCGCTGACGCCGAGCCTTGGAGGAAATGCTAGGCCTCAGCGGGTGTAGCGTGAGGCGCGAAGTGAGGAAGCGCGGGCCGAAGTAAGTGCAAACCAGAAACAGACGACTAGTATATGAACGCTGATGAGAGCTGACCTGGTTGTGCAGCCCTCGCCGTAGCAGCCGACGAGGATGATCTCGCACATGAGGTTGGCGGCGTTGGCGGAGCGACCCGCCGCCACCCGCGCCGCCCTCATCTCCTCATCGTAGGCGGGCAGCTGCTCCGCGTCTGCCGGCACTTCCGCCACCACCTCCCGGCGCGTTGAGTCACCTGCACCGTAAGAGTGATGGATTGTCAGCCTCGATAGCTCAGTGGTGCAGACAGTCGACTATTGCTATTGATTGTTAAGCAACGCTGGGCGCGGTCAGTACTTGGATGGGTGACCTCTCGATCGTTGGAGGCTGACCGTGGTTCGGAATCCACGTAAAACTGTAGGTCCCTTCCCTTCCCACCTTACTCGGTGGTAGGGTTCAACCCGCCCGGGTTGGTACCACCAAACGTCGGTCGAAACGGCTATGTAAATGGTTTGTGTTTTCCGTCCAGTTCAGTGTAGCCGGCACGACCGAAGGGAAGCACTGACGTGGCACCAAGTACACCCGGTGTTATGGGCTGACATCACGGATGTTGTAGCTGAAGTAGCCAACCGTGTCAGTTTCCATAAAAAAATAAATAATGTTAGGTTGACGGAGTTGGCGGAGCGGCCCGCCGCCACCCGAGCCGCTCTCATCTCCTCGTCGTAGGCGGACAACTGCTCCGCGTCCGCCGGCACCAAATATGTACCGTAATGTACCGTGTGGGGCCGGTACTCTAAAAGAATAGCCCCACAGCATCTCTCCCCGTGCATGTCGTAAAAGGCGACTAAGGGTGGCGGTTTGCAGACACCCCAGTCGACTTGTGGCTTTCATGGAAGACATAGGCTGGCTGGGGTAGCTGGAGATTGCAGGGTTTTGCACGAAGGTCCCCAACCAAGCGGGATTAGTTTGCAGGCCTAGAGCCAACCCCAAACAACAACAACAACAACAATGTCCGCCGGCACCTACGCACCGCTGTTCCGGCGCGGCGAACCACTTGCACCTGAAGTGTGATGCACGTTAGTTTGCCGACGTCGGCGGAGCATCCCACGATAATCATTACCAGTGCAAATATTTGCCCTTGGGTGGCTGTGCTCAAAGACGAAAAATCAGACACAGACACTCCCAGCGACACCACACTCAGAAAGGAGCCATTGCCACCTGTAAGTTGGACAAAAATTCACAGATTTCGTGCCTCACACGACTATGGAGCACATTGAAAATGAATCTACGGAATTAGAAAAAAATTTCGTTCTGACTTTTACTTTTCTCAAAAAGGTTAGGCTACAGGGCAAACCCTTAACGCGATCGTCTTTGTTTTAGGCTCAAATTGTAGCTGACTAAATTGTCCAGAGGAGATTTTCTCAAATTTTTGATATCATTCTTCGTTTCCAAAATATCGAGCGCTAAATTAAAAAATTCGGAAAAAAATTAATATTTTTTTTCACTATTTCGGCCATGACTTTTTTCGTTTTTAACTTTCTCGAATAATTCTCTTTGCACCTTACAGCTGTCATGAATACGCGTCTATCATATCTTCACAACTCTCGGAGATATAAGGGGATCGCACTTTTTCGTGAAATCGGAGCCTACACTGGAGAGAACGAAAAGACATTTCCAATGTCAAAAGGTTTTCGCCTAATTTAGTGACACACCTTTTGAAGGTCCCCCAGTTATAGGTAGTAGGGAAAGCCGGAAGACCAAAGTACAATATTTGCCGTACGATACAGGAATCATTTCGAAAAGTAATGCATTCTCAGAAGGCTTTAGGTTTTCCAATGTCTTATACCTTTATGCTCAACGGGCGGCTCTTCCTTCATCGACTTCTCCCCGTGCTCCCCGTTGATCTCCTTCGGAGCGTCAGCCTTCTCGTCGCCGTTGGCCGCGCGTGCGGGCTGCGGGGGCGGGGGGAGCGGCGCAGGGAGCTCCTCGGGCACGTACGTGCCGCAGATCATCTGGATCAGCACCTCGAGAAACTGGTGCGTTTCGAACCACTGCCGAACGAGAATGAAATCATTTATAAACAAGACGGGGTTGTTGTGTTGCTTCTGAGCCACAAACAGCCAATTGTACGAACCTAGGAGTAAACACACAGACTAAGGAGTAGGCTGTAAGGGCCATGGAACGGGCGCATTATTGACTTGTACTGAAACCACGATGATCATTTTAGCCTGAGGTACTATGAAAGCAGTCTAATCAGACATGTTTCTACTGCTGCACCTAGTATGAAATAAGGGAACTTGCGTGCGACCGCCTCCGTGAAACATTGCGACTCTTTTTGCGGGCGCAATTACTAGAGCAAGAAGAATTTTTTTTTTCGAATAATAGAAAATATGAACACCTATTGCAAATTTAGCATGGCCTAATCGTTACAAAAAGCTTATAGTACGCTGACCTTACAACCATACGTTTTGATTCCAAATTGTGAGTTGAACATTGCACTTCACAAAAATCAATTTCATACACACGCAAATGGATAAAAACATCCAATAATAACACATACACTGTAGAAATGTTGTATTCTTTCAAATGTGCACACATACAACTAATTACTAAACTAATTACTAAAAACACCAAAAATAATTTTTATATGCGGCGCCGCCCACCCTTTGGTGACGAACGCAAACATGCCTATCCTACTTAAATTATTATCTGTGGGTAAGCCTATGGCACCTAGTTCTGACAAGAACAAGCTGTATTATTAGGATGTGGGTGTACCAGACGGCGGCGTAGCCAACCATATCAGAATACATAAAGATAAATATCTGATTGGGGCATGGCATGTATATTATATACTATAGGTTATGTTTGTTTATACATATGTGTGTACAGCAAAATGAACAATAAATAAAATTAAAATTTGCATAGTCGTAGACCATAATTTAAGGTTTGCCCGTGTTAGTACAAATGGAAGTTTCCGATAAAGGTTTTTATCCACAATATAATTATCTGTATACGCTTGCTCTTAGTCTGATATCATTTGATTATCATGTTCTAGCGATGAAAACAAACAACGCATCACAGAAAGATATCAAATGAAAATGTATCAAACGCGGCATGGAATATATACCTAGAAGGGGCATGAGTTGTCGAACAGGTTATAAAATTAAGTGCACAAACATGAAATTGAAATTATATGTTCTTCTGTATCACACTTGTATTACTCACGTACCTATCTTCTGTCTCCTGCGAATGGAAATCATTCTGACCAAATATTGATAAGGTTTTTTCTTTCTAGGATTTCAGTAGGAACCTTTGTTCTATAATATAATGCGTAGGTCGGGCTTTTAACTATAAAATTAGGTATTAGAGCTGTCAATATTTTCCAATTAATTCAAATTCACAAGTGTAAATCTGCTAAACGAATGTTCCCCTTTTTCGTCATCTTTAATTTAGTGTCAGATTTACCATTAGTCCGACTTTAATGCGAGCGGAGCCCAAAAACGCTAGTGTTTATATAAAATGCCTTACCTCACGGTTGCTTGTGTACCCAAAATATTTATCTAAGAACTGGAGTATCTCTGTTTTCATACAAGTAAAATGATAAATGTAGAAAATATGTTACTAGACCAGCGGAGATTGCGCCGGGCGTTATCTGTAGTGTGAATTTTCAGCACACATCACCTATCTTTTGCCGTATTAACATGCTGGACATCATTGAAGTTATACGGTGTGTCCCAGATCGACCTCATAATATTATTACCGGCGTGACTCTCGTGAACGGGTGCTGTTTGTGGAGACTGGCCTGCTGCAATTGGCTCCAACGTGTTTTATGAATGGTTTACGTTTATGGAAAAGAAATGTTGTATTTGTGATACATTTTTAGAAATAGTGATGACTAGTACTTTGTAGGCAGTGGCAAACACTTTTGTAAATGTAGACTAAGTGGATGTAAAGTTTCTTGCCAGTTCTTCTTCGCTGTGATAATCGAAAAAGGCTAAATGTTAAAATATGACGCATACGAGTGCAGTGTACTGTCTATGGATGATGAATAAAGAATTGCCACCACTCCGTGCTATACTTACCTCAGCTCATAGGCTACTAAAATGGTTTTTATATATTTTTTTTCCGGCTTAGTTTCCATGTTTTTCTGGATGCGGCCAGGTGGATACAAGAGCGCTTTGTGGTGTAATAATGTATTTTATTTTCTTAAATACTATCTATTGTATGGAACTAAAATATTGTCTCTGTCGAGCACTGAAATTATTTCAATTCAAAGGAAAAACAAAAAAAGGTGTCAGAATATATTATTTTCTATTTGAGATGGGAATAATTTCTTAATAATAATTTCTTAAGGGATGGTTTTTTAAACCATCAATCTAAAGTGTTCTCTCATTCTAATAAGAAAAATTCAGTGAAATACTACTACAATAGTGCTGGAGCCGGCGGATATAAGAAACACCACAGCTATGCCCGGAGCATTTGGGACCCGGTAGGCTTTCAATAGTCGCACACAACTCACAGTTACTATTATACTTCGCGGCCAGTATGATAATATTCAATGCAACGATTTCGTAAAGTTTTTACATTTCTTTTAATTTTAGGTGCATTTACACTAAACTATGACTTTTCTTTTTACCCGACTGATTTCTAATAGATGTTCCTAGAAATTAATGTAACTCTGGGGAAACACAGATAAAATATTTTGGGAGCCATAGTCTAGGGAGATTGGGCATCCCTGTTTTAGACATTTCCTATTATGTAATATTTTGATTCAAATTCTGATTCAACAAATAAATATTAGCTTGAATGCAATGAAAACATTTGGCATTATCAACACGTGCAAAACATAGAGCATGTAATGGCATTTCAAATACACTCAAATCTTGTTGAGTACTACTTTTAAAAACCAGTCAACTTTCTGCTTCGATCCATCTTTAAGTTTATTTTTTATTGAAAACTGACACGATGGCTGCATCCCACTTCCCTTTGATCGCGCCGGCTACACTGAACTGGACGGAAAACACAAACTATTTACATAGTTGTTTCGACCGACCTTTCATTCAGTGCAGTGATACCAACCAGGGCGGGTTTATTACGGTAAGAAGGGCAGGGACCTACAGTTTTACGTAGAATCCAAAGCACGGTCAGTCTCCAACGGTCGAACGGTCACCAATCCAAGTTGTGACCGCAACGAGGTGTGCTCATGATCACGAACGACAGTCGACCGATCTTGCGACTGAGCTACCGAGGCGGACAAAACTGCTGCAATTGCTTGAGTAATGTTCAGTGAGGCTGCATGTACCGCGTGGGGCCGGTACTTTAAAAGAATAGCCCCACTGCATCTCTCCCCATGTATGTCGTAAAAGGCGACTAAGGGATATGACTCCCATCTTATATTACTAGGTGGTAGGGTTTAACCCGCCCGGGCTGGTACCACCGCACTGAATGAAAGGTCGGTCGAAACGGCTATGTAAATAGTTTGTGTTTTCCGTCCAGTTCGGTGTAGCCGGCACGACCAAAGGGAAGCACTGACGTGGCACCAAGTTCACCCGGTGTTATGGGCTGACATCACGGATGTTGTAGGTGATGTAGCCAACCGTGTCAGTTTCCATTATAAAAAAAAATGTCTTCCTAAACGAAAAGATCTACTCACTTCTAGTATGACTTTACTGAAGAGCTCTAGACGGATGAGGTATTTGAAGGTGTCCATGATGGCGGAGGTGCCGATGTGCCGGAACAGGTTCGGCAGGAAGTCCGTCCGCATCTTGAAGAAGTCCAGCACTCGAAGACATATTATGTGATACGAGTACCAGTCCTGCAACATTTTAGTATTTGAGCGACGTCTATCGTTTGGAGAGTTGTAGTAAGAAGTTAGTATTTATTCAAATCTTTTTTATGCTGTGTGTGTGAGTTTAGTTGGAATTATTGTCTCGTTTTTTGCATCTTGTCTTTTGTATTTTTTTTTAAGCTGATCTTTTTTTATGCAATGTTTTTTATTTTCTATAATTTTTTGTTTTACACCTTATTAGCTTATAATATATAAGTTTGTGTACTGCTCGGTAAAAAGGCTCCAACTGCCAGCCAGCGCAATAGACAACTTTTAACTTTCTAAGTTGTCCCCCAAAATCTAATTTGTTCATTTACGCTATGCGTCTGTGATTGGGTCATCAAACTCTATGTATATATGTATGTACCAAATGTCATCTGTCGCCCAGTAGATTAGGAGAAAATAAGCTGCGACATACTGACAGACAGACAAGACACAAAGAATGATCCTATAAGGGTTAAATTTTTTTCTCTTTCGAGATTGAAATCCTAAAAAGGTTGCGAACCCTTGCACTAGATCAATCAAATTTTACATACGTACATACCAGACACGCTGTATCACGACAATCAGGGTAAGCAGAGTAATCGGTGTTGTGCTGCAAGAACTCTGAGAAATTGCAACACAACACCGACCACCACGTTTAGCAAAGTATTCGGACAAGATAACTATCAAGTAGCAAGTAAGGCACGAAGACCCACCTGCTGCACGACTCGGTGGAAGGATTTTAATTTTATTTTTATCTCATTATCTGTCAGTGGGCGCGATGAAAACATAAAAAACAACCTGACCTGCTTGGGACTTTGTTCCAGTAGAACCTTTACAGTTTTACTAAAAAACGACGCAAGCAGCGGGTTGAGCGGCGGCTCTCTGTTGATGAAGTCGCACAGCTTGTGCATCTGCACCGTGTCGCCCGAGAGCCTGTCCGATATGGCCGATATGCCGGTGGTGAGGATCTCGCAGGCCACCGACGAGAACCGGTACTGCGATTGAAGCTCCACATTCTTGGACGGTTCCTCGGTGATGAGGCTCACAAGCTCGGCTATTATCTCCGGCTTTGTTAGGCTGCAACCGCACAAACATATTTCAAATTCAAAACATTTATTCCTTTAAAAAAAGTGTGCGCGTATACTTACGTACGTGCGTTAGCAGTTATACTTCTTTGCCGTGATAAAAAAAACTAATTTCCCTCTCTCAACTCACGCCTCCCCCCCCCCCCCCCCCCCTCCCTCTCTCCGCTTGTATCGGGTAGCACCACACAATATCTACCTATATATTTACCATATATTCCTACAGAAAAATATAAAAACTTAGAACTATAACAAATTAAAACTGAAAAGTGAGTTTGTGCAATATAACTTCACTATATTTATTACAGGAGGATCTAGAATCCAAGGGAAAACTTAATAAACTACACTGAGCAGCATAAACATAATGAAAGCAGACCATCGATGAGTAGATTGGTCAAGGTCGCATAAACTTGAATGAAATAATATTTAATAAAATGTAGAAAAATTTGTATTTAAATTAAAACACAAATAATAGACCATTATATATTCATAGTAGTCATTCATTTTATAATGGCTTTAACCTTTAGAAGAACATTGCAACCCATGAAATATAAAAAATTCAAGGATTCACAATAAAGCAGAATGTGGTTGCACTTACAATTGCACTAGAGCTTTATTTTCCGCACTGCACTCCTGAAGTATGTCGTCCGCTTCTATCAACTGAGTTAGGGTCACATTCTGTGAACAAAAGGATGTACATGTGACTTTTTTTTATTGATGTACGAGTTCTTAAATCATAGTAGTTACTGTTCATGGTAAAAACATTATTTAGTGTTTACCCATAGACTTCCGATGCGGCCTAATTTCCGTTTTGTACAGTTGATTTCCGAAGGGGCCGGAACGCCCCCAAAAGTCACCGTCCAAAAATATCGCCAATAGCAACTTTAATGAATGTTTCTTATTAGAACGAGTGAGAATGGCGCGTGTATGGATAAAAAAGCTTGCCTACACCATAGAACACACGGTACAAATATTCCGAGGAAAAAATATATTTTGATGGCTGTCAATTTCATTATACATAATTTCTGGCAAGATGATAACTACTGGTTTCTAGTCTTACTTATTTCAAATGCATTATTTGAACAGATCTATTTGCCTACACATTTATATGAAATTTTTATGGGTAAATTGACAATAATTTGAGCTTAGAAAAATTCGGAAAAATATTACGAGCGTGTTTTGTTTTTCCTGTATAGTTAAAAAAATATATCTGTGCTTCTATACAAGTGAATTCTCTCTTGTTTTAAAATATTTTGTCGTAATTATTTTACAAAATATATGAGCCTTGCCCACATGCAAAATTAAGCAAATTTTCGAGCGGCGAAAATGGCATGGAAGTATAGCTCCAACCATACATTAAATGTGTTGGAAGTCAAAGGGTTTAGTGGAGCCATGTGCAGATCAAGTAATGTATAATGAGCGGAAAAAGTACCAACAAAGAGTTTGTTGGTGATAGTTTCTCTGGTGTTTTGATAGACGTATTTGTACATTTCGGCACAATGCAATATTTATTTATACATTGTGAAAAAGTGAAACCAGACACAAATTAGACACTAATTTGTCTTACAAATTAACCAAACATAAAAACAAATAGGTAATCTAATACCATGAAAGAATCCACTTTCGGAAGGTTATCTGATTGAGCTTGCACAAAACCAGCTCCTACTTTCTTAGTACCTACTCATAATGAGTACCAGTCTTATACTTAATTTACATACACTTTAATAGGTAAACATGAGTGACGGAGCGCGCTGCCGCTCCGTCGATTAATGAGTGCGTGTTGGCTGGCGCGCGGGTGCTTCATAATACCTCCGTAACTAATGGTTCGATTTGGATAATTCAAAAAGATATGCCATTCTTATGCCATAAAGAACAAATATAACGTGATATAAAGAGGATATAACTTCTATTGAATTTGCTGTTACTTTACTGATCCTCATTCTCAAAACCTTTGTTCAATACAAAATCTTTCACTTTTATGGGGAATCAAGAAAGGGCATTTGTACGTGAATTGTTTTTGTCTTTCGAACAACGATTATTGAAATAATGTGGCAGGAAGAATTACAGTAATTGCATTTTCTGACCATTGACATTTAGTAACTCAGAAGATAGCCCATCATTAGAGGTAAGGGTCTATCAATATGAACAAAATTGAAATCATCTTGTACAGGTGGACTTCAACTGGCTTTCCATGTGACATTAGTAAAGTTCTGTACAATGGAACGTCTGATGAATATACGCAATGGGCGTTTGCTGACGGCAAAACGCACTCAATTTTAGAGATTATCCACGAAATTGCGACATCTGAAGCAAACGAAAAGATATTCAGAAAATGGAAGCACCCAACAGTACATAACAAAAGACGTAGGTACCTCGTCTTTCAGTAAGGAGGAGATTTCGCGGGCCACCACGTAGTTTCCGTTCCAGAACATGGTTCCTTCTGCACTTGACCGCTGAGCCACTGAGCTGAGCGTCCGGCACCGCTGCCTGCGCTGCGCCGCTAGTCCATGGGATGCGGCGAACGTGAAGCGGAGCCCGAGCTTGCAGGGGCACAGGACAGAGGGCAAAATTGACGGCGCGCCTTCGCGAATGCGTGTGACAGTCAGACAGACAGACAGGCAGTCAGTCAGACAGAGTGACAGCATGAGTCAAAGAGCAAGAACTATGTAGATTTATGGAAAATACTTTATTGAAAAAAAAAACATTATGGCAGCACTGTTATTAAATCTAAACTATCTAAAAATAATTTTAATAAAATAAACCTTACAATATAACTATAACAATTAAATAAATAAAGAAAACGGAGGATTGAGCGTCGGGGGTGCGGTGATGGGAGCGCTATGACAGGAGATAAAGCTCCTCCAGTTCTGAAATTGAGAAAATGAAAATGTTTTATATTTTTGTGAAAGTAACCGGTAATTATTTTTGACTTTTTAAGGGTCGTGGGTTTTTTAAATTTGTAATTTAACTTTTTTCCATATCTCCTTGTTGCCAGGCGCAATCTAGTCGTGATATAGAGCACCATTGTATATGAGCGAAAATGGGAAACATCGGACACAATGTGTATATTCAATAAAAAATATAGAAACTGTAGACGATAATAATTAACACTCATAGAGTTTGAAATGCTAAATAGTAATGTGTTCATTTTAGATAAGTAGGTCTATTTATATTTGAGATTCAGTTTATATGTAATAGTTGGTGTTAATTTTAGTTATTTTTTTATTTATAGTTGTTTGCTATTTATAGTTATGTTTCTGCTTATTAAATAAATATATTATCTAATATATATATATATATATATGCATAGATATGTGATGTGTATTTAATTTTGTATGTATACACAATGCATTGCAATCGCAGACGTTAAAAAAAACCAGCGAAGTTTCATGCCGGCTCTTCTTTTGTGGGTGTAATTGAACCGGATTGTAAAAAATAAACAGGACAAATTCAAGCGTAGCGTACGATACGAATGATGAATATATGATAAATAAAAATAAATAAACAATAGAAAATGCTAACTAAAAAAATTTAACTTTGCTCAAGTAAATTGTCAAGCGCAAGTTGAGTGTATGGTCTCACTGGAAATTTTTAGAAAATTGATGCGGCAACACAGCTAGTAGTATTATATTCTTTGAATCGATCGGTGTTGCCTTCCATAACCACTGCTGTGTTCTGTCAAATTAAACTTCACAGTTCTTTCATCTTTCGTACAAATCCACTGCGTATTTTGTAAGGAAAATAAAAATAATAACTAAATCAAATATGTCTCTGCTGCGCACAATGGGAGGGCGCTCGCTGAGTCTTGGCAGTGTGACGGTGAAGACAATTGGCCGCCAGCAGTCAGCTTCGTATCACGCCAATGTAAGTATTTTTCACTCTTGTGCAATGTCACGGACGATAGATTTACGCGTTGGTTTCAAATGTTCCCATTATGTTTTATTCATTACCGCCTAATAGTTATTAGTTCTCAGTGCGTTTTATATCACACACCTAAAATAAACGGAACAGAATAAGCCGCAGCAAGTGATGTAATACACTTTATGCTACGTATGTGAAGGGCGGACTTATTGCCTTAGGCAGCTTCCTCCAGGACGGTGCCGCTGACAAAAGATTGTCATTTAAAAACTCAAAAAAACAATGTGACAAAAATGACATGGCATCAGGTGATCGAGCACTACGAGAACCCGCGGAACGTGGGCTCGCTGGACAAGAAGGATCGGAGTGTGGGCACCGGCCTGGTGGGTGCGCCTGCCTGCGGAGACGTCATGAAACTGCAGATCAAGGTGCCGCTACAAATATTATTTTATTAAATACAGGGTATAAAAGAATAGCCTTACTGGGTATCTCCCCGTGCCGTGCATATCATAAAGGGCGACTAAGGGATAAGGACAAGATGCCGTGCTAAAGGGCGGCAGGCTAGGCACCTCTCACCTTAGCACGGTCCTTCCACCGAATCATGCAGGATGTGCGTCTGCGTGCCTTTACTTGCTGCTTGATAGTTGTGCCTTAATACTTTGTTAAATGTGGTGGTCGGTGTTGTGCTGTAATTTACAAGAGTACTTGTTGTATATGTTCTATGTTTCAAAATTAAAATATATAATCTTGGTGAGGACATCTGTGGTTGTTGTCATGGTGATGAGAAATTCAAAGAGGATATAACCACTGCGTTTTAAGAGGCGGAACTCCCATTTAAGAAAAAGAACGAAATCATTTCTAATTAATGCCAACATACAGAAACCACACGCACACACTGACACTCTTTTCTATTCTGTGACACTGATGCGCCCAAAGAGAATATAACCATGCGCCTTGACGTTGATAGAGATGTGCACTATGATTTTAATCATATCGATTAGTGATGTTCAAATGTATATAATCGATTGTGATCGTGATCGAATCGATTATTTATAATCGATTCGATTATAATTGTGATTCCATTATTTATTATTTCTCATAACCAGAAGGTATAAACAATAAAACAACGAAACACTGCATGTGAAACAATTTTATTTTCAAGTTTATTAGCCTAGTACATCTAGGACTTTATCATGACGGTAGAAATACTGGCCTCGCTCAAGTAGTATTTTGCATCCGCATAACAAATGTTTGGCCGTGCCTACGGACTCCTTACATGAGACGGGCATAATCTATTTGTAGATTTCCCCCATCTAACTAGGTTACTCGGGTCGGGGAGAGTAAGCTGGAATGCATTTAGGTAGAACTTAAGCAGCTCAGGGGCCAGTTGTATATTATGGATTTCCACTTCAATGCAGGAGGGATGCAGAAGTCGCCCACTGTTAGCCAATTATTCTGCATTTCTAGATTTAAGGAGTGAAGTTTGAAACCTTGCTCCATGTCCTCCTGAGCAAAACCTTTCAGTATTTCATTATGAGACTTTGCTGTTTCTATGCCCAGTCCAGATCTATTGTTGCGTGTACCAACTTGGAATGATTTGTAGAAGTCAAGCCTCAATTCCAGTTCATCTGATAGCGGTGTGTTGGGTAAGGCTTGAATAGCGCTATCATTGGAGTCTTTGAGTATACATCGTTTGGCTATTCTCGCCTTTTGATAAAATATCGACGGTTTCTTAATGTTCAGTCCAAAGTTATTTTGAGATCTGTACAGCTGTTCCCCATTTATTTTCTTTTACGACAAGCGTATCAATTATAATGATGATAACAACGCTGTTATGAATTTTTAAACGTAAAGTCACCACACTAAAAAGAAAGCGCATTACTTTGCTATGCCTTGTTGTTGTGCTTTTTTGTTTTTATTGGCCAATTCTTCTTCTCGCAACGCCAAACCTTGATTCATTCGTTGGCATTGTCTTCGTATTAAAAGAAGACATAATCGTGTGATTAAAGGTGTAATCATCACCTTAGAGTGTTGGGAGCAGTTCAACCAATTTATGTCACGCCTTGAAAGAATCAATGTTTTTATGATTTGAGAAATGTTGGGTTCGTGTAGACGTGAACAAATGTCGTTTTCAAATAATTTAAGTGCACACTCGACGAAACGACATAGATTTACTGATGGATATGTTAAAGCTATTCGGTCTTTCCACCACTCCCTAAGTCTTATATAACTGTACATGGAATTATTTGCCGGATCTTCAATTTTCAAGCATCCGTGACATTCTTTGCAATTGTTATTTCGTAATATAGTTGAGGCAAGGTATCCACTTACATAAACTAACAGTTGTTCTTCAATTGTATTAAAATCATTACTGGATTCAAGAAAGAAATCTTCATCCTCTAAACTCAAGACAGGGCATTCTTCTGGTTCTGTGTTATTATCAACATCCTGTAATTGTAAAGTAGAATATGTCTGTTCTGAATTTGCTTCGACAAGAGCGTTTACCACTTCAGGGTTGTCCCGATCGGACTCTGCATGATCTTTGAATACTAAATTGTGTAAGTTTAGTAGTAGTGAGTTATGGTCTTTTTCGCAGTTAGATCCACGACTATGCGGTGCAGTTGCAGCGGACAAAATTGACGTTTTTAAAGCGGCTCTAAAATGCGAACACGTAGGATTTCTGTTTGTAGGACTATTTTGTCGGATTAATCCAAATACATTTTCTAGAGCGTCTTGGTTCAGTTGCCTAAGATTCAAAAATTTAAATCCAATAGAGAGTACATAATTGGATATGTCTTGTAAGCTTTTTAATGATGTTATGTAGCCCTTAAAGCACTGAACATTTTTTGGATCCAAAGGAAACTGGGCGAACAACACACGCTTCCCTGTTTCCTGTTCTTGCTCCTTGAGTCCGCAAATGCAACATTTTCTGCGACTCATATTATGAATTAGAGAATAAACAGAAAGAAAGATCTGCCTGACAGACCAAGTGACAGATAACAACCAAAGAGGATATAACCGCACCTTCTACCTACCAACGTCACACAACTATCTATCTACACACACAAACAGACACACTTCTTAGGTTGGTGTATTTGTGAAATGTTTTCATACATAATTATTTTCATTGCGAGTTACTAGAGACTGGAGAAATTGTTTATTCAATAAAAGATGGATTGATTGAACATTCTAGTAATTTTATTATACTTATTACAAAACAGTACTTGCAACACAACACAGATTACTCTGCTTACCCTGATTATCGGGATGCAGCGTGTTGTATGTATGAAAATACAGGGTGTTGCAGCAGTCACTACATTAAGTTGGGAGCAGATTCATGGGATCAATAGACCAATCAAACAAAAAAGTGTATAAGAGCATTATTTTTAATTCAGCCGGAATAAAAAATAGTTTCCATAGAAAATAATTCAGGAATTGATTGATTGAAAATAATTTATTGCTCCAAGAAACATTTTATTGATCAGGTATCGGCACCGTGCGACTTTCAACCCCGTAAAACGTCAGATATTATGCTGATTTAACACTGTAAGCGGTGTCTATTGTGTAGCTAGTCACAACATATTGTAATTGAAGATGTTAAAAAAACCCTGCGAGTTTCTTGGTGGCTCTTTTGAACCGGATTGTAAAAACGAAATTGGACAAATTCAAGCAACTACTAGACAAATGATGCATAAAAAATAAAGAATTTGCAGTATAGCGATTCGTTATGCAAGGAGAGAAAAAAACCATTTTTGGGGAAACAATTTATTTTTTGTTTTTTTTTTTTATGGAAAAAAATACATATAGTACACTGACCATTGTTTTGATTCCAAGTTGTGAGTTAAACATTGCACCAACATATCCATTCACAAATATAGTGAGGTTAACTTTTTATTCAATTTCACACATTAGCCCAGGGAATATCTTTCCGCACTCCTACAATCCACGAACCCCCTGTTAAAGGGAAATTGTAGGAAACAATACAATTTGTTTTGTTTTATGTTGCTCAACGGGTGGGCATGATGATGTTGCGCATAAATTTAATTACATTTTAAAAATTAAATTAAATTTATGGTTGTCAATCGCCTCTAAGAGACATCCTACTGAATAAATATGATATGTATGTGGAACCGTGGAGCCATGGACTCCCACGTTGCCATGGGTCCACAGAGCATGAAATGCGCGCGCCCGCCCCTACTAGAGGCGCCGTGAGCGTGATTTCTCTACAACGCCGTTGAAGCATGTGGGCGTGGCCTATGACTTACATATGTGTGTTGTGCGTGTGCATTTGTTTTGTGCGTGTGCCTAACTTGCTCCTCTTTGTGTGTAGTGTCGATACTAGCACACACACACACATACGAAGCGCTAGCAGCTCAGCGTACGGTTATTGGGTTTCAAATATCATCGCTTAGGGCGCCTCTAGTAGGGGGCGCGGGCGGTAGGTATTTGATGCTCTGTGCATGGGTCCCACTTAAGAAATCCTGCCCTGTACACTGAATAATAATAATTGTGTAACTAACTTTACTGTTTTAGGTTGACGACAACGGCAAGATAATTGACGCAAAGTTCAAGACGTTCGGTTGCGGTTCGGCGATCGCTTCCAGCTCTCTCGCCACCGAGTGGGTGAAGGGTAAGACAGTGGACGAAGCGCTCAAGCTGAAGAATACTGACATTGCGAAGGAACTCTCTCTGCCGCCGGTCAAGTTGCATTGCTCCAGTTTGTATTTTTTATATTTATTTTTGGAAAATGTGTTTCCTCTATCCTGTTGTTGAGTGACCGGGTGGAAATTATAAGTCCATTCTTACTTGAACATTTATTGTTAACACAAAAGCCTGTGTGCCCAGTCGGGCTGCGCGGTACTGACTTTATTGATTCTGATTCACTGGTAAGCCGGGACTGGTGTGCATCTGTCGGCCGCACGTACTGAACTACTCATGCTGCGTAGATGGTAGGTGGGTGCATTCCAACGCCCGATCATTGCCCGCCACATATTTATATTAATCTGTGTAAATACCTCACAAAGACCATAAAACAGAGTTATACTTGAGCATTGAAACTAATGTTTTTTTTTATGTAATGCACATGAGTGTTTGAGTCAGAGGGAACAGAGCACAGGTTCCAACCAGCCAAATCACCTCTGAGAAATTTCCATAACGGAGACTTCCCTTTGGATTGCTGGCTGTACTGAACTAGAGGAGAACACAGCCGAGGCTGCTGTGCGGCAATCTTACATTCGGTACGGTGGTACCAACCCTGTTAGCTACAATTTGAGACTACTACCTTGTAAGTGGCAAAGGACTGTAGGTCCTTTAAACTGTTTTATACCGTTTACTGGGACCTACAGTTTTTTAGTAATCTTTGCTCCCCAGTACAATGAGCCAACAGATCTAATAAGTAGTACATTGTTGTGATGCATGATGATAAAGCATACAAAAATAATATGACTGTCTTATCGGGTTTTATTACCTCACCCAAAACTGATGAGGTCATTACATTTGGGTACGACATCACATTTGGGTACGATTACTGTCACCATAATTCTATAATGCGGAGCGCACACTAAAGTACGGTGACAGGTCATCATACTATAGCGTTATCAGCAGAAACAGCAGTAATTCCTCATATATTTGTGTGATATCTGGTACATTACGTGATATTCATCATTTAGTTAACTGAAATAATCATATTTTATTACTTCATATATTATATACAGGATATTTTTTATTAGAAAAATGCAAAGGGAAAATCATTGGAAAAAATACATCCCGGCCAGGATTCGAACCTGGGTCTTTGGCTTGAGCCGCCAACGCGATAACCAACTACGCCACCGGACCGTTACGTATTATCTCCAAATTTTCGCTCTCTTGCACCTTCATGATGACGTCGCATAATTTTTGCGAACAGTCAACTTGCACGGTTCAATGTTGAACCTTATGCTGTCGTCACCAAAGTCGTATTTGGCATCGAACACTAGAAGTTGACTTGAGGTTTTTAATATTATTTTATGTTTATATGTTAGTACTAAGCACGTACTCGCTTTATATATATTTTTTTTAGAAAAATGCAAAACGAAAATCATTGGAAAAAATACATCCCGGCCAGGATTCGAACCTGGCCGGGATGTATTTTTACGAAGGATAAAAACCTCAAGTCAACTTCTAGTGTTCGATGCCAAATACGACTTTGGTGACGACAGCATAAGGTTCAACATTGAACCGTGCAAGTTGACTGTTCGCAAAAATTATGCGACGTCATCATGAAGGTGCAAGAGAGCGAAAATTTGGAGATAATACGTAACGGTCCGGTGGCGTAGTTGGTTATCGCGTTGGCGGCTCAAGCCAAAGACCCAGGTTCGAATCCTGGCTGGGATGTATTTTTTCCAATGATTTTCGCTTTGCATTTTTCTAATAAAAAATATATATAAAGCGAGTACGTGCTTAGTACTAACATATAAACATAAAATTATATACAGGATGTTCGGCACATTGCCCGACAAATTTTTTTTGTAAGTAAGTGGGGTCATTTGCAACGTTTTGACCCATGATATCTTTTATCAGGTGCCACGTGGTATAGATATGATTTGTTATTCTTTATTTTTGTTAATGACCAAAATCCCAGCTTTGAACCCTTGTAACTTTTTTGTTTATGATTGTATCAGCACGAAATAACATTTATTGAATTTTACGATATCCTTGTTCTAGAAAAAATATTATTTGATGAAATTAATACAAAGTCCCGAGAACGAGAAAAATATGAAAGAATCTTAATTTATATAAAAAAAAACTGACAGCAATCTACTTTGTTTTCTTTTAAAAAGCTCGCTAGTTTACGCCCTTTCCAAATTTGTCGGTCGATGTACTGAACAGGCTGTATAAGTTTTCTCAAAGTATGTGTGTCCTACACTGGCGGCCGTGGACAGGAAAACAAAAAAGGAGTGTGCATGCGAAGACCACCCACCAGGTGGGACGACACGACATCGTCGGTGGAAAGCAGTGGTTCCGTACCGCAGAAGGCCGGGTGGACTGGAGCAAAATTGGAGAGGTGTATGTCCAGCAGTGGATGCATACACATTGGCTGACTGACTGGCTCACAGTGTACGTAGGTGCATTGGCTAAAGCCAAAATAGGAAAAAAAATCGGTAAGTACATTGATATAATAATGGTTTTTTTTTACAGTGTTAGCCGAGGACGCCATCAAGGCAGCACTCTCAGACTACAAGATCAAGCAGCAGAAACTGTAGAATGGCGATGTTTGCTAATTGAATTAACACGTGTTGGAACGGAGCGGAGGTTGGACGGAGAGATCTGTGATGCGTTTTTGTTATATTGTTTATTATTAGCTTGTTCCTGAAACATTTTAGACCAGTACTGTGTAGAAACTATAATACATAGGAAATATGTCCACAAAATTATTTTGTGAATTATGTACATGCATTTTGTACATTAAAAAAGCACACAAGATAATAATGTGTTAGAAGATGTATGTAAAAAAACTTTAGGTTAATAAATATTGAAATAATGTAGGGTTGTTTTTCTTCTTCACTACACGAATAATATCACAGAACATATCGCCATGGTTTAGTACGAAGAACACTGTAACCAAATCACAAAAAAAAACACATTTTTTATCATTTACAACCATTAGGACAAAGTCTTTGTCTGGCTATCGTTTTTGTACTAATATAGCACAATATGGCATTTTTTTATTTTTGCTGGTTTCCGTGACAGTGACAGGCGGCTGATGTGAGCGGTGACCAAGTATGCGGAGCTACGCTTACCTGTGTACACGCAGTGAATCTGCGTTACTTTTACTAATTGTTTATGTTCTGTCAATAATATGAAGCCGTCTATAAGTCTGAATAAAACGAAATATGTGTATTATTATAAATATATTTCGAATCTAAATAATCATTAGTGCCCCAGCATTCAAACCTACACTATGTAGGTACGTACACGCTATAACTTTGTGTTATTTAATTTTTTTATAATTACCTGTTTTTCCGCAATAAAATAAATAAATGTGGACTTTTTTTATAGGTCATCGTCACAGAGGAAAATACAAGAAATATCATTTTTTTATAAAGTTTTGACTTACAATGCTCAAAGTGAACAGTCATTTGTAGAACCTTAGAATATAGACAAGTGTACTTATACAGTTCTGTACACAAATGCAATTAGTGGTAATACATAATGTATTTATTGCTAAATCATGCTATGGTTCTATAAACAATTAAATACTTCTGACTTAAATGCAACTGCCATTATATATTTCATGTAAATATAAAAATGCTATTTCCCTCTTGCACATAGCGAGTGTGCGCAGCGCAGACACAGTGTTGCACCGCCCGTTAGACTAGTTTGTAGGCCTCTGGCCCAGAGCCAACCCCAAAGCAACAACAACTGTCCCTTGTCTGGCGCCGTGCCACAGTCCAATAGAATGTTTATTTTCTCAATAATCGAAACCTAAAACTTCAAAATAGTTTTCATGGCATAAGGACTAAATGGACTACTTCATAATTTTTTTTTTAAGTTATACGTCTTTAGTCGCTTTATGAAAATGAAGAGTAAACTCGTAAAAAACGTTGTCATTGTCACATAATTTTTTTTACAGCGTAATTTTTTTTTACACATCTTTTTTTTATGAAATTTATTTGTTTTCACCTATTAATTATGCTTTTAATCACATCAAAGAAGTAAAAGTTCTAACGTGCATATATAAGTACACACCCTTTTTTTCATTTATTGACGTTCTAGAGTAATCGCCTCCGTAGTGACAGACACACAGACGGACGGACGGACAGACACCTGACCGACTTTTTAAGGGTCTCTGCCAGCGTCGCTGGCTGCGGAACACTGAAAAGCTACATTTCTCACCCAGGGCACTGAATATTCAAAGACAAATATTGCATTCTATATCTATGGCAACACTCCCAATTTCTGTAGTGCTATTTGTGCAGAATCTGCCTTTGCTTGTTTCTTATTCGCACTCGCCACGGCCGGTTGGTACTCTATGCCAGCCACCTTCACCTGTGGACAAAATCTTATTTAGATTAAGGACATTAATGAAAGCCATTTTTTAACACCCGACACAAAAAACGGAGGGGTGTTATACCTTGCATTTTTTTGTGATTGAATTCTTGTTCTTGGTATGTCCAAAATATGAAAAAATGTTATAGAACCTGACATACAAATCACATCTTGGTGAACTAGGTGTCATGTCAGTGCTTCCTTTTGGTCGTGCCGGCTACACTGAACTGAATGAAAAACATTAACTATTTTCAAAGCTGTTTCGACCAACATTTATTCAGTGCGTTGATACCAATCCGGATGGGTTAATCCACTACCACCTGGTAAGGCAAGGGGAGAGACATACAGCATTTACGTGGTTACCCACCCAAAGTCTGACTGAGCCCAGTGTGCTTAACTTCGACGATCGAACGCCGATGCATAGCACCACCGAACTATCGAGGCCGACATTAGTCAGATTCTGGTTTCTCATATAATTATGTATGTTTTTCTTCGCACATTCGTGATAACCTATTACGGAATTAAAATACCTTGCCGCCTCTCACCTTGGCACGGTCCACCGAGTCATGCAGCAGGTGGATTTTCGTGCTTACTATCTTGCCCTAATGCTTTGCTAAACGTGGTGGCCGGTGTTGTGCTGTAATTTACCGGAGTTCTTGCAGCACAGCAATGAATAATATGCTTACCCCGATTGTCAGGACACACGAGTGTGGTATGTACATGCATATATGTGTAGAATTAAACTACAGACAAAGACCACAAACCTTGACAAGAAAGTTCTTCTTATGATCGGGGCCGCACTCGAAGCAGAGCTCGTATTCGGGCGGGCCGAGCTTCCTCTTGGAGCAGTACTCGCCCAGCAGGGACACCGGGTGCTTACCGCTCACCCCCACCACCGCCGCCGACACGCTCGCTGCCGTAGAGCGCCGAACACCGCCGCGCTGCGGTTTCTTCTGTTGACCATATTTCATTTTCATTTGTATTGTAATAAATAATACTGCACAACACATACTCCTTAGTTTTATCTCCCTTTATCTAGAGCGATATAACATTAAAATGTTTGCCTTTTCCATTCGGCCAATGTACACATTAGCTTTAAGATTCAGAGAGACTGAGCAAGATTTGGGGATGACTCAGAATAGAAGGCAGGCATATTGCAGAATGTAATTTCCTACAGCCAACCTAATACACAACAATATTGGCATTGCAAGCATAGGTACAGGTTTCCTCACAGTGTGCCGAATTCCTGCGGCACTCGAGTGCCGCCAGACTTGAGATTTAGATTAGACGCATAGATTGTCAACAAGATTGAACTGATGTACTTTTCTTCATAGGTATAACTGTTTTCATGTCGTTACATGTTTACCTATAACGGAGAATGTTAATTATGTTCGCAAGGCTGGTGGATGGAGTAGGAAGCCACATCACTGTCTATTTGTTGAAGTGGAAGTGTCCACTGGTGGACGTCAGTAATACAGTAGTGTTATATTTTGTTGGATGCTGTGCAGTAATCCATCATTCTTGCAGTGCTACACCGATTACTCGGCTTGCCCCTATTGTCGGGATACAGCGTGTTGGTATGGATGTATGTATGGTAAGCATACGCCACACCAATCTTCCTCCAATCTCTCATTTGTGTGCAATAACCCCTACTCACCTCCTCCTTCGCCTGCAGCCCCCTCGTGTCGAGCTTGACCTCCAGCAGCAGCGGCTGAAGCGTCCCCGTCTCCTCCTTGCCCAAGCCCTTTCCCGGCGTCCAGCCCATCTTCTGCAGCAGGTGCATGCCCATGCCTCCCTCCACAGGAGCTGCGCGCACTAGCTGGTCCTGTACCCCTCTCCCGCGTTAGTGCGCAATAGTATAGTTCGATCGATACAGGTTAGACGTGGGTTCTGTTGCGGATTAAATTGTCTATTGCAAGGTGTTAATTTTTTATTGGTCTATTAGGTACATTATATACGCTTAAGTAAGACAGGTCAACAAATTGCCCTCATTGCCCTTCTCTCCCGATCGGGCGTAATGTCCCTGACTCCGCTAATCTTAAGATTAGCTCACGGAAATGTATAGGTAGTATAACCCAATTTTTATAACTGTGCACTTCGACCTGTCAAAATCGTTAGGTTGGCAGGACGGAATTCACCCCCCACTTACTTCCTCACCTCTCCGCCGACGCCTATCAGTACACACACACACACAGCAAGGGCGTGTACTGAATACTGATAGGCGTCGGCGGAGAGGTGAGGAAGTAAGCGGGGGGTGAATTCAGTCCTGCCAACCTAACGACTT
This sequence comes from Nematopogon swammerdamellus, assembly GCA_946902875.1. Lineage (NCBI taxonomy): Eukaryota > Metazoa > Arthropoda > Insecta > Lepidoptera > Adelidae > Nematopogon > Nematopogon swammerdamellus. The sequence continues at coordinate 16,834,303 of OX336345.1, forward strand.
TGACAGCTCGAAGTGCACAGTTATAAAAATTGGGTTATATGTTCTTCTGTGTCTGTGAGATAATCCTAACATTAGTGGAACCATAGACAATCAGAGGATAATACTCCTTCCCCAATTGGACATCAGTATTAAAAAAAATCTTTGGCAGCCCGAAAGGAAACTGATTCATATTATACATAGACTTTTGTTGAACAATCTCCATCCCTTAGTATGAGTCCTGAGATAGTCTATACTCATAGAAATAACACAAATAAAATACTGGCTTTAGTCTGAGGAACCGTAAGTTGAATTTAAATGAGTATGAAGCCGACACATCAATTGTCAGATTTTGTTTTCAGAACAACCCAAACACTGACCGTGTGTTCCTCTTTTTTCTTTCTTTTTTTTAGCGTTCCTTATGGAACCTTATCAGAATGTTTGTACATTGCTTATGCTGCGTTCACACAAGAAAAGTCACTTTTGATAAAGTAGCTTGATCAAAGTTCATTTTGATACCGGTTCACACATAACATAGTTCACTTGGATGCGTTTATTATTCTTTCAAGGTCGAAAGATGTCGGATGAGACATATTTGTTAGGGTTTCATCAAAATCAACATTGAAGAGTTGAGCGCCGCGCCGTCTAAGTCCACTTTGATTGGACACCGACCTCAAAGTGCGCTTTTATCAGTGCTGCCACAATCAAAGTAGCGTCCAAATAGCCATCAAAACTACTTTGTCAAGGTGACTTTGTGTGAACGCGGCTTTAGGGATACTGTTTAAAAAAATTCATAAAGAAGTTTATGTGATTGTTTAACATTTAAAGACAATCTTGGTCATTACATTCACAATAAGAAAAATTATATTTTGTAGATACTAGAAGTAAATTTGTGTTTTGTACAAATTACCTACAACAGCTTTGACAAGTAAATTTGGTTAGGAGTGTGATCTTTATGAGTTTTCCTCATGTTATAGTAACAAATTATCAAACATTTAATTAAAAAAATACACATATTTGCTACTTCTTCATTTACACATGTTTAGTATATTGTAGGTGAATTTAAGTGTTGCGTTGTTCGAGACATATAATGTATATGCAAGTGCAGACAATATTACAAAATGACAACACAATATACTTTAAATCCACCTGCGTCGAAGGTACACTTACCCATTGCGTTACAGAGGGCATAGTACCCTGGCTCAGCGTGACCGCGATTTGTGGTCAAACTCCGAAATCTCCTTACACATTAGAAGCTGCAACAAATATTCATCGTTCCCCCATTCGGTATGCGGAGTCCAATCCTCTACAGCACGCGATCAACTTGCTTACTTCTGCCTTGTGATAGTTACGTTACTTCCAATTGCATGTATTGTCAATAGTTTGTTATTTATAACACCACATTGTGTGTTTGCTGATTTGTGTATCTTGCTACTTTTTCGCACTTGAAACGGCATACATTGGAGCAAAGTGCGATAACAAGATTGAAGTAAGCAGTTGCGTCAAATTAGCGGTGAAATTAAACAGTTAAAATGAGGTACCTACATATACATTTTAGTGAAAGCTACATTTGGCTATCCAGGCCATCACCAACCCATAAATATCATAAACTTAGAAGATAATTCTTAAAAGTTGGTTCAACAAGAGGACAATCAACAAAACTACACACGCTGCAATGGTTTTGACAAGTATGACTTTTTGACGAGTTTTTGTCATAGATTGAAATTGCATATAGCACAAGATCCGGCCTAAGGAGGTTATACCCTCATCCGTTATTCGGATAAGACATATTTTATCGAAAAAAAATTGTCTAATAAATCAAATAAAACATTAGAGTCAACATTAGAAAGAAGGCCACTTTTGATACATCAAAGAAGCAATAGAGGTAACTCTTTATATAGTTACTCGAAGAGACCAAGTCATTGAAGACGAGGCTGAAGGTCGAGTCTAATATTACGAAACAGTCAAAACAATATACTTTCTCGAAGAAAATAAGTCACCCAGGGAGAGGCCGAAGGAAATGCTGTGTTCAGTTAAACAATATATTTTGTCCAAAGCATTATCTTACTAGGGGTAAGGCTCAGAGGCGGACTAGCAGCCTTAGCCGCCCTAGGCCGTTTAGTACCAGCCGCCCCAATTCAATGCAGCCGCCCCTTTCAAGTTTACAGCATAGATACAAATGTGAAGTTGTATGAAAATCAGTATTGCGTTCGGTTCAACCTGCCAAAAATATATTAGGTATTTCTCGGCTTATTTTACATATAGTTAAAGTACTTTTTACAAGTTTTACGGCAATATTGACCTTATAGTCATAGCAAAATTATTTTTTCCGCGTAAATAGTGCGTCATCACATCACCTCCGCCGCGCTCACCACTCCCGCACGTCGCACGCACTTGCTCCGGCCGGCACCCTTTCTATTCTGTACCTGCGCTGACTGCTTCCAGCAGCAGGTACAGATTGGCCGCCCCTAATATCTGGCCGCCCTAGGCCCGGGCCTAGTCGGCCTATATGGAAAGTCCGCCTCTGGTAAGGCTGAAGAAAGCGTTTAGATAACAAATGAATAAATCTCCCGAGTAAGTCATTTAGGGCCAGGCCAGGTTGAAGGCAAAGAGAATGTAGTATGATATTATGGACTGATACGGAACCATCGGCGCACAAGTATAACCCGCACTTTACTGTTTTTTTTATTATACGCAAACATTGTGTTGTTATCGGGTCTTGCGGCGCTCTCCTCTTCAGTCTGATGAAGATCCTCCTTTAATCTAAATATATACATATAATTCTTTATATGGAGGATTTTTTTTTCAGAATTTTGTATCTAAAAGTTTCGGAAATAAGGCCATTGGGTTGTTATCTTTTCGATAAACTATGCCTATCCGAATACCAGATGCTGGTAAACCTCCTTAGATCAGCTCTTAAACTAATATTTTAATTATTTACATCTAAAATATTCTTTATTTTCTTTACCGAATTTTGAGTGTCAGTGAAAAGTTTAATGTGCTGTAGAAGTTGGCGGACATACAATTTAAAGGCTTTGATGATATAAAAAATGTATCAAATTGATAGAGTTATGTAACTCAGAAATTAAAAGCCTTATAGAGAATGAGGAAACTGAATATTTGTCATAATGTGTTTTTCAAATGATAAACCAAATGCCAGCGGCGTGGCATTAAGTTTACCACCGTTTCTAAAATTCCTGATGCGACAGAAGCAAAAATAAGTAGATTCCATACTACGTATTTTTGCTGACTTCACGAAAAATTTTAGTGACGCTGAATTTTCTCCAATAAAAGTGAATGCAAAATTTAATGACTCAAATTCGAGTGTGTTTCCCGAATCTTCTAACCTGGTTTTCTTCAAACATCGTATTAACAGACTAGACAGCCTAGCAACAGTCCGCAAATCTGCTGGCCTGGCACCTAACTGAGTGTGGTTTCGTGAGGAGAGGTGATTTTGGTTCTGTCGACTGCACCATTGGTCTCTCGGCACAGCCACCCATGTTGGTTTACATATAAAACCAACCTATTGTTTTCTTTTGTTATTTTCGTGTAAAGACTACTCAATCATGACTAGAAAATAAATTTCTTTTACCACTCAAGAATGTGTGAACACAATTCAGTGTTGTAAATTAGTTCCACCAAAATTTAACATTAAACATAATTTTGTAATATGGTAAAAAAACGGTTGTCGGTTGAATTTTGCACTCACTTCCATTACGTTCACAAAAGTCGGAAAGAATAATACACTGTATGTATTATAAGTTCCGACTTGACTGTCAACAGCTCGCTGGACGCAATTATCCCAACCGACGTCCAATCCAACTGAAAGAAAAGTAACTTGTCCTTCACAAAGTACGAGAGGGAACCCAATGACAACTTGGCAACATACGAGTACGGATACTCGTTATATTGACAAGCCAAATTGGGTCACACCCTATACTTTGTATTGATCTGGCGAATATTTCCAGTAAGTACTACATAATTATTGTGCAGTCTCTACGGAGAGGGTTTGTTAGATTTGTCATTTAGAACTTTACGGGCCATACACACATGTGAATTAATGTCAAATGTTTTAGTTTCATCGTTTTGATTGATGTAAGAATGCGATTAAAACAAATTTAATAAGCAGTTCACAAGGCAAATTTTAGCATTATAAAATTGATCAGGTATCTGATTGTCTTTCTGTATGTCACATGCTGTACCTCCTAAATGGCTTGAGCAATTTTAATGAAACTTGGAATGTGTATAGATTTCCAAGAGACAATACAATTTAAGGGGTAAGCCAATTCAGGTCTTCTCAACTATAATTAGGGGGCGCAAACAAATTTTTTGTCCATACAAAAAAAATTGGTTGAGTAGTATATCATTGAAAATGTTTAAATAGCTTAATTGCTACTATTAAAAAAAAATTCTTATAAAGTTCTTAGTTGAGCTATGTCAAACTTGCTCTGTGCGAGGCTATAATTCAAAAACCAAATGCCAATGCTCAAAAAAAAATATTGAAGTAGTAAATTTATGGCATGAAAATTAATTTGAAGTTTGTATCTTAAATGGTTATAGCGAATATTGCTTCTTCTGAGCGTAGAAGTGTCTCGCGGGCGCGCGGAACGGGATGTGAGGTGCGACGCGCGGGGATGAGCAGAGTGACACGGAGGACGAAGCAACAAACTCGTTAAGCATGCATGACGGGAATGGCTACAGAACCCTCTGTGTGTGAACAATGTTCATGTTCGCACTTAACACGGTTCTAATTAACTGTGCAATTTAGTGTCTAGAAAGAAAGTGTAATGTTTTTTATTAACTTTTTGATTTAAATCAAAGATTTAACTAAAATGTTTAACATATTCTCCAATGCATGGATGAGGCGTAAAGATTTTAATTTTTTTTCAGCAAATCCAACTTGTAAAAATCTTGATAATGATACATAATCAGGGTAATTAGGCATTACTTTCGTAAAATCATAATCATGACCATAATCATGAAAAAATTATTTAAATTAATTCTTAAAGTTTTTTTTATGGAACCTTGAGTTCTAACTGGTTATAAAAATGGAGTGAGGTTTTGTCAACTTTTTTTGACATTTAATAATTTTAACTTTTAGATACACATTTTTGCAAATTTCAGTACCATTATCAAGATTCTACGAAACCCAATAATTGTACAAGTAATATATATATATATAATAGTTTTAAATTTCATACATATATGAATGTGAATTATAAATAAAAGTAATGTTTTTTTTACGAAAATTAGAAAGCCAATTTAACAATAAACAAAAATACCAAAAAGGTGTTTTGGCATTATTTTCAATCATAATTTTATCTACATTACATAATATATCTTATTTATTACATATATTTATTTTTATCAACAATAAAAATGAAAATCTTTTTTGGACACTAAATATAATATTGGGACAGGGCAAACGGTAGGGAAGTGCTAGTACGTGAGACGGGTACCTTCTTGGCCCAGGCTTGGCTGCCGCTTGCCAGCTCGCGCGGGGTCAGGATCTGCACTCCGGTGGAGCCGGTGAAGGCGCCCAGCCTGCTGCCGGACCGGAAGCCCAGCTGACGGAAAACCACCCAGTTACACATATCTCTTTGCTTTTGGATAAAGGATTTTTTACAGTTCTCCACCATGCATTGTGTTTCATTATTTCAGACCATCAATCAATAGTCAAGTGTGAGTGTAGAGACAAAGCTGTTTATTTTTTCATTCATGAAATCCCATGAATGTAAATCCCAACCAGGATTCAAACCAGCGGGCTTTTCTCTATGAGCAATTCATCGCTATTAGCAATATCTCTCTTGCCGTCTCACTCACTACCACGGGCTTTTCAATGTGTCTAGTGAGACAAACTGCGGCTACCGCCATTTTCACGATGATCGCTAATAAAGAATAGGGGGTACTGGACCTCTGAAACCCTGGTAATTTTTAAATCAAGACAAGGTCTTCATTCTTGCTTTTTATATGATAAAGAAAGTAATTATTACACACTCACTATATACAACCGTGTCCCAAAACTCAACGTCAAGCGGGAGCCAGGGAGTAGGCCAGTTTATAACGACTCAGGGAAAAATAAAAAAAAATAAAATCTGAGTCATTTGTTTTTTCAGAAAAAAAATTTACTGAATATTTTTTGTGGTACAACTACAGGCATTCTAGTTTTATTCGGGATAGTTATCAATAGCAGAGTAATTTAGGCTTCCAATATAAAAATTTTAACAATTATATTTGCAAATTTGTAGTCGTAGTACCTAAAAATGTTGTCCAAAAAATGCTCATATCATAAAAAACAAATGACTCCGATTTTTTTTCTTATTTTTCCCTGGGTAGTCATAAACTGGCCTACTCCTTGGTTCCCGCTTGACGTTGAGTTTTGGGACACCCTGTATATACATAATTATTTACACACAGACTAATCGAGATGAAAAATGAATTGTGAAAGCTATGCAGTGCAAGGACACGACAATATACAATTAATATTGACAATGGGTCAAAGTGCACTTAGTTTACTCACTGTCATCACAACTTCAAGACTTCTCAATTAATTCACTTGACATCAATACATTTTCCATACTTTACTCAATATTTTCTCTATCAATATTCACCACTTCAAGTGGAAATAATAGTTTAGTCAATGTATTCTTCATCAATTCCATTTCAATAAACAATATCATAAATGTGCGATGTGAGAGTTTAAAGTGATCTTTGACCCACAGTCGTGTGCACAGCTCGGCTGAGTACCCCCGACGCGGCTGGGATCAGCTCCTTCTCCGACTGTTTCCGGATGGCGAGGAGCTTCTGTGAGACGATCGAGTCCAGGTCCATCTGTTGACGAGAATATTTAATATTGTACAGGCTGTTGCGGCAGTTTTATTTCATTAACTACGGGAGCTTGTTCGTGGACTCAATATGAATAAAAGAATGTACGATGATGAATTAAACCGGAATAAAAAAATACAGATTTTATTTAATGAAAACTGACACGATTGGCTACATCACCTACTACATCCGTGATCTCAGCCCATAACAACTTGGTGAATGAGGTGTCGTGTCAATGCTTCACTTCAGTCGTGCCGGCTACATTGAACGGAAAACATGAACTATTGGTGGTACCAAACCGAGCGGGTTAAACCTTACCACCTAGTAAAGGTAAAAAGGGAAGAAGGGACCTACAGTTTTATCTGGACCGAACCACGTGCAGTCTCTAACAGTCGAGCGGTCTCCAATCCAAGTACTGACCTACCGAGACTACGTACATACTAATTAAGGAGTTTACTTAGGTACACAAATTCTAATGTTCTAGTGCGACCTAACAAAGAATAAGTAAATACACGAGTGCACGCTCATTTTGCCTGCGACCACAACCCTTTAGTTACTAGAACCAGTTATGTGAAAAAAGTTAGCTTTCAAGGGTTTCACATGTAATGGTTGTCATTTCATATGGACTTATTTGTACATAATTTGTTCAGTCAAATATAATATATGATATGAAAAGTTGTTAAATTTAAGTAGTCGTATAAAATGAGGTACCTTCGGCGTTGCAGGCTCGATGCCGGGCGGGTAGGCCTGCGGACCGGGCACCGGTAGCGTGGAGACCGATGGCAGCGCTGTAAGAACATTCAGCATCAACATTATTTGGAAACATCAACTTAAAAATACAACAGCAACGACCATACTTTCAAGCTATTATAGCGAGTCATGCTCTTTTAATTTTAACTTAATATTTCTTTATCAAAACTGAACACAAAAATTATTTCAATATGTATTATATATTTCCAGAGAAATTTTCAATTTGGGCAAGGACTGCTAGTTCTGTGCGGAGTCTGTACTTAAAAAGAATAGGCCCACTGCGTCTCTCCCCGTGCATGTCGTAAAAGGCGACTAAGGGATAAGGACGAGATGGCGTGCTAAATGGCGACAGGCTTGCTACCTCTCACCTTGGCACGGTCCTTCTACCGTGTCGTGCAGCAGGTGGATCTTTGTGCCTTACTTGCTGCTTGATAGTTATCTTGTCCGAATACTTTGCTAAACTTGGTGGTCGATGTTGTGCTGCAATTGTGAGTTCTTGCAGCACAACACCGATTACTCTGCTTACCCTGATTGTCGGGATACAGCGTGTGTGGTATGTATGTATGTATGACTACTAGCTATTTTATTTGGAAATACAGCTACAGTCTGTTCGGCAAGAACGTGACCGGCATAATAATATTTTTTGACAGCCGTTACGCGAAATTTAAATTTGGAACATGTAGTGAGACCCTTTTCCTAAGATGCATTGTGATAACTACATCAGTTCGCGCCGTTTTTTCGCGCAGAGAGCTAGTTTCCCGCCATGAGTGCCGCGTACGCTTCCCGCTATGAAGCAGTGTTCCTTTGCTCGCATCCGAAAGGACCGAAAATGTCACGCGGGCAGGCTGCAAAGTATATGAAAAAGTCTAAGACATTCGTGACGAAGTGGGTGAAACGATATTCTGAATAAAAAAACGTAGATGACCTACCAGAACGCGGTAAAACGAAAGTGAAGTCGCCCACTGAAGATAAACGCATAGTACAACTATTTAAAAAAATCCACTTTTACCATTGCGTTCCGGACAAGAAGAATTGAAGAAAAGGGGGCTAAGTGTGTCTCTCGACACCATTATTAGACGCTTAGCTGAAGTTGACGTAAATACCGAAGCAAGTTGAAGAAACCTCTCCTTACCGAGAAACACATTAAAAAAAGGATGGCCTGGGCACGAGACAACAAAGATCGAGATTGGAGTAACATAATTTTTTCGGATGAAGCATCATTTTGGGCATCTAGTATTTCGTCTCGTGCTTGGTCAACTGCCGATAACAAACTGATCGTACGTACCGTGAAACACCCAGTTAAGGTGCATGTTTGGGGATGCTTCTCAGAAAGGGGATTTGGTAACTTGCACTTGTTTACCGGCACTCTGTATGCTATGAGGATGACTAAAATATATGAGAAAGCATTATTGCCTTCTACCAAAAGGTTGTACCCAAGGCAAAATGAAACATGGATATTACAAGAAGACAACGACCCCAAACACCGAAGTCGTCTGTGCTCCGCCTGGAAGCAGGAAAATAACATCGAGGTCTTGGATTGGCCATCACAATCACCTAATGCGAATCCAATAGAAAATGTTTGGGCGTGGATGAAGCTGAAACTTCGTGCAAAAAAAGCACTAACTGCCCGCACTAACCCCCTAACTGAGCTTAGTCGCAACATAAAGTCAATATGGAGATCTTTACCCCGCGACTTAGCTCAAAAATTTGCAGAAAGTATGCCCCAAAGATGCCAGGCGATTATGGACAATGGAGGAGACTGGACACGTTATTAATAATTAAGCATTCTTGTATACATAATAAGCAATATATATAATTTTTTACAAATACCACATTCGGTTTTTTTTTTATTTAATTGCATCGGTCACTTTCTTATCGTACATAGTGTATAACAACACATATAAAAATATCTTAACTAACCTCGCGCGCCATTGACCCAAAACGGCTCTTGACTAACATTTAGCCAATTAAAAGTATCATTGTTATAAAAACATTAAACTAAGGTACAGTACCCGGCAGTTAGTAAAGAACATGGAGCTTTAGAAACAGAGAATCCGGTTGTAGAGCGTGGTCTCTGTCGCACAAACTCGCGAAAGAGACGACGCTCTACAATTGGATTGCCTCTTTATAAACTCCATGTTCATTACATACCGCCGGGTACTGTACGTATATGTTCCTGAGGGTGAGTATGAGGATGTATGCAAGTGTGAGGGGTAGAAGGAGGGTGTGTGTGTGTGTTCTAGGAACAGAGGGGAGGGGTTGAGAGTGTTGTGAGTGTAGTGTTGTAATGTTGAGTGACAGGTGAGCATCACAAGGATATGAGAACTCACGTGTTCCCCCGACAAGCGTCTTCATTCCCGGCGGCAGCTCTGAGGGTTGCCCCGGCGGTGGTGGCAGAGCCAACATTCTGTTCAACAAATATTGACGTTCAGCATGCAGTGTTAGTTAAGGCTACTTTCTTTTACGCATTTATATATTTACTAGCTTTTGCTCGCGGCTACACTCGCGGTAGACTCGGTTTAATAGCAAATACGATTTAAATGCAATTATGATAATAAATTATTGCTTCTCTTATATTCTCTCTCTCTCTCTCTCTCCCGTCCATACTATAATTAGGTTGATACTATTCAGCACTAAGGCTATTTAGCGTGATGGTATATAGTCTATAGTAAACCTCAAGAACTGCCCTTTACATTGGTGCAGACCGCATCAAAATCTGTTCAGTGGTTCCGGAGTTTACCTCCAACATAATTCAAACAGACGTTGCCATTTTTTTTATAGGGGTTATATTTTTAACCTATGCCAAATACAGGCACTCAACCCCAAGAACTCGGTTCATAGCTGAAATCAGATTTGGGGTTGAGCTATAAACTTATGAGAGATCACAATAGATCTTACTAGGTCTCAGTGACAACAGGGCTCAGGGGGTCTAACTCACACTTTAAATCATAATCATGCCTTTTATAAGTAGGGATTTCATGTGTTACTTTGCTCGCTTGAAGTTCTGTTGCGAGAAGCATGTATGATTCGTTGAGGTGAGATGTGAGCATAATTTCATGTAGTACAATACATATTTAGAATTGTAATGCACATTCTACTGTAGCAGACCTTTATTATGCGCTCTAGAGTGTTTAATTTAGAAAGAGAACGCTAAATAATGGCAATCTAATTGTTAATGGACTAGCAAGGAACTAAGCTTGGTGTTGAACTAAGCTTGCAACGGCTTCACCGAACATATCCGGGCAAATTGGCAATAGAGGAGGGTGTCAATCGAGGTTGGTAACCCAAGCGGCAAGCCTAGTCTTCACCTAGTCTGCGATTTTTGTTTGTGCTGCGCCAACAACATTTTATTGTGTTTTAATTGTTTTTTTCTTATTACAATATTTTTATTAGTAAACATTTGTTGATCACAGAGTCTGAAAATAAAAATTAATTATGTCATAAAAATTATGTCATATAACATTGTGGAAAATTATATCAGCTAAATTTTTTTTTATGGTTACAAGTTTGACGATGGCACTATACACCGGACTTTTTACATAATACCTATATACTTCACAAGTTGTCAGAATCGCATGATAAATAAATACAATTAATGATGCGATATGAATGTAATTGTTATGCGATAACGACATGTGGTGGTGGTGGTGGTGTTGTGACAGAAACCAGTAGTCCATACAATTTCATAGTAAAAATGTTTTCACTTTGTCATGAATTGCTGCATGTCACAAATCAGCACATGCGTGTCTAGGCAGTGGCAAACATTTTTGTATAGACTAACTGGACATTGAAAAAATTTCCAGTGAAGTTTCTTGTCAGTTCTTCTTCGCTGTGATAATCGAGCTGGCGGAATGTTACAATGTAAATATGACAAATCTGAGCGCAGTGTACTGCCAATAGATGCTAAATAAACAATAAACAATAAACAAAAAAGTGTCTCGCCACTTGATGCTGTCAGCGTGGATTGTTGTGCCGACTAAATAAAGTAGGAATGTATTTTGACAAGCAACCTTGGCTAACGCTGGCCGGGTAAGGTCTCTTTTAAACAGATACGTAGAAAAACAACAACGGATGGAATATTTGAACACTGACATGAAGTTTTAATGACTTACGTATCGGATGTTGAGGCGATGGCGCTACTGCCAGAAGACGTGTGCTTTGGTGGGTGCTTGTGGTTCAGTTTTACGATTTGCTGCAAGAAAAATATACCTGGTGAATCATAAATTAACGAATTTATTTTTATGTTCCATATGTTTTATAAAATCATTTATTTATTCACACTTTTAACCTATTTCATTCGACGAAATACTTTATTACAACCTATTATCAAAACAGATGTTGGATTTACACACGTCAGCCGAGGCTGAGTGTCTAAAATAATAACACACTAACACTATCCGCAGGCGGGGGGGTCACTGCGCGCCACTCGCGTTCCCCTCCTCGATGCTGCGTTCCCGATGACACCGGGAATTGAAGCCGGAGCTCCTCTTTGTTGTTCAACGCCAACGGGCCACTCTTCACGGGCAGTGGCGCGCCACCCTGAGGAGACATTCGTAGGAAGCTGTGAGTAAATTCATGTGAATAAGATGGTTACATCACGTGAATGAGATGAGTACATTCGCGTGAATAAGATGAGCACATTCGTGTCAACGAAATAAAAGAACAATATGTGAATGAGTTGACTACATTCATGTTAATGAGATGAGTACATTCATGTGAATGAGATGAGTACATTCATGTGAATGAGACGAGTACAATAATGTGAATGAGATGATTACGTTCATATGAATGAAACGAGTACAATCATGTGAATGAGATAAATATTTACTTTCATGTGAATGAGATGAGTACATTCATGTGAATGAGACGAGTACAATAATGTGAATGAGATGATTACGTTCATATGAATGAAACGAGTACAATCATGTGAATGAGATAAATATTTACTTTCGTGTTAATGATATGAGTACGACATTCATGTGAATGAGATGAGTACATTCCTCTGAATGAGGGAAGACACAAAATTAACGTTACAATTACCTTAAAACATTTGTATTGCTGCTACAGAACGACATACTTTACTAGGCACCCGGGAAAAACCTCAACTCAAGCCAGGGCATCTTGAAATGTAACTTCTGCTCTCAGTTTGTCTTCAGTGAGTGACTGAGAGCGGCAACCCCGAACCCATCTCTAGTGCCATCTCTCTGAGGCCTAGTGAAGTATCTCATAGTACACCGTTTAACGAAACTTGCAGTACATATTTAGAGTACCCAAATCTTTCTTAAACTTTCAAAAGTGAATGAGTTTATAGTAAATTGTTGAGAAACAGTTACTCACTCGTATATTCATAACTATCGGCGCCTTCTCCTTGACGAGGAATGGATGATGGAAGGCGAGTGTATCCTCGTTGTCGCTCGCGCTGTCGTTAGACGACACCGATGACAGTTCGCCTAGCGCCTCCTTCTTTGACAGATGCTTACAGAAGTCTGTCAACTCATCCACTGATTTGCCTGTCAAATTATTTCGGAGATGACGAACACAAACTAGATACTTATCTAAAAATGTTCACTTTTAGGTCCACACACCATATTTATAAAAGAGCATATTATAAGATCCAAAGTTTGCCATCTGTGTGTATGTATGTATATATGTATATTCACTTATAATAACTCAAGAATGGGTTAACCTATTTTCTTGTAGTTTTTGCCTTAAAGGCTATATATCATCAGCATCACGCCATTATTCATATTAGCTGAGCAGTAAGTGAACGCAGTGGGAAAAAAAATTATCAATTCCTTTACCATAACCAGAGGCGTGGGCAGAGTTACTCATAAAACTGCTCATTTAACATAAATATAATACAAAATGCTCAGGCCGGTGATCACAGACACTCCATGGTCTGTTCTTTCACAACGATCTAAGGATTCCAACCGTGAGGAGTAAATAATAAAGAATACCTCCAGATTGTATGGCGGCCATGACCTGGTGTCTCGTGTGCGGCGGAAGGGCGGCGGCGGCGGCCGGCACCGCTCCGTTTTTCAACATGTTAATAGCATTCCTTCGTGCCACTTCTAGCAGGCGACGCTTCTCTGTGTCTCCCAGCCTTACACCTGGTGACCTGAAAGAAAGAGAATCCACAATAAATTATTATTAAGTACAATCACGATGGACATGAAGATTAACCCTTTTGGCGCCAGGACCGCCAGGACCCAGTCATGCGCCCAGGCCAAGGCTTTACGGAACTTCCACCCGTACTACTACTACAATAAACTACAAATTAAAACTGTTTATATGAAAGCATTTTTTCTAAATCACATATGTGTGCGCCTGGCCTCACACAATGACTATAGGCGCGCACAAATATGTGCGCCTGGCGCCACCTATTTATGAAAGCATTTTTTCTAAATCACATATGTGTGCGCCTGGCCTCACAGAATGAATAGAGGCGCGCACAAATATGTGCGCCTGGCGCCGAAAGGGTTAATACAGGCCGTCCTATGGAATAAATGGAGCCCCCTCAGTGTTGCTCCAGTTTGCTTTCAGGCAACCCCCAAGTATACAGGTAGGCAGTATACAGAGATTGCTAGATTTTTATAGGTGTGTAGGTGTTTTTCAATTTGTATCATTATTGTAATGAGATATTTAGGTTGTACAAATTTGTCAGATGAATAACGCTTCACAATCTGACTAAGGCCCACTTGCACCAACACGAGTTTAGAGTTAAGTAGCGAGTTATGGATTTAAACGCGGTTCCCACAGTCAACGGGTGCTAGCTTAACGAGTTAAACTGGTTTATATCTTAAATTCGTGTTGGTGCAAGTGGGCCTAATTGTGTATCTTTTTATTGTTTATTGTATAATTTCATCCATAGGTAGGTAACCTACTAGGTATTCTGTAAGTAAATAATTCCATCAATTATATTTCAATATTAATTGTTATATATAAATATATTTATTTCAATAATTTTTTTTTTAAATAAGATGTTTTATTATATATTACTAATAACTAAATAATTAAAACCTAACTAACAATGTATAACATTGACAAAATTAACCTAATAAATAAATAAAAAAAAAATAAAATAAATAAAAAACTAAATACTAACATTTAAGATTACTGTAAGTAAAAAAATTCGTCCAATTCCTCCGACTATAAATTAAATACCTAAATACCTTACTTATATTTACCTACTTATAAATAATGAGCTCACAAGAACATTATTATTTCGGGCTTAAAGGTGAATATTTAAGAATCTGACCATTCACTGTTGTATGAATATAGCTCAACAATCTGACAAACGGTGGATTTGTCCGATGATTTAATCTTAACAATTTGACAAATTACACATCTATCAGATCAATAAAGCTTGACAAAGAGATAACAGAACATTACTTTGATCGTCGCGGTCCCAATTTGAGATTGTTGTGTCTCCGTGAGAAGGTCCTGGTGAAACTTCGAGATCTCGACCTTCTAGAAGACTTCTTTCGGTCCTTGGAACGTGACCTGTGTCGCGATCGACTCTTGGACCTAAAAAAAATACATAATTAAAATACAATTTCAATGAAAATATTTCAAATTTTTTTATTATTTATTTATATGTTGTATCTACTGCAACGGGAGTATCACTGGATGATTTGCTGACTATATTAATCTCTTTGTACTGCATACAAAGAATTTAATAAAAAATTATAAAGTTATTTTATTAATAGATTTCCATAATTTTTTTTAATAATACAAGAAAATAAGGTAGAAAATGGATTTTGCTGGACTTCTACTAATTGAAATTGTATATTTCCCAAAAAGGAGTCCCAAAAGGGAGACGTTGTAAAATAAATATAGGCAAATTAATAAATTATAATTAAAAACAAGCAAGCAAGTAGGTAAACAAAGAAATATTGATTTGATTAAGTATAAGTAATAGTCACCTCCGACGGGATTTGCTATTGTCCCTAGATCTCTTCCTCGAGGACTTGTGTGAGCTGTCCGAATGCTTCTTCTTGTCCGATCGGCTTCGCTCCCTTGATCTGTCTTCTCTGAAAATATATCACATTCATACTTTATTGTTATCTTATTTTAGACTTGTTATTATTATTGAGAAGTGTACATACTACCGTACGTGTGTACAGTGTGGGCGGTTCGGTATTTAAAAAGAATAGCCCCACTGCATCTCTCCCCGTGCATGTCGTAAAAGGCGCCTAAGGGATGCCGAAGGGATGACGAGATGCCGCGCTATAGGGCGACAGGCTAGCCACCTATCACCTTGGCACGGTCCTTCCACCAAAAAAAAAGGGGGTCTTAGTGCTGCTTGATATAGTTATCTTGTCCGAATACTTTGCTAAATGTGGCGGTCGGTGTTGTGCTGTAATTTAACAGAGTACTTGCAGCACAACACCGATTACTCTGCTTACCCCGATTGTCGGGATACAGGGTGTGGTATGTATGCATTATTTACTTTACCGGTGTAAATTTTGATGACTTTAAAAATACTATTAATAAAATAATTTATTTTATGTTGAAAAAACTCACCTTTTCTTATCATCGGACTTTTTGAGTATGCCGCCCGGGTCGTTGGACTTGGGGAACTGCGGGTTGTCGGGGGAGGGGGCGTGGGGCTCGGGGCTGCCGCTACTGGAGTCAGTGTACTCCCCCTCTTCGCACGCCTCCGCCTTGCGGGCGTGAATACAGAATGAGATGACTATGCTATGATATTTGCTAATAATACATTATCAGTGCAAATAACGTAAACCAATTTAAAAACCGTTTGGACACTCATCTGAATAAAGATAAAAAAGTAACTAAGTCAACCAAAACCCAAAAAAGGGGGAAAAAACTACACCAATGAACTATGAACTTGATTTAGATACATGATCCCAAGCTGCCTTGTCTAAAATAAAATAAATAAATAAATTAACGAATAAGTGAGAAATAAATTAATATAGCATCACACTGTCTGCGTTTCGGAGTGGGTTGTAGCAAAAGACAAATTTGAAAATAAAATATAATGAATAATGTACAAGGGCAAGTTATACTGGCTGTCCCACCTGTTCGACCGGATTTGGTAACCACCACGGGATTCCTCACAAAATTTTTTTTTTTATGGAATCTGACACGGTTGGCTACATCACCTACAACATCCGTGATGTCAGCCCATAACACCGGTTGAACTAGGTGCCATTTCAGTGCTTCCCTTCGGTCGTGCCGGCTACACTGAACTGGACGGAAAACACTAACTATTTACATAGCCGTTTCGACCGACGTTTCATTCGGTGCGGTGGTATCAACCCGGGCGGATTGAACCCTACCAAGTTAAGAAGGGAAGGGACCTAGTAAGTTAAGAAGGGAAGGGACCTACAGTTTTACGTCGAGTCCGAACCACGGTCACCCATCCAAATACTGACCGGCCCAGCGTTGCTTAATCATCAATAGCGACAGTCGGCTGTCTGCACCACTGAGCTATCGAGGCTGACAATCAAATATATATATATTTATATATATAATAAATAAGATTAAAAGACTTAGCGCGTCTTGCACCAACACGAGTTTAAAGTTAAGTAGCGAGTTATGGATTTAAACGCGGTTCACACATACAACGGGTGCTAGTTTAACGAGTTAAACTGGTTTATATATTGAACTTGTGTTGGTGCAAGTGGGCCTTAGTTCTAGGACTCGAATTTTTCGAGATAATCTCCATTAAAGCACGTAGTAACGCCAACAGCGTAGTGCATCGAATGTATGCACATATCGCAGCATCTTTTTCATAAATTGTGATCCTACGCATTAGAACTTTGAAAAACGTGTCATCGATACATATTACAAATGGTGGTAATTTTAGGGTTTTACATCGTTACGAAAGGAGCAACCCCAGGAAACAATTTCTGGTGCACCAGGTCGTAAGCGCCTGGAACAAATTTTCAAAACCTATGCCGGATTCAGCGGGATTAGCACCAATCCTGCAAAAATACCACTAGATCAATGCAAAACTGAGGGACTGTAATAACTAGCCCTGTCTAGACATGTGTGGTCACCTTCTTCCGCGCCTCCTCCTCTGCCTTCTTCACGGTCTCCTCAAACACGGCGCTGAACTTGAGATTCTTTATCTGAATCTTACTGGACTTGGACCTCTCGTTCTCTACCTCTGCATGCTTACTGTCCAGTGTGAGCCGAAGATCATTCGAACTCAAACGAGGCGAATCCGGCATCGGAATTTTACTTGCATCCTCATTCTTAAATATAACCTGGAAATTTTTATCGTCGTCTTTAGTTGATATTCGACGGATTTTCGCCTTCGTCTCCCCGTTCTCCTGTTCCTCTTTTACACGTTCCTTTTTTATTTTTGTGTCTAACGTCTTGTCCTTGGGCTCCGATTTCAGTTTCTCCGGTTTAATTTCGGCTTCAATCTTCGGCTTGCGAGCGGGAGTGCGCGAGCGCGAACGCAGCGGCGGCGTCCGCGAGTGCGAACTACTGCGGTGCCGCTTGGATTTCTTCTTGCGCCGCCTGTGGCGACGCTCGCTGTCGTCCGAAGAGCTGCTGTCGCGACGCGACCGCTTTTTATCTTTCTTGTGTTTCTTATCCTTTTTCACTCGCTTGCTCTTCCGCTCCGGCGTCTCGCGGATCTCGGGCGGCGGCGCGTTGAAAACGCCGAAGAGTTCGGAGAGGATCTCGCTCGACGATTTGGTTTCCTTCTTCACGCGGCTCGGACTTGACTTCTCACGCTTGATGAGGTTCTCAACGAGCGACATCTTCATAACATACGAAATGTACTCGACATGAACATACGAAATGTGATACGAAAGCCCTGCACCTGCACTACGCTTGTGTGGTGCCCCCACCCAGCAAAACAAGGTATTTCTTTATTTCGTCACGATCGTGCGCTTGCTTTGCTTCATGCAAGTAGAATAGTATTACAATTTGCTTGCTTTGCATGCATGGATTGAATTGGACCACGGGCGGGACAGAACTCAGATAAACTCAGATTAGTGGGTGAAGTTTGTTTGACAGCAACCAAAGAGCAAAGATATTTGAGTGACACAATCGAATCGTTCACTTCGTTCGGTAGAATAGGTATTGCGCATTGATGTATATTTAGAGATATGCCCATCCCATACATTACTCCCGAAAAAATTTGTTCTCGACGAGAACTGCATAAATTGCAGATTTCACGGACAGCCGCTTCATACGGCGTGTGCAGCGCGTGTTGAGCGTAAGTCTTACTGTACCGAGTCTGTGGCGCAAAAGTGCGTGTGTTCAGCATGCCCGGTTGCTGTTACAAGTATTGTAACAGCTCAGATCGAAATTACGTAAAGAATGGCGTCTCCTTCCATCAGTAAGTATTTATTTTGCTGGTTTTTTTCTCAAATTTTATGTTAAACAGATTTTTGTATACGTAATTAATATAAAGAGCGAACGAGAAAGAGTAAAGCTGTGTTTTATGCAAGAGTAACAGTGACAATCGTTGTTGTTTGTTTCGCCTGAGCATGTTATGACGTGTTAAGAAGCCATGCTGACATGTCACGGATTGTGTGACGTAGCTATCGCGCTCTCGTTCCCACCTGCCCACTGCCCACTGATCATAAGAGTGAGCGGAAATACGACAATCGCGCCGATGGGCGAGCGATGACAACTTTCTAGCTCACTCCTATCACCTGCAGGCAAGTGAGAACGCGACAGTAACGTCGTAGGGATCGCGTCACGTGACAGCATGGCGGCGTGTAAAATGCAAACACGAAAGTATCTCGTGGCAGGAGGCGCGGCGCGCTCCAATGCCCGCCGTTTACGGACATGAAACGACTATATGATGTAAGTGTGTGCTTGTGTGAGTATCACAATACTGTGTGTGAATGCACGCACACTTGTTAAGACGAAACATAGTACAGGTTAAATCGCGCGACGTTCGATCTATAAAATTAGACATCGATGGTATTGCGAGGTTTACACTCAGCCCTTGATACTGCTCCTGCCGCGCTGCCGCGATTATTGCCCAAAATACTTCTGCGGCAGCATCGACGCGAGTATCGTGTTTACACTCAGCTAGAGAGGGGGACAACGGCTGTTTTTCAACAGCACATTATAATGATTTGCTGTTTTTATATCGCAGCTGTTTTAAAGTGCTGTATCGTTAGAATGCTGTTTTTGGTGGTGTTGGAATTTGAACCTAACGCTGTTGGAATAACTAGCATAATTGAAATAAGAAATAAATATTATATCACGGAAATACAGCAGGCAGAATTATAATATATTTCTAACGTGCCAGTCTGCTGTTTATGGTTGCTCCCGCACGAAAAACCGACAATTTCGGGAGCATCGGCGGCAGCGCGAGCGGCATGACGAGTATCAGCGCGAGTATCGTGTTTACATTCTCGCGCTGCATACTGCCCTGCTCACTTCCCTGCCCTGTAGGGCTGAATGTAAACCTCGCATATGAAGTGGGTGCAGAAAAGTCGGAATCACGGAAATCACAAAAAATTACATGGAAACAAATAAATAAAATTATCCAACATAAGTACCTAATAACATTAATGCAACAATAAAATTAATACTAATATTAACCATGGAGTTGGGGAAGATTACGTAATAAGAAAGAATTTGATTGCAAAAAAAAAACAGATTAAAACCCCATTTCCTTCTATGTAGATTTAAAAGTAAAATCATACAAAAATCTACTAAAATTAGTCGGGTGAATGAAACCAAGTAGATTCTTGGGTGAAACTATCCTATTGGCAACACTAGGACTTTTGGTATTGGGCCCATACATGCAACTAACCGCTGTCAACAATACATCATGCCGGCACTTCACTTGGCTTAGCGTAATCGTGTATTTGGCAAAATTTCCGTTTCGTCTCCCTTTAATGGCTTGTTTAGAGCGAGATAAAACTAATTTTTTTGCAACAATCACGAATACGCTAAGCCAAGTGAAGTGTCGTCGGCATCACATGGTTTTATTGGCCAAACATGGTAAAATAATTAGTTTTATTTGCGCTAACGAAGCCACTAAAGGCCGAGTATAGTGTTTGATAAATTGTATACGTAACGCCATCCTAAAGGGACCTGAATAACCACAGCTTTCGCCTAAGACCATAGTGGTCTGGCAGGCCACTACACGTTGGCGAATAGGTACTTCGGAAATTAAACTTGAATACCCACCAAATCACCACAATATAAGTAACCCCTTATAGAATCAATGCAATGAATGACCCCCCCTACCTACATGTTTGAAAAGAGCTGGGGCCTTGACGCTTTGGTTAAAGCCTTGGCCAACGTGTAGAGGAGTCATTAGCTCTACTAGCTCAAGTACCGGCCTTATCAAGTAGGTAGGTACTTAGGATATCTCTGTTCTCAATGATATCTAAATGAGTAATTTTTCAAACTATTGTTGGGCTGGAA
This sequence comes from Nematopogon swammerdamellus, assembly GCA_946902875.1. NCBI lineage: Eukaryota > Metazoa > Arthropoda > Insecta > Lepidoptera > Adelidae > Nematopogon > Nematopogon swammerdamellus. The sequence goes on from OX336345.1 coordinate 16,855,234, forward strand.
CTCATCCCAGACAGACGGCTTTGAAAAATAATCACAAAGCGGGTGGAAAGGTGGAAAGTGAACTTGTTACGGCAACACGAAAATCGCACTGCGCAACTTATGAAGATGAGACTTCACATTCCGTTCATTCGAAATATACCGGCGGCATTCATCACTCTCCGACTTCTATCGTTAGGAAGGTAACAAAATATTTTTTCAAAATCAAACCAAAATTGTTCGTCTTTGTCTTATTAATAGTACTGGCTGGTTATTGCGCAATGATGACATGACATTATTTTCCGTGATTTTTTTCGTATCAGCTGAGTGTCAATCAATTCTGACAATTCGAACATTTTGTAATTTGTAATATTCCACTCCATCCATTGTTTGAAAACATAAGATTAGATTGAGTAATTTTAGTCACTCCAGTCAGGACACTGGATTAGAAGGCATCTAAAGGAGTCAACCAGAATCCAGCAGCCAGATTACAGAGTTACTTGTTTATTCTATATAGAAGCCGGTCTCTTACCTCACACGGTAACACATAGGTCAACTGTGTTGATTTTGTATCATACTGATACCCAATGATATTATAATAATACCTATTCTATTCATGAAGCTGTGCTTCACGGTCTGATAAAGGATGTATGTTTTTTTCTTTGGTCTAAAAGTATATCGATCTAGCTTATTGTCCTCACAGTCTAACAGTCATTTGTAGATATAGTTACATATAAATATATACTTATGTTTAAATATTACTTATAGTGTTTTATATCAAATAAATCCTTTATTTATGTTACATATTGTTTTATAAAAGTTTGCATCTGTGACTGTGCCGTTATACCATACTGCATTGACTTGCACTCAAACCCACCTTGCCTGGAGATACCATCGCCATTGAGAGGGTGCCATGCCATGCCAGTGAATCAAAACAAATTTTAAGGGCTCCTTGTAATAGCGTTACTTATGTAATTGTTTTTTCTGTTATTTTGTGATTTTTTTAATTCTTCGGTTTTCTATTGTAATCGCATTCTTTCTTCTTGTCTAGTTTTTATTAGTATTAACCGAAAACCAGCTTCGCAGGGCACTTTCCTACTGCGAAAATGCTGACTTTGTTCGTTTTTTCTCCTTCACATTTTTTATTATTGTTTTCTTGTATTTTTTTTTGTGTTTTTTTTATTTGTGAAAATAAACAATTTTTCATTTCATTTTCTAGGTTTCCGTACCCTGTACGGAAAATCTTCACAAAACATGTGTTATTATGCCGGATAAAACAACAATTAATAAAAAATATTTTTTTTTTTTTTTTTTTGTTATTGTTCCATCTGCGATCAGTTTTTTTTTATTTTTTTTTACTTTTAGCAGATTTTCTGATTACTGTTGTGGCTTTCAGAGAATTGACCCCAGTGGGCCAAACTCTACATTGTGATAGCGGACCTTCCTACTTGGATAGGTCCACTATGCATCGTCTTTTGAGTCTCCTTAATATAGGTTCTTCGGTGAGTTGTTCAGCCAGTCTGTTGGGGTGGTGCTGGAGTCGATTCATGTAGCTTTTGCTGATAGATTGGACCTCCTCGCTAACTGTAGGTACGTCGAGAAGCTGGTGGATTTCGTTGTTTCGCATGAACCAGGGGGCTGCACTTATGTTTCTCAATATGACGTTTTGTAGTCGTTGGATTATGTTCATATTGGACATACTAGCACTACCCCAAAGCTGGATCCCGTAGGTCCACACGGGTCTGATGACTGTTTTGAATACCAGTATTTTGTTGTCCAGAGAGAGTTTCGAGTGTCGTCCTATGAGCCACAATAGGTTGCGATATCTGATGTTGGCTTCATCTCTTTTGCACTTTATGTGGTGTTTCCATGTCAGCCTTCTGTCTAGGTGAATCCCCAGGTATCTTACGCTGTTAGCGTGGGGCAAATCGTGTCCACCGAGCTTAACGGGGGGGCAGTTACCATTTCTGAGTGTGTATGTTACTTGCACAGACTTAGAGACACTCGCTGCGATTTTCCACTTCTCCAGCCAGTTGGATATTGCGTTGAGTCTGCACTGCAGTTTTTCAGAGGCTACGGCGGGATCTGCACTGCTAGCAAGCACTGCAGTGTCATCTGCAAATGTTGCGGTCGTGGCTTTCGAGTCGTCCTCTGGGAGGTCAGCTGTGAACAGCGTGTAGAGGACCGGACCGAGGACGGAGCCCTGTGGGACGCCTGCCTTGATGTGATGAAATTCAGACCTTGATTCGCTTTCTTTCACTTGGAATATTCTGTTCGACAGGTATGACTCCATTATGGCGTAGTAAGTGTGAGGGAGATTTATTTTTATCTTGTATAAGAGACCTTTATGCCAGACCCTGTCGAACGCTTGTTGTATATCCAGGAAAGCCGCAGCACAGTACTGCTTCTCCTCTAGCGATTGTCTAATCCTATTACAGACTCTATGAACCTGTTCAATAGTAGAATGTTTGTGTCTGAACCCGAACTGGTGGTCTGGGATTGTTTTTCTTTCCTGGAGGACGTCGTTCACTCTGCTGAGAATCACTTTCTCGAATATTTTAGAGAGGACAGGCAAGAGGCTTATTGGTCTGTACGAAGATAAGGCGTTTATAGGTTTACCCGCTTTGTGGATCATGATCACTTGCGATACCTTCCACAGGTCCGGAAAGTATGACCGTCTCAGCATAGCGTTAAATAGAGATGTGATGAAGACCAATACCTTCTTTGGGATATTTTTCAATATTTTAGGCGTAATAAGGTCGAAACCAGGTGCTTTTTTGTCATCTAGATGTAACAGGTATCTTTGCACTTCTCTTGGGCTCACTGGCTTGAGGGGGAAATCCATTTGGAATGGTTGGTTTAGGACCAGGTCAACGTTCTCATAGTCTATATCCGTCCCACCTTCATTGGGTTGGAAAACTTTAGCTAGGTGCGCGCCAAATGCTTCAGCCTTCTCTTGCGAAGTTCGTGCCCATTTGTCGTTTTCTAGTTTTAGGGGGGGTTTCATCCTTTGTGGTTGATTATATGATTTTGTGAATTTCCATAGTGAGTAGTCTGTAGCTGCGGTTGCGGTTAGAGATTCGAGCTGGGCTTCAAGGGTCTTGTTCTTGGCATCTTTAATCATTAGTCTCAGTTCCGAACTGGACCTATTTAGTGCTGCCTTGTCTAGAGGGTGCCTGCTGTTGTGCCACACTCTTCTAAGTCTCCGTTTCTCACTGATTTTGTCTTTAATTTCTAGAGGGATATTGTGTTGTTGACGGAGTTTTTGTCCATGAGTTGTAGGTGTGCTCAGCCAGCATGCTTCTTGGATCAAGTTTGTAATGTATTTAGTGGCACTTTCAATGTCCTCATCAGTTTTGAGCGGAGTCCTGAGATTAACAGTTTCTTTAAGGAAGGCACTAAAAGAGCCCCAGTCTGTGAGATTGTTAGTTAGTGATTCTTTCAGTTCTCCAGCTATAACAACAGTGCTTGCTGTCAACAGGACAGGAGTGTGATCAGAGCTGCTGTCTAGGCTCGATTCGCATTTGAAGTATATACTTGACAGTCCCTTTACGATAAAGAAATCCAGCAGGTCGGGCACCTTCTTTGGGTCAGTTGGCCAGTAGGTCGGCTCGCCGGAAGAGAGTGTGAACATATTGTGTTTGTCCAAGCATTTTTTAAGCTCTCTGCCTCTTGTAGTCGAGAGTCTTGATCCCCATTGGGAATGTTTAGCATTCCAGTCGCCACCAGATATAAGCCTTCCTCCCAAGCTTTGTAGATACTCCGAGAACATTTTTTCGTCTATTTTGTATTTAGGGGGGCAGTATGTGGCTGACACATTAAAGTGCCCACTCTTATCTTCAACCGCAACACTTGTTGCCTGGATGTGATTTGTCCGAAATTCTGGAAGAGGATGATGTTTGATAGTCTCTTTGATTATGACTGCTGTGCCACCGTGTGCAGTACCGTCTGGGTGGTGGGTCATGTAGACATCAAAGCCCTTTATTTTGATGCATGTTTTCGATGTTGAGTGAGATTCAGAAATCAGCACTATATCTAATTTTTGTTCAGTGATTAGCGTTTCGATTTCGAGTATATTAGGGGCTATACCATTTATGTTCCAAGTGGCTAAACGTAGTGCCGTCATTTTGACTGTCTATTCATCATTGTTACTATAAGCCCCATCAGGGAACTTATCTGTTGTAGTAAGTTATCCATCTTTTCAGATTGTTTTTGAAATAGGTCTAGCAAGATTTGTGTGGGGTCCACATTACTGTGTGGCTTCTGTTCCAGTATTTCTGCATAGCTACGCGAGTTGGGGTTGTATTTTTCCTTTCCAGGGTGGGTTTGTGATGTCTCAGGAGGAGCTCCTGGCTTATACGGCTGGTTTTCCTGGCTTGCTTGTTGGTTACTATGATTTTGGACAGATTTTCGGGCGGTGGCTCCATTGGTCAAGGGTGCTTTATTGTAGGGTTGGTTGAATCTCGTATTTCTCTTTCTAAGATATATTTCTTTATATACTTCACATCCCTTGTAGTTTGCGGGGTGACTGCCTAGGCATAGTGCGCATTTGGCTGGAGTGTTTCTGTCCTTCTTAGGACAGTCCGTTGTTCTATGCGACTGGGCACATTTAACGCAGCGGAATGGCCGTAGACAATTATTCTTGGTATGCCCGTATTGTTGGCACCTAGTGCATTGAACTATTGTCTTGCTTCTTCTAGGGTCTTCTATTTTTATCGCTGTGTTGTAGATGTATCTTATGGTTTTCACTTTTTTATTGTGAGTGCTAGGATCCAAGTTCACGAAGAACGTCATCGTGGGGGTTTTTTCTGGACCCATCCGAGCGTTAATTATGCTTTGGACGGTGTTTCCAGTCTTTTCTATCTCCTCCTTTATTGCCTCGTGTGGGGTGGTGTGGTGTAAGTTTTTAATGACTATCCGGAAGCACCTGTCCTTGCGAGTGAATGTATGCCCTATGAGTCCCTTTTCTCGAACTATTTCCATCATCCTTTTGAATGACTCAGTGGTTTTACAGTTCACTCGAAGTTGGTTCTTTGTGATTATTTTTATTGTGAAGTCGTTCTTATTTAGTACTGTTTGCAGTGTTTCTGTAAGTTTGTTTATGTCTTGAATGCCATACAGCACTAGTGGTGGTGGGTTGCTCTCTTTCTTTGGGGTGTCCTCGTCTCCAGTTGCGTTGATTAATAGTCCTGAGAATCGGTTATCAGTGGTCGTTCTATCATGTGGTAGTGAGTTGGAGGCCTTCTTTCTTTTAGCTGCACGTGACATGGGAACTTTCTGCCACTCCGGCTGAGTTGTCGTCTTATTCGTTGATGGTTTTTCTCTAGCTAGGTTCCAGATTGCAGGTTTGAAAATATTGTTCACGTCACCAGTTGAGGCAGATCTCTCTCTCGTGAAGAATAGGCTTCGGTGGAATGTTTGTTGGACCATTCGTTTTTGTGGCTCCTTGTCGATGTCCATCGCTGTTTGGTTGTTTTCTACTGTCACAGGAGGGATGCCATGAACTCCTGCCCAATCTTCGGTAGTGTATTTTTCACTCTCCAGCCCGGGAACTGGAGAGCGCCGGGTCTCAGCCGGATCGCATTGTATTCCAGAAGCATCTACTGCCGGGGGAGTCTGGTCTCTCACTCCCGCGGAGTCTTCGGTGGTCCATTTCACACCCACAGGCCCGGAAACCTGTGAGCGCCGGGTGCTAGCCGGGTTACAGCGCAAAGTATCTCTCTCGGGTGTACTTGGCATTGTTTTACGTGGGAGATAGCTACAGCGGGCCCCAAGTCGCTGCACGGTTTAATTTCGGAGTTACCTTCTCCTATCCGAATGTTCCCTCCATGGTGGTGACGAGTCTCGGCTCCCGGGGTGTTTTGGTGGTGATTTAGTACCACCCGGATCCCACACCAGCCTTGCTAGTAAACTAGCAAGGGTGCCAAGTTATTTCCCGCCGCTTGGTGCTCGGCGTTGTCACTCGTTTGGCACCACCCAGGGGACACGTGTAGGGTGGTAAAAGGTATTTCCTACTGACGCGAGTGAAAAATATAAAAAGTACAAAATTAAGGCCATCCTCACACAAGAAAAATGTTTTTGAAATTTTTTTTTGTGGTCCGGAAACCTTGGTTCGCATTTCCGACTCACACTTGGCCTGTTTTTTTTTTTTACTTCATTTAATCAGCCTTGAAGAGTCTGAATTGTTTCCAGAGTGATGGCGTCCGAACTAGCGAACCCGGACTACAAGTCCGCCGCATCGATCCACGATTTCACCGTGAACAACATCAAGGGGGATGAGGTGAAGCTGGACCGATACAAGGGGCACGTGTGCATCATAGTCAACGTGGCCTCGCAGTGCGGACTCACCGCCAATAACTACAAGCAGCTTAATGAGCTGCACGATCTGTACGCCGAGAGCAAGGGTATAATTTTTAGGTTTCCGTATCCCGTACGGAAGCCTATTACTAAGCCTACGCCGTCTGTCCGTCTGTCCGAAGGATGTATCTCTCGAACCATAATAGGTAGCCGGTTGAAACTTTCACAGAATATGTGTTACTATGGCGGATATAACAACAAATAAGAAAAATAAGAAAATGTTAAAAATTAAGGGGGCTCCCATACAACAAACGTCTAAAAAAATCAATTAGTCACACTATTGGAAATGTATATTCCCAATGCCTCCCTTCGCCTCGGAGGTAAGAGCCAACCTTGGTACAGCCGGGACTGTGCCGATGCTGCCGCGGCTAAAGCTGTGGCATATCGAGCCTGGTCACGAGCTCGTGCCAGACGTGATCCAAATATATCCGAATTGAAGAAGAACTACAACCGCCTCTCCAGATCCTGCAAGAGGGCTATCGCCAGGGCTAAATTCGAGCATATCGGCAGAATTGGCGATAGGCTGAACCGGTACCCAACTGGAAGCCGTGAGTTCTGGTCTCTCGCCAAATCTGTCGAGTCGAATTTCTGCCGCTCCTCACTTCCACCTCTGCAGCGCACTGGAGGATCACTCGCTCACTCCGCAAAAGATAAAGCCGACCTTCTGGTATCTCTTTTTGCGGGGAATTCCCACCTGGATGATGGGGGAGCTTCTCCCCCATCCATACCTAGGTGTGAGAACTCCATGCCAGAAGTACAGTTCCGACAGAGAACTGTGCGGAAGGAGCTTCTTACCCTAGACGTCAGGAAAGCGAGTGGGCCGGACAGAGTGCCTGCATTGGTGTTGAAAAAGTGTGCTCCCGAGCTGGCTCCAGTACTGACGCGCCTTTTTCGCCTCTCGTACTCCACTGGCCGCGTGCCGGCAGCTTGGAAATCAGCTTTCGTTCAGCCTGTCCCTAAAAAGGGCGATCGCTCTGACCCGTCAAACTACCGACCCATAGCAATTACCTCCCTCCTCTGCAAGGTGATGGAGCGCGTTATTAACACGCAGCTCATGACGTACCTGGAGACGAATAACCTCATCAGCGATCGGCAATACGGCTTCCGGCCAAACCGGTCAGCTGGTGATCTCCTAGCGAACGTTACTCACCTTTGGGGGGAGGCGCTTGAAGGGCACGGTGAATCCTTGGCAATTGGACTCGATATTGCCAAGGCATTTGACCGGGTCTGGCATAAGGCGCTTTTGAGTAAGCTGCCGGCGTACGGAATCCCCTCTGGCCTTTGTGACTGGGTAACCGACTTCCTACATGGGCGTAGCATTCAGGTCCTCGTGGACGGATGCTCGTCGGACGCCATGTCAGTGAATGCCGGTGTACCACAGGGATCTATGTTGTCTCCCACGCTGTTTCTTCTGCATATCAATGATATGCTGCCACTCGGCAACATACATTGTTATGCAGACGACAGTACGGCGCATGGATCCTACACTAGTCACCCTTCAGCCAGACGGAGTGATGTGGACGAGAAGAGGCGAACACTTGTGTCCGAACTCGAGCAAACCCTCGAGTCGATTGCCGAATGGGGCCGGAGCAACTTGGTCGTGTTCAACGCATGGAAGACACAAGTGTGCGCTTTTAGTGCGAAAAGAACGGCGTTCACACCAGCTCCTTCCTTTCAAAATACCTCGCTTAAATTAAGCGACCACCTCGGGGTCCTCGGTGTCGAACTGTCGCACGACTTAAACTTCCGGCGTCACATTGAGGGCAAGGCCAAGCTGGCCTCAAAAAAGCTGGGTGTACTCAACAAGGTGCGGCGGTACTTCACGGCGGGCCAAAAACTGACGTTATATAAAACGCAAGTTAGGTCTTGCTTGGAGTACTGCTCGCACGCACCTGTGGGATGGCTCAGCTAAATATCAGCTTGCGCCGCTAGACTCAATCCAGCGTCGTGCCGTGCGACTTGTGGATGACCCTGTGGTGTCCCGCGACTTAGAACCGCTTCAACTCCGTAGGGACGTCGGCTCCCTAAGTGTGTTCTATCGTCTATTTCACGGGGAGTGTTCGGAGGAGCTGTTTAATGCGATTCCGTCGTCCCCATTCCACCTCCGCACTACGCGTACTGGGCAGGGGATGCACCCCTATACAATCGACCTACCGAGGATGCGCACCAACCGGTTCTGTAGGTCTTTCATTCACAGAACCGGGAACCTGCTCATATATTTCCTCCCAAGTACAGCCTGGGGTTATTCAAAAGGGGCGTGAAAAGGCTCCTGTCAGGCCGGCATGGCATTCGCAAACCCCGTGCATCACAGAATGTCCATGGGCATCGTAAGTCACCTCCTCGTAAGTGAAACGGTGCCACATGTCGCGCTTTCTATAAAAAAAAAAAAAAAAAATTTAATAATGGATGGCGCCACAGGCTTTTATACATTGCAATGCTGCAAGACAGAAGGAGGGGGGAAGGTGTGGATCTAAGCTTGCGATGGCTTCACCGAACATATCCGGGCCCATCGGCAGTAGAGGAGGGTATTAATCGAGGCCGGGACTAGCGAGGGGCCACTCTAAATTTCCCGCGCATGCTTCACGTTTCGGCTCGCTTCAAGCCCTCGTCAGCTAGTCTGCGTTGACTAGGACGCGGGGAAACACCAGTCCCGCTCTCGCTCCGCTCCAGATAGGCGGATAGGTAATAGCGGATAGATACAGAAACCTCCGTGCCCGAGTAAAACTCGCACTTAACAGATTTTTTTTTTAAATCTTTATTTGAATAGTACTTCAGCCGCCTTGCGACTACGCCAGCCCTATAGTAACTATTAAACATATCACACATATCACACACGCTGAATCCGCCGAATTACATAGCCGTTTGAACCGGTCTTTCATTCAGTGCGGTGGTACCGACCCAGGCAGGTTAAACTTTACCATCTAGTACAGTAAAGAGGGAAGGGACCTACAGTTTTACCTGGAATCCGACCTACGGTCAACTTCTAACGATCGAGCACCCAAGTACATACAAGCACCCAGGTGTGCTTATGATCACGACCAACAGTCGACCGATCTAACCACTGAGCTACCGAGGCTGAAAAAAATATACAAGTATAACTTCTAACGGGCGTGTACATAAGTACATACGTACATGCACCCATTTTTTTCTAATAAATACATACATACTTGTATCCCAACAATTGGGGTAAGCAGAGTAATCGGAGTTGTGCCGCGGGTACTCTTGTAAATTACAGCACAACACCGACCACCACGTTCCTCAAACTATCAGATAAAAAAATTTGTTTTGGGCCGGATAGTGTGGGCCTTAGTTCTTAGACGCCTGGCCTAAGTGAACATGACCTCACTCACATGCACAATTTTCACTACTGCAACACCTTTAGATTTTCTTCACAACGGAAAAGAACAAAAAAATAATACATGCATACATATCACACACGCTGAATCCCGACAATCGGGGTAAGCTGAGTAATCAGTGTTGTGGTGCAAGAACTCTGGCAAATCACAGCACAACACCGACCACCACATTTCGCAAAGTATTCGAACAAGATTCGTTAGATCAAGCAGCAAGTAGGCATGAAGACCCACCTGCTGCATGACTAGGTGGAAGTACCGTGCCAAGGTGAGAGGTTTTTTATTTTATTTTATGCCCTTTAGCATGGCATCTTGTTCTTATCCCTTAGTCGCCTTTTACGACATGCATGGGAAGAGATGCAGTGGGGCTATTCTTTTAAAGTACTAATATTAATAATGTTAATGTTAAAATGTATACTTTATTTTTATTTGCAGGTCTGAAGATCCTGGCCTTCCCGTGCAACCAGTTCAACGGGCAGGAGCCCGGCAACTCTGAGGAGATTGCTTGCTTCGCAGCCGACCGGAAGGTCAAGTTCGACATGTTCGAGAGGATCAACGTCAACGGCGAGAACACACATCCGCTCTACAAGTTCTTGAAGGTATTACATACATACATAAATATTTTTTTTTTAAATTAAAGCGCGACATATGTCGCCGAGCCACCCATAAGGTGTCTAACGACGCCCATGGATGCAGGGGTTGCGAATGCCATGCCGATGCCGGCCTGACAGGTACCCATTCACGCCCCTCTTGAAGGATCCGAGACTGTACTTGGGGGGGAATATATGAGCAGGGAGAGCGTTCCAGAGTTTACCGGTTCTGTAGAGGAAAGATCTGCAGAATCGATTAGTACGCATCCGCGGTAAGTCCAGCGTATAGGGATGCAATCCCTGCCCAGTGCGTGTGGTGCGCAGGTGGAAAGAGGTCGGCGGGATTGTGTTAAACAGCCCCTCCGAGCACTCTCCCCATGGAATAAGCGATAGAACACACTTAGGGAGCCGACATCCCTACGGTACGACATACCACACCTGACAATTGGGGTAAGTAGAGTAATGGGTGTTCTGCTGCAAGGGCTCTCGTAAAATACAGCACAACACAAACCGCGAAGTTTCGCAAAGTATTCGGATAAGTTAACTGTCGAGCAACAAGTAACTTCCCTTCATTCATACCTTACTAGGTGGTAGGGTTAAACCCGACCGGGTTGATACCACCACACTGAATGAAGGGTCGGTTGAAACGGCTATATAAATAGTTTGTGTTTTCCGTCCAGTTCAGTGTAGCCGCCACGACCGAAGGGAAGCACTGACATGGCACCTGGTTCACCCGGTGTTATGGGCTGACATCACGGATGTTGTAGGTGATGTAGCCAACTGTGTCAGTTTTCCATTAATAAAAAAGTAAGGCAAGGCAAGGTATTACTTTCTTCCGTTTCGCCTGTCAGTCAGCCAGGGTGTATGCGTCCACTTCTGGACATATGCCTTTAATTTTCCTCCAGTCCTCTCGACCTTCAGCCCTACGGAACCGCTGCTTTCCGCAAATGTACTTGATGTCGTTGTCCCACCTGTCTGTCCAGTCGCCGGCCGCCAGTGTCAGACACGGTTACTGGGACGGTCATCGTCTCGTCGACTGACGTGCCCAGCCACTACCACTTACTGGATGTTGCTATGTCTTAATTTTAATAAATTTGTTTATAGTTTTCCATATAAAAATATGAAAGTTAGGCCTGAAATTGCTATATTTTCACATTTTTATAATCAAATATATTTAATTTAATATGAAATAACGAAAAAAGGACAACATAGGGACATAGATATTGATAATATCTTTTACAAATGAAAATTTTAAAATGGTAGTGCAAGATTTACGGGTTAGAAAGAGACTTCCTCTGCTGTATGAGAAAAGTGGACTTCCCGGTTCTCAGTAGGGTAAATGAAATGAACATCAATATTTTAGTATTCTTGTATGCCGCCAAATTAATCAATAACTTCACATGTAAAAACCTTCCATTTAAGTGAAGGCCAAGTTATTGAGGCCAGACTGTTCTAGACCGAGTATCGAAGGCAAAATAATTATTTATTCACATAATCAATACCCACGGATACTAATAGAGCTAGCTTCATAATGGTGGTGGCTTGGTAAAACCTTTCACTCGTTAGTCAAACAATTGTATGTACTACGAAGTATTGTAGAATGCTGATTTTACTAGTATTGAATATTACTCATAAAGGAACAAGTATGTTTGAAATTCATAAAGATGTATTCATCTGCTGTAATTAATTATACAGCACTATTATGATTGCTGGATAATTTATATAGCACGCTGAGTCACCTCTTCCAATGTATTGTCAATTGAAAGATTGTCTAGTCATCATTGTAGGTAATAATAAACCTGACTTATTCAAGTCTGTCATCTTAGGTTTCTTGTTAGTTAATAACTATATAATTTCATGGAAAATTAGATTTTTAGCCGTCTGATGATTCTGTAAAGGACTCTTGGGCACCGTGCCAGTTCTTTTGAACAAAAGCAGATGAATAATCGCCGTTTACATCTAATCCAAGTTATTTTGCGGTTTCAGTGATTTTTGTCATAAATTAGACAGGAGATAATAGGCAGCTACACTGTAGGCGAAGATGTGAGAACAGCCGTATATATATAACCATTTCGCCACAAAACAATTTCATAGATAACTAGAATAATTGAGTAGCGGGTGGGCGGCGCGGTCTTGGTTTAGACTCTTGATCTCAGGCCTGAGGTTCGATTCCGGCCAACATGCACCAATGAGTTTTTTCTGATGGAAAGATGTATGTGCATACCTACAACTGCCGCTTCACCGTTCGGAACCGGTGTATAAACTGTAGGTCCCTTCCCTTGCCCCTTATTAGGTGGTAGGCTCAAATTATAGCCGACTGGATTAGTACCACCGTACTGGTAAGATGGCAGCCTCGGCTGTGTTCTCTAGTCCAGTCCAGTATAGGAATGCTAAGGGAAGTCGCCGGTATGGCACCTACTTTCCAAGAGGTGATATTGGCTGGTCGGAGCATGTACTCTGGCCCCTTTGACTACCCCAACCACCGGTGGTTCCACATTCGCCAACTTCCGTACTGGCCAATTCTTTATTCGCCAACTCCTGATTTGCCTATTCCTTACTAAGCTTTTCTTTTTCTCAAATGGAAAATGAACAAAAACAGTCATAATTATTAGACATTAAATATAGACATAAACTAATATAAAATTTCATGTATACATTTGCAGCTCAAGCAGGGTGGCACTCTCGGCAACTTCATCAAGTGGAACTTCACCAAGTTCATCGTGGACAAGAACGGCGTGCCCGTCGAGAGGCACGGCCCCAACGTAGACCCTCTGGACATGGTGTCCAGTCTCGAGAAGTACTGGTGAACTCATCGACATCTCACTCACGCACAGGCAGCCTCTCTATAGTTTAAACAATGCCTGTTCACTGACCAAAGCATTTAATTCTGAGAATATTCCTGTATGTACTCTGCATAAGCTTGATTATGCTTTATACCTATCTAGTTTGTAGCGATTTTTCGTAATTGGGGTTTCGTGTGTGTGAATCTAGGGCTCATTTTAGGAAATTCGGTTTGAGAGATGATGTTTCAGTTGGAGAGTTTGAGAGGGATGGCTTAGTACAGTAGTAAAAAAATCATTGTTTCAATGTTTGTATGTTTTCAGTTCATTGTAAGCTCGGAAATTGTTTACTTTTATTTTATTCAGTTGGAGTGGAATATAAAAATGTGAATATCAGCAGGTGTTGATGTTTGATTGATGTGATATTAAATTTTTTATTTAAATAAATAATGGAACCGGTTGCAAGTTTTCTTTTTAAACTACCTATCACTTACACAAAACTGAGATATGAGTGTACAACTATATTAACCTATAGTATAAGTAAAATAAAACAAACAGTACAATGGTCCAAACGTTTAATTAAAACCAAATACATTATGAGCTAAAAAAATACTTAAGTAATTATCTACTTTCATAATTAGTATTAAAATGTCTTATTTTGTCTTTTATGTACTTGATATTTTTAAAAGTAAATGCGATTCCACACTTCAAAAAGGTATTCCATTATTTCCAAAATCTTGTAAATTTTCTTTCGAGATAACTTCTGAAACTCCCGTGGGACTTTACGACTATAATTTTAGAACACTTGCACTGATTTTTAACTGTCATTCAGTATTGGCATATAAGTTAGGTCAGTTGATTGCCAAAATTAGATGTGCGTTAGAATTAAGGTCGTAAATTCTAAAACTTTTGTCCCCACCTTTTGAGTAATATTCAGGCTATAATTTGAATTCTTCAATAATTCACAAAAATGTATACACATCAAAAATATCTAAAATCTTATCAGATCTCAATATATTATGTAGTCAGGTAAGACACAATCGTTGGGTATCTATGGCAAGGTTTTCATTGTTTAAAGCTTGTTTAGAGAGAACCTGATTTGTTTGAATTGGCTTACTTCCTTCTGTACTTTGACCTACATTATTTGATGATATAATATATAGTATAGATGATATAATGTACCTTAGATAATATATGTTAGATATAGGGGACCGAAAATGATTATTGCTTCAAAGTATATGCAAGAGCATTATTATTTTTTTTTTATTTATGGAAACTGACACGGTTGGCTACATCAGCTACAACATCCGTGATGTCAGCCCATAACACCGGGTGAACTAGGTGCCGTGTCAGTGCTTCCCTTCGGTCGTGCCGGCTACACTGAACTGGACGGAAAACACAAAACTATTTACATAGTCATTTCGACGGACGTTTCATTCAGTGCGGTGGTACCAACCCGGCCGGGTTGAACCCTACCACCTAGTAAGGTAAGAAGGGAAGGGACGTACAGTTTTACGTGGAATCCGAATCACGGTCAGCCTCCAACGGTCGAGCGGTCACCCATCCAAGTACTGACTGGCCCAGCTTTGCTTAACCATCAATAGCGACAGTCGACTGTCTGCACCACTAAGATATCGAGGCTGACAAAAATTATTATTAAAATTATTTGTTAGGAGTGCATGCATTGGGCTCCAAGTTCATTTGTGGATCAGATCATTGGAAGTAAGCCAATAAGTTAAATATTTAGAATAACTTAACTCACCTGTCCAATCTTTCATAAACAATCAAAGATCCTTCGAATGTTTGAATGTCCATAAGAAATTGCAAATACGAGTTTTACACAATGCTTAAGTTATCTTGTTGTGTTAGTGGGAAAGTCTTCGGCTTAAAATAGGCGGAGCACAAACCACACAGATACTACTAACATACAGTAAATAACACAATTACAGTTATTTTCTCGGCTTTGCGGAAGTTACGAGGCGATAAACTTTTAGCATTTGCGTATGTGCTGTGACTGATTGTATGTAGTTTTGTGCTTAGGGCAGTGCGGTTTCTTATGTTCATTTATCCAATCCATCTATATACAGATGGTTCAGAAACAAATTTTGTATGTAACTTCCATAAAGTCAATGTTTACTAAAAGTAAATGTTTACAAAGAACCTTTTATCATAACTAAAATTTGAGCATTCTATAAATCTAGAAAAATGCATTGGTTATGCGATGAATTATTGACAAGAACCTAATGTTAAATGTAACCAAGAAGAAAATGAGTTTTGTATGAAGAATTTGCTTATATTAACTATTGATAACAATTTACACATTGATGAGGATGACACAATATGGCTGATTTTATAGTCAAGCTGACCAACAAGCTCGGATTGTAAAATATACACAGTTAGCTTTTGACACTTGTAACATGCTGTAATGTATGAATACCTTATTGAAAAACCCAAAAATTATTTTGAAATCTAAATCACTTCCATTTTTTTATAAGGTATTCATACATTACAGCATGTTACAAGTGCCAGAAGTTACAAACTATATCACTACCAGGAAATATTTTTCAAATTCCGAAATTCCCGGGAGAGGTGGTTTTAGCCGCTCCATGTTATGCCTGCTCGCCAACATTAGGTATTTATACTCTACCTATTCCGATCCCTGATTATTATAATGTAGCATTTGCTTATTATACTGATCGGTCAGCGCCATATGAGCGTGAGTCTAAAATCAGCCTTTACGTAATAAATAATCCATTGATAAAAATTAACATTAGATTTTGAAATGAAATCAAGAATGTAGAAAATTATATTATAATTAAGTTAAATACTTGCAAGAAATTAAGATCATAAATATTACGTCTTATAGGTCTTTAATTAAATTAGCGTGATCAAATTAAGAGGATTTAGCTTAAACATGTTCGTAAGATTTGTAAGTCAACATACAAAGAATTTATTTACTAACTTATTTCTAAGTTCTAAGTTAACAGCCGATAGATCGGCTCTCATTCTAAATAGTTCTTCATTATGTTTTCTAGTTTTAATATTGCTTCCTCGTAATTTGCTTCTAATATAATATTCGATCATTGAGCTATATCTTATAGAGCTGACACTAGGGCACATACTTTGGTCCCATCGAATACAGTTACCTCGTAGACTTCCATTCAGTGAACCGATCGTCGATGGTAGTCATGTGTGTGCGTGTGTTAGATAGTATGTGAATACCGAGCCGAGCTACTTTCCATTTGCAACATGCATGTTTACATATTTAGCTTCAGCGCTTGCTCAGTAAACTCCACGCTGAAGCGAGACACTAAATACGGAGGGTGCCACAGTGCGAGCAAAAAATATAAAAACAAATTCTGCCTACCTACCACCACTAACCCTGTGTTGCGCCCACGCGCTCCACACACTAAGAATCCTCATACCTCAGTTGTTGAGATAAACATTCATTGAATCTTTCTTAGTAGCAACTTCTCTATAAGATATATCTCAGTGTATTTGATAGTATTAAAAATTACAAACATACCTTAAATAAAGAATGTATAAAAGAAAATACACACACCTACTTGTACAATATTTGAGTTCAAAGTAAGACATGCTGTGATCATGCTTTTTCTCCTTCAGGTTCTTTATAATATAATATGTACTGTCTAAGACAAGAAAATATGCCTTGAACTTTGTTTGCAAAATGTTTTGAACTTGTGGCATTTCTTTTCATAGAAGTAAAAACGCACAAGTGCAAAGGCAGCTCGGAAGTCCAAAAGAGTCCGTGTGTTGTGATTGCCTCTTTTCGAATTTGCAAGCCCCGTGATTGATCCACTCTCCATTCCTATGCACCCCAACTGCTTCCGTATCTTTTACCTCAGCCTCCCCTGTTTTATTTTTACGATTAGTATAAGCATGTTTGCATTAAAATAGAGAAGTGAAGTGAATAATATGCTGAAAGTTTAATTTCAGTTTCATAAATTTATAAATTTTTTGATAAATTTAAAGCTTCATCAACACAATTATTTTAAATATCTTAATTATTAAAATAATTAATTCTATAATCTGCTAAAAATATAATCAGAACTAAATCTAATTACACATATAGATAATTTTTTTCTAAAAAAATCTGTATCATTTGGTCAGCGTTTCCAACGATACCGCACCTATAAAAAAGCTAAAACATGTCTTTCCAATAAAAAAAAACCTTTGTCGAAAATGTTTCATAATAGTCATATTTAACACCATGATAGTTATTCTTACATGTAAAAAAAATAATTAAATTTGGATCCAAAAATTTTCCATCGCCTGCTTTGCTCGTCAAGTCCAAACCGGAACATTGTTCTGCCTTGATATAAAACTTTTGGAAACTTACACGGTTGGCTACATCACCTACAACATTCATGATATCAGCCCATAACACCTTGCTGAACTAGGTGCCATGTCAGTGCTTCCCTTTGGTCGTGCCGGCTACACAGAAGTGGACGGAAAACAAGAACTATTTACTTAGCCGTTTCGACGGACATTTCATTCAGTGCGGTTGTACCACCCTGGTTGGGTTAAACCCAAGGGAAGGGACCTACAGTTTTACTCCAACGGTCTGAACGGTCACCCATCCAAGTTTTGACTGCGCCCAGGTGGGCTTATGATCACGAACGGCATTCGACCAATCGCACCACTTAGCAACCGAGGCTGACATAATTGTGTTCTGTATAATTAACATTTTCAAACATTTGAATATTTTAACTAAGACATTTGCGATATCTTTGGAACGACAAGCCGATATTTTAATCTAAATTAAAAAATACACTACCTACTTCGAAATGGTCAGGAAGACCGAAGAATTCATAATTTCTAATTGCAATATATGTGTGTGTGTGTTTGTGCAATAATTTACATATTCAATAATTAAATTTTTACCTTTTGTACCTCAGAGGCGAAAACAGAACCTAATGGTTTGACTCGTGCGTCTGTCTGTAATCTTTATCTGTCAGTCATAATTTCTAAGCAGTTGATGAGTTGGTACCAAATTTAATTAGATAATTTTTGTGCATAAAGTCTAGTAGACATTTTCAAATTTTATTAAAATTTGCGCCTATAGGAGTGGGTCGAGTGTGACAATTACAAAATCCATATATTTTTTTAAATACTAAGTGACACATTGTTGAAACTTGTGACTGAAGGATGGACAGACACCGGAGTGAGATCATTAATGTTCCGTTCCGCATAAAAAATTGTCTGCGTTTCAACGGCAACACTAAATTTAAAATTTCTTTCACTGCACAATTTCTTACATCTTGTCTATTATCAAGACATATTGGTCAAACTAAATAAGATTAAACCGACAGGCCAAAACTAAACATATACAAACTGCATTTTCAAGTTGTTCATTTAAAATATAAAATACATTAGAATGTGAAGGATTTGAAGTAAATAAAAGCAATATGACAAAATTTTATTAAAAAAATGTAAATAATTTTTTTTTATCCTGTGATGGTTATTATCCATTTATCATGACAGGTATTTGCTATTATTGCTGTAATAGTTATTATAATAGCCTGGCTGGCATCAAAATCTCTTTTCAAAATGTGTATTGGGTTTTTGTAAGTCTGGTTTTTTACAAATAAATCGGACCGCAAAAGTTTGGCTTTTGTAATAAACCTAAGTTTATTATAAAAAAAGTGGCCCTTACAAAAATGTTGCAGCACATACATTCTTCTTGCGGTCACAAACTTTGTCATCACTTTTACAAAAGTGTTTGTCGTCGAAGAGATTGGTTAATCCAAAATTATTGCCAGATAACCTAGTGCGGAGGACGGGCCCCACATAAAGTTACTGTTGAATAAGTCAACCTGTCTGGAACACTAGTATATTTTTGGCAGAAGTGCGCTTGGCACTTTCATACTATACCGTTGCCAGGCGGCCCCGTAGCGTCTTAGGCACCTCTCGCTGTCCCTCGCGGCCCGATGAGCCAGGATCAGCGTTGTCGTAACGGACGGCAGGACCGCCAGCGCCGGCCCGGCCAAGACCCCAGGAATGGCAAGAGCAGCGTGTAGGATGATGTCACCGAGGTAGTTGGGGTGGCGAACAATTCCCCATGGACCGGATATGAGCAGCCATTTACCGAGGAAGGTGGGCATCGCTTCTAAGTCTGGAATGAACATATAGTTAAAGGTTTATTTCTTTGTTTTAACTCACGCGCCCGCGTCGGCGCCAGCTACACGTCGCTTAGCACCAGTAGTTTCGACGTCATAGGTTCGCATGTGTAAAGCTACGAAAACTTATTGCTTCTTGAGAGTATGTATGAACACAGACAACAACCTTACCATGGGAGTAGTCTAGACAAAATTTCCTACAAAGTTATACATATATAACTTGTATTGCATTGACCTTTGTTTTGATTCCAAATTGTGAGTTGAAATTTGAGTTCACGATTAGAGTTTATATTTTGGTTCGATTTCACACATGCGAATGGATAAAATCTTCCAATAATAACACATTCACTTAAGAAATGTAGTATTCTTTCGAATTATATACACAAAGACAAGAAACCTTTGCCTTCCCCCATAGAAAACACGGTACAAATATTTCAATTTTTTTTTTTTTTCAATTTTTTATGGAAACTGATACGGTTGGCAACATCACCTACAACGTCCGTGATGTCAGCCCCTAACACCTTGGTGAACTAGGTGCCATGTCAATGCTTTACTTTTGGTAGTTTGGTAGTTCCGGCTACACTGAACTGGATGGAAAACACTAACTAACATAGCCGCTTGACCATACAAATTGACTATTGATAGGATGTTGTTATCTACATACCATTCTCACTGGTAACATTTTTTGCAATATGTGAACATAAAAAATCAGGAGCGACAATTTTCTTAGAAATGAACGAGGATCGATGGATTTAAGAATATAAAGCTAACGGTCGCGATAATGAAACAAAGAAGATTAAAAAATTCTTACGTGCAAGCTTTGGTTGATGCGGCTGGGTCCTGAATTCATGCTTGATGTTATTGCTGATAAAATAAAACATAAATCCAATCATGTATACAAACGATGCCGCCATCAGGACGTTTGTTGACAAAGACACTTTGTTGTCGAGGATGAACTTGGATATCATGACGAAGTAAAATGGATATAGAGCGCTCGATACGGTCTGCATATATCCAACGCCCTCCGAGTGCCAACTGAATGTGGTCGTTATTTTGTGCTCGTTAAGGATCAAATTGAGGAAGTATATCAGCTGCATGGATGAGAACACCAAGAGCGTCGGGTCGTATTTCAAGTGTGTCAGCATGTCACTGTAGTTTCGAGGGTGGAAAGTTTCGAGTTCCGGCCGTGAAATCCCACGGGTGAATATCAGGAAGGTCAGTATGAGCTGGAATAGAAAAAGAAAAACAATTATCAATTAACTATACTATAGCAACAGAGAGCAAATACCTGAAAGAGTAACATTGTTAAAAATGGTTATTACAAAGATACATTATGATCTGGGGTAGACTTGTGCTCAAGTGGAGGCCGCATACAAGCCAACATAGAGTGGGCCGCCCTCAGGCCAGGTGGACAGACGGAATAAAAAAAGTTAGCCGAGAGTATGGACGAGAAGAGCGGTAGACCGGTGTGCCTTGAGAGAGGCCTATGTCCACTAGTGGACCGATAGTGTCTGATAGATAGAAAATAAGTTATTGCTCCAGAAACAATTTACAGAAATAAGCCCAATATGTATAACATTTACATGAGGTGCAAAGGCGGACTTATCTATCCCTTACAGAGATTCCTTCCCGCCAACGGATGTTTGAGAGCCGATTAATATAGTGAAAGTAGACAAAGACTTGAGTGTTAAAAAAAATAAAAAAATTAAAAATTAAGAATTGAAAATAAAACAATAATAAAAATATTTATTACATATAAGTAATAAATAATGTAAGTACATGATAATTAAATTGTTAACATAAAAATAAACTTAATGATGATAACTAGTGAAGTAAGCTTATCATTTCTATCTAGAGCATTTTCCTGGTATGTTTTCCTCACACCAGAACTAGGCTAGGTTTATGACGTAAAGTTGAATCATTGCAAATTATAAAAAACATAATATAATACAATATACGCTGCATAACAGAATCAAACAAAGAATTGAAAAATCAAACGAGCTTACCTTGTAAGTGATGTTCGATTGATATTAACGAAGCTCCTGTGTCATCTGAAGGTGATGAGAATACAAGGTGTAGATTGCTGAGCCTCTGGCGTAGACATACATAATTTCAAAATTAAAATAAAGCATTTTGAAACGCACTAACCACTTTGGAACGCACCGTCTTTGTGCTGCCATCTCTATTCGCAACTGCTTTCATTAAGTTTACCGTGGATAATTATATGGATTTTACTGCACAGGGCGTGCATAACAATGCAGTTGATTAGGCACTTAGGGAGGGTGGGACTCATCACCTTCAGATGACACAGGAGCTTCGTTAATATCAATCGAACATCACTTACAAGGTAAGCTCGTTTGATTTTTCAATTAACGAAGCTCATGTGTCATCTTCGATGATGAGAATACAAGGTGTAGATGTTTAAAGAACAGCAGTAAAATCTATGTATTTATTAAGTACTTATCTTGACACAATTAACCATCATGTTAAATTTTACATTATAACAATGTTAATAAATTCAGTATTGTACAAGAAATGCGTATTTAACGCGATCTAGCGGCGAGTAGCTGTACACTCGAAGCTGTTACAACACTGGATGAGTTATTTTCTTAAAAAATATGAATACAATATTAATCAATCCTAATTACGGCCTCTGCAAATTTTGCGTTATCGATTACTGGCCTGTTGTAAAATCTACCAAAAACAGAGGACTCACCAGCCCAACCAGCCGTTCTGCGGATATCGTCTATATTTACACCTCTTTTAAAAGCCGCAGATGTCGCGGCATGTCGAGTGCTGTGCGCAGAGAATACTGACGTGTCGATACCACTGTCTTCTAGAGTCTTCTTAATCCAACGGCTGATTGTACTAGATGAGACCTGTTTATGTGGTTTTCTTAAAGAAACAAAGAGATTATTCGTGACTCTTATATTTTTAGTTATTTCTAAATAATTAATTATACTTCTAGCTGGACAAATTTCGATTTTGTCATTAAAGAAAGGTAACGTCATAAACGGTTGACATCTCGTAGGACCTGACGTTTTGATTAATTTGTCAATCTTAATGGTTACAACATTATCTTTATTCGTTATATTCGTGATTTCAATCATAGAAAGTGTTTGGGCTCTTTGGCCAGTTGCTAAGGCTAGCAGTGTTACGGTCTTCTTGGTGTTAATTTCTAAATTTGTCATATCCGTGTATGCAACCGAAATATGGTTCAGAACTATTGACACATCCCAAGTATTATTATATTTAGGTGCCGTCGGTCTTAATCTAAAGAAACCTTTGAATAGTCTTTTGATGCGTACATCGTTACCTATGTGTGAGCCTATTAACAAAGACAAAGCCGATCTTAAGGAATTTAGACTACCGTATGAAAAACCTTCATGGAATTTCATGGTCAGATATGTGATAACATCGACAATAGTAGGGTTACTTACTGAAATGTTATTTGTTCGGCAGTAACGGCACCAACCTGTGATACTTGGTAAATATTGTCTTAATGTATTAGGGGAAATGGATGATAACATAATTTCGGCAGCGTCAATGTTAATGCCCGAGTTTATGAATGCTGTCCTGATAATAGTCCGGCCATCAATGACAGGCTCTGATGCAGGGGATGTGTTACTCTGAAATTACACAATGTTAGCATTTCAATAGAAGGGTCGAATAGTATTGGATCACTAATCAGCAGTTTTTGAAACAGCGGGACCCATGGTTGGGTTTTCCAATTTGGGACGACAACAATACCAGTTGCCTTATCTGTAAAAATCTTTTCTAGTGTCTTTAGTACCATAGAAAAGGGGGGAAAAGCATAGAAATAGATATTAGACCACGATATTGTGAACGCGTCCACAGCGAAGGCATTCGGGTCAGGATGCCAGGATATGTACTTTTTGCATTTTGCATTCGTTCGAGAAGCAAATAAGTCTATATATGGATTTCCGAAAGTTGAAATGATCTTTTGGTAATATGAAGGACCTAGCTCCCACTCAGTGTGACCTGATTCTAATTTTTTTCTTGATTCATAATCTGCAATTACGTTCTCTTTAGTATTTATGTAAGTGGCGAAGATCCACAATTTTTTCCCCTCACACCACTGCCAAATATCCTTGGTGATATTATGTAGGTGCGGATATTGCACTCCGCCCAATCTGTTAATATGACAAATTGCTGTTATGTTATCTAAACGTAATAAAATTTCACAATTCCAAATATTTTTGGCAAAACATTTTAAACCAAAGTAAGCCGCTAACAACTCGAGTGTGTTGATATGGAGCTCGGCTTCATCTTCAGTCCACAGACCGCTAGCTGTTCTCGACCCGCAAGCTGCACCCCAACCTGTCTTTGATGCATCTGTAAAGATCTCTAACTCATACTTGTTCTTCCTTATAGGAGTGACTGATTTTACCACTTCGTTAGACCACCAAATTAGATCCTTTTCACACTCATCTGTCAGAGAAACAGCCGCTTCGTAGTTATTGTTGCTTCGTTGTAAGGCTATGAATTTGCATCTTTCCAACTCTTTAGTATATAGAAGCCCGTATTTGATGGCTGGGCAAACTGATATCAAGGTACCTACTACTTGAGCTAGAAACCTAATACATAATTTATTTTTGGTTAATAACTTGTTTATTATTTTTAAACAGTTTTCTCTCTTTTCTTGGGATATACCTATTGTCATGTTTATTGTGTCAAAAATAAAGCCCAAGAATTTACACCTTTGTGTGGGTATGAAACTAGACTTCTCTTTATTTATAATGAAGCCTAGTTGTTGTAATAAATGTGATGTTTCATTTAAATTTTTCAAACAATCTGTGTAAGAATTGCCAATACAAAGAAAATCATCCAGGTACAGAACTGATGTAAAACCTTTCCCTCTTAAGTAAGAAATTAACGGCTTCATAATCTTTGTAAACACATAGGGAGCAGAGCACAGCCCGAATGGTAATACATTGAACTGGTAGTATTGTCCCATGAAACAGAAGCGAAGATATTTTTTGTATTCTTCGTGTATGTTAATCATGTAATATGCATCTTTTAGATCAATTGTTGCTAAGAAATTATTAGTTTGTAATAATTTACACACTGTTCGAGTATCTTCTAATTTAAAATGTTCATTTGTAACAGATAAATTTAATTTCTTTAAATTTAAGATAAATCGGAATGTACCGTTGGGATTCTTAATAATGAAAATTGGTGAGCAAAATTGTCCTTCTATTGGATAGCATGTTTCAATGGCCTTTTTGTCTAATAATTTCTTTATTTCTGTTTTTATAAGAGTTAATTCTGCACCAGAAAATTTGTTGTTAAGCGGAACCGTGCTTTGATTAGGTGTCTTATGAAAAGGTATTCTATAACCTCTCACCCAATCAAGAATTGTAGAATCATTAGTGATTTCTTTCCACTTTTCAATCTGAAAATGAAGTCTGCCCACCTGAGTATTTATTTCCGGCGGTACGCAGGACGTTCTTCCTTCTTCTTGTAGGTGTCCTTCTGCTGGGTATACTGCGGCCTTCCCTGTTGCCCCCATGTTCTCGTTCCCCTTGTTGAAGGACGAGGAAGGCCCCGCCAGTTTAAAGTACGGCTCGACGATGGATTGTTTCTCCGGGATTCGGGATGCGTTTTCGGATTTTGATTGTATTTCTTTATCTCGGGAATTTTTAATTCTTGTCCTGAACGTTGCACTGTTTTGGCCGTTTTTATTTTTTCTGTGAGGTTATCTCCGAATAGGTACTTCCTTGGGTCAGTTTCCAACAGGAAAGGTTTGAGGCTTGAGTTCACGCAAGACAGTATGAGAGCTCTACGACCTCTTGTTTCTCGGAAGAGGGAGTCGCATAACAGTCTGGATGCGTCGCTGATTTTTTCTGTTATTTCTTTCTTGTTGACGCTATCACCCTTGGTAGATACGCACAGTTGCAAGGCACCACCCAGGCCTGACAGTACTGCAGATAGCTGTTTTTGTCTTGTTTCTATGATGTTGTCTCTCTTTTTAGCCGGAGCTGCCAGTGCTGTCCCCACTTCGGGGTTAAGTAATGGAGCTACCATTCGGTCGCAGTTTTCGAATGATGGGTATTTCTTGAGTATGGACTCCTTGTCTTCCTTGGTTAAACCTTTCTCTAAAATTTCCATCCAGCGCTCGGCGATTACTTTTCGCAAGGTCAGAGGTTTGACTTTTTCTGCTGGTGCTGCTCCCAGTATTTCTAGAATTTCGTCCTCTATTTCTTCTTCTGACAGTTCTCCTGATTCCTTTGTGTTATCCATCTCGTTCTGTTTATCTTCTGTAGTATCGCCGAATTCTTGTAAGTACTCATCTTCTTCCGGGGGGAAGTTCTCCATATCTTCTTCGAAGAGGTTATTTGTATCGTTGTCTGAAAAAATTAAGACAACCTGTTGTCGTACGGACACAAAACATTTCATCAGTCGGTGAAGGACTGGCATCAAAGCTTTTGTGAGTTCCCACAGAACACCCCTCAGCTTTGGAATGACAATAAAGCCTTTGTGAGCTCCCGCAGAACACCCCTCGGCTTTAGAATAACAGTGAAGCCTTTGTGAGTTCCCGCAGAACACCCCTCGGCTTTGTAATAATATCAAGTCATTGTGAATTCCCTAGGAACACCCCTAGACTTCTTACGAGTTTGGACGTCCTAAGGACTCCTTTAGTCACAAAAAAAAGACATCTTGTCATCTATTCAAACACCTCAGAACGAACCCGCGCAGTCCGATATGTGGTAGGTATAGGTTATCTCTGCCGCGTTCGTGTTTTCGAGCGAAAAATAACGACTTATTTGCGTTTATGCAAACATACATTCCATAATGTTGGAATATTCCAAAGAAAATATTTGTTAAAATGCGTATATATAAAGGAATACGCGAGAAGAAAGAAAAATTTATTGCGTCATATCTTATTGTTTACCTTCTGGGTCCGTATCAGGGAGGAGCTGGGCTTCCTCCTGTAGTTTTCGTATTTTCCGAAGAATACGTTCCCTTTCTTCCTCCGTGGTGCGTTTTCTCTTCTTTTCCATGGTTTTTCTTGGGTTTTTCACTTATTTTTGGGAAGAGGAAAAAAGTAAGCGTCTACGTCTTACGTTGACATAAGCAAACAATGAAAGCAGTTGCGAATAGAGATGGCAGCACAAAGACGGTGCGTTCCAAAGTGGTTAGTGCGTTTCAAAATGCTTTATTTTAATTTTGAAATTATGTATGTCTACGCCAGAGGCTCAGCAATCTACACCTTGTATTCTCATCATCGAAGATGACACATGAGCTTCGTTAATAATCTTTATAATTTACATTAATTTAAGTCATTGTAAGCGTTTTCATTTATGCAACATGAACTTATGGAAAACAAAGACAAACAAAAAAACTGTTTTAAAAAACATAAAACCGACTTCCTAAAAAAAGTAGAACTAAAAAACTATTTAAAATAAAAATATAAAAACCGCCTTCAAAAATATATGAAATAAAAACCTAAAAAAAAAAACGAACCCTAGAGTTGAATGCGGTGCTAAAAAGGCTACACAAATCACAAAGGATATTATCATCCGCTCATGTTTTCTTTCATGCATCATTTTTGCTTGCTTTAGCACCGCCTTCAACTCTAGGGTTCGTTTTTTTTTTTAGGTTTTTATTTCATATATTTTTGAAGGCGGTTTTTATATTTTTATTTTAAATAGTTTTTTAGTTCTACTTTTTTTAGGAAGTCGGTTTTATGTTTTTTAAAACAGTTTTTTTTATTTCACAGTTTTTTTTAGTAATTTTTGCTATTAATGTACTCGGCGGAATCGCTCGGCCTTCGGCCTCGCGATTCCGCCTCGCTTTCCAATCCGATCTTGACCCAATTAAAATAGGACCACGTCAGCTTCGATAGCTCAGTGGTGCAGACAGTCAACTGTCGCTATTGAATTTTAAGCAACGCTGGGTGCGGTCAGTACTTAGATGGGTGACCGCTGACCGTTGGAGGCTGACCAAGGTTCGGATTCCTCGTAAAACTGTAAGTCCCTTCCCTCGTAATCTTACTTGGTGGTAGGGTTTAACCTTCCCGGGTTGGTACCACCGCACTGAATTAAACGTCGGTCGAAACGGCTATGTAAATAGTTTGTGTTTTCCGACCAGTTCAGTGTAGTCAGCACGATCAAAGGGGGAAGCACTGACATGGCACTGGTGTTATGGGCTGACATCACGGACGTTGTAGGTGATGTTGCAGAACTTAGTAGAATGGACAGACATAAACGTGTTACGGAAGCCTACTTTTATTATAAAATAACCGTCGGAGGACCTTGGTTGAAAATTGTAAAATTTAGTAGAACGGATAGACATGCATATGTTACGGAACCCTACATTCATTTTGCAGAACTTAGTAGAATGGACAGACATAAACGTGTTACGGAACCCTACTTAACAGTTGCACTCCGGGAGTGCCGGCAGATCCCGTGCCACTCTAACTTAACCCTTAACGCAATGACTTAAGGTTTCATTTTAAAAATGACGCTGACGCGATGTCGCGAGTTATACATTTTTACCCACCTAAAAAAGTGCCAAGAGCCGCTAAAGAAGTTTTCACTTCAAAAACCTCAGGGTTATCCCCTTTCAAATAAAAAAAAAAAGAATTTTCAAAATCGGCCCACAATTGACGGAGTAATCGCGTAACAAACATCCAAAAAAAGAAAACATACCGTCGAATTGAGAATCTTTTAGGTCTAAAGTAAATTTCTCGTGAAGACAAATGCAACGAGCCCAAACACGATGGGTTTATCATGTGTAGTTTAGGAGTTCCTATGGCCACCTTCTGTCTCCATCATCAAACCAGCTCGATGGTACTCGGTACAGTAGGTACTGGCCAGGTACCATAATAAATTAAGCGCCGGTCGGAAAAGATAAAAAATTTCAAATTTAGAATATTCATGAAACAAGGGTCCGAATATGTATCACTAGTATATCGATTCATGTATTTCAACAGGACAGAGAAAATTTCAAAATATTAGGTATTTAATACTTTTTAGTTTTTTGTTTTTTTGTTTTTTGGAAATCGGTTTAATATTTTTTAAAACAGTTTTTATTTCATTCTTTTTAGTAATATTACATAAAAAAGAATAATCGAAATCGAATAATCGAAATCGATTGAAGTGGTACAGAATTATTCGCCATATGTGTCAGACTGCAAATTGCTGAATAAGTCCACATCACAAATGTTTTGCTGAAGGTAACCACACACCATACTAATTTATCAAACTGAAAATTGCCGAAAACGACCACATCACAAGTTTTGCTGAAGGTAACCACACACCATAGTATTATGCTGATTTTTCGAAAACCACTGAACCAATTTCGATAAAATTGAAATGGGACCACCTCGGAAGTATGACCTAACTAACAAAAAAAGAATTTTCTAAATCGGCCCTCAATTGACGGAGAAATCGTGTTACAAACATACAAAAAAATAATAAAAAAAAAATAAAAAAAAAAATAAAAAAAAAAAAAACATACAGACGAATTGAGAACCTCCTCCTTTTTTGGAAGTCGGTTAAAAAATAGATAAGCATTCATTATTAGAGATAAATACTCACCCCATTGACGTTGCAAATACGGTGCAGAAAAATCTTCACATCAATTCGTCCCATTTGCGGAAACAGCTCGCGGCCCATCCAGAAATCGTAGAGAGCATATCCAGTGTTGCCATATGGGTTGAGGCGGAGATCACTGATTTTGCGACTTTTCAGGAATAATACCACTGCCAGCAGTGTCGCCAGGATGTAGAACAGTACGGCCAGGCGCAAGTACTCTTCCAATATCGACTGAATGGTCACAATCTCAAACAAGTCCGCCGCATTTATGGCGCTCCAAGTGAGCAAGCTCACAAATGGAGAGTTGAAGTAATTCTGCTTTCCAGACTCGTCCATCCTTTCGTCTTTGCGACCGAAAATCTTCAGCAATGTCACCAGAGCCAGCAGAGAGACCTGCGACGCCACCAGAGCTGACGCTCGCCAACTGAACAGTGCCGCCACGTCCACGGACAAAGGTTGCAGCGTACGGAACGAGCACGAGCGCGCGCACAGCGCGAGGACACCGAACACCCACGCCGGTAGCACGACCATCAGTAATATACTACCAATCCGTCCGCCGAACTCCCAGCGGCTCCCGATCAGCGTTGGTTTAGCCATGCTAGACCCGCGCACCGGAGTCGCAAGCTTTCGCACCGGCGATAACCTCTCACGCTTCGGCTCCTCATCAGAGTCTTCCTCCAGCGGTATGTCGATAGAGCGGCTGGCCGACTCGCTCAGTCGGGACACGCTGTCCCTCAGGGCAGAGCCGCTCCTCGAGGCTCCTGCCTGTCGCGGAACAGATGGCTGCGTCCGCTCGTCTCCAGAGCCGAGACCGTTCACGCGATTGGCCGACATATTGACCTGCGTGAGGCCAATGGAGATATCTTTTATCGAGTATTCAGAGATCCGTTTTCGAACGGGACGCACCATTGGCTCCTTCGACTTAGACTTTGTCGCGACAGGTTCTTCACTCTTGACTACGGGTCGTCGCGATGGTGATTTCCTTGCGGGGACGGGACTCTTGCGGGTGGTCAAATTTCGCGCGGGCGATCGGCGCGCGGGTGACCGGACGCGCGCGGGCGACCTTCGTGCGGGTGAGCGCGGCGTAGCGGCTGGAGCCGTCGCCGCTGGCGATGCGCGCCGCGTGCGGGCAGGAGAACGCGCGGGTGACGAGCGCGTCCTCCGTGGAGACGTTTCGGCGGAGACGGTGGCGCGCGTCCTTCCACGACGCGGCCCCGCTCCCTCACTTCGGGACGCCTTCATTCTGCAACACGCGATTCTGTAAGCTTCTTACTGTTTCGCCACGCGCACCCAGAGAGATGTTCATTCAAAAAATTATAAATAGAACTAACCTGCGGGTGTCACGATTTTAGTTCAGGACAGGAAGCGCGCGCTCAGTTGTTTTGTTTACGGAAATTCGGACGCGCGCAACGCGTGGGTCCATAGACGATTTAATCTATAAACCTTTATTGTCTATGGTATAACCGCTAAGGATTTATAAAAGTAAACTTCCTTGTCGCAGTGCCGCCCCAGACTTAAATATTGGTAATCTGTGGTGCCGCCCCGCCACAGATAAATAAAATAATAAATAAAATAATGTATATTATACATTATATTATTTATCTGTGGCGGGGCGGCACCACAGATTACCAATATATATGTCTGGGGCGGCACTGCGACAAGGAAGTTTACTTTTATAAATCCTTAGCTTACATATTATGTAGCCGGCATACACATATGAATCGATATGAATCGAAAAAAAAATTTTTTTTCGATATTGGAGATCGGCGTTAACTCACTCACTCACACAAATACTCGCATATTTCAACCAATACCCGGGCCGGATGCCTCACCAAAAGCATGTTGATTGGTTGAGTGAGATCGTTTCTCATACTCACTCACACACATCGGCGAATTTGTTAAGCAGGCGCGCAACGATCAAGCGGCTTGATCAAGCCTTAGCCTTACGTTATTGAAGGCGATTGAAGCAATGCTTGATCGTTGCCCGACGATGCTTGACGCGCTTGACAAGAAAACTACGTTTTTTTTTATGTAATTCGGTATAGGTGGCTGAGTCTGAGGGGCCAAAGCGCATGCTCCGACCAGCCAATATCAACTCCGAGAAGGTACGTGCCATACCGGAGACTTTGCTGGCTATACTGCTTGATGGTAATTGATGTGATTGATGGATTTTTATATTTCTTGTGCGGCTGTCTCGGCTTGACCAAGCCGCTTGACCGTTGCCGCGTCAGTCAGGCGCTCCGCAGCCACAATGGAGGACGACTCGGAGTGCGTCGACACAGAAGAAATAAGAGAGCGCAGCGAGCGCGATTACCTGGTGCTTTTAATATCTTTATAAAGAGATGCCCCCAAACTGTGGAATGTGAAATCAAAGTCGTATTATGACAAAAATAATAAATCATTGACTCTGACTAGGTAATCTATTGCAAGACCTTCGTGGTCCATTCTTAGAAATTTTTTATAATCCGTATAGTTCCGTAATTTGTAGAACATTCAACAAATGTTCGTGGGTAAAACGATCTCTTAACTTGTACCATTCATTCGACCAGCGTTATTTTTTTCTTTTTTCTTGCGTGCACAGGGCCCTAATGATGGCGAGAAACGCTTCATCTGCGTTTGAGTCCATTATTTTTTCGTCCTTCGTTGCTCACAACTGCCGCCTGCCATACAAATGAATGAAATTGCTTGAAGCTCTGCTTGAAGCTTCGTCAAGCACATCAAGCAAAGCCTATCAATCACGTAAGGTTTGACGTGCTTGATGTGCTTGATGCTTGATCGTTGCGCGGGGCCTTTACGCAGATGCAGGGGCTGGCGCTGGTCGGCTGGTTAGACGACTCAGGCGGGACGCAAATAATCGTGAGTCTAAATTGAAAATTATGAAAAAAGCAATAGATCGATCCGATAACATTAATCGAATATCGTGACCACTACCAACCCAGCCAGCATGACATGACCTTTCTCTCTCTCTCTTTTGGCTGCACGGTCAAACAACTTTAGAGGGTGAACTAAAACACGATTCGTTTTATGAACTCTCTAATATATTAATTTTGCAGATCAGTTTGTTTGAGATTTTACATCGAGATCTTCATCTTTTACATCGAGACAATCATCATGAAAACATTGACAGATAAATTCTTAGAGTTCTAAATTTTGAAAATGTGTCTATGGTACAATAGTTTATGGCGCTCCGCTATATAACTCCCCCTTCGGAGATGGATCCTATCGCTTTGTATCGAATGAATGAACGAACGAACGAAAATGTTGTGGAAAATGAACGTGACGACCACTGCGTGTGCAAGTGGCATGAGTAGGGGTCGCTGAAGCGGCATTAGGATGCATAAGAATAGGAGTAGGAGAAGATGAACTTGATGGAGGAGGCATGATGCAATTAGATGGCGTAACCGAAACTGGCTGTTGAGGTGTATCTTCAGAAAGAATGTATGCAGGTTTGAGACGATCTATGGAGATTGTTTTATTGCGACCTGAGACATTAACGATGAAGAATTTTGGGTGGCGTGATATGACTTGAAATGGACCATCGTAGGGACATTGAAGTGGTTTCCGAATTGCATCATGTCTGATGAAAACATGAGATGTGGTTGATAAGTCTTTGTGGATGAAGAATGTAGTTGATGATTTCGAATGTCGCGATGCTGGTACAGGGGTGAGTTCACGGAAAGTTTTCTTAAGATTATTTACAAATTCGGATGGATCTGCTAAAGATTTTTGAGGCGACAAAAAATCTCCTGGTAATCGGATATTTTGTCCAAACACCATTTCCGCAGGAGTAGCTCCAATATCTTCCTTGAAAACAGAACGGAATCCCATCATCACAACTGGTAGTTCGTCAGCCCAATTCTCGGTATTGTGACATTTCAAAGCTGCTTTCAGCTGCCGATGCAAACGTTCAACTTGCCCGTTTGCCTTCGGATTGTAAGCCGTGGTGTGAATGCGCTGGAAACCGCAGAGACGTGATAGAGCTGACATGAGCTGCGACTCAAATTGCTGGCCTTGATCAGACGTGATGCGTAATGGCAGTCCGTAGCGGCTGATCCATCCTGCGAAAAGATTTCGCGCTACTGTCTCAGCTTCTATGTTGTGAATAGGAAAAGCTTCCGACCAGCGTGAAAATCGGTCGACGACAGTTAAAATGTAGCGCCATCCATTCGAAATAGGAAGGGGACCCACCAGGTCCACGTGAATATGATCAAATCGGGAATTCGGAAGAACGAATGATCCAAGTGGAGATGAGGTATGCCTTGTTATTTTACTTCTCTGGCATTGTAGACAAGTTCGTGCCCAAGTGTTGCAATCTTTGCGAATGCCTGGCCACACGAACTTTTCTGTGATGAGTTTTGTTGTACTTCTTATTCCAGGATGAGCAAGGTTGTGCAGAGAGTGGAAAACTTGCTTGCGAAGACTGGTCGGAATGTACGGTCTGAGTGTAGGAAAAGTTACGTCGCAGTGTACCGTGTAGTTTGTACTGGGGATGGTGAACTTCTTCAACTGTAACGAAGTAGACTGCGGATCTTGCAGGAACTGTTGCAATTCGGAATCGCAAGCTTGCGCTTGTGAGAGCTGCTCCATACTGACGGGTGTAGTAATGGCATCTACTCGTGAGAGCGCGTCAGCGACAGGATTGTCTTTGCCTTCTACATGACGTATGTCTGTAGAGAATTGTGCGATGAATTCCAGATGTCGAAACTGCCTCGGTGAACACTTATCTAGTTTTTGTTTGAATGCATAAATTATGGGTTTGTGGTCAGTAAAAATTATGAAATGACGACCTTCAAGCCAGTGTCTGAAATATCGGACAGTAAGATAGATGGCCAAAAGTTCCTTGTCATAGGCGCTATACTTGGAGTTGCTAGGCGAAAGTTTTTTTGAAAAAAATGCGAGCGGTTGCCAACTAGATCCGGTACTTTGTTGAAGTGAGGCTCCGACAGCGTTGTCTGAAGCATCTGTGAAAATGGCCAGTTCAGCAGATGAATCAGGGTGTGCTAGACGAGCTGCGTTGGCAAGCATGTTCTTGCAGTTTTCAAATGCAATTTCGGCTTTTGAAGTCCATTTGACAGGCGTGTTACCTTTGACGCCGCCCTTGAGTAGCTCGTGAAGTTCTGCTTGAACAGATGCAGCATTTTTTATGAATCTTCTATAAAAGTTTAGAGCGCCTAAAAATCTGCGCAGGGATTTTACGGTAGCAGGAAGCGTATAGTCTACGATGGCTTTCACTTTCTCATCAGGAGGTTGAATACCACGAGCCGATACTTTGTATCCAAGGCATTCTATTTCAGGCACGCAAAATTCGCATTTATTAATGTTGATATTAGTACCAAATTCTGTGAGGCGTTGAAATAGGATTTTGAGATGATTCATGTGTTGGTCGTTGTCCTTTGATGCGACGAGAATATCGTCAATATAGGCAAACGCGAAGTCGAGACCCCTCGTGGCTTCGTCTATAAAGCGCTGAAAACTTTGAGCTGCATTTCTCAGTCCAAATGGCATTTTTACAAATTCAAACATACCAAAAGGAGTCGTTAGTGCGGTTTTATGCACATCTTCCTCAGCGACCGGCAGTTGGTTGAAGGCGTTTACAAGGTCTATCTTACTGTAAACAGTTGTACCTTCTAGGTTTGCAGAGAAGTCCTCTAAATGGCGAAGGGGGTACCTGTCGGGTATTGTTCTGTAGTTCAAGGCCCTGAAGTCTCCGCCACCACTTGGCTTCTTTGGAACCATGTGGAGGGGGGAGGCCCATGCACTTTTTGATGGACGCACGACACCTCGCTGGAGAAGGTCTTGAAAGGTTTGCTTGGCGATGGCAAGTTTCTCCGGAGATAGACGGCGAGGCTTACAGGCAACAGGGGGGCCAGGGGTCGTTGTGATATAGTGGCGTGCATTGTGTTTGTTGTTGTTGAGGGTGGATTCTGGAAGGGTCAGGGCGGGGAACTGCTCCAGGAGGTGGTAGATAGGGGTGGAAGAGGTGAGGGTTTTGATGCTGTGGATGTCTGCAGGTACATTGGTTTGTCCATATGAGGAAATTCCCGTCAGCGGATCTATCAATCGGCGGTTTTTCAAGTCAATGACGAGGCCGTAGTGAAGAAGGAAGTCAGCGCCGATGATGGGACGTGAGACATCTGCTACAAGAAATCTCCAATGGAAAGAACGACGAAGGCCAAGGTTTAGAGTAAAGGATCGCATACCATATGTATTGATCGGGGTATTGTTTGCAGCGAAAACGTTGTATGATGTTGTATCCAGTCGGCCACTTATCAGTCTACGTGGATACACACATAAGTCAGAGCCGGAATCAATCAAATATTGCAGTTTTGAGTCTTTTTCTGTCATAAATAGGCGGGCAGTTGAGGGTAAAGGGTCATCTACTGCCTCTAATGATCCCTCTGACTGTTTTCCGAATGGTTCTGCTTGAAATCGCATGGTGATTGGCATTTTCTAGCCTTACTACCGAATTTGCAGTGATAGAAGCAGTAGGAGCTGTCAGCGTTGTTGTTTCTGGATTGAGATCGTGATCGGTTTTCGGAACTTCGACTGGAACTTCTGCTCCTATTTTTGACGTACGTAGTGAGCGCAGCGACTTGTTGTGTAAGTTCATTCATCTTCTTCTCAAGACTGGCTACAGGAGACTCAGAAGAAGTAGTTGCTACTGATGGTTGGAGGTAAGATGGTTGAACGATCTCGTTTATTTTATCTGCAAGCGTAGCCAGATTTTCTATAGTGGCGTCGCTCTGTGAGGCTAGTACCAGTTGAATTTGAGATGGTAGTCGACTCATCCAAATTGTTTTTAGTAGGTGGTCGGGGACGGAGCTGCCGGCTAAGCTGCGTAGGTAACGCAGGAAAGCGCTTGGCTTCCGGTCTCCCATCTCTTCTTTCTCGAGAAGACGGTGAACTTTCTCCTCCTGGCTCAGAGAGAAGCGCGCTATTAGTGCTGCTTTGAGAGCAGAGTACGGTTCCGCTGCCGGTGGTGATATTATTAGTTCTTCAACTTCAAACGCACTTTTGTTGTCAAGGTGAGCAACCGTATAATGAAACTTTGTTTCTTCCCTCGTTATTCCTGTGAGGTAAAACTGTGCTTCTAATGAGGCGAACCAGAGTGTAGGTCGCTCCGGCCAGAATGGAGGGACGCGCACGGCGACCTTACCGATGGAGCGGTCTCGCTGTTCTGCGTCCGGAAGTGGTTGCAAGCTCGATGGTGGTGGCGGCGGATCCATGTTCTCACGTTTCGGGGTCACCAATTTAGAGGGTGAACTAAAACACGATTCGTTTTATGAACTCTCTAATATATTAATTTTGCAGACCAGTTTGTTTGAGATTTTACATCGAGATCAGATGACAATCATCATGAAAACATTGACAGATAAATTCTTAGAGTTCTAAATTTTGAAAATGTGTCTATGGTACAATAGTTTATGGCGCTCCGCTATACAACCTTAGCCTTTCCGAAAGGATAAAAAAGCCAAAAAAAAATCTCTCTCTCTCGCTGTCATCGGATGATCTTTTGTCGCGTCGTCGTTGTGATTAAAAATATATATTTTTGTGGTTCTCGCGGGCCGAGAATTTATACAACAGACGTTAAAGCTATAAAAGAAATGGCTGTATACTCTAATGAGTTTTGCCTGTTTCGGGAGGAGACGAATTAAATAAAAAAAAAAAGATCTTTGCCTACCGAGCCTGCCTACAATCACAGAATAGAAAAGAGTCTACAATGGCGAAAACAACAACAACAACAACATCTCTCGCTGTCAGTGTCACTGTCAGTCTCTTTCTAGTTTTTTTTATGGATGGAATGGAAAGGATTCCAAATGGTTTCTCTTCGACCTCCGCGATTTACAAACAAATGGAAGTGTTTCTATAGATTTATTATAAAAGAAGGAAGAATGATTTGACTTTACCTTTGAGAAGAAGCAAAGAGAATATAACCACTAAGAAGAAGAAGAAAAATCTACCTCGCGGTTGGTTCACTTTCCCTCCGTCCAGCCGGCACACACTCATACAATGGAGAGAGGTGAAAAGAAGCGCTGCAACAACTTCACGCAAGAAGAGAAGCAGCGTCTAGTCTGCTGTATACTGAAAGAGGGAGACATAGAAATTCGCAAAACGGACGGTTACTCCAACAAACTCAAGAAGCACGCTTGGGAACGGGTTGCAAAGGATTTCAACAGACACGCAACTGTGCAGGTCTGTACTAACTGTAAATATTAACTGTCTGGTTCCACTTTGTCGGTACCTGTACTCCTCCAGACTCTCGCCTCACACCCCGCTTGCCCTGTTTAGTACCGATAGCGGGGGTGGCTATATACTTGGGAGCCGAGTTGGGAGGGGAGGGGGAGTAGGGGGCGGGGAGGGTATTAATTTACCCCCACCTCCTCTGCTGGATAACCAGGTTAACCGTAACTTAATGTTTAGGCGGCCCATGTTGTTTTTGCGTACATTTCTATTCAATATAGGTAACTACTTAAATGTTTTGGTGCTTAAAATTTTTTTTTTAATTTGGTACAAGAATGTAATGTTGTAATGTATTGAAATAATGTTTAATTTTGAATGTAATGTTTGCCAGAAACTATGCGTTTCCGGCAAACAATTATTTCACTGAAATTCGTCTTTTAAGTCAGCCTACACATTAAGCTTACCAGCAATTTGCGACCTCGGCTCCCCAGTATAAAGCCATACCCCCGATAGCAACGCCGCGAAGTGCACATGATGCCCTCAAATGTTTTCCATCAGTTCTTGGTATTACTAATCAGTCAGCCGGTTTGGTTGTTTATTTAGTTGTATTGTTTACATAATAGATTTTTTTTTGTTGGCCATAAGGTCAGTCTTTTTTATTAAAAAATTAATCTTAAATAAATTTGAAAATCTAACTGCAACAAATTATTCTTAACCCTTGGAGTTCCCACTTATTAAATATGCTTACAACACAACCCTTGGCTACCTTGCCATTTTCGCCGCACGAAAATTAGCAAAATTTCAATGTGCATGACCACAATTTCAAAAAATAAGTCAGAACAATAAACTCTATCTAAACTTATAGCCAATGAAATTACCCACAAAACAATGTAAATCAAGTGAGGATTCACAAGCACAGGTGGATTTTTTGAACTCCAGGAAAACATTTTTCTACAAAATACGCTCAACATTCTTCCTGAGTTTTTCTAACCTAAAATTGACAATTGGCAAAAGTCAATGCTAGATTTTCTTGTTCCAAAGTAGTATGTAGAAGGAAATATGTAGGACAATATAAAGTGTTTGCTACTTTTTTTCATTTGAATTATGATCGTAGATGGCTAAAATAAATAAAACACAAAAAAATCTAATTTTTTTTATTTTTCACCTCTATAGAATATGTCCCATACTATAATCCGAACAGCCCGTTATTTCGAACCCCACTGTGTTTTTAGGGGTTGGGATGACTGAGGCTCTACTGTAATTTAATATAATAATAATAATATATAAGATGGAAGATGGAGCGTTGACGTCGGCCGAGCCACGACATCTACGGTGAGGGCGACGTCCACCATCGGCCAGCTTGGGGTCATCGGACCTCACGTCCCGTCTAGTGCCCCCACTACCGGTGGTGCTGTGCGAACATCAGGCGAAGCGCGCGCGAAGAGGAAGAAGTTTAAAAGAGCTGCGCGACGATGTCGCCGTGCAGTCCGGCGGATACGGAGCTCTTCGAGATGGGGGTGGTGGTGGCCTACGTGTCTAGTACCACCACCTATCGCTCGTAGCTTGCCTCGCGTCGTTTCGGAGAGCTCCGTAGCCACGG
This sequence comes from Nematopogon swammerdamellus, assembly GCA_946902875.1. Taxonomy (NCBI): domain Eukaryota; kingdom Metazoa; phylum Arthropoda; class Insecta; order Lepidoptera; family Adelidae; genus Nematopogon; species Nematopogon swammerdamellus. The sequence goes on from OX336345.1 coordinate 16,893,774, forward strand.
CCTGCACCCGCCGGCGTGCTTGGAGGCTTGCCTCCCGCCGCCGGCGGTATTCCGTTTATTATTTTTATATTAATTTTGAGTATATGTGGTGTATTTTTATAATCTGTATGTTTAAAATTACTGTAAATATGTGAATGTGATAATAAATGAATAATATATAATAATTAAAAGCCGTCAAAATATTTTGTTTTGCCTCAGAATATTTGTACCGCATCTTATGTTGGGAAGGCAAGGTTTTTTATTCGTATTTCTCACTCGTTCTAATAAGAAAAATTCATTGAAGTCGCTATATTTTTCGACACTTGACTTTCGTGGGCCCCTTCGGAAGTGTGTGTCCCGGTTTAGTAAAAATTGTCTAGAAAAGTTTGTCTAAATTTTTGCATCTTCTTTCAGAGAGACGAAAAGAACTTGAAGACATGTTGGGAGAACATGAAATACAAACTGAAGAAGGCCTCATTGGAAGACGGCAACGCGGATCCCACTATATTGAACATGCTCAAGTCGTCGCCCAATCTGATTGTGACTCTGGAAAATTCTTGGGATGGCGACCGAGTCGCTGGTCCGGAATGCTCTCAGGCCTCACAAGGTTGACTGTTTAAATATTTTAATGGCTATACCTTGCTTACTACTCCCGTGATGTCAGCCCGTTACACCTTGGTGAACTAGGTGCCATATCAGTGCTATTTTTATGTAATCCAGTATAAGTGGCTGAGTCAGAGGGGCCAATATCACTTCCGAGAAGGTAGGTGTCATATGGAGAAGCCGTATGGAGACTTCCCTGGATTCCTGCCTACACTGGACTAGAGGAGAACACAACCGAGGCTGCTATGCGGCCATCTTACATCCAGTACGGTGGTACCGACCCAGTCGGCTACAATTTTAGCCTACCACCTAGTAAGGGGCAAGGAGGGGATCTACAGTTTTACACCGGTTCCGAACGGTGAAGCAGCAGGTATGCACGTAAATTTTTTCGTCAGAAAAAATTCATTGGTACAGACCGACCGGATTCGAACCTCGGACCTCTCGCATGAGAAGTTGATTCCCAAATCACTCAGCCACCCGCCGTTGTTCGTGGCGGCTGTACTGAACTGAATGGAAAAGACTAACTATTTTTATGACTGTTTCGACGCTTCGTTCAGTTTGTTCTACCACCTAGGGCAGCGGCTTTTAATTATATTATCATCTAGTAAAATTTGCAAATACAATTTTTTTTTTCTCGGCTAAGATACTTTTATATTCGTATCTACGAAATAGGAAATACAAAATGTGTCACTAAATCGATCAGTGAATATTATATTCGCTAATAAGATAAGTGAGACCGTTTTTATGTTTCCGTAGCCCGTACGGAAGCCCATTACTAAGCCTACGCTGTGTGTCTGTCCGTCCGAGGGCTGTATCTCTTGAACCGTAAGGCTCAATCCCCACTGGGACGGCAGCGGCGCGGCGCACTTTCGGTGTGAAATAATTTTTTAACTTTATTTACATACTTAAAAAGACCAATATCGCTTGAAAAGTTCGAAAAGGTCGAGCGACCGCGCGCAGTCGCCAGCAGCCGCGCCCGTGGGGCCGGGCGCCCGCGCGCTCCCCGCTCTCCCCGCTCTACTCACCTACTCGACTCTAGCATAGGCACGCGGGCGGCCACGCGCGGCGACGCGAGCCTACCGCGCCGGCCGCCGCCGGCCGCTGCCGTCCCAGTGTGAATTGAGCCTAATAGGTAGCCCGTTGAAATTTTCACAGAATATGTGTTATTAGGGCGGATATAACAACAAATAATAAAAAATTGAAAAAGTAAAAAATTAACCGTGTGGGGCCGGTACTTAAAAAGAATAGCCTCACTGCATCTCTCCCCATGCATGTCGTAAAAGGCGACTAAGGGATAAGGACAAGATGCCGTGCTAAAGGGCGACAGGTTCGCCACCTCTCACCTTGGCACGGTACTTCCACCGAGTCATGCAGCAGGTGGGTCTTCGTGCCTTACTTGCTGCTTGATCGATTTAATCTTGTTCGAATACTTTGCGAAACGTGGTGGTCGGTGTTGTGCTGTAATTGACCAGAGTTCTTGCAGCACAACACCGATTACTCTGCTTACCCCGATTGTCGGGATTCAGCGTGTGTGATATGTATGTATGTAAAAAATTAAGGGTGGCTAATTTTTTTTTGTGGTGCGGAAATCTCGTTGCGCGATTCCAACTCGCACTTGGCCGGTTTTTTGTTTTATGATTATAAAGGAAAACGCGGACGTTAAGTGCCCACTGCCCACACGTGGGGTGCGTGCGTCTCTTGACCAAGCGTACCCCCTGGGGTAGCCGTAACACTATTTGGGAATTGTGACCTTACAATTATTACGTGGTGTTTATAGCAATGCAAATTATTTCAGAAAGTGGCACATCAAATGAATCAGAAAAGTGGCCGATAGAATATTGTGCGCTGGACAAACCGGCCTCCCCGTCGTTGTCCGAGCGGCTGGATGACGCCGAGCAGTTGGCGGACGAATCACCTCTGGTGGACCGGAAGCCGGATGTGAAGAACTCCGGGAGCATTGAGGCGAAAGTGGCCCAAGAGAGACTGAGATATATCAAGTGGAAACGTGAGCAGAAAGGGAAAATTTTCGAATTGAAGGTAATTTTTTTTAAGGCGATGCCACACTGCTCGGCACTACACTGCAGCGGCGCTGCAAGCTCTTACACAATTTTTTTTCGTTTTTCGTAGTTGGGTTTTATACAATTTTCATTTTTATTTTATTCCTTTTTGTTTTAAAATGTGGTTATGTATTTATAAAATTAACTTCTCAAGCTCCAAACAATTCACCTACTCTATGGGGTTTGAGGAAAAAAACATTTGAAAGTTTGAAATATGGTGCCGGGCGCTTGCTTTTGAATTTTTCAACATTAAAAAATCTAGCCTATGACACGCGGGCTATTGAGAAAAATCCAACAATACGTCATATATTGAAATTGGTTGAGTAGTTTAGGCTCTGTGAGGGAAGAAACAAACACACCTACATAAGCTGCCAAAACACTCCTGTTGGCTTCACGATAGTCGGGGAAAAAAATTTGAGGAAGTTCTCAATTCCAAGCATTTGTCTTTATGTTTCCATGAATTTGTATCAATGTTTTCTCTATTCTACTCTGTGATGAAGTCTTTTTATAAATGTAAACCATTATGGGTTGCTGTGCCGAGGAAACAGTCGATAGAGCCAAAAACACCTCCTCGAGAAACCCCGGAAGCCAGTAGTTCCATACCCTAGAGGCGCGACAAAAAAACGATTTTGAGAACCGATGGGTTCTCAAAAGCGCAAAGTCAACAACAAAAGAGTGTTCAGTTTCTAGAATATTTTTTTTCGTACCTATTCTATCTGTGATTGATTAGCCACATTATCAGATGTCTGATATGTTTTGTCCGTGGGATGCTGCACACTCAATATCATGTAGCATCATAATCATTTCATTACTTGAAATGAAATAAAGGGAAGCACTCACATGGCACCTAGTTCACCCGGTGTTATGGGCTGACATCACGGATGTTGTAGGTGATGTAACAAACCGTGTCAGTTTCCATAAAAAAAAACCTTTATGTACCTAGCGATGATTGGTTTTATGTGTTTCAACCGTATTTAATTTCTTACTTTTAATATAATAAAATAGGTACACAATAAAACAATGATGTCGAGAAGAAGAGTTTGAGTTTGAGCGTGTACTTTGACCCCTCTGACTCAGCTACCCTGCTAATTTGCAGGGGGATAGTTTTTAAATTATGTTAACCTGAACTTTGAACTGAACTGATGTAGGCATAAGGATGGAAAATCTTACCGGTAACACTGAATTAATACTTTTATAGCATTTTATCTGTATTTCGAAGATATCTTATGAGGTCTCTCCTGAAATTGGTCAATACGTGATGTGTGTGTGTGTGTTTCAGATGAAAACACAACAGGCGTTACTAGAAGAGGCCACTGCAAGGAGAGACCTGGCGAAAAGAGAACTGTCCAGACAATGCGACACAGAGCGAACATCCACGGCTAGAATGAACGGTACCTGATGAATGTTTCATCGATACTAACCTTTGAAAAGTTAGAGGAAAATAATTACAATTTTGTATAAATGTCAGATTTGCTAATTCCCGTAGGAGTTAAAAAGATGAATTCTAGGAGTATGTATGGAGTAAAAAATGAAAAACATTCAAACTTTTATTATTTTTTATAAAATAGACACATACATTCTGTAAATAAACAGTATATTCTCAAATGACTAGAGTTGAACTCATTTTCTCTAATCATTTTCACATATTCATTAATTTAATACATTTACACAAATGTTTGTTCGTTTACATTCCTTCATGCCACTAAGTTCATGATTCTTCTCAGAGACTGAAACAAAGCATGCTTTTATTTTTGGCTGCCACTGCCAACACACACACTCATTGATGTCGGAGCATAATACATGTTCCAGTTAAAGTTACTTTCGTCAGTAATGAAATGGCATTGATATGTTGTTATTTCATTAGAATTTTTTTTTTGTAAAATATGTATATAATGGACAAATGAATAGATATTTAAAAATATACACAAAATATGTTTGAAATGAAGGAAGCGATCTGTATATATTTTTTCTGTAATCTCTCATGGGAACTTGTACATAATTTTATAAACTTTGGGTTTATTCATCTTTGCTTTTTCAGGATAATTTGATAAATATATCATTTAATAAATTTATAAAAACTACCATTTGCGTGTTTTATATAATAAAACAACAATGATTCATATAAAATAATTTAAGAAACCGTCAGCGTTGATTCTGAATACCTAAAAAAATGGCGAATACTAAAATTTATTGTTGTAAGTTTTGACAGAATAGTTGGCTTTTCAAGAATGTTGTTTCGTAACCTGGAATTTGACCATTAATTTAAATTCAATACTTTACCGTAAGAAGATTTGTGAACTAAACAAAATGAGATTCTAACAATGAGTAGACACGGCAAGTGGTTAGAGACTCGATGGATATGACACCTAGGTAGACAACCGCGTCTAACTATATACAACGGGGTCCCTGTACTGGTACGGGACCGATAACAGCCAATCTATTCTAGAACATCTAACATCGAATAGTACTCTGTATTGGTTTAAAGCCTACATTGGTGATCGACACATCGATTTAAGAACATTTTGAAAGAGAAGGTCGTGTAAGACTTTTGAAGTATTGTAGTTACGTAACATTCATATCAACATGCCATAATTTCTTTATATAAATAAAATAAGATTGTGGCTAGATTGAGCAACCAATTCTTAGATGGTTGGCCTCCAAATATGAACAATGTCAGAAGTAATTTACAAATATATTCCGGACAATCACCGCTAAAATTTTATATGATTTATATAACATTAAAATCAACACTTGCTAACACTGGCGGGAATACTGAATTCCGTTCATGATTTTTTACAATATTTTTATTTTTCTATTTTACTATGACCAATCATAAGACTTCCGTTTAGTATGTTATGTCAAACATTAATTTTATCTTTTTCTTTTAAATTGTATTTACATTACACATATATTTTGTTGGTAACTAACATAATAGTAAATCATGATTTTTTAAACCCAACTATAAAGTAAGTTAGGAATTACAACAAATATACTGACTCTTCTGACTAAAGTTACTAGTAGGACACAACGGCACAAACTCAAACCTTTTGAATAAAAATATTTTATTACATTTTTTAAATCCTATGCAAAAATGTTATTTAAACAGCCATAACTTAAACATTATGAACCTTATTCCCTGTCAAACCAATTCCAGCATATAAATAGTAAAGTAATTCACAAGTGAAATAAAATAGTTCTTTTTTTATTGATAAGTAGATACATAAATATGTTCTGTTTTATAAACACATTAGGTAGAGATTTACGTAATACATGTCATGCATGACACTATGTATTTTAGTAATGTGACCCTACCACATTTTACCTTCGAAATTATTTTAAACAGAATCGAACAATAGAATGCCTAGCCTACGTAAAGAAACCGAGCAAGTGCGAGTTAAACTCGCGCACCGAGGGTTCCGTATCACCATGTCATGGTCAGCGCCACTCACGTCATCTATGGCGTGTTTTATGAAATGCTTCATATTAGTTAAAATTTCATGATTAGTTAAAATGCTTCATACTGTTTTCGGTACATGGCGCGCATATACTTTAGTTTCTTGTATGGGGACCCCCGTGAATGTTTACTTTTTCTTATTTTTATTATTTGTTATACCGGCCTTGTTATATCGGCTATAATAACAAATATTCTGTGAAAATTTCAACGGGCTACCTATTACGGTTCAAGAGATACAGCCCTCGGACAGACAGACAGACAGATGGCGTAGGCTTAGTAATAGGGTCCCGACGGATACGGAACCCTAAAAAGCTCTTGAAATTTAATTCTCAAAACACGGCAACGTTGAATGTCACATAATTTAATAAAATCTATGAAACACGGATTCTTCATAATATTGAATATTATTTTCTTCTATATTCGTAATTGGGTCCACAGTAACATCGACTATGAAAATATACAGGATAATACACCTATACACAATATATTTACATCGCTTTGGTATTTACAACTTGGAAGTTAGTTCGGAAAATAGGGAGCTCGCTATTAGTTGTGGCACAGTTTTCTTCTGTAGGTATACGAAAATATGATTTGAATAGGGATTCTATCTAAAACACAGGTGTTTCGAGAAGTTAAGTACTATAAATATTTTTTAAAGGGCGAACATAGTTCTCACTCCATACTAAGTGTACATCCGTCTACATTACAGCTCAAACCAGGTTGTCTGATCATTCGAAATCATCAAAAGAAATTAAATATTGGCTCTTTAAAAAATATTCAGTACTGAGGAAGCTCAACTCAACACAATATTAGAGTTAACAAGAAAATAATTTGTAATCTTAGGCATTACTACACCATGAAATGATATGATGAAGGTAAATGAAAGTATTCACACTATTCCATCTCCCTTGCCTTCGGCACACACAAGAAATATGGCTTCAAAATGTATTTGTCCAATACCGATGCATTAGGATTTAGGCCTTTGTCTATTTCATGTGTTCACTTAACGAAATAGAATAAAACTTAGAAGTACTTAACTTTCTTAACGTAACGGAAGCTAACTATGTTACAATAAAACGATTTCTACATCAGTCGACGTCGAATACAATATAATATTTTTATTGGAATCTCTATCGTATTTAATATCTATGTAAAATTGTCTCTAAGCATAATAACCTGTACATAACTCTATACAAAATGGGCGGAACAATTTAAAAAAGAAGGAGCTAGAAAAATTCGAAGGAAACTAGATTGAAAACTGCCCATAGACCGACTACGAGAATGTAACGAAGGAAGAGGAAGAGCTTACGTTAGGCCGGCCGCGCGGCGGAGGCGCGGCGCGGCGGGGCGGGCGCACGTACAAACACTCCGCGGCGCTCCGGTGCAGTCCGGCTACTATCAAATAAGTGTTTCAGACGTCGACTGTTGGTCCAACGGGTGCAGGGGCGCGGGTGCGGCGGCCAGGCGTTCGGCGGGGAGCGTGTCTGTCGGCGCGGGCGCATCTCAGGTCCACGGTCGCGCCGGCGCGCGCGCGACCGTGGGAGAGCGTCAGAAGCAACTGTCGAATACGCCCATCGACCGAGACATCTCCTCGTCCGCCAGGCAGCAGTCCAGGAACTCATCCAGCGTCACCACACCATCGCGATTCAGGTCCATCTTCTGCAGCGTGCGCAAAAAAACGCTCATTAATCAACACACACACACCTCTCTTTAATAGTCACTTCGGTGAAGGAAAACACTGTGAAGAAACCTGGACCTGCATAATGCTACTGCAGTTCTAGTTAGTCGTACGGGTATAAAAGGCATATGTAATCCTTGCCTTATTTTGGCCACACTTGGCCCAGACCAAGAAGGGATAACTCTGACATTAGACAATGCAAAAATTACCTGAAACAGTCTATCAACCTTCCCCCTTACGGCCTCCTCGTCTGCAGTCGGGTCGACTAGCTTGCCCATGAGGTCATATATCGCACTAACAATATCAGTCATCTCTTCTCTCGTGATGTAGCCGTCGCCGTTGATGTCGTATAGCGAGAACGTCCAGCGCAGCTTTTCCTCGAGCGTTCCGCGCGACAGCACTGACAGCCCGGTAACAAACTCCTGTAAACAGTGAATGGAAACTCAGTAAAGAAAAATTCTGTCAATAGTTCTTTTTCTCTCCATGCTTCATCTGTCAGCAGCTTCATAGCCTTTATCAGATTTGTTGTATGCATTATTCCTTTTCGAAACTGCTGTCCATCATCTACCAGCTTCAACTTTTAATTGTTCAGCTAGATTATAGCTGCTTGACCGGTCCCAGTTCACACGGCACACATTCTGTAATCAAATCAGTGAACAGGAACTCTATGATGAAAACTCTTGACGGGGGTTATAACTTGAATTACCTGTGTAATAATTACGTGACAAGAATACAAAACCCAATTTACCCCGATTGTTGAAATCATTATGACGCAAATAAAGATATCTGTCAACAATGAACCTAGGTACCTACCTATTTTCTCAGAGATGTAAGTTTCGGTATGGGTGGCGTCTCAGTCAGTTGGTACTACTTACTTCAAAGCTTAAAAGACCGCTTCTGTCTTGGTCCAGTGTGTTGAAGACGTAGTGAGCGTACTGTGCTGTGTTGGCTGAAATGTAGACAGGAAAGAAACCATAAATAATAATTACTCGTTCCAGGTATAGACGGAAATCTCAATACAACTCTGTCTCAAGTTTCTTTCATTATAAAAGACAACTTTAAAGGCTGGTCAAATTCTACCAGTAAATAATGTGATTCATCTATGTTCTCCGGCCGACCGCCCCTACGGCGAGTCTTCCTTACTCTGGTTTAAATGCAAACCGTTTCTATAAAATTTGCAAAGACAACAAAATGGAAAGAGTAAGGTTGTGGCAGTGTACTCACAAATGTGTCAATATTATCTACATACATGCATAGTCAGTACATACAAACAGTATGGTATAAGTGAAAGTTATACGGGCGTATAGAAAACGAAACTGTCAAAATGCTCTAAAATAAATAGGTCCATCTTTGCGGGGTGTGGGGGGAAGGTGATGCAATGTTGCAGCGCGTAGCGACTGAAGTCTGCGAATTAACAGCTATCGAACAACGTAAAACATGCCGAATGATCGTCTCCAAAGTTAAGTAGGTAACTCAAATCACCAATGCTGCACTCCATCTAAGTCTTTTTTGTGTGCACTTGAACCTTGCCCTAATGGCTAATTTCCCAGGTGTCTTCATCGCTAAAAGCCTGCATGTGAAGAGTTGACAATTTGACTACAGAGCTCTAGATGCAAATTATGAATTAGTGTAGAATTTATACGTATTCTTTTATAGAATTTCTTATAATTCCACGGCTGAGTCGGAGGGGCCAAAGAACATGCTCCGACCAGCCAATATCACCTCCAAGAAGGTAGGTGCCATACCAAAGACTTCCCTGAATTGCTGGCTATACTGGACTAGAGGAGAACACAACCGAGACTGCTACGCGGCCATCTTACATCGAGTACGGTGGTACCAACCCAGTCGGCTACAATTTGAGCCTACCACCTAGTAAGGTGGAAGGGAAGGGACCTACAGTTTTACACTGGTTCCGAACGGTGAAGCAGCAGGTGTTCAATTTACGTGCATACCTATGCACGTAAATTTTTTCGTCAGAAAAAACTCATTGGTACTCGCCGACCGGATTGGAAGCTCTCGCATGAGAAGCCGATGCCCAAGCCACTCCGCAACAAGCAATATGAATTGCTTGCTGCCACTGCTGTGTAAGTACTGCAGTTGACTTTTACTTCACACAAGGAATATTTTGACACATCGCTCTGCTGCAGTGGGGTTCCAAGTAGTGCGATCGATCACATTCTTATACCATAACAGTGGGCGTTATTTTGCATTATAGGCAGTGTTGATCACTTTTTTGGGTGGATGTTATATTTTTCCTATTAATTTTGCTCTGAAAGCCAATAGAGCAAGACTTTAAAATATGACGCATGGATTGCAGCCAATTCTGTGGACTGCTGACAGACAGCCAATCCTTGAATCAACAACATTAGAGGTAGGGATGTCGGACCTTCCCCGCACCAGCGTAACACGATACATATTTGTAAAAACATACCAAATACCAATAACATTCGTTACCACTCAATCAGAGCGCGATACCATCCAATCAGAGCGCGCGCCGTCCCCTCCGCTACCCGCGGAGCTTGGCGACGCTGGTTCTCATATAAGCATTGGACAGTCCGACGTCCAACCTCTTCTAACGTTCTTGCCTTGAATATTGATTGGCTTACTGCAGCAGTGTTGTTTTGACTATAAAAGGCAGCCAATTCTTTGGACTGCTGACATATTCTGGAATATTGGCTCACTGCAGCAGTGTTGTTTGACTATAAAAGGAAGCAAATTCTTGAATATTGTTTTCGCTAAAGCAGTACTTATAATTTAGATTGTGCTCTAGCAAAGTAATCCCAAACCAAAGATATATTATGTACTAGCGTACTAGATAGATCACTCGGCCAACTAACATGTTCCACCGAGTTGCGGTTCACGATCCTCAAGTCTCTTAGTCGAGCGTGGGAGGCCGCATCGCGCAGTCGTCGCCTGCCTGCTGCGATCGCGGCTAGCCTACTTTAAACTAATATATTTACACATCTTCGTGGATGCGAAGGTGCGATGGCGAATCTGGAGATGAAGTGTTAGAATGAAAAGACAATATGCTTACCGACGCACGAGTGCGATCGTTCTCCCTACCCCTTGCCTCTCTCCCGCACGCTCGCTGGAACACCGCTTCTCTGTATATTTCTTTGGAGCGATATCTCATATAATATTTCCTCAAAGTCCCAAACATCTCGAAGTGACTAGCACCTTAAGCACAGAACATGATATTTATTTAGTCTGCTTCCAGTCGGGGATCAAATCATTTTATCACCAGAAGAACCCTCAGTTTAAAAATGTTCAAATAGCAAGTAATTTTCTAGTACAGACTGACCAATTTTGGGTAAGTATTTATTAAAATTATATACCTACATCCTTGCTGTTGCTATACGTACGCGCTGCATAGTGGCGACACAAAATATATAAGGTGTTTCGTTTGTCATGGCATTAACTTCGGGAGGGTTACATACATACTCAAATAAACATGTTACGCAAACAAAAAAATTACTTTTCGAGAAATTTAACAAAACATGTTTGCTAAACAGTAGGTAACTTGCATTGTACGGGGTCAATGACCGTACTATGTTCAAACGCAGAACAGCTGTTTGTTGTAAGTACGTCACAAGGTCACTATGATTGTTTTTTACAGCTACTTATTTGATTTGATTTTTTTGTTAGGAGAAAAAAAGCTCCCATAAACATGTTTTTTTTTCTTATGTAAAGTATTTATTTGAGTATGTATATAACCCTCCCGAAGTTAATGACATGACTAACGAAACACCTTATATATACTAGCAGTTACCCAGAAGTGCGTTCTTGAATGTATGCTCATGTGCGAGCGCTCGGCCATGTGTGAGTGTGGAGCGCCGAGGCCGCTCGCAGGGCGAGACTCTGGATACTCGACGAAACAGGGAAATCATTGGTTTTCTCAATCGTATTCACGATATAAAAATCACTTTTATTTTCTTAGCTAGTCTACTCCTTGATTGAGGGAATATAAAAAAAATAACCGGCCAAGTGCGAGTCGAACTCGCACACTGAGGGCTCCGTATCGCCATGTCATGGTCAGCGCCACTCATGCTATCTATGGCGTCTTTAATGAAATGCTTCATATTAGTTAAAATGTTTTATACTCTTTTCGGTAGATGGCGCACGCGCTACACTTAACTTTTTCTTATCTTTATTATTGTTGTTATATCGGCCATAATAACACATATTCTGTGAAAATTTCAACGGGCTACCTATTACGCTTCAAGAGATACAACCCTCGGACAGACAGACAGTGTAGGCTTAGTAATAGGGTCCCGTACGACGGATACGGAACTCTCAAAAACATTATGGATAAATTTTCATGCATTTATCAGAATATGTATTTGAGCGTGACTGACATTCCAATGATTAAACCTATAAAGCGAAGTTTTTTTTTTTTTTATGGAAACTGACACGGTTGGCTACATCACCTACAACGTCCGTGATGTCAGCCCATAACACCGGGTGAACTAGGTGCCATGTCAGTGCTTCCCCCTGAAGTTCCTACAACCATGTAATACGTTACACGACGGCAGTAGAAACACAAATATGTATCCATAAATATAACTCAGAAACCACTTCCATTTACATACAGTTTTAACTGTTACATTCTGTCAATTCTCAAGATGGTTTTAGGCTATAAATCATACATAACACTACGTCATAGGCGGCCTTAACCGGTAGTGAGCAAAGTCGCGCGAAGCGTAGTCGCAGGTAAAAGCTAGTATGAAATACTAATTTGGTATCTACTACTGGTTATGTAACGTCTACACATTACCTAAAGGAAACGTTCTTGTTTAAAAGTATCTTGAATTTGAAGCATATAATTAAAAATATATTTGGGTTTTTTATTTTATTTCATCTGTTGAATGAGATGATGACAATATGTAAGTGGTGCGGAGCGGAGACACTCAACCTCACACCTACACGGAGTGTCGCATGCCTGGCGGCGATGTGATGTGTTGGTGCTCAGATGTCTTGAGTAATTTTTTTTCTTGTTGAGCAGCCAAAAAGCTTTAGTTGTGTACTCAAAGAGGTGCTTGTTGGTCGCAAGCCGCGGCTTGCCGACTCCTGTCCTAGGTTATTTATTGTCCACAAATTACCATTCACTGACCTGTATCAATCGGTTCGGTGGGTCATTTTATCTACTGAACCAGTAAACCCTCTAAGCAGTCCTTGCTCATAATATATTTTCCAACAGTAGTCTCGGGCCCTTCAAGCGTAAAAAGGGCATTGTCACCTTATGGATGGTTCGCTGCCACATGTCGAGCTTTCAATAAAATAAAAAATTACCAACTCCTGGGATAGCAGCCGCTACTGCTCGCGCCGTCTTGGGTGCTTTGTATAATTTACTAGAGTGGTCTCGCTCACACACTGCAGCAACAGCCGAACGCCACGTCCGGCTTCGGATCGTCGCATTCGACCACGCTAGTAGATTTAGAGCACCGTGGCAGCTCGCAGTCGAGCGTCTGAGTTTTGCAAGCGGTTTATATTATGTGGGTAGTCACTAAAATACTTGTAATTATTGTAATTTTCTGTTATATGATGCGTTGTACAAATGTTACAAAGACAATGTTTACAAGAATACAATACGGGAGAACCATCAGTGAAGCGGTAAGTCGATGAGACCACACAGACACCGGACGCAACAGTCTGTGGCGAAGTCTACAATGGAACCGTAGGCTTGCATATTTGAAACATTTGGATTTGTAATGTAATTGTAATAAATTTGCAAAGGGACACTAAGAAAAAGGGATAGGTGTTGATAGTTATTTCAACCCTTTTGATTGGTTGAAGGCACACCATTGTTTTCAATTATGAACTCTGAACACTCTTGTGATTTCAGTTAATCAGACTTAAATTATTTACAGATTCAAGATCAGCCGATTTCACATTCATACTCTATTCTTCTCAGGCATCAGAAAGACTGCTGAAACGCCATTCTGAAAGCAGTGTAAATAAAAGGAACAATACCACTTATATTTAATTTATTTTCAAATTTTAGTTTGAAAACATTTTTACAGTAATTTATAATAACTAAAATCAGATTTACCTTCAAGTTAGAAAACGTTAAGATAATTATGTAATGATTTACCAAAGGTTTAATTCAATATTCTATGTTTGTACATGACGACGTGGTAGTGCAATACATCCCAAAGTGTTAAATTCGGCGTACATTGTTGCATTACCACAACACAAGAACTATTGCCGACTATCAATTTGTAACATTTAGCACAGAGCTATTAACGGTTAGATTCAGTTGTCTAGTGACTGGACAGTCATTACTTAAATTTATCACACACCAAGTCCAGGTATTCCTTCTTAGTACAAACTTAAGACAAATACACGACTGCTTCCTCATTCGCATCTATCCGGGGAAGTATTCTGCCGCAAGTCGACTCATGGAATACAAGGTGTGAGTGGAGTTATGACAGAATGCTCCGCCGGTCCCTAAATACATAGTTAAGATGGTGTTAATTTTGAAATTCGTTCCGTACAAGTGTCTCCATAAAGACGTTTCCATCTCAATACTATGCGGTTTGAAAAGAAGGTTTAACTTAAAAGTAGATGTTTTGGGTAAACAGAAAAGTTCTCGGAGGACGTCACGTTACACTAGGGGATTGCCGCCCGTCTGCTGCTGGTACACCTCTATAGTGTCTCCCTCCTCCATCTCGAGGGAGGTGGGCGTGTCGTTTTCGTTGATGGGCTGCCCGTCGAATCTGAATCGTACCACTTGCATGGACAGACCCTGCAATCCAAGGAGAACAACAATGAATGTGCGTTCAATTACAATATATTAATAATACAAATGTGATGGGATGTTTCAAGTATATGTTTAGACTTAAATTTAGAACCGGTTGTGTTTGACAGGTCTGTGTAGTTTAGTTTTATTAAAGCGAAAATATAATTATTAATTATTCTTCCTATTAGTAGTATTACCTATGTAACTCAATAAATAAGAGAAATGATCATTTTTTATTTGACATCTAGATACATAAATGGAGCTCCAGACAAGACCACTAAGCAATATGGCGGAAGAGTGTTAGCTTACTGAGTCAACAATCAAACTGAATTGAGTTCCATAGTCGAACCTCATGGGGCGTTTAAACATTTTGCATATTTCATATCAATTTATATACCTATGAATAGAGATTGCCAAAAAACACAACCCTTCCTTTTGGCTTCCCCGATCTGATGGTAACGAGAGAAAAGGAGGATCGCTGTATACTGCACTAGCTCTTCCTGCAGCTTTACTTCATCCTACAACGTAAGATGTGCCCGAAAATGTCAGCGAAACCCCATGTAAATTGATTGAGTAGTTCTCGACTTCAAAGCGAACATAGAATGATGGATGACGACTGGCACCTTCGTTATAGATTTTTGCGCTATTGTTTATTGGGATTATATTATAAAAGCTATGCGCAAGCTTGAGACCATAATGTGAGAGGTCAAATAATATAATCATACTAGCTGTTGCCCGCGGCTTCGCTCGCGTGAAATTCGTATTTCAAAGAAAAATCTAAGTAACTAAGGGCGAGGCTGAAGGCCGAGCAGCGTTCAGGTAAACGATAAATCTTCTCAAATAAAGTAAGCAACTAACGGCGAGGCCGAAGGCCCAGCTGCATCCTGGAAGACAATAAACCTTCACGAAGAAAGTAAGTAACTAAGGGCGAGGCCGAAAGCCGAGCTGCGTTCAGGAAGACGATAAACCTTCTCGAAGAAAGTAAGTAAGTAAGGGCGAGGCCGAAGGCCGAGCTGCGTTCAGGTAAACCAAAAACCCTCTTCTGCCTTCGGACCTCGCCCTAAATGACTTCCTTTCTTCGATAGCATATAATATAGTTTACTTCATCTATTTATTTAATAAAATATAAAAAAGTAATACTAATAACTAAATAATTAAAACCTACCTAACAAACATTAAAATAACTATCATAAAAGGGGCGTTTTAAAATGTTCCTAGAACACTTGCGGCATTACCCCGCTGGATGGCAAAGCTTGCCGTTTGAATGAAGTAGGCCCTTGATTGCGGGACACCAGTTGCGCCCACCAGCAGAGGCCCAAGAGAAGCTTTTGCCTTCAATGACTGCTCCACGGACCGAGGGTTTCAACCGCAAACGCAATAAATTCGAAATCTTGAATTATATCTCCATAATATTTATTGCGTTTGAGGCTGTCCGCCCAGGCCTCGGCCGCGCCAGCCGCCCTTGAAGATGCCCGAACGTGACTTGGAGCCAATGTGAGAACACAAATGGCGTCCCACATCAAAGACCTACCCTTAGCCCATGGAACTAAGGTGATACCATCGGGCCTCTTGCCATCCAGCCGGGAATAACCGCAAGGTTTTAGGATGCACGGTATGTTTGCCGTCAGAAGCGTGGACTTTATAATAAAATTTAAATTAATTTAACTCAATCTTAATATCGCTTAGTTACCTACTTTATTCGAGATGGTTTAGCTTCATCCTGAACGCAGCTCGGCCTTCGGCCTCGCCCTTAGTTACTTGCTTTCTTCGAGATGGTTTATCATTTATCAGAACGTAGCTCGGCTTTCGGCCTCGCCTTAGTTACTTACTTTCTTGAAGAAGGTTTACCTTCTTCCTGAACGCAGCTCGGCCTTCGGCCTAGCCCTTAGTTACTTGCTTTCTTCGAGATGGTTTAGCTTCTTCCCGAACGCAGCTCGGCCTTCGGCCTCGCCCTTATTTACTTGCTTTCTTCGAGATGGTTTATTATTTATCAGAATGTAGCTCGGCCTTCGGCCTCGCCTTAGTTACTTTCTTTCTTCAAGATGCTTTAGCTTCTTCCTGAACGCAGCTCGGCCTTCGGCCTCGCCCTTAGTTACTTCCTTTCTTCAATATGGTTTAGCTTCTTCCTGAACGCAGCTCGGCCTTCGGCCTCGCCCTTAGTTACTTGCTTTCTTTGATATGGTTTATTATTTATCAGAATGTAGCTCGGCCTTCGGCGTCGCCTTAGTTACTTACTTTCTTCAAGATGATTCAGCTTCTTCCTGAACGCAGCTCGGCCTTCGGCCTCGCCCTAGTTACTCGCTTTCTTCGAGATGGTTTATTATTTATCAGAACGTAGCTCGGCCTTCGGCCTCGCCTTAGTTACTTACTTTCTTCAAGATGGTTTAGCTTCTTCCTGAACGCAGCTCGGCCTGCGGCCTGCCCATAGTTACTTACTTCATTCAAGAAATAATGTTTTTCTTCTTCCTGAACTCAGCTCCGACTTCCGCCTCGCCTTTAGTTACTTTCATCGAGAAAGAATATCGTTTACGTGAGCGCAGATCCGCCTTTAGTTACTTACTTTCTTTTTTTTTAATACGAATTTCACGCGAGCGAAGCCGCGGGCAACAGAAATATAAATTGCACCAATGACAGCGACATAAGTTCGCCTTCAATTTTTTTTATTTTTTATTTATCAAACATTTTGTCACCGGCCAGCTCACATCAAGATGACAGCTCTCCGTTATCAACTTGACATTTAAATTTTATAATAATTTTAAATTTTATTATATTTTTTTGTTTATTATGTTAATCCGGGATATACACTATCACTATACAAAGTTTCGTCAAATTCCGTTCAGTGGTTTTTGCGTGATGCGCGTACAGACAAAGAGAGATTATTAATTTAACGATTTTATTATATGTAATAGATTGACATGAAACATTCGATTCTATGTTATAATTAATGTTGTCAGATAATACATATTGTACAGCTAACACTGAAAGAATGACTCACTCACTGGTTCATGAATAACCATGCAAACGAATACAAAAATGTATGAGATGCAGAGCAGAACTTACTAAGCATCGCATTAGTTACAACAATCTGTAGTGCGACATAGAGGTGGCGACTGGCTTGAATATTTGCTTGATGTGAATATTCAATCGTATATTTGCTCGTTACCAGCAAGTGCTGGAATATTTGTCTCCAATATTCCGGTCGGCGGTGATCCACTTTTAAAAAAATGGAAAATACAACTAGTAGCGTGTTACACCTATGAGTAGGTGTCTTAACGATGCCCATGGACATCCTGTGGTGCACGGGGATTGCTAATCCCAGTCGGCCTGACAAAAGCCTTCAGTCAAAATGGCGAACGTAAAGGTTGTGTGTGCTGCGTTCTTTCTAATCCGATACCATTATTTATAGAAGAAAAGTGTTTGGGTGGACTACCTTGTGCAAAATTGGAAGCCTGCAGCCAAATGAGAACGGATTTGGTACCGTCTATAAACACAAGCCCGCCCGTGCGAGACGCTCTGACATGTGCTGAATATTACAAAGGTGTTCGTCAGAAAACCAATATCCGGCTGAAACACGCACACGCGTTCAGCTCGCTGTACTGTTATGGAAAATATTCGTGTTGCAACATGCTCATGTCTAGCAAATATTCAAGTCAGTCTCCACCTAAAGCTATGTACAGTCAGTGCGTACGTTCGTGGCCTCCGGCAGGAAAGCGAGAATGGAATGTAGTGTTGTGAATCAATCAATCAATCAAGTTTGTACCGTGTGGGGCCGGTACTTTAAAAGAATAGCCCCACTGCATCTCTCCCCTCATCTCTCTCTGTCGTAAAAGGCGACTAAGGGATATGACTCCCTTCTTATATTACTAGGTGGCAGGGTTTAACCCGTCCGGGTTGGTACCACCACACTGAATGAAACGTCGGTCGAAACGGCTATGTAAATAGTTTGTGTTTTCCGACCAGTTCAGTGTAGCCGGCACGATCAAAGGGGGAAGCACTGACATGGCACCTAGTTCACCCGGTGTTATGGATTGACATCACGGACGTTGTAGGTGATGACCGTGTCAGTTTCCATAAAAAAAAAGGCTACGTAAATAGTTTGTGCTTTCCGTCCAGTTCAGTGTAGCCGGCACGACCGAAGGGAAGGCTAACGTGGCACCAAGTTCACCCGGTGTTGTGGGCTGACATGACGGATGTTGTCGGTGAGGTAGCCAACCGTGTCAGTTTAAAAAAAAAACTCTGAAAGTAACGACATTTACGAACCCTCTTTTTTATTTATGACATTAAATTATTTATCTAATAAGGTTTTATTACGCGGTGGAAGTACAATCACGTAGGCCACGAACGTGATTACGCTAACAGTACACACACGCAAGCATCCGGGTCTTGAGCCGCTCAGCTCGAGTGTCTGGACCTGTCCGCAAGCAGCCGAGCGGCTCATCTCGTACTGCTGCAACTACTCCATGAGGGGATACGGCAGTTAGCGGCACTTTCGCATGTGTACATAGTTTAAAGGAATGCGCGTGGATCCGTCAATTCAAGGCGATACAATAACTTTATGGTTACTTTTATTTTTATTAAAATAATACATTTTGCCGTACGCTACCGATATGATACAGTCGTCAAATATGTGTGCACACTGTGCCCGGCCTAAATTTTTGATTGACGGCCCATTTCTCCACTTCGGCTACAATGTCAGTTAACTCCTGTCTATCACTGTAACAGAAGCACTAATATTTACAACAATAAAACTAACAGCATGGCTTACTACTAATAGACAATGAAAACAACAAAAACAAGGAAAACTTGTTGACTAAGAATGCGTGTTGGATGCAATAGAAACAAAAGAACGGGAGTCCCTTATTGTGAAACTCGATCACCTACACTGGCATGCAACAATGCGTAAATCCAAAATGCTCGGTCAGGTTAGGCGTCGCCATGAATACACTGGATTCAAGCGATCAACCTTGACATTTAGGTAATAAATAAATCGGGAAAAGCTTACCGCTCGGTCACAGTACGCGTTCATCAGCTTTCTCAAGGGCGTGTGCTTCTTGATTTTGAATTGTACTATGGCGTTGTCCTGGCCCAGCACCTTGAGATTGATGTGCTCGCTCTCTCCCTGCGCCAAATAATATCACGGTTTTACTAACACAAAGCGGCTACTATATAAACAGCTTATATCCCGGTCTAATTCAATAATAAAGACAGAGCAACACCGAGATAAAAGAAACAAGCCCAACATAGGACGCCGAATACATGGACGCGGCGGCCGACTCGGTTTCACTCTGCAAGTAGGAAGCGAAACGTACCTTCTTCTCATCAGCCATTGTATCAGTAGTGTGGGCTCCCTACACGGGGCACTAGACACAGTTTGCGGTCGGCTCGAGGCAGACAATGAACGCGGCGTGACAGGTGACGCGACCGGCGGCGTGGTGAGATAATGGCGGGCGACGGAGAGCGCGATGCGGCGACGGAAGCAGGGCAGCCAACAGAACCACCGCGGCCTGCGCGCGCATCCCCTCCGCTGCCAAGCCGCGCCCATAGACAATGCGCGCGCATTTCATATTTCCATGTCGATTTCCTTTTTTCTCTGCGTCATACGCTCAGAATGATTGTTTATTCTTATTTTTTATTAATGGGTCTTCTTATTTTACAAAATGCGACTCAACTTGTTGACTAAAAATACGCCAGAATGAGGATTGGCAAATCCATAGACAATTTATTAAATTTTTCAGTGATCTGTTAGTAGTGAAAAATGTCGATAAATTTATCCATCGACCCTCGATATTTGTTATATAAAGTCTACAAAAATTTTATTTTCACAGAAATTTGGTTGTAAAGAAATACAATAAAAAATTAAAGGTCATTCTCACTGTAACCAGGTATAAAATTAAAATATATAAATAAAAATACTTTTTACTTTTTTTAAGAGACACCTGAAGACGCGACACGAGTACCTCGCCGGCAGCAACGAAATTTAAAAAACCTCGTCCATCGCAGTCCCTGTCGGAAAGGTGCCTCTGACATTGGACGAATTCCCCCTTACAATGGCATGACCAATTTTTTGTGTGAATATGTAGGAACCGGCACGGCTTTCTCCGGGAATTTTCTGTAAAAGTTTTCCCAATTTTCTCACTAATAATTTTGCCTCGGCACACTTGGGTCCCATTGTTTCTACTACAAAAGCGTTAAATATACCGGTTGTTTGAAAAAAAAAAAGTTCACTGTAGAACAAAATGTCATCTAACTTCTTTGCTCCAAATAGGCTCAGGAGTACCTGGTTTGCTTTATGACCTATGGTCATCCATCAAACACCCTGTATAAGTTATTAATAAATATATCATAATATACCAATCAAAATTTATATAGTATATACCTAAAATCAAATATAAATTTTGAATGGCCTGTTTGCCAATTTGATTGTATTTTAATTTGTTATTCAGAAACGGGAACTGGAATCAAAATTTAATTATTTTCAGCTTTTGATATTTATTGTGAATCATACATAACATAACTATAAAACACTATAGGTATAATCAAACTTTATATACCACCACCACTATAGTTATATTCAAACTTGATATATTTTTATTTTAAACCTACTACCTTTTGTTTCAAATATACTGCAAAACTTAAAGAAAGCCGCGCCCTGAATAAAATTATCATTTTAAAACGATTTTGTGGAATTTTGAAAATATTATAGTACCTACACATTGTAATAAAATAAAGTTAGAAATTATTTGTAATAAATTATTTTATATTATTGATTTATAATTTTGATTTTATAACTTTTGAAAATACAGGTACGAATTTTGCATTTTTTTCCGAAGATTTCATCATTGAAATTTTATTTTCTAATTTGGAAAAATAAATTTTCAGAATCTACAGGCCGACAACTATGTGTCACTTGCCCTAAACAATTTTTATTTTTTCAATGTTACATATATATATTATATATAATTTTTATTTTATAACTTTTGGAAATACAGGTACGAATTTTGCATTTTTTCCAAAGATTTCATCATTGAAATTTAATTTTCTAATTTAGAAAAATACATTTTCAGAATCTATAGACCGTCAACTATGTGTCACTTGCCCTAAAAAAAATTATTTTTTCAATGTTACTGATATATTTTATATACTACCACTACCACTACCTGTTACTTACGTATATAGTACCGCTATTTCTGTGAGAGAATTTTTTTCTCTAATTTCATACTTTCAACTTGATGCGATCGACCATATTATAAATGTTATGATTCTGTGACAGACGGACTGACAGATGTACTTACGAGTCACACCAATAGGTTTCGTTTTCACCTTTGAGGTATGGTACAATATTTACAAACAATATTTTGTTTTTCTAACTGTACCTCTGTCATGGCGGCTAAGGAAAACGCGCTGTCATTCATTGCAATAGGTGGTGCAATTTTTTTTACAAAGTGCGTATCACAGCGCAAGCCATCTGCTTATCACAACTACCAACATTAAAATAACACAGTTTCCGGTTGAAGTAGATAGTGGTCAAAAAGGTGAATCGCTTTTAAGCTGCGTTCACAAACTTAAATCCTGTCTATAAAACTGCGTTCAGTAAGAGATATCCAGAGAGCACAGAACGCATCCGTAAAGCGGCTAATAGTAGCTTAGCTATATGTTTGAATAGTTTCATAAACGTAGAAAAAAATTGGTTGTCTGTAAAGTCGGTTTACGGACGATAGTTTTACGTGATGACGTCATAAAGTATATAAGGTGCGAAGTCAGATACAAAATCAGTTCCGGCGGATATTTACCGTTTTTATTTAGATTTTTATTAATTTTGTGTATTTAAGTTTTGTAGAATATAAAATATTTAAAATTAATTTAAGTACCGTATCGGCGGGTTACCTTGGCTTATTTTTTTAAACAATTTTAGAATTTGATGTGTAGTTTGTTTCGATATTGTCATTTTAGTATTCTTATATTTTATGTACAAGCTCAAAGATGTAACTAATGATATGCAAAGTGTATTTTAGAAATATGCTAAGCATAACTTGGTTTTTTTTTTGTACCAAAGTTGTTCTTAGGAAAGGGTTTACGGTGAGAAAAAAATTAATCACCGTAACATTGCTTAGAAAAAAAAAAAGCAAAAAAAAACAAAAAAAAATTTGTGGGGTTCGAACCCACGCACCCAAAATACAAAACCCTGCACGCTTACCACTGAGCTAACGAATTACATAAACAGCCAAACGAATATCGCCTTCTGTTGGTTCCCGGAGTAGGTTTGCAGGATTGAAGGATTCGAGGGATAGTATCGGCCATCTATTGGTTAGCGAAGGAACTACAACGTTTGGTTGCGTGGTAGCGAGCGACATGGCGGGAAGTTCAAACAATTTCTCGATAGCGCTGAAGTATTTCATTTACTATTGACGCTTGATGTGGACTCTAGATGTCGCTCCATGAAAACTTCACATACTATTGAGAAAATTTGCAGCGATAGGTACACGATCGATTAGCCCGCGTAATTAAGACGTCTGGTCGGTGATGGTGGCAGGGACCGCGGGTTCGAGGCTCGCAAAAGACGGAGAAATATATTTTGTATTTCCTACTATTGTATATGCCTCTCTATCGCGCTCTCGCTTGTACACACAGGTCTCTATCGCGCTCTCGCTTGCACACACAGGTTTAGATGGAACGTGACACTTCTTCGTGCGTGCAGCCGGTGTTCATCAATTTATAAGACGTGACGTCATCACGTCAAAATGTAGAAACTAGAAACAAAATCTTGCTTACAGAGATAAAGAGTGTGCCATACAGAGGACAGCCATAGTGATGCGCGAAAAGAAAACTGTCATAGAATTTGAGGGCGCAGCAGCGCTTAAATTACAGTTTTTTGACATGGAATCCATTTATGTAATGTCTGATGCTGCACCACACTTGGCTGTATGCACACAAATATTTGGCAAACATTTCCATTTCGTCTCCCTTTAATAGCTTGTTTAGAGCGAGATAAAACTAAAATGTTTGCAACAATCACGAATACTACGCTAAGCAGTGGCGGTTATCCAGGTGAAGCAAGTGAAGCACCGCCTCACTTAATTATCTTGAAGGTAAAGAAAAAAAAATTTAAAATACCATGAAAGAAAATTTAAAAAAAGTCCATCCAAACTGATCAGAGAACATTATAGACCAAAAAAGCGAACGGCGCACGGCGCGGCGCCGCGGCGGCGCGGAGGCGAGCCGGCGGTGCGGCGCGGGGAGGTGGTGCGAGAGGGGTCCTTAGAGGCGACAAACGAAATACTTCAGCTCTGCGCCAAAGATGTGTTCGCGCGTGTGTTGGCGCAAATGCCGACAGCACCATACAGCACAGCGCATAATTTCAAAAAGTACCAGGGACACAGCCATGACAAGGAGCCGCACGCGCGGGAAAAAACATTGCATGACATTGTGCACAGTTGGTGAGACGCCGGACACATCCGGCTCATATCGCTTCACCTCGTAGAGACCAAAGTTTGACCTTGAATTCGTTGCATTTACCTAGCAATTGAGGCGCTGATAAATCCTGCTGCATGAACGATTTTACGTCGCGTCGTCGCTGCGCTCGCCTAGACGGGCGGCGAGCGCTCTGTGTTCCCTTGAAGTACCAGGGTATAATCGGTAGATAAGAGTCTCAGTAAATAACATAACATGTCATACAGCACAGCGCATAATTTGAAAAAGTACCAGGGACACAGCTATGACAAGGAGCCGCACGCGCGGGAAAAAACATTGCATGAAATTGTGCACAGTTGGTGAGACGCCGGACACATCCGGCTCATATCGCTTTGAATTCGTGGCATGTACCTAGCAATTGAGGCGCTAATAAATCCTGCTGCATAAGAACGATTACGTCGTCGCTGCGCTCGCCTAGACGAGCGGCGAGCGCTCATGAAGCTCATGAAGTACCAGGGTACAATCGGTAGATAAGAGTCTCAGTAAATAACATAACATGTCATACAATATTTTTTCCCGCGCACAGCTCCCCACCACGGCCAACCCTACCAAAAAGGTAACGATTTTGTGGTCCGATTGATGTTGAAGTACCAGGGTAGAATCGGTAGATACGTAAGAGTCTCTGTAAATAAATAACATGTCACATAATATTTCTTCCCGCGCACACAGCTCCCACGGCCTCTCTCGGCTGATCTCCTGGCACCTTTTCAAATTATGTGCAAAATTCTATCATAGGAATATCAAAGATACGCTGCGCTCTTTTATTATAATAACCCTATGGGCACACGAGTACGAGAACGAATGAAATCCGCTGCGGGGTGTAGTGCGGGCAGGGGAGCGCGCGCTCGGCGAAGTTCGGCTGCAACTGGGCGCGCGCGAACTGCGAACGTGTTGGTACTCAAACTTCAGGTCTCGGTGAGATCTATCCATCTGTCACGTGAACTTTTGTTTTGGTCATAACTCGAGAACCACTGGTGTTAGACCCATCGTGTCGGTACTCAAACTTCAGGTCTCGGTGAGATCTATCTGTCACATGAACGTTTGTTTTGGTCATAACTCGAGAACCACTGGTGCTAGACCCATCGTGTTGGTACTCAAACTTCAGGTCTCGGTGAGATCTATCCATCTGTCACATGAACGTTTGTTTTGGTCATAACTCGAGAACCACTGGTGCTAAACCCATCGTGTTGGTACTCAAACTTCAGGTCTCGGTGAGATCTATCCATCTGTCACATGAACTTTTGTTTTGGTCATAACTCGAGAACCACTGGTGCTAGACCCATCGTGTTGGTACTCAAACTTCAGGTCTCGGTGAGATCTATCCATCTGTCACATGAACTTTTGTTTTGGTCATAACTCGAGAACCACTGGTGCTAGATCCATCGTGTTGGTACTCAAACTTCAGGTCTAAGCTATGTAGGTGGATTTTTAGTCGCCTCACTAAAATTTATTGGTCAAAGCCGCCACTGCCTACCTTCCGCGCTTTGGCCCCTCCGACACAGCCACCCATACAGGATTACATAAAAAAAAATCAGGAAACAAATTTGATAATGACAGATTGCTGGGTTGGGTTCGAGGTTGGGTTGCAATGTAAGTTCCCTTGTACGCCAAGACGGTTGTCTTTCCGCACAAAGTCGTCGAGCTCCGCCCGCGGGTAGCGGAGGGGGCGGCGCGGCGCGCGCTCTGGCCTCTGCCTAACGGCTCACGCATTTCATTTTGTTTTATTTGGTTGGCAGAAGGTCCTGGAGTTCAAGGCAAACTAAAAAATAAGTTGGGTGCATGCACAATAGCGCCACACATCGACTACAATCTACAATACGACCTAGATTAAAAGAAGTAGTAAAATACTGTAGTAAAAGATAACTAGTTTATGGCCACTTAACGCTAGATGGCGGTGTGGAGATTACCATCGTACAGCGTAAGGTAAGATACAGATAGAACTTTGTCCAATCCCTCGAATCCTTTATCCTGCAAACCTTCGTTTGGTTCTTCGGCAAATGATAAATAAGTGATGTTTTGGTGGTTTAAAAAAAATAACCGCATCTTCTATATATTAACCCGAATCTAATGTTGAGGCGGTGCATGCCGTTTTTGTTTCGTTTGTATTTCCGAAAATAAAGCTTTAAGGTGGTTATAAAAAAAACTAAACACCCTAAAAAAAATTAAACACCCTAACATTGCTTAAAAAAGACAAACAACTTAAATTTTGTGGGACTCGAACCCATGGTCAAAAATTACAAACCCTACACGCTTACCACTGGGCTAACAAAATATTACACGACCAAACGAATATCGGCTTCTGTTGGTTCGCTCCGGGCGAAGGAGTAGGAGCGAAGGATTAGAGGGATTAAAAAAGTCTTTCAGGTGTCGTATCGATACTACTACCTCCCACTCGGTCATACATACAATGAAGTTATTGGGAATTCACTCTAAAACTCTCTCTAACGTGTTACAATGTGTGTGTATTCATCAATTATATCAGGTTCAATTACAATTACACACGAAGAAGAACCGGCAAGAAACTTTGCAGGTATTTTTTTTCCATACTTACATAAGTTACATATTATTACAAGTTAGGGACTATCCACATAATAACATCTCCTACGAATGCGACGGGCGGCCGCACATGCGTTTGGCAAAGTTCTGATAATTTCTTTGCAGATGTGGGAGTCCTCTTAGAAGCCTACAATAAAAAAAAATTCAAGAAAAATCGTAAATAGGTACAATAACATACATCATAATACCTACATGCATGAGTATGGAAAAGGGAAAATCTTCATAATTTTATAGAACGAGGGAGTTTTTCCTCAGTTTTTTCACATCATACGATCCTGAAACTAAATTAAGCTACAAAGGCCCTCCTACAATCTTCCCCAACTCCATGCCTCCTACCTACATGTTTTCTCGAATTTCATCATATTAATATTTTAATAAACTTTATCAAAACAAATGTTAAAATAAAACAACAAAGCTTTCTTCAAGGCCTGTAATAATGGGGTTTCTGAGAAAGGCGCCTATAAAAAAGAGATCACTTTCTTTGAAAAGAAATCTTTATCCCATTGTTATCCCCAGATAATTTCTGTTTTACTACCGACGACCGCGGCAGTTGATAGTAGGAAGTAGGAACGAGAGTCGAAGATTGAATGTTCTAATATTATAGTGATAATAATAATAGAACAGCGCGAAGATGACGACGTTTAACAGACCTGCGCGACGACGTCGCCGTGCAGTCCGGCGGATACGGAGCTCTCCGAGATGGGGGTGGTGGTGGCCTACGTGTCTAGTACCACCACCTATCGCTCGTAGCTTGCCTCGCGTCGTCCCGGAGAGCTCCGTAGCCACGGCCTGCACCCGCCGGCGTGCTTGGAGGCTTGTCTCCCGCCGCCGGCGGTATTACCGTATTTAATTTTTATATTAATTTTGTGTATTTCTATTACTTTTTTGTATAATATATATAAAATTAATGTAAAATTTTCAATATGTGAAATAAAGGATAGAACAGTAATAGTAAGGCAATCGAGAATGGATTTTACAAGATGGGGGAAGTTAAAGGGTAATATTAAAAAAAAACACTAAAGATTACCTATCTAAATCTACTTGTGCTCTTCCACTGTAGCGGTGAAAAAAAAAGAAAAACCGGTCAAGTGCGAGTTGGACTAGCGCACCGAGTTTCGCGTATCACCACGTAATTGGCGGGTTTATATTTATTAGTATGCACTATAATCAAGCCAAGTTTGACGTTTGTATGTATTACTGTAGAGAAAAGACAAAAAAAAAGTTGAAAAAAATATGTTTATTGTAAGGGGAGTTTGGTGACCCTTCATTTTTAGACGGACGGAAGGTATCGAGAATACAGTATCGAAGGGCGGGCTAATACTTCATTGCTCTGTGGGCTGTATGTTAGCGGATCCACAAGCACGATGTAGGAAACTTTCCTACATCGTGTCCACAAGATAGGTAAAACATCCATAGATAGGTAAAAAAATTTTTTTTGTTGTTAAATGGAATTATTCCCGGATTAATTTTCTATCCGTTTCTAAACGACATGATTTGACATTTACTCGAAAAAGTTATGTCAGAAGAAATACCTACATTCAAACTAGGTACCTACTAAATACGAGTACCTATATATTTTACGATAGAAATATCTTTGTGTCAGAATGAATCAATGAATTGATTAGGGAACGTTCTCATACCACGATGTTTTCTTTTGCAACACTCTTGAGCCACTACTTCGATATTCTGGTGATTATGGGCCCCGCCGTGTGCTGGATCGCAGGTGCCTTCTTGCCGCAGTCTACGCCAACGAAGCGATTGTCTTTGTGTCTCAGAACGTCGCTGTGTTTTTTAGTCTTTTTAAAAATAATAATTATATTTTGAAACACCACGTGACACACGACACGACAGGGTGAATACTTACTCCCCGCTGCTCAAAATACCACGCAGGGTCACTGCGTGGTATTTTGATAAACCCCTCCTCCCCTCGCCCCAATCGGTCACGTGGTATGCCTATCTATCGATCCAACCCTTTTCAATCAAAGTACTAGCCAGACCCGGGCATAGACATCCAGGGCGCCTGCGCAGTTAATGTACAAAAGTTAGGGTAAGTACAAAATTTAACCTTAAAAGTAAACTTAGACCCGATATTGATTTATGGTATTTTGCAAAGAGTTTGTATTACGTCGCTGAATACAAACTCTTTGGTATTTTGTTCTGTGTTGTGAGCCACCTCAGCTGAATGCAGAAGTTCACCATTCGCTAGATACTTAGCAAAAAACTTAGTGCGAAATATCGATTATTTTTGCAATACGATTATTTTTTACGACGTTTTGGCTGGTCCTATTTTAATAAGTATTCCCCGGGTTTTAAACGATTAGTTTTTCTGTTATTAATATATCTACCTACTATTTATGTTAGAAACATAGAGAAATAAAGTTTTCAACAGCAGTATTTAAACTCTGGCTAGCTTGAAATTGCCCAGTTCTTATTTTCCAGCGCTTGCAATTCAGAGAATTTTCTTACTGTCCACGCGATGAGGGTGGGCAGCGCAAGCTATTCGTTGCGATGCGACACATTGCCAGCGGGTCACGTGACGGCAAACCCTCGAAGCATACACAGGAAAATCGGTTGAAGACATGGATACTTACTACAAAGTTTGTGTGAGTGATCGGTCGGTTTTTTTAGGGTTCCGTATCCGTCGTACGGGAACCTATTACTAAGCCTACGCCGTCGTCCGTCTGTCTGTCTGTCCTTGGGCTGTACCTATCTCTTGAACCGTAATAGGTAGCCAGTTGAAATTTTCAAAGAATATGTGTTATTTATTATGGCCGACATAACAAGAATTAATAAAAATAAGAAAAAGTAAAAAAATTCACGGGGGTCCCCATATAAGAAACTAAAAAGTGTATGCGCGCCATCTACCGAAAATAGTGTGAAGCATTTTAACTAATACGAAGCAGTTCATAAAACACGCCATAGATGGCGTGGGTGGCGCTGACGATGACATTGCGATACGGAATAAGGAACGGTTACAACAAACAAAAGCACACGACAAACGAAGTAGGATCCCACGCACATAAGAACAAACGGTTCGGTCAATAAAAAACCATTCTTTTGTTTTCGGCTTCACAATTCTAAGAATTTAAACGGCTACATATTTTTTTAAATAATCGCGGGAGTTTTACAAACGACATGAATTAAAAAAACTGCCTGCGAAAGTATATTAAACTTTACGGTTGAAGAGAGCTAAACCCTGACAAGGTGGAAAAAATCTGTCACTTTTATTTTTGAGTTTATGTTGCAACGGTTGATTGCACCACCGATCACCTTGGCACGGTCCTTCCACCGAGTCACGCAGCAGGTGGGTCTTCGTGCCTTACTTACTGCTAGATAGTTATCTTGTCCGAACACTTTGCTAAACGCGGTGGTCGGTGTTGTGCTGTAGCCTGTACTTAATTTCAACTCCGATTACTCGATTACATTACCACGATTGTCGGGATACAGTGTGTGGTATGTTTGTTTTGCTTTTGTTTTGTTTGGGTTGCATTACAACGGTGACCTTTTGAGTGTAGTTAGATTTGAATTTTTTATTTCTTTAATGTTTCTTTATCTCAAAGAAAGATAAATACTGACTGAAAACTACTGAAAATTTTAAATTCACCAGAAATAAAGTTAAATTGCGGTTAATTGAATTAGTGATCCGCAAAACACATTCCAAATTAGGTAGGTACCACGAATATAAGTTAATAGCTTTTGCCCGCGGCTTCGGTCGCATAGCCTATAGTCCCCTTTCAAATGTAAAAAAAAAGCTCCCGTGTGCTCCTTGATGATGCAAGTGTGGAAGTAGTCTCAATATCTTCGTTTGATCTTGGAGAAAGATAATTTCAATGGTAACTCTCAAAAAAAGTTTTAAAAAACATAAAACCGACTTCCTAAAAAAAGTAAAACTAAAATACTATTTAAAATAAAAATATAAAAACCGCCTTCAAAAATATATGAAATAAAAACCTAAAAAAAAAACGAACCCTAGAGTTGAAGGCGGTGCTAAAAAGGCTACACAAATCACAAAGGATATTATCATCCGCTCATGTTTTCTTTCATGCATCATTTTTGCTTGCTTTAGCACCGCCTTCAACTCTAGGGTTCGTTTTTTTTTTTAGGTTTTTATTTCATATATTTTTGAAGGCGGTTTTTATATTTTTATTTTAAATAGTTTTTTAGTTTTACTTTTTTTAGGAAGTCGGTTTTATGTTTTTTAAAACTTTTTTTTTATTTCACAGTTTTTTTTAGTAATTTTTTGCTATTAATGTACTCGGCGGAATCGCTCGGCCTTCGGCCTCGCGATTCCGCCTCGCTTTCCAATCCGATCTTGACCCAATTAAAATAGGACCACGTCAGCTTCGATAGCTCAGTGGTGCAGACAGTCAACTGTCGCTATTGAATTTTAAGCAACGCTGGGTGCGGTCAGTACTTAGATGGGTGACCGCTGACCGTTGGAGGCTGACCAAGGTTCGGATTCCTCGTAAAACTGTAAGTCCCTTCCCTCGTAATCTTACTTGGTGGTAGGGTTTAACCTTCCCGGGTTGGTACCACCGCACTGAATTAAACGTCGGTCGAAACGGCTATGTAAATAGTTTGTGTTTTCCGACCAGTTCAGTGTAGTCAGCACGATCAAAGGGGGAAGCACTGACATGGCACTGGTGTTATGGGCTGACATCACGGACGTTGTAGGTGATGTTGCAGAACTTAGTAGAATGGACAGACATAAACGTGTTACGGAAGCCTACTTTTATTATAAAATAACCGTCGGAGGACCTTGGTTGAAAATTGTAAAATTTAGTAGAACGGATAGACATGCATATGTTACGGAACCCTACATTCATTTTGCAGAACTTAGTAGAATGGACAGACATAAACGTGTTACGGAACCCTACTTAACAGTTGCACTCCGGGAGTGCCGGCAGATCCCGTGCCACTCTAACTTAACCCTTAACGCAATGACTTAAGGTTTCATTTTAAAAATGACGCTGACGCGATGTCGCGAGTTATACATTTTACCCACCTAAAAAAGTGCCAAGAGCCGCTAAAGAAGTTTTCACTTCAAAAACCTCAGGGTTATCCCCTTTCAAATAAAAAAAAAAAGAATTTTCAAAATCGGCCCACAATTGACGGAGTAATCGCGTAACAAACATCCAAAAAAAGAAAACATACCGTCGAATTGAGAATCTTTTAGGTCTAAAGTAAATTTCTCGTGAAGACAAATGCAACGAGCCCAAACACGATGGGTTTATCATGTGTAGTTTAGGAGTTCCTATGGCCACCTTCTGTCTCCATCATCAAACCAGCTCGATGGTACTCGGTACAGTAGGTACTGGCCAGGTACCATAATAAATTAAGCGCCGGTCGGAAAAGATAAAAAATTTCAAATTTAGAATATTCATGAAACAAGGGTCCGAATATGTATCACTAGTATATCGATTCATGTATTTCAACAGGACAGAGAAAATTTCAAAATATTAGGTATTTAATACTTTTTAGTTTTTTTTTTTTTTGTTTTTTTTTTAAATCGGTTTAATATTTTTTAAAACAGTTTTTATTTCATTCTTTTTAGTAATATTACATAAAAAAGAATAATCGAAATCGAATAATCGAAATCGATTGAAGTGGTACAGAATTATTCGCCATATGTGTCAGACTGCAAATTGCTGAATAAGTCCACATCACAAATGTTTTGCTGAAGGTAACCACACACCATACTAATTTATCAAACTGAAAATTGCCGAAAACGACCACATCACAAGTTTTGCTGAAGGTAACCACACACCATAGTATTATGCTGATTTTTCGAAAACCACTGAACCAATTTCGATAAAATTGAAATGGGACCACCTCGGAAGTATGACCTAACTAACAAAAAAAGAATTTTCTAAATCGGCCCTCAATTGACGGAGAAATCGTGTTACAAACATACAAAAAAAAAAAAAAAAAATAAAAAAAAAAATTAAAAAAAAAAAAAACATACAGACGAATTGAGAACCTCCTCCTTTTTTGGAAGTCGGTTAAAAATTGTGCGTATTAATTCTGCGGGCAAAAAACAAAATGGCCGCCATCCCAAACACGTTTTCCAATTTATATCAGTAACCGTTGGGAATACGAAAATACTGCCTAGACGAAATAAACAGCCACCTAGACGGAGTACTCTTTTCTATTCTGTGACCTAGGGCCCATGCCTTGGAGGCGGCCCCCACAGAACACAGAGAAAAAAAAATCGAAGTCTGTCTTTTCGTAAATTTCCAAGAAGAGGGCCTTAACCACAGAATACTTAACCTTAACTCAGTTAACTGTCTAGGGGCTCTGGACCGCGGTGGTCCATGTCCCGGACTGACCTCAGGCGTTCGTTCGTATACCTACGCACGGTAGGACAGCACAAACGACAGCTGCTTTTATCCTGCGTCAGATGTACAGCCCCACCTGTATTTCTACATACATACATACATACATAGCGACACGCCTGTCTCCCAGTGGGGTAGGCAGAGACAACGGATTTCCACGTGTCACGATCATGAATTCCTGACACACCTCTGACGCCTCTTCCACTGTCGTAATGTTCTTCATATATATCTATATTTCTCTTTATATCTAGGTATACGGTAAAATACTAAACTTATGGCATATACTCTAAGGCCCAATTGCGCCAACACGAATTTAGAGTTAAGTAGCGAGTTATGGATTTCAACGGGTACTAGCGAGTTAAACTGGTTTATATAGTTAAATTCGTGTTGGTGCAAGTGGGCCTAAGACATTCAATTTTATATCTCTTTGACTTACTCTGATTGGTCCGCTGATTGTGTCTCCGGTACCCGATGAAATAAAACACGTGTGCTTTCAAAATTGTTTATTTCTACGTCATTACCACCACTATCCACAAAACTTACCTGACTCTGGAACAACTTTACTCATTGGACGAATGGACAACAGAGACATTTGATTTATTCGTTGTATCCCGATAATGCAAAAACTCGACTGAATTACCGCACACCACCGACCACTACGTTTGGAGGACCATAAACTATCAAGCAGCAGGTAAGGCAAGAAGACTTACCTACTGCCTTACCATAGACTTTTATTATTGCTTATGAAACCAAAACAGATTCTAAATAAAAATCAAAGAAGTAGATGAAACAAGACCAATGATAGGATGAATCAATCAGAGTAGTAAACCTCTTCCCACCGCACCGGAGTGCAGGCATTAACTTATACGAGTATATTACTAGCGTTACTTCAGCATATCGCTGAGTGCAGGCGAACGATAAGCAGCTCTTCAGAAACCCTGCCTCAGCTTCTGCCTCGGCCTCATAACTCAATCGAGATCAGTAGGCACCTTATCGGTCGGTGTCAGTAGGTAACTTGTGTTCTTCTTGTGTTCCTTAATTTATGGACCTTGCAAAGGGGGAATGGGGAATGGGGAATGGTGTTTGCGGTTCTTGGACACTTTGGATAGGAAATTAGATATGCATTCGAATTCTGAAGCAATTCCTACTTTTTTAAGATCCTACTTAGAATTCATTCTTTCTTCCTTCTTGAAGAATTCCTGCTTCGTATTTTAAAATGGAGATATAAATTGAAAAAAAAAAAAATTAGTTATCTCAAATTATATTGCCAGCACCATTTTACTCTTTAAATTTTGCTCTTTCCATTTTGCGTTGACGTAGAATTTGGAAATAGGTGATTGATGAAGGCGTGCTGTCAAGCTGCCGTTTTATGATCGCCACAGCTCTATGAAGGGCGTGACACTGAGTGACACGCAACAGCGAAACAGAACGTTCTTTTAAAGGTGAGACCGCACCATGCGGCACTGCATTGCAGCGTAGAGGAGCGGCACGCCGCGGCAAAATATTTTTTGTAGTAGTACCTATGAAATTGTATGAAGCAAACCGCACTATGCGGCAGCGGCGCTGCTTATCGCTGCACGTAATTCGTATGGACCATTTTGTGCCGCAGCCTGCCGTGCACACGCCGCTGCCGCAGCTGATGTCGTCAGTGCGGTCTCTGGACCTTTAGTGATGAAGCTCAAACTGGCAGCTCTCTACTTCTTCTGGCAGTTCAGATTTCTTCTGTGGTTTTCAGGATCCGCCCGAGTAGCAATTTTATCGGCGGAAAAAGTTGCAAAACCACTTCAAGGTGCCTAGCTAGGGCCAGTGGTTTAGGTGTCCAAATGACCGAATTTTTGAACTTCAGTGGGTTTACACAAGTTTCAGTAGCCTTTGTGGACCAAATGTGAAAATTTCGTGTCTGGGCTTCTTGACAGGTTAGAGTAGGTCTACACACCTGTGTATGTGTATAGGTTACACACAATCTAAATCCGTTTGGAACAGAACAGTTATTGAGCCAAGTTGACACAGGTCATCTAACCCTATACGATGGGCGCGAGGCCTGTCAGTAAAATTGATACTCGGCTTATATCCTCCCTCAGCTTACCAGATACGTACCTCCCTGCGGGAAAAATTGCGAGTAGATCAGCTTGAAGGTGTCCTCCTTGACCACGCCGGTGGGACACTCGGCCTTGAAGCCTCGGTAGAGCCTCTTCAGCTCTGGCTCTGTGAAGCGCGTGACTCGCCGCAGCGCAGCCAGCGAGTCGGGCCGGTAGCGCGGCAGCTGCTCGCCCAGCTCCTCAAGTTCCGAGTCTGTAACAAAGCGAGCGAAGCCATCAGGCGAGCGTTTCTCATCTAAATACTTCGTCGGCTATACTGCCAAGCTGTAGAGGCGGGTAAGACCACCCGCCAGGTGGAACGAAGTACAAGTACGTCGCCGGAAAGCAGCGGTCCCGTACCGCTGAACTACTGGAAGAAAATTGCAGAGGCGTTAGTACAGCAGTGGATGCTTACACGGTGATTGACTGACTGCTAAGCCCTTCGCAATTCGTTATTTGTACCGGGATATCTTTCAAAGGACCGACTGCGACGCGTTTCCAGCGCTCACTTAGGTCACCAAATGTGGATCTAGTACCACATTCGGCCACATGAGGCGTCGACAATGCCTCGACTTGAGTGTGCCCTGTCTAGCTCTCTTGGTGTTCCATTGACGGTGTACCGTGTGGGGCCGGTACTTTAAAAGAATAGCCCCACTGCATCTCTCCCCGTGTATGTCGTAAAAGGCGACTAAGGAATATGACTCCATTCTTATATTACTAGGTATACGGTACAGTACCGTGTGGGGCCGGTACTGTACCGTGTGGGGCCGGTACTTTGTACCGTGTGGGGCCGGTACTTTAAAAGAATAGCCCCACTGCATCTCTTCCCGTGTATGTCGTAAAAGGCGACTAAGGGATATGCCTCCCTTCTTATATTACTAGGTGGTAGGGTTTAACCCGCCCGGGTTGATACCACCGCATTGAATGAAAGGTCGGTCGAAACGGCTATGTAAATAGTTTGTGTTTTCCGTCCAGTTCAGTGTAGCCGGCACGACCGAAGGGAAGTACTGACGAGGCACCAAGTTCACCCGGTGTTATGGGCTGAGATCACCGATGTTGTAGGTGATGTAGCCAACCGTGTCAGTTTCCATAAAAATCAAAAAAACCATAGTATAATCCGGGCTGGATTAGCTGATGACCAATTCGGACTATACTGGACTATTAGCGAAGTGTACACCGGCCTGATGGCTTATCGACCACTCGCTCGCTCCGTAACACTGGGATCTCATCTTCGCAATAAACAATAAAAATGTCACGCTAAGTAAATAACAGGGCATTTCTGTGGCATACACCAAGGAGCGACTGAGAGTTAGTGGACCCTCGCGACTGGAACGTCCACTCCCGTAATATTTAAACTTTTTGAGCGCCGACAGAAGTTTCGAGAAGTCGGTGCACTAACCGAAAGTTTCGTCGATGAACTTTTAATATGAGCACTGAGCAGTCGGAGTTGGCTGGTGGTAAGTACAGGCGATTAGTATTTTAGTTATAGTTGTCGAAATATGGAAAGATTCAAAAGGTTTATTTATGAGATACTTAAAGAAAAACTGAGCATAGCGGTGGTGTTTGAGAATTCAGTAAATATTTTCGTTTCATCATACATTAAAGCAGAGCTTTCTTGGTTGACATATTTAACAGACCGCGAGGTTTTATGGGTGTCTCCCGCCAGGTGAAACGAAGACATCAAGTACCTACGTCGCCGGAAAGCAGTGGTTCCGTACCGTCGAAGACCGTGAGGACTGGAGGAAAATTGAAGAGGCTTATGCCCAGCAGTGGATGCATATACACGTTTACTGGCTGACCAACTTAGGCTTTATGAAGGCTCTCTCTAAAATATAAATGAAATACCTATGTTATTATCAAAGATGTATTACCTACATATTTTATCGTATTGTCGATATCGCGACCGCCTGTTATAAGAGACTACAATTCTTTTCCAGAATGTTATATTAAAATTGAACCAACATTTCTTCGCGGGTAAGCACGGAGGGTTTCATAACAATTCTGAATTTGAATAACTCCACATACATATTCATATTTTGACATCAAGAGTTTAACAAAACTGTCTCCTCAACTGGCAAACAACGTTCTATCTAGGGTCTAAAACTCTACAAAGCGAGACGATTCAAG
This sequence comes from Nematopogon swammerdamellus, assembly GCA_946902875.1. Taxonomy (NCBI): domain Eukaryota; kingdom Metazoa; phylum Arthropoda; class Insecta; order Lepidoptera; family Adelidae; genus Nematopogon; species Nematopogon swammerdamellus. The sequence continues at coordinate 16,930,848 of OX336345.1, forward strand.
CGCAGAATCATACTAGGGCTCCCCAGGGCACCCCAGGGTTCCACGGCGCTCCCCAGGGTTCCACATTGGCTAATAGAAATTCTACAAAAACACAACGAAGCCTAAATCGGAATAAATATTATCATATTGTTTTCATGCGAGTACCTGACTTCGAATACATGAATAACAAAGGTTTCCAGGGACTTGGATGGATAAATATTATTGTGCGTGACCTCCGGGCTCCGGACCCGTTCCCTGCTCGCCTCGCCGCATTATAGCTAGCAATAAAGTAAGGACACAAAGACATTTTGGAAGGTTTGATTGCGGTAGAGCCGGTGGGTCTAAAATTCTCACTACATCAGGGTCCTCGTAGGCCTGAGGGGACGTTCACTAAAGGGTTCTTTCCCAATTTTTTAACGGAGTTAAAATGGAAGAATCTATTCGTGCGTACTTATCTTAAATGTAGGTATAATATAGTCAAAATTTCACAATTCCAAATTATTTATTGTGTAGAAGGTTAGTAACAATTTCAAAGTCTAGGTTAGTATCACTTTTTTTTATGATTACGCATGACACTTGGCGCCGCCGCGCCGTCAGCGTGGATTGTTGAGCCCACTGAGCCATATCACTGTGTTGAGCCGACGACGATCGCCCAAAAGCATTCGGTTTAGAACGGGGGCTGCGAATGAGCATGTGCTCTGGCTCCTCTGACTCCGCCACTCGTTCCGTATTACATAACAAAAAATATTAAACACGTGTTTGTTTAAACTTGTCTAATGCAAAGTCCTACCGCTGCCAATATGCAAATGATGTTTTCCATCATACCAAGCGCCGGTTACGGCGCTGCTAGGCGCTCACCTTTAGTTTCGGGGGAAATTTTCGTAATTAGGTAGCTCGAGGAATTGATGTAGTTTCTCTGGGCGATTATATTATGAGGACGTGAGCGAAATAATGCAAGTAATAGGTGACTTAAAAGCAATAATCCATTCATGTTACTTATATATTGCATTATATAACTTTTTTCGAGATACAAAAATTGTGAGGTATATTTTATTATTTTTGTTTACACCTTGGAAATTTGTTCTATTAAGTAGGTACTGAAGATGTTAGAAATTCTAACGAAATTAAATCGATGAAATGAAAAAAAAAAACTCCATCCATAATGTTTTCTAGAAATGCTCATAGTAGAAATACTCATAGTAGATAGGTCATATGAATACATTATATTCTGATAACATATGATGATATACCTATCTAGATAAACTTGAAAAAAAACATTATCTAAATTAAAAATTTCATCCAAATCGTTGGAGTCGTTTCCGAGAAACCAATTATATATATAGGTATATAGATATACAGGGTGTTGTAACGCCCAGTACATTAATTTCGCCAGCGCAATCCTCATGTTTTTCTGACAGAAAAAAATAAATAAAGTTTTTCTTTAAAGTGTATAGTTCTGGAGATTAAATTTTTGAAATTTATGATTTCGTCTAGTGCAGCGGTTCTCAAACTTTTTCGGTGACGGAACCCTTTTGGAAAGCGAAATATTTGACGGAGCCCTAAAATAAATAAAAATTTGTTTTTGTGCATTCTTCGCGAGCGGAGCCGCGGGCTCAGCTAGTAATATTATAATAAAAAAAAATACAATAATTATGTAAATATCTAACGGGAGGTCTGAAACTGTTTCTTATTTTTATTCATCAATTGGTTGATATTAAGTTTGATAGGAGAGAGTTGAGTTGAGTTCGTCTGCGCAGCCGAGCTGAATCGAGCCAGAGAGGTGAGGTGTATTTTTTTTTCTCGTATTCTCGCGGAGCCCCCACAGAGGCTCCGCGGAGCACACTTTGAGTATGGCTGGTCTAGTGTAATTGCGTGCGTGTGTAGTGTAGTGCGTTGTTGCCGCTCCGCACCAAGGAGAATACCTACGGGAGACGCAACGCTACTGCGTTTGTATCGGAGCACGGCTAGCCAAAAATCCCTACTACTACGAAAATCGAAATCGCAATTTAATCTTTTATGACGTGACTTGTCTATCTCCGTTACCCATATCGCGCCCCGCGATATGGAGAGAGACAGAGCGAGCAAGGCGAGCGACAGGTTTGTTATCGCTGGCTTGGCTCGGGTATCTGGTAGTAAGAGCCGACCGTCCGACCAATCGGAAGCCTTGCTTGACGGCAACTTGACGGGATCACTACGAATGCCAGTCTGACGGACAATGATGGTGCGGTATATCTGTGAATTTTGAAATTGTTATTTGTAATATTATTTCAAATAGTTTTTACTGAACGAATATTATTGTTTGAATCCAAAAAAATATTGAAAAATTAAACAAGACTGTTGATTTAATATTTTTGAAAAGTTGTACTAATAATCAGTGATAGGAATAAGTAGGGCTTATTTACCTAAATTTCGAGGAACAGAGTAAAAGATTGGAGACTTCCTTAAGACAATATTTTTTTCCGGTTTAATAATATTCATGGTGTTTTAATTTCGCGATTTGAAAAAAGTGGCCACCATTTTGAACTTTTTAGTTACAGGACCGATTGCTTTCAAAATCGATATCTGGGTGTCAGTGTGGGCTCTGAATACGAATCTGTAGTAAAAATTTAAAAAAGTGGCCGCCATTTTGAACTTTTTAGTTACTGGACCAATTTCTTTCAAAATCGATATATGGGCGTCTGTGTGGACTCTGGATACGAATCTATAGTCAAAATTTAAAAAAAGTGGCCGCCATTTTGAACTTTTTAGTTACTGGACCGATTGCTTTCAAAATCGATATCTAGGCGTCTGTGTGGACTCAGAATACGAATCTGCAGTCAAAATAAAAAAGAAGTGGCCGCCATTTTGAACTTTTTAGTTACTGGACCGATTTCTTTCAAAATCGATATCTGGGTGTCTATGTAGGCTCTGAATACGAATCCGTTGTCAAAATTTAAAAAGTGGCCGCCATTTTGAACTTTTTAGTTACTGTACCGATTGCTTTCAAAATCGATATCTGGGTGTATGTGTGGGCTCTGAATACGAATCTGTAGTAAACATTTAAAAAAAGTGGCCGCCATTTTGAACTTTTTAGTTACTGGACCGATTGCTTTCAAAATCGATATCTGGGTGTCTGTGTGGGCTCTGAATACGAATCCGTTGTAAAATTTAAAAAAAGTGGCCGCCATTTTGAAGTTTTTAGTTACTGGACCGATTGCTTTCAAAATCGATATCTGGGTGTATGTGTGGGCTCTGAATACGAATCTGTAGTAAATATTTAAAAAAAGTGGCCGCCATTTTGAACTTTTTAGTTACTGGACCGATTGCTTTCAAAATCGATATCTGGGTGTATGTGTGGGTTCTGAATACGAATCTGTAGTAAAAAATAAAAAAAGTGGCCCCCATTTTGAACTTTTTAGTTACTGGACCGATTGCTTTCAAAATCGATATATGGGTGTCTGTGTGGGCTCTGAATACGAATCCGTTGTCAAAATTTAAAAAAAGTGGCCGCCGTTTTGAAGTTATTAGTTACTGGGCCGATTGCTTTCAAAATCGATATCTGGGTGTCTGTGTGGGCTCTGAATACGAATCCGTTGTCAAAATTTAAAAAAAGTGACCGCCATTTTGAACTTTTTAGTTAATGGACCGATTGCTTTTAAAATTGATATTTGTTTGTCTGTGTGGGCTCTGAATACGAATCCGTTGTCAAAATCTTAAAAAAGTGGCCGCCATTTTGAACTTTTTAGTTACTGGACTGATTACTTTCAAAACCCATATCTACATGTCTGTGTGGGCTCTGAATAACAATATGTAGTTAACATAAAAAATATGATACCGATTTTGAAAGCAATCGGTCCAGTAACTAAAAAGTTCAAAATGGCGGCCACTTTTTTTAAATTTTGACAACGGCTTCGTATTTAGAGCCCACACAGACACCCAGATATCGATTTTGAAAGCAATCGGTCCAGTAACTAAAAAGTTCAAAATGGCGGCCACTTTTTTTAAATTTTGACTACAGATTAGTATTCAGAGCCCACACAGACACCCAGATATCGATTTTGAAAGCAATCGCTCCAGTAACTAAAAAGTTCAAAATGGCGGCCACTTTTTTTTTATTTTTACTTTTGAAAGCAATCGGTCCAGTAACTAAAAAGTTCAAAATGGCGGCCACTTTTTTTTAATTTTTACTACAGATTCGTATTCAGAGCCCCCACATACACCCAGATATCGATTTTGAAAGCAATCGGTCCAGTAACTAAAAAGTTCAAAATGGCGGCCACTTTTTTTTTTATTTTGATTACAGATTCGTATTCAGAGCCCACACAGACATCCAGATATCGATTTTGAAAGTAATCGGTCCAGTAACTAAAAAGTTCAAAATGGCGGTCACTTTTTTAAATTTTGACAACGGATTCGTATTCAGAGCCTACATAAACACCCAGATATCGATTTTGAAAGCAATCGGTCCAGTAACTAAAAATTTCAAAATGGCGGCTACTTTATAAAATTTGATTACAGATTCGTATTCAGAGTCCACACTGACACCCAGATGTCGATTTTGAAAGCAATCTGTCCAGTTACTAAAAAGTTCAAAATGGCGGCCACTTTTTTTAAATCGCGAAATTATAACACCATGAATAGGTATTATTAAACCGGAAAAAAATATTGTCGTAAGGAAGTCTCCAATTTTTTACTCTGTTCCTCGAAGTTTAGGTAAATAAGTCCTACCTATTCCTATCACTGATAATAATAATACTTATTATAATAATACATAGTATACAATATATTAGTTTTGTATAGGTATATTTGTTTTATAATTATAAAAAATAGAAAACGTAATATTAAAGAAATAATAACAATACATATTATAAATTGAATTCATCCATGTCATTGCCATATAAAACTAACAACACCCATATACAATAATTGATTTCAAATTTCTTTCCAGTCTGTCAAATTTGCCTATCATGTGTACGCGCCCAGTATGGCGCGCAGTCGTGCTCCTAGCTCGCGGAATTTTTGTATTTTACACGCTTTAAGCATTGTATTATCATTAAAATGACCTAATTATGAAACGTTACGCCATCTTTTGTCATTCCTGATGATCTTGAGCTCTTTCGACACGCACGAACTGCACAAATCGCCATTTTGCGTAGTGCACATATACGTGTTCTTCGTTCCCAAGTCGCGAGCGCACTGACGGTCGATCCCGCAGCAGCGCTATATATTAGTGCAAATGCTCTAACACGCGGCTAATTTTCCTATATATTAGCGCTCGACGGTTGCCACTCCCGTAGGTATGCTCGGTGCTCCGCACCCTCCGCCTGCCGACCTCCAGTCCTCCACTCACAAAGCTAACCCCCGCCCCTCCTGCCAACACCTCCGTCCGAGGCGCTCACGTCTCACCCGCTCTTTTCCCCTCCGCGCCGCCCTGTTGTCATTAGATCATTTTTACACTAAAATAATCAATTAGTTTGTACGAAAATAACTTTTTATTTATTTTTAAAAAAGTTATTTGACTTTTTCGTTACTCTTGATCCCAATAATCATTTCCTAAATTTAATGTACTCGCCGTTTTTACACCCTGTATCTGTATAAATATGTGAAGAGTGTGGCGACGCGACGACAATGTGGCAACATACCTACTCGTAGGTACAACGTTTGAGGAATGGACGTAGGTATAAAGTGCCAGTTGCCGATATCAAGTATATTTATTTTATTTATTTATTATTTATTTATATACACTAGCAGCTTGCAACTGATGCGTGTACTCACGTGTTGAGTGCACTGTTTTATGATAGATCTTATTATTATCTTATCTTATATCTTTGTTTTGAAAATAACAGGATTAAAGGGATGTTGGTTGGAATCCCAAATTCCGTATGGTCGACTATAATGTAAAATTCAATACAAATTTACGAACAACTCGGCCAGTAGCCCCGAGCCGAGATTAATTAATTTAAGTTAGCTTTGTAAGTGACGTGGGACGCGGGGTGGGATTCCGTCTATCGTCGTCGGACAAATCGTTCTAGCTATTCATTTAATTTGTCTATCCGCTTGTAACACAGAGTAAGGCCGTTTGTCCACGACGGCCGATACCGACAACCGACACGGCTGCGGAGGTCGCGTCGCGTGTCGGTCCGATGTATCGTCGGTTGCCGTTATTGTTCACATGGACCAACGGCCTATTGAAGACGCGCTAGCCAGGGGAAAACGTCCGCCGATCGCTGTTCTATGGATTGTAACAAGACAATCGATTCTGGCACATGATTACCGCACAGACTTGCGGTCTCATTTTGGTTTTTCTATTATAGGGTCTTTCAATAGACTTCCGAACTTTGACAGTTGATAGCGGCCATCTTGTTGAAGCTACATCTGTCAAATTGGCTGTCATTTATTCAAATGTCTTTGCCATGGATGGATATAGCGTTCAACAACACGTGCAAATGATAAAATTGTTTTATCAAAATGGGTGTTCTGTTCGGGCAACGAAAAATTCGAAAAAATCATCTACAGCGATGAGGCCCATTTCTAGATGAATGGGTACGTGAACAAGCAAAATTGTCGAATTTGTGCCGATACAAATCTACATGAGATCCAAGAGCGTCCAATGCATCCCCAAAAAGTCACTGTTTGTTGTGGATTTTGGGCTGGCGGCATCATCGGTCCATATTTCTTTGAAAACGACGAATGTGGACATTTCGGATGCGCGCCACCCAGAGAAGCCGGGGCGGACATTTGAACGATATTATATATGGCATCGCCTTTCAAACGAATAAAAATTGTTGCTGATATCTAACACAAATTTTGTTTTATTTAAATTTGAAGATAGGAAGCCCTTAATGAAAGACCCGTTATTACAAAATGCAACGGCGACGTCTTGTCTGTAACGGAAACCAATTTACACACAGTTTTCCCTAATGGCATTCGTAATAGAGATTTCTTAGCATGTCAATTAGCATGTTAATGAGGGAATGATTAGATAGGTACAGGATGTATGAAGGCTTAGGTACTATGGATATTTCATAAGCATGTTCCTTAGTATATTTGGAGATGAAAATGTTATGAAGACTTTTTTTGTAAACTCAATACTTATCGAGATATTAATTGTTCTCATTTTTTACTTTGTATGAAAATTACTAATTCTTCAGGCATTTTTTTTTTGGTATGAATAAAAAAGTCATTGGAGAGAAACATGCTATCTAAATTTCTGTGTAGACTCCAAGTGAGCTGGGGAATGCCCTGGTGAGAGGTCCACGATAGTCATGTCTTTATACACTCGCATATTTGATTATAGATTCTCAAATTTTCCTTCATAACACGAAACGAACATAAAACATAACATAAAAGTATGAGCAAATCCTCTAATTCAGATGAATGGCAATAATACTGAATAGGAAGCATATTAAGTAGGTACTTACTTGCATAACACAAGTTATATATAAGCGATCAATATGCGATCGGCATTGAGCGGTTTCCCATTCTGGTGTTTTATTCCGATATCCGGATTAGGCCGTTTCCGGTTCGTTCCCTGCCCGGTTCGCAGCGGGGGTAAGATCTTATCCGGGTGTAGTAATTAGCGCTCCCGATTGGAGCGAGTGGCGAATCGTTACGACGACTGGAGAATTTTAATGAAACAAAACGTTTGCTTTACTTTTTTCTCTATTCGGCAATACCGTATGTATTTGAAAACCGTTGTGTTCCTTGTTAATGAAAAATTGAATGAAATGAAATGAAAATATTTATTAACAATAAAATCATACAGTGCAATAAACGAGTCTCCTGGACTAGAAAGTTTCTGTCTCCCAGAAATACTTTTATAATAAAGTGGCATGATCAGTCTGCGCTTACTAGTAATAGCTTCAGAATAAACGTTTATATAATTTGAATGAAATTGGTAATTTAAAACATGAGAATTAGTTACATAAAATAATAAATAAATACCTTATTGAAAACGTTTAGCAGAATGTTAGGACCAAATAACTATCAATCTAACTAAACTATCAAAAATAACTCGGTGGAAGGACCGTGCCAAGGTGAGAGGTGGCCTGCCTGTCGCCCTTATGCATGGCATCTTGCCCTTATCCCTTAGTCCTCTTTTACGATATGCATGGGAAGGGATGCAGAGGGGCTATTCTTTTTAAGTAAAATTTTATCGTATATGGAAATGTTGGCCTCAAGCCTCAAGGCATGCGTCTAGTCGTTCCGGCGGCCGGAGCGACTGAAACTATTCTTTCAGTTTAGCCTGATGCTATCAGTCGCTTCATGTATGGTGGGTTGAGTAGTTTAATCCGCCAAGGCTTTTAATCCAAAAACAGTTTCCAAAAACAAAAAACCTTTATTTTGGCTTCTCGGTGTTGGAGTATTTATTAGTTTATATAGTACTAGCTGAGCCCGCGGCTCCGCTCGCGTGAAATTCGTATTTCAAAGAAGATAGTAAGTAACTATGGGCGAGGCCGAAGACCGAGCTGCGTTCAGGAAGTCGATAAACCATCTCTAAGAAAGTAAGTAACAAAGGGCGAGGCCGTAGGCCGAGCTGCGTTCAGGAAGACTATAAACTTTTTCGAAGAAAGTAAGTAACAAAGGGCGAGGCCAAAGGCCGAGTTGCGTTCAGGAAGACTATAAACCTTCTCGAAGAAAGTAAGTAACTGAGGGCGAGGCCGAAGGCCGAGCTGCGTTCAGGAAGATGATAAACTATCTCTAAGAAAGTAAGTAATTAAGGGCGAGGCCGAAGGCCGAGCTGCGTTCAGGAAGACCATAAACCTTCTCGAAGACAATAAGTAACTGAGGGCGAGGCCGAAGGCCGAGCTGCGTTCAGGAAGACGACAAACCTTATCTAAGAAAGTAAGTAATTAAGGGCGAGGACGAAGGCCGAGCTACATTCAGGAAGACCATAAACCTTCTCGAAGAAAGTAAGCAACCGAGGGCGAGGCCGAAAGCCGAGCTGCGTTCATGAAAACCATAAACCTTCTCGAACATAGTAAGAAACTAAGGGCGAGGCCGAAGGTCGAGCTGCGTTGAGGAAGACTATAAACCTTCTAGAAGAAAGTAAGTAACTAAGGGCGAGGCCAAAGGCCGAGCTTCGTTCAGGAAGACTATAAACCTTATCGATGAAAGTAAGTAACTAAGGGCGAGGCCGAAGGCCGAGCTGCGTTCAGGAAGACTATAAACCTTATCGATGAAAGTAAGTAACTAAGGGCGAGGCCGTAGGCCGAGCTGCGTTCAAGAAGACTATAAACCTTCTCGAAGAAAGTAAGTAATTAAGGGCGAGGCCGAAGGCCGAGCTGCGTTCAGGAAGACCATAAACCTTCTTGAAGAAAGTAAGCAATTGAGGGCGAGGCCGGAGGCCGAGCTGCGTTAAGGAAAACCATAAAGCTTCTTGAACATAGTAAGAAACTAAGGGCGAGGCCGAAGGTCGAGCTGCGTTCAGGAAGACTATAAACCTTCTCGAAGAAAGTAAGTAACTAAGGGCGAGACCGAAGGCCGAGCTGCGTTCAGGAAGACTATAAACCTTATCGATGAAAGTAAGTAACTAAGGGCGAGGCCGAAGGCCGAGCTGCGTTCAGGAAGACCATAAACCTTCTCGAAGACAGTAAGTAACTGAGGGCGAGGCCGAAGGCCGAGCTGCGTTCAGGAAGACTATAAACCTTATCGAAGAAAGTAAGTAACTAAGGGCGAGGCCGAAGGCCGAGCTGCGTCTAGGAAGACTATAAACCTTATCGATGAAAGTAAGTAACTAAGGGCGAGGCCGAAGGCCGAGCTGCGTTCAGGAAGACCATAAACCTTCTCGAAGACAGTAAGTAACTGAGGGCGAGGCCGAAGGCCGAGCTGCGTTCAGGAAGACTATAAATCTTATCGATGAAAGTAAGTAACTAAGGGCGAAGCCGAAGGCCGAGCTGCGTTCAGAAAGACTATAAACCTTATCGATGAAAGTAAGTGACTAAGGGCGAGGCCGAAGGCCGAGCTGCGTTCAGGAAGACCATAAACCTTCTCGAAGACAGTAAGTAACTGAGGGCGAGGCCGAAGGCCGAGTTGCGTTCAGGAAGACTATAAACCTTCTCGAAGAAAGTAAGTAACAAAGGGCGAGGCCGAAGGCCGAGCTGCGTTCAGGAAGACCAGAAACCTTTTCGAAGACAATAAGTAACTGAGGGCGAGGCCGAAGGCCGAGCTGCGTTCAGGAAGACGATTAACCTTATCCAAGAAAGTAATTAATTAATGGCGAGGCCGAAGGCCGAGCTACATTCAGGAAGACCATAAACCTTCTCGAAGAAAGTAAGCAACTGAGGGCGAGGCTGAAGGCCGAGCTGCGTTCAGGAAGACTATAAACCTTCTCGAAGAAAGTAAGTAACAAAGGGCGAGGTCGAGGGCCGAGCTGCGTTCAGCAAAACCATAAACCTTCTCGAACATAGTAAGAAACTAAGGGCGAGGCCGAAGGTCCAGCTGCGTTCAGGAAGACTATAAACCTTCTAGAAGAAAGTAATTAATTAAGGGCGAGGCCGAAGGCCGAGCTGCGTTCAGGAATACTATAAACCACATCGATGAAAGTAAGTAACTAAGGGCAAGGCCGAGGGCCGAGCTGCGTTCAGGAAGACTATAAACCTTATCAATGAAAGTAAGTAACTAAGGGCGAGGCCGAAGCCCGAGCTTCGTTCAGGAAGACCATAAACCTTCTCGAAGACAGTAAGTAACTGATGGCGAGGCCGAAGGCCGAGCTGCGTTCAGGAAGACAATAAACCTTATCGATGAATGTAAGTAACTAAGGGCGAGGCCGAAGGCCGAGCTGCGTTCAGGAAGACCATACACCTTCTCGAAGACAGTTAGTTACTGAGGGCGAGGCCGAAGGCCGAGCTGCGTTCAGGAAGACTATAAACCTGCTCGAAGAAAGTAAGTAACAAAAGGCGAGGCCGAAGGCCGAGCTGCGTTCAGGAAGACGATAAACCTTCTCGAAGACAGTAAGTAACTAAGGGCGAGGCCGAAGGCCGAGCTGCGTTCAGGAAAACGATAAACCTTCTCTAAGAAAGTAAGTAATTAAAGGCGAGGCCGGAGGCCGAGCTACATTCGGGAAGACCATAAACCTTCTCGAAGAAAGTAAGCAACTGAGGGCGAGGCCGAAGGCCGAGCTGCGTTCAGGAAGACGATAAAAATTCTCGTAGACAGTAAGTAACTACGGGCGAAGCCGAAGGCCGAGCTGCGTTCAGGAAGAGGATAAACCTTCTCGAAGAAAGTAAGTAACTGAGGGCGAGGCCGAAGGCCGAGCTGCGTTCAGGAAGAGGAAAAACCTTCTCGATTAAAGTAAGTAACTATGGGCGAGGCCGAAGGCCGAGCTGCGTTTAGGTAAACGATAAACCTTTTAAATAAAGTAAGTAACTAACGGCGAGGCTTCAGGCTAAGCTGCTTTCTGGAATACAATAAACCATCTCTATGAAAGTAAGTAATTAAGGGCGAGGTCGAAGGCCGAGCTGCGTTCAGGAAGACGATAAACGTTCTCGAAAAAGTAAGTATCTTAGATGAAAGAACATAACTAAGGGGAGGCCACTGTCACCCCAAATTATCCCCCCCCCCTTTAAATGGTAAATCCCTGAAACAATTATGTATTTATGATGAGTAGCTAGAATTATGATTTTCAAGTTCTTACATTTAAAAAAACCGATACTCCTATACAAACTTTTCACACCCCCCCCCCCCATTTCACCCCCTTAGGGGTTGTTTTTTGAGACAAAAGGTAGCCTATGTCCTTCCTCAGGATGCAAGTCATCTCTGTACGAAATTTTATAAAATCCTTAAATATAATTTTGAAATCATCCCCTATTTTAATTTAAGGGTTGATTTAGCAAAAACGCTGAAACACGTAACTCTTTATTTCATACCAAAAGCCTAAATATGAATTTTCATATCTCTAACTTGAGAAATGCTGGATTCCCCATACAAACTTCCATCCCCTATTTCACCCCCTTAAGGGTTGTTTTTTGAGACAAAAGGTAGCCTATATCCTTGTTCAGGATGCAATTCATCTCCGTACTAAATTTTATAAAATCCTAAAATATAATTTTGAAATCATCCCCTATTTTAATGTAAGGGTTGATTTAGCAAAAACGCTGAAACACGTAACTCTTTATTTCATACCAAAAGCCTAAATATGAATTTTCATATCTCTAACTTGAGAAATGCTGAATTCCCCATACAAACTTTCATCCCCTATTTTACCCCCTTATGGGTTGTTTTTTGAGACAAAAGGTAGCCTATGTCTTTCCTCAGGATGTAATTAATCACCATGCAATATTTTATCGAAATCTGTTCAGCGGTTTAGGCGTGAAAAGGTAACAGACAGACAGACAGACAGACAGACAGACAGACAGACAGACAACAGAGTTACTTTCGAATTTATAATATTAGTATGGATACATATTACATTATTACTAGAGGCCATGCCCCAAAATTTAACAATGTAGAATCTATTTCCAACTTAGCTCAACGTATCTCACCGCGTACTTTTTGAAAGACTTTAGTATTGCAGTTGAAGACGTCAAGATCCGGAAACATGACCAACATGAGTAACATTGTGCTATAATTTTCAACGTATTTTATGTCATTTAATTTTTATCATTCGTTTGCATACAACTCAAGTAAAGCAATCGAACTGCAACATACCTCGTTGGCTGCAACATTACGTCGCTGGTATCGGTCGTTCCGCACATCTGGCTCCCGATATGAACCTATTCGTTCGTACTTATTTCTCAGTATTGGCATTCAGATTCAATGCGTAAATCTGGAGCGTACTATCTCTGTGGTGAACAGAGCCATATAGGGTTGTCACATTGGACGGTGCAATCGGGAGGTGGAAAAATACGAACATAATATGAAATTTGTGACGCAACTTGAGTGTGTTCGAGAGATTGAGTGTCTCAAAAGAAAAAACTACCCATATTCGAAAACGGAGCATTTTGTAAGTGCATATTTGCCATATAGAATATTATAGGCTGACAGTTACTCCCTTAAAATACAGCTGCCTAAAATTCTTACGATTCTTGGTATGTAATCTATACCGGAACCCCAACAATTTTAGGGGCTGTAGTGAATTGCGATTTGGTAATCGTAACAGTAACAGTGACGCTTACGGGTTATGTGAATCTCGGCATTTATACTTTTTTATATTATTTTTTTTAATATTACGTTTTACTTTAAATATTAATAAATTAATGTAATGTAAAGCACCAAAATATGATATATTTCTTTACATAAGTACCTTCTTCTGGAACGTCTCTCTGGAAGCAAGACGAGTTCGCTCTTATCTAACTGCTTAAAATCATCCAAAATGTTTTACTAGTGGATCAATAGAAGAAACGAAGATGCAGACGTTTTAAAAGATGCAGAGATAATGCAACATCCCGATATAGCTGTTCTCTCAAGGGAACCCTGCCCGTGTGAAAGAAAGATACTTGCTAACCGGTGCACGTCCTAATGATACGATATGCGGCAATCGTGGCCGCTCCTCCGCACTCGGTGCTCACACTTACTTCCACCACCCTCTGAATGGCTGCTTGCACACTGGACGATAGCGGTGAGGCAACGGTAACGTCACGACCGCAGCACTGCAGCAGGGGAGACAAAATTATTGTATGAAAACATCAGCTTTCTCACCGGCCGGCGACGGTAACGGCATGCCGTCACGGCATTTCATACGGAGACATAATTACAGACATTTCAGACATCACGTCAGTCAGCCTCTATAGCTCAGTGGTGCGATCGGTCGAATGTAGTTCGTGATTATAAAGCACACCTGTGCGCGGTCAGAACTTGGATGGGTGACCGTTCGATCGTTGGATGCTCACGGTGGTTTGGATTCTATGTAAAACAGTAGGACCCTTCCCTTCGTTCATACCGTATTAGGTGGTATATCAGGTATTTACCCAGGTTTATACCACCACCGTACTGGATGCAATGTCGGTCGAAGCGGCTATGTAAATAGTTCGTGTTTTCCGTCCCGTTCAGTGTAGCCGGCACGAACAAAAGGGAACCACTGACATGGCACCTAGTTCACCAATGTGTTATAGGATGTTGTTAGTGATGTAGCCAACTGTGTCAGATTCGATAAAACACATTTTTGTCTCTACTGATGCTGTGGCCGTGGTCGTTGCCGTGTCGTAATTGTCTAGTGCGCAAGCAGTCAATCCCTACATCTGTGTCCTTAAACGATTAGCATCACCGCGAGCGAAGAACTTCTTCAGTCATTGCCAAGTTACGGCTCCTATTCCCTACCGGCCCCTATATTTCTCAGTTGGTATTACGTGCTTTAGACTCCGCTGTCATTGCCACATTCAGATCGCTTGTGACTATCCCCCTTTTCTCCCTCTATTTCTACCTCTGTAAGAAGTGCTGTATCTCTCAAGTGATAGCCTCAACGTCTTCTGGTTGTCTATTTGTTCTTCAAACAAGATTTATCTCTTTGTGAATTAGCCGTCCGCGCTTAGGAGACGAATGGGACTTTCTATTCTTTGCGATCTAAGCTGTCTCTGAGAACCCCTTATCTCAGTCAGCGTTTATGTATCCACTGTTTTTTTTTATGGAAACTGACACGGTTGGCTACATCACCTACAACGTCCGTGATGTCAGCCCATAACACCGGGTGACCGCATCCAGCGTTGCTTAACATTCAATAGCGACAGTTGACTGTCTGCACCACTGAGCTATCGAGGCTGACAAATTCTGCTGGATATATTCTTCTCTAGGCCTCTCGGTGTTCATCGGTACGGAACCACTTATTGACACTTCGACGTATTAGACCGATAGCGCTGGGCTATTTTGAGGACATAAGTTAAAAAAATTCTAAACTTGCTTATTTCTTGCCTGTGGATACAGTCGTACATAAGAAGCATAATATTGCGTTTTGTGTCACATCTGTCACTTGCATTTTCAGCAATTCGAAGATTTGTGGTTGTTTTTTTTAATTCCATTCAAAACTGGCAAAATTAATCTAAACTTTAAAATAATTATGGTATCATATCTAGGATAGCCTGCGGAGTGTGCAAACCCAGTTTGTGTCATCTTCGCCCAGTGCAAACTGACCTATGGTCAGTATGTAAAAACAGTGCCTAAAACAAAATTAGAATTGACAAAATTGTTATTTCCTATCTCAGATCACTTACATATGCCCATTAAATGAATTTGTGCCAAATTAGGGCACGCAATTTTAAGATTTTCAATTATGTTATTTTTCCAAGCTACAAAAGCTTCAAAAAAATATTAGAATGATTAGAGTTTACATATTCAATTTCATAAATGCATCAAAAATGTACATTGTAAATTTGTGTCATTTTCATGCTCGAAATAAATGAATAAAACACAAAAACAGTTGTTGCGGTCAAAGCGGACGGACGCGGGCAGGTGGCGGCGGGCGGGGGGCATACGCACGCACACACGTTCGTTCGGTACCTACGATTTCTTCTATGCGAAGCGGCGGCCGGTGGCTGGCTGGCGTGCCCCGCGTGCCTCGCTCGCTCGCCTCGCCCGCCGCGCCGCCCGCGCCCGCGCTCGCACTTCGTGCAAAGAAGTTTGGTATCTCCTATAGAGATAATAAATAATGCAGTGCGAATTTTGTACAAAGCCCGCGTCTGCAATCTCAATACCTACGAATGTCAATGGTCAATGTGGTCAATATTATTTTAGATTGACGCTTCGATTCGCTTAAAATTTGCATAAGTTCAAACTGACCCACCTTTCATGACCCTAAGACAATCGTGCTGAACTAATATCCCGTTTTCTGTGAAAACTAGAAACTTCGTCATGAACTTTTGTTTTGGTCATAACTCGAGAACCACTGGTGCTAGACCCATCGTGTTGGTACTCAAACTTCAGGTCTCGGTGAGATCTATCCATCTGTCATGAGAACTTTTGTTTTGGTCATAACTCGAGAACCACTGGTGCTAGACCCATCGTGTTGGTACTCAAACTTCAGGTCTCGGTGAGATCTATCCATCTCTCACGTGAACTTTTGTTTTGGTCATAACTCGAGAACCACTGGTGCTAGACCCATCATGTTGCTACTCAAACTTCAGGTCTCGGTGAGATCTATCCATCTGTCACGTGAACTTTTGTTTTGGTCATAACTCGAGAACCACTGGTGCTAGACCCATCATGTTGCTACTCAAACTTCAAGTCTCGGTGAGATCTATCCATCTGTCACGTGAACTTTTGTTTTGGTCATAACTCGAGAACCACTGGTGCTAGACCCATCATATTGCTACTCAAACTTCAAGTCTCGGTGAGATCTATCCATCTGTCACGTGAACTTTTGTTTTGGTCATAACTCGAGAACCACTGGTGCTAGACCCATCGTGTTGTTGGTACTCAAACTTCAATTCTCGGTGAGATCTATCCATCTGTCACGTGAACTTTTGTTTTGGTCATAACTCGAGAACCACTGGTGCTAGACCCATCGTGTTGGTATTCACACTTCATGTCTCGCTGAGATCTATCCATCTGTCACGTGAACTTTTGTTTTGGTCATAACTCGAGAACCACTGGTGCTAGACCCATCGTGTTGTTGGTACTCAAACTTCAGGTCTCGGTGAGATCTATCCATCTGTCACGTGAACTTTTGTTTTGGTCATAACTCGAGAACCACTGGTGCTAGACCCATCGTGTTGGTATTCACACTTCATGTCTCGCTGAGATCTATCCATCTGTCACGTGAACTTTTGTTTTGGTCATAACTCGAGAACCACTGGTGCTAGACCCATCGTGTTGGTACTCAAACTTCAGGTCTCGGTGAGATCTATCCATCTGTCACGTGAACTTTTGTTTTGGTCATAACTCGAGAACCACTGGTGCTAGACCCATCGTGTTGGTACTCAAACTTCAAGTCTCGGTGAGATCTATCCATCTGTCACGTGAACTTTTGTTTTGGTCATAACTCGAGAACCACTGGTGCTAGACCCATCGTCTTGGTACTCAAACTTCAAGTCTCGGTGAGATCTCTCCATCTGTCAGCTGAACTTTTGTTTTCATCATAACTCGAGAATCACTGGTGCTAGACACAACGTGTTGGTACTCAAACTTCAGGTCTCGGTGAGATCTATCCATCTGTCACGTGAACTTTTGTTTTGGTCATAACTCGAGAACCACTGGTGCTAGACCCATCATGTTGCTACTCAAACTTCAGGTCTCGGTGAGATCTATCCACCTGTCACGTGAACTTTTGTTTTGGTCATAACTCGAGAACCACTGGTGCTAGACCCATCGTGTTGGTACTCAAACTTCAGGTCTCGGTGAGATCTATCCAACTGTCACGTGAACTTTTGTTTTGGTCATAACTCGAGAACCACTGGTGCTAGACCCATCGTCTTGGTACTCAAACTTCAAGTCTCGGTGAGATCTCTCCATCTGTCAGCTGAACTTTTGTTTTCATCATAACTCGAGAATCACTGGTGCTAGACACAACGTGTTGGTACTCAAACTTCAGGTCTCGGTGAGATCTATCCATCTGTGTGAGTACCAACACGATGGGTCTAGCACCAGTGATTCTCGAGTTATGACCAAAACAAAAGTTCACGTGACAGGTGGATAGATCTCACCGAGACCTAAATTTTGAGTACCAACACAATGGGTCTAGCACCAGTGGTTCTCGAGTTATGATCAAAGCAAAAGTTCACGTGACAGATGGATAGATCTGACCGAGACCTGAAGTTTGAGTAGCAACATGATGGGTGTAGCACCAGTAGTTCTCGAGTTATGACCAAAACAAAAGTTTACGTGACAGATGGATAGATCTCACCGAGACCTGAAGTTTGAGTAGCAACACGATGGGTCTAGCACCAGTGGTTTTCGAGTTATGACCAAAACAAAAGTTCACGTGACAGATGGATAGATCTCACCGAGACATGAAGTTTGAGTACCAACACGATGGGTCTAGCACCAGTGGTTCTCGAGTTATGACCAAAACAAAGGTTCACGTGACAGATAGATAGATTTTAGAAATTATTCGCAATTATCGGATGCATGCAAGCAAATCCGAAAGCAACAGCTAACAATATGTAAATTTTTTAAATGTGCTAATTAAGCCCTTTCATTTGATACCCCACACTAAAAACATTTTTTTTAGGTCATCACTTTATGTCCTCTAGAGGGCGCCATATCCCATTTTATGGGACGTCACATAGCCAACCAGCCAACCATAGTCAACCAGCAGACGGTCAAGAGCAAGACGCATCCAACGATACCTTCGATTTGTCAAATTATGATAAGTAGGTAGTTTCGAAGTTATGTATGAGGGAAAAGATGAACATGCATACATACATACATACATACATAGATACATACATACATACATACATACATACATACATACATACATACATACATACATACATGCATACATACATACATACATACATACATACATACATACATACATACATACATACATACATACATACATACATACATACATACCGGTCAAACCGAATAGAAGGGAAGCACTGACGTGGCACCAAGTTCACCCGGTGTTATGGGCTGACATCACGGATGTTGTAGGTGATGTAGCCAACCGTGTCAGTTTCAATAAAAAAAAAAAAAAAAAAAACACATAACCTTCCTTCTCGCTTCGCCGTAGTCGGGTAAAAATAAGAATCTGTTCGCTAATATTGCGCGCATACTACACTACGTACAATATAATAAACACACGATCAATTAACTTAAATCAAATAGGAACTTCAGTTAAGTAAATATCCGCTAACATCGACTCGCAACAACACATTTTTTTACATAGGTTTGCACCTAAAATTAATCAAATAGATACCCAACGAAGTAAATCTACATAATATTATGAAATGGAATTAAATAAGAAACTGCTCGAGACAATGCATACACACACCGCGTGGCAGCGCGGCAGCCTGGTGCGCTATTAGAACCACTCGCCCTCCCGCAGCGCCGCGCCCCGCACCTCCGCCAGCCGTCCGCCGCTGCATACCTTTATTTTGCGCGCGGAACAATTCGATTTGTATGAGAGCCACATCTTAGCGTAACCGGAACTGAATTTTATGTAGCCTATCCTGTGTCCCAAGCTGTGTCCCGTATACTTAGTTAAATGTGCTTGTACAAAGTTTCATCGAATTCGGATAATCGGCTTAAGAGTTATAGCGGAACATACATACATACATACATACATACATACATACATACATACAGAAAAGATTTCTCAAAATCGTCAATTTAGCTTTAGTATCATACATAGAGGCTACAAACTCAATATTTCCTAAAACAAAGTAACTTACTCCATGACCATCCCTTACAGATTTATTATTAGTAATAATAATAATAATTGATAATTGATATGATAACCATACGCCGTTATCGCGGGGGCACGAACAAACCAAGGTTATACTCAAATAGGGCGGAGAGTCCCCGCCAACACTAATATATTTAGAAGGTCACATTCGTGCCCCCGCGATAACGGCGTATGATGATAACGCACGCACGTCGCAACTCGCACCGCGCCACGCAACGCAACGCGCGCCCCGCGTATGGCTGGCTGAACGACCCGCGAGCGCGGCGGGGCGGGGGGGGGGGGGGGGGGGGGGGGGGGGAGGAGGCGGCGTTCGCGTGCCTCGATCGCTCGCTCGCCTCGCCCGCCGCCCCGCCGCCCGCGCCCGCGCTATTCCCCGCGCTCGCACTTCATGCGAAGTTAGTGTTTTTTCTACAAATAATAAAATTCCGTGGATAAAAACGACACAAATTATGAATAGTGTTTTGTTACACCATAATAATCAAAAAGACGTAAACTCTAACAGCCCGTATTTTCTTTTGTGGCTTTTAGAGGTTGTTGTAATAAAAATATTAAATATCTATAAATGTCGTGGATGAATTCGACACAAAATATTTTGAACAACAGATATCAGTACTCTAAAACGCGTAACACCTATTTAACCTTTTCTAATATTCTTTTAGAGCTATTTGCGCGATGTATTAGGTACTGGTTAAATTTAAGGATTTCCGTGGACAGAGATGACACAAAATGTTTTTGCACATCGGTTACTACTTCAATATTATCATGAAAGTAAAATTTTCTTTTCTAATTTTCTTTTCGTCCAATACTGATCTAAAAGACAAATACCTAAATTTCTACGTATGCAAATTCCTAGGATGACACAAACTAATATATTAGGTTGGGCAAATGGTTCGGAAACTATATGCGACAAATAAACAACTTTAATATTTTTGAAACCAAAAATCCTAGCGCTACAGGTCTATATGTAGTTAATGTCGTATTACCGCAGTACATATGCAAGCGTTTGTTTCAGAAGTAGTAGGATTGTTGGTGCTTGACCCCTTTACTGCCGGCGAGCCGCGAGCGTAGTCACAGATTACTTATAGACCGATAGCGCTGGGCTATTTTGAGGACATAAGTTAAAAAAATTCTAAACTTGCTTATTTCTTGCCTGTGGATACAGTCGTACATAAGAAGCATAATATTGCGTTTTGTGTCACATCTGTCACTTGCATTTTCAGCAATTCGAAGATTTGTGGTTGTTTTTTTTAATTCCATTCAAAACTGGCAAAATTAATCTAAACTTTAAAATAATTATGGTATCATATCTAGGATAGCCTGCGGAGTGTGCAAACCCAGTTTGTGTCATCTTCGTCCAGTGCAAACTGACCTATGGTCAGTATGTAAAAACAGTGCCTAAAACAAAATTAGAATTGATAAAATTGTTATTTCCTATCTCAGATCACTTACATATGCCCATTAAATGAATTTGTGCCAAATTAGGCCACGCAATTTTAAGATTTTCGAATATGTTATTTTTCCAAGCTACAAAAGCTTCAAAAAAATATTAGAATTATTAGAGATTACATATTCAATTTCATAAATGCATGAAAAATGTACGTTGTAAATTTGTGTCATTTTCATGCTCGAAATAAATGAATAAAACACAAAAACAGTTGTTGCGGTCAAAGCGGACGGACGCGGGCAGGTGGCGGCGGGCGGGGGGCATACGCACGCACACACGTTCGTTCGGTACCTACGATTTCTTCTATGCGAAGCGACGCGACGGCCGGCCGCGGCGCCTGGGGCGTGCCTCGCCCGCCGCGCCGCCCGCGCCCGCGCTCTTCCTCGCGAAGAAGTTTGGTGTCTACCTACCTATAGAGATAATAATGCAGTGCGAATTTTGTACAAAGCGCGCGTCTGCAATCTCAATTCCTACGAATGTCAATGGTCAATGTGGTCAATATTATTCTAGATTGACGCTTCGATTCGCTTCAAATTTGCATAAGTTCAAACTGACCCTACCTTTCATGACCCAAACACAATCGGGCTGAACTAATATCCCGTTTTCTGTGAGAACTAGAAACTTCGCCATGAACTTTTCTTGTTCGCCTGCATGTACTTCTCCCACATCCCAAAGGTTAGTTAGAATAGAAGGCCTCGCGGCATTAAGTCAAGTAAGTATTTTGTCAGCCTCGATTGCTCAGTGGTGCAGACAGTCAACTGTCGCTATTGAATGTTAAGCAACGCTGGGTGCGGTCAGTAGATGGATGGGTGACCGCTGACCGTTGGAGGCTGACCGAGGTTCGGATTCCTCGTAAAACTGTAGGCCCCTTCCCTCCTAATCTTACTTGGTGGTAGGGTTTAACCCGCCCGGGTTGGTACCACCGCACTGAATGAAACGTCGGTCTAAACGCCTATGTAAATAGTTTGTGTTTTCCGACCAGTTCAGTGTAGCCGGCACGATCAAAGGGGGAAGCACTGACATGGCACCTAGTTCACCCGGTGTTATGGGCTGACATCACGGACGTTGTAGGTGATGTAGCCAACCGTGTCAGTTTCCAAAAAAATAAAAATTAAGCTCGCCTGTTGTACCTCATTTTGATAAATTTCAATAAAGAATATATACATAGATACATACAACTTTTGTTTTGATCATCATAAATAACTCGAGAACCACTGGTGCTAGACCCATCGTGCTGGTACTCAAACTTCAAGTCTCGGTGAGATCTATCCATCTCTCACGTGAACTTTTGTTTTGGTCATAACTCTAGAACCACTGGTGCTAGACCCATCGTGTTGGTACTTAAACTTCAGGTCTCGGTGAGATCTATCCATCTGTCACGTGAAGTTTTGTTTTGGTCATAACTCGAGAACCACTACTGGTACTAGACCCATCGTGTTGGTACTCAAACTTCAGTCTCGGTGAGATCTATCCATCTCTCACGTGAACTTTTGTTTTGGTCATAACTCGAGAACCACTGGTGCTAGACCCATCGTGTTGGTACTCAAAACTTCAGGTCTCGGTGAGATCTATCCATCTGTCCCGTGAACTTTTGTTTTGGTCATAACTCGAGAACCACTGGTGCTAGACCCATCGTGTTGGTACTCAAACTTCAAGTCTCAGTGATATCTATCCATCTCTTACGTGAACTTTTGTTTTGGTCATAACTCGAGAACCACTGGTGCTAGACCCATCGAGTTGGTACTCAAACTTCAAGTCTCGGTGAGATCTATCCATCTCTCACGTGAACTTTTGTTTTGGTCATAACTCGATAACCACTGGTGCTAGACCCATCGTCTTGGTACTCAAACTTCAGGTCTCGGTGAGATCTATCCATCTCTCACGTGAACTTTTGTTTTGGTCATAACTCTAGAACCACTGGTGCTAGACCCATCGTGTTGGTACTCAAACTTCAAGTCTCGGTGAGATCTATCCATCTCTCACGTGAACTTTTGTTTTGGTCATAACTCGAGAACCACTGGTGCTAGACCCATCGTGTTGGTACTCAAAACTTCAGGTCTCGGTGAGATCTATCCATCTGTCCCGTGAACTTTTGTTTTGGTCATAACTCGAGAACCACTGGTGCTAGACCCATCGTGTTGGTACTCAAACTTCAAGTCTCAGTGATATCTATCCATCTCTCACGTGAACTTTTGTTTTGGTCATAACTCGAGAACCACTGGTGCTAGACCCATCGTGTTGGTACTCAAACTTCAAGTCTCGGTGAGATCTGTCCATCTGTCACGTGAACTTTTATTTTGGTCATAACTCGAGAACCACTGGTGCTAGACCCATCGTGTTGGTACTCAAACTTCAAGTCTCGGTGAGATCTATCCATCTCTCACGTGAACTTTTGTTTTGGTCATAACTCTAGAACCACTGGTGCTAGACCCATCGTGTTGGTACTCAAACTTCAGGTCTCGGTGAGATCTATCCATCTGTCACGTGAACTTTTGTTTTGGTCATAACTCGATAACCACTGGTGCTAGACCCATCGTGTTGGTACTCAAACTTCAGGTCTCGGTGAGATCTATCCATCTGTCCCGTGAACTTTTGTTTTGGTCCTGAAGAGACCTGAAGTTTGAGTACCAAAAGGATGGGTCTAGCACCAGTGGTTCTCGAGTTATGACCAAAACAAAGGTTCACGTGACAGATGGATAGATCTTACCGAGACCTGAAGTTTGAGTACCAACACAATGGGTCTAGCTTCAGTGGTTCTGGAGTTATGACCAAAACAAAAGTTCATTAGACAAATGGATAGATCTCACCAAGACCTGAAGTTTGAGTACCAACACGATGGATCTAGCACCAGTGGTTCTCGAGTTATGACCAAAACAAAAGTTCACGTGAGAGATGGATAGGTCTCACCGAGACTTGAAGTTTGAGTACCAACACAATGGATCTAGCTTCAGTGGTTCTCGAGTTATGACCAAAACAATACTTCATGACGAAGTTTCTAGTTCTCACAGAAAACGGGATGGTACGGAACCCTCTTTACGTGAGCTCGACTCGAACTTGACCACTAAACAAAAAATTCTCCGGGATATACGCTACCTACCAATATACAAAGTTTCGTCAAAAAATCCTAAGCCTTCTATTACTCACAGAAAACGGGATGGTACGGAACCCTCTTTACGCGAGTTCGACTCGAACTTGACCACTTTCCCATGATATATATATATTTGCCCATGATTTAAAAAAAAACATTTAAAATTCTAGGTTTGAAACCTATCGGGTCGCATATTTCCATAGTCCACTAGGCGAGTTGCTCTGATTGGTCGTTCTCAGTTTTGCGGGAAAATTGAAATTTCGTAAGTATTTTTGAAAATAAAGTTATTTTAGGTGATTATAAAAAAATAACCTTAACCTAATTTTAACACCCTAACATAACTTAACAAAAAAAAGGAAGAAATTTAAATTTCGGAAGTATTTTCGAAAATATTTTGGAAAATAAAGTTTTTTATGTGGTTATAAAAAAATAACCTTATTTAAGAACTTATATGGAATAACGCACGCACGTCGCAACGCACCACGCAACGCGCGGCCCTCGTATGGCTGGCTGACCGACCTGTGAGCGCGTCGGGGCGGAGGCGGCGTGCCTCGCTCGCTCGCTCGCCTCGCCCGCCGCCCCGCCGCCCGCGCCCGCGCTATTCCCCGCGCTCGCACTTCATGCGAAGTTAGTTTTTTTTTTCAAATAATAAAATTCCGTGGATAAAAACGACACAAATTATGAATAGTGTTTTGTTACACCATAATAATCAAAAAGACGTAAACTCTAATAACCCGTCTTTTCTTTTGTGGCTTTTAGAGGTTGTTGTAATAAAAATATTAAAGATCTATAAATGTCGTGGATGAATTCGACACAAAATATTTTGAACAACAGATATCAGTACTCTAAAACGCGTAACACCTATTTAACCTTTCCTAATATTCTTTTAGAGCTATTTGGGCGATGTATTAGGTACTGGTTAAATATAAGGATTTCCGTGGACAGAGATGACACAAAATGATTTTGCACATCGGTTACTACTTCAATATTATCATGAAAGTAAAATTTTCTTTTCTAATTTTCTTTTCGTCCAATACTGATCTAAAAGACAAATACCTAAATTTCTACGTATGCAAATTCCTAGGATGACACAAACTAATATATTAGGTTGGGCAAATGGTTCGGAAACTATATGCGAAAAATAAAAAACTTTAATATTTTTGAAACCAAAAATCCTAGCGCTACAGGTCTATTAAGCGTAGTGTTGAATTAATGTGTTCGCAACTAGCAGACACTCAGTGGAACGGAATAGAAAATAAAAGCGATTTAACCTAAGTACAAAGACCACCAGTTGCCAACGCCGCCGTGTTGGGGTCCGGCACAGCGAGCTAAATCCAAGATAAACTGATAATAATTTGCACCTTGTCTAAACTCCTAGATAAATAATTTGTGTTTCTGCGAAATATTCATCAATGAGGCCAGTCTGCGTGAAATAATTATTGCGTAAACAATTTTAATAACGCTGCACGGAACTCAAATTACATTGACATTTTTGGAAAGCTGTTTTTGAAAAAGTGCTTAGAAACCTATTTTTTTTTATTGTAAGCTCGACATATGGTGCCGAGGCACCCATGAGGTGTCTAACGGCGCCCATGGACATTCGGTCGTATGCAGGGGTTGCGAATGCCATGCCGGCCTGACAGGTGCCCATATATCCAATAGTTAGTTGATATAATAAAAACTAATCTTGTATTATATGTCTTATGTTTTTTAAATCATAATATAATCAAAATTCATTATTGCACACCAAAATACACGAAAAGAAAGACATACAGTTAGGACTATAGCGTACAAATGGGGACCTATAGTGATTTCTACGAGTCAGTTTACTTGTTTAATTTTAATAGTATTTTAAATGTTCAATAAATAAATTTTGTGAGTCATTACAAAAGTAACATTGCACTTCGTCACCTCAGGTAAACTTTTTACAGTTCAACCCTGTAATATTAATTTCAGTATAAAATGTTATACGATTTAAAAACTCGCAGTGACTAGAGTTTCATCGCAGTACATTTTCTTTGATGACGAACCACGATGAATATGCATATGTCGCAATGAAATATTGTTAATGTTGTGTGTTCTTTATGGCGAAATAAATATCTGAATCTGAATCTTGTAGAAATGTATATGTTCTCGGGTGACTTTCATCGTGTTCTACATAAAATACTACTAGGTACTGAGGTAGGAAGATGAAACAAAAATACTTGGTTTATTTGGTCGACGTGTGTCAGCGGCCTAAGCAACTTTTTAGGTGTCGAGGGTGCGGTGAGCACTTTTCTCTGGATTTTCTTTTCATTGTTTTTCTGTTTGGCTTCGCTAATCGGCCGAGTCAGATTAAATGGGCGTGTTGACACGAGGCGACGACGGCAGAGAGGATGATCGGTCGTTTTTATATCGGCTCTTAATTCCTCGATGTTGATCGAGAGGGAAGAAATGTGGATAGCCGATTTGAGGTTTCCTTTTAAAATTCGTTCTGTGAAGTTTGATGAATTTGAAGTTTGAGGATAATTATTTGCGTCTCGGGCTCTTTTTGGCTACTAATTATTAAACTCTTGTATTGCTTAATATACGTATGATTTAATGTTATACTATACCTATACTGCACGTGGGTCTTCCTGTTTTACTCGCTGCTTGATAGTTATCTTGTCCGAATATTTTGCGGAACGGGGTGGTCGGTGTTGTGCTGTAATTCACCGGAGTCCTTTTAGCACAACACCGATTACGTTTGCTATACCGGTTAGGTATAGCAAACGGTATAGGTATAAAGCCTGTTGGTAGGCAGAGGGTTTCGCAGCTATTTCCTACTTGTTCATTACCGCTGCCCGTCCCACCAGCGTCGCACCCCGCAAAATAGTTTTCAGGCCGTGAGCACTAAACAGACTACGTCAGTGTATTTTTTGATTTTTTTGAGCATTCTGTTTTGGAATTATTGCATCGGACAGACAAATTTGATATAATTAACTTTTTATACTATTCAAAATATTTTCTTCCAAAAATAGTATAGTAGAGATTTTCGACGATTTATAAATTTTTCAGCCACTATTTAATTATAGTTGAGAACGGCTGACTTTCCTTATTTTCCTTATTTTGTTGCCTCTCGGAAATCCGTCCACATTCCAAGTTTCATGAAGATCGCTCAAGCCGTTTAGGAGTTACAGGCTGTGACAGACGAACACCTGACCGATTTCATAAGGATCCTTGCCAGCATCGTTGGGTACGGATACCTAAAAAGGTATTTGGGAGTGGATGGATGAGCAGATCGGAAGGCCGTGCGTGGTGGCCTGCCTTGAGAGAGGCCTATGTCTAGCAGTGGGTTATTACGGGCTGATGATGACGATAATGATGATGACGATACATGACATGAGTATTTACTTTACCACGCCAAACCTTACCTGCCTCATCATCGGGACCATATCGGGACATCTCACTAATATCATAAATGTGAAAGTATGTTTGTTTGTTTGTTTGTTTGTTTGTTTGTTTGTTTGTTCCTCTTTCACGCCTGAACGGCTGGACGGATTTGGACGAAACTTCGTATATGGGTAGTGTATATCCCGGAGTAACATAATTTTAAAAAAAAGTGGTCAAGTTCGAGCCGAGCTTGCGTACAGAGGGTTCCGTACCATCGCGTTTTCTGTGAGAACTAGAAGGATTGGGATTTTCGTTTACGTTTTCCTGTAAATTAAGTGTATATCCCATGGTAACAATTTTTTTTTAAAAGTGGTCAAGTTCGAGTCGAACTCGCGTAAAGAGGGTTCCGTACCATCGCGTTTTCTGTGAGAACTAGAAGGATTGGGATTTTCGTTTACGTTTTCCTGTAAATTAAGTTATATCCCATGGTAACAATTTTTTATTAAAAGTGGTCAAGTTCGACTCGAACTCGCGTGAAGAGGGTTCCGTACGATCGCGTTTTCTGTGAGAACTAGAAGGATTGGGATTTTCGTTTACGTTTTCCTGTAAATTAAGTGTATATTACAGTAAAGGGGGCAGGGGAGGGGAGGGGGGAGGGGTGAAGGGGGATGGGAAGGGGGAGGGAGAGGGAGAGGGAGAGGGAGAGGGAGAGGGAGAGGAAGAGGGAGAGGGAGAGGGAGAGGGAGAGGGAGAGGGAGAGGGAGAGGGAGAGGGAGAGGGAGAGGGAGAGGGAGAGGGAGAGGGAGAGGGAGAGGGAGAGGGAGAGGGAGAGGGAGAGGGAGAGGGAGAGGGAGAGGGAGAGGGAGAGGGAGAGGGAGAGGGAGAGGGAGAGGGAGAGGGAGAGGGAGAGGGAGAGGGAGAGGGAGAGGGAGAGGGAGAGGGAGAGGGAGAGGGAGAGGGAGAGGGAGAGGGAGAGGGAGAGGGAGAGGGAGAGGGAGAGGGAGAGGGAGAGGGAGAGGGAGAAGAAATTAGTATTTCAAAAGAAGAAAGTAAGTAACTGAGGCGAGGCCGAAGGTCGAGCTGCGTTCAGGAAGTCCTTCTCGAAGAAAGTAAGTAACTAAGGGCGTGGCCGAAGGCCGAGCTGTATCCTGGAAGACGCTACTTACTTTCATCTTACTTTAGTTACTTACTTTCATCGTTAGTTACTTACTTTCATCGAGAAGGTTTATGGTCTTCCTGAACGCAGCTCGGCCTTCGGCCTCGCCCTCTGTTACTTACTTTCTCCGAAAAGGTCATCGTCTTCCTGATCGCAGCTCGGCCTTCGGCCTCGCCCTCAGTTACGTACTTTCATCAAGAAGGTTTATAATCTTCCTGAACGCAGCTCGGCCTTCGGCCTCGCCCTCAATTACTTAATTTCTTCGAAAAGGTTTATAGTATTCCTGAACGCAGCTCGGCCTTCGGCCTCGCCCTTAGTTACTTACTTTCATCGAGAAGGTTTATGGTCTTCCTGAACGGAGCTCGGCCTTCGGCCTCGCCCTCTGTTACTTACTTTCTTCGAAAAGGTCATCGTCTTCCTGAACGCAGCTCGGCCTTCGGCCTCGCCCTCAGTTACTTACTTTCTTCAAGAAGGTTTATAGTTTTCCTGTACGCAGCTCGGCCTTCGGCCTCGCCCTCAATTACTTACTTTCTTTGAGTAGGTTTATCGTCTTCCTGAACGCAGCTCGGCC
The DNA here is from genome assembly GCA_946902875.1 of Nematopogon swammerdamellus. NCBI lineage: Eukaryota > Metazoa > Arthropoda > Insecta > Lepidoptera > Adelidae > Nematopogon > Nematopogon swammerdamellus. Next base: position 16,959,698 of record OX336345.1, read on the forward strand.
TTCGGCCTCGCCCTTAGTTACTTACTTTAGTTGAGAAGGTTTATCGTTTACCTTAACGCAGATCGGCCTTAGTTACTTACTTTCTTCCTTTGAAATACGAATTTCACGCGAGCGAAGCCGCGGGCAAAAGCTAGTATTTTCCATAAAGTTCGCTAGCGCAAACAAACTACCCACTACTTACACCTGTGGGTAATCTCAAATGTTTCCGCCGCGGCGGCGGCGCGGGGCGCTGTCTCACCGCACTGCCGCGGTTGCAGCCCACCCGCAGTCGCAGTCCGACCGTGTAACCGCGCGCACACACTAACAGCACCGCGGTACAATCGGCAGCATTTCGAAAATTTGAAACTATTATATTTTGTATTGTATTTTGGCTTCATAGTCTGTGTGTCTGTCTGTGGCATCGTAACTCCCAAACGGATGGCACGATTTGGGTGCGGGTTTATTTATTAGAAAGCAGGGATGGTTCTTAGCTATTTCTGTAATTAAGTAGTCAAGTAATCAAGTAATAAAAAAATTACGTCTCTTAAAAAGCGTGGAATAAAAATTTAATAACAAGTTAAACAAGTTAAAAAACCGGAGACTTCAAACAGTCAAAAATTATTTCCGTTTAGTTAGGCGTCGTCGGTCGACCTCTAGTGAAATAATAAAATATAAAACTCAGGGCTGAGCGGTTATTTACTTAGCGGACTCAACCATGACCCTTTAAGTAATTGACGGAAATTGTTTTAGATTTTTATGGTGTTGGGGGCTGTTTTGAAACGTAATTAAAATTTTTTTTACTTAATTTATTTATGTTTCAAATTTTAACTAACACTAGAATTTCAGAAATTAAAATGTATGTACGTGGACATACTTATGATTCACGCATAATTATTGAAACGCAGTTTTTCTGTTAAGAATTTTTTTCTGTTAAGAAAAGTAAACATTTAGAATTATAGAAGTCCGTATCTTTATGCCAGATGAATTATGTCAAAACACAGACTGTAAAAACCTGAAAAAAATGTCACGGCGAAATCCACAGAGCATGATCCAAATCAATCTCCTACACACAAATATATGTGCCGCTCTCTCGCGAAAATTGCGGCGGAGCACGTAAAGACCGTCACTTTGACAGTCATCCCTTTGCCCGCTAAACCCTGCCTGGAGGCATTGTGCTCTCTAGATTGAAACACAAATCCGAATACACACTCGTGAACATTGTCTAGTTTCGAATGAAATGCGCCTTCGTAGCGATAGCTTTAGTTTCATTTCATTGAATTTTTAAAAGAGCGCTTCATGACACACAACACAGACTTTACTTGTAGCTTACGCCGAACTCTTGCTTGCAGCCAAATCCGACGGTAGAGATGTTCGAAATTCAAACTGATTCGCCATTAATAAAGTTTGGGACGCCGAACGACCCAACTTTAACTAACCGTTGTATTGGACTAGCCGAAAGCTTTCGATTTTAAAGTATTAAACGATTTAATTCGGCTCAGAGAGAAACGAGCTAGGTCGTGTTTGCTCACGAGGAACATTTTTATTTACACCTCAAACAACAAGCGTTTGCGTTTTGTTTTAAATGTTTTTAATAAAGACAAAGATATTCACCCGAATGGTATTTACCTAGGTAGCCCACGGCCATTATTGTATAAATTGGTGCATTTCACTCAAATTTCGCCTTGCTTCTTCGCTTGCCTGCACCGCACCGTCTCGCGTTTGCGAGACGAACAAGACGTTAATAAAGTCTTTCAGGCAATATCGCAGCTTCAGGCAAATGAGAAATTCCTGAGAATATTTGCACTGAAAACAAAGCTTAATAAATTCTTCAGCGTTCCGACGGGTGCGAGGATGGCTGACGGTGTTTAATTTTAATGAATTTCGTCTCGACAATTTGATATTTAATATTAATTCGCCGGCTGGAAACCCAAACGTTAGTACGTCAGTTGTTGTTTGCAAGCTAGGTACCTACCTATTTTATTTCAATAAAATAGTGAGGGAAAACACACATACATACACGACAGTACGTCCCTATCGGTAGACGTCGTTCAACATATTATCAATCTAAATTTAATATTTGTGAAATCAACAAATAGCCTATGATTAAAAATAAAATGGTAAAATAAGGTACACATTTACAATATACATACTTACATACGCATATAAATGCAATAAATACTGGGATCCATTAGTTCGTTGAATGATAACAGCGAGCATACATGGCGGCCCGTATTCGAAACTCAAAATCATAAAAAAGCGCGCGGTTTACGACGCGCCTGCGTATTGCGCTAAAACATTTTGCACAATACGAGACGAATAGACTAGTAATAAAAAGTCAATCGTATGTAAGTGCTTTTTGGTGTAGAAAGCTACTGTTTACTAACACTATATAGTGCTCATGCGATCGTATCTGCAGTAAAATAGTGAAACACAGATGGGATCTTCGGAGAGACGACTGTTATAAATAAATAAGCAGTCAATTATATTACTAACGTAAGGACGGGCCATGGCCCATACGAGCCAATATAGAGCTCAGCGGTATTAGTAATACGAGCTCAATAAAAAAACATGCTTATAAAATTATTCATTCAAACTAAATTCAAATGAAATAATTTGCCAAATAAAAAAAATCTAAACATAATGTAAGTAATTATAGCTGGTAAGTATGCGATATTCATTTTCCAAGTTTTATTGTGATAATTTTAGGTGTTCTTAATATGTTCTTGCTATGGTTGGTCCACCACTTAAGTGAGGACATTTAATGAGTTCTTAGGGGCCCGTCCGTCCTTATGTTAGTCATATATAAGCGAATGAGTGTAGCCGACAAGTTCCTATAGGAATAAGGTGTAAGGAGTTGATGTAGCCCAACCATGTCAAGTTCCATAAAAAATACAATAATTTTAGATATAACACAATCCCACATCACCACACACATGTCACACAACATTACCATAGGAGACAAATGAAAATGTATGTATGTAAGTACATTGAAAGATGCTACCTTTTTGTATTTGGTAGGGTATTATTGATCCTGATAGTTGGCTAAAAGGTATTGAAAATCCTGGGGCGAACCTTGGACCGTCGCGGTCGTCGCGTCGGTATTCCAGGTTTGTAGACACCGACCGGCTTACGGCTTACGCGAAAGGTCCGAAATACAGTAATGGATACTCAAGTAACGAAACATGTCGAAGCGATAGCACAATATTTTATTGTTATGAAGTGTTTTATCTAGTTTGAGATGGTTGCAGTTAAGATTCGGAAATATCTTCGCTCCTGTATCCGTGAGATAATGCTAAGATTAGTGGAACCATAGACAATCAGAGGATAATCCTACAACGCCCATTTTTTTTTATGGAAACTGACACGGTTGGCTACATCACCTACAACGTCCGTGTCAGCCCATAACACCGGGTGAACTAGGTGCCATGTCAGTGCTTCCCCCTTTGATCGTGCGAATTGGACCTAAATGCAATTATCAGGTTATCAAAAAGTATGTTTAAAGTGCGAACGTTGTTTACACAGAGGGTTCGGTAGCTATTTCCTTACTGCATGCATGCGAGTACGCGCAGCGTTGTGGCACGCCGCGCTGTTGTGCTGAATAAAATATAATTCTAAATATTGTTTATACCGTAGGACTAAATTAACTATGTACTTAATTTTGTATTTTATTTATTGAGCTTTTCCGAAGTAATCCCCTCGGAAATCGCCTGTGACAGACATACAGACGGACGGACAGACACCTGAGCGATTTTGTAAGGGTTCCTGCCAGTGTCCCTTGTATTCTATTGGCTTCTATCTTTTTAACGACTTCACCTTCTGGACTACTTGATGCCCTGTCTATCTTGAATCTATTTTGAATTCTTTGAACTGAAACACTTGACACTGCACAGTGCACACACTTCACCTACGATTGTTCCGCCAAGTCAAAGCCGGACCCAACTTCACGATAAAAGCTGCACAGAGATACGACGAAATTCCGGCGCACAAAAAGATTTCCCTCCACCCGGGTTACACTTCGTGCGAGTAGTGGGCTACGAGTGGCGAAGGCGAGTAAAAAGTAGCGATGGTGAGTAACGTAACGAGTTGTGAGTAGCATGCGACTATAATGATTTATAGTAAGAAATGATAATTCAAAATCTAAACTGACCCACAGACTGAACAAACGAAAGAGGGTGATACTTTGTCTACAGCTTTTGCTGTCAAGTCTCAGGTAAGAATCTTTATTTCGTTTCAATAATTTTCGCTCTTCGTGCATTCATTCAAAATGTACTGAAAACACGCAATTTCATTATGTAAATACAAATTAAAAAATAAGGAAATATTTTCAGTTTCATCTAAATATTTAAATTTCAATTCAAATTATTAGAAAACTATTTAGTTGAATTTATTTATCCATATTTTATACATATACAATTTAAACAATAACAAGCATATAACTAAATTAAGAAAAAAAACTATAAAATTAAATAATCTTCCAAAATGGGGACTGCTGGAAAAGTCCCCATGATGGAAGCCGCATTAGAAAACTTAAATAAATTATATAATTATGCACCTACATTTGGCACTAGTCGTTTCAAGCGCTATTCGCCACTCACCCTTAATGTACAATCTAGTGTTTTGTTTAAAGTAAAATTTTTGAGTTAAAACAATTTACGGGACGATGCAGTGCAGCATACGTCGGGCGACGTAGGCCAGGAATTGCGGCTTGCTTCGCTGCGGGAATTTTCATTGAAAAAAAACACGCTTCGGCGATTTCACTACCGGCGGCGACGGCTCCTTTCCACTCTTGATTTTTTGAGATGGTTTATTTATTCAGGAACCATTTTCTAAACTAACACTTCATACAATATACCTGTGCGGCACTGTCTTCTAACGTCGTATTAAACGCCTAGCAACAGTCCGCAAATCTGCTGGCATGGCACCTAAGTGAGCGTGGTTTCGCGAGGAGTGGTGATTTTGGCTCTGTCGACTGCACCATTGGTCTCTCGGCACAGCCACCCATGTTGGTTTACATATAATAAACTAAGTACAGGTGCGCATTACGTCACGCCTGTCTCCCAATGAGATAGAGACAAAAGCTTTCAAAAAGATAATTTTTTTTTCATAAAAACAATAAAAATAACAAAAATAAGAAATAATAAAAATAAGAAAAAGTAAAAAATTCACGGGGTCCCCATAGAAGAAACTAAAATGTGTACGCGCGCCATCTACCGAAAAGAGTATGAAGCATTTTAACTAATCCATAGATGGCTTGAGTGGCGCTGACCATGACATGGCGATACAGAACCCTCGGTGCGCGAGTTCGACTCGCACTTGGCCGTTTTTTGGCAACCCTACAGGACCGTGCCGTGGGGTTTTCCGTTGTCTCTGTATACCCCATTTAGATAAGTTAAGACGGCGTAGTCTCGACTGTTCCAAGATACTTTTGCCAAACTCTACGGGTTCCTCCAAGATTTTAGGATGTCATTTTCAATAAATATTTGACGAATAAGTAAATTACAGAGAAATAGCTTTCGCAAGAGTGACGACATACAATTACAGAGCTGAAACTTGAAGATTATTGAGCTGACAGTAAGCTCGCATCTCTTGGCGAATCGTTTTTAGAAGCAAAGTACATAATTTAATCAATGTTCGTTTGTAAGTCGGACATTTGGGAGGGAACTCAAGACATTGAATATTGTTTTAATTTAAGTAGGTAGGTACTAATTTATCTTAAAAAATTAAAAGGTACGCACGGTGCCAAAATTGAATTGCAGAATGCAGTCTTATTTTTTGTTCGAAACAAAAAAAGTCAATGTAATTTTTCAGATCCGGACAGTTCCAGTCCAGGGTCCTTTGTTAAAAATATCTAGTGAACATTAGGTACTATAGTCTGTTAGATAAGTCATTAAGCATTAAAGGAGATGGAATAGTTATTACTCATAACTTTAACGGACATTAAAGGAAATACACCGTTAAAGTTTACTCCAAACATCTCGCTTATTGTTAATCCTTGAATTAACACGAAAATTGAACCGTTTTACGGACCCATTAGCTCCACAACGGTCAATAAAATTGAGTCAGAATATTCCATATTTGAACATTCCGGAACATTCCAAAGTTGAATTCCATTTGAATGCTTTTGTGATCCAGAGCAGTCCAGCTGTTTAGTCAACGGAGTTGTGAGTAAGATTAAAATTTAACCATTCGAAATTTAAATAATTCTGCTACGCCACAAAAAACATTGTTGCTCCACTTAGCAAAACGATTATTCAAAGTCACTCAAAGTAAGGGCTCGTTCGTTCAACTCCCACGAAGTCAATCTGAACAATTTCTCAATCACGCCTTAGCACTGAGTACCTACAGAGTGGCAGCTGAATTGGGACGTCAGGTGTCACAAGTTCCAAGTTCCATTAAAATGTTGCCAGAGTTGTGTTGTTGAAACATCGTATGTAACGTGTAACACTGAATTTTTTCAACAGCGAAATGTTCGTGTATTGGAGCTTACCTGCTTCAGTTGAAGCTGGATATTTAATATTTATTATTTCGTTACCTTGTAAATTAAGCATCGTAATATTATTTTCTACTTTTGGGGGTAGGTATTCTGTTTATACATACGATATATATTTTTTTATGGAAACTGACACGGTTGGCTACATCACCTACAACATCCGTGATGTCAGCCCATAACACCGGGTGAACAAGGTGCCATGTCAGTGCTTCCCTTCGGTCGTGCCGGCTACACTGAACTGGACGGAAAACACAAACTATTTACATAGCCGTTTCGACCGACGTTTCATTCAGTGCGGTGGTACCAACCCGGGCGGGTTGAACCCTACCACCTAGTAAGGTAAGAAGGGAAGGGACCTACAGTCTTACATGGAATCCGAACCACGGTCAGCCTCCAACGGTCGAGCGGTCACCCATGCAAGTACTGACCGCGCCCAGCGTTGCTTAACAATCAATAGCAACAGTCGACTGTCTGCACCACGGAGCTATCGAGGCTGACAGTATCTAATTATGATACATTTTGATTCTTTCTGACTCCTAGTTAGAGCTTCCTGAATTTGATCGTGCCTCTACTTATACACATCAACTTATGCAGACGAAACATAATAATGAGGCCATTGCATGGCCATTGACATAATGAAATCGCCCAGCCGATCGAGGGAACGCCTCTTTTTGTCTTCTCTGTCAGAAAATTAATGAAACAAAAAACAAAAAACTCAACCTCCTCTTTTAACCGTCAGTGTATTCAACCGGGCGGCGCCATATTCACCGATCACTGCCGCCACAACGTAGCATTTGACCGATTCTGCACAATACGCGTACGGACAAAAGAGGATTGTTTGCAAGATACGTCGAATTTTGCCGCGAAACTCGCACAAATTTGTTCCGAAAGTCCAAATACATCTAACAAACCTTGTCACACTGAATACTGCATGTCGCAATAAAATAACTAAAGAAGCGCATGCCGAGCGCATATTATGACAACGTTCCATATTTAAATCTGCCCTTATAGAGTCAACCGTATGTCATACATCACATGGGACATGGCGAATTCAAAACCCTCTCATTTTTATCCGTCACTCGCAAAATGGAACGGTGACCGGTAGCCACAAGGTCGAAATTCAAATGTGAAATTTTTTCTCGCCGTCGGCTAACGCTGAGAGTGGCGTTTATCATAATCAAATAAGGAATATTTTGTGCTGGAATTAAAATTTAGAGCGGCAGGTACACATTCTGTGTCTACACGAGCTTCGTGGGTTGTAGCATGGAAAGTGACAAGCGATCCTTATTTCTATGAAAATAAGAGCGACCAAAAGCTGTGAAAAATTTCACATAATTCGCTCGCAAAATATACGTAGGGAGAATGGCCTGTGCGTGTGTGATGTGTTTTCGTACAGACTGAAATATTTATGTAGCCAGAGGGAAAATTAGGGAGAGGCCTGAATTATTCCATTGTGATTTTGTCATTTAATTTGAATTTACACAGAAACCGTAATTAGAACGACAACAAAAATAGCCAAGATTTTAAATTTGGAATAATATGACTTTTTGATATTGTTTTGCGCGTAAGATATATTTTTGAAACAATCTTTTCCAATTGTTTTATTACAACTAGCATGGGTGCCTGTGCTGAGGGACTAAAGGTGCAGTCCGCATAGTGTACTATCATGTATTCATGAATTAAATTTTCCAAAGAGAAACCTGAGTGTCTTCAATAGGTGCGCGGATAAATTGCCTGGTGTTATTGCAGACAAAAATGTCTGTCTTATAACTGGCATAGCGCCTCACTGAGCGTGGTCTTGCGAGGAGAGGTGTTATTGGCTGTGTCTGACTGTCTTCGTTCTATTGACCGCTCGGTACAACCACCCATGCCGGTTATCTATAGAAAAAACTTCTGACATGACCATGTGATTTAAAGCTCTACTATTGTTCTGTAATTTATTTTCCTAAACCATCCTACTAATGGTATATAGATATGTCTACCTAGGTAGATCTAAGAAATAAAATTAGATTTTCAATGCAACTTTTATAGGCTCACACTGCAAAAAAGTAATATCTTTCTCTACATACCCAATTTCGTTCCTTGAACTATTTTCAAACAGTTCACAATTTTTTCCAAGGGTCACTTCAATTTCCAAGCTTCGAAGGCTTTCAAAGTAAGAAAGCTTCTAGCTAGATAGTAAAATCTTGTATTTTATTGAAATCTCAATACGTATTTTCATCAGAAGCTAAGAAAGAAAGTTCTATAAAGGTTGAAGTATTGTAGTGCGAATTGGCTTTTGTGTATTTTCTCAATACTTCACAAATTCCAATCACGTTCGGCAAATTCAGAATAAACACAGGCTTTGCCTGGCAACATTAGCACGCGTAATTTCCTCTTCAACCGCCAAGCGGAGCCGCGCCGCGCCGTGCCGCCCCCGCGCCGCCGCCGTATCCGTCGTGTCGGCAGTTAGTGTTGCCAGCTGGCGGGAATTGTTCTTTTTAGTGGGAAAACGTGACATTTCAGGGGACACTCTCCTTGTCGCATTGCCCATCTTGATTTGTTGTTATTAAAATGTTTAAATTATAATATTTACATTTTTTTATATTTACACTGGAATTTACATAATAATAGATAGGTAACATTTATGAAACACCAACGAATTTCAGTCAGCCAGCGTGTATGTGTCCACTGCTGGACATACGCCTCTCCAATTTTCCTCCAGTCCTCCCGGCTTTCAGCAGTACGGAAACACTGAAGGCATTCTGAATAATAAGAAAAAAAAAAGTTCAATATTTTATTTCTTAGGAAATTCTCCACAGAACTGGTAAACTCTGGAACGCTCTTCCTGCCCACATATACAGTACCAAGTATACAAGTACCCAAGTACAGTCTCGGGTCCTTCAATAGAGTCGTTAACGGGCACCTGTCAGGCTGGCATGGCATTCGCAGCCCCCGCATGCGGCCGAATCTCCCTGGGCGTCGCTAGACACCTTACGGATGGATCAGCGCCGCATGTCGCGCTTACTATAAAAAAAATATAAGAAACTGAACCTGTCACCACAACTATAAAACACCCCAGGGAACGTGGCAGCCTAGGTAGGCATTTTTCCGGTCACGCGTTAGTAAGACTCCGCCTTTTTCGATACGCAACCTTATCCGTGCCCAGAATATCAAGTAACTGTAGGCATTTTAATTTGCCCTTCCTTGACATAGCTGTCTAGGCACGTTTGCCTACATTTGATTTTTTTATGAATTGGTCAATAACGGCGCTCTTTGCTTTGGATTACCAATCTCTTAGTCACTTCCAATTCCAAAATGTGCAAAAAAAAAAACATTTCTAATATATTGACTGCTCGAAATCTGTCAACATTTTGTGTCTATTTTTTTACACATTATCTCAACGAACGATCAACCCTTTTAACACTCTCATAGCATATTAATTAACCATCGACATCCTTTTAATCTTAACACCAAACTTATTACCTACTAATGTTGTAATAAGTTAATAGATTTTGTGAAATAATGACAGTTGTTACCCTTTTTGACACGCCATAATACCACAGGTAGGGCATTTGTAAATGAACGATCCGGAAATCCGCCAAACCGGACACCCACAACACAATACATCCTTCCAGGCTCCAACACGTTAATCACGTATCCGGCCAATATGCGGCATAATTCCGGATAAGCGGACCCGGGGGGCTCGCCCTACCGACTGCCGAGCCAACTACTTCTGAAGTAATGCTTCTTGTTGCTCGAGACTCGAGAGTTCGAGTTGCCAACTAACAGTCGGGTGGAGTTGCCAGGTGAAGGGAAAGGGTAGCCATATTATGTTTTGGTTAAGTTAGATTAAAGTATCTCTAGGTTTTAGATTTATATATCCAATAAGTGTCCGACCTACTAATATTATATATATAGCATCTTACAACTTTGGAAAAGGTCGACCTCCGTCTCTGCTTTGAACAAGTTAGTACTAAGTACATCATCTCTAAGGTTTTTTAGGCACTTAGGCACTTACGCAATTTGTTCTCCTACTCAGCCAAGAAGCGACTATATTTGAGCCGGTTTAAAAATAAAATAAAACCTTAGACGTAATGTAAATATTGTACCTTCTAATAAAGTCCTGAGACTGTTTTAACTCCCAAAATGATCCTGGGAAACTTTCATCGTTCTCTAACGAGCGCCTCGTTGAAACTTGTTTGTTTTCGAATAAATTTAAAAAGTTAAAGCCAACGTTAAAATAACATTTTAGTCTTAGTTATCTTAATCTGCAAACTTTAGCAAAAACAACATTTTACTCTTATTATTCTGTCATACTCAATAGTTTTTAATATTTAGTTATTTATTTATTTATATAGGTTTATAATTCAGAAGTAACACGACCCTAATAAATAACACATAAATATTTTCCTAATATCTTCTAACATTTTATTCTTCGACTGAGTTGGACGAAATTCTTTACTTACACCAACTTAAGTAATCTGCGCTTACACTAAGAATTTAATGACATATTTAGTTTGTATTTTGTATTAGGTTAACTTTATTTAATTAGTTTTACTCACTGTATTTTGTTTTACTATTTTAATAAAGTAATAATATAGTAGTCAGTAAGTACTAAGAAATCAAGCACCTATATATGTACATTCTCATACTTACTAAATTACATTTTACATTTTTTAAATAATTATATTATGTAAATAATAAAAAATAAAATAATAAGCCATACAATTGGTGTTAACAAAAATATATTTCAATCTCATACTTACTAACTAACTCGTATGAAAACAACTACACAATACTCAATGCATAATTATATCGCTGGTATTCACAAGATTCCGTTGATAGACCTACTAGAAATATTGATACGAACGGGGCCTTAAATACTTTTTATTTTGTTTTTTTTATCCTTCCGGAAATTACACGCAATTTCCTATCCTAAAACAATATCAATAAATTCACACAAGTACCCGTAGTCACTTTCGCAAGTTTTCTCTCAAAGTAGGAAAGAAAACTAACGTCGTTTCCGATCACATTGAAGTCATCTATAAAACTTTATATTGCCGATACCTTCTCTATATCAGTAGGCACTCATGCGCGGACGGAGCAGGAAACAGCTCCCGACGCGACGCGATAAAATCATACGGCAATCAATTCAAACTGCCTTGCATTTCAAACAAACTTTCAGCTGCGTTAGATTTCATAGATTCAGATTCACTTGGTTGTTTAGAATAAAAGTGTGGCGTTGAACACACAAATCCTTCATCTTCAATCCTTCGTCATGTGTCTTTGATACTGAAATAATAATAGCAAGAACACACTAACATCGAAAGGTAAGTAAGCAAGTAAGTAAAACGCGTTATTATTAACTACAATTTGGCAAAGTAATATATATTTGCAGCTAATTTATTCAGCCAAAGACCAGAGCCACCATTGCTCACGCGGCGCAATGCTCATAACAGCGCTGCAGCTATTGTTGGGGTTCCGTATCCGTCGTACGGGACCCTTTTACTAAGCCTACGCCGTCTGTCTGTCTGTCTGTCTATCTGTCTGTCCGAGGGCTGTATCTCTTGAACCGTAATAGGTAGCCCGTTGAAATTTTCACAGAATATGTGTTATTTATTATGGCCGATATAACAACAAATAATAAAAACAAGAAAAAGTTAAAAATTCACGGTGGTCCCCATAGAAGAAACTAAAAAGTGTATGCGCGCCCTCTACCGAAAGAAGAGTATGAAGCATTTTAACTAATATATAAATGGCGTGAGTGGCGCTGACCATGACATGGCGATACGGAACCTTCGGTGCGCGAGTTCGACTCGCAATTGGCCGGTTTTACTGCACATGAATTATTATTATATTTAGCTTCAGCGCTTGCACAGCAAACTTCGCCCTGAAGTGAGACACTAAATACGAGGGTGCGACAGTGCGAGCGAGAGGTACCACCGCTAACGGTGCGCCATAGCCTGCGTTCCCCCGCTCGCTCCACGCACTACCTTTCCTCATACCTCAGTTGTTGTGATGAAAATTCATTGAAACTTTCTTAGTAGGGACTCCTCTATAAGATAGTGTATTAAACCTATAAAGTAACCTTAAAAGACAACTCATACGATATTATGAACACGGCTCCGAGGACACTAACGCCTCGTACTATACTCAGGAGCTCCAGCGACAGTTGTTCTCCCGAAGCAGCTCCCAGGCCCACCCCAATAACATTGACTTATTCGAATTTAATTTCCTGCCATAAGTTCGTGAGTACCCAACCCACGATGTTATGTTATGTTCTGGCAAGAAGCTGTCAAGTTGCAAGCCATTCATTAGAGTTGCGAACAAAGCGCACAACTTTATCACCCTGTATCTTGCAGTTGCTTCAGGAAGATGGTGCATTCTGCCGAGGGCAGTTGAGCGGAATTACCTGTCTTCCTGTAGCAAATTATTTTCGCTTTAACAATATTTTTAACGTATATTTTTCGTTCGATATTCTTTTTTATACGAGTTCTCCATAGTGCTTTCCACAATTGTTTCCTTTCCTTCATTTTTGGATTTTAAAAGGTTATGAAATATAATCTCACTAATATCATAAATGTGAAAGTATGTTTGTTTGTTTGTTTGTTTGTTTGTTTGTTTGTTTGTTTGTTCCTCTTTCACGCCTGAACGGCTGGACGGATTTGGACGAAACTTCGTATATGGGTAGTGAATATCCCGGAGTAACATAATTTTTAAAAAAAGTGGTCAAGTTCGAGCCGAGCTCGCGTACAGAGGGTTCCGTACCATAGCGATTTCTGAGAGAACTAGAAGGATTGGGATTTTCGTTTACGTTTTCCTGTAAATTAAGTGTATATCCCATGGTAACAATTTTTTTTTAAAAGTGGTCAAGTTCGAGTCGAACTCGCGTACAGAGGGTTCCGTACCATCGCGTTTTCTGTGAGAACTATAAGGATTGGGATTTTCGTTTACGTTTTCCTGTAAATTAAGTGTATATCCCATGGTAACAATTTTTTTTTTAAAGTGGTCAAGTTCGAGTCGAACTCGCGTAAAGAGGGTTCCGTACCATCGCGTTTTCTGTGAGAACTAGAAGGATTGGGATTTTCGTTTACGTTTTCCTGTAAATTAAGTGTATATTACAGTAAAGGGGGCGTGGGAGGGGAGGGGGGAGGGGGGAAGGGGGATGGGAAGGGGGAGGGAGAGGGAGAGGGAGAGGGAGAGGGAGAGGGAGAGGGAGAGGGAGAGGGAGAGGGAGAGGGAGAGGGAGAGGGAGAGGGAGAGGGAGAGGGAGAGGGAGAGGGTGAGGGACCGTGTGGGGCCGGTACTTTAAAAGAATAGCCCCACTGCATCTCTCCCCGTGTATGTCGTAAAAGGCGACTAAGGGATACGAATCCCTTCTTATATCACTAGGTGGTAGGGTTTAACCCGCCCGGGTTGGTACCACCGCACTGAATGAAAGGTCGGCCGAAACGGCTATGTAAATAGTTTGTGTTTTCCGTCCAGTTCAGTGTAGCCGGCACGACCGAAGGGAAGCACTAACGTGGCACCAAGTTCACCCGGTGTTATGGGCTGACATCACGGATGTTGTAGGTGATGTAGCCAACCGTGTCAGTTTCCATAAAAATAAAAAAGGGAGAGGGAGAGGGAGAGGGAAAGGGAGAGGGAGAGGGAGAAGAAATTCGTATTTCAAAAGAAGAAAGTAAGTAACTGAGGCGTGGCCGAAGGCCGAGCTGTATCCTGGAAGACGCTAAACTTTCTCGATGACAGTAGGTAAATATGGGCGATAGTTACTTACTTTCTTCAAGACGGTTTATAGTCTTCCTGAACGCAGCTCGGCCTTCGGCCTCGCCCTCAATTACTTAATTTCTTCGAAAAGGTTTATAGTCTTCCTGAACGCGGCTCGGCCTTCGGCCTCGCCGTTAGTTACTTACTTTCATCGAAAAGGTTTATGGTCTTCCTGAACGCAGATCGGCCTTCGGCCTCGCCCTCTGTTACTTACTTTCTCCGAAAAGGTCATCGTCTTCCTGAACGCAGCTTGGCCTTCGGCCTCGCCCTCAGTTACGTACTTTCATCAAGAAGGTTTATAGTCTTCCTGAACGCAGCTCGGCCTTCGGCCTCGCCCTCAATTACTTGATTTCTTCGAAAAGGTTTACAGTCTTCCTGAACGCAGCTCGGCCTTCGGCCTCACCCTTAGTTACTTACTTTCATCGAGAAGGTTTATGGTCTTCCTGAACGCAGCTCGGCCTTCGGCCTCGCCCTCTGTTACTTACTTTCTTCGAAAAGGTCATCTTCTTCCTGAACGCAGCTCGGCCTTCGGCCTCGCCCTCAGTTACTTACTTTCTTCAAGAAGGTTTATAGTCTTCCTGTACGCAGCTCGGCCTTCGGCCTCGCCCTCAAATACTGAATTTCTTTGAGTAGGTTTATCGTCTTCCTGAACGTTGCTCGGCCTTCGGCCTCGCCCTTAGTTACTTACTTTAGTTGAGAAGGTTTATCGTTTACCTTAACGCAGATCGGCCTTAGTTACTTACTTTCTTCCTTTGAAATACGAATTTCACGCGAGCGAAGCCGCGGGCAAAAGCTAGTATTTCATAAAACAAAGTAACTTACACCATGACAATCCTTTACAGATTTATTATTAGTATTGATGTATTTAAATAGGATTGAATTCTAATATTCACAACTAAGTGAAAGCAGTTTAGCTCTAGATGTGTCCAAACGACTTGGAAAGCCGAAGATACTTGTAGCTACTGTTTGAAGTTCCGACTGAGCTGATATCTGAGCTGCTTGGCTAAATATATTTTAATGATGATTACAGAGTAGGTACTGTTGTGCAATAAATCATTTCTAAAACCATTAGAGAAGGAAATGAATTCGAATTAATGAACGATAATTTTTTTTTGGAAATTGGAGATGAGTTAAAATTATGAAATTTATGTAATTCATAAGCTTATCAAAATGCAAACCATAACGCGAAACAAGAAGGCTCATTGCTACAAAAATCGATTTCCAAAAAGTTTTTTATTAGGATGACAACCAAAGGTACTATCCTCCTGTGTATTGTATTGTATTGTTTATTGATCATTCATATGGCAGTTAGACTGCAATCAAACTTATCACAATTTGTTCTATCCGAATCTGAAAAAATAATCTGTCAGCTTCAGTGGTCGAACAGTCACCCATCCAAGTTCTTATATCGGCTAGGTGTGGTTAGGATCATAAACGGCGAATGATTGATCGCACCACCGAGCTACCGAGGTTGACAAATTTCCCGATTTTTTTCACGATAAAATATGCTCATTCGATAAAGTCTAAGTATATCATGAAAAAAAAAATTCACCTCGATTCCAACGTTTTCAGCGTTGCTGCATTTTGCCTGAAAAATAATGAGTTTAAGAGCACAAGCGCAAGCCCAATAGTGCTGAAGCGAGCTTCCCGAGGAAGGCTCTTACAGAATATGAACGTGAAAACAAAGGCGTGGTGCATTGCGCTGCGCTGCGCTGCATCATTGCACTCAATAGCAAGTTGGGTGGGTGATGTATTACGGTATTTTGTCTAGCACTATATTTATAAAAATACAAATTATAGAATTTTAGGTAGGCAGGTGTATATAATGGTAAATGTTTTGTGTAAGTAGCACAATTTATCCCTTTTTTAGGGTTCCGTATCCATCGTACGGGATCCTATTACTAAGCCTACGCCGCCGTCTGTCTGTCTGTCTTTCTGAGGGCTGTATCTCTTGAACCGTTATAGGTAGCCCGTAGAAATTTTTACAGAATATGTGTTATTATGGCCGACATAACAACAAATAAGAAAAAGTAAAAAATTCACGGGCGGTCCCATAAAAGAAACCAAAAAATGTATGCGCGCGCGCCATCTACTGAAAAGAGTATGAAGCATTTTAACTAATCATGAATTTGAACTAATATAAAGCATTTCATAAACACACCATAGATGGCGTGAGTGGCGCTGACCATGACATGACGATACGGAACCCTCGGTGCGCGAGTTCGACTCGCACTTGGCCGGTTTCTTTTATAGTATCTGAAATGGTTGGCTACCTCACCCCATACTACACCCGTGATGTCAGACCATCACACCTTGCTGAAATAGGTTCAGTGCCAGTACTTCTCCATTTGAGAGTACCGGCTACACTGAACTGAAAACACGAAATATTTTCATAGCCGCTTTGACCGACCGTGCGCAGTTTTTAAAAAAAATTTTTTTATGGAAACTGACACGGTTGGCTACATCACCTACAACGTCCGTGATGTCAGCCCATAACACCGGGTGAACAAGTGCCATGTTAGTGCTTCCCCCTTTGATCGTGAATCGAATGGGGTGGTGCGAATCCTTGAACTAATTAGTTTTACTGAATGAATATTTATATGTATTACACTTCTGCGATACAGAAGGTGGAATGAATACAGATTGCAATTTCTTCCAATTAAACTAATTGTACCTATTATTTTTAGTATAAAGAGGTCCTGTGTATTCCTTCACTGATCGATCAAGTTTTTGAAAATTCATTTCTCACTAAAAGTGACGTAAAATCTTATCAGTTATTATGTAATTCGGAGTTTCCGCCGCAACTCTCAGTTCTTTCAGTTGGAGTCGAACTGATTCGATTCAAGATTTTCTTTTAAGACGTCAGCAGTGGCTTTGAAAAAATAGTTGCTGTAAAACTGTATAGGTACGTCTTTTCCCTTGCCCCTTACTAGGTGGTAGGCGCAAATTGTATCCGACTGGGTTGCTACTACCATTCTTTACGTAAGAAGCGGCGGGTGGCCGAGTGGTTTGGGCATCGGCTTCTCATGCGAGAGGTCCGAGGTTCGAATCCGGTCGGCGTGTGCCAATGAGTTTTTTCTGGCGAAAAAATTTACGTGCATACCTACACCTGCTGCTTCACCGTTCGGAACCGGTGCAAAACTGTAGGTCCCTTCCCTTCCCCTTACTGGGTGGTGGGCTCAAATTGTAGCCGACTGGGTTGATACCACCGTACTGGATGTAAGATGACCGCATAGCAGGCTCGGTTGTGTTCTCCTCTAGTCCAGTATAGCAAGCAATCCAGGGTCTCAAGTCTCCGGTATCGCACCTACCTTCTCGGAGGTGATATTAGCTGGTCGGAGCATGTGCTTTGGCCCCTCCGACTCAGCCACCCATATCGGATAACAAAAAAAAAAAACAAATATGGCCGCATATCAGCCTTGGCAGTGTTCTCCCTTAGTTCAGTGTATCCAGCAATTCAAAAGTGAAGTATGGCACCTGACAAATGAGATTGGCTGGTCAGCATGTGCTAAAAAAATTCAAGTTAACCAATGGCCTTTATGTGCGTATGTAAGGTTACCAAAGGGACGACAATCGGCCTTACCCACCGGCCATAACATACACCACCTGAATGAAAAACGAGAATATTTAATTAGTAATTTGAAATACCTACTTAAATTAATGCTATGTTTTACTAAAAGTGAAATTAGACGTTATTTGCTAGTTATAAATTGTTTAAATTATTCTACCCAACTTTCTAAAACTTACACCGTTACAATATTGTGTTCTTAAGTAAAGTTCAATCTTTAAAAGTTCACTATTTCAATATAAGTTCGCCGCGCTCTCATTAAAACTAGAACTTTCTACTGAAAAGACTAACCCTGAAACCTCCAGCACGAAACAGCTCTATAAATAATATAGGTGCAAAAATGTCTGCCACTGTTTGCAGAGCAGAGCTGGCCTGAATGGAAAATATAAAATGCATTCTCCGACCCCCGGGCATGCAGTGTGCCAAGTCAAGTGGGCCACCAGGCTAATATAAATTTCGTATTGAAATTCAAATTCGAATAAAAACAAATTACATAAGTACGTCCAAAAAAACATGCAATACATGGCATTCACATTCTGCACCACATTAGACCTGTCTTGCAGGAGTGTTTTCTTTCATACATAATACATTTTAAAAATAAAAATGCGCTCATTTATTATGCGGATGCCTACTGCCGGATTTCCTCTACAGTACCGGTAAACCTGCAACGCTCTCTCTGCCCATAATATGTTCCCCCCAAGTAGAGTCTCGGGTCTTTCAAGAGCGGCGTGAATAGGCGCCTATCATGCCGGCATGGCATTCACAACCCCCGCATATAAATATCCCTATTTTAGGGCTCGCATACCTCCGAGCCCTAAAATAGGAATCTAGTCTGTGCGGGTCGTACAAGTAAATAATTTCCATGTATACAATTTAACCAGTCAACAGACTGGAAAATCAAAGGCAGTAATAATTAAAATAAAATGCACCTAAAATTATACAGTAACATTTTTAAATTTCGAATCTGTCAGCGTCTATTGAATTCGAATCTGTCAGCGTCTATTGAATTCGAATCTTCGAATTGCTTCTACCCCGATGCACTCTTAGCTAGATATGAAGTCATGCCCTCTCAATTAACTCCCCTCCTGAATGATAGACGGCAAAAAGTTGTAACTCCACAATACTTTGTTGACAGATTCTGCCTTCACTTGGCGAGTGGGCGTCTATTAACTGTACAAGTTTTACAGCCCTCCCCGTCCAGGGACTTAGTCGAGGACTTAGTATAACATTGTCTGGACTCTAGGAACTTTATGCGCTTTGTAATCCTTTTGTACTGTGAAAAATAAGCGTACGTAAGTAACAGTACACAGTAACTAATAGTACAGTAACATGTACTTAAAAATAGCACAGTAGTAAGTAGTTATATCATAAAAAAAGGTAAAATAATTTTTTTCTTAAAAAACACAAAAACATAACATCAGTCAATCTATTATACTGTTTTATTTTTATAGTAGCTTTTGCCAGCGGCTTCGCTCGCGTGAAATTCGTATTTTAAAAATAAGTAAGAAGTAAAAAAAAAACAAAGTAAGTAAGCCCGCTACCGTACCTTTATTACGGCGCGCGGAATATTTAGGTTTGCCGAAACTGAATTTTCTTCAGCCTATCATGTGTCTCGTATAGCTAAATGCGATCGTCCTAAGTTTCATTGAATTCGGATGATCTGTTTAAGAGTTATGGAGGAACATACATACATACAGAATTCTAAAAATCGTCAATTTAGTTTTAGTATCATACATATGTAGAGTCTACAAACCCAATATCTAATAAAACAAAGTAACGTACTCCATGACCATCCCTTACAGATTTATTATTAGTATTTAGTAGACATATAATATATTGATGTTTATGTATTGTTTTGCGCGACGGCACTTTCGACGGCTTTCTGGAGTGTTTAAAATAAACTGGAGTGTTTAAGTGTTTGAAATGTATAATTATTATACATTTGTTTTTCTAAACGCATTGGATGGCTTAGCTCAATTTGGGAGTCTCAGGCACAGCGAATTTAAATGCAAAATACATAGGTATTAGCGTGTCTACATACGAAACACTATAAGAAAGAGTTAGGTAGGTTCTTTTGCAACAAATACAAAAGTAAAACTACAAATTTAAACCAATATTCTTCATACAGAATGACACCTACCTATATCAAATAGGAGAGAAGGTTACATATTTTTTTATTTTTTTTTTATTTACACATCCATTATTAGGTGTGTGTGCACACTTGGACAAGTCGTAGTGTATAAAGTACAACATTTAGGAGTAATTTTATGATTACGGTGTTGTGGTATTATAATTGTGCATCGACCGAAAAATAGCCTAGTAAAAAGTAGAAGTAAAATCATTTTTTTAAATTAAATCATAAAATATTAACAATAAGATATTAAGGTATTAGATTATTATTATATTATAGAACAGGGTTCGATTGAACGCAGCCCGAAGGCGTGGTTTATTTTCTCCCGGGCATCACCATAACTTTGTCAGCCTCGGTAGCTCAGTGGTGCGGTCGGACGACTGTCGGTCGGATCATAAGCACACCTGGGCGCGGTCAGTGGACGGATGGGTGACCGCTCGACGTTGGAGGCTGACCGTTGTTCGGACTCCACGTAAAACTGTAGGTTCCTCCCCTTACCTTACTAGGTGGTAGGGTATAACCCGCCCGGTTTGCAACCACCGCACGGACAATGAAAGGTCGGTTGAAACCGCTTTTTAAATAGTTCGTGTTTTCCGTGCAGTTCAGTGTAGCCGGGACAAACAAAGGGAAGCACTGACATGGCACCTAGTTCACCAAGGTATTATAGGCTGACATCACCGATGTAGTAAGTACGTGATATAGCCAACTGTGTCCGTTTCCATAAGAACAAAAAAACAAAATTAAGAAATCATTGAACGTGATCAATGATCATGCAGTGTGCCCTAAAGCGGTACATATGATAAGCTGTCACGTCTAGCGTCTGCCATTAAAAAACACGCGCCACGCTCTGAAAGGTTCTCCGTAAAACTCACACTGCACAAGAAAACTTGCGTCCTTCACCCTTCGTCATTTTCTCTATTCTGAGGTTTATAACTATGTCGGCGGTGAAGGGACAGTCCCTCCGCCGGGGTCTGCGCTTCAAGATGGCGCCCGCTTCAAAGGGACGACGCCCGAACTCGAGGCAGGTGAATGACTCAAAGGGTCGTTTCAAGGAGCGAGTTTATCTATGGAATATAGTGTTAATTATACTTAGATTCTGAATTACGAATAAATCCTTTTAGTTTACAGCGTAGTTGTAAATTTATTTTAATGTTATTTTTTAAAAATATTGCTGTGTATTTCTTTGGACGCGATTATAATGATCATTTTATTAATTATTATTATTGATGTAATATTTTTAGTGAATTATTTTCGTGGATGCATCGTAAATTTATTGAAATTTAATTTGAATAAAAATCGGATCAGTTATTTATGAGTTATGGTGGAGTAGGTACATAACTATAGAGACATAACGCGAGAGGCTGAAGCCCAGCATAGGGTGCGCTGTAGCGTTTTAAATTACAAAATAAAAAAATTATAAATGAAGCGCATTAGGCTATAATAATAAAAAAAAGGTACATAACTATACATATTTACATATTATATAAATAAATACATATATACATTAAAATTGTTTTCTTGTCTCAACTGTGTGCTGTTCTTGAGATGTTATGCATTATTTAATAAATATATTTTTGTCTTTCTTTTCGCTATGTCCCTCTTTCTTTCTCCTTGCTTTCCTCTTGCTCTTGCAGTCGAGTAAACAAGTTTATCTTTAAGTTTTCTTATCGCATTCTTTCGCGCTACCACATATCTTATTTAGTCTTCGCTACACCGAGGACCGAGCTATTCACAAAGGCGAATAGCTTGTCATTTTCACTAGAGTTTTCACCGACAAAGAGATTGCAAACTTTAAACAAAGTTGAGCTCATTGGTCAGAATTTGCATTTTGCTGATGAGACAACACGACCGCGTGCTTTAGTGACTTGAAACTGTTCATGATCTTAGCGCTATGGCCACAGAACGATACACGTAAGCGTTCAAATTATAATTAGGTTTTAAGGTTTTTAAATGTTATTAAGTAGGCGCAAAATTTAAAAAAATAAAAACACCTAACACATTTTTACTTACATAAATACCTACATTAAAAAAGAAGATGGATAGATTGTTTGAAAATTCTTACGATACAAAATATGTGGTTTCAAATAATCTGTGAATTTTAGTATAATTTTATTTTAATTTTAATTTGTATTTTATTTGTACATTAATATTTTTATTTATTTATATCTCTTTATTCACGTTCTTATAATATATTACATGAATTTTACATAAATTTTACAAAAAGTAATAAAAATACACAAAATTAATATAATGTAAATAAAAACGGTAATTTCCGCCGGCGGCGGGAGCCTTATATATTTATATTATTATTATCTTATTTTTTATTTGTTAGTAGGACTTTTGGTTCTAGATTTTAATTGTGTAGTTTTAGGTAATTTTAATTTGATAGGTAGTTTTAGTTTCTATTTTATTAAATAAAAAATGAAAGATGAATTACAACATTTTTGTAATTCAACATCTTATTGATTTAGTTGTGAGCACGATTCCTACATCGTGGTCGTGAGAATTCGTCAAGCAGCAAGCAACTACACGGTCTAGCGAATAGAACTAGAGAAATATTTTGTCAACATTTGTCGAAGCGGTTAAACTGCCTCCACGCTATTTGAACGAATTCTCAATTTCTGAAACGATTTTCCATTTCTAACCAGATTCTCTCCGATTTGAAATTCTATTTATTTTATGAAAAGGAAGTGAAAAGTGTTTCTGAACTTCCAGATTTGTGAACTTATTGAAGTGTTCACACTTGGCACGTGGGGCAACATGGTAAGAGAGGTGAGTTAAAAGTCAACATTGAGATATAAATGATCTTATATTAGAACATACAGTTAGTTACGCTACGCATACAATACGCTGTTATGGAAATCTTATTTATGCCAAATAACCAATGATATTATATGTTAAAAAGTAGGTAGATAGGTTACACGAGCTCTCAAAGCGGCACATTAAATACAAGACCACAGTCCTGTTTGAAGTTAGTCGCGCACCAACTACGCACCCGTTCAGACGTGCGTCGTCCTTCCTAAGTAGTTATCAGTTATACCAACCGCCACATAACTTGAATTCCCTCCCTTAATAATTGGAATAAGACTATTCGAGTCGGCGCATAACTTTATAGTTCTTTCTTTCTGTCAACGTTTCAACAAAACGTTGACAAAACTTACGTCGAAATTTTTCCAGAACAAATAATATAAGTTTTGAGGCATGCATTTGAGCAAGAAAAAGGTTTCAGAAAACATACCTGTGGTCAGTTTTTTAATATTTTAGTATCTAGTGTGCATAAATTCGATTCACATCAATCTTGAATTTTTACAAAAACATTTACGACTATTTCATTATTTGCCCCCGAATACAATCCCCTCAGGCCAAATTCACAAAGACGAGGTCCGATCAAAACCCGGCGACTCGTCCTTTTGATGAAATATTTTCAACAAAATACGCGCAGGTCCTCGAAAATCGTTGACACCCACAAACCCCGAGGGGTTCGAACGTGCTGGGCCGAGCGAGAGTCACGGGCACGCTCGGTGGAAGCTTCCGTGAAAAGAAAAAAAAAACCGGCCAAGTGCGAGTCGGACTCGCGCATCGAGAGTTCCGTACCGCCACGTAAGTGGCCGGTTTATATATCATATATCGGTTTATATATCTGTGTGATAATATTGTAAGTATATAGCGTAATGACCGAAGGGAAGCACTGACATGGCACCTAGTTCACTCGGTGTTATGGGCTGACATCACGAATGTTGTAGGTGATGTAGCCAACCGTGTCAGTTTAAAAAAAAAAATTTTTTTGTATTATCTATAGTATATAGGGTAAGGCCGAGGCTGTCTAGAAGCTAGGATGTAATGTTTAAAAAAACATTTCTACGTGGTGACTTCTAGTTGGTAGATAGATATAGGTATTTTATTGCTTGGAAACATTGTACAGAAATAAGCACAATATCATATTAACATACATTAGGTGCAAAGGCGGACTTATCCCTTACAGAGATTTCTCCCAGTCGACCTTTGGAGGTTTGAGAGTCGATTAATATAGGGAAATGTGAGTAGGTAGTAGCAAATGTTTTGAGTGTGAGAATGAGAACAGAAGATATTAAGAATACTTATTAATAATACAATTTCAGTTCCGATCAGTCAGTTCCCATGTTCTCAGTCAGCCCTGCGTTCAGTTCTCATATTAAATCTTAAAACTATGGATCTAAGGAGAGTGTGTAATGTTAAAAATAAGTAAAAATTTAAATATGTCACTAAAAATGAAGTACTTCGATAAAAATGCATAATGAAAGAAGGAACTCTCCATAGAAACTAAGATGCTATACATGCTTATCGAAAATTCTACGCATATTACTTCTACGATTCAAAATGGAAAAGTACTCTGTGTAAATGAGTTTGGATGAGTAGTGATAAGTGTTAATATAATTAATAGAAAGATCTAAGATGGCGTAAGATTTTCGTGAATGAGATTTATGGAGCTGAGCTACAGGGAAGAAAAATATTAACTACTTCATCGAATCAAAACTCTATATTCCTTAGACATGCTGTGTGAGATCCTTACTCTCCGCCTGTTCTGCAAGACCTGGGAAGTACAGCACTTCATTAGTATGGTCAAACAAATAAAATGCAGTAGGGTACATACAGGTTTTAACTAGACTGTTAGATTTAGCAAAAAATCTTCGAGGAAAAAATAATGCTTATTTACACTTCCCATAATATCGGACACCTGTGATTCCTCACAAGCATTCGCACTTCCATTACTTTTTAGTAATCGTTTCTTTATTCCCATCAGCGTAGACAGAAAAAATTTATAAATAAAAACATTTATATTTATTTTTATGATGGAAGCCCACCAGTCCATATTGGGTCCATATCATTCATACCTTCGGCTCTGTCGCGAAACGTCCGAAGAAACGTTTCCGAACGGATTTGTTTAAATCATGGATCGGAAAAACTCTGAAAAATAATTTATTGTCGAATTCATACGATTAAAAATCGTAGATAAATAGAGTAGTCTTTACCCGGAGTCCATTTAAGTAAAATTGCACGGCTATCTTCAGCAGTTCTATATAGAATGCTGGTCTCTTAAAAATGGTACATGGTTTGCGCCTGCGAGCTACCCACAGACAATAAAAAAATAAAACCTTCAGAGATATTATATGACAGGTGACATGTCCCGCGCCGGACAGTTGCTGACAGCTTGTTGTCAGTCAGTATGGAAAATGGTCTGGTGTAGAAAGTTGGGGACAAATTTTGTTGCGAAAATGTTGACGGCTTCTTTCTTTTCCCTCTTGTATTCCGTCGTAGCCTTTTGTACATATTCTTTCTAATCAAAGAGTTTGTATTGTACACACACTCTTTGGTTGTAATAATTCATCAATTTAAAATTGGAATATGATGTTTTAAACATTGACTTGTTTTAAAATAGTTTGACGCATGTCATGTTTGACGTCGTTAAGCAGTTGAGATTATGCTGCTGGAGAATATTTTTAACATACGAACACTGATCTAATTATATAGCATAGTTTCTGAAATATTTTACTCCCGAAAAAAACATGTCATCGACCAAAGGAGCTTATAAGCTCTTTTCAAAATGGCTGCTGCTTTTGTTATATGGCTCAGTTTATTGTCTTATGTCCGCAAATACGCGAGTGAAGAGCATTAGCGCATTCATAGCATGAGATGGCTTGTAATGCATTCGTTTGAAAGCATTCATGATGTGAATTTCACGCAAAGGCAAGTGCATTTGTCAACAAGTTTCATAGCGCTATGGCGCTATGACGTTTTTACGAGTAGAATTTAGTTCGGTGCATACAAATTAGTTCTAGCAGTGATCATGCGCGAACTTCTGTTCCGCGAGTCAACCTTCCTTCAGCCAATCTTAGAAAATGGAAAAGTGCTTGCATTGACTGGCTAAAAGCATCCGAAAATGCTGCTCAAACATTTTCACCGCACTCAATACATACATTAATAAAAGAACATACAAATACGTAGCTTTTACCGTCAGAACAGACAAGAACCGCAATAAATAACGATCATGATCATCATTAGTCAAATAAATAACAAACGGATAATCAATAATGTATAATCAATCATCACGCATGATAGCTCCGGGGGCAGAGCGGCGGGCGGCGGTACCCTCTGATCACACTCCGCACTTGCAATCGATCATGCGGTCAAATGAACGATTTAACATTTATCATCCACTTATGCGTGAATCGGCTTCTATTTCACATGTTTACCTATCGAAATGGGCTGGTTTATCGCTGACATTACCATCCTACAACTTTTTGTATTCACATGAACGTTTAGAAAAATGCATGTAAGAAGTGGAACACCCGAAGTTTCTACGGGCGACCGACCGGCGATCGGCCGTGTAATGTACGTCAATATATGAATATTCTTATAACTCGAGAACCCCTTTATCGATTTACATACTGTTTTCACTATTACATTATGTTATTTCTCAAAATGGTTTTAAGGTTATAAATCATAACGCAACATCATAGGCTGCCAAAGCTGTAAGCAAAAAGGTTAAACCCCAAACACCCGAAGCGAAGTCGCGAGCAAAAGCTTTTTCTGTAAATTAAATAAAGCAAATTAAAAAAAAAAACAGTTATTTCGATGGATTTTTTTTTTATTTTAATAACCTTTCATCACGGTCGTGGTGTTATACCAAACATGTGAGTTCCCTTAAAATTGAAACAGACTCCTTTTCGCGACCTTCAACGGACTTAACTTTACTGTCGGCTCAACAATCCATGCTGACGGCGCACAGTGTCTCGCGTATACATAAAAAAAAAACTTATTCCAGGCCACTTTGTAATATTTAGATATCTAAAGGTTCCAGGCACTTTTGCAGTTTGTTTAATATTATGAAGATTCTAAACACTCTATAAGATAAGTACGAGTAAATGGCCATCTTCGTTTACAATTCCAGTTGGCCTTTACTGATCTGTTTACGAACTTCACTTCGCACCCACACGCGTTCATAACTACTACGGCGGCGGCCCAAGCGAACATTAGGCCACAGAACTTCGAACGTGTATGGGCTAACTTTGGCAGACAGTACATCAAGTTGTTCAGCTGGCCTAATTCTCTGTTAGTGATTATTGATTATTTATATAAGGTGTTTCGTTAGTCATGTCAATAACTTCGGGAGGGTTACATACGCATTCAAACAAACACTTTACGCAAAAAAAACATATGTTTATAGGAGCATTTTTTATCGTAACAAAAAAATAAAAATTAGTAGCTGTAAAAACCAATCATAGTGAGTGACCTTGTGACTCACTTACAAAAACAGCTGTTCTGCGTTTGAACATAGTACGGTCATTGACCCCATACAATGCATGTTACCTACTGTTATACACATGTTAATGTTTAGGTAGCAAACATGTTTTGTTAAATTTCTCGAAAAGTAATGCTAAAAACATATAATTTTTTGCGTAACCTGTTTATTTGAGTGTGTATTTAACCCTCCCGAAGTTATTGACATGACTAACGAAACACGTTTTATTCATGTCAATAACTTCGCCCCCCCCCCCCCCCCCCCCCCCCCCCCCGACAAGACCGGACTTTTTTGCTCTGTGATTGCGATAACCGCAAAAATTGCTCTGTTACCACTAGACGCATTGAGAAGCCCGTTCTAGTCTAGTGAGTGAGACGGATCATCAGAAATTGGTTGTAGCGATGAATTGCTAGTAGACAATACTACTGCAGGTTGAAAATCTTGTAAAGAATTTTCGGTCGTGCCGGCTACACTGAACTGAACGGAAAACACGAACTATTTGCATAGCCGTTTCGAAAGACTTTTCATTGGGTACGGTGGTATCAACCCGGGCGGGTTAAACCCTACCACCTGGTAAGTTAACGCACATTGGCCATTCAATTAGACTACATTTGTCTTTGTTCCTTGGTTTAGGTACTGCCCGGTCGCCAGGACATCGCTTTTGCTCAACCGAGGTTAATGAGCGTCTGGCTCTTGTCCCGTCTAACTATTACTGCTGTACAGTTAGGTCAGTTCATCGTGGCGGCACTTCGATTAATAACGTTTTATTTTGAAGCGAAGTTTTTAATGCACGTTTGGGATGGGGGATTTTTTTTTTGATGGAAACTGACACGGTTGGCTACATCACCCACAACATCCGTGATGTCAGCCCATAACACCGGGTGAACTTGGTGCCACGTCAGTGCTTCCCTTCGGTCGTGCCGGCTACACTGAACTGGACGAGCCTAACCAAACTAATTCAGAAAAAGTGAAACGTCACGAAGGTACGAACGGAAATTGCAGCGCTCCTCATTAGCTGGACAGCGCGTGGCGCTGCCTGAGCGCTATTTGAAGTCGAACCATTGTATAAGTTACTAACTCTTGCCCGCGGATTTGTTCGCATAGCCTATGTCCATCCTGAAGGTCCACTCTAAATATTGGCCAAAGAATTTTTAAAATCGGATGATTATTTGATGATGATTATTTTCGGGGATTACCTCCTACATCCAAACTTACAAACTTACAAACTTTACCTCTTTATAATATTTGTGTAGAAAGGGAATATCGCACATAGATGTCGATATCCTTTATTCTATATTTTTTATAATTCATTCGTATGGTAGTACACTACGCTTGAATTTATCCTGTTTAGTTTTTACAATCCGGATCGAAATTAAATTAAGACACCAGCTCAACAAGATGGTGCCGTGTCTATCTTTATGAATTCTTTGTCTTTAGCTACGTCATCGCTACCTTCGACCTCCACAGATCACAGACGTAATGGCTAGATGAACCATCAAGAGCGGTTTGTATGGTAAAATGGTGTCGGCAATTTTTATTTTATGGAAACTGACACGGTTGGCTACATCACCTACATCCGTGATGTCAGCCCATAACACCTTGGTGAACTAGGTGCCGTGTCAGTTCTACACTTTGATCGTGCCGGCTACACTGAACTGGACGGAAAACACGAACTACTCGTATTTACATAGCCGTTTTGACCGACCTTTCATTCAGTTCGTGGTACTACCCCGGGACCCTACCACCTAGTAAGTAAGAAGGGAAGGGACCTACAGTTTTACGTTGAATCCCATTCGATTGTTGGAGGCTGAAAGTGGTTCTTTCAGCCTCCAATATAAGAATGGGCACCCAGAGGCTGTTTGTGAAAATTTCTACCAATCATCAGCAACTTCAGTTTCAGGGATCACTGAGTGGCCGCGAAGCACATTTCTGGAAATATGCTTCGCGGCCACTCAGCGATCCCATGTCGACATCTTCTGCCATAAGCGGTAACTCTCCGCATAATCACAGAAGAATGATTATTTTTTATCATAATAATATGTAATTGCATACTTTCATACCTTCAATCATATACACAAAATCTGCACGCCCACACCTAAAAACAAACAGAGCTTAGCGATACAGGTGCGATGCGAGTGCCTAGCTCTGAGCACAACTCGTTGTAAAATATATTTTTTTGTACTTTCTTTCCTCGTACTGTAAAACACATGAATGTATCTTTTAATTTAATTTACACAATAAATGATTTTGTTTTGTTTGTTTGTTTGTTATTATAGGGCTAACACCGCCGCAGATAATCCATCTAGCCACATTTTTTCTGCTCTGTGCTCCCTCATTATAAAACCGCCTAAGAGGCTGGGGGAAGATATGGTGTCGCATTATCTTCGAGGACCCCCGAGCGCCCTCTAAAGGCCGCTTCAGACTTGATGACGTGTAAAAAGCTGACACGATCCCTCGGCGAGCTCATTTAAATGGGCCAGCCGATGGAATCGAGCCCATTAAGTGTTGTACAAATAATATAGGTTAAGGCTGATCGTTGTGGTTTGCTGCTGTATTCGAACGGAAGACAATTTTAAGACGTTGTGAAGTTTCATAGGTAAAATATGAATTAAATAATATTTAAATAATAAATATATATAAGAATAAAAATATTATTTTTATTCACGCCAATATTTGATTTAAGATTTTTATATATATTTTGTACACAATACACGTAAAATAAAATACAAACAAATCTTTGGAATAAGCAAAAGCGTGTAATGAACCAGCCTATCAATGTGGTTGTGGTGTCGCGTCTCAGTATATGTAATCGTTCTTTGTAAAATTCAAGACTACAAGCTTCGGGTGTTCGTGTCGTGTACAACCATGGATGTACGCCGACACCGGCGCGTTGTGTGCATCGGCCTTCGGCCTTATGCGGTGGAACGCAACAGACCGAAAGACAACGCAGAGTACGGATCTCTCGTGCCGGTAGCGTGAACCCATCTCTCTTCACAAGACTCTCGCCCTTAGTGACTTACTGCTCGAATTACTGTTTTCGAGGGAGTATATCTTCAACGAGAACGCAGCTCGGCTTTCGGCCTAGCGGACTTAATTACTTAGAGAAACAATATCGTTTACATTACGTGAACGCAGTTCGGCTTCGGAAACCAAGGCGACAGCGGTTAAAAGCTACACAGAAGCTATAGTTATCATATTGGCGTTTAAATCCAATTTACTAGACGGACTAAAATAGCTGTTTTTGGGATCGATCGAACCGACTTTACCGCGAGCGGAGCCACGGACACAGCTAGTTTAGTAATAAAATATTACGTTTACCTCGCCTGATCAATTAAAATCATATAAAATATCTAGGTAGTCTTTAATTAATTAGGCCACATTCAAACCCACGCGCGCCGTAGTAAGTTCAAACAAATTGGCCCTTTCATTTTTCGCGTGATCATGAAATTCCAGAATGCGGCGGCGTATCCTCAGGGCGTATCGTACCTATAACTTTGCCTTTTGCGCTTGAAGAGGCACCGGCAATTTTGTCCCGCGATACACGCCCGCAGATGTAGAATATGTTGAGAATATAATATGTATTTTTTCTGGCACCTACTCCATATAGACCTGCACCCAGGCTGGCGTAAGTGAAGTCGGCGTGCGTAAGTAGTCTCATTCTTTCTTTAGAAGAAATTTAGTAACCAAATTGTAAGACCATACAAATCCGGGGAAATCATAATAAATGTATGTAATATTACATATAGGCCTTCCCCAAATCTACTTTCGCGTAAAAAATAGAATATATACCTACCACTTCAAAATCAGCTCGACTGTAAAATAATGCCAGTGTAATGCCGCCTTCCCTTGTGCTCTTATAGGAAATATTGCTATTGTTATGTTGCCTACTCTTGTGTTCGTATAGGAAATATTGCCATTGTAATGTTGCTTACCATTGTGCTCTTATAGGAAATATTGCCATTGAAATGTTGCCTACCCTTGTGCTCTTATAGGAAATATTTCCTTTGTAATATTGGCTACCCTTGTACTCTTATAGAAAATATTGCCAGTGTAATACTGACTACCCTTGTGCTCGTATAGGAAATATTTCCAGTGTAATACTAACTACCCTTGTGCTCTTATAGGAAATACTGCCAGTGTAATACTGACTACCCTTGTGCTATTATAGGAAATATTTCCAGTGTAATACTGACTACCCTTGTGCTCTTATAGGAAATATTTCCAGTGTAATACTAACTACCCTTGTGCTCATATGGGAAATATTGCCATTGTAATGTAGCCTACCCTTGTGCTCGTATGGGAAATATTGCCATTGTAATATTGCCTACCATTGTGCTCTTATCACAGCATAGGAAGGGGCTCTTGTATTCGAAAGCTGTCAAACGACAAGAATCAGACAATATTTTATGCCGTCGACAGTGACAGCTTTGCCCATCTATTTTATTTGCCATAATCTAGTTATCACTCTTTGTTACCCGAAGAGGAAGTTATCATCGATCGCGGAATTATACATCCGGAAACGGCATTGCTAATACAGATTCAGATATTAATTTCCCCATAAAGAAGCACACAAAGTTACAAATATTTCATTGAGACATATTAATATTCAGTATGGTTCGTCATCGTTTTTGTTTTGTCATCACTGTATAAATTTTACCTTGTTCCCAAAAATTTTAATATGTGCATGCACTCCATTTGAACCCAACTGAAGGTAATATGCAAGGTATGTGAGCAAACCATCGATATATACAGAGTGTTGTAACGGCCAGTACGTTAATTTCGCCAGCGCAATCCTCATGTTTTTCCGAGACAAAAAAGTAAACGAAGTTTTTATATAAAGTGTCTAGTTTTCGAGATATGAATTTTTGAAATTTATGTTTTCGTCAAGTGTAATTTGACGCGCGCGGGGTGGAGGTTGCTGGCGCGGGAACGGTCGGGGTCGAAAAACTCACTCTGTGCACTCGTCCTTGCTCGCTCACTTACCGCGCGCCTTTCATTCCCACGTTCGTGCGGAACATTAGATCTTTTTACAGTAAATGAATCAATTAGTTTGAATGAAAACTGTAACATTTTATTTAAAGGGAATTCAAAAAAAAGTTATTCGAATTTTTTTGGTTACTATTGATCCCAATAATCATTTCCTAAATTTAATGTAGTGGCCGTTACAACAACCTGTATATGGTACCGAGGGTACACTCGGACACTGCGCCATCTTCCAAAAAGTTGAGGCCATCAATCCGCTTCCCCTTTCCCGCTCGCTCCCCGCGCCGCGTCACCCTGCTTCATTCCCTCATACCTCAGTTAATGCGTCTTGATTTCTTCGAAACTTCCTTCGTAGCGCACCTCCTCTAGTAATACATATATCTCTAT
This sequence comes from Nematopogon swammerdamellus, assembly GCA_946902875.1. Lineage (NCBI taxonomy): Eukaryota > Metazoa > Arthropoda > Insecta > Lepidoptera > Adelidae > Nematopogon > Nematopogon swammerdamellus. The sequence goes on from OX336345.1 coordinate 16,992,264, forward strand.
GGAGCAAACAAGCATTATAGAGACATACATTTGTAATTTCGTCTTTCCTCCTTGACAAAATTAATCAAATCAAATCAAAATATGTTTATTGCCTTTAAATTTTTTTGCAAAAGGTACAACTTAACGCCTTAGGCGTTCTCCTCCAGCCAACCTTTGGGTTATCATGAGTGAGTGTGGAGTGGCAGAGAACAAATAAGAATGATAATTTCAACAAATTATACAACTTAAATATAAATAAATAAATTAATGCGACTTCTAGATATTTATTTATCCATGTCACCGATGCTTTTGTTTTGGCGTCGCGCATGACACGTGTGCGGGTAGATGGGAAAAGGGCCGCAGTTTTATGAGACAATCCAGATGGCGACGGCGGGCGTATTGACCGTGACATTAATGGAGCACGCAGATGAAGAGTATTTGGGTGGGCATTTTTTTATCGTCAGGAAAGGCTACATACGACCTAAAATCTAGAAGCTAAACCAGAAAATATTTATTTTTTCTTCACTGCCTCATTTTCGAGCCGACGAAGAGGCTCATCTTTTGACTCCTTAGGTTTATTAAAAAAAAAAATAACATTAAAAATCTGTTTATTTTGCATAGTTATGCTACTTAGGTTACTTCCCACAGGACAAACTTAGTTTAGTGTGGGAAGTGACATATAAATATTTGTAAACATTTTTATATAAGGTCTACCGGGGCTAAGGTATCTTCGGGGCTAAGATGTCGTTTTCGTTTTATGGCTTTAATTTCAATATTTATGATTTGCGCCATCTATTAAATAATGAAGCAACTATTTGGTCATGCAGTCAATAACCAATCATATTGCAGGACGCTACTGTTTTACCGATGTCGCCATTTTTTTGGAGCTGTAACTTTTTTTTCGGAAGCACGCTCAATCGTGAAAATTTTAGAATTTTTTTTTCTGGTGAAATACTGCGCGAACTCAACTTATTTCAAGGTAAGTAGTAGCTTAATAAGCTAAATTGTCATAAAGACTAGCATGTTTATCATTTCGATTACTATTTACGGCGATAAAAGGGCAGCTACAATAGCCCCACGTATTTTGTACGTAGGGGTTAAGGTAGCTGATGTCGATATCGATATCTAGGTACTATAGCCCCTTGAGATTTACTATGAAGTTAGAAATCGCTAGTGATGGGAAATTACTACTTACTCGATATTATTTATAACCCAATTTTTTCTGTCAAAGTCGTTGGGTTCTCATCACTGAACTGACCGCTTACTTCCTCACCTCTCCGCCGACGCCTATTAGTACGGTCTGCACTCCGTACTGATTAGGCGTCGGGGGTGACGCGAGGAAGTCAAGCGGGAGGGTGAATTCAGTGCTGAGAACCTAACGACTTTGACAGCTCGAAGTGCACAGTAAAAAATTGGGTTAAGTACTTATAAGTAATATAAGGTAAATACTAAACCATTTTATAAAACATATTTAGACTTATTTTATTTGTCGATAATTTGTCGATAGTCAGTTCAACAATACCAAACTGGCCAAGAGTAGCTACAATTGCCCCGAATAAAATTGTAATGGTCGATTTCCTGTTCCAAACCGTATTTCTATGACCTGATGGTTCAAAATTAGTTGGTTTTTATGTTGTTGGACAATATTTAGCATTCAATTAACCACAGAGCATTAAAACATAGATGTTAATAACTGCAGCTACAATAGCCCCAGTATCGGGGTTATTGTAGCTAGTACGTCTACTCCAGATAATTTTTATAATATCTTTTTAAAATAAAGCCTGCTGTAAAATTTCCGCACTTAAAAATAAACGTTGATAACCATTTGAAATAACTATATTTACATTATCGCAAAATTATTTTTCTAAAAGTGATATTTCGGTGTTTCAAAGTGACGTATAATAATTTTAGGCTACAATAGCCCCGGTAGACCTTAATAAATAAATTGAAATTGAAATTGAGTTAGGTTTCTTACGTCTATTAGGTACAGTTTTACTTAAATTTAATTGAATGACCTAACATATTATTATTGGTGTATTATACTATTTGTTTGTCGGTGTTGTGCTGTAATTTACATCAGTACTTGAAGCACAACACCAATTACTCTTGCTTACCCCGATTGTCGGGATACATCGTATGGTATGTACTTAGAATATAATACGTTTATGAAAGTTACTTAGGTGTGCGGTCTGGAGTGCCCGCTGGATTTCAAACTTTTTTCTTATTTTATTTACCTAATCTTCGATTTCACTTTGCTATGAGAATTTGTTTGTAAATATTTGCAACCGAGAAAGTAATCACGAAGTTTTAATTTGAGAAGTCTGTGCAATGTACACGCAAGTAAAATACTGCGACCCCCCCCAAAGTAAAGTCTCGGGTCCTTCATGAGGGGCGTACAGTAACCGGCAGTAAGTAATGAACATCGAGATTTAGAAAGAGACCATCCGGTTGTAGAGCGTCGTCCCTGTCGAACGAACTCGCACGTCTTTGACGACGCTCTACAACAGGTCTACAAATGTATGTATATATTCTTTATTGAACAGAAATTTACACAAACAGGCACAATAGGCGAGCTTAATGCCGTGAGGCATTCTATCCTAACTAATCTTTGGGATGTAGGAGAAGAATATGCAGGCGAACAAGATTAGTTTGTGGCAATGTATTCAACTGTGAAGTAATATGTTAAACTACACACGAATACTACATAAATACGGATACGAGTACATATATGTATATAAGGTCTTTCAGTAGTAGGCAACGATACGCTAAGGGTGTATGTGTATCAGATACTGAACACGTTCCCATACCATTTTTTTACGATATAAAAAACATACTTATTAAGGTGAAATACGCGCACTTCACGTATTAAATTTGAGGAGTGAGTAGGTGTTTTATATCCTAAAAAAAATTTTGTATGGGAACGTGATCAGTATCTGATACATATACACCCCTTAGCATATCGTTACCTACTAATGAAAGACCTTATATAATAGACTTACATATTATGTATATTAATCAGTGGTACTGTTGTACAAAACCATCAACTGAATGACAAGAGAGGGAAGAGGGGATTTAAGATATGCATGTAATAAAGTGAAGATAGGAAAATATTGTTGAAATTTATCTTAAATATATTCATAGACGTAGTAGAGCGTAAATGCACGTAGCTATGCAATTAGATGACAGAATAGAACATGGTTTGCAGTTTATTAATGGAAACCTCCATTAAGAAACTACATAATATGTTCTTATTGTATTGTAACTTGAGGGAAAACATAAATATTGGCGGCGTTAGTGTATCAAATTTGTCGCAGTCGAGTTCGGAGACTCAGGCGCAGCCAATTTCTCCCCCGAGGAGGTGCCAGTCCGGGTTGAAGGCGGACTGAAGTCGCTGGGGAAAGGACGCGCGATTTGAAAGTTCGTGTATTGTAAGAATTTGTGATTATTTTTTATGAGACGGCGCCACTATTTTTTCTCTCGAAGCATTGTATGAAAATAGATAGCTTGTGTGAATAAGAAACTTAATAGAATGGTTCACAAATTCAAATGGAGCAAGGCTGTTAGATTACATGCAAAATGAGATAATTTGAATAAACATGTATTTATATTAGTACATAGCTACATGATATGTACTAGCTTGTCCATTTATGTTTACATAAACGGAAAGCTCAATAAAAATAAAGGCCAATTCGATGCGATCCTACGTAGAATTTATTTAATACATTCTTAGTACTTACGTATGCTAAAAGTTCATCTCTTGTTAATTGTTAAAAATTAAATTATTTTTTGAATCGTCCTCTTTCGTCAAATTGGAAGGTTCGTCGAATATGAATTTCTAAGTGATTCCCAAATTTTCGAATTCAATAATCCAATAAAGATGTCCAGAGAAGGAAGAGTGGGTAATGGAATATCCCGCCGCCGGCCGCCATTCCCCGCACACCCTCATTCCTCGCAGACCAACCCCCACATCCCGCTGGGAGGCTCACGGAAGGTGAATAAGGCTTTCATTCTGTAGGTATAGCCTCTGTAATAGAACAAAGAAGTGACCTAGACATTTATTATGTTATATCCAGCTGATTTTATTACAGTCCTTTGTTTCTTATTAGCTTTGACTTCTGAACATCGCGCATCGTTTACTTCCAATTTGTTTGTTCATAGCTATAACTAGCCTTTGCAGGCGGTTTCGTCCGTGATCTAATTTAACAAATGACGAAAAAATAAGTTGGTCACTTTATATTAACCCGCGCGAGCGGGTTGTATATTATGGTGTGATTCAGAAATGACTCTCAAAACTTTAAGGGATTATTCTGAAGTTCAATTTAACAAATCGGAGCTTTGTAATGTTTCGAAATAATAATAAAAAAAATCACGAACGTCATACATTTTTGTAGCGGTAAATGGATACGGAACCCTGGGATGGGATGGAAATGGGAATCATGGAATTTTATTTTAAGATAAAAAATATATGTACAGTGTGTATGAAAACGCTAAAGTTATGAACTCCATCATCAAATCATAAAATGTTGGAAGTTATTGCTAAATCACGAACAGGTTGAGTTTATAAAAGTTGGCAACGCTTAGTAAACATATAACATTTTATTTGACCTACCTACTTATAGCTATCCTCTTCCCTCCCCGATGCGGGTAATGGAATGGAAGAGCTAGCTACTTTATTCATATGTATTCGTAGCGAACGGGCACGCACGAGTTAATGATTGACCCTTATATGCATAAAAGGATCATCTGTCACTTTCACAGCGATCTTTATTCCACGCATGCGCTCTGAATCAAATAGGTTTCTAGAGCTTTGGGCCGATTTCACCACCTTCAATACCGATATAACAACAAAAAACCGGCCAAGTGCGAGTCGAACTCGCGCGACGAGGGTTCCGTATCGCCATTTCATGGTCAGCGCCACTCACGCCATCTATGGCATGTTTTATGAAATGCTTCATATTAGTTAAAATTCATGATTAGTTAAAATGCTTAATAGGTACTCTTTTCGGTAGATGGCGCGCATACACTTTTTAGTTTCTTATATGGGGACCCCGTGAATTTTTTACTTTTTCTTATTTTTATTATTATTTGTTGTTATATCGGCCATAATAAATAACACATATTCTGTGAAAATTTCAACGGTTCAAGAGATACAGCCCTCGGACAGACGGACAGACAGACATACGGCGTAGGCTTGGTAATAGGGAATAGGTACGACGGATACGGATACGGATACTAAAAGAGACGAAAGGTATCGTGGAACTCGTGGAACACCCGGTTGGAACGAAGTTCCTTTCGTTATATATTATGTTTAAATAACAGGCACAATGAAATAAATTAAAACAACAGTAAGTCAGTCAGTCAGTCAGCGTGTAAGCGTCCACTGCTGGACATACGCCTCTCAAATTTTCCTCCAGTCCTCCCGAGACATTGAGAGTAATTAAATGAAAAAAATTACGTCTATACTGCAGTAATACATGTATACGTGTACATAGACATTCGTTTGTAAACACACAAACACACATACTACAGAAAAAGTGTCGTAACGGTCGAAGTATTACATTTTTTTCGGCCTAGCTCTTAGTCGCCAAGTGTAAGGTGCGATAAGGACCTTCGTTCTAATTATAAAAACGTATTAATCGATAGATATTCTAATATTATAAAATAAATGCCCAGCGACATTCTTTACAAAATAAATTTTGAGATATTTTAATCAATCGTGAATGCAGAAAACGTTCAGACCCGAATTGATATAAGCCGCTTTCTTGATCAATTTAGTAATACTTGGACAAGTTAGCGGCATTTTTTACCGCCATTTGAGGCGCAAGAAAACATTCAAGTGAACTGGCCTGCTGTAAACCCACAGATCATAAAAACGAGAAGAAGTAGCGCGATGACCCGTTGTGCGTACCGTAAGTGAGCGTAGCTCCGCTCACTTGATCTGCGCCCATATCAGTCGTCTGCCACCTACTCCTACTCCTACTCTCACGAAGATCATAATGCCTTATAAAGCTGTCAGTCAGACAGAGTGTATGCGTCCACTGCTGGACACACGCCTCTCCAATTTTCTTGCAGTCCTCCCGGGATTCAGCGGTAAGGAACTACTGCTTTTCATCGACGTACTTGGTGTATGTCGTCGTCCCACCTGGCGGGTGTTCTTCCCACACTCCGTTTTGTGTCCACGGCCGCTAGTGTAGGACGCGGTCATCGTCTCTCAAACGGTCGTCGTCTCTTCGGTTGACGTGCCCAACCCACTGCCATTTGAGCCACCCAGTGTCCAAAATCGACTACTTTGGCGCGTCACCGGATTCCCTGTAGCGATATTATATATATTATATATTCGCAGCATGGCTCGCCCCGTTGCTCGCTGGGCAATTTTCAACCTTTGAACAACAGAAACCGTCAAGAGTCCAGGTTGCACACCCTTACGTCATACATAACCGTGAGGACGCACTGGTTGTAAATACGGGTATTTAAATTTCGCGGAAGGTCAGACAACAGGGCGAATTTTAACTTTTCGAATGCATCCTGACCCAGTTGAAGACCTTGTCTACCAAGCCGCAGAATATGACGTTAAATAAAGCTGTAATACAGTAGCAAATTATCCTTTGGAGACCTTGGAGGTATCAAAATTCCAAACTTTTTTGCATATGAATTCAGTTATACGCCCCGGCACGTAACTTGGCCTCTGTGCGAGCGGGACAGCGTTATACCAACGAACGCATGCGTATAACGCCGTCCCTCTCGCACAGAGGGAAAGTTACGTGCCGCGGCGTGTATACTCGTCTTCATACTCATAAGTAAATAAATCGCCCTACTTCTACATTTTCTTATGTTTTGTGTGAACCCATAGACTGTACGCAGTGGTCGGGACCGGTTTCAATTCCTCAAGGACTATTTGTGTATTCATTTGGTCTGTGGCGGCTGCCCGGAGGCAACCTTTAGGGCCGGCGGGGCGCCCAGTCGTACGCCCGCGGCTACTTCGCGCAAATTTATTCTGACCAACCTTTTCGCAGATTTTCATTGGAGCCTACTAATTTTCGCTCGGTAAAGCAATGTTTTAGTCCAAATTTATAGGTTATTTTATGAGGCCGTGCGGCTGCGGAGCCTAAATCTGAAACCTACAGACATTAAATGCGCGGTGGTACAAATGTCAGACCTTTCTATTTACTATATGACCTGTGTATATAAAACTAAGGTCGCCGAATTTTAGGTTCAACGATAAATTAATGTCTGCGCTGGTATTTTATTTCTGTAATATAATGTGGTCGGTTGGAGAATATTGGTAAAAGCAATTTTTTTATTGATATACCTAGTGTTTATATCGCATCGAATTACACTTGTTTGATTTTGTTTCTTTCCTCGTATTATGTACTCAGGTCAGGTATGCCACGTCATGTCACCACCAGGAACATCCGCTAGGTGGGACGACGACATCAAGTACGTCGGCGGAAAGCAGTGGTTCCGTACTGTTGAAGTTCGGGAGAACTGGAGGGAAATTGGAGAGGCGTATGTCCAGCAGTGGACGCTTACCCGCTGACTGACTGACTGACGGACATGCAGGTCATAAATAAATAATAACAAAACCGAGAAAGTTATCTTTAATATCTCGAAATGTCTTTGTTACACACTTAAAACAACATACCTGTTAAATTCTTTACTAAAACTTTACTTTCCAATATTACAAACCTTTCAGACCGCGGAAATACCCAGTCATATTTACATAAGTATTCCTGTAATATTTTAAAGAAATTTCTCGACATTCCAGTAATGACGTCATTTCCGCTACGGCTTTTGTTACCAAAATTTCCAGCTCGAGATTTCGCGAGAGAAGCGACGGATACACCCGATAAGCATCTCGAAACATAAAAAAGAACCGTTCCACTGTACAAACAGCTCAGACGGGCTAATCATTGTCAGGGGACGTCCTAGTTGGAGCGTTTTTAATTCAACCTGCGAGACTACGAGCCTGCGAGAGGCCGACAAACAAATTACAGGCCATCACCCGACGCCGACAGCGGCGCGGCGGCACCAATTTGCAGTCATGCCGCCCGTTACCGCCGCCCAACGGCCGCGTCGCCCGCCCTACGCCCCGCTCCCCCGCCCTAGGCCCGATACACACGAACGATCAAATAACTAAGGATAGTTGATACAAGGAGGATGAAATGTTTTAACGCGTACTACGTTGTGTATGTTTTACTAAAATAAAAAAATAAATACATTATTTCAAATAAAATACTTAAACATAATTAAATCTAGACCTAATAATAACTAAATTAAATATAAAAATAAATGTAACTATAAATAAAAATAATCGTTTAGCATGGTCCCTATGACTGATGCGTTTTTCCCCCTCTGGATCGCCAGGCTGATCCGAAGGGGAACTACATCCACAATATTTTGTAAGGTTCCATAGCAATCAGCAAGGTAAAATAATAGGCAAGGACATGATCGGTCAGACATAATTATGTTTATACAAACATTTTTATATATTTTTAAATTTTTCTAAAAAAAACCCAGGCCTCTTGTGACTTGTTTTATGGAGATTCTTGAAATCCGTTGTTTGCCAGACAAATCCAGACAATGTGAACAATGTCGCACTATTAAAACAAAACATTCGAGTTCTAAACAAGCGTGCTAGACTCGTAGAGTGTGTGAGACTCGATAGTCGGCATTTAAAAAAAAACGTGATTTTCAAAAAAATTCATCCGCAATAATCGCAATGAAAATACAATGAAAAAAAAATTGTGCACGAGTCGTAGTTTGTTTTTAGGGTTCCGTATCCGTCGTACGGGACCCTATTACTAAGCCTACACCGTCTGTCTGTCTGTCCGTCTGTCCGAGGGCTGTATCTCTTAAAACTTAATAGGTAGCCCGTTGAAATTTTCACAACATATGTGTTATTATGGCCGACATAACAACAAATAATAATAAAAATAAGAAAAAGTAAAAAATTCACGGGCGTCCCCGAATACAAGAAACTAAAAAGTGTATGCGCGCCATCTACCGAAAAGAGTATGAAGCATTTTAACAAATACGTAGATGGCGTGAGTGGCGCTGACCATGACATGGCGATACGGAACCCTCGGTGTGCGAGTTCGACTCGCACTTGGCCAGTTTTTTTATTTAATTTCAAAGACTGAAATCTGCACCGGACACCTTTATATTCGACGTTTGAAAACCCTTTATGTTAAATAATCTATAATGTTCGAAATTTGACTCGGCTCCAATACGCGTGTTGATGAATATAAGAGTTCACGACCCCGTCGTGTTCGGCTCTAAATATACGCAAGACCTACGTATGTAAGACTTGGGTTAAAAGCTGCTGTAAAATAAAATTTCTCTCAATATTTCAGTGTCTCTTCAGTATCTCAATTTGTCAACCTCGATAACTCAGTGGTGCAGACAGTCGACTGTCGCTATTGATGGTTAAGCAACGATGGGCGCGGTCAGTACTTGGATGGGTGACCGCTCGACCGTTGGAGGCTGACCGTGGTTCGGATTCCACGTAAAACTGTAGGTCCCTTCTCTTCTTACCTTACTAGGTGGTAGGGTTTAACCCGCCCGGGTTGTTACCACCGCACTGCATGGAACGTCGGTCGAAACGGCTATGTAAATAGTTTGTGTTTTCCGTCCAGTTCAGTGTAGCCGGCACGACCGAAGGGAAGCACTGACATGGCACCTGGTTCACCAGGTGTTATGGGCTGACATCACGGATGTTGTAGGTGATGTAGCCAACCGTGTCAGTTTCCATTAAAAAAAAAACAGTTTCAGTTACGTTTATTTTATTATATATTTCAGTAGCAAATCATATAACACATTATACAAATAAAAGTTACAACTCACTCTGCTCAACTCACTCAACAGTCTCAAAGCGAGTCGTCTTCCAGTGAGCGTGCGTGCAGCGAGCTTCCCGGGGCCGCTGACGTGCGAAAACAAACTCTTCAAAGTTCCTCCACTCGCTGACGCTCGCGAGGCAAACAATAAACACGGTTATTTCTGTTGAGTTTCGACAGGTAGTCCTGGCTGAGACGTGAGAAGCTCATTCGTCTTATTCTAATATTTAGTAAGTGCTTTTAGCTTCTTTTCCGAGAGAGCCACACAGGATATTATTACGTTATTAATTAAAAATATAATTTAAAAATAAATTGTATTTTATGCTAGTAAATTCGTGGTTTGTGCTACTCAATTATTATTTGTAAGTTACTGATGGTTGAATGACTTCAATAAATATGCGTGATGTCAACGTAACCTATGGGGGGATGCTAGATTGTTGAATACTCTCTTTAATATTTTTCAAACTATGCCTTTTAGAATTATAAAAAAAAAATGTTATTCCTTAAAACAACGATCCTTTTCATTGATTCGAATTTGTTCCCCAAAATCTAAATTCGTTCATTTCCGCTATACGTCCGTGATTGGGTTATCAAACTATATTATGTACCAAATTTCAACTTTTTTTTGTCCAGTAGATTCGGAGAAAATAAGCTGTGACGGACGAACAGACAGACCGACAGACACACAAGAGTGATCCTATACGGGTTCAGTTTTTTCCTCTTTTTAGGTACGGAACCTTAAAAACAAGAAATACAGTAAGTTTACATGAAACACCAAGGCGGTTTGTACTCACCTCCACGGTGTTTTGCTGTTGTTGTTGCATTCTAATGTGATATGCATTTTCAAATTTTCGAATGGAAGTTCGAATTCTACTGAGACATTTGACAGCACTGCGTTCTAAAATTGAAAATATCGTAAATTCATATCAAAAGTGCCGTTCGAATTTACATTTCGACTTTCAGAAGGGTGTTGAAACAGCTGCACTGTTGAGTTTTGTAACTGCCGTGGATTTACGAATATTGTGTTTACAAAAAGTGTTAGCACGGACGCTTTCTGCCTACAGATTTTTGAAAATGAAAACATTTAGGCCTCTGTGGGTTATGAAATTTTCCTGAAAAAATGGCTTTTAATTAAACGAATCGAGGATGATTTACCGCGTTTAATAAATTAAACATTTATGGTCGAGGTGAAAAGGACGTAAATATTTCAAGGACTCAAATTATGTAAACAAATCTGAATTACAACCGCGAGAAGATTTCTAAAAAACTGGCCAAGCACGAGTCGGACTCGCGCACCGAGGTTTTTTGTCGATATAATTGGCCGGTTTTTATTATTTGTTGTTTCACTTTATAGTGTGTACTATAATCACACCAAGTTTGACGTTTGTATGTATTACTGTTCTTACGATAGAGCAAAAACAAAAAAAAGTTGAAAAAAATAAGTTTCTTGTACGGGTACTGACCGAGGTTCGGAATCGGAAGTAAAACTGTAGGTCCCTCCTAATCTTACTTGGTGGTAGGGTTTAACCCGCCCGCGTTGGTACCACCGCACTGAATGAAACGTCGCGTCGGTCGGTCGAAACGGCTATGTAAATAGTTTGTGTTTTCCGACCAGTTCAGTGTAGACGGCACGATCAAAGGGGGAAGCACTGATATGGCACCTAGTTCACCCGGTGTTATGGGCTGACATCACGGACGTTGTAGGTGATGTAGCCAACCGTGTCAGTTACCATAAAAAAAAGAGTACATCCCTTAATGTTTTACTTTTTCAGAGGATTTCCGCCATAATAAGTAACACATATTCTGTGAATATTTGAACCGGCTGCCTATTACGGTTCAAAAGATACAGCCCTATAAAGGCCGGACAGACGGACGGACGAACAGAAGACAGACGGCGACTTAGGTTTAGTAATAGGCTTCCGTACGGATACGGAAACCTAAAAATATATTATCTGAGAAGAAAGCCGTTTCTCGCTTTCCGACTCGCGCCACCGATTTACCTACTTCAAATAATAAAATATATTGAAGTAATTATTTTAAAACGTGTAAATGATAATCCCTCGTTAATTTCCTAAATAAATTAAGTAACGACGAATATTTAGCAAGTAGCGACCCAAATTTTGTAAATAAGCGCCTTTTATATATTTTTTACTAAGTATAAAATTTTGTCCAGAGTTTGAATGGGTGTAATTTTTTTTACAGTGTGCACTCTATTTATACTTTGGTATAATTGAGGTCCTGTCCTTGGTCCTGTTAATCAATCAATCATTCGACGAGACAATTCGACGACCAATCATTCGAAGTGATCATTCGACGTTAGTATGCGGGCTGAGGTGCCCAGCATGCACTTAATGCCGTAGGGTTTATTTGCAAGCCAACCTTTTCGATGATTGAGAGGTGTATGGGGGCGGACAGTGCAAGCGTATAGCAAGGATATTATTGATAGTAAGTAACTATTCTCAAATCAAAAGAAACGTGCAGTTCGCATAATAAAGTTTTATAGCTTAGTGAAGGGAACCTCCCTTCACTAAGCCATACAATTTTGTTGTGCGAGCTACACGTTTATTTTGATTTGAGTATATATACTTTAGAATTAATTGACGGACATCCATATTAACTAAATAATCACTTACAGGCAAGTTGCTTGATGGCCGACACCGCGGATCGGATCGTTTGAAGAGTTCTCCTGCGCAGGGTGTTCTCCATAGACTCGGACAAGTCCAGCGATACCGACATCTTGATGAAGATATCTGGAACTCTACTGTTTATATTTGCCTAGATGTGGTACGAAGCACCGTTGCCGCCATTAGAGTACGAAGTATTTAAATAAAAACCGGCCAAGTGAGAGTCGGACTCGTGCACCGAGGGTCCCGTACCCAGTCTTTATTATTCGGTGTTTTATTTTAGAGTTTGCATTAAAATCACGCAAAGTTTGACGGTTGTATGTATTGCGGTTTTACGATAGAGCGAAAACAAGAAAACGTTGAAAAATCACGTTTCTTGATTTAAAAAATTAAGAGGGGTCCCCCTCACCCCTTATTTTTTTAATTTATTGTATTTTTATTATTTCTTAGTATATTCGCCATAATAACACATTTTCTGTGAACATTTCACCCGGATAACTATTACGATTCAAAAGATAAAACCCTTTAAAGGTAGGGCAGATAGACGGACAGACAGGCGGACGGATACAGAGCCGTAAAAATGTGTTTTGTGGAGAATTGCAAATGGTGAACTGAACGAAACAAAAAAACGCATTTTGAGAAATTTGTCCATTAGTAGGTTTCGAAATAGGACAGAGCGGAATAATGGAAAAGTAAATTAATTAATTTAATATTAGTGACTGTAGATAATTTCGTAAGTGACACAGTACATAGTTTATAAATTTTGGTAAACTAATTTTCTAAAGATAATCTCATGTCGTTCGAGATTTGAAATTTTAAACAAATCTGTATTAAAACTAACGCTTGTAATTCTAAATTTAAATAAAGTATTTAAATTCGAAATACAATTTTAAACGCGCCGATTTATATCGAGCCAAGATCTCGCTCTGGACGTATTTTCTAATTCCCGCAGCGCCTCGAAAAATAGGTTAATCGGCCAACCTCACGGGGATGAAACACTTAGCCGGCCGGACTAGATTGGCGAACCACGTCCGCGAACCGCGTCCGCGCACTGAGTCTGCGGATATCGTTTGTTCCGTCCCAAGAGTGCCGCCGCCGCCGGCGTGACGCGGCGGCGCGGCGCCACCACGGGGCGCTAAACTTGCCAACAACTTTTAACTCTAAACAACGGGAAAGTTCGCCCGCACCGCATAGAGAAATACGTGGAGATGTTTTATTGTTGTTTTGCGCGAAAGATGCTTGAAAGATGAGTTATTTACTTGAGAACAAGCATTGAGCATGCCTAGAACGATCGTTCTAGGAGCATGCATACCACACGCCGTATCCCGACAATCGGGGTATGCAGAGTAATCGGTGTTGTGCTGCAAGAATTCTGGTAAAATAAAGCACAACACGAAGCACCACGTTTACGAAAGTATTACAAGATAATTCTAAAACAGCAAGTAAGGCACAACAAGCATTGAGTTATTATGTTATTTTCTTATAAAATAATTTCTTTAGCATCCTCGATTCACTGGTACTCGCTGATAGGTGATTTAACTATCTTCGGCTGTAACAAAAATGTAAGCTGCAACGTAGCTGCAAGGTACATTCCTGTCAAATGTACATATATGTTAATATAAGAAATGCCATTTTAGCCGACAGAGGGGTATAGAATCAAAGACAGCTCTATCAACTTTTGCAAATTTTTGGTAAATAAAAAAAAATGTTTATTCAGATCCAGTTTATTCTAAATGACCCGTTACTTCGTTAGGATTAATGGAGCTATCCTAAGTTGGGCTTGACTTACCTGGAGGTGGTGAATACGGCCACGACTTACTCTTGCTTCATATTATGTATATAGAAACGTTTTACCTATTACTACTACCACAGCTACTTACTATGTGCTACGTACGAGTATTATACAGGGAGTTGTAACGACCACTACATTAAATTTAGGAAATGATTATTGGGATCAATAGTAACAAAAAAAACAAATAACTTTTTTCTGAATTCCCTTTAAATAAAAAGTTACAGTTTTCATATAATCTAATTGATTTATTTAGTGTAAAAGGATCTAATGTTCCGCACGAACGTGGGAATGAAAGGCGCGCGGTGAATGAGTGAGCAGGGATGAGTGCGCGGAGAGAGGAGATGCGTGGCAACGGCGCGACGTGAGTTTTTCGACTCCGACCGTTCGCGCGCCAGCACCCTCCCCCCACGCGCGTCATATCACACTAGACGAAAACATGAATTTCAAAAATTAATATCTCCAAAACTAGACACTTTAGAGAAAAACTTTATTTACTTTTTTGTCTCGGAGAAACATGAGGATTGCGCTGGCGAAATTAATGTACTGGCCGTTACAAAATCCTGTATACTACTTGTTGTTGCCTGTGCCTTTTTTGCTCATTACGGACAGACACTGCGTTTTATGCAATGGAGGGAGCCATGCTGGGAATATATGGCGCATAACGAGGCAATCCGCCAACCCACCAAAGTAGTTGGTATTGGATACCGGTTGGCTAAGCTCAAGTGGCAGTGGGCTGGGCAGGTCAGCCGATGAGACGATGCCCTTTGGCGTATTTAACCGTGTCCTACACTGGCGGCCGTTGCAGGAAAATTGAGCGTGGGACGACATCATATAGATACGTCTGCGGAAAGCAGTGGTTCCGTACCACCCGGGGAGGATTGGAGTAAAATTGGAGAGGCGTATGCCCAGCAGTGAACGCATACACGTTGACTGACTGACTGCGTTTTATAATAATAACTAGTTGTGCCCGTGGCTCCGCCCGCTCTGATATTTGACTTCTCTGCTAACTTCATAATCATTGCCATTTATCGTGATGAAAAGTAGCCTATAATTGATGGGAAGAACCAAGCTATCCGTAGAAGCAAACTTTATTAAAATCGGTTCAGTGGTTCTCGCGTTATAAGCGGACAGACAGACAGACAGACAGACAGACATACAGAAAGCAGATGTTGGATTTTATTAAAGGTAATAAATTAATAGAAGATAGAGCAACATCTTCTGTCTGTATGTACGCTCATAACTCGAGGACCGATTTCAATGCAATTTTCACCAATGCAATCTGACATCACATCCGAATATACTATCTGTATGTATAAAAACAGGATATCGCGTACGCGAGCGATGCAGCTGGTACAGCTCGACTCCACAGAAGCCACGTTCGCCGGCACGCACGTGTTCACTCCACTCTACCGTGATGTATAGAGTCCGCATCACTCCACATCACCCGCCTCGCGCGCCAGCTGCCAGCGCGGCACACTGTGCTGATTCCTATCTATCAAACCGGACCATGGAAGAAAGAAATATGTCTAAAGTAGAATGGACTACTATTTGTATAATATAATATAATAATAATAATGGAGCGTTGACGTCGGCCGAGCCACAACATCTACGGCGAGGGCGACGTCCACCATCGGCAAGCTTGGGGTCATCGGGACTTCACGTCCCGTCTAGTGCCCCCGCTACCGGTGGTGGTGCGTGCGACCATGAGGCGACGCGCGCGCGAAGAATATGACTTCAAAGAGCTGCGCGACGATGTCGCCGTGCAGTCCGGCGGATACGGAGCTCTCCGAGATGGGGGTGGTGGTGGCCTACGTGTCTAGTACCACCACCTATCGCTCGTAGCTTGCCTCGCGTCGTCTCGGAGAGCTCCGTAGCCACGGCCTGCACCCGCCGGTGTGCTTGGAGGCCTGCCTCCCGCCGCTGGCGGTATTACCGTTTTTAATTTTTTTATCAATTTTGTGTATTTTTATTACTTTGTATTTTTAATACTTGTGTAATATATGTAAAATTAATAGAAAATTTTGAAAATGTGAAATAAAGAACATATTATTATAACCGTTTATTAGATGAAAAAAAAGACATGAAACAATATTATAAAACACACGTATATAATTTGTATTCATACATGTTTTTTATTTGTTTTACTTTCATACGTCTTTTAACTTAAAAATGTTGTATATTTCACACACTTAGGTCTTGCGTGGACCTAAACATTTATGGCGCGCATTGCTATAAAAGTATTTTATTACCAAATATCCCTATATTTAATCTTGTCCATTGTTTGTATTGTATTGTATTGTTGTATTGTTTATTGGTCATTCATATGGCAGTTGAACTGCGCTCGAACTTGTCACAATTTGTTCTATCCGGTTCGATTACACCCACGAAGAAGAACCGACAAGAAACATCGCAGAGTATTTTTTTAAACATATTTTTACAAGTATTTTGTGACTAGCCACATAATAACACCGCCCATAGTCTATCTATGTAAAACACAGCTTGAGAGCAAGATAACAATTTTGCTGAGAGTTCTGACTACGAAGACTTATTAACCCTTCGTATGAACCGCCAACTTAAGTGAATCAGGTGTAAAGAGCCTTTGTCAAACTTGGATACGTAATTTGTATCAATATAAATTGTGTTAGTATATTAAACTACAATGTAGTATAATTTTATTGTCAAAAATAAAAAATAAAAATTATGAATATTTAAGATACTTGAAGTATCAAGTTGTCAATGGGTTAATCAAATTGAGGTACTAATGGTACCTAGTCAAGAGTTAACTAATTATGCAGGTAAGTAGCATATACATAGGTATACCATTCAGATAATATGCTGCCAATTGGAGCAGGCCAGTCTCCGACAGTTGCGACAAGTACGAAAAGCATTACGGTTTAACAACTCACTTCCACTTGCGATAGAGCACGTAGGATCTTTGTTCTGTGTGCACACTGCAGCTTCAGCTCTCGAAGATCGTTCCTCTCTATTCATCTTTTGTGATTTTATTGTTCTATGTACCGCATGGGAATATAGCGGTGGTAACTTTTTTTATGTATTTGTGCTCGCATTTTGTTGGGCCATCTTTTACTGACCGTGTTCCAAGCAAGGCCCAAGGGTGTGAAATACATAACATTTTTAAGGGGGGTGGTCAACATCACAGGTATGTCGGTGTAAAGGCAAAAGAGAGTATAAGTGCCGAAAAGGAGATTTAGGAGGGTACTAGGCAAACATCACATCGTATTATCCTAACTATAGCCACATTTCGAGCGATTTAACTATAATTTATATGCTTATAGTTAGATAAAGATTGAAGGTATATTGTGAATACATTATTGTAAGTAATTTTCTAAATTCTCTGAA
Source organism: Nematopogon swammerdamellus (assembly GCA_946902875.1). Taxonomy (NCBI): domain Eukaryota; kingdom Metazoa; phylum Arthropoda; class Insecta; order Lepidoptera; family Adelidae; genus Nematopogon; species Nematopogon swammerdamellus. Next base: position 17,009,852 of record OX336345.1, read on the forward strand.
AAATAAGTGGGTGAAACGTGGTAAAAACTTTCGACGATCGTTCGTGATGCTGATGACTCAATAAAGCATGAACTCATGAGACAAAAAAATAAAGTATTAAATTTTTCTCGGAATACTCATTTTTAGCTCCGGTGTTGTAGGTATATTTCATTTCATCTAAACATAAAAATGACAGGAACATAGTAGATTGGACTGTCCTTATGACAAGAAAAAAAGTTGTAAAAAAAACCATGCAGATGAATTGAGAAGCCTCCTCCTCTTTGAAAGTCGGTTGAAAATCGGATAAGGTTTACGGGTCTAGAAAACATTAATGCCGAAAGACGATTTTGTATGGAAATTAAAACAAGTAAAAATATGTGTACAATTATGTGCTCATAACGAATATGTTGCCTACATAAAAGCGAACGTTTCGAGAGATTTTCTTTTTATTTTAAAATTTTAAATAAAAAAATTAAATTGTTTTGACGCCCGCGCCCATTACTATAAATAAGTGTGCTAGTTGCTTGTAGCTAATATTGAGCAGTTCTTGAGTTATATATAATAATCGAAGATTATTATACTGCAACATGCAAGTATACAATAATATCTCATAATACTGATACTTTTTATAGTTCTACGAAATACCCTTCTTCAGATAACAGGTCCTCGTCAGACGATCGACGTGGCGTGCGCCGCCGGCGCCGCCGCTCCGCCGCGCGCGCCGCCCACGTCTTCCGTAGTTGCACGTGCGTTTCTTATGTTTATTTTAGTACAAACATTTCGAATAAAACATTGTTTGAAGTGTTTACCTGTGTGTACACTCCCGTGAGATTCTTTGGATATTGTTTGCTTTTAAGTTTACTTAAAAATTAAGAAAATACTTAAATCAAAATCATAATAAAAAAAAAATCTAAATTAGACATTGATTGAAGTGTTTACCTGTTTGTATACTCCTGTGAGATTCTTTGGATATTGTTTAAGTTTACTTAAAAATAAAAAAAATATCTACTCAAATCAAAATAAAAAAATAAAATTAAAAATCTAAATTATAAAGTGTTTAAATAGGTCAGGCACATACAGATACATATAGCTAGCTATACGACATTGCTCGGTCAAACTACTGATCAAATTAATAAGTTATTCTCCCCCCGCCGTCCCCTTTCCACCGCCACACAGCACGCACTGGACAAGAATTGCATCCCTACACGCTGGACTTGCCAAATATTCTTCAGATAGAGCAAAAAAAAAACCCCAGAAAATTACTCTCAGAAAGTGTACAATATCAGAAAGTGTACAATATTAACTGTTGGTCTCTCTCTCTCACCCCCCCCCCCCCCCCCCCTATCTCTTTATCTCGTAAGGGAACCAGGGAATTTTTTTTCTAATTAAAAACAAAAAATAATATTTTCAACAAGGTGCATAGATTTTTTGTCACACAGAGCTAACTCCCGAGACACGCCCCGCCACCAAACCCGAGCCATTGTGACAAGACTGAGACGAACACGAGTCTAGAATGACAGACCAAAACGAACCACCATTCTCAAGTCACAGCATTACAAAATGATTCTAAAAGTGGACGAAATAAAGTAGGAATTTCAGTGGAAAGCTACAAATGGATGGTCGCTTTCAACTGTCAAATGAAATTAGGTTTGCTGCTACACTTTCCGTCCGTCTCCAGCGGCTGGTTGTAAAACAATAATAAACGCGGGAGTAAGTACACAATTTAGCAGACCAGATGTACCGGGCCGGTACGTGACCGAATATATTGTTTTTCTTGTATCTCTGCGTGGGCGATGCTTGCGGGATAATAATTTCGGGAATGTTAATATTTGAAATGAAAACACAGTAGGGTTTATTACAGCTTCGAGGAACTTATGAGAATAAACATGGTACTAGCTGCCTATTATAAAATTATTAACTAGTTAACACAACGCCACGCCTCGCTCCCAATGGACTAAGCAGAGGCAGAGCCAGGCTTTAACGCAGATCCCACGCCTCTATGTATTATGTATGTGCCTCTGATCTGACTGACACACAAATTTTATGGTCCAAATCAGGCTTTTTTGTATGGAAACTGACACGATTGGCTACATCACCTACAACATTCGTGATGCCCATAAAACTTTGGTGAACTAGGTGCTATGTCAGTGCTTCTATTTGGTTGCGCCCGCTACACTGAACTGTACCGAAACACGAACTATAGCCACCTCGACCGACCTTTCATTCAGTGCGGTGGTAGCACCTAGTAAGGTGAGAAACCATCAACTGTTTCAGAGGCTACATTATGAGCATTTTTTTAATTGGAAACATTTTCATACAATCAATTTAATCTCTTTCCGTCTTACCGTCTTTATAAACCCAGTAGAGCGTCTAAGTTCCCAAAAACCATAAATTATTAAAAAAAACTCTGTTCACAAATATTTGTCAAACTGTAAATTTTTAGATTCTCACAAATCAGGATTTCCTAGAGAGTTGATTTTTGAAAATTCATACCCTACGAAAGTTTAATCAGGGGATTAAAGTTTACATTGAAGTTAGTCATTTTTGAAGAAGTTAGTCATTTAGAAATATGGAAAATGGTGTTTAGTATTATCTTTATAAATAAAAGGAAGTTGTATCAGTGTTTTTGGAAATTCATCTCCTAAGAGGCGAGTGAGGGAGAGGAGATTAGCAAAAAGCTAGTCTAAGAATAAATCAAATATTCTCCGAGAAGTCAGACAATAAAGTGTGACTCTCATCTCATATAGCGCGGACTCGTGTGATGTTCGCGGAATCATATTGCGCGTGGCGTGATAGACGAGTAGCTCGTGTGAGGGCGCCTTCAACGGTTTTATTGAGACGTCTGATCTGACTGGAGTAGGAATGTATTGGTATTAAGAAAACCTAGATTTATCGGTCTGCAAAAAAATCATAAACATATTATAAAAAAAAAAAACAATTCTGCATGCAACGTGTGCAATTTCAGTTCTTCCCTTTGCTCGTGCGGGCTATACTGGATGAAAAATATAAATTACGAATATTTTCACAACCCAAATATTGTCACCGATATTATTTCAATCGGTGGTACTAATCCGGACGGGCTTGGTCCTATATTATTTAAGATATTAAATCGAAACCGCTTGGGTAAAGTTTCTCGAAATATTTACCAGCGAGCGAAACTTGTGGTAATTTTTTTATTTTGTCATAATTAAACGACGTAATAGGTAAACTATCTTTAGGTTATCGATCAACTTTGTAGATAATAATCTTTTTATTTAATGAAATGGTATTGTTTCAAGTTAAATGTGGGACACTGAGGAACGCCGAAGGTGCGACGGTACTTCACGTCGGACCAAAAGCTGCTTCTGTATAATTCGCAGATCAGGTCCTGCTTGGAGTACTGCTCGCACCTGTGGGATGGCTCTGCCAAATACCAGCTTGCGCCTCTGGAATCGATCCAGCGTCGAGCCCGCGATCTAGAACCACTGCAACACCGTAGGGATGTCGGCTCCCTAAGTGTGTTCTATCGCTTATTCCATGGGAAGTACTCGGAGGACCTGTTTAAGGCGATCCCGCCGTCCCCTTTCCACCTCCGCACCACGCGCACTGGGCAGGGATTGCATTCCTACACGCTGGACTTACCGCGGATGCGTACCGATCGATTCTGCAGATCTTTGCTTCCTTTACAGAACCGGTAAACTTTGGAACGCTCTCCCTGCCCATATATTTCCCCCCAAGTACATTATCGGGTCCTTCAAGAGGGGCGTGAATGGGCACCTATCAGGCCGGCATGGCATTCGCAACTCCCGCATACGACCGAATGGGCGCCTTTAGACACCTCATGGGTGCCTCGGCGCCATATGGCGAGATTACAATTTAAAAAAAAACAAAAAAACGCTCTCCCAGCCCACATATTTCCACCCAAGTACAGTCTCGGGTCACCTGTTAGACCGAAATGACATTCGCAACCCCCACGTGCGATCGAATGTCCATGGGCGTCGTAAGACACCTTATGGGTGGCTCGGCGTCTAAATTTATATCCACTAAAATGTATGAAAATTGTGAATTTATTTTTATATATATAAAAAAAAATTACACATGCAAAGTTGTTCATTTGAGGTCAATAATCACCCTTAAATCCGCCTCCTCAGAACCACACCTATTGGTAGTCATTCATTCATTACTGAATCAGCCTGTTCAGAAACAATAGTGACAATAGTCTTCCATCGGCCAATTTTTCTGAGTATTGTGGCAAGAAAAGAGGAAGGAAAGGGAATCGGACGCAGTGGACAGGTATTAAGGAATTAGACCTTTTGAAAGTACGAAAATAAAATAAAAGGGCGGTGTTACCGGGCACGTGATTTACGATGTTTGTTCCTGTAAGTATTTTTCGGATATTTTGCCTTCTGTTTCGTTTTCTAGAATGAATTGAGAAACTACAATTTGTGTTTTACTATACTGAAACGTAGGTATAAACTCAGTTTTGTTGCTGTAGGACATTTGAGGATTCTTTAATACGAGTATAGATATATTTTTTTAATTAATTTATTTTCAGGGCTTTTAACAATAATTTGTTAATATCAGCCCCATAGTAGAGGTATGCAAAATAAAATGAAGGGAAGCACTGACATGACACCTAGTTCACCAGGTGTTATGGGCTGACATCACGGATGTGGTAGGTGATGTAGACAATCGTGTTAGTTTCCATAAAAAAAAAATATATTGCATTATATTTTTCTGCAAGGACTTATTTTTATACTAATTAATTTAGAAATGAATGTTTATAGCATTGGCCCTATGCATTGGCTCCATAGTACAATCTAAAGATGAGTTTTTGGTGGTGTGACCGACTGTTCTGGGCGTCGGCTTCTCTTGCGAGAGGTTCGAATCCGGCCGGCGCGGCGCGGCGTGTGCCAATGAGATTTTTCTGGTGGAACAAATTACGTGCATACCTACAGATCCAAAGGTTGCCTGGGAGAAATCCTTGTAAGGGATAAGTCCGCCTTTGCCCCTCATGTAAATTACTTATTGTCTGTTTATGTAAACATGTTTTTTGGAGTAAAGTATTTCTATCTATCTATCTATTGTACGCGCGCGAGCATATGCGCCGCGTAATGCCGCGTACACATTGGTGTATCATGTAATGTAACGCACGAATTTGCCGTACACATTGCTGTAATGTAACACGTAATGTAACACAATTCCCATAGTCTGGACCACAGAGCATAGAACTGCGCGCGCATTACTTCTGCGCTAGTATTTCATGCTCTGTGGTCTGGACGTCTAGCGAGCGCGAGCCGAGCCTACATCGAGCACGATACGAGCATTACAAACCATGCTCGCAGCGATCCTTCGGTTGTCGGTTTTTTGACGAACACAAAGGGGCTCGCAGTGCGCTCGGGCCAGCAGCGTGGACGGTTGTGTTTTCGACGAGCACGAGCACGAAGCGAGCGCGCAACTTGGCTTGGCCTTGGCAGTATTTTTATTTATTTCTTCATTTATTTCTCAGTCAGTCAGCGTGTCTACGTCCACTGCTGGACATACGACTCTCCAATTTTCCTCCAGTCCTCCCGGAATTCAGCGGCACGGAACCACTGTCTTCCGCCTACGTACTTGATGTCGTCGTCCCACCTGGCGGGTGGTCTTCCCACACTCCGTTTGCCTGTCCACGGCCGCCAGTGTAGGACACGGTTACTCCAACGGTCGTCGTCTCTCACCACCGTCGACGTCGACGTTTTGTTTTTTGTTTTTTCATCAGTTGATGTATTATCAAAAATGAAGCACTGGCAATCGTCAGAGCGAGAAGTTGATCGTCGCCCTCCATGTCGCTTCGCGCCGCGTGTTCGCGGCAAATTGGCGGAAACAGATGCTCGTTCGAGGCTCGTAGTGAAGGCTCGCTTCGTGCTCGCGAGACGTTCACACTGATGAAATGTTACATTACATGGTACATTACATGATACGTTACCCAACACCGGCGCTAACCCCAGCGCGGTAAGGAAGCGGGTGGGAAGCGCGCTTCCCCTTCCCCCTTTACTTCTGGCCGCGCAGCGCATGTGCTCGTGCGCCGATAATACCTGTTTTGCTTCACCGTTTGGTGTAAAACTGTAGGTCCCATTACCTTGCCCTTTGGTGGTAGTCCAAAATTGTAGCCGACTGGGTTGATACCACAGATCATAGAAGTATTTTTGAAGATTTCTGTGGTTGATACCATCGTACTGGACGTTAGATGACCGCATAGCAGTCTCGGTTACGTTCTCCTCTAGTCCACTTAGCCAGCAATCCAAAGGGAAGTCTCCGGTATGGCACCTACCTTCTCGATTGTTATTTTTTTATTTTTTTATGGTAACTGACACGGTTGGCTACATCAACTACAACATCCGTGATGTCAGCCCATAACACCGGGTGAACTAGGTGCCATATCAGTGCTTCCCTTCCGTCGTGCCGGCTACAATGAACTGGACGGAAAACACAAACTATTTACATAGCCGTTTCGACCGACGTTTCATTCAGTGCGGTGGTAGCAATCCGGGCGGGTTGAACCCTACCACCTAGTAAGGTAAGAAGGGAAGGGACCTACGGTTTTACGTGGAATCCGAACCACGGTCAGCCTCCAACGTTCGAGCGGTCACCCATCCAAGTACTGACCGGCCCAGCGTTGCTTTACCATCAATAGCGACAGTCGACTGTCTGCACCACTGAGCTATCGAGGCTGACAAATCGATGATCGTTGGTGATATTGGGTTGTCGGAGCATGTGCTTTGGCCCCTCTGATTCAGCCTCCCATACCGAATGACATAAAAGAAAAACTTGAACAATTTATTACTGCTGCTGCTAAACTATAATTTATGCATACAAGGAGAATTTAATTCGAACTATAATACCAGCATAACCTATCGTACCTGAGGCACTGCCCGAGATAAGAACATTCCTCAACTAACTACCGAACTATTGCGAGCGACCCGCAGCCGTACTCCGGCGCGTCGTGTCGCGAGTCGCGACTCGCGTCGCGTCGCGTCGCGTCGCCGAGCGTGAGTAGGGTTGCCAGATCAGAGATGAGCTTTTTCTGGACTAAAATTTCGGGATTTTACGATTTAAGTCGGGACAAATAAATAAAAGTAATAAAAATAACTTGAAAGAAAAATAACGTTTAAAAATAACATCGCGCTCGTGCGCGATGGCGGCGCGGCGGGGCGGCGGCGCGGCGGCACATGGGCTAGGTTGGCTAGGCTAAAGCTAACGCTGCTTTCAACTTTGCGGAGGACAAAATTTTGCCGGGACAATTTTTTCCAAAGCGGGACTCTGGACAAAGAGTAAAATTTCTGGACAATCCCGCTCAGTCCCGGCCACCTGGCAACCCTACGTGAGTGAAGCTCGAGGTAGATCCTCGCGAAACACAATTATCACGCCGAGTGCTAATCGGATAAGCGACGCGACGCTGTCGACTACGACTACGACACGTTTCGCTATTCCCAGTCCAAGTACTTCTCCGCGCCACCGCCTAAACGTAAGCGTCCACATGCTTTTTTTTATGTAATTCGGTGTGAGTGGTGGAGTCAGAGGGGTCTCCGACTCCGACCAGCTATTATCACCTGCGAGAAGGTGAGTGCCATACCGGAGACTTCCCCTCCCTATGCATTCCATTGCGTCTACTCGTATGTATACACGTGGACTCTTTAACACGTCTTGCTTTGCTTCGTCCTACCATAGTAAAATAAGAATAGTATACCATCTCCATACTAGCGCACCGATTTTGTACGCACACAAGCGCGCACCAGCAGCGCCCGTTGTCCGTACGCAACCACTACTTACATTCTCACAGTCAAGGACGCCCCGCGCTTAATGAATGACGCATTTGTGCCGTTGCGTGCCTGCCGCTCGCTCGCTAGTCGAAATATTTATACCAACAGTGTGTGCATTGTGTTGGGGTTGTGAGTTGTGACAGCCCTGGTGGCTCGGCGCAGCGTAAGTAATTATTTCAAGAAAAGGCCTCGAGATGCTCGATACTCTTCTTAGTTTACTATGGTTCTACTAATACGTCAGGTCGCTTTTCGCAAAATGACGTAAGGCGTTCACGAATTGTCGCACTTCGTCTTTCATCTTACTCTTCGCGCTTCGTCTACTCCGCTCCGCCCCGTCGCGTCTCGGTCGCCATATGCCGCGCCACAGGCGCGCCACGCGACTGCACCGCTCTTCGCCAAATGCCGCGTCGCATTTCGCACGTTCTCGTCATTTCAATCTCGCCCGCTACACCGTATTTCGCATAGAGAAATAATAATATGTCTCTGGTACTTCGCTATATGCCGTACATACCGCGGCGCCCCGCCGCGCCGCCGCGCCGCCGACAGTTTCGCCAGTTTCGCCGTCCTCGGTGCTTGCCACTCTGCGATGTCAAATAGTCGTGCCATCACGTCACCAGTGGCAACTCTGCGGCCGCTGCACTGTCTGTCTGGCCTAAGGCCGCGTAGTCAGTTGAGCGAGCTATAGAGCGTTCCAACTAAATCTTCTCTTCGCCGTTATGTTGGCTCCACTGCCAGTGTCACTGTCAGTGCTTAAATTCCTGTTGCCAGATTGGGAAGATTATATCTATACATATAATAAAATCGTAGAGGTAAGAAAGTCTGTACATTGAATATATTCGGAAAAAAACTAACCAGGGTGGCTTAAAATGAGATACTGAACATGTTAGAATAGTTTTTAAAATTTTTGTTTGTTTGTTTGTTTGTTTGTTTGTTTGTTTGTCTGTACGCGCATCACGCAAAAACCACTGAACGGAATTAGACGAAACTTTGTATAGTGGCAGTTTATATGCCGGGTTAACATAATACGTAAAAAAAAAACAAAAATAAAAAAAAAATTAACAATTATAAACATTATTGCGCGTTTAAAATCACGTAATCCAAAGTACATAATTATATCTTGAGAACTGGCAGCAAATACAATTTGAATAAAATATTCATTCGAAATTTAAAAATAAGTAGATACAACGAAAATGACAGTTCTTCTTTTTTATAACTTGAACACAATAGTCTATACATATCTATTCTTTCTATACATATCATAAAATCGTAAATGCAAAAATGTCTATTTGTACGCGCATCTCGCAAAAACCACTGAACGGAATTTGACGAAACTTTTTATAGTGACAGTGTATATCCCGGATGAACATAATAATTAAAAATATAATAAGAATCACGTAATCCAAAGTAAAGGTAAAAAACTATTTTAAATGTCATGTTGACAACGGAGAACTGTCATCTCGACGTGAGCTGGCCGGTGACAAATTGTTTGATTAATAAAAATAATAATTGAAAGTCGAAGTTATGTCGCTGTCATTGGTGCAATAACATATATATATCTGTTGCCCGCGGCTTCGCTCGCGTGAAATTCGTATTTAAAAAAAAGAAAGTAAGTAACTAAAGGCGGGCCCGAAGGCGGATCTGCGCTCACGTAAACGATATTCCTTGTCGATGAAAGTAACTAAGGCTCGCCCTTAGTTACTTTTAGCCGAAGGCGGAGCTGAGTTCAGGAAGAAGAAAAACATTCTTGAAGAAAGTAAGCAACTAAGGGCGAGGCCGAAGGCCGAGCTACGTTCTGACAAATAATAAACCATCTCGAAGAAAGCAAGTAACTAAGGGCGAGGCCGAAGGCCGAGCTGCGTTCAGGAAGAAGCTAAACCATCTCGAATAAAGTTAATTAATATTAAGATTGAGTTAATTTAATTTAAATTTTATTATAAAGTCCACGCTTCTAACGGCAAATATACCGTGCATCCTAGAACCTCGCGGTTACTCCCGGCTGGATGGCAAGAGGCCCGATGCTATCACCTTAGTGCCATGGACTAAGGGTAGTTCTTTGATGTGGGACGCCCCTTTTGTTCTCACATTGGCTCCAAGTCACATTAGGACATCTTCAAGAGCGGCTGGCGCGGCCGACGCTGGGGCGGAGAGCCTCAAACGCAGCAAATATAGAAATATAATTCAAGATTTCGAATTTGTTGCGTTTGCTGTTGAAACCCTCGGTCCGTGGAGCAGTGAAGCCAAAAGAGGCTTGAGCTGGTTGACGCAACTGGTGTCCCGCCATCAAGGGCTTATGTACTTCATTCAAAGGGTAAGCCTTGCCATCTAGCGGGGTAATGCCGCAAGTGCTCTAAGAACATTTGAAAATGCCCGTTTTGATAGTTATTTTAATGTTTGTTAGGTATGTTTAATTCTTTAGTTATTAATATTACTTTTTTCGTCTTCCTGATCGCAGCTCGGCCTTCGGTCTCGCCCTTACTTACTTCCTTTATTTGAGAAAGATTTATCGTTTACCTGAAAGCAGCTCGGCCTTCGGCCTCGCCCTTAGTTACTTACATTCTTCTTTGGAATACGAATTTCACGCGAGCGGAGCCGCGGGCTCAGCTAGTTACCTAATAAAGTAATAGGTATTTACCGTATAATAAATACGGTAAATACTGATAATTAGAGGTAAATCTGTACACATAGCAACCCTAAACGCTGTTTTGACAGATAGACAGTGGAGCCAACATAACGGCGAAGGGAAGATTTATATGGAACGCTCTCTACGTAGCAACGTACACGACAGAATATGAACTATTTAAATGAAAATTTATAAGAATAGAAATACATGCGAACTTATTCAATTTGATTGTATTGCTGTCGTGAGTCGTGTCTGTTGTGAGCTTAAAAGCGAGCGAAATGATTGTATATAAAAAAAATTATAAACAGAACAGTTTTAATGTTTGACGCATATTTTGTACTTTCTCGTACCTACCTTGCAAAATAACAAGTGCAAATAACAAAATAACAAATAGCAAGTATTTCATTGTTCAAGAGCAGTTTTTTATCAATTGTCCTATTAACAGATCCCTAAAGAAATAGGGAAAATAGAAAGAAATGAAAGGGGAAACAATATCTTTATTTATCTTCAATGCAAACAATTTACACTTTAATAATAAAATTAGAAAAACATGAAATAATAGGTCAAGATAGGTGTTGGTAATTTAAATTAATGTGTTTATGTAGTTTAAATATATTTTAGCTATGGAATATTTATACTATTTACCACATAATGCTTAATTAGGTAAGCATCTTTGTAATCAGATGTAGTTTGTTTTTACCTATAATTACCCGCTGTTTATGTGTCCAAGCTGTCTGTTCGTTTTGTTTTGTATAAATGTACTAATTAGTTTTGTTTTAATTTTATTGCTGTACTTAATACGCACTTGAAATGTATCAATAGGCTGGTTGATTGACAGATATTACCTGAGGCATTAAATCCGCCTTTCGTAACATTTATTATATACAGCATTTTGGATTTTAATTTTTTTGACATGTCTATTGAATTAATGTTTGATGATTTTAATGAATTTTATTGATTTTAATCTAAGACTTTAACTGTTAATTATTTTAATGATTTTTAATTGTGACAATTGGAAAATTGCAATTGATTTTATGTAAGGGAAATAATAATATAAATTAGGCTAATTTTAGATACCGATATATCCAATATTCTAAGCAAGTCCCTTGACCTGATTGGGCTCTGATTGAATGGAATATTTTGAGTAGATATTTCGAATTGTTACCAGTTCAAATGCAATCTGTATTGCCCACGAATGATTTTCGAACAAATACAAATACATATTGCATCAATAAATATCCCGTTAATATCTTTAATATCGATCCGTTAATATCTTTGGTACGCGACTATGCTCATATGAAGTCAGGGCCGATGCTGACTGTAGTTAGTTTATACAAAGACCAACTCCGTCTGTGGTTAATCAAGAGCTTTCAATAAACTTGCCGAAGGAGGGCTTGTGCAAGTATGACTCGGATTATATTTTATGTAAATATTTAACTTGCAAACTTCTTGTCGCAGAAACTTTGGCTTTCCGGGCGTCAGCTCAATTCCCTCGGCTTGAGAATTTCCGGAGATTTACCTACCAACCGGCCGACACGTGCTGTTTTGGAAATTAAAATGATGAGAAGTTTGATTAAAAATAGCACGCTGAATATTAATTGGATATTCAAGGTCAACGCAAGACTGAAACGGATTTAGGGTCGCTACGCTAATATACGTGGTATATTAGGAAACCAGCATGTCTACAAACCCTATTCTGCCAAACTCGCTATGTCAGCGTATTACACCTGGTTCCTGTCGCATTAGGTGTCATGCAGTGCTTCCCTTTGGTCATGCCGAATGTACTGAACTGGTCGGAATATATGAACTAATCTTCATAGTCTTCGTACCACTCCGGACTGGTACGAAGACTATAAATATGAAGAGCCCCATTGTCTAGTAAGATAAGGGAAGGGATCTTACAGTTTGGACTGATTTAGCCCCATTGACTAGTAAGATAAGGGAATTGATCTACAGGCCGGACTGATTTAGCCCCATTGACTAGTAAGATAGGGGAATTGATCTACAGGCTGGACTGATTTAGCCCCATTGACTAGTAAGATAAGGGAATTGCTCTACAGGCCGGACTGATTTAGCCCCATTGACTAGTAAGATAGGGAAATTGATCTACAGGCCGGACTTATTAAACCCCATTGACTAGTAAGATAAGGGAAGGGACCTACAGCCCGGACTGGTTTAGCCTTATTGTCAAGTAAGATAACGGAATGGATCTATATACAGTCCGGGCTGGTTCAGCCTTATTGTCTAGTGAGTTAATTGACGGGATCTGCAGTGCGGACTTAAATTCGCGGTGTAGCAGCTGATTAGCCAACAATGCCAGGTTCCATAAAATTTCTCAAGTGCGAGTTTTACTCGCGCACGGATGGTTCCGTATATCCGCTATTACCATACCTGTCAAAAAACCATTATTCGTCTATATTTTGTCTTTCTATAGTAGCGTGAATAATCGATTCTTATCACGTTTCTTGTATGGGGACCCAATTATTTCTTTACTTTTTTTAAAATTATTATTTGCTGGCACATTGGCCATAATAATACAATATATTCTGTGACATTTCAACCGGCTATCGTTTGAACCGTAATAGGTTACTGTTCAAACGATACAGCCCTAGCACGAACGGACAAACAGACAGACTGACGGCGTAGGCTTAGTAAGAGGCGAGGTAATAGGCTTCCTAATAAATGGATACGAAACCCTAAAAAAAGGTTAGCAACAATGACATAATATCCAGAATATCGTGATACAGCAGTATTCGTGTCGTTTGAAAGATCATAAATATGTTTCGAGGCAGTCGGCACTGTTTCGTACTTTCAGTCGTAAACGTTGGAGTACCCTACGTGACCACAATAGTTGCCCGTAAACTACGTCTGTGACAAAGTAATGCTAAATGTGGGACACACTATTTCTGTGTCTGTTTCAAGAATATCGAGTATGAACAAGTAGAAAAGTCTGCGTCTCGTGTCGACGTGATGAAAAAGCCTGCGTCTCGTGTCATTACTAAACAGTTTTTTATGTGTAGATTAGCGCTGTTAGAGACAGGTTTGTGAATAATGTGAAATTGTAGTTGAACTAACGTGTGAAAAGAAAATAAGATTTAAAAAATTATGGTAATCGGCACTTTTTATTGTAGCGACTTTGTACAAATGATGTTAATTTTGAATATGTTACAATAATTGTAACACCACTACAATTTTTGGTCTGGAGAATTGTGATATGTATAGGTAGTTTTTAAGGGCATGGGCAAATCTCCGGTAGTACTTTTTTTTCACAGTGATTTTTCAAAAATTAATCAGTTTTAATGTAAACTGAACAAAAATTCACTGAAAGGGCTATAGCAACAGTACAGTCTAGGAGTAAACCTAAAAACTATTCATTACGTACTAGCTACATGTCTCCTCTACTTGCATACCAAAATTTATTAGATTTTGTGGAATAGATATCCAACTAGAGCGGTTTATGTGACTAAAATAGAGAAATTTCAAAAAAAGTAAAAAAAAATCATTACTTCTGAACTATTGATTTTCGCGGAACTAATGTTGTTTTTAAATGAGTCAACATGATGTCCTCTATCTAAAAAAAAAATTTGGACCACTATAACTGGGCCACCCTGTATGTATAAGAAGTCCTTAACTAATGGATTCGACCTCAACACTGAGCTCAAGCGTGAATAAATGCCGGAATTAAAAACTCACCAGGGCGATGGGTTCCTTGCGATCCAATAAGCCTCCAATAAGCCTCCAGCGAGTAAATAATAGAATTGACCACGAGAAAAGCCTTTTAAAAGGAATGCTTTATTCATTTTAGAAGCCTCCGGCTTGTAGCGACTAAAGGAGGATGTTCCAGTTGAACTAGATTTTTTTTTGTTTTTTTATTTTATTCTTAAAAGAATGTATAATGTTTTGCATTTCCATTGAGAACCATTATAGCCGGCTCCACATACATCCAAAAGAGGCCAACATTGCTCAACAAGGTGCCATGTCTATGTCCATGGCTACACTGAACTAGACGAAAATCACATTTTCATAGCCGTTTCTACCAAATTTTCATTCACTGAAGTGGGACCAGTCCGTACGAAGCAAGAAAGGGACCTATAGTTTTACGTGGCATCCGAACAACGGCCAGCCTAAAAGGTCTCCGACGGTCACCCATCAAATTTCACGATCGGACGTCGATCCATAGTGCCACCTATCTACCGATGCTGACGGCTTACTCTCACATCGATAAGATCTGTTGATATGACAGTTCGATGTCTCCGGCCCCAGTAGCCACAGACACACCCAGAGTCACGCCTGCTTCCCACCGGGGTCGCCAGAGACAGCGGACAGCCGCAAACAATATTGATCTAATCTGCAAACTTAATGAACTTCTCTTGTCAGGCGCAATGTTGGCAGTGCGTTATGTTGACATGAGGTTAATTTGTATGCGCGGAAGGCTATCTCGTACTTAGTGAAGCAATGCTTAGAGAGGTCGAGGTTCGATTTCTGGCGTGCATTATATATCTGATCAATCATATATCGGACAGCGGATCAGCCTGGTGATCCGGGGGGGGGGGGGGGGGGGGGGGGGGATGCTGCTTCAGTCATGTCATGGGGACCATGCTAATGGTCCCTATGGAAGATTATTTTTATTAACCTCCAACGAAAAAGGGGTGTTTATAAGTTTAACGTGTTTGTGTATGTGTCTGTCTGTGGCATCGTAGCTCACAAACGGATGGACCGATTTGGATGCGGTTTTTTTAAAGCATGAAATAAAAGAAAAATTACAAATTTAAAAAATCCCCGACCCTTAAAAAGTCAAAAATAATTTCAGTTTACTTTAAGTAAATAAAATATAAAAACTCAGAGCAGCGCGGGAATTTACTTAGCGCTCCCCCGACTCCTTTATGTAAGTAAACTGAAAATATTTTTGATTTTTTAAGGGTCGAGTAAATTTGTAATTTTTTTTACAGTTGGATTTACTTTTATAGTTAATTTTGTTGATTTTAGGTCTATGTTAATTATCTTTAAGTATTCAAATAAAGTATTACATATAATACGTTTGATCATTATTATCAATAATTGAAAATATGATCAATCCAATGCAGATATGATCAATCCAAGGCTTAAAAAAAAAAAAAAGAGAGTCGCAGTTACTACGTCGGTGTGGTTTAAGTGAAACCGTGTGGAAACACTTTCAGCGGCTTTTGACCAGGCGGTCAGCTTTGCTGGTTGATTTCCGCTTTGAAGCGGTTGTCTTGACTGCCGCGGACTTGCGTCGCGCTTTGGCTTTGTCTTGACTGCCGGCGGACTTGCGTCGCGCTTTAGCCGAGGTTAGGTTATCGCTGGCAAATTTTTTCTTTGCAGATTCCAGTACGGGCCAGATTTAGACCAGCTCCCCCGCAGACTGGCTTACCGCGCAGTAGTGGACTCCCCAACCTGCACACCGAGAGCAAACTATATATAGTCAACGGAGGAATAAGTTCTGACAATGCGATATAGAACACGCGCTCTGATTGGTCGGCCACGTGACCTTGACAGACCGAGGGCTGGTCGGTGATGGATGTCTGGAAGCGGTGTTGTACAGGCAGGTAGGTAAATGTCGAAGTGATTCTTCATAGGTTGAACAGAGGGCGCTGTTTTCATGTTGGCGCACTGAAGGCGCATGAGTGAGGCGGTGGTGCGGTGATCATTGGGGGTTAATTAGTTACTAGCATAGAGTATAGAGGCATCAGCTTCACTCCTCAGTAAGCGCCATTTATTGCTAGTGTTCCAAAGTAGCTCATATCTATCTATAACTTTCTATACTAGGTAGTACATATTATGCTTAGGTAGGTACGTAGGTTCATAACCTCAATATTTTCTTATTTTTTTGGGAATGTATGTTAAAAAAGAAATTAAACAATTGAATGAACAAAATATATCATTTAATGTTTATTTTTTTGTTTCTTAATAACAATGCTTTTCTTTGGATGGTATCGCCTTATAAACTTTCTTCCTGCTGCTATTTCCGCTGATCTCCTCTGCAGTTTGGAACCCGCAGTACAAACATTGACTGAGTATAAAGTTTATATTCAATCTATCGAAAAAAATCAGAACAAATTTCTTAAGCATCTATCTTTTCGGCGTGGCACTCAATTTAAGAAATTAACTTCGTTGACTGAACGTCGAATGGTTACAGATGTTAGGTTACTGCATAAAATACTAAAGAATAAAGTTGATTCTCCCCACTTACTCAGCAAAATTAATTTCCGATTTCCGAAATTCCGCACACGTTCTGGTAATTTATTTAATATTCCTAAAAGTAATTGTAACTACCTTAGTGCCACTTGCACCAAACTCCATTTAGACGCCTAATTCAGTTTAGTGCACTAAATAAAATTAAAGTCGAAATTTGTCTTGCACCATTGCCGAGTGTCAATTAGTAGAAGCTTAATTTCGATTAAAGTTAAATGGCCGTCGATGCCCATTTAGCTCGTAGCTAGAGTATCTCTAGATGGAATCATAGCGTGTCACTTCTGCTATCTATGCTTTTTTTTATGTAAACCAGCATGGGTCGCTGCGCCGAGGGACCAATGGTGCAGTCGACAGAGCCAAAATCACCTCTCCTCGCGAAACCACGCTCAGTTAGGTGCCATGCCAGCAGATTTGCGGACTGTTGCTAGGCTGTCTAGCCCGTTAATACGACGCCTGAAGACACCCAGGTTAAAGGATTCAGGAAATACACTCGCCGGAAGACAGTTCCACACTCTAGCGGTGCGACAAAGAAACGATTTAGAAAACCGATGGGTTCTCAAAAGCCCAATGTCAACAACAAAATGGTGCTGAGTCTTTCTGCGACGAGTCATGCGGAGATAGGACGGGTGGCAGGGAATAAGGGATGCTAGTTCCGCAGAGCAGCGTCCGTGATAGTATCTGTAAAACAGACTAAGCGAACCCACAAATCGTCTGTGACTCAGGGACTCCAGACCATGTGTAAGTTTCGGGTCACCAATAAGACGGATGGCTCGGCGCTGTATCGAGTCCAAGGATGCTAGCAGATAATGGGGACTACCCTCCCAGATGTGACTGCAGTACTCCATCACCGGCCTAATCTGTGTTTTGTACAACAGGAATAGTTGTGCCGGTGAGAAGAACCGCCGATTGCGGAAAAGTATTCCCAATTTTCTGGATGCAGTTTTGGCCTTAGACTCGATTAGTTGCCGGAAACCCACGTCTTTGGAAATAGTGGTGCCCAGGAGGTCCAGGTGTTCCGAGACAGGTACGACGCTGCCTTGGAAACTAGCTTGGAAAGGAAAGGGATCGACCTTAGCAGATAATGCGCAGCACTGAGTCTTGCTAACGTTGAAGGCGACAAGGTTCTGCTGGCCCCATATAGCTACTTTTCCGAGAACGTTATCGACGTACTCTTCCAGTCCCTAACATAGCCCTCGTGCTCCGTGCTGTCGTCTGCCTACATTTGACAGTATAGTACATATGTATTTCTTCTCGAAAGAGCTGATTTCTTCTCGTAGCTCTTTCAAAACACCGCTGTGGTTCTTACAAAAGATGACCACGCACACCATTGTTCCTCTAACAATACCAACAACCGCAATATTCAACGTAAAAAACACTTTTATCTTGAAATGAATAGGGACTTTATTTGACTACCATGATCAAACAAGCAATTTAGCTGACACGCTACGTTCTGTTTGCAGACGTTCTACGAACATGTTATTGTCCCTTTCTCTCTTGCATATTTGGTTAGTAAAGAAAGAGTATGAAATGTATGTCTCTCAACCTATGTTCTACAAGGTTTCCTCTAGTAGGAGCGCAGCGACTGATACAAACTCTTTGATTTAGCTCGCTAATTTTGTATTTAGGGAACGTCAAACTGACGCTCGGCCGCTTTTTTTATTATCGGCTCTGGATGCAAGGTCCTTTGGAGTACTCGACCGCTCGGTGCGCCACATGAAATACATTCCCGGCTCCTTTCGTGCACACTTCGGCAGACTTCGGCTCGAAGGAAAGTGGCATGAGTCATGTTTTGGTGGTTAAAAAAAAAATTGGTTGTCTGTAAAGTCGGTTTAACGGACGATAGTTTTACGTGATGACGTGAAATAATCGCAGTACATAGAGCAAACATCAGTAATTCTATTTCCAGTAGAAAGATTAATCATCTTGTGACTGGCCATCAATAAACTTCTGTTGTCTGATCTTGACAGTTTTACTTCTTAAGACGTTACCATGGTAACTTTGACTATACCGATTGTGTCTCTCTATCGCTTGTTACGCGCTCTCGCTTGCACACACAGGCTCAGATAGAACGTGACACTTTTTCGTGTGTGCAGCCGGTGTTCATCAATTTATAAGACGTGACGTCATTACGTCAAAAAATAACCAGGGTTAATTTATAGAAGATGCGATTAACCCTAATGTTGAGGCGTCGCATGTCGTTTGTGTTACGTTTCGTTTCGAGCCGAGTGTTCACGAAAGGAGCCGCAATGTCTTTCAGGTGTCGTTTCGCTAGACCGCTGTCGGTCAGTGTTGCCAACTCCTCCTTTGCGAATAGAGCCAAATGAGTTCGAAAATATACAGTGGGGTCGGTACTTAAAAAGAATAGCCCCATTGCATCTCTCCTCATGCATCCCGTAAAAGACGACTAAGGAATAAGGACGAGATGCCGTGCTAAAGAAGGGCAGTTAGCCACCTCTCACCTTGGCACGGTCCATCCACCGAGTTATGCAGCAAGTGGGGTTTTGTGCTTACTTGCTGCTTATTTTGTAGTAATATTTTGCTAAACATGGTGGTCGGTGTTGTGCTGTGGTGTAGTTCTTGCAGCACAACACCGATTGCTTTGCTTACCCCGATTGTCGGGATGCAGCGTGTGGTATGTATTGAACTGACGGCCAAGATTTAGGGCTAAATGTTGTTTTAAAAGAGCTGATTTGGCAACACTGCTGTCGGTGGTTTTATGTTTGTATTACCACGATGTAGGACCTACATCGTGGTATTACAAGGGGGCGCGCTGTTCGATGCTTTGTGGTTTGTTTCAAAGAGCTACGGGAGGACTGACAGCGATTGGAAAATTTATCCAAGGAAAGGAATCCAAAATACCCGATTCTGGAAGGTACAGATTCACAACATAGAACAAAAAAATGGAAGCAACAATTATTGTTTACAATATAATCAAAAGATGACGTTACAAGTATTGAATGAATTATTTGAAATTTAAATTTATTAAAAACTTTTCTCTGCTAATTCCATTCGGATTCCATTCCGATCCGGAGTCCGACTATTACATTTTGTACTACTACATCCTTGTTTCCTTCTATTCTCTCGCAGCCGATTTTGTATTTAATATTTCGCATTTCTACTAGCCACTATTTTACAGGTTTTAATATTTTTCACAAATCCACCTGGGCCTTTGCTCTCACACAAATCATTCCGCGGCCGCCTTTAGAAATTGTTTACCTTATTCAGTAAAAAACGTTTAGTTCCTAATCCTTAGAATTCACTAAGCCCCTAGAATCCAAAAACGACTGCGACCAAAGGGAGATGAAAAATGTTGATAATAAATACCGGGGCCCGCACATTTGCTGATTTAAACGTTGCGGACTTAACGTAAAATATGGGCGACGTTTTGCTTAAAGGGCATAATAAAATACGAGCCCGTGTGTACTGGATAAATGACTTTTTGGCTCGCCAGGATGTCTAATATTCTACCCGCAAAGAAATTAAAAGGATAGAGTTATTACCATAATATGTACTTTGCATACCATATTTTTTCGTCGATAAAATAATCTAGAAAATGCTCAAAATTTGCACCGGCTTATAAAGATGCACACGTGGTTATAAGATAGGCGAGTCCCACTGAACTATAATAATAATAGTAGGTAAATGTACAGTATAGTACATTGAGCGTGGTTTCACGAGGAGAGGTGCATTGGGTTCGGTCGACTGCACCATTGGTCCTTCGCTACAGCCACCCGGGTTGGTTTTCATAAAAAAAAAATTGCCGCGTGATGTTTGTAGCGTCTCTGTGTATTTTAAATGTATGTGTGTATGTATATTTTTTTTTATTGAACACCAATTTATGCAAATTGGGCACAATAGGCGAGCTTAATGCCGCATTCTATTCTTACTAACCTTTAGGATTTGGGAGAAGTATATGCAGGCGAAAAATAATAGTTTGTGGCAATGTATTAAACTGTAAATAAATATGTATGATAAACTACAAACGAATATTACATAAATACTTTAATACGCCTGTTACATAATTATGTATATAATTGATTTACATATTATGTACATTAATCAGTGGTAATGTTCTACAACACAGTCAACTGAATGACAAGAGAGAGGGAGAGTGTTTATCGTGATTGTGATTGTAGATAATTCCGATTACTATGGTGAGTCTGTATTCTGTACGATGATGATAGTGATAATTTGCATAATTTAGTTTAAAGTTTCAATAAAGTTGTTAAACATTTATTTTATTTCGCTGTTCATGGACGCTCTGAAGTAATGCTATCAGCGCCAAAATGGTGACAATCAAATCTGCACAATAATAGTGAAGCTATTCTAGCCTAACAAGAGATTTTTCCACAAATTTGTGATTTGACCTTTGTGCATTCAAACTTAAAACTACTTCATCTGCTGAACGAATTTCCATAAGCTTTTTCTATACTTTTGAATGTTTGGCCTGACCGTATACTTTAAGGTAAGCGTCCACAGTTTTGCATCGAATGAAACGGGTTTTAGTATTCTTTATATGGTTTCCATATAAGTGCGTTCGTTCATCCGCACTGGTCAGACCGCACGCATCACACACATCGGACCGTCGGCAATGCGGACGTATTCGGACAGTACGGAAAGTCCGCATGCAAATAGTGGTCGCGTCGGTAATCCGATTGCTGGGGATATAGTGGACGCAGTACTACTAAAAATCCGTTTGATCCCAACCGTCAGATGCGTACGATGCGTGCGATACGGACGTGTGGACGCTTACCTTTCGGGTCACACATACGGTGGGTTTTCTAAATTCGGCAAAGGTGGGAATTTCCTCCGAAATAAGCATTCTGAAAAGCTGATCTACTCATAAATTACTTTTAATGATTATTAAGTAAGAATTAAGTGAAACAGGTATGTAAGTTATAAAATACCCCTAATTGCGTTTTAAATAGGTTTATCCTCGTGAACCCTTTTATTTCCCACTGCTGGGAATAGACCTCCTTAATTATATAAGAGGTACAAGTTATTAACATTCGCGGTGTACGCGGTAGTGCGGTCTCGCCTTTAGTCAGTGTGAACCTACCCATAGACGGTATATATATTTTTTCTATGGAACCCACCAGTCAGACAAGTCAAAATGTAGTGTATGAAATGGTGTTGCCGCACAGTGCGGTCGCGCTCTAAGTGTCTCAGAGTACTATAATTATGTAGAGTGCATTTAGTCATAATTTGTGTCGACAAAAAAAACAAACATAAAAACGAATCAACATTTTTAACCCTTTAAATTTCCTAGGCCCGGGGCGGGGCGGGGAGGCGGTGGTGGTCGGCCGACGAGTAGAGGCGACGCATGTTTTTCAGCCGATAACGTCTCGCCGTAAATGAGCCGCACTCTCCGAAGATTACACCGCGGGAAGTCAGCGACGTGATTTATGATTCAAGATGGAGGACAAAGCGTAATCGATCCCACCACCCGCACTATCGGAACACCTTCTTGCCGGCCACGACGCTACATGCTAGTACAATGCCATTGTGTGGTCACGGCCTGTTTTAGTTCCAAGATTTTGTGTGATCAATGTCGACATATTTGCCGCATTCGACAATTCTGTCCTTTCTTAGTTTCGCTATACTGTGCGTCAATGTCACTGCGCTGCGCCGGCGCAGTTAGCGCCCAAGGCACATTTTTTGGCAGCCGCCGCACACTGTGGCCAAATTCAGATATGACGGAACTTAATTCAAAATTAATATAATTTCTATACTACTTTGCAACACTAATTTCGAATAGCCCATTATGTGAAGTATTACAAAATATAATAATTTTGTTAGTTGCCAACACTGTTCTTCATATGTCATAAATATAACTGCAACATTGATCTTTAAAAACAACGTATCACATTTGACGCAACTCTTACTGGGATTCAAAAAAGGTAAAATATATGTTTGTATTGTCCTCATGTATCTCTTGTCTAATTTTTTTTTTTAACTTACTTGTATATTGCTCTATAAGAATTAGTTTACCACCCGTGCACATATTTGCCCAGCTCATACATAATTTTAATTTTTACATTAAGTATAATATATTGGATAAAGATGATAATAATGTGATGAAGTGCATATATATGAATTATTGGGAGAGGCCTATGTCCAGCAGTGGACCGATACAGGCTGATGATGATGATAATGATGATATGAATTAGAATATAGTATATATATATGTCCATAGTATTATATAGTATATTTATCTCATCTCACTATCTCATCTCACTATCTCATCTCACTTCTCATCTCACTTCTCATCTCACTTCTCATCTCACTAATATCATAAATGTGAAAGTATGTTTGTTTGTTTGTTTGTTTGTTTGTTTGTTTGTTTGTTTGTTTGTTCCTCTTTCACGCCTGAACGGCTGGACGGATTTGGACGAAACTTCGTATATGGGTAGTGAATATCCCGGAGTAACATAATTTTTAAAAAAAGTGGTCAAGTTCGAGCCGAGCTCGCGTACAGAGGGTTCCGTACCATAGCGATTTCTGAGAGAACTAGAAGGATTGGGATTTTCGTTTACGTTTTCCTGTAAATTAAGTGTATATCCCATGGTAACAATTTTTTTTTAAAAGTGGTCAAGTTCGAGTCGAACTCGCGTACAGAGGGTTCCGTACCATCGCGTTTTCTGTGAGAACTATAAGGATTGGGATTTTCGTTTACGTTTTCCTGTAAATTAAGTGTATATCCCATGGTAACAATTTTTTTTTTAAAGTGGTCAAGTTCGAGTCGAACTCGCGTAAAGAGGGTTCCGTACCATCGCGTTTTCTGTGAGAACTAGAAGGATTGGGATTTTCGTTTACGTTTTCCTGTAAATTAAGTGTATATTACAGTAAAGGGGGCGTGGGAGGGGAGGGGGGAGGGGGGAAGGGGGATGGGAAGGGGGAGGGAGAGGGAGAGGGAGAGGGAGAGGGAGAGGGAGAGGGAGAGGGAGAGGGAGAGGGAGAGGGAGAGGGAGAGGGAGAGGGAGAGGGAGAGGGAGAGGGAGAGGGAGAGGGTGAGGGACCGTGTGGGGCCGGTACTTTAAAAGAATAGCCCCACTGCATCTCTCCCCGTGTATGTCGTAAAAGGCGACTAAGGGATACGAATCCCTTCTTATATCACTAGGTGGTAGGGTTTAACCCGCCCGGGTTGGTACCACCGCACTGAATGAAAGGTCGGCCGAAACGGCTATGTAAATAGTTTGTGTTTTCCGTCCAGTTCAGTGTAGCCGGCACGACCGAAGGGAAGCACTAACGTGGCACCAAGTTCACCCGGTGTTATGGGCTGACATCACGGATGTTGTAGGTGATGTAGCCAACCGTGTCAGTTTCCATAAAAATAAAAAAGGGAGAGGGAGAGGGAGAGGGAAAGGGAGAGGGAGAGGGAGAAGAAATTCGTATTTCAAAAGAAGAAAGTAAGTAACTGAGGCGTGGCCGAAGGCCGAGCTGTATCCTGGAAGACGCTAAACTTTCTCGATGACAGTAGGTAAATATGGGCGATAGTTACTTACTTTCTTCAAGACGGTTTATAGTCTTCCTGAACGCAGCTCGGCCTTCGGCCTCGCCCTCAATTACTTAATTTCTTCGAAAAGGTTTATAGTCTTCCTGAACGCGGCTCGGCCTTCGGCCTCGCCGTTAGTTACTTACTTTCATCGAAAAGGTTTATGGTCTTCCTGAACGCAGATCGGCCTTCGGCCTCGCCCTCTGTTACTTACTTTCTCCGAAAAGGTCATCGTCTTCCTGAACGCAGCTTGGCCTTCGGCCTCGCCCTCAGTTACGTACTTTCATCAAGAAGGTTTATAGTCTTCCTGAACGCAGCTCGGCCTTCGGCCTCGCCCTCAATTACTTGATTTCTTCGAAAAGGTTTACAGTCTTCCTGAACGCAGCTCGGCCTTCGGCCTCACCCTTAGTTACTTACTTTCATCGAGAAGGTTTATGGTCTTCCTGAACGCAGCTCGGCCTTCGGCCTCGCCCTCTGTTACTTACTTTCTTCGAAAAGGTCATCTTCTTCCTGAACGCAGCTCGGCCTTCGGCCTCGCCCTCAGTTACTTACTTTCTTCAAGAAGGTTTATAGTCTTCCTGTACGCAGCTCGGCCTTCGGCCTCGCCCTCAAATACTGAATTTCTTTGAGTAGGTTTATCGTCTTCCTGAACGTTGCTCGGCCTTCGGCCTCGCCCTTAGTTACTTACTTTAGTTGAGAAGGTTTATCGTTTACCTTAACGCAGATCGGCCTTAGTTACTTACTTTCTTCCTTTGAAATACGAATTTCACGCGAGCGAAGCCGCGGGCAAAAGCTAGTAGTATATATACATAATATTAATTTTATGCGAAAATGTTTTATTCATAAATAAAATTTAAACAATTATATTTCGTTTCATTTATTTAACATTCTTACGGTTGACACGGGCTGGTTTATTTTGAGGATACCACTCATCAATCTAATTTGAAAAACACAAATGAAGTACAATTTGTTGCATGTGGAATTAAGTTCCGTCAGATCTGAATTTGGCCATAGTGTGCGCCCCGCCGCGGTGACTGCTCGCAGTCGAATCGAAGTATCGAATAGTGCAAGCCAGCAAGTAAGAAATGGTTCCTGAAGTATACATATTTGGTGTATATTTACGTAACTACGTAAGTGTGAACGCGACTGGCGTGGAGGGGAGCGTTTATTCGTCCTGTCACCGGAGATAGCATTCCATTACCGACACTTTCTAATAAAGCGCCGAGAGCGGCAGCTGGCGCCCTTCAACTTTTACGTAACACGAGGCCTAGGCGATTGATTGAAAAAAAAAATCGGTTAATAAGTCTTTTGGGTATTGTTCCCGTAATAATATGCCGTTGGAGGTTGACCGTGGTTCGGATTCCACGTAAAACTGTAGGTCTCTTCCCTTCTCTCTCGGCGAGACCTGTCATTTCCTCCAGCGGATGAGTAGTCAGAGATCAGTAGTTTCAGAGATATGCCCTAAAAAAAGTTTTATCTCGTCGAGACTTATGATTTTCCATCATTTAACATTATCCAGCGGTTCGTGATAGTGGTATGCCAAAAGCACATTACGGTCGATTTTTGTAAATGGCACGGGTAAGATATTACATATGGATTCCATGTCAAAATGTTTGTTGGAGAAATTGCCTAATAAACATTTTTAAACATTGACGTTTTATTTGAACAAACCCATTTAGCAATTTCGATTCGATATCCTTCAACGGGATCGAGCGCGGGTTCAAATGTCTGTCATTTTGTTTTTTTTTTATCTAAAATGTTTGTCGGGATGAATGAACAAATATTTCGGGAATGTTGGAAAATTCGATTGCTGCAAATAACGTTTTTTCGTTTGCTCTAATTTGACATGTCGCAGATTGACTACTCTAGTTTCAGCTAACAGATCGGATTAAAATAAAAATATTTACGGTCAAATTATTTAACACTGTCATAATATGGTCATATATCTTAAAAAAATGCTACAAGAATAATTATCTGCTCTCTGTGCAAAAGTAAATAGGTACCACTCCCTCAAAGGTTCGGACAAATAACGCACACATGGCACACTCACACATCCAACATTCACTTACACACACTCACCGTCACACACACGATTGTCAATTGTATGTTATGTTATTTAGTTATGTTAGTTAGTTATTATTATTATTTGTTTTGTTTAAGTTGATTGTCATTGTTGTTTGTTTGTTTTTAGTCTTGTCCTTGGTTGGAAAGGGGAGCCACTGAAAATCAGCTTCGCTGTCTCGCATGGTGAGTCAGCTGAGTGGGCTACCTTTTTGTTGTCACATCTTATGTGTTCATTTTTGTTTTTATTATGTGAGTTGTTATGTGACGAAAAAATTAATCATTTCATTTTCACTTCCATTTTCATTTTCATTTTCATTTCATTTCATTTCACCGGTCGGACAAGAGAAATCATTTCCCCTGTATATTGGCCTGTATGCAAGTCTGTATGGCATCGAGAATATTCTGACATTATTCAGTCAGTTAGTCAGTCAGCATTTGTGCGTCAAATGCTGAATACACGCCTCTCCAATTTTCCTCCAGTCGTCCCGGTCTTCAGGTGTACGGAGCCGAAAAGACGCCGAGCGTTGGAGTAACGGTGTCCTACACTGACGGCCGTGGACATGAAAATGGAATGTGGGAAGACCATCCGTCAGGCGGAACGACCACATTAAGTACGACGGCGGAAAGCAGTGCTTCCGTACCACTGACATTATTATAATTGAGAAAACAAAACTTATTGTAGGTAAACTCTTATTATGTAAAGAATGTAAGCCAGCTGCGATTTTTGTCCACGAAGGAACACCAAGTTTCAGTTTTACACGAAAATTATGATGAACTATGAAGCAATTACTATTGACGAAATGCATCCATTTCACACAAATTCAACTCTTTCAAACTCTTATGAGAAAGAAACCAATGCACGTAGATTCGCGAACTCCCCACGTCAGACGAGAGCTTGTGGTAATTCAATAAAGTTATTAGTAGACGAAGAGGAGGAAAGTTGGCTCATGATCGGCGGTAGCGAGGGTGGGAGGAGAGGGGATCGGTTCGAACTAGGGGTCGAACTCTGACCCAATAGCTCACACTGTTCCCACAAATAAACCTCAAATTAAATTTAATAAGTAAGCAATGAAGTGTTGCAAAATTAGAGAGAAATACTTAACTGAACGTTTTACATACATTTTGTTGTTTAAAAAATTTTAAATAGATTTTTCTTATCTAACTTGTACTCTACTTCTTAATCTTCTTATTTTAGTGTACTTATTCCATTTGTTTCAGAGGGTTTAAGTAACGGAACACCATATACATTCTCAAGTCACAAACCTGGGAGGCACATTGCCTGGCCAACTTCCAGGAATCGTTTTAAACATTTTGTATAAAGAAACTTAATTGTTCCATAGATTCCAATAAATTAATCAAAATTATTTCATTACAAAAACTAACAATGTCATGAAACAATAATTAATACAAACATAATAAAAAACAATTCATTATCTAACCATTGCTTAAGAGTATTGTTGATTCAAACAAAACTTTATTTTAACTGAAAAATATTTCATCAGGACCCACCGAGTATCGGCCACGACTGACAGCACCAGAAAAATTACCCCACTGGGATTTATGCCGCGAAAGTTGCGAACTTTTCATATTTTTCAGCCCCGTTAACCACTACTGGGGGCCGCGTTTCTCCTTTCATCGAAGAACGGACTTCCGCTAAGGAAAATTAATGTTGATGCGGCGATCTTCTCACCATCTAGCTAGAAGAAATATGCTGAGGAAACATGGAGAAGGTTAAGGTGAAGTTATTATGTTAGGGCAGAAGTTTGGGGTGAAGTGAAGTCGACTTATACAAATTACCTACAATATTATATATTTTTTGCATTTCAAGGTTGAGGAATTGTCTGAAATTTTAACCTGTCAGTCTGAAATAGTTCTTCAATAGTCCGCCAACCCGCTGGCATGACACCTTGCTGATTGTTGTTCGTATTTGAGGTGAGGTGTATTTGATTGTACCTATGGACATTGATCCATTAGAAGTCACCCACGGAGCCGGGGAATTCTGCAAGTAGGGAGACGCGACGCGAGGGGATGGTTATAATATAAGAAAAAAAAATGTTTTCATTGAAGAAAAGAAGCGATATACATTATGTTCATTTATTTACATTATTTGTAATATAAAATTTATAAAAAGTTTAATTTTAACTTTAGATTTCTTTCAGCTTTTAGCTTTATTGTATCATCTTAGCTGGAGGTAAGCTTTTCAAAGTCTCTCTCGTTCTCCATCCATTTTTACTTTTTAAATATATTTTATAAGCTCCTAGATGAATATTTTTCATGAATCAAAGCTGGATGAACCTTCGAAGGCCCGGGGCACCCCTGGGGCCGCGAGGTCGTAGGCGGCAGCCCACGTCTCGTCGCACACGCCCTGCGCTCCTTCTGAGTCACCCACACTGGTAATAAGATGTATTTAGAATAGAATATAGTTTATTTCATTTTTTTTTATTTATAGGTTCATGTTTAGTGTTATTTTGTTAGAACATTTTGTTTTAGGTTAGTTTTGTTTAGGTTAGCTAATCTACTACAGCTCCCACGCGATGAGAGCACCGCCCGCCGGCCGATGCGCTGATATTTCGCTGGTCGCAATTTAAGGGTGAATATGAAAATTATGAATTTGAACATGAGTTTGAGTAAATACTCCTTTCATGTTGCCATTTTGATACCTTTTAGTGGTGACTAGTTCGATTTATTATCTAATAAATTTTCTCTAGGTCACTGAACCTAAAAAATACCAGAATGAAATATTGTTTTGGTCGAACTTGCAAATTACTTTTTCGCCCCTTTTATAATTTATTGTTTACGCTAATGTCTTCTCCAACTTCTACCGACCCCTATATATTTTGCATTATATAGTTGAAATACTTAAACTTAAACACTTTTCTTTACTGACCTATAATATTAATATTAATAATTAATAGTACACTTTATGCCACGTAATGCGCGGCAAGGGCGGGCTTATTGTTTTAGACTATTTACTCCAGTCAACCCGGTGGACCTACATTTTGACATGGAATCCGAATCATGGAGCAGTGGGTGAAGGTATGCAAGTAATTCTTTTCGTAATCAGAAAAAAACTCATTGGTACACGCCGGTTGGATTCGAACCTCGAACCAAGAGAATCCGACGCCCAGACCACTCGGCCGTTCGCCGCCATAATAGTTGAGTACATCAACTAATTTCCCGGCTGCCGCTCCTCCTTATGACCGGCCAATTTTCATCAAATCATTTCGCGCCACTCCATATTCCGATGGTCGTGACGCTGCATATTCCGGTGCTAATGTTCATCAAAAGATGGCGCTGGTCGTCAGGAGTTCGCTAACATTAAGGCGCTTCCACACTAGCGTAACACAATAATAACGCGTTGAAGTAATGTACAGAGTGGTAATTGGAGTTATGAAGCTTGGAATTATGAAGTAGTAATTGAGTGTATTTAGCAGCGAACAGGAATCGCACGTTCGAATTAATTTGCCGTGCGCGCGAATACTTGAACCTTGACCAATGTATGTAAAAATGTGCGCTGAGTAGCTCACAGTAAAGAAAAAAAAACACTGTGCGGAAACCATACATACACATAATATGTTCTTCAACAATGCCAATGCGTTTCACTGGAAGAAATTTCATTCTGCAATAAATCCGCCTTCTGCCTAGTAGAAAAGTTTAATAAGGTACAGGGCAAATTTACCAAGGCGCAGAATACACGTCAAATTCCCTCTCTCCCCTCTCTCGCCCCTCGACTCCTCGACCCTATGACCCTTCGACCCACGACCCTTCGACCCCTCGACCTCTTGACCCCTCGACTTCTCGACCCCTCGACCTCGCGACCCCCGACCACTCGACCCCCCGAGAGAGAAAGTAACATTATTTATGACAGCAGCGGCGAACGGTGCGGGTGGCACGGAGCGAACGCCCGATCGCTGTGCCCACTCTCTACGTATGTGTGGTAGAAGGGAATAGCTACGGAACACGCTGTGTGTGAACAACGTTCGCACTGTACAAACTTTTTTCCTCTTTCTTTTTTTATGGAAATTGACACGTTGTTCTATATGTTGTAGGTGATGTAGCCAACCTACATCACCTACATCCGTGATACCGGGTGAACTTGGTGCCACGTCAGCCTTCCCTTCGGTCGTGCCGGCTACACTGAACTGGACGGAAAACACAAACTATTTACATAGCCGTTTCGACCGACCTTTCATTCAGTGCGGTGGTACCAACCCGGGCGGGTTAAACCCTACCACCTAGTAATATAAGAAGGGAGTCATATCCCTCAGTCGCCTTTTACGACATACACGGGGAGAGAAGCAGTGGGGCTATTCATTTAAAGTACCGGCCCCACACGGTACAATATCCTCTTGTGCTATTTGCTGTATTGCTCTCGTGTGGACGCACCCTTGACCCCTGTTGTTGCGGATATCCTCGGCAATTCATGTAGGCGTTAGCTTATGGTGGGCGTGAAGCTTCGATTATGATAATACGTTGCTCTTAATAGTCTTGTGCATTACGTAAGTTCCGACAAGGTCGAGTAGCCGACAACAGTTGCGATTTGCAATAAGAGAAGAGAAGACATTGAGTTAAGTACTTTTGAGGATAGTTAGCGAATATAGCTGTTGGGTGTTTGGTAAAAGTAATTTTGAGAAAGAAAAGCTACTACTGTGAAAAAAAAAAAGAAATCTTATGAGATGTCGTCGATAGCATATCTTTTTGCTTAGAACCAATATCCGCAAGTGCACTTCACGCAGGATAAGGACAGATGGGTGTTTGTTATAGTGGCACCTTTCAGATGCGAGGCTGGGGTAAAATGGGGTGGTGTAGGCGGCCAAGTCTGGTTTTCATTAAATCTAAATGATGTTAAAACGGTTTTGTATTTCGTGAGTACTTCCGCTTCCCAGAACACTTCAAAATCTCGTTTGAAGGAACATATTGTGTTATCATATCAAGCTCATAAGCATGTATGTTGTCGTTTATGTAGAACCTGCATTATACATATATTTATATACAGAGTGTTTCAGGATAGGGTTTCGTAATTTCAGGTTTCGGAAGGGCCCATATTTGAAGACGAAAAGCTCTAAACCTTTTTCCAAGATACGGTCATTTTATAGTGCTTTTTGGTGAAAATAGTTTCATTAAGATTTGGTTAACGGTTTACGTTGGCCTTTATTAAATGAAAATAAAATCACTAACTCATGGATAGAAATGGGTATGTTGCATACTTAACTGATAGAATTGAATTGCGTGTAGGTCAATTTCAAACCGTGAAAGTTCAATGACATCAAAATAAAAAGGGTACTGGACCAACGACATTCTAATTTCTGGACGGGCCCTCGTTATAATTTTTACCGGTAGAAAGAGAATCTCTCTCACAGATGCACACTAAGCTAAAATGTTACACACACACGTAACATAGGCTAGAATAAGACGTGCAGATGCAAACTCCGTGAACGGAAAAGGGATAGTGCGATTGGAATTCTTCTTATATTGCCAATATTTAAAAGAGCGTAAGTGCGCGAGCGCCTCATACGTCACGTTACGTTTCCGCTCTGTGAACGTCGATAGAGTAAGACGGTTAAATGGCAATTTGATATGTATAAGGGAGACAACGATTGTACATTCAAAATTAGAATTCGTATACTTGAACTTTGTACGTCGCGGCTTGCGCGTGTGCCTTTATATTCATATAAAGAATTGTGTCATGCGTTACAAGATAGGTTTAGAACCCTGCATGTCGCCACTGCATGTTCTCAGTGACTGACTCTCGTATGCTCACGTCTCGAACCGAGTAACGTATAGCTATCCTTTTCACGCTCATATTTTGTGTATGCGAATGCATGATATTCTATCTCTCTCTTTTACGGACGAACGGATACAAAAACGTGACCTGCCTGAGCGCGGCAGTGCGGCTCGCGATAGAGGGTGCGCTGTATGCTCTCAAATAGCGCGCCTCAAGTCGGTGCGTTGTATGCCACTTCCCGATACTTTTTATATTCGTTGTACCGGACTAGGTCATGCACTCTCTAGATATAGACAGCACTGTTGCCAAATCTCCCCAGACTCATAGTCCATCGAGTATTTATTACAGTTTCAAATGTTTGTAAAAAAAAAACGGACTTTCGATTTGAGTGATAAGGATTTTTTTCTTCTAATATTGAGTAACTTTCTATTCCTGAAGTTTCTCAAGCATATCCTGAAACACACTGTATATATTTATATTATGATAATATGTATGTATGTAACTATGGAACTGTAAGTGTATATATATTTAAATGTATAGAATGTGTGTATTTATGTGTTAATTAACTATCTATGTAAATATCAACATTACACAGAATCCCAGTTATGACTGGTAAAGAATGCCTCTAGGCATTAAGTCCTCCATTTGTAAACATTTTTGTGTCCAATAAAGTATATTTTTATTTCATTTCATTTCAGTACCTAGCAAAGTTTTTTGCTTCCCGTAATTATTTGTTTTTGTTTTCTCCAATTGTAGGAGGGAGAATAGATAGACCTTTTGTTGTTTCTAGTTTCTCTCGTTCGCAGATAAACAGCGAGAAAGTCTAGAAGACTAATTGTGCACTGTTAATCTGGCTTAAAAGTCTCGCGAAAATAATTCGACTAGGGATGAACCTCAAATAAGATCGTAGGTACTTGTTAGTAGCGTGCCATGGGAATAAGTACTTAGAAGCGGTATCATGTACCTTGTGGCGTGTGTGACAGGTTTTTAACATATACTAGTTCCACTGCATCTCTCACCGTGCTTAAAAAGGGAGATTAAGGCACGAGATGCCGCGCTTTTAAGGTCCCTCCACAGAATTATGCAGTAGGCATTGATATTATAAATTTGGGTTAAGGTAAGTCTTCGCGCCTTACTTGCTGATTTATAGTTATCTTGTCTTAGTAGGTGCTTCGCTAAAAGTGGTGGTCGGTGCTGTGCTGCAATTTACCAGAGATCTTGCAGCACAACAGCGATTACTCTCCCCGATTGTCGGGATACAGTGTGTGAGCTACGTATGTATGTAAGAAGCATCGACTTGTCGAGGATGTGAAAGAAAAGTCCATGAAGACGAAATTACAAACGTATTTCCATCTCTGTTACTCTTATTTACTCATGCATATCTTTCTGCATATGGAGTGCATACCGACCGACCAAATGGGAGCAAGGTAAAATGCTCCATACATTTGGCATGCGTACACGCAGTCGGTCGGTGATAGATTTTGACATTGAAACCAGTTACACGTCAAAAAATATCAGTTTCACATACAGATACATTTTTCGGCGAAATTTAAAAAAGTGTCACCGAAAATGTAACACCGTGTGTAGAAATATGTTTTTAGGAAAAGCTTGCATAGTTTACTGAAGCTAAAATATTTCATAAAATTTAGCCGATTTTCACACAATTTTCATTAGAAATAAAAAAAAATTTAATGGAAACTGACACGGCTTGCTACATCATCTACCTACAACATCCGCGATGTCAGCCCATAACACCTTGGTGAACTAGGTGCCATGTCTGTGCTGCCATTCAGTCGTGCTGGCTACACCGAACTGGACGAAAAACACGAACTATTTACGTAGCTGTTTCGATCGACTTTTCATTCAGTGCGGTGGTACCGCACCCGCCTATATTACCAACCTATAACAACCTAATATACTAGTATGATGACTCTTCCACACTCATAATAATCTTCATACATGCGAAAAGAATGTCAATTAAAATTGTACACCCATGCAAACACAAGCAGGGGTAGGTTTTAGACACAATGACATATGAACAGGCGCACTATCTTACACCCCAGTCGTAATCCATCACGCGCTCCTAGTGACATTCAACGACATCACCGCCCCCGATGTAATCCCGCCCCCGTTGTAACCTCACCGCCGCCCCCCGATGTAACCTCAATCCGCCCCCCAACAATGTAACTAACTCACTCCAGCCCCCGATACCACACCGCTAGCAATTCCAATTTAGGTAAGCGCTCGATGTTGGAATCGTACGCACATTTTTAATTTTGAGACATGTGCCTGAGAAAATTAACGTTCTATTATTATAAATGTTTCATCCATTTATTTCCACATTTATTTTTATATAAATTTTACATTTAAAAACAATTTAAAGCTAAAATTAATACAAAAACAAACGGAGTTTTTCCACCGGCGGCGGCGGCGGCGCGGCGGGGCGGACCCAAGCTACCGATGGTCTGGTCCCAAAGAGAGGAACCTCCGGACGATGCGTGCAGTGTCGAGCAGGGCTGCCTTCTGGATCTGGCCCTTGACCAAACCACTTAGCGAGAACCTCTTAAGGTGGTCATATAGGCTCTTCGCTATCAGCCCATGCGCTGATACGACTATGGGCACAACGATCGTCGAGTCGTAATATTATTGTAAAATTTTATCCATTTGATAATGTTTTTTTAAAATAGTATTATGATTTTTATTGTTCATTATATAGGTGTTTGATATTTGATTGATTATTATTTAAATGATTTAGCTAAACTTGATGTAGGTACATTGTGCAAATTGTGTTTTGTGTATAGGACATGTGCCTGAAAATTATGAATGATTTGATTTGTTTAAACGGATTTTAGTATTCATTGTAAGTTCACTCATTCGCACCGGACGGACCGCACGCATCGGCAATACCGACGACGCGGCGACGTGCCGATGCGTGCGATCTAATTGCGTCATTGCAAATAAAAAAAAGAATGCCTTCAGGCAAGCCTTTGTCAGCTGTTGTGTTGTGGAATAATTTCCCGTTCGTTTTATAATTTATATAAACACAGAATTACATTAGTCAATAATAATAATAAACTATAGAATGTATCAGGATATTTGGGAATAGTTAATGTAAGTTCACCACACGGACTAGCGAAACAATATCAAAGTAGAACTTATTACTTGCCTCAAAGTTTTTATGCACTACTTGGAATGGGGATTCAAGAAGGCTCCAGTTCCACCCCCGCAGGGTTGTATGCCTAGTCCGCCCCAAACGTGGGTCCTACAGGCACGCGCTCTATGAAAACAAACCTTTTAGATTAAGACTGTCCTAGTCGTCCATGTTTGACACGACAGAAATGTTGTTATTTGTCATTGATTGATCGATTGATAATATGTTCATTCGACTTTAGTTTCAGTATTGACTTAGTGTTTACTAAATCGGATAAACACCTAGATAGTACTTTTGGTATTACTTAGGTACATGAAAAATAGCATGGTAGAGTATTTCCTGTTTGAAGTTTAATTTGTTCTTAGCATAAAAAATATCTTACTAGCGAAGAGAAAAATCTCATGTTTATGAAAATTAAATAAGTAATTTGTCGAAATCGATACATTTGTTCTTACAGACAAATTCACATATTTGCCGAAATATGACATATTTCTGTCCAATGTCAAACTAAGTACGTGGCGTAATCTGCCACACTATAATGTTGACAGCTGTCACATGTCAGACGCTGTCGGCTCGAACCATCTTCGATCGAAGTATGTCACAGCAAGTTCGGCCCCGGCCACGTACCCAAGTATTTTATTACCAACTTTACTATCCTGATAAAATTTTGGCATTTTTATTTTCATCCACTGAAAGTTGGGAACGTAAATAATTTTATCTTTTGAAATAACTTTTCTTTTTCTAATCTAATCTTCTTATTCTAACAACAAACAACAAATATTAAGCAAGCGCTATACTGAGTCCAGCTATACTTTATTAGCTTCTCAGATTTGTAGAAGTATTTTATGCGGTTCAGAGGCGGAGTTATTGCAAAATGCAATTTCTACCAGTGTACCAGTATTATAATGTTTAGTGTAAGTACCCATTAGTTTTCTCAGCAGAGTTTTCTTTACCGTTGTGTGAGATATAATTTTGCGTGCAATTACAGAAATTATTCGAAACTTGACAAACTTAGCTAGGATTTACATCTAGTGACGGAGCCAATGTTTGTTATGTGCCGTTTGTAGTACTGAATAAATATAATTTCATTTCATTTCGAATAAATATCATTGCATTTAATTTAAAACCACGACCTCCCTCTACGTATAACTACGTATATATGAATTAACAATTTTTTTTTTAATCTTCTTTTAAGCGGCCGGTTCCTGAGTGGTCTGTCTGGGCGTCAGATTTTCTTGCGAGTGGTCCGAGGTTCGAATCCAATCGGTGAGTGTCTTTCTGACGGAAAAATTTACGCGCATACCTACGCCTGCTATTTCACCGTTCGGAACCGGTGTAAAACTGTAGGTTCTTTCCCTTGCCCCTAAGTAGATAGGTCGTCTCAAATTGCAGCCAAATGGGTTAATTCCACCATACTGTAACAGCGTGTGGTCGGTACAGAACCCTGTCATCGCCAACACTCTACCTGCAGTATTTGATCGAGGTACAAGGGAAGTTTTGTAAAAAAGTTCTATTAAACCGCTTAAAGCTGGTATCAAATTATTTGCATGATCACGACATGTACGGAAACTGGATGCGCGAGAGTTCGACTCGCACTTGACCGCTTTTTGAAGTCGGTTGAAAATTCAAACTGCTCACTGGATCTACTAGAGTATTTGCCCACCCAATAGCCTCCGTTGCCTCGCGGCCACCCCTCGCTGCACTATCGAGAGCCTTATTATATTCTCGCCAAATTCCGCTCTGAAGCCTTCTTTGCATTCGTCAGCATTCAATTGACCTCATTAACTCTTCAAGTTCGGTCGAATATGTAGATTATGGATTTTCAAGGAAACATCAGGGGTGAGTTTGGAAATCAAAATAAATACTTTATGTCTTACATTTATTTAAATAGCTTATTTGAGGATATAATCTAAATTGAAGATATAATTAAATTATATTTAATTTGTCTTGACAACTTTACGAAAGCTATTTATTTAATAATTTTGATTATTTAAACTAATATCTTATCTATACTAATAGTATAAAGAGGTAAAATTTGTTTGTTTGTTTGTATGTAGGGGGTAATCTCTGGAACTAGTAAACCGATTGTTTAAATTTCTAAGATACTCTGTTGAAATTTCTAAGATTTACAAAATAATACCATAGTCTTATTAATTCTGGTTACACAATTACTCAAACTTAGCATTGCCAGATTCAAGCACGTTTACTAGTTCAAATTCTTTTAGAAGACTCTAATATCTTAATTTCCCCAGGAGGTGAGGACAGCTAAGCGCCATTGTCACATTACTCTTCAGCGGACTTGAACGTGAAAAAACACTTTTAAGTAACGAAGAAAAATATTATATCGGTGCGTCAGCAAAGTTCGGTCCCACGAGCCGCCAGGCAGGAAGCAATCTTGACTCGTTGCGAACAAAGGCGGACGAGTTCGGAGAGAATAATTTCAACAGTTCAAATAGTAAAGGCAAAAGAAAGTGCTTCGTACTCGCAATGCGGTTTTTTGCTGTGAAATGAAGTTCTTTTAGTGCATTTTAATATATTAAGATAAATGTCTTTTAAATCCATAGCAGCTTAAAACTTGAATGCGGACATCGGGCTTATGGTTATACATGCGTTAAAACCATTTCTGAAAAGTTGAAACTTAATCAATTTTATAAACGTTTTGTAAGTGGCGGGAAGTCCTAATCCTAAGTGTGCACAAATGATTTTCAATCAGTTTTCAAATGATATTTAATAATAATACACGTTTAGTAATTAGTTTCTATAATATTTCATAACCTTGCTTATAAGGCGAACAATAATAGTTTGCACTGGTTTTTATGTAGAAACATGTATCTACACTGTTCAGTATGAAATGCAAAACACAGACAGGACAGAAAAACCGGTAAACGGTGCAAACTACTATTTCCACACCTAACACACACATTGATTGAAGCATCGGAAATTAAAACAGAAAGATTGCGATAGTAAAAAATTCAGCCCGTACCAAATATCTGAAATGGGACTCGAAAGCACGACCTTTGGATTTTTTTCATAGACATCCGGCACGGGTGGCTGTGCCCAAAAGTTGCATGTGCACATACCTTCCATCTGAATTCAAGCACCTGGCAAGTATTTCTAATTTCCGATGCTTCAATCAATATTCACAGGATGTTTCTACATAAAACAAGTATAAATTAATAAAAACCTTGTGAGCGTAAAATTTAAAAAAATTATAGTTTGCATTTTGCACATGACGTGCAATAATTTAAATAAATAAACATGTAATGTCACCTCATGGTCTTCCAACCAACTAAATGGATTTAGGGACTCCATAAACTCTTTAGGCTCTTTGGTTTTTCTACAACACAGCGCGAGCGAATGCGAAACTTCGACAACAACTTGAATAATGGATAAGATGAATATTCAATAGTGCCGTTTGCTAGAGAGCTAGAGAGGGGCGTGTTCGATACCGAGCGGGTGCCAACACACTGGACGGAAAACGCACGAATGATAAAACGCAATTTGATCAGTCACATTTTGTTTTCAATGTGCAAATGCTAGTTCATAATAATTGAATACTGTAAAGTGAGATAATGATCACTGACCTTTGGAATAAATGTATTATATTATCAAGTATTGTAGTATTTACTGTTCAGGTTTCATTACACTTTAGTATACAGACAATGATGGCAAAACTAAAAAAAAAGTAGTATATGATCTAGATGAGGCAGAAACTAATGAGCTGACAATTTTATATTTTCAGCTCATTTGTTTCTGGCGGTTCAGGTGGTTACGTATAAAATACAGACATTCGTGTGAGACAATATACCTACATACGTGTAGCTCTATATAGTACCTAAATACGGCGTAAAGGCTTTACTTGGAAAACGTACATTTGAAATATATCTAATCATTGAATAACCTGACAGAACTAAGAGCGTCCCACAGTGAACAGTATCCAATGCTGCAAAAATAAGACCAATAGTTCGAAAAAGGTACAAAAAGTTTGTAAGTGTTCGTTTTAGGCATGTCTTTTGGTGGTCTTAAATGGAATCATTCGAAAGTTGGACTCATGCGAACAAAGGCAAATTTCAATGCAAAAGCTATATAATGAAAAAATCCGAACCGCTCTTTCGTCACACCAATCGATCAGTGTTTGACCGTCCTTACTGCGCTATCGGAAAAATAAATGACACGACAGTGAACGAAGGAGTTTAATTAAACGCGGCTAAAAAAATCCGTTGCGGTATGTCCAATGAATGGGTCCGGAGATTCGGACCAGCTGATTCCATTTAAGACCACCAAAAGACATGCCTAAAACGAACACTTACAAACTTTTTGTACCTTTTTCGAACTATTGGTCTTATTTTTGCAGCATTGGATACTGTTCACTGTGGGACGCTCTTAGTTCTGTCAGGTTATTCAATGATTAGATATATTTCAAATGTACGTTTTCCAAGTAAAGCCTTTACGCCGTATTTAGGTACTATATAGAGCTACACGTATGTAGGTATATTGTCTCACACGAATGTCTGTATTTTATACGTAACCACCTGAACCGCCAGAAACAAATGAGCTGAAAATATAAAATTGTCAGCTCATTAGTTTCTGCCTCATCTAGATCATATAATACTTTTTTTTTAGTTTTGCCATCATTGTCTGTATACTAAAGTGTAATGAAACCTGAACAGTAAATACTATAGTACTTGATAATATAATACATTTATTCCAAAGGTCAGTGATCATTATCTCACTTTACAGTATTCAATTATTATGAACTAGCATTTGCACATTGAAAACAAAATGTGACTGATCAAATTGCGTTTTATCATTCGTGCGTTTTCCGTCCAGTGTGTTGGCACCCGCTCGGTATCGAACACGCCCCTCTCTAGCTCTCTAGCAAACGGCACTATTGAATATTCATCTTATCCATTATTCAAGTTGTTGTCGAAGTTTCGCATTCGCTCGCGCTGTGTTGTAGAAAAACCAAAGAGCCTAAAGAGTTTATGGAGTCCCTAAATCCATTTAGTTGGTTGGAAGACCATGAGGTGACATTACATGTTTATTTATTTAAATTATTGCACGTCATGTGCAAAATGCAAACTATAATTTTTTTAAATTTTACGCTCACAAGGTTTTTATTAATTTATACTTGTTTTATGTAGAAACATCCTGTGAATATTGATTGAAGCATCGGAAATTAGAAATACTTGCCAGATGCTTGAATTCAGATGGAAGGTAGAATCTGTGCAAATGTGTAAAGCAAATTATTACTTCTGTAACAGTTTCGGCCCACTCGAAGTGAAACAAGTTGACAAATAATTATCCTTATAAATAGAATGCGGAATAAATTTGTGGATTCGGTCTTGAAAGCTTTTTTGTTAATCCCTTGAACTAAAGAGGTTTAAGAGATTAACAAAAAAGCTTTTCCGAGGACCGAAGCAAAAGTCGGTCAAATTTTTAATATTATTTCTTGCAGACTAACGATAATCCTAGAATGTGGGAAGCCACATTTCATATTTCACAATTTTTGGGATATCGCCGCAAAATTTGCGAAAAAAGGGATCATGGTTGTAATTGGAAATGGATCCATCTATCACTGGCCAAACGTTACCATCTATCACAGTTGCCACATTAATGT
This sequence comes from Nematopogon swammerdamellus, assembly GCA_946902875.1. Lineage (NCBI taxonomy): Eukaryota > Metazoa > Arthropoda > Insecta > Lepidoptera > Adelidae > Nematopogon > Nematopogon swammerdamellus. The sequence goes on from OX336345.1 coordinate 17,050,497, forward strand.
CTAATAATATAATTAAGATTTCCCTTAAGCTTAATGTTTGCACTATACTCCTAAAAAGATCCATACTTATTATTCAGAAATCCGCCCCTGAGCACCCCAATTATTTTCTGTTCTGCGTACAGTAGAGCGTCGATTATCCGAACATTGGTCTTCCGAACGACCGCTCATCCGGAAAGCTTGAATTTAATGTACTTAACTGGATTTATATTTCATTTGTAGTAAGCTTTCACCAGCTGTCACGCAAAATATCCAAGTATTATAATTTTTGCTAGCTATGTGAATGGAGAGACATAACATTTACTGTACGTTATATGTGTGTGGACAAAGTTCTGAAAAACATCGAATTTCCGAACACCGATGTCACCTCAGTAATTAGTTCGGACTGTCGTTCGGAAGATCGGGGTTTTACGGTATTTATACATAATGTTTACTCTTTCTCAATTAGAGCCTCTTTCAGCCGAATTAATAATTTCCTACCTATGTCACTTTTGCCTTTGAGGCAAACGCGCTAGTCACATGTATAAAATAGAAATAACTATATTGTCTCATAAACTTTGACCTGTTTTTGGAGAATTAGAGCGACATTTAGAGCCCCTACTTCGGGGTCCGGTGCTTTGCCGTACTTTGAGAGGATACTCCACCTCCCGTCGCTAGTGGAATACACTTATGAATAATTGAGAAGGTCATTTTGGAGTAATGAGGACTCAGACAATTCCGAGTTTATCAACTAAGTATTTGAACATTATGCGCCGCGTTATATGAGCAGCAAATAGTCGTTTTAAAAGCTGAATTAATTTCTCTCGTAGATATTGTGTTTTAGAAACACTAGTCATGGTATATTAGATCCAGTGAAGTGCTGGTGTGCAAGAGGTTCTAGGCATTATTTAACATTTTATTTTTCAACGCTATGGTAACCGTGTAAGCTCCACAGTTTCCTCCGAACTGGACTCAGAGGTTCCACTTCGATCGGATTCGCTTACCACCACAGGATTCCTTATTAAGCTTCAAAAAAAGGTCCGTAGAATTGTTTCCTAGTTAGTACTCTTATTTTTCTAGATAAATCGAGGTTTTATGCTTCAGTTCTTGTCAGCCTCGATAGCTCAGTGGTACAGACAGTCGACTGTGCCGGTCAGTACTTGGATGGGTGACCGCTCGACCGTTGGATGCTGACCGTGGTTCGGATTCCATGTAAAACTGTAGGTCCCTTCCTTCTTACCTTACTAAGTGGTATGGACCAGTGGTGGTACCAACCCGCCCGGGTTGGTACCACCGGACGTAATGAAACGTCGGTCGAAAAGGCTATGTAAATAGTTTGTGTTTTCCGTCCAGCAGGTCTATTCTTGTAAATTCTGACAGCGGACTCAGCGCTGATGTGGCGCTGAGAGCCACTTACTAAAGTGGCTCTCAGCGCCACATCAGCGCTGAGTCCGCTGCCAGAATTTACAAGAATAGACCTGCAGTTCAGTGTAGCCAACACGACCGAAGAGAAGTACTGCCATGGCACCTAGTTTACCCGGTGTTATGGGCTGACATCACGGATGTTGTAGGTGATGTAGCAAACCGTGGAAGTTTCTATAAAAAAAAGTAAATAGTCGCCAAAATTATGTCCAATAAGTATCGGAAATTATGTCCAATAAGTATCGGAAATTATGTCCAATAAGTATCGGAAATTAATGTTGATACAAAAAATTACTGACCTTTTTTAAAGCTTATTCAAAGAGGTAAGTATCAGGTGGTGATAATCAAATCCGGTCGAACTGTGAAGTTCTGTATAATGTATGACAGAGTTGGCTCAAAGACGTAAATCTTGTCTGTGGGAAAGTCATTACAGCAAGTAGAAGTTTTGAGCGGGTTTTAACGTCGCTGCAGCTGTGGGAGGATTTAAATCTTAAGCGCTGACGCGTAAAAATACTTAAACATTTAAAATTTCATTCTCGTAATATAACAACCATAGGTGTTTTTTTTTTTTTTATGGAAACTGACACGTTTGGCTAAATCACCTACAATATCCGTGATTTCAGTCCATAACACCTTGGTGAACAAGGTGCCGTGTCAGTACTTCCGTTAGGTCGTGGTGTTGCATGTAAGGTCCCTACAGTTTCCGCCAGCTAATAATGCTTGTCGAGCTTTAGAAGGAGACCATTCGGTTGTAGAGCGTCGTCCCTGTCGCACGAACTCGCACGTCTGTGTGCGACAGGGACGGCGCTCTACAACCGGATTGTATCTTTTAAAGCTCGACACGCATTATTTGCTTCCGGTAACTGTACATATGTTTTAATTAGTTCTTAATATGCTGTTATTTTGCATGGAAGTGTTACAATAAATTTTAATATTTCGTTATGCATGTCAAATGTTTCGGGAGGGTTACATACACACGTTACGCAAAAAAATTATATGTTTTTAGCATTACTTTTCGAGAAATTTAACAAAACATGTTTGCTACCTAATCATTAACCTGTGTGTAACAGTAGGTAACTTGCATTGTACGGGGTCAATGACCGTACTATGTTCAAACGCAGAACAGCTGTTTGTTGTAAGTAAGTCACAAGGTCACTATGATTGGTTTTTACAGCTACTTATTTGATTTTATTTTTTTGTTAGGAGAAAAAATGCTCCTATAAACATATGTTTTCTTCTTACGTAAAGTGTTTGTTTGAGTGCGTATGTAACCCTCCCGAAGTTATTGACATGAATAACGAAGCACCTTATATACGTCGCTTCCCTTCTACTCATGTTTTAAAAAGCATTTATTTATGTACCTACCCCCTTTTTGGAAGTCGGCTGAAAATATAAAATTTTTCGTACGTCAATGGGCCCGCAATTAAATCCAACTGTAGGTACTAGCGAACGTTAGCCAGGTGAGACAACGACACTAAGTACGTCGGAGCCAATCAGCGGTGGTGTACCGCTGAAGGGCGCGAGTAGGCACTGGCGAAAGATTAGAGAGGCGTATGTCTAGCAGGCAGTACATGTGTAAACGCTGACTGAGTGACTGCCAGAGAGCTAGTTCTGTAAACAAGTAGTGTTAGTACACAACGAAGGCGAAAAGACAAAAGGAAAAAAGTCTAGGACAAAAAGTCGAAATCTAAAATTTACTTCTTGGGGCTTAGACCACTATTTTCCGTCTTGGATAAATGTAGTGGTGGTCAAAGAGGAATTATGTATAGAGTTATCGCTCCGAAGAAATATACAGAGAAGCTGTGTCCCAGCGGCTGAGGTATGGGGTAAGGTAACGGGGAGGCGGAGCGCTGAGTCGAGCGGAAGAGGGGGGCTCGCGCGGGGCTAGAAGCGTGCGGGAGACGGTCTGGCGCTGGCGGCCGGTGCGGGGGGTTCGCGCGGGGCGGGAAGCGTGCGGGAGAGAGAGAGACGGAGAACGATCGCACTCGTGCGTCGGTGTGCATATTGTCTTTTCATTCTAACACTTCATCTGCAGATTCGCCATCGCACCTTCGCATCGACGAAGATGTGTAAATGTATTAGTTTAAAGTAGGTGAGGCGCGATCGCAGCAGGCAGGCAGGCGACGACTGCGCGCTGCGGCCTCGTGAACCGCAACTCGGTGGAACATGTTAGTTGGCCGAGTGATTTATCTAGTACGCAAGTACATAATATATCTTTGGTGGTGGTATATAAATGTAATGTGAGCGTTAGTTACCTAGGGCGAACTTGACGCCGGTCCAGGCGGTGCGCACGTAGTGGAAGAGCCGGCGGTAGAGCGGGCGGTGGCGGCGCCGGCGCGCCGGCTGCTCCGCGTCCGACGCCTCGCCGCCCGCCTCGCCCTCCGCGCCTGCGCCGCCCGCGCCGGCCTCCCGCTCGGGCGGCGCGGGCGCCAGGTCGGCCTCCCCCGGCGCCCGCCGCGCCGCCGAGCCGCCGCAGCCCGCCACCTCGCTCGCCGCCGTTGTCGCAACGCACACCCAGCTTTACGATATTCGACACCTCACTTTGGATACATCACTTCACCGACCTCCCTGTGCACTCTTATATCTCCTCGCCGACCTCCCGGCGCACTCTTCTCTTTGTTCGCCGAGCTCTTTATGCACTTTTACATCCATCCACCGAGCTGGGTGTGCACCTTATGTCGCTTTGTCTACATTAGCACTTTTATTTGGTTTGACCACCTTTAATGCACTTTATTTCTATTCTCTGACTTCCCTACAAACTTTTTTTATCCTTACACTGACTTTCCTAATCACTTTGAACTTTTTTCTCTGACATCATAATATTGCACTTTTCTGTTACTTTAACAGACTTTAAGCACTTGTACTCTTCTTTATCTTTTATTTTTCTCCGCCGACCTCAGCACTTATAACTTTTTAATGATTTTTTTCAGGTAGCAGGTACCATAGTTTAATTAACAATTCGGCACTGGTCACCACTGCTCATGTTTTCTCGAATGTTCGCCTTTACATCACTTAGATCCGCCGCCGCCGGTTATATCTCGGCGAACAATTTATCACTGGTCAGTAATTCACTGCACTCGCGTTTCATGATTCGTTATTTTCATCACTGATATTTAGATTTGGCACGCGTGGAGATCCTGTAATAGTTTTGATAAATTAGAAGATTATTTTAGAATTATAATTAATTCAGAAAATTTATACTATAAAGGAGCGAAATATCAAGATATATTTACTTGAAAAAGATGAATAATGTATGTCTATGTAAGTTTTGATCATAAGTATGAAACGCAAACTAGAACAAGGCAATATTTTAATTTTTATGCGCCGTGACATCGTTGGCTATCATCTCCTAGATTAACTATTCCAGTTTATCATATCATATTTCGCTACCGGAAACCAAATTGTCACATCATCTAGTCTGTGTTCTATGTGGCTACAATGAATTGGAATCACGAATTATGCTCTAATATTATGTAATAAAGACTGCACTCAAGTAATGATATTCAAAAACTGAATCGACGCCGCGTGGAAAGTAATATTTAATTGTCGCATTTCCGTGCTCAGAAATAATTTGAAAATATACGACCATTATACCTTCAAGTGATTTGGAGCCTTACCGCCACAGCGTTTACTAACTAAATTGCTTTGCTAACTCATTCGGATTTGGATGGGTTGCGTACAGCAATCAGCATGTGTCGCCAGTCTAGTCTAATCTAAATTTATAGTTAGGGCAGGTAGCGATGCCAAAAACAGAATATAGAGCAACAATTACATGTGTCAATAGACAAGATCACGGGTTTGGCATTGATTGTGAGTGCTGATAGAGTTAAGCGAAGGTAAGTCTACAAAGTGATCATTATTACCCCTAATAAATACATGCAGGCTATGAAAATTTTTTAATAGAAGAATATAATAGAATTCTAGTAGAAATAGAATATAAACTGTTTAATGGAAACAATTGAAAGACCAGCACACAAAAAGAAACAAGAAATACAGGAGTGCGCAAAGGCGGACTTATTCCAAAGACTTATGAAACCGCTCAGAATGAATATTTGCAAGACAAAATATCCTAGTAATACATAACTCCATGAGCAATTATTCAAATGAAAGAACCAAAATAAACTCAATAAATTATAGTTATAACTCCACCTAATACAACTCTTATATGAGCAACTGCAGATAAGCATTCAAGGATTTAAATCGACTTGACAAAGACACTAAGTATAACAATTTGAAATCCTAGGCCCAATAAGTTCGAATTTGCGGTGATTTCTTCCAGTTAACCTTTGGGTCACTCACATAATCTCCCTATACGTCTCCGTCCAAAAAAAAGCTCACGTGTGTGTTACTGAGACGCAACTACAAAAGATCGTAAGTTCGAGTCGACGAAAGGAGGGAATATAATAAAGATTGAAAAGGTTAATCTTGTTACGTATATTTATTTATTATTTAAAGAAGACAATTTTAATGTTACACTGCATGACATGTCAACTAAGAGCTACAGTTAATAATGCACCCAGCATTGTATTTCACATAAAAATAAGAGAGAAACAAAAAGAAAGATTAAGGCGTAGATATGCGTCACTCACTAGAAATAGGTGCCTGGGTAATAAACTAAAATAAAACAAAAAGAAAGACAAACAAACGAACAATAAAATCTTGTAACAAGGAGAGATCAAATGATGTTCAGAGAGGTTCAGAAAATAAATCTATTTTCGTTTTACATAATAAAACTATTTTAGGTTAAGAGAATTAAACTACTTTTAGATTCAGATAATAAAAGGCATTTCATTACCTCTGAAATACATTCGGCGGCCTAATTCGCAGAAAATTGTCAAGATATATTGCCTAGAGTGACCAACATTTTCCGCCCAGCTGGTTTAATTAAAGGAAACCGGCGGCCGCCCTACGATTTCTGCTCCTGGAGCGGCATTCACTAAAGCTCTTGTGTCGGTATCCGTGACGGTAGGAAGTTTTATCGATAGATCACGAAAAGTGGCATTCACTAGTAACACCTGACAGCTCCAACGTCACTTTCCAAGCGACGACGACTGTCGGTCAAGCTAACGACGACTCTCGCTCGCAGCGACAACTGAATAGTTGAGATCTCGTCGCGTCGCGTCGGTGTCGCTGCAAATGATAATTCACGGAAACGACGATCGAGACGTTAGTGAATGCCGCTCCTGGGCGGGCGGAACTAGCCAAGGACGGGTAGAAGCTACGAGCTGAGACATTCCAATTAGCCAGATTTCATCTAGAATTATCTCCTTTTGGATAAAGTACGGTAATGGCGGATGAAAGCTGAACTTAAATGTAACTGAATTAATTATAGCATGACTGTAATATTATACCGTATGGGGCCGACACTTAAAAATAATAGCCCCACTGCATCTCTCCCCGTGCATGACGAAAAAGGCGAGTAAGTTATAAGGACAAGGTGCCGTCTAAAGGGCGACAGGGTAGCCACTTCTCACCTTGGCACGTTCCTTCCACCCGAGTCATGCAACAGGTGGGTTTTCGTACCTTACTTGCTGTTTGATAGTTACATATCTTGTCGTAATAATACATTGGTAAACGTGGTGGTCGGTGTTGTGCTGTAATTTACAAGACTACTTGCAGCACCACACCGATTACTCTGCTTACCAGATTGTCAGGATATAGCGTGTGGTAATGTGTGTGTGTGTTTTTTTTATGGAAACTGACACGGTTGGCTACATCACCTACAACATCCGTGATGTCCGCCCATAACACCGGGTGAACTAGGTGCCATGTCAGTGCTTCCCTTCGGTCGTGCCGGCTACACTGAACTGGATGGAAAACACAAACTATTTACATAGCCGTTTCCAGCCGGTACCAACCCGGGCAGGTTGTACCCCATCACCTAGTAAGGTAAGAAGGGAAGGGAGGGACCTACAGTTTAACGTGGAATCCGAACCACGGTCAGCCTCCAACGGTCGAGCGGTCACCCATCCAAGTACTGACCGGCCCAGCGTTGCTTAACCATCAATAGCGACAGTCGACTGAACCACTGAGCTATCGAGGCTGAAAATTTATTAAGATTATGTCCCATATTCAGCTAAACGTAAAACTGTAGGTCCATTCCCGATTTCACCACCTACTAAAATGTAGCTTACAATTAACTCCTGTCAAATGTTTCATGTATTGACATGTCACTTTAACCGATAAGTAACTGTTGGAGTGCTGGATGAGACATAACTGGAGATGATCAAAACGACCGCATCACACTTGAGCGTACTGAATGAAAGGTAGCCTGAAGTTCAGTGTAGCCGACACGACCAAAGGCAAGCACCTAGTTCACCAAGGTGTTATGGGCTGACATAACGGGTGTAGGTGATGTAGCGAACCGTGTTAGGTTCTATAAACGTTAGACTTCAAAGCAGTGAATATTTGAAGTTTAGTACCTAAGTGTAGATAACTTTGAACTTTCACCTAGGTTGTGTATGAAGGTCAGTATGTACTGACTGAATCAGTGAAGGTGAGTTCTTTCCAAACCATTTTAAAAGTATGAGCAGCTTGTTTTCATTTTAACATAGGCAGAACTCGCCTTTTAGTTTTCATACATTCGTAAACATACTGCGTTCTTGATTTGAAATTTTAAACTGTCGCGCGTTAAGCTGAGTTTATGTACATTTATGAAAACAGAGCGTGAAAATAATTGCGCAATTATATTTTCGTATAACTTTACTGTAATTATGGCGCTTTCGCGATGGTAACATTAGTTCTCTTTGAAGACACGGTGGATTGGATCAAGAAAAGTGTCGCTACAACGATATTTTAAAAATTTTTACATTGCAGACATTTTGAAGTAGCCATTGGATCAAGAAAAGTGTCGCTACAACGATATTTTAAAAATTTTAACATTGCAGACATTTTGAAGTAGCGCCATTGTGGCTAAGTCCACCAAGCTGCTCACTAGAAGATAACAGCACAGCTACAACAACGGCACCGCATCACTGGGGAGTGGATACAAAAATGTATGAAATGCAGTGACGGGCAAATTCCCAAATTCTACTAAGCGAGTTCCCGAAAGCCTTTTTTAAATTTTATTTTATTTTATTTGGCGATTTTTTTTTTTTTTTTTTTTTTTTATGTAATCCGGTATGTGTGGCTGAGTCGGAGGGGCCAAAGCACATGCTCTAACCAGCCAATATCACCTCCGAGAAGGTAGGTGCCATACCGGAGACTTCCCTGGATTGCTGGCTATACTGGACTAGAGGAGAACACAACCGAGGTTGCTATGCGGCCATCTTACATCCAGTACGGTGGTACCAACCCAGTCGGCTACAATTTTAGCCTACCACCTAGTAAGGGGCAAGGGAAGGGACCTACAGTTTTACACCGGTTCCGAACGGTGAAGCAGCGGGTGTAGGTATGCACGTAAATTTTTTCGTCAGAAAAAACTCATTGGTACACGCCGACCGGATTCGAACCTCGGACCTCCCGCATGAGAAGCCGATGCCCAAACCACTCGGCCACCCGCCGCTTGAACCGCGCCGATTGTCTTTTGCGAGGCATTTTGGCCGGTGCCAAGTATAGTGAGGATTCGTGGCCAGGTGTGGCAATTAAACAAGTTGTGACTGAATGCAGAGTCAGGATACCACAAACAAAACAACAACGATTTTCTGACCTTTTGGCCAGTGTCACTATACATACAGACACTGGCCAAAATGTTTGAAAAAGACAATCGCGAAATAAAATAAAGACTATGAATAGTATAAATTTTTTTATTTTTTTTTATTTTTTTTGTTGCTACCGACCTGGGTGGCTCTGTCCGAGGTCGCAACCTCAGGCGCAGCCAATTTCACCCCTGAGGAGGTGCCAGTCCGGCTTGGAGGTGGACTAATGTTGCTGGGGAAAGGCTATTAACCCGCGATTTGAAGATCTGTGGATTGTAGGAGTGGGGGAAGATATTTCCTGGGAGCCCGTTCCACACTTTTGCAGTGCGGCACAAGAACGATTTAGAGAATCGTGCAGTTCGAAGAACTCTTCTGTCGACTACAAACGGGTGTTCCGCGAGAGTATGGCGGGTTTGGCGAAGGCGAACAGGAGGAGGAGGGATAAGGGAAGCAAGTTCGCCAGAGCAGCGGCCATAGTAGTACCGATAAAACAGGCTCAATGACCCAACGATACGTCTGTGCTTTAGAGGTTGAAGGTCCTTTGTGAGTACGGAGTCACCAATGAGGCGAATGGCTCGTCGCTGAATAGAATCCAAGGCTGAAAGAAGGTACTCAGGGGAACCCTCCCAAAGATGACTGCAATATTCCATCACCGGTCTTACTTGTGCTTTGTAGAGTGTAAGCAGTTGGACCGGCGTGAAAAATCGCCGACAGCGGTAAAGGACCCCTAATTTTCGAGACGCTAGTTTCGCCTTGGACTCTATGAACGATCGAAACCCAACGTCCCTGGACACCTCCATACCCAGGACGCCCAGACTACCATCGTTGGGGACTTGGCTGCCCTGAAAAGTGGCTTGGAGAGGAAACGGATCAGCCTTAGTAGAGAAGGCACAAGCTTGCGTCTTGGCTACGTTGAAGTTGACCAAGTTCTTCTTCCCCCAAGAGGATACTTTTTCGAGAACCTGGTCAACCCGAGCAACAGTTTCGCGTCTCGCGTTTGCTGCTGAGGCCTCTCTACCCTTCCAGTCCTTGATGAACCCTTCGTGCACCGTGCTGTCGTCCGCGTAACAGTGTATTTCGCCGAGCGAGAGCATGTCGTTTATGAACAATAAAAACAGCGTAGGCGACAGCACGGATCCTTGTGGAACACCAGCATTAATTGAGTAGTCGGCCGAGCAGGCACCATCTAGGGTGACAAATATCGACCGGCCACTCAAAAAGCTGGAGATCCAGGTGCACAGTTTTGTAGGGACACCGTAGGCCGGAAGCTTGCTTAAGAGTCCCCGGTGCCAGACGCGATCGAATGCTTTGGATATGTCCAGAGCGACCGCCAGCGATTCCCCAAAACCATCAAGCCTTTCAGCCCATAAATGCGTGACGTGCGCTAGAAGATCTCCAGTCGACCTTTGCTTGCGAAAGCCGTATTGTTTGTCGTCGAGGAGTTTAGAGTCTTCTAGGTACGTCAGGAGCGCTGAGTTGACAATACGCTCCATAACCTTACTCAAAAGTGAGGTTATCGCAATAGGGCGATAGTTCGATGGGTTCGCTGGGTCCCCCTTCTTGGGGACCGGCTGGACCGAAGCTCTCTTCCAGCAAGAAGGCATTGATCCGGAGGAATAGGAGCGTTTGAATAGGCGGGTGAGGACTGGCGCCAATTCCAGAGCACAATTTTTATAACACAAATACATAGGTGTACTATTCAGATAACATGCTGCCAATGGACAGGAGGACAGTCTCCACAAGCGCCACCCGTTCATGCCGATATCGTACAGTGCGCAGCGCAATGACCGCGCGTTATTTCACAATCACCTCGTCAAACTTTGCTTCCCCTTTTGTTGGAAGTCGCGGAAACAAAAATTCATTCTCGGCATTCTCACACGTTTTCACTCGACCGGTCCGGTCGTGCAATTAAGGTTGCTCCCCGAGAGAGGTTCCCACGCTCGCCGCTAGAGGCGCTCCTTCCGTCAGACGCGCAGTGCATGACAATAGCCGGCGTTGTCTATAGTTTATCTCCGCGCTATTCGTATACCTAAAGCCGGTTTTACATTTACCAAACGGCGGTGGCCAAAGTGTTTACCGACCCGATGGTGGTCAGATAAACGTACATTCTTGAAAATACGACGCCAGCCGTCGGCGATACTTTTAAAGGTTATGGCGAGATACATGATTTTTAATTTAACGTCGCACAAAACAACACTGTTGCGACTACGTTGCGAAAGTAGAAAATTATAGGTCTCTTTGCGCTATTCATTTAGAAGACGTGAAAATAAGAAAATAATATGAAATGCCATCGCAACTATTTACACTTTTACAACTAATTTTCGTAAATATAACACCGCCTTTAAGGGTCGGACTATATGAATATAGTGAAGAAAAGAGAAAAAAAAATTTAAGGAAAATCAGTTGGCCTAAAAATTTATTCTGTCTGTGTTTACCATGCATTTCGGGATTTTCAGTTTCTTCAGCATTATAATTTCTTGAACAATTTTGAAGTCAGTAAGCTATTTCCGTCGCGGGTAGGCGACGACGCACGGCTCGAAAGCTAGTAACCTATTTTCATCAACTTTATAACTTCGGGTCAGGTCGACTGGAAGTTTTAAGGCTAGTTTTCAGAAGCTAGCTAGATAGTTTTCACGTTATTTCCCGGCGAAATGGAAGGTTTCAGAAACAAGCCACAGGTTTTCAAATACAGGTAATTTTGCTTGAGTTACTCTGTCTAAATGTTGTTTGTATTTTATGTATTGTATAAATATGTATGAATGCTATAAATATGTAAGTTTATAAAAGATAAACATGTTTTTACAAAATAAAATAGAAACTTAAACTACCTATTAAAATTAAATTCAGTACCTAAAACTACAATTAAAATCTAAAAGAAAAAGTCCTACCAATAAATATATAAAATAAAATAATAAAAAATCTTTAAATAAATAAAAACGTTTACGGGAAACCCCCGAAGACGCCACACGAAAAATTAAACAATAAGTAAATACACAATTTTATCGAAATCGTTAGAGTCGTTTCCGAGAAACTAATTATATAATATTATATTCATATATACAAGACTATCTAGCTCACTTAAAGTATAGAGATGTTTTAACTAGCGCATTAGAGTGTACCTATTCTATTTATCTAGCCAAACTAGACCGTAGACCCCAGTGCGTACGTAGTCTAACCGTTCCGGCTCACGAACTAACACGGGTGACTCGACCTGTGTGTTTATTTTCGACTTCAAAGGGATTGCTAATTCGCTCGGTTAGCCGAATACGTGTTTATTCGTGGTGTTCGCGTTCGTTCTCTTGGTTCTCAATACGGAACATTCTCTTGGTTCTCAATACGAAACATTCTCTTGGTTCTCAATACGGAACATTCTCTTGGTTCTCAATTAGATTCGTTAATGCTGTTCGATTGCTCTTGCGTTCATTATGACTTTACTACATATTAACTACTATCCTATTGTACTCTGCTAAATACATATGTAGAGATTTTAGTAGATACAATTGCAATGTTCATTGTCAAGGTTTGTTTTATGGAAAATGATACGGTTGGCTACATCACCTACCAGCCCATAGCACCCTTGGTGAACTAGGTTCCATGTCAGTGCTTCCCTTTGGTCGAGTCGGTTACTGAACTGGACGGAAAATACGACGTAGCCGTTTCGACCGACCTTCGTTCAGTGTAAAATTACAAATACGATTACGCAGGGTTTGAAAAGGTGTTGAGAGAAAAACCTTCAGGATTCCAGAAAAAGGGAGATATTACTGACAAAAAACGTAGGTAAAAACCACAAGGAAAAAAAAGCAATTTAAAAAATTCAAGCATTGGAGTTTCATTGTCGATTTGTATTCCGTGGAGAAATTAGTCAGGATCCAATAAATTTTGCTCATAACTTATACTTATTACTGCTACTTTTTATTATGTTTCACGGATAATTTAATAGAGTACATCTTTGTTTTGTTTACAATATTATTTTCATTTTACTCTTGTAGTTTAAACATACATTATAATATTTTTATTACAAAAATACAAAGCGAAAAACATTGGAAAAAATACATCCCGGCCAGGACTCGAACCTGCGCCTCTGTCTTGAGCCGCCAACGCGATAACCAACTACGCTACCGGACCGTGATGACGTATTATCTCCAAATTTTCGTTCTAGATTGCACCTTCATGATGTCGCATAATTTTTGCGAACAGTCAACTTGCACGGTTCATTATGCTGTCGTCACCAAAGTCGTATTACTCGTATTAGAAAAATATATGCAGGGTGTAAAAACGTCGACTACATTAAATTTAGGAAATGATTATAGGGATCAAGAGTAACAATAAAGTCAAATAACTTTTTTCTGAATTCCCTTTAAATAAAAAGTTACAGTTTTCATACAAACTAATTGATTATTTTAGTGTAAAAATGATCTAATGACAACAGGGGCGCGGAGGGGGGAAGAGCGTGTGAGACGTGAGCGCCTCGGACAGAGGTGTTGGCGGGAGGGGCGGAGGTTAGCTTTGTGAGTGGAGGACTGGAGGTCGGCAGGTGGAGGGCATACATTTAAAAAAATCATATTTCGAAAACGAGACACTTTAGAGAAAAACTTCATTTACTTTTTGTCTCAGAAAAACATAAGGATTGCGCTGCTGAAATTAATGTACTCGCCGTTTTAACAGCCTGTATAAAGCGAGTACGTACTTAGTACTAACATTATGTAAAAACATAAAATATGCATTATAAATTATAATATCACCAAGACACAAAAAAACAAAACATTTACGCGCTAACGCGTATTTAAAGAAATTATTAATATTTATTTATTAAATTGGGATTAATACAGATACAGGAATATATTTATGCATAAATAAGTTCAAAATATGATTTATGACCTGCCTCCGCCATATAATCCTCCAAAACATAATTTTCTGAATATCACGGTAAATGAACGCGTAAAACTATATATATATCTAGTTATCACAATTTGGTTCGTTTTCCAGCAGCTTTCGTATTTGAATTTTGTAGGCTTGGATCGACTTACAGAACATATGGGGCAAGTTTACCTATTACGGTTCACAAGCCCTCGGACGGACAGACAGACAGATGGCGTTGGCTTAGTATAAGCCTTCCGCACGGGTAAGGAAATCTAAAAAAAAAAAAAAAACTTACGGACATAAATCCAAACACATTACTTTTAATATGAAAAATTTCAGAAGAATAATGCTGAATATAAGAATATATTATGAGAATTAGTCCCTTCGTTATTCTATTAATTTACATCCAAATGAAATATCGTTTCGAAACCGAAAGTAGAAGCAGTGCCAAATTGGAGACAGCCAAATGCATTCAATGTGTTTTACTACGAGTTGCTAAATATTACAAATGTCCAGAAACTTGGCTCAACTACCTATTTGATCGCCATCTTGAGATTTGGTCGCGAATAGTTCAATGCTACAACAACGCGATAGGCTTTTCTGACCCTCATGTTGAAGCCCGAAACAACTGCCAAAAATTTATGCAGTAAAATGTTTCGTAAATATTTATCAACTAGCTGAGCCCGCGGCTCCGCTCGCGTGAAATTCGTATTCCAAAGAAGAATGTAAGTAACTAAGGGCGAGGCCGAAGGCCGAGCTGCGTTCAGGTAATCGATAAACCTTCTTAAAGAAAGTTACTAACTAAGGGCGAGGCCGAAGGCCGAGCTGCTTTCAGGTAAACGATAAACCTTTCTCAAATAAAGGAAGTAAGTAAGGGCGAGGCCGAAGGCCGAGCTCCGTGCAAGAAGACGATAAACCTTCTGGAAGAAAGGAAGGAACTAAGTGCGAGGCCGAAGGCCGAGCTGCGTTCAGGTAAACCAAAAACCCTCTTCCGCCTTCGGGCCTCGCCCTTAAAGACTTCCTTTCTTCGATAGAATATAATATCGTTTACTCAATCTATTTATTTCATAAAAATAAAAAAGTAATATTAATAACTAAAGAATTAAACCTACCTAACAAACATTAAAATAACTATCAAAACGGGCATTTTCAAATGTTCTTAGAGCACTTGCGGCATTTCCCCGCTGGATGGCAAGGCCTTTGAATGAAGTACATAAGCCCTTGATGGCGGGACACCAGTTGCGTCAACCAGCTCAAGCCTCTTTTGGCTTCACTGCTCCACGGGCCGAGGGTTTCAACCGCAAACGCAACAAATTCGAAATCTTGAATTATATTTCTATGTTTGCTGCGTTTGAGGCTCAGCCGCCCCAGCCTCGACCGCGCCAGCCGCTCTTGAAGATGTCCTAACGTGACTTGGAGCCAATGTGAGAACAAAAGTGGCGTCCCACATCAAAGAACTACCCTTAGTCCATGGCACTAAGGTGATAGCATCGGGCCTCTTGCCATCCAGCCGGGAATAACCGCGAGGTTCTAGGATGCACGGTATATTTGCCGTTAGAAGCGTGGACTTTATAATAAAATTTAAATTAAATTAACTCAATCTTAATATTAATTAACTTTATTCGAGAGGGTTTAGCTTCTTCCTGAACGCAGCTCGGCCTTCGGCCTCGCCCTTAGTTACTTGCTTTCTTCGAGATGGTTTATCATTTGTCAGAACGTAGCTCGGCCTTCGGCCTCGCCTTAGTTACTTACTTTCTTCAAGATGGTTTAGCTTCTTCCTGAACGCAGCTCGGCCTTCGGCCTCGCCCTTAGTTACTTGCTTTCTTCGAGATGGGTTTTCAATTATCCGAACGTAGCTCGGCCTTCGGCCTCGCCTTAGTTACTTACTTTTTTCAAGATGGTTTAGCTTCTTCCTGAACGCAGCTCGGCCTGCGGCCTCGCCCATAGTTACTTACTTTCTTCGAGAAGGTTTATGGTCTTCCAGAATAGAGCTCGGCCTTCGGCCTCGCCCTTAGTTACTTACTTTCTTCAAGAATGTTTTTCTTCTTCCTGAACTCAGCTCCGCCTTCCGCCTCGCCCTTAGTTACTTTCATCGAGAAAGAATATCGTTTACGTGAGCGCAGATCCGCCTTCGGGCCCGCCTTTAGTTACTTACTTTCTTTTTTTAAATACGAATTTCACGCGAGCGAAGCCGCGGGCAACATATATATAAATTTTATTGCACCAATGACAGCGACATAACTTCGACTTTCAATTATTATTTTTATTTATCACCCAATTTGTCACCGGCCAGCTCACGTCGAGATGACAGTTCTCCGTTGTCAACATGACATTTAAAATTGTTTTTTACCTTTACTTTGGATTACGTGATTTTTATTATATTTTTTAATTATTATGATCATCCGGGATATACACTGTTACTATAAAAAGTTTCGTCAAATTCCGTTCAGTGGTTTTTGCGAGATGCGCGTACAAATAGACATTTTTGCATTTACGATTTTATGATATGTATAGAAAGAATAGATATGTATAGACTATTGTGTTCAAGTTATAAAAAAGAAAGAACTGTCATTTTCGTTGTATCTACTTATTTTTAAATTTCGAATGAATATTTTATTCAAATTGTATTTGCTGCCAGTTCTCAAGATATAATTATGTACTTTGGACTACGTGATTTTAAAGGCGCAATAATGTTTATAATTGTTAATTTTTTTTAATTTTTGTTATTTTTTTTTACGTATTATGTTAACCCGGCATATAATCTGCCACTATACAAAGTTTCGTCTAATTCCGTTCAGTGGTTTTTGCGTGATGCGCGTACAGACAAACAAACAAACAAACAAAAATTTTAAAAACTGTTCTAACATGTTCACTATCTCATTTTAAGCCACCCTGGTTAGTTTTTTTCCGAATACATTCAATGTACAGACTTTCTTACCTCTACGATTTTATTATATGTATAGATGTGGTAGAAGAAAGGTTTTTCATGTACAAATTTACCCACTTTCGGATGTTACGTATACACACCGTATAGGTACATAATTTTTGCGACACGTTAGTTTTAATTTTATAAATTGTCAATATAATATAATATTACAAGCTGTGCCCGCGGCTCCGCCCGCTCTCATATTTCACTTCACTGCTAACCTCATAAGCCATTTAGCGTGATGGTAAGTAGCCTATAGTTGATGGGAAGAATCAAGCTATCCGTAGAATTTTGTTTTATTAAAATCGGTTTAGTGGTTCTCGAGGTATAAGCGGACAGACAGACACTCAGACAGACAGAAAGCAGACGTTGGATTTTATTATAGGTAAGGATAAGGATAATAATAATACAAAAGTAATGACTGGATATTTAGAAGAACTCAATGAACAGGAAAATTATGATGAAACAATTAATTAAGAAGAGGCATACATCACCACATATCTATCCCCTCTCCCGAGATGCACTTGGGCGGGGACTGATGTTAACCCAGTGCTAGCATGTGCTGAGAGTCGCAAGAAAACGGACGAACAATTTATATTACCGTATGTAAATCAATAAAGAGATTCTCGAGTTATAAGAATATTCATAAATTGACATATTACACGACTGGGTGTTGCATGGATAGATGAAAACAGATTGTATTGAAATGGAGTATGTAGATAATTTCATAAAGATTCACCGTCAGAATGTTCCTAGATTTAGTTGAAATCCAACTGATTGCGCCGAATCATATTATACCGCCACATCAGAAAGTCAACGGTTACTTTATGAAGCTCTATCTATCTCTAACATACAACGCAGTTTCCTAAATTAATTATCTCGTTCTCGCCTTGGCAGGCTTTAGGCGATGACATAAGACAATATCTGTTCACGTCTGCGTATCTCAAGCTTGCTCACGTAACGTATTTCGGTAAATAACTTCAAATTTCATAAGCTATAGAGAATATTCTCATGTAGGCAGCTTTACGTAGTGGTTTATATTCTTAGGTATTCCATCGCTGCGTCAAGCGAACATTAACTAATCGTACGCGCGTATAAAACTTCGAATCATTTTAAGGCTGGTTGACCCTCTGTGGTCTGATGTCCTTCGATGTACATAAGCGGGCTGAGGTAGTTGGAGACCAACGTGAAGGTCCTCCGCCTTGAGGGACCGGGATCAAGACGTTGTATAGTAAAAACCGTACAACTACATAGAATGTTGGCAGTTTTAAAACATTTTAATAGTGATGAGTAACAAAGTGAGTAGGATTTCTTGGAATTATGGCCTTTGTGAATTTCTAATATTTTATTTCATTGAGCGAATAAATTACCACAATAACAGCCGTGTGCCAACTCGGAGTTCCAAAAAAGGGCTCCGCGAATGATCCGTGGGATATCTTCACAGTTTAATATAAAATTATAGTTTTATTGAGATTGGTTTCTGACAAAATGTAGATATTTGCGCCTATACCAAAGCACGCATGCCACGTATGCTCTTGCACATGAATCCTAACTACTATCTATGCAAACGCACAGATAAATCTGACCCTCATATATTTCAGGATGGACTTTGGAGGCTCGCTACAATGGGAGGCTTTGCATACATTAGCCTACTGGCTGGCATATATTTCCACCCCACAGAATAAAACATCTTACTAAACTATATACATTCCCGAAGCAACCGTTGTGAAATTCGGTTGAAAGCAGCGCATGGAACTATTTTATGTTCCAGCATACGGGGAATAAAAAGTATAGCGAATTTCACACTGGCAAACTTGCTCGACGAGTATTTTTTTTATTTTGTTTTTTTTTTTTATGGAACCTGACACGGTTGGCTACATCACCTACAACATCCAACAAGTATGTAGCATAAGTGCTCGTATGCGTTTCTATAAGACTTTATTTTACATATTTGATGTATCACTGACAAGGGTCACTGGAAGTGATTCTATCGTGTAGAAGGAATTATTTGGAATGAATTACGAGTATATTGATGGTAATAGGAATTATTGTCGTTACTGCCTGCAGTCAAAAGGATGACAGAACCGCACCATTTGTAAAATGTTTGATACATAAACTACTAGTGTTGTCCTAGTCAACTGTACTTCTCTGAGGCCACATGTTTATAACCAATAATGTTATAAACGTGGGTACCACATAAATAATTCAAACCTAAACAAAGGCTGCGAACCTGAAACCTAGATAAGGATAATTTAAATTTAACCATACATTTGTAGAATTCAAATTTCCAACAGAGTTTTTGATAGTTATCCGATTGCCGTATTCTATCTGCACAATAATTGGTGGCAACATGACATAGCAGACCGAATTTCGAATTGCGAATTTCACATTAAAATGCTCATTACTCACGAATGCCAACCTGATGGGATGAAAGGTAATCTGAACGCTCTCTCATATCGGTCGAGGCTGAGACTCATCTCCGTTTTCACGAGTTTTTGCTTCTTAGAGTTGGTGTTGTCCTAGTCAACTCGTTCGAGCGCCACTTTCGTTTGATATGATAATTTGGGCTCAACGTGGGATGATAAACTGTCATCCTACGACGAAGCCGTCTTTGTAACTATACAGAAATCTTGTTTATCTTTGACATCATTGTTCAAGAGACAACGAGAAATAGGAGCAAATATATTTGAAATTAGCTTTACGTCGAGCTCTCTCCCTCGTATATAACGCAAATGGTTAATTTATCTCCGTAACTCGGTGGCCCTAATGATAGTAATTTTGACAGTACGTGTGAACATAAATTGGATATGCCACACTCACCTCGAGAGTGTATAGATAAACCAACATTGTATTCTCCACGATCTGAGCTTTTCTATCATGAAGGGCTTAATTGACTTTTTAGCTAGGTACTAAAATTGCAACTCGAAAATTACATTTTCTTTTTTGTGCATCATGTTTACCATGTGCATTCAATTCTGAATGAGTGGTTTCCTCTTCCATTTCTGGTCTCAACAGCCTTTTTGTTAGTGACCACAAAACCAGTTTATAGCGACACTTGACTACTCTTGAGTCTTCATTCAGAGCTTCAAATTGCCGTTACTGTCCCTTCAGATTATCCCCTATAGTATTAACATAGATCCACATCTGCATCTCAATAGACCAGCATATTCTCAGTCTCTTCTACTCTTAGAGTTCTACGTCGTCCCCAAGATTTTCATCAGGCTGACTGCTGCCTAGCTATTACGCCCTGGTACCGGAGTTCAAGTCTAATCCAGTGCTTTGATTCCCCTGTTGAATGGCGCGCTCCCGAGCGTGAGTAACAGCCTGTAATTGTGGTGAATACATTTGCATACGTCTCGTGCGAAGCTCTGCTCTACTGGTAATGGGTCGTCAAAAGCGACAAACGTCGTAGAGCCCACTCGAGCTCCTTTGAAGGATTTCGAATTGGAATGGAAGCCACTAATTTAGTAAGACTCGAAAGTGTAGGGGCCTCATCAGAAATAATCGCAACTAGAGGTGGATGGGTAACCGTATAGTCAAGACGAAACATATTCAAAAGTTCAAAAAAAAAGTTCAAAAAGTTTATTATATATTTTGCATTACAATGTAAAAGCAATAGCTATCGCCCAAACTGGCCTTGCGGCTGCTTCATGAGCAACAGATATATAAGTACTAATTTATTCCTATATAGTTACATTGTTTATACAAAGATTTATACATTACTGCAATGAATGTTTGTTAAACTATCTACAAGCACAAAAAGTCGTCTATGCAACATTAATAAACCCAACACTAAACCGTCATTGATACATGAAATTTTACTTAAATATTTACTACAATGAATGTTTGCTAGTCTATCTACTAGCACAAAAAGTCGTCTATGCACGTTAATAAACCCAACACTAAACCGTCATTTATACATGAAATTTAACAACTCTCTGAGTACCCTCACTTTCATGAATATCTTCACATCACAAATATCGAATTGCTGTTGCTAGGTCCATTTGTCGGCGACCGTCAAAGAATGGCAGATCACCACAGATCAGGCACTAGGCACTTCTTCCCATTCCCTCTCTTTCTTAATATGTATATGTACACACGTGTGACATTACATGTATGTATATGTATTTGTTATATGTATATTCTATACAATTAATTAGTAAATATGTAAATAGATAAGCAAGTAAGTATATAACTCCAATTAATGTATATATATGGTGAGTGCCATTCAGTAGTAAAATAGTAATATGCATCGTCTATTATTAAGTAGTATGTGTTTCCGTGGAATGTACAGGTATATATGTATTGAAGGAAATTGATATGGATTTGTATTTGTTTGAGTATAGTTAGTATTTCTCTATTAACAATTTTATATAAATAGTTAAAATGATCAGCACACTTTATGTCGTTTTGTATATTTTAGTATAATTTAGATTACTGCATGACCGCAAGCATGACTTCCGTTTCCTCATAGTCATACTTCATCAGTACAGCTTTTACAAGACTGCGCAATTCGGTGAGTGTCATTGCATGTGTGTTATATTGCTTGTCAATTTTATTGTATATAAAAGGAGCGAGAAACATTCTAAATCGTTGTGCCATTTTGGTTCTGGTTGCAGGCACATGCAAAAGGTGAGAAAAGCGAGTGCTATTAGTTCTTACCTCATCTTTCACCGTGCTTATTAGAGTACTAGCTGAGCCCGCGGCTCCGCTCGCGTGAAATTCGTATTCCAAAGAAGAATGTAAGTAACTAAGGGCGAGGCCGAAGGCCGAGCTGCGTTCAGGTAATCGATAAACCTTCTTAAAGAAAGTTACTAACTAAGGGCGAGGCCGAAGGCCGAGCTGCTTTCAGGTAAACGATAAACCTTTCTCAAATAAAGGAAGTAAGTAAGGGCGAGGCCGAAGGCCGAGCTCCGTGCAAGAAGACGATAAACCTTCTGGAAGAAAGGAAGGAACTAAGTGCGAGGCCGAAGGCCGAGCTGCGTTCAGGTAAACCAAAAACCCTCTTCCGCCTTCGGGCCTCGCCCTTAAAGACTTCCTTTCTTCGATAGAATATAATATCGTTTACTCAATCTATTTATTTCATAAAAATAAAAAAGTAATATTAATAACTAAAGAATTAAACCTACCTAACAAACATTAAAATAACTATCAAAACGGGCATTTTCAAATGTTCTTAGAGCACTTGCGGCATTTCCCCGCTGGATGGCAAGGCCTTTGAATGAAGTACATAAGCCCTTGATGGCGGGACACCAGTTGCGTCAACCAGCTCAAGCCTCTTTTGGCTTCACTGCTCCACGGGCCGAGGGTTTCAACCGCAAACGCAACAAATTCGAAATCTTGAATTATATTTCTATGTTTGCTGCGTTTGAGGCTCAGCCGCCCCAGCCTCGACCGCGCCAGCCGCTCTTGAAGATGTCCTAACGTGACTTGGAGCCAATGTGAGAACAAAAGTGGCGTCCCACATCAAAGAACTACCCTTAGTCCATGGCACTAAGGTGATAGCATCGGGCCTCTTGCCATCCAGCCGGGAATAACCGCGAGGTTCTAGGATGCACGGTATATTTGCCGTTAGAAGCGTGGACTTTATAATAAAATTTAAATTAAATTAACTCAATCTTAATATTAATTAACTTTATTCGAGAGGGTTTAGCTTCTTCCTGAACGCAGCTCGGCCTTCGGCCTCGCCCTTAGTTACTTGCTTTCTTCGAGATGGTTTATCATTTGTCAGAACGTAGCTCGGCCTTCGGCCTCGCCTTAGTTACTTACTTTCTTCAAGATGGTTTAGCTTCTTCCTGAACGCAGCTCGGCCTTCGGCCTCGCCCTTAGTTACTTGCTTTCTTCGAGATGGGTTTTCAATTATCCGAACGTAGCTCGGCCTTCGGCCTCGCCTTAGTTACTTACTTTTTTCAAGATGGTTTAGCTTCTTCCTGAACGCAGCTCGGCCTGCGGCCTCGCCCATAGTTACTTACTTTCTTCGAGAAGGTTTATGGTCTTCCAGAATAGAGCTCGGCCTTCGGCCTCGCCCTTAGTTACTTACTTTCTTCAAGAATGTTTTTCTTCTTCCTGAACTCAGCTCCGCCTTCCGCCTCGCCCTTAGTTACTTTCATCGAGAAAGAATATCGTTTACGTGAGCGCAGATCCGCCTTCGGGCCCGCCTTTAGTTACTTACTTTCTTTTTTTAAATACGAATTTCACGCGAGCGAAGCCGCGGGCAACATATATATAAATTTTATTGCACCAATGACAGCGACATAACTTCGACTTTCAATTATTATTTTTATTTATCACCCAATTTGTCACCGGCCAGCTCACGTCGAGATGACAGTTCTCCGTTGTCAACATGACATTTAAAATTGTTTTTTACCTTTACTTTGGATTACGTGATTTTTATTATATTTTTTAATTATTATGATCATCCGGGATATACACTGTTACTATAAAAAGTTTCGTCAAATTCCGTTCAGTGGTTTTTGCGAGATGCGCGTACAAATAGACATTTTTGCATTTACGATTTTATGATATGTATAGAAAGAATAGATATGTATAGACTATTGTGTTCAAGTTATAAAAAAGAAAGAACTGTCATTTTCGTTGTATCTACTTATTTTTAAATTTCGAATGAATATTTTATTCAAATTGTATTTGCTGCCAGTTCTCAAGATATAATTATGTACTTTGGACTACGTGATTTTAAAGGCGCAATAATGTTTATAATTGTTAATTTTTTTTAATTTTTGTTATTTTTTTTTACGTATTATGTTAACCCGGCATATAATCTGCCACTATACAAAGTTTCGTCTAATTCCGTTCAGTGGTTTTTGCGTGATGCGCGTACAGACAAACAAACAAACAAACAAAAATTTTAAAAACTGTTCTAACATGTTCACTATCTCATTTTAAGCCACCCTGGTTAGTTTTTTTCCGAATACATTCAATGTACAGACTTTCTTACCTCTACGATTTTATTATATGTATAGATGGCATTTTATTACTATGTTTGCTATAAACAGCTTTCTTATACTTAGAACCTGACATTCATTTAAAAGATCATATGTAGGATACCGAAACTGTTTCTTCATCATGACACGGAGTACTACTCGTTGAGCTCTCTCAATTGATAGCAGTGTGGTTTTTGCCGCACCACCCCAGGACGATATACAATAAGTCAGTCGAGACTGGCAAAGAGCTAAGTACACAACACGTAGAGTATCAACGGTGAGTATATTGCGTAAGCGTTTAAATACATAGATCAATTTGCGTGTCTTGTTAGAAAGTTCCTCGATGTGGACATCCCAATTAATATTGTCATCTATAATTATTCCAAGATATCGTACATGTCTAACTCTAGCAATTTCTGTACACTTGCACACTGTATGTCGGATACTGTTGCCTTCTGGACATGTGTGCAAGTGTAGTTTATACTGCTCATCAGGCGAGGTAGAACGGTTTATACTAAAAGCTAAGTGTTTAGTTTTTTGAACATTTAATGTAAGTAAGTTGACGTCCAACCACTTCTTAATGATTGTCATCCCTGATTCTGCTTTTTTGTAGACATCATCCCAGGTTTTGTCAGTGAAAATGAGTGCTGTGTCGTCGGCGAACGTAAAAATTTTACAGTTGGGAATAATTTTTTCACATAGCTCATTGATATACATGATAAAAAGGACTGGTCCTAAGACGCTTCCCTGTGGTACGCCAAAATTGACAGGTACCTCATTACTCACCACATCACCTATTCTGACGCATTGCTTTCGTTCATTGAGGTAGCTGCTAAACCACTCTAATGGCACGCCTCTGATACCGTAGTGCATTTCCATTTTTCTTAGCAGTATTTTTTGGGATACGGTGTCAAATGCCTTGGCTAGGTCTAAGAAGAGGCCAAGGCAAGGCACATATTCTATGTGAGAAGTATCGATTTCGAAACCCGATCACAATAATATATTTCTTACACCAATCGATACCCTTAGAAGTGGTGGGTGGCCGACCCGTTGAGACGAAACGTAGGACCAATCCATGAGCTCCGGATGTTGAAATCCCAAGAGAACTTAGGTCAATATTCCTTATGTTTGATGATGTTCCAAAAATTCTTGTTTTCTGTTGGTAACATTTTTGTGTCCGAGCAACACAAAAGTGTTACCAACAACACAAACATTATTTCCTACGAAACATTCCACAACACCAGAATGAAAGGCTAAAGCCGTCGCGTCATCACATCTGTTAAAAAAAAGAATTTAGTACATTTTCTGAGTGTGTTAACATTAAATTTCTTTCAACTTGTGTACGAGTCATTTTTTTAAACTCATGTGTCCGCTGCAGATTTTTGTTACCTACAGCCTGTTTATAAATACCAGTACATAATAATATGTAGGTAGGTAAACATACGACATCGCCGCGGGGAATTCGAAAGAGGATTTGCTTTTCAGTGGATGAACACAGAATCCTAATTACGTGAATGTGAGTTTTATTTTAAATTTGAATTAGGGACAAAGATTTATATGAAAAAGAGGGCGGAGAGAAGACCTATAATTATTTACACATTTCTACAGATGTTCGCGACAGGCAGGTTTGAAAAATGCCAATAAAGAATCGAAAAATGTAAATACGTTGTCATAGCAACTTGTGATTAAATGGCTACTTTTTTCCACTGAAATCTCGTTTTCGTCTTTTATATTGGTTCTTCGGCGCGGATCTTTTGCATTATTACTAGCGCAAAATGAAGACGAGGTCTCAGTCGAAGAGAGGACCAGAGGCAGCGGATTCACACACACGCCCTGCATCCGACTCGGGTGCTGTCGACACGGCGGCTGGGCGATCACGACCGGGCACCTCCTCAACCTCGGAGGGCTCGGTCTCGCCCAGCTTTCCTCATATGTCGGCCGCACACAATACCCCGAGACGTGAGGCAGGAGACGTGAACCCGATGTCTCAAACGGAACCACCGGCGGCGCGACCACCTCCAACACCGCCGCCGGCTTCTGTTGCAGGAGGAAACCGTCGCAGCGGCTTGAGCTCAGCACATTCTTCACGGTCAGCATCCACGGTCATTGCGCGCAAGTTTGCTGTAGAAGCTCTTCATGCGCGCAGGATGCTGGAACGAGAGGCTGAGCGTGAGCGCATTGCTGCCGCACGAGAGCGCGTTGCTGCGGAACGTGAGCGTGAGGTGGCAGAGATGGAACTACGGGCGGCGCTTGCTGCCATCGACGCCGCCGCAAGTGCGCATGGTGTCGCCAGCGGCAGCATGCGCACCAGTTCCATGCGCACACAGGATTGGGTTTATGGTTCCGATTCTGACCCATTACAGGTTAATGATGTTACATTACCTTCACAAAATGAATCGCAGGCATGTAGAACGAACGTCGGCACACAGCTACAGGATGAAGCTCTCGCCCAAGACACAATAACGTTCCTAACCCCTGTAAACTTGCCTCACAATGAAAATTTTACACAGCAGGTATTGTGGACGCCGGCTGTCGCTGGTGCTGCCGTTGCTCGTCAACACGACGCGCTGCCCGTGCGCGATCCTCGGCCACCCGCGACAGAGCAATCGGTGCCGCAACTACCTGAGCGAAATGAAGCAAAGATGCCGACGAATGCTGGGCTCGCGTCTCTGCGGTCGCCGCTCGCTCAACCACCACTTCTGCCGCCTTCGATGTTCGCGACAGGCAGGTTTGAAAAATGCCAATAAAGAATCGAAAAATGTAAATACGTTGTCATAGCAACTTGTGATTAAATGGCTGCTTTTTTCCACTGAAATCTCGTTTTCGTCTTTTATATTGATATAAAAGACGAAAACGAGATTTCAGTGGAAAAAAGTAGCCATTTAATGACAAGTTGCTATGACAACGTATTTTTACATTTTTCTATTTGTTTGGTATTTTTCAAACCTGCCTGTCGCAAACATCCTGCCCCCTTCGTGCTGAAGCACACCTTCACACGGAATCAACCGGCAAGCGCACGAGTTTAGTTTAGTTTAGTTCGCACTTTTTACACAGGTCGGCGTAAAATCCCTCCGCTTGTTTTCACATCTGCAACGCGAACCACGCCGTCCTTACCCGGGAACACTGCAGTAATGCGTCCTCTCGGCCAAGTCGCTCGAGGGAGGTTGCCATCGGCTATCAGCACCGGGTCTCCTATGGCCATGTTCTGCACAGGTTCAGCTCCTCGTCGGGGGAGAAGAGTAGGGAGGTATTCCTTCACCCATCTAGACCAAAAGTGATCGGATAGTCTAATGGCCTTCTTCCAGTCTGATCTTCGCATTAGATCTGCATCGTCAAGTTGCAAAGGTAGAGGAGATGTAGATGGGGATCCTAGTATAAAATGAAAGGGGGTTAATACTTCGGGATCATTGGGGTCGACTGAAACGTAGGTTAATGGCCGGGAATTGACTATTGCTTCAGCTTCTAAGAGTAGGGTGTGCAAAACTTCTTCTCTTGGAGCTCGTTCATGAAGAGTTACTTGATGTTCGCGACAGGCAGGTTTGAAAAATGCCAATAAAGAATCGAAAAATGTAAATACGTTGTCATAGCAACTTGTGATTAAATGGCTGTTTTTTTCCACTGAAATCTCGTTTTCGTCTTTTATATATTGGGTATGACAACCGAAACAAAAATAAATTGTGTTAGTTTTTATATCAGAGGTCGGCACAGTGACGAAGTTCACACGGTGCGAAATGCTCATTCCGTTCCTTCACTCGGTCTGGCCCGACAGACCGTTAGCCGTGTGGACTTGGCCCGCCACCACCACCTCGCTGACTTGGTGGAAGAGCTCGCATACGAGGACGCCACGCCCACGGTTCTCATAGGTAGCGCGGACTGCCTTTTAACATACTCTAAATGCACAAGGAAGGGTTCTCATTCCGAACCGTTAGCGTGTTTGACACCTCTGGGCTGGGTCGTTCATGGGTTCGAGTCTAGCAAAACCAAAACTGTGCAATATGTAAACCATACTGTAGTAGAAAGTAGTAGTTTTACCGATGATCAGAATCTTGAAAACTTGATAAAGAATCAATACAAGCTCGACTCGATAGGTATTCTGAAAACCGAGTTGTGTACTCAGAATGACCGTCGTGCCCAGGACATTCTTGAATCCACATCTCGCCGTCTTTCTACGGGCAGGTTCGAGATTGGCCTCCTGTGGCGTGAGGACAACGCCGAACTTCCGGAAAGTTTCTCTTTAGCACGTCGTAGGTTAGAAATGATCGAAAAGAAGATGGCGAAAGATTCACTGTTCGCTACTGCATACAAGAAGAACATGAATGATATGCTGGACAAGGGTTATGCTGAGGAATGTCCTCCTCCTAAAAATGGTATTGAGCTGAACCGTTGCTGGTACTTACCACACTTCGGAGTAACCAATCCGAACAAACCTGGAAAGCTTAGGATTGTTCACGACGCTGCAGCCAAGAGTCATGGAGTAAGCTTGAACTCATTCTTGTTGCCGGGACCAGACCTTCTTCAACCTCTTCTGGGGATCCTGTTCAGATTTAGGGAAGGTCGTATTGCAATGACCGCAGATATCCAGGAGATGTTCCCACAGATCAAAATCCGGGAGCAAGATCGTGATGCTCAGAGATTTCTGTGGCGGGATGGCAACCCAAACGCTGAAATAAGGCAATATAGAATGAGCTCGGTAATCTTCGGTGCTACTTCCAGCCCTTGCACAGCACTTTATGTTAAGAATAAGAACGCAAAGGACTTCGAAACGGCTTACCCTGATGCAGCTCACGCTATTATTAATGATCACTACATGGACGATTTCATTGGAAGTCTCGATGATCCATGTGCTGCTGCACGTCTCGCCTCTGACATAGTGACAGTTCACCAGAAATGCTGCTTTGTCATGAGGAGCTGGGTATCAAACGATCCAACTGTTTTGGCCAATTTATCACCAGAACTACGACTCATCCAACCATCTAACATTAATCTAGGTTCGATCCAGCCTACTGTTCGCACTCTAGGTCTGATTTGGAATCCTACGCGGGATTGCCTGGGTTTCCAAACCGGGTTGCAAGGAGAAGTTCCAGAACAACTTACTAAAAGGAAAGTTTTGTCTCACGTTATGCGCGTTTATGATCCACTTGGGCTCTTGGCTCCGATCGTAGTACGCGGTCGTATCCTTTTTCAGCAGACCTGGAGAACTGGAATCGGTTGGGATGAGGCATTCGAACGAGAAGAAGATGAGCGGTGGCGTGAGTGGTTCATCGACCTCCACGCAGTCAGTACTCTGCATTTACCTCGATGGTATCTGCGTGACCCGGATTTTGCTGTTTGCGAGTTACACCTTTTCTCGGACGCCAGTGAGCTCGCCTATGGTTGCGTAGCCTACTGGAGATTCACATACGCGGATGGAAAGGTGGAACTCTCCCTTGTGAGCAGCAAGGCTCGAGTCACGCCGCTAAAACCTTCAACGATACCTAGACTAGAACTGCAGGGCGCACTTATCGCGGCTCGTCTCGCAAATACGATTCGCGATGAGCATAGGTTAAAACCGACACGAACTCAATATTGGACTGATTCCACTACCGTTCTCGGATGGCTCCGAAGCGATGCTCGCCAGTTCAGAGCATTCGTCGGCCATCGAGTTGGTGAGATCTGCGAGACGACAAACGTCGCTGATTGGAGATGGATTCCGAGTGCTCTGAACGTGGCTGACGACGCCACTCGCTCAAAGTCGGGTCATTTGGGCTCAGACCATCGATGGTTCACCGGCCCTGATTTCCTACTGGAATCTCCGGAAAAATGGCCCACAGAACCGTGTAAGACGGAATCGCATATTCACAAAGACGTTGATAATGAAATAAAAATGAAACTGATGGACTCAAGTTGCACTACAGTGCAAATCTTGTATGCAACAGTTTCGGCGAATTCTAAGCGATTCAGTAACTGGCTACGCTTATTAAGAGCGACTGCATACGCCCACAAATACATCAAAATATTGAAAGATCGCGTTTTGGCAAAGAAGACCAAAAATTCTACCGACCCTGACTATCTTGTATCCTTGCGTCGTAAAGTTTCTTCTGTTTCAGATCAGCCAGTGACTCGTACTTCAGTACGAAGGGGGCCACATTTTATTCAAGATCCTGCGGCTTCTGTACGAAGGGGGCCACACACTGCTCCACTTACATCTACGCAGAAGCCTACTCGCACACTTCCTTCGTCAGACGTTCCCTTGTCCCCTTCCACTCACACCTTCATCCCACTGAGCGCTAATGATTTACGTGAAGCAGAAACGCACGTTTTACGTCAATGCCAGCAAGACA
Source organism: Nematopogon swammerdamellus (assembly GCA_946902875.1). Classification (NCBI taxonomy): domain Eukaryota; kingdom Metazoa; phylum Arthropoda; class Insecta; order Lepidoptera; family Adelidae; genus Nematopogon; species Nematopogon swammerdamellus. The sequence continues at coordinate 17,080,579 of OX336345.1, forward strand.
CTTTTGTTCGAGAAATAGCCAGCATTCAAGCTGCACGACCGATACCTAAACAAAGTCGACTATGGAATCTCTCACCTGAGCTGGATGACGACGGCATCCTCCGCTTGATTGGACGCATAAAATCTGCACCAGAAATTGATGATGAAGCAAAACGACCGATTATACTTGACGGAAGACACTGCACAACACGACTACTAGTAAAAAAGTTTCACGTGGATGCTGCACATGCGAATAATGAAATGGTGATAAACCAACTGAGACAACGGTTCTGGATCTTACGTCTACGTGATACCGTGAGAAGTGTTGCAAAAGAATGCCAGTTCTGTCGAATACGCCGAGCTACCCCTCCAGAACCACCAATGGGAGACCTCCCTGCCGAGAGACTAGCTCATCACCATCGAGCTTTCACCTTTATTGGAGTCGATTACTTCGGACCCGTACAAGTAGCTGTTCTTCGCAGACGGGAGAAGAGATATGTGGCGCTTTACACATGCCTAACATCGAGAGCAGTTCACCTCGAAATAGTCGGAAGTTTGTCGGCAGACGCCGCAATAATGAGCTTACGACGCCTAATAGCACGCAGAGGAGCGCCAACGAAGATATTTTCCGATAATGGAACTGCCTTTGTCGGAGCGTGTAATGAACTATCAGCACTTTATGATCAGGCTGTTGGTGATTTCGCAGCGAATAAGGGGATACAATGGAGTTTCATCCCGCCTGCATCCCCGTTCATGGGTGGGGTTTGGGAAAGGCTCGTTAGAAGTGTGAAAACAGCACTGAAAGTAACTCTTCATGAACGAGCTCCAAGAGAAGAAGTTTTGCACACCCTACTCCTAGAAGCTGAAGCAATAGTCAATTCCCGACCATTAACCTACGTTTCAGTCGACCCCAATGATCCCGAAGTATTAACCCCCTTTCATTTTATACTAGGATCCCCATCTACATCTCCTCTACCTTTGCAACTTGACGATGCAGATCTAATGCGAAGATCAGACTGGAAGAAGGCCATTAGACTATCCGATCACTTTTGGTCTAGATGGGTGAAAGAATACCTCCCTACTCTTCTCCCCCGACGAGGAGCTGAACCTGTGCAGAACATGGCCATAGGAGATCCGGTGCTGATAGCCGATGGCAACCTCCCTCGAGCGACTTGGCCGAGAGGACGCATTACGTCAGTGTTCCCGGGTAAGGACGGCGTGGTTCGCGTTGCAGATGTGAAAACAAGCGGAGGGATTTTACGCCGACCTGTAAAGAAACTCGTGCGCTTGCCGGTTGATTGCGTGTGAAGGTGTGCTTCAGCACGAAGGGGGCAGGATGTTCGCGACAGGCAGGTTTGAAAAATGCCAATAAAGAATCGAAAAATGTAAATACGTTGTCATAGCAACTTGTGATTAAATGGCTACTTTTTTCCACTGAAATCTCGTTTTCGTCTTTTATAACAGAGTTATATTTGTATAATTTATACCATGATTATGCTAAACATAATTACAGCTAATCATTTGTAATTACAATTTAGTTTTTTTTATTTTTGTTTGTGGCATAAGAAAATAATACGTAATCTTGTAAAAAGTGGAACTTAGTTATTGGCTTTATTGTTTTTAAACGGTTTTTTTAATTAATATATGGTAACTTGTTTTTTAATGTACATTGTAGCTGTTAAGTTTCCGAAATAAATAAATAAATAAAAAATAATTTCTTCAACAACAAGCGTTTTATTGTGTATTTTACTTTATTTTTTTAATTTGAAATTTCATAAGTATTTGAAAGTTATAATATAGAGAAAATAACGCAGAACCAAAGAGTTTGTATTACGTGCGCAGCGACGTAATACAAACTCTTTGCGCAGAACGATCATTCACTGAATATCGTTCGTCAGCCTTAGTAGTTCACTGAGCTAGTGTGATAAGTCGACAGCCATTCGTGGTCATAAGCACACCTGGGCGCGGTTAGAACTTAGTAGGGTTTATCCCGTTCGGGTTGGTACCGGGCTGGATGAAAGATCGGTCGAAGCGGCTATGTAAATAGTTCGTGTTTTCCGTCCAGTTCAATATGGCCGGCACGACCAAAGGGAAGCACTGACATGGCACTTAGTTCACCAAGGTGTTATGGGCTGACATCGTGGATGTTGTAGGTGATGTGGCCAACCGTGTCCGTTTTGATAAAAACATGTGAAAATAATAATATTTCACACGTGCTAAGTACATAAACCAGAAGATCTGGCTAAAAACTGGGCAGAATTTTTTTTTATCTACTTAAACGAATTCTTAATTTTTCTATCGCTTCATTTTATTTACAGTTGAGACCTAGTTTTTAGAAATCGAGTTCCTTCATATATATAAAAACAAGGTTCAATACCTTATTTAAGGCAAAAAACTTAAAAGTTAATACTAAAAGTAGGTACATAGTTAAAAGGTAAATTAGGTTAGGTTAAAATCTATGGCCGAGCACACATTTAACCTCACTCCACTGAATTCTTGGAACGTACTACCTGGTTATTTAAAGAAAGGGATTGAAAATGGCGGCGTTCCTATTTCCTCTCGCTCACACAGTAATGCCGTCTAAAAATAAAGCAATTGTTTGAAGATAAAAATTTGTAAATAAAAAAAAATACTTTACAAAAAAAAACATAATTGCATGCCGACTGTACAGCTATAAAGCGCCGCCCCTTTTTAATTCCTTTCTTTAAATAACCAGGTTAAATAGTATTGTGAGCGGTTCACACAGTGTCACCGACAGCGTGGCACTATGTGAACGTGCGACAACGCATTTAGGCGCCGCGACGCCTCCGCCGCGCCGCCAGTCTGACCTTTTACTTCCGACCGTGGAAATAAATGCCCGGAAACGGCATTACCATATTAAATTTTACTCTGTTACCAACAATCGGTCTGCATGCACACCATTTGCACCAGAGGGAAGATTCAGATTCAGATTCAGATATTTATTTCGCCACAAATTACATTGAGACAAATGCCTATTCAGTATGGTTCGTCATAGTTTTTGTTTTATCCCATTCAGCCAGAAGAAGACACGTCAGCAGAAGACACGTGAGTAAAAAAAAACCAGCCAATTGCTAGTCCAACTCGTACACCGAGGGTTCCGTATCGCTATGTCATGGTCAGCGCCACTAACTAACATGAAATGCTTCATATCAGTTAAAATTCATGATTAGTTAAAATGCTTCATACTCTTTTCGGTAGATGGCGCGCATACACTTTTTAGTTTCTTCTATGGGAGCCCCGTGAATTGTTTACTTTTTCTTATTTTTCTTATTTGTTGTTATATCGGCCATAATAACACATATTCTGTGAAAATTTCAACAGGCTACCTATTACTGTTCAAGAGATACAGCCCTCGGACAGACAGACAGACAGACCGCGTAGGCTTAGTAATAGGGTCCCGTACCGGATACGGATCCCTAAAAAGCCTGACAGAGATATAAATAAAATAGGATAAATCTGAACGTAACGGAACGAAACGGAATGGATTTTTTTTTAATTTTATTTGTGAATTTTTCTTGCACTTCCTCGACCAGTGTATGCCCAGTCTAGGTGTGAATTGCACTGCTTCCGACCTTACTAGAAACAGTTCGCTCACCCACGACACAACACCATAAATACCGGCTTTTATTTGACAACTACGAGATTCGGAGATAGGATGCCTTTTTAGTGGGAATACTTCGGATACAGTGTATTGTATTATTTGCGCAAACTTTGCACAATGTGTTTGCGCATGCAAGTCGCTGCGGGTAACAGGGTGACGTGAGACTGCGTCCGACTCGAATTTCAAGAAGTTTAACACCAATATTACTCACCTGACAGATTCAGTTTTAATATATGTAATACTTCATCTATCAGCGCAGATCGATAGCTTTTTGAAAACACGATTTGATTAACTTCGCTCGATAGAAAAAAATCATGAACATGCCTCTGAATTTAGTTATAAAAACGTATTTAAGGCAACGTGACCAAATCAAGGCTTTGGAAATAATATATTTTATTTGTTGAATATATCTCTAAATCCGTAGCTTTTTACTTTTTTGTTTCGATCCGTAGTTTTGGAATAAAAAAATAAAAACCTAACTTTCGTATGCGCTAAAATTGCTTGATTTGGTTGCATCCTATTATGATCCTACTCTAACCAGCGAAAGCGGCGCGCCTTGAAACAGGAGTATGGGTCTCAGATCGTGAATAGGATTGACAGGGCCCTACGGCGGCGCCGCAAACGACAGATAAAATTGTCAAATTTCCTCCTTCATCAACAAATTTAAAATATTTATGTAAAAAAATTATAAATTAAATGCCATGAGCAAACCAGATAATAATTATATAGGTATTGTAACATTACATAGATTTACATAAAACAATCCAACTATTTTTATGCACCTTATTTGTACTTTTTATATTGATAAAGATTAGAACTTTTTTTTATTTATTACTCACCTCATTATTCCGTAAGGCGAACGTTCAACGAAATGGAACACAATTACTAAATCCTTCTCACATGGGCTCGCCAACCGTTTATGTATACTTAAAAAAAAAACAAATTGAGTCTGTCCATCCTGGAGGTCGAATTTCGTTCGGCCATGTTCGGGTTTGAAAGGGACGATGTCAACTTGTACTTGTGTCCCACTGTAGGTGCGACTGATCAAATTAGGCGACAGCGTGTGATTGCCCGCTTCTACGTAACCGAAAGGCCGGATGTTCACAACCACGCAACGTGAAACGTCAAATTGGACTTCAGAGAGAAATGAGGTAGAACTTGCAAGGCTGAATACTGAAATAAACATCCTAAATAGACGACAGAGAGGTGAATGTAGCTCTGTCAACGGCCCTATAGGCCCCTCGGCAAAGCCACCCGTGCTGGCTTCACAAAAAAATAAATAAAATTTAATATTAAATCTCAAGAAACTACAAAAATGTAATAATGAATTAAGTACAACATTTATAACGAAATTATTTTGTTTCTTTACTGGCTTACGCGTACACAGCTTAAAAGTAAGGCTGTCAGTGTGATCAGTATTAAGTATGCAACTCAGTTTTGAAGCGTTGCCAACTGTTTACCATTAAGGCGAATTACCACGGACTCACTCTACATATTTATGTAGGAAACGTTTATGGAAAGAGACAGACAGAAAATACTTAGAACAATTTACATAATTCGAGATTCAGTGTTTCATATTTAGATATTCCTTATAAACATTGTCTAAAGATGAAACTTTTTTAAAATCACACGGTTCATTTTAAATTTAATTAATAAAATGGCTTACACGTATTTTAAACACGTTGTTGTGTTTCGTGTATTCACGGGCAAGTTGTTAAATTAATAAAATCATCTAAACAATTTGAAAAACATAGGATTTTGTCACATTTTTTGGTAGGTCTCTATGTACTGAAGTTGTGACAAAATATACTATTTACCTATTTATATGGCATGCAATCTTCATAAATTGTATCAATGTAGATTTCTATATAGTATTTTAGGTCTAGTTTGAAATCTTGAGAGACGGTTTAGTTTATACCTACTTAAACTCTACAGCTCTCATGTAAAAAAAGTAATGGTGAAAACACATCATCAGAGTCGTGAAGACAAAAATTGCCTTCATTATCAATAATGTACACATATGAATAATATGAATACATACATAATGGAACAAATAATTATAAAAAAGTCATAAAAAGATTTAATGATGAAATTAATAAAAATTAAGTTGTCACATACAATATAATAGTGTCCGTAACGTGTCTTCAAACGAGGTCACCGTTTTACGAGGCTCCAATGCGTAGACAAGATGACCTTAAGCCTCTTGCCGAAATTCGGTCAACTTTTACGCACTGTGCGGTCGTAACGATATAGTTTACGGCAAGGCTTATGTTATGTCTTCATAACGTAAATGGGTTTCTGGGGGCAAATGTGCGAATGAGTGGAACAGGCAGGGCGCGGTGTCGGATATTTTGATTACATACTGGCGAATGACAATGTGTATAAGGAAATTAAGGAACCGTTTAAAATATGGCAATAAAGATCCGAAAAAGGAGATTGGTGCGGAAGGAAGGTTGTCTTTAAGGAAGCCATTTAGGGGTACCTACAATATTGGCAATACTTACCTTGACTTCTTTTTTCAAATAATTGAAAAAGATACAATTTTATTCAACATTCTCCTTCCGCCACAATTCAACACAAAAACTTTGAAGTAGGTACTTAGTTCAAGCTGTGCAATAATTTTACATTCCTCGCTTCAAGAATTTCTCCATCCTAGTGATGGAGAAATTCTTGAAATTACGGATAGACTGAAGGGTTAACTTATACAGCGTTTCTTCTTAACCTTAATAAGGTTCAAGCTCTACTATAACGTAATTTGGAGAGCAGAACTTTCCTACGGGTGTAATTAAATCGCAGTCAGAACTGACACAATTACGCTAAGACCTAAACTTAGACTTCGGTCTACGTCCGAAACAGACGTTATACGATCTCGACCCAACAGCGGCGTGAACACGTTACCGCTGCGGTGGTACCGACTCAGGCGTGTCACGTGCACCCGTTCCCTCACCGCACGCCTTGGAGATAAAGGAATTTGTCTTACAAAGATACTCGTACATATAATGTATGTAGTTCTTGTCAGTAAGTTTCTTGAAGTACTTGAAACCTAAAATTATTATTTTGAACTATATATGAAAACCATCATGGGTGGCTGTGCCGAGGGACCAAAGGTGCAGTTGACAGAGCCAAATTCACCTCTCTTCACCTCAAATTCGCCAGCAGATTTGCGGACTGTTGCTAGGCTGTCTAGTCCAGGGTCTAACTAATCTATTGATATGACGTTTGAAGACTGCCAGGTTAAAGGATTCGGGAAATACATTCCGGAAGACAGTTGTCACCCTAGCGGTGCGACAAAGGAATGATTTTGAGAAACGTATCCTTGCCCACATATTTCACACCAAGTATAGTCTCGGGTCCTTCAAGAGAGGCTTGAATTGGCACCTGTCAGGCCGGCGTGGCATTCGCAGCCCCTGCATGCGACCGAATGTCCATGGGCGTCGCTACCATATGGGTGGCTCTGCGCCACATGTCGCCCTTATTATAAAAAAAAAACGTTAAATGAGAATTGGGAAAATATATCTGACGACATTTAGCGCTCTTGGTTGCTACATCAATAAAGCTAGTGAACTCAGCCTTGGATACGCTAGGGGTCAAATACCGTTGCAACGAGCCACGCAATATGGCATGGAGTTTACGTGCCGCGGGGACGTATAAAGCAAAAACAGAGGACCATTTACGTGCCGCTGAATATGTTTGTTGCGAGTGTTCAGACAACATGTCTTGCGGCATATTTCAAATTAGAATCACCGTAGAATTTGAAGGACATAGTGTATCAAAGTATTGGAAGTTACGAAATAAATTTATAGAATTTTTAGACCTTAACAATTCTATTTTGTTTCGAAACTCGAAAAAAGTAACGTATATATATATTATTTGTCAGTAGTAAATACCCAACTTATTTATAAGAGCAGCTACCTAAGTTGTGCAACACTTACTGTCCCGATTTGACAAGAAGTGTGCGATATAGTTCGGCGCCAACTGGGTGATTAAATTAAGGTTATGAAAACTAATTTGCGTCGAAGATTAACTGCGCCCTTAGGGCGAAAAGGCTTTGCATGGATGTGATATATTAGCTCAATTTCACATAGTTTTACTTTAATAAATGTTTTAATTGATTTCGTTACTAAACATTTTACATAGTTGGCTCGTGAAGTCAATCACAAAATAACAAAAAAAAAAAACGTTATACAAAAGGTGAGCGCCGGGACTTCAGCGACATCTCACTCACGAGCGTCATGTTACTAGTGTTATGTTATCAAATCTCAATTCACTCCAGCCACGAAAAACCCTCGGGGACCCGGTATATTTGTTTAAACATACAAAATCAAAGTTCTTTGGCGTAGTTAGTCTACTGGGAACAATTCGACACGGGAACTCTCCCAAAAACTCGCCGAATACAACCAAATAGCCGTGTCGAGTGCATTAGCTAACGCTTTCTGATTGGTCGAATTAGATCGCGTAGATACTGGCCTCTTCAAGGCACCAAGTTTCCTTCACTGGAGTTCTTTGAATATCCGAAGAACTCGTTTGTACCACATTAGGGAGGGGTGCGAACCCCATACGTCTCGTCTGAGAGATAACTAGGCTATACCCGCCATTAACTCGATCGAGCCATAAGTATATCTAAGATGCTAGCTTAAATTTTGTCTTTCCAAGCCATATGATCCTAACTATGGCAGCTGCTCTTTATGTTTTTCCGAACGCTTCGGAATCGAAGCACCGAGCATTTGGCTAATTCGGTTTAGCCTTTTTATCTGCTTTCGGTTAGCTCGATTCAACCCCTAACTGCATTTTAACGATTTCCCTCGACGTTTGAGCGCGTTTAAGTATTTCTCGGATACGTTAAAAGCATTAGCTAGATCGGGTCGTACCTTACGCCGTTGTCATGTAGAGAAAAAAACGGCCAAGTGCGAGTCGAACTCGCGCACCGAGGGTTCCGTATCGCCATGTCATGGTTAGCACCACTCACGCCATCTATGGCGTGTTATGTAATGTATGTTAATATGATATTGTGCTTATTTCTGTACAACGTTTCGAAGCAATAAGGGCCGGAACACATAACAGCGTTGCGGCGCCGCGCCGCTAAAATCGGCAGTGGCGTCACTGCCGATTGTAGCCGACTGGCGATTGTAGCCGACTGGCGATTTTAGCGTTGCGGCGTCGCAACGCGGTTATGTGTCTCGGCCCTAAAATATATCTATCTACCAACTGATACTTTGAAGTCACCACGTAGAAATTTTTTTTTTAAACATTACATCCTGGCTTCTAGACAGCCATCGGCCTTATCCTCGGCTCATTTGGCGTGTTTTCTATGGCGTGTTTATGAAATTCTTCATATTAGTTAAATGTCATGATTAGTTAAAATTCTTCACGCTCTATTCGGTAGATGACGCGCGCGCATACACTTTTTGGTTTCTTCTATGGGAACCCCCGTGAATTTTTAACTTTTTCTTATTTTTATTATTTGTTGTTATATCGGCCATAATAACACATATTCTGTGAAAATTTCAACGGGCTACCTATTACGGTTCAAGAGATACAGCCCTCGGACAGACAGACTGACGGACGGACGTACGGACAGACAGACATACAGACAGACAGACAGACGGCGTAGGCTTAGTAATAGGGTCCCGTACCGGATACGGAACCTAAAAAAGCGGTGATTGTACCACAACTAGGACAAAAATCTGAAACAAAAAATTCAAAAACTCAACATTACATGTGTACCTGCTTACTAATATTACTGTTTTGGTTCACAAGCCAGAGTACATGAACATAATAATGTCTAAGTATTATTTGATGAAAGGAAACATAGTATGGTACTTGCCGGGCTGTCATGCGAAGTTATTTGAACAATTGTATTAGGAAATATTTCCAGGAAGTGCTCCAAGCGAAAAGTTTGCACGTTCCAGAAATTTCTGCGCAAAGGTACCTAGCCTATAAAAATACGAATTGCTTCTGAGAGAGAAATGAAAATGCGAGACGAAGAAAGAAAAATAAAAGACTGAAATCAGACCGAGATGATCTGAGAACGTAAGGCGATGTTTTACACAGAGCAGGAAAAATAGGCCAAGTGCGAGTTAGACTTGCTTGCAGCCTTGTCTTAATAAAATTTCACGCCACAATGGGCTACACAGCAAAAAGTATGTGAAACGGGTAAGCAACATGTGGTTTATATGTAGATTAATATAATACATCTACATGATGTTGACGATGATGAAGGTGATGGCGATGATGATGATGAAAAAAACTACCGAATATGTTATGTATTCTGAATTTAAAATTTAAGGTATCATTTCCCATAAGAAAAATGCAGACGGAAAATCCATCCACCTATACGATGTTTGGTGCGGAACCTTAAAAAACTAACAATGCCTTGAAGCCTGGCGGAAAAGCAAAAGTTACTTCAACTGGCTCCCGAGTAATATTTTCGAGCAGGGGGAAGTTTTTTCATTGTGATAAAGGAAATAAAATGGTTCCCGAAGCTCGAAGGCCTTTCTTGAGCTTAAGCCTCGTGCACACGTTATTAAGTCAAGTAGCGAGTTGGTGCTATTTCACACTTGCTGCTTACTATCTTCGTGTGGACAGGTACATTTATGGCGAGTTAATGGTAACTAAATCGGTAAGTTCTGCGAATAGAATCGTTTTCTATTTTTTTCGGCAAGTTAAGATCATCTAGCACCCTCGCCAACTAGCGAGTTCACACACACGCGCAATTATTGTATGTAGACACGGAGCGGGAGCGTTGTCGCCTCGCTCCTTCAACTCGACTAATAACATTAACTACTTTAACTCGCCTTGGAAACGTGTGGGCGCTACTTGCTACTGTCCTTACTTAATCAAACAAGTAGTGTCCGACCGAAAGTACTTTTTTACTTTCGGCCGAAACCAAAACCGAAACTTCGGCGGAACCCCATCTTTCGGCCGAAAGCCGAAACGGAAAGCCGAAAGATTTACAAGTCGCAAAGAAATCTTGTGAAAATTTATATTATTTTCACAAAATTTTCATTATTATGCTTTAAATGTCTTAATTACGGTTTCATCGATATGAAAAGCGAACCCTCCATTAAAAATTGGTTGTCTGTAAAGTCGATTTACGGACGATAGTTTTACGTGATAACGTCATACAACCCTTGTTTCATGAATATTCTAAATTTGAAATATTTTCCGACCGGCCAGATATTATGGTACGAGTAACCTCGTTTAAATTTCTGCGGCCCTGGTACTTTTACAAGCCGACGCTTGGGCCGATTGTGCCTCTCTATCGCTTGTTACGCGCTCTCGCTTGCACACACAGGCTCAGATGGAACGTGACGTGATATTCGTGCGTGCAGCCGGTGTTCATCAATTTATAAGACGTTATCACGTCAAAACATTTAAACAATGTTTCGTGTCAGTGAAAACCACATATTAAGACATGATACATAGGGCTTTATTATATAGAAATAGTGGCGCGACGCGGTGGCAGATCGGAACAAACAAGTTTCCAAATGTTTCGGTTACTGCCGAAAGTTTGAATAATCTTTCGGCCTAATCCGAAAGTCTGTCGAAAGTCAAAATAATAACTGCCAATAGGACGAAAGACGAAATCGACACTTCAGTCGGCCACTACGAACAAGTTGACAATTTAAACTCGTTGCTTGACTAAATAAAGTGTGCACGAGGCTTTACACGCATCATTGAAACGTCCATTATTTTTCGCATAGGGCCTGTGTGTTTTCGGTTCAGGAAGGGATTCTATTTCGAATTGTGTGGATATTACGTTTGCATTGTCACTTATTTGGGAAACTGCTGAACCGTGTGAATATTTTTAAAGAGCCTTCGGATCTTTAGAGACTTTAATTAGTAGAAGATCAGGTTAAAACAGGCGCATAAGTAAATTGCTCCAGTTTAATGTTAGAATATGTAGGAAAGATTCACGCATTTTGTAGAATAGAAAATGTGTTTAGGAATATTTGATTATTGATAGCGAACACCTGAAAATTGCGATCTTTATTACTAAGTACAACACAAAATAACTACAAAAGTAACAAGTAATAAAATTTAATTAAATACCTACATTAAAACATGAAGTTGCAAAGAATATTTTCGAGTTCGATATAGGTCTAACTATATCCGTTTGATCTACTAGAGGCGTAATCGTGTTATCATCGACGCGCGCCGTCTCGCGAGGAAATACGAAAAAATCTCAGAAAATCGCTTCGGCGCAACACAATCGATCCTAAGCTGCCGCGGGATTTCAGGTGATTGCTCCATTTGGCGATGGGACGAGGGAAGCGGAGGAGCTAACTCCCAAATAATATAGGGTAAACTGGGTTGAGACTCACGAAGAAAGAATCGAGTAAAATGAAGGGCGAAAAAAATAGACAAACTTCCAACTTTATAAGGAACCGCCCGCGAATGGGATTCAGCCATAGCATTACAAAGCAGAGAAGGATAGTCGTCGAGCAGACGAAGAAACGTGTGCACACAAAAACATAGGTTGTAATTAATAATTACCTACAACCACGTCTATGTCTGTCATACTTATTGATTAACTTATCTTGTTAAAACAAAGTGAAACACTGACAAGGCACCTAGCCAGGAACAAGGAGGGTTACCGAATGTAGCAGATAATCTAGCCAAGCATGAACACACTCATACCCTCACACAGATAAAATGATGCGCAGAATAAATCCAATAGGCGCTTTCGACTTACAAGGTGACGTCTAGCTACGTAAAAATCGCACTTTGAGCGCGCTCTGTCGAAGACCTACCTTTCTATTTCACGTTGATAGAGTGTCTTCACAGTGCTTAGGGGGATGGAAGATGGTGCGAGGGTGGAGGGTCGCTAGAGCGCAGCTAATATAATGTTTAAGCCGACGATAGTTATCGCCTGCACGTCTCACGCCAGTATAGGAGTCAGAGGTTGTCACTATTCTCCATATCTATGTTTTGTTATAGTAGACAATATCTGTTTACATGTTAATATGAAATTGTCTAAGGTATGTTTTTCTGCAAAAATAAAAAAATATTTGGTTAGATTCGATTTGATCTTTATCAACACGAATCTCACGAGCCGTCCTGAGGCAAATTGTGCGCATTAGATTAGACAATAGAAGTTCAACCCTCTTGATTTCTTTGAGTTCAGTGCAATTTGCGGAATTCTCGTGTCGGTTACAGGCGTCTTTGAAGCTCACAGAGGACGGCTCTGAAGTGGAAATGCGTTCTAATGGTCGACCGAAGCTAAAGTTTTTTTTTTGCGAAAACTTGCGGACGAAGGATTTTTGGCGTTAATATCTCCACTTTGGCTCTTGCTTGCAAAAAGGTGCGGAGTTAGGCAGTTTTTTGAGTGGAGCCAAGTATAAAACAGGTTCTGTGAAATGGAATGAAAGTAAGAGTGTAGGCTACCTGTGGATAAAAGCGGTAAGATTTAGCAAATAATACTTAAATATAATTATTGTAATTCTCATTGGATGAACATAGAAGAAGATGCATCTAAAATGTATTATTGTAACTTAGATACTCTACAAAGCGGGTTCTAGTACTATGTAGTACAAAGTCAGCATGTGTGTGTAAGAAGTGACATTAACTCGCATTTAAATATATTCTCAAACAGAAAATTATGTTGCCTACACAATTCATTTAACAACATGTTTAAGCGTTTGGTGATGCCAATGAAATTTTACTCGATATGTAAATTTAATGCTCAAAATCGCGCACAAAATTAAGTTAAATAAAAAAATTTAACTTTGAATTTTTTTTTAAACATTGGTCTAATTTCACTTGTTTATTGAAGATTTTTGGTCAATATATTTTTATTTTGAAGTCATGCTCCGGGTGATGGGACGAAGACACTTCAATGAAGGTATTTGTAAAAGTTCTGAATTATTTCAATTCCAAAATCTGAATCTCATAAATTCTCGATATTTCACTCCTTTCTATTTTCAATATTTCCAAGGATTCCGTAGTCAAGTCACTCATAATAAAAAAAAAACAAGTTTTTAATAACTTCATCATCACAAAACCACTTCTGTAGGTACCACTCACACTGCTCTCGTATCCAATATCTCCAGCTTGAAGTCACCTCGAGTTATTCGGCCGGACTTATACCTTCGCCGGCCCCGCCCCGCGCCCCCCGCCTGAGGACAAGAGAGAAGAAGAATGTTAGTTTTGTTAGTTGGAGAGAGAAGTTAGCTGTGTTAAGCTCGAAACTCGCCGATAAGAGATTGGAGCGGACCTGAGTAATGAAGCTAATGAAAAGTAAAAGTTTCGATTGTGTCAATGATAGTTTGTCTTAACGCGTCGAGTGAACTTCAATTTCACTATACTACGGCCAGTTTATGCTTCCAAGGTCAATTCCTAACGATCCGATATTACACACGATCGGATGGTTATTCCAACTGCGGTCATCTTGGTTGGTTGGAAGCTACCTACATCCACACGCCCCAACTTATCAGTGTTGACGACGACACGTCAAGAGTACACGTCAATCTAGCATGGTGCATTGTTTATCTGGCGAAATAAATGTATATGGTTTTAGGAAAAAAATTGTCTCCGTCAATAAAATAATGCAACGCAACGACTTTCGGACGGAAGTGATACGCTCACGACGGCCAAAAGGATGCAGAAGTTCGGAACGGACTCAACGTCCTCTGTTTGTTCTTAGTTGGTAGTGTAGGTTTAACCACCAAACTCAAACCATGTTTACGCTTTTCAGTAGGTATACCCCGTGCGAATTTAAATTTAGTTTTTATCGGAAACAAATGTATAATAAATCCAGGAGCAGTTACAATGTTACATGTAGCAAAATAGTCGATATTGGACACCGGGTGGATAAGCTCAAGTGGCGGTGGGCTAGGCACGTTAGCCGAAGAAACGAAGACCGTTGGAGTAACGGTGTCCTAACACTGGCGGCCGTGGACAGGAAAACAAAATGCGGGAAGACCACCCGCCAGGTGGAACAACGACGACAGGGAAAGCAGTGGCTCCGTATCGCTGAAGGCCGGGAGGACTGGACTGGAGGAAAATTGGAGAGGCGTATGTCCAGCAGTGGACGCGTACACGCTGACTGACTGACAGTTATAATGGTACCAGCCACCACATTACAAATTATTTCAGATAATTTACTCATTTCTCGAAGATACCAACATGCCACGAAGCGGATAAGTACGCGAGTGTGCCTACAGTTTAACCACCGCAATTGTTCGGTGCTTAAACACGATTTGCATCCGAATTGAAAGAGGCGTTCACGAATCTTATGCAAATGAATGGAAGAAAAACAATGTCCCTGCACCCCGCCCCCTCCAGCCCGGCGTTTTCATAACTTTGCCAAAATGTTACTTTTACATAATTTAGGACGTCTTTTGAGGCATAATAAGAAGTTGCTGATGAAATTTTGAAGACAATATTAGGATTAAGATGTTCGGAAGCTATTTTAAGTCGTCTTTTCATTTCTGACGTCAAGCTCACTGTGATGCTAATAGACAGACATTTTAATAAAATCATATGATACTGTGCTATTTGTTCAAATTTTTTGGTTTGGTGATTATGACATGTTTCTATGTACCGACCGCATGCTGAAGAAATTAATAGGTAATTTTTTTTTTACATTTTTTAACTGCTATAGTTTTCCTGCACTATTAATAAGTTATCAGTACTCTTGAGATTTTTTTCATTGTTTATTTACGCAGATAGAGGGGGTGGGGGGGGCATACGATGTTTGCACTCCTTCGAAGATTTTGCGTTAAACTATTTATTTCAAAATTAAATGTTTTTAATGAATTAAAAAAATATTTTTGGAGTCTACAAGTAAACTCGAGTCCAAAGATGTGTCACGAAAAAAGATTTGTATTGTTTCATCGTTACTTATTTAAATGTTACTTTTTAACCGACTTCCAAAAAAGGAGGAGGTTCTCAATTCGTCTGTATGTTTTTTTTTTTTATTTTTTTTTTATTTTTATTTTTTTGTATGTTTGTAACACGATTTCTCCGTCAATTGAGGGCCGATTTAGAAAATTCTTTTTTTGTTAGTTAGGTCATACTTCCGAGGTGGTCCCATTTCAATTTTATCGAAATTGGTTCAGTGGTTTTCGAAAAATCAGCATAATACTATGGTGTGTGGTTACCTTCAGCAAAACTTGTGATGTGGTCGTTTTCGGCAATTTTCAGTTTGATAAATTAGTATGGTGTGTGGTTACCTTCAGCAAAACATTTGTGATGTGGACTTATTCAGCAATTTGCAGTCTGACACATATGGCGAATAATTCTGTACCACTTCAATCGATTTCGATTATTCGATTTCGATTATTCTTTTTTATGTAATATTACTAAAAAGAATGAAATAAAAACTGTTTTAAAAAATATTAAACCGATTTCCAAAAAACAAAAAAAAAAAAAACTAAAAAGTATTAAATACCTAATATTTTGAAATTTTCTCTGTCCTGTTGAAATACATGAATCGATATACTAGTGATACATATTCGGACCCTTGTTTCATGAATATTCTAAATTTGAAATTTTTTTATCTTTTCCGACCGGCGCTTAATTTATTATGGTACCTGGCCAGTACCTACTGTACCGAGTACCATCGAGCTGGTTTGATGATGGAGACAGAAGGTGGCCATAGGAACTCCTAAACTACACATGATAAACCCATCGTGTTTGGGCTCGTTGCATTTGTCTTCACGAGAAATTTACTTTAGACCTAAAAGATTCTCAATTCGACGGTATGTTTTCTTTTTTTGGATGTTTGTTACGCGATTACTCCGTCAATTGTGGGCCGATTTTGAAAATTCTTTTTTTTTTTATTTGAAAGGGGATAACCCTGAGGTTTTTGAAGTGAAAACTTCTTTAGCGGCTCTTGGCACTTTTTTAGGTGGGTAAAAATGTATAACTCGCGACATCGCGTCAGCGTCATTTTTAAAATGAAACCTTAAGTCATTGCGTTAAGGGTTAAGTTAGAGTGGCACGGGATCTGCCGGCACTCCCGGAGTGCAACTGTTAAGTAGGGTTCCGTAACACGTTTATGTCTGTCCATTCTACTAAGTTCTGCAAAATGAATGTAGGGTTCCGTAACATATGCATGTCTATCCGTTCTACTAAATTTTACAATTTTCAACCAAGGTCCTCCGACGGTTATTTTATAATAAAAGTAGGCTTCCGTAACACGTTTATGTCTGTCCATTCTACTAAGTTCTGCAACATCACCTACAACGTCCGTGATGTCAGCCCATAACACCAGTGCCATGTCAGTGCTTCCCCCTTTGATCGTGCTGACTACACTGAACTGGTCGGAAAACACAAACTATTTACATAGCCGTTTCGACCGACGTTTAATTCAGTGCGGTGGTACCAACCCGGGAAGGTTAAACCCTACCACCAAGTAAAATTACGAGGGAAGGGACTTACAGTTTTACGAGGAATCCGAACCTTGGTCAGCCTCCAACGGTCAGCGGTCACCCATCTAAGCACTGACCGCACCCAGCGTTGCTTAAAATTCAATAGCGACAGTTGACTGTCTGCACCACTGAGCTATCGAAGCTGACGTGGTCCTATTTTAATTGGGTCAAGATCGGATTGGAAAGCGAGTACATCAATAGCAAAAAATAACTAAAAAAAAACTGTGAAATAAAAAAAAAAGTTTTAAAAAACATAAAACCGACTTCCTAAAAAAAGTAAAACTAAAAAACTATTTAAAATAAAAATATAAAAACCGCCTTCAAAAATATATGAAATAAAAACCTAAAAAAAAAAACGAACCCTAGAGTTGAAGGCGGTGCTAAAGCAAGCAAAATGATGCATGAAAGAAAACATGAGCGGATGATAATATCCTTTGTGATTTGTGTAGCCTTTTTAGCACCGCCTTCAACTCTAGGGTTCGTTTTTTTTTTTAGGTTTTTATTTCATATATTTTTGAAGGCGGTTTTTATATTTTTATTTTAAATAGTTTTTTAGTTTTACTTTTTTTAGGAAGTCGGTTTTATGTTTTTTAAAACTTTTTTTTTTTTAGTTACTTATAGAAAGTTTTGTCCTGAAATATGATAAAATGTATGCTAGAACGATAAAAGAGAATGTATGCATTGACACAGCAACAGATTATATATTTACTTAGATTGAATGCTTTTAAAACTTTTTAAAATAAATTTCATTATTATTTTCTGTACATTATAATTTTACTTGATTCGACATCGTCAGTCGGGTCAGAGAATAAAATTCTATAAAAATGTTAACATCCAAAATGCCTCATTCGCTCTGAAATCGAAATGCGGCGCAAAATTCAATTACATAACGTGTATCTTCGAAAACAGATCCCATAAAAAGAAATTTGATTTTCTCATTACCTTCGCAGCTTCCACAAAAAAAAGGAAATCGTTTACGCTGCAGCCTCATAATTCGTTTAGGTGGCGGCGCCGAGTAAATAGTTCCACAATCTGCCACAGGGCGGCGCCACTGTCGCTTCGTCTTGTCTCCTTCGTGAAGAGCAAAGAAATATTGACTACTTACTGAGACTCAACTCTACAGTTATAAACAGGGAGCTGAGTTGTGTGCAAAGAGGCTCCTGACAATGAAACGATGAAATGACGGACATTAAAAATTACACGAATAATGTACAACATGTGTGATAAAATGGAATTGAGTAATTTTTCATTTGGGTTTAATATAAACTCTCATATTCTCTGGACAGACGAAAACAAATTGCTCTATATGACGATTTAAAAAGGTTGCCTATACAAATATACGACGACTGACTAACCTTCACACTGCTCTGTCGTGTGAAGTGTGAAGGTTACGAAAATTATTTCCCAAACTTCACATTAGTGTTAATGTATAAAGCGACCGATATTGGCCGCTCCGTTGGTGAAGGGTAGGATAGGAAGTCGCTTTCCTAACCTTCACACCGTCACATTTATTTTCTCACCTTCACACTCACGTCTACATATTGGGTTCAGGTAAGTTACAATATTCATACATTTTCCCAAGTTCGTTTTAAATAACTTTCAGATAACCATCACATTCCGAATTCATCCCAACACATTCCACGCAGTCAATCGATCAGTCGACTACATCGATCGACAAACGGATACAAATCGAACCAAAGGCTCGATTGTTTTTTAACGTTTCTTTGCGTACAAGTGACGTGCTCAAGTAAATATTTGTATGGAAATTTTAGTACCAACTGGCCCTTCAGAGACGCTGCATCTTTTCTCCATAGAAATATTAACTTACTTGTATGCAACTAAATGTAAAAAAAAAATCTAAAAATCGAGCCTTATATTGCATAATGCGCGTTGTTAACATACATTACTACGAACAATAAAATGAGGGACATATATACGACTCGAACAAAAGACCTTATACATCGCTTTATCAAACGTTGACTCGGACGGTACCCTCATCATATTTATTGGTGTTGTTTAATGATCATTGATATGGCAGTAAAACAGCACACGAACTTTGTCACAATTTGTTCTACCCGGTTTGTTCTACACCCTCGAAGAAGAACCGGTAAGATATTATTGCAAGTATAACGACTAGCCACATAATAACATCGCGCACAAACTATCGAAAACACAGCTTGAGAGCAAGATTAACAATTTTACTGAGAGTTCTGACTACAAAGACTTATTAATTAAGTATATCAAGTGTAAAGAGCCTTTGTCAATTGTTGATACGCAATTTATTTAAACTTGTCTTAATTATGTTAGTAAATGAAACATACTACAATGTAGTATATTGTGTATAGAATGCCCTCAAAATACATATATTTTATTTCCTTATTCCAATTTTCCACATGGCGGGCGCGTCACACTGGGCTTAATCATAAACGGCGCCATTTTATTTCCTCCGAGGACATTCGCGGGCATAAATTAAGCCATGTGTCACTGTCGCCCTTAAGTACTGCGCCACGGGCACTGGCTGGAAAGGCTTGAGCAATAATCGCCTTTAAATATTAAAAATAAGAGACACGCTTTGGAGCAGCCTGTATTCGCGAGCAGGGCAATTAACGAGAGAGCTTTGTAGAGTTAATTTTGTACTAAACGGAAGTTGGGCCAAAATATATAGTCTTACTTAAGTAAAATGTAATATCAGTACGGAAGAATATGTGAATTTTATAGTAGTGTTAATTTTATTTAAAAATCGGCCAAGTGCGCGCGGCCACGCACAGTGAAGGGTTCGGTAGTCGGGAAGAACGTTCACGACGTAACCGAAATTGTCCCGTCTCTCAAAAACTACACTACACATCTTTTTCAAAGATATTTTCGATGAAAGTGTTTTTTAAGTTCTAACACCTTAATTTTTTCAGAATTTTCCACAGTATATTTAGGGGGGAAGGGGGGGGGGGGGGGGAAGGCATATGTATTGAAAGTTCTTTATAATTTTTTAAGACCTATCTAACGACACTCCACGCGCTTACGTGCACGGAAATTAATTTTCCCACAGTTACATGCATGACGTGGCACCCCTAATTAAGTTTTTATCTTAATTTCACCACACCTTTGAATATTTTTTTTTTTTTTATTTTCATCATAAAAATGGTCTTCTTAACATGAGTACCTACATAGTTGAAGAGTTCAGTGGTGGTGAAGTGTAAGCATAAGAGAATCTAGAAGTGGAAGAAGGTTCTACAGTCAACTATTGTGACCCTGATTGTGTATGGGCCTGGCATAGAATACTCACATGTAATGGGAGCCTGAGGCAGTCCAATTTGTTCGTTTTCTCAATCGGTACTACCTATTCCTTTTTTCAAAATTGAAACAATATCAGACCAATGGCTATGTCAATTTCTGACGCTCCATTGAGTTGATGCTCGCGTGATTCCATTTAAAAAACTAACATTCCGATACAGTTGGATGAAAAAAATCTCAAAGATTTTTCTCCTATGTAGATTTATCTAAGGACGATGATGGATTCATTTCTGATCAGTTCCTCTTTACTACAACCATAGGTGTAATGTAATAGTAATACACCCGTATACATCCTACGATTCACATATATTTATACAGGGTGTTTGATGACTAATAGGTCATAAAGCAAATCAGGTACTCCTGCCTGAGCCTATTTGGAGCAAAAAAGTTAGATGAAATTTTGTTCTACGGTGAACTTTTTTTTTTCCATACAAAACTAAATAATTTTATTACAAACTTACAAACTTACCTTTTTTATAATACTAGTGTATATTATATAACTTTGGTCAAAAAAATATATACGGTTGAGCCGTTCTCGAGTTACAAGCGATTTTTTTTTATGGAAACTGACACAGTTGACTACATCACCTACTACATTCGCGATGTCAGCCCATAACACCTTGGTGAACTAGGTGCCATGTCAGTGCTTCCCTTCGGTCGTAATCGAATATACACACACTGACGGACATACAGATGTTGCGTTAAATTACTAAGTAGTTGAAATAGAGATACTGTGATAGTACTCGTACCTATAGATAGAGTATACTAGAGGGAGGTTATAGTGAGCAGAAATGAAGCGGATATTAATATAAAGCGATTGCCAGCGCATGGAGCAAATATTTACTCCGGGTTGTTCGCTCGACTCCGTAGTGTGTTCTATCTGTAGAGTCTAGCTAGAGGAAGTGGCATCTAGGTAAGCAGAGTAATCGGTATTGTGCTGCAAGAGCTTACGTAAATTTCCGCCCAAAAAAAAAAGCGAATGGGTTGTGTCGGAGGCACGGCCGCAGATTCTGGAATTTGATGAAGATCTCCTCGATACATATCCTTGCTTGTGCCACCACACGAGTAGTTTGGGAGCAGTAGTTTTCGAAAAAAAAATCTTATCGAGGCCTATCATGTCCTCCAGCGGATGAGTAGTCGTGGATCAGTAGTTTCCGAAATATGCCCTCTCAAACACTTTTTCCTTTTTTATTCTGAAACGGCTGAACGGATTTTTTTTACGAAAAGAAATAAATTGCAAGGCGATCTGACCAGTATTCAGGAGTTATAAGCAATTTATTGATTTTCGAAGCCTTTTTTCTAAGGGCCATATTTATAGAAGGGCTTAATGTACGACTCTCGGGTATGTCGTCTTAGCAAGTCGGAAGAACTAACTTTAGGACGATATGCCTCACCTTCCTGTAACTCTTATAATTTTCGAGATCTAAGTCGTCAAAAGTACATAATTTTCGTAACGCAACTTTTTTAAAAAACCTCCGGCCACCAAAGAGCCGGCAACAGGATAAAGACGTTTCATCAAATTCACGTCAAAATAGTGAAATACTATCTTCACATGTCGCCCTACGATTCATGCTGCCATTAGTTATTGTGAAACATTACCATGATTATACCTACTGCACAATAATTAGGTATGGATTATAAGTGCTGCTTTAACGGCACAACGGCACACAGTTCGTTTAAATATCTTTGTATTTGTGAAAGCTACGTAATTTAAAAAAAGTTTTAGTATTTTTTCAGACAAGTAATGGCTTTAGTTAATGCGTCTTCAACATTTATTTAAAAAAATATTAGCAGTAGAGGCTTACCAAAAGTGGTTTCTGAAAACCTGAATGTGTTTGAAATTCCGGCAAAACGTAAAAGAAATTCTGCTCTAAGATAATTCATTATTTTCCCACGTTAATTTTAGAACTGAATATAATGGAATAGAAATAGAATATGTAGAATGGAATAGAGCGGAGAGGAATGAAATGGAATAAAATGGAGTGGAATAGAATAGCATAGAATGGAATGGAATAGAATGGGACGTTTGATGGGACGGGACAAAACAATATATGGCACTCTCATCCACTGAAAGAGTCAATAAATTATATAATTAAAATATCTGAATGAATGCACATTTAATGTTCGGTAACAATTTAATAATTTTTTTTATTAAATTAAAAAAAAACATGAACAACTTGTTATTAAAAATAAAAATATTTTATTTCATTAGAAATATTAGACTGTCTATAAAATTATTGACTATCCCTGAAACGTCACTTTGACAGTGACATTTCATTCTTTACATTTTTGATCTGGATTTAAACATTTTTTTTATGGAAAGCGCGACATTTGGCATCCTTTCACCTACGTGTAGGTGTCTAACGATGCTCGTGAACATTCTTAGTTTATGTATGTAGGTTACCATAGAAAGGTTACTTACAGAACCGGAAACATGTGAAGTCGCTGGCACAGTCACTCATACTCGTATTAAGATAAAATGCCACCTGAGTCAAGTAAAACATTTCAAATATTTATTCCGAATTCCCCGCGACGTAAAATATAATATATTTACCGATACAACACGAGATGGTGCGGGCCTATCATTTTATATTCGTAAATTCGATACTTCTACCAAGAGCAGTGGAGCAGAATAGAGGTGCGAATCAATAAGCCTCATCATAATTTTAAACTTTTTGTCAGACAGACGGTGTAGGCTTAGTAACCCGTATGTAACTGGAACCCTAAAAACCAGCCAAGTGCGAGTCGAACTCGCGCACCGAGGGTTCCGTATCGCCATGTCATGGTCAGCGCCACTCACCCCATCTATGGCGTGTTTTATGAAATGCTTCATGTTAGTTAAAATTCATGATTAGTTAAAATGATTCTACTGTTTACGGTAGATGCCGCGCCTACACATTTTATTTTCTTGTATGGGTATACTATTTCTTATTTTTATTAGTTGGTTGTTAGGCCGTAATAACAAATATTCTTGTGAAAATTTCAACGGGCTACCTATTACGGTTCAAGAGATACAGCCCTCGGGCAGACAGACGGACAGACAGACAGACAGACAGCCAGCAAGACAGACAGACGGCGTAGGCTTAGTAATAGGGTCCTGTACGATACGGAACCCTAAACATGTGGGTGATATCTCACTTGCGAGCGTCACTGTTACTTACTAGTGCTAATATTACCAAATCGTAACTCACTCCAGCTTAGAAAAAATTCCGCGGCTCCCGTATAGAGCTTTCACCTCAAAAATAACGTCGATTCTGGCATATATTTACATTGACCTTTTCTGAAAGTTTGAACGAAGGAAAACAGTGTGTTAGCTGGCTTCTCGGAATCGGAGTTTATTTATACAGCCCGCATCTGTGGGTCGCGCTACATAGAGTACCTAACGTCACGTATCATCCGCACACGTCTTATTGAATAAGCGCGCAGAGGTCTTCCAGGCAAAACTGAATAAGTAATGCTCCGGACGCTCCTTCAGCCATCGACATCTATCTATAGACTGGCCCTTACCGTACATCATTCCCGAAAAAGTATGTTCTCGACCAAAGGATCTTATAAGATCCTTTCACAAAACAACCGCTTCACAAGTCTTCTCATAAACGTGTTGAGCGCGAGAGTGTGGAAAGCGAACGGGAAAGAATAAAGTTGTGTTCTATGCAAAAGTGACAGTAACAAACGGTTTTGCTTATTTCGCCGTTGCATCTTGTCACGTGTTCAGCGGATTAAATCTCGACCTCGCCGACCGAAGTCGCGCCCCAAGCGCCGCGAGCGGTTTATAGGTATTGTGTACACTGCGTCATCGCATTCGCATTCATAGACTGATGTTTTTATTAGGGTTCCGTATCCGGTACGGGACCCTATTACTAAGCCTACTTCGTCTATCTCCGTCTCCGTCTGTCTGTCGGTCTGTCCGTCCCGTCCGTCTGTCTGTCCGATGGCTGTATCTCTTGAACCGTAATAGGTAGCCAGTTGAAATGTTCACAGAATATGTGTTATTTATTATGTATGACCGATATAACAACAAATAATAAAAATAAAAAATAAAAAAAATTCACGGGGGTTAACATAGAAGAAACCAAAAAGTGTATGCGCGCGCGCGCCATCTACCGAATAGATTATGAAGCATTTTAACTAATCATGACATTTAACTAATATGAAGCATGACGATACGGAACCCTCGGTGCGCGAGTTGGACTCGCACTTGGCCGGTTTTAATATGAACGGTTGAATGTATTCGTGATCACAATATTACATGCGGAGGCACGCACACTTGTTTACCGACAGTAAATATGTTGACAGTACAAGT
Source organism: Nematopogon swammerdamellus (assembly GCA_946902875.1). Taxonomy (NCBI): domain Eukaryota; kingdom Metazoa; phylum Arthropoda; class Insecta; order Lepidoptera; family Adelidae; genus Nematopogon; species Nematopogon swammerdamellus. The sequence goes on from OX336345.1 coordinate 17,105,146, forward strand.
GAACATGTTTCATCACGCTAGAACGCTTCTATATACGTCTAGTTCGGTGCTTTCAGCCGTGAAGACCAAATGATGCAGACGGATAGATAGATAGATAGATAGTATTGTGGGTGATTTGTCGAATTGAAATAGTGCTGGATGGAGTGGGTTCGGCTTCCAGGTGTTCTTGGGGTTTGGTTGCTCTAACAGTGTATGATAGGAGATATTTATCAAGCGAATGTGAGAGGGAGGGTCGAACAGAGTTGCCCTAGACGTACGTGACCGTGCGTGCACTCCAAAAGGGTCAATTGCGTCGTATCCGTAACCTGTCGAACATGTACCATCAGACGTTTGTCAAGCGAGTACGGTTGCCTCTACACATCCAACGATACCTGCGAGCGCCGAGTTAGGGGCGAACAATTTTAAGCGGCCGCCGCGTAACGCGAGACAATAAAAAGTCGGCAAGTGCGAGTTGGACTCGCGCACCGAGGGTTCCGTATCATCAGCATCACTCAATATATTTGTAGGTATTCTGTATGTACAAAAACAATTGTTTTGGAAAATCCCGAACCGCCTAAATAAACACTACAGCAATGGTTTTGACTGTGCGGCATTCGTGAAGTTGAAATATACAAAAATATATTTCTTATATGACATAACGACATATCCTTTTCGGATTTTATCTTTACTTGTGAGACCTTGCTTCTTGCCAAATTTCATTAATCTAGCTAGGTCAACGGTAAGTACCCTATAGGTTTTGATTTCATTTGAGTGAGTTTGCAATTATTAAAATTTCCCATAAATAGCCGTATCTTTTGATTATATTGATTTAGAAGCTTTCATTTTCTATAGCTCGAAGGGATCGCAGACGTTAGTATTTCATATTAATTTCAATTTGATATCTTGACTCGTTACTGAAAAAAAGGGTCTTGACACACAAAACAAGATTTTTTCTTTAATATCATATAACTACAAGTTTAAAATTTTAGGATTTTTTTCCTTTACGTGTGCTATGAAACCATGCTTCTTACCAAATTTTATGATTCTAGGTTGACGGGAAATACCCTATAGGTTTTGATTTCATTGGAGTGAGTTTGCGAGTATGAAATCTGACATAGATGGCCGTATCTTTTGATTGCGTTGGTTTAGAAGCTTTAATATTCTACACCTTAAAGAGATAGTAGATCTTAGTATTTCATATTAATTTCAATTTGTTATGTTTATCCGTTCCTGAGAAAAAGGAACCTTGACATACAAAACAAAAATTTTTTTTTATGTCAATAACTACAACTTTACAATTTTCGGATTTTTTCCTTTACTTGTGCTGTAAGACCTTGTTTCTTACCAAATTTTATGATTCTATGTTAACAGGAAATACCCTATAGGTTTTGATTTGTTTTGAGTGAGTTTGCGAGTATGAAATATGACATAGATGGCCGTATCTTTTGATTGCGTTGATTTAGAAGCTTTAATATTCTACACCTTAAAGAGATCGTAGATCTTAGTATTTGATATTAATTTCAATTTGTTATCTTTATCCGTTCCTGAGAAAAAGGGACCTTGACATACAAACAAATTTTTTTTTATGTCAATAACTACAATTTTACAATTTTCGGATTTTTTCCTTTACTTGTGCTGTAAGACCTTGCTTCTTACCAAATTTTATGATTCTATGTTAACAGGAAATACCCTATAGGTTTTGATTTGTTTTGAGTGAGTTTGCGAGTATGAAATATGACATAGATGGCCGTATCTTTTGATTACGTTGATTTAGAAGCTTGAATATTCTACACCTTAAAGAGATCGTAGATCTTAGTATTTCATATTAATTTCAATTTGTTATCTTGATCCGTTCCTGAGAAAAAGGGACCTTGACATACAAAACAAACTAAAAATTTTTTTAATGTCACATAACTATAAATTTATAATTTTCGATTTTTTCCTTTGTGCTATGATACCTTGCTTTTTACCAAATTTCATTATTATAGGTTAACGGGAAGTACTCTATAGGTTTTGATTTGGTTTGCCGGTAGCAAAATATGTGACTTAAATGGGCGTATCTAGTGATTGCGTGGACCTATAAGCAAAATTTTTTTACACCTCCGAGGAAACGTAGACCTTAGTAAGTATTTGATATTAATTTCAACTTTATACCTCTACCCGTTCCTGAGAAAAAAGGTCTTGACAGACAGACAGACACCCAGCCAGCCAGACAGACAAACAGACAGACAGACAGACAGACGGACAACAAAGTGATCCTATAAGGGTTCCGTTTTTTCCTCCTTTGAGGTACGGAACCCTAAAAAAGCACAGTTGCACTCCGGGAGTGCCGGCAGAAGTGAAAACTTTTTGTATTTCCAAAAATAATTCTTAGGTGGTTATAAAAAAAACTGAACACCCTAAAAAAATTTAAACACCGTAACATTGCTTAAAAAAGAAAACAAAAGAAAAAAAAAACAAAAAAAAAAATTTGAGGGATTCGAACCCATGGTCAAAAAATACAAATCCTACATTTTTACCATTGAGCTACGAAATCACATAAACGACCAAACGAATATCGGATTCCCACTGTCACTGAGAGACGATCAGAATTGATCCCGAGCCACTCGTAACTTAACCCTTAATGCAATGGCTTAAGGTTACATTTTAAATAATAAAAATAAATCTGACGCTGACGCGATGACGCGATGACGCGAGTTTAACATTTTTTACCCACCTAAAAAAGTACCAAGCGCCGCTAAAGAAGTTTTCACTTCAAAAAAAGTATTTTCGCAGAGTTTGTTTAAATTCTTTATCTCGTCTGATGGCCCTAAATATTTGTGTTAATCTATCTTCGCCACGGTACAATAGTTTTTTTTAATGTAATGCGGTATGTGTGGCTGAGTCAGAGGGGCCAAAGCACATGCTCCTAGCAGCCAATATCACATCCGAGAAGGGAGGTGCCATACTGGAGACTTCCCTTTGGATTGCTGGCTATACTGGACAAGAGGAGAACACAGCCGAGGCTGAATATGCGGCCATCTTACGGACCACAGAACAACGATCGGGCCACACCGCCCGCGCTCGCGTCAAGACGGGTCTGGTTCAAAGCTCCTTGTTACGGACAGTACGGTGGTATCAATAAAGGGGCAAGGGACGGTGATGCTTCCTTAATAATATGCTGTTTGACGCATTTGTAAGCGTATAATATGCTGAACGCTAAGCTGAATAAAATGACTCAGCAAGTTTTCCCCCCGTCTCGTATTCGGTTTCAGGTGCACCGCACCCTCTAAATGCCACCCTGTCTGATGCGATCGCTAAATTCTCGAGAGAGTAGTGCCAGCTACCGAGAGAGTCAGCAACACTTGTCTGCAGAAGACGGCCATTGATTGATTTATTGCTCTTAACGACAGATGTCGCGATATCGGATTTGCAGCTGGTTATTCCTCACTCAGCTATAGAGAAATCACTTGTAGTCTTGTTCCTTCGTCGAAAGTTATAATTTATTATTCTTAGGCTTAAATGATGACAGATGGCACACTTCATTAGATAATTCATTCATTCTCGTCAAGATTAATTCTTAAAGATTAAACTTCAGGGTTCGAAAGGGGTCCATATTTGAAGACGAAAAACTCTGAAACTTTTTCCCAGATTCCGTCATCTTATAGTAGTTTTTCGTGAATTCTCGGAAACGGCTCTAACGATTTGTATGAAATTTTGTATTTAGATGTTGTTATTTTATTCAAGTTTATATAGATAGGTCTAGACGCCGAGCGAAGCTCGGTCGTCCAGGTACTGTTATTTCAAGTGAAAATCACAAAAGATAACATTAATCTGTCTTATCAAAACAATATAGATACGATACAATATAACAAATTAAATTATTAATTATGAATAAAAAAACTACCTACCTAACTATGTAACTTGCTGTGGAAACACTTGGCGTGTGGTCACCCGACGCAAGGACTTTCGGAAACGTCCTATAGGAAAGCTCCTTATTGATAAGTCTGGTGACCGACGCGCCAAGTCTTTCTTTTTTCAGCAAAGAGGCCTAGCCATTCAAAGGGGCAACGCAGCCAGCGTATTGGGTACTGTGGCGGAGTCGGAGGAGTTGGACGAAGTTTTTTACTTACAGTAATCTTGAATGTTAGTATTTAGTTTTTCTTTATTTATTTATTAGGTTAATTTTATCATTGTTATACATTTGTTAGTTAGGTTTTAATTATTTAGTTATTATTATTAATGACTATATAAATATGTACTAAATTAAAATAATATTAAAAAGTCTAAAACAAAAAGTGCTACCAAATGTTATTTTAAATTTCAATGCCATGTTACGTCAACCTTTTATGGCGATCGTTTGGAAATTTTCCAAATTTTGGTAAAATGGAAATGACTAAGAATATAAATTTTTCAACATTCTTTACTTATGTACAAATCTAGTATGACTATAAAGAAAACCTAGACAAACATTAGCTTTCCACAGAAATTCACATAATATTTTATAAATACTGCAAAATTAAGCTAACAACCAGTTCTATTTATCAACAGTGCTAACAAAACCGCTGCATTCCTATTTCGAAGCGAAACGGTCGTTACGTCATCTGCTGACGTCATCGTGACTTCTATAATGTGACCCCAAGGATTTTTCCGGGCTGGAGTGAATTGTGATTTAGTAATAGTCAAAGTGACGTGTACGTGTACGTTTCACACTCGCGAAATGATGTTTACACATCAACGGTGAGTAGCGGCGGCGGCGCTCAGACTTTTTCAGCTATGCGTCGGCCGTGAAAACACAAAAACGTTCCAAACTTTTGCAACTTTCGCGACATGTATGCGAAAGTTTATAATTAACTGTCTGGCACAAAATTAATAATGAACTCCTGTCTGGCACTAAGTGTACATTGTTTGCCGCCATTCTTCGTGTAGGCTTCGTCGCTCGACTCTTACTAGAGGCTAGTCAGGTTCGAAGCCTCGAAATCTCCATAGTACATTTACGTTCGAATTAAGGACACCAGTAATATTATAAGCCTTTAGACATTAGGAGGCATATGTCAGATTGTATTGGTGAAATCTGGTCTGTGAAGGTCGTTAAAATTCTCGTTCAAATTTAGAACTACACTGTAGTTTTTACTGCTTACCCTGCCTTTCCTCTCCAATCTTCGCACCAGAAGAAAAAATCGTGAGTCGAAGAAGGTTCGTTGCTGAGGCACCACGTTAAGGGCTTGATAGCTATTATTTTCATTAAGTAAAGTGTCGCAAAGGCGAATGTGCCTGGCACGGGCGTCGAGAATCACGCCGAGGCTGCAATCGAGTGCTAACCAGAGGATTCGTCTCGGTGTAAACCCCACGTCCAGGGTTGGACACCACAGCTGCGTGGGCAACGCCGATCGAGGAGTTCCAGCGCTCACCCGACTACGCAACACAGAAGGTTATAAGGGATCCAGGGCCAACTTGCCCACACTCACAAAACCAGCCAGGAACAGGTGCGTCCCTTCCTTTACCTACCAAAGTCTACGGGGCCGATCTTTAGAAAGAAACAATCCGGTTGTAGAGCGCCGTCCCTGTCGCACGAACTCGCACGTCTCATGTGCGACAGGGACGGCGCTCTATAACCGGATCGTCTCTTTCTAAAGCTCGATCCATATTATTTGCTGCGGGGAACTGTACACGAAATTAATATGTGGTGTTACTGAAAGGGGTTAATTCTAAACCTGAGCAACTTTTGTTCTACGACTTTTAATATTGGGAATAATTTTTCAAATAAATAAAAATGAGTATGATACACATTTTGATCAAAATGTAGCACCATGTATAACCGAACATAGGATACACACATATTTATGAACATACGTGGCACGTGGAGGTCCGTTATCTCTGCCTACTCCATTGAGAAACAGGCGGGACGCGATGTATGTACGTACATATAATATGTGAATATTTTAAACTGTGGGCAAATTTCAGAGTCAGTGGAAAATTTCAAACAGATATGGCGAAATATTTTTTTTTATAAAAAATAAATTTACATATTTTTAGTGTTCGTACGGGACCCTAAGCTGTATCTTTTGAACCACGAATAGCATTCGACCCGTCGTCGTTAGACACCTTATGGGTGTCTAACTATGTCTAATAGGCGTCCCATGTCGCGCTTTTAATAAAAAAACAATTAAAATTAAGGGGTCCCCATCAAAACTAGTTAGTTCAACGTTTTCTTGTTTTTGTTCTATCGTAAAAACGAAACGGCAATACATATAGGCTCGGACCGAGCATACAAGCGTCAAACTTGGCGTGATTATAGCGCAAACTGTAAAGTAAAACACGAAATAATAAAAACAGGCCAATTACGTGGTGGTACGGTACCCTCGGTGCGCGAGTCCTACTGGTCCTTGGCCGTTTTTTTTATGTATTTCATCGTCGTAGAGAAAATTTCACATTTTACCGTGGTTGGAGCGCTTATACTCGTATCTTTGTTGGAGCGCAGGAATAATTTTATAGATGAAAAATCTTTCATGAAAATAATTCACATGCTGGAATTTCGCTCACCTGTGGAGCGTCCTGGCTGCGTGGCATTGTCGAAAAACAGAAACTCTTCGCGGATAAATAAATGTCTACCTACAAACATTTTTTGTGGAAATGTACTCGCATCGGTTTCATCTTTTATCTCTGTCCAACAAGAAACATGTTATGTATTATGAAGACCTTGAACCTTATTTTATGAAATGTTCTGTCTTTTACAGTTTTGTAATATACATGATTGCGACAACAGCATGTACACAATTACATACATACATACATACATACCACACACGCTGTATCCCGACAAACAGGGTAAGCAGAGTAATCGGTGTAGTGCTGCAAGAACTCTGAAGAATTGCAACACAATATCGACCAATACGTTTAGCAAAGTATTCGGACAAGATAACTGTCAAGCAGCAAGTAAGGCACAAAGACCCACCTGCTGCACGACTCGGTGGAAGGACCGTGCCATGGTGAGAGGTGGCAAGCCTATCGCCCTTTAGCACGGCATCTCGTCCATAATTTTCATATACATTCATAATGTAACATAAGCAGTGGCGGCTGGTGACTTCAGTGACCGGTAGTGCGCTAAGTACCTACCTACTTAAATACCAAATTTCCCAACACATTCCCGTCATGGAATATCGGGACTTCCGAATTTTTTAAACGCCTGCGTTTTATTATGTACGTACCTAGTATGAATATTCTCAAGACACTCAATGAGTTGCAAAAAACAAGAAAAGATATCCAAGCAAGTTTTTTAACTAATTTTTAGTACCTTTATGAACACACCCATAGACCACAACACTACTGCAGCTTTAAAAAAGAAAACAGTAGTAATGTCCCAAAAATACTTTAAAAATATATAAAAATAAAAGTATTTTAAAAGTAGGAATTGAACCCGGGATCACCTGATTGTATAGTTTTACTTTTAACCAACGCTTAGGCAAATATCGGCACCACTTAATTCACAGTATCACACAGAAAGCGCAAAACCTAACCATATCCCATTTTAAATATTCGCGCGCTAACGGGTATGTGACATCACATGACAGCGCGCTGACTCTAGGCAGACGGACTCGTGCAAAATGAATCGCTCGAGACGCGACGCGTCGCACGCGCGGCTATTCACGATATAGCGTCCTTGTTTGGCGCTCGTGCGCCGCACGCAGAAGTCCATATCGGCCCATATTGTTTCTATGAAGTATCTTTTGTCTCACGCGCCAGCGGTGTTTTGCCGATCTCCATACATTCAGTATGCGAGACCCGCGTGCGCTTTCCGATTCCGCACGGGGTTCACGTTTACTCGCAAAAAAGTGTCTTGTGATCTATAAAATAAGGTCGAATTCACATTCGTATTTATTTGGAGTACGATCTTTATGGTTTTAATGTACGTATGTTGTAAGATATTATTTATTTTGAGTGAAGTCAAGACTTCTCGTGGTATGGTAGGGCGGCGCACGAGCGCATTTTAGGACCAGCCGCCAGTGAACATAAGTGTACATTAAGACATATTCTGTAAAGTTGTAAAGTAAATTGTTGGTCTTTCTTCATCTCTGTTACCATTGGTTACGCCGCCAACATACCACACCTCACCATATATAAAATCCCTACCCCGCACTTTCCTTTGTCAACAGAGAATGCCACCAATTTCAACGGTTAAAGAAAACTGGCAACCGGAACAATTCAAACTGGAAGCGCTCGAGTTGTGACCTTCAAACAGTTCAAACAGACTACGCTTCTACTATTGCTCCTTGGATGAGGAGTCGAGCACCAACAGCCACATTCGCCCTTTGTTCGAATTCAGCGATTTCGACAAAGAGGCGCCTCACCACGATTGAAAGTAGGTTAGAAACCATCTCACAGCGCGCGATTGAACTGAGCCTGTCTCCGTCCGTCGTTCCTGTCCAGCGGGTCTACCGGCGTTAACTCACTCGCTAACTACTCGCATATTTCAACCAATAGCCGGGCCGGATGCCTCACCGAACGTCGATTGGTTGAGTGAGATCGTTTCTCATACTCTCATCGGCGAGTGAGTAACGCCGGTACAGGGGCTGGAGTCTGGAGCTGACGAGAACGAAGCGCTGCAGAAAGCTGTTGAACGTTACTAGCGCTAACAAGAATTATTAGCAACTTTTCTACATATATTTGTACAAAATCATAACTAGATTGAAATAACAAGGAATTTTGAATTTTTAAATCGTATCTTAAAAAAAATCACAATTTCTCGCATGACTAATGAACGTTTCGATCAATATTTATCCGCTATATTTCAAATGATCTCAAATAGAACTGATTCCTAAAAATATTGCCCGATATGGAATATTTTCAGCGCAAATCTGAGTATTCTTTTTCCGTTCGTAGGTGGCCGCCGAAAATCCGCGCCTTTTGTTCTAATCCAAACAATATTTGGGCAGCGGATCGAGACAAACGCTCGTTGTGGACTAAACAAGATAGAAAACGAAAGAGCAGTGTCGTAACGAGTAATGTCGGAGCCTAGGGCAACCTCGACTAAGGGATAAGAAAATTCGTCAGCCTCGGTAGCTCAGTGGCGCGGTTGGTTAGTCAACTGTTATTAAGCAACGCTGAGCGCGGTCAGTGTTTGGATGGGTGACCGCTCGACCGTTGGAGGCTGACCGTGGTTCGGATTCCACGTTAAACTGTAGGTCCCTTCCCTTCTTACCTTACTAGGTGGTAGGGTTTATCCCGGCCGGGTTGGTACCACCGCACTGAACGAAACGTCGGTCGAAACTGCTATGTAAATAGTTCGTGTTTTCCGTCCAGTTTAGTGTAGCCGACATGAAATGAAGGGAAACACTGACATGGCACCTAGTTCACCCTGTGTTATGGGCTGACATCACGGATTTTGTAGGTGATGTAGCCAACCGTGTCAGGTTCCATAAAAAAAAAACTGTCTGCAATGTAACTTTATGCCTCCTCCCCCAAGTTGTAAAATGATATCTTATTTTTCAGAGTGACATTACGCAATTTAAATTTTCAGGTATATTCTTCTCATACCGCTTAGCTCAGTGGTAGAATTTGCACCAACAACGAACTGAATGGAGGTGGGTCGAACAGTTTTTCGTGTTTTCCGTCCAGTTCAGTGTAGCCGGCTCGACCAAAGGGAAGCACTGGTAGGGCACCTAACACCAAATAGAACGTGTTGTTATGGCACCGAATGCTCATTGGTTTAATGTGACATCACCGGTGTAACCGATGATGTGGATAACCATGTCAGGTTCTATAAAACGACTGAATGCTGGGACTTCCTTTGTAAACATCACTCGCGAGCGTCACGGGTGGCGCGTTACGCCAAATATTCAATTCACTCCAGCCCGGGATATTCTCGGGCTCTCGGTGTAGATGTTTGACATCAAATATACAACTCTACACGTTCAACTGGAAGGCTGCGATCTTCAAAACATTTTAAATTCTTAGTAACTTGGCGCCATGTCAGTAGATTTGCGGACTCTTGCTAGGCTGCCTAGCCTGTTAGACGTTTGAAGACACACAGGTTAAAGGATTCGGGAAACAAACACTCGGCGGAAGGCAGATCCACACCTTACCGGTGCGACAATGAAACGATTTCGAGTGCCGATGGGTTATCAAAAGCCCAATTTCAACAACAAAAGGGTGCTCAGTTTCCCTGCGCAAGTGCTGTGGACATAGGTTAGATGGCAAAGAATATTTAAGGGATGCAAGTTCCTCCGAGCAGCGTTCATGATAGTACCTGTAGAATAGATTGAGTGACTCTACAAAACGTCTGTGGCTCAGAGACTCCAGACCATTAGTCAGTTTCGCGTCTCCCACAAGGCGGACGGCTTGGCGCTGTATTGAGTCCAAGGACACCAACAGATACTGGGGACTGCCTTCCAAAATATGGCTACAGTGTGATTTGTACAACGTAAATAGTTGTGTCTTTGAGAAAAACCTCCTATTTCGGTTTAGGATCCCCAGTTTTGTATGCGGTTTTAGGCTTGGGCTCAATAAACGGCATAAAACTCACGTTTTTTCTAATGTTGCAGCCCAGAAAGTGAAGGGGTCGATCGGGATCTTTAGTTAGCTAACAGTTCGTCTGCCTATTCTTCGAAGCTCTCGAAGTCTTTGGCAAACTATAGTTATGACTAATTAAGAAGTTGACTATCATCGCTGACACCGTCTCTGCCCCTGCCACGGGCCCCCATTTTAATGCCCTGGTTATGCCCTGGTTATGACGAAGCGAAATAACCACGCAACGACTTAGATATCTGAAACGGATGCCTTTGCGTCGTTACTGAGGTGTGTCGTTGTTAAAATGAGATGCTCCAATAGTTTCCACAGTGCTTTTGCAGTTTTCATTGAACGCTCGTGCTAATTGTCGAAATTCTGAAAGCGCACAATACACCACATTCTGAGTATCAATGAAAATTTTACTTTTATTCACACTTGTGAGTTTCGATGCTACACACAGTGGTTCATTCACGCGGTATGAAAACAAAAATATTTTGAAAGGAACATTTCCATTCAACCTCTTCTTGGCATATTTGAGAGAATGCAGATTTTTATCACGATTTATTTCAAATTAAAAGCAGGTATTCGAAATGGTTTTCTTACTTACAGCTTATTAACATATTAGAAACAATACAACCCTCAAAGCTTTTCCATTTTCTGTAATGCGAACGAAATAATTCTTTAACACCAATGCAGGAATCCTATCCGGCCATTGAATCCGGCTCATTCCCAAAGGCAAAGTACAATATTAAATACGAAACTGTCATAATTGCGAGAGCTTCTAACAGTGACAGGGCCGACGTTAAATAGACGTTACAATTCAACGTAAAGCGTAAAACCTGTCTGATTGTTAAATCAGCAACGAGAATTTAAGTTCGCATAATTTGAGAATGTTCTACAGACAAAAGCACTGTCGTAATGGAAGCAATTTCATAGTGCAAGGCAAATAATTCTGAATAGCATTAATCCATCCTCTCACCACGTAAATACGAATCTTACTGTAAATGAAATAAGGCTTAATTTAGATTGTGCTTCTGGAAATTAGGCAGGAATTGCAACTCTAACCTAGAGGTTGGGTGGCACAAAAGGCCAGGTGAAACGACGCCAGCAGTTTAATGTTATTACTCGATGCAAATCTCGCTCGCTGCATTTAAATTTACTGTTTGGATACACCGTTCTGCTGTACCCGTCTGAGTAGTTTAGTTATGCAGTGAGAGTTGAACAGTAAAACTCAAGACTTCAATTATTCAAGGTCTTAGACGTGAATATATAATATGCATAAATTTTCAACAAAGAATTTTTTAAATAAAAAATCTTACTTCTAGAATCTGAAAAACTATTTCTTTTAATATCTAATTAATGAAATAAAAAGAAAAGCTTATATATTTTCTGATTCTTACTCCTTTAATTTCATTGGTAGGTAATAGGGGAAAACTTCATGTTAGAATATTCGTACTTATGTAATTGGAAATCAGCCTTTTTATTTAAATCTGATTATATGTGAATAAGGAGGCTACATATTGTCTTAGGTACTTGATTTAGGTATTAAATGGTTATCCATAGCTGTTGGTTCTCATATGGGTAACATTCGGTTAAACTGGGCCACACACAGCGACTGATATTACAATAGGCTGCAGAGTGAGATAAAGGGTATTTTCCTACATTATACCATGTATTCGTAGTGACCTGAAAAAACGGTCCTTTCAAGAGAATTCCGTATACATTGTTTGTATTGTACAATAGAATATTGAAATGTCTGCCTATAGTGTGTAAATGTATAATATGCCAAAATAAACTTGTACTGTCTTAATTTCCCTCTCGAACGAACTCGCACGTCTCTGTGCGACAGGGTCGACGCTCTAACACCGGATTGTCTCTTTCTAAAGCTCGATGTTCATTATATACTGCCCGGTACCGTACGTACCGTTTCGACATCTCCAAGCGTAGGCTACCTACCTATGGATGAAATTATACAATAAACAATAAACCACCATATCACGATCAGGTTTCATAAGAAACATCATAAAAAATAAAACGCAGATGGCTGCAGATAACTGAATGGAGATCTGAGTAATACACTGAGAATAAGAGCTTACATTCAAAATGAAGCTCGACAAAAACACGCTTTCCCGGAAAATCCCTTTAAAAGCAAGTTTCGCAAAAGGTCGCCCTGAAAATTTGACAAAAAATATATTTGATGACGGCTTAATAGGGTTCCGTCGCGAGCACCTGTTGCCGGGGCCCATTGTCCGCACACTCTGAGGGTGTGGCGTAACCCTTGAATCGTTGCTGTATTAAGCTGTTACACACGTTCGGAACATCTAATGTAAGACGTCGCTTATCTACAGCTGCGCCATTCTTCGCACATATTGCAGCCGTTAAAGTGACGCGCCAACATAAATTATGCAAGACTAATGTCATACACATTGTATAAATTTACTTCATCATCTGCATAATCTACAAATGCGCAGTTTGCATTAGACTGCTTCTGAGTAACACGCGGGTTTGATAAAGAGAAATGGGTGTACAAGATGTGACAGAAATCTTTGGCAACTGTATTTATAATAACTTGGTAATTAGCTGGACGCGTCGACAACCCTCTACCCCTTTGATTTATAATAACAAGAGGCTATAATGGGATATTGTACTTAATTCTTCTCTACTAACGTTAAAGGCAACATCTGTCTGTCTGTAATTTGTATGTGTGCGTCTGTCTGGCTGTAATGGGTAACTCGAAACCGTCTTAACATGCAGTCTTCACAAAGGTATAGATTATTTTATACAGGGTGTCACAGTTCGACCGGATATGCTTACCGTCAAAGGATTCCTCATTTAATAAGCTTTAAAAATAGCTCAGTAGCATTTCCTTGTATTCGTATTTATCAATATAATTGAGGTTATATGTATTAGGAAAGGGTAGCCAAAACCATTTCCAACATCGAAAACTAACCTTTTAATTGAGATTATCTCGAAACTGACGAGACCTAGAAAAATAGAGTTAATGAAAATGTTGCATGAGATAAATTTAGCTATTTACTTAGTTCTATAAAAATGTCCACGCCAACGTATACCTAACTCCTAAGTCGATTTAGCCCAGGGAATAGGCTAGTATGAAATATGTGTTATTTAACACACGTAGACAAGCAGATTGGTGGCAGATGTGTGAAAAGCGAAACGCTCAGCATAAATTTTCAGGGAACTCTTGGAAGCAGTCCAGCGATGGGTTCCCTATCTAAAGTTCGGGGAAATGGATGGCTGGAGTTTTAGTAAAGGCCGAGCCGGGAACAAGAAGAATTAGAAGCCACACGCGTGATACCGAAGGAGGTATTGACAGGCGAAAAAAAAGAAATAAAATTTTGGATAAACCTAAAAAGAAACAAAGACATTTGTTTGGATCAAAAGGCTAAAGAAAAAAGTTCAGAAAAAGTTTATATCAATAGACATCATAAGAAAATATTCTGCGAGTAGTAAACTAGGCATCATGGGAAATTATTTGTAGTCACAAAACGGTAAATTCACTCACTAAAAGTCCTCCGTTAAACGAATGAAAGCTGCGTAAGTAGATATTAGAGTATTCCAATTTGTCCCAATATGGCAGTAACATTTATTTCTAAGTGGATGGCGCAATTCGCCAAAGTGTTCTAAAGCACTCTTAAATTGGATACGAATATACGAGTACGGAAAAATCTAGCGAACAAGAGGACACTTCCAAGAGAATGAGAGAGAAATCCTTTTACATTTTTTCCAGAGCAGCAGTGCTCATTACAGTGATGCCGAATGGACCGTCCATGAAGATGTTGGGAGTAAAGACGAAACATTTTCCACGTGAAGTCACGTCAGATCTTCGGGTGTAATAAAAGCCAAATTGGAAAGGAGCACGAACGAAGATGGAGTCAATTAGGTGCCTATGAAATTTAATTCATCGTCTAGCTATCTACGATGAGTTTTAATGCTGGGTCTTATTTACGGGCTCCTTTTGTATAATGTGCTTCGTTTAGAAAGGATTTACAATAGAAGACAAAGGATGTAGAATGTTGTAGTTATAAGTGCTCGATGTACAACGTAAACTCTATCACTATGAACAATGAAAGTTTTAGTAGCTCTAATTCTAAGTAGGTACATAAGTAAGTATGCATAGTATTGCCAGTGCTCTGTAATGTTTCCATAGATAACTATGCAAGAAATTACAGTGATAATAATATAATTTTTTTCTTATTACCCTTCACTCGTAATAAAATCGACACCGTTTCAATCACAAGGATTTTAATCAAAACTTTTTAACTTGTCCAACACCTAATTAGTAAATTTGGTTTCAAAACTCGAAACCCTATCGCCATTCGCAGCTCTGCTGCTAAATCGTTTTCAATAAAGCCATTTTGAGAGAAAACGGAACAATTTCTGTAAATTCATTAGATAGTTTCCGGAGGGTTCCGGAGGTCAGTCATAAGTTCTGCACATACAGGCCGATGATCCGGCTCATAGAATGTCGAATCGTCGCATTAGAAGTGCACAATGAACGATAAGAGATATATACAGATATATACAGGATGTTCGGCACATCGACCGACACATTTTTTTTGTAGGTAAGTGGGGTCATTTGCAACGTTTTGACCCATGATACCTTTAGTCAGATGTCACGTGGTATCGATATACGATTTTTTTCTTTATTTTTAAAAAATTACCAAAATCCCAGCTATAAACCCTTGTAACTTTTTTGTTTATGATTTTATCAGCACGAAATAAAATTTATTGAATTTTACGATGTATCCGTGTTCTAGAAAAAATATTATTTGATGAAGTTAATACCATGAAAAGGTCTTATGACCTCCCAAAGTCCCGAGAACGAGTAAAAATATGACAGAATCTTAATTTCTTAATTCATTTAAAAAAAAAACTTACACCAATTGATAGCTTCATTTTTTTAAAAAAAGTTCGCTAGTTTACGCCCTTTCCAACGGTATACCACATGTCATACAAGTAATTCACTATGTGGCCAAAATTAGGCACAGAGGCAGAACAGAACGACAAAATAGGGATAATTGCAAGAGTGCCCGCGGGACCGGTACATGTTCTAAATTTTAAAATGCTCCCGAAAACGCTCTCAATACGGGAAGCGACCACCGATTAGTGCCCGTGTTGTCGTACTGTTCTGTCTCTGTGTCTTTTCTTTGTTCTGTGGTTCTGCCTCTTCGGCAGCAGTGGTCGAGGCACGATCCAGCTTTATTGCCGAACTAAGATTAGCCAGATCACAGTTTAAGTGCCGGCCTCTGACGTAGACTTGTCGCTTAGACTAATTCCCTTAGTTCAGGAGGCGGCCTTGCTAGCAGAAAAATAAATCTAGAATCCAGTACGTCGGGTACTTAAAGAGGGGGGAGTGAATACGCACGAAAATACGACACAAAAAAAAAACTATGTACAATTTAAATTACATACAGTGATAGTCCGCCTTTGCACGGTACTGTTCTCTTGTTTCTGTGTGAAGTATTGTTTTTTTTTTTTTTTTTTATGGAAACTGACACGGTTGGCTACATCACCTACAACATCCGTGATGTCAGCCCATAACACCGGGTGAACTTTGTGCCACGTCAGTGCTTCCCTTCATTTCGCGCCGGCTACACTGAACTGGACGGAAAACACGAACTATTTACATAGCCGTTTCAACCGACGTTTCACTCAGTGCGGTGGTACCAACCCGGTCGGGATAAACCCTACCACCCAGTAAGGTAAGAAGGGAAGGGACCTACAGTTTAACGTGGAATCCGAACCACGGTCAGCCTCCAACGGTCGGGCGGTCACCCATCCAATAACTGACCGCACCACTGAGCTGCCGAGGCTGACGATCCCTTAGTCGACTTTTACGACATGCGACGGGGAGAGATGCAGTGGGGCTATTCTTTTTAAGTACCGACCCCACACGGTACAATTTTGTTAATTTCTAATGCTATTCTGTATGTTATCTTCTGTCTTCTGTAGTTAGTGTTTTTGTGTGCAATAAAGTATTTCTATTCTATTCTATACTTAGGTATACTTAATGAAAAGCGCTACTTGTTTATAGATTGAGCTAGAATATTTTAAAGAAATATCTAGAATGTTTCTTTTTTTGTGGAACATGGTTTCATAAAAAATCCGACCATTAACACTGGCCGTGGTTCGGAATCTATATAAAACTGTAGGTCCCTTCCCTTACCTCACATATCGGTTCAACCCATCCGAATTCATCACCGCTATCGAATCGGCTATGAAAATAGTTGGTGTATTCGTGCAGTTAAGTGTAGACGGCAGGACAAATGGGAATCACTGACATGGAATCTCGAACCGTCGGAATCGGAGGTCTGGTGGGCTAACATCACAGGTGTAGTAAGCTATGCATCCAGCCATGTCAGGGTTTTAAATAAAAAAAAAAACTTCTTGGAGAAGTGACGCTGGCGCTGCACCGTGTGAATGTAGAAAGATTTAATTTTGTCATATCTCTAGTCCGCACCACGTAAACTTCGCTATTTAATGCTTGAATGTCAGCACTCTACTGGTGTTGAGGTATTTTTAGAAAGGTTTAAAATGCTAATGCGGTCACTTAAATTATACACCTTCCTACAGAGATATCCTTGTAGGAGCTGTTACATGCGGTGCCTTTAAGCGGACCCCTCATAGGAATGCACACAATGACTGTGAACGCGCGATAAGGGAATGACAAACTGTCAGCTGACTCAAATATTTTCGCATTAATATTTTCAACTGACTGTAACATTACATGTTACAAACGTGTAATTATTGCTGAAATATTAAAGTCGGCAGTTTTGTCGCTGGTGAACGCATTGCCCAATACCACAGAAGAAAGATTATGTAAGGCTAATTTCATATTTCTTCATTAGATGAATACAAGGCCGAAAATAAAGAAAAAAAAACGCCTTCTGATTGGTTGAGTGAGATCGTTTCTCATATTCACATCGGCGAGTGAGTAACGCCGGTACAGGGGCAGAATTCGAACCCGGAACTCCGGCTTCCGGCGCCAGCGCGTTACCAATTCCGCCATCAGGTCGATGACTCTCTAAATTTTCGAACCGTTGTTTGCATCTTCTCTAGTAGGCTCAATCTCCTGCGTTCTGTCATCTTGCACGATTCAACATTGAATATTGCTTGGACGAAATCAATAACTTGATTTTGTCCATATACGAAGAAAATGTGTTATTAATAATGTTCGGATGCCCAAACGAGAAATGTTTTTCCACAGGCGAGGATGTCCAAGTCAGGATGTCCAAATGCGCACACACAACCTTTCCGACAAGAGCCCGTTCGCGTGATAATCGGTGTGCTATAGCTAGTAAACTTAGATGCGGTAGATGCGACCGACTCAAGGCGCGGTCGGTCCAGCTACGATTCCACCACGCCTGATGTAAAACTAAATCGCACTTCTTTAGCCTCGTCTTTATCACTAGCTTTTGGCCGCGGCTTCGCTTCGCGTGACTTTGTGCTCACAGCACAGGCCGCCGATGACGTAGCGTTATGATTTATAGCCTAAAACCATACCGAGAAGTGACAGAATGTAAAAGTGAAAACAGTATATAAATCGATAAAGTGGTTCTCGAGTTATAAGGATATTCATATATTGATGTAACTTAATAATTATATTATGTACAGGAGTGAAAGTTGGGCATGGCAGGCGAAGCATGAAAGCAGGATTAATGCTGTGGAAATGCGCGCGTTGAGGAGTATGTGTGGAGTTACAATGAAAGATAAATTGAGAAATAGTGTAGTGCGAGAGCGCTGTGGGCTGAATGAAGATATAGTGACAAGGATTGAGAAAGGAGTGCTTCGATGGTTACCGAACCGTACCGGTCAATACGACGTTTGAAGACTCCCAGCTTGAAGACACAGTCGAAAGGAGGATCCTTCCTAAGAGAGTTTCTCTCCCTACTCCTTCTTCTGGATATATGATACCGCTTCCCCGATATTGGCGAGACAGCCTGCGGCAATGCAACCTAGTTCGGCGTGTGAAGCCTGGGAAGTGGTCTCCGGTAATAGTGTTAAAAGGTTGAGGACGCGCGGCAGCCGTGCAAACATAACACACTTACCTGAAGGTCGGGGGAGGAGGTGGCGGGAGGGAGAGTCTGTGTGAGTGGGGTAATTGTGTGGTAGTTTAAAGTGGCCGGTAGCCTCGCGGCCTTCCTTATTCGAATACAATACGTTTGCATTATATTTATAAACCATAGAAAAATGCCATGGTAAGGTTTAGTCGCGTTGGTACGCAAGCATACAAGCCTTAGATAAGACCTTTTTTTTTTTTTTTTTTATGGAAATTGACACGGTTGGCTACATCACCTGCAACATCTGTGATGTCAGCCCATAACACCGGGTGAACTTGGTGCCATGTCAGTGCTTCCCTCCGGTCGTGCCGGCTACACTGAACTGGACGGAAATCACAAACTATTTACATAGCCGTTTCGACCGACCTAATTAATACAAAAACCTACCTAACCTACAGCAACCTACGACCTAATTAATAAAAAATTAACCTTGCCCAATTAAAGCAGGTGAACGAATCGTAGGAGGTATGAACATCGTTGAAATTATATATAATTTAATTTCAGCGATAAACCTCAAATTCTATAACAATTGTGCAAAACTGCCAGCTAACAGCTTGTTAGATTCAGAAAATATGCATATTACTCATATATTCTAATTCGCCAGTGCAAGCACCGCTAGGGTGCGGAACTGTCTCCCGGTGAGTCTGTTTCCCGAATCCTTTAACCTGGGCGTCTTCAAACGTCGTATTAACAGGCTAGACAGCCTAGTAACAGTCCGCAAATCTGCAGAAATGGCGCCTCACTGAGCGTGGTTTCGCCAGGAGAGGGGTTTTTGGCCCTCTCGATCGTATCATTGGTCCCTCGACACAGCCACCCATGTTGGTTTACATAAAAACATAAAAAAACCATGCCCAACCACGACCAACCGTCTCAAAGCACTCGTTTTCCTCATCTCGCGCTACGCTTCCACGAGAGAGTTCAAGATCGGAAGCTGCCAGAATAGATGAGTCTGTTCTCTTGGACCTGATTTGCATTGTAGGCGCCTAAGATCAATATATGTAGAATTTGAAGAGGCTCCGAAGAGGCTTCGAGGGAACGCAATCAGGCAATGTGTTAGGAGAAGACGCGGGGATGGAGGAATGTATTCGTCTTGGAAGTTCCAATGTCGACGGGCTCAAGACGTTCCAGTTAAGATTAATTCAAATGCTAAAACCCGCTTTTGCGGCAACAGCGCTGTGCAAATTTTGAATTGCTTTAAAACTTACGTACTTTAGGGTTGATTTTACCACCTCCTGTGGTCTCTGTTAACATTTATATGCCAGTTTAAGTTATATTTCTTATTTAAAAAAATTTAGGCGAACGTGGTGAAATCGGTCCTTAATCGTAAATGGAGTGAAATAATCTAAGCATGATCGATGTCTCTGCCACAAAGTTTAAAAGATAACAAGAAACACAAAATAGTTACTTGAAACACCAGAGCATATATTGAGAAAAAGAATTACAGCTGTTTAACATGAAAACAAATGTAAAATTATGCAACTCACAGTTCTGTATAACCTTATTAATTTTAGTAAAGTTACCCTAACTTTGCTTTAGTTGCATATGTATTTGTGTGTTAATTGTCACGTTCACAATAATTGCGCGCGGCTTACATTGTCGTGGATAAAAGTTTGCGAGGCGCCTGGCTTGCAAGCATGATTTGAAAATAATTTATGTTGCTTATACTGCTTGTGACAGAAAAAATTAACAGACGGAGCAAAATGGTCACCGGTTGCAAATAACCATTGTGTTCGTGCAATCGGCCCCTTAGTTACCTTATCAAGCCACATGCTTCCAGATTAAGTCATGATCTGGGAGTATGTGCACAAACTATCGACACACAATACAAGTGTGAACACGTCTATAACTCCGTTCATCCTTGGAACTAATGCCGAGCGGTTTCTCGCTCTCGCAACGGTTATTACTCTTCTTTACACAGACACAAGGTTGTATTTGTGAGTCATAGGTGTATGCGAAAGTCATCTCAAAACCATAACGGCGCGTGCGCCGCCGCCGCTGCGCCTGGAGTTAGTTTTGCGTTTTTATTCTGAGAAGGTTTCAGGCAACCAGGTGCAGTCGGCCGGTCAGTCGACGCATTACAATCAGTAGACTTTCCTACGCGTCATAATAATAAATAACGTATTAATTGTTTTGCATATTTTTCACGTGTTATTTTGAAGTTTTGTATATTATTTGTGTTGGTTAACTTATACACCTACAATAGAACGAACAGCTGAAGTAAGTAGATTAGGCACAAAATTTAAATAATATATAATTTTAATATTAAATAATTTACAGTGAAAATATAAATATTTAACTTGATTCTAAGCAAAAAATTAAAATAAACAGGTTTATTGCAAAATTTTCATTCATCAAATAAATAAACAATAATTCAATAAAGATAAATTAAACTATATTTATAATCTTAGTTCACAGTCACTTCAATCGCCCTTTGCGAGAGTGAGAAGTTCAGAGAAAGAGAAACCGCTCGGCATTAGTTCCTAGGATGAGCGGAGTGTAAAGGCTGCTAGTAGGTACCTACCGCATAACGAGGTTATCTACATACTCGGGTCGCGTCAGTGCGGCGCGCGACGACGATGCTCGTAAGCCCAGCTTCAGTCACCGAGGTTGTTATGCATCGTCATGTATTTCATACGTCTAGTTAAGCGGACACAGGGTGTCGTGAAAGTGGCGCAACGATGGCATTAGAAATAAGGCGATTCTGTGCCAAAAATTCAGCAGCTGTCTAGCATAAATAAATGATAAAAATCTGTTTATTTTCTCAAACATTTATAGATGTATTATATTGTGTTCACAAAAACGGCCACGGCTCAGCATTTGCTCCGATCCTCGGTACCTACACGGTGCATTAGCTGAAAAAATGAGCTCTGGTTACTTCCTAACTGAGCACAGAATGGGTCATCCATCATTTGTTATGGAAACTGACACGGTTGGCTATATCACGTACAACATCCGTTATTTCAGCCCATAACACCTTGGTGAACTAGGTGATATATCAGTGCTTCTCTTTTGGTCGTACCGGCCACACTGAACTGTACGGAAAACATGAACTATTTACATAGCCGTTTCGACGTACCTACCTTTCATTCAGGGGGTGGTATCAACCCGGGCGGGTTAAACCCTACAACTGAATTCTCTCGATTCTTAAAGTAATGCACCATAAACCCTTCAGATACTCCACTGACAAGTTATATTCTGAGAGTAATCTCCTCAATGTCCGTCAAACCTACATGGAGAGGCTCTGCACATATTTTCATAAACATACAAATCTACATTTAACACCCTCACACAACTTCTGTACACGAGCCAACATAAATCTACAACTCCAGAGAATGAAACACAAAACTTCCTTCTTTAGGCACACATCCTCCTTCCTAGGGTCAAATCTTTATAACAAAATTCCTCCCCCTATAAAAACAATAAACATGAAAAAATGTGTTTAAAAACAAAATTAAACAATGGCTACTTACCATCTCACAAACTGAATGTGAATTCTCTATGGAAAAAATGCTTACCTACATTCAACAGTAAAATATACAACGTGCAAACATTAATCCAAACTTACAAACTTATCTACTATTATATTAATTTAATTAACTTTTTAACTTAACTAACTTAACTTTTTTATTAAAAACTATATTTAAAATTATAATACGTAAAATGTATTTACTCGTAAATAAATATTAACCCTACACTTTATTTATTACCAATATCACAATATGTAAATGTATACTTTCGTACCTACAATCATAACACAAAGTCTACACCCCCACACCTAAAAACAAACGGAGCTTAGCGATACAGGTGCGAGCCTAGTGCCTAGCTCTGAGCGCACATCGTGTAAAAGATTTTTTTGTACTTTCTTTCCTCGTACTGTAAAACACATGAATGTATCTTTTAATTTAATTTACACAATAAATGATTTTGTTTTGTTTTGTATTTTGTTTTGAATATAAGTTAAGTAGGGAAGAGAACTACAGTTTTATGTCGAATCCGAACCACGGTCAGCCTTCAACGAACGAACGGTCGCCCATCCAAGTTCTGACCGCGCCCAGGTGTGCTTATGATCACGAAATACCGTCGACCGATCGCACCATTGAGCTACAGTGGCTGACAAATATTGACAATTTTATCGAAATACCATTTGGGACTAAACCTTTTGAAATTCTACCCTCCAAATAATGTTACGTTAGGCGAACGAGCGAATGTGTGAAAAGGTTCTTCAGCCTCTCCAGAGTTTACAACGTATGAAGGATCCTAACTTTGGTACTTATCTATTCGTGATCCCGTCCGGACTAAGTACTAAATATCTCCCCCTAGAGTATCCGATACCAGCGCTGGTTAATTAAGCGTACAGTGTATGCTTCTATTGTTTAATCGCACTTAGCCCAGAAGTTTGAAATTGCGAAATGTAACTAAATATGTTTGTGTGTCACACTTCTGTATTATGAATTTATGATACAAAATGTGTCTGGTTTATTGTTGCTAGGAAAGCTTTAGTTTCAACATTGTCTGCCCTGCCCATCTCTCTTTCATTCTATTTGAATTTGTGTGAAGTTTTGATGGGAATTGATATGCGTGCCCATATCTTTCCGTTTGAATTTGTGTGAAATTTTGATAGGAATAAATTAATATACTGATTTCTAAACGTTTGTGCATATGCATAATTTACATAGTGTGTTATATACACGGATCGCGCGGAAGTGATGGGTCACTTCCTCCGTAAAGAACCACTGAGGAAATCTTCTTTTATAATATAATAGAAATATTTTATTACAATCGAATAAGAAAACATAAAACAAGAAGAGATATATACAGAGAGCAATAGAAATATACAATAGTACACAGAGGAAGAGTGAGGATAAAAGCGCGTGAAGACGGACTTATCACTGGTAGTGATTTCCTTCCGTAAACCTTTGGGTGATGAGAAGTAAGTGAAAAAAAATAAACTTACGTATTTACTAACAATACAAAAGCATTATGTTCAAGTTTGACAGGTGAATTTCTCATCTAAAATTTGTTTTTTGTTAAAATTGTTAAAAACCAAAACTTGGACGTATGAAAACATTTCTTTTGATTCTGTACATAAATATACTAACATTATTGCTTCTTCAAACTCGTAAATGTAGTAATGTTGTTTTGCGCCAACCAACAGCAAAACAAACATTCGAACTTTAAAAATTACTTTCTTCGTGAGTGCCGAACCACCGAGAATGACGATAGCCGGGAACGAACTGACGAAATGCATTTTTCACAACTTTACCAATTTACCATTTCTGAAAGAACACTTCTCACGTAGCCTTCACAACTATCTACTGCGGGCATTTCTCTTCATGACTTGGACGATACAGAAAGTTTTGGAATAAAATTTCTCCCAGCAGATTGTAGTGGAAACCTATGAATAAAATAGTACCTATGTAACTTAAATGATAATATACATTTAAAATATTGCAGATTGAAGACAAATGCATACCTAATATAGTTTCGAGGACTGTTACTTTTTTTATATAATTGTAACTTATATACATACCACACGCTGTGTCCCGACAATCGGCGTAAAGAGAGTAATGGGTGTTGTGCTGCAAGGACTTTGGTTCATTACAGCACAACACCGACCACACGTAAGCACACCTTGGCGCGGCCAGAACTTGGACGGGGGACCGTTCGACCGTTGGAGCCTGACCGTGGTACGAATTCCACGTAAAACTGTAGGTCTCTTCCCTTCTTACCTTATTAGGTGGTAGGGTTTAACCCGCCCGGGTTGATACCACCGCACTGAACGAAACATCGGTCCAACCGGCTATATTATAATTCGTGTATTGCATCCAGTTCAATGTGGCCGGCATGATCAAATGGAAGCACTGACTTGGCACCCAGTTCACCAAGTTGTTATTGACTGACATCTCGGTGATGTAGCCAACCGTTCAGTTTAAATCCTATTAACTATGGAATATTTATTATATTTTGAATGAAGGAACTTTAAAATTTAATTTCTCCCAGAGTATTTCCTTCAAAATTTTTTTTTTGTAAACCAACTGTGGCGCTGGCTGTGTTGAGAGACCAATTGTACAGTCGACAGAGCCAAAAACCCCTCTCCTCGCGAAACCACGCTCAGTGAGGCGCCATGCCAGCAGATTTGCGGACTGTTGCAAGCCTGTCTAGCCCGTTGATACGACTTTTGAAGACTTACTATAAATTTAAATCGTGATATCTGATTAACGTCACGCCTGTTTCCCATTAGAATAAGCAGATTACACGGAATCTTCATATGTCGCCCTGACTCTTCTGGGCCTTTTCCACTCTCGCCCGCTCCTTCTGACCGCATACAATTAGCGCCAATGGCAAATTAAACAAACAGAATAGGGCTGCGTTCGCCGGCGGCTCTCTCGATGTGTGTGGCTGGCCCAAGTGGCTAATATAGCTGGCTCACTTCTCTCGCATGCTACTAGAAGATTTACACTAGTAACATGTTATAAAGCACGATATTCAAATATTTACCTAGTGTTTACTTGTGTTTGGTAGCGTAAAGGCAAATTCCACTGGATATGGGAATTTCTGTATTATCTAGTTTGCTTTATAAATCGCAGGTTAGGTCCTGCTTGGAGTACTGCTCGCACCTGTGGGATGGCTCAGCCAAATACCAGCTTGCGCCTTTGGACTCGATCCAGCGTCGAGCCGTGCGACTAGTGGATGACCCCGACGTGTCCCGCGATCTAGAACCGCTGCAACTTCGTAGGGATGTCGGCGCCCTAAGCGTGTTCTATCGCTTATTCCACGGGGAGTGCTCGGAGGAGCTGTTTAACGCGATTACGGCGTCCCATTTCCACCTCCGTACAACGCGCACTGGGCAGGGATTGCATCCCTATACGCTGGACTTACCGCGGATACGTACCAATCGGTTCTGCAGATCCTTTCTCCACAGAACCGGCAAACTCTGGAACGCTCTACCTGCCCACATATTTCCCCCCAAGTATAGTCTCGGGTCCTTCAAGAGAGGCGTGAATGGGCACCTGTCAGGCCGGCATGGCATTCGCAGCCCCCGCATGCGTCCGAATGTCCATGGGCGTCGCTAGACACCTTATGGGTGACTCGGCGCCACATGTCGCGCTTAGTATAAAAAAAAGGCTAGCTCCATCTATGAGAGAGTGTAATGTGCACCTTAGTGGAACTTTTAATTAAATTAAATTAATGTATGTGTCTTGCACAGGTTTAACTTTTACGGTGCATATTTTCTTATATTTGGAGTAACTCAGTAATAGCTAACCTGCCCATTAAAACACCAAAACAATTGAATCATACTAACGAACGGACAGACAGAGTCACGTGGCGTTTTATAACAGGCTGAGAAAGATCAAGTCCAAGCGGACGTAGTCGCGGGCACAGCTAGTCAAATAAGGGGTGGTGACCTTGGGGAGTGGCCGATGAAACCCGCTGACCTATGCGTGCTTATTTATAAAATTTTAAATATATTAACATCAATAATAAATAATTATGAGATGCCGTGCTAATGGGCGATAGGCTTGCCACATCTCACCTTGGCAATGTCCTTCCACCGAGTCATGCAGCAGGTGTCTTTGTGCCTTACTTGCTGCTATAGTTATCTTGTCCGAATACTTTGCTAAACGTGGTGGCCGATGTTGTGTTGCAATTTTCCAGAGATCTTGCAGCACAACACCGATTACTCTGCTTACCCTGATTGTCGGGATACAGCGTGTGTTATGTATGTATGTTATAATATTTTATATAAGCTACTTCACAAGTTCAAGAAGAAAATTTTGTCCATAGTCGTAGCCATGTAAGGGAAGGGGTTTGAGGATAATCGGGAAAGAAAGTTCCACATTGCAAAAATAACGTAAAACATTTCAGTTCACATTCTCGTCTGTCTATTCATCTAATATGCACCAAGTTGTGTTCTAAATTTAACATTAACGCTACAAAACTTATACAGGGTGTCCCCGGACAGAGTTAATGCTCTAATCGGGCGCGCGCGGGGCGCGGGGCAGCGGGCAGCGGGAATATGGACGGGACGCGACGCGACTGAACGCAAACAGATAGCCCGCCCCGCCCGCGTACCGCTCGCGCCCCGACCCGCGCCATTCCACCTTGCGTTTCACAGTCGCGCGGTCTAAAGGCGCCCACACATTGTAGTATGCATTTAGTTTGTTAGGAAATCCTAAAATTTCAATGAAAGCACATAATATTTAAAAAATTCTTTCACCATTGCTTTTGTTACAAGGCGTAGAATTAAAAAATTCTTTCACCAGTGCTTTTGTTACAAGGCGTAGAATAGCCTCCTTAAAGGAACTACACCTGTCCGGGGACACCCTGTATATTATATAACGAAAAACTTATATATTACACGCTGGCTCTAGTACGTACAAAGTGCTCACACTGGCCCCTTCAGCGACAAGACTTCGTCACCTTGGGCATTGTTTCCGCTTTAATATATGTTAGAACTTTCAGGGTTTTTGCAGCTACTTATATTGCTGGGTTAGCTGGATATTTTTAGGTATTACTTACTCTAGTTATGACTATGATAAAGGAAAAAACCGCTAATTCTTGTACACTCGCATGCCAGTGTTGTCTTATAATAAATGATAGGATGATTGGAAAAAAAAATTTTTTTTCAATGACTTCACCTTTTATATAGAAGTAAAAGTACAATACGAATAGTAATTAATTATTATGTATGTATTGGTGCCATTTATATGACTGACAAGATGGTCACCCATTGCTGGACAGACAAACAGTAACAGCGAATTCGAAATTCAAATTTTCAAAAAAGCATTGAATGATACACGGTCCGCCTGAACGATATAGATGGATTAAACAGCCTTAGAAAACTCGTACATAGGATGGAATATTTATTTTGCAGTAGGTTTGCAATATTTTGTATTTCTTGATGTACCTACTCACCAACGTCGTCAGGCCATTGATCGGAATCTGTGAAAACAATTTTCTAGTTTTAGTCTGTAACAATCACGCTAGCGAGGTCTCCTAGATCATTACGAAAATCCTTGACGCCTCGGTCCAACCATCGTCTATAATAATTTATAGTTATTTAGCTATTCAGCTTATTCGGCTAATGAAAATAATAGTTTACTGTTTCAACATCCACCCACATAAATTCAATTAAAATAGTTTATGAAACATCTTGCCGACCCAACTAAAAGTTCCAACGAACTATTTGCACATAGTATCAGTATCGAGTAGTCTAGGAAAAAAATATTATAGATGAACCGCCAACCGCCAAGAACCTGCCTTTACTTAGCTGTTGCTGAGCGAGTTGAGTTTATACATATAAAAAATTTTAATTTCGTCAGCAACATTTCTTGGGTGCGCTGTAGAAAGAGGCGGGTTTAGTAGAAGATTGCTGGTAGCTGGGAATGGTAGGTGAGGGTCTAAGGAATTAATAGCAAAAATATTTTTTGCCGGGGACTTACACTTTTGGAGATTTTTTTTTAATATATCCAAATATTAGTGAAATTTAAAATTTTGTACAAAATTCACCGCCCCGACATAACCTGTTAGTATGGCTATTCCCTAGAGTGTTTTTATAAGCCGGAGGCGCGGAGGGACTGCAGCCCTCGTCCGCTGTAACAAAGCGCAGGCACCCGTGTGAGCCGGAGCGGCTGATATGAGGCTGTTCGCCGAAGGCGACGAAAAAGCCGAAGCTGCGGAGGCGAGCATGGGTATCTGCGCTTTGTTACGCAAGGACGGAGGGGCTGCACTTCCCGCAGCGCCGGAGAAGAGACAATCCGAATTTTTTTATATTTTCTTATTTGTGTAGTAAACTGATAAATACAGAAAAGTGCATAATTATATCTCCAATGAAGGGGGGGGGGGGTATTCAGGAGACACTCATTCCCCCCCCCCCCTTTGGCATAGCACCCCCTCCTATACCCCGTCTCCCCTCACTGAGTCATATTACGTTTTGGCCTCCCCCACTACCCCCTTCCCCTTCCGCGGGGAGGGTATACCCCCAAACGTTAAAATAATTTAATTTCAAACAATACTAAATCATTTAAATACTTATTAAGAATGTAAATCCATTCAATAATCTGTTCGACTCGATGTGCATTATAAAAATGCTTAAGGAATACTGGAAATAAACACGGAAATATTTCAACATAATATGTAATGAAGTACACCCGGTCACACCTCAACCGACAAATCCAGGTAGGTCAGGTTCTCAGCGGCGCACTCTGGGCTGAGAATCGGCTTCCGAGGTCTTTCGATTTTTTTTTTACGAACTTGAAGATTTCGAAAAACTTTTTATGCAAGTTTATAGGGCTATGTAAGAGAACACTTTATATGTAACATAAGTTGCTATCCATTAATCACATATTTAAAAAAAAAATCTTGAATTTTTTTTTGTATGGAGAAGAAAATGTTTAGGTCATTATTTGAAAAGTCTTAGGAGATCTAGAGTTCTGTTTAGTATAGTGATAAAGTGCACCGTAAGTAGAATCGTTCTGAATAAAAAGTGTAACCGTACGCGTCCATAAGAAAGAACGGTGTAAGTTTGAATTTTTAAATTTTGATAAAATTTCGATAAATTCATTTCTATATTTTCCAATTTTTTTTTTTTACATTTTAACTTCTTTTTGGTTTGTAATTACCTGTATATATTATAATATATAAATTATTCAAAAACTATACCACGAAATGATGATAATCTGCTTACATATTACCTATTAGAAATTTCTTTTAAAACATTGAAGTTTTAAATATAATATTTATGCAAGCGTGTAGAGCCACGTTAAAGAACGCTTAGTATGTAATAAAATTTGTTACCCGCCAAAGACATGTTGTTTTTTTAAATATTTAACTTTTATTTGTACAGAAAGGAAAAGGTTTTGACCATTTTTTCATAAGGTTTACAAGACCTAGACGTTCTTTTGCTATAGTCATAAACTAGAATATGAGTGGAATCACGCTCCATGAAAAGTGTATCCAAATGCGTTCATATAAAGGAACGGTGTAAGTCTGAATTTATATATTTTTTAAATTCAATAAACTAATTTTAATAACTTACCTTAATAACGTCATAAGCTCCTCGTAACTAAGCTTAACTAAGCTCCAGCGTAACTAAGCTCAAGTGGAAGTGGGCTGGGCACGTCAGCCGAAGAGACGACGACCGTTTGAGTAACCGTGTCCTACACTGGCGGCCGTGGACAGGAAAACGGAGTGTGGGAAGACCACCCGCCAGTTGGGACGACACCATCAAGTACGTCGGCGGAAAGCAGTGGTTCCGTACCGCTGAAGGCCAGGAGGACTGGAGGAAAATTGGAGAGGCGTATGTCCAGCAGTGGACGCTTACACGCTGACTGACTGACTGACTGACCTCAATAACCAATATCTGGGTATTTTGATTAGTTTAGTTATGGCGTATTAATGTTTTTTATGTGTATGTAAAATTCAAATTTTTGGTTACATAATATTATTTTAATGTCTTTCGGAAAGTACCTTAAATTTTGGGAATATTCTAAATTAGAATATGAGTCATAAATCTTCTATTTTTGGAAATTGTAAGGTTTTAAACAAAGATTAGTGAATCATATGGTATTAATGTTTTTAAGTTTACTCTGTTATTCATCTATACTCATTTTTAATTTTACGTATTAATAGTGGATGTGGCTTAGGTACATAAGTCGACGTTTCGCCTGCTACGGCACAGGCTTCAGCAGGTACCACCGGGAATTCCTGTAGCAGATATCTGGTGCTAGTTGCACCAAACGTCACACTGACTGAGTCTCAAAGAGTACAGCTTTGCTGGCGATTCTGGTACGAAAGGTTCTCCTTCTTTACGATTTGCTTCTTGGTGGATGAGCTGCATGTATACTGGCCACTTAATGTCGGATTTCAACCACGTTTCGTATTTACTTTTGAAATTATTGAATGAATAACTCGCACTCTTCCACTTCGTGTACAAATTTGAGACGAACTTTTTACAAAAACTATTCAAATGAACTCCGTTTTTGCCCGATACATGAACAACCAGCTTATCGAATAGTATATCAGAGTTCGAGAGATCTTGATGGACTTTGCAAGAGAGCAAAAACATCAATATTACATTAAAACTCTTCCATACTTGGTTTTCACGGCTTATAACTGACTTAATAAATTAAGAATTGAAATAAGCAAAGTGAAAATAGTCGAAGTTTTAAAAGTAAATGCAAAGCGGGAAGTAATTGAAAAGCGAAAATTCGTTTCGAAATCCAAGGTCCGTCACTAGCAAGCGCTTAACAAATACTAAACTGAAATTCGCCACCCACCAGAAGCCGAATTACTTGACGAAAACCGGATTCTTACAGAGATTATACAAAGAGCCACGATTATATCACGAAATGATGATAATCCGAGTTCATTTGAATAGTTTTTGTAAAAAGTTCGTCTCAAATTTGTACACGAAGTGGAAAAGTGCGAGTTATTCATTCTATAATTTCAAAAGTAAATACGAAACGTGGTTGGAATCGGACATTAAGTGGCCAGTATACATGCAACTCATCCACCAAGAAGCAAATCGTGAAGAAGGAGAACCTTTCGTGCCAGAATCGCCAGCAAAGCTGTACCCTTTGAGACTCAATCAGTGTGACGTTTGGTACAACTAGCACCAGACATCTGCTTGAGGAATTCCCGGTGGTTCCTGATGAAGCCTGTGACGTAGCAGGCGAAACGTCGATTTATGTACCTAAGTCACATCCACTATTAATACGTAAAATTAAAAATGAGTATAATGAATAACAGAGTAAACTTAAAAACATTAATACCATATGATTCACTAATCTTTGTTTAAAACCTTACAATTTCCAAAAATAGAAGATTTATGACTCATATTCTAATTTAGAATATTCCCAAAATTTAAGGTACTTTCCGAAAGACATTAAAATAGTATTATGTAACCAAAAATTTGAATTTTAGATCCACATAAAAAACATTAATACGCCATAACTAAACTAATCAAAGTACCCAGATATTGGTTATTAAGGTCAGTCAGTCAGTCAGGCAGCGTGTAAGCGTCCACTGCTGGACATACGTCTCTCCAATTTTCCTCCAGTCTTCCTGGCCTTCAGCGGTACGGAACCACTGCTTTCCGCCGACGTACTTGATGGCGTCGTCCCACCTGGCGGGTGGTCTTCCCACACTCTGTTTTCTTGTCCACGGCCGCCAGTGTAGAACACGGTTACTCAAACGGTCGTCATCTCTTCGGCTGACGTGCCCAGGCCACTTCCACTTGAGCTTAGTTACGCTGGAGCTTAGTTAAGCTTAGTTACGAGGAGCTTAGCACGTTATTAAGGTAAGTTATTATAATTAATTTATTGAATTTAAAAAATATATAAATTCAGACTTACACCGTTCCTTTATATGAACGCATTTGGATACACTTTTCATAGAGCGTGATTCCACTCATATTCTAGTTCATCACTATAGCAAAAGAACGTCTAGGTCTTGTAAATCTTATGAAAAAATGGTCAAAACCTTTTCCTTTCTGTACAAATAAAAGTTAAATATAAAAAAAAAAACATGTGTTTGGCGGGTAACAAATTTTATTACATACTAAGCGTTCTCTAACGTGGCTCTACACGCTTGCATAAATATTATATTTAAAACTTCAATGTTTTAAAAGAAATTTCTAATAGCTAATATGTAAGCAGATTATCATCATTTAGTGGTATAGTTTTTGAATAATTTATATATTACAATATATACAGATAATTACAAACCAAAAAGAAGTTGAAATGTAAAAAAAAAATGTTGGAAAATATAGAAATGAATTTATCGAAATGTTATCAAAATTTAAAAATTCAAACTTACACTGTTCTTTCTTATGGACGCGTACGGTTACACTTTTTATTCAGAACGATTCTACTTACGGTGCACTTTATCACTATACTAAACAGAACTCTAGATCTACTAAGACTTTTCAAATAATGACCTAAACATTTTCTTCTCCATACAAAAAAAAATTCAAGATTTTTTTTTTAAATATGTGTTTAATGGATAGCAACTTATGTTACATATAAAGTGTTCTCTTACATAGCCCTATAAACTTGCATAAAAAGTTTTTCGAAATCTTCAAGTTTGTAAAAAAAAAATCGAAAGACCTCGGAAGCCGATTCTCAGCCCAGAGTGCGGCGTAGCTATAGTAACATCGAAATATGAAATGACGAAATCGAGAGGACCGAAATCCGATCGCGATTTCGTCTCTATTCTGAATATTTGAATTTCGAAAGCGGACCGAGTTCCAAATTCGAAGACAATTCCAAATGAAGCGCTGTTCTCCCGCCTGCTATTCGCGAGCATTTCCCACGGGCTGACGCCAGAGTTTCGATTAAAATTTAAGTAGTTACGTGGAATGCATCTCGCTACTGATTTTGGGGTTGAAATACGTTTTTTGTGAGCGCCATAATGGTGGATAGGAATGTGAAGTTCGTTAAATCGATAATCTAAGCAAGAGTTCTTCAACGGTTTGCAATTTGAGGTTTACAAGGGTGAACTAAGAGCCTAAACATTTCGTTGATTAACATCACAAGTTGAGTTTAGTAAAATTGATCATCGTGAAAAGATTGGAATTTCGAGCTAATTGAGGAAACAACTTTTCCAGCTCAGTGACTCGATGTAATTATAAGCGCTCGTTTAACGGATGAAATGTTTTCGCTTAATACTTTTAAAATGAGACGAGAGCATGCTAGCGTACCGCTGAGAGAGAAAATTCCGCTGGAACCAAAATAATTTAATTTTTTACATACAAAAGTTTTATTATGAAATGGAATATTGTGTAGTGGCGTCTATGTATAATGAGAGTACCACAGAGCAAGCTGTGGGAAGGCGGCCGCTGATCGCTGTTCTGTGGGGAGCACATATCAAAATATTCCTTTGAGTTTGACGATGAGCACTATCTCATAAAGAATTCGCCTTTTCCTCAGAAGTGAGCGAATGTCAATAATAGGATATTGAAGAGCAAAGTCGCAGGTATAAGAAATCCCTCAACTACATACATACATACATAATACATACATACACACCACAGGCGGTATCCCGACAAATCGGGATAGGCAGAGTAAGTCAGTTTTGTGCTGCAAAAACTATAGTAAATTATAGAAACACACTGAACATGTATGAACACACTGAACTCTGGCTATGTAAATCGTTCGTGTTTTCCGTCCAGTTCAGTGTAGTCGCCACGACTGAAGGGAAGCACTGACATGGGACCTAGTTCAGCAAGGTTTTATGGGCTAACATCACGGATGTCGTAGGTGATGTAGTCAACCGTGTCATTTTCCATAAAAACCGGCCAAGTGCGAGTCGAACTCGCGCACCGAGGTTTCCGCACCACAGAAAGAACATTGAAAAAAAAACACGTTTTTTACGTTTTCTATTTTTTATTATTTGTTGATATATCCGCCATAACAACACATATTCTGTGAAAATTTCAACGGGCTACCTATTACGGTTCAAGAGATATAGCCCTCGGACAGACAGACAGATGGACGGACGGACGGACAGACAGACAACGGCGTAGGCTTAGTAATAAGCTTCCGTACGGGATACGGAAACCTAAAAAAGAAATTCATGTTTCGCAAAGTATTCCGACAAGATAACTATTCCTCGATAACAATGGGTAGGCATATGGAGGAAAAATAAAAATTGTCTTCATGGCGTAAGCCGTAAGGACTAAAAGGACTACTTTATTATATTTTTTTTATTGGGCTTTACTTTCCGGAGTAATCACCCTTGACAGAGTTTGTAACAGACAGACGGATGGAGGGACATACATCTGACAAAGATTTTATAAGGGTTCCTGTCAGCATAGCCGGTTAGGGAACACTATAAAACATAACCAAATCATCGATGGAAACGCACAACGTTTTAAGTGCCGATAGGTGATTTCGAGGTTAAGGGGGGTAGGCAAATATCACATCGCATGCTTCACCGTTCGGAACCGGTGTAAAACTGTAGGTCCCTTCCCCTTATTAGGTGGTAGGCTCAAATTGTAGCCGACTGGGTTGATACCACCGTACTGGATGTAAGATGGCCGCATAGCAGCCTCGGTTGTGTTCTCCTCTAGTCCAGTATAGCCAGCAATCCAGGGAAGTCTCCGGTATGGCACCTACCTTCTCGGAGGTGATATTGGCTGGTCGGAGCATGCGCTTCGGCCCCTCCAACTCAGCCACCCATACCGGATTACATAAAAAAAAAACATCGTATTAACCTAACCATAGCCATATTTCAAGTGATTTAAACTATAATTTATATGCTTACAGTAATGTAAAGATTCAAGGTATAATGTGAATACATTATTGTGTAATGTAATTTTCTAAATTATCTGAAAAATAAGTGGGTGAAAAGTGCTAAAAACATGGCTATGATTAGGATAATACGATGTGATGTTTGTCCAGTACCCCCTTACGTTTTAACAATTAAATCCTAAATCTCCTTTTCGGCACTTACTTAAACTCTCTTTTGCCTTTACACCGACATACCTGTCTATATCAAAAGCTATCTATGCATATAAAAAAAATCATAACTCGTTTTCATATACCTATATTAGTCCGAGTAAAATGTATGACTTTTTTTAATCGTGCAAAACAACGCCCAAGGTCACCACTCACCCGATCGCCCTTGAGTGCAATCAAGGACGAAGGTGTGAGTGGACCTCGTCTACCTCAACTCTCTCAAGCATCTGCGCCGCCGCCGCCGCGCCCCGGGAGAGAAGGACAAGGCAGAACACTTCACACGGGCACTCATGCTCTTAGGGTTCTGACAATAAATTGGGCAAAGAAATCTATTGTGCGACTCCGTTACTCCGCTGTCTGTCTGTCAGTCACAAGGTTTGTAAAAGTATTTATAAATTGATTTAACTTACTTGAGTGATTTTATTCTTACTATTACTTTTGATTTTATGTGGTCAGTTGAGTGAGTGTGGGAATTGAAGGTAAAATAATTAATAAAATGAATACTTATTAATAATACCATGTAAGTACAGTACCCGGCAGCAAATAATGAAGATCGAGCTTTAGAAAGAGATAATCTGCTTGTAGAGCGTCGTCTCTGTCACACGAACTCGCACGTCCCTGTGCGACAAGGACGACGCTCTACAACCGGATTGTCTCTTTTTAAAGCTTGATGTTCATTATTTACTGCCGGGTAGCGTAGTTAAATTAAAATCATATTTGTGTTAATACACATAAATCACATATAAAATACAAATAAATATATACAACGTGTCTCAAAACTCAACGTCAAGCGGGAACCAGGGAGTAGGCCAGTTTATGACTACCCAGGGAAAAATAAGAATAAAGATCGGAGTCATTTGTTTATTATGATATATATATGATATATATTTATATTTTTTTGAAAAACGTTGAAAATTTTACTTAATATTATTTTTTTTAATAAAACTGTGGGCATTTTGGTTTATTCGGGATACTGATCAATAGCAGAGTTATTTAGGCTACCAATAAAACAATTTATAACAATTATGTTTGCAAATTTATAGTCGTAGTAGGTACCTAAAAATGTTGTACGAGATGTCAATTTTCAACGTTTTTCAAAAAATGCTCATATCATAAAAAACAAATGACTCAGATTTTTTTTTCTTATTTTTCCCTGGGTAGTCATAAACTGGCCTACTCCTTGGTTCCCGCTTGACGTTGAGTTTTGGGACACGTTGTATATTTGTCCACCCAGGCATTATAGAAAAATAGTTTTAACTGTATCTAGGTGGCAGGGTTTAAACCGTTCGTGTTGATACCACTGCACTGAATGAAATTTCAGTCGAAACGGCTATGTAAATAGTTCGTGTTTTCCGTCCAGTTCAGTGTAGCCGGCACGACCAAAGGGAAGCACTGACACGACAATTAATTCACCGTGGTGTTATGGGCTAACATCACGGATGTCGTCGTAGGTGATGTAGACAACCGTGTCAGTTTCCATAAAAAAAGAATTATAACTGAAAACCAGCACTGTCGGGTTAAGATGTGCATCGAAGCAACCCTAGAAAATGCTGAGTCACGACTGCCTTTGAAATCGATTATTTACATAATATGTTGGCTGTTACCACTCGCTTTCAAAATTTGTTTGCCAAATTACTGTACGATAAATCTTTTAAGGGCATATCTTTATGTGGAATGCGATTGAGATGGCGTCAATTTAAGTAGGTAGTCTTGACATTTTACTGTCGCCCCGTGAACTCGTGGCATCCACTTATATAAAGTAGTAAAAAGACAAATTACACGCGGCCCCGGCGAGATTGCGCTATCTCTGGGACAGTCTGTGGGTTCCGTTCGTGTGAGTTTAGGGTTGTCTCCGTTCATATTTTTATTGTTATAATTTTATTAATTTATTTACACATTTCTTCTTATATAAATTTTAAATCTTATTGTTATTATTTTATACATTTATTTACTTACACATTTTTTTGAAACTTATATACTATATAAAACATACAAATTAAATATAAAACGAAATGGATTTTCCACCACCGGCGGCGGCGGAGCGAGCCCAGGCTACCGATGGTCGGATCCCAAAGAGAGGAACCTCCGGACGATGCGAGCAGTGTCAAGCAGGGCTGCCTTCTGTATCTGTTATTGTCATTACTATTGTTTTAGTATACACTAGCAGCTTTAAGCTGATGCGTGTACTTTGTATGTTGAGTGCACTTGATTCACACTTGTATTTGTTTGTTATTTTATTATGTATAATTATTTATTATTTAGTAGCCCTAAATGATTTTATCCAACTGGTTTTTAAAACCGTAACTGAGATAGCACTTATACTTCCTTGGGGAAATTTATTCCAGGAGTTCTTCCTTAAATAAATTACTTCCTGGGGTTTGAATTGAAACTAGTTTGGTTGAGTTTTAGCGATTTTAGTTTTTTATTACACATAATTAACGACTGGCGGCTGTGGACAGGAAACGGAGTGTGGGAAGACCACACGCCAGGTGGGACGACGTCATCAAGTACGTCGGCGGAAAGCAGTGGCTCCATCCGTACCGCTGAAGGCCGAGAGGACTTTACAAAAATTGAAGAGGCGTATGTCTAGCAATGGACTCATACATGCACTGAATCTTTGAGATGGTAACTTGGTAGTCTAGCTGTGTTTAAAAGTAGGTACTCACTATACGCATATGACATTCTAGAATGGACCATGACCAGCAGTGGACTGACTGACTGACTGAATTATTGAATTAACTATGGTACAGTACGGTAAGTTAGAATGAATGAAAAAGGATGTAGGCGCAGATTTTACAATGTTACGACCACGGGTTATAACATTGTTTCTGATTTCAAGCCCACCCTAATACACATAATTTGACAATTGAAGTAACTAACAATAAAAATAAAAACGAGAATATAGTATAACCAATAACAAACAATAACCAAGGAACAACATTATAACAACAAATTGAAAGAAGAAAAAAAAAGATATAATAAACTCATGATCTTAACCAATTTGGATAGTGTCATCGCATTTGTAACCCCCGCATGCGGCCGAATGTCTATGGGCGTCGTTAGTCACCATAAGAGTGGATCAGCACCACATGTTGCGCTTACTATAAGTAAAATATATATTTGTATTTTCTACTGATATTTTTTTGTTTCCTTAATTTTTTTAGCAGTTGCGTTTCATGAAATTGTTATTTGATTTTTTCATGCTTTACTCTAATTTCAGGCAAAAAGCCCGGTGAAAGGAGAGCGCAGCCCTGGCGCAGAAGAAATAATTTAACGCTAGCCCAATTTATCTACCGGCATGCAATGGGTCCGGACGATAAGACTCATTTTTTATCGGTCGCTTTCGTTGGCTTCGGCAGAGGAAAAATGGAAAAGATTGAAAAAATAAATCCACGATTTTTTACGGAAATATAGACAAGGTGCGAAAAAGTTTATTAGACTCTACCATAATACAAGGTCAAACTTCTAAAACAAACTTGAAAAACAAGTCAAACTTCTAGTGTCCGATGCCAAATACGACTTTGGTGACGACAGCATAAGGTTCAACCACAGAACATTATCTTTGGGTTCAACTTTGAACCGTGAAAGTTATGACTGTTCGCAAAAATTATGCGACATCATGAAGGTGCAATAGAACGGGATAATTTTTTTTGAGATAATACGTCACAGTCCGGTGGCGTAGTTGGTTATCGCGTTGGCGGCTCAAGCCAGAGACCCAGGTTCGAATCCTGGCCGGGATGTATTTTTTTCAATGATTTTCGCTTTGCATTTTTCTATTAAAAATATATAGTCTACAATGTTGCGAGCTCAGCCGCGGGCAAAAAGGTAGTGGTCCTATAAATGACTTTAAAAATAGAAACACACATGAAAAGATTGCCTGAAGAAAAGGTATTATTCTTATTTCGTATTTATACGGTTTTCTTCATTCTTTTATCGAACATAAAAAATGATTTAAAATAATATCACAAAGAGTTTTGCACTTTCAGCAAATGAATACGCAATTTGACCAAGGAGACTATTATGTAAATTCAACATGCTACTCTTGAGTTGTACGTGTATAAATTATATGAAAAACAGAACACTGAGCATTTTAACTTGCGAATCTGAATGAACTAAGAACAGCAACTAATTTTCCTACAGAATATTCCGAGAATAATAACTCCGGAGCTAATTTACGTAGCTCTAACTTACATCAAGCAACAGGTGTGAATTGTATTCCTCTACTTTGTTTCCTTTGGCGGTGTAAATAATTTGAATTTCATCTCTTTGTCGAGCCGCGTAGCACGCCAAAAACCAAATACTCTTTTAATGCTTTTTACCAGACTATTATTTTGTGTTAGCGTTTGCTTCAATTCAGCCATACAAATTGACCACACGAACTTTGTCAAAAGCGTCGTTAACGAATTGTATAAATTCGATTTGCAAATTGCAAAATGAAGGCAACGAATACGAATATATTCAGTCGAATCGTTGCTCTAAATTTAATTTAGATTTTTTAAACGTATCGCGTGCCTTAACTGTAGTTTAAGGGAAGTGGGAGTGCTCGTGTTCCGACACAACATAGGACACTACATCATAGGTATATCTCAAACCATATTCTACGACCATTGATCCATAAGTCTAATCCTAACCTCTCACATTATTTTTCGTATAATATTTTTGAATAATTAGTTCTAAATTCAAAAAGAATGTGAATCAACCTATGCGATGTTTAACTAAGTTTCTAAGTTTCTGATTGTGTTCTCACAAAGTGTTCTCTGTTATCAAAAATGACAGTATGGTGCTGGGGTCCACTTAATTCGCATTACCTACCACCAAGTTAAAGGGTAAAATAAAATAATCTTAGATTGAATTTCCTCTATTGTTTACATCTATTACCTATGATTGTACAGTATATGTATTAGGTACCCAAAGGTATTCTGTTTGAGGCATTAATTGTTACCTTTTGTTCCTATTTTATTTCAGTGCAATAAATATATACAATACAATAAAATATATTAGATCACATATTATCTGACAACGCTCATATTATATTCCAACGTTAAATCAGAAATTGAAATAGAAACATCTGTCTCCTTCTTCCCACGTAATCCTTTGAATAACCAGTTCTAAATTCAAATTCCAAACCGAATATGAATCGACCTCTGCAATCTTCAACGAACTTCTCGCACAGGTGATACGCTGGAAAGCAGTGTGGTGTAATCGCTCCCGTGCTCGCAGGAGACAGGGTCTGGGGTCTCACAGGACGCGCTCTTCTTAGACGTTCCTTGAGCTCCCTTTAAGTGGATTCGGAACGAAGAGCTCTCTTAGCGAGCGTGCACGATGAATGGTCGACGGAAGTTCGGTGTTGATTTTTGTTGGGATTTGGCAAGTACCTAGTGGTTTTTTTGACATTGAAAATGTCTTTTCGATCGCTTCAGTATAGTCTCCGATTTCAAGCGAGAGTGCGAATTCAACCTGGTGTACCATTTTATGATGTCAAATGACACGTGTTGACGAGGGCTACAAGATGGTGAGAGTTTTTCAGAAAATCGCAAAAAAAAATCCGTTTTAGGGGGTTTAAAAAGGGCAATTTTAAACATATTTCTAAATATATATTTTAAACTTTTATTTTTTTATATTGTAGATTGACTAAATATCTGGGGAAGTTTTTGTTATTTTTTGGAAAAAAAGTGAAAAATTTGGGTGTTATGATTTTTTTTTAATTTTCCGTTACGCGAGTTACGAGTCGTCAATATTTTTTTTATTACTTAATTAATTGATTACAAACATAGCTAAGAACCATCCCGATTAAACAAGCTTCCTAATACAAAAAACCGCATCCAAATCGGTCCATTTCTTTGGGAGCTACGATGCCACAGACAGACACACACAATTTGCCCAATCGACCATCCTCTCCTGTCGATCAGCCTGTCCTGTCGACCTATCGACACGATTTAGAAGATCGACTCCAGCCGTGGTCCTCTCTGCCGAATGAGCGGAGATAGGACGACAAAGGAGACGTCAGTTGCAGCGTGCGGGTCGTTACTGCGTACTTAGTAGACTCTAGGCGAACGCGGATAGTTCGAGTTGAGGAATTTCGCTTCGGGTCGAAAGTCTCCCGGCTAGGCACCATTTCACCGGCGGGTTCTCGCATCTTCGGGGGCCTGACATTGTTGACTTTTCAAACTTGGAATGTGAAGTCTCGAAATGATTTCGAACGTTGAAAACCAAAAGGTTATAAACGCCAAACAGGCGATTTCGAATTTAATATGAATGGATTTAAATTTAAAATTGAATATCAATATTTTTGGCAGTTAGACTCACTTAGTTTTGCATCGTAGATTTATAGATAGGGCATGTCTGGGGCATTTCGAGGTGAAATATTTTTTAATACGACTTTCCATCAGATATAAAAATGGAAAATTGTTTGAAGGAAATTTGCAAAGAGTTTGTATTAAAACGAGCGCAGCGACGTAATACAAACTCTTTGGAAATCTGGTTAATTTTAATAGACAACCATAATAAAAAATGAAATAATTTTGTTTTATTATTATTGTTCAGTCTTTAAGTCCGCAAATTAGCGTGATGTTATTTAGAGATCCCGTAGAAAATTTCAGAAAAAAAAGTAATTGTAAGTTTGCTATTTTCGTTCATTTCTGTTACTTTGTTCACTAAATCACGATTTTAATGATGACGTAAACATTTTATTTCAACTAGAATTTATGCACAAAGCAAACCTTTGGACATGACGCTGTCTGTGATATTGAAATGTACAATTCGCTGGAATTTCACATACACTCGAAATGCCTAAGTTAGGAACTAGCAAACTAGTCTCATTTGTCGTATCCCGACCAATTCTGTGATGTAGATAACCGAGGCAATAAGCTCAGAGGCTGCCAATTATGAACCTGTGCTCCATTCGCGCTAAAGTCGGAATTAAAATTTTCACCAACTTAGAACGCTCTATTGGTCAGGTTAATTTAGGGTAGCGTGTGTTCATTGATTTCATTCCTCGTAACCCATGGTGGATTTGAAGAAATCACTTGTAAGTGATCCGCCTTTCCGCATTTCAGTATTTTTAACCGACTTCAAAAAAAAGGAGGAGCTTCTCAATTCGACGGTATTTTTTT
The DNA here is from genome assembly GCA_946902875.1 of Nematopogon swammerdamellus. Taxonomy (NCBI): domain Eukaryota; kingdom Metazoa; phylum Arthropoda; class Insecta; order Lepidoptera; family Adelidae; genus Nematopogon; species Nematopogon swammerdamellus. The sequence continues at coordinate 17,147,263 of OX336345.1, forward strand.
GTTTCTTTTCATGAATTGTTTTTCTTTAAATCGTGTGCAATACATTGTTTCTATTATATTATATTAGCCTTATACGGAACCCTGAAAATTACAATACTCAGTTACAATATTATGTTATTATTTTATCGTATTATTTATTTTATTAATAATTGTTAATCTTGCTGTCGGGCTGTGTTTTCGATAGACTATGGGCGGTGTCATTATGTGGCTAGTCACTAAGTACTTGTAAAAATATGTATGAAAAAAATATACCCTGCGAAGTTTCTTGTCGGTTCTTCTTCGTGGGTGTAATCGAACCGGATAGAACAAATTGTGACAAGTTCGAGTGCACTCTAACTGCCTATGAATGATCAATAAACAATACAACAATACAATACAATACGTCAGTTGACTTATGGCCTTATGACCTAAGATAGATAATAGTAGGCAATGCCTTAAACTAACCGAACCTTGACAATAAAAAAAAAACAGATTACTAGCACTTTAACTTGCAACTTGCGGGCTTTGAATCTAATTTCTTCCGCACGATTTGTCCAGCCACTAGGCATAGTACAGGGTAGACGTCAATGTGCGCGGCTGAGCGCCCATAACGTTGGGCGGGCGGGGCGGTGCCCACAGCGGTGGGCGGGCGCCGCCCAGAGCTCGCGACTGATTGTCAAAGCCTGGGGCACGCGCGAGCTAATCATGCGCAGTTAGCGGTTCGTTTCCTTGTTCGCTTCGTTTGAAACTAGAGCTTTGAAAGCCTGTTTACAAACCGCCCTGAAATTATATCTATATACGTATATTCCAAAGCGAAATGGCTTTGTAAATAGTTCGTGTTTTCCGTCCAGTTCCGTGTAGCCGGCACGACTAAAGGGAAGCACTGACGTGCCACTTTGACAAAATAAAATAAAAACTATAATACAAAGTCGGGGGTTTAAAAATGCTCTGAATTAACGCTAATCATAGTTAATCTGAACAAACACAACTAAATTGGAGAGTAAGTATTTGTGTTGTTAGCAGCTACATAAGATAAGAACAAATGCGTTAATCGTATTTAACAGGCTAGACAGCCAGAAAATCAACTGGTATGCGCCTCTGTGAGCTTGGTTTCACGAGGACCTCTTTTCTCTACGTGTTTTTAACTCTGTCGACTGCACAATTGGTCCCTCGGCACAGCCACTGATGTTGGTTTACATAAAAAACAATCGAAACACTCACTTATTTTTCAGGCGAGCACTCAAAGTATGTACGAGCGAACGAGCGCCATTTGCGTAGAGTAACTTTGAATATTTTACTCCGGCCATAAAACAAGGGAAATGACGTACGGATGCCGAGTCGCTCGATCGTCCGCGAGAGTCCGCGGGTCCATCATAATAACATAAAGGTTCCTTCCCTTTTGTATTTTCGGTGAAACCGGCCGAGATAAGGGCCATTGTGCTAGGTGATGGACGAGGCCCAGACGAAACCCGCTAGAGAGTTTTCTGTCTGCCCAGTTATACTCTATTCCAAGTTGAACGCGATCTTATCTCGTTAACACGGTACATTAGTGTGTGTGACGAGATACGCCTGAGATTGGACGACCGCGGGAGTGACGTTCGCACTGTTTATTTTGAATTATGATTGAGTTGCGCTTCAGGTGCGCAACGCAATAATAAATTCATAATGCGTTGCGAACCTGAACTGGGCTCGACGAGATTATGGTAGGCGCCACTGTAGCTGTAGCTGCATACAAACATATTGCGTCACGTGCCGGTACACAATCAAATCAAATCAAATCAAATCATTTATTCGTAATCATATTTCATATTACAAGTCACAGGCAGGTATACAATATAGAATACAAATATGTATAATTCATCCTTATTTATTATTAGCCATATTTTGGCATAAATCAGTATCGGTAGGGTTAGCTACGACATCTGTCAAGTACTCACCTAGAGAGTAGTACGCTTTATCAACCAGAAACTCCTTGAGTCTGGACACAAATATTCCGTCCGAAGCGGCCTCTCGAATTGACATTGTCAATCTGTTGTAGATCGTGGGGCCAATCACAAATACCGACTTCTCGCTCTTGGTGAGTCTGTGTTCCAAAATTTCTTGCAGCTAGTCACTCATGGCGTTTACTAGATGCAAAGTTTCGTTGCACACTTGGAATGGACCTATACGAACTTTTCTTGTGCAACTGTATTTGTGATAACACTCCAATAAGCCCCCGCACCTCGTCTGGAGTTTTGCAGATAATTTCGCTGGTCGTCTGCCCTCAAAGAGATCCAATTCGGCGATCTTGAGTAAATAGAAACTTTGAGTCGCAAATGGAAAGACACTTTCCATTCCGAAGGCACCCCGAATCTTTCCATTCCGAAGGCACCCTGAATCCTATCCCCGAGAGACGAAACCATTTTCTGTCCGCGATTTAAATGCCTAATCTTTTCGTAAATCAACAGAAACTGTCGCTTTCGTCGGAGGAGCTCCTGGCGATGTTTTCTTTTTCGTAAGCGACCGGGAGGTGGGAAGTTGCGCGGCGGTTTATAGAGATAGAACATGTTGGAAAAACTGTATCTTTTTAGCATTGAGGTCGCTGGGTCCCTGGAGACGGAACCTCGGTCCGTTGTGAGGTGGAGTCAGGAACGTGGCGGCGAGCCGGTGGAAGAAATTAGATGGGAGTTTTTGTTCGGCTTCAACTTGATTACTGTAGCGTTGAGTTTAAAGTTAAGATCCCTGGAGAAATCGACGCAATATCAAGTAGCGGAATTGCTATCACATTTTGCGTGTCCTCAGATTAAAGTCGTTCCAATTTCATGAAATGCTTGAGGAGTTACTTGAGAGGTCATTACATTATTATGATTTTTTGACAATCATACTACATTGTAGTATGTGCATTGTGCAATATGCACTAACATTATTGAGTTGATACAATTTACGTATCAAAATTTAACAAAGGCTCTTTACACCTGATGCACTTAATTAATAAGAATATGTAGTCAGAACTTTCCGTGATGTGGTTAATATTGCTCTTAAGCTGTATTTTCGATAGACTGTAGACGATGTTAATATGTGGATAGTCACTTAAATACTTGTAATAATATATATTAACAAAAAAAAAACCTCCAAAGTTACTTGCCGGTTCTTCTTCGTGGGTGTACAACCGAATAGAACAAATTGTGACAAGTTCGAGTGCAGTCTTACTGCCATATGAATGCTCAATAAACAATCAACAACAATCAGCACTGGAATACTCTGCAATGCTGTTCCAACTAGAAAAATTACTTGTAATCTTTTAGTGATGCTTGGAGCAGCAGTAATGACCAGACATGTCTGTCCTGATTCATTTCTCCCGTTATTTGTAATAGTCCTTCGAATATTGGGCGTCTGGCATTTCGCCAGGTCACCTTTTGTTAGATACGCCACTGACAATGCCTTCACGCTAACAATAAGAAGAATAAGAAAAGTTTATACGTCGATACCACAAACTTCCTGTTTAAGTACACCCCCTTGGCCATTCTTGCGTTCTATGTGATACACAACAAAATATAAGGTGCATGCAACTTTGTCCCAATTTATTCGAACCGAGAAAACTCCAAACATCCCTCCGGCGACTAACTTTGGTTCGATTAAAATTTCGCGAGCAAACTTCCCTTGTGATTCAGGGACGATAAGTGGATTATATTATGTCATCTTTGTTGAATTCAGTTATACACGTGCTTATAGCTACTAATAGATGTACAACTGTTATGTTATTCCATATTGATAAAGAGGCTCCGGGGTGTATTGGTTACTGTAAGTGTAATGTAAAAAGAAACGATGACATTAAAACAGTAAACATAGGTAACTACATTCTTGTGGTAAAACATAATAAAACAATTATTTGTAACAACCTCAGCCGCATAGAACATGAAAATTACGATTTCATCTACGGTACGACCCTCTTCTTCCCATCAAAGATTTCGTATTGTTATCTCTATTTACGTAGGCACATCATGGATATCGATCTCACAGAATTTTCGTTTCGTCACTGTTTCCAAGATCACGGAATCAAGGCTTAGGTTTTTGTTCACTATACATTGTGGGGCGGCAGAGTTCTCAAGAACAGGCCATACATTTTTGCTCGAAACGTTGAACCCCGTAACTTCACAAACGACCGTGAGTAAAGCCGTTTTCGTTTTAACGACCGACGTATTGATAACATCCTTCCATCCTGCCACTATTACCACCATAATCTGAAGTCTTTATGACATATAAATCAACATGCACATCCATTTTACATTACTCGTCTAAATTTTTACATCCCTATAAAGGCCACTGATTCAAAATGTATTTCTTACATTCTTTCATCTCGTAATCATCGATTTTGTGAAGAATGTGTGAACGTGAGTGTGAACATCATGGACATAAACAATGTCAGCAAATTAAATACTGTCAGCAATTGCGTCTGGGAGTCAGCTGATATTATCTATAGTGTAGAGGCTCTGTTTAAAAAATCGTATGTATTTATGAAATAAAATTATATTTTGTTAAATAAATTAAATTTGTTTTTGATACAATTTACATCACCCTCACAATTTTTAAGTCACAGTTGTCAAGACCACCGAAACGATGCGTATAATCATCAACTTTGTGAAAAATGTGTCGAACATCGTGGACATAATATTTTACATCACCCTCACAATTTTGTCACAGTTATCAAGGCCACCGTATCAATGCGTATTGATTAGATCCTTCCACCCAGCCGCCATCGACTTTAATTTGATGGGTGTCGGCAAAATTTACGGTCGTCTCAAAGAGGGCTCAGAGAGACTTTTACGCTTCGTAAAATATTCATCGCTTTATTAATTCTAGGGCAAGGTGATATTCTTCGGCTATAAAGTGAGTCAGAGTAATTTGAATTTATATTACCGATCGATATTATGAATTAATTAGGGTGGGAAGTCTTTCTTCCTTAATGAATATACGGTGTCCTTCAGGGAGCGATTCACTAAGGTTGCAATTCATATATTTGTGTTTAATTATCATTTGTTTTCTTATAAACAAGTTAAATATCCATGTACCTACTTGTGTTGTATCTGGTGGCAAATTGATTCAATAAAAAAGGTATTTAATATTTCAGTAAAAGTAGACATTAAGTAATTTCATACATCAAATAATTAACTATTCAAGTCCTCCCACCAAGAACCTCATATATATATACTATAAAACTATATAATTAAGTATCGATAAATTTAATAAATTTTGATAAATTTAATTAAATGTAATAAATTTTATTATTTTCTTTTTTTTTGTAATCATTTAATACTATATAATTATAAACCTAAAAACTATATATAACTATATAATTTAAATTAATAAAATAAATATATATTGCTGGTTTGTCAAGCAAGAACAATATTTATTAAAATGTATATAAGGACGCTATTAAAATACCGCAAAGTTAACATTGACGCTTTTCTAGATAACTAAACATATGAATGGTTTCCTAGATAAATTGTATAGAGCATGCTCCAGAACAAGCATAACCTATAATGCTTATTTCATGAAACCTGACATGACAGGCAATGTTACCTGCTAAATCCGTGATGCCAAACAATTACACCTTTTTCCTGGTGGAACTAGGTACTATAACGGTGTTTCGGTCGTGGCGGCTATATTGAACTAGCCGAAAACCTATTCCAGGAGGAAAGGACTTCAGTCTTTTAGATTCACGAGAAACTGTTTGGGACAAGTCCAGTTTTCCAGCAGTAGCGGAGCGAAGTTAGGACCAATTAAAATTCGAAAGTTTTCTAAGTAGGATTACCGTCGTGTCCCTCCCAGGGCTCTCGCCTCTCTAATCACCTCCTTGGGGGACAAAGTCCTCAACGAAACTAGAGGGTGTTATAGCACCGACATTGTATTGCTGTCATTAGAAACTTCTAAACCACTGTCCTAAGAAACTATGGACTAATGAGTGATGGTTAATATATTATAAATAAAATAGTGAGCAGTAAAAAACGTAGTAAATAAAATGTTACATCAAACCTTTTTCAGTCTGAGCAAGCCGACCGCCGCCATCGTGATACGAACTAAAGTTATAATAAAATATGTAACCGGTTAACATCATGATAAAATGCCGCTGCAAAATCTCAGGTGCCCTCCAGGAGAGATTTGCAAGACTTTCCGAGTAGCAGGAACTAGTAACAAAGGAGTCGGAAGGATCTACTCGAAAACCATCGAGTCCTGATAGCCTTGGCAAGAAAGCGGGCACAATATTGCAGTGCATAGCGAGGCCGCGACTCAATTCGGTTTCTTTGTGTTGGGGAACGTGTCTTATCTTGAGCGTGCATAAAAACTATCTTCTCTCTACTATTGTACATTGTATAAGTCAGGGACTGGCAACCCTTTTTTAGTCTAAGACTACCTTAACATTTTGGAATGTTTTTGCGCCTCTGCTGAAATAAATGGTAATTTTTGAAATGTAATTTTTTTAAATGAATTTTTAGAAATAATTTTTTAAGTGTTTAAAGGTCATAAGGTAACTGAAGAGTGAAAAGTTTAAAAAAATTGTCGAATGAGCTATTGGAAACATAGGACAGACGAAGTGTCGTATAGCATGGACGGCCTAACCTGAGGCGAACCCACGTACGCACACAAATAGAGTGAATAAGACACGTAAATAGAGCTCTTTTTGTCATACAACACATATGACGACGAGAGATCTATTTGCGTGTCTCGAACTATACGCTGACTTGTCTCTTAGAGTTGTATGAAGGGAATGTAGTATTTAAGATAACCATTTAGTTATAATTCATTTTTAGGGTTCCGCACCTCAAAGGAAGAAAAAAACGGAACCCTTATAGATCACTTTGTTGTCCGTCTGACTGGCTGGCTGGCTGTCTGTCTGTCAAGACCTTTTTTTCTCAGGAACGGGTAGAGGTATCACGTTGAAATTAATATCAAATACTAAGGTCTAAGTTTACTCGGAGGTGTAAAAAATTTAAGCTTCTAGGTCAACATAATCACTACATACGCCCATTTAAGTCACATATTTTGCTACCGGCAAATCAAATCAAAACCTATAGAGTACTTCCCGTTAATCTAGAACCATGAAATTTAGTAAGAAGCAAGGTCTCATAGCACAAGTAAAGGAAAAAATCCGAAAATTGAAAATTTATAGTTATGTGACATTAAAAAAATTGTTTGTTTGTTTTGTATGTCAAGGTCCCTTTTTCTCAGGAACGGATCAAGATAACAAATTGAAATTAATACGAAATACTAAGATCTAAGATCTCTATTATAAACGTGATAAGGATAAGGTGTACATACTTAACTGTATCAAATATATTGAGTGATGCTGATGATACGGAACCCTCGGTGCGCGAGTCCAACTCGCACTTGCCGACTTTTTTATTATCATTTTTAATATCATTTATATAATCTCAGATTGTTTTTAACATAAAAAACAATCTGAGATTATAACTTATTTACTAGCAAGTAACTGACGCTCCAACTGTGTACATACAGGTTGTCAGCTGAAAGGGGCGATTGTGTATCTGAAACTGAATAAGTTTTGTTTTGCGAGGCTAAAGCTAGCTTTCAAATATATAAAGAATAGAAAAAACAACTTTTTTTGAAAATAAAAAGCATTACAACAAAAGTTATTCAGTGTCACAGACACAATCACTCCTTTCAGTATCCTATACTTCTGCGGACACGCTGTAATAATAGCTGCATGTGAGCTCACAATATGACGTGTATGTACGAAGCAGTGTGCTCACTCAATAAGTTTCCGTATTTCATTACATTGTTATTAGTGAATCATAATAATAACCTTTTGACAGTTACGCCTGCTCTGAGAGGATTTAAAAAAACGGAATGTAGCTGCGACATTAATATTAAAATACTCCCCTCAACAATTTCCTTAGGGAAGCTCCGGCGCTGCATACATCTCTCATTTTATATTCCCAAAGCGGAGGTTCCTTCTCACATCGACGGAGGCGGCCGACCTCTGGCTCATTACAATACATGTTTTGCGGTGGGATTATATGTAGAAGCAATAATATTTTTGTATTTTATAATGGAATTTTCATAATTTAAATATTACCGATTATGATGTACATTAGACTATGAAATTGAAGAGCGCATCTTATTAACTGAATTACATACTTTTCTAATTATGTATTTTAATTATACGCAATTCGGCATTCGGCCTCGCGCTGATCGATAGCTACTAAGCTATAAAGTAACTGTTACTTGGTTGTTTTTGAAAATCTAACCTCACGGGGAACTGTCACGGGGAAAATATGTATTACTTGCATGAGTATGTTAAACTTTTATAAATGTCAGCTAGGTATATTAATAACTGGATGATTTTTTTTTTTAAATTCTCCTTCTTATCAAGATGCCAGTATTGCTTTTTTCCTCTGGCGGATTATACAAAATATCTATCCCTGAAATCTCAAACACAGATATTATTGGAATCTCTGATCAATCTAAATTACAAACGCCACCTTTCTAATAGCAACGCTTCCCATTATGTTCTCCATTATTCATAATTTTTGTTTCTCCATTATTTTCTATTACACTTTGGATTTACGAGTATAAAAGCAGATTTCAATCGTAATTTCTAGTTGATAGGTTCGTACGAAATCCCCGCAAAATCAAATCAATCCGACAAAATCAAATCTGCTGTTTATATTCTTTTATCCTTGAGCTTTACCAATTTCGTATAAGAGATCTTTCAGCAATAGAAATACTCACAGCCTCAGTTCTGACTTTAATATTTCTAGTTTTATTTAAGATTTTTTATTTCTGTTTTCATTTCGAGCTTTCATATTTACGTGTACGATATTTAGTTATATTTTTAGCTTTGTTTTTACTGTACAACTGCTGCCAAACTTACGCGATTTAGAATAAAATATAATAGTGTAGGGTAGAGTAGGGTAGCGTAGAATAGCATAGGGTAGCGTAGCGTTCGGTAGAGTAAGGTAGAATAGAATAAAATGGGTTAGTGTGGTACATTATAATATAGTTCATTTTCCATGTTTTTCATGTGAATAAACATACGGACAGTTAAAATAATTTAGAAGTCCGAATTCTCTATATTTCAGAAAAGTGCATAGAAACTAAATCTTGTCACTTTATTTATTTATTTATTTATTAGAAAACAGACAGCGTAATCACAAATAGGTAAAACATATTAAGTTATACATACATTTAAGTCTGGCCACATTTAGTTTCCCTGATTAGACCATTGTTTAGTGGGATCAAAGGATTAGACGCACATTGACCAATACGCATAATGATCAATGAAAATAGCATCAAGAATACGCAAAATGACTAATCGCGAAATGACCAATACGCCAAACAGATAGTGTGTGTGTAGTGAGTGTCAATGCAGTGTAGTGTTGTGTAACGCTATATAAAAGGATTTAGAAACATGTTTTCCGATGTGAACCCGGAAAGAAAGAAGATAAAATCCTTATAAGAATTTCTTCCAGTCAACCTTTAGATGTTTGAGAGTCGTGTCTTGTGAAATATAAGTAAGTAGGTAGTAGCAAAAGACTTGAGGACTAAGGATTGTGCAAGAGGCTAAACATTTTAGAATGAATAAAATAGGGGCTAGAGTCCCGAGCTACTACCGAATGTCCTTGAAATTCTCTTACACTCCCTTGAAATGGTAATCCTGAGTCAGCACGGGGCCAGAACGTATCAAAGCTACAGTTTGCTCCTGTTGGCGCTTTTGAATTATTCAAAAAGGCAACGAGTGTAGAGGACGGTTCGAGACGAATCAATCGCTGCCGTGGTTGGAGAATTTTTAACGTCAGATATTGATCATACAATTTTGTTGTACCGATTAAGAAGCACTTCGGCCTGCTCAGTTGGCGGGGGAATATAATTACACTATTACGTTAGCCCACAACTCCGCTCGCGGGATTAGCCGGTTTTTGGGTGAAGTTGGTTGAAATTTAGTAGTTGCTGACGCTGCCTTTTTTATTACCCGACTACGGTGAAGCCAAAAAAGAATGGTTAGGTACTTAATGAGTTTAGCGTGCATGTTTATCGTGTTAGCATGTATGTATGTACATACACATGTATGTGACTATCTATGTTCCATTGGTCATCATCACTGAATTCAGTGGTCATCATCATCATATACATGTCAATCGATTCGTCTCACTCACTAGTGTCATATAGGATACGTACCGCAGTTTTTAATTTAATTTTATTCTATAGATAGATATTTAGTAAATAATTTATTGCTCCACGAAACATTAATTAGAAAGTTAAATAAGGTGCAAATGCGGACTTATCCCTTATAGATATTCCTTACAGTCAACCTTTGAATGTTTGAGATTCTTTGTTTTTTGTTCTTTGTTTTTAATTGTTGTTAGTGGAATCTAAGTATGTATAGGTAGTAGCAAAAGAGTTGAGCATGAGAATTGAATATAAAATAATAATAAGAATACTTATTATTAATGTAAGTGCATCCAAATCCAAAATATTTATTTCTCAGAAGACAACACATAAAGCGTGCTAGTTAATTAAAAGCCATACTTGTGTTAATACTCGTACATATAAATTACAAAATATATAGAGTTTACTATTATTTTTTCATATTATTAATATTATAAATTTCATACATACAACCAGCGCACGCTGATTGGTTTCACAAGGATTTAGTTCACTGCTCGCTCGTGCCGTGCTGCGAAATATTATTACTTTATTAACTTCACGCCTATAATCATTACGACACATGCCAGATTAAATCAGTGAAAACTGTTTTTAAATCTGTTTAGCGGTTATAGTGAGAGACAGACAGACGCAGACAGACAGCTTACATTGCTTTTTATAATACACGGCAGATACCTACCGTCTGAGGTATTTTTTACAAACTATAATAATATATTCAGTCAAGCCGCACGGACACAACCGGAAAACGCAAACTATTTTTCACCGTGACCTTTCAAAGAGCTTAATTTGAAGACATAACTCAGCTGTCAGTTGGAGAACAAGGTGCGATCCAAAACACCAAAGGTCACTACTAACCTCATCTGGATTTCGGCTGACGATTGGAAATTTAGGCGCTTTGCAAAGTGCCTAGGTTGATATATTTAAAAGCTTTACAAGGCGCTTAGGCGCTTCTCTAAATTATGAAGTTTTGTAGTAAGGGTAAGGTTAGTTTTTGTTTGGCTCGTTTTGGCTAAGTTTGGTCAGGGTAGGGTTGGCTAAGTTTGGTCAGGGTAGGGTTGGCTAAGTTTGGTCAGCATAGATTTGACTATCTTTGGTCAGGATAGGTTTGGATACGTTTGGTTAGGTTGGATCTGGCTAAGTTATACTTGGTTAGGTTTTGCTAATTTGATTAGGTTAGGTTTGGAAAAGTTTGTCTTGGTTGGGCTTGGCTAAGCTTGACTTGAATAAATTTAGTCAAGTTTGACTCGGTAGGATTCGCTAACTGTGGTTAGGTTAGGTTTAGCTTAGTTAGGCTAGGTTAGGTTAGGTTCGGTTAGGTATACGTTGGTTACCTAAACATGCCCGAATACTTTGTAAAGCTTCTTTTACAATCCTGCCGCTGGCTACCGTTACTTCGGTAAGGATTCGACTCGTAGCTCCAACGTTGTCGCACTAACGATGAGAGATGGTGCCCTTGTCCTGTTTTTCCGGAGACTTGGAGAGAAAATAATATTTTTCTTAATAAGAGCGCGCCCTCGCCGCAGCAAAAACATTACAAGGACACATAATTGAGGCGAACTGTCGTCTGAGAAACGCACAGGACTAGGAATCAACCGCATTCGCTCTAAGTTAGAATAGACATTTCAGATAAGTAATTAGAATTTTTACTTTTCCCATTATTGGAGAATGCAATGTGTCATCAACGTCAAAGCGATTTGATTTGAGTTTAGGTGTCAATCCGAAAGGGTTAAACCCTACCAACTAGCACGGTGAAGTAATTGACTAACGGCGGCGGGCTGCGTCAACGGTCGGCGGTTGCTTACCTTGGGCGATCAGACGCCGAAGCAATCGAAGCTATCGAGGTTGAAATAGGCTAAGGACAGACATAGGTCGTTTCTTGCAGAATCAGCACTAACTGGATGAATCATTTATATTACAACCGGCCAAGTGCGAGTCGAACTCGTGCACCGAGGGTTCCGTATCGCCATGTCATGGTCAGCGCCACTCACACCATCTAGGTATGCCGTGTTTTATGAAACGCTTCATATTAGTTAAAATTCATGATTAGTTCAAATGCTTTGTTTTTGGTAGATGGCGCGCATATACTTTTCAGTTTCTTTTATTACTTTTTTTATTTATCCCCGTGATTTTTTTTATATTTTATTATTTTTATTATTTGTTGTTATATCGGCAATAACCATAGAGGAATATGTGGCCATAACACACATTCTGTGAAAATTTCAACGGGCACTCCGGATACAGCACTCGGACAGACAGACGGACAGACAGACAGACAGACGGCGTAGGCTTAGTAATAGGGTCCCGTACGACGGATACGGAACCCTAAAAACTAGTAGAGTCCGTGGCTCCGCCAAATGACCGAACAACTTTTAAAATTTTCTTTCCCTAAAAACCTTTTTCGGACTATTTCGAACATAAAATAAAATTACCCAAATCGGTCCAATCGTTCTCAAGTGATGCGCTTACCAACGAACAACATTTAATTTTTATTTATATAGATAGACGGATTAAGATCATAAACCCTACATATGTTACGGCTCAGTCTGAAAAAAATATTTTAAAAGTAATAAATAACATTGCGGGCTGCTTATTAATTGATATCGAGTTAGGAATAAGAATAATAAAAGGAATAAGATATATTTATTTTTCACTTCCCAATTAGGTACAGCCACTAGACTAGACATCTAAACTATCAAGAGAAGAGAAAAAAAGGACTGGACACAGCCTATGCTGAATCTAGTTAGGAACGATGGCCACTTCTACGACTTGCTGTTCTTTGGTTATATTTGGCAACACGTTTCGTCATTGATTTTATAACCCAATGGTTTCGTATACATTTCGGTGTTCATATCGTGTGATTTCCTACTTATTTGTGATATCGTCGGTTCGCCCTCCACTCGCGCGCCACGTGCGCAATAAACTGTGGCGGAGAGATTAAATGTTTGTGTGAATGCGACTAAAACATAACGATGCATATTATGATACAATTTAAGAAAAATGTTTCTTGGTAAACGGTATAGCGTAAATTCCTCTTTAGTTAAGTAGCTGAAAACATTATTTATGGTAACTTCTCTGAACGTACCGCTTCTCAAAATAGTTTCATAGACAATACTTTATAGTACAAGATCCATTTCTGAAAAGCCTTCAAATAACGGTTTCCGTGGGACATAGCTCGGCCATACCGACAACTGGTATGTACGTATTCGGGCTGTTCTCCTGAAAACCATAAGTGCGGTAGTCACTTTCTAAAATAGTGGAGGGGGTAGTTATGACGTCATAAAGATGGCGGCCGGGCCTGTCATTCTAGGCGGTATATCTCGATTGTTACTCGACCGATTTCCTTCATTAAGGTGTCAAAAAAAAGCTAATAGAATGAGGATTATTCGATCTCTTACAATAGTTTATGTTGAACTAATACGAAACTAAATATTTACAAAAAACTGACAATTCGAAAAAAAATATTTTTTAATTTTTTATATAGCTCGGTAACCATCAGGATTTTGGAAATTTAGGTTATAATAAAGCGCATAGCTGTATTCAAGAGGATCATAGTGAACTTTAAATCATAACGATAGAGTAATAAACAACGGAGCTACAGTCATTTAAGTGAGCGTTGGTAGCGTCAAGCTCAGCGCGGTAAAGTAAGTACCTACTGTTGACGACTCGGCCGACCGCAAATATACCAATACCGAAGATCACCATCCATCCATCCATTGAGATTTTCATATAATTTTTTTGTTTCTGAATTAGGACATATCTTTAAATATGTTAAGATACCTAGGTATGTAAGTTTTGAGTACCTAAGGTATGTAAAGACTTTCTGTACTAAATTTTATAATTTTTTTCGACAATTCTGTCTTTTTACCCGACGACGGCGACGTTAGGAGGAGTGTAATGTGTTAAGGTCTAAAGTGTGAATCTGTGTGTTTCTGTACATACATATATTACAGTTCGGAACTCTGCCCCAATTACTTCATAATGACTGGAAACGTGGCCATGTCTGTGCTATACTACATTGGTCGCGGTCCGGTCCCGCTCGCCGCGCCGTCGCACTATTGGCCAAAGTGCCACTTTTCGGTCATAAATCTGTATCTTCTAAACTAGAATACCTTCCTTGACAATTTTTTTTATGGTATTACTTGAATAGTTAATCTTCAAAAAACAGTAACATTTGATTGCAAATAATATTTATTATTAATAAAAAAAAATTCTAAAATATAAAATAATGTATTTCTAAACTATGAAAATAAGATAAAAAATTATTATGTTCATTTACCAATAAAGTATCAACTTTTATATAATATAATAATAAAAACTTTTTCGTACCTATAATTGTGATAAATAAAAAATTAAACATTAAATATTAAACGCATTAAATGCGCTTACAGGATATCACCTGTTTTTTGCTTCCTGAATTTTATTATAAGAAGGGAAGACGATGGAGTACCTTTCCAATAAACAGCTTCACAAATATTTTTATTGCACTTTAGTCAGATCTAAAGACACTAAAGCTTCATCGTCGTTGAATTGAAAAAAATTTGCAGAATTTCCTTTGATAATTTCATTGCAGTTTTTCTTGTTTTATTGAGTTGCGTACGACACGTATTTTTTTAACATTGGAGGCTTCATCTTTTTCGCCAATTGAATTCACTCCTTTAATGTACTCGTATGAATGATAGACGTTGTCCAAACCAGATTCCCCAAAAAGTTTCACAGCTTTACGATTTTGTATACTCTCTGATGAAATTGCGTAGTCCTTGCAAGGTCGATCGGACAAAATGTAATGCTCCTTTATATATTTTTTTGCACTTGAGATAATATGGTTCCATTTTTCAAGAATCACAGTGGATAGCTCACCTTTAGAATACTTGAAAGACGCCATATAGTTTCACAAACACTACACTGCACTCATCTGGCACGAATATTCAGGCAGTACAGTGTGTAAATGTACCACCCCTCACAGAATGGCTTTTATTCGTACGAAAAAAATGTGGTGTGTGTAATATCTCCTTACACTCTGTGGTTCAGAAATGGTGTGCAAAACATAAATAACACAAAACACACCTGGTGTAAGTACATATATAATCATATCATAGTTTTAACCGCAATTGTTTCCGTTACGAAGTAGCTATACCTACCGTGAGAATGCTGAGGTTGTAGTGTATTTTCTTTGCATAATTTATACATTCAGTCTCTTAACAGTACTCTTAAGTTAACTTTTCAAATAAAATCATTTAAAATCAGCCTGGGTAGCTCAGTGGTGCGGTCGGTGTTAAGACGAGACGGAAGTTACCTTTCTCCATACTCCATACAAAATCGTCTTTCGGCATTTATGTTATCTCGCCCCCTAAACCTTATCCGATTATAAATTTTTTTTATTAGGTAGGGCTTATCCCGTCCGAGTTGGTACCACCGCACTGAATGAAACGTCGGTCGAAACCGCTATGTAAATAGTTCGTGTTTTCCGTCCAGTTCAGTGTAGCCGACATGAAATGAAGGGAAGAATTGACATGGCACCTAGTTCACACGGTGTTATGGGCTGACATCACGGATGTTGTAGGAGGTGTAGCCAACCGTGTCAGTTTCCATAAAAAAATAATAAAATAAAATTTAAAAAAAATCATTCACGCGAACGCTCCGAGCGTGCGAACAGCGCGCATATTTTTTTAATTTTCGTGCCAATTTGCAGAGTTTTGCAGAAAGTTGTTTATTGATTCTAAATAAACAGTGTACTGGCTATATAAAACCATTATAATATTCACCCGGACAGACCCTGATACCATTTGAAAGCTTAGATGAAATTATATAGTTTAAGATTTAATTATAAATTATATAGTTAATTATAGTTTTAGATAAATTTCGCGTTTTCGTTAGTGCTTTAAATAAGGAATGATATCTTTAAAAAACCCAACACAGTTACCTAAAATGCTTTTCGAATATGTATGGGTTTCTATATGTTTACTTAAGTATTTTTGAGGAAAATATACATAGAATATATGCGCTCCCTTAATATGCGGATGTTTGCGCAAAGAATTTGTTCAACTTTCAAGCGTCATATAACTGAGGAAATTCAACTTTTTTTTTTTTTTTATGTAATCCGGTATGGGTGGCTGAGTCGGAGGGGCCAAAGCACATGCTCTAACCAGCCAATATCACCTCCGAGAAGGTAGGTGCCATACCAGAGACTTCCCTGGATTGCTGGCTATACTGGACTAGAGGAGAACACAACCGAGGTTGCTTGCGGCCATCTTACATCCAGTACGGTGGTACCAACCCAGTCGGCTACAATTTGAGCCTACCACCTAGTAAGGGGCAAGGGAAGGGACCTACAGTTTTACACCGGTCCCGAACGGTGAAGCAGCGGGTGTTCTAACTAAAATCTATAACTAAAATCTAAAATATGTACGTATTAAACAAGTACATTTCATGGCCTATCGAACCAACTCATTACCCCAGGTGGTATGTTGCCAAAACCATTTTTGTCAGTTGCTTGTATGGGGGCTGTCCATAGTGCGTCGCCGCGCGCCCGACCGCTACAGCCAGCTTGACGTTACCAACGATCACTTAAATGACTGTAGCTCCGTTGTTTATATCTCAATCGTTATGATTTAAAGATCATTATAATCGTCTTGAATATAGCTATGCGTTTTATTATAACCAAAATTTCCAAAATCCTGATGGTTACCGAGCTATTTTAAAAATAAAAAAAATATTTTTTCCGAAATGTCGGTTTTTTGTAAATATTTAGTTTCGTATTAGTTTAACATAAACTATAGTAAGAGATCGAATAATCCTCATTCTATTAGCTTTTTTTTGACACCTTAATGAAGGAAATCGGTCGAGTAACTATCGAGATATACCGCCTAGAATGACAGGCCCGGCCGCCATCTTTATGACGTCATAACTATCCCCTCCACTATTTTAGAAAGTGACTACCGCACTTATGGTGTTCAGGAGAACAGCCCGAACACGTACATACCAGTAGTTGGTATGGCCGAGGTATGTCCCACGGAAATTACCTAAATTTCACTTGGATCCCGCACTATTATTGCTCCTAAAACATCTTACAAAAACAACAATATACAATTTTACATAGGTGCAAAGAAAGAATTATTCCTCACAGAGATTCCTTTCAGTCAACGTTTGGATTTTTTAAAGTCAATTAGGGAAATATAAGTACGTAGTAGCAATAGTCTTGAGTGTGAGAATTGAAAATAAAATAATTAATAATAAGAGTACTTATTACTAATACATACATGCCATTTAAATAAAAGATATATGAAGTATGATATGAATTACAAAATAAAAAAATAATGTCCAAATATACATACTTGTCCATAAACAGGTAGGAAAAATAAAAATATAAAAAATCGTCCCTGTGTCGCACAACGAAAATATAGACAAATAAACTGATAACCTTTTGGTCCGCCTTATAGCTGACATGGCGCCACACTGAGCGTGGTTTTGCGAGGAGAGGTGCTATTGGATGTGTCTGGCTGATTTCATTCTACTGATTGTTGGTCACAGCCATGGACATCCATGGTCACAGCCAACCAAATCGGTTCCCTATAAAAAATTTGCTTGGTGGTTGCCCATAATTGTAACGATACAAAGTATTGACACTCACACATTCACTTTATTCAATATTAAAGGCGTGTCGGTCAGTTTTGAACTTATTACTCACTTCTATCTTTATTGTTATCAGGTCGTATGTTACGAGTATTATAATGCGTTGTGCAATCATAGCACCGTAAATGAAAAATTAAGCACACGCGGATATGTTTATGAGTTAAGTAAAGGTAAAAGTGTTTAACATATCAGGGCCAAATTCAAACCAAAGTTATATAAAAGACGCTGTATCAGGCGTATACACCAAAAATTGCCAAACTGTTGCCTAGAAAATGCACGACTATCAGATTATAGAACAGCCCCAAGAATAGCCCCACTGCATCTCTCCCCGTGTATGTCGTAAAAGGCGACTAAGGGATATGACTCCCTTCTTATATTACTAGGTGGTAGGGTTTAAACCGCCCGGGTTGGTACCACCGCACTGAATGAAAGGTCGGTCGAAACGGCTATGTAAATAGTTTGTGTTTTCCGTCCAGTTAAGTGTAGCCGGCACGACCGAAGGGAAGCACTGACGTGGCACCAAGTTCACCCGGTGTTATGGGCTGACATCACGGATGTTGTAGGTGATGTAGCCAACCGTGTCAGTTTCAATAAAAAAAAAAAATAGAACAGAAAATAAGCTGAAACATTTTATTTCACAAACCTGTCTCGTAGTCCATTTGCCGTCAAATGGGAACCTGAAAAGACACAGAAAAGAGTATATTAGCGATGTTAGTTTTTAAGACCTTTTAGTCTGCCATGGAAATTAGCATTAACACGAAATTTGGACTTACTACGGTTAGGATTTGCGGGATTTTTGGCCGACTATTCCGCCCTACGCGTATAGATCATCACCTGGCCGCACGCCGTCGTCGTCGACAGAACATGTACGTGCCAGTCCGAAATATCGGCCAAAAAGATCGTGAAGGATGTACCGTGATCGTGTGCCGTGTGGGGTCGGCACTTAAAAAGAATAGCTCCGTGCATGTCGTAAAAGGCGACTAAGGGTTATAGAAAAGATACTGTACATAATGGTGACAGGCTAGTCACCTCTCACCTTGGCGCGGTCCTTCCACCGAGTCATGCAGCAGGTGGGTCTTCGTCCCTTACTTTCTGCTTGATAATTATCTTGTCCGTATACTTCGCTAGACGTTGTGGTAGGTATTGTGCTGTTATTTAATCGTTCTTGCAGCATAACACCGATTACTCTGCTTAATCAGATTCTCGAGATACAGCGTGTGGTATATAGGTAAGTAAGATCGCGAAGGCTAATCGTGGTAGCCGAATCCCTGTAGGTTGGTTCTAACCTTGTATAAATATGACAAGATAATTAAATTGGAGAAAGATGGAAACATCCCATCTTATTTTGGCAGAGCACAACCAGTATTCGCTCGACCTGATAATGGACTGCACGCATCAGTGCAAAACGTAGACAGACATTACGACGAAGGCCGACGAAATAAACGCGACAAAGAAATAGTTTATGTGATTGTGCATGCGTTCACTTCTCCCCTATTTCACATCCAATTATAGGTCGTTTTATTCTTCAGCACGCTTCAGCGGGCCAAAATCGCTCCCGCAAACAAATGGTGACAAATGTGGCCTTTTATGCAGCCATATGTGGCACGTGCTATTTGTGGGCGTGCCGTGCGCATGAAAGGCCCCATTAGTCACTAAATTTTGGGACAGTGGAACCTTTATGCTCTTGTACCCGTGTAGGCGTAATACAGTAGGCATATCTGGGAGGACTTTGTCATATTCGTACTTACTTGCGCCGTGAATTAAGGATTTATATTTATCCACGACAGGAAGATAATAGAATAGAAACTCTTTATTGCACGTATAACATTAAAAGAAACCACAAATATAGGAGTGCACAAAGGCGGACTTATCACTGCAAGAGATTTATCGCAGTCAACCTTTACGAAGAGATTACTTTGTAGTGATAAGTCCGCACACACTCCTGTATTTTCTTTTGTTTCTTTCATATGTAGGTCTTTGTGTATTGTGTGCAGTTTTTCTGCGAATTGTGTGCAATTGCAAGTGTTCTATTTTTAAATACAAAATAAATGAAAATTAAACATAAAAATTCGAATTGATATTTTCTACTTAAACTAGTTATTTTAATTTTGTTTGCTTAAGCATAAGCTGTGCTTTCCAAGTAAGCAACTGAGTTGCGATTATATACGCTTCTACGAATGTAACTCCAGTTTATGGGCGTATCGTAAGTCACGCGAGCGAAATACATTTGCTATTTGCACAGTTGATTTCATTCCACGCGTGGCTTTGTGAACATTGGTGACAAGGACCATTCCGGTCCAATAAATAAAATCTAGGAAGTGTCCATTCGCAGGTATACCTGCATGCAGGTATACCTGCGAATAGCCCTGTCCGATCGGGCATGTCTATTCGCAGTTAAACCTGCAGCAGGTATGCAAACTGCACTATGGGAGTTTGCAACGAAACGTAACAAAAACGACATGCGCCGCCTCAACATTAGGTTAGGCTTAAATTATAGAAGATGCGTCGCGTACTTTCTGTAATTTAACCCTGGTTATTTTTTTTTAAACCAACTCGCATAGTGCAGTTCGTACCTACGAAACCTCATACCTGCGAATAGCACTGTCCCGCCTGGTAGATCTATTCGCAGGAAATCAAATAGGACACTCCCAGTTCTTATTTAATAATCTCTGTTTGGCAAACCTACGAGTTCTTAGTTAATAATAATCTATGTTTGGCGTACCTACGAATAGCGCTGCCCTCCATTCTACTCGTATGCATGGGAATTTATAAAGGGATTTTGTGAACATTGGTGAGCTTTGGAGAATATGACAATGCTAAAATTCGTTCTTGGAAGCGTATGAGTAATAGCTTATATCAATCAATACTAATAATAAATCTGTAAGGGATGGTCATGGAGTAAGTTACTTTGTTTTAGGAAATATTGAGTTTGTAGCCTCTGTGTATGATACTAAAGCCAAATTGACGATTTTTAGAAATATTTTCTGTATGTATGTATGTATGTATGTTCCTCCATAACTCTTAAAGCCATCATCCGAATTTGATGAAACTTAGTACAAGCCCATTTTATTATACGGGACACAGGATAGGCTTACTAAAATTCACTTCCGGCTACGCTAAGATGTGGCTCCCATACAAATCGAATTGTTCCAAGCGCCGAAATAAACGGCGGCGCGGCGCGGCGGGGGTTAGTAGCGCGTCTCGCTCGCGGAGACTGGCAGCGCGGCGGAGGAGGCGCGGGGTGCGACGCGGGATGCGGTCTGGCGGAGCGCGGTGTGTGTATGCATTGTCTCGGCAGAGTTTCTTATTTAATTCGATTCATAATATTATGTAGGTTAACTTCGTTAGGTATCTATTTGATTAATTTTAGGTGCAAAAGTGTTGTTGCGAGTCGATGTTAGCTAACTGAAGTTCCTATTTGATTTAAGTTAATTGATCGTATGTTTTGTTTATTATATTGTAGGTACGTAGTGTAGTATGCGTGGAATATTAGCGAAAAGATTCTTATTTTTACCCGACTACGGCGAAGCGAAAAGGAGATTATGTTTTTGACCGGTATGTATGTATGTATGTATGTATGTATGTATGTATGTATGTATGTATGTACGTATGTTCATCTGTTCTCTCATAACTTCGAAACTACTTTTTAATTTGACAAATGAGGTATCGTTGGATGCGTCTTGACCGTCCGCTGGTCGTCAAGACGCATCCAACGTCTATAGGCTATAAGATATGGCGCCCTCTAGAGGACATAAAGAAATGCACTAAAAAAAAAATTTTTAATGATGCCGTGTTGGCTATCAAATGAAAGGGCTTAATTAGCACATTTCAAAAATTTATATATTGTTAGCTTTTGCTTAATAATTTCTAAAATCAGGCCTCACTCCAAACCTACCCAAAATAAATACTACTAATATTATAAACACGAAAGTTTGTGAATGAGTTGCGTTCAGGAAGACGATAGACCTACTCAAAGAAAGTAAGTAACTAAGGGCGAGGCCGAAGACCGAGCTGCATTCGGGAAGACTATAAACCTTCTCGAAGAAAGTAAGTAACAAAGGGCGAGGCCGAAGGCCGAGCTGCGTTCAGGAAGACCATAAACCTTGAAGAAAGCAAGTAACAAAGGGCGAGGCCGAAGGCCGAGCTGCGTTCAGGAAGATGATAAATTCTCGAAGACAGCAAGTAACTATGGGCGAGGCCGAAGGCCGAGATGTGTTCAGGAAGAGGATAAACCTTTTTGATGAAAGTAACTAACAAAGAAGTTACTTTCTTCGAGAAGATTTATGGTCTTCCTGAACGCAGCTCGGCCTTTGGACTCGCCCTCTGTTACTTACATTCTTCGAAAAGGTTATCCTCTTCCTAAACGTAGCTCGGCCTTCGGCCTCGCCCTTTGTTACTTACTTTCTTAAAAACTAGCTTTTGCCCGCGGCTTCGCTCACGTGAAATTCGTATTTCAAAGGAAGAAAGTAAGTAACTAAAGGCGAGCTGGGTTCAGGTAAACGATAAACCGTCTCGAAGAAAATGAGTAACTTTTTGAGGCCGACGGCGGAGTTGCGTTCAGGAAGACGATAAACCTTCTTGAAGACAGTAAGTAACTATGGGCGAGGCCGAAGGCCGAGCTGCGTTCAGGAAGAGGATAAACCATCTTTAAGAAAGTAAGTAACAAAGGGCGAGGCCGAAGGCCGAGCTGCGTTCAGGAAGAGGATAACCTTTTCGAAGAAAGTAAGTAACTATGGGCGAGGCCTTAGGCCGAGCTCCGTTCAGGATGAGGGTAAACTTTTCGAAGAAAGTAAGTAACAGAGGGCGAGGCCGAAGGCCGAGCTGCGTTCAGGTAAACTGAACCTTCTCGAAGACAGTAAGAAACTATGGGCGAGGCCGAAGGCCGAGCTGCGTTCAGGAAGAGGATAACCTTTTCTAAGAAAGTAAGTAACAGAGGGCGAGGCCGAAGGCCGAGCTGCGTTCAGGAAGACGATAAACCTTTTCGAAGACAGTAAGTAACTTTGGGCGAGGCCGAAGGCCGAGCAGCGTTCAGAAAGTAACTTCTTTGTTACTTACTTTCTTCGAAAAGGTTTATCCTCTTCCTGAACACATCTCGGCCTTCGGCCTTGCCCATAGTTACTTACTGTCTTCGAAAATTTATCGTCTTCCTGAACGCAGCTCGGCCTTCGGCCTCGCCCTCTGTTACTTACTTTCTTCGAAAAGGTCATCCTCTTCCTGAATGCAGCTCGGCCTTCGGCCTCGCCCATAGTTAGTTACTGTCTTCGAGAAGGTTTATCGTTTTCCTGAACGCAGCTCGGCCTTCGGCCTCGCCCTCTGTTACTTACTTTCTTCGAAAAGTTTACCCTCATGCTGAACGCAGCTCGGCCTTCGGCCTCGCCCATAGTTACTTACTGTCTTTGAAAAGGTTTATCGTCTTCCTGAACGCAGCTCGGCCTTCGGCCTCGCCCTCTGTTACTTACTTTCTTCGAAAAGGTTATCCTCTTTCTGAACGCAGCTCTTACTGTCTTCGAGATAGTTTATCGTCTTCCTGAACGCAACTTCTCCTTCGGCCTCAAAAAGTTTCTCACTTTCTTCGAGACGGTTTATCGTTTACCTGAACCCAGCTCGCCCTTAGTTACTTACTTTCTTCCTTTGAAATACGAATTTCACGCGAGCGAAGCCGCAGGCAAAAGCTAGTTGAATAATATAATACCTATTTATAAAATTATTACCTAGGCACTATATTCAATCTATTTTAATAGTAATTCATAAACGTTTTGAATGAAATGTGTATAATTGAGTTAGGCCAAATAATACACACGTTTAAATTGGAGAAAATAATAATATTATTGCAAAAAAAATTATAACATTGCAACCTTGAAAAAAGATGTGACTACGCAAACCGTTTAGATTAAATAGGAAAAGTGTTTTTATAATTATCCAGTAAATAAATAGGTATTACTAAAAAAAAGAAACTCGTATTTCTGTAAATGAAAACCATTTTCTAGCTTATTCGTTATTTGCTGGAGCAATTTATCTAAGCTGTCAAAAAGTAATTATTTCTTTATCTTTCGCGTTGCGTGACGCGTTCGTGAGAGGTTAATCTAACGCTCTTTTATCTTCGCAAGATAATTTCTGTCAAATTATTATTATGAATTTATATTCAAGTCACGCACTTTGTGATCGCGCGTAGGTGTTTCGAGCTGAATGTCAACAGACTGAGAAGTGAATGATATTTTTTTAACTTAGATGTAAAAAAATATAGAAACTTTGTACGTATTATGTAAGAGTTTTAAATAGTGATAAGCAATAGTTTAGGTATAATTTTGTATAAGATTACATTAATTATCTTATACATTAGATATTTTGGAAAATTGTTTTGTTATTTTTTTAGATTCTATTGAACTTTTCGGCACGTCTGTGCCGAAAAGTTCAATGGAACATCAGAGTCCACTCCTCGCGAAACCACGTTCTGTGAGGTGCCCATGCCAGCTACAAGGCGGACAAGAAAGTTGTTGTCTAATATTTTAACATGCCTTTTGAAGATCTCCAGGTTATAGGTGGTATTGATGTAAATGTTTATATGACGTATGTTGTTACATAATTATTATAGAATAATTTTATTTAATTTAATTTTATTGAAGGCGCTAAATGTTGCCCCTAACCATCCATAAGGTGTCTAACGACGCCCATGGACATTCAGTTGTATGCAACGTATTCAGGTAAACTTTAGGTAAATGTTCGACTACATATTAATCCAGTTTATTGCCAGAAGTATTTTTACTGAAATCTAGGAAGCTATCTTACAATTTATTCTACATCCACTTTTCAACAGCGTTTATTTAATTAAAATACAAATAATTCTAAAGGTTACCAATACGAATTAAGTAGAGAAGTTGAGCTACGGCTGGACCAAGAACTATGGGCCAAGTGTTTCAATAGGCTCCATTGTCTATTATTAACTAGGGTTGTCGTTCTGTTCTATTTTCACCCCCGCTTTAGTTCCACAGTTTAAACTACAAACAGAATTGTAGCTTTGCCACCCCTAAATTGGTGATAGATGATCTTTTATTTTGTATGAAATAATAATCAAATTATCGTCTATTGGGCGAATTAATAAAAGTTTTTACCCAAGTGCTACTTGTATTGCCATGAAGCAATATTTTCCTGGCCGCATTGACATAAACAAACTGAATAGGCAGTTAAACAAGATAAAGCAATAAAAAAATAAATAATATTTACATATTAAAGCTAATTATGACTTCCTCGCATTCGCCGTCGAGACTATGGGTGCTTAGAGTAAAGAATCAAAAAAATTTGTTCGGCCAATAGGTTCTAAATTAACAGAAATGTCAGGAGTACCTATCTGCGAAACATTCCTCAGGCAACGGATAGCCCTTGCTATCCGTTGCTTGCATGCTTGTGGAAATGCAGCGATTGTTTTAGGTACCCTTCGCGGCCATTTCGGAGACAGTTTAAACGAGATTTTTTATATAATATAGTTTTTAGTTAATTGTCTATTTAGTACCTATTTTTGCTGTTGAATAAATAATTTCACTTTACATATTACAGCTTGTTACGATATGTTATGATATGTGTGTAAATCGTGTGGAAATAGGAGTACGCACCGCTTACCGCGTTATGCTTTGTATGTTCTTTACCTGGTACCAGGGCACTCCTCTTCTCTCGAAGGACCACGCAACACTCCTGGAGGAGTTGCGACACTCTGTTACTACCTACAATTTCTATTGGCTTCCATTACCATTATGGATGCAACCTATCTATACAAAAGGGAGAACGAACAATGAAATCGGTGTACCTAACGATTTTAAGCTAGAGACAAAATATTCTAAGGGCCGATTGCACGACCATATACTTAAATATCTAAAGACCCGTTTACTAACGATAGCTTAAATATGTACGTCGATAAGTCTTCTCTATCGAAGTATCTTCTCTATCTTTCAAAGTTAAGACAGAGATGGCACTGCATTAATAAAAAATTGTTTCGGCTTTACTCACGGTCATTCCGAGCTATGTGGCCGACGTTTCGGGCCAAACGTATGGCCCTCCTCATGAGCGCTCTTCCTGGTGTGACGGTTGGCAGATAATTGTCAGTTCTCCGCCCGTCGCGGACGACGAAGATTCTAGCCGTGGCCAGTGCGGGTGGTCTCAGCAGACGAGGGTTCTTGCGATGTGTTCCGAATCTCAACGGAGAGGCAGAGGGCGCTGCCGGTGCCCACTTCCAGTCGGTCCTGTCCGTCGCATCTTCTTCTCTTCAGCAGCCATGACTGGATTCCACAACGGCGACAATTTAAAGAAGTCCTCCCGGTTGTATAAAATAACTCCCTAATAGCCTCGACAGCAAACTGTTGTACGGACAGCTGACGCGATTGTTCGTCTGCATGACGGATGCCAATTTGATTTTTCTTATGTGACTGATAAAAAGTTAAATGGCCGAACAACCAGACTTAACTTTAAGTCAGCTTGGGATGGTAATGACCATGACTTCACCTTTGGCGCAAGTGACTTTTATCGTAAGTGTCTTTAAGATGAGCGTAATCGAATTTACTTATTAAGTCTGTATTGGCGTAATCGGCTCATTATGACTAAAAACTTAAAATAATAAGATATGTTTTATGGAATGGTTTCCTGAATGCTGATAATTACTGCTGAGTACATCATAATTTTTTTTTATAACACGAAATACTCTTAACGATATTTTTATTACATTAAGTAGAGACTGTGAATCGAGGTCTATGAGCAAGTGCGACCTCGGTAGTGGTCAAACTTAACAAGAATTTTACCTCTGGGGGAGTGTGGCGAGCGGTTCATTCAAGCCATTGTGCCGGCAACGGCCACGGTTGTCAGTGGCGCCGACTGGCCACCACATCGCCATTACTGGCTACCATTGTGTCGCCCGTTTCGCACAATGCCTGACTATTCAGTGAAATGGGAACTATGCAAATCGAGGCAGCTTTAAAAATTACATTTTCACGCCTGAATTTTGGTAGGCGGTTCCGTGCCGTTTTCGGTGTAAATTATAATGTGCAAATGTAAAAAGCATGAAAATGCTGGGAAATAAAGCAGTTATTCATTTTGTTTTTGAAGCAGAAATGCACGGGTGTAGACGTTTAAATAATGTATGCAACAAATTCCAGCCTATTGTATTAACAATTTATATAAAGTTGGACGTATACAAATAGTTCATAATACGTATTTAATATTAGTATTATGGAGAACAAGCTGATCCCCTTATAATGTTCTATGATAATATGAGTTTGCATATAGGTTTATCGTAATTACCATCTTTTGAATATGAAATTATAAAGTTTTACTCGATTCATGGACTGTAATTACTGTAACATACAAATGGCCAGATCGTAAAGGCTGTATTTGTGTAATACATTTCTCATAAAAATTGTTAGAGAAAAATAAACGATTTCCTCGCCAACGCGCGTTCATTTAAATATCTTACAAATAACTGCAACACGACTCACTCAATCACAATCGCACAATACAGGCCGAAGGCCGCGCGGGCTGTGAATGCGGAGTTCCGGGCGGGCGCTAACCGGCGGCATCCGGCGCGTCGGGGCGGCGCGGCGCGTCGGGGCGGCGGCTGGCGCCCAGAAGCGAGGGCGGGCGCTTGGGCGGGGAGGTAGGGCGGGGATTTACGCATACTTTTGGGGTACCCGTAAAAACTTCAATGGAATCAATATCAATAGAAACTCAAGTTCATAAGATGAGCGAGTGGGGGAATAACCGATGAAAAGGAAGGTAGATCGCAATAATTCCACGTCGCTACTACAAAGATGATGCAGGATCGGCTATATGTTGACAGTGCCATATAGTTCAATTTGTTTTGCGCACAGCGTAGATTAAATAAAAAATAAAAAAATGTTACACGTAAAAAAACCGTCTTTAATAAATTTTATTGAAACTCATTGTCTTAAAAAAAAACTTGGGTGATTTCTATGTTGGAACTACATATTGTGCCAAGTTTTATTAAAGTCGGTTGACAGGAAGTGGGTGAAATTCAAATAAGCGGTGTTCATCCCTTAATTGTCCACCCTTAGAAGTGGAATATTTTCTACTTTAAATGGGACCTCGAGCATAACCAATACAATTAAAAAAAGAATCATTGAAATCTGTTCACAATTGGCGAAGATATCGCTTAACATATAAACAAAACAATTCTGTCGAATCGAGAACCTCCTTCTTTTTTTAAGTCGGTCAACAATTTGTAGATGCGTAGAAGCCTAAAGTAGAATCTCACAGGTGCAGAAGGCAATGTCAGGGAAATCTATATTGACTATTTGTAGGGGTTCATACCTCAAAAGAGGAAAAAACGGAACCCTTATAGATTCACTCTTGTGTTTGTCTATCTGTCCGTCTGTCACAGCCTATTTTCTCCGAATCTAGTGGACGAAAAAAGGTATATATATAGATTTTGATGACCTAATCACGAACGTATAGCGTAAAAAACGAATTTAGACGTTGGGGGTAAATTAGTTACAATTTAT
The DNA here is from genome assembly GCA_946902875.1 of Nematopogon swammerdamellus. Lineage (NCBI taxonomy): Eukaryota > Metazoa > Arthropoda > Insecta > Lepidoptera > Adelidae > Nematopogon > Nematopogon swammerdamellus. The sequence goes on from OX336345.1 coordinate 17,175,534, forward strand.
TTTTTCCAAGTGCATCATGGGACATATCAATGAAAAGGGCTCGTTATAAGGAACGCAAATATATATATTTATTTTAAAATGCATACTTAGTTTAAAAGATATTAAAGAAAAATATACAAAAATCGAACATTCTCCGCTCCCTCTTATCTCCGAAACTACTACGTCAAAAATAAAAATAAAATAGAAAATATAGGGCCTCTCTTATTATAGTTTACAGGAAAATCTAAACGAAAATCCTAAGTAGTAAAGTTCTTACGGAAAACAGATACGGAACCCTCTCCACGCGAGTTCGACTCGCTTGTTTTATTTGAATTTAGAATCAAACGAACCAGTGAATGGTATCTATGGTAAGTTGGTTACACTATTAGTGCTTCAGTCGGATAAAATCAACATTCGTCAAATATATTCAAAGAGGGATTGACCTAGCAAGAACGATAATCTGCTCAGTATAGGATACGTTAGCCTATTCACGAAAATGGATGGAAGTTTCTGAAATCCCCTTCTTAACATCTCCCCTAGAGGGTTGAGCGCACATACGGTACATGCATAAAGCATAGGCTGAGGAAACAGGAACAGGCTGAAAAGGTTTGGGCACACTTACTAGATTTTGAAATAACTGAACTTTCGTGTACACATTTGACTGTTAGGTTTCAATTATATTATATTAGTTTGGAGGAGTAGTCAAACCGTCTAATTTGTTGTATCTTTTCCACTTCTATGAGCCTAAAATGTGGTTTATTATTGATTCGGACATGAAATAAACCAAAATATTCAGTAGTAATTTATCAAATATTTTTAGAAAATAGAATTTAAATATGAAGCACTACTTATTTTTATCCGACTACGGTGAAGTCAAAATTAGGGTTATAATTTTGACAGCGTCTGTATGTATGTATGTGTGTATGCGAGGGAACGCAGCGGCCGTCCTAGGGACAATGAGTCATGTCCCGATGATGCAAGAATACTTTTATTTAATTTAAATTTTTTATACATTTTCTGTAAATTTTAATTTATCAATTTGTTATCAATACTAATAATAAATCTGTAAGGGGTGGTCATGGAGTAAGTTACTTTGTTTTAGGAAATATTGAGTTTGTAGCCTCTATGTATGATACTAAAGCTAAATTGACGATTTTTAGAAATCTTTTCTGTATGTATGTATGTATGTATGTTCCGCCATAACTCTTAAACCGATCATCCGAATTCGATGAAACTTTGTACAAGCACATTTAACTATATGGGACACAGGATAGGCTACATAAAATTCAGTTCCGGTTACGCTAAGATGTGGCTCCCATACAAACCGATATGTTCAATCCGCGCGCCTTAGTACTATACATAGGTATTTACCGAGCGAGCGGCGGCAGTTGGCGGCGTGGCGGCACGGTGCGACGGCGCGGGGGAGGCGCGGCCTATAAACTCAACAGAGAACCGAACAGCCGCACTATATTCCTCTTTCACGCAAAAACTACTGAACAGATTTTGATGAGCCTTTTGATGAGTACTATAGCTTATACATCGAAAAGGCTATAATTTATAAAGACACTAGCTTTTGCCCGCGGCTTCGCTCGCGTGAAATTCGTATTTCAAACGAAGAAATTAAGTAACTAAAGGCGAGCTGGGTTCAGGTAAACTATAAACCGTCTCAAAGAAAGTGAGTAACTTTTTGAGGCCGAAGGCGGAGTTGCGTTCAGGAAGACGATAAACCTTCTCGAAGACAGTAAGTAACTATGGGCGAGGCCGAAGGCCGAGCTGCGTTCAGGAAGAGGATAACCTTTTCGAAGAAAGTAAGTAACTATGGGCGAGGCCGAAGGCCGAGCTTCGTTCAGGATGAGGGTAAACTTTTCGAAGAAAGTAAGTAACAGAGGGCGAGGCCGAAGGCCGAGCTGCGTTCAGGCAAACTGAACCTTCTCGAAGACAGTAAGTAACTATGGGCGAGGCCGAAGGCCGAGCTGCGTTCAGGAATAGGATAAACCATCTTTAAGAAGTAAGTAACAAAGGGCGAGGCCGAAGGCCGAGCTGCGTTCAGGAAGAGGATAACCTTTTCGAAGAATGTAAGTAACAGAGGGCGAGTCCGAAGGCCGAGCTGCGTACAGGAAGACCATAAATCTTCTCGAAGAAAGTAACTTCTGTGTTACTTACTTTCTTCGAAAAGGTTTATCCTCTTCCTGAACACATCTCGGCCTTCGGCCTTGCCCATAATTACTTACTGTATTCGAGAATTTATCGTCTTCTTCGCTCGGCCTTCGGCCTCGCCCTCTTTCTACTTACTTACTTTCTTCGAAAAGGTCATCCTCTTAAGTTTAGGTCATAACTTAAGGTCATCCTCTAAAGTTACTTACTTTCTTCGAAAAGGTCATCCTCTTCCTGAACGCAGCTCGGCCTTCGGCCTCGCACATAGTTACTTACTGTCTTCGAGAAAGTTTATCGTTTTCCTGAACGCAGCTCGGCCTTCGGCCTCGCCCTCTGTTACTTACTTTCTTCGAAAAGGTTATCCTCTTTCTGAACGCAGCTCGGCCTTCGGCCTCGCCCATAGTTACTTACTGTCTTCGAGAAGGTTTATCGTTTTCCTGAACGCAGCTCGGCCATCAGCCTCGCCCTCTGTTACTTACTTTCTTCGAAAAGTTTACCCTCATCCTGAACGCAGCTCGGCCTTCGGCCTCGCCTATAGTTACATACTTTCTTCGAAAAGGTTATCCTCTTCCTGAACGCAGCTCGGCCTTCGGCCTCGCCCTTTGTTACTTACTTTCTTAAAGATGGTTTATCCTCTTCCTGAACGCAGCTCGGCCTTCGGCCTCGCCCATAGTTACTTACTATCTTCGAAAAGGTTTATCGTCTTCCTGAACGCAGCTTGGCCTTCGGCCTCGCCCTCTGTTACTTACTTTCTTAGAAAAGGTTATCCTCTTCCTGAACGAAGCTCGGCCTTCGGCCTCGCCCATAGTTACTTACTGTCTTCGAGAAGGTTCAGTTTTCCTGAACGCAGCTCGGCCTTCGGCCTCGCCCTCTGTTACTTACTTTCTTCGAAAAGTTTACCCTCATCCTGAACGAAGCTCGGCCTTCGGCCCCGCTCATAGTTACTTACTTTCTTCGAAAAGGTTATCCTCTTCCTGAACGCAGCTCGGCCTTCGGCCTCGCCCATAGTTACTTACTGTTTTCGAGAAGGTTTATCGTCTTCCTGAACGCAACTCCGCCTTCGGCCTCAAAAAGTTACTCACTTTCTTCGAGACGGTTTATCGTTTACCTGAACCCAGCTCGCCCTTAGTTACTTACTTTCTTCCTTTGAAATACGAATTTCCCGCGAGCGAAGCCGCGGGTAAAAGCTAGTTCTAAATAAATGAATTCATTTTGTATGTGTGTGCCGTTTGTTCCCCCACATAGCCTAAACTACTCAACCAAGGCAGCTTATGAGGCATTGTCGAATTCGTCTGAACACTCCCCCCGTGTCATAGGCTTGACTTTTTATGAAAAGTTAAAAATTTCGGGAACCAGGCGCCGTATTATATATACATACAGATAAGTGGGGTATCAAATTAAAGGAAATGGAAAGACAAATCCAAAAATATAGTTTGATATATATAACACTTAAGTGCATCTAGTTTTAGGACAAAAACTGTAATAAGAACACCCTCTCACCTAGAGCCCAAACGGTTGGATGGGTTTTGATTATTGAAGTGTCAATAGATTCGTAAGAATATCATGAGTGACGCTAGGCACGTGATATGCCTAATAATACTGTCTTAATAACAAAAAATTCAACTGCGTAAAAACCTAAAACTAAAAGGAAGAAAAACAAGATAACAAATTATAATTTATGAAATCCCTCTACTCTTAGCCGCAGCAGTCGGGAACCCTTTTTGTTTAAACATATACTAGACTTTTAAAATAAATTAATTGGAAATTTTACGCGTCTTCCAGAAGTAGACGGTCTAACCAGTATCCGACCCTTAATTTTACGTCGTTATTTATTTTTCGTCCTTCCGTGTTCGTGACAAGGACAGTTTTTCCCAATAACTCGTAACTGTGCTAGCCCCTACCCGCGACCGGGGCCGGGGTCAACGTGTCTGAACCCCCTGCCCCCCGTCGCCCCCTCGCCTCCGGCTGCTTCTATTTATAGACCGCTCCAGTTCCAGATAGAACCGCTCTACCTGATTAGACTTGACGGATCCGCTTTTGTGTCGCCGGCGGCGGCGGCTGCCGCCGAATTGTAGGTATTTGTGGAGTTTTCAATTGGGACATTATTGATTTTATACCCTTGTTATTGATATACTATAGGATATATACTCAGTGTGTTAATAACCCCTGACGCAAAAAAGAGGGATGTTAGTTTAATGTGTGTGTGTGTAAGGGTGCGTCTGTCTGTCGTAGCTCCCAAACGGATGGACCGATTTGGATGCGGTTTTTTTATTAGAAAGCTAGTTTAATCGGGATGGTTCTTAGCTATAATTGTAATAAATTAATCACGTAATTAAGTAATAAAACAATTTAATATCCTGAAAAGTGGACGGATTTGCATCGCGGTTTTTTTTAAAAGCTTGAAAAAAGTTAAATACAAATTTAAAAACCCCGACCGATAAAAAGTAAAAAAAAATCCGTTTACTTACTGAAAGGAGTCGGGGGACCGCTAAGTAAATACAATTTAAAAACTCGGAACTGCGCGGGTATTTATTTAGCGCTACCCCGACGCGCTGACGGAAATTATTTTTGACTTTTTAAAGGTCGGGGGTTTTAGTGAAAGGGATTGTGGTAGTTAGTAAGTAAGCATTTAGACTTTAGAGCAATCGTGTCCACGCTGTTGTCATGAATGGAACTCTCCAGTCAGGAGGCTTAAATAAAGAAAAGAAATCCGGCCAAGTGCGAGTCGGTCTAGCGCACCGAGTGTTCCGTACCACCACCAAATTTGCCGGTTTTTATTATTTGATGTTTTACTTTATAGCTTGCACTTTAATCACACCCAGTTTGACGCTTGTAGAATTGCCGTTTTTACGATAGAGAAAAATAAACTATAAAGAAATAGGTTTCTTGTATGGGAACCCCATTAATAAATGTTCTACATTTGTTTTTTTTATTTGTAAGGATATCCGCCATTATAACACAGTCAAATTCACCGACATACAGATAGACAGACAGACGGCGTAGGCTTAGTAATAGGTTTCCGTACGGATTCGGAAACCTAAAGAAAAGTTTCGATTATAGGTTGAATTTCCATCTACGGCTGAATTTAGAAGCATTTCCAGTTCACTTGGGCATACTGGTGCAGTTTACAATGACGGTAAAGTGCTTGCAAATTGAAGGTCCGTTGGAAAGTTCTCGAGAGTTCGCGGATCGAGTCGAGAGCTTCGTTTATTTCCCGACTCGCTAACGTTCGAACTAGTGTGTTTGCGGTAAATTTTGGCTTATAGATTTTATTAAATTGGATTACGGAGCTTTCGCCAATATCCGGTAGGATGTTTGTTCTTGTTACATTGTAAGGGAAAGTGTCTGATTATACAGAGTGTTTCAGGATAGGGTTTCGTAACTTCAGGGTTCGAAAGGGGTTCATATTTGAAAACGAAAAGCTCTGAAACTTTTCCCAGATTCGATCATTTTATAGTACTTTTTTGGTGAAAATCGTTTCATCGAGATTTGGTGATCGGTTAACATTCACCTTCATTAAATGAAAATAAAATGACTAGCTTTCATGCTTAACTTAAAATTGAACTGCATGTAGGTAACTTCTAAACACTTAACTTTAAATGACATCAAAAGAAAAAGTGGATTGGACTAGGTCATTGCACTCCCTAGACCTAGACGGCACCTCCCCATACTGTACATCGAGTTTTTATAACAATTTCCAATTTTTGTCTGAAAAAAAAAGTACGGAATTTCGATTTGAGTGATAAGAATTTTTTTTCATCTAATAATGAGTACTTTCTATTCCTGAAGTTTCTCAAGCCTAACCTGAAACACCCTGTATACGAAAAAGAGTTAGCTTTCGCAACTTTTTCATTTTGTCAGCCTGTGGTATCGTAGCTTCCAGACGAATGAATCGGTTCATTTGGATGCGTTTTTTTTTATTAGAAAGCTTGTTGGCATCGTTCCTAGTTATGTTAGTAATCAAGTGATAAATTATTATGAAGTAACAAAAAAATTGCGTCTCACTTGAAATAAAAGCTAAATTACAAATTTTGAAAAATAATTTCCGTTTACTTACAGGAGTCGGGGACCGCTAAGTTAATAAAATATAAAAACTCAGAAGTGTAATATACCCGTGGTATTTTAGACTTTATAAGGATCGGGTTTTCTTTTAAATTTGTAATTTAACTTTATGTTCTCCAGTATTGCTTATTGGCGGTGTGACATTTTTCAATTATGATAAACTGAACTTTAAAAAGCAGTAGACATAAGCTACTTCTATCTTCTTCTCCTAACCGTAGGTGAAATGATGCCAGATTTCGCGTTGCCTATGATCACTTGGTGATGCACGAGGATAGCGATGCCATGCCACCTTGACAGCTACCCTTTCACTCCCCTTTTAGGTTTCCGTACCCGTATATTCACAACAAATAGATATACCAGACGGCATATAACTTGGACTAGTTCAGTAGCTGATTTTAGGGTATCTTTGGTGGAGGGCGCGGGATGCGACGGCGGGGAGAGTGCCTGCAGACCGCGTGATTGGTTGGCCAGTCGCCCGCCGCCCTCCGCACCGCGCGCGCGCGCCTTTCGCTCCCAAATACACTTCCGTACCTGCGCAAAATGGTCCACGTTATATGCCGTCTGGTTTATCAACATTTTATTCAAGACTCCGCTACCTCGCCCTCCAGCTGCAAAGCGAACATTGTGAATGGCCGAGAGGTAAGTAATGAACGAGTTCGCAGGTGGAGTGAGGAGTGGAGCGGCGGAGGTGGCGGCGCTGCGCCGCGCGGCATCCGTGTCAAGGGTCCTCTTTGCTGGCGGTGTAGTAACCGTGCCACGTCGAACTGAGCCGGGATCTGTACGAAATGCTGTCTTCAGGGGACCAGTGTAGCCGTCACGCCTAATGGAAAGCGCTGACATAGCACCTAGTATACGAAAGTGCCGACATCACGGCATCGGCATAGCATAGGGTACAACAGCCGTTGTACCCTATATGCTTCAAGTGGTCGATTCCATCCGGGCAAAGGCGAACCGTTTTCAAATTTCGAATTTCTTTCGTCGTATTGCTGTCGCTGTGGGCCGCGTCGCTGCCCACGCACGTGAAAAGGATAACTGGATGTCAGAATCAAACTGTCTACAAAATATTTGTGAATCATCATTCAGGCGAAGTCTTTTTCATGTCTTTATTCTTCCACAATTTAAGTGATACATTTTTTTTTGTTATTAACCAAGGCCTACTGGTTGTCCCTATGTCTTAATTTTAATTATATTTTAATAGTTTTCCATATAAAAAATATAAAAAATAGGCCTAAAATTGCTATATTTTCAAATTTTTATAATAAAATATATTTCAATTGAAATGAAATAACGAAAAAAGGACAACATAGGGACACAGCTATTGATAATATCTTTTACACACAAACATTTAAATGGTAGTGCAACATTTACGGGAAAAGTAGACATCCCGGTTCTCTTAAGTTTACAGAACATTTAAGATATTAGCTTGCGTGAGAAATAATTGGTAAATTATTATTAAGAATTTGTATTCGTACTTCTTCAAAAGCTATATGTATTAGTTGTGCTGTAATTAGTTCTCGAATTAGGAATACCTACGCAAAGTTGGAGTATTTGTCTTGAAATATGTGTGAATTTCGCTATATAAAGCTCGCTTTAAAAAGAAAACCCCTCTTGAAATCCTCGAGAGCAATACGTGCCTTCAGACATCCCTAGGAACGTTTTGCTTGTATTTTTAAAACTGAACAATATGGTCAGAGCCTGGTATTTACATTTATAAGTAAAACAACATTGGTTGCACATGTAGGTAGTAAGGCCGAAACGAATGTCATCATCATTATTAAAGTCGGTTCAGTACTTTAGCATCTAACAAAACAACATAAGTATACACAAACTGACTGCCAAAAATATTATATTGTTAGCTTTAAAATAGTCGGTAAAAAGAATGCGCTTATAAGTTCCCAAAAAACTGCAACACAATATTATGTAATAGAAAACTTGTTTAAAAATTGAAAACAGAACTGAACTGCATATGAATCCCTTCCTCTGTCTCGCTCGCACCACGCCGCACGATGAACCGAAACGCTTCGCGAAAACCCTCGCCAGCATTCCTCCGAATTACCGATACAAAAATACTACTCGCGAACTGCCGTGCACGCAAAGAAAGTTAATTCATAGAAACGGTATGATCATAAATTGTGTATTTTATTGAGCATTCTTATGCCAGTAAAACTGCGCTCGAACTTGCCACAATTTGTTCTATTCAGTTCGATTACACCCACGAAGAAGAACCGGCAAGAAACTTCGGAGGTTTTTTTTTAAAGTATTTTACAAGTATTTGTGTGACTATCCATAATAACATCTCCTACCTATGTACAGTCTATTGAAAATACAATTTAAGAGCAAGATTAACAATTTAACTGTCTGAATACAAAACACTTACTAATTAAGTGTATCATACATTACTTTACCCTATAAGGCTAAGTAATAAATAGTTTGTGTTTTCCGGTCAGTTAAGTGTAGCCGGCAAGACCAAAGGGAAACATTGACACGGCATCTAGTGAGGACAGAAACAAGATGTGATGGACTCATGGCATGACGGGCGTTAGTGGACGATGTATGTATGTAGCCACCCAGGTCTGATTACATTTAAAAAAAAAACATGCGTATATTACCCTGTTGCCAATATTTGTTCGGCTGACTGAACTCACGACATTTGCAAAATACATTATAGGCGGCGGGTGGCCGAGTGGTCGGGCGTCGGCGTCGGCTTCTCTTGCGAGAGGTCCGAGGTTCGAATCCAACCGGTGTGTACCAATGAGCTTTTTCTGATTTGAAAAAAAAATACGTGCATACCCACTGCTTCGTGGTTCGGATTCTATGTAAAACTGTAAGTCCACCGCATTGACTGGAGGAAATTGCCTAAGGCAATAAGCCCGCCCTTGTCACGCGTTAAGTTGCATAAAGTGTATTATAATATAATTAATAAAATAATAAGTACATAAGTACGTAAGTATATTTATATTTTTTATTTAATTTCGCATCATCCATCTACATTACTCACAACAATTTGCTTTGTCACTTTTATTGTGCAATAAAGTTTTTTTTTCATTTTAATTTAATTAAATTTCTATTAATTTCATAATATTATGTAAATAGAAAGTACTAGGAAGCAGTAGTATAAGTGTTAGGAATATACGAGTAGAGATAGCAGAAATAATTTTCTAGCTAAAGTAATTTTACCGAAAATTAGAGCTAACGATTTTATTTCTCGAGAAAGTGATGCGTCTTCTGGACAAGCGTAATCCTCTTAACGTCACTCTTCTGATTGATGCTGAGAGAGCAGGACAGATGGTGAGTGAGAGCGGAAGGGATGGAGAGGGACGGGCACTTTTAGTATCTACCTATGTAATTTATTTATTAATAGCTATTCATTATCTCCACCACGGGGTAGGCAAAAGGGGTGAATTTGTTATTTATGGACCTATTTTTGTGGTTCGAGTACATTATACATTAAATAATCTTATTCTTTAAAGCTTACTTAGCGAAGATTTCTTTATACGGAAAAATCCATAATGCAAATACGACAAAGAACAAATATTTATTATGACCAAGTACCACTTTATAGGTACTACTATGGACGGTGCTCTGATGAACAGGATTCACTCATCTCTCCTGCACCTATATCGCCACACCCACCGCGCCGGTCTCCCTTGGAACATCCATATTTTGTTGACACCCAACTTCTAAGAACAATTCGATATTCGAAATCTTTCCTGTGTCGTACGGCGAAACTATGGAACTGTCTTCCGGTGAGTCTTCTCTACCACTTATAACCTGGGGATCTTCAACGACCATTTTGTCCGCCTCAGCCGGCATGGCACCTCTCTGAGCGTGGTTTCGACAGGAGTGGTGTTATTGGCTGTGTCTGATCTTCCGTTGAAGTATTGGGCACCAGCGCCGGATGTCTATAAAAAAACCTACATTGCTAAGAATATTAATAAGCGGAAATGACAGTTCTTCCGGCGAGTGTATTTCCTGAATCTTTTAACCTGGGTGTCTTCAAGCGTCGTATTAACGGGCTAGACATTCTAGCAACGCAACAGTCCGCAAATCTGCTGGCATGGCACCTAACTGAGCGTGGTTTCGCGAGGAGAGGTGATTTTGGCTCTGTCGACTGCACCATTGGTCAATCGGCACAGCCACCCATGCTTGTTTACATTTAAAAAAAAAAGTTGGCCTGTCGTAGACCCGATAACAGCAGGGGCGATGTCTGCCCCGCTCGGTTTCTCGAATGGAGACAACGCACAAGTGATAAGATCGTGGCGTATAACGCCGCCCCAGCCAGGTGGACAAGACATACCACCTAAAAATCTAGCCTGGAGTGAATGGATGAGAAAAACAAATGCATTCGCATTCCCCGTGCATCGCAGAATGTCCATGGGCATCGTTACACACCTAATTGTAGGTGAAACGATGCCACATGTCGCGCTATTAATAAAAAAAGACGCCTATGTCCAGCAGAGGACAGATACAGATGATGATGATGAAATAGGTCATCATAATTTAATCCATATTCAGAAATATCACAATACAAATACATCCACGCCCGCGTATTGCGTATTTTCGTTTTCAATACACTATAAGAAAGAGGTCGAGATAGGTTATTGAGCTGGACAAAGAAAAGAGGGTATAGGATCGTTCGCACGTAGAGAAACTGCCCATTGGGGGGTTCTTGTGTCGTACATCACTGCAGGGGAAACGGATCCCGAAGAGTTATCAATCTTTGTGCTATGGCAAATATTATCGATGTAAGGCACGATGAGTTGACAGTGGAATTTTTCTGCTGAATGTTTACCGAATGAGTTATGGTTTTTTGTTATCCTGGGGAATATTTATTAACCCTCCATTGCATGAATTTATGGGTGGAATAAATAGCTCAATCGTTAAAACTGAGCTATAGCTGATATTTTTTTTTAGTCCCGCACCGTCACTCATAATCATATTTATTTTCAGTATAGCCAGTACCGGCATAGCGGACTCGAACGTCGATGCGCTCGCTACAATCGTACCGGTAAGCCGATTTAATAAATAAATATTATTTATTTTTATATTTTTATTTATTTTATTGTTAACTGATAATGAGCTGAGCGTGTTCTATCGTCCATTTACCTGTGAGTGTTTCCACCTCCGCACTACGCTTACTAGGCAGAGGATGCATCCTTCCTTACCTTTAATAAAATACAACGTCTGCTTTCTGTCCGCTTATAACTCGATAACCACTGAACCGATTTTAATTTAAAAAAATCTACGGATAGCTTGATTCTTCCCATCAACTATAGGCTACTTATTATCACGCTAAATGGCCTATGAGGTTAGCAGAGAAGTCAAATATGAGAGCGGGCGGAGCCGCGGGCACAGCTAGTCCCCTATACAATCAACCTACCACGAAACGACCAACCAATCGTTTCTGTAGGTAATTTAATCACAGAACCGGGAAAATGTGGTACGCACTGAATGCCCATCTAATTCTCCCAAGTACAGCCCGGGATTTTTCAAAAGGGGCGGGAAAAGGCCAGCATGGGATTCACAATCCCGGTCAATGCGTCACAGAATGTCCATGGCCATCGTTAGACACCTAATTATAGGTGTAACGATGCCACATGTCGCGTTTTCCGCAAAAAACAATACACTCGATGCCACAGCGTAAAATGTATTTCAAAAAGATTTCATCGCAAGAGAAAGCCCATAAATTTGATTTTCATTGTCAGGAAGATAGAATGCGGAGAATTCTCCTAAATTGTAATGTATATGCGCGGGCGGTGAAACAAAGACTCGACGAACTTTTCACAAACTCAATTCCATTCGCAAAATTAAACATAACGGGCGAAATTGTTCGAAAGAAAACATTCCACAGCAATAATGAAGACTAATACAGTCAAACGTGATCCAATTCTTCGTGAATTGTAAATGTGCTCGCATTTCGTTTTGAAATTTGGTGTCAACCAATAGACCTCATTTCCTGCTAATCTTTAATACATACGCGACGCGCGCACTAACCGACACGTTGTCAAGTTTTACATATTTCTACCGCTACCCTGGGGCTAGCGGGTTCGAATCCTGCTTGGGGGTGCGACAACAATTTTATTTAATGTAAAAAAAAAAACGAAATAGGTACCTTTCAGTTATTAAATCTCACACATTTTAAATTTAAATAACTAAAATTTATTTCGATTTATTTCGATTACATCTTACATGATAAGTAGTATTAACAGTTTTTGTCTCTTAAACTAAACATAAATATAATATGAAATATGAAAATAATATGAAAACCATATTTAAACTAAATTAATTAACATAAAGTAAAGAATGTACTACCTCTCGCATGAGAAGCCGATGCCCAAACCACTCGGCCACCAGTTCCGGATTACATAAAAGAAAATATTATAACTAACTTAAATTAAATACATTATATACTTATTTTTATTTATTTAGCAGACAAACAGCTTAGTTATAAAACGATAAAGAATATTAAGTCATACATGCAATGAAGTCTGGCCGTAATTGATCCTTGATTAGGCCATTGTTTTGTTAGTGGGATCAAACGTGTATTAGTGGAGGATTTAGTGCGATATACCCTGCATTTTTACTTAGAAGGCTCATACTTGCAACAGTTGTTCCTTAGGTGCTCCTGAGTGGATTTCCACCGGTAGACATCGGTGGTCACCGCGGGGGTGGCGGGGGGAGGGGGTGGAAGTTTGCTTCTGCCGCGCTTCACTTTGTACCCTATTCCTTCAAAACTATAGGTATTAGGACAAGTGTGATGTCATTTTCGGATAACTCAAGGACGACGGATTCATTTCTGGAAGAAACATTTTGCCTTTCTATACAAAAAAATATAAATATTAGGCAAAACTCACAAAACGTGAAAATATTTTTTTTAAATAAACGTCGTTTACTTTTGAACTACTAAAGTTAAAGATAAATAAAAAATATGGGCTAAAAGCTGCATTTACCAGGATTACAAATATATAAATTTTATTGGGATGGCGTAATAATAAGTGAGTGAAAAAAATTTCAAAACAGTGCGGTGTATTTACATTTTGAGGCGAACATCGTGCTAAGATGCGTAGTGAATTGAAAACAGTACCTAGGTGATACGTGATAATTATTATTATTATACATTTGTAAAATTATTGCTAATTAAACATTAAATTATTCACATACACACACACCCACCCTCACATACACACACACATACCTACCTTACCCATGTTTGTGATTGCTACCTAAAGTAAATGCTTTATATTATTACCATGTCGTCATTTTAGATTTTTGGAAACTGACACGGTTGGCTACATCACCTACAACATCCGTGATGTAAGCCCATAACACCGGGTGAAGTAGGTGCCATGTCAATGCTTCCCTTCATTTCGCGCCGGCAACACTGAACTGGACGGAAAACACGAACTATTCACATAGCCGTTTCGACCGAAGTTCTATTAATTTCATAAAGTTCTATTAACAGTTTATATTAGTTATATTAGTTAAAAAAGTCGTTCCGGAAGTGACGTAGAAGTTCTGAAAAGGGGTGCCCATATGGCGAACAAAGAAGTATCCACTTAAAAAAAAATATTAGTAAATCTACATGTCATAAAAAATAACGACGTATTTTTCAATCGTCGTCATTGCCTTTTCGAGCCGCCCTTCAATCGCTGACACCAAACTCTCAGTTAAAGCGGGAAAGGCCTCCCATGCTTCAAAAGCACTTTTCTTGCCTTTTCCGCTGAAGCAAGAGACAGTGTCACACCCAGAAAACGCATGAAACAGAGGCAAGGCCCTCGCTCGCTGTGGTACTGTAAAAAAATTACATTATAATATAAAGCATCTATTGTGTCTATACTTAATATACTAGGTATAGGTAATGCAAACATTTAAGTCTTTACTTATGGAAGTCGCAATATTATGGCAGCAAAGTTACTGGCGGAAAGCAGTGGTTCCGTACCGCTGAAGGCCGGGAGGACTGGAGGAAAACTGGAGAGGCGTATGTCCAGCAGTGGACGCTTACACGCTGACTGACTGACTGACTGACTGAAAGGTACTGGTGGTGTTTTCCAGTACCTATGTGCACCCACAGCTCTTCAAGCTGAGGTAATTTTTGCACCTGTGCAACTGCTAGCACTACGACATCGGTATCTACAGTACGTAGCATAATTTTTGTTAAGCCCATCATGCGAGTATCCGCCTCTTCATGATTACACGGGGCTAATCACTGTGTGTCACGGGCACGGGTGATGTTGGTGAAAATATTTGGCCCATCCGTGATGCAAACTTCTTTCCCATTCTCAATTTCGTTTGCGTAGGATTGGCAGAGTATTGAAAGCAAGTGAAACAGTCCTTCTTTGTTTGAATTGTCCCTTAGGAAATTCCCCCAGCCTTTAGGTATTTTGGCCGTAGCAGACACCAGTGTTTTTTGTCCAGTGCCACGTTTTTCTCTGGTTATATTTTTTAGACTGTCGCTCTTATACGCTCGCTTATATACGCTCTTAAACGCGGCGGCGGCGCACGTACGGTGCGGCGCGGGGACCGACTAGAATCATACGCACCCCGCAGCTATCCCCCGCCCGCTCGGCTCTAATGGATATAGGTAAGTAGGCATAGGTACGTACTTATTACGTACCTAGCTAATAAATAATCTACAAATTAATAGAGTAGTTAATTAGTAATTAATAGTCGAGTCGGCGACTGTCCTCCTGTGAAACTTGGAAGCGAAACCCTACCACACACTAGCTCCGTGCGTTATGTAGGAATGCACTTAGATAGGAGGCAGACATTCAAAGAGCACATCAGGTGCAAAAGACAGGAACTGAACCTACGGCTAAACAAACTGCACTGGCTGATGGGCAGAGCCTCTAAACTGAGCACATCCAACAAACTCCTCATCTACGAAGCGGTCATCAAGCCGGTGTGGACATATGGCATACAGTTGTGGGGCACTGCAGGCAAAAGTAACATTGAGATCTTGCAGAGATTCCAAAACAAAGTGCTTCGAAACATATCAAACGCGCCATGGTTCTCTAAAAACGATGACATACACGAGCATCTCAAAGTGCCGAGCATAATAGCTGAGATCCAGTCGAATTGTACCAGATACAAGACGAGGCTAAAAAATCACCCAAATATTCTGGCCACGGCACTCCTGGACCACACAGGCCTTGGAAGGCTGAAACGACACCAAGTGTTGACCCTAGATCGTCGACACTAACAACCAAAAAGGGAGAGCCGTCAATGGATGGCTCACCTCAAACGCCATACCCCAAACAACAAAAATCTGCTTATGGTAGAGTTCCGATGGCAGATGGCTAAATCAGAAAAAAATAATTATAGAACTAATATAAACTGTTAATAGAACTTTATGAAATTAATAGAACTTCGGTCGAAACGGCTATGCGAATAGTTCGTGTTTTCCGTACAGTTCAGTGTAGCCGGCGCGAAATGAAGGGAAGCAATGACATGGCACCTAGTTCACCCGGTGTTATGGGCTGACATCACGGATGTTGTAGGTGATGTAGCCAACCGTGTCAGTTTCCATAAAACAATTACGACATGGTAATAAATATGAAGCATTTACTTTAGGTAGCAATCACAAACACGGGTAAGGTAGGTATGTGTGTGTGTATTTGAGGGTGTGTGTGTGTGTGTATGTGAATAATTTAATGTTTAATTAGCAATAATTTTACAAATGTATAATAATAATAATTATCACGTATCACCTAGGTACTGTTTTCGCTATGTTAGCCTCAAAATGTAAATACACCGCACTGTTTTGAATTTTTTTTTCACTCACTTATTATTACTCCATCCCAATTAGGGCATCCAAAATCGAAAAATCGGAAATCGAAAAAACCGAAAATCGGACAATTTTAGTGCTATTTTAAAACCGATTTTTTAAATATCGAAAATCGATTTTTCCGATGTTCCGATTTTTAATAGGTTTTTCAAACATTCCCCGTCATTTGGTTTTAAATGCATAAAAACAGTGCTACATCGAGGTACTCCGAAATCTGTATCGGTCCGCGACGATGACTGTGAGGCTCCACGAAAATACCCAACCCATCCCCCTTAGTAAGGGCGTAAGGCAGGGGGATGTGATCTCACCCAAGCTCTTCACGAACGCATTAGAAGATGTGTTCAAGACGCTTGAGTGGGACAACATGGGTATCAACGTGAATGGAGATCTTCTCAGTCATCTGCGCTTCGCCGATGACATTGTCCTTCTGTCAAATTCCCGAGATCAGCTTCAGACCATGCTGGAAGACCTCTATACAGCGTCGATGAAGGTGGGTCTGAAGATGAACCGGGACAAAACCAAGGTCATGGCGACCGAGGTTATGACGGGAGGACAAATCGTTATTGACGGAGAAGTGATCGAACAGGTTGAAGAGTACGTATATCTCGGTCAAATTCTGCGGCTTGGTAGACAAGGTCTGCTAAAGGAGGTCGAGAGACGAATTCAACTGGGTTGGGCTGCCTTCGGAAAGTTAAAATTCGCCCTGAGGTCTGATCTTCCGCAAAATTTAAAAACCCGTATATATGACCAGTGTGTCCTCCCGGTTATGACGTACGGGTGTGAAACGTGGACGCTGACGGTCGGTGTTGTCCAAAGGTTGAAAGTTGCCCAGCGAGCAATGGAGCGAGCCATGCTGGGAATAACGCTACGTGATATGGTGCGTAACGAGGCAATCCGCCGACGCACCAAAGTAGTCGATATTGGATACCGGGTGGCTAAGCTCAAGTGGCAATGGGCTGGGCACGTCAGCCGAAGAGACGACGACCGCTGGAGTAACCGTGTCCTACACTGGCGGCCGTGGACAGGAAAACGGAGTGTGGGAAGACCACCCGCCAGGTGGGACGACGACATCAAGTACGTCGGCGGAAAGCAGTGGTTCCGTACCGCTGAAGGCCGGGAGGACTGGAGGAAAATTGGAGAGGCGTATGTCCAGCAGTGGACGCTTACACGCTGACTGACTGACTGACTGACTGACTGAGTGCTATTTTATGTGAAATGGGTTATGGGTGGGTTACTTAATCATCATCATCATTTTTCATCCAATAAAGAACGAACCTAATTTAAAAAATAATAATAATCACACCGGAATAATCAAGCTTTGAAATCAAGGATTGATCAACGCCTAACTATGAATGAACACGTACATGGTAATGTACCTACATAACCCTACTGCGTACTTCAGTCAGACGTGATGAAGTATACCCGGACAATGATGAACTGCCTGGTTTTTTTTTTTTTTTTTTTTTTTTATGGAACCTGACACGGTTGGCTACATCACCTACAACATCCGTGATGTCAGCCCATAACACAGGGTGAACTAGGTGCCATGTCAGTGCTTCCCTTCATTTCATGTCGGCTACACTAAACTGGACGGAAAATACGAACTATTTACATAGCCGTTTCGACCGACGTTTCGTTCAGTGCGGTGGTACCAACCCGGCCGGGATAAACCCTACCACCTAGTAAGGTAAGAAGGGAAGGGACCTACGTTTAACGTGGAATCCGAACCACGGTCAGCCTCCAACGGTCGAGCGGTCACCCATCCAATCACTGACCGCGCTCAGCGTTGCTTAAAAACAGTTGACTAACCAACCGCGCCACTGAGCTACCGAGGCTGACGAATTTTCTTATCCCTTAGTCGACTTTTACGACATGCGACGGGGAGAGATGCAGTGGGGCTATTCTTTTTAGGTACCGACCCCACACGGTACAGAACTGGTGGTATAGAACGAGTATATCGCAGATTACATTCGACTGTACAAAATCAAACACAGTTGGAGAGGTCTTCATCTGCGTCCGCTTCATCTTCGCCGACACCTACTTTGGACATTGTCGATCCTCGGCTGGAGCTGGAAAGTGCCAAAGTTATGACAAAAAAACCTTTTAACACCGGTAAGGAAAATCTGCGTGATGTCACAAGGATTGAAATGACATTATTTGAGTGTAACGGTGAGAGAGACCGCATGTCTAGAAAAGGTATATCATAACCTACTCACGCACGATTCACCCGACAAGTTTGGGAGACGAAAGGGCATTTTCAGCAGCAGGTTATTTAACAAGAAATTTAAGAAGTGGCATGGGTGATCCCAGTTTAGACGCTCTATGTTTCCTTAAATCTCACTTTCAACTAAACAAAGAATAGTCAACTGTTGCTACGGTTGACCAGGTTCTCGAAAAAGTATCCTCTTTGGGGGAAGAAGAACTTGGTCAACTTCAACGTAGCCAAGACGCAAGCTTGTGCCTTCTCTACTAAGGCCGTTTCCTCTCCAAGCACTTTTCAGGGCAGCCAAGTCCCCAACGATGGTAGTCTGGGCGTCTTGGATATGGAGGCGTCCAGGGACGTTGGGTTTCGATCGTTCATAGAGTGCAAGGCGAAACTAGCGTCTCGAAAATTAGGGATCCTCTACCGATGTCGGCGATTTTTCACGCCGGTCCAACTACTTACACTCTAAAAAACACAAGTAAGACCGGTGATGGAATATTGCAGTCATCTTTGGGAGGGTCCCATGAGTACCTTCTTTCAGCCTTGGATTCTATTCAGCGACGAGCCATTCGCCTCATTGGTGACTCTGTGCTCACAAAGGACCTTCAACCTCTAAAGTACAGACGTATGGTTGGTTCATTGAGCCTGTTTTATCGGTACTACTATGGCCGCTGCTCTGACGAACTTGCTTCCCTTATCCCTCCTTCTCCTGTTCACCTTCGCCAAACCCACCATACTCTCGCGGAACACCCCTTTGTAGTCGACAGAAGAGTTCTTCGAACTGCACGATTCTCTAAAACTTTCTTGTGTCGCACTGCAAAGTTGTGGAACGGGCTCCCAGGGAATATATTTCCCCACTCCTACAATCCACGGATCTTCAAATCGCGGGTTAATGGCCTTTCCCCAGCAACAGTAGATCACCATCAAGCCGGACTGGCACCTCCTCGGCGGTGAAATTGGCTGCACCTGAGGTTTCGACCACGGGCGGAGCCACCCAGTTCGGAAGCAATAAAAAAAAAAAGTCAAGTTCACGTAGTTACCAAGTGGTTTACGTAATCACGTTAAAGTGAGAGTTAAGTTCCTATTCAACATTTTAATTTCAAAATTTGAACACATGTAATTTTAATATTGCACTGAAATATTAAATGTCACTTATTTTATTACTCGTATACTCTTTATCATTTATTTTCATGTGGCCCAGTGCAAAAATACCTACAAATTAAAGTTACACTTCACATTTTGCCGTAAAATCGAAAACATCGAAAAAATCGAAAAATCGATTTTAAAAATATGAGAATCGGAAAAAAACCGATTTTGGAAATGGCACCGATTTTGGATGCGCTAATCCCAATAAAATTTATATATTTGTAATCCTGGTAAATGCAGCTTTTAGCAAATATTTTTTATTTATCTTTATCTTTAGTAGTTCAAAAGTAAACGACGTTTATTTAAAAAAAATATTTTCACGTTTTGTGAGTTTTGCCTAATATTTATATTTTTTTGTATAGAAAGGCAAAATGTTTCTTCCAGAAATGAATCCGTCATCCTTGAGTTATCCGAAAATGATATCACACTTGCCCTAATACCTATAGTTTTGAAGGAATAGGGTACAAAGTGAAGCGCGGCAGAAGCAAACTTCCACCCCCTCCCCCCGCCACCCCCGCGGTGACCCCCGATGTCTACCGGTGGAAATCCACTCAGGAGCACCTAAGGAACAACTGTTGCAAGTATGAGCCTTCTAAGTAAAAATGCAGGGTGTCCATACAAACTATCGCACTAAATCCCCCACTATATGTAGTGTTATGTAAATGCAGTGTAGTACATACATACATACATATCACACACGCTGAATCCCGACAATCGGGGTAAGCAGAGTAATCGGTGTTGTGCTGCAAGTACTCTAGTAAATTACAGCACAACACCGACCACCACGTTTCGCAAAGTATTCGAACAAGATTAAATCGATCAAGCAGCAAGTAAGGCACGAAGACCCACCTGCTGCTGCATGACTCGGTGGAAGTACCGTGCCAAGGTGAGAGGTGGCGACCCCGTCGCCCTTTAGCACGATATCTTGTCCTTATCCCTTAGTCGCCTTTTACGACATGCACGGGGAGAGATGCAGTGGGGCTATTCTTTTTAAGTACCGGCACCACACGGTACTGTAGTGTTACGGTACGGTAGTGTAGTGTTGTGTATTTATGATAATGAACTATATATTTTTTTTTTATGTAATCCGGTATGGGTGGCTGAGTCGGAGGGGCCAAAGCACATGCTCTAACCAGCCAATATCACCTCCGAGAAGGTAGGTGCCATACCGGAGAGTGTCACGGTATGGTAGTGTAGTGTTGTGTATTTATGATAATTGACAATAAATTATTTTTATTTACAAAATGTTTGTTTGATGAATTTTTATATATTAATATTATTTATAAAATTACACAATTAATACAGATATTTCGACTGTGTTGTCGTCATCAGTGAAAAATATAACATAACATATTATGTATGGTGTTCACCATACATAATATGTTATATTTTTCACTGATGACGACAACACAGTCGAAATATCTGTATTAATTGTGTAATTTTATAAATAATATTAATATATAAAAATTCGTATTTATGATAATGAACTATATTACTTAAACTAAAACTAAATTAAAACTAACCGAACGAAACCTAACCTACACCGCATAAGATTACACTCCGATCATCAGTAATTCTTCAGTTGGCACCAATGCTGTAAGAGAAAATTTCTCCCCTCTCGCTGATCCATGAAATTAATATAATGGACTCATTAGCTGCAGAAAAATACTTTCCTCTTTCCGCACAGCGCGGTGCGGCGGCGTCAGGTCTTTCTTGAACAATCTGCGGAATCACCCTGCGCTATTACTGGTCAAGCTTGGAACGAGTATAAACGATTCAAGTTGAATGGAATAATGAGTCTGGCTGGACGAGATTGCTTGCAGCCGAGACAAAATAATGATATTTGTTCAGAGGAGGTCGCATAAATTGGAAATATTTGTGGACATTAATGACAAAACCGAAACTTTGCAATATTATCAGGGGACTATGTAAGTACCTAACCTTATGTGTAATTATATGATATATTTATGTCTTTAGCTAGTTTTTTTACCGCTTAAGAGGATTTAATGTGAATGGAAATGGAGACTTCCCTGGATTGCTGGCTATACTGGACTGGACTAGAGGAGAACACAACCGAGGCTGCTATGCGGCAATCTTACATCCAGTACGGCGGTACCAACCGAGTCGGCTACAATTTGAGCCGAGAACCTAGTAAGGGGCAAGAGTCCAAAAGCCTTACCTACAGTTTTACACCGATTCCGAACCGTGAAACAGCAGGTGGAGGTATGCACGTAAATTTTTTCGTCAGAAAAAAATTGGTAGGTACACGCCGACCGGTTTCGAACAATAAGCTCAACAAGGGTGTCGGTGGCTGTAGCTGGTGAAGTAGCCAATTATGTCAGAATCCAAGTCAATTCGAATCTGGGGTTTTTCAAAAGGGGTGTGGTGTGACTACTATCATGCTGGCATGGTACTCGCAAAATCTCCATGGGCATAGTTTAGACACCTGCTCGTAGGTGTAACGATGCCACATGCCACGCTTTATCCATAAAATAAGTTGTCCTAGCTGACCAGCCTCCTAGTGGTTGGTTAACATCTGCCCACGGTTTCTATATATTCAACTCAATATATATTCTTATTATACCTAATAAATAATGCACCCTTCAAAATGAAAAGCCCTAAAAATGTTTTCGCATAATTTCAACAAAACTGTTTGCACCAGATGCCTCAAGTTGGACCAACTTTGTGAAGTTGAATCGAAAGGGATGGCTCATTCATTTTTATTTTTACTTTAATTCATTCCTCCCCCGCCTGCGCATAATACCGGTGGGCCCAATCTCACATTAAAGGCAATTGATTCATGCTTTTTTATTTCAATTATCCGGAGAACTTTTCGACCGACACAGTTTCTTGACGACCCAGCGCCGCGGCAGAGTTGAGAACGAAACGCCACCGAAGGACAAGTTTTTGAATTTTCCAGAATACTTTCTCCAATTTTCCTACTTTCTAAGTTGATATTAAAACTTTCTCTCGATCTAACGTTTGGACAACACTTTTCTAGATCAATTTTCTTTATAGCCATATTCGATAATATACGGAACAAAATATCGGATATTATAATGAAAGTATAGATGAAAGTACATAGTTTGTTACGACCTAACGAGTTCGCTAAAAGGATAACCTCAACAGAGCCGTACATAACGTGGGAAATGAGAATCGATCCAGCATCCCTCTCATAAACGCGATAAACATCGCACGAGGGTCGGCCAGACGCTCTTTCCCAAGGAAAATCGCGACGGCCGCACATTTATATTCCCTGAACCTGGGAATAAACAGATTTTATTGGGAGTTTCGTAGTAAATCGCAAACGGTGTTGAGTTGAACGAGGGCACTGAGGCTCGCCTGAAGGTTTTATAAATATTTTAGTTGAAGGAATGGGCTCAGTGTGAGCTTTTGAGTTTGTTATTTCACAACTGAGTGGTGTCAGGGAATAGCTTCTTCTCTTCTCTAACATTATACAATTCAGATGTCTGTCTGTCTGATGTCTGTGTATTACTCTTAAAAGGAATTCGCTTGGGGGTAGTAGATCTTTTGATTTAGCGAATATACTTACTTAAAATTTCACAAGAGCCAATTCACGGGTAAAATCTAGTCTCTACATACCTACTTAACATTCACGTAGATGCAAATTCTTGTTCACGAATATCACTCATACACGACAAATGAAACTGCGGGATGAATGAATTTACGTTCTATGTCAGGGGTTTAGATTAGGTAGTTTTTAGGGTTCCGTATTGGACCTTATTACTAAGCCTACGTTGTCTGTCCATCGGTCTGTACCCTGTTCTACCTTTAAAGGGCTGTATCTTGATTGAACCATAATGCTATCCGGTTGAAATTTTCACAAAATATGTGTTATTTACATCGGATATTCTAACGGTTTTTTATTTGTAGAATACTTTTAATTAGTTTAATTTTCTAATAATAAATTATACCTATGTTCACTGTACTTAAATAAATGTTTCCAGTAAAATTTTATTCAGAGTATGTATACATATTGTATATCAAACTAAAACTTGCTTCCTCCAGAACGACATGTATATTTCTACTATAGAATTCAATGCCCACTTCTAAGTAATAATTGTATAATAATTTTCCTACGTTCCTGTTATCAATTATTTAGTAGCAGAGTCGAAACAGCATTGTATTAACTCACTCAAGTGTTCGTGTGTAATCAAATAAACTTGGATCGACTATACAAATTGGTGCGTAGACGCGTAGGACACCGCGGTCCCTCATTGTGTAGATAACAAAGGTTTTGTTTGTTTATTCATTTTTCGTTTTCATCGATCGAAGTGCGGACATCGCGTCGATTAAAGTGCGATAGAATGTTTTCATCAATGATAGTGAATCCATGATATACGGCGGTCACTGAAATAACTAGCTTTTGCCCGCAACTTCGCTCGCGTGAAATTCGTATTTAAAAAGAAGAAAGTGCGTAAGCCCGCTACCGTACCTTTATTTCGGCGCGCGGAACAATTCGCTTTGTATGAGAGCCACATTTTAGCGTAACCTGAACTAAATGTATTTACTCTATCCTGTGTCCCGTATAGTAAAATGTTTTGTACTAAGTTTCATCGAATTCGGATTATCAGTTTAATAGTTATGGATGAACTTATATACCTACATATAGAAAATATTTATAAAAATCATCAATTTAGTTTTAGTATCATACATAGGGTCTACAAACGCAGTATCTCATATAAAAAAGTACTCGTAACATACTCCATGACCATCCCTTACAGATTAATTATTAGTATTGATGATTGATGATATGCAAAATTAATCGATTCGTGAAGGTGTCGACAACTTGAGTTTATCATTTAGTCCTAGAATTAATTTTTGTTAAATTGTTGGTACCAATTACACAATAGTGTTTCTTAGTAGTACCGTATGGGGTCAGTCTTAAAAGAATAGCCCCACTGCATCTCTCCCCGTGCATGTCGTAAAAGGCGACTAAGGGATAAGGAGAAGATGCCTTGCTAAAGGGCGGAAGGCTGGCCACCTTTCACCTTGACATGGTCCTTCAACCGAGTAATGCAGCAGGTGGGTCTTGTAACATGTTTTTTTATTTAATGTAAACGTGTAGTGGCCAGTTGGCGGAGAGATTTATGAATATAATTTAAATTTGGAATTGGAGTATAGATAGAGCTGTCAGAAAAGAGATAGAAAAAAAGTTTTTCTTGGTTTTGAATGTAAAAGAGTGAAAAATGTAATTTAATAGAGAAAAACGTATTTTGCTGCCGTAATATCCACGAGCATGCTGACGAAGACTGTCGTGTGTCTGGTAACTAATGGTGGAACACACATGATGGGCGCTGGCCATTGATTTCTATGGCGCTGGCTCACTCACCGGCGATCACGATCATCGTTCGCTCAACCAGCTACCATCCACAAGAGAGATCTTCCCTTTCACCGCACCAAGAAGCTCACCAACGTCATCAATTTATGGTTCTACCGGCAATGATTCTACTGGCTAACGCTGAACCTGCTAAATCTTCCACGTTCTCCAACTTATGCACACCATTGTTTCAATCTACATATTCAAGATCTATGAAGTGAAATATGAAGAGATCTCACTGAAGTTTTAATAACCTATTGATTAGCGAGATAAGTTCTTTGTTTTTTTATAACACATAAAAGTAGGTAAGCTGAGGTCATGGAGATTATGTAGTTCACAAAAGTAATAACTGTTTCTTCTTAATCCTTATTAGTTAATAAATTTTATTAGTCAGTGTCTGCATTTTTTTATTTTATACACAGTTGGACAATATCAATCTCACACACTGAATAAGACAAAAGGATGAGAGGTTTATTTTTTTTGATGTTATAAATTTTTTTGTGTAACTTAAGACCCACCCCAGAGCAAACTGCCGCGGTAAGAAAAGAAGAAAGACTCATGACTCACTTGATGCTTGATAGTTGTTTTGTCTTAATACTTTGCTAAATGTGGTGGTCGGTGTTGTACTGTAATTTACAAGAGTACTTGGGTTCTCCATGCATTTTTAGGTTAGGTATTTAGGAAATGTAGTTACGGAGAATTCATATTTTAATTTTTTTCTCATTTAGCCACCGTTATTTTTTGGAATCGACTTAGTTTTCGATACAGATAACCCTCTGAAACATACGGCATAGTAACAAAATCATCCATTATTAGATGTGAAACAAACAAAATAATTAAATATAATTAATTTAGAAAAATATATTTATACAGATTATAAGTATTACTATTTACCTATGCAATATTTTTATAATTATATAATATAACGATTGCCTATTTAAATAAAATTTAATAAGATGTAATAAAAATAATTGAACATAATATCTTGCTTGAATGTTCTTAAAATGTTATCATTTTTATTTTATTTCCACCTAACGAACAAGTAATTTTTTTGTTATTGCTGTCGCTGAAATAATGATAAAACATGACTAATCACTGGTTTACAAATACTTATTACCAATTTCTTCTCTATTTTGAAGTCGTAATGTTCTCATGGGACACTAGGTACCTGCTGGGTGTGTCGTGGCGAATTATGCCATCAGTCTAATGTTATCTCATTTTTCCTGTGTCGCCTGAACATAAGAGTAGCACCCCATTCACCGCGCGACCGGGTCTGGCGGACAGTCTTGGCGTTTAAGCCAATGCGTCTTGGTTACACCTTTCCACGACAAGAATTTCTCAGTGTAAATTGGAAGAAAGTAAACATAATATACATAATTTGTAAATCATGCAGCAATATTCTACTTATAGTTCGCTGGCTTTACGGTATTCATACATATTAATTTATTTCATAACAATAATCATTAGACGTAGGTAAGTATTCGACTTAGAGAATTTGATGAAAAAGTTCATCAGTGGAGCTAAGAGCTTTTACTCATCTCTTCGTATTAATAGTATCGTGCATAAATTTCATTCATTTCATCTATATTACGTACCTCCGATACAAGGGTAGAGGTAATTTTTTTACAACTACAACCAGGCTTACAGTGGCTCAGCAGTTAAATTACGTTTATCAAATACAATTCAAGACTTGTTCATTGAGCATTCCAGACCTTCGTTCACGACCGCTCCATGCGACCCGTCCCGTTAGTGAATGGGTGTGCGTAACGACTGGATAAAATTTGCACGCGAGGCGCCCGACTTAATGTACGACATTTGTTTATTAAAAGGCCCACAATTTTTATAGTACCATTTTATTCGTTTGCCTCGATGTCTAGAGTCGTGATCCGGCGCCGGGCGGGTGCAAATGGGACGTGTTTGGCGAATCTCGCGTTTCTCCGAACATCGTTACTGGGATGCGGCAATTTATAAAGCAACATGAGACACACGCCCTGGGGATTTTGAAACGGTGTAGTGTGTGAAGACGTCTTACATCTGAGCTCGCTTTACGCATGTTGGTAGAGCTCACAGATCGGAGACATAATGGCGAGATGAGCTAAGTATCAGGAATCGGGCTGTCGCTGCATTAGGCGAATGTTTGTAGATCGCTGATGGGTCAGAATGCAATTTGCACGCATTGCCATATAGGTGGATTGGTAGGAATTTTGAGGACGCATCCTATTCCATACATCGAGCTATAATTTTTCTCATCTATGGCACAGCTACATAGTTAAAAATGATTTAGGTATAGTGGATCGAATAAGCATATCTTCGCGTCGTTTAGGGTTATTCGTCTTTTCCATTTGTTACCTCAAAAGTTAAAGTTTTTTAGACAACAAAATATGTCATGAAATATAGATATACCGTATTATCTGTACTAGCCCTAGGGCTGTCTGGCAGGGAATACATTCGTCAGCTTCTATCTGCGTATCTTCTCATATCTTATTATATTAGTTAGGATGGACTGATGTTGAGAGTGTTGTGTTTCAAATACACATGCAGGTACTTCCAATTCGGCTAAACACTTGTCATAATATCATGTAATAATACATTTTATGCCAGTGTGGCGAGGGCGGGCTTATTGCCTTAGGCAATTTCCTCCAGTCAATCCGGTGGACCTACATTTTTACATGGAATCCGAATCATGGAGCAGCGGGTGAAGGTATGCACGTAAATGTTTTGAAATCAGAAAAAAAAACTGATTGATACACGCCAACCGGATTCGAACCTCGGACCTCTCGCAAGAGAAGCCGAAGCCCATACCATTCGGCCACGCGCCGCTTTTCGTACAATTATAACTTCCGACAATTCTGAAAAAAAAAAAAGCTTTATTTATTAGGACATCTATAGACAAAATTTAGTTATTTATTAATTAAAGAAAACATAAAGCCATTAACAAGCGCTTGGTGATCTCGGTCACATTCACACCTTAGTAATACTTCCAGAAATTGTTTTAAAACTACTACGTAATATTGATGCATCGAAAGGTGCTGGTAGTGACAGGGTTCACCCTCTATACATAGTTAAATGCGCCCATAATTTAGCTTACCCACTCTGTATATTATTCAATAGATCACTCCACGAAGGAGTATGTCCTAAAATCTGGAAAGAAGCACATATCATACCAATTCATAAAAAGGGACCAAAAACTAAAATAGAAAATTATAGGCCCATCTCGATTTTGAATACATTCAGCAAAATTTTCGAAAAAATAATTTATGACAACATCTATCCTATAATATCCCGTGGCGTAAGTGAGCATCAACATGGTTTTCTGAAACGACGTTCCACAACTACAAACCTAGCTCAATTTTCCCACTATGTGTTCCACCATATGGACAAAGGGAAACAGGTTGATGTGATCTACACGGACTTTGAAAAGGCTTTTGACCTTGTGGATCATATCATTCTCTTGTCAAAACTAGACAGGCTTGGAATACATGGTGACTTGTTACGCTGGATCAAGTCGTACCTGTCGAATCGATCTCAAGCGGTGGTTCTTGGTGGATACAAATCTAACTTCGTAGGAATTCCTTCAGGAGTCCCACAGGGATCCCATCTAGGCCCCTTGTTCTATAATGCCTATCTCTACGATATATAAGCTTCCTTGAATATGCTAGTAATGTATGGTCCCCGCAATACAAGATATATAAAGAAAAAATCGAACATATTCAAGAACGCTTCATCAAACATATTAATTACCGCGAGAGGCGATCGTTTGCCTCCTACTTGGACAGCTGTAAACACTACAAAATGTTATCCCTCGAAGATAGGAGATCTCTGCTGGACATGTTGCTGCTGCCCGACGTGGTGCGAGGAACTGTGGACTCTCCGGCTCTGGTGGAGATGCTTGGGCTGCACGTGCCCGGTCGACGCACACGCCACACCGCTGTCTACCTATATAGTGTACCCCCGTGCCGCACGAACTATTCCCAAAACTCTGTCCTCACTCGTTTAGCCAGAACATATAATAGAGACTTTAGCAGCATTGATCCCTATCTCCATACCAAATCGGTATTTAAGAAGCACATAGTGTCTGAAATTATAGACCTGACGTACGACTCGAAGGCAATTGGGCGAGAAATAAATAATAAAAAAAAAAATTATCACACACACACACCCTCTCTTACACACACCCTCTCCCTCTCACACACACACACACACACACACACACACACACACACACACACCCTCCCTCACACGCACACGCACACCCCCTCACACCCTTACACACACGCACACACCCTCACACACACCCTGGTAGGTAAAAATATTTGTTGTAAAATATATTGCTGTAAAAATGTTAATTTCTTCCTTTGTTTTGTTTTGTTCAGTATGTATCTGTCTGTATGTATTTTTGTTTTAACCAGTGAAATCTATAATTTGCTTTGTTTTTTGTATAAATAGTGTTAGTTATATCTTAAATGTGATGCTGTTGATTTCATTAAAATTAAATAAATAAATAAAACAAAACAATAATAATTTGTCGGTTCATTGTTTCTTATACATAGCGTGTGGCCAATTGTATGTTTCCCTGTATAGTTTACATGTGTGCACTGGCCATAAACTTGGATATATGTGGTGTGGTGTTGTATGTTGTGTGCGTGTGACCCCTGAGTTGTAAATACAAGAAGCAGGCTTTCTAAAGCTTTCAGGTGTAGAATCATCTTTCAAGTTGATGTATTTGAAGCCGTAGACATTTGCGAAGTACTTGACTTCAAAGTATTCGAAATGATGCAAGGGGCATGCAGCAAAGTCGGTATGAATGGTCTGCACAAAGACGAAATTATTAAATATAATTATAAAAACTTAAATTCAACTTTTACATTAAATTTGCCTGGTACGACATTTTTCAAGAAAAACTGAAAAAATGATTTTCCTAAGTGGCCTGGTTTTTGAAGCAAGAATGTATTCAATTTATATTTTAGGGATATGTAAAATATACCTTACAAACAAATCGTAGGGCAGTTTGTATACACCGCTATCGACGAGACGCGACGATGTTTCGCGTTACGATGTTTTTATTACATTAAATTATCGTAATAGTTATAAAGACAGAAAGATTTCTGTTGGGATTACTACTACTTTGTTCTTTGTACTTTGTTCATAACTAACAATTTCCAAAATTTTATGAATTGCTCTTAATTAAAACCTGTACACCTATTACAAATGAATACCATAAATATTTACATACATAGGTATCTTTGTCACCCTTGTGGGCTCACATAATATCAACATACGTGTTATAACATTTTGTCAGCCTCGATAGCTCAGTGGTGCAGACAGTCAACTGTCGCTCTTGAATGTTAAGCAACGCTGGGTGCGGTCAGTACTTGGATGGGTGACCGCTGACCGTTGGAGGCTGACCAAGGTTCGGATTCCTCGTAAAAACGTATGTCCCTTCCCTCCTAATCTTACTTGGTGGTAGGGTTTAACCCTCCCGGGTTGGTAACACCGCACTGAATGAAATGTCGGTCGAAACGGCTATGTAAATAGTTTGTGTTTTCCGACCAGTTCAGTGTAGCCGGCACGATCAAAGGGAAAGGGAAGCACTGACATGGCACCTAGTTCACCCAGTATTATGGGCTCACATCACGGACGTTGTAGGTGATGTAGCCAACCGTGTCAGTTTCCATTAAAAAAAATGAAGAAATTGTGTGCATTTGTAGATTCACGTTGGTCACGAAATAAATTGTATGCAAAGTATGACAATAGCAGTTCTATTTCTTTGGATTCTTTGCTTGAAGTAAATTTGTAGGAGCACCTCATTCGGTCGATGAAATTTTGTTGCAAAGCTATAAAATGTTAAATGTTATTAAGGCAAGCAGCATATGTTGAACGATAAAGTGAGCGTTTCCTCGCAGATTCCTTATTTACTACACATACTACGACTGGGCCATAAACATACGATTCTTTATTATCTAAATTATTACAGGCTTTAATGGAATCCCTAGGTCCTCGTACATCGGATTGGTCGTTATGTTTAAGGACATGTACTTTTTATATTAACATATAAGTCATTGTCATCATGGCCAACACTTAATTTAACGAAAATATATTCATATTATGTATATTTCATTAGAAATTACAATTTCTTTTCTCTGCATGCATGAATTCGCTGTGCATCTAACATTTTGCATGGGAAAAATTATGTTGCTAAGTAACTGATAGCTCATGCTAGTAAAGCGGAGACCATGAAAGATTTGTATATTTGTTTTTATGTATTCCCAAGCAGAGAACCACACCCAAGCGGGTGTGGTAGAAACACGGGTGCACCACCAAATATTCAAGGACACCATTCGTCACCTCTGTAGATGAAGCGATGCTATTGCAAAAGAATATTTGGGCATCAGTGTAGTCTTGTAAAAGATACGAGTGTAGTGACAAGGATTTAGAAACGATGCTTCGGCCATGTTGGAAGAATAGATGATAGGAAACTAACGAAAGAAATATATGGAGCGAATGTGAGTGCAAGATTCTGGAAGGGTCGCTCTAGAGTCTAGACGTACCTGGACCAGATCGGGAATGTGCTCAAAAATTGTCAATAATTGCGTATTAGCCGTGACCGACGAACATGTATGAAGAACATTATGAGAGTGGAAGAAGCGGCAGAGGTGTGTCGGGATCGTGGCACGTGGCGTTTTCTCTGCCTATTCCATTTGAAAACAGGCGTAACGTTATGTGTGTATAAAAAAACCGGCCAAGTGCGTGTCGGATTCGCGCACCGAGGTTTCCTTACCACCATTAAATGGTCGTTTTTTGAAGTGAAAACTTTTTGTAAATTAATTATTATTAAACTTCTTTAGCGGCGCTTGGATATAAAATTTTAAACTCGCGACATCGCGTCCTCGAAAACCGAGGTAAATGTAACCTTAAGTCTTTGCATTAAGGGTTAAGTTACAGTGGCACGGGATCAATTTTGTTCGCGCATCGCGTCATTGTCAGATCTCAAAAAGCGAAATGTAACCTTAAGTCATTGCATTAAGGGTTAAGTTAGAGTGGCACGGGATCTGCCGGCACTCCCTGAGTGCAACTGTTAAGTAGGGTTCGGTAACACGTTTATGTCTGTCCATTCTACTAAGTTCTGCAAAATGAATGTAGGGTTCCGTAACAAATGCATGTCTGTCCATTCTACTAAATTTTACAATTTTCAACCAAGGTCCTCCGACGGTTATTTTATAATAAAAGTAGGGTTCCGTAACACGTTTATGTCTGTCCATTCTACTAAGTTCTGCAAAATGAATGTAGGGTTCCGTAACAAATGCATGTCTGTCCGTTCTACTAAATTTAACATTTATTTCAAAATGAATGGTCCTCCGACGGTTATTTTATAATAAAAGTAGGGTTCCGTAACACGTTTATGTCTGTCTATTCTAAGTTCTGCAAAATGAATGTAGAGTTCCGTAACAAATGCATGTCTGTCCGTTCCACTAAATTTAACATTTATTTCAAAATGAATGGTCCTCCGACGGTTATTTTATAATAAAAGTAGGGTTCCGTAACACGTTTATGTCTGTCCATTCTACTAAGTTCTGCAAAATGAATGTAGGGTTCCGTAACAAATGCTTGTCTGTCCGTTCTACTAAATTTAACATATATTTTTTTTAAGAAATGTTACGATGTTGTTTTCACTTCTGCCGGCACTCCCGGAGTGCAACTGTGATTTTTTTTTTATTTTACTTTGGAGTGGCACTCGCACCTATCGCCATTTTGTTGTTGACATTGGGCTTTTGAGAACCCATCGGTTCTCTAAATCGTTTCTTTGTCGCACCGCTAGAGTGTGGAACTGTCTTCCGGCGAGTGTATTTCCTGAATCCTTTAACCTGGGTGTCTTCAAGCTTCGTATTAACGGGCTAGACAGCCTAGCTACAATCTCCAAATCTGCTGTCATGGCACCTAACTGAGCGTGGTTTCGCGAGGAGAGGTGATTTTGGCTCTGTCGACTGCACCATTGGTCTCTCGGCACAGCCACCCATTCTGGCTTACATAAAAAAAATCTATCGCTGAAAGTTCATCCTTTTGTTGTTGAAATGTTTAGATAATTCGGTAGATGTGCTTTTTTGATAACTAAGACATTTGTATGCGTCCCCTCTTAATTTTTAATTTTTATTATTTGTAGTTATATCCGACTGTGTTTTCTAAAATTTCAACCGGCTAACAATTACGGTTCCAAAGGTACATCAGTAGGATATACAGACGGATAAACATACAGAAATAGGGCGTAGGCTTAGTAATGGCTTTCGTACGGGGCACAGAAACATAAAAATCTGTATCAAAACTGTACCTACAGAACAATATCAAACAACAAACAGAAAAATATCACTCTTCCTCGTGTGTTCCGACTCATACACTGACCCAAATGTTGCGGTGAGACAATTAATTTGCTTTAAATATGTAAAATTTTCTAAAACAAATTCAAGCCCGCATAAGTACGTGAAATATAGCCATGACACACGTCGTCCGGGCCAAGTATGTACACGGGAAAGTTATGGCCGCCGCTAGCCCGTTCCGCGAACCTTCCGTCAGACCGTTGTCAAACGTACGCCATCTTATGTAGGCTGGGCCAGATTTTCCTTATACGGCACAATACATGTATAGTACGCGCCTGTGTGAGTGCATACGTGTGTAATTGGATAATTGGGACGCGAAGATTGGATTTTGGATGAGGAACTGGGATCATAAATTGATCTAAATTAAATTGAAAAATATTTTTAAAATATTTTTTATGGAACTGGTTGGCTACATCACCTACAACACCCACGATGTCAGCCCATCACACCTCGGTGAACGAAGTGCCGTTTCAGTGCCTCCCTTTGGTTGTGCCGGCTACACTGAACTGGACCGAAAACACTCACTATTTATATATAGCCACAGATTTTTCGTTCAGTGCGGTAGTACCAATTCGAAAGTGCGTTACAATGTGTAGGAACTAAT
Organism: Nematopogon swammerdamellus; assembly: GCA_946902875.1. Taxonomy (NCBI): domain Eukaryota; kingdom Metazoa; phylum Arthropoda; class Insecta; order Lepidoptera; family Adelidae; genus Nematopogon; species Nematopogon swammerdamellus. The sequence goes on from OX336345.1 coordinate 17,209,176, forward strand.
AATATAGTTTGTACTTGTATTTTATAATTATGTTTTTAGTATATGTAAGTATTTTAGCTTAATATCTAAATAACCTGCGACTGTGGGTCGCACTGACATGGCACTACAGCACCGTGGCGTACTCACTGTGGTATGGGCTGACATCGCGAATATTGTGCATAACTTATTTATTATATTATTATCTTAAATCCGCACACATTCGCATTATATATTATGTACATATCAAGTCCGTCCTGTCAATGTTGTTTTATTTTGCTTTGGTCCCAAGCCCCCCTAACCAATAACTGTACTATACTATTTAATGCATCATACATAATCATTATTAAGACAGATTGTAATGTGTGCGATCGGGATGGCACACTTGTTTGCTGTGAACATTGGCTGTGAATCACAAACCTACCTACCTATATAAATATATATATACATTTTATTTTCTCCTCTAAGTGTTCTTGATTATGAAGTCCACTGACACATTAGTATTTTTTTTTCTCGTTCTATAATTTAAGTTAAATATGTGAAATACGTAGCTGAAGTAGCATATTGTGTAATCGCTATATTATTACCTTAATTAATTTCTCTTTTTCTTGCTATTTTGTTTGTATTTCCGAAATAAATAAATAAATAAATAAATAAAAATAAAGCATAAACCCTAATAACCTGGCAAGTAAATGGTAAGTTTTATGTGAAATTGGAACTACGACCAGCCTCAACGGTTGATTGGTCACCCCATCCAAGTCTATTGAAACTAAACTGTTAATAATGATGCGGTTAAGAGTAATAAATAAACATACATACATACACAAAGTTTTATAATAAATGGGTATATAGCATTTCGTGAAACAGTTGCTGGTGACTACCTGCATTTTAATAATATATTTACACGTAAAGTAAGTGTTTATTGTCATGATTTTCAGTCATCAATGCAGAATAAATAAAGAAATAAACTTGTATTTTCTTTTAGATACATATACACAACACATATTCATTATTTAGAACACACATAAAAATTTCATCGAAAGAGAAAAAAGTGAGTTGCTTGCAAAGGTACAGGTCAGCCAGATGCGTTTTAAAATAAGTACCAGACACAGCCTATGCAAATCTAACATACAATAGCAGCTTGTTACCAATTAAATTTTATTCTTCTTTTAAAGTACCGTGTGGGGCCGGTACTTTAAAAGAATAGCCCCACTGCATCTCTCCCCGTGTATGTTGTAAAAGGCGACTAAGGGATAAGACTCCCTTCTTATATTACTAGGTGGTATGGTTTAACCCGCCCGGGTTGGTACCACCGCACTGAATGAAAGGTCGGTCGAAACGGCTATGTAAATAGTTTGTGTCTTCCGTCCAGTTCAGTGTAGCCGGCACGAGCGAAGGGAAGCGCTGACGTGGCACCAAGTTAACCCGGTATTATGGGCTGACATTACGGATGTTGTAGGTGATGTAGCAAACCGTGTCAGTTTCCATAAAAAAAAATAAGAATGAGTTTACAAGTTTAAAAAGATTTACCTACATGTATAAAAAATCAAATATATGTGGAGATATCAAATAAACTGACACAGACGAACACATAATATATGAGCGAAGCTTCATATAAAGATTCCAGAGCGCGAGACGGAAAGAGCATTCATTCCACACGTGTCACGCAAAAAATGTATTTTTCACGCTCACAAGCCGGCCCATTTTCTCACGCTGTTATGAAAAGGCTTGCTGAAAAATTATATTCTTATGGCTGGCTGCTTATGAAATAAATATACCTTATGGTAACATTTAAATATTGGTCATTATACAACTTAATCATGTAATGAAAGTAAAAAGAAGAGAGAAAGTAAAAAACTGAAAAAGTAAAAATAGAGTTTTTTGCATGTAGTGTAAATAGTTTTGAGACAGATTTCCATTTAGATTTTACTGTACCTTACACTATTTGATACACTATGAAACCTCAAAACCTTAAGAGGATTTCTAATTTTATTATATTATCAATTCCCACACCCTTGAATCTTAGACTATACGTCGTACTTGATTCCTACACAGGGGTGCTGGAGTAGGTACCCCATACTAAAATACCTGTAATTTATTAAATAAAAATCAATTACTGAGACTATGTTTTGATATGATATAGTAGGAACTTGAGATTACAAATCAGCCTTAAGACTAAATTTAATATTAATTTGAGCATTTTATAGACTTGTACCTGGTGCTCCAAACAAATTTACATCCCTCCTCAAAATCGGCCTCTACAACGATATGTAAATTACACCATCAACTACACGCGTAACGTATTATAAATAGTTTTCATAATATATTTATAGTTATTTCATTAGTAAACAATTCAATTATTTAAAGGATTCCATCAAAAATATACTAATACATTAAATAAATTGGGAAAACTATAAAAAAAAAATAAAAAAAAATATGATATTCCTTCACTGGGGGTTACACCCCACGTCACTCGTAGACACGTCCACACAGAGCGACGACTGTCGCCGCTAGCCTGATTGATAAGTAGCGGGCGGCACTAAACTAAAACACACGGACGCTCAAATCTGTGGGTATAACACAAACAGAATTAATTAAAATGCAAACTGCCCTGGGTGCCCCAGCACCCCATGTAGGATTCTAGGGTCAAAATACTCCCATACATAAAATAGTGCGTAAAACTCATTTTCTTCAGTCAGATCAGTACCTTACAGAAAAAAATACAGTTTCGACGAAAATAAATTTTAAACACAATAAAAACGTGCTTTTAGGTAATAAAGATTTCCACACTGGCGAGCTAATGAAATCTAGCACCAACGCACAAAGGCCCATTTATATCTATGGACATGCAACGTGGTGAATTCGTGATACGGGCTTGTTGATACATCATCGTGCGTATTAATTCATGTGTTGCGGGTACAATCACTGGCTACCAACATGCAGATTAATTGTTTATTACTTTCATGTCTGCAGCGTTAGATATCTGTACCGTACCGTCATACAGACAAGAAATACTTTACAAGCAAATGCTTGATGACGATTTGTCTCTTCCTGGATACTATATTCGTATAGGAAGTGCACTCCATCTAATGATGTATTAAAATTAATAACGGGTCCCTGAGGATTATTCTGAGCTCTAGTGAATTGCCATACAGTACACTAACTATAGTAGCTATAGTACTAGCGTATAGTATAGCGAAAAGTAACCATAGTAACAGTGACACTCGCGACGCAAGCTTGCGCCTTGGCTACGAAGGCTGATCCGTTTCCTCTCCAGCTACTTTCAAAGGCAGCCAAGTTCTCAAAAATGGTAATCTGGGCGTCCTGGGTATGCAGGTGTCCAGAGACGTTGGATTTCAATCATTCTTATAGTTCAAGGCAAACTAGCGTCTCGAAAATTAGGGATGTTATAACGATGGCGACGATTTTTCACGCCGGTCCAACTGCTGAAACTTTATAAAGTTACCTTCTTTTTCAGCCTTGGATTCTATTCAGTAACAAGCCATTCGTCTTATTGGCGACACTGTACCTGTGTCTGTACTCACAACACACCTTCAACCTCTAAAGCACAGGCGTATCGTTGGGTTATTGAGCCTGTTTTATCGGTATTACCATGGCCGCGGCTCTGGCGAACTTTCTTCCCTCATCCCTGCTCCACATTTTCACCTTCGTCAAACCCGCCACTCTCTCGCGGAAAAACCCTTTGTAGTGGACAGAAGACTTCCTCGAAGTGCACGATTCTCCAAATCATTTTTGTGTCGCACTGCGGACTTCCAGGGAATATATATCTTTCCCTATTCCTACAATCCACGGATCTTCAAATCCCGGCTTAATAGCCTTTCTCCAGCGACATTATTCCGCCTTCAAGCCGAACTGGCACCTCCTCAGTGATGAAATTGGCTGCGCCTGGAGCTTCAACCTAGGGCACAGTCACCCAGTTCGCCTTTCGGTCACTGAAGTCACAAGCCGCCACTGCTCCCGGACACTTATTTTCCGAATATTGATTGAAACTTTCAAATAAATATGTGTAGATGGTTTCAAAGAAAAGTTGTTTTGTAGTTTAGCTTTGGATTGCATAATTTCATTTATATTATCGTTTATGTTTTATTTGCTTTTATTCGTATTTGGCTCGTGGTCTTTTTATTTTCGTAAATTTTTGCACCGACCGAAACCGAGCAAAGGTCGCGAACGAAGTCATAAAAATATGCTCGTAAAATAGTAAAGCTCGTAAAATATTAAACCCAAAAGGCTGTGTTTGATATCGGTGACTGCACCTACATATTTACATCTATCTACATCAATCTACATATTTCTGTAATTTGAAAAAGCTTATTTAAAACGCATCAAGAGACGCAATAATTTTAATTTTAATTGATACGAACAACTGATACGTTCTCCACTCGAGCAAATTCATCAGGTCGGAATAATGCAATAACACTTCCATTTAGATTGAAATATGGAAACCTATGTATGAAATATATGTTCAAAGACAACAGTTTCATCCTAAACAACTTGTACGATCTGACGATACTCCGATGAAAGGCTCTCTCGGACGCGTGTCCGCCATGGGCCATTATACGGATCGTCGGAGAATTCCTCGTGCAAGTCCACACAGAATGGATACGTCGATGAACGAATTTCGATGTAACCTGTTTGAAAATATTATGTTTATCTTCTCCCCGGGCGATGTACTCGTAAGCCGGAAGTAAATATTGAGACGTGGATCCCCGAAGGCCACTATTATGGTGGAAAATTCTGAGAAGAAACAGTGGACAATTTCTGGCGGAAAGTTCGTTTCATCCTACGAATAGTGGCAGCGAACGCTTATTTTGTTTCGTGACTTGGGAATTATGAAGTTTTATGTGGAGAGTTTTTAACGCTGTGATGACTTTTGAGGGTGAAATTTTGATGTCGTTTTGACTGTCACAGTTTTATAATTCACAGCCCAATGAATTCTGACCCTGAACACTAACTTTGAGTATTTGGGTGTTGGTATTTTTTTCATATTGTTGTGTTGTTTTGTTTGTGTTGTGTAAATATATCCATCTACCGGAAACCCTACGATTTTTGGAGCTGTAGTGAAGTGTGAAGAGTCAAGTGTGACACATAGCAGTGACACAATATTTACACATAAACCCATGTACCTACACCAGATTTTTTGTCGCTTATAATCATAAACAGGTACTTATGCCTATTCATAAAGTGGCGATTCGAAGTAATTCGATTCGATTACTTTAGGTGAACCCCAGATGGAAGAATGCTAAATTTTGACTACATTTTTCCAAGCATCTCTAGCCCTCAGAGGCGGTTTGAAGAATTTTTTATTACATGCTATGGATGGGGCTATATAAACATTGAAAAAAAAAAATTATTTCCTGATATTTCAGAATTTAATACGTGAATGCGCCATTCTATGAGTCCCAACAAAAACGCTTTTGGATCTCGTGGGAAAAGTGGGAAACAAAGGCGCAAACAATATAGAGGGCGAGTCCCGGGACACGGACTTGAGTCTTAGGACTGGTTTGTGTTGTACGTATCTAAACTTATATCACAAGTGTGTTCCAAAAAGGTCAAGTGCGTAGTACCCGAAACTTATAAGGATTAAAAAACTGAGTGTGGAAAAGACGTCGAAGGTGTTTCAGGACCATTGCACGCAAAGATTCGTTAACTCTGCCTCCTTCATTGGTAAAAGACGTGACATTACATATGTGTGTACATACATACATACATACATAACACCGCTGTATACCAACAATCAGTGTAAGCAGAGTACTCGGTGTTGTGCTGCAAAAAAAAGTACTCTTGTAAATTACAGTACAACAGCGAAGACCACATTTAGCAAAGCATTAGGACAACATAATTGTCAAGTAGCAAGTAAGACACGATCACCCACCTACTACATGCATGACTCTGTAGATGGACCGCCCAAGGTGTGAGGTGGCTAGCCTTTCGCCTTTTAGCACGGCGTCTTGTCCTAATCCCTAAGTCGCCTTTTACGACATGCACGGGGAGAGATTCAGTGGGGCATAACACACGTGTGTATTACATAGTATGTGTGTTAGGTAGGTAAGTTGATAAAGAGTAGCTTATTCAAATCAAATCAAATCAAAAATTTCTTTATTAATATGACATGATATAACATACATAAACAATTTAACACGTAAACAATTGAATTAACATTTTTAAAATAGTATGCTAGTATAGTCTAAAGTCTGTAAAGAACAAAACAAGTATTTCATCGCTTAGAACCGAGTAATGTTTGCTATCCACTTTTCATATAAATACCTCAGAACTTCAATAGCTTCTACAATAGCAACATCCTAGATAATTGGTCGACTAAGACAAAGGCGCGCCTCCCTTATCCTCGGCGGGCAGGCCTCTTGTCTGAGCCCGTGCTTACCTTCCATTCCCTGCACCCTATAAAGCCTGCGCCTGTTACAAACAACCTTTATGCTCGCCGGATAACTATGTGGAGATATAACCTAGTTGAGATATACAATGCGTTCGTGGGATAAATATTTTGACGAAATTGCTGAATATAAAAAATATTTTCGTAAAAAAAATTCAGTATGACTGCGTGTTGCTGTTGACACAATAGCTCGGCATTCGGCCTTGTTCTGACTGATTGTTTACCTAAGCAAAGTAAAGCTGAATGAAGGTGTACTGTATTTGCCGCGGTAGGTACTTAAAGAATAGGCCCCACTGCGTATATTTCCGTGCATGTCGAAAAAGGCGACTAAGAGATACTATTATTTTATTTATTTATTTAGCACAAGCACAAGTTACCGTGCCAAAAAGACGAACGCCTAACCAACTCTCACGTTGGCAGCGTCCTTCCACAATCATGTAGTAGGGAAATGTCTTCATGCCTTATTGGCCGCTTGATAGTTATCTTGTTCTAATTCTTTGCTAAACGTGGCTGTCGGTGTTGTGCTGTAATTTAACCAAGCTCTTGCAGCACATCACCGATTACTCTGCTTACTCCGAATGTCGAAATACAGCATGATGTAAAATATATGTAAGATGAATCAAATATCATACAATACCTACGCAATAAAGTTCGACTAATTTAATAACCATTTGCTTTATCAAAACAGATTTTCAGTACAGTGTAACCGTGGTGGTGGTGCCGAACAGTGGTGCCGAAAATCGGCACGTAATAATTAAATTAATAATAACAATTCGAGCGCGTAAATGTTTACCTTTAGTTATCAAACGTGAGGTCTAAAATATCACGTTCGTAATTTTTCGTAACCTTGCTACGATAGTCCTCAGTTCGTAGAGACTCTACTAAAAATTTGAATTTCGTCCATATTGACAATTCCACGTCGAACTTTCACATCCCGAGCATCGCAACACTCAATGCAGTGAGGTGACGGGAAAGAAAATATTCCGAAAAACATTACTAAATATATTAATTTCTTTATAAATAATATTATTTCGTAATAAAGGTGAGACCGTACCACGCAGCCTTGCACTGGAGCGGAGCGACGACGACGGCCGGCGGCGGCGCGGTGGCGTGTCGAAATATTATTTGTATGAAATAATTGTGTAAAGTAAACCGCGCTACGAAATTTGACAATTTTGTGCCGCGCTTTGCTGCGTCGATTCGCTGCCGCGTAGTGCGTTCCCATCTTTACGAAAGAAACTGTCAATAATTTAAATCAGGCCGATATATAACGTCTTTAATTAGTAGGTAACTTTACGCTAAGGGGTGTATGTGTATCAGCTACTGATCACGTTCCCATACCCATTTTTTTACGATATCAAATACCTACCCATGCTATGAAATAATTGTTCAACAAACTATTATTTTAGTAGGATGGGTAGGTATTTGATATCCGAAAAAAAATATTAAATGGCTATGGCAATGTGATCAGTATCTGATACACATACAACCCTTAGCGTAAAGTTACCTACTAATGAAAGACTTTATATACAGGTACTGTGTTTTGCCGGTGCTTAAAAAGTACTTTGCGGGGCCGGTACTTAAAAAGAATAGTCCCACTGCGTCTCCGTGCATGTCGTAAAATACGACTAAGGGATAAGGACGACAGGGTAGTCACCTCTCACGTCGGCACGGTCCCTCCACCGAGTCGTGCAGCAGATGGGTATTCGTGCTTACTTGCTGCGTGATAGTTATCTCGTCCGAATACTTTGTTAAACGTGGTGATCGGTGTTGTGCTGTAATTTGCCAGAGTAGCAGCACAACACCGATTACTCTGCTTACCCTGTCTGTCGAGATACAACGTGTGGTATGTATGTATGTATGTATTATACATTTATTAAAATTCTTCACATTAAGTGCTGTTTTGCGACGTTATTATAGCAATATTTTTCATAAAAATCTGTTAAGTGCGAGTTTTCGTCGCGCACGGAGGTTTCTGTGTCTATCCGCTATCAATATTATCCGCCTATCTTTTGTCTTTCAGCAATGCAATGTATAAAAGCCTGTGGCGCCATGTATTATTCAGTAGCGTGACTACTTAATAGATTTTTCGTTCGTTTGTTTTATAGGAGCACCCCTTAATTTTTAACATTTTCTTTTTTTAGGGTTCCGTACCTCAAAAGAGGAAAAAGCGGAACCCTTATAGGATCACTTCGTTGTCCGTCTGTCTGTCTGTCAAGACTATTTTTCTCAGAAACGCGAAGAGGTATGAAGTTGAATAAAGCCTGCGTTCCCTTGGAGTTGTATAAAATACAAACTTTTAAGTCAACGCAATCGCAAGATACGGCTATTTATGTCACATATTTTGCTACTGGGAAATCAAATCAAAACCTATATGGTACTTTCCTTGACCTAGAATGATAAAATTTGGTAAGAAGCAAGTTTTCACAGCACACTTAAAGGGAAAAATGCGAAAATTGTTAATATGTAATTATATCACATAAAAAAAAAATTTACTTGTTTTGTATGTCAAGACCCTTTTTCTCAGGACCGGGTCAAGGTATCAAGTTCAAATTAATACAAAATACGTATACGATTGCTAAGAGGTGTAGGAAACCCAAGCTTCTAAATTAACACAATCAAAAGATACGGGTATTTATGTTATATTTTGATCTCGCAAACTCACTCAAAACAAATCAAAACCTATAGGGTACTTTCCGTTAACCTAGAATCATAAAATTTGGTAAGAAGCAAGGTCTTACAGTACAAGTAAAGGAAAAAAATCCGAAATTAGTAAATTTGTATTTATTTGACATAAAAATGGTTTCTTTTGTATGTCAAGCCCCTTTTTCTCAGGACCGGGTCAAGGTATCAAGTTCAAATTAATACAAAATACTTACGTCTACCATTTCTTAGAGGTGTAGGAAACTCAAGCTTCTAAATTAACACAATCAAAAGATACGGGTATTTATGTTATATTTTGATCTCGCAAACTCACTCAAAACAAATCAAAACCTATAGGGTACTTTCCGTTAACCTAGAATCATAAAATTTGGTAAGAAGCAAGGTCTTACAGTACAAGTAAAGGAAAAAAATCCGAAATTAGTAAATTTGTATTTATTTGACATAAAAATGGTTTCTTTTGTATGTCAAGCCCCTTTTTCTCAGGACCGGGTCAAGGTATCAAGTTCAAATTAATACAAAATACTTACGTCTACCATTTCTTAGAGGTGTAGGAAACTCAAGCTTCTAAATTAACACAATCAAAAGATACAGGTATTTATGTTATATTTTGATCTCGCAAACTCACTCAAAACAAATCAAAACCTATAGGGTACTTTCCGTTAACCTAGAATCATAAAATTTGGTAAGAAGCAAGGTCTTACAGTACAAGTAAAGGAAAAAAATCCGAAATTAGTAAATTTGTATTTATTTGACATAAAAATGGTTTCTTTTGTATGTCAAGCCCCTTTTTCTCAGGACCGGGTCAAGGTATCAAGTTCAAATTAATACAAAATACTTACGTCTACCATTTCTTAGAGGTGTAGGAAACTCAAGCTTCTAAATTAACACAATCAAAAGATACGGGTATTTATGTTATATTTTGATCTCGCAAACTCACTCAAAACAAATCAAAACCTATAGGGTACTTTCCGTTAACCTAGAATCATAAAATTTGGTAAGAAGCAAGGTCTTACAGTACAAGTAAAGGAAAAAAATCCGAAATTAGTAAATTTGTATTTATTTGACATAAAAATGGTTTCTTTTGTATGTCAAGCCCCTTTTTCTCAGGACCGGGTCAAGGTATCAAGTTCAAATTAATACAAAATACTTACGTCTACCATTTCTTAGAGGTGTAGGAAACTCAAGCTTCTAAATTAACACAATCAAAAGATACAGGTATTTATGTTATATTTTGATCTCGCAAACTCACTCAAAACAAATCAAAACTTACTTACTACTTATTAACCTACTTACTTTCCGTTAACCTAGAATCATAAAATTAAGTAAGAAGCAAGGTTTGACAACACAAATGAAGGAAAAAATCCGAAAATTGTAAATTGATAGTTATATCACATAAAAAAATAGTTTACATGTTTTGTATGTCAAGACCATTTTTCTCAGGAACGGGTCAAGGTATTAAGTTCAAATTAATACAAAATACTAACGTCTATGATTGCTTAGAGATGTAGAAAATGTAAGCTTCTAAATTAACGCAATCAAAAGATACGCCCTTTAATGTCAGATTTGATACTCGCAAACTCACTCAAATGAAATCAAAACCTATAGGGTATTTCCCGTTAACCTAGAATCATAAAATTTGGTAAGAAGCAAGGTCTTACAGTACAAGTAAAGGAAAAAAATCCGAAATTAGTAAATTTGTATTTATTTGACATAAAAATGGTTTCTTTTGTATGTCAAGCCCCTTTTTCTCAGGACCGGGTCAAGGTATCAAGTTCAAATTAATACAAAATACTTACGTCTACCATTTCTTAGAGGTGTAGGAAACTCAAGCTTCTAAATTAACACAATCAAAAGATACAGGTATTTATGTTATATTTTGATCTCGCAAACTCACTCAAAACAAATCAAAACTTACTTACTACTTATTAACCTACTTACTTTCCGTTAACCTAGAATCATAAAATTAAGTAAGAAGCAAGGTTTGACAACACAAATGAAGGAAAAAATCCGAAAATTGTAAATTGATAGTTATATCACATAAAAAAATAGTTTACATGTTTTGTATGTCAAGACCATTTTTCTCAGGAACGGGTCAAGGTATTAAGTTCAAATTAATACAAAATACTAACGTCTATGATTGCTTAGAGATGTAGAAAATGTAAGCTTCTAAATTAACGCAATCAAAAGATACGCCCTTTAATGTCAGATTTGATACTCGCAAACTCACTCAAATGAAATCAAAACCTATAGGGTATTTCCCGTTAACCTAGAATCATAAAATTTGGTAAGAAGCAAGGTTTTTTTTTTTTTATGGATACTGACACGGTTGGCTACATCACCCACAACATCCGCGATGCAAGCCCACAACACCGCGTGAACTTGGTGCCACGTCAGTGCTTCCCTTCGGTCGTGCCGGCTACACTGAACTGGACGGAAAACACAAACTATTTACATAGCCGTTTCGACCGACCTTTCATTCAGTGCGGTGGTACCAACCCGGGCGGGTTAAACCCTACCACCTAGTAATATAAGAAGGGAGTCATATCCCTTAGTCGCCTTTTACGACATACACGGGGAGAGATGCAGTGGGAGGTATTACAGTACAAGTAAAGGAAAAAATCCGAAAATAGTAAATTTGTATTTATTTGACATAAAAAAAAATGTGTTTGTTTTGTATGTCAAGACCCTTTTTCTCAGGACCGGGTCAAGGTATCAAGTTCAAATTAATATGAAATACTATCTCTTCGAGGTGTAGAAAATATAAGCTTCTAAATTAACGCAATAAAAAAATACGGCCATTATAATGCCAGATTTTATATTCGCAAACTCACTCAAATCACATCAAAACCTATAGGGTTCTTCCCGTTGACGTAGAGCAATGAAATTTGGCAAGAAGCAAGGTCTCACAGCACAAGTAAAGGAAAAATCAGAAAACTGTTTTGTAGTTATGTCATATAATAAATATATTTTTGTACATTTAAACTGCACGAATGTCTGACAGTCAAACCACTGGTGTAGTTTTTATTTAGGCGTTTCGTGATTTTCCAAAACACAATTATTTTTGTACATACATAATACAAATAAATATTGTGTGATGGTACGGAACCCTCAGTGCGCGAGTTCAACTCGCACTTGGCGGCTTTTTTTATTATTTGTTGTTATATCCGCCATAGTAACACATATTCTGTCAAAATTTCAACGGGCTACCTATTACGGTTCAAGAGATACAGCCCTCGGACAGACAGACAGCGCAGGCTTAGTAATAGGCTTCCGTACGGGATACGGAAACCTAAAAATAATGTTAAAATAAAAATAGCGTCGCAAACAAAAATTTACAATACAAAAGGTATCTAGATGTATACGATTATCTTGTATATGTGTGGGACTGTATATTATAGTGCGACAGCAGCGTTAGTGCGTCACACATCTCCCCCACCTTTAGTGGAGCCTACAGCCCGTTCTAAAAGTTACGACGCATTCTGTAGAACCTTGTTATACTCAGTAGTATGTTTCTGTTCTTACCGAGTACTCTACCGTGCGATAGTGCGCGAATATGACACAGTTATATCAGTGTACAAACATGTTTAGAGTATACATACGAGAAAGTGGTACAGAGGGAGGCCTGCCGTCACATTTACGATGACAGCCTCAGACATCGCGTCAGTTACGCGCCGGAGGCTGTACGGAGCTACGGGGTGGTTGGAGACGGGTTTTGTATGTGGAGTGAATAGATTTAAAATTATGAAGGTTATGTTCGTCATTGCGGAAGGGAATAGAATAGAACAGACGATTTACTAGTAGCAGGGTCACTTAGTCTGTTCTACAGGTACTATCATGGACGCTGCTCGGAGGAACTTGCTTCCCTTATTCCTTGCCATCCAACCTATCTTCGTAGCACTCGCCGCAGGGAAACTGAGCACCGTTTTGTTGTTGACATTGCCTTTTGAGAACCCATCGGTTCTCAAAATCGTTTCTTTGTCGCACCGCTAGGATGTGGAACTGTCTCCCGGCGAGTGTTTCCCGAATCCTTTAACCTGGGTGTTTTCAAACATCATATCAACGGTCTAGACAGCCTAGCAACAGTTCGCAAATCTGCTGGCATGGCGCCTCACTGAGCGTGGTTTCGCAAGGAGAGGGATTTTTGGCTCTGTCCACTGTACCATTGGTCTCTCGACGACCGGTATCCTGGTGACTGAGTCGGAGTGCCATACCAGAGACATCCCTGGATTGTTGGCTATACTGGACTAGAGGAGAACACAACCGAGGCTGCTATGCGGCCATCTTACATCCAGTACGCTGGTACCAACCCAATCGGCTACAATTTGAGCCTACCACCTAGTAAGGGGTAAGGGAAGGGACCTACAGTTTTACAACGGTTCCGAACGGTGAAGCAGCAGGTGTAGGTATGCACGTAATTTTTTTCGTCAGAACAAACTCATTGGTACACGCCGACCGGATTCGAACCTCGGACCTCTCGCATGAGAAGCCGATGCCCAAACCACTCGGCCTCCCGCCGCTCAAATGTATTAAAATGTAGACACAACTGTCCAAATAACCGTATTTATGAATATTCACATAGGAGCACTATAATGAAGAAACATGACTGGTCGAAGCACACTCTGTAGATATATTGAATAACCGTATGTTGTAGTAGGTATTGCGGACGTGTGTGCCTCTCTCGCGTGAAACGAGCGAAGCGTGCAAATTCCTAAGGGTAATATTCAAGGCCGTTGAACTAATTTGAGTTTCAGGCCTGGGCGGGGCCCGCGGAGTCAACGCACGGGCTCGCACGCTGAATAAGCTAAGTGATTGTCTGACGACCGCTTCGTTGAATATATCATGTTTATACACGTGTACTATGTTTTGTTATAGAGAATTAGCTTTAACTCCGATCTCAGAATTGTCGGGGCTAGGGGCAATTGCGATTTGATAATAGTAGTAACAGCACAGATTACTAAATAGTTACTTCGTAACAGATAAATCACTCCATAGAATAAATGCCATACCTTCGGCTTTAATAGCCTACTGCTTCACGTCGCCAATCGCTGCGTGCGAAAATGTACCTATTACCTAAACGATCGAGTGTAAAGTGCATTATTGCTTTGCGCATTTGCGCGGGCGAGCGTGTAGGCATGTTTCGCGCGGCTAACGAATTTCTACGCCGCCGGCGGCGCGGTGCACCGGGCGGTAGGTAGTTAGCGCGCGCAAGTACATAGAGTGCGTGAGGCATGGTAACAGTGACGCTGCTAGCGACTGATCACATCTTAACCGTGAGTCTCGGCACTCACAATTTGTGTTCTTTTTTTTATGGAAACTGAGATGGTTGGCTACATCACCTACAACATCCGTGATGTCAGCCCATATCACCGGGTGAACTAGGTGCCATGTCAGTGCTTCCCTTCATTTGTTGGCTACACTGAACTGGACGGAAAACACGAACTATTTACATAGCTGTTTCGACCGACGTTTCGTTCAGTGCGGTGGTATCATTCCGGCCGGGATAAACCCTACCACCTAGTAAGGTAAGAAGTTTCATCAATTCATTTACTTACTGTCGTCTGTATCATTATTTTATTAGGTAGTTGAGAGTATTTTTTCTTACTTCTAGTTTAATTATTCTTTTATGTAATTGTTTATTTAATAGTGTGTTTATAGATGCGTGGTATAGTGCGACATGTGGCGCCGTACCACCCATAAGGTGTCTAACGACGCCCATGGTTATTCGGTCCCATGCGGTAGTTGTTAGACTCGATTAATTGCCGGAGATCTTGCCTCTACATAACAGGTAAACTCTGGAACGCTCTATCTGGCTGCATATTTCCTCCAATGTATAGTCTCGGGTCCTTCAAGAGAGGCATGAATAGGCACTTGTCACGTCGGCATGGCATTCGAAACGCCCGCGTACGACCGAATGCCTATGGGCGTCGTTAGACACCTTACGGGTGGCTCGGCGCCTCATGTCGCGCTTTCTTTAAACAAAACTTATACTATGTTACCGAATAGAAGGCCAGTATCGGTCATCACTCATCAGTCTCAAATTCTGTACTCGATTAGAATTTCTATATGCCTGGGTTTTCGGACCCAGCGTTTCAGTTTGGTCGAAGCAATTGATAGTGGGATTCATTTCATAATCATGGCCACATTAGGAACGTATAAAAAGCTTGTCAATTTTTATTTTTATTTTGAATGAACAGTACTCCTATAGTCATACAGCATTGTGAGTTTTTCATATTAATAAAAAGTGTAAAGTGCAATTTTTAAAATTTTCGTCTTCAGTATTGCGCTTAAAAATATCAGACACTTAAAGAATACGAAGATCTAGATAATTTATTTATAATGGTCCACAAAGGATAGCATCCTACTGAAAGCAGCAAAAATGAACATGCCCCACTTTTTTTTTGCAACCTCCGCTTTCCACACTTCCAAATAGAGAAAGGTTGAACGTCCACTGAATACGTATTTATTACTTTTCCTTTTCCAATCTTCTTTCACACAACTTTTTTTAAGTAAATAAGTATAGTGTTAGATGTATTATATCGTAAAATTTATACGAAAATAGTTGGAAATATCAATGACCCTTAAAATAAAAGAATTAAACAAAGATTCATCACGTAGCAGCCATTATGGAACAGATGTCATTGAAATATTTGAAATTTTGATGTCCCAAAAGTTTAGTTAGGTACTCGCGTACGAAAATCGAGGGTAGCACCGACTTCGGGGAGAGTTTTCGGTCGGAAAAGTAGTTCCACCCTTTGGGATAAGGGTTACCTGTCTGCAAAATATCAGTTGCTACAGTTACAACAATTGTACACTTGTATATATATCTCAAGGTTACAAGTGTGGAACATGCTCAACGGTATCGGAAAATCGAATATAATAAACGTTGCTTTAGACCAGAAGGTTAGTTATTGATATTTTAATCACAATAATACGTACGTAAAACGGTAGTTGATAGATATGTAAAATGTGAGCGCATCCGGAAATTTTCTACTGAGTACTGTGCAAATAAATCCGCTTTGTTTGATTTATTTTTCATATTCGAGTAATTATATTAATTTTTCGTTTATATTTTTGAAGGATTTTTGTGCACAAAGAAGACCAAAAAAAAAGAAGAAAATTTGCAATGAGTTCACCGTTTTACGTAGTAGTAAAATATTCTGAAATATTATACGATACGCCTGTCAAAGCGTAGCGACATTATTTTACGTAAAATATGTCTTATTTTATGTCATGGAGAAGTGGTGTGAAGAAGGGTGCCATGAAAGTGAGAAATGAAATGTGAAATCTCAGAGAAAAAAGAAAATGAGAAACGGAAATGACGTGGTAAATAATTTATAGTTAAATTATGACATAATAGACGGAGCCGACGTTTCCGCACAACCTATAATTTTTTCCACGCTTGGGCCATAGAGTAATATACGTAATAACAAAAATCGTTTTCTACGCTTGGGTCGTAGAGCAATAATATAACACACATTTTTTTCCACGCTTGGGTTATATAGTAATAGTAATATAATAACATAAATTATTTTTCACGCTTGGGGTCATAGAGAATTATTATAATAATATGTTCTTCCACGCTTGGGTCATGAGTAATATTGCAATAACACAAATAGTTCAGCATCACAATACATCGATGGACGGTGATGTTTATCGAGTAGTGTTAGTAAATAACAGGCATTTGACCCGCTCCACTTGGAGCAGAGTATCGGCGGCGGCTGCCAGCAGATAGCAAGCCAAATATTACTTAGTGTTAATCGATGCTCTTTGTGTCTAGTCGACGTAATAATATCCTGTGGGGGAGTTTAGTAGGAATAGATAAGAAATAATAACAATCTATCTATGTGAATCAATTATAACAGTTTATACGCGCATATCACTTTTCGATATCTTAGATCGATCATTTACCGTGCTCGTTTATACGTGGTAAAATAAGTAATAGTAAAATAATAAATATAAAATTAAATTAATCAATTAAATATTAACTGATTATATTTTAATATCAAATTATTAAATTTGATATTAAAATATAATCAGTTAATATTTAATTGATTATATATCTGAATCTGATTCTACTAAGATCAACGGAATCAATTAATTGTTGATCAGATTGAATTAAACACCTCTGTTTTAATAATGCCAATCATTTGTTTCAGTTGATTAAGTTGGTAGAGCCTAGTGCACGTGTACATAATTAATTAATTATTATTAGTTTTGGCTTATAAAAGTATGTCACACATAGCCGTAGTCTTCTTAAATAATTAATCCAGGATTTAAAACTCCAAGGAAAGTGACACGCTTGGCTACATCACCTACTAGATCCGTGATGCCAGCCCATAACACCTTGGTGAACTAGTTGCCATGTCAGTGATTCGCTTAGTTGTGCTCCCCTTCAATATACATATATAAACTGTGTCAATGCATCAATTCTCGTATATTACTCATATCTCAGAATGAATATCGCAGGAAGCCCTCCCCGCCCTCTCTTCCTTCCTCCCTTCTCCTCCCCATCCTTCACCCGGATATTTCTGCAGGAAGTACTTGCTATAAGGTAGTGGGTAGGTAAGGTAATGTCGTCGCTTGTGCTGGAAGTGTTTATGAGCAAACTTATGTGAAGACGTTAGATTAATTTTAATGTTACGAGTTTGCTAGAATATAATTTGTTGGGAACTTTCATTTAATGACATACTTGTATAATTTTAAATTGCTGAACTATGATATGAGTTGTATGTTGTATGATATGTGATATGAGTTATATTTTATGAAATGTACCCTTAATATTTCTACTTCACCTATTATATGTAAGAAGATGTGCGCGATGTTATCTTCTCCAACCAGCTCCTTCAAGATCAAATCTACAACGTGATCTCCTCTAAACAGAACGATTCATAATATGCTGAAAGAGATCTATGAGGAGGCAATATTAGAATGTTTAGCCTCCGTACCCCGTACGAAAGCCTATTGCTAAGCCTACGAGACGTCTGTCTGTCTGTCTGACTGTCCTACTGCTGTATCTTTGGAAATGCAATAGTTAGTTGACATTTTCACATAATCTGTATGATTATGGCGGATATAACATCAAATTATAAAAAATAGAAAAGGTAATAAAATAATAATTATTATTATCCCCATACAAGAAACATGTTTTTTCAACGCACTTGGCCGGTTTTTAATAACAGCGTAGGTAAATAATTTAAGAGGCTAGATTATAATTTATCATAAATTATATGCTTAAGGTGACTAGTAAACGATAGTTATATTCTGTAAGAAAGCGGTTCCCAAACTTCTCCATTCTCGAACAACTGCTACTGTTAGCTACTGTTTTAGTTTCAAATATTTCGCGACCCACCTGAAATCGGCTCGCGACCGACGCTTTAGGAACCGCTGCTGTAAGGTTTACTGGAGAAAGGTGTAAATACAATAAGGTAATTACAAAATTATGCCAGTTAGTATAATATATGTTAGTTACACCTTGGCACGGTCTTTCCACCGAGTCATGCAGCAGGTGGGACTTCGTGCCTTACTTGCTGCTTCATAGTTATCTTTTTCGAATACTAGCTAAACTTGGTGGTCGGTGTTGTTCTGTAACTTACCAGAGTACTTGCAGCTCAACACCGATTACTCCGCTTACCACGATTGTCGACATACAGTGTAAATACCTTTCTAAGTTAATGTTAATATTTAATTTTACTATATTTTATTTATTAAGTGTTCTATATGTTTTATAATTTATATTAGTATACATAATATCGAGTAAATATATTCCTTTTTCCTCATATATATTCATTGGTTTTTCGCCGCGCCCGTCCCCACGGTCCGTGCAGTTGATTTCACGAGTCATGAGCACACTTTTCATTGGTCGGTTTGACGGGATGTGACGTCGACGGCGCCGACGACGACGACGCTCCACGCGATTGATTCGTCAGTCAGTGTCAGTCGACGCTCGTCGCCTATTGGGCTCACACGCGTCGTTCGACTACTATACGCTTGTGTGCAATGCTAGTTCACTGCCCATCTGTGCTCATGGCTCGTGAAAGCAACTGTACTACGCCTGAACAAAGCCGAATGGAAAACTGCTGAGCAATGCAGTGCCATGGACAATAATAATATGTAAATTGCCCTTGAACTCGCACAAATATGCTTTGTGCGCGCGATCAGTCTTCACAATCTGATATTAATATTTAAATTGGATTTTCGTGCTGCCCGTTTTAATTGTGATATTCTTTGTATAATTTTCGAGAGAAACTCAAAAAAGTTCAAATTCATGTTTGATTTCGTAATTGGTAAACATTAAGTCTAAGCCTAGGGACTTAGACGGAACTGGTAAATTAAGGTATTTATGTAGAATATACTAGCTTCGCTCGCGTGACAGACAGATGCACCATCCAATTTAACTCAGATTTTATCCAAATGCCATCACTTTGGACTCCACTACTCAGCCATCGATGCCGAAGTAGATTAAAATAATTCAGATATTATGTATGTTTAATTACTAAAAACCGCATCGAAATCAGTTCCTATTTTGAGTTACGAGCGGATGGAAACACACGAGAAATTTTGTATTTTATAATATAGGGAGATGCGCGTCAGGATAGCTTGCCAACGATGCCAAAATTTTGTGAATTCAAAATTCAAATTCAAATTCAAAATTCACTTTATTTGTAAGTAAAATAGTAAAGTTACATTAAAATGCAATTTATCTTGAACTTACATCAAGTTACAAGTTACTTACATCAATAAAAAACATTTTTAAACCCGTAGAAAGTGGTTACGCTGACAACGCCCGCTTCGTAATTATCGAATGTCCATGTGCGTCGTTAGACACCTTATGGATGGCCCGGCACCGTATGTTAAGCTTTCTTTAAAAAAAAATGTCCCTATGAACATTTCATGTCACAATCGAGTGTGTATGTTAAGGTACTCTTACGCTATTGTATATTCGAAAACTTTAAAAAACGAAGATACATCTGTTAGAACGTTGTCATCCGCACGATTGCTCTCCATATTAACAGTTCAACCGGGCGTGCACAAGAACTGAGTGTGAAAAAGTTCTACAAATTTAGCTGCACTTTCAGACCAGAACCGTAGAACACTAGGCCGGACCGTGTATTGATTCAACAATGCATCGCTCGAAACGTGTTTACTGGTGACTCCAGATAGGAAGGGAATCGCTGTCATTGGGAATTGTGTATTGGGTCTGATTTCGAGAATAGTCCGAGCGTAAAGCTGGACTATTCGGGCGGTGATTTTGGTTGTGAGTGGTTGTTGTGGAGTGGAGTTTATTCCATCTACCGCATCATCCGGAATCGCGGAACACCCCTTTGTAGTCGACAGAAGAGTTCTTCGAACTGCACGATTCTCTGAATGGTTCTTGTGCGGCACTGCAAAGATGTGGAACGGGCTCCCAGGGAATATCTTTCCCCACTCATACAATCCACGGATCTTCAAATCGCGGGTTAATAGCATTTCCCCAGCGACATTAGTCCACATACAAACCGGACTGGCACCTCCTCGGCGGTGAAATTGGCTGCGCCTGAGGCTTCGACCTCGGGCAGAGCCGCCCAGTTCGGAATCAATAAAAAAAATCAGAAAGAGAAGCTGTATGCACCCTCAATAGCGCTCTGTAGAGGAACAGGCTGCTGCCGAAATTCCTACTGACCATCATGACAGTCAGAAGTTCAAATCTGGACATAGCGCAGGCATTATTTATAGATACTCGTACATACCTGAATTTATAGCACTAGTAATAATAGGGATAGATAAACAGATTAATTTATCATATCGCTATCTAATCACAGAGAGGTACAACCAAAATACCACAAGTGGTGCCACGTGATTAGTATGCGTAATATGTTTACGACATGAACGCCAAACACAAAGGTGTATCCACCCTTTGAGCGTCTATGTGAGTACGGGCCGTATAGCGTCACAGACAGACGTCTGAAGCAGGGCTTGGAGAAAGCATCGGAAGCGACTATTAACCGGATTTTATTTTGAGCAGGCATTCCGAACTTAAACGTGTTTGAAGGCCGCGATTTATCGATTCAATTTCGAATCTCGAACGTGTTCTCAGCTCGAAATTAGTTCTTTAGCACAATAATAATTAAACTCCGGTTTTAGAAAACGGAATCGTGAAATTCGTTTTTTATATAATATTATCAATGCGTTACAAGTAAAATATAAAAAAATACGATTTATATTTTGAGATATATTACTTCTTAAAGTGATTTAATAAACTAAATAAAAAGCACCCCGGCGCGTCATTATAGCTCGATGTCAGTTTTAATATTTTACAAAATTTTATTTGAATTTTTTAGCTGTAGAACATTACAACGTTCCGCACTCCGAATTCCGCTCGAACTGTGTGAGCGGGCGTCGTAATCGGCAACACCAGCGAGCAGTGCTATTTGGCCTCCGGCCTGCGTTATTCAGCGCGTCTTCTGTCTCGGCCTCATTCAATCGAGCATTCAATATTAATATTTGCTCGAACTCTTCTTCAACAGACCACCGCACCGCGCACGTATCGCTCCACTCCATCGCTCGACACTGCTCCGCCTCGCTACCGCAGTCTTAGTTTTATTTATTACCACGCAAATTGTACTTTGTTTAGTTTCATTGTCAATGTAAAATACTCAAACAGTAAAATCACATCGCCGCAGTTCATAATTCATACAATGCCATCACAACGCCATAATTCTACCAGTACCGGTACTTTTTCCACCCCTGAGTCCCGTCCGCTCCGCCCGGTCGTAGGATGTCGCCGCGACGACACGCCTCCGGTCGTTCGCGCTCGACACCACGCGACGCCGATGCCACACGCCAGCGTCGTCTCGTCCGCATTTCCATTCAAATGGGACTACAAGTGTTTGGTTTGCATGTCGGCGCGAACGGAGGGAGTTTTATCAGTTTGCTAAATGCGTACGTAGAACTCTTTTGCGATGAATGTATCTTTGGGTAGACGGTGAATGTTTTTATTAGCGTTCTGCGGCTTAATTCCGGGTTAAAATATAATTTAAAAAATACATACATATCGTCACACCTGTTTCCTGATGGGATAAGCAGATACAGCAGATATCCACGTACCACGGTCCCGCCCGACACACTGCTGAAGTTTATTCAACACTAATAATCTTTAAATTAATATAATATGTTCTATAGATATGTCGTAAGAAGATGTTAACTATTTTTATTTATAGTTAGATTTATTTTTATAGTTAATTTAATTATATATGTTAAAAAAATAGAATTAAATTTGCTCAATTATCTAGGCAAACTTGGATGTTAAAACCAGTGACTTGATCAAATCTCTAGAGATTGGACCGAGTCACTACATTTAGTCACAAGTTTTTGCATTTTGTCAATGTGTCAAATTCCATAAAAAAAAAATTCAAAACGGGCCTGCAGTATGCAAATATGAACTCAGCACATCCGTAAATGTTATAAAATGAAGTATACCTATGTCGCCTGCTTATCGGTCTGTTCACTTCGTAACTCGAGAAAAGCTTAACCAATTATGATATATTAGAATTTTTTTATAATATATTATGAAATATTTACATTAATTAAATGTATATTTACTTATCTCAAAACAGTTAAAGGCGATTTTCATAAAATACATTACACATGCATGTACGTAGAATTTAGAAATATTAGATTACAATACAAAGATACAATATTAGAAAAGCTCGTGATTTATAGAAGCAAAAGGTTGCAGTAAGACAGAGGGCAAGTTAACGGTCGCATTGGAGTTAAGAGGCTATAAGCGGCTGCTGTAATGAAATATTTAAATTCCCGTCATGACTTGGACTGGGGTGACGCTGCTGTGCGCCGCCGCCGCCCGCGTCACACGCAGAATATATTATCTGCCAGAAGTGACATTCTCTTATGAACTTCTTTCTTTTGAATCTTATCTTTGATCTTCACACCACCACCTTCGAGGAAAATGGGTTCCTTGCAAATTTGGTAATACAGATACATACATACATGTCTTTCACACACGCTGAATCCCGAAAATCGGGGTAAGCAGACTAATCGGTGTTGTGCTGCAATAACTCTGGTAAATTACAGCACAACCCCGACGACGAAACGTGGTTCGCAAAGTATTCGAACAAGATTCAATCGATCAAGCAGCAAGTAAGGCACGAAGACCCACCTGCTGCATGACTCGGTGGAAGTACCGTGCCAAGGTGAGAGGTGGCGGGCCTGTCGCCCTTTAGCACGGCATCTTGTCCTTATCCCTTAGTCGCCTTTTACGACATGCATGGGGAGAGATGCAGTGGGGAAAACGGTAATACAATATGTATAAATTTTATAATAATACACTTTATTGCACTTAATGTGCGCAAGGGCGGGCTTATTGCCTTAGGCAATTTCCTCCTGTGGTTAAAGTGGAGCTACATTTTTACATGGAATCCGAGCCATGGAGCAGTGGGTGAAGGTATGCACGTATTCTTTATTTTTCAAATCAGAAAAAACTCATATAGGTACGTTCCCCGGTTGGATTCAAACCTCGGACCATTCGAAAGAGAAGCCGACGCCCAGACCAGGAATTAAACTACTTCGCTTAGCAGCGCCGGGTGGTCGGCGGCGTGGTCTTGGCCTGGACTCTTGATTTCAAAGTCTGAGGTTCGATTCCAGCCTACGTACACCAATGAGTTTTTTATGACAGAAAAATCTACATCCATACTTGCACGTGCTTCTTCACCGTTCAGTGTAACCTGTATAAACTGTAGGTTCCTTCCCTTGCGTCTTACTGAGAGGTAGGCTCAAATTGTAGTCGAATGAGTTGGTACCACCGTACTGGATGTCAGACGGCCACATAATAGCCTCGACTGGGTTCACCTCTAGTCCAGTATAGCTATAGCAATTCAAAGGAAAGTCTGCGGTATGGCACCTACCTTCTCGGAGCTGATGTTGGCTGGTCGGAGCACGAGCTCTGGCTCCTCTGGCTCTAACACACTCAGATACTGAATTACATTAAAAATATCTCTTTACCTCAGTATAAAAAAGTTATACATCATATTTCTTTCAGTTTTTCAGCTTTTACATGTAGAAATAACGCCTTTCACGTAACATTTTTTTTTATAAAACACCATTTTAAGTTTAAACCAAAAATCTAATATTTCATACAAATAAGATAGAATTGAAAAAGATTGCGCTATCTCTGTGAGGCGTGACTCTGTTCGTAGTAGATTTTTTTTCATCTCCAGTGACATTAATTACCCTTAATTTCTTTCGGAGGCTTTATTTATAGCAACCCTTGCCCTTAATTCGCGGGGAAGAATTAGCGCTTTCTTTATAGAGGATTTTCATGACGTAGGTTGGGCAGTTACGATGAATAAGATTCAGTGTGTTATAAACATCGGTATGCGCATACCCATATAGAGCCTGAGGAAAACCAGCTTAAAAAATTAGACAAAATTTTCTATAAATTATAAATTTCAATTTAATTTTTACGAAATAGTTTAGATTAAAATGACGTACTTATATATTTTGGCCTACTCTCTCTCATTCACAGATTGTTTCATTTGTTTGATAGAAGAAGATGAAAGCGAACAGCGAGCGATTGTACTGTCTGAATTAGAGCTGAACATAAAATTATAATTATTATATATTTATATTACTAATAATAAATCTGTAAAGGCTGCAGTCGTGGAGTAAGTTACTTTGTTTTATGAGATATTGCGTTGGTCGATTCTATGTATGATACTAAAACTAAATTGACGATTTTTAGAAATCTCTTCTGTATGTATGTTCCTCCATAACTCTTAAACCGATCATCCGAATTCGATTGAGCTTAGTACAAGCACATATATACATATGTGACACAGGATAGGGTAAATAAAATTTTGTTCCGGTTATGCTAAGATGTGGCTCTCATAAAAACCGAATTGTTCCGCCCACCGAAATAAATGTACGATAGCGGGCTTACTTACTTTCTTCTTTTTAAATACGAATTTCATGCGAGCGAAGCCGCGGGCAAAAGCTAGTATATATCTTGTAAATCATTAACATTAATGTTGTTTCCAGTCTGTTTGTCTGTTTTCTAAATACATTTATAGATAAGCTTTGTCTATCGTACTGAGTCTAGTTGATTTATAGTTGAAAATGTTTTAAGTAACTGTTTGTAACCACAACATGATAGATAATGCATCTGTAAGCGAATGTGTAAAAACAACCTTTGAGACCAATTAAGAGTATATAAACCGAATGTCTATAGATGTAATAGAATACACATTTATACAATAGGTCTAAAACTCAAGAATTTCAATTTATTGATACGAATGTTCCTCCATGCTGCGAGTATTATAAAATTCCAATAAAGTCTCTCTGTCGCGTGTTGCTGTTGTACGTGATAAACAGCTTGTCCGATCAATTCGCGAATAAAGCGAAATTGGGAGATAATGTCATTTCCAACAAAAGTCACTATGAAAATTGTTACAAAATTCCATGTTTCCATTTCATCAGCATACATATGAAGAAATTCTACGTTATCTAAATTTACCTATTTTTGTTCACTTGTGGATTAGTATAGTGTAGAATGTATTGTTTGTAAGTATATAATAAGTATGTTCTATAATTCTGTATGTATGTTTACGTTATATGAGTTTTATGTATTGCATAAATAGGTAATGTTTGTTACATGTAGGTATATTTATAAAATAAAGCATGTATTCCTCCACCCTTCCACTTGCACTACCCACACTTCTTTCTCTATAAGTTTATAGCCCATCACCCAAAGGTTTACTGAAGGAAATCAGTTGCAGTGATAAGTGCGCCTTCGCGCACTCCTGTATTTCTTGCCTCTATTCGTGTACTGTTCCCCTTTTAATTGTGTGCAATAAAGATAATCTATTTCTGTTTTTTTATGAGCACTGGCGAATCGAACATAACAGTAGAAGTGTTTGTAATGTGGTACAACAGTCGGTTAGCCTGTATTCGTCCGCAGCTGGACATATGTCTCTCCAATTTTCTTCCAGTCCTCCCGGCCTACAGCGGTACGGAATCACTGCTTTCCGCGGACGTGTTTGATGTCGTCGTCTCACCTGCCGGATGATCTTCCCACACTTCGTTTTCCTGTCCACTGCCGCCAGTGTAGGACGCGGTACAAGCGTCTGGCGTTGGTGCATATCAAACGGTGGTACAACGTTTTTTTTGTTTTTTTTTTTTTGTTTTTTTATGGAAACTGACACGGTTGGCTACATCACCTACAACGTCCGTGATGTCAGCCCATAACACCGGGTGAACTAGGTGCCATGTCAGTGCTTCCCCCTTTGATCGTGCCGGTTAAACTGAACTGGTCGGAAAACACAAAATATTTACATAGCCGTTTAGACCGACGTTTCATTCAGTGCGGTGGTACCAACCCGGGCGGGTTAAACCCTACTACCAAGTAAGATTAGGAGGGAAGGCACCTACAGTTTTACGAGGAATCCGAACCTCGGTCAGCCTCCAACGGTCAGCGGTCACCCATCCAAGTACTGACCGCACCCAGCGTTGCTTAACATTCAATAGCGACAGTTGACTGTCTGCACCACTGAGCTATCGAGGCTGACAAAACGTTGTCTTGTAATTTTTTATAGTACGCATCTTTAAAAGTTTACGGTTTGTTTAAAGAAAAGAAAAATGTTTTTAAATAGACTTTTAACTATTTTAATGCGGAGGAAATATTGATTACAAATAAAGTCGGTTTACGGACGATAGTTTTACGTGATGACGTCATAAAGTATATAAAGTGCGAAGTCAGATACAAAATCAGTTCCGGCGGATATTTACCATGTAAAATTAATTTAAGTACATGATAAAGATGTGATAATAACTAATACAAAATATGAGAAAATAACGACTATTAACTTTTGTTTATTTTATATTTAAAAAACCTAAAAAGCCAATAATATTAATTATCAATATAAACATCGTGTTGGGACTCAAACCTACATAACGCCATCTACATGTACAACGTTGCAACAACTACCTAACTGCGAAATGAAGTAAATACCGCTGAAGTATTTAATTGACGCTAGATGTGGACGCTAGATGTCGCTCCATGAAATCTTCACATACTGTTGAGAAAATTTGCTGCGATAGGTACATGGTCGATTAGCCTGCGTGGTTAAGACGTCTGGTCGGTGATGGTGGCAGGGACCGCGGGTTCGAGGCTCGCAAAAGACTGACAAATATATTTTGTATTTCCTACTATTGTATATGCCTCTCTATCGCGCTCTCGCTTGCACACACAGGTCTCTATCGCGCTCTCGCTTGCACACAAAGGTTTAGATGAAACGTGACACTTCTTCGTGCGTGCAGCCGGTGTTCATCAATTTATAAGACGTGACGTCATCACGTAAAAAAAATCATGCAGTTTTTTTATAATACTTGTAATATGACGGGACCAGTATTAAAAAAAATATTAAAATGTAATGAATTGAAAACAGTTAAGAATTTTGTAAACTATTTAATAAATTCTTTTTAAACTATCTCCCCTATTTCTTATTTTCGTTGTATCCACGACTAACGGGACAAGCTGTATAAGCTCAAGCTCTTTAGGCTCAAATTCTACCCGAGCCAGGCCTCACGCACTCTATGTACTTGCGCGCGCTAATTACCTACCGCCCGACGGGCCGCCGGCGGTCTATTTCAGTGAAAATTCGTCAGCCGCGCGAAGTATACATCATTGATTTTATAACCCTGCTATAAAATCAATGGTATACATAGATGCTCGCCCACGCAACTACGCGCAGCTGCAAGGCAATAACCACTTTACACTCGATCGTTAAGGTACATTTTCGTACGCAGCGATTGGCGTCGTGAAGCAGTAGGCTATTAAAGCCCGAAGGTAGGAACATTTTCTATGGAGTGATTTATCTGTTACGAAGTAACTATTAAGTAATCTGTGCCCGAGCGTAGCTGACGTTCTGACTTTGAGAATAGTCGAAATTCGAAATTTCATCGCAGCGAAGCAGTGGCGAAAGCTTTCACGAGGCCTGCAAATCCCTATCAACAGCCCTTCAATAACCCGCCAATTCGCTGGCATGGAACTTCGCCGGGCGTGATTTAGCGAGGCGAGCTTGCATTTGGTTGCGTCGGTCCGATGCACATTTAGACCATCGGTACATCGACCTATGCCAGACTCATAAAAAGTCTTTTTTTTATTGAAAGCTCGACATAGGGCGCTGAACCGCCAATAAGGTGTTTAACGACGCCCATGGAATTTCGGTCGCATGCGGGGGTTGCGAGTGCCATGCCGGCCTGACAGATGCCCATTCACGCCCCTCTTGAAGGATCCGAGACTCTACTTGGGGGAAATATATGGCTAGGGAGAGCGTTCCACAGTTTACCGGTTCTGTGGAGGAAAGATCTGCAGAACCGATAGATTAAGTCCAGCATGTAGGGATGCAATCCGTGCCCAGTGCGCGTGGTGCGGAGGTGGAAAGGGGACGCTGGGATCGCGTTAAAAAGCTCCTCCGAGCATTCTAGGTAGTCCTTGAATAAGCGGTAGAACACACTTATAAAATTGTTAGGGATATTCCTGTGTACTTTCATTATAATATCATGTTCAGTTTCTGCTCCATGTATTCATTTTTAAGTTTCCGGATTAACAGTAGTAGATTTTAAAGACTTAGGTACATAAGTCGACGTTTCGCCCGCTACGTCACGGGCTTCTTCAGGAACTGCGGGAGTTCCTGGAACCGACGTCTGGTGTCCGTTGTACCAGGCGTCAAGTACCAGTGTTCAAGGCTAAAAGGATTCTGTCTCATTAACAGCGCGAAAAGATGTGCAAATTATGAAGTCAAAAACAGCATGTTTATAATGAAAAAAAAATTCCATGATAATGTTACCAGTGTGTTTTATAAGTAAAGGGTAGATACATATTTAAATAGATAAATTATATCAGACATGGAATAGCACTGCGCAGCGTAGGTCTGGCCTCAGGGAATACCGGGACTTTTCCCGGTGGACCGGATCCCCGGGGTCGGGTTCGGCCCGGTCGATCGAGTTAAAAAAGTTATGTGGGCCGCTTGTTTGACAATTTTTCCCGGCAACTTTTTGGGTCTCAGACCGACTGCGACCCCTGTAGCAGTACCATTCAAGGGTTCTTCGTAGTTTCGAAACATTTGATCAATGAAACATGCATAATTGTAATGTAATAAATTTCTACGCAACCCTCAGTGTACGAATTTATCTCACACTTGACCGCTTTGAAGAAAGCTCTTCAGATATAATTATGTATAAATAAAATTACGCTATAAGCCATCGTCATTATTCCCAAGACTTTACACGGATTAAAACTGTGAAATGTATGCCAGAACCCGACAGAATTTCACAACACATTACCCCATTTTCCCCACACGGCTCGACTTGCCTTCCTGAAACGAAAACTTTGACGCAAAACTTCCATACAAGAGCGGCATAAATTTGTCTTTATTATTCGTCACCATGTGTACTCATCCTACTTTTGACAATTAAAACAGCACCGACTAGAAGGAAAATTAAATGTTAGTATCTCACCCCTAGGGTGGGTGGAAATGAAAAATTATAGCCGGCTACGCGGTGCCACTGGCGAGAAAATTGCGTAGAAATTTAATTAAACAGTTGAATTTACGACATTTAGCTCATTTTGTGGTTAAATGAGCCGGATGTGAGTTCCAAGTCGGTACTCAATTGCACAGTTTTTAAGCAAACAATGACAGACGATATTTAACCCTAAAACTAGTACGTTATGCGTACTTTAATTGTTCCAAGGATTACGCTGCGTTCCCCTGCAGGATGGTAAAAGACATTTTTAAGGTTCCGTATTTCATTCCTAACGTACATTACATACCTACATACTCAGACCTACATATTTTTACTAGGCACCCAACATTTTTAACAGGAGCCTAGTATAGTATGCCGGTCTGGACCATCATATATATTCCTCCCCTCTCTAGATTGGTAATAATGTTTCAAAGACACATCTACATATACTATTACGGTTTTTCATAGTTGCTTAGTAATGGTATGTATGTAGATCTGTACAAACATTTTACCAACTACCAGGGTGGTCCAAGAAGTACTCAACCTGACGTATAGATGGCGGTTACTGTTTGAAAAAACTTACTGCGTTCGTTAATTAAAATTTAAAAAAAGAACGCGCTACGTTCTTTTGTTTTTGTTTGTCAGCCATCAAATAGTGAACGCTCTCAGTGAAGGTTTTAAACATTGATAAAATTGGTCACCGTTAATGCTCTAGCGGTCGATATCGACCGCTCCACAGTCAACGGGTTAAGTGATTTAATACTTTCATCTGAAAGGTCTGACGCCAGCGAATACGGTCCAACGTATCCAACGGCTCGGGGGTAAAAGTTTTGTCAACAATGAAGAGGTACATTCGGCCTATTGAGAGAGGATGGTTATTTTGAGGTGCTCGATGGTTCTCACTATAAACATCGTTGGCTTTTTTTTATAGAAAGCGCGACATGTGGCGCCAGCCACCCATAAGGTGTC
The DNA here is from genome assembly GCA_946902875.1 of Nematopogon swammerdamellus. Classification (NCBI taxonomy): domain Eukaryota; kingdom Metazoa; phylum Arthropoda; class Insecta; order Lepidoptera; family Adelidae; genus Nematopogon; species Nematopogon swammerdamellus. The sequence goes on from OX336345.1 coordinate 17,239,708, forward strand.
TAACGACGCCCATAGAAATTTGGTCGTAAGCAGAGGTTGCAAATGCCATGCCGGCGTATTCACGCCCTATCTTGAAGGACCCGAGACTATACTTGGGGGGAAATATGTGGGCAGGCAGAGCGTTCCAGAGTTTACCAGTTCTGTGGAGGAAAGATCTGCAGAACCGATTGGTACGCATCCGTATTGAGCTAATAGGAGGCTATATGTAGTGAAATAATTAGATATTAAATAAAAAAACTGTGTTTTCTCTGTTAGGTCCGATATTTTTGGAACCACCCACGTATAAAAACGAATGGCTGCGATGAAAAAAAAAACCTCGACCGACCGCGACCAACAACACTCCTGTCGCAAGAAGCTTCACAAATGGGAACAATAAATAAAAGAGATATCACAGGGCAGAGACGGTGGCGCACGCCAGGGTCGGGCGGGGCCAAACAAATGACGACTTCCGAAGTGATAATGACTAAGCGTCACCCTTCGTGGCGTCAAAGGACTTGCGCCCTTTGTCGACGGCACAATTGTAAGAAATCTCCAACCCACGGTTTGAGAGTTGAGGTAAGTTTGAAGGGACCTCCGAAATGTATTCCAGTGCCTCACTTACGCGCGGGTCAGAACTTTGTTGAAAGGTCCGCCGGGGCCCCGATGAGGTTATTTGGCCGATATGTGCTTTTAGCGGGTCCCTAGCGTGAATCGCTATTGAACGCGAAACGTATCAACCTTTGTCGGAGAACTTTTTTTCCCGATACTTGTCTGTTGTTCTTCTGACGCGAAGGTCTTTGCGACGCTCAGGGGTTTATTTATTTATCAATTTATTACATTTATGTATTATTTGTTTTTATGCAAAGCTCGTCATGTGGCATCGTTTCACCTACAAGTAGGTGTCTAACGATGTCCATGGACATTCTGTGATGCACGGGGATTGCGAGTGTCATGCCGGTCTCAGAGAAGTCTTTATAGACCCCTTTTGAGAAACCCCAGGCATGACTTGGGAGAAAATAGATCGGGAGGGCGTTCGTTCCACATTTTCGGACATCGTTCTGTGAATAAAAGACCTACGAAATGCGTGGTAGGTCGATTGTATGGGAGGGGTGCATCCTCTGCCTACGCTTCGGAGTATGATTAGTGCGCATGTGGGAATGGGGACGGCGGAATCGCGTTAAACAGACTTCTGAACACTCCCCTTGAAATATACGCAGAACACACTTAGGGAGGTGACGACGTCTCTGCGGAGTTGCAGCGGTTCTAAGTCGCGGGATACCACAGGGTCACCCAACAGTCGCACGGCACAACGCTGAATTGAGTCTAGCGGCGCAAGCTGGTATTTAGCTGAGCCATTCCACAAGTGTGAGCAGTACCCTCAGTTTTGTACGACGTCAGTTTGTACGGTGTGAAGTTTGTTGAGTACGCCCAGCGTACCTTGTTGAGTACGCCCAGCTTTTTTTTTTTTCTCTTTTTCTCTACACACTATAAAACGCCACAACTGTAGTCTGTCTGTTTTGTATGCTCTTTATTCTGAAAGTGACGTTTTGTATGTTGCAATGTGAAATTATTAGTACATTATTAAATACTCAACAGCTTCACTCACGACCGATGTCGGAGCTATGTGACTCGACGTTTCAGACGTGCTGCAAGAGCTCCGGTGACTTTCACCACAAAAGTGACCACTACGTTTGGCAAAGTATTAGGACAAAGTATTAAGAATAAAGTATTAGGATCAGTCGACCATCGATTTTAGGGACGGAGCTGACGATATGATAATGACGATATATAACATTAGGCTGCCAAAACCATAAGCCCCCCTTTGGTCGCACAGTAGTCGGGTAAAAAATTTAATCACTACATCGATATGAGATATACATACCACTTTCAGTCCCCACTCAAACCTTAGCGGAGCGGCGAATCTGCAAAAAGACAAAGAGGGATTAACAACAAAATCCGTTTCGTGTTCCTTCTTATTTACGCCCCTCTCCTCGAGTCTTTCATTAGCAGCAACTTGACAATTGTCTTTGGGATGTCGGGTACAGATTTCGTGCGATTTGTTAACAGTCACTTCAAGATTGGCTCAATTTGAGTTTGTTTTAACATTCGAGCTTCGAATCTTAATTGAAAATCGCGAGTAGGGAAGCGTTTCTTTCGTAAATTACTTATTCATAACAGACAACAGATGTATTTACTGAAATGTAAATTAAGACCAATCAACCCAAAATATCCGTAGTAACGAATTACCCCGGCTTTATACTATATTGTGAGCTGATGTCGATATGAACAATTTGTTTGTACATTTTTCTTTGCTTCGAAATATTAGTTAGCATAGTTACAATTGGATTTACCATGGTATGTCTACTCCATGTTAATCTACGCTATACTGTGTTATTTTGCCTGGTTATTTATTTAAGATTATTTTATGAAAACAAGTATTGGTAGCTGTGTCGAAGGACCAATAATGTGCTCGATACAACCAAAAATAACTCCCCTCATGAAACGTTATTTATTTATTTACATATAATCCCAAATAAAACATCCAGATGGGTTTTTATGCAAAGCGCGACATGTGGCATCGTTTAACTTACGAGTGGGTGACTTACGATGCTCATGGACATTCTGTGATGCACGGGGATTGCGAATGCCATACCGGCTTGATAGGAGCCTTTTCACGCCCCTTTTGAAAAACCCCAGGCTGTACTTGGGTGGAAATAGATGAGCAGGGAGTGCGTTCCACATTTTCCCGGTTCTGTGAATAAAAGACCTACAGAACCGGTTGGTGCGCATCCTCGGTAGGTCGATTATATAGGGGTGCATCCCCTGCCCAGTACGCGTAGTGCGGAGGTGGAATGGGGACGACGGAATCGCGTTAAACAGCTCCTCAGAATACTCTTCGTGAAATATACGATAGAACACACATAAGGAGCCGAACGTCCCTACGGAGTTGCAGCGGTTCTAAGTCGCGGGACACCACAGGGTCATCCACAAGTCGCAAGGCACGACGCTGGATTGAGTCTAGCGGCGCAAGCTGGTATTTAACTGAGCCATCCCACAGGTGCGAGCAGTACTCCAAGCAAGACCTAACCTGCGTTAAATAAATACATAAATAGGGTTCTTTTTAATTTTAGAAATCCTCGCATGTGTATTCTTCTTCAAGACGACGACTTTTTTGTTCGCCTTACAGCTGGCATGGCGTCTCTGTGAGCGTGGTTTCGCGAGGAGTGGTGTTATTAGCTGTGTGTATATATGAATTAAATAGTTTTATTTAGACAAATATTTCGTTTTATTTTTATAATACATATTTTGTACATAATAAATAAGAAAAACATATTTTGTGTTAAATAAAAAAAAAAAAGAAACAAAAAAATTCACGATATTGTGAACCATTTCTAGAATTGACTACTGACATTCATCTGAAAGCCATTTGTTTGTTCCGAGATAATTCTGAAAAACGGCTTCTTCACAAATAAGGTTGGTGCACACACAACATCGACATTCTCGGAAATAGTAGTATTAATGTTTTTACTCCCCCATACTTCTTTCTTATAATTTATCTACTCATGACCCAAAGGTTCACTGGAAGAAATCAATTATACTTAAGTCCGCCATTCACTCCTGCATTTTCTTTGTTTGGCGTTTTTGTCTAAATTGTGTAATCAAGTGTTTCTATTCCACTCATTTATGGCTTGCGTCAGATTCGAGAAGATTGTCTAAGTCGAAAGTAAGCTATGCTATACATTTTAAATTTTAGATGATTTAGTAGCTTAGATAATATTCAAACAGATAACAGACACCATTACAAAAAGCGTATGACCGCTATTTATATACCATTGTATAAAAAGCGGTCAAGTGGGAGTCGAACACGCGTGGAGAGGGTTCCGTACCATCCGTTTTCCGTGCACTTTAAGACAAGATTTTCGTTTAGGTTTTCCTATAAACTATAGGGAGAAGCCCTATATTCCCTTTTTTTAAATTATATAATCAGTTTCGGAGAAGAGTTAGGTTAGGTTAGGTTAGGTTATGTTAGGTAAGGTTAGGTTAGGTTAGGTTAGGTTAGGTTAGGTTTTTTTTTTTTTTTTATTGTTCCAATGAAATTCTCCTCAGCTGTCTTTGCCGAGTTCTTGCACAAATTCCTTTTGCTACATCGCACCTTCATACACCCCCCTGCACTCTGATTCCATCAGAAGTACAGGTTCCTTCTCAGTCATCTATCCTTCTTTATTTTTCACATCAAGACCTTACTTTACACGTTTACAAAATTACACAGCTATTCACATCTGTTAACAGCAAAACAGTTAATATACATAAATTACACATTAACACCCTCTACACTGCGTGCTTATTATAATTACACATCTATTCACACAGTAGAACAGTCTATACACATAATTAACATATTTACAAACGATATTTGCACAAACAGTGGCAGCCGAGGTGAGGAGGTCTCGCTATCCGACCGTCGGAGAGAGACGGCGAACGACGTCCTACACACGCTTGCTCGCTCCCACGATTGTTGGCGTCACGGTCAAGCTGGCCCCGCCTTCTTTCTAGAACATTCTGGAACATTCGAGAGCTTCCTTGGCCACGCCCACCTTCTAGAACATTCCATGGTTCCGTGGAACCCTGTCCAACTGACCTTAAATCTGTGTGAGGAAGACGGCGAGTGTCTTGCCTTCTCGCTCCCACGGTTGAGAGGCTGACACTCGCGGGTGGCCAAACACCCCCCTCGGGGTACCCCCCCCCCCAACCCCCCCCCCCCCCCAACTTTCGTGGGGCGCACTCCCCCCCCCCCCCGCAACTTTTACCTCACCCCCCCTCTGGGTGATATTTTTCGGGAGATCATAGCTCCCCATCCAAGGGGCCTATGACCTGGGAAAAACCATCGCCAGGATGAGTTTTTACCGGGCTATCGGGTGGTAACATCACCGATGATGATTGCCCCTATGTAGCAGGCATTAACAGAACAGGAACAGTCCTGGAAGAAACTTTTGCCTGGTGAAAAAATTCGTGCGCAAGCGCTGGGGGGTGTGCTTCGAGGGCGCCATACAAAAGAAGGTGTATGCCTAAGATGTGTCTACAAAACCTGGTTGTCAAATTATATTGTACTGTCATTGTTATTGTATGTTATTAATTATCTGTCTTGTTATATGTAATTGTTTGTAAGTTGTGTGTGACCATAATATTTATCAAAACTGGCTGCTGTGTAAGTTTCATTTTGCTTGCAGTTGTTTTGTTTAGCTACTGCTCTATTGTAGAAAGTGTCCTGAACTGCCAAAATGCCGCCAAAGTTTGTCGCCCGGAAGGGTGCAGCGAGTCCGGCAGTCAGGCAACCGAGAGACGGCCAACCCGGTGCCTCCGGCCAACCGAAACCTCGGAGGACTGCTTCTGCGGGGAAAAGTCCTGACCTCCGGGAGCGGACTCTGCTTCGACAAACGGTCAGACGGAACCCCCAGACGCGGAAACCCCCTGCGGGAGACATAGCGGAAGGCCGAGGACCTGAGGTGCCAGAGGCTGGCCCGTCAGCGGAATCGGAGCCGACCCCACCGCCCGCAGGCTCTACGGCCCCGACGCCGGAGGAGGTGCCGGACTCACCTGGGTGGACCCCGCTGAACCCGGCTCCGAGCGCTGGCACGTCCACGGAGTCCCGGCTGGACATCGATCGGGAGCTCAAGGAGCTCGGGATCGATTTCCAGTCGGACGACGAGGAGTGGTCTTCGGTGGGCTCTGGTTCGCGCGACCCCTCTCCCGTGCACGCGTCGCGCCCGAGCATACTGCCCGCCAGAGCGGGCGCCGGGGTCCGAATGGACCAGGCGACCGCCAGAGCCAACGATCTCCTCCAGCGGGGCAAGACCGCACTAGAGCAGGCCGGAAATATGAAAAGGTTAGGTTAGGTTAGGTTAGGTTAGGTTAGGTTAGGTTAGGTTAGGTTAGGTTAGGTTAGGTTAGGTTAGGTTAGGTTAGGTTAGGTTAGGTTAGGTTAGGTTAGGTTAGGTTAGGTTAGGTTAGGTTAGGTTAGGTTAGGTTAGGTTAGGTTAGGTTACGTTACGTTACGTTACGTTACGCTACGCTACGCTACGCTACGCTACGTTACGTTACGTTACGTTACGTTACGTTACGTTACGTTACGTTACGTTACGTTAGGTTAGGTTAGGTTAGGTTAGGTTAGGTTAGGTTTTTTTATTTAATTGAGTTCTAGAAAAACACCTCAGCTATATAGGCCGAGTCCGTGCATGGCTGTCGTACATCTCGCCCCCGTGCACCCTCCTACACCCTGGTTCCAGCAGGGTGTAGGTTCCTTCTCACTCATTCTCTTTATTACCGAGCTTAAGTTTACATGCAGTTACAGATAATTTTATAGGGCGGTATACAATGGCAACAATTTTTGGAAATTTATAATTTTCGAGGTACAATTCACTTAGTCATTTTATCTTATTTACAGATATAAGGAAGCAACTTTTATTATGTAGCAGTAGATAATAATATAGTTAACACTTACATTTACAATTTTAGAATTTTAGAATATAATGGTGTGAGTGGCGCTAACCATCACATGGCGATACGGAACCCTCGGTGCGCGAGTTCGACTCGAACTTGTCCAGTTTTTTTGCTTTTTTGATGTACAGAACCCTAAAAACAAAATACAGTTCTACGTTTTCTAAATAACTCTAGATATGAATAAAACATATAAAATCTTTTAATATCAATAATACATAGGCTGTTCCGAAAATTGTTATGTCATATAACATATATATATGTGAAATGAAAAATAGTTAGAATATGAAAAAAATATATTTACAGCTTTTCAAAATATTTCCCTCCAATCCCTATGCACTTATGCATTCGGGTGAACCAGGTTTCAAAACATTTAAAAAACGTATCTTGCGGGAGGTCGAAAAATAACCGCCGAAATTCTTCGACGGCCTCGTCTGCCGTGTTGAATTTTCGCCTGTTAAGCATTTTTTTTACCGTGGGAAATAAAAAAAAAACCTCAGGTGCACTCCGGGAGTGCCGGCAAAAGTGAAAACACCGTAACATTGCTTAAAAAAAAAAGTTTAAGTTTTAAGTTTATTTATAAAGGTTTAAAAAATAAAAAAAATTAAAATTATGAAAAAAAAATAAAAAAAAACCTTTAATGAAAAAAAAATATTTTTAAAAATTAAAAAATATATATAAAAAAAAAATTATGAAAAAAAAATAATAATAAAAAAAATTTATGTAAAATTTAGTAGAACGGACAGACATGCATTTGCTACGGAACCCTACATTCATTTTGCAGAACTTAGTAGAATGGACAGATATAAACGTGTTACGGAACCCTACTTTTATTATAAAATATCCGTCGGAGGACCTTGGTTGAAAATTGTAAAATGTAGCAGAACGGACAGACATGCATTTGTCACGGAACCCTTCATTCATTTTGAAATAAATGTGAAATTTAGTAGAACGGACAGACATGCATTTGTTACGGAACCCAACATTCATTTTGCAGAACTTAGTAGAATGGACAGATATAAACGTGTTACGGAACCCTACTTTTATTATAAAATAACCGTCGGAGGACCTTGGTTGAAAATTGTAAAATTTAGTAGAACGGACAGACATGCTTTTGTTACGGAACCCTACATTCATTTTGAAATAAATGTTAAATTTAGTAGAACGGACAGACATGCATTTGTTACGGAACCCTACAATTCATTTTGCAGAACTTAGTAGAATGGACAGACATAAACGTGTTACGAAACGAAACCCTACAACCGAAACCGGGAGTGCCGGCAGATACCGTGCCATCGTAACTTAACCCTTATTGCAATGACTTAAGGTTACATTTTAAATAATAATGTCGCTGTCGCGGTGTTACGAACAGAATTGATCCCGTGCCACTGTAACTTAACCCTTAATGCAATGATTTAAGGTTACATTTCGCTTTTCGAGACTGACGAGGACGCGATGACGCGAGTTTCAATTTTTTTACCCAAGCGCCGCTAAAGAAGTTTTCACTTCAAAAATCGCATGGAGCTAAATCTGGGCTGTACGGAGGATGGGATAACCTTTGTACCCCCGAAGTTGTCAAATAGTCCATGTTTCCACCGGTGTGTGAGCGGGCGCGTTATCTTGGTGAAAAAGAATGCCACGGACGCCGCTCCTTGAGCGCTCGCTATTCAACTCCCCGAAAGCTTGAGGCAGACAAACTTTGCAATACCAATCTTCAGTTCAGCCTGAATCTCCCGATGTGTAATTTGTCTATTCTCCCGCAATAGCCACTCTACCCTGATGACGTTTTCATGAGTGACTGCAGTTGATGGTCGGCCGGGTCTGGGGTCATCGTTTAGGTTCTCTCGACCACGTTTAAATTCACGTAACCAATAAGTAACTGTTGCTAACGCAGGAGCAGACTCCCCAAAAGCAGCTTGCAAATTTTCGTGAGATTCCTTGAAGGTTAACCCTAGTTTATAAGCATAGAAAATCATAACACGAAAAGCTTCTCGCGAGACGTCCATTGTTCCAAATAAAATATGAGTGACGGATAACCGTTAAAAATATTTAAAAAAAGAACTACACATAGGTGGCCAATAATTTTAATCAAGGAGATTTAGTATTTAAATTAGCCCTCAAATCAAAATAGTTTCAGGAAAAAAAAATTGTATTTATTCTGTGGCTAACAATTTTCGGAACTGCCCACGTATTTAGTAATTACCGAGGTAATTACATTACAAGTTAACGTTTATTTATTGCCGATGCTGAGATTCCCACCAAACAAGACAATCAATTATTTCAGTAATCTCGGAAGCTACGGAAATATTTACTTTCGTGCAGATTATGTACAGTGTAAAATGTGTACATGTTACGCTGTGTTGTGTACACAGTGTACACAGACCGGGCGCCCCGGGTGGATAATTGTGAGCTGGTATCGATATGAGCAAATTGTTTGTATTTCTTTACTTCGAAATAACAGTGAACATGCCAGTACCTATGTATACTTGCAATATAATTCACAATGGTATCGCCGACTAAATTTTATAAAATATATATAAAAAAATCCATCCAAGTCTGTACCACGTTCCCATGCCGAGGGTACCGTCACAGCTGATTTGATCTCATGATTTACTGCGAGGGCGCGGTCAGACTTCGGATGGGTCTGACATTGAAAGTGGCCGTGGTTATACCACTTGAAACTGAAGATCCCTACAAACTATGAGTTAAGCCCTACCACCTAATATAAAATCAATAATAGTTCTCTTGAACAATTTCAACAAGTCGAAAGTGTTCGAAATTTTCCGCTGAAGAAATGGCACTTCGAAAAAATTCCCCCTGATCTTGTAGATGGTGATGCCCTCTGCTGATATAATGGGAAAACCCGCCGAATATTAAGGTTAAATGTAGTGTGAATGACTTCCAGCGTCTAATTAATTATTGTCTGTCTGAGAATTAAACTACGGTCTGTCTGCCGGCAAAAATTCTGCGTATTTTGACTTCCTGGTAGCAAAATCAGTTCAGTAGATCCGGAGATATCTGCGTGTGACCGACAGACGGACAGAATGACAGACAGACAGATAGACACCAGAGTGATCCCATAACGGTACCTTTATCGCAATTTCGCGACAGGATCCGAACAAACCTATGTTATCTCATGTCTTGAACTATTGACAAACATAAATACCAAAGTGTGCCCTTACTTATGTTATGTCCTGTAAAATATTTGTACGCCCTTAAATACTGATCCAGATGAACAAATAACAACCAAGCCACATGGGAACATTCTTGTGGCATTTACCACTATGTAAAACCATTTATAGTTTTTCGTGCGACAATTTGACCTAAGAACAAAAGGTATTGTATTCGAAAAATTGTTCAGTGCAAGTAAACGATCAAAACGGGAAATTGCAAGGCGTCTCGACGAAGAAAGGTTGTTTGAACAGCCGCTTATCTCGAGCGGAGGCGGACGGGCGACGTAAGAACTAAATTGGAGGGTACAACCCAAGTTACATGGCCGCCAGCACGGCAAGGGTGCCTTGTCGCGAGAGCGAATTCTCAAGTTGAGGGTAAAATTACCCGTACTTAGAGGGAGTGTGTTTGAAGGCATCTTTGGCCTCAGGGGTAAAATTACACATGTGAGTTTTGTGTACTCCTATATGTTGATGTCTAGAATGAGGATATTTATGTATTCGTTTCTAAACTTTTGGAGAACCCAGCCATAGAGAAAGGTTTTAGCACTTTTTACAATTTTTCCACTTATGTATGTATGTGTGCATGTGTTTACCGTATTTTACCTCTTGCCATATTCCACGCCACGTACCCCAGTAAATTAGTATAAAAGCAGCATATGAGTATAATTTTACGAGTAAACCCATATATCGAAAGGAAGCAGGCGACAAGCAAAAAGTCACGCAACGCTGGTTGAGGGAAGACGGTCGGCAATCGCTGTTCTGTGGGACGGGCATACATGCAGACGAAATTGTACGGAATCGGAAAAAACTAAAATCCAAATGTTAGATCTTCCCGAACTAGGTTGATAGATAACACATAACAAGGTATAAGATTTATATTGATCAAATCGCGAGGCCACCCCAAAATGCGGAAAGCCCCAAATCAGTCTTGATTCAATGACAATGGTCTAGCAGACTTTCCGCGTAGGAGACATCGGCTGTTTTAACGTGTTTTGTGTTCGAATGTTTATTGGGCTTTCCGGAAATAGTTGGAGCGAAGTTGCCGAACTCGCGTTGTTTCAGTTTCAGCGGCTTAGGATTGATTGCTTTCTAGATTTCGTTTGAGAAGTCTTGACAGGCGACTTGTGGTTTACGTTTTTTTCTGGAGATTTAGGCCCGGTGCCGACGAACGGGGCGGTTGAGGCGCGGCGCCGCTGAGCGCATGTGGTCTCGTAGATGTTTCGGAGTGTTTTGCCCACCGCTTCAACGGCGCCGCGCCGCAACCGCCCCGTGCGTCTTCACCGTCGTCGTTGCCCCGAGACGTTGCTCTCGCAGCTCCTCCGTTAGCGATTTAGTTGGACATTAGAGAAAATATTTATGCGATCTTCTTGTTGGATTTTAATTCTTTCGATACTTGTATTTGTATTTGTATTTATTTTTTATTGTACACCATTTTACGATAAAATAAGGTACAAAAAGGTCGGCTCAATGCAGATCTGCATTATGTTAGAGCAAACCTTTGGGATGTGGTAAAGGGTGTATAAGTAGGCGAGCGGATAATCTGAGAGAATAGTAACTAATTATAAATAGGTATGAATAAACATACATACATTATTATAGTATATAATATATATATGTATACAATACAATAAATAGTAAATATGACTTAATACATACACTTCTGCTTATATTATAAAAAAACCTTAATTTAAAATCTAAATTAATTAAATTTTCAAAAGCTTTCGTTCCCGTTTGGCACTTGCACATATTAATTAAAATGGCGCGAATTATGTGCTTTAAAATTTTAATTCTTCGAAGCATATGCCCATCGATGTAGGTACCTTTTTCATTTGATTGATGTGAGTTTCTTTGTATTGTTTTTATGTAGTTATATTAGTTCTATTTTATTCGCAAATTGCCTGGATAACTGGAGATTAAAAGACGAGTCGCCTTAGACGCATGTATCTGTACTTGAACGGGCATGTGTTCAAAAAGAGTCAAATGCTTAAGTACCCGTAACCGACCAGCATGTATGAAGAACATTATGATCACAGAGCATCGAATACCGCGCGCACCCCTACAACGCCGTTGAAGCCTGTGGGCGTGGCCTATGACTTACATATGTGTGTTGTGCGTGTGCATTTGTTTTGTGCGTGTGGCTTACTTCCTCCTCTTTGTGTGTAGTATCAATACCAACACACACTCACACATACGAAGCGCTAGCAGCTCTGCGTACGGTTATTGGGTTTCAAATATTATTATTACTTTCGCCTCTAGGAGGCGATGCTCTGTGATTATGATAGTGGAAGAGCCGGCAGAGATGTATCAGAATCGCGGCACATGGAGATTCGTTGTCTCTGCCTACCTCAATGGGAAACATGCGTGACGTATTTATGTATGTATGAGATCGAAGGGCCGTTTGTAAGAACTGCGTAACTGTAGTAGTGAAGCCGGAGTAGATCCCTCATCCGATGTCGATTAGATTAGAATTAGTTTATATAAGACACGAAGACAGCACTAGTTTTTTTATCTTTCGTCTATTCGAACAGTCAGCTGAAAGGAAAAGACGAAAATACGACATCAGCAAGAGAAACCTCACGAAGAGTAATCTAGATTGATGGCACTAAATACTGAGTACTAAGCCTGGACAGGCTGTGAGTCCCAAGTTAACTCTAGTGCGGACACGCGATTACTCACTGGTCGCACTGTGGCCGGTTCGGTCATGTGACGGCCATTAAACAAACGTTTACACAAACGGGGAGTTTTATAGCTCCCAATACCTACATGCATCTCTGCGGTACACCCGCTAGTCGAGCGGTTTTCGTGCGAGGTGAAAATGGATCCAATGCGAAATGAATGAAGCTAAGTATATTGGCGTGAAATAGGAAGTTTTTTTTTATTTTTTTTTTTATTGTTGGAAGTGGTGAAATACTATAACACTTCTGTTTTGAACATTGTTGGGTTTCGTAAGTTGTGTCCGGTGTTTCAGTCGGGATATGTATGGGTGGTTAAGCAAATGGAAATAACTGTCACTGTTACATTTTTTTATGTAATCCGGTATGGGTGTCTGAGTCGGAGGGGACAAAGCGCATGATCCGACCAGCCAATATCACCTCCGAGAAGGTAGGTGGCTATACTTTAATACTGCTATACTGGCTAAGGTAGGTTGCTGGCTATACTGGACTAGAAGAGAACACAGCCCAGGCTGCTATGCGGCCATCTTACATGTACGGTGGTACCAACCCAGTCGGCTACAATTTGAGCCTACCACCTAGTAACGGCCTTCCGAACGGTGAAGCAGCAGGTGTAGGTATGCAAGTAATTTTTTTTGTCAGAAAAAACTCATTGGTACATGCCCACCGGATTTGAACCTCGGACCTCTCGCATGAAAAGCCGATGCCCAAACCACTCGTCCACCCGCCGCTTAACTTAAGTTTCAATTTGCCAAAGCTAAAATATATAATAAATTTACGAATGATAACTTACATTTTGTGTGACGATCATTCAACAAACGTATACACAAGCTGAGAGTTTTATAGCTCTCACAATACATGCGTCTCTGCTCTTTGCTAGCGGAATGGTTATTGTACGAGGTGAAAATGGATCGAGTGCGAAATGAATTAAGTGTGGTTAGGTGAAAGAGGAGGCGTTAAAAATGAATATGTTGTTGTTCGGACTCGTTCTCCGCGCTTAAGCCCGCTCCAGTGCAGGCCTTTTGCGCGTCAACAATGAATATGATATAAATGAATATGATGCTGACATATTGCGAAAAACACCTGATTTATTTACAAAGAAAGTCTCCGTTATAACCAGAAAGAACAACCGTAAACCGTATTTACGAAGAAATCTCCCAAATAACTCCTTCACAAACACCTCTAGAGGTGTAACCCCAACTAGATTCCGTCGAATGCAGTCGTTTCCCGAGCCACCTATTCCTTTTGTAACGTTCGTGTAATTCTTCGCTGTCGGAACGTAGGAATGAGACGGGGCTTTAGAAGTAGATAAGACCGAGAGCAGCTGCATGCGAAAATAAAACTTGCTTTAGAAGATTTCTCTATAGTATACATCTACCTTTCCTTAGCAGTTTTTTAAAATCACACGAAAGAATGACGTGTCCTTTTTATCTTTACATTTCGTTTAAAACTTTTAAACGCTAGGCCCATAGTGATTATAGGCGGCGGCGGGTGGCCGAGTGGTTTTGGCATCGGCTTCTCATGCGAGAGGTTCGCGGTTCGAATCCGGTCGGCGTGTACCAATGAGTTTTTTCTGACGAAAAAAATTACGTGCATACCTACACCTGCTGCTTCACCGTTCGGAACCGGTGTAAAACTGTAGGTCCCTTCCCTTGCCCCTTACTAGGTGGTAATTGCGAGTATCTTGTGCCTAGCTAGACACTAGCTATATTGCCATGACATAACATCTATAAATCTGTTTTCGTTAAGAGAAAATAATCTATTCTCGTTCTTTATTATCACAGCTCACTGCGGCATTGACAAAGGTGAAAGTCGAGAATACTGCTTATAGAGAATATAAAACAAACACTACCAGGTGTGAGTGAAATGGAATAATTCAAGAGGAGAAACTTTGTCAGGTTTACTGCTAAACGTGGAACACGCTCGCTCCGTAAACATGGAATGAGTTTTCGTTCAATATATACCTTGGAGTATCTTCAAGTTCGTCGTCAATGTGAATTCTCGTTTTCAAAGGCATATTGTTATTTGTTCTCTGTGAAACCTGATCTTCAAGGCGAAATAAGTACATTGTCCGTCTTCCACTTGAGACATATTTTCAGTAAACTATGTACTAGTAATGTATTTCAGTATTATATTGAAATACTATTTATAGATTGTCTCAAGTAACAATTTATTCAGGACCAATAATAACTGTAATAAAGAATCATAATTCCCTCAGAAACGAATTTTTCTTCTACTCTTCAAATGCAATTCAATTCATTCTTGAATTAAGTCTCTCAACAATTATTTTAGTAGCAATGTGTCTGGGAAATCCAAAATAGATGATGAGTCTTATTGTAAATTTGCTAAGACTTAGCAATTTGCAAATTGCAAAATGTATGAATTCATATTGCTGTTGTTGTACCTACTCTATGTAAATAAATCATGTTTTCAGCAGATGAGTTTTGCGTCTCTGTAGACACATTCTATTTGTAGACGACGTCTATTTACTTACTCCTTCACGAGTAGCTATCCCTCCCTCACTATTACATTTAGATCTGACCTTTTGGATAATCGATTCTGAGGTCGGCATTGTTCCCTATTTGTTCGTGTTATGAGTTCTGTCTAGATTGATTCTGGGAATATATTCATGAAAATTTTACCTTTGTCTTCACTTATTACTATTATTGTTCTATTGTCTACTGATGGCATCATTGATTCCAGAAATGTTTGTCCTTTATTGATACTAAGTATGAATTTGGTGATTGAATTGAATTTCAAGAATTTTGCAGTGTGCCGTCTTTGAATGATTTATTTAATTTCTTATTTTATGCTTATATCGTGTCACCACTCCGCTTCCCTCTGGAACATATTGAACACAGTAAAGGCAAATAGAAATAAGAGTTTGTACATAAACAATTTATTAATTTATAGACACAGATGTAAAACAGAGAAACAAAAAGAAAAGAAAAAAATACATAGTCGATAGTTGTGAGGAGTGATGAATAGACGACAGGGCATACAATTATACGTAATATGTTATGACTTACCTACGTATCCATCCAGCAGGTTACGGGCTATGTTCTTATAGGAATGGGCTGAACTTAAGAATATATCAGTCGAAACCAGTTTCTTGTTATTAGGTGTCGCACTTCGGCGTATTGGCGATACGATGAACAAAGGAGTAATTAGCGTAATTAGTAATTAGAGTAATTAGTAAGGAGTAATTTAAAATTGTGCACATGCGTGTTTAGTTAGTGGCAAAAATTTTTGTAAAGAAGACTAAGTGAAAATTTGAAAAAAAAATTCAGTGAAGTTTCTTGTCAGTTCTTCTTCGCTGTGATAATCGAACTGGCGGAAGGTTAAATGTAAAATAACACAAAACTGAGCGCAGTGTACCGATAAAAAATAAAATGGATTTAACCAAATAAATGGACCGTACGCCTTATGGCGCGGCTCAATGCTTGTACTGATTCGTTTTAGTTGCGGTTGGAGAGTTTTGGCAAGGTGCCTTGTGCAGTCAATTGCAATTGCGGTCAATATATTATGTAAGGGGCTAAGGAACATAGTGCTGACGTATTGACCGTGCATTTTTATTATACTTTTATGTAACCACTTTCTCCGTAGCGCAGACATATGGAAAGAAAGTCTGCGAAAGAATAGAATCACAGTGGTGCAGTGCGCCCAGGAAAATCGTGTAAGTATTTTCGGACAATACCTCCTACATACAAACTTAAAAACTTATTAGTATAGATTTATTCTTCATCACCCAAAGGATGGCGAGAAAAAAATCACTTGCAGTGATAAGTCCGCCTTTCCGCACTCCTGTATTTTTGTGTGCGATAAAGTGTTTCTATTCTATTATATTATATTCTTATTGTTAAAAACATTTTATATAGGTATATTTGAAATTGCCTCAGTAGTACGTATAGAATGACATGCTAACAAAAAAAAAAAACAATTCGGTCACATTTTGGTGTACCCTGTACTTTACACCGAACTTGTAGTCAAAATATATTATAAGGCAAATATTTTGCGTGTTTTTACATCTTTTTCATGGAAATCGGTTCAGCAGATTCCTAGATATCTGTGTGTTGAGAAGGACCCCGAAAATGATGAATGCATTTTTGATAAATTGACAGAAGTGAAAAGGAAAGAAGAATCACTTTAAAATACATCTAGCATTGTCAATAGAAAACATTTATAATAAGACAACCTAAAGATACAACTATCGCTTCGGGCTGAACCTAAAAATGTGTATGGCTTGAATTTAGGTGCTGGTCTTTTTTTCATGGACAACCGGCACGGGTGGCTGTGCCTAGACTAGAAGTGATATTATTATAAATATAATATATATAAGGTGTATTTTAAAGCAATATAATAACTTCAGGCGGCAATGACCCATGCGACATGTACCGGATTATAGCTGCGTCAGTGGCCGATTGAAACTGGCACGTGAACTTCGAGTGGGGATGGGTCGGGCTAAAAGGCTTATTGGAAATTTTGGATTGACTTCGAAAACCAGCGGTGACAGTTTGGCCTTTCAACTTCAACTATGCCTTATTGCGATTCTTTAGTGATTTTTTTTTTTGAGTGGATTTAAATTTTTTATTTTTTTTTTTTTTTATGGATACTGACACGGTTGGCTACATCACCTACAACATCCGTGATGTAAGCCCATAACACCGGGTGAACTTGGTGCCACGTCAGTGCTTCCCTTCGGTCGTGCCGGCTACACTGAACTGGACGGAAAACACAAACTATTTACATAGCCGTTTCGACCGACCTTTCATTCAGTGCGGTGGTACCAACCCGGGCGGTTAAACCCTACCACCTAGTAATATAATAAGAAGGGAGTCATATCCCTTAGTCGCCTTTTACGACATACATGGGGAGAGATGCAGTGGGGCTATTCTTTTAAAGTACCAGCCCCACACGGTACGTATATAAATATCTAGCACTTTTGTAAATTGAGTGCTGGTGATGGAGAATATTAACTGTCAAAAGGTCTATAGTCAGTTTATTAAAATTTTGATCTTCTGCCTTGTATATATCAGATAAAAAATCATTACAACTGTACATTTATAAGCCTCTCAGAGTTTGAAAATAGTATATCTGAAATATATATTTTTTCATTTACGAGTACGTACTTAATGAAATTATGTATGTGACTTTATTGTTTTGCTGAATGCCGAAACTCGCAAGTGTATAATTGATAGATATTAAACGCACGACGACGCTTAGACCATCCAAAAACACGTATTCGAAAAACAATATAATACCTATTTTACACTATTTACGAAGTAGTACTTTGGCAAACTTTTATTCGGTATATATAACGAATTGTCATATTTTAGCATACAAATTGTATCAAATTTCAACACAGATTCTAATATTTTACTCGAAAATTGCTTTTTTTGAGCAAATGCCAGATGATATATGGAAATTTATTACAATTTGTGTACCTACTAAAATATTGAAATTCATTATATACCTACATCGATCCAAGTCTTTAAAGTGCTACTTCGCAAATAGTGCGGAATATCGTAATTTTTTCTGAAACGTGGTTTTGGCCGCTCATGTTTATATTCAAATTTGTTTATAACTCGAAAATGTTCAGACTCCCGGAGAGTAAAAACACATACTTTGTGTACCCGCAATATTATTCTAAGGCGTAAATTCAAATTTCTGTTTACTGAGAAAATATCGAAGAAATTTTAGTATCTTTGCAATATGTTGTTGTTTCGCACGCACTCATGTATGTCACACTCCCCTAGATAAAATGGTAGCGCTCGCGCGCTCGCATTATCGACCCATTTCGATGCAGGAACAGTGTGAAAAATATATTCAATATTGACTTTGACTTAAAGAAAATGACAGGCGACGGTGCTGCCACTCGAATAAATAAAAGCCATAAGTAAAAGCCATAACGAGTAAGTACAAGCCATAACTGGAAAAAACAAGCCATAAACCTGTAGTTGATTTTGATTATGATATTCTAAGATACTGGAAACAGTTTTGTATTGCTCAGTTTATGCACAATCATAATAACGGATTTCGATGGCCACCGTAATCCGTTATTATGTTTATGGATAATCAATCAGAGCAATACAAACTGTTTCCAGTATCTTAGAATATCATATTATTCATAATCAAAATCAACTACAGCTTCATGGCTTGTTTTTTCAGTTATTTGTCCGGCTTACTTGGTACTTACCGGTTACTTGGCTTTGAAGAGATATATATTATTATTTACTTGAGTGGCAGCACCGTCGTTTCTTCATCCAACGCCCAATGCGTTCAATGGAAGTTCAAATAGGGAATGCGGACAGATCTGATTCTAATGTTGTTGGCGGCCAGCGCGTTTTGTATGGAGGCTGGGACGCTTCTGACGACTTCTGAGTCTTCACGCGGTTCGCGTCCCAAAAATTTTAGATAAAAATTTTTTTTATAGAAATCGCAACATTTGGCACCCATAAGGTGTCTAACAACGCCCATGGACATTCGGAGTAAGCGGGGATTGCGAATGCCATGCCGGCCTGACAGGTGCCTATTCACGCATCTCTTGAAGGACCCGAGACTATACGAATAGTTTTTAGTTTCATATTATAAGATATGTAATTTTTACAAGAGTTGGTTACCGTGTATTTTAATTAAGTTTTAAGTCTGAATTGTACATCTAATAAATTTGTATTCATGTAAAATATTGTAAAAGTTTTAAAACTCTAATATGATATATAGATAGATAGAAGTACTTCTTGGAGCAGTTAGATCCAACACATTTTACAGAAACAAGCGCGATATATAGTTTACATGAGGGGCAAAGACGGACTTATCCCTTACAGGGATGTCTTCCTGTTAACCTTTGGATGTTTGAGATATATATTATGAGACCTTTGGATGTTTGAGAGATATATATATAATATTTTATGTCAGGATATAAAAATAATATGTCATATTTGGAGACTGAGCTCGCTGAAAAAAACTTTCGCAAGATTTCGTTAGAACTTAGCCAAAATAAAAGTCAGCGCAGCACTCGCTTCAATTCAGGCCAAAACAATGGCAAGACTTCTCGAGCCCAAAATGGTGTCTTGAAACCACGAAATGCGCCTTAATTAAAAGTTGACTCATTAGGGACCGAAATGAATGCCTCCAATTTGGAGTTGGAGAGCGCTACATTGTTTCTACAAGTCAAAAGAGACGTTCAAAGAGTCAGATGAATGCTGCTGAAAAGATGCTTCAGTGGATATGTATGACGAATAAAGGCCAAGTTCAATCGGTGATATTTCCATGACAAATACTTCAACCATTGTCCTCGCCATTGCCGGTACCAATATTCACTGAAAGGAAACATGGTGTTCAATGAAATAAAAAAAAAAAATCAGATTAAAAAAAAAGTAATCATACTTAATCAGTACATTGTTTTGGTAACATATTTGGGTTATTATGGCTGGGTAAGTTATTTTTTTGGTAAGAATTATTTTATTGGGTTTGGCTAAAAACCAGTGACTCCGTGTAACTCGTTAGCTATGTGGAGCTGCCGCATCATTTTACTGTCATGGGGCTGGGCACTATACCTAGTTATATTGTATATTATATTTTAAAATTGTTATTCTAATGCGAACTAGCACTGTACTGCCTCCTGATTGTGAAATAACAGTTTTTTAATTCAATTTATTTCAATTAAATTTACCTTTTCGCACCATGCAAAAAACTATAAAAATTAAATTTGCTTTGATGTATCTTTTAAATAAAAAACCAACCACCCTAAAAGCTTTTGGGCACCCTAAAAGCCCAATGGAAGATCTGACACAGCCAATTACATCACTCCTCGCGAAACCACCCTCAGATAGGCGCCATGCCATAAGGCGGACAAAATTATTTATTGGCGCACCTTTACGCGCGATCTATCTGCAAGCAATATTTCTACGACTTTATTCAAAGATTAAAATTACGAAATAATATACAATTACGGACTATAATGTTACTTAGGATACTAGGACCGTTTTTTTTTCATACAATTTATTTGGATTTCTGTACGAGTTTTAGCTTTCAAAATTAATTATTACTATTGTTGTTCGTAGAAATATTGGAGTTGCTCGTAGAAAGGAGTATCTTCTATTTGCGCAGCTCTCCCTAGAGGTCTGCAAACTGTCTTCCATAAAAGCATTTCTGTGTTGCTATCAGGGATAAGTAAAACATTTCAAAGTAAATAAGCACTTTGTGTTTATGGATATTTTTGTAATCTCCTTTTTTGGAATATTCTAACAGTTTGGCAACACAGTCTTTATTCTCTCGACATACAGGGTGTCCGCCGTAAGCACCGGCGAGCGTAAGGTATAGAATACTAACATGGGTGATTGTGTTCTTGAAACCAAATGACTTTAGTTTTTGGAGACATATTTTTTTTCTATTCTCCATACATTTGGAATTAGATCTAGCCACAAAAAAAAATCTAAAACAAAAGTTGTTTAGTTTCACGTACGCAATCATCCCTTTCAGTATCCCAGACCTTACTGCGAACAGCCTGTATACTGAAGAAAGTTATTTATGTGTTAATGTACATAGCTCTGAATCGATCCTTTTCGCAAAAATTCTGGGTGTGCGGAGCGGGCCTCAGCAAATAAAGTAAAATTTCACCCTCCCGGGCGTCACAATTTATTGAAAATAACTTTGCCTTGCCTTCAGTTTAATAAGGAATTATTGGCGATATAAAATGGGGAAAATACCATGTATTTATGTGGGACATCACGAGAGGAGAATTTTTTTGGCTTTTTACGTTTCGATAATTAAATTATGATATTTGAATCGGCTTTTACTGAAACAACGCACATCCACAAACATCAACTTTACAGGACGGACAAAAAACTGTCTGGCACAAAATTTTCCTAAGATGAGGGTTGTCTTCTCAATACTCACTAGTCATAGATAATAAAATACACATTTACTGTGTATTTTGTATTTATTTGAAGCTGGCAATAGAGACCTATCATTTTTTTTTAACATGGATGTGTGTTGTTACTAAAAAAATATGATGTGTGCCATTTCTAAAAAAAATGGTTTGGATATGTGTTCTTTTTAAAATTTCTGTCATACATTATATGTAAAATATTTTTTTTTTAAATTAAACACCTTTATGATACTATAATGTTTTATTGACATATTATTCAAGAGACACTTTACTTATATTAAACAATAACTTTTTTATGGTAAATATTGTGCAGGCATGGTAGAATATCAATAGAAAACTAAACTAAATAAACATAATGAAACATAGTTTAATTTTTATTGTATCATATTTTTTGGTTGTTTAATAAATACTCTAACATAATGAAATATTTTAAAGATCTTAAGATCTTAAGATCTTAAGATTTATGTAATCCGATATGGGTGGCTGAGTTATGACGGTACCGTGTGGGGTCGGTACTTAAAAAGAATAGCCCCACTGCATCTCTCGCCGTCGCATGTCGTAAAAGTCGACTAAGGGATAGGGGTTTTGCACGAAGGTCCCCAATCAAGCGGGATTAGTTTGCAGGCCTAGAGCCAACCCCAAATCAACAACAACAACAACAACAACAACAACAACATGGGTGGCTGAGTGGCACATGCTCCAACCAGCCAATTTCACCTCCTAGAAGGTAGGTCAGAGACTTCCCTTTAGATTGCTGGCTATACTTGGACTAGAGGAGAACACAGCCGAGGCTGCTAGGCGGCCATCTTACATCCAGTACGGTGGTATCAACCCAGTCGGCTACAATTACAGCCTACCGCCTAGTGAGGGGCAAGGGAAGGGACAGGTGACAGGGAAGCAGCAGGTGTAGGTAGGTATGCACATAATTTTTTTCGCCAGAAAAAACTCATTGGTACACGCCGAGCGGATTCGAATCTCGGACCTCTCGCATGAGAAGCCGACGCCCGCCCGCTCGGCCACCCGCCTTCATTTTCCAGGCTCCATTTTCGTCAATAATAAAAGGCGGAATGTCAGTGTTTCCAAGTGATTTTTTTGAGAAACAACACAAAAATGGAGGTGTGTTCTTTCTAAAAAATACGAAAATTTTGACTGTTTACAGTAAATTCACCAATGCTCGGATTTGTGTGGTTTCAGCACAGAACATGCGTCTTCGTTAAAAAAACAAGATGGCATAATTAAGTCAATTTCGAAAAAAAATGGCGTGTGTGTTGTTTCTGAAACAACCGATTCATTTGTGAAGTAATATTTTAATTTCAAAATATATTTTTCGTATCTTTATATTATATTGTTTATTGATCATTCATATAGCAGTTAGACTGAACTTGAACTTGTCACAATTTGTTCTATCCGGTTCCATTACACCCACGAAGATGAGCCGGCAAGAAACTTCGCAGGGTATTTTGACATTGAAAATGTCTTTTGGTTTGTTCCAGTATAGGCCCCGATTTCACGAAAAAGTGCGATCCCCTTATGTCTCGGAGAGTTGTGAAGATAAGGCTCAAAAGACGCGTATTTATGAGAGCTGTAAGGTGCAAAAAGAATTATTCGAGAAAGTAAAAAACGAAAAAAGTTATGGCCGAAAGAGTGAAAAAAATTTAATTTTTTTCCGATTTTTTTATTTTGGCGTTCGATATTTTGGAAACGAAGAATGATAAAAAAAAATTGAGAAAACCTCCTCTGGACAATTTAGTCAGCTATAATTGGAGCCTAAAACAAAGACGATCGGGTCAAGGGTTTGCCCTGTAGCTCAACCTTTTTGAAAAAATAAATTCACAGATTTCGTGCCTCACACAACTATCGAGCACCACATTGGAAATGAATCTACGGAATTCGAAAAAATATTGTCGCTGAGCGACACGAGAAAGTCGGGATAAGGAAAAGGTTGAAGGCGAGTGCTCGCGCCGCCGCCGCCGCGCCGTTGCTTCGGCATGATAGGTACGTTCTTTGTCGCATGGCTAGGGTGTGGAACCGTCTTCCGGCGAGTGTGTTTCCCAAATCCTTTAATCTGGGTATCTTCATTCAACCGTCGTAATAACAGGCTAGACAGCCCAGCATCAGTCTGCAAATATGCTGGTATGGCACCGCACTGAGCGTTGTTTCGCGAGGAGAGGTGATTTTGGCTGTCGACTGCACCATTGTTTCCTCGGCACACATGTTGGTTTACATAAAAATAGTGCATGGGTTTTGGTTTCTACTAGGGGAACCCCCATGATTTTTTTACTTTTTCTTATTTTTATTATTTGTTGTTTTATCGGCCATATCATATATTCTGTGAAAATTTCAACGGGCTACCTATTACGGTTCAAGAGATACAGCCCTCGGACAGACGGACGGACGGACGGACAGACAGACATACAGACAGACGGCGTAGGCTTAGTAATAGGGTCCCGTACCGGATACGGAACCCTAAAAAAACATCGGTCAAGTGCTAGTTTTACTCACGCCCGGTAGATTCGCTATACCATACGTTTCAAAAAACCATATCCGTCTATCTTTTGTCTGTATCTATTATTTAGTAGCGTGTATATGTATTAATCTATTCTTAGCACATTTCTTCTATGGGTATACCTCTTAATTTTTTACTGTTTGCTTCTTTTATTATTTATTGGCATATCCGCCATAATAATACAGATTCTGTGAAAATTTCAACCGGCTAGATATCTATTACGGTCCAAAAGATACAGCCCTAGGACGTACGGACGGACGGAAGGATGGATGGACAGACAGACAGCCAGACAGACAGATAAACGGCGTAGGCTTATTAATAACCGGCCTCACGCACTCTATGTACTTGCGCGCGCTAACTACCTACCGCCCGGTGGACTGCCGGCGCCCGCCGCGCCGCCAGCGCGGCGGTCTGATTCAATGGTCGTCAGCCGCGCGAAGCATACCTACACGCTCGCCCACGCAACTGCGCGCAGCTGCAAAGCAATAATCACTTTACACTCCATCGGTTAGGCACATTTTCGCACCCAACGATTGGCGACGTGAAACAGTAGGCTATTAAAGCCGAAGGTATGGAACTTTTTCTAAGGAGTGATTTATCTGTTACGAAATAACTATTAAGGTAATCTGTGGTAATAGGCTTCCTTATGTATACGGAACCCTAAAATGGTAAGGTGTCGTGGGACAACCGACAGTTAAAACTTTCGTTTGTATTTTCGTGACGTTCCACTTTTTATGAGATAGGTCCCCATCCCAAATGTGCGTTGAAAAACTTCGCTTCAAAAAATTTGTATAGAATGTGTGGCAATCACAGTTACTTCTTTCTGAATTCTCTGAAGCACAAACATATTTGACGGCTAAAATTGTAAAATGCTATAATAGTCCTCGTTGAGATCCCGCCGGAGATGGCAGCACTAGATAAGGTTCCGACATTAATTAAAACCCGCTTTCAGTAATTACGGCGTGCGAGAGACTTTTATTGCTTTTGTAGCGTGTGCGGCGCGTCATGTACCACGGCCGAGGCGTTTACATTGAGACCTAAGCGATCGGGGGCGAGTGCGCCTACTTGAATATTTATAAATATAACAAATATTGTTAACCCAACAAATATTAAAAAATGATGTCTTAAGATTTTTTTAAATATTTGAAATTCCGATAGGAACCATGGGTTTGTAGTTTTTTTGAAAATTTCAAATAAAACAATTGCAATAAAAATAAGTAATCTAAAATTGTTAATGAAAGCATGTGGGTACTAATGACGACATTTTTACCCACGACGAAATGGAGACAGCTTATGATTTTAATAAATAGAATATGTCCAGTCCAGTCTATCACCATTCACCAGAGGAACGTAAATCATGTCGACGGTCACTATAGATTTTTTTTAAATGACATTTCATTTCTTTATAATATTTTTATTGCTGTTTTGTATCGCAATTTTTTTTTTTCGAATAATAATCTTACCGGGTGAACAATTTCAGTGAAAGTGGGCTGGACACGTGAGCCTACGAAATGACAACCGTTGGAATAAACGGGTCCGACACTGGCGTCCGTGGATAGGTAAATGGAGTGTTGTAAGACTGCCCCCGCCAGGTGAGACCACGTCATTAAGTAAGTCGGAGGCAATCAGTGGTACCGCTGAAAGCCGGTATGATTAGAGACAAAGGAGACGGATACGCTTTCATTTAATCTTGGGCCCGATTGTAAAAAGATGAAAATGGTGTCAATAATAGCCTAAATATGATTAAATCTTCACTGAAAATTCAGCAGATTTTGGCAATCTGAGAGCAGAGTTTTTAGAGATTTAGTAAAAGTTAGGTTAACTAATTATAAACATAACGCGCAGCAACTAGACCCACCGCTTATTACCCACTCAAAACTCACTTCTATAGATCTGCTGTCGATGTTTGCTTCAAAATAATAAAATAATGCAATATAATGTCGAAACTTTTTCAGAAATCTAGTTATTTTTTGTATGTTTGTATTTTTATGTTTTGTAAATATTATGAAATGAAAATACAACTGACAGCTATGACAGCTCTTCTTCTTTATAAATTATTTCCTTTTATCTATCACAGACTATATAATATGTATATGGATACTTACTAGCGTCCTTTTATTATTGTGAATGTTGAATTTTTTAAAATAGTAAAATGTTAATTGTAATTGATTTAATTACCTTAATTGAGTTATTCATTTGGTGCTAACGTTTTTATTTTTAAATGTTTAAAATCATGTATTTACATTAATAGATTTTTAGGTTAATCGTAATGGTTTTTTTAAACACTTTTTTTTTAAGATTTCTCGTTTTATAGATTAAGAATTGGGTTGATATTTTACAGTTTAATAAAGAAAAATATAATCATTTTTTTAACCATTCCTCATTTTATTGCAATCGGGCCCAAACATCCCCGTCTCCTTTAAAGGTTAAACGCTGACAGACTATAACTAATGAAGACATTAGTGAAACCGCAAACGAATACAGAAGTTCATGTTCTCAATTTGTTACAAATTAATTAAAATTATTTGTAACAGATAAATCGCGAACGAATTCTCTGCGAGCGTTCGTTTGCGTGTACGTGAACGCTTCCTCCGTGCGGTCGCGGTGAGTTATGGAGATACATGTCGGGCGCCTCTCGGGTTTCTCGCTCGCGCTGAAGCCATTTACACTGCGGAGACCACTCACGCTTGCCTGAAGTGGGATTTTTTCACGTTTTTCGGTTTAATAAAAGCGATGACTGTAGGTAGAAAGACCAATACCTCTGACTTTCCTACGAATATGCGTGTAATAAATTATAAATTTTCTCTATTACACGTTTCCACGCTCCTTTCTGTATAATATACCATATAATATACCTTAATATATATATTAAATAATAAAAACGCTTACACCTTTTGTAAGTGTTCGCTTATAACTCGAGAACCTCTCAACCGATTAATATGTGATTTTCACCAATGCAATATGTGTAGGTATTTCTGGATGGATGTAGACTTCTGACTTATCCACAATGCAAGGGAAGCCGCGAGCATAGTTAGTCAATTAATTAAAATTATATTTCTTGTGTAAACCTAATTTTATTAAATGAAACACTGTATGCTCGTAAGCCGAAATGAAGTTACGAAGAGCTATTACAAATAATTAATGATAATTACTATAATTTGAATTAACACCCTGAAGTTTATTTTAATTGTTCATATTGTTTCATTTTAAATGTTTGATTAAAATTTTCAGCAATGTAGCCTTTTCGCTTTTGATTGATGCCTTCGGTCGTGGTCAACTCTGGTTCTAGAGCTATTTTGCTCTATACACGGTGATTCAGCCATGATTACCAAAATGTTGAGGGGTGATTCTGGATTACCTTCTGGAGTACAGATAAACAACTTTAGCCATTGAAATTTTTTCAAAACCTCAAAAATATGTCTTCAACGTCAAGAACACTATGCGTTTTTGTGTTGGTAACTTCGAACTCATGAAGATGGGCCATACGTTTGAGGCATATTTTCTCATGCAAATATTTCAATGAATCTACCTTCTAATAGCCGCTTTCACCACATCCGGTTAAATCTCTAGGTATTTTCTAACATAACATTTTTAGGGTATGACAACATGGGGTGAGTGGAGGAGGATTTCACCGACAGCTACGTTTTAAGGGTGGTTGAATCGACCGCACATACTTTAAACGAATGGAGGCTTTCGCGCTCACGCCCCCACATCCTGAAGGCAATAATGTAGGTCACGAGATACAAATCGCCCCTTGTTTCAAGTCGTATCTCTCCGCAGATCGTTCAAACAATAAGTAGATATTTCACAGTTTCAGGACTTGAGGCGACGCTGATCATTCGCTAAGATATAACACGCAACTTTGTGCTTCGATAACGCTTCTAAACTGGCAATGTGTTTTGCTACGTTCCTTGATACGACTTCAAGAACTTGCCAGTTCGTTTCTTGCAGTTTCATTCATATTTTCAAACAAATTATGAATTAGTGGTTAAACTTGATTAGGTTTTGTTAACGCAGCCAGTGTGCTGGGTACCGCTGCTGGGGGGTCGACGGTCGAATTGGAGGAAATTTTTTTACTTTAACATTAAGTTTTTTTTTAGTTTTAATTTATATTAGTTTTAATAAATATTACTTAAATAAATTTCAACTTGATTGAATGTTATATACACTAATATTATAAAGAGATAAAGCTTGTAAGTTTGGATGTAGGAGGTAATCTTCGAAAATACTCATCCGATTTAAAAAAATCCAAAGAGTTTGCGACGTAATACACTCTTTGAGAAAATCTTTGACCAATATTTAGAATGGACCTTCAGTATGGACATAAGCTATGCGGGCGAATTCGCGGGCAAAAGCTAGCGCACGATAAAGTGAGTGTATAGGTATTATTTAATCAACGGAACGGACTTTTTTTTTTTTATTGAAAGCGCGACATATTGCGCCGAACCACCCGTAAGGTGTCTAACGACGCCCATGGACATTCGGTCGTATGCGGGGGTTCCGAATGCCATGCCGGCCTAACAGGTGCCCATTCACGCCCCTCTTGAAGGATCTGAGGAGTTTACCGGGTGGAGAAAAGATCTGCAGAATCGATTGGTACGCATCCGCGGTAAGTCCAGCGTGTAGGGATGCAATCCCTGCCCAGTGCGTGTGGTGCGGAGGTGGAAAGGGGACGGCGGGATCGCGTTAAAAAGCTCCTCCGAGTATTCCCCATGGAATAAGCGATAGAACACACTTAGGGAGCCGACGACATCCCTACGGTGTTGCAGTGGTTCTAGATCGCGGGACACTTCAGGGTCACCCATTAGTCGCACGGCTCGACGCTGGATCGAGTCCAAAGGCGCAAGCTGGCAGAGCCATTCCACAGAGGGGCGAGCAGTACTCCAAGCACGACCTGACCTGTGATTTAAACAAAAGCCGCATATTATTATTAGATAATTCTTCAAAATGTTACATAATCAACTTTTTTTTAGTTCCGGTTTTGTCTCAGCTTTACATGCCGAGCCACATACCTACATACCACACGCTGTATCCCGACAATCGGGGTAAGCAGAGTAATCGGTGTTGTGCTGTAAGGACTATGGTAAATTACGGCACAACAAATTTAAAATGTAAAAGTAATATTATACAAAGATATACATAATTAGATTTAACAAATATGTAGATAATATACAACCAACATATTTTAGGTATTACTCATACTTTAAAATATATGATCAACATTAAACAATACGAGATCAGTAAAAAAATTAGAACTTAAAATTAAAATTAAACAGCAAAATGTATTCACAAATAAGACGAGAAATTAAAACGACTTTTCTAATAACGTTTAAATCAATTATTAATTTTATTTAAAATTTTTCATACTTTAGAATTTCACATTTCAGTATGTATTTTTGTATGGTAATGGTGTTATTACACGGTTCACTTCTGCCTTTCAATTTGGTTGAAGCAACCAAATTGAATAGTGTAAACTTAAAAGTGAACCATTCAATGTCAATGTTCAATCACGGGCAACCACGTTCAACCGCATTGAATCAATTTGGTTGAACCGTGTAATATCGCCATAACACAAAAATGTATATAGTTGACTGTTTCACTCATAGAGAAATAATATACGGGGGTCTTCCTTTATACGTCTATGGTTTCACTACTCCACCCGTTATGCCAGCCCATCGCCATACCATAGAACAACGAAGCGCGCCGCATTAAAAATAAAATAGAATCCCATTTTAGTCAACATTCGTTGCCATGTCAGAACCGCCGCGTCTAATAAATTTGAGGATTTATTTCCTATCGAATATATTCATGCGTTCGAATAGAAAACCTTGGAGCAAGGTTAGCGCCGTCCTTATCTTGGCTCACATAAATCTCGAGGCTTCAGGAGGTGTCCCTACTTCCCTCATCCCACTTTCCCGGCGTGTCTTCCCGGGGCCCTTCGCTTCGGTGATTAATACAGGTTTACAGTGTATTGTTGAACAGAAGCGGCTGCAAGATTTACTGAGCAACAATTACGAAAGAAAATTGAAATACTAGCGGGCGCGCTTCTGATAAAATATGGCCGGGAAATGCGATCACTTAGCATACTAGACTAGCAGATTGATTCAATGAACCGTTTTATGGAATTATGTGCTTGTCTGTCTGTCTGTCTGTCTGTTTGTCTCTCTGTAGTGTGTAAAATGGAAACGCCGGAATAGTTGTTTACGCAGCTTTCAGTACTGGAAGCACATTGTTTGGTTTGAGACTATCATCACGGTATTTCTCCGAGTATCTGGGCAGTGAACCCTTGCACGAACTCAGAAAAAGTGTGACTGTAGTTATTAGGGCCGATTATATTATAGCACGTTCGGTTAAAATGTAGCTGCCGCGCCGGTTAACGTTTCACTGTCACTTTAACTGGTAGATAACGGCTAGACGATTCTTACCCGAAAATGGTCACAACTGCCATTAGTGGATTTAAAGTTCCGTTGGCTGGCAGCCACCTGGAAAGGACTTTTGTAAAATGTCAATCAATAACATGGTGTTCGAAAAGAGAAGTAGTAAAGCGAATAAAACGTCAAAATTAGGTGCCATTTTACGATTTTTTTTTTCGAATACCTACTTATTCTTATTTTTTATGGAATCTGACTCTGTTGGCTACATCACCTACAACATCCGTGATGTCGGCCCATAACATCGGGTGAACAATGACGTTCAAGATTAGTGTACTTTTAAATTCTTATAACAAAACTAGCAATCGAAAGTGTGAATTAAATCATCGATATTTTGTATAGAATTACACAACGTAGCTATATCGACTAAGGGTATATTTCCTAAAGTTGATGCAATTACCTTGTTATTGAAAATGGGAATTGATTGGTATCGATCGGGCGGTAGGTAATATTAATAGAGGCACTAATGTACCTGTACGGATATTAACCCTCACCATAAGCCCTGTCATGTACTCTTCGTTATTGATCGTATACGTGTAGTATATAGATTTCTTATAGTTGTATGATATAACCTACTAGTCGTCTAGTGCAGTGGTTCTTAACCTTTTAGTGATAAGGGACGAGTAAATTTTTGTCTTTCCATGGATAACCAATTGCTTGCTGGTAATATAAATTATTATGAGATTATTCTATAAATAATACACGTATACAATTAAGTATAAGTAAATACCTATATATAATATGTAAAAACTAAGTATATTTAGTCTATCTTATGTATATATCTGGTATATAGGTATAGTATTTAAACTATTCATATTTAAGTTTATCTATCTTTTGTTATCCCGTACATCTGTCATATTATAATATTTATAATATCTCTTTTCGCCACTCACCTAGCAGATATTATACTCAATGCCTAGAGGCATTAAGTGTTACCTTTAGCCCATATTCTATTTGAGTGCAATAAATATATACAATACAATACAAGTATTCGAAACCGAGATTATGGAAAAAATTACATTAATTATGATTTTAGTGCGATTTTTGTGACTGCATTATTGTTTACCAAATGCTGAATATGTATATGGGTCAGTGCTACTCAAAGCCAAAGGCATGTCGGAACTAGCATCCAAATGATATCCAGTATGATGACTTCGCGAACCACTTCTGGTGCTTTTAGGGACCACCAGTGGTTCACGGACCACCGGTTAAGATCCACTGCTAGTGCAATTATATGTTAAACGCGAGTTTTTGACTATATCGTAATCAATGCATAAAATATGAGGCGCCATAGTGATGTACACAAAGCTTTTCTAAAGTGTGTCGATTTACAAGCAACCTTGTTTTCCACCATAAGACTGTTATTGTAAAAACAGAATAATACCATTTTTAGCTCTATATAATCGGTAAGTCTAGCTATTTATCTTGTATGTAAGTGATAAGTGATCCAGAGTCATTGTTAGTCAGTCAGTGCCAGCGAGGTCATTGTTAGTGCGTCTCTTTAGTCGTAACGGCTACACTGAATTGACGTAAGACACGAACTATTTTTTCATTATAGCCTTTCATTAGATAGATGAAAAGCCGAAAATGAAGAGAAAAAGAAATACGTTCCGATCAGGATTCGGACCCAGAACCCTGGATTGTGCCGCCAGCGCGTTACCGTTTCGCCATCGGGTCGATGACGTATTCTCTCTAAATTTTGAACAGTTGCATCTGCTGTAGTAGGTATGACGCAATCTCCTGCGTTCTCTTTGCTTTTTTTCTCTCTTCATTTTCGGCTTTGTATCTATCTAATGAAGAAATATAAAGCGAGTACATGTTTTTTTTAGGGTTCCGTATCAGGTACGGGACCCTATTACTAAGCCTACGCCGTCTGTCTGTCTGTCTGTCCGTCCGTCCGTCTGTCTGTCTGTCCGTCCGTCCGTCTGTCCGAGGGCTGTATCTCTTGAACCGTAATAGGTAGCCAGTTTAAATTTTCACAAAAAAATTTATTATTAGTGCCGATATAACAACAAATAATAAAAAAAAAAAGAAAAAGTAAAACATTCACGGGGGTTCCCATAGAAGAAACCAAAAAGTGTATGCGCGCGCGCCTTCTACCGAATAGATTATGAAGCATGACAATAACTAATATGAAGCATTCCATAACACGCCATTTAGATGGCGTGAGTAGCGTTAGCCGTGACATGGCGATACGGGACCCTCGGTGCGCGAGTTCGACTCGCACTTGGCCGGTTTTTTATGTAATCCGGTATGGGTGGCTGAGTCGGAGGGGCCAAAGCACATGCTCAGGTGCCATACCGGAGACTTCCCTGGATTGCTGGCTATAGTGGACAAGAGGAGAACACAACCGAGGCTGCTATGCGGCCATCTTACATCCAGTACGGTGGTATCAACCCAGTTGGCTTCAATTTGAGCCTGCCACCTAGTAAGGGGCAAGGGAAGGGACCATGCTTACTTAGTACTAACATATAAATATTGTATATCTACACAGTAAGGTGAGCGGAGGTTACCTACAGTTTCACGTGGAAACCGAACCACGGTCAACCTAAACGGTCGGACGGCCACCCATCCAAACATAGATCGCGCCCTCGTTAAAAATATAATTGGATGACCGCAAAGCAGCGGTGACGGGACCATCGGCAAGTGAACATGGTTCACGCTTGACCGGTATTTTTTTATTTTAATATTTTTTTTTAATTGTTCCTATTTTGTTGTTATTATGTAGCATTTTATATACAAAGGCACTACAGTATTTTCTTTTAATTTAATTTCAAGATTTGACTTATTTCCAATTTAAGAGTCGATTGTGCCCAAAGACATTAAAAACCTGGTTTTTTAATCTCTTTGATTGTACCTGTGGTCAAGAGCGTTCCGTGCAAAATGACAGGCGACGGTGCTGCCACTCAAGTAAATAATATATATCTCTTAAACAAAGCCATAACTGGAAAAAACAACACATGAAACTGTAGGTGATTTTGATTATGATATTCTAAGATACTGGAAACAGTTTTGTATTGCTCAGTTTATGCACAATCATTATAACGGATTACGGTGGCCACCGTAAACTGAGCAATACAAAACTGTTTCCAGTATCTTAGAATATCATAATTAAAATCAACTACAGTTTCATGTGTTGTTTTTTCCAGTTATGGCTTTGTTTAAGAGATATATATTATTTACTTGAGTGGCAGAACCGTCGCCTGTCATTTTGCACGGAACGCTCTTAACCAAAGACATGCTTCAAACTATTAGTCCACGCATTTCGATCGTTCGTCCGACGAATTTCCAATAATTTCAGTTACAGTCAGCTAATTAAATTATACACTTATTCATATATGTATATGGAGGAAACCGAATCGAAAATTAATGTTCACAAAATGGCGACTTCAGTCTTTTATCGATGAGTTTTGCAAAATGTTACCGATGCAAATGGGATGACAAACGAGGCCTGATTTGCAAAATTTGAACATGTGATACCTATAACTGATTGTTCGTTTTGCATATTTGTATGCAGGGAGAAATTATTGTAAAAAAATCACTCGTGTAAATAATAGAATAGAAATATCCGAGAGGGGCCGGAGAGTGCCATACCGGAGACTCCCCTTTGGATTGCTGGCTATACTGTACTAGAGGAGAACACAGCCGATACTGCTATGCGGCCATCTTACATCCAGTACGGTAGTACCAACCCAGTCGGCTACAATTTGAGCCTACCACCTAGTAAGGGGCAAGGGAAGGGACCTACAGTTTTACACCGATTCCGAACGCTGAAGCAGCAGGTGTAGGTATGTACGCCTTAACCTAACGGAAAAACTAAAAAAACTCATTGATACACGCCGACCGGATTCAAACTTCGAACCTCTCACAAGAGAACCCAAGACGTCCAGACCACTCGGCCATCCGCCGCGCCGCTTAAATAAAAAGTTTAATCCGTTGGAATCGATATCACCATTGAATGAATTTCAGTCGAGATGGCTATGAAAATAGTTAGTGTTTTCCATCCTATGCGTGTAGTCGGCACTCCCATAGGTAAGCACTGACATGACACCTAGTTTGTAATACCAAGGTGTAATATGCTGACATCACGGGTGTACTAGGCGATGTTGCCAACCAATTCTAGTCTTTAGTGACTTTCATTCAGAATGTCACGTTATGGCCACACATAGGACTCACAGCGAGCGCACTAGAACAAACGCTAGTCATGCTGTAAAAGTGAGCAAAATCTCAGCGAATGATAGAGGAAATGTTCCGGTCCATATCTCGTGCAGCAGAAGTGTTGGGATATGAGACGTGGCTGCACTTAGCCGGCTAGACCGGGAGCCTGTGACCGAACAAATTGATTTATCTATTTATTTTGTTTCAAAAAAGGTACAGCCTGGTGAGTGAATCTAGTTAATTTTTTAGGATTCCGTATCCGTAAGGGATCATATTACTAAGCCTTCGCCGTCTGTCTGTCCGTCTAACCGTCTCTGTCCTACCTTTGAAGAACTGCATCTTTTGAGCCGTAATAGGCAACCGATTGAAATTTTCACAGAATATGTGTAAGTATTCCGGATAGAAGTGCTATAAGACTCCTAGGTCGAATAGATTCGTGAAACAAACTTGCCGGAAGACAGTTCCATACCCTAGTGGTGCGACGAAGAAACGATTTTGAGGTTCTCAAAAGCCCAATGTCAATAACAAAAGGGTGTTCAGTTTCTCTGCGACCAGCTGCGGAGATAGGATCTGAGGCGTAAACGTTGTTCGCGTTCGTGACACCTTAAGGTACTAAGGGCCAATTGCGCCAACACGAAATTAACGATATAAATCAGTTTAACTCGTTAAGCTAGTACCCGATGACTGTGGGAACCGTGTTTAAATCCATAACTCGCTACTTAACTCTAAATTCGTGCTGGCGCAATTGGGCCTAAGTCACACTTGCCTCGTGTGGTGCCAAATGAACAACAAAGTACTTTGTGGTAGACAGACCCTCCACCGTGTCGTCCGGGTAGATACCACATCTCGTAGGCGCAACGTCCTGATTTAGCTTGCTGCACTTGGAGGCCAACAGACGAGTCAGCCGGTTCGGTTGACTGAGTGAGCGGAGGAGAGGAGGGAAGTGGATACTAGTCCATGGCTCATCATCTAGTTGCACGGTCTCTCTGATCAGGAAGAGCCAGGTGCAACAGGAGTTATGTCGCTACCTACCCGTGGATAGTACAGGTGCCCGCCGCGTGCGGTCGCAATTCAAGAAACCCTGAACTATAAGGCTATAGATCTTCAGAGCTATTACTAGAAAATGGACTGGAATTATTAGGAGCATTAAGTTTTACCTTTTGCCCATATTTTATTGGACTGCAATAATTGTATACAATCATTTATTCCTCATTGGTAACTGATTACGAAACTACGGTTACGTAGAAGACCGAAGGGATACAATACAGTACAACGACGGCTGAGTGATGGGGAATGATGGTGATGGATGACGAAGAAATATCAAGGGTGAAGACGTGACGTCTTCTGTTAAATTGAACCACAAATATGTTGGATAAAATCACGCTATCTTACATATTTAGGGACTATAGTGTTGGAAGCAAAGACAGTTGACAGTTATTTGTCGGTTAAAGTGACATTTCTCATACATTTGACAGGAGTCAATTGGCAACAAAATTTTAGACGAAGGTGGTGATATCGGCCGTTAGTCATGTCTCGTGTGAGGTGCGCTCAATAATAGTACTATTACTTCGACGTGAATACGAGCGAAGCCTCGTGCATTTAGTATATTGTTTCATTAAACACTTCTTTCTTGACCTAGTCAGTAGTTCGCCAGCTCCCAGACTGCAACGGCCGAAACTCCCTCCATTTATGTTCTCGGGCTGAGTTGACGAACGCCGGATATTATCCTCTTTGCTCTGCGTGTATCTGCTCTACTCTACGTCGCGTAATGTATTCTGGCGCAACTTTCTTATTTCTTTATTTATGATGGCAGTGGAGTTGAGTTTAGCTGTGCTCGCACCTTCTCGCCTCGCCTTGGCCTAGCCAAGGGACCGTGAGTTTGTGTAATTCGTGTTACTTTGTTATATTGTGTACATGGATAACTGTTAGTGAAAGACTGATGAGGTGCTGCGCAGGGGCACACTTATACATATAAGTTAAGCAGAGGGGGGTAGAGAGGGCAGTTCGTCAGTGCGATGACCTTTGGCCCCGGTGACCTACACGCCACAATAATAAAAAAAAAACCGGCCAAATGCGAGTAGGAATCGCGCACCGAGGTTGCCGCATCTTAGAAAAAAAAAAGGTTGAAAAAACACGTTTCTTGTATTGGGACCCCTGTAATTTTTCACTTTTGAGTTTTTTGATTATTTGTTGTTATATCCGCCAAAATAACACAAATTATGTGAACATTTCAACCGGCTAGCTATACTATTCGAAAGATACAGTCATCGTACGGACGGACGGGTGGACTGACAGACAGTCAGACATACGTTGTAGGCTTATTAATAGGCTTCCGTACGGGTTACGGAAACCTAAGAAAACGTATTTTGTTTAATTGGCGATATATGACAATTTGTTAGTGGCATGCTAGCGGATAAAAAACTAACGGTAGTAGCCCGACTTCTACCGACCCCGATTTTTTTTTATTTTGCCTAAAACCTACATATTTTAAAAAAGGGTCCCAACTACCAGCGGTTAACAGTGGAGGGGTTTCATAAACTATAATTTGTTAACTGTTTTTTTTTCCTTTTTTTTCCGAGTTTTAGTGAGCGGCGACCGCGCCTCGGCAAATTTTCAGAGCATTCTTCCGGAGGGTATGAAGTCATTAATATTATTTATTGAAGCCCGCCCGGGTTGGTACCCCCGCACTGAATGATAGGTCTGTCGAAACGGCTATGTAAATAGTTTGTGTTTTCCGTCCAGTTCAGTGTAGCCGGCACGACCGAAGGGAAGCACTGACGTGGCACCAAGTTCACCCGGTGTTATGGGCTGACATCACGTCATGTTGTAAAGCGCATATTTTTTAGTTGCCGCCGAATGGGTCTTTCAGACAGTATAAGTATTCAGTTATAGTTTAGTTCATCGTCTTCGTACGTCTAAACTTTAGACGTACGAAGACGATGAAAGTACATTATTTTCGTCAGATGATTTTTCAGAATGACCCTCTTGCCTCCCCCCCCCCCCTCCCCCCCCCCCCTCCCCAAAACTTAAGACCTTCATCTATAATTTGCTAGCTTTTTCTTTTTAATTTGCTAGCTTAATTTTCACAGTCGGGTTTTTTGTTTATTTTAATATTTTTGTTTATTTTTAATAATATGTTTTTTTCATATTGAGATGAATATGAGGCGAGATTATTTTCATATTTAACCTTCCCTCATTTCTAATCATATAATCTATGAAATTCTTCCTGTACGTTGTGTGGGATGCTAACATTGACACGAGCGGTTTTTGGGCAGATGAACGTCAACTTTTTAGGGTAATTCGAAAAGGATTTAGATTCAGTTAGTGTTCACATTACGAGTCCCTAAATAAATACGTTTTCATTATTATTAGAGGGTTTGACAATTTAATTAGAAGGGCGAAACTTCGGGACCCGGTGCTCCAGACAAAATTGTTAATTGCTAAGAGAATTTTTAATGGAAACTTCCGGGGATGTTCGGCTCCCTTTCCGGCTTGGTTCCGTGCGTACAACTCGCGAAGAATAAATTAAAAGCATAGAGTTATTTGAATGGGGTGTTTATTAAGAGTTTGTTTTTGAACCCTGATCGCTGGTACGCCACCTTACAGGATGCGGTTTTGCGATGCTCATCATTCGACGGACTATGGGGAGCAGTCACGTGTGCTAGTTCTTAAGAATATAATATACTAGCTTTTGCCCGCGGCTTCGCTCGCGTGAAATTCGTATTTCAAAGGAAGAAAGTAAGTAACTAAGGCCGATCTGCGTTAAGGTAAACGATAAACCTTCTCAACTAAAGTAAGTAACTAAGGGCGAGGCCGAAGGCCGAGCAACGTTCAGGAAGACGATAAACCTACTCAAAGAAATTCAGTATTTGAGGGCGAGGCCGAAGGCCGAGCTGCGTACAGGAAGACTATAAACCTTCTTGAAGAAAGTAAGTAACTGAGGGCGAGGCCGAAGGCCGAGCTGCGTTCAGGAAGAAGATGACCTTTTCGAAGAAAGTAAGTAACAGAGGGCGAGGCCGAAGGCCGAGCTGCGTTCAGGAAGACCATAAACCTTCTCGATGAAAGTAAGTAACTAAGGGTGAGGCCGAAGGCCGAGCTGCGTTCAGGAAGACTGTAAACCTTTTCGAAGAAATCAAGTAATTGAGGGCGAGGCCGAAGGCCGAGCTGCGTTCAGGAAGACTATAAACCTTCTTGATGAAAGTACGTAACTGAGGGCGAGGCCGAAGGCCAAGCTGCGTTCAGGAAGACGATGACCTTTTCGGAGAAAGTAAGTAACAGAGGGCGAGGCCGAAGGCCGATCTGCGTTCAGGAAGACCATAAACCTTTTCGATGAAAGTAAGTAACTAACGGCGAGGCCGAAGGCCGAGCCGCGTTCAGGAAGACTATAAACCTTTTCGAAGAAATTAAGTAATTGAGGGCGAGGCCGAAGGCCGAGCTGCGTTCAGGAAGACTATAAACCGTCTTGAAGAAAGTAAGTAACTATCGCCCATATTTACCTACTGTCATCGAGAAAGTTTAGCGTCTTCCAGGATACAGCTCGGCCTTCGGCCACGCCTCAGTTACTTACTTTCTTCTTTTGAAATACGAATTTCTTCTCCCTCTCCCTCTCCCTTTCCCTCTCCCTCTCCCTCTCCCTTTTTTATTTTTATGGAAACTGACACGGTTGGCTACATCACCTACAACATCCGTGATGTCAGCCCATAACACCGGGTGAACTTGGTGCCACGTTAGTGCTTCCCTTCGGTCGTGCCGGCTACACTGAACTGGACGGAAAACAGAAACTATTTACATAGCCGTTTCGGCCGACCTTTCATTCAGTGCGGTGGTACCAACCCGGGCGGGTTAAACCCTACCACCTAGTGATATAAGAAGGGATTCGTATCCCTTAGTCGCCTTTTACGACATACACGGGGAGAGATGCAGTGGGGCTATTCTTTTAAAGTACCGGCCCCACACGGTCCCTCACCCTCTCCCTCTCCCTCTCCCTCTCCCTCTCCCTCTCCCTCTCCCTCTCCCTCTCCCTCTCCCTCTCCCTCTCCCTCTCCCTCCCCCTTCCCATCCCCCTTCCCCCCTCCCCCCTCCCCTCCCACGCCCCCTTTACTGTAATATACACTTAATTTACAGGAAAACGTAAACGAAAATCCCAATCCTTCTAGTTCTCACAGAAAACGCGATGGTACGGAACCCTCTTTACGCGAGTTCGACTCGAACTTGACCACTTTAAAAAAAAAATTGTTACCATGGGATATACACTTAATTTACAGGAAAACGTAAACGAAAATCCCAATCCTTATAGTTCTCACAGAAAACGCGATGGTACGGAACCCTCTGTACGCGAGTTCGACTCGAACTTGACCACTTTTAAAAAAAAATTGTTACCATGGGATATACACTTAATTTACAGGAAAACGTAAACGAAAATCCCAATCCTTCTAGTTCTCTCAGAAATCGCTATGGTACGGAACCCTCTGTACGCGAGCTCGGCTCGAACTTGACCACTTTTTTTAAAAATTATGTTACTCCGGGATATTCACTACCCATATACGAAGTTTCGTCCAAATCCGTCCAGCCGTTCAGGCGTGAAAGAGGAACAAACAAACAAACAAACAAACAAACAAACAAACAAACATACTTTCACATTTATGATATTAGTGAGATAAGGTGTTTCGTTAGTCATCGCAACTTCGGGAGGGTTACATACGCACTCAAATAAACAGGTTACGCAAAAAAAAATATATGTTTTTAGCATTACTTTTCGAGAAATTTAACAAAACATGTTTGCTACCTACCTAAACATTAACCTGTGTGTAACGTAGGTAACATGCATTGTACGGGGTCAATGACCGTACTATGTTCAAACGCAGAACAGCTGTTTGTTGTAAGTGAGTCACAAGGTCACTATGATTGGTTTTTACAGCTACCTATTTGATTTTATTTTTTTTGTTAGGAGAAATAATGCTCCTATAAACATATGTTTTTTTTTGCGTAAAGTATTTGTTTGAGTGCGTATGTAACCCTCCCGAAGTTATTGACATGACTAACGAAACACCTTATATAGTTACAACTATAGGCTCTTTGCAGCTGCCTAGGTGGTATTTTATTTATCATATTGATTAATTGATTACACAGTAACACTGACATTTCACTAAATTCGTTTAAGTCTCCGCCTCGGTCTCCGCTGACATTCTTCATACAGTTGACAGGAGTTAATTGACCGATATGTTTTAGCGGAACGTGGTGAAATATATTTGTTTTCTCTTTAATTTAGTATTTGAATCATTCGGTATAGAGAATGCTGTATTACTTTTAGAATTTAAGGTACTGAATTGCTTTTAACACAACACAAAAAACACTCTGGCACCATTCGCCGGTTCCCGAGGTAATTTGAGTTAATTTATTGAGTTTCAAATAAAACTGTCAGCGGTTCCTGATTTATTTCCATCGACGTAATGAGACGCCGCCGGGCCTCCGCCGCCGGCCACAGAAATCTAGGAGGACTAGGCGGCTGGAATCTGGCTATCTGAATAAATCTAAACGTCAAATAGGACACTGGCCTGGAATGAAAGATACGACCTTTTTAGGGTTCCGTATCCGGTACTGTCTGTCTGTCTGTCTGTATGTCTGTCTGTCTGTCTGTCTGTCTGTCTGTCTGTCTGTCTGTCTGTCTGTCTGTCTGTCTGTCCGTCGGACTGTCTGTCTGTTCGTCTGTTCGTCCGTCCGTCCGTCCGTCCGCCTGTCTGTCTGTCTGTCAGTCTGTCGGACCACAATCTCCTCTTGTGCAAATTGTAAAAATACGGTGTTAGTGATAAACCTCATGAACTGCTAAAGTTATTTTTAACAGATCGAAGACAGGTCACTGACGTCACTCTGAAAGGAAATAAATAAAGTTCTGAGCCAGGTAAAATAAAAATGGGTATTCCGCAGGGTTCTGCAATGAGTAATACATTATTTTTATTATTTATTAATGATTTAGCCTTAATTAAGATAGATGGTGTGTTAATACTTTTTGCCGATAACACTAGTATAATAGTCTTTGCTGATTCCATGCATGAACTGGAAATAAAATTAAACTTCGTAGTAGGAAAAATATCAGAATGGTTTGCTAAGAACGGACTAATACTAAACACATCGAAAACCTACCATATGGTATTTTCTGGACGGCACTGTGGGTCCCGTGAGCTCTCTATTTCGAATTCCTCTGGCTCTATTGGTTCCCAGTCGCATGACTCGTATGAATCGTATTCATATACGATTTTTAGCATTCTACTTTGACCCAACTCTATGTTGGAAAAGTCACATAGACAAACTATATGACAAGATGGCTAGCCGCTAGAGGTATTTATGCATTAAGAGAGTTACGCCGCTTGATAGGTCCAGAGGTTTTGAAACAATCCTACTATGCACTCATTACTATCGTATGGAGTAATCCTGTGGGGTAACTCAACCGATGCTGAAAGAGTGCTAATACTGCAAAAACGAGCAATTAGGGTATTAGCCAGTGTACCGCGAAAAACATCTCGCAGAGACCTTTTCAAATCCTTGGGTATATTAACTGTGTGCTCTCTCTATATTATATGAAGTAGTAGTATATGTGCGTAAAAATATTATTTTTTTTTAGTTTAACGGCGCTAGTCATAATTATAGTACACGTAACTCAGAGCGATTAAAATCAGTTGCACATAAATCAGCGATGGGTGAAAAAGACCCTGACGTGATCGGACCCAAATTGTACGAAAATGTCCCCGAAAAAATTAGATCTATAAACAGTGACAATGTGTTCCAGAGTCCGCTGAAAATATTTCTTTTAGATAATCCATTTTATAAATTACTAGATGAGCCCGCGGCTCCGCTCGCGGGAAATTCGTATTTGAAAGAAGACAGTAAGTAACTATGGGGGAGGTCGAAGGCCAAGCTGCGTTAAGGTAAACGAAAAAACTTCTCAAATAAAGTAAGTAACTAACGGCGAGGCTTCAGGCTGAGCTGCATTCTAGAAAGAAAATAAACCTTCTCGAAGAAAGTAAGTAACTGAGGGCGAGGCCGAAGGCCGAGCTGCGTTCAGGAAGATTGGCATGCCAGGTACTGGCATTCTGTGTTGAAATGATACACATGCCCGTGGCTGGCGTGCCAGTTTCTATGCCGCTGACAGCTAGCGTGCGAGTCTCCCTCCCCATTCCCCCGTGAGGGGAAAAAAATCAAACGTACTGGCATGCCGCGCATGCCTTGTACTGGAATGTGAGCTACTAGCACAATGGCGATACACATGCTTAACCTTGATTAACCTTCTCTAAGAAAGTAAGTAATTAAGGGCGAGGCCGAAGGGCGAGCTGCGTTCTGGAAGACCATAAACCTTCTCGAAGAAAGTAAGTAACTGAGGGCGAGGCCGAAGGCCGAGCTGCGTTCAGGAAGACGATAAACCATCTCTAAGAAAGTAAGTAATTAAGGGCGAGGCCGAAGGTCGAGCTGAGCTCAGGAAGACGATAAACCTTCTCGAAAAAGTAAGTAACTGAGGGCGAGGCAGAATGCCGACCTACGTTCAGAAAGACTATACACCTCCTCATAGAAAGTAAGTAACTAATGGAGAGGTCGAAGGCCGAGCTGCGTTCAGGAAGAACATAAACCTTCTCGAAGAAAGTAAGTAACTAAGGGCGAGGCCGAAGTCCGAGCTGCGTTCAGAAAGACAATAAACCTTCTCGATGAAAGTAAGCAACAAAGAGCGAGGCCGAAGGCCGAGCTGCGTTCGTGAAGACGATAAACCTTCTCGAAGAAAGTAAGTAACTGAGGACGAGGCCGAAGGCCGAGCTGCGTTCAGGAAGACTACAAACCTTCTCGAAGAAAGTAAGGTTTTTA
Source organism: Nematopogon swammerdamellus (assembly GCA_946902875.1). Lineage (NCBI taxonomy): Eukaryota > Metazoa > Arthropoda > Insecta > Lepidoptera > Adelidae > Nematopogon > Nematopogon swammerdamellus. Next base: position 17,282,859 of record OX336345.1, read on the forward strand.
AGAAAGGACATTTTTGAAAGTTAGGTTGTAGACTTGATTCGATAGTGACCTACATAAGTGAAGCCGCAACCAATGCCAATTTATAATTTACTCCCCTCCCTTCCATTTCTCTACGCCCACCTCCCCTCCCGCCCCTCCCTCACCTCAATCCCTCTATGCCTCTATCCCCCCCCCCCCCCCCCCTCCACCTTGTTATTAATCGAAATATTGCTAAGTGGTCATATTTCACTTCACTGCTAACCTCATAAGCCATTTAGCGTGATAGTAAGTAGCCTATAGTTGAAGGGAAGAATCAAGCTATCCGTAGAATTGTTATTTATTAAAAGTCGAACCCTAGAGTTGAAGGCGGTCGGTTATTTTTGCTTGCTTTAGCACCGCCTTCAACTGGGTTCGATTTTTTTTTTCATACATTTTTGAAGGCGGTTTTATATTTTTTTAAATAGTTTTTTATATCACAGTTTTTTATTTTAGTAATTTTTTGCTATTAATGTACTCGGCGGAATCGCTTTCCAATTCGATCTTGACCAAATTGAAATGGGACCACACGGAAAGCACCAGCTTTCAAATGAAAAAAGAATTTTCAAAATCGGTTCACCCAGTCGAAAATCCGCCCGCCCCTCCCTCACTTCCCTCCCTCTATGCCGGTATTTACCCCCCCTCCCCCTCCCCCCCGCCACTTCACTACTAACCGTACCGTACATTTAGCTTGATGGTAAGTAGCCTATAGTTGATGGGAAGAATCAAGCTATTCGTTGAATTTTTTTAAAATTAAAATCGGTTCAGTGGTTCTCGAGTTATAAGCGGACAGACAGACATGTATACATACATACATACAGGCAGAAATCAGACGTTGGATTTTATTAAAGGTAAGGAAGGAGGAAGGAAGGAAGGATAAGGATATGGAAATGATTTTTTTTTCATATTGTAAATAAACAATATTGCTGACTTGGACGATTCAAATGAATCTTTTATATGTATAAATTTGACTGAACCCTATGTTCTTTGTACTTTATTATCTTTTTTAAAGATAACCTTTTACTTATTATTTTTATTTTTTATTAGATGTAGTGTCACATAATTAAACATTTACATAATTAAAAATTAGCATGTAAGTTAAGCATTTATAAAAAAAGCTCTGTAAGGTTTCTGCCCGATTCTTCCTTCCTTCCTGTTTTTGTTTTATCCCGATAATACTATGACGAACCATATTGAATATGCATATGTCTCAATGTTAAAAATTGTAACAAATATACTGAGAACAACTTAATTTTTAATGAAATACGCAAGTGTAAATCATGGCAACACTGCCCGTATCGGGTCGGACCGCAACCGGCTCGGACGGATCGACGGCGACGCACAACGGTATCGGCCCTGCTTAACGGAACGGAATAAGTATGGCGATATATTGTCTTTTTTGACCTTCCGTTTTCATCCTTTTCTTACCAGACTGGGTGAAAACGGCATGTAATATTGCCGCCCTTAATGTTTCCTTTTTAAAATACTGCTGCGAAGGGAATAAGGACCTGCCTGCCTGCCTGCCCTTCATGACTTTACCAAGTGCTTGAGTTTACCAGAACATATGCTATGCCAGAAAATACATTCATGATTCCTCTCTCAATTCCGACAATCATAACTATGACACACGGGGTAAGAATAATGTACAACTAATAACACATAGATTAGCTAAAACTACAAAAAGCTTTATTTGTAATAGTGTTAGATTTTATAATAAACTGTCTCCTAACATAAAACAATTAGATGTCAATAATTTTAACGACGGATTAAAATAATGTTAATTGAAAAGAGTTATTATAGTATTAAGGATGCATTAACTGACCGTAATTTTATCTAAGAGTCTGACTACTGTTTTTCCCACTAACAAATTTTGACAATTCGATACACTTTGTATCATTTGATTTTTAATATGACTTATTACATTTCTTTGTAATAAACGTAAACTGTTTTATTTGACTTGATATAATATGAAATATAAAAATTGACGATGGCACTATACACCAGATATAGGTAATTTAAATAGGCTGTGGTCAGATTCTTCAGTATTCATGTTTATGCTGTAAAAATATTAAATGCTCTTGTGAGCGGTAGTATGGGTTAATTATTTGTAAGTTACTATAATATAATACTTATAAGGTACTAACAAAACATTGTGACTTGCGAAGTTTGTTTGTCAGTTTTTCTTCGCATTGAATTTAGAACTGGCGGAATTTTCGACATGTCCAAGCGTAGGTTACCTACCTATGGATGAAATTATACAATAAACAATAAATACGAATTTCACGCGAGCGAAACCGCGGGCAAAAGCTAGTTACTAATATATTCTTATGCCGGCACTTCAACTGGCTTACCGTATTCGTGATTGTTGCAAAAATTTTAGTTTTATCTCGCTCTAAAGAAGCCATTAATTAAAGGGAGACGAAACGGGAATTTTTGCCAAATATTTGTGTGCATACAGCCAAGTGTGGTGCCAGCATAACAGTCAAAACCAATTATACAGCACAATGCAGTATAGAGATAGATATATAATACAATGAGTTTGTATTACGTCGCTGCGCTCCTTTATAGAGAGAATCTGAGCGTTGGTGGGTGAAGCTTCGTTGGTGAGCGCCACGAACCGCGTTCGGGTCCGATCGGCAGTCATCGGCCGTGCTCCGTCGCGCGATGCAGAGGGATCAATTTCTTAGTTTTATTCCTAAAATTCAGCCAAAATGGTCAACTGTTGTGTTTTAATTTGCAAATCTGACTCAAATAAGAAGACTAGAATCGTGAATGGTCTAAGATTCCACAGGGAATTGGTATTTTGGTGATATTTTAACCGGGAGCGACGGCGGTGGCGGATTTCCTATAGAACGTACTAAGTCTAAATCATATTTTTTCCAGAATATTTATATAATAAATAATCCATGTGATTACGTATTTAATTTAAGTAGTACTAGCTTTTGCCTGCGGCTTCGCTCGCGTGAAATTCGAATTTAAAAAGAAGAAAGTAATTAAGCCCGCCCCCGTACCTTTTCGGTTTGTATGACAGCCACATCATAGCGTAACCGGAACTGAATTTTATTTAGCCTATCCTATGTCTCGTATAGGTAAATGTGCTTGTACTAAGTTTCATCAAATTCGGATGATCGGTTTAAGAGCTATGGTGGAATATACATAGTTATATACATACAGAAAATAGTTCTAAAAATCGTCAATTTAGTTTTAGTATCATACATCTAGAGTCTACAAACGCAATATCTCATAAAACAAAGTAACTTACTCCATGGCCATCCCTTACAGATTTATTATTAGTAGGTATTGATGATAAAGTTCCAAAATAGGAGGCAGATATGATCTTTCGTGTATTTTTTTTAAACAAAGTAAAAGTCAATACTCTATGGAAGGACTTTAGGGCTCGGTTACTTTATTAAACGACGCATGTTCACGTAGGTATCTTATTTTAAAAAATTTTTATTTTTTCAAAAAATGGCCGCTATTTCGAAACGAATGGATTGAGCTTAACGTAAATCACGCATACTTCGTTCTTAAGCAACCCTGAGCGCGGTCAGTACTGGATGAGTGACCGCTCGACCGTTGGAGCTGACCGTGGTTCGGATTCCATGTTAACCTGTAGGCCCCTTCTCTTCATACCTTACAAGGTGGTAGGGTTTATCCCGGCCGGGTTGATACCACCGCTCTGACAAAACGTCGGTCGAAACGGCTATGTAAATAGTTCGCGTTTTCCGACCAGCTCAGTGTAGCCGACATGAAATGAAGGGAAGCACCGACATGGCACCTAGCTCACCTGGTGTTATGGGCTGACATCACGGATGTTCTAGGTGATATAGGTAGCCAACTGTGGGAAAACAGTGCCCCGTAGAGAAAATTTGTGTTATACCGATGAAAGTTCATAAAATTGTCAACAACTTTTATTCTATTCACTTTTTTCGAATTCCGAACCGTTTTCGAGCTACACGCTTAGGAAAAGTGTAAATTTTTGAAAAATTGATTTTTACCTCATATTTCTCATCAAACATTCCTTCATATCGTCATACACAATTGAAGGGAATTGAATTCTCTATAACTTCTGGTTTCACAATATCTTTCTCAGGTGAATAGCTTAGACGATATGAAGGAATGTTTGATGAGAAATATGAGGTAAAAATCAATTTTTCGAAAATTTTCACTTTTCCTAAGCGTGTAGCTCGAAAACGATTCGGAATTTGAAAAAAGTGAAAACATTAGAAGTTGTAGATAATTTTATGAGCTTTCATTCGGTATAAGACAATTTTTCTCTACGGGGCACCGTTTTCGAGATCGTAGCGAAAAACCCAAAAGCAGGACCTTATTTGGGCCCCGCCCCCTCCGGCTCACCTCGTAGACGCCAGGACTTTTAGTATGTTTACTCCCTATGCACCCCGAACAGGTTTCTGAAGAAATCGCATTTGACCCTGCTCACACACTGTACACCTCCTTTATTGCCTGAACTATAAGGTTATCAGAAGAAAAAAAAATCCCCCTTTACAAAAGAGAAGAAAAAGAGTGCATGGAATTTTAAAGCCTTTATCTGTACATTTATTTTTAAAGTCCTAAACGAGTGATATTCAAAATAAACTTGAATTTTTGGAGCATTTTACGAAAACCACCATCCTTTGCGTTTTCCTAGTATAGTAATGTAGTAGTGATAGCTAACTCATAATCCGCAACTTTTTGTGTGAGGTTTAGTTAAATTCCAAAAGACCTCAATCATGTTTTCGTTCGAATGTTGAATTTTAAAAATTCATAAATTTTGATTTAAAAAACTTTTGTTATGTTATGTTTTTTTTCACTAATTTGTCGTAAATACGAATCTTTCATGTTGGCAAGTACCTGAGCGATCGAGCTTTGCTCGGTGTCTACACCTATCTATGTAGATGAATAAACTTGAAAAAGTAACATTATCTAAATACAATTAAATTTCGTCGAAATCGTTAAAGCCGTTTCCGAGAAACAAATATATACATACAAAAAGTAAGCACCGTAAGAATTCAATATATTAAGGTACATACAACCTCACTTACAATACAAATTAAATTTTGCAAAATAAGAGATACATTGTTTCTACGCTTGGACGCTTTCCGTTCGCGCATGCCCGAGTAGGAGCCGAACGTCGTTCCCCTGCCCGCACTACACCGCGCAGCGGGCTTCATTCTTTCTCGTAGCCGTGTGCCCATAGGGTCGCTCTATAAAGGAGCGCAGCGACGTAATACAAACTCTTTGATATAATACAATACAATGTTCCAATGACATTTTCAAAAGAGGAATTTTAAAGATCAATATCCAAGACCGTATTTCTCGTTTGCAAAGAAACAGTGTAGCTACTTACGTTTCCCATTTCCGAATACACTGAAATACAAGTGCATACTGGTTACCCGGTTAGTTACTGCGAGTAACCACCCTTCTATGTATATCCGTGAGCCCATACATAACCAGACCTCGTAAAGTGTAAAAGGCACTAAGCGTAAATTTAATGAAATGGAACGACGTTTCCACTTTTATTGACTTCCCTTCGAACTAACGAGGTCATATAAAACGGTAATATAATATTTTCTCATCCTCTCTAGTGTCTATCCATTTTATATTTATGCTCGCAACCTTACATATGACTATTTTTACAGGAGATGCGTCATGTCATGTAACATGTTTAGCACCATCCCACTTTTTGATGTGTAAACATCAACATATACCGGCATTTATGTATGTCTAATGTAGGTAGGTACTACTTTTTTTATGGAAACTGACAGGGTTGGCTACATCACCTACAACATCCGTGATGTCAGCCCATAACACCGGGTGAACTAGGTGCCATTTTAATTATAACTAATAAAAAAAATTCCAATGAAACAACGTATCCACGGTCTTACTAACCGGTTCTGTAGGTCTTTTATTCACGGAACCGGGAAAATGTGGGACGCACTCCCTGCTCATCTATGTCCTCTCAAGTACAGCCCTGGGGGTTTTTCAAAAGGGGCGTGACAAGGCTCCTGTCAGGCCGGCATGGCATTCGCAATGCCCGCGCATCACAGAATCGCATGAGCACACATGGGCATCGTTAGTCACCTACTCGTAAGTGAAACGACGCCTCATGTTGCGCTTTCCATAAAAAAAAAAACTGATTAATATACATTTTAGTTCAAAATGTATTTCTTTCGGTCGAAGGCTTAATATCAAATTATCAGAGGAATACAAGTTAATTAATTACATTGAACATTCAAGATAATGCGTAAAATTATTTAACAATAACCACGTAAAGCGCTAATCGAGCTGACTGAAGTTCGTCGATTTATCATTTCCAAGTTTCGAATAAGCGCAGATAGAAATATTTGAACGTCCACGAAGAAAGGGCTAAAGAAGAACAGTTTCCAATTCGCCGAATATCTCATGAATTTTAATGTTCAATATTCGATTGTACCCAGCCGAAATCTGAAGAAATTGTCTAATGCTTCAACTAACGAAGCAAAGTTTGTCAGTTTTTCAATATCCGCCCGCATATCTAAAAGTGAATTATGGGGATGGTGGATTATACAAGACTGGATGTCGACGGGATATAAATTATACGTAACAAAAACTGACGATTTGTGATAAGGTTTAGAGTGCTTCATTTTCGGTGATCGTAAGTATAACACGACCGCATTAACAGTACACAGTAAGGATTAAAAAAACAATTTTGTTTACAAATTTATATTCTGCATGGCAAAAGGTTTATGAACATTGAATCAGTGTTACGAATCACATAGGTACACAATATGCTATTTTTTATCCGGGTTCGCTATCGTTAAGTAGGACTGGCTATAATGCGAGCGAAACCACGAGGAAGCTACTTAATGAATAAAACTGCTTACATAACACTCATTTATTTGGTTCAAAATTACTATAACCACCTATAACCATCACACACCTATCACCTCTCCCGCGATGCACTTGGGCGGGGACTGAATACTGAACTGAACTGTATACCAGTACAAGATGCTGAGAGTCTAAAACGACCAGACGAAGACGAATATAGTAGAAACTGTGCAAAATATATATAGTAAATTTCATAAAAAAACCGTTCATTAGTTAACAAGAAGTCAAAAGTTACACAATGTTGATATACGATAATAGTACTTATAATATGTAAATAGGTATTGAGCGCGAACGCGTGAGTATACGTTGTGGCGTTTCCGACCGTACTCGCCAGACGTGAGCGCGGGGAAGCGACGCGGGAAGCGGGGGTGATCTCGAATCTCGAGTATGATTTTAACGTTGCCATATTATACAGTACAAACTTTCCGTCGGTGCTTTCCCCCAGCGAGCTGAAAACGTTGCTTTTCACGCATAGTTATCGCAAGCGCCATTTTCAAATTTTATACCAGTACGTATTTTTGCGTTATTTGGTAATCTAACTCTGAAATTGAGACCATTGTGGTATTTAGAATTTCAGAGGTAGATTTTAAATATTTTTTTTCAATCAATGATCTGGTGTGTTCCACCGATAAGTAAGTGGCTGGTGTGTACGTGTACCACCGATAAGTAAGTGGTCCTGTTACAAAGTGCCCGTATTGTCGTTCTGTTCTGGTATGGACGAAATATACTATATATATTTCAAATCAAATCAAATCAAAATATGTTTATTGCCTTTTAAAAATTTTGCAAAAGGTACAACTTAACGCCGTAGGCGTTCTCCTCCAGCCAACCTTTGGGTTATCATGAATGAGTGTGGAGTGGCAGAGAACAAATAAGAATGATGTAGATAATTTCAACAAATTATACAATATAAATATAAATAAATAGATAAAAATATATAAATACATACAAATATACACGAATAAAATATACAGAGAAAACTAACATTAGACTCTAATCCATAAATAGCGAGTAATTTATCGTTCCAGAAAGTGAGACATTATACGCATTTTAAACATAAACAGCGACTGCGATAGACGAATTTCGAGGTTCGATATTTAAGTATATATATATATATATATATATATATATATATATATATATATATATATATATATATATATATATATATATATATAAGTATATTTCGTCCATGTGTTCTGGTCTATCCTCGTCTCTATCCCTAATTTTGGCCACATAGTAAATGATTTGTATAGCATGTGTATACCGTTGGAAAAGGCATAAACTAGCAAACTTTTTAAAAGAAAAAGAAACTCTCATTTGCTGTCAGTTTTTTTTTATGAATTAGGAAATTAAGATTCTGTTATATGTTTGCATGTTCTCCGGACTTTGGCAGGTCATAACGACGGGTCATAAGTCCTTTTCATGGTATTAACTTTATCAAATAATATTTTTGCTAGAACAAGGATACATCATAAAATCCAATAAATTTTATTTCGTGTTGATTCAATCATAAACAAAAAAGTTATAGGGGTTTAAGCTGGGATTTTGGTAATTAAAAAAAAAAAAAGACACCTGACAAAAGGTATCACGGGTCAAAACGTTGCAAATGACCCCACTTACCTACAAAAAATTTTTGTCGGTCGATGTGCCGAACAGCCTGTATATTGCGCGATAAATCATATTTCCTCCACTTAAACATTTTACACATTACACGTCTCACTGAAGAGGCCGACCTTTTGACCACTAGGCTAACAGAAATTGTTTCTTTCATTATAACCTCCTCCTTTGGCAGACTGAATTAGAGATTATGTGATTACTTTTACGAGAGTGATTAGAAAATAAAAGGGCACGAAAAACCGTTTCTTAATCTAAAAACTTTCAGGATTTTCGTGCTAACAAAATCGTACACTATAAGGAAAATACTTCTACAGAAACATTAGGCGTAATTGCACTAAGTGCCGAGGAAGATGCAAAATAAAAAGGCTTCAACATTTCTTAATCTTGAATAGAGACATTTCTGAGCAGCCTTACTTCTGAACCTTCTTGAAATAAATAACTAAGTTGGGCTTTTACTTTAAGACTCTTCTTTTTATGGGTGAATGTGCCCAGGGACCAATAGTGCTGTCGACAAAGCCAAAATCACCTCACATCACAAAAACATGCTCATTGAGGTGTCATTCCGGCAGATTTGCGGACTGTTGAAGGGCTGTTTAGCTTAAAATATACTTCTCTGAAGACACGCACGGTGCATATCGTTTTCGACGAAAGACAGTCAGTGGTGAAAAAATTATAACAGCTGTTCAGTTTTGGCGTTGCGTTTTTAAAGGCCCTCTGACGTCACTCACTGCAAACGATAAACAACGCCTTGGAGCTTGTGTTGTCCCCTATAATTGCGCCAGATAGTATGGACCACAGAGATCGTAACCCGCCGCGCCGACGCAGGGAGCATGGGCTATCCAAATTCTTTGGTATGGACAAAAGTACGTCAGTGACATCTCACCCGGGAGTGTCAATGTCAATGTTAATGTAAATTACTAGCGTTACTGTTATTAGTGTTAATGTTACTAAATCGCAATTCGAAAGGTGTTCATCCTTCGATTATACCATGTTTTAGGTATGATCGAAGTGTTCATGAAAATCCTCGCGTAGGATTTTTTAACCCTTGAAACATAACCTACCTTGAAACATACATCGTTTGCAATGCATGTTTTACACAGTATGTTTTATCAGGTACCTCCGCGTAAAGGCCACCGTAAACCAATGACAAACACGACCTGATGGGAATCCATCTCCGAGAAATCCATGAACACGGGCTAGGCTCACACGCTCATATTTTATCAGCCAAGCTCGAGCCTGATCCAGGCTTATAAGCGCTGTTGTCGCTACGGCCTTCAAAGATAAGCGAAGGATTATACGAGTACCCTCTCTGCCGATATACTTAGAAGTTTCGGGTTTGTTCATAATGAGAGCTATTTGTTTGTAATATTTTCAATGTAAATAATTTTATTAAATTATTTATTCTAAGTAAAAATTTTCTTTTGTAATTTCCATACGTTTTTGTAGCGATAAACTCGAAATATGTATTGGGCTAACATATGTACTTATGAAAATTTCGTTCTATGCTGCGTGTGTCGTGTTTTAAATTCGAATTACCAAAGTTAATATTGGAGTAAACGGTTTTAGCAGTTTTGTGTTAACACTAGTTGTTTCAGCATATTTAAGTGTGATTGAAATACGACTAGCTGTATGAGGTTTCGTTGGATTTGGAGGAGCTGTTGACTTTCCATGTCAAATCCTAACAAATAAGTTTCTACGGGCGACCGGCGGCCGTGTAACATATGCCAATATATGAATATATTTATAACTCGAAAACGACTTGATCGATTTACATACGGTTTTCACTGTTACATTCTGTCATTTCTCAAGATAGTTTATGGCTTTAGTTTATAAGATTAGTTTATTTATTATAAATCATAACGCTGCGTTATCGGCGGCCTGAGTTGTGAGCAAAATGTCACGCGAAGCAAAGCCACGGGTAAAAGCTACTAAATAAATTAATCCGTAATTATGAAAGTTTTCTTATATAGTACCCAAGAAATTTTTACTAAAACAAGATCCGCCGTTGTGGCCGTATGAGAAGGACAACCCATGCGTGCGTGGGAAGAGTTCTTACACAAATGCGTAACTGGGAAGAGACGTACTCTTGCGCCATATTCAGCCAATGAATTATTAATTAAGCCATATTCATTGGCTGTCTTCCTCTAAAAACAGATCTTAGCATATATCCTTTTTAGGGTTCCGTGTCCGGTACGGGACCCTATTACTAAGCCTACGCCGTCTGTCTGTCTGTCTGTCTGTGCCTCCGTCCGTCCGTCCGTCTGTCCGAGGGCTGTATCTCTTGAACCGTATTAGGTAGCCCGTTGAAATATTCACAGAATATGCGTTATTATGGCCGATATAACAAGAAATAATAATAAAAATAAGAAAAAGTAAAAAATTCACGGGGTTCCCATAGAAGAAACCAAAAAGTGTATGTCGTGCACGCCATCTACCGAATAGATTATGAAGCATTTTAAATAATGACATTTAACTAATATGAAGCATTTCATAGCACGCCATAAATGGCGTGAGTGGCGCTAGCCATGACATGGCGATACGGAACCCTCGGTGCGCGAGTTCGACTCGCACTTGGCCGGTTTTTAATGTTTGGAGGTATTTGTCAGTCAGACCACATTGTTCGTTATGGTTTTTTAACCCCCGACGAAAAAATCGGAGGGGTGTTATAAGTTTGACGTGTGTGTGTGTGATTGTGTGTGTGTGTGTGTGTCTGTCTGTGGCATCGTAGCTCCCAAACGGATGGACCGATTTGGATGCGGTTTTTTTTATTAGAAAACTGGTTTAATCGGGATGGTTCTTAGCTATGTTTGTAATCAAGTAATCAAGTAATTAAGTAATAAAAAAATTTATGATCTTAAAAAGTGGACCGATTTTCATGCGGTTTTTTTTTAAAAGCTTGAAATAAAAGTTAAATTACAAATTTAAAAAACCCCCGACCCTTAAAAAGTCCAAAATAATTTCCGTTTACTTACTTAAAGGAGTCGGGGGACCGCTAAGTAAATACAATATAAAAACTCAAGAGCTGCGCGGGCATTTACTTAGCGGTCCTCCGACTCCTTTAAGTAAGTAAACGGAAATTATTTTGGACTTTTTAAGGGTCGGGGGTTTTTTAAAATTGTAATTTAACTTTTTTAAGCATATTTTCACCAGCACTCAAACGTTTATGTATTTTTTATGTCTTGAAGAAATATATAAGTAATAAACAAAATGCTATTCCTGTTTATATTTTGCGTGCAATATTGGGACGCCCAGAGAAGCCCTCAAGTTAATTATTTAATCTGATGAAGTCTCGAAGTTTCCTTCTTCTTATAAATTAGTTCTGGCGCAGAGTTTCGTATTTTTACTAGAAAATAATTTAGAGGACGCTCATAGCAGACTTTATTAATTATTTGTTGTCCCTTTGCTTTCACCAAAGGATTTGCTTCGGAGCTCACTAAGTTGACCGGGCATTGACGAAAGAGTGCTTGGTACAATTTATAATTTAAGAGCATGTCGGCCGCCATACTAACTTTCTACTCAATAGTTGTGTCGCTGTTGGATCAAATTATAAGTTAATTTAATAAAATATTTTTTTGTTGTTGTTTATTGATCATTCATGTGGCAGTTAGACTGGACTCGAACTTGTCACAATTTGTTCTATCCGGTTCTATTACACCCACGAAGAAGAACCGGCAAGAAACTTGGCAGGGTGTTTTTTTTTTCATACATATTATTATTTTTAAGATTTTAGTGACTAGCTACTTATTAGCATCGCTTACAGTCTATCGAAAACAGAGAGTTATGACTACAAAAACGTTTTTTTATTATTATTTGTTAGCATATCCATCATAATAAGATATATTTATTATTTACTAGCTGAGCCCGCGGCTCCGCTCGCGTGAAATTCGTATTTCAAAGAAGAAAGTAAGTAACTGAGGGCGAGGCCGAAGGCCGAGCTGCGTTCAGGAAGACTATAAACCTTCTCGAAGAAAGTAAGTAACTAAGGGCGAGGCCGAAGGCCGAGCTGCGTTCAGGAAGACTATAAACCTTCTCGAAGAAAGTACGCAACTGAGGGCGAGGCCGAAGGCCGAGCTGCGTTCAGGAAGACTATAAACCTTCTCAAAGAAAGTACGTAACTATGGGCGAAACCAAAGGCCGAGCTGCGTTCAGTAAGACTATAAACCTTCTCGAAGAAAGTAAGTAACAAAGGGCGAGGCCGAAGGCCGAACTGCGTTCATGAAGAATATAAACCTTCTCGAAGAAAGTAAGTAACAAAGGGCGAGGCCGAAGGCCGAGCTGCGTTCAGGAAGACGATAAACTTTCTCAAAGAAAGTAAGTAGCTGAGGGCGAGGCCGAAGGCCGAGCTGCGTTCAGGAAGACTATAAACCTTCTCGAAGAAAGTAAGTAACAAAAGGCGAGGCAGAACGCCGAGCTACGTTCAGGATGACGATAAACTTTCTCGAAGAAAGTAAGTAACTGAGGGCGAGGCCGAAGGCCGAGCTGCGTTCAGGAAGACTATAAACCTTCTCGAATAAAGTAAGTAAGAAAGGGCGAGGGCGAAGGCCGGGCTGCGTTTAGGAAGACTATAAACCTTCTCGAAGAAAGTAAGCAGCAAAGAGCGAGGCCGAAGGCCGAGCTCCGTTTAGGAAGACGATAAACTTTCTCAAAGAAAGTAAGTAAGTGAGGGCGAGGCCTAAGGCCGAGCTGCGTTCAGGAAGACTATAAACCTTCTCGAAGAAAGTAAGTAACAAAGGGCGAGGCTGAAGGCCGAGCTGCGTTCAGGAAGACTGTAAACCTTCTCGAAGAAAGTACGCAACTGAGGGCGCAGCCGAAGGCCGAGCTGCGTTCAGGAAGACTATAAACCTTCTCAAAGAAAGTAAGTAACTATGCCCGAAACTGAAGGCCGAGCTACGTTCAGTAAGACTATAAACCTTCTCGAAGAAAGTAAGTAACAAAGGGCGAGGCGGAAAGCCGAGCTGCGTTCAGGAAGACTATAAACCTTCTCGATGAAAGTAAGTAACAAAGGGTGAGGCCGAAGGCCGAGCTGCGTTCAGGAAAACGATAAACTTTCTCGAAGAAAGTAAGTAACTGAGGGCGAGGCCGAAGGCCGAGCTGCGTTGAGGAAGACTATAAACCTTCTCGAAGAAAGTACGTAACAATGGGCGAGGCCGAAGGCCGAGCTGCGTTCAGGAAGATGATAAACTTTCTCAAAGAAAGTAAGTAACAAAGGGCGAGGCCGAAGGCCGAGCTGCGTTCAGGAAAACAATAAACCTTCTCGAAGAAAGTAAGTAACTGAGGGCGAGGCCGAAGGCCGAGCTGCGTTCACTAAGACGATAAACTTTCTCGAAGAAATTAAGTAACTGAGGGCGAGGCCGAAGGCCGAGCTGAGTTCAGGAAGTCTATAAACCTTCTCGGAGAAAGTAAGTAATAAAAGGCGAGGCCGAAGGCCGAGCTGCGTTCAGGAAGACGATAAACCTTCTCGAAGAAAGTAAGTAAGGAGGGTGAGGCCGAGGGCCGAGCTGCGTTCAGGAAGACTATAAACCTTCTCGAAGAAAGTAAGCAACAGAGGGCGAGGCCGAAGGCCGAGCTGCGTTCAGGAAGACGATAACCTTTTCGAAGAAAGTAAGTAACAGAGGGCGAGGCCGAAGGCCGAGCTGCGTTCAGGAAAAATATAAATCTTCTCGAAGAAATTAAGTAATTGAGGGCGAGGCCGAAGACCGAGCTTCGTTCAGGAAGACTATAAACCTTCTTGATGAAAGTACGTAACTGAGGGCGAGGCCGAAGGCCGAGCTGCGTTCAGGAAGACTATAAACCTTCTTGATGAAAGTAAGTAACTGAGGGCGAGGGCGAAGGCCGAGCTGCGTTCAGGAAGACGATAAACCTTCCCGAAGAAATTAAGTAATTGAGGGCGAGGCCGAAGGCTGAGCTGCATTCAGGAAGACTATAAACCTTCTTGATGAAAGTACGTAACTGAGGGCGAGGCCGAAGGCCGAGCTGCGTTCAGGAAGACGATGACCTTTTCGAAGAAAGTAAGTAACAGAGGGCGAGGCCGAAGGCCGAGCTGCGTTCAGGAAGGCCAATAACCTTCTCGATGAAAGTAAGTAACTAAGGGCGTTGCCGACGGCCGAGCTGCGTTCAGGAAAACTATAAACCTTCTCGAAGAAATTAAGTAATTGAGGGCGACGCCGAAGGCCGAGCTGCGTTCAGGAAGACTATAAACCATCTTGAAGAAAGTAAGTAACTATCGCCCATAGTTACTTACTGTCATCGAGAAGGTTTAGCGTCTTCAAGGATTCAGGTCGGCCTTCGGCCAAGCCCTTAGTTACTTACTTTCTTCAAGAAGGATTATAGTCTTCCTGAACGCAGCTCCACCGTAGGCCTCGCCCTCAGTTACTTACTTTTTTCTTTTGAAATACGAATTTCACGCGAGCGAATCCGCGGGAAAAAGCTATCGATATTAAAATAAGAAACTTAAGTTAAAATAATATTCGCCTCGCCCCGCTGCTGCCCCCTCTCCCTCTCCCTCTCCCTCTCCCTCTCCCTCTCCGCCTCCGCCTCCGCCTCCGCCTCCGCCTCCGCCTCCGCCTCCGCCTCCGCCTCCGCCTCCGCCTCCGCCTCCGCCTCCGCCTCCGCCTCCGCCTCCGCCTCCGCCTCCGCCTCCGCCTCCGCCTCCGCCTCCGCCTCCGCCTCCGCCTCCGCCTCCGCCTCCGCCTCCGCCTCCGCCTCCGCCTCCGCCTCCGCCTCCGCCTCCGCCTCCGCCTCCGCCTCCGCCTCCGCCTCCGCCCCGTCCCCGTCCCCGTCCCCGTCCCCGTCCCCGTCCCCGTCTCCGTCTCCGTCTCCGTCTCCGTCTCCGTCTCCCTCTCCCTCTCCCTCTCCCTCTCCCTCTCCCTCTCCTCTCCCTCTCCTTGATTTAACTATAACGCAGAAACACGTAATTCTTTATTTCATACCAAAAGCCTAAATATGAATCGTTATATCCCTAAATTGAGAAATGATGGGTTCCCCATACAAACGTTCATCCTCTATTTCACCCCCTTAGGGGTTGTTTTTTGAGACAAAAGGTAGCCTATGTCCTTCCTCAGGATGCAATTCATCTCTGTACAAAATTTTATAAAATCCTAAAATCTAATTTTGAAATCATCCCCTATTGTAATTTAAGGGTTGATTTAGCAAAAACGCTGAAACACGTAATTCTTTATTTCATACCAAAAGCCTAAATATGAATTGTCATATCCCTAACTCGAGAAATGCTAGGTTCCCCATACAAACTTTCATCCCCTATTTCACCCTCTTAAGGGTTGTTTTTTGAGACAAAAGGTAGCCTATGTCCTTCCTCAGGATCCAATTCATCTCCGTGCAATATTTGATCGAAATCTGTTCAGCGGTTTAGGCGTGAAAAGGTAACAGACAGACAGACAGACAGACAGACAGACAACAGAGTTACTTTCGAATTTATAATATTAGTATGGATATACCTATCTCTGAGAAAACTTCAACCTATTACGGTTCAAAAGATACAGCCCTCGGACGGACAGGCAAACAGACGACGCGGCGTAGGCTTAGTAATAGGCTTCCATATGCATACGGAACCCTACAAACGGTCTGAGTTCTTTAGGTACGACGTGCAGTCCCCGCTTATGCACAGCAGGCTTACGCTTCGAAAAAGCATCGAGTTTAAAATTGAATACCATAGCAGAATCGATTAATTCTACACAAAGCGTGTTTATTTGGTGACTTGATTGTAAATAAATTTAGTTCATTTTCTCTCGCCAACATTCACGAATTCCTCTCTCCGTTAGCAGCATTTATTTCGGCCGCTCGGAGGCGCAAGTGCTTGCTCTCTCACTCATTGTAGGTTTCGGTATTGTGCGGGCTAGATCGTTGTCGTTTCGTGATTTCACACGAGTGCACAAAGCCATTTCAAATCGGTAAATCGTAAAACGTTTTGCGACTTTGCGAGTATATTTTGTTAAAGTTATATTTGCTATTGTGAATACTGAATTTATTTGAACAATTCTTAAGTTTTAAGGATATGGGCCTAGGTGCTAGGAAAACGATAAGTGAGAGATATCGTATGGGGAATCTGTCATAACGTCCCTTTAAAACTAAGTACAAGTTGAAAAAGCAAAGGCTAAAAAAGGCATATTTTTTTTTTTAATAAAACTATTTCTTTGCAAGGCGTGACCTATCATGTGGACAAATGAAAGTCTGCCTTTAGAATATTTCTATTAAAAATATGTATTGCAAGAAGCACAATATTAGCTATTAAACTATAAAAGCTAGGTATCGATGGATGTTATTTTTTTAAACAATTAGTCCCGGGGCACAGCCACCCGTGATAGATGGCTGTGGCTGTGGTACCAATGGTGCAGTCGACAAAGCCCATTTCACCTCTCCAAGCTCAGTGAGACGCCATCTCAGCAGATTTACCTATTAATATGACGTTTGAAGCTGTATATGGACTGTATATATCTTTAAATACGCCATAAGTACGAATACAGGGAAGTCGTAAATAATTTTTAAAAATAAAATATAGTCTCAGTAGTGTATAATTGGGCTGTTTGATTCACCTCGTCAGAAACATCGAGCTGCTCAATCATAATCGCATTCGCTTCGCTCATACTCATGATTCAAACAGCTCGATCTGTCTGTCGAGGTGAAATCAAACAGCCCAATTATAAACTACGTCTGCGATGCAGGTGCAGATCGTTTGCATTGCAGAGCTCTTTGAGCGTTAAAATCGCTTTTTGATCGGTAAACTGAATGCCGATGGCAGAATGGTAATGTTTAGGTGCTAAATAGATTACAGTTTTCACAGCAATCGATATGAAGATACGATGGCTATACCGAAGAATGAAAAAACCAAGTAATAAATGCGATCGAATTTTAAACCTTTTATTTAAAAAATTATATTTTCATCACACCACTTCTTTAGACATATTACATTTTTCAAAGCACAACATTTCTTATGACTTATACAATTATAATAGTATGGCTCATCACAATACTTTTCTTCTAAAATCTTAAAATTAGGACAATTCAAGCTTTCTAGATTTATTACATTTTCATTTCCAAGTAATTGTATTATCCATGCCACTTTTTCTTCACCTTTACAATAAATTTTTTTATCGCTAAAATACGGTTTAACAATTTTATTAAATTCATACATATGCATGAAACCCCCGCCCCAGGAAATTTCCCGATTTCGTTGCAGCCAATTGACTTGTCTTCTTTCTTCAATGCTTAATTTCTCATAGGGAAATGGTGCTTTTAGAACAAAAACTTGTGTATTCGTGTCTGCAAGCATCGCTAGTTCTTTGAGAATAAATTTGTTCTCAGAAGTTTTAAATCCTTGAACGTCCACTATGATAGGTTGAGCCATTATGTTAGTTTCCTCACAATACTGCTTAGAGGCTTATATTCTATTAAACAGTCGTTAATTATAAGACAGTAAGCTGCTGTTTTGTCAGGTATTTCCTGCTGGCTCTGAATTTCCAGTCGAACGTCAATTACCCCAGCTTTCACAGTCTCGTTTTGATGAGAACAGTCTATTACGAAAAGTGGTGCTTTTGTTTTAAAATCGGTTAAACTTAGCAACGAGCTCGGCTGACGGCCGTAGTAAGACTGTTGAAACTTGCAGTATAACTCGTATAATAAAGCATACTTCGACTCATTAAATTTTATGGAGAGGAGGTCATACGGGTAATAAGTTGAATTTAAAAAGACTTTAACATCAATCAAATTACAATGATCAAATTCGGACATGTTTCCTTGAGAATTTTTGCGATTCGTTTGAAGACCTAAGACAACAAATCTAGGCTTTTCTAACTGATTCGATGTTTTAATAGACCATGTGTGTTTGGTTGTTCTAGGTAGAAGAGGGTACTCATATAAATCCCAGTTTCTAAAAGCAATTTTTAATGATTTATCTTTTTCCAGGTGCCTGAGTAAATTTAAACGCATGCGATCTGACACTTTAACGTGAGGCATTCTCCAAATTATTTTTGAAATAAATACTTCAGAAATAAATTCACCTTGATTCAGTTTTAAGGAATTCACGTTGCTGCTACTTCTCAAAAGCACAAGCTCATGTTTGCAGTTAACTATAATTTTTTTGAAATCCTCTGCAAAGCCTAGAATTCTATTGAGGGGGATGTTAACGGTAAAATTTCCATCGCTATTAACACCATCTGTATACCATCCCCATGCTCCAGCCATTTTCGACTCATTTTCATTCATCGAAATGTATGATTTCATAGTTGTTGTTATACCAGCGTTTTTTATTTTATCTATTTCAACACCATTAAGCTCATATCGTATGTCTTGAAATAAAAATAAAATGGAATTGTTGATTAAATGCATATTAGGCAATTTCTCAGTTTTATTATCAGCATTCGATTTGTACGCACGAAATACACCCTCCATGTACAGGGAACTTTCTGATGGTAGTACATACAAATCTTGCTGGTTTATCGGTATTCTAATCTCATCGTTGTTACTGAAACTATTGACATAGGGCTTATAGGAATGAATTTCAAAGCTTTCTATAGAATCATCTTGCTCGGGCAATGCTGTTACATCGAAAATGCTCATTTTTGTATTAATCCGATTAACCGTAAAAATTGTTTATTCTCTTTTGTTAATTTAATCACGCGTCGTTCTTGCCGAGCGATGCGTCTGTTACTGGCACATTGTTTAGGGGGAGGTGCTAATTTATTGAACACTAGCATGATTTTTTTCTTAAATGCAGACACATATGTATATCTTCCTTGCGAAGATTAACTAAACTATTACCTCCGTCGAGTATTCTTATGGTTATTGCTGATATTGTTTGCTGATTGACGGGGAAGTAGATAATATTTTCAGGTTTTTCTAAAATCCTATAACCTGGAGGTGAATTAGGAATAAATTCGTGAATTATATGCGATGGTTTCCCGTTTATAAAAGAGCCATTCACAATATCGCATTCGATTCTTATGACTGCTGTAGGTAGAATGGCGATCGTTTGAGTCGATTCATGAGTTATATTTGCTTTCAGCATCTCTCGGGGGAACCCGAGCAGAGAAACTATTGAATTTGGCTTCTCAAAGTGAACATCTTTCGAACAGTTGATGCTGCACTTCAAAGTGTTATTATTGGATGTAATATTAATATTACATTTATTAATTAAATTATTTTTCAGGAATTCGCTTATATCTTGCAGCTCGTAAGAGCCTTCGGGAATTTCTAAGACATCACTATCGTTAAAATGAAATTTGTTATTTTTATAGTCAACATTCGGAATAGAATTAAATGTTGCAAAATAGAGCAATCCACACTCGTATTCTCCGTTCAGTTCAAGTGCAGGCAAATAATTGCTGGTTAAGAGGGAATCGGTGCCGTGAATTGACAGAGTGAAAGACATTTTCGAAATGAATGCGTTTTACTAACGTCTGCATTATAAATGTATTTCCCAAAATTTGCGGAGGAATTTGACACACAGATGACCGCAATTTTTAGCATGATCTTTTTGATATTTTTTATAGTTATAATAAATTTTACACGTTTTTAAATAATGTATTAATTCTAGCGGTGGCTGTAAATTTCCAAAACTATCGAAATATTCAGCATAATTATTTATTTTAGCATAGGCCACCCAGTGAGTTCCATGGTTTTTATTGCTATCCAAATTAAGAACACCGCACTCAATTTTTTTAGGCTTATGAGGCAGGGCATCCCTCATGTACACATTTCTAAAGTGCGGTATATCCTGAGCATGTTCCAAGATATCTATATTTGTGAGCGCTCTTCTAGGCAGCCTTTTGATCAGTTTTTTGAACCATTAAAAAATAATCCAGCTCCATTTTTATAATGTTTGAGATATAAACCATGTCCTATAGCGATTGATTCCATGGCGCTATTATGACGATGTGCTTCTTTCAAATCTTCTCTAGCTATTTTGTAATCATTCACGGCTTTAGCGATTCCAGCAGCCCCTCCAGCCAAGCTGCCTAAAGCAGATAGGCCTGCAAAAATTGGTATAAGCGGTAATATACCACCTGTTTTTGGAATTGGTATTACTCTAGGCAATGAAATGCATGCATTCCTCGGAATAATCTTTTTTGCAAAAGCAAGCGCCCGACGAATAACCGTTTTATTGCTTTTGGATTTAATTTTTCCTAATTTAGTCTTAATTTTTTTTATCGCTGTCTTAAACGTTTTTATTTTTTTCTTTACACCGGCCCCCGCTTTCACTTTCGCCTTCATAATATTTTTCACCAGCCATGAAGCGATTTTTTCTCCTCTCCCTGCATCAGCACACTTTGAACGTTTCCCCGCTCTATCCATCAATTTTAAATCAGCTATACGTCTAACGCCCAAATTTTTTGATTTCATATATTCTATATCGTGTTCTCGACAGTAATCGTCCAATTGATTAACCCCCGTATCACCTCGCTGCAGTCTTTTATTTAAACGCGTCCCCGGACCGCAATAATTATAGCCAGGCAGATGAATTTCAAAAGGTAAATTATTTATCAATGTATCGACTATTCCCTCCCCTTTCATCACTTAATATCAAATGAACGTTTTAGCAAGCGTTTCAAGTTTTTATAACTAATTATACCTTGTTATCAGCATCTATCCAGCTATTTTCAGACGCGGGAAGACCCAGCCATTTTACAAACACTTTTTCCCCATTTCTTTTTAAAACTTTTTCAACCAGGTAAATATCTGGATATCTTGT
Source organism: Nematopogon swammerdamellus (assembly GCA_946902875.1). Classification (NCBI taxonomy): domain Eukaryota; kingdom Metazoa; phylum Arthropoda; class Insecta; order Lepidoptera; family Adelidae; genus Nematopogon; species Nematopogon swammerdamellus. The sequence goes on from OX336345.1 coordinate 17,304,064, forward strand.
TTTCATCAGTTCTTGCTCATAAAAACATCCTGATATAATTTGGCCGTGCATATCGCTTAATATATACGAGGCAGGCCTCACTGTTTTTATTTTAGCTATTTTAAACAGTTCAGTTGACCAATTCGGATTATATCCCTTGGCAAAAGCTCCCTTGTATTTGCTTATACGGACATGATCACCTATTTTAAATTTCGGGGGTAGCAGCGCGTTTGCATATTTTTTTCTACTTTTTTCAATATTTGCATGAACAGCAGCCGCGTTATAATTGCTCACAATTGCAGGTTTAAAACGCGTGGTGCTGTGCACTGTATTATTGTAATTAGTCATTATATTTGCAAGTGGTTTTCCAACCCATTTATAGTTACCATTTAAACTGAATGTTTTATACAATCGGGTTTTTAGCGTTCTTATAAAACGTTCAACGATCGAAGCTTTCTTGATAGAATATGTTGAATAATGATTAATAGATTGTTTCACCATAAATTTTTTAAATTTTTCATTGTAAAATTCTTTCCCGTGATCGGTCTGCAGGTGTGCGGGTTTTCTCCCCTTTTTTAAAATTACCTCCATCGCATTACAAATATCCTCCTTATTTTTTGTCTTCACAGGAACTGCCCATGCTAATTTCGAAAATCCGTCAATTACAACTAGTATTAATTTATATCCTCTGTTATACCGTTGAAAACTTCTCATCTCAGCCAGATCTGCTTGCCATAAATCGTCTATGCCTCGAAGCTCTACTATTCGCGTCGGAAAATTTCTACGAGCGGGTTTATGAATTTCTTCGACAACAGCCTCCATTATGAAGATTTATTTTCTCCTTCAAGGCTATGAACGTCTGCTTTAGTATAGATCTTTCGCTCGAAATGAGATTGTAGCAATTCAATATCGTGTTTTATATCAGCTTGAAATCGATGAAAGCTATCGCTTAACTGTTTGTTGCTGCAAAATTCCTTAAGGAGGTTATCGATATAAGATTTTGTAACAGCATCATTTGATTCTTTCGGGGGCAGAAGCCCTGTCAATCTCGATGATCGTGCATCAATATTGCCATCTCCAGTTCTATGGAAGCATGAATCTATATGATCACGTTGAAGCTCAGAAAGCCTAAGTCTTTTGTGCACATGCTGGCCGAATTTATCAATATTCATTTTAGCAAGCCTCGGAAATAATTGCTGCGAAAGTTTGAATGTTACTGAGCGTATAAACCATCAACACCACATTTTATACATTAATAACGCCGCATTCTTTTAACTCTTCTAAAATAGATATAATCTCATTATCGAGGCCTGTATTTCCTGCATCCCGCGATGCGATTAGCAAACGGAGGCGGTCGACTAATTCATTCGGATCATCCCAGTAAACATAGGAGGTATTTTTCTTCAACATTTTCATACTAGGCAGACCATTTCCTGATGTATAGCCATCGCCATCCGTCTTCCGATCCAAATTTAGCAGTGGTTTTATTATATACCGATATTTAATACCTTTATTACTCTTTACAGGTTTAGTGGGATCATAATTTCGTTTATGCACGCTAGTTTCTAACAAAATTTCTTTATACTTAATTTTGTCCGCTGCTGTTATTTTGCTTAAATTTGGACTTTTCTTGAATAATAACTCTCTTAAACCAGGCGATAATTTGTATTTAAAACCTGCCAGCGTAATCTCATCGTTTTCTATTCTAACAGGGTTTTTACCTATCATTGTTTTTCCTCTGTCTACTCTCACACCGAAGGGGACATCCAGTTTTATCATATCTGTAAGACGAGGTCTATTAGCGCCCGCGTCGCCGCTTCCTGATTCTAGCGAAGAAGCCGATGATTGGCGGATGAAAGTTGTATTAGGAGATTCGAATATCTCAACATCTTTTTCCTCCTCCGAATCTAACTCGGCACCATCGCTAATATTGCTATGGTTATGCGAGTCGAATTTGTTGCTCAATTGATCGTCATCATGAATTTCCTGAGAGTGTTCAAATTCCCGACCTGAGTTTGCATTCGCGGAGCGGTCAGCAATTTTTTTCAGCGGTTGAATAATTGGCTGGAACATGTCTTCCATCACTTTCTCGTCATGCATTTTATTTTCCCGCATTTCACAAACTTTTTTCTTAACCGCTTGTACAGATTTTATAATTTCCTCTTTGATGGATTTGTTTTTATTAATATTTATCATGATAATTGTTATAAAAAATTAAAAGACAACCTATTACCATTAAAATTTAAGTATTAATGAGCTTTGACTCTTCCCTCGAGACATTTTAAAGATTTTATTCGCTGGAAAGATATTCATCAAAATTTTTTCTATACCGCCCATTACTCTTTTCGCAGTCCTTATTAATTACCAAGAAATTATAGGGCTCGCTCCAAATTCTCGCCGCAATATGACGGAAATCATTAAACGACATATCGCTATTAACATGCTCATCGTAAACATGTTTCAGATTTACATCATCCTGCCGAAAAAGTATAATCAAATTAGCATTATCCCTCACAAGCTGCTTCGGTATCTTCGAGTATGTTTGAGTCAAGTAAAAACAGTCGATAAATGCATGTCTTCCCATCGAAAAGAAATCGCGAATATTATTCTGCTTTTCACACGCAATATCATCAAAAATAAAAATGGAATCCGGCAATGTTTCCAGGAGTGATATAACTTTTTCATTATCATTAAATTTTTCAAATCTTACTTCAGGTATATTATCGAAAACTTTGCTAAGGAAAAGGTATTTCGGTTGGAATATTGTTTTTGAGTAAAGATAAATGTTTCTATATTTTAACCCATTCTCGTGTAATAAGAGTGCTAAAATCAGGTTTGTTTTCCCGGAATTACTGGCTCCGCATACTAAAGATCTTATACTATTCGGTAGAAGACTGCAATGCCTCGGCGCTGAATTTTCACTTTCACCGCAGCGATAAGCGAAATTTAAATCTAATAATATAGGTTGTTTTACAAATTTCATGACCGCTATACTCCTAATATAATTCCTTACTCAGCTGCTGAATGCACATATATGATTATCTTCAGCAAAGCCACCCCCTTTTATAAATTCCGGCTGTATGAAAAAAAAACAAAAAGTTTTACATGCAATATAATCTAAAAAAGGGGTGTATGCCTAATTAACGCTTTACTATGCGCGAATTTGACATCCGCAATGCTTTCAGCGATGCGTGTCTAGAAAGCTCGTGCACACCACTGTAGGTACTAATCGATGAAAAAGAAAAAAAATCATGTTGCGACATCTGCAATGATTTCAGCGGAACGTGTCTAGCAAGCTCGCACATGTATCTGCAGGTGCTACTCGATGAAAAAAAAACATGTTAGAACAGGTTTTACTTGAAATATTGATGAAATTTAATTTCACAGCTGCAGCGATGCGAATCCCTCCGCTCTCGCGGCACTTCAGCTTTACATTTCGAATACTTCGCACGCCTGCATCATGTCGGTAAGCCTCATATTATAATAATAACAACTATTTCCATGTTTCACTATGGTGATAAAGGAAGAATAAATAAATAAATAAATAATAACTATTTCATGTTTTCCAGCATTACATCAAATCAGCATTACATAAAATAATGTTTAATTGTTTTTTTTTTCAGATTCGCGATCAGGAAGCCATGACATATCGCGATGCAAGTTCAAAACCTCTCATACTTCAAACTTATAATGATATTTTAAAAAACGAGCGGAGCGCCGGACGTCTCAAGAGTCATGGGATAGACGAAACAGGCGTTTTCAAAAATGCGAGCCAGTCCACTAGTCAAGGACGGGGAAAAAGGAATATGCAAGCTGCCGTTAAACAACAGCCGTCATCATACATAATAACACCGCAGCAGGCTCGGGGACACCATCTAATAAAAATTCAGATGTATGATTTAGTAGGGAGCGAAGCTTCTGAAGTTCTAACAGTGCAGTCTCAGTACGTGGTTGTTGAAAGCGGTTATAATGAAATTATGGATTTAACTCAAAATATTTTAAGAAAGATATCCCGAGAATGCACATTTTCCACACTGTAGTGTTAGCATAATATCGTAAGGTTTATTGTTTATTTTTATTTTTATAAATACATTAAACATGAAATTTAAAGAATAAATAAATATATATGTAAGCTACTTCTTGAGTTTTAATTTCCCCAGCAAATTTACTATTTAAATTCAAGTAAAAAAAAAAAAAAGATTATGCATAAATCTATTCTCATTTGCAAGTAAAGTAGTCATATTACGAGAATAATTTTGTATTTACATAATATTAATAATATAATAATACGCTTTACACCGCTTAATATGAGGCGAGGATGGGTTTACCGCCTCAGTCAATTTTTCCCAGCCAACATACATATGTGCAATAACATGCATATATGCGCATACCGCATGCAGTATCCCTACAGTTTTTTTTTTTTTTATCGACAGACAGGCATACAGGCAGGCAGGTGTTTTTTGTAAGCACTCCTTTATTCCTTTTAATGCGCGGAACCCTAAAATTTCATATAGAGCGGTCGCATAGATGTATTTTTACGAATTAACACCGCCGCCGGGCATTGAAGCTTCGAATTTCACTCGGCGCGCCACAGCGCCTCGCTTTGTACAACCGCCTGCGAAGCAATATTATTTCAATTCCCGTGAAAATGCTGATTCGCCTGATTGCATTATTCTGTAAGACATGCTCACACTCGGTTTTGATGATGAAATATGGAACACGGGTGGATCGTTGCATACAAACATTGTATTTACTGTAAGATTTCAGTCCCTATGTGAATCTGGCTTTATGCATTGGTTTTTGTATAAATTTGACGTCGCGCTAGTACCGGGCATCATTCAGTTGAGCAGTAAGCAGTAAGTACAAGTGCCTAGTGAAAAGTGGAAAGTGAACAAGTAAGTGCCTGCCCCCCGCCTTCGCCGAGACTCAAGGAACTCGACTGGTAAGTTTTATCTCTTCATAACTAGGGCAATTTTTACTTGTTATTCTCAGACCCTTTGCACTGTTTTAAATTGAAAAAATACTTTGAAATTTCAAATAAAACACTTGATCAATTCCCGTCTGTTTTCCAATTTTTAAGCATCACAATTTCAAATACTTGTACAAATTTCATGCATGTTTAAACTTGGAGCTCTGTCTCATGTTTTTAAGCGATGTAATGATTGATTAACTCTTGGATGAAATCGAGTTACCGTTAAAAGATAGTTTTTACAACGCGCTCACTTCGGCTGATATATCGCAAAGCGATTATGAGCATGCTGTAAATGTTTGGAGACAATTTAGAGTTTAAAGTTTGGGTCAATATACAGATCTTTACTTAAAAAGCGATGTTCTGTTATTGTGCGATATATTTGAAAACTTTAGGAATATGAGCTTAAAACATTACAAGCTCGATCCGGCTTATTATGTAACCTCGCCGGGGCTGAGCTGGGACGCGATGCTACTTCACACTAAAGTCAAACTTGAATTGATCTCTGATATAGAGATTTATCAATTTTTCGAGAAAGGTGTTCGAGGAGGATTGGCTCAGGTCTCTTTGCGATATTGTAAACCTAATAACAAGTATCTGCCTGATCATGACGAGTCATTACCCTCAAGTTTTTGCATATATCTCGATTCAAATAACTTATATGGCTTTTCCATGATGAGGAAAATGTCGGTGTCCCAATTTTCATTTTTAACCTCGAATGAAATCGCGAGCTTGGACATTCGCTCGGTCCCCGATAACAGCGACATTGGCTATGTTTTGGAGGTTGATTTGAAATACCCGTCATATTTGCACGACGATCATTCGGATTTACCTTTCGCGCCTGAAAAACTTACACCGCCTGGCGGCGCTAACTCGAAACTCATAGCAAGTTTATATCACAAATATAACTATGTTATTCATTACATCCACTTAAAGACATGTCTGAATAATGGTTTGATATTGAAAAAAGTGCATAGAGCACTCGTTTTCAAGCAGGATGACTTTCTGAAAAAGTATATTGAACTTAACACTTCTTTGCGCACGGTTGCCAAGTCAGAATTTGAAAAGGATAATTAAAAAAAAATGAATAACGCTATCTTCGGAAAAACAATCGAAAACAAACGTAAGCAAGCTAATGTGAAATTAGTGAACTCGTGGAGAGACGATCGTAATATAACGAACAAGATTTTAAGCGCTGAAAAACTCGTATGCATGCCTAACTTCAAAAGCATTTCGATATTTTCAGAAAATCTAGCAGCGGTTCAATTGCATCCTGAAGAAATTGTTTTGGACAGGTCAATTTACATCGGTTTTACCGTATTAGAACTTTCGAAAGCCCATCTATACAATTTTCATTACTCTGTAATGAAGCGAAAGTTCAGTAAAAATATAAAATTATGTTATACTGATACGGACAGTTTACTTTACCATGTGTTTACTGATGACATATACAGAGATATAAAAGACGATATTTCAAATTTTGATACAAGCAACTTTGCCTGCAATAATATTTACGGTATACCTAGAGTAAATATGAAAGTTCCCGGTCTCTTCAAAGACGAGATGGGAGGTGTGGTTATATCAGAGTTCATAGGACTTCGCGCTAAACTGTACTGCATAAAAACATCGGATTCATCTATAAAGAAAGCAAAAGGTATATCCGGATCTGTTACCAAGCAATTACGCAGCGATGAATACAAACACGCTCTTGACAGCGGCGCGATAGTTCGACGTAAAATGCATACTATTCGATCGGTTAATCACAAATCTTTAAATCGGTGCTCGATAGATCTGATGATAAGCGGCGATTGTTGAAAAGAAGCTATAATACTTTGCCATGGGGGCATTATAAATTGTAATTGCGTCTTAAAAATAATTAATTTACGTGTTTGCGTGTTTGATCTGCTGTTTTTTTTTATACTTTTTATAAGCTAAGTACTTGCCCTATGAAGGCATTGTAATTGTAACCGTATCTTATAATTAATCCAAGTGTTTTTTATGATGCTGTTCATGTAATAGAATCAATAAAATATTCTTGTTTGCTAATAAACATGTTTTATTTTAATTAGACCTCCATTACTATACGTGTTCATGATATAAAACTTGGCAAAAATATAGCCTCCTACGAGAATTTCATGGAAATAGGAAAGATTTCATAATATAGTCTGGTTGTGGAGGGCTTGATGAATTTCCTGCTTGATTTTGATGTCGCAATTTGAGTATGTATGTACAATAGCTCGCATGCAAACGATAAAGAGATTCATTACATGAAATTTAATAGTGCTCCACGGGCGGGTGGGCTTTAGACAAAGCGAGAATTGCTTGAAATACTTAGAATATAAAAAAATATTGCATACAATATTTTATAAAGCATGCATGCCTTACTTACAGCGTCTCAAAAAAAAAAAATTGCAAACATTTATAATCGCCATATGCAGCTCATCGGCATTCAGTCTAATCAATACATGAATATCAGCAGGTAAATTGAGTTTTATCGATTTGAAGTTAACAGAATTTAACCTCGACTTCATTCAAATAATCAGCATAGTTGCCCGCAGCGATACAGTAGAATTGGGTTATCTAATTCACCTCGGCAGAAACATCTTGCTGTTCAGGATAATGAGCATGAGCGAAGCGATGCGAGTTAGACTGAACGGCATGATGTTTGTCGAGGTGAATTAGATAGCCCAATTCTACACTACTAGTCTCCTTTCAGGAACTGAAAGCTCTATTTCAGGCCACGCAAGCCTTTCTTCCCGATCACTATAAATGTTGTAACACAAGCACTGAATGAACAGGCCTTAGTAGAAATGCTACGGACTAATAAAATCATTTAAAATAAATAAATAAAAATAAAATAATGATAATGATTTAGATATACTATACGCACAATCATAAAGCGTTTCATTACTTAGTTTTGTATATAATATTTGTGTACATACACACCTACATAGTGTACGTATGTAGGTTAATGATAAGCTATTATAGAATGTACAAACAAAAATAAAATAAAATGGATCATTAAAAATAAAATAAAATCCTGACTGCGTAAAAAACTTAACAAAAACAAAGAGAAACAAGCTAGCAAATCAATGAAACTACTCCACTGTAAGCAGTAGTAGTCGGAGACCTTTATTACTACATTTAAATTACTAATGTTACTATTCCCTAATTAATTTTTATTTTTCCTAAAGCCTAAATATTAATGAAGAGGGTACAAAAACACATAAAAAGCTAAATTACAAATTTAAAAAGCCCCGACCCTTAAAAAGTAATAAAATATTTCCATTTACTTACTTAAAGGAGTCGGAGGACCGCTAAGTAAATATCCACGCAGCTCTGAGTTTTTATATTTTATTTACTTAGCGGTCCCCCGACTCCTTTAAGTAAGTAAACGGAAATTATTTTTGATTTTTTAAGGGTCGGGGATTTTAATTATTTGTAATTTTACTTTTATTATAAGCTTTTTTTAAAAAACCGCATTCAAATCGGTCCTTTTTAAGTTAATAAATTTGTTTGATTACTTACTGGATTAAAAGATCTAGCTAATAAGAACCATCCACATTACCCCGCTTTCTAATAAAAAAACCGCATCGAAATCGGTCCATCCGTTTGGGAGCTACGATGCCACAGACAGACACACCCATGCACACACATACCCACCCTTACATACACCCATACACACATACACACACACGTTAACACGGGTTTTCTGTTTTATTTTTAATATTACGAGTATTATAACAGTTTTTGCCAAAAATTCACCTTCCATTTCCTTTAATTTAATATTCCACTCGATAAGTTTTAAAATTTCCTTTTTATATTGAGAGGCGTGAATAGGGCACCTGTCAGGCCGGTATGGCATTCCCGACCACCGCGTAAGACCGAATGTCCATGGGCGTGGTTAGACACCTTATGGGTGGCTCGGCGCAACATTTCGCGCTTTCTATGAAAAAATGTAGATTGCTTCCCGTTATTTCGTACCAGGGTTTTACGAGTACATAGTTTATTTTATTCTTCGCTTTCGTATTTACTCGTATTTTATTTCTGGCCCTCAAGAAATGGGCTCTCTTTCCCTATACATTCTGTGCTATGAGCAACATTTCCACAACATAAAGCAGAAGCTGTGCAAACGTGATCCAGCCTCCGCGCAAGTTCTCGAATTTAGGAAGCAATGAAACACCCACGGCGCGGCGGGCGCCTTTGCCGACAATTTTCAGAGCCTAAAGGCGAATAGCTGAGACCATGAAGAAGTGAGTATAGAAGAGATTTATCAGCTTTAATTTATATTAAAACATTTGTCGCCAGCGCAGGAAGAAGCGGCAGAAGGCACGACTGTGCACTGAGAATTACTAAACTGTTTAGTGAAGTAGTTTTTTACTCAAATTACTAAATAATGTTACCTAAACCGGTTTAGTTGCGGCAATTAACCACAATTTAGTAAAACCCTCTTTTGTAACTAACTACCGAAGTAGTAGCTACTATTTACAAAATTAAATTGTTCACTGAATTGTTTGGCTACACGTGACCAAACGTGATCAATTTTGCCTCTACTAGTTCAGCTAATACATTACAAATCTATTTAGCTGTTATGGAAGAAACCGTTTTTCTTAACAAACAGTTAAGGATGAAGCAACCAAAGTGATTTACTAAACTCGGTTTAGTTGTGGTAACTGCTAGTTTTGTAGTCACCACAGCAACTAAACTGTTTGTAACATATTACACAAAATTTAGTTACTAACTGACTAACCGTTTTTTCAGTGTGCGTGGTCTCACACAACATTCTGCGCGCGCCGGGTGGTACTCGGTCCGTGGACGCAACTGATGTCACGCCCACTACAATGACGCACGTATGCCCCCAGTTGGTGGCGACGTACACAGGTGGCTTTGACTCCAAAACCCCTCTCTACTGTCTATTTCGTGGCTAGAACTCCCGAGGTGACTTGTACAAAGGATAAATTCGGTTTCAGTCTAGATTCGGAAGATGAATGCTGTGCACGTGACTGTTTCGCCTTATGGCTGTTTTATTTCAAGCCTTGTAATATTGGCTGTGTAATTATGCGAATAAAGGACGTACTTGTAATGTCGGCGTTTTCATCATCATCATCATCGTCATCATCAACTCGTATCGATCCACTCCCGTCGACGTTTTACTGTATCTTTTTTAATTTCAGAAAATTTTAAGAAAACGAAATCTCAGCCAATCTTTGAATTTTTTTAACTGTATGTGTTTATTTTAATTATGTGTTTGTGTACATATTGAAAAATTTACTTGCATTGAAAATTTTTGTACTTATGCCTTAGTTAGCTAAGTTACCTACCATGGCTATTTCATTTTCACATTTTCATTTCCAATACATTATTTCACCTTTTTATTGGTAGATATTTAAGTTAAACATTCTAAAAGTACTCACACATTTCGATAATTATCTATAAATAACTAAAATGTAAAATCACCTCTAACTCCGTCGCAATCGATTGTTCAACGCATCAAGGCGACAAATGGCTTATAAGTTGTGATCTGTAATCAGCCGGACGGGCAATGCGGTGGTATTCTCCCAGGCAGCAGTCTCCAGGGAGTTGACTATCAGTGTTCGTCTTACACCGCGCCACGGAAACCTTCACTACCCCACTCGACCCACACTGCCCCACTCTACCGCCTGCTTAACGCCTCCGACCCGTCCGCACTGCGGTTTATAGCCATCTTGAACTGACTTATAACAGGACCAAAGAATAAAAATAGAAGACGATGCCTCTTGCCGATCATTTTAAGTAATTTCAAATAGAGGAGCATCAAAGTGTCGAACATTTCAAGTAATTTCAAATAGAGGACCATCAATGTTGGACAACAACATTTCAAGTAATTTCAAATGCAGGAGCATCAACGTGTCGAACATTTCAAATAGAGGAGCATCAACGTGTCAAACATTTCAAATAGAGGAGAATCAACGTGTCGAACATTTCAAGTAATTTAAAATAGAAGAGGCATCTTAACGAATATTTGAGATTCTTTCAAATAGAAGGGGCATAAACTTGTCGAATATTTCAAATAATTTCAAATAAAGGGGCATCAACTTGGCGAGGATTTCAAGTAATTTCAAATAGAGGGGTATCGAAGTCATTTAGCAGGTGAAAAGTCATAATGTCATAACTCCAAAAACTGTTACCATCCTAACATAATATCACTGATACGTTCTCAATAAGAATATGCTGCCGGGGCGGCGTCTGGAGTCCACTCTATTCAAAATTTAACTCCATTGAATATGTTGAGCGTAGGTTTATGAAAACCATGTATCACCGCTGTTTTAGATATTACTTACAAATTATAGAAATTTATTAAGTTTTAGCTGCTTACTTTACTGTAGTCGTCATACTATCTTTGATTCCACGACTTTTTATAAAATTTGCAATATTATATGAATTATTAGAAAATTTAACGGCTTTACTCACGGTTACGCGCAGACGGTTGACAGAGAACTGTCAGTTTTTCAAAGATTGTAGCGGTGGCCAGGAGATCACCCACTCCGCAGTGACACAAACACTTATAAAATTCATAACGTGACGGAATATCGTTGCAGTCGCCGTCGAGTGTGAAAGCTGTTATATGTTTAAATAAATGTTTGGCTGCTTCCGTGCCGTGGTCGTGATGTTAGCGCTGCTGCCGTGCATTATCGTCTAGTGTGTCGTGCCAAAGTGTCATGCCGTCACTGCATTTCATACGTGTTTGTCTCCACTGCTCTCGTGCTGTGGTCTATTGTGCAAACAGCCATTCTTTTCTGAATTTCAAATGTGACTTTTCGCTGTACGAGCTACTCTATCATTCGTAGGTATACAATTCCTTAACTTTACTAATAGGGTAATGCTTGCAAGCATTGATACAACCGCTCCTAACGAACGCTGTTCGCAACGGGTATGTACAATGGCTCGTGTTTTATGCTCCGCTGAATTGAATGAGCTGGACTTATGCCACTGGTTCTCTTGTTGAACTAGTGGCGAAAAGCCGCTGACGAATAGAAGCTTTCGTAAATATGTGTTCATATTCGAGAATGCGCTCTGTGTGTTGCCATATTTGGTGTTGAACGAATAAAACTACAGAAGGAACTACGGTTATACGGAGATCCCCGACTAAACATATAATTTTGAGCAATATGTTCGTTTAGGCTTTTACCAGTGTTACACATTATCGTAATGTTTTCGGTTACGCGGTATATTACAAAGCGGCTTACATTGGTCGACGTTTCGTCCCTCGCTCTGGGATTTGGGAATTTTGAGCAGATAATATTAGTTAGGGACATGTCATAACAAGCATCCGGTGTATCTGATATTTAGGAGTTCTAAAAATTTAATAGATGGTTCAGAAGTGCTGCTCCCTTTAAAATGTGTCTTCGAACAGGCTCATTAAACTATGGACAACCAATTTTTTGTTTATTAATTTGGGACGGGATTCCAAAGCTGCAACCTGAATGTAATATAGGGAGCCGGGAGGAGAAGGGGAGGGGGGAGGGAGAGGTCTCCATGAGTAGGCCCCCTGCGGAAACGTCGCCGGAGGAAGGGGGGCATTTAATAAGGGATATATCTAGCTAGGTGAAGAGAAGGGAGCGAGAGTGGTAGGAGGGGAGGGAGAGTTCGTAGGTTGGTTTCATTCCCCCCACCGAAGGGGGACCATATGAGTATTTTCAATGGTAATAAAAAAAATCTGTCACGTGCGAGTTTTACTCGCGCACGGAGGTTTCCGTATCTATCCGCTATCAATAATATTCGCCTATCCGCTCAGGTGGCATGGTCATCGAATTTCGAAGATATGTAGGACGATCGGAGAGAAGCCTCAATGAGGTCGATGGCAATTGACGGTGAGAAAATGACAACACCTCAATGAGGTCGTTGGAAATTGAGCGGCTATCTTTTGTCTTTCAACAATGCAATGTATAAAAGCCTGTGGCGCCATCTATTATTCAGTAGCGTGACTAATTGATTTTTAGCACGTTTATTGTATGGGAGCCCCCCTTAATTTTTAAGATTTTCTTTTTTTTATTATTATTTGTTGTTATGTCTGCCATAGTAACACATATTCTGTGTACATTCCAATGGGCTACCTATTACGGTTCAAGAGATACAGCCCTCGGACAGACGGACAGACAGACGGCGGAGGCTTAGTGATAGGCTTCCGTACGGGATACGGAAACCTAAAAATAACCATATCCTATCATGGTGCCCTAATTAAAACACAATAACAAGTAATTTCAAAGATCATAAAAAAATTACTATAACAATATTTTTGAACCCTAAGAAAGATCGGTAAGATACAATTTCGGTGGACATTTCAAAACTTTGCAGTTTTAGATAATTTGTTTCCCAAGAAAGTGTAATTTCCTTATAAATATTTCACTCACGTTATTTGCTAGAGTCAAACTATTATATTAGCGCTTTGCTTACTCGGCCGCAGTCTTGTAAACCCCAGTCATAATTTTTTCAACAATAGTGTTGGTTTTACAAATTATTAGTTACGTGTTGAAGTGCTTAATACTTCAAACTTAAAAGGCGGGAGAATGTTCCTGTCGATAATGCATTATCGTTGTAACTTGTCTGTAAAAGGTAGTATTACCTATATTCTTAATCTAACTTCAATCTGTTTCTCCAAACGCCATGTTTGGAGAAACAGCGTGGCTGCCACATTACAAAAATCGTTGCAAGACATAATATTCGATGTACCATGTAAATGTTATAAATGTTCATCGAAACCACCAAACGTACGTAGGCGTTCATGTTTGATCTTTCATCAATTTATTAGACATATTTAAGTTCTTCTCGAACGCAAAAGCGCCAGCAGTACATTGTCTTAATCAAGAAAGTTTCCGAAAAACTCCATTCGCCGAACCTACCAAAATGGGTCAAGCAATTCGCGTCGCCGTGTTATTTGTCAAGCGAACGTTCCAGATGTCGCTCAAAATGGCCGAACGGATTTTAGAGTGCCGTAAATAAAAGACGGACTTTCGGTAGAATTCCGCTCATTTGTCGTTTTCACCGTTAGTATAAGATTGGAATGGGGCGGAATAAGTAATGGTAAGTCACTAAAATGGTGCTGATCAAAGCATTATAACGAAGTTAAACATTGATTGATGACATGGTACGCAATTTAATTGTTGTCCTTCGAAACTACCCGCAATGAAGGCCTGCGCGACAAACGTTTTCTACTGACCGCTAATGGCCGAGTGCACATTTGAGGGTGTGGGTATGGCTCGAAACATTGAGACCTTATTGATTTAGAGTTTGAGTTGATTATCCAATGGAAGACCTGCGTCTGAAGAAGCGCAGGACTTATGGATTTTTTAAGACCTTGTTTGTGGCAATAATTTTTTATTGTTTCGATATAAGATCCATTTTCTTTGAGGAGTCGGGATGCAGTCTAACCTTCTTTACAATACATACTCTAATAAAAATAATACAAACATTTTACCGTGTGGGGCCGTTACTGCATAATATCCCTACTGCATCTCTCCCCGTGCATGTCGTAAAAGGCGACTAAGGGATAAAGAGAAGATGCCGTGCTAAAGGGCGACAGGATAGCCACCTCTCACCATGGAACGGTACTCCCACCGAGTCATGCAGCCGGTGGGTCTTCGGGCCTTACTTGCTGCTTGATGATTGATCTTGTCCGAATACTTTGCTAAACGTGGTGGTCGGTGTTGTCTTGTAATTTAAGAGTACCTATAGTACAACTCCAATTACTCTACTACCTAGTTTGGTTACACTACTTTGTTTTGGCATAGATGGATGCTACGCCGACCAAGTTTTCGTTCTCGAGCTAATTATCGACGAAATTGTGTTAGTAGCACAAACCTGATTAAACTAGAAATGTGATAAAATTGATCTTGAAATATCATTTCTAGGTCTTAACTTATATACTTCGTCTGTAATGTTTATCGTGCTTCCAAACTGGGTGGCTCTGCCCGAGGTCGAAGCATCAGGCGCAGCCAATTTCACCGCCGAGGAGGTGCCAGCCCGGCTTGAAGGTGGACTAATGTCGCTGGGGAAAGGCTATCAACCCGCGATTTGAAGATCCGTGGATTGTAGGAGTGGGGAAAGATATTCCCTGGGAGCCCGTTCCACACCTTTGCAGTGCGGCACAGTGCGGCGGATTTAGAGAATCTTGCAGAGAAATGTATTTTTTTTAAGTTCTATAAATTATCGAGATATTAATGATTTATATTTTATATTTTGTAAGAACAATGACAAATTTTCTACGTCGTTTTTGAAGTATACTAACATGGGTGGCTGTTTCGAGGGACCGATTGTGTATTCGACAGAACCAAAAATACCTCTCCTCGCGATACCACGCACAGAGAGACGCAATGCCAGCAGATTTGCAGATTGTTGCTAGGCTGTACGATACGAGGTTTGGAGACACCCAGATGATAGGATTCGGGATACACACTCGCCGGAATACAGTTCCACAACCTAGCAGTGCGACAAAGAAAAGATTATGCGGAGTGGGTTATCAAAAGCCTACAATGTCAACCATAAAAGTGTGTTCCACTTCTCTGGTACTCGTTCTGGTACGAATGCTGCGGAGAGGGTTTGATACCTGAAAGACTTCCTGGCTCCTTCCTGGCTCCTTTGGCTCCTTTCGTAAACACTCGGCTCGAAACGAAACGTAACAAAAACGACATGCACCGCCTCAACATTAGGTTAGGGTTAATATACACGCGCACCGCTGCGCAGATAGGTTAGAATGCAAGGAATAAGGAATGCAAGTTCCACCGAGGAATTTCGACTTTTGTATGAAAAAAAATTCATCTGAGCGAAAAATGATGTACTCCAAATGACCTGGTTAATGCCCTGGTGAAAGTTCCACGGAATGTCTGAACATTCGCTATAGAAATAATACAGCTAAAGGGCACAGACAGCTGCTCCCAGAAAATTATATCTCTGAATCGTCCACTGTGCAAGAGACAACTTTAGAAAGGAGACGGTCAAGTTAATTCAACTGCAGACCATTCCAATTGTCTCGAGCTTAAGCATTATGCGTTACTTTGGTCGCAAAGTAAAGACAACTTTCCATCGCCAGAGAAAGGATAAGTGAGCTGGGAGGACACGAACTACGCCGTGTTATCTGTCAAGCGCGCGTCGAGATGTCACTCAAGACAAGACATCGAGATAAAGAAAAACAGCAAAGACGGCCTTGATATTCTGAAAAACTGCTGCGGAAATACAGTCGCAGTAGAACATAGACAGTTTCAGAATAAAAGACGTTTATCTCAAAAAATAGATAAACAATCTTCCCAACAATCTCGTACGGCGAATTAGCCTCGAAATTCATAGGGGCAACGCAGCAGTGTGCTGGGTACCGCTGGGGAGACGACAACGGTCGAATTGGAGGAGATTTTTGAACTGTATCATCATTTTTGGTTTTAATTTCTATTAGTTTAGTTTTATGAAAATAAATAATAAGTCTTGTTTATCTTCTCAATTGTGTATTTGAAATTACATCTGGTTTAAATTAGTATCACTACTATAGATAAAAGATTGGTAGATATAATTTCACAGCGACTGTTTTTTTAAACATCGGACATGTGCTCAAAAAGGGTCAAGTACGTACTAACGTAACCGACGAAGTATGAAGGACATAAATGAGAGTGGAAGAAGCGGCAGGATCGCGGCACGTGGAGATCCGTTGTCTCAGCCTACACAACAGGCGTGATTCGATTTACACGAAATATTCAAAACGATGGACAATTTTGCTGCACACAATTTTTTTTTCTATTCATAAACAAGTTTAATCTTACAGTTTTCCGGTATCGCGTCGCGCTAGTGCGTGGAACAATTTGACACAAAGTCCGAACCTGCAACTCTGTAAAAATCATATCATGTTAACTAAGGCACTGGTCTGACTCACTGAGTCTGTTGTCTGTCATGTTTGTGTGAGTGAAGCCTACGCAGTTTATTATGTAGGTCAGAGATATAGAATAGACGCTATTGTTGTAGTAAACCGACAGCTGGCTACGCCTGAGAGTCTCTAGTGGATCAATAAAAACAATTTTGCTCGTGTTCATTGTATTCTAGTCCTAGCTATTTCGATGGTGCAAGATGGCGGCCGAAGTCCGCCATAAATAGACGGACTTGCCGCCGGATTCGGGTCGTTTATCGATCACTTCTCTCACGCACTGCCGCCGGGATAGTGTGGAATGGATAACGGAATGTGCGGTATATACCGAAATACTTCACGCGAAACTTAGTCACAAATCCTGCGAGATATTATCTCTTTGTAGAGTTTGCATATTTGGAGACTCGGTTTGGAGTTAGGGTTACCAGACCAGTAGGGTACCAGTAGGGTACCCACAGCCGTCTTAGACCATGCAGGGGCACTTGAGCACATTTGGAGACCTTTTAGAAAGTAAAAAAAAAAACCATGAAACATCAGTTAGGTACCGTACTTTTTTAGTGACTTTAAAATATGTAAATCGTAATTTTTCACGTTATTTAAATATTTGTATACATTTTATAGAATTCATTAAGAAATTTTACACTATGTATTTTCAGATTAGTTTTTTTTTAGATTTAGTAAAATTTTGTTCACTATTTAAAAAAATATTTAGAAATGTCATCGGTTCTCCGATTTACTTTCAAATTTTAAATTTTAACCCAAATTCTTGGCAAAATACACTAAAAATGTTACTCCTCTTTTTCGGTGTAAACGACGCGACGGTGACTGTTTTCGGTTGGGCCCTCACCGAGCTATGTGCCCTTATGGAAATGACATACCTGACGCTACCTTTATTTACATACATTCAAACACTTTTATTCTACATAATTAATTGAACATGTAGAGGTGGAACGCGAAAAGTATGTAAACACGGAATGCTAAAAAACTATGTAATAACGATTAGAAACTATTTTTGAACGTATGGGTGAAAACTGCATAAAAATAGGAGATTCTTACAGAAGAACGGTTTCAAAGTTATGTGCGGTCAAACAGACACTTTCAAAACAGTGAAAGTACTTAGTTTCAATAATGTAAACTACCAGTGAAGAAAATTTGCAAATATTTAGTTATTGCAGACGCTGCAACGCGTCTGCAATAAATAACAAAATATTTGCATTACCTATAAATTAGTGATGATGATTCACATTGAAGTGATCATAATTGATAAATTAAACCGGTCTCGGTTATTAACACTGATTTATAAACACTGATATGTAGGTTTGTCTGAACATATCGACTGCCCATCGTCTGCGTCAGAAACTTGAAATGAAAATATACTTTATTGTACACCATTGAATAAAAGGGTTACAAAAGGAGAGTTTAATGCCTTTCGGCATTCTATACGAACGAAGCTTTAGAATGTGGAAAACACCGAGGGGCGGACAATGCAGTACCTAAAGAGGGAACAGTAGTATGAAATATAAATACACACATATACAAATTATACAAAGATACTTACAATCAATATACATTCTTACATATGCATAATTACATATATACAATAAATTATTAATAATAAATTATTTTCATCAACACCATTTTACATTATATTATATACAAGCTGTGCCCGCGGCTCCGCCCGCTCTCATATTTCACTTCACTGCTAACCTCATAAGCTATTTAGCGTGATAGTAAGTAGCCTATAGTTGATGGGAAGAATCAAGCTATCCGTAGAATTTTGTTTTATTACAATCGGTTCAGTGGTTCTCGAGTTATAAGCGGACAGACAGACACTCAGATACTCAGACAGAAAGCAGACGTTGGATTTTATTATAGGTAAGGAAAAGGAAATAAGGAAATAAGGAAATAAGGAAATAAGGAAAAAGGAAATAAGGAATAAGGAATAAGGAATATTATAGATAAGGAATAAGGAAGGATAAGGAAATAAGGATAAGGATTATAATTCTCACTGAAGACGACATAAGTCGAAATATATGAAACTGTGTACATTTTATGAATAATATGAATATAAAAAAATATATACTATAAGAAACATAAATATTATAATATACCAAACTAATACCCATAACACGAAACGACACTTCAACAACGATACAAAGCGACATGTCTAGAATGCCCCTTTCGACCAATAGATACCCCACGATCCCAACGCCTTTCCCACCCCCCGGATGCCCCTTTTGATGCGTATCCATCACACCGCCATCTGTCAAACCCAACTTGTTCAATTTACAAGAACGATCGTTGCGAATATTCTCTCGGCTATTCTCGGGTAAATTCTATTTCGTAGGTACACTCTTGCTCTAAGTGCTACAAGGACAAGGTGCCGCGCTAAAGAGCGACAGAATATTTATTTATACTCTTACTTTTGATTTTATCTGGTTAGAATTTATCAAGCTTAAATTATAGTTATTCTAGCTCTCAAACTGTATCTTAAAACTGTAAGCGGTGTCTATCGTGTAGCTAGTCACAATGTATCGTAGGTTTTGTATGTATCGTTTAATCGAAGATGTTAAAAAACAACCTGCGAAGTTACTTGCCGGGTCTTCTTTGTGGGTGTAATCGAACCGGATTGTAAAACCTAAACAGGACAAATTCAAGCAAGTACTACCATACGAATGATGAATAAAGAATAAAATTAAATAATAAATAATAGACACCTCTCATCTTGGCACGGCCCTTCCACCGAGTCACGCAGTAAGTGCCTTTATTCGTACCTTACTTATTACTTGATAGTTATCCTGTCCGAATACTTTGCTAAACGTGGTGCGTTGGTGTTGTGCTGTAACTCACAAGGTTGTAGCACAGCTGTAACACACCGATTACTCTGCATACCTCCTCATAGGTGTTATTGGCCTGACCCTGCAACCCATACAGGAAAAACAAATTCTGGTCGCAAGAGTGCTTTGAGCACACTTCAGAAATATTCCAATAATACTAAGTAGGTATGTTCTTTATTCTTTATTCATCATTCCTATGGTAGTACACTACACTTGAATTTGTCCTGTTTAGTTTTTACAATCCGGTTCGATTGGATCCTCAAAGAAGCTTCGCAGGGGTTTTTTAACGTCTTCGATTACAATTACAATACATTGTGACTAGCTAAACAATAGACACCGCTTACAGATTTAAGATACAGTTTGAGAGCTTGAATAACTATAATTTAAGCTTGATAATTCCGAACACGTAAAATCAAAAGTAAAAGTATAAATAAAATCAGGTGTATAGGAGCCTCTGTCAATTTTTTTTTGATACATATCGTATCAAGTCATTTATGTTAAGGAAGGGTCAATACGGTATTTTTTTTATTGAAAGCCCGACATACGGCGGCGCCGAGTCACCCATACATATGTACCTACATCTAACGACGCTTATGGACAATGCAAAGACCGTACCAACTTAGGCCCAATTGCGCCAACACGAATTTAGAGTTAAGTAGCGAGTTATGGATTTAAACGCGGTTCCCACAGTCAACGGGTACTAGCTTAACGAGTTAAACTGGTTTATATCGTTAAATTCGTGTTGGTGCAAGTGGGCCTTAGAATCTAAGTCGGTACGGTCTTTGGGACAATGTCGATGTTTTATTGCTATATCCGTGATGTTAGCCCATGACATGGCACCTTGTTCCGACAGGAATTAGGCGCCATGACTGTGGTTTCCTTTGGTCCTAAAGGCGCATTGTAGTATGTCATCAAATTTCTATGAGGTGTCTCAAAATGTATAGGAAAAAAGTGCACATAAAAAAAATTTAATTTTAATGAAGCTGTTTCATTCGTTCCTTATGCAGAATTCGCCTCCTAAGAAGAACATTTTATCAGGCAGATTATTAATTACGTAAATTCTTTTGAGCGTGATTCATTATTCATTAGTATTGACTTTCTCGAAGGAAAACTGAATGAAAATGAGGGCGAGCCGGACGATAGCATGATTTCGTTTCATATTCTTTTTTTACTTTGCAATTTTATTCTTCCGGAAAATACTTTTAATAAATAAGCATATAGCCCAAAGGCGGAATGCTCGTTCAATTAATGTTTTTCTCGACATAAACCTAAGTAAAACATAATACATATGCGGCGCTTGGAGGTACATACGATATACAGCGTTACATTTTGTATGGTACTTTTTAAGATTTCACCGAAAACTTTATTTGTTTGTGAAACTAAACATATTGTGATCTCCAACTTTTTTATTTGGAGTGCCAAAAGTTTTAAATTTATAATTTCTTCGTATGAAGAAATAGTGAAAAATTTATTATCAAAATAAAAAGTGCTAAAGCAAGTATTGTTCCCTTTCAGCTGTAGAATCACCTCCTTTCGGGTACTACCTCCTACGTAACACCGTGTATAATACGTAGGTACTTACTCTTAATACTAAGGTACAAAGTCAAGATTCCTTAATTTCATTTAAAGTTTCAAAGGAAAATCTTATTATGTCATACTCTTTTTATTATGTATCATCCTACCTCTTTGTAGGTTACGTGTAAACATTGCCTCAAAGCAAACAAACCTGCCTAAACGCCTAAGGCCCATTACGTCCGTTAGAAGCGCGGCAGCCTAATGGGCGTACTCTGAAATAATATTATTCATAACTTTATCTAATGGAGCTGCATAACGTTATGGCTGCAGAAGTTGTATTCCAAGTAGAACACTGCGATAAGATAAGCAAATTAGAATAAAATATAAACTCTTCATTACACACATTAAAAGTGGAAAATATGAAAAAAAATACAAATTATAGAGTATTTTCGGATTTTCCAATATTTATGTAGGTATCTCAAGGAGGAATAAAATTTTCTCAGCGGATGGGGGGGTCGGAGGGGGGGGGGGGGGGGGGGGAATAAGGGGCTGAATCCCCCCCCGCAACCCATTTTACAAAATATAAATACAGTAGATTATAATATGTATAATATGTATAACCTCCTTAGGTCGGATATTCGACCAATTAGACGGTCAGTGTGAATATCCTGCGCGGTATGAAAGCTATCATTCTATCACTTTAAATTTACAATATATCCATCCTAAATTAATCAACAACATAATACTTACTTACATTTAAGTACTTACCTACTGTCATACGGGGTACCCGCTATAAATATGTTACTTACCAGGATAATTACTACCTAAGAAACTGCGGGCGGGCGGATAAGTTGGAATCGGCAAGCCAGGCACTGAGCGCAACGGAGCGGAAAAGGTTACTTTTATAGAGAGCTTCAGGCTAATTTGAAATATGTATACTCACTCTTGTTTACTAGGACAAAGTAATTTTTATAGATTTTTATATTTTCTTTATAAAGCTATCTCTAACACGCTGAGTGCCGATGAGTCCCATCGGAGGGATTAACTATCATTACCCAGGGGCCATGAGCAGTGGCGGCTGGTGACTTCAGTGACCGGTAGTGCGCTAAGTACCTACCTACATAAATACCAAATTTCCCAACACATTCTCGTCATGTTATTTTAAGATCGGGACTTCCGAATTTTTTAAACGCCTGCGTTTTATTATCTATGTACCTAGTATGAATATTCTCAAGACACTCAATGAGTTGCAAAAAACAAGAAAAAAAAATCCAAACAAGTTTTTTAACTTATTTTTAGTACGTTTATGAATACACCCATAGACCACAACACTACTGCAGCTTTCAAAAAGAAAACAGTCCAAAAATACTTCAAAAAAATAAAGAAAAATAAAAGCATTTGAAAAGTAGGAATTGAACCCGGGATCATCTGATTGTAAAGCCTTGCCTTTAACCAACGCTTAGGCAAATATCGGCACCACTTAATTCACAGTATCACGTGACAGAAAGCACAAAACCTAACCATATCCCATTTTAAATTTCGCGCGCTAACGGGTATGTGATGTGACATCACATGACAGCGCGCTGACTCTAGGTAGACGGCAAAGAGTTTGTAAGACGGACTTGTGCAAAACGAATCGCTCGCGACGCGACGTGTCGCACGCGCGGGTATTCACGATATAGCGTCCTTGTTTGGCGCTCGTGCGCCGCACGCAGAACTCCTTTCGGCCCATACTGTTTCTATGAAGTATCTTCTGTCTCACGCGCCAGCGGTGTTTTGCCGATCCCCATACATTCAGTATGGGAGACCCGCGTGCGATTTATATTCCGCACGGCGCGCGCGTTTACTCTCAAAAACGTGCCTTGTGATCTATAAAATAAGGTCGAATACACATTCGTATTTATTTGGAGTACGATCTTTATGGTTTTAATGTAGTATGTTGTAAGGTATTATTTATTTTGAGTGAAGTGAAGACTTCTCGTGGTATGGTAGTGCGGCGCACGAGCGCACTTTAGGACCAGCCGCCAGTGGCCATGAGCCTCACCGGTGGGATCATATTACAAATTACAATTACACATTTTAGATGCGTCTAAATTGAAATGGCACAGTAGGAATGATGCTATTTTTATTAATCCTGGCACAGGACAGGAGTAATATTTATAGAGTGTGGAAAATATTTTTTTTGCTCTGGCAACACAAAATTGAATGACTTTTCACAGGGGAATCAGCTGGTTGAATTTCTACTATGCACGTGCTATCAAAGTATCCACGTGTATACGTAAAATGTAAAAAGTTTCTCTGCTTATGATGTTTCACTAAACTTCACTAAAAATAAACTTTGATACTTAGTGTAGGTATATTTTAGAAGTAATAATACAATTTTGGTTTTATTTTATAATAAATAAACAAATTGAAACTCAATGTACGTATATTTTAGAAAGTAATTTTGATTTTTTAAATAAATACACAGATTCAATCTAATACGTAATATTTTATTTTGAAAATCTTTGATCCCACCGTCGATGATCATGGCACCTGGTTATATTCAGATTCAGATTCAGATATTTATTTCGCCATAAAGAACACACACACAACAATAACAATACCAATATTACAAAGCCTTGTGAGCCCTGCCGGTGGGATCATGTATTTTGTTTGGTGGCACTGGGTGAAAAAAAAGGATCATTGTATGGTGGCACTCAACGTGTGAATATAGTGATTGTCTATAGTCTAATAACCATTCAACCATATCTTCACATCTCACACATATATTAGATTGCACTTCTGAAAACTGTATCTAAATATCGCTAATTCCATGGCGAGTGCTCGGATTCAGCTAATCCGAGCACACCAAGCACCAAGGCTGCATCCTTTCTCTCATACGACTTTCGTTTCGACGAAGCAGCTAATCGATTTTACTTACAAAAAAAAAATGTTTAATAATAGCGCAAAACTGACTAAATTAAAAACCCATATAATACGCAATACCACAAATGCATGCAGAAACAGACACGAAATGAATTTACACTACTTCTGCTTTTAAATTCCACCACGTTCTTTGTGCAAGTCAGAGAAATATTGTACTAGTAAAAGAATTCAATATTATAGTAGTGCTATTGCCATCCAGTGCATACAATTTACTTCGCCGCCAACATTATCTGCAAATGAACACAAGACGGATACTTGTATCCAAAATCATATAGTTAATGTGAATGCCATATTGTAATTATATGTCATTTTTATGAAACACAAGCTGTGCCCGCGGCTCCGCCCGATCTCATATTTCACTTCACTGCTAACCTCATAAGCTATTTAGCGTGATAGTAAGTAGCGTATAGTTGATGGGAAGAATCAAGCTATCCGTAGAATTTTGTTTTATTAAAATCGGTTCAGTGGTTCTCGAGTTATAAGCGGACAGACAGACACTCAGACAGACAGAAAGCAGACGTTGGATTTTATTATAGGTAAGGAAGTCTTCCTGCAAGACAGGGACAGGGTATTTGTAAAATAGGCGTAGACATTTCTTAAATAAATTATGTTCATTTTTTCGTTTTCATAGCAGAGATACATAGACGTAATATTGTAGTTTCGTACAATTTATGACGTTTTTATGAGGCGCAAAATTAGGCGTACATTCGGATTGCGGTTGCAAATGCTGAGCCGGCTTGACATGTGTTTATTTATACCCCTCTTGAGCGTCCCGAAACTGTACTTCGGGGAAATACATTCGCAGGGAGAACGTTCAAGAGCTTATCGGATGCGTAGTTGAAAGACCTATAGAACCGATTAGTTCGCATCCGCGGTAAGCAAATCGTCTATGGATGCAATCACCGCCCAGTGCTCGTGGTGCGAAGGTGGAAAGGGGGCGGTGGGATCGCATGAAACTGCCTCGTGGAGGAGGCATTCGTAGCCTCCCATCCCATTGAATAAACGATACAACACACTTATAGAGCCAACATTCAAACTGTGTTGCAGTTCAGTTCCGGACCGGTGTTAAACTGTAGTTACCTTCCCTTGCCCCTTGCTTGGTGATAAGCTCGAATTGTAGCCGACTGGATTGGTGCCACCGTACTGGATGTAAGATACCGCATAGCAGCATCGACTGTGTTCTTCTCTAGTCCAGTATAGTCAGAAATCCAAAGGGAATTCTCTGGTATGGCATCTACCTTCTCGGTGGTGATATTGGCTGGACGGAGCATGTGCTTTGGCCCATCTGACTCAGCGGCCCATATACTGATTATATAAAAAAGGGGTTCTAGATCAAGGGACATTTCGGGGTCACCCATAATCAGTCGCGTGGATTCGACACAGGATTGAGTCCAGAGGCGCAAGCTGGTAATGCGGTGAGCTGTTCCACAATGAATTTTTGTATAGACTAAGTGGACATTGAAAAAATTTCCAGTGAAGTTTTTTGTCAGTTCTTCTTCGCTGTGATAATCGAACTGGCGGAATGTTACAATGTAAATATGTCAAATCTGAGCGCAGTGTACTGCCAATAGATGCTAAATAAACAATAAACAACAATAAACAATAAACAACACCTGCTCAACGAGTTGATGTCCCTTCCATCGTTTTTAACCCCCGACGCAAAAAACGGAGGGGTGTTATAAGTTTGACGTGTGTGTGTGTGTGTGTGTGTGTGTGTGTGTGTGTCTGTCTGTGGCATCGTAGCTCCCAAACGGATGGACCGATTTGGATGCGGTTTTTTTTATTAGGAAGCTTGTTTAATCGGGATGGTTCTTAGCTATGTTTGTAATCAAGTAATCAAGTAATTAAGTAATAAAAAAAATTATTATCTTAAAAAGTGGACCGATTTTCATGCGGTTTCTTTTAAAAAGCTTGAAATAAAAGTTAAATTACAAATTTAAAAAACCCCCGACCCTTAAAAAGCAAAAAATAATTTCCGTTTACTTACTTAAAGGAGTCGGGGGACCGCTAAGTAAATAAAATATAAAACTCAGAGCTGCGCGGGAATTTACTTAGCGGTCTCCCGACTCCTTTAAGTAAGTAAACGGAAATTATTTTTTGCTTTTTAAGGGTCGGGGGTTTTTTGAATTATTTGATACCAGCACCAGCGGCACGTTGTAAGGCTGCGGTCACAGTGGACGAAGCCCATTTGTATTCAGTAGCTGTTCGGAATTAAAGTCTGTGGTAGGTACTTCTAATGCTACGCCGTAGAACAGCGCACATTGTGTGAAACTTTACATTATGATGAATATTTCATACAAACAAACACAAGTACATTTGCTTCAGCGAAACTTCTTAACGCACGTTTGCGATGGGGACCTAACTCAGAAAAATTTAAACGTCAGGAAAGTACGAACGGAAGTGGCAACGCTCATAAGCTGGGCAGCGCATAGCGCTGCCTCAGTGCGATTTATGAAAGTTTTTTAAAGGAATATCTCATATATGGCGCGATCGCTATCAGAATTAAATTAATAATTTGATTTTAAATACAAAGCTTCGCTTCTGTCGGGTGTCACACAACACCTCAACTTTTTATTTATTATTGTTTTTCTATTTAGCATGATCGATAGATAGACTATTTGATGTTCAAACGGATTATTATTCATAATAACACTTAATTACCGTGCGACGGAGAAAAGTATGTATTTCTGTTCCTGTGATATCGCCGTTCACAAGGGTGATATATATTTTCGCCTTTGTGCAATCAAACATGAAGACTTTTATCTACCAGATGGTCGCGCTGACTCCTCTTCTAATCCTCTGAGTTCTTTACAGGAATCATCACCCATTTTCTTTGAATATTACTATTAGACATAGTCCTCTTTAGATTCGCACTAAGTCCCTCTACTGCACGTTCCACGACTCCACTGTTTGCCTATCATGGCCTTGACGTCGTCGGTCTATGTAGGAATATATTTTTGGCGGTTTCGCCCAATAAGCGCTATTCACTGCCATCCCACGCTCTTCGCACATTGTTTCCCTTCATACGCCGGCAACCAAAAGAAATCATATTCTTTCTAAATTCGAACATATCGAGATACGCCGCCGCCGCCGCCGCCGCGCGCCTTGCTTTTATCATTCTACAATAAAAAAACCAAGCCAGAAAGTCTATTGTCGAAACGAAATACTTCACAAAAGCGATATAGATTGCTCCGAATCAAATATTGAAAGAGATTGCCTCAGAACAATATGCACTAGACCCGGCTCCAAGCGTCTCTCCCGCCCCACAGAACATAAAAACCAGTAAAAGTCGAGCGATAACTCCTTGTGCGTATCGCAAGTGAGCGTAGCTCCGCTCACTTGATATCCGCCCATATCAGTCGCCAGTCACAATTGTCACAGAACCCATCAAATAAAAAAAGTTAAATTACAATTTTAGAAAACTCCGAACCTTAAAAAGTCTAAAATAATTTTCGTTTACTTACTTAAAGGAGTAAGCTAAGTAAATTCCCGCGCAGCTCTGAGTTTTTATATTTTACTTACTTAGCGGTCCCGCGACTCCTTTGAGTAAGTAAAGGGAAATTATTTTTTATTTTTTAAGGGTCGGGGATTTTTTTAATTTGTAATTTTACATTTTATATTTCAAGCTTTAAAAAACGCATGCAAATTGGTCAACTTTTTAAGATAATTAATTTTTCTATTACTTAATGGCTTGATTATTTTATTACAAACCCAGCTAACAACCATCCCGATTAAACCAGCTTTCGAAATAAAAAACCGCATCCAAATAGGTCCATCCGTTTGGAAGCTACGATGCCACAGACAGACACACCCATACACACATACGTTAAACTTATAACACCCCTCTTTTTTCGTCGGGGGTTAAAAATACAACAACGCAAAACCTATATGATCTATACATGTCTTTCAAAGCCTAGTGATATTTTTTGAAAACAATATTGAAAATTATATTGACAAATTATTATTGCGGGAATTTTACTGACGATGTGAATTTGAATGTGACCAATTGAATGTGAACAATCATATTTACAAATAAATGTTTTTGACTTTGACTTGACTTGAATATTTTTAATGGTATACAAAGTTATAGTAAGGAATCTGTACTATTTGCTCTGGCCGAGGCGATAGTAAATTTAGTGCTTACGGCATAAAACTATTTTGATAGATAAAATCGCATTCATCTGAGTGTAGTAACGTCTCGCGGGCGGCAGCACGAGGCATGCGCGCACGCACTCGTTATTCGTGCAAGATGAGAATAGCTACGGAACCCTCTGCGTGTCAACAACGTTCGCACTTTACAAACTTTTTTTATGTTCTGTGGTCGCTCTCCAACTTCGGACCGCGCTTAGTAAAAGGAGCGGACCTTTATTAATTTCTCGATAGAACGTCTTGATAATTTTTGTCTCTAGAGAGCTCTTCGCTGGTGGCACTAATTGAGGCAATTGTGGCACGACAGATGTAAAATTTTACCAGATTTTCAAAGTTTTTGGGTTCCGTACCTCAAGGATGTGACAATGTAACTAACGGCGTGACTGGTGTGACCGTCTGTGCCTCTGTCTGTCCGTCAACTGTCGTGTAAACTATAGATCACATCAAGTTGAAATTTAGTTTTTTGGAGAATAATAATTTTCCTAACTACTAAAGCGGAAAATCTGGAATGACCATTTTTTTTATGGAAACTGACACGGTTGGCTACATCACCTACAACATCCGTGATGTCAGCCCATAACACCGGGTGAACTAGGTGCCATGTTAGTGCTTCCCTTCGGTTTGACCTACGCGTGCGGCGGCGCCGTCTTCGATTCTATGTTCGCTTAAAAGTCGAGAACTACTCAAGCAATTCTCATAGGTCTTCACTGCCGTTTCTCACATCAACAGCTACAGTCAGCGCGTACGTTTGTGGCCTCCGGCAGGAAAGTGAGAATGGAATGTATAGTGTTGTGAATCGATCTCTGAAAGTAACGACATTTACGAAACCTCTTTTTTATTTATGACATTAAATTATTTATCTAATCAGGTTTTATTGCGTGGTTGAAGTACGAAGACAAAACAGGGATAATAGTTTAAAGATCTATCGGCCTCCGCCCGCAGAGGCCACGAACGTGCGCGCTAACAGTACTTAGTTTGGCATATAGTCAAGAAAGCATTTGCAAAATGTATTCAAAATTGGGCCCACATTTAGTGTCGCATTCAAACCCTACTAATTTTACAATTATATTTCTCACGAAAGATAGACATACATCTTTTTAAGGGTTCCGTATCCGGTACGGGACCCTATTACTAAGCCTACGCCGTCTGTCTGTCCATCCGTCCGTCCGTCCGTCCGTCCGTCTGTCCGAGGACTGTATCTCTTGAACCGTAACAGGTAGCCCGTTGAAATTTTCACAGAATATGTGTTATTTATAGCCGATATAACAACAAATAATAAAAATAAGAAAAATTTAAAAAATCACGGGGGTTCCCATAGAAGAAACTAAAAAGTGTGTGCGCGCGCGCCATATACCGAAAATATTATGCATTTTAACTAATCATCATGAATTTAAACTAATATGAAGCCATTCATAAACACGCCATAGATGGCGTGAGTGGCGCGACCATGACATGTCGATACGGAACCATCGGTGCGCGAGTTCGACTCGCACTTGGCCGGGTTTTTTATGAAAACTGACTCGCTTGGCTACATCAACTGCAACATTCGTGAGCTCATAACGCCTTGGTGAAATAGATTCTACGTCAGTACTTCGCTTTAGTCGTGCCGGCTCCACAAATTGGAGGAAAACACCCACTATTTACATAGCAAAATGTATTCCCGAAACAGCAAACTTATATAATATTCTCGTGAATTTCCTATTCTAGGTCACCTGTTCTCTAAACTAAAATTTTCTCAATCAACATTTTCCGTTGTCGGTAGAAAATCTGTTTTTTTTTATTTGCCAAAAGTGTTCAGCGGCAGCGGCCCTCTGCCGGCTTAATGAAAACTTTTTATTGGCTAGCGATCTCATTATGAGTTGCGAAGGGCACTCGACTACGAACTTTCACTCCTATAGGAGCGGGGGCCAAACTTTTGGGATCACTGATCGCTTTTTTCCTAACATATACACACATATGTGCGAGCATGTGGGTATAAGAAATTAGATTCTTAGAGTATCACATCCATGTATGTATTCAGACGTATGTATAACAGAATATTTCTATTACATCATACGTAACCGTAACATCATACCTCTCTTCCAATGGGGTAGGTGGAGACAGCGTATAACGTTTAATTTAATTTATATGTATTAACACATGTATGGCTTGTATTTTACTAGCATGTACTTATAATAAGTATTCTTATTTTATCTTCAATTCTCATCATTACATTCCACTATATTATCGAATCTCAAACATCCAAAGGTTTATGTTTATGTTAGTACTAAGCACGTACTCGCTTTTTATATATTTTTAATTAGAAAAATGCAAATCGAAAAACATTGGAAAAAATACAATTGCCACAAACTATTCTTGTTCGCCTGCATGTACTTCTTCCACATCCCAAAGGTTAGTTAGAATAGAATGCCTCGCGGCATTAAGCTCGCCTATTGTGCCTAATTTGTATAAATTGGTATTCAATAAAGAATATATAGATACATACACTTAATGGCTACCATATGCTACGAATGTAAATACCGGAAATGTGCTTAGTCTTTATTTATTTTGTCGGAAACGAAATAAGACTCATATTATATTACCATTTTCAATATAAAAATGATATCTTTGTTAGATAAATTCACAAGAAGAACAGCGCTTATTTGAAACCGCTTATGAATTTATTTATCACACAAATAAACCACGTTTCAGTCGAGACGCACAATCGGCGCGTGCATAAATAAACGTAAAAGATTTATACTGAGAGAAATTTCGTAATAAATAAATCAGCTCACCGTTATCAGCGGCGCCGCGTCCTCACTTCCCTTCGGTTTTTCCAGGAGGCAGCCGCGGGGTCACTCAGTGGCACAAAGTTATCAGATACACAGTCAGCAGCACGATTACGATAAACATATTTATATATACTTCCTTTATATTATTTAAATGTATACTAAAACACGAATAAACATTTGTATTTTATTGCCAGGGCGGGATTTTCAAGCGCGGGCGGCACGGTTGGGCGGGCGCGAAGCCTGAAGAGCGACCGTTTTAGCCGACAAACGATTCCACACTGAGGGATGCTGTCAGCCCGACCGAGCCCTACGGACGCACCCCAGCGCCGCGACCTAGATCTCTACATGTACAACCGCACCTATACGTGGGCGCGCGTACGTATAGGACTGTACGCGCCGATATCCTGACGAAGCGAATGATGGGCTTTTTCTTCCAATTACGGGTTTGAAAACTGCGCGCCCGATTGGCTGTGGAAAGCTACTAGTTTGCAACTATGTAAATCTATTACATATAATTTATGTGATAAATTGGTTATTAAACAGTGTGGGCCGGTACTTGAAAAGAATAACCCCACTGCATCTCTCCCCTTGCATTAACGTAAAAGGTGACTTAGGGATAAGGACAAGATGCCGTGCATAAGGGCGACAGGAAGTTAATTAAGAATTTATGTGTTAATTGGTTATTAAACCGTGTGGGGCCGGTATTTGAAAAGAATAGCCACACTGCATCTCTCCCCGTGCATTTCGTTAAAGGCGACTAAGGGATAAGGACAAGATACTGCGCTAAAGGGCGATAGGATAGCCACTTCTCACCTTGGCGCAGTCCTTCCACCTAGTCAAGCAGCAGGTGGGTTCGTGCCTTACTTGCTGCTTGATAGTTGTCTTGTCCGTATACTATGCTAAACGTGGTGGTCGGTGTTGTTCTGTAATTTGCCAGAGTCCTTATAGCACAACACGGATTATTCTGCTTACCCTGATTGTCGTGATACAGCGTGTGTTATGTATGTATGTATGGTTATTAAACTGTGTGGGCCGGTACTTGAAAAAAAATAGCCCCATTGCATGTCGTAAGGGCGACAGGCTAGCCAGCCACCTCTCACCTTGGTGCGGTGCTTCCACCGCGTCTTGCAGCAGGTGGGCCTTCATGCCTTACTTGCTGCCGTTACATTGTCCGAATACTTTGCTAAATGTGGTGGTCGGTGTTGTGCTGTAATTTACTAGAATACTTGTAGCACAACACCGATTACTCTGCTTACCCCGATTGTCGGGATGCGGCGTGTGGTGTATATGCGTGATTATTAAACTATTAATGTTCGCACGCCAAATATTCCTACTAATTTATTTATTTATTATAGAACCAACATATTAGTTGGAAACAATTAAGTCGTATAACTTGTACAATGTGAAAGACTATGACAGACAATGACAAGCCGTAAGTAATTCTACATACATATTTTAAGCAAGCACTAATACATCTCCTTTGTTAAATCGTCGAAGACTAAACAAGGAAGAACATTTTGATTGCCTTGCAAGAAAGAGAAACGAATTATAAATAGTAATAAAATATTGAATATGCTGTGTGTAATAATGCTGATGTTGAATTGTCCTCTACATTTTGCATTAACTATTTATGTCTCTGAAATATTTTTGCTGTCTGAATTTTTAATTGCAACTCAGATAATACATTCGATTTAAAGTTTATTTTCGTATAATACATAAGTAGGTACCTAATCGTAGATACTCTAAATAGTGCTAGTATTATTTATAAGGTTTAACATTTAAAATACTTTATTTGAAATAAAATAATTAAATCTAGACCTAAAAATAATATCTAAATTAACTATAAAAATAAATGTAACTACAAATAAAAATAAGCGTCCATTAGCATGGTCCCCGTGACTGGCGGAGATATGTCGAATTGCATAGGTAAAACCCCAAATTAATAGTTTGAGCCGGTCTTGAGTTATGAGCGAACGTACACACATACATACAGACATTGTATACTATGTGGGTAAATATATATATTATATAATTAGGTTTCGTGTTTACATCCACGCTTATGTGTTTACCAGCGCAACCTATCAAAACTTTATGGCCCACATTATAACGACCGTGTGTAGTGCGACTGTCTTGGACTACGAGCAAGAAATGTTAAGAGACCAATCATTATTAGATAAAAAAAAGAGGAATAAAGTAGGTAAACCATATTTTTTAGGGTTCCATACGGGACTCTATTACCAAGCCTTCTCCGTTTGCCCCTATGTTTTTCCTTCCTGTATCTTTTGAACTGTAATAGCTCTGTGAAATTTTCACAAAATATGTGCTATTATTAACGCGTATCCTAACAAATAACAAATTAAGTTTTTTTTTTTCAACTATTCGTTGTGTTTGATCTATCGTAAAATCGATTATCATACAAGTGTCAAACTGTTGTGATTATAGTCATACTCTAAAGTAATACAACAAATACTAAAAACCGGCTAAATGCGAGTCGGGTTCACACTGACGATCCCGAACTCGCTTTTTTTATGTAAACTGACACGGTTGGTTACATCACCTACAACATCCGTGATGTCACCCATAACACCGGGTGAACTTGGTGCCACGTCAGTGCCTCCCGTAGGTCGTGGCGGCTACACTCAACGGGACGGAAAACACAAACTATTTACATAGCCGTTTCGACCGACCTTTCATTCAGTGCGGTGGTTACCCGGGCGGGTTAAACCCTACCACCTAGTAATATAAGAAGGGAGTCATATCCCTTAGTCGCCTTTTACGACATACACGGGGAGAGATGCAGTGGCGCTATTCTTTTAAAGTACCGGCCCCACACGGTTCAAATGGTAAAAATCGCTTCTCGCCCATTGGTCAGACCGGCGCACCAACACAAACACCCAGCTGTTATATTCTGCGTCAGGTGGACCTTGACCATCCATTTTCGAAGCGAAAAAAAAATAATAATCGTAAACATCGAAAATATTTTCTTCTGTGTGCTGACTCTGCTTCTTTCCTTACTCACAGGTCCTGGGCATCCGCTTTCTCTGGATTTTCATGAGCATTCCTTCTAGACAGGCATCCATTATTCTCTTTACGCGTGCCCATGTGCGATATTTACCGTTATGTCGCGATGAAATATTGGACGACAAAGGTGGATAAACGTTGGCGAAGGCGAGAGAGAAATAGAAATTGGTCTGTTTTAAGCGGCGGCGTTTTGGACCAAACGCTATGGCGCGCGATAGGTTAATAGGTTTTATTTATGGCGCCAACGTGAAAATAATGAACGAATGAATGAAGGTGGCCAAGTGGTCAGGGTGTCAGCTTCTCTTGCGTCCGAGAGGTCCGAGGTTCTAATTCGGTCGGGGGGTACCAATATTTTTTTGTGGCAGAAAAATATACCTAATTTATTTTTCACACTGAAATCGTGTGAAAAATAAATTACGTAAATTAATTCAAATAATCGATCATAAAATTAAATGTTTATATGTTTATCCTGGGTGTCACAGTTCGACCGGCTTTGCTTACCGCCACGGGATTCAAAAAAGTTCAGTAAAATTGCTCTTCTAGAACTCGTAATTTTTGAATTAATCGCAATTACAGGGACAGTTTCCGATATTGGACATGGTTTTGGCGAGTTTCATACGGCATAAAACCTTGATTATGTAAAGAAAAAAAAAAAAAAATAACTAGTGCTAGGAAAAAATGTTACTGAACTTTTTTTTAAAGCTTATTAAAATAGGAATCTTGTTGTGGTAAGCATTTACGGTCGAATTGGACAACCTCTAGCTATATGGAATTATAACATGGCGATTAATAGTTTTACAAATACATCCATTAATGCATTTCTATAGATTTTATAAATACTTAGTGAATTCATATTGTGTTATATTTATATATATATTCATATTCTTATACAATAATTGTTCACACAACGAGGGTTCCGTAGCAATTCTTTCTTGCACGAGTGTGCGCAGCGATGATGCGATCGCACCGTGTCCCGCCCGTGCGCGGCGTCAGCGCCGCCGCCGATTTCTATTTTAATTTGAATGCTATTTTCACAATAATCATTAAAAAAAATCAATTCATGCCGTAAGGACTAAGCCTAATTTTTTTTTAGATTTATAAGCTTGAAGTTCGGGAATATAATCACCTCGGACAACGCGTTTGACAGACAGACGGACGGACGGACAGACACCAGACTATAAGGGTGCACTCCAGCGACAATGGCTAAGGAGCCCTTAAAAAGTTAATTCATATCATGACGAATTATCATTTTGCAATGACAATACCGGTTTCGGATATTATTTTCTATGAGTGCATGCATACTAAACGTATTCCTCTCAACGCTTACAAATTAGATTTTGATTGATTAGCCCTGCCCGAAATGTGACTTGATATATTACTATGCAGGGGACGCCATCGCTCCTGGCCATCGATCGAAAGTTTCACTCCTTTCGTGACACTCTCGGTGATAAATTGATCAGTTTAATAGCCTTGCGAAATGGGAGTTTTCATTGGAACTCGAAGATTGAGTTTTGGGTTTCTGACTATTTGTCAGGCTCGATTCTTTTGTGCACGGTAACGAATAGTTTGTCGAAACCCCAACACAGGCGCAGATTTGTGACCAAGACGTGGGCTCGTTTCACAGTTTTAGAAAAAAAGCGGTAGAGAGGGTTTCCTACCATTCCGTTTTCCGTGAGAGCTTTAAAGCTTAGGATTTTCGTTTAAGTTTTCCTGTCAACTATAAGAAAAGCTCTATATTTGCAAATTTTTTTTAGAAATTTTAGAGACAGTGGTTTCGAAGAATTGGGGTGAAGGGGGGGAGGAATGCTGGATCTTTGTATATTTTGAACAATACTTTTTAAAATTATAAAAAAAAAATGTATTCCTTATAATTATTATTGATAGGTATAAAGCCCTTTTATTTGATGATGCTGATGAGGTCACATGATGCAATTGAAAAAGAAAAATTAACTTTCCAATCTGTCCCCTAAAATTTACCCTTCAAACCGAAATTGGTTCATTTACGCTATACGTCCGTGACTGTGTCATCAAACTCTGTGCTAGATTCAGAGAAAATAAGCTATAACAGACGGACAGACGCAATAGTGATTCCGTTTTCCCCTCTTTTGAAGTATGGAACCCTAAAAAAGGGTTACGAGAATGATTTTTTTTTTATGAAAAACCTGGTGGCTGTGCCGAGGGACCAGAAGTAGCAAAAACATCCAAGTGCATCTCACGGCGCGAAACAACACGCTCAGCGAGACACCATACCATCAGATACCCCTATATTTATCCCGATAGATACGATGACAAGGAATAAGGATCGTTGGGGATATTTCGTTCTTTTTAGGTTTCCGTATTCACACGGGACCATATTATCATAGTTTTTTTTTTATGGAAACTGACACGGTTGTCTACATCACCTACCACATCCGCGATGTCAGCCCATAACACCGGGTGAACTTGGTGCCATGTCAGTACTTCCCTTCGGTCGTGCCGGCTAGTAAAAGAAGACTGTTTGATCTCTGCTATTACTTAGCCTACGCCGTCTGTTCGTTTGCCTGTCCGTCCGTCTGTCTGTCCATCCGACCGAAATTTCAAGGGCAGTATCTTTTGATAGATAGCCGGTTGAAATTTTAAACAAAAATAAAACAAAAAGAATCCATTAATACATAATCACGCTACTAAATAGTAGATGACGTCACAGATATTTATATTTTCGTTGCAGACATACAAAAGATAGACGGATATGGTTTTTGGCAGGTATGGTATAGCGAATATACGGAACCCTCCGTGCGCGAGTAAAACTGTCACTTTACAGATTTTTAAGAGAAAATATCTATAAAGTAACATGTTTTTTTTATTATTTTTCATTTAAAAAAATCAGCTCTCTTATCTTTATAACTACCGGTATACCGTCATGGTCTCAGACTTTCCTGATCTGAGGTCATGGTGCAGCGCAGGAAAATTTGCGGTTTGTGATTAATTCATAGTAAATTGGTGTTTAACCAAGGCGCTGCGTTGCTCCCGACCACCACCGCACCGGCAGAAGCGGAGTCAGCCAAGCGGTAGGACCCTTCTTGTTGTTATACCAAGCAATTAAAGGGATAGAAGAGCAATCAACTTCTCAAGCAAGTAAAATATAAATAGTGTGCACGAGGACGAAATCACAAATGAATGTCTATCTCTGTCACACGATAAAGATACTCGTACGTCCACAAGATTTTTTTTTTTATGGAAACGGACACGGTTGGCTATATCACCTACAACATCCGTGATGTCGGCCCATAACACCGGGTGAACTTGGTGCCACATCAGTGCTTCCCTTCGGTCGTGCCGGCTACACTGAACTGGACGGAAAACACAAACTATTTACATAGCCGTTTCGACCGACCTTTCATTCAGTGCGGTGGTACCATTCCGGGCGGGTTAAACCCTACCACCTAGTAATATAAGAAGGGAGTCATATCCCTTAGTCGCCTTTTACGACATACACGGGGAGAGATGCAGTGGGGCTATTCTTTTAAAGTGCCGGCCCCACACGGTACAGTACCGGCCCCACATGGTACAAGTACCGGCCCCACACGGTACTTTTATTTACTTTATTTTAAATCTAAGAAACATTACAGGCTTAGGGCCACTTGCGCCAACGCACACGTTTAATCTCCATTTACCGCTAATTTTAAAATTAGCTAAATGACATTTGATAATCATGTAAATGTACGTTGCACCAACCGAAAATGGTGTCCATTTAACTAATCTCTATTAACTAATTTTTGGTTTGTTCATGTACTATTAATTCCATGTACTCCAGCTCTATCTCTGTCGTGCGCCATGCGGCAGACAAAGACAGCAAAAATTTCCAATCGCTGTCAGTCCTCCCGTAAGTAAATACTTCTTTGAAACAAACCACAAAGCATCGAACAGCGCGCCCCCTTGTAATACAAACATAAAACCACCGACAGCGACGCGAAACGACACCTGAAAGACATTGCGGCTCCTTTCGTGAAACTCGGCTCGAAACGAAACGTAACACTAACGACATGCGCCGCCTCAACATTAGGTTAGTCGTTAGGTCATCTTCTATAAATTAACCCTGGTTATTTTTTTTAAACCACCAAAACATCACTCATACACATACCACTTTCCTTCTAGCCGAAATCTGCCGAAGTGTGCACGAAAGGAGCCGGGAATGTCTTTCATGTGGCATACCGAGCGGTCGAGTACTCCAAAGGACCTTGCATCCAGAGCCGTTAATATAAAAAAAGCGGCCGAGCGTCAGTTTGACGTTCCCTAAATACAAAATTAGCGAGCTAAATGGGCATCGACGGCCATTTAACTTTAATCGAAATTAGGCTTCTACTAATTGACACTCGGCAATGGTGCAAGACAAATTTCGACTTTAATTTTATTTAGAGCTCTAAACTGTATTAGGCATCTAAATGGAGTTTGGTGCAAGTGGCCCTTAACCTAGCATTACGTCTTATACATACGTGTTTATGCTAATTCCTTAATTATGTATATTCAGTAGCCAGCGACCATTATAAAATCAGTCCGGTGTCTGTCCGTCCGTCCGTCCGTCTGTCCGTCTGTCAGTCACACGCGCTGTCCGAGGTAATAACTTCGACTTTTTTTCATACAAAATCAAAACTACCTACAAAATTGTTAATTAATTCATAATCAATAATATCTCGCTAAGTAGAGGCATAGTTTAACCCTCCGTTACTCGCGTGACTATTGAGTAACGCGGGTGCTCGCGCGAGGATAGTTATGCACCCCAAGATTGTTATTGATTTATAGGCGAAACGAGTAACTTTACTTAAAATATAAAACAGATTGTGATTAATAGACGGATTATTAATAAAAATGCATCAAACAAAGTTATATAATGTTTATTTTTTTGAAATTATAATTAAACCAAATAATTATGATAAAAAATCAAATATTATGCATCCGTCTTATAAAAAGGAGAAAAACATGCGGACATTTATTTTCTTTTAACAATTAGACAAAGTAATCATGAAATCGAGTATACAACGGATAATTACACTTAAAAAAAATTTAGTATTCACGTCCATTTTCACATTTCTGACCAATTAGATTCGTGTGATTTCGACAAATGTTTTTTGCATACGGTGCATTGACATGAGGTTTTCTTGTCCTTCTTACAAGGAAATATTACACGTCTTATGTTTTACTTTCTTATATTCAAAAGATTCGCTCCTCGTCCAAGCTAGAGCTAACCATCTACAACAAAATAAAAATATATTTTGTCACCCATAGTATACTAAAAAGGATTTTTACGCCAATAGATTGCAGAAGAACAATGATAGATTGCAAATACATAAAATAAATGAAGTAAAAGAGACAGCATATGCAAAATTTCTGAGAATTATCTAAAACAAAAAATCTTACCTTTGTCGAAAATTGTAACGCCGTTACTCGCGGGGATAGCTACTATCCCCAGCGCAACTTCGACACGTCCTCACTCAAGAACGGCGTATGCGCCACCGATTTTCTTCCGTCACCCAACGTACATACACACTAAAGTCAGCTAAAGAAACCGACAACATCCGAGTGCTAATATCAAAGTATCATATTGAAATTTCATGGGGATAGCTACTATCCCCGCGCGAGCAAGGGAGGGTTAAACAGACAGCTCCTTTTACTATGGTACAATGCGCGGGGAGGATCTCGGCGTGTCGCCGCCGCAGCGGTTCGTCAGTGTTCTCCCTCGCACCCGCACCGTACTTGTATAGTGTATGCGCGTGGCGGGTCGCCCGCTGCGGCGGCGACACGCCGAGATCCGTCCCTCGCATTATAGAGGACTTATAAAAAAAATGGCCAAGAGCGGGTCGGACTCGTGCACCGAGGATTCCGTACCACCACACCTCGCACCACACATTATATATTCGTCTTATGTATTTACAAAAAATAAAAAGTGTTTGCTTAAATAAAAAAGAGTTTTCATTATATATAACCACGCCGATTGTATATAAGCGACATTTGACGGTTATATGTATAACGGTTTTTACGATATAGCAAAAAGAACAAAATACTATGAAAAAAACACGTTTCTTGTATTGGTGCCCCCTTCATTTTTTTCTTTTTGTTTTTTTATTTTTTATTATTGTTTGTTAGGATATCCGCCATAATAACATATATTTTGTGTAGATTTTAACCGGCCACCTGTTAATGTTCAAAAGATACAGCGCTTTGAAGGTAGCACAGATAAACCTAAAAAAAACCGGCCAAGTGCGAGTCGAACTCGCGCACCGAGGGTTCCGTATTGCCATGTCATGGCTCGCGCCACTCACGCCATCTAGATGGAGTATTATGAAATGCTTCAATATTAGCTATGCTTCATAATCAATTCGGTAGATGGCGCGCGCGCATACACTTTTTGGTTTCTTCTATGGGAACCCTCGTGAATTTTTTACTTTTTCTTATTTTTATTATTTGTTGTTATATCGGCCATAATAACACATATTCTGTGAAAATTTCAACGGGCTACCTATTACGGTTCAAGAGATACAGCCCTCGGACAGACAGACGGATGGACGGACAGACAGACGAACGGACGGACAGACAGACGGCGAAGGCTTAGTAATAGGGTCCCGTACCGGATACGGAACCCTAAAAATCAATAACATTTCTTCTCCAAACAGGCTGAGGAATATTCTGCTGATCGGTGTGATATAATGTATTAGAGTATAGAAATACATTATGTATTTCTATGTGGTTAAAATTGTGTGCAGCAATGGTATGTATCGCTAAAACAGTTGTACCCTTTTGAATGCTCTGTTGTTGTTGCCACCTTAGGTTACCTACACGAAATTGAATTTTCGCCCGCGTGTGAAGTTTTCCCTGTTTACTTGCGTTGCGGCTTGGATTGCCACTTCAGACTTAGATAAACTTCGACACTACAGTTTAAGCTTGCCTTAATTTGAAGTTGAGTATGAGTTTGAAGCCTTGTCAAAGAGATCTTAATGATTAGTAAGCCCTTCGAATTACGTAGTTATTTGCATTATTATATTAAATTTAGTGTGTCGTGTCGTGACTCGTGATGGTCGTATGCAAAACTAAATCATAAATTTTAAGGCTGTCTAATGTTCCAGTTTCTATGTAGTCAATATACTCAATGTCAAGGATGTGTCACAATAGATTAGTCATTGACAATACATGGTCTCCTAGACATTTACGTTATGATCCTATCGAACTAGATATGGATGTACTAGGTGATGTAGACAACTGTGTCAGTTTTCATAAAAAAACCGGCCAAGTGCGAGTCGGAGTCGCGCCCCGAAGTTTCCGCACCACAAAAAAAAAGTTGAAACAAAAAAACACGTTTATTGTATGGGAACCCCCCTTAATTTATTGTTATATCCACCATAATAACACATATTCAGTGAAAATATAAACCGGCTAGATTATACGGTTACAAAGATACATCCATCGGACGGACGGACAGACGGGCAGACAAGACATACAGACAGACAGAGTAGGCTTAGTGTCGTTTTGCAGTATCCAAACAGGCTTTGTAATTTTAGTTAATTTGTCGATTCAATTTGGTAATACGGTACATACTCTTAGATATGTGAAATAATTTCTTATCCGCCCATTTTACCATAGGCAGGAGTAGGAGGGTAGGAGGGGGTATGTTGGGAGGTTCAATTAAACACAAACGAACCAGGCATTCCTTTTTTGCACACTAACCAGGCATTCAACCGGTTCGACCACCTAGAAAATTTTCTAGGCTCGTTTCAGTATTAGAATGTCATTTGATCAAATCTGAAAACCCCCCGAACTAAAATTTTTAGTAGCTCGGCGAGAAAGAACGCGCAAGTAGAGCTATTCGTCTTCAATTTTTTTTATGGAACTTGACACGGTTGGCTACATCATCGACAAAATAAAAAATAAATAAATAGAAATAAAAAAATAGGTAAAAAAACTTTTAAGTTAAACGGTTTTATTAAAAAAAACTGGAAAAAAACAGCTGTACAAAAAAATAGAAAATAATAAGGACACAAGCCTGGGCCTTCTTAAGATTTTACGTCTGGGTAAGAAATCGTGCAATACTAGCGTGCTGTCTTCTCATGTCGGATGCCAAAGGGCACATTGTGTCGCTGCGTCAACGGATTAAGTAATAAATTGAGACTTTTAACAGACTAATATAAAAACGTGGGGCGCATGTTATTTATTACGCATATTATACGCCCCACGTTTTTATATTAGTCTGTTAAAAGTCTCAATTTATTACTTAATCCGTTGACGCAGCGACACAATGTGCCCTTTGGCATCCGACATGAGAAGACAGCACGCTAGTATTGCACGATTTCTTACCCAGACGTAAAATCTTAAGAAGGCCCAGGCTTGTGTCCTTATTATTTTCTATTTTTTTGTACAGCTGTTTTTTTCCAGTTTTTTTTAATAAAACCGTTTAACTTAAAAGTTTTTTTACCTATTTTTTTATTTACTCGTTTTTAGTTTGATTTTTGGCTGGTATCATTCATTACGCAAACTCGTCATCCTTTCCAACTCTCTCATTGCATCTTTGTTACTCGGTTTCATACCTGTCAATTTCTCACAATCAAGCTCCTCAATACATAGCCCTTCTAAAGACTTTACGCGACTCAATGCAACATACGCTTGACCCTCCTCAAATAGTCTGGAGCCCAAATACACGACAGCATGGCCTGTTGGCCAGTACTGTTGTACTGCCCTCCATTTTATGGAGAGTGGAGGCCCATGACTAAATTATCGGTAACATCCGTCTCTCAGCTGTTCCATAATTAAACTTTGCTGGAAACTGTATGGCTTTAGGATGGATAAGGTGTCCGCCGTCCCTTTCAAAATCAATTTGAACAGATGGTATGTCTGTTTCATACATTTGCGTTCGACAAGTATGGGACGCTCGTCCAAACAAACCAAATGAGCCCAAACTCGAGGGGGTTACTAGTAACGGTTGAAAAGTTCCACTGTACACCTCCTGACTCCATCATCACACCCTCGTCACCAAGTGTGTTGGTAGAAGTATGCGACACTCGTCCAAGCCAACCATATGAGCCCAAACTCGAGGGGGTTACTAGTAATGGTTGAAGAGTCCCACTGTACACCTCCTGACTCCATCATCAGATCCTCGTCACCAAGTGTATTGGTAGAAGTATGGGACACTCGTTTAAACAAACTAAATGAGTCCAAACTCGAGGGGGTTACTAGTAAAGATTGAAGAGTTCCACTGTACACCTCCTGACTCCATCATCAGACCCTCGTCACCAAGTGTATTGGTAGAAGTATGGGACACTCGTCCAAACCAACCAAATGAGCCCAAACTCGAGGGGGTTACTAGTAACGGTTGAAGAGTTTCACTGTACACCTCCTGACTCCATCATCAGACCCTCGTCACCAAGTGTATTGGTAGAAGTATGGGACAGTCGTCCAAACCAACCAAATGAGCCCAAACTCGAGGGGGTTACTAGTAACGGTTGAAGAGTTCCACTGTCCACCTCCTGACTCCATCATCAGACCCTCGTTACCAAGTTGAAATTATCATAATATTGTATTGTCACGAGAACTCAATGTGTGTGCAAAGTTTCATAAAAATCGGTTCAGTAGAAGTAGTTGAAAAAGTTATCGCAAGATTTGAAACGAAGATAGTAACAAACAAATATACGGAGTCAAGCTAAATAAAACCGTTTAAAAACACCTGTGACGTCAGCCCATAGCCTGTGGTGTCAGTGCTTCCCTTTGGTAGTGTACATTTACACGCATCGAGAAAAAGCCTTTCGTAATATAGGACAGTCACAACAGTGATTAACATGAAATAAACCTGAACGCGAAATGTAAAACTACCCTGATGAGTTTGGCCAAACGGTCCGTGTAATTAATTAAGTGTGCTCTCGTTATCATTCCAATTAACGCAATTCCTGGCCGCAATTATCACTTAATTTACCTATATAAATCGGCTGTTGGGTGGCCAAACTGTATGCACTACGCAATAGATCGATTTTGGGGAGCAAGGGGTATTGTACTGTTTTCACGGCATAAAAAAATTATAAAATAAAACGTAATTGTTTTGTGTTGTATTGTATTCTCGTATACACTCATCTCGTAACAAGAGGAGAGTATTTTGTAGGTACCATCATTGGCCGCGGCCCAAATCGAAATAGGTACCTACTTGCTTTTGCATATTTAATTTCTTTTCGAAACCATATAAGTATTTTTTTATTGTTAGCTCGACTATATGGCGCCGAGGCACCCATGAGGTGTCTAACGGCGCCCATGGACATTCGGTCGTATGCGGGGGTTGTGAATGCCATGCCGGCCTGACAGGTGCCCATTCACGCCCCTCTTGAAGGTCCCGAGACTGTACTTTGGGGGAAATATATGAGCAGGGAGAGCGTTCTAGAGTCTAATGTTTTTAGGGTTCCGTACCTCAAAGAAGGAAAAAGCGGAACCATTATAGGATCATTTTGTTGTCCGTCTGTCTGTCTGTCTGTCTGTCTGGCTGGCTGGCTGTCTGTCTGTCAAGACCTTTTTTCTCAGGAACGGGTAGATGTATCAAGTTGAAATTAATATCAAATACTAAGGTCTACGTTTCCTCAGAGGTGTAAAAAAGTTAAGCTTCTAGGTCAACGCAATCACTAGATACGCCCATTTATGTCACATATTTTGCTACCAGCTAATCAAATCAAAACCTATAGGGTATTTCCTGTCAACCTAGAATTATAAAATTTGGTAAGAAGCAAGGTCTCATAGCACACGTAAAGGAAAATGTCCTAAAATTTTAAACTTGTAGTTACATATATGGTATGTAATTAAATGTATGTATTTAAAGTATGGTATTTAAAAAAATTTGCTTGTTTTGTGTGTCAAGACCCTTTTTCTCAGTAACGAGTCAAGATATCAAATTGAAATTAATATGAAATACTAACGTCTGCGATC
This sequence comes from Nematopogon swammerdamellus, assembly GCA_946902875.1. Taxonomy (NCBI): domain Eukaryota; kingdom Metazoa; phylum Arthropoda; class Insecta; order Lepidoptera; family Adelidae; genus Nematopogon; species Nematopogon swammerdamellus. The sequence goes on from OX336345.1 coordinate 17,349,037, forward strand.
CCTTCGAGTTATAGAAAATGAAAGCTTCTAAATCAATATAATCAAAAGATACGGCTATTTATGGCAAATTTTAATACTTGTAAACTCACTCAAATGAAATCAAAACCTATAGGGTACTTACCGTTGACCTAGAGAAATGAAATTTGGCAAGAAGCAAGGTCTCACATCACAAGTAAAGAAAAAATCCGAAAATTGTAGATATGTCGGTATGTCATATAAGAAATATATTTTTGTATATTTCAACTTCACGAATGCCGCACAGTCAAACCATTGCTATAGTGTTTATTTAGGCGGTTCGTGATTTTATAAAACCATTGTTTTTGTACATACATAATACCAATATATTGAGTGATGCTGATGATACGGAACCCTCGGCGCGCGAGTCCAACTCGCACTTGCCAACTTTTTATAGGTTCTGTACCTCAGAGAGGTGAAAACGGAACCTAATGGTGTAATGTACCGTGTGGGGCCGGTAATTTAAAAGAATAGCCCCACTGCATCTCTCCCCGTGTATGTCGTAAAAGGCGACTAAGGGATATGATCCCCTTCTTATATTACTGGGCGGTAGTGTTTAACCTGCCCGGGTTGGTACCACCGCACTGAATGAAAGGTCGGTCGAAACGGCTATGTAAATAGTTTGTGTTTTCCGTCCAGTTCAGTGTAGCACGACCGAAGGGAGCACTGACGTGGCACCAAGTTCACCCGGTGTTATGGGCTGACATCACGGATGTTGTAGGTGATGTAGCCAACCGTGTCGGTTTCCATAAAAAAAAAATAAAAAAAATTCACGCGTCCGCTCTTTTGTCTGTCACAGAGTCATAACTTCTAAACGGTCCATCGTACCAAGTTGTAATTTAGTACGAAATTAGAAAATATCATTTACATAATATACGGCAAGTCGATCCCAAGTGGCTTTTAGGTCGATCGCTGAAAATCGATCGTACTCGTAGAAACATCAAAGAATTAATAATATTTGATTGTATCATTTTTCGGGTGGTGTCGTCTTCCATAATGACCGCAATAGTAACAAACAAATATAATGAACATAGCTTTCAAAGCAAACGATAATTTTTTTTATGTAATGCGGTATGGATGGCTGAGTCGGAGGGGCCGAAGCGCATGCAAGACCAGCCAATATCACCTCCGAGAAGGTAGGTGCCATACCGGAGACTTCCCTGGATTGCTGGCTATACTGGACTAGAGGAGAACACAACCGAGGTTGCTATGCGCCCATCTTACATCCAGTACGCTGGTACCAACCGTATAATGTATAATCTATAATGTAATGTATAACCGTATAATGTAAGTCTAATGACTACAAATTATTGAAAAATGAAAACTTTTGCTGCAAGTGTCGATATGACAACCTTTATCTTTTGTAGGTACTCGTACATCTTCATAGAAAAAAGTATGGCACCATTGATGGACGGGGTCGCCTTGTAGAATCCAAAATTTTATTTTTTTTCAACATGTTAAAATAAAATGTGTTGTGTTTGTGTGTCTGTGTGAGAGTGTGTATCCAGTTAAATAGAACAAAATATAGATAGATAAATTAGATGGTAGAAAAAAATTGGTTGTCTGTAAAGTCGGTTTACGGACGATAGTTTTACGTGATGACGTCATAAAGAAACACAGCTATAAGAATTACCGTATTTTTTCGTACGGCACCCCTATCGCTGCCGTACGCCGTACATTTGTCGATTTCTAGCCTCGATTACCGTAAGATACGGCAATTACCGTACGTTTGGCAACACTGCCGCTTGGGCCGATTGTGCCTCTCTATCGCTTGTTACGCGCTCTCGCTTGCACACACAGGTTCAGATGGAACGTGACACTTTTTCGTGCGTGCAGCCGGTGTTCATCAATTTATAAGACGTTATCACGTCAAAAGTGTGTTTTGATATTATTACGAGTGATGGTTACGAGAAATATTTTTGTGAGTTGAATTTATTTCATTTTGTGGATTTTACACACTGGTCCACATTTAAAATAAAATAAAATAATAGATACCCGGGTGGTCCCAGAAGTACCCGACCTGACGTATAGATGGCAGTTGTTGTTTGAAAAAACTTACTGCATTCGAAAGTACTATTCGAATTAAAATTAAATTTAAAAAAAGAACACGCTACGTATAATGCGCGGGGCGGATCTTGGCGTGTCGCCGCCGCAGCGGTTCGTCGGTGTTCTCCCTCGCACCCGCACCGTACTTGTATAGTTTATTCGCGTGGCGGGTCGCCCGCTGCGGCGACGACACGCCGAGATCCGTCCCGGGCACTATACTTTTGTTTTTGTTTGTCGGCCATCAATAGTGAACGCTCTGAGTGAAGTTTTAGAAATGGATAAAATTGGTCACCGATAAGTGATTCAATATTTTCTTCTGAAAGGTCTGAATTCAACTAATATCAAAGATGAGCTGGATTCAACTCTGGGGGAGTCTGCTCCATCGTTTACGATAGTAAAATATTGGGTGGCAGAGTTCAAACAAGGTTGTACCATCTGCCAAGACGAACATCGCAGTGGTCGGCCAAACGAAGTGACCACGCCAGAAATTGTGAAGAAAATCGATAAAATAGTATTGGATGACCGTCGGTTGAAAGTGCGCGAGTTAGCAGATATGGTAGGCATTTCAAAAAGTGCTGTACATCGCATATTGACTGAAAATTTGGGCACGAGAAAGCTGTGCGCAAGATGGGTGCCGCGTTTACTCACAATGGAACAAAAACAACTTCGTGAGGATGTTTCAGTCGAGTGTTTTACAATAATAAAGCGGAATTTTTGCGCCGATTCGTAACAATGGACGAGACCATGGGTTCATCATTTCACACCTGAGACCTTGAAACTTGAAAAAATGGCTCGGAGGTAAAAGATTTACAAACAATAAAGAGGTAGAGTCGGCAGTTGAGGGCTACTTTGAGGAGCTCGACGGTTCTCGCTATAAACATGGTATCGAAGCTATTGAACATCGCTGGGAAAAGTGTATCGAGCTAAAAGGAGACTACGTTGAGAAATAAAGGTAGTTTTTAAATTATTTTTTTTCGTTTTCTTTGTTAGGCCGGGTACTTCTGGGACCACCCTCGTAGATGTATCTCTCTATCTATATAATTTATAGGATAAGAGTGACCAATAAGCTGTAACAACTGTGTGAATGCACTACGCAAGCGTTCAGTCCCGTTCGGTACATATTCACATGTAAAGCTTCACGGTAGGGTCGTTTTAAAGCGGTTCTCAAAGCGGTGCAGTAATGGCGACGCGACGCGACGTGGGCAGCCTCGGCAATGGCCCAAGGCAACACACTTGGCAGTTATTTGCGTGACTGAAGACACTTTTAGCAAACATAACATGACCTAAATCTTGTAAGAAAAAAAAAATTGTATCCTTGAGATAATTGTAATAATTATGCTATATAGGTAGGTACTTGCACATAGGTACATATATTATGTGTATGGCTAAAACTGTAAAGATTGAGCAAGAAATGAAAAAAAATTAAATACCAAGATCGCAGCGCACGAACGCGGCGGGAGGCCGAGTGGTTTGGTCATCGGCTTCTCATGCGAGAGGTCCGAGGTTCGAATCCGGTCGGCGTGTACCAATGAGTTTTTTCTGACGAAAAAAATTTACGCGCACACCTGCACCTGCTGCTTCACCGTTCGGAACTGGTGTAAAACTGTAGGTCTTTTCCCTTGCCCCTTACTAGGTGGTAGGCTCAAATTGTAGCTGACTGTGTTGGTACCACCGTATAAGATGTACGATGGCTATTTAAATAGTTTATAAACTTATAAAACCGGTAATGTAATAATCTGTCTAAGCAAAATAAAGTACGAAACTCCTAGGTATCGTCCGAGTATGAAATGATAATCTCGAATAGATATTTTATCTGGTAGCTCGCAATTCTACCTGCCCGAATTAATTAAGTTTCAAAATTCGTTTATCTTCAGCAAACAGCTTTTATCCATTTTTGCGAAATTCCAACGCGATATTAATTACATTTTGCGATTAAGGGACCCTCATCACGATGAGGTTCGGGGCCCGACTGCGTACCGAGCGATCGTCGATATCTACTCGTAGCGCGCGAATGAGAGCTGGCAAAATTGTTGGTAGGATGGCCATTTTAACTCTAACGTAGGTATTTACTCTTACAGCTGCTATGGACAAAGATGGTAAGCACTGTTGAAGAACCAATGCTATCGAATTTTACACCGATTTCGGACGGTGTTGACGCAGCAGGTGTAGGTGTGCAGGTAATGTTTTCGTTTAAATAAACTCATTGGTGCATGTCGAGGCAGAATAAAATTAAACTTTTAAGAGATCAAGAGTCTAAGCCAAGAACGCGCCATCCACCCACCGCTTGGGCACTGCTTAAGACGAGACGGAAGTTAACTTTCTCCATACAAAATCGTCTTTCGTGGTTTATGTTTTTACCCCCTAAACCTTATCAGATTTTTACAATTTTTGTTGTAATAAGGACAGTCAAATCTACATTTCTGTCTTTTTTAAATATCTAAAGCTTAATGAGCTTCATGACATAAAAAAATTAAAAATTCCTTTTTTTTCGGTCGAAATACAAATTTTTAGCTCCGGTGTTATAATTTCATCTAAACAAAAACGAAAAAGACAGGAACGTAGATTAGACTGTCCTTAAGACAAGAAAAACAATTTGTAAAAATCGAATAACGAGAGACGATTTTGCATGGAGAAAGTTAACCTCCGTCTCGTCTTAAATACCAGGTTGACCGTTTACCGATAGTGCAACAAAATATAATACAGTCCTAGACACCTTCTCAACTTGTGTATCCGATACATCTTTGGTTTGCGCAAGTTTGATCATATATCAGATTTTCGAAATCGTTTGCAGTGGCTCGATATCCGCCTTCGCAGGAATAGTCATGTCTTATCACTTCTCTACTGCACATTGTTTAACCCCAATGCTCCTAAATACCTAAGTCATCGTTTTTCCTTTCTCAGCTCCCACGGGCTATCGCTAAGGTCAAATGATAACTTGGTGCTGACTATTCCTTCCCATTCTACTACATCATATTCCGACCCATTCACGATACATGCAGCTCGTCTGTGGAATCAGCTCCCTGTCAATCTCCGTCTCTCTTCTTCCATTCACACATTCAAAATACTTTTAAAGAAGCACTTTTTGTCAACTTAATTTTTCTGATCCAAAAGTATGTCTCTCACACCGAGCATACCTACCGAGCATACCTACGGGAGTGGCAACCGTCGAGCGCTAATATATAGGAAAATTAGCCGCGTGTTAGAGCATTTGCACTAACATATAGCGCTGCTGCGGGATCGACCGTCAGTGCGCTCGCGACTTGGGAACGAAGAACACGTATATGTGCACTACGCAAAATGGCGATTTGTGCAGTTCGTGCGTGTCGAAAGAGCTCAAGATAATCAGGAATGACAAAAGATTGCGTAACCTTTCATAATTAGGTCATTTTAATGATAATACAATGCTTAAAGCGTGTAAAATACAAAAAATCCGCGAGTTAGGAGCACGACTGCGCGCCATACCGGGCGCGTACACATGATAGGCAAATTTGACAGACTGGAAAGAAATTTGAAATCAATTATTGTATATGGGTGTTGTTAGTTTTTTTATGGCAATGACATGGATGAATTCAATTTATAATATGTATTGTTATTATTTCTTTAATATTACATTTTCTATTTTTTATAATTATAAAACAAATATACCTATACAAAACTAATATATTGTATATTATGTATTATTATATAATAAGTATTATTATTATAAGTGATAGGAATAGGTAGGACTTATTTACCTAAACTTCGAGGAACAGAGTAAAAAATTGGAGACTTCCTTACGACAATATTTTTTTCCGGTTTAATAATATTCATGGTGTTATAATTTCGCGATTTAAAAAAAGTGGCCGCCATTTTGAACTTTTTAGTAACTGGACAGATTGCTTTCAAAATCGACATCTGGGTGTCAGTGTGGACTCTGAATACGAATCTGTAGTCAAATTTAAAAAAAGTTGCCGCCATTTTGAAATTTTTAGTTACTGGACCGATTGCTTTCAAAATCGATATATGGGTGTCTATGTAGGCTCTGAACACGAATCCGTTGTCAAAATTTAAAAAAGTGACCGCAATTTTGAACTTTTTAGTTACTGGACCGATTACTTTCAAAATCGATATCTGGGTGTCTGTGTGGGCTCTGAATACGAATCTGTAGACAAAATAAAAAAAAAAATTGCCGCCATTTTGAACTTTTAGTTACTGGACCGATTGCTTTCAAAATCGATATCTGGGTGTCTGTATGGGCTCTGAATACGAATCTGTAGTCAAAATTTAAAAAAAGTGGCCGTCATTTTGAACTTTTTAGTTACTGGATCGATTGCTTTCAAAATCGATATATGGGTGTCTATGTAGGCTCTGAATACGAATCCGTTGTCAAAATTTAAAAAAGTGACCGCTATTTTGAACTTTTTAGTTACTAGACCGATTACTTTCAAAATCGATATCTGGGTGTCTGTGTGGGCTCTGAATACGAATCTGTAATCAAAATGAAAAAAAGTGGCCGCCATTTTGAACTTTTTAGTTACTGGACAGATTGCTTTCAAAATCGATATCTGGGTGTATGTGGGGGCTCTGAATACGAATCTGTAGTAAAAATAAAAAAAAGTGGCCGCCATTTTGAACTTTTTAGTTACTGGACCGATTGCTTTCAAAATTGATATCTGGGTATCTGTGTGGGCTCTGAATACTAATCTGTAGTCAAAATAAAAAAAAGTGGCCGCTATTTTGAACTTTTTAGTTACTGGACCGATTGCTTTCAAAATCGATATCTGGGTGTCTGTGTGGGCTCTAAATACGAAGGCGTTGTCAAAATTTAAAAAAAGTGGCCGCCATTTTGAACGTTTTAGTTACCGGAGCGATTGCTTTCAAAATCGATATCATATTTTTTATGTTAACTACATATTGTTATTCAGAGCCCACACAGACATGTAGATATGGGTTTTGAAAGTAATCAGCCCAGTAACTAAAATTTCAAAATGGCGGCCACTTTTTTAAGGTTTGACAACGGATTCGTATTCAGAGCCCACACAGACAAACAAATATCGATTTTGAAAGCAATCGGTCCAGTAACTAAAAAGTTCAAAATGGCGGCCACTTTTTTTAATTTTTTACTACAGATTCGTATTCAGAGCCCACACATACACCCAGATATCGATTTTGAAAGCAATCGGTCTAGTAACTAAAAAGTTCAAAATGGCGGCCACTCTTTTTAAATTTTGACAACGGATTCGTATTCAGAGCCCACACAGACACCCAGATATCGATTTTGAAAGCAATCGGTCCAGTAACTAAAAAGTTCAAAATGACGGCCACTTTTTTTAAATGTTTACTACAGATTCGTATTCAGAGCCCACACATACACCCAGATATCGATTTTGAAAGTAATCGGTCCAGTAACTAAAAAGTTCAAAATGGCGGCCACTTTTTTTAAATTTTGACAACGGATTCGTATTCAGAGCCCACACAGACACCCAGATATCGATTTTGAAAGCAATCGGTCCAGTAACTAAAAAGTTCAAAATGGCGGCCACTTTTTTTAAATGTTTACTACAGATTCGTATTCAGAGCCCACACATACACCCAGATATCGATTTTGAAAGTAATCGGTCCAGTAACTAAAAAGTTCAAAATGGCGGCCACTTTTTTAAATTTTGACAACGGATGCATATTCAGAGCCCACACAGACACCCAGATATCGATTTTGAAAGCAATCGGTCCAGTAACTAAAAAGTTCAAAATGGCGGCCACTTTTTTTAATTTTTTACTACAGATTCGTATTCAGAGCCCACACATACACCCAGATATCGATTTTGAAAGCAATCGGTCCAGTAACTAAAAAGTTCAAAATGGCGGCCACTCTTTTTAAATTTTGACAACGGATTCGTATTCAGAGCCCACACAGACACCCAGATATCGATTTTGAAAGCAATCGGTCCAGTATTTAAAAAGTTCAAAATGACGGCCACTTTTTTTAAATGTTTACTACAGATTCGTATTCAGAGCCCACACATACACCCAGATATCGATTTTGAAAGTAATCGGTCCAGTAACTAAAAAGTTCAAAATGGCGGCCACTTTTTTTAAATTTTGACAACGGATTCGTATTCAGAGCCCACACAGACACCCAGATATCGATTTTGAAAGCAATCGGTCCAGTAACTAAAAAGTTCAAAATGGCGGCCACTTTTTTTTAATGTTTACTACAGATTCGTATTCAGAGCCCACACATACACCCAGATATCGATTTTGAAAGTAATCGGTCCAGTAACTAAAAAGTTCAAAATGGCGGCCACTTTTTTTAAATTTTGACAACGGATTCGTATTCAGAGCCCACACAGACACCCAGATATCGATTTTGAAAGCAATCGGTCCAGTAACTAAAAAGTTCAAAATGGCGGCCACTTTTTTTAAATGTTTACTACAGATTCGTATTCAGAGCCCACACATACACCCAGATATCGATTTTGAAAGCAATCGGTCCAGTAACTAAACAGTTCAAAATGGCGGTCACTTTTTAAATTTTGACAACCGATTCGTATTCAGAGCCTACATAGTCACCCAGATATAGATTTTGAAAGAAATCGGTCCAGTAACTAAAAAGTTCAAAATGGCGGCCACTTTTTTTAAATTTTGACAACGGATTCGTATTCAGAGCCTACACAGACACCCAGATATCGATTTTGAAAGCAATCGGTTCAGTAACTAAAAAGTTCAAAATGGCGGCCACTTTTTTTAAATGTTTACTACAGATTCGTATTCAGAGCCCACGCATACACCCAGATATCGATTTTGAAAGCAATCGGTCCAGTAACTAAAAAGTTCAAAATGGCGGCCACTTTTTTAAATTTTTACTACAGATTCGTATTCAGAGCCCACACTGACACCCAGATATCGATTTTGAAAGCAATCGGTCCAGTAACTAAAAAGTTCAAAATGGTGGCCACTTTTTTCAAATCGCGAAATTAAAACACCATGAATATTATTAAACCGGAAAAAAATATTGCCTTAAGGAAGTCTCCAATCTTTTACTCTGTTCCTCGAAATTTAGGTAAATAAGCCCTACTTATTCCTATCACTGACTATTAGTACAACTTTTCAAAAATATTAAAACAACAGTCTTGTTTAATTTTTCAATATTTTTTTTGGATTCAAACAGTAATATTCGTTCAGTAAACTATTTGAAATAATATTACAAATAACAATTTCAAAATTCACAAATATACCGCACCATCATTGTCCGTCAGACTGGCATTCGTAGTGATCCCGTCAAGTTGCCGTCAAGCAAGGCTTCCGATTGGTCGGACGGTCGGCTCTTACTACCAGATACCCGAGCCAAGCCAGCGATAACAAACCTGTCGCTCGCCTTGCTCGCTCTGTCTCTCTCCATATCGCGGGGCGCGATATGGGTAACGGAGATAGACAAGTCACGTCATAAAAGATTAAATTCCGATTTCGATTTTCGTAGTAGTAGGGATTTTTGGCTAGCCGTGCTCCGATACAAACGCAGTAGCGTTGCGTCTCCCGTAGGTATTCTCCTTGGTCTCTCATGTTCAGAGTTAATATATATGATATGTAAAAACTAAGTATATTTAGTCTATCTTATGTATATATCTGGTATATAGGTATAGTATTTAATTATTCATATTTAAGTTTATCTATCTTTTGTATTCCCGTACATCTGTCATACCATAATATTTAAATTTCTCTTTCCGCCACTCACCTAGCAGTTATCATACCCCAAAGGTACCCTGTTAGAAGCCCATATTCGATTTGAGTGCAATAAATATATACAATACAATACAATACCTATGCCATTGTAACAATACACAAATCCGCCAACACCTTTTACAGCATCCAAGGAGTTAATCCGAGGGGTTAGCCACTCCGAAATAAATTGTACACAGGTTGTCGGTGAACTTGGATTACAATGGATTACAAGTGTACTACAAATATTAAAGAATAATTCATAGTTGTTTAAAATGTATTGTATTATTCCTGTACTACATAGTATTAAATGTACTACAAAGTGGAATACAGATGATTACACTGGAATATAGTGGATTACATGTTATTACAAGTGTACTACAATAATAAATAGATATCTAGTAATATTGTAGTATTCATGTACTACACAATATTATCTGCTAGTAATGTAAAATACGATATATTACATTATATCCATACTAATATTATAAATTCGAAAGTAACTCTGTTGTCTGTCTGTCTGTCTGTCTGTTACCTTTTCACGCCTAAACCGCTGAACAGATTTCGATAAAATATTGCATGGAGACTAATTGCATCCTGAGGACGGACATAGGCTACCTTTTGTCCCAAAAAACAACCCTTAAGGGGTTGAAATAGGGGATGAAAGTTTGTATGGGGAATCCAGCATTTCTCAAGTTAGAGATATGAAAATTCATATTTAGGCTTTTGGTATGAAATAAAGAGTTACGTGTTTCAGCGTTTTTGCTAAATCAACCCTTAAATTAAAATAGGGGATGATTTCAAAATTATATTTTAGGATTTTATAAAATTTAGTACAGAGATGAATTGCATCCTGAGGAAGGATATAGGCTACCTTTTGTCTCAAAAAACAACCCTTAAGGGGGTGAAATAGGGGATGAAACATTGTATGGGGAATCCAGCATTTCTCAAGTTAGAGATATGAAAATTCATATTTAGGCTTTTGGTATGAAATAAAGAGTTACGTGTTTCAGCGTTTTTGCTAAATCTACCCTTAAATTAAAATAGAGGATGATTTCAAAATTATATTTAAGGATTTTATAAAATTTCGTACAGAGATGAATTGCATCCTGAGGAAGGACATAGGCTACCATTTGTCTCAAAAAACAACCCCTAAGGGGGTGAAATGGGGGGGGGGGGGTGAAAGTTTCTATAGGAGTATCGGTTTTTTTAAAGGTAGGAACTTGAAAATCATAATTCTAGCTACTCATCATAAATACATAATTGTTTCAGGGATTTACCATTTAAAGGGGGGGGGGGGTGGGGGGGTAATTTTGGGTGACAGTGGCCTTGCCCTTAGTTATGTTCTTTCGTTACTTAGTTACTTACTTTTTCGAGAACGTTAATCGTCTTCCTGAACGCAGCTCGGCCTTCGACCTCGCCCTTAATTACTTACTTTCTTAGAGATGGTTTATTGTATTCCAGAAAGCAGCTTAGCCTGAAGCCTCGCCGTTAGTTACTTACTTTATTTAAAAGGTTTATCGTTTACCTAAACGCAGCTCGGCCTTCGGCCTCGCCCATAGTTACTTACTTTAATCGAGAAGGTTTTTCCTCTTCCTGAACGCAGCTCGGCCTTCGGCCTCGCCCTCAGTTACTTACTTTCTTCGAGAAGGTTTATCCTCTTCCTGAACGCAGCTCTTCCTTCGGCTGCGCCCGTAGTTAATTACTGTCTACGAGAATTTTTATCGTCTTCCTGAACGCAGCTCGGCCTTCGGCCTCGCCCTCAGTTGCTTACTTTCTTCGAGAAGGTTTATGGTCTTCCCGAATGTAGCTCGGCCTTCGGCCTCGCCCTTAATTACTTACTTTCTTAGAGAAGGTTTATCGTTTTCCTGAACGCAGCTCGGCCTTCGGCCTCGCCCTTAGTTACTTACTGTCTTCGAGAAGGTTTATTGTCTTCCTGAACGCAGCTCGGCCTTCGGCCTCGCCTTTTGTTACTTACTTTCTTCGAGCAGGTTTATAGTCTTCCTGAACGCAGCTCGGCCTTCGGCCTCGCCCTCAGTAACTAACTGTCTTCGAGAAGGTGTATGGTCTTCCTGAACGCAGCTCGGCCTTCGGCCTCGCCCTTAGTTACTTACATTCATCGATAAGGTTTATAGTCTTCCTGAACGCAGCTCGGCCTTCGGCCTCGCCATCAGTTACTTACTGTCTTCGAGAAGGTTTATGGTCTTCCTGAACGCAGCTCGGCCTTCGGCCTCGCCCTTAATTACTTACTTTCATTGATAAGGTTTATAGTCTTCCTGAACGAAGCTCGGCCCTCGGCCTCGCCCTTAGTTACTTACTTTCATCGATAAGGTTTATAGTCTTCCTGAACGCAGCTCGGCCTTCGGCCTCGCCCTTTGTTACTTACTTTCTTCGAGAAGGTTTATAGTCTTCCTGAACGCAACTCGGCCTTCGGCCTCGCCCTCAGTTACTTACTGTCTTCGAGAAGGTTTATGGTCTTCCTGAACGCAGCTCGGCCTTCGGCCTCGCCCTTAGTCACTTACTTTCATCGATAAGGTTTATAGTCTTCCTGAACGCAGCTCGGCCTTCGGCTTCGCCCTTAGTTACTTACTTTCATCGATAAGGTTTATAGTCTTCCTGGACGCAGTTCGGCCTTCGGCCTCGCCCTTAGTTACTTACTTTCTTCGATAAGGTTTATAGTCTTCCTGAACGCAGCTCGGCCTTCGGCCTCGCCCTCAGTTACTTACTGTCTTCGAGAAGGTTTATGGTCTTTCTGAACGCAGCCCGGCCTTCGGCTTCGCCCTTAGTTACTTACTTTCATCGATAAGGTTTATAGTCTTCCTGAACGCAGCTCGGCCTTCGGCCTCGCCCTCAGTTACTTACTGTCTTCGAGAAGGTTTATGGTCTTCCTGAACGCAGCTCGGCCTTCGGCCTCGCCCTTAGTTACTTACTTTCATCGATAAGGTTTATAGTCTTCCTGAACGCAGCTCGGCCTTCGGCCTCGCCCTTAGTTACTTACTTTCTTCGATAAGGTTTATAGTCTTCCTGAACGCAGCTCGGCCTTCGGCCTCGCCCTCAGTTACTTACTGTCTTCGAGAAGGTTTATAGTCTTTCTGAACGCAGCTCGGCCTTCGGCTTCTCCCTTAGTTACTTACTTTCATCGATAAGGTTTATAGTCTTCCTGAACGCAGCTTGGCCTTCGGCCTCGCCCTCAGTTACTTACTGTCTTCGAGAAGGTTTATGGTCTTCCTGAACGCAGCTCGGCCTTCGGCCTCGCCCTTAGTTACTTACTATGTTCGAAAAGGTTTATGGTTTTTCTTAACGCAGCTCGGCCTCCGGCCTCGCCCTCAGTTGCTTACTTTCTTCAAGAAGGTTTTTGGTCTTCTTGAACGCAGCTCGACCTTCGGCCTCGCCCTTAATTGCTTACTTTCTTCGAGAAGGTTTATAGTCTTCCTGAACGCAGCTCGGCCTTCAGCCTCGCCCTTAATTACTTACATTCATCGATAAGGTTTATAGTCTTCCTGAACGCAGCTCGGCCTTCGGCCTCGCCCTTAGTTACTTACTTTCATCGATAAGGTTTATAGTCTTCCTTAACGCAGCTCGGCCTTCGGCCTCGCCCTTAGTTACTTACTTTCTTCGAGAAGGTTTATAGTCTTCCTGAACGCAGCTCGACCTTCGGCCTCGCCCTTAGTTTCTTACTATGTTCGAGAAGGTTTATGGTTTTCCTGAACGCAGCTCGGCCTTCGGCCTCGCCCTTAGTTACTTACTTTATTCGAGAAGGTTTATAGTCTTCCTGAATGCAGCTCGGCCTTCGGCCTCGCCCTCGGTTGCTTACTTTCTTCGAGAAGGTTTATGGTCTTCCTGAATGTAGCTCGGCCTTCGTCCTCGCCCTTAATTACTTACTTTCTTAGATAAGGTTTGTCGTCTTCCTGAACGCAGCTCGGCCTTCGGCCTCGCCCTCAGTTACTTATTGTCTTCGAGAAGGTTTATGGTCTTCCTGAACGCAGCTCGGCCTTCGGCCTCGCCCTCATTTACTTACTTTCTTCGAGAAGGTTTATAGTCTTCCTGAACGCAACTCGGCCTTTGGCCTCGCCCTTTGTTACTTACTTTCTTCGAAAAAGTTTATAGTCTTCCTGAACGCAGCTCGGTCTTCGGTCTCGCCCATAGTTACTTACTATCTTCTTTGCAATACGAATTTCACGCGAGCGGAGCCGCGGGCTCAGCTAGTTACGCTATATTTTCAGCAAGTTAGGATATCTTTAGATTTCATGTATTTTTTTTTGTATTTGACTTGACCTAAGACGAGGCGAGACAACACATATTATTGAGTTTCGTACCAAAAAGGTGAAAGCTAAACTTTTATAAGTCTGACGGACGATGATGGTGCGATATATTTGCGAATTTGAAAATTGTTATTTGTAATATTATTTCAAATAGTTTATACTGAACGAATATTATTGTTTGAATGCAAAAAAATTATTGAAAAATTAAACCAGACTGTTGTTTTAATATTTTTGAAAAGTTGTACTAATATAATCAGTGATAGGAATAAGTAGGGCTTATTTACCTAAACTTCGAGGAACAGAGTAAAAGATTGGAGACTTCCTTACGACAATCTTTTTTTCCGGTTTGATAATGTTCATGGTGTTTTAATTTCGCGATTTAAAAAAAGTGGCCGCCATTTCGAACTTTTTAGTTACTGGACCAATTGCTTTCAAAATCGATACCTGGGTGTCTGTGTGGGCTGATGGGCTCTGAATACGAATCAGTTGTCAAAATTTAAAAAAATTGGCCGCCATTTTGAACTTTTTAGGTACTGGACCGATTGCTTTCAAAATCGATAACTGGGTGTCTGTGTGGGTTTTGAATACGAATCCGCTGTCAAAATTTAAAAAAATTGGCCGCCATTTTGAACTTTTTAGTTACTGGACCGATTACTTTCAAAATCGATATCTGGGTGTCTGTGTGGGCTCTGAATACGAATCCGTTGTCAAAATTTAAAAAAATTGGCCGCCATTTTGAACTTTTTAGTTACTCGACCGATTGCTTTCAAAATCGATATCTGGGTGTCTGTGTGGGCTCTGAATACGAATCCGTTGTCAGAATTTAAAAAAAAGTGGCCGCCATTCTGAACTTTTTAGTTACTGGACCATTTGCTTTCAAAATCGATATCTGGGTGTCTGTGTGGGCTCTGAATATGAATCCGTTGTCAGAATTTAAAAAAAGTGGCCGTCATTTCGAACTTTTTAGTTACTGGACCAATTGCTTTCAAAATCGATACCTGGGTGTCTGTGTGGGCTCTGAATATGAATCCGTTGTCAAAATTTAAAAAAATTGGCCGCCATTTTGAACTTTTTAGGTACTGGACCGATTGCTTTCAAAATCGATAACTGGGTGTCTGTGTGGGCTCTGAATAAGAATCCGCTGTCAAAATTTAAAAAAATTGGCCGCCATTTTGAACTTTTTAGTTACTGGACCGATTGCTTTCAAAATCGATATCTGGGTGTCTGTGTGGGCTCTGAATACGAATCCGTTGTCAGAATTTAAAAAAAATGGCCGCCATTCTGAACTTTTTAGTTACTGGACCGATTGCTTTCAAAATCGATATCTGGGTGTCTATGTGGGCTCTGAATACGAATCCGTTGTCAAAATTTAAAAAAATTGGCCGCAATTTTGAACTTTTTAGTTACTGGACCGATTGCTTTCAAAATCGATATCTGGGTGTCTGTGTGGGCTCTGAATACGAATCCGTTGTCAAAAATTTAAAAAAAGTGGCCGCTATTTTGTACTTTTTAGTTACTGGACCGATTGCTTTCAAAATCGATATCTGGGTGTCTGTGTGGGCTCTGAATACGAATCCGTTGTCAGAATTTAAAAAAAAAAGGCCGCCATTTTGATCTTTTTAGTTACTGGACCGATTGCTTTCAAAATCGGTATCTGGCTGGGTGTCTGTGTGGGCTCTGAATACGAATCCGTTATCAGAATTTAAAAAAAGTGGCCGCCATTTTGAACTTTTTAGTTACTGGACCGATTGCTTTCAAAATCGATATCTGGGTGTCTGTGTGGGCTCTGAATACGAATCCGTTGTCAGAATTAAAAAAAAGTGGCCGCCATTTTTAACTTTTTAGTTACTGGACCGATTGCTTTCAAAATTGATATCTGGGTGTCTGTGTGGGCTCTGAATACGAATCTGTAGTCAAATAAAAAAAAAAGTGGCCGCCATTTTGAACTTTTTAGTTACTGGACCGATTGCTTTCAAAATCGATATCTGGGTGTCTGTGTGGGCTCTGAATACGAATCCGTTGTCAAAATTTAAAAAAAGTGGCCGCCATTTTGAACTTATTAGTTACTGGACCGATTAATTTCAAAAACGATATCCTGTAATAGCAATATGTAGTGAACATTAAAAAAATATGATATCGATTTTGAAAGCAATCGGTCCGGGAACTAAAAAGATCAAAATGACGGCCCCTTTTTTAAAATTTGACTACAGATTCGTATTCAGTGCCCACACAGACACCCAGATATCTATTTCGAAAACAATCGGTCCAGTAACTAAAAGTTCAAAATGGCGGCCCCTTTTTTAAAATTTTGACAACAGATTCGTATTCAGAGTCCACACAGACGCCCAGATATCGATTTTTAAAGCAATCGGTCCAGTAACTAAAAAGTTCAAAATGGCGGCCACTTTTTTTAATTTTGACTACAGATTAGTATTCAGAGTCCACACAGACGCCCAGATATCGATTTTGAAAGCAATCGGTCCAGTAACTAAAAAGTTCAAAATGGCGGCCACTTTTTTTTTATTTTGACAACGGATTCGTATTCAGAGCCCACACAGACACCCAGATATCGATTTTGAAAGCAATCGGTCCAGTAACTAAAAAGTTCAAAATGGCGGCCACTTTTTTTTATTTTGACTACGGATTCGTATTCAGAGTCCACACAGACGCCCAGATATCGATTTTGAAAGCAATCGGTCCAGTAACTAAAAAGTTCAAAATGGCGGCTACTTTTTATAAATTTTGACTACGGATTCGTATTCAGAGTCCACACAGACGCCCAGATATCGATTTTTAAAGCAATCGGTCCAGTAACTAAAAAGTTCAAATTGGCGGCCACTTTTTTTTATTTTGACTACAGATTAGTATTCAGAGTCCACACAGACGCCCAGATATCGATTTTGAAAGCAATCGGTCCAGTAACTAAAAAGTTCAAAATGGCGGCCACTTTTTTTTTATTTTGACAACGGATTCGTATTCAGAGCCCACACAGACACCCAGATATCGATTTTGAAAGCAATCGGTCCAGTAACTAAAAAGTTCAAAATGGCGGCCACTTTTTTTTATTTTGACTACGGATTCGTATTCAGAGTCCACACAGACGCCCAGATATCGATTTTGAAAGCAATCGGTCCAGTAACTAAAAAGTTCAAAATGGCGGCTACTTTTTATAAATTTTGACTACGGATTCGTATTCAGAGTCCACACAGACGCCCAGATATCGATTTTTAAAGCAATCGGTCCAGTAACTAAAAAGTTCAAAATGGCGGCCACTTTTTTTTATTTTGACTACAGATTAGTATTCAGAGTCCACACAGACGCCCAGATATCGATTTTGAAAGCAATCGGTCCAGTAACTAAAAAGTTCAAAATGGCGGCCACTTTTTTTTTATTTTGACAACGGATTCGTATTCAGAGCCCACACAGACACCCAGATATCGATTTTGAAAGCAATCGGTCCAGTAACTAAAAAGTTCAAAATGGCAGCCACTTTTTTATAATCGCAAAATTAAACACCATGAATATTATTTTCGTACCCAGGAACAAAAATAATATTTTAATTTCGTCGTAAGGAAGTCTCCTATCTTTTATTTACTGTTAATATTCCGAGGAATATTCGTTGACTTTGACTTTCACTCTAATAATTCACAGTACTGCCGAGGTACTGGACAATCTACGAATGAACACTGCAAGCAAATTAGAAAAAAAAGTACAGAGGAATTTAAACAACTTATTAGTATTATAGCGTATTACAAAGGATTAAAAGGATTTCTGTACTACAGACAGACTACAGAGGATTTCGTAGTATTATGTGGAATATGTAATATTTGTAAAAGTACAGATTATCAGAGAGATTATTTCATTGAAAATACTATAATATTAAGGATTTTTATAAGATTTCAAAGTATTACATAGGTTTTCGAAGGATTTCATTATATTACATTGTATTTTGCAATTTTGCCTGTATTACGACGGATTTATTCAGATTACAAGGAAATCGTACACAGTATTACAGAGTGGTAAACCCCTCGAGTTAATCAACGCCCAGTATTAAAAATCTTACGAGTAGTTTCTCGAAGTCGCGAGCGCGCTGTGCCCACGCCCCCCCCCCCCCTTCCCCCCTCGCCCCCTCACCCACGGCAGGCGGAGATAAGGAAGCGGTGCGGGTACGGCGGGCGGG
This sequence comes from Nematopogon swammerdamellus, assembly GCA_946902875.1. Lineage (NCBI taxonomy): Eukaryota > Metazoa > Arthropoda > Insecta > Lepidoptera > Adelidae > Nematopogon > Nematopogon swammerdamellus. The sequence continues at coordinate 17,367,235 of OX336345.1, forward strand.
CGGCGGGGGAGGCCACCTGTTGCCATGGTGATTTCAACCTGATATTGGCGGAAATTACGCGAGGAACTAAGTGCGCGCTGGAAGGGCTGGTGTAAAGTAGCGCGGCAGCTGCTGCTGAGGCTTCGAATGTGTTTTTGTGCACACAATGTGTTGAATCAAATAGATAGAAGTATAATTACGCTTACAAAAATATATTTACGTCAATACAAATTGTCTTAACTGTAATTAAATTAAAATAGAAACTAAAACTACCTATCAAATTAAAATTACCTAAACTAAAACAAAATAAACAAACTTTAAAAATAATTAGCCACACGAGAGACTACCACGATCCGGGTTGACCTACCGCCAGAGTCATAGAGCAATTCCCTCAACGGCCTCAGTTTGCTAGATAAAAAATTTCATCCAAAGAGGCCGACGAGGGGAAAGTTCCCATGACACTAGCGGCGTTACCTCGCTGCACCGCCAAGCTGATTCGTTGCAGCAGGTACGCCCGGGCCCGGCGTAAATAAATTTTTTTTTGTCGAAATACAAATTTTTAGCTCTGGTTTATATATTTCATCTAAACAAAAATTGAACAGTCCTTACGACAAGAAATATTTTTTGTAGAAATCGGATAAGATTTAGGGGGCTAGAAATCATAAATTGCGAAAGACGATTTTGTATGGAGAAAGATAACTTCCGTCTCGTCATAGTGTATACTGGCTTTGACGGCAGCTTCGGTTGAGGAGAAGTTTTGCTATAAACCGAAAAGTCAGCGATTTGCATGTGATTTACAGGTTCAGAAATGTGTCCTGGATGTCGTATTTAAAAGTGGCAAAAAGGCTCGAATTTCATAAAAAAAATTTGATCATCGTATTCTTTTTTTTTATGGAAGCTGACACAGTCGGCTACATCACCTACAACATCCGTGAGCCCATAACATCGGATGAACTAGGTGCCATGTCAGTGCTCAGAAACTCCTTTAAAAATTACAATGCTGTGTTATAAAAAAAAATATCGGTCAAGTGTGAGTGTTACTCACGCACGGAGGGTTCCGTAGATCCGCTATGCCATACCTGTCAAAAAACCATATTCGCCTATTTTTTGTCTGTAGTAGTACCTGTGGTGTCATCTATTATTTAGTAGCGTGATAGGTACTAATCGATTCTTAGCACGTTTCTTGTATGGGGACCCCTAATTTTTCACTTTGAGCTTATTTAATTAATTTTTTATATATCCACCATAAATACATATTCTGTGAAAATTTCAACGGGCTACTTATTACGGTTCACAAGATACGGCACTCGGACGGACGGACGGACAAATATACAGATGACCTATGCTAAGTAATAAGCTTAATTATGCATACGGAACCCTAAAAAGATTTACGTAGAGTCTGCGCCAGTAGGGTGTCTCAAAGTTTCGGGCCAAAAGTATTGCCCATTCTCATGAGCACTCTCCCGGTTGGCAGACAAATTTTTTTTAATAATGTGTATCCTTCCTTACCTTTAATAAAATCCAACGTCTGCTTTCTGTCTGTCTGTATGTCTGTCCGCTTATAACTCGAGAACCACTGAACTGATTTTAATAAAAAAAATCTACGGATAGCTTGATTCTTCCCATCAACTATAGGTTACTTACTATCATGGTAAATGGCTTATGAGGTTAGCAGAGAAGTCAAATATGAGAGCGGGCGGAGCCGCGGGCATCAACCATAAAAACGAACCGTCTTGGAATGTATTACAGTAACACGGCCCTGATTGCATCCTTAGCTACAGTCCGCGCGCGAGCTCCGAGGAATCGGTATTTGTGGAAATTAATTTATTATAGAATTTGTATAGAATTTTAATATTATACATGTGTATAATATTACTCGCCTAGTATAGTATAATCATCACAAAATGTGAATCTCCATAAAAATTCTATACAAATTCTATAATAAATTAATTTCCACAAATACCGATTCCTCGGAGCTCGCGCGCGGACTGTAAGAACAAAGCGACAAAATGACGTCATGCAACCGTAATGTCTTCTAACACTATCAGCGTTTGTAGCGCTTACACAGCGAACCTATTTAAACGCTCGAAAAGCGGAGGAGTAACTGGAGAAAGACAAGCGCTTAGAGCGAAGGTACTCCCCTTGCTTTGACAATTAGAGCACAGGGGCGTAAGAAAGCTAAATGAGAAATTCTCGAGTTAGCGGTTTGTTGTCTCATTCTGCCAGATAAGGTTCTTTGGTCTTCCTCTGTAAATTGATGTACATATACCTACAAATATTAAAATTGTTATTACAATTTTGGTATGTATAATTTTTTATTGCACAATATTTTTAAACAAACAAACATAGACAGATACCTACCACACGTTGTATCCTGAGCTGACAAATGAAATGAAGGGAAGCACTGACATGGCACCTAGTTCACCCGGTGCTATGGGCTGACATCTCGGATGTAGCCAACCCTGTCAGTTACGATAAAAAAAGGGGTACGCTGAGTTGTGGTAAGTAGTGTTGTGTTGCAAGGATTCTATGTAGTTAGTGTTGCAAGGTAAATTACAGCACAACACCGACGACCACGTTTCGCAAAGTATCAAACAGCAAGTAAGGAATGAAGACCCTCCTGCTGCATTACTCGATTGAACTAGCCTGTCGCCCTTTAGCACGGCATTTTATCCTTTTCCCTTAGCCTGCCTGTACTAGTCCAGTATAGCCAGCAATCCAAGGAAGTCGTATAGCACCTACCTTCGATATTGGCTGATCGGAGCATGCGCTTTGGCCCCTCCGACTCAGCCACCCATTACATAAAAAAAACATAATACTTACGGATCTGTTACATTCAGCGACAATTTATTGGTCTTTCGAAACGATTGAGATTTTTTAATAATAGTCTTAGTTATTAACCGACTTCCCAAAAGGAGGGGCTTCTCAATTTGACTGTATGTTTTAATTATTATTTTTTTTTATGTTTGTTACGCGATTACTCCGTCAATTGTGGGCCGATTTTGAAAACAAACGCTACCTAAAATTTCTACATCAACTGCTATAATCACGATGATGTACGCCCATTAAACACTCTTCCTGTCAGAAGTAGGTGCCTTAACCAGTGCGGCATATTATCAGTTTTTTTTTTTCGGAAACTCAACGGAATCGAACCCCGGTTCACAATTCTCAAATATATAATCTTCCACTTCAGCCGAGAGCAAATGGTGAGGCGAGATTGTTGTTGTCTAACGAGCAGCGCAAGTTGGAAGTTTGCTAGGGGGCGGCAGGAGTCGAGGGGTGGCGGCCGGTGCGGCGGGAGCGGGGGTGGTAAAGTGGTTAAAATTTGCGGGCGCGACTGGTAACACCTGCACGGGCCTCCGAACGAGCTGGGGTGACCACAATTCTAGACAAAGATTTTTAGAGGTGTATTTTACGGTATTGAGTGAAATAATGTTTGGGATGAGTAGATGTAATCAAATCAAAATATTACTTATTGCCTCGGAGTCGAACTATCACATGACCTATTTTTTTATTTGTTTTATGGAAACTGACACTGTTGGCTACATCACCTACAACATCCGTGATGTCAGCCCATAACACCGGGTGAACTTGGTGCCACGTCAGTGCTTCCCTTCGGTCGTGCCGGCTACACTGAACTGGACGGAAAACACAAACTATTTACATAGCCGTTTCGACCTACCTTTCATTCAGTGCGGTGGTACCAACCCGGGCGGGTTAAACCCTACCACCTAGTAAAATAAGAAGGGAGTCATATCCCTTAGTCGCCTTTTACGACATACACGGGGAGAGATGCAGTGGGGCTATTCTTTTAAAGTACCGGCCCCACACGGTACAATTAACCTAACTTCCGGCGCCATACCGAGGGCAAGGCCAAGTTGGCTTCTAAAAAGCTGGGCGTGCTACTCATATGGTGCGACAGTACTTCGCGCCGGGAAAAAGGCTGCTTGTGTATAAATCGTAGATTAGCTCCTGCTTGCAGTACTGCTCGCACTTGTGAGATGACTCACCTAAATAGCAGTTTGCGTCTCTGGACTCGATCCAGCGTCGAGCCGTGAGACTAGTGGGTGACCCCGAGGTGTCTCGCGAACTAGAACCACTGCAACTTCGTAGGGATGATGGCGCCCTAAGTGTGTTATTTCTTGGGGATTTATTACTTGTGTGTTATTACTTATTCCATGGGGAGTACTCGGGGCAGCCATTTGACGCGATCCCACCGTCCCCTTTCCACCCCGCACAACTCGCACTGGGCAGGGATCGCATCCCTACACGTTGGACTTAGAGTGGATGCATACCAATCGGTTCTGCAGATCTCACAGAACTGGTAAACCCTGGAACGCTCTCTCCGCCCACATATTTCCCCCCAAGTACAGACTCGGTTCCTCCAAAAGGGACGTCAAAGATGTCAGGCCGGCATGGCAATCGCAACCCCCGCGTGCGACCGAATGTCCATGGGCGTCGTTAGATACCTTAAGTGTGGCAAGGCGCCACATGTCGCGCCTTCTCAAAAAAAAAATCGTGTTCAGTGATGTCATTCACTAATCAAATTCGTAAAAGTGATTTGAGAAATAAAGTCTATTGGATTTTAGATTTTATTAAATTAATATGGGCACCCTAGCGTACAGCTAAAACTTTTCTCCGAATGTTATTATAGGAGAAATCGTTTTCTAGAGCACAACAAGAATGATATGACCCGCTTTATTAAGGCAAACGTTTAAATGTAATGACTAAATGTACCGTGTGGGGCCGGTACTTTAAAAGAATAGCCCCACTGCATCTCTCCCCGTGTATGTCGTAAAAGGCGACTAAGGGATATGACTCCCTTCTTATATTACTAGGTGGTAGGGTTTAACCCGCCCGGGTTGGTACCACCGCACTGAATGAAAGGTCGGTCGAAACGGCTATGTAAATAGTTTGTGTTTTCCGTCCAGTTCAGTGTAGCCGGCACGACCGAAGGGAAGCACTGACGTGGCACCAAGTTCACCCGGTGTTATGGGCTGACATCACGGATGTTGTAGGTGATGGTAGCCAACCGTGTCAGTTTCCATAAAAAAAAAAAAATATATATAAATGATTGTATTCTATGTAATTGTCGGTGATTGTACATCACAAGATGCTATGGTTGGACTCTGATCAGACACAAGTCGGGTACTCGGTAATGTACTGTAAGTAAAGTTGTATTCGGTGCCCAAACTGAATGTTGTTTGTTACTCAATCATTGTGTATTTGGTTGTTTCTCGATCAATTTATCTGAACGTATCGGTTCAGGTGAAGGTCAAAATGAAGGGCAAACGACTTTACTAAATTTTTGCTTCGAATCATCAACAACCTAGACAGCTCGGTGACTGTGCGTGCATCGTCGTTCACTCATCGAAGTTAAGCACACCGGGCTCGGTCGGACTTTTCATGACTGTACGTTGAGGCTGGCTGTGGTTCGGATTTCACATAAAACTCTAGATCCCTTCTCTTATCTTACTAGGTGGTAGGTATTAACCCATCCGGATTAGTACCACCGCACTGAATGGAGATCGGTCGAAGCGGATATGAAAATAGTTCGTGCTTTCCCAGTTCATTGTACAATTGTACAATTCATTGTAGCTGACACCACCAATGTGCAGCACTGCAAACATTTAGATACCATTCAAAATAATACTTTCTTTCATCATAATATTCGCATGTGTAGATGAACAATCTCGGAAATTATGGCTGGCATTTGGCTTACCGTGGTTGAAATTCGAGGTCACTGTGGCCGACGTTTCCACAAAAGCAAGTCTGCCTAGTGGAGCACGTCGACTCCGGAATGAAGCACTGGATAAGATTCGATCAGGTGAAAATTCTGGCCACTGAAAAGCGACTCTTTCCACGCATCATCCGTGAGTCTATCGAGATCTCGAAGCATACCAACTTCAACAGAGAAGACTCATACAGGCTGTCTCCGGTATGGAATCCCGTGCTCGCCCCCCTGAAGAGTGGCAGGTCTGGCAGTGTGCACCAGCAGCAGCTGGAGGACACTGTCAGTACATTCTGCTCCTCGGCGGAGGTGCGGAACGCAGCCCAAGCCGAATTGGTGCCTACCCACAGCTGCAACTACAATCTTCGCAGCCGTTCGCGTTTGACAGGCAGTGTTCTGTTAACCGCGGGCCCGACCGCAGCCAGGCACTCGCCCTGATGATGGACTGCACGCGACAGTCCGAAACGTCGGCAACAGTGACTGCGAATTTCAACCATGGTAAACCAAATACCAACCATAATATGAATATCCACGGTAGACTAAAAGAATCTCAGATATTGAAAATGAGAAACTTTTCCAGTTCATAAAATTCTAAAAGGCGACATGTTTGAGGAGCCCGAAAAAACGTTACTTTATTTAATTTCTGCAATATCTGCGACACACGACACGATGAATGATGGAACACTTTATTGGCCCTCTCTCTGCCCTACTTCGTGTCAGATTTTCACTGCGAGACCGACTTAAGGGCGAGATAACATGCCCTTCAAATGCCCTCAAATTGCGTGGCGAGGCCACTCGCGCCTATCAATGTGGCACTATAAATGTAAGCTTCCTCGCGACCCAAATATAGCTTGCCTTAGTGTATATTATCTCCGAATTAACACTATAGACATGTCGGTGTTTTATACAGGTTGATTTTATAACCATGCCGGCATTTCAGCGGCTTATTCTGTACCTAAAATTAAGTAGACAAATAAAAAAGAACAATGACTAAAAATCGTGAAAAAATAATTTTTTTGTTCTCCATATATTTTCGTAAATACGTAACCTCAAAATGAATGGAGAACTCAATGTTTTTTTTTCAATAGTTCTTTTTAGGTTTCCGTACCCCGTACGGAAGCCTAAACCTGCAACGTCTGTCTGTCTGTCTGTGCGTACGACTGTCCGTCCGATGGCTGTATATTTAGAACCGTAATAGCTAGCCGGTTTAAATGTTCACAGAATATAATATATTATTTTGGCGGATATAACAACAAATAATAAAAAAATGTATTTACAAGAAACTTGTTGTTTCATTCAACCATTGTTTTTGTGGTACGGAAACCTTAGTGCGCGAGATCGACTCGTACCGTGTGGGGTCGGTACTTAAAAAGAATAGCCCCACTGCATCTCTCCCCGTCGCATGTCGTAAAAGTCGACTAAGGGATAAGAAAATTCGTCAGCCTCGGTAGCTCAGTGGCGCGGTTGGTTAGTCAACTGTTATTAAGCAACGCTGAGCGCGGTCAGTGATTGGATGGGTGACCGCTCGACCGTTGGAGGCTGACCGTGGTTCGGATTCCACGTTAAACTGTAGGTCCCTTCCCTTCTTACCTTACTAGGTGGTAGGGTTTATCCCGGCCGGGTTGGTACCACCGCACTGAACGAAACGTCGGTCGAAACGGCTATGTAAATAGTTCGTGTTTTCCGTCCAGTTTAGTGTAGCCGACATGAAATGAAGGGAAGCACTGACATGGCACCTAGTTCACCCTGTCTTATGGGCTGACATCACGGATGTTGTAGGTGATGTAGCCAACCGTGTCAGGTTCCATAAAAAAAAAAAAAAAAACTTGGCCGGTTTTTTTAATCCACTTAATTTTCGATACAGATTAAACCCCTTAACAAAATCACATATTAGACGTCACTATTAATCACTGTCTATTAGTCACTATTAGACAAACACGTCGCAAGGTCATACAAGGTCACGCACACATGTTAGATATTAATATACTTACTGGAAGCTGTTTCTTTCATACTGTGTCAGTCACTAAGTATCACTTTGACACAGATGTATCCCCTCGTTGCTAGATGACGACCCTCTATCGTGTTCGTTTTAAAATAACTTATGAGAATCATATCATTTTCGTGTGGTAGTCAGGGGCAACGAATCTCCAAGTTCCACGGCCCTTACTTGAAAAACCTCTGCTCTGCCGCCTCTTTCACTCTCATAATGTTCTTCATTGACCCTTTCTGACTTATTTGTGCACATGCCGATCTACATGATCTAGGGTCTAGGGCGACCCTTCCTATGTTTCGTGGGAAAAATAAATGAATATTGGATATATGTAGTAATGTGAACTCCAACTTAATAGCATATCTCTTACCCTTGGTTTATCAATCACTGCAGCTACACTTGGATCACGAATCGTGAACCGGAAATAAATTTTAAAACACTTACATTTAAACGTTCACAGCAATTTTCCAAGAAATTGGATCAAGAGATTTTTGTTGAATCGAATTATGAGAAAAGTCGACAATTATCGGTACCCTCGCTCCCTTCGGACAAAGAGAGTGTTTAATATTTCAATAATTTTACTCGGGTAGGGCAGTAAAGGCCGATTGTTCCGTTAATTGGCCGGTTCGTGCGACGACCGCTCCCGGGATCTCCATTATTCATAGCCGTTGGCAGAATTTCTCACAGGACTACAAGTTTAGTCGAATTTAGAATTCTATCGATTTAACCGAGCGACGAGCGCCTAAAGCACCAGTGTGGGCATCGCATCAATCTTGTACAGGTCTTTTAATCTACTGCAAATTGCTCGAGCAGAGCCGCCCTGGGGAACCGGGGACCTAAGGAATGTCAAATCACCGTACACTTGCTTACTGAAGAATGCTTTTGTGAGCGACAGCCACCAGAATCATCAGCACCTATCCTCTCGCAGGTGATATTGGCAGGTCGAAGCATCTGCTTTGGCCCCTCCGACTCAGCCACCCATACCATATTACATTAAAAAAAGAATCTCTCCGGGCTTAAGGCCCCATGCAAGGCAAGCAATCACGGTGCAAGTTCCACGACTGCAAGAATAGCTGTTGGCTTATGACTCATCGCACGGAATTTTTTATTGTAAGTAAGCGAAAATTCGGTGTTGACTTATTTATTGCAAAACTACGAATTGAAACCAAAGCCATCAACATACATATCTAGATAGGTCATATCATAATCGACGAATAAAATCTTTTTTTTTCCAAAACCTTACTTTGATCACGTTACGTCCAATGTGTTCTTACAAGTAAATTCAGAGGCATTTTATGTTAATGAAATCGTGTTTTAAAAAGCTTCCACTGCCCTGATAGATGAAAACTTCATTTTTCAGGTTTATATTAAAACTGAATACGTCAGGTGAATAATATTGATGGTACGCCGGTACGGCAATCGCAGGCCCCGTTCTAAACCGAATGCTATTGGGCGTCGTCGGCTCAACAATCCATGCTGACGGCGCCAAGTGTCTGGCGTATCCATAAAAAAGCATATCTCCGAAATAGCGGAATTTTAGTTCCTTTGAGTTCGGTAAGTGTAAAAGAGATATATACGATTTCATTTCGCAATGTGCAAATTTTATGGCCACAATTTCGTTTTTGTTTCCCTATGTCGAACTGTTCATAGCCACCACAGAGCATGAAATGCGCGCGCCCGCCCCTACTAGAGGCGCCGCCGTGAGCGCGATTTTTCTACAAAGCCGTTGAAGCCTGTGGGCGTGGCCTATGACTTACATATGTGTGTTGTGCGTGTGCATTTGTTTGTGCGTGTGCCTAACTTGCTCCTCTTTGTGCGTAGTGTCGATACTATCACACACACACACACACACACACACACATACGAAGCGCTAGCAGCTCAGCGTACGGTTATTGGGTTTCAAATATCATCGCTTAGGGCGCCTCTAGTAGGGGGCGCGGGCGGTAGGTATTTGATGCTCTGTGATAGCCACAGATAAACATAGTTGTGTTTCGAAATTTAAATGTAGAATTGTCAGGCATGTGCTCGAAAAGGGTCAGGTGCGTAGTACCCGTAACCAACGAGCATGTATGAAGAACATTATGAGAGTGGAAAAGGCGGCAAAAGTGTGTCAGGATCGTGGCGCTTGGGGGTTGGGTTGTTTGCGTGGGTTGGGTCCGTTGTCTTTGCCTGCCCCACTGGGAGGCAGGCAGGCGTGACGTTATGTATGTATATGTATGTATGTATGAACTTCTAGCACAACACCGATTACTCTGCTTACCCTGATTGTCGGGATACAAAAGCGAGAGTTATGTATGTATGTATGTAATTGTCGGATTTACGAAACTGTCTGCTGATTTTCTTGGAATGTTACACCTTATTTCAATTGGAGAGAAGTTGTTTTGGGGTATACTGGGATGACTGGGCGTAAACTTTTGTAAAAGCGACACTTTCGGCATCGGTATTCCGATCACGCAGTCAGCGATTTCTGCTAGTTTCGGAGGATCTCGTAACTCTGTATACTGCAATGCAGCTCTCGCGGTTTTGGCAGCTAGGCGACGACGTGGCTTGGACTGAGACTCGAGAGATAGCATAACGGATTATAGATGAGCTTGGTAATAGAATTCGGCACGTGGGCTTTGGAGTATTTGTATGTTATACCTACGAGTATTATATAGCTGCTGCTGATTCATCACCTGTATTTAGAAGGCTACGCAGGATAAAATGTTTAAGCCAAGACAGTTGATACTGACAGACCTTACTGTAATGACACGGCTTACGGCTGCATAGGAGGCAGGGGTCTTCTCGTTTTTGGGGTTACTTTCATGTTTCATGTTTTGTTTTTTTGTTCTCCTCATTGCTTAAATAAAAAAATATGTATTGAATGTTTCCCACAATAAAGAACTTAGATTTTTTAAAGTTTATGGAACTCCAATAATTATAGTTGACATAAAAAAGGATACACATACATAATGTCAGAGTATTTATCATCCAGTATACTTTAAGGATGACCAATCTAGTAGCCCTTGTGATAGTAGCTTGGATGCGAGAAAGACAACTACTGAGTATTGTTGAAGTTGGTAGTGTTGACATACATTTGGCCAACTGCGTGTAGTGCCTTCCGAGAGCTCTGGCGTAGAAGAGTCAGTTTAAACTGCATCAACACCACGAGGTAGGTGGCCATGAATGTTATATTCTGTGAAAGACATACGAAATTAAACAATGTTTTATCTAAAGTAAAAAGTAGGACTGATTTACTATGTCACTCGGTTTCCGCATTCGGTGCAAGGTTTTCATTCAGTGTGTGCAAGCCCTCGGAGAAATATCTTATTATTATTTTTTTTTTCCATTAAATGTTAAATATTACAGTTGTTGCCTCTTAAACTGAACATACTTTGTTTAATAAGAGCAGAAAATAAGTAAACGGATTAACTTATAGAGGACTTATACATATAGTACCTATGTAATCAATGTACCTTATTTATATATTTATGATGAGGTTTTAATGGAAGTGTATGAAGGTTAGTTGAAGTGTGTGTATAGGTATGTGAATGTATTAAGGCAAGATGATACTTGATCTAACTAAAATCAACTCGAGATATGCCAGATTTCATCAGTGAAAACAGCTTGTGAATCAGTTCAGTAATTTCCAACTTCACACTTTACCAGACAGACAGTCAGACATTGCCTTTAATAATAGTAGATGAAGAGATTTATCACTCACCGTAGTAAACAGTTCTCGATTAATATTTGTATAACCATCCAAGTTCATGATTGGTGGATTCTTGGATATAGCGACGAGAAACATTTCGACCTCGCGTTGAGTACTCCGGTCGATTGTGCCGAGGTTAACGTTTAGGAGACGCATTTGAAACTCGAGGCCCACCTGAATATGGTTAGATATGTTTTACTTGTTTTGTATGAGTTACAAGCTTTTTCCCCCGGCTTCTCTCGCGGTAGACTCAGTTTAATAGCAAATCCGATTTAAACGCAAATATCATAATAAATTATCGTTTCTCTTATATTCTATCTCTGTCTTCCGTCCATACCTTACTTTCTTTGATACTGCTCAGCCCTATGGCTATTTATCGATATGGTAATAGTCTATAGTGAGCCTCAAGAACTAATTTTTCCATTGGTACAAACAGCATTAAAATCTGTTCAGTGGTTCCGAAATGTACCTTAAACATACATACATACAGACAGACATTCCCATTTATAAGAAGTAGAGATAGAGATTGTTATGTTAAATCTAATATTAATTCAGTTTTGTACGCACATAAGTATATATTTAAAAATCGCTTATAAGGGTTCTTGTCCGGGTCGTATGATATCATCCGGTTTCAAATAAGTTTATTTATTAAATCACAGCCACAGTATACAAATAAAGTAGGAGAAGAAAGATAATAAAGACACAATTAAAAGTACTAGAGACAAACTAAACAAATACAATTACATTTTAACCATATTATCTGCACAAAACAAAAAATTATCACAAACTAGAATGAGTACCTATACAATTTTGGTACAATTTGTGCATAGAATAACAATATTCAAGATGAAAAAAATATTATTCACAGACATTATTAGAATGCAACATTTGTCAATCCACAAAAATACCACGTATACAAAAACTATAAAAATAGCCCAACTGAGCAAAATCTGACGCTCCAAAAATCTCAAAAGGCAAGCGTTGCAAAGACGGAAACCACAACAAAATATACGACCACGCTTTAATGTCCTGGATTCCCGCCCCTGTAATCCCGATAACACTAATTAATAAATAAAGTGCTCGAGAAACTCATCCTGGCAGATATTTTAATTTAGAGGAAATATTTTAGTGAAAAAGTTGGATTATCTCATCCTTCGCGCCGTCGCGTCGTCCGCTCGTAATCCTACATAATCACCAAGAGTAGTTAATTCATTTAAAACGTTGCCTGGCATCACCATGCTTGCAGGCTTGGAATTGTGACTTCGTATAGAAACTTGCAACGATTTAACCTTTTAATGTTCGCCTCTTTCCTTGACGATATAAAAGGACTATTCTCTAGTTTATATAATTTTTTTATTTAAATTTATTGTAAAATTATAAAATGTAATTTACTACTTATTAGATGTGATGCCCAGTTTTTTTTCGGTTGCAAAATGTGAACCACTATATTTATTTTGGTGTTAATTAGTTTCTACGTAGCATTGTTATTCCCTTACAATTTACCATCCCAAAAAAAATACTGATATTTTAATGAACAAGAGTCCAAAAAATCGATAAATTCGACCGGATGTCCATGGGCGTCGTTAGAGACCTCATGGGTGGCTCGGCCTACATGTCGCGCTTTCTATAAAAACAAAATCGCATCTGAAATTTACGTACAAATTTTAACTTTGCTCTACTTTCACACCCAATCCAGTTCATCCATCACTGCAGATATACATATAAGACAGTTTTGACACACTACGAGTATAAATCAAAGATACACTAAACATACCTTCCTAGAGGCATGGTAAGCTTCGTTGCATATAATGAAGAGTAGTGTCATACAGTAGCCAACAATAACAAACAATCCCATCTCCCTGTAGCTGAGACCGTGCTCAAGTATCTCGGAGAGCGCCCCGTACAGGGAGATGATGGTAGTGAAGAAAATCACTAGGCAGTAGATCCCGTACATGTTGGAATAAGCACGACCTGGGAATATCGAGTGAGATTTGATTTCAAATTGGATTTTCTTATGGAAGGTATATGTAGGTTCACTAGTTCTGCAGTGAGGTGAAGATATTCCCATATAATATGAGCGTGTTTTAGATAAAATTTGGTGTGCAATATCTTCGGTTTTGCTTTTCGTTGAAGTTGCTTAAAGATGAACCGTTACCAATTACTTACCTACTACATCCTACTATGAATTTATCGGTTTCAATTAAATCAAATGTGTAGAGTTTTCTTTTTATTAGTTGACTAGCTGTGTCCGCGGCTCCGCTCGTACTGAAGTCGGTCGACCGAATTGGTAGATTTTTTTCACAACCGACCCTATGCTCAGCTCATATGAGTATTGGCGTGATGCTATATGCGGAGATCACTTTGACGAAAATAATCTATGAATTCTACTTTTAGTGCTAGCAAGTATATTATATTATTAGATACTACAATATAATGTACCCGTACAATTTAATTTAATCTAGCCAGAGCAACCCATAAGCGTTCGAGTTAGACCTTGAAAGATCAGATTAGTGACAGTTGACACAAACCGAGCTGCTGCATCATATGTGACAGGTCGACCCACAGGTGGCGGTACTGTGCCAGTTTTAACGCTGGATGATCCGCTTCTAGCGCTTTGTGCAAATTCATGGCGAGCCCCCGAGATGCGGTTCCGAACGCGTTGCAGTTTATGTACCTGGAAGTTTTAAAATTCAACTCTCACCTGTATAGCGATTGAGACGTACTTTTGGTTTGGATCATCCAGCCAGATTCAAAATTTTTAATCTTAATCAGCTTGAAAAATTAGGTTGCAAGTTTAGAAAGCCATGATTCCAGATTTTTTTTTGTTTCATTAGCCGCGTACTGATCCCAGTTATCCTCACCAAAGTACTCCCAAGTACACTCAGAACTTAGCAAGTTATTAAGATAAAGGAATTTACTCCTTAAGGAAATAATAAACACAATATACAAACCAAAGCGAGCAGAATCCATCCAGCATAGCGATGATGTGGTAATAGGCGAAGGAGTGCCACAGCTCGAAGTCATCCTGTAGATAGTGCTGAGAGAGAATGACGGCGAAACTGAGAGCCCACGAGAAGATGCAGAGACCCCAGGTCAATGAGTACAGGTTTGGAAACACGATCGGCGTGCCAGTTATCTTGAGGTACTTCAACTAGAAAGGAAAACGTTACGTAAGGTTTCAGTACTAGGTTCTCTAGTTACATCAGATATTACAACGCTAATCCTAATAAGGAATGTTGACATTTTCTCCATCTCTAACGCAATAAGGTTAAAGTGGAGATTCCTCATTCTAATCAAAACACAGTATAGAACATTCTTTTAATATCTTAGTTTGAAGGTGGATTTCCTTTGTGCAACGGTCGACGGTTGGTCGAGTACTAACAATAGTCATTTGCATACCGTCGTGCGACAAAGTGTGATAGCTAACGATGCGCCTTTCAAATCCTACGTTAAATTGTTTTACACGCATTCGTAACCGCGGTAATTTGAAGAATTAATGACTGTGTTCATTAAAACTCTACATAGTTTCAGACTCTTCAGTTCCTTACTCGCTTAGATACTTCATACTCTCATACGACTAGTTTATAGTCTCAAGAAGCATCGATTACACGCCGCCGGCCTACTTCCAGCTACCATAAGCTCACTTCACACCCCGGTCTCACCCTTGTGTTACCCCTTTTCTCACTCCTCCTCGACCTCGCATGTCAACCCCCCGCATTCTTTGACAACGTTTTAGACGTTCAAACGTATATGTATCGAAGAATGATCAATTAAATTTTCATTGATTTACAGTGCTCGGCAGTAAATAATGAACCTCGAGCTTTAGAAAGAGATAATCCGGTTGTAGAGCGTCGTTCCTGTCGCACAGAGCTGTGCGAGTTCGTGCGACAGGGCCGATTGACGGCGCTATCCCTATCGAGATTAAATTAATAATTGGATATTGAAAGTGTGCAGAATCTAGTCAATGGAAATGTTACTGAATTATTTGACAGTATAATAGTCTTCAAACTTTTCCCGTGTAAAGTTGACCAACCAACTGCCTCCTAAATCCTCCCTCAAGCTCGGATCTAAAGTTATGCATTGCAATATGAATTTCCCGAATTCTCACTGCCAGGGATGGGTGGTGACAGCAACTATATCCACTGGTTGCATTCATACTGTTGTGTAGTACTTCAGTCAGTTTGCTGTTCGTTCGCATTTGTTCCCTGTGGAAAATTCCAGTAGCTTGTCAAGTTAATTTTTCGAACGTAAGGACGTCGGAAAGTAATTACCTACTCTATGTTATGTCCATACTAATATTATAAATTCGAAAGTAACTCTGTTGTCTGTCTGTCTGTCTGTCTGTTACCTTTTCACGCCTAAACCGCTGAACAGATTTCGATAAAATATTGCATGGAGACTAATTGCATCCTGAGGACGGACATAGGCTACCTTTTGTCCCAAAAAACAACCCTTAAGGGGTTGAAATAGGGGATGAAAGTTTGTATGGGGAATCCAGCATTTCTCAAGTTAGAGATATGAAAATTCATATTTAGGCTTTTGGTATGAAATAAAGAGTTACGTGTTTCAGCGTTTTTGCTAAATCAACCCTTAAATTAAAATAGGGGATGATTTCAAAATTATATTTTAGGATTTTATAAAATTTAGTACAGAGATGAATTGCATCCTGAGGAAGGATATAGGCTACCTTTTGTCTCAAAAAACAACCCTTAAGGGGGTGAAATAGGGGATGAAACATTGTATGGGGAATCCAGCATTTCTCAAGTTAGAGATATGAAAATTCATATTTAGGCTTTTGGTATGAAATAAAGAGTTACGTGTTTCAGCGTTTTTGCTAAATCTACCCTTAAATTAAAATAGAGGATGATTTCAAAATTATATTTAAGGATTTTATAAAATTTCGTACAGAGATGAATTGCATCCTGAGGAAGGACATAGGCTACCATTTGTCTCAAAAAACAACCCCTAAGGGGGTGAAATGGGGGGGGGGGGGGGGTGAAAGTTTCTATAGGAGTATCGGTTTTTTTAAAGGTAGGAACTTGAAAATCATAATTCTAGCTACTCATCATCCATACTAATATTATAAATTCGAAAGTAACTCTGTTGTCTGTCTGTCTGTCTGTCTGTTACCTTTTCACGCCTAAACCGCTGAACAGATTTCGATAAAATATTGCATGGAGACTAATTGCATCCTGAGGACGGACATAGGCTACCTTTTGTCCCAAAAAACAACCCTTAAGGGGTTGAAATAGGGGATGAAAGTTTGTATGGGGAATCCAGCATTTCTCAAGTTAGAGATATGAAAATTCATATTTAGGCTTTTGGTATGAAATAAAGAGTTACGTGTTTCAGCGTTTTTGCTAAATCAACCCTTAAATTAAAATAGGGGATGATTTCAAAATTATATTTTAGGATTTTATAAAATTTAGTACAGAGATGAATTGCATCCTGAGGAAGGATATAGGCTACCTTTTGTCTCAAAAAACAACCCTTAAGGGGGTGAAATAGGGGATGAAACATTGTATGGGGAATCCAGCATTTCTCAAGTTAGAGATATGAAAATTCATATTTAGGCTTTTGGTATGAAATAAAGAGTTACGTGTTTCAGCGTTTTTGCTAAATCTACCCTTAAATTAAAATAGAGGATGATTTCAAAATTATATTTAAGGATTTTATAAAATTTCGTACAGAGATGACTTGCATCCTGAGGAAGGACATAGGCTACCATTTGTCTCAAAAAACAACCCCTAAGGGGGTGAAATGGGGGGGGGGGTGAAAGTTTCTATAGGAGTATCGGTTTTTTTAAAGGTAGGAACTTGAAAATCATAATTCTAGCTACTCATCATAAATACATAATTGTTTCAGGGATTTACCATTTAAAGGGGGGGGGTGGGGGGGTGGGGGGGTAATTTTGGGTGACAGTGGCCTTGCCCTTAGTTATGTTCTTTCGTTACTTAGTTACTTACTTTTTCGAGAACGTTAATCGTCTTCCTGAACGCAGCTCGGCCTTCGACCTCGCCCTTAATTACTTACTTTCTTAGAGATGGTTTATTGTATTCCAGAAAGCAGCTTAGCCTGAAGCCTCGCCGCTAGTTACTTACTTTATTTAAAAGGTTTATCGTTTACCTAAACGCAGCTCGGCCTTCGGCCTCGCCCATAGTTACTTACTTTAATCGAGAAGGTTTTTCCTCTTCCTGAACGCAGCTCGGCCTTCGGCCTCGCCCTCAGTTACTTACTTTCTTCGAGAAGGTTTATCCTCTTCCTGAACGCAGCTCTTCCTTCGGCTGCGCCCGTAGTTAATTACTGTCTACGAGAATTTTTATCGTCTTCCTGAACGCAGCTCGGCCTTCGGCCTCGCCCTCAGTTGCTTACTTTCTTCGAGAAGGTTTATGGTCTTCCCGAATGTAGCTCGGCCTTCGGCCTCGCCCTTAATTACTTACTTTCTTAGAGAAGGTTTATCGTTTTCCTGAACGCAGCTCGGCCTTCGGCCTCGCCCTTAGTTACTTACTGTCTTCGAGAAGGTTTATTGTCTTCCTGAACGCAGCTCGGCCTTCGGCCTCGCCTTTTGTTACTTACTTTCTTCGAGCAGGTTTATAGTCTTCCTGAACGCAGCTCGGCCTTCGGCCTCGCCCTCAGTAACTAACTGTCTTCGAGAAGGTGTATGGTCTTCCTGAACGCAGCTCGGCCTTCGGCCTCGCCCTTAGTTACTTACATTCATCGATAAGGTTTATAGTCTTCCTGAACGCAGCTCGGCCTTCGGCCTCGCCACCAGTTACTTACTGTCTTCGAGAAGGTTTATGGTCTTCCTGAACGCAGCTCGGCCTTCGGCCTCGCCCTTAATTACTTACTTTCATTGATAAGGTTTATAGTCTTCCTGAACGCAGCTCGGCCCTCGGCCTCGCCCTTAGTTACTTACTTTCATCGATAAGGTTTATAGTCTTCCTGAACGCAGCTCGGCCTTCGGCCTCGCCCTTTGTTACTTACTTTCTTCGAGAAGGTTTATAGTCTTCCTGAACGCAACTCGGCCTTCGGCCTCGCCCTCAGTTACTTACTGTCTTCGAGAAGGTTTATGGTCTTCCTGAACGCAGCTCGGCCTTCGGCCTCGCCCTTAGTCACTTACTTTCATCGATAAGGTTTATAGTCTTCCTGAACGCAGCTCGGCCTTCGGCTTCGCCCTTAGTTACTTACTTTCATCGATAAGGTTTATAGTCTTCCTGGACGCAGTTCGGCCTTCGGCCTCGCCCTTAGTTACTTACTTTCTTCGATAAGGTTTATAGTCTTCCTGAACGCAGCTCGGCCTTCGGCCTCGCCCTCAGTTACTTACTGTCTTCGAGAAGGTTTATGGTCTTTCTGAACGCAGCCCGGCCTTCGGCTTCGCCCTTAGTTACTTACTTTCATCGATAAGGTTTATAGTCTTCCTGAACGCAGCTCGGCCTTCGGCCTCGCCCTCAGTTACTTACTGTCTTCGAGAAGGTTTATGGTCTTCCTGAACGCAGCTCGGCCTTCGGCCTCGCCCTTAGTTACTTACTTTCATCGATAAGGTTTATAGTCTTCCTGAACGCAGCTCGGCCTTCGGCCTCGCCCTTAGTTACTTACTTTCTTCGATAAGGTTTATAGTCTTCCTGAACGCAGCTCGGCCTTCGGCCTCGCCCTCAGTTACTTACTGTCTTCGAGAAGGTTTATAGTCTTTCTGAACGCAGCTCGGCCTTCGGCTTCTCCCTTAGTTACTTACTTTCATCGATAAGGTTTATAGTCTTCCTGAACGCAGCTTGGCCTTCGGCCTCGCCCTCAGTTACTTACTGTCTTCGAGAAGGTTTATGGTCTTCCTGAACGCAGCTCGGCCTTCGGCCTCGCCCTTAGTTACTTACTATGTTCGAAAAGGTTTATGGTTTTTCTTAACGCAGCTCGGCCTCCGGCCTCGCCCTCAGTTGCTTACTTTCTTCAAGAAGGTTTTTGGTCTTCTTGAACGCAGCTCGACCTTCGGCCTCGCCCTTAATTGCTTACTTTCTTCGAGAAGGTTTATAGTCTTCCTGAACGCAGCTCGGCCTTCAGCCTCGCCCTTAGTTACTTACATTCATCGATAAGGTTTATAGTCTTCCTGAACGCAGCTCGGCCTTCGGCCTCGCCCTTAGTTACTTACTTTCATCGATAAGGTTTATAGTCTTCCTTAACGCAGCTCGGCCTTCGGCCTCGCCCTTAGTTACTTACTTTCTTCGAGAAGGTTTATAGTCTTCCTGAACGCAGCTCGACCTTCGGCCTCGCCCTTAGTTTCTTACTATGTTCGAGAAGGTTTATGGTTTTCCTGAACGCAGCTCGGCCTTCGGCCTCGCCCTTAGTTACTTACTTTATTCGAGAAGGTTTATAGTCTTCCTGAATGCAGCTCGGCCTTCGGCCTCGCCCTCGGTTGCTTACTTTCTTCGAGAAGGTTTATGGTCTTCCTGAATGTAGCTCGGCCTTCGTCCTCGCCCTTAATTACTTACTTTCTTAGATAAGGTTTGTCGTCTTCCTGAACGCAGCTCGGCCTTCGGCCTCGCCCTCAGTTACTTATTGTCTTCGAGAAGGTTTATGGTCTTCCTGAACGCAGCTCGGCCTTCGGCCTCGCCCTCATTTACTTACTTTCTTCGAGAAGGTTTATAGTCTTCCTGAACGCAACTCGGCCTTTGGCCTCGCCCTTTGTTACTTACTTTCTTCGAAAAAGTTTATAGTCTTCCTGAACGCAGCTCGGTCTTCGGCCTCGCCCATAGTTACTTACTATCTTCTTTGCAATACGAATTTCACGCGAGCGGAGCCGCGGGCTCAGCTAGTATAATATAAGGTAACACTCTCGCGTAAAACAGGTTGTGGAAAAAGTTGCGTAACTTATAGTACTGGCGTGTAATACAGTTATAATTAGTTCGGTTTAAAGTGGGGAGAAGCTCAGCAGGCTTGCGTTTGCCATTACTTGCTAGACAAAGGAAAGCACTCTCATGGCACCTAGTTCCTACATAAACAATTTCTTAATGGGCTCATATAACGAGTGAGGTCAATATATAGAATAAAACAATACAAATTTTGCTAACACCCTAAAACCTCTAATGTGAAATTCAGGGTTCAGAACATGATGTTTTTTTGTCATGTAATCCGGTATGGGTGGCTTAGTCAGAGGGGCCAAACCACATGCTCCGACCAGCCAATATCACCTCCGAGAAGGCAGGTGCCATGCCGGAGATGTCCCTTTGGATTGCTGGCTATACTGAAATAGAGGAGAACACAGCGGAGGCTGCTATGCGGCCATGTATAGTACGGTGGTACCCTGGTGCCAACCAGGCTACAATTTGAGCCTACCACCTAGTAACGGGCAAGGGATGATGTGCTATGCGAATGGAGCCACCAATTGGAAAAACTTAACTATAAACTTTGCCGTTAGTAAGGGCGTATGTAAGTTGATACAGGTAGGTAAATAAAACATCAGACCTGATAATGCGTCCACATGTTTTTAAAGATGGCGACCTGTGAGCCGTGCCTCCACGAGGCGACCGGCAGCAGGAAGTGTGGGATCAGAATGCTGAGGAATATGATGTTGTAGACAACTTCGTCGAAGCGCTTATTCGGGTTTTTAAGAAAGTTGTTCAGACGTTCGCGGCCCACTATAAAATATATATTATTTATTCATGGTACCAATAAGAGACAATGAATTTGTGGGTGTGAAAAATTCTAAGTACAAAAGATAACGAAAGCAAGAGTAGAGAAGATAACGAAGAAAATGAGGATAAGAAGATAATGGTTAGATTGGAAACAGTAGTGAAAACCAATTTTGTTATTTAAGAGTTAGGAAATTTTATTTCTAAACAAAATAAATAATAAATAAGTTTTTGGTAAAGCATGTTTGGATTGGTCACAAAAATCACAGTTAACTGAGTATGGTAACTTTGCTATTGAACTTTTCAAAGGCTGAATATTTCAATGATTAAGAATACTAGTACGTTAGGAAATAAATAAAAATAAATTATTTTAAGTACGAAAATATCAGAAATGACCAAGTAAGACGGTATTTTAGATACCAACAATCCAGAGTAAGTAAACGAAACCCATACGATACATTGAAAGGATCAATAGCTTTCTCATAATTGCTCCACAGGTTTGATTTCGAATTGTTTTTTAGGAAGTGTAAGTGTGTGGTAGAAATCTTCAATTGTTTTGTTCTGTGGTATTGTTAATTTGCAGGGGATTTTTTTTGTATTGCGTTAAACTGAAATTTACAGCATTAGATATAAGGACAAAATATATCACATGTCTGGATTTCGAAGATTTCTATACTATACCTTACCGTGTAAGACGATGATGGTTTCCAAACTCCACACAGTGTAGGCCCATAGAGTCGCCTTTGAAATCCAGTCAAAGGATGTACGCTCTCTTGTTTGTGCATCTGTGGGGGTTAATTAAACACGATTTAAAACAAAGCAAATAACCTCGGTTACTCGAAATGTTATGAGAAAAGCTGTGTTGATAATGGCGAGACTAATTGTGTGTGATTAATTTATCAAAGAAATATCTTGAGTAGAACTGAATAAGAATAAGGTTTTTTATGATTTGACAAAACAACCAACCTTCCAATATTTTAAAACAGATAGGTTAATTCTTACAAAATTGTTATTATGTGACGGGAAATACTGTGAGGAAGGAAGGGTACATAAGCAACACCAAATACAAACCCAGAAAAAAAAAAAAAAAAAAAAAAAAAAAAAAAACCCAGAAATTCGGTTACCAGCAATATCAAAATGTAATTTAATACAAGACTGGTGAAATTGCTCTCTTCGATAAATCTATCTAACTTATTACTAAGGATACATTTCCTTTAACAAACGCCAAAGCAGCACAGAAAAATGTTTCCTCTTCAATATGAGTAATAAGGTAATATTGACATATTACGAATGTATCTTTATTTAGACAATTACATTATTAATATTAGATAACAAATATAAACTAAAACTACCTAAATTAAAATTACCTAAACTTAAAACTGGCATGTATGCAGATGATTTGTATAAAAAGAATGTTCTGTCAATCTGTTGTCATGGCGTTGTGACTGAATAATTTTCTCAAATATATAATGGAAATTACTACTAGTTTTACTGCTGGAAGACCAGCTTGGGACTAGCTATTGGCGACGAGGAGTGAAATCCGAAACCCAGCATGGCTGTTGGGAAAGTTGGGGAATTCGATCTTTCGAGCGACATATGGGCGCAATATGTTGAGAGGCTTGAACAATTTTTTGTTGCAAATGATGTTGAAGAATCCAAGAAAATCCCAATTTTGGTGACGGTAATGGGGAAGAGCACTTATGAGTTGGCTGTGAATTTATGTCATCCTGAGAAGCCTGCAGCGAAGACTTTCGAAGCCTTGACAAAAATCATAGGAGAGCATGTGGACCGGAGACCGTCAATGCTGGCTGAAAGATTTAAATTTCGGCAAAAGAAGCAACATCAGGGAGAAACTATATGTGAATTCGTGCAAGAGCTGAAAAAGTTATCCAGGTTCTGCGATTTCTCCAGCAATCTCGAGGAAAATTTAAGAGATCAGTTGATATGCGGTCTTAAAAGTGATGTCATTCGGCAACGGTTATTTGCTGAAGACCGGATTAACTTCACGGACGCCTTCAAACTTTCTGTGTCGTTGGAAGCGGCGGAAAAAGATGCAGCCTTGGTCGAAGGGGCCGTCGAGGGATGTAACGCCATCACATCCTACCAACAGCGCGACGGAGGCAGAGGACGTTTTGTCCAGGAATCGACACTCACTAACCAAAACAATAATCAATTTTCAACACGGCAGTATTCCGCGAGTACAAAAGCTTTTCAGGCACGAGTCTGTGAGGTTTGCGGTTACAATCACAAGGTAGAGAATTGTAAATTCCGCAGCTATGTATGCAAGATATGTCTCAAAAGTGGCCATCTTAAAAAGATGTGCCCTCTTAATAAGAAGGTGAATGATTTATCTAAGAGAAACAATTTTATGTTAACCGAGGTAAAGCAAGAAGAAGACTTGGAGGTAAAGGAAATATTCATTTGTTCTAATTATAGATTAGATGGCGTAGATGATCCTATAGACATGTATATTACATTGGATGGCAAGCCTGTAAGAATGGAGATAGACACTGGCTCGGCGGTATCTCTCATTAGTAGCGAGTTCTTGAATAAAACGTTTCCTTACCTGAAACTTATGTCTAGTAAAGTTAGACTACGGTATTACACCGGAGAAGTAGTAAATACCAGAGGCGTGGTGCGGCCGCTGGTCGAGTATAACGGCCTTAAAAGGCGATTGGATTTGTATGTGATAGATAATGGCAAAACATGCCTTTTGGGTCGCAGATGGTTGAGGGAAATGAACATTCAAATCACGTTTTCTATGTATAATTTCAATTGTGATAAATTGAAATTTAATGAGGATGAATTTATTTCCAGTTATCCTAAAGTGTTCGCGGCTGGTTTGGGACGTTTCACTGGAGGCGCTGTCGGGTTGAGGCTGCGCGCGGATGTCGCGCCTATCTACGTACGAGCGAGGCCGCTGCCGTTTGCGTTGCGGGATAAAGTAGAGGCCCAGATAGAGAATCACATCAAAGAAGGTGTGCTTCAACCTGTTGAGACGTCTGATTGGGCCACCCCAATCGTACCTGTGGTTAAAAAGGATGGCAGTATTCGTATTTGTGCCGACTTTAAAATCACTGTAAATCGTTTCTTAGACATAGATCGCTTTCCCGTACCACGTATAGAGGATTTGTTGGCAACGTTAGGGGGCGGTGTCCGTTTTAGTAAGATAGACTTGGCACAAGCATACTCACAATTCGAATTAAAAGAGGAAGATAGGAAGTACACCGTCATTAATACCCATCGCGGTCTGTTCCAATATACGCGTTTGGTATTTGGCCTATCATCTAGTCCTGGAATTTTCCAGAGAAAAATGGAGGAGATCATGAGGGGAATACCAAATATAGCCATTTTTCTAGACGACATTTTGATTACAGGAAAAAACGACGAGGAACATGTACGCACGTTAAAGATGGTTTTTGACAGATTAGAAAGTAGCGGCTTACGAGTTAAGCGGGATAAGTGTTCCTTCTTCCAGGATTCCGTGAACTATTTAGGTTTCAAAATAAGTAAGGATGGTGTTACTGGTTGCAAAGATAAGCTACAAGCGATAGAGCAAGCACCGACGCCTAAGGACGCTTCAGAACTGCGTTCTTTTATAGGGTTAGTCATGTATTACGGTAAGTTCGTGGAAAACATCAGTACTATTTTGGACCCTCTGTATGCCCTTCTCAAGAAGGATGTCTCATATGAATGGACAGGAGCATGTGACCGAGCGTTCAATGAGGTGAAACAGATATTAATATCGCCGAATGTGCTCGCACATTATCAGCCTGCACTACCTTTGATTTTGACTTGTGACGCTAGCTCGGTAGGTGTAGGCGCGGTGCTGTCACAGATGACAGAGGCAGGAGAGCGGCCGCTCGGGTACAGCTCGCGTACGCTCAGCTCCACAGAGCGAGCGTATTCTCAAATCGATAAAGAAGCTTTAGGTATCATATTTGGAATTAAAAAATATCATCAATATGTTTACGGAAGACGATTCACGTTGAGAACAGATCACAAGCCGCTTGTTTCTATATTTGGGCCTAAAAAGGGAATACCTGCGATGGCCGCTAGTCGTTTACAGCGCTGGGCAGTTTTGCTAGGAGGTTACGATTATGACATAGAATACGTCACTAGCAAGGGCAACAGTGCCGACGCTCTATCGCGCCTGCCGTGTCAAATTCCTTCTCAACCGGAATCGAACCAGTATACATATTTAATGTAAATATGTATTATATGTTAATAATGTAAATACGTTGAAGAGAAAATACCGATCAATAGTAAGGATATTAAGTTGTACGCTGAGAAGGATATAATTATAAGTAAAGTGTTGCATTACGTTCAAGCGGGTTGGCCTACATTGTGTCCAGAAACAGAAATGAAGCCTTATTTTTGTAGACGAAACGAGTTATACTCAGAGTTGGGTTGCCTGATGTGGGGACACAGAGTAGTGGTTCCTGAAAAACTAAGAGGAAGAATTCTTCAGGAGTTACACGAAAGTCACATGGGTATAGTCAAGACTAAGTGCTTTGCGAGGAGTTATGTTTGGTGGCCAAACATAGACGCAGATGTCGAGCGGTTGTGTCGCGAATGCGTTGTGTGTGCGGCCGAGGCATCGATGCCGCCTCGTGCTCCATTAGCACCGTGGTATTATTCCAGCAGGCCGTGGAGTAGGCTGCATGTTGACTTTCTGGGACCTTTTAAAGGAGCTATGTACTTGATTGTCACTGATTCGTCTAGTAAGTGGATAGAGGCTTTCAAAATGAACAAAACAATTGGGTCCAGTGTAATAAGGAAATTGCGGGAGCTCTTTGCAAGGTTCGGTCTCCCAGAGCACTTAGTTTCTGATAACGGACCTCCTTTTAATGGAGAAGAATTTAGCTCATTTCTAAAGATGAACGGCATTAAACAGTCATTTAGCCCAGTTAAGTTTGCACAATGCAATGGTGCCGCAGAAAACACGGTGAAGGCATTTAAGCAAACTCTCAAGAAGGCCATTCGGGAAGGTAAAGATGAGGAATTAGCTTTACAGCAGTTTCTCCTTGCATACCGGAATACAGATGTCAGTTCAACCGGCTCATCGCCGGCCATGTTACTGCAGCGTAGACGTCTCCGCACTAAGCTAGATCTTCTAAGACCCGACGTAGAGAAAAGGGTGCGTGAGGCACAAGAACGTCTGGTTGAATCGACTGGAGGAGTTGAGCGCTGTTTCCAAATAGGCGACAGAGTTTGGGCACGGTACTACCAGGGTAATGATCGATGGGTGCCGGGAGTGGTTACTGAAGTCTTGGGCTCTAGACTCTATTTTGTGAAACGGGAAGGCGGTCAGGTAATTAAGAGACACGTGGATCAACTTAAACAGAGAACTGTCACGAATACGTATCAGGGTAGTATGCCAAACGCCCAGGAATTAAAGGCAGGTGTTCACAAGCCAATCAATTTTGACGAAGGTGATTCTCCGTCTGAAATCTTGCCTACTACTGTACACGACACAGTAAAACCAAACAATTGCGGACGGTACCCGCACCGCAGGCGGCAGTGTGTACGCAGCCGGCGGCAACAGTGGCACAGCCTATGGTGGCGGCGGCCGCGAATATACTCGAACCTTCGGCGCCGCCGCCGTCGCTTGTGAGACGTTCAACAAGGCAACGAAAACCACCAGATCGTTACGGATCATGATAATTTTTTTTCTTTTATATCTTTATTTATTTTTGTTTTTTCAGGGGGAAGGTGTATTAGGTTATGCTATATTGTTATAGTGATTTTTTCAGTTCATTCAGTTTAGTTATTGTCTAAGATGTTAATGTTAATTAAGTGTGAGGGTGGCATGTATGCAGATGATTTGTATAAAAAGAATGTTCTGTCAATCTGTTGTCATGGCGTTGTGACTGAATAATTTTCTCAAATATATAATGGAAATTACTACTAGTTTTACTGCTGGAAGACCAGCTTGGGACTAGCTAAAAACAAATAACATAAAAACTAAAACTACCTAAATTAAAATTACCTAAAACTAAAACTATTAAAGAAATAATAATAAATAAATATATAAAAACCTTAACGGGAAATCCCCGAAGATGCTACACGAGCACCTTGCCGACAGCAACTAAAAGTAAAAAATCTCGTCCATCGCTGCCGCTGTCGGAAAGGTGCCCATGACACTGGCCGAGTTCCCCCTCACAATGGCAAGGCCGATTCTTTGTGTGAGGTAGGAACCGGCACGGCTATCTCCTGAAATTTCCCGCAAAAGTTCTCCCAATTCTCTCACTAAAATTTTTGCCTCGGCACACCAGGGCCCCATTGTTTCAACTGCGAAAGCTGTAAATATATAATTTTGAATTTTTATTTGCCTGTATTTGTTATGTTTATTCACGGCAGCCAACTCAGCATGACATATTTAACTAAAAACTCATATTGTCGGTACCCTAAGTGACATATTTCCATATGAACCAAAATTTTAAACAAAATTAATCTGTATTCTGCAAATCAAATTCCACCACCGTACAGGAATTTATTGAAATGGAGACACGTAAAATGATCATGTGGTGAAACGTAAAACGTGTGGTGGCGTGCCTTGGGAGAGGCCTATGTCCAGCAGTGGACCGATATAGGCTGATGATGATGATAATGATGAAAATGATCATACTCTTAGGCACACGCATGATCGGCATGACGCCCATGATCTGGAATAGCACCAACAGACTCTTGGTGTTCAAGTAGAAGCTGTCGTGCTCGTCCAGGAGACTGCCTTCCTTGTCCGTCACCTCTGGACCGTGGATTGCACTCTCGTCTGCTTCTGTTGGTTCAGAGTACAAGATTCCGTATTCCGTCAGTAGACAAATTCCTAGTCCTAGTACTAGTATTATAAAATTAGTTCATTTGTTATTTCTATGATTTGCGCTATACGTCCGTGATTGGTGTCTAACGATCACGAACGACCAACCACGAACCCGAACGATAACCAACGAACAGATGATCATACGGTCGCACGCGGGGTTTGCGAATGCTGTGCCGGCCTGAAAAACCATAAATGCCCGTGAAGTGCGAACGTTGTTCACACAGAGGGTTTCGTAGCCATTTACAACTTGTGCAGCATCGCACAAGAACACGTGAAGAATGCACGTGAACCACAGAACAAGAATTTGACTGCTCTACCAAAACTGGGAGTGACAAATGAGCGGTCAAAACACTTTTGACTCTTACCTCAATAAGATGGCCATAGATAGGACGCAATGTTGAGTTACTTTGGTTGGACCATGAAATAAACTGGTTAAAAAAATATTGAGGGTAACGGAATAGGAAATATGTTTTTTTAACTTTTAGTCATTAATTGGAGAAAAGTGGTAAGCGGGAATGTGTTTTATGAAAGGCGCGACATGTGGCATCGTTTTACCTACGAGGAGGTGTCTAGCGATGCCAATGGACATTCTGTTATGCACGGGAATTGCGAATGCCATGCCGGTCTGACAGGAGCCTTTTTTGAAAAATCCAAAGTCGACTTGTGTGAAAATAGAAGTGCGATCAAAAATTCCAGGTTCTGTAGGTCGATTGTGTAGAAGTGCATTACCCGCCGTACGCGTAGTGCGAAGGCGGAATGGGACAGCGGAATCGATGAGTCGAAATCGAGAATCGCAGCAGGTCGAAATGTAACGCGAGAAAATCACAAAGGTATACTATTATATATTCTGAAATATCTATAAACGAAACATTTACATAAAGTTCTCTCCATTTTTCCACTGTGGGTATTAAGAAATAACCCAGTCTTTACTGTCCAACCCTTCCTACATTTACATACTAAATTGTGTAATGAGAAAAATAAACTCCAATCGCCGAATGGCTGTGTTTGCTTAGGCCACAGCATCCAGCCTGTTACGTTACCACTTTAGAGTACCTCAAACTTATTTTGTCTTGGACCTTAGGCGTAAATGACTTCCACCAAAATTTTACGCAAAATACCCACAAATTAACTTCCAACAAAATTGTACTCAAATTTACAGATATTTTTTTTATTTTTTTTTATAGAAAGCGATTCGTTTAAAGGTTTCCTTTTGAACATTTTGATACTTAACCCAAAAACGTTTCATTTGAGGAATAAAGAATAGACAAACAATTTAGAAAAGGCATATTACATAACTATGAAGTACCGTGTAATTTCTGGCCTTAAATTTTTAAACCGACTTCTTTTTCCGACATGGGTGGCTGTGCCAATAGACAAATTTTTCTCCAGCCCTCCTGGCATTCAGCGGTTCGGAACACTGCCGCCGAAGTATTTGATGTCGTCGTCCAACCTGGCGGATGGTCTTCGCACACTCACGTTTGTCTGTCCACGGCCGCTAGTATAGGATACGGTTACTAGCCAACGGCCGCTAACCAGCTGGTAATATAATAAAAACAATCATACCATGAATATCCTCGATTTTAATTTTTCCGAAAATGTCACGTCTTCTCATTTCATCATTTTGCATCGGATTAAACATGCGCAGATTGTTTCCTTGCAAGGACCTGTCCGCCATGTTTCTCTCGGTGTTCAACGGCTTCCGGCTGCAGACACTTCCGGTGCCCGCCGCGTCCGACTTCAGACGAGGCCTGCTCTTGAGTTAGCGCCTTTAGACCTGAAGCCTCGAGTACGAGTGCGTCATCAATCATAGAACTCCGCTTACTGCGTCGTCTTAACGGTTTGAGAAAAGAGTGGAGTGGAGACACTTTTATTTACTGTTAGGGTTTCGTATTCATACGGAAAAGCAGTCTAGCCCCATTTATATTTGTTCGCCCTGTTATATTTCAGTTGCAATTATTTTCACCTCGTTAGTTCAGGATTAACTTTTTTATGAAAACTGACACGGTTGGCTACATAACCTATTATCTACCTCCGTGATGTCAGGCCAAAATAAACTGACGTATTTCATTTTTTATATGTTAGTACCTAATAAGCATGTAGGTACTCGCTTTATATTGATTTAGTAGATAGATGCAAATCCGAAAATGAAGAGAAAAAATACGGCCCGACCAGGATTCGAGCCTGGAACTCCGACTTGAGCCACCAGCGCGTTACCAATTCAGCCATCGGGCCGATGACGTATTGAAATTTTTGAACATTTTTGCATCTTTAGTATTATTAGCTCAAGCTGGAGTTCCAGGTTCGAATACTGGTCGGGATGTATTTTAGGTCTCCTTACCCCGTACGGAAGCCTATTACTAAACTTACAACGCTTGTCCGTCCGTGTCCGTCCGATGTCTCTGTTCTTTGGAATCGTAATAGCTAGCCGGTTGAAATTTTCACAGAATATGTGTTATTTTGGCCGATATAACAATAAATAATAAATAAAAATAAGAAAAAGTGAAAAATTCACGGGGGTTCCCATAGAAGAAACCAAAAAAGTGTATGCGCGCGCGCCATCTGCCGAATAGAGTGAGAATCATTTTAACTAATCATGACATTTAACTAATATGAAGCATTTCATAACACGCCATAGATAGCGTAAGTGGTGCTTACCATGGCATGGCGATAAGGAACCCTCGGTGCGCGAGTTCGACTCGCACTTGGCCGGTTTTTTTTGTGGTGCGGTAACCTCGGGGTGCGAGTTCGACTCGCACTTGGCCGGTTTTTTTCTCTTTATTTTCGGCTTTGCATCTATCTAGGGAAGAAATCATGTATTTGGATGTAATATCGTAGGTACGCAACCTACGATATTAAATTGAATTACGTCATATGTATCATACGTCAATACGAAAACCTTTATGAGTATGTACTTACGTTTCCACTTTTTTTTTATGGAAACTGACACGGTTGGCTACATCACCTACAACATCCGTGAAGTCAGCCCATAACACCGGGTGAAATAGATGCCATGTCAGTGCTTCCCTTCGATCGTGGCGGCTACACTGAACTGGACTGAAAACACAAACTATTTACATAGCCGTTTCGACCGACGTTTCATTCAGTGCGGTGGTGTCAACCCAGGCGGGTTGAACCCTAACACCGAGTAAGGTAGGAAGGGAAGGGACCTACAGTTTTACGTGGAATCCGAACCACGGTCAGCCTCCAACGGTCGAGCGGTCACCCATGCAAGTACTGACCGCGCCCAGCGTTGCTTAACAATCAATAGCAACAGTCGACTGTCTGCACCACTGAGCTATCGAGGCTGATCCTCACTCCACTGAGCTATGGAGAGCTATCCACTAAAGTACTCGTAGTACACACACACACACACACACACACACCACACGCCGTATCCCGACAATCGGGGTAAGCAGAATAATCGGTGTTGTGCTACAAGTATTCTACTAAATTACAGCACAACACCGACCACCACGTTTAGCAAAGTATTCGGACAAGATAACTCAGATCAGGCAGCAAGTAAGGCCTGCTGCAAGACTCGGTGGAAACACCGTGCCAAGGTGAGAGGAGACTAGCCCTGTCGCCCTTATGCACGGCATCTTGTCCTTATCCCTTAGTCGCCTTTTACGACATGCACAGGGAGAGATGTAGTGGGGCTATTCTTATTAAGTACCGGCCCCACTCAGTACTACAGTAGTACGAGTACTTTCATAATAATAGCTTCTTACGAACAATTTTCATGAGACATCGGCATTAAAGCGAGCTCTGTGCGGTCGCCAGCCAGTTGCAGAAGATTTTCAGTCGAGCAGCAAACAATTATTCAAATCGTGTTCTTTCAGGCGGCGCTTACAGTTCTTTGTTATGAAGAATCGATATTCGTCGTATTACGGTTTTGTTCTTCAGCCCGACTGGTTTCAGCGGAACGATTTCTTCAGAGCAGAATTATTTTAAAGAAAAGCCTATTCACCTTCCACCACTGTCTTTATTATAAAATATATATGTTTTTTTTGTGCCACACCTGATCGATCACACGGACTATTTTAATTATCATTTCGATCTACCTTTATCCACTGCAGTGGTATCAATCCGGAAGGGTTCGATTCTACCACAACGTAACTTAAGGAACCTTCACTGGTGATCGGTAAACGTTTTCGCAATATGACAAATTCAATTGACTGTTTTATTCATTGTGACAAAATATGTACTTTCCTACATTGAATTCCCAATTTGAACGTATTACACATGAATAGAAAGCAAAGTTCGTAGGGCTTTCAGATTATGTAATCAGTATTCCAAATTCAAAAATTTTAATATTTATTGATAAATTTTGCACACATGTGCTTATTATACTTTGTTATTATACAACGCAAGATGTCTACGTAACTTATTACAATTTTAGAATGATATTTTTATTCCTATGCTCGAAGAAATCACTAGACTTTCATCGGTGTTGCCTATTCTTCGTTCGCTTTTTGGGTTATGAGTTGCCTTTTTACAATCTCTTGAAATGGCCGAAATATAGTATGACGACGAGCGATATTGTGCGCGCGGTTTTATATGGATGTCGAGCAGAACATAGGATATAAAAAAAATCTCATTTGCACTCTTGAAAGGTAAAGCTCTGACTCGACGTGTCGGGCCACACGTATGGATCATAATCACGAGATTTACACCGTTACTACAGTCTTAAAGAAGCTATTTAATTTAAGTTAATTTGTTTTTTCTCTACGTACCAAGTACAAACTACGTACGAAGTAATGCAATTCTATAATTATATACACTCGAAAAATAAGAGAATGTATACTTCATAGCTTTCCTAAGGCTTCTCCGCCTCCCATATCGATGACGGCGCAGCGTCGCGGCGGCGGCGTCGGCGTCGTTGTGGCGTCGGCCATTAATTCATATTTCACACTAATGACGACTTTTCGGAACCACTTTAACGCTCAGTAGAACGCGCCGGTAATCTACGCAACGACCTTCGGGAGAAAAATGCGCGGATCATTAATTGGTAAACGCTTCTCGATTATTTATGTTTGTAAAACTCTTGGCGCTATAGTACCTACATAATATTTTGTATGTGGTTTGACGTACATATGTACAACTATGATTTTTTCATTCGATACATGCAAATTCGAAAATGAAGAGTCAGTTGACATCTGACTGCACGACGTGTCGGGTGTCCTCCAGGTCGTTGCAGTTCCGCTAGTCCTGGCGATGTTCCCGGAGCGAGGGACGAAACGCCGACAATTGTAAGTCGCTTTGGTTAAACATCTTTAAAATCTCCAGTCAACTTCTTATGTCCGATGCCAAATACGACTTTAGTGAAGTCAACATAACATTCAATATGGAATCGTCATACATACTATAGAAGATGCAACTGTTCGAAATTTTGAGTGAATACGTCATCGAACCGGTATCGTAACGCGCTGGCGGCGGCTCAAGCCGGAGGTCCAGGTTTGAATCCTGGTCGAGACGTATTTCTTTTCTTAATTTTCGGCTTTACCTATAATTTAATTAAGAAATATAAAGTGGGTACATGCTTAGTACTGTTATTTATTGTTTATTTAGCCTCTCTTGGCAGTACACTGCGCTCAGATTATTCATATTTACATTTACTAATAACATAATAAAACTCTTAACTGCAAGTACCTCACAAGTTATAGCTTTATTAGCTTAAAAGGCGAAAATAATAGATTACATTCAAATACAATTTAAAAATATATTTAATAAAATATTTTAATAAGAAGAAATTCGTTTAAAAAAAATTGTTTGTAAACAATTTCGCTCTATGAGATTGTAACCTGGTGACGTAGTCATGTTTTAAGATGCTCACTATACGCCTATGTCATTCTAGAATGAGAATATTTCGAAAATGCTTACTTAATTTTGGGAATATTTTTACACTGGAATAAATTGGCTGACAATTTTTTTATTTTATTACCATCTCAAAAATACAGCTAGACCAACAGTATTGTAACCTCAAAGAGCGATTTTTCAAAATTTCTGTCACATTTTTTTACCCGACTACGGCGAAGCAAAAAGGAGGGTTATGTGTTTGACCGGTATGTATGTATGTATGTATGTATGTATGTATGTTCATCTGTTCCCTCATAACTTCTAAACTACTTATCACAATTTGACATATGAGGTATCGTTGAAAGCGTCTTGATCGTCCGCTGGTTATAGGCTATGTGACGTCACACAAAATTGACTATTGCGCCCTCTAGATGACAAAAAGTCATGGTCTTTACCCGACTACGGCGAAGCAAAAAGGAGGGTTATGTGTTTGACCGGTATGTATGTATGTATGTATGTATGTATGTATGTATGTTCATCTGTTCCCTCATAACTTCTAAACTACTTATCACAATTTGACATATGAGGTATCGTTGAAAGCGTCTTGATCGTCCGCTGGTTATAGGCTATGTGACGTCACACAAAATTGACTATTGCGCCCTCTAGATGACAAAAAGTCATGGTCTAAAAAAAAAAATTTTTTAATGATGCCGTGTTGGGTGTCAAATGAAAGGGCTTAATTAGCACATTTCAAAAATATATATATTGATAGCTATTGCTTTCGGAATTGCTTGCATGCACCCGATAATTGGGAATAATTTCTAAAAAAATAAAATCAGGCCTCATTCCATACATATATACATACATATCACACACGCTGAAACCCGACAATCGGGGTAAGCAGAATAATCGGTGTTGTGCTGCAAGAACTCTTGTCAATTACAGCACAACACCGACCACCACGTTTCGCAAAGGATTCGAACAAGATTAAATCGATCAAGCAGCAAGTATGGCACGAAGACCCACCTGCTGCATGACTCGGTGGAAGTACCGTGCCAAGGTGAGAGGTGGCGAGCCTGTCGCCTTTTAGCACGGCATCTTGTCCTTATCCCTTAGTCGCCTTTTACGACATGCATGTGGAGAGATGCAGTGGGGATATTCTTTTTAAGTACCGACCCCACACGGTACTCGGCCTCATTCCAAACCTACCCAAATACCTACATCCTACTTAAACCATCTTAATATTATAAACGCGAAAGTTTGTAAATGAGTTGCGTTCAGGAAGACGATAAACCTACACAAAGAAAATAAGTACCTAAGGGCGAGGCAGAAGGCCGAGCTGCGTTCAGGAAGAAGATAAACCTTCTTAAAGACAGTAAGTAACTGAGGGCGAGGCCGAAGGCCGAGCTGCGTTCGGGAAGACTATAAACCTTCTCGAATAAAGTAAGTAATAAAGGGCGAGGCCGAAGGCCGAGCTGCGTTCAGGAAGACGATAAACTTTCTCGAAGACAGTAAGCAACTATGGGCGAGAGGATAAACCATTTTTAAGAAAGTAAGTAACCAAGGGCGAGGCCGAAGGCTGAGCTGCGTTCGGGAAGCCTAAACATTCTCGAAGAAAGTAAGTAACAACAGGCGAGGCCGAAGGCCGAGCTGCGTTCAGGAAGAGGATAAACTTTTTTGAAGACAGTAAGTAACTATGGGCGAGGCCGAAGGCCGAGCTACGTTCAGGAGAGGATAAACCATCTTTAAGAAAGTAAGCAACAAAGGGCTAGGCCGAAGGCCGAGCTGCGTTCAGGAAGAGGATAAACCATCTTAAAAAAATTAAGTAACAAAGGGCGAGGCCGAAGGCCGAGCTGCGTTCAGGAAGAGGATAACCTTTTCGAAGAAAGTAAGTAACAGAGGGCGAGTCAGAAGATCGAGCTGCGTTCAGGAAGACCATAATCTTCTCGAAGAAAGTAACTTCTTAGCTACTTATTTCGAAAAGGATTATCCTCTTCCTGAACGCATCTCGCCCTTCGGCCTCGCCCATAGTTACTTACTGTCTACGAGAAGGTTTATAGTCTTCTCGAACGCAGCTCGGCCTTCGGCCTCTCCCTTAGTTACTTACTGTCTACGAGAAGGTTTATAGCCTTCCCGAACGCAGCTCGGTCTTCGGCCTCGCCCTTTTTCAATTACTTTCTTAAAGATGGTTTATCCTCTTCATGAACGCAGCTCGGCCTTCGGCCTCTCCCATATACTTACTGTCTTCGAGAAAGTTTATCATCTTCCTGAACGCAGCTCGGCCTTCGGCCTCGCCCTTTGTTACTACTTTGTTCGAGAAGGTTTATAGTCTTTCCGAACGCAGCTCGGCCTTCGGCCTCGCCCTCAGTTACTTAATTTCTTAAAGATGGTTTATCCTCTTCCTGAACGCAGCTCGGCCTTCGGCCTCGCCCATAGTTACTTATTGTCTTGGGGAAAGTTTATCGTCTTCCTGAACGCAGCTCGGCCTTCGGCCTCGCCCTTTGTTACTTACTTTCTTCGAGAAGGTTTATAGTCTTCCCGAACGCAGCTCGGCCTTCGGCCTCGCCCTCAGTTACTTACTTTCTTAAAGATGGTTTATCCTCTTCCTGAACGCAGCTCGGCCTTCAGCCTCGCCCATAGTTACTTACTGTCTTCGAGAGAGTTTATCGTCTTCCCGAACGCAGCTCGGCCTTCGGCCTCGCCCTTTGTTACTTACTTTCTTCGAGAAGGTTTATAGTCTTCCCGAACGCAGCTCGGCCTTCGGCCTCGCCCTCAGTTACTTACTTTATTAAAGATGGTTTATCCTCTTCCTGAACGCAGCTCGGCCTTCGGCCTCGCCCATAGTTACTTACTGTCTTCGGGAAGGTTTATAGTCTTCCCGAACGCAGCTCGGCCTTCGGCCTCGCCCTCAGTTACTTACTTTCTTAAAGATGGTTCATCCTCTTCCTGAGCGCCGCTCGGCCTTCGGCCTCGCCCATAGTTGCTTACTTTCTTCGAGAAAGTTTGTCGTCTTCCTGAACGCAGCTCGGCCTACGGCCTCGCCCTTTGTTACTTATTTTCTTCGAGTCGGTTTATCGTTTACCTGAACCCAGCTCGCCCTTATGGACTATGGTACACATGTTAAAATTATTAAAAAATAAAACCTAAACAAACAAAACATGTAAAACGACTCTGCAAATACTTTATCACGAAGTTATATCCCCAAAATAATTAAAATAAAAAATAAGTTTAAAAACTAAAACCCGACTACTGAAAAATCACGCTCTAAAAAGTATGAAACAAGAAAATGTTCTCATCTGAAATTGTTATGTACAAACTATTCAATATTTTATCGTCTATTAAATAAACAACTTACACGTAATATATTTTAATGTATTTAATAAATATTCATAGTGTTGTTCAGAGGATAGCCGTGGTCGTATGCCACCTACCCTATAGGGCAAAGTGGCATACGACCATGGCTATCCTCTGAACAACACTATGAATATTTATTAAATACATTAAAATATATTACGTGTAAGTTGTTTATTTAATAGACGATAAAATATTGAATAGTTTGTACATAACAATTTCAGATGAGAACATTTTCTTGTTTCATACTTTTTAGAGCGTGATTTTTCAGTAGTCGGGTTTTAGTTTTTGAACTTATTTTTTATTAAACATTCATTTTCAGTTTTACATACATGCGCTCTTCCATAAGTAAGACGAGGTAGAATAGAATAGAATAGAAATAGAATAGAAATGCTTTATTTACACACAAAACACAAACAGAGATACAGAAGACAGAAGATAAAATACAGAAGAGCAATAGAAATTAACAATACTTCACACAGAAACAGGTATCCGACCATTAACGTGATGATCATAATGTGTTAAAGCTGTGCTGTGCTGAAAACCCTAATAGTACTGCCACACTGGATGTCTTTTCTAATTTTCCGTCTAAAATATTTCACATATGGAGTAGATATTGCATTTTTTGTATATTATTGAACGTTAGGAAAACTCGTCTTTAATTTTTAAAAGAATGAAACAAACGTGAAAATTAAAAATCTGCTCTGAAAAATGCCGACTGCCTGTAATATAAAAAAGGTAATAAGGTCTTTCAAATAAATTGGACCCTGGGGCCTGCTCAAGAGCCGCTCGCTGACCCGCCGCCGCCTCCAACACACACCCCGTCCCCGCTGCCCGCTTCGAAGGAAATAAAAACATTCGGTGAAACACTTTTATGGTTCTCGCTTATGCGCCTGAATTTTGGTGTAGGTATAACATGACTTGTGTTCGGGATGTACATAATATTATGTAGATTTATGAAATTAAAACATGTAAAGGTGCATGAAATAGAGAAAGTTGGGGATTATCTCAAAGACGGCGTATGCCTGCAGCACATTCAATAAAATATGTACCTATATATAAAACAAAATAGTAAAATAAGTAATTTTTATTTCAATAAAATTTTAACAGATTGACAAATTACTGTGACAGTTAACGTCTGTTAACTACGTCCTCAATGATAGCAATACTCAACAAAAAAAAATAAACAAATCATAGCTCTTTCACTAGCAATGATGAAATGTAGATAGATAGAAAGATAATTGTTTATTGCTTCGCAAATATTTAACAAGATATTACCACAATGAATGCTGGTGCATTAGGCGCAAAGGCTGACTTATCACTTGAAGATATTTCTTCCAGACATCTTTGGTGTGTGAAATGTGTAAATGAATGAATAGTTAATACAAATATAAAATGTGAAAATGTTAAATGAAACTTTAAAAATATAAAGTTTAAGAAAACCTATAAAAGAAAAAAATATATATAAGCATACAATACACATGTAAATTTTTAAACATCATAAGAAAGAGATAAGTAGTTATGTCATGCTAAATAATCATATCAGATACATAGTTAGGTATATAATTGATATAATAGATAGGTTATAATATTGTGATAGTAGGTATAATAAATGAATGAATGAATCAAAAAAGAACAAAATACATGTTCAACTACTAAATTATAAATATAGTATGTTTGAAAGTTCACTTTTTTATTGCATTCTGCAATAATCAACAATCTGACTTCTACATCGAAGAACAGATAACATTACAATATTCAGACAAAATGCTTCTACTAGCACAATATGTTGTAATTTGCACTAAAACTGTATGTAGGTATTCCTATCCTAATGCTCTCCAAATTGCAGCGAAGCCGCCAGCAAAAGCTTCCGCATTATTCTACGGATGTTGTTGGATGCTCCACTGCTCCAGTAATCCCTACAAAGTTTGCTACCAAAATTCTAACCTCGTCTCTCCCATGCAGCATCACCTGGTATTAATTACAAAGTAGCCTAGTACGGGGCGATGTAGAGATTGCAACAGGAACATCGTTTCTAGAAGAGAGTTAATTCCAAGTGTGTCTATGTTTGCGTTCAAATTGAAATATAATATAATTAACGCAAGCTATTTCGTTTGCGGCATTGGCATAGTTCTATAGCATATTTTTTTATAGAACAAATTCTACATTTCATACCTACATAATTTTTATACATATTTCCAACAGATAACACTGCTTACCTACATTAATTAATGTGAAGCAGTGTTTTTCTTTTTATTCGAGGAAGATTTTGTTCACTGCTTAGCTCCATGGCGGCGTAACAGTGTGATGATGCACCCAAAATCATTCCGAGTTATTATTATTGTGTACCATATTCCATTAGGGACAAGAACAAGATACCGTGCTTAAGGGCAACAGACTGGCCACCTCTCAACTTGGCACAGTCCTTCTAACGAGTCATGCAGCGGGTGAGTCTTCGTGCCTCACTTGCTACTCGATAGTTATCTTGTCCGAATACTTTGCGAAACGTGATGGTCATTGTTCTGCTGCAATTTTTATGAGTCCTTGCATCGCAACATCTCTCAAACTATGTTCACCCCAATTGTCGGGATACAGTGTGTGCTATGTATGTATGTATATTCCATTATTGAAAACAATAAGTATTAAATTTCATTTCTAAAAGTCATTTTCAAGTATACCCGTTTACAAAATACAAACGAGGCATTTAATAAAACTATAAAAGAGAGATTATGCTCTGTAAATGCTGCAAAAGTTGTGCAAATTGTTTGGGACATATAAGATCGCACTTGAAATTGAACCTTCCAGTACAGGAGCAGGGTGTCCGACGAAGTCACCGGGGAGGGCGCGTTCGTAGGTAATTGTTTATGTGGCCACCCTAGCCTGGTTCAACTACGTCGGGAAATTGTGGAGCCTCAGGCGAACTACACGGCCCAGTAGCGAAGCCTTCAGGGTGTTAGTCCGTAGTTCGAACTAGGGGAGACTTGGGATAGATTAGCCAAATTATTATTTACGTTTATAAAAATACGTTGCAAATGATTAGATATTTATTTATTGGATAATAAAGCAATAATTACACATTATTATGTAATCGGAAATTAAATAATAAATTAAACTAATTAAAATTTTGATTAATTATTACTTAATTAAACTTAGATTATATAACATCTACAATAATTACTTAAATATTTACTTACAGTAGCCTACATACGAATAAATAAATGCAAATTATATCAGGTATTGAGATTTTTATTTACAAGTAGTTAGAATTATTATTATAGGTAATTTAGTTATTCTTGTCATTTGGCTAATGCGTATTTCTCGTTTTACATCGTGTTGACATTTTTTTTCAATTATAATAATGTTAATTAGTATGCGGCTAGTGTTTTGGGCACGGTGGGGAGTCGGCGGAGATGGATGAAATTTTTTTTATTTAATAGGTGTTAATTTTAGTTTTAGTTTTTTTTTCATTGTTATTGTGATTTTCTAATAAGTGAATTTGTACATTGTAATATTGAATTAAATATATTGTAACGTCGTATGAAAAAAAAAAATTATAATAATTGTTTAATTTTTTTTTATGAGGTCATTTTCCCGAATGGATTTCAGCCTGATATGGCGATGATAACGCTAGTTGTCCAACGGCGAATTTAAAACCGCAATTTAGAAATGCCTGTAATTATCGGGTCGTATTTACTATTATGTTCAAAAAAAATGTGTAAATTGTAACGGTGGCAACTCGTAAATCGTAACAACGTAAATGGGTCGACTTCTAGAATTATAAGCAAAAAAATTAATGAACTTTCAAATTCACGGACGGGACGGACGGACCGACGGACTGACAGACAGACAATAGACGTAGAAATTTATTTATTTATTTTAAATATTCAGGAAGTCAGACAGTAAACAGAAATAAAATAACATAACAAATTATAAGAACGCAGTGAGAATTGCTTTAAACAAATATTTCGAAGTGTGAATCGAAACAAAAACTCAATGTAAATATTAATTCATTGTATTTTGTATTAAACTAATTGTAGAACAAATTGTGACAAGTTCGAGTACAGTTTTGCTGCCATAATTATAAATAATCAATAAACAATATACTATGCAAAGGAGATAATAGAATGCTCCATAAACAAAACGAGTGAACATTTGCGAAGAGCTAACCTCAGAATTATTGAAGGGTGGGATAATAAGAAAACATCTATGTTAAGAAAATGGCGAAGACGCCTCCGGAGAATACTAAAATATCAACTGTAACGCAACACAGGATGCGGATAAGGCTACAAAGAGAAAGGTCGTGTGTTGAGAGGCGGCAAGTGCTGGGATAAGTGAAAAGCTCCTCCCAAAATCCTCCAAGCCCACACACTGTGGAGCAAAGATTTACAACACACGGCGTGAAGAGTACAAATTTGGTCAGCCTCAATAGTTTCGTGGTGCAATGGATCGACGCATATCCGGGCGCGGTCAGAACTTGGATGAGTGACCGTTCGACGGTAGAAGCTGATCGTAGTTCGGATAACACGTAAAACTGTATGTCCCTTCCATAACCATGCTAGGAGGTAGGGTTTAACTACCTGAATGCAAGGTCGGTCGAATTGGCTATGTATATAGTTCGTGTTTTTCGTCCAGTTCAGTGTATATAACTGGCGAGGTGTTCACCAAGGCATTATGGGGTGCCATCAGTCAGATCCCATTAAATGGTCTGTGTTCTTGGGTCCACTGCTGGATGTACGCGTCCCCAATATTTCTGCAATCCTGCCGACCTTCAGTTTATAGATTTCTTTATTAATAATATATCAAAGAACATTACATTCACTTATAGATATATTATACATAGATATTTGCGGTTACATTATTCTAATATTATTTATTGCTTCTATTATACTTACTTATAGTTATATACTAGCTTTTGCCCGCGGCTTCGCTCGCGTGAAATTCGTATTTCAAAGGAAGAAAGTAAGTAACTAAGGCCGATCTGCGTTAAGGTAAACGATAAACCTTCTCAACTAAAGTAAGTAACTAAGGGCGAGGCCGAAGGCCGAGCTGCGTTCAGGAAGACGATAAACCTACTCAAAGAAAGTAAGTAATTGAGGGCGAGGCCGAAGGTCGAGCTGCGTACAGGAAAACTATAAACCTGCTTGAAGAAAGTAAGTAACTGAGGGCGAGGCCGAAGGCCGAGCTGCGTTCAGGAAGACGATGACCTTTTCGAAGAAAGTAAGTAACAGAGGGCGAGGCCGAAGGCCGAGCTGCGTTCAGGAAGACCATAAACCTTCTCGATGAACGGCGAGGCCAAAGGCCGAGCTGCGTTCAGGAAGACTATAAACCTTTTCGAAGAAATTAAGTAATTGAGGGCGAAGCCGAAGGCCGAGCTGCGTTCAGGAAGACTATAAACCGTCTTGGAGAAAGTAAGTAACTATCGCCCATAGTTACCTACTGTCATCGAGAAGGTTTAGCGTCTTCCAGGATACAGCTCGGCCTTCGGCCACGCCCTTAGTTACTTACTTTCTTCGAGAAGGACTTCCTGAACGCAGCTCGACCTTCGGCCTCGCCTCAGTTACTTACTTTCTTCTTTTGAAATACGAATTTCTTCTCCCTCTCCCTCTCCCTCTCCCTCTCCCTCTCCCTCTCCCTCTCCCTATCCCTCTCCCTCTCCCTCTCCCTCTCCCTCTCCCTCTCCCTCTCCCTCTCCCTCTCCCTCTCCCTCTCCCTTTCCCTCTCCCTCTGCCTCTCCCTCTCCCTCTCCCTCTCCCTTTTTTTTATGGAAACTGACACGGTTGGCTACATCACCTACAACATCCGTGATGTCAGCCCATAACACCGGGTGAACTTGGTGCCACGTCAGTGCTTCCCTTCTGTCGTGCCGGCTACACTGAACTGGACGGAAAACACAAACTATTTACATAGCCGTTTCGGCCGACCTTTCATTCAGTGCGGTGGTATCAACCCGGGCGGGTTAAACCCTACCACCTAGTGATATAAGAAGGGAGTCATATCCCTTAGTCGCCTTTTACGACATACACGGGGAGAGATGCAGTGGGGCTATTCTTTTAAAGTACCGGCCCCACACGGTCCCTCTCCCTCTCCCTCTCCCTCTCCCTCTCCCTCTCCCTCTCCCTCTCCCTCTCCCTCTCCCTCTCCCTCTCCCTCCCCCTTCCCAGCCCCTTCCCCCATCCCCCCTCCCCACCCCCGCCCCCTTTACTGTAATATACACTTAATTTACAGGAAAACGTAAACGAAAAT
This sequence comes from Nematopogon swammerdamellus, assembly GCA_946902875.1. NCBI lineage: Eukaryota > Metazoa > Arthropoda > Insecta > Lepidoptera > Adelidae > Nematopogon > Nematopogon swammerdamellus. The sequence goes on from OX336345.1 coordinate 17,410,459, forward strand.
CCCAATCCTTCTAGTTCTCACAGAAAACGCGATGGTACGGAACCCTCTTTACGAGAGTACGACTCGAACTTGACCACTTTAAAAAAAAAATGGTTACCATGGCATATACACTTAATTTACAGGAAAACGTAAACGAAAATCCCAATCCTTCTAGTTCTCACAGAAAACGCGATGGTACGGAACTCTCTTTACGCAAATTCGACTCGAACTTGACCACTTTTAAAAAAAAATTGTTACCATGGGATATACACTTAATTTACAGGAAAACGTAAACGAAAATCCCAATCCTTCTAGTTCTCACAGAAAACGCGATGGTACGGAACCCTCTGTACGCGAGCTCGGCTCGAACTTGACCACTTTTTTTAAAAATTATGTTACTCCGGGATATACACTACCCATATACGAAGTTTCGTCCAAATCCGTCCAGCCGTTCAGGCGTGAAAGAGGAACAAACAAACAAACAAACAAACAAACAAACATACTTTCACATTTATGATATTAGTGAGATAGTACGTACTTATTACTATTATATTTATAGACAGACGACGGACGGACATATACTTGTATTTACCTAATTTTCGGAATTTAGAAAATATAATTTGGCAGCCCTTTTAAACATTTTATTGGATGTTACATTTTTAATTTCATTCGGAAGAGCGTTATAGATTTGTTCTCCTTCAAATGTAATATTTTTCTTTCCATAATTAGTTCGGGCTGTAGGTATCCGTATATTACGCGCGCTTCTTGTAAAATAGGTGTGTATCTCATCATTTGCATTTAGCGTGAGTTCAGTGTGAATTTCCTTGTTCAAGATTTTTCTAATATGCAGGCACGTATGAAATTTGTAGATCAAGGAAATGTTCATAAGTTTTGTTTCCTTATAAAGAGTGTTCGTGTGCGTAAGCCGGTCTAGTTTGAATAGCGTCTTCACGAGTTTATTCTTCAGCATTCCGTACCAATTACTTTCCGCTGAAGAACTTTATCTCGTCGTCCCCCAGACGGGTGGTTTTTGTCCACTCCGTTTTTCTGTCGACAGCCACAGGTGCGGTGTAGGTTATCGCTGAGTACATATTATAATACTTAAGTACAAACGTAAGCGGTGAACTGAAGCCCGTTTATCAGCACAGTTCTGCTACTGACCAGTGCACGCTTTGTTGGTCCACGGATTCGTATGCCTTAAATAAATTTTATGTTATGAGCCGAATGCGTCCACTGCTGGACATACGCCTCTCCAATTTTCCTTCTGTCTTCCCGGCCTTCAGCGGAACGGAACCATTGCTTTCCACGGGTATACTTGATGTTGTCGTTCCATCTGGCGGCTGGTCTTCCCACAGTCCGTTTTCCTGTCCACAACCACCAGTGTAAAAGTTAAACCTGGATCGATACCACCACACTGAATTAAGGTCGGCGTAAACGGTCCACCACGGATACAGGAGGTGACGTGGTGGGTTCGCCGTGTCACAATGTGGCTTCAAAAATATCTTAACTACGTTCGCTCTATTTGTCTTACCATTATAACTCTTTGGCGCTGAGAACACACGAACGAGAACAAACGAAGCTGCGAGACTCGGAATAATCTTCTCAGTTTTGTTACTGAACTGGGTAGTGCGGTTCTTATGAAATAATGACATCATTTGGCTTGGCTAAGTTCGAGGTCGGGGAGTAAGGCATAGCCATTTTCACTATTGAAAGAAGACACAACACAAATTGTTTATAGGCGTACCCATTTTACACAGATGTACATACAGACTTTCATACATGTATAGTACATAAATTACCTACGCGTGTTGTCACGACAAATTTTGATCGATCTAATAATAATACAACATAATTATGAACAAATTAAGCGTCCTGGAATGTTTACCTGTGCCGCATACATACAATACACATACACCACACGTTGTATCCTGAAAATCGTGGTAATCAGAGTAATCGGTGTTGTGCTGCAAGTACTCTTGTAAATTACAGCACAACACCGACCGACACGTTTAGCAATGTATTAGGACAAGATAACTTTCCCGCATATAAAAATTAAATGTTTTACTTTAGTCATATTCGTCGCATTTGTCGTACATATGAAATCATTAGGGTTTAAGAGCTGATCTGGACATAATATATCATACATACATGCTACATGCTCGTTTCAATAAGCTGCGACAGACGGACAGACAGACATACAGACACAAGAGAGATCCTATATGGGTTCCGTTTTTTTTTCGTTTTCAGGTACGGAACCCTAAAAATAGCTTGTCAAGTACCAACATTTTTCACAGAGGATTCCGTGGCTATTCCCTTCATACATACTGAGTGCGTGCGTGCCACCCGTGAGACTTTTCTATAATTTCAGAAGAATATGATTTTCTCTCTAACCGTAACTATTTTGAAGTTTGTACACTTCACAATAGTTGTACTGCCATAAAGTACTACCTAAATTATTTTCATTGTAATAACATAAACAAAAAGTTCTCTCTCAAAATATATCTCTTCAATACATACATACATACATAGCGTCACGCCTGTTTCCCGGTGGGGTAGGTAGATACAACGGATCTCCACGTGCCACGATCCTGACACACCTCTGCCGCCTCTTCCACTCCCATAATGTTCTTCATGCATGTTCGTCGGTTACGGGTACTAAGCACTTGCCCCTTTTTGAGCACATGCCCGATCTGGTCCAGGTACGTGCGTCTAGGGCGACCCTTCCCGACTCTTCCACTCACATTTGCTTCATAAATTTCTTTCGTTAGTCTCCTATCATCAATTCTTCCAACATGACCGAACCACCGAAGCATCCCTTTCTCAATCCTTGTCACTATATCTTCTTTCAACCCACAGCGCTCTCGCACTACACTATTTCTCAATCTATCTTTCATTGTAACTCCGCACATACTCCTCAACGCGCGCATTTCCACAGCATTAATCCTGCTTTCATATGTTCTTCAATATGTTTTATCTTTATTCATTATTTAGTTTTGGAATCGGCAAGGCCTCGGACAAGGCCAATTACGTCTAACCTGTTAAAAGTATTTTTATTTGAAACTTCGTTTTTGCTGTCCCTATTAATAAAAGTTTAATACCTATGACATTGTTTATATATATACAATTTCGCTACCTCCAGGGAATCTATAAATATTTCAAGTTTCAAAAAGATGGCTCGAAACGTTTAGGAGCAACAAGCTGTGACAGACAAACGGACGCACGGACGAGCAGACACCTGACCGACTTTATAAGGGGGGCACCCTTTGAAAGTCGGTCACGTGTCTGTCCAGCGTCGCTGGCTATATGACCAGGACAACAGCAACACGACAGGATAGTTGAAAAAATAAAAATGGTAGAAGGCATCAATCACTGGTCAATCAGAGGAAAAGTAACTTTAAATTTATGTGCACAAAGACGAAATAGGAAATATGTGAATTTATGCATTCGTACTTTAAAAGAATAGCCTCACTGCATCTCTCCCCGTGTACGTCGTAAAAGGCGACTAAGGGATATGACTCCCTTCTTATATTACTAGGTGGTACGGTTTAACCCGCCCGGATTGCTACCACCGCACTGAATGAAAGGTCGGTCGAAACGGCTATGTAAATAGTTTTGTTTTCCGTCCAGTTCAGTGTAGCCGGCACGACCGAAGGGAAGCACTGACGTGGCACCAACTTCACCCGGTGTTATGGGTTGCCCGTGATGGGATAGGTGATGTAGCCAACCGTGTCGGTTTCCATAAAAAAAATGTATGCATATATGTCGCAGAACGAAGAGAATTGTATGACAGTACGCAGATCTATCGAATATTTGGTGCGAATCCCCAATTCTCATAATTCAAAGACCTGTCAGGTTATTAGGTAAAGTTATCTCCAATTAACTATTCAAATAGCTTGATAAATTTCACTTAAGACGGGATCTGCCCTTTCTCAAAGTTTGGTTTGGACGTTTTGATTAATATGGCCCAAACAATAATCATCAATTGTTTGAATTTATGATGAAACTTACATTAAAAAAAATGTAATCATTTAACGAAAACAATCTTTCCTCGTTAATTGAATAAAAATAATGCCTTTAAAATCTGTTGTGAGAACGAATTCAGATTTTTAAATGAAAGCTCGTTAGTTTGATATTCATGAATAATATCTTGATTAAATTAATTGGTTTCCTATTGATTTCATTATTTAAATATTCACATAATTTTATATTATAAAATTGATATATACAGAAGTTTGTCTGTTGGACTCCTAAACTCACTAGGGGGCAAATACCCTCACAACATTCTCTAGATGCTTCTCGTGTCGCACTGCGAAAGTGTGGAATTGGCTTCCGGAGAGTATCTTTCCCTACTGCTACAATCCACGGATCTCCACACGTGGCCTTTCCCTAGCGGCTTTAGTCCGCCTTGAAGCCGGACTGGCACCTTCTGGGGGCTGAAATTGGCTGCGCCTGAGGTTTCGACCTCAAGCACAGCCACCCGAAGTGGATGGCTGTGCTCGAGGTCGCATTTGTTGCGCAAACGTTGCATATCTCCACCGTTTTACAGAGAACATGTTCCGCGGCATGTTCCAAGATGTTGTCAGTGACACACACCGCAGAAGTCACTTTCCGCTAGTAAATTTGAAAAGGACATGCTGTCTGGACATAGGTAATACTTTCATCTTAAAATCTCAAAAAATCCTTTGTCCCTTACTAGGTGATAGTTTCGAATTGTAGCCGACTGAGTTGGTACCACCATGCTGGACGTAAAATAGCCGCATAGTGTTCTCCTCTAGTCAAGTATAGCCAGCAAATCAAAGGGATGTGCCACCTTCTCAGAGGTGATATTGGCTGGTCGGAGCATAATTATGCTGTTTGTGACCCTTCTGATCCGTGTGGCTATATAGCCGATACCAGATGACATAAAAAAAAATAAAGATATACTTACATCGATGTTTTGCTGTAATTTATAGAAGTCCTTGCAGTGCAGCACAACGCCGATTACTTCGCTCACACCAATTGTCGGGATACAGCGTGCGATACGTATGTTATGTATGTCGTTACACCTACTTGTAGGTGTAACGATGCCACATGTCGCGCTATCGATAAAAAAAAAAAAAAAAAAAAAAAAAAATATACATATTTGCAAATTATTTGCTGAACTCTGAACATTACCAGGTACGATAGCAATACACCAACGTATTGTCAGCTAAGTTCATTATCATTACTAACGATGCCTACGCGAGATCCGACGTTAAATCACACTGTGTGTATTTGTATAGTAAATTGTTCATCTCCGTAGACGAAATTCACAGAGATAATAACAAACATTGCTTTAAGATGGAATAAGAGTAATATACTTCAAGAAAGGGGTTCATTCTATGGGTTGAATGCAAAGATAAACAGATTCATTTGTCATGGCAATAGTTTTAAAATTAATTAAAAGTTTAAGGTTATTTATTTATCAAATATTATTATTGTAAATGTATTTATTTATTATACTAACATGATAACGTGTGGGGGCGTTACTTAAAAAGAATAGCCCACTGCATCTCTCCCCGTGCATGTGGTAAAAGGCGACTAAGGGATAAGAACAAGATGCCGTGTATAAGGGCAACAGGCTAGCCACCTCTCACTTTGGCACGGTCCTTCCACGGAGTCATGTAGCAGGTGGGTCTTCCTGCCTTACTTGCTGCTTGATAGTTATCATGTCTTAATAGGTACTTTGCTAAATGTGGTGGTCGGTGTTGTGATGTAATTTATAAGAGTACCTACTTGCAGCACAACACTGACTACTCTGCTTACCCCGATTGTCGAGATACAGCGTATATTATGCGTGCAAATGTATTTATTTATTTTAACATAATATTAAATTAACAATTATCCTACATACAAGTACATTCACATTTGGCTATGTCTAATATTATCCTACTCTGTAAGTCTTTACTTGATATAAAAAGATACAAACGTTTTGTGGGTAAGTTTTTTTTTTTTGGGATATCAACAGCACAAGTTATACAAATTATACATGTATTTATAATCTTAATTCTGAATTTTGATCTATGTTCTATGTTATTTGATTATGTTTTATGTTTTTTTGATTAATTAATCATTCTGTTCTCTATTCTAGGTAGTTTCTTCATTACACCCCCGCGGCACCGCCCCACGCGACGAGCACAGCGGTTGCAGGCATTTAGACTTTTCTATCGTTGCATAGTAATATTAAAACAACCGCATTCATAATTCATTTCCACTCGACATTCATACAAAGGCATCCCGCGGGCATTAATAAACGATATTAGTCGACAAATTACAAGCTATTAGTGCTCTTGATTGCATCGCGCGCTGCCTTCGAAGTGGCCGACGCACGAAACTCGAAATAATAGAACAGCTATTGTTGTACATACAATGCCATGCCAGACACAATCGAAGGGAAGCACTGGTATTTTTTTCTTGTTTCCGAACTGAGTGGCTGTGCTGTGCCCGAGGATGAAGCCTCAGGCGCAGCCAATTTCACCCCCGAGGAGGTGCCAGTCCGGCTTGAAGGCGGCCTAATGTCTCTGGGAAAGGCTACTAACCTGCGATTTGAAGATCAGTGGATTGTAGGTGGTATATTTCGTACTCAACATAAAATGAAAAGAATGGAATATGGAATGGTTGGAATGCACTGGAATGGAATAGAGAATGAAATAGAATTGAATGAGATGGAATTGAATGAAATGCGGCGGGTGGCCGAGTGGTTTGGGCATCGGCTTCTCATGCGAGAGGTCCGAGGTTCGAATCCGGCCCGCGGGCGTGTACCAATGAGTTTTTTCTGACGAAAAAATTTACGTACATACCTACACCTGCTGCTTCACCGTTCGGAACCGGTGTAAAACTGTAGGTCCCTTCCCTGGCCCCTTACTAGGTGGTAGGCTCAAATTGCAGCCGACTGGGTTGGTACCACCGTACTGGATGTAAGATGGCCGCATAGCAGCCTCGGCTGTGTTCTCCTCTGGTCCAGTATAGCCAGCAATCCAGGGAAGTCTCCGGTATGGCACCTACCTTCTCGGGGTGATATTGGCTGGTCGGAGCATGCGCTTTGTCCCCTCCGACGCAGCCACCCAAACCGGATAACATAAAAAAAAATGCAATTGAAGGAAATGGAATTGAATGAAATGTAATTGAATTAAATGGAATTGAATTAAATGTAATTGAATTAAATGGAATGGAATGTGATATGTCAGTCAGTCGGCATGTATGCGCAAACTGCTGGACATAGGCATCTTCAATTTAACTCCAGTCCTCCCGGCCCTTATTGGTACGGAACCACTGCTTTCCGCAAACGTACTTGATGTCGTCGTCCTACCTGGCGGGTGGTCTTTCCACGCTCCGTTTTCCTGTCCACGGCCGCCAGTGTAGGAAACGGTTACTCCAACGGTCGTCGTCTCTTTGGCTGACGTGCCCAGCCCAGCTTATCTCGGTGTCCAATATAGACTACTTTGGTGCGTCGGCGGATTGCCATCCTTCCTTATCCTTCCTTCCTTCCTTACCTATAATAAAATCCAACGTCTGCTTTCTGTCTGAGTGTCTGAGTGTCTGTCTGTCCGCTTATAACTCGAGAACCACTGAACCGATTTTAATAAAACAAAATTCTACGAATAGCTTGATTCTTCCCATCAACTATAGGCTACTTACTATCACGCTAAATAGCTTATGAGGTTAGCAGTGAAGTGAAATATGAGAGCGGGCGGAGCCGCGGGCACAGCTTGTGTAATATGTAATGGAATGAAATGAAATATAGAATGCACAACGGCACACAATTTTCATCAGAAGGTTCGTAATACGTCGTTACGTAGCGTATTACAAATACGTATTGCGTACGTACGTACGTCTGTGGTTGTGACAGGGATGGACATATTTTTGTAATGTCGTCTTTGTGCTCAATAAAAATTTTCATTAATTCCACGAGTTACTCCCGCTTCTGACATTTTGAATACTTTAGACGGAAGACACGCCGCACCACCGGGCGTCAAGGGAACGTTCGTCTGTTTCCTCTAATTGCTATTTTAGATCTCAATTTGACGGAATCGTGATATTTTGGCAGATTGCGACTGGCGGCTTGTAATGTACGGGCTATCATCTGTTGAAGTACTGGCTAATATTAGCTGGAGTTTAGCAGGATTAATAATTGTTTTACCTTACTAGGAGGTACGGTTTAACCCACCCAGACCCAGGTTGGTATCATCGCACTGAATGAAAGGTCTGTCGGAGCGACTATGTTAGTAGTTTAGTTCAGTGTAGCCGGCACGACCAAAGGGAAGCATTGACATGGCACCTAGTTCACCAAGGTGTTATGGGCTAAAATGGGGCTAAATCACGGGTGTTGTAGGTGATGTAGCCAAGCGCGGCAGTTTTTTTTTTTGGTAACTGACACCGTTGACTACATAACCTACTACATCTGTGATGTCAGCCCATAACATGTTAAAATAGGTGCCATATAAGTGCTTCCCTTTGGTCGTGCCGGTTACACTGAACTGGACGGATGTTACGATAAAAAATATTAATAGTATAGGAAGAATGTAGAGTAGATAAACTTTAGAAACGGGAGGAGGATTCAACCTCCTTCACTGTTTGTGATATAAGCTAACTATAATATTATCTTTACAAACAGAATGTGTTGTTGCTTGATACTCTAATGAACGACTAGCTTGGTAGAATCGATATTATTGTGTTCATTTTGTTATCGTAAGCAGTGATAGCAATTATGTTATAAATAATATCGAACTGATGAGCATAAAAAATGGAACTGACTCATCCAATTTGGGGAAATTGGATGAGTCAGTTCCATATTTTATGCTCATCAGTTCAAAGTCAGTACAAAAGAAATTAATGCTAATAATCAAATATGTTAGGGGTAACATATTTGATTATTAGCATTAATTTCAAACAAGAATAAAGGTCTTATATATATATGTATGTATATGTCAGCCTCGGTAGAACAGTGGTGCTGCGGTCGGTCGGACTGTTGTTAAGTAACCCTGAGCGCGGTCAGTACTTGGATGGGTTACCGCTCGACCGTTGGAGGCTGACCGTGGTTCGGATTCCACGTGAAACTGTAGGTTCCTTCCCTTCTTACCTTAATAGGTGGTAGGGTTTATTCCAGCCGAGTTGGTACCACCGCACTGAATGAAACGTCGGTCGAAACGGCTATGTAAATAGTTCGTGTTTTCCGGCCAGTTCAGTTTAGCCGACATGAAATGAAGGGAAACACTGACATGGCACCTAGTTCACCCGGTGTTATGGGCTGACATCACGGATGTTGTAGGTGATGTAGCCAACCGTGTCAGTTTCCATAAAAAAATTCCAGATTTTCGGAGATAAATTAGAAAGTTAACGAAATATATTATTTTAAGTGAATCAATCATGTGACATACTTATTACTGAAAAGGGCTGGTTATGAGGAATACAAAAATTATATTCCTAAAATATTGTATTACCGATAGATGGCGTGATTCCTCATGCCATCTATCGGTAACCGTTCGTACGTTCGTTCGTTCGTTCGTTAATTCGTACTTTTGTTGTTAACATGTTCGATCATTCGGTAGATGGCGCTCTTCCGCATATTTATTTATTGCTGTCTATTGTTTATTACGTACTTTTATGGCAGTAGGACTGCACTAGAACTTGTCGCAATACAATATTATTTGTGTGGGGAGGGGACACCGCGTATTTTTTTATTCTTTGCCTTTTTTATTATTTGTTGGCATACCCGTCATAATAACACATTTCTGTTAAAATTTCAACTGGGTACCTATTGCGGTTCAAAAGATACAACCGTACGGACAGACAGACGGACAGACAGACAGACGGCATAAGCTTAGTAATAGGCTTCCGTATGGATACGGAACCGTAAAAATGATGGCACTGACGCACAGAGCAAGAAACACCACCGCGCCGTTCTGGCGCCAGCAAACCAGTGCAGGTTTGGTTGGTAGCGCCAAATCAATTCAAACCTGTTCATATTAAATTCGTAATTCAAACCGATTTATTGTTTGAGAATAAAGCTCGAATCTCGCTTGGTTCGATTTAGCGTTTAGATTCAAATTTCGAGATTCGTTCTCTGTTCGAAATTCAAACCTGAATCGTTCTGGACACGTTCAAACGCCCGTCGATTTGAATGTTGCGCGTCGAACACTTTCAGTAAGTGGTTCTGAAGAATTCAAAAGGAGAGAACTACTTTTGGCATACATTGCCTACTCTTGTTTCCAGCCCGCGCGGAAAAACGGACATTGACTTGTGATCACTCTCTGTGACTACAAATTTGCAAATATGACTGTTCCAATTTTTTATTGTTAAGCTACATAACTCTTGTTATATACCACTATTCCAAATAAAAAGAGAATTACTCTAGTTTTGCCACAAAAACTATTCAATTGAACTTTTTTCTTAAAATTTAGAGAGATAATTATTTGTACCTAAACTAATATTATGGTAAGTTGTCACAAAAGTTGGGGCGACTAATCAGAATTCAAAATGGTATAACAACTCCTACGTCATGCATTAAAAAAAATACTTGGTACTTTTTCTAAACAAGAGCAAACTTAAAATATTACTATATATATTATTTTTAATGTTAACTAGTACTAAGCATGTACTCGCTTTTTATATTTCTTCTTTAGATAAAATGCAAAACCGAAAATTAAGAGAAAAAATACGTCCAGATCAGACCCGTCCTGGTCGGGACGTATTTTTTCTCTTCATTTACGGTTTTGCATTTTATCTAAAGAAGAAATTTAAAATAATACCTCAGTAAAAACGGCCTTCAGTGCCTATTAGACAAGATGTAGGTTATATTTATATCATTAAAAAAATTACTCCGATTTTTTTTTTCTTATTTTTCCCTGGGTAGTCATAAACTGGCCCGCTCCCTGGTTCCCGCTTGACGTTGAATTTTGGGACACGTTGTATATATACATACATACATACATATCACACACGCTGAATCCCGACAATCGGGCTAAGCAGAGTAATCGGTGTTGTGCTGCAAGAGCTCTGGTAAATTACGGCACAACACCGAAAACCACGTTTCGCAAAGAATTCGAACAAGATTAAATAGATCAAGCAGCAAGTAAGGTGTGAAAACCCACCTGCTGCATGACTCGGTGGAAGTACCGTGCCAAGGTGAGAGATGGCGAGCCCGTCGCCCTTTAGCGCGGCATCTTGTCCTTATCCCTTAGTCGCCTTTTACGACATGCATGGGGAGAGATGCAGTGGGGCTATTATTTTTACGTACCGACCCCACACTGCACGTATACAGGATGTTTTATGACCATAGGTCATATCATAAAGCAAACCAGGTACTCCTGAGCCTATGTGGAGCAAAAAAAGTTAGATGACATTTTGTTCTACGGTGATCTTTTTTTTGTTCCTTACTAAAGTAAATAAATTTATTTCATTGTATAGATTATTATTTTGTAATTTCTTCTTTGCGCACACCACTTGTAACACCTTTTCGCCTGCTCTCCTAGTTAATACCAGTTCTATACTTTTAAATGGTTTTGGGTTCTGTATTTTTACGGCCTAATCAAGGGAAGTGGGCGTCGGTGACGAAGTATACATCGCATACACTCGTATAAATGTAGGTTTATATTCAATTTGTTAGTACGTAATATTCACATGAAAACAAACACACTATTGAACCTATTGGTAAGTAATTATGTAAGTGGAAACAAAAGTGGAAGCGAAGAACAAAGGAAGATACTGAAAAAAATATGCCCACTTTTTATCTTAATTAAACTGAGAAATTTATATTTCACCTTTGGTGGACCTGAAAATAAAATTTCGTAAAACGTCCAATCTGAATGAGAGGTCGGTTGAAATGGCTATGTAAATCGTTCGTGTTTTCCGTCTAGTTCAGTGTAGCCACGACCGAAGGAAAGCACTGACATGGCACCTAGCTCACGAAGGTGTTATAGGCTGACATCACGGATGTTGTAGTGTAGGTGATGTAGCCAACCGTGTCAGTTTCCATAAAAATATAATTTAATATATAGAGAAACAAAGGAAATTTTACATACTTTAGTTTTAGGTAAGTTTTGATTTTCGTTTCTTGCTTATTTGATTAATTGTTTTGTAATTTTTTACCATATTAATAGGTACATTCTTTAGGTATTAGAACTTAAATAAAATAAAATCCGAATTTATATGATCGAAACATAAAATGGCTTCTATTCATAACATGTCACGCCGCGTTTGCGCCAGTGATTTGTCCGAAAAGCGGGTAGTTTATCACGAGCAGCCGCATCGCTGTAAACAAGCAATTTCCGTTTCTTCCAATCAGAAGCGTAGGTGAAGGGGTGGCGTGTGGGGCGAACGCTGCAACTGCAAATGTTGCCACAAAGTCGTGGCATTTTCGCAATCGACCTCGAGCCGTATTACTTTTGCCGTAGCGCGATGATGCGTTATGCTTACCACAAGTAAGCGTAGCTCCGCGTACTTGATCTCTGTCCATATCGGTCAATCGTCATTACTGTCACGGAAATCATCAAGCTAAAAAATACATACAACGTGTCCCAAAACTCAACGTCAAGCGAGAACCAGGAAGTAGGCCAAATAATAGTCCGTATCGATAGTTATTTAAAGAAATAACTAGACTAAATATGCACGTAGAGTATCGGTTGTGTCCCGGCCCCGGCGCAGAATGTGTTGGCGCACCGCGCCACCTCTCCTGCCTGCCTGTGTTCTCAAGTGCCGTGTTTTTTTTGTTTTTTTTTATGGTGTGTCGTGTCGGTGTGATGTCGTAGGTGTGCGTGCGTGTGTGTGTCCGGCCCACAGAAATCAGAAATATTGATTTCTGTGGTCCGGCCGTACGTATTGTAACACTTACTGGCTGAACGGAGCATGTGTTCTGGTGCCTCTGACTCAGCCACTCACAGATCAGCGAACGGTGGCCGTTGTCCTCTAGGCGACGCGATTTCTTGCTATATAGCCACCCATTACAGGTAAAAACAAATTAAAAAAACCGGCCAAATGCGAGTCGAACTCGCGCACCGAGGGTTCCGTATCGCAATGGCTAGCGCCACTCACGCCATCTAGATGTCGTGTTATGAAATGCTTCATATTAGTTAAATGTCATGATTAATTAAAATGCTTCATAATATGTTCGGTAGATGGCGCGCGCGTATACACTTTTTTGGTTTCTTCTATGGGAACCCCGTGAATTTTTTACTTTTTCTTATTTTTATTATTTGTTGTTATATCGGTCATAATAACACATATTCTGTGAAAATTTCAACGGGCTACCTATTATGGTTCAAGAGATACAGCCCTCGGACGGACGGACAGACAGACGGACGGACGGACAGACAGACGGACGGACGGACAGACCGACAGACAGATAGACAGACAGACAGACGGTGTAGGCTTAGTAATAGGGTCCCGTACCGGATACGGAACCCTAAAAATGTGCTGTCTTTCCAAGTCTTCCAAAATGTGTAAACAACCCTATTTTAATTTGCCTCCACACTGAGTGTATGTAATAGATAAACGAAAAAAAAACGCTTGAATATATTGACACTCTTTAGTAATGGGATTTAGTATATCTCTGATTGGTCATATACTATGTTTCAAGATATTTGTGCAATCGGGTAGTGAAGTGAGTAGTGAACGATAATATTGCTCGAATTGCGAACAAAATATGGTCGCGCTTCATAAATCAACTTACGCTCTCTTATCTATCTATCTTTTATCTCGCCTATGTCTATTTTCTAGAATATACAATTTGAAAATACTTTATGAGCAAATATTAATATTTCTCACGAAAATACTGAAGATTTATATTAGATTTATGATAGATTTCAGAAGCCAGTGATATTTTTCACGTTTAGCCTTTAAAATAATTCTAGTCAGAGGTAAACAGGTCCTCAATAATGCCATTTTACAGCAAATTTTATAAAGAATTTAATTTAATCCTTACGGCATAAAATAGTTTTTGAAGTTTATATTTTAATCGATTATTCAGAAAATATCACTCTAGTGCAGTGCTACTCAAAGTTTTTTTGTGTCGCGGACCGGCATTTTTATTTAAATTTTTTTGTTACCTAGGGATCGGCTTCGGTTGGGAACTTGTGGGATATACAAACAAGTGATGTTTTAAGTGCTTAGAGTTTTATTAAAATTTAAGAAAATCAAATCTCATCTCAATTAATGTTATGAATAACTTAGGTATTCAAGTAAGAAATCATTTCAAAATAGGTATCATTGACGAGCACAATAATGTTTTTATGGGATCTGGTGGTCGGTGGTCGGTGTTGTGCTGTAATTTAGCAGAGTTCTTGCAGCACAACACCGATTGCTCTGCTTACCCCGATTGTCGGGATTCAGCGTGTGTGATATGTATGTATATGTATGGGATCTGGCTCTGCAAAAAAAAAAAACTTTATTTTTGTCCTTCCCTCATCACGGAGCGGCGGCGGGGGCAGCTTGAGGGACGCGGACCGCCACCGGTTCGCGGAAGACCATTTAAGTAGCACTGCTCTCAAGGATGGTGCCGCGCGAGAAGAATTAAAGTCAGAGGTGAACAAGTCCTCAAGATCGGCTTTAGAGAACGGCAGATGAAAATAATATGAGCAAACAGCCCCTTGACAGAGAAAACCAACTAAGGCGCTGATTCCATTTTCAGCAGAGCACACACTGCATGCTCGATTCAGCCACGCTTCATTAGGCACCCTTCTTCGAGCGCATCCACACGTTGTTCAGAGACAAGCCCAACTTGGACATTTTAGCTTTGGCAACTTCCCGATGTTCTTTAAATTTGTAAGTAACATCGACATGTCGACGGCTTCCGTCAGTCACTGAGTAGTGTATTGTGGTGGTGACGTTTTTCAGCTAGTGGTTCTTTTTTTTAAATATGGTAATAATGATAAATAGGCAAATATTTAATTCGTGTTTCCAAGTTATATTTAATGATCTTATTTTATCACAGGAAGGTCGCTAGTAGTTGTATAGTTTGCCCGATTAGTTTGATGGAATATTTATTATGAAAGTAAATATTCATAAATTTTTAGCGAATAAGTTCAGTATTTATATTAGAAAGCAAGAGAGCATTTAATTGAAAAGTTAAAAATTATTATTGTTGAAAAGTCTGAATTAACGGACTTATCGATTAAGCTGGGACTCCACAGCGGCGCACGGATGTGCACGCACACGCATGGCCTAGCCAAGCACACGGATGCGCGTGTACATGGGCGACTCCACAGCCAGCTATGCCGAGCCACGCGCTTCATTTGTTGGAACATTTCAAACGAAGCGGACGTGCCTACTGGCGTACTACCTATGGCGGAGGCGGCGCAAGCGTTGATTTTACTCGATCTCGACAGTTCTTCCGACGATAGTGACAGTGACACCGAATACAACGAAAATGTACCCAAAAGAAAACATCGATTTTGGCTTGAAAGTCATATCGTGCGCAGAGAAGCGTGCGTACGCGGGTGGAGGGGAGCGAGCTGCGTGGGTCTGGCTTCGCTCGCCTAGCAAAGCCAAACACACGCGTAGCCGTGGGTGTGACGTCACACATCCACGCAGCTGCACGCAGCTCGCAGTGGAGACGCCTCCATATAAATCCATAGGAGCGAATCTAGACACACGTGCGCAGCGTGGCCGTGCGCCGCAGTGGAGTCCCCGCTTTATAATCTATGTATACTTATATATTATGTAATTGAATGTACTCATAACATATAAGCATTATGTACGATTATCGAGAAATAAATTTCTTTCTTTCTTTCTTTCTTTCTTTCTTTACTCATTGATCGATTTTATGTTATAAAATACTTATTTTTTCCAACCTAACTGAGAATATGCGGAAGCTTTCATAAAGTGAGTCAGCAGACTCTGTCCAGCCATGACCCTACCACAAGATGATTAAACTCCTCTTGAAGGAATTACTTCATGTTCGAAACGGTTCAGCCATTTAGACGACTAGAATAAGAGCGGGTTCGAAGCCTCGACCGTTATGCAATAGATGTATTATCCAGGAGTAGCTTTGTGTGAAGTCTTCGATTTAACACTTTCGTCGACGAAAAAATTATGTGAGGCTTGCTTGACAGATCGACGGTGTCGAACCGAGTGAGTGTACTGGTTTTGTGAAATGACTAACAGTCGTTTTTACCACCCTTCGGCTACAATTTAGCTTCTTTTTATCTCCTGTCAAATGTATGAGGAATGCCATTGTAACCGTTGATTGTAACAAAGACCTGTTGCATTAGAGGTAACCGAATACTTATTTTTTCTTTTTAAATACGAATTTCACGCGAGCGAAGCCGCGGGCAAATGCTAGTAGATTAATAATAAAACATGCTAACACACACATGCAGTCGATCTATCACCATTCCGAATTACAGAACACAAGTTCGCTTCTCACTACGGTCCAACTTCCGACAAAGCAAACTATATTCTTTGTAAGATCCTAGCAAAGATTTTTGTTCCACGCGGCACGCCACTAACACTCTTCCTACATTAGAAAACTATTCGAAAAACGGATATGTGAAGAGTTTGTTTGGCGAATTAATTAAATGTACTCGTACTGTGTTGCGCCTTGCATTTATTTAATTTTTTATTGCTTCCGAACTGGTTGGCTGTGCCCGAGGTCGAAGCCTCAGGCGCGGCCAATTTCACCCCCGAGGAGTTGCCAGTCCGGCTTGGAGGTGGACTAATGTCGCTGGGGAAAGGTTATTAACCCGAGATTCATTGTAACAATAACTTATTCAAAGATACATTATTTACTAGAAATTTACAAAAATGATTAAAATTTTATAAATTAAAATGATATAAAATAAAAAATTTGAACAAAAACTATATTGCATTTAATTACACCTTTCTGCGATGCAAAATGCTGACTTAATATTTGGTTTTCAGCAATACTTTTTGTTAGTTACAGTTTTCTCAGGGCATTTTATTTCACCCGTATGGGGGATGTGTTCACATAAATTGTTTGAAAATTCGAAAGGAATATCAACCTCAGACTTCTCGCATCCAAGGAGCGTTTGTGACCTAAGTGCCTGGGCTTATTATTCTAATAGAATTTTCGACAGTCGCAAAAAATCCATGTTCGAGCACGTACTGAATTTCTAGATATTGAAAACACACTTCAGTAGAGCTCATTTCAATAAAATCCAGTATCGTATCTCGCTTCAATGAAGCGAGCGCAGCGCCGCCGCCCGCCCAGCCACCTCAGAAGATACGATAGGATCATGGACAGGGCAGCGCGTACTCAGTCAGTGCGGTGCGCACTTCGCTCTGTATGTGGCGGTGTATAGAGGTGAAATAGTGAGATCATTACATAACTCTAGGCACTTCGATAACGTAATCAAACATAGATAATTTACTGTCGCAGATTATACATTTTCTTCTCACTATTACTAACTAAGGTGTCATTTTTTCCCGCATTTCCAAAGTGAGTCGTATAGTTCCAGAACCCGCCAACTCCATTTAGGACGATTTTGCAGTAAGACGAAAAAACTATACCTCGATAAATAGCCGCCCATGCAAACTACTAGGGAGCTGAAACGAATGTTAATTTTGACGTGATGATGTCACGTCTTATAAATTGATGAACACCGGCTGCACGCACGAAGAAGTGTAACGTTCAATCTACCTGTGTGTGCAAGCGAGAGCGCGATAGAGACCTGTGTGTGCAAGCGAGAGCGCGATAGAGAGGCATAGGCATATAGTAGGAAATACAAAATTTTCTCCGTCTTTTGCGAGCCTCGAACCCGCGGTCCCTGCCACCATCACTGACCAGACTTGTTATCCACGCGGGCTATCGACCGTGTACATATCGCTGCAAATTTTCACAACAGTATGTGAATTTCATGGAGCGAATTTCATGGAGCGACATCTAGCGTCCACATCTAGCATCAATATTAAATTAAATACTTCAGCCAGCGGTATACTTGATTTAGCAGTTAGGTAATTGTTGCAACGTTGAACATGTAGATGGCGTTATGTAGGTTTTTTAAATATAAATTGAACAAAAATTAATAGTCGTTATTTTCTCATATTTTTTATTAGTTATTATCACATCTTTATCATGTACTTAAATTAATTTTACATGTTAAATATCCGCCGGAACTGATTTACTTTATGACATCATCACGTAAAACTATGGTCCGTAAACCAACTTTACAGACAACCAATTTTTTATTTGCGACTCACTCTGAATTGGACTGTTTTAGGAACATAATGTCTTAACAGATAGATAGTGACACGTTTAATACTTTATTCGAAACAGTTTATAACTACTTTTTTTAGAGAAATTGATTTGGCGGGTTCTGGAACTATACGACTCAAGCATTTGAGTCAAACTGACAAACAGACGACAGTGATACGCTATATGAATTTTATAATAGTAGGCAGCTGGTGAACGGCGCGTTCTTGACTTGTACACTTTATCTTAAGGTCCTAGGTTCCATTTCCGCTGACATGCACGAATTAGTTTTTTTTACTGCTCCATTATTGATCGGTACCGGTGTAAAACTGTAGGTCCCTTGCCTTGCCCCTTACTCGGTGGCACAATAGAAGGCGCTGAAGGTCGTGGAGGCGTGATGCGATTTTCATTTGTTATATGACAGCTGACAGCTGACAGCAACGTCTTGGCTCTGCGAATTGAGTTTGCGATCGTGTTCCTTGATACTCTGCTGATACAGATTGATGTACAATTCCCTCGTTTTATTTTACTCGAGTTCTGATCGACTAGTTTTCTCTCTATAATATGGTCAGCATTCCTGTGACGCCCGCGTCGCTATGATCACAAACGATGATCACTGAACACGTTTTGTGTGGTGGCCGCTTGCAGCATTTGACATCAAAGTGGTTCAAACTTTTTTTTGTGTTTGATATATCTGTGAAAAAAGTAGGTCATAGAGAGCGCCTGTGAGAATATCAACTATAACGTAATTGTGTGCGTTTATGTAGGAGGCTTCCTCCTACATAAACTGGAGACTTTTTATTTATAAGTTTCAGGACAACTTTCTTTAAATTGGTAATATCTAGATAATACTAGATACCAAGACGTGTTAATGATAGGGAATTCAATTATAAAAATTTTGTATTGTAAATCTTGGTTATTTATTACTGAAAATTAAAATTCAATCACATACAGTACAGCAGAACTTTATGTTTTATGTTTCATGTAACAGGTTTCGATTTAAAATTAAACTTTTCAGAAAGCATACGCCGAGGGTTCCGTATCGCCATGTAATGGTCAGCGCCACTCGCGCCATCTATGGCGTCTTTTATGAAATGCTTCATATTAGTTAAAATTCATGATTAGTTAAAATGCTTCATACTGTTTTCGGTATATGGAGCGCATACACTTTTTAGTTTCTTGTATGGGGACCCCGTGAATTTTTTACTTTTTCTTATTTTTATTATTTGTCGTTATATCGGCCATAATAACACATAT
Source organism: Nematopogon swammerdamellus (assembly GCA_946902875.1). Taxonomy (NCBI): domain Eukaryota; kingdom Metazoa; phylum Arthropoda; class Insecta; order Lepidoptera; family Adelidae; genus Nematopogon; species Nematopogon swammerdamellus. The sequence goes on from OX336345.1 coordinate 17,429,858, forward strand.
TCTGTAAAATATACACATAGTCTGTACCTATTACGGTTCAAGAGATACAGCCTCGGACAGACGGACAGACAGACAGACAGACAGACCGCGTAGGCTTAGTAATAGGGTCCCGTACGACGGATACGGAGCCCTAAAAATGAAATATGTAAATTGCAAAAACAAGTAATTTATCCCCAATGGACTCTGCTGATTTACCAGGCACTGAATATTTGAGAACAATTCGGCAGTAATTGTTGCATTTTGGTTCAGAAGAGACAATATTGTCAGAACCCAGTACTAATTATCTGTTGCAATGAGGTTAAGCTAACAGAGGGGTTAATTGCAAATTTTAAAGTTTAAAGCGCAGGCTCTCACACATTATTATAGGAAGTCTTGCTTTTGCCTGTAGCTTCGCATAGACCGTTGTCGGGCTTGAGAATTAAAAAAAAATCTATACTTTAGGACGTGCGTATAAAGTATGATTCAGCAATTATTAAAAAACCGGCCAAGTGCGAGTCGAACTCGCGCACCGAGAGGGTTCCGTATCGCCATGCCATGGTCAGCACCACCCGCGCCATCTATGGATTAGTTAATTTCATACTCTTTTCGGTAGATGGCGCGCATACACTTTGTAGTTTCTTGTATGGGGACCCCGTGATTTTTTTACTATTTCTTATTTTCATTATTTCTTGTTATATCGGCCATAATAAAGAACACATATTCTGTGAAAATTTCAACGGGCTACCTATTACGGTTCAAGAGATACAGCCCTCGGACAGACGGACGGACGGACGGACGGACAGACAGACGGCGAATTTCGGTGAATTCGAAGCAATAAAGCAACCTGACAAGATACATTCTGCTCAAACATTTTGACCAATCAGCCAAAGTAGATTTGCAAAGCTGACCTATAAATTCCGTTCAGAATTTGCAGCAAGCAACCTAGGTCTTATAGGAAGGGTCTTATCGAATCGATAAAATCGGATAACCTAACCTCTACTTCCGGGTCTCCACATCCGCTAGCGAGTGACATGGCGGAACTTCCGTTTCCACCGGGCTGGGCGGAGAGTAGGAAATGAATTTAAAAGGGTGGAAGCACCATACATTATTGAAGCAGATAAAAGTTATTATAGTTTTATATTGTTTATCATCATGGGCGTTGCTGGGTGATTTTTATATTTATTTATTTGAATTATGAATAAATGGTAATATGACAAAATGGTTCGGGCTTTATTCACGGTCGTATCCGAGCTATGTCGCTCGAGCGGCTCGACGTTTCGAACGAATCGCAAGAACCCTCGTCTGCTGAGACTACCCGCCATAGACCACTATCCGCACTGGCCACGGCTACAATCTTCGTCGTCCGCGACGACGGGCGGAGAACTGACAGTTCTCTGCCAACCGTCGCACCAGGCAGAGCGCTCATGAGGATGGCCATACGTTTGGCAACGTTTCTCATATAGACCTATTGTCGGTACACAGCGTGATGGTATGTGTGTATGTAAAATGAAATAAAAATAGACTTTAATAAAATTACTACCTATAAATCTATAAAAAGTCAAAATGTAGTAAGTATAAGTATATATCTCGTACTGTGTGGGGTCGGTACTTAATAAGAATAGTCCCACTGCATCTCTCCCCGTGCATGTCGTAAAAGGCGACTAAGGGATAAGCGGCCTGCAGACACCCCGGTCGACTTGTGGCCATGAAAGACATAGGCTGGCTGGGGTAGCTGGAGACTGCGGGGTTTTGCACGAAGGTCCCCAACCAAGCGGGATTAGTTTGCAGGCCTAGAGCCAACCCCAAACCAAAACAACAACAACAAAGTATAAGTATAAGTGTGTAAGATGGCCGCATAGCAACCTCGGTTGTGCTCTCCTCTAGTCCAGTATAGCCAGCAATCCAGGGAAGTTTCCGGTATGGCACTTATCTTCTCGTTGGTGATATTGAATGGTCGGAGCATGTGCTTTGGCCCCTCCGACATAGCCACCCTAACCGGATTACATAAAAAAAAAAAAAAACCAGAAATGGCGAGGACTGTGGGCGAGGATAATGGATAAAGGCACCAGTCATTCCTAAAGTAAATCACCAATCAAGAATTAACCAGTTTTGATACAAGACAAAAAAAGAAAAGATATTGACATTGAAAGTTAACTTAACTTGTGTGCAAAGTACTACAGGTGTTCTATGACTTCGTTCTCTAGCGACAGGTGCAAATTTAATCGGCTCGCTGAGTCAGCATCATTGCTCGTTAAATATTTAAAACGGCCTGGTAATTGAAAGGGATTTTGCGAGGAGCGAGGCGATGTTTAACCGGCCGACAGTTTGGATGGGCGCCTCTACTCTACGGTATTGATGAACATATATTTATTACTAGCTTTTGCCCGCGGCTTCGCTCGCGTGAAATTCGTATTTCAAAGGAAGAAAGTAAGTAACTAAGGCCGATCTGCGTTAAGGTAAACGATAAACCTTCTCAACTAAAGTAAGTAACTAAGGGCGAGGCCGAAGGCCGAGCTGCGTTCAGGAAGACGATAAACCTACTCAAAGAAATTCAGTATTTGAGGGCGAGGCCGAAGGCCGAGCTGCGTACAGGAAGACTATAAACCTTCTTGAAGAAAGTAAGTAACTGAGGGCGAGGCCGAAGGCCGAGCTGCGTTCAGGAAGACGATGACCTTTTCGAAGAAAGTAAGTAACAGAGGGCGAGGCCGAAGGCCGAGCTGCGTTCAGGAAGACCATAAACCTTCTCGATGAAAGTAAGTAACTAAGGGTGAGGCCGAAGGCCGAGCTGCGTTCAGGAAGACTATAAACCTTTTCGAAGAAATTAAGTAATTGAGGGCGAGGCCGAAGGCCGAGCTGCGTTCAGGAAGACTATAAACCTTCTTGATGAAAGTACGTAACTGAGGGCGAGGCCGAAGGCCAAGCTGCGTTCAGGAAGACGATGACCTTTTCGGAGAAAGTAAGTAACAGAGGGCGAGGCCGAAGGCCGATCTGCGTTCAGGAAGACTATAAACCTTTTCGAAGAAATTAAGTAATTGAGGGCGAGGCCGAAGGCCGAGCTGCGTTCAGGAAGACTATAAACCGTCTTGAAGAAAGTAAGTATCTATCGCCCATATTTACCTACTGTCATCGAGAAAGTTTAGCGTCTTCCAGGATACAGCTCGGCCTTCGGCCACGTCTCAGTTACTTACTTTCTTCTTTTGAAATACGAATTTCTTCTCCCTCTCCCTCTCCCTTTCCCTCTCCCTCTCTCTCTCCCTTTTTTATTTTTATGGAAACTGACACGGTTGGCTACATCACCTACAACATCCGTGATGTCAGCCCATAACACCGGGTGAACTTGGTGCCACGTTAGTGCTTCCCTTCGGTCGTGCCGGCTACACTGAACTGGACGGAAAACACAAACTATTTACATAGCCGTTTCGGCCGACCTTTCATTCAGTGCGGTGGTACCAACCCGGGCGGGTTAAACCCTACCACCTAGTGATATAAGAAGGGATTCGTATCCCTTAGTCGCCTTTTACGACATACACGGGGAGAGATGCAGTGGGGCTATTCTTTTAAAGTACCGGCCCCACACGGTCCCTCACCCTCTCCCTCTCCCTCTCCCTCTCCCTCTCCCTCTCCCTCTCCCTCTCCCTCTCCCTCTCCCTCTCCCTCTCCCTCTCCCTCTCCCTCTCCCTCTCCCTCTCCCTCTCCCTCTCCCTCTCCCTCTCCCTCTCCCTCTCCCTCTCCCTCTCCCTCTCCCTCTCCCTCTCCCTCTCCCTCTCCCTCTCCCTCTCCCTCTCCCTCCCCTTCCCATCCCCCTTCCCCCCTCCCCCCTCCCCTCCCACGCCCCCTTTACTGTAATATACACTTAATTTACAGGAAAACGTAAACGAAAATCCCAATCCTTCTAGTTCTCACAGAAAACGCGATGGTACGGAACCCTCTTTACGCGAGTTCGACTCGAACTTGACCACTTTAAAAAAAAAATTGTTACCATGGGATATACACTTAATTTACAGGAAAACGTAAACGAAAATCCCAATCCTTCTAGTTCTCACAGAAAACGCGATGGTACGGAACCCTCTTTACGCGAGTTCGACTCGAACTTGACCACTTTTAAAAAAAAATTGTTACCATGGGATATACACTTAATTTACAGGAAAACGTAAACGAAAATCCCAATCCTTCTAGTTCTCACAGAAAATGCGATGGTACGGAACCCTCTTTACGCGAGTTCGACTCGAACTTGACCACTTTTAAAAAAAAATTGTTAGCATGGGATATACACTTAATTTACAGGAAAACGTAAACGAAAATCCCAATCCTTATAGTTCTCACAGAAAACGCGATGGTACGGAACCCTCTGTACGCGAGTTCGACTCGAACTTGACCACTTTAAAAAAAAAATTTTTACCATGGGATATACACTTAATTTACAGGAAAACGTAAACGAAAATCCCAATCCTTCTAGTTCTCACAGAAATCGCTATGGTACGGAACCCTCTGTACGCGAGCTCGGCTCGAACTTGACCACTTTTTTTAAAAATTATGTTACTCCGGGATATTCACTACCCATATACGAAGTTTCGTCCAAATCCGTCCAGCCGTTCAGGCGTGAAAGAGGAACAAACAAACAAACAAACAAACAAACAAACATACTTTCACATTTATGATATTAGTGAGATAGTGAGATTTAAAGCGATTAAATGTACAGGCATAAAAATGTTGTGTTAACTGTGCCATCAGTGAATTTGGGTAGGTCCTGATCCTGAACTGTAGGTCCTTTCCCTCCTAATCTTAATTGGTGGTAGGGTTTAACCCGCCCGGGTTGATACCACCGCACTGAATGAAAATTCGGCCGAAACGGCTATGTAAATAGATCAAATGGGATGCACTGACATGGCACCTAGTTCACCCGGTGTTATGGGCTGACATCACGGACGTTGTAGATGATGTAGTCAACCGTGTCAGTTTCCATAAAAAAAAAAAGGTACAAGTCTAAAAATGTATTAAAAATAAAAAATAAATGTTATTATGTAGGTGGTAGGGTTGGTACCACCGCACTGAGCGAAATGTCGGTCGAAACGGCTATGTCAATAGTTTGTGTTTTCCGTCCAGTTTAGTGTAGCCGACATGAAATGAAGGGAAGCACTGACATGGCACCTAGTTCCCCCGGTGATATGGGCTGACATCACGGATGTTGTAGGTGGTAAGTGCTTAGTGCGCCAAGTGCTTAGTATAAAAACCTGCAGAGCGAGTATGAAAAACAAGAGTTGGGGAGTCAGGAACATAATATTTGAGATATTTATGCCTACTTAATAACGTACAATAGTTTTTTTTAATAATACTGACAAGCTTGATATACAAATTATATGTATCTTTTCTGCTTTTATAAAATACTGAATGAATTAGTAACAAACAAAATATCATATGTACTGGAAATTTAATGCATCTTTTGAATAAAATTATTTGGAAATTGAAAATGAAATTTCCAGAACACTAGACAAAGGGGTGTCGGTGTTGATCGGACCGTATACAGATTATACATGAGTAATTGAACAAATTGTATTACGTAATTAATTATGCGCCATTGACCACGATTCGTCAGTGGAGGCCTGAAAGAGCCGGCATGACAGGGGCATTGCTAAAATATGCAAAGGGAGTACCCATTTACGGCCCACAAAGTGTTCATCTTACTAAATTTCACCAAATGAAAATAATTTCAAGAGTTTCATTCGCGAAATCTCAGAAAATTGCACGCACCTCCGAGTTGCAATGATCGTAAGTTCTTAACGGACTCCTCTTCTCATATACAGCGCCATCTATGCGTTGACAAATGAACTTAGTTCAGTTTGTCAAACATCATGGTCGTCGCTGCCAGCGACTCTTTCGGTCACATTTGAAATTTCAAAAATCGAACACAATAATATAGCTAAGTGACTGTTACTTCATTACTCTGCCGCGCCGTTTCAATTAATCACTCTTTGTTGTCATTTAATGAATCAGTGATGCCAGAATCTGCTTCGCTTCGCACTCTTACTGAGATACATTGGGTGTTTTTGAAATTGCGTCGTGTCGTGTTTTAAAAGTCTCATGATTTATGTTAGGGAGTGGATATTGAAATAAAAGTAGTATTAAACAATATATGTTTATAAGTAAAAACAATTCTTAAATAAATTGTGAAGTATTTTAAGTTATTAGCAACATTTATCACTTTTGATTTTTTTTTTATAGAGAAACGTTAAATTATTCTGAATCGTGGATCCGTGAATACGATCCTGAACTTCGAGATTCTGACCATTAAATTTTGGAATTAATTTTAAATACTCATTTTAAGTTTACGGATTAAGAGTGGTTACTGAAGACTTACATAAGTCGACGTTTCGCCCGCTTCGTCACGGGCTTCTTCAGGAACTGCAGGAGTTCCTGGAGCCGACGCGACTTCTGGTGTCCGTTGACGTCAAAGTCTTAACAGTAACCACTGTTAATCCGTAAACTTAAAATGATTATAATTCTTTAAGGAGTAAAAATTCAAAACATTAATTTTAAATCTCCATTAATAAGCGAAACTAATAACGTTGCCCTACAAATTACGAAATAATTCGACGATATCGTGGGCGATATTTACGATACGATTTTGCAGTGTCGTGATACAACTCTAAAAACGCTCATCGCCGAACACTTTGTTTTACGAAATCCATTACAGACTGCGCTGCTTTCCTACAAATGACTAAACCTGACGGCTCACTTGTGCTAATTCCATTTGGCCTAATTTCACTGACACTCTCTGAGTGTATGGAAATGTAATTCTAATGATTTTCTGCGTTCTGAATTTTGGCGGAAAGTTTCATGACGTTGGGAGTTTTGTAATTTGTTCGATAATTCGGTAAAAACAGACTCACATGTTCATGGCAGTTGCTTACATTTCGTTGTAATAATAATAATATTATCTACACTTTAAAAGCAATGATATGAAGTGGAATTTATTCTACCTATAATATCTTTGTTTTATGTAGAACATCAGAAATTAGAGCAGAAATTACGAAAGAAAAAATTTCTACCGTACCATTTATCAGAAGTTTTTACCTCTCATTTGTTGTTTGAGGTTCGAATTCCATTGAGTTTTCGAATTTTTGAAAGAAAGATAGAAATAAACGCCTCGGACAGAGCAGAATGTGCACATTTCTTAGTATAACTTTTTATACAATTAAACTTTTTTTTTTTACATTTAAGAATGAAGGCGACAAAGCTTTCCCATAACATATCTCCGCCAGGTTTAGGCTATAATTAGCATCGTAATATTATTAACGCAGTCGAAAAAAAAATCTACCAATTCTTTTTCCGAGAGCGGAACCGCGGGCACAGCTAGTCCTATATGTACATGCCTGTTTGGCTTTGACCGTAATGGTTATACAGGATATTTCAGGGTAGGGTTTCGTAACTTCAGGTTCAAAAGCGGTCCATATTTGAAGACGAAAAGCTCTTAAACTTATTCCCAGATTCGGTCATTGTAAAGTACTTTTTAGTGAAAATCATTTCATCGAGCTTTGGTGGACGGTTAACGTCCGCCTATATTAAATAAAAATAAAATGACTAACTTACATACTTAACTAGTAGAATTGAACTGCATGTAGGTAAATCCCAAACACTTAAATTTGAATGACATCAAAAGGAAAAGGGGACTAGGTCATTGCACTCCCTAGACCTAGACAGCACTGATGCCAAATACTCACTGTCCATCGAGATTTTATTAAAATTTTCAATTTTTGTATGAAAAAAAAAATACGGAATTTCGATTTGAGTGATAAGGATTTTTTTCTTCTAATAATGAGTACTTTCTATTCCTTAAGTTGCTCAAGCCTATCCTGAAACACCCTGTATAATAAATAAATAAATCAAACCAAATAAAATTTAAATTGTGTAATATATAATAAAAGTAAAAATATATAAGAAAAGTATATTACTTTTTCATCAAGAATTCAAACAAAACTCACGCAGTATGTGCAGGTATATAGTATGTATGATATGATATGATATTATTCTGTTACCCAAAGTATTTAGAGTGTTTGAGCAAAGGACTGGACCCGTCGTGCGCGTGTCTTAGAAACAAACTTGTTTCTCGAAGAAATTTTCTTTTTCCGCCTTTTTTCCGCTATCACGTAATATCATTGAAAGTTTTGATGCTCAAACTTAGGTCATACTTTATTATGTAGGGGATGTTTCGGCGAACTTTCAAGTGGCTACACGAGACAGGGGCGGGCGGCCAGCGTCTGTCGTGGGCGGCGATGGAGGAGTTGAAAAATCATTATAGTATATTGTTGTGGCTCTTTGTTACTAACTATAGAAATATAAGTGATACGAAAAAAACACATATCTGCAGAAGGGATAGGAAATAAATAAGTTGGAATTTTGAGAGTTTCAGTTTTCATGTTTATTGTATTGCATTGGCTTGGCAGTAATTGATTACCTACTTCACTTCACCGATGGCGGAGTTGCGTTCATATAAACGATAAACCTTCTCGAAGAAATTTAATAACCCCTTTATATATATATATTATATATATATATTATTACAGGCTGAACGTCGTGCTGAGTTTACGTAAACTAAATTACATTATATCAAAGAAAGCAAGGCAGTAAGGGCGAGGCCCGAGGGCGAGAGAAGGTTTATCGTTTACCTCAACATAGCTCGGCCTTCTGCATCGCCTTTAGTTACTTACTTTCATCGAGAAGGTTTATCGTCTTCCTGAACGCAGCTCCAGGCAACCCTAATGCCTATTTAACAAAATAGCATGGTGCCACCCGCGCCAGCTCGCACCTTCTAGTAGTACCCAAACACCATTCTGCATGATTCGAAGGAAGCTTCAGGTACTCAGCGACAAAATGTTGGACGACATACCACCTCCAGTCAAACTCATTAAAACCGACATCATTTTAAACAAAAATGCAAAGGAATATTACTCAAACAACAACAAAATTGAAATCAATGACCGTTTAAATTACCCAAGAAAACCATAAGAAAAACAAAAACCAAAAACCTTTTTTTAAACCAATTTATTGTATCATCTTCTTCAATTATGAAGTTTTTTTTTTTCATGAAATAAACAACTTCTACTAACCTTTCATTTAGTGCTTTGGTATTCGGGTTAAACCATACCACCTAGTAAGGTAAGGGACGAGAGAACCTTTAGAAAAGCGATTTTTCAGAGGAAATAGAATGTGCAAACTTTGATTTCCGTTCCGGTCGGTTTCTGAGTAATTACGGACCCAATTCAAAGGCTTTTAGCTGATTCTAGTTTTCGGATAAGTTTGAGCAGAATAACTAAGAGGAATTCGTATAGGCTTATTCAACGTTCCCGGTTTATTCGCGAGAATGAATTCAATTAGGTACTTGTGTTTTATGATTCTAGGTTCTACCGAAGAATGCCTAAGTAATAATGAAGGAAAGTAATCATTTGATGAGCACTATTGATGGATAATTCAGTAGAATTCTGGGCCTTGATAAACAAACATTGTACCTCGTACAACGATGTTATGGATATTCCTGCGCGCTCGTACTGTGGGCCACTTCAACGTTGTGCGGTACTTTTCTGAGGTTGAAGTTATACCTGACGCGCGTATTTTGTAGACGCTCGAGTTTATTGAGTAATGACCTTTCGCTTGCACTAACCATACTTCTTTCTCAGTATTTTATTCCTTATCACACAAAGGTTGACTGGAAGAAATCACTTGCAGTGATAAGTCCGCCTTGGCGCACTCCTTTATTTCTTATTTCTAGACGTGTACTGTTCTTCTTTCCATTGTGTGCAATAAAGAGTTTCTATTCTATTCAGATCCAGCAAACATAATCAATAATGGAGAGTGGACGAGATTTAGTTCAAGACGCTTTAGCGCGTATAAACATCCCTATACCTCTCGACAAATGGAATCAACCTGAGGAGACCACGAAATACCAATATAGCGAGGATTTTTTCATAAAGCTCTCGATAAATCGAATCATCCTGAGGAGACCACGAAGTACCAATATACGGAGGCTTTTACAGTTTTGAAATAGGATGATAATCTGTGCCATTAAAAATAATTTTAGCATATCGACGTTGATCTTCGCAAGCTTACGAGAGCTCCCAATGATGATGGCCTGAGACTAGAGCGGATTCACTGCTAGGCCACATCGCTCGCTCCATGCCCGAGTCGTGTGTACGTGTGTGCGTGTGTGTGTACGTGTGTACGTACGTGATATCCTAGATAGACCAACCAAACTGTTCTACACTAGCGACAATGCTCGTTTGCGGACGCTAGTCACATTCGTGAGGCAAATTCAGTAACACAAAATAGAGATTCGAGTACCTACGATATTTAGGGTAAATTTTATAAATTACGATTCGTCTGGACACCGGGTGACTAAGCTCAAATGGCAGTGGGCGGAGCACGTTAGCCGAAGAGACGACAACCGTTGGAGTAATCGTGTCCTACACTTACGGCCGTGGACTGGAAAACGGAGTGTGGGATGACCATCCACCAGGTTGAAAGACATCAAGTACATTGGCGGAAAGAAGTGGTTCCGTACCGCTGAAGGCCGGGAAGACTGAAGGAAAATTGGAGAGGCTATGTCCAGCAGTGGGCGCATACACGCTGACTGGACCGGACTGGAGAATGGAGATTGGCCCACCGAAAGAGCTTTTCTTGTCTATCTAAATGTCGCTACGACAGCGTGTTGTATTAATTACATACTATACCTACTTGTCATGTCGAATGTCCATGAGCCTCGTTAAAAACTTTACCGGTGGCTCGGCGCCACATGTCATCTTTTCTATAAATAAAACAAAAATACCTACATAACGTCATACCTGTTCTACAATGCGGTAGGCAGAGACAACGGACGTGCCAAGATCCTGACACACCTCTGCCGCCTGAGGCGGCTTGCCCTTTCCATGGCCATATTATATGCTAGTCGGTAACGGGTTCCTACGCTACGCACTTGACACTTTTTGAGTACATGCCCAGTTTGGTCTTCCCGGCTCTCCCGCTTACATTCGCTCATATCAATCGTTCATATTCAAAATATCTTTCGTTAGTACGAAGTGGTATTATATAAATTTTATTCGAAATGTAATCGATTTTAGATTTGAATGCTAGTGAATTCGCCTCCATGGCACAATGACTTGGCGTGTGGCGTGACGTCGACGCCACAATAAGGATATTGTGGCGTCAAATCCGATAGCGGTGGCAGCCGGGACGTCCGCTTTAAAATGGAGATCGTTCTTCGCAAGCTTGCTGCAGCTTGGCGACGTAAATTGAAAACGTCATAGACTGAAGTGAAATATGACTATTTCTTATTCTTATTCTTACGTAACTAGACCAGATCGGACATGTGCTCAAAAAGGGTCAAGTGCCCCTAACCGACGAGCATGCATGAAGAACATTATGAGAGTGGAAGAGGCCGCAGGGGTGTGTCAGGATCGTGGCACGTGGAGATCCGTTGTTTCTGCCTCCCCCACCGGAAACTGGCGTGATGCTAGGTATGTATGTATGTATTATTCTTCTTATTCTTATTTATAATTTATAATGTTCTATTATATATATTTCAAAAACTATAGACGCATACATAAACAAGTTATCTAAGGGTGCTAAATTTAACATGGATGTATAGCCTAAATGTTTGTTTAAATGGGAAATTGGTTTCACTGGTTTTCATACTATAAATAGTAATTCATTGCCCTACTGATATTCGTTGTAGGTATGTATTATTAGTACTGAAATATAAAGCGGGTATATGCTTAGTACAAAAATGTAAAAATTAAATGTTCTTTGCAGCCAACCATGTCACGTTTCATAAAAGTATTTATTTAAACAGATATATATTAATTCCAGTGGCATGAAACCACTCATGTTATTCAGTACACTGATTGTGTTAGTCTCTGTTCTCCATCTGCTGAGCTCACGTAAGTGGATTATATAACTGTTCTGAGATGCATGGGTATGAGATATCTGATTCTGGGTATGAATTTCGAGGTGAACAAATTTACCGCATTGGCTCATGGGGCATTTCTGTTTGTAGTATTAGTTTATATTTTATGCATCTATTTTCTCTTTAGACCAACTGATCTTGTGATTATTTGGCTCTATGCAACTTAATTAACATTAAAAAAAGTTCATCTTAGAATTTTTTTTTTCTGATGACCAGTTCTCGTTTTTCAAGTTCACACTAATTAACTAAATATGACCAATAAGTTCATAAATATCTCAAATTATCCACGCATATGGGTATTTCAGATAGATAATATCGATAGCACGAAACCCAATTCCGTTGTAGATAAACATAAGTAGATTAGTCGCCTAATAAATAATTTCAATACCAATGAAAGATAAAAATCAAAAAGGATAAGTTGGGAAATCCATAACGTGTACCGATTACCCGATTAGCAACGCCCAGAAATTATAATTGACGCTGAAAATGCATGTGTTCAATCTTGATTACCATCTTTGTTTACGGATTTTCCCAAAAAACACTGAAAACCCAATTAACATCCGGAATTTCTATACTCTTACCCACCTTACTATCACTGGTTAGATAACGGACCCTTTAAATAGCTTTGCAAAATTGGAGAGTGTATCAGTTCACAACAGTTCAGTCCACAATGAAGGTCCTTCTGGCTTTGAGTGTCGTATTGGCCGCAGCGAGCGCCGCGGTGCTGCCCTCTCAGCACCTGACGGCTTTCGACTACCATAACCGGTTCGGTGTACCCAAAGCCGACCTCATTCGAAGTGCAGAGGAGGCCGCCGCTCAAAATCCTAGCAGAATCATCGGTGGCTCGCAGGCCTTTCTCGGACAGTTCCCCTACCAGTGTGGACTCATCATTACGCTAACGAATGGATTTACATCGGTCTGCGGATCTTCCGTCCTCACCAACACTCGCTCGCTGACCGCCGCGCATTGCTGGTTCGACGGATGGAATCAGGCTATCCGATTCGAAATTGTTTGCGGATCCGTAACTCTCTTCACCGGCGGCACGAGAACGTCGTCGAGCAATGTGCAGATGCACGAGGGCTGGAACACGAGCAACTTTAACAATGATCTCGCCATGATCATCACCGACTGGCTGAACTTTAGTAACATTATTTCTCCAATCGCTTTGCCGTCTGGAGCGGAACTTTCGAACAATTTCGTCGGCTTCGGTGGAATGGCTTCTGGGTTTGGAATTAACCATGATTCGCAAACTGGGGTGCCGTTTGGCCAGATGCTTTGGTACGTGAGCGTTCCCGTCATGACAAACGCTGAATGCGCGGCCTCATACGGAAACTTTGTCATACCCAGCACCATCTGTACAAGCGGCGCCGGCACTAGAGGCACCTGCGGAGGAGATTCCGGTGGACCTTTCGCCGTGATTAGCAACAACAGAAACATTCTCGTCGGAGTCACGTCTTTCGGGGCTACGGACTGCGAGATCAACGCGCCTTCGGCCTACGCCCGCGTCACATCTTTCATCAACTGGATCCTGATTCGAATGTAAATATGTATTGACAGCATTGTATTTAAAAATTTATTTATTTTTTAGTTTTTCTAAAATTATGCTTTGTAAAACTCTTTCCTACTAATTTTTATAAGTGAAACTGAACACACTATTTCAATAAGTTATATTTTAAAGTCAAAACTTAAGATATTTGACCTTATAAATTTGTGTGTTGAATTGATGCACGAACGAAGGTTAATCCGCCTTTGACCATTATCGTTACTTCTTCTTTGTATATTTTAGTTTCAAATAATAATTTAATAATTTATACAATAAATTCTAATTATATTTAAGTATTTGTTGTATTTATTGGTACTTAACAATTTCGCGAATATCAATGGGTGTGGGATCAGTCTCCATATAAAAACTGCCACCTTTACTATAATATATAATACAATTTCTTCACATTTTTTCGTTTTCAATTTTCCTTCTTTCCAATTAAAACGCGGGTGAAAAGCAAATTTCAAAGGAACACTGCCTAAAACCACTTTTCGCTTTTTAACTTTTCAAATAAAATACAAATTTTCTTAAAAAAAAACAAGATAGAATAGAATAGAGTTTATTTCCTCATTCACATCAGTAATACAGTCGTTGTCTTGTCACAGCGTTTGCTCTTTCATATACTTTCTATTTAATAAACTTTGTTAAATGTTTACAATGTTTAACAAAAACTTTGTTAAAAGTGTAACATACAAGTGACACATTTCTGATTACTAAACTTGTAATTTGCCCATCGAGCTATGACGCTAACTACTACGGATTTGCCAAAATACGCTTAGGTAGGCGTAAATTTGACCATTGACAGCAAGCAAAATATTTGGAGTTTTTTTCAGTCTCGTGTTGTACCGTGTAGGGCCTGTACGTTAAAAGAATAGCCCCACTGCATCTCTCCCCGCGTATGTCGTAAAAGGCGACTAAGGGATATGACTCCCTTCTTATATTACTAGGTGGTAGGGTTTAACCCGCCCGGGTTGGTACCACCGCACTGAATGAAAGGTCGGTCGAAACGTCTATGTAAATAGTTTGTGTTTTCCGTCCAGTTCAGTGTAGCCGGCACGACCGAAGGGAAGCACTGACGTGGCACCAAGTTCACGGTGTTATGGGCTGACATCACGGATGTTGTAGGTGATGTAGCCAACCGTGTCAGTTTCCATAAAAAAAAAATAAAAAAATCTCCAAATAGTTCTACGAATCGAATCCGATATGAAACGTTCAGGTTCACGGGGACAGATCGCGTTTTCCGCTCCGCCACCTACAAACATGTGGCGCCAAGCACTGTCGCCTTTCGCCCCGTCCCGTCCCGCCTCGTCCCGCCCCGTCCCGCCTCGTCCCGCCCCGTCCCGCCTCGTCCCGCCCCGTCCCGCCTCGGTGCACCCAACCAATAGAGATTACATACAGATGTATATATACATACATACACACATATTACACACGTTGAATCCCGACAATCGGGGTAAGCAGAGTAATCGCTGTTGTGCTGCAAGAACTCTGTTAAATTAGATCACAACACCGACCACCACGTTTCGCAAAGTATTCGAACAAGATTCAATCGATCAAGCAGCAAGTAAGGTACGAAGACCCACCTGCTGCATGACTCGGTGGAAGTACCGTGCCAAGGTGAGAGGTGACGAGCCTGTCGCCCTTTAGCACGGCATCTTATCGTTATATATAGTGAAGCTCTCGCCGCCAATGTTTTGTTTAGCGGCGAGAGTTCTATGCACGTGTCAAAGTATACCTAGTACTTATGGAATATTTTTCAACGTAAGCTGTTTTTATAAGTTTACCAATATTTACAAGTTTGGTTAACCGTTTGAACAAATAAAAAAAAACTGACTAAGTGCGAGTCCAACTCGCGCACCGAGGGTTCCGTATCGCCATGTCATGGTCAGCGCCACTCACGCCATCGATGTATTAGTTAAAATGTTTCATACTAATAGATGGCGCGCCTTCACTTTATACTTTCTTGTATGGGGACCCCGGTGAATTTTTAACTTTTTCTTATTTTTATTATTTGTTGTTATATCGGCCATAATAACACATAATATTCTGTGAAAATTTCAACGGGCTACCTATTACGGTTCAAGAGATACAGCCCTCGGAAAGACAGACAGACGTTGGCGTATCTAGGGTTATTTTCCAGGGTGGGCCTGGCCCCTGAAAAGCGATGGCCGATGAAGCCGAAGCATTGCATTGCATTGTAGCGCGGAATTCAACATACCTATAATCTTGCATGTCTTTATAATATTTGGGGATTTATTAATTTTGGGAATTCGAAATTAACCAAATGGAATTTAAGTTGATTGCTCAGCTGTAGATTATTTATTTATTTATTTCAAAGTGTTTTTGTGTGAAATTATTTAAGTGCCCACCCTTGAATTTTGGGTTAGCAACCCAACATCCTGGGGTGGGCACCTGACAATGGCCCACCCGGCGCCCCCTCTATATACGCCAATGCAGACAGATAGACAGACAGACAGACAGACGGCGTAGGCTTAGTAATAGTACTAGCAGTACGACGGATACGGAACCTTAAAAAAAAGGTTACGATAATCATAATGTATTTAATGTTTTTTTAATTAATTTAAAAAATTCTGGGTTAGATCGCCATTCCCTTCTTGAAGGAATAATGAGTGGGCGCGTGGTGACTGTTGCCGCATCGAGGGTTGAGTGCATATGCGTCTGCAGGGCCGTCTTAGGCCATGCAGGGGCCCTTGGGCACAAAACAATTCGGGGCCCTCTTTAGAAAGAAAAAATGAATATAAAACAATAATACAAAAATCTCTCACCCCATTTTTTCACTTTAAATCTTTATTTAAAGTATTAATACACATATATATCGTGATAAAAGCACGTTATTTATTACGTATAAAAATTATTAAAGCGAGATAAAAAAATTTTTTTACAATAATCTAATGCCGTTTTTACATAAAAATAGTGATTTTGTTAGCTTACGGGGCCAATTTTTCCGATGTACTCTCATTGTTAACACAACTAGGTACGTCCGAAAAAATATTTTTTTATCTAATTTTTTTTTAATGTCTTTATTAAACTTATGGGAAGCCACTCAATATCAATTGAAGACTTAATATTGTACCGTTTAATTGTAATGAATTTATTTCTATCGGGTATCAGATAATTTTTAGGCGTCTGAGCTGCCATATATAACATTTTTTTTTCTAAATACAGCTTTGAGACAGCTGACTCAATTCACTCAATTATTATATAACTAAGCGATCGCTGGTAATGTAGTTTTCAAAGAGTAATTTTTTTCTTGTTAGACTGAGTTGGCGCGTCCTATGATAGCTAATGCGAGCGACGGATAATTTTTCAACATCAAGGGGACCACGGGGGGCCCCCTTTATGTCGGTGCCCTTATGGTAAAGACGCTATTGTGCGTCTGCCCTGCGGTGGACACAGCGGCTTGGGGGTCGTCCAAGGAGCTGTCCAGGTGCTTAGCGGCCATGGTGCCAACTAATGTAACAAACAACACAATCTAAAAACATGCCAAAGCTTTTCCCTTTTTTTATGGAAACTGACGTGGAAGGCATATTGCACTGCATACATTACGGATGTTGTAGGTGATGTAAATGATGTAGCCAACTATGGCTACATCACACATAACACGCTGGTGAACTAGGTGCCGTGTCAGTGCTTCCCTTCGGTCGAACTGAACGGAAAACACGGAAACTTAGCCATTTCGACCGACTTCATTCAGTGCGGTGGTATTCAGGTCGGGCCTCTTCCCGTCATCTCGGAAGATTCCGGGCGGCTTGCTGAGGATCGTCGAGGCCGCAAGAGTATGCGTTTTGTCATTATTTTAAATTACCCATACAACGGAAGAAAATTAGGGGGAGATTTCTTCGTTATGAATAAATACAAACTAAAATTATTATAAATGCACTGGACTAAATTCAACACTGAACATTTTTCTAATTTGTATTAATATAAGCGCCATCTGTCCGTTAACGCTAGAAGTTCAAGCTCTTAGGCGCATAGAGATAGTATTTAAAGAAATATCTGTCCACTAGATGGCGCTGAGATAAATTACATCAACTAAACCTGAGCTCCGCTACTCGAAGATAGATGGCAATATTTAAAATGCTCAATATCCGAGAAAAGTAACCATTTGATGCTACGTATTTAGATATTTTTTACTTACTATAACTCAGTGGTTAGAGCAATAAGCGTGTTATTTGCAGATCGCCGATTCGAGCCTCGTATGCGATCGTCTATTTGACTATATACGACTCTATTTAATTGTTTATTAAAAATATACGCTTATGTACTACATTTTTCAAAAGCTAACATATTACATGCCACATTCCATTGAATAAGTTTAAATTCCTCATGAAAAAAATAGATTCTCCAAATTGTGATCGGTGTAAAAAGGAGGATGACAATATATACCATTTGCTGATGGAATGTGGTCGAGGAATTACGGAGGGAATTACCTACAGACGGCACTTAGGGTGGACAGACTCAATTTGTTTTTTTAGCATACATAAACTGTTGGCCCACGTGAGAGGGATTTAGTAACTGTGTTGGTTTTCGTGGAGCGTACTCTATCCCTTAGGCCTTAGGGACTCTGGGCCCTAAGGGATGGAGAAGATGAGTACAATGTGGCTGATATGAACAAATTATTGTTAAAAGCCTTAAATAAAAACATAATAATGTTAAATATGGAAAATAAAAAATAAAATGCAATCCCATCGCTGTTGTTTTGTGCGCTACTGTTCTTAATGTTTATCTTTTCTTATTTCACCTTATAGGTGGCTCGGCGGCGCCACATATTATCGCGCATACCTACTATTAAAAAAAACATTTAATAACTTTTCAGCAAAACTCCACCAAAGGACGTAGGTTGCTGCTTATTATAATAAGTTAGTTCCTACTATGTCTAAATTATCGTCATTGAAACATTCAAGTGCATTTCTTCAAATTTACTAATTTATTTAAATCGTGCGTTTCACGCGGTGTGAGGCGGCTCCTGTCCTCTATAATAATAAGCTTAATTTACATAATCAGATATTTCACGGACATAGAAATCGCATATCGTCGGGGAGGTGAAATTATTTCAAATCTATCTCTTGTCTCACTTGTTTATTCGCGTATTTGCAGTCTGCTGGAAATTGTGTGCATGCATACAAAATGATGGTGGAATAGAAAACGAATAGAAACTTTTCATTGCGTACAGTTGAAAGAATTACTTTCCTTTTTGCTTGCTTTGCGCAGTCGGGTAAAAACAGAACATGAAAAGAACAAGAAAAGCAGGTGCACAAAGTCGGACTTCTCAGTAGAACTTATTTCTTCCAGTCAATCTTTAGGTGGAACAAATAAGGCAAAACTGTAAGACTGGAAGAAATCAGCATTATATAAGTTCGCCTTTGTGCGCTAGTCTTTTCCTAACGTTTCTCTTTTCTTATTGTTGTTAAATGTGAGCGAATGTCGGCAAGTATGGAATTTATGGAAGAGTCGGGAAGGGACGCACATATCTGGACCAGATCGGGCATGTGCTCAAAAACGGCCAATTACGTAGTATCTGTAACCGACGAGCATGTATGAAGAACATTATGAGAGTGGAACAGGCGGCAGAGGTGCGGCAGGATCGTGGCACGTGGAGATTCGTTGTCTCTGCTTACCCCACCGGGAAACAGACGTGATGCTATGTATGTATGTATGATAGACAACAGTCGAAGTAGACAAAATCACCTCACCTCACTTCACCACGCTCAGTGAGGCGCCATACCAGCAGATTTGCGGACGGTTGCTAGGCTGTCTAGTCTGTTAATACGACCTTTGAAGACACCCAGATTAAAGGATTCGAAAAACACACAAAATGTATGTAACATATGATAATGGCTTTTCTGGATACATATTTCTATAGAAATCGTGTCTCCTTCGAAGAACTTTTGTCATTTAGTAGGCGTTGCATCGCGTGGGAGAAGAGATTATCATTCTCATTTGCGAATCTGTCGTCTAACTTGCTGCTGGTCTTGTACGGATTTAGAAAATCATCGTTTTCCTGTCATTACCTGGAGAGCTGTGAAACGCAGTTTTTAGCGCTGTAGGTACCTTCTTGGAACAGTAGACACTAAGGTATACTTAGGTGGCGGTTCCCCAGTTGAAGCAAGTGAGGCGCCGCCTCACGCCGCCTCACTTAATTATCTTGAAGGTAAAGAAAAAAAAATCAACGTGGATGTTTATTTATTGCTAGACTTTGGGCATGTCCTGTCCTCGAAATGAAAACTGCAATACAACATTAATAAAATGCTATTATGTAGGTGGTGCCTCACTAAAATTCATTGGCTAGAGCCGCCACTGTCTAGTTAGTACCTATAGTTTTAGTGACTAATCGAGCTTGTGGCTCATGTTGCTTTTTGGTTTGACAATGCCAGTTAAGAGGAAGCATTGCATGTTCTACTACACAAGACTTTAGTCTTTACATCCTATAGACAAATTTAAATTAAATTATAACTTTTATTTTTAAAAAACCGCATTAAAATCGGTCCACTTTTTGAGATAAAATTTCTTTTTATTACTTAATTACTTAATTACTTGATTACAAACATAGCTAAGAACCATCCCGATTAAACAAGCTTCTTAATAAAAAGTCCGCATCCAAATCGGTCCATCCGTTTGGGAGCTACGATGCCACAGACAGACACACGTCACACACACACACACACCCTCTCACACGTCAAACTTATAACACCCCTCCTTTTTTTTCGTCGGGGGTTAAAAACCTATAATAATATGTTTTAATTTCTTCGACTGCCTTCAATTCTGACCCCACTACTGATACCAATGTCATATAGCTACATAACCTATATTATGTATTGCCAGTCTTGGTAGCTCGCTCGGTGGTGCTATGGATCACTGTCAGATCGTGAAATTATGCACATTCGGGAGCGGTCAAAACTTGGATGGGTGCGATCACTGCCTCAAGGCAGGCTGCGGATTGTACCGGTGCACTGAATTAAAGGTCGGGCGAAGCGAAGTTATGAAGTTAGAATTAGTGAAACGTTTTGCATGCACTTGCACTGCATAAAAACATTCAGATAATTTCCAACTATTACCAGATGTACCGTGTGGGGTCGGTACTTAAAAAGAATATCCCCACTGCATCTCTCCCCATGCATGTCGTAAAAGGCGACTAAGGGATAAGGACAAGTTGCCGTGCTAAAGGGCGGCAGGCTCGCCACCTCTCACCTTGGCACGGTACTTCCACCGAGTCATCCAGCAGGTGGGTCTTCGTGCCTTACTTGCTGCTTGATCGATTGAATCTTGTTCGAATACTTTGCGAAACGTGGTGGTCGGTGTTGTGCTGTAATTTAACAGAGTTCTTGCAGCACAACACCGATTACTTTGCTTACCCCGATTGTCGGGATTCAGCGTGTGTGATATGTGATCAGATTATCTACAGCTACGGGGGGCCGCATGGTCAGAGCGTCGGCTTCTCTTGCGAGAGGTTCGAGGTTCGAGTCCTGCAGCAATAACTTTTTTCGAAAAAAAAAATCGTTCACACCTACCTTGCTGCTTCACCGTTCGGAACCGGTGAAAAATGGTAAAACTGTAGGTCCATGCCCTTGCACCTTACTAGTGGTAGGCTCGAATTATTTCAGCCGAATGGGTTGATACCACCGTACGGGATGTAAGATGGCCGCATGGCAACCTCGGCTGTGTTCTCCTCTAGTCCAATATAGCCAGCAAACCAAAGTCTCTGGCACCTACCTTCTCGGAGGTGATGTTGGCTGGTCGGAGCATGTGCTTTGACCCCTCTGACTCCGACACCCAAATAAATAAAAAACCGGCCAAGTGCGAGTTGGACTCGCGCACCGAGGTTCCCGCACCACAATAAAAACATACATACATACATACATACATATCACACACGCTGAATCCCGACAATCGGGGTAAGCAGAATAATCGGTGTTGTACTGCTAGAACTCTGGTAAATTACAGTACAACACCGACCACCAAGTTTCGTCGCAAAGTATTCGAACAAGATTCAGTCGATCAAGCAGCAAGTACATAAAGCACGAAGACCCACCTGCTGCATGACTCGGTGGAAGTACCGTGCGTGGAGGTGGATTCGGTGGAGGTGGCGAGCCTGTCGCCCTTTAGCACGGCATCTTGTCCTTATCCCTTAGTCGCCTTTTACGACATGCATGGGGAGAGATGCAGTGGGGCTATTCTTTTTAAGTACCGGCCCCACACGGTAATAAAAACATTGAAAAAAAACACTTTTCTTGTATGGGAAGCCCCCTTAATTTTTTGCTTATAAAATTTTTTATTATATTTTGTTGTGATATCCGCCATAATTAACAAATATTCTGTGAAAATTTCAACAGGCTACCTATCACGGTTCCAAAGATACAGCAGTAGTACAGACGGACGGACGGACGGACATACAGACAGCGGCGTAGGCTTAGTAATAGGCTTCCGTACGGGATACGGAAACCTAAAAAACAGAAAACGCCACCGCAGCGGGTACATTCACGTTAAAATTTCTCCACCATGTTCCGCGCAAGCGCAACTCCCACAGCACGCCAGCCAATCGCGTCGCGTGCAATAATAACTGTCATTCGTTCCGTTCCTAAATTACTTCGTAACGATATGCAAAATTATATCTTCGCTGCAGTAATAGGAAGGGGGGTAATGGCAGAGTGGACCCCGTACATATGTGCACACGTACGTTGTATGTATGTATATAAGTGTGTACATGTACGCACATGGTCATAACTTATGTGCATTGGTAATAGCAGACATCGCTTATATGCGAGGAGTGAATTATAGACCTACGAGCGAGTGAAATCTTCGTGTATTTTTTTTTATGGAACCTGACACGCTTGACTGGTATACAGATAAAGAGAAAACTAGGTGCCATTTGACGGAGGCTCCGCTTGCAAGATTGTGTTCCTGAGATTTTGTTTCTTTCTTTCTTCTTTCAAGTTCCTAGAGCTGTAGCTAGGTGTTAAGTTCCTATAGCTGAAGCTAGGTGTTAAGTTCCTATAGCTGAAGCTAGGTGTTAAGTTCCTATAGCTGAAGCTAGGTGTTAAGTTCCTATAGCTGTAGCTAGGTGTTAAGTTCCTAGAGCTGTAGCTAGGTGTTAAGTTCCTATAGCTGAAGCTAGGTGTTAAGTTCCTATAGCTGTAGCTAGGTGTTAAGTTCCTAGAGCTGTAAGAACTTAACACCTAGCTCCTATTATATATCCACATTGTGTTATTTCCTATAGCTGTAGCTAGGTGTTAAGTTCCTATAGCTGAAGCTAGGTGTTAAGTTCCTATAGCTGAAGCTAGGTGTTAAGTTCCTATAGCTGTAGCTAGGTGTTAAGTTCCTAGAGCTGTAAGAACTTAACACCTAGCTCCTATTATATATCCACATTGTGTTATTTCCTATAGCTGTAGCTAGGTGTTAAGTTCCTATAGCTGTAGCTAGGTGTTAAGTTCCTATAGCTGTAGCTAGGTGTTAAGTTCCTATAGCTGAAGCTAGGTGTTAAGTTCCTATAGCTGAAGCTAGGTGTTAAGTTCCTAGAGCTGTAAGAACTTAACACCTAGCTCCTATTATATATCCACATTGTGTTATTTCCTATAGCTGTAGCTAGGTGTTAAGTTCCTATAGCTGAAGCTAGGTGTTAAGTTCCTAGAGCTGTAAGAACTTAACACCTAGCTCCTATTATATATCCACATTGTGTTATTTCCTATAGCTATAGCTAGGTGTTAAGTTCCTATAGCTGAAGCTAGGTGTTAAGTTCCTATAGCTGTAGCTAGGTGTTAAGTTCCTAGAGCTGTAAGAACTTAACACCAAGCTCCTATTATATATCCACATTGTGTTATTTCCTATAGCTGTAGCTAGGTGTTAAGTTCCTATAGCTGTAGCTAGGTGTTAAGTTCCTATAGCTGAAGCTAGGTGTTAAGTTCCTAGAGCTGTAAGAACTTAACACCTATCTCCTATTATATATCCACATTGTGTTAAGTTCCTATAGCTGTAGCTAGGTGTTAAGTTCCTATAGCTGAAGCTAGGTGTTAAGTTCCTATAGCTGTAGCTAGGTGTTAAGTTCCTATAGCTGATTTGGAACGAAGTTCCTTATCGCACTTTACACTCCAGACACTGAAAGCTAGGCCGAAAAAAGTGTAAGACTTCGACCGTCACGACACTTTTGCTGTAGTATGTGTATTTGTGTGTTTACAAGCGTATGGCCATTTATGGGTATATTAGTGCATTATAGACGTAATTATTGTTTTCATTTAATTACGCGCAAACGTTGTTAACAGTAAGTAGGTATTTATAGTGTAAGAAAACTTTTTAACATAACCTCTTGGGTTATTAGATCAGTAGAAAAGGTGTAGTCGGACGTGTAGAATTATTCGAATAGACACAGACCAACTACAGCCCGACTACAGCATTTTCTACTTATATTTACTTGTTTCATTAACTGTTTTAATAGTCGGGTTTTATTAATTTACAACTTTTGCCTTGTTTGCAGTTAATTATTATTATTTTGTTTTTTTTATTGTTAGCTCGACATATGGCGCCGAGGCACCCATAAGGTGTCTAACGGCGCCCATGGACATTCGGTCGTATTCGGGGGTTGCGAATGCCATGCCGGCCTGATAGGTGCCCATTCACGCCCCTCTTGAAGGACCCGAGACTGTACTTGGGGGGAAATATATGAGCAGGGAGAGCGTTCCAGAGTTTACCGGTTCTGTACAGGAAAGATCTGCAGAATCGATTGGTACGCATGCGCGGTAAGTCCAGCGTATATGGATGCAATCCCTGCCCAGTGCGCGTGGTGCGGAGGTCGAAAGGGGACGGCGGGATCGCGTTAAACAGTTCCTCCGAGCACTCCCCATGGAATAAGCGATAGAACACACTTAGGGAACCGACATCCCTATGTTATCTACGTTGATAAAGTTACACTTTATATTTGCTTAACGCTTATTCACTTGTAAGTAGATGACACTATATTGTATTTTATGTTTATGTTAGTACTAAGCACGTACTCGCTTTATATACCTATATTTTTAATTAGAAAAATGCAAATCGAAAATCATTGGAAAAAATACATCCCGACCAGGATTTGAACCTGGGTCTCTGGCTTGAGCCGCCAACGCAATAACCAACTACACCACCGGGCCGTTACATATTATCTCCAAATTTTCGATCTATTGCACCTTCATGAATGATGTCGCATAATTTTTGCGATCAGTCAACTTGCACGGACGGTTCTACATCGAACCTTAGAGACACACACGCGTGGAGACACAGGATCAAATCCTGGTCGGGATGTATTTTTTCCAATTATTTTCGATTTGCATTTTTCTAATAAAAACTATATTGTTTTGAGCAAACTGCTGTTCGCTATCAAGAGAAACGCCTGAGACTAAAGGTGAGAGTACCATCCGTCTTGCTTTTATATTGCAATAGAAGATCAACAGGTTAAATTTCCCGGAAAACTGCCATAACCCGTAGGTAGTTCTGCTTTTCCTAAGAATTAGGGTTTCGCATTGCATGAGAGAGGTGTGGATTTATTGAGAACAACTCTGGTTGTTTGAGTGTATAATAAATGATTGCAGCGGTGTGTCAGGATCGTGGCACGTGGAGATCCGTTGTCTCTGCCTACCCCGGCGGGAAACACGCGTGACGCTATGTATGTATGCATGTATGTTTTTTTTATAGTAAGCACGACATCGCGACATGTGGCGCCAACCCACCCATAAGCTGTCTAACGACACCCATGGACATTCGGTCGTACGCGGGGATTGTGAATGCCATGCCGGCCTGACAGGTGCCCATTCACGCCTCTCTTGAAGGACCCGAGACTGTACTTGGGGGGGGAATATGTAGGCAGGTAGAGCGTTCCGAGTTTTACCGGTTCTGTGGAGGAAGGATCTGCAGAACCGATTGGTACGCATTCGCGGTAAGTCCAGCGTATAGGGAATAGGGATGCAATCCCTGCCCAGTGCGCGTTGTACGGAGGTGGAAAGGGGTATGTAGTAATAAATTGTTTCGATTTAACACATCGATAATAGAAATTCTTTATTGCTTCACAAACATTTTACAAAATTCTGTGTTAATAATAACATTCGTTGGAAAGGCGGACATGCCCTAATTAATTAATCAAATCAAATAAAAAATGGTTGATTGCACTTAAAGTCGTAGGTACATGAGATACTACATATTAGATGACTATGGCATTTTCAGCCAGTCTAACCTATTTAATATATCCATACCAGAGTAGGTTCAACAAAACATATAGTCATGATAACACTAATTAGAGCAATTTACTAGTTGTTGTAGCAGACGCAAATTCTGATTAAAATTTATATTTATTTCTTTTACAAATTTATAAATCTACTCGGATCCTGACAGTGACACAATAACACACACCAACGCTTATGATTGCTTAAATGCGGTGTATGTTTTCTTGAAAAACGTACTACTCGTACATCTAAAAATAGTCTCAAGTAACCATCAATTTGTAATTAAATAAATTATTCACTAATGAGACAAAATTTTTTACAACAAACTCCATACAATTTACCTCTTAACATATACTTGCACTTCTTAATGAGCTGCAAAGCCTATGTATATAATAATCATGTAAATTGGCGGCGGAACATAGGTACTCAATACCTGTACGTCTTGGGGTAGATTTAACTAGTTCTAGTTAAGTCTAGGTTGACATTTAACTATCCCTCAAAGTGATATTTCTCATACAATTGACAGAAGTCAGGTGGCCGCTGCATTTTAACCGAAGGTGGTGAAATCCAACCATTAAATAACTATCGCAACACCTTGCGAGGAAGTTAGGAACTTATGCCTGATTTACATTACTTTAGTGTTTATAGGAGAGTGCATAGTACCAGTACAGCGGCGAGTGCGTAGTGCCTTGCAAGTGATTGTTTACACTTTTTCAGTCGAGTGTCACTTCTTTCATCAAGAAAATCGAGAAATACGCACGATTCTGCGTATCCTGTTACTAATATTATATTTGTTTAGGCTTTTACCGCTGTTTAAGATTATAGTAATGTTTTCGGTTGCCGCGGTACATAAGAACAACTCCTATAAGTCGACTTTTCGGCAGGCCTCACGCACTCTATGTACTTGCGCGCGCTAACTACCTACCGCCCAGCGGGTCGCCGGCGCGGAGGTCTAATTCAGTGAAAATTCGTCAGCTGCGCGAAGCATACCTACACGCGCGCCCACGCAAATGCGCGCAGCTGCAAAGCAATAATCACTTTACACTCGATCGTTTAGGTACATTTTCGCACGCAGCGATTGGCGACGTGAAGCATTAGGCTATTAAAGCCGTAGGTATGGAACTTTTTCTATGGAGTGATTTACCTGTTACGAAGTAACTATTAAGTAATCTGTGGTTTCGGTCCTGATGATGTCTCCGGAGCGGGGGACGTAACGTCGACAAATATGAGTCGTTCTTATGTACCGCGTAACCGAAAACATTACTATAATACTGCCACTAATTCACGAATTCACTCGACTAATTTGACCGTTTACGCCACAACGAGTACCTACTGAGGTAAGCAGCGCCATGGCGCGTTGGGCTCGCGACGACGGGGTCGTTGAGCACAAAAATAGAAACGGATTTTATTTGATTGTAATAGAAAGGCGAGTAGAACTAATGACTATAACGACGGTTTACCACACTACTCTCCTAAGTCACTCGCCTAATGCACTATTCCTAACACTAATACGTGGGGCACACTAAAAGTTTCCGGAATTAATAGGAATAAAATACTATTAAAGGTCAAAAATGAATTTATTGTTTCTCAAAATATTCTCCCTTTGCGTAAATGCACTTTTTCATACGATTAAACCAATTTTGAAAACTTTTGTGCCACTCCTCCGTGGTGACCTCAGAAACGTGTTTTTCATATTCTTCGACAGCCTCTTCTGGTGATGAATATCGTTGACCGCGTAATTGGTTCTTAATGTTTGGGAACAGAAAAAAGTCACAAGGTGCCGTCACCTGTTACTATGTCCCACACCAAATTTGAAGCGCCTTTGATGAATCTGGTAAGCATGGCATTGCACCAAGTGACGCGGTGCGTTTTTTGAGCCTCGGTCAAATTGTGTGGGATCCACCGCGAGCACAGCTTTCTCACACCCAAATGTTTGTGTAGGATTGATTGTATTTGACTCATGCCTATGTCTAAGGATGCCCGAATCTCATGGTAGGTCACATGCCTGTCTGTTTCGATCATACGGCGCACAGCATCGATGTTTTTGTTGTTCACAGCGGTGGACGGGCGACCATCGCGAGATTCGTCACTGAGATTGACACGACCGCGCTTGAATTCTGCAAACCAGCAATAAATAGTCGTCTTGCATGGTGCTTCATCGCCAAAAGCAGATTGAAACCGAGCGAGGCTCTGATGAGCTGTCAAATTACACTTAAAATCGTAGAAAATCATACTACGAAAATTTTCCCGGGTTAAATCCATGTTAATGTAGACACGCAATTTTTAAAATGGAGCCACAATGTAAAAACAATTGACAGTCAGATGAAACAAACTGCATTCTACAGCCAAAGAGTTCCATTTTCAAATGTTGTAATTACTTTTTAAATATTGTTTATGTAAGTGGCCAATTCCGGAAACTTTTAGTGTGCCCTATGTATAGTGTAAATGGGGCATAACGCTGTGTGGTATGGTGGTATGTATCCACTGTCCGAGAATAATAATTCAGGTGATTACAAATTATAGAACCCATACTTCGACACAGGAATATCCCAGTGCAGTATAGTGCGGTGGTATTCGTGGCTGAGCCGAGGCAATTTGTCCAGTAATTGTCAACAAATTACACATATTGAGCAGCCGGGCAGGGGCGGTGGAATGTCATTTTGTAAATTATGCAGGTCGATGATAAATTTTAATAATTGGACCGTAACACGCGACAAACCTGGAGACGGGAAAGAATTTCTGTCAAAGCTGTGGTCACAGGTTGGGCGAATTGATCAAAGTTTACAATCGTAGCAGCTCGCGATCAACAAGCGGCCTCTGGGGAGGCAAGACCGTTCACAGTTATTTTACCTCTAGCCATCAAGTTTGCTAACCTGAGCTCTGTGTTGCCATAATTGATCCGTACTACTTCCCTGTACGAAATATTTTAACATATTTTTAGAATAGAATAGAATAGAAACTCTTTATTGCACACAAATTGAAAGAAGAACAGTACACGACAAGAAACAAGAAATGAAGGAGTGCGCAAAGGTGGACTTATCACTACATGTACAACAGGTACTTATACATAATTTCCACTAACACGGGTAAAATATTAATAGCAAGTAACCCTTTTTAGGGCCGTAGTACTAGGTACCGCAAGTGGTGCCAACCTAGCGGAAGATACATTGACATGTGTCAGAGGTAAAATTACTGTGAACGATCATAGCGGGCTTTGGTTGCCACTATTTAAAAAAAGAAGAAGAAGATCATAGCGGGCTGAAAGAGATTTTTTTATTGCCAGATGTGATTGATATATTTTAAATACATTGAATTCTATAGATTCTACACATAGACAATGAACGATAACGTGGTTCGTTTGTACATTTCGATTGATTAATTATTTATTCAGAATGAAACGCAATAGGTTTTACAGATGTTGGCGTACAACTGCTTGAAATCAAACATTTTAAATAGATTTTTTTAGTATTTAATTTTTTTACAAATAAAACTTTGCCACCTTGTTGTGCCTGTTCATATTGTCTATGGACTGAACTGTATCACCACGGGTTGATATCCGGTTTGAAGAACCAAATGTTTGAAATAAAAATTTATATATATTTGCATAGTATTTGATTTTTTTAGGTCTTACCATATTTTTGTGCCTGTTCATATTGTCTCTGACAGAAACAAATAATTGTGAGCATTTCGATCAATCGTTCATGCTCATGAGTTTTTCCATAGGCCGGATTCCAAACAAACCGTACTACCCCTTCCCTGAACTTACTATGCACGTCGAGTAAGCCCAGCCCGGATTAGTACCACCTCACTGAATAATAAAGATAATGTTGCAAAAAACTAGCAACGATCTCTGTCACAAACATGTAACCATATATCCAATAACATAATGGTAACGTTGAAAAACCTTAAATTACTCGTAATTAGTATCTGCTTTGGTAAGTAACGCTAAAAACGTTTCACTCATCAATAATCGAAAGTCAATGTTATCAGTAATCATTTATTTAGAATAACAAAATTAAAAATTAAAATTTTCAGAAAATTTATAAAAAATTAAACTAACTAAATTAAAGTCAATTAAATAACTACTTACAATTTAATTCACAAATATTAGTGTACTTACTTAGTTTATTAAGTTTATATAAAAGCAGAATCTATTAACAGAAATATTTTATATCTAGACCACAAGCGATACGTATTAATAGTAATAATAAAAAACCGGCCAAGTGCGAGTTTGCCTCGAGCACTGAGGTTTCCGCAACACAAAAAAAGTTGCAAAAAAAAAACACGTTTCTTCGGGGGATCCCCCTTAACCTAATACTTTTTCTATTTTGTAATATTTGTTGTTATATCAGCATAATGTTATATTAACACATATTCTGTGAAAACAACAGGGTACTTAGCTACATATTACGGTTCCAAAGATAGAGCAATAGGACAGACAGACAGACAGACGGCGGCGTAGGCTTAGTAATAGGCTTCCGTACGGAGTACGGAAATCTAAAAAGAGTTTCTCACACCCATGGAGGAGCTTTAGAATGGACAAGCAAGATACCAAATGATTATAGACGAATTATCTATTTGAGATTTACCGAAGTATTCCACAGGGATGTCGAGCTCGGTAATTCCGTAAAAGACCGTTTGTCTTTTTGTAGCGTTCCCTATACAAAATGTCGACGGTGAGTCAACTTATTATTGTCATCTTTACTACTGAATTATAAATCACTAGCATTTGGTTTGTCTGAAACTTCGCCCGGATGAAAAGTCGGCTCTAACCTAATCTTACCATGCGAAATTTTAGGTCCTTCAGGATTCGATGAGGCATTTAAAAGTAGTAAACAGACAAACAAATAGCATATATCTTTTGTGACCCGTTCCCCTTGAATAAAGCCTCGGTAATACATACATAGGTAAAGTCTCCGGTAAGGCACCTACTTTCACGGAGGTGATATTGACTGGTCGGAGCATGTGCTATGGCACCTCTAACTCGGCCATCCATAGTGGATTATATAAAATAATCCCTTAATCGCCTTTTGCCACATGCACAGTGGGGCACACACGGTAGGTACTATTTTTTTGGTTTTCTTCGTCAATACTTTCATCATTCCGCCCAGTTCAGTGTAGCCGACATGAAATGAAGGGAAGCACTGACATGGCACCTAGTTCACCCGGTGTTATGGGTTGACATCACGGATGTTGTAGGTGATGTAGTCAACAGTGTCAGTTTCCATAAAAAATAAAAACAAAAAACAAAATACTTAATAATTTACTACCTACTTATATCTCACAACCAAAGAGTTTGTATTACGTCAAACTCTGCTCACAACATACGACTCTCAAACATCCAAAGGTTGACTGGGAGAAATCCCTGTAAGGGATAAGTTCGCCTTTGCCCCTCATGTAAATTACTTATTGTCTGTTCATGTCATTGTTTTTTGGATCAATAAATTATTTCTTTATATCTATCTATCTATCTTTATAGATAGATAGATAGTTTATACCATAAGTTATCCATATAACAATAAGTTGATCTATCATCGGCTTGGCGTGAATGGGCAACGTTTTTACGTGTCGAGGACTCATACGAAGGATGGAGCCTAGAGGAGTTTTTTTCGAGCGCACCGTAACGATTCTAGGAACGCGAGCTCTAATGAGGCCGCTATGGGGTCGGTAGGGTCACCACCATTGGAATAAATATCTAGACAAGGCATCAACCTTTTGGAGGACGCGAAATTAAAGCGCAGAGAGACTAAATTACAAATACAGGGTTTGCTGGCAGTCCAATCCAGTCACTACATTATTTTACAAGAGAAATCTGCGTAGTTTAAAAAAAAAAAAATTACAGCAAGGTTTTTTTTCTAAAGTATGTAGTTTCTGAGATATGATTTTGAAGATTTGCGTTTTTCGTCTAATATACTCGCAAGTGGGTAACTTACGAGCGAGCGCCGCTCATAGCAACCTATTTAAATGGGCGGTTGCTTATTGCATGCAAAAATAGCGTGCACCCACGTCAGACATTGTAAGATATCATTAGAACCTTATATTTCGTGCATATTACATTAAATTCGTGAATTAGTTTGTATTAAAATTTTTGTTTATGGAAACTGACACGGTTGGCTACATCACCTACAACATCCGTGATGTTAGCCCATAACACCGGGTGAACTTGGTGCCACGTCAGTGATTCCCTTCGGTCGTGCCGGCTACACTGAACTGGACGGAAAACACAAACTATTTACGTAGCCGTTTCGACCGACCAGACCGATTCATTGCGGTGGTTACAACCCGGGCGGGTTAAACCCTACCACCTAGTAATATAAGAAGGGAGTCATATCCCTTAGTCGCCTTTTACGACATACACGGGGAGAGATGCAGTGGGGGTATTCTTTTAAAGTGCCGGCCCCACATGGTACAACATTTTATTTTAATCTACTTTAACCGTAATCCCGCGAATCTTCTCCCGAAGTTAAATTTAGTGACTGCTAGTGCTACTATATTGCTCTGTATTATTACGTCTATATCAGTCATATTTGTTCACTCACGGTCTTCAAAAAATTGAGTGCATGCCGACCAAACGTTGGTAACAAGCAAACATTAATGCCAATGCCGTTTATGAGTATTTAATTCCATGGTAGCCACCCCTTTACGTCATTCGTTCTAGTTGTATATATTGGAGTGCCCTTGATAATTTTATTACGGCACGGCTGGGGAATTATTTTGGTAGGCAGTTCTTGAATAAAACAGAAGATTGATGTTTTAAGGGTTGTTTACATAACATATTGATGTTTAACAACTGAATATGTTTGTGTATAAAGTATGATAAGCATATTGTGTTATATATAATAAAAAAATAAAGTTAAAAATAAAGAATACAAAAAGAAACGTGTTTTTTCAACGTTTTTTTTTGTGGTGCGGAAACCTCGGTGCGCGAGTCCGACTCGCACTTGGTCGGTTTTTTTATGGAACACGCTATGGCTTTTTTTTATGTAAACCAACTTGGATGGCTGTGCCGAGTGACCAAATGATACAGTCAACAAAGTCAAAATCAACTCTCCTCGCGAAACCACGGTCAGTGAGCTCATTGGCTACATCTCATACGAGTATTAGATCCGTGATCATATTAGTCCATAATAACACCTTCGTGATCCAGTTCAACCTCTAAAGCACAGACGTATCGTTGGTTCATTGAGCCTGTTTTATCTGTACTCCTATGGCCGCTGATCTGACGAACTTGCTTCCCTTTTCCCTCCTCCTCCTATTCGCCTTCGCCAAACCCGCAATACTCTCGCGGAACACCACTTTGTAGTCAACAGAAGAGTTCTTCGAACTGAACGATTCTCTAAATCGTTCTTGTACCGCACTGCAAAGGTGTGGAACGGGCTCCCAGGGAATATCTTTCCCCACTCCAACAATCCACGGATCTTCAAATCACGGGTTAATAGCCTTTCCCCAGTAACATTAGTCCACCTCCAAGCCGGACTGGCACCTCCTCGGCGGTGAAATTGGCTGCGCCTGAGGCTTCGACCTCGGGCAGAGTCACCCAGTTCGGAAGCAATAAAAAAAAGTTACCATGTCAGCGATTCTCTTTGATCATACCAGGACGGATAAAAGCTAGAGGGAAGGTGAACTTGTTAACTGGCCAATTGTTGTGTATTTATTTTTTGTCATGGAACCTGACATACTATGGCTTATCTTACACGTGCATGCCAGTCGATTACACCCTGTTCCTGTTGGAAATTGATGCTAACTATCCAGTGCAACGTCACACCGATATGATAGCTGCTGGTACAATGTGACAGCCCTGCCTTACAACCTGTGTGTGTGCTGCGCCGGCTAGATCAGTGTTTTCAATTACCGAAGCATGAGTTAATGCACCAATCACTTCACTTCTGGACCTCACATCAGCGGGACTGTTCTCTATTTGCAATTCAACGCTACTATTCTCAAATCAAAACAAACGTGCAGTTCGCATAATAAAGTTTTATGGCTCAGTGAAGGGAATCTCCCTTCACTAAGCCATAAAGTTTTGTTGTGCGAGCTGCACGTTTGTTTTGATTTGAGTATAGCAATTTCTCATGATCCGTCTCACTTACTACAATGCGCTTCTCTGTGCGTCTAGTGAGACAGAGCTGCGGCTACCGCTATTTTTGCGATAATCACCGATGGAAAACAGACAGGCAGGCCTCTGGCACTGAATCTCCAGCATATTGGCAATCAATAACGAAAATGCCGGATTTCGAAGGTTGAACTAAGAAATATGATGTGAAATTTAAGAATAGTTCATTTTAGAGAGATTAAAATTATTATACCTATTACACATGAACTCTTACGGCCGTAGTTGTCCAAAGGTTGAAGGTAGTCTAGGGAGCAATGAAGCAAGCTATGATAGGAATATTGTTAGGTGACATGGTGCGTAACGAGGCAATCCGACGCGTCAAAGTAGTCGATATTGGATCGCTAAGTTCAAGTGGCAGTAAGCTGGGCACGTCAGCCGAAGAGACGACAACCTTTGTCCTACACTGGCGGCCATGGATAGGAAGACCAGGGACACCCACATCAAGTACGTCTTTGGAAAACAGTGGCTCCGTACCGCTGAAGACCGGGAAGACTGGAGGAAAATTGGAGAGGCGTATGTCCAGCAGTGGACGCATACACGCTGACTGACCGACTGACGTGAATGTTGATTAAATCCTACTAACATTAAAGTTGTCAGACCTGGCGAGTGTTTTACTTCGGCTTAAAAAAGTGTTTAATGATACGTACTATTAAAATATTTTTTTTATTCGATTACCTACTCGCTTTTCTTCGTTCCTCATTTGAAATTCCACAAAAAAGAGTATTGCCATGCGGCACCGCATTAAACCTTTAATGGGCCAATCAAAAGCACAAAATGACCAACAAGCGCGAGTTCTAAGAAGTGCCACTACAAAGTACTTTCGATTACTGGCGTCGGTCCGTCTGGCCGGGTCGACTGTTCATTACCCCTTGCCGAAGGTGAAAGTGTGTCCAATCGAAGGTCTTAGTGATTAATCGATCGAGGCTTTGAAGGTCCGCTCATCAGGCGGCCGGTTTTGATGTAATATATGAAAGAACGGTAAAGGGATCAAATTATTTATTGAAAAGGCGTTTGTTGTTGGCATGACGTGGTTCAAATTTAAATAGTGCGCTTTATGTTAACTGTTTTTAAGACTTTTTTTATGTCAGCTTTTGAGAATTGTCAAGGTGATTGTTGATATAAATTATATTATTAGGAGAAATGCGGTGTGATAGAATGTGTGTTATTATGGCCGATATGCCAAAAAATAATAAAGAAAAGCAAAAAGTAAAAAATAGGGATGTTCCCCATACAAGAAACTTGCTATGAATCGATTAGTACATACCTTCACGCTACTAAATAATTATGGCGCCACAGGTAGTTTACATCTCAGACAGAGAAAAGATAGACGGATATGGTTTTTTGACAGGTATGGTATAGTGGATCTACAGAACCCTCCGTGCGTGAATAAAACTCACAATTGACCGATTGTTTTTTTTTTTTAATTGTAACCCAACATGGCTGTGCCGGCAGAGGGACCAATGGTGCAATATTCACCCGCCTCTGACCCGAGCGCACCAACCTTGCGGCCATAGTACCCGCACTGTTTCAAGACTTCATCATGGACCTATGATCATGGACCAGAGATCATAGACCAATGGTGCGGTCGGCAGGGTCAAAATCTCCTCGCGAAACCACGCTCTGTGAAGCTTTATTCCAGCAGATTATTTATTTATTTATTTTTTATAGAAAGCGCGACATGTGGCGCTGAGCCACCCATAAGGTGTCTAACGACGCCCATGGACATTTGGTCGTACGCGGGAGTCGCGAATGCCATGCCGGCCTGACAGGTGCCTATTTATTCCTCTCTTGAAGGACCCGAGACTGAACTTGGGGGGAAATATATGGGCAGGGAGAGCGTTCCAGAGTTCAAGTTCAGTTCAGTTCAGTTCCAGTTCTGTGGATTTGCGGGCTG
This sequence comes from Nematopogon swammerdamellus, assembly GCA_946902875.1. NCBI lineage: Eukaryota > Metazoa > Arthropoda > Insecta > Lepidoptera > Adelidae > Nematopogon > Nematopogon swammerdamellus. The sequence continues at coordinate 17,465,543 of OX336345.1, forward strand.
TTGCCAGACTGTTTGACCTACGACGTTCCAAGGCACCCAGGTTATAAGATTACTACTGCCCTATTCTTGTTTTAAATTTGAAAATTTATTTAAATGTACATAAACTTTTTTTCAGGAAAGACCTATTAATACAACAAAATGTAAGGTAGGTACTAATACCACAGCTGATTCTTCTGTTAGGAGCAAAGACGGCCTTGGTGGTTCTTGCTTTCATAATGTTACCTTGGTTGGACGCGGTGTAAAGTGTAGGGCCTCGCAGTATTGTGTAATGTCACTTTACACCTCGCCGCCGACTGTGCAGTCTCGATAGTTTACTGTATATTATATAATCTAGGAGTGCATATGTGCGTACACCTTGATATGCAATTTTGTTAGTCTGGTTTAGTTTTACATAAATGACACCTCAATCTTAAAATTCCAACCAGACGTTTAGATTCTAGTCTGAAAAAGATAATTAATGTAAAACTGCAGTTTTTTTTTTTCATATTTTTATGTAAAATATAGTTCTGCATTGTAAAGTTTTTTTTATTAAATTAAACATGATGTAAGTATAACAAAGAATTATTTTGAAAATATCACGATACCTATCTAAGCGTGTGCTATGTCTGGCGAATTGGGCTCCTGCCAAAATATGCGCTGCAAATTTAAAAGAACTAACCTTGAATTTTTCAATTATTTACTTTTCACTGTCTGTTACATAGACCACGTGATAAATACGTACACTTGAATAAATACGGGATATTGTAAGTACGTACATTTATTGAACATAACAATTTTGAATTGGTGGCGTATAATAAAGTATTCCTAATAAATAAAGCGAAGTTTATACGGTCGTGTAACGTACGTCAATATATGAGTATCCTTACAACTCGAGAAACACTTTATCGATTTACCTGCGGTTTTCACTGTTACATTGTGTCACTTCTCAAGATGGTTTTAGGCTATAACTCATATCATAACGCTACGTCGTCGGCGGCCTGAGCTGTGAGCAAAGTCACGCGAGAAGCGGGCGAAATCTGGTTTACAATTAAATATTTAAAACTAAAATAAAATGTACTCATTTTATTTTATTTAGGTTTATACTTTTGGAAAAATCTATTAAAAATTTATTATACATATTATAATTTCGAATTTTTCATATTGTAAAGATGTTTGTTATAACTTATAAGCATTCTTTGATTATTCACGGATCAAAAATAGATGACTCTTCTATAGTTAGGTGGTCGCACAGTGATTCTAATTATTCAAGTTTAGTAAGAAAAGATATGCCCAAAATTGTGTCGAGATTTTTTTAAATTCTTGCTTACTACCCGAATACGCGAAGCAAAAAATGAGGGTTAGATTTTTTTAAGGAAGTGGACTTACTCTTTTAACAATTTTTTTCAATTTTGGAAACTAGGTACCTAAGTAAACTTTTTTTAATGTCTACAAAACAATTTCGCGCAGCTTAGACACTACAAAACATTTTACGTTCATTTCCATTCATTCATTTTGATAGATCTAAAATTTTTGCTGTACTTATTTGATCAATGTAGTGCGGAGGTTTTAGATTGAGACAAAACTGTTTTTATTTATCTTGTAACTTAAACAAAAATATTCTTATTCTAATGGTATCCATACACGGACTGAATTATCTAAAGCGTATTTAACCTCTGAGAGATTGTTAGATAAATAGAAAATTCATTTTATTGCTCCACAAATATTTTACAAGAATAAAAATAACACAATGAATATAGTTGCATGTTAGTGCAAAGGCGGACTTATGCCTTGAACAGATTTCTCACAGCCAATCTAGCCTTAAAGAATTTTATTGAGCCATTGATGCAGCTAAATACTTATTAAGACGCAATGCTTTATTTCGTAACACAGTGCGGCCAGTCGACTGGCTATACGAATTTAGCTCATAGTCGCCCACTATAGCTAGAATAATGACCCGATGTCGACCAAAATAAATTGTACAAAATGGCGTGTTGGTAGGCCACCACGACCGGTAGTATTGGCGCGTTCGTCTCGAGAGCCGCACACCTAGCTCTCGTAAACCGTGTTTGTTCGGTTCCGTGGAAAAACTAAGTTAGTTCCGCTAATTATTTCATACCAAAGCACTTAGCTTATTGATTTAAGTATGTGAAATACTGTGCGGAATATCTGGCTAGACCGTTTTATGTTTTATCTGTATTTTATGTTCATTTTGTATCCGTTTTTATGAGTCCGTATCCCGTACTGAAACCTATGCCGTCTGTCTGTCTGTCTGTCTGTCTGTCTGTCTGTCTGTCTGTCTGTCTGTCTGTCTGTCTGTCGGTCTACTTCTGTATCTTTGGAACCGTAATAGGTAGCCGGTTGAAATTTTCACAGAATATGTGTTATTTATTGTGGCATAAAAATACATTAAAAAATGAAAAAAGTAAAAAATTAAGGCCATACAAGAAATATCTTTTTTTTTTTCAATATTTTTTTTTTGTGGTGCGGAAACCTCGGTGCGCGAGTCCGAATGTGTGCGTGCGAAAAATGCATGTTTACACATTTAAGTACCAACTGTCCGTAGATATTGAATATGTACATATATTTATTTTTATGTTATAGAGCGTGGAAAAACGTACTTTAAGTTTTAAGTACTTAAGATTTCTAACGTAAATTACGATATGAGGTAAAGTCTTAGGTAAAATTATCAAGTATTGGTACCTATAAACAATATATTTCGATCACATTTAGGCATTAACGTTCCCAATACAAAGGCACTATGTTATACTTTGTAGTAATAATCTACACTAACGTACACACTAACATAACAGGAAATAGTAGGTAATATCACGGCGACACTCAAAAATCATACAAACTTTTTAATTTACTTTTTTTATGGAAATTGATTGAGTGGCAATATTATCACCTACACACATCACCCTAGATCTCAGCCCATAACACCTTGGTGAACTAGGTGCCATGTTGTCAGTACATCTTTTTGACGACAAAACTGACCGGGTACACTGAACTGGACGGATTCGTCTTTATTTAGTAATCAAGAATAGTGACATATCAGTGCGCATAACTTCTAGATAACGTGAGAAATCGTCACTCATTTACTGTCCTACGCCAACGCCATTATCTTGTGTGACAGGGAAATAGTAAGGCAGAAACAGGATTGTTCTATATTTCGGACTATTCAACGTGTTACCAAAAGTTGCCGGCACGCACTCCATTCGTTGAAGATATAAGACACTCGAGGAAACAAGTCTGACAGAGACATGTGACAGTAGGTGTTATTATGGCGGATATGCCAACCAATAATAAAAAAAATCAAAAAAACAAAAATTATATCATTGGAATTGGAAGAGCAGCGCCATCTAGAGAATAATCATATATATAACATTTGAACTAAAAAAATTGAAAGGTTACCGATAGAAGCGTGAGGGATACGACCAAAGAGCGACCGTTCTTGCTCTTTGGATTTTTTTTTTATGTAAACCAGCATGAGTGGCTGTGCCGAGAAACCAATGGTGTAGTCGACAGAGCCAAAATCACCTCTCCTCGCGAAACCACGCTCAGTGAGGTGCCATGCACCGCGGATTTTCGGACTGTTGCTAGGCTGTTTAGCCCGTTAATACGACGCTTGAAGACACCCGAAGATACGAAGATACGAAGAACCCAATAATAAGTTGTGCCGAACGTGAGATACGTGCGTGCGAGAGCGACCGCGTGATTGCCGCGTAAGCTCGCCATACGTGCAACAAGAGCGAAGATATGGCTATGGAACCACCTGTGTATGAACAACGTTCTCACTTAATAGGTGTTCATGTTCTGTGGTATTAACACTCGATTAATAAATTTTTTTTTATTGCTTCCGGACTGGGTGGCTCTACCCGAGGTCGAAGCCTCAGGCGCAGTCAATTTCACCGCCGAAGAGGTGCCAGTACGGCTTGGAGGTGGACTAATGTCGCTGGGAAAGGCTATTAACCCGCGATTTGAAGATCCGTGGATTGTAGGAGTGGGGAAAGATATTCCCTGGGAGCCCGATCCACGCCTTTGCCGTGCGGCACAAGAACGATTTAGAGAATCGTGCAGTTTGAAGAACTCTTCTGTTCCGCGAGAGAATGGCGGGTTTGGCGAAGGTGAACAGGAGGAGGAGGGATAAGTGAAGCAAGTTCGTCAGAGCAGCGGCCATAGTGGTACCGATAAAACAGGCTCAATGACCCAACGATACGTCTATACAGTGAAACTGAACTGACGCCCGTTCTATAGTATTAATTTCTATGCTATGCGCACTTCGATCGCGTATGTTTGTATAGGCACATATACTTAACAGTAGTCTAGCCTTCAGTGTAATCAGTCATACGATTGTGGCCAGTCGAGTGTCTACGTATTATCTTTTGGTGATTTCCGCGTCTTATTCGAGTCACTAGTTTTGCTTCTCTTCGCTTCACTAGTGTGACTACTCACTCTGAGATCGTACGCGCTTCGACGAACTGGTGGGCCTTTAGCTGGAATTGTTTTTTGTTTGGATGTCGTAACATCGCAGACTCGCAGACTTATTGCGTTTTCGTAATATCATAGACGCTAGTGCGGGCGGGGACATTGAATTTATGTTCTCTGATGTGAAGTGGAGTGGAGCGTTGACTTTCTGTGGCTCAATATTCGAGGTTGAATATTTGTTTTGGATATTTGGCGGGCAGTAGGTAATAGACGATTCAGGAATACACAGGTAACCAAACATTCTTCATGTTCTAACATATTTTTGTAACTGTAGGTACCGGCTTGTGTGGCTGAACTCGAGGTCAAGCTCTCAGGTACAGTCAATTTCAACCCCAAGGAGGTGGCAGTTTGAGTTCACCTTCAGGCTGCTACACCAAAGTGCTGTTGTAGCTATTCTAATGGGTCCTAATGTCTCCCTCTCGCCCCCTCCCTCCCCCCTTTTACTACCTTTCTCTCACTCTTTTTCTTTATCTATCCATCCCCCTCAATTCCCTCTCTCATTGATTCTCATAATAATAATTGAGCTTTTATGTCACAGTCTTCTTACCGCCAGGAATAAATTCATATAAACATAGAAACGGGAACACTATAGGATCTACATCATTATGGATCATTATCATTTGTATGGAGGAAGTTTTTCTTCTTTTCTTTTTCTCTTATATAACAACAAAATATTGTTTAGGTAATTAACATTAATTAATTTTAATTGGAAACGAAATTATTTGCAAGTAAATTTAATTTATCGATATCGTTTTTTGCTTTACTAAAGTTCTTTCATATTATTGAAATTTTAAATAATAAATTAGATTCCGTCAGATTTCCCTATAATATAATTTTATGACTTACAATCTATTCCCGTTCCCATTAATGCTATGGCCTTTTTCGCCACCTCGTGTTACCATTATTCGAAAATTTTACTCACGGGCGTCTGACGAGACTACCCGCACTGGTTACGGCTACAATCTTCGTTGTCTGCGACTGTAGATCTTTCCTCTACATAACCCGTAAACTCTGGAACGCTTAACAATTTATAATGATTGAACTTAATATTATAAAAGATTTGAATCCTTACAGTTAGCTCTTTCTAATGATACCCCACACGATATGTTAATTTACACTTTTTTTATTATTTGTATGTGCGCGCCATCAAGAACTAATGTGCCAAAGGAGAATGACCAAGGAGGGTTTGGGCCAAATGCCCACCACTAACGAGACCTATGGTGACGAATAGTCCATTAAATATACAGAAACTTTCACTATTACACGAAAAAAAAATTTGCTGTCAGTGAAAAGTTATGATGACCAATTGAAAAATAAAAATTTATTTTTTTGCTCATTACTCTCCTAATTAATTCCATCCATTTTTATTATTGTATGCAAGTAGCGCCACATAATATAATGCTAATAAGACTCATCGCTACCGCCACACGGAAGGAATTTTTCGTAAGACATAACACGATTTTTGTCTCTTTCGCACTGGCCCGGCCAGATAAAAACCGGGTGCGTCGGCCGGCGCAGCGCTCACACGCGTAGTGCGGTAGTGGGAGAGTTGCAAATCTAGACAATATTATATAGGTATTATATAATATAAATGTAATGTCAGTCAGTCAGTCAGTCAGCGTGTAAGCGTCCACTGCTGGACATACGCCTCTCCAATTTTCCTTCAGTCCTCCCGGCCTTCAGCGATACGGAACCACTGATTTCCGCCGGCGTACTTGATGTCGTCGTCCCACCTGGCGGGTGGTCTTCCCACACTCCGTTTTCCTGTCCACGGCCGCCAGTGTAGGACACGGTTACTCCAACGGTCATCGTCTCTTCGGCTAACGTGCCCAGCCCACTGCCACTTGAGCTTAGCCACCCGGTGTCCAATATCGACTACTTTGGTGCGTCGGCGGATTGCCTCGTTACGCACCATATCACGTAGCGATATACCCAGCATGGCTCGCTCCATTGCTCGCTGGGCAACTTTCAACCTTTGGACAACAGCGACTGCAGAGTCCACGTTTCACATCCGTACGTCATAACCGGGAGGACACACTGGTCATATATACGGGTCTTTAAATTCTGCGGAAGGTCAGACTTCAGGACGAATTTTAGTTTTCCGAAGGCAGCCCAACCCAGTTGAATTCGTCTCTCCACCTCCTTAAGCAGACCTTGTCTACCAAGCCGCAGAATTTGACCGAGGTATATGTACTCTTCAACCTGTTCGATCACTTCTCCGCCAATAACAAATTGTCCTCCCGTCATAACCTCGGTCGCCATGACCTTGGTTTTGTCCCGGTTCATCTTCAGACCAACCTTCATCGACGCTGTATAAAGGTCTTCCAGCATGATCTGAAGCTGATCTCGGGAATTGGACAGAAGAACAATGTCATCGGCGAAACGCAGATGACTGAGAAGATCTCCATTCACGTTTATACCCATGTTGTCCCACTCAAGCATCTTGAACACATCTTCCAATGCGTTTGTGAAGAGCTTGGGTGAGATCACATCCCCCTGCCTTACGCCTTTACCAAGGAGGATAGGTTGGGTATTCTCGTGAAGCCTCACAGTCATCGTCGCGGACCGATACAGATTTCGGAGCACCTCGATGTAGCGGTGGTCGATTCTGCACCTGAGGAGGGAGTTTTCGACAGCCCATTTTTCAACTGAGTCGAACGCCTTCTCATAGTCGACGAAGGCTAGGAAGAGCGGCTTGTTGTACTCCTCGCATTTTTGCACCACTTGTCTCACAGTAAATATGTGGTCCATGGTGCCGTATCCTTTCCTAAATCCAGCTTGCTCACGAGGCTGGTACTGGTCCAGCCTCTGTGTCAGCCGACTCGTGATGACTCTTGAAAAGACCTTGTACACGTGGCTAAGAAGTGAGATAGGTCGATAGTTTTTCAACTTCGCCCTATCTATTCGCCCTTCTTGTGAAACAAGACAACGACACTATTTCGCCATGCGGCCGGAACTACACCGCCTTCAAGAACTGCATTGAACAGTTTTTGCAGTTTTACAATATAAATGTAATACAGATCTCTATTCTGTCATATTGCAATCTATTCCACATTCTGTGGTAAATCTAGTGATCATAGTTCAAGGTCGTGCACGCAACGTTGATTTTCGTGTTCATTCAATTTAAGATTCTCGGAACTAGGGACATGACATGTGACCTAATTAATGTGATTATTTTAACCTTCCCGATCAGTTAGTGACTTGAAGTCTCTCGGCTTAAACGTTAGCTGGTGGACATTTGCATCTAGAATTTTAAATTTGAGTTATTTTGTTTATTTATTTAAGTGATCTTTTTAATATTATCGTTGAGACTTTTAATCTTATCAGATGGATTACGTATTGTTGAAAATTCCTGTGAATGATAGTGTGTGCGAGTATGAACCATATTACAAAATGTTCATAATTGATGTTTTAAATTTTAATATGATTATAATAGTATAAAAAAATCAATAAAATGTTATTTGACTAAACAGAATTTTTTTAATACGCGATTATATCAAGACGGTTTGTAAGTTTTACTTGAAGTTGTATAATTTTGTTTGCGCGAAAAATTCATTACATTTCCGTATTGAACCCTTGTGACTGCTTCAAAGAAACGTTTATATGTGTTTTCTTAGAAAATCGGGAAAACTATTTTTCTTTTCTATAAATCGACAACATGCTACTTGCACGACTGTTTCGAAGAAAGGGTTAACGGAAACAGACATTACGAGTACCTAAGTAATTTCAGTCGAATTTTGTAAACAGCCAAAAAAAAGGTTCGGTTAGAGCATGCTAATATTGAAACTCAAATTAAAATCCAAAATAAAAATTATCCCTTTTCGTTTAAAATTACACGTCCGATTTCACCACCCTGCTTATCTATTTCCTCCCAAGTATAGCCTGGGGTTTTTCAAAAGGGGTGTGACAAGGCTCCTGTCAGGCCGGCAATGCATTCGCAATCCCCGTGCATCACAGACACAGAATGTCCATGGGCGTCGTAAGTCACCTACTCGTAAGTAAAACGATGCCACATGTCGCGCTTTCTAAAAAAAAAAAACCTTCGGCTGAAATGCAAGTATGTGCTAATATCATACAATTGAGAGAAGTTAACCGCCAGTTAACTCCTCTCAATTGTAGTATGAGAAATGTCACTTGAATAGAGGAATAACTTTTGGACAAGACTTAACTGGAGGTGGCGAAAAACGGTCATACATAAGTCAGGTAATATAAATGTAAACGAGATCGCGGGTTTTCTAGATATACTGCCTACTTTACTGCATCTCTCCCCATGTATAAAAGGATGTATAATAGTAGTAAATGGAGACTAAATGATAAGGACGAGATGCCGTGCTAAAGGACGACAGCCTAGCCACCTTTCAACTTGGCACGGTCCTTCTACCGAGTCAGGCAGTAGCTGGGTCTTTGTGCCTTACTTGCTGCTTGAGAATTGTTCTAATACTTTGCTAAACGTGGTGGTCAATGTTGTGCTATGATGTAGTTCTTGCAGCACAACACCTATTACTCTGCTTACCCCGATTTTCGGGACACAGCGTGTGGTATGTATGTACCCCCGAATTTTGGATGACCTTCAATACATTTGTCAGCCTCGGTATCTCAGAACGCGGTCAGTACTTGAATGGGTGAACGCTCGAACGCTAGAGGCTGACCGTGGTTCGGATTCCACGTAAAACTGTAGGTCCCTTCCCTTCTTACCTTACTAGTGGTAGGGTTTATCCCGACCGGGTTGATACCACCGCTCCGAATGAAATGTCCGTCGAAACGGCTATGTAAATAGTTCGTGTTTTCCGTCCAGTTCAGTGTAGCCGACGTGAAATGAAGGGAAGCACTGACATGACACCTAGTTCACCCGGTGTTATGGGCTGACATCGCGGATGTTGTAGGTGATGTAGCCAACCGTGTAAGTTTCCATAAAAAAAGCCATTGGTATATCATAGGTAGAACTTGCACTAGTGTCTCCTTATTTGACCAACTCAACCATTTTGCATGAATTTCAATAATTATTTCTCCGACATATAAAAACTCCAGTCAAATACTTCCACGAGACCTTCGCGCTCTATAGATGGCAAGGAAAACTCGTGAACGGGAAAGTGTTCAGTGAAACATGAAATTAATTCTGTACGCAATAAAACTCATTATTCATTGAATCTAATCAATATTTTTCGGCTATTCGCAAAGAACTCAAAGAATAGAACGGACATAAACTTGTGAGCAGGCGAAAGTACAAAATATTTAAATTAATATATGAAGATTGTTATGTGTATGAGTGTGGAGCAAGCGTCATAGGTGTGTCAGGTGATTTCAATAATGTCAATACGACAGTTGGAGATCCGTTGCCTCTGCCCACACCTAAGTGAGGTGAGACAGACGTAACTGTATGCATATAAATTGCTGTCTTGCTCTGGATCTGCATAAAATTTTGCACAGTAGCGTTAGCCAACGTGATCATCGATTAAAAATTTTTATTTAAAAAAAAATTACGTGCTTTCGTACCGTACGGGACCCTATTACTAAACCTACGCCATCTGTCCGTCCGTCCGTCTGTCCTACCGTTATAGGGCTGTATCTTTTGAACCGTAATAAATATAGCCGGTTGAAATTTTCACAGAATATGCGTTTTGACGAATATCCTAAGAAACTATTAAAAACAAATATAAAATGTAATGCCATTCATAAGTGTTTTTGTCTTTGCTCTATCTTAAAAATGGTTATACATACAAGCGTCAAACTTGGTGTAAAATTATAGTGCAAACTCTAAAGTAAAACATACCCAAAGGGTAAGCCTTGCCATCCAGCGGGGTAATGCCGCAAGTGTTCTAGGAACCCCCCATGACTCCCTTCTTATATAACTAGGTGGTAGGGTTTAACCCGCCCGGGTTGGTACCACCGCACTGAATGATAGGTCGGTCGAAACGGCTATGTAAATGGTTTGTGTTTTCCGTCCAGTTCAGTGTAGCCGGCACGACCGAAGGGAAGCACTGACGTGGCACCAAGTTCAACCCGGTGTTATGGGCTGACATCACGGATGTTGTAGGTGACGTGTCAGTTTCTATAAAAAAAAAGGAACATTTGAAAACGCCCCTTTTGATAGTTATTTGTTTGTTAGGTAGGTTTTAATTCTTTAGTTAGTAGTATTACTTTTTTATATTTTGTGATAATAAATATGTTTTGAATGGTTTATAGCTAAAAGGAATGACATAAAAACATAAATTTAAATTTTATAAAATCCTACAACGAACGTATAATTTAAGGAAATAACAAGGAAAGTTGATTGAAAATGCTCTGTAGTCGGACGTGTATAGAAGGATTCGAATAGACAGGAAGGAAGGGCCCGACTGCAGCTTCATCAACTTTCCTTCTTTTTTCGTAGACGGTTTTTTTTCTAATTCAATCGTGTTCGAAGCCGCGGCCAATAGTTTGGAGTTACAAATATATTATTATCTCCGTCACACTTATGGACAGACATGCAAATCCAATATCGACGCACCTATCTCTTTAGATAAAGTTACATTATATGCACTTTTATTGTTGTTTATTGTTTATTGATCATTACATCAGTCGTTGTCACAATTTGTTCTACCCACGAATAAGAACCGGCAATAAACTTCGCAGAGTATTTTTTTGGCATTGGAAATGTCTTTTCGATCGCTTCAGCATAGTCCCCGATTTTCAGCGAGAGTGCGAATTCGCCCTGGTGTCGTGAGTTTTAAGGCTACGTAGATATTTAGGGTGTCAAATGACGCGTATCGACGAGGGCTACAAGTTGGAGAAAAATAAAATTAAAAAAGTTTGAGAGTTTTTGAGAAAATCGCAAAAAAAAACACTTAAAATTGCCGTTTTTAGGGGGTTTAAAAAGGGCACTTTTAAACATATTTCTAAAATATATATTTAAACTTTTATATTTTTGTATTGTAGACTGACTCAATATTTAGAGACGTTTTTTTTTATTGTTTGAAAAAAAAGTGAAAACTTTGGGAATTACGATTTTTTTTTCCGTTACGCGAGTTACGAGTCTTATTTATCTTGCAGTGTGAGTAGTTAAAATGGTTTTCATGTATGCATGCATATTTGAACATTAAGAATTTAAATTTTTTTATTTAATTTTTCACAATTTTTGTAAATTTTCCCAAATTGACATATTTCAATTTGAATACGCCCTAAAAGTCATTTTCAATGTACCCGATGGTCATGTAATGCATGAGATCTGTGAATTTTTTTCATAAATATTACAAAAATATTTTACTGACTAGCCACATAATTAAATCGTCTACATATGAAAACGTACCTAGTTCTATGTTTTTGAATTATTTTTGTCTGTATAAATATTGATGAGCAAACACTCCTTATTTGATGCATCTGTTGCGTTGTTACTTGTCAGTCGTGCGGTGTAGTTCAGTTGGTGAACTGGTGTACTGTTTCCAGCGGGTTTGCGGTTCGGTGCACCGCGTACTTCCTCCGGCGCTTCATCTCTGGACGCTGCTGTAAGGTAAGGATATTTGCTTTATATTCTACAGAAAATAAGTACTGTAGTTCTAGTTAGTTATAGGAGTGTGAAAATCACGAGGCAAAATAATGAAATTTATACAGAGGAAGTAGCATTAATTACACTTTTGGTGATAATTGGAAATATTTGAGGACATTATTAACAAAACATAAAGACATATTAACCCCCAATCGAAAGACGGAACACTAAGAAAATTTAAAACATGTATAATATATTCTTACCTTCCCTTCTTACCTTACTAGGTGGTAGGGTTTATCCCGGCCGGATTGGTACCACCGCACTGAGCGAAACGTCGATCGAAACGGCTATGTAAATAGTTCGTGTTTTCCTTCCAGTTCAGTGTAGCCGACGTGAAATGAAGGGAAGCACTGACATGGCACCTAGTTCACCCGGTGTTATGGGCTAACAACACGAATGTTGTAGGTGATTAAGCCAACCGTGTCAGTTTCCATTAAAAAATGGTTTTTTAATAGGTTTTTATGGGTTTTTTTAATATTAGAAAATTTACGGTCTTACGTTCGTCTCCGAGCTATGTGGCTCAACGTTTCGGGCCAAACGTATGGCCCATCTTCATGAGAGCTCTGCCCGGTGCAACGGTTGAGCCGAAACGTCAAGCCTCGTAGCTAAGAGACGACCGTGAGTAAAAATACGCAAAATTTTGCGATTTTCAACCGACTTTCAAAAAGGAGGGGGTTCTCAATTCGTCTGTTGTTTTGTTTGTTTTTTGTTTGTTTGTATGTTACCTGATTTCTCCGCCAATTCTCGACCGATTTTAATGATTATTTTTTCATGAGTAGGGTATATCTCAGGGGTGGTCATTTCATAAATGTCATGAAAGAACACCACCCCTAAGTGTGGAAAATTAAGGGAATAACACTTCCACACTGAGGAATTTTTCAATCACCCACTTCCCGTCAACCGATTTGTAATATTATGTGATATTACTAAAAAGAGTGAAATAAAAAACACTGTTTTAAGAAAACATTGAAACGACTTCTAACCCTAAAAAGTATTAAATAATATTTTGAAAGCACATGTAACCTTTTGTGCTTTTTTACCGCCTTCTACTCAAGATCAAAATATTATTGAATACTTTTTAGGGTTTGATTGAAGTCGGTTCAATGTTTTTTGAACAGTTTTTTATATGTAAGACTCATTTTCTACAACATCAATACTAATAAATAAGTACCTAATCAATCAGTAAGGGAAATACTATAGGCACTACTAATAATAAATCTGTAAGGGATGGTCATGGAGTAAGTTACTTTGTTTTGTGAGATACTGCGTTTGTAGAATCTATGTATTTAACTAAAACGAAATTGACGATTTTTAGAAATATTTTGTGTATGTATGTATGTATATTCCACCATAACTCTTAAACCGATCATCCGAATTCCATGATAGTACAAGCACATTTAACTATACGTGACACAGGATAGGATTATAAGCACTAATTTCACGCGAGCGGAGCCGCGGGCAAAAGCTAGTAAATATATAAATGTATCGTACCTATAACCGAAACTTCGTAATGTTACGTAAGTATAATCAAAATAATGCCTTCATAGTCATAAATTGCAATTTTTCACCGTAGGAGAATAATTGTATGGGGGAAATACAAAATTAAAAATAATACATATTTTCTATACATGTATATTATACATATTATTATTTTTATACATTTAAAAGTATATACATATTTTTTTTTTTATTTTCTCTGCATGCCCTTCTCTTAATTAAAGAGTCACAAAACAGGTACGAATACGTAAAAATAATAATATTGTTTTCTAAATAACACTTCGACAAAAGTGTTTTTATGTTATTAATCTTAATTATTTTTTCTTTCCGTGATTAGAGTGCTTATTTGTTTGACATAAATATATTTATTTAATGTTTGAAATTATTAATTTACATAACGCATAATTTTTAAATGTTTTTTTATGTACACCAGCATGGGTAGTTGTGCCGAGAGACCAATGTTGCAGTCGACATAGCCAAAATCACCTCTCCTCGCGAAACCACGCTCAGTTAGGTGCCATGCCAGCAGATTTGCGGACTGTTGCTAGGCTGTCTATGTCTAGCCCGTTAATACGACGCTTGAAGACACCCAGGTTAAAGGATTCAGGAAATACACTCGCCGGTTGACAGTTCCACACACTAGCGGTGCGACAAAGAAACTATTTACAATTTATTATGCTGTACTGTGTGGCCCAAAATTAAATAAAGAATTTCAATTTGAAATTCTTCTTCGTGAATTCTCGGCCTTTTGCTCAAATGAAATTATTTCATAACCGTTATCTGGTGTGTTATCTACTTAGCAATATCTAGGTTTTAGCTGATAAGAAGCCTTCAAATACAAATGGCATCATCCAACGACCTCGAACTGAAATATCCGAGCGGTGATGGCTTAGACTCTTGATATCAAGATTCCGAGATTCGATTCTGGCCGACATGCACCAATGAGTTTTTTTCTGACGAAATAATTTACGTGCATACCTAACCTACAGTTCCCTCAAAACTTAAATGCCGCTCGATCTACCTGCGCAGTCAACGAATTTTAGGTCATCACTCGTAGATCATAGGGTAGACAAATTGTTTCACTGCACATGCGCGAACCCAAGATGCGAGTGACATTAAAGTCTACCCTATGTTCTACGAATTATGACCTAAAATTCGTTGACTGCGCAGGTAGGTGAGCGGCAGTTAAGTTTTGAGAGGACTGTACACTTGCTGCTTCACCATTCGGAACCGGTGTAGAACTGTAGGTCCCTTCCCTTGCCCCTTACTAGGAGGTAGGCTCTTTTAGCCTACTGGGTTGCTACCACCGTACTGGATGTAAGATGGCCGCATAGCAGCCTCGGTTGTGTTCTCTTCTAGCCCAGTATAGCCAGCAGTCCAAAGGGAAGTCTCCGGTATGGCACCTACCTTGTGATGGTGATATTGGCTGGTCGGAGCATATGCTTTGGTCCTCTGACTCAGCCATCCATACCGCATTGCCGCAAAATGTGGCGACGAGCCACCCATAAGGTGTCCAACGACGCCTATGGACATTGGGTCGCATTCTAGGGTTCCGAATGCCTTGCTGACCTGACAGGTGCCCATTCATGCCTCTCTTGAAGGCCCCGAGACTGTACGTGGGGAGAAATATGTGGGCAGGGTTAGCGTTCCAGAGTTTACCCGTTCTGAGGAGGAAAGATCTGCAGAACCGATTGGTACATGCATCCGCGGTAAGTCCAGCGTGTAGGGATGCAATCCCTGTCTAGTGTGCATTGTGGGGAAGTCAAATAGTTCCTCCGAGTACTCCCTATGAAATAAGCGATGCAATAGAACAAACTTCGGGCACCGACATCCCTAAGAAGTAGCAGTGGTTCCTAGATCGCGGGACACCTTGAGGTCACCCACTAGTCGCACGGCTCGACGCTGGATCGAGTCCAGAGACGCAAGCTGGTATTTAGCTGAGCCATCCCACAAGTGCGACCATTACTCCAAGCAGGACCTATCTGCGATTTATCCCATAATACCAATATTGTTGAATGTGTCCTCTCGCAGCTCACTGCATATTATACTACAAGCTAAAACTTGGGGTAGGTAACTTTCACAGTATGTAGGTAAGTACAGGAAAAGTTTTGAAACTATGGTTTCCGGTTCGGACCTCGTATATACAGGGTGTTCAGCACATGCACCGATAAATTTTTTTTGTAGGTAAGTGGGGTCATTTGCAACGTTTTGACCCATGATACCTTTTGTCAGATGTCACGTGGTACCGAGATACGATTTTTTTTCTTTATTTTTGAAAATTACCAAAATCACAGCTATAAACCCTTGTAACTTTTTTGTTTATGATTGTATCAGCACAAAATAAAATTTATTGAATTTTACAATGTATCATTGTTCTAGAAAAAATAATATTTCATAAATTTAATACCATGAAAAGGTTTTATGACCTCCCAGAGTCCCGAGAACGAGAAAAATTTGTGACAGAATCTTAATTTCTTAATTCATTAAAAAAAAACTAACAGCAATTGAGTGCTTCATTTTCTTTCAAAAAGTTCGCTAGTTTACGCCCTTTACAACGGTATACCACATGTCATACAAATAATTCACTATGTGGTCAAAATTGGGCACAGAGACAAAACAGAACGACAACACGGACACTAATCGGTGGTCGCTTCCCGTATTGAGAGCGTTTTCAAGAGCATTTTCAAATTTAGAACATGTACCGGTCGCGCGGGCACCCTTGCAAATTATCCCTTATTTTGTCGTTCTGTTCTGTCTCTGCGTTACATACATCGTAAAATTCAATAAATTTTAGTTCGTGCTGATAAAATCATAAACAAAAAAGTTACAAGGGTTTAAAGCTGGGATTTTGGTAATTTTTAAAAATAAAGAAAAAAAATCGTATCTCGATACCACGTGACATCTGCCAAAAGGTATCATGGGTCAAAACGTTGCAAAAGACCCCACTTACCTACAAAAAAAAAATTGTCGGTTCATGTGCCGAACACCCTGTATTTTGTGCAGTCACTGCTCACCGTTACCTTGAAAAGAAACAAGGAAACATGTTTACAAAACGTACGGTCTTATGGTTTGGTCTTACGTAAGAATATATAATGAGCATGTTGTTTAATACTATTACGTCTTAATGTTAGATGAATCATGAGAATCCGTCAATATAATCACATGTCTTCATTATTGGATTTCTCACCGCCTGACCCCTGAGTTAACGAAGGTCACTAGGATTTATCGACATGTTTTATTCAGTCTACTGAAAATGGGTTTGGCAGATTCGATTAATGGCAGAAAACCAGCGCTACCCCAGCCTAACCTTCGATAACAATTTTGTCCGTCTACGGGTCTCACACGCTAAGCCAAATGCCCCTTTCGCATTGAAGAAATGTTAGTGTGTTTTTGTTTTATTTCTTTTTAGGGATTATATAAATGATATGTTTCAAGGTTAAGGCGCTTAACGACGCCCATGGACTTTCGGTCGGATGCGGAGGTTGCAAATGCTATGCCGACCTGACAGGGCACCTGTCCCATATCGAAGGACCCGAGATTGTAAAGGGTTTTCCATTAAGAGCGCTCGAACTTTGAAATTAAATAAAATGGACCAATTTTGGACGACATCTTCGCATAAATGGGGCTCAATTTCATGAAGAACGCGAGATGTTGGCCTTCAGGGCGGCAATTGTCTGTGGTTTGTTTGCATAGACGTTTCACGTAGCCCCACAAAAAGTAGTCGAGCGGTGTTAAGTCACACGATCTCGGTGGCCAGTTGATGTCGCCACCACGCGAGATGACAAAGCCCTCGAACTTCGCATCCAATAAATTTAATGTTTCCCGTGATAATAATAAATTTTAACTATTTCTACGCGTTGTTCAAGCGTGTAGCGTTCCATGGTGAAATGTCACGACTAAATATGTATTCCCGCCAAATTTTACAGCTGTCACTTTTCCAAGATGGCCGCTATACGTTGTCAAAGTTCAAGCGTTCCTATTGAAAAACCCTTTACTTTGTCTTTAATTTAATTAAAAATTTGTCAAAAATCTGTCAACTCACTGTATAGGTGAGATACCTGCGCTGCAGCAGGGCGGAGCGGCTCGGTGCGTATTCTTTGTATGAAATTTAAGTACCTTGGCGACCGATCTTCGGTCGGATTTTTTTTTGGTAACGGATTTTCTCAGTGACACCTATCTAGATAAACTTGGAAAATATAACATTATCTAAATACAAAATTTCATCTAGGGCCGCTTGCGAGAAATATATACGAGTACAAGATATCTATTTAAAATATTATATACACAGGTGAAGTAAACTGCACTACGCGAGTACGCGACACAGCAATTCGTATTCGAACAATTTTGTGCCGCGACGTTCCGCGCGACGTACCTACCTAAGAATATAGAAAATATGAAAATTAAGTAGTTCCCCGAAGCAAAATCTAATAATAATTTACTATATTGGTACAAATTCCTCACAGTTTTTCTCATGTCTCATCAACACACAAATGTGTTGGATACTTCAGAGTAAAACTTTTTTGAAAAATCTTAGCGAAGCCTTGGACGAACGCTCGGGGCAAACGTGAATCGTTGCTAGCTGTCATGTCAGTCTGTGTAATTACGCTCAACAACAAAAATATGACATAACCACGCCAATCATTAAGTTATTATTATTATTTTTTTGTGTACATATACAGACAAAACATCGAAGTGAGTACCTATGTATAAAAATAAACCGGCCAAGTGCGAGTCGGACTGGCGCACCGAGGGTTCCGTAGCATCACGTTATTGGCTGATTTGTATTATTTGTCGTTTTACTTTAGAGTTTGCACTATAATCACAGCACGTTTGACGCTCGTATGTGTTATAGTTTTTAAAATAGAGCAAAAACAAGAAAAAGTTGAAAAAAAAACATGCTTCTTGTATGGGTTATATTTTTGTTTTTTTTTTATTATTATTTGTTAGTATATCCTTCATAATACATATTCTTTGAAAATTTCAACCAGCTACCTATTACGGTTCAAAAGATACAGCCCTTCCGCTGACTGCGGAGCGGTCAATATCGACCGCTAGAGCATGTAAATATACAAACAAATACCATTTGTAGCTAGAATATTTATCTGTAAATACAATCCATTCGTTAGTTCATAAAGTTTCATGGAAAAATCTTCCAAAATGATTTTTTTTCTAGCACCTTCAGCTACACCAGGTGGGCGGGCGCCACCTGATGTAGGTGAAGGATTGTTTTGGTTAATGCTCCCAAAAGGTAGGACAGACAGACAGACGACGGCGTAGGCTTAGTAATAGGGTCCTGTCCCGTACGGATACGGAACCCTAAACATCCGTCAAGTCTGGCACTTAATGTTTGGTTTCATTTAGTTTTTGATCAAGGTCAGCCGTAACTACAGACAGAATGTTTAGGCAACGAACTGATGTATAACAAATGGTGTCCTAGAAATTACCAAGAAAACCTAGTTTTCTTGCTAATCGCCACAGAACAGCGATCGGAAGCCGTTTCCCAGCCGGCCGCCCCGCAGCAGTTCTTGCTGTGTTACATATTGTGGTATTTTTTGGATTTCAGGGAAAAGTATATTGTCAGCCTCGGTAGCTCAGTGGTGCGGCCGGTCGACTGTTGTTAAGCGACGCTGAGCGCGGTCAGTACTTGGATGGGTGACCGCTCGACCGTTGGAGGCTGACCGTGGTTCGGATTCCACGTAAAACTGTAGGTCCCTTCCCTTCTTACCTAACTAGGTGGTAAGGTTTATCCCGGCCGGGCTGGTACCACCGCACTGACCGAAACGTCGGTCGAAACGACTACCTATGTAAATAGTTCGTGTTTTCCGTCCAGTTTAGTGTATCCGACATGAAATGAAGGGAAGCACTGACATGGCACCTAGTTCACACGGTGTTATGGGCTGACATCACGGATGTTGTAGGTGATGTAGGCAACCGTGTCAGTTTCCATAAAAAAACTAATTATGTACCTACCTATGTGAAATTGAGCTAATTTTGACATTCTGTGCCTCCAGTGAAAAAGGTTCCAAGTTTATAAAATATGTAGTTATTTGATTCACTCACTTCACATGTTTCAGCATTGCGCAAGCAAAAATCTTCGAATGACTCACGGTAAGGAAGGACCGTTGCGAACTCACGCCGCTAACTACATCTAACGGCTGAATTGGCGAACAATTTTCGGAACTATTGTAACGCGCTCAAAGCCGTTCCGCTATTCGACAATAGATGTCGCTGCAAACAACAGATAATTTGCAATTTTTAACAATAGGTGTCGCTAGGAGGTTTTGCTTCGCATTTTGGTTTTGACCTTGTAGTATTAGTCGTTTTATATTTTTTCATAGCTTGTGCTAGGTAGGTACGAACGAAGGTATATGAAAGCTCTACTAGAGGTAAGTGACCTATTATTTTTCTTAGAATTTGAAGCCAGAGTTTTATTAGAATTAGAGGCTGTATTTTTTACCGAATACTTACTTAGAACGATGACGAACTAAATGTTTTCTCTTCATGGTGCAATGTTGGCCCAATGAGGTCTAGTTTCGTTTGTTAATAAATTAAAATATTAGGCAATAATAAAAAAATTTTTTTTTTCCTATTTCTTAAGTTCTTTATTTTCGATCATTTCTATCGAATCTCAAATTTAGGTTGTTATTACCGTGTTGTCTGCATCTCTCCCCGTGCATGTCGTAAAAAGCGACTAAGGAATAAGGACAAGATATAAGGACAGACTAAGGAATAAGAAAGCGGCGGGTGGCCGAGTGGTTTGGGCATCGGCTTCTCATGCGAGAGGTCCGCGGTTCGAATCCCGTCGGCGTGTACCAATGAGTTTTTTCTGACGAAAAAATTTACGTGCATACCTACACCTTTGTGTATACATATGTATAATTAATGACAATAAATAATATTTTTCTTTCTTTCTTTCTCTACACCTGCTGCTTCAACGTTCTGAACCGGTGTAAAACCCTTGTTAAAAGTGTAGGTCCCTTCCCTTGCCCCTTACTAGGTGGTAGGCTCAAATTGTAGCCGACTGGATTGATACAACCGTACTGGATGTAAGATGGCCGCATAGCAGCCTCGGTTGTGTTCTCCTCTAGTCCAGTATAGCCAGCAATCCAGACCTGTGGTATCGTGTCGAGTTGGACACGAACGCAGCCCGGTGCACAGGAATCAAGCGAGCGTGCGCGCCCCGTGTACGACGCCGCGCGTGCTCGATTAAACTCGGCTCAGCCTAGCTGGCCCGTTTCGTGTTCGTGTCACGCACGACACGAGCCAGCCCGCTGTACACGAGACGGAAGTTATTATGCCACAAGTGGGCCTGGGCCATGATTTAGCAATGATATTGTATTACCGTGTGGGGCCGGTACTTAAAAAGAATAACCCCACTGCATCTCTACCCGTGCATGTCGTAAAAGGCGACAAGCTGACAAGACAGGCAGGGCTGAAGTCTAGTGTAGCCAGAGCCAGACTAATCCCAAAACAAAAGAGTTTCTTTTGTTTCTTTGACATCTTATTCCTAATTATAGGAAAAAATTTGCGTTGGGCTGACATTGTATAAGTAAGAAATAAATAAAGAAATCCTAAATTCTTGTAGGTGCGCGCGCGCATAATCACATCAGCATGCCGTCAACACGGTTCGTGCTTATCGTGTCGACCGGGCGTCGGGCTGGCCTAGCTAGCACGGAAACACGATCGTGCTCGGAACATTTCGGCTTGCACGCACCGTGTTCGGGCTGTACCCGAAACTGTCGTGCGCGATTTCGTGCCGCAAACCGACACGACAGACACCTCTGCAGCAATCCAGGGAAGTCTCCGCTATGGCACCTACCTTCTCGGAGGTGATATTGGCTGGTCGGAGCATGCGCGGGGCCGTGCAGGATAACTACCTCCCAGTTTGGGACGATCCTTCCACCCAGTCATGCAGCAGGTGGGTCTTCGTGCCTTACTTGGAGCTTGATGCGAAGTTAATACGTCCGTCCGAATCGAATACTTTGCGAAACTTCGTGGTCGGTGTTGTGCTGATATTAACAGAGTCCTTGCAGCACAACACCGATTGTCCAGCTTACCCTATTTTCGTGATACAGCCTGTGGTATGTATGTATGTATGTTTATTTACCTATTTATTTATTTATAATTATTCTACATCACCTTACAGAGTTCTAGGCCACTTCTTAACCTTCATCGTAGGGCTGGTTGACCTAGCGCAGCGGTTCCTAATTATATTTTAATCGGCAGTCCTCAGTGAATTTTTGGAGACTCAAGTAGGTACCTCTGATTAAAATGTTTAAATCAAACAATTATCACATGGTTGTTATTTTTACATAGGTAATAATGTGTATCGATCGTGTAAATAATGTATTCGAGTCCAATAGCTATTTAGCAATCACAATATGTAGTTTGTACCGTGTGGGGCCGGTACTTTAAAAGAATAGCCCCACTGCATCTCTCCCAGTGTATGTCGTAAAAGGCGACTAAGGGATATGACTCCCTTCTTATATTACTAGGTGGTAGGGTTCAACCCGCCCGGGTTGGTACCACCGCACTGAATGAAAGGTCGGTCGAAACGGCTATGTAAATAGTTTGTGTTTTCCGTCCAGTTCAGTGTAGCCGGCACGACCGAAGGGAATCACTGACGTGGCACCAAGTTCATCCGGTGTTATGGGCTGACATCACGGATGTTGTAGGTGATGAAGCCAACCGTGTCAGCATCAATAAAAAAAAAATATATAATACGAAATGGAATGGGTCCCACTCAACCATTGGAGACAATTTTCACCAACGAGATTAGTGAGACGCTGTCGGTTTTTGTAGAGGTAGACGTAGCCATTAAGTGCGGCCACGTGTACCCCTTCTCTTGAGCCTGCGTACCCCTGGGGATACGCGCACCACTATTTGGGAACCGCTGACCAATTTTTTTTTGTGGATACTGACACGGTTGGATACATCACCTAAACATCCGTGATGTCAGCCCATACCACCAGGTGAACTAGGTGCCATGTCAGTGCTCCCCTTCGGTCGTGCCGGCTACACTGAACTGGACGGAAAACACAAACTATTTACGTTTCATTCAGTGCGGTGGTACCAACCCGGGCGGGTTAAACCCTACCACCTAGTAATATAAGAAGGGAGTATCCCTTAGTCGCCTTTTACGTCATACACGGGGAGAGATGCAGTGGGAGCTATTCTTTTAAAGTACCGGCCCCACACGGTACACCTAGCGGATAACTTAATTTCAGACAAACGAAATCGCTTATTCCATGGAGAGTGCTCAGAAAAGTGCTTCACCTCCCCACCGCGGTCTGAGCAGAGATTGCATCCCTACACTACACACACGCTGGACTTACCGTCGCGGCCGATGCGTATTCATTCTGTTCTGAAGATATTTCCTCTACAGAACCGTTACCTAAGCTCTAGAATGCTCTCCCTGCCCTAAATAGTTCCACTTAAGTACAGTCTCGGTACTCCTTTGAAGGAAAGGGGTGTCAATAGGCACCTGTCATGCCGGCATGGCATTGGTAACCCCTGAATACGACCGAAAGGCGCCACATGTCGCGCCAAGAACGTTAGAAGAGATTGGACGTCGGATTGTCCAGTGTCCAATGCTTAAGAGAACCAGCTGATTGGGTGGAATCGGGTGGTATCGCGCTCTGATTGGGTGGTAACGAATTTTATTTGTACGTTTTTACAAATATTGTAGGTATTACGCTGGCGCGGGGAAAGTCCGACGTCCCTTAACGTTCTTGTGTCGCGCATTCTATTAAAAAAATTGGCTGTTAGGTAATTCTAAACGAACATTCAAAAACATTGGGTAGCTATGCTAGGTCTACTGAACACTTAGCCACAGATTACTTAACTTAGCACACATTATGTGGGTGGAATGCAGGAAGCTGATGTGTCATGTATCCTGGCTAGACAAAACGGATTTAGCTGCTAACCCTCCTACGCAAGGTCGTAAGCAAATCGGAATAGGGAAATCCAATAGGTCCAAGAATAGGATTCTCTGAAATCCTCTATGACTAATAAATACCCCATTGAGTGGAATATCTACGGCACAGATTAATAAAATACCCCTTGCTGGCAGAATCTTACTAAGAACACGTTCCGATTCCACGCTGTGTGACGCAAAACGCATCGCACTCGAGACGTGACGTGACGCATCGGCTCGCGTCGCGTAACCCCCCTCCCCCCCCCCCCCCCCCCCCCGGGCCTCCCACACTTCCCCCACCGTCTCCCCGCCTCACAGCCTGCCTACGTCTCTGTGTGACGAGGCTTGCCCCGACTACGTAGATTGACCTTGTACGATACTTCGTTGATCCAATAAACACGATATGAGTTAAACGGTTGTGATTGTATGATACTTTGGCAGCTTATAGAGTAAGAAAAATTTAATATTTACTTTTTTGAGTTTGGAAGATACACCAATGAGGCGAACGGCTCGTCGCTGAATAGAATCCAAGGCTGAAAGAAGGTACTCAGGAGAACCCTCCCAAAGATGAATGCAATATTCCATCGCCGGTCTTACTTGTGCTTTATAGAGTGTAAGCAGTTGGACCGACAATCGAATATAAATATATATATATGTACTAAAGGAAATAATCGTCCACTCCCATGCGCCCCACCTGTTTAGATTAGCGTTACAATTATGTTATGACTAGTAACGTTTGATATCCATCTATATAAAATAAATTTATGTCCGCAAATGTTTATCAATACTGTTTTGAAAACGATTAACAGTGTTTAGTTTAACAACATTATAGTGTGACTTGTTCCCAAGGTCTATGGATATGGCGGGTGGCATAGTGACAAGGTTCCACCAAAGGTCTCCCAAGAGACATGAGGTTCGGAATATATTTTGTACCAATGTAGTGGATTTTTTAACAATATCGGACGGAACCAAAGACATTAAACTCACGACGGAACCCTCTGTGTGTTAGTAAATTTCGCGCTTAACAGGATACAGTCAGCCTCGATAGCTCGTGGTCGTGGCTCGTGGACAGTCGACTGTCGCTATTGTTGGTTAAGCAACGCTGGGCCGGTCAGTACCTGGATGGGTGACCGCTCGACCGTTGGAGGCTAACCGTGGGGTAGGGTTCAACCCGCCCGGGTTGGTACCACCGCACTGAATTAAACGTCGGTCGAAACGGCTATGTAAATAGTTTGCGTTTTCCGACCAGTTCAGTGTAACCGGCACGACAGAATGGAAGCACTGACATGGGACCTACCTAGTTCACCCGGTGTTATTGGCTGACATCACGGATATTGTAGGTGATGTAGGCAACCGTGTCAAATTCCATTTAAAAAAAAATTGGTCCTTTTTTGGTGTCACTAATATCACTCCCCGTTGATTACCTCACTTTGCCTACGTGACTAAAAGTCAACATTTAAAGGTATTTCAAATTCTTTCAAAACAGAACCCTTCTCTGATTCACATGAAGACGTAACGGCGAGGTGCATTTTTGCGGTTTGGAAATTCTGTGTTCAGATTTAGGGAGATGAGTTGCACGAGGAAAGTACATACATACAAATATGCCATATTGCTGTATCACGGCAATGAGGGTAGGCAGAGTAATCGGTGTTGCGCTGCAAGAACTATCAAGCAGCAAGTAAGATTTTTAAGGAAACTGACACGGTTGGCTCTATCTACTACTACCTACGTCCGTGATGTCAGCCCATAACACCTTGGTGAACTAGATGCCATGTCAGTGCTTTCCTTCGGTCGTGCCGGCTACACTTAACTGGTAAGTATGAAAAGTAATTAAAGGTATAAAACACCAGGAAAGTGGTGCCATACACGCGCCAGTGAAACGCTAACACAACGTAAGCGGTATATTACCATATTTTTGAAACTATTCAGTAATATTTTTCCATGTTATCGATATGTTTATGCAACATTAAATAAGGTTTTCTCTCTGGCATTGCATCGTTTAAGAATTGCATTAGATGCAAGTCCCGAAGACCTAAAGAATGACGACAAGAAATCACTGCAAACTATAAGCCCGTCTTTGAATCTCATACATTTTAACTAGAACCTGTTAATTTATTACATACTAGCTTTTGCCTGCGGCTTCGCTCTCGTGAAATTCGTATTTAAAAAGAAGAAAGTAAGTAAGCCCGCTACCGTACCTCTATTTCGGCGCGCGGAACAATTCGGTTTATAAGAGACCCACATCTTAGCGTAACCGGAATTGAATTTTATTTAGCCTATCCTGTGTCCCGTATAGTTAATTGTGCTTGTATTAAGTTTTATCAAATTCGGATGATTGGTTTAAGAGTTATGGTGGAACATACACAAACATACAGAAAATATTTCTAAAAATCATCACTTTATTTTTAGTATTATACATAGAGTCTACAAACGCAGTATCTCATCATAAAACAAAGTAACTTACTCCATGATCATCCCTTACAGATTTATTATTAGTAGTATAGTATAGATAGGATAGTATTAAGAAGATATAGTGGCAAGGATTGAGAAAGGGATGCTTCGGTGGTTCGGTCATGTTGGAAGAATGGATGATAGGAGACTAACGAAATAAATTTATGAAGCAAATGTGAGTGGATGAGTCGGGAAGGGTCGCCCTAGACGCACGCACCTGAACCAGATCGGGCATGTGCTCAAAAATGGTCAAGTGCGTAGTGCCCGTAACCGACGAGCATGCATGAAGAACATTATGGGAGTGGAAGAGGCGGCAAAGGTGTGTCAGGATCGTGGCACGTGGAGATCCGTTGTCTCTGCCTACCCCACCGGGAAACAGGCGTGATGCTATGTATGTATGTAGTATATTGATAATTATGCGTTACGTTGAATTAGAAATGGACCATTTTCCCACCGCCGCGCGCCGCGCCGCCGCCGCTGCTGTTTCTGCTCAACCGACTCACTCCTGCCGTCTTTTAAAATTTTGCCCAATTTACTATGCATACATAACGTCGTCAGTTTTCCAATGGGTTAGGCAGAAACAAGAAATCTCCACACATAAAAGTAATCTCTCAGCCACGTGGCGATATAGCCTGAAGGGAGAACTAAGGGCCTAGATATGAAGTTAATTTGTCTCGAAAAGGTCGTATTGTTTCCCGAGCTCAGTTTCCTGAGAAGGGAAGCGGAAAAGGAAGTTTGCAGGAGCGCAGTTTTCCACTGCTTCACATCCGGGAAGTGCAGGAAAATCATACGCGTGTAACTTTTCCTAATTGAGGCTTCGGGATAAGGTTCATTCTTACTAGTACGTGAGACGTTGGTAACTTAGTTACGTTATTACCTTTTGCGAAATATATGGAACTATTAATTTTGTATTCAGTTGTATAAGCAGCTTTATCTATAATCAGTGTAGCCGGCACGATCAAAGGGGGAAGCACTGACATGGCACCTAGTTCACCCGGTGTTATGGGCCGACATCACGGACGTTTTAGGTGATGTAGCCAACCGTGTCAGTTTCCATAAAAAAAAAACACCGGGAGCAAGAGTATCTATAAACTTATATAAGTTCTTGTTAATTATAAGATTTTTTTTCAGTTTGTAATTTGGTTACGTTTGTTGGGGGTGAAAAAAATTCAAAAATATTTAAAATGTAAACAATAATTTGCTATTTATTACAAGCAATAAAAACTTACTTAATTACTTATATAAAATATTTCACTAAAAT
Source organism: Nematopogon swammerdamellus (assembly GCA_946902875.1). Taxonomy (NCBI): domain Eukaryota; kingdom Metazoa; phylum Arthropoda; class Insecta; order Lepidoptera; family Adelidae; genus Nematopogon; species Nematopogon swammerdamellus. The sequence continues at coordinate 17,492,654 of OX336345.1, forward strand.
TTGAACTGGGGATAGAGCGGAGTGTTCGAGGACATGTCTCATTCCCACACTGCATCGCAATGTGTATGTTTGTTTGGTTTGTAAAAATTTTAACCTGCGCCTGAAATATTATTCATTTATTGACACATTTCTTTTTTTTATATTAATTTTACATAAAAAACTTAAATCTAAAATTAATATAAAATAACAAAATGAAATTTCCACCACCGGCGGCGGGGCGAACCCAGGCTACCGATGGGCGGACCCGAGAGAGAGAAACCTTCGGACAATTCGAGCGGTGTCGAGCAAGACCGCCTTCTGCATCTGACCCTTGATCCAAGCAAGTGGCTCTAGCGAGAGCCTCTTGAGATGATGGTCGAGGCTCTTCGCTATCAGCCCATGCGCAGAAACGACTATGGGCACAACGATCGTCGAGTCCACGGGCCACATGTCGGTAACCTCATGAGACAGATCGATGTATTTTAACATCTTGTCTTTTTCTGCCTTCACAAGGTTCTCGTCATGCGGCACCGTGATGTCGACGAGCGCTGCTATTCATTATTATTATGGTGGTAAGCTCAAATTTTTGCCGACTGGGTTAGTATCACCGTACTCGACGAAAGTGGCCGCATAGCAGCTTCAGCCGAGTTCTCCTCTAGTCCAGTACAACCAGCAATACAAAGGGAAGTCTGGTATTGCACCGTCCCGGAGGTGATATTGGCTGGTCAGAGCATGTGCTCTGGCCCCTCTGATTCAGCCACCCATAAAAATACATACCTATTATACATTTAGAAAGATAAATGTTCCAAATGGCCAGGCTAAGGAAAACATATCAAACAATTTAAAACCAGTTAAGAAACCACACAACAATGTATTTCATTTAAAAAGTTGGTGTAATTCGTAATATGTAGGTTACCTTAATTTGGCACAAACATTTTACACATACAATTCTAAGCCACACTGAATGACATGTCGGTTGAAACGGCTGTGTAAATAGACCTGGGCGCGGTCAGTACTTGGATGGGTGACCGCTCGACCGTTGGAGGCTGACTGTGGTTCGGATTCCACGTAAAACTGTAGGTCCCCTGCCTTCTTACCTTACTAGGTGGTAGGGTTTATCCCGCCTGGATTGGTACCACCGCACTGAATGATAGTTATCTTGTCCAAATACTTTGCTAAACGTGGTGGTCGATGTTGTGTTGCAATTTTCCAGAGTCTTGCAGCACAACACCGATTACCCTGCTTACCCTGATTGTCGGGATACAGCGTGTGTGGCATGCATGTATGTAGGTATGTGTGTATGTAATTCTAAGCCAAATTCTCAAACACAAATATCTACTGAAGTACAACTGACAAATACCTAATAACTGCTGTGACACAATTTGGTCTCTTTGTAAATTATTTTTTCTCCCGCAGTTTCCAATTAAAACGCGCATCAAATACATACTTGCGTAACCAACGCGGTCATGAGCTCTCAGCTTTGCGCGTACAACATGTGTGAGTCAGTCGACGTTGAGTCACTCATTGATCGGTTCCACCGGCCTTTATGAATGAAACGCACAGATGAATTCTTGAAACTGCCGTGCGCATCGTCCAGTGGCGGGAAATTTCAACTTACTCACAGCCACTGGACCATAGCAAGTGACTTGCAAATATGGCGGATTAGGCGCCTGCAGTCTGGTAGGTTTCTATTCCGTTCAATGAAACCAGAATGAAACGCTTTGCAATGGAAAAGTTGTTCCTTTTGATTCATTTTATAAAAATGAAGATATGTAATGTAAGTTAAAAATTACAAATAATAAACATGATATCAAAATTAAGTCAGCCTCGGTAGCTCTGTGGTGCGGTCGGTCGACACATTTATTAAGCACACCTGGGCGCGGTCAGTACTTGGTTGGGTGACCGCTCGACCGTTGGAGGCTGACCGTGGTTCGGATTCTACGTAAATCTGTAGGGCCCTTCCCTTCTTACCTTACTAGGTGGTAGGGTTTATCCCGCCCGGGCTGGTACCACCGCACTGAATGAAAGGTTGGTCGAAACGGCTAACTACGAGTATGTAAATAGTTCGTGTTTTCCGTCCAGTTCAGTGTACCCGACATGAAATGAAGGGAAGCACTGACATGGCACCTAGTTCGCCCGGTGTTATGGGCTGCCATCACGGATGTTGTAGGTGATGCAGCCAACCATGTCAGTTACCATAAAAAAACAATTCAAAGTTTCAAACAATTAAAAATAATATCATTCATCCATCATGCATGCATGAATGTATCAATATGCATGTTTAATCAAATTAAATTCATTTATTTTATTATCGAACACTAGCGGTCGTATGCGGGGACTCGAGAACCACTAATACGAGAAATAGGTTATTTTACGACAGCTGCATAATATTTTGACTATTTACCATGGAAATTGGGAGAACACTACATAGGTACATCGAAATTATTAACTGACTTCATAAAAAGGAGCTTATCAATTCGACCCGTAGGTATGTATGTAATATCGTTGGCATTGCACGGTTTCTAAAAACGTGTGCCAAATTTCATAATTGTGTATATATCGGAAACTAGAAATCGAATTGGCACAATTATTTTTTTATTTGATTATTTTGTATTGTACCTTCGGTCGTGCCGGCTGCACTGAACTGGACGGAAAACACAAACTATTTACATAGCCGTTTCGACCGACCTTTCGTTCAGTGCGGTGGTACCAACCCGGGCGGGTTAAACCCTACCACCTAGTAATATAAGAAGGCAGTCTTATCCCTTAGTCGCCTTTTACGACATACAGAGATGCAGTGCAACTATACTACGCTTATATTTTTATCGCGACGTGAAAGTAAAATAAAAAAACCTGTGTTATTTATTTATTTATTTATTAAAGTATTTAATTGAAAAAAAAATGTAACGCATTGATGTAAATTTCATGATATAAATGAGCGTATTTATTTATTTATTTATTTAAATGTGAGACCTCATAGAGCTGTTCATTATGAATCGTTATATACACATTACATAACTCATTATATACACGTTCACACGAAATGCATTCGTCAAGGAAAATGCATCTGACTCGACACACACTTATGACACGAGTCAAATATTGGCTGAATGATTCAAGTGATTCAAATGCGGTCATCGTTAATGATATCAACGGAAGTGCCATATCGGAAATCCGTCTAACGATTTAGCACATACATACCACACGCCTTATCCCGACAATCGGGGTAAGCAGAGTAGTCGGTGTTGTGGCAAGGAATAAGCGAAGCAAGTTCCTCCGAGCAGCGTCCATGACGGTACCTGTAGAACAGACTGAGTGACCCTACAAATCGTCTGTGACTGAGAGCGTGGAGTGTGTGGAGCGTGCGGTTGGAAACCCACGCTTTAGATAATCCATCGTCACTATGCGTGTGTGTGTATATCACACATGATATAATCAAATTCTAATATTAAATCCGTGTGTTAATAATAGTAGCACAAGTCTAATATTAGATCCGCCTACATAATCACTCCGCTTGACCTTAAACACAAATAGACGTCAATGGTCTTATGCAAAAGTTACATATCTAAACATATTCTAAGCCCAACCGGATATTCTGCACGTTAGAGAGAGAGAAACCAGTAGATTTGTGGGCGCGTAAGGTGAAAAGTCGAAAAGTAAGGAGAAAAAGAATTTCATAAATAAATTTTTCTTGATTCCTTATTTCCAGATGCACGACTATTAACCGACTTAAAATGTAAAAAAAACTGTTAAAAAAGCAATTTCTCCGACTTTAAAAACAACTAAAAATAAAAATGTATTTAATAATTGAGTTGAAGGCGGTACAAAAGCACACAAATGCTTCATCTATCAATTTGAATTAATTGAACTCTGAAATGGTATAGGCTGACAGTGGGCGGGCACTCCTGCCGGCCTGATACACTCCTGTGGGAACTAGGTGCAATGACATCGCTTCCAATCAAGTGAAACATTTTCGGTTCCTCCATACATTTCCCATGAAAGTTCAGAATAACGCTTTGTCACTTTGATAATGGAAGGAGAGAATTGCTCACACATCAGGAGGCTGTATTCGTGTCTCACAGCCTGCTGACTAATCGAACATTTTCTCCAATACAACATCCGTGACCGGCGGCGGCGCGTGCTCTGCGAAGAAAAACATTAAATGAACATATTTTTTCCTAAAACGCATCATTTTAACAATGCTGCCTACTTATATTTTATTAAAATATATTTTTTATCAAAGCTCAAACTATAGGTCTATCAGGTAGACTGGGAGAAAATGCACAACGCAAGATATCCGTCCTAGCCACAAATAAAGTGGCATAAAGTGCTTCCCTTTAAAATTGCATATATAGTATAGATATAGATAGTATATTATAGTGTAGAGACATAAAGGTTGACTGTAAGAAATCTCTGTAAATGATAAGTCCGCCTTTGCACCTTGTGTAAATTATTACTGTTGACTGTTTCTTGCCTGAATAAAGCATTTACTACCTATCTATTTATTATTAAAATTACAATATAGTTAAAAATGCAATGACATCGCAAAAAATCGTACTCAGGCTCATAGTTCGTCATATATTTTCGGAGCATATTCTTTGTCATAGACATTTCCATCCCCCATCCTTACTAATGTCCTTTAAAGGGAATTAGTCATGCATACTATAGCTAACTGACATTTAGGAGATGATGCCCTAGATGAGATCACACCCAAGACGTCAAACCGGCTCGGGGGCGACATTAGTTCGGTACTAATCATCGTTCGATAAATCGATACACATTAGTCCGGTAATAGTCTGCAGGCCTAGACTGCAGGCATTGTGCAGTGATGCAGTCTTTCGTTGATGAGTAAAATAGTAATTAGATATGGTAGTTAGGTGATGATAGCACGCGCGTGTTTAGTTAGCGGCAAACATTTTTTGTAAATTAGACTAAGTGAACATTGTGAACATTGAAAATTATTTCCAGTGAAGTTTGTTTTATATTTTTTATTGAAAGCTCGACGTGATCACAGCATATATATGGCTAAAGCAGTATGGAAACTAGGCCTATTTGTTAAAATAAGTACCTACGCTCCATTGGAGCGTTAGGGATGTCAATCAACTTTTTTTTGCAAAATTGTAAAATTATTATTTATTAAAACATTTATTTAGGTTCTGTAATGTAATGATCAAATAATCAATATAATCAATCATCAATAATAAGTTCAAAACGTGGTTGCTATAAATATGAATTGATATAACTTTTCTCGACTTTTGTCAACTTTCATTAACTTTTGTAAATTGTTTACAACTTTTGTCAGCTCTTGTCAACCATTGTAAATGTTTGTCAACTTTTCTCATCTTTTGCCAATTTCAGTCATCTTTTGTCAACTTTTATCGACTGTTGTCAAGTCTTGTCAATGTGTGTCAACCTTGGTAAACTTTTGTGAGCTTTCGTCAACATTTGTCAACTTTTGTCATCTTTTCTCAACTTTCATCGACTGTTGTCAACTCTTGTCAATGTTTGTCAACCTTGGTTACTTTTGTCAACTTTCGTCAACATTTGTCGACTTTTGTCATCTTTTGTCAACGTTTGTCAACTTTTGTCTATTTTTCTCGATGTTTGTCAAATTATAGCCACTTTTGTTCTCTTTTATCAACTTTTCTCATCTTTTGCCAACTTCTGTCACCTTTTGTCAACTTTTATCGACTGTTGTCAACTCTTGTCAAGTTTTGTAAACTTTTGAGAACTTTTACCAACTCTCGGTAACTTATGTCAACTCTTGTCAACTTTTGTCAACATTTGTCAACTTTTGTCAACTTTCGTCAACTTTTGTCAACTTTTGTGAACTTTCGTCAACGTTTGTCTACTTTTATGGCTTTTGTCGACTTTTGTTAACTTATAGCCACTTTCGTCATCTTTTGTCAATTTTTGCCAACTTCTATCAGCTTTTGTAAAATTTTAACGACTGTTGTCAACTTTCGGAAATTTTTGTCAACTTTTGCCAACTTCTGTCACCTTTATGAACTTAGGCCAGCTTCCGTCAACTTTTCTCAACTTTCGTCATCTTTTGTCAACTTTTACTAACTTCTGTTAACTTTTAACCACTATTGTCAACTTTTGCCAAGTTCTGTCACTTTTATGAACTTTTGTCAGCTTTCGTGAACTTTTGTCAACTCTTGTCAACGTTTGTCAACGTTCGTCAACTATTGTTAATTAATGTCAACTAAGTATTGTCAACTTTTTCATATTTTGTCTACGTTTGTCAACTTATGTCAGCTGTTTGTCAACTTTCGTCAACTTTTCCCATCTTTTGTCCAGTTTTCAACTTTCGTTAACTCTTGTCAACTTTAGTCAACTTATGTAAACTCTTGTCAACTTTTGTCAACTCCTTGTTAACGAAAGCTGACAAAAGTTCATAAAAGTGACCAAAGTTGACAACAGTGGTTAAAATATGATAAAAGCTGACAAACGCTGAGAGAAGTTGGCAAAAGTTGACAAAAGATGACGAAAGTGGCTATAAGTTCACAAAAGTCGAGAAAGTATACAAAAGTTGACAAACGTTGACAAAAGATGACAAAATGTTGACGAAAGTTGACTAAGGTTGACAAACAACCACAAGAGTTGACAACAGTCGATAAAAGTTGACAAAGATGACAAATGTTGACGAAAGTTGACAAAAGTTGACCAAGGTTAGATTGACATTGACACGAGTTGACAACATTCGATAAAAGTTGACACAGGTCGATAAAAGTTGACAAAATATGACAAAAGTAGACAAAAGCCGACGAAGGTTAACAAACATTGACAAGAGTTGACAACAGTCGATAAAAGTTGACAAAAGTTGACAAATGTTGACGAAAGTTGACAAAAGTTGACCAAGGTTGACAAACATTGACAAGAGTTGACAACAGTCGATAAAAGTTGACAAAAGATGACAAAAGTTGACAAATATTGACGAAAGTTGACAAAAGTTGACCAAGGTTGACAAACATTGACAAGAGTTGACAACAGTCGATAAAAGTTGACAAAAGATGACAAAAGTTGACAAATGTTGATGAAAGTTGACAAAAGTTGACCAAGGTTGATAAACATTGACAATAGTCGATAAAAGTTGACAAAAGTTGACAAATATTGACGAAAGTTGACCAAGGTTGACAAACATTGACAAGAGTTGACAACAGTCGATAAAAGGTGACAGAAGTTGGCAAAATATAAGAAAAGTTGACAAAAGTTGACAAGAGTTGACATAAGTTACCGAGAGTTGGCAAAAGTTCTCAAAAGTTTACAAAACTTGACAACAGTCGATAAAAGTTGACAAAAGGTGACAGAAGTTGGCAAAAGATGAGAAAAGTTGACAAAAGTTGACAAGAGTTGACATAAGTTACCGACAGTTGTCAAAAGTTCTCAAAAGTTTACAAACTTAACAAGAGTTGACAACAGTCGATAAAAGTTGACAAAAGGTGACAGAAGTTGGCAAAAGATAAGAAAAGTTGACAAAAGTTGACAAGAGTTGACATAAGTTACCGAGAGTTGGCAAAAGTTCTCAAAAGTTTACAAAACTTGACAAGAGTTGACAACAGTCGATAAAAGTTGACAAAAGGTGACAGAAGTTGGCAAAACATGAGAAAAGTTGACAAAAGTTGACAAGAGTTGACATAAGTTACCGAGAGTTGACAAAAGTTCTCAAAAGTTTACAAAACTTGACAAGAGTTGACAACAGTCGATAAAAGTTGACAGAAGTTGGCAAAAGATAAGAAAAGTTGACAAGACTTGACAACAGTCGATAAAAGTTGACAAAATGTGTCAGAAGTTGGCAAAAGATGAGAAAAGTTGACAAAAGTTGTCAACATTTGTCAAAAGTTAATATAAAGTGACAACAGTCGAAAAACGTTGGTAAAAATTTTTTTGCATTCTAAAAGATCGCGGACTGTCCGTGGCGCATGCAACAAAAACAAACACGACCACTCGGACGCGGCACCCGCGACTGATTGTTTGCGACATTCGCTTCGGGGCCTTGTTGAGGCGTGCGTGTGTGTGAGTGCGTCGTTTCGATCGTTTTGTACGTAGTTTCCATACTGCTTTAGCCATATATATGCTGTGACGTGATGCTGGGCCACATAAGGTGCACATTCAGTCGTATGGTGGGGAGGGGGGTTCGGGTTTCGAATGTCATGCACTATTCTTGTCAGTCTATTTCCACGGCTGTGATAATCGAACTAGCAGAATGTTCTATGGTTACAATGTATAAAATTAAATCGTTTTAGTAAAAACCGACTTAACCCTGAAGCACCATGGGATATTAGTTAGTTCCTGGCCTGGAGTGTGATTTCATGTGATAATAAATATTTTTCATTTTATTTCATTTTCATTTCATTTTATTTCAAGTAACTACCTCCTTTCCAACATACAAAGAATCATCGAATCGGTTGGCGTGGTGTAGAATTATTTATGCTATTAGGTTAGATAGATAGATAGATAGAAATACTTTATTGCTCCAAAACATTTAACAGTAACAAACGATAAGTAATTTACATGAGGGGCAAAGGCGGACTTATCCCTTACAGGGATTTCTCCCAGTCAACCTTTGGATGTTTGAGAGTCGTATGTTGTGAGATATAAGTAGGTAGTAGCAAAAGACTTGAGTGTGGGAATGTAAAATATAATATATGGAAAATAACTATGATAAACTATAATATACTTGCACTACATAATATAAGTACATACCAGTTTAAACGTAGAAATGGCAAATTATAAATTAAATTAAATACATAAAACTATAAATTAAATACATATGTATTAAAGATTATATAATACATAATACCTAAATATATACATACATACATACTTGTCCATTCAGAATTAAAGGATTTTTTAACTATTGACTTCACATTGACGGAGATAGTACAACTTTAAGTGTTTTTTGAATAACGGAAGCGACTTGCAGTGCCGTATACAGTGAGGTAGTTGATTCCACAGACGAGCTGCGTGCACAGAAAATGAGTTTGTGTAAAATCCTGTTTTATGAGTGGAAATGGCTAAGATATTGTCATCACTTGAACGAAGCGTGACACCGTGGGAAGATAAGTATTGAAAACGTGAAGATAGGTACTCGGGAGCAGAAGGGTTGTTGATACAAGAATAAAGGAGTCCAAGGATGTGGGAATTTCTGCGGAGACGGATTGGGAGCCACTTGAGACGTCTGCGGTATTCAGAAACATGGTCGTACTTACGTAGACCGAAAATGAAGCGTATACACATGTTTTGCAGACGCTCAAGCTTGTCCAGAAGTTCCTCAGTAACGTCCAGGCAACATACATCTGCATAATCAAGGATGGGGAGAAGCAGCGATTGTGCTAGAATTGTCTTTGTGGAGGTCGGAAGAAGGTTCTGCAGCCGCCTTAGGGAGTGCGCCGCAGCATAGACTTTTCGACTGACCTAATTGACCTGAGCCTGCCAAGATAGCGTATCATCCATAAGGATTCCGAGGTTTTTGACAACCCTAGTGTATGGTATGGCAGTACCGTTGTACATAATCTCAGGCAAGGAGGCACGATCAATCCTCGATAGTAGTCGAGGACTTCCGGCAATCATTGCCTGAGACTTATTTGGATTCACGATGAGTCCAAAGGATCTGGTCCAGCCAAAAATGGTGGCCAAATCAGCATTGATCACATCAATGATTCCAGCAATGTCGTCAATACTACCTGCCAGATATAGTTGTAAGTCATCGGCATACAAGTGGTAGAGAGAAACTAAGAGTTTGGTGACAAAATTTATAAAGATTGCGAAGAGTAGAGGAGATAACACGCCACCTTGTGGAACACCAGCAGTTAGATCGTACCATTCAGAAAAGTCATTGTCAATTCTAACACGTTGCTGGCGACCACGAAGGTACGAGTGAAACCAATCTATTACCTCCGGAGATAATTTAAGAGACCTCAGCATTTCCACCATGATGTCAAAGTCAACTGCGTTGAAGGCGTTACTAAAATCAAGCAACACGATAACAGTGAGATCTTTGTTTTCCATACTTAGACGGATATCATCAGTGACTTTGACAAGTGCAGTAACAGTACTGTGAGAAGGTCGAAATCCAGATTGCATTGGATTCAAAAGGTTGTTTTGAGAAAGGAAGCCAGATAATTGCTGGTGTACAATGCGTTCAAGGATTTTTGAGAGGACTGGTAATATTGAGATAGGACGGTACTGCCTAAAGGAGACAGGATTGGATGTTTTGAGCAGAGGAATGACAAAAGCCTTTTTCCAGATGCTAGGGAACGAGCTTGTTACCAGAGAGTGATTGAGGATATAGGTGATGATAGGTAACAGCTCGTCCAGTACTGGCGCCAACATATCAAGGCTTAAATCGTCAGCTCCAACTGCCTTGGTGGAAATGGAGAGAATGATCTTCTTAACTTCACAGTCGGTAACAGGGTTGAAGGCGAACGGGTTGAACTCGGGTATCGGCAGCTGTGACAGCTGAAGGAGAGTGTTAGATTTTACGATAGCATCCATGGTGACCGGTGGAGTTGTGAAATGAGCATTCAGTGCATTCATGTCTATGTTTGGTTTTGTTGGATTAGCCTGCTTACCGATTCCGAGTGTTTTAAGATATTTCCAGCAATGTGCCGGAGAACAATTTTCGACGTTAGAGCGTATGTGGCGTTGTTGAGCATCTCTACACATCCTCGTACACCGATTCCTTAGTAGCTTATATTTACTAAGACTGTCAATGGAATTATCACTTCTGTGTTTAGGTACTTATGCTAGAGTTTGATTATTTTCTCATGGTGGATTCATGAGAAAATAATCAAACTCTTAAATGTTTTTATTTTCTATGGAAACTGACGCGGTTAGTTACATCACCTACTACATCCGTGATGTCAGCCAGCAACACTTCTGTGAACTAGGTGCCATGTCAGTGCTTCCATTCGGTCATGCCAACGTATAAAATTCAACATCAGCCGTCTGTGTATAAAACCGAAAAACATTGATTACGAGGGCGGGTTGGAAGAGATCTCAGACACAGATTTAAATAATAGTTACTTCGTCCTCAGAGATGTTTCAGGCCAGGACCTTTAGGACGTAGAGATATTGTCTCTGCCAACTCCGCTGGTTGACAGTGTAACGTTATAGGTGTGAAACTGAAGCAGAACTACTTTTCATCCGACTTTGTCGCGAGCGGGGCTGGTAAAGTAAAAGGAACAATGTACGAATAACCACGCTAAGATGAACGAACCAGGCGTTCAGCCTACCTACACACATCAATACATAGATAGCTACGTACCTACTACGCGTAGATTTGTATAAATAGAGTGGCCTTGACTTTGCGCCTCGTTCGTTATCTGAGCCGACGACGTCACACAAACAGCTGGCGATATGAATAGCCGTGGATACATACATAGTAGTATTATGTAGGTGTGCAAGTTCATAGTGTTTACACTTGTTCACACACACTACGTTATCGATGTAGGTGTGCGATTGTGTTTCTAGATGTGTGTGAATAATGGTTTTTCGTGTTTTTTTTTGTCCATTTTTCTTGCCATTTTATTATTTTATTTTTAACCCCCGACGCAAAAAACGGAGGGGTGTTATTATAACTTTATAAGGTTGACGTGTGTGTATGTCTGTCTGTTTTTCGCATCGTAGCTCCCAAACGGATGGACCGATTTGGATGCGGTTTTTTTTATTAGGAAGCTTGTTTGATCGGGATGGTTCTTAGCTATGTTTTTAATTAAGTAATTAAGTAATAAAAACATTAATTATCCTAATAAGTGGACAGATCTGCATGCGGTTTTTTTAAAAGAGCTTGAAATAAAACTTAAATTACAAATTTAAAAAAAAACCGACCCTTAAAAAGTAAAAACAATTTCCGTCCACCGACTCCTTTGAGTAAGTACCTAAACGGAAATTATTTTAGATTTTTTTAGGGTCGGGGGTTTTTTAAATTTGTAATTTATATTTTATGTATTTCTCCAAAGACAGACAAGAAAATACAGAAAGATACAAACAATAATCTAGTTTGCCTCTAGCATCGTTAGGCACGGATTATACATAAGAATATGTGGTAGCAATGCATAAAAGGAAGAAGAAATACAAAATAGATACCTAAAAAGATACAAAAAACAGAACCATTAACAACATTGTGGGTACAACGATGTGATCGTGGATGTGATTCTGTAAAATGTATTTTGTAAGAAAAATGAAATACTTGTTTTGATGTGTAAACATTTATAATTTATATTATAACTAACTATACCGCGAGACCTCGAGGATTTTTAGGCTTGGAGCGAATCGAGATTTGGCGTTGCGCACCGCCCGCCCGTGAGATCATAAACTGACACTGTAGCGGCGGGTGGCCGAGTGGTCTATGCTGGGGCATCGCTTCTTGTAAAGCCAAAAAGCCAAAAACATAATTATATAATTTATAATAGCCTTTTAAATATTTTAGTCTAATTTGTTTTGAGAAATTTATCACGCCTTGATTATATAAATATTGATACCAAATTCTGGGACAATTTATTGACATTTCCGCTACATTTTTCAAAATGTTAAATATATTGGCAATAAAAATTTGCAGGCAGAGAAAAAGCTCGTTATAAAAGTAATTTAAATTTAAAAACAAATTAGTGAACATTAAACACTGAAATATACACATAATTACAGTCATAAATAAATAAGTCAACATTAAAACTTAATTTTATTGCCAAATGATGCGACGTAAACAGAGCTATTAGTAATAAAATCGATGCATTAATTGTAGAAATAAAAACAGTAAAAAATATGCATATACTACCTAGCCATTGTGATACATTTGCGTAAAGACATAATTTTTTTATACTAGTAATAAGCGCGACTTGTGACGCCGAGCCACCCATAAAGTGTCTAGCGACACCCATGGACATTCGGTCGCATGAGGGTGTTTTTTTTAAGGAAACTGTTGGCTACATCACCTACAACATTCGTGAATGTATTATGAGAAAAATAGTATATTAGATAATAATCAGTGTTACTAAAACTGAATAAAAAATAAAAATTAAATAATAAACATCTCAAAAATAGCTGTTGACAGATACTTTACAAATTATTGTGCGCATGCTCCAAGCCAGCAAGTTTTGTTGCAAGCTTGTCACTACAAAACATAATAATACGTATTAGGCATGTCGCACACTTAGCTATCCAACAAACGAACTAAAAACCGTCACATTATCATATACAATAAAAAATGTAACAGAACCAATTTATGTATTCTGTAACGGAACACACATTTCTATTTATTAATTTAGTGAAATAATTGTAGGTATAATCGTATAACAACATTATGGGACGAGCAACGTAATATTTCAGCAACTATTATGCCTATCTAATGCAAATTTTTGAAGAAGTTTCTTGAAAGAAATGAAATAAAAAATTTAATTTCTTGTGTTCTTAGAAGGAAGTACCTAATAAGCTCCTCTGTCTTAATTTCGTATGTCATATTTCCGATTACTTTACCAAAGTTGGAGGATGGAGGAAAATTGGAGAGGCTATGTCCAGCAGTAGACGCATACACGCTGATTGACTGAAATGCAGCTTAGTTAAAGTGAAGCTGTCAAAGTGCCTCAAATAGTCTAATATCTCAATTAATATCATAATAATGACCAAATATATATTTTAGTGTATACATATTTATATCACAATGTTTGCACTAAAAGGCCTTCTACACTGTTGGGTGGTTGGGACAACTCGGCTTACCTTGGTTGAGTTCGGGTGGAAATCGATCGTGTGGAAGTCTGTTGCCAACCATAAATCCTGGTTGGGGGCGGGGTTTGGGGCGGGGCATTTGGTTGGACGTGGTTGCGACCGCTGCTTCACGATCAGGGTCAAAGAGAGGGCGTTGAATCGAGACTCGACCGTGTAGAACCCTGTTGCTGATCGCATGCGCATCAGTTGTGTTCAGTCAGTCGAGCTAGCAGGGCGTGCGCGTGTTTCAAGAGAGCGAACGAGCGGGAGCATGCCATTTTAAGAGAGTTCATTGAGGGAGTACCATGTGGGGTCGATTTAGCTCAAGTTTAGCTCACTTTAAGTAGGTAATAGGATAAATAATATGAATAATTGCAAACTTGACACACTTTTTAAGCTTCAACCGCAGCGCTAAAATTTTTGGTAGTTATTGCTGAATGTTAGTTTTTTATACATGTACTTTAAATAATAACCCCATTACAGTACATACATGTCATAAAAGGCGACCAAGGGATAAGGAGAAGGTAGAGCGGCGGGTGACCAAGTGGTTTAGGCATCGGCTTCTCATGCGAGAGGTTCGAATACGGTCGGCGTGTACCAATGAGTTTTTTCTGACGAAAAAAATAACGTGCAAACCTACACCACAGAATAGAAAAGAGTACTCCGTACAGAAGCTGCTCTGTACAAACACTCACAAAGAAATAGCTACTCTGCGACGACGCGATAAAGTACAAATTGACTCGCACAGAGCTGCATGACTAACCACGATAACCGCCTACATTTCGCTTCTCTTTCTGTCGTGTAACTCTATCTCGCAAGCGCGTCGTTCAGCGCGTCTAAGGGCTGTGTCTTTGTGCTGTCTTATTGTGAGGAATAAAATGAAGATGATACCTACCAACTTTTATCGTTCTAGCTACCAACGATACGATATTTAGCTACGGCAAATTCATGCGAACAAATTCATGCATGCGTTAGCGTCACAATTAGTTTCTCACATCGAAGCGTGCATTGCGTGCAACCTTCTAGTGATAGTTTTGTTTGATCAATAAATTTAATGATCAATGATCATCTAAAATGTACCTAACTATTATCCTTATACGAATTAGGCCATACACACCACGCTGTTCGGCGTCATCTAACTAATGTTATTGGCAATATGATATAATTTTAAAATTTATGACCTCCTACTAATATGAATAAATAAATTACTAGAAATAAATCAAAATGCTACTAAACAAAACACTTACCTTTCTTCGTCTCTCGGCAATGAAAAAAAAAGACAAGTTTTCATTTGTCTGTTGACTTTTGCACCCGTCCACTGCACAATATTACGTGATTTCGACATTTTCTAAATTCGAAAGCGCCACGCGCCCGGTCTGGCTGGATAGCGGCAGCCCACTGTTAATTGTAGATTAGCCGCTACGCCAAGCGGTAGGCATTTAACTCGCGACCTTGAGCGAGTGACGAAGGCCTGCCTACACCTGCTGCTTCACCGTTCAGAACCGGTGTAAAACTGTATGTCCCTTACCTTGCCCCTACTAGGTGGTAGGCCCAAACCGACTGGGTTCGTACCACCGTACTGTATGTACGATGTCCGCTTTGTATACTATAGAACAATAGCCTCGGTTGTGTTCTCCTCTACTCCAGTATAGCCAGCAATCCAGGGAAGTCTCCGGTATGGCACCTACCATCTCGGAGGTGATATTGGCTGGTCGGAGCATGTGCTTTGGCCCCTCCTACTCAGCCACCAATACCGGATAACATAAAAAAAAGGTTAGACAGCTTATGGGTGGCTCGGTGCCATATGTCGCGCTTTCAATAGAAAAAAAAGGTTGCTAAAAGGCGACAAGATAGCCACCTCTCACCTTGGCACGGTCTTTCCACCGAATCATGAAGCAGATGGAACTTAGTCCCTTAATTGCTGCTCGATAGTTATCTTGTCCTAATAGATTACTAAACGTGGTGGTCGGTGTTGTGCTGTAATTTACAAGAGTCCTTGCAGCACAACACCGATAACAGTGTCTTTTTTCGTAATTAATGGTCGCACCATTTCTAACAATTCATTAAAGGTGTGCAGGTCCATTCTAAGGTCTTTTAAGTCGAATTCTGTCAAAAGGTTTAAATGAGTCAATGTTTTGCGCTCTTTAAGCCACAGTTTCATTCATTTTCTTTTCTTTGTTTTATTATTTTGCTCACTTTCACATAAAAGGGCTAAAGCCACTCTATGTTGAAAGACAATGTGCCATACGCGAGACGTCTTGACCGCCCGCGATCCAATATAGCACTGATAAGTTGAGTCAACCACGCGATCGTGTAGATGCTCGAACAATTTGGTTGACCCAACCAAGGTGAGTTTAGTTGATCCAACCACCCAATCGTGTAGAAGGCCTTTTAGTATCTAGTAATGAAATATTCGGGCCATAGGGAAGACACATTCAAAATAAAAAAATATATTTTTAATTCGCACAACTTGAGCATTTTGCCAGCTGTCTAGAATGACTGTCATGCTACAGTTTATATACTATTTTCGGTCCGGGGGCCAGAGTATTTGGGTATGTGCGTCGACCCTTTATATCAAAATTATGAAAATATTCAAAATATTTTTTCAAATATTTTGAATATTTTCATTATTTTGATATGAAAATATTCAAAATATTTGAAAAAATGTTGGGTCTTATGTTACCTCAGAGAGGTAACATAAGACTCCCCACGTTGGGCGCCAAATGTTGGGAATTGGGCCACAAGTTTCAACTTCCACTCCTTGACATTTACTTGTCAAATTAAAATTTCGTGCCAATACGCATCGCATAAAATAAACTGCTAAAACCTACCTTCATAATTTCATAAAGTTAATCGCAACCTACCTACAAAAATAAAAGACGACTAGTCATTCACGTGCACGTAAAGGGGGTTGAAAAAATTTGCAAAATAAATAAATAAATAAATAAATAAATATCCATTTATTTCAGACATACAATTTTGTTTTTCACAGGTACAATACATAGCGTTCATCCAGTATGCCTGAAAAAGGTATAGGCGCAGTATTACAATGTAACCTATATAACAAGTTGAGCATTGCACTGGTTTTAAGCCTAGCCTATGAAGTTAAAGATTGACAATAAAAAATAAAACATGGAAAAACAAAGAACAATGATAACAAAATAAAAAAAGAAAAAAATTGCAAATAACAATTCCAGAATCAAATAAAGTGCAAAATCAATATAAATCAAGCAACAAATAAAGTTAGAAACATTAAA
This sequence comes from Nematopogon swammerdamellus, assembly GCA_946902875.1. Taxonomy (NCBI): domain Eukaryota; kingdom Metazoa; phylum Arthropoda; class Insecta; order Lepidoptera; family Adelidae; genus Nematopogon; species Nematopogon swammerdamellus. Next base: position 17,509,597 of record OX336345.1, read on the forward strand.
ATCAAACACGAACTATAATTAAAAATAAATAAAAACTGGTGAAGTTAAGTGAAAGTTGGCGAATATTCCTGTAAGTATCTTTCCCTTGTGGTTCAACGAACTTCATATAAAATTAGCATAGGCTCGAACATTTTGGTCTTATTCGTGTAGTAGGTATATACTTTTATATATAATTATGTTAATACAGCATATACATGCATATTTTTTCCTATTGTTTTGTATATTTATGTTTTATTATTTGGTGAAATTGAGCCAAATGTTGGCTAGATTATGTGCAATAAACATATTTTAATTTGATATATGACAATTTGTAAAATCCGCGGCAGGCCTTAGTGCCGAATGAAACGTGTGTGGATTCTAATTCAAAAACCGCGACGGGTTTCTCCAACACAGGGAAGCTTTTGAAGAGTTTTGAGGTTCCCAGTATTTACCTGAGTCATACATATCCGCTCATCACAGGTTCAAAACACCGAACATTATGCACTGAGATACCTAGAAACTGTTACGATATTCCTATACATTTGTCTATGCATTGTTGTCAACGTGAGTTCATTAAATGGACCGTAACAAAACCGAGCGTGTCACGTTTAACAATGAAATAGTACGTACAAAAATATCGTGGGTTTTTCAGTGGTCCAAAGTGAATGGGTACATTACCGGAGCTTAAATTCCGCTCTAACTTTTCCATTAGGAAATAAATCTAAAGGCGTGCCTATTTATTAGATAGGTAGATAGATAGATAGAAAATTCTTTTTGTTGCTCCAGTAAACATTAAACAGTAACAAATGCATTAGAAAATTTACATAAGGTGCAAAGGCGGACTTATCCCTTACAGAGATTTCTTACAGTCAACCTTTGGATGTTTGAGATACGATAATATAGAGGAATGGAGCGTGAGAATTGAAGATAAAATAATAAAATAATACTTAACAATACATATATTATTGTTCCGTACAGTTGCATGTGTTTGTGTGTAGCCGTTCGGAAGTACTAGGAATCTTTGTGTTGGACCTTATGCCCGGTGCATAAAGTCTATTCTCGCGTTGCCGCCGCAGTGCTGGATACTCGTGGCTCGCTGTGCGTGTGCCAATGTGTTAGTTTTCCAAAACTACCCGCGACTTTGGCGAGCCGAACGCCAACAACCGCGGCGACATTCGTTCTCTAACGCCCTTTCGGACGAGGCTCGCGGTCCTTGTGCTCGGTCGTGTGTGTGCCGTGGTGGCAGTCCTCGCGGCGTTTGTGTGTAATAGGACCGGTGGTTGTGAGCGCGCGATCGGTGGCTCGGTGCTGTGGAGAAACGAGAACTCTGGCTGCACGCAGCGCTGGTAGAACGTTGTGGGTGTGTGGCGGTGACTGCCTGCTGGGCACGGACGGAGGTAAGTCCATAGGTTCGAGTATCTGCGGCGAGAAATTTCATACAGTCCATTTCTAGGGTACATATATATATATATATTTTTTTATGGAATCTGACACGATTGGGTACATCACCTACAACGTCCGTGATGTCAGCCCATAATACCGGGTGAACTAGGTGCCATGTCAGTGCTTCCCCCTTTGATCGTGCCGGCTACACTGAACTGGTCGGAAAACACAAACTATTTACATAGCCGTTTTGACCGACGTTTCATTCAGTGCGGTGGTACCAACCCGGGCGGGTTAAACCCTACCACCAAGTAAGATTAGGAGGGAGGTTCCCAGTATTACATACATAACGCAACATTTGACTGCTTGTAGTAAAGAATAAACTACAAAACGGCTCAATCGATATATTTTACATTCAGTCTTCAATAATGATATGTGGCAAGTTGAGTTGCATCGTAGATGGTATAAGTATGTATAACCACAATAGTTTTTTATGTAAACTGACACGGTTGGCTAATGGCTACATCACCTACAACATCCGTGATGTCAGCCCATAACACCGGGTGAACTTGGTGCCACGTCAGTGCCTCCCTTAGGTCGTGCCGCGTACACTGAACTGGACGGAAAGACAAACTATTTACATAGCCGTTTCGACCGACCTATCATTCAGTGCGGTGGTACCAACACGGGCGGGTTAAACCCTACCACCTAGTAATATAAGAAGGGAGTCATATCCCTTAGTCGCCTTTTACGACATACACGGGGAGAGATACTATTCCTTTGGGGCTATTCTTTTAAAGTACCGGCCCTACACGGTACAGTTGTAGGATATATTTCTATAATCATAATTGCCGTGCTAAAGGGGGACAGGATAGGCACCTCTCACCTTGTCACGGTCCTTCCACCGGGTCATGCAGCAGGTGGGTCTTCATGCCTTACTTCCTGCCTGATGTAGTTATCTTGTCCGAAGTTTCTTGGCGGCTCTTCTTTGTGGGTGTAATCGAACCGGATTGTAAAAACTAAACAGGACACATTCAAGCGTAGGTAGTGTACTACCATACGAATGATGAATAAAGAATAAAGAATAAAGAATAATTTGCTAAACGTGGTGGTCGATGTTGCGCTGCATTTTCAAGAGTAATTGCAGCACAACACCAATTACTCCGCTTACCTCGATTGTCGGGAATATAGCGTGTGATATGTATGTATGTAATCATAATTAATTTCATTTAAAATATCTATAGTTACATTTTATTTTATCCATAGATCCGTCACAGATTGAAACAATGCCAATATTGAGCGTGAAATGTGTCTCAAATATCCATTGTTTAACTTTTGGCACAAAGCGCCAGTCATCGTTCATGAATGAAAGTTACGGTTGAATCCACATCGAAACCTCAATGAATCCTTATACTACGCAACCGACCAAATGTCACGGAGTTTGGAACTTTTAAAAATTTTATTTTGCGCTAGAGATGTGCATAACAGTGTTCAGCTTAGTCTGATCGGCTTATAGTATGTATGTAAAACGAAAATAATATAGTTAGTATGGTGTGTAAAATGGGACGGTAAAAACAACCAGTCAATAGTCTCGCCTGCTGAGGGTTCTGTATTTTCGATATATCTAAAAAAAAAAACTAATTGTAATGGCTTTTCTTTTAATTTTTCTTCGCTTCGCTGTATTTTCTTTGAATTTTTCCTAATCGATTACTACTAACTACTATCTATTTGCAAAATACAAAGAAACGAAATTTCTGTATTCTTAATTTAAAATTTCCACCAATACCCGTGTAGTTTTACCGTGTAGCCCTACTATAATCTCACAACATACGACTCTCAAACATCCAAAGGTTGACTGGGAGAAATCCCTGTAAGGGATAAGTCCGCCTTTGCCCCTCATGTAAATTACTTATCGTTTGTTACTATTTCTATCTATCTATCTATCTATCTATGTATCTAGTTTTAGTTAGACCATGTGGTAGACAGACGAAAATCAGAGCCTCACCATAAATATTCATTTTATATACATACATACATAATGTCATTACATACCACACGCTGTATCCCGACAATGGGGTGAGTAGAGTAATCGTTGTTGTGCTGCAAGTACTCTTGTAAATTACAGCACAACACATACCACCACGTTTAGCAAAGTATTCGGACTATATTATCAAGCAGCAAGTAAGGCACGAAGACCCACCTGCTGCATGACAAGGTGGAACGACCGTACCGAGAGGTGGCTAGCCTATCGCCCTTTAGAACGGCATCGTATCCTTTTCCCTTAGTCGCCTTTTACGACATGCGCGGGGAGAGATGCAGTGGGGCTATTCTTTTTAAGTACTGGCCCCACGCGGTCCATTTTAATATGTACAATTTTTGCCACGGAACCCTATATAGAAATTTCGTTCACGGATCATTGGTCAGTCAGACCATTATGTAGGATGGGCGTGTCACGTTTGACTGCGTGCGTAGACGCAGAAAAAGTTTGCCCACTAACGTTGGAAGGATGTCCGGGTTGACAGAATTTTAACGCACGCGTAGACCGCTAATCTATTTTGGCAGAGTTCCGTCTTTCTGTCTATAGTTTTTAAATTGTTTTAACGGTTCATTCCAAGTTAAATCAATTCTACAGTAAAGTTACTATGAAAATTTATTAAAGAGAAAAACTTCTGACATAAATGCGAACTGAAACGAAACATAATTTTCGGTTTATTTATTTATTGAAATTAACAAAGAAATGTTTTATAAAGAAACGAATTATTGTGCACTCAGTCTCATTAAATGCACTTGAGAAAATCTTCATAGCTGTATATTTCCGGTTACTTCACCGAAGTTAAAAAAACGCCTGTTAAGTGCGAACGTGGTTCACACAAAAAGGGTTCCGTAGCCATTTCCTTCTCGCAAGCATAGCAAGTGCGCGCGGGAAGGAAATCGATCTCGAGCTCGCGGCGCGAGCTCGAGATCGATTTATTTATCCAGATTTATTTCGACCATAAGGACTAAATGGACAATATAATTTTTTTTTTCTAAATTTAAATGAGCTTTACGTTCCGAAGTAATCACCTCGCCAGCCTGTGTGACAGATGGCCGGGCGGACAGACACTTGACCTATTTTATAAGGGTCCTGCTAACGTCGGTGGCTACGGAAAAGGAATAACGGCACAATTGGTAAAATTTACCATAAGCAAGCTGGGAACAAAAATTATGTTGTTTGTCACTTAAAACAATTTCTCAGCAATTTCTACTGATCGAAAACCATCAACTAGCTATAAATGGGCGCTTATTCGTAATCTGTATTGAAAAACAAAAAAATATATAGGTAAAGGTCTTATAAGTAGGTATGAATGAACTTATATGAATGTAATATGCAAATTCTAAGTAATATTATATTATTCCCGCGTTTTTTTTTGTCCTATTTGAAAAAATAATGTGTTAGTACTCCGTCTATGACTAAGGCCTGGATCTACAAACCGCAAATCGTGAGTGAACGAAGAAATGAAAAGAATCTTCGACAATAGCTGAAGGAAGTGTGGAATGAGAATGAATCAACATTTATAGCTAATATGGAAGTGGATGCCATTATACGGAGACAAAACCATGGTATAAATACTAAATACTTAATTAATTTTTGAGTAGTACCTACTTTATGCTAGCATCAATGGTTGATTAATGGGGAGAGATTTTTTTTTTTTTTTATGGAAACTGACACGGTTGGCTACATCACCTACGACATCCGTGATGTCAGCCCATAACACCGGGTGAACTTGGTGCCACGTCAGTGCTTCCCTTCGGTCGTGCCGGCTACACTGAACTGGACGGAAAACACAAACTGCACTGCACTGCACTGCAGAGATGCACTAGGGCCATTATTTGTAAGGCACTAAGGGATAAGGGCGAGATGCCGTGCTAAAGGGTGACAGGCTAGGCCACCTGTCACTTTGGCACGGTCCTTCCACCGAGTCACGCAGCAGGTGGGTCTTCGTGCCTTACTTGCTGCTTGATAGTTATCTTGTCCTTATGCTTTGCTAAATGGTGGTGGTCGGTCTTGTGCTGTAATTCGCCGGAGTTCTTGCAGCACAACACCGATTAATCTGCTTACCACCGATTGTCGGTATGTATGTACGTACAGTTACCGGCAGCAAATAATGCGTGTCGAGCTTTAGAAAGAGACCATCCGGTTGTATGTAGAGCGTTGTCCCTGTCGCACAGAGACGTGCGAGTTCGTGCGACAGGGATGGCGCTCTACATCCGGATGGTCTCTTTCTAAAGCTCGACACGCATTATGTGCTTCCGAGAACTGTATGTAGTTTTATTATTTGACTATATATGGTCAGAATCATCTCAATAATGCATAAAACACAACTTTCAATGGCAAACTGCTATCTCTACTATATATCTCTTCTCTATCTCTATCTCTATCTCTATCTCTACCTCTATCTCTATTTCTTCTTCTCTATCTCTACTTCTTATAAAAGGGAACGTCTGTGTGTAATATGTATGTATGTATGTTTGAGGTAAATTCTGGAAGAACTGAACATGTTTTGATGCGGTTTGCACCAATGTAAAGAGTACCTAGTTCTTGAGGCTCACCATAGGCTATATACCATCACGCTAAATTTCCTTAGGGCTGAGCAGCATCAAAGAAAGTATCATCATCATTATAATCAGCCTGTATCGGTCCACTGCTGGACATAGATCTCTCCCAAGGCACGCCACCATACGCGGTCTTTTAAAGAAAGTATAGTATGAATGGAATTTAGTGTCGAATGGTATTGCCGAATGGAGAGGGAAGAGATGGACGGAGGGGAAGGGTGGGAGTTAAGGAGGCGAATGAGGAGAGGGAGGGAGGGGAGGGGGGAGAGAGAGAGATAGTTTATTATCATATTTACGTTTAAATCGGATTAGCTATTAAACCGAGTCTACCGCGAGCGAAGCCGCGGGCAAAAATTACGCCTAACTGAAGCACGTTTCCGAGCTATGTGGCTCGATGTTTCTGGCCAAACCTATGGACGGACAGTGGATGATGGACAGACGGAACCTTCGCAAATTGCACTAAATTCCGATGACCGAATGGCGAAACGCCGACATCAATGGCCGCTCCTACAGTCAACAATGACCGGAATAGGAAATGACGCTCCACCAAATACTGCAATCTTCGTCATCACCGTAGGTAGACCATCCGCTCTGAACTCACCTGTGAATGACTAAATAGCTCGCAGGGAGGAACACCGGCGTACGGCAAAAAGACAAGCTAATTCTCAGTAAATCGTTTAATTAACCAATCCGATTTTTATACCCGGTGAATATACAGAATGTTTCAGATCGACCACATAATATTACAACCACGCCGTTGCCAAATGTCCGGTTTTGGACCGGACACTCCGGTTTTTTTAGGCTTGTGTCCGGTTTCCAAATTAATGAAAAACCGGACATCAAGACTTCCGGTTTTATCTTCATGTATCGCAAATTTTTACTTTTTTCAAAACATTTTAATGCTTCTATAATCTTAGTGTGTTCTCCGATTTTGCAATTAGTTCGATAAATTCAACCCTTTTATTTATTACTCATCCCATTTATTTTCAAAAGTAAAGGTCATGAAAAATGTTGTGCCCCTCCAATTTTTTATAAGTATATTAAACATTTTTACCTGAAAAACCAAAGGCCCTTTGATAAAGAATGTCGACGGAGCTTTCATTCGGGGCGGTGGTTGGCACCAACCCTAAGGTAAGAAGGGAAGGGACCTACAGTTTTACGTCCGGTTGGAATCCGAACCACGGTGAGCCTACATGGCCTTAGCTACTAAAATCTACTAAACTACTACTAAAACTACTAAAATTTTACCTGACTTAAGTTTCCAAGTTTTTCGTGATTTTATGCGGCGTTCTGTCACATTTTTTTTAATTACCAAACACAGCCAAAGTGAAATAAAGGCACAGCCAATTATTTCACCTCCGAAAGAGGATTAAAGCCGCTGAGGAAAGCCTATTAACCCGCAGTTTAAAGATCCGTGCATTGGTGGAGTTGGGAAAGATATCCCCCGTAAGTCCATTCCACACCTTTGCCGTGCGACACAATAACAACGATCTAGAGTTGTCGTTGTCAACTGATCTTTCGGATCTTCTGACCGCTTTCCGACTTGCCAAAAGGATCTAAGGGTTTAACACATACATACATTATATACCATATTATGCTGTTTCCCGACAATCGGGAGAAGCAGAATAATCGGTGATGTGCCGCAAGTATTCTTGTAAATTACAGCACAACACGGACCACTGCGTTTAGTGATGTAATAGGACAAGATAAAGCAGCAAGTAAGGCACGAAGTTCCACCTGCTGCATGACTCGGTGGAAGAACCGAAGAACGTAAAAGAAGACTAACTTGGTTCTTATCCCTTAGTCGTCTTTTACGACATGTGCGGGCCAAGGGCTAATTAGAATTAATATACGTAACAACAACATTGTCTGAAGCTATATCAACGAGTCTTCAGTACCTACTGAAGACAGGCCTTTAGAGACATTGTTATCTTTACGACGTAACTAAATAACATTAGATAGATAGATCTCGTTTCTCCTGCAGTAGTGTTGTTATTAACCAAATTTCAAGAAAATATTCCCGTAAACTTTATGACGTTTTTACTTTGTTGGGAAGATGGTGTTTTGTTTTTTTTTTTTTTTTTGTTCTTCCGGAAGCATTAACTTTGTGAACGTTGTACTGTTTGCACATTCGTGATAGAAATGTTATTCTGAGAATCGTACAATCCTACCACTCCTATCAAAAACATTTCAGTGAAATTATGAACAGCATTACAATCATCGGAGCACAATATTTTTGTTATTTATGTTTTCTAGTGCATATAGAAAATGTTGTTTCTCGGAAAGTGTTAGTTTCTCGTGCTACGGTTTGTTTGGTTTTCTTGGTTCCATATTCTTGAACATGGCCACTAGAACGTCTCAACAAAATGTGTATATTTCGGCCTTGCTACTCTAGCTTCAGATTTTAAGGGTTCGTGACTTATTTTCTTTTTTGAGAAAAAGAAACACAGCTGTATTCGGCCAGATGAAAAAAATAATTATGTTGAAAATATGTTGCTGTAGGTTTATTCCGTTACCTCCAAGCTTTTTCAGTTCAGTCAACTTGTTCAGTTCAGTCAGGTTGTTCAGTTAAGTTAGCTTCTTCATTTCAGTTAACTAGTTGTAATGTTCAGAATTTTTTTTACCTAATGTTAGAGTCTATAAAACTGAAATTTGTATACTAAAATATCGCTATTTGTTATATCTATCTATCGATCTCTTTAAGTATAATTGTAATTAAAGTAAGTGTTAAGTCATATAGTATAGTGAACAAAATTGCAAGTTTTCGCAAAAAAACCCGTATTTGCGCTGACGTTTTCACGTCAAACTCCCGACTGTACTGTACGTACAGCCTCTATTAAATATACATATAAAACAATATTATATTCGATTAGAAGAATTACATAATGTATCTCCGAGTTATAATCGAACAGAGGGCAGACGCGACGGTGCATTTTATAATATGCAAGGAAAGAAAGAGACGGAGGTGTACTTCGGAGTGTCGGCAGTTGAAATTACTAAAATCGCACACGCTGAATCCCGACAATCGGGGTAAGCAGAGTAATCGGTGTTGTTCTGCAAGAACTCTGGTAAATTACAGCACAACACCGACCACCACGTTTCGAAAAGTATTCGAACAAGATTCAATCGATCAAGCAGCAAGTAAGGCACGAAAACCCACCTGCTGCATGACTCGGTGGAAGTACCGTGCCAAGGTGAGAGGTGCCGATCCTGTCGCCCTTTAGCACGGCATCTTGTCCTTATCCCTTAGTCTATCCTTTAAAGGCAACGAGCTGGCAGATGAACTCGCCAGAAAAGGATCAGACACGACCTTCATTGGCCCGGAACCGGGAATTCCTATCTCGGAAAGAGCAATTCTAGAATCCATAAATAGCTGGGCTAGGGAAAAAAGTAAAATTAGTTGGAAATCCCAAGAAGGATGTAGACAATCCAAGCTATTTATAGAGTCAATCAATGGCAAAAGAACAAGATGGCTGCTAGGATTGAGCCGACAAAATGTACGAAAAATCACTGGTATAGTTACGGGGCACAGCTGTCTCAAAAGACATCTCCACATAATGGGACTAAGTGACGACCCACTGTGCGCTCAATGTGGGGAGGCAGAAACCAGTGCTCACTACGTCGGCCAGTGCACCATGTATGCAGGACCGCGATGGAAGACACTGGGGAAAGACCACTACAGTGAGGAAGAACTTCGAGGAATCGACTGGAAGAAACTATTGGAGTATATAGCGAAGACGGGCAGACTGGACCACCATGAGCAGGGAGTAGACGACGGCAGCAGATAATTCCCCCCAGCCCCTCCGGGATAGGCGATATAGTCCCAACCTAGCGGACCTGATCGCCGGACTGACTCCGTCAGTCCTCCCACCAAGAACTATATATATCCCTTAGTCGCATGGGGAGAGATGAAGTGGGGCTATTCTTTTTAAGCACCGTAAAATGTTTAAGCGATATTCGCAATAGACTTATAAATATTATTTATAGTCAGTCAACGTGGTAAGCGTCCTCCCGCCCGCCGCCGATTACGGTCTATGTCGTCGTCTCACCTGGCTTCCCACACTCCATGTTCTTTAGTATTTTCATGAAAATTTTATTTCTACGAGGAAAACAGCAAACCTCGAACAACATGTTTGGTAGTGCCGCACTCTAGATAATGTCGTGTGATTAGTTGTATCTACGTGGCCTTCAATGTTTACTTTACGTGTTCTTAATTTCATAGCCAAAAAAAAAAAACTTCAATATTACTCACGACACGTGTGTGTGTTCATGCACAAAATATTCGAAAACAGCTATTTAAATTTCTCGGTGCTGACTGTTTTCTGTAGTTTTTGCAATTACATTCATATAAATCTCTCCCAGGAAATCTCTCTGGGAAATATTAACCAGAATTCAAACATCTGAAAAGACTAGACAGCGTGTGATCTGTTTGTTGAATCTCTGTAAATAGCTCTGTTGGTAGTCAATATGAGTTTCTGAAATGAATGACGCGGCCTTTAGTTTGATATTTCGTTAGAAAATATTATATATATTTAAAATAAGTTTCTCCGTTCATTTCAAATATATTTGAGTTGACATTTTCTAATCTTCTTTATCGTAGAAGTTAGTGTGACTGACTACGAAACCCTAAATACTATTTTTTTTTGTAATCCGATATCGGTGGCTGAATCAGAGGGGCTAGAGCACATGCTCAGACCAGCTAATATTACCTCCGAGAAGTTAGGTGCCATACCGGAGACTTCAGTTTTTTTTACACCGCCGGTTCCGAACGCTGAAGCAGGAGGTGTGCAAGTATGCGCGTAAATTTTTTCATCAGAAAAAACTAATTGATACACCCTGGCCGTTTTCGAACCTCGGACCTCTCGCAAGAGAAGCCTACGCACAGACCACTCAGCCAACCGCCGAATACCGGCCACTTGTACCTATTTTGATAATCTATAAAATGTACCTTTGAATCCATTCCAATGCAACCCACACATTAAACACAGCATCATCGCGGTGGTCGCCTTATACAATGCAACGTAACGCGATATACAAACGTCAACATTTCCGAAAAGAAGGACGGTTAACCGGAAAAGATCGGTCGCCGCACAATCTCAGACAGCTTGGCACCGGATGCGAGGATTACCTACACACTTGTTGCCATATACAACTTACTTCATTGATTACACGATGCGCAATTTTCCTTAATAGATCACGTTTCTGTGAAGTTAGTCTTATCTATCACAGATTACGGCATTCGGTAGGTAATCGGGGAAGATGCATGTGTAAGTTTTATTTTTAGGGTTTCACGTCCTTACGGAAGCCTATTACTAAGCTCACGTCATCTGTCTGTTTGTCCGTCCGTCCGTCCGTCCGAGGGCTGTATCTTTTAAACCGCAATAGGTAGCCAGTTGAAATTTTCACAGAGTACCTATGTGTTATTGATTAGTTGGCGGATATGGCAACAAATAATAATAAAAGCAGAATGTAAAAAATTAAATCGGGGGTAAAATCCCCATACAAGAAACTTACTAAGAATTTATCAGTGCATATTCACTCTTCAAAATAATAGATGGTGCCATAGGAACTTTGTACTGCCGACATATGATTGATGATTGACACAAGATGAGAAAAATATGGGTTTTTGACAGGTTTGGCTATACCATTGGATCTACTTTTTTAATAATTTTTCGTAAATTATTTTAAGGAAGGAACCATCACCTTTCTCATGAGACTCCTCATGAGAGGCCTCGCACATAATATGTTGTGTTGAGTAGAAAAGTCGAGACAAGTAAAGTGTTTATGCTCTATACTCTATGCCAAACAGATTTGAAGCAATCAGTCGGTTATTGTTATGTACGGAAAATCGAGGCTAAGAATAAATTGATAACATTCGTATATTTTGGAAAGTTTTATTGTTTTATTTGTTTTCTAGTCCGTAGAAATTATATTACTAATAGAATTAATAAAATAGAAATGTGAATGAAATATAATAATATATAACAAAATAAAAATATTCTTGTGTAAAAATATGTAATTTAAAAAAGTACAAATTTTATTGTGTTTATTCTCTTAGAATAATATTTTGAAAAGCAGATGATGACGTGTTAACATACTCTTAAAAGTGCTAATGCACATGTAGTGTAAGCCACTTACACATTTTTACATGAACTTTTACACAATTGAATTATAGAATATATACCCGGGCAGCCTCAACGGTCGAACGGTCAGCAATCCAAGATCGCGCCCATACGTGCTTATGATCACACAAACGATCTACCTAGGCGGACGAGAGATAAGTGTTTTCTCCAAGAATTATTTTCAACTTGTCAGTTTTAATTTTGTTGAGCGCGTGCGTGGCACAAAACTACACTGATCGTCCATCCGTTCTGAGTAAGCAGACGCGAATCAACCTATTGGAATAACAACATTCTGTTTTTCGCGCGCACTAAACGTGATAATTTTGCCACAGATGTAAATGTCCGTCATATATTTTTAGTTTATAACCAAATAGAGGGACCGATTTGTTCGTCTTTTTGTCTTCTATAAACTGGTACTAAATTATGAAATTGATATTGATATTATGAAAATTTAAATTTGGAACATAGATAATATGATTATTTTTTCATCAGATAGTCTACGAGTCAGTAATTATGATGAAACTATTTGAGTCCAGAAGTGAATAATTTGTTTTATTTATTAGCCATGTAGCATATCGTGGAAAACTGCTTATGTAGGTACTTTGAGGATATCAGAATTGTTATGATTAATTATCTTTTAGAATGATTTTTAATAGTTAATTTTATAAAAAAAACTTGCCATAAAAATTATTACCTTAAAAAGTAATGAGGCTATACTGTGAACAAAAAAAATGGAACAAACAAACAGGCAAACAAACAAACAGACAGGCTTATAATTAGACTATAGCCAAAAAGACAGAAAATCTACATCGAAGGGCATATTTCATTAGCTTTCGAAAAGTAAACCTCTGCGGTAGTTCGTCGTAATCGTTCATCCTGCGGAGGAATATTTTCGACAGAAACTTGGCACAAGGTACTAAAATATTATAAGATGTAATGATGTGATGTATGTAATAATTTGTTATTTCACTCGCACTTGCCAATTTTTATACTAATGCCTCCAGGTTGTATATTATATATAACGTCTACGACGGGAGTTCGCGAAAGCCTTTTTAAAGTTTTGTTTTTTTGCGATTATCTTTTTGAGACATTTTTGCCTGTGTCACGTAAGTACCTATAATTTAATATGCATGATCAAGAGTGGCTATTTTAAAAATTGTGACTTGTGAACTTAGAGTCTGAAAAACACTCGTTATTGTTGTTATAATGTTTTGTTTCTGTTTTCCAGTCTCTGCCTTTCGGTAATCATTTTTAAAATGACCGCATCTGACAATTATTTTTCTTCACTATACTATATTAATACCGACCAAAATATCTAGAAAGACCATTGCAAAATAAAAATAAAATACTTTTGCGAACTCCCGCAGTAGACATTTTTATGTAATCCGGTATGGGTGGCTGAGTCAGAGGGGCCAAAGCACATGCTCTGACCAGCCAGTATCACCACCCAGAAGGTAGGTGCCATACCGGGGACTTTCCTTCGGATTGATGTAATACAGCCGAGGCTGTTATGCGGCCATCTTACAATCAGTACGGCGGTATCAATCCAGTCGGCTACAATTTTAGTTTAGAACCTAGTAAGGGGCAAGGGAAATACGCCGCCAGATTGAAATGTATTTTTTTTTCAGTGCATGTGAACGGAATATAATCTAATTTGCGCAAATACTTTCTACGAATCATATACAAATAAACATTGCAGTGAAAACAGACGCAGTTTTGTGCCAATATGTGTCAGGTTATATTATCGAATTGACGCAAGTGGACTTATATTTTTTATTATTTACATTCTCTATTTTGTTTCAGGAACCAAACAACATCTGGAGCGAGGCCACCTAATATCTACATAAGGTATTTAATATATATTGTATATTTATTTCATACCGCGAGTATCGTGGGTACTTATTCGGCCTCCGCCCACATTGAAGAATTGTTTTGCAAAATTTAAATGTCTTCAGTCATTCAGCGTGTATGGTCCACTGCTGGACTTACGCCTCTCCAATTTCCCTCCAGTCCTCCTGCCCTTCAGCGGTACGGAACCACTGCTTTCCGCCGAGACGTACTTCTCCGTCCCACCTGGCGGGTGGTCTTCCCACACTCCATTTTCCTGTCCACGGCCGCCAGTGTAGGACACGGTCACTCCAACGGTCGTCGTCTCTTCGGTTGACGTGCCCAGTCCACTGCCACTTGAGCTTAGCCACCTTGTACGTGTCCAGTGTCGACTACTTTGGTGCGTCGGCGGTCATACTCATAATGCTCTTCATAAATTATGTACATACATACATGTAGGTATGTGTTATGTACTTAAAAGTTTTATTAACTAAAATATTAAATATTTTTAATATAGTTTACATTCAATACTAAACTAAACTTGAAACCAAATAAACAAATCCAGTTATATAAGTAGTGGTAGATATTACTGACAAATTAAATTTTCGACAAAGCCTCATTATCTTTCACTGCCTCTCTCTCTCTCTCTCAAGAGCGAGAGAAAGAGTTCTCTCGCTCTTTCTCCCTCTTCGAAAAACTAACCAACCTCAACACGGCCTAGCAACAGGATCCTAACTCTACATGCAGCTGTATCGGCAATCAGCCCTCATTTGCGTACAACAATCCGCACTCATTAGGGTTCTGTACACAAACCAGCAAGACCTTGTAGTCTTGCCGCAACGTCTGTTCTTTCGTACTTCTGTTCGTCGTAGATGCCTAGCCGCATCTAAAGGGGTTGAAAAAAATGTATGTTATATGCGTTGTCTATGTCTATTTATGATCTCAATAAGTAGATTAAAAAACAATTTATTTATTGTATTTATTTATTTATGTTTCTTTATCATCTGTAGATACAGAAAATACACTTAGGTTCGTCAGTCATTTAAGTTTTAAGCAATAAATACATACCACACGCTTTATCCCGACAGTCGGGGTAGGCAGAGTAATCGGTGTTGTGCAAATCTTTTCAATTTTAATTTCGGTATTTAGAGGCGCGAGGAGTGAACTGAATTTGTTATTTTATTATATCACTTTTGATTTCTCACTCAGACAAATACTCGCAGTTTTCAACCAATACCCGGGCCGGATGTATTACCAAACGCTTTCTGATTGGTTGAGACCAATCATTGACCACGCTGTGACAACAAACAGGGACTGATCTATTTTCTTAAGCAAGACTATTGAAATAAATTGAAACAAAAGTTTTTCCTTCCATTAATACACAATTAAAAAAAATATATAGCTCCGGTGGTTAATTAGATCTTTTTTCTCCGGAACCCTCTATGTGCAAACAAGGTTCGTACTTGGCCGTTTTTTTGGCGTCAGGTTTGCGCCCTTGAAGCACGTAGGTCAGGTTGCACAGACGTCTGCCGCCGCCCGCCCTCCCCGCCGCGCCGCGCCCCGCCCCGCGCGGTGACAGGCTATCATTTGGCTTCACCACCGAGCACCAAGTGGCACGAAGTGCATGTAACTTGGCTTAGTTTAGCCCCGGGCGAACGATTCAGACCCAAATTACCGAGTCCGACTCACGTCCAGTAATGTTTCCGATTAAAAATAATAATCCAATAATCATATCGCAAAAAGTTTAACGTTTTAAAAAAAATCTATAATTGCCTAGCGATTCGGGTTAGGCTGGGCTCAGTTTTGGTCGTTTTGTCGGGAAAATCGGCTCGTTTGGCCCACGCGTCGGCGAGCTTTGCACAATTTTTGGCCGAACGAGTTTCAGATTTGTGGTGAAATTCTGAAAATTTCGCTTTCGTGCTCGCGGTGCTTGTACGAGCTGTTTGTGTAATTGGGCTGGGATTCTGCTTTAGGGACCACGCTCTTGGGAACGAGGAGTTATTTTATTTTTCATTCGGTTATTTTATCAAATCTTCATTATTTACTCTATTTTTTTTAAGACATAACAACCTAAGTCTAAAATTTTTTTTACTAAAGTCGCATTATCATTTCATCCCTTTCGCAATAGAAACTTAAGGTCTCGTTAGCTCAGTCGGAAACAATATATTGAAGGAGCTGTCCAAGAGGCTGCGCGAATCGTCTGGAGACAGGTTGTCTTTGGCTTTGGTGGCTGCCAGTACCAGTACCGCTGCAATCCCAGTTCGTCTGCCTGCACCTGTAAGGTTTCTTCATTTTTAGTTGTATTTTTATGATAGTTTATCAATTAATGGATATAAATATTATTTTCGAATTTACTACTATATTGAGAATTTATTAGTCTATGATAATATTATTCAATGCTTTAGTTTACTAAACTCCATAATAGTGTAGCTAGAATAATAAGATCAAGAACAAAATTAATTTATAAAGATTTCATTTACTGTCGCCATTTTACTGTCGGATTGACTTATTTATCATAAATTAAAGACTTTTTATTCAAGTCCTGCAAAACAACTACCACCTCCCCAGAAGCATACCAGTCTTAGGCATTCCACAACTATCTATCATTCAGAATAAACCACATAATATGAAGATAAGGTCAGGAAGAATCGTCAAATTTCCATCAAAATTTTCCAACTAACGCACTAAGGAGGGAGAAGTATAGGCACAGCAATTAGTGTGCACAGTACAGTACAAATGTACCTACCTACACGACAAGAAGTTATTTGGTCTACGTTACAAATTTTAAATACTTTCAAAGTTGTGATTTATCAACTATATAAATAAAATATGACTCTTCGCGGTTCAACAGCTCTTTGAGCAAAGTGATTTAAATATTAGACTGTCATAGACGGGGCATTGGAAACATTTCATACAAAAAATAGATGCGTGTACGTATATGCTCTCTACCCTCGACTCTACCTCTTTTTTACTTCTACCCCTATATCTCTTTCTCTCCGCTTATCTATAGGGTAGCACCGCACAACACTTTTGAGCGTATTTTGAAGGGCCCGGTCGACCTATCGACCTTTCGACCTGTCGACTGTCGACGTTTTAACTTATATTTATCCTTGAAGAAATCAACGGTATATATCTGATACTGTAAAATTGTATCAGTATTATTATTTTTATTACAGGGGTATTGAAAAAAAAATTTGAGTCGCACTACCGAGCTAATTTTCAGACTTTTCTGATAGTAAATACAACGTACTTATTGAACGTATTTAACGCAGTTCGCCGGCATGGTTTGGTATTATCAAAGAGTTTGTATTACGTCGCTGCGCTCAGCGACGTAATACAAACTCTTTGGGTATTATCACGTCTCATTCGAACAAACAGATGCATCTAGTCCGTCGACAATGCTCTGGCCATAAACAAAAATATAAGAAAAATGTTTTTTAGAAATGTCAAGCAAGATGCTAAAGTCTATGTTATAAAAAATTATATTGTAACTTTATTTCAGAATGAACAGGAAAATATACACAATACACAAACTATAACTACCTATCAAAAATTATATTGAATAAAACACACACAAAATAGTATTAAAATATATGTTTAATTTCCGCAACTAATATAGTCAACTAAAAAAACCGCATTATCAATTTTCGTGTTTAACCTTTATTTTTCTCGTGCGCCAATATTTTCTTTTTTTTTTTTAAATAAAATACTGAAACACTCGCCTAGCCTTCCAAATGTCATTTCTTGGGCCACACGTCAACCTATTCTTGTACACGTCAAACTTCAAACGAATCAGTCTGACACTCGTGGATTGACCCATTCCTTGTGTGAAATTTTGAATTCATATATTTTTTCGTGCATCGATTTTTATGTATTGTTTTTGCAACGTTCAGTGATGTTAAATTATGTGGTTTGAAGTGTTTTTTATCCAACGGTCGCGGAGTTACGAGGTCTTGCGGGCGGCAACAAAATGTTGAACGAATGGTCGAAGGAAGGAAACGAATACTTCGCTCTACCTCTACTAAAGATGACGGTATTTATTTGAATTAGCATTGAATTTGATTGTGTTATAAGACTAAATAGTTGTACATATCTAGACATAGACTACTTCCCGCCTAAACATATCCTTCATCTATCGCGAATGTTCATTGCACACAATTAAAAACAAATATTGTATGTGAAAAGCTGGACAAAAAACTAAATAGAGCGGCAGTCTCATACAAAATCATTTTTTTTTAATTTACGGCTACTTTTTACTATATTTTAAGGCTACATCATCCACAACATCCGTGATGTCAGCCCATAACAGCGGGTGAACTAGGTGCCATGTCATGTTATTATATTTTATTTATCACAATTTTTTTTTTACTTATGTTATATGTACTTGTAAGACAACTTTATTATATCTACCAGAAAATTAAATAAAGTATTATATTTTTTTTTAAGTAGGCACATTTGGCAGCCCTACATACAAACTCGCATCAATTCCGGTAGTAACAACATTATTTTATCAAATTAGTTCATACATGACGTCTGAACTTTCGTAACGATCCGGCATCGACTTCGGTGTGCACTTTGAATAATATAGTCGGCTATACAATTTGATGCACCTTTGGAATCTCATCACTTTTGAGTTCAATTATCGTATACAGTATTTATCAAAGCGAGCGGCAAACATTGACTATGATATGGTTCTATAAGCAAGTATCGGCTTTAAACATAATACTATAAAAATATTTTATCGATTTTCAAATCACGTGACGTCTGGATTGTCTCTTAATGATCTCGTGTATGATCTAAATTAAAATCCTATTAAGTTAATAATTTATCCAGTGGGCGAATTTTCCCAGATTTAACTTCCGTTTCCGGGATCTCTATTGAAGGTCAGTGTGGTGTAGGTAGGTGCTAATGCGATATGCCTAAAGGCGAGACCGCAATAATTTACGTGGCATGGCGCCGCCGCCGCCCAAAATTGTCCATATGAATTGTTTGCTGCACCCCGCAACGCTGCGCCGCACCGCGCCGCTACCGCGTAGTGTATTTCATACAAATTCATCAAAATCATTTACAAAGAATATTTTGACGCGCCAACAAGCCACGCCTCTCCGTGCAGAAGTTTTTTTGAAGTGAAAACTTCTTTAGCGGCGCTTGGCACTTTTTTAGGTGGGTAAAAAATGTTAAACTCGCGTCATCGCGTCATCGCGTCAGCGTCAGATTTATTTTTGTTATTTAAAATATAACCTTAAGCCATTGCATTAAGGGTTAAGTTACGAGTGGCTCGGGATCAAATTCTGTTCGTCTCTCAGTGACAATGGGAATCCGATATTCGTTTGGTCGTTTATGTGATTTCGTGGCTCAATGGTAAGAATGTAGAATTTGTATTTTTTGACCATGGGTTCGAATCCCTCAAATTTTGTTTTGTTTTTATTTCTTTTGTTTTCTTTTTTAAGCAATGTTACGGTGTTTAAATGTTTTTAGGATGTTTAGTTTTTTTTATAATCACCTAAGAATTATTTTCGGAAATACAAAATGTTTTCACTTCTGCCGGCACTCCCGGAGTGCAACTGTGGCTTTTTTTATGGATAGCTCGACATGTGGCATCGTTTCACCTACAAGTAGGTGTCTAACGATGCCCAAGGACTTTCTGTGATACACGGGGATTACGAATGCCATGCCGGCCTGACAGGTGCCTTTTCACGCCCCTTTTGAAAAACCCCAGGCTGTGCTTGGGAGGAAATAGATGGGCAGGGAGTGCGTTCTACATTTTCCCGCTTCTGTGAATAAAAGATCTACAGAACCGATTGATCCGTGCTAGATCGATTGAATAGAGGTGCATCCCCTGCCCAGTACACGTAGTGTGGAGGTGGAATGGGGACGGCGGAATCGCGTTACACAGGTCCTCCGAACACTCCCCATAAAATAGACGATAGCTAACACACTTAGGGAGCCGACACCACAGGGTCTTCCCTTGCCCCTTACTAGGTGATGGGTTGGTACCACCGTACTGGATGTAAGATGGCCGCATGGCAGCCTCGGCTGTGTTCTCCTCTAGTCCAGTATAGCCAACAATCCAGGAAAGTCTCCGGTACGGCACCTACCTTCTCAGAGGTGATATTGGCTGGTCGAAGCATGCGCTTTGGCCCCTCTGACTCAGCCACCCATACCGGATTATATATATAAAAAAAAAAGGATCACCCACCAGTCGTACGTTTATTTTATTCAGAAAACTTGCTTGAGAGAGAAACCCTCTCTTTGGGTGATAGAAAATAGGTGAGAGATCGAAAGGATAGACGTACTCTAGTATTTAATCGTAAGTCTAAATTTTTATAGTTTATTTGGTGTATTGAATGAAATAAATATTTTTTTAAATGTAAATCGCATATGACCTGCTTTATATTGAGATCAATTATTATGCAAAGTTTCATGATCTAATTTATCGTAACGTCTCGGCGTAAAGCAGTGGTTCCGTACCGCTGAAGGCCGGGAGGACTGAAGGAAAATTGGAGAGGAGTGTGTCCAGCGGTGGATGCATACACGCTGACTGTCTTAAAGTACTTATTGAATACTAGCGGTTTTATTGATGGTTTGGAGGCACTTTTGCATTTTTTTTTTTCTAAAATGTAATGGAATCATGTTTTCGCATAGCGCATAAAACCTAGCATTGGTACTGAACTTTACTATATAAATATTTATACCAGAGTGATTGTTACAGTATTACTTATACAGGATGTTTGATGACCATAGGTCATAACATAACATAAAGCAAACCAGGCCTTTTCAGCCTTTTCAGGTTTTGTCAGCCTCGATAGCTCAGTGGTGCAGACAGTCAACTGTCGCTATTGAATGTTAAGCAACGCTGGGTGCGGTCAGTACTTGGATGGGTGACCTGACCGTTAGAGGCTGACCGAGGTTCGGTTTCCTCGTAAAACTGTAGGTCCCTTCCCTCCTAATCTTACTTGGTGGTAGGGCCCAACCCGCCCGGGTTGGTACCACCGCACTGAATGAAACGTCGGTCTAAACGGCTATGTAAATAGTTTGTGTTTTCCGACCAGTTCAGTGTAGCCGGCACGATCAACGGGGGAAGCACTGACATGGCACCTAGTTCACCCGGTGTTATGGGCTGACATCACGGACGTTGTAGGTGATGTAGCCAACCATGTCAGTTTCCATAAAAAAAAAAAAGGTACTCCTGAGCCTATTTGGAGCAAAAAAGTTACATGACATTTTATTCTACGGTGAACCTTTTTTTCCATAGTAAACTAAATAAAATTAATAAAATTTATTTAGTTTAGTATGGGAAAAAAAAGTTCACCGTAGAACAAAATGTCATCTAACTTTTTTGCTCGAAATATGGCTCCTATGGTCATCATCATCAAACACCCGGTTTAACAGAGGATCCTGTGAGGTAATATAAACTCTTAATTAACTAAACATAAACCAAATTAATAGTATCCACGTTATATGTTTGGTAACATCTATTATATCCTTATATTAAAAAAGCGGTCAAGCGAGTCAAACTCGGGTGGAGAGGGTTCCGTTTTCCGTGAGAACTTTATGACTTAGGATTTTCGTTTAGGTTTTCCTGTAAACTATAAGAAGGACCCTATATTCCCTATTTTTTTTTTATTTTAGAGTTTCTGAGATAACGGGGGGGGGGGGGGGGGGGATCCTCGATTTTTTTTATCTTTTCTTTAATAAACTATGCATATTAAAATTCACCAAAAAAAAACACCATGAAAAATTTTCAAAAAAATTTTTATAACTTTTAAATTTGGCCCAAAATCTAAATTCGTTCATTAACGCTATACGTCCGTAATAAACTCTACATACTTGTATGTAGCAAATTTGAAATTTTTTCTAAGCTGTGACAGACGGACAGTAACACAAGAGTGATTCTATAAGGGTTAAATTTTTTCCTCTTTTTTGAGGTACATAACCATAAAAAGAATATTAGTAGGTACCTTGAACCTATTCTATTTTTAAACCACCAAGGAAACTTGTTCCGGTTTCAAAGATCAACAAATTATGCATAGGATAGAGTAAGATCTTTTCGTGAAATATAAAATAATTAATACGTACATGCTACCTTCATTCGTCGTTTAAAATTTATGCAGTCATGAAAACTATTTATCAGTTTATTAGGTTTCACAATTTTTCTTTCACAAATGAACGCAACTGTGAAAAGAGTAAGAAGTTTCTTGAAATGGCAATTGAGGTAACATTCAATAGAACATTGAATCCGACTTTTCCCTAACTTGTAACTATTACGGTTATCTAAAATTAAATAAAAAACTATTTTCGGACCTAGTCTTGAACTTAAAAACCTCATAATAGTATGATTCCGTTTTAGATATTTCTTTTGTAAATGCATATTCAGTATGGTTCTTTATCATGTTTTGTCCCGTTCAGCAATCAATCTTTAAAGAAGAGTCCGGAAAGAAACCATATAGAGCTTTTGGAAATAATATGTATTATAAAATTTAATTCACGTTTACTAAATCTGTATAGGTAAATAGTATTATAAATGTTAAATAATTTAAGCCTAAATTTTGTCAGGCACTGTAAGAGTAACTGTGGCGCAAGGCAAGTAAGGGGTTACACGTGTAGGTTACAATTGTGTTAGCTCATTCGTCCCGTTTGATTTTAACGGTAAATCTCATTCGACTGCAATTTTATTAAACGAAACTATAATTCACTTAAACAATATTAACCTGATTTGAATTGAAAATGACCTGTACGTGTTATTTCAAGAACGTCGACGACGGGAATAACTTCACCTGCAAAATTCAAATTCAATTCTTACAAAGAGATTACAAGGTCTTAGACGCATTTCTAAGACTAAATTGTGTCAGCCATTTCCCAATTTTATGAATTTGCCCTAGAATCTACCGGATACTGTTCTACAACATATTCGACAGGGACAACAACGCTGACAGAGGGGTACCTAAAGTAGGGAGGTAAATAAAATTACAGATTGCAGCCCCACACGCATAACTTTTTTTTTACGAAAGAGTTAAAAACACATTTGGTATCGGTCCTTCAAGAGGGACGTTAATATGCACCTGTCAGACCGACGGCATGACCTTTGCATACATGCCAATGGCCATGGGCCTCGTTAGACACCTATGGGTGACTTGGCGCCACACGTTGCGTTTTCTACAAAAAAGAAAGTTTCTTGAAAGATCATAGCAATAAGAAGGATGAAAAGGTTAGGGACTAGGGTCGGCTGCCTAGTGACTGGCACCGGATATAACGCGCGTTACGTGGTACAGTTTTCTAGTGACAGACTCAAGCCAGCGGTGCTACCGCCGCCGTATCAGTATATACGCTACCTGAATGTTCACACGCGCTCTTGGCGTCCAACAAACCAGACCGCACGGCTTCCCACTTTACCTTACCAGGCTCCGACCTTCGTTGCTAATTACTCTGTGTAATTACGATATAATTTGACGAGACCTCTCTTCTTCATACAGTAATGTTTTAATTGTACCTCCTTGCCATCGCTCATTATCGCAGTCCGATTTTAACCGGATCGCAGTGTATGAATTTGTAAAGGTCCTATTAATGTACACAGTTTGGTCGTGATTGGAACTGTATCGTATGGGATAGAAGGGGTGTAGTCAGCGGTAGCAGACTGTTAGGCAGGTCTTGATGATTTCGGAGAAGGTTGGCGTTAGTAATAGTTACGCATTATATAATAGATTCTGCTACAAGTTAGCATATTATTTCGTCATTCATTAAGCTTTCAAATCATTATGTTATCATTCAATAATATAATAATAAATTAAACTATGCATTTTAATTAATCTATTAAATGCTTGATAATATGTACTTCAACCAAAATAGGTACCCTAAGGACATTATTGTATGGGTGTAGGCATAAAAGACTACACAAAAAATAGAATAAATATGCGTCCACCTAAAAAATATATATACACACCCACAAAATAAAAAGATACACCATGCAAGAGGGGCGGGATGTGCAAATTAGGGCTCGATTCAAGATGGCGCCCGATCGAGCTCGGCTCGACCCGCGCCGCCTCCGCGCCGCGTGCGTGCGCCGGGAACATCATTATCCGTCTGCCAAAAAAGCTAACCGAAATTTACTAACATGCTCCATTTTCGAACGTCTCCTTTCGCGACAGACGAAATTTCGAAAAAAGAACGCGCCGAGCGCGGCCTACCGACCGGAGCTATGCCCACCCAGGACAGTCCGCGCAGTCGCGCCGGCTTGTGTGATCGCCGCCCGGCCAGTCCGCCGCGCTCGTTGGCAAATACCGACAATTCCATTCCATACGCTCACCCGTACCGTACAGTCTCACCCGCCCACTTCTATCCACCTGAAATACGACTCTATCCTCATCGACACATCGACAATTTCACCTAATTGCCGCTATTTTTAATTTTCTCGTCCGAGATAATGATTAAATTGTTTCGGCATGTCAAATCAAACGAAATTATGCTGTTATATCTTGTTTAATGGCGTCCCGTTTAAACCTTATTTGCTACATACCGACGGAGATACTCGTCGATACCATTTTTTCCACAACTCGATGAATAATTAACTGTCACTACACGCATCTGTGATATAACTCCTCGAGGTTCCGCGATAAGTTCACTCACCTTGCCTTCTGCGTAAATCAAGTCTCCTTCGTTATAAAGAGGAAGTCTATTCTGGTTATCGAGTTATACTGAGCTGAGTTATTTATATTCTGTCTCGTTTGATGCTGAGTTGCTAACCTCAACAACAACAACAACACAACAACGTAACAAACAAGTGAAAATAAACAGCCGAACAGTTCGAGCGTCGAATGTGAAAACGGATCTAAGCGTTCATTTCTCCACAATGCGAGACGTGTGCCGGATTCGTTTAGCTTATGATTTGACTTGCAAATCGATCGGCCGACCGATGGCTTGCATAATCGATGGTCGTGTTATCGTGCTAGAGCGCGGGTGGACAACCTTTTCAGCAGCCGGGCCAAATGTTATAAATTAGATTGCTTGCCGGACCCCACAAACATAACATTACTTTTGTTAACCAAAGCAATTAATAAATATTTTTTTCCTATACTTTGTTTTAAGAAATAAATGAAAACTGATAAAAATGTTTGTAAATATCCACTGGGGAAGCGTATAGGTAGGAAGGAGATGGAATGTTAGCCGTGTGTGTTTTGTGCGTATTAAGCGCCACCTCGCCTGCTCCCGCGCGCGAACTTTTTAAGATCGGCTCAACTTTGCAATTATTTCACACTAGGAATTCAGAAAGAATTCACAATTTAACTAGACTTTACTGAGATACTCCTATTAGTAACGATTCAGATTCCCATTCATATATATACTTCGCCATCAAGAACACACAACATTAACAATAGGTAGACATTGAGCATATTCATTCATTATGATTCGTCATCGTTTTTGTTTTGTCCCGTTCGGTAATGCTACCTATAAGGAAGAACCAGGCAAGAAACCTTATGGAACTTTGTTTTTTTAATATATCTTACCTAAAACTTTAATTACATTAAGTATAATGGAGTAATGATAAGAACGATAAATAATTGTAGGCTGTTCGCTTGGTGGTTTAATTTTTGTAGATATAAAAAAAACGGCCGGTGGACCGCAAGCGGCCTACGGGCCGCGGGTTTGCCACCCATGTGCTATAGTGTCTGCGGTCCGGCTTGCGTGTGTGCATGCGCGTAAGCGCAGACGGCCGGCGAGTCGACCTCACTGACTCATTTGACCCACAAACTACTTAAGAGCGCTCCGATAGCTCGCTCATTCTATTCCGCTGAGTGCGGATCTTAAGGGGATACCCCAACCTCTGGCTGGGCCAAGATCTGTATCATCTTCCGTGACGCAGGCGCTGCGCTGTTCCGGCTTACTTACTACTTACTTACCAATGTTTGCACTTGTGTATGGTTGCTGGGATCGCATCCGCGTCACTTAATGAAAGTTAAGTGGAACAAGGCCGCGATCTCTTGTAGTTTCGCGCACGCCTCGATGGTATGTCACTGTGTGAGATGAACGGGACGGAACTGTTATGGAATGTCACTTTCGATAACCGGATATTGTATGACGAATAACTATTTTTTATTGAAAGCGTGACATGTGCGGTGAGCCACCCATAAGAAGTCCAGCGTGTAGGGCTGCAATCCCTGCACAGTGCGCGTGGTGTGGATGTGGTAAGCGGACGGCGACGGCGGCGGGATCGCGTTAAACAGCCCCATGAAATAAGCGAGAGAACACACTTAGGGAGCCGACATCCATACGGAGTTGCAGTGGTTCTAGATCGCGGGACACTTCGGGGTCACCCACTAGTCGCACAATAGTGTTACCAAACACAAACGTATGGAGTATGAAAGAATGGGTAACACTTCCTTGGGACTAACCCCTCTTCTATTAGTTGTTTCCACGGAAAAATTTAATTAAAATAATATTAGCCCAGTAGTGTGCGTTTTTTGAGAAATATAATATTCCCACGTAAGTACGTATGGGAATATAGGTACATAAGTGGGAATATGGGGAATATGGGAATATAGCACATAGTGTTAATATCCGTTATGTATGTACGTATGTATCTAAATATCTCTGCTTCCGTTTCGTAATGAAAATTATTTCCGATTCAGTGCATGCGTATAAATGGATATCCATTCAATTTTACACAAGGATATGTAATTAGAATAATGATAAGAATGTGCAATAACAATAGTAGCGCGAGGATTAGGGGCATTCGGAACTAATTAATGTAGTGGCGCATTCCGGGCGTTAAGCTTCTAGGCGCCTGTGGGCCGGTTTTCTTATCGAATGTCCAAAATGTGATTACACACCGAGACACGGACGAACCGGAACATAGAACCTTCAATCCGGCTTACCGAAACAAACATATACTTAGACGAGCCATCGACTTGTCGAGAATGATGTATAAAAACTCGTAATGACAAAAGTGGTTTTATGAATACCTGCAGCGCTTCAGGGAGCGATTCAGTTGTACCTACCCTCCTAATAAATAAAGCGAAGTTTTAAACGGGCGACGGACCGGCGACCGGCCGTGTAACGTACGTCAATATATGAATATCCCTATAACTCGAGAACCACTGCATCGATTTACATAGGGTTTTCGCTGTTACCTCCTGTCACTTCTCAAGATGGTTTTAGGCATAAATCATAACGCCACGTCATCGGCGGCCGGAGCTGTGAGCAAAAAGTCACGCGAAGCGAAGGCGCAGCCAAAAGCTGGTATAACATATTTTGGTGAAAACATTTTTGACGAAATTGGAATAAAAAAATATATCACCACACATTTTGCGGATAGAAAATATAAAGAAATTATGAAAGAGATGACACTGTTGGCTACGTTACCACCCGTAATATCAGCTCATCGCTCCTTGCAGTGCAATAGTACTTCCCTCATTTTGGTCGTGCCGGCTACACTGAATTAGACATGTGGAAGACATGGTCTATTTTCATATCCGTTTCGACGACCCTTCTTTATTTCATACTTGTAGATGTGTCAGATCTTCTTCAATTCTCACATTCAAGCCTTTTGCAACTTAAATGTCCCTTATTTGTCACGACTCTCAAACATCCAAAAAATTACTGGAAGAACTCTCTGCAAGATATGAGTCCGCCTTTGCGCGTCATGAAAATGTTATATTGTGCTTATTTCTGTAAAATATTTTGTTGGAGCAGCAAAGTATTTCCTACTCACCACTTCCTAACCAGTACCTTCTTTCTGATGCAAATGAAGTGCACGCCGATCAAATGTTACGAGACAAAATGTGTGCAGTGTGTTAATAATAACTCTTCTGAATATTTATTTTCCTGAGGTTACCGGTCTCAGTGACACATCGCGTATTGTCTCTCGGATTATGCGGGTCTATAACGCTTTGTTACTTTGTAAAGGATCAGTTTAACGACATAGATAGTAGCGCCACCTGAACAATTGGTGACAAAGTAAGGACTTGTGTGTGGGATTTTGGCAAATAAATTATTTTGAGCGTGTATTTTTTATTAATGCTATTAGTAGCCTCTATGTTAGCGGAAATACCGTGCAAGTGCCTGTGAGTAAAGTTTTTTTTGTGTCGGCCTATACAAAAAGCGTAAAAAATCAAAAATATTTAATTAGATCCAATTGTATACAGACGAGACTCTCGAACCAGATGAGACTCTCTAACTCTAACTAGTACTCTATGTTTTTAAATTTTATCTAAGTCTTTTATTTACTGAAATATTAAATGCAAAATATGTAAAGATTTTAATAAAAAACATTCATGATAAAAGTACTAAAATACAGTGCTTAAAAAGAAAAACTCATTTATGAAAACATATAATTTTTAGAAACCAATGACAGGGAAAAAAGGCTTTATAGCTGCGGCTTAAAACATAATAACTAGCTTCAGTGCGCGTTTGCTTTGTATTATATCATTATGACATACATATGTAGCTCGGCCTTCGGCCTCGCTATCGCATAGCAAGAGCCGCGCAATGCTCCGCATCGCGCTGGGACAATACCACGAATATAATTTTTTTAGTTAACAAAAGTAGTTACTTCACTCCTTCACAGATATAAAGAAGCCGTTTTATAAACTTTTATATACAATAAACATGTTAGTTGTTATACTTACTTGATATTGTATTCATACTTTTGCCATAATGTTTAAGTGGTAAGAAGGAAAATTACTCATATTTCTTTCTAAAGGTGCAAACATATTTTAATTCCCATTCACAAGTACGAGTACCAGTACCTTGTACCAGATCATAAAAACAGAAGCAAACTATTGAATTTTTGTTCTGTATCAATTAGGAAAAGACCTTCAGGTAGCTTTAGCAAAAAAGATACCTTTAAAAAGATACTTAAAAATGAAATATTTGCCCTTAAAACTTGTCACTTGCAAAAAAATCAAGTTCTTACCTGTTTGGAAAGATTCTGGTAGCAATACTTAATGGGTGAAATTTTAAACGGAGTTGCCTTTCCTATATTTGAAGCTTAAATGAAAAAAGGGCTGAAATCTGTATGCATACCTAATTATATAAATTAAAATGATATGGAAAACATATTTCTAAATAAATACGCATAGGAAAACTCAACAGAAAGCTTACTCGTATAAACGGCAAACTTTATCATACTTCAAAAGTAAAACAAAAATAAAAATGGACCGCAGTATTTTAAAAATTAAATACCACAAATTATATCAACGACATATTAAGAACCGACTAGAGGCACCGCTCACGTTTATTGTATTTCTTGGAAAAGGCTCTTGATTTCAACGAATTAAGACTTGCGTCCATAGACGATCATATAAAACGCATTATGGATCCGATTCAGATAAAATAATTGTATGAGGTTGGTATTTTTATTTTACTTATATATTGTTGCCTATACCACAGATGAGATATTAGTACCACCACACGGATAAATGTTATAACGTCATTGGTAAAATATATGCATTTGTTTTTTAGGGTTTCTAACCTCAATAAAGGAAAAAACGTTACCCTCATAGGACCACTCTTGTGTCTGTCTCTCTCTCTGTCTGTCTCTCCGTCTGTCACAGCTTATTTTCTCCGAATCTATTGGACGAAAAAGTTGAAATTTGGTACATACATATATAGAATTGATTGACCCAATAGATTTTGGTTTGAGGTTAGAGGTTAGAGGTTTTGAGGGTAAATTTTGAGGACAAATTTAAAAGTAAAATAAAATTCAGTGCACCGTGGGACATATCAATGAAAAGGACTCGTTATAAGGAATACAAATATATATTTTTATAAATTAAAAAGGCATAGTTCAAAACATAAAATATACAAAAATGGAGCACTGAACCACTGAGTCTAAAATAAAAAGAAATAGGAAATGTATAGGCCCCTAGGAAAACATAAACGAAAACCTTAAGTCTTAAAGTTTTCACGGAAAACGGAATGGCACGGAACCCTCTCCACGCGAGTTCGACTCGCACTTGAGCGCTTTTTTAATATACGCATTGTTTATAATAATTGTGCACATCTTTTAATAAATATTCTTAAAAACTTCCTTCTAAAGACATAAAACTGATAACCAAGAAATAGCATCAAAAAGTAATCAAATAGCACTATGACATCTATTAAATAAAATTGAATACAATTGAAACTAATTATCCATTAGTACTAAGTGATAGAACTAAAATAACTAAACATTGAGTCACCAATTTTGGTTTGAATATTGGCAACAACTAGAACAGTTTAAATAATAGTTTAAATGATCAATGATAGAGATATACAAGATGATAGATCTTCTCGCACAAATAATACTAACATTGCCAAAGTGGTCGGTCAGGTTTGCTATACCTGCGCGAGTATTGTGCCCCGAAATGGTAATGACGAACAATACTTTTCGAATGCAACGTGGAAAGTGAAAGTTTTAGGGCCCCACTCGTGGTGTCCCTAATTCGGTATATTTATTATGGCACCCTTTTCCGAATTTGTAGGTGGTTGGTTGTAGGTACATCTACTTAATAAAAACAAACTTAAATAAATTTGTATCTCGCTTTGTAGATCGCCTTGTTAAGATTAATTATTGCCTTGCCTCTTTTTAGGTGGTATAGGCTCAAATTGTAACCGATTTGATACCACTGTACTGCATGTAATATTTTATTTTTATTTTGTTTTATTTTTTATTTTTTTTTTATTTCTAGGACAACACACTAGCTTTAAACATGACAACACAAATAAACAACAAGAAATAATAATAACTAATCTAAAGTCTACCTCTATTGCCGATGGCCGCATAGCAGCATCGGCTGTGTTCTCTTCTAATCCAGCATAGTCAGCAATCCAAAGGGATATCTCCATTATGACACCTTCTCCGAGGTGACATTGGCTGACCGGAACATGTCCACTTGACTGGTCGCTCTGTCTCAGTCAGCCACACATACGGATTACATAACAAAAATGGCGTTAATCTTCATACAATTTGCGGTTATCGAAAAATTACACAACGGAACTGTTGCCATAATATACCTATTAAATGCACAGATTGTCTTCTAGGCGCCCTAGTTTCTAGGCCAAGGTCTATTGTTGAGACCTGTTGATGTGTTCACACTGTCGTCTCTGATATACAAACTAGTATTTTTGGTACTCAGTTTGGTGTATTGTTAATGTTTTAAATGATGTTAACATTTTATGTATGTAAATGTGTTTAGATTTTGCAGTCGCGAAATGACATAATTTATTTAGCTAAAATCTACCTAACTCATCGTTACAATTCGTGTTATAAAATCGTCGCGGTGTCTGTCGGTGATAAAGCTAGTTTGAAATATCAAAATGTGTGTAAATATGTGTATATGTATATAATGTACGCGTGGCAAGTTGCAGATCTGGCACTCCGCATAACTGTAAAAATTAGACACACATTTCAGTACCATGGCTCGGAGTGACACGGGGCGTATTGTTGGCGATACAAATATCTCGAAGCCCATTAGGGAATAATACGCGGACCCATTCGTTGGACGGAGACGATTTCACGCCGTATAGCAAGTAGGTACTTGTCGCCTTTAAATTGTGCCAACGTGCCCTGCGACGCGGACGGTACCCTTTGTCTGAGCACATCGAAATCCGGTGAGTGAACAATAGTGAAGTGAAATTTTACGACTGTCGTGTGCTTCTTTGCCTAGTTTTTGTACATAGTACAATTTTATTGGGCTTTTGCCGAGCGCGCCCGAAGCGTTGGCTCCCATAACGGAACCGCCCGAAATCAGGGGCGGAAGACTATAAAGGCATTTTAGGCATTTTACAGCCTACTGTGTTTGTCTTCTCCCTTAATTTATTGCGTAAAAACGGGCCTGCTATGCAGTGAAAGTTACGAAGTGACAAGGGGCTATGGGTCGCTTTGTCTTACTATTGTCTAACTGTAAACAATATATTGTTTATTGCCTTTGACGAGGCGCCAACGGCCTTGAGAATGGCAGAAGTCTATTGCTGCAGCTATAAATGTTGCGAATTTTTCCTGGCAGTCTTAGAAACCGGTACGTTTGACGTGCTTCCTCAGTTATGTATGAAAATATGACAATGAGTGTATTTATTTGTGAAAAATATTGGCACTAAGCCTTGGTATTTCAACTTCCACTTATTGTCAGAAGGAACGCTATGTTTCCCCACAATATCTGTCACATGTTATTTCTAACCCTAATTTTGAGAGTTGAAATTTCGGCTCAAAGAGAAGGAGAAAATTGCCAATTCGCGAATTCTTTGAGGTACGTAATATTGCAGACCAATCGCTTACCTCCGGCTTCGCTGGCATTAATAATAGTACGATGTTATGTCATAACTATGACTAATCGAGTATATGAGACATTGGTGAAAGAAAACGGAGTATAAATTGGGAGAGCCGTTCTCGAATTTTGAGCGAACATACAAACTGATTAGTGATTATAGACAGACGTTGATTTTTATGATATGCAGGAAAAATTCTATTAACAAGTATGTATGTGTAATAATATGCTGGTTTATATCCTGACTTAGATCCTAATGCATAAGCTAATCTAGGTTAGGATACTGCACAGTGGCAATATCATATAGTGTTCAAACAAAATGTGCATCTTATCGATTCTTTTCCTTTGACACAACACCTTCTTTGACAGTAATAATTATAAATTTATTTCAATACAGTAAAACAACAGGTGGTCTGAGATATTGTGGAAGCTAAAGAAAGGTGTCCTGTTTATGGGTTTATGGCCTTACCGTTGGGCGTGCGGCCATTCACGATGCGTCCTGTCGTTCATTCAATCTCTTTTAGTTCTGTGAGCTGTTGTTACGCTTTGTGCTTTGGGAACGTAATGTGCCGCTTTCGACAATAATAAACTTACATAAATGATCAAAATACATTGGAGTTCAAATGAATCCTATAAAATTCCTTATCAGCTCTTCTATCGGATGTGACAATTAAATCATGGTAATTTTATGTACCTATGGATTGAAGAGAAGTCTCATCTCTTGGTGATTAAATTTACTTTACAATAAACTCTCTGAAAATGGCGCCATATGTAAAAAAAAAACAGATCCTCTGCCACCTGTGCCCCACTGCAAAGGTGTGGAACGGACTCCCGGGGAATATCTTTCCCCACTCCTACAATCCAAGGATCTTCAAATCGCGGTTTAATCGCCTTTCCCCAGCGACATTAGCCCACCTCCAAGCCACGTTCTTGTTCAAGCCACATTTACGTTGGAATACATACGTATGTTACATTGCCGGCAGGAATATTCTAAAATAGGCAGATATAATTAAACTAGGTCACTACGGCATAGAAACAGTGCACATGCGTCAATAAGCTGCCTTATTTCATTGAAATATAGTTAAGTTTCCTAGTAGCTAACTAGCCTGTTCCGAATTGACTTACATTTCCTTATATTACCTGATTAAAAATTCACAACTCAAAAATTTGTTTCTCAATAAAACCACAAACTTCATGAACGAACAATCGCACAGTATAAAACCACAACAGGATAATAAACAACTTCCTCATTATATAACTTTCTCATACATAAACCAGTTATACTGTGTATTATTTTCCTGTAAGCTCAAATCATCGGTTCATTCACACTAGTTACCTCACGAGGCATTGTGCTGTGTAGGAAATGCCAGTCGAACATTTTCAAGGATCTTGTAGAGATGTCTAATTTTTGTCTCGAATATGGCACACTTTTGCCATCGTGCGCAAGCTATTGTGGTGCGCACTATTATAATATATTTTATTTTACTTACTAAATATTTTTTTTTAGAACGATGTGGGCACATAATACTTCATATGGTGTAGGGTCGGTATTTATAAAAAGAATGGCCCCACTGCATCTCTCCCCGTGCATGTCGTAAAAGGTGACTAAAGGATTCAAAAAGGTGACTAAAGGAAAACAAGATTCCGTTCATATGGGCTACAGGCTAGCCACCTCTCACCTTGGTACGGTCCTTCCACCGAGTCATGTAGCAGGTGGGTGTCTTCGTGCCTTACTTGCTGCTTGATCGTTATCTTGTCCTATCTTTGCTAAATGTGGTGGTCAGTGTTGTGCTGTAATTTACAAGAGCGCTTGCAGCACAACAACGACTACTGTGCTCACCCCGATTGCCGAGATACAACGTGTGGTATGTATGTAAATAACTTTTGTTTACTATTACGTACTACCATTTATTATCGTTTCTTATTCGTTTATTCGTTAATTTAGTTAGATACTAAAATAAGAATAAAAAAAAAATACACACCGATTTTGTTTATTTTTATTTTAAGCGTGTCGAACTCGCGTGGAGAGGCTTCCGTAAATCCCATTTTCCGTGAGATCTTTTAAGACTTAGGTTTTTAATTTACGTATTAGTATTATGCCAACCTCTAGATCCTGAAGTTAACGGAAAACACAACCGAAGGCTGTCATACGCTAAAATTAGATGCCAAACTTAACGGAAAAGGCTGTCACGCTGCTGTGCCTCTATGACGCGCGTCTGCAACGTAATGGTTTTAGCCCGCAAATCTTATTAGGACCGTGTACTTAGGGCAAACATTTTTGCGTCCTAAAAATAACTATGACCCGTAGTCGCTAGAAAAGTGTCTGGTGCCGCGGCGCACGCGCACGTCACTTTTGGTCCGAAAAGGCGCTTTTCCTGCGCGAGAATCTCGTGTTTGCTTTAACTTTTAAGGCGAGGTATGCGAATGGGTGCAAGTTATGACGAGCCGATATGTGCGCCAGAGCTCTATGTCAATATAGCTGCTTTTGGAGGTGTCTATGTACCGGCTTGGATCATCCCGGGCGCGTGTCTGATATAGTCCGTTGAGTTGATCTTGTAAAGCTGTTTGTGAAGTGTATAGACAGAGAGAACTTATTGGAGAAGTTTCTTTCAGTTGACCTTGTGCACAACGAGCACAATCAGAATTTGTATTGTTGCGGTTTGTGTTTTTTCAAGTTGCTTTTCTTTATCGAAATCTCTTTGATATGATAACGTAAATAAAAAAAATGTTATACCATGTTTGTGTATACTTACATAATATGTAAGCACAATTTTATAATTAGGTATAGAGAGTTGACTGTTCTTAAAAGTTGATGTTATGTATGTATGTCAATCTGTCTGTCTGTAACCTGAAATAATATAAAATAAAATAGATAACAAACTTTGTAATATTCACAATAATTTTTGTTTTAATTGGCCGAGTGCTTTTCATTGTTTAAGCAACAACACACGCACCAAATTCATGAAGGTTTCATTGAATAGCTGCGCTGTTGCGCCCGCGACTACGCTCGTGATTTCTTACAACCATGGATCGTCAGATTGCATTGATGAAAGCCTCCAATCAATTCAGTTGATCGGTTCTCGAATTAATCGAACATATATACACATACAGACAGCAGAAGATTTTATAATATCTAGAGATATGCCAATATTAATGATACATACCGTTTTACGTCCGTTATATGGGCGGTTTCAAACGTGCGTCAACCGACGACAGTTTGCTAAGTGCTGTCAAACATCCACTTTTAATAATAAATACGCATGTGTTATCGTCCAGTGGGCGTGCTGCTAAACGTAGATTTAGCACTTTCTCAATAATTGGGGGCCGGGTGGGGCCGGTACTTTAAAAGAATAGCCCCACTGCATCTCTCCCCGTATATGTCGTAAAAGGCGACTAAGGGATATGATTGCCTATTACTACTAGGTGGTAGGGTGTAACCCGCCCGGGTTGGTACCACCGCACTGAATGAAAGGTCGGTCGAAACGGCTATGTAAATAGTTTGTGTTTTCCGTCCAGTTCGGTGTAGCCGGCACGACAGTAGGGAAGCACTGACGTGGCACCAATTTCACCCTGGCTGACATCACGGATGTTTTAGGTGATGTAGCGCACCGTGTCAGTTTCCATGAAAAAATAAAAGTTGACGTCAATTATCGGCGTTTGTGCTCACGGTTTAACGTCATTGAATTTGACTACGCTCACGTTAAAAGCTGTTATTTTCTTGACATATTTTTTTATTAGATATATTTATTGTATTTTTTTATATTTCCTATGAGATACTGAACTACCTCTGATGGATGACTCTTGCGCACTTAATTACATGAGGTTTTAATGTTTTGACCGTTGAGTATATTTATACTAGTATATATACTTAGTAAGTACGCGCTTGACATCTTTTGTAGCACATGCCTGATCTGGTCTAGGTACATGCCCGCCTATGCCATTATCATTAGCTTAATACCATAGCTACCTGATTAAAACAGGTGTAGGCCAAAATATTATCTCATAGAATTCCTGGAAGGTGATTAAGCAAATACTTCTTACTTGTCAGACACCTCATTAAATGGGTGATTAATTTTATCAATGGCAATAAAAACGCAATTTTCCGGTGATTCATAGTTGCTAACGTGTAATTTGGCACTTTTAGGTTTTCGTACCCCATACGGAACCCTATTTATTACTAAGCCCACGCCGTCTGTCCGTCTGTCCTACTGCTGTATCTTTTGGAACCGTAATAGGTAGCCGGTACATTTTCACAGGATATATGATGTTATGGCAATCCTAACAAATAATAGAAATGTAAAAACTGGGCGCCATACAAATATCATAATTTCCAGAAGAGTGCCATCTACCGAATTATCCGAACATTTTAACAATAATGTATGAACGGTCAACGATACATGGCGTGATACTGAGATACGTGCGAGTGCGACTTTAATATAATAAAAACCGATAATTTTCGTGGTACGAAAACCTCGGCGCGCGAGAACGACTGGCACTAGGCCAGTTTTTTCTTGTATATTTGTTTATTATATTGAACAATATTCGCGTAATACGAAAGTATTTTAACATATTTATGACTTTGAAGGTATTTTAAATTGAAATAATATTATAACTCCATGGAAGTATCGAATTGGGCAGGTAATAAATACCATTAGCAATCAAAACACTGTTTTTAATTTTTCATTCTATGAAATTTTAAATTTGGGTTTTATTTACCTGAAATTTTGAACAGAGTAAGCCAGACGACATTCAATCGTAAAATTCATAGGTTTAAGTAAGTACAAGAAAAGGAGATAGTGTTTGTCTAATCCAATCCAATCCAATCATTTGTTTAACACTATACCCCAAATCATTTCAAAAGTCTGCACAGACAGACACATAGGTCAATACAGGCACTTTTTAGACTACCTAATGGATATTATAGAACTGTTGGCGAGCCCGTGTGAAAGGGATTTAGTAATTGTGTTGAATTTCGTCGAGCGTTTTCTATCCCTTAGGGACTCTGGGCCCTAAGGGATAGAGATGATGGAGTACTTTGGGGCTGATTTAACAAATTATTGTTAAAGTCCTAAAAATACATTTTAAAAATGAATTAATAATAATTGTGATACCATTGGCGTAAACGGGCTCCCGGAGAATATTTTTCCCCACTCATACCATCCACGGATCTTCAAATCGCGGGCCAGTGACATTAGTCCACCTCGGGGTGGAATTGGCTGCGCCTGAGGCCTCGACCTCGGGCACAGCCACCCAGTTCGGACGCAATAAAAAAAATTCATGGTTTAGATGTTGAGCACTGACTACATATAATATTATATAGGAACCTATGTTCATGGAATTTGCATAGGTTCGCCACTATAACGCCTTCTTACACATGAATGTTCATAGTTTCTTGTTATTTCTGTTGAAGCGGTCGCAAATCTGTGTACATACCTACTGTAACATTTACGTTCATTCATAATCTTCTGTCACGGTGAATTTACTTTGCTAGGTCAACATTCTTACCTAAGCGCGGTTCATAGTCGTGCAAATCTTGTCTAAATAAACTCGAGAGTTCAGAAATAACAATGAGTACTTATATGAAATATTTTTTTTAAACTTTTCGCTTATGAATTTTTGAAAATATTTTTATTTTTTATCACGTTTTAAATAGAGTTTAAATATAGGTGCTCTTACCCGACTGCGAACTCAGAGGTGTACCCGGATAGCGGATATTTTTCGCTATTAAGAGTTATGGTTCATTTTATTTTTCCTCCTTGTCTTATCAAATCTGATAAAATTTTATTGAAGATAATAAAATCACAATATCTCTATGTTTATACACTTAAGTTTATAAATAGTATTGTTGATATTATTGATTACTTGTCACAATACAAGGATATAACTTTTTTTATATATATTTTATTCGTTTATTGACACATTTCTTTTTTTATATTAATTTTACATAAAAAACTTAAGTATAAAATTAATATAAATACATTTAATATTTACATTAATATTTAATATTTATATACATTAATATTTTATTTGTTCGTTTATTCACACATTTCTTTTTTTATATTAATTTTACATAAAAAACTTAAATCTAAAATTAATATAAAATAACAAAATGGAATTTCCACCACCGGCGGCGGGGCGAACCCAGGCTACCGATGGTCGGACCCGAGAGAGAGAAACCTTCGGACAATTCGAGCGGTGTCGAGCAAGACCGCCTTCTGCATCTGACCCTTGATCCAAGCAAGTGGCTCTAGTGAGAGCCTCTTGGTTATTATTATAACTATAATTATATATTATTATATTATATTATATATTATTATATTGAGCCATTATTATAACTATATTCGCAACCCCGCATACGACCGTATGTTCATGGGCGTCGTTAGACACCTTATGGGTGGGTCGGCGCCATATATCGTGCTTTCAATAAAAAATATACCTATATAACATCATCTGTGGTCACACTGCATCGTACCTGCTCAGTTAACCCTTTCTTGGACATTAAATGCCTTTTAGCTACTCTGCTACAACTATATCTACATCTTTATCAAGGTACCTGGTACAATTACGTCAAACAAATTGACCCTGTTAAAATGATATGAATATGTTTACATATAAACTATAATGTATACACAAATATTAAATAATATTATAATCGCCGTTTTACACCGTCACCGTCAGCGTCTGGCACACAGCGACATTACAAAGGGTTATCGAAAAAGGCAACAATAATTTTCCCGACGCCAGGATGCGAGATAACCGGTGACCGGTGACGGAGACAGGAGATATCAGTATAGTGACGAGCTGTGACGTCACAGGAGATACGAATATTACGAGCGACAGTGACGGCACAGCTGTGACGCTGCGAATTATCCAATACGTCTGCGCGTGTCGCGTCGTTGAACCTAGCAATCAAACGACAATATTGTTAGCGTTTTCGCATATCTAGAGTTCAAATTCCCGAAGTGCGCAACAGATAAACGCGCACGCGCTCCTCATAAATCAACACATGCTTCTGCGCACTGTTCGCCTTGCTCGTTTGAAATAAGAATAACGGTAATAGCAATGGATGCGGCCTAAGAAAGTTATACCCTCATGTGTTATTCGGATAAGACATAGTCTATATTATAAAAGACTAGAATATGTTCCCGCTGATTCGCTTCGCGACAAAATATCCCATGACCATCCTTTAATGTGCCTGAATATTTCAGTGAAAACATCACGTGAGTTAATTGATTAGTTTTCGACTTACAAGCGAACATTGAATAATGGAAGCGCGCATAGCCCGGCGCATCGTTACAGGTTTTCCGTTAGGATAACATTATCCTTATTTTTTTTTCACATTTCTTCACTGTATCTGAAAAAGAAATATAATGACTTTTTCTATAATTTACCTTCAACCTAAATAGGAATCTCTATACGCACGTTATACTTAAAACATTTATAAAAAACACAGCTAAGAACCATTCCCATTAAACCAGCTTTCTAATAATAAAAAAAACCTCATCCAAATCGGTCCATCCGTTCGGGAGCTACGATGCCACAGGTAGACACACCCATACACAGGTACACACACACGTTAAACTTATAACACTACTCTTTTTGCATCGAGAGTTAAAAAGGCTCGGATACAAGGAGGGTCAAGATCAGTGGGGATATGGTATATGTAGCTGAACAACCTAGTGGCAATCCATTTGCCTAAAGGTTACCTTTTATATAAAGTATGTCTTATCCGAATAACAGATGAGGGTATAACCTCCTTAGGCCGGATCTTAGACTATAGCTAATCGCTCATTGAGGGCATCCAGTACGGATTTAACCCCACAGCAGTATAATGTCGAACCGTTAACGACTTGGACGATAAATCTAACAACTTTGTTAAGCGACATTTTGTTCAGCGCAAACGCACGCTTTGAAGAATATTTTGACATATTAGTGAGGTCGGTATTATTTATTTCGAAAATTGTTGAGTAGTTTTACAAGTTAATACCAGATATAGTTTTGTGTTGGTTTACGTGTGCGAATCTACTTCCGCGTTTCTTCTTACTCCAAGTATGATAAGTGCATTTCCGTCGTAAACAAGAGTTGCTTCAGGGATCGGATTTCATGTTGAACTGTAGGTGCTACTGCAAAGAAGCAGGATTAGTACCACCACAGTTGGAGCTGCATACAATAAGCTGAAATTCCCTTTCTGAGAGATATAATGTAGATATCAACAATAGTACAAACCTTACATAACTATTTAGTTATAAATCAGATCGATAGCTTTATAAAAACACGATTGAAATCATGATAAACCAGCTTTCTATTAAAAAACCTGATCCAAATCGGTCCATCCGTTTGGGAGCTACGATGCCATAGCAGAAAACATCCATACACACATAGACACACACGTTAAACTTATAACAACCCTCTTTTTGTGTCGGGGGTTAAAAATACCTCTTAATTATCTTATAAAATGTATTAGACAACCGGTTCTGTAGATCTTTTATTCACAGAACCGGGAAAATGTGGAACGCACTCCCTGCCCATCTATTTCCTCCCAAGTACAACCTGGGGTTCTTCAAAAGGGGCGTGAAAAGGCTCCTGTCAGGCCGGCATGGCATTCGCAATCCCCGTGCATCACAGAATGTCCATGGGCATCGTTAGACACCTACTTGTAAGTGAAACGAAGCCACATGTCGCGCTATCAATAAAAAAAAAATTATTTAACAAGTTCAGACACATTTTTGTATTCCCGTAAATCTCTCATATCATAATACCTTATAATATCTCTATCTGCCACTCACCTCGCAGTTATCATACCCAAAGGTATTCTGTTAAAAAAATGTCTAGAGGCGTTAAGTGTTACCTTTTGCCCATATTCTATTTGAGTGAAATAAATATATACAATAAAATTTCTATACAATGTCTCGTACACTATATTGGCAACAACCTAGCAACATCACAATGCTGGCATGGCTCTTCACTGAGCGTGATTTCGCGAGGAGAGGTGATTTTGGCTCTGTCGGATGCACCGTTAGTCCCTCAGCACAGCCATGTTGTTGGTTTACATAGAAAATCTAATACAAATTATATTTTGTTTTATTTAAAAGTTGACTGATTTTTATGTCATCGAAAAAATTCTACCGAAAATCTTATCCTGGTGCTGTATTAGAACATCAAGCCCTCAAAAGTCATAC
Source organism: Nematopogon swammerdamellus (assembly GCA_946902875.1). Taxonomy (NCBI): domain Eukaryota; kingdom Metazoa; phylum Arthropoda; class Insecta; order Lepidoptera; family Adelidae; genus Nematopogon; species Nematopogon swammerdamellus. The sequence continues at coordinate 17,550,919 of OX336345.1, forward strand.
ACATGAAATTATAAAATCATTGAACTCTTTGCCGACTGGCACGTCATATGCAAATATATCCCACGCCTCTGTCCGATCTCCGTGTGTGGCAAATTATTATTTACAAACTATATCGTGTTGTCGTTAAGGCTTATCTCGCTTCTTCCGTGCTTCCGTTTAAATTAAAGCGGGCGACATCCTAGAGTCCACCTAAATCATATTGGCACCTCTGCCCTTCTCTGTCCGTTTTGCTGAAGTATATGAGCGTATTGACAACATACAATTTGTTGATTCTTCGCAGGTGTTAAGTGTAGAGACGCAGTGTACTTACAAGGCGCATTTTTGTTATAGCGCGCTGGGTGTTCTTGTGAATGAAATGAGTTTCATTGATGAAATTGAAGTGATATATTACATTGTGAGTGTCCGTTCCGATTTGTAGTGGAAATGGTAGTGTTTGTAGATTGTTGCGTTTTGATTACTGCCAGTGGATGTGCGTGTGTGTGTGTGTGGAATGTGCGAATGGATGAAGCATACCTACATAACGACCTACATCAATACATATGTACGTTTATTTTAATTACATCCATTATATTATTTTACATTTCCCACACTCGAGTCTTTGCTACTGCGTATTATACAATATCGTCAGCCTCGATAGCTCAGTGGTGCAGACAGTGAACTGTCACTATTGAATGTTAAGCAACGCTGGGTGCGGTCAGTACTTGGATGGGTGACCGCTGACCGTTGGAGGCTGACCGAGGTTCGGATTCCTCGTAAAACTGTAGGTCCCTTCCCTCCTAATCTTACTTGGTGGTAGGGTTTAACCCGCCCGGGTTGGTACCACCGCACTGAATGAAACGTCGGTCTAAACGGCTATGTAAATAGTTTGTGTTTTCCGACCAGTTCAGTGTAGCCGGCACGATCAAAGGGGGAAGCACTGACATGGCACCTAGTCCACCCGGTGTTATGGGCTGACATCACGGACGTTGTAGGTGATGTAGCCAACCATGTCAGTATCCATTAAAAATAAAAAAATACAATACAACATACGAGTCTCAAATATCAAAAGGTTGACTGGAATAAATACCCGCAAGGGATCAGTCCGCCTTTGCCCTTCATATAAATTATATACCGTGCTTGTGTTCGTAAAAATGTTTTTGGAGCAATAACATATTTCTATCTGACTATAATCCTTCGTCATGCATGGAATAAGTGTTCGGATCCACGTCATACAACCTTGACCGTGGGCAGTGAGTGAGTACGCCTAAATGAGGTGCTCAATTTTTGGCAATCATCTGGTCCGATGTCTCGTAGCTCACGAATGGGTAACCCCGTCTCCTTAATGGCGAATGAGTAAGCGTGATTCATATCATAAGAAACTGGTGCGTGCGTGCGAGCGAGTTACTTGGAAGTAGTTCGGCAGCCAAACTCTTCGCCGCGTGGGTGCACTTTCCTTCGACCCTTGAATTATAATATAACGTAACACAACCAATGCGGTGCTTTCTCTGTCTCTCATTGGTACAGTTGCGGGCGAAAATGGAAATAAGCACGTAGAACCTTGTCGAATTTAGTGCGTGTAACATAGTTCCACAGGCGTATCTGGACTTTTTTATTGACTGTTCAACATGCGGTAATTTCTGTTGGCCTACATATCGACCACAGTTGTTGGTCTATTATAAAGAAGATGGCAGTGTCATTATTGTTTTCCGATATCGTATATCTTTGGTTTTTAAAAACATTAATGAATTAGGTTTTTATCGGCGGTTTTTCGTAGCGCGTCTTGCGTCAACGATTATATTGATGGTTGAAAAGGAATCTGAGTAGATGACCACGCAAAAGCGGACATCGTTTTATGAGATAATATCGTCAGAGTAGTTAGTTATTCCCCAATTTAAACTTTATCGATGGTTTTCATGGTTAAGACTAAGATTTTATGAGCATTTAATGCATGGACGTTTTATGATTGTCCTAAGAAAAATTCTGTTCCGAAGAAACTGTTCTGTTTTCTTAGTGAGTAAGAACTTGCGCTCCAGACACTGATTCACAGTCACTGCGTTGTAGCAAAAATTTGAGAAAATGTGACTGCTAACGCATCGCGCAACTATTTGTAATAAGTAACCAATATTGGTGTATTGGTAGTAGGTAGCTGAAATGAAATGAAAATATACTTTATTGCACAAAAAGTGACTAAAGGCGGACTTAAAGCCTAAAGGCATTATCTGCCAGTCATTCCTGGGATTGTGAGTAGGGTAGATGGGTAGTGCGGAAAATTAAATGAGAGAAAAAATTTTTTTTTAAAGAGTATAACAATAAACAATAAAAAATAAATAATAATAATGACATACAACTAAATACATTCGTGACATACATACATACAGGTTCAAAGTACATACATATACACATATAAACAAATACATACATACATACATACCTAATATAGTTTCTATACAAGCGATAACACACATGGAGACATTACGGGTTTGAAAACATATATTATGTTCCCTCAAACGGGATTTGAAGTGTAAGTACCTCGCACTAAGGCTTCGAAAAGAGTGTGATTTATTCTTATTTTTAATATGTATTTTCTGCTCGTCATGCTAGCTGTGAATTACAATTTTGTATTTCTGTTAATATCTTTGAAAAATATGATGCATTTGAATGTTTTCTACATTAATTAATACGAACTTTTCAGAAATTTGTTATAAAAGAAGCCGAAAATAAAGTAATTGTAATTTGTTATTATTCAATAAGTATTTAATATTTTATTTACATTTAGAACGATGTTTGCGTGTGTTGATATTTCTACATAATAAAAAATAAATAAATAATAACGCCGTGCACATAAATTGATTTAATAACAAAATTAAGGAACCTTTAAAAATTTTCAATTATTTCTAATAGGTAGGTTCCTAATTACATCACTAAATAAATATACTACTGACGAAGACGGACTTATCCCCAATATAGATTAACTCCAGCAACTCCCATACAATTACTATAATCACATAAGGAAAAAAGCTTTAAAAAAAAGTTTTCAACCACTGCACTCGCGCACTGCGAAATGCACTTCCGGTGACGCGGTCCCGCGCGGAAGTATACTGACCCCGTTTTTCCGGAGCAACAGGTGAGGCGAGTACATAACGGAAAGGCGGCAGGCTCCGCCGGTACATAAGCGGGGGAGGGGGGAGACGCACGCCTCGCGGGGCGGCGCCACGCTTCCCCCACCACCGGCGGACGCCACGTGCTCGGGGGTTAATACTTATGCCATCGAGTCGCACCAAAACGATTAGTCTTCGCTCATCCACCGCCCGATGCGCAGCTCGCTCGTACGCGTATAATGTCATTAATATATCGGAGCACGATGGAGTCCAGCCTTCCCGAGTGTGCCGCCAGGAGGGAACAGAGGACGGTCTGCACTCGACTTCGTGAGGATTTGTGTGAAGTGGAGGGCCCTTGCCCTTGCCTGAGGACGGTCCGCGATGGTTGCCCCGGATGCAGGGAGGAGAGGAAAGACTGTGATAGTGTTTTAGTTCCTAGGAGAAAAGGACTTGGTAGATGTCGGGCTTCGTGCGCTGGATGGAGAAGTAAGTCCCTTTGTTTATTTAATAATTTATAAAATAAAAAAATATAATATCTTAAAACTATTTTACAAAGTTAAAAGATGATTTTAAATCTTCTCTTCATTTTAAGATAAGAAGTAATTCGTTAAAAACCTATTTATAATTCGGTTACTGTTTACTGATAACGAATTACAAAAAATAATTTGCAAGTATTTTTAGTTATTGATATAATATGATTGTATTTGGTAGTTTAAATTTCAAATCCTATTTGAAAATATTCCTACTACTTTGTTAATAACTGATTTCAAATAGAAATGTCAAAATAATTTTAAACTTTGTTCTCAGTTTATTTTAAATATTATGTTTAACAAATGACATAGAAATACTTATTTCTTTGGTCAAATTACTATTAAACCTAACTCTAGTAGATTCAAATCTGTCTCCAGACATTACTTACGGAGTTTGTTTATCAGGTTTTCTTCGTATTGAAGTGATCTCGCGGAATTTATGACGAACCCAAGTGTAAGTTACCTACCTATGAATGAAATTATAATATAAACAATAATCAATACGAGTAATTATGTAGGTACGCTTCATAAGGCAATTTACGCTTTAGAAGAACAACAATAATAACCTGTCAAAATATTATTGCAAATTTAATTTTACAATTGATTCAACTTTTTTTTTTAAATAAACATTTTGAAGGATGCTACGTTATTGTTTCATATTACAATTAACAATATATTTTCCAAATCAACTGAAAACTTAATTAAAAATGCTCCTTGCACAGCGACTAACGCTGAAATGCCGGTTCTCTAAAAAAAATTTTACTTTCTCGACATGTCAAATACGGTTGCCATAATCACATTCATAAATACCTATCTGTCTTGCCCCGCATATCGGAGCGACGTTAAGCGCAAGGAATGACACTAGCCGATCTATATGGGGACAAGACCAGACTCGAAGCATCTTGTAGAATGACGGACCGCACTTGCTCTAGCTAGACTTTATCTTCTATGGACAGTGAGTATACCTAAGAGTTATAAAGTTAGAGAAAGGTGAATATTTGTGGTGAAGAAAATCACTGTTAGATCGACGTACACAAATATCGGACTTCGAGAAAGAGAAATGACGTCTAAAATGAAGTATAGTTACATTTTGACATAATAGATGGAGCTAAAGGCAACAGAGGCGGGATGCCACTTTCGTTTGTTGTGGTAGCTGACGGGGGCGTCTCAGCTCGATCTATCCTGCGTTAATACTGACACAACTTCGCCTTTGTACAAAGTTTACTGGAATATATTTTATGCTGCAATAAGTATGTTTCCTGCGCTGCACAAAAGCACATTGCGAGTATAATTAAATATATTTAAATAATATAAAAATAGTTTAACCTTAGCAATATAGAATAATTCAGAACTTAATTTTAGGTAGGCGTTAATAAAACTCCGAATTTAGGAGCGCATTGATGTCTTTTTCATAGCAGAGTGTATTTATTTATTTCATGAACGAATTTTATTATGTGTTAAAGTACTAAAGATTTAATACTATCGCTATACGGCCGTTTTCACCACATTCTGCTACAATGTAACTGAAAGTTATTTCCTGTCAAATGTATGGGAAATGTCATTGTATCCAACAAATAACGGATTGGATTCTTGAGGTAGTGAAAACGGGAGATAGATCAATTAAGACGTTGGCATAAATAAGTTTTATGTATTAATCAAATATCCTACTTATTAAAATATAATATAAAACATGACTTACCAATTTCATAACAAAATTTACGGACATCAGGTGTCATAGATATAAAAGTACCAAGAAACAGAATCCTGTCTGAATACTACGTCAAGAAATGCCTTCGTGTATTTTAATATAATTTGTTTATGTTACACATCGGACAATACATTGTTATTTTTCAAAATATATCTATTTTCACTCTCACGAACTATGTTATTTCCACATTTCCGAAGATACATTCTCCAAAAGAGCTTTCGAAAAGACATTTTCACTCGCTAACGAAAAATCGCCCTCACACATTCGCAAGTTCTTCCATAAAGTTCATATCTGTTTACCTATACATATATGCTTATGTTGCCTACTATATGCGTTTGTGTATACATACGCGGATCCGGATCGCGGCATACTCCACGATCACTTTTTGCCCCGCCCGGCGCGCTGTGCGGTGGCCCAGTCGGCGAGGCTTTGACTCTGACGGGAAACTGGATAGAGCAACCCCCTTTAGCCGTCATCATCGTCAATGATGGACGAGTCTTTTATAGGCTTTTAATAGCTGTTTTTTTTCGCTTTAATTTAACGTGATTAACACGGGCCGCTCTAAAGCGAGCACCGTGCCATACACGAATTGAATGCGAGTTCTTGCATACCCGAGCGCGATTCGGGCTGGTATCTGAAAATTTTACATAGGTACGTGGCCAACTTGGGTGTGCACTGCTCGAGGCGGCTTGGAGAGGGCGTCGGGATATTCTAGCCGATTTTTTTGGCATAAAGTACGTAGTATAAGTAGGTTGTATGAAGTGTATGTAACGTGACATACTTACTTGAAATAATGAAGTTCAATGAAGTGAGATGAAAAATATATGCTCCTATAAAAAGAAAAAATTTATAACGTGAATAAGAAAAAAAGGAACCCATTCAGCATTTTGCTGGTTTTCGGTTGGCCTCTTTAACATTCTACTTGAGAAAAAAAAAACATGGGTCATGACAAGCTAGTGCGTTCTAGCAACGTAATCTACTTAAAATTTGTGTTCATGTTATTGACACAGCCCTATATTTTGATTTTATATTTGTTTATAGAAAGCGCTATATGTGCCGACGAGCTACCCGTAAGTTGTCTAACGATGTCTAAAGTCAATTTAGAGATTCAGAAATAATTTTATAATTAAAAACATAATACGTTGGACGTACAAAACTTCATGGCTCAAGTTTACTTCTACCAAATTAATATTAATGCAGTATTGTGGGTATAAACCCACCAGGTGGGACGACGACATCAAGTACGTCGGCGGAAAGCATATTGAAAAATTTATTCTTTCTTTTTTTTTAACTATGAAATTTAAGAACACGTAAAGTAAACAGGAAAGGCCACGTATTTACAACGAATCACACGAATTTATCTGGAGTGCGGCAATAACAAACATTATGTTATTCGAAGTTCGTTGTTTTCGCCGTTGAAATAATGTTTTCATGAAAATAATTAAAAACACCGAGTGTGGGAGGACCGGCCGCCAGTTTGGACGACGAAACAGTACGTCGTCGGAGGCCGGGACGGCTGGAGGAAAATTTTAGAGGCGTATGTCCAGCAGTGGACGCATACACGCTGACTGATTGACTCTTACTTTTGTAATTATTTTTAACGATAAATAAATAATAATATTAACAATTAAATAAATTAACCATACACTATCCCACGACCCTCCGAATCATCATGATACAATGTAACCATAAACGCAAATAGATAATTCTGTCGCTCACAAATTGTCCGCGGTTACATTCCGAATTATTTCAAATAGCAGTTAATTTTAAACTCAGCCTGCGTGAATTTTTGTTTTGTTTTTGTTTTTGTTTTTGTTATTTAATCGATGGTTTTTTTATTGCAATTATTACACAAAATACATACATATATCATGCGCTGTACCTCGACAGTGAGGGACAAGCAGAGTTATCGGTGTTGTGTCGCAAAGACTCCGCTAAATTACAGCACAACACGGACCACCAGGTTTCAAAATTATTCGGACAAAATAGACTAAAATAAATCAACTAAGTAACATCATTAATTATTAAGTAGCATGTGCCTTAAATCTATAAATGTGCACTTTGGTATCTTCTAATAAGTACGCTATCTTTTTAACTTACTATGTATAACAGCTGTTTATTGTCTATTATTTTTAAACATTATCACACAGTACATAACTAAACTTAAACACTTACTTGCTAGCTATGTCATAATAAATATTTAACACAAGTTCACATAATGCTTAGTTAATTTTTTTTATGAAAATGAACATGGGTGGCTGTGCCGAAAAACCAATGTTGCAGTCGACAGAGCCAAAAACACCTCTCCTCGCAAAACAATGCTCAGAGATGCGCCATGTCAACTTATTAGCGAGCCTGTCCAGCCATGTTGATCATTACATGCTTGCGATATGATGATAAGATGCCATGGCGGTCTTATATGCCTCTTCGACATCAGAATTGTATGCTCAAAGTACATAGAAATAAATATTATCGTAATTAACGAAATAAACCAATATTTAAACACGCACTTTCTCATCGTAACTCGCCGCCAAGGTATCGATGTCTCGAACGAAACTAGTTACTTTTTGTGCCCGCTAGATGGCGATGTGTAGGTAATTGCATTCCCTTTTACGCGAATTGTCTGCATTTTTTCGCGCTCCTGTAGGCAGAGTAAATTGTCGTTGGTCAGTTGTCTAATTGCGCCGCGGTATGGCGCTGCAGTCGTGGCGGTCTGCGTTTTCGATGTGCAAACTGCAGATTTGAAGTGAACAGGTCTGTCGATGTTTTTCAATCTGAAACTTTTCAATTGTATTTGAAATTTATTTAGTGGTTTCATGGGCGTTTGCAACCAAATGTAACATATTAGAGAATATATACGCACAACCAATTTAGCAATATAAAATGTAATATAATTAGGTAATCTGTTCTCATAAAATACCAAACAGATTGAAGTATTTCAAAGCAAATTAAAAATATACATTTTATTTGGAACTATTGGTACTCTTTTGACATCACTTTCAGCCTCAATCATGTATATTCTATGCAAAATTAAAATAATACCTATGTAAATGATTTAATTTGCGTGGAATCTAGGTACAAAACTAACGTGGTAAATCTAACATTAAAGTTATCTAACATGTATATTAACTTTAACTAAACTTAAAATTACAACTTCGTTGTCCCGTCGATAAACGAGAACACCGTCGGACCTATCCCCATCAAGGAAATCAAATCAGTAAAAAAAATGTGCCGATCGTAAGGAGAGCGCTGTAAGATCATTAGTTGTATTTTCACATAGAGCGAGCAGCTCGGTCAATTATAAACAGTTACTTAGCCGTGGTAATGAGCGACATTAGCTGCGCAGTGCCGACGCGCACCACTATGGATGTACGTAGGCCACTACAACTTTATTCTCGGGGCGTTTTTCGCGGGAAAATCTGCGCGGAGCTTTGGCGCGCGCGTTGAAAAAAAAAGATGTTTCGCGCACAAAGAGATGGGAAGAAAATTAGTTTTGACAATTTAAACATAATAAATGGCTTAATAGTTAGACAGCATAACATTTTATTTTCATTAATATATTCATACTTACATACATACCACACGCTGTATCCCGACAATCGGGACCACGTTTAGCAAAGTATTCATCAATATATATTTTGTTGATATTGGTTTATTATTTTGACTGCTGTAATGTGTGTATGTAAATATTTGTAATAATTTTTCGCCAGCAAACATTTGTTCTAATGTATGGTGTGGTCATTGTAAAAGCTAGCTAAGCTTTCTCTTAACAGTACCTTCAACACTTGCCACTATTTTCACCTAGTCACATATTTATTTTTTCCGCGAAATTCCTAATGAGATCATATGTAAAGGGCTAAATAGTGCACCAACTTAAAGCTGGTGATTAAACAAAGCTGGTGATTAAACAATATTTAGCTAACGATCCTGGTGCATCTGCCTAAATGTTAATTAAGTAAGATTATTTCGGTGCAAAATTAATGAGCCTTCATTAGCAATAGGTGCTGCTACCGTGAGAACTAACAAATTGACACATTTTAATATACTCGTTTTTAATTTTTTTACCATCTCCGTTGTACTAATTAACAATTTATTTTAATTTAATTAAACGCCCCTTTTGATAGTTATTTTAATGTTTGTTAGGTAGTTTTTAATTCTTTAATTATTTATTAGTATTACTTTTTATATTTTATGAAAATAAATGGATTCAGAGTAAAAATAAAAATATAATTTCATATTATTAGAACAATTAGACAAATAAAAAAAAATGCCAAAATCCTCCTTCCAAACTGTTCTCACATTTTAAAATATAATTTAATATTTTAAAATCTCAATGTTAAAAAATCCTGTTGTCTCCCTTGTAATTTGGTCAGTCATAATGTGGAAGTGGATGTTAATTTAACGACATGCTCAAACGGCGCCCCCGCCGCGATCTGCTTGTCGCCTCGCTCAACTCGTACAGGTGCTCTCAATTTAACAGTTTCACAAATTTAGATATTTATTCGCACGTATGCATAAATATTAACAAAAAGTAATTCGTTATTTTTAAACATAACAGCTTTACTCACGGTTTAAAAACCCAAAAAAGTAATTCTATAACGAAAACTGTTCTATTGACATTTGATTTGTTTGGATAATTTAGTTTTTTGACTCGATGATAATGTAAAAAAAATTACCCCCAAAATCTAAATTCGTTCATTTACGCTATATGACCATCGTGATTGGGTCATCACACTCTAGGTTTATATGTACCAAATTTATATATTTTTTTCGTTCAGTAGATTCGGAGAAAATATCATGTGTCACACGAACATACATACACAAGAGCGATCCTATAAGGGTTCCGTATTTTCCGCTTTTGAGGTACCAAAACCTAAAAAAAGTAAAAAAAAAATTTAATAATCTTGCACAACCCCTGCATAGCGCCTCGATTGTCAATTCAAAACAGTTTTCAATCAAAACGGGAGCGATACGTCTCGCCGCCTCTCTCGGCCTCATTAAGTCCGGCCTCATTATCTGCAGTCAAATTTTACGACAACAGCCGGCCATTCAGGCGCGTACCCTTAACCAGCCGGTTAACCAAGATTAACTAAGATTATGGCTAAACCTAACCACTTTACTAAGTATAAGTACAAGATGCGCCACAAGGAAGCTGTTCAGAATGATAACAACATTGACTTAGCTCAATGTTTTATTTTTATTTAATATCGACTGAGAAAATTACAAATTCAAACAAAACAAATTTACTATGCACAATCGACTGATGGATTCAAGAGTATATAAATTTTCCTGACAAACGAATAGCGGGTGAAATGCAAACAGTTTTTACACGGACACCGTTTAATTATTTGTATTACATAGGTACCTAAGTTAAATAGTGTAATTTTCGGAAATAATCAAATTTGCGATAAGTATCAAAAAGTATAAAATTGACGATGGCACTATACACCAGATATAGGTAATGTAAACAGGCAGAGTGGTCAGATACAGTATTCATGTTTATGCTGTAATTAATGCTCTTGTGAGCGGCAGTATTGGTTAATTATTTGTAAGTTACTATAATATTATACGTGTAAGGTACTAACAAAACATTGTGACTTACGAAGTTTGTTTGTCAGTCTTCTTCGCATTGAATTTAGAACTGGCGGAATATTCGACATATCCAAGCGTAGATTACATATTATGATATGTATGATGATAATAACTATGGATGAAATTATACAATAAACAATACAATTTCTCTCTTCGTTCCAATTCAACATAACACGGAGTTCTTATTATTGGATACTGAATATTATATAATTATTCATGTTTTAATAGTGTATTTAATTTGTCATCGAAAAACGCGCGAGTCCCGCCTAATTATGCGCCGTGGCGCTTCACGGCCGGTTCTCGGGTTTGGGGCCCAAATTCTAGTAAGTCTGCACACAATTTGACATAAAAAGATTAACAAGGCGTTCGCGTTCTCTTTTTTCGCGTCGTAAGGACGAGCTGTTAAAAAATAAAGCAACTTCTTCCTCTCAGTCGCGAACGACCTCCGCGGTGGCTCTGAGTTTTTTTTTTACTCACGACCGCGTACGTGTGTCCAGCTTTTTTTATTGTTCGAGTTACCATTTTAGGGTTGAACAATGCACTCGAATTGATCCGCTCGTGCGTGGGGAAGCTATTTCGATGTAATTATGTTTCACATTACAACTTTGAAAGTGGCCAGGGCGTGTTTTTGTCAAGCTGAAAATATTTTAACAATGTGTCTGCCCGTGTTGTATGCATGCACTATACTATGATTATTTAATCAGTTCCATTTGCAATTATTATTTGTGCAATAAATGTCATTGGTAATTAATAAATTAGATAACAATTTATCAAACCCCTTAAGGTCCTATATAAGGTAAGCAAGCACGGGGCAAGGATCAAAGGGTGCAAACAAGATAACGATACGATACGCAGATTTTATAGGGTTCAGTAGCCACAACGCTGCCAGGTCCCATAATCCGGGTTGGAGCAGAATGCGTCGCACGGAAAATTGTAGCGTAAGCGAAAATTTGCCTTTTTTTTTAATGCAAAACTACGAATTGAAACCAAAAAGTAAAATGGTATCAATATAGTTATTTAACCTACAAACATTTTTTTTTTCAAATCCTTACTTTGGTCATGTTACGTCCAATAAGTTTTAGCAAATCCGATTTAAACGCAAATATTATAATAAACGATCGCTTCTCTTATATTCTCTCTCTCTCTCTCTCTCTCTCCCGTCCATATTATACTTTCTTTGATACTGCTCAGCCGTAAGGATATTTAGCGTGATGGTATACATCCTATAGAAAACTACTCTTTCCATTGGTGCAAAATCTGTTCAGTGGTTCCGGAGTTTACTTCAAACATACATGTCAATTCAAAACAGTTTCATACATACAAATAGACGTTCGCTTTTATAAGAAGTAGAGATTCGGAGTCATTTTCATGGGTGTTTTCTATCGAGAGAAGTTAATCAAATCATATTTAGAAAAAATTATCGATCTGCTCTCATTAATTAAGTTTTACCTATTAAAACTGAATACCTACGTCAGGTGAATAATATTGATGGTACATCTCTCAAAAAGAGCTAAATGTTACCTCGTATACAGCCTTAAGGCGCCCAAAGCTCTGGCGCATCTCTACTTGGTTCGGAACTGACCTTTTGTGTTTTTGTGCGGTTTAGCCGCTTTGGGCGCCTCGAACCGCGGTGCTCTAATAAAACGTTATGATCGTCTGTTTTGTCTGTCGGTCTGTTCGTTTGACGTAATCATTATGGCGGCTCCGGTTGAGGTCCAATTTTATTAGACCTCTCGGTAATACGTTTATTGACTTAATCGGCGAATTAACAAGCTGTCTAATTGCTTACTGACCTATTCGTGGACGGTTTTCTAAAATATATTTTATTTATGTACGATTGTATTAGATTTTAATTATACCTACGTCATTTTAGCTAAACATATACCTACTTATTTACAGATATTTGAGAAATCTTTATCTACATAAAGGTTGAGAAACTGAATTACATTTATTGGTATTTTCCTTCGTTCTATATTATTATTATTTGATCGTTTGGCGTCGATCCTTGCCGCGGGTGTTCTATGCAACCTGCAGTATCTACATTCTACATACAGTATTATATACATACACGTTTAGAATAGTTGTGTACGCAGGTTGCATCTTCAAAAGGTGCTCTGTCAATAAATTTGGCGACGACCGTTATTTTCCGCCTTATAGCTCTCATCGCGACTCCATCAGCGCGGTTTGGCAAGAGTGGTGTTATCGGCTGTGTCCTGATCTTCCATTGGACGCTTGGGCACAGCCATCCGTGCTGAAAACGTGTAGAATGCGGGCAAAAAATTAGTACTAAATTAGTACTACTGTAGCAATGGTATATACATGATCTAGGGCTACATACAGTTTCTTATTCGGCTAACCGCGGCTCTAGCCGACTGTAAAATCAAACCAATTTATAGTTTTAGATATCTACATTATGACTTTTTTAAATATTGCTTTTAATTACATGCGAGTTTTACGCGCGCACGGAGGTTTCCGTATATATCCGCTATTATCCGCCTATATTTTGTCTTTTAAAAATGCAATGTATAAAAGCCTGTGGCGCCATCTATTATTCAATAGTTTGAATAATCGATTTTTCGGACGTTTGTTGTATGGGAGCCCCCCTTAATAGGCTTCCATACGGGATACGGATACCTAAAAAGGGTTACAGAACAGACAATCTGTTCTTAAAAAATATCTGTATCTCTTACTCGCGTTAAAGTATTAGCACACTTAAAATGTACTGCAGTGTAGTATGAAACGTTTGCCCGGTCGCCGAAATAAAAACAACTCTTATTCAAAATGCGTTCAGCATAATTGATCGTGAATAATGCGACCTAGACTGCGGAGATTCTCATAAACGAAATATTCAAACAAAAATATTGGCAATCGCCACCGGCTTGTCGTCCGGCTTTTCCGACCTTGAGAGCGAATTTTCACTCGCATTACTTGCGCGTTACATCGTTAAAGTTAAGTTATGCGTCTAAGAATTACTCATCTTCGAATTCTCACGTGAGTCAGTCGAGAAAATCTCTTGAAGCTCTGACTGTCTTCGTTATAGTGAGCGCGCGATCGTCGCTGTCTCGCGTCGCCGCCGAGTTTCCTACGTTAAACTCTTGTGACCTTTGTCGCTTACCGGTTTGGAGGTACTATAAAGCCGTAGAATGACCTTTGCGTGTGTTTTTAAGCAAATAGCCGACAAGACAATACGGGGCAGCGATGATTCACGAGTCCCTTGCAGAAGTTTCACGCGAAGATTTTCACTACTAGATAGATAGATACTTGTAGGTGGCTCGCTACGCGTTCCGGCGTCCGCGCAACCGTCATCGGTGCGTTGACTCACGAATTCAGGATGCCGACTATGATTAACGGTTTCATGTTTGGTTTGATGATTATATTTTTTTGGTTTAATCACTCGATGCAGTGGACGCAGCGGGAAAACCCACCTGAATTACGCAGGGCGTTGCAGCTGTCGCTATAGATTCACATAGGGAGCGGATGCTCAGATAGTGGGATTAATAGGAATAAAAAAGTATATGACTGTTTTTCTGAATTTAGTCGGAATAAAAGATAACAGTTTTTGAATTGACAAATTTAATGTACTAGCAATCTAATATTCTTATGAAATCTTACAACGCGCCAACCGCGCGGCGCCAGGCCACCCCGTCATAGATACTTGATATTATAAGCATTAAAAAAATTACCTACATCTCGCGCAAACTAGACGCTGTTTTTCTCAGAATGCGAAGATACCCAGTTGAAATTTGATGTACTGACTGCTGCAAAACCGTGCATAAAAATTATTATGACTTTTTTATAAAACTCTGAATTTTTGATTGCTCATTGTATCATTTCATTCACAGTAAGTAATCTATTCTTGGATACGTCAAAAATTCCGCCAGTTCTATTACAATGCGAAGAAGAACCTGACAAACAAACTTTCCGATATTCCTTTAAAATGCCGATAGGGGCACGCCCCCCGCCCATTGGATGATTACACACATATAAACTAGCGAAAACCGTCGGCGAAGTGCCATGCCAGCTATAGTCTTTAAACGTGATAAATTTGTTGACATGCCATTTGAAAACAACCGGTTATAGGAAATAACGAACACACTCCCCGGAAAACCATTCCATATTTTCACCAAACGACGCAAAAGCGACCTCTAAAATAGCTTTTGTTAACTCCAAAATCTCATATCACTAATATTATGTAAAACAATTATGAAATTAAAGCTAAAAATAACTTTTTAATAAACATAGCAGAAACTATCTCATATATTATAAATAATAAATAACATCACAATGCAATAACATTCCTACTTCTGGTTAACCGAAAATATTTTCATCAAACGTTTCAATGAAATTTTCGGTATACGAGGAAATGTTCGGCGAAACAGCGTAGTATGTTGATTCCGCGAACGTTCGCTCTCAAAAGATGATAACATAAGATTCTCTCATTATAATTTTGTTTGTTTTGGAACCTGACATGTTTGGCTCTAACACATAAATACTACACCTGTTATGTCAGCCCATAACACCAGAGTTAACTAGGTGCCATGTCAGTGATTCCCTTTGGTTCTGCCGGCTACACTGAACTGAACGGAAAACGCAAACTACTGACATACTAGTCGTTTCGACCGACTTTTCATTCAGTGCGCTGATACCAATCCGATCGGGTTAAACCCTATCACCTAGTAAGGTAAAGTGAAGGGACCTAAAATTTTCTTCGCTTGTCTCGTGTTGAAAATTATTTATAATGCATAATTTCAATATAACACTACAATATGTACCTACTCAATCGTAATACTGTGTGTTTAAAGTTGTTTTTTTTTTAACTCTGTAGTTTCATATACTTGCATGATAAACTTGTTGGATGATTACATCCGATTGCGAAAAAGTGAGTCATACTTTTCGCACATAGAGTTTCTAAATAATATAGTGCTCTTAACAAATAGTGTAACTTATCTGCAATGATGATTTCACAATCTCTCTTTAATGTGCTGTAATATTGAATCTTAGTAAATTAGGAATAGAATTTGATTACGTTATCCCTATCGTTTTTCATGATAACTTCCATTACGTTCTATAAATACATTTTAGCACCAACGGAGTGACCCCTCCTGATACAGAAATAGATCGTCAACAAAATATTACCACATAGTGAATCACCTGAGATTGGCCTTCTATGCTAGCAACTAACGTGGTTTTTATTATCAAGTTTGACATGATTGCCGGCATAATCTGATTCATCCACAATGTCAACCCATACCTCGGTCCCGTCGGTACTGGTTGCCATGTCAGGGCTTTACTTTCGTCGTATCGGCTTTACTGAACTGACTAAAAACGCCCATTTGTCATCTAGCCGTTTCGACCGTTTCTTTTTCAAAGAATATGTGGAAACTACTAAATTTAAAATATTGGTAAAATATATAATATATATATATATTTTTTAAATATGGATATATATTCTTTATTGACCATTTATTTTCATCAAATATAAAAAATAAATACTAATAACTAAATAATTAAAACCTAATTAACAAATGTATAACATTTATAAAATTAACCTAATAAATAAATAAAAAAGAAACATTTTATATATATATATTTTTTTAATAATTTTTTTTAATTATAAATAGTTATTATATTTACCAAAACTTCCACAATATAGTTCCAAATACCAGTTAAAAACGCATCACAAATGTTATCTCTTCGATATAGTATTAACGAACCACACGCACGACCATTACATATTATTTAATGAATGAATGACGTAAGGTCCAATGACTGTGACTTACGTTAGCGACGCGTCACACCGGACTTGGCGCAAGTTATCTCTTCGAGCACCGAAAGATTGCGCTCTAGAGTATGTTCCAAATAATCCTGGATAAAAAGTCATTGACCTTTGAGTGCTAGCTCTTGCGCAAACGTGAAACGCTAAGCGCCGCCGTCTCTCTCCTGCGCCGGTGTCGTGCGTGGCACAAGAGAGAGACGGCGCTTAGCGTTTCACGTTTGTGCAAGGGAGCTAGCACTCAAAGGTCAATGACTTTTTATCCAGGCTTATTTGGAACAGACTATAGTAGAAAATCTATTTGTTTTAATATTTATTGATTTGATAGGTAGCGTATTTACTTAAGACATTTTAAAAGCGTGGCCAGATTCTAAACGAAAATGAGAACAATATAGTCCAAATAATTTGCTGTACTTTATATCGATCTCATAAAACACTAAACAAACTTGAAATCAATACACGCAATTGGAATTCACACATTCACGCCTTTTCTCGTACCCTTACTAACAACATGCACATCCTCGACCATACATCGATAAAGAACCATATTTGCGAAAGCCACTTTATATGTGTATGACGTGAAATGAAATTAATTTATATGAACTCCGTGTTCAACATCTTTTATATAACATAACATAATGCTAAAGAAGATCACCTTACAGATAAAGATATACCTACTAAAATTATGAACTAGGCTAAACAGACAGAAATATAGAAGTAGCTGGTCCAACATTGTCAAAGGCCTTAGAGAGATTTTTTTTTCTCTTTTCAAGCACATCTATCACTAAAACGAAATAATTGAAAACAATATTTATTCACAAAAATAATTATCCTTTTCAGAGTGCATCAGTGTCACAGCGGCTTTCTGCTTCGTGTTCATCGTGGGTGGGTTGTGTCCGGGCGGTGTGGCCGCTCCAGCGTCACGCCAGGGTTCACCAACAGGAGCCAGGATGGAGAGGACCAAGAGATCTGACCTGCCCATTTGGAGAAATCCGTGCGGGAAGCCCATCGATGCAGATCAGAATGGATCTGTAAGTATTCACTTGTTTGTGGGATTCTGTTTTTGTGTCTGCTACAACATTGCGTCTATAGTGACTCTCCCTACTACTCGTCCTTAAACCCTTAATGCTTACATCGAAAAGCTCCGTGGTTCACATACGGATTTCGAATTGCTGACTTCGCTCACGAGAAACCAGCACTCCGGCTATCCGCCACTTCTTCTAAGTCTTGAAATTATTTGGTAGCTCTTCGAATTCAGAAAATAAATAATATCGACCATGGTGTCTCACTGAATATCTAATATAAATATCTACAATAAATGAAAATAAGTCATAGGAACTTCTCGAACAAACAAAACATCTAATGAAATTCTTTCTCCTCAGGGTCCAAGAAACATCGACGAGAGAGCAGCGGAGAAAGTTAACAGATCAGTGACAAATGTCCTGGAGTACGCTAAGGATTATCAAGACCGTCTTGTAAGTACCTGAATTTTTGATTCTTTGAGCACAACATCTAGCTTTCACTAATCAGACCAGACTCGAACATTCAGAAATGAATTGAAATTCCAATTATGAAAAATGTTAATTGCACATTGAAACATCTCAGAAAAGGTGAAACTTGATGACTAAGCTATTTTTGATACCCTTCAAAATTGTCCATCCATAATGTATATACAACTGAACCGACCGAACGCGAACATGCAGACATGAATGTTTCTATGTTCTTTGTCATTAATATTATAACCGTAGTCGATCATACATATTATTTATCAATGTTCGTGGCAGACAACGGAACTCTCGCGAGCTCTTTGATGCACTACTCAATCGTTATTCGCGACGCACCACTCTCAAATGAATGGTCGCAGATTTTACGCGGTCCGCCAACACGTACTATCGACAGACGATGACCGCTTGCATAACTAAAGGGCGTAGGCGGTGACGCCGGTTATGAATGAACCTCATGGAGTTCTCGATGACACGGCGAAGTTACGCGTCTCGTAGGGCGTAGCGCTAATGTTTACTAATGTGCGATTAGTAGCTTTCAATATAGTTGACGTTTCAAGGTGAATGTTACTAGGCGATGATTAGCCAGTTGCATATAGTCAACGATTCAAGATGACGGCCCTTACTATCTGTGAGGGCACTCACAGATGTGAGCGAGATAAAAATAATATCGGTGGCAATTTTCAAATTTCATTGAATTTGGCAATGTAGAGTTCTTTGACCTCATTTTAAATGAGCTCCAAGGACACACATTTGACAAAAAATAGAACTCCAAACTTTACTATATTTAATAAGACAATTTTATAATGCCAATAACAAAATTTTTAATTGTTTTTACACTAGAACAAAATATATTACTAACTCCAGGGTCTCCGATCAATCTAATGTCATTGGGCTTCATATTATTTATATTTTGGTTGTACATTCGTCTGTCCTGTCTATACATACGTGGAAAGCGATAGTGATGTCTAGATTGTCTCGAGTCGATTATTGAGTCACCTATGTCGCATCGACTCGTGTAATTTTGTCAAAATGTTCTACCTTGAATCTGTAATACCTACTACCACAATAGAATCTCATTATAAAGATGGAAATATATATGTAAAATAATTTATTTCTGCATCTACTTATCCCTTGAATTCAACAAATATTACATTAATAAATATTAATTACGTTGAAGAAATAAAAAAATATAAAATAAAAATGCAATAATCGATGAAAATTATGTCTGGCTATTTGAAATCCTTATGCGGTTTGCGTGGAAAGGCGGGGAAGCGGGAAGGTGTGGAGGGGGACAGAAGGCTTCCTTTCCGCCCGTTAATTATCATTGACCACCAGTGCGTAGACCCCAGTATGAACCATCTACGCGGCGCACTCCTAGAGGCCGTCAGTCCCGCCCGAATAATATGCTGTCACTGTACTCAATACCTACTTTAAGAATTTGTCATCGCTACTTTGCAATTACATAATCAATTATTTTTGACTATCATCAGCTTGTATGATAAAAGATCTGTCAAAAATAAAAATTTGTAATATTTCCTTAATAATTGTTAAATAAAACCCCCATTTAGCTAACTTAGCAATAATTTCGACAGTCGTAATGATGATGATCAACTCGTAATAAGATGCAGTCATAATATTCGATTCGTGTATATTACGGATCATTACTAGAAGAAATACTATAAAAAAGGCCAAGTAAAAATCGTAAAAACATGTCAAGTATGACATTACTGATACCAATAAGTCTACTCAAAAACTCCAAAGGTCGTATTGTGACGGATGGGGCGTGCGTTAATGTCTCGGCATGTGAATATATTTCCGAATCGGAAGTAGCTGGACTCCGGTAATCGTAGCTACAGATAATGCACTGTTCCCTGCGCGGGCGCACGCGGAATCCGAAGTAGGGGCTCCTATGGATGAGGCGCATTGTTTCGTCACAGAAACGACACTAGCCTTGACTCTAGTCGTTGATAAACTTGAAAGGATAACCGCTTTCGATACACTTTAAACAAATTATTGATTGCAACTTCATAGAGACAAGAATATTTTCTTAGATATTACAACATCAAAATTAGAAGAAATATATGAAATAAGATAATAGAGGCGATGAAAAGATTTAAAAGAAATAGTAGAAGTTGAAATTGAGAATCTTTAAAATGCTGAAGGTGAAAAATAGTATAGTGTAGTTTCTGGATCAGATGATGTCTCTTCTCTGTTCCGGCTTCGTCTGCCGATACGACGACGACGTCCTGTCGATCGCTCGTTGATGTCGTAAAATGACATATTGAAGAACAGTAGCCGGAACGATGTACAGGACGGAGTAGCGTCCGCAGCTGAATACTGATGGCGGCATTAGTATTACGACCGCCACCTGCTCGCTCTGTCGTTTTCTTTCTTTCATTATGTCCAGTATCTGATGAGTTTTCGAGGATGCACATTTTGAATGGAAGACCTGAGTGTCGAAAGATATTAACTTCGATCGGTCATAAAAAATAATGAATACTGTAGTGTCTTGATTTCAAGTCAACTATCAGAACATGCACACTTTTTAAATTATTAAAAAGTCAACCAGACTTATATTATTCTTAAAAAGCGTAATTAGGTTGAATAATTTGCATCTACCAGTAGAAGGTTGAAAAATTAAATATTTTCATATAGAAATATTTTCAGAAAAATATTTCTTTCATATAAGTATGTCAAAATAAATCCTGCCTACTTTAAAGTAAATATAGTGTATATTATGATGATTGCAAATACTTCAAATAAAAATACGGCACCGTCAGAAACTGCTTAAAATCTTTGCCAAATCTACTAATCTCTATTAGACACCTCAAACAAGCTACGAATGAATGAAAGTGCGTCACATAATTGGCTGTTGGTTGGCAGATAAGAAGATAGCGGGCGACGATGCTATGCGTGTGAGTGAATATATAAGGTGTTATCTCACTACATCGTAATGGCTGATATCAACGAAGCGAGAACATACATAGGACCGAATGTTCTCACGGCCACTGGCGACAGGCAGTCTGACGGACTCGCTTATCTGTCAGTAGTCGTGCATTAATTACTATAATATGACTTCCGCTTATTGGTGTTGGTTTATGTGGAACTCTCTGGTATTGCTGAGCCAAGGGTTCGGACTAAAGGTATGCCAGTAGCCGCCACCAACGTTGCGACGCGTTTGACTAATAACATCAGTATTCATGGGAAGCTATTTAGTCTGGATAACATTGTGTCGTAATGGTCGTCGATGAGAGATTGGCGTAGGCCCACAGTATTGCTTGCAATAACATGCTGTTTTGTTTTAAGTTTAATTTGTTGCGTACCTAATATGAGACCGAGACGTATGATTGATCATACTCGTACATTAATTCAAACGATCGACTAATTCAATTCAATCATGCTTACCAATATTTGGGCATGCGGTCGGCCCGAATACATCAACGGACGAACACCTGCGCGAAGAATGCCGGTACAATACTCGGTTATAGATTTCAATTTGTCCTATGATATGATAGATAATTTTGATTTCAGCTTAATTTTAAACAAGACTAGTCCCTTTAGCAATATTGTATGTGCTATGAATATTGAAAAATAGAATTGCCTTTTAAACTGATTTAAAAATATCAACATACTACCGAAATCAAGAAGATGAAATTTTATCGAAAACTATCAAAGCTTAATGCGAAGCGCCACGACACGATCCATGTCATTGTGTTGCCAACCTTTGAATTGCACAATGCAACGTTGCCAGCTTTTTGTGTTGTTGCGGGATTTTCTAATACCCGTTTAATTAGTCCTATTGTTGGTGGTAAATACATTTCTGTTAGATTCTTGTCATGCACATTATTTTATATTGGAGGGGTAAATAATTATTGACACCTATGTCGCGATCGGCAGCTGCGAATTTTGACACCGTGCCTTTGAGAATGGTTGAGGTCATTTCGACTTTAAAGTTAGAAGCTTTAGGTTGAGTTTGGTTTAAAAAATACTAAAGATGTTGTTTTCGAGGTCAAAGTCGAGTCAATTTAAACGGTATAGTATTTGACACTTGAAATTGCCACTTGCCACCAGTAGCACTGCTAACGGCCGCAACGGTGTCCAATTTAACTTTACTCTAGTCTTTCATCTTAGCACATTACGTTTCTTCTCAAATAATTATCTTCGCATAATCAGCTTATTGCCTAAAACAAACATGTTTTGATCCTTTGTTACGTACGACAGATTAACTATCATTTGTTCTTCCGCTTTATTAAAATCACGCGAATCCACACGAATGACACATCGCGAATGTAATTGTGCTTAAGATGAGCAGATTGAGAGTTCTTTATTGTTTGTGACACGTATCAGCGAGTGAGCAGGCGGTCACTACTGTTCTTGCTACGCAGTTGCCTTTAACCGATTCGAGGAACACAATGGAAGAAGATTGCGCCTAGGTGGAGCGCCAGCCGTGGGCGATTGCACTCACCTCTCATATTCCATGGATTATGGCTCTTATCCCAATACATATTGGTACTATGTTAGTTTGACAAAAAAATACTTATAGTTCAGTCCTATAATAAACGCTGACTTCCTTTCACCTTTATAGAATAGTGGAATTAAGAACGTATTTTTTAAATAATTCTCGTGTTTTTTTTTCGTTGAGAAGAAAAAGTACGTAAACGTATCCTTTTACAATCCTAGAAAATTTTAAAAATTACTTTATCACAACTTAAAATAAACAATCTAAAGTTAACCACTCCGAACTGAAATTCCAAAGACGAAATTCGGACTCACCGAACATCATTTAGACTCACTGGCACGTCGGACTAACTGTTCAGTTAGATGGCAGCAGGCTTACAACTAAATTATGACGGGTCACCGGCTCTTATGAAGATATGAGTCTAGCATAGTCATCTAGGCTAAAACATGCAAAACGAAATGACAGAACAATCCTGGCTGAATTCTCAGTAAATTCTTCTTCATGGATTACATCGAGAATAGAAGATAGTTAAGGATATGATTCATCTTTGATTGAATTCTTGATAGAATTGAACACACAAACTGCTAGAATAGTGATTCAGTATGGCCTGATACCTATTGTGAAGAAAACTGTAATTAGCAATTTTTGTTAATGGCCATTTTAATGGTTATGACTCCTTAGAGGTATATTAAAATTTTTTTTTTGTTTCAACATTCGACTAAACATGGTTATTTCTTCTTTGCAGGCGAAAATGACGGTGACTTATGATTTCAACGCCGCCATGGATCGCCATGGAGGAATCAAATCGGTGTTAGAGTCTTCCTGGTACACGCTGCCGAATAAAAACTTAGGGCAGGACCTGGAGAAATCATACTTACAATATGCTAAGGTAAATATCTCTTCTCTACTATTTTCATGGAACCTGGCATGGTTGGCTACATAACGTAATGCTACACCTGTGACTGAACTGGATGGATAGCACGACGAACTCAATCCGGTGGGATTATAAAATACACACGGTGTATGTATGCCCCAAACTTAAATTAAGAATAAAAAAAGGTAAACCCTAGTCCACTGTACTTGATATTTAAATTTCCCGTCTAATTTATTTGCTTGTAGCGGAAATAAATACACCAGAGACAAAATATATAATTCTGTCGACGGCTTCACTTCGACAAAATATTTCGTTGGCCAATTGATTTCTCGGAAGAACAGCGACATCGTCGGTGGAAGTCATTGTTCTTTGCCGACCATCAAAACTGATCTTACTTGAGAAAACAATGCTATTGCAAAATCAGTGTACCTACACTGTTTGTCGCAATCTGCCATATCTTGAGCTGATTTGCTCTTCTGAAACTTAAGTAATCGTTATTACCTACTTAGTCAGTTTGTTGTGAAATCGAGTGTACTATCAAACGTCTTGTTTATTATACTTTTCTGCCATACAGACCATGGAATTATTGTAGAATGCAATTTTATATTACCAAAAATTATATTCATTCGTTATTTGTCATTTTGGGGTGTTTTGTAGAACTTACCAGTACTTATTGAAAATATTTTTCTGATATAAAATTTTTCTTATTCCTACCTTTTAACAGTAGGTTTCAGGTTCAGGTTTTTTTATTATCATTCGTAGGCAAATAAATTTTGCACTTGAATTCGTTATCTTTCGAAATGTAACAACAATGAAAAACAATTAAACACAATGGAAACAATGACAAACAATGACAAGGGCTGTGCAGAACCAGATAAAAGACAAAAACAACCTATCTTATGCCTATAGACTACTACTGCACTTACCTAATACTACTACTATGTACTTAAATTAGCGTTAATAAACTTGTCAATGTAATTTTGAAAACATGGTACAATAGCATCAATAGAATTGTCAATATCCCTATCCTAAATCACAGATAAGCTGCGTTAAAAATAAAGTAGGAAATACTGCTAGGAAACATATTAGTATTTAAAAATAAAACATTTCACAAGGATTTTTTTTTAGTTAAACATTCATAAATAACCGCAAATTATTTACTTAGTTTCAATTTTTAAATTTGATTCAAGTGCTCAACAAATGTGTTTCTTTGTTCACAGGAGAATCTGCCAGCCATGTACAAGTATTTTGAGCTGGTGATAGGAGGAATGGAGCAGATTTCCACAGTCTCTGGGATAACCAACATCAATAACGAAATCCTGAGAGAGAATCTGGATAACACGCTCAAGAAGATGAAGCAGGTGCTTTGCGAGTTTGATGTAAGTTTCTATACATTTACACAATTCTAAACCTATATAAAATACAGCGTCTACTGCGTCTAAGCCAACATAGGCTCGTAACTCGAGAATGGATTAACCGATTTTTATATCGTTCAATAATAAATCTGACATTATATTCATATTATAAGTATAAATCCTAAAAAGTTTGGAAATAAAACATATTTCATAAGAAGTGGAGCGTGCATAGCCCCTTCTAGCTTTGATATAAATGCTGAATATATTGTAGAATTTAATTAATTAAAACAGAAAACTGGGAAACGAAGACATTATCTCAGTGGATACAAAATGAGAACAGACAGAGACAATATAGATCATAGGCGGAAGTGGCAAACTATAAACAAAACATTATTAAGACAATAGGAGACGACGTAATGTCGGCGCGCAGTTTGAATTGACCAATAAGTTAAATTTCTCAGTTTATGGAGTTGCCAGATTCGGCTTCAACAATAAACTTCACGCCGGCATCGGTCATAGGCCGATAATATCGGCGCGATACAAGAAGTCCTAGAAATGAAAGACGCATTTTGGAATGATAAAAAATTCTATCTAGTTAACATAGAATATTCAATTGAAGCACTATCAGTACATACACGTATATAAGAAGTGCTAAATGGAAAGTATTCTTTCATCCAAATTCTTACTTAGTGAGTTATGCTCCAAAGTGTTCTAAAATGTGTAATGAATTTTTACGACCTACGTGACTAAAGTGGCGTTGGTTCCTCTAAATCTAGGTGAAAAACTTTGAATCAATCGCAGCAGCCAAATGAATCATTTATCCATCGTAAATTATGAATTAATACCGGAGATCAATTAGCTTGTGGTTTAGGTCACGAGAGTATAGATAAAAAACATTAGGACCCTAGGAGGATAGAAACCCTTCTTCTATTAATTCTGTTCGTGGAAGTGTATTTAATATAATAATTTTCTAAGGTATTTTATCATGTAACTCGTACTGGACCTATTTTTCGTCTCTTCCTCAACGCCCTTATCCGCAACTTACGTTTTCCTTCTCATTTGTTTCGAACACTGAATGACCTCAATTTAAATATTGTTCCAGCTGTTGCTCGCGAACCGAGGCATCAGGAAGCTCAAATCCTTGGAGATGGACGAGGTGCCGCCTCGACCCACCGACAACACCGCGGCGGGCCTCAACGACTTCCTAGTCTTCAGAGATACCCTCAACTTCCTAGAGATCATGAAGGCCCTCTTCGAACATATGGCGGAAGAACACCAATGATCGAGCGATAGGGCATATTGCAGCTACTGAAACAGTATTGTACCTTAGGACCTGACTGGTAACGGGAGGCTATCACCCGCGCCTTGTGCTACTTATTTATTTAACTTATTGACCATCCTAGAATAGTGTATGATGAATTTGTGTTTGCAACGGACGCAGGGAGATGATAGATAAATTTTTAGGTATTGCCATGTATTTGCCATGTGAGCACCAGACCAGTGTGTTAATATTAATATTTGTAAATATAAATCAGTGTTAGGGTAATGTTGATTGGTTTTCTGCACAGCTATCAAAATTTCCGTCGAGCTAGTCAGTGTGTGTTGTGTTTGAGGGAGTCCGTCGATCGGTGTATTTTGAGATGCTTTAGGGACTTAGGCAGCTAATTGTTCAGATGTTCAAGTTTTTTCTTGTTTCGCGAGAAAAAGAGGGGGCGGTTTTCCTAATATTGTGTGTAAATTGGCGGTGGCTACTTGCTCAAGTACGCTGTTCACAACACTGCGCGACGTGTGTACGAGCATTCTGTAAATATACTTAGTTCTCAAATAAATCCTGTGAAATCCTCACTATCCTCTGAAGTACCGAGCGTGCTTTCGCTTTAATTTATAAACGATGTCCACTATGTAATTTGTTACGTAATTGTATTTTTTTGCAAATTTTGAAATGTTGATTAGCTTTAACGAAGCTATTTATAGATGCTATTGTAAATTAAAACTGTTAGTTTATTTATGACGCTGAAGTTATTTGTATAGCTTAAATTATATTTATTAAAAATTATGACGAAATAGTAGTTCGTAATGTCCGATGAAATAAATTATTCTATCGATAAACTTATGTTGCGTTTCATTTCTGCCTAGGATATTCATAAGTAAACGCTGATGAAATCTGAATCATTATATGGAATCTACAAATCTACATGACATTGCAAAAGTTAGAATTTTGTCAACAAGAACAAGTTAGTATCGTCAACGAAGCAAACGGAAAAGACCATCTCCAAGAAATGCTTCAAAATTATGACGAAAACGGTCAAGTTTAGGAAGAATAAAGAAAAACTGCGGCGCTCATTGAAATAGAAACACCATGCTTTAGCAGGAAGCAAATATTTGACGAACCTATTATCTCTCGTCCATCGCTTTACGATATTTGCACTGACGCCTGTCGTGTTTACTTTCATAAACGTAATGAGTTCGAATCTTACATTTAAAACAATAAGATTCAAAATTAACTGCAGCTTCTGTCTCTGCTACGTCTTTGAAACAATTACCATTTTGAGTTATAGTTCTTGTAACCTGAGATTTAGAGCCTTAAACTCATCGCTAAATATCTTCTGACTTTGGTCTATTTCGTTTTAGGTATGGTGATAGAAGTGGAAGATATTTTGTTTTTTAGCTAACAGAAAACGAGTTCAGGTCCGAGTGGACATATCGTAATGTGGCGCATTATAGCAATTGTCAAACGATTCAGTAAGTTCAGATTCGATTCTGGTACGTGTGACATTACTAATGTCTGACACTCAGTCGGTCAAGTGGAAACAAAATTCGTAGAAACATAATGCGCTTATTGCAATAAATTATATTCTCGAAGCCTTAACAGCTTCTATAGCATGGACGGCCTAACCTGAGGCGAACACACGTACGCACACAAATGCATTTCTCTAATACAAATGCTTGACATGCACCTATTCATGGCCTGAGCACTACTACACTCGCAGAATTTTATGCTCACCGTCATGCGTGAATGTATTTGTACGCCTCAGGTTAAAACGAACGACCTTTACATAACTTAACAATACTTTTCAAGCAGTAACATAACCATTTAGAGAGGCGGAGAGATGGTCTTCTGTCGGGCTATTCTCTAATGGCAATTAATCGCTACTGACAATGTTTTAGGATCCTTCTCACTCGCTCCAACGACGATTCCTTCATCGCAGGAGAGCTTTGACGCAGCTGCTGTGGTAGCAGCCAAACTGCACTATGGGAGTTTAACAAAAACGACATGCACCGCCTCAACATTAGGTTAGGGTTAAATTACAGAAGTTGAGTCGTCGGAATTTTGAAAAAAAAATTCAACGAACGGAACAGCTATTTAGGAGTTTTTTTTTATGGAAACTGACACGGTTGGCTACATCACCTACAACATCCGTGATGTCAGCCCATAACACCGGGTGAACTAGGTGCCATGTCTGTGCTTCCCTTCATTTCGCGCCGGCTACACTGAACTGGACAGAAAACACGAACTATTTACATAGCCGTTTCGACCGACATTTCTCTCAGTGCGGTGGTACCAACCCGGCCGGGATAAACCCTACCACCTAGTAATGTAAGAAGGGAAGGGACCTACAGTTTAACGTGGAATCCGAACCACGGTCAGCCTCCAACGGTCGAGCGGTCACCCATCCAAGACTTCGTACTGACATCAGTACTTAGTACTGACCGCGCTCAGCATTGCTCAACAACAGTCGACTGACCGCACCACTTAGCTACCGAGGCTGACGAATTTCCTGATCGCTTAGTCGACTTTTACGACATGCGACGGGGAAACATGCAGTGGGGCTATTCTTTTTAAGTACCGACCCCACACGGTACATAATCTATTCTACATACATCTTTATAATATTATTGTAAATTGGATTAATCTTATATGCATCGTTTTGTCAACAATCCCAACGATGGTTATTATAATTTTATTAACAGCAATATTCTAACAAAAAAAAAATACACTATGTGTCTTACTGCCAGCCAACCCAGTATGCACGGTGGCATTTTTTTTTCTTTCTACGACGACAAAGATTTTCCCATGCGTGGCCGCCTCGAAACAATTTCATATCTTTGCGTTTGTCGTTGTCGCCCCGCTCTCGTGAATGCGTCTGTTTGCCATCGGCGGTGACTTCGTATTAGTGGCGGTCACCAAATTGACAAATATTGAAAAACCCCGTCGAGAGCAGCGTTTCGAACATACTGTCAAGGCTTCCGGATGTGGAACTAAGTTTATTTCAATTTAACAACACACAAGTGCATTGTCCTTCTGTATCTAAATAAGGATTGCATAAATTTAATGAAAATGCAAGTAACGCCATCTAGCGTCAGCGACAGTAGTCATTGCTGCGTTCCTAGATGGCGCTGTATTTACCCTGTTGTCCGCTATAAGACCTATCTCGCTTTCGTTTATTAAAAGTGTTGTAT
Organism: Nematopogon swammerdamellus; assembly: GCA_946902875.1. Classification (NCBI taxonomy): domain Eukaryota; kingdom Metazoa; phylum Arthropoda; class Insecta; order Lepidoptera; family Adelidae; genus Nematopogon; species Nematopogon swammerdamellus. The sequence continues at coordinate 17,580,253 of OX336345.1, forward strand.
CCATTACAATCAGATTTTAGTTGCCAAATGGCCAGTCAATCACGCAGGATATATTTATTTAAAGAATATGTTTAAATATATTTTTTTAAATATATCTATGCATTTTCTTACGGTAGCCTAAACTGTATCTTTGTGCTACTGCGCGTCGGAGGTCGAAGGGATAAGAAGGGTTGTATCAAACACAATCGCCTTATTTGAGCTTCTACTTAGTAGCTGCTGCAAAGCCTTCTGAGGATGTCAAGTTGGCTCTATTGGATGTCACAGACTGGGTGAACAAATATGAGTACACCCCATGTGAAATAACTGTACCTTCGTGAACTTATTATTATGTCCAAGGGGAAGAAGGTTGCGTGGCTGGCTATGCATTTAATTTCGCACTGACAAAACATTGATCCATTTATTACAAGTTAGAAATCGTAATTTATCTCATATTTTGCACACAAGGTTCGAAATGCCAATATGCCTTGAAAAAACATATTTGGATGGAAAGATCTGAATCCCCATTATGAAGCATTAAGGGTGGTGCGGTGTCTGTAATAACAATGTATATATGTATATATTTAATTTATATTACATCCTATATGTTTCTATATTTAACTACTTAGAGGTGGGTAAAAATCACGCTCATACTCTACCTAAAAACAAAGCATAATCGGTTTAGTGTTTTCACGTCATTGGCGAACAAATATACAGAGACTGTTTCACACATTGACATATATATTAATAACGTAAGGACACGCCCATACGATAGTAATACGAACTCAATAATGTCCTCACTAAAATGGTGAAAAAAAAAACAATGCTCATAAAATTATTCATTCAAACTAATCTCAAATTAACTAATTTGCCAAATAAAAATAATCAAATTACAACACAATTAATGTAATTATAGGACCTATGCGATATTAATTTTCAAAATTGTTTTGTGGTAATTTTAGGCGTTCTTACTATGGTTTGTCCACCACTTTAGTGAAGGCGTTTATTGAGTTCATATGGGCCAGTCATTACGCTAAGTCAATGGTTTGACATATTTTTCATAGGATTAAAAATCTCTGTTGTCCAATCATTGATCTAACGGATTGATCTATTATGATAATAAAGAATCTCCGCTAACTGGTTGGTCGAACAAAATTCTAGAAGGCCGTAAAATAAAAATAAAGTCATCAGAAAGGGAGCCCGATTTCGACACGTGTCTCGAATGCAGTACACATTTACATACTCCGGTTAGCCGATTTAGTTTTTTTTTCTTAAGATTCGTGACACTTCGTGTGCGAGCGGCGGCAGCGCGATGAGGGGGAGGGGGAAGAAGATGGAGAGGGGCGGGGGTGGATGCCGGTAAATAATAAATCTTTCTAATAAATAAAACAACGAAACGTGAGTGAGATAAAGAGAACATAGTATGGGAGGCTGTTGACAGTTAAGCTACGTACGACACTGGTAGACTAAAGCTGTCGATTATGCCAACACAGTCTTTACAGTTATGTCCACTTATAATCATCTTACGATAAAAGTAAGTTGCACCAAAGGCGAAATGCTATCATTAGAATCCTACGCTGATTTATAATTAAGTCTGGGTTGCACCAAAGGCGAAATGCTATCATTAGAATCCTACGCTTACTTATAGTAAAGTCTGGGTTTTCAACCATTAACTTTCTAACAGGCACTTAAGAAAAGTCCAAAATGACATCTGCAATGGGAATGGTTGGCGTCAGCAGCGCTGTCTGTCAGTTTGTTCTAGCGACATGGCTTTATTATAAAAAATGTAGTGCCATCTCTGTTTTCTAAACGTTGAAAGATAGAGATGACACTAACTAAACCAATGTTTGTTAAAGAATGCTGTCAGAGATTCTTGTCGCACTCACACGTACCTCGCGTCCGGCTCATCTTATTTTGTATTGATATATTTTTAGTCCTTCGTATCCTTCACGCCATTTATCGGTCATCGTTGACGTTTATATAGTCCATCATTGGGTAGAAGGCGCTGTTCTACCGATTCCGATAATATATACAGATCTATTATGATAAATTGTATGGGGCCTTAAGTTTTTTACTTTTTTTAAATATTTGTTGGAATAATTCCGCCATAATAACAAACATTCTGTGAAAAATCCAACCGGCTACTTAATACCGTTTAAAATCTACAGCCCTCAGACGGACCGACAGACAGACAAATGGGGTAGGCTTAGTAATAGGATTCCGTATGTATACGGAACCCTAAGAAACGTATTCCGATGAAAATTATGATCCATGAATTTCTTTCATGAACACGGATGGAAGAAACCCATCCCTAGAAGAACAATTCTTTAACTGGGTTCTAGGAACCGTTTTTAAACTGGTTCTTCTGCTGAAAACGCAGTATTCAGCCTTCAGTTCACTGAGACACAGACGAGAACGGAGTTTGAGACCAATGCGGCGGGTGGTCGAATGGTTTGGGCATCGGCTTCTCATGCGAGAGGTCCACGGTTCGAATCTGCGTGTACCAATGAGTTTTTTCTGACGAAAAAATTTACGTGCATACCTACACCTGCTGCTTCACCGTTCGGAACCGGTGTAAAACTGTAGGTCCCTTCCCTTGCCCCTTACTAGGTGGTAGGCTCAAATTGTAGCTGACTGGGTTGGTACCACCGTACTGGATGTAAGATGGCCGCATAGCAGCCTTGGTTGTGTTCTCCTCTAGTCCAGTATATCCAGCAATCCAGGGAAGTCTCCGGTAAGGCACCTACCTTCTCGGAGGTGATATTGGCTTGTCGGAGCATGCGCTTTGGCCCCTCCGACTCAGCCACCCATACCGGATTACATAAAAAAAAATTGGTTCCTGATGAAAACTTACTGGACGTGCGCCCGCGGTCTAAAAGCGCTTCAAACGCCATTGTATCTGCGCCGCGACCGGATCGTTAAACGAATGTGAAAATATTTTGTATTTTTTGTCACAAAAAAATGTGACCCTAACTAAGTAGGTACACAATGTGGTAGGTCACTCTCGCACCTCAATGAGCTTTGATCCAAATGTAAATATGTCTTTCGTTGACACGAGTGCCGACGACTTTGTTGCGTCTAACCCACGAGTCAGTAAGCCTGGATACGAAATACGGCATCGTTTGTATGAGAACCGAGGTAGCCGCCAAAGGGGTGTGAAGTCTGAGGCGGGAGCGGCGCATGGAACGCCGTGATTGGCCGAGCGAGTAGGTAGCCAAGTGACGCCAGTCTTCCATACATTTGAACGGGATTCATACAATAAGTCGCTCATTGTGTCGATTCGCGATGAAAAGATGAAACGGATTTAACAATATTTAACCTTTCTTTACATCAAGGGAATAATATAACTTTCTCTTAAATGAACAAAGGCAACGCCCCTTTCACAATTTTGCGAATTTGCAGATTTTCGCATAAACACGATCATAGTTCTAAGTTCTGAGATACCTCGGATACTTTATTATAAATCTACAATTGTGTATTCCATAATAAAAATTATCAAAATGTATGCGAAAATAGTTAAGCATAAAGATTAACTTTTTTTAGGAAACTGATACGGATGGCTCCATCATCGTAATAATGCTTCAGTTTGGTACCAGCGATGATGGGAGCCCAATATATAAATAATAAAATAAAACTACAATAAACTAAAATAATAAAAATAATCAAGATCGATAAATACATAAAAAACATTAAACAAACAAACCAAATAAAATAAAAAATATGAAGAAAAACCGGATTTAGACACATCAGCCAAGGCTGCCTGTCTAAAATAAATAAATATACCTAGGTGAATTAGGTACGTGCCTTGTCACCGATTCCCCCTAATCGATCCGGCTATACTGAATTGGATGGAAAACACGTAGTTACTACTTTTCATAGTGACTTCGACCGACGTTTATTTAGTGCAGTGGTACCAACACGGGTTGAACCCTACCATCTACACATACATTTATATACGTTCTATACATTCTGAATCTCTGACATTAAAGGCAAACGTTTAAACTATTACGTCAATTATTTTTAATTCTCCTAAATATCCGCGATCTTTGTACCGTGTGGGGTCGGTACTTAAAAAGAATAGCCCCACTGCATCTCTCCCCGTCGCATGTCGTAAAAGTCGACTAAGGGATCGTCAGCCTCGGCAGCTCAGTGGTGCGGTCAGTTATTGGATGGGTGACCGCCCGACCGTTGGAGGCTGACCGTGGTTCGGATTCCACGTTAAACTGTAGGTCCCTTCCCTTCTTACCTTACTGGGTGGTAGGGTTTATCCCGGCCGGGTTGGTACCACCGCACTGAGCGAAACGTCGGTCGAAACGGCTATGTAAATAGTTCGTGTTTTCCGTCCAGTTCAGTGTAGCCGACGCGAAATGAAGGGAAGCACTGACATAGCACCTAGTTCACCCGGTGTTATGGGCTGACATCACGGATGTTGTAGGTGATGTAGCCAACAGTGTCAGTTTCCATAAAAAAAAAAAAAAATCTGATATTCCCGGTAGACGCATGACCTAAAGAAATTAATTCCTTTCTCCTTAGAGTCGCTCAAAAGTAAAAACCGGTAGGTACTGGTTGAATGAAAAAAGCGCGATAAACGAATATTGAACGAGGAAACCTGCTGAGGTTGACTAGAAGAAATGTCCTTTGGCAATAAGGCAGAATGCATGAAATATCTGTATACATTTAACATACATATTTATTATCAATAAACAAAAAAAATTACAAGATCTAACTGCATCCAACACGATAGTCGACCTATGGTGGGTAAGCAGAATAGAGCTCTCCATACATATTTACGCCGATGTTTGTTACTGAAATTCAAGCGAAAAATGCTATCAAATTGAATGAAAGTACTTACTCGTGAAAGGTGACTCCATCTGTGTTCAAGTTTGAATTTTTCGACGACTTTTTGCACCAAAGCACTGCACAATGAGGCATTTTGTGACAGACGCGCACGTTCGCTCCGCCTGAGCGGCGGACGGAGACTAAAATCGGTCGCCGGCGCTAGACTGACGCGCTGGCGCGTTTGCGCTGGCGCACGGCTACCCCTGTCCTCCTATGTATAGCGTATCCAGGCTTACTGACTCGTGGTCTAACCGGTATGTGACACGCCGTGGCGTAGACGGGAAAAAAGAAGATCGAAGCGCCGCCGCCGTGGTCATTTTGATTCATGATAGTTTTTTTTTTATGGAAAGCGCGACATTTGGCATCGTTTCACTTACGAGTAGGTGACTTACGATACCCATGGACATTCTGTGACGTACGGGGATTGCGAATGCCATGCCGGCCTGACAGGAGCCTTTTCACACCCCTTTTAAAAAAAAAACAGGCTTTACTTGGGAGGAAATAGATGAGCAGGGAGTGCTGGGCTCATTTTGGGGCTCATTTTGGTGTCCATGGCGGAGGTGTTGATAGAACAATGATACTGCTGCTACTGGTATGTGAGGAAAGAAGACAGCGAAATATGTTAGCGTGACAAATCTGGACGCTCCTGCGTGTTGGCTGTTCACAAGAACCGCTCAATCCATTTAAATGCGATTTTCACCAATTCAATGTGACGTATCTCAGGATTTTCTATAGGCTACATTAGTTCAAGAAGCCCCGCGGGGTTGCGGCCGACCAGCTGCTGCTGAAAACCTCACCAGCCCTCGTTGGTCCACTCCGAGTGAGCCGCAATCACATTCGCCAGGTCCGGTGTGACCCTCTTCAGGACCCGTACCAAAATGCCGTGTATATTCAGACATTTTTTTTGGAAGTTAAAATTTGTGACGAACTCAAGTGTACCGATAGTACCTAGGATTTTATTTTTTTTATGTAATTCGGTATCGGTGAATGAGTCGGAAGGGCCAAAGCACATGCTCCGACCAGCCAATATCACCTCCGAGAAGATAGGTGCCATACGGGAGACTACCCTGGATTGCTGGCTATACTGGACTAAAGGAGAACACAACCGAGGCTGCTATGCGGTCATCTTACATCCAGTGCGGTGGTGCCAACCCAGTCGGCTGGAATTTGAGCATACCACCTAGTAAGGGGCAAGGGAAGGGACCTAAAGTTTTACACCGCTTCTGAACGGTGAAGCAGCAGGTGCACGTAAATTTTATCGTCAGAAAAAAACTCATTGCTACACGCCGACCGTATTCGAACCTCGGACCTCTCGCATGAGCAGCTGATCCACAAACCACTCGGCCACCCGGCACTGTGATTGAATTGACACATATTGAATCGAATAAATGAAATTAAATATACAGGGTGTCCAGTAAACCTTGTCTGACCTTTGTACCTGGTGATAGGTCTGGTCACGTACTATCATAATAACAAAACATGACCTCAGTAAAAACCGCACGGTTTTCGAGATATTGACACTTTTTGAAAATTATAACAAATCTGCACCATACGGCGGTTTTTTATTAAATGATGTGCCTACAAATGGCAATTTTTTTCCTTTTCTTTTTTTTTATGATTACCAAGGAGTAATGCTATCGAAACAAGTAAATAAATATTTCAATGTCTCTAATGCGTTCAAGTAAAAAAAAAAATTACCTAAAATTTTTCATGTAATGCCTTTTTGACACCTAAGTTGGTACATAATTAAAAAAAAAATTTATGATACAATGCTAGCCCATAATCTAGAAAACTTGGCTGTTTCATTCCAATTATAAAATGGTATGCAACATCTTAATCAGACATTTAGAAAAAAAAATATTACTGTTCTCATAAATCAGGGACCCATTTTTATTTATTACGTAATATGACAATTTCGAATTTAAATATAAGAAAATTGTAAATTGTAAATTTTTTATTATTAATTGAATTACATACATACATAACATGCGCTGTATCCCGACAATCAGGGTAAGTAGAGTAATCGGTGTTGTGCTATAAGGACTCTGCCAAATTACAGCACAACACCGACCACCACGTAAATAAATTAAACCATATTACATTATGTGTTCGAAATGGCCTCCTCCTACCCTAATACACGTGAGTAATCTTTTCCTAAAGTGTCTTTTAAGACGTCGCACACCTCTTGATTCTCCTATCTCCTCTGCTGCAGTGAAAATACGTTGCCGCAATTTTTCTTGTGTATTAAAATCTTTTAAGTATACCAATGGATTTAAATCCATTGGAATTTTACTACTGGGGGTGCCTCAAAGAAAAGGTATACTCAAAAGAGTTTAATACACAAGAAGAATTCCGGCAACGTATTTTCACTGCAGCAGAGGAGATAGGAAAATCAAGAGGTGTACGACGTCTTAAAATACACTTTAGGAAAAGATTACTCACGTGTATTAGGGTAGGAGGAGGCCATTTCGAACACTTAATGTAATATGGTTTAATTAATTCATTAATAAAATTTTTCCCAATTTACCATTTTCTTTTATATTCGAAATTGTCATATTACGTAATAAATAAAAATGAGTCCCTGATTTATGAGAACAGTAATAATTTTTTACGTCTATAATATATATAATATATTATATACCAGTAATAATAATTCTAAACGTCTGATTAAGATGTTTCATACCATTTTATAATTGGAATGAAACAGCCAAGTTTTCTAGATTAGGGGCCAACCTTTTCACATAATTTTTTTTTTAAATAATTATGTACAAACTTACGTGCCAAAAAGGCATTACACGAAAAATTTTAAGTAATTTTTTTTACTTGAACGCATTAGTAACATTGAAATATTTATTTATTTATTTCCACATTTATTTTTATATACAAATTTTACATTTTTTTTTAAATTAAAACCTAAAATTAATATAAAAACAAACGGAGTTTCCACCACCGGCGGCGGGGCGAGCCCAGGCTACCGATGGTCGGGTCCCAAAGAGAGGAACCTCCGGACGATGCGTGCAGTGTCGAGCAGGGCTGCCTTCTGGATCTGGCCCTTGACCCAACCACTCAGCGAGAGCCTCTCAAGGTGGTCGTCGAGGCTCTTCGCTATCAGCCCATGCGCCGAAACGACTATGGGCACAACGATCGTCGAGTCGACGGGCCACATTTTGGTAACCTCGTGCTGCAGATCCAGATATTTTAACATCTTCTCTGCTTCCTTACTGACGAGGTTACCATCATGCGGCACGGCGATATCGACGAGCGTTGCGCGCCTTGCCTCCCGGTCTACTATCACAATATCAGGCCTGTTCGCGAGAATAGTCCTGTCTGTGATAATGGACCGGTCCCAGTAGAGTGTGACATGACCGTTCTCGAGAACTGGCGGTGGATTGTACTTATAGTAAGGCACCTCGGTACCCACAAGGTTGAACTTTAAGGCAAGTTGCTGGTGGATAATCCTGGCTACTAGGTTGTGTCTATGCAGATACTCGGTGTTGGCAAGCTGCGAACAACCGGAAATCACATGTCTGAGGGACTCGCCAGGTTGGTGGCAGGCGCGGCAGATGTCAATGGTGCCGTCCTTCATTATGTGTTTCCTATAGTTGTTCGTCTTGACAACCTCATCTTGTATTGCAAAGACAAAACCCTCGGTTTCCCCGAAGAGGTCCCCGAAGCGTAGCCAGTGCACGGAAGTAAGTTGGTCTACATCCGGTCCCGTGAGAGACCGGAAATACCTACCATGCAGCTCCTTGCCTTTCCATACTTCCATGCGGTTCTCGGTGCTCAGTACAACCGGCTTCCGCCAGTCCTCTTTTCCCATGCTCAGCGGGGTAAGGCCTTTATCGCTGGTGACGACATCGCGATGCATCTCACAAACATCAGTCTTTTCCAAAAAGTACTGACGGAGATTGCATACCTCGCGGTTGTGCAGGTTCTTGGTTTCGATAGCATTACTCCTTGGTAATCATAATAAAAAAAATAAAAGGAAAAACAGCATTTAAAGAACCGCCGTATGGTGCAGATTTGTTATAATTTTCAAAAAGTGTCAATATCTCGAAAACCGTGCGGTTTTTACTGAGGTCATGTTTTGTTATTATGATAGTACGTGACCAGACCTATCACCAGGTACAAGGTCAGACAAGGTTTACTGGACATCCTGTATACGACACCTTTAATTTTTATGCAAGCCGACATGGTTGGCGTCGCCTGCTTGTCCACTGCAGTCAGTAAATTAATCACTCCGACAGCGTGAAGAATAATTACATAATATAAAACTAATCTAAATAATCAACACAGGAGGTCCGCGACTATGCATTGACTCAACCTGAAGGCCCCATTTGCACGATCTTCACGGTTAAGTTGCGGTTACAACTTCTAGGTCGAGTGTGATTCGGATCACAATTCTATCTTTATGTCTGGGGAAAACCTCGTCCGTCCTTTCTACATCTCCTAAAGGTCGAATAGATATTATTTACAATTATAATAAATACGGATCAAGTGTAACTGCTGCTTGTTAGGTGTATTAAGCGCAATGACTTAAGAGTTTTTACATAAAATATATTTGTATACTGTGTGTGTTTGTGTACTGTGTGGGGCCGATACTTAAAAAGAATAGCCCGACTGTATCTCTCTCCGTGCATGTCGTAATAGGCGACCAAGGGATAAGACAATATGCCGTGGTAAAGGGCGACAGGCTCTACACCTCTCACCTTGGCACGGTCCTTCCACCGAGTCATGCAGTGAAGTCATGAAGTTGGTTCTTCGTGCCTTACTTGCTACTTGATAGTTATCTTATCCTAATACATTGCTAAACGTGGTGGTCGGGGTTGTGCTGTATTTTACAAGAGTTCTTGTAGCACAATATCCATTGCTCTGCTTACCTCGATTGTCGGGATACAGCGTGTGGTATGTATGTATTTATCTTTGTATGAAAAATATTTTTCAATTCAAAATATACATAAGTACTAATAATTTTAAATTAAAAAATAATTTAAAAAAAGTATACTAATAAGTAAATGAGATCTTGTCGTCAATCAGAACAAAGTTGTATCTTGTTGTACGTAACTTGTCAAAGAGCTAAGCGTATTGCACAGGTAAGCGTTGCGGCGTTGAATCTGTGACAGGAAATGCTCCGAATATTTTTGTGCAGTGACTGCCAACTTGTCATTGCTATGGGTCAGGCAGGGCTATAATCCCTAATTCCGTGGTTTAGACACTAAGTCTGGACGTTGGAGTTTTTAATAATTCAGAATGTAACTTTTTTAGGGTTCCGTCCCATATTACTAAGCCTACGCCGCCGTCTGTCCGTCCGTCCTACCTTTAAAGGGATGAACTTTTTGCACCGTAAGAGGTAGCCAGTTCATATTTTTACAAAATAAACGTGTTATTATAGCGGATATTATAACATACTATACACACATACATATATAAGGTCTTTCATTAGTAGGTAACGATACGCTAAGGGGTGTATGTGTATCAGATACTGATCACGTTCCCATACCAATTTTTTTACGATATAAAAAACCTACTCACTCCTAAAATTTAATACGAGAAGTGCGCGTATTTCACCTTAATAAGTACGTTTGTTATATCGTAAAAAAAAATTGGTATGCGAACGTGATCAATATCTGATACACATACACCCCTTAGCGTATCGTTACCTACTATTGAAAGACCTTATAAAACACGACGACGTGTTGGGAGGACAACACGTCGTCCAGCCAGGTCGTCGAGGTTCCGTGAGTACTAACGATGTCCCCAGAGCGATGGACGAAACGTCGACGAAAGTCGCTTTGAGACATATACCGCGTAAACGAAAAAATTACGATACGTGTCTATTTCCATAAAAAAATAATATTTATGTTTTTTAGGGTTCCATATCCGTCGTAAGGGACGTCTGTCCGTCTGTCTATCTGTCCGTCTGCCCGAGGGCTGTATCTCTTGAACTGTAATATAGGTACTGTAGCCCGTTGAAATTTTCACAGAATATGCGTTATTATGGCCGATGTAACAACAAAATATAATAAAAAAAAGAAAAAAGTAAAAAATTCATGGGGGGACCCCATGAATTTTTACAAGAAACTAAAAAGTGTATGTGCGCCATCTACCGAAAAGAGTATGAAGCATTTTAACTATTACATAGATGGCGTGAGTGGCGCTGACCTTGACATGGCGATACGGAACCGTCGGTGCGCGAGTTCGACTCGCACTTGGCCGGTTTTTTTATAAATCCATCAAATTATTTTCCAAACATGCAATAACCCGGATAAGCCTACAAGTCAGTGAGAGTAAACTCGCTCCGGACATACAAAAATCGTGCAGTTTTCTCACTTCATTAAAAATGCATTTCGATGATGCTTCAAGACAACACGCGAAAGTGCATCAGCCACGGTCGGAGTGGTCGAATTGATCACGGCACAGACACTCCGGCATCCGGGCCACTTCCGGAAGAGAATGCCCATTAGGTACGACGCAAAGAGTTCAAAAAGACAGAAGTGTCTACTTGTTGTTTTTTTTTTATGGAAACTGTCACGGATGTTATAGGCTACATCACCTACAACATCCGTGATGTCAGCCCATAACACCGGGTGAACTTGGTGCCACGTCAGTGCTTCCCTCCGGTCGTGCCGGCTACACTGAACTGGACGGAAAAGACAAACTATTTACATAGCCGTTTCGACCGACCTTTCATTCGGTGCGGTGGTACCAAGCCGGGCGGGTTAAACCCTACTACCTAGTAATATAAGAAGGGAGTCATATCCCTTAGTCGCCTTTTACGACATACACGGGGAGAGATGTAGTGGGGCTATTCTTTTAAAGTACCGGCCCCACACGGTACAATTTTTTTTTTAAATAATGTATGACACACAAACACTCACACACGCACGCGTGCAAGCGTGGTGAAAGAGAGAGTACCTACCTTTTAAGTCATGTTGGTTTGATTTGCCTGCTTGCTTTAGTCATCCATCATAGATGTATAATTGTCAGCCTCGATAGCTCAGTGGTGCAGACAGTAGACTGTCGCTATTGATGGTTAAGCAACGCTGGGCGCGGTCAGTTCTTGGATGGTTGACCGCTTGACCGCTGGAGGCTGACCGTGGTTCGGATTCCACGTAAAACTGTAGGTCCCTTCCCTTCTTACCTTACTAGGTGGTAGGGTTCAAACCACCCGGGTTGGTACCACCGCACTGAATGAAACGCCGTCGGTCGAAACGGCTATGTAAATAGTTTGTGTTTTCCATCCAGTTCAGTGTAGCCGACACGACCGAAGGGAAGCACTGACATGGCACCTAGTTCACCCGGTGTTATGGGCTGACATCACGGATGTTGTAGGTGATGTAGCCAACCGTGTCAGCTTCCATAAAAAAAAATATTTAAAAAATTTCGAGGGAACAAAAATTTGGTCGTCCATAAATAAAAAAAATTATAATATTTGTCATTTCTGATGAGGTTCTCTTCATCTACTATTAAAGAAATCTTAGTCTGTGCTCACGCTCGAACAAAATCGATCATACAATATTATGTCTTCCTCTTACATATACATATTTATCGTGAAATTTATGAACAGATGAAATTGTGTGCATTTTCTTTTATGTTGGTGGACGAAGTAAATTTCTAAGTAACGAACGACAGCAGTTCTATTCATTTTAATTATTCTATTCAACCTCTTTGCGAGCCGATTTAGAGAACTTTGACTCCATTTTAAGTACAATGAAAATTACTCATGAGTGTGTTTCGGCAGTTTGACCTATCGAGGCATTTCCTAACACAGTCACGTTCACGGAGAAAAAAAAAAGTTAGGGCTTCGAATTGCTGACGACGAAACGTCTATAGCTTAGTCACTGTTATATATTTTTTACAGGTTTCTTTGCCCTCGGCTTTATTCGCGTTAAGATCAGTTTAGAAAAATATTGGCTTTTTTTCAAGGTCGGCATACGATCAAACCCCCTGTAAAATTTCAGATTCGCTATTGATTTTTGTTTATAATATTGTTTATTATTTATTTGTCAACACATCACAGCGAAGAATTACTGACAAGAAACGTCACTGGATGTTTTTTTGCAATGTGCACTTGCCACTTAGTTCACTTTACAAAAATGTTTGCCGCTATCTAAACTCGCATGTGCTGATTTATGAATTATGACAGATGCAATTCATGAAAAGTGTTTTTTTTTTGTTTTTTTTAGTTAGAACGATACGTTTTAAAATACGAAGGCTTATAGTGATGTTACATTATGAAACATGTTTATTTGCATTTTCATTTAATTTTCGATAATCTAAACAAAATTAAAATTAAAAGAAATGCATCGACGCAGAAAATAAATGTCGCAGAAGAGATTTTCCATCATAAATAAACAGACATAAAGAGTACTCATTATATTAAACAGACAATAAAAAAAAATGTTTCACTTGTATATAGAAAAGACTGTTATTTACATTGACATCAAACATATTCTGTCTCTTAGCTCGGTGGTGTGACGCATCGGCGTTCGATCGTCAATGTTAACCATACCGGGCGCGGTGGGACTATGGACGGATGACCGTGTGACCGTTGAGGCTGGCCGTGGTTCAGAATCTACCTAAAATAGTAGATTCCTTCCATGTTCCTTCCGTTTTACCTTACTAGGTGTGCGCTAGGTGGTAGGTTTTGAACCGTCCGGATCGGTACCTACTGAATGAAGGTCGATCGATAACACCTATGAAAATACTTCGTCTTTCAATCCAGTTCAGTTTAGCCGGCACGACAAAAGACGAGCCCTGTCATGGCACCTAGCTCGCCAAGGTTGTATAGTCTGACATCACGGGTGTAGTAAGAAATGTAGCAATGAGGTTCAATAAAAAAATGTAATCAGTCAAATAAAAAAAACCTACAAAACAGTTCTGGACTACACTGAAAAAAACGGTTAGTCAGTTAGTAACTAAATTTAGTGTAATATGTTACAAAACAGTTTAGTTGCTGTGGTGACTACAAAACTAGCAGTTACCACAACTGAACCGAGTTTAGTAAATCAGTTTGGTTGCTTCCTACTTAACTGTTTGTTAAAGAGCAACAATTAATTTTGTAAATAGTAGCCATACTTCGGTAGTTGGTTACAAAAGAGGGTTTTACTAAATTATGGTTAGTTGCCGCAACTAAACCGGTTTAGTTAACTTTATTTAGTAGGTACCAAATTTGAGTAAAAAACGACGTTACTAAACACTTTAGTAATAAACATTTTCTCAGTGTAGACTAACAGGCGTATGTGTCAACCGCACATGTAATTACACTGTATAAGGCTAAATGCAAGCACTGACATGGCACCTTGTTCAGCAAAGTGTTCTGTGCTGACGTCACGACTGTAGTCGGTAATCTGACCAACTATCAGATACCACAAATCAATGAAAATTTAGTTGCTAACGAATTCAAATATAAAACGGTTAGCGAAAAAGAGGCTCTAAATATATAAAGCTTTACCATCCGATAAATTCCTCAATCGATTCAAACCTCAAACAAAAGCCGCCTATTAAATTTTCCCGCATACCAAACCCAAATTACGCCATATAAACACCATCGCCGTGTAATTTCGGATAGCCGGCTAAAAAAAACCGAAAGTGATTCACCCCGATGAGAGACAACAAAAAGTGAACCCATTTAAAAAAGATGAGTAATTCGAGAACATGGTCATTATAATAGGAGCTGTGCAAATATGCGGCTCTACGTATGTGGCAGGTTCTCATGGGGTTCATACGATAGCTCGATAGAGCATTTGGTCGACCTACTGAAGGAATTAATAATCGTCTCTACTATTTTAAAAGTCATGCCTGTCTCTAAAGGGTAAACTCGAAAACGACTGATGGGATTGACATGCAGTTTTTACGCTTCAGTCTTTGTATCACCTCAGCAAATTTTCCAGAATTAGATTGATTCATATAAAAGAGAAATATTTAGTAGGTAATTAATTTTGTTTATATTGTATTATTTGTTGACAATTATGCGTATTTAAATATATATTTATATAAACACTCTCTTCAAGTCAGTCAGTGAGTGTTTTTGTGTTTACTGCTGGACATACGCGGCGCGTGTTACTCAACGGTCGAACGGCCTGACCAAGTTTTGATTGCGCCCGGGTGTGCTTAATGTTCATGATCGCACGTCCATACATTGCACCAGCGATTGACAATTATTGTTGATTGTTTTATCGCATTAAAAAGTCATTCTTGTATTCTGTAAAATTGTTTGCGTTCAGAAGAAGATAATATTGTTTGTTCATAATCGATATCTGCGTCGATGTTAGCTCTGTTGATATATAATGCGTATCCGTCTACCCGCGCATTTTTTGTCGTTTATTTGTCGTGCCAGCCGATAGTACTAAAATCACTACACCTCTACATTCATTCCTCCCTGACTCATTCACGAAGTCGCCTCTTTCGCGACCATTCACAAATTGTGACTCACTTCGGCATCAATCAATTTGTGTGGTAGCATTCTCGTATAGACTTAATTGAAAGAATATAATGTGCAAACTGTAGGTTGTACATTTAAAGCGTATAATTATATATTTATAATTATTTTGTTATTTTATTATGTAGAAGACTAATAAGACAATCCCAAATAACATTATTTCGTATTAAATCCTATGTAGTAGGTATTTATTTATTCTAATGTACATAATTTCCCACAGAAAACATAAGAAAAAATATATAGATAATATAAATCCCCATAATTAGATGTTACATAGATAGTGATTCGCCTAGATGACTATTAAACTTATAAGGCGATTTTTGATCTCAAATGAACAGCTTTGTCATTTTTAATTATTTCTAAATCTAAAACAAATTACGATTCCCATACATTTCTGTGGCGGCGAATTAGATTTTGGCGATGAAGACAATTTTTTTTTATAAAGTTTCAAAGGCCTAATTTGTTCATTTGAACATGTTCCTTAAAATGTTGGTAGTCATTGCTTTATAAATTTATAAATACCGAAAAAGGGCTTGAATTCTTTACCATCTGTTTACCACTGTTGCAATTGTTTGATATTGATATGATAGAGGCTTTTAATAAAAATAAAGTAACTATTAGGATGTCTATTGCGAAAACAAAACATTACGCACGCACCAAATTTTGCATTAAAGGGAGTATAATTTTTCGGGCACACAAATTACTCGCAGTAAATGCATGCACAAAAAGTTCCGGCCTTGCGCAAAAGACGGTAACCACATATAGAGCCCATACATGATTAAATTGTCAGATAAAATTTCGGTTCTGCTTGAGAGAAACAATTATGATATCGAATTGCGGTTCCGCAAATAATTCTCTTTCTTCATTTTTAATGATAATTTCTTTTGTAGCATTGTTGCTATAAGTTTAAAGAAGTATTACAAGTATGTAGATAGCTCTGGTTCTTTGTCGGTTTGTTTGGTCTAGTTTTTCTTGTTGGCTAATTTCATCGTGTTCTAGTATGAGATAGCTCAGGTCTATGTATATTTCCTTAGTTCTATGACCTCCGTCGCCTCAATGCTCACCCATAATGATTCTATAACCCGACCGGCCTTAGGCCTCGTCTCTATTAGCCATGTCGAGCACTCCGGTGTGATTAGCTAACCAACGTCGTCCATTCTTGACAACGAAGTTCATACTATCGAACTCGTGGGCAAAAGTTTATTGACTTAGCTGATACGTAATCTTTTTTATTACCTTTCTTCCTAAATACATCTACTTACAACGACGTGCAATCGTGAAATGTGCCACCCCGAGGAGCCGTCAGAACTTGGATGGGTGACCGTTCGACCTTTCAGGCTGACCGTGGTTCGGATTCCACGCAGGTCGCCTTACCTTACTAGGTGGTATGCCATCAGGATCGGATACATCATCAGGACTGGCGCAACTCCGACGACTTGGAAGACACCCGACACGTGACGTCGAGTCACGATATGTCAACTGGTGATGAAGTCACCAGAGCGGTAGTGGGAACATCGACAAAAGCAAGTCCTATTTACCGCGCAACCGAAAACTGTATCATAAAGAAAAACAGTACACACTAAAACGCAATATAGGTAAAAAACTATTACGTTTTCACATAAATCCTAACCAACAACGTATCAATTAATCGATTAAAATTTTGTAAACGACCTAAATGGTAACCTCGCTCAAAATGAAGTTGTGCGTCGTTGTGAACAAAAAGCGTTAAATGTTTTGGCCGGTGTTGGTTTTATTGGGCCTACCTGAGCAGCTCCGGCCGTCTGTAATCTTGTCCAACAACTACTGGTGCGGCCGTTCCCATAGAAATAAACAGTCAGAAATGTTATTGTGATGCATCAACAATTGGTCGAAATGCACTCCATTTTGCGGGCCAGAGAATATACATGAGTACCTATAATAAGTGTGTGAGAAATAGATATAATTATGAATTTGGAACTAGCTGAATGTCTTCGATCAGTTTATATAATTAAATCAATTATAAAATTAGAAAAAAAAATCACACCTCATATTATCTAATAACGTAGTGATGAGGGAGATCTATGTATAACAGTCGGAGAAAAAATTGAGATATAATATATTTGCCTTAGGAAATGGAAATCATAATATTATTATGATTCGAATTATCGAAGACAAATAGTACACTTTATTTTCTACATATTATTATTTTATGCTCAGCCCCTATAAAAGATGGGGTGATATTACGAAAACGTTATTTTTAACAAATTATTACAAAAAAATCACAGATCATATTGCTCAAAACTATATATACCTACATGTTACTCCGATTTATGCCCTATATTTTCTGAAAACACCATCTGAATTAAGTCAGTAGTTTTTATGTGTTGCACGTACAAACAAAAATACTACCAGACAGTCAAACACTTAAGAAATTACCTAAATGCATTCTATCTCTTATCCCTCGTCCTTCAAATTATGTTTTTGAAAATATTTTCACTGTACAGTAGTTTACAGTTTTATTATTATAATTAATTATTTGTTTTCACGTTTTCTTATACTAGTGTACATATTTATATTAATTCTATACAATTTTATTAATTTATTATTATATTTTCTTTTTAACTACTCCAAAAGTTCATGCCTCTTCGAGGTATGAATTTCTTTCGGTCGTTCCAGACCACACCGGCTCGTTAGCAAGTGATAAGTTGATAACTCCGTGTTCTACAATAGTTTTATCTTATCCGATTTGTTTTCGGTGCTTCGGATAGGTTCGGGTTAGCATTTCCTGATTTATGACTAAAACAAAACGGAGTTTTATTGCTTGTGACGAACGCGTGTTAAATACAAATCGTTGGGATTATTCAGCTGTGTATTTACTGCGTTATTAACTTAAAAGACATTTATCTTTTCTTTATCTTTAATACAAGGAGAATCATTGAACCGATTTTTATCAAGTTTTTAAAATTTGTTTCGTTTCTCCTCTTATAGTTAAAACTACCCTTTGCCCGCGGCTTCGCTTGCAGTGGACTCGGTTTAATAGGAAATATGATAATAAACGATCGCTTCTTATGTAATTCTCTCTCTCCCGTCCATACTATACTTTCTCTGACACTGCTCAGCCATAAGGCTATTTAGCGTGATAGTATACAGCATAAAGTGAGCCTCAAGAAATGGTCTTCCCACTGGGGCAAACTGCATCAAAATCTGTTCAGTGGTTCCGGAGTTTACCTCAAGCATACATGCAGACACGTTCTCTTTTTTTTAAGAAAGTAGAGATAGAGATAAAATAGAAATACTTACGTAAATGCAATAACGAAGAGTAACACGAGAAAAAAACTAAAATAACTTAACTAATATGCATCAACATGGACAGAAACCAAGAGAAAAAAAGCGCTCTAAGGCGGACATATCGATATTAGTAATTGCTTCCAGTTGACTTTTGAGAAGTAAGTTAAAAGAAGACAAGGTCAAAATCATGCAAATAGATCAATCATTCATAAGTTTATTTATAATGTTTTTATGTGATCTGGCATTGGTCGATGACTCAAATGCTGCGACCAGCCTATATCACCTCCGAGAAGGTAGGTGCCATACCGGAGACTTCCCTTTCGATTGCTGTGTATTACCAGACTAGAGGAGAACACAGCCGAGGCTGCTAGTGTGGTGGTACCAACCCAGTCGGCTACAATTTGATCCCTTGTGAGTTAAGTTAGTTCTTGCTAGACAATTTTTTTTTTATTTCAGAGTAAAGTTAATGTGTAACGGTCAAAATTTGATTTAGAATTAAAATTGTTTAACTTAAAAAACTCATCAAAATGGACTCGACAATATTGTTCAAATAGCTAACACACAGGTAGACATAAGAGGTAGTATTTATAACTATTAGATAAGATAGAGGCACATAGTAGATAGATAAACATCTCTACTTCTTATAAAAGGGAACATCTGTCTGTATGTATGTTTGAAGTAAACTCCGGAACCGGTTGTTCTTGAGGCTCACTGATAGGCTATATATACCATCACGCTAAATTTCCTTAGTCTGAGCAGCATCAAAGAAAGGATGGTATGAACTGAATTTGGTGGGAGGGAAGGAGGTGAATGAGATGAGGGAGGGAGGGCTAGGAGAGAGAGTGAGAGAGAGAGAGTGAGAGAGAGAGAGAGAGAGAGAGAGAGAGAGAAAGAGAGAGAGAGAGAGAGAGAGAGAGAGAGAGAGAGAGAGAGAGAGAGAGAGAGAGAGAGAGAGAGAGAGTTGCGTTTAAAGCGGATTTGCTATTAAACCGAGTCTACCGCGAGCGAAGCCGCGGGCAAAATCTCATTAAATCATAAAATACATTAGTCAAAAGACATAAAACATAAAAATAATGTTTACCTCAATAAAACACATAATTCAATGATCGTGATTATTAAGAGCGTGTCAATGAATACGTTTGATATCATAATATCCGGCTCCAAGGACCACATCGTTTATATGGTTACTTTTATAAATCATTTATTTAATCGCCACAACTTATTATTAATTTGTGAATGGCACCTCGCGATGGGTGGCGGGAGGTTGCGGCGGAGGCAGGCGTTGCCTCGAGTGCCTCTCGTTAGTTGCCCCTTTTGATCGGCGCCGCGAAAATATCGAGATCATTATGCACATAAGAGGCTGGTCCTTTTTCACCCGCGGCGCGGGCGCAGACGTTTGTGTGTGGTGGGCGCGACCGAACTTATACATTTATATGTGCCTATAAATTTTTTGTTGTTAAATATATTTTTAGCTGAATTGAGATCGTGTTGTAGAACTAAAATACACTCGACACTCACACAAGCGCACTGGAGTTTATCGAAGCCATCGGAAAGTTACTAGTGGATAAGACCGGTGGCGTGGGCACCACTAGCGGGCTCCCTTTTCAGTTTATTTAGGTATATATTTTGGAAAATTTTTTTTGTAATCTTCTTGTAATTTTTTGTGACGAATAAACATGTTCTTTCTTTCTTTCTTCATACGTCTCACGAGCTTGAAAATGCAAACAAGAAACGCGATATGTGCAGATACTATAGCAGCCTCGGCTGTACTAGATGAGGACATATTTTATTCATAAGTTCGTTTTATTAAAATATTATTATTATTATTTGTTCCATAAATATATATTGCTGCATAATTTTTCTCCTTGCCGCAACCTTCCGCTATCAATGAGCTAAATAAATGTGTACTATTTTATTTGAAATGCTGTAAACATCTTAAATATTGAACCACTGAATTTTATTTGAGGTTTGGGTTAGGAGCATTTTTCTTGAAAGAGTTTTATTAAATGAATTAAATCAAGTTTTTTTTTTTTTATGGAACCTGACACGGTTGGCTACATCACCTACAACATCCGTGATGTCAGCCAATAACACAGGGTGAACAAGGTGCCATGTAAACTAAATATGTCTTTAGAAAAGTTTGCATTCCTGTAAATACAAAATTAACAATGTTAATTTGTTTCTTCAAAACTTGTAAATAGCATCCTCCAGCCAGTTAATAATTATTTATGACCTATTTTTAATTAAGGTTTTTATAGTATATTAAGATAGTTTTAATTTTATATTGTTCATAATATAACTAATTTATTTCTATTATAATAAAATAAGGATTATACAAATGATATTAAAGCTTACATTTAGCGAGCGTAAAATGATATAGGTACAACAATATATTAATCTGAAAAATACATATCAGGTCTATTAAACGCCGAATCATCCATCACGGTTCGATTTAGAGAACGCAGACATATTTTCAAAAATCTATACACGCTCGAACGCGAACCGCCGAATATCACCGCACCCCTTCACAAAGACAGGATTTATGGCGTGAATGTATGGGAGGTCAAATAAAAGGAATTTGTGCCCTTTACAATAAGTTTGGATCTGGCGCCACGATGGCGTCAGCTATCGATGCTTATATGCCAAATGTTTTCATAAATACAGACACCCGTATTATGGAACACTATTACCACAGATGAGATATTTGCTAATACTGTGCCCGCTCAGGAGTTACGTGTTAGAAATTGTTGATGAGATATTATTTTGAGAATTCTGATTGTCGTTAGGAAACAATGAAATTGCGTGATTTGCGAATTAGAAAATTGGGCCTGAACATGTACCTAAAGTTACTCTGTTTACTCCGATTGTCGGGATACAGCGTGTGTGATATTATGTAGGTCTGTAAAATAAAGCTTGAAGGACCCGGCAAAGGCGCATAAAGATTGCACTTATTCTGACAGTATTGATTTTTTTTTTTTTTGTTTTTTTTTTATGTTCTAATCTTACTTGGTGGTAGGGTTTAAACCGCCCGGGTTGGTACCACCGCACTGAATGAAACATCGGTCTAAACGGCTATGTAAATAGTTTGTGTTTTCCGACCAGTTCAGTGTAGCCGGCACGATCAAAGGGGGAAGCACTGACATGGCACCTAGTTCACCCGGTGTAGCCAAGGGTGTCAGAATCCATAAAAAAAAATGTTTTTTTTTATGGATTCTGACACGGTCGGCTACATCACCTACAACATCCGTGATGTCAGCACATAACACCGGGTGAACGTGGTGCTACGTCAGTGCTTCCCTTCGGTCGTGCCGGCTACACTGAACTGGACGAAAACACAAACTATTTACATAGCCGTTTCGACCGACCTTACATTCAGTGCAGTGGTACCAACAATGATATATCGAAGTAAACTTATTAAATAATTCATTTTACTCGAAACGGCCTTTCAATCCACTTGTGAAATGGGCTCGTACACTATTAAACTATTCAATGTCTTCTATCGTTTAATATATTCCTGGATTTTGTTGACTAATACCGAGAAACATCGGACAATTGGATTTTTTTTTTCGAAAACTGGCTCACTTTACAATTTATTATTAAAGACCAGACTGAATTTATTTTTCTCTTTATTTCATGTACATATTCCAGAATAGCCATCCTTTGATGTGCCAGAAAACGTCAGGAAAAACCTCGTGTGAATTTATTGAGTAGCTCTCGACTTATAAGCTGAGCTTTTACCCGCGGCTTCGCTCGCGGTAGACTCGGTTTGATAGCAAATCCGATTTAAACGCAAAATTTGCGTTTTAATATGATTTAATATGAAAAGAATCAATCGCTTCTCTTATATTCTCTCCCTCTCCCGTCCATACTATACTTTCTTTGATACTGCTCAGCCCTAAGGACGTGATGAATAATGATGAAGAATTACTCTTTCCATTGGTGCAAACCGCATAAATATATGTTGAGTGGTTTCGGAGTTAGAGATATAGAGCCCACGATGGCAAGCGCATAGGTATACTCTGCGCTATGTTGTTCAAATCAAATCAAATCAAATAATAATGTATTGTGCTTAAACTCGTACACGAGGTACCCAGTACTTAATGCCTATGCCATTTTTCGCCAGTCTACCCTTTTTAACATGTCCATAACAGAGTAGGTGAAGTGCAAAACATAGTCATTACTCATTATAAACGAATATAAAAAGTAATAATATAAAAAATATATATATATATAATTATTTGTGCTGTAATTTAAAAAAGAGCTTGAAGCTCAACACCGACTACTCTGCTTACTCCGATTGTCGGGATACAGCACATGTTGGAGTACAGATTTAGTTAGGGTTAATATTTAAATGGTTGTATACATGCATACGTAGGCACCTACAGATTTACGTGGAATGCGAATCACGGTCAGTCTCAACGGTCGAAGGGTCACCCATCCAAGTTCTGACCGCGCCCAGACGTGCTTAAGATTACGAACGTTGCCTGATCGATCGCACGACTGAGCTACCGAGGCTGCCATGTCCAATGTACAGTATCAAATAACATTTAAATATTACCAACTTTCAACCTGTGTAAATTTTAAATCAATAACGGCATGAATAACGATTGGGTTGGCACCACCCGCCGACCGGGATTCATTGTTTTATTTCTTCTCATATTAGGTGCGCGACACGATTTCATAGTTTTATTGTAGTAAATTTTTATTTTGGGCAAACAAAGGGGACGCATTCTCAAGAGGCTTCGCCGCTCGAGCTCCATTCATAACGACAGTGGCGATCTATTGAAACCCGGCGCGGCGGTGCGGCGGCGTGTAGTACTACTGTGGACATGGCAACTTTGGTATAAGTACATACATACATTCATACATACATACATAGTACATACATACATACATACCACACGCAGTATTCCGTTAATGGGGGTACTGCTCTTTTAAATTACAGCACAACACCGATCACCATATTTAGCAAAGTACACAACAAAATACATATTAAATACTAGCTTTTGCCCGCGGTTTCGCTCTCGTGAAATTCGTATTTAAAAAGAAGTAAGTAAGTAAGCCCGCTACCGTAACTTTATTTCGGCGCTCCTGACAATTCGGTTTGTATGAGAGCCACATCTTATCGTAATCGGAACTAAATTTTATTTAGCCTATCCTGTGTCACGTATAGTTAAATGTGCTTGTACTAAGTTTCGACAAATTCGGATGGTCGGTTTAGGAGTTAGGGAGAAACATACAGAAGACATTTCTAAAAATCGTCAATTTAGTTAGTATCATACAGTGAGTCTACAAACTCAGTATGTCACAAAGCAAAGTAACTTACTCCGTGACCATTCCTTACAGATTTATTATTAGTATTGATAAAAACACATAAAGCTAAATATCAAAATAAAATATAAACCTATAACCTATACAAAACCTAATAAGCCGGGAGGAACCGGATCCTCCTTCCTCCTCCGGAGGAAACTGAGAAACTTGGGACACGGAAGAAGGAGATGAGGTTTAGGATTTGAGGAGTAAAAAAGCAAGAGCACTCTGAATGTGTGTTAATAGTGAGAGAGTTTAAGATTAGCGCAAGACAGTTAAAATAACTATTAGTTCAAAGAGAGACCAGAACAACAAATGATGAATCCCTATAAAATTATTGGATCAAAAGTCTTGGTCTCGTCGCATCCATATTTCGAACGACCCCAGTGTAAAGGCCCACACGCGAGACGGTCGCCTGTGAAAACGGCCACGGATTCTGAGCGACAAATCTTTTGAAAACCTTGTCCTTGGAAGCGAAATCTACAACTCGCATTCATTGCTACGGCAGCGAGGTGTACGTAGTTAGCACCTCACAAACTTCTAGCCATTGACAAACATCTTTATTCTCATGCTTGGACACTTTTTAAAATGTTATCTTTTGACAATAATTGCAAAGTAAGATTTTAAAAAAGTGTAAATCTTAAATTGTTCTCGGGATTTTAAAATACGAGTATAATCTGCTTTTATCTTGAAAGAATAACTTGCACCTAAATATTATAACTGTAAAATTGTATTATTAAAAAATATGTTTATATTTTTATTGATAATTAAATTAAATTAACAATATTATACAATTTTGATACCTACAGGGAGAGTATTTATTAAACAACCAAAAAATTAAGATACAATAAAAATTAAACTAATTATCTAAGCTAAACTAATATAAAATATAACTAAGTTAAAAACTAAAATTAACCTAAAATTAAAACTAACCTAAAAAATATAAAATATTTCGTCCAGCCCGTCCTCCGTGTCCTGTCCGCGAAGCGAGCCCATTACACCTGCTGCATTCCCACGCTGGATCGCCAGGCTGACTCTCTGCCTGAAGTATTCACCAGCGCGTTTGTCATTTGCTTTTTCTATTAATTTTTTTGATAAGTTGCCAATAAATTTCTTTGTATCGCCGCACCACGGACCAAAAGTCTCGACAGCGAATGCGATGAAGTGGTAGTTCGCCTTCACTGACGAGTACTTTGTGTGCTTTAGCCGCGCAGCTGTTTCTGCGGCCGCACCAGCTGATACCTACATAATATTAGGAACGCGTAGCTGTGTATCTAAAAATTATTATATGTCTTCTACGTATATTACTATAATCAATCATAAAAATCAAAACAGAACAAAATCAAGACAGTCAGTTTTTTTATTCCTTTCAAAATTTTCAATTTATTTATACTCTTTAAATACAATAAATAGAACTAAAATTATCTGTCAAAATAGTATAAAATGCAAAATCGAATTCACCCATCGTTCCACCGCGTCATGTAATTATTAAATAGCCAGGTTTATCAGCAACCAGACACAAAACATAACGCCTCCAGCGCGACACCTATTCACCGCGCGCGCTACACAAAGCCGTTTATGATTTTTCAAAGATTTCGAGCGTTGAAAAAAAAAACAATTTATGACCACTTCACTCCCGCTGTAACCATTCAAACCCCAATAATTGTATATTCTTTTACGGTAGTGTTGCGCCGTTTATTTTGTGAAGCCGATGAAGGCAACACCGGGAGAGAAAAAAAAAACGCATTCAACTAAAATCACAGGCGCCCTTAATCACCGCTATTGAGACCTATCGCGGCATCGAACTCACCTCGAGTACCGCGACAAAATAGTCTTTCACAATATTAGCGTAAGGGATGTATTTGTTTGAAATTTGTCACGCAGTTATGCGCCTTTTGTCGTCGCGCGAGGCGCGAGCGGATGCTCGTGTCAAACGCTTTGGTATTTTGAGTTTGTTTTGAAAATTCTTTTATCTGATATATTATTTGCTCTTTTCTTTGTCAGAGGCTCCACACGGTTGTTCATCTGCCTATTTCATGGTTCGATTTGTGTGACGCGCCTTTGGACGCGCCGCCGCCCCTCGCGGTAAGCGTACTCGTGATAATTTAGATGTCAAATAGGTCGACTCTTCGTCGTCTCTGTATCTCAGTGCGTCACCTTAATACATTTCACGGTCCCTTCGAATTATTTACGACTCGGAGTCATGAGCGATGGAACTCGCGGGGAGCTTTGATGCAGAAAAATGGAAACTCTCAGGTGGCATTTTTGGCAGCCCGCTTTTTGTCAGTCGCAGAAATGATTGTATTATCACTAAATTCTTAAACTTATTTACTGCGTTATTTTCACAATGCATAGCACGAATACATTTTTGTGAGGATAAATTAATGAGAAAAATAAATGTAAGTACACAATACTGGTAAAACATTATACATATTTACCTAATGATTATTTAATTTTAATGATTAAATAAACTTAACACAGCTATTAATACAGACATTATTTACAAACTAAATATATATAATATATAAATATATTTAAGTGTTATTAATAAAATAATATGGTTTTGCATTTTAAATTTGAACAACTTCTACTTACTAAATGATAAAAACAAGATAAAATTATCTATATGTATATGCAACATATACATGTTTTCCTAAACAATTCTATTAATTCCTCATAATTTTTTATACCACACGAGATATTTTTGTTCAATTTAAGAAACTAAGATTTCATGAAGAAAGTAAACGTTTCATATTGCCATCACTCCTGTTGGATGGAATTGCCTAAGTAAAGACATCAATGCACATTGGTTACTGCGAGTTTCACGATCTTGGCGATTGGAGATTATCGGTGACATATGTACATGCAAAAATATGATCCTTTTTTTGTCGTAGATTTTTTATAAATTATATTTACACTTTGTTAAAAGTTAATGTTTATTAAAATATAGGTAGATAACTATTTCAATACATTATATGGTTTTCTCACTTGAGAGTATGATATAGTATTCAAAATCGATTTATTTAAGTTTCAGATACCTAGTGTTTTGTAATCCTTTCTTGGTGATTGCCTAAATGAAATTACAAAATATCTCACGTATTATAGTGTCATTCTAAGTCTACGAGTGAGTCAATACGCGTGTTACGAGCCATTTTATGCAAATTATGTGCATCTACAGATTGCGTTGGCGATGAAGTAAATTATATGCAATTTATAATGTTTTTTTCAAATCAAAATTAGTTTATTAAAGTTTTACATACAAGTTTTTTCGTCACTGCTTCATGAAACATGTCGTAGAGAAGCAAAACTGTTATATACATAGCATAGCATAACTAGCAGAGATGACAGTAATGTTCTTTTAAATTCCCTGTCATGAAGTATAGCGTTAAACCCATAGAGCATTCCAGTTGGTTAGAAGGGAAAAAGAGGCGCGGTCGGGACGCTGCAAGTGAGTACCGGTAGACTTACTTCATACTGTCACTCTCCGTACTTCCGCTTCTTACAATACAAAATTTTCAAATCCCATTTGATTCCATCAATCATATGTTTTCTAACTCGTAATGTTTCCATTTTTTTATGGAAACTGACACGGTTGGCTTCCTCACCTACAACATCCGTGATGTCAGCCCATAACACCGGGTGAACTAGGTGCCGAGTCAGTGCTTCCCTTCATTTCATGTCGGCTACACTGAACTGGACGGAAAACACAACTATTTACATAGCCGTTTCGACCGACGTTTCATTCAGTGCAGTGGTAACAAACCGGGCGGGATAAACCCTATCACCTAGTTAGGTAAAAAGGAAAGGGACCTACAGTTTTACGTGGAATCCGAACCACGGTCAGCCTCCAACGGTCGAGCGGTCACCCATCCAAGTTCCATGTGTATTATAGTTTGTATAGAAAATGCTTTATGTGATAGGTACATGTACGTAACTAATAATATTTTAATTTTATAAGTATACCTATTATTATTTCATATTTTATTTGTTTTCAATCTTATTCATTTTATTTTTCGCACTACCATCTACCCAACTCACAATCCCAGGCATGACATGCATGGTGTGCAAGAATGTCTTTAGGCTTTAAGTCCGCCTTTTGTGATTTTTTTTGTGCAAACCAGTACTTAAATTTTCATTTCTACTACGCACGAGATCGCACGACTCGTAACATGTTCGAATAGACTACTTCTATCGCAGTACAGACTAAAATATCGTAAGTATAAGTACATAAGTAACATTTCGTAAGGTTCAGTAGTACGGCCGGTCCATGGCCCTTCTAGACACTCCTTACTCCGTGCCCAATAGCGCCACGCGTTCCCAATCACCGAGATCTTGCAGTTGTACACCGTGTTTTGCACGCATGCGCGCTTTGAGACAAACGCAGCTGCCCCAGGTTCTAATGCGCTTGCGGCGGCGGCGGAATTGTCCGCTTCTACTGGTCGTCTCAATGATCTTGTCACTTCAGGTTTGTGGGTTGTTTTTAAGGCACCATATTCACTCAGGTTAAGGCTGGAATGATGCTATGTAGATGAGATGACGCGAGGTTAAGTTTAATTTTAAGTTTCCGATTCTACGTTAAACTGCAGATCCCTTCTTACCTTACTAGGTGGTAGGGTTTATACTGCGCGGGTTGGTACCACCGCACTGAATGAAACGTCGGTGGAAACGGCTAGTAAATAGGTTGTGCTTTCACCCTCCGCCCAGTTCAGTTTAGTCGACATGAAATGAAGGGAAACACTGACATGGCACCTAGTTCACCCGGTGTTATGGGCTGACATCACGGATGTTGTAGATGATGTAGCCAACCGTGTCAGTTTCGATAAAAAAAAAGTCTTAACATGAACAAGGTACAATTGATGAATATGAAATGTCAGGTATATTCGCATCACATTTTTGGTTGAAATAACATTAACTTAGCTTGATAGAATAGAATCGCGAAAATCGGTCAATTTGTTTAGATTTCTTTTTTGTTATTTCTACTAATTGGCCTTCATTAAAATGCCAAGAAATACATAATTACATTAGCATTGTGCTTATAAATGGTTTTTTTTAAGGAAACTGACACGGATGGCTACATCACCTACAAGATCCGTGATGTCAGCCCATAACACCGGTGAACTTGGTGCCACGTCAGTGCCGGCTACACTGAACTGGACACTGAAAACACAAACTATTTACATAGCCGTTTCGACCGACCTTTCATTCAGTGTCGTGGTATCAACCCGGGCGGGTTAAACCCTACCACCTAGTAATATAAGAAGGGAGTCATAACCCTTAGTCTCCTTTTACGACATACACGAGGAGAGATGCATCCATGATTATTGTTACAAAGATTTGTCACAACCTTCGAAGTAATTAAGTCACTAAGGGTGAGGCCGAAGGCCGAGCTGCGTTCGCATGAACAACATATTCGTAAAAAGTACCAAGGGCGAGTCCGAACGTCGAGAAATATATAGTCGCATTACATTGGCAAAAATCGCAAGCGAATATATTGGTTGAGCCGTTCTTGAGTTATAAGCGAAAATACATCCATACCTACATACACACAGACAGACGGCAGAGGCTAAATATTTGTAATATCTAGAACCAAAACATGTAAAAATATAATAAAAAATAAAATTAGCGTATATTTTGTACCGTGTGGGGCCGGTACTTTAAAAAGCCCCACTGCATCTCTCCCCGTGTAAGTCGTAAAAGGCGACTAAGGGATTTGACTCCCTTCTTATACTACTAGGTGGTAGGGTTTAACCCGTCCGGGTTGGTACCACCGCACTGAATGAAAGGTCGGTCGAAACAGCTATGTAAATAGTTTGTGTTTTCCGTCCAGTTCAGTGTAGCCGGCACAACCGAAGGGAAGTACTGGCGTGGCACCAAGTTCACCCGGTGTTATGGGCTGACATCACGGATGTTGTAGGTGATATAGCCAACCGTGTCAGTTTCCATAAAAAAAATATATTAATTTTAACTGTAAAATGAGTTTTAGACTTAATATTTAATGCATTGAATTTAACCTAAATGCCAAGATAAGTTTATACATTAAACACCACGTGCTCCAGACAGGTGCGTTTCAAAAATATATTGTCACATCCAACTGTGCTCGGTATCTTTGTAAATCTGTATTGTGATATAAATCTGTCTGACAATTTAGTGTCAAATGAACGAAAAACTATTCGCATGAAAATTGCAATAATATGTCTGTCCATTCCGTATTTACCTATAAACGTGCTGCAACATATTTTATTACTTACGGCCGCGGCTCCGCTCGCGTTAAGTTTATCGTGATTCTATGTAGCCTAATCATCTGGAAATTTCAGATTGCATTGGTGAAAATCGTGACTAAATCGGTTGAGTCGTTATATAAGCGAACATACATGGAAACAGACGGCAGACGCTGAATATTATATTATGTTATTTTTTTTATAGAAACTAACACGGTTGGCTATGTATATCACCTAAGAATAAATAATAATAATAATTTCAAAGAGATCAATTAACTAGAAATTTAAAATAAATAAAAACAAAAATAAATCAACCATTATTATTTCAGACATTCATTGTATACATGATATTACAAAACAATAATCATGGTACAGTAACTTACGTTGGTTAGGTTAGGTTGGTTAGGTTAGGTTAGGTTAGGTTAGGTTAGAAAAGTATGTAGGGGCAGATTTTACAATGTTATAAAATTGTTTCTGACTTTAAGCCTACCCTAATACACATATTTGGCAGCTTTTTCGTTTCCACATATAAGAACCAGAATTAAAATAACAATACAAATTTAATTTTAAATTTTCCATTTCACTTTTTAAACTGAAATATGCTCAATTTATTTCTATTTTGCTAACTTTATACTCAAAATAACCTATGTATATGTATAACTATAATATATAACAAAAACTGCTTCAGGAGAACAACGTTCGCTCGAGTTCCTGAGGCAGCGTATCAGTGTGGCCATCCAGCGAGGCAACGCCGCTAGCTTCCTCGGAACAGTGCCCACATCGTTCCACCTGGAGGAGGGTTATTAGGTTTTGTATAGGTTATAAGTTTTTTGTTTTGTGTCGCACAAAATGTTTACTTTGAATAATAAAGATTTATAGTGAAAACAAACAATTGAAAAATTTCAATCTATAAATCTAGAAACACCAGTAATAAAACAGTCATCAAAACAGATAGACATAACAAATAACGTGCGAAAGTGGCCTTCTATCTAGTAGTGATTTATTCCAGTCAACCTTTTAAACATTAATATGTATGAAGCATTTTAAAATTGTTATAATTTTTTTTTTTATTATATTTTTAATCATTTTTTTTTTATGGAATTTTTATTAAATTTTGATATATTTTACTAAATATATCAAACATTTATCGGAAAGCATCGCAGTTCAACTCTCGAGTACCATTAGCGTTAAATTATTATTTTCTCTATTACATATAGAGAAATAGAAAAAAAAATTTGCAAAATATTTTCCCCATAAATAAGCATAGTCGGCATAAAGTTTCAACGTCCACATAAGCGAACAGGCATTTCCGATTCCTTATCAACAAGACAATCGGAAGAGCACCATAAATGAAACAATAGAAATAAAACCACATCCCATCCGCACCAAAGTATCGGCTTACTCGTACCTACAAAATAGGGCATTAACACCCGAAAGACGAGATTTTAGTATCTATAAAATCAATTATATTACAATACTTGCTGTGCCCGCGGCTCCGCCCGCTCTCATATTTGACTTCTCTGCTAACCTCATAAGCCATTTAGCGTGATAGTAAGTAGCCTATAGTGGATGGGAAGAATGAAGCTATCCGTAGATTTTTTTTTATTAAAATCGGTTCAGTGGTTCTCGAGTTATACGCGGAGAGACAGACATACATACATACAAAAAGCAGACGTTGGATTTTATTAAAGGTAAAGGAAAGGAAGGAAGGAAGGTTATATATAACATTAACTATTTTTGTATTTAATAAGGTATAAACAAATAAATCGAATCTCTTTTTGTAGAATAGTGCAGTGTGTTTCAGGGTTCCGCACAGTACGGGATACGGAAACCTAAAAAAACGGCCTTGAAAGTAAAAAGAGCGCAAAACAAACGTTGTTTCACGTACACTGTATAGGTGTGGGTACTACGTGTAGGTATATTTATGAACATATTATTTCCTTGTACATTTCAATGTTACTCTGATTACTCTGCTTACCCTGATTGTCGGGATACAGCGTGCGTGATATGTATGTATGTATGTATTTCAATGTTTACCGTCAATGATAATATGTCAATCATAAATTTATTGACACAACACTTCCGAATCTGCCTGTATTAGTAACGTGCAGAATAATTTATTTAATGGACGTTGAAAAACAATATGAAAAGATTGAAGATTAAAAGTACCGAAATGTGAATTGTTGACGTTGATATAAACAATTATATTTACAAAGATGGTAAAAATAAGCAAATATTAAGTAAATATTAAGTAGTATATATAATGTTTTTAGTAAAAAACTGATCTCAAAAAACAAGTCAAACAAAATAAGTTATTTAATTTTAAATTTAGTTAATTAATGATATCGGCTTACCGGTGCGATTATGGCGAGCGCATCGCTGGTAATTCGGAAGGAGGACGGTTCTTTCGGCAGTACAGTGTACAGGAAACCCACCCACACGAACCGATATCTGCACGCAACTTCGCACCACCACCCGGCGCATCTGCAGTCTGTGGCGAAGTCACTATTACAGCGTGCACAACGGCTTTGTGATGCCGACCATCTGACCGAAGAAACCACGTTGATTCATCGTGTCTTAAAAGAAAATGGCTATGGCTCGCGGTTTGGAAAAATGAAGACGCGAAAAAAGAAACCGGTGGCGGATGTGAAGCGACTTTCTGCCTACATGCCGTACGTACGTGGTGTAACAGACCGAATAGCGAAACTTCTGAGGAAGAAGAGCATACAGACGGTGTTACACCCGCATCGCAAGATCTCAAGCATGCTGCGATCGGCTAAGGACAGGCTGCCGCTACAATCATCAGGGGTATACAAGATACCGTGTTCCTGCGGAAAATCCTACATAGGACAGACAAAACGGAGTGTCAGTACAAGGGTTACTGAACATATTCGAGCGGTCAAGAAAGGTCAAGCGGACAAGTCAGCGATTTGTGACCACATCGACTCCGGACAAAATCATTGGATTAGATTCGATCAGGTGAAGATTCTCGCCACCGAAAAACGACATCTGCCGCGTATTGTCCGTGAGTCGATAGAAATTGCTAAACACGACAACTTCAACCGCGAAGATTCTTTCAAGATCTCGCCGATATGGAAGCCGGTACTGGCAACACTGCAGTCAACACAGAACCGAAGCGACGATTTCCGAGAGCTAGACACCGTCAGCAATTTCTGTAGGTCCGAAGAGGCAAGGAACGCAGCGAATCCTGAAATCATACCTACCCACCACTACAATTTGAGAAGCAGGCGGGCTCCTGTCAGTGACGTGCTGGCTGCCCGAGGAGCTAGCACGTCCTCTTGAGAACGGGTCCCATAGAGGACTCGAAACGTCGAGTTGCAGCGATGCGCTCGCCATAATCGCACCGGTAAGCCGATATCATTAATTAATATGAGTGACGGTGCGGGACTAAAAACTAATTTAAATTTAGTTATATAGGATAGGTAATTTTAGTTAATATAACATTTAATTTAATATTTTATTTTCAGTTGAACATAAAACATTAATTATATATTTTAATTAGATTTTTTTAAATATTAAAACATCGAATTTACCTAATTATTAGGAAATTACTACAAAATCATTGTACTATATTGCTAATAATTAAGAAACAATTTTATATATTTTTTAAAGTTCTTTATATTGTATTTAAAATTATTTAAATACAATTTAAAGAAATTAATTGTTTTTTTTTTAAGAATTTTAATTCAAGCTGAAATAAATAGATTACAATGTCAGCTAATCTACATACTAATGCAGTCAATTTCTACATAAGACCACAGAGGTCGAAACCCCTTAATACAGCTCTCCCCCAAAACGTACTCTTCCCCCAAAACGTCTTAAACTCAGCGACAAAAGGCGTTTAAAGCATCTCGTCACGTATTAAACACGTTATAAACATTGAGACCAATAAATTAACATTATATTACTTATGTTAGATTTAATTTGGTTGTCGCTGCCCGGCATCTTGTCGTAAAAAGTAAAGTTGCTCATAAAAATATAAGGTAACAATGTTCAAACGGCAGCCTGGCGGGACAGAGGCGGTAGCTTCACGCCACTATACCCGTTTTTGTGCTTTTTAAGTGACAAGTTTTGAAATAATTAATAGACTTATTAAAATTTGGTAGATACATAACAAATTTAAAGTGACTCTAGCTATGGAAAGCCCAATGCTCAGCATTTTGTTGATCGATAAACTCCGTAATGTGGAAATACGACAAAGAACCGGGATAGTCGACATTGCTGAGAAAATTAGCAAGCTGAAGTGGCGTTGGGCTGGGCACACCTGTCGCATACCCGATAACCGCTGCCGTAGACGGCGTACTCGAATGGAGACCATGTAAAATCAAACATAGCGTGGGACACCCACCTAGTCGGGGCTAGGAGGACAGACAATATTTAAAAGGCAACCGGGGTCCGGGAGTGGATGTACGTGGGAGACCGTTTGTGGTGGAGGCCTTGGAAGAGGCCTATGTCCAGCAGTGGACTGATATTGCCTGATTATGAGGTACATAGCCTTTGAAATGCTGAGTTGATACCCTTTTTATCCGCTCATGCTCGTTTATAAAAATATATATGTGTATATCTACATAAATGAAAGAAAGGATTAATATAATTAATTTGGTTGTACAGGAATTACATATTTCGTGAACGAATTTTTGATGGATTCATCTTACATTCGCAAAAAAATTCACTAGAAATATTTAAATTTAAACAAAACTAAAATTAAGCTATCGATTAGCGTAAACTTAGACAAATGTCCAATTTCTTAGGCAGCGCACACACTGATGACAAAATCTTCGGTCAAGTACCTAACGTACAGTCAGTAAGAAAATAAATAATAGGCGAGTTAGGTTAGCTTAGGTTATGTACGAGTACGTTACTCCTGTGAAAAGTTTGACATTTTATCGTAGAATAGTAGAAATTTACAAATCAATTTTAATTATACACAAATATATCAGCAAATTAATAATAAATGTGATTTAACCTTAAATCATGTTTTTTTTTATGGAAACTGACACGGTTGGCTACGTCACCTACTATATCCGTGATGTCAGCCCATAATACCTTGGTGAACTAGGTGCCATGTCAGTACTTCCCTCCGGTTATGCCGGCTACATAGAACTAGACGGGAAACACGAACGCCAATATTTGCATAGCTGTTTCAACCGACCTTTCATTTAATGTAATGTAAAATGCATGTAATTTGTATGTATGTGTTATGAATTGAGTTGAACAAACTCAACTAAACTAAACTAAAACTAAACTTTGTAGAGGATGTTGAAATTTAGACTACGATATTTAAATCAACTCAAAACAAGCGAAATCAAAAATTTTATGAAGACTCAAATACGTGAAGCGAATAATTAATAGCTCCCATTCTACAAGCGCCGTAGAAAAATGTATCATAACCGAAACGCCACTTGTCAAATGACAAAATAATAATGTAAAAAATGTATTCATTGAGACAATAGCGGGGCTAAGTCCCCACAATAAATTCTGACACGCTCCATTTATCAAGGGTTTGATAATAATCAGCGGCGTTCATATCTGGTTCACACGGCGCGAAATTCTTTAATGCTCTGGTTGAAATAATGAAATTACCGTACGAAAAAAACGGAGTCATATACTCGCATTAGTACGATTATTACGATGTAGTACTGCGACCGATATTTATATATATATATTTTAATTTTAATATAACCTCGAACGAAAGATTGATTGAATAAAGATTGAATTAGGTACATACAGACATAATATTGTAACAGAACGATAATTTTATTTATATTAATATTTATATGTATATTTTATATTCATTTATATTACATAAGCTTAGCCTATAATTGACCTGGATTCTTATATATTTATTATTTGAAACATTGTGTGTGTTCTTAAATTGCTTAAATAAAATAAAAACAATTCATCTTACTATCACAATAATTATCCTTTATAATATTTTTTTATGGAAACTGACTCGGTTGGCTACATCACCTGCAACATCCGTGATATCAGCGCATAACACCAGGGTTAACTAGGTGCCATGTCAGTGCTTCCCTTCGGTCGTCTTAATATGTTAAAGTTACCGACTGTCTCTCTGTCAGCATAATCTTAAGAAAAAACTCAACAGAATTGAAATAAGGTTTCAGTCTGAGGAGGTATCTGGGTGTACAATTTTGGGAATGCGAGATAACTAAGCTCGAAATTAAAGCGATCCAAAAACAAAATATCGTGGTTGCAGTTAATTTTTGATTGACCGTAAAAAATATTTAGAATAAAACGTAGACTTATAATATTTTCGGTAATAATATATCGCGACGTGTGGATAAGGCGTGAGAGCTTAGTAGACCGCCCCGCACCGTCGCCGCAGCCAGCTACAATGTTCGAGTCAGACACACCAATAGCCACGTTGTCAAAACACTCAGATTCATCGCCCGCGGTCTCCCTTTGAAAAAAACCGGGCCGTCCACCACTTTTTACGCCCAATTATTTCCACTCAACATCAAATCTATTATTTGGATATAAACATCATTATTTATGGCGCAAACGACCTAACCGCCCTCAAAGTTTTATTACCAATAAAGTACGAAATTATACATTTGTATTTCGTACGCACTTCATGCAGTTTGGAAATTAGGCTTCGAGAGAGTTCAAACGGTAGAATCGTCATTGACTCGTGCAGTAAGTGAAAAGTAAATGGTATGTGTTTGGCGAAAATGTGTATCCTCCGTCCTGTTTGCGTAGGGACCGGATGATGATAGTCGTTTTTTACTCAAACGTTTATTCATGATACACAAACATGAAATTAATGAATTGAAACGATGTTTATTTATTTTTCATAAGTAGGATTACAATAAATCTTTCTAGAACAAACAATTATATGTACAATATAACATACTTAAACTATGAAAAATAGTGTCTGGGCGCAGCGTATGATGATTAGCTGAGAACAACCCAGCATCACTGATTTTAAGCCTAGCCTCCAGAGTATTCTATTTGTCAGCTATACATAATATGACGCCTTCATGTGCTGCGCGGTACTGTCTAGGTATATGGGCTTTGTGCACAAAAACAAAATTAAACATACGAGTTGGAGCACAGATGATTTTACACTGACTCTTTCTTAGTGCACGATGCACGCTGTGAAGCAAACTTCCACTTCAATTAAGCCAGTGTGACTCGGCCCACACATTGAGAGTGCTGTTGAGATCTCCTCCTGAAACCCTAAACCTCATCTCCTTCGTCTGCGTTCCTAGTTTCTGAGTTGGCTGCATACCTATGTATTGTACATAATATGTAATTTTGTTTCTTTTTCTGTATATTTTTTTTACGTTCGTTTATTATGTCTATGTTTTGTTGCATCTACCCTGTTATGGGTAAGTTAGAAAAGGTGAACTGGCGGAAAATTCCAAAGGCATTAAGTACTACCTTATGTACTAGTTGTGTGCAATAAACGTTTTTATTTTGATTTTTAATTTTATATATCTGCGACACTTGTGGGTTTGCGTATTTTTTCAACGCCCCCACATTTCGCTCAATTATGTGCATTACTGAATTATGACGCCGAAGTAAATTGTATGCAATATACAACAACGACAGTTCTACGAGTTGAATTCTTTGTCTCCGGGATGGATATCTGGATGGTAAGCTGAGCATAAATTTTGTAAAAGTCGTAAAGTTTCAAACGCGATTTGTAAGTCAAGTGCGACTTTCTCAAAGGAATCTAAATGTGTATTTATTTGGAGGGATTTCTGTTTTTGTAAACACAATGTTTTGGAAAATGGACCTACCAACCGGTTTTGTAAGTTGTTTATTCACAGAACCGGGAAAATGTGGAACGCACTCCCTGCCTTATATATTTCCTCCCAAGTAGGTACAGCCTTGGTATTTTCAAAAGGGTCGTGAAAAGGCCCCAGTCAGGCCAGCATGGCATTCGCAATTCCCGTGCATCACAGAATGTCCATGACCATCGTTAGACATCTACTTGTAGTAACGAGGCCACATGTCGGGCTTTCTATTAAAAAAAAAGAGAAAAGGACCAGCCCCTGTGACAATAGTATGTAGGGGGTAAATTTCATCAGTCGTTGATCATGAGATTAATTATTTGGCTATTTTGGGTAAATATTCCGTTCTGCCTCTCTTCCCTCGACCGGTAGAAGCTGACACAGTCAAATATAGTTTGGAAAATTATTTTAATATTTTGTAAATAAATACCTACATGTCATTAGACAATGCACAACGTTCAAGTACACGCTTATAAATGTTAGTACCGTGTGGGGCCGGTACTTAAAAAGAATAGCCCCACTGCATCTCTCCCCATGCATTCGTAAAAGGCGACTAAGGGATAAGGACAAGATGCCGTGCTAAAGGGCGATAGGATAGCCACCTTTCACCTTGGCACGTTACTTCCACCAAGTCATGCAGCAGGTGGGTCTGCGTACTTTACTTGCTGCTTGATCGATTGAATCTTGTTCGAATAGGTACTTTGCGAAACGCGGTGGTCGGTGTTGTGATGTAATTTACCAGAGTTCTTGCAGCACAACACCGATTACTCTGCTTTCCCAGATTGTCGGAATTGCACACAGGCCAGTTCAAACTTTTCTCATTCCACGAATGTCAACACCACAGAGAGTAGGTACTTACTGTTTGGTGCCTATATTATTTACATTAGTAAAGTTATAAAGTTATCTATCCATTCTGTTGCCATATAAAAAACACCAGTCTCCATGATGGATGTATTTTTATTTAGTTTTTTTTTTATATAATTTTACATTGATTCTAGTACACATACTAACATCAATGGTCTTTTGAAGTAAGCTTGGGAATGCGGCGAATATCCTCGGAACACTCCACTCCAACCCGAGTCCACGTTTTAGTGAAATATTGTATATAATTATGTAATTTGTAATTATTAATTTAATAACAATTATTGTTTAAATGATAAGTGCATATTTCCCCCTGCTCTTGCCCTGCGTAATATGTTTTTTTTCTTCAAATTTCATTATACACCGTACTGGATTATCAAATATGGTAGCACTGCAAATTATTTTGATTTGTAAATTAATACATTTTGATGTTAGACAAATTTAAAAATCTTACATGTCTTATCCACTAGAAATGCGTACATTTTTGCAATAGCGCCGCGCGCCCCCCATTTGATATAAATATCGCTTTTACCCATTATTATTGTATTGGTCGATATTAAAACAATTAAGGTTTTGTCAACACAATGAAAAAAGCTGCGTGTTGAAATAAACAAAATTTATTATTTGTTTAATTATCTTTTATTTTTAAAATTTATTTTAGAGTTATTTATCTAGTATTCGTCATATTTCATTAATAGGTCATTGAACTTACAATTTTGCATACCTATATCAAAATCTACATCCATAACCATCAAATTTTTTTATAATAAAATGTTGGCTACATTTACTACTATCGGCTAATATGAGAAGCCAATACTTCACCGCCAATGATCTCGCGTGAGTGGGTTTGGTAGCGAAACGTCAACCTACATCAAACTAAGAACCACCTTGAAGACACGCTCTGGGAACGTCGAGGAGTCTTTGTTGAATATTGCCAACCGATCAGAGCACGTCATGTTGAAGAAATCGTTATAAACATATTACTGATCAAGTATTAAGAAAGTAAATATTCTTTATTGAACAGCAAAAATATCATTATATAATATACAATTAACTAAAAAACTATAATATATTAAAAATCTCGTCCAATCTGTCCCCGAAATGACCGCGAAGGGTACCTAAAACACTCGCTGTATTTCCACGCTGGATAGCAAGGGCTATCCGTTGCCTGAGGAATGTTTCGCAGTTAGGTACTCCTGACGTTTCCGATAATTTAGAACCTATTGACCGAACTTTTTTTTTTATTCTTGCGAGGAAGTCATTAGCTTTAATTGCCGAGTATTTTAGGTGTTTATTTATGTTAGTATATGGTAAAGAAGTGATCAAAATCCGAATCTTTGAAGCCAGATGGCTGCAAAGTCACACTTTCACGCGGACGAGGACGTGGGCACTGCTAGTTATCAATAAAATAGGAAGAATATTCACATTGCCGTGTGGGGCCGGTACTTAAAAAGAACGGCCCGACTGCATCTCTCCCCGTGCATGTCGTAAAAGGCGACTAAGGGGTTAGGTACATGATAGATTGCTAAAGGGCGAAAGGGTAGCCACCTCTCACGTTGGTGCGGTCCTTTCACCGAATCATGCATCAGGTGGGTGTTCGTACCTTACTTGCTGCTTGATCTTGTCCTAATACTTGGCGAACGTGGTGGTCGATATTGTGATGTAATTTACCAGAGTTCTTGCAGCACAACACAGATTAATCTGCTCACCCCGATGTACGTAGGTAATATTCACAGTTATTTCTCCACTATTATACCATTTTAATATTGTCTGATTGTCCGTCATATTATGAAGTATGAAGTACGAAATCAGATTTCTTAAGTATGTATAGGTATCCACGTTTATGCCCCTTTCCACCTCCGCACCACGCGCACTCGGCAGGGATTGCATCCCAACACGCTGGGCTGGACTTACCGCGGATGCGTACCAATGGTTCTGCAGATCTTTGCTCTACAGAACCGGTAAACTCTGGAACGCTCACCCTGCCCATATATTTCCCCCAAGTACAGTCTCAGGTCCTTCAAGAGGGGCGTGAATGGGCACCTGTCAGGCCGGCACGGCATTCGTAACCTCCGCATACGACCGAATGTCCATGGGCGTCGTTAGACACCTTATAGCTGTCAATAAAAAAATAAATAAAAATAAAAATTCTCTTGTAAGCGGTAGTATGGGTCAATTATTTATAAGTTACTATAATACTTATGTGGTACTAAACGTTGTAACTTGTGAATTTTGTTCTCTGTTCAAAAGATACGCCCTCGGATAGACAGACAGACGGCGTAGGCCTAGTAATAACGTCCCGTAATGTACGGGACCCTAAAAAAGAGCTTATGAGCGAGCATACAGCAGCGGTACCAAACTTCAGTGAACCTGACTCGGAGACGGTAGTCAGTGCAATTAAATTCTACGACGGTAGCCAGGTCGACACGGCGACAAGTGAACTGGTTTCGGTGAATGTACCCGATGTCAACGACTGCCGGACAGATTACGAACTATCCCACAGTGTCCAGACATTTTCTGAGTTGACCCGAGCCGCTGTGTTTCGTTTGAGTTATTACTAACAGTCAAAGAATTAAAAACGCTAGAAATATTAATACTTGTTTGTTTCCGGTCTAGCTTCGCGTGAAAACATGCTGTAATGATCCTTAGATGTTCCAAAAAAACGTCAGTGAAAACCCCATGTGAATTAAATGACTAGTTCCCGATTTATAATCGAACATAGAAACGGCAACGGCGGCGAGTCGTCGGTCGGTCGGGCGCCGTTTTTTTTTTATGTAATCCGGTATGGTTGGCTGAGTCGGAGGGGCCAAAGCACATGCTCCGACCAGCCAATATCACCTCCGAGAAGGTAGGTGCCATACCGGAGACTTCCCTGGATTCTGGACTAGAGGAGAACACAACCGAGGCTGCTATGCGGCCATCTTACATCCAGTACGGTGGTACCAACCCAGTCGGCTACAATTCGAGCCTACCACCTAGTAAGGGACAAGGGAAGGGATGGGCAAGGGAATTGATCCGCTTTATTTATTCACATTTATCCACTCAATGAAGATTTCACGGCCCATTTTGGCTGCGTTCCGACACGGTTATATCTCCACTCATGGCGTCATTAACTCAATTTCGTATAATTTGTGAAATATTTACCTTCATCCAATCACCAATTTAATATATCGAGGAGGTCACACAAAAAAAAGGAAATGTACATTACGTCAAGAGAGGCGTAAATAGACGCAAACCGCGCGTACGACCGAATGTCCATGGGCGTCGTTAGATACCTTATAAGTGGCTTGGCGTCACATGTCGCGCTTTCTATAAAAAAAATGTAGATTTTCTGTATAAAAATGTAGTGCATGCCGAATATACTTTGACAACAAGGCAAAATGTATTCAACGACAATATCCATTCTGGATATGTATTTCTTTGTTAACAGTGTTTTATTGGATGTGTCGTTGTTGGTACGTGGACATTGAAATTCTCTCACTTTTGTAGTTACGTCGAATTTTCTAATAATTTCATTATTTGCGTCATTATCTGCGAATGATTCATCGATTTGGCCACACGCAATCTCACTATTTTCGACTATTTTATCATCAGGTGCAATAAACGTGTCGGTGAGGAGCAAAGAATCTCGCCCAGTAACATTGGCAAAATTGCCGGCGTCCAACAATCCTCAGTCCAAAAAGAAATTCACAGAAGCTGGAGCGGAACCGATGATGACTATGTAAGCAGACCTCCCTCGGAACTGATTTCTGTATCTGCCGCTTTTAGGCAAGTTCAGCAAACAAAGATAACTACCCGTGGCGATTTCAACTGGAGTAAAGAAACCGCCTACAAAGTGGCCGCCAGGTGACAGCTAACGTCTCCGTCCGCTTACGGTCTCACTTCAGGTGTGCAGGTGATACATTAATTACGTGACTTGGATATTGTGAGAACAGTAACGACTAAGGCGGCGGACGGCAGAGAGCGCGGGTGGTGAGCTATTCGCTCAGGATGGCCCCCCGTTGTTACATCGCAAGGATCCGTGCGGTGGGTATATTGCTGTCACATCAAACCACCTTTGTTCGCCTTCTAACCAACGCCTTATAGTCTTCTCCCTTCCTCAAATCTACTATACCAGGGATGAAAAAGAGACGCATGAAGGCGGCGTTGGCAAACGGCTTACAATTTTCGGGGCCATTTTTCACATCTTATTCAATGCGTTATTGTCGAGATCGAAATCGCACTTGGGAAACATTCTTGACAAAAATCTCACTAATTCTGCGCGATGATGTCTTTTTTTGTCGCGGAATGACGTGTCCTCTTCAAATCCTCG
Organism: Nematopogon swammerdamellus; assembly: GCA_946902875.1. Lineage (NCBI taxonomy): Eukaryota > Metazoa > Arthropoda > Insecta > Lepidoptera > Adelidae > Nematopogon > Nematopogon swammerdamellus. The sequence goes on from OX336345.1 coordinate 17,623,258, forward strand.
GCCATGTCATGAGAGTCAGGCGATTCGGCAGGAATTCTTTGTGGCCTGGTTAAGACATAATACGTTATGGCTTCATTAAGATATAAATCAGAGGTATCGTGAGATGTCTCTGAAAAAGCTGACTCGCGAGCCCGAGAATGGTGACGTGAAATTTAATGACAATAATTTTTTACATTCCTGATTCACTCATTCACGGACAAGGCAATTTAGGAGATTATAACGGATTGTATATTATTATATATTATTTTATTTAAAGAACTCTGAATACAGGCCGGAGAAATGACCTATTTATTTCTGATAATCTGATAATGTGATCCAGTTTATGTAGTCATGTCATTAACCGGCTATGTCCAATCACTAAAGTTATAAATACAAATATCTAACTTTTAAACCTTCAAATTTAAAAATTTCACACAATGTTTTAACATTTAGAACCAATGAAGCATTCATTGCTATTCGTCTTTTAAGTTCATCTCGTTCCTCCTGAATAGAGTCTTCAGCACTGCATCACTGAACACATTCTCAAATGTTTAACTCCAACTCTTCTGAGTCACAATCCACTCTCGCACAGTTTTCAATCGCAACTCCATCTGCATTTCACACCATAGCCTTCCGCGACTATTGTAAACGCACAATGAAGTATGGGACATCGCCTTTCATTGTTTTGTCGTCCAATTGTAGGAGTGATTGAATGTTGCGGTCGGTTACTCTTTAAGGGATTAGGCCCTTTGTGTCCGAGCCCAAAGTATTAAAGATGCACACAAGGTGAAGTGAGTGAGTGAATGGGGCAATGCATGTACTGTTACCGCGTTTTCATTGAGAGTTAGACAAGTTTTAAGATGTTTATCTGGGATACGAAATTTTGCAAAATACCCGAATCCGCATAAGCCGTATTTTGGTCCCGCTAGGTCCTAAGCCAGATGGCTTAGATAATGATCTCCATTGGATATTTGCCACTGCCGTCCTCGCGATAGGCGACGAAGTAGAAGAATTGGTGATAATCCTGTTGAATGACGCCGACGGTGTTATTGTCACCGTGATTAAGTTTTTGGAAGTAAATTACTCATTGAGCTTTATTCTTTGTACGAACGGGATCTAACATGCTCGCTTGTTTTCTTTGTGGAATATTTTACTTCATTCATACTCCTTCCGAGTCATAATAATTTTGAGTACTTGTGGCGCCACAACTTTTTAGGATTCCGAAAAATTCCAGAGATGTGTTACTGTTTGTTTGTTTGTTCCACCGATCTCTAGCCCTGTATTGTTATTTCATAGAAGAAAGAAAGAAAGAAAGAAAGAAAAAAACGTTTATTCAGCTAAAAACGAATTAAATTAGAACATACATATAAGTAATCATAAATACAATTAAAAATGCTTTTTTTAGTTGAATAGGAGCAGATAAAGCACGATGCAAAACTAACAGAAGGTAATCGCCTCCGGTTTTAAGTCTGCCCCCTTACACAACAAACAATACAATAAAACAATATAATTGAATCAAATGAAATAAAGAAGAAACAAAAAAACAAAATATAACGACAATAAGCCAAAAACAAAATTTGTATTTATAAAAAAAGTATGGTAACAACAAAAAAGAAGTAAAGAAAAATTATATTACACATAGGTAATAATACAAAAAAAATAATACATTACAAAATAATAAAAATATTCGAATTACAAGTTAATTAATTAATTATGCTAGTCGGTCAGTCAGTCAGCGTGTAAGCGTCCACTGCTGGACATACTTCTCTCAAATTTTCCTCCAGTCCTCCAGGCCTTCAGCGGTAAGGAACCACTGCTTTAGTAATCATCTATATTGTTAGTATTTATCTTATTATGTTTTTATTAAGAGGAAGTTACCTAAGTCTCACTTATTGCAGTAAAAAAAACATACACTAGGTTTGTATGTTTTTTTTTTACTACAATTGCTGCGATCGAATTAAGAAGTCCCTCTATTTTTAATCGTTTAAAAAAGATATGGTTATGTATGTCACCATACATAACCATATCTTGTCGTGTTAGACGGAAAATTTTACCTAGAATACGTCAAGCTATCCTACCTTCTTCCTACGTTGTGTGGTCGAATTTAGTGTATTTTAGGGGCACATATTCCGTGCGCCTAGTCATCTTGTCTTTCAACAACAACTCCTCATTGCGACGATAGCGCCAAAACTTTGTCGAAGCCGTTTCGGCTTCAGCTTTAAGTCATTTTCGTTTCTATAGTTAAGTAAATGATAATTAAGATATAAGATTATCATGGTTTTAATTTAATGTAGTTTTTATAAAATTTTTATTCACTGTTTCTTATTTTCTTATTTATTAATGATCGAATTTTAACTTTTAACTTTTGACTTGATACTTAGACTTTTAATTTTGTAATTAATTTCAATTTTATTTTATTTTATTTTAAATGTATTTAATGTTTTAATTTTGTAATTTTCTATCGTTTTTATTTACCGTGTATTATCAAATGCATGTAAACCGGAGGAATTCTATTCTTGGCTATTAAGTTTTTATATTGTTGATTTTTAAACTTGTTATATTAATATAAGCTGTGGAATTCTCTAATATATAAATAAATAAATAAACAAATAAAGTGGAACAGACACCACCAGAAAAACTAAACAAAACAATAGCATGACTTTACAGAAACTGACATTAGTCATATTATTTTAAATAATAATTCAAATTTTCTGCATACCATTCGCCTGAATATATTCGTGGCGGATGCTGTATTTTCTATTAAGCCTTCGATCCCGAGGAGGCGGTAGGTTTTCATGGAAACGGCGTCGCATCTTTGAGCATTGTTGGGCATTTCCGGTGGCGCTAAGCGCGGGAACGATGGATGAGTTAGCTTGGAGAGGTGGTTGGACCAAATGATCTCCTTTAAGCTCGCCGCAGCGCCGCGCGGTCGAAGTTCGTAAATTGACCATAAATTAGGTTCGGAGATGCGTATCTTGTTAGCCGGGGCTGTCATAAACGGCGGATATTGTGATGGGTTATGAAGGTATTTGTATTGGTAGGTGAGTATTGGGTTGTAGACGCAATCATTAAATAACACAAGCTTTTTTGTCGGCACCTACGCTGGCGGCATTATCCATAAGACAGCAAGTTTAGGCTAGTAAGTAGGGCTTGACTTAAATACAGTGCTGAATCTAGTGAAATATTCACTAAATTCTTACACCTTTTTTTCTCTTCTATTGATAGTTATAGATGTCTAGTCTAGTGTGTTGTACCTAATTTTGAAGTGAAAAATAAATATATCTTAATCTTATATTCTTGTTATTGCATTCTTTAAACTTTTTTAGGGTTCCGAATCCGGTACAGGACCCTATTACTAAGCCTACGCCGTCTGTCTGTCCGTCTGTCTGTCTGTCCTACTGCTGTATTTCTTGAACCGCAATAGGTAGCCCGTTGAAATGTTCACAGAATATGTATTATTATTGCCGATATAACAACAAATAATAAAAAAAAATAAAAAAATTAACAATTCATAGAAGAAACTAAAAAGTGTATGCGCGCCATTTACCGAAAAGACTAGTAAGTAGCACTGACCATGACATGGCGACACGGAACCCTCGGTACGCGAGTTCGACTCGCACTTGGCCAGTTTTATTTTATTTAACAGTAGATATCAATATTTTAATTAGTTACAAAAACTAACTGTGAGAGAACAATATTGTGGTGTCTTCAAACGTCGGACTAACGGGCTACACAGCCTAGCAACAGTCCGCAAATCTGCAGGCATGGCACATGGCACATAACTGAGCGTGGTTTCGCGAGGAAAGGTGATTTTGGCTCTGTCAACTGCGCCGTTGTTGGTCTCTCGGCACAGCCACCCATGTTGGTTTACATACGATAAATTAACATAGAACATTTTAAATTACAGCTTAATATGTGGTTACAAGAAAATAGTTCTATGACTTAAATTATTTTAATATTATCATAGGAAATTAGGAAGACCAAATTATAGTTTATTTAACGGGAATGCAATTTATGTAATATTAGGTAAATTTAATGTATAATGATAATACCTGAAAATCACGATTTTAAATGGATGTTACTATTGCATGATAAATTGATATTGTGTGCAAATATATAATTTGATTTGATTTCATCAGTTCTAGTCCACAAGAGATGCTTTACATTTTAGAAAAATATAAATGTACAAGTATATTTTTATATACGAGATGGGATATACCGTGTGGGCCCGGTACTTAAAAAGAATAGCCCCACTGCATCTCTCCCCGTGCATGTCGTAAAAGGCGACTAAGGGATAAGGACAAGATGCCGTGCTAAAGGGCGACGGGCTCGCCACCTCTCACCTTGGCATGGTACTCTCACCGAGTCATGCAGCAGGTGGGTCTTCGTGCCTTACTTGCTGCTTGATCGATTGAATCTTGTTGGAATACTTTGCGAAACGTGGTGGTCGGTGTTGTGCTGTAATTTACCAGAGTTCTTGCAGCTCAACACCGATTACTCTGCTTACCCCGATTGTCGGGATTCAGCGTGTGTGATATGTATGTATGTATGAGACGGGACATGGTGCACGGTATGAGAGAATCACGGTATAATATAAAATACAAAGAAATATTTCAGAATATACCTATAAATATTTTTACAATAATATTTTATAAATAAAATAAACACTCACCGTTTTAAGAACAACTTAATATTTTTTCAATAATTATAGCGCCACCTAGCGTCAAGTAGCTGCACTGTGATAACGCACCTGCATACCGAGCAAGTAAACGAATCACCAATGACAAGTTTCCTTATTCATTCAAAATCTATTATTTGTTATACTTTGGATTGAAATTATATATTTTTTAAATATATTACCAATACTAATGTTCACGCAGTTAATTTTTTACAGGCATCTCATCAATCAGCATCAGTTCAACGTTAGTTCCGCTATTCGTCCACAGATGGCGCTGTAACCGTTCATGAATCGGTTTGAGCTTTCCGTTGTTGGAAACTATTGTATTGTATTGCATTGTTTATTGATCATTCATACGACAGTGTTATACTCCACTCGAACTTGTCACACTTAACATATTTAAAGTTCTATCTTATTAACTACATGAAATTTTATGATCACTTTATTGGTACATTAAGTCGATTCGGCCATCAAATTTACAAATATTTAGGTACATACATACATTCATACCAACACGCTGTGCTGTATCCCGACAAATCGGGGTAAGCAGAGTAATCAGTCCTGTGCTTTTATTTTATAGAAAACTGACACGGTTGTCTACATCACCTACAACATCCGTTATGTCGGCCCATAACACCGGATCAACTTGGTGCCACCTCAGTGCTTCCCTTCGGTCGTGCCGGCTACACTGAACTGGACGGAAAACACAAACTATTTACATAGCCGTTTCGACCGACCTTTCATTCAGTGCGGCGGTACCAACCCGGGCAGCTTAAACCCTACCACCTAGTAATATAAGAAGGGAGTCATATCCCTTAGTCGCCTTTTACGATATACACGGGGAGAGATGCAGTGGGGCTATTCTTTTAAAGTACCGGCCCCACACGGCGCGTGCTGCAGTAACTCTGGTGAATTACAGCATATCACCGACCACCAAGTTTAGCAAAATTTAGGACAAGGCAAATAATGATCAAGCAGTAAGAAGGTGCGAAAACAGTTGTCAACCACTGCATGACTGTGGACCTTACCAAGGTGAGAGGTAGCCTGACTGTCGCCCTTTAGAAAGGCATCTTGTCAGTTTAAAATTTTTTTTGAGTTATGATACAATTTACCTATCAATGACGACGAGGTTGTGGAGATGAAACAAATTAGCTACCAGTGACGATCATGTTGTCGAGATGACGCATATTATCTACCAATGACGACCAGGTTGTTGAGATAAACAAATTACTTACTAATGACGACCAGGTTGTCGAGATTAAAGAAATTACCTACAAATTATTTTACGGCCAGATTACTCACAGAACAGCAATCGGTGGCCGTCATCCCCGCCTCTTGCTCTGCGAAAGTAATAATGTGCCAATTCCATCTAAACATTGTTGTCTGTTCTATAGATCCATTTATTTATTTATTTAAAATTGTGACGGTTCGGTACTCTATTTCAATAGTTCCACGAAAATAATGCAATAATACCGTCGCGACGAATCTTTCGCACATAACATGTATGTAAAATCGGCCTCTCAAGCCAAATAAAGGTCCACCACAAGTCCCAACCGACTCGTTCGGTTCCAACGGACGTAGATACCAATTAACTCATATTTTGACTGAGGCCACACAATTCGCTAACTAGTCTGCCCTACATCCTGCCCCGCGCAGCCTTCGATCTGATACGCGTCTGCGCTCGCGCCGCGCGGCAGCCTTCTCGCCTCGCAGGCATTAATAAGGCGCCGTTAATCTTAGCTGATCCGATGGGTTCATAGGTATAGTTGATGAAATGACTGTCCATCTTCGAAATTCGGGCTTAAATATATGGAGAAATTCAATTTCTAGTTGGTTCAGAAAGTTATGTAGGTATATACATAGGTACTTGTTCCTTCAAAATCGATTTAAATATTTTTTTATAAAAACAATAATTTTAATGTTTTCTTTTTATTTTATGTAAAAGAGACAGATAAAAATCGTTTAGTATTATATTTGTTTGTCAGTTTACATTTTAGTTTTAATTTTCACTGTAATTTTTTTTTCTGTTTACGTTTCGTTTCTTTTCTTCTTTTCTGTTTATTTATAAGAATTGTGTGCTTGCATTTACATTGTGCCTTTAATGAGGCCTCATTTTGTTATATTTCAAATTTTTATTTTGTTACTGTTTTTATCTAGTGTACTGAGCACTAATTTTCAATTAACCAAATTATGTTTTTTCTAACGTGTAGATAGTTTCAAATAGTTGTAAATAATATTGTATATTTTTGTATGTATTAGACGAATATTTAGACGAACCTAAATTAAAAAAAAATACACACAAGCACCGCAGCTGAAAATATTTCACTGCCATAGTTAGGAAAGTTTTCTTAAGTACCAGATCTTACCAGAAAAACATTTATTTTACGATGTGCTATTATGAAAAATTCAAGAAGAAAAAAAAACGCGTTCAAGTCTAAGGTAAAAATGAATGAAACAACTCTTTAATTCAAATAAAATCTACGTTATACAACAACATTCGGCACTACAAAATAAATAAAAAAAGTAACGCCCAAAAACGTTGTCGGACAAAACGACGACACATTTATCCCGGCGCCTACCGTCGTCGGCCCCTTAGATCCCCCGATATCCGCTGCTCGGTTCCTTCTATTTTTGTTTTGTTCTGTTTTATTCTGTTTTATTGTGGACAGAAACGCGCACACCACTAATTTATACACGCTGGCACTTGACATGACAAAGAAACTGTGACCTGCGTTGCCCGCCGTCACCCGCACGTACGCTTGTTACGCCGACCGTAGGGATGTGAACAGATTTTGTCGATAAATTGGTAACTCTCTAAATTTTGAACTTTAATACTTTCTTTAATACTTCTCGAACAAAAGTGTTTGTACAACATTCAAGGCTATACATTGAAAACAATTCTGACAAAAAACTAGGTTTTTTTTTTTCAATTATGTATGTTTTAAGAGCAAACATTAAGTAGTTAAACTTTTAGGCATTACACTTCCAAATTCTTGTGTTGCAAGTCAAATAATATATTTCCAAAATAAGTATGTAGGTATCTTCAAGCGAAACATGGGTCCAGTCGCAGCAAAATTACATAATTTTTTTTTAAACTGATACGGTTGGCTACATCACCTACAACACCCGTGATGTCAGCCCATAACATCTTGGTGTACTAGGTGCCATGTCACTGCTTCCTTTTGGTCGTCCGTACGGTCGTAACTACGACATATATAAACAAAATCAAGTGGTTTATGGGAACTCAATAAAAAGGTCACTTTCATAAATCCAAGATCAGAACAGGTAAACTGCATGCGTTAGGCAACAACATTAGCGGGCGATATATTAAATTTGTTTTATGGGTATTCATGTGGGATACGAAACTTTACGATCTAGGTACTAATAAAGTGCTCACAGACTACCTACTTAATATAATTTACGCGCATTGAACCTAGGAACGATGACTTTGTTACCTTCCAACCGTGCGTTAAAGTTGGTGACTAAATAGTGCTGGGTAGTGCTGTTTCTTGCACTGTAACACTGTTGCGATAAAACAATGGGTTGCGCAGACTAAAACAACTGAGTTATTGATATACAAAGATTTAGCTGGGGATCCCAAGTATTTTTTCAGGTTTGTAGTGAATTGTGATATGTCAACAGTAGCACTGGTAACAGTAACAAAAGTAATATTAGGACGATTAACAGTAACAGTAGCAATAGTAACAGAAATACTAGTAACTGGTAATACTAATAACAGAAATACTAGTTACAATATCAATAGTAACATTAAGACGAGTAACAGTAAAAATAGTAACAATTAACACTACAGTCACGCACGCGAGTGATATTGTGGTGATATTTACACATATTAACCGTGAGATCCGGCACTCATATTGTTTTTTCAAATAACAAAATTTGTTATTTGAAAAATTTGTTTGATTTATTATTGATTTCGCTCCTCAGCAACAGCAACAGCAATTTAATTATTCACACAACTTTTGTTTCTTGCACACAAAGAGTTGCGGGCAATAGGTTCTTTGTTTTCGACTCAGTACTAACTAGCTATGTCGCTCGAGTTCTCTTGACGTCCTTACCATGACACAAATGTTTTACGATGCTCATTTATTTGGTTACAAATCGAAACATACATTTGATGCAATCAGTTCTATTTTTACATACTTCTTTCTGATTGGGACTAAATATAGCTACGATAATAGTTCATTACTATTTATTTTCATACATAGATTCATTTTATGCTATGCATTTTATTGTTTTCCGTATTTGTCACCTAATATGTTATGGACATATATTTTCCACTTTTCGTACGAAATAAATATTGTTTAAGAAATTTAAATTATTTTTAATTGTTATCTATCTTTAAAAAAGAAAATAAAAAGGTATTATTTTCGGATTAATTAGACTAATAACTTTAATTAAATTTACTTTTTATTTTTAAATATAATAATATTGTTTCGTTACATGAATTCATAAATTATCGTCAATAAAACCATCGACACGCTTCCCATTCCTTTTTCTCTCACCGCGGGCAGCATCCCGGGCGTTCCCATGCTACGTACGAAGCTTATTCACATGAATCATCTTTATTGCCACAAAATGTGATGAGTTAAACTTCAATCTCTTCTTAGGTGCTTCTTGATCGATGACCGATGTACTTGGTCGGGACAAAACGGTGGCGTGGTTTGCGGTCGCCTACCACAAACTGTTGTCACTTTTGTGGTGCTAATGGCTTTATTTATTTTACTACTCTTTTATGGGGTGGCTTTAAGTTGACGATTTAATTTATATTGACATCTGCTAGTTTGTAAACCTCCGTTTTATGATATGTGATTCTTGATGTTATGTGAATGAATCTTGGGGGTTATATGTTTAACTCGTGCCAAATGCAGGCACTGTTCAGTGCGGTTGGCCAAGGACATAACTCGGTTCTTAGCGAAAATCGAACTTGGGTTTGAGCCATACACTTTTGAAAGTAAGGGATGCTAGTTCCGCAGAGCAGCGTCAGGCCTCACGCACTCTATGTACTTGCGCGCGCTAACTACCTACCGCCCGACGGGCCGCCGTCGGTCTTTTTCAGTAGAAATTCGTCAGCCGCGCGAATTATACATAGACGCTCGCCCACGCAACTGCGCGCAGCTGCAAAGCAATAACCACTTTACACTCGATCGTTAAGGTACATTTTCGCACGCAGCGATTGGCGATGTGTAACAGTAGGCTATTAAAGCCCGAAAGTAGGAACATTTTCTATGGAGTGATTTATCTGTTACGAAGTAACTATTAAGTAATCTGTGGCAGCGTCCGTGATAGTATATGTAAAACAGACTAAACGAACCCACAAATCGTCTGTACTCAGGGACTCCAGACCATCTGTAAGTTTCGGGTCACCAACAAGACGGATGGCTCGAAGCTGTATCGAGCCCAAGGACGCTAGCAGATAGTGGGGACCACCCTCCCAGATGTGACTGCAGTACTTCATCACCGGCCTAATCTGTGTTTTGTACAACAGGAATAGTTGTGCCGGTGAGAAGAACCGCCGATTGCGGAAAAGTATTCCCAATTTTCTGGATGCAGTTTTGGCCTTAGACTCGATTAGTTGCCTGAAGCCCACGTCTTTGGAAATAGTGATGCCCTGGAGGTCCGGGTGTTCCGAGACAGGTACGACGCTGCCTTGGAAACTAGCTTGGAAAGGGAATGGATCGACCTAAATAGTTTGTGTTTTCAGTCCAGTTCAGTGTAGCCGGCGCGACCGAAGGGAAGCACTGACATGGCACCTAGTTCGCCCGGTGTTATGGGCTGACATCACGGATGTTGTAGATAATGTGGTCAACCGTGTCAAAAAAATCGAATTTCCAAAAAAAAAAAATCCTTTATCGACATTTTTCCTGTGTCGGCCGAAAATATGGAATAGACTTCCCATGAGTTTTTTTCCTTACTGCCTATAATCTGCAGGTCTTCAAAAAGCGTTTCAATAAATAGACATCGGCACTTTTGTCCGCCTTACTTTATAATATAAAGCATAATACATACATAAAGAAGCAACAGTCCGTTTTGTTTGTAAAATATTTTGCTTCTGGTGCCCATCTTCTAAGGATTTTGAACGCGAAAGCCTAAAAGATGTACCCACGTAGGTGTCGAAATAATATTGATCCAAATTGGAATGTTATGCTTTGTATTACGAGTCGATAATCTTTTTTATTGCATGTAAAATGGTCCGTTTTAATATATTTTGAAAGTTTTTCGCTGTTAAGGAATATTGTGAAATGTTTTTTTATGGAATCTGACACGGTTGGCTACATCATCCGTGACGTCAGCCCATAACACCAGGTGAGCTAGGTGACATGTCAGTGCTTCTCTTCATTTCCTGTATCAGTCATTTCATGTATCACCAATTTTAGTTTTTTTTACCACAGTAAGCAACATTATCATGAGCGCCACAATTGTAGTAAGAACAATGGGATAAAAACACTTAGATAAAATTCAGTCACATCTACTAAATTTAACATTTATTTCAAAATTTTATTCAATTAAAATTATCATAGTTATAAAATAATTAACTAATCTTATATAAACTAACTTAGGAAATAAAGTAACTTAAAAAAATAATTTCATTTAGTGTTTTTGTCCCCGGGATTGTGCCGAGGATGCCAGCCGCGTTACCCCTCTGAATTGCCAGGCTTATCCTTTGGCGGAAGAAGGTGAGGCAAGAGGGGTGACCTATGGCAGCAGCCATCCTCGACCCTATCTCGTGGACAAAAGCTATCGCCTCCTCAGACATCTTCACATTACGGTAGAGATGAATTGCTACTCGCATAAACATATTCAGAGGTTCGTTTATAAGATTTTATTACATTCTTTTTTTCGTACAAATATTTACTTTTACGCAAAAGTAAATATTTGTACGAAAAAAAGGTGCAGCGCCTTTAGCGGGACAGTTGTACAAAATGAATTACAAAATAAAATAGAACCTAAAACTACCTATTAAATTAAAATTACCTAAAACTATACCTAAAATCTAAAACTACAAGTCTTAACAATAAATATTTAAAATAAATAAGGTCGAAGCAGCTATGTAAATTGTACCTGTTTTCCGTCCAGTTCAGTGCAGCCGGCACGATCGAAGGGAAGCACTGACATGTCACCTAGCTCACCAATGCGTTATGGGCTGACAACACGGGTGTAGTAGTGGGCAACCATAAAATAAAAATAAAATAAACAAATAAAAAACCTGCCTCTCTCCACCTCAAGCCGCAACTGTACTCGATTGAGCGGTCCCACCACGTAGCAGACAGGATGTACTTTCAGCAAGGTGTCGACCGGATGATTACGGGCAATCATTGTGCTCTCCCACAGCCTAATTTGAGTTGTCTGTGCGCGCGGCGTAATTGTGCACGCATGCGCGTGGGTGGCGCGCAATAGTGTGTGGTGATAAAATAAATTAGAACACATTCGTTCTGTGCTGTCTCGAGAGGGAGAATGAGAGATGAGAGTTACTCGTATTTATTGTCACATATTGTTGACTTGAAAAGTGAAAATAAATGTTTAATACTTTTTTCTTAGTTATATTTTCTATTTAAGCTAAGAAATAAAAAAAAGTAATTAAAAGTATTACATAACAGGCACACTGAAATACAATAACAACATTTGAGAGTAATTAAATGAAAAATTAATAAAAAATTAATGACGTCTGTACTGCAGTAATATACCTAAAGGTACACTAGCTGTGCCCGCGACTTCGTCCGCGTGGACTTATCATGACGCCATCTATCGGGTTCAATTGAACACAAAATTTCATCCAAATCGGTCCAGCCGTTTAGGTGGAGTTAGGTGACGAACACACGTACAGAAGAATTATATATATAAGGATAGACATACGCACGCATGTTAACACACAAACACACAAACTACAGCAAAAGTTTCGTGACGGTCCAAGTCTTACACTTTTTGCGATAAGAAACTTTGTTCCAAAAATCCCCTTAATTTCTGCCGAGGCTGCCATGGTCCATAGTATGCAAAAGTTCCTTCTTTGAATTTCCAGGCATAAGCGGCGTATGAAGAAAGCCTTGGTTCATTACGGATTTGTCCTCTAGCATTTTGCCGATAGTTTCAGCAACATTTTAATACATATTAGAAAATCTCAATTAATTACGAGAATAAAGTCATGATTCACTTCCGTTTCCTTGATTGATATTTATTTAATGTGTAATTGATTGTTAATGGTTGCATATAGGCTGATTCAGCCATGACTCAGCCATCACCAGGTGATTCTGGAAATCAAATAAAAAAAAATATTGAACTTGTAATTTTTTTCAAAATATCAGAAAACAAATTCACGATTCCCATACTTCTTGTGGCGACAAATAATTATGAAGGTCAAACTTTTTACTTTGCGCTCTAGGATCATTCAATGCTGAATCAGCTTGTCTACCTATTTACGTACGTATCATAAATGACAGAAAATCTTGTTAATTTTAATGTTTATAGTAATAAATGAGTTAATAATTAAATTAATTCATATATAAATAACAAAGTTAATATGAAAAACAAAACAAACAATTTCTCTAGCGTAAGCCATTTATCAAAGATACACAATTGATAAATTAATCTTATATAAATGTTACTGCCGTTTAATTTTGTCACTTGCATTTATACATATAAATATTTATGCGTAAATCTTATAAAAGTTGCACCCCTATACGCTGGACTTACCACGTATGCGTACCAATCGGTTCTGCAGCTCTTTCCTCCACAGAACTGCTAAACTATGTAACGCTCTCCCCCTTGCCCACATATTTCTCATTAGTCTCGGGTCCTTCAAGGAGGCGTGAATAGGCACCTGTCAGGCCGGCATGACATTCGAAACCCCCGCGTACGACCGAATGTCCATGGGCATCGTTAGACACCTTATGGGTGGCCACATTTCGCGCTTTCTATATTATTTTTTTTATCTAAAACTATAAAGCTATATAATACAGATGTAAGTAATATGTTACCTTTCCAAAAGTAGCTTTTAATATTTTATTAAAATCACTTTATCACTCATTGTAAATTACAATAAAACCAATTTAAAAATTAAACCACAAATATATGTATCTCATGTTACATACGATATGCGACACGCCTGTTTCCCAGTGGGGTAGGCAGAGTCAACGGATCTCCACGCGCCACGATTCTGACACACCTCTGTCGCCTCTTCCACTCTCATAATGTTCTCCTCTTAATGTATATTTTATAAAAAAATTGCAATTTACTCTCACCGTAGCTCTCACCAATGAACCGTATAATCCTAAAGCGACGTAAGAAAACCTCCACAAAACCAACACGCATTGAAATCGTTTACATCGCCACTAAGTTCGCAGCTTCGTAAGCAAATCGGTCTGCTTACGAACCTTGCGTATAGCATCTTATATAGTTATTTGCATCATGTAAGAAGAGAAAACAGCCATAAAATCACAGCCCACAAGCCCCACCCTGTGCTCGACACAACAATTATAAGCATGTACAGTGTGCTGGTAAAATTTTTATAAGTTTTGTCATATGAAAAATTTTGAGACTGTTTCTGAAACTTAAATGTTTTTATGCGTAAACATCTATCGAGACCCCGAGGATTTTCGGAGCTTGAGTGAATTGCGATTTGGTAGCAGTAACACTAATATAATATTAGATATGTTTTATTTTGTATATTTTGTACTGTGTGGGGCCGGTACTTTAAAAGAATAGCCCCACTGCATCTCTCCCCGTGCATATCGCAAAAGGCGACTAAGGGATATGACTCCCTTCTTATATTACTAGGTGGTAGGGTTTAACCCGCCCGGGCTAGTACCACCGCACTGAATGAAAGGTCGGTCCAAACGGCTATGTAAATAGTTTGTGTTTTCCGTCCAGTTCAGTGTAGCCGGCACGACCGAAGAGAAGCACTGACATGGCACCAAGTTCACCCGGTGGTATGGGCTGACATCACGGATGTTGTAGGTGATGTAGCCAACCGTGTCAGTTTCCATAAAAAAAAATATATTTGTTTATTTTTGCATTTATATTATTAGGTACAATTCATTTAATGCAAAATTGGATGGATCGGTTCAGCGTGTGCGTGAGCGTTTGCGTGTACTTGTGCGTGTGCGTGTGTGAGGAAGGGTGCGCTAGGGTATATTTCAGTGTGGAGTTGCGGCACTCAAACTTTGTTTTTTTTTTATATGTATTCCGGTATGGGTGGCTGAGTTGGAGGGTCCAAAGCGCATGCTCCGACCAGCCAATATCACCTCCAAGAAGGTAGGTGCCATACCGGAGACTTCCCTGGATTGCTGGCTATACTGGACTAGAGGAGAACACAACCGAGGTTGCTATGCGGCCATCTTACATCCAGTATGGTGGTACCAACCCAGTCGGCTACAAATCGGCTTCTGTAGGGACCTACAGTTTTACACCGGTTCCGAACGGTGAAGCAGCAGGTGTAGGTATGCACGTAAATTTTTTCGTCAGAAAAAACTCATTGGTACACGCCGACGGGATTCGAACCGCGGACCTCTCGCATGAGAAGCCGATGCCCAAACCACTCGGCCACCCGCCGCTTAATGTACCTGCTCGTTATCTAGTATCGTACAATACAATCCAGTACAGTACAATCCAATCCAGTACAATCCAGTATCGGTGGCTGAGTCCGAGGGGCGAGAGCACAAGCTCCGATCGGCCCATATCACCTCTGAGAATGTGCCGCACTGAATAATTCCATTTAAATAATTTTGTTAGTAATGTTTTAATTTTCGAAAAATTTACAATTTCAAAATATTTACAAATTTTAGACCTGTTCTTTAACCACTCAGGCGTCGGCTTCCGCGCGCGCTAATCTCCGAAAAATGTCGCAAATATTCGCGATCACGATTAAATACGCAATGAGAAAAAAAAAAAGATCGGAAAAAAATATTTGATCACCTATAAGCGGCGGGTGGCCGAGTGGTTTGGGCGTCGGCTTCTCATGCGAGAGCTTCGAGGTTCAAATCCCTGTCGGCATGTACCAACAGCTACACCGTTCGGAACCGATGTAAAACTGTAGGTCCCTTCCCTTGTCCCTTACTAGGTGGTAGGCTCAAATTGTAGCCGACTGGGTTGATATCACCGTACTGGATGTATGGCCGCATAGCAGCTTCGGTTGTGTTCTCCTCCAGTCCAGTATAGCCAGCAATCCAGGGAAGTCTCCGGTATGGCACCTACCTTCTCAGAGGCTGGTCGGAGCATGTGCTTTGGTCCCTCCGACTCAACCACACATACTGGATTACATTAAAAAAAACACATTTAGCATGGTTGTAATTGTTACAACATTTTCTACAAATATATGTATATTTTTTTAAATGAATTGACCTTTGTTTTTATTACAATTTGTTAGTTGAACTTTGCACGAACATTGCATTCCACAAATATAGTAAGGTTAAGTATTTTTTTTCGATTTCACACACTCGCGAATTGATAAGACCT
This sequence comes from Nematopogon swammerdamellus, assembly GCA_946902875.1. Taxonomy (NCBI): domain Eukaryota; kingdom Metazoa; phylum Arthropoda; class Insecta; order Lepidoptera; family Adelidae; genus Nematopogon; species Nematopogon swammerdamellus. The sequence continues at coordinate 17,639,381 of OX336345.1, forward strand.
CCAATACTATAATTTAGTAGCACCAATAATATAATATAAATTATACACAAACACAACAGACAACTGACTAAAAACACAAAAAATCATTTTATATGAAGCGGGAGGCACGCCGAGTTCGCAAGCGAAAATGGCATCCGTCACCACGTCTGGAAATCAACACTGAGAAATCCGTTAGTTTTTCGCTGTAAGCTGGCGCCAAACCATCACCGCTTTTCGGCATCTACCATTATTTAGAAGGACACCATGTACCAGTAATATGAACGTATATAAGACAAAATATGAATATGTCAATGGGCACACAGACACAATGCAATGGACTGTGCCAAGGCTCTTCGTCTCGAATCTGTGATCACTTGTAAACGAGTAATTATAGTGTTTGCTGAAATGTGTCGAGATTGGTCATTTACGGGGTAAAGTTAATTATAATGTAAAAAAGTGCTTTGCGCTAGAGAAGGTAGGATTATTACAGAAAGCAATATTTTTCCATCAACCTTGTTCACAACCATTTTTAGTATACAGGGTTCCCTACGGAATTTTAATTCACCAAAGTGACGAGTACTATATACAATATTACGTCTATACACAGCATTATTGGAGATGTTTTTTCTCAACGGCCTCAATTTATTATTCCAATATATAAATGACGAAAAAAACACATAACAGTAATACAAAACACAACTTGTTATACGAAGTAAAACTAATTAAATAAAATTAACCTAATAAATAAATAAAAACTAAATAATTACATATTAGTCTTACTGTAAGTAAAAAAAAAGATATAAATTGAAATGTATTATTTCGTGTAATGTAAAACAGCATTACGGAACGTTACCTTGTCTCTCTGTACATGTGCGTGTAGATTCGGACGTACGAGTATGACAATCCTTAGATGCGCTACCTAATCAAAATCTGTCCGCATAAATCCCGGACGTATGACAACCCTTCTGTAAATATATTTCAGGCATGGGCGGGGCAGACTGCCCTCCGTGCAACGGCATAGTGGAGCATGCATGGTCCCTCCCCCCCCCCCCCCCCTTTTTTTATGGAAACTGACACGGTTGTAGGTGATGTAGCCAACACCTACAACGTCCGTGATGTCAGCCCATAACACCGGGTGAACTAGGTGCCATGTCAGTGCTTCCCCCTTTGATCGTGCCGGCTACACTGAACTGGTCGGAAAACACAAACTATTTACATAGCCGGTTCGACCGACGTTTCACTCAGTGCGGTGGTACCAACCCGGGCGGGTTAAACCCTACCACCAAGTAAGGTTAGGAGGGAAGGGACCTACAGTTTTACGAGGAATCCGAACCTCGGTCAGCCTCCAATGGTTAGCGGTCACCCATCTAAGTACTGACCGCACCCAGCGTTGACTGTCTGCACCACTAAGCTATCGAGGCTGACAAATTCTCTCTCCCCCTCCATTTAAGTAAATAAACTTAGCTTTACATAGTTTAAATTAATATTTACTTTATAGATACTTTTAATGTTAAATTATTGTCTTATCCATTAAATAACGTTTACTTAATGATAAAATGATTTTTTATAATAGTTGAATGACACATTAAGAAAATAGTACTTACGCTGTAACCAACACTTACAATTATGTAATCACTAAAGCCACAGAAGGTTCTTTCTTTTAAAACAATACAACATCGTTCTTAATCATTTCACTATATAAATATGCGGGTCTGTCTGTATGTATGCCTGTCTGCGGTATGCGAAACCTCGCAGTTTTAGCCACTCCTAACATCCATAATGCTCATGAATTTGACATTTATTACCGACCCGTATTAATGGTGCGTGTCATTCGTGAAGAATTCTTTAAAACATATTGAGCGGAAATATTTGTTTGAGAAACGATGCCGTAATTTATGGACGGGGCCAATATCGAATGATAGAGACTAAGGTTTGAGTTTTGGGCTGTATTTTCCCCAATAAATTTTATTTTATTTATTGTTTATTTTATTAGAACAACAACCAGGGATACAATATACACAATACTCCCCCTTTTTGTTTAATACCTGAAAAGACAACCAAGTGTGTATGTATATCCATACTAATATTATAAATTCGAAAGTAACTCTGTTGTCTGTCTGTCTGTCTGTCTGTCTGTCTGTCTGTCTGTCTGTCTGTTACCTTTTCACGCCTAAACCGCTGAACAGATTTCGATAAAATATTGCACGGGGATGAATTGCATCCCGAGGACGGACATAGGCTACTTTTTGTCTCAAAAAACAACCCTTAAGGGGGTCAAATAGGGGATGAAAGTTTGTATGGGGAACTCAGCATTTCTTAAGTTAGGGATGTGACAATTTATATTTGGGCTTTTGGTATGAAATAAAGAAATACGTGTTTCAGCGTTTTTGCTAAATCAACCCTTAAATTAAAATAGGGGTTGATTTCAAAATTAGATTTTAGGATTTTATGAAATTTTGTACGGAGCTGAATTGCATCCTGAGAAAGAACATAGGCTACATTTTGTCTCAAAAAAACAACCCTTAACGGGGTGAAATAGGGGATGAAAGAATGTATGGGGAACCCATCATTTCTCAAGTTAGGGATATGAAAATTCATATTTAGGCTTTTGGTATAAAATAAAGAATTACGTGTTTCAGCGTTTTTGCTAAATCAACCCTTAAATTAAAATAGGGGATGATTTCAAAATTAGGTTTTAGGATTTTAAATGATTTTAAATAATTTTATCCATACTGGGGGTGGTTTTGAAGTGTGGGGTTGAGGTACGGGGGAGGAGTCCGCGGGGAGAGGGGAAGGGAGGATAATTTAATCTCTATCTTCTTTTCTCTATCTCTACTTCTTATAAAAGGAAACGTCTGTTTGCATGTATGTATGTATGTTTGAGGTAAACTCGAAACCACTTAACAGATTTTTATGCGGTTTACACCAATGTAAAGAGTAGTTCTTCAGGCTCACTATAGTAGGCTATATACCATAAAGTTAAATAGCCTTAGGGTTGAGCAGTATCAAAGAAAACGGAATATAATGTCGAATGGTCGTAATATATGGCGTTAGCAGTTCTGTTGCGTTGCGTTGGTGTAGTGTAGATAGATGCCTTTGGTAGAAGATACGAGTAGAATAAAGAGTAGATATCTATACTTATAAAATTGTTTGTCCTGACTGACTGATCTATTAACGCACAGCTAAAACTACTAAGTCTAGAAAGCTGAAATTTGGAACATAGGTTTATTTCATAACGTAAGAATCCGTTAAGGATTTTTTGGAAATTACAACTTTAAGGGGGGAAATGGGGACGACGACTTAGTATGAAAGTTTTTCTTTTTTTTTTATGTAATATTATGGTCTTATGGTCTTCCTAAACGTAGCTCGGCCTTGGGCCTCGCCCTTAATTACTTACATTCTTAGATAAGGTTTATCGCCTCTTCCTGAACGCAGTTCGGCCTTCGGCCTCGCCCTCAGTTATTTACTGTCTTCGAGAAGGTTCATGGTCTTTCTGAATGCAGCTCGGCCTTCGGCCTCGCCCTTAATTACTTACTTTCTTCGAGAACGTTTATAGTCTTCCTGAACGCCGCTCGGCCTTCGGCCTCGCCCTCAGTTACTTACTTTCTTCGAGAAGGTTTATAGTCTTCCTGATCGCAGCTCGGCCTTTGCCTCGCCCTCAGTTACTTACTTTCTTCGAGAAGGTTTATGGTCTTCCTGAACGTAGCTCGGCCTTCGGCCTCGCCCTTAATTACTTACTTTCTTAGATAAGGTTAATCGTCTTCCTGAACGCAGCTCGGCCTTCGGCCTCGCCCTTTGTTACTTACTTTCTTTGAGAAGGTTTATGGTCTTCTTGAACGTAGCTCGGCCTTCGGCCTCGCTTTCAGTTACTTACTTTCTTCGAGAAGGTTTATAGTCTTTCTGAATGCAGCTCGGCCTTCGGCCTCGCCCTTAGTTACATACTTTCTTCGATAAGGTTTATAGTCTTCCTGAACGCAGCTCGGCCTTCGGCCTCGCCCTTAATTACTTACTTTCTTCGAGAAGGTTTATAGTTTTTCTGAACGCAGCTCGGCCTTCGGCCTCGCCCTTAGTTACATACTTTCTTAGATAAGGTTTATCGCCTTCCTGAACGCAGCTCGGCCTTCGGCCTCGCCCTCAGTTACTTACTGTCTTCGTGAAGGTTCATGGTCTTTCTGAACGCAGCTCGGCCTTCGGCCTCGCTCTTAGTTACTTACTTTCTTCGATAAGGTTTATAGTCTTCCTGAACGCAGCTCGGCCTTCGGCCTCGCCCTCAGTTACTTACTGTCTTCGAGAAGGTTCATGGTCTTCCTGAACGCAGCTCGGCCTTCGGCCTCGCCGTTAGTTACTTACTTACTTTGAGAAGGTTTATAGTCTTTCTGAACGCAGGTCGGTATTCTGCCTCGCCCTCAGTTACTTACTTTTTCGAGAAGGTTCATGGTCTTCCTGAACGCAGCTCGGCCTTCGGCCTCGCCCTTAGTTACTTACTTACTTTGAGAAGGTTTATAGTCTTTCTGAACGCAGGTCGGTATTCTGCCTCGCCCTCAGTTACTTACTTTTTCGAGAAGGTTTATCGTCTTCCTGAACGCCGCTCGGCCTTCGGCCTCGCCCTCAGTTACTTACTTTCTTCGAGAAGGTTTATAGTCTTCCTGAACGCAGCTCGGCCTTCGGCCTCGCCCTCAGTTACTTACTTCCCTCGAGAAGGTTTATGGTCTTCCTGAACGTAGCTCGGCCTTCGGCCTCGCCCTTAATTACTTACTTTCTTAGATAAGGTTTATCGTCTTCCTGAACGCAGCTCGGCCTTCGGCCTCGCCCTTTGTTACTTACTTTCTTTAAGAAGGTTTATGGTTTTCCTGAACGTAGCTCGACCTTCGGCCTCGCTTTCAGTTACTTAATTTCTTCGAGAAGGTTTATAGTCTTTCTCAATGCAGCTCGGCCTTCGGCCTCGCCCTTATTTGGTTACAAACTTTCTTCGATAAGGTTTGTAGTCTTCCTGAACGCAGCTCGGCCTTCGGCCTCGCCCTTAATTACTTACTTTCTTTGAGAAAGTTTATAGTCTTTCTGAACGCAGCTCGGCCTTCGGCCTTGCCCTTAGTTACTTACTTTCTTTGAGAAGGTTTATGGTATTCCTGAACGTAGCTCGGCCTTCGGCCTCGCTTTCAGTTACTTACTTTCTTCGAGAAGGTGTATAGTTTTTCTGAACGCAGCTCGGCCTTCGGCCTCGCCCTTAGTTACATACTTTCTTAGATAAGGTTTATCGCCTTCCTAAACGCAGCTCGGCCTTCGGCCTCGCCCTTTATTACTTACTTTCTTCGAGAAGGTTTATAGTCTTCCTGAACGCAGCTCGGCCTTCGGCCTCGCCCTCAGTTACTTACTTTCTTCGAGAAGGTTTATGGTCTTCCTGAACGTAGCTCGCTCTTCGGCCTCGCCCTTAATTACTTACTTTCTTAGATAAGGTTTATCGTCTTCCTGAACGCAGCTCGGCCTTCGGCCTCGCCCTTTGTTACTTACTTTCTTTGAGAAGGTTTATGGTCTTCCTGAACGTAGCTCGGCCTTCGGCCTCGCTTTCAGTTACTTACTTTCTTCGAGAAGGTTTATAGTCTTTCTGAATGCAGCTCGGCCTTCGGCCTCGCCCTTAGTTACATACTTTCTTCGATAAGGTTTATAGTCTTCCTGAACGCAGCTCGGCCTTCGGCCTCGCCCTTAATTACTTAATTTCTTTGAGAAAGTTTATAGTCTTCCTGAACGCAGCTGGGCCTTCGGCCTTGCCCTTAGTTACTTACTTTCTTTGAGAAGGTTTATGGTCTTCCTGAACGTAGCTCGGCCTTCGGCCTCGCCCTCAGTTACTTACTGTCTTCGTGAAGGTTCATGGTCTTTCTGAACGCAGCTCGGCCTTCGGCCTAGCCCTTAGTTACTTACTTTCTTCGATAAGGTTTATAGTCTTCCTGAACGCAGCTCGGCCTTCGGCCTCGCCCTCAGTTACTTACTGTCTTCTTTGAAATACGAATTTCACGCGAGCGGAGCCGCGGGCTCAGCTAGTAATATATAAATAAATATACATACACATTATTTTAAATCAAACAGCTTTACTCACGGTCCCACTCCGAGCTATTTGGCTCGACGTAAAAACCATATATATACCACAAGCTGAGCCCGCGGCTCCGCTCGCGTGAAATTCGTATTTCAAAGAAGACAGTAAGTAACTGAGGGCGAGGCCGAAGGCCGAGCTGCGTTCAGGAAGACTATAAACCTTATCGAAGAAAGTAAGTAACTAAGGGCTAGGCCGAAGGCCGAGCTGCGTTCAGAAAGACCATGAACCTTCACGAAGACAGTAAGTAACTGAGGGCGAGGCCGAAGGCCGAGCTACGTTCAGGAAGACCATAAACCTTCTCAAAGAAAGTAAGTAACTAAGGGCAAGGCCGAAGGCCCAGCTGCGTTCAGGAAGACTATAAACTTTCTCAAAGAAATTAAGTAATTAAGGGCGAGGCCGAAGGCCGAGCTGCGTTCAGGAAGACTATAAACCTTATCGAAGAAAGTATGTAACTAAGGGCGAGGCCGAAGGCCGAGCTGCATTCAGAAAGACTATAAACCTTCTCGAAGAAAGTAAGTAACTGAAAGCGAGGCCGAAGGCCGAGCTACGTTCAGGAAGACCATAAACCTTCTCAAAGAAAGTAAGTAACAAAGGGCGAGGCCGAAGGCCGAGCTGCGTTCAGGAAGACGATAAACCTTATCTAAGAAAGTAAGTAATTAAGGGCGAGGCCGAAGGGCGAGCTACGTTCAGGAAGACCATAAACCTTCTCGAAGAAAGTAAGTAACTGAGGGCGAGGCCGAAGGCCGAGCTGCGTTCAGGAAGACTATAAACCTTCTCGAAGAAAGTAAGTAATAAAGGGCGAGGCCGAAGGCCGAGCTGCGTTTAGGAAGGCGATAAACCTTATCTAAGAAAGTATGTAACTAAGGGCGAGGCCGAAGGCCGAGCTGCGTTCAGAAAAACTATACACCTTCTCGAAGAAAGTAAGTAACTGAAAGCGAGGCCGAAGGCCGAGCTACGTTCAGGAATACCATAAACCTTCTCAAAGAAAGTAAGTAACTAAGGGCAAGGCCGAAGGCCGAGCTGCGTTCAGAAAGACTATAAACTTTCTCAAAGAAAGTAAGTAATTAAGGGCGAGGCCGAAGGCCGACCTGCGTTCAGGAAGACTACAAACCTTATCGAAGAAAGTTTGTAACCAAATAAGGGCGAGGCCGAAGGCCGAGCTGCATTGAGAAAGACTATAAACCTTCTCGAAGAAATTAAGTAACTGAAAGCGAGGCCGAAGGTCGAGCTACGTTCAGGAAAACCATAAACCTTCTTAAAGAAAGTAAGTAACAAAGGGCGAGGCCGAAGGCCGAGCTGCGTTCAGGAAGACGATAAACCTTATCTAAGAAAGTAAGTAATTAAGGGCGAGGCCGAAGGCCGAGCTACGTTCAGGAAGACCATAAACCTTCTCGAGGGAAGTAAGTAACTGAGGGCGAGGCCGAAGGCCGAGCTGCGTTCAGGAAGACTATAAACCTTCTCGAAGAAAGTAAGTAACTGAGGGCGAGGCCGAAGGCCGAGCGGCGTTCAGGAAGACGATAAACCTTCTCGAAAAAGTAAGTAACTGAGGGCGAGGCAGAATACCGACCTGCGTTCAGAAAGACTATAAACCTTCTCAAAGTAAGTAAGTAACTAAGGGCGAGGCCGAAGGCCGAGCTGCGTTCAGGAAGACCATGAACCTTCTCGAAAAAGTAAGTAACTGAGGGCGAGGCAGAATACCGACCTGCGTTCAGAAAGACTATAAACCTTCTCAAAGTAAGTAAGTAACTAACGGCGAGGCCGAAGGCCGAGCTGCGTTCAGGAAGACCATGAACCTTCTCGAAGACAGTAAGTAACTGAGGGCGAGGCCGAAGGCCGAGCTGCGTTCAGGAAGACTATAAACCTTATCGAAGAAAGTAAGTAACTAAGAGCGAGGCCGAAGGCCGAGCTGCGTTCAGAAAGACCATGAACCTTCACGAAGACAGTAAGTAACTGAGGGCGAGGCCGAAGGCCGAGCTGCGTTCAGGAAGGCGATAAACCTTATCTAAGAAAGTATGTAACTAAGGGCGAGGCCGAAGGCCGAGCTGCGTTCAGAAAAACTATAAACCTTCTCGAAGAAAGTAAGTAATTAAGGGCGAGGCCGAAGGCCGAGCTGCGTTCAGGAAGACTATAAACCTTATCGAAGAAAGTATGTAACTAAGGGCGAGGCCGAAGGCCGAGCTGCATTCAGAAAGACTATAAACCTTCTCGAAGAAAGTAAGTAACTGAAAGCGAGGCCGAAGGCCGAGCTACGTTCAAGAAGACCATAAACCTTCTCAAAGAAAGTAAGTAACAAAGGGCGAGGCCGAAGGCCGAGCTGCGTTCAGGAAGACGATTAACCTTATCTAAGAAAGTAAGTAATTAAGGGCGAGGCCGAAGGCCGAGCTACGTTCAGCAAGACCATAAACCTTCTCGAAGAAAGTAAGTAACTGAGGGCGAGGCAAAGGCCGAGCTGCGATCAGGAAGACTATAAACCTTCTCGAAGAAAGTAAGTAACTGAGGGCGAGGCCGAAGGCCGAGCGGCGTTCAGGAAGACTATAAACGTTCTCGAAGAAAGTAAGTAATTAAGGGCGAGGCCGAAGGCCGAGCTGCATTCAGAAAGACCATGAACCTTCTCGAAGACAGTAAATAACTGAGGGCGAGGCCGAAGGCCGAACTGCGTTCAGGAAGAGGCGATAAACCTTATCTAAGAATGTAAGTAATTAAGGGCGAGGCCCAAGGCCGAGCTACGTTTAGGAAGACCATAAGACCATAATATTACATAAAAAAAAAAGAAAAACTTTCATACTAAGTCGTCGTCCCCATTTCCCCCCTTAAAGTTGTAATTTCCAAAAAATCCTTAACGGATTCTTACGTTATGAAATAAACCTATGTTCCAAATTTCAGCTTTCTAGACTTAGTAGTTTTAGCTGTGCGTTAATAGATCAGTCAGTCAGGACAAACAATTTTATAAGTATAGATATCTACTCTTTATTCTACTCGTATCTTCTACCAAAGGCATCTATCTACACTACACCAACGCAACGCAACAGAACTGCTAACGCCATATATTACGACCATTCGACATTATATTCCGTTTTCTTTGATACTGCTCAACCCTAAGGCTATTTAACTTTATGGTATATAGCCTACTATAGTGAGCCTGAAGAACTACTCTTTACATTGGTGTAAACCGCATAAAAATCTGTTAAGTGGTTTCGAGTTTACCTCAAACATACATACATACATGCAAACAGACGTTTCCTTTTATAAGAAGTAGAGATAGAGAAAAGAAGATAGAGATTAAATTATCCTCCCTTCCCCTCTCCCCGCGGACTCCTCCCCCGTACCTCAACCCCACACTTCAAAACCACCCCCAGTATGGATAAAATTATTTAAAATCATTTAAAATCCTAAAACCTAATTTTGAAATCATCCCCTATTTTAATTTAAGGGTTGATTTAGCAAAAACGCTGAAACACGTAATTCTTTATTTTATACCAAAAGCCTAAATATGAATTTTCATATCCCTAACTTGAGAAATGATGGGTTCCCCATACATTCTTTCATCCCCTATTTCACCCCGTTAAGGGTTGTTTTTTTGAGACAAAATGTAGCCTATGTTCTTTCTCAGGATGCAATTCAGCTCCGTACAAAATTTCATAAAATCCTAAAATCTAATTTTGAAATCAACCCCTATTTTAATTTAAGGGTTGATTTAGCAAAAACGCTGAAACACGTATTTCTTTATTTCATACCAAAAGCCCAAATATAAATTGTCACATCCCTAACTTAAGAAATGCTGAGTTCCCCATACAAACTTTCATCCCCTATTTGACCCCCTTAAGGGTTGTTTTTTGAGACAAAAAGTAGCCTATGTCCGTCCTCGGGATGCAATTCATCCCCGTGCAATATTTTATCGAAATCTGTTCAGCGGTTTAGGCGTGAAAAGGTAACAGACAGACAGACAGACAGACAGACAGACAGACAGACAGACAGACAACAGAGTTACTTTCGAATTTATAATATTAGTATGGATATTTAAATAATTAGTAATTTTAATGAATTAATCAAAGTAGTGCTTATAACTATTTTAACTTCAATTCTCACGTTCAACTCTTTTGCTATTACCTACTTACATTCCACTATATTAATCGAATCTCAAACATCCAAAGGTTAAATGGAAGAAATCTCTAAGAAATAAGTCTGCTTTTTCACCTCATGTAAATATTGTATTGTGCTTGTACCTGTAATTAAAGTTTTATTTAATTAGGTTTTAAAAATTATATCTTGAAGGTGGACTTAGTTCTGGTCAATACATTTGGATGTACTAAATCTGGCGAGCGTGCTACACATGGAATTCAGTAAATTTTTTTAATTATTTTTTGTGCAAAAAATCATTTACTGCAATTTCGAATGTCCATGGAATCCATCAGTCACTTGTGACCAGGTAAGACTGTGCCACATTTTTTTATTTTTTTTTATTGAAACTGACACGGTTGGCTACATCACCTACAACATCCGTGATGTCAGCCCATAACACCGGGTGTACTTGGTGCCACGTCAGTGCTTCCCTTCGGTCGTGCCGGCTACACTGAACTGGACGGAAAACACAAACTATTTACATAGCCGTTTCGACCGACCTTTCATTCAGTGCGGTGGTAGAAACCCGGGCGGGTAAACCCTACCACCTAGTAATATAAGAAGGGAGTCATATCCCTTAGTCGACTTTTACGACATGCACGGGGAGAGATGCAGTGGGGATATTCTTTTAAAGTACCGTACATACCGTACCGTACCGTACATGTCGTATTTCTTAAAAACAATCTTTAAAATGGCGTCACCAGGTATTGATGGTCAAGCCAGATGACCTGCAGAGCACCATGTTCCGACCAGCAAATATCACCTCCGGGAAGGTATGGTGCCGTACCGGAGACTTTACCTTTGGATTGCTGGATATACTAAACTAGAGGAGAATACAGCTGAGGCTGCTACGCGGCCATTTTACATCCAGTACGGTGGTACAAATCCAGTCGGCTATGAATTGAGCCACCACCTAGTAAGGGGTGTTTTGGAACTTACCGATTCCGAACGGTGAAGCAGCAGGTGTATTCTTTTATTTTTTATTCATCAGAGACTGCACTCGGATTCGTCATATTTTAACATTTAACATTTTGCCAGTTCGATGATCACAGCGAAGAAGAACTGGCAAGAAACTTCGCTGTATACTTTTTTTTTTACGTGCACTTAATCTACATTTACAAAAGTGTTTGCCACTGCCTACATAGTACGGGTAAAGATATTTCTAAAAAATTCTAAAAAATACAAAATGTTTTCTGTAAGCGTAAACCATTCATATAACATGTTGGAGCCAATTGGAGCAGGCCAGTCTCCACAAACAGCACCCGTTCACGAGCATCACGCCAGGGCCAGCCATCGCCTCCCTCAACCATATTTGAGGGTGAGAGGCGACCCGGACCAAGCGTCACCGTAAGCAAAGACCTTAAAGCGATGCACTACCCCAGCGGCAACACGACATGAGTTTTTTAGGATTCTTGTGCACATTCAGTTATGATACTATTGCTTCAGTCACACATTCCTATAACGTTATAGTATAGTATACGTCAGCGGTTCTCAAACTTTTTTCGTGACGGAACCCTTTTGGAAAGCGAAATATTTGACGGAGCCCTAAAATAAACAAAAATTAGTTTTTGTGCATTCTTTGAACAGGGAAGGAAACAGGTTAATAATTATATTACAGTGTAACAGTTACTTACATAATATTATAATATATAAGAAAAAACTATAATTAAATATCTAATGGGAGGTATGAAACTGTGACGCAGTGACGTCTGCGCAGCCGAGCTGAATCGAGCCAGAGAGGAGAGGTGTACTTATTTTAGATTTGTTTTTCTCGTATTCTCGCGGAGCCCCCACAGAGGCTCCGTGGAGCCCTAGGGCTCCGCGGAGCACACTTTGAGTATGGATGGTATACGTTATAGTAAAACGTATTAAGAATAACAATTTCACTGATAATAATTCTGACTAAAAAAGACTTAGTAATTAAGTGTGCCAGCTGTAAAGAGCCTGGTTTGGCATGTAAATTTTTCTGTAAAAAACAATATATAATTAAATTCATGTCAACCGGGCTTGAAGATCGGACCCTGAGATAAAGAGTCCAAGCCAAGACCGCGCCCACCATATGCCGATTTCAAATGTTTGCTGCCTCCAATCCACACGGCCTGTGATTACGTGATGATTGTCTTAATCGTATTTCTAACGTTCTACTCAAAACGGATGAGTGAATGGCACTTAAACACGAGTAGTTCATTGCGAAGTGGCATGCATATTCATGATCCAAATTTAATCACGAGTGAAAGTATATAATTTACATCTGCTCTTCGTCACCAGCTTTAGTCATCCGTATCTTAATCCTTTGCTTGGTACTGCGCGTGTGAGCAGATAATCTCGCGATGAAGCATAAATTATTATCTTTATAGATAATTTTAATTTTGGAGTTAAATATAAGCTTGTCTTCAATGCTGGGATGGAAACTTCATTTAAAATGTGAACAATACTGAAAATTTTGCTTACATGAAAATAAGGTGGTTTGAAAAGACACTAATCAATTTAATTACAATTAACTAAATAATTAAAACCTAACTAACAAATGTATAACATTGATAAAATTAACCTAATAAATAAATAAAGAAAAACTAAATACTAACATTCAAGATTACTGTAAGTAAAAAACTTCGTCCAATTCCTCCGACTCCGCCACAGTACCCAATACGCTGGCTGCGTTGCCCCTTTGAATGGCTAGGCCTATTTGCTGAAAAAAGAAAGACTTGGCGCGTCGGTCACCAGACTTATCAATAAGGAGCTTTCCTAGGACGTTTCCGAAAGTCCTTGCGTCGGGTGACCACAAGTCAAGTGTTTCCACAGCAAAGGCCAGGAATTCGAAGTGGCCGCTCAAGCCAGCGTATTTTTTAATTTTCTGGTTTTGTGCACCTAGAGCGGCGGAGCCAGCCGAATTGGACGAGCCGGCAATATGGGTAGGTGCGAAGGTGTCAGCACACGTCGCGTCCCATACTAAAGCCTTTCCCCGGCTCCATGGGACAAAGGTCATGCCGTCAGGCCTCTTTCCGTCGTCCCGACATAGGCCTGGTGGTTCCAGCAGACTGGGAAAGTCCGCTGTGGCAAGGGCCCTCTTTATAAGCAGATTGATGTTGCTATGTCGAGACCGACGACCGGCACTGCGCTGGCATGCTAGTCCATGGTGGCCGAACGGGTCGACGTCAGTACCATAAACACAGACGTGTGGTTGGCACACCTTCGCACCCACTCGTAGAGCAACGGATATTCTTACTGTGTGGTTATCTAAAAGTGTTCCCATATGAGGGGAGGGGTACGCGTGTAACCAAGCCCCCGCTTCTCTCTCCGAAGATGCCAGGACCCGGGCGCGAACGGTTCCCGATGAAGCTTGAAGCATTTCCGCATGTATGATTTTTATTCTTGGCAGATCCCAGCCTTTCTGTGAACCAGGGAATATAGGGGGACTCTCTCCGGGACATTGCGCCTTCCAACGCTCCGTGGCTCCACTCAAGTGACTGACCTCAAACTCACCAAGTGAGGGTTTAAGTATATTTCCTATGAGGTTAAGTCCGCTATGAGCGGAGCCCAGGAACGCTGGAAGGGCGACATCCTCGACCATTCGAATTCCGATCCCTCCGTATTTCACAGGAAGGGTGGCCTGCCTCCAAGATGGTGATTCTAGACTCACATTTAAAATTTGTTGCATACAGCTTTTAATAGTATTATCCATAGCCCGCATACTTTTTTCGTGCCGCCACATAGGGCTACAACGAAGGAAGTATGTGAGTCTTGGGATACAGAAACAATGGCGGAGCAGAAAGAGGGCAACATGTTTGGTGATATAATTTAGGCGACCAGAGAACAGTTCCAGTTTGTCCTTCTTATCCTGAATGAGCAGCGGGATCGACTGATCGGTCAGTGGCGCCCCGAGTAAGAATAAGTTTTCCCTTGATAAAATCTTTATGTCAGGAATTTTAGCATTGAACTCACTGAGAACCTGATCTTTTTCCACTTCCGCAAATCCGGCTGAGAAATATATTTGGCACTTTGAGAAATTTAGATTTAAACCAACTTTAGCGAAATTTTGTAAGATGTTATCTAAATCATTCAAAAGAGTGTCCTTATTACCCGCTAATACCCCATCATCTAAATACCATAGGTTTAATTCAGAATTTATTTGCTTTATTGCGTCCAAAATGCCCAAGCTGAAGACGGGTGGACCCAGCGGATCGCCCTGTTGACAGCCGACCGATGACTCGATCACGCTGTTTTTGTATAAAAGTTTGGATGGGTTTGAGTAGCACTGAGCTAAATATTTGTAGGCCTCCGGTATGTGTTCCCTTACCGCCCCGAGCATTGAGTCCGAGCATTGTAATTAGAAAAAATAAAAACTTATAACTATATAAAAAAAAATTACTAAAATTTGGACGGGGATGGAGCGAAGGTTTCGAGGACACCCGCCGCATTCCCACGCTGTTTGCAGATACAGAATACAGATTACTCTGCTTACCCCGGTTGTCGGGATGTAGCGTGTGGTATATGTATGTATGGTTATAAAAATATACTTCCTGGTTTTCGACTAGGTTTTCTGTCCGGTCCGTTCAGTGTAACCGGCACGACAAAACGAAAGCACTGATAAGGTACGGTGAAATTTCTCCTAGCTGTCTCTTATTTCGAACCTTCGATTGTACAACTATGACGCTTAGTAGTTTCACTCGAGAATAAATCTGTTTAGCCATCTAAAACATCAACTCATGAAAAATGAATTGACATTCCGAAGGTGTCTGCGCTATACGTTTAGTTGCATAAGGAAATGCAACCGGACCGTCGTCGTCGCCGCCCGCCCACACGAAGGCGATGAAAGAAATCGTAACGAGTATACTCCACCGCACACAACACGACATTTGACCTTGAAAACTTTTTTTTGTTGAAAACAGAATAGGTAAATAATTGTATTTATAAAACATACAAACGAAATTTGTCTAAATCAAAATGTGTAGGTACTTATCTAAATCGTACACATTAAATCTAACTAGACAATTACTACAATAATATATATTATTATATTATGTATGTACCAATTGATTTGTTCGTACTCGTCTTTACTGCTGGATACTTTTAGAACTCTCTATATATTTTAACAAAAACTTCGTTAAGGTATATTGTGATTAATTTATTTAGGGCAAGCAAGACTGGAATAGGTGGCAGAGGTGTGTGCGGATCATGGGGCCGACGAGATTAGTCGTCTCTGTCTGTCCTATTTCGAGACAAGTGTGGGTGGCAAGGTCAAACTCGACTGTCTTCTTTTATGAGTTCAACTATACCAATATCTTTGTCCGATCTTTGTCCAAACGGGGGTTCGACAGCCCTGTCTGACCCGTTAGCATTACGGTTAGTCATTAAAATATACTCGTATTTCGTCATACATGTATTCATTAAACTTAGGAAATTTACTGAAGAATCAGTATTCAGGTACCTAAGTAAGTACGTTGGATGTTCTCAGGGTCGTGAGCTAATTGGGAAGAAGCCTAAAGCTTCAAAAACGTGCTATTCGTACTGTCATGGGTATGAGCCCAAGATGATATTTCTTAATCTTGCAGTTTTTTTTAAGAAACTTGGAATTGTGACAATGCCCCGTGAATATAATTAGACAAAGCATTCTTTATGATCGCCAAAATATTCAAAACACTCCTGTTTAACGGCAGCTTTCATAGTTAAAACACAAGACAGAGCAACTCAGACCTGTGACATCACGATTAGCCAAAATGTCCAAAAGTTCCGTTTTCAAAGGCGTAAAGGTATAATGAATACCTAAATCAGAGATATTAAAAATATTGTAAAAAAATTTTATGTTTCATGTTATGTCTGAGTGGCAGTTTGTTCAGATGAACAGTTTGTTCAGGCAGATTAAATTAATGAAACTATGAAACTAAACTATATGTTTAAATGTTTACCTCACATTTTTTATGCAATCCGTTATGATATACAGAGCAAAAAGCGGACGTATTACTTAATGCAATTTCTTACAGTAATCATTTCACATTTGTTTGCCTTGCATGCACCACATACATTCTTAATATTGCGTTTATAATGTTTATTTCCTTGCGTAAGAATATTTTTAAATAAAACTATCTCATTAGCAAGAGGTTACAGGAAGGTTAAGCTTTAAGCGATTTGACTTAATAAGATTTGCATTATATAACTAATAATGCAATTACATAATCAGTTTATTTGACTTACAACTTTTTACTAGTTGTGTCGAGTTTATATTTATTATATTATTTAGTGAAGAAAACGTAACAGCTATATATAGAATTTCATTTATGTAATTCGGCATGGGTGGCTTAGTCAGAGGGTCCAGAGCACATGCTCCGACCAGCCAATATCACCTCCGAGAAGGTAGGTGCCATACCGGAGGCATCCCTTTCGATTACAGGTTATGCTGGACTACATAGATAATACTGGATATATATATACTTTTTCAGTAACAGTAAGTAAACAGTAATATACTAAGGGCGAGGCCGAAAATCGAGCTGCGTTCAGGCAATCGATATACTTTCTCGAAGAATATAAGTCACAGGGGGCGAGGCCGAAGGAAAAGCTGCGTTCATTTATTCGATATGATTTTTCGAAAGCAGCAAGTTACTGAGGGCGAGTTCGAAGGCCGAGCTGAGTTTGGGTAAAAGATAAAATAAAAAAGTTTAGAAGAATGAATAAAATCTCCCCAATTCAATTAGGGCCAGGTCGAAGGCTGAGGAGAATGTAATATGATACGGACCCTCTTCACGCAGGGAAGTAAGGATAAGGTTGGGTTATAGGGTTAGGGAGAGGGTATAATACATACTTTTTTGGTACATTTTAGTAAATTGTTCCCCTATGAAGCCAACAATAGATTTAATAACCTTCCTCTCCCCCACAAATTTTTGAAGTCAATTAATACATTTCATTTTCACCAGATCGACCTACCACAGTGCCAAATCTATTAATACTTCAATCGAATCTCTTTGTGTTGCCGACGTTTTTGCGAGTCGTCGGCGCGTCAAGCCGCGGCCATAAACGTCACATTCCGTCTTCAAGTATTCGATTTCAAATCAAATTATCATTCTGAACATAAATCACGACCATATTATGGCCTGTAACCCTTTGTATGTTGCAAGACCATTGTGTCTATGCTCCGAATTGTCTGTATGTACCACGCATGTGCACAGGTACATAATAAGTTATGTGCGTCTTTGTACACAATAGGAACTTTATGAAAATTACAAAAAATTATGCATGAATTTTCTGCAATGCAGAAGGTGGAATTATTGCAGAATGAAATGACTTCCAGCCATCTGTGAATACAACAATGTATGCGAAATTGTAGTGTAGAAGTTTCCCCAAGATGTTTTCCTTCGCAGGAGTGTGATTTGTATGTAGGATGTATATTTGTATGTCTCTTTCTAAATTGTTTTATCTTCTTTATGGATATTATTTTGTCAAAAAAAAACTCCCCATTTTTAGGGTTCCTTTTTTAGCATATTTTAGGGATCACTTCGCTGTCCGTCGTTCCGTTCTGCTGGTCTGTCCGAGCTGCATTCATGTAATAGATACATTTTCTCGAAGAAAATAAGTCACAGAGGGCGAGGCCGAAAGAAAAGCTATAGGTACTTAAGATACTATACTTTCTCGAAAGTAGTCAGTGAGGGCTAAACCGAAGCCAGAGCTGCGTTCAGGTAAAATACATACTTGTCTGAAAACCGCAAGTCACAACAAAGATATAGTGAAAAAAAAATATAATAAATAAAGGTTGACTGTAAGAAATCTCTGTAAGGGATAAGTCCGCCTTTGCACCTTAAGTAAATTTTCCAATGTATTTGTTACTGTTTAATGTTTACTGGAGCAATAAAGAATTTTCTATCTATCTATCTATAGATTTTTCGAAGAATGTAAGTTTAGGAGAAGAACAAAGCGTTTAGATAAACGAATGAATACATCTCCAAGAAGTAAGTCAGTTAGGGCCAGGTCGAAAGCCTAAGAAAATGTGATATGATACGGAACCCTCGGCGCGCGAGTCTAACTCGCACTTGACCGTTTTTTTAGTAAATAAATCGCACTTTCAGCACCTATACTCAAATCCATTTAAAAACATTTGCCAGTAGATGGCATTAGAAATAGTCTTAATTTTTTTTCGCTGTATGTAATATAATGGACAACCAAATATTTTTTAAACTGGAACAAATTAAGATACGCAAGAACATAATATCACTAAATCTATGTACCTTTTAGAGACCAATAGAAAGATTAATGACTGCTAAAGACGTAAAATTTGCAAATGAATGCAATATTTTGTTCTAAATACGAATAGGTAACTGTGAAATGTTTACTGCTTGTTTAAATTAATTACCATATTATGTAAATAAGGCCATCGTTTCATTCTCATACTGTATCACCACTTTTTTGTTTTGTTCGTTTATTAATACAGTAGTACTTAATTGCGAAACAGGTTTTAGATTTTTTTTATAGAAGTTTTATTATATCGAATAGGTTCTTTAATTTCATTCCGCGCATACAATTCGCCAATTTATTGCATTGAAAATTTTAAATATTTTCAAATAAATGTAATTTGTGCAATATTTCAGATTTTATCGAATATATTTTACGGTATCATATTAAAGGTATGCATGGGGATTTTATTTGTGATTGATATTATGGTTGGCCTTATAAACGAAATTGTTTTACCCACTGCCAATTGGATACATCGAATATGGTTGGCATTTCCGCACATCCCAACAATCCTTTGTTCTTACACCTTTTAACTTATAATAATACCAAATCGACAGACCGACGCGGCTGTAAGCCGAACCTCTTGTTAGCCAAATGATACCTTTTATACTGATGCAAAACCACGGAATGAAATACTTAGATAGAAGGGGCTTTAACTTGTAGAGAGAAAGAATATAATCATTTTTTTTCTAGGTTCTATAAAGAGTAAGTTGCTATTAAAAATGTAATAATGAGAATTTTTTTTACAATATAAAGTTATTAATTAATAAATTTACATGATTAAACTAACTACTACGTACTTAAAATGATATATTTAAATTAAACTAAATAAACCTAATGTACAGTAAAATTTAGTACTTATTTGAGTGTTTATACTTTATTGAACTGAACACCAACTTACAAAAAAAGTAAACACAAAAAGCCAGCTTAATGCCATAAGGCATAACAATATATCTGACATTTCAGGTGTGGGAGTGGTAGGCGGACACGAGAGACGCGAGAACAGTTTAAAACAAAAATACAAATTAAACTACATACGAGTACTACATAGCTAATTGTAAAATAAAGATAAAAGAAAATAATAATAACATACTGACGTGTATAAATTATACATTCATAAACATAGTAGGTATATAATTAAAACCGATACGACGATAGACAAAAATACAAATATGTACATCTCTGTCAAAGTTGCTTACTAGCATATTTTCCGTCTTCTTCAAATGAAGTGCGTGCAGATCAAATGTGTATGAGTAACAAGATGAAATGTATACAATGCCAATGCAATGTATGGGTATTTATTACGATGACAAAAGTTAATAAAAACATAATTGAACGGTGGGAGGATCAAAGCAAACGAGATACTAAGATATTTCGTTTAATGGATGGCTGTCATTGGAACGCAGGCTTGAGTTTAGATCAAATAATATGTATAATGTCGAAGTTAGATAGAATTGGTTTATTGCTGCACAAACACTTTGTAAAGGTTAGCAATACAGAAAATTCAAAGGCGGACGTATCCCTTACCTTTCAGTCCCCTTTTGGATGTTTTTTTTTCTTTTATGGAAACTTATACGGTTACATCACTTACAACATCCGCGATATCAGCCCATAACACAGGGTGAACTAGGTGCCATTTCAGTGCTTCCTTCGGTCGTGCCGGCTACACTGAACTGGGCGGAAAACACAAACTATTTACATAGCCGCTTCGACAGACGTTTCATTCAGTGCGGTGGTACCAACCCGGGCGGGTTGAACCCTACCACCTAGTAAGGTAAGAAGGGAAGGGACCCACAGTTTTACGTGGAATCCGGTCCGCCTCCAACGGTCGTATCAGACGTGCGTGCGTACATTTCAGGACCACGGTATGACCAAAGGAAACCACTGATATGGCACCTAGTTCACGAGTCCAAAAACTATCGCGTGTGACGCTATGTATGCACACATTTCATAATATTCCCCACCGCAGGCACCAATACACTTTTTCCGCACTGACTCATGCATGTCGGGGACAGCAATCTTCGTGGGCGGCTCATTCGAGAGTGATGACTAAAATCATCGGGCATTATGTCAAAATTATGCAGTCTCTAACATTGCTGATTTTGGCAAAATTTACTTTACATGGTGCGACGACGCGATCGAACGGGCATTTATTATCTTTTAAACGGTTTGTGCTACTTGCAAGTTAGATTTAGTTACGCGATACTAGTGTGTATCACGCTATAGGCCATCATTATTATTGATACATTGAGTCGAGTGAAATTTTCTAAAGTTGTATTTTTACAAACATACATACATAGCGTCATTTCCCAGTTGGGTTGGCATAGATAACGGACCTCCACGTGCCACGATCCCAGCACACCTCTGCCGCCTCTTCAACTCTCATAATATTAGTAAGTTTTACCCGACTTTTTTACCGAACTGCGGCGAAGCAAACAGGAGGGTAATGTGTTTAGCCTGAATGTTTTGTTGAAAGGTTGAAACTTTTTTTTTATGTAATCCGGTATGGAGGGGCCAAAGCACATGCTCAGACCAGCCAATAACCTCCGAGAAGGTAGGTGCCATACCGGAGACTTCCCTGAATTGCTGGCTATACTGGACTAGAGGAGAACACAACCGTGGCTGCTATGCGACCATCTTACATCCAGTACGGTGGTACTAACCCAGTCGGCTACAATTTGAATCTACCACCTAGTAAGGGGCAAGGGAGCGATAGACCGCGTGTGGTGGCGTGCCTTGGGAAAGGTCTATGTCCAGCAGTGGACCGATACGGGCTGATGATGATGATTATATGTTGAGGAGTCAGAAACAGCTTTGGTTTAAATAGAGAAATAATAAATCAGTGACACCAAGTAATTAAATTATTTTACTTTATATTTATGAACTTTTTAAGATTGTACTTTATTAATTACATATAAACTAGCATATTTTAATTGTCTAAAAACGTAACGTTCATATATCTTGATGTTAATTACTTATATTGTTCACTCGACTTGGAGAAATATCGTGATATATCACCTTAAACCATCCCTAGACAAATGAATTATTTAATTTCCTGTTTATTCGTCGCAAACAAACAGGTGTTGCATTTTATTATACAGATAGAAGCTCTCAAACTGTAATCTATGTGCATTTTACACACCTACGAAGTCATACCTGACCTGATGTACCTGCCGACCTCGGTAGCTCGGCGGTGCGATCGATCGATCGCCATTCGTGATCTTAAGCACACCCGGCCGCGGTCAGAACTTGGATGGGTGACCGTTCGACCGTTGAGGCTGACCGTGGTTCGGATTCCACGTAAAACTGCACGTCCCTTCCCTTACCTCATTATTTGTTAGGGTTTCATTCGTCCGCCATGGTACAACCTCACTGAATAAATTTGGCCGATCAGTTTTTTTTTCGCTCTATTTTTTTTATTTATTTATTTATTTTCGATTACATCTTACATGTTAAGTATTAACAATTTTTGTCTCTTAAACTAAACATAGTTTGTTTTTTAAGAGCACAACATAAGTAAATTAAACGGCTTAAATTAAATTAGAGGACTTATCTACAATGTAATTAATTATTTACCATAATTTAATATTTTGAAGTGTAATGTGAATGTACGTGTGTGTGAGGGTGTGTTGTGAGGGTGTATGCATGTAGGTGTGAAGGAATGAGAATGTTTATACATTGTAATTTTTTGTTAACCTAAAAGATGGAACCTATGGATTCCTTATCTGTCGGACTACCGGTTGATATAACGAAACTAAGTAAAAACAATCAGTGTCATAGTTAAAATAGCCAGAGAATTCCGGGTAGTATTGGAAGAAAAGAATAACCAATGTCGAAGTGGATTATGGGAAAACAACCAAACTTCACTGACAGAAATATCTATTTTCTTATAAAAGTAATTTGTAAGTTGTGCTGAAAGTCATTGTGTAAGTTATGCTGAAAGACCTTTAATTGCTCCTATCGAAATAAAATATACAGTAATTTAAAAAAAAATCATGTATGCCCATTTTACGAAGTTTTTTCTCTCTCCTGGAAAGTTGGTCGAAAGTGACAATGGTGGTTTTTCCAAATAGCTCCTCAATTGTTCGTGCATTCCGTCAGCCGACACGTCTCAACGGCACCACTGACATGGCACCTAATTCACCAAGGTTGGATGAACTGACACGTTTATAAAGACTCCCAGGTTGAAAGTACCCGATACTCACACTCGACGGTAGACGATTCCACACCCTGGCGGTGCGACAGAGGAACGTTTTTTTGGAACGATGGTTACTCAAAAGCCTGTTAATGAGTTTCCGGATCTCCAACAAGAAGGACGGCCCGGCGCTGTGTTGAGTCCAAGGATCATAGCAGAGCGCCAACTGAAGAGGCAAGTCATTTTAGGGTTCCGTATCCGTCGTACGGGACCCTATTACTAAGCCTACGCCGTCTGTCTACCTGTCTGTCTGTCCGTCTGTCCGAGGGCTGTATCTTTTGAACCGTAATAGGTAGCCCGTTGTTTTCACCGAATATGTGCTATTATGGCCGATATAACAACAAATAATAAAAATAAGAAAAAGTAAAAAAAATCACGGGGTCCCCGAATACAAGAAACTAAAACGTGTATGCGCGCCATCTACCGAAAAGAGTATGAAGCATTTAACTAATACATAGATGGCGTAAGTGGCGCTGACCATGACATGGCGATACGGAACTTTCGGTGCGAGAGTTCGACTCGCATTTGGCCGGTTTTTTTTATTCCTCGAAAGGAACAACATATTATAATAATCCTTCACGCAAGTTTCTCCCGCCCTGTATACGGGAGGAAGACGTTACTTTACTGTCATTACGTGCACTGATTTGCGTGCGTAAATGTGACGTCATTATCATTATACCGGACGCCACGCCATCGCCGCCAGCCCGCCAACGCTCCCGAGCCGAGTTGGAGCTCTACAGGGTTCCGAAGTTATCAGGCTTTCAGCAATTTTTATTCCATTAGACACGCCGAAATAGGTTTTATATTTCTTATATGGTGAGCATCTATTGATACTTGCGAGTACATCCTGTGTAGCTCTTATTTTCAGTAGGTATTTTTTAGGCAGATATTGATTTAGAAGTTTGATTTGGAGAAAAAAAATATATTTTTATATAGGTATATATATATTGTTTATAGGTATATATTTTATATAGGCTTTACTGAGGGACCAATGGTGCAAACCTGAGCATCAGTGAGGCACAGTTGTTTTATGGATAGCGCGACATGTCGCATCGTTTCACCTACTGTGTCCAATCCTTTCACCCCCCCCCCCCCCCCCCCCCCCCCCCCCTCTTCTGTAATTGTTTAAATGTGTGTGTTAATTAATATTTCCTTGTTATTTCTTTATTGTTTAAATGTATGTAATAAAAATAATGTAATGCTGTAGGGGAAAAAATAAATATTTCTTTCTATCTTTCTTTCTTTCTTTCTTTCTTACGCGTCTAACGATGCCCATGGGTATTCTGTGATGCACGGGAAATGCCGGCCTGACAGGAGCTATTTCACGCCCCTTTTGAACGGCTATGCAAATTGTTCGTGTCCTCCGTCAGCCGACACGGCTCAACGGAACCACTGACGTGGCACCTAATTCATCAAGGTGGTGTCAATAAACAATGCCAGCAGATTTGCGGACTGGTGCTGGGCTGTCTACAGTCTAGCCTGTTAATACAACGTTTGAATATACCCAGGTTAAAGGATTCCGGAAACTCGCCCGAAGATGTTCCACTCCCTAGCGGTGCGACAATGAAACGATTTTGAGAATCGATCGGTTCTCAAGAACTCAATGTCAACAACAGAAAAGTGCTGAGGCTCTCTGCGATGAGTTCTGCGGAGGTAGGACTGGTGGCATGGATAAAGGGATGCTAGTTCCGCAAAGCAGCGCCCGTGATAGTTAGAAACCTATCTGTAAAACAGACTAAGCGAGCCTACAAAATATTCTACACGCACTATGTCAAATTGAATGTCCAGAACAGGCCTGTGAAAAAAACGTATGACAAATTACACAAATACATACATACATACCGCACGATGTATCCCGACAATCGGGGTGAGCAGAGTAATCGGTGTTGTACTTGAAGGGCTCTGGTAAATTACAGCACAACACCAACCACCACGTTTAGCAGGACAAGATGACTATCAAGCAGCCAGTAAGGCACGAAAACCACCTGCTGCATTACTCGGTAAAAATACCGTGTCAAGGTGAGAGGTGGCTATCCTATCACCCTTCAACACGGAATCTTTTCCTTATCTCTTAGTCGCCTTTTACGAAATGCACGGCTAGAGATGCAGTGGGATATAATTTTTTAGTACAGGCTCCACACGGTACATACGACCAGTTAGAACGTATGACAAATTCTAAAGTTGTGTACGTTAAATCGAAATAGTAAATTAATGAAAAATTAATAAACACATTGCTGGCCGTTTTCACGCATTGGTCGGAACAATAAGAACAACTGTGTCAGTAAAAAATATGTTTATTTTCCCTCACGAAACCCTCAATATTAAGCGGATTTTTTTACATAATTACGTGCATATCGTGCTCTCGTCGAGAGTCGAGACGCAAGATGACGTGCGTTTGAGATTTTTCGTTCGGCAAGTACAATCGACATTAAAAATTAAAATACACCTCTGAAACCCTGTCATACCCTGGCATAATCTTTCCACATAGACAGTTTATTGGGACAATTTGAAGGTTAATAAGTTCGACAGGGTCCTACATGCAAAGGTTTTTAATTTTGTAAGAGTGTAAAATGTATTGCCGGATATATTGAAAGCATTCGCGTGCATGTATGTGTTGGATAACTCGTTGAGAACAGATGCATAGATATACCTACATACAAATGCGGTAGGTACTTATAGAACGACGTACGGAACGAATGGAATCTGGTTAGGAGTTAATTTACTTCCTACCTATTTATATTTCACTACACTATTACAATCAACAACATCCAAAGGATTACTGGAAGAAATCTATGTAAGGTATAAGTCCGCATTTCTTTACACCTCGGGTAAATTTTTTTAGGGTGCTTATTTCTGTAAAATACTTTTGGAGTTGTAAAGTATTTTCTATCTATAAGTATAATTTATTTCAACATACAAGGAATTAGCATTTCCATTCAACGGGGGAACGCTGCATCCGTCATGGGGATAGGCTTGCCAGGTGCCCGGGATTTCCCGGATTGTCCCGGGCTAGGCTCCAATGTCCCGTGTCCCGGGCGAAGGGTAATTTTGTCCAGGAGAGTGCAATTTATCCCGGGAAGAGTCCAGATGCCGATGAAGTGCTCAAATTAGCAATTTCCTTCTTTCATTTTAGTGTAGTGTTGCTAACTAAAGTTGTTCGCTTTAAAACAAACGCTAAAAGTTCGCCGTAAAAATTATAGCAGAAAAATATTGATCTTTTCTTTCTCCATCATATTTATGAAGGACTGCAGTAGTAGATATGTCCCGGGAAGGCTAACATCAGATCTGGCAAGCCTACATGGGGACTATGCCGCTGATCCCCATAATGGATAGATATTTTTATTTATAGGTTATTGGTTAATTTACTTTATATATTATGCTTCTATTTTATGTTACGTAGTATAGGTTTTCAATTTTCTTAAATATTATTATAGGTTGTATATTTCATTCGAATAATAACTTATATGTTACTTTTACTCTAAGTTACTCAATGTAATAGCACAGTGCTATGAAATACAACAATTCATTTTTATTAATTAATTTATTAACTCATGTTGAATGAATATATGTTGAGCTACTATTTAAAATATACATAGTTACCTATTACGTAGGTAATGCTGTAATAATAAAAACTTCAAGATATGTATAATTTTTTTATAGCATAGCATTTACGGTCATACGGCATACCTACACCTGCTGCTTCACCGTTTAAAACCGGTGTCAAACTGTAGGTCCGTTCCCTGGTAGGCCTCTTACTAGGTGGTAGCAGTGGTAGGCTCAAATTGTAACCGACTGCATTTTACATTTCCTGTTTGAAATGAATCGAATATTCTTTCGTTCATTCATATGCTTTGCTGGAGTAGCTCCAGCACTGCACTGCAGGGCAGAGAGTATTAATGTTTTTATCTTATGGTCGTTGGTTCGAGCCCCCCCTTGTGCAATTTTTTGTTTTTTTGTTTTTTAAAGCATTGTTTGGGTATTAAAAATTGATAATGGTAATTTTTTTGTAACCACAAAAAAACTCATTCTCCGGGACCAAATGATCCTTCGCCCGGGACACGGGACATTGAAGCCTAGCCTGGGACAATCCCGGAAATCTCGGGCACCAGGCAAGCCTAGTTGGGACAGAGATATTCCCCGGAAGACTATTTATTCCACACCGTTGTAATGCGATACAAAAACGATTTAGAGAATCGTGCCGTGCGAAGAACCCTTAGTTTGACAACAAAAATTTATAGGTGTTCCGAAGCTACTGATTTGAATTTCACTTTGACTCTTACGGAAACTAACTAGGTGACCAAGTGTTGACACGGCGCACTGGAGGGCGTACCAGATCGGGTGAGAAATGGTCCTATAATATTAGTCGTGTAGGCGCGGTGAGCGACAACAGTCTCTGCTATCGTGTTATTGTGGGTAATTTCAACCTCTTTTATTTATTTGCAACGTCCTGTCCGATAATTGATGTATCCGAGGCGTTCATAAATACGCCTTACATTGCAAAACCTCAGTTTGAGGAGGATGCCTGCGAAATATCGACTTTGCAGTGAGATCAACGAGAAACGTTTTTTTCCCCGGAACGTACCGGCTTAGTGCGAAAATCGCTCACTTTGTATTGGATCTGTCACATTATCTCATCCACTTATATCTATATCTAAATTATCCTGTCGAAGAGCCCTGTCCCTGAAGAATTTTCAAATCGAATCAAAATATACTTTATTATACTAACCTAACTAAACTATCAAACTAACCTTTGGGTTGCGGGAGTGGTGTATGGGGGCGGACAATGTAAGCGTAGAAATGATACAGGTCGGTTAACGAAAGCTGGCGCGTGCACAGTACTCACACCAATGGAATTGTGCAAGTGCGAGTGAGACATATCGGGGCATACGCATCACGAAAACCCGATCTGTCTCACTCGCACTTGCACAATTGCATTGGTGTGAGTACTGTGCACGCGCCAGCTTTCGTTAACCGACCTGTAGTACCTATGGATAGTTACTATAAAAAAAAAACTTGTCAAGCAGCTGAAGGACTTTCAGGAAAAAGTTAAGAATGCTGTTCATTCAACTCGGTCATATAAATATTATATATATAACCCTAGTCGGGACTAGGGTTATTATATACTTTACCTTACTTGGCACATTTACATACACTTGGCTCCTTGTTGAAGTACGTTTGCCAATATTGTAGTCGAGATGAACTGAGAAACATTAAGATTTTTCTTAGATAAATCGAAATATCAGATCAAATGTGAATTTCTTAAATGTTGTATAATACAAATTAATATTAACAAAAATAGATAAACAGGAAAACAAATACCTATAATACCTATAAAATATATATATATTTTTATATTTATTGCTGAAAGGATAAACAAATAAACGTAACAAAAAAAAAATTACGTAAAAACAAATGTAACCAATAAAAAAATTCAGTAGGTACATATTAATTAAATTTTTATAAATAAATATTTTTTTTTAGAGATTAATATTTTGTAAGTACATATGTAGTATCAATTTTTTGCACAAAAACTGAAAGTAAAAACAATACACGAGATCCAGGAACAAACTAGTACAAGAGTACGGGATGGCGAACTTATTACTATGAATTATTTCTTCGAGTCGACCTTAACAAATTTATAAGTCGTCCTAGACGAACAAACGTGTGAATCCCCCCGGCCGACAATACAACTAGCGTAATATAAATTTTACATCGGATAATGTTACATTTAGTGAAAATACCCGCACCCCGACTCGTATCCGTGTTTTATGCTATTATTTACTCTGCTCGTCTCCGCGATAGAGATTCTGTTACTGGCAGTAAAAGTTTATTTCTTTATAAACTTTTATTAGTATAAGCGCTAAGAGCTCTTTGCGCTCTTTTGTTGGAAGCTGGCGGAGGAGAATCAGCGTGTGGTAGGCTGTGGTTTGATGGTTTCGCACAGTCCTCGGCAGTAAAGTAATGTATATCGAGCTTTAGAAAGAGACAATCCGGTTGTAGAGCGTCTCGTCCCTGTCGCACGAGCTCGCACGTCTCTGTGCGACAGAGACGACGCTCTACGAGCGAATTGACTATTTCTAAAGCTCGCCGAGCATTATTTACTGCCTAGTAGTGTACGTGCGAGCCGGCGGTTTTAGTAAGACTGCCGCGCTTCTTGCCAATTTAAAGCACTCTCTGCTTTACTGTGGGACACTGTCCCATAGGTACGATATTTGCCGCTATGTAAAGTTGGTCGTGTTAACTATAGTTGTTAACTATGGTGTGCTTGTGTGTGAGTATTGTATTTTTAAATGAAATAAATGAAAATATACTTTATTTTACACCATGGTATAAAAGGGTCACAAAAGGCGAGTTTAATGCCTTGCAGCATTCTTTACGAACCGACCTTTGGGAGGTGAAAAACCCGTAGCGTAGGGGCAGAGATTGCAGTACTAAAGAATGGACAGTAAATACATAATTTAGACAAATTTGTGCATAGATACATACAACCAATATACATCCCTACATATACTATATAATTACATATATACAATAAGAAAAATGAATATTGTCAAAAAAAATAATAAGTATTTTAAAATTTGCCCTCCAGATCCAGCGAAAGGCTGAAAGGATAAAAGGATGAAAGGTATTGTTTTTTTTTCTGATATTGTTGATTTGCTGTGACATTTTTTATGTCTATTAAACTTTTAGGGTGTATTAATTATGCTGAAGGTTAAAATAGACAACTTTTTGCCTAACATTTCTTGATAATATTGTTGTTATGTACGAGTATTATACTATATACCTACTTGATAATATTGTAGGTATGGATTATGTATGTGTGTGAGATGATGAAAATATTCATAACATTTGGGAAACAATGAGGAAGGAAGTTTCCATTTTGATACTCCGAATAACCTTACTAACTTTCTTTTAACGTTTCTAAAACCTTTATAACTCTGTGGCACATATCCTATAACCATCCTTCGATGTGCAGAAAAACGTCAGTGAAACTCCACGTTATTCTAGATTTGAAGGGAACATGGAATCGACGTCGGCGGTCGGTCGTTTCCTGCAGATTTTTCACTTTCTTTATTAGAATTAAGAATGTATGATGAAGAAGGACGAAGAACCAGAACAGGAATTTTAAACTCCGCCTATAGCCAGGATGCGAACCACATCCCAGCTAGCTCAACGTTGAACCGGATAATTTATTTTATCACTAAAAACCTATAATGATTTTTTTCAAATGTTTACCTTACTAGGTGGTAGGGTTTATCCCGCCCGGGTTGATACCACAGTACTGAACGAAAAGTCAGCCTCGGTAGGTAGCTCAGTGGTGCGGTCGGTCGACTGTTGTTAAGCAACTATTCTCAAATCAAAACAAACGTGCAGCTCGCGCAACAAAATTTTATGGCTCAGTGAAGGGAGATTCCCTTCACTGAGCCATAAAACTTTATTATGCGAACTGCACGTTTGTTTTGATTTGAGTATAGTAGGTGTGAATCCTATAGTGGGAGTTACCAGTCATGCATGATAAAGTTTGGCCGCATGGTGGTAACTATTCTTTAGGCTGTTCTTAACTAGTATTGAGGGGGGACCAAACTGTCCTTACAAAAAATACAAAATGGCGGCCATTAAAAAAATTTTTTAATTTGTATCATAACTCAAAAATGCTAAGTGCTAGAGAAAAACTTCTTTAAAAAAATATGTTGAACATAAAATTATCTATAATGACTTTTTTCATAAACCTAATAGTTTACGAGAAAAATGCTTCACAAAGTGACCATTTATTCGTCGTAGGCCCGCAATAATGTAAAACGTGGGAACTTAGTAGTAAATCGTAAGTAATAATACAACTCAATTATATGTGTATTTATTATATGTGTATCGGAAATGAAATGGTAATAAATAAAAGGCAGCCAACAAATTATTGAGAGTATTATGGTTGAATTGATCGAACTGTTTGCAATATTGAAGAAAGATTAGTATTAAAATGTTCTGAACAAAATCAATATATGAAGAAAAAACCGTATGTTTGGATGTCCGGTTTTTCATTATTTTGGAGACCGGACACAAGCCTCAAAAACCGGACTGTCCGGTCCAAAACCGGGCATCTGGCAACCCTGGTGAGCAAATCCGGTCGAACTGGGACACCCTATATAGACCTGCTCCTTCGCACTACGAGTTATCTGACAGAGCTTTCTTCTATCAGCCTGGCGCGGTAGCGGCGGACACTAATGTTATTTACAACACTATGAGAACTCTATTGCAAATAAGAAATGTGCCACAGCACTATAAACTGGACGATAACATTATTTGGTATGCGGTCGTAAAGAGAGTCTGTCGAATTTACGTAAATTCAAAGAATTTGAAAGAAGAGAACCGCTATTGTCGCTTTTTTATGGAACCCGACATGGCCGGCTACCATTACACCCCTGATGTCAACCTTATAACACCTTGGTGAAGTAGGTGCCGACCAAAGGGGAGCCCCTTTGGTCGTGCCGGCTACACTGAACTGAGCTGAAAACAAGAACGGTTTTCATCAACTCTAGTCGCTCCCGCCCCGACTCTCCTCGCTCCCGTCCCGACTCTCCCCGCTCCCGCCTCGACTCTCCCCGCTTCATTCTGCGCACCCCTGATTTTTGGCGCACTCGGCACTTGCAATATTACAAAGACGCTTTGTTTTTTATTCTGTTAAAAACTATACCTATGCTATTACTAAGCCTACGCCGTATGTCTGTCTGTCTGTCCGTCTGTCCGTCTGTTCGTCCGTCCGTCCGTCTGTACTTCCGTCCGTACGTCCGTCCGTCTGTCCGTCCGATGGCTGTATCTTTGCAACCGTAATAGCTAGCCGGTTGAAATTTTCACAAATGTTTATAATGGCGGATATACAAAAAAAAAATAGAAAATGTAACAAATCAAGGGGCATCCACATACCAGAAACGTGTTTTTTTCAAGGTTTTTTTTTTTGTGTTTCGGAAACCTCGGGGAAAAGCCCAATATCAACAACAAAAGGGCGCTAAGTCTCTCTCCGGCGAGTTTGAATCTTGATGGTGTGACAGGTCAGTGTATAATTTAACTGCACGCACACCATTCTCACCAGACGGCTTGCAGCACGCACTTTGATAAGTGAAGAGTAATATAGGTAGACATAATATTATTTCGTCTTTTATGGAGCTCAGGTACTCACCGGGAGCATTCGCGCTGCGAACACAAATTTTGACTATTGACTTTTTTTGTAAATTGAGTATTTTTCTCAGTTAACATGCTATTTTCAGAATTTTTTTTTTACTTTCGAGTATAATCATTATTGATGTAAAAGTAGTATATTACATAACCTATATAATTTAATTAAAATTATTAAATAAACTAGAACTACCTATCAAATAAAATTTACCTGCCAATATTACTAATTAAATAACTATATATACTTAACTAAAAACTAAAAGGTAACTTATAAATTATAGATTTCCTCACGGGGCATCGTCCCCGGGATGGTTCCCAGGATGGAGGCCGCGTTGCCCCTCTGTATCCCCAGACAGATCCCGGAGATATGAGAGGCACCACGGGTTTCCAGTTGCGGTCACTATCCTGGAACCCAGCTCAAGGACGAAAGCCTTGGCCAGAAATTAAATTTATTTGTTAGTATAACTTAAAAAAAACTAACCAGGGAAACACATAATACCTAATCATACAACATCTGAAATACAATACTATTAAGCAGCACTACGAGTTCGTTGCCTTTGCTGTGGAGACTCTTGGGGTGTGGAGTCCGGACGCTAAAGACCTCGTGAAGCAGCTAGGTCAACTGCTTATTGAAGCGTCCGGGGACCGTCGTGCCAAAGCGTTCCTCACACAAAACATCAGCCTTGCCATCCAGCGCGGGAACGCGGCGGCTGTCCTCG
Organism: Nematopogon swammerdamellus; assembly: GCA_946902875.1. Lineage (NCBI taxonomy): Eukaryota > Metazoa > Arthropoda > Insecta > Lepidoptera > Adelidae > Nematopogon > Nematopogon swammerdamellus. The sequence goes on from OX336345.1 coordinate 17,671,866, forward strand.
GGACAATGAATGATGTCCCGAGGATGCAGGAATATTTTTATTTAATTTAAGTTGTTACATTTCTGTTTAATTTAATTTTTCTTTGTCAAATAAAAAACATATTTTTTCGTCTAATACCTAATTGGTCATACATTATGAGTTTTTGTTCGCGGCGCGAAGTTCGTGAAAGTAATGTTTCCGGTGAGTAAGCTCCTTTAGATTATTTTTCACTTCTCAACTCTTCTGGGTTTTTGAAATCTATGATATCGGGTGTAACAACTCGATATATTTTATAACGTGACATGATCTTTGTGGTATATACTGCGTGCGTATGATTTCGGTGTGGTTTGCGGAAGTTTGTCGTTTATCTTGTATGATGTAATATTGTGGAAATTTTAGACCGAAATTCAATGCACTTTTTACAGAAATAGTAGGTAGTCTGTCAAGTATCGTACAGGTCGGATAACGAAAGCTGGCGCGTGCACAGTACTCACACCAATGCAATTGTGGAAGAGCGAGTGAGACAGATCGGGGCATACGCATTACGAAAACCCGATCTGTCTCACTCGCACTTGCACAATTGCATTGGTGTGAGTACTGTGCACGCGCCAGCTTTCGTTAACCCACCTGTACTCTATTGAACAAACCTTCTTCTGCCTGCAATGGGCCCGGGTGTTCGATGAAGCCATGGAGTGGCTGTGGTTCGTCATCTGCCTGTAGTGCATCTAATTTTATATTTTTTGTATTGCTTCCAAACTGGGTGGCTGTGCTCGAGGTCGAAGCCTTAGGCGCAAAATTATGATCAAAAATTAAGACATTAATTTTGTTCATAATTTTTTGTTTCAATATAATTTTTTTTTTATGGAATTGTTGTAGGTTCTTTTTAACAGGAATTACATTATTAAGAGTACCTATCCACTTTTGTCAGCCTCGGAAGCTCAGTGGTGCGGTCGGTCGACTGTTGTTAAGCAACGGTCAGTCCTTGGATGGGTGACCGCTCGACCGTTGGAGGCTGACCGTGGTTCGGATTCCACGTAAAACTGTATGTCCCTTTGCTTTTTACCTTACTAGGTGGTAGAGTTCATCCCGCTCGGCATGGTACCACCGCACTGAATGAAACGTCGGTCGAAACGGCTATGTAAATAGTTCGTGTTTTCCGTCCAGTTCAGTGTTGCCGACTTGAATTAAAGGGAAGCACTGACATGGCACCTAGTTCACCCGGTTTTATGGGCTGACATCACGGATGTTGTAGGCGATGCGATGTAGACAACCGTGTCAGGTTTCATAAAAAAATCCACGTAAATGGTTCAATCGAAACACGAATCGGTGCACCTCGGCCGGATTCGAAACTCGGACCTTGAAATCAAGAGCATTGTTGAATATGAAGATTGCTACACCAGCCGGCCGCAACACTGGTCGTGGAGACATGTGTATCACTGCACGTGGATCTCGGTGCATTCCTCGTCGTGCGGTGGCGCTGTACCACTGCGCAGCCGCCGCGCCGCCGCGGTGCGACCTCCTACTACAAGCGAGCTGCCCACGCGCAGGCGGGGGTGCTGATGCTGTCTTTATGCACATTCATAATCGTTCCTGTGTTGTATGTCGAAAATATTTATTTATTTATTTACTAGCTTTTGTGTAAATCTGTAAGTAATGGTCATGGAGTAAGTTACTTTGTTTTATGAGATAATGCGTTTGTGGACTCTATGTATGATACTAAAACCAAATGGACGATTTTTAGAAACCTTTTCTGTATGTATATATGTATGTTCCTCCATAACTCTTAAACTGATCATCCGAATTCGACAAAACTTAGTACAACCACATTTAACTATACGGGACGCAGGATAGGTTATACAGAATAAAATCATCTTATCTTCTTATCACACGTTTATTATATACATATATATGCTTATTAAAGTATCTATGTAGTATTCGTACGTAGTTTATCATACATATTTCTTTAATCTAACACATTGTCACAAACTATTCTTGCTCGCCTGCATGTACTTCTCCCACATCCCAAAGGTTAGTTAGAATAGAATGCCTCGCGGCATTAAGCTCGCCTGTTGTACCTAATTTTGATAAATTGGTGCTCAATAAAGAATATATACATACATACTTCTGGTTACGCTAAGTTATGGCTTTCATACAAACCGAATGGTTCCCCGCGCCGAAATAAAGGTACAGTAGTGGGCTTACTTACTTTTTTATTTTTAAATACGAGAGTTACGCGAGCGAAGCTGCGGTCAAAAGCTATGCTAACTATAAATGTACCTTTTGTCACAGACGGTTTTAATTTTGAAATAATTATATAATTTGTATTTTCTAATTTTCACTGAAGACGACATAAGTCGAAATATTTGCATTAACTGTAATTTTATTATAATATTAATATATAAAAATTCGAAATAATTTTATGACTGATGAAAATTGCATACTGTATAAAGGATAAGGACGAGATGCTAAAGGGCGACAGGCTGACCACGTCGCACCTTCACGGTCCTTCCACCGAGTCATGCAGTAGGTGGGTATTCGTGCCTGACTTGCTGCTTGACAGTTATCTTGTTCGAATGCATTGGTAAACGTGGTAGTCGGTGTTGTGCTGTAATTCAGCAGAGTTCTTTCAGCACAACACTGATTACTCTGCTTACACGGGTTGTCGATATACAGCGTGTCATACTACACGTATGAAATTTCCAACATGAAATTGTGTTGTTTATTCTACCAAAAGAAAAGCCAACAATACCAAATCGAAAACTATAGAGAGTAGAGAAAAACGTTCATTGTAGACACGCAAGATAATCTGCTGGGTCCGTGGGCTCGCATGCGGGCGACTTACTGCCGACATCGCTCATACGCGCTGACGCAGAGCACGAGACACACTTTGCTGATGACACGCCGCCAATTCCATCATCACCATTGTTGTATATTTTTGTCATAAACAAAATGCTAAAATTCTTGTAAAATTCTAAAATTCTTAAATTCTAAAATTCTTGTGTTGGTCTTGTAATAATATGTATAAAAAAAAACACAATCGAAGTTTCTTGCCGCGGTTCTTCTTCGTTGGTGTGATCGAACCTGGTAGAACAAAACTGTGACAAAAATTGTGACAAGTTCGAGTCATTCGAGTTCAAGCATTCATAAAATTTTACTACTGTCGAACTTGTCACAATTTGTTTTCATATATTAGCTTCGATTGCACAACATTTCACTTCTTTCCCTTTAAAATTTTGGCTTTGCTGCTTTGACGTTCATGTTGAGTACTAAATTTTACATGTCATTAAAAAATGTTACACGTAAAAAATATTTAGGTTTCTCATACAGAGAGGTTTCTCTTACACAAATTTAAAGTAGGTAAAATGAAAAAATAAATTTTTAAACTACATGATTTTCTCCAACACATTCATAAGAATGTGATAGCATTCGCAGAGGTGTCGCGCGGCGTCAGACAGCGTGGCACGCTACGCGTGTCTCCGCCATTATTTTCTCATCTAGGCGAGTCCTAAGTGCCTCACCGGACGCGCACCCACCTCTCTCCGTGTCGAACCTCGGGCTGTTTCCTTTCTACACTTCCCATTTCCTGTCTCGTGCCTCGACAGTTGTAGACATTGGGTGATTAACCTGGGCGTTAAATTGTGTGTGGGAGTTGTTCCTTTGCGAAATAAATAAAAATGCTGATTTTTTATATCTCTTTGTTTTTACCCGATATGGTTGGTTACATAGTCTGCTGCAACCGTTACGTCAGCCCGTTGCATCTTATTCCTGTTGAAAGTAGATGCCATGTTTATCTTTGGTTGTGATTTTACTACATTCTCTTTCATCTAAAGATGTTTTCGCTGTTTTGAAGATAAATGTTTGATTGAATTTCTACACTATTTCATAGACATACTTATCCGATAATATTTGTCTACAGTTTCTTTCTGGCTTATTTTCGGGAAGGATTATAGTCTTAATTGTCTTTGGTCCCACTAAACCAAGAATTATCTCATGGATACACAAGGAAACATACATTTCCGACAGGTCATCTTATGACTAGCTGAATCAGATGATCCTCCTATGATCCTCCTTCCCGCATTATTTATGTCCTTTCTATCGGAATCGAGGAAGAAATAAAAACCAATAGAACTCGTTAGAAATTTGTTCGTCCCCACAAATCTAATTACAGTGAACAAACACGTTACAGCCACATTGTTAGGTTAATAACCAAATGCACTCCACTTCTTCAATTTTATGGTCTGTCAGACCTGCCTCGTACCCATCGTGTTCTTGTTATATTTATCGTTGCTGGTTGTGAAGACGGTATAAATACGAAGTCATTTAGAGATATTAATGTCAATTACACACGAGGAGTAAGATGTTCTCTACAGGGAGGCTGTAGGCCGAGTGGGTGCGGAGAGATTCCTTCCATGGACCCATTTGTTATGACTCTTGATTCACCGATTGTGCTGATGGCATGGAATGTGCTTGGTTAAAATTTAATTATACGATCATTTATTAATGTTTATTAGATCTGTTTATGGTTCAAAGGGTAGTTTTAACATACGTTCAATGTCATTGGACTAATGCTAGTCAGCAAGAGATACCCGTCTACAGTTAGGACATTGAAGTTGTGTTTTAAGTTCATATAATTGACCTTAAGACTCACCCAGTCACTATTTGCACTTAGAGTAATAGTTGCCTGCCGTTACGAGTAGTAGGGAGGATAAATAATAAAAACATGAGGCAGTTTATTAAATAGATGTTTTGAATCCGAAAATAAAAAATAAAAAAGTACTGTTAACAAGTAGAAAAAGGATCTAATGAATCTAAACTGAACTAATTCACAGCAATGCCAGTTGAAACGTTCGTTGAACGCAACAATTTTATCTCACAACAGCAACTTTTCTATGAATGAAAACGCGTAGGCTTTTCTTTATCTCTTTCCAGCACCTTACATCTCTTCTGTTTCACTTAATTTAAGACCTTCTGTTTAGAATATAAAGTGTAAATTCGATTTGATGTTTCTATGTAAGTTAAGCTTTTAGTAAAATGAGGAGTTGTGAACAGGTGCTCAGTTGGAAGAGAGGTTTACTTTGTGTAATTGCTTACTACCGGCCCACTACCGTGATCGGAGTCAAGCCATTCATCTTATAAAATAATAAAGCCCATTTAAAGGTGCTGCAACGATTATTTCTTACAATGACACGTTTAGCTGCACGCTGGGTGTCGGCTTTGCATGGGAGTTGCATCTACTATTGTGGGTACTTCGTTGTTTGGTTTATTTTTTGTTTTGTCTATGACTAGATGTTTTAAGTGTAATATTTAACTTATATTTTCCCATTTACATTAATTAACTATTACTTTGATAATTTTGTGTTATATATAGGTATGTGTGGATGTTACAGTTTCTGCAGTTGTTGCAGAAATCCTAATTATTAAGAATGTTAACGGTTTTTTTAAGATGTTATACTAAACTGAATTAGGAAGTAAATTCGAATATTACAAGTTTATCAAATCAAATCTACTACTGTGTGTCCGGGAAACATCTTGGAACATACCGCGCCGCGGAACATTTTCTCTGTACACCAGTGGAGATATCGCCCGCAACATGTTCCGCGACCCCGCTATGTTGCTGGCAACATTCGCGCAATATTGCACGCGGCACATAGACTCTGTGTTGCGCGGCATGTTGAAAGGCTATTTGCCACTAGTGAATCCAAAGTTTCCAATCCAAGATCATAAGATTTATAGTGTCAGTGTAGCAAGAAACTTCAAAGACGAGATGTCTGAAGACATAATCCAAGCAGGTACTTGCGGCAGAGGTCAGCAACTGTGAACAGACAAGAAGAAAGAAATTGTTTATCAAAGTACAAATTAAAAGTTCAAATTGTCACTTATTTTTCTCTTGTTCAAGTTCTTCTAATTTTTTTTTAAATTACACGGCCCTTACCAAATGTTACACAACAAACCACAATATCTCAAGCAAGAAGTCGAACAAATTCAATTGACAGCGACAACATTTTAACTGCTATCACAGTATCACACACGACCACCACTATTAATATCCGAACGGTGCACAGTGACTAATGGTTTCCTATACGATTGTTCCATACCGTTACTGTGACTTTCACAATTCTGGTAAAGTGTTGCTTTTTACCTTCTCGACAAAGCTCAAGATCGTCTAGGAAATGTTTACATAGAATTAAAACAAAAGGCCTTAGAGAGTTTCTCTCGGCCTACGCCTGATGGTCGATCCATGGGAGATTTGAGTTGTTTACCCGCATGGGACTTGCAGTAAACTGGTGGGATGGAGTACTTGGAGGGAATATATTACTATGAACATTGCTAAGTAATTAGTAATGAAATTATTTATAAAAGTGAACCTTAAGACTATTTTGTATTTATCTTTTCATCCATCCAACGTTGTAATGTACATACACACGCTGTATCCCGACAATCAGGGTAAGCAGAGTAATCTGTGTTGTGCTATAAGGACTCTGGTAAATTACAGCACAACACCGAACACCACGTTTAGCACAGTATACGGACAAGACAACTAAGGCACGAAGAACCCACCTGCTGCATGACTAGGTGGAAGGACTGCGCCAAGGTGAGAAGTGGCTAGCCTGTCGCCCTTTAGCGCAGTATCTTGTCCTTATCCCTTAGTCGCCTCTTACGACATGCACGGGGAGAGATGCAGTGGGGCTATTCTTTTTAGGTACCGGCCCCACACGGTACAATGTACATACATATTTTTAATATTTAACTAATTGTATACACTCATAATTATAATACTTCTAGATTTATTTTTATTGTTTTATGTAAACCAACATGACAAATGGTGTAGTCGACAGAGCCAAAATCACCTCTCCTCAGGGTGAGGTGCGGTGCTTGTAGATTTGCGGACTGTTGCTAGAAACATATTTTCCGCCGGAAGACAGTTCCACACCAACAACGGTGCGACAAAGAAACGAAGATGGCTTCCCAAAAGTCCAATATCAACGACAAAAGAGTGCTGAGTCTCTCTGCCACGAGTGCTACGGAGTTAGGGACTGGTGGCAGGGAATAAGAGGATCATCTGTAAGTTTCGGGTCAACAACTAGAAGGATGCCGCTATTTTCTAGGTGTCATTTATTCTATTGATAACACATTTATTTTAATGAACTAAAGTCGTATACTACAAAATAATTTATTAAATTTATAATTGGGTTGATTAATCATACATTGTTTGTGCATGGGAACGATATTCACCGGAACCTACTAGAATATTTTCATCGTGTAGTCTGCTTAAAGATATTTTGCTCCACCATAGAAACAGTAATTATTATGCCATATTACATCATAACATAATACCTTTCACCAGTATCCTGTCATTGAAATTGTTTAAGTAAACAGAACATATCATCGTGCGTATGGAAAGAGTCACAACGCTTTATTATGTAAAAATAATAAAGAAGCTTAGTAATCAAAACCACAAAACCGAAGAAGGAAAAGAAATGTCTGCACCGAGGAAATGTCCGAACATATAATGAATCATCCAAGAGGAAGTTTCTTCAGACTGCATAGACGTGAACTCATCGAGAGAAACAAACAACACAAGCTATGAAGGCGTCAATCTTCTGTAGTCTTCGGTCATCGAAAGGTCATCTGCTGTTTCTTCTGAAGAAGACCCACTGGAACAGCAAAAATTACACAGTTTAAAAGTGGTCCTTTAGAAAAGCGATTGTTGAATATTACATGTAATTGTAAAGCTATTATGACAAATCGCTAGCCTAGGATAAAAGGAAGAAATAAAAAGCCTGAAAAGGGTGAATGTTGTTCACACACAGAGGGTTCTGTGTTCATTTCCTTCTTAGACGCATGGCGAGGCGCATTATCATGCGGTCCCACCGTGTCTCGCGACGAAGTTCACAAGAAGGCTACTTTCTCATTCATCATGTAGCCATCCGTGTCAGTTTCCATAAAAAAAAAGTATTATAGATAATTATTATAAATACTAGCTTTCATGCCGTAAGGACTAAATTGACTACTTCATGAATTATTTTAAAAATTTTTGAGACTTACGTTCCAGAGCAATTACATCGGACAGCGCATCTGACACAAAGACGATGGACGGACGGACGGACAGACACATGACCCATTTTTTTTATGGCAACTGACACGGTTGGCTACATCACCTACAACATCCGTGATGTCAGCCCATAGCACCGGGTGAACTAGGTGCCCTGTCAGTGCTTCCCTTCGATCGTGCCGGCTACACTGAATTGGACGGAAAACACAAACTATTTACATAGCCGTTTCGACCGACGATTCATTCAGCGGTGCGGTGGTAGCAACCCGACCGGGTTGAACCCTACCACCGAGTAAGGTAGGAAGTTAAGGGACAGTTTTAAGTAGGAAGGTAAGGGACAGTAAGGAAGGTAAGGGACAGTTTTACGTGGAATCCGAACCACTGATTTTATAAGGGTCCATTTTATAAGAGTTCCATAACCAGCATCGCTGGCTATGGAACTCTAAAAAGAAAAATAATATAACAAAATTAGACTAAACGTTTTGGTCCTTACGAAAGCTGTCAGTTAAGTATGTACCTACCTAGATGAAAATGACGGTATGGGTGGCTGAGTCAGAAGGGCCAAAGCACATGCTCCGATCATCCAATATCGAGAAGGTAGGTGCTATACCGATTCGGTATTACCGAAGTCTATTTTTGGATGTTTTGTCTGTACTGGACTAGAGGAGAACATAGGCGAGGCTCCTATGCGGCCATCTTACATCCAGTACGGTGGTACCAACCCAGTCGGCTACAAATTAGTAAGGGGCAAGGAAAGGGTGGAGCAGCTGGTGTAGGATGAACATAAATTTTCCGTCAGAAAAAACTAATTGGTACACGCCGATCGGATTCGAACTTCGGACCTCTATGTAATAAATAAGTCTGCCTTCTATATCGCATAAAATGTGCAATGCATTCATTCGTATAGGCATAACAAAGTTTATTGGCCAGTCATTGAAAATGCATCAGGAAATTTAGTCAGATTCCATAAAGAATTGAGCCCGGTAAAAGTTTTTGGACCCTTCTAAGGCACCTTCCACACTGTGATCGACATTAAAACAGTCGTGTCTATTGTGACAAGAAGCTAATAGCATAAATCACTTCAGTTGAATATAAGCAATTCAGTTGAATATATAACTGGTATGCTTAGCCTTAATTGCCCCTTTGAATTGATTGAACAACATTAAGTTCTGTCAGCGAAGGAGCTTTAGTTTAATTTACTACTGATTAAATTAAACTCATTTAAATGTCATTACGAATTAATGTATTGTTGCTCTTTACAACGCTTGTGGTGATAATTATTTTGTTTTATACTAAAAGGTTAACTACATAAGTTCACCCTTTGTAAATCTTTTTATGTTCCATAAAGTATATAATTTTCATTTCATTATAATATTATAAATAAAATAATGTAATATTAAAGATTGAGAAATACAATCAAAAGCGGGAGAGTTTATAGAGCAGTGGAAATTAATACTAATGTATCTCAAACTAAAAGATAACTATTTAAAAATAAATTTAACAAAAAAAACAATTGTTTACAATGTAACTTATTAAATTTCTTATTTGTTGCTTTATAGGTTCCTTTTGTACCTAGTTTTGATTGATCAAATCATCAAATGGTTTTATTTGTAGGGACAAGACAAAAGATTAGATTTTGTCAGCTTTCGTTCGTAATATTTTTTTTTTTCATTATTACAGAAATTATTCCCACCGAGTTTGTAACTGTACCACTGAATTATCGCAATTTTTTTATATCATATAAACACAACCAAATTAATATTATCAAATGACATTAACAAGGTTCATTATCAATTATATGATTTTATTATAAGTATTCTTATTCTTACTTATTTTATCTTCGATTCTCACACTCGAGTCTTTTGCAACTACCTACTTACATGCCACTATATTAATAGACTCTCAGATATCCAACGTTTTTTAGCAATTACATTTTTCCTATCTATCTATCTAATATACCTATTTTAATTTGTAACTTCTTCATATGGTAAGCATCATATTAATATTTGCACATCACCTGCATCTATTACGCCTATTTTAATAATTCTAAAACACATTCAAACAATAAATTTGAATAATGAAATCATTCGTATAAATCAAGCGAAAGTATTCGCGGTATTTCTCAGGCAGGCAGGCATTGCCTCGGCCGAAGGGCACGCCGTGACGTCACCAGGTTAGGATGACGACATCCACACAACCTGTAGACAGCGAGTAGGCTGTAGGTAGGCTGTACTGTCGTCGAGGCTTGCCGGTGAATGGGCAACCAGATTACTCTGACACTCAAATGCATAGTCACGACTGAATAGGATTCGAATACATACATACATGCATACCACACACGCTGTATCCCGACAAACGGGGTAAACAGAGTAATCGATGTTTAAACCACCACGTTTAGCAAAGTATTCGGACAAGATAACTACCTAACAGCAAGTAAGGCAAGAGTCTGCATGACTCGGTGGAAGGACCATGCCAAGGTGAGAGGTGGCTAGTCTGTCGCTTAGTAGTCTGCTTAGTCGCCTTTTACGACATGCACCGGGATAGATGCAGTGGGGCTATTATTTTTAAGTAGTGGTCCCACACGGTATTATATAGGATTCAAATTCGTTCTATAATGTATTTTCATTTTTTATATTTGCTGCAGTTTGCAATTTGTTTTTTCAGTAAATAATTTTAATAGAAAATAACAAGGTTGGGTTTACTAAGCACCGATGAAGTCACTATAGGGGACAAATGTCGCGAGTTCTACGTTGTATGTTACAGCCTTTGTCCACTTTCTCGGGTGACGAATGCCGGCGTTTTGGACGGAAACGGATGACGGATGACCGAGACGGATCCCGGAGATGAACCAAATGCCCAATCCGTGGATAAGGTCCGTACGCGTTTCATTATTGCCGCTACTCCGGAGCAAGTTTTTGACAGACCGATTTAGCGGTTGATCCGACCTAGCCGAATTGCCGGCATCCGTCACGACGGAACTCAGACGCCGGACGCCTCGTCGACAGACGGACATTTAAATATACGGGCTGCTTATTGGCTGCCTTCTGATCGGTCTTCATCTTTCTGACTATACAGTCACCTCACGTCCCCGTCACGGCAGAACGGGCGACAAATAAAATATATGAAATGTATGAACAGATTTCGCACTGGGCGCGACGCGACGATGGTATAAGACTCGAGTGATATAGAAGATAAAATAATTATAAGAATACTTATGAAAATATTTTTTTAATGGAAACTGACACGGTTGTCTACATCACCTACAACATCCGTGATGTTAGCCCATAACACCGGGTGAATTAGGTACCATGTCAATGCTTCCCTTCATTTCATGTCGGCTACACTGAACTGGACGGAAAACACAAACTATTAATTACATAGCCGTTTCGGCCGACGTTTCATTTAGTGCGGTGGTAGCACCCCGGGCGGGATAAACCCTACCACCTACCACTAGTAAGGTAAGAAGGGAAGGGACCTACAGTTTAACGTGGAATCCGAACCACGGTCAGCCTCCAACGGTCGAACGGTCACCCATCCAAGTACTGACCGCGCTCAGCGTTGCTTATCAACAGTCGTCAGCCTCGTTAGCTCAGTGGTGCAGACATTCAACTGTCGCTATTGAATGTTAAGCAACGCTGGGTGCGGTCAGTACTTGGATGGGTGACCGCTGACCGTTGGAGGCTGACCGAGGTTCGGATTCCTCGTAAAACTGTAGGTCCCTTCCCTCCTAATCTTACTTGGTGGTAGGGTTTAACCCGCCCGGGTTGGTACCACCGCACTGAATGAAACGTCGGTCTAAACGGCTATGTAAATAGTTTGTGTTTTCCGACCAGTTCAGTGTAGCCGGCACGATCAAAGGGGGAAGCACTGACATGGCACCTAGTTCACCCGGTGTTATGGGCTGACATCACGGACGTTGTAGGTGATGTAGCCAACCGTGTCAGTTTCCATAAAAAAAAAAAAAAAAAAAACAGTCGACCGACGGCACCACTGAGCTACCGCGGCTGACATGTAAGTACAGTTGCCGGCAGTAAATAATGTGCATCCAGCTTTAGAAAGAAATAATCCGGTTGTAGAGTATCGTCCCTGTCGCACATAGACGTGCGAGTTGTGCGACTGGGACGACGCTCTACAACCGAATTGTCTCTTTCTAAAGCTATTATTATAATTTAATATTAGGTACTAACTACTAACACTACTAACCTCTATTTTTGGTTTAATTAATAATAAGTAAATTGTACCTATGTTCCTACTTTCGGCTGTATAATGTGTATATTTTGGTAATAAATAAATTTTGAATTTTGAATTATTTTTTTTTTTTATTTTTGAAAGCTGAATGTACATTATTTACTGCCGCGTACTGTACGATGCTAGCTTCCACTTAAGCAAAGCAAAGGGATTTTAAAGCTACTATAAGTAACATCCGAACTCTACAACCCACTCAGTTCTGAATGAGTTAAGCTCTATGCAAATACGAGCCGCGCCAACCGGCAGAGCTTAAACGTTTCAATAGCAACTTAGCAACCGGTCAGCTTCCAGACGTCGACTTTAGCATACATCTGAAAAGGCACAGAGGGCCTCTTCTCGATTTACAACATGCAGACTAGCTGTCTGTTGGCCCATTTCACCATCTTCGATTAAGCCTTAAGGCCGTGATAAACGCCAAATACGCAAAAAGTGCGGCAAAGAAGGTCCAAAACTGACCAATTGGCACACATTGAGAGCATTACAAAAAAAATACCAACATACAATTTGGTTCCTTACCAACAATTTCTGTGGTCACTGGCCTAATAGTGATAACTCCATTTTTGACGATTTTTAGTTTTTAATACAGTTTGGGATAAAAAAAGGGCATCACGAGCAGAAATGCGTCTACGACAATGCTCTAAAACGAATATCTCCTGTTTTTACATTTTTAGATTTGGTCAGATAATGATAACATCACATTTTCTGTCCTGTTTTTTTTTTTATGTAAACCAACATGGGTGGATGTGCCGAGAGACCAATGGCGCAGTCCACAGAGCCAAAAACACCTCACCTCGCGAAACCACGCTCAGCATGGTAACATGATGGTAACATGCCACGAGACGGCCAAAAAGGTAATCGTCTAATTTGTTCACATTCAACTTGAAGATATCACTTCAAATCAGGAAAATACTCATTGGTACACCACCGCCACACAGGTGTAGAGCCAGGATGGAAGCCAGGAAGCACGCTCACCCGAAGACCGTTCCATATTGTCGCGGCACGACAAAGGAACGATTTCGAGTGCATATTATGTGGACAAACTAAAACAGGCTTAGAAAATATGTACACAGAACCTAACCTAATCTAACCTATCCTAATAAATATAGCGCAAAATCTGTTTATTTATTTATTTATTTCAAAATCAAATTCAAATTGTTTATTGTACACCATAATAACATTTATGTAAACAGTTTCATAATTATTTATATATATATATATATGTATATTACATTGTTACTACAGAGCGAGCGCCAAAATTTTACAATGTAGAATCTATTTCATAGTTAGCTCAACGTATCTCACCGCGTACTTTTGAAAGACTTTGTATTGCAGTTGAAGACGTCTAGATCCAAAAACATGACCAACATTATGTTACCACCTATGCGCGCGCGGTCGTCGATTCTACGTATGCTCGCTTATAAGTCGAGAACTGCTCAATGAATTCATACACGGTTTTCGCTAACATCACATCGATGGGTGGTTATAGGATACTTTGCCACGAAGCGAAGTCCCGGGCACACAGAGTGCAAGTAAAATGCAATGATTACTTGATTACTTGATTACAAACGTAGATAAGAACCTCAGATATAAGAACCATCCGGGTTAAACCAGTTTTCTAATTTAAAAAAACCGCACCCAAATCGGCCTATCCGTTTGGGAGCTACAATGCCACAAACAGACAGACACACAAACAGACTGACAGACAGACGTAGGCGTCAAACTTATAACATCCCTTCGTTTGCGTCGAGGGAAAATATTAAACTTGGAATGGTCTTGACTCGTTCTTTCATAAAAGCAGATGATTACAAGAGTGTTAAATATAGTTTCCCCCTCGAGGCAGTGAAGTCGATGCCTTTAGGTTATTGAATTTTGAACCAGGATCTGCATAGGGCACCGAGGCACATGTTAGGAGTTTCCAAAATGCTTCAACTGTTTTAATTGGGTCACTTTAGGTAAACACTGCCAATATGTTTTAAACAATATATCAACTGTCTTAGAACAAATTGCACGTGATTTTGCACCTAACATGACATGCGATATATACTATGTAATATAGCTATTTATCAACATTATGAACACTTGATTAATGTATGAATGAACTCACAGTAAATTGAAAATCGGCCAAATGCCAGCCTCGATAGCTCAGTGGTGCAGACAGTCGGCTGTCGCTATTGATGATTGTCGACCGTTGGAGGCTGACCGTGATTCGGATTCCACGTAAAACTGTAGGTCCCTTCCCTTCTTACCTTACTAGGTGGTAGGGTTCAACCCTCCCGGGTTGGTACCACCGCACTGAATGAAACGTCGGTCGAAACGGCTATGTAAATAGTTTGTGTTTTCCGTCCAGTTCAGTGTAGCCGGCACGACCGAAGGGAAGCACTGACATGGCACCTAGCTCACCCGGTATTATGGGCTGACATCACGGATGTTGTAGGTGATGGAGCCAACCGTATCAGTTTCCATAAAAAAAAAATGGGAACTGGACTAGCGCACCGAAGGTGCTGGCATAATAATAATAGATCAGTTTAACCAAATTCCAATACAAAATCTTTGTCAATTGTATTATCTACAAGTTCTTTGTGCGGCTATCGTATAGTAATATTTCACATTGAAGCATGTGTGTGTTTTTAGGGTTCCGTATCTGTACGGTGACCTATTACTAAGCGTACACCGTATGTCTGTCCATCTTACTGCTGTATCTTTTAACCGTACATAATAGGTAGCCGGTTGAAATTTTCACAGAATATTGCGTTATTATGGCGGATATCCCAACAAACAATAAAAAAACCAGCCAAGTGCGAGTCGAACTCACGCACCGAGGATTCCGTATCGCCATGTCATGGTCAGCGCCACTCATGCCATCTATGGCGTGTTTATGAAATGCTTCATATTAGTTAAAATTCATGATTAGGTTAAAATGCTTCATAGTCTTTTAGGTAGATGGCGCGCATACACTTTTTAGTTTCTTCTATGAGAACCCCTTGAATTTTTTACTTTTTCTCATTTTTATTATTTGTTGTTATATCGGCCATAATAACACATATTCTGTGAAAAATTCAACGGGCTAACTATTACGGTTCAAGAGATACAGCCCTCGGACAGACAGACAGACAGACAGACAGTAAGCAAAAAGTATTAAGGGTAACCGATAGATGACCTGAGAGAACACTAATGACAGACAACTGATAAATACTCGTACCGTGTGGGGCCGGTACTTTAAAAGAATAGCCCCACTGCATCTCTTCCCGCGTATGCCGTAAAAGGCGACTAAGGGATATGACTCCCTTCTTATATTAACTAGGTGGTAGGGTTTAACCCGTCCGGGTTGGTACAACCGCACTGAATGAAAGGTCGGTCGAAACGGCTATGTAAATAGTTTGTGTTTTCCGTCCAGTTCAGTGTAGCCGGCACGACCGAAGGGAAACACTGACGTGGCACCAAGTTTACCCGGTGTTATGGGCTGACATCGCGGATGTTGTAGGTAATGTAGCCAACCGTGTCAGTTTCCATAAAAAAAACGTGGAGATCAAGTGCGCGCAGCCACGCTCACTTGCGGTACGCACAGCGATTCATTTCTATTAGTGGTTTTATGCGAGTTTTTATGTTATGTCTTTGATTAAACCAGTTTTAAAGTGTTATAGATTTGTCTTAATTAAAAGCACCTGCATATAATATTATTATGGGTATAATAACATAATCACCCAAAGCGTGGCCCGTGGCCATAGGTACAGTAAAAGCCTTGCCTGGTTAGCAAGAGCGAGTGGATTTGATACTTGTTGTTGTGCCCGTTTAAATTTTTACCCGACTACGGCGAAGCCAAAATGAGGGCTATGATTTTGGCAGCGTATGTATGTATAATTTTTTTTATGGAAACTGACACGGTCGGCTACATCACCTCTTACATCCGTGATGTCAGGCCATGACACATTGGTGAACTAGGTGCCATGTCAGTCCATTATGAATGTTGTGACGTGAATTTGATGAAGGTATTTGCGTTCGTGTAGTACCCCCCCGTCAACTAAAAAAAATTAAGACTTTTTATGTACTATGTGACGCTTCGCACGGCTAAACTATTTGAGCTATGGGAATTCCAATGGTGGTACCATTGGAATTCCCATAGCTCAAATAGTTTCCATAGCTCAAATGAAAGATTCGTTCGGCGACTTCAAATATGTATTTTATATTTCTAGCCCTTCTCGGTGTAATCTGCCCTTAAAGTTCATGTGTCTCAAAAAGTTCGAACACATGCTAACTTCGATAGCCTCCTGTTTCTTATATAATATAGTTGTGGGAGCCACGATGACTTTAATATGCAGATCAAATGTTGTACTTTAATAAATGTATCGACAATAATCTTCGAAGAGTTAAAGGTGGGGCAATATGGGCAACTGAAGTTGTAAATTTTTTCGTAAAAAAAAAAATGTTCTACTTACAAGATCTTAATTTAACATATGTACAATCTCACAAATTTATTCAAAAATATCTACCTGATCTATAACTTTTTTATTTTGGCTAAAATATATACACATCAAATTCACGCAATCAATTTGACGGCTGCATGCGGACTCCTCCGATTTTTTTCGAGTGTTCTCTCGCAGATACATAAAATAAATAAATACTATATATACGGTCTTTCAAAATTATTTAATAGTACGCTAAGGGGGGGTTCTGTATCATATAGGGAGTAAAACCTATACACAATTTTGGACCTTGGGCTTTTTTTAATGTATTTAAATAAATAAATAGGTAGTTGATTTTATAGCCTAATCGATTCAGTTTCATAACAGTAACAAAAAAGTCTTCATTACCATTATGATGTAACACGTGTAAGTTAATAAAAAAAATTAAATTCTTTCTATACCATACTAATAAACCTAAAACTGTGGTTTTTCACAATTTCTGAAAGAAAGAGATCTATGCGTTGGAAGACTTTTTTGTTCCTGGCATGAAACTGAAACGATTAAGAATTTTTTTTTATACATTTTACATAAAAAAAAATTGTAAAAAAAAAATTCTTTGTTCTTCAAAAGTGATCCATTTCCGATACAGAAATCCCCCCTTAGCGTACTATTAACTAATTTTGAAAAACCTTATATATACAGTAAAAGTTATGACAAAATTAAATAAACATATTCCCCCATCATCGGGTTATCCTCCATTGCCGCCACTTATCCTCGCTGAATGGCGAGTAAAGCGAGTTAAACATTACCGTTACGATTTTGAAACACTTGAAAAGATATATGGCGTAGGCTTAACAGATAGTATTTACTAGTCGATCCCACTAGCTAGATTATCACCCTTATTTATTGCATCACTGTATCAATGAATTCCCACCTCCGTGTATACTATGGCTTGCGTGAGATTTCGAAAGCGGTTTCATTCAGGTATTGCGTTGTAGGAGCCATTGATGGAAGTTGTTCCAGTAGCCTATTAGTAGTACGTTGGTATGATATGAGCGTTGCAATGGTCTTTAATGAAATTAAATTTCATAAAAATCAAAAATAATTTAGTATTTAAACCAACACCTAATTTTAAGAAATTTATGTAATTATTAAAACAAAACTATTTATAGTTACTGCATTGTAATTTTATGCAATACTTGCAAATGTTGATTATAGTAAAATTACAAAACAAAAAACTATAAAAAAATTGATAAAAAGTTGGTACAATAGACAAGCTTAATGCCATAAGGGATTTTATTCTAGCTAACCGTTAGCATGTGGGAGAAGTGCATGCAGGCGAACATGAGTATATTAATAATAGTAATATTTAAATTAATAGAGTAATGTGATGATGACTACCAACGAATATTGCATAAATACTTAAAAATTCATATTAATTAACATCTCATTCTACTTTAGTTTTTCACTGTCCAAATGTAAATAGATGGTGTAGGAGATGTTAATAGGCGAAATAAAACCACTATAAACCATCAAATAATTGGAACCTACAAAAAAGTTACTAAATACGCAATACTATATTATAGGCTTTCTTCAATTTCTAGAAAGGAAATTCAACATATAATTTACCAATTTTTTTTTAAACATACAAAGAGGTAAGAACAATGAAAGGAAAATGATGAAAATGAGAACCTATCTACAACTAAATAATTAAATATTAACTACATTATTTACATATTTTTAATTCACAATGCTACAATTGTACAAAATTTGATAATGCTTGTTACTTCAATACCTCGTCCAACTGGAAATTTTGCATGAAAAACCCAGCACCCATATACACAGGCTAAACAATTTTATTACATGCAACGATTAAGGCTAATCGGTGCAAAAACACTTTCGCTCTTGCAGAAATACTTATATGTAACCTCAGTAAAAAACTTCAATCGAAAGTGGCCTTAGATAGTTAAACATTAATCATGAGTCCTAGAAATGGTCCCGTGGAACTAAATTGCTTGTCAAATCTCTTCCAGTTGGTGATAAATGATTAAGCTCTGTGAGAAATGGCTACATGACACAATTTTAACCATTCCATGTAGTCTCCCACTCGGTGGATTTGCAATCGATTTCAAAATTTATCATTGCAATATAAAAGTGTCAAAGTGAAGTACCTATGTGAGTAATAGAAACTTCGCAACAACTTTACCTTGTAAGCTAAGCAAGAATTTTTCATTTTTTTCTTCTTTTAAATATTATAAAAATATGCAATGTACGAGTAGATTGTAGAACTGATTGTGATGAAAATAATGATATACGAATGAAATATATAGTAAAATTTAGTCGATATAGTATATAGCCCACCACGTTCGCATGGTTCGGAAAAATGCGCCCGACGGTTTCGCGATTGGAGCCGCCGGCAAAAGCTTTATAGCTTCATAAGTGACGTCACCGGGCAAGACCAGACTAACTGGTGCCTAGATAGCCTTGCAATCTCAACCTCTACTTAGTGTTATGAGGAACGCTACGTGACAGATTTCACATACAATATATGTGGTCCTAGCACTAAGAGGGATTGGAAACACGACTAGTATTCCAAATAAGCATTTATGGATAATATTTTTGCTGTGCATAAGTACAGGAAAACTATTGGTGTCAGTTCGATTTTTCGTTGGTGTTTTCAGTTCCATTGGAGTCAGATTTTTTTAAATGACATGGTTGGCTATATTATCATCGCCTACATTTATTAGCTAATTGAGAATGTATGAACACAACAAATCACGGTGTACATATTCCTTCCACAACCGCTGGGTTCACACCATTGAGCCTAGATGCCATAGTGTACAATTTAATTTCGATCGACAAATTATTTTTTGTACGTGAGGCCATTTTATTCGCCCCAAAACTTTAAGGCTTATTTTTAGTAAAAAGCTCAAGTGAGAATCGAACTCGCGTGGAGATGATTCCGGACGATTAAATTTTTCGTGAGAACTTTAAGACTTAGGATTTTCGTTTAAGTTTCCTGTAAACTATAAGAAAGACTCAGTAGTTTCGGATAAGGTGGGAGAGGGGGCGGGGAATGCTACATTTTTTCAATTTAAATTTTCTTTAGTATCTTTTAAACAGTGGCAGTGGGCTGGGCACATCTGTCGCAGACCCGACAACCGATGGGGTAGACAGGTGCTCGAATTGAGGCCACGTACAAGTAAACGTAGCGTGGGACGCCCCCCGGCTAGGTGGACAGATGACCTAAAAAAGGTAGCCGGAAGTGGATGGATGAGAAGAGCGGAAAACCGCGTGTGGTGGCGTGCCTTGGGAGAGGCCTATGTCCAGCAGTGGACCGATACAGGCTGATGGTGATGATGATGATGATATTTTAAACCAAATGCCATGCCCTAGATTTCAGAGAACATTATATTAGTGAATAAATTGATTAATAAATAAACCAGCAGAGTATTTTCAGAGTTGTAGACAAATGTAGCTTTATTCATGTGGATAATCTATCATGTAAATCTATGTTGCAACAATGCAAGCAAAGGCATAGTTAATCTTGCTTTGTCCTTGAGCGTTTCATGCAGACTCCCAGACTCCACGATTATTCAAAGAGACTGATGATGGGAATGTGATAAAAAGCTTGTAATTTCGCTACGAACGTTTCGAAGCAACGTTGCGCTTAAAACAATTCGTGGAATAAATTATGGGAATCATCTGATATTATTTTATAATAAATTTAAATTCACGAATGTTTGTTGCTTTATTTTGACGGCTATTTTTATAATTTAACTCTAGCTCACTGTGAACTGAAAACGAAGTAGTAAGTAGCTCAAAACTACTTAAGGCCCAGCATTGCCAAAAATCGGTTTCTCCAGATTAACGGGAAGGAATGTTGTATTTAATTTACATAATGCTAACTAACGTGATGACTGGCACGGAAACATGGGTTTTCCGAATTTCCGAAAACATAATTTGTGATTTTTTTCTATTATGTAACGACATGCTTGCTTATAGAGCAATTTTCATAATATACCTAATTGTAAAATTTTAGTTTGCAATATGTTTGTTGTCGAAATATTTTGCTTCAACCAATTACAACCATCAGCTGAAATTTAGATTATATTAATTTTACATTATAAATTACTAGCTTTTGCCCGTGTCTTTGCTTCGCGTGTTTAGGGTTTTACCTTTTTGATCACAGCTCAGGCCGTAGATGACGTAGCGTTATGATGTATAACATAAAACCACGTATTGACAGAATGTAACAGTGAAAACCGTATGCAAATCGATAAAGTGGTTCTCGACTTATAAGGATATTCATATATTGACGTACGTTACGCGGCCGCCCGCGCCTGCGCCGGTCGCCCGTAGAAACTTCAAAGATAGGTCCAACCTTTGTGGGCGCGGCCCCGCTCGCGTGAAATTCGTATTTAAAAAGAACAAAGTAAGTAAGCCCGCTAGCGTACCTTTATTACGGCGCGCGGAACAATTCGGTTTGTATGAGAGCCACATCTTAGAGTAACCGGAACCGAATTTTATTTAGCCTATCCTGTGTCACGTATAGGTTAATGTGCTTGTACTAAGTTTAATCGAATTCGGCTGATCGGATTAAGAGTTATGGAGGAACATACATACATACAGAAAATATTTCTAAAAATAGTCAATTTAGTTTTAGTATCATACATATAGCCTACACAATATCTCATAAAAAGTAACTTACTCCATGACCATCCCTTACAGATTGTATATATTATAATATAATATAATGTATATATATTGATGTGACATGCGCATAATAAATAAACGAACGTACGCAATCAACCTCAGATAATCTCAGAGGCTCAATGTACTCGAGAAGTGAACATATCCGCGCATGCAACATCAGCGATTATGAACTTCCTGAGAGCTAGAGCGCTACAGCAAAGAAGTCTCTCTGTCTTACAATATGAAATAGAAAAGGACGAGTCTTTGCTGGTGCCTCACTCCAACCTCTACGTTCGTTCTCTAGAACGCCACTTTACTATTGAAGGTAATTATTAAAACATGCCTTACAAATACGCTTATTCCTGTCATTTCAATAACCAATACTGCCAAGTTAAGGCTGTCAAAAGTGCCACGCACTCCGTTATATGGCATGATCAGGTTGACATCCGCGTCATAACAGAGTGGCAAGAGTTAAGAAAGCTCAGTTTACATTTACGAACATTAGTTGCAAAAGTGCGTGTTATTTTCGTAATTTCGTTAAGAAATTGTACTAAAATAATACTGCGAAATCGTCGCAATTATGCCTTTACGACAATTTTTTGTGAATGTAAAATCGCTTTGAGAGTGGAAGAGGTAACGAACAAGACTGACCGTTTTCTTGCGTCGCGCATGCAGTCTGTACAAACGAGTATATTGGTATTATATGTAATTTGAACCCCCTGGCAACATTTTCCTTTCGTATGATATTTAATTGGCATTCCGTTGTGGTGTGGTGTGCTTGGGAATGCTATGAGCATTTTAATTTAAAGTTTTAATAAAAATAAATTATTCCGAATATTTTCTGGAAGCTTTTAATATCTATGAAAAGGAGCAAAATATTAACTATGTATAATTTAACCTTTCTTTGTGTGTTCAATCATATTAGCCCAATTTTTCCAAGATCCAAATAACTTTGTGAAGTTTTTGGATAAATTCACATAAGATAACCACAAAATAACAAGTGGAACGACAACATCAAATACGTCGATAGAAAGCAGTGGTTCCGTACCGCTGAAGGCCGGCAGGTCTAGAGGAAAATTGGCGAGACTTATTTCCAGCAGTGGATGCTCTCACGCTGCCTGACTGTTTTTTTAATTTACGCATATAATAGTTTGGTTAATTTTTTTTACAAAGTCGGTGCATAAAATTTATCTGTATAAAGAAAACCAGCGGCGGTATTACTTACTCGCATAAGATCCGCAGGCTCCGCACATTCGCACAGAACCGCAGCAGCCGACCAACCCAACACATCAACAGCCTTTACCGACGACGCCCCCGTGACATGTTATTTGTCAGCCTGCAATTTAAATAATATGCATGATTATATATCTATTAGAGTTATACCGACGTGTTGATATTGAACTAATGAGATGAGGTTTCTCGTACTGGCTACGGAATGGCACGTAGACTGACTAGTTTTCAATATATTCAGGAGCAATAAAAGGAAAAGTGGGCCGCAACGTAAGAGAAGAACGAATATTGATTGAAGAACCAAGGAAAGACACGAGTTGAGAACAAGTTAAGAACCATAGGGAACGAAAATTTAAAATCACACCTAAGAATACATAAAAAAAGAAAGAGTCGACTGGAGGAAAGATAAATGATAAAGAATAGAAGGAAACATATGATTGAGATGTAAACTCAAAAAATAGAAGACATTTTAAGATTTGAGCAAATAAGTTGCAAAAGTTGAAAATAAAGTATCTTATGGCATCGAACAGAAAGCTGAAACAAAACTGATATTTCTTCAAGAAATTACATCTTGTTATTAAATGTGGTATAAGTAAACATAACATGACTAGAAAGGTTGTACCATAGAAATAAACATAAAATGAATGACTCTCTAAGGATAAGCATCCTACCAAATTACCATCATCACTCTCCATAACAGTTACCTGCGACCAAGATATTGCCAATAATAACATATACATGCAACCGCATCGGCATACGTAAGCCTTAAGGTATTCTGTACTTAACGATTCGGAATCATACAGACCGAACGCTAAATATTTTCAACCCCTCGAATGACAAGCGAAAAGTATCAATGATACAACTGCAGAAGCCCGTTTCAAGTTGTTATCTCAGAGTTAATTACCTGTCGTGTCCAATTACAGGCCACTAGTGAGCGAGAGGTACCAATCCGAGTAATTTGCACTTGCAAAATAATATAGCGACATATTGGAACGGCATTAAGCACAGCATTGAAACAGGTAATAAAAATTACAGTCAGTGAAGGTGTCGGCTTTCAAGAAAGTCTAATCATTCCGAAGCCTTTTGATTCCTTGCTTTCGAATATCAGAGATTGCTAAACATACTTTTCCTACTCAATCTGCAGATGTTTTCGAACGATAACTACCATCTTTTTATCAACTACGTAAATAATACCTTTAGAAATATGCGAAATCAACCATAGCACTAGCAAAAGATGAGAACCTATTAACAACTCCTTGCAGTCCTACCAAAATAGAAAACTAAAAAAGTACTATCGTAAAAGAAACTGATAGTCTTGTCAAGTTACCGAGTAATGTTCAATCAACAAAACATTACTGTTGCTTACGGATGTCCCGTCTCATAAATTACGAGTTGGTAGTGTTACGAATAGGTCAGCGGTGTGATGTTTGCTAAGCTCCGGATTTCGAGAGGGGCTTTCCAACAATTACAGACAACCAACCAAGCGTGCTTCAATGACCTTCAATAAAATTAGGTGTTTGTCAAGAACACTTTGACTTAATTCAAAATACTTTTGATTATGTATGTAATAACCTTTGTTTTAGATACTCTTGATATTTAGGTTCTAGATACCACGATTTGTTAAAACTTCTTGGAGAAATTACTTTAACGCCGTAACATAATACTGAATGGACAAAGAAACTGCAGATCCATATGAATCGGAATAACGTGTTTTTTGTTGTTGCCATTAGCAAATCCTTATTTAGGATTCAGTGAGAAAATTCAAATTGGCTACGGATGATTAGCTGATGATCCGGGTTGTTAGCCAGTCAAATAAACTCTTTATTGTTTTGTGCATCGGTGTAATGGTTTGTTGACTTTATCCGTTTGTTTATCTTCTTTTTGTTTGTTCTTTACTTATTTTATGGTTCTACTTTTGATACATTTAATATAATTTGTAAGGTTATATTTATTAAAAGAATAATTAGAGTAAACCTGATTATTGTGGTATTTATTATCTACATTTTCTTCTTCAGACAATTACTTTATTTATTCAAACGTATAATAAAATCGATCTGCTTGTATTTATATGACATGGTGACGGTAATTATTGACCAATAAATATGTAGTAACTATACTAAATGAACTATGATTAGCTTGAATTGTTTTGACCAGAGATCAAGAAAGCAGTGAGGCGTTACATCCCGTGTTCAATTGAATGCTTCCTGTTTAGATCGATAGCAATGTTGTTGCTGAACAAACTGCAAGCAGTTAGTTGGTGTGACTAATATTAAGGTTATATGTAAGTACATGTAAGAATTTTAATTGTTAGGGTTCAGTGTCGAAATGGCATAAATGTAACCCTTACGTTGCGACTCCGTTGTCTATCCATTTTTCCGTTTTTAGGGTTCCGCATTCATACGGAAGCATATTACGTCCGTCCCTCCTAGTCAATTTTCCCAGAATATGTGTTATAATGGCGGATATGACAAGAAATAACAAAAAAAAGCAAAAAAATTAAAAATAAAGGGTCACCCATACAAGAAACGTGCTAAGAATCAATTAGTACCTACATATTCACGCTACTAAATAATAGATTTCGCCACATGTAGTTGGTTGGCAGATAGACAAAAGATAGACGGATATGGGTTATTGACATGTACGGTTTAGCGGATCTACGGAACCCTCCGTGCGTGAGTAAAACTCGCGCTTGACCGATTTTCATTCACTACAGGGCTTCATAACTTGGGACCGTTTGAATGAAAATTCAGATTCACATATTTGCAATTTAAAAATTATTAATAAAAATTCATTGACACCTAATATGCATATTATTCAGCTCGATCCGTCATTATTTTTATTTTTAAGAGCTAATATGATATTTTTGTTTATTTGCAGATGTGGGTGGAATGTGTCTTCGTTACACACATTCGTACACTTGGTTTGATATTGATAACACCATAAGTTGGACCTCTACAACATTCAAATTAATATTGATGAAATTTTACCTTATTCTAACCCTAATTAAGACTGCTGACCATTTGACCAGCTGACTACGACTAAAGAATGACTAATCGAGACAGGAAGTGTTCCCAAGAACATGATCTTCACAAACATGACCAATTCTTCCGGGAACAGTCGAAATTCAGCAGTCTGGATCGGCCTTAATGAATGAGTGTTGCCGACGCCTGTTTAATTGTCTCCAATCATTTCATAGTAGTAGCAATCATCACGGTATGAAACACTTTCAAATTAGACGAATCAACTACTGACATAATTTATTCTAGTTTTACTGTTGTGAATATTTTTTGTATGGAATCTGGCACGGCTGGCTAAGTGCCTACATCACCTAAGACATCAGGTGATGTCCACTGTCTAGCCCATAACACCTTGGTGAACTAGGTGGCATGTCAGTGTTTCCCTTTGGTCGTTCCGGCTACACTGAAGTGAACGGAAAACACGAACTATTTACATACCCGCTTTGATCTTTCTTTCGATGCGTTGGTTATACCCCGCCTACCTAGTAAGATAAGAAGGAATATTAAACCAAATTGTTTCACGCAGTGGAATGTCATTGTTAATTTACAGCCTATGAAAGGAGTGAATAGTTATTTTGTAAAATTTTGAGTTATTCACGTTAGTTATAAATCGTATTTATATTTATACTCGTCTGTATGCACCTATCAATGATGTCTTGAAAAAAATAATATAGTAGATTCGGTCTAATGCTCATAGAACTGAAGTATGGAGCATGACGATTGGTAACACTTTCGTGAGATAAATTTGATATCTTCACACCGTCTCTGTACCTCCGTACCTCAAATACTATTTTAGTATGATTTAGCAATGTATTTATTCTTTTCATTTTCTGTAGCATAATATAATATCGCTTGGCCTAATATAGTTTATTTATTTTAATTTATTTCAGGAGTCAGTTTGTCCAGGTTTGTCACTATTTCGGCACTCGCTCTGTTGAATCCCCTTCCTACACTTATTCTGCCAGTAGAGGTCTCCAGTTCCCAACTGCCTTTTTCTGTAATAAGTGTCAATAGAATAAAATATTTTTTAATTACATTTAAATCTTTCTATGTCAATTTCCAGCATTCTATCATTTCATTTTATTTCCTCAGCTCCGTTTTGCTGTCCATGACGACGGCCAGCTTGGGACACGGTTACTCCAACGGTCGTCGTCTCGTCGGCTGGCGTGCCCGGCCCACTGCCACTTGAGCTCTATCGGAAACAGTTGGAAATTATTATACATATATAAGTCATAATAATTCAAAGTCTAAACCTTCATGATGTATACTGTTAATTGTAATATGAATAAATTACAGTTACTATTCGACTATTGTACAGATGTCCAATAATTTTGCACGGAATTGTCAAATTGTGCACATTTTGGACGACCAGATATTATTTTACCTGCAGTGGCATTGTTAATTGAACATTATTTACCATCGATTTACACTTTACACAGTATTTCAAAAGGTAATTTATCGCAGTAATAACTAATTACGCTACAAAGGTGCAATAAATATGAAATATTGTTCGACCCAAGCTTTTCTGTTAGATAGACATAAATGTTCTCATGATGGCAAAAGGCGCCTTGGCTATTCTCGTACAAAAGGATAAATATAAATATTACAGTGTCGCATTCTATGTAAATTTTTATTTTGTGTGCCGTCCACAGAGCCAAAATCACCTCTCCTCGCGAAACCACGCTCAGTTAGGTGCCATTCCAGCAGATTTGCGGACTGTTGCTAGGCTGTCTAGCCCGTTAATACGACGCTTGAAGACGCCCAGGTTAAAGGATTCACGAAATACACTCGCCGGAAGACAGTGCCACACTCTAGCGGTGCGACAAAGAAACGATTTAGAGAACCGATGGGTTCTCAAAAGCCCAATGTCAACAACAAAAGGGTGCTGAGTCTCTCTGCGACGAGTCGTGCGGAGATAGGACGGGTGGCAGGGAATATGGGATGCTAGTTCCGCAGAGCAGCGTCCGTGATAGTATCTGTAAAACAGACTAAGCGAACCCACAAATTGTCTGTGACTCAGTAAATATCTAACTCTATCTAAATATTTGATTGATGTATGCATATTATATTAGGTGTTGGTTGCTTCTGAATGGAAGACGCGTCAGTCAGTGAAGATCCGCTCTGTCTACTCCATTGGGAAGCCGGCGTGACGTAATTCATACGCCCAGCTCGACCGAATTTGGTTGTCACCACGGGATTCCTCGTCGATTATGCATATAAAAAGGTAATTAATTTTTTTTCTAGCACTCTTTCGAGTTTATCGCCATTAAAAGGTTAGTTTAATAATATGTTGGACATGGTTTTGGCGACCCTTCCCTTGCGCATAAAACGTCGATTATCTCGAAAAATACGAGTAAGTACTAGGAAAAGGTGCTACAGAGCTTTTATTAAAGCTTATTAAATGAGCTTAATTCAAAAGAATAACACCATTGAATCTTTCCACGTGTATGTCGTAGAAGGGATAAGAGCAAGATGCCGTGCTAAAGGGCGATAGGCTGGCCACCTCTCACCTTGGAACGGTCCTTCGACCGAGTCAGTCATGCAGCGGGTGGGTCTTCGTGCCTTACTTGCCGCTTGATAGTTATCTTGTCCGAATATACTTTGCTAAACGTGGTGGTCGGTGTTGGGCTGTTATTTACAAGAGTACCTACAGCACAACTCCGATTACTCCGGAATATTACTCCGACATGCTTACCCCGATTGTCGGGATACAGCGTATGATATATGTATGTGCATATCTTATTAAATGAGAAATCCTGTGGTGTACACCCAGTGTTATCTGTATGTATAGATAATACCAGATTCAGATTCAGATATTTATTTCGCCATAAAGAACACACAACAATAACAATATTTCATTGAGACATATGCATATTCAGTATGGTTCGTCATCATTTTTTTTGTCATGTCCCGTTCAGCAGTCCAATCTATAAGGAAGAACCGGGTAAGAAACCTTACACAGCTTTTTTTAAATATAACTTACATACTAAGTTCTTATTATGTTAAATATAACATACTATATCTAAGCAAAAAATTAAAAATATTAAGTCAAAATATACCCATTAAAAAAGATAATAAAATACAAAAGAAAGCCATTTACCATTACTTTAACCGGGTAGTAAAAAAAAATTATACCAATATCAATGGGTGGGGAGAGTTAGAGGGGCAGAGCGCATGCTCCGGTCGGTCAATATCGCCTGCGAGTAGTTGCCATACCGGAGACTTTCCTTTGGATTGATGGCAATACAGTAATAGAGGAGAACACAGCCGAGACTGCCATGCAAGGCGCAAGCATCTTACGTCCAGTACGGTGGCATCAATCCAGTCGGCTACAAATTGGAGCCTACCGCCTTGAATGGGACAAGGGAAGGCACCTACAGTTTTACACCGGTTCCGAACGGTGAAACAGCAGGTGTAGGTATGCACGTAAATTTTTCCGCCAGAATAACTTCATTGGTGCATGTCGCGCAGATTCGAACCTCGGGCCTTGAGATCAAGAGCCCCAGCCAAGACCGCCCCTACCATCCGGCGCCGTAATTACACGGTTAATTAAATAGACGTCGCCCCTATAAATCTCATGTAGTCTGCCTTCGTTAGATGTAACAATTATAGTATAGTTTAAGACGCGTAAATAGTGCTGCCGTCGCCATGAGTTTTGTATCGCCACGAGAGTCGATTTACGTGTCTCGAACTATACTGGTCGTAGCCTAGGAACGGCTCTAAACTTGCACACTAACCGAAGAACTTTGTCAAAATGTGTGCTCTCTCGCCGTGTGGAGTGTTCATAATGACGCTAGTAAATGCAAGTAATTGTGACATGGTTCTAAAATATATATGCACTTTTAGGGCTGAGTACCTAGCCACTTGCATTGTTAACACCTCAATATTTCCCACAACACCTCACGCCTATTAATAGCTGCAGACTTTGAAAGCGGTGAAGTCGAATTTGTGTTTAAGATTAACTTGTTTTGTTCAGAATTTAATATCCCTTCTCCATGAATATATGAACGTATGGACAAAATCTAAACAAAATTGTTTAAAAGGATTGCAACATATCTTAATGTCTAAAAAGTAAAGGCAGGAAATTTAAATTTGGAACGTAAATATAGTTAGAATAGAATAGAAAATTCTTCAATGCTCCACAAATATTTTACAAGAATAACACAATGAGGCGCAAAGGCGGACTTATCGCTTGAAGAGATTTCTTACATCCAACTTTTAGCTGTGTGGAAAGTGTAAATAAAGGAATGTGCATAGGCAGCAGCAAAGATAAGATGTGAGAATTTTTAATTCAAAAATATAATTTTTGAAATATAATAGGTAGTTATCTGGTTCCACAGTTAATCCAAGAGTATTATTATTACACCAAAAATTGTTTTTTAATGTCGAAAGACCCTATAGTAGGTAGTAGCTAGTATTTCGGTGCATGTCTAGGTATCTAAAAATCCTTCTCTCCAGTGAAACTTTCGCAAAACACGATATCGGACTTTCGCTGTACTGGTATTTCGAGCGACATGTTCGTTGCAATATTTTTCTCTCGCTCCTGTCCTGACTCATTCGGCCGAACTTCGCTAAATTACAAATTGCATAACAAGTTCCGTAATGTCATTTGCCCCACCTATCAGGCGTATGTCCGGCCGCTACCACGAACCGTCTGCGATATCGTAACAGATCGAAAACTATGTGAACTGTGTAAAAGAGCTGTTGGAATGTCTGTGGAAACGAATTTCATGGTACAACATGCATCGTACGTTCGTTCGTTCAAATCGCGAGGACGGTCGTAGGAGTTTCATATCGTAGTAAAGTTATAATCGTATAAGCGATTTCCCTGCCTGCTTATGAATTTAACAATAATACCTATACATTTTATGTAGGTAGTCATAAAAATAATATGTATTTACTAGCTTTTGCCCGCGGCTTCGCTCGCGTGAAATTCGTATTTAGAAAGAACAAAGTAATTAAGCCCGATACTGTACCTTTATTTCCGCGCGCGGAACAATTCGGTTGGTGTGAGAGCCACATCTTAGCGTAACGGAACTGGATTTTATTTAGCCTATCCTGTGTCTCGTATATCTGAATATGATTTCGCTAAGTTTCATCAAATTCAGATGATCGGTTTAGGAGTTATGGAGGAACATACATACATACATACAAAAAAGATTTCTAAAAATCGTCAATTTAGTTTTAGTATCATACATAGAGTCTACAAACGCAATATCTCATAAAACATAGTAACTTGCTCCATGACCATCCCTTACAGATTTATTAATAGTATGATGATAATGATGATGATGATGATGATGATGATGATGATTGATGATTGATAAACATTAATATTTGTTCGTTCCAATTACGATGAAAGTTTGGTGGATTGTTGTGCGAGTGCCCTCGAAGGTTTCTGGCAAACAAAAAATCACGCGAGCGGAGCCGCGGGCAAAAGCTAGTGTAAAATAAAAATCTACATCTATAAACTAAATCTTACTTTAAATTAACTTACATATTTTACATGTGTACTTATTTAGCAGATATGTATAATTCAAATATCCGTCAGAATGTGATACACGTACGCTTCTTACCTTTGTGTATTAATTCCACTTAAAACGTTATCACTTGCGAAAAAAAATTAAATAACTACGAATATTTCACACGTGACGCAACACATAAGCCATATTACCAGTATAGCCATATTAAGCCCAAGCACGCCGGAAATCCAACCTTACCTAGCCAATGCGTGAGCGACTAAAAGAGGGCATGCTCCATCTTACATACGTGATTCAATGCGTGACGTCACAGCTACGCCATCAGCGTCGTCACGTTCCGCTCCTATCGTGACATCTAGAACTAGTGACGTCGCACGCGGCGGAGGGCGTCGCCTCCGGCCGAAATATCCGCACATGTCACGGTCGACAACGCTACACCCACCGAACCGCGAATTCACAATTTCAACGGTAGATGATCTACATAATCCGCTAAATGATTGAGTCAACATTTTGAACCGGAATCTGCGCTAGCGCATGACTTGCGATCGATGGAACGTCGATAAGAGCTGGGAGCGAATGATCCAATGGGTTTGTCCAGAGGTTACGAGGCAGATTTATTACGGATCTAATGATTATGTTAAACTTGTCTGCCTAGAACGGAGGTGAGAACCTATATACTTTTTCAGTGCATTTACAAATCGCTAATATGCTCATAAATATTTACATCCAAAAAAATTTAATATATAACTGCTGATAATGGTAGAGCAAAATCTTCGTAAAAAATTCCTAATCGTATTTAGAAAAGAAAAAAATATATAAAAACAATACACATTTCAATATAAGCCACTATGCGAATAAATTTCAATGCAGATGTAATTAAAATAATCAAAATAACGAACTCCAATTTCAGAATATTAAATTGTAAAGTCCTTCCTTGGAAATCACGTTAAACAATTGAAATTATTTATCATTCAAATAAGCTAGTTAACTAGTGTGGGATTAAAATCTAAATTTAAAACAATGAATAAATGGATATCGATAGATGAACTCAGTAAAATAATTCATTATGTATCAGACAGACGCGTCCCAAGAGCACGAATATAATACTAACAGCACACTCATCCAAACTAAAAGCCAAACCACAAGAGATGCGACATGGGAGCAACAATAACACGGAACGTGCCGAAGCAAGAACACGTGCCGGATCTTCTTTGTTTAGACGAACTCCTTCAGGACGTCAGGCTCGGGCCACTGACGTCTTGAGACGCGCCTCAAGACGTCAGTGGCACGTCAGAATGCTTTATTAAATTACTTCTAAGTCCCTTTTCTCAAACGTTTTGAAACACTAAATCCTCCATTTGGAATTAAAGAATGCTTCGGTCCATATCCCTATAATATAAGTTCCTACTTAATTGTTTTTAATACGACAGAACCAGAAGTTGCATATCCACCACTGTTAAAGCAAGAAAAAGTAAAATATATATATAATTTACTGAAATTCGTACCAGAGAAATAAAAGGGGAATTTTAGGACTATGGTACTTTTAGAACTGGGCCCTCGGGGTTAAATGTCTAAAGGCATGCAGCTTAGGACCGTTCGATTTGTATATTATGTTTTTAGCGGATCGAACCTGTTGAACAGCGGATGGCTGCCTGTTAGAACTGTATATTCTTGCATCATAACAAGGGACGAGTTCCACGTGGTGTGGTTTTTGCACATTATGTGTTATGTTGTATACGAAATTGCAAATCCCACGTGTTTCAGTATTAGTCGATAAAATAATAACATTAACCTAAATTATTTGATTGTTAAAAAAATCTCCTTCATTTCTGTAAAAGCTGCAATGGTCCCACCCAAGTAAGTTTACAGTGTCTTTGAACTTCCTTGCTTAAGAAGCCATCAAGAAAGCTTTGGATGCAACGGATGTCACCGGACTAGCAATTTGCCGTTGGTTTGATTTAAATTAATCTCATTCTTCATTTCTTCTTTCTTTTTCCGTACTTTAAGATTGTTTACATCGTTTTCGTTCTCGCAGAAGATGTATTAATCAGTTATTTTACTAGTATTAAATGTTGAACTATTTAACTTCGAAGAAATCCTATGAACGCACGTCCGCACCTCCTCCTATCGAGCATTGTATATTTTGTCTTGTGTGGTACGAAGTGCGTCACGAATCCGTTTACTTTGACGCGATTTGAGTCTAAAAACGTCACGTTGGGCGCAGTCTGTGTGTTAGTTGTTAGATTCGTGTCTAGACAGACCGTCTAAACTTAAACTTATTTGCATACCACACCTTCTCCGCACTGGTCCAAAATATTTATCGCTATTTCAGTGGAAGATAGTCTTATCGCAATTTGAGTTACAGGTAAAGTGTAATTGTTTTTCTACTTAGATTTTCCTCCTTTTCTTAACTCAACCGAATGCTGTTTGAAATGTCAATTCGCGCAAAATGTTTTAATATTTTCATTACTGCGATTACTACTATTCATATTAGTAAATATTGAGAGTAGAATAGAAAATAAGAGAGTAAGTAAGTAAGTTTTGGGGCATTTCTTCAACATACCCACATGCAGACATACAGGTGGGAGACATTGAATTAAAAAAAACTTAAAAAATACCCCCCTCCATCCCTCCCTCTTTCAAATTATTGCCCTAGCAATACTTCTTTCATTTAATGTTTACTCCTTATCACTGAAACTTTGACCTCAATAGAAACCACTAATTTTGATAAGCCGGTCTTTGCACACTTCTGTAATTATTATGTATTGTTTTTGAAGCATTTATATTTTATTCTAAAATATAGACACAATAACCTGCACGTTTGATGTACTACCTATAACATAAATACATTTCATGTCATTTAATTTCAAATAGGTATGTAATCTCTGCCATTCAGTCCAATAAAATATCAGTGTCCTTCAACTTCACCTACAGTCCCAGGCATGACTGATAGATAATGCCTTTAGGCGTGATGTCCACCCTTTTCTTCAACTTTGTACAAAGTGTGAATTAAATCATATTTGCATTTCATTTCATGCAATCACACACTCTGATTCCTGAGTGCACAACCGAGAGTGTCTCAAACATAACGCTTTGACAGATGAACCCAGCTTACTACGATTGCAGCCTCTTGATCTCGTATCGCGCCTCCGTTCGTCTGGGACACGTGGGTGTCGCTAGCGCCGCCGCCACCGCATCCGTCAGCTGTTGAGTAATTGTGTGTCGCCTGTGTGATTGGCATCTGTTGGTGGCATGATATCTCGTACTACTGAATTATCTTGTTTGATATGCGACGCTTCTTGGTTCGTTTCATAATAATTATTGACCATCGGTCTAGTGTTTACTTTCTATTATATGTTGTATCCATACAATCCTAGAATATTTAAATCGCAATGACCAATTTTAAATATGTTTTCTCTTAAATATGTCTTCGTTTCTCAAAGTATTCCGGCGAGTGTGTTTCCCGAATTCTTTAACCTTAGGGTCTTGAAACGTCGTATCAATAGGCCAGACTGCCCGGCAACAGTACGAAAATCTTCTGGCATGGCATCTGACTGAGCTTGTTTTCGCGAGGAGAAGTGAATTTGGCTCTGTCAACTGCATCTTTGGTATTTCGGCACAGCCACCCATGCTGGTTTTTAATAAATAAATAAAAGTCCATGAGTCTCCAAACTCGGGCTCCTCCATCTAATCCAGCATTTTAGGGCTCCGTACCAAGATGGTTTAAAGGTAATGGTACAAATAAAAGGTATTGGGTCGGAAAGTGTGGTACCTACATCTTATGGCGAGACAGCGTTGTCTGTCCATCTGCATTTGTACGGTTTTATTATTTTTGTTATTCTGTGTATTTATTCTATATTTCTTTGTAAATTTTTATTGTTTTTCTGTATGTTTTCTTAATTTATCATTGTTCATTTTTGTTTGATGTACAATAAAGAATTGTTATTCTATTTTAAGATCCTGTCCGTTTATTTATTCTAAAAGTCAAAACAAGCGACATATGCTGACCAAGATAATAAATTATTACATTAATATCTTATTTTTAATATCTATTTAATCTAAGTTATACAGGTGAAATTCCAATAAAACCGAATATTTTAACCACGTCATCCACGCAGTATGTAATATTGAATTTATGTCAAAATGCCACGGCTCTCAATGCCGATATGTGTGTAGGATTTGCTCTAAGTTTGGAGTTTCGCGCAATGAGTACATCGACAAAACCTCCATAACGCGCCGATGACTCCACGCTAGGCGGGCGTACGTATGGCTCAACTGTCATTTGTCAACTTCTAGATAATCAATCCGACTAGTTTCACTGGTTCTGTTAGTTTATCATCCACTTTCCATATTGTGTCCTTTTCGTTTGTTTATTGAGTGCGCCGTTTTCACTTTTGTATTTGCAGATTTGAGAAATAAATGTTTACCTACCTACATATTAATAGGATAGTATAATAAATCATTTTTCTTTTTAGGTTTCCGTATTCCGTACGCAAGCCTATTACTAAGCCTCCGCTGTCTGTCTGTCCGTCCGTCCATCTGTCTGCCCCAAGGGCTGTATCTCTTGAACCGTAATAGTTAGCCCGTTGAAATTTTCACAGAATATGTGTTACTATGGCGGATATAAAAACAAATAAGAAAAAAAAAATAAAATCTTAATTTTAATTTTTAACTCTAATTTCTAATTTTTAACTTTAATTTAATTTAAAAGGGGCTCCCATACAACAAACGTGCGAAAAATCTATTAGTCACGCTACTGAATAATAGATGGCGCCATAGGCATTTATACATTGCATTGTTGAAAGACAAAAGATAGGCGGATATTATTGATAGCGGATAGATACGAAAACCTCCGTGCGCGAGTAAAACTCGCACTTGACAGATTTTTTTTATATAATCCGGCATGGGTGGCTGAGTCAGAGGGGGCCGCGCATATGCTCCGACCAGCCGATACCACCCTCTAGAAGGTGCCATAGCAGAAACTTCCCTTTGGATTGCTGGCTATTACAGGACTAGAGGAGAACGCAACCGAGGTTGCTATGCAGCCGTCTTACATCCAGTACGGTAATTTTTTTTTTTTTTTTATTGAAACTGACACGGTTGGCTACATCACCTAAAACATCCGTGATGTCAGCCCATAACACCGGGTGAACTTGGTGCCACGTCAGTGCTTCCCTTCGGTCGTGCCGGCTACACTGAACTGGACGGAAAACACAAACTATTTACATAGCCGTTTCGACCGACCTTTCATTCAGTGCGGTGGTACCAACCCGGGCGGGTTAAACCCTACCACCTAGTAATATAAGAAGGGAGTCATATCCCTTAGTCGCCTTTTACGACATACACGGGGAGAGATGCAGTGGGGCTATTCTTTTAAGGTACCGGCCCCACACGGTACTAATACGGTACTAGTACGGTAATACCAATTCATGTCGGCTACAATTTGAGACTACTACCTAGTAAGGGGGCAAGGGAAGGGACCTACAGTTTTAACAGGTTCCGAACGGTGAAGTAGCAGATGTACACGTATGCACGTTAATTTTTCCAGTAGAGAAACACTCATTCAAACCTCAGACCCTGAGATCAAGAGACCATGCCAATACCGCGCCGACCACCCGCCGCTTAACTTAAAATATTTAAGAGTATCAACAGTGTTGATTCAACACAGAGAGTTGATTGCTATTGTTTGTGCAACAATGGTTCCGTGAGCGGTTCCTGGCCAAGCTCGTGGTGTGAACCCGTAAAATCCGCCCGAATTAGTACCACCACACTTATGAATAATACGAGTACCAAACAATGTTTCTAAATTTCTCGATCTACAATGTCAATTCATTCCGGTAGCTTTTACATTCACTCTAAATCGCCTCATTGAAATGCAAACCACGAAATGCTTGCCTATGATGACCTGCAGATGCGTCACTCGCCGCTTCGTTCAGACAGAGAATCATATGTTCGTTGATGAAAATATTCAACCTGACTCACTGTCGCTTGAGATGTCTATTTTCTGAAGACCAAAATAACATAATCTGTTGAAGTTACTGTAACACAATACGATGACAACCGCTAATAGTTTTTCTCAAAGTATAGGTAGTGATAATAACAATGTTATTATATATATATACTTTATTTTATGAGTATGCCAGTGAATCAGCAATGTCCGTGGTGGCTTCGGAAGTAATTCTAGAAGCCAAAATGTACAAACCTTCTTGCCTTAGTAATTAGAAAAAAATGTACGAATTGGGGGGTGAAAACATTTTATTCGCAAAATCTAATTTATATTTACATATATTATCTGTTAACTAAATTAAAACTTTTTCATTATTTTGGGACCTTGTCAACCCGAAAGAGGAAACGCCGCTAGCATTTTTAAGACGTTTATAAATGAAAATTTTGATTATTCTTTTTATTTTAATATAATTTCATCTTTTTAAGTTTGAAAGGCGTACATTTTTATTTCTTCTATATCAGGTGTTATAAGCTTGTTTAAAAAAAATTATAGTATTAAATTATAACTAAAATTAAAACAATTTATCAAACTGAAATTCCGAAATTCATCAATACATTAACATTGAAAATATTAGCAAATTAATTGAGTGGATGAATATCAATATGGTGGTGTGACAGAATACATTAAGGTCATTTTCACTTATTTGTTTCGTGTTATTCATGCATATATAATATCTGTATTTATATATTAAAAGAAAACAGAAGTGGCAAAACTTTCTAATCTCGTTTGCACGCTGTTATGATATTCATTCCTATGATATTATATTCATTCGCAACTAACCCATAGCTCGAGATGAATTATACAATACGGAGGTGTGTCTGGTCCGGCAGATACTGTCCGTCTCCCACGCACGAGATCCACACACCTACATACCATAGCACTGTGTCCATAGACACTCCGTCTGCGCGCTCAGTGCCATGGATGTACTATGGAGTAGACATAATTTCCTCAAGTATGAAAAAAAAATCTTGGAGTTCGTTTACCAATAAATTTATTTATTTAACAAATATATAAGTAAATCAATAAATCGATTTAAATAGTTTATATGTATGTACCTATGAATCTTTTCAGATTCATAGGTATTTATGTATTATATTTTATTAGAACCCTTTAACCTGGGTGTCTTCGAACGTCGTATCAACGGTCTAGACAGCCTAGCAACAGTCCGCAAATCTGCTGGCATGGCGCCTCATTGAGCGTGGTTTCGCGAGGAGAGGTGTTTTTGGCTCTGTCGACTGTACCATTGCTCCCTCAACACAGGCAGGCACCCATGTTGGTTTACATAAAAAAATTATATATTAAATTCTTTATTTTATTTAAGTCAGTCATTTTGAACTCGGAGAAGTTATTCCGTTTCACGTAGCCCACACCGGCACACAATTCCGCAGTTGCAATGGCTTTGAAATACCTGAACATCCTCCATAATATCACCAGATCTCATCCCAAATAAATAATTATTTCTATTTATTTCCCAGACTGAAGGAATATTTGAGACGTCAGAAGGTTGAAGATAATGATGCAGTCGTCGCCGCGGTGCAGACATGTTTAGTTTTTAGGTTCTAAGGCAGGAGGTAATTTTAAGTTTAAAAACGATATATCAAGTATGTCCATCTAAAGAGGTATCATGTTGAAAAATTAAACGTTTTATAAATGTGTTTTCCGTCCAGTTCAGTGTAGCCGGCACGACCGAAGGGAAGCACTGACGTGGCACCAAGTTCACCCGGTGTTATGGGCTGACATCACGGATGTTGTAGGTGATGTAGCCAACCGTGTCAGTTTCCATAAAAAAAAAAAAAAAAAAAAAAAAAAAAAAAAAATGTTTACTGTAATATACTCATTCTCACAACTTTTTTAACGACGTAGTATATATGTAAATATGATGTTATTTTTATTTTATCAGTTATTTTGAATTATCTAGCAACCTTACACACAATTCACCTATGACGTCATGAATTTAAGTCTGTCTTTTGTCACTTTTTATTGTACAACAAAATTTAATTTAAAATTTCAAAATTAGTCCAGTATACGATGTCACTTCACAGTTCTTAATTCAAAGCAACGCTCGTTTAAGAAGGAAATAATATTTTATAATTCATACGTAACACGTGGAATTTTTTATTTGGGTAATATTGAAGAATTTGCGGAAAGTTTTTTTTTTATTTAACGTACATGGTTCTTAACTTTTATTTCATTGTTGA
The DNA here is from genome assembly GCA_946902875.1 of Nematopogon swammerdamellus. Classification (NCBI taxonomy): domain Eukaryota; kingdom Metazoa; phylum Arthropoda; class Insecta; order Lepidoptera; family Adelidae; genus Nematopogon; species Nematopogon swammerdamellus. The sequence continues at coordinate 17,711,173 of OX336345.1, forward strand.
AAATTTGATTGCAATTATTTGTTGACATTTGCAAAACATTGTAATAGCAAAAATTGCAAAATAAGTCTAGTCAAAACGGAGTAGAGTCTATGGGATCTATCCTACATTATATTGGTCGTACGAAACCCTACGCTCTCAGTGTCATATGAAATGGAACCCGCATCTAAAATAAAATGACGTGATAAACGTCAATATGGTTTATAAACTTCAAGTATGGTTTATAAACATTAAAATGGTTTATAAACGTCAGTGTGGTTTACGCGCTATCACCCAGCGTGAGAACAGTCTCGTAAATCCCGAAGACAACGCGCTCTAATGTTGGATAATAACTTTATAATCGCAATCATGTTTAAGTTTACGCGGTATGTAGGCAGATCATTTTGCGGCTTAGGAGCTGTAGAATGCTTCATTACACACGCGAAACAAACTTAACGTGAGCGGTTACTAGCCAAGCGGCGAAGTTCTTGCCTAGTTTGCGGGAGGCGTTAGGTTCAGCACGATTTTCTTTTTCCAAGTTTCATAGTTCTGTAGCGTCGTTCGTCCCAAATTTGTAAACTATCTCCGAGCGAGAGGTCACTTTCCGTTTGGCCCTTACAGGTTTTCGCTTTATTTATTAGAATAGATAGATAGAAATGCTTTATTGCTCCAAAACATTTTACAGAAACAAAGCATAATTTATAATTTAAATGAGGCGCACAGGCGGATTTTTCGCTTACGGAGATTTCTTCCAGTCATCCTTTGAATGTTTGAGAGTAGTATGTTGTGCAATATAAATGGGTACCTATATTATGAAACATAAGCCAAAAGACTTGATCGTGTAAATGTTAAATAAAATATAATTTACTAGCTGTGCCCGCGACTTCGTCCGCGTGGACTTATCACGACGTCATATATAGGGTTCAATTGTATTTTCAAACAATCCAGGGACCCACTCAAATATACACACAAAATTTCATCCGAATCTGTCCAGCCGTTTAGGCGGAGTTAGGTGACAAACACACGTACAGAAGAATTTTAAAAAATTGACATGGGAACGTGATCAGTATCTGATACACATACACCCCTTAGCGTAATAAGGATTAGGATATCAATGTATATAAATAAATGTCTCACATTAAACACGCGAAACTGTAACTAATCTGTCTGCTGTTTGCTTTGAATAGAGTCATAATGAGCAATAACAAACGCGGAGGTGACCATTACGCGCAGTCTAGCAAGGCAATAAAGTTTTATTTTATACTGCCTGGGCCCTTCATAGTCTTATGGGCGGAATCCGATCGGACATCGAGCTACTGCTATGTCCGTCTTGCTCTAACGAGCTGTTTTCCGCACTAGCTCTTTCACTTTCACACAATCTGAGTCGGGAGCGCACATAAAGATGCTGTCTCCGCGGCTCCACTCGAATTTTCTCTGACTTCGAGACCACATATTAAGTGAAGTAGACCTGAATCACCGTACACTTTTGATTATGTATGAGTAGTGTACATAATATCTACGATTGTCAGGCAGGCAGGGTATGTGGTTGTAAAAGAGGCTACATATACAGTCTGATTTTTTGACCATGCCGCCCCTTTCAGGATTCAGGATGTTAATCAGTGTGAATTTTTTTTTTCGTTGTAGAGATTTTTTGGAATCTACTTAGATTCCAAAAAACCTCTGCACCGAAAATACGAAAAATTTATGTGTTCTCCACACATTTTGACGTTAGGTATTTTCGAAAATGTATGGAGAAGTAAATTTTGTTTTCCGATTTATATGTTCTTTGGCCCGTACCCGTACGTACGGTACCTCGAACAATAAGAACATGCCTATCTGGACTCAGCTTTTAATGTAGGTACCTACTATTTTAGAAATCGCTGCGTTTCAAAATAGTATCTGATAAAACTCGATAAGAGGACGATCCGGCTCGAAGGACCAGATGCAGATGGAAAGTGTATGTGGGGTTAACCGTGTAGGTGTGTGTGCATCTCAACTTATATTACGAAACGCTGAGATTACTGCGTTCGCACTCTCTGTGGGCCTAAACATAAAATACTTACTTTATTTTTCAGCGGTATATAAAAAAATCGACCATGTGCGAGTCGAACTCGCGCACCGAGGGTTCCGTATCGCCATTTCATGGTCAGCGCCACTCACGCCATCTATGGCGTGTGTTACGTAATACTTCATATTAGTTAAAATGCGTCACACTCTTTTCGGTAGATGGCGCTCACACTTTTTACTTCTTCTTATATGGGGACCCCGTGAATTTTTCACTTTTTCTTATTTTTATTATTTGTTGTTATATCGGCCATAATAATTAATAACACATATTCCGTGAAAATTTCAACGAGATACCTATTACGGTTCAAGAGATACAGCCCTCGGACAGACGGAATGACAGACAGACAGAAGGTGTAGGCTTCGTAAAAAGGTCCCGTACGACAGATACGGAACCCTAAAAACGTAAAGAATGTGAGGGATTAAAAACGAAAAATACCTGTAAGTATATATTTTTTCTATAAAGTGATCATCAGCATCAAAAGCGGCGGCTGACCGAGTGGTTTAGGCATCGGCTTCTCATGCGAGAGGTCAGAGGTTCAAAAAATTTACGTGCATACCTACACCTGCTGCTTCACGGTTCGGAACCGGTGTAAAACTGTAGGTCCCTTCCCTGCCCCTTACTAGGTGATAGGCTCAAATTGTAGCCGACTGGGTTGATACCACCGTACTGGATGTAAGATGGCCGCATAGCAGCCTCGGCTGTGTTCTCCTCTAGTCCAGTATAGACAGCAATCCAGGGAAGTCTCCGGTACGGCACCTACCTTCTCGGAGGTGATATTGGCTGGTCGAAGCATGCGCTTTGGCCCTTCCGACTCAGCCACACATACCGGATTACAAAAAAAAAAATCATTCGAATAAATAGTTTCGCATTGTTTTTTTTTTCTCAGTACTTTTGATATCAAATTTTGAATAGTTTGTGAGCTCTGTCCCTTTCCATTCTCCCATAATAATGCCTCTAAATGTCGTGTCGAATTGTATTACACGGCTAGTAGTATTACGCCCGCCCACACGATGGGTTTTCTTCATTCATAGCCGCTATCATTCACTCACTGTGGCCATTTCGCGCTGATCGCACTATACAGCTTGACGATGTTGGAGTTGTGGGTAAAATTCATGCATACAGGTTGTTCTGGAAATGTTTATAATAATAATTCATATTTCCGTATACGAATAATTTAATATTTTCCACATATTTCGCCACAAGTGTAGTCTTGGGTCCTTCAAGAGGCCCAATGCGAATAGGCACCTGTCAGGGCGGCATGGCATTCGCAACCCCCGCGTACGACTGAATGTCCATGGGCGTCGTTAGATACCTTATGGGTAGCACAGAGCCACAGGTGGCGCTGTCTATAAAAAAAATACTGTATAATTTTATTTAAATTTAATATTTTTATAAATGTTGTAACATACATATCACACACGCTGAATCCCGACAATCGTGGTAAGCAGAGTAATCGGTGTTGTGCTACAAGAACTCTGATAAATTACAGCACAACACCGACCACCACGTTTCGCAAAGTATTCGAACAAGATAAAATCGATCAAGCAGCGAGCAAGGCACGAAGACCCACCTGCTGCATGACTCGGTGGAAGTACCGTGCCAAGGTGAGAGGTGGCGAGCCTGTCGCCCTTTAGCACGGCATCTTGTCCTTATCTTTTAGTCGCCTTTTACGACATGCATGGGGAGAGATGCAGTGGGGATATTCTTTTTAAGTACCGGCCCCGTACGGTATGTTGTAACATATTCTAGTAATATACCTAACTCTTTGATGTCTGTCTGCCTGTTATCTGTTCGTTACATAAGGTCATTTGTAAGATGACATTTTCTTATGATGCATTTTTAAAACATAATATTTTCATCATAAAAAAAGTATACATTATTTAGTTAGACAAAAATAATCAAAACATATATATTTTTATGTACCTTCGCTACATTACCTATTACAACCGTGATGTCAACACCTTGGTTAACTAGGTGACATATGCCAGTGTTTCCCTTTGGTTGTACCGGTTACACTGAACTGAACGGAAAATACGATCTACTTACATACAAAGCCGCTTCGACCAATCTTTCATTCAGTGATATCGTTAAACCCTACCACCTGGTAAGGTAAAGAAAAGGACCTACAGTTTTACGTGGAATCAGAAACCCTGCCAGCCTTAACGGTTGAACGGTCACCCATCCAATTTCTGATTGCGCCGACCGACCGTGTTCTTAATGCTAACTAAGTCACTTGGATCCATTGCTCCACCGACCTGACGAGGCTGACAAATATTATATAGATAAATAAAAATAATATCTAGAAACAAACCAATAATATCCAAATATAGCGTGATTCATCTATTTCCACACATGTTGCCTCTCTAACAATCAGTAAATGTTATTTTTAAAAACACCATGTAGATTCAAGTAGGGACGGAGTGGCAGAATTTGCGGAAGTGTGCGCCTGCCCTGTGTGGTCGGTAGACGATTTATAGCATTGCAGCTTGGTAGTTACATATCGTTGCAATTGGTCGAGTTCACTTACGTATTTCATATAGCTGAGCCAGGGGTTCCGCTCACGTGGCATTCTTGTTGGACAATGCCAGTTTAGAAAAATATATTATGTAGGTTGTTGTAACGGCCACTACATTAAATTTAGGAAATGATTATTAGGATCAATGGACAAAATTAGGACAAAATGACAAATTTTGTTTTTCTGAATTTCCTTTAAATAAAAAGTTACAGTTTTCATAGAAACTAATAATTGATTTATTTAGTGTAAACAGGATCTAATGTTTCGCACGAACGTGGGAATGAAAGGCGCGCGGTGAGTGAGCGAGCAAGATAAGTGCGCGGAGCGAGGAGATGCGCGGCGGCGGTGATGCGTGAATTTTTCGACCCCGACCGTTACCGCGCCAGCACCCTCACCCCGCTCGCGTCAAATTACACTTGACGAAAACATACATTTCAAAAATTAATATCTCCAAAACTAGGCACTTTAGAGAAAAATTTTACGCACTTTTTTGTCTCGGAAAAACATGAAGATTGCTATTGTGATTGAAGATTGCGCTGGCGAAATGTTGCAGAATGTTGTACTGGACGTTACAACATTCTGTATATGCAAAATAAAAAATGTAATCTTAATTACGGAAATGAACACACATATTTTATAATTAGTTCAATTCAGATCCTACTGCTCATCTATCTTGGCGTGAAGAGATAGGACTCCCACCCAACAAACAAATTGGTGCTAACGGCAGGTTGTTTTAGATCTTAAAGTGGTTCATTGGATTAATATAACTCAATGTTTTAAGCGTTACTACTGTAGAGCTCTTATAGCACTTACTAACGCTATTGTAAAGTCACTAAAGAACCCTAGCCTGTATAAGAATTTAAGAATGGGCCTCTTTCGGGGTTACAAGACAGCTAGAGCACGCTATAACACCAATTGTTAACACCAATATACCACTTCAGCTTTTCAAAATAACTATTAAACAGCTCTTATAACGCCTGGCCTTAACACCACGACAATCATTGTAACTACAAGTTTTCTCACTGTGTTTTCCGTCATCGCAGTTCTGAATAAATTTAATTTTATTTATAAAAAAAATGTGTAAATTTTCGGAAAATATTTAAAATAATGAGTCAATGACTGGATAATCATTATTTATTATGGAATAAAACTGAACAATATAATATGACCTAGATATTCAATGTAGGCAGAGTGCACGACCTAAACTGTAATTAAGTACCTATACTAAACAAACATTATGCATTACGTATGCTTATGTATGATACCACTAATGACCACGCGTTTGCGGTAAGCTAGACGCTGATAAAATAAACATTAGTCAAGTGCGCACTGTGTCAATGCCATTGGGCTTGAATAAGACTATCAATATAGTTTTATTAAATAAAAAAAAAGCTATATATGTACTTGTTTTTTAATTTTTTTTCTAAATTATTGTCATGTTGTTTTACTGAAAAAAAAATATGATTATAAACAAAATAAAAGTACTTACATTTTTTTTACTGTATTTTATTTTAAAGCACAATAACAATGAAATAAATTAAAAATTAATATCTATTAAATAAAAAAAAACGAAATAAAAGTATAAAATAGACATTACATGTGTTACAACTGTTGCAAACATTCAATGGTATTGGTGAGATTGTTTTTGTATCTTTTTTTTTTGAGGGCATAATTTTAATAATTTTTAACCAATCTCTCATACTTGTGTACTCACTCACACATTAATATACAAATTATTCCACTTTTTTAAGTTATGTATAGAGGCATAGTATAGCTATGAAGTTTGATTCAATTTAAAAGAGATTGAAATATATTTTTATCAATACCAATAGAATGGCTTATTATTTTTCCACTGAAGACAATACACTATGTCGAAATATATGCAAATGTGTGATTTTTTTAATAACTATATTGTGTATAAATAATTCAATTTAAAAACAACCATTCCTCATCTAACGAAATCCTAAAATCGGCTTGGCTAATTATTTCATTGATGAATGAAAATTTCTAACAAGAGAAACACGTCATACCTCGGTTAGTCATTTGTATGGAATGATTCACAGCACAGAGGACCATTACTGATCTCCGGAGCCTGTGAAACGCAGCATCCGAACCGTATATGGTGAAGACGCCCAATTTGTTACATAAGTGCAAAGGCATATGCCGTTATATGCGTCAATGCGTGATGATATCGAGGGAGAATTTGAAGAATTTTTTACCTACGCACGTCATCTGACTGACCCTGACGAAATGCGTCCGGCGAGGAATTTGAAGATTCGGTCTGTCTGTTGCTGTCGCGTTCTAACATCTACCCCTCATATACTGAGCGAAAGGAACATCATCATAACATAATATACATTCGACAAAATCAGGGTTTGTCAGCCCATCATACCTTGGTGAATGCTTGGTGTTATGTCACTGCTTCCCTTCCTTGCCGGCTACACTGAAATGGACGGACTATTGTTATAGTCTTTTCGACAGACTTTAATTCAGGGCGGTTGTACCAATCCAGACAGGTTTAATCCTACGACCTAGTTAGGGAAGGAGAGTTCTGCGGGGTTAGCGGTGAGGGGTGGATGTGGGAGAATGTTTCAATACTGCAGGTCTATTCTTGTAAATTCTGACAGCGGAATCAGCGCTGTTGTGGCGCTGAGAGCCACTTACCAAAGCGGCTCTCAGCGCCACATCAGCGCTGATTCCGCTGTGAGAATTTACAAGAATAGACCTGCTGGTCCCACATACACTCCTCGCCTTGTCTGTAATGTTTCTTTTTTTGTGTATTTTTAATAAATCTTTTTTTGTATATTTTTTTATCTTTTTGTGTGTAGTTATGGGCTTTGTCCGAAATAAAGAAGTTTAATTTTATTTATTTATTAATTTATATACATTTATAGACGCGACTGGCTTGGCGCTGTGTTGCCACAAACGGCAAATATTTACCGGGCCAATATTTATTTGTTTTATACGTTCTCCGACTTTTTTTTAAGTAAACCAGCAGCAGGTAGCTGTGCCGAGGGACCAATGGTGCAGTCGACAGAACCAAAATCACCTCTCCTTGCGAAACCATGCTGACTTAGGTGCCATGCCAGCAGATTTGCGGACTGTTGCTAGGCTGTCTAGCCCGTTAATACGACGCTTGAAGACACCCAGGTTAAAGGATTCAGGAAATACACTCGTCGGAATGCAGTCCACACACTAGCGGTGCGACAAAGAAACGATTTAGAGCACCGATGGGTTCTCAAAAGCCCAATGTCAACAACAAAAGGGTGCTGAGTCTCTCTGCGACGAGTCATGCGGTGATAGGACGGGTGGCAGGGAATAAGGGATGCTAGTTCCGCAAAGCAGCGTCCGTGATAGTATCTGTAAAACAGACTAAGCGAACCCACAAACCGTCTGTGACTCAAGGACTCCAGACCATCTGTAAGTTTCGGGTCACCAGCAAGACGGATGGATCGGCGCTGTATCGAGTCCAAGGATGCTAGCAGATAATTTGACTTCATTTCCGACCCTACTACCAGTCCCTATTTACAATAGGGCGATGGTGTGTCCCATAACCTTCCGGACATACGTGAGATTGCTAATGTGAAAACCACAGTTGAATCGGTTGAGCCGTTTTTGAGAATTGTAGAATAAAAAAAAAAATTTTAATTAAAGGGGGAACGCAGCGTCCGTCATGGGGACCATGCCATTGACCCCCATGATGGATGAATATTTTTATTTCTAGGTAGGTTTACTTTACTTTATACCTATATTATGTTTCTATTTTATATTACGTAGTATAGGTTTTCAATTTTCTTTAATATTATTATAGGCTGTATTTTCATGCAATAAATTGAATTATTGAATAAAAATTAATCAGTAAAAAAAGTAGATAGTAAAAATGTAATTAAATTTATTTACGCCAAGGGATTTCCCTAATTTCCAAATTAAATATATTATGAGTTTTATTAGCAATTAGTATGTCTAGCATGTATTAAGTACTTACCTACAGATAAAGCCAATAAGATAAATTATTCGTGGAACGGAAGGTTTCAAAAGTGTGGAAAATTCAATAATTACTGTTTGACGTCAACAGCTTTCTAGTATGTTAAGCGGACCATCAGCGGAAAATCTGTGAACTAGAATATTTTATAGAAACTGTTACAGTGGAAACATCGTTGTGAACGACGGAAAACAGAAGATGCTAATCACTTAGTAAAAGTAATCGTTTCAAAAGGAAGCACTGACATGGCACCCGGTTCCGGCGACAACAGGGTGTAATGGGCAGACATCTGGTCTTAGTAGGTCTTTTGTACCGTGAGGGGCCGTTACTTTAAAATAATAGCCCCAGTGCATCTCTACCCGTGTATGTCGTAAAAGGCGACTAAGGGATATGACTCCCTTCTTATATTACTAGGTGGTAGGGTTTAACCCGCCCGGATTGGTACCACCACACTGAATGAAAGGTCGGTCGAAACGGCTATGTAAATAGTTTGTATTTTCCGTCCAGTTCAGTGTAGCCGGCACGACGGAAGAGAAGCACTGACGTGGCACCAAGTTCACCCGGTGTTATGGGCTGACATCACGGATGTTGTAGGTGATGTAGCCAATCGTGTCAGTTTCCATAAAAATAAAAATAAATAAAAAAGGTGACATAGCTGATGATGCAGCCAAAGTTAAAAAAAAATACATCAGAATGGATCCAACTGACATGGTGTACTGATCCTGTATGAGCGGCTTAGTTAGAGGGGCCAGGCTTCAGTTGTCAGTCAGTTAACACAAGAATAGACCCCCAGAAAACATGCCCCGACAAAAGCCAATATCACCTCTGAGAAGGTAGATACCGCACCGGAGACTTTGATTGGATTTTGGTACTGCTGGCTTTTATGGTCGCCTTAAACTATTGAATTATGAGCTTAGTTTCAAAATATTTTTTAAATAAAAATTATGTCTCTAAAATCGCATCTCTCTGCTCACTGACCAAACAATATGTCCCCACAACAACGTGGGTACTCTCAATCAATTGAAGTCTCAGAACAGACCATATTCACACAACGCCGACCGAAACATATTTCTTATCAAACCCTCGGTGTAATCGGACACAGAGGATGCACGGGCTCGGAACAAAACCGTCTAATGTACGTCATAATTCAACCAACTGCAAGATAAGGCGCACCTAATACTTCATCAGTGAGGATATTCCAAGTATGTCCGTGTTTATCATCAATACTAATAATAAATCTGTAAGGGATGGTCATGGAGTAAGTTACTTTGTTTTATGAGAGACTGAGTTTGTAGACTCTATGTATGATACTAAAATTGACGATTTTTAGAAATATTTTCTGTATGTATGTATGTATGTATGTATGTATGTATGTTCCTCCATAACTCTTAAACCGAACATTGGAATTCAATAAAACTTAGTACAAGCTCATTTAACTATACGGGACACAGGATAGGTAAATAAAATTGAGTTCCGGTTACTCTATGTCTAAGATATGGCTCTCATATAAACCGAATTGTTCCGCGCGCCGAAATAAAGATACGGCAGCGGGCTCACTTACTGTCTTCTTTTTAAATACGAATTTCACGCGAGTGAAGCCGCGGGCAAAAGCTAGTAAACCAATAAGAATCTAATTGAGTAAGTAACCAGTAAGTTGACACAGGAATACGTATTTGTCAACTTTTCCAATTGTATGTGTCAACTTTTCCATTCTGCCTGCGTTATTGGTAACCGCAGATCAAGCGTATGCATATAAATGAGGTCCGACTGCGTCCGACAACATGAGTGACATAATGAAAGATTATTGTCATTAAATCAATCAAGATGTCGGCAGACCTTGTCCATATTCGTACCTGCCTTTTTATGTCTTGTAACACTTTTATTACATGTGATTATTTTCGTAATTGAAGCGAATTTAGTAGAACATTCTGTTGGGTTAGTCGTGTCAATTTCGAAAATGTATTCGATATTATTTCGTAATTTCATTCTGTATTCATTTCTATTGATACATATCGGTAATTTTGATAATTGGCTAATATAAAAACTATTTTAAAAATATAGTGTTTGATCGAATTTTTCTCCAATCATGTTCAAACGTAATACATATAAGTGAAACATTGAAATTGTAGTATTTATAATTTTATCATAACATTTCGAAAACTTACAAGCACTGACATGGCACCTAGTTCACCAAGGTGTTATGGGCTAACATCAAGAATGTTGTAGGTGATGTAGTCAACCGTGCCAGTTTAAAAAAATGACCTGAAACGTCCGGGCAGTATATTTTCAAACTAGGTGCCATGTCAGTGCTTCCCTTCATTTCACACTACACTGAACTGGATAGAAAACACGAACTATTTACATAGCCGTTTCGACCGACATTTCATTCAGTGCGGTGATACCAACCCGGCAGGAATAAACCCTATCACATAGTAAGATAAGAAGGGAAGTGACCTACAGTTAAACGTGGAATCCGAACCACGGTCAGCCTCCAATGGTCGAGCGGTCACCCATCCAAGTACTGACCGTGCCCAGGGTTGCTTAAGCCGCCGTTGGTAGCTGTATTTTTTTCGATTGAAACCAAAATCGACCAATTTTTCATCGCAAAAGTCGACGTAAGCGTAAATATGCGAAGCATTAAAACAAATCCACTGTATAGATAAAGGTACATTTCAAATGTTTTATCTAACAGAATTTTCAAAAACCTTCTAGAAACACAGAAAAAAAATTGCAAAAACTTCTTCAAAAACAGTCGACCTACCGCATCACTGAGCTACCGAGGCTGACATACGTATGACCCAACCAATAAAAAGGCAAGGTATAAGTGACCACAAATTTCTCCCTCCTACTTCGAACTCATCTCTATCGCAGTGGAGCGTTCATGCAGACCTCAACCGTTCCAGAGCGTTGAAGAAAAAATAAAAACTTCGCTTGCGTGTCGCAAATCACCAAAGAAATCGAACTGTGCGGCGACACGGAACGCACCGCTTCCAACAAACACAATTATATCCATTAAAGTACCATTTCAATACTGGAAACAAGTAAGCTCGACCATAATATTATACACGTGTAATTGTTCTGCAACCAGCACTTAAGGCGGTGGTACCGGTCTGGACCGCTCTGGTTCTGATCTGCGGGTGCCGAAGCCGACCGAGACGCTTTCGGAGCAGTGAGGAAAACTCGCAGGCTGAGAATTGAAAACAAAATCCGGCCAAGTGCGAGTCGGACTCGCGCACCGAGGTTTCCGTACCGCCACCGCAATTGGTCGGGTTTATGATTTGTTGTTTTACTTGCACTATAATCACACCAAGTTTGACGCTTGTATGCACGAACCTTTTTTTTTACGATAGAGCAAAAAGAAGCAAGAAAACATGTTTCTTGTATGAAGACCCCCCCATAATTCTTTACTTCTGTTTTTTTTTCATTATAAATATTTATTTGTACCATTTGTCGTTGGTAGCTAAAATCATAATTTAGATATTTTATTATTCCAATGTTAAAAATATACCTGGCGTAATGAGGGATTATCACGCCATTATTCAAATTAGCTGAGCAGTGGGTGCGGAAGTAAACGAAGTCAGGGAAATTATAAAATATTTGTATTGTGTATTTGTTTCACGTCTTTTTGCAACTCCTTCGAATCTAGGTTTTTTTTAGTAGAACGTGCAATATATTCTTCTAAACTGAACCAAGCGAGCATTCCATACAATGTACGTCTATCTCTGTTATATGTCTGTAAGCTACAAGCTGCTTATGCAAATTGTACTCAAAGATTATGTTATGAACTAATTAATTTGTATACAATGTAGTACTACATTACATAGTACTGCCAGACACCTTGGCTAGGCGCCACATGTCGCGCTTACTATACAAAAAAACTATATACGAAATTCAAATTCAAATTCAAATATTTTATTGTACACATTAAATAACATTTTATGTAAACAGTTTCATAATTATTTGTCAAACATAAAAGTAATTCACTTCCGTCTAAACTAACCTAACGGTTGTCCTATAGACGGTTGTTTTATATACATATGTCTCTAATAATATTACAAATAGTTCTGTTCTAAAACATTTTTATGATTACCCACTGAATTCACATATAGTTGCCTGGTAAGTAAAACACACACAAACATCACCTACAGACTGTCAGAGATTGCTGATTCAGTATATGATACGAGTAGAAGTGGCACACAATATGTATTCGTTTGAACAACTTTAATATTTATTGAGAAATAAATTGGTTTCATTTGATTTGGTTTGATTTGAAAACTTTGGACGTATGTTTAGTTAGGATGTTTTCATCAAATATTATTGTATGATGATTAAATATTATATTAAAATTTATAAAATGTAATGACGTAAGACTGTAATTAATTAATAATATTAATAATAATAACTAAATTATTAAAACCTAACAATAATATTACAAATATTAATATTAATATTACCAATGTGACAGATCGTAGCTAGAGGTCAGTGGACTGTAAATTATTAAATCAGAAAACACACAGAGAAAAATCACACCATTTTTTATTCCAACACTCAAAATGACAATTGTGACACAGAATATCGAATCTTATTTTATTTCTTCGCGATCGTCGTCAGCCACATTCTCCCGCCGTCGCAGCTCGTCTCGACCCGCTTCGGTAGGAAGAACGACGATCCTCTTCACGGGCCTCCTGAAGAGACGTCCAGCAGACAGCACGTCAATGACGCGCGTCACTCCGTCCCGTCCAGGGTGAATATTATTATTGTATTGCATCTCAAAATATTATTATTTCAATATTTGTAGAGTACACCTTAAAATAAAATCGTGTTACTATTATTTAATACATAATAGAACAATTTACATCAATATTAAAAAATATATGGCAGCTTCGGCTGTGTTCTCCTCTAGCCCAGCGACCCATATAGAAGTCTTCGATGTGGCACCTTTTCGGAGAGTATACTGCACGCGGTATAATGGCTGGTCGCAGTATTTCCCTTGCCCATTACTAGGTGGTAGGCTCAAATTGTAGCCGACTCGGTTGGTACCACCGTACTGGATGTAAGATGGCCGCAAGCAACCTCGCTTGTGTTCTCCTCTAGTCCAGTATAGCCAGCAATCCAGGGAAGTCTCCGGTATGGCACCTACCTTCTCGGAGGTGATATTGGCTGGTTAGAGCATGTGCTTTGGCCCCTCCGACTCAGCCACCCATAACGGATTACATAAAAAAAAAAATTTGATCTGGCTCCTCTGACTCAGCCACACAAACCAGAATTAAGAAAAATACATTTGAACAAGTTATCAAATAAATATTTTACAACTTTGCATTTTAATCTCTAGAAAGTTGAAAAACATTAATCTAAATCACGAAGCTTATCAAATGCGCTCCAAATTAGTCCGCAGACATCTATCTTGAATGTCGGGCGGAGAGCGCGGTGCGTTGAAATCTTTTACTTACGCGAGCTTTTGGCCTTTCTTTATTGTTGTCATACGGATGCCTTTATTCAACCTGATACGGTCAATTACATCAGCCTTTACACCTGTGATGTCAGCCCGTCCCATTACATCTTGACACCTAGGTCGAAACTGTATCTAGGTGTCATGATAGTGCCTCCCCTGGTCGTGCCGGCTACAGTGAACTGTGATGAAAACCCGGACAAATTCATCATAGCCGTCATCGTGCTGTTGTGGACATTTATTATTGGTGTTATGAGAATTTACCTGCCTATTTAACCTATCTGAAAAAAAAGTGTTGCATGCCAACGATTGCGAAGCTACTGACTTTCGCAAAGAATTCAAAATCAATATTTTAGCTAATAACCTTGACTAAAAATTAATCGAGGCCGCAAAAAGTAAGTGTACCGTGTGGGGCCGGTACTTTAAAAGAATAGCCCCACTGCATCTCTCCCCGTGTATGTCGTAAAAGGCGACTAAGGGATATGACTCCCTTCTTATATTACTAGGTGGTAGGGTTAAACCCGCCCGGGTTGGTACCACCGCACTGAATGAAAGGTCGGTCGAAACGGCTATGTAAATAGTTTGTGTTTTCCGTCCAGTTCAGTGTAGCCGGCACGACCGAAGGGAAGCAAGCACTGACGTGGCACCAGTTCACCCGGTGTTATGGGCTGACATCACGGATGTTGTAGGTGATGTAGCCAACCGTGTCAGTTTCCATAAAAAAAAAAAAAAATTGTGGAAAATAAAAATATTTTTAAGAGGTCGAGTAGTACATTTATTTATTTATTTATTTGCACAAACAACAAAAAATATCATAACATGTTAAAAGAAAAATTACACAAAATATAACTTACCGTTAAATATAAATTACATAGTAATCAAATAAATAATAATAATTGATGAAAAGATCTTTCCTAGCCTAGATGAAAAAAATTTTTTTTATATGTTTAATTGTTTAAACATTTATACGAGTAGTAAGAAATTGTACACATTTTACTATGTCCGAGGCGATTATTCCAGAACTTAAAGCCAATAAATTTAAACAAATTCGAAAGTAGTGAATTTCGTTCTCACTTCACGAAAACTATTTCGAAGTATTTATCTTAAACGTTTATAGAGAAAATTGCATTCTTATCAGCAAATTTATCGCGCTTTACAGGCGGTACGGCACGGCTTGTGTTGTGCTAATGCATTCAAGAAGGGAATAGCTGCAGAACCCTCCGCGTGTGAAAAATGTTCGCAATCAACAAGCTTTTTTGATCATATCTAGGTTTTGTTGATTTGACCTTTGGGCTATAGAGAGAATAAGTTCACAAGGACTTAGTAAACTTTTTCATTAGATAGATGGAAAAGCCGAAATAGAAGAGAAAAAATACATCCCGACAGGATTGGAACCTGCGTCATATACCTACATAGAAGATGCAACTGCTCGAAATTTAGTTCAGTTCAGTTCATTTATTTCATCTTTGGACAAAACTGCCGCTCAGACATGTCACACATTACATTTAATATAATATATTATTTTACAATTTCTTACCTTTGCTTACATTTTCTAACACACTAAATTTATTCATTCTAAAATTCCTGTACAGAGTAGTACGATTTTTTAAGGAGGTATTTTTTTATTTCTCTCTTAAATCCTCCATCTTCCAGTGTTACATAATTCGTTGGAAACCTATTATACAGCTTTATACTTTGGGAGATGAAGGTTTTGGACATTTTTGCTAGCCGTGATGTCACGGGTCTGAGTTTCTGTCTCTGCCTTGTGTTATATATAACTATGGAAGTCGCCGTTAACAGGAGTGTCTTGAATATTTTGACGAGCGTATAAAATATTTTGTCTAATATATTCACCGGGCAGTGTCCCGATTCCAAGTTATTAGAGAGAATACGTCATCGATACGGTGGCGAAATGGTAACGCGCTGGTTGGGAAGTATTTTTTCTCGCGAAGCGGGTACATGCTTTTAGTACATATAAAAAAATACTTAGTAAACTTTATTTTAAGAAAACTTTCTTTTTCTAAAGCTTACCTGACATAATAACATAGAAACAAATAGGTACATCTAAACTTTATACTAAATCTCAAAGCAGATAATCTGCAGCTTCTGTCACAGCCTCACAATGACAAATAGATATTAAACTTATCTTCACTTTCTCGAGGACTGCTGACGCGATTCTAATCCTACATCACAGCACCCACACGATCGACTTATTCAATTACTTTGGACTTAATAAGAGAAAAGGAAAGCTACCAGTTTGTGTATGTTTTAATTAGCTTTCTTTGCTAAGTGCCAGACTAACGGTTTATCCGTTATTTTTTAGTCTGTATACTGTTCAGATGAGTGTTCTGGGTTTTGTGTGCTGTGTGGAAGATTGCTTATGATAGTAAAACGCATTCACTGGATTAATGTAGAATTTAAATTAATTTATTTTATTTAGTAACCTACGTACGTAGACGTTTAAATTGGAGCACCCATCACGTGGTCGTTGAAATTATATTTAATTTTATTTCAATATTTTTTACCCACGACGCAAATTGAGGGATGTCGTCTGCTGGCAGTTTTATTAATTTTTAATTAAATTTCTTCACTTGTTTAGTTATTAAATATAGCACATATTTTTAGTTTATATTTTAAATGATTTTCAAAAGTTATGGCGAAAGTGTTCCATTTCCACGCGTATTCATGAGAGCTGTAAGGTGCAAAAAGAATTATTAAAAAAAGTAAAAAACGAAAAAAGTTGTGGCCGAAATAGTGAAAAAAAATTTTTTTTTTTCCGTATTTTTTATTTTCGCGCTCGATATTTTGGAAGCTAAGAATAATTTAAAAAATTTGAGAAAAGCTCCTCTGGACAATTTAGTCAGCTACAATTTGAGCCTAAAACATATTCGATGGGGTTAAGGGTTTGCCCTGTAGCTCAACCTTTTTGAAAAAATAAATTCACATATTTCGTGCCTCACACGACTATCGAGCACATTGGAAATGAATCTACGGAATTCGAAAAAATATTGTCGCTGAGCGACACGAGAAAGTCGGGATAAGGAAAAGGTTAGTTGGGGTCTGATGATGGAGCCGGAAGGAAGCCATAGGAACTCCTAAACTACACATGATATTAAGCCCATCGTGATCGGGATCGTTGGATTTGTCTTCGCAAGTACTCTTGTCATATATGATGTCCAGGGTCCTGATGATGGAGCCGGAATGAAGCCATAGGAACTCCTAAACTACACATGATAAATCCACCATATTTGGGCTCGTTGGATATAGGAATATTATCCAACGAGCCCAAATATGGTGGATTTATCATCATTTAGGAGTTCCTATGGCTTCCTTCCGGCTCCATCATCAGAACCCAACTAACCTTTTCCTTATCCCGACTTTCTCGTGTCGCTCAGCGACAATATTTTTTCGAATTCCGTAGATTCATTTTCAATGTGCTCGATAGTCGTGTAAGGCACGAAATCTGCGAATTTTTTTATAATATTGATCTTTCCGTGGTTGGCTTGAAGGAAACATTTCAAATTCAAATTCAAATAGTTTATTTGTAAACCTAACAAATCAATGGAACAAACAAAAAAACATTAGATATGTATCTACTTTAACACAAACAAAAGAAAAGAAATACAAACGAGAAATTTTGAACATAATAGCTAAAAACAAAAAATAAGCTAAGAAATACATATCTATAATACTTAAATAATCGATGGTTTACAAAGAGGGATATGGCGCAGCTCTAATCCCTAATCAGGATGCTGAATTTAAGCCATTCCCTAACATTTGAAGATGTCAGCTAATTACATTACATTACAGCATTTTTCCAGAAACTATAAGGTTAATTTCTAAGTCAGAAAAAGACGCGACTTGCGTTTTCGAAAGTAAACCCATTCTAAATTTAAATTGTGCTTTCGGTTTATTCTAAAAGCGATCCGTATGGTCCTAGGCGACCTTTTCACGAGCGCAGCTTTCACTCGGAACAGATAAAACCACTTAGAGCCACTACACTTATCGCAAATACAATGAGCGATTCATCACAGAATAAGCCTGCCCGACGTTACACTTACCCAGTAACTCGTGGCCTTGATACGAATTTATTCGCCATCGACTCATCAAATATGTGTGCCATTTTTTTTAGGGTCCCGTAACTGGCCACGTAGGCAGGGATATTTATAAAATACGTCAGCTGTCGTCTGCCTGACAGCCGTTGTCAGAACTGAGTAATTTCGTATAGTAAAGCTAAATAAATCTTAAAAATGACTACGAAGTATTTATTTAGTCCTTACGGCGCGAAAAGTATCAATGAATATGTACGCATGTTTATCACGGTTATAGAAATAATATATTTTTCTAGTACCGTGTGGGTCGGTATTTAAAAGAATAGCCCCACTGCATTTCTCCCCGTGCACGTCGTAAAAGTCGAATGAGAGATAAGGACGAGATGCCGTGCTAAAGGGCGGCGGGATAGCTACCTCTCACCTTAGCGCGGTCCTTCTACCGAGTTATTCAGCACGTGGGACTTCGTTCCCTGCTTGCTGCTTGATAGTTATCTTGTCCGAATGCTTTGCTAAACGTGGCGATCGGTGTTGTGCTGTATCTACCAGAGTCCTTGCAGTACAACACCGGTTACTCTGCTTATTCTGATTGTCGGGATATAGCGTGTGGTATGTATGTACGTAGATTTTTGTGAAGAAAGGAGCGACTTGCGGCGCGCACGGGGCGGACAGCAGTGACGCGCATCGGGCGGAGCAGTCTTTTTGTGCAAAAAAATAAATGGTTACGGAACCCTCTGTCTTCAAACAGCGTTCACAGGCTTTTTTTTTTCTAAGTCTGGGTCGGATATGCAAATCTTTCTACCAGTACATCGACCTTGCGAGTCAGACGGTGGTACACCCACTGAGATATGATTCAATGTGTAGAAAATCTCTCGTTGCGCGCTGCTGTTAAAAATTGTTCCTAGTGACCTACTGATTTCCATATGCAATGTTGTCTTGCGTGGGCGGCCAGTGGGCGGGAATCCTCAATATTTTTTTGTGTGAACTGTACTCGTCTTTTCGCTACGATGAGATGAGGTTCAATGTTAAGGGGAGACGAATGCTGATCGAAAATAGATTGAACCGTTGAACACTCTATGAAGACAGTTCTGATAAATTATTGTTCAGAATAGACTGATAGACTGTTGAATAGAAAACGAACTGAGACAATGTTACATACAATTCTTAATCAAGTTACAGATCTTTCCTCTACCGAACCGGTCAACTCTGGAACGCTCTCCCTGCCCATATATATCCCCCCAATTACAGTCTCACAATGTTACATACAATTCTTAATCAAGTTACAGATCTTTCCTCTACAGAACCGGTAAACTCTGGAACGCTCTCCCTGCCCAATATATTTCCCCCCAATTACAGTCTCACAATGTTACATACAATTCTTAATCAAGTTACAGATATTTCCTCTACAGAACCGGTAAGCTCTGGAACGCTCTCCCTGCCCATATATTTCCCCCGAAGTACAGTCTCGGGTCCTTCAAGAGGGGCGTGAATAGGTACCTGGCAGGCCGGTATGGCATTCGCAACCCCCGCATACGACCGAATGTCCATGGGCGTCGTTGGACACCTTATAGGTAGCTCGGCGCCACATGTCGCGATATCAATAAAAATATATATATGTGTTTGAGAGAGTTAGTTACGTTTATGCCTAGAACAGCGATCATTTAAAAAAAATTACTCAATATTAATCTTTCAGTAATATAATTATTATAATACAGGGTGTTAAAACTGCGAGTACATTAATTTCGCCAGCGCAATCCTCATGTTTTTCCGAGACAAAAAAGTAAATAAAGTTTTTCTCTAAAGTGTCTAGTTTTCGAGATATGAATTTTTGAAATGTATGTTTTCGTCTAGTGTAATTTAACGCGTTGTTGCCGCTCCGCACCCTCCGCCTGCCGACCTCCAGTGCTCCACTCACAAAGCTAACCCCCGCCCCTCCCGCCAACACCTCTGTCCGAGGCGCTCATGTCTCACCCGCTCTTCCCCCCTCCGCGCCGCCCTGTTGTCATTAGATCATTTTTACACAAAAATAATCAATTAGTTTGTATGAAAACTGTAACTTTTTATTTAAAGGGAATTCAGAAAAAAGTTGTTTGACTTTTTTGTTACTCTTGATCCCAATAATCATTTCCTAAATTTAATGTACTCGCCGTTTTTACACCCTGTATATTGTATTTGAAAGACCTTTAATACATTTGAAACAAAGAGATATCATCTTCGTTTTAACAATGACATTTAATTATACATGAAACTGCATTGACACTTTTTTATTGGACCGTTTTTGTCAGCGGTCAATTTTGATTGAAGTCAACATCTTTATATCGTGGGGTCGATAATTTGATTGTCACTTTGATGATATCTTAAACAGTGGGCTTGCTAATGTCACTCTTGATTTCGGGAGACATGTTGTTAATTATTTCAGAGCTATCCTTAGATTTATTAGTACTCGTACATTGCAATTATTAGTACTGAAAAAGAATAAACGCACTGCATCTCTCCCCGTACGTATCGTAAAAGCCACCGAGCATACATACGGGAGACGCAACGCTACTGCGTTTGTATCGGAGCACGGCTAGCCAAAAATCCCTACTACTACGAAAATCGAAATCGCAATTTAATCTTTTATGACGTGACTTGTCTATCTCCGTTACCCATATCGCGCCCTGCGATATGGAGAGAGACAGAGCGAGCAAGGCCAGCGACAGGTTTGTTATCGCTGGCTTGGCTCGGGTATCTGGTAGTAAGAGCCGACCGTCCGACCAATCGGAAGCCTTGCTTGACGGCAACTTGACGGGATCACTACGAATGCCAGTCTGACGGACGATGATGGTGCGGTATATTTGTGAATTTTGAAATTGTTATTTGTAATATTATTTCAAATAAGTTTTTACTGAACGAATATTATTGTTTGAATCCAAAAAAAAATATTGAAAAATTAAACCAGACTGTTGTTCTAATATTTTTGAAAAGTTGTACTAATAATCAGTGATAGGAATAAGTAGGGCTTATTTACCTAAACTTCGAGGAACAGAGTAAAAGATTGGAGTCTTCCTTAAAACAATATTTTTTTCCGGTTTAATAATATTCATGGTGTTTTAATCTCGCGATTTAAAAAAAGTGGCCGCCATTTTGAACTTTTTAGTTACTGGACCGATTGCTTTCAAAATCTATATCTGGGTGTATGTGTGGGCTCTGATTACGAATCTGTAGTAAAAATTTAAAAAAAGTGGCCGCCATTTTGAACTTTTTAGATAGTGGACCGATTGCTTTCAAAATCGATATGTGGGTGTATGTGTGGGCTCTGAATACGAATCTGTAGTCAAAATTTAAAAAAAGTGGCCGCCATTTTGAACTTTTTAGTTACTGGACCGATTGCTTTCAAAATCGATATCTGGGTGTCTGTGTGGGCTCTGAATACGAATCCGTTGTCAAAATGTAAAAAAGTGGCCGCCATTTTGAACTTTTTATTTACTGTACCGATTGCTTTCAAAATCGATATCTGGATGTATGTGTGGGCTCTGAATACGAATCTGTAGTAAAAATAAAAAAAAGTGGCCGCCATTTTGAACTTTTTAGTTACTGGACCGATTGCTTTCAAAATCGATATCTGGGTGTATGTGTGGGCTCTGAATACGAATCTGTAGTCAAAATTTAAAAAAAGTGGCCGCCATTTTGAACTTTTTAGTTACTGGACCGATTGCTTTCAAAATCGATATCTGGGTGTCTGTGTGGGCTCTGAATACGAATCCGTTGTCAAAATGTAAAAAAAGTGGCCGCAATTTTGAACTTTTTAGTTACTGGACCGATTGCTTTCAAAATCGATATCTGGGTGTATGTGTGGGCTCTGAATACGAATCTGTAGTAAAAATTTAAAAAAGTGGCCGCCATTTTGAACTTTTAGTTACTGGACCGATTGCTTTCAAAATCGCTATCTGGGTGTATGTGTGGGCTCTGAATACGAATCTGTAGTCAAAATTTAAAAAAAGTGGCCGCCATTTTGAACTTTTTAGTTACTGGACCGATTGCTTTCAAAATCGATATCTGGGTGTCTGTGTGGGCTCTGAATACGAATCCGTTGTCAAAATGTAAAAAAAGTGGCCGCCATTTTGAACTTTTTAGTTACTGAACCGATTGCTTTCAAAATCGATATCTGGGTGTATGTGTGGGCTCTGAATACGAATCTGTAGTAAAAATTTAAAAAAAGTAGCCGCCATTTTGAACGTTTTAGTTACGGGACCGATTGCTTTCAAAATCGATATCTGGGTGTCCGTGTGGCCTCTGAATACGAATCCGTTGTAAAAATTTAAAAAAAGTGGCCGCCATTTTGAACTTTTTAGTTACTGGACCGATTGCTTTCAAAATCGATATCTGGGTGTCTGTGTGGGCTCTGAATACGAATCCGTTGTCAAAATTTAAAAAAACTGGCCGCCATTTTGAACTTTTTAGTTACGGGACCGATTGCTTTCAAAATCGATATCTGGGTGTCCGTGTGGGCTCTGAATACGAATCCGTTGTAAAAATTTAAAAATTTTTTACATTTTGACAACGGATTCGTATTCAGAGCCCACACAGACACCCAGATATCGATTTTGAAAGCAATCGGTCCAGTAACTAAAAAGTTCAAAATGGCGGCCACTTTTTTTAAATTTTTACAACGGATTCGTATTCAGAGGCCACACGGACACCCAGATATCGATTTTGAAAGCAATCGGTCCCGTAACTAAAACGTTCAAAATGGCGGCTACTTTTTTTAAATTTTTACTACAGATTCGTATTCAGAGCCCACACGGACACCCAGATATCGATTTTGAAAGCAATCGGTCCAGTAACTAAAAAGTTCAAAATGGCGGCCACTTTTTTAAATTTTTACAACGGATTCGTATTCAGAGCCCACACGGACACCCAGATATCGATTTTGAAAGCAATCGGTCCCGTAACTAAAAAGTTCAAAATGGCGGCCAGTTTTTTTAAATTTTGACAACGGATTCGTATTCAGAGCCCACACGGACACCCAGATATCGATTTTGAAAGCAATCGGTCCAGTAACTAAAAAGTTAAAAATGGCGGCCACTTTTATAAAATTTTGACAACGGATTCGTATTCAGAGCCCACACAGACACCCAGATATCGATTTTGAAAGCAATCGGTCCAGGAACTAAAAAGTTCAAAATGGCGGAAACTTTTTTAAATTTTGACAACGGATTCGTGTTCAGAACCTACACAGACACCCAGATATCGATTTTGAAAGCAATCGTGTGGGGTCGGTACTTAAAAAGAATAGCCCCACTGCATCTCTCCCCGTCGCATGTCGTAAAAGTCGACTAAGGGATAAGAAAATTCGTCAGCCTCGGTAGCTCAGTGGCGCGGTTGGTTAGTCAACTGTTATTAAGCAACGCTGAGCGCGTTCAGAGATTGGATGGGCGACCGCTCGACCGTTGGAGGCTGACCGTGGTTCGGATTCCACGTTAACCTGTAGGTCCCTTCCCTTCTTACCTTACTAGGTGGTAGGGTTTATCCCGGCCGGGTTGGTACCACCGCACTGAACGAAACGTCGGTCGAAACGGCTATGTAAATAGTTCGTGTTTTCCGTCCAGTTTATTGTAGCCGACATGAAATGAAGGGAAGCACTGACATGGCACCTAGTTCACCCTGTGTTATGGGCTGACATCACGGATGTTGTAGGTGATGTAGCCAACCGTGTCAGGTTCCATAAAAAAAAAATAAAAAAAATCGGTTCAGTAACTAAAAAGTTCAAAATGGCGGTCACTTTTTTTTTAATTTTGACAACGGATTCGTATTCAGAGCCCGCACGGACACCCAGATATCGATTTTGAAAGCAATCGGTCCAGTAACTAAAAAGTTCAAAATGGCGGCCACTTTTATAAAATTTTGACAACGGATTCGTATTCAGAGCCCACACAGACACCCAGATATCGATTTTGAAAGCAATCGGTCCAGTAACTAAAAAGTTCAAAATGGCGGCCACTTTTATAAAATTTTGACAACGGATTCGTATTCAGAGCCCACACAGACACCCAGATATCGATTTTGAAAGCAATCGGTCCAGTAACTAAAAAGTTCAAAATGGTGGCCACTTTTTTTTTATTTTGACAACGGATTCGTATTCAGGGCCCACACAGACACTTTTATTATAAAATAACCGTCGGAGGACCTTGGTTGAAAATTGTAAAATTTAGTAGAACGGACAGACATGCATTTGTTACGGAACCCTACATTCATTTTAAAATAAATGTTAAATTTTGTAGAACGGACAGACATGCATTTGTTACGGAACCCTACATTCATTTTGCAGAACTTATTAGTAGAATGGACAGACATAAACGTGTTACGGAACCCTACTTTTATTATAAAATAACCGTCGGAGGACCTTGGTTGAAAATTGTAAAATTTAGTAGAACGGACAGACATGCATTTGTTACGGAACCCTACATTCATTTTGAAATAAATGTTAAATTTTGTAGAACGGACAGACATGCATTTGTTACGGAACCCTACATTCATTTTGCAGAACTTAGTAGAATGGACAGACATAAACCTGTTACCGAAACCTACTTAACAGTTGCACTCCGGGTGTGCCGGCAGATCCCGTGCCACTCTAACTTAACCCTTAATGCAATGACTTAAGGTTTCATTTTAAAAATGACGCTGACGCGATGTCGCGATTTCGAGTTATAAATTTTATACCCACCTAAAAAAGTGCCAAGCACCGCTAAAGAAATTTTCACTTAAAAAAAAACAAGCAAACAAATAAACAAACAAATATACTTTCGCATTTATGATAAACAACATGATAGCAAACAAATAAACAAACAAATATACTTTCGCATTTATGATAAACAACATCGCATTTATTATAAACAACATCCCCGTATACAATAATTGATTTCAAATTTCTTTTCAGTCTGTCAAATTTGCCTATCATGTGTACGCGCCCGGTATGGCGCGCAGTCGTGCTCCTAACTCGCGGAATTATTGTATTTTTCACGTTTTAAGCGTTGTATTATCATTAAAATGACTTACCTATGAAAGGTTACGCCATCTTTTGTTATTCCTGATGATCTTGAGCTCTTTCGACACGTACGAACTGCACAACTCGCCATTTTGCGTAGTGCACATATACGTGTTCTTTGTCCCCAAGTCACATGTGCACTGACGTTCGATCCCGCAGACTATTATATTGTAAGAGCATAATGCACTAAGACGCGGCTAATTTTCCCATATAATAGCGCTCGACGGTTGCCACTCCCGTATGTATGCTTGGTGGTAAAAGCAGACTAAGAGATAAGGGCAAGATTACGTGCCAAAGGGCGACAGGCTAGCCACCTCTCACCTTGGCACGTTCCTTCCACGGAGTCATGCAGCAGATGTGCCTTTGTGCCTTAGTCGGTGTTGCGGTGTAATTTACCTAAGTTCTTGCAGCACAAACCCGATTACTCTGCTTACCCTAATTGCCAGGATACAGCGTGTAGTGAGTATGTATGTATGTATGTATGAAATGATCTAATTATTTAAATTTAAACATTTTGATAAGTACTAGGTAAATTTGGCTTAGCATGGTTGGTAATTGAGGTTATTTTGGTCGATGTATTCATGGTAAACCAAATGTAGTACCTAGTATCCATGGTGGACTAAAAGCATTAAAATTTGATAAGTAGCGTTACCTACTACCACATAAATGTTAAATATAGAATATGAAACTTATTCAAAATCATCTAAACTAATACTGATAATGTTTTTACATACATTCATACATAATGTCATGTATATTTCCCCAATGGAGTAGAGATAAAAAACCTCCACGATCCTGTCACACACACCTGTGATGAGTCTTCCACGCTCGTAGTGTTCGTAATTAGACAATGCAAGACGAAGTCACGATTTGGCACAAAAAAAGATGCTCTTTTTCAACAATAACCTAGACAACGGTCACAAAATACTAAAAACAGTAACATCAGATCAACACACTAAGCAAACGAAACCAAAACAAATAAAGACGAAAGTGTAAACCGACAATCCAAATCCGTCTATTGCGAAAATCTCAAAGATCTATCAAAATTACATAAAATCTACGACTCCGGCGTGCGGTTCGCATCGCGTTATTGATTTATAAGCCTCACCGTTATGAGTGGGCACACGACACAGACGGTGTCAGTAGTAAGTCATTAGTCGTGTTTCATCACGAGAAATTTGCAAACTGCTAGATCAACAGCGTGGTGCTAATAACCACTCGTCTGTTTGCGGTCGAGCGAGTAGGTGAGATCGCTAGGTCCGTTCTCTTTCCTTTGTACTTTTCGGTTTGTGCCATGCACTTTCTGGCGTTTTTCTTGATTGGCCTGATTATATTCCTCTTTAGTTCCCTGACTCTGCCTTGACCATAGAATGTTATTGTAAATTTTTATCTTAATCTCTCGTATTGCAGACATCCAGGCCAATTTCCTGACATAATTCTTTGGTTGAGCTAAGAATCCATATCCAAGTATCATAAAAATTTTGATTGGATAGACATTTTGTTGCAAGCCCTTATGGGTGGCTCGGCGCCACATGTCACGCTTTCTTTTTTTTTTTTTTTTTTTATTGATAGCGGACATGTGGCATCGTTTCGCCTACAAGTAGGTGTCTAACACCTCTGACATTCTGTGATGCACGGGAATTGCAAAAAATGCACCACGGACATTCTGTGATGCACGGGGATTGCAAAAAAAATCTACTTAGATCACTACTCTCTTTATTCCTTCCTCTATTCTTTCTCATTACAAACCTCCTTTTCTTCTTCTTTCTTCTCATTCCGAACCTCCTTTTCTTCTAATTTCTCATTACGAACCTCCTTTTCTTCCTACGACATTGTGAATTGCCTTCGACAATTGGGGCCAATGTAACAAATTAATATCATCATTTGATTATAGTTTGGTTTCGTCACTCACTGACTAACAGTGATGTACAAGCGGATGAACGGGATTTGCCTACGTGTACAATAAATTTACTCAGAACCACTAAATTTTCGCAACACACACGAGCCCACATACACTCTCAGGAAATGGTCTCAGTTAATTTAATTTTAATAAACCAAATTCATTTTACGGCATCATAAATATTTATCGCCCGGTTAATGCGATGTTCGTATAATTTTGCATCATCGACCCCACCCACGTGGGTTCCGAAGGTGCTAATAATATAATCGAAGGCATTAGTTAGGCTAATGACTGTGTAGATTTCTTATGTCCTTTTTCACAAGATGAAAGTTGTTGTTGCAAGTCAGACGCACTTGTTGGATGGAGTGATGGTCGTTTGGTTGTACGACAAGTCTGTTTGTCATTGCAAAGCGTAGGCTATTTCGAAACAAACAGATACCGAACAGACACATACCAGTACTAGTCCACCAAGACAATCGAGAATAATATTATATGCTACGAAATATGCAAATAATGCAACATTTCAAAGACAAACAGACTAAGAATAAAAGAGTGTTAGCAAAAGTCCAATGTGTAGAGTTTAAAAACGTAAATGTACAAACAGTGACAATGCATAAAAAGAAGAAATGGAAAGAATCTGAACGATTATAGACAATGATAGGTAATGATAAGGGGATAGGACAAACATTTGATTTAAAGGATTAGATAAATATTGAATTTTACAACATTATTATTGGATTAATATTTGTGAAATTTTGATAATTTTTCATCTTCAATTTCTACGTAGGTACTGTGACAATAGATATTTTTTTCATAATCTCCAACATTACATTAAATGAGCAAAAACTAATATTTTTTACTACGATATACTGAAAGATAAACATTTGCCCGCATCGTGGATAAATGGTGTGACGTCACATTTTCGCGATAAAATGTGATCAAGTAAATTTGCCTACTGAATAGTCTGACCGCCTTCCACGATAATCACTAAGTAGCAATGAAGTGATCTCCCAGTTTTTTCCCTTTATTGTTTATTCATTCTAAACAGGTCTAATAACAAAGATGCATCATTTAAAACTATTCTAATCGGACATCCCCTGATCACTTCGGGCTAGTCGTTTATGCAAATTTCAGAGTGGACCAACTGGCCGCTAGAGACAAAGGACCTCATTGTAATAATTGACTGAGGAATTTATGAAAAGTAATAATTTTTGCGTAACAACTTCCAGCAACGTAGAGAACATAGAGTATAGAAATGGCATGCAGGTAAGTGAATTGGTTACTCTTTATTATCAAGAACAAATTTTTTATGCATATGTCTAAAATTATTGATTTAAACTTGGTCAATTCTAACATAGGGGTATCAAACAAAACTCATCATTTTTTTTTTGTATGGGAACTTGGTTACAGTCGTCTTCATACTAATTAGTCATAGCCGCAGAATAAAGATCGGCTGCTTGCGCCGGCGCACGCCCTGTAAGTATAGAAACGAAATACAAAACCTGCCAAGTTCGATTCGGACACGCGCACCGAGGTTTTTGCACCACAAAAAAAAGTTGAAAAAACACGTTTCTTGCATGGTGATACCCTTATTTATTTTCTCTTTCTATTTTTTATTATTTGTTCTTCTATACGCCGTAATAACACATATTCTATATAAATATCAACTGGCTATTTATAATAGCTACCGTAATAATTACGGTTCCTAAGATACAGCAGTAGGACAGCAGACAGACTGACAGACAGACAGATAGACGATATAGGCTTAGTAATAGGAATGTGCTTCTCTACGGGGTACGGAAACCTAATAATAATAATTGAAGCTGCATAAGGGACACATAGGCCCTTAGCTAGTCGATCGTCCTCTAATGAGTCTACTCTCCATAGAATGCCCTTCGAAATGGGACGGCGGGATCGCGTCAAACAGCTCCTCCGAGCACTCCCCATGTAATAAATGGTAGAACACACGTTCCTTTTATGTTATGATTATAAATTTTTTTAATCACTTCTTCACTAAAAATAAAGACACGGTAGCACTTCTAAGCTGCACTTACACTCTGCGCGCACGAAGAGTTTATAATAAAACACTAACATAGGAAACAGGAAAGTCAGGATCGGTAGCAAATAAAAAGAGGAAACGCAGCGTCATTAGTGGACTTGTACCTGATTGTGCATGGCAACTTTTTCCTTGTCATTTTCTTCAAGAAGCACGCGCCCGCAAACACGAGATTTGTAATGGCGGGAGCATTAATTCATATGGTCGAACATAAGATAACGGTTGGTGTTTTGTGCCGACATAGTCGGCCAAGCCGTGCAAATGAGTCGATTTATGGTACCGTGTGGGCCCGCACTTTAAAAGAATAGCCCCACTCAGTGGGAGGAGTGGTAAAAGGCGACAAAGGGATATTACCCCTTCTTATGTTACTAGGTGGTAGGGTTTAACCCGCCCGGGTTGGTACCACCGCACAGAATGAAAGTTCGGTCGAAACAGTTATGTAAATAGTTTGTGTTTTCCGTCCTGTTCAGTGTAGCCGGCACGACCGAAGGGAAGCACTGACGTGGCACCAAGTTCACCCGGTGTTATGGGCTGACATCACGAATGTTGTAGGTGATGTAGACAACCTTGTCAGTTTCCATAAAGAAAAAACTTTATATGAAGATATAATCATAGAATTGAAAGTATTACAATATGCCCGGCTCCAGACATCCGTTTCTTGTATTTGTGGGCTTCCAATACAAATGTACCCACGTAAGCAAAATGTTGTAAGTTGATGTCCCTCGGCATATGCTACGTCCCTCGGCATATGCTGCGGCCACCTATGCTAGTTTCATAAAAAAATCACAGATCTCATGCATTACATGACCTTCGGGTATATTGAAAATGACTTTTAAGGCGTATTAAAATATAAACGAGTCGCCGACTGTGAGCGTGAAAATATCCTGGTGTGGCTGAAGCGACGTACGAAATCCATACTAATATTATAAATTCGAAAGTAACTCTGTTGTCTGTCTGTCTGTCTGTCTGTCTGTCTGTCTGTCTGTCTGTCTGTCTGTTACCTTTTCACGCCTAAACCGCTGAACAGATTTCGATAAAATATTGCACGGGGATGAATTGCATCCCGAGGACGGACATAGGCTACTTTTTGTCTCAAAAAACAACCCTTAAGGGGGTCAAATAGGGGATGAAAGTTTGTATGGGGAACTCAGCATTTCTTAAGTTAGGGATGTGACAATTTATATTTGGGCTTTTGGTATGAAATAAAGAAATACGTGTTTCAGCGTTTTTGCTAAATCAACCCTTAAATTAAAATAGGGGTTGATTTCAAAATTAGATTTTAGGATTTTATGAAATTTTGTACGGAGCTGAATTGCATCCTGAGGAAGAACATAGGCTACCTTATGTCTCAAAAAAACAACCCTTAACGGGGTGAAATAGGGGATGAAAGAATGTATGGGGAACCCATCATTTCTCAAGTTAGGGGTATGAAAATTCATATTTAGGCTTTAGGTATAAAATAAAGAATTACGTGTTTCAGCGTTTTTGCTAAATCAACCCTTAAATTAAAATAGGGGATGATTTCAAAATTAGGTTTTAGGATTTTAAATGATTTTAAATAATTTTATCCATACTGGGGGTGGTTTTGAAGTGTGGGGTTGAGGTACGGGGGAGGAGTCCGCGGGGAGAGGGGAAGGGAGGATAATTTAATCTCTATCTTCTTTTCTCTATCTCTACTTCTTATAAAAGGAAACGTCTGTTTGCATGTATGTATGTATGTTTGAGGTAAACTCGAAACCACTTAACAGATTTTTATGCGGTTTACACCAATGTAAAGAGTAGTTCTTCAGGCTCACTATAGTAGGCTATATACCATAAAGTTAAATAGCCTTAGGGTTGAGCAGTATCAAAGAAAACGGAATTTAGTGTCGAATGGTCGTAATATATGGCGTTAGCAGTTCTGTTGCGTTGCGTTGGTGTAGTGTAGATAGATGCCTTTGGTAGAAGATACGAGTAGAATAAAGAGTAGATATCTATACTTATAAAATTGTTTGTCCTGGCTGACTGATCTATTAACGCACAGCTGAAACTACTAAGTCTAGAAAGCTGAAATTTGGAACATAGGTTTATTTCATAACGTAAGAATCCGTTAAGGATTTTTTGGAAATTACAACTTTAAGGGGGGAAATGGGGACGACGACTTTGTATGAAAGTTTTTCTTTTTTTTTTATGTAATATTATGGTCTTATGGTCTTCCTAAACGTAGCTCAGCCTTGGGCCTCGCCCTTAATTACTTACATTCTTAGATAAGGTTTATCGCCTCTTCCTGAACGCAGTTCGGCCTTCGGCCTCGCCCTCAGTTACTTACTGTCTTCGAGAAGGTTCATGGTCTTTCTGAATGCAGCTCGGCCTTCGGCCTCGCCCTTAATTACTTACTTTCTTCGAGAACGTTTATAGTCTTCCTGAACGCCGCTCGGCCTTCGGCCTCGCCCTCAGTTACTTACTTTCTTCGAGAAGGTTTATAGTCTTCCTGATCGCAGCTCGGCCTTTGCCTCGCCCTCAGTTACTTACTTTCTTCGAGAAGGTTTATGGTCTTCCTGAACGTAGCTCGGCCTTCGGCCTCGCCCTTAATTACTTACTTTCTTAGATAAGGTTAATCGTCTTCCTGAACGCAGCTCGGCCTTCGGCCTCGCCCTTTGTTACTTACTTTCTTTGAGAAGGTTTATGGTCTTCCTGAACGTAGCTCGGCCTTCGGCCTCGCTTTCAGTTACTTACTTTCTTCGAGAAGGTTTATAGTCTTTCTGAATGCAGCTCGGCCTTCGGCCTCGCCCTTAGTTACATACTTTCTTCGATAAGGTTTATAGTCTTCCTGAACGCAGCTCGGCCTTCGGCCTCGCCCTTAATTACTTACTTTCTTCGAGAAGGTTTATAGTTTTTCTGAACGCAGCTCGGCCTTCGGCCTCGCCCTTAGTTACATACTTTCTTAGATAAGGTTTATCGCCTTCCTGAACGCAGCTCGGCCTTCGGCCTCGCCCTCAGTTACTTACTGTCTTCGTGAAGGTTCATGGTCTTTCTGAACGCAGCTCGGCCTTCGGCCTCGCTCTTAGTTACTTACTTTCTTCGATAAGGTTTATAGTCTTCCTGAACGCAGCTCGGCCTTCGGCCTCGCCCTCAGTTACTTACTGTCTTCGAGAAGGTTCATGGTCTTCCTGAACGCAGCTCGGCCTTCGGCCTCGCCGTTAGTTACTTACTTACTTTGAGAAGGTTTATAGTCTTTCTGAACGCAGGTCGGTATTCTGCCTCGCCCTCAGTTACTTACTTTTTCGAGAAGGTTCATGGTCTTCCTGAACGCAGCTCGGCCTTCGGCCTCGCCCTTAGTTACTTACTTACTTTGAGAAGGTTTATAGTCTTTCTGAACGCAGGTCGGTATTCTGCCTCGCCCTCAGTTACTTACTTTCTTCGAGAAGGTTTATAGTCTTCCTGAACGCAGCTCGGCCTTCGGCCTCGCCCTCAGTTACTTACTTCCCTCGAGAAGGTTTATGGTCTTCCTGAACGTAGCTCGGCCTTCGGCCTCGCCCTTAATTACTTAGTTTCTTAGATAAGGTTAATCGTCTTCCTGAACGCAGCTCGGCCTTCGGCCTCGCCCTTTGTTACTTACTTTCTTTAAGAAGGTTTATGGTTTTCCTGAACGTAGCTCGACCTTCGGCCTCGCTTTCAGTTACTTAATTTCTTCGAGAAGGTTTATAGTCTTTCTCAATGCAGCTCGGCCTTCGGCCTCGCCCTTATTTGGTTACAAACTTTCTTCGATAAGGTTTATAGTCTTCATGAACGCAGCTCGGCCTTCGGCCTCGCCCTTAATTACTTACTTTCTTTGAGAAAGTTTATAGTCTTTCTGAACGCAGCTCGGCCTTCGGCCTTGCCCTTAGTTACATACTTTCTTTGAGAAGGTTTATGGTATTCCTGAACGTAGCTCGGCCTTCGGCCTCGCTTTCAGTTACTTACTTTCTTCGAGAAGGTGTATAGTTTTTCTGAACGCAGCTCGGCCTTCGGCCTCGCCCTTAGTTACATACTTTCTTAGATAAGGTTTATCGCCTTCCTGAACGCAGCTCGGCCTTCGGCCTCGCCCTTAATTACTTACTTTCTTCGAGAAGGTTTATAGTCTTCCTGAACGCAGCTCGCCCTTCGGCCTCGCCCTTAATTACTTAGTTTCTTAGATAAGGTTTATCGTCTTCCTGAACGCAGCTCGGCCTTCGGCCTCGCCCTTTGTTACTTACTTTCTTTAAGAAGGTTTATGGTTTTCCTGAACGTAGCTCGACCTTCGGCCTCGCTTTCAGTTACTTAATTTCTTCGAGAAGGTTTATAGTTTTTCTCAATGCAGCTCGGCCTTCGGCCTCGCCCTTATTTGGTTACAAACTTTCTTCGATAAGGTTTATAGTCTTCATGAACGCAGCTCGGCCTTCGGCCTCGCCCTTAATTACTTACTTTCTTTGAGAAAGTTTATAGTCTTTCTGAACGCAGCTCGGCCTTCGGCCTTGCCCTTAGTTACATACTTTCTTTGAGAAGGTTTATGGTATTCCTGAACGTAGCTCGGCCTTCGGCCTCGCTTTCAGTTACTTACTTTCTTCGAGAAGGTGTATAGTTTTTCTGAACGCAGCTCGGCCTTCGGCCTCGCCCTTAGTTACATACTTTCTTAGATAAGGTTTATCGCCTTCCTGAACGCAGCTCGGCCTTCGGCCTCGCCCTTAATTACTTACTTTCTTCGAGAAGGTTTATAGTCTTCCTGAACCCAGCTCGGCCTTCGGCCTCGCCCTCAGTTACTTACTTTCTTCGAGAAGGTTTATGGTCTTCCTGAACGTAGCTCGCCCTTCGGCCTCGCCCTTAATTACTTACTTTCTTAGATAAGGTTTATCGTCTTCCTGAACGCAGCTCGGCCTTCGGCCTCGCCCTTTGTTACTTACTTTCTTTGAGAAGGTTTATGGTCTTCCTGAACGTAGCTCGGCCTTCGGCCTCGCTTTCAGTTACTTACTTTCTTCGAGAAGGTTTATAGTCTTTCTGAATGCAGCTCGGCCTTCGGCCTCGCCCTTAGTTACATACTTTCTTCGATAAGGTTTATAGTCTTCCTGAACGCAGCTCGGCTTTCGGCCTCGCCCTTAATTACTTGATTTCTTTGAGAAAGTTTATAGTCTTCCTGAACGCAGCTGGGCCTTCGGCCTTGCCCTTAGTTACTTACTTTCTTTGAGAAGGTTTATGGTCTTCCTGAACGTAGCTCGGCCTTCGGCCTCGCCCTCAGTTACTTACTGTCTTCGTGAAGGTTCATGGTCTTTCTGAACGCAGCTCGGCCTTCGGCCTCGCCCTTAGTTACTTACTTTCTTCGATAAGGTTTATAGTCTTCCTGAACGCAGCTCGGCCTTCGGCATCGCCCTCAGTTACTTACTGTCTTCTTTGAAATACGAATTTCACGCGAGCGGAGCCGCGGGCTCAGCTAGTTTGGTTATAATTTACTTGCTTTTTCATATTGAAATATTTCAATTTTGAAAAATAGACCAAACTTGTCAAAAAAAAAATTCTTAATTTTCAAGTACATGCATGCATATATGAAAAAAAATCACAGATTTCGTGCCTTACATGACTATCGAGCACATTGAAAATGAATCTACGGAATTCGAAAAAATATTGTCGCTGAGCGACACGAGAAAGTCGGGATAAGGAAAAGGTTAGTTGGGTTCTGATGATGGAGCCGGAAGGAAGCTATAGGAACTCCTAAACTACACATGGTAAGCCCATCGTGTTTGGGCTCGTTGGATTTTTCTTCGCAAGTACTCTAGTCATATGTTATTTCCAGGGTCCTGATGATGGAGCCGGATGGAAGTCATAGGAACTCCTAAACTACACATGATAAATCCACCATATTTGGGCTCGTTGGATATAGGAATATAGGAATATAGGATAGGTTAGCAGATGCGTCGCTACGCGACGCATCTTCTAACCTAACCTATATTCTTATCTTCTATATCCTTATATTATATTTTTATATTTGATATTTATTAATTGGTTACTTTAGTTAGACATAATGGTTAGATAGTTAGACATAACAAGCTTATCTCTTTTTCTGTGTAAATTTTAGTTTACATTTTTTAACCTGCTTGTGTTTTTGAAAAATAATAAAAAATATATACTTAAGTAAATGTAATATATTTTTTTTTATTTTGTTGAATTCATTTTCAATGCGACGCATGTTCTAACCTAACCTATATTCCTATATTCCTATATCCAACGAGCTCAAATATGGTGGATTTATCATATGTAGTTTAGGAGTTCCTATGGCTTCCTTCCGGCTCCATCATCAGGACCCTGGAAATAACATATGACTAGAGTACTTGCGAAGACAAATCCAACGAGCCCAAACACGGTCGATTTATCATGTGTGGTTTAGGAGTTCCTATGGCTTCATTCCGCCTCCATCATCAGGACCCTGGACATCATATATGACAAGAGTACGTGCGAAGACAAATCCAACGAGCCCAAACACGATGGGCTTATCATGTGTAGTTTAGGAGTTCCTATGGCATCCTTCCGGCTCCATCATCAAACCCCAACTAACCTTTTCCATATCCCGACTTTCTCGTGTCGCTCAGCGACAATATTTTTTCGAATTCCGTAGATTCATTTGCAATGTGCTCGATAGTCGTGTGAGGCACGAAATCTGTGAATTTCTTTTTTCAGAAAGGTCGATTTACAGGGCAAAGCCTTAACCCGATCGTCTTTGTTTTAGGCTCAAATTGTAGCTGACTAAACTGCCCAGAGGAATTTTTCTCAAATTTTTGATATCATTCTTCGTTTCTAAAATATCGAGCGCCAAAATAAAAAATTCGGAAAAAATTTAAAATTTTTTTTCACTATTTCGGCCATAACTTTTTTAGTTTTTTACTTTCTCGAATAATTATTTTTGCACCTTACAGCTCTCATAAATACGCATCTTTTGAGCCTTACGCGTTTTTTGAATATCATATCTTCACAACTCTCTGAGATATAAGGGGATCGTACTTTTTCGTGAAATCGGGGCCTGTACTGAAACGAACCAAAAGACATTTTCAATGTCAAAATAAATTTTCAATGTCAAAAAGGTATTGCAAAGGCGCTACGTAGAGGTACATCTTGAGATGCAGTGGTCGGTGATGCAGTCGACAGCCATAGCCGACCTCACCTCACGGAACCGCGACTCGACGAAGCGCCATGCCAGTAATATTCGTCACACTTCTTTTTGGCTTCGCTGTAGTCCGGTAAAAATTCCGCAGTCTCGCTTGAAGTACAGATGTTTTATCTCATTTATCTCATGAGCGCGGCTGAGCCACGCTTGTGTGCGTAAATGTGTAAATATACATGCACACTGTCTTTGTCTGCGTAAGCTCGGGAGCGCTACCTGTGCAAACGCTACACACACAGGAGCGCGGGTCTATACGCATTACAACTACAAGTATGGCTCACCCGCGCTCGTGAGATAAAACATTTGTATTGAATGTTTCTGAACTACACTTAGGGAGTTTGATATTATGCCGATAATAGCTACGTTTTCTTCAAACATTTCTAAGATATAACGACAGCATACGTTGATTCAAGTGGGTGGGTACACACACTTTTTCGTATTATTGTCAGAAATACCTACATACATGTTAATAGAACGCACGAAATTTTATTAGGTATATCTAACATTCCCTTTTGCTGAATCTCACCCCGTGCATGTCTTAAAAGGGGACTGAGGAACAAGTACACGATGCCGTGCTAAAGGTCGACAGCCACCTCTCAGCTTGACACGGTCCTTCCACCGAGTAATGTAGGTGGGTCTTCGTGCCTTACTTGCATCGTTATCTTTTCCGAATACTTTGCTAAATGTGGTGGTCAGTGTTGTGCCGTAAATTTACAAGAGTATTTGCAGCACAACACAGATTACTCTGCTTATCCCGATTGTCGAGATACGACGTGTGGTATGTATGTATGTATGAAACTTTTAAAATGTTGACCCCACGAGCGAGACCCGATAAAATAATTTGTTTTTATTTAAGTGAACTAGATTGACGGATTAAATTCTTCAAAACTCTGCCAAGTCTCTAGCTTTTAACTAAAGCCGCCATGTTGGATAATGACTTCACAACGATCGCCTGTGTAGGTCAGGGCAGTTGGAACTTGTCATGCCGGTTGCTGGCACATACAGAGCGTCAGCGTACATGACCGATCACTTTATATCTGTTAATTTTGAATAAACCAGAGAATTTTACAGATCACCTATCGCACCCGGGATTTCAGCCCGTAACACCCTTGGGGAATTAGGTGCCATGTCAGTGATTCCCTTAGGTCGTGTCGGCTACAGTGAACTGGACGGAAAAGATGAACTATTTAAATAGCCCCTTCGGGTTGATTAAAAGGTCGGTCACCTTTTATTCAGTGCAGCGGTACCAATCCGGGCGGTTAAAATCCTACCACCTATTGACGTAAGAGAAACTGTAGGTGCCTTACCTACAGTTTCAACCATCCAAGTTAAGACCGCACCTGGGAGTGCCTATGTAATTTCAAGATCGACGATCGTTCCATCGCAACACCGAGCTACTGAGGATGACACAATTTAACAAGAATTTGGCATGTATTTCACGAAAACTAGTTGCTTCATACCGTGTGGGGCCGGTACTTAAAAAGAATAGCCCCACTGCATCTCTCCCCATGCATGTCGTAAAAGGCGACTAAGGGATAAGGACAAGATGCCGTGCTAAGGGGCGACAGGATCCACCACCACGATCCAGGACAGGATGAACAGGATCTAGAAGGGCCACCTCTCACCTTGGCACGGTACTTCCACTGAGTCATGCAGCAGGTGAGTCTTCGTGCCTTACTTGCTGCTTGGTCGATTTAATCTTGTTCGAATACTTTGCGAAAAGTGGTGGTCGGTGTTGTGCTGTAATTTACCAGAATTGGCAAAAGCTTGTTATTGTCTAAAAACCATTGCAAGAACATGTAATCAAGATGCTCTCATAAATGCGTACTACGGGTATTTTTATTCAATACTGAGTTACGGGATTGAATTCTGGGGTTCATCAGGCGAATCAATCAGGATATTTAGAATCCAAAAGAAAGCCGTAAGAATAATAACAAACTCGAGCTGGAACGAACACTGTTCACCATTATTTAAGTCGCTAAAACTATTAACAACATACGACATTTATGTAAAGAAAGCAACAATTTTCGCGAGACTAAACCATAGCGAATACAATAAAAACACACATAAATACGAAACTAGAAATAAGTCAAACTTACAATATGACACACACAGTACAAAGAAATTTCAAAGGGGACTACATTTAAATAGCGTCAATATATATAATAAACTGCCGAAATATATAACAAGTGAGATCAATGATGTAAGGTTTAAAGTAAGACTACACGATTGGCTGTTGAAACAAACACTATATGATCTCACAATGTTCAATATATTAACTTAGGTAGTACAAATGTGACGCAAATGAATTGAATGTATGTTAAAATATATGTATACCAAATTCTGTAAAACAAAAAAAAATAATAAATGAATAAATAAATAAAACAAAATATTCAATAATTGTAAGAACGTATTGATGTATTTAGCTGTAGAAAATCATAATATTATATTGACAAATTATTATTGCGGGAATTTTACTGACGATGTGAATGTGACCAATTGAATGTGAGCAATCATATTTACAAATAAATGTTTTTGACTTTGACTTTGACTGTGACTTTGAGTAAATTACAGCACAACACAGCAGCACCACACCGATTACTCTGCTTACCCCGATTGTCGGGATTCAGCGTGTGTGATATGTAGTTACTTCATGGTTCGAATTCAATGCAAAACTGTAGCCCCCCTGCCTGCACAAGTATGTGCCTGTAGCGTTCCATATAGTTACCACAACACTAAATAAAGGCTGGTTGAAACGGCATTGAAAAATCGCGTTTCCCACACAGCTTAGAGGAGCGGCATGGCTATAGGGAAGAATTGGAATGCCATTTATTTCCGACATAAAGATGACGTAATGGGCTCCCATCACGAGTGTGGCAGGGATGCCGACAATCCCGTGTCATCTGTCTAATCCGTTCCAATCCTCACAGAGAGTCTCAGCACCCTTTTGATGTTGATATTGTTCTTTTGAGAACACATTGTTTCTCAAAATCGTTCCTCTGTCGC
This sequence comes from Nematopogon swammerdamellus, assembly GCA_946902875.1. Classification (NCBI taxonomy): domain Eukaryota; kingdom Metazoa; phylum Arthropoda; class Insecta; order Lepidoptera; family Adelidae; genus Nematopogon; species Nematopogon swammerdamellus. Next base: position 17,750,345 of record OX336345.1, read on the forward strand.
ACCGCTTGGGTGTGCAACTGTTTTCCGGCGAGTGTGTTTCCCGAATCTTTTTACATGGGGTTCTTCAAACGTCGTATCATTAGGCTAGATAGAACAGAAACAGTCGCCAAAGCTGCTGGCACGGCCTCTCAACTCAGTTGTTTCGTGAGGAGAGGTGAATTTGGCTCTGTAAACCCTGATTGGACACTCGGAACAGCCACCGTACCTGGTTTTCTTAAAAATATATATATATATCATGTCAGATTCCATAAAAAATTCCAAGCCCGATTGTGCCAACATAGACTTAGGGTCGGTTTTTCAATTGTCTGTTAAGCCTCGGTTAAAGTATCATTTCTTATGTCGTTTGACAGGACTTAACGGGCCGTTAAATTTACCGAAGGTGGTATAATTTTCCCTTAATATCCCTAAATCCCCGTTAACTAACGATGGCTTAAATCCGTAACTCGAGCAATCATCTCTATATTGCCTTCTCATTCTTTCGACCTTTAGAAGAGAGAGAGATGGCACTACATTGTATAAAAGAAACGCCTTAAGAGTCCCTAAAACAAACTGTTATGACGCTATTCATTCGCTCTGCATGGCATAACAATTTGACTTTTCTTACGAGTATGTGCCTGTTAGAAAGTTAAATGACCGAACACCCAGATCTTATTAGGTAAGCTTAGGATTCTAATGACAGCTATTCCCCATTTTTTGAACGATTTTTTTATTGAATCTAACACGGACGACTACATCCGTGATGTCAGCCTATAACACCTTGGTGAACTAGGTGACATGTCAGTGCTTCCCTTCGGTCGTTGCACCGTTGGAGCAACGGACTTTTATCTTAAGTATCTTTAAGATATGCATAAGTGGTTAGTTAATTACTGGTTACTTAAGGGTCGCGCTAGACCTGGACCAGATCGGGCATGTGCTCAAAAAGGGTCAAGTGCGTAGTACCCGTAACCGACGAGCATGCCTGAAGAATATTATGGGAGTGGAAGAGTCGGGAGTGGTGTGTCAGGATCGTGGCATGTGGAGATCAGGAAACAGGTTACTTAAGTACTTGTTAAGTCTGTGTTGAGGCAATCGGCTCCAGATCTTGAATTTTCTTGTATACTCAGCTTAGGTACGCTTACATCGTGCAAGCGGCCCCCTTTAGTCCGGTAAACCCAGATAATTAGTAAACACACTACCCATTTCTACGTATCAGCAAATTAAACAATTAAATATAACTTTTTGTCGCATATTAGACAAAGTCAGTAGCGTGGGAAGTCTATTATTCAAATGATGCGAAGAAAAAAAAAACGTTTTATGGAAAGAGCTAATCGTGTTTTTCCGGTAAGGACAGACTTCCTCGCCTGCGGCTGTGCGTCGACAGAAGCCACTCGTGCTAGAACTAGATCCAGTCCAAAGAATTTAAAATAATAGAAGAGTTATTAAGAGAAGGGTGAAAACCCCTGAGAAGTTTCTTGTCGGCTCTTCTTCGTGGGTATAAAAACTTTGTGTGGGTACTTATGTGGCACGACCGAAGGGAAGCACTTTTTTTTTATGTTATCTGGTATGGGTGGCTGAGTCGGATGGGCCAAAGCGCATGCTCCGACCAGCCAATATCACCTCCGAGAAGGTAGGTGCCATACCGGAGACTTCCCTGGATTGCTGGCTATACTGGACTAGAGGAGAACACAGCCGAGGCTGCTATGCGGCCATCTTACATCCAGTACGGTGGTACCAACCCAGTCGGCTACAATTTGAGCCTACCACCTATTAAGGGGCAAGGGAAGGGACCTACAGTTTTACACCGGTTCCGAACGGTGAAGCAGCAGGTGTAGGTATGCACGTAAATTTTTTCCTCAGAAAAAACTCATTGGTACACGCCGACCGGATTTGAACCTCGGACCTCTCGCATGAGAAGCCGATGCCCAAACCACTCGGCCACCCGCCGCTTACTACTTACGCCGCACTGACGTGGCACCAAGTTCACCCGGTGTTATGGGCTGACATCACGGATGTTGTAGGTGATGTAGCCAACCGTGTCAGTTTCCATAAAAAAAAATTAAAAATATATGTACCTACATCTTTTTTTTTTTTTCATTTTACATTATTTTACATTTTGTTTCGAAACCCCACATGGATCAAATATGGGTAAGCCGATTAATTAATAAAAAATTTAAATGAACCGTGTAAATTTAAGAGGTTTAGATCAATAAACGATATACCAGACACAAATTTTATCTCGTCGAAAAGGTGAAACAAATTATTAAAATTGTTTGCGCAACGACAAGATCGCATCGTTGGATCACTGAATATAATATTTTACCGATACAACTATGGCCGCTGCTCTGAGGAACTCCCTTCTCTCATCCCTTCTCGGTCGTCCCAATGTTCGTTTTCGGATGGCTTTCGGGGTCTTCGAATGGCACGATTCTGTAAATCGTTCCTCTCGATCTCGATTTAGTAGAAGTTCCCAGCAACTTTAGACGGCGAGCCACACAGTTGGGTACATTAAGAAAAGAACTAGGTAAGCCTAATATATGCATAAAATATATCTGTCACGTTTATGGACTAAGTTATCTAAATCAATAAGCATGTTACGGGCCGTTCCAAATTGTGTACATTTGGAGATTACTTTTAAATTGTATGCACATTGCATACAATTTACTTCATACACACGCGATTCTAGATTCTCGTGACAATAGCCGTTCGATTCTCTTGTACTCTTTTGACAGAGGCATTATCTAACTTGTTTCGTGTTTGTTTTGTTGTGGCTAAGTCGAGATGTGTTGAGAGAATTGATGATCAGTTTAACTGTTCTATGATTATTAGCGGCTTAGGTAGTACTCGTGTGAATTAAATAAAACGACAATACCTAGCTAGAGCTAGCTAGACCTAACTAAAAATAACAAAATGAAAACTTTTGAACAATAAATTTTACCGACGAAAAAAGAAACTAAAAAGCGAAAAATAAACTATTAACCTTTTTAGTCTTAATAAAAAAGGTAGCACATTATTAATTTGCTTGTTTGTTTGTGTGGCGCCGACTCAAAATTAGTTACTTACATTAGTTACGAGCTTAGTTATTAAGACTCATCATCATCATCATCAGCCTGTGTCGGTACACTGCTGGACATATGCCTCTGCCACGGCACGCCACCACACGCGGTAATCCGCTCTTCTCATCCATCCACCCCGGCTACCTTTTTTATTAAGACTAAAAGGTTTATTTTACTTTTCGCTTTTAGGTAGTTTTTTTTTTATGGAAACTGACACGGTTGGCTACATCACCTCCGTGATGTCAGCCCATAACACCGGGTGAACTTGGTGCCACGTCAGTGCTTCCCTTCGGTCGTGCCGGCTACACTGAACTGGACGGAAAACTTTCTTCCTTTCTTCGTCTGTTAAATGTTTTGTTAAAAAGTTTTTATTTTTTGAAGCTATAATTTGTAATATAAGTACTCGTACCAATTTACACAAAATTGTTTAATAAAATTATTTAATTTAAATTTTCAGGCATTGACTCAACTTACATTTCGTACACTAAATGGGACTCTCAAACATCGAAAGGTTGAATGGAAAACATATCTGCAAGGAATAAGTCCGCCCTTAAACCGTATATGTAAACCCTATATGGTGCTTGTTTCTGCAAATTTCTCTCCATCTATCTTGATTCAACTCATCTGTGCTGCGAATTGGCCTTCAGCCTAGATACAGGTATTCGGTTCTCGGAACACAGTTCGCAGGCGCCGGCAGTTAGTCATCCTAAATAGATCTCGCCGCATGAGCGCATGCGCGGAATTCGGACAGGATATCCCCTTTCTAGCGCTTTTCGCGGTCTAAGAATAAAGGCAATTTGTGCGGTTGACTGCGTGGGAGGTGCAATTATTTTTGGTTAGACTTCAAGTGGAGCGAATTATGATGCAGATGTTTTATTTTGAGATATTCTTTATTTTTATTTTTAGGGTTCCGTATCCGGTACGGGACTCTATTACTAAACCTAAGCCGTCTGTCTGTCTGTCTGTCTGTCTGTCAATAGTCAAAGTCAAAGTCAAAAGTATTTTATTTCAGCGAGCATTTTATGTGGAAAATCTATCGTGCTATAGAAATCGTCAACAATTTTCACTAGATTCCACACAAATAAATAATAAACAATTCGGTAGTCCTAACTAGTTGCATACAAGCTCATTGGAAAACAAAATTAAAAAATAAAACAGTCAATAAAATAAATACGAATAACATTATCATTTTCATTCAAATCAAATCTTTTCATTCATTCATTATCATTAAATATCAGTGGTCAATAAATAAAAACTTAACAACTGTAATTAATTAAAAAGTAAACAAGACAAAGACAAAAATTCTTTATTTTTCAAAAAACACACAAAGAAAAAACACAAAACTAGGTTACAACAGTACACGAATAAAATTATTCCAAACAAGCATGTAAGACTTATAAAAACAATAAAAAAAACAATACAGACCTAACCCTGCATTTTCTTGGTCCTATCACCTAAACTAGCCCGAAGGCTGTATCATAGGTAGACAGTATGTAAATAGTTAATTATTTATAGAGGGTTACTCGTCGTTAATAATTTATATATCTGTGTGTTTGTGCGTGTGAGGGTGTGTGTGTGTGTGTGTTTGTGTATGAATGGGAGAGGGTGTGTTTGAGGGTGTGTATGTGTATGTTTGGTGTCTGCTTGCATACCTTGGTGTCACCTGTATCATTATCGTAATATGTCTAGGATGTCTTCAGTTGCTTCGTAATCTTTATCTAAAAGCCATGCCTTTACTGTTTTTACTAGAACGGGTGGTCGTAAGAGTGAGATTTTGTGCACTTTGTCTGCTTTATTATAAACTAGAGGCGCTAGAAACTGCCTGAAACGCTGAGCGAATGAAGTGGTGCAACGAGGAACTGGCAGCTGACGTGTTTGCCGGGTGGTGCGTGCTGTCGTTCGTTGGTGTGCGATACACAATGTAAACAATCTAAAAATGTAAAAAATCTAAAGATTTAAAAAATATAGCTATACCATTAGGTAATTGTCGTTTCTAGGTATTCCATTAGTGAATACATAACATTATTTGTCAAGTACGATTTCATTCTGCTTTTAAACAAAGCTGGTGCCAAGGACCTGATCGTTTGTGGTACATGGTTAGGTTAGGTTAGGTTAAGTAATATTCACGTGGGTTCCCATAGAAGAAACTAAAAAGTGTATGCGCGCCATCTAAGGAAAATATATGAAGCATTTTAACTAATCATAAATTTGGAACTAATATGAAGCATTTCATACACACGCCATAGATGGCGTGAGTGGCGCTGATCATGACATGGTGATACGGAACCGGAACCTCGAGTTTTAGGAACCTATAGTTTTAGGTGTCTCAAGTTATAGGTGGGCATAACAGACATTTAGAGTTAGACTTATAACACTTGAAACTTGAACACTGAAAGTGTGTAGTCCAATCGCATCACGTGTGTATAACCTTATTTTAACACAGTTCGTATACTTACTTGTTCTATGAAAAATTCTCGGGGTCCCCATATAAGAAAAACTAAAAAGTGTGAGCGCCATCTACCGAAAAGAGTGTGACGCATTTTAACTAATATGAAGCATTTCATACACACGCCATAGATGGCGTGAGTGGCGCTGATCATGACATGGTGATACGGAACCGGAACCTCGAGTTTTAGGAACCTCTAGTTTTAGGTGTCTCAAGTTATAGGTGGGCATAACAGACATTTAGAGTTAGACTTATAACACTTGAAACTTGAACACTGAAAGTGTGTAGTCCAATCGCATCACGTGTGTATAACCTTATTTTAACACAGTTCGTATACTTACTTGTTCTATGAAAAATTCTCGGAGTCCCCATATAAGAAAAACTAAAAAGTGTGAGCGCCATCTACCGAAAAGAGTGTGACGCATTTTAACTAATATGAAGCATTTCATACACACGCCATAGATGGCGTGAGTGGCGCTGACCATGACATGGCGATACCGAACCCTCGGTGCGCGAGTTCGACTCGCACTTGGCCGATTTTTATTAAATACAATATGAAAATATTATGCCTTTAGAATAAAATAATATCTACCGTCACAAATTCCAGATTCTTCTAATGTTCCGGTGCTAACGTGGCTGGCTACACAACCTAGTTCTCCGGTGATGTCAGCTCACAACAATTTGGTACACTAGGTGCCATGTCAGTGCTTCCCTTTTGGTCGTGCCAGCTACACTAAAATGGAAGGAAAACAGGAACTACTGAACGATTGACACGAAGATGCTTTCAGTATGGCAATTAACCTGTTTACTGTTTGTTGTTACCCTACCTAGGGAAGTTATTAAGAAGGTGTCTAAGCGACTTCAAGTTTTAGGAACCTCACGTTTTAAGAACCTTATGTTATAGGTGGGCATAACAGACATTTAGAGTTAGATTGTAAAACTTCAAGTGTGTAGTCCAATCGCATCACGTGTGTATAGGTACCTAAAATGAAAAAAACCTACATACCGCACGCTGTATTCCAACAATCGGGGTAAGCAGAGTATGTCAGTGTTGTGCTGCAATCACTCTTGTAAATTAAAGCACAACACCGACTACTCTACTACATATAGTAAAGTATTGAGACCAGATAATTATCAGGCACGAAGACCCACCTGCTACAAGACTGACTGTGCCAAGGTGGGAGGTGGCTACCCTGTCGCCCTTATGTACGGCATCTTTTCCTTATCCCTTAGTCGCCTTTTACGACATGCCCGGGGAGAGATGCAGTGCAGTGGAACAATCATTTTTCAACCTACTTCCAAAAAGGAGGAGATTCTCAATTGGTCTGTATACGTTTTCTTTGTGTGTATGTTAATCGATTTCTCCACCAATTCTCAACCGATTTTAATGAGTCTTTTTTTTCATGAGTAGGGTATATCTCAGGGGTGGTTCTTTCATAAATATTATGAAAGAATATCAACCCTAAGGGTGAAAATTAAGGGATGAACACTTTCACACTAAGAAATTTTTCAATCACCCACTTCCCGTCAAACGATTTTAATATTATGTGATATTACTAAAAAGCGTGAAATAAAAAAACTGTTTTAAAAAAACATTGAACCGACTTCAACGCCTAAAAGTAGTAAATAATATTTTGATCTTAAGTAGAAGGCGGTACAAAAGGACAAAAGGTCTATCTATAAATTTTCAGGTGTGCTTTTGTACCGCCTTCTACTCAAGATCAAAATATTATTTAATACTTTTTAGGGGTCGAAGTCGGTTCAATGTTTTTTTAAAACAGTTTTTTTAAGTACCGACCTCACGCGGTACAAAATAAAACCAACATATTGTCACGCCTGATTCCCAATGAGTTAGGCAGATAGTTCCACGACGCCGAGTGGTTTTGGGCATCGGCTTCTCATGCGGGAGGTCCGAGGTTCGAATCCGGTCGGCGTTTACCAATGAGTTTTTTTCTGACGAAAAAATTTACATGCATACCTACACCTGCTGCTTCACCGTTCGGAACCGGTGTAAAACTGGAGGTCCCTGCCCTTGCCCCTTACTAGGTGGTAGGCTCAAATAGTAGCCGACTGGGTTGATACCACCGTAATGGATGTAAGATGGCCGCATAGCAGACTCGGTTGTGTTCTCCTCTAGTCCAGTATAGCCAGCAATCCAGGGAAGTCTCCGGTATGGCACCTACCTTCTCGGAGGTGATATTGGCTAGTTAGAGCATGCGCTTTGGCCCCTCTGACTCAGCCACACATACCGAATTACATAAAAAAAACACCTCACTTCATGGTTGCTCGCCAGTTACGCGGGTACTTACTACGCCCCCTACGACGGTCAAGCCCTTTAATAATTACGAATTAATAAGTTAATTTTAGATGTGAGTTATACGAACATCTCATCTACATGCCACTGCTGATGCCTTACGGATGACGTGATGTTAAAAGGATTTAGGATGAAACATCCGCCAAAAATTAAAATAAAAGTTTTGATTTTCGATTGTTAAGACATGAATACCTTGTTAAATATTCACCCCGGAATATATGTAAATATTATTTTTTACACAATAACTTCAACTCAGAAGGTATAATTAATTCGTAGCTACATACCTAACTTTGAGTGGGTATTTAAATTTAATTTAAAGAAACTTTGAGTGATATTTCAAAACACTTTACATTTCTTACGACAATGCTCGGATTCCATACTGACGTATTTTTTTGTTTTACTGTCACCCATAAGGTGTCTATAGACGACGCCCATTGGACATTCGGTCGAATGCGGGGTTTACGAATGCCATGCCGGCCTGACAGGTGGCCATTCACGTGGCATCGTTTCACCTACAAGTAGGTGTCTAACGATGCCCATGGACATTCTGTGATGCACGGGGATTGCGAATGCCATGCCGGCCTGACATTTTAGTTTGTAATTAGCTTTAATTTATATTAATAGAGTATAATCATAAAATAAATGAATCTATAAATATGGGCTGATTAGCGTTTAGTGGTATGGTTTTTCCAATATAATATTATAGATAGGTTATGTGGTTTAGGTAGCCAGTTGATAGGTAATGGATCAACGAAATTCGATTTATTTGAACTGTATTGATTTCGTACAAACGTTTTGTAATTTTTAAAATACCTATTTAAAACTTTAGTCTTTCACGGGTTTGTACCATCGCGCTGAACGAAGGTCGACCGAAACGGCTGTGAAAATAGTTCACGTTTCCGTTCAGTGCAGTGTATCCGGCACGTGCAAAGGAAAACATTAGCCTAACATCTAGTACAGACGGTAACAATGTGTATTAGGAGACTGACGTCAGGTCGGCCAACCACGTCATAAGCCATAAAAAAAAATCGAAGCCCTACCGAAATAGTGTACCTATCTAGAATACCTATCAAATCATTACATCAGCAATGACTTGTAATTCTTCTCATCTACCTATGTACCTGCAGCCACTGATCTATAGTACCAAGATTGGCCTTCCTCATACATCACTCCGAGATCATACGTCACCGATCAAATCAGCTTGTAAGCCGAGTTCATAATCACTGATGCTTGGATTGCATGGATCACCTTATCGTCTTAAACGTCCGCACATACGAGAGTGAGGAGTGCTAGCGCATTCATAATATGCGATGACATTTAGTTTAGGTTATCCTTTGAATGTATTAGCGATGACAATTGCACGTGAAGGCACGCACAACTTGTTCAACGACATGTCAGCCTCGATAGCTCAGTGGTGCAGACAGTCGACTGTCGGTATTGATGGTTTTAAGCAACGCTGGGCGTGGTCAGTACTTGGATGGGTGACCGCTCGACCGTTGGAGGCTGACCGTGGTTCGGATTCCACGTAAAACTGTAGATCCCTTCCCTTATTACATTACTAGGTGGTAGGGTTCAACCCGCCCGGGTTGGTACCACCGCACTGAATGACACGTCGGTCGAAAAAGGCTATGTAAATAGTTTTCCGTCCAGTTCAGTGTAGCCGGCACGACTGAAGGGAAGCACTGACATGGCACCTAGTTCACCCGGTGCTATGGGCTGACATCACGGATGTTTTAGGTGATGTAGCCAACCGTGTCAGTGTCCATAAAAAAAATTTAAGAAGTTTCACCGCGCTTTGCCTCTTCTAGGGTTTTTAGTTCGGCCCCTGCGGCACGAACTCAAGAGACGGATTTGCATGGAAACGAAGTTGGGACTTCACCACCGGAGCGTTTATGATTTTTCTCCGTAATCATTGCTCAATCAGGATGCATAATAAACCCAACAATTAATAAACCATTAAATATCAAAAGCAATGGTTAAATTTGCAGAAAATCCAGAGTATAAATTAAGAAAATCCAGAATTACATAGAATCCGCGGAAGTCAAGGGACGGACGGTATTTCCCTATTTTAAAGATTTTTTTGCAATGCCAAGCTATTTGTATTGTATTGTTAGCGTTTATAATAATGAAGGGACAATGGAGGTTCCCACGATAGTAGCCAAGACCTTCGACGAGTTCAAAGATATCGAAAGTGTCCGATAAGGCGACCGCTTACAACGCAAGCGACAAACAATATATTCAGATAATTCCCACCTTAATGATAAGACATAAGGTTAAATTTCGAATGACCAATTATTCTTAATGGTTGGCTGAATTTAGTGCGATATGATAAGAATAATGTGTCACAGCCTAGTTTGAAGTGCCGCGAAATCAGACTAATTGCAGCGATTTGCAATCAACACGACATAATATTTCACAATAATATTGGTAATTTCAAAAATATTATACCTATGTCTTTTATATTTTTATTGTTTTATTGCAGGTAGTGTGTAAGCTGTCAGCAACCTCTGCTAAGTTCATCCAATCTGTAAGTATTAATTTTTAATTTGGATTCTTAATTTTTCCTAAAATACTCAAATGAAAGATACATACATATCATCAAGCTGTATCCCGGCAACGTGAACGGAGTAATCGGTGTTGTGCTGCAAGAGCTCGTGTAAATTAAAGCACACCACATGTAACAAAATAATTACGACAGGACATTATTATTAAGCTGCAAGAAGGCACGAAGGCAGTCCTGCATGACTGCGGAAGGACCGTACTAAGGTGAGAGGTGGCAGTTCGTCGCCCTTTAGCGTGACATCTTGTCCTTATCCCATAGTCGCCTTTTACGACATGCACGGGAAGAGACGCAGTAGGTCTATTATTTTCAAGTAAGTACTAATATTTTCAAGCCACAATCGGTACGGTAAAAAAACCGGCCAAGTGCGAGTCGAACTCGCGCACCGAGGGTTCCGCATCGCCATTTCATGGTCAGCGCCAATCACGCCATCTATGTATTAGTTAAAATGCTTCATACTCTCTTCGGTAGATGGCGCGCATACACTTTTTAGTTTCTTCTATGGGGAGCCCCGTGAATTTTTTACTTTTCTTATTTTTTTATTATTTGTCGTTATATCGGCCATAATAACACATATTTTGTGAACATTTCAACGGGCTACCTATTACGGTTCAAGAGATACAGCCCTCGGACAGACAGACAGACAGACAGGCAGACGGCGTAGGCTTAGTAATAGGGTTCCGTACGACGGATACGGAACCCTAAAAATGAAAAAAAAAAAACATTAAAATACGTATTGTACTCTGTCTGTCTACGGTTCACTTGTAAATTTTTAAATAACGCTTCTACGCATGTGGCGACCCCATTTATGTACGGAATGAATAGAAAATGCAAGTAACTACGTACTACATAGTTAATTGAATTCTACCAGTAATTTTACGTCCAATTGCGTACGTGCGTGCCGTGAAGGCGGGCGGGGCGGCGGCCACGGGCGGGGGGCAGAGGGGGGACCGTCTAATGAACGAGGGCGGGAAGATACGCCTAGCCCCGCCCATACAATTTGGCTTACGTACGCAAGCCTGCAAGTACTCGGCGCGGTCCAACAGAGTTGCATATCTACGCAAGGGTCCGATGGCCCGATGATGCCTCGGGCCGACACGATTCGGCGATTTCGCATAAACTGAGAAGCTTTAATAGATGGAATGTAAACTCAGTTTAATTGCTCCGTTAGAGCAGCGAACTAAAACTGAAATGTTAGCCTTAATAAGTCAATCCGGCGTATTTATAACGAGTAGGTTGTTGCTTCAATTTTGAAATAATATATTGTAGGTTACGAAATGCAAAGGGCCGCTTAGCCTTTAACGAGAAGTATTTATGAGGTTGTAGGAGTGGCGCGTTGTGCGGGTAGCACGATAAAAACATCTTTACCGTAACGCTTAATGTTATTACAATAAATAAATAATAAATACAGCTAATAAACAATTAAAAAGTGTATAAATAATATCGCATACTTATTATATAATAGTGAAAAGTGAAGTACAGTGCATAAGTAACCATAAATCGTAAATATTACTTAGTTAGGTACTCAAAATGGCCAACTGTTGCGAAGTTTGTGAAGGCGTCGTAAAGTATATGGAATAAAGAAATTTTTACTTTACTTTTTTATGATTTTTATTAAGGTTCCGTATCTGTCGTACGGGACCCTATTACTAAGCCTACGCCGGCGCCGTCTGTCTGTCTGTCTGTCTGTCCGTCTGTATGTCCGAGGGCTGTATCTCTTGAACCGCAATAGGTATAGCCCGTTGACATTTTCACAGAATATTTGTTATTATGGCCGACGTAACAACAATTAATAAAAAAATTTAAAAGTAAAAAATTCACGGGGGTCCTCATACAAGAAACTAAAAAGTGTATGCGCGCCATCTACCGAAAAGAGTATGAAGCACTTTAAGTAATACATAGATGGCGTGAGTGGCGCTGACCATGACATGGCGATACGGAACCCTCGGTGCGCGAGTTCGACTCGCACTTGACCGGGTTTTTTATATATAGACACGTAAACGTATAGAATACGACTTGAATTTTGAGTTGTATGAGTGGCTATAAAGTGGCAAGCTGGCGATTTGGAGAAACGGAAATGACGTCAGCTTTAGTTTCAATAATAGTTTTGGAGTACCTAACTATTATTTTATTATGTGGTGTTGGCGCTACCGTCGCAATTTGGAGGTGCCATTATAAAATATGACGCGGTGCGGCATACCTTTACTCTCTGCACCCGAAATTTGTGTGCATTAGACAGGATAGCTCGACGTAGTTTACTTAAAATTTACGACCGTGTTACAACCCCATTTCTTTTTGCTTTCGTGCATCACTTATCATTGCTAATATCATCAATACTAATAATAAATCTGTAAGGGGTGGTCACGGAGTAAGTTGCATGCGTTTGTAGACTCTATGTATGATACCAAAACTAAATTGACGATTTTTAGAAATCTTTTCTGTGTGTATGCGCGGCGGCCACGGGCGGGGAGAGAGATAATGTAGGTTCCTCCATGACTCTTAAACCGATCATCCGAATTAGATGACACTTAGTACAAGCATATTTAACTATACGCGACACAGGATAGGCTAAACAAAATTAAGTTCCACTTACGCTAAGATTTGACTCTCATACAAACCGAATTGTTACGCGCGCCGAAATAAAGGTACGGTAGCGGGCTTTTACTTTCTGCATTTTAAATACGAATTTCACGCGATCGAAGGCGCAGGCAAAAGCTAGTCATAAATAAAATAAAACACCAAGTAATTAGGCACTAACCGCACTGTATTGTAAAAATAACCCACACTATTTTATCCGGCACGTCTCCATGCGGTAATATGAAAAGCGGCCAAGTGCGTGTCGGGCCACGCGCAGTGTAGGGTTCCGTAGTTGCGGAACCCTATCAAAATAAGTTATTTGATTATTTGTATAATTTTGTAGGGGAAATAAATGAATGTTAATTTGAAAAAGTTCTTCAACAGTGAAATTATGGCTGTCGTCCGTACATTTTATAAGTTGGTCGACTATTACTCGTCAACCTGTACAGCCTACTTAGCTGTGATAGTTTTCCTTTTAATTTGGATATATATACTATTGCTGTGAATTTTTTCACATATCTAATAACAACCGTTTAGCTGGCAGGGGGGGGGGGGGGGACACTTGACTCTAACAAAAATTTGCACTTAAAAGCTTAATAATTCGCAAACGGATCCCTAAATCGAAAAATGCTTTTCACAAACCCGCAATTTTTTCAAAAGACCTATCCAACCACACCCCACACGATGGGGTAGACGTGAAAAAGAAAATTCATCCCCACTTTACGTGTGAAAAAAAAATAATTCAAAATTTTTATTCCACCACTTTGTCAGCGTTATTAATATCTATGCCCATGCCAACTTACAACTTTCTAGTACTAAGGGTCTCTGAGCTAAGCCGCGGACAGACAGACGGACGGACAGACGGACAGACGGACGGACATGGCGAAACTATAAGGGTTCCTTGTTGACTACGGAACCCTAAAAATCAGTTCATTAAAGTTAAAATACATAACTGCCACATATTTAGAACAATCTTATCTATATACCTACCCACATGATGCCTAGACATTAACCGCCTAACCTCATTAAAATCGCAATTTTTGGGGAACTTTGTAACACAGTTATCTCGGTCACGTTGCAAACAGCCAACATGGAAAATCCGTTCATTTAGGGACAAAAACTACATTACTGCCACACACAGAATATTTTTTATCTATATACCTACCTATCTACTTCATATACACGTATGCTAAAAGGTTACATAATTTATATATTACATAATTTAATTTTTATATATATACATATATATATATATATATAAATTACATAACTTTTATAGTGACATTAATAGCTATGAGATATAGAGACATAATTCCACATAATGGACATTCTTACGCTCAACTCAACTTTTGAAACTGAAACGTTGTGAAACCTGTCGTACCTTATCTGAAAGGTTACGTTGGATTTTTTTATTGCATACGGTTACATAATATATATAAATATTATGTTCAATGTAAGATCAGACACAGCCAATACTCCTCGCGAAACCACGCTCAGAGAAGCGCCATGTCAGCTGTAAGGCGGACAAAAAGGTCGTCATCTAAAGGATTAACACGCCTTTGAAGATAAAGTTTCTGATTTTGTGACGGAAACAACTCTTTGGTGCATATCGGCTGGAATCGAACCTCGGGCTTTGAGATCAAGAGTCTATGAAAAGTTATTTGTCTAACATTATTTATTGTATACCATTATTACTTTTCACTGTTTTTGTTTTAATTTGTAATTTGAGTTCATGCTTTACATTTTTTTTTGTGGAAACTGACACGGTTGGCTACATCACCTACAGCATCCGTGATGTCAACCCATAACACCTTGGTGAACTAGGTGCAACGTCAGTGCTTCCTTCATTTCATGTCAGCTAGACTGAACTGGACGGAAAACACGAACTATTTCATACCCGTTTCGACCGACGTTTCGCTCAGTCCGGTGGTATCAACCCGGCCGGGATAAACCCTACCACCTAGCAAGGTAAGAAGGGAAGGGACCTACAGTTTAAGGTGGAATCTGAACCACGGTCAGCCTCCAACGGTCGAGCGGTTACCCATCCAAGTACTGACCGACCGCACCACTGAGCTACCGAGGCTGATAAAAAACATGTTGCTAAGCTAGTTTGCAACATAAGTGAAACCTACCATGCCCGATACGGGAATGTACCCAGTGGGCGTGGTAGGGAATAGTATGCAACGAGGACTGTACTGTACCTGTGTATTATATATAAGGATTATTTACTATTTTCGTGAGCAATAAATTTATTTCTATTTCAATTTCAAGACAAGACCGCGCCAACCACCTGTCGCACAAGTTATTATGAGTGGAACAACCTAAGATCGATTGCAAGACATCACAAAAAATTGCCTTAATTCATTTCCATGCATTATCTCGATCTCGTATATTTAATTTTGAATTATTTCTCATACTTAAGGCCCTGTCAACCTGTATTCACCCGTACTCCTCTTTCAAGGCGCCGCTTTCGTTGGTTGGAGTAGGACCGAAGCAACTATTACTTAATCTGTGGTAGGATGCAACACAATCAATCAATAAAAGATTAGGTTTTCATTTTTTTATTCCAAAACCCGTAGTTTTCGAAACAAAAGTAAAAAACTACGGATTTAGGTATATATTCAACAAATACAATATATTTTTTTCAAAGCCTTGATTTGGTCACGTTGCCTTAAATACGTTTTTTATAACTAAATTCAGAGGCATGTTCATGATTTGTTTCTATCGAGCGAAGTTAATCAAATCGTGTTTTCAAAAAGCTATCGATCTGCGCTGATAGATGAAGCTTTACATATATATTAAAACTGTATCTGTCAGGTGAGTAATATTGGTGGTAAACTTCTTGAAATTCGAGTCAGACGCAGTCTCACGTCACCTTAACTAACTTTTCCATACTTAACAAAATTTTGAGTTAGTGCACATCGAAACGAGTGTTTCATTCTACCATTCGCTTATGTCTATGGACAACACTCTATTTTGGGCGGGGTCCCTAGATTATTTAGTACATACGATATTTTAAACACAGCGCTGAAATTTACGGTTTGCAACGTATGTACAAGTTTCAAGGTTTGTTCACATCCGGGTTCTCAGGTTTTTTTTCAGGTTGGTTCAGTCTTTCAATGTTGGTGTGAATTAGTTCAAGGTTATTTAGCTAAATGTTATATTTTTAGGGCTCCATATTTTATTTGGTGATGGGGGAGTACAATTTTTACATACCTACCCAGCTGAAGGTTAACTGAAAGAAATCACTTGCATTGATAAGTACGCCTTTGCGCACTTCTGTATTTATTGTTTCTTGTCTGTACGGTTCTTCTTTCATTTGTGTGCAATAGAGCGTTTCTATTCTATTCTATTCTAGCTAGGTACATATGTGCTGTATTGTACTCAAAACCAGCTCTTTGTATGCTGCATAGTTTTTTCATAGTCACCAACATGGGTGGCTGTACCGAGGCACCAATGGTACTGTCTACAGAGGCAATATTACCTCTCCTCTCGAAACCACGCCCAGAGAAACGCCATGCCAGCAGATTTGTGAACTATTGCCAGGCTACCACAAGACGTTGTATTGTCCTCAATTAGGGTCTGATAGCGAATTGAGACAGCTTCAACTCTCCGTAGCTGTTTTTTATTAGATTTCCGTATCCGTACCTATGTACGCCGTCTGTCTGTCCGTACAATAATTTTGAAAAGAACGAGACATTTCAATTTACTAGTTTGCATGCACAAATTCTGCTAGACACACAGTTCTTTTAGAAGAAGTAGAAGAGTAGAAAAGTAGAAGAGTTGTCTTCAGACGATTTTGAAGGTTGGTTCGCGCAGGCGCGCTTATCGCTGCGCTCGAGCGCCATCTTGTGCGTTGGTCCCGAGGCATAGTGGCAATAGGATCGACAGATGAATAGGAAGTTTTACAGGATTGACGCAAATTCCAACAAACCCCGAGTGGTGTTCCACCCACAGAGTGAGGAAGATCAATCGCAAGCCTGCTCTAGAAGACGGCTGAAGATCGCTGTTCTGTGGTTCTATCATTGAATGATAATAAATCAAATAAATAATAAAGCATTAAAACTATACGTATGCTACTCCTAAATGTAATAATTAATTATTTGCCACATTTCCTCCTTACTCTACGTTCTAAATTTAAAATTTTTACAGGTTACTAATGTTTTTAAGTTTACTCTGTTATTAATTATATTCATTTTTAAATTTTCCGGATTAACAGTAGGTTGAAAGACTTACGTCGTTTTGACGTCTGGTACAACGAACACCAGACGTCGGCTCCAGGAACTCCCGCAGCTCCTGATGAAGCCCGTGACGTAGCGGGCGAAACGTCGACTTATGTAAGGCCCACTTGCACCAACACGAATTTAACTAAAAACCAGTTTAACTCGTTAAGCTAGCACCCGTTGTATGTGGGAACCGCGTTTGAACCGTGTTTAAATCCATAACTCGCTACTTAACTCTAAACTCGTGTTGGTGCAAGTGGGCATAAGTCTTTAAACCTACTGTAAATCCGGAAACTTAAAAATGAATATTAATAGGTTACGTCGATGGTAATATTTTATTATAAGCTAATTTTAATATTAGATACAATAACAAATAACAACATATTTTCCAAGGTAATACTTAACCTAACCTTAACCTAGGTACAAATAAACATATATAATTCGAAACTTATAAACTGAATGACGAAGAAAAAGGGGGGTTGCGCCGGTTGAGCGTCGTAGGGGGTACGGTGGGACCCCTAGGTATGTAAGTAGGTAAATCTCCTTCAGTTCTGCCAACTCATCTGCGGTACCTTGGACACTTGCACAATTACCTCTCTGAATCTCCAGCGTTACACGTTGTCTGAAGAAAGCAACGGCGCGACGGACATCCGACTTATCGACAAGAAGTTTAGCCAAATCCTTGCCGAAAGATTTTGTGTCAGGCGACCACACGCCAAGTGTTTCCACCGCGAACATTTATTATTTGTATTTTGTTTATTTTCATAAATAAAATTTTACAAAAATTACAAACTTACATATATAACAGACGCTGTATCCCGACAATCAGGGTAAGCAGAGTAATCGGTGCTGTGCTACAAGGACTCTGGTAAATTACAGCACAACACCGACCACCACGTTTAGCACAGTATACGGACAAGGCAACTATCAGGCAGCAAGTGAGGCACGAAGAACCCACCTGCTGCAAGACTAGGTGGAAGGACTGCGCCGAGGTAAGAAATGGCTAGCCTGTCGCCCTTTAGCGCAGTATCTTGTCAACAAACAAAAATTACGTGTCAACATTTATTACATAATTAGCACACTTTTACTGTATTTCCGCTCTAACTCGACAAGAGTTGCTTCCTGTAATATTTAGTGACGCTGTTAGTTCACCTAGCAACGATAGGAATGACAAAATACTTGCGGTTAGAATTCCACAACGCAATCATTCAACCTTGTGACCTTTCCTGAAACGATGATCCTGAAATTCACCCACAGTGGGCATGTGTCTTCAGTTGCAGGTAAAGTTTGTGATTAATGACGTCTCATTATTTGTGATGATGACGACAAAAATATTTATTTTAATGTGTGTATTGTATATATAATATTAAAGTATGTTCGTGTATACAATTTTATTTTTGTGTTTAAATCTTTAACATTCAATCTTTCATAATTTATAGTACATAAAATATGACTAAAGAAAAAAAAACTTCTTAGAGTAAAGACGAGCAGAGTGGCTTATCTCTCGAAAAATTTTCGTCAAATTGTGGTATAAAAATATCTGTATTAAAAACTATCGACATTTTTTTTATATGATTTTACTTGCGTAAGTTTTCATGTTATATAATAATCATTATTTTTTGCATGTTGAATAAATTATTTACACAACATTTAAAAATTCATTCATTATTTTTCACAACACGACTAGACGTAGTCCAGCTTCGTAAACTTCTTCCTGAGCTTCATATTATAATATGAAATAATAATAAAATAAGACAATTTATACATTTTAAATCCTTATGATAATTCTTTATTATCAAAATATATCAATCAGACTAACATAATTATTTAACAATTTTCTAAACCAATTTAACAGTAACAACGTTCCATTTTTAAAATAAACATAATGTACGAAATTTAAATACACAACCAAATGTTTATATTATAGATAAATTAGATTTTTTTTACTAAAACTATTAATGTATTTTGTTTCAACTCATTTCTAACATAATCCCTAGAATTCCTTATTATAACATCAATTTCGAATCGATGATCGTTAATTTATTATTATAAACGAGTGCGTTATGGGGCACATGTTGCGCTCTGCACGCAATACGTAGTCTGGTCCGTTCACGCGTTGTCGTAGTCCGCCACGTCACCGATCACGTAAACAATGGGGCTTTTTCATAAAAGCGATGAAAATCAGCGAGCGTGAACATTCGTATGGGAAGCCTCAGATCGGAGACACGCAAGGATATTTAGCTCTCGCTATATCCTTATATCTGAAGGCGCGCGGGAAAAATTGTAACCAAAAATTTTATTAATAAACCTCCGACGCAAAATATATTATGAAAATAATTATTTATGAACAAACAAAAAAAGTGATATAATTTATTGTGAACTAAGGAACGAACCAAACCAAAGGACTAAAGTGATTTATTAAAGTGAAAAAAAAAACCAAAGTTAATTTTAGAATTTATCTGCAATGTCGACCGGTTGCGAGTGCATTCAGGAAACAATGGATAAATCCTCCAGAGGTGAGATTATTGTTTTGTATTGCTGTATTGTCAGTTGCGAGCATTGTAAGAATAATGGCTCATTTACACGTGTTTCAGTTCAATACTCTACTTTCTCATTTTTTTTTTTCCAATGATGAATTCTTATAAGCAGTAATGTGAATGTTATAATACAAAATTTATATGTGGCGGCGGTTGGCCCAGTGGTCTGGGCGTCGGCTTCTCTTGCTAGAGGTTCGAGGTTCAAATCCAACCGGCGGCGTGTACCAATGAGTTTTTTTTTATTTGAAAAAATGTACGTGCATCGGTATGTACTTTCACCCACTGCTCCGTGGTTCGGATTCCATGTAAAAATATAAGTCCACCGGGTTGACTGGAGGAAATAACCTAATGCAATAAGCGTGCCCTTGCCAGGCATTAAGTGGTATAAAGTATATTAATTATATGTGTGCCTATTTAACAAAATGAAACTAAAATATTGTAAACCAGCAAAATATATATTATGTATGTTATCTGATGTAAGGCATTCATGACCACATATAATCGCCATGAAGCCTATTAAACCATCTTCCTGTTGGACCAAGGTGCTATGCAAGGATTTAACTTCCTTCTGTTTTTCTATATATATGTGAATTTAAGCAAAATTCAATTAACTGCTAAGTATTTCCATAATGCAACGATCCTGCAGAAAGCACTTAGATACAATTTAAAATAATTTGACACTTCTCACACACACACACACACACACATACATAATATACAATCTTATATTGTGTATATGTATGTATATACAAGCAAAATATTATCAATTTAGTCAATAAATTGTATTATCACGTGTTACAATATGTTTGTGTGAAGAATTGATATTTATTTTTATATTTCATTTAGCTAATACATAGGTAACATGGTGATTCCCCTGAAAATATTGTCTGTGAAATGATAAGAGTAATCGGGTCAAGCACTCAGGCAGGTGTTAAGATAAATTTTTGCACTTTTGATAGTTTTTTTTTTCCAAGACACTTGTAATTTAATCTATATTTAGATAGTTCTGTTATGGGAAGTACGGCATATGGCGCGCGCCAGCAAACGCAGAGGTGTAGTCCGACGGCGCCCACGGGCATACAGATATTTACGGGGCCTGCGAATACCATGTCGGCCGGCTAGGTGCACCTTCACATTATGTTTGCAGTAGGTACCCCAGAATGTTAATTGGAGGAAAGAATGCAGGTGGGAGTGCATTCCACATGTTGGCAACCCTGTAAATAAAGGATTTACAGGATCGATTTGTCCTAAGTGGGGGGGGGGGGGGGGGGGGTCGGGGGGAGGGGGGGGGGGGGGTATCGAGAGTGTGTGTGGATGCATTCCCAAACGATTGCGCGTGGAACGATGGTAGAATGGGGATGGAGGGATCGCGTCGTGCAGCTCCTTGGAACACTGTCCGTGGTACAGGCGATAGACAAAGATCCACAAAGATCCAACGTCCCTGCGGAGTTGTAAGGTCTCTAAGTTCCGAGATAGCTCCTATAGTTTTATCTAACACTGCTTATTTAATCTATAATTGCAAGTGAGATGCAATAATTATTATATTAATATATAATAATAGATACCGACCGAGATATGTGGCGTTGCAAAGAGAAAGAATGGAAGGAAATCCAATAAATCTTGGTGGAATGATGATGTAAAACGTGTAGTGGATGAGAAGAAGAAAGCATGGCTTGATCTGTTAGCGAGTAAGGCTGACAGAAGAGTGAACGCAGGAAATAATGTAGTAGAGGTACGAAAACAAAGGTATGTTGAGGCTAAAATGAAAGTGAAAGAATGTGTTGAAAGAAGTAAAAGCAAAGAGAAAGAAAAGAATGACAGGAGATTCTCTGACAACTTCCGGTCTAATATAAAACTGTTTTGGAAAATGGTAAAAACAGTCCGGAAGAAATCAGAGACATGTAAAATGACGGATATCAGGGACAATGAGGGATGTGTATTAAAGGATGAAAAGAAAATTTTAGAACGATGGAAGGATTATTTTGAAAGACTTTTTGAACCTGAAGGTGTGGAGACACAGCCTGAAGCTGGAGCTGTGAGCGACACGCCTAGTATGGATGTTGATAGCGAGATTAGTGTGGATGAGATTCAGAAAGCATTGAAAGGCATGAAATTAGGTAAAGCAGCGGGATATGATAGAGTGTCGGTCGAAATGCTGAGGGGCGGTGGTTGGGTGGTTGCAGACCTGTTGCACCGGCTCTTTAATATGTGCTGGCGACACGGCCGAGTACCAGATGATTGGTGCAAAGCTGTGATCGTCCCGCTGTATAAAGGAAAAGGTTCGCAGCAGGAATGCAAAAACTACCGGGGCATAAGCCTTCTCAGCATTGTCGGCAAACTGTACGCAAAAGTACTGATTGAAAGGGTGTTGAAAATTACGGAAGAAAAGATCTGGGATGTACAAGCGGGATTTAGGAAGGGTATGGGATGCACGGATCAGGTCTTTTCCCTACGGTGCATAGCCGAAAAATATCTGGCGAAAAACCAGAAGGTCTTTTGCGCGTTCGTAGATTTGGAGAAGGCCTATGACAAAGTGATGAGGAATGAGTTGTGGGCAGTGTTGTCCGAGTATGGAGTGGACAGTCACTTGGTGCAAGCGCTGAAATCTCTCTATGAGGGTTCTAGGGCTTGCGTCAGGATAAACGGGGCATACACCGACTGGTTTGACATCTCTAGAGGGGTCAGACAGGGATGTGTGGCGTCACCCTGGCTGTTCAATCTATTCATGGACAGCTGCTTGGCTGATCTGAAAGAATATGATTGTGGATTAAGAATGGATGAGTTAGTTGTGAAATGCCTCTTGTAGGCCGACGATCAAGTGATACTTGCATCGTCGGTGGGCGAGTTGCAGGACATGGTAACTGTTATGGTTGAAGCATTTAAAAGGAAGGGAATGAAAGTGAATGTAAACAAGACGAAAGTTATGGTACTGGAGAGGAATGAAATAGTGTCCGAATGCGATGTCAGGATTGGGAATGAGAAACTGGAGCAAGTGAACGAATTCGTATATCTGGGGAATATGTTCACGCGTGATGGAAAATTTGAAGGAGATGTAGAAAAGAGAGTGAAAGCTGGCAACCAAGTGAATGGGGCGTTGCACGCTATTATGAGCAGCCAAAGCATGTCAACTAGGGCACGTTTGGCTGTCCATGGTGGAGTGCTGGCCCCTACACTTATGTACGGGAGTGAAAGTTGGGCATGGCAGACGAAGCATGAAAGCAGGATTAATGCTGTGGAAATGCGCGCGTTGAGGAGTATGTGCGGAGTTACAATGAAAGATAGATTGAGAAATAGTGTAGTGCGAGAGCGCTGTGGGTTGAAAGAAGATATAGTGACAAGGATTGAGAAAGGGATGCTTCGGTGGTTCGGTCATGTTGGAAGAATGGATGATAGGAGACTAACGAAAGAAATTTATGAAGCAAATGTGAGTGGAAGAGTCGGGAAGGGTCGCCCTAGACGCACGTACCTGGACCAGATCGGGCATGTGCTCAAAAAGGGGCAAGTGCTTAGTACCCGTAACCGACGAGCATGCATGAAGAACATTATGGGAGTGGAAGAGGCGGCAGAGGTGTGTCAGGATCGTGGCACGTGGAGATCCGTTGTCTCTGCCTACCCCACCGGGAAACAGGCGTGACGCTATGTATGTATGTATACCGACCGAATAGGGATGACAGCTCATTATAATTATTATTTGTATTTATTTCGTCGTCGTTTAAGGATAAGTTTCGTCTAGAAAATTATGGAAATATCTTATCTATTATTATCTAATCAAAAGGTCTGTCTATCTGTTTATCGGTCAAACCGATTTGAACCTGCATAAAAGTTTTTGATTGATTGAGTACATGATTGAGGATATTATGTCATAATATCATATCGACCCTATTTTCAAGGAAAACTCTATAAAACTTCTATCTTGTTATAGGCAGATAGAGAGAAATTATTTATAGGTCCACAAATATTTTACAAAGCATACAGTGTATACATAAAGCCTAACTTACATTACGAAACTAGTGACGTACAATTAGTTTCATGACACTAGTTTCATCAACAGTTTCACGTGTAAACCTCAAATTTCACTAAGCATCCATTAATAAATTAAAATCAGTTTCGTGCTCTGCGCGATTATTTGACGAAACTACTTAGTGAAAAGCAACTATAGTTTCATTGTTAAACTCGAAGTGTAACTAGTTTCGCGAAAGCGCCTGCGCTGAGTAGCGTGTTGTTTTTTTTTGTTGGTATACGAGTTTTTACTCTTCGAAAATAGAAAAACAACAACACTGGAATGCCGATAACAATATACACTTCATCTACGCATACCAGCGAAACGAGTGTCTCTGGTATACGAAACTGTGTAGAAACTAGTTTCATGAAACTTATTTTACCATGTATTTTATATGCGGCGAATAGGCGGACTTATCCCATAATTGTTTATAGTCAACTTTTGTATAGTCACCTTTTAAAAAAAGGACCTTTCTCTCTTCTCAAGTAATGGCTTTTCAGTATTTTATTTAGGTTTTACATTCATTGTATTTTACTTATTAAAAAAGCTAAACAAGTAAAAAATACCTAACAAATATGAAAATAACCATTAAAGCGACGTTTTCGAAAGTTCCTGAAACACTTGCTGTAATAATTAATTTGATTGTTATAAATTAACTTGTGATAAGGAAATAAACTCGACATATTTTAAAACTATATTTTTTTTTGTAGTACAAAATTGTCAAAATTACTAAGGATATGAGGAAAAAAAACTTTATTCGTTACATAAAGTACACTTTAGGTACGTGTGATAAATTTTTTTATCAGGATAACATTTAATTACCTAAATATTCTTACCACAACATTATCAATACTACAGAATTAACGTGCATCGTTAATATTAGGCACAAAAGGGAAACTCGGATGTAGGTTAAGAGTACAATAAGGCAGAATGGGTAGGGTTGGGTCCAATCGGTCCTAGTTGAGAAATGGAAATGTTTAAGCGGCTTTGTGAATACCTATTGAGAATCAACATAGTAAAATATACCCAATAACACTATGACCTCGCTGCAAGCGACCACACAACTTAAGGAACTTTGCATTGTCAGCCGATGACATTATGTAAAAGGTGGGCGTATGTTGACAGATGTCACTTTCAAAGATATTACTGAATATGCCCAAAATAAATATTAAATTTAAATTTTTATATACCTAATGAAAAATTACCTAATACAAATATGAATGAGAAAATTCTTAATGCTATAATAGTTTTTTTAATGCCGAAATTGGAAACGATTCAGATATTGAATTATTTGCCTTATTCAATCATTTATTTCATTTATTTATAAAAAACTGGATTTAGGTAATTAAATACATATATAATATTTAACTATAATAGGGTAAACACGCATATTATAATATTTTATTAACCCCAGCGCAGCGTAAGAAAGGAAAAATTTTTACATTCAAGTCATAATTAAAATGTCAATGACATCAGTCGATTTCCCTTACAACAGCTCTCCTAGTCGTGGCAGGCTTAGTGCTTTCGAAGTACGAATTTGATTTATATTGTGGCAAGTCAAACAATACCATTTTGCGAATTGCCTACAGTGTAGCCTCACCACAGCCTCTGAGAACCTGCGAAGACTCTCGGAAGCGAGCAGAGCCTTTCTTCAGTGGAGCGTGGGCAGACTTTTTTTACTGACCTTTAATAACTTTATTGGGTTCAGCCTGCTACGTTAAAACTATTTATTTTGTCACTTTAGTTGCATTAATATTTATCTGTTTCGGCATTGCTTCTCGCTAGATATGAATGTTGTACTTTCAAGTAAAAAGTCAGGAATTAGTTTTGAACCAGAAAAAGTGAAATTATTGTAAAATCTGAAATATTGTCATAAATTAAAATCAATTTACTGTACCTTGAACGGAAATTGTGAGAAACAAATTTTCCCTTTATTTTTGTAGTGTGATATGATAGATCAACGACCTAATATTTTTCTGTTTATAAATATTTTTATAAACACGAAGTTATTACACAAAAGTGGGTAGGGTATATTTCACCACCTTCGATTAAATTGTATCCGCCGGTTAATACGAGTTGTTAACCGGCCAATACATTTATAGGTCCTGTCAACTGGCATGAGAAATCACTTTTATCAACAGATAAATACTAACCGAAACTTAATCGAAGGTGGTAAAATTCAGGCGTTTCACATACACTCAGATACATATTACGCATACACCACTTTCGCGACTTTTATATTTTCGAACCTGTGAATAAGATTGTCCCATTCAAATTTAAAAAACGACAAACTTTGAAACTTGAAGCCTCAATTGTAAGTCTTCCTTCGTCCCACTCATCGACGGATCAGCCTTTGGCGGGGATAAACCGTCAAAAGAAAACCCGGAAAACTGGTGACTCATTTGCACATAGGCATCGGAAAATCCGACTCTCCCCCCCCGTGCCAAATTTCGGTCACAGTGACTGACGACCGATGAATTGCCATATTGGGCACGGATGTCGCACTACGGCACATAGACTGTTTGCTTGTGGTGTAAATATTTTGCTGGATATGGCAAAATGTATCCAAAACTTTCGTCGGTCATAAACGCATTAAAAATGCCTTTGCACAATTTTAATAATTAATTCTAATATGTATGGAGAAAGTTATTTTTCATTTGCATGTTTATAAATTGGAAGAGTAAAATATAAGTATCTACTTTGACCGTAAGAATAATCCCGGAAAATAATTTATTTTCATAAACTAACAATCTTCATAAGACAAACATGTTAACTAGAACATCCTGTAAGAAATAGAAGACATACTAAATTGTGGGAGACCTGAAAATGACTGATGTTCTGGAGTCTCTGATCCACAGATGATTTTTTGTAGGGTCACTCGAGTCTATTCTACAGGGTACTAACGCTGCTCGGAGGAACTTGCATCCCTTATTCCTTGCCATCCAACCTATCACCGCAGCACTTGTCACAGGGAAACTGAACATCCTTTTGTTGTTGACATTGGACTTTTGAGAACCCATCGGTTCCCAAAATTGCTTCTTTGTCGCACCGCCGCGCCAGGGTGTGGTAATGGGTGTTTCCCAACAGTCCGCAAATCTGCTGGCATGAAGCCTATCTGAACGTAGTTTTGACGAGGAGAGGTGTTTTTGGCTCTGTCGACAGCACCATTGGTCCCTCGGCACAGACACCCATGTCAATTGTCATAATAAAAAAAGTGCATCTAATACTTTAGTTAACACGCTTTCACATAAGAATAGTCAACCGATCGTAACGAGAAACTAGCAATGATAAGATCAAACTCCTACAAGCTATTAAATATAGAATATACTCAATCATAGACCATTGACACGGTCCATATACAGACGGACGGTCACACAATAACATCAACTTGTTAATTCGGAGGCGAAAAAAAAAGAAAAAAAAACTTGTCCACACGAGTTATGTTTGATCTCAAAAACTGACCCAGAGAAAATATAATATTTGTTTTTCTGATTTGATATATGTCGCTCAAACGGCGAGTCGAAGACTACATTTTGAATTGGAGAAACCAAGCTAAAAGCAAAAAAAATATATAGTTATTAGATGACGTCATTCATGAAATCTGCGTGCATACATAGTCTTGATTGAATTATCATATTAGTATTTTTTATCGAAATAGAAGCTTTTTCCAAAAAACAACCGAAATAACAAAACTGGAACGAAAACCTTTCGCATTTAACACTCAGATTACATCATTCAATGAATGCATTGTGCAACATTTTCTATCTGAATGTCTAGTCCTCATTTATGATAAGGAATTATTGTTATTGTACAATTACAAGTCTACAGACTTATTGCTAAAACACAAGAACAAGATCGGACAAGTGTACGCAGGCGTGTGGCTCGGATCAATCGCGAAAGTGATCATACGCGCGATAAAAAAAATGCGCTTAACATACATAGACTCATCGGTGAATCATACGCTTGAAACGAATAATTATTGGCTAGCGCGAGTCAGAACTGCCGAAACCGTGGAATAGCGTTTCTATTGTAATTATAAATTGTATAGCTAATACTTGTACCGTGTGGGGCCGGTACTTTAAAAGAATAGCCCCACTGCATCTCTCCCCGTGTATGTCGTAAAAGGCGACTAAGGGATATGACTCCCTTCTTATAATACTAGGTGGTAGGGTTTAACCCGCCCGGGTTGGTACCACCGCACTGAATGAAAGGTCGGTCGAAACGGCTATGTAAATAGTTTGTGTTTTCCGTCCAGTTCAGTGTAGCCGGCACGACCGAAGGGAAGCACTGACGTGGCACCAAGTTTACCCGGTGTTATGGGCTCACATCACGGATGTTGTGGGTGATGTGGCCAACCGTGTCAGTTTCAATAAAATAAAAAAAAAAGCTGATAATAAAATAGACACACAAATGTTGAAATTAGTATACTAACAAGGTAAATTAGTATACTAACAAAAATATAATTGATATTTAGAAAGTTCATTCAGAATTAATGTCCAATGATTTAAAAAAATAAAACAAATGTACCATGTCTGTGAAGAGAGTGTTAGTATAGTATATACCTATGTATGTATAATGCAAGGTTAGTTAATGATTTTCAAAATAAAAATTAATACTAAAGTAGGCAGGTATAAAGTTAAAAATATACTTAACATAATTCGCTTAAAAACAGCTAATTCTAACCGCTTATTTCTGATACCTAGATATTCTTACTAGTAGAAACTACAATTTTTAATTATATTAACTGGAAGAATTCACTATCTGACAAGTTCGCCTTTGCACATATTTTACTAAAATATTGTCTAATTTATTTTTATTTTTATACGTTTTGAGTGTAAGAAAGAATATTAGCTATTCTGTACTTTCAAGGCACACCCTCATCATAATCAAACTTAAAATAAATCTTCACAATCAAATAATTAATTGCTTCTCTTCTTCCGGCCGCCGCCGCCTCTGTGCGTTCGCTCTCCTGTAGCCAAAGGTTTTCGCGTAGTACTTGGCTGACTATTTCACGTTCGGTGTCGTATTTTGGACTCCATTCATCGTGCGAACGGTCCGTTGGACGCACGTACGCTACACGCGCTCCATACGAATCGTGCAGAAGTGTCATATAACAATACAATTTATAATATAAAATTTTATTAAAAGTGCGTGTCCAGTGCCGCAAGTGAGTTTACAGTGAAGTTGTGAATAATTACTGTCATAATTTCATCTCGAAGCCGGGGAAAATTCAGTGCAATCGCAAGGAAATATGAACTTGGCCGAGGAAACGACCTCAATGCATTTTTCATGGATGTGTATTTAAACGGTGCGTACTTTTTTAGATTTTAATTGTTGTTTATTGTTTATTGAGCTTTCTGGCAGTTGGCAGCATTCGATCTCGTAACAATTTATTATATCTCATTATTATCTATCTAATAAGACTTAAGTTTAAACTTATCAGTTTATTGCTGTGAAAATAGCATATAGAAACTACTTTTGTTTTCTTGAATTTGGTTGGATTTAGTTTCAGTGGTGAATATTTTTAAAGGATTAATATTTTTCGGAAGATTATATTTTCAACAACGGGACGTTCAATAATTTTTTAATTTAAAATAGTCGTAGGAAAACTAAATTACACAATCAAATAAGAATTAATTGAAGAATGTTATTGAAATTTTAATTTGTTTTAACAATAAGCAATATAATACAATTTTAAATAATTTGTTTCATATATTTCTCGTGGTAGCCAGACTTTAGTATTTTCTTACACTTTTAAAACCTTGTTTCTTTCACGAATGTTATTACAAATTTACAGTTATTGCGTTTTTTCATTATCAACAAATTCAACGACAAAGTTCAAATTTAAAAATTTCTCTACAAATGTCATCACCTTTTCATTTATCTATCGAGAATATTCTTATCTACTATAGGTAGTTACATTATTAAAAATGTTCTTCACAATCTTAGTAACAAAGCATTGCTCCTATACTTCTAGGGGCAAAGTAATTTAGGTTACAAGACCATTTTGAAAACATCTTTCATGCGCTCCGACGGCGGCGGAGTCACGTACGTCGGCAATCATCAAAGGCGGCATCCCGATTTGACATTCGATAACTATGTTTACTTTAACCCTAATTGGCTTTGTTTTAGTATGATTTAATTGATCGTGCGACGATCGTGAGACTAATTCGTGATTTAGATGGCAGCTTGACGTCGCCTTTTTAACTCAGGTTATTAACCTTAATGTTTAACGGTGTGACAAATGATATTGTTTAATATACAACTTGTATGATCTGAAGACTGCACTGAATTGAAACAATCTGAGAGTTAACTTATGTTTAACGTGAGTTTAGGTATAGGTATATGGTACCCAACCTGTAAATAGTGCGTTTTCGGTATAATTCTAGAATATTATTTCACACGGGTATTTTAAAATTTCGATAGACCCTCTCTAATTTAACAATTTTACTAACGTGTAAATAAAATGTATTTATGGGTATTTAGCGCAATTAATTGATACATTGGTTTTTTCAGAATTTAGGGAGAATAGCAATTTATGAATTTAATAAAATTATCAACCTATTACAAACATTACTGGACACTATCTTAACGTGATAAATTGTTTGCCTTTTTTGCAGTGAAGGGATTAGGTTTATAAAAACAATTTAAAAAAAAACTACCGTTCGTTGCTTCCTTGGCAGAGTTAATTACCTCATACAACCTCAAGTATGTGATTATATCAAGTTGACTTCATTGGTTTACTTATGTTATAACAAACTAAGGAAATCCCCTATATGATCGTCACAACCAACTATCGTAATAGAACAATAAAGATAAAGGTTATTGTAGTAAACAGTGGTTCCAATACATTGATATTGTCATTTTCTATAAATTTTATCTTTTCACATGTAATAAATAAAACAATAATTAATTCGGCTATCTATACGCACAGTCATAAAGTAAAAAGTTAAAATATTATGTTACAAATTGGAGAATAATATAGCGATTATCGATTGCAATTTGCAACTGAATAAAAACAATTTAGAAAAAGTGACTTGACTCAAACGTTTCAATTTGGAACCACAGTAAAAGTAGAAACAAACATGGCGGCCATTATGAGTTGACATTTACAATTTACAATTTCATAAAATATCACATATTACTGTTTCCATGGTTTCATTCAATGGAATTCCACGGTAAACAGATAATTTTAACTTAGAACTCTGTGATTTCCGTTTTCCGGTACATACCAACATTTCATTGACGCTCTTTTAAAAATCACCTACAATATATTGTAACGTTTCATCACACACTATGAGAGCGATTAGTTTCGAAGGGCATGTGCGGAGTTAGGTAATATATTATTTACCCACTCAACAGAGTACTACGAACTGCTGTCATTTTGCGGTATACTTACATTACTAATTGTTTGTCTATAAAGCGAACATATGAGATGAATGACGCGATCATCGGCTATAACGCTCTGCAAACATGATGATTTATGACTAAATCAGTGGTTAAATGATTTAAGGACGATGATACTGAACTTATGTGTAAACTGTGTAACAAGTATATGTATAGAGACTTATTTTATCACTAAACTGTGTTGTTACAAATGTCTATCTTCAAAACTTCTACAAATTAGGTAATCATCTCCAGAAAACAAACTCCAAAAAATGTTATAACTAAAAATATGCTTGAGAAAATATACTATAATCCTTCAGTTTATCGTCTACTGACTGCAAATGTAAAATTTAAAAATGCTGCCAACATTTCGAGAGTTCCTCATATTTTGGCTTACATCCGGCTTTAACCACCAAGAACGTGGCGATGGTAAAAATTTACTTAAATTTAATGGACATTTCGGTTTGAGCGTTTCGCCGTTATCCTCCGGCGCAGAGCGGCTAAAATCCGACAAAGCAAATTGCACATAACAACCTATAATAGACCGGCAGTAGCAACACAAGAAACCAATAACAATTGCACTCAGACTTTCGCACGTTTTACTTGCACCGTAAACATTATCGGACCATGCATGAATTACAAGTAAAACACACCAAAAACACAATGACACGTCTTCCGAGTTGTTCGAGAAGAGATATCGAGGACACAGGAAGATGAAACGTGTAAAGACGAATAAGATGTACACCAAGTTGCACAGCGGGGCTTCGCTCAGCAAGCTTATTATGAACTCGTTAACAGCCCGGACCGAATCTCAGAGGTTGCGGTGATGCGTTAAAGGGTAGATAGACAGGCGATTGGGAATCCGACGACTACTAAAGTAACCATTTTATACATATATAATACATACCAATCACCTTGCTCCACGATTAAGGATGTTTCAGTTAGGCAGAAAACAGAACTATTAATACTAATCAATACCTATATCTAAGATGATGGAACAGTCTCCTGATAGTTATCACAGACTTGTATCACTAAATAACCCATATAACGCTGGACCCATTAGTGAGTTTACAGTGCAACTCACAGAATTGCCACTCAACATAGACATTGCCTTGTTCAAAGTTAATAAATAAAAATCTGTTAAGTGCGAGTTTTACTCGCGCACGGAGGTTTCCGTATCTATCCTCCATCAATAACCGCTCAATCGGAGAGAATAATAAAACTAAAGGAAGGCAATTGTGACATGCTACATTAAAGAAAAAGATTCGTCTTCAAGTGCGATCAGCATCGCGATATTAAGGAACACATATTATGAAGCCTCAGGGGCTGTCTCCACTTATGGTACACCTTCGGCTGTTTCACAAAAATCGACAAAAAATCATATTGTTTCTCTTCGGTCGCCTTAATGACGAGAAAGTCGAGATGAAGATTGTTAGTGTCATGTTTTGCCTTTATGGCCTCCACGACGCTTATTATTTTTTTATGTGACTTTGTAATATCGTTGCAGGAGCTTATGTCTGAGATACGAACGGAATGCCCATTGAGGCCACTCTATTTAAATGGAGTATCAGTATACAGAAATTATTCACTTATAGGCATAATAATCATATTTGTTGTAATAGGTAGTGTGAAAATATATTAAAAATATTGGACATTAATCAAACCTGTCAGCTTCTATACTTTATTACGGTTTATTTATACATTGTTTGTTTGTCAGTGCCCACTAATAGTAGTCGTAGGTAGGACCAGCTGTGCTATAGCAATTTAGATTCCCATCTCCTCTCTTGAAAGTACAATTATTGGTAACTTGCATGTTAACTGACAGCGTATCACGTTCGTGACATTACGTATACTTATAACGTGTATAACAAACATTTTTAATGATAAATTTAATTTTATTTGTTACAGGTTCCGCCAAAAAGCCATTGAGAGTCATCATAGTTCTAGTCATTATCGCAATGTGCTTATCAATGGCTGACGGAGCGCCCAAACACAAGAGAAGGCACGCCCGCGGCTGCCAACACAAACTAGAGCCCCTCGGAGACCCCAAGACCAGGGCCAAAAATCCCAAAGAGTCTCCTCTTAAGCCCCGAATAGGCGCCAGGATGCACAAGATCCAGAAAAGACTGACAAACACTCTGGCCAAGTTCTCCATCGAACAGAACAACTTAAACGAAACGAAACGCAAAGCCAGCGGCAAGGCGGCCTGGCTACCGAAAGTCAACTTCATGGATATTGCAAGGAACAACCACGGAGGAGCTGCCAAAAGAGTAAGTTTCAAGATCATTCTCACGCTCTCATGCTTCTCATTAAAATTTGACTAGTGTTGAAATATTGGAGGTTTTCCCGTTTAATATCTTTTTAATTAACTTTATTAGCTTTCTATTTATTTTTTCGCTTTTCGTTGATCCGCGGTAGATTCTTCCTTTTTCTGACAAAAGGCCGGCGGAGGCGGTGCGGCGCGGGCGCGAATCTCTCTGCCCGGTGAAGTGAATGAACAAGCTCGGACGACGACGTGCGGGTGTGCTGGTCCCTCCCACTCATCCTTTATTTTCTGTTCCGACATATTTTAACGTTTTTCTCTTTGCTTTTATTATTTTTCCACATTCATTCTTGCAGTTTCTCATATGCATTAGTCGGTTTCGCTCCGAGCGGCCAACCGTTGCACGTTAAATGAGGCTTCGCCGGTACCAAATTATGAGAGCGGCTGTTTGTAATTCGCTTTACCTTTAAATCTTCGTGCGTAATAAATGGATAGAAATTAAACATGGGAACATGATACGGGGTTGCGAGCGCGGAGTATCTCAATCGTCGCGTTTGTCGACGAGTAGTTGGCGCCTGAAGAAGTGTCATTACTAGTGTTATCGCCGACGCATTGCACCTTATCGCAAATTTCAATCGCGTGAATAATAACTATAATATGAACAACGCTTACGCTTACGGCGATGATAAAGCGGCAGAAGATATAATTGAAATAGTTAGAATTCCTACCGAGCGCAAGAATGATGTCACATTTTCAAAATAAACCGCTAACCAGGCAAAACAAAAGCAAACTTTTCTTCTAAATAATTGATGGTTTTCGATCGGCATCTCCATATTAATGGTGAAGTAGGCGATACTTTAGTAAACGTGGACGCCCATTTCGGTCCAAAAGGCTGACGTGAGGTAGATAGTTTGGCTGCAGCCTTCGGTTAAATAAAAAAAATAAAGCCAATTGGTGGCCGATGCTGGGTTTCAAAGAAATTTGCATAGATGAACAGTTTGTGATTCCGCTGGACTCACGCGATCTTGAGTCTCTTAGGTATCGGATTTGACATTGTGGGTTTACTTGCTATGGCTGCTTCGATGAAATGTGCCGGAAAATATTTTTTATATTTACAAAATTGACTTTTTTTTGTTACAAAAATCTATAAAATGAAAATGCTGATTTTCAGTTGTCTGTTAAATTATTCACTACGTCTCATGTAGTTTCGATTAAAAAATCACGATTGCAAAATTGAAAGGAACATTCGAAATAAGTATGGCGAATATAAGTTTGACGAAAATGCATCGGCGTATTTAAGAAGTGTTCTTATTATGCCAATATACCTAAAAGAGAAAGGCTTTGTCTCCAAATTCATCATAAATTTCACAATCAGGCCTCATTGTGTTCACAATGTACAAATCACATGCAAGTTATTCCTATAAATCACGATTGGACACACGAAGATATCGTGAAGGCAGTCGTTGTCAAAACGCGCAGTATTGTCTCAGTAGCAGTGAACGATTTGACCGACCCCGCGCCGCGTCTCGCAAGAAACACGGGGAATTCGAGGCGCTGGACAAATTCCTTCGCATTGTCTAGACATCCATGAATTCTCTTAAAATTTTTAGAAAATCACAGTACGTTCATTCCCCTGTGCGGTAAAAAGGAACATTTCTAACCGAACATTGTTGCGAAAGTTCACAAATTGTAAAACAATAACGCCTCGGCCTGCGTGTGGCATTCGAAATTATAAATTGGATATAATAAACGAAGAGTATAAACTAAGGCGGACTAGTTATATTGTTGAGATTGCTTAACGGTATATAAAAATGCATGCAAACAAAAATGATATGGTATAATAAAACGATCAAACAACGACCGTATGGCTGGGTGGTGTGGCGGTAGGTACGTCCTTAGAAAATGCAAATATTTGGAGATGAGCGCGTAAAGCGTTAGAATTCAAGTGATCTTGGCTTTCGTCTTAACTTACGTTGACTTATGAACAACTTTTAAATTAAATACTACTCAAATGAGCGGTTAAAGCGTCGGTGAAAGAAATGTGGACATTCTTATCAGATTTTTTTAAAACGTTAGTATATTTTCAACGTTCGGTTTTATTACTTAGATTTTGTGTTCTAATTTTATATGTTTATTGAGACTGTTAGAAATTGAAGGTAAATATTTGCCATTGAATACCTAAGATAGAAATCTGAAGAACACATTCCTTCCACATATGTATCCGAAAGCGGAACCCTTAACACGATAACGCGACGTGGATGTGGAGGTTTCACAAAGTTGTATCGGCGGCTCGAATCGTCGTGGCCGAGAAGGCCATTCCACTCTTTGATGGCCCGGAATGCTTTCTAGTTGACAAAAGTGCATTTGAGTGGTCGTCGTGTACCAGCCAGTGTTTGTTCAGTATTTACGATTTAACAAAACAACACAAAA
The DNA here is from genome assembly GCA_946902875.1 of Nematopogon swammerdamellus. Lineage (NCBI taxonomy): Eukaryota > Metazoa > Arthropoda > Insecta > Lepidoptera > Adelidae > Nematopogon > Nematopogon swammerdamellus. Next base: position 17,786,113 of record OX336345.1, read on the forward strand.
TGTTAAAAACACATTATTTGAGCTGAGACGAATGTGAACTTATGATGCCAACGAGACGACGCTGTTTGTACGCGACACGTTTCACAGGTTTGGTCGAGCTTTTTAAAGCAAATATATGGCGTATTGTAGCGTTTTCAGGCTCATTGGAGGCTCTTGGGCGTTAAGTTTGTCTTTTGAACTTGTCTTGTTTTTTGTAATTTGTGTTTTTTTCTAACTTGTCTTTGTAATTTGTCTTCAAATTCAAAACCCATTGATATTATTCGTCTATATTCTGCGATTTCTCAGTTACTGTTGATTATTTCATGTCATACAAAGGTATAATTTTCTCTAATTTCGTTTGCTTCATTTTGAATTTCTACGTTGCTTATGCAAGTTTAATTGAATAAAAAATATATTTTTTATGTTATTTTACTAACAAATTAAATATATTTGACAAAGTTAACCAAACTAGATAAACTAAATAGACAAACACGAAAATTCGTTTTTAAAATATGGTAAACACGGAAAAATCAACTGTAGTTATAGTTCCCGCGTTGTGTCAAGATCCTTTTATAGCGGCGTCGACGACAAAGAAGAGTGTAATAATGAGTTGCGAGTCGGCCTCGGCCTCAAAAGACGTTTCCAATTTGACTCACTGGCAATATAAACTATACGACGAATGAGCACTCCAACTGAATAGAGTTATTGATAATAAACTCCTTAAATACTATTTCGAGCCCTCATGCGAAAGCTGTCAACCCAGACGAACCAATAGACCTTAACATTTTAAATGTCTCATAACTTTTGCACAACGACAGAAGTTCACATCTCTTTCAATGCCAATCATTTAAATAATTCTATTGACATCGAAAAGTTTAGTGAGAAAAATGTTACCGTAAAACCGAGTTGTTCGGGTATTGTCTCCTAAATTTGGTTACCATGTTACTAAACTGGTTAGATCATTTTTCTCTGTTTCATACTTTGTACTAATGAACATGTTCTCAATTATCTTCTTGAATATCGCCATAGTTATTCGCTAAACAAGAAGAGTGCAATTTAAAAATAATATTATTAGGAGCATCCCCGTTCTTCCGAGTAATTGCGTGTTCTTTTTAAATATCTGTGGCCTCAACTGATTGAGGTTAAACGAATGTGGGTTTCCGAGAAACGTGCCGGACCAGTGCGTCCGACTCTGTACCTAGAAACAAATATCCTAGATCACTAACCTTTTAATAGAATTCATCAACAAATTCTAAGACAGTATTTTATAATATACAATACTATTTAATTGCGTTAATAATAATGTTCCGCATTTCTCATATTCTTGTCACTTCTACAAGGCTGCAAAGATTTATATGCGAGTTAACAAAAACGCTAACATTTTTCCTATGCTCGTTCCAAGTTATTCCGTAACCTCTCGTCAAGCAATCTACATTCCTAACTAACCATTTAACCACATCATTATTTTCTAGAATTTGTACAAATCACGCTTGTTTCAATTCGTAAACAAAGTTATGGAAACAGATTTTATTTTCAAAAGTAAATTTTAATATTGCTAATTGCTATGCAAAGTTTACAAATGCCCCTTTTTTTACCTCGGTTTTTACAGTGGCGAAGGAAAATAAAATAAACATTACTAAAAGTCGTTTACTTTATAAAAGAAGAAGGTTTTATGATCGTCGGCGTTGCCGCCCGGGCCGCGCCCCGCGCTGCTGCGCCGCTGCGGCCGGGACCAGATTGGCCAGTATTTCATGTTTATTGAGACTTATCAGGCATTGTTGTGTTACAAAGTGTATGTACGAAGCCTCCTGCAATGTTGTAGTCACGAATGTCATAATAAATCATTGTCATTCGCAACCCTTTCCCTGTCTTCTTTCCACTAATCCTCACACAACACCTCCCATACTCCCGTGAGCTCGAATATCAATCGTTGATATTGATTTGTGGGTTCACTTAGTCTGTTTTACAGATACTATCACGGACGCTGCTCTGCGGAACTAGCATCCCTTATTCCCTGCCACCCGTCCTATCTCCGCATGACTCGTCGCAGAGAGACTCCACACCCTTTTGTTGTTGACATTGGGCTTTTGAGAACACATCGGTTTTCTAAATCGTTTCTTTGTCGCACCGCTAGAGTGTGGAACTGTCTTCCGGCGAGTGTATTTCCTGAATCCTTTAACCTGGGTGTCTTCAAGCGTCGTATTAACGGGCTAGACAGCCTAGCAACAGTCCGCTAATCTGCTGGCATGGCACCTAACTGAGCGTGGTTTCGCGAGGAGAGGTGATTTTGGCTCTGTCGACTGCACCATTGGTCCCTCGGCACAGCCACCCAAGCTGGTTTACATAAAAAAAAAATCAACGGACACGTCTTATACGTCCTATAAGATAAGAACTAATGATAGAAATCCCTCAATTATCAGTCATTTGTTTGCTTTATTCTTGTCAATGATTCATATCAATATTCGTTCGTTGATTATGTACAGCACGACATAACTGATACCTAAATGAGTAAAGAAATTCTGTAATTATAAATTTTGTTCATTTTATCCAATACAATCTTCAAATGTTTTAAAATCTAGAAATATGAGTAAGAGCATCTATGGAGAAGTTGATTATGATGATTGATGAGAAAAACCATAAAAAGTGGTAGAATAAAATTTATTCAGTTTTAGATACTATATGCTGGATAATCATGCCTTTCCTTCGTGTTAACTTTAATAATATCTTACAGCCTATAATTCTGAGCGAAATACACACAATTATACAATGTGATAAATACTTAGAGTTCACAAAAACTAACAAAGAACTTTCTATTGTTACAGTTTGAGCTCCTCGTACCGAAGCTGCACAAGAACATGAAGAACTTCCAAGTGATCTTCGACTGCCTGCAGAAGGTGAACGTCGAAATCATAGACTCCTCGGACCCGGAGGAACGCCAGCGCGCCATCAGGAACCACCAGCTCGCCCTCAAGGACCTCATCACAGTCGTGGAAGACGGTATGAGGGAGTTCAACCGGTGCATTCCGCCGACGAACTCGGTGTGCAACGCCGCAGACATGAGAAAGCTGGGCTTCCACCTTCGCGTCAGTCAGAGCCAGAGGATGGAGCAGGACGCCCTCGCCTACAGGGCCTACACCAAGACAATTAAGAACTGGAAGAGGGCCTTCCGCTGCGGTCTGCCGAACCTCAAGGACAATATTTTCTGCAGAAAGTGGAGGCAACAGTTCGAACAGAGGAGAAAAGAGAAGCAACAACATTAATTAAATATAGTAGTTTCGTTTAAACGTATTCAGCCATCGCTTGCTCTTGTACTGTTAGTTTAGTAACTTATTTGTTTTTTTTTTCAATTTCATGTAATGTTTAATAATTTATTCCTATTTATTGGTCGATACTTCCTTTCTTCCTCGCTGTCGTCACATTCTATTTTTTGCTTTCAATTCTCGAACTAGGGCGGAGCGATTCCTATTGAGAGGAATTTTGTTGTTATTGCGTAGAAATGTTTTCATGGGTACATTGATCTGTGATATTAAGTATATAATTTGTTTTAAGTTGTAACTTATTATGACGCAATTAATAATTTAATTTTAACTGTGAAATGATCACTGACCAGACTTAAAGGATATTGCCAATACGTATATTTTTGCACTGTTGGTTCCTTGTATAGATAGATAAGTATATTAATATTGATATTAGGACATGTTTTTTATTATGTACATATTATTATGTATTACATTGGTCTGTCTCAGAATATCTGCAATTATTTCAATTTGTAAATATACTACTGGCTTCATTATAATACCATTTTTGATCCTTAGGGCACAGAATAATTTCCATGTTGTATCACTTCTTAAACTTTTAGGGTCGTTTAACACATGCACGGCTCGGCTGCCGTGCCGTGCATATGTGAAGCAGTCCTTATTTGGCATACTAATTAAAAATATTATTTTAATAGTAAAAATATGTGGTAGACAATAATTCAATTGCAAATTTTGTATAAAGTATTGTGCCATTTTAAGAGATATTAGGCAAACGGTAGCGTAGATTATAAAACTGCCTTATTGTGCCTTTTATTGTGAAATGCAGTGGCTTAGTAAATTATTTGCTCTCATTGTGTTAAACACAAATCTTACTGAATATCGCGTAATTATTTATTATATTTTTGAAACTGTCTTTATACGTTTTCTATACAATTTATGTCACATTTATTTGGAAAAATAAAACAAAATTCCTAAAATATTTATCTTAATAAGTAGTTCATTGTATTATTATCGTTTAAGTTTTGAACTGAGCATTACCATGAGGAACTTATTTATAAATAATTTAAACGCTTAATATTAAGCGAATCGACGATTTATACTTTACTTTTCAGTATTATTTGGGCGAAATAAAACTGTAAATATCGCTAATATTTTGTTTATTTTATCCTCCACACTTTGTAATATACCTACTATCCTACTGTCTCCAATATGATTATCACTTAACTCAAGGTTAGTTCAAGAAAATTTTTCAATATTTTTTACATACATAGCGTCACGCCTGTTTTCCGGTGGGGTCAATATTTTTTATATAAAAATATTCGTTATATGTAGATACCTACACAGAGTAGTAAATGAAATGAAGGAAAGCTAGTGCTTTCCTTCATCCGCCCAGATCAGTGCAGCCGGTTCGACCGAAGGGAAGCACTGACATGGCACCTGGTTCACCCGGTCTTATGGGCTGACATCACGGATGTTGTAGGTGATTAAGCCAACCGTGTCCGTTTCCATAAAATAAAATAAAACAGGTTAGCCTCGCCTCTGTATGTAAGTATTTTGAAAATGCTGCAAAAGCGGCGGCGATTCTGAAATATTCCACAGCATTATATTATTTGGTACGTAACTTTATGTTACTTACTCACATGCTTTCATAAAATTCTAATAAAGATTTGAATGATAATTACAGACAATTTAAATAATAGAACAAATGTACGCACATTTCCATTGTGATCAATGAATAAAAGCAATTTATTCAAAATTTTAGTATTTTTTTAATCATATTTAAAGTGTGGGAAGCCAAAGAGTTAAAATTTCTACATTTATATGTTGTCCCAAAACTCAACGTGAAGCGGGAACCAGGGAGTAGGCCAGTTTATGACTACCCATTTGGAGTCATTTGTTTTTTATGATATGAGCATTTCTTGAAAAATACTCTCGTACTTACAAAATTTTTAGGTACTACGACTACAAATTTGCAAATATAATTGTAATTTTTTTTTATTGGTAGCCTAAATAACTCTGCTTATCCCAAATAAAACCAAAATGTCCATAGTTTTATCACAAAAAATATTCAGTTCAATTTTTTTCTGAAAAAACAAATGACTCCGATTTTTTTTCTCATTTTTCCCTGGGTATTCATAAACTAGCCTACTCCCTGTTTGCCGCTTCACGTTGAGTTTTGGGACACGTTGTACATATATATATATACGAGTTAAAATCTATACTTGTTTGGATCTACAACTATAGGTGTAATTAGGGAGACAAAAAAATAAGTACTCATAGAACATTAATTTCGAAAATGAGCACCTATGAGGTAACGGAAGTGAGTCAGGAACAGGTCATCCATCGCTCACCTACAAATCTGGCGGGAATATACGCGAAATAAAAAAAACTTAAACGGTGGTAATTGCTACTCTCTACTATGTCATATCATCAAGTAGGGATCCACAGCGCGAATTGCAATTCCGAACTAACTTGCACACTTCCTTGTTTTTTTTACACTATATATATCTGTTTCAATCATGAGTATAGTTACGCCATCTAGTGATCAAATTTAGTTTGTATTCAGCGCCATCTATTGACGAGTAGCTAAACTACAATAATGTGTTATTATGAGAGTGTGCGTTATGCACGCTTCGACGAGAACCATTCGATGTAATAAATTTACTTACATACATACATTACACCCACCCACCACACCACCCACCCAACCTCATACTGACTGACCTTACTGATTTTAATAATTGTGTAAACATTGGAGACATCTGTCGGCGTACGTACAAACTACGTTAGCCGTTACCACGGACTACAGCCGTTAGTTACCTCAAAATTCTTGTGAACTTTTAGCGTGTGGATAACTTAAACTAGATGGCGCTATACATTTTTTTAGTAATTTTGATACCCGGAATTTTAATTTATAATAAAATACTATAACCATGAATAAATGTGTCAGAAATTGTCATTGAAAATTCTATGCGAATTGATTGAGTAGTTTACAAATTATTAATATAGCATCACAATCAAAGAAAGTATGGTATGAACGGAATTTAGTGCCGAATGGAGAGAAGGAGGGAGAGGAGGCGAGGGAGGGAAGTAGTGGGAAGAAGGGAAGGGGAAGAAGGGAGGGTGAGGGAGGGAGGTAGGAAGGGAGATAAGAGAAGCTATGAAGCTATAGTTTATAATCATATTTGCTTTTAAATCGGATTTGTTATTAAACCGAGTCTACCGCGAGCGAAGCCGCGGGCAAAAGCTAGTTTCTTGTTAAAAATATTACGCCAACAATTAAATATTTATTGATTCTGCACTTACGTCCTCCAAACTCACGCTGATTTACGAGTAACATCAAACGGGAGAAACCTATTTTTAACCGATTCAAAAAAAGGAGGAGGTTCTCAATTCGACTGTGTTTTTTTTTATGTTTGTTACCTCAGAACTTTCGACTGGGTGAAACGATTTTTAAAATTCTTTTTTTATTTGAAAGCTTGTGCTTCCCGTGTGGTTCCATTTCAATTTGTTCAAGATCGGATTGAGTCGGATCGGGCCGAGTACATTAATAGCAAAAAATTACTAAAAAAAACTGTGAAATAAAAACTATTTAAAAAAATATAAAAACCACCTTCATAAATGTATGAAATAAAAATTGGTTGTCTGTAAAGTCGGTTTACGGACGATAGTTTTACGTGATGACGTCATAAAGTATATAAAGTGCGAAGTCAGATACAAAATCAGTTTATAATACTTTATCGTGCTTAGAAGTTTAATTCTTAAATCGCAAATGTGAGTACCTACTTTAAAAACTAATAATATTAAGAAGAAAAGCTGTCAGACTGACGGGGTAAATTTTTTTTCTAAAGATATGAAAAAAATGAAAATTTTATAAAACCGGATGCCCGACAGCTTCCGCAGTATATTACCGGCGACATCGCCTCAGCGCCTCACCACCCCGCTGTGTCAGAGGAGGGATAAGTGACGTCGCGGGTCCCAGTCAACACGCCTCGCCCTCCTCGCGGTGTGGCCGGATCCAGTGACAAGACCTGCTGCTTCTTTCGCAACCAGCGCACCCAATCCACCACGGTTCGCTGATCCATCGCCCGCGTCTGCCGGTGAGGATGACGAACCAGGGACACGCCCCGCCACACCAGCTACGACGGGACGAAGTCCGCCGCCACCGGTTAGCTTGGGGCTATCGCGGCCCTGTGTCGCGCTTGCAGCCTCCGCTACCGGTGCAGCGCCGTGCGCAACAGCGACGCACGCAAGAGGGCCAACAAAGATAGAAGAGCTGTGTGACGTCGCCCCGCAGTCCGACGGATACGGAGCTCTCCGGGATGGGGGTGGTGGTGGCCTACGTGTCTAGTACCACCACCTATCGCTCGTAGCTTGTCTCGCGTCGTCCCGGAGAGCTCCGTAGCCACGGCCTGCACCCACCGGCGTGCTTGGAGGCCTGCCTCCCGCCGCCGGCGGGTACCGGCGTGCTTGGAGGCCTGCCTCCCGCCGCCGCGGCGGCGGATATTTACCGTTTTTATTTAGATTTTTATTAATTTTGTGTATTTTTATAAGTTTTTGTAGAATATAAAATATGTAAAATTAATTTAAGTACATGATAAAGATGTGATAATAAATAATAAAAAATATGAGAAAATAACGACTATTAATTTTTGTTTATTTTATATTTAAAAAACCTAAAATCCAAAAAATCGTGCGTGCAGCCGGTGTTCATCAATTTATAAGACGTGACGTCATCACGTCAAAAAAAGAGTTGAAGGCGGTGCTAAAGCAAGCAAAAATAACCGACCGGCTTCAACTCTAGGGTTCGATTTTTTTTATTTCATACATTTTTGAAGGTGATTTTTATATATTTTTTTACCTTGAACACTCTTTACTTTAGGACGTACATACTAGTAAACCGATTACCTAGTACAGTAGTAGTACAGTTACATTAGTCAATGCTCTGAAGCCATGAACATTTGTATCACGGCCCTCAAACCATTTCCTTTGGCCGCGTCCTTTTAAACGCCTCGCTGCCCGCGCTGATTGCGCTGTAGTTTGGCAACGGTGAAAATCGTGTTGTTTAAAAATACAATAATTCAAACAAACTCGGCTGCGTTGCTTGCAACATGGATTCCCCTCTGTCGTCGAGAGGCAATGTCGGGGCATCGGTGGTGGGGGTAAAATCGGGTGCTAGTAGTAAGCAAGGGACGTGTGTAAATCGCCCCGATTTCGCTACACACGTAGCGATTCATAAATTTATCTGAGAATTTGACTACTGTTTTTTCCACTAAATACCTTGACAATTTGGATATACTTTGTATCTTTAGATTTTTAATATGACTTATTACATTTTTTTTAATAAACTTTTACTATTATTTTTGAATTGACTTGATATATTTAAGTATTAAATTGACGATGACACTATACAGCAGATATAGGTAATGTAAATAGGCAGAATGGTCAGATTCTTCAGTATTATGGGTTAATTATTTATAAGTTACTATAATATAATACTTATAAGGTACTAACAAAATATTGTGTAGGTCGGTCGGTTGCGGTAGGTCTTCCGACTAATACCTCTTTCTTTCCTTTATTTATTCCAGGGAGCTCACTCTCTATAGGATGCTCACTGCCACAGATTCCGATATCGTCACTGATTTAGGGACGTGGTGAATAGGCCGCATTAGCTTTTGGTTGTCAGGGGGCCGACCAGCCAGGCTGTTTAGCGATTATGGCAACAAAAATAGCTGTAGCAGCAGCTATTGTCTCACTTAACGCACTGAGAAGTCCGTTGGAGCAAGTGAGACTGATTCTGGTAGCGATGGATTGTTAATATAGAATAGCCCGCAGTACGATCGGGCGGCTAAGCTCAATTAGCAGTGGGCTGGACACGTCAGCTGTAGAGACGATGGCCGTTGGAGTAACCGCGTCCTTCACTGGTGGCCGTGGACAGGAAAACGGAGTGTTCGAAGACCACCCGCCAGATGGAATGATGAGATCACGTACGTCGGGGAAAGCAGTGGCTCCGTACCTCTGAAGGCCGGGAGAACTGGAAGAAAATTGGAAAGGCGTATGTCCCGCAGTGGACGCTTACACGCTGACTGACTGACTGACTGACGATCGGGGTCATAGGATAACATGGCACTATAATCTATTCATACCGGATTACTTGAAAAAAAAATATTAGAAAAATTATAACAAACAAGAATGCAAAACCGTTGGTCCACGGAATAAGGGGACTGGAACGGCCGTAGGTACTCTTTCAACTTGTACTCCACTTGTTGAAACAGAACTCCAAATATGAAACGAGTGCTTACGGCAGGTACCAGGAGCCCATAGTTCAACCACCTTCTGCCATCGATCTCGATGCCTTCTGGATGTCTATCAAATTAATCACAGGCTATCATTTAGCATCGGTTTCAACTTGTGCACCCCTGACCTTTTTTTTTTATGTAAACTTTTTTTTTTTTTTATGGAATCCGGTATGGGTGGCTGAGTTGGAGGGGCCAAAGCGCATGCTCCGACCAGCCAATATCACCTCCGAGAAGGTAGGTGCCATACCGGAGACTTCCCTGGATTGCTGGCTATACTGGACTAGAGGAAAACACAACCGAGGTTGCTATGCGGCCATCTTACATCCTGTACGGTGGTACCAACCCAGTCGGCTACAAGTTGAGCCTACCACCTAGTAAGGGACAAGGGAAGGGACCTACAGTTTTACACCGGTTCCGAACGGTGAAGCAGCAGGAGTAGGTATGCACGTAAATTTTTTCGTCATAAACTGACACGGTTGGCTACATCACCTACAACATCCGTGATGTCAGCCCATAACACCGGGTAAACTTGGTGCCACGTCAGCGCTTCCCTTCGGTCGTGCCGGCTACACTGAACTGGACGGAAAACACAAACTATTTACATAGCCGTTTCGACCGATCTTTCATTCAGTGCGGTGGTACCAACCCGGGCGGGTTAAACCCTACCACCTAGTAATAAAAGAAGGAGTCATATCCCTTAGTCGCCTTTTACGACATACACGGGGAGAGATGCAGTGGGGCTATTCTTTTAAAGTACCGGCCCCACACGGTTCCCGATACCCGTGTCTCTCTCAGCTCAGCAACTCATTATATGTATGACTTTTTACCTGACGATAATAAAATCGTGTTACACGAATAGATGTTTCCGCAATTTTTTGAGTCACACTAACTTACCATTAGATGTATGTGTTTTTTAATATATTACGTGAAATGTAGATTCAGATTTTTATTTCGCCATAAAGAGCACACAACAATAACAATATTTTATTGAGACATAATATATGCATATTCAGTATGGTTCGTCATAAATTTTTTTTTAATCTTCCGTTCAGCAGTGCAATCTATAAGGAAGAACCGGGTAAGAAACCTTAGAGTTTTTTTTTAATATCACTTACATACTAAGTTTCCATCATGTTAAATATAACGTACGATATCTAAGCAAAAAATTAAAAATATTAGGTCAAGATATACCCATTAAAAAGATAATAAAATACAAAACAAAGAACATAGGTTTCAGTCAAGTTATTAATAAAATTTGAGTTTATACATTATAAACAATTTGAATTATCAAAGTCCGCAGAATTTTTATTTAGAGTAAGAAATAAATTCACTTAACTTATAAAATGGATTGTCTAAGAGAAATATTTTCAGCTGACTCTGACACATTGTCACTATTTATTGATGTTATTGTATCTGGAACATTTTCGTACAATTTGGGTCCAATCACGTGAGGGTCTTTTTCAGCCATCGCCGATTTGTGCGCAACAAATTTTAAGCGCTCTGAGTTACGCGTGGTATAATTGCGACATGCACAATTATTCTGAAATAACGTAAGTGGTGTATTTTTACATCGTAGAAATATGAGAAATCAGAAAACGCAGACAAAAAAACTGATTACAGCTGCATTTAAAAGTCTATTAAATTTTTTTGCTGGTTACGGCTTTTGCCTTTCTGCCATCGATATGTCCCTTTCATTTGCATACAAAAGTGAGAAAGAGAGAACGCTATATTAACTCTGTTCGGCGAACGGAGTTTAGTATAAATTAAGTCCACAGGTAGATACCTACTTGTGGCGCGCCGTCTAACCGACTCAAATGCTATGTGGTTCCCTCCCTTACCTTAGGTGGTAGGTTTCAAATCTGTCAGGATTTATACCACCCACAGACCATGCTACCACTACACTGCACTGAATATTGGCCAGTCGAAACAGTTATGAAAATCGTCCATGTTTTTATTATTTCCTTTATGGTATTTTCTCACAAGGTCACCCTATTGACAATATGAATTCCGACGTTTCACTGACGACGCAGGGAAACTGCCTTTCGACAGCTCAGACAACAGTGAAGCAACTGCCCGCAAGTTCACGATTTTAACCAAGAAAGAGTGACACAATCCACCCTACATTGTAATTGTACTTTTCCTAAAACTATATTTCGAAAAATCGTGGTCCAAACTAGATTAAGTACTATTCTGTTACCATTACCCTAATCACGAGATTTAACTTACACCGCGTACTACGCTACGCCGTGTTCTCTGCATCATTTTGTATGGAGAAACGAAGTTCGCAAATCTATCACTAGAGGCGCTGTTCCGTTTCTCCATATAAAATGATGCGGAGTACACGGCGTAGCGTAGTACGCGGTGTAGGTTAAATCTCGTGATTAGGGTACAGACGGGCCTGTAGACGCTGGGCAATTTAACAAAGGTACATTTTAGAAGTAGGAATAGATGTTACCCGGAAGGCTGTGCTATACAAAAACGATTTAGTTAGAGAATCGTGCCGTTCGAACAACTCTTCTGTCGACTACAAAGGGGTGTTCCAAAGCAGTATGGTGGGTTTGGCGAATGCGAACAGGAGGAAGCGGCATTACCTCACTTGCTAGAGGCACTGAGCTGAATATCCGTTGGCTTGCATCATTTTCTTTCTCATTCCGAGTTTTGTAAGAGCATTTCCGTCATGAGTTCATGACGGAAATGCTTCATGCTCGACGTTATGTGAGTTAGCTTAGTCTGTTTTACAGGTACTATCATGGCCCATGATAGTACCATGATTCATGGGCGCTGCTCTGATGCGTAACTAGCATTCCCTGTCATCCGTCTTATCTCCACAACACTCCGAGTGTTGTGCAGAGAGAATCAGCAGCCTATTGTTGTTGATATTGGACTTTGGAGAACAGTTCACCGTTCTTCACCGTTCGGAACCGGTGTAAAACTTTAGGTCCCTTCCCTTGCGCCTTACTGTTAAATTGTAGCCGACTGGGTTGGTACCACCGTACTGGATGTAAGATGGCCGCATAGCAGCCTCGGCTGTGTTCTCCTCTAGTCCAGTATAGCCAGCAATCCAGGGAAGTCTCCGGTATGGCACCTACCTTCTCGGAGGTCATATTGGCTGGTCGGAGCATGCGCTTTGGCCCCTCCAACTCAGCCACCCATACCGGATTACATAAAAAAAGAAGTTGGTTCTTCAAAATTGTTGTTGTGTGGTGCCGTCTTCCGGGGAGTGTGTTTCACGAATCCTTTAACCTGTCGGTCTTCAAACGTCGTATCAATATGCCCGACCACAGTCCGAAAAATTGCTGACATGGCATTTCGCGGGTAGAGGTGAGTTTGGCTCTGTGGACTGCGCCTTTGGTCCCTCGGTACAGCTACCCATGCTGGTTTTCATAAAAACAAATTAATTTCATGTTTAGAATTAAAGTGCAGTGCTGTGGTTCCAATCTGGAACCACAGCACTGAATTACGGTATGTTGAAATTTGCTTCGAAAAACAATAACGGTTTCAGTATAAAAAAAACAATATCCAGAATACGTTAGAGAAGCACTGAGACGGCAGCTAGCTCCGTACGACGACGCAATAAAAAGAAATACTATCGATTGCACATGCATATTATATCGTTATCGGTCTTGTGCACGTGCTCGTGTATGTAACTAGTTGCATCACATCGGGAGACAAATAAACAAGGAGGTATGCTCGGTGCAAATAAATAATGCACGCGCCGCACACCGGTACCCCGGCGATAATGCCGTTTTTTGTGTTTGTATTAATTTTGTATATATTTGTTTTATAATTGTATATAACTAATATAATATAAGGTAGTAGGCAACTTTACGCTAAGGGGTGTATGTATGTGTATCAGATACTGATCACGTTCCCATACCAATATTTTTTTACGATATGGAAAACCTAGGTACTCACTCCTCAAATTTAATACATGAAGTTTTTTATATCGTAAAAAAAATTGGTATGGGAACGTGATCAGTATCTGATACACATACACCCCTTAGCGTAGCGTTACCTACTATTGAAATACCTTATATATAATGTAGAAATTTACCAAAAAAGTTGAAGTGAAAATGTTGTACAGTCATACATAATTTAATTTACGGTGAAATTTTGTAACACAAGAAATGACCCGGTGCAACGTGTGGGTATATCAAGTTGGTAAGAGCAAAGTGTGCATGTAGGTAATGTTATGTCTATCATGGAAACGAATAAGTAGAAGCGACCTTATCGAGAAGGTGAAATCCACAATCATATTTAATTAAGTCTTTAAGGTTATTTAATTGTATTTTTTTTTCCATCGAGCGATCTGCCGATTATTTTATTTTACCTATATTAAAACACAATATATCAGGCGAGTAATATTGATGGTAAATCTCTCAGAAAGTTTTCTCTTGTTTCATCTATCTCTCTCATTTTTATTTATGTGTAATATTATAATTATTGTTTATGTGGTGTAATTGTGATTTTATAATTTGCTATGTTCTCGGGTGTGTTCTCCTCTAGTCCAGTATAGCCAGCAATCCAGGGAAGTCTCCGGTATGGGGCCTTCCTTCTCGGAGGTGATATTGGCTAGTCAGAGGATGTGCTTTGGCCCCTCTGACTCAGCCACCCATACCGGATTACATAAAAAAATGTTCTAAAAAAAATAATTTAAATATTTGAATAATGAACTTCATGACATCAACATATTAAATTTCTTTTTCGATCTATAAGCCAATTTTTACTCTGTCCTCGTATATTTTTAAACCGTTTTATATATATATTTTTTTTTTTTAGCTTGACTTCGTATATTTGTTTCTATCTTTGTTTCAAATCTTGCGACAACTTTTTCAACTACTTCTACTGAACCGATTTTTATGAAACTTTGCACACACATTGAGTTCTCGTGACAATACAATATTATGATAATTTCAACTTGGTAACGAGGGTCTGATGATGGAGTCAGGAGGTGGACAGTGGAACTCTTCAACCGTTACTATTAACCCCCTCGAGTTTGGGCTCATTTGGTTGGTTTGGACGAGTGTCCCATACTTCTACCAATACACTTGGTGACGAGGGTCTGATGATGGAGTCAGGAGGTGTACAGTGGAACTCTTCAACCGTTACTAGTAACCCCCTCGAGTTTGGGCTCATATGGTTGGTTTGGACGAGTGTCCCATACTTCTACCAATACACTTGGTGACGAGGCTCTGATGATGGAGTCAGGAGGTGTACAGTGGAACTCTTCAACCGTTACTAGTAACCCCCTCGAGTTTGGGCTCATTTGGTTGGTTTGGACGAGTGTCCCATACTTCTACCAATACAATTGGTGACGAGGGTCTGATGATGGAGTCAGGAGGTGTACAGTGGAACTCTTCAACCGTTACTAGTAACCCCCTCGAGTTTGGGCTCATTTGGTTTGTTTGGACGAGTGTCCCATACTTCTACCAATACACTTGGTGACGAGGATCTGATTATGGAGGCAGGAGGTGTACAGTGGAACTCTTCAACCGTTACTAGTAACCCCCTCGAGTTTGGGCTCATATGGTTGGTTTGGACGAGTGTCCCATACTTCTACCAATACACTTGGTGACGAGGGTCTGATGATGGAGTCAGGAGGTGTACAGTGGAACTTTTCAACCGTTACTAGTAACCCCCTCGAGTTTGGGCTCATTTGGTTTGTTTGGATGAGTGTCCCATACTTCTACCAATACACTTGGTGACGAGGGTCTGATGATGGAGTCAGGATGTGTACAGTGGAACTCTTCAACCGTTACTAGTAACCCCCTCGAGTTTGGGCTCATTTGGTTGGTTTGGACGAGCGTCCCATACTTCTCCCAATACACTTGGTGGCGAGGGTCTGATGATGGAGTCAGGAGGTGTACAGTGGAACTCTTCAACCATTACTAGTAACCCCCTCGAGTTTGGGCTCTTTTGGTTGGTTTGGACGAGTGTCCTAGACTTCTATCAATACACTTGGTCACGAGGGTCTGATGATGGAGTCAGGAGGTGTACAGTGGAACTCTTCAACCGTTACTAGTAACACCCTCGAGTTTGGGCTCATTTGGTTTGTTTGGACGAGTGTCCCGTACTTCTACCAATACACTTGGTGACGAGGGTCTGATGATGGAGTCAGGAGGTGCACAGTGGAACTCTTCAACTGTTACTAGTAACCCCCTCGAGTTTGGGCTCATTTGGTTGGTTTGGATGAGTGTCTCATACTTCTACCAATACACTTGGTGACAAGGGTCTGATGATGGAGTCAGGATGTGTACAGTGGAACTCTTCAACCGTTACTAGTAACCCCCTCGATTTTGGGCTCATTTGGTTGGTTTGGACGATTGTCCCATACTTCTACCAATACACTTGGTGACGAGGGTCTGATGATGGAGTCAAAAGGTGTACAGTGGAACTCTTCAACCGTTACTAGTAATCCCCTCGAGTTTGGGCTCATTTGGTTTGTTTGGACGAGTGTCCCATACTTCTACCAATACACTTGGTGGCGAGGGTCTAATGATGGATTCAGGAGGTGGACAGTGGAACTCTTCAACTGTTACTAGTAACCCCCTCGAATTTGGGCTCATTTGGTTGGTTTGGACGAGTGTCCCATACTTCTACCAGTACACTTGGTGACGAGGATCTGATTATGGAGGCAGGAGGTGGACTGTTGAACTTAAATAAAACAAAAATAATGATAAGGATATTTGTTTGAATCCACCCAAGTTAAGGTTTCTGTATTGTCCCGAGAACTGTGTGGTGTTAGGGTGGCTAAAAATGATACGTCGTTAGCGATACACCACCCAAGTCAACGTTTGAAACGTGCCGAGGACTGTGTGGCATTAGGGTGGATAAAAATTATACTTCGTTAGCGTTTCAACCTTCAAGGCTGGGCACACCTTGTTGTATGAGGGCCTTGCCCCTCTACATGAACATCTGGGGGGGTCGACTATTATTGGTCCAATAATCGTGGGAACAACATGAAAGAAAAAAAAAATTATAAAAAAAATCAAACTAAAAACGAGTAAATAAAAAAATTGGTAAAATGTTTTTTAAGTTAAACGGTTTTATTAAAAAAAATAGCTGTACAAAAAACTTGAAAAAAAATCAGCTATACAAAAACTAGAAAATATTAAGGGCACAAACCTGGGCCTTCTTAAGATTTTACGTCTGGGTAAGAAATCGTGCAATACTAGCGTGCTGTCTTCTCATGTCGGCTGCCAAAGGGCACTTTGTGTCGCTGCGTCAGCGGAATAAGTAGGTAATAAATTGAGACTTTTAACAGACTAATATAAAAACGTGGGGCGCATGTTATTTATTACGTATATTATACGCCCCACGTTTTATATTTAGAAATTTATATGTATAAAAGTGCCCTTTTTAACCCCCCTAAAACGGTTATTTTAAGCGGTTTTTTGCAATTTTCTGAAAAACTCTTAAACTTTTTTAATTTTTCACCATCATGTAGCCCTCGTCGATACGCGTAATTTGACACCCTAAATATTCACGTAGCCTTAAAACTCACGACACCAGGGCGAATTCGTACTCTCGCTGGAAATCGGGGACTATACCGAAGCGATTGTAAAGATATTTTCAATGTCAAAATAATTATAAAAATCGATCAAGGTTTAGGGGTTGGGAAAACATAAACCTCGTAAGATGTTTTTGCATGGAGAAAAATATGTAATCACGTGACTGTTAGGTGTTTTTTTTTTCATGCATATGCCTCTCTGTCATATTCACGCATATTCTATTGGAAAATTGTGTGCACGCCGACCAATGACTGGTAACAAGGTAACTTGTATGTAAACATTGCATCAAGACACGATACAGTTTCTAAGTATTGATTCCCATATCAATATAAAACTTGTCCATCAGCCGTCTCGATGCCACCTTTGCGTAATGTTACTCCAACCTGTAATGTGTTTTCTCATTAGTCTTATTTCTGTGTAATTCCGTTTTTTGCTCGTGTAAACGAAATTAGATCGAATCTATGTCGATCACCGCACTACTGAACCGTTGCATCGCTCGTGAAACGCGTGCGCTAACAGACTGCTGACCGACACGACAAAAAGATGTTTTATTTGACATATTGAGCATAATTCTAATCTATACATTCGGATTTTTGAGGCCGTATTTATAGACCGTACTTTACAATTTGTATATTGTATGGTATATATATTGTGCCGTGTGAGGTCGCTACTTAAAAATAATAGCCTCACTGCATCTCTCTCCGTTCATATCGTAAAAGGCGACTAAGCGATAAGGACACGATGCAGTGCGTAAGGGCGAGAGGTGAGCCACCTCTCACTTTGGCACGGTACTTCCACCGGGTCATGTAGCAGTTGGGTCTTTGTACCGTACTTGCTGCTTGATTGTTATCTTGTGTATACTTTGCTAAATGTGGTGGTCAGTTTTGTCCTGTAATTAACAATAGTACACGCAGCACAACACCGACTACTGTGCTTACCCCGTTTTTCGGAATATAGTGTGTGGTATGTATGTACATACATATGCGCATACATACATACGTATGTATGTATGTATGCACTTTACAATTTGCCAGAGGTTGAGAAGAACTTTGAATTTCATTCATGACATTCAAACACCGACTTGAATGAATAAACCGAATTACTTTTGTTCTAAGACGTCCTAAGTTTGATAATGTAGCAATATTAGAACCACCACTCCCATAATTCATTTAAAAATAGTACTATAACCACAGCTATAACACAGAAAAGTCTATTTCTTCTAACTCATTTCTACCCTAATTTCATTACTTGGTATGTAGTGAAAAACACTCAGACACTAATTAGACACATTGATCTCGAAGCTACATGAATTTACAAACAAATTAATGGGAATTAATAATTTTTTACTAACTTATCCACAATCATTGGAGAATTTGGGGAACACAATACCCATTCATATCAGTAATAGCTATATTATTTTGTTCCCCCCTTATAATGCAGTCATTGATTGGCCTACTTAATTTATGTTCAGAGACTAATTCCGGCTAAACTTTTGATGTACCTACTAACTTTTTTTAGAATTAGCCACCAATGATATTAAAAATATTGTTGACGTCAAACATAAGAACATAAACTATGAAATCCCTAGGTCTAATCTCTACGTTTGAGAGTACTTTGTTAAGTTTTTTAAGATGCTTCAAAGTGAAAGTCTATGAATAAGGTATACAACGAAATTTATTTTATAACTATTCTAAATTTTAAAATAATATTTGTTTCCTTAATTTAGTTTCGAAACTAGACACTTCTCACATTTCAAATTGTAAGCGTCGAATCAAAACAATCCAAATTTATCAGTCTGTATCCCCTTATACGGAACGACTCAATCTCCGTATTCTGAGTTGTGACTCTGACTATAGATCGGTGCAACTTTGTTGAGCGAGACTAAACAAAACTACTAGAAAGTCTTGAGCGAGCTCAGTCCGCGCACCAACGTGAAAGGCGCCGGACGGGCCGCAGCTGCAACGAACTGTGTCTGTGTTACGATACACGCGTTTACGGAAGACAGTTACGTTTGAATTTTGGAACACATTCGACTTCCGAGACAATAATTTTATTAGTTTCATTCGAAATTCGAACATTTTCGTTTTTCACAGCCCGGCTTGGAAAATATTCGAGAGCTTCGAAGTTTGAAATCGAGACTCAGCACCATTCAGTGATTCCGTGAACTTTTTGAAATTTGAAGTGCGAACGGATTTCAAAATGGGTGTTGAAAAAATTGTGATGTTTGTGGTCGTGCTGGGGATGGCTGGTGCACTACCTATAGAGGGAATTGATGGTGAACGATCGCGGCCTCTACCAGGTATGTAATTTGAATACTGTGGCAAGGTGCAACCTTCTTGGACAATAAAAATAGGAGCTGTATGTTTCTCGAGAATTTTAAAAGAAAAAGACACCTTTTCAAATACATTTCGACAATTGTGGATTGTCTTGAAACTTTTCGTAAACAATAAAGACAAGAATTTGTATTCTAAATCGATGAAGCAGAAATTTATCGGAATAAACATTATTTTGATCTAACCATGTTTCTTTGGAAATAATATTCAAATTAAATATGTATTTCAAAACCAATGCTAATATTCCTAGTTTACCTAATAAGCTTCAATGCGTGCATGATGCGTTTTATTATGACCTCTGGTCTCTTAGGATTTCGACAGATTTAATTGTGCGGAGGTCAAGATTTTTTTGTGAGCAGTTCCTAATGAAGCGGAACTTGTTTTGAATGTTATTGACCCACTACTTACTTAAGATTTTAGATCACCATTGAGTTATACACGACTTTGATTTTATAGACATAATGGTAGATAAATGCTTATGGAATATTAGACAGTAATAAAAGTAAAAAGCATATCTTACAAATATAGTTTAAAACGATGGAAATAAAAATGTACTAAAATAAGAATGGTGCTATTAGCGAATCTATACAGAAAGATATTGTGAAACTCGTTAAAGAAACTAAATTTGTAGTGTACCAATATTCAACGACAGTGTTACAATCCAAGCGCCCATTTTACGGCTCTCGTAGCTAAATAATTGTTCCACGGTTATGAATGACAATGACCCACTGACAATTGGAATAGAATAGTAACGGCAGTAACGGGGTGTTTGGTAACACCAAATTACGAGACAAAACAAATTGATTTGACGTGTTACTGCGGTTCGTTGGAGTTGCAACATGCCCTGGGTGCATTTTTTGCATGTAGATCCAACAATTCAATGTCGATTTCATAAAGCCTTTATATTGCATTCTGGGCTTGTTAACTTTCATATACAATACTAAACTATTTTTAAACTATATTATCATCGTAGAAAGATTATTAAAAATCTAAATTATCTAATTTAAAAATTTTACATTAACCAATGCTGAGGATAGAATAAATTATTCTTGTTGTTCACGGTTGTTTACTAATTATACGGTTTCAACATTAATCGGCGAAGATGAGCGATTAGTTAATTTTAACTGCTCTCTATAATATAGTGCTGCTTTAAATCTAAATTTTCAGCTGTTTCATAGCTTACAAGCAAGTTTATAGACATATGTCTATCTAAAAATATGCCCAAGCAAATCTAGAACTCTTCTGAAAGTAAGAGTAAAAGTCTTCTGTCTTCTGTAAAAGTAAATATTTAGTAGATTTTCGAACTGCAATCACGAAGACGACAAAAATACTCAGTCTTGCGTATAGATTGTGGTATATATTTATCCAAATTAACAGAAATAGAGCATAACAGATATAACAGAACGCACTTATAGTATTATCTATTAATAGAAAATTAAAACTAAAACTAACCCAAAAATTTACTTCGTAAAAAAATTTCATTTGCAATTTCTCATTTGTCTTCTTTCGTCTTTAAAGATTAGTATCGATAATTCTTGCTTGTTGTAATATTAATTAGAATATTGTATTTCTTTTATCTTTAGGCACGACATGACACGATTGTAGTGTGTGTCAAGCGAAGCGCATCACTGCCTACTATACTATACTTGTTACTTGCATGCACTGTCACGCTCTGTAACTCCTGATATATATAGGTATATAGATATAAAAGTCCCAACTTCGTAGTAGTTTAGTGAAATATGAACTTAAAGTTCTAGTAAATAGAATTCTAATTTGTATGCCATTCCGATTTCGATCGGCGTTTACCGGAAAGAAACATTGCACTTAGGTTGCGACAGGTAATAGCGATTTTTTGCGATAGATTTTTTATTGGAAATTACAATGTTGACCTGTGAATAATCCACGACAATAGTCGGGGGTAATTGGTGAAATTACTGTAAATGTAATTAACATTTCGCCCTTCTGCTTTTAACGAACTTCAAAATAACTTTTACGAGAGCGTATATGTTTTGAATGACGCGAACATACTCGTACAATTTGGAGAAATGTCTTGGTTTATGTTATCGATTATTTTAAAATTTTTATGGTTTTTATGAAGTATAATTTTGCACATTTCTTTAGGAACCTTTAATTTCAGAAAAAGATAATGACCAACGTTTTGTATTACGTGGCAGACTTTCATAATCTGCGGTGCCTGTGGTAATAATGTGTTAGTAGAAACTAAAATTAAATGAATAAGTAGAGTAGATGATATAAAAACGAATATAAAAACAAACCAAAACGTTTTTGTGTGGTGAAAAACATTTCATTATTTCCCACATAGAAATATTTCCTCCTATACAAGGTAACACGGATTACATAATCCAAATGCAAGTACAAGACGTTACTCATAAAGAGACATCAACAACATGTCAAACCCACACTGCATCTATGAAAGACGCCTTTGTATCTAAAGTACATTTGCACCACCGCTTTGGCCCTGTTGAATATTATTACGCCTACCGTCTAGGTGAGGTTAAGGCAAAAACATTGTTGGTACCTACTTTAGTATGACCTGTAAAGCGTGTGTGGGAATAATAATTATGATGCAGTGCATGAATAAGAGTGTTGTAAAATTTGTGAGAAGTCTGGAGGTGCTTAAAATTTTAAAACTCATTTATTTTTTTAAGGAGCTTGACATGGTTGCCTAAATTTAACATAATTACACCTTTCACATCAGGTGCCGTGGCAGTACTTCCCTTTGGTTCAACAATAGTCTTTAAATATCAAAGTGAAGTTTTCCGCTTTAAGTTTAAGCAGCGCATTTCCTTCCTGCCTGTCCATGTGTGTTTTCCCCCAAGTGCAAACTGCACTCTTTCAAAAGGGGCGTGGAAAGGATCCTGTCAGGTCATGGCATGGCCGCATGTTCATGGGCATCGTTCGTTGACAAGGCACCTATAAAGAAGTTGAATAGTGCTCAATAAGTAGTTTTACAATTTACTTTGAAAAACTGATGGCACCCGAGCTCCACGCTCCAAGCGAAAAAAATAAAAAGTAAAATATTAAGGAGGTAAACGTGTTTTATTTAACTTTTTTTTTATGTTTGTTATTGCTCTGCGTAAAAACAGTAATACATGCAAGCGTCAAATTTTGTGTCAATATACAAAATAATAAAAACCAGCCAATTACGTGGTGTTACGGAAACATTTCCAGGATACATTTGTGTCCGCCAACGCTTTATACCCTTGAAAATCGGCTTGGCTACCTACCAGACCATAAAGACTAGCTGAGTGGATTCCCTATTTTTCACTGTCTGTACTATTGTTACTTTCCCATCGTCAGTTTAAGCGGCGGGTGACCGAGTGGTTTGGGTATCGGCTTCTCATGCGAGAGGTCCGAGGTTTTAATCCGGTCGGCGTGTACCAATGAGTTTTTTCTGACGAAGAAATTTACGTGCATACGTACATCTGCCGCTTCACCGTTCGGAACCGGTGTAAAACTGTACGTCCCTTCTCTTGCCTCTTTCTAGGTGGTAGGCTCAAATTGTAGCCGACTGGCACCGTACTGGATGTAAGATGGCCGCATAGCAGCCTCGGCTGTGTTCTCCTCTAGTCCAGTATAGCCAGCAATCCAGGGAAGTCCCCGGATGGCACCTACCTTCTCGGAGGTGATATTGGCTGGTCGGAGCATACGCTTCGACTCAGCCACCCATACCGGATTACTTAAAAAAAAGTTATGATTCCATGTTAAATGTTATTGCAGAATACTTCTGTAAGTCACCGTTGTGCTATCGGTAAATAATGTTTTTCCTTCCTTTTAAAATCGATTCAGAAGGGCCATCAATTTGACAAGGAAATGCCTTCAAATCGCTTCTCTTCTAAGCAATCTCTGTTGAAAGAAGGTGCAAGAGACAATAGGTTTTCTAGAAGCGAGAGCTGAATGTTCGTGCTCGCTGTTGGTTCGTTTTTTTTAACACCATTGTTTGTTAATTTCTCGACATTGCGGAACAGTCGGCAGTTTCCGAGCTCACCAGCGGATACTGTTTGATAATGATGAAATTGCTCTTTCAGTTTTGGAGGCTAACACTGATTTCAACTTGACTGTGGACTAATCTACTATTAATTTCAACTAAGAACTAGCGTATACTCTTAGCTTCGCTCGTGTGAAGTTTAGATTTAAAATTTTTTTACTGTTCGTAATCAACAGTGGACGCATAAACGCTGCTGACTGACGCTGCAAGTGAGCAGGCGAACTACCATCATGTAAAATGTAAAATTTATAGGTTGTGATGGCGCGCCAAAGAGTATCAACATCTGGCAGACCGTGCCAAGCAGAATTCCGATGTTTCTGCCTAGCTTATTTGGAGATAGACGTGACGTTATAGGTTTATTAAGTAGTCCTTTTTTAACTCTGTTGTTTTTGTCCAAGCAAAGCTTTAGTTATCTCTGTCTCTATCTGTGTCTGTCTCTGTCTCTGTCGCTGCCTCTATCTCTGTCTCTGTCTCTGTACGGGCCGCTGTCTCTGTCTCTGTCGCTGTCACTATCTCTGTTTCTGTATCAGTATCTGTCGTTGTCGCTGTCTCTGTCTCTGTATCTGTCTCTGTCTCTATCTAATTATATGCTCTTATATTATCTTGATATATTTAACGCGAACGGAGCCGAGGGCATAGCTAGTGGTGATATTTTCCTTCACACATTTCAACTGCTCCCGAGTAGGGACGGTTGAACTTTTTTTTCTGCATCTGTGGTTCAATCCAAATTGAATATTTAAAGTGTACCGTACCTGCTTTGTGATGCTGATGTATCCAAAGAATCCAAAAGAATAGAAATGCTTTGTCATATATTGCGTTGAATTGATTTCGATAGCAACATTATTTGCGGCACACAAATTACATCATGCTGCATGTAACACACTCAGTCAGTTAGTCAGTCAGTCAGCGTGAATGCGTCCACTACTGGACATACGCCTCTCCAATTTTCCTCGAATCCTGTACGTTACGGTAGCACTGCTTTCCACTGACGTTCTTGATGTCGCTGTCCCACGTGGTGAGCGGTCTGACCACCCTCCTTTTTCCTGTCCACGGCCGTAGGACACGGTTACTCCAACTTGCCAACATGCGTGTTCATAATAGGTTTATTCCACAACTGTAACTGTGATAGACATAAGTATATTTGTAATTTAGCCTTTATGCATGAAATTTTATTTGTGTTCAACCCCTGATGACATCAGCCTATTACACTTCGTTCATGTGAGAACTACGAGTAGTAACTGATTTTCCGCTTTTATTTAGGACTAGCTATTCTAACGACTTCGCTCGCGGTGACACATATCCAATATTATAATCGTCAGATGTGCCACAAAATATCAGTAAAAAAAACACAACGTAAATTTGTTTAGTAGTTCTCGATTTATAAGCGATCATAGAACCGACGACGGTGCGCGCATACAACTTTCTGTTTTCTGTCAGCGCTATACTACAACAGTTTGGTTGTGTTGTGCACAAACTATTTTTCATACCATTGTCGACGATTTTCATTTAGCGCTGTGTTACTACCAATCCGATTTCATGGCAACTCCATACTTTTGAATTCTCTGTGGGTTCCTTTTTAGCGTATTTATGTTCTGCCAGTTCAACAGCCCTCGTGCGGTCACGACTCACGAGCGAGTCATCGCGAAACATTGACACTAACTTTTTCACATTTGCATTCGTCGAGACAGACATTTTGAGCATTTTTGGCGTTGTCCTCGGCCACAGCATATATATGGCTAAAGCAGTATGGAAACTACGTACAAAACGATCGAAACGACGCACTCACACACACGCACGCCTCAACAAGGCCCCGAAGCGAATGTCGCAAACAATCAGTCGCGGGTGCCGCGTCCGAGTGGTCGTGTTTGTTTTTGTTGCATGCGCCACGGACAGTCCGTCCGCGATCTTTTAGAATGCAAAAAAATGTTTACAAACGTTTTTCGACTGTTGTCACTTTATATTAACTTTTGACAAATATTGACAACTTTTCTCAACTTTTCTCATCTTTTGCCAACTTCTGTCACATATTGTCAACTTTTATCGACTGTTGTCAACTCTTGTCAACTTTTCTTATCTTTTGCCAACTTATGTCACCTTTTGTCAACTTTAATCGACTGTTGTCAACTCTTGTCAAGTTTTGTAAACTTTTGAGAACTTTTGTCAACTCTCGGTAACTTATGTCAACTCTTGTCAACTTTTGTCAACTTTTCTCATCTTTTGCCAACTTCTGTCACCTTTTGTCAACTTTTATCGACTGTTGTCAACTCTTGTCAAGTTTTGTAAACTTTTGAGAACATTTGCTAACTCTCGGTAACTTATGTCAACTTTTGTCAACTTTTGTCAACTTTTCTTATCTTTTGCCAACTTCTGCCACCTTTGTCGACTTTTATCGACTGTTGTCAACTCTTGTCAAGTTTGTAAACTTTTGAGAACTTTTGTCAACTGTCAATAACTTATGTCAACTCTTGTCAACTTTTGTCAACTTTTCTCATCTTTTGCCAACTTCTGTCACCTTTTGTCAACTTTTATCGACTGTTGTCAAGTTTTGTAAACTTTTGAGAACTTTTGCCACCTCTCGGTAACTTATGTCAACTCTTGTCAACTTTTGTCAACTTTTCTTATCTTTGCCCACTTCTGTCACCTTTTGTCAACTTTTATCGACTGTTGTCAACTCTTGTCAATGTTTGTCAACCTTGGTCAACTTTTGTCAACTTTCGTGAACATTTGTCAACTTTTGTCATCTTTTGTCAAATTTTATCGACTGTTATCAACTATTGTCAATGTTTATCAACCTTGGTCAACTTTTGTCAACTTTCGTCAACTTTTGTCAACTTTCGTCAACTTTTGTCATTTTTTGTCAACTTTTATCGACTGTTGTCAACCCTTGTCAATGTTTGTCAACCTTGGTCAACTTTTGTCAACTTTCGTCAACATTTGTCAACTTTTGTCATCTTTTGTCAACTTTTATCGACTGTTGTCAACCCTTGTCAATGTTTGTTAACCTTTGTCGGCTTTTGTCTACTTTTGTCATCTTTTGTCAACTTTTATCGACCTGTGTCAACTTTTATCGACTGTTGTCAACTCGTGTCAATGTCAACCTAACCTTGGTCAACTTTTGTCAACTTTCGTCAACATTTGTCATCTTTGTCAACTTTTATCGACTGTTGTCAACTCTTGTGGTTGTTCACCACCTTAGTCAACTTTCGTCAACATTTTGTCATCTTTTGTCAACGTTTGTCAACTTTTGTATACTTTTCTCGACTTTTGTGAACTTATAGCCACTTTCGTCATCTTTTGTCAACTTTTGCCAACTTCTCTCAGCTTTTGTCAGCTTTTATCATATTTTAACCACTGTTGTCAACTTTTGTCACTTTTATGAACTTTTGTCAGCTTTCGTTAACAAGGAGTTGACAAAAGTTGACAAGAGTTTACATAAGTTGACTAAAGTTGACAAGAGTTAACGAAAGTCGACAAACTGGACAAAAGATGGGAAAAGTTGACGAAAGTTGACAAACAGCTGACATAAGTTGAAAAACGTTGACAAAATATGAAAAAAGTTGACAATACTTAGTTGACATTAATTAACAATAGTTGACGAAAGTTGACAAACGTTGACAAAAGTTCACGAAAGCTGACAAAAGTTCATAAAAGTGACAGGACTTGGCAAAAGTTGACAATAGTGGTTAAAAGTTGACAGAAGTTAGTAAAAGTTGACAAAAGATGACGAAAGTTGACAAAAGTTGACGGAAGCTGGCCTAAGTTCATAAAAGTGACAGAAGTTGGCAAAAGTTGACAAAAATTTCCGAAAGTTGACAACAGTCGTTTAAATTTTACAAAAGCTGATAGAAGTTGGCAAAAATTGACAAAAGATGACGAAATTGGCTATAAGTTAACAAAAGTCGACAAAAGCCATAAAAGTAGACAAACGTTGACGAAAGTTGACAAAAGTTGACAAAAGTTGACGAAAGTTGACAAAAGTTGGCAAATGTTGACAAAAGTTGACAAGAGTTGACATAAGTTACCGAGAGTTGATAAAAGTTCTCAAAAGTTTACAAAACTTGACAAGAGTTGACAACAGTCGATAAAAGTTGGCAAAAGATGAGAAAAATTGACAAAAGATGACTGAAATTGGCAAAAGATGAGAAAAGTTGACAAACATTTACAATGGTTGACAAGAGCTGACAAAAGTTGTAAACAATTTACAAAAGTTAATAAAAGTTGACAAAAGTCGAGAAAAGTATATCAATTCATATTTATAGCAACCACGTTTTGAACTCATTATTGATGATTGATTATATTGATTATTTGATTATTACATTACAGAACCTAAATAAATGTTTTAATAAATAATAATTTTACAATTTTACAAAAAAATTGATTGACATCCCTAACGCTCCAATGGAGCGTAGGTACTTATTTTAACAAATAGGCCTAGTTTCCATACTGCTTTAGCCATATATATGCTGTGCCTCGGCCCACGAGATGCTGAGCGACACGGAATAAGGAGTAGCTGGAACGGCCGTGGAAACTTGGCACTTGGTATTGACGAAGACCATTTTAATTTTTTTTTGGTTATCCGGTATGGATGGCTGAATGGCTGGCTATACTGGAATATAGGAGAACACAGCCGAGGCTGCTATGCGGCCATCGTACATCCAGTACGGTGGTACCAATACCAACCCAGTCGGCTACAATTTGATCCTACCACCTAGTAATGGGCAAGGGACACTTACGACATTTTAGTTTGTACTAGGATAAAAGCAGTCTCCTCAGACAACATAACATCAGAGAACGTATGCACTGAGTGATTTTTTTTTTATGGGAACTGACACGGTTGGCTACATCACCTACAACATCCGTGATGTCAGCCCATAGCACCGGATGAACTTGGTGCCACGTCAGTGCTTCCCTTCGGTCGTGTCGCCTACGCTGAACTGGACGGAAAACACAAACTATTTACATAGCCGTTTCGGCCAACCTTTCATTCAGTGCGGTGGTACCAACCCGGGCGGGTTAAACCCTACCTAGTAATATAAGGAAGTCATATCCCTTTATGAAGAGCCTAGCATGAAGTAAGTCAACTGGTACTTGCTTGCGGCGCTCCGACCACGCGTGCTTTTCCCCTCTAACCAACTCACATGACAGATCATTTGAGTTGGTTATCTAGAGAGGAAAAGGAGGTGTCACTACGCCTTGTGTCACTCGCCATTAACGGGAATTGGGATTCCAAAATGTCGATTTTGAATTATCTATCGTTATTTTGACATTGAAATGTCTCTTCGATCGCTTCAGTATAGTCCCCGATTTCCAGCGAGAGTGCGAATTCGCCGTGACTTTTAAGGCTACATGAATATTTAGGGTGTCAAATGACGAGGGCTACAAGATGGTGAAAAAAAAATTAAAACAGTATGAGAGTTTTTGGGAAAACCGCTCAAAATAGCCGTTTTTTTGGGGTTTAAAAAGGGCACTTTTAAACATATTTAAATATATATTTCAAACTTTTATATTTATATATAATAATGTAGATTGACTCAATATCTGGGGATGTTTTTTTGATTGTTTGAAAAAATTTAAAAATTTGGGAGTTATGATTTTGTTTTATTTTCCATTACGCGAGTTACGAGTCATTTTTATCTTGCTGTGTGAGTAATGAGAATGGTTTTCGTTTATGCATATACTTGAAAATAAAAAAAAATTTATGTTTAAATTTTATTTGTGACATTTTTTTTGTAAATTATTCAAAATTTACATATTTCTTATATTTGAATACGCCCTAAAAGTCATTTTCAATGTACCCGAAGGTCTTGTAATCCATGAGATCTGTGAATTTTTACTGGTTGGCCTATTTATATAACTGATTTTGACAGGTTGGGTAGAAGAAATTCACATATGGTTAACGAAAATATGTGCGAAACGCGGAAGAATACGACCCTGTCACACCGATCAACTTACGATGGATATTATCGTGATAATTATGTACTTATGAAGCGAATGTATCATAATGTAGCCAAAACGATTAAATAGAAGCACTCAAATACGGATGAAGTAGAAAATTATTTTAGATTTCATACAAAACCATTTTTTAAGTTATGTAAAACAACTGACAGTAGCAAATTTAACCCCTTCAGAAGCCTTTACCGCTTGCGAAGATCGAACGAAAGCTAGCTAAAAATGTTACAATTACATCCATATTTATAATAGATTAATACTAATATTAAAATTTAAGTCTAAGTCTAAGTCTAAGAATATAATCAAAATCCAAAATGATCCTATTTACCAACCAAAAAGAATAAATGCACCAACCACAAGTGGCATTATTGCATTCTCAGCGCTGCATACGTCAGCCAGTTAATCTAAATGGAAGGTTATTTATCGCCTATTCTGCATACTGCATACCACCGCCGCGGGACAGAACCGCCTCGTATATAACTAGCACGTGGAAACACAGAGCTAGAAGGGGCATAAATCGTTCCTATGTCATACCGGGAAAATGTGGAACGATCTTCCGGTGAGTGTATAACCTAACTTCTACTAGCTGGGCGACTTCGAAATGAGCGTGAGAACTGAGAATAAATCGCCTGACCACTCGGTTCACCTAATGACACGACTGGCATGGCCCCTAACCGAGCGTGGTTTCACGTGTTATTGGCTGTGTCTGACTGTCTTCATTCGACTGATTGTAGGGTACAGCCGTCCATGCCGGTTTTCTATTAAATAAACCGGAAGACAAGGAAAAAAACGCCACAAAAACCTAAGATCACCACTATTATAAAAATCATGGTATGTCTGTCTTTAACGGGTAAAACGAAAAACGGCTGAACCGATTCACATGCAGTTTTCGCAAATTTAATCTTGCATAATCTTGCATGGTTATACCTATCAACACGATTTTTCTATATGAGTATTAAATCCAATCAATGTATTAAAACTAATATTATCTTAAACACTATGAAAATTATGTATGTATGAAGAAATGTAGCACGACTAAAGTAGTTCGTATTGAAAAACAGTCCGTGATACCAAACTCATATGTAATGTAAGTATATCCGTAACGTACAATGTCGCAAGTGGAGACGCAGGCAAAAATGAGTTCAAATATATGTCTATCTCTGTGACTTTCCTTACTCAAGTGGAGTGCACGCCGACAAAATGTTGGTAATAGGGTAAAATGTATACAATGACTATTCTATACATTTATTTCTATGAACTAGCTGCATTCTGACAGAATCGTGGGTAATGTTCAGTTAATGCTTCCAACCACGAATTCTTCAGAGGTCAAATTTCATCATAAGACTCTCCGACACTTGAAATCTTTAGTTGCAAATTTATTAATGTGCGTAATGACAATAGAATTACTCTTTAAGTGAATTTATGTGCCAGATTAAATACTTTATAATAACCACAATCTAACCTTATTGTGAAATCCCTTTGTGATTTATAAGTAACGCAGATAAGTAGAAATACTTTTAAGCTTCACTTCATAAGCGTACATTAATTTATGTTTAGAATAGAATAGAAACTATTTCCTGCACACAATTGAAAGAAAAACAGTACACAAATAGAAACAAGGAATACAGGAGTGTGCAAAGGCGGACTTATCACTGCAAGTGATTTCTTTCAGTCAACTATAGGAATAAAATTTATAGGTAAAGAAGTGTGGGTAATGCAAGTGAAAGGGGGGAGTTAGGAATTTTAATTATTTTTATAAAGATATGCGAGCTTACTATGAATTCTTCCATGTTTTGTGAAAGGTTTTTGGTTTGCTGCTCAGTCCAGCTCTTGGGAACATATTACCATGCTGTCACAGTCTAAAAACCATTGCGAGACGCTATTTATTTAGAGAACTGCATTGGTTGTGCTGTGCCATTTCCGTTTTAGCTCTTACAGACAGACAAAAACATTGCGATGTTCAATATTATAGATTTATCAGCAATAACGTCCAATGGTGGGAAAGAGGATTATCCTCTCATTTCGCGAATATTAAGATTATCTCGGGAAACTATTCGTCAATGGGACCTCCATGGCTATCGTCCTGCACACTGATTTTATTAATGTATCCAAAACAAATTTATACCTACTTGTAGATTTTTAACTACATTGATGTTAGTGCATCTTATGAAATAATTATAGGGTAAAAATTTAAATGAATATTACAATTTTTTTCATGGTCATTCCAGGTTATGGAACGCTTTTCGTTGAGCGTTCTCTATCCCTTAGAAACTCTGGGCCCTAGGTGACAGGGAATATGAGTAATATGGGGCTGATATTAACAACTCATTGTTAAAAGCCCTAAAATAAAAAAAAAACATTTTTATGGATGAGCGTTACTAAGTACTTACTTCCACTACATGATAGTCCCGTTCATGTATCTGTGAATTTAGCTGGACCCTAAGCTATAATCAAAGGAATGAGAAGAAGACAAAGAAGTGGAAACTTAATTTCATTATGGTCTAGCTAGATAATGTTATCTTGCTCGCACTTGTACCTTTCATATGGCGCCATTTATCATTTCGGAATGATTTCAGTGCAATATCTTCTTAAACAGGTTGTTATCTTCTGTTGCGTCCAATTATGATGATAGTGCATGTTCTGTTGTAAAATATGATTTACTGTTTACTAATTAATCTGTTATTTATTACACAGGATCAGTGTCGGCTGTGGAATTTATCTTGTGAAGATGTTTCAAAATTCATATAAATGAAGAACACTGAAACACATTTCAATAATAATACTTATACTTTAAGTAATAATAAATTCCCGTAAACGTTTTTATTAATTTATTTAATTATATTATTATTATTTTATTTTTATTATTTATTTGTAGGACTTTTTGTTTTAGATTTTAGTTTACGTTTTATAGGAAGTTTTTAGTTTAGTTTTAGTTTTTATTTTATTTTGTATTTAGCTTTAATTTGATTGAATTTTATTTGAATATATTAAATATATTTTCTAGGGACCCATAAAATACATATCTATATTTCTCCGAGATAATTAACAAATTAAATGTTAACAATATTACCTTCATTTATAGTTGTACCCATAAACTTAAATTTAAAAGTTATATTGAAGACAATATTATACATGTTTGTTTATTGATCTACTCTTATTAGATTGTAATCTTTTTGACAGTTCCAAAACAGCTACCTTCAATATTTATGTATTAATTCAGAACATCTGTTAGTGTTAATACAAATGAAAATAGTTCCTCAAAATTAACAATACCTTTATACTATTCTTGTATGAGTCTCGTATGCCAAATCGTTGGTTACGTGCACATAGATATCAGTAAGTATACTACAAAACATTTACATTGTTTTTACGAATATCAAATTTAACAATAATAACAAAAAATCATGATACGTTACATTTCTAAAAATCTGCATATATATTGCAATCGTAGATTCCCTTGAAATCACTGAAGTCCATACTATGGACTCCATAGTAAAATAGTAAGTTACAATTTTAACAAGGTAATCTCAGAATAGCGTTCGGCGGGCGTCTTACCTCTCTTGCTCTGTAAAGATAATATATTTTAATCACTGAAAAAGTTCCACAAAAGTTTTATCCTTTGCCAGCAAAACTGGTCTCACGATTTTTCAATAATGCCGCAACATCTTGAAGTAAATGGTCCGTTCAAAACGGCGAGCGACAATCAGAGACAATCTTCTGTTGAAAGTGTGTCAAAACTGCAACAGTACACCAGGTGCTACGTAGTACCTCCAACAGTTGCTTAACGAAATAATACCGAGCATAATGCCGAGCCACAATGCATCGACAAGCCGAGAAGATGTATCGAAGGTATTCGTTGGTTACTAGAACCGGCATTTTAAAATCCGAATAGCACGATGTAAGTCAGAAGTAAACCTGTCGACAACAAGAATAATGGTAAAACAGGGAAATTAAGAACAGAATAGAATACAAATATTGCACACCAATAAGTAACAAACAATAATATAATACATAAAGAAAATATACAGAAGAAGGGTAGAAATATATAATAATACAGAGATAAACAAAAAAGAGCAATAGATCCAGAAGCACAAATTATCACTTGTAGTGATTTCTTCCTGTCAACCTTTGCAGTTGATGGAGAAAAGCAAAGAGGCACATTTTCTGCAATGGAATAGTATATTATTCTGCATATAAAGAAAAAGAAGAAGTGGCCAATGAATGTTTAAAACGTAAAGAAGACCAAGTAGATAAACCTGATAGCTGAAAGCTGTAACGAATGGAGAGAACTTGGACATACGGGTATGTTTATCCTACAAAGAACTAACATAACATACAAAGAAGAAAGTAATACAAGCTAGACAACATTTAAAAGGATGAGCAAAGATCAACTGTCAGCACTCAGCATGCACCATATCAACAAATTGCTAATCTAAGAATAGAAACCAGAGAAAAATATAAGTAGAGTTAAAATAACAGGTAGAAATGTATAATAAATCGAAGAGCAGCTCATATCCAAATATAAATCTAGACCCAATATAGAGTTACAACACATTACTTCTTAATTTGCGCAATTCATAAATAGTTAATCCATTTATTAATCGGCTGGTATATTATGATGAAGAACTGACACAGATTTTGTTACCAAAAAGAGTAATACCATTAGGAAAACAAATTAGTTTACCTATTAAAGGTGTAATTAGGAAATCTGAACAAATCGTATAAATCCTTGAAAGAGCATACAAAAATGTTCTGTTTCTGCAAATTATTTTAGAAAATATTAAAAAAAAATACTTTTAACATAAAACATTCTTACCTTGACGAACAAGTTTGTCTTGACCGTAACAAATCGCATCTGGTGTTAAAAGACAGGGAAAGTGGTCGTGACGTGAATCGTTGATCGCTCCCGGTGGGTTCAATTTCCATTCTCACGAACTAAATGAATTGAAACTGAAATTGCATTTTGCAATCATTTCGGGTTCTTTACTTTTTTGCCTCCGCTGCCGCGCCGGCATGGATAGCTTTGCCTGAAAGTCCAATGGAAGATCAGACACAGCCAATTCACCACTCCTCGCGAAACCACGCTCAGAGAGGCGCCACGACAGCTATAACGCGGATAAAAAGGTTTTCCTCCAGTTTAATGATACACCTTTTGAAGATCCCCAGATTATAGGTACATAAACACTGCAGAAAAGTTTGATACGATATTACAGAACAACGATCGGGCCACACCGCCGCGCGCCGGCGCCTGTGCGAGACTGGTCTGTTCAAAGCTTCATTTTTCCAGATTTTGTCATGGTGCGACATAAACAAATTTTGGTTAGGTGATATATTTGACGAAACCTGTGAATCAGTTTCAATAGTTATGTTACTATCGATTTTAATGCATTTAGGATCAGGAAGAGGAAAACTCCATACTTTATAAATAATGAAATTTAACAACATTTCTTCATTGGAATCCGAAAATAAAGAGAAAATTACGCCGAGCATGCGCTTAGTAGTAGTATAGGTACCTACTAAAATACAACTTTTAACAACATTATTAGATCTCCCGACCAAGGTTTAACGATTTGACAGGTTAAACTTTGGTCGAATTAACTACTTTTCTAAGACATGATAGTTCAGGTCTAATAGTATATTTAGGCGAGGTGCGCGTGAGTTGATTCGTCAGATGATACAGACTAGGGTTGCCTGCCAGACTCCCGCGATTTACAGAATTTTCCGTAATAAATTTTGTATTTGCCATAGGCGTCTGGATTGAACACGGTCATTCGTTTGTAAAACATAACTAAGTGAAAAATATTATGAGGTGGTGAGTGAACTTTTTCACTACAATTGATTACTACCTGTTCAGAAGAATGTCCTAGAAACCCATTGAATTGTGCCAAAACTCCATTCACATGTCCAGAAGTGACATTGAAATTACGCGGAATCCCACTAAAACCCCGAAATCACATTGTTTTACCACGATATTCCACTGAAATGTCAGTAAATCCTACATTGATGTTCCTGAATGCCATTGAAATGCCTCCTAGTATTATTACCCTGATGTGGCAACCCTAATTACTTAGCTCCGCATGCACAGCCAAAGGTGTCGTCGTCGCCTCGATCTCGGAACGTGCCGACAACGACGGCGGCGCACGCGCACGTTTTTGACACAATACCGATGTTACGCCCGCGAAACACTATGATTCATCTCGAATGAAAGGTTGTTCAATACCTACTCTTCATGATTACTTTACTGATTGCGTGTTGTGAAGTGAGTGACCTTCTGTGGGGTGTAATTTTTTCGTTTTTCAATTTAGTTTCAATTTAGCAGGCATTGAACGAAACGATCTGTATATGAAGATATTTTATTTATACCTTTTGTACGAATCAACCTCGTAAACTACTCAATCGATTTAGAGGTCTTTGAAAATTACATTGTTTCTGATGTGGCATACTAGATATATAAAAAAAATTAAATGAAAAAATATATAAAACCCGATTGCTCAAAAACGAAGGAAACAAGTAAAGGTCAGTTGAAAATTCCGTAGTCGGTCTATCTGTCTATTCGAGTCCTTCTACATGCCTGACTACAGCATTTTCTACTGATCTTTCCTCGTGTACCAATTTTTTTTAGCAGTCGGGTTTAAAATCATTATTTCTATTTACTCATTTTAGTTCCAAACCATTAAGTGTGGTATATTTTTGAAAGCCCTTGACAATGATACCACTCGATGGGGTTTGAAGAAACACTATTTTCAAAGCTTGGCAGACATTTTTTTATTGTATTCTATGACACTCGAGTGAATGAGACGAATCCAACGACACCTTATATGTTTAAATCCATCAAGCCGTATAAACATACATTAACTCGAAAAACTCGCGCAGTCGGGTAAAAAACAATGATGTGATGATACGGTAAATTCACACAACAGCGAATAGAAACATTAATTTCGTCAAAGTTGCAGGCAAAAGATAATTACCTACGTTATAAATAAAGAACAAATAAAGAAAAAAGAAACAAATAAAGGATTTAATTTTATGAAGGCCCAATTAAAAAATGCCTCTTAAGGAAACGGTTCATAAAATCAAAAAAACCTTTAAACCTCCACAGGCTGTTCACCGCAGCAACAAAAAACGAAAATCGGAAAACGTTTCGACAATCTCTCGCTACTGACTTACCCTATTAAGATATTATCGGATGTGTTATCTTATAATATGTTATGGTAGGATTTGAAGCTGTCCGTATTCCTGCCAACACCGTACTGAATTTAGATGGGTCGTAACGGCAACCAGTCAAGTGCTCGTCGCGCGCCAAGGGTTCCGTTCTCTGAAGCCTTCGACTTGGCCCTAATTCACTTACTTCAAGAGATGTATTCATTCAAACGATTTCTTCATTTACAAATAATTTTTTCGAAATATCATTATTTTACCCGAACGCAGCTCGGCCTTCGACCCGCCCGTGGTGACTTATTGCTGTCGAAAAAGAGTATGTTTATTTGAACGCACTGCTCTGCCTTCGGCCTTGCCTTCAATGACTATATTTAGATTTCAATTTAGAGAAAGTATATAATTTACCTGAACGCAGCTAGGCATTCCTTCGGCCTCACTCTCGGTGACTTCGGTTTTCGAAATTTTTCGCGCGACTTTTTCTTCGGCCTCGCCCTCGGTGACTTATTTTCTTTAAGAATGTATATCGTTTAAGTGAACACAGCTCGGCCTTCGGCCTCGCCTTTAATGTTTTACCGTTTTTGATAAAGAATATTTTATATCCGAGCACAATTAGCCTTTGGCCTGGTCTTCAGTGACTTGCTTGGTCTTCGAGAAACAATATAAATATTTTACTTCTTCGGTGTATCGAAAGCGGCCTTCTTTCATCTAATCTAATCTAAGGTTGAATGGAAGAAATCGCTACCAGCTATAAGTTCGCCTTTTCTTGCTCTTATTTATTGGATGGGTGATCGTTAGACCGTTGAGTTGAGACTATGTAACCGTGGTCACAGAATAGAAAACCGTGGTTCGGATACCACGTAAAACTGTATAGGTTCCTTACTAGGTAAGGTATGTTTAGTGGACTAGCACGTAGCTCCGACAGGAAAGAGGGACGTGGTGACGTAGCCAACCGTGTAAGATTCAACAAAGATAATAATTTCCGGACGATTGTAGAATGCGAGGTTTTGGCACACTTGACACCGCTTTCGGTTTCATTTAACGATACAAAACATGAAACTGGTTTAGCTCCGGCGCGGTATGCAGCGCAGCGGCCGCCCTCGCTGGAACGTAGAGTTGAAAGTGAACAGCGCTTGACAAGCTCTTAGTGTTGCTCCATACTTTGTCATTGTCTATGTTGACTCTAGGCTTATTTACGGATGTGGGGTAACTATGTAGATGTGGTTCCGGAATTAAGGCGTCAAATTGCTAATTTTAAGAGACAAAACGTTTTGGGCTAGAACTAAATTTCTATTAAATACTGTTTAGCAACTTACTAATTGCTTAGCGTGAACAAATAGGTCTTTGACTTACATACAACCCGATCTTGAGAAGGCTTTTAAGTACTCTCCTTTTCTAGAAATCTTTTCTTTGTTACAATCATAGACTGAGGAAAATGTCAAGATAGCTCAAACGTCTTTTAGATCGGTTGGAAAGTCCTTTTTCATAATACGCCAATCTTCTGGCATGGCAATTTATCCATGGGAGGTGGATTTTATTGGCACGGCTACCAATAAAGATGCGAAAACTGTCCTCATCCCAACTCGCATCGGAGCGTGGACAAAGCTTTAAAAACAGCCCAAACGAAGCCACAGAACAAATCTAGCAAATAATGATTAAAAAGGATAATAACAAAAATAATTATGTGCATTGCATTTCTCAACTCTCAAGCCTTGAGCCAATAAATTCAATTATTATATTAATAATATACAAAGAATTGCCATAACATAAAGGCAAAGGACCAAATCGCCAGCGGAGGAAGCAAGCAACCTTCGTATTCGCGATGTGTAAATATTGCAGTGAAATGTGCTAAAATCGCAACTTTTGTGCATTCATTAAATTAACAAGGCGAGTCCGAACTTGTTCTACCAGTCGATACGATCCGATGGCCCAACTGGTAGTAGTTGAACGAGTGAGATTGCTTGTAATGCCTTGTTCTACTCTACATACATTATTTCAGAACAGCTGGATGTAAATTTGGCAATATCTGCATGTACTGGTATGTAATTTTCGATTATAGAATAGAAGAGAAGCTCTATTGCGGTATTGCGACAATAATAAATAGTAAAAAATCGTGAAGAGTCCAAGTGATACATAGTAATTTAACCAGAAGCCTAGCTTGAAAATGTAATCCATTCAATAATAAAGAACGTCAGTACAGGAAATTCCAAGTTCGTATGTGACCTAAAAAACAAGGTTAAGGACCAAACATACACAATTTGAATGTTATCTAATAGTACTTAAACAAAGAAAGCAACAACTTGAAAGATAACGTTGGTATTTAAAAATTGAAGACAGAAACCAGAAATGAAGACGTCAGACATGAAATTAATATAGGAACTATGGGGCAAAGCTCGTATATTATAGTCCTAAAAATTATTAAATACAAATACGAGTAAGTAGATCCATAATTTGTTTTGTGTATTATCAATATGTTCGGGTGTTAATGTCAAAGGAAACTGCTCACCAACAATGACTAATGTTTTTAGCAAACAATTACTGTTTGTTCGGATAAAAAATTTAGAAGTGTTACCGTCCACCGATCTATACAAATACTTATTGTAAATGTTTATAGTCTTAGATTGTTCAAACTCAAACCTACTATGCTAAGAATGTAAATATCTGTTTTTACGTCTACTGGTCCTCTCCAATCCTTGTCGATCCAGCCTTCAGCGGTACGGACCCAGTACTATTGCCTCTGACGTACTCGATGTCATCATTACATCTGGAGGGCGGTCTTCCGTACTAAGAGAGAAACGAAATGAAAAAAAAATATTTTCTACTGTAAACATATTATATAATAAGAAAGATACGGAAACCAAAACTTGAAAGGAGAAGAAAGGAACCAACTTAGAATTGTACAGACTGCAGGAATGTGCCCTGCAGCGCTGGTTTTAAGTTGGTCCAGTAGTATGCTACCCCTGAGAAAGAGACAAAACATTAGATAGAACTATTTCAAATCAATACGATACGATAATTAAATAATTTAAATATTCATATTTAGGGTTCCGTAGATAGCGATACTAGCAGGAACCCTGATACAATCGGTCAGGTGTCTGTCCATACCTACTTCCGAGCGTCTGTCTGTCACACGCGCACTCCGAGGTGATTATTCCGGAACGTAAAACTCAATGAATCTAAAAAAATAATAATTAATAATAAAACAGTTAATTTAGTCCTTTGTTTATATCAAACTTTTATTGAAATAATAGCATTACAGTGGACTGTGGTACGAGACGCCGCGCCGCACACGAAACATGGTGCGACCGCGAAGTCGCTCCGCACACTCGCTATATACGTGCAAGTAGAAAATGGCTACGGACCCCTCTGTGTGTGAACAACGTGCAAATTGTTCTATAGTACTTATAAGTATTATTATCCGAGCGCCAGTTTCATCTTCGTCCTGCAATTTATAAAGTCAATAATCTTTGTCATAACGTTCAGTACCATCATGTGCTTTGCCTAATAAGTAAAGTGATTTCATCTTCGTCCTGCAAATCGTTATTATTTAAATAATCTTGCAAATGTCACGATTCAATGACACAAAATCACTTTAGATAATTTATCACAAAGATGACATCACGAAGTGAGATCGCTATTGCAAGAGTCAATTCTGGACCATCACGAATTATCACGAGCTTGGTGGACAGCGAACGTTAATTAGAACGGACGTTTGATGACGGATGATCCGCAATTAGCCTATTCTGTGTACGCTACTGGGTCAATGGCGTGTCTGTTGTTTACTGTGTCGTTTTGGGCTTCTATTAATGTGGCGTTAAGTTTATTTCTATTGTACATTTAACTGTAATTATTTGATTAGCATTCAACTGTGACGTTGAAATGCTGTTAACGCTGTTGTAATACTACGTTTTTAATAATCGTTTTAAATGTTATTATTGTTGAAGCTTCTGTAGTTTGTTAAAATAGCGTGATAAGAATGACAGCTGTCACAATGCATCGAAAATTACTAAAACAGATAGAGATCTCTATAGCTTTTTCATTAGGCTTCTGTTTATTTATTACATAACTGGGTAGTGAATAACACTCAGTCAATGACTTGACAGATAAATCTGGATTTGATCAGTATGCTAATAATTATTTGAAATCTATTTGAGGCACTTATGAGGGCTGTCATTCTAATCAAGCTTGGACACTGCGTTAGCCATTTTTAACGTATTTGAGATTATGATGTCATTGGCTAGAGAAATTTAAAGACGCATCTTCTGATCATTACGCCGATATGGACCAATCACAGGCCAGTAACACGCAAAAACTAAACCGCGGAAATAATGCATGCCCAAATTTCGAAGTGAACATCGCGGAACTTATCAGTCACACTAAAAAGCTAGCATACAAAATAATACAGTGGAAGTCATTAATTACGTTAAAAAACTGAAAACACGGCGTATGTCACGAATATTATAAAAAAATTAACATTCGTGTAAAATTCTATTTTCCGCTTCTTTTGATGGTTCTGTGAAAGAACATACGACATAATCAGTTGTTTGTCTCTCCTGAAAAGATGAAGAAAAAAAAAATGGCTTACGCGGTGCCCTTACGCAAGCGATGACTTGGTACATTTAACAAACTATAGATCACATTGTTTGGTTTATTCATATATCGTATATTGTTCCTTATTCTCGTCTGAAACTTTAATCAATACACAACACTAAATTTTAAAACAAACTTTAATTTAAATAAAAAAGAAAAAGGTGTTTATTAATTCTGGGCCTAGTATAGTCGGTATTGCTTATACCTGATTCTGGGCCTAGTATAATCGGAAAACGTCTCATGTGCAACGTAAGTGTAACAGGAAAAAAACATAATATTGTAAACATGGTCTGAATTTTTACAAAGAGAGAAGAAGGTCGAAAATCGATATTAATATACAAACGTAAACGAAATAGTATCAAGAGATCGAATAATTATACATAACAATAATACTTAAGGTGAACAAAAATGATGATTCTACTAGTACAACTCTCACAAAAAACGACTTCGCTTAAAATCTTATATATCGTATGCTTACTTTCTACTGTTCGGTCGAACAAAAGCCTTTTCTTTTACGAACACAATATTCAGTCCACATCCTTCTTGTGTTCCGAATGCATTACCCTTTTAATACAGATTTCCATTGAATTATCGTTAAGATTAAAATGCGTATTGCATCGTTGGAACGTAATTTTTTACGTAAGCCTTGGCCATGCTTGAGATTCGAGTCCACACGACCAGGCGTTTCTTTAAAACAGAGGGCCACAATAGCCAATAGCCATTCAGCGGGGGAACGCTCTCTCGATTTTGGTTTCCTCTGGAGCAATTTTACTACCTATTTATTCTAGTTTAGTTTATTACTTTTTTTATTTCTTCTTCTTCTTCTTCTTGATGGGAATTTTCCGCATGTAGATCGCTCTGTTTGGACCCGTTGTGCGTATCACCCCAGCCGCTACTCCATCCAGCCGAGCTCCTTCCAGAAGTGCTGCAGGCGGTCGACGTCCCGGAACTTTTTTTTTGCTATAATATATTTTAGGTAGATTCATAGAATAGTTTTAAAGTGTGTTGTTAATTTCAAATTTTCAGTGTCAATTCAAAACAAAACAAACGTAAATTGTCTGTAGATTTTTGTTCATCCTATGTCTAATGCCTTTTTTATTTAACCCTCCATCCTCTAAAGGCTGATGGACGGATTAGAAGTTGAGCCAGCACGGGTCCTTCTCATTTTTTTCATGTAATCCGGTATGGGTCGCAGAATCGGAGGGGCCAAGCACCAGCCAATATCACCTCCGAGAAGGAAGGTGCCATACCGGTGACTTCCCTGGATTGCTGGCTATACTGGACTAGAAGAAAACACAACCGAGGCTGCTATGCGGTCATCTTACATCCAGTACGGTGGTACCAACCCAGTCGACTACAATTTGAGCCTACCACCTAGTAGGGACAAGGGAAGGGACTTACAGTTATACACCGGTTCCGAATGGTGAAGCGGCAGGTGTAGGTACGCACGTATTTTATTCGTCAGAAAAAACTCATTGTTACAAGCCGACCGGATTCGAACTTCAGACCTGTCGCACGAGAAACCGATGCCGAAACCACTCGGCCACCCGCTGCTTGAGTGTCTGCCGGGCCATATTCCTGGCATACCTGGGAGACATTCTGAATTTAAAAAAATTACCTTTCTAAGGTCAGTATATAGCACATGCGGGCGACCATAGCGTCTTTCGCGTCCAAATCTACAAACCTTGGTATTCTTAATTAAAACGAACAAAAACGGCACGGAACATTCAACGCATGCGCAATGACCGTCATCGATGTTAGAGGCAAAGTGGAATCTACAGATCGATCACGCTAAGTCGCTGTTTGCAATTAAATTAATATTGAGTTAATTCAAATCTCCAACTATCATCGACAATTAGTAACATGCAAAGCTTTGCATGTTACTAATTGTCGATGCATAGAGTGTAAGACTAATTTTTAAGTTCCCATACCCCGTACGGAAGCCTATTACTAAGCCTCCAACGTATGTCTGTCTGTCTGTCCGTCCGTCCGTCCGTCTGTCCGATGGCTGTATCTTTGGAACCGCAATAGATAGCCGGTTGAAATTTTCACGGAGTATGTGTTATTTTAGCGGACATAATAACAAATAAAAAAAAAATTTTATGTGAAAAATTAAGGGCGTCCCCATACAAGAAACTTGTTTTTTTTTTCAAAGTGTTTTTGT
This sequence comes from Nematopogon swammerdamellus, assembly GCA_946902875.1. NCBI lineage: Eukaryota > Metazoa > Arthropoda > Insecta > Lepidoptera > Adelidae > Nematopogon > Nematopogon swammerdamellus. Next base: position 17,829,359 of record OX336345.1, read on the forward strand.
GTGGTGCGGAAACCTCGGTGCGCGAGTCCGACTCGCACTTGATTGTGTATGAACATGAGTATCGCTATGAATCCCATGTAAAACTGAATGTCTCTTCCCTTCTATGTGGCTAAAACCTGCCCAGATCGGTACATCGGATCGGTTCAAAACAACTATGAAAAATACTTTGGCATAGGTAATCGGCTGATATCGCGGGTTTGACGTTAACATGTAAAGCGAGATCCTTATCAGATTATATAAAAATATAAAAAAAAAAAACACTATGAAAAGGTATTAAAATAAATATATATGCGAAGGTATAATATAACTTTTTACTATGCATATTTCCGTTGTAAACCATAGCATCGTCTTTACCGTCTAGAAATGCGAATAAATCCAGTTGTTACACGCATATAGAACTCTATCGCACTAAGCCTCGCTCGCTCTATGTAGTGTAATGAGAGGTTAGTTGCAAGTCGGTGATTATGACGGAGTTCTAAAAATGAATCTTTACTAAAAGCATTTCGCTTGGACAGCAAACGAGCTCCATCAAATTGGTGACCGAATCACAAAAGCTTGAAAGGTTAAGAGGTGATAAAAAAAATTACACCATTAATTAAAATAATTCAAGACGTAAACGATGAAATACCAATATAATATTTTCTTAAATTACCGCAGTTAGATGTTAACAGTGAAACGATGTGCTATAAATAGGGCGACTTTTACTCACCGTTATCATGGTGAAATAAATGTTTTCAAAATGTTTATCGCGAAATCCTGGGGCGACAGAAATTTAAAGTTTACTAGAAATTAAGCCAAAATAGATAAAGCAAGTGTGAAGTGATTTATGAATGCTCACTGGTCGTAAACTTTTTAACCCATCTGGATTACTATCACCCCATTGAATGAAGGTCGCCCGCATTACGGCTATGAAAATATTCGCAATATCGATGTTCGTATGCGTATTTTCTATCCAGTCTTCTCATTGTTCTTGTGCAGCACTGCAAAGGTGTGAAACGGACTCCCGGAGAATATCTTTCCCCACTCCACGAGTCTTCAAATCGCGGGTTAATAGCCTTTCCCCAGCAACATTAGTCCACCTCCAAGCCGGACTGGCTCCTCCTCGACCTCGGGCAGAGCCACCCAGTTCGGAAGCAATAAAAAAAAGGTTAGTGTAGCCGGCACGATCAAAGGGAAGCACTGCCATGGCACCTACTTTCTCAGGTGTGATGGACTGATATGACGGGAATATCAAGTGACGTAACCAACATGAAAGGTTTAAAATAAATGACATTTTAGGCGCCAACAAGCGTACATGTCCCGTATATCGAAATAAAAAATGTACGAAATAAAAAAAAATCGAACCCTAGAGTTGTAGGTGGTGCTAAAGAAGGCTACACAAATCACAAAGGATATCATCCACCCATGTTTTCTTTCATGCATAATTTTTACTTGATTTAGCACCGCCTTCAACTCTGGGGTTCGATTTTTTTTATTTCATACATTTTTGAAGGCGGTTTTTATATTTTTTTAAAAAGTTTTTTATTGCGCAGTTTTTTTAGTAATTTTTTGCAAAAAAAAAACAAACATAAAAAAACATACAGTCGAATTGAGAACCACCTCTTTTTGGGAAGTCGGTTAAAATTGGCGCTTTCGGGCGCCAAGTTGATGAAGTCGACGACATGGACAGACTCAGTAATTCACATCGAAAGTGAAACCGTTCGCGGTCGTATGTAATGTAGTTTTTATGTAATGAAGTACGCGGCACACGCTCGGTTTATAAATAGACAGTTTACGGCCGCAAGATGCGTGACAACGATATCTTCCGATTTGGATTTGTATTTCGTTAAATGTTTTATGAATATTCATAAGATACATATATGCACGCACATTATACATATGTACATAAACATAATAATATGTACGTACATTTTAGTACTTATTTTTTTATATATGTAATCTATGTTTGCGTCCAGTGATTAGAGTGATTATAATTTGTGTTTGTGGTAGGTTAGTATTTATTCTGTTTTTTTTAATGTTCTGTGTGTGTGTGTAAAGTTGGCAAAGTGGGTCCAACTGCAAATCAGCGCAATAGACAACGTCGTTGTCTCCCATTGCATATGCTGAATTGGGCCCAATTTGTCGCCATTTTGTTGATGTGCTATATTATATGTTCCTTGTTAAACTGGCGACAAATAAACACTCATTTCATTTCATTTTCATTTTTTCATTTTAACTTTTACACTGCAATCCCAAAGGTTGCATTAAACTCGTCTTTCGAGTTCCATGTTTTATTGTGTACAATCAATTATATTTGATTTGAAGTTATGAATGAATTATTGATTATACTGAGTGAATCAAATTGTGATTGAATAAAATTATACTATAAAAATGATATGAAACATACGATAAGGGGTAAGTCAAATTTAGATATTTTTTTACAGTAATAATAATTGTGCTTTAAAAGATCGTTAAAATGAAATGGTTGTTTTTAGGTAGGAAATTAATTTTAAACAACTTTGACCTCTATCTTCAATCTTCAAAAGGCGTGTAAATAAATTGGATGATGACATTTTGGTTCCGCCTATAGCTGGCATGGCGCCTCTCTAAGCATGGTTTTGCGAAGAGTGGTGTTATTGGCTGTGTCTGATCTTCCATTTGATTTTTAAACAACAAACACCGTTTTGTTGGTTTTTCCGTACCATCCATGCGTAGTGCCAAAGTAGGAAGGGACCTACAATATATTTTTTATGGAAACTGACACAGTTGGCTACATCACCTACTACATCCGTGATGTCAGCCCTTAACACCTTGGTGAACTAGGTGCCACGTCAGTGCTTCCCTTCGGTCGTGCCGGCTACACTGAACTGGACGGAAAATACGAACTATTTACAATGCCGTTTCAACCGACCTTTCACGTAGTAAGGTAAGAAGGGAAAGGTCGTAACTAAAGTTTTACGTGGAATCCGAACCACGGTAAGCGTCCAACGGTCGAGCGGTCACACATCCATCCACTGACCGCGCCCAGGTTTGCTTATGATCCGAACGACGGTCGACCGACCGCACCACTGAGCTACCGAGGCTGACATTTACCATAGTTGACAACAATTTCACCATATCCTCACCCAAGAACGTTAGAAGAGGTTGGACGTCGGACAGTCCAATGCTTAAATGAGAACCAGCGTCGCCGAGCTCCGCGGGTAGCGGAGGGGACGGCGCACGCTCTGATTGGGTGGTATCGGGTGGTATCGCGCTCTGATTGGGTGGTAACGAATGTTATTTGTACGTTTTTACAAATATCGTGTTACGCTGGCGCGGGGAAGGTCCGACGTCCCTACCTCTAACGTTCTTGGCCTCACCATATCACGTCCACTTTTTTGCTGGCGCTCCATCTATTTATACAAATCTCTCAAATTCGCTTTATTCCTCTAATATAATACCTCTCGCTAACCGTATCGATTGTATTTCACGTCCCGGTGGGTATGTAAGGCTGTGTTCGCATCATTAGCCTTATGTAATGTGCAATGGTGCTCTCAACACTCTCTTGCGGTGATTTCCGTAACGCATATAGCAATCACACGCGCGTACTTTTTAGTATTGGAGAACGCACAGTTGCCACATGTACATGTATAGGTGTACACATTATTTAGTAAATGGTATAGAATTTGTGAAATATATTAATGGAACTTATACGGCAGTGAAATCAAATACTAGTTACTTTGTGTCGTAAATTACACGTGATAACAGAAAAAAAAGCCGGCCAAGTGCGAGTCGGACGCGCGCACCGAGGTTTCCGCAGCACAAAATAAAACGTTGAAAAAACGTTGCATGGGGACCGCCCTTAATTTTTAACTTAATTTTTTTTTACTATATATAAATATAGAAAATAAATTTAAAGATATATAAACATAGAAAATAAATATTTTTTACTACACAGATTTATATATAAATCCTCGTCCAAGTTCTTTGGAACCTCAGCCATCGTTGGATTTTGGCTGGACTATCTTCATCATCCCCGCCCAAGATCACCTTGGGAAGGAGGGTAGATGTGGTAGATGTACGGGGTAGTTCTTCAACTTAATCTTCAGTGGTGTGATTATTGTTTCCTTGTAATTCTTCCAAATAGCCGGTCATACATTTTGTCATTATATTGCATGTATGTATAGCAGCTTGTTGTTGTAGAATTTCAATTTTGATATCTGCTTTTAAATCCGAAATGTATATTTCAATAGTTCTGGCAACGATTCCTGTAGTTCCAATTAGGTACTATTCGTATAATTTTGGCTTTTGTTTATCTTTAAAATTCTATTTTGAGTGCATAGTATTTGGTAAGCTTTTCTGTCTCTTTTTTTATAACATTATAATCGGAGGGCACTGTAACATCTATGAAAAATTTTAACCGGCGAGCTATTACGGTTCCAAAGACGCCATAGCCATCGGACGGACGGACAGAAACACAGTTGTAGGCTTTTCCGTACGGGATACGGAAATCTAAAAAGGGCGATTTTACATTTAAAAAAAATTCCACTAGAAAAAAATCACCAACGAACAGGTAATTATTGGCTCTTCACCTAAAACTTGGTCAAAAGTCAACCGTTGATACTAAGGGCACTTACATATTTACATGGAATCCGAACCACTGTCAGCCTCAACGGTCGAGCGGTCACTCATCGAACTTCTGGCCGCGCCGAACGCCAAGGAGTTTCACGATCGCACTTATTATTATTATAAATTATTTATTCCAGTCAACTTTTATCAATAAATAAGTCTCGTGACCCATAACCTAAAGGGACGACCAAGAACGTTATTTTCTGTATAATAACGAGAGTGTATTCTTTCTGACTCATTCCTGATTAATCTCTTGAACAGTACGGTATTATTGAAGGTAATATAAATATTAATTTAATTGACTTCATAAAATATGCAATTATTTTCCAACTAGCTTATAATTTATATCGGAAGCGATGAGTCTGAGGACAACCAGCTTTTCATTCAGTAGTTTGCTGTAATTCTTACCCTATATGGAAACTGATGACGTTAATGGGAAAACACATAATGTAAAATTGTTTCCTATTTCAAACTGTGCAATTTTAATGCTGCGGTTTTGATTTGTAACTTTAATGACATATTATTTTAATAAACAATGTACAATTCATACTTACATAAACATCTTACAAAAAAATTACTTATTAAAATTAGAGTAAAATTAACACTACTAAAAAATTGTGTCGAGGTTGTTTCAATTTCAATATTATGTATTGTTTCAGGTAAAGCATAGCTGTCAAACGAACGTGGACATCGTTAGTAAATTAATAGGCAAAGTAAGTACAACACACACAAAACACACACACGCACATACACGCACGCTACACACCACACAACAACACACCACAAAATACCACATAAAAAAGTGATAATCAGGGAAACATGTAATTGGCCTACTTTAGACATAAAAAGTGCATCTACATTAAGTAAATGGCTGTATGCTTTAGAATAGAATAGAATAGAAACTCTTTATTGCACACAAATTGAAGGAAGAACAGTACACGACAAGAAACAAGAAATAAAGGAGTGCGCAAAGGCGGACTTATCACTGAAAGTAATTTCTTCCAGTCAACCTTTGAGTGATTATTTATTACTGATGACTGATGAGGAATAAAATACAGAGAAAGCAGTATGGGTAGTGCAAGCGAAAGGGAGGCGGAATACGTCTTTTATTTTTATGAATGTACCTATGTACATGTAACATACATAACTATTTATACAGTACATAAAATACAAACAGCATATACATACATACATGTTTTTTTATATAAATAAATAAATAAATAAATAAAGACTGTCGTGCAGCAGGTGGGTCTTTGTGCCTTACTGGCTGCTTGATAGTTGATTTTGTCCTAATACTTTGCTAAACGTGGTCCGGTCGATGTTGTGTTGCAATTTTTCAGAGTTCTTGCAGCAAAACACCGATTACTCTGCTTACTCTGATTGTCGTGATACAGTGTGTGTGGTATATATATAATATATGTAAATAAATAAAGTAGCTAACTAACCAGTACCACCACTAACTAACTAACCACTAAGTAACTAGTAACTAACCACTAAGTAACTAGTACTCCTGCCGAACTAAATAGTACTGTAATTTAATGTGTTTAGAAGGTCACACACTTTTGCCGTGGAGGGTAGGGCTTAGGTTCGTGATGTCACGTGTGCAGATACCTTAGCACCTAGTCATGTATAGCCCGGTTTTCTCAACCGTTCACTTCGAAAGAATGCGGCGCGCGCCCTCCGCTCTCCGCCCCCACCGCAATTGCCCGTCAGTACGGTGGAGGCGGAGAGCGGAGGGTGCGCGCCGCATTCTTTCGAAGTGAACGGTTGAGAAAACCGCGCTATAGTGGGCTCTAGTCAGGTTGCTGGCTCTGCCGCAGCAAAGGCAGAAAAAGCGAAACATCACAAGTATGGTACTAAGCAGCACTATGAGTTCGTCACCTTTACTGTGGAGATTCTTGGGAGTGTGGGTGGAGCTTGGACGCCAAAGACCCCGTGAAGCAGCTATATCAACTGCATATTGAAGCGTACGGGGATCGGCGTGCCAAAGCGTTCCTCACCCAAAATAATTGTCTCGCCAGGAATTTCAGGAATCAGGAATCCAGCGAGGAAACGTGGCACCTCTCTTCGGGACAATGTGATGTCCTGGGGAGGCGTGAATATTTTTATCAAAGAGTTTGTATTACGTCGCTAAGGAGCGCAGCGACGTAATACAAACTCTTTGATTTTTATTACATTAGGTTTATTTTATTCACGTTCCCTTACAGAGGCAAAAAATGTGTTCCATTAATAATATTAATGATACACATTCTACAAATTATTTGTAGGATAATACGTCTTATTTTGTAATAATTAATGTAAATTAGGTGCCCAGCAGAAGACCTCAAGCGTATTTCGAGGGACAATTTAAATTCAAGTCGTGACAAAGTTATTTCCTAACTTCTGTTGTCACTAATTAAACTCTGCTGTACTCCAGTGAAGGCAAACACTAACCACGAGGTTCGTGACATTTCACAACCTACATTATACGTACGTGCTGGTTGTAAGACTATATTTAGGTAGGTACTGGTAGGTGGATTTTAAATGACATTTTGAATATAATTGAAATAATAGATTATATAAATAATAATAAATAAATAGGCCTGATGTTTTGTAGGATCGCTGTACCTATTCTAGGTTTCCTAGGGAGTGTGAAAGGTAGTTGGTAGTGAATGGATGAGAACAGCGGATAACAGCGTGTAGTGGCGTGCTTTGGGAGAGGCCTATGTCCAGCAGTGGACCGAGGCCTATGTCCAGCAGTGGACCGATACGGGCTGATGATGAAAGCATATAAAGTAAAGACACATTTTTTTTTTCAAAATATTACCACTTTCTTCAGAGCTAAAATAAAAAGAGAGAGTTTTAAGTAAGGACGGTTCATATTGTTCTGCATAAAGCAGCTTAGTGAGCCTAGCTCGCTGCGTTCTGATCTAACAGGTGTCATAAATCGAGCGCATAAAATTACTAAATCATTTTATTATACTTAATGGTTCTTACCCGTCTTGTGGTTTTCACTTTTTTCAGGATTGTATGCGCAAACGTGGGGTGCAAAGAGCACTTTGTCGTGTAATCATGAAACATTATTTTTTTCAATATTATTTTATGGAAATCAAAAAATAAATTGCATAGTAATCTAAATAATTTCAGTTTTCGAAAGAAACTGTTCGAAAATGCCGAAACTCGATTTTTTATTAAGAAAGTTAACTTCCGTCTCGTCTTAAGTTCGATACATTTTTCATTATTGCACGACAGAGCGCTGTTGTCACCCCACCTCGCCGCATAAAATCATGAAAAACATGGAAACTTAAAGCCAGATATAAAAAAAATTTTACGTATTCATACGGTAGCCTATAACTAAGCATACACCGTCTGTCTGTCTGTCCGTCTGTCCGTACGAGGACCGTATCTTTTGAAACTCAAATCAGTTTTTGAACGGTAATAGGTGGTCCCTTTACATTTTCAAAGAATTTGTGGTATTATATTGTAGCGAATATGCCAACAAATAATTAAAAAAAAAACAAATAGTAAAAAAACTATTAAGGGGGGTTAGCCTCATACAATTAAAATAATATGTGGAAGAGGCAGCGACATCTACCGAATGATCATTTAACTAAAATTTTAACTGCAAAATTATGTACCGAAATGTATGAAAACGGTCACCGATAGAATGCGTGAGTGTTTACTGAGGAGGTAAAACCACAAAATAAAAACCGGCCAATTACATGTTGGTATGGAACCCTCGGTGCGCGAGTACGACTCGCACTTGACCGGCTTTATATATTATTTTTTTTGTAGCTTATGCGCTGAGGTGCTAATATTTTGCGGTCGATCTGGGACAACCTGTATATTTTCAAAATACCTAATACTATCACATCGACGACGACGACACGCGACGACTGCAAGCAATTTGCTAACAAACTGTTTCCATTCCATATTATTAGCATCCTACTCACGCCATATTTAGTTTTCCGCCGGTGTCTATTCGCCTACACTACATTATAGCCTACGATCAGTACAGCCTTCCTCACGTAACTTCCTCTTACATAATGTGTACCAAAATTTTTTAAATGCTCTTTTTTTTTTTGTTATAAATATTTAATTATATTTTGTTTTTATGTATTTTGTTTTTTCTTTTATGTTTTCGGTTTTATTTTTAGTTATGTGATTAGGTAAACATATATTAACTAGGGTGAAACCTCTATAAACATATATTACCGTGTGGGTTCGGTACTTAAAAATAATAGCCCCACTGCATCTCTCCCCGTGCATGTCGTAAAAGGCGACTAAGGGATAAGGACAAGATGCCGTGCTAAATGGCGACAGGATCGCCACCTCTCACCTTGGCACGGTACTTCCACCGAGTCATGCAGCAGGTGGGTCTTCGTGCCTTACTTGCTGCTTGATCGATTTAATCTTGTTTGAATACTTTGCGAAACGTGGTGGTCGGCGTTGTGCTGCAATTTACCAGAGTTCTTGCAGCACAACACCGATTACTCTGCTCACCCCGATTGTCGGGATTCAGCGTGTGTGATATGTATGTATGTATATTAACTAGGACCGGAGACTTCCCAATCCAGGGAAGTCTCCGGTATGGCACCTACCTTCTCCGAGGTGATATTGGCTGGTCGGAGTATGTACTTCTGCCCCTCCGACTTAGCCACCCATACCGGATTACATAAAAAAATTATATATACATATAACAATACTTTGTATATACCTTTTTTGCAAATAAAAGCTTTGAGTTTCAGTTTGACATAGCGTCTCGGATCCCCACATGCCACGGTTTTGACGCATCTCGGACGCTTCTTCCACACGCATTATGTTCTTCACACGTGCTCGTCGGTTTCAGATATTATGTACAGTGCCCGTATAATAATATAATGTACATCGACCTTTAGAATTAGACAATCCGGTTGTAGAGCGTCGTCTCTGTCGCACAGAGACGTGCGAGTTGGTGCGACAGAGACGACGCTCTACAACCGGATTGTCTAATTCTAAAGGTCGATGTACATTATTTACTGCCGGATACTGTACTTGATAACTTCGGAGCACATGCTTGGTATAGGAATGTGCATTTATGGCGACAATTTCCGATAGTCCACTGACATTCGCTCAATAAATCTCTTTCGTATGTACTCTACTTCGTACTGTACTGTGTAGGTAGCTCATTCGTGACTTTTTTTTTTTTTATGGAAACTGACACGGTTGGCTACATCACCTACAACATCCGTGATGTCAGCCCATAACACCGGGTGAACTTGGTGCCACGTCAGTGCTTCCCTTCGGTCGTGCCGGCTACACTGAACTGGACGGAAAACACAAACTATTAACATAGCCGTTTCGACCGACCTTTCATTCGGTGCGGTGGTACCAACCCGGGCGGGTTAAACCCTACCACCTAGTAATATAAGAAGGGAGTCATATCCCTTAGTCGCCTATTACGACATACACGGGGAGAGATGCAGTGGGGCTATTCATTTAAAAGTACCGGCCCCACACGGTACATATTGACTTATTTATTTATCATTGTTTTTACTCTAAGATTGGTTTTCTGTCGAAACTGAACGATTGACCCTGTTTCCCATAGCACAGGTAATCCTAAAATGGAAAACAGGGCTCCACTAGAAACTGCGCACAATGGTTAGAAATATATACGATCACGCTAAATAGCCTATGGGCTGAGCAGTATCAGACCAGAGACAGAGAGAATATAAGAGAAGCGATCGTTTATTATGATAAAATATTTGCGTTTAAATCGGATTTGCTATTAAACCGACTATACCGCGAGCGAAGCAGCGGGCAAACGCTAGTATTCTAGAGGCATGTTGCATGCTACACTTAGTTTTTTTTTTCAAGACGGAGGAAATGTCATAGGTGGAGTTGCCACATAACAAATATGCTATGTAACACGGGCGAAGCCGCGGGCTAACGTTAAATTTGTAGAGGAAAATACCATACTGATTGAAACCTCTATAATTATATATTGTTTATTGTTTATTTAGCCTCAATTGGCAGTACACTGCGCTCAGATTTGTCATATTTACATTGTAACATTCCGCCAGTTGGAATATCACAACGATGAAAAACTGGCAAGAAACTTCACTGGAATTTTTTTCAATGTGCACTTAGTCTACTTTACAAAAGTATTCGCCACTGCCTTAACACGCATGTGTTGATTTATGTATGACAGATGCGGCAATTCATGACAAAGTGAATTGTTTTTTATTTGAAATTGTATGAAGTTATATACCCACTACACTGCCGCATACTCGCAAAAGTAAAATGTTAGTAAGTGAGTAAATTTACTCACTTACTATTGCTCAAAGTAATACCTACTTACATACCATATTTTACTGCCGTTACTATTTCCGAAGGTGTTGCCTATCTTTATACTTACAAAACGAAAAGTCAATTGGGTGAGTTGAGTGGTCGTTACGAAGAGAAAGGATATTTCCCGATCTATAGCAACGAACGCGTTTTATTTCACCCATAAATATAATATCTAATTTTTATGTCGCAAGTCCTTACTGAAATGCATTTTATCGACGATATCGCAGAGTTATTGGAAGATTATTTCATTTTTATTATGGCAACTTTCTTAACAAATTGCTTGAACGTTCAGTCACGGTATTTAAGAGTTCTTAACCTTAATTAGGTACGTAGTTAATTAGGTAACTCCCGATAACCGGCTACAGCCGTCAGCCTCGGTAGCTGCTTTTAGCATTTTTAGCATTTTCTTTATTTAAAAAGTTTGCAATAACATAATATATCTAACACTCTTCTAGAAGGTCATGCGACGTCAGGGAAAAAGCTCCGATTTGAATATTACGTATGAAGAGAAGTGACTTATGATCAATTTCTAAAAAAGTATTTAACTTGAGCAAGGGACAATTATTAATGGATATAAAACTTCAGTTATAGCCGCGCCACATTGATTGTTTGTGTTGGAAAGACATTGACTTTGCTCGATAGAAAAAAAAATTCTGACTGGAATGAATGCTGAATATTTTTTTAGGTATTTTTTCTTCTTCTTCATTTCTATAAATTGGCCTGCCTTACAAAGTCAAGAAATACATTATTACACTCGCATCGTGCTTACAAATGTATTCCACGATTATTGTTACAATGGACACATTTTTTCATGACATAAGACCGAAAACAACAAATTTGGTGTTACGATGATATTTTCTGGCAGCTGTAAAGTAATATTTTTCTAAGGGTATGTTGTCGGTTTTAACGCGCATGTTGACTTGATCAAGTCTGGCACAATTAGAGCGTCTGGTGAATTGACCACTGGTGTGGATAAAGATCTGACTGATGATAACGTTATAGCATGGAGCAAGGAAATACTGAAGTAGATAGAGCACCTAGGCTATACGGGGCGGCGACAGTTGTTAATTGTTGTTTATTTTTATTATTTTTTTAGGATATTCGCCATAATAACGCATATTTTGTGAAAATTTAAACCTATTACGTTTCAAAAGATCCAGTACTTTAAAGGTAGGACAGACAGACTGTCCTAATAAGGTCTTTAACGGAACCCTAAAAAAGCACAAAATTAAGCGAGACTGGATGGATATGCGCTGAGTGGTGTATCGAAAGATTTTATATTCCTCAAAGCTACCCGTTGTCAAGAATTCACGTTTGTTGTACCTTCTTACTTCTCACTTACAATATAATACAAAAATACCTAAATAAAACAAACATATTTTATTTTGAGAGCATATTACTCAATCTAACAGTAAATATTAATGGTCATACCATAATACCTTATGTTATTAGCGTGAAATCATTTGTATGTGAATCTTCATTGCTCCATTGCCACAGGTCTAGGAAGCGGAAATCGTGCGCTTGCACACTGCCTTTCCAACGCAACAAAAATGTCACATATCTCATTCTCTCCACATTCTATCTTCAACCTTAACATATTAATCATAGCGTCTACATTGGCTTGCCATTTTTTTTTAATTATCTGACTTGGTATTCACAGGTTGAGACGTTGAACTAATTTGACAGATGTGGGATGACGAGGCTTCAGACAGTGAGCGATGCGGTTACATTGTCGGTAGATGGCGCTCTACTTGCTGTTCTAAATGACGCTTGACATGACTGTGAGAACACCATTGTATAATTATTCATGTTGAACATATTAAGGCTCTTATGCTAATTTGCAATAAGACCGAAATTTCTTCAAATAAGTCTAGAGTTTAGGTCAAATGATAGAAATGTTGCAGAGGTGCCGGATTTAAGATTAATTTATAAACACTTGGCCGTGCGTTGTATTGTAACTAATGTTTTCATAGCACGTCATATTATTTGAGGAAGTGAATATAATTAGATTTCATGAGAAATTTTGATCTGTTAACAAACTATTCTAGGCATCTATTGGTATTATAGTATGATAGGGGAGGGATTTACTAAACATATATTTCAGCCTCCAGGGCAACAAGTGCCGTACTCTACGTATATATTTTAAATTACATAGATTATGATGACGAAAATTGTATCTACTCAAAGCCGCCTTGATGGTTATGCAGAACGAAATAAGTAAAGAAAGAAAATTTGATAAGAACAGAAGTGCTGGTTTTCTTTTCAGGCAGTTCTCATATTTTTCATCCTTTTCCTTTTTTTAAATAAAACCGTCGTAATAAAGTGCTTGAAATAATTAGAGAGGCCATCAGTCAATCCTCCAATTGAAGACTCCAAGGCAGTGGACTCCAGAAATTACACTGAATGAAGCCTGGAGCCACTAGGCTGCCAAGGATATGCCCATTAGCCCACAACACTCTCCATGTTGGGCGCCGCTACTGACAGTATCTAATGATGGACACGCTGAAGAAGCACTACATGATGCATTCAGAAACATATTCGAAAATGGCAAGAAAAACTAAACTTGAAGAGCTCACAAACCCACGGGAGACTAAACTTTTCCCAAAATCGTTAGAAGAGCTTGGACGTCGGACTGTCCAATGCTTATATGAGAACCAGCGTTGCCGAGCTCCGCGGGCACCGGCTACCTATTACGGTTCAAAAGATACAGCCCTAAGATGAACGGACGAACCGACAAACAGACATACAGACGGCGTATACGGAAAGCTAAAATGTAAAAAACATTTAATGGAGGTCCCTTTACAAGAAAAGTGTTTTTTTTTCAACGTATTTTAGTTTTTCCTCTATCGTAAAAACGGTAATACGGTAACCGTAACGGTAGTGTATATTAGAATTACCAGGGGTTCTCAACTTCTTTAGGTTCCGTGCCTCTATACCGTACCGTAGGTGAAAGCGGGAACCTAATTGTGTGATCATTCGTCCGTCCGACTGTCTGTCACAGTGTTTCTTGCTACGGCCAACCGTTTAGAAGTTTTGTTCTAAACCAGCGGTTCCCAAATATTGGTGCGCGTACCCCCAGGGGTACGCAGACTCAAGAGAATGGGTACGCGTGGCCTCACTTAATGGCCACGTTTACCTCTACAATCTTATACAAGCGTCAAAATCGGTGTGAGTATAGTGCAAACTCTAAAGTAAAAGAACAAAATCTACCAATGCGTTGTGGTACGGAACCCTCAGTGCGCGAGTCCGACTCGCACTTGGCCGGTTTTCAATATACATTTTATTTTCTTGTAAATAAATTAAATATCACCTACGTTTTCGTATCCAGAAGTAAAAAAAAGAGCTTGCCAGTATCCGAGCCTAAGGTTAAATAATACTATGTACATCTAAACACGGAATAAATCTATGGTAAAACCACTAAGATCAGATCAATTGAGAACATTGAACTGACAAGAGGCATTCTCATCGTTTTAGCTCGCCCGTTCCGAGTGAGTCATGCATTGCACAAACATAAGGTATATTCGCAAGGAAATCTATATCTAGAGAGGGCATACAAACATTATGAGTGCAGCAAAGGCCCTCTCAGAGGTGTGTCAGGGCCGCCGCCGTGGCAAGTGGAGATGTAATAAATTAGACGACGACGTTTTTGTCCACCTTATAGCTGACATGGCACATCTCTGACCGTGGTTTCGCGAATCTACATGTTTCTCTCAGATGACATTATCATATATACATAAATATACATATTAGTATAGCTTTTCTTTAACTAATAATATGTACTAGCACGCATTATTAATATGTAAGTATTCTTAGGATTAATTATTTTATTTTTAATTTAAATTTTAAGAGCATTATATTCTAGACTAGAGAAACTAATTAATGACATTGTTTTAAATCAAATCAGCTTTACTCACGGTTCCACTCCGAGCTATGTGGCTCTACGTTTCTGGCCAAGCGTATGGCCCATCATCATGAGCTCTGCCAACCGTCGCCCTAGGCAGAGTGCTCATGAAGATGGGCCATACGCTTGGCCCGAAACGTCGAGCCACATAGGGTACATGCCGACCAAAAGTTGGTAACACGGTAAAGTGTAGGTAATGACAATGTCGTGTCTGCATATTTAGTTCTATGCACCTTCAGATATCTGCATATTTACAATAGCCAATACAATAACGGCAATATAACGGTAATCAAATAGCACAACTATAATTCACCAGGTATCATTATTTTGTTTGCATGTCCGTTTTACGCATTGTCGTGTGCGGTCGTTCACTCGATTTTGTGCGAATTGAGTGGGTCAGCTATCCTAATAAAGCTAAGTTTCTACGGGCGGCCGGCGACCGGTGGCGGGCAGCGACCGGCGACCGAGACGCGACCGTGTAACGTACGTCAATGTATGAATATCCTTATAACTCGAGAACCACTTTATCGATTTACATACGGTTAACACTGTTACATTCTGTCACTTCTCATGAAGATGATTCACAGGTCCGCACTTTGAACCAAAAGTCACGCGAAGCGAAGCCGCGGGTAAAAGCAAGTGTATATTAGAATTACCAGGGGTTCTCAACTTCTTTAGGTTCCGTACCTCTATACCGTACCGTAGGTGAAACCGGGAACCTAATTGTGTGATCATTCGTCCGTCCGACTGTCTGTCACAGGGTTTCTTGCTACGGCCAACCGTTTAGAAGTTTTGTTCTAAACCAGCGGTTCCCAAATATTGGTGCGCGTACCCCAGGGGTACGCAGACTCAAGAGAATGGGTACGCGTGGCCTCACTTAATGGCCACGTTTACCTCTACAATCTTATGTAAAGAGAGCGGTGCCCACTTATATAATTCATTAATGAAAATTATCTCAACTGATGAATGGTTGATTTGAACCTATTTCTTATCTCAATTATCTCATCTCGATTTGGATCTATTTCTTATTATATTAGTACCAGTAGTATAGTAAAAAGGTTTTCATTTTGTCATAAATCAGCACATGCGTGTCTAGGCAGTGGCAAATATTTTTATAGAGTAGACTAAGTGTACATTGAAAAAAATTCCAGTGAAGTTTCTTGTCAGTTCTTCTTCCCTGTGATAATCGAACTGGCGGAATATTACAATGTAAATATGACAAATCTGAGCGCAGTGTACTGCCAATAGATGCTAAATAAACAATAACCAATAAATAAACTATTGTGATTACTACGTAAATATTACAATCTAATAAATTACTGATACGATGGATAAAAAACAACCCTATGAAAATTCTCTTATTTAAACATTTTACTCAGTCAGGGAGGGGTACATGGAAACATCGCTAAGGGGTATCTATTAAAAAATAATTGGGAACCGCTGTTTCAAACGGTTGGTCGTATACTAAGTTGAAATTTTGTACGAAATTAGAGAATATAATTTTGCATAACTCTAGCAAGAAGATATTTTCAAAATGTATTAAATTTACTGAACAAGTGTGAAAAGTTCTGGAAAATCGCTTAATGAACTATTGCAAAGGACGAACGGCGCGTCAAACTGTCTCTAAACTTCACGCCGAGTTATGTGTGACAAAATTAAAGGATAACTTGAACAGGATATTTTTATTTTACAATCTTCCCGCAATCGTGAGTACTCACAGACGCAAAGATTGGAGACCCCTGGCCTAGATTATCACTTCCCGGTGTTACTATGCGTGTATCAAGACTTGTTTCAATGTCGACGACTTTACCATTCACGGTAATATTTTTTATAGTATCTATCTTTATTTATTATGCTAGATAGTATGTAGATTCTCTTTGTCTTTGCGTTAGAAGCTTTTATTCTTTCTTTATTCATAAAATCTGAAATCAAATAAAAAAACGTTTACTGCACATACCATAGTATAGTACATAAAATAGCACCTAATGCCTGTGACATATTCTACCAGTCTGCCCTTTTAAACATTTATCTATATTAAGGTAAGTGCACCAAAAGATAGTCATGCATGATGATAAACGAATATATAAATAATAATAATAAAATAAAAATCAATTTTATTTTTATTTTTGATTGTTTTTATATTAATTTTGTATATCCGTATGGATACGGAACCGCTATTTTGAAATTTCGAAAGGCGAATATGAGTGGCAAACTCATCATAATTTAGGATCGCCTTGCATGTCGCCCTTTCCAGTACGCTTCCCGCAGTAATGACGGCGCATTGTCACCTGTCACTTTGCCGCGCGGTAGACTGCAGAAGAACTTCCATTGTTTCAGCATCGGTCAAGGCTAGTTGGCCGCACACGCAGCTAAACCAACTGTGTAGGATTAGAGGTTGTAGAATCTGCACCTATGGTATGTCTACTGCTGGACAGAGAACTCTCTAGACTGCAGAAGAACTTCCATTGTTTCAGCATCGGTCAAGGCTAGTTGGCCGCACACGCAGCTAAACCAACTGTGTAGGATTAGAGGTTGTAGAATCTGCACCTATGGTATGTCTACTGCTGGACAGAGAACTCTCTAGACTGCAGAAGAACTTCCATTGTTTCAGCATCGGTCAAGGCTAGTTGGCCGCACACGCAGCTAAACCAACTGTGTAGGATTAGAGGTTGTAGAATCTGCACCTATGGTATGTCTACTGCTGGACAGAGAACTCTCTAGACTGCAGAAGAACTTCCATTGTTTCAGCATCGGTCAAGGCTAGTTGGCCGCACACGCAGCTAAACCAACTGTGTAGGATTAGAGGTTGTAGAATCTGCACCTATGGTATGTCTACTGCTGGACAGAGAACTCTCTAGACTGCAGAAGAACTTCCATTGTTTCAGCATCGGTCAAGGCTAGTTGGCCGCACACGCAGCTAAACCAACTGGGTAAGATTAGAGGTTGTAGAATCTGCACATATGGTATGCCCACTGCTGGACATAGACTTCTCTAGACTGCAGAAGAACTTTGATTGTTGCAGCATCGGTCAAGGCTATTTATTTTTTAATTGAAATCAGCCCATATCCAATTTTCTTCCAGTCCTCCCGGCCTGCAGCGGTACGGAACGACTGCTTTTCCTCGACGTGATGTCGTCGTCCCACCTGGTGGGTGGTCTACCCACACTCCGTTTCCCTGTCCACGGCCGCCAGTTTAGGACACGGTTACTCCAACGGCCGTCGTCTCTTCGGCTAACGTGCCCTGGAGGCTCACTATAGGTTGTATAAAAATAGCCTTAGGGCTGGGATACGCCCAGCCCTAAGGCTAATAAAGTATAGTATGGACGGGAGATAGAGAGAGAGAGAGAATTTAAGAGAAGTGGTTGTTTATTATCATATTTGCGTTTAAATCGGACTTTTTACCGATTTTTTAACCGAGTCTACCACGAGCTAAGTCGCGGGAAAAGCTAGTATAACGTAAAACTATTTCCACTATCCCTTGTGTACGTCCTAAGTCAGTGATACGCCAAAGTTACGATATTATTATATAAGTCAATATCCTAAGTACATTCTCACTATGGTAGTGAATCTACATACTTAGGTCATTAGCAGTGGATCTGCATACCTTCAACATTTCAAGTGTTCCTTTATCGATTACCCTACCGTGCGAATGGTGAGCATGCAATGCGGGTGTGCGGTTTCATTCTAATTACCCTGAATCGGGTGCATGGCTACACGCGCTTCCCTCATCGAAAATAGGTACATCACTAGATGATAACACTTTTCGGATCTGCGTAAGACTGAGAATCCCTGGACGGTTTTTATTATTGATTTATTTTCTTAAGTTTAGGTTTAAATTTTTTAAGTTAGTTTAAGTTTGTTAGTTTAATATTATGTTAGTTTTATTGATATTATATACTACATTCTTTTCGCTTATTTGTAATTAAATTACGCATATTTATTTAACAGTTCAGTAATATTTAACTTTCCAATAAATACTACATATCCACCTACGCATAATCAGTGTCATGTCATATGTTTCTTCATTACAGTTATCGTTAAAATAACATTTCAATCGAATCAATAATTTTGTGTTAGTGCCGGTAATGCTAAAAGCTGTGGCGATGACACGAACCGAATGATTTAAATCGAAAAATTTATATCGTTGGGTTTTTCTAAGAACGAGATAGAAAAATCATGTGTTCCGGACTATTGTTTTAGACACAGATAGAATGATCATGTGCTCCGGTTTGGTTTTCCTTAGACAACCGTCTATTACGGTTTGGTATTCTTTAGACATAGATGGAACACTGAAGAATAATATATTTCAGTTTGGTTTTCTTTAGACATAGAACACTGAACAATAATCTATTTCAGTTTAGTTTTCTTTAGACATATGTAGATAGAACACTGAACAATAATCCGTTTCAGTTTGGTTTTCTTTAGACATAGATAGAACACTGAACAATAATCTAATTCAGTTTGGTTTTCTTTAGACATAGATAGAACACTGAAAAATAATCTAATTCAGTTTGGTTTTCTTTAGACATAGATAGAACACTGAACAATAATATATTTTAGTTTGGTTTTCTTTAGACATAAATAGAACACTGAACAATATAATCTACTTCAGTTTAGTTTTCTTTAGTCATAGATAATTTTTTAATCCGTGATTCCTTGCGTTTAGCTACAATATGAGCAAACTGAACTTAACCGTGAAATCGTCTAATTACTACCACAACAAACTAATCACACATGTGAAATACAGTGATTGGCAGATCAAGCATACGCTTTGTAAGGAACAGACGTTTAATTATCGCTCGCTGCAGCTGCGATGTTGCCAAATGCAACCGAATCTGCATTGAATGAGCCTCCATGAGAATTGGCGTTCAGCGCAATTATAATCATTTAACGGAAAGGTAAATAGTCCAAGGATTTTCCTTACGTGTAAATTTATGGCAAATTGGGTACCTTTGAAACAGTTGTGCTTTTCAGAGGGTGTAGATCGATTTTGACAATACTTTTTAGATTTCGGGTTATGTGAATGATGTGGCTACAGGATGGCACAACGCCCGAGATTCGAGAAAAAGGAATTGACGTTTTAAATAAAGTATAGTTAAATTATGACGATGACGGCCGCGGAGGCGTGATGATATTTTCATTTGTTTTGACAGTCTAGTCGGCAGGAACGTTTTGGCTCAACGTATTATATTTTTTTTTTTATTATTTTTTTTTTTATTGAAACTGACACGGTTGGCTACATCACCTACAACATCCGTGATGTCAGCCCATAACACCGGTTGGACTTGGTGCCACGTCAGTGCTTCCCTTCGATCGTGCCGGCTACACTGAACTGGACAGAAAACACAAACTATTTACATAGCCGTTTCGACCGACCTTTCATTCAGTGCGGTGGTACCAACCCGGGTGGGTTAAACCCTACCACCTAGTAATATAAGAAGGGAGTCATATCCCTTAGTCGCCTTTTACGACATTCACGGGGAGAGATGCAGTGTTGCTGTGCAGTGATGCATATTCTTTTGTTGTCGTTTTTTTTAATTTTTTATTATTAAAAAAAGAGTTCCAACCATTATTTTGTGAACCGTTACATTCAAAGTTAAATTAATGTTATATTGATGGGATCTTGAATACAAATTGATGATCACAGATTGCACCAACAACGAGTGTGCAAAAAGCTCTTCATTCTAAGTATTGATTTATAATCAGAATAAAAAATCTTTTCAATTTATCATCAGGCATAGTGCAACGAACTTTATGTTATTTTTAAAATTTTCCTCTAAATTATTCATACCCAACAACCAAAGAACTTAAAAGGATAGAATGATGTTATGAACAATGCATACATTTTACAACGTAAAGTATATAAGTAAACAAGCTGTGCCCGCGGCTCCGCCCGCTCTCATATTTCATTTCACTGCTAACCTCATAAGCCAATTAGCGTGATAGTAAGTAGCCTATAGTTGATGGGAAGAATCAAGCTATCCGTAGAATTTTTTTTTATTAAAATCGGTCCAGGGGTTCTCGAGTTATAAGCGGACAGACAGACATACACTCAGACACTCAGACACTCAGACAGAAAGCAGACGTTGGATTTTATTATAGGTAAGGATAAATAGGTATGTAATATACTCTCTAGTCTGGCGTCTGTGTGTGTACATATGCATGTAGATAGATAGATAGAAAATGCTTGATTGCTCCAGTAAACATTAAACAGTAACAAGTACATTAGAAAATTTACCTAAGGTGCAAAGGCGGACTTATACTTTACAGAGATTTCTTACAGTCAAACTTTGGATGTTTGAGATTTGATAACATAGTGGAATGTAAGTAGGTAGTAGCAAAATAGTTGAAGCGAGCATGTGTGTTCGCTTATAACTCAAGAACGGCTCAACATAGTCCCTTGCTGTTTTATGCGACATTCTGTCCGCCAGGTTACTTATAGCATCACGCCACTATTCATATGAGCTGAACAGTGGGGTCGGAAGTGAATGCAGTCGGAAAAATCGGCCAATTCGGTTAGATAACAGTGATTAATTTACGCGAAAACTACTAAGCCGATTTATATAGCGGTTTTACCAATATAATCTATAATGTTTTTTTTTTACTTTTTGCTCTTATTATTATTAGCATATCCAACATAACACATATTCTGTGAAAATTCCAACCGGCTACCTACTACGGTTCAAAAGAGACAGCCCTAGGACGGACGCACGGACAGACAGACAGACAGACACACAGACAGACAGACAGACAGACGTTGTAGGCTTAGTAATAGGCCTCTGTATGGATACGGAACCCTAATAAGCAATATACAACAATGTGACAGATATGTACTATAAACAAATTGCAATTTAAGTATTTTAGTTCATTTATATTTTGATTAAATATATAAAATACTAACTTTTGCCCGCGACTTTGTCCGCGTGGATAACTGAATTTATCGATAAATTTGGGCCAATTTACACAATATCTTTATAAATTATAGCCTATAATGTTATTCTGATGTGCAAGCTATAGTACTGTAAAGTCTCATCAGAATCTGTTCAGTAGTTTTTGCGTGAAAGAGGAACAAAGATCCATACATCCTTCCATACATTTATTATTTTTTTTATGGAAACTGACACGGTTGGCTACATCACCTACAACGTCCGTGATGTAAGCCCATAATACCGGGTGAACTAGGTGCCATGTCAGTGCTTCCCCCTTTGATCGTGCCGGCTACACTGAACTGGTCGGAAAACACAAACTATTTATATAGCCGTTTGGACCGACGACGTTTCATTCATCCATCCATCCTCACAAACTTTCGCGTTTATAATATCAGTAGGATTTGTAGCACAGAATAGCGATCGGCGGCCGCCTTGCCCCAGCCATCTTTATGAATACCAGCACTGTAATTAATTACTTTCACCTTCTCGGCAAGATAATGCCCAGTCCATAATTTTTAATATTTTGGTCGCAGCAATAATACGAACAGGCTATGGAGCTCTTTGAAGCAATAATAAATAGCTCATGTAACTAACCAGTCAAGGTTACCAAGTTCAAATGCCAGTAACCAATCACAATATATATACTGTTATTGTATGTAGCGGTTCGATCCAGATACATAACTTAATTCAGACACATTAAATGGAATTAAATCTATTTGTGTGAGTTGTTTATTTGTGTTCCTCTCCCGGTGCATGTCGTAAAAGGCGAGTAAGGCATAAGGACAAGATGCCGTGCTAAAGGGCGATAGGGTAGCCACCTCTCACCTTGGCGCGGTCCTTCCACCGAGTCATGCAGCAAGTGGGTCTTTGTGCATTACTTGCTGCTAGATAGTTACTATGCTGAATGTGGTGGTCGGTGTTGTGCTGTAAATAACAAGAGTACTTGCAGAACAACACCGACTGCTCTGTTTACTCCGATTGTCGGTGTACAGCGTGTGGTATGTATGTATGTATGTAGCTAATAGTGCTTATTCAAAGCAGGTAAATTATGTTAGTAGGTATTATCTACTTTTACAAGATCGACGGATTTCTAACTAACTAGTATTGTAAGTACGCATTGTTCTTACTTCACTGCACTGGAGAAGGCAAATCGATTTATTCAATGAATGTGTTTATTGACATTCCTTTTAAACCGTTGCAAACCGCGCCAGGAAATACAAATTATAACAATTTCTAAGATAATTTGTATTCTACTGCGTCAGAACGGTTCGTTATGATGTATTTTTCCGGAGTTATCAGAAAGGCTCGTTTAGTGTACGTACTATACAGGGTGACTGGAATTTAGATCTATTCCTTGAAAGGGGTTATACTAGAGGTTATTTGGAACAATTTAACGGTCAACAACTGGGTTTTTTTACATTAAAAAAATTTTTTTTTCCATTCATTTTCATAAAAATAAAAATAAATTGTCATTTAAGACATTTTATTTCTGTGATATTGAGAATTTTGGGCCTATATTTTTATTTGAAATGATTGGTAGCTTACATAGCATCTTTCAGAAAAATATCAATGGACTGCCCAAAAATAATTATATTTTTTACAACTTTTTTTCGATTGAAAGTCAGAAATAAAAAAAAATCTTAAAACTCCGATATCTCGGAATCGGAAACCGCTCATTTTCGACCCCCAGTTGATGGGAGTTAAATTGTTCCAAATAACCTCTAGTGTAACCCCTTTCAAGGAATAGATCGAATTTCCAGTCACCCTGTATACCGTTTTTTTGGGTTCTATTCCGTATTTTATGGGACCCTTGGCCGGTTTTTAGGGTTCCGTACCTTAAAAGGTAAATTCTTATATATAAGATCACTTCCGTGTTCGTCCGTCTGACACAGAGGTTTTTCTCGAAAACTAAGTAACGTAGAAACTTGAAATTTGGCATGATAGATCTTGATGATGCGCAAACTTAACGCTCGTATACTTGCGCGTCGTGAAGAAGGCATGTAGAACTGTCTTCTTGCTTGTATACGTGTCTTGTACTTGCTGTTTGCTAAATTGTTGTGTCCTAATGCTTCGCCAAGCGTGGTGGTCGGTGTTGTGCTGTAATTTAACCTAGCGGTTGCAATTATGGAACATTGGTTACTCTGCTTACCACGATTGTCGGATATAAACCGTAATGGTGTCTATTGTATGCATGTATAACACAAAATTAATTCGCAAGTATTACTCAAGAAGCCACAATATCGGCTTGTAAATTTTCCCACAAGCCTTCCAGTCTATCTAGCCAGCAATAAGGCAAAGCCAACGGCTGCGGCGGCGTCTTTTGTTTTATTCAATGCTTCGCAAGCGGTGAATGCCAGCAGTATGTCACGATCCATGAATATGGGCCTAGGACTCGAGAGCCAAATGTCAGATTAAAGGCAGCTATCGCAGGAGCCATTTACCAGAACTGAGAAAATATTATAATAGCAATAAATAAGAGCCAAGTGCGAGCCGGACTCGAGCACCGAGGGTTCCGTACAACCACACAACATAATACTCTTTAGTACTGCATTGTCCGCCCCTACGTGTTTTCCACATTCCGAAGGTTAGGTCGTAAAGAATGTCGCAAGGCATTAAACTCGCCTTTTGTGACACTTTTAAACAATGAAACAAAGTATATTTTCATTTTATTTCAGTATATTTTTATTTATATTATGTGTTTACCAAAATAATTGTGTTTTCTAAAATAAAGGAACGCCTAAATAAAATTTACAGCAATGGTTTTATATGGTCAGATAACCCATTGCTTCTTATAGTAAAAATATATAAATGTTTTGCTGCAACTTTGCTGCAACATGGTCAAAAAAACCTGCAAAAGGCATTTTCGTGATATTTTTCTATTGAGCAAAGTTAATCAAATAATGTTTAAAAAAAATCGAACTGCCCTAATAGGTAAAGTTTTACATTCTTATATTAAAACTGAATATGACATGACAGTGAGTAATATTGATAGTACATCTCTTAGAAAGAGCGGAATATCACCTTTTATGCAGCCTTCAATCAGTTGAAACTGCATGTAAACAGCCAAATGGACAAAAATTACAAATTTAAAAAACCCCTGAGCCCTTAAAAAGTAAAAAATAATAACCCCAAAACGCTAAGAAAATACCCGTGCACTATAAATAACGGAAATTATTTTTTACATTTTAAGGGCTCGGGGGTTTTTTAAATTTGTAATTTAACTTTAATTTCAAGTTTTTTTTTTAAACTCATCCAAGTCGATCCATCCGTGAGACGTAATTGTTTGATTACTTCATAATTACTTGATTACTTGATTAGTAACACAGCTAAGAACCATCCCGGTCAAACCAATTCTAATAAAAAAAACCGCATCCAAATCGACCTATCCGTTTGGGAGCTACGATGCCCTCTTTTAAACGTTCAAGCATTTTTGTCGAAAATCTTCACTAATAATAAGTACAATGTAAAGTCGAACTTAGCGTAATTAAGTTTGCTACCATTTACAAAGAAGATAATTATTCCACAAAATAGTAGTTTGCCGACCTTCCAAATAAAATATCGTCTATTCAGCATGTACCTAAGTAAAATATGGAGCAAGTTTGCGCTTCGAGTTATCAGAGACCAACATCTCTGTGTCAATCCATCACGCCGTGACGCCGTGTCGCAAGGGCTGTAAGGCGAACGGAGTTTCGAAAAACCCCGTGAACACTGCTCACAATCAGTGTAGGGTTTCGAAGCATCTGTTGCACTTTAATATACGTTGGGCAACGGAGATAGTGTTTCGTATAGAATATTCTAAGTGGATGATAAGTTTGTTTTTATTCTTAGAATTCGGTTTTAGTTATTGGCTATTATCAATCCAGGGAAGTCTCCGGTATGGCACCTAACTTCTCGGAGGTGATATTGGCTGGTCGGAGCATGTGCTTTGGCCCCTCCGACACAACCACCCATACAGGATTACATAAAAAAATATATAGGTAGGCATACTCGAGACTCGTGAAACGGAAAGAACGTATGAAATAAAATAGAGTTAAATCATGGCATAACAGGTGACCCTGACGACGGCCGAGGAGGTGGGACGTCATTTTCGTTTGTTAAATTTCGGATCTAGAGAAGACCTGGGAAGCAGAGAGACACAAAATGTTTTATGTGTAAGCCTCATTGATTTTATAACCCTGTCGGGACAGATAGACCACTCCATATAACAAATTTGGTAACGTTGTAAATCGTAAAACCAACAGAGGGCGTTAATAATTTTTCTTGATGTTGTCGTAAAACAAACAGGTGGCGTTAATGTTTGTTAATACTTCTATACTAAGGGCGCTATCTAGTTGAAATACAACATGTATCTAGGTACCTTTAATTGTCACTAGGCTGTAGAATTACTGCTACTAGACAAAAGATGGCGCTTTCATTTATATTTATAAAGAACATTATTTATGTAAATTCCAAAATTTTTAATTATATTTGAATAATAAAATTATGACAATTTACAATTAAACTAACACTTCTTATCAAATTAAATAAAATATAAAAATGTTTTGAAAATTATTTGGTATACGGAACAAAATATTATTATGATTGTAATTTCCTGTTTGTGCGCTTTTAATAGATAGATCCACACAGAGCACGGAATACCCCCGCGCGCGCGCGCGCGGTATTCCGTGCTCTGTGGATAGAACGTATTTATTTAGTTGAACAGTTAAGACTGTTCCGAGGTTGTATTGCTCCATACAAAATCGTCTTTCGGCTCTCACGTTTTCTACCCCCCTAAACCTTAACCGATTCCGACGATTTTTTGGTGTTGTAATAAGGACAGTCCAATCTACGTACCTGTCTTTTTTTTATTTTGATAAAATATACGAGACCCGAGCTATAAATTGGTTTTAATAACGAAAAAATTGGAATTTTAAATTTTTTTATGACATGAAGTTCATTAAGCTGTATTTAATTATTACTTTGTATATCGAAGAAATAAAAAAGACAGGTACGTAGATTTGACTGTCCTTATTACAACAAAAAAATAATCGTAAGAATCGGATAAGGTTTAGGGGGGTAGAAAACGTGAGAGCCGAAACACTAATTTTGTTGTAATTTGTAGATATATTCGCTGAGAACGTGCAGCTGTCCCTATTACACGTTTCGGTGAGGTACGAGCACGGGGGAGGGTGTAGAGACACACAATACACACACAGAGATAACTCTAAGCCATAGTGTTGTACCCCAATGTTATCGATAGCGATAAATCTTAGTGATGTGAACTATGTCATCGATGTGCAGATATTTTCAGCCCCTTCTGCGGGAAATGAACAATATATCCCGAAATATCTCAATATTTACGGTTCCGTAAGTAAAATCAGAAACCTATTAGTCTCAGTTCAATGTCAGTTCGTCCATCCGACCGTCTGATAATACTGATGTCACCCAATGCTACAAATGGTATTAGAATTGTAATCAGAGGCTTAAATTCTGGTAAATGTATTAATATTTACCCACGACGACGGAACGGAGAAGCTGTATGCGTTACTTTCCAGGTTTCTTTCTTTCTTTCGAATTTATAAAATTAAATTAAATTAAGTAGGTACCTACCTATAGTAAAGTATTTTATGAGATGTGATGATTTCTTTCCGAGTTAGAAATATTATAAAGCGGCGGGTGGCCGAGTGGTTTGGGCATCGGCTTCTCATGCGAGAGGTCCGAGGTTCGAATCCGGTCGGCGTGTACCAATGAGTTTTTTCTGACGAAAAAACTTACGTGCATACCTGCACCTGCTGCTTCACCGTTCGGAACCGGTGTAAAACTGTAGGTCCCTTCCCTTGCCCCTTACTAGGTGGTAGGCTCAAATTGTAGCCGACTGGGTTGGTACCACAGTACTGGATGTAAGATGGCCGCATAGCAGCCTCGGTTGTGTTCTCCTCTAGTCCAGTATAGCCAGCAATCCAGGGAAGTCTCCAGTATGGCACCTACCTTCTCGGAGGTGATATTGGCTGGTCGGAGCATGCGCTTTGGCCCCTCCGACTCAGCCACCCATACCGGATCACATTAAAAAACCAATTATATATGTAGAACTTTGTCACAATAGCGTTCACTCAGAACGTAAAGTGTTCAAAACGGTGCGCAGTAATCTAGTAAGTGTGACAAGGTACTGTACCTTCACGGAACCTTCTATATATTTTACTAAAGGAATTTGACTTATCAAATTTTTTTGTGTATGTGAATAAAAAAAATAAAATGTTGTTTTATTCACTCAAATACAAATGAAGAAATTAACTATAACCTACAAAACCTAAATTAATTATTAATTATAACATATCGAAAACTAAATGAATCGAAATAAAATAATACAATAAAGGTGTACAATAAAACAGTGAGCACGTCAGTTGAATATAATATATTACGACCGTCATGACCGTTAAAGTCCGTAAGCCCGCTCAAAAATTGCCTACGTCATATGACATCACGATAAAATGCATGGCACACGCTCGGAAAAGTTGTGCTAAGCAAGAAACAGAAGATTATCGCACCTAAAGTTGGCCGGAAGTTTGAGAAAATCCTTCACTTTCGGTCAAAATTTTAAGGCTATATTTACGTCATATGACATAATTACGAAACACGTGGCATCATTTAGCCGTGTAATTGTAGTGAGAGTAAACATGAGTCTCTCTGTTCTGAAGTGACCGGAAGTACTTGACAGACTGCGCCAAAGATGGTCACATTTTCCTACGTCATGTGACATCTTGACGAAAATTATTATAAAAGTATTTAAATATATTGTCTTTAAGAATAAATAAGTCTGCCATGCCATGTCTGGCCGGAAGCATTTTAAAAGTGATTTTTTAATAATTGCTAGGTGAACGAATTATTTTAAATGCGCAAAATTTAACAAATTATAATCGATTAATAAGGATTGTCGACTCATCCGTCGTGTTGGGTATAGATAGTATGAAAGAAATAATTACTAATCTAGTAAAAATAAAGTCGCGTAGTACCTATTTTTTGTTAGCCAACGTTTGTTTGATCTTTATAGTCATTTAATTGTCGATTTTAAAAGGTAGTTTGCTTTGGGATCAGGGGCAACATCACTTGTATCATAGGACTCCAAATCTAATAACATTTTTGATGGATCTATCTCGGCTCTGCCTTCATAAGGCGCAAGATGTCTGTTTGAAACAGTAGTCTTGATTCCGTCTCTTAGTTTAGTCTACATATGAGTAGGAAGGATTCGCTTCAATTAGCTCGACCTCATCTACTGAAGGTTCGTATTTACTTGTTCTGAAAACACGCTTCATGAGAACCGGTCCAGGTGTAGACAGCCGTTCTGGGATTGATTCTCCATTACTCGAGCGACGACAGTGCACAAACATTCTCTCATGAGGAGTGCAATTGGTTGCAGTACACAGTAAGGAACGAATTGAATGTAGAGTTTAGGCAACCACTTTCTCCCACATTGTTATAGGCATGCCTTTACTTTTCAGTGACAATTGTATGGTTTTCCATATTATTCCATTATAGCGTTCTATTTGTCCATTTCCTCTTGGATTTGCTGCTGTAGTTCGGCTTGTAGCGACTCCTTTAGAATGTAGGTATTGTTTTAGTTCAGCAGACATAAATGAACCACATCGATCGCTGTGGGTGGATGTATGCGGGCATTCCGAATAGGAAGAACAATTTGTTCAGACATTTGATAACTGTAGCTAAGTCATAGCAGGGATTGGCAAAGGGGAACCTGGAATATTCATCGACGACAGTGAGCATGTATTTGTTTCTTGTATTCGATGGAATAGGGCCTTTGAAATTCAATGCCAACCTCTCAAATGGGGCAGTAGCCCTGATCAATGTTCCTTTACTTTGCAGAAATCTTGGCTTAACTTCGGCGCAAATAGTACACTGTGCGGCAGTGAGCGGTCACTTTGGTGGTGGTCATATGCACTTCCACGCATATACATAGCTGGTGAAAAGAAAAGCTGCGGCTAGCACAAAACGCTGAGGCCCTGGGCACAGGCTGTGGTTGGATAGGGTGCGGACCCCAGTGGCAGTGAAGGCTTCACCCCCGGCTCTCGGCTTCGGCCGGGGGTTCCTTCGGGTGGTGGCTCGGATCGGCTGGAGAAAGGTCACAGTCTGTGTATTTCCCATGGGATTTTTTCGGAAGAACGGTACAGCTATGGAGCCTCGATCTGGCATACATGATCTGTACTCGCAAGAGTGCAGGTGTAGACGTCTGGATTTTGTAACCGCAAGGTTGGTAGCTCTGGACGTCTATAAACAAAACGTAAATCAAATAAAATGATAGTAAAGAAGTGTCAGATATTGTTCTGGAAAAAAAGCTACAGGTCTGCCGGCTTGGGAAAGGGACGCTCCGAGGGAAATATTCGATAAGTTTTATCTTTGATAGTCCGAGGAAATTTTTTGCTTCATTTATTGTTAAATTGCACTCCTCAATAGTTTGCATGTATTTCCTTAATTTCCGGTCGTGATCAGCTTTATCGCAGCCACACACTACAATATCGTCAAGATAAGAATACACAGATTGTAATGCTTTCTCTCTGATGACATTATCGATTACCCGTTGAAAGGCAGCTACGATATTAGTGACACCGAAAGGGATCCTCTTAAATTTGTATAAATTTCCGGCCGCCTCGAATGCTGTGTAAAGCCTATCTTCTTCGGTGATCGGTATCTGGTGGTAAGCGCTGCGTAGGCCGATTATACTGAATACGTGGTGTTGAGCGACTTTGTCAACTACGTCCTCAATGTTTGGCAGACGATATGCCTCAAGCTGTGTGAATTTATTGATAGTTCTCGAATAGTCAATAACCATTTTTTTCTTATGGTTTTGGTTTGTTGTTATCAGAACTTGAGCTCGCCATGATGAAGAGCTATTCTCAATAATGCCGTCCTCGAGTAACGTTTGTACTTCTCTAGTAATGAAAGCACAGCTCAGCTTCAGAATATCGACGGGACTTTGTGGCAATCAGTCGACAATGTGGATCAAAATATTCGAAAAGCTTCACTGGTGGGACTGACGCCACCTTGAGGGAATGGCATGAAATTTTCAACGGTGCCATGGGGCCACCATACACTACTTCGACAGCTTGATGTTCCTTGAATACATCCTTCCGGAGAACCACATCAGCGCAGAGAGCTCTCATTATAAGTGATGGGAAGTTGTCGTGAGTGTGTCCTTGTACAAATAATTTTACGTTGCATAAACCTTCTATTTGGCCTTTTTAGATGCCAACTGTTGTTACTGTCTCATTGTAAGGAGGAGGAAGAACGTTTGCGCGAAAATCACACTATTTATTATATTTAACGTGTTGGAAAGATGAAAAACAAAATTTTTTTTCGCTACGATTATAGGGAAAAATATTATCTACATTTCTATGAGGGTCTTGTATTGAAACAATTGATGTTTCTCAAGATAATTTAACTAGAAAGTACAATTTTCGTACTTTTCGTAATTTTTTGGAGATTTATTTATACCTTTCCAAAGTAGTAAAATATATTTTTTTTCGCTACGTTTGTTAATTTAAAGAACAATACATAACATATATTTTTTACAGATTTTTCATCTTTACCAATATCTCAATAATTTCGTTCAAAGTTGTCCTTTTGACCCTTATTCTCGCCTTAATCGATTATAATTTGTTAAATTTTGCGCAATTAACATAATTCGTTCACCTAGCAGTTAAAAATTTACTTTTAAAATACTTCCGGCCAGATATGGCTTGACAGACTTATTTATTCTTAAAAAACACTATTATTTCAATACTTTTATAATAATTTTCGTCAAGATGTCTCATGGCGTAGGAAAATGTATCCAGTGACCATCTTTGGTGCAGTCTTTCAATTATCTCCGGCCACTTCAGAACAGACAGACTTATGTTTACTCTCTCTACAATAACACGGCTAAATGATGCCACGAGTTTCGTAATGATGTCATATGACGTAAATATAACCTTAAAATTTTGACCGGAAGTGAAGGATTTTCTCAAACTTCCGGCAAATTTTAGGTGCGATAATCTTCTGATTCTCGCTCAGCTCAACTTTTCCGACCGTGTGCCATGCATTTTTATCGTGATGTCATATGACGTAGGCAATTTTGGAGCGGGCTTACGGACTATTACAGGTTATCTATCATCGTCCGATTCATCGTCTAAACCTCGAATACACATTTTGCGTGGCTTTCTGGGGTCAATTATTTCTTTTAGCATACATTTGTGATAAAAAAGTTCCAGTTTTGTAATCATACTCATCTCCCAAAATTAAAAGGTATTCGAGTCCTTGTTCTGTCCATACGATAAAGAATGCAAACTTCCTCTCTGTGATGTGAAGCTGTACCTGATAATAATAATCATACAATATTGCAGAACTTTATCTTTTTTTGTTCGATGGCCTGTAGTCAGTACCTATCAGATGACGCTTCTTTCCTTTGCGAGGTGTAAAGTTTAGTTCCATGTTGGTGAACCAGTATATTTGGTGGAGTTTCGATTTCGAACGCAACGCACGCAACTGATTTAGCGAACGAAAACTGCACAGGAGTTGCAATTTGCAAAACTTCTCGCTCGACCGGCCCGGCGCGGCGGCGGCGGCGCGGCGGCGCTGTGCGGAGGCGCGGGACGCGGGCGGGGCGTACGGTGGTGTCCCCCGCCCGCTCCCCCAAACCTTCACAAATACACACAAACACGGCCGTGCGTGGCCGGTGGACGACTGGAGACAGCGATATTTTGTTCAAATACCTAACATGCGATCACGTGACTTACCTCGGTCTGCTCTTAAACAAATACTCGTCACTCTTCATTCTAATAATGTCAGCATTGTATGTAAAAAAAATATGAAAACTGCCTTAAAAAATTTATGAAATTAAAAAAATCGAACCCTAGAGTTGAAGGCGGTGCTAAAGAAGGCTACACAAATCACAAAGGATATCATCCACGCATGTTTTCTTTCATGTATCATTTTTGCTTGCTTTAGCACCGCCTTCAACTCTAGGGTTCGATTTTTTTTATTTCATACATTTTTGAAGGCGGTTTTTATATATTTTTTTAAATAGTTTTTTATTTCACAGTTTTTTTTTTAATTTTTTGCTATTAATGTACTCGGCGGAATCGCTCGACCTTCGGCCTCGCGATTCCGCCTCGCTTTCCAATCTGATCTCGACCAAATTAAAATGGAACCACGTCATGGTTATCCCCTTTCAAACAAAAAAAAAGAATTTTCAAAATCGGCCCACAATAATTGACGGAGTAATCGCGTAACAAACATCCAAAAAAAGAAAACATACCGTCGAATTGAGAATCTCCTAGGTCTAAAGTAAATTGCTCGTGATGACAAATTCAACGAGCCCAAACACGATGGGTTTATCATGTGTAGTTTAGGAGTTCCTATGGCCACCTTCCGTCTCCATCATCAGACCAGCTCGATGGTACTCGTACTCGTATTATAATATATTAAACGCATCTGGCCGGTCGGAAAAGATTTCAAATTTAGAATATTCATGAAACAAGGGTCCGAATATGAATGACAATATCGATTCATGTATTTCAATACAATGACAGAGAAAATTTCAAAATATTAGGTACCTATTCTACCTATTTAATACTTTTTAGTTCTAGTTTATTTTTTTTTAAGTCGGTTTTATATTTTTAAAACAATATTACATAAAAAACAATAATCGAAATCGAAAAATCGAAATCGGTTGAAGTGGTACAGAATTATTCGCCATGTGTCAAACTGCCAATTGCTGAAAAAGTCCACATCACAAAAGTTTTGCTGAAGGTAACCACACACCAATAGTATTTTGTTGCTTTTTCATAAACCGCTCAATCAATTTCAATAAAATTTCAATGGGAGCACCTCTGAAGTATGACCTACCAAACAAAAAAAGAATTTTCAAAATCAGCCCATAATTAACACGTTGAACGCCATACGACCCACCGGTGGGCCTAGCGTACTTTTCGGTTCGGGCCAAGCCAAACTCATTATATCCGTAATTTTCATCAACTTGAGATTTTCATCACAAAGTTTATAAAATGCGGTAATTTGTAAGGAAAATAAAAATTTGCGACTTTTACCGTCTAATTTTCGAGATATAGCAGAAGGCTCACGGGTGGATCGTGTGGCCTCATATGAAGGATTTGTATTTTTCTGTTGGCTGGGGCCGCGGGGTCACGCCGCGGCCCACCCGTTGCGCACACGCCGCGGACGCAGCGATCAATCCCGGTCCGGCTGCGTCGACAATTGAGGATGTTTTACGATTTTCTCGCCAAAAATGATTATTTTGAAGATTTCGAGTAAACACAAGAAGCGCTAACGCAGTTAGAAAACATCGAGATAGATCTTCTGAACCGTAGTTTCGGAATAGATTCTATGAAGACGTAGTTCAACCAACGAAAAGAAGATGCTGTCGAATTCTTTTGTCGGAGAGTGAGGATAGCGACTATGAAATGCATATAGAAAGACGGAAGAGAATGAAACACACTCTGGAAAGGAAAGAGGGATTGGCCAGAAAAGTGAGAAGAACATGTCACCAATGTTATGCAAAGAACGTACCAATAATGGGTAGCAAACAGGCTAAAACCAAGTCGAAAAAATTATCCACTTATTGCCAAAGCAGCCCAACTAAACCATTCCTTTGTTTGCCTTGTTTTAACATGACTCACGGATAATTCTTTATTGTTTATGGTTAAACCCTTTGGGGTTAAGATGATTGATTATTTTAAATAATGAAGTGTCATAATGTTGTGATTGTTCAATTTCATAAATATTTTGTTTTGTTCAATTTCATAAATTATTTTCGTAATAAATAATGTCTTCTTATTTGGCAATGAAGAAAATTTTATGTTCATTTTTATTTTGACGAATATTTTCTTATTATTTTCTGGTTTTATTAATTCTATTAATACAAATATTATTTTCTACCTTATCGTTAAGAGCAGCCCTAGCATCGTTACAATTAACTTAATAAAAAACTACAAGTTTCTATTGGATTTGAAAACCACGCCGTCCGCTTCGACTACAAGGCCATGCGGCTCACTTCCATATTGGCTTTGTAGCTGCGCTCTGTGGCTTGTAGGAAGCGTTTACGTAGGCCCTCTCACGCGGCTCACCGGTGACCCCCATGCCCTGAATGGTTCAGTAAGGAAAGGCTCACCGGTGAGCGGTGAGCCCCGTGGCCCAAACGGAAATACTGGATTTTTCATGTGGCGTTGAACGTGTAAGATTGTAATTTCCTGTTTGCGGTTTTACTCCGGTCCAAAGAATTTACAAACTCTTTGGTTGTACTTGGGTTGTACCTAGCTCCGCTTATTTGTTGTTATATCCGCTATAGTAACACATATTCTGTGAAAATTTCAACGGGCTTCCTATTACGGTTCAAGAGATACAGCCCTCGGACGGACAGACGGACGGACGGACAGACAGACTGCGGAGGCTTAGTAATAGGCTTCCGTACAGGGATACGGAAACCTAAAAATAAGGGGTGAAATAGGGGTGAAAGTTTTTGTATGGGGAATCCATGATTTCTCTAGGTAAGGA
The DNA here is from genome assembly GCA_946902875.1 of Nematopogon swammerdamellus. NCBI lineage: Eukaryota > Metazoa > Arthropoda > Insecta > Lepidoptera > Adelidae > Nematopogon > Nematopogon swammerdamellus. Next base: position 17,864,617 of record OX336345.1, read on the forward strand.
TATGAAAATTTATTATCTAGGCTTTTGGCACAGATTACTCAATAGTTACTGCTTTTGGTAAGAAATAATGAATAATGGTCAGGAAGAGGAAGGGGGAGAGAAAAGAAGGGGGAGTGGGTGGGAGGTACGTTTGTCAGCCTCGGTAGCTCAGTGGTGCAGGCAACCCTGGGCGCGGTCAACACTTGGATGGGTGACCGCTCGACCATTTGAGGCTGACCGTGGTTCGGATTCCACGTAAAACTGTAGCACCCTTCCCTTCTTACCTTACTAGGGTTGGTACCACCGCACTGAATAAAACGTATGTCGAAACGGCTATGTAAATCAAAGAGATTTGATGTAAATAGTTTTTTCGTTTTTTTCCGTCCAGTTCAGTATAGCCGGCACGACATGTCCGACATCACGGATGTTGTAGGTGATGTATCCAACCATGTCAGTTTCCATAAAAAAAAGAAGAAGAGGAGGAGAGGTATGGAGGGAGGAAGGGTTAGTGAATGAGGGTAGGTGTGGGGGAGGGAGGTAGTAGAGGGAACGAGGAGGAATGGATATCGAGGGAGTGAGAGGTTGAAAGGGGGAAGGGGCGGGGTAAGAGGGGGTTGCGGACAGGATGAGGGGTAGTAGGGGAGGAATGGAATGCGAGGGTGATGGGAAGGAGGGGCGACATGAGGGGAGGAAGGGAAGTAGGGAGAGAGGGAGGGAATGGGCGAAAGGGAAGGTGGCAAAGAGGGGGTCCGTGAAGGGTGAGGGGAAGGAGGGGAGGAAGGCGGGATCGAGGAGAGAAGACCGGGAGAGAGGTGAGTGAGAGATGGGCGAGGAAGGAATCCCTTCCTTCCTCCCGAAAAAGATAGAGAATATAAGAGAAGCGATGGTTTATTATCAATTTTGCATTTAAATCAGATTTACTATTTTTTTATTTTATTCGTCGTCGTGTCGTCGTCGGTAAAATCTACAATTTTACAATTTTATATAAAATATCATTGACTTATATATTCTGTAAAGCTTATCACAAATACATTAAACCCACCCTCTTTTAATCTCTTTGGTATAACACCACCAGCAGCATCGTAGATGGAAAAAATAGCCCTGGACTCAACTTTTTTTAATTCGGTGCCTGGACTCCCTACTTCATACTCAAAGACATTTTGTTCATACTTCAACTATTACTAAAACGAGACACCGCGATTATGGTAGTGTGCGTATCGCGTGAATACAGAACCGACCGTCTCAAGAGATCGCATCGATATTGTGTCATCCTTTTTCCACGCGCAGTAACCCGTATCGCTTGCCTGCACGCTCCACGCAAACATTTGCGTGTTCCAAAACAAGCGAACGTCGCGCGTCGATCGATAAATTGCCGCAACGGCTAAAAACTATGGAGGTGGCTTTTTACTTTCGAGCGACTGTAAGGAGAAAGGAAGTATTGTGATCGTCCAAAATGTCGAAGTTGAGAATGCGACTGATTTTTTTTTTTTTTATTGAAACTGACACGGTTGGCTACATCACCTACAACATCCGTGATGTCAGCCCATAACACCGGGTGAACTTGGTGCCACGTCAGTGCTTCCCTTCGGTCGTGCCGACTACACTGAACTGGACGGAAAACACAAACTATTTACATAGCCGTTTGGACCGACCTTTCATTCAGTGCGGTGGTACCAACCCGGGCGGGTTAAACCCTACCACCTAGTAATATAAGAAGGGGGTCATATCCCTTAGTCGCCTTTTACGACATACACGGGGAGAGATGCAGTGGGGCTATTCTTTTAAAGTACCGGCCCCACACAGTACAGATTTGGGCTATATATCTGTCAACGATCCCAAAAAAGTGGTTTTGAGAAACATGTATGTGTGTGTGTGTGTGTGTGTGTCCGTCCAGCGACCTTGTGCCTAAACTGCTCAACCGATTTCGTTCAAAATTCGTATTTAGTAGTTTGAAATGATAATCTAGGGGTACCTTTTTTAGTTTTTTTTAATTAAAAAAAATAAGGGTAGCTGTCATACAAATTATTTCGTTGAGGTCGATTTTCTTATAAATGGCTAACGATTTTTATTATTATTATTATATTTAATCCATCGTGTTTGTTTCCGTTTTCAAAGGTGGTGAGGTAAAAAAATATAATTTTAAAGAAGGTATCTCCACTTTATCCTAACCGCACGCGCGTATTTGAATTGCACGCAGGTTTGGTTGGTGGGTATTTGGCAACTAAAAATATAATAAGAAATAGGCATGCCATCTATAGACAAATAGGACAACTTAACTTTGGTCTGACATCTATGATGCAGAAGCGGCGAAATTATACATTTTATCCGCCAAGCTCACGGACTGACAAAACATGAAAATATTTATTGGAAAAATTATGAAAACCTTAAAATACACTATTTTGAAATTTCTACTTAATATAAAATAATCTTTAAATTTAACTATGCTGTTCCCACTTAGCATCGTTCTATAATTAGCAGATTTAAAAATATAATAATTATTTAATTCAAATTCGATACTCCTGGCGCCATCTTAGGACATAATTGAAGACTAATATCATGTTACCTTTAAAACAGCGCTGGCGGTACATCTGACTCCCCCTATAAAATCAATGGTAAGCCTCTATGCCGAGACCACAGCGATTTTTGGGGTTGTAGTGAATTGAGGAATTGAGATTTGGCGTAGCACGTCACATGTTTCGTTAGAAAAGAACCAAGAATGCCGGCATTCAAATTGTTTTTATTACATACGTAAAAAGTAAAAACATACATAAGTCACGCCTGTTTTCCAGTGGATAATGCAGGGACAACGGATCTCCACATGCCACGATCCTGACACAAATCTGCCGCCTATTCCACTCTCATAATGTTCTTCATACATACATACATTTTGAGCACATGCCCGATCTGGTTCAGGGGCGTGCGTCCGGGGCGACACTTCCTGACTCTTCCACTCACATTCGCTCGATAAATGTCTTTTGTTACGTCTCCTATCGTCCATTCTTCCAATATGACCGAACCAACCGAACCACCGAAGCATTCCTTTCTCAATCCACGGATGCATACCAATCGGTACTGCAAATCTTTCCTACACAGAACTGGTAAACTATGGAACGCTCTCCCTGTCTACATATTTCCCCCCAAGTATAGTCTCGGGTCCTTCAAGAGAATCGTGAATAGGCACCTGTCAGGTCGAAATGGAATTAGAAATACCCGCGTACGACCGAATGTCCATGGGCGTCGTTAGACACCTTATGGGTGGCTCGGCGCAACATGTCGCGCTTACTATAAAAAAAATCAGGCAACAACGATCTCGGACCGAAAACGGAACCATAATTTTAAAATTTAAACCTACTACATATATCCACCGAACGGAACACAACATCACGGTAGAATCGATTCGAGCATTCGGCCTTGAAAAAATACAATGCTTTCTTAACTAGCGCAAGATGCATCAAACAATGACAAGCTCTTCAATCTAACACTGACAACACAAAAGCAACACGAGGCGCTAACACAAAAGTTCAACAGATACCTTGACATTACAGTATCGATCTAACGTCATACTATGCACGAATAAAAATAAATAGAGCGATATGGCCTCACATGCCTCTTCACAAGAACCGGGCAATTTAATTAGTTTTAAAAATTAATCCATTCAATGTAAGTTTTAATTAAGTTTTGTATAATTTTGATAAATTATTTTATTCAACACATGAATCATTTTGTGTGTTCGTTTGTTTCGTTTAGGGTCCCGTGTCAATACAAAAGCCTGTTAATAGAACTGCAGACGAATTAGTCCCTTGCGGATAGACGTTAGACTTCCAAAGGTCAATCTGTATCCTTCTAAATAGACAATAGTAGATTCTCTAAAGAGCTTCTACCCACAAACATTTCACCTTCAGTGAATGTCAAGAAGTTTTTACAAAAAATGTATGCAAAATTGTACGCCGTATTACGCAGTTTCGTGTTTGTAAATGATCAAATTATAGGTCAAAATGTATGTGTCTGTCAAATTAACGTCAAAATTTCGTGGCAAAGGTCTTGACGGAGCTATCAAAATAGATTGTGCATACACCGGTAATATATGACTGACTTCTTTGTTGTATTAAAGAGAAAACTTGTTTTGTATGTATGTTTGAAAGAGCTATACCTATACTGTCATCGGGAATTATACTCTCGTCTACATAATCTATTTGGAATTTCGTATAATAACATAGGTATTTATGTAAGCGTGTGTGCGGCCCTGTACTTCAAAAGAAAAGGCCCGCTGCATTTTCCTCCGTACATATCGTAAAAGGCGACAAAAGGATGAGGACAAGATGGCATGCTAAAGATCCCCAGGATAGACACCTCTCACCTTGGCACGGCCCTTCCTTTCGCAGTCATGCAGTAGATAGGTAACTGTGCCTTCTTGCTACTTGATAATAATTGTCTTGTCCTAATACTACTAGGTACTACTAATACTAAGCGTGGTAGTTGTGCCATTCACCAGAGTTCTTGCAGCGCAAGGCCGATAACTCTGCTTACCTCGATTTTTCGTGATACAGCGTGATGTATACATACCGTATGTGTTTATATTATGTATAAAATGAATCGTCTGCCTACCCTTTGAGAAATTAAATTAACAATATTTAGACACAGTTTCCAAACAGGCAGATAGACAGACATAAAACAGACAATGCATTTTTCTGTTTATAAAACTGTATTTTCGATGCTGTTTCATAGACAGCTATACATACAGACATACAGACAGATGGACGGACACACACACAGACAGACAGAGAGACGGCGAACTTTGTTTTTTATGTCATCTAGAAAATAGAGATAAATTATACACTATTTGAATTTACAACCTCTTTATTTAAACCGCTTTCCTTAAGAAAATGTTTTTAAGTTGTGAAGTCCAACTACGTGCGTGAGTATTGTGCGTTAGTGAAATTATTATTGTGACTAGTTAATTTCATACGTAGGTCGCGGGCGCTAACGCTAACGCGGGCGAAGCCGTGCCTGGTGAGCCAGCGCACAGTAATAATTGTAAACGGTTGAGTAGGTGAGCATTCTTTTGTGGAAAATTATGCCTATTTACTGCAGTCCAGAGGATTTATAATTACAGTTCTGAATTCTGCATGCTTAATTACGTATGTGGACATAATTACGGTAATTACAAATTCAAACGAGGCCGCGATACGTCAACGGGTGATATAATGTCCTGAATTATTTGCGACTTTACCGAAATATGCTGATAAATGAATTAGGTATGTGGAATAAATTATTTTAACGTAATTAATTTGTTACAATTTATGCATTTATTAAAGACACTAGCTTTTGCCCGCGGCTTCGCTCGCGTGAAATTTGTATTTATTAAATTATTAAAGAACAATTTAAGTATTATTAACGAAGAAAGTAAGTAAGCCCGCTACCATACCTTTATTTCGGCGCGCGGAACAATTTAGGTTTGTATGAGAGCCACATCTTAGCGTAACCGGAACTGAATTTTATTTAGCCTATCCTGTGTCCCGTATAATCAAATGTGCTTGTACTAAGTTTTATCTAATTCGGATGATTGGTTTAAGAGTTATGGAGGAACATACATACACACAGAAAAGATTTCTAAAAATCTTCAATTTAGCTTTAGTATCATACATAGAGTCTACAAAAGCAATATCTCATAAAATAAAGTAACTTACTCCATGACCATCCCTTACAGATTTCTTATTAGTATTGATGATGATTGATGTGATGATTGATGATGATGATGTTTTAAAATGTCGCAAGTCGCTAGGAAAATGTTCGTAGTGCTAGGTTCGTCGATCGTGGTTTCGGTTCAAGTTCAATAGTACGTCCGTTCTATGACACTTCCACGTGTGACAGAGAAACGACTTTGAGTAACTATGTGTTCTCCTAAGCGATTTTACACGTCCTGAAAATTTACATTGGAAATGTCTTTTCGTTCGCTCCAGTGTAGGCTCCGATTTCACGAAAAAGTGAGATCCCCCTATATCTCGGAGAGTTGTGAAGATATGATATTCAAAAAAGGCTCTGAGAGCTGTAAGTACAAAAAGAATTATTCGAGAAAGTCAAAAACGAAAAAAGTTATGGCCGAAATAAAGAAATTAAATTTTTTCCGAATTTTTGATTTTGGCGCTCGATATTTTGGAAACGAAGAATGATATCAAATTGAGAAAAATTCCTCTGGACAATTTAGTCATCTACAATTTGAGCCTAAAACAAAGACGATCGGGTTAAGGGTTTGCCCTGTAGCCTAACCTTTTTGAAAAAGGCAAAAAGTCAGAACGAATTTTTTTTCGAATTCCGTAGATTCATTTTCAATGTGCTCGATAGTCGCGTGAGGCACGAAATCTGTGATTTTTTTATTATTATTTCTATTATATTAACCGTTTATATTAACCGTGTCAGTTTCCATAAAAACAAAGAACAAAAAAAACAATAGTAAGGTTTATCTACCAAGTGGCAGCCCTTTACAACCGTGGGAAATGGCAAAGCATTCTCAATGAACCGCGGATTGAATTATCTAAAGTAGGAGAAAGTCGACCTGCAGCTTTTACTGCAGGTCTCGAAGATGACCTCTTGAGCTTCACGTGTTCAGTTTGTGTGAGAAATATTATACAACTAATGCGAGTTCGTTCGTAACATAATACACGCTTTGTTACGGTAATTGTAAGGTAACAAATCGTAAATTATACTTCGTTGAACGTTCTTGAAAATTAAATGAAATGAAATGAGTTTATTTATCCCATCCAATACATACACACACAATAGATACAATAAAAACACAATACGGACAGTTCTCTATCCCTTGTATCTTTTTTTGCAGTTTTTATTTAGATAAAGTTTTTTTTTATTTTACTTATTTGTTTTATTGACCATACCATAATGGCATACATCTTACTAATTTAACTACTATACTGTGCTAAACATAGAATGTAATCTAATATAATATTAAAAAAAAACAGTCAAGTGCGAGTCAAACTGGCGGGGCGAGGGTTCCGTAACATTCCGTTTTCCGTGTTTTCCGTGAGAATTTTAAGATATCCTAGGATTTCCGTTTAGGTTTTCTTGTAAACTTTATGATAGGCTCTATATGTTTTTTTTTAATTAGCAAGTGATTGAGTTATATATATACATATCACACACGCTGAACCCCGACAATCGGGGTAAGCAGAGTAATCGGTGTTGTGCTGCAAGAACTCTGGTCAATTACAGCATAACACCGACCACCACGTTTCGTAAAGAATTCGAACAAGATTAAATCGATCAAGCAGCAAGTAAGGCACGAAGACCCACCTGCTGCATGACTCGGTGGAAGTACCGTGCCAAGGTGAGAGGTGGCGTGCCTTTCGTCCTTTAACACGGCATCTTGTCCTTGTGATTGGGTCATCAAACTATAATATGTAACTTTTAACTTTTTCGTTCAGTAGATTCAGAAGACGAACGGTAGAACCAACGAACGAAAGAACGAACGAACAAATATACATTTTTATGTATTAGATTTATTTAAAGTAATACAAGAAGAAAACGTACATAAGTACATAACAATTTATTTATTTAGTCCCAAATTAACTAATTTTCCGAATAAAAATAATCTAAATACAATAATTTACATATTATGCAAGAATACAGAGAGAAACAAAAAGGAACAAAACAAGCGCAGAGGCAGACTTACGAGTATCACTAGTAAGGATTGCTTTCAAAAAAACCTTACTCTAGAATGTACATATTGAAACGAAACTATTTTTATTTTATAATAAATAACAAAAGAGAAAACACATTATGTGATGCGGCATTTATTTCCAACGTTTCGTAAGCATATTCCGCATAGCATAGGTGTTATCCAAAAGGGCGTATAATCATCGTAAGATGTGCGAAGATATGACCTTTTGGCATGACCTGACTCCACCACTGTCTAGATTGAAATGGCATAAAAACGCGTGAGTTTTTTTGGCGAAAATGGTTTGCAATTTTTGACAATACAGTTCTACATACAAACCACACGCTGTATCACGACAATCGGGGGTAAGCAGATTAATGGGTGTTCTGCTGCAAGGAGTGTGTTAAATTACAGCACAACACCGGCCACCACGTTTCGCAAAGTATTCGGATAAGATAATTAAAATCAAGTAGTAAGTAAGGCACGTAGTGTGTAGAAATATCTCAATGAACAAATCGTATCAAAAATGCATTTTAACTTTTTTTTATGATTAATAAAAAAATAATATTATTGTATTTTTTTCTTGAACTTGTAGTTTTAAATACCTCCAGAAGAAATGAGGCACAAAATGTTTATAATATTCTCATAACGAATTAATTACGGTGATACTTTTTACTATACCTAATACTAATAAAAGTATTTTAATTCATATTTCCTGCTAAGTAATAAAATAAAGAACGATATTACTTTTACACACCTTGGGAAATAGGGCGAAGGTTGATTTCACTGTGTGAAATCGAATGCTAGTTATTTTATTAAATCCTGTAAGAAATACTTTACACGGACAATTAATTCTTTAACGGTAATTACACACTTCTTCGTATATTTATTTCTGTACAATTTTTATTTGGAATATTTGTTAACTGAAATGGATAAATAGATACAAAGGCTTTTATATCATTAATTATGAACATGTTGTTATTGTGTTTTTTTCTGTAAATACCCATATAAATGTTGTAATAGGGTAGTTGACAGGCAGAGATTGCCTTAGGCAATAAGTCCGCCATTTGCTATAGCATGTATATAAAAAATAAAGTATAATAAATAAACATATAATAAATAAATAATGTAAAATTGCTTAGAGATTCCTAACCAAAACATTTTATAATTAACATTTTAAGTTCAATGCAACTTAAACTTACGTTGTAGGCATAATATAATCTATAAAACAAACATAAACAAAAACTCAAAATATCTAGAATAACTGTTACATAAAATATAAAACAAAATTCATCTAGACGTGTTTTTTTATGGAAGCGCACAGGGTTAGATTCATCATCTACAAAACCCGTAATATCAGCCCCCATACCTTGGTGAACTAGGTGCCATATAAGTGCCTTCCTTTGGTCGTACCGGCTACACCGAACTGAAGGGAAAAAACGGACTATTTATATCAGTGCTCCAATCCGGTGGTCCGATCGGAGCGGGTTTAATCCTACTACCTAGTAAGGGATGAATGGAAGGGACCTAAATTTTTACGTGAAATTCGGACCACGGTCAGCCTCGACGGTCGAAGGGTCACCCATCCAAGTTCTGAAAGCGCGCGGTCGCTCGATCGCACCACTGAGCTACCGAGCGAGGCTGAAAAAACATAAACACGAAATTGCTATACGAGTAAAATTATAGAAACATTAAAAATAAAATACGGCACGTGTTCGATCGACGCTGGAAATTTATCGCAACCTGTATTACTTGTATACTTAACTGAGTACTGACTGCGAAAGAAATATTCCTCCAAAGTAGGTATGTACGTACATAGGTACAATTTTAACTTTTTAATTCAATAGCTATTGCAATTTTTATTCTGTTTTTAAGTAAAAATCCCGGTTTTCCTTTGCAGATACAATATCTTTAGTATTCGGAATTGTACCCAATTCGATTGTTTTATTCATTTTCGTCATCACATAATAAATGTAAGTAAAAACATTAAAAACAGTTAAAATTTGGATTATCATTACATACTTAAAAATCATATCTTTTAAAAATAATTCATCTGAAATAAAAATATTAACCATTTTAACTTAAAATATTTAAAATTTTAATATAAATTATAGCTTATTAAAAACTAAATAGGTACTTAAAAACTTAAAATATTCTAACAATCTTCGTCCAAGGGAGACGATGTGGGCACCGTTCCAAGTACGCTAATGGCATTTCCTCACATCTTTCCCCTTACATCATAGGGTAAAAACATAACAAACGGATATTCATTTATTATTATTGTGCTAGTTACAGAAACAAATCCTTTTCGGATTTTTTTAATAAATACAATTATAAAGCGACGTTGCCGGTTTTCGTATAAATATACAAAATCAATATGAAAATGTTTCGCTTTCTTTACCATTTTCCATACCATGTAAATACTTAAAACGTTTATTGATTTTAATAATCGACAATGACCATTTCATTGCAACATACCACGGAAAACCTGTACAACATTCAATATCTTTGTATATTGAACTTGTTTGCCGACGGTACGGGCAGTGACAGTGAAAGCGTTCGTGACTTATCGCGAGACTTGCGCATGTATTCACTAGGTAGTCTTGTCTTGATGCATCTACAGTTCTACAAGACTATATTGACATGTTATGTTGGTATTTTTGTATGAAATTTTCTTTGTGGGCACATTTCGTGGGGGATTTTACATGCTCTACATTTAGTACTTACTGTTGATGTATTGTGATAGTTTACGTTGCATGACAAATGTTAAAAGGTTTTAGGATAAGAATATACTTTTTTTAAGAAGAACATGTTTTTTTTTATTCATGCCATTGTCCTTCGTCCGCTCGCATTTCGATTTTCCGAAAATTTTCACACTAGTTAATTTAGAACTTTTATAGGTAACGCCGCCACCGTCCTTGACACCATGCCCCCTTCGTGCTCAGGGCTAGAGGAGGATTTATTTTATTAAGTTTGTTTTGTTTTATTTAGTTATGTTTGTTATATTGTATTAGTCAGTTTTATCTTATAAGTAGTTTAGTTTAGTATTAATTTTTATAAACTACATGATTTTACACCTAAGTTCGCAATATTAAACGATCACTTTTATACTCTTTAATACTTTAAACATGTTGTTATAAATTAATTATGAATAAAATATTTTTATTACTACCAGTATATATTTATTTTATATTTTTATATATCTTTCATATATATAAAATAAAAAATAAAATAACATAAAAATACTATAATATTTCATTTTAATCAGTATATTTATCAGTCATCAATCAGTAATAAATTTAAAATGTAGATAATTAACAATATTTACAAGTTTTAGTCAAATGATGACGACGGTGTTGTCATTGTGGGTTTGAATTTTGAAATTTACCTATGGTTTCATGGACGATATTTAGGCCGGGTGAATGATGCGCACCGAGCAAAGAATAAATGTATATATGTATATGGCGCCAAGGCCAAGGTTCCAGATGTATGATGATGATTCCCATGTTCTTAGTTCTATTTCTTTGAGTGGTGGGCTGAATGACTTATAAATTACTTAATAACACAGGGGAGACGACAAAAAAAAGTAACATGTTGAGGGAATTATTTGAGAGAGCCGCGTAGTCTAAAAAAGTTTGGGAAGCCCTAGAATTTCGTCTCTTCTGAGAGTCTCACTCATCCATCACATCACATCACAAAAGATCGAAGGTCACCGCCAATCCCGCGCTGCTCAAAGTTGCAAGTGTTGCATTGCATACCTCATTTGGATCAACGTACACTCGCTGACCTTGGTATTGACCTTGCATCGAGTTCGTCTTCTCGATTTGTAATCATTGATACAAAGTATACAAAGTATAATGAAATCGTGACTTACTATTTTGACTGTTGGTTTAAAATATAATATAAATATTATAATAGTAGTACATCATAATGTACTTACTACTTTAATTTTTTTTTATTCTTTAATACTTTAGACTTGCCACAGAATATACCTATATTTTGTTTCAGTCAATCTTGTACATTGCGATAGTTTTACTTTTTAAGTAGGTATAGGTATAGGTTGTGCAGAATTATGTATATCTTGGACAAACCATCCAGCTAGGGAAGCACAACTTTGACAAGGAGGCCAACAGAAGGATTCGGTTAGGCTGGGCGGCATTTGGGAAACTCCGCCACATCTTTTCATCCTCCATCCCACAGTCATTAAAGACGAATGTTTTTAATCAGTGCGTTCTGCCAGTAATAAATAAGTAATAAAGTAATCTGCCAGACGTACGGAGCGGAAATGTGGACCCTGACGATGGGCCTGGTCCACAAAAAAGTCGCTCAGCGAGCTATGGAAAGAGCAATGCTCGGCATTTCTTTGACCGATAAAATCCGTGACAACGTGATACGTCAAAGAACTAAGGTAGTCGACATTGCTAAGAAAATAAGCAAGCTGAAGTGGCAGTGGGCTGGGCACATCTGTTGTAGACCAGACAACCGATGGGGTAGACGGGTGCTCGAATGGAGGCCACGTACAAGCAAACGTAGCGTGGGACGCCCCCCGGCTAGGTGGACAGATGACCTAAAAAGGTAGCTGAATAGATAGTGGATAGATGAGAAGAGTGGAAGACCGCGTGTGGTGGCGTGCCTTGGGAGAGGTCTATGTCCAGCAGTGGATCGATACAGGCTGATGATGATGGTGATAGGTACAGATTTTCTTACTGTGTTTTCCTTTATCAGATGGGCATCTAAGTAAATAAATTCTTCGAAAATCCGAAAATCGCAATGGTGCATACTTCGGTTTCTAATTGGATGTTATATTATAGTAAATCATATTGTCTGCTTCGGTTGTGATGCGGTCGGTTCGTACCACCGCACAGAATAAAAAGTCGGTCGCAACGACTATGTAAATAGTTCGTGTTTTCCATCCAGTTCAGTGTAGCCGGCACGACCGAAGGGAAGCACTGACATGGCAACTAGTTCACCAAGGTGTTATGGCCTGACATCACGGATTCAGAGATAATGTAGGTGGTTTCCATAAAAAATAATTAATTCCAATGTAAATTTAAATAACGATCATAAAAATGACCTGCCATTAAAATCAGAGCTAAAATCAAACACTAAAAACACAAATTGTGCATAATATTATGTATTAAAGGTCATGTAAGGCCCTTCTCTGGGTAGGGCGAAGAGGGCACTGTGCCGAGGACACTGACGGCAGTGCCACGCCGCATTGTGAATTTAATTCCTGCTGTGCTGATTCATTCGTGTTCTATTGAAAATACATGACATTAATAAATAGATTATTATTAAATTAATTCGCCACGTATATATGTATGTCTTTTTTAGGTCATCTGTCCACCTAGCTTGGAAGAGGCCTATGTCCAGCAGTGGATCGATACAGGCTGATGATGATGATGATGATGATGATATGTATCTGTTTCGATGGGGATTACATTGCGCATGTGGTTACCATTTGTCCCTATAAGATTTATTCCATCTATTACCCCCAATGACTGCCTTGTCTGCTCTGCGCCTGCAGACTAGTCCCTCTTGATTTAGATTAAAAAAAAAAAAAAAAAAAAAAAAAAATGTCCCGTTCAGCTTGGTCTGGGACCTTCGTGCAAAACCCTTTGGTCTCAAGCTACCCCATCCAGCGTTGTATGTCCCTAATAAAGTCCCAAGACGGCCAGGGTGGCAGTAGGCCAATTATATTAATAATAATAATCTATTCTAAATAATAATTCTGCTATAGTACTAATCATCAACTTTTCTCAAGATTTCAGGTTACAAAAATGCAAATAACTAATTCCGCCTTTTTACCCGCTATGTCAAATGGAGGGGGATTTTCCTTGCCTCTTACTAGGTGGTAGACTCAAATAATTTGAGTCAAATTGTAGTCTACTGAGTTGATACCACCGTACTGGATGTAAGATGGCCGCATAGCAGCGTCGGCTGTGTTTTCCTCTAGTCCAGTATAGCCAGCAATCCAAAGGGAAGTCTCCGATATGACATCTAACTTCTCGGAGGTGATATTGGCTGATAGGAGCATGTGCTTTGGCCCCTCTGACTCAGCCACCCATACCGAATTACATAAAAAATACTTGTACTTTTATTTCATAACTAGCTTTTGCCCGCGGCTTCGCTCGCGTGAAATTCGTATTTAAAATGAAGAAAGTAAGCCGGCTACCGTACCTTTATTTCAGCGCCCGGAACAATTCGGTTTGTATGAGAACCACATCTTAGCGGAAATGGAACTGAATTATATTTAGCCTATCCTGTGTCGCGTATAGTTAAATATGTTTGTAGTAAGTTTCACCGAATTCGGATGATCGGTTTAAGATTTATAGAGGAACAAACATACATACATACATACAGACGAGATTTCTAAAAATCGTCAATTTAGTTTTAGTATCATACAATAGAGTCTACTAAACGCAATATAACTTTAGTTCATGACCATCCCTTACAGATTTATTATTAGTAATATGCTATAATATTGATGATTGAAAAAAAACAGTAATAAGTACCTACCTACTTGTTTTATATTGCAATAATTTATGATAGTAACATAGAAAATATACTTAACATTTCTAACTTTCACATTTAATAGCGGTCTCCGTCTTCACCACTTTGTCGTCTACAACAAAGGCACGCAACAGTAAAAAGATGTATATATACGTGCTAATAATATGGTTAACTATTTTATTTAAATTCCTTACCACTATAATTTGTTTGCTAACAATTTTCCACTGGGCGAAAGTCTTCGGAGCTAAATAAGTGTAACGTTTACATATCAAATACGTCTGTTTAGTTGGGAAGGCAGATACAACGAATCTCTGCGATCCCGTGAAAGTAGAAGAAGAACACATTCTAAACAAGGATAAACTTAAACTAATATAAATTAAAACAAAAAAATAAGAGATGGTCGTCCGGATTTAGAGTCGCCCCAGCGCAGCGCAGCGGTACCTAGGACACTGGCCGCGTAAAACTTTACACGAAATTTGGAACGCAACCCAAATCGCCGAGACGGTTGTGCGTGCGTGCAGCCTACCCACAACTACAACTTGCGAAAAAGAGCAGTTTGTTTGACGTTTGGTACATCGCCTACCAGACGTGTCGGCTCCAGGAATCTCCGTATTTTCTTAGGAAGCCTGCGATGGCAAGGGGGAACGCCAACTTATGTAAGTCATACACACATAATTAACTGTTATTCCGTAAAGGCTAAGCTATATATGTTCACATAGTCATTAAAAAGCTCCTACACGCCTAATGTACCATGAAAGTACTAAACAAAAATTGCTCGTATTTTTGCGCACTAACTTTTTTGCCAGCATTAAGTAACAGTTACATAGGTAGGACACAGTTTCGCAAGTAACATTCTAGCTATTGTCTAGATACACTATAAAGATACGTTCCGCGACATATCCTGATTTGTCACACTTCAGTCACGGTTCCAGTCACGAATTATGAGAGTTCGTCATGTTGTGAATAGATCAAGTACGCTTTTAAATGTGCTTGGCGTTTAAAATGAGTTTCGGGCGCCGCCATCGCAATTCTTATTTCAAAATTTCAAACAAAAATCAAATGTGCGAGTACATATTATGACAGTAAAGTATGACGTGGTGGACTTGCTTAAAAACTGCCTGGACAAGAGAACGAACAGTGTGCGGTCAGAGCAAATCAAGTAGACACAGATTATGTCACCGAGATGGCAGAAGAAATTGAGGGCACTCCATAAGTGTCACATTTCTGCATGGTTTTCTTTGACGAACTATTTATCTTATAAAGAAATTTACATGTTATTGCCACTGCATAAGGTTTAAATCGAATTGTATAGGTGAGGTAATTATTTGTACATGTACTATTGGATATTAGCAATTTAATTAACGTTAACATTTACGTAAACGAGCAATTATTTAATAATAGCAGCAATAAACGTTAACAAATAAGCCTCCATACATCATTATTGAAGATTTATGTAGCGTGTTATACGGCCAATACTACGCAAATATACCTGTCGATACCACACTTTCTAAAATCCACAGAGGTAGCAATGTCAGTCAACTCACAGTATATTTTATAGAACCGGCCAAAAAATACATAGTTATGCATCTGCAAAAACCTGTTAAGTGAAGTGAAGCTGTTCACTTGTTCCTTCTTGTTGCACGTATACCGAATGTGGACGAATTTTGTATTGGTAATTTCAGTCCTTCGTATCTAGCAAGTAAGATGATAACCAAGTTACATGTGTACCTCACGCCATCTGTCGGTGTATCTATCATACTTTTGTAGTTAAATAAAACGGTAGATGGCGCTGAAAAAAAACACGTTTCTTGTATGCGAGCCCCTTTAATGTTTTACTTTTTACTTTTTTATTGTTTGTTAGTTACATAATAACAAATATTCTGTGAAAATTTCAACAATCTACAAATTATGGTTCAAAAGATACAGCCCTAGGACGGACGGACGGACAGACAGACAGACGGTGTAGGCTTATTAATACGGAACCCTAATAATTGCGACATTTCTTACTATTAAAATTTACGAAGAAGCACTTTGAAAAGAGTTGGATCGATAGATATAACGAATTGCAATATGTTACTACTATGAACATTGTATTAAAAACCTTGCATTCTGGTATTTGAACAAAAAAGTATTTTTAACTTTTCTAACCACAAAAGTATTTTTTTTTTAATGTGGACAATTTAATACAAGCCGTAATTGGTTATATCTATCGAACCAAATCTTTTCAAATCGCTAATTCGTTCTGCTACTAGAGCTTGCATTATTTATTACAAATCCATGCAGATTTCGGATCGGCCGAAATATCGTTTTCGAGTCAGAGTGCTATTGGCACTCTCCAAATTAAATGCATGATCAGTGCGAGAAGTAGCAGTTAGGTAAGAGAAGATCTGTCACTTATGGAAATAGTCACCACTTGACCTAAACTCGTAAGTGTTTACTTAGATAGTACCACATCCGGCGAGTAGTTTACATAAAAACAAAATTTGGACTGAATTTATCACGAACTAGCTGAGCGCTCGTTGTTCTCTTGTTTGGCAGTGCCACTTTAGAGAAAAACATCTATTTTATAATTTATTTACAGAGCTGATTAAATTTAATAGAATCAATACATAAAGTGATTTAACACACAAACACACCAAAACTTACATAACACACAAACAGCTAAACATTGCAAAAATGGCCTGAATGCATTTTATCGTCTTATCGTTCAACCCAATTGTTTTTTTTTTTTCAAATTTCTTCAATGATCTGACATGCTAAGCTTACAGTTTTATGGATGCTTTGATATGGACATATTCGTATAGCTAAATAAGCCGTCATCGCACCAAAGTACTTAGACGATATTGGATACCGGGTGGCTAAGGTCAAATGACAATGGGCTGGGCACATCAGCCGATTTGAGCGTGGTTGGATGGAGTAAACGGGTCCTACACTGGCGGTTGTGGACAGGGAAAGAGAGCTTGGAAAGACCACACGCCATGTGAGGAGGCAATCAATGGTTCCGTACCGATGAAGGCCGAGAGGACGGGAGAAAAATTGGAGAACCTATGTCCAGCTGTGGACATATAAACGCTGACTGACTGACTGACTTTATTAATTCGTCTATCTAAAACTATCTCTATAATATATTAAAGTTATTAAACGAGGGGTTTAAGACTAAAAATATACATACTTGACATTATACAAACGACATACGTACATACATACAGTACAATACCGACCACCACGTTTAGCAAAGTTTTAGGACAAGCAGCAAGACTCGGTGGAAGAGCCGCGCCAAGGTGAGAAGTGGTTAGCCTTTCGCCCTTTAGCACGACATCGTGTCCTTATGCCCTAGTCACCTTTTACTACCACATTCACGTGGAGAGATGCAGTGGGGCTATTATTTTTAAGTACCGGCCCCCCACGGGCCGAAATGAATAAACGAAGCAAATAAAAATTGATTAATAGGCACAATGCCATGAGCAGTTCCCTCCTCTGGGTTGACTGGAAGAAATCACTTAAAGTGATAAGTCCGCCGCACGCTACTGTTCTTTTGTTTCTGTGTGAAGTAGGTATTGTAAATTGATATTTCTCTTCTGTATGTTATCTTCTATCTTATCTATGTTATCTTCTATCTTCTGTATGTTTGTTAGGGTTTTTGTGTGCAATAAAGTATTTTTATTCTATTCTAACGTTTTTTTTTTTTTATGGAAACTAACACGGTTGGCTACATCACCTACAACATCCGTGATGTCAGCCCATAACACCGGGTGAACTTGGTGCCACGTCAGTGCTTCCCTTCGGTCGTGCCGGCTACACTGAACTGGACGGAAAACACAAACTATTTACATAGCCGTTTCGACCGACCTTTCATTCAGTGCGGTGGTACCAACCCGGGCGGGTTAAACCCTACCACCTAGTGATATAAGAAGGGAGTCATATCCCTAACGTCGACTTGTAATTGAGCGTACCAAGTGTCGCAGCACTATACTTACTCGGATGCACTTATCACTTCCACACGTGAACTTTAGTTGAATAGTACCCTCTATATAATGAATAGTAAATGCTCGAGCGTTTTCGTAACTATTTAATGGATCACTGATCATCAACCTATAAGAATCGTTCTATTGTAAGACTTAATAGTCGGGACTAACTGGAAATACACCTGTAGGTCTAATACAGCCATACTCAAAGTGTGCTCCGCGGAGCCCTAGGGCTCCGTGGAGCCTGTGTGGGGGCTCCGCAAGAATACGTGAAGAAAAAATAAATAAAAAATACACCTCTCCTCTCTGGCTCGATTCAGCTCGGCTGCGCAGACGAACTCAACTAAACTCTCTTCTATCAAACCTGATATCAACCAATTGATGGAAAATAAGAAACAGTTTCATACCTCCCATAAACTCCCATTAGATATTTATTGTTTTTTTCTTTCATTATAATATTATGTAAGTAAAACTATTTTTGTTTATTTTAGGGCTCCGTCAAATATTTCGCTTTCCATAAGGGTTCCGTCACCAAAAAAGTTTGAGAACCGCTGGTCTAATACATAGATATTACACGGATTAAAGAACGGAATGTAGCAAAATCCTCTACGACATTTCGAAAGTATTATCTGGGCGCGGTCAGTACTTGGATGGGTGACCGCTCGACCGTTGGAGGCTGACCTTGGTTCGGATTCCACGTAAAACTGTAGGTCCTTTCCCTTCTTACCTTGCTAGGTGGTAAGGTTTATCCCGCCCGGGTTGCTACCATCACACTGAATGAAACATCGGTCGAAACGGCTATTACATAGTTCCGTCCAATTCAGTGTAGCCAACATTAAATGAAGGGAAGCACTGACATGGCACCTAGTTCACCAAGGTGTTATGGGCTGATCACGGATGTTGTAGGTGATGTAGCCAACCGTGTCAGTTTCCATAAAAAAAAATCTTTTAGCAGAGTGGCTTTTGGCGAAAGTTTCTGAATTACTTACATGAATTATATATAAATATTTTAATAAGGCTTAAAATCAGTATCTTCCCGGTTATGTGGGGAATTAAGCTATGCGTGATACCCACTCACAAATCATAAGTTAGATAAGTAATGGTTTTTTTTATTTACTTGTATAATTCTTTTATATTCATGTATTTTATTCTTTGTTAGTTATCTTGTAATAGTGAATACATTTTTTTAATTTGATTTTGAATTATGTTGAGGAGTTAATCCGATGCTAATAAATAGAATAGAATAGAAACTCTTTATTGCACACAAATTGAAGGAAGAACAGTACACGACAAGAAACAAGAAATACAGGAGTGCGCAAAGGCGGACTTATGACTGAAAGTGATTTCTCACAGTCAACCTTATAACTAATTCATATATATAAAAATCGCGGGTAAATAGCCTTTCCCCAGCGACATTATAGTCCGCCTCCAAGCCGGACTGGCTCCTCCTCGGGGGTGATATTGGCTGCGCCTGAGGCTTCGACCTCGGGCACAGCCAGCTAGTTCGGAAACAATAAAAAAAATATAACTAATTACCGCATTTCTTTCTTAAGAGTTCCTTCTTAAAATTTTGATTACATTTATAAGATAAACCAATGCGCTCACGTCGATTTAAATGGTGTGATGTGGGTGCGATGGTATCGTTTCCCCTCCACGCGCAAATTTGTCCTTCACCCTGCATCCCCTTGGAAAAATACTCTGATATACAAAAATGATCTTTGAGACTCTTGGGGCATGGAGCCCGCTGGACGCGATCTGTTTTTCAAAGAAATTGGGAAAACTACTCATTGACGCGTCTGGGGACTGCGCCACCGCGCCCGGGCGCAT
This sequence comes from Nematopogon swammerdamellus, assembly GCA_946902875.1. Taxonomy (NCBI): domain Eukaryota; kingdom Metazoa; phylum Arthropoda; class Insecta; order Lepidoptera; family Adelidae; genus Nematopogon; species Nematopogon swammerdamellus. The sequence goes on from OX336345.1 coordinate 17,884,570, forward strand.
TTCAAGCAGCGGATCAGCCTGGCGATCGAGAGGGGGAACGCCGCTTCAGTCATATGGGCCATGCCAATTTATTTTTATAGTTAATCTAGTAATTATTGTTAGGTCTAGGTTTAATTATTTTGAAGTATTTTATTTGAAATTAAGTATTATTTAAGACAAAAAAAAAGATCTTAGACCGTCTGGTTTTAAACTTTCTCTATGACTATTTTAAGTTATGGAGAAATGTGTTATTGTTTGTTCCTTACACAACTTGAGCTTGAGCGTCAATGTAATGAAGAATAGAGCGCTGACAAGTTCAGAAGAAAGCGGACGTCAAAATGATTGATTTTATCAATGGATTAGCTTTGAGAAAGGCATACAAGGACCATTTAGACCTATAGAGAACGATCGCATAGGAATAATTGCTGTGGGAACTGAGAGTTGACTGAGCATTATGTCCACGGCCGACGGCCCATCTCAGAAAGTGCTTTTACTATCGTTTATTGTTTATTGTATAGCTAATTTCATCACCTACGCTTGGACATGTCGAAAATTCCGCCAGTTCTAATTCAATACGAAGAAGAACTGACAAATAAACTTCGTAAGTCACAATGTGTTGTTATTTAGTACCTTATAAGTTTTACAGTAGCAAAATTTTTTTTCTCTGTATTCTTATAATTTTTAGTTATGTATCTATGTTATTGCTTAGGCTAAAATTATTAATCCCTTGCCATGGCTAGACCCAGAAAGTTACAATTGTAAATTTGTTTAACTAAAATGTGACGAACTCAAGTGTACCGATGGTACCTAAGATGGAAATGAATAAATGAAATGAAATAATTCATCCATACTACCGCTCACAAGCATGTGATTAATATGATTATAAATACTTAAGAATCTGACCACTCTGCGTATTTACATTACCTACATCTTGTGTCGCCAATCGTCAATTTTGATTCATAAATATTTATTTTATTTGACTATCTCACGTAAGGTTGTGCAAGTACTTTCAACTCCCAAAGTTTCTATCAATAGCCCTATCGGTCACGAATTCACTTATAATTCTCTCACTTCCCACATCATCCGCTTTAGCCTTACATAACCTGTCATCAGTATCAACTTTTAATTTCTTGAAGACTCCGATAGTAGGTACAGGTTGTGTAAGGCGATGGAGTATCTCACTTCGCGGAAGTTATTAATGTGCATTACTTCCACAGGCTCTGATAGCCTGGTACTTGTGCAATTATAACCAGTATGTTACAAAGAACAGATTTATTGATACCTGCGTACCTACCATGTAAAATCTATTTTATTTATGGTCGGACAAGACTAGACTCATTTTTATTCGATTTCATACATGTCATATTTCCTGGCTGGAATACGGCAGAAATTCTTGTCGTTTGTACCGGAACGACCAAATGGTTAACTGCACGTCCGCATATGATTTTCCGAACTAGTAAACAAACTGCAAATCGCGTATACAAAACACGGGTGATTTTTTGACGATGCAGATCCTTTCAGGGTGTTAATCTGTATAAAAAACTAAGTAGATTAAAAAAAACGGTGGCGAAATTGTAGATACATTTTCGAAAATACGTAAGCTTGAAATGTGTGGAGAACGCAATTCTCTTTTTTTTTTTTAATTTCCCCATCGTTACTTTTTTAATTGGTTGGTTTAATCTACTTGGTTATTGATCCAAATCAACCCCCTGAAAAGACCGTAAAGATCATAAAATCAACCTGTATATTCAGGAACAACGCAGGTCACGTTGAAACACAGGTCAGAGAGGTGAATAACGTTCGTGTAGCCGTCCAGACACACTGGTAGACCACTGAAGACATTTCGGTTACAATAAAACGTCCAACAAGGGGAATTAAAATAATAAATAAAAAAAGCTTTTAACCGCAGCTTTCCCTATGGGAATTCCTGTTCAAAACGTGCATATTTGATCTACTTATCCAAAATTCCAGCTCTAGAAGTTACCTGGATGACGTGTTTTAAGACGTGAGCAAGAAACTATGGGAATTCCTGTTCAAAACGTGCATATTTGATCTACTTATCCAAAATTTCAGCTCTAGAAGTTACCTGGATGATGTTTTAAGACGTGAGCAAGAAACAAACGGACTGCTGGTATATTTAAAATTATACAATAGAGGAGCAGCATAATTCATCATAAACGAAAATGTAGAATCTCTAAGACAACTTTGTCTTTTCTCCGTTCGTATTGACGGCAAAGTATTCAAAGTTAAACGTTGAGTACAGCGACTTCAATATCGTAAAGCATATTACAGAGACCATTATGATCGTGTCACGAAGCATGTTCCATATTACGCGAATGGAGCTGGGGTTCTAACAAGACATAGTGCCCGTCATGTCGTTCCAAAGACACGTATCCCATATATGGATTAAATATGTGAGAAACGTGGTAGATGCTTTCTTCCTGATCTCTATACGTGGAAGTATGGCTTACGCCACAGCCGTGTATGTGAGTGACGTAATAATATGAAAGTGATTTTCTTGCACACCTTACGAGCAATGAAATGCGACAGATATTATTAAAATAATGAGGGAAATAGAAGGTTACATCTGAGACTAAGTAGATAAAATATGTAATCGACGAGATTTAGTAATAATTGATGTTGCAAAAGTCTTAAAGTTACTACAGACGGGGAAATTGTAAAACTAAGAAAACCATTTGAGAATGCAAAATACACTGTTTAAGTATCTGTTGATTTTGTCATAACATAAATTCTAATTTGGGTTAATTCGGTTAATGTGCGAACTCTGAACTCCATCTCGAAGCAATATAACGCATGTTTCAAAACGGCAATCAATGAAATCTTTCACTGTATTTTATTGATCTTCCGTCAACATTGTTTATGGGAAATTTTACACTATCGCTGTGTATTCAATTCTTACGAATATTCCACTTATGAAAAGCGATCGTTGAGTTAAAACTATTACCTTTTAACCCGTCACAATTTCATTGCGGCACGATGTTAAAGTTATACATATTATGTAAAATGTGCTAAATGTGTGTCAACCTCAATTCCGGCTAAGTTATTTTGTATGTGGTTATAGAAATTGTCTATCGATAATATATGGTTGAATATTTGACCCCGGGCTTTCTCTTGCCCTCTGACATTGTTTTGTAACAACTTACTGAGCTCGATGTGGAAGTGGTGTGTTTGTTTACTTGTGTTTTGATTTCACGTGTTCGTTTCATTCTAAACCTAGTCAGGTTTATCAGCTGTTACATAATTAAATAAATAATAATAATATTTTATTTATAAGTTGTGTTTGTTGTTGTTTCTTTGTTTTGAGTTTAATAAATATAATTCAAATATCTTTAAAATTCAAAATTAATTTCATTCCTATTAAACTAATACAAAATATTTTTTATTAATATGTGCATATTAATAAGAAATATAATAAAAGGTAATACTCACTCTGAAACTACATTTGATGAATTTTTATATATTAATATTATTTATAAAATTACACAATTAATACAGATATTTCGACTGTGTTGTCGTCATCAGTGAAAAATATAACATATTATGTATGGTGTTGATATTTATTTATGTTTGTTATAAACTACATTTATACCAAACAGCGAGGTGCACGCACATTTCACACGAAACGCGAGAAACATACGCATTCCAGCAGTCCGAACGAATTACGGCAAAACAAACATGATTTTCGATGGCGCACAACTTTTTAATAAACTACCAAAAGAGATAAGAGACTTAGAATCAGATAATGTGTTTAAATTAAGTGTAAAAAAATTCTTCCAAAATGACTAAAGTTTTATACTTACCTTTGTAAACGCATCTTATCAATATTTCAATTCCGTGTCTGTCTGTCTGTCTGTTTGTTGGTCTGTCCGTCTGTTTACTGAATAGTTTTGTTTGATTAATTATGTTTACCAATCATACGTCTAGGACAAAAATTGTTTGTACATTATCATATGTTTAGTTTAAAAATTAAATTTTAAGTACTTATTTGCTTTGTAACAATTTGTAATCTCTATAAGCGAATGTTCACACGTTCTTTGAGGTAATAAAGATTCTTTAAACCGAAAATTAACATCATTGCTCACTGATATTAAATAATGTTTAGATTTTGTTTTTGTAAACTTAGCTTTTCCTCTGATTTAGGCTTGTCACAAGTCGATTTCCATCACCGGTTATGATAGTGCTATATTTTCTAAGTCACATAACATCGCAGACAAAGTTAACATAGCGGGTATCGTACTCTTGCATGTTATGCAAATACGTGCTCGCTCATATCTAGATCATCAACACACATCCGATGACACACTGACAGAGCAATGCGCACGCGCAGGGGCATCGGACTACATAGAATCTTGTAGTAGAGCACAGCACACATAAATTACTATCATAATATTAAATTTAATGCTATTTACAAACACATTGAGTTTGTTTGTTTATTTTAATTTAGTCTTTCTTTACAGTATTTTATTTATTTTCTAGCAAACGGGTGCTGCAGATAATATTCTATTTATTACCGATTACGACCTAGATAGATGCATTATTTGAGGGCGTTGCTCATAGGGTGGTACCGACTTGTTTAGTTTTCCTAAAGTATATTTTCTAACTTGTCAGCTAAATTTCTCTTTTTCGTTGCCTTCTTCAGCGACAGTTCTTTAACTCTTCGTTCTTCTATTAACTCCTTTCTTTTATTTTATCAACTTCTTTTGTTTTGTACATACGGCCGATTTCATCGGCTTTGGCTAAAATGTAGATGACGGTTAACTTCTGTCAAATGTATGGGAAATTTAACTTTAACGAATAGATAACGGTTGGACTGGACTTAACCTGAGATGTTATTATCTGAGTGTGCTATATTTGTATAGAGTTGCTACCAAATGGTACTTATTTGCCCCTTACTCGGTGGTAGGCTCAAATTATAGCCGACTGGCTTGATACTACCGTACTGGACGTAATACGGCCGCATAGCAGCCTCGTCTGTGTTTTCTTCTAGTCAGTATAGCCAGCAATGCAATGGAAAGTTCCCGATATGACACCTACCTTGCCGGAAGTGATATCGGCTGAAAGAGCATGTGCTTTAACCAAAAAAATTAATAAATGGACGAATACAAATTTGAAAAAGAATTAACTTTTTAAACCAACTAAATAAATAGGATCGTCAAATTAAGAAGATATTCTCACTTACGTCCTCACCAATTTTAAGCGTAACTCATTATATCGAGTATATATACAAGTCAATCTAAATGCTATAGAAAACCTGTTAAGTGAGAACGTTGTACACATACAGAGGGTTCCGTAGCCATATGTTCCTTCTTGTTGCACGTATAGCGAGTGTACGCAGCAATCAGACGGTCGCATTTGCACGTATCTCGCGTGCGGCACACCTTATTTTCAACCGTCTACCTATTACGGTTCAAAAGATACAGCCCTCGAACGGAAAGACAGACAGACAGACGTCGTAGGCTTAGTAATAGGCTTCCGTATTGATACGGAACCCTAATAACCCAATATCAACTCCGAGGCATCTCGGAAGGCAGTGTGATGTCTGATGTAACTATCGGCAATGAAATTTAGATAGGCGTAATCCTATCTATTATGTCCGTTGGTATTTAATGATCTGCTTGAGTGGGTAATGAGAATATTGAATACCTTCCTCTGGTAATATAATTAATGGTGCGTATGATCATGATTAAATGATTGATGATTGCTCTCTTGACAACGATAAGTTTTGAATTAAAGAGCCCGTCGCTTTCTCTTTATGATTGAAGTTAACTTTTTGCAAAGTACTTTCTTGTAAGTATTGATTTATAATAATTTTAATCAAGAGTATATATCATGCTATATTATATGAATCGATTAATGTATTCCTTGATCATTGATCACATTATGAGATCATAAATTGAACAATATCCAGACAAAAATAAATAAAGAAAATTATATAATAGTGTTATGTTTTATTTATTGAAGTAAAGTTGTTTTTTTTAAATAGATTTTTTTTTATTGAACACACAACATTAACAAAAATAATTAAATCTAGACCTAAAAATAAATAAATTAAAAATCTAACTATAAATAAAAATAGTCGTCCATAGGGATCATAAGCATGGCCCCCATGACGGAAGCGGCGTTCCCCCTCTGGATCGCCAGGCTGATCCGCTGCGCTGGTTGAAATACGCCCGGGCACGGCAGTCACTGGTAAAGACATGATAAAGTAGCGGATTTTTTAAATTTACCTTACTTTGATTGTACTGTCATTGCCGACATCTCACATGACACCTCTAAAACTTCTACTTAAGTTTTTTTCGAGCCTTTCGAAATGTCGTGGGTTACATAAAAATACATTTGAAAGCACAAAGTAAATATAACTAGGTAATTAGCCGTCGGCGGCTCCTTTGGTCATACTCAATAGTAGATCTATAAGGTCAATATATCTAATGTGCTTAAATATACTTAGCAAATTGTTCATACAATCTGTATTGTTTATTTCTAGTTGCGTAGCCGGCACTCCCTGTGAAAATGTTTGATAATAATCACATCATTATTTCTTTTACAGCATGAATTAACGTAACTGCCACATAATAGATTATCATCTACTCTATGGGTTACTTTTTAGTTCTCTATCCAAATACAGATAACAACTGGGAAGTTTCGCAAAGCCTTTCATCTACTGTCTTTCTGTTAACCGGCGAACGTACGTCGCATAAAGACGATGAATCTAAAAGTACAAAGGAAGTGATGCGGAAGATAGCAAACGTTCTCATTGGATACAGTTAACGTGTACTTATAAAGATATTACTAAAGTAAGACTCAATGATTACAAAAATTATATAAATAACATGAATGTTTTCTTTGTTACAGTTGGCAGCCTGGATCAGAGTGCAGAGTCATCGGAGATTCAGTCGGAGACGTTGGCACTACCGGAGTACGAGAGTGGTTCGGAAGAGTCGCAGTCTCAGGAACAAAAGGGAGCAGCTACGCACGGGCTCTCCGACCACCTCATTGAGCTCCAAGGAGGACATCAGACCTTCTTCCCATCTTTCGCAAGCCTGTTCGAACCGAGACAACAACCCTTGCGACTCGGTTATAACAATCAAGAGGCTGCTTACAGTCAAAGACCAAATTCATACAGATCCCTCTTGAACTATCCACTTTTCGGAGGCTACAGGAATTTGGACAGCTTTGGAAAACAACAAACCACTCACGCCGCCTTAGCAGACGCTAATCCAGGTATACTCGGATCGGGCAACTTTGGCGTCATCAAAGGAGGCACTTTCCTTGCTCAGAGCGAAGGAGACGATTTCGACAGTTTCAGCTCTTACTATAACAACGGACACGGACGTCCATCTTTAAACATCGGCTATGCAACGAACCCGAGGCCCAACTTCAACCAAGACCAATTCGCCAACTTTAGAGACTTCGCAGATATCAACACACCGTCCAACTCAGCTTTCTCTCACTTCGTCGTAGTCTACGCAAACAAAAATGCTACAATCGAGGAGGTGAACGAAAAAACGAAGAGGACGATGTCGGAACCGAAAAACATAATAGAAACACTCGAATTGCTGGACAATGCGGAACCGCAATCAGTTAAAGAGCCCAAAGTATCGAAAGTAAAAGCGAAGTTGGCAAAGACGAAACTTCCGGAAAAGAAGCAGTACTGGAAGAAGACTGGGAAGTCGCAGGCAGAGAAACAAGATTTAGAAGAGCCGCTATTAGCTCTAAGTTAGAAAAGACAGTGAACTCTAAAGACTAGAAGTGTTTCGGTGCTCAAAGACTGGATTTTAATCTCATGCAAATCATTTAAAAAATTCATTTGGTATAGAGTCAGTTCTATTTAATTCACGCAGTAGTCGGTGTCTTCATAATCAATGAATGATTTTGCAAATTAGGAGACAAATGACAAATGTAATGACAACTGGTGTATCACCGTATTATGGTAACGTGTCTTTTAAGTTGTTTACTAGATAAATTAATTGTATAACGATGCGGCAATGTGAGAAATTGTGTAAGAGGACAGAGTGCGCGCGGACGGACGAATGCGAGATGAATGTTTCGGCTCGTTATGTGTTTGAATTAATTAAATTGATGACAAGTAATAAATTAATTCTATTCACATTCTTGGAGTTTTAATAATCGTTATGTGTCAGATTTGATTATGGTTGTAATAAATCATGTCAACGGTTTTGCTTATTTTATGAAGTGTGATGCTACCAACCACTACGCTCATTTCTGGAAACGATGAAAGCTACCCGGCATGCTATTTCTTACAACTTCTAACATTTCACTGTAAGACCATTGTCAACGGTATCTCCTTATGATGGCAAAATGTACACCGATTATTTGAAAACACATATCGTTTCTCAAAATCGCTAGAATGTGGAATTGTAGCGGTGAGTGTGTTTCCGAATACTTTCAACTTGATACCTTAATCTGTGACGAGGGTCTGCAAGTCAAACATGCCACTTCGCTGAACGTGGGTTCGCGAGGTCATTGGATTTGTCTGTGTGCAAAAGACCATTGGTTGATAGGTTCTTGGCTCGATGCGGCCTCAGTCCATATTAGTATTCGTGACCAATATTACCCTTTATAAATCCAATTAATTTTTTAAATCATATTATAGTTAAAAAAAGTGGAAATTACATAATATTATTTTCTAACGATAATCGTAAATAATGCCAACTAGCAGCGCCATCTACTGGTTGCAAGCGTAACTTGATCTACGCTAATTCCGCTACCTATGTAATTTTAATAATAATTCGTTTCATTCAATTCAACCTTCTTCTGTCGTCGTAATCGTACGTAACTCGTACGGCGTACGTACCGCGTACGTAGTTGCGTTGCGAACTGCGACTAGCGAAGTCAGTCGCGTCAAGAATATTTTGGAGAAACATTCTGAATGAATTTCCTAGATGGAGCCACTATCTCTCGTTCGAACGTGAAAGTATCCGTTAAATAATAAATATAGAACTAGGTATGTCATATTTTCTCATGGCTTCCTTTGTAAAATTATTATGAGTACACATATACGTTCCTATATGTTTAAGGGTGTGTTAGGGTGGGTGTGTGTTTAAGGAATACTCTTTTCTATTCTGTGGTTCAGGCAAGTCGCATGATGTCTTTTGGTAATACCTAGCACGCTTTGAGTTTACATGAATATAAACTCAGCCCTGAACAGTTATCCTACTTTGTTTATTGATCTTATCTTATAGTTTAGTGAACACTGGTTCAGAAAGTGGAGGGTCGAGGTCAATCCGGATAAGAGCAAGAGGTGAGAGTCAGGTCCATTGTGGTAAGTAAACAATTCGATTTTGCGATCACCGCATTCCATTAACCTAGGTACCTATAGTTTTACCCGTCTACTTCACTGTTTTTACTATTATTATCTTAGCTACATAATCTAACATTGAAACATTCTATTTGTTTGCTTTTTCGGGTTCCGTATCCGCACGGAAGCCTATTACTAAGCCTACATACATACATACATATCACACACGCTGAATCCCGACAATCGGGGTAAGCAGAGTAATCGGTGTTGTGCTGCAAGAACTCGGGTAAATTACAGCACAACACCGACCACCACGTTTCGCAAATTATTCGAACAAGATTCAATCGATCAAGCAGCAAGTAACCGACTTTTCCCACCCAACAGGTGCAGATCTTCGGCGGTGCCATACCATGGGTCGCAGAGGTGAAGTACCTGGGCGTCACACTAGACAGAAGGCTCACGTTTGCGACTCACATCAAAAACGTGAGCGCCAGAGCCGCAAGCATTTGTGGCCGTCTCTACCCCATGCTAAACAGGAAAAGTAAATTGTCACTTAGAAACAAAGTGACAATTTACAAGACCTGCATCAGACCCGTCATAACCTCCGCACACACCATCTTTCCACAGGTTTCTTCAAGGGGGCGTACCGACATGACAACCCGCTGGTCGCTAGCGCTTGCGACTACCGACTGCGGGATCCATCGACCAGGCGCCCCCTGTCGATACTAACACATCCGTTTAACTTCGCAGGTAAAGAGCCTCCACGCCGCGCAGCCGCCGACGTGCAGGACGCAACCCAGTGAAGTTTCTTGCCAGTTCTTCTTCACTGTGATAATCGAACTGGCAGACATGTTTTTCCTTACAGCACCATCGCCCCGGCAGCCGCCGGTGGCGATGTCGAGCGAGGAGGCCAACCGATAATCACCGATTCATTCGCTGTTCTCCTCACCACAGGCAGCTGCAGCAGTCGAGAGACTGCAGAACGTGCCAGCAGCAGTAGCGGCTTCGATGCCGCTCGCCCCTAGCCAGCAGTCGGTCACGGCGACCCCCCTAACTTAGGGAGGACAAAGTGACCGACTATTATAACGCCAGCCAGCCGCCGGCCACGGCAACCGCACTATTTTACTTATAGCGGACAAAGTGACGGCAGGCCTCGCGCGGTCTACCGCGCAAAAAAGACCGGTAACGGTGTGATAGTCTTACGACTAATACCTATTTTCAGATGCTGAATCCTGACTCCTGTTGGATGAGGTAAAAACCTCGTTCTCTCTCCATTAGCAAATAGTAATTAAAAACATTTGCACACGAACGAAATAAATAAGTAGGTAGGTAAGTATTAATTCGTGTTTTCCGTTCAGTTCACCGTAGCCAACACGACCGATTCTCCGACGAAATTGGGAGGCTATGTCTAGCTGTGGACGTCTATACGCGTTTGCATGCTCAGCGACGTAATACAAACTCTTTGATTTTGCTATAATTCTAACATGCGTCATTCATGCATGACACACCATTTCGAATTCGCTTTTCCACGGTGGACTATTTACGTATGGTCAGCAACAAAAGTGGAAATCGATTTCTTGGTATAACTGTTTTATACGTATGTCTGCTCACCGTGGACAAATGGTTATTAGAACGAGCACTGTACTGGTAAGTATGCTAAGGTTCTTGAGATATGTTTCCACTTTTGGTATTGAACTTACTAGAATGACGTAGGATATGATTGATTAGCTTGTTGAAGTTCTGGTGTAGTTCAGTGTACATTGTGCGTTCTCGAGTAGAGTCGTTTCTGTGAAATAAGGTGTTAATATGAGAGTATAATAGGCAGTCAAAAATGCATAACCAGTTTTTAATTTTCACATTTACAGTTGGATTACTTTGCCGTGTCTGCGGTGAGTAATTTTTGGTTCTCCATATACATATTATGCTCTATTTATTTAAATATTCATAATGCGTTTATGTTATATATAATTAAGACAAATATAACATATATAAATCTGGATTTCAATTAGCTATTAATTTTGCAATAGGTTTGGCGTTAAATAAACAAAGGCAAGTTTTTGCAATTATCATTTACGACTAAATATACAGTAAAGGTAGCGTGCGCCGCTCCACGGCTAGGTGGACGGATGATCTAAGAAAGGTAGCCGCCAGTCGGGAATGGATGTATGAGAAGAGCGGAATACCGCGTGTGGTGGCGTGCCTTGGGAGAGACCACAGAGCATCGAATAGCGCGCGCGCTGCTCTGTGGAAGAGACCTAAATCCAGCAGTGGACCGATACATGCTGATGATGATGAAATAGAGTGAGATTTTAAAGATTTTAAAGAAGAAACAATTTTCATTTAGGTTCTCTTTTTTTTTTTTTTTATGGAAACTGACACGGTTGGCTACATCACCTACAACATCTGTGATGTCAGCCCATAACACCGGGTGAACTAGGTGCTATGTCAGTGCTTCCCTTCATTTCGCGCCTTCATTTCTCTTAATGAGATATCAATAAAACTAACTAAATTACAAGAGTCTAAGACTGTGAAAGTTTTTATGGAACCAGCAGAGCTGGCTACATTCACCGGTAATATCATTATCCCTTAGATTGTTTCTGTCGGAATTGGGTACGATGCCAATGCTTCCCATCGTCTGCGATGGTCACACTGAACTGTACTCTTTACACCAATCTCTTAACTCTTCTCTACAGTATCAGAATGCGTCTGGAACCTCAACAAGGATCTGCCCTTCAAAGACCCCATTTTCTTCCGACGCAACAGTCGAGGCAGACAGGCTCGGCTGGTCCTACCATCTAGCGAGAAGGGACTCCAGCTTGGAGGCAACGAGGCTGTGGAGGTATTCTGCCCGGGAACAGGAAACTATGTACACCAACTCGGTAAGACCTTTCTCTCTTCTCTTTTTTATGAAAGCCAGCATGGGCCGCTGTGCCGGGGGACCAATGGCGCAGTCGGCAGAGCAAAATTCACCTCCCTTCGTGAAACCAGTCTCAGAGAACATGGCAACAGCAGACAGCGGACTTTGCTGACGGTTGCTGCGTTGTCTAGCCTGTTAAAATGACGTTTGAAAAGCCCCGGTAAAAGGATTCGAAAAACACACTCGCCGAGAGACAGTTCCACACCACGGCCGCGGCGGAGGCACAAAGAAACGATTTCGGAAAATGATGAGTTCTTAAAAGCCTAATATTAACAACAAAATGGTGCTGAGCCTCTGCCATTATTGTTGCGGAGATATATTGGATGGCGGGGAATAAGGGATGCTAGTTCCTCATATCAATTTGTATTAAGTTTCAAAATTATATGACCTTTACCATTACAAACATTCAAATGTCCCTGTGTCGCGTCGCCTGTTAACTTGTAATTTCCATTTATAAGCATTACTACACTGGCGGCCGTGGACTGGAAAACGTAGTTTAGAACGACGACATAGTTACAGTTCGTCACCTAAAAGCAATAGTTCCGTACTGATGAAGGCTGAGAGGACTGAAGAGCATTTGAGTGACGTATGCCCAGCAGTGGACGTGTAAACGCTGACTGATTGAGTGACTGACCCATTACATCTCGACTTCTATAAATTATTTTTTTCGAATTATCAAGGTGGCATCAACGACGTATCATAGCATTTGAAATCGTCGTTCATCACAGAATATCCATGGGCATCGTTAGCCGTCTGTGATTTGGTGGAACGATACTATATTATGTCACGCTTCCCATTTAAAAAGTCACGTTTACCCCAGCACTCATCATCTCATGCATCACCCACTACTGTTTGAGCTTACTATCACTCAAAATTACTCATATAGCGCTAATGTATGGTTTCAGGCCGCGACGAGGTCGGAGCGACTTGTGTCAGCGGGACGGAGATCAAGATCGACGGCTTGAAGAAGACGGTGAAAGACCTGGAATGTACGAAAGCTGTAAGCGGCGACCTCCGGAATAACAATAGAAGTTGCGCGGGGAATAAAGGAAGCATTCTGAGCATAGGGTGAGCAAAAAAAAAATTCCGATATCATTAATCCGATATCGTTAAACTGTAGGTCCCTTCCCTTCTTACCTTACTAGGTGGTAGGGTTTATCCCGGCCGGGTTGGTACAACTGCACTGAGCGAAACGTCGGTCGAAACGGCTATATAAATAGTTCGTGTTTTCCGCCCAGTTCAGTGTAGCCGGCGCGAAATGAAGGGAAGCACTGACATGGCACCTAGTTCACCCGGTGTTATGGGCTGACATCACGGATGTTGTAGGTGATGTAGCCAACCGTGTCAAGTTTCCATAAAAAAAAAAATTAAAAAAAAATCATAATTTACATCATTTAAGTAAATGCATGCCAATCTCAAAAGACATCAGCGGATCAAAGAAAGTAGCGGCTATTTGCCTTGATCTCTCAAAAGCCTTTGAGACAGTGAATCACAATCTATTATTGTCCAAACTTGAATGGTATGGTGTTAGAGGGGTAAGTGGGCATCTACTTAGGTCATTTCTTGAAAACCGTCTACAAACAGTCGAAGTGAGCATATTAGGGAAAAAACTGAGATCCAGTCCGGGTCAGGTAACAATTGGGGTACCTCAGGGCTCCTCTCTTGGAAATTGTCTATTCATAACATTTCTAAATGACATTGCAAAGCTAGATGTTGACGGTAGCATCATACTATATGCCGATGACACAACCATTGTAGTGTATGGGGAAACAACACATGAATTAAAAACTAAAATATCAATTATAATGGATAAGGTAAAGGATTGGTTTGTCTGTAATGGACTCATACTTAACTCTGATAAAACAAACATTATATTCTTTAATGGAAAAACATTAACATCTAATATAAATGTCCAACTCACAGACTCAACATCACTCACAAGCGTAGAAAAGACAAAACTGCTGGGATTCAATATTGACGCTGCTCTCACGTGGAAGCAGCACGTCGATGAGCTGTGCGGGAGGATGGCGAGTGGTATATATGCAATGAAGAAACTTAAACCACTTATATCTGAAGAAGCATTAAAACAGACCTACTTTGCATATGTTCACTCCCTCCTGTCATACGGCATCATCCTGTGGGGAAATTCCACCGACAGCGAACGTGTACTTGTTATGCAAAAAAGAGCAATAAGGGTCATGGCTAACACTGACAGAACTACATCGTGTAGAAAATATTTCAGGGATCTAAAAATTATGACCTCTGTTTCTTTATATGTTCGTGAAATAATCATGTATGTAAGACAGAATATTGAAACATTTGAAGTAAATGAAACAGCATACTCTACAAGGAACACGGGTCGCCTACGACCAGTTCCACATCGGTTGGCAATGGCGGAAAAGCTGCCTAGGGTGATAGGTCCAAAGTTGTATGAGATTCTACCTGAGAACCTAAGAAGGGAAATAGATGACAACAAATTCCGCATCCGTCTGAACAATCTGTTACATGAAAAATGCTTATATAAGCTATGCGAATTTATAAAGTGAATTGATAATGTATTTAAATACATAACAAATAATATAACAAATAGGTACCTACACAATTTGTATCCTAAGTAAGTGCTTTAGTTACTTACGAGTATGTATTGACGTGCCTCATGGAGTGTACATGCACTGTATATTTTCAGCTCTGTATTTGTGTGCTCTATGATTTGCTAATAAATATCTTTGTCTTTGTCTTTGTCTTTGTCATCTCCATATTCCGAAACTCCATAATCCGCAGTGTCGGATTTTTTTTTCGATTAGTTCGATCAGTCGTACTTCTGATATGGGAGCTTTTTTTTATGTAACCTGATACGGTTGGCTTTATCACCTACTACATCCGTGATGCCAGCCCATAATACCTTGGTGTAGTAGGTGTCATGTCAGTACTTCCCTTCGGTATGCCGGCTACACTGAACTGGACGGAAAACACTATTTAAATATCCGTTTCAATCGACATTTCATTCAGTGCGGTCGTACCAACCCGGGCGGGTTAAACCCTACCACCTAGTAAGTTTTTTCACTAGGTGCCATTCTTTACTTTGATCGTGTTGGCTGGCTGGCTACAATGAACCGAAAAGAGAACTCGAGAACTTTTCACAGCCATTAGAGACTAATCCTCGTCTAGTGCAGTAGTATCAAAGCTGGCTCGGTCTACTCTACCCTATAGTGGGAGTAGGGCAGGGGTGGGCAAACCTTATCAGTAAAGGCCAAAATAGATTTTTTTTTTCGTATAGTTAGGTACTTATATCATATTCCTTTATTTATTTTTATAGTTTCAAAAAGCAAAATAATTATTGCTTTTAAGACTATTTATTACTATTTTACAAAGTGGTACACATTTTGTAACAATCACTCCTTAACTATAAAACGAGCACGTAATTTGACCATCGCTGGAGTAGGGGAAGAGACCTACTTACATATTTACAGTCCGCGCGCGAGCTCCGAGGAATCGGTATTTGTGGAAATAAATTTATTATAGAATTTGTATAGAATTTTAATATTATACATTTGTATAATATTACTCGCCTAGTATAGTATAATCATCACAAAATGTGAATCTCCATAAAAATTCTATACAAATTCTATAATAAATTAATTTCCACAAATACCGATTCCTCGGAGCTCGCGCGCGGAGTGTAAATGAAATCCGAATCATGGCTTGACCGATTGAAAATACTTTTATGGGTTTTTAAATTACCGTGGTTGTTAAACATTATTAAGAACCGTGAGTAAAGCTGTTTTGTTTTAAAAATAATGAAAATACTTGATTGCTCCAAGAAACATTTGACAGTAACAAACGCATTTGAACATTTACACGAGGTGCAACGTGCAATTCCTACTGAGATTTCTTCGCGTCAACCTTTGGCTGTTTGCGAATCGATATAGTGAAATGTAGTAAAAGAGTTGAGTGTGACAATTGAAGGTGAAATAATCCTTCCTTCCTTTACCTATAATAAAATCCAACGTCTGCTTTCTGTCTGAGTGTCTGAGTGTCTGAATGTCTGAGTGTCTGTCTGTCCGCTTATAACTCGAGAACCACTGAACCGATTTTAATAAAAAAAAAATCTACGGATAGCTTGATTCTTCCCATCAACTATAGGCTACTTACTATCACGCTAAATGGCTTATGAGGTTAGCAGTGAAGTGAAATATGAGAGCGGGCGGAGCCGCGGGCACATTACCTAATAATATGAATAACTATCGGGGCTTCGCGCCCCGTCTTCAGTCCTCGCTTCCGAGTGGTACAGTGCGCGACAGTGACGCACGTATACGCCCCGGCACGTAACTTGGCCTCTGTGCGAGCGGGACAGCGTTATACCAACGATCGCATGCGTATAACGCCGTCCCTCTCGCACAGAGGCCAAGTTACGTGCCGCGCGCTATACGAGGCCTAAGAAGGATCTAAGAGCTGCGTGACGTCGTCGCCCCGCAGCCTGGCGGATACGGAGCTCGACGAGATGGGGGTGGTGGTGGCCTTCGAGTCTAGTACCACCACCTATCGCTCGTAGCTAGTCTCGCGTCGTCTCGGAGAGCTCCGTAGCCATGGTCTGCACCCGCCGGCGTGCTTGGAGGCCTAAACCTCCCACCTCCGCGCCGGCGGAAATAGTTTTCGTTTGTGTTTATATTAATTTTGTATATTTCTACCATGTAATTATGTATATAGGATTAATATGAACATGTATACAAGAGAAAAAGCGTGATATTATAGAAAGAATAACTTATTAATAATACTACATGTACATGCTAGTTGAATAAAAACTATACTTGTGTAAATATCTGAAATTGATGCACCCCGAAGTTGAAAGAACATATGCCTCTGAAACACTAGACATGACATTCACCACTAACGAGGCACTCTAAAGAATATTATCACTGTTTGCAGATACAACAGCCCAGCAGGATGGCTCCAGCTCATAGAAGTTTGCTACGACCACAGAAGGAGTATCCCTCTATACGCACGACACACTGTATACGGATCAGCTATTGGTGGTGCGTAAATGTTCGGTAAAGAATAATTCAATGTTACATTCTTGGTTACATTCTACCAATTTTTGATACATTTTTTTTTCTTTTTTCTAGAGGTTATGCACAATACTATTCAACTTGGTACGATCAACCGGTTTGTGCCGTGTGGGGCCGGTACTTTAAAAGAATAGCCCCACTGCATCTCTCCCCGCGTATGTCGTAAAAGGCGACTAAGGGATATGACTCCCTTCTTATATTACTAGGTGATAGGGTTTAACCCGCCCGGGTTGGTACCACCGCACTGAATGAAAGGTCGGTCGAAACGGCTATGGAAATAGTTAGTGTTTTCCGTCCAGTTCAGTGTAGCCGGCACGACCGAAGGGAAGCACTGACGTGGCACCAAGTTCACCCGTTGTTATGGGCTGACATTACGGATGTTGTGGGTGATGTAGCCAACGGTGTCAGTTTCCATAAAAAAACCGTTTAGAAGTTATGATCCTATGACAGACGGACAGACGGGCGGACGTAAGCACGAGTTACACCATTACGTTCCGTTTTCACCTCTTTGAGGTACGGAAACTAAAAAAAGTAAAACGTACTTAAAATATACCTACGCCATCACGGTGACAAATCGGTGGGTACTAAATTAAAACTACGTAATTAGTTAGGTATTTTTCATATATTGCCCTAAGGAAGAACATGTGGTATCAAACGCCTAACGAATCGTATTGATGAATTTACTTTACACACTTATATGAGTCAGTAAATTTGTTAGCGTGCATGCGTCCACTGATGTACATACGCCTCTCCAATCTTCCTCCACTGATTTCCGCCTTCGTCCTTGGTGTCGTTGTCCCACATAACGGGTGATCTTCCCAAAACCCGTTTTCCCTGCCACGACCGCCATTGCAGGATCTAGTAACTACAACGGTCGACGTCTCGTCGGCTGACGTACCCAGCACAGCAGCCCAATGTTGTACAATTTTGACACAAATCTTATTTCCAGGAGCTTTCGTCGGAAACGACAGACCAGGATTCAAAATGAGTAGACTACCTATCAACGTTTCGCTGGCGTCCGCTTACAAACAGAAAACACAATTCAACAGGTTCATCAGGCTTCTTGGAAATGATCGAGCTAATTACTATATAAATAAGAACAACTTTTTGTCAAGAGGTCATTTGGCCCCAGACGCTGATTTTATTTTTCATTCGTGGCAAAGATCTACGTACTTCTACGCAAATGTAGTTCCCCAATGGCAGAAAATAAACGGTGGTAATTGGGCTAGGCTGGAAAGATCAATTAGAAATGCTGCCAAATCAATGAAACGAGTCTTCAACGTTTGGACAGGAACAGACGGAGAATTGGAACTGAATGATGAAAACCATAATAAAGTTAAAATGTTTCTAATTGATAAAAACCATTTGCCTGTGCCTAAATATACGTGGAAGATAGTATGTACAGTTAGGAGAAATTGTATAGCTTTTGTAGTATTTAATAATCCGTTTGATAATAATGATGAATTTATATGTAACGATGTATGCAGAGATACGAATTGGTACCAAGATGGATATAGAAATTTATCAAAAGGAGTGGTTTTGTGCTGTGAAATCAAAGATCTGAGTAATATTTTTAAGACCTTACCAATTATTAACGTTAAAGGTATTCTCTGTCGGTAGTTTCTGTCGATAATTTTTTTTTTGTTTCTTCATCTCTTTTCGAGATAGGA
The DNA here is from genome assembly GCA_946902875.1 of Nematopogon swammerdamellus. Classification (NCBI taxonomy): domain Eukaryota; kingdom Metazoa; phylum Arthropoda; class Insecta; order Lepidoptera; family Adelidae; genus Nematopogon; species Nematopogon swammerdamellus. The sequence goes on from OX336345.1 coordinate 17,903,482, forward strand.
CCCAAAACATCGCAGATAATTTTATGGTGTATCCATGCCAGAGAGAACAGAGTACCATGTGATGTCAGTCAGTGCACAGACTATAAAGACGTATCAGTGTCAAAACATCACGGCGAAAGAAATACGAACATTTGCATAAATTTTAATAATATGTTTTGGAATAAATGATGAAATTGAAAGTAATTATTGTATCCTAATAAATAAAGCGAAGTTTCTATGGGTGACCGGCGGCGCGGCGGCCGGCGGCGACCGGCCGTGTAACGTACGTCAATATAAGGTGTTTCGTTAGTTCATTAACTTCGGGAGGGTTACATACGCACCGAAACAAACACTTTACGCAAAAAAAAAACATATCTTTAAAGGATAATTTTTTCTCCTAACAAAAAAATAAAATCAAATAAGTAGCTGTAAAAACCAATCATAGTGACCTTGTGACTTACGTACAACAAACAGCTGTTCTGCGTTTGAACATAGTACGGTCATTGACCCCGTACAATGCAAATTACCTACTGTTACTGTAGTGAAATTCAAATAATAGTAATCTGTGGTCAGTAATTCTATGTCAAACTCGACATTGTGAAATGTGTCGTTGCATTATTTTCTTGAATAAAACCTATTACGAGAAAGGTATTTATTTTCACAACAATTTATTCAAGAAAATAAAAATAATTAAGTACTTAGATCATGAATCAGTGATGGAGAAGTTCCTACGACCAAACCGATTTGAGGCGGACCCGTCCATAACAACAGAGCATAATGCTTCTCTCTGGACACATTGGAAGAAAACATTCAATAACTCATCACAAACATTCATCACAGCCAACAATGACAACAATGGAGACCAAGAACTTACTAATCAAACTAAGTTGCAACTTTTAATCAATCATGTATCTCCGGTAATCTACAGTCACATTAGCAAAGTCACCACATACACGACGGCTATCGAAATACTCGACGGAATATTCATCAAACCAAGCAATGAAGTATATGCAAGACATCAACTAGCCACCACGCAGCAACAACCTGGTGAGACTATCGATAACTACCTACATACTCTCCAGTTGCTAGCCAAGGAATGTAACTTTCAAGCTGTAAGTGCAGCTCAAAACCAAAATGATTTTATACGGGATGCTTTCATCACCGGACTCATGTCAGCCAACATACGTCAAAGACTACTCGAGAACATCAGTCTCGATCTAAGCGAAGCGCATAAACAAGCTCGAGCTCTGGAACTAGCTCAAATACACTCAGATAAATTTATGAGTTCCAGACACTTGAACGTGCTCCATGAAAATGAAAAGGACAACATACCATCTTCTTCTGCTGTTCATACAAAGAAATCCGAGGAAGCTGACGCTTGTTATTTCTGTGGAAACGAACCTCGACATCCACGTCGTAAATGTCCTGCATTCAACTCTACTTGTCTGAAATGTTTAAAACTGAGACACTTCGCGAAAGTTTGCCGATCTGCTAAACAAAACGCCGTAATGAGTGCAGAAGAGCCCAATTGTAATATTTTGACAGCTGCAGCCCCCATCGGCTTGCGTAAAACTACAGTTCCCGTCACAGTCAACGATATACCAGTACAGGCGCTAATAGACACTGGAAGTACTAGCACTTTCATAAGTCGCAACCTGATTGAACAATATGGTTTTCCTAAAACAAACCACAAGGAAACAATAACGTTAGCTTCCAAATCAAGTCAAACCCAAGTCGAAGGAATATGGCATACTAACATACATGTAAAAGGACACACTCATAACAATATTCCGATGCTTATATTGAACGACCTATGCGCTGATATAATTCTTGGAAATGATGTTTTTGAAAAGCATCAAACTCTCGAAGTCGCTTTTGGAGGCCCCAGAACCCCGCTAAAAATCTCATGCAACACACTAACTATGGCATTGGTACAACCAGTAAAACTTTTTGAACACTTGGATACTAATTGCAAACCGATTGCTGTCAAATCACGCAAGTATTCTGACGTCGACAAAGCTTTCATTCATAATGAAGTACAAAAGCTTCTTGAGAATGGTATTATAGAACCAAGTTCATCGCCGTGGCGAGCTCAACTTTTAATAACGACCAATCAAAATCACAAGAAGAGAATGGTCGTAGACTATTCAAGGACTATCAACAGATTTACCCAACTCGATGCGTACCCCCTGCCCAACATGGAAGAATTAATATCGAAAGTTGCCCAGCATAACGTTTTCAGTAAAGTAGATCTGCGCAGCGCGTATCATCAGATTCCCATCATGCAGGAAGACAGAATCTACACAGCTTTCGAAGCGGCTGGCAATCTGTACCAATTTACAAGAATACCTTTTGGAGTGACTAATGGTGTAGCACTTTTCCAGAGAGTAATGGATGATATAATTAGAAAAGAAGATTTACAGGGAGTATACACTTACCTTGACGACATTACTATTTGCGGGTTAGATAAAACCGACCTTGATCGCAAATTAGCGAGATTCATGCAAGTAGCTTTGGATTATAATTTAACCATTAATGAGGAGAAAAGCTCCTTTGGTCTGAACACCATAAATCTACTCGGTTATTTAATATCTAAAAACGATATAAAACCTGACCCAGACCGCTTAAAACCATTACTGGAACTCCCTGTCCCACAGGATTCAGCTTCTATGAGAAGAGCAATTGGCATGTTTTCCCATTATTCTAAGTGGATTCCCAAATTTTCCGACAAAATTAATAAGCTAGTTACTTCATCGTTTCCAATAAATAATGAAGCTCAGCAGGCTTTTCAAAATTTAAAAACCGATATAAGTAAATCAGCTATCTCAGCAATAGATGAAAATGTTGAATTTACAGTCGAAACTGACGCATCCGACTTTGCTATCGCCGCCTCCCTATCACAAGCTGGCAGACCCGTTGCATTCTTTTCAAGAACTCTGTGTGCAAGTGAACGGCATCATTCTTCAATAGAAAAAGAAGCGTATGCGATTGTGGAATCGCTTCGTAAATGGAGACAATTTCTCCTAGGGCGACCATTCAAGTTGATCACAGACCTGTCTCTTTTATGTTTGACATGAAACACACTAGTAAAATAAAGAACGAGAAAATAGAAAGGTGGCGACTCGAATTATCATCTTACAAATTTGACATAATCTATAGACCAGGACATGAAAATCTCTCAGCTGATGCATTATCATGTTTATTAGCATGTTTTGAGTTTACATGAATATAAACTCAGACTTGAACAGTTATTCTACTTTGTTTATTGATCCTAGCAAGAGGCGAGAGTCAGGTCCATTGTGGTAAATAACCAATTCGATTTTGCGATCACCGCATTCTTTTAACCTAGGTGCCTAAGTACCTATAGTTTTACCCGTCTACTTCACTGTTTTTACTATTATTTTCTTGGCTACATACTCTAACATTGAAACATTCTATTTGTTTGCTTTTTAAAGTTCCGTATCCGCACGGAAGCCTATTACCAAGCCTACGCCGTCTTATCTGTCTGTTCGTCTGCTCGAGGCTATGAAACAGTAAAAAGTAGCCGGTTTAAATATTCACAGAATATGCGAATAAGAATATGTGCGTGAGGACCTCGAGCAAGGAACGTGTCTTTTTAACGTTTTTTGTTTTTGCTCTATAGTAAAATATGTAATACATACAAACGTTAGACATGGTGTGATTATAGTGCAAACTCTGCATAAGAATGAATAACAAAAACTGGCCAAATATATGGTGGTACGAAACCCTCGGTGCACGAGTACGACTCGCACTTGGCCGGCTTTTTTACTAACTTGGTTTAACTGAAATGTTGCATAAGGTAAAGACCTCTTTCTCTCTCCATTAGCAAATAGTAATTAAAAACATTTGAACACGAGCGAAATAAGCAGGTAAGTATTAGCCAGTAGTAGCCAGCGAGACCAAAGGGAAAGACTGACATGGCGCCTCGTTCGCCAAGTGTTATGGATGAACTGACATCACGAGTGTTGTACTTAGACGATGTAGCTATTTAGCCAACCATGTCATGTTCCATAAAAAAGTCATGGAGTGTATTGTTCTTTTGATTATAATTAACCTCACTAGAATCGATTCCTACGCGTCATTTTTACCGAAAACTTGGATAATAATTCCTAGTAAAAGTACATTCCGGTAAAATTACTTTTTTATTAGATTATACTGCATACCTACCGAACAGCTACCACTAGGTTTGTCGAAAGAGTGCTTGCAGTACCGCTGAAGACCGGGATGGCTATGGAGGATAATTGGAGACTATGTCTAGCTGTGGACGTCTACACGCTGACAGTGACACTTTTGGAAGATTATCGGCCTATCCTTTTACTCTTTTCTTTAAATTATTATTGCGTAGAGAGAGACAAACGAGCGAGTAAAATGAGATAAATATACGCTTTCTTACGCGAACGACGAATTAGTACTGGCAGCGCATAGAGCGGGCGCACAGCAACAGTGAGGTCGACACATGTGACGTCACGCACATATAGCACCTACAACGGCGAGTTCTCTGAGGCGCCCCACTTTAGAGAAAAGTACTGAAGATATGTAAAAAAAAATAAGAAGGAGAATAATCGTAACAAATTTTAGTTTATGTGCCACTAGCTCACTCTACCATGCGTCATGCATGCATGACACATCATTTCGAATTCGCTTTTCCACGGTGGACTATTTACGATAAGCAACAAAAGTGGAAATCGATTTCTTGGCATTATAACCGTTTTATACGCATGTCTGCTCACCGTGGACTCAGATCAGGAAAGCCTGTCCTAATCTGAGCCGTGGACAAATGGTTATTAGAACGAGCACTGTACTGGTAAGTATGCCAAGGTTCTTGGGATATGTTTCCACTTTTGGTCTTGAGCGTACTAGAATGACGTAGGATATGAATGATTAGCTTGTCCCCCTCCTGATGGAGTTCTGCTGTTTACTTTACTCTTTGTTCAGTGTACATTGTGCGTTTTCGAGTAGAGTCGTTTCTGTGAAATAAGGTGTTAATATGAGAGTAAAATAGGCAGTAAAAAATGCATAACCAGTTTTTAATTTTCACATTTACAGTTGGATTACTTTGGCGTGTCTGCGGTGAGTAATGTTTGGTTCTCCATACACATATTATATATTATTGTCTATTTATTTAAATATTCATAATGCGTTTATGTTATAATTAAGAAAAATATATAAATCTGGATTTCAATAATATATAAGCTATTAATTTTGCAATAGGTTTGGCGTTAAATAAACAAAGGCAAGTTTTTGGAAATTATCATTTACGACTAAATAAATAATAAACGTAGCGTGCGCCGCTCCACGGCTAGGTGGACGGACGATCTAAGAAAGGTAGCCGCCAGTCGGGAGTGGATGTATGAGAAGAGCGGAAGACCGCGTGTGGTGTAGCGTGCCTTGGGAGAGACCTTTATCCAGCAGTGGACCGATACGTGCTGATGATGATGAAATAGAGGGGGATTTTAAAGAATTGGTTTTCATTTAGCTTCTCTTAATGAAATATCAATAAAACTAACTAAATTACAAGTGTCTAAGATCGTGAAAATTTTTATGGAACCAGCAGAGCTGGGTACATTCACAGGTAATATCATCATTCCATCTTTTCTTTCAAGATTGTTTCTGTCGGAATTGGGTACTATACCAATGCTTCCCATCGCCTGGCGATGGTCACACCGAACTGTACTCTTTACACCAATCTCTTAACTCTTCTCTACAGTATCAGAATGCGTCTGGAACCTCAACAAAGATCTGCCCTTCAAAGACCCCATTTTCTTCCGACGCAACAGCCGAGGCAGCCAGGCTCGGCTGTTCCTACCATCTAGCGAGAAGGGACTCCAGCTTGGAGGCAACGAGGCCGTGGAGGTATTCTGCCCGGGAACAGGAAACTATGTTCACCAACTCGGTAAGATCTTTCTCTCTTCTCTTTTTTGTGAAAGCCAGCATATGCCGCTGTGCCGGGGGAGCAATGGTGCAGTCGGCAGAGCCAAATTCACGTCCCTTCGTGAAACCAGTCTCAGTGAGATGCCATGCCAGCAGACAGCGGACTTTGCGGACTGTTGCTGCGTTGTCTAGCCTGTTAAAATGACGTTTGAAAAGCCCCGGTTAAAGGATTCCAAAAACACACTCGCCGGGGGACAGTTTCACACCACCGGCGCGGCACCGGCGCGGCGGAGCGGCGGCGGCGGTGCGACAAAGAAACGATTTCAGAAAATGATGAGTTCAACAAAATGGTGCCGAGCCTCTGCCATTATTGCTGCGGAGATATAACGGATGGTAGGGAATAAGGGATGCTAGTTCCCCATACCTAACTGTATTACCTTTACCATTACAAACATTCAAATGTCCCTGTGTCGCGTCGCCTGTTAACTTGTAATTTCCATTTATAAGCATTACTACACTGGCGGCCGTGGACTGGAAAACGTAGTGTGGGACGACGACATAGTTACAGTTCGTCACCTAAAAGCAGCAGGCTGAGAGGACTGAAGAGCATTTGAGTGACGTTTGCCCAGCAGTGGACGCGTAAACGCTGACTGATTGAGTGGCTGACCCATTACATCTCGACTTCTATAAATGATTTTTTTCGAGTTATCAAGCTGGCATAGCATTTGAAAACGTCGCTCATCACAGATATCCATGGGCATCGTTAGCCGTCTGTGATTTGGTGGAACGATACTATATTATGTCACGCTTCCCATTTAAAAAGTCACGTTTACCCCAGCACTCATCATCTCATGCATGACCCACTACTGTTTGAGATTACCAAGAACATTTGAGCTTACTATCACTCAAATATACTCATATACCCTAATGTTTGGTTTCAGGCCGCGACGAGGTCGGAGCGACTTGTGTCAGCGGGACGGAAATCAAGATCGACGGCTTGAAGAAGACGGTGAAAGACCTGGAATGTACGAAAGCCGTAAGCGGCGACGTCCGGAAAACCAATAGAAGTTGCGCGGGGAATAAAGGAAGCGTTCTGAGCATAGGGTGAGGAAGCAATTTGTTTTCTATATCATAATTTACATTATTCAATTCAACTCATGCCAGTCTCAAACGACATCTTTATCTCTATCTCTTCTCTATCTCTGTCTCTATCTTTATCTCTATCTCCATCTCTTCTCTATCTCTATCTCTATCTCTATCTCTATCTCTATCTCTATCTCTATCTCTATCTCTATCTCTATCTCTATCTCTATCTCTATCTCTATCTCTATCTCTATCTCTATCTCCATCTCGTCTCTATCTCTATCTCCATCTCGTCTCTATCTCTATCTCCACTCTACTCTCCACTTCTTATAAAAAGAGGATGTCTGTCTGTATTTATGTATGTTTGAGATAAACTCCGGAACTACTGAACAGATTTTGATGCGGTTTGCATCAATGGAAACATCAGTTCTTAAGGCTCTATAAGACTATAGGCTATATTCCATCTCGCTAAATAGCCTTAGGGCTGAGCAGTATAAAAAAAAGAACAGTATGGAGAATATAGCCATAATTTATTATCGTATTTGCCGCGGGCACAAGCTAGTCTCCATATAATGAGCAGTATCGATTTTTTTTTTCGAGTAGTTCGGTCAGTCTTACTTCTGGTACAACAGCTCGGACTGATTCTTAGAGATGGCTCACTAGGTGCCATTCTTTACTTTGGTCGTGTTGGCTAGCTGGCTATAATGAACTGAAAAGAGAACTCAAGAACTTTTCATAGCCATTAGAGACCAATCTTCGTCTAGTGTAGTAGTATCAAAGCTCGGTGGGCCTACTCTACCATAGAGTGGGAGTAGGGGAAGAGACATACATAAGATATATTCATCATGCCATTCATACATCATTCATAAAAGAAATGCACTTATCAAATTAGAGAAGGAAAGTGATTGATTGATTGATTGAAAATACTTTATTGGTCTAAGAAACACTTAACAGTAACAAGCACATTCGAACATTTACATGGTGCAACTTATCCCTTACAGAGATTTCTTCCCGTCAAACTTTAGATGTTTGAGAGTCGATTAATATACTGAAATGTAGTAAAAGTATGTAGTAGCGAAAGAGTTGAGTGTGAGAATTGAAAGTAAAATAATTCCCTAATAATAAGAATAACTTATTAATAATACATGTAAGTACATGGTAGTTGAATAAAAGCTATGCTTGTGTAAATATCTGAAATTGGTGCAAATTACTTAATCTGTGCCTGAAGTCCTAGTTGAATTTATGTCTCTTCCACACTACTCCCACTCTATGGTAGAGTAGGCCCAGCGAGCTTTGATACTAACTACACTAGACGAATATTGGTCTCTAATGGCTATGAAAAGTTCTCGAGTTCTCTTTTCAGTTCATTATAGCCAGCTAGCCAAACACTAGACATGGCCTCACCACTTACGAGACATTCTAAAGAATATTTTCACTGTTTGCAGATACAACAGCCCAGCAGGATGGCTCCAGCTCATAGAAGTTTGCTACGACCACAGCAGGAGTATCCCTCTATACGCACGACATACTGTATACGGATCAGCTATTGGTGGTGCGTAAATGTTCTGTAAAGAGTATTTTCTTTAATTTAGTCACAAAGCTTGAGGTTCTAAACTCTGAAGAATAGAAAATAAGCGATCAAGTGGGAGTTGGACTCACTTACCCAGGTTCGGTACATGTCATAAGTGCATACCAGCTTTAAGCGGTCTAATAGAACCTTTTTAAAATATCTCATTTCTCTTGTGCTTCGTTCAAATACTGCACGTAGCGTATTATCGATTATGACAGGGTTCTATTTACCGACCGCACGGTGAATACATATATGTAATGATAATTATTATCATTACATGTACTTTTTTTGCGAAATTTTTAAACTTGAACTTTAGTAGTATCACTTGCTATTTTGAAGTTTTCCTATATATTCAATAAATTATCCATCATCATCATCATCATCAGCCTGTATCGGTCCACTGCTGGACATAGGCCTCCCCCAAGGCACGCCACCAAATTATCCATATTGTTGATTTATTTTTTAATTTTTTCAATGTATATTTTTCCATATAAAGAAATGAAAGGAAATTAAATGTTTATTTATTTTTCATAAGTCGTAAGTAGGTAGGTTTACAACATACACTTATAAAAAGAAGGTGACGTACACGATTTTATGCACTTTTTCGAAAATGTTACCTTCAAAATTGTATTTTAAAATAAAAAAAATATGTATTTTCAACGCGTCGACCAACGATATCTCACTTACGACTTACAAACAAAATTTGTATTATTTCAATGTTACATTCGACCAATTTTTGATAATACATTTCTGTATATTTTCTAAAGTTTATGCACAATAATAGTGTTTAATTTCGTACCAAATTTCAACTTGGTACGATCAATCGTTTAGTTATGATCCTATGACGGACGGACGCACGAGTCACACACCTCTTTGAGGTACGAAACCTAAAAAACAGGACAAAACGTACTTAAAATGTACCTACGCAATCACGATGACAAATCGGTGGGTACTTAATTAAAATTGAAAACTACGTAATTAGTTAGGGATTTTACATATACTCGTATTGCCCTAAGGAAAAACATGTGGTATTAAACGCCCAACGAATCGTATTGATGAATTTACACACTTATATGAGTCAGTAAATTTGTTAGCGTGCATGCGTCCACTGATGTACATACGTCTCTCCAATCTTCCTCCACTAATTTCCGCCTACGACCTTGGTGTCGTTGTCCCACATAACGGGTGATCTTCCCAAAACGCGTTTTCCTGGCCACGGCCGCCATTGCAGGAAGTAGTAACCAAAATGGTCGACGTCTCGTCGATGTGAAAGCGACTTAACTTACTTTTACCTATAGGGGATCCTGATGAACCGATGAGTTCACCAGGATCCCCTGGGGGATCCTTCTAGGGGATCCTGGTGGCCTCACCCAGCACAGCAGCCCGACTCAATGTTGTACAATTTTGACACAAATCTTATTTCCAGGAGCTTTCGTCGGAAACGACAGACCCGGATTCAAAACGAGTGGACTAACTATGAATGTTTCATTGGCGTCCGCTTACAAGCAGAAAACACAAGTCAACAGATTCATCAGGCTGCTTGGAAAAGATCAAGCGAATTACTATATAAATAAGAACTACTTTTTGTCAAGAGGTCATTTGGCCCCAGACGCTGATTTTATTTTTCATTCGTGGCAAAGATCTACGTACTTCTACGCAAATGTAGTTCCCCAATGGCAGAATATAAACGGTGGTAATTGGGGTAGACTGGAAAGATCAATTAGAAATGCTGCCAAATCAATGAACCAAGTCTTCAACGTTTGGACAGGAACAGACGGAGAATTGGAACTGAATGACAAAAACAATAATAAAATTAAAATGTTTCTAATAGATAAAAACCATTTGCCTGTACCTAAATATACGTGGAAGATAGTATGCACAATTAGCAGAAATTGTATAGCTTTTGTAGTATTTAATAATCCATTTGATAATAATGATGAATTTATATGTAACGATGTATGCAGAGATACGAATTGGTACCTAGATGGTTATAGAAATGTATCGAAAGGAGTGGTTTTGTGTTGTGAAATCAAAGATCTCAATAATATTTTTAAGACCTTACCAAATATTAAAGTAAAAGGTATTCTTACATTAAAATAATTTTCAAAATATTCTAAGCTCTTTAAGGCTGTTTAGCGTTTTATGGGGAAATTGAATGTTTTATGCATTACTTTCTGAGTTTCTGTCGATAAAACACAACACATCGCCAAAGAGATTTTATGATACGTCATTGCACATCGCAGATAATTTTATGGTGTATCCATGCCAGAGAGAACAGAGTATCGTGTGATGTCAGTCAGTGCACAGACTATAAAAGGGTGTCAGTGTCAAAACATCATGGCGAAAGAAATACAAACATTTGCATCAATTTTAATAATATGTTTTGGAATAAATGATGAAATTGAAGGTAATTATTGCACCCTAATAAATAAAGCGAAGTTTCTACGGGCGACCGACACGGCCGTGTAACGTACGTCAATATAATGTTTCTTATAACTCGAGAATAACTTTATCGATTTATTGATTTACATAGGGTTTTCATTGTTACATTCTCTCACTTCTCAAGATGGTTTTAGGCTATTAATAATAACGCTGCGTCATCGGCGGCCTGAGCTGTGAGCAAAAAGTCACGCGAAGCGAAGCCTCGGGCAAAAGCTAGTTTACTAATAAGATGGTGCTATTTATTTTATATGTATGCTCAACTTTTATTAATGACTTGACTGAACCCTATGTTCTTTGTATTTATTATCTTTTTTATTAACCGACCTAAAAAAAAGGAGGTTATCAATTCGACACGTATGTATTAAATATCGTTGAAATTGCACAATATTCGTATAAGTTATTAGTTAATCTATGTGGGCTTCTAAACAGGTGTGCCAAATTTCATAAGCGTATGTTTGTATGTATGTTTGACCACGCATTTCTCCGAAACTATTAATCGGACTGTGACCATTCTGAAAATTGATAGATGGACCCCTTTTGTGCTTTTGTACCGCCTTCAACTCAAGGGTCCGAATATGAATCAAAATATTATTTGACACTTTTCAGTTCTAGTTGTTTTCTGAAGTCGGTTTTATTGATATTCTTAACTAAATTTTTTTTACTTAGTTATTGTACCTATAATATATTTAACATAATTTAAACTTAGAAAGTACGTAAGCTGTATTAAAAAAATATATCTAAAAGTTTCTTGCCGAAATTGGATTGCTGAACAGGATATGAAAAAAAAAAATTATGACGAACCATAGGTACTGAATATACATGTCTCAATAAAATATTGTTAAATGCTGTGTGTTCTATATGTGCGAAATAAATATCTTAATCTGAATCTAAATGATTAAACCCTTCGTAATTTATATTATTTTCTATCTTTATAGGTTGCGCTCCAGGTTTTCGAGAAGTATCTGATGATTTCCATGTTAGTATTATAAATTTTGTGTTATTTATGCTATTAAGAATACGTAAATAGTTATTTTTTATTGTATAGGTGTAATTATTGTGAAATGTCTAAATTTATTCTATCTAAAATTATAGATATATAGAAATACTTTATTGCTCCAAAAACACTTTACACAAACAAGGTCGACATGTCATTACATGAAGGGAAGACGGACTTATCCCTTAAAGGATTTCTTCCAGTCAACCTTTGGATGTTTTATAGTCGTATGTTGTGAAATATAAGTAGGTATTACCTAGCAGAAGACTTGAGTGTGGGAATCCAAAATATAATATCATAAATCAATACTAATAATAAATCTGCAAGGGATGGTTCATGGAGTAAGTTACTTTGTTTTATGAGATATTTCTGTATGTATGTATGTATGTATGTTCCTCCATAACTCTTAAACCGATCGAATTCGATTTAACTTAGTACAAATACATTTACCTATACGTGACACAGGAAGGCTAAATAAAATTCAGTCCCGGTTACGCTAAGATGTAGCTCTCATACAAACCGAAATGTTCCGCGCGCCGAAATAAAGGTACGGTAGCGGGCTTAGTTACTTTCTTCATTTTAAATACGAATTTCACCTGAGCGAAGCCGCGGGAAAAAGCTTGTAATTAATATAAATATAATATGCTACATATAAGTATGCTAGTTAATTAAATAAATGGTAGGGTAGGGTACCCCGCTGACTTTCTCGCTTGTTTGGCGAACTCAATGGTTTCGGCGTAAGGTTCGTAGACGCGCTCGTAACAAACATTTTGTATGCAATATCTTCGTTTGTATGGCAGCCACCTTTTTTTTGAGTTTTCCTGGAAAAACAGATAATGGTATCTTGAAAATATAATAAAAATCTTTAGAGCCATTTTGGAGAAAATCGACCGTATCGAAATCATTTATATGACAGCTACCCTTATTTCTTCGAATTAAAAAAAAACTAAAAAAGGTAGCCCTATATAATCCTTTCAAACTACTAAATATGAATTTTGAACGAAATCGGTTGAGCGGTTAAGGAGCAAGGTCGCTGGACGGACACACACACACACACATACATGTTTTTTAAAACCACTTTTTTGGGATCGTTGAATGATATATAGCCCAAATCAATCGAAACCACAACTTCGAAATTTTGGAAGATATGTAGCAATATTTCCTTTCTCTTTACAGTCGCTTGAAAGAAAAAGTATACATGAATGTTTATATAAGACATAATACCTAAATATCGTCGGGTTAATGCACAGATGTCGTATGTCCATTTTCGTCACTTTGGACTTAATGATGCAAAAATATTTTTAAAAGGCCAAAGTTTAAGTGCAAAATTGTTACAACTCCAACATTCCATCGTACAGACAGTATTTATAAAGTGAAATTATGTTACAAGTTCATAAAATGCAAAACAAATGCTGAACAAATGTTGCATGTCCTTAAAACACATTTTTGCGCCTTAGCCTTATTAAGGATTCACATCTTCCACGCCAATATGTTGCATGTCCCCTGACATGTACAACAATATGGTATTAAATACACCTAACAAGTAACACAGTTTGCACCAATATGTTGTATGTCCGGACATGCAACATTATGACAATTTGTTGCAACAACCAATTTGTTGTAACATTGTAGCAGAGACGTTGCATGTCCACACCTCTTTTTAATTAATCTTAAAATTTATTTAAAATAGTGGTACGAAAATGACATTATTTATTCAGTCCGATTAACAACTAAATGTTCTATCTAAATTAAAAATAAAAATAAACTTAAAACATTTTTTAAAATTTTCCTGAACTGTCAAACATGCGTCAAAGATTCAAAATTGAATATCTCAGTTTGATTAAAATGGACATGCGACATCTGTGCACTAACCCGACGATATATACATACTTCTTCATTCAGGTTTAAAATAGTTTGCTTCTGAAGATAATGTTATTATAAAGTATAACAAGGTGTTCTTAATTTTACAGAATGATCCAAAACCATTAATTTCATACAGAACACTCATTCGCGGTGGCAAGGACATTATTACAGGACAAGTACCACATCAAGTAATGATACTACATATTATACGACTGAGTTTAATATATATAAATATTTTTGATATGTTAGTACTAAGAATGTACTCGCTTTTTAGGGTTACGTATTCGGTACGGGACCCTATTGCTAAGCCTACGCCGTCTGTAATAGGTAGCCCGTTGAAATTTACACAGAATATGTGTTATTATCGCCGATATAACAAGAAATAAGAAACGTAAAAAATTCACAGGGGTCCCCATAGAATAAACTAAAAAGTGTATGCGCGCCATCTACCAACGCAACAGTATGAAGCATTTTAACTAATCATCAATTTTAATTAATATGAAGCATTTCCTAACACACTCCATAGATGGTGTGAGTGGCGCTGACCATAACATGGCGTTACGGAACCCTCGGTGCGCGAGTTCGACTCGCACTTGGCCGGTTTTTATATTTCTTCTTTAGATAATTGCAAAGCCGAAAATGAAGAAAAGAATACGTCCCGACCAGGATTAGAACCTGGAACTCCGGCTTGAACCGCCAGCGCGTTGCCAATTCCACCACCGGGTCGATAACGTATCTCAACGTAACCCTGAGCGCGGTCAGTACTTGGATGGATGACTGCTCGACCATTGGAGGCTGACCGTGGTTCGGAATCCACGTAAAACAGTAGGTAGGCCTCTTACCTTACCAGGTGGTAGGGCTTTTCCCGCCCGGATTGGTACCACCGCACTGAATGATAGGTCGGTTGAAACGGCTATGTAAATAGTTCGTGTTTTCCGTCCAGTTCAGTGTAACCGATAAGAAATGAAGGAAAGCATTGACATGGCACCTAATTAACCCGGTGTTATGGGCTGACATCACGGATGTTGTAGGTGATGTAGCCAACCAGCCAAGTGTCAGATTCCATTAAAAAAAAAAAAGTTAGCCGGTTGAAATTTTACGTCTCCCGTATATTGTACAGCGCCTAACTGTTTTCAGGTATCCCTCAATAAGCCTCAATACATCGATGGCGTCCTAATGTACGAATCATTTTGCGGAGGCAACATTATTGGACCGACTCGGGTACTCACGGCCGCACATTGTTTTCTCACAAACAAGAAAAGGTTCTTATCAAAATTGCTTCCTCTATTGACATTGGAAATGTCTTTTCGTTCGCTCCAGTGTAGGCTCCGATTTCACGAAAAAGTGCGATTCCCTTATATCTGGGAGAGTTGTGAAGATATGATATTCAAAAAAGACTCAAAAGACGCGTATTCATCTGTAAGGTGCAAAAAGAATTATTCGAGAAAGTAAAAAAACGAAAAAGTTATGGCCGAAATAGTGAAAAAACAATTAAATTTTTTCCGAATTTTTGATTTTGGCGCTCGATGTTTTGGAAACGAAGAATGATATCAAAAATTTGAGAAAAACTCCTCTGGACAATTTAGTCAGCTACAATTTGAACCTAAAACATAGACGATCGGGTTAAGGGTTTGCCCTGTAGCCTAACCTTTTTGAAAAACAGTCAAAAAGTCAGAACGAATTTTTTTTCGAATTCCGTAGATTCATTTCCAATGTGATCGTGTGAGGCACGAAACCTGTGAATTTTTTAATATCATGACGCTTCTTCTGCCATATGGTTAATATCTTAGAGGCTATAGTCAAGATCAAAGTTTTTAGATTGTACGAATTTGTACCGCGTAGGGCCGGTACTTTAAAAGCATAGCCCCACTGCATCTCTCCCCGTCGTACGTACGTCACAAAAGGCGACTAAGGTATATGACTCCCTTCTTATATTACTAGGTGGTAGGGTTTAACCCGGCCGGGTTGGTACCACCGCACTGAATGAAAGGTCGGTCGGAACGGCTATGTAAATAGTTTGTGTTTTCCGTCCAGTTCAGTGTAGCCGGCACGACCGAAAAGAAGCCCTGACTTGGCACCAAGTTCACCCGGTGTTATGGGCTGACATCACGGATGTTGTAGGTGATGTAGCCAACCGTGTCAGTTTCCACTGACAACTAATAAAAAAAAAATAGATTGCTAGTACCAATTGTACATCCAGCAGTGGACGCTTACACGTTGACTGACTGACTGCACTTGAGATCAAGAGTTCGACTGAGAGCTCGACAACCAAGACAGTCCGACCACCCGCCCGCCGCTTTATTTTAATTTGAAAGTATTTTTTTGTTTCCAGATTGAAAATAAGTCTGTCAATAGTGCAAGCAGCTGCTGGAGATGCTGCGAACCTGGACAGGTACCCAGCTGCACAGCTTCCGGAGAAAGGACAGTTGCGGAAACTTGTCAACATCACTTCTCCCCGATACTACCGATATCCACTCAATGATATTGCTGTTTTGGTATTTTTATCCATACACTGTGATATGCTCGATAAAAAGGTGTGGTGTCGTTTTTAACCGACTTCCAAAAAAGGAGGAGGTTCTCAATTCGTCTGTATGTTTTTTTTTTGTTTTTTTTTATTTATTTTTTTTTATTTATTTTTGTTACGCGATTTCTCCGTCAATTGAGGGCCGATTCAGAAAATTCTTTTTTTGTTAGTTAGGTCATATTTTCGAGATGGTTCCATTTCAATTTTATCGAAATTGGTTCAGTGGTTTTCGAAAAATCAGCATAATACTATGGTGTGTGGTTACCTTCAGCAAAACTTGTGATGTGGTCGTTTTCGGCAATTTTCAATTTGATAAATTAGTATGGTGTTTGGTAACCTTCAGCAAAACTTTTGTGATGTGGACTTATTCAGCAATTTGCAGTCTGACACATATGGTGAATAATTCTGTACCACTTCAATCGATTTCGATTATTCTTTTTTATGTAATATTACTAATAATATTACTAAAAAGAATAAAATAAAAACAGTTTTAAAAAATATTAAACCGATTTCCAAAAAACAAAAAAAAAAGAACTAAAAAGTATTAAATACCTATTTTGAAATACAATATTTTGAAATTTTCTCTGTCCTGTTGAAATACATGAACCTTGTTTCATGAATATTCTAAATTTTAAATTTTTTATCTTTTCCGACCGGCCAGGTGCGCTTAATTTATTATGGTACGAGTACCATCGAGCTGGTCTGATGATGGAGACAGAAGGTGGCCATAGGAACTCCTAAACTACACATGATAAACCCATCGTGTTTGGGCTCGTTGCATTTGTCTTCACGAGCAATTTACTTTAGACCTAAGAGATTCTCAATTCGACGGTATGTTTTCTTTTTTTGGATGTTTGTTACGCGATTACTCCGTCAATTGTGGGCCGATTTTGAAAATTCTTTTTTTTTTTATTTGAAAGGGGATAACCCTGAGGTTTTTGAAGTGAAAACTTCTTTAGCGGCGTTTGGCACTTTTTTAGGTGGGTAAAAAATGTTAAGCAAGCAAAAATGATGCATGAAAGAAAACATGAGTGGATTATAATATCCTTTGTGATTTGTGTAGCCTTTTTAGCACCGCCTTCAACTCTAGGGTTCGTTTTTTTTTTTAGGTTTTTATTTCATATATTTTTGAAGGCGGTTTTTATATTTTTATTTTAAATAGTTTTTTAGTTTTACTTTTTTTAGGAAGTCGGTTTTATGTTTTTTAAAACTTTTTTTTTTCTATGTAATCCGGTATGAGTGGCTGAGTCGAAGGGGCCAAAGCACTTGCTCCGACCAGCCAATATCACCTCCGAGAAGGTAGATGCCATACCGGAGACTTCCTGGATTGCTGGCTACAAACAAACAAATAAAAAAATCGGATAATGATTAGTGGGCTAGAAAACATAAATTCCGAAAGTCGATTTTGTATGGAGAAAGTTAACTTCTGTCTTGTTTTAAATAATAATATTGTTTTACCTGAATAGTTGGCCCTTCACCAGTGATTTCAGTCCCTAGAACCTTGGTTGCCATGCCAGTGCTTGCGTTTGCTCGTGCCGGCTACACTGAAAGACGAAAAACGTTAACAATTTTTTCATTGCCAGCTCGACTGACTTTGCTCAGTGAGGTTGGTACATACCGGACGGGTTAATAAACCCTAGCACCTCGTGAGATAAAGGGCCTACAGTGTCACGTGAAATCCGAATCACGGCCAGCATCAACGGCCGGGCGGTACGGTCATCCATCCAAAGTCTGAAGGCGCCCACATTGCTAACTTAGAGGTTCGCAAATGATCTAGAAACTATATGCGTCCGATATGCGTGTCCGAGTGTTAGTAAGGACAGGCGGTAGCAGCGTTAGAAATTCATCTAATTTTGAGAAACACAGCGTACGCCAATGGCAAGCCTCGGTAGCTCAGTGGTGCGGTCGGTCAACTGTCGGTCGAATCATAAGCACACCTGGGCTCGGTCAATGGATGGACGGGTGACCGCTCGACCGTTGGAGGCTGACCGTGGTTCGGATTCCACGTAAACCTTGTAGGTCCCTTCCCTTCTTTCCTCACTAGGTGGTAGGGTTTAACCCGCCCGGCTTGGTAGGTGCCATCGCAGTGAATTAAAGGTCGGTCGAAACGGCTATATAAATAGTCCGTTTTTCCGTCCAGTTCAGTGTAGCCGGCGCGACTGAAGGGAAGCACTGACATGGCGCCTAGTTTACCAAGGTGCTATGGGCTGACATCACGGATGTAGTAGGTGATTGTAGCCAACCATGTCAGTTCCTATAAAAAAAAAAATGTGGCATTATCTTTTCTTAGAAAATAAAGCAATCACTAACAAACTTTACTGCAAGGCAAAGTCAGCTCGGACGTCCGAAGCGTCTGTGTGTTGTGATTGCATCTTTCCGAATTCCTAAGAAAGCAGCAAGCCCCGACGACTGCGATTAGTTTACGGCGCATTTCTATGCAACCCACCAGCTCCCCTTACTTTAGCCTCCCCGCTCCTATTGTATTTGCTGTTAGCTATAGCATTAGTATTCCGTGGTTATGGTCCCTAATCATCATCAATATCATCAATACTCAATACTAATAATAAATCTTTAAGGTATGGTCATGGAGTAAGTTAATTTGTTTATTGAATTGACGATTTTCAGAAATCACTTCCGTATGTATCTATGTTCCTCCATAACTATTAAAGGGATCATCCGAATTCGATTAAACTTACTACAACCACATTTACCTATACGAGACATAGGATAGGCTAAATCAAATTCACTTTCGGTTACGCTAAGATGTGGCTCTCCTAATTGTTCCGTGCGCCGAAAAATAGGTACGGTAGCGGGCTTTTTTTTTTTATTGAAATTGACACGGTTGGCTACATCACCTACAACATCCGTGATGTCAGCCCATAACACCGGGTGAACTTGGTGCCACGTCAGCGCTTCCCTTCGGTCGTGCCGGCTACACTGAACTGGACGGAAAACGCAAACTATTTACATAGCCGTTTCGACCGACCTTTCATTCAGTGCGGTGGTACCAACCCGGACGGGTTAAACCCTACCACCTAGTAATATAAGAAGGGAGTCATATCCCTTAGTCGCCTTTTACGACATGCACGGGGAGAGATGCAGAGGGGTTATTCTTTTAAAGTACCGGCCCCACACGGTACTTAGTAACTTTCTTCTTTTTAAATTCGAATTTCACGCGAGCGAAGCCGCGGGCAAACGCTAGTACAATATAGTTACTCTTGTCTTTCAGAATGTTGACGCGGAATGGGATTTCGACACGTCTGTGAATTCCATACCGTATGCATCAGTTACTATGGAGTACTACGGATATTGTACCGCCAGCGGATATGGCCCTCAAAGTGTTATATACTTTTATTAATTATTATTATTACCAAAAAATCCTGAATGGAAAAGTATGCCATGTATATATTTAGGTATTATCTCTTCTCTATTTATCTTCTCTATCTCTATCTCTATCATCTCCATTTTCTCTATCTCTCTCTTCTCCATTTTCTCTATCTCTCTCTTCTAACTACTAGAACTAGGTGCCATGTCAGTGCTTCCCCCTTTGATCGTGCCGGCTACACTGAACTGGTCGGAAAACACAAACCATTTACATGGCCGTTTCGACCGACGTTTCATTCAGTGCGGTGGTACCAACCCGGGCGGGTTAAACCCTACCACCAAGTAAGATTAGGAGGGAAGGGACCTACAGTTTTACGAGGATTCCGAACCTCGGTCAGCCTCCAACGGTCAGCGGTCACCCATCCAAGTACTGAGGTGGGTAAATATCTTCGTGCCTTCTTACTGCTTGATAATTTTGTCTTGTACTAATGTTTTGTTAAGCGTGGTAGACGGTGTTGTGCTCTAAGTCAGCGGAATTCTTGCAGCACAACACCTATTGCTCTGCTTACTCCGATTGTCAGGATACAGCGTGATGTTATGTAAGTATTTATGTATGAAAAATAAAATGTGTATTACAAATTTTAGGGATCAAATGCCAAACGTCATTTGCAAGTCGCCAACTTGTCTATGATAAGCAGGAGAACGTGTGAAAATTTGTATTTGAAGAACATGCGGGATTTCATATGTACCTCAAAAACGTCTGGTGATATTGGCTCGGTAGGTGCCTTATCATCCATGTAACAATATACAGGGCTGTTTTTAATGACCCGCAACGTGCCCGCATCGTACGCATCGCACGTAACGGATGGATCGGAACCACAGATCATAGAAGTATATTAATAGTGAAGTATATTAATAGGTATTCTGTGATCGGAACAAACGGACTTTTAGAAGTACCTACCCACGGCTATTCCTGCATTCCACTTTTTTTTATATAATTCGGTATGAGTGTCTGAGCCAGAGGGGCCAAAGCACATGCTCCGACCAGCCAATATCACCTCTGAGAGGGTAGGTGCCATACCGGAGACTTCCCTTCGGATCGCTGGCTGTACTGGGCTAGTAGGGTAGAACTCACCGTCCACTTGGCCATCTGCAATGACACCTGATCCGCAGCAGTTTAAAGGCGTTACGATTTCGACAGTAAAATTAAATAAAAAGGAAAGAACTTTTATTTCCCAATCAGTAGTGATACATTATTATGCTTAAAATAACCTACTTGAAATATAGAAATAAGTATTGTTACCCCGTACAAGCTAACGAGCTGCATGGAGTCGATGGTTTTAAGCTGTGGTTTTAAGCCACACGCAATACAACATAAATTCTTACCAAAAAAACCAACTTACCCCAGCAGCCCCTACAGCCCCAACGTGTTGCCCAAACAATGTAGCAATTAAATCCTAAATCGAAACAATAAAAACCAAAAAGACCGGAACAAGGCATAGGGTGTCCCAAAACTCGACGTCCAAACGAAAGGAGGTCATAGAGGAGGTCATTTCCAATCAGAATCACCCTATTTGTAGTTATCCAATTCTCAGTCGTTTAGAAGTTATAGCTCTTTTTCTGAGTTTTTCTAATTTCAACCCCAATTTTCGAATAAAAAATCATAAAAAAAATTACATGTAACTTAGGTTCATTCAATTTTTTGGGATTTTATTGCAATTAGTGTAGCTTTGTAAAAAAAATTGTTTTATAACATTTTCTTTCTTATTCCAATAGTAAAGCCTATTTCAATTAGAATTTTTCAGTAATTCATCAATGAAGCCTTGACTTTGATTGAAGTTTAGTTTAAAAAAATGTACTACAGGAAAGTGAACCTGCTTTGCAAAAACATGTACAGTTCATACGGATTCCAGAAAGGTACAATTCATTAGATTCATTACCATAAAACTTACTCTTTAAGACGAAGATATGAATGAAACAACTAATCCGGTCTAACAAATTTAAAAGCGTTAGGTACTTTCTTAGAAGAGAACAATGGAGGGCCTCTCCGTTGAACCCGTGAAAACAATGGGACCGGTCGCCAACATGTTTCACCTACCCCCTCCCCTCCCCTCCCACGCCTTTAAGCCGTTCATCACCTATCTGCGCCTGACCCACTCTTTCAGTTTCAGTGACTCGCTAGCTGCTTGTAACATCGCCGTTCCGCTATTCTGTTTTCCTTTTCTTTCTTTACATACGATTTGGCTATTCTTTACGAACTTTGATCCCTATCCTGTGTGTTTAACCTGCGCTTGTGATTTGGACTGTGATTGTGCTTGTGATTTGGACTTGTTATTGAACTGAAAACTGCGTAGAGATGGCAGCCTACACGCCCCGTGAATATGCAGAAATGCATTTTATTTACGGTTTATGTGACGGCAACGCTCGTAATGCTGCGAGGGAATACTGCAATCGGTACCCGGAACGCGAACGCTATCCCGATCATAGAGTGTTCATAAATGTACACAACACACACGTTCAAGGTGAAATTCCTGGTACCCATCGAGTAGGTGGAGCACGTCGAGCACTTCTTCTTCGCCGTCGATCCCAACGAATTAAAAAGTATCGGGAAGTGGCATACAACGCACCGACTTGAGGCGCGCTATTTGTGAGCATTCGGCACACACTCTTTCGCGAGCACTCAGTCCGCCGCACTGCGCCGCTCAGGCAGGTCACGTTTTTGTATCAATCCGTCCATAAAAGAGAGATACAATATCATGTATTCGCATACACAAAATATGACAGAATAGCGGAACGGCGATGTTACAAGAAGCTAGCGAGTCACTTAAACTGAAAGAGTGGGTCAGGCGCAGATAGGTGATGAACGGCTTAAAGGCGTGGGAGGAGAGGGGAGGGGGTAGGTGAAACATGTTGGCGACCGGTCCCATTGTTTTCACGGGTTCAACAGAGACGCTCCATTGTTCTCTTCTAAGAAAGTACCTAACGCTTTTAAATTTGTTAGACCGGATTAGTTGTTTCATTCATATCTTCGTCTTAAAGATTAAGTTTTATGGTAATGAATCTAATGAATTGTACCTTTCTGGAATCCGTATGAACTGTACATGTTTTTGCAAAGCAGGTTCACTTTTCTGTAGTAAATTTTTTTAAAGTAAACTTCAATCAAAGTCAAGGCTTCATTGATGAATTAATGAAAAATTCTAATTGAAATAGGCTTTACTATTGGAATAAGAAAGAAAATGTTATAAAACAAATGTTTTCACAAAGCTACACTAATTGCAATAAAACCCCAAAAAATTTAATGAACCTAAGTTACATGTAATTTTTTTTACGATTTTTTATTCGAAAATTGGGGTTGTAATTAGAAAAACCCAGAAAAAGAGCTATAACTTCTAAACGACTGAGAAATGGATAACTACAAATAGGGTGATTCTGATTGGAAATGACCTCCTCTATGACCTCCTTTCGTTTGGACGTCGAGTTTTGGGACACCCTATTATGCTGATATCACGAGTATTTTTTTTTTTATGATGTAGCCAACCGCATCAAATCTTTAAAGCGAATAGTGCCGCCACCATAATCCGTTTTATTCAGAATTAGTGCGTAGGGAAACATCTGAAAAAAAAGGTGTGTGTTATTATTATATTTTCACAAACGGACAAATTATTTCCCCCATGAAATAAAAAATGTACACAACATTTCAAATTGAACCTAATACTTATATTTTCATCAAATCGGACTTAGTTCTGATTAGTGGGACCTAAATAAATTAAGGCAAAACAGGAGATTACTTATTTCTTTGTAATGAATGATGTAAAATAAATCTTGTAAAATAATTCGCGTTGATTTTATTTCTAAAACCCCTCCCGAAAACGAAACCTGGCTACGCCCGTGTGGCACCTACTTTCTCGGAGCTGATATTGGCTGGTCGGAGCATGCGCTTTGGCCCCTCCGACTCAGCCACCCATACCGGATTACATAAAAAAAAATTATAATAATAAAGCTTATCATTATATCTGACACTGTTAGCTGACCTGGCTACACCCGCGATTTCAATCAAACACACCATCCCGCCATGACAATTTGCCATGCCGCTGCTTCGCACAGCTCTGACTTTAACCAAAACCTTCCAGGGAGACTCCGGCAGCGGGCTAGTGTGTCACAAAACCGGCGACCCTGAAGAAGTGGACTCCCGCGGACTCCTAGTGGGCATTGAGAGCCAGACAACTAATCATTTCCCATCTAAGCACACCAGGATCTCTAGATTCCACCGCTGGATCAGAGATGTAGGGGTCATCGTCCAGTATAGTTCGATTCTTTATTGTACCTCTATAGCAGTGTTGGTGATTGTAAATTAAATTGTATGAAAATATTATCTATGATTATTTGATTTTTTTTAAAGAAGGCGGCATTTTATTTTGTTTATCGAAACTGACACGGTGTAAAAGAACTGGGACGTTTGGATAGGTATGTTTGAAGAATGGATTTTAGTTACGGGAGAATAAAGAGATGGCGCCACATTTGTATACAATTATTTCTTTCTCGTATTCTTCTGCTGTATAATTCCTGCCGCATTGTTTGTACTGCCATCTTTAAGCGAAATAAATAAATTGTATTGCAAAATATTAAAGTTTTTTTTTAGGAAATGAAATTTGAAAGAATTAATTTTAAAATATTTGTTTATAATATTTATAGTGACATCTAGCGGTCACTAGTGAAACTTAAGTAACACTGACTATCATTTCATGGGTGCGCTTTCGAATGAATTACTGCTAACGATTCATAGATTGCGCTATTTATTTATTTGATTGCTATAGCTTTCGTTTTGGTATTTGGGCCGATGCACTATATTAAAATGTACGGCCAAATCAAAATCCATTGTAGACTAAGAAAATTTCATGTAAAATTACTCGAAGCTCATTTAATCCACCCTCGCATTCTGGGCCCTCATGCGTTTCCTACATTACAGACCTTCTACTCACCTAAATAGATGAATACTTATTACGTATATAAATTTTTGTACGTATGTCAAATATGTGAATTGAGAAATAAATACATTTCAAAAGATGAAATTCAATGAGGAAAAAACTTTTTAAGTTTCATACTTCAGTTTATATTAGAGTAATTTTGTATTGAAATATAACCGTTACATTATATAATTTATAATTTTCCAGGGGATTTACAAGTGATTTCTTAAAAAATTATGGGCTGAATTTTTTTATTTTTTTTTTATGGATACTAACACGTTTGGCTACATCATCTGCAACGTCCGTGATGGCAGCCCATAATACCGGGTGAACTAGGTGTCATGTCAGTACTTCCCCCTTTGATCGTGCCGGCTACACTGAACTGGTCGGAAAACACTAACTATTTACATAGCCGTTTCGACCGACGTTTCAGTCAGTGCGGTGGTAGCAACCCGGGCGGGTATACTTTAAGGCCGTGACAAACGCCAACGACCTTGAGCATTCGGGAATTCTACATAATGTACCATGCGACTGCTAATTTCGCTTCGCACGTTCAAGTCACATTTAGCGTAGTTTGTCGCTATCAGCCTAAAGAGTTGATGGTTCGTGGTTCGAATCCCACTTTCGTATGTTTTTTTTTTTTTGCTTTTTTATTATTTTAATTATTGAAATGATTGTGGCTCATGGAACTGATGCGTGATTCTAATTTTTTATTTTTTATTATTTTACCTAAATAACATTTTATTGTAATTTCTTCCAAATTATTTTAGTTCATGTACTTACCACTTTTTATAAACCTCTAAATAGACTATCGATGAAAACTAAAATAAAATAAAAATAGGTAGGTAGGTAATAGGTAGATAGGCATTTAGGTATGTATGGCAAATATCATAGCAACATAGGTACCGTCCGGCGCGCGCGGCGCGCGCGGCGGCAGCATGGCACGGTGCGGTGGGGTGCGGTGCGGTGCGGTAACTCAGAAGCAAGCAATAACAAGCCGCTCCTCCGCGCCGCGCCGCACCGCCGCGTCGTCTCCGCTCCGCGCCACCACAGTGCCGCCACCGCCGCCGCCCCCGCTCCGCAGCGCGCCGCTGTTGCTAGGCTACTTTTATTTAGGCACGGTTCTATAGTCCTTGCATCTCAAGCGCAGACAGCGTTATACCACAGTACCTATTAGTTATTCTGTGGTTATACAGTACTCTTTTCTATTCTGTGGTTATACCAACGAAAGCCATGCGTATAACGCCCCGTCAAGTTACGTACCGGAGCGTATACTGATAGATACCACAGAAGAGAGATATTACTGATACGGTCGTACTGTATACTGGTACGGAAAATGACACGGTGGCAACATCACCTACAATACAACATCCGAGATGTCAGCTCGTAACAACTGGTGAAGTAGGTGCTGTCAGTGCTTTTCTTCGGTCGTACCGGCTTCACTGAACTGGACGGAAAAAAAGAAGGGAGTCATATCCCGAAATAGTTTGTATTTTCCGTCCAGTTTAGTGTAGCCGGCACGACCAAAGGGAAGCACTGACATGGCACCTAAGTTCACCCGGTGTTATGGGCTGACATCACGGATGTTATAGGTGATATAGCAAACTGTGTCAGTTTACATAAAAAAATCCCTCAGTCGCCTTTTACGACATGCACGGGGAGAGATGCAGTGGGGCTATTATTTTAAATTACCATCCCACACGGTACAAATATACCTCACCTACCTATCTTTTTTCCATTCGATCCAAACACTGAAGACAGAAATGACGACCGACACGCGGGCGCAGCAGGGCAGGAGCGAGCAAGCGAGCCCTAAAATTGTATCTAGTATTGAAGTGCCTGCTAAATTGACGAAGGCAAAAATTTTACCCTTCCGACTGAAGAATTACGTCAATAATTTCATGTAGGCGTTTTTTGTTTTTTATTTTTATCTCCTTTCGTGGATAAAATAATAAAACAAATTGAATAGAGTTTTCTCAGAGCTTTGTGACCTTTGAATCGGTGGTATTGTAAAATTGTAATAATACACACATACTCAGATTTTCAAAAATTCATGCTTTTTTTATATATTTTTAATTTTATGTTTATTACTTACTTTTACTCATTATTAAAAAAACCAGCAATGCACTTTGTTGGTAAGGAACCAAAATATAGGTTGGTATTTTTTTAATTTTCTGAATGTGTGTCAATTCGTCAGTTTTGGACCTTCTTTGTCGCACTTTTTGCATGTTTTGCGTATTTGGCGTTTGTCACCGCCTTAAATTAATTGAATCAACGAAATATTTGTGCGCACAAAATGATCTATCCTAGGATAATGGGTAATCTGTACATGGGGCAGCCAGCTTAGACAAAACCATAAATAATAGAACAGATATTAAGAAATACCTACCTACCTCACATTATTCCGTTATATACATATATGCGCACAATTGCATACACCTGTGTTAAGGGGATTCTACATCTTCGAAAATTTGCTTTAAAAAGGAATAAACATTTACTAATCCTAATAAAGAAAGCGAAGTTTCTACGGGCGACCGGCGAGCGACGACCGTGTAATGTACGTCAATATACGAATAGCCTTATGACTCGAGAAACACTTTATCTATTGACATACCGTTTTCACTTTTACATCATAACGCTACGTTATCGGCGGCCTGAGCTGTGAGCAAAAAGTCACTCGAAGCGAAGTCGCGGGCAAAAGTCTCGGGTGTGTCATACTATTTTATGGTAACCGCAATTTTTTTTCTAGTTTTCGTTTTTTTGTGTGTTTTTTTGTTTAGATTCACTTACGACAAACCCAGAAAACCTATTATTCTTGCCACCGTTTCTGTCCGTCCGTCCGTAGGTCTCACTCTAGCAAGTTCTTAAAATTTGATAAAAATGAAATTCAGATTCAGATAAAAATGGTTAGTATTAGCTTTCGCTGTTAATTAAGTTCAAGGAAATGGTTAGTTATTATGTAATTATATTATTAAATTACGTCAGCGCTTAAAATACAGTGCTTACGAAACTAAATAAATAAATAATAAAAATAAACACACTGAAAATCGTAAAACGTTAAGTGATTCCTCTTAAGTAGAGCTGGCGGAAACTATCCCGGAGTTGTTTCGCATCACGCGCCGGATGTCTTCCATAAATTATAAGTTTGGGCTGAGCTAAGAAGCTCTTTAACGTCTGTCAACCCCGTTGCACAAGGCACCATTTTTACTCAATAATATTAAATTAATATAATTTTATAAATTGGCGCGTTCATGAGTTGTATTATTTCACGTACCTTTACGAAACGCTACTTAGCGGATTAACATCCTTTTGGACTAACATTACCTAGTATGTAAACTAAACTGCAAGACCCTCTGTAAACCGTTAGCATTTCAAAATCTAAGCCAGGAAAAAAAAAGTTTCTTTATTATTTGGACGTAATTAATTATTTCAAGTAATTAGTTTGTTATTTCAGAAATTCTAGCATCGTTTTTGAAAATACTTTATTTTGAGATATAGGTATAACATAATTTAAAGGAACCAAATGAAGGTACACTGGCGTACGTTTTTAAATCGCTGTACCGTGTGGGGCCGGTACTTTAAAAGAATAGCCCCACTGCATCTCTCCCCGTGTATGTAGTAAAAGGCGACTAAGGGATAAGACTCCCTTCTTATATTACTAGGTGGTAGGTTTTAACCCGCCCGGGTTGGTACCACCGCATTGAATGAAAGGTGGGTCGAAACGGCTATGTAAATAGTTTGTGTTTTCCGTCCAGTTCAGTGTAGCCGGCACGACCGAAGGTGCGCTGATGTGGCACCAAGTTCAACCGGTGTTATGGGCTGACATCGCGGATGTTATAGGTGATGTAGCCAACCGTGTCAGTTTCCATAAAAAAAAAATTTAGTTATAGGTATAACATAATTTAAAGGAACCAAATGAAGGTACACTGGTATGTAGGTACGTTTTTAAATCGCTTATAAAATTTTATGTGTTATGCCCATCGTAGCAAATACGGAGCGCGCGCTTAATTTTTTTTCTTTTTTTTTTTCTTTAGGGTACAGAGTACTACCTACACTGAGTGATACCCGTCACTCCAGTGAGCGAAACAGAAGGGATTAACCACAAACTTATAAAAAAAAATTACATAAAAAAATCGACATCACCCATGTCTCCCCAATCACAAAAATTCCCTTCCTTAAATTTGCTTCCTTGGCTGTAAATATATCGCTCCGTGTAACCCAGGGCGGTGTAGTTAAATCTTAGTCCCACATATTGTCTTGAGATTTGAATTTAATTATCGCATCTCGGTGCTGGCTCCCAACTTGCTCCAGACTGGCCCAGGATATTATTACCTTGGGTGAGTTAAATAAGTTAACTCTGTTTAACTTGCCTTGCCACTCGCCAGTCGTGGATATTGTAAATATTCAGAAAGGGCGTTCCCATACGTCGCTTTAATTTTACTTCGTTAATTACATTTGGACAAATAAAGGGACCTGACATGGCACTTCCATCATCCTTCCTCCTGATTTTCGCATTCGACAAACCCGCCATCACTTTGATTCATTATAGTGCAAACTCTAAAGTAAAACAAGAAATAACCGGTCAAATGTGATTCGGGCTCGCGATAAGGATCCCGAAGCAAATGAAAGAAAAAAAAATTTTTTTTTTATAATTAACACAATAATTGTGTTAATTATGAAAAAAAAAATGTTATTGTATTGTGTGGTAGTACGGAACCCTCGGTGCGCGAGCCCGAATCGCACTTGGCCGATTTTTGTGCCCTTTCTTTCATCTTGTCGATGTACCTACTAGTCTAGGAATTGTATATCCATGTCGCCAGTACCAGTACATAACTCTGTGATCCTAGTACCTACGTATGTAAGTAGAATGAACAGAACAGCGATCGGTCGCCGTCTATCACCCCCCCCCCCCCCCCCCCCCCGCCCCCATCGCTACTCTACCACTACTGCTCTGTGATAGAATGTCTGAAAATTTGGTCATCAATAATTTTTTTCAGGAAATTTTAATACTGTTCACAAATATGTAACAGGGTCTTAAAAGGCTAGTTTAATGCCTTGCGGTATTATTTACGAACCAATCTTCGGGATGTGGAAAGCGCGTGGGTGGAAGACGGCCTTATGGCAGAACGCATTTTCTTCCAGTCCAGTTCTTGACACAACAACATTATAAGTTGGCTGCACTTTTAATTTGTAATTATTCCATACTTTGATATTTGTGAGTATTATACATGCAGTATACCTTGATGTTGTGCGAGTTTTCAAAAAGACCGAGAGATGGCGCGTTTAACTCGTCGTTCGGGGGGATCCTCCCCTTTGCCCCAACACCGCTGTGGTCGAAATTCAAGGCTTATTTGCGCCTTAAGTAGTGTCTTCTTCATCTTCATGTGAATAAAAGGATGAACAAATAATGTTTTAAATATGTTTCTAAATAATTATAGAATATAATTATTGTTTATGTCTCCTTTCTTCTTGCTGACTCATCAAATCCTTATTGCACAAAATTTAAAGAAGAACAGTAGGTGCACAAAAATAAGCAAGAAATAAGGGAGTGTACAAAGAGACCACTGAAAGTTATTTCTTCCAGTTAACCTTTAATTTTAGTTTTAGTCATTAGATTAGTTTTTTTAATTTTATTATCTAATTTCATTTGTTATAATTTTTTTTTGTAACTGTTTTTTTTGTAATACTGCACGAATTTCTGTTGCTTATTAATTTAAATTAATATCGCAAGCCTCGTGTCAATAGGCTTAATCAAAATAAATTGAGTATGACGACGCAAACGACCTTTTGACATGATATCTCCTATATTTAGATAGATACATAGATAGATAGAAAATTCTTTATTGCTCCAGTAAACATTAAACAGTAACAATTACATTGGAAAATTTACATAAGTTGCAAAGGCGGACTTATCCCTTACATAGATTTCTTACAGTCAACCTTTGGATGTTTGAGATTTGATAATATACAACGACATTCTAATTTTAATTCGTTGATAATATAGTGGAATCTAAGTAGGTAGTAGCAAAAGAGTTGAGCGTGACAATTGAAGACAAAATAATAATAAGAATACTTATTAACAATACAATATGTATGTGCATGCTAGTAAAATATAAGCCATACATGTTTAATACATATAAATTAATAAATATATAGAATATTATATACAAATAAATATACATACATACATACTTGTCCATCCAGGTTAGATAGAATAGTGAAATGACCTGCACCAAGTTAATTAGCATGCACCTAATTAACTAAGTCTCCTGTTTGTCTGTTCGCATGCTTGCTCCTCCGGTCTGATTAAACTGTCCGCGTAAGTAGAGCGGCCAAGTTTGGACCAAGTTTCCTAGGAGCAAACTAAACGCACAAGTTGGTTGTACTGCAAATTGGATTGTGGTTTCTGTTCTGTAGCAAGTCGCCTGAAGTTGGCGGCAAGAACTGTTTGTAGTTGTGTAGTTTTTACTTCATTTTAATTCATACATACATACACGAGCATATATACCATTTACGCTTTATCCAATCGACAACCGGCGGGCGTAAGCGGAGTCGATTTTGAATCGAAGTCGAGTAATCGGTGTTGTGCTGCAAGAACTCTGGTAAATTACAGCACAATACCGACCACCGTTGGTTGGCTACATCACCTACTACATCCGTGATGTCAACCCGTTTCAGCAGCACCTTGGTTAACTAGGTGCCATGTCCCATGTCGGTGCTTCTCTTCGGTCGTGCCAGCTACACTGAACTGGATGGAAAACACAAACTATTTAAGTAGAAGTTTCAACCGAGTGGGTGGTACCAACCCGGGCGGGTTTAACCCTACCACCTAGTAGGGTAAGAAGGGAAGGGACCTACAGTTTTACGTGGAATCCGAACCACCTTGAGCCTCCAACGGTCGAGCGGTTACCCATCCAAGTACTGACTCAGTCGACCAACTGCACCACTGAGCTACCGAGGCTCAGTGGTTGACTCCTGTGCCGTACTGCGAAAATATTGAGTAGTCTTCCGACGAATCCCTACTACCTATAACCTTGGGGTGGCATCACGGATGTTGCATCTAGGTGATGTAGCAAACCGTGTCAGTTTCCATAAAAAAACCGGCCAAGTGGGAGTCGAACTCGCGCACCGAGGGTTCCGTATCGCCATGTCATGGCCAGCGGCACTCACCCCATCTATGTATTAGTTAAAATGCTTCATACTTTTTCGGTAGATGGCGCGCATACACTTTTTAGTTTCTTGTATCGGGACCCCCGTCCCCCGTGAATTTTTAACTTTTTCTTATTTTTATTATTTGTTGTTATGTCGGCCATAATAACACATATTCTGTGAACATTTCAACGGGCTACCTATAACGGTTCAAGAGATACAGCCCTCGGACAGACGGACAGACAGACAGACAGACAGGGTTGTAGGCTTAGTAATAGGGTCCCGTACGACGGATACGGAACCCTACAAAAAGGGACGATTTTGAAAAGCGATGCCTTCTCAGAAGTTTTGTGTCCTATTTTAGTGTTCCTTTCTGGGCTATTCTAAATTATTACAGTACTGACCAGCCCCACAGACCTCATCTGAATTTTATAACAAACAAAATCTATAAAAAATAGCAAAGTGCGCGCCAGATGCGCCAAACAATGCGCATCATTTAGTTTGCCTGTCCAAGTGTCTGTCGAGTGCATCACTGGTGCATTGCATTGTGCATATGCTGACTCAGTCGAGGATGCAGGAAGGGGAGATACAATATAATATAATAGTACCGAGTTACTGATCGTTAAAATGTGTAACATTGGATCTTTAGGTAACAAGTTATATAGACTAAGCTTACGAGGGTCGAGAACAATCCAAGTTGCAGTCAAAGGACTTGTCTACTTGGTTGCGCCCTAAAACACTATTTCTCAAATTAGACCAAGATCGCGGCAGACAGACTGCCTTCACACCAACCAGGTACAACGCTAGAAAACAGAGACGGCGCGGTGGGTGGTTAAGTGGTAAAACAAATAGGAATATGATTCGAAACCCGAGTATGTACCAGTTTTTTAGTAGTATCGAATTGAACCTTTAATAAAATAAAATAAATTTAATTTTGGACTTTATTTTTGGCACATAAACAATATTTTAATAAAATAATTTTACATTAAAATCTATTCACTTTTTTATTTTTGAGCTGCTTCGTGTGTGAATTCCACTGAATATTACCAAAATCACTGTTGTGTACAATATTTTATGAAAGAAATGTAAATTATGCTATAAGCCCGCTTACTTCTTTAAAGTTTTACATAATACTTACAAACACCTCCTAAAATAGAACGAGAACCAAAACTGAATCTTTTATGAGCATTCTATTACCTACAATGCAGGCACTCACCCCAGCCCTGTTTCAGCGTGCAAAACCCATTAACATAGTCCAAAAAGAGGGCGTTTGGACTTATTAAAAATGTGGCCTAAATATCAAATTGCTATCTTCCTTTTGTGTCGACCCTCTCGAAATAATTCAACTCCGCGGCAGCAGGTTCGACCCCGTTTCGGGCCCTTCTCCTAACTATTGTATGTTTTTTTATAAATAAATTTAGTTGTCATATCTAAGGGAGTACGAAATGATTTATCGGAGTAGGACAAGCGAATCATCTGTCACTTGTGCTGCAGTTAGATGCATTTTGTGCGGGTCATTTTGCTGCACATTTGTCAAATGACAGCTTCGTGCCATTGCGGGTGTTAGTTTTGTCACGTGGGTGTGGAGAATTTGTTGGGTCATTTTAGGAATTATTCGGTCGAAATGTTTCTTATCTAGTTATCTAGCGATACGCAAATACCTCTTTCAGTCAATATATTGTGTACAAGGTGTATTGTATTTTAGACATTTGACAATTCTATTATTGCGAAGTATTTTAATGTTTTATTTAAATTTTGCTCTTGTTTTCATGCACAAAACTGTATTTTTTTTCTCTGTATTTTTTTAAATTTTTTAGGTGTGTAGGCTAAAATTTTAGTCCTTTCCCTTCCCTTGCCATGGCTAGACCCAGAAAGTTACAATTGTAAATTTGTTTAACTAAAATGTGACGAACTCAAGTGTACCGATGATATCTAAGACGGAAGTGAATAAATGAAATGAAATTAAACGAAACTAACGTTGTTCACACACAGAGGGTTCCGTAGCCATTTTCTACTTGCGCATCACCCTCTCTGCCGGTGGTGGTTCCCCGCGTCGCGTCGCACCTTTCACCCCGCGCCGCGAACCCGTGAGACGCTAATTCTAAAATAGGATTTTTTCTATAACCATATCTTTTCCCCCAAGTACAGTCTCGGGCCCTTCAAGAGGGAGGTGAATGGGTACCTGTCAGGATGGCATTGCATTTGCAACCACCGCATACGACCAAATGTCCATGGGCGTCGTTAGATACCTTATGGGTGGTTATGTCGCGCTTTCAATAAAAAAAAATAATAATAAAAAGCCATTTAATATACAAACTTCAACATATTGTTCATGCCGGAAAGTTCATAAAAAAAAATAAAACCACTAAATGCTGCACTAAAAATTCAGTACATATATACATACAGTATACATACAGTACCCACGGCACGACCGAAGGGAAGGCTGACGTGGCCCCAAGATCACCCGGTGTTATGGGCTGACATCACGGGAGTTGTAGGTGATGTAGCCAACCGTGTCAGATTCCATAAAAAAAAAATAAAAAAAAACATATATTTTTTTAATGTATTTAGCTCTTTGTTTTGGAATTATAGCCCCGGCAAATTGAATATATTTAGTTTTTATCGATTATAAAAAAAAATTTCTAAAAATATAAGTAATCTAGCTAATCTAACAGCTTTCCCAGTTTGTACAATATTACATTAATAGATATTACGCTAATGCCTTTTCACCATATTAGCAAAAAAAATAAGTAAATTTTTTAAATTTCATTTTAATGTACCAAAGGTGAAACTTAAAAAATTGAGACTACCGAAACTTATAAATTCAAAATACCGAGTTCTATTTAAACATACCTACAAAGTAGCAGAACTATATCCTCTTGTAATATTCCACCACACTAATTCTGAATACGTCCTGACAGAACCAGAATATGAGTGAGAGCCTTTTTCGAAATTCCAACGCGAAGCCTACGGAAAAATGCTTCTTCGTCGAAACAAAATCAAAATAAAGATCCGCTCTCGTCCAATCTCCATTTCCTGCGGAAAAACAGAGATGCAATAACACTTTAGATTAGCACACTGACGCAAAAAAATGTGTAGGTATTTTTGTTATCAGAATTTCGGTCAAAAAGATATTACGCAGTAGGTAAACTGATTCAATCGGTTAGATTTCTTTTTAGAAATGGTTTATTATGTAATTTCATGAGCATGAAAATCCTACAATTTGTCATTAAAATTTTCAATTAGATGCTCTCATAAAACTTGTATGAAGTGACAGCTGGGAATGTCAACATTTACTTACTTACCTTAATAAAATAATCCTGTTGAGTGTGAACTTTGTTCAAACGCAGATAGAGGGCTCAGTAGGCATTCCCTTCTTGAACGCAAGGCGAGTGTGTTCGCGGTTACTTCGTGCCCTGCACAAGTGCGTCGCGCCCTGCACAAGTGCGTCGCGCCCTGCACAAGTGCGTCGCGCCCTGCACAAGAGTCGTCTAGTTTCAAAACCCGCCATAACAGTTTTGGCAAAATGTTCAGAAACGAGAAAAGCATTTTTATTTTCTTTAGGATCAATGTTCTAACACGCTTATAATTATAGCGGATTTTGCGCCAAACTGTCAACTTTATGATAGATTTTGTATCCGAAATAGCAGGTTTAGACACAAATTGTAATATACGGAACTGTTTGCGTTTACACACATATTAAAACCCAATTTAAAGGCCAATTTGAGTCAAAATTCATTATAGCGGATTCTGCAACTAGAAGACTGCGTCGCGCCCTGCCCTGCACAAGTGCGTCGCGCCGTATCGCCGCGCCGCGCCGCCTCCGCCTCCTGCTTCCTCCGCGCGCCCCACGCACTGCGTCGTCGTCGCGGTTCCGCCGCCGTAATAAATTTTCTCTATAACTGGTTAAGATATCTAATTCAAAGAGTTTTCGCGATGAAAAGACAACACTTTAATGGATTTTATAATTTTTAATTTATTGATTTGTACTTTTTGGAATAATCACCTCGGATATGACAAAAAGTACACATTTCTTACTATAACTTTTTATACAACTAAATTTTACATTTTATTTTATACAATATTAATCTAGGTCCTGAAAGATCGTTTCATCACACACAAAACAATTTGATACTCACAGCTTTCCTCACACCATTTTGCTTCTCTAAAATTTTATCAGTCTTCGCAGAAAAAACGAAACGCCACGTCCTGCCTAATGCGTAAAATAATATTTTCATGGCACCACCACCGCCGCCGCCTCCGCTACTTTCCGTTCTCACACAATTTCTCCTTTCCTATCGTGCCCGGGGTCTGCAGGTTAGCATAACGCTCATCCTAACACCGCCTCATTTTAACTCAGTTATGCGCCGCAGTACCTACAACTTTCACGAAAGAGTTCAAAAAGATAGGACTGTCATGTCAGCCTCGGTAGCTCAGCAGTTCTTTGGATGGGTGACCGTTCGAACGTTGGAGGCTGACCGTGGCTCGGATTCCACGCAACACTTACTTACAAGCAATATGGTTTACCCACTCGGGTTGATACGACCGCATTCAATGAAAGGTCGGTTGAAGCGGCTATGAATTAGTTCGTGTTTTCCGCCCAGTTCAGTATAGCCGGCGCGGCCGAAATGCCACGTTTCCATAAAAAATTTTTTTTTTTGCATTTCATATACTTTGTCGCCAGCATAATCTACAAACTGATTTACGGCAGAAGCCAGTGCTGCAGTCAACTATTTCAAATTTCATAAGAATATTTACACTCAAATTGTCTCAAATTTATGCAAAAAATGTACGGGTAGTCGCTGGGGAGCGATCGCAGTGGTAGACTTCGGTCTACCCAAGGTGTCGGGCCCGGCCACCAGTATCCATAGACCCGTATTAGCGACCTTTGTACGGGGTCGCAGAGGCGTTTAGTCGTCCAAGGTGTCGGAGTTGGGTATTAGGATCCGTGACGTTTCCCTATGCAGACCACACGGTGGCTACCCTTAAAACTAGCAGTTGGCTACCCTATCCCGCAACTGGGCGGTGTAACGGGCGTCACTGTTAGAAATAATGTGTGGTAGAGAACTTGTTCTCGACGATTACTCATTAAACGTTGCTAGTCTAACATGAGTACTAAGGTAAGTTGGGGGTTTCGGCCTCCTCTTAGCTCACGCTGCTGACTCCACTCAGGTCGGTGGGTCAAATGAGATACTACCCTAAACGGTGGGTTGAGTACTGCGGGGTTCCGTTAAAAGCCCCAGAATGCTTCGTGCTTCTGCACGGAACACTGGAGTTGGTCTCGCAGGGGTTGTGGTTTAGCGTTGATTCCCTGGTGCTTCCGTACTTGTGTAGTTAAAGCACCTAGCACGGGAATAAGTAGCGAAAGCTGCGAGTGGTGAGCCACTTAGAGCTCCGTAACCAATGTGGAGAATTGGTAGACATGCGAATAATGTAGATCGGTATGTCGGTGCAATACACACTTATATGTGGATGTGGGATGGATTTTCCACGAGCTAATGACGCTGACGTAAGTCTGTCATTCGAGACCGGTGGATCCCCGGTACACATTAGGTGGTGGTCATATGCACTTCCACGCATATACATAGCTGGTGAAAACAAAAGCCTTTAGGCTAGTACAAAACGCTGAGGCCCTGGGCACAGGTTGTGGTTGGATAGGGTGCTGACCCCAGTGGCAGTGAAGGCTTCACCCCCGGCTCTCGACTTCGGTCGGGGGTTCCTTCGGGTGGACGGGTGGTGGCTCGGATCGGCTGGGGAAAGGTCGCAGCCTGTGTTTCCCATGGGATTTTTTCGGAAGAACGGAAGTTCGACAGAGCAGCTATGGGGCCTCGATCTGGCATACATGATCACTGTACTCGCAAGAGTGCAGGTAGTAGACGTCTAGATTTTGTAGCCGAAAGGCTGGTATCTCTGGACGTCTATAAACAAAACGTAAATCAATAAATGATAGAAAAGAAGGTGTCTCAAATTTATGCGAGGCTCGTAAAATTTGCGTGGTGAATCAATTAATTTTTGGAGCGAAGCTTTTTAACGCACGTTTGAGATGGGGAAATAACTCAGAAAAAGTGCAACGTCATGAAAGTACGCACGGAAGTTGCAACGCTCCTTATCGGCCACGCTGCGCTGGGCGCCATCTATGAGATTCTTTTTAAGTCTAACCATTTTAAAAGTTGAAAACAATATCGCATAGATGGCGCTATCCCAATCGAAATTAATTGGATTTTAAATACAAAGCGTAATAAGAAGCTTCGCTTCTGTCGAGTGACGATACGTCGGTTTTTTTTTTTATTTAACGCCCACAGCGATATTTTTTTTATTTTATATTTATTTTATGTAGAAACGTATAATATCATCTCTTATTTCTATATATACAAAGACCGGCCAAGTGCGAGTCGAACTAGCGCACCGAAGGTTCCGTATCGCCATGTCATGGTGCGCGCCTCTCACGCCATCTATGGCGTGTTTTATGAAATGCTTCATATTATTTAAAATGCTTCATACTGTTTTCGGTAGATGGCGCGCGCGTATGCACTTTTTGGTTTCGTCTATGGAAACCCACGTGAATTTTTACTTATTGTTATTTTTATTATTTGTTGTTATATCGGCCATAATAACACATATTCTGTGAAAATTTCAACGGGCTACCTATTACGGTTAAAGAGATACAGCCCTCGGACAGACAGACGGACGGACGGACGAACAGACAGACGGACGGACGGACAGACAGACAGACGACGTAGGCTTAGTAATAGGGTCCCGTACCGGATACGGAACCCTAAAAACGTACATAGCGTCACGCCTGTTTCTCAATGGAGTAGGCAGAGACAACGGGTCTCCACGTCCACCCTTCCACACTCAAAATAACTTTCATTCAGATGACCCTTCTGTCTTTTTCAATTCTCGGACGTTCATATTTTCGGGGCGGCGGCGGCGGTGGCTGCCCGTATAACTTATTCAAAAATTTTTAATTGGCAACTTCGCCTTTTAACTGGGCAGAAAAATGGAAGTGCAGAGGAAATGGACCGGCAGAGATGATTCGTTATTCAGGAAGACGAGTGAAGAACTTTTAAAGGATTTACGATTCGTATGAAACTAATTTTGATTGCTCTCCAATTTTAGAATCAGAAATATCAGTGCAATATTTCATGAAACATTTTCAAATTTTAATTATTTTATGTAAATCGGCGGCCTACGCTGTGCGCAAAAAGTCACGCGAAGCGAGAAGCAAGTATCTAAATAAATGATTATCATATTTAATACAAGGCGTTTACATATTTACCGGCACCAGCTTTGAATTTGGAACTGTTCGATATTCAAATTTGTTTGAACTTAAAATCTCAAAACAATTGAAAGTATTAGGATTAATGATATTGTTACAGCTACGTAAATTGTAAACAACTTTCAAGTAAAATAAAAAAACCACCTATACCGGATAATTTTTTTTTTCTTGGTTAACACGGTTGGCTACATCCGTGATGTCAGCCCAAAACACATTGGTCAACTAGGTATCATGCAGTGCTCATGTCGGTCGTGCCGGCTACACTGAACTGGACGGAAAACCCGAACTTACATAACCGTTTCAATCGACCTTTAATTCAGCGCGGTGGTAACAGCCCAGGTGGGTTAAACCCTACCACCTAGTAAGATAAAGAAGGGAAACTACCGTTTTACGTGGAATCCGAACCACGGTCAACCTCTAACGGTCAAACGGTCACCCATTCAATTACCGACCGCGCTCAGGCGTGCTTATGATGACGACCGACTGTAATTTACAGGATTTCTTAAAGCACAACACTGAGA
Organism: Nematopogon swammerdamellus; assembly: GCA_946902875.1. Taxonomy (NCBI): domain Eukaryota; kingdom Metazoa; phylum Arthropoda; class Insecta; order Lepidoptera; family Adelidae; genus Nematopogon; species Nematopogon swammerdamellus. Next base: position 17,943,066 of record OX336345.1, read on the forward strand.
TTACCCTGATTGTCGGGATGAAGCGTGGAGTAGGTGTATGTAATTTTGAAATTTCGTGGGCTGTAATCGAAGCGATTGAACTCCAGCTGACACCATATCATTATCTCTGAATCGACCGAAACATCGGGTACTAGCGGTATCTTTAACACACCGTCCGACTGACCCTCGTACATACCTAAACATTTTACTAGTAGGGTTGCCATTCGTCCCGGTTCACCGGGACTTGTTACCGGTTTAGAATCTCAGTCCCGGTCGTCCTGCCTGACCACCAAATGTCCCGGTTGGGAACCAAAAGCCAGTTAGTTTTATTCATTCTAATATTATAAAAACAAATTTAAAGGCTTTAGTGTTTCTTCTTATTTCCTAACACTCCTTACAGAGCGTTTCAGGCATCATAAATCCGCAGATTTCGCAGATGTTAATTATGTGGTTACATAAAAACGAACGTTAATATTCATAGAACAGGTGCTGCATTTCCACGCTCAAAGACAACCAACTTTTCTTAGGTTTTGATGTAAGCAGCAGGTGGCCGAGTGGTTTCGGCATCGGCTTCTCATGCGAGAGGTCCGAGGTTCCAATCCGGTCTGCGTGTACCAATGAGTTTTTTCTGAAGAAACAATTTACGTGCATACCTACACCTGCTGCTTCACCGTTCGGAACCGGTGTAAAACTGTAGGTCCCTTCCCTTGCCCCTTACTAGGTGGTAGGCTCAAATTGTAGCCGAGTGGTTTGGTACCACCGTACTGGATGTAAGATGGCCGCATAGCAAACTCGGTTGTGTTCTCTAGTCCAGTATAGCCAGAAATCCAGGGTAGTTCCGGTATGGCACCTACCTTCTCGGAGGTGATATTGGCAGGTCGGAGCATGCGCTTTGGCCCCTCCGACTTAGGCACCCATGCCGGATTACATAAAAAAAAAGTATCCCGGTCAGTACCTGCACCTTTATGGCAACCCTATACTAGATGCTTACGGCTCTACAAGAACCCTGATTTTAAGCATTTTTCCCGCAATTCCTCCGAACGTGCCGGTCGCGGATGGCCCTTCATAGAAAAGCAATCGCGTCGTAACAGTTAGGGATGCACAATAGCACCCCGGGGTGTCGCTAGCGAGGCCTGCCTGACGTGACATCCCTCGCTTCCGATCCGGCAAGACGTTTCACGTGTTCTCTCTAATTTTCTGTTTTTTTTTTCATTTGTAATTTTTTTATGTAATCCGGTACCGGCTGCGTCGGAGGGGCCAAAGCGCATGCTCCGACCAGCCAATATCACCTCCGAGAAGGTATGTGCCATACCGGAGTCTTCCCTGGATCGCTGGCTATATTGGACTAGAGTAGAGGAGAACACAACCGAGGCTGCCATGCGGCCATCTTACATCCAGTACGGTGATACCAACCCAGTCGGCTACAATTTGAGCCTACCACCTAGTCATGGGCAAGGTAATGTTAGATTCGCGTTGAAGAAATATTTTTCATCTAGGTATAGGTACTTACTTAAAGAAATTCCCGTTCTTGGATTAATTCTCCCCGTGCATGTTGAAAAAGGCGACTGAGGGATAAGGATGAGATGCTGCGCTAAAGGGCGACATGCTAGCCACCTCTCACCTTGGTGCGGTCCTTCCACCGAGTGATGCAGCAGATGGGTCTTCGTGCTTGATAGTTACTTTGTTCTAAATTGTTTTTTATAGTAAGCGCGACATGTTACGCCGAGCCACCGATAAGGTGTCTAGCGACGCGCATGGACATTCGATCGGATATACTTTGTTAAACGTGGTGGTCGGTGTTGTGCTGTAATTTACAAGAGTACTTGCAGCAAAACACCGATTACTCAGCTTACCCCGATTGTCGGGATACAGTGGCGGTGTGATGTGTGGATTATTTCAATACATTTGATAAATCATTCCAATATTCAATATTACAATATCATAAAGCAAAACGATTGCTTGAAATACTTGCTGAAAAAATTATTAAAGAAACATACAGTTTGAGGGTACATAAAACTGAAATTGAAATTAGTTTTTGCTTGAAATTAGTTTAATTTTCTTTTGATTAACATTGGCATTTCAGTTGTTTATTTAGCAATGATGTAGCCTGCACTTTATTACAATAATTTCTATTATCTATTTTATATGTAAACTTTGTTTACAGAGTGTCCCAGACCGGACTTTGCGTACGACCACGCCACGCGAGCCTCGTTGAATAAGCTTCAAAAAATCTCAGTAACTTAATTTTTGTAGGACTTGTATTTTTTAAGGTAATCCCTATGAAAAGGTCCATTCACGATACTGGATGTGGTTTTGGCCAATATACTAGGAACAAAAGGCTCTGAGCTTTTTTTGAAGCTTTTAAATGAGGAATTATGTGATGATGAGCAAAAATTTTTTTTTTGTGGAGTCTGACACGGTTTGCTACATCACCTACAACATCCGTGATGTCAGCCCATAACACCGGGTGAACTACGTGCCATGTCAGTGCTTCCCTTCGGTCGTACCGGCTACACTGATCTGGGCGGAAAACACAAACTATTTACATAGCCGTTTCGACCGACGTTTCATTCAGTGCGGTGGTAACAACCCGGGCGCGTTGAACCCTACCACCTTGTAAGGTAAGAAGGGAAGGGACCAACAGTTTTACGTGGAATCCGAACCACGGTCAGCCTCCAACGGTCGTGCGGGCAACCATCCAAGTACTGACCGTGCCCAGCGTTGCTTAACCACCAATAGCGACAGTCGACTGTCTGCACCACTGAGCTATCGAGGCTGATAAATCGGGACAAATCCGGTCAAACAGTCTATATTTAAAATACCAGTAAGTATAGCTTAAAGAAACTGTGAGCTACGTGTGCACCGACCTTTTCCAGCAAGAGATGTCGAACCTACCCGCATCGGCCGAAGTACCCTCGCATCGCTACAATCTAAGTCAGCGGCGACCGGCAGTTGACATCTGACTGGACGACGTGTCGGGTGTCCTCCAGGTCGTCGCAGTACCACGAGTCCTGATAATGTCCCCAGAGTGAGGGACGAATCGTCGACAAAAGTGAGTCGTTTTCAGTTATACCGCGTAACCGGTAAGCGGTTAAGCGGCGGGTGGCCGAGTGGTTTGGGCATCGGCTTCTCATGCGAGAGGTCAGCGGTTCGAATCCGGTCAGCGTGTACCAATGAGTTTATTCTGACGAAAAAAAAATACGTGCATACCTACACCTGCTGCTTCACCGTTCGAAACCGGTGTAAAACTGTAGGTCCCTTCCCTTGCCCCTTACTAGGTGGTAGGCTCTAATTGTAGCCGACTGTGTTGGTACCATCGTACTGGATTTAAGACGGCCGCATAGCAGCCCCGGTTGTGTTCTCCTCTAGTCCAGTATAGCCAGCAATCCAGGGAAGTCTCCAGTATGGCACCTACCTTCTCGGAGGTGATATTAGCTGGTCGGAGCATGCGCTTTGGCCCCTCCGACTCAGCCACCCATACCGGATTACATTAAAAAAAACCGAAAACATTGCTGTAAGGATTACAATTTGATAAAATAATGAATGACACTTAATTATGGTTGGTTAATATGTAGGGAAGATAAATCGCAGAGATTAGGTAGGTAAGCCAATACTTGCAGAATTTTCAAAAATATACTGATTATATACTTTAACATGCAAGTAGTAAGCACGCATCTAATCCCCCATTCTACCCCTTAAACCATTTGCCAGCGAAGCAGTTTCCACAACGGAGAGGCGACCGCGCTCGCTCCACGACGACCCCAACAGAGTGTTTACGGAATGCAGTAACAGCCCTCATGAATACTTACTCACATAAAATTGCCTGCGTCTCGCCTACAAGGTTTTAGCAAATCAAGTTAGTATAGCCAGAAATCCGAAGGGAAGTCACCGATGTGGCAAACACCTTGACTGGTCGGAGCATGCATTTTGGTCCCTCTGGCTCAGCCACCCATACGGATTACATACAAAAAAAAGTCAGCCTCGGTAGTTCAGTGGTGTGGTCGGTCGGCTGTTGTTAAGCACACCTGGACGCGGTCAGTACTTGGACGGGTGACAACTCGACCGTTGAAGGCTGACCGTGGTTCGGATTCCACGTAATACAGTAGGTCCCTTCCCTTCTTACCTTACTACGTGGTAGGGTTTATCCCGCCCAGGTTGTTACCACCGCACTGAATGAAACGTCGGTCGAAACGACTGTGTAAATAGTTCGTGTTTTCCGTCTTCTGTGTAGCCGACATGAAATGAAGGGAAGCACTGACACGGCACCTAGTTCACCCGGTGTTATGGGCTGACATAAAGGATGTTGTAGTGTAGGTGATGTAAACAACCGGGTCAGTTTCCATAAAAAACATGTGTCTCAACGTTCCTGAAATTGGATCAGGGCACATTCGCAGTTTCAAATGAGAATGCCTTTTTCGAAAGCGCTAAACAGGTAAAAGCAGAAAGGGTAGTACAAGACTTTGAACTCGTTTGCAAATAAAAATTCAAGTGATTTTTATTTTTAATAATTGATATATTAATGTAGAAGTGGGAAACATATTTTTAACAATTTCATTTTATCAATTTAATCTTCCTTCGGCATTCGGCTTCGATTCAGCTGCGGCGAGTGTTTCCCGAAATTATCTTGTTCTTCCCGAAGGTCTTCCGGCGATTGTGTTTCCCGAAATTATCTTGTTCTTCCCGAAGGTCTTCCGGCGAGTGTGTTTCCCGAAATTCTCTTGTTCTTCCCGAAGTTCTTCCGGCGAGTTCATTTCCCCAAATTCTCTTGTTCTTCCCGAAGTTCTTCCGGGGAGTGTGTTTCCCGAAATTATCTTGATCTTCCCGAAGGTCTTCCGGCGATTGTGTTTCCCGAAATTATCTTGTTCTTCCCGAAGGTCTTCCGGCGAGTGTGTTTCCCGAAATTCTCTTGTTCTTCCCGAAGTTCTTCCGGCGAGTTTATTTCCCCAAATTATCTTGTTCTTCCCGAAGTTCTTCCGGCGAGTGTGTTTCCCGAAATTATCTTGTTCTTCCCGAAGTTCTTCCGGCGAGTGTGTTTCCCGAAATTATCTTGTTCTTCCCGAAGTTCTTCCGGCGAGTGTGTTTCCCCAAATTATCTTGTTCTTCCCGAAGTTCTTCCGGCGAGTGTGTTTCCCGAAATTCTCTTGTCCTTCCCGAAGTTCTTCCGGCGAGTGTGTTTCCCGAAATTATCGAATCCTTTAACCTGCCTTCAAATGTCGTACCAATATATCAGACTGCCCGGCAACAGTCCCCAAATCTGCTGGCATCGCATCTCACAGAGCGTGGTTTCGCGGGGAGAGGTAAACTTGGCTCTGCCGTCTGCACCATTGGTCCATCGACACAGCCGTCCATGCTGATTTTCGTAAAAAAAAGGTTTCCAGTGTTTAAATCCATCGTCCTAGAACTCTTGTCTGATAACCCTAAAAACATAAAATAATTTTATATATACACTTAATGTGTTAGACTAAATAAAATTATTTCTTTACTTTAATGCCCATTTATTTATTTATTTATCTTAGGTACCTACTTACACGAAGAAGTTAACACAATACACGACTTTTCTAACAAATTTCATGATCAGTCAACCAACCAAACAAGAAATTTAATTTCAGATCTAGATCTAACCCAACCTAATCTATCCTAACCTAACCTTACCTAACCTAACCTAACACAAAATTTTGACGAACAACTACAAATAAATACTGAAAACACAGAGAAAAATATTACATTTATGATCTAGATCGAGATCTAGCCCTAACCTAACCTAGCTCAAAATTTTGACAAATATAATGACCTAATAGTCACAGGTACTGTCACCGAAACATCAACAGAGTCAGGAAGCTAAGAAGTTTTTTAACACTGTTTTTGAAACGAGTTACGGAGTAATGATATACCTACCTACACTACAGCTATACCATTAGCCTACACATCGCTCGATTGCGCTGCATGTAACTATATTCAAATCCACAACTCCATACAAGCCGACCAACCGTAGGAGACACTCCGCGAATACGAAACCATTCAATGCCCACAGGATCTCAGTACTTCCTCCAGTGTGACCTAAAATAGAACAATGCGATCTAGATTTCAACTAGATAGCAAATTGTGTTCCGCAATGCAATGTGGCCGGCTACTGCGATCAATAACAACGAGTTTGATATTGAAAGCAAAAATTCACTAAGAAGGTACTTCGAAAAAAAAAAAACAACATTTTGTACCGTGTGGGGTCGGTACTTAAAAAGAATAGCCCCACTGCATCTCTCCCCGTCGCATGTCGTAAAAGTCGACTAAGGGATAAGAAAATTCGTCAGCCTCGGTAGCTCAGTGGCGCGGTTGGTTAGTCAACTGTTATTAAGCAACGCTGAGCGCGGTCAGTGTTTGGATGGGTGACCGCTCGACCGTTGGAGGCTGACCGTGGTTCGGATTCCACGTTAAACTGTAGGTCCCTTCCCTTCTTACCTTACTAGGTGGTAGGGTTTTCTCGGCCGGGTTGGTACCACCGCACTGAACGAAACGTCGGTCGAAACGGCTATGTAAATAGTTCGTGTTTTCCGTCCAGTTTGGTGTAACCGACATGAAATGAAGGGAAGCACTGACATGGCACCTAGTTCACCCTGTGTTATGGGCTGACATCACGGATGTTGTAGGTGATGTAGCCAACCGTGTCAGGTTCCATAAAAAAAAAAAAAAAAAAAAAATGATACACATCCCAGGAAATTGTTACCAATTACATGCAGAACTGACGTGTCTCGAAGGGAAGATGCATTAGTCAACTTGTCAAACAATGTTAAGAACTTAATAATTATTAAAAAATAAAATAGTCTACACTTTCTAATACTAAATACCACTCACTCACCTAGCAGTTATCATAACCTAAAGGTAGGACTAGTACAAAATGCCTTATTTTACATTTTATTTTATTTTATTTGAGTGCAATAATATTTATACAAATATTTGTACCGTAGCCAGTAATTTTTAAGGTTAAGTAGCCTCTTATATAATCAGTCAAGTGTCCGTCCGTCTGTCTGTCACAGCCTGTTTTAACAGGTCGAAGTACATCGAAAGTATTTGAAAGGCTAGATTACTATTTTTTGGAAATAATATATATTTTTTATTTTTTCAATTCCATAAGAAGTTATGTACAGTAAGGAAAGTGTACAAATAACTCTGTCCAAGGCGATTATTGCAAAGCGAAATACTTAACATAAAATATTAAAGTAGTCAATTTAGTCTTTACGGCATGAGAACAATGTATTTTTTTTAAGATTGTATATTAAATGGTTATAGAGGAAATCGCATTCTTCTGAGCGTAGAAACTGGCGGCGCGGTGTGGCGGATAAGCGGGGGCGAGCGAGGTTAGCGGCCGACTGCAATACGAAGCACTAAGCAACCGAGCAGGCAAGAAGGGAATAGCTACGGAACCCTCTGCGTGTTTGTCACCTGTATTACATGTTACATTTAAGTATAATAATGGAGTAAGTGGATTAAGTATAAACTTTATGTCCATAATATTTTAAGTAGAATCTAACAGAAAAGCACTTATGTAATACATTAAGCAGCAGAAAGATTGACTGGAATAAATCACTACTAGTGATAAGTCTGCCTTTCTGCGCTATTATTCAATCTGTATGTACAAAAAGGAGGGTTATATTTTCCAGTCTATGTTTTTTATAGAAACTGACACGGTTAGGCTATATTATCAATTTATCACCTACAAACATCCATGTATGTATTTATGTCTGCCTATTTTTTTGGCACGCCCTGTAGGCTAAATGCTTGATTTTGTATTTTGTTATCTAATGTATTGTCTTGTTACTCTGTGTGCAATCAACAATATCTATTCTATTCTATGTTCTATTCCACGCTACGCAAAATCGAATCAACGCTATCTCAAGATACATAAGTCAATGCACTAACTATGCCCACAAGTTGCCACCGCACCGGCCGATGTCCCTTCCATAGTACCATCGATTTCCAAACTGACGTATTCCCAAAGTGACGAGTTGTGCCAACAAAATTATTTCCAACTGTCATTTATTTACGTCGCGCGTCCCCGCGTTCCCCGTCCGCGCGCTGCCGAGCGCTCGTTGAATACGGCTCCAGGAGTTACGGCAGAACGGCGCACAGGGAGGAAGTTTTTTGTTTTATTTGTAATATTTACTTAATGCATTATTTAAGCTTAAAGTTTGACTAAAACAATTTCGGTGATACGTTTGACTTTGATGATACAGTTTTTAATGTTTTGTTTTATTTGTAAGTTGTTACAGGTATGTAAACAAATTCTAGTAGGTACTATATTTTTTAACCCTATAATTGTGAAATAATTAAACATATTTTTATACCTGTTGTCCAGTAAACCAATAAAACGTAGGTATTAAAATATGTTATTTGTTGGGTTTGTTCTCAATTAGCCATCAAATTCTGTAATATGAAATGAACTTAACTCTTAACACAATATTAACTTAATCAAAATTAAGTGTATATTTATTTATTGACTGAGTTTTTTGCAAATGCAGCTAATGTAATAACGGTTTTACAACGGTTTACCGCCTATACAACGTAAGTCTATCTTTACTGAATCGATCGGGAATTGCGAATTTATTATAACAACGCAATGCAGATGTAGCAAGCAGTTCAATAATCTTATATTGTTCTTTTAGTTTTTATTATCCAAAGTTTTTAAATCAAACCAAATCAAATCAAACCAATTTATTTCTCAATTCACAAATAAATATTAAAGTTGTTCAACTGGATAAATATTGTGTGCCTCTTCTACTCGTATAATATACTGAATCAGCAATCTCTGACAGTCTGTAGGTGATGTTTGTGTATGTTTCACTTAGCAGGCAACTATATGTGATTTCAGTGGGTAATCACAAAAATGTTTTCGAACTATCTGTAATATTATTAGAGACAGTCTGACATGTATACAAAACAACCGTCTATAGGACAACCCTTAGGTCAGTTTAAACGGAAGTGAATTACTTGAGGAGCAACTGATCAAACAGTATTTTGTGTCGTGATCCTAGTTTCGAGAAATTAGCAAAAACAATTTGTGTCTTGAAAACTAAAAATCATAGAAAGATGATTTTTTTTACTAATATATTTGTTTTAGCGAGTAGATTATGATGATAAAATAACAAATATGCCGTTTCATTTCATAAATCAGTGTTTTTTAAATTATAATTTCAAACATAATACTCTTTGATGCGATCTTTGATCCATTCCATAAGAGCAGGATACCCAAACGTAGGTGATCATGCCGCGATCTTAACCTCAAAACTTAGGAACAAAATACGATTTGACGCGGTCGCCAACATTCAATATTTTTTTAATAATACTAAATATTGTTTGATGTGAATTCTGTAAAAACACACATAAAGGAGCTATTGAGGTCTACCAAAATAATTTTTTATCGATTTTTGTTTAATAAATGCACAAAAGACTCTTTGATCTGTTGCTCCTCTTTTATGTTTGTCAAATAATTATGAAACTGTTTACATAATTGTTATTATGGTGCACAAAAAACAATTTGAATTTGAATTATGTTCGAGTGGAATTAATAAGAAAATTAAATAAAACAAATAAAATATTTTCATGATTTCATTGTCCCTCCATGTGAACCGCGGCGACTCGGTAGACGAGGCTTCTTAGGTCTCCGTGGAGTCAGTATTCCTATGTGAGTAGGCGTGGCCTACCCTCACGGTTGGACCTCAAGACGCGCTCTTATTGGTCTGCTCTCAGTGGGCGTGGCCGGCCGTGACTCCTCCCACCGAGCGTTCCCAAAGCACTCAACTTCGGAGGTCCTTCTGGGATCCAGGTTCGACGGGAAAATGCTTAATTTATAACCTGTTCGTTAGGAAAAACCTTGGGAAGGCAACTGTTTGAGGAGGCAGCATTGATAGCGTGAAATTATACATATGGATTAGGAATGAATTTTTACAGGATTTTTTTCAGTAGACGTAGTAGGTCTTCAAAGAAAAGTGTTATTTTATGGAATTACCTTCATTTAACTAATTTTGCCCATAAAAATTGAGCTATGTGTACCTAGCTACTAGGTAAGCAACTAAGTTCTCTTTTGTAAAGTTTTGATTAGAAAATCACTTTCACTTTCAACCTAACCTAGGGACTATTCACTGAAAACATATTTTGGTTCGATGCATTTTACAAGTAGGTACAAGTAACTACATAATGTGTATACATAGGTAAGTAATGCTGAAAAATGGTTATTCGTGATTCATAGCGAAAGTGTTTAGCCTATATTGTTCTTTGAGTGGATGGTTATACATTCTTAGTAATTTTTCGCGTGTGAAATTAGGAATATTTATATGGGATTTAATAACCTATTGGTAATTAGATTTAATGACAACAGGGAAATCGGCACAATAGATAAATAAGATTCTGGAAAATAATAAAACTAATATAGAGCTTTACTTACTCATACGTTAACACACTCAGTTAAGTAAAACATTTTAATTAACTTAGTATGCTCACCTACCCTTAAATTACTTATAGCTTCAAAAAAATACTAATTCACGAACACTTTCGGAAATTAAAGTCTACCAAAAATTTACAAACATTTTAAATGTATTTAATGGGATCGAATTCATATATGGAATACGCCTTAAATAATATCGAAAAACGTAATTATTTAAAGGTAAAGTACACTCAGGTTCATAAGTGAATTACCACCTTTAGAACAATGTCACAATAACTAATTTCCCGTACACCTCGCTCAAACACTTCACGCGGGGATTTGGTGATATGACAGGGTTCTAGAGGTGATAATGCAATTATGAACCCGATTGTAGTTTCTTTTCAAATTAGGCATAAGCCTGTAGAAATATCAGTCGCCGCGTTGTAGTTTGAAAGATAGTTCAGTTACTGAAAGTTAGTGCTATAAAAGGTAGTACAACAAATAGGTACCAGAACGCTTAGCCAAGCATTAGGACAGAATAACTCAAACTTGCATTAGTATCAAGCAGCAAGCGAGGCATGAAGACTTACTTACCTGCTGTATGACTCGGATGAAAGACCGCGCCAACTTGAGAGGTGGCTGTCCTGTCGCCATTTATGTTTATTATAAGCGCGGGGACAGATGCATTAAGGCTTTTCTTTCTTTTGTCGTACAACTTTCAACGAGCAAACACGGTACAAAATTTGAGAATTATTATAAGTGCGTACGATTAGGTGTCGTTAGGTTACTTACTCCGGTGAAGGAAAACTCAGCGAGGAAATCTCTAAGTAAAACTAGCTAGTAGATATCTAGTGTCAACGAAGTAAAATAAATGCAGTTAATTTTTTTTTTATTTCCGTAGGTTGGTATACGAATCCTGTTGTGTTATTTATTATGTAAAAAGTTACATTCTAACATAACGTCACCTTTGTTTTCCTATCGGGTAGGCAGTGGCGACGGATCTCCACGTGCCGCGATCCTGAAACACCGTAAAAAGTTGATCGGAAAATTTTGCATTCTGAAAATGTACCTATGCATTCAAGAAATACCACAGAAAGTAACGCAAATGTAGGTACCTACACGCAATAGGTTCGGCAACCATTTTCCAGTATCTCCGTATTAATATTAAACGAAGCCCCTGCTCATCTCGGGCTCCGTTGCTTCAATTCCCTATGAAATTCCATCATCGTCAATCTAAGTTAGTAATAAGTGAGGCTTCGGCGGGTCCCTGGAAGGCAGCGCTGGGCCGTCCCTTGGAAACGGGCGGGTTGGTCCTGCGAGACACCATTCCGCTACCCCTAGCTCTGTCCCGTACTAGCTTGATCGCCCCCAGTGGACGAATTTGGAACTAACTTCCGGGGAGCGAAACCTGCGGAAAACAATTCCATTTTCAAATGTTTTCAATTCGTTATTTTCGTTGAAATAATTTTAGAATTTATTTATATTATATGGAATGTGAACCATGTTCGATTTTCAAAATTGTTGTTAATATATTACAGTGTGTAATGTGGAATGTAGATGGCGTTAGTGCAGGCAGGGATGTATCGTCATCTCGCTCACACGTCCCGTAGGCGTGTCCCGAGGGGGGCGCGGCCGCGCGGGACGCCGCGACGGCCGGGCGGCGACGGCGCCGCGACGCGACGGCACTCGACGCGGCGCTCCCGCGGCACTTGTTAGTGCTCGGCCAATGCACAGCGGGATCAGTCGTCCCGCGCCCGTGCCCCGGCCGACGACCTCGCTCGAATCCCAACACGCTCGCGCCATCCCTTAGCGCAACGATTTTTTTATCGATTACCGACCGGTTCGAAATTTGAACTGAGAACGTATTTGTAGTTAGCTTAACTTCGTTTTAGTTCAATATTAAAAACGATAAAAAGTGTGTTTTGAATTTGGAATAGAGAGACTTGCCGTCGGGGAAAGTTTTTCTCGCTTTTCCAATGTTGTGTAGGAGAATGTGGGCCTAAAGAACTTGGACTTTGGAGAATGAGTGCGCTGGGCGGTTGAGGTGTATGAGTGCGTAGGGCGCGTGCGGCGCGCGGCGTGCGGGCGGTGTAGCGTGCGGTGCGGCGTGAGACAAGATTCGGTCGGACGAGCTGAACCCGGCGGGGGGCGGCTACACGGGGTCGCCCTGGCCGCCGCTCGAGCTAGACCCTGTAGGGGCATGGGGCCGCAAGCTCTACCCGCCGGGCGCGCCCCGCGCTTCAGGTACTCATTTTATTTTATACCTTTGTCTAATGATTTGCAGAAAAAAAATTATATTCTGTATAATGGTTTGCAGAGAAATAACATCTAGGCACCTATCTGCTTTATACATGTCTTTTGAATAGTCTTGAATAACGACATTAAATATAAACTTATTTAATATCTGAAAAAATAAGAGTGATACTTCAAACATGACCAAAAAGCAGCTACCTATCAAATTATAACTATACATATATTGTGTGAATTAATGATCTGTATATGTTAAGGTTACTGTTAATGTACTTAAGACTTTTTTAAGTTACAACAAACGTGAGGCGATAAGTCGCCATCGTTATAGATATATTCACTGAAAAAACATATTCAAGTTGGAAATGTTTTGTTATTAACTACTTCAACTCACTTCGTTTTATTTAGAAAACCAACATTTCTATACTTACCCATTTCCTTTAAAAAATTAACACTATACCAACAATATAATAATAAAAATTCTGGAATAAATCACCCAAGATGAAAAATGGTTAAATAAAATTACTGTAAGTTGAACATGTATATGTTTATTATAACAAATGGTCCATAGTCAATTTTACCATTATAAACGAATTAAGTTAAATAAAAATACCGATCCGAAGCCTATTATACCTACATTAAATTTGAAGCAAACATAAAATTAAACTACCTTATTATTATTATTACTTTTAAAAATAAAAGTTAAGTACTTACTGTAGTATGTAGGTACTAGGTAGTCTTTCAAATTTTCACTTATAATTATGAATTTTGAATATCTACGAAAATCTTCTTTGTCATATTATCTTATAACCTAGACTAACTTTAGTTTCAGTAGTATTTAATAGTTGATGTCTCCTTATTAAAAAAATAAAAGGGGCTCAAATTAATAGGTCGTAATAGTGAATTTAAAAATGGAAAAATTGTTGGAAATTATTTTCATGTTTATTTTTATGATAAGAGAAATATTAAAAGAAAAGAAAAGAAATACTAAAGCTATCTTTAGAAGTCACTACTTACCAAAGAAACTATTGGAAAATTGCATCTACTTTAATATATGAATTTATTTATTTATTTATTTATTTACTCAAAAACCTCCTATTTATTCTATGCTTTGGAAATAGTCTCTAAAATTAATTCAGATTTTTATTATATACCAATAAATAAAGGTACCATATATTGAGCTTCCCATAAAAAAGGGGTATTTTAAAAATTTCATCACTGCCTTTTAACTTAATTTGAATATGTAGTACCTATATAGTTTTTTTTTCCAGCAGTCCCCATTTTGGAAGGTTATTTCATTTTATAGTTTTTTCTTAATTTAGTTATGCTTGTTATTGTTAAAATTGTATATGTGTAAAATGTGGATATATAAATCTTAAGATCAGTCAGTTCTTTAAAATTTTATAATGGTACTTAAATTAAAAATTATAAAACAGATTGTGTTTGCAGTTTCAATAGATATAGGTACCTAAAATAATTAAGTACATTATTATGTGAAAATGTATACTTATTGAAAAATATAATGAGTTGACTGGAGTAAGCCGCAGCTCCGGCCGACTGTCTTTGGATAATTTCCCCCTCCCCCATTAGAGGTTTATTTTTAGTTTTAGACAGAATCGTTAATCAGAGTTCATAAACCCCCTTGATAAACCGACGTTGTGTTCATTTACATTTTCGATTTATGGCACAATTCTTGAATAAATAAATACATGTTATAACTGTTCCTTTATCATTTAATTGTTTTCGTATATGTAACCTCTACGTTTTAAAAATTCCTTTATAAAATCAAATAAGCAAATAAGTAATAAAATAAGTAAATGCAGCCCGTTGCCAGTTTTTTTTTTCAATACATAATTATGACCTCAAACGCATTTTGCTTCGTAAATGTAACAATAGTTTTAGAAATCTATTGCTCCTGAATGTACTTAATTAAAATTATTTGGAAAAATAGTAAATTTTTTTTTTTACAATTCCATGTAAGACCAAAATGATTGAATTGAAATTATAACTAAATCATGTCGGTAGGCAGTTTTACCCATGCTTTGTTTTCCGCCTTTCATCATTTTGCTGAATAAATTACTTAAAACTAACTTACTTTATTTTTTTAAATTTCCTTTTCTAATAATCTATACATAGATATAATTTCAAATAAAATACCATAAACAATGATATAATGTTGTCGGTGCAGGCGGGCTGATGTTCGGCCTCCACCACCAGGAGGCGGCGGCGGCGGCGGGGCTGCACGCGCAGCCCCGGGGCCCCGTCACCTCGCTCAAGGAGGAGCCCCTCACCAGGGCCTGGATGACGCCGAGCTCCCTCGTCGATAACAGCAAGTAAGCACACCAAACAACTTCATATCAATAAATCAAAAAACATTTACTGCACATAAATCGTCCAGAGGGCACCAAATACCTAATGCATATGGCATTTTCTGCCAGTTTTCACTTTTTAACCGACTTCAAAAAAAGGAGGAGGTTCTCAATTCGACTGTATTTTTTTTTATGTTTGTTAGCCGAGCGATTCCGCCGAGTACATTAATAGTAAAAAAATACTAAAAAAAAATTTGAAATAAAAAATAAAAATATAAAAACCGCCTTCAAAATTGTATGAAATAAAAAACCGTTTAAAAAAAATCGAACCCTAGAGTTGAAAGCGGTGCTAAAGCAAGCAAAAATGATGCATGAAAGAAAACATGATTTGATGATATCCTTTGTGATTTGTGTAGCCTTCTTTAGCACCGCCTTCAACTCTAGGGTTCGATTTTTTTTTATTTCATACATTTTTAAAGGCGGTTTTTATATTTTTTTAAATAGTTTTAAATATAAACAAGGGCAGGTAAGTGTAAGAAATCACATTACGTCTACCTACATAGTGCATGCAGATATTTATTAATTTAGTCATAGTTTTGGTAGGTACTAAGTTGTAACCTAATTAATGATTAAAAATAAAGACAATTAAAAACCATTCACAAATTATGCGTAGATTCGGAAAAATTATTGAAAATATAAAATTAAATATGCTCAATTAAATTTTAATTAAATTAAAATGTGCAATAAGCACAGAAAAAGTTTATATAAGTTGTACTTAATGTCTAGAAGCCTTTTCTACTAATCATGCCTGGCATTGTAGGTAAGGTTGATTGGTAGAATTTTACCCTTTTTTATTTATTCTTGTGAAATATATTTTTCTTGTGCAATATATTGTGTTTAGATGATAAAATATATGTGATGATAGGTTATATACCAACATTATTTTTAAGTTTTGTTTTCTTGTTCGCTTCATTGAACGGAAAAATGTCTTCCATAAATCTCTACTATTAAAAGTAAAAAGGTATTTTATTTCCGCTCTCTACATTCTGTACTAGGTACTACACTTAAGTATAATAAATACCCTCGTGATATTTTCACACTAAAATACATTCACCAAATTCACACCACAACTGGTATTTAGCGACCACAAAAGAGCATCGTCGCTAAGTATGTTATTATTGGTTACACAAATCGAATTATCGAACAAAATAAATACTGCTGAATACACTGTAACAAATGTAGCTGTTCGTATTATAATTTAGCATAAATTGTTTAGTGAAATAATGTCGCGATGTTAGGGTGGGGCGTTTTTCGGAATATATTTTTTCTTTGATTGAAGGGAAGTTAAGAAGAGGATAATTTTTGTGGAAATATGTTAAGAGGAAATGTTTATATTAATATTACTTTTATTTATAAAGTGGAGAAAGAAAATATTAGTAATATTATCTTACAATAACACAATAATACGTATAGAAAAAGCCGCTACCGAAACAATATTCTTAAAAATATAAGCACTGTAATTTAAAATAGTAAAAACAAAATCTTAAAACCGAAAATACAAAATTCACTAACTCTCCTATCTCTCTGGTCACATTTTTCAAAGTTTCTCCCAAATTTAAGATACAAGTAATTATTAATTTTTCTATTAATTAATAATTGAAGACTAAAAGTGTTCAATTTTTTTAAACTTATCGATAAATAATGCATTGCGCTTGAACATGTAATTTTTTTACCATTACCTTTATGCTTTTTTTATCAAATAATAAATTTACACAGCAACACTTTTTATATTTGGTAGCAGTTATTAGAGTGTTTCCCGTTTTATTTAAGTGTACAATACAAACGCGAGAAAAAAGTATATTTAGTGTGAATATACTCGGACCAAAACTCAGAAACTCCGCTCTCCCAGTGGCGCATAATTTCGCCGGCAGAGGGCGCGCTGCGGACCCGCAGACTTCGCCATTGTGCGTAATTTGATTTACGGACCACCCTTTCCGAATATGCACTTGTTACTACGCCGCGTCATTAACGCGACTTTGCTGGTTTTAATGCGTGCGAAATTGTGCTGTAAAGGGCAGGTTTTGTTCCAATATCGGTCTGTTGAGGAATGAAACATTCTGTCGTGTCTACTTGGTGGGTGGCAGAGTGGTCTGGGCGTCGGCTTCTCTTGCGATAGGTCCGAGGTTCGAACCCAACCGGCGGATATAATGAGTTTTTTCTGTTTAAAAAAAATTACGTGCATACCATGACCCGCTGCTCCATGGTTCGAAATCTATGTACCTACGTAGATTTCTGTAATCTATAGAAATATTAACGTTTGTCGGAAATATTTAAGTATAGGTAGGTTAGGTACCCAAGTTATCACTTTATTTTAGTCTAAAAATAGAACAGGCGAAATTTTCAACGTATCGCCGGGTTGATATCCACCTATAGATTTGTATTTCGCAATAAAAAAGAAATAAACAATTACCAAAAATTATTCTTTTAAAGAAGTTTAAAATAATTGAGACGAGCATTTTAAAATAAACAATTAAATATGTTTGATTTGTGTATAACTTTCCATCACTTTCTACTAGTTATTCGTTAAATCGTTAAAGTTATTGTGCAATTTTGCAGACCATTTGGTTCATCTACGGTTCATTGTGTACATCTGATCACTCCCTATAGCACAGAATATGACGTATTGCAGTAAGCACACAATGAGAGGATTCACACCATAGGCGGATTGTTAAATTATTAAGTGTAGAGTTTGAACACGGAATAAATATATTATGTCTGGGTGGATGCAGCGTCTGTATTCGAAATTGAGGTTTTAAAAGGTCAATGGTAAAGTTTATAATTTAACTTTAATTATTTTTATATTTGTAGGTAAATTTTATTTGATAGTTTATTGTTCTTTATTAATCAAAATCATGACACAATCATACAATATAACAATAAAATTAAACTAAAATTAAGAAATGTGAAAAACTAAACTAAAATAATTTATAAACTAAACCTAAAAAAAAAAAAATTAAAACTTCCTATAAATAATATATTTCATTTAAATTTGCCTTTGTCTGATAGTTTATTTAATAATTTTAATTTAATTAATATTAAATTATGTATCCCTTATATTAAAAAAAATTGTAATAAATAAATTGAACTTTAAGAATAAAATAATGTTATTTCAAGTTCAAACAGATCCAAATTTTTATTTGTATTTTTAGTATATTTTTACTATTAACGCAAGCCAAAGACCGTCTCAAAATCTAGAAAGGTAAAATGAAATAAAGGATAAGATACTTAAGTATAGACTATTCTAGGCTTGCTCCAGATTTTATGGCTAGAGCCTGAACAAGTCGTGGGCGGCCACCGAACATATCTATAACTGGTGTAGCGTCCCCACCATCCTGTTGTGTTCCGGCGATGCCTGGAACAACAATGTTGTATCTAAAATAATGAGGGCCAATAAAAACCTTTATATAGATCTTTCAAACGTTAAACGTTTATAATTTTATGGGATATATTCTTGAAATTGTGTCAACTTATGTTACAAATAAATACATTAAAAGAAATATTATTAAAATCATAGAATATAATGGTGGAAATAGTAATACCTACAAAATACAAGTTTAGAAAATAAATTTCTGAAAAGTCTGCCGAAGCCCCGTCTCTGCCGACGCCAAGTGTACCCAGTACGCTCGCCGCGTTACCCCTCTGAGTGTCGCCAGTCCTCTCCGCGAGAAGCTTAAAATTACCTGAGACCTACACGTCAAATACTAGTATCCTGTAAACTATTGTTCTACGACTTTTATTATTTTTTTTTTTCATACAAAAGTGCCCAAAAAACTTACAAATATTGACATTTAAAAAACAGTTGTCGTAAGTAAGGTAAGTAGGTACCACATAGGCTGTAACACCATGTATAAACATTTTCACTAAATTACATATATTTTTTATTATAAGAATTTAATATTCACAAACTTTCATAATTTTATAGCTATGATTATATACTACACAAAACATATTGAGAAAAAATCAAGGGAATTAAATCTATCTTATAAAATATTTCGTGGCAACAGTGTGTATCCCGCACAGTATTGTATTGCCAGAGTATCTCTCGGACATCTGCCTGGCGGCTCTTTTTAAACACGGATGCCTAACAACTGTCACTTCATCGACAAGTGTTTGGGTTTTTTGTTAGTTTATATTTGGTTAGCCAACACTTGTTCAATATGAGCTACTGCCCTGCTAATAATGTTATTTATTTTAGTTGTGTGTTTTAATTTGAAAAGTTTGTTCAATGTAGGTAGTTGCTGAGGGCTAAATGTGTGTTTTTTTTTTTTTTGTTCATGTGTAAGTAAATTCGATTTTACATTTACGACAATATCGGGATTTTACATTTATGAAAAACGTCGGTCAAAGCGGCCTTGTAATTAGTTCGTGTTTTCCATCCAGGGCTCAATATATTCTTGGAAATATTTCAGGAGAGGTTCAGTCGCTCACACATACATTTTTTTAAGGAAACTGACACGGTTGGCTGGCGACAGGTGGCTACCCTGTCGCCCTGGCACGGTCCTTCCATCGAGTCATACGCCAGGAGGGGGGTCTTCGTGCCTCACTTGCTGCTTGATAGTTGTCTTAATCTTTGCCAAACATGATCTGTGTAATGCTGTACATTCATCAGAGCCCTTGCAGTACAACGCAGATTACTCTGCTTACGCCGATTGTCGGGATACAGCGTGTGGTATGTAGCTACGTGTGTCGCTTTAGTCAAATACTCCGATTACGATTTACAAATTTTAATAAAAATTCTTCCATAAAAAACCACGATAGCGTGTCCTTTAAAAGTCGATTAATACCCCATATTAAAGAGAGGCGCGAGTGTGACTCTAACAAAGTTAATTCATTAAGGTCATTAAGTCCAGGCTAATGACAAATGACCGGATGATTCGCCTCTGACGTCGCGACGACAGGGTCATTAATATGGCGGGGTAAGACGAATCATTAGCCGCACCCTGCGGCTTTATTACCTAGCTATTTGAGGGCTCTTTGAGGTAGGTATACGAGTGGGCATGAAATAGGTATTTAGTTAGGAAGTTAAGTTTTTTTTATTTATTAGAAAAACATTATGAGTGACGGGGACTCGAGGATTGTCAGCCTCGGTAGCTCAGAGGTGCGATCGGTCGACTGTCGTTCATAATCACACCTGGGCGCGGTCAGAACGTGCATAGGTGACCGTTCGATCGTTGGAGGCTGACCGTGGTTCCACGTAAAACTAACTGTAGGTCTCTTCCCTTCTTAACTTAACTAGGTAATGCGGTAATGTACCGTGTGGGGTCGGTACTTAAAAAGAATAGCCCCACTGCATCTCTCCCCGTCGCATGTCGTAAAAGTCGACTAAGGGATAAGAAAATTCGTCAGCCTCGGTAGCTCGGTGGCGCGGTTGGTTAGTCAACTGTTATTAAGCAACGCTGAGCGCGGTCAGTGATTGGATGGGTGACCGCTCGACCGTTGGAGGCTGACCGTGGTTCGGATTCCACGTTAAACTGTAGGTCCCTTCCCTTCTTACCTTACTAGGTGGTAGGGTTTATCCCGGCCGGGTTGGTACCACCGCACTGAACGAAACGTCGGTCGAAACGGCTATGTAAATAGTTCGTGTTTTCCGTCCAGTTTAGTGTAACCGACATGAAATGAAGGGAAGCACTGACATGGCACCTAGTTCACCCTGTGTTATGGGCTGACATCACGGATGTTGTAGGTGATGTAGCCAACCGTGTCAGGTTCAATAAAAAAAAAAAAAAAAAAACTAGGTGGTAGGGTTTAACCCGCCCGGGTTGCTACCTCCGCAGTAAATGAAAGGTCGGTCGAAACGGCTATATAAATTTTCGTGTTTTAGATCCAGTTCAGTGTAGCTGGCACAACCTTGTTAATCTCAATAATTTTCAAACTATTAAGGTATTGCGATTTCAAACCTATTTCAATTCCGCCCATCATTACCTACATGTGTTTTTTTTTTCAGTCAACCCTTTTCATTTGAACAATTACGTAGGTACAGGTCCGCATGATTTTTCCTTCACCGAAGTGACGGACAATGTACACGTAAATTCTCCGAAAAAAAAATCCTGGCTATCGAAACTAAGTGTTGCATTTTGTTCTGGCGTAAGCGACATAACGATACAGGGTAGGGCCCGCACGACCCCGTGCAACTAAACGATTGCTGTAAGCTCCACTCACACTTTTCATTAAGGCGTGTATATAAATATTAAATTATAATGCTTCTATGCACATTACAAAATTACTGTGCATTCTATGACAGATACCAAATAATTAAATAGATTAAGGTAACTATTTTATTTATCAATGCTAACAATTCGTTTATTTTAGTCTTAGAGTAGTACTACGCAATATGATAAAAATAAAATAACGTAACATTTTAAGGGCAATTGGACCCGTAGGGCACCCTTAATTGAAAGGCTCAATGAATTTTTTTTAGTCACTAACTTAATTATTATTGTAATATCTTCAAGCACTCATGTCGAAAAAAATATATTTTTGTTAAGCCATCGTTTTAAGCTTCGAAGTGGTCTAGATATCGAAGCATGCTATGCACCTCAGTTCCCATACTACTTACTTGGCATACATAGGGTAACAAAATTACTCTGTATGGACTTTCTACGCAAGATCTGAGTCTCTGTAGGAACAATTTTGTTTTTCAAAGTAAAAGTAAGTAAAGTAAAAGTAATAGTTTATCTACATGTAAGATGTCCGGACTTTCGCCTTCCGTTCCGACTTTTCCATTTGTCGAATTTTTGACATAAATAATAAAATTTTTAATGAATGTTTAATATTAATATTAAATTACTTAAAATTAAAACATTAGTATTAAATCATTCTTCAATGTTTATTAAACTACATACGTGGGGACGTGAGACAACACGTGTGGCATTTATTATTTCGCTTTGCGACTAAAATGTCCGGAATTTTTTTAAATGTCCAACTTTTTGTCAGAACGTTTGAATTTCGAGTAAACGTAGGTAAACGAGTTAAAATTTCGAGTAGAGGTAGGGTACCTCTACTTACATAAGCCTGAACGTACAGAAGAACCTATTAAGTAGAAAAGTTGAGATAAAGTTAAATTTGTGCCCTGTGCCAAATATGTATAGCTTGAAGTATTCGTTCTTTTACGTTAATATACATGAAAAGCCGAGATGTACAGCATGCTCTAAGTAACGAACAGACAACTGGGAGATATAATATTAGTTTTGCATAGAAGATGGCGCGATACGACAGAAATAAAATACAGAAACCGTTTCTGATTCAAAGTGGTCTATATTTTTCGCTCCCTTCCCTTTTATTACCAACATCACACCCGAAAATCACACACCAAAAAGTGATCAATCTAATCGAGCAAGGCGGACGAACGATACGTTAGTCGATAAATAAAACAATACCGTTGTGTAGCTATGCCTGCTACAAATGGCAATCGCAAAACCAATTTGTTTACGCAAATTCTGCGCCTGTGTTCCGCGCGGCCAAGATGAATGGCCGACCATCGCGTAATACGGCTCTCATGGTAATGCGGCCGCTCTAGGCCTGCTGAGTCGCGAGCTCGTCGATTTTTTTAAGTATCCCTCTAAATCCGCAATTACTCCAATTTAACAAACAAAACTATTAATGAAAAAGTTAAATTACAGATTTAAAAAACAGACCCTTAAAAAGTCAAAAATAATTTCCGTTTACTTTTACTTAGTCGGGGGACCGTATAGTAAATTTCCAGTGTGTTTCAGTGTGTTCCAAAATTCAAAGTGTTTATTATATTTTATTTACATAACGGTCCCTCGAATTCTTTAATTTATTTTTCACTTTTTAAGGGTCGGGTTTTTATAATTTGTAATTAAACATTTAATTCAAGCTTTAAAAAAAACGCATGTTTACTTTTTAAGATAATTAATTTTTTGATTACTTAATTACTTGATTACAAACATAGCTAAGAACCATACCGATTAAACCAGCTTTCTAATTAAAAAACCGCATCCAAATCGGTCCATCCGTTTGGGAGCTATGATGCCACAGACAGACACACCCAGAGTGTTCAGTTAAAAGGTGTAAAAGACAATGAGGTAATCGTGAGCATGGCCGTGGGCTGTGCTGGGTTCAGTGAAACCATAATACATTCTCCAAAACTGTAAGTGCAACTTTACTCCCGTACGCCAAATTTGTCGCTGACGACAAATCCGCGGACAAATCCGCGTGTCAATGCGCGGGGCTCGTCGGCGGCGGCGTGGTGCTCTGGACTGGTCTCAACTGGTCAATTCGGGCGTACGACACCTGAAAGACATTTCGACTCTTTTTCGGCTCCTTTCGTGAACACTCGGCTCGAAACGAAACGTAACAAAAACGGCATGCACCGCCTTAACATTAGGTTAGGGTTAATATAGAGAAGATACGTCGCGCGACGCATCTTCTTTATATTAACCCTGGTTTTTTTTTAAACCACCAAAACATCACTCATACCACATTTTCCTTCGAGCCGAAGTCTGCCGAAAGGAGCCAAAGGAGCCAGGAAACTCTTTCAGGAGGCGCACCGGTCAATTCGTTCTCAACTCGTTACCTGAGTAAATACTCTAGTAGAATCGTATTAGCTCACTGGTACCTATATCAGTACATAGCTGGTGGATAATGTGATGTTGTCATTATTATGTAGGGTTCCGTAGAAAAATGTCAAAATATATTATTATATCGATATTCCGACCTACAGTCGTCCCGTCTCACTGTAGAGTCGGGATAATAACGACGAGATCCGCACAATGAGTGATGCGACCGACGATTTGATGAACTACGCACAATTCAAAATGTTGCTCCATCGATTTATTTATGCACACACTGACATCTAGCGCACAGCGTGCACATGTGTGCAAGCGTGCGTGAATGTGTTCGAACGTGTGCAAACACGTGCGATGTATGATGAACGGAACGGTGCGGTAGGTTAGGTTTGTTCGTCAGCAGGTCATCTGTAAGCAAATCCGGCTATGCATTTGTCAACGCGATGCTGGGGAATGTTTTTGCCGATGTTAACGTTGGTGGCCGATTGTGTGACAAATTACTTGGTTTATTTATATACTGATATGAAATTCATATTTCCATACGGCAGAATTTCGAAGAAATTCTTGATATAATTTAATTTATGGGGTAGTTTTAATGGCATTATTTTTATTTACACCGTTTATTTCGTATGTAGATTTATTTCTAGTTAAATTTTAGGTACCGTGTGGGGCCGGTACTCAAAAAAAAGCCCCACTGCATCTCTTCTCGTGCATGTCGTGAAAGGCGACTAAGGAGCAGCGGGTGCGGTTTGCAGCAGCGGGTGGCCGAGTGGTTTCGGCATCGGCTTCTCATGCGAGAAGTCCGAGGCTCGAATCCGGTCGGCGTGTACCAATGAGTTTTTTCTGACGAAAAAAATTTATGTGCATACCTACACCTGCTGCTTCACCGTTCGGAACCGGTGTAAAACTGTAGGTCCCTTCCCTTGGTGGTATATAGGCTCAAATTGTAGCCGACTGGGTTGGTACCACCGTACTGGATGTAAGATGGCCGCATAGCAGCCTCGGTTGTGCTCTCCTCTAGTCCAGTATAGCCAGCAATCCAGGGAAGTCTCCGGTATGGCACCTACCTACTCGGAGGTGATATTGGCTGGTCAGAGCATGTGCTTTGGCCCCTCCGATTCAGCCACCCATACCGGATTACATAAAAAAAAGGAATAAGACGAGATGTCAGCCTCGATAGCTCAGTGTTGCAGACAGTCAACTGTCGCTATTGAATGTTAAGCAACGCTGGGTGCGGTCAGTACTTGGATGGGTGACCGCTGACCGTTGGAGGCTGACCGAGGTTCGGATTCCTCGTAAAACTGTAGGTCCCTTCCCTCCTAATCTTACTTGGTGGTAGGGTTTAACCCGCCCGGGTTGGTACCACCGCACTGAATGAAACGTCGGTCAAAACGGCTATGTAAATAGTTTGTGTTTTCCGACCAGTTCAGTGTAGCCGGCACGATCAAAGGGGGAAGCACTGACATGGCACCTAGTTCACCCGGTGTTATGGGCTGACATCACGGACGTTGTAGGTGATGTAGCCAACCGTGTCAGTTTCCATAAAAAAAAAAAAAAAAAAAAAATGTCGCGCCAAAGGGCGATAGGCTAGTCACCTATAACCTTGACACGATCCTTCCACCGAGTCATGCAGCAGGTGGGACTTCATGAGTTCGTGCCTTACTTGCCGCTTCATAGTTATCTTGTCCTAATACCTACTTTGCTAAACGCAGTGGTCGTTGTTGAGCTGTAATTTACCGGAGTTCTTGCAGCACAACACCTTACTCCGATTGTCGGGATACAGCGTGCGGTATGTACGTATTAATTTGAGCATAATATTTATTTTATTGAAAGATACAGAATAAAACACTTTACCTTGAAATGTCCTATCAGAGATTGGCGCCTTATCCACTCACTAGGCTGTAACTACTAGAGATTTAAACCTTCATCATGTAGGCTATCCTTCCTATCATTATTAGAATGTCATCGCCCATGTGTTACCACATCTTCGAGCGTGCAGGAATAACAATAGGAGAGTGGAATAGATGTTAGAGATGTGTCAGGTCAGGATCATGGCACGTGGAGATCCGTTGTCTCTACCTACCCTACCCCTTGCGAAATAGGGATGACGCCATGTATGTATGCCTGTCTGAAGCGGCGGACGGTTGCTGAGTAGTCTGGGCGTCGCCTTCTCCTGCGAGAGGTCCGAGGTTCGAATACGGTCGGCGTGAAAAATTTACGTGCATACCTATACACCAGCTGCTTCACCGTTCGGAACCGGTGTAAAACTGCACTTCCCCTGCCCCTTACTAGGTGCTAGTTTGAAATTTTAGCCATATGGGTGGGTACCACCCTACTGGATGTATGATTGCCGCATAGCAGCCTCGGCTGTGTTCTTCTCTAGTTCAGTATAGCCAGCAATCTAAAGGGAAAGTATGGCACCTATCTTCTCGGACTTGATATTGGCTAGTCGGAGCGTGTACTTGGGCCCCTCTGACTCGCCTACCCATACTTGATTACATAAATAGCCCTAAGCCATGTTTCTAGGTTCAATAATGATGATGCAAAATTGCAAGAAACCGACCAACGAATGCCTCTAATAAAAGTTTTAAGTAAGTGCAGGGTACAATAATACGTACAAAACAAGACAAAACTCACACAAGAATTTTCTCGCGCCAAATTACAAACGGTCGTCATCAGCAATGTTGAATAAGACCATAAATCAGTTAACAGTACAAAAAAGAACGGATGAAACATACAAAAAGGTTTGCAATAAGCTAAAGCACATTTGGACAAAATGCATGAAGACATTTTTAACAATACCGTTATCATTGATGTTATTGTTGACGACATTTGCCAAACAGCGGCACACGTTACTGACGAAACAGTTAAGTTGTAAATCAGTTAAAAGGATTAACTGTCGTTTCTCAGTCGATTTAAAAGGACTATCGGTTTGCGGTTGGAAATAAAAAGAGCTTTGGAAACAAAAGAATAGCGTAAAGATGTTTATTCTCTTGTCTAGTAGCGCTGCTAAATGTTATGGTGGTTGTTCATTTCAAATTATCACTAACGTCTAATGCTTTTCAAATTTTTTTTTAAGTTCATTTTTTTGTTTTTTTTTTTATGTAAGTTTAAGGGCCGAATCGAATGGCGTCTCTCATGCGCCTGTATGTCTGTCCGTCTGTCATAGGGTCATAACTTCAAAAGTGTAATGTCTTTATAATATTAACTTACATCAATAAAGTGCTGTCCATTCAAATTGGCACGAATTAGAGAATACTTTGCATAAAGTCTATAGTCTAAGCATCCTAGCATGGCGATATCGGGCATTCACCCCTTCCTACCAATGAATTCGTATTGGCTGGAGCGATACTTCCTATATTCTAGGTATCGTCCGAAATTACTGTCGCTAGCGCATGTGGTAGCCGCCATAAGTTGCCATCGAGGTCGTATCAGGGGGGTGTGAAATCTAAGTTACTTTTTAAAGTCTGTTCATTTTGCGAAGTCACTTCGCGAAAATCGTAAATGCTGTCCTTGTCTATCCCATTTGAATTTGCCCTTATCCAATGCCATACAACAATGTCTCAGAGAAGCGAAACGCAAAAACTCGCTTCTCGAAGCGGCGCTTTCGACGATATACTTTTGGGTGACGGCATACAATACCTACGTGCGTAGCAAAATGTAGCTATGTCGATACAGACGCTCTGCCCATGCCAATAAAAGTAACCTGTATGAACCTGTAAGATATTTTCGCAAGTGACTTCGCAAAATGAACAGACTTTAGGACTTTTTATTTCTTTTTCAATGGTGTTGTGCTGTAATTTACCCAAGTTCTTGCAGCACAACGCCGATTACTCTGCTTACCCCGATTGTCGAAATGCAGAGCGATGGTATGTACGAGATAACAAATTGTTTGCAGTGTGGGCGTGGGTCGTGCTCACTTCGAGAAACAGCCTCCGAGCAACCTGCGCAAGAGCAACTTCTTTCATTTCGTCGTCGCGCTCTACGACAGAGCGGGACAGCCGATCGAAATCGAGAGGACTGCTTTCATTGGCTTCATCGAAAAGGATCAGGTAAGATAAGCATTTGCCGAACGACTTTATTCTCTATTCCCTTAATCTTAGAGCTCAAATTTAAAATGCATTTCTAGTGAAAGAGGTGAAGATGAAACTATGTGTGAGACATTTCCTGCCGAGCATTTATATTCTTTATTCATACATCCTTACAGATCAAACTCAAAACAGAATTGAATTAAACGGTTGAAATCGAACAATTCTCAAGAAATATCTAGCTGAGTAATTTTGGTGATTATTACCATATCTTTAGCGTTCAATATTATTTAAAGAAAAGGTTGAAGATGATAAATGAAAGATAAATGAAGAACGACAGACAGTATTCATTTGTCAGGATCAGAAGTGACTGCAGAAGAATTTCCATTGTATCGAAACGTAATTACTTGAAAGTAGAGCTCAAGGAAATGTCAACCTGTTGGTTTTATTTTGAAATTATGACCAGCATTTATTCAAAAGGGGTATTCAGAAATTGTTTTTAATTTCACCACTTGTTCTCCACTGATAACGTGATACTGATTAGTGATTACTTAATTTAGCACATGGTACGATACATAAAAGCTTTTATGAAATGTTATTCAATAGTTTTTTTTAGGGTTCCGTATCCGCGGGATGTAATAAGTGATTCTGCATAAAAAACCGTCCTCACAATATAATATACAGGAAACTATAATTTGAAAATATTGAAAAAATTCACAAAGCAACGAGAAACGGATACTAAACATAAAGGCAATTCACAAATTTCTAGGTTTTATTCCAACAGGCAATAATATCCAATATTCACCAAACCTTTTGCCACACAAAAATAAACACACGTTGAGCTGGCCCCCCGTGGCGAATAAAAATCAATAAAAATTAAAACAGCAGCCAAATCCACCAACAGTGGCATTTGGGCGCACATATTGTGTGAGGGTGTGCAAACGGCCCCGGGCCTACCACCCGGCCCGTAGAAAAAAGATAAATATATCTATATGGAAAGGACATAAATGGTTACCACTGCGTAGTACCTTGTAGTTTGTATCATTAGATTTTTAATATGACTTATTAACTTTCTTTGTAATAAACGTAAACTAATTGTTTTTTGTTTAACTTGATATATGAAGTATCAAAATTGACGATGGCACTATATACACCAGATATAGGTAATGTAAATAGGCAGAGTGGTCAGATTCTTGAGTATTCATGTTTATGCTGTAAATGCTGTTAATTATTTTAAATAACTTTAATATAATACATATAAGGTACTAACAAAACATTGTGACGAAGCGAAGTTTGTTTGTCAGTTCTTCTTCGCATTTAATTTAGAACTGGTGGAATTTTCGACATATCCAAGCGTAGGTTACCTACCTGTGGATGAAATTATACAATGAACAATAAACAATGTAGTAATTTATTTAATTAATTACCGTGTGGGGCCGGTACCTATTTAAAAAGAATAGCCCCACTGCATCTCTCCCCGTGCATGTCGTAAAAGGCGACTAAGGGATAAGGACAAAATGCCGTGATAAATGGCGATAGGCTAGCCACCTCTCGCCTTGGAACGTTCCTTCCACCGAATCAAGCAGCGGATGGGTCTTTGTACCTTAGTTGCTGCTTGATAGTTATCATATCCGAATACTTTGCTAAACGTGGCGGTCGGTTTTGTGCTGTAATTTACAAGAGTACCTGCAGCACAACTTCGATTACTCTGCTTATCCCGATTGTCGGGATACAGGGAGTAATATGTATGCACTGCATTAAATCAAGATTAGGAAATAACAGAATGAAAGTTAGTGAAAACTGATATGAAATACTCGTGTTTGCCACCGCGTTCAGTATAGCCGGCACGAACTTCTCCTTGTTATACTAGGCACCCACCCGGCCATTGCACCTAGAACCAATGGAGTATGCTGTAGTTGACTTATGTCATTTTAGAATGTGATGAAGCCGTAGATGAAGTCAACCGTGTCAATTTACACAAAAGATAAAATATATAAGTCTTTCACTATAACAAAAAAAAGTTGGTTGTCTGTAAAGTCGGTTTACGGACGATAGTTTTACGTGATAACGTCATAAAGAAACACAGCTATAAGAATTGTACAATCGTACATTTGTCGATTTCTAGCCTCGATTACCGTACGATACGGCAATTACCGTACGTTTGGCAACACTGCCGCTTGGGCCGAGGACGTTTCCATGGTAACTTTGAATATCAACGTGAATATCAACGTGACTATCAACGTGACACGCTTTCGTACGTGCTGCCCGTGTTCATCAATTTATAAGACGTTATCACGTCAAAAGATTTATAAAAATCGTCAATTTAGTTTTATTATTATCATAGATAGAGTCTACAAAAGCAATATCTCATAAAACAAAGTAACTTACTCCATGACTATCCCTTACAGATTTATTATTAGTACGAGTGTATTGATGATTGATGATACTATTATACTCGTACCTAATAAATAAATATAATATACCATAAGGTTAACTTACAAATCGTTTTGTGAAATAATGTATTTTGCTACATAGTCGAATTCAAGTCCCAATTATTAGAGTTACATTAATTTCATATTGCTCGTGGTTAACGCGCGCTTAATTTATAATTAAAATAATTAATTTTTTTAATTAATATTTAATTAAAAGAATTTAATCGAAATGAGACAAAATTGGCACACATATGTCAAACTCATTGGCACTTCTAGAAGAGGGAACGCTTTGTGTGTCCACGTTCTGTGACGCCGCCCGTACACATCGTGTTCGTTAATTATGTAAAGACAAACATTTTTTTTTTCAGACATTACAGTTCACTTAGTTAACACGGTTTCGTGTCACATCGTGTCGCTTCTCGTGGTTATTTCGTTGGATTATAGTTTGCGTGCGTTTATTTCGGGCGGTTTTTGAGTAAGTGGGACTAATTTGGTTCAAACTGGTAGATGTGATAATATTTGGTTCCAATTTCATTTAAGGAGACTTAAATTTAGCTTTTGAATTTATTTTGGTATTGACTGAATACAATGTTTTATTATCTCTATTACACATACACATCTCCATAACGTCCAGCCTATCTCCAAATGAGATAGGCAGAGTCAACGTATCTCCATTTGTCATGGTCCTATCACATTTCTGACGCCTCTTCAGCAATCATAACGTTTTTCATACAAGATCTTCGTTTTTCCATCGTTCGTTGGCCGATCGTTCTTCGTCGGTACGTCAATTTATGTAATCGAAAATGGTTGTTTTAATTCTTTTCAGGAAACCGAGGGACAAAAGACTAACAATGGTATTCAGTATAGACTACAACTTCTCTACGCTAATGGTAAGTACATTTTAATATTTTTAATTTAAAAACAAATTTAAAACATTCAATGGTAGATATGTATATTTAGTTGATATACTTACCTAACTACTTGGGGACGCTCACCTTTTCCTATTAGTGTCCCGAGCGCACCAGCCTTTCATCCATAGCACCCTATCTGCACTCAATTCCGTCGATTGAAACATACTCGGGGACAGTAAGGATTTTAGAAACTTGTATCATTCTAAAATACAGACATTAATCTGTGTATTGTGTGTTAGCTCCTCTTAACGTGCTAGGGCCAAAAACTCGTATCGAAATGTTTTGCAGATACTTGGTTTTGCCTGATCTAAGCGCATCGCCTAGCTATCTAAATCACCTTTAAACTTTGAATTTCGTATGGGTGTTCCTAATTATAACTGAAAGAACAAACTATAATTTCACATGCAACATTTTCCTCGCGATAAATTAAACCTCATACTATTCTATCATGGAGCATTTTGACTATACCTCCCATAGTAGCTAAGTTTCCATACATCGATTTAGTCAAAGCCACTAAACGCTTACTAAATTAGTCACGCAATGAGGACAGTTTAGTAGTGTCCAGCAATCTCACGAAAAGCGTCTTGTGAATAACTCGCACATACAGTTGGATTTAGTCCATAGTGAAGATGCAGCCAAGTTCAGACTAGTTAGTTTAGTAGGCCAAGTAACGTCCCTTGAGGCACGCCTAGTCAGCTAGCATACCGCATCATCTAACATTTGTACTTACTTAGTCTGCTGTTTCACTGGCTAGCTTGATAACAAAGTGAGAATAGGAATGGAAATATCTGCGATAGAGAAGATTAATGACATGTTGAATAGCTTAGGAAATATAAATGTAACTGAAAGAATTTGCGCTCATAATTATGTTTATAGAATCTCTATTGATCTCAAAGAAGTTTTTCCACATTTGCTTACAGAGATACATTAATATGTAGCGGTTACAAACAGTAAAAAAATAAATTATAATAGATACTTATAACATTTGAAACCTATTAATAAACTAACTTATTAATACAAAAGACAAAGGGAGTATATAAATATTTTTAAAACAGAGGGACAGACAGACAGACAGATGGACCGACACATAAAATGGAATACAAATCAATAATTTTACCCAATTGTTTCGCCATTTGCATATCACATTTTTTCACTGTCCTGTGTCGTCGTGGCATTTCCGAAAATTACAGCTGTCGAACAGTTTTAAGACGCTTCTCATAAAAGCCATAAGCTATTTAAGGCGCTCTAAACCCATGTTATCTCGTACATAAAGTGACTCCCCCGCGTCACATGTGAACGATAATTTAATGTTTACGTCTTTTCATTTTTGCAAATTTGGCAACTTTTCAACGAGCTCAAAGTTTGGAGCCACATCACTTGTACATAGATAACCTTTACTGCTTTATTATTCGGCTATTAGCATATGTTGAGACTTTTTTTTATACTTGCTGAATAGTCTCTCTCTAGAGACTTAATTTTCTTTTGCAAGTATTTCATTATTTAATTCAAGATCAACCGCATAATATTACCAGCACATGATTCCTCAAATTTTAAGCGACAAATGTGTTGTTATATTTTTTAATCCGGCTTATAGTTTAAAATTTTTTTAAGATTTTATGCAGTAAAGTGGGGTGATCAGAGCGCTTCGTTGTACAATGACGATTTCTTTTATTATAGCATGGAACTCAAATGTTTTAATAATATTTTATATTTATATGTTAGTACTAAGCACGTACTCGCTTTATATATATTTTTTTTAATTAGAAAAATGCAAATCCAAAATCATGGAAAAGATCCTGGTCGGGATGTATTTTTTCCAATGATTTTCGATTTGAATTTTTCTAATTTAAAAAAATATATCAAATGTTTTAATCTATTTCAAAGGCTGAAATTATTTAGATATATAATATAGTGTAATTCACTGTTTGAGTTCCACCCAAGTTTAACCGGTGTTATGGGCTGACATCACGAATGTTGTAGGTGACGTAGCCAACCGTGTCAGTTTCCATAAAAAATAAAATAAAAAATACCATAACATTTGAGAAAAAGTCATTGTTTCACGAAAGAGCACTCCTTCTTGTGATCCACCTTGCTGTACGAAACCTGAAATCTATATAAAGTATCTAACTAAAGTCGAGTAAAAAAATATAGTAACCATTTTTGTATTATCGTATTTTTTTATGCAAACTGACACGGTTGGCTACATCACCTACACCATCCGTGATGTCAGCCCATAACACCGGGTGAACTAGGTGCCATGTCAGTGCTTCTCTTCATTTCATGTCGGCTACACTGAACCGGACGGAAAACACGAACTATTTACATAGCCGTAATGGTTTCGGATGAGCGGTATACTAATCAGAGCGACTTTAATTTACAATCGCCGACGTTACGTCCTTCACTCCTCCGGGGACATCGTCAGGTCGTCCCGGGACAAAACGTCGACGATTGTGAGTCGCTCTGATTAGTATACCGCTTAACCGAAAACATTACGATAATTTGTAACAGCTGTAAAAACCTAAACGAATATACAATTTTTGTAGCTTCTGAGCTAAGGAATCGCGTGGTGGTAATACAATGCGGGCATCTCAAAAGGTGCGTGAAAAGGCTCCTTTCAAGCCGGCGTGGAATTCGCAATCCCCGTGAATCACAGAATGTCCACGGGCATCGTTAGACACCTACTTGTGGGTGAAACGGGGCCACATGTCGCGCTATCCATAAAAAAATCTGGGGTTCCCTGTATATTGTTCTAATATCTAAGGTCTTAACACTTGGATTACATAATTTTATCATTGCAAAATTGCAAAAACTGACATGTCAAACCACCCACTTTGCTTGTAATCCCAGCAGCGTTCAAAGTATCCGCCAATTTTAATTTTCTCGCCAACCTCGCGCCGCCTATTATTTTAATTCTCTCTGTCGACTTGCAAAAGAAAAAGCGAACGCTACGCAAGGGTGGAATAGGCTGTTTCACACGAGAGCGACGCCGACGCTGCTGGCGCGCGCCGCCGGTGCCGCCACGCTGACGCTACTGCGACGCCGGGAATAAATGTCTCGATGTAATTTTAGCCTGTTAACAAATTGTGCAGTGTCGGGAGTGCTAGACGGCCCATCCGGCCTGCTCTATAGTAACCTAGCTACAACCCGTGTCTGCTTTCTGTACAATGCGGAAGCGTTCTGCCTAGTGCAGGCTGTAGATAGAAGCCTGTTCCATTCTTGTTTAGCTTCGGTGTAGTCTGACCTAGCTAGGACTAGTACGATAATCTAGTTTTGGAAGATAGGATTTGATACTCAATACTTCTATACTCATCACTATGGATTAACGAACCCAGCTAGTTTATTCCCGACTTCACGAAGCAAAAATGAGGGTAATTGTTTTTATAGTTATAGGTACAATATAAATCCATACTAATATTATAAATTCGAAAGTAACTCTGTTGTCTGTCTGTCTGTCTGTCTGTCTGTCTGTCTGTCTGTTACCTTTTCACGCCTAAACCGCTGAACAGATTTCGATAAAATATTGCACGGAGATGAATTGGATCCTGAGGAAGGACATAGGCTACCTTTTGTCTCAAAAAACCACCCTTAAGGGGGTGAAATAGGGGATGAAAGTTTGTATGGGGAACCTAGCGTTTCTCGAGTTAGGGATATGACAATTCATATTTAGGCTTTTGGTATGAAATAAAGAATTACGTGTTTCAGCGTTTTTGCTAAATCAACCCTTAAATTACAATAGGGGATGATTTTAAAATTAGATTTTAGGATTTTATAAAATTTTGTACGGAGATGAATTGCATCCTGAGGAAGGACATAGGCTACCTTTTGTCTCAAAAAACAACCCTTAAGGGGGTGAAAGAGGGGATGAACGTTTGTATGGGGAACCTATCATTTCTCAAGTTAGGGATATAACGATTCATATTTAGGCTTTTGGTATGAAATAAAGAATTACCTGTTTCAGCGTTTTAGTTAAATCAACCCTTAAATTAAAATAGGGGATGATTTCAAAATTAGATTTTAGGATTAAATGATGGGGAGGGGGAGGGAAGGCGGAGGGGAGGGAGAGGGAGAGGGAGAGGGCGAGGGAGAGGGAGAGGGAGAGGGAGAGGGAGAGGGAGAGGGAGACGGAGACGGAGACGGGGACGGGGACGGGGACGGGGACGGAGACGGGGACGGGGCGGGGGCGGGGGCGGGGACGGATGCGGAGGCGGAGGCGGAGGCGGAGACGGAGACGGAGACGGAGACGGAGACGGAGGCGGAGGCGGAGACGGAGACGGAGACGGAGACGGAGACGGAGAGGGAGAGGGAGAGGGGCGAGGCGAATATTATTTTAACTTAAGTTTCTTATTTTAATATCGATAGCTTTTTCCCGCAGATTCGCTCGCGTGAAATTCGTATTTCAAAAGAAGAAAGAAAGTAACTGAGGGCGAGGCCTACGGAGGAGCTGCGTTCAGGAAGATCATAAACCTTCTCGAACAAAGTAAGTAACTAAGGGCGAGGCCGAAGGCCGACCTGGAAGACGCTAAACCCTTTCGATGACAGTAAGTAACTATGGGCGATAGTTACTTACTTTCTTCAAGATGGTTTATAGTCTTCCTGAACGCAGCTCGGCCTTCGGCGTCGCCCTCAATTACTTAATTTCTTCGAGAAGGTTTATAGTTTTCCTGAACGCAGCTCGGCCGTCAGTATCGCCCTTATTTACTTACTTTCATCGAGAAGGATATTGGCCTTCCTGAACGCAGCTCGGCCTTCGGCCTCGCCCTCTGTTGCTTACTTTCTTCGAAAAGGTCATCGTCTTCCTGAACGCAGCTCGGCCTTCGGCCTCGCCCTCAGTTACGTACTTTCATCAAGAAGGTTTATAGTCTTCCTGAACGCAACTCGGCCTTCGGCCTCGCCCTCAATTACTTAATTTCTTCGGGAAGGTTTATCGTCTTCCTGAACGCAGCTCGGCCTTCGGCCTCGCCCTCAGCTACTTACTTTCATCAAGAAGGTTTGTAGTCTTCCTGAACGGAGCTCGGCCTTCGGCCTCGCCCTCAGTTACGTACTTTCATCAAGAAGGTTTATATTCTTCCTGAACGCAGCTCGGCCTTTGGCCTCGCCCTCACTTACTTAATTTCTTCGAGAAGGTTTATATTTTTCCTGAACGCAGCTCGGCCTTCGGCCTCGCCCTCTGTTACTTACTTTCTTCGAAAAGGTTATCGTCTTCCTGAACGCAGCTCGGCCTTCGGCCTCGCCCTCTGTTACTTACTTTCTTCGAAAAGGTTATCGTCTTCCTGAACGCAGCTCGGCCCTCGGCCTCACCCTCACTTACTCACTTTCTTCGAGAAGGTTTGTCGTCTTCCTGAACGCAGCTCGGCCTTCGGCCTCGCCTTTTATTACTTACTTTCTCCGAGAAGGTATATAGTCTTCCTGAGCGCAGCTCGGCTTTCGGCCTCGCCGTCAGTTACTTACTTTCTTCGAGAAGGTTTATAGTCTTCCTGAACGCAGCTCGGCCTTCGGCCTCGCCCTCAGTTACTTACTTTATTTGAGAAAGTTTACCGTCTTCCTGAACGCAGCTCGGCCTTCGGCCTCGCCGTTTGCTACTTACTTTTTTCGAGAAGGTTTATAGTGTTCCTAAACGCAGCTCGGCCTTCGGCCTCGCCCATTGTTACGTACTTTCTTAGAGAAGGTTTATAGTCTTCCTCAACGCAGCTCGGCCTTCGGCCTCGCCCTCAGTTACTTACTTTCTTCGAGAAAGTTTATCGTTTTCATGAACGCAGCTCGGCCTTCGGCCTCACCCTTTGTTACTTACTTTCATCGAGTAGGTTTATAGTCTTCCTGAACCCAGCTCGGCCTTCGGCCTCGCCCTTTGTTACTTACTTTCTTCGAGATGGTTTATAGTCTTACTGAACGTAGCTCGGCCTTCAGTTTCGGGCATAGTTACTTACTTTCTTTGAGAAGGTTTATAGTCTTCCTGAACGCAGCTCGGCCTTCGGCTACGCACTCAGTTGCGTACTTTCTTCGAGAAGGTTTACAGTCTTCCTGAACGCAGCTCAGACTTCGGCCTCGCCCTTAGTTACTTACTTTCTTCGAGAAGGTTTATAGTCTTCCTGAACGCAGCTCGGCCTTCAGCCTCGCCCTTTGTTACTTACTTTCTTCGAGAAGGTTTACAGTCTTCCTGAACGCAGCTCGGCCTTCGGCTTCGCCCTGACTCAGGGCGAAGCCGAAGGCCGAGCTGCGTTCAGGAAGACGATAAACTTTCTTAAAGAAAGTAAGTAACTCAGGGCCCCTGAGTTACTTACTTTCTTTAAGAAAGTTTATCGTCTTCCTGAACGGAGCTCGGCCCTCGACCTCGCCCTTTGCTACTTGGTTTATAGTCTTCCTAAACGCAGCTCAGCCTTCGTCCTGGCCCTTTCTTACTTACTTTATTCGAGAAGGTTTATAGTCTTCCTGAACGCAGCTCGGCCTTCGGCCTCGCCCTCTGTTACTTACTTTCTTCGAGAAAGTTTATCGTCTTCCTGACCGTAGCTCGGCGTTCGGCCTCGCCTTTTGTTACTTACTTTCTTCGAGAAGGTCTAAAGTCTTCCTGAACGCAGCTCGGCCTTCGGCCTCGCCCTCAGCTACTTACTTTCTTTGAGAAAGTTTATCGTCTTCCTGAACACAGCTCGGCCTTCGGCCTCGCCCTTTGTTACTTACTTTCTTCGAGAAGGTTTATATTCTTCATGAACGCAGCTCGGCCTTCGGCCTCGCCCTTTGTTACTTACTTTCTTCGAGAAGGTTTATAGTCTTACTGAACGCAGCTCGGCCTTCGGTTTCGCCCATAGTTACGTACTTTCTTTGAGAAGGTTTATAATCTTCGTGAACGCAGCTCGGCCTTCGGCCTCGCCCTCATTTGCGTACTTTCTTCGAGAAGGTTTATAGTCTTCCTGAACGCAGCTCGGCCTTCAGCCTCGCCCTTAGTTACTTACTTTCTTCGAGAAGGTTTATAGTCTTTCTGAACGCAGTTAGGCCTTCGGCCTCGCCCTCAGTTACTTACTTTCTTCTTTGAAATACGAATTTCACGCGAGCGGAGCCGCGGGCTCAGCTAGTTTTAAATAAAACAATATGTTGAAAACGGCAGCCTGATTGTAGTTTCTACAATACACACCACACGCCGTATACTGACAATCGGGGTAAGCAGAGGAATCGGTGTTGTGCTGCAAGTACTCTGGTAAATTACAGCAAAACACCGACCACCACGTTCAGCAAAGTATTCGGACAAGATAACTATCAGGCAGCAATTAAGGCACGAATGCCGACCTGCTGCATGACTAGGTGGAAAGACCGCGCCAAGCTGAGAGGTGGCTGACCTGTCGCCTTTATGCACGGCATCTTGTCCTCATCCCTTAGTCGCCCTTTACGACATCCACGGGGAGAGATGCAGTGAGACTATTATTATTAAGTACCGACCCCACACAGTAACAGTTTCTAACATCATTAAAATTATACTCGTATTACTAAACATATCTCGAAAAAAATTTTTTTTTCCATTATGTATGTCAGTCCATCTGTTTTGTCAGTCCGCAAATCTGCTGGCACGGCGCCTCTCTGAGCGTGGTTTCCCGTGGAGAAGAGTTTTTGGCTCTGTCGAATGCCTGCACCATGGGTCTCTCGGCACAGCCACCCATGTTGGTTTACATAAAAAAACATACATCCTAATATAGGTAAATAAAGCGGAAAATCAGTAACGACTCAGACGTGTGCCTTCCGTAACAATTCTATATTCGAATATAACTCGTGAACTACTCAGACAATTTCACGTCGGTGTTTGACTGAGGTATACAGGCACATCTAAGGATGGTTATACGATTGTTATATATTTTCGAGCCGTGACAACCGTAAAATGTATTTTATTCCACAACAGATATTGAGTTAGAATATTTAATCAAATACTAATAACATGCTATTGTTCCAGGTATCAGACAAGAACAGGATATTTTCGTCAGACTCATCGACTCGGTCACCAAACAGGTAAGCACCAACTGATATTACATATTACATAGGTATATTACTATGTATAACATTTTCATATTTACATGAGTACCAAACAGAGTCAGAGCAAAGTATGTTGTCCAGTTTCAGTTCACAATATTTTCAAATCAGTTATTTCATCTTTTAGTTCTAGATTTATATTGACATATAAAACATGTAGACATACATACATTCACTCAAAAAACATAACCCTTCTTTTGCTTCGCGCAGTTGGGTAAATACAACTAAATAAAAAATATATTATTTTAAGAAGAGCAAGACACTAGACAGAATAAAATTCTATAAGTAAATACTTCATCGATATAGATATACTCGTAGAGTGCCACATTTAAACAAGAGCAATTTTGTTTAAGAATCGATGCATCCAAACACGAAAGCTCTCCATAAGAATTACTCCTATGCTTATCTGCATGCAAATTAGTATACGGTGGCGTCCACCCTAAAAGATATAATTAAATTGATAAATATAAATTTATATTTAATCTCCATCCATTACACTAATTGGAGTTTTAATTTATGAAACAAAGTATTCTCGTGACTAATGAGAAAATATACATACGGCCCCACCCAAATTATCTTAAAACAGATAATTGAACTGTGGAATGTGTTTTCACTTCGATCCGTAAAGACTTCTATTTTTTTCATTAACAAATTATTATATTATACCATAATTATTAAAAACCCATACTATCTTAACCACAAAGCAGATTTTAATATTAAAAAATATATAAAAATATATATTATTTATTTTTAAAAGATTCAAATATTTTAAATGTGCTTATATATTTAGCCATTTTTTATATTCATATTCTTGATATTAAAAAAAAACGGACAAGTAAGTTTTACTCACGTACGGAGGGTTCCGTAGATCGGCTATACCATATACCATACCTGTCAAAACCATCTATTTTTTGCCTGTCTGCAATGCAAAATACCTGTGGCGCGATCTATTCTTTAGTAGCGTGAATATGTACTTATAGATACTTGGCACGTTTCTTGTATGGTGACCACCAAATTTTTGTAATTTTTGCTTTTTTTTTACTATTTTATGGCATGTCCGCCACATATTTTATGAAAATTTCAACCGACTACCTATTAATACCGTTCAAAAGATACAGTACTAAGACGGACGGACGTACGGACGATATATAGAAAGCATAGGCTTCCGTATGGATACGAAACCTTAAAAAGACATAAAAATGCAACTTGCAATTAAACTAAACCACAATTCGATTATTCTCACACACAAATAAATCAACAACCAAAGGCGATCAAGTTAAAACTTAACCCCACCATGATAATCGTAAGCAGGAAAACCATTTATCCTAAAACTTCCTCCGATAAAACTGCACAATATCGCCTACTCACACCCTGTCAATTGTCCGAAAGTTGGAGCGCGGCGCGCGCCCTCGCCGCTGATTGGTCGGCCGCAGGTCACGTGGTCGCCGCGTGTCAGATTGTCATCGCCGCACGCCGATTAAAATTTCTGCTAATCTGAGAGGGGCGCGTTCGGTAGATGCGATTTGATACAAATATTTTTTTGGAATTATCTCGTGTTGCACTTGGTGACACAATGCAGTAACGCGATACGAATGAGAACGCTTTGGGGCGTTTTATATTTGAATGATTTTGAAAATCGTATACCTACTTACCTACTAAAAAAATTAACCATATTATGTTACAACGTAAGTAACATCCTTCAACCAAGTGTTAGCGCTAGACAGACTTGCTAGCAAAGGATTGAATTCAAGACATTTCCTTTCAACCAATGAATAAAATACTTTATTCATCGATGACTTTATTACCTTTATTATCTCGTACAAACCGTTGCAACCAACTTGCGCGATTACTGGTGAGAGAGTAGGATGCACTGGCGGGCGTTCGACTATCTAGCAGCCTATCCTATGTGGCCCTTATCTTCTCTATCTCTATCTTCTTCTCTATCTCTACTTTTTTTTTATGTAATCCGGTATGTGTGGCTGAGTTGGAGGGGCCAAAGCGCATGCTCCGACCAGCCAATATCACCTCCGAGAAGGTAGGTGCCATACCGGAGACTTCCCTGGATTGCTGGCTATACTGGTATAGAGGAGAACACAACCGAGGCTGCTATGCGGCCATCTTACATCCAAGGGGCAAGGGAAGGGACCTACAGTTTTACACCGGTTCCGAACGGTGAAGCAGCAAGCAACGTGTCAGCGATGACAGTCAACTTCTTAATTAGTCATAACTATAGTTTGCCAACTTCGTAGTTCGTCAACTTCTCAATTTACCACTATGCGAGTTCGTCCATTTCGTAAATAGGTGGATTATTGTTCGGTCAACATAGTAGTTCGTCAACTTCTCAATTGCTCCATTTCTATATTTACCTTTTTCTTATTTGGTCGAATTATTAAGTTGACAATTTCATAATCGATCAGTTTCTGAGATTGCTAATTTATTATTTTTCAAACTTTTCACATAGTCCAATTATTTATTTGACAACAGACAGCCTCGGTAGCTCAGTGGTGCGGACGACGATGGTCCAATGTCGATTGTGCGAGTTAAGCAACGCTGAGCGCGGTCAGTGGATGGATGGGTCACCGCTCGAACGTTGGAGGCTGACCGTGATTCGGATTCCACGTAAAACTGTAGGTCCCTTCCAGTGGCGTGGCGCGAACATTTTACTGAGGGAAGCCGGAGGCCAGAGTCAAGATAATAATATGAACAATAAATAAAAACCGCCCAAGTGCGAGTCGGACTCGCGCGCCGAGGTTTCCGCATCACAAGAAAAACATTGAAAAAAAACACGTTTCTTGTATGGGAACCCCCTTAATTTTTTACTTTTTAGATTTTTTATTATTTGTTGTTTATTTCACAGCCACGGTTTATACCCGGCGCGAATCGGATGGCTGGCCGGCTGACGTGCAAACATCATCGTAACAATAATTGGACTATGTGAAAAGTTTGAAAAATAATAAATTGGCAATCTCAGAAACTGATCGATTATGAAATTGTCAACTTAATAATTCGACCAAATAAGAAAAAGGTAAATATAGAAATGGAGCAATTGAGAAGTTGACGAACTACTATGTTGACAGAACAATAATCCGCCTATTTACGAAATGGACGAACTCGCATATTGGTAAATTGTGAAGTTGACGAACTACGAAGTTGGCAAACTATAGTTATGACTATTTAAGAAGTTGACTCTCATCGCTGACACCGCAACTTCTTATAAAAGGGAACTTCTAGTTCACCCGGTGTTATGGGCTGACATCACGGATGTTGTAGGTGATGTAGCCAACCATGTCAGTTTAAAAAAAACGCGCGCGCGCGCACGCGGCTCAAGAAGCCGACCTCCTGTTCTGTGGACGGTGCCAACCTAAGACCGCCGAGTGGGTAGGTAAGTTGAGTAAAATTACAAAGTATGTACACTCCTATCCCAGCACGCAGGACGTGAAGTAACAGGAGGCCAATTACTCGCGATTTATGGGCCCAGAATAATTAACTCTTACTGACTGTTGGCTTAACCAGTGTTGGGCCAGCCGTAAGTGTTCCTACCGTAGCTTAGGCGAAAAGTATCGGCGCGAGTTTGGGAAGCACTGCATTCGTAAAGTTTCAACTCGGATAATGAAGAACACAAATTGGTTTTCGCTCTGCACTCGCTGCTGGTTCGTGTTTTCTCTTTGTTGGGTAAACATTTTGTCGGTGTTTGGAGAAGCGTTGGAAGTAGGTGTACGGATAAAACTGTGGGAAGTTTTTCTTTTTGAAAACTAGGTCTAGCATTCTCGTACATTACCTAGTTGTAAATTGCTCTTACGAGCATTAGGTATGGTTTCTGGATAGATTGTATGGTTATTTGAATTGTAAATTATATGCCAAAAAGAGAAAGTTTAATAAATAAATAGATTGTGCTGAAAATTTATCATATTTTTTACACGCCTGCTTCTCAGTGGGGTAGGCAGAGACAACGGATCTCCACGTGCCGCTGACACCTTTAACGCCTCTTCCACTACTATTTTATCTATCTATTTACAATAATTTTACATAGGTATATTTCCATTATAAAAATACAAAATATTTAGAAATATCGAAATTATTTATTATTATATTATAGGTATTATTTATATAAATGTTTTCATATTTTTTCTGGAATTAAAAAATATATACCTACTCGTTATTGCAGTTTACTTCCACTGTAGCTAATGTTTTTATATCATAGATTAATTACTATAAAGTTTCGCACCGACATTGATTTAGCTTCAAAGAATGAAATACACGAGCATTTAAGCATTAATTTAGAAAATATGATTTGTTACTTAATTGCTATAAATAACTTATTTTATAAACATTGTTCGTTAGCCTTATTAATACCATCCATTTAAAAACAATATAAACTTAAAATATAGCATGCCATTAGATGTCCCAAAATTGAGTTCCTTATTAGGTTTAAGGCTGTATAAACGCACAGGTGATGTGGACCCTGAGCCGAGGAAGCCACGTTAATACCAGGAACCGTAGCTTCAAATTTATTAACTTGTGTTTTACCGCGTATAACAGTTTTCGGTTTACGCGCTTGGAGAGAGGTGACATCTATTGAGAGCAGACAATGTCGCCCATTGAAAAAGAACTTTGTGAAATTCAGTTTTGTTCGACTTGTATTATAATTGATTTACCTTTAGCTTTACACTGGTTACAAAAATAACATAATGCAGATGTAATAAATACACACCAAACATTT
The DNA here is from genome assembly GCA_946902875.1 of Nematopogon swammerdamellus. Taxonomy (NCBI): domain Eukaryota; kingdom Metazoa; phylum Arthropoda; class Insecta; order Lepidoptera; family Adelidae; genus Nematopogon; species Nematopogon swammerdamellus. The sequence goes on from OX336345.1 coordinate 17,986,701, forward strand.
AATTGAATTTATAATATTCCAGTCATCTGTGTTTCGATTTAAATTCAGTATGTTTAGACATTTTGATCCGTAAACATATTTATACAATTTTCTACAATATTTAATGGGTTTTTAAAGAAGCTAATACTACTTCTCGTAACTTATAAAAAGGGATTTTGAGTGTATCCGAACATTTTCTCTTTACGACATTGAAATTATTAATATTACGTACAAGACAATCGTAAATCGTTTCCAAATGAAAATATTTATATGTTACTTATAGCACAGATTACTTAATAGTTACTTCGTAACAGATAAATCACTCCATAGAAAATGTTCCTACCTTCGGGCTACTGTTTCACTTCGCCAATCGCTGCGTGCGAAAATGTACCTAAACGATCGAGTGTAAAGTGGTTATTGCTTTGCAGCTGCGCGCAGTTGCGTGGGCGAGCGTCTATGTATACTTCGCGCGGCTGACGAATTTTCACTGAAATGGACCGCCGGCGGCCCGTCGGGCGGTAGGTAGTTAGCGCGCGCAAGATCATAGAGTGCGTGAGGCCTGCTTATAGTATTTAAGACTTAGATTTTTATTGTAAATTTTTGTTTTGACCTTGACCAATTTTAGCTTCGATCAAAATAGATTAACAATTAAAGTATTTGGCTTGTATAAATGTATTAATGTACCAAAGAGACTAGTAAAAGAATTAAATTGAACTGAATTATTGATATGGTTACATTAGGGGATACATGGATACTTACATAATGTTAGGTACAATAACGTTATTGAATTCACGTCGTATTAAAATTGTTCCTATGGAGTCACAAATCTTGAGTAGAAAAGTGTATAGGCACATACAAAGTAAAAGGTTTACCTATGTCAAATGATTTTGAATCGTTCCATTACCTACGTCAGTATGGAAGCAGAGGCGTAAAGTATGCTGTATCTATGCTGTGATTTGTGACCGCTTGACACACCATAATAATTCAAAGCACACCTTCGCTACTCTCAATGTTTCTCAAGGGCCTTGAGGTCGTAAGTGTTCGTCGTAGCGGCGTATAATACCTAATGGGGGATGATTTTATTACCGCGTATACATCGCAGTATTAAAATATAGGCAAAACACCCGCCATGTGACCTACACAACCCTATCTTACCGAGTAATATGCCAGTTTCGAATTATCCACTCGCTTTTGAGACGTAAAATGTTGAAAGAAAGGGATAACATTATTTTTGGGGGGACAGTTTTTATGGATGAAGGAAGGTTGAGTGAGGGGCAGCAGAAGGGGTAGTAAAATTTGATCATTTTATTCTAAAAAAAAAAAACATGGAATAAAACTCATAATTTTTTCCACATTTTTGTATGATTCATGACACTTCGTGGATAGGCAAATTTTATTACTATGATAGTTTGAAAATCGGCCCGTAAGTCATGCAATTCATATCACATTGAAAATAATTGTAATATAGAATTTTTCTTATAACCTTTCGTTCTATATTTTTTAAAGTGGTCTAAAAGAAAAGTTCCATTATCCAGGGAACATTTTCGTGAAATATTGTTTGCAAGAGTGACAAAAATCTTAATACCAGTACAAGATGCACTATGTCAGATAGTACTAAAGTTATGCTCAATTTAATTCGATTAAAATGTCGTGCCATGTAAAAGGAGCAGGTAATCAGCTAATGCCGGTCGCTGCTACGGCGCATGCGACGCGTTGTCACGCGAGACATCGCCGAACCCTGTGTATAAGCGAGGGGTGCACGGCGCGGTCTTGACTTGGACTCTTGTTCTCGGGGTTCGAGGTTCGAATCCGGCCGACATGAATCAAATTGTTTTTTCTGACGGAACATTTACGTACATACCTACACATGCTGCTTCACCGTACGGAACCGGTGTAAAACTGTAGGTCTCTTCCCTTGCCCCTTACTAGGTGGTAGCTGTGGTGGTAGGCTCAAATTGTTGTGCCTGTTGTGTAATCACGTTAAATTAACGCTTACATTGTTTCTAATGCAACCTCTTTCAGTCTGTATGTGTACAAGCTTAACCTTGAAAACAGATTTTTTTTATTTATTTTTTTATGTAAACCAACATGGGTGGCTGTGTCGAGGGACTAATGGTACAGTCGACAGAGCCAAAAACCCCTCTACTCGCGAATTAATTGATTAACTGAAACCTTTACAAAATGTCCCTCGGAACCAGTTACTAAACTCCGGTTACTTCGGCGGCCGAAGAGCAAATGAAACTTAACATTTGTCACTAGTTAACTGGAAACACTAACTCTAACTGCCTTACAATTAACCATACCTATAGGTTCTAAAATTATTTTTATTAACCCTTCATCATCATCATCATCATCATCAGCCTGTATCGGTCCACTGCTGGACATTAACCGTACCTAGTAAATAAAGAAAATAGTATATTCCCATTTTCAAATCTCACTCCAACGCTCTTAACAAAAGGCAAGTTTGTGTTCCCATGCTTAAACACTATCATATCAATATCTAAAGCATCAATCGGCTCTCCCCCTTGTTTGAACATGTTCTTAAGGCCCAGACACTGGGAACCAAAATGAGATCTGCGCAAATCCCACTGTCTTCAATGGAAGCGGGCCGTGCGCAGCACGTGGCGCGCTGATGATGTTTGCTTAATAATGCTCAAACAACATATTAATTTGGATTTTTATATAGGGAACATTTTCTAATCGCAGCCAGATCGATAGAGCAGTGCTCCCTATGATTAACATTTGGCTTCTAGCTTGGCTGGCCTCCAATTTGGCATAAACCATTTATGTATATTGTGCTACGCAGACAAGCTTCAGTATTTTATTATTGAGAGACCTATCGGTGAATTTGGTGACGTCGTGCGCGATTGGAACGAATGCTTTACTAACCAAATAAACAGCAAAGCTGCCTCACATCATTCAGATATTTTCGTATGTTTTATAACTTAAAAAAATTAAAATATTGTATGCGAGTTATGAATATTCAGGTTTACAGTCGAATAACCAGTAGAATACATTAGTTACATAAATACATACATATATATATCGTCACGCCTGTTCCCCAGTGGGGTAGGTAGAGGCAACGGATTTCCACGTGACACGATCCTGACACACCTCTACCTCCTCTTCCACTCTCATACATGCTCGTCCGTTACGGTTAGTACACACTTGACCCTTCTTGAGCACATGCTCGATATGATGCAGGTATGTACGTGCGTTTAGGGCGACCCTACATATTAGATACCTTATTATATTTATTTATTTGTATGTATTTGTGTTACATATTTATGTTTTTTTTTTTTTTTTATGGAAACTGACACGGTTGGCTACATCACCTACAACTCCCGTGATGTCAGCCCATAACACCGGGTGATCTTGGTGCCACGTCAGCCTTCCCTTCGGTCGTGCCGGCTACACTGAACTGGACGGAAAACACAAACTATTTACATAGCCGTTTCGACCGACCTTTCATTCAGTGCGGTGGTACCAACCCGGGCGGGTTAAACCCTACCACCTAGTAATATGAGAAGGGAGTCATATCCCTTAGTCGCCTTTTACGACATACACGGGAAGAGATGCAGTGGGGCTATTCTTTTAAAGTACCGGCCCCACACGGTACAAAAATGTCGAGCTAAATAATTAACAATGCTAAAGATGCTTCAATATTATTAAGATCACTTATCGATCTATATATAGATTACGTTATGATTACGTCCTTTATGGCTAATTAATTAACATAACTGAAATTTCGAACTATGTACCAAACCAGTGGGCTTCTCACATCAAGCTTAATTTTTAACGCGTTTTTTTTTTATTATTTAGAATTAAAAACAAGAAAGACACATAAGGAGAAATACGCAGTAAAATAAATCACCATAGAACATCCGAGACTGCAACATGCACCATGCAACGAAATGTGTGCCATTTCTTTTCAAGCATAATAAAAGCTCTCCATTGCTCCCGCTAGATGGCGCTCTCTCGCAGTTCTACTCGTCTTGTCGTCCATGTAAATCACGAGCACGCTAACTTTGTTTTGGCTCGGCTTATGTCGGCGCCGGCAATTTCTTCGTGTCTCTACCGAGTTTTTGTCGAGCTTGAGATCAGGGGCATTATTTATGGAGCCTTCTTCTATGTGCATTCTCCTGTTCGATCACTGCAAAAATTTCAAGGGCGAATTTTCCGTAGTATTAATATGTAGTTTCAAAGAGATTTAAGCTTATGGAATACCTAATTAATACAATTATTTGAAAATTATCAATTATCTTCGTCATTTTCACATACATTTCAGGATTCACAACGAAGTTAATTATGTTATCTATCACATTCAATAAAATAACTAAAACATATATTATAGTACCGTATAGTACTCAGAGCTTGCGAAGTTGGTTTGCGAACTTGGTTGCGGTTGATTTCAATGAAAAAATCTACGAAGAAAATATTGAATATTTTGTGCTCAAAACCTTTGGATAAATTATTTTCTACTCAATATGAATGTAAGTTACAAGATGAACATTGTTCATTCATCCAAATGCCTAAGCCAAAAATGTAACTATATTATGATATGAAATTAATAGCAATGTATTGTAAAATTCTAAGATCATAATAAAATATTAATTCTCTCTTTATTATGATATCAGTCACATTCATAAACCAAGAGCATCACCCCGTAATGCCTTCACAAAATTAAGTTCAAACTCTTATTTGTCAGGGCGGAGGCTTCGACGCCGAAGGAGCCTCCCGTGAAACCGGGGAGGGGGGATGAAGAGAAAATTGTTTCGCCAATTATCCGACGACAGATTCCCCTTAAGGAAACCGACGCTGATAAATTTGGTTTAGATGTTGGCATTTTCATATTTTATAGCTTCATACTTCGGAATATTTTTTTATGGTTAAGCAAATGTTTGAACAACGTTTTGAAAATAGTTGCTGTTAAACTTTTAAAGATGTGTACACTGACTACATTTGAAGATATCTAGGGAGATATTTTTTTGAGAATAATCTAATCTAAGAAAATATTTATGACAAGGCTAACGGCTATTACGTTTTCGTGTGGAATTTATTTTTCCACTAATATCTTCTTGCCTCAATGCATTAAATATCAAAAGTTATATGAAACTATCTAGTACTTACCTGCAATAATTAAAATACTTTTTCGCATTTACAAAAGGACCGAGAACAGCGGTTAATTATAGCTTCTTTTTTTGATACAATTGTAATTCCCCAGAGGTTTAATCCCAGGTGGTTCCCGCCCGGGGCAACGAGTCCTGTGGGATCCTGAGCTAGTTCGCAGATCCGACTGGCCTCGGACGGCTTAGCTGGTATCAGTTGTGGGAATTTTTATGTTCAGTTCTGCTTAGTTTTTTCCTAGAGTTTTCAAATGTTATGTTTTAGAAAAACTTTTTTTTTTTCAAACAATAAATAAACTTAAGTAACTCCAAAACTATATATCAACATAATACTTCTTAAAGCGATGACGCGACTGATCTTATAAATTCTAGGGAGGAATAATATTCCCGAATTTATAAATCGTTTTCTAAAACAAAAATTATTTTCGCTACTAGTGTTAACTTGATGTACTTTATGTATTATGTATGAATAATAAAATAGTAACGAACTATATTCGAAATAATATGGAATTATTCAAAATATCTCAAGAAATGCCATTACAATAGGAAAGATTGATTAGAAATAAAAAAAAAATTAAAAAAAACTACTTAAGTTGCCTCCATGGTGGTCCATTATCCCATCAATAATCTGAGTTGTGTTAAGATTTACATAATACTGAGTGGGCATCACAAACTCTGTAGCTGATAAAAAATATATTTTCTATTGACGACCTATAAAGTCGCCTTCCATATGTATGTATATTAATTGATACAACATTTATGAAATCGAAGGATGGCGTAGGTGATTTTTTAAACCTTACATAGATAGATAGAAAATGATTTATTGATCCAAGAAACATTCAACAGTAATAAGTACATTAAGTTGGTAAGTAACATAATGTTTGTCGATTTAATGAAATAAAGTGAATAAGATTAAATTTATTTTATTGCACAGAATGAACTGTTGCATGCCAAGCCAGCACATAAAATATGTAATGTGGAACAATATTTTTTTAAATTTTAACGACTGAACTAAGGCGACGCTGACAACCAAATAGGCTCTAGCTAGGCTAGGGTTGACAATTTTAAGTTTCACAGATCAATTCTGTGCGAAATCCCATATTATAACATACGTACAAATATGTGGCATACAGGGTTAGTATAAATTTCCATAATTTTTTTTTATTAAATTTATTAATGTCAGTTCGTAGATAGGTACTATTTTTTATTTTTATTAAAGCGCGACATGTAGCACCGAGCCACCCATAAGGTGTCTAACGACGCCCGTGGACATTCGAGCGCATGCGAATACCATGCCGGCCTGACAGGTGCCTATTCACTCCCCTCATGAAAGACCCGAAACTGTACTTGGGGGGGATATATATTCGCAGGGAGAGTGTTCGAGAATTTTTTTTTATGTAAACCAACATAGGTGGCTGTGTATAGGGACCAATGGTACAGTCGACAGAGCTAGAGTTATAGATGGCTTTATCGATTTTTCACAGGCAAGCATTACTGTACTGCACCTTTTTCCCTGTCCAAATTGAACCAAAGTCGTCACATTAGTACAGGGGCATCCGAACAAGAGGGCCAGAAATACCCCCGGTCGTTTGGAAAATCCTTCCAAATCCTTCATACAAAGGACGATAAGACCTCCCCATTACATATTCAATTAAACATTTTGTCCTGAAGACGGGAGAAAAAATCTATCAGAGGGATTAGCAGAGCATATTCTGCCGTTCGCTACTCGGACGCATGTGTAAGTAACGATTATATGATTGGCGTATTTTGGTTAGGGGACTTGCATAAGCTTGTATCGAAAACATTATAAAATGTAAAACTGTAGGTAAGGGACCTACAGTTCCCTTTCCTTCTTACATTACTAGATAGGTGGTACGGTTTATCCCGGCCGGGTTGGTACCACTGCACTGCACTATGTAAATAGTTGGTGTGTTCCGTCCAGTTCAGTGTAGCCGACATGAAATTAAGGGAAGACCTGACATGGCACCTAGTTCACCCGGTGTTACGGGCTGACATCACGGATGTTGTAGGTGATGTAGCCAACCGTGCCCGTTTCCATAAAAAAAAATAACATACGTATGTGCATACGTTACGTCACGTCTGTTTCCCAGTGGGGTAGGCAGAAAGAATGGATCTCCAAGTGCAACGACCCTGCCGGCTGCCCGACACACCTCTGCCGCCTCTTCCACGATTTTATGATACCTGACAAAGGTTTCTGCATCACGAACTACCGCTGTAATGTCGTCCTATCACATCTCGGTGGAATAGGTGCCATGTCACGCCAGTGATTTCCTTTGATCGTACCGGTAACACTGAACTGGACGAAAAAACAGGAAATTTTTCATAGCTGTTCCGACAGACCATAGTGTGATGGTACTCATTCGGGCGGGTCAAATCCTACCACCCAGTAAGGCAAGGGAACTGGTTATGAGCGTTGAAGCGGAACTGGTTGTGATATGTATTAATTCAACTCGAGAACGGATCAAACGATCCTATTTTAATTCAGCTAAAGTCTGGTAGAGACAGCTTATGAAATGTTTACATGGGCAAATATAAAAAAAAAATTTAAGGAAAAAAAGATTAATTTGTCTAAGATGGAAAATTCAATCAGGAATAGAAACCAATTCTGGTTGGAATCATACATATTTTTATTTTATTTTATTTTAATTCCACATACTTAGTCAATATTAATTCTGCAATAAATATGAAATCTAATATAAAAAAAAAATGCTTTGGTAAGTCGTGGCTTTCAAATACAGATATACATGCATGAACATAAAATAAGCAGAATGAAATATTTGGCTTAGCGAGATAATGGGGAGAGAACACTCGGGGTTGTAAAATAGTGGCATTAAGGTGTTATCTTCAGGGTTTGACATATCGCACATGTGAGGGGTGAAATGCATTGCGGGGGCCGAAAATCTATGTCGCTAAAATAATGCACACTTTTTATAAGTTCAATATTCTGCACCCTCGAATTGCGAACGTCATCTTTCTAAAATAAAAGTGAGAATGTCACTTTGAAAGAGATACATTTTAATAGCTTACCTACCTACATATTTTTTATACTTGTCTTAACCATTTATGGCCGCCTTTACCACCCCCGGTTTGATCAGGTTATCAGTTATTTCTCGGTTAAAGTGACATTTCTGATGCATTTGACAGGAGTTTCCGAAAATGATAAAATCGGCCGTTGCTCAGTTTTAATGATAATATAACCAAACGGTTGATGAAAAAAGACACAAACTATTACATAATACTCTCGATAGTAACAGTAAATATTAAACTAGATAATAACAGACAATAACAAATAAATATAAAATTTTAAAGAAAAATATAGCTCAGTAAATAACATTTATAGGTAAGGACATACTTTTCGGTTTGCTTTCTTTCTTCCAATGGGTGAGGTTATTGCCCTGTGGTAATCTGTTCCAGCTCACCCATTAGATTTAAGGGCAATAATAATAATAGTGTGCAGCGAACAAGTGCTAAATTGTACGCACCTACAGAAAAAAAACCATTATAAATCAATAGTTTTGAACATAAGTGTAGGCTTGAAGTAATTTATTTATGGGATAAGTCCGCATTTGCAACTCATATTCACCGAATTATGTCTAAAATATTTATAGAAATAGTCGTTTAAATGTTTACATGCCTCCACTATTGTCGAAAAAAAACTAGCACATAAAAATAATAAATACCCACATTTTCCAAAAACTCCATTTTCCATCCCAAACCATTCCCACATACCCAAAGTAGGTATGTGATAAATCTAAAAACCTGGTGCCCATTTGGCCGCCGCTCACAAAACTAACAATACTGGATTATGTCGGGTCCAGCATCCCCTAGTCAGCCTCCCCTACCAGTAATTAGATATTAATAGATAACAAAAATATACGCTTTAAAAGAGGGGAGGCTTCCAAACGCTGTATACTCGAACGATTCTGCGGACCGTACGTACTTACGTTAGACTCGGAGTGAAAGCTGTCATGTGAAAACTGTTAGAGGTGATGTGAATATTTTGTATCACTTGCTTTTCAAAGCTGAAAGTAAAGATCCATATTAACTATGGATCTTTACATAGTTTTAATATTTATACTAGCTTTTGCCCGCGGCTTCGCTCGCGTGAAATTCATATTTAAAAATAAGAAAGTAAGTAAGCCCGCTAACCATACCTTTATTTCGGCGCGCGGAACAATTCGGTTTGTATGTGAGCCACATCTTAGCGTAACTGGAACTGAATTGTATTTAGTTTACCCTGTGTCCCGTATAGTTCAATGTGCTTGTACTAGGTTTCATGGAATTCGGATGAACTTTTTAAGAGTTATGGAGGAACATATATCAGAAAATATTTCTATAAATCGTCAATTTAGTTTAAGTATCATTATAGTCTACATACGCAATATCATAAAACAAAGTAACTTGGGTACTCAAATGATAACTTGTCAAATGTAGGTAGGTAGGTCAAATGATAACTTGGTGCTGACTATTCCTTCCCATTCTACTACATCATATTCGGACTCATTCACGATACATGCAGCTCGTCTATGGAATCAGCTCCCGTCAATCTCCGTCTCTCTTCTTCCATTCACACATTCAAAATTCTTTTAAAGAAGCACTTTTTGTCAACTTAATTTTTCTGATCTAAAAGTATGTCTCTCATGTTCAGAGTTATTAATATATATGATATGTAAAAACTAAGTATATTTAGTCTATCTAATGTATATATCTGGTATATAGGTATAGTATTTAATTATTCATATTTAAGTTTATCTATCTTTTGTATTCCCGTACATCTGTCATACCATAATATTTAAATTTCTCTTTCCGCCACTCACCTAGCAGTTATCATTTATCATACCCTAAAGGTACCCTGTTAGAAAATGCCTAGAGGCATTAAGTGTTACCATTTGCCCATATTCTATTTGAGTGCAATAAATATATACAATACAATACAATACTCCATGACCATCCCTTACAGATTTATTATTAGTAAGTATTGATGATGTGTAAATTGTAAATCCAAATGTTTTTTTTTTCCTACTAGAAAAAGGATTCGTCTTTTTAATGTGCCTTATATGCGAATGATTTTAAGTGATTTTAAGTGGTGATAGCTGACGCTATTTTGCAATGTTGTATGTGCTTACGTGTGTTGGGACCAGCGGAAGATCAGCGCTGCGACGCTCTCATCGCGAGGGAGCCGCAGCATTGTATGCTGCGACTGAGCTGACTCCCTTTTCCTCCTAGCCCATGTATATAATGTACTGTATTACTGATGTGAAGAGGAAATAAATAAACGATATTCTATTCTATTCTATTTTACGTATTTGCTTGCATGCATATGCATTTACTAAAATTTATTTTTGACTTGTTACAGCCCATCGTATACGAAGGTCAAGACAAGAATCCGGAAATGTGCCGAGTACTGCTAACACACGAAGTTATGTGCAGGTTAGTTGCTAATTCTATTTTTTTAATTATAAAACTTAGTGTACCTAAGTGGAGTTATTAAAATTAACAATTTTATAAGCAATCTTAAAATCTTAATAAGAAATTAAGGAGGTGGTGAATAGAGCCATTTTGCTATTATTTTGTTTTTTTTTTCGATAATTTTTTCTTTTTTTTTTTTAAATAATAAGATACCATTTTATTTTAGTCATTCACAGATCATTATTATAAATTTTCATCAAATATAAAAAATAAATACTAATAACTAAATAATTAAAACCTAACTAACAATGTATAACATTGACAAAATTAATCTAATAAATAAAAAAAAAAATAATAATAATAAACTAAATACTAACATTTAAGATTACTGTAAGTAAAAAACTTCGTCCAATTCCTCCGACTCCGCCACAGTACCCAATACGCTGGCTGCGTTGCCCCTTTGAATGGCTAGGCCTATTTGCTGAAAAAAGAAAGACTTGGCGCGTATAATTATTAGGGCACATTATTACCAACAGATAATTTCTTAGACATTATGTGTACAATAATTTTGAATATAACCAGCACCACAGGGTACATAGTTTTTTACAAACCAGAAGCAAAGGACACGCCAATCATCTCGTAGGACCCGATTCAGAGAAATGTTTCCAATCATTTGTCATAAGTCGAATTCTATTTTGCCGGTCATCGTTCCCGAAAGTCGATTGTTATGGCGGCAAAAGGTGGGTGGGTGGGACTGTTTTTGTGTCAAAATTAATATTACCAAAGTAAATATATTTATGTTTAGATAATAATAATTTGACATTGACTGACTTGAGTTACGAATATGGTGCACATGTTATGTCCTTCGATTTATAAAAAAAAACAAGGGAAACATAATATCAACATTTTAACACTGCTGTATAATTTTTGCCATGGCCTTCTAATTACGGCCACAGATAATAAAATATTACGACGGTAGGACCAAACCGAGTTTTTTTTACTGAATCTGATGTCGTTTCCGTTTTTTTAATTCGCCCGTGTGTCAACCTATATCCGCTCAAACAACCCGAAATCTAAAACGTGTTTCACGTCAAAATTGAGGTGCTATTTTACTGTTCGTCCTTAAACTGAGCGGAGACGCGAACACAGCTAGTTGGAAACGTAAATTCTGTTCTCTCGGTTTTAAAACCTAGGTAACGCCACAACAGCGCAAGACGAATTCAGGAGCGGTTACCTGGTACCCCTACAAACGTAGTGATCAATTAAAATTTTATTGTGACTCCCGTCCGTCTACACGCTATCTCCGTTTCGCTCGTCCGAATAGCAACGTCTCGCTCTAACGTCTTCAGGGGTGGAGTCGGCCCCTGGGGAGTCTGTCCTTTCAATGTCTTTGCCCTTCGCACCGAGGGACTTGGCGAGTGGGGACGGGGAGACGTGCAGTGTGCACGATCAGATTGTTGTGGATACGCCTGTTATTGAGGCTACCAATATTATTTTTTCTTTTTATGTAAAGTGTACGTAAATCTTAAAAAAAAATTTTGACCTAAAATTGACCGGGGTTTCCGATGTAAAATAAGCATTAGTAATACGACTGATGAATGAAATGAGCACTGTACGATTTCATAAATTTTAAGTTGCATATGGCAATACTTGTTACGTGACAGTGACAGGTTTTGACAGGTTCGTGCCTGAGTTTCAGTCTCTAGCCTCGTAATGGTGTTTTGAGGTAAGCGTCCATAGGTCCGCATCGTACGTATGGTACCAAATGTGTTTTTAGAACTAATGCGTCCACTGTATCCGCAGCAACGAACGACGCGATCGTCATTTGCATTGAGATTTTCATGGGGCGTCATCGTCACTGACGATGACGTTCCGATGCGTGCGGTCCGTCCGGTACCGATGAGTGAACGCACTTCTATGGCGAACCATACAAAGAATACTAAAATTCCTTTGATCCAAAGACATTCAAAATACCTACTAGAACGGACAACAAGAACAAAATTGTAATTTTACAAATCGCTCATACTAGAGTGATATGAGTTTGACTCGCCCGTATGTGAGGTTATAGATGGCGTTATTGGCGTTCAAGATCAAAGTTTTCGTATGAAAATGTTTCCAATGTCCGCTCTATGACCTGGTTATATTTAAATCTCTTTGGTTTGATCCGTCCGATGCGTGCGATGCGTACGGTGGGGACATATTCGCCACCTTTAGCACATTCTGAATATCTAAAACTGTGTAGAAATTATGTTTGCATACTTAAATACCTAGGTGAGTACGCTGATTTCAATAAATGTATCACACTGGCATGGAACCTACTTCCACCAAGAATTGTTGTATATTTACTGTGCTGAATTACCGCGGAAATCATATTGTAAGTCGCAATGGTACTTCAAAAAGAACATTTTCTTTAATTTATGCTTTGACCCAGTTACTGGGTCCTAGCGGACCTCAAAAATATTTAAAAAGGGGTCCTAACAATAATCTTAATTAAGGGGTCCTAGAAAATGGGTCAGAACCTTCCGAGATCATGAATGCGTTGAACGCCGAGAACGACTGACATCTCTTGTTTTTTTTTTTTTACCATTGATATTATAAAGGTGTATATACTAGACGATACCCATAGCTGGCTGCTTTGCATAGAAAAAGGTCGTAAGTCGGTGTTGTTTTTTAATTTTGATGTTAAACACATATTTTATTAATAATAATAAAAAAGCACATTTATTGATGAAATATTTCGCCCCGATGTCGGTGGCGTCTGCAGTCAAGTGAGAAATAATGATTTGATAGATATGTTTTTTAATATTTTCTTCTTTTTTTATTATTTTTTATATCGAAATAGAAAGCAAATGATGGTTTTATGGATACATGGTGAGTGGATGAACGTAAATTAATATGAGTTATGAGATGTGTAAGGTACTGGTGATGTATGTTTAATTTAGTGAATGCAGATATAAGTCAATGAGTGAATGACGTTGAGGCCTGGTGAATGGTATGAGCCAAGGATTCATATGTATGAAGTTTCATGGGTACGCAACTCTATTTCAGGGAGGGGAGGTGAGAATGATTTTATGATACGGACGTGGAAGCAGTTGTTAAATGTCAGTTGGTGTGATCTGGCGTGTGCTGGTACAGGTAATGAGGAATAAACGAGCGAGTTGACTGTAAAGCGGTGATGGTTTTAATTTTGAAAAATTTATGGTAATAAAATTGAAAATCTACAACAATAGAGTTCTGTGCTTGTGGTTTAGTTATTTATCAGTGCAATAAAAATTTCGTTTTATTCATTCCCTCTAGCGTCAGATGAAAAAAATCGAAATTAAATATTTTTTTTCATCTGACGCAAAAGTGAATGAATAAGACGATATTTTTATTGAACTGATAAATAACTAAACCACAAGCACAGAACTCTATTATTGTAGATTTTTAATTTTATTACCATAAATTTTTGAAAATTAAAAAAACAACACCGACTTACGACCTTTTTCTATGCAAAGCAGCCAGCTATGGGTATCCTCTATTAATTTAATTGTTTAAATACTAAAATTAACCTTTATTTCGGATATGCTGATGTTGTAAATGTCTTCAGAAATTTTATTCTTTCTTCGTTATAGATTTAGTTGGTCGACACAAAATTCTGATTCTAAAATTTCTAAAATATAAATGTTGTGAAACAATTTACGCTTCCTACTAATTTTCATAACTGCATGCATCCTGGATCGTCTGCACCAGGGCGGTTAAAATTTTTTTAAATTTTAATTTTAGAGTCCGTCTCACGAAAGAAGTCCCGCAGACGCGGCACTACGGCCATACACATAGCTTTTCAGATATGAATAAAAACATTATTCTCTCAAATAAGACTACCTATTCCATTCTATCCCAACACACCCCCCAGTCGTGCAGGTAGGCTCCCCCTCCCCCTCTCGCGGCCCCCTCTGCGGCGTCTGAAGGTAGGCGGGTGGGGGATCGACGCGATGACGTCACGATCTACAATCCTACATACATTAACATACTCGCGAGACGGTAAATAAAACGGCTTTGGACCACGTGGCGTTCTGTTTTCGAATTTATATGGAACTGACGTCACAAACTCGAAATTCTAATTGAATACAATCAAACGCGTATAAACATTTTGAATTTCGAACTTCAAGAAAACAAACCGTTCGCTCTAAATGGTCTTGATTCGAAGTTCAAAGGTCGGCAGCTCATCTCTTCCTATACTAGTCATGCATATGACTATTATAGGAAGAGATAATATACTACTTGTAGCCATATTACTTGACATGACTATTAGTAATATGGTGTACTACTTTTGAATGTGTCTATACAAAACAATTTACCTACGCACTTTATTTATTTATGTTACATAATATAAATTGTTGCTTTGTTTGTTTGCAGTCGGTGTTGTGACAAGAAAAGTTGCGGGAATAGAAACGAAACGCCATCAGATCCGGTCATCATCGATAGGTGAGTACTAAACGTACAAACTAAATATACTTACATAAATTAGTACACACACCTACATATCTCACACTGCAATGATATTAAGTGTTTACAGTGTAAATGGCAGTGAAAATGTGTTTTCAATAGAGACGAAATTGTGGATTGCATAGAGTACTTGGGTAGAGTAGGTAGGTTCGAATGGAACAAAATAGCAAAATAAGCATTTGATATAATAAAATAATAATAATAAAAAACCATTTATTCAGTGTGATAAACATTTGCATACAGAGCAGTAATACTTAGTCTAACCTAATACATTTATTTACATGATTTATGTTGTTGCTGACTGGTGTAACGGTGCTTACTCAAAAGGCAAGGGGTATTGCATACGAGCAATCTCTTACCCCCTTCCTAAGTGATATAATCTGCTTATTTGACATCTCTTTTGCGGTCAGACTTCATTTAGTGGCAGAAATTAACAATACAAAATTTACAATTATGAAACAATAAAATATAAATATAAGTATGAATAAAATATTTGAATTTGAATTTTGAATTTGAAACAGCAAGACTAACATAACAAAAAAAAAAAAAAACCAACAAACTACCCACAGGGAACTACCCACCTACAACTATTTGTCGATTTTGATCATTTGCATAATTCATAAAAATTTCAGAAATTAGCAGAGGTAGTGAGATTTTAGTTTATTTTTAAACGATTCAAGCCTTGGCACGTTTCTGATTTCGATTGGCAGTGCATTCCAAAGTCGAGGAGCCTGCACAGCATATGATCTGCTCATGAACCGTGAACAGTGCTTAGGGATTTGGAGAATTCCTGTGTCGGAGGATCTCAGTGGTCGCCCATGCTGTGAAAGTGGAACTATCATCTCTCGTATGTACTCTGGTATCTTTGTATCACTCAGACTTTTGTACAAGAAGCAAAGAATATGCATATTACGACGGTCACGGATCCTGAGCCAACCCAATTCCCTCCTATAGTGTGAGACATGATCATACTTCCTGAGATTGTAAATGCACCCAATACAGGCATTCTGCACCCTTTCCAGTTTTTCTACTAGTTCACATGTTAGATCAAGGAAACAAATGTCCGCATAATCTATGATAGGCAATAAGTATGCTTGTGCAAGCATGATTTTGGTTTTCCTTGGCAGTAGGTCCTGCATTTTACGCATCGAGTGTAAACTTGAAAATACTCTTCTAGTTATAATATTGACATGTTCCCGCCATGTGAGGTTTTCATCTAGGTACAGGCCGAGGTTTCTAACTGACTTAGAAAATGTAATGGGAGTTGACTCCACCATGAGCGGTAAAAGTGCAGTTCTGTCAACCTTCGCAAGTAGTTTTCCACTTCCTAACATTATTGCTTGCGTCTTGCTTGGATTAATCAGTACGCCATATCGTTGAGCCCACTTGCAGATCTTAGTTAAATCTTCATTTAGCTGCATGTGGATATCATTAGCATACCTAGTTTGAATAGAAACTAAATTGTTGTATCAAATGCTATCAACTGAGCGCGTACGTAGTTAGTAGGTTCATGATTTGTACGTAACATATATTTTGTAGGTATCTACGTGATTATTTTTCGCATTCGAAAACTAACGCACTCTCAAAATATTACGTACGAATGTGTTTACGAACAAAGTACAAACTCTAATTAAAAGTAAAACCGCAACCAGCATTTCAATTTCAACGGAATCAGTAGGGAAACAAAATAATAAAAAACCCTTACACGAAATGCGTTTTCGCAAAAGAAAATGTTTGCGACTCCCGCTACACTAATGGTGATGAATGAATCATTATTACAAATAGAAGTATTGTTGAAAGCCCTAAAAAATTTAAGTATGCAACTTCCCCACAAAGCATTACCGATATTTGCCCGCTTTTTTCATTGTTTCAACCGGAAGTAGAGTCGGTGGCGTAACTGCCGAAAGGCTATATTCAAATACATTTCCTTCCGGCGGAAATGGATCAGCTTTCAGCGTAGTTGATTTTTTTATTGTAATTTTTTATGATTATCCTTTTTCGACCTACCATTTGAAAATAAAAAAAAAATTAAGAATCAGCTGCCGTCAATATAAATATGCTATAATATTGTTATGTGCCTAAATTATACAGCCAGCTAATTTAGCCGTACAAACCTGAGATTCTAAAATTACCAGACGAAGAATATAAACAAAGTTTTGACAAAAGGGTGACAAAGTTGACCACCTGATACACTTAATTAATAAGTCAGAACTCTCAGCAAAATTGTTAATCTTGCTCTCAAGCTGTATTTTCGATAGACTGTAAGCGGTGTTTTATGTGGCTAGTCACTTTTAATACATATCATTCCAAGTACTTATAATAATATGTATTAAAAGAAATACTCTGCGAAATTTCTTGTCGGTTCTTCTTAGCGGATGTAATTGAACCGGATAGAACAAATTGTGACAAGTTCGAGTGCGGTCTAACTGCCATATGAATGATCAATAAACAATACAATATATTGTGTACTATGTAAACCCTTTCATCAAATGTATGGTATATAATATTTTAAAATAAATAATTCGCACAGAAGCCCTAAGCTCGAGCACGTCCGAAACGAGTTGTGCGCTCAGTAATTTTACATCAAAGCCGAAAAATCAAAAGTTTATTCGCGGTTACAAAAATTTCACGATCAACTTTATTCTGTGCGAAAAAAGCAAAGGAAAGTTTTCGACAAAGGCGGGCGATGGATTTTTTCATTTCAAAGGTAAAAAAATTGACGCGAGCGAATTACAAAAGCCAACGTTTGAGGATACCCCCGCTAGGGTTGTACACTGTCGGGATGTTTCCATCGATCATTGAATTTGTATTGAGTTTTCTATTTAAATTATCTTCAAAAAGAATTCATACGTCTTTAATAAATTCTTAAGACCCTTAAAGCTAATCAATAAACAACGGATAAAACTTAACATATAATATAAAAACGTTATTAAATAAAATATTTGTGAATTGAATCATAGTTAAACAATTTTGGATTAAAATTACCTATTTAGTTCATCTCTGACCACGTAGATACGCCTAGTTAAAGTACAAAGAAACGCTACAGTGTTTAGTACTTATGGAAAAAAATATTTTTAAAAATAATAAAAATAATGTGAAGAGTGTCGATTAAGTAACCTCGTGCACCAATCTCGATGTTATTTCTGTAATTCTTCAGATATCAAAAGTAAAATTAAGCATGGATGTCTAAATTTTGAGAATCAATTTTTAATCAGTTAAACATTGTGGAGTGGCAACCCTACATCGTATGCGAAGCGTATCGCCACCGCCCGGTAGACGCCCATCTCCATTGAATTCCCAAAAAAGACCAAAAATAAAGACTCAGCGGCGGCAAAACACGCCAGCAGCCCTCTCGTAGGGGTCCCAGAATCTATCAATAGTTTTCAAAAATACTACCATTGAAATATTGGTCTTTGTCAGTCTGATTAGCCCGATCCACGATTCTTCTATGCCGATTGTTCGATTGAGGGAGTCATTCCATCTCCATTTTTCGATCCAACCGCCTCCTATTTCGTTTGTTCGAGTTGCTGTCAATCGCGAAGTCTGAGCTGAATGACGCTGCATGGGTCCGAAGTAGTTTGGGGTTTTTGGACCTTTGTTTCGTGTTGATTGCCGTTAGAATTAGTTTTGTATGTACACTTCTGAATTAAATTCCTCTGCGATCGTAAGGGCGCTTTGGGTTCATTCAACTGTTCTGCTTGGGACATTTTTGGTCTGGTCAATATAACACTGAAAATTGTAACCCAGTGGATCCAGGATAGGGTTTGGGGTAATATAAATTCTTGATAAAGTTTTTTCTCGTTCGCTAGTGTATATGAAAGAGATGTATCATTATCATTATCAATTATTTTGTTATACTCCTTCTCAAAAAAAGTACATTAAAGGAAGATTTTTGTTCGATTTGTCGGTAAGTTTTGTATCTACATATGCAGTAAAATTAATCAATCATTTGCCATACTGGTAGTTGTACGTAGTACCTGTATACGAAAAATATCACAAGGATACGTAATTCCTGCTACAGAAGCGTAGATTTTCACAGCGCTGCAGGGCGTTGCTCATACACTCTTTGACGTATCGCAGTATTGGCCGATAAAAACCAATACGCCGTTGACAGGTCCGCAAAATAATGTGCGAGGTCCGAGGCCGGCAACAAAGCTTTAATGACTAATAACTGGGCATCCGAGCGCTGGCTGCGTATTAATTTGTTTTACCGCGTTTTTCTTTGTTTTGATTTAGGGCCCGTCAAAGCGCTGTGTGTGTTGTGTTCCAACGTGGTTGGTTTATATTTTATTATCTACTGCTGCTGCATGGATGAATTTGTGCGAAGGGTGTAAAATGGATTAATTTGTACACGGAAGTCGCGCGTAGTTCAGTGTGTAAGGCATTGACCTCTCGTACGATCAGGTCGGAGGTTCGAATTCCGGGTTTGGATGGCTGAACTCGAGGAACACAGCCAATTTAACCTCTATTAGATACCAGCCCGGCTTTTAGGTGGACTGAAGTCTCCAGAGAAAGACCATTTACTGGCGATTAGAAGATGCGTGGATTCAAATTTATTGTATAGAGAAATATTTCATACATTGGGAAAACCGCTATGTAAATAGTTTGTGATTTCCGACCAGTTCAGTGTAGCCGGCACGACCGAAGGGAAGCATTGACATGGCATCTACTTCACCCGGTGTTATGGGCTGACATCACGGATGTTGTAGGTGATGTAGCCAACCGTGTCAGTTTCCATAAAAAAAACATTCCTTTACAATGTTTTACATACGACCATAATAAATTAAATAAACACCATATAGGTATGTAAGTATAAATAAAATTGTTATTAATGTTTGTTAAAATACTAGTCTTCCTTCCACCGAGTCATGCAGTAGCTTCATGCCTTACTTACTGCTTGATAGTTATCTTGTCCTAATAGGTACTTTGCAAATGTGGTAATCAGTGTTGTACTGTAATTTACGTGAGTTCTTGCAGCACAAACGTGATTTTTTTTATGGAAAGCCGGCACGTGTGCCCAAAAGTTAAAAAGTAGATCAGACACAGCCAATAACACCAATCTTTGCGAAACCACGCTCAGAGAGGCGCCATGCCAGCTATAAAGCGGACAAAAGATCCCCAGGTTATAGGTAGTAGGAATCACGCTCTCCGGACGACCATTCCATAAGATCGTCTCTCGATTTTTTTTTATGTAATCCGGTGTGGGTGGCTGATTCGGAGGGGCCAAAGCACATGCTCCGACCAGGCAATATCACCCCCGAGAAGGTAGGTGCCATAGCGGACACTACCCTGGATTGCTGGCTATACTGGACTAGAGGAGAACACAGCCGCGGCTGCTATGCGGCCAACTTACATGCAGTACGGTGGTGCCAACCCAGTCGGCTACAATTTGAGCCTACCACCTAGTAAGGGGCAAGGAAAGGGACCTACCGTTTTACACCGGTTCCGAACGGTGAAGCAGCAGGTGTAGGTATGCACGTAAATTTTTTCGTCAGAAAAAACTCATTGGTACACGCCGAACGGATTCGAATCTCGGACCTCTCGCATGATAAGCCGATGTCCAAACCACTAGGCCACCCGCCGCTTAAGTATTCTCTAAGTAATAGTAGTAATCCAGGATGCAGGTAGGTATACTCATCCTTACCTTTAATAAAATCCAACGTCTGCTTTCTGTCTGTCTGTCTGTCGCTCTGTCCGCTTATAACTCGAGAACCACTGAACCGATTTTAATAAAAAAAAAATCTACGGATAGCTTGATTATTCCCATCAACTATACTATAGGCTGCTTATTATCACGCTAAATGGCTTATGAGGTTAGCAGAGAAGTCAAATATGAGAGCGGGCGGAGCCGCAGGCACAGCTAGTGTATGTATATATCTTCATAGTTGGGTGTCGCGCGGCACTAATTGCGTTTTTCATTTAGCGTGTCGGGCACGGGTTGACATCGCACGCGGCTGATTGCAACACAGCCACGTCAATCAAATGTTGCAGAAATTCGTTTAAATGCACACGCACCGGACGCATCGAGAGAGATATGCGTGGGTATATTTCGATTCGATTAAATTAGCTACAATGTTAGATATGTATGTTTACATAGGTCCATAGGAACAAGGCAAATAGTTGCAACGGCCTCACTGCACAGGTTTATGTAGCAGGAAATCAGATCTCAGATTCCATAATATCGATGCTTTGGACCTGGGAGTCTTCCAAGCTGGATAGTGCTTCAACAGTCCGCAAATCTGCTGGTATGAGCTTCGTTTCGCGGTTTCGGGTACCTCTACCCCCTCGGCACTCATCGGACATAGGTGTGATTATGTAATTTCTTTTCATTTTATACTCGTGAAAATAAAGAAATTACATAACACACCTATGCCCGATGGGTGCCGAGGGGGTAGAGGTGGGTACCTCCGCGAAACCAAGCTTATACCAGCAGATTTGCGGACTGTTGAAGCACTATCCAGCTTGGAAGACTCCCACGTCGAAAGTATCCGTAAACACACTCGCCGACAAACAATTCCATACCCTAGCGATGCGACAGAGAAACGATTCCTCAAAAGCCCAATCTCAACAGCAAAAGGGTGATCAGTTTCTCTGCGTCGAGTTCTGCGGCGATAGGTTGGGTGGCAAGGAATAAGGGATGTAATTGCAAATTCCTCCGAACACCAGGTGTCTTCAAACGTCGCGTCGTATTAATAGCCTAGACAGCCTAGCAAGTGTTCCCTTCCCCCCTACTAGGTGGTAGGCTCAAATTGTAGCCGGATGGTCTGGTACCACCGTACTGGATGTATGATGGCCGCATAGCAGCCTTGGCTACGTTCTCCTCTAGTCCAGTATTTCCAGCAATCCAGGGAAGTCTCCGGTATGGCACCTACCTTCTCGGAGGTGATATTGGCTGGTCGGAGCATGCGCTTTATCCCCTTCAACTCAGCCACCCTTGCCGGATTAAATAAAAAAAAGAGTCTGTAAATTTGCCGACATGGCGTCTCACTGAGAGTGCTTTGACGAGGAGAGATGATTATGGCTCCGTCTACTGCACCATCAGTCCCGCACCAATATGTAATGAATAAACCATGTTGGTTTACATCTTAAAAAATCCGCCAATTGTCGATGCAAGCGTCGTCGTTAACGCGGCCGACCGTCGTCGTTGCTAGAAAAGTGACGATAGATCTGTCAGGTGTTACCAGTGAATACCACTTTCCGTTATCTATCGACAAACCCTACTGCCGTCACTGATATAGACACAAATTGCACCCCTGGTCGAGGTTCTAGATATATGCGTCTAGCTAGGGTGCACCTTTATGTACCGTGTGGGGCCGGTACTTTAAAAGAATCGCCCCACTGCATCTCTCCCCGTGTATGTCTCAAAAGGCGACTAAGGGATATGACTCCCTTCTTATATTACTAGGTGGTAGGGTTTAACCCGCCCGGGTTGATACCACCGCACTGAATAATTAAATAATAATTTGTATTTTCCGTCCAGTTCAGTGAAGCCGGCACTACCGAAGGGAAGCACTGACGTGGCACCGAGTTCATCCGGTGTTATGGCCTGACATCACGGATGTTGTAGGTGGTGTAGGCAATAGTGTCAGTGTCCATAAAAATAAAAAATAAATAAACCTTACCGACCCTTCCGCTTACAATTAGTCTAAAAATCTCTTTGTTATAAAGACACACAATTGTACTGCACAATGTTCGCAACACCTATAATGTTTCACTTGAAAACTATTTGTCACCGTTTTAAACAGTTTTCGAAAATAAAAAAGTGCAAACGAGAGGGCGTGCGAGGCTAATGTCATTGAATGCTCGGTATCATTTGCACGCTATTGCACAAATTCAATTAAAAAAATTACTTCACCGGTCGAGCCACGCCACCGTTACAAGCGTCGTTAGCGAATTGTGCTACTCAAATTGCGGCATTTAAAAAAAAAAACCGGCCAAGTGCGAGTCGAACTCGCGCACCGAGGGTCCCTTATCTCCATGTCATGTTTAGCGCCACTCACGCCATCTATGGCGTGTTATGAAATGCGTCATATTAGTTAAATGTTATGAGTTCTCAATTCAGTGGTCATGATTAGTTAAAATGCTTCACACTCTATTCGGTAGATGGCGCGCGCGCATACACTTTTTGGTTTCTTCTATGGGAACGCCCGTGATGTTTTGCTACTTTTTCTTATTTTTATTATTTGTTGTTATATCGGCAATAATAACACATATTCTGTGAAAATTTCAACGGGGCTACCTATTACAGTATATACCTAGATACATCCCTCGGACGAATAGACAGACAGGCTGACAGACAGACAGATGGCGTAGGTTTAGTAATAGACTTCTGTATGGATACGGAACCCTAAAATAACTCAAGCTTCGAACTGCACAATTTGGCGAGGGCGATTAGACTGCATTTTCGTGATGGATTGTAGTGCCGATCACGTGACGTACACTGTAATGAATGAATGATGAACAGTTTTGTTCATATTAGTATCTATGTTTTTGTAGATACATAGATGGGTAGCCAGTGTTTAATGTGAAAATCTCTATTCCAAAAATTTATTTAATTAATGAATAAATGAAATAGGCAGGTTTCTAAGAATATTATGATTTTATTTTTTTCAAGTCAGATAAAGTTTTCAGATGTTAATGGCGGCAAAATAAATTAGTGGATAAAATTTTCCGAATTTTTTCTTTAAGTAGTGAACTTAAGTAGAAATATGTATCGGCCATTCCTAGAGATAATTTATATTTTTTACGGTTCCGTATCCGTCGTACGTGACCCTATTACTAAGCCTACGCCGTCTGTCTGTCTGTCTGTTCGTCTACGGGTAGTCGCTGGGGAGCGATCGCAGTGGTAGACTTCGGTCTACCCAAGGTGTCGGGCCCGGCCACCAGGATCCATAGACCCGTATTAGTGACCTTTGTACGGGGTCGCAGAGGCGTTCAGTCGTCCAAGGTGTCGGAGTTGGGTACTAGTATCCGTGACGTTCCCCTATGCAGACCACACGGTGGCTACCCTTAAAACTAGCAGTTGGCTACCCTATCCCGCAACTGGGCGGTGTAACGGGCGTCACTGTTAGAAATAATGTGTGGTAGAGAACTTGTTCTCGACGATTACTCATTAAACGTTGCTAGTCTAACATGAGTACTAAGTTGGGGTTTCGGCCTCCTCTTAGCTCACGCTGCCGATTCCACTCAGGTCGGTGGGTCAAATGAGATACTACCCTAAACGCTGGGTTGAGTACTGCGGGGTTCCGTTAAAAGCCCCAGAATGCTTCGTGCTTCTGCACGGAACACTGGAGTTGGTCTCGCAGGGGTTGTGGTTTAGCGTTGATTCCCTGGTGCTTCCGTACTTGTGTAGTTAAAGCACCTAATACGGGAATAAGTAGCGAAAGCTGCGAGTGGTGAGCCACTTAGAGCTCCGTAACCAATGTGGAGAATTGGTAGCCATGCGAATAATGTAGATCGGTGTGTCGGTGCAACACACACTTATATGTGGATGTGGGATGGATTTCTCACGAGCTAATGACGCTGACGTAAGTCTGTCATTCGAGACTGGTGGATCCCCGGTACACATTAGGTGGTGGTCATATGCACTTCCACGCATATACATAGCTGGTGAAAACAAAAGCCTTAAGGCTAGTACAAAACGCTGAGGCCCTGGGCACAGGTTGTGGTTGGATAGGGTGCTGACCCCAGTGGCAGTGAAGGCTTCACCCCCGGCTCTCGACTTCGGTCGGGGGTTCCTTCGGGTGGACGGGTGGTGGCTCGGATCGGCTGGGGAAAGGTCGCAGCCTGTGTTTCCCATGGGATTTTTTCAGAAGAACGAAAGTTCGACAGAGCAGCTATGGGGCCTCGATCTGGCATACATGATCACTGTACTCGCAAGAGTGCAGGTAGTAGACGTCTGGATTTTGTAGCCGAAAGGCTGGTATCTCCGGACGTCTATAAACAAAAAACGTAAATCAATAAAATGATAGAAAAGAAAGTTGTCTGTTCGTCTGTCTGTCCGAGGGCTGTATCTCTTGAACCGTAATATGTAGCCCGTTGAAATGTTCACAGAATATGTGTTATTACGGCCGATATAACAAGAAATAATAAAAATAAGAAAACGTTCAAAAATCACGGGGTCCCCTTACAAGAAACTAAAAAGTGTATGCGCGCCATCTACGGAAAACAGTATGAAGCAGCGCTGACCATGACATGGCGGTGCGGAACCCTCGGTGCTCGAGTTCGACTCGCACTTGACCGGTTTTTTAACTTTCTAAGTTTGTCGGCAGCTGCTGAAAAACTTTAAACATTAATAAGGAACAATTTTGTAGAATCATTTTATAATTTATTCACAAAGTCAATGCAAATATTTTTATCTACAAAATGTACAATGATTCATTATCTTATCACATAAAACTATTAAAACGGCTAACTAAAATGAAGGAATGCTTGTTTTATTTTCAAACTCTTTTATACAAAACTATCAACCAAATTACACGAAGATTTATAACAACTATCCAACTTAATCCTGCGATTGTTATTCCAATCACAATATGTTTCAAACAACAATTAAGTCTAATGCAAGTGGCGTGTCGCAGCCCCCTCCAAATCGGTCGATCGGTTTAGTAGACGAGTACTACACAACATCTTAATCATTACGCTTCATAAAATTCTTAAGTGATTGCTCCTTCATTTTGGACAGGGGTTGGAATTGTAGGGAATTTTTTATGAGTTCATCGAATTATAAAACATCTGATTTAATAAGAAAAAAATATAGCGTTTATAAAATTACTATTTGAAAGATTTCTTGACATGAAAAAAAAATTAGGCTGAACTAGAATTAAGATTTTGAATAAGAATTATGTCGAGCTATTTAATAAGTAAATCATTTCTAAGAATTAAAAAACAACGCAATTTCTTAATATTAAGCATTTAAAAGTCAACTTTGAATTATTATTAGGTTAGGGTTTAACCCGCCCGGGTTGGTACAACCGCACTTAATGAAAGGTCGGTTGAAACGGCTATTTAAATGGTTCGTGTTTTCCGTCCAGTTCAGTGTAGGCGGCACGACCGAAGGAAAGCACTGACATGGCACCTAGTTCACCAAGGTGTTATGGGCTGACCACTGATGTAGTAGGTGATGTAGCCAACCAGTTACCATATAAAAAGATCTAGTTTGACATTACTCTGTTGTTTTTTTTTTCCTTTAAATACTGTTTCAGCCTTAAGGTGATGTGAGACTGCGTCTGACTCGAATTTCAAGAAGTTTACCGCCAATATTACTTACCCGAGCGATTAAATTTTCGCTCGATAGAAAAAAATCATGAACATGGCTCTAAATTTAGTTATAAAAACGTATTTAAGGCAACAACGTGACCAAATCAAGGCTTTGGAAAAAATATATTTTATTTGTTTAATATATATCTAAATACGTAGCTATTTACTTTTTTGTTTTTATCCGTACTTTTCGAATAAAAAAATAAAACCTAATATTTTATTGATTGTGTTGCATCCTACTCCAACCAGCGAAAACGGCGCCTTGGAACATGAGTACGGGTGAATACGGTTTGACAGGGCCTTAATTATTTCTTTGAAAATAAATCATTGTTTCGATTTTTAAAACCTTTTAGAACTTTCGTTTGTGCATCATAGGTAATATCACAGTATTTACAACAATGTATTTGCCGAGTTCGCAATAACCACTAGGATAATGAAATAGGTACTGCACATGAAAGTATTTGGACAACACGTAGAACAGCCGAAAGACAGAATAGCAACATCAGTATTTTTCATTCAAAATCCACAAGTTAGCAGAAAAGTGTCATCATAGCTATTCGTAGGGCACAGTTAATGAAATTGCGTAGAAATTGCGCGACGAGCCGAGAGCGTGTCTCGGGTAAAAATCCACTTAACAAATTTGTCCTTCCACCCTCCGCGGGCTTCGTCCTTAATTGGTGCACTGTACCGTGATCCTTATGAATAGGGATATATTATTATCTAGGGTAAGATAGGAAATGTTTTTAAGTTTTTGTTATCTACACTAATATTATAAAGAGGTAAAGTTTTTAAGTTTATTGTAAGTTTGGATGTAGGAGGTAATCTCCGAAAATAATCATCCGATTTTAAAAATTATTTTACCAATATTTAGAACGAAGCCTCAGGATGACATAGGCTATGCGAGGGAAGCCGCGGGCAAATGCTAGTATTTATATATTTTAATATATACATACATACATACCATACGCTGTATCCCGAAATCAGGGTACGACACAACCGGGGTAAGCAGAGTAATCCGTGTTGCGCGTAAGGGCTCTGTTAAACTACAGCACAACAAAGACCACCACGTTTCCCCAAATATAATATTCCTATAATTAAAAGCGTTCTATGTATTGGTATAGAGAGCGTATGGAAATACACAAATTATGTATGAGAGAGATCCACGAAATAGCTTGAAAACATGTCCCAAACTACGGCCGCTGAGGCCCAACGAAATGTCATACCAGCAGACTGTTAGACATTATGGCTATAAATGTACCTACTTACATTATACATAACTAGTCAGAAACAAATGCCAGAATCTATTATGGCAGATCCGTGTTTCTGGCTGGTATAAGCGCCACTCATTTATTATTATTACATAACTACCCACCAGATATACTGTATCAATATTAATTAATTAATAATACACTTCATGCCACATAATGCATGGCATGGGCTTATTCCTCCAGTCAACTCGGTGGATCTACATTTTTACATCCAATCCCAACCATGGAGCAGTGGGTGAAGGTATGCACGTAATTGTTTTCAAATCAGAAAAATACTCATTGGTTCCTCCCGGTTGGATTCGAAATTCGGACTTCTCGGAAGAGAAGCTGACGACGCCCAGACTACTCAGCCACACGCCGCTATATGATATGTACCAAAAATATTATAAGTGGAAGAGACATCAGACGTGTGTCTGGGCTGTGGCCCGCGGAGAAGCTTTGTCTCTGCTTATCCTATTGGGAAACTGCCGTAACGTAACTGTCGCACAGTTACGTTACGACAGTTCCGCTAGGGTGTGGAACTGTCTTCCGGCGAGTGTATTTCCCGAATCCTTTATCCTGGGTTTCTTCAAACGTCGTATTAACAGGCTAGACAGCCTTGCAACAGTCTGCAAATCTGCTGCCAGGGCACCTAACTGAGCGTGATTTCGCAAGGAGAGGTAATTTTGGCTCCGTCGACTGCACCATTGGTCTCTCGGCACAGCCACCCATGTTGGTTTACATAAAAAAAAATATGCATGCTCATGTGTACGGTAAGTAAAATTACTATCTACATACCCGCATAGACAATAATGTTTCTAGAGCAGTAGGATTAATCACTGACCCCTTGCGTGTAAGAACTCTGCTTGCGGGCAAGCTTTACTCTATAAATGTGCACTTAACCCCGACTTCCCCTCCTATGGAAATAGCCAGCAATTTATTAACAAGCTGAACTACATTTTGGAAACATACGAAATTGACTTGCCTTCAACTAATATAGGTATCTATGGAGTTTGCGATCACGTAATTTTTAATACAATATCTAACGAATCTAGTGAAGTTTCTCAGTTCTTCGTATTGAATTGGCTATGGCGGAATTTCCGACATGTCCGATGAATGAATTTCCGCTGATGACATTATACAGAAAATACGCAATGCAAAATATTTCCACGTAGATACGAGGCTTATGGTGTCATCAAATGCATATTTTACTGAATTTACTATAATACTGACTTACTACGAAACAAAGATTAAAAGTACAGAGAGTTATAAAAAGATTAAGTACATAAGTTAAAAACAAAACGGAAAAAATATATAAATAAAAAACGTAAATGCTACTTATCCATAAATTTCAACAATCAAACACCCTCACTTCATACACCTTAGTAATGTCACTGAACCCTAAAAAGCAAGCAAGGCGCGCTTTTGAATAGGGCGACATATGGCCAACATCTATACTACAATGAGATATTTACACCCTATTTCCGAAGCCTATAAAATCAATTTCCAATTCGTCGTGACCCCTAGCAGTATGTTCAATTCAATACTTTAGTTTCGGGTTGTTAATCTCTATGTTACCATTGTGACATTGATAATTTTTCTCTATATTTTGTTACAGCTCTTTTAGAAATAGGTATTGTGTATGTCTGTCTGCGCTTCTTGGGTAAAATTATCGATTTTCTAAGACTAGAGTCTGATGCAAAACGACTTACGCTCTTTCATAAGACTAAACATGTCTCTTCAACAGAAACTATGAAAAATACCATACCATTATTAATTTAGTTGTCTCGAGAATGTGTCGGCAGATAATCACTTTTGCATTTAAATATAGAACAAATCTGAAATTGAAAATAGCTTTGGTTGTAATACGCTGTAACTAACTACATAATAGGCACAGCTTACAGTGTTAAACTACAGTTTGAGAGCTAGAATAACAGTTATTCTAGCTTTACGATATCTATGTGTCAAACATTTCTGAAAAACGCTTTCGCTTTCGAAATACACCTGATTTTATTTTTACTTTAGATTTTATGTGGCCATAATTATTAAGGTTAAACTGTAGTTACTATATGGCCACATAAAATCTAAAGTAAGCATAAAATTAGGTGTATTTCGAAAGCGAAAGCGTTTTTCAGAAATTTTTGACACATAGATATCGTATCAAATCATGTTAATTAGTCATTATACGACATTGTAGTACAATGTCAAAAAAATATTTTAAATTATAATTACGACAAGAGCCCTATTTAGATATCTCGAACGCGCGTAGAAAAAGTTCATAATCACATACTCGTAGAGATGTTCTAACTCAAACTGGCTCGCCCCCTCCACAACGATTTGGCTTTAATAATGTTAGTGTAGTTAAAAACAACAACAACAACAAAGTTAAAAAAAAACGCACATGTAAATGTGGCGCATATAATTGGCTAATAATTCGAACAACAGAACTATTGGTTAAGACGCCACGTGTACATACACTCATTACTACTACTATCAACGCACTGGTAACTACGTATGTAAATCATGATGAAATATTCCATGAAGTTGACGAAAATCCGCTAGTTGAGCAAATTGATGGTTCATGCATGATTGAAGATTCCATCACAGGACACTGGACACCCCTTGAATATGACCCTATGACCAGTTTCTTTCTAAGTTCAAAGACTTCATTGCCAAATTCGTAGTTAATATTCCTACACTTATTGAAGTTGGCTAGAACTTACTCCTAGCGTTCTACTTTGAGGATTTGGCGTGAAATAAACTTTACCGTATCCACAGTTCTAATTGTTGAGAATTGTGGCTTTATCAAATTTATAGTCCCGGAAACTTTCGTATCACAGGCCACGGGTTACCTTCGCAGTTAACATGCTTAAGGTTTTAAATATTGAAGTTTAATTCTTTGATTCAAGTGAGTTTTGGTCACATCTTCCTCGCTGAGCTAATTAGCTCAATCTTAACGATGGCTTCCTCCATGTAAGGTTCTTTTCAGGTTCCTAGAGTGTATTTAAAGATAAAGAGTAACAAAAAAAACGGCAGACATTCATAGCTACACGTTTGAATGTATAACAGTAGAAATTTGACAATTGGTATGCCTATGACATAATAGCGTGACTTTGTGGTGCTTAATATGTTAGAATTGAAACAATCTGAATTGTTTAAAAGAAAGTCGAAGTCTAAGCTATAAAAAACTTCGATCATTCCAAAACTTTGATCTGAAGACAAGACATTAACACTTCAAGAGCCGTTAAAGAAGGCAAAGCCACCCTCCACAGTAGCGATTCCTCCGTAAACGCACGTGAAACTGCCTGCAAAACGTAATATAATAACGAAATCGAGCAGTCTCGCCTCGCGGAAACGGAATTTATTTACCAAAAAGGCGAATGCGGCGCGCGGCGCACCTAATGAGATAATATAATAGCGGAGATTTTCGCTCCTGTGCTGCGACTCGCGAATTTGCGGAAATTCTTTCGAAGTGCAATCTCCGAGGTAACCAGTTATGAAAGCAAATTTCTTTAGCTGCAGTTTGGACACTTTTATTTATCAACATGTTCGTAGGCGTGATAATAAATGTTTAGTACAGCTATATTTATTTTCTTTTGTTATTTTCAATTCATTGCATTTCATTTAATTTTATTTCATATTACAACCACAGTGCTAGAAACCGCGTCACGACCGCCGATCGCTATTCTGTGATTACAACACTAAGCCAGTTGATTTTCCTTTGAAGTCTGAAGTCAGTTTTTTAGCCTATTACATGACATAAAATTAGTTTAAGTTCCTCATTAAGTAAGTATTGAAAAGAAATGAAAGGTTAGTTTCACGAATCTACCCTCCTGAAATACTAGAGAAAACATTTTCTCAGCTGTAAGAGCTTTCGGAAATCGTTAAGCTATTTTACATGACAAGCTTCGGTGTAAATTCACACGAGGAATTAGAGAGGAAAAAAATGGACCACACGAATGTAATACCTAACGCAAAAAACAAAGTGGGCCCAAGATAGAGCCCTGGGGGAAACCGTCGCGTCGTCGAAACTACGGACTGAGCGCACTACAGATTGCGGCGTAGCGGTGATTAGACGCCCTATCTCGGCGATATTGCGAGAAACTGTGCTACGTAGCCTTAACATCTAGTATTATTTTCTTATTCCTTCTAAATCTCCATCCTTTAGCTCTACTCTGTTGAACGCTTAGGAGGAAACGTATTATGCAAAATATATAATATTTTAAACATTTGAATGTAAAAGCATTCAATTATTTCTTTTATATTGTACCAATTTACCTTTTGAAAGCTAGCATATTGCTAAGACGTTGTTGAAAATCTGCTTTCCATTATCTCTTTAATGTACGTTCACACCAAATGAAACATCATGCGTTGATACTGAATTCAATAAATCAATTCGAATCTTCTTAATGAGCTGTCGCCTGCTGATTTATATCTGCCCCCGCAAGTCGTACCCCCTGATTTTTTTAGGCGATAAGTCCTGGCGACGATCGTAAATTGAAATATGATAAAGTCATGGCTGTAATAAGGCGGGTGATTTTATGACCCCCTCGTTTAGCGAAGCGAGTGCGTCGCTTGGAGCCGGAGGAAATGTCAGAGTAATTGGCATCGCCCTCGCTTACTGCTTTGGACTTAGGAATAGTGCCTACATTGAATGCCACCAATTCTCTTTTAAAATTGTTGTTATTATTTTTAAATATATTATAATTGTTTTCTTAAACAGAAACGTATTTTTTTTATCTTTTACTGACATGAAAAGAATGATATGGGCTAAACGCTTAGAAAAAAACTTTAAAACTCTTGATTATTACTCTTAAAAATATGTAATCATAAGCCTCTGGCTAGAATTAAATATACTTTGTTTTTGGTATATTTTTGGTGAAATGTTTGTTGAGCAATAAACTTCATTCTATCTACTGAATATAGCGGTAAAAATGTTGTTAGGAAAAATTCCACTAAGCCATTTAAAATATCTCTCCAGTAGCGGTATTTCGTCTTCAGTCGGATAATATCCTCACGAAGTGGGTAGGAATATAAAATCCAGCGACCTCGTTAGAATGGGCAATCGTGGAGCGAGTGAGCCAGCCAACTGCCGGATAAATTGAGTGGAATAATAATGATGAATTGCAACTACCAACCAGATAGCTAGCGTTCGATTTGGCGCGATACTACTTTACACCTAAGTACCTACCTACCCGTATTGTATTGTAGGTATTTTAGGTAGTTTTGTTGCTGAAAAAAATCGTTGAGGATTTTCTGTTGAAATAATTGCCTTTTGAGATTGGTTTTTTAATGAATGAAGTTTATTTCCTCATTTACAACACTAAATACCGAACATATAGAACTTACTTACTCGTACCTACTTGCTATAATCAAATTAAACAAAAATGTACTTTATTGTACACTAGTTTGAAAACGGCCACAAAAGGCGAGCTTAATGTCTTACAGCATTCTCTGCAAATTAGCCTTTGGGATGTGGAAGAGGTGTATGGGGGCGGACAATGCATTGTTCGTGGCAATGTTTATATAAATATTTATTTATCAATGAAAACATGTTCGTATTGAATATATGTGATTTTTTTTATATTTTAATATAACTTATTTATTGTAGGTATTCATACATATTTCTCTTATTTTATATATGTATATCACTCAATGTATGTTGCTTTTCCTTGATACAATAATTGTATCAAGGAAAAGCTAAAAGCTAAAAACTTCACATAAATAATAATTATTATTATTTATGTGAAGTTTTTAGCAACAACATGAATACAATTGTTAAAAATGTATATCTTAACTGAATTTAGGAAATGACAACCTATTTTAAACTTTTTGCAACAAATCATACCTTAATCTTTCATTTGTCAAAAACGTCAAGAATTTAGCAATGGTTGGAATAAACCTGGAAAGTCCATTGAATTTTTTTTCTAAAATTAGCGAGGGCTCACTAGAGGGACTTTTGCAGACTTTTTAATTAGTAATGAAGCTGCGATGGGCTAGAATAGGCGAGACTAAATCGTAGACAGCCACCTGTATACTTCCCTGTGCTACCTACATATAACCAGTTTCCTCTGTGGAGGAAACCGTTAGAAATTAATTAATCATTCTGAATTAAATTGTTAATCACAATTTAATATATTTGCAGTAATTGAACCATATGTTCAGTAATTGAATTAACTAAAATTATACATTAATAGTATACTTAGTCACACGTCAATTAAAAGAAAACTGATGAAAAACTGACATGAGCAAATGATACAGTTATATTATTTTCAACAATCGCCCAAACAGCAATATTCGTAAATTATAATAATTTTATGGAATTTTACAAGAAAACAGTTTTTATCATCATTAAAACCCTCGTATTATACCTATTTTATACACGTCTAAAATACTACTAAAATGTGTATTTTTTTATAGCAAGCGCGACATGTGGCGCTGAGCCACCCATAAGGTGTCTAACGACGCCCATGGACATTCGGTCGTACGCGGGGGTTGCGAATGCCATGCCGGCCTGACAGGTGCCTATTCACGTCTCTCTTGAAGGACCCGAGACTGTACTTAGGGGGAAATATGTGGGCAGGGAGAGCGTTCCAGAGTATACCAGTTCTGTGGAGGAAAGATCTGCAGAACCGATTGGTAAGCATCCGTGGTAAGTCCAGCGTATAGGTATCAACATCTATCAAAAACAAGAACAACGCGTAATTTTTTTTTTATGGACACTGACACAGTTGGCTACATCACCTACAACGTCCGTGATGTCAGCCCATAACACCGGGTGAACTAGGTGCCATGTCAGTGCTTCCCCCTTTGATCGTGCTGGCTACACT
Source organism: Nematopogon swammerdamellus (assembly GCA_946902875.1). Taxonomy (NCBI): domain Eukaryota; kingdom Metazoa; phylum Arthropoda; class Insecta; order Lepidoptera; family Adelidae; genus Nematopogon; species Nematopogon swammerdamellus. The sequence continues at coordinate 18,021,060 of OX336345.1, forward strand.
GAACTATCTGTAATGGTATCATTTTGTAATTTCCCGTGTCAGTAAGTCCTGTGAAGTCTGAGACACTAACACGACAAAACAAACAGTATGTAAATATTACCATTTTATTAACGAATCGCGTGCGATGTCCCCAGTCAGATAACATACAAATTGTTACTTAAACCACATCGAAATAAGCACCCAGAAAGGGTCACACGTTGCATATCTTATTACCTGGTTTGGTCGGCTGCACGCACACCATTTGACAGTGAACGGAAGTTATATGTGAGTGAACACGTGTGACAAAGATAGACATGTGTTTGTAAATTCGTCTTCTTGCATCTAGATATTACTAGATGTGCTGCGAATAAAGTTTTAACACTTTTACGGTGAATTTGTATAGATTACTACGGAGTCACGTGATCTTTCTGTCGTATTGCACTCACTCACTTTTAATTTGTGTCGTAGGACTAGAATGATTTCCCCGCACACAGGCGGCGCGTGTGAGTTTGTAAGGAAATTTTATGTGTCATATCATGAAACCTAAGACCATCTTTGTGTCAGTAAAAGTATTAAAGAAATCAAGCCGCAATAAATGGTGTATGTGGGATGGACGAGCGTGAGGCGGGCGGGATGGCGGGACGCGCTGAGCCGGGCTGTAGAGAGGGTCGCTAGCGCGGGAAGCGAACGGAAGACGGCAATCTTGCCGGTGCGCGTCTGTAGCGACGACCTCCCATTGTCGGCAGATCTCGGTCGACTGCTCACTACTGCTCAGTTGCAGCTGGATGACTTGAACTCGGCAGAACACGCTTTTCCATTGCACTCCTAGTGTACGTTGTCAGCCTCGGTAGCTCAGTGGTGCGGTCGTTCGACTGTTGTTAAGCACACCTGGGCGCGGTCAGTACTTGCATGGGTGACCCCTCGACCGTTGGAGGCTGGATGAGTGGTTCGGATTCCACGTAAAACTATAGGTCCCTTCCCTTCTTACCTTACTAGGTAGTAGGGTTTATCCCGCCAGGGTCGATACCACAGCACTTAATGAAAACTCGGTCGAAACGGCAATATCAATAGTTCGTGTTTTTTCCGTCCAGTTCAGTGTAGCCGACATGAAATGAAGGGAAACACTGACAGGGCACCTAGTTCATCCGGTGTTATGGGCTGACATCACGGAGTTGTAGGTGATGTATCCAACCGTGTTAGTTTCCATTAAAAAAACGTACATGTATATCTCGATGATTTTTTTTTTTGGACTTTTGTCTCATCTCATCGACAAGGTCAAGCCCCTTCTATGCATTTATGTCCATGTTGAACCGCCTCCACCTTTTAAGAGCAGTACTTTTAAATCTAATTTAAACGAGTGCTTTATTCAATTAAATATTTAAATATGAAGATAGTAGAAACTCTTATTTTGATTGATATTGTGTCTAATAGTGGGATTCACATTTTCTGATTGACAGTTAATTGTGTTCAAATTTATTTCGAAATCGTGTGATCTTTGATACTATCATGTTAATGATCGTTTAATTCGTTTTTGACTTAAATGTAATCAACTTAATACTTAAAACAATACTCCGTGACCTTACTATACGTGTATTAGATTACCATAGGTTTAGTTCCTATAGATAACGATACAAATGTTTTACCTAGAAAACGGTTTCTTTTATAAAGGAAGAAGAATTTGAAAGAAAACACCATTATGACTTAAAATACGTACAGCTTTTAAAGTATTGGTGTATATCTTAATCAAGAATATATGAAATTTTAACGAAACAAATAAATTCCAGTTTTAGCCAATAATGCAGAACTCTTTAAACAGCTAAACGCGCGAAATAACCACGACCACCTTTGCTTTGCAAATCGAAGGGAGCCCGCCGCCGTAATCCGCTGCAAGAAAAAAAAAGCGGACTTGTTTAATATTAACAAGGGAGCAAATGCAGCGATTTTCATTCGCTGCAAGCGCTGGAGCTTTCTCGAGAGTCGGTCTGAGAGCGGCGGAGAGTTGAGAGTAAATGGCGAGAGCCAGCGAAGCGATCTTCAGACTTCCTACTAATTAGCAACAAAGGGGGTAAAGACTGCATTTCACGCCCAAATCCCGGTACAGCATGTTACAGTTTCAGCTTTCTTGGAGACGGAATGTGTGCGAGTATGCCTTCAAATGGGCACCTAATATATATAGGTAGGTACTCCCTTGCATAAATATTTTCCAGTTCAGTGTAGCCGACACGACCATGCATTGACATGGCACCTAGTTCACCAAGGTGTTGTGTTATGGACTGACATAACGGATGTTGTAGAATTTGTTTTTTTTTTATTGAAAGCGCGACCGAGCAATCCATAAGGTTTCTAACGACGCCAATGGACATTCGGTCGTATGCGGACGTTGTATTTGTTATTTTTATTGCAGTTAAACAGAAATAATGGCACTTATAATGCCCATAATATACTACTGCTAGGTGGGTGGCGCAAATAAATATACATATTTTGAGACAGGTAGGTAGAGTAATAGAAAAATACACTTAAATATTAATAGTTACGTACGACATAGATAATAAATATACCAGACACCTATTGTGATGTATCTCCGCCTCTTCCGTGACACCACCTTTATCTAACCGTGTCAGTTTTCATAAAAAGAAAAAAGTTAGATAGGTAATAGGAAATACAGTACACAATAAAGACATAAAAAGTAAGAACTCATTGAACGAAATAATGCACTTCATGACACTTATTGCGTAGCAAGGGCGGCCTTATTGCCTTAGGCAATTTCATCCAGTCAACCCGGTGGACCTAAATTTTTACATGGAATCCGAACCATGGAGCAGTCGTGGAAAGTATGGACGTAATTTTATTCAAATCAGAAAAAACTCAATGGTACACTCACCGATTGGATTCGAACCTCAGAGCTCTCGCAAGATAAGCCGTCGCGCAAACCACTCGGCCACCCGCCGCGCCATAGTAAATAAGTAAATAATAAATAGTAAATATTAGTAAATAGTAGTAGGAAAACGGAGTGTGGGAAGACCACCCGCCAGGTGGGACGACGACATCAAGTACGTCGGCGGAAAGCAGTGGTTCCGTATCGCTGAAGGCCGGGAGGACTGGAAGAAAATTGGAGAGGCGTATGTCCAGCAGTGGACGCTTACACGCTGACTGATAAATAGTAAATATTGTGAATTTAAAGAAGTCATCGAAAAACATTACCCGCCTTTCTGCTTCGCACATTCGGGTAAAAATAAGAGAGTAAGATAATAAATAAATAGCCATTTCCAGCGAAATCATCCTCTGGCTAGCGGAAGACTGCACTGCTGAAGCCCGTCTTAATTGCAAGTTTGCTCCGCATTACAAACACAATGTACCGTAGCATAAGATATTAGTTCGGCTAGAACCATTTCTACGTCGAGGCCGCTGCACGGCGCTTTAGACATACATGTGTATTCTTTCTTATACACTTGTACTTCGCGAAGAATACGTCATTGAAAATTTTACGTGAATTTATTGAGTCGTTCTCGACATATAAGCGAACATATAATCGACGACCGTACCGTGCGTGGAGCCGGAACTTAAATAGAATAGCCCCACTTCATATCTCTCCGTGCTTGTCGGATAGTCGACTACGGGAAAAGAACAAGATTCCGTGCTAAAGGGCGGCAGATTGGCCATCTCACCTTGGCGCGGTTCTTCCACCGAGTCAGGCGGCAGGTGGGTCTTCATGCTTGATAGTCCCAATACTTCCTCAAGGAAAAAAATACATTGCATTAATATATGGTATGAATACAATATTTATGGTACGCTTGGCAACGCTACGCCGACATCGGCCCTGCCTACAGGGACGTGAGTAGGCCGCTTTAGCAACTTCACTAGCACCCATTTGCTACCGAATACTATAAAATAGCTCCCCAGTCTACTTATGGCGTGTCTGATATTAGATGTCGGCACATTTAGCAAGTACTTAATTATTAAGGCTATTCCAGAGAGCGGCTCCTTAAGCATTTCCTACATAGAGGGCATTGAACAAGAGCCTGAGTGTGTGCTTAAGGTATGTTTGATCCGGGCTATGAAATATGCAAATTATTTTGTAGATCCATGTTCACTTAGCACTCGCAAGGGTGAATTAATTTGATGATATTGTAATGTACATGGTGATTCAGTTTGGAGCAATTTTTCTGCGGTGCATAAGATTTTATTACTGAATGCTATTTATTCCAGACAACGGGTGCACTGCAAGTTGTCATTGCTAATATTTAAATTTTTAAATAATAAAAACCCGCATTGATGCCCTCATTCTTTCATTGTTTTATAAATTCGTGTTACGTTTAATTTGAAGAAAAACATGATTTTTAATCGCATGTTTAAGCACTACTTACATTCTTTGACTAGTGACACCTAGTGGTATACCCTATCTATGTTAGACCAACCAACATTAAAAAAAAATATTAAAAAGCATTACAATCCTATTACTTTAAATGAGCTAAACTTGTATATATATACCTATATATATAATCGGTTTCACGGAATGGGCTCTAACGATTTGGATAAAATTTTGTATTTGGATAATGTTATTTTTTCCAAGTTTATCTAGAAAGATGTAGACGCCGAGCGAAGCTCGGTCGCCCAGGTACTTATTATTAAAATGTGTAAAAGCGGTAAATGCCTAAAATAACACAACAATAATATAATTTTGTTTGGGCAAAATTGTTCATACTAAAAATGGTATCCACAAAAAATTCTATGGTTCTATTTCCTTTCAAAATCAAATCAAAAAGCAAATATGTGCGTACACTTAAAAACTTTCTCCCATAGTGCTTTCGATATTGACACACAAGAAGAGTATTTTTCGTCGCGTATGCCTTCAAGGGAGGGTTGCTATAATGGAAGTCGCCTTTTCCATTGTCAGTTCAAAATTGAATTTTCACTTAATACCAGTGACTGTGTAGCTGAGCTGAGCTTACTCCATCGATTGCTGACAATCTTACTTCGTTTACCTACTGCATCAAATAATGTCAAACTAAACCTTAAAATTTCTCACAAAAAAAACTGCGATTTCCGAAAATTTTAAATACTATATCCCGATTTCTTTTTACCCGAATATTATTTGTAAAGTTTCTTCTTTTAATGTTATTTTTTTTTTCTTTTAATGTTTCTTTGGTTTCCGTATCCCGTACGAAAGGCTTACTAAGCCTACGCCGTCTGTCTGTCTGTCTGTCCTACTGCTGTATCTTTGGAACCGTAATAGGCAGCCGGTTGAAATTTTCACAGAATATGTGTTATTATGGCGGATATAACAACAAATAATAAAATATAGAAAAGGTCAAAATTAAGGGGGGTCCCCATACATTTTTTTTTTCAAAGTTTTTTTTTGTGGTGCGGAAACCTAGGTGCGCGAGTCCGACTCGCACTTGGCCGGTTTTTTGAACATTGGTGCGTTACAGGCTCAAATTGTAGGGTTAACACCGTACTAGGTGGCCACATAGCAGGCACGACTGTGTTCACCTCTATTATAGCCAGCAATCCAAAGAGTCCGGTATGGCACCTACCTCCTGGGTGGTGATATTGGCTGATGGGGGCGTGTGCTCTGCGCCCCTCTGACTCATCCGGATTACATAAATAAATTGTACTCTGTAAATATGTTAAATAAATAGTACGTAAATTGTTTTTTCTTGATTCAAACTGTTAGAAATATCAGAGATCATGGCCTTGCCTCCACGGACCCCGGGATCAGATTGAATAGATCATAGTTGGAGCAATACAATTTAGTTTTATTAAAAATAAACTTTAAGACATATAATATCTATACATCAGATCAGATCTATACATCATCATCATCATCATCATCATCATATATCGTCATGATCATCATATATCATACTAATAATAACGGTCATGGAGAAAGTTACTTTGTTCTTAACCGACTTCCAAAAAAGGAAAGGTTCTCAATTCGTCTGTATGTTTTTTTTTTTTATTTATTATTATATTTTTTTTTTTTTGTATGTTTGTTACGCGATTTCTCCGTCAATTGAGGGCCGATTTAGAAAATTCTTTTTTTGTTAGTTAGGTCATACTTCCGAGGTGGTCCCATTTCAATTTTATCGATATTGGTTGAGTGGTTTTCGAAAAATCAGCATAATACTATGGTGTGTGGTTACCTTCAGCAAAACTTGTGATGTGGTCGTATTCGGCAATTTTCAGTTTGATAAATTAGTATGGTGTGTGGTTACCTTCAGCAAAACTTTTGTGATGTGGACTTATTCAGCAATTTGCAGTCTGACACATATGGCGAATAATTCTGTACCACTTCAATCGATTTCGATTATTCGATTTCGATTATTTTATTTATGTAATATTACTAAAAAGAATGAAATAAAAACTGTTTTAAAAAATATTAAACCGATTTCAAAAAAACAAAAAGAACTAAAAAGTATTAAATACCTAATATTTTGAAATTTTCTCTGTCCTGTTGAAATACATGAATCGATATTTACTAGTGATACATATTCGGACCCTTGTTTCATGAATATTCTAAATTTGAAATTTTTTATCTTTTCCGACCGGCTAGGTGCGCTTAATTTATTATGGTACCTGACCATGAGTACCATCGAGCTGGTCTGATGATGGAGACAGAAGGTGGCCATAGGAACTACACATGATAAACCCATCGTGTTTGGGCTCGTTGCATTTTGTCTTCACGAGAAATTTACTTTAGACCTAAGAGATTCTCAATTCGACGGTATGTTTTCTTTTTTTGGATGTTTGTTACTCGATTACTCCGTCAATTGTGGGCCGATTTTGAAAATTCTTTTTTTTTTATTTGAAAGGGGATAACCCTGAGGTTTTTGAAGTGAAAACTTCTTTAGCGGCGCTTGGCACTTTTTTAGGTGGGTAAAAAATGTATAACACGCGACATCGCGTCAGCGTCATTTTTAAAATGAAACCTTAAGTCATTGCATTAAGGGTTAAGTTAGAGTGGCACGGGATCTGCCGGCACTCCCGGAGTGCAACTGTTAAGTAGGGTTCGGTAACACGTTTATGTCTGTCCATTCTACTAAGTTCTGCAAAATGAATGTAGGGTTCCGTAACAAATGCATGTCTGTCTGTTCTACTAAATTTAACATTTATTTCAAAATGAATGTAGGGTTCCGTAACAAATTCATGTCTATCCGTTCTACTAAATTTTACAATTTTCAACCAAGGTCCTCCGACGGTTATTTTATAATAAAAGTAGGGTTCCGTAACACGTTTATGTCTGTCCATTCTACTAAGTTCTGCAAGATGAATGTAGGGTTCCGTAACAAATGCATGTCTGTCCGTTCTACTCAATTTTCAACCAAGGCCCTCCGACGGTTATTTTATAATAAAAGTAGGGTTCCGTAACAAATGTATGTCTGTCCGTTCTACTAAATTTCACAATTTTCAACCAAGGTCCTCCGACGGTTATTTTATAATAAAAGTAGGGTTCCGTAACACGTTTATGTCTGTCCATTCTACTAAGTTCTGCAACATCACCTACAACGTCCGTGATGTTAGCCCATAACACCGGGTAAACTAAGTGCCGTGTCAGTACTTCCCCCTTTGATCGTGCTGACTACACTGAACTGGTCGGAAAACACAAACTATTTACATAGCCGTTTCGACCGACGTTTAATTCAGTGCGGTGGTACCATCCCGGTCAGGTTAAACCCTACCATCAAGTAAGATTAGGAGGGAAGGGACCTACATTTTTACGAGGAATCCGAACCTCGGTCAGCCTCCAACGGTCAGCGGTCACCCATCCAAGTACTGACCGCACCCAGCGTTGCTTAACATTCAATAGCGACAGTTGACTGTCTGCACCACTGAGCTATCGAAGCTGACGTGGTCCTATTTTAATTGGGTCAAGATCGGATTGGAAAGCGAGGCGGAATCGCGAGGCCGAAGGCCGAGCGATTCCGCCGAGTACATTAATAGCAAAAATTACTAAAAAAAACTGTGAAATAAAAAAAAAAGTTTTAAAAAACATAAAACCGACTTCCTAAAAAAAGGAAAACTAAAAAACTATTTAAAATAAAAATATAAAAACCGCCTTCAAAAATATATTAAATAAAAACCTAAAAAAAAAAAACGAACCCTAGAGTTGAAGGCGGTGCTAAAGCAAGCAAAAATGATGCATGAAAGAAAACATGAGTGGATGATAATATCCTTTGTGATTTGTGTAGCCTTTTTAGCACCGCCTTCAACTCTAGGGTTCGTTTTTTTTTTTAGGTTTTTATTTAATATATTTTTGAAGGCGGTTTTTATATTTTTATTTTAAATAGTTTTTTAGTTTTCCTTTTTTTAGGAAGTCGGTTTTATGTTTTTTAAAACTTTTTTTTTATGAGATACTGAGTTTGTAGATTATATGTATGATACTAAAACTAAATTGATGATGTTTAAAAATATTTTCTGTATCTATGTATGTATTTTCCTCCATAACTCTTAAACCGATCATCTGAGTTTGATGAAACTTAGTACAATCACATTTACCTATACGAGACACAGGATAGGCTAAATAAAATTGAGTTCCGGTTACGCTAAGATGTTGCTCTCATGCAAACCGAATTGTTCCGCACACCAAAATAAAGGTACGGTAGCGGGCTTACTTACTTTCTTCTTTTTAAATACGAATTTCACGCGAGCGAAGGCGCGGGTAAAAGCTAGTATTTCATATAATCATTGACTTGACGACGATAAAGGTCTAGTCAAAAGGCATTCAGGTATTTCAATCATATATTTTTGTTAAATGGAGTTAGTCAAAATTTCACAAATGTCAAGTTACATTTTGATCTTACCATTTACATTTCTTGCGATACGTTTTATGAAGGCCAGAAAATAGAGTTATCCATAGTTGAAGAGGAACGCGAAATAGGCTCAGGGTGCAAGGAGGGTGAGCAAAATTGCATTGTCAATGACATTATCGCCTTGTCAGATCGCATTTCGATCGGCATCATTGATAAATGCGGATATTATCAGATGACGCGGCCTATAGCGAGCTAGAAACCTAATCGGGATAAAGTCAGGTAACGTTTAGAGATTATTGCTTTTGGCACCTCAGTCCAAATTAATCCAAAAACCGTTGAATGAGGCGTAGACAGATTTATTTGTCGGTTAAATGGAATTTCATATACAGTTGACAAGAGTTAACCGGCAGTTATAATAAATTTTAGCCGAAGTTGGAATGAGGTTCAGGGGCAAACAGACAGACAGACATACAAACACGAGAACACATAAGCATAGACACACACAATCATGCAAGAGGTCAGAAATGTACTTTTTTATTATGGAAACTGACGCGGTTGGCTACATCACCTACAACATCCGTGGTGTCAGCCCATAACACCGGGTGAACTAGGTGCCATGTCAGTGTTTCCCTTCGGTCGTGCCGGCTACACTGAACTGGACGGAAAACACAAACTATTTACATAACCGTTTCAACCGACGTTACATTCAGTGCGGTGGTACCAACCCGGACGGATTGAACCCTACCACCTAGTAAAGTAAGAAGGGAAGGGATCTACAGTTTTATATACACAATTTTCTATTTATATTCTTTTCTATTTATATTTATATTCTATTCTATCTATATAGCTACTACCTACTTCATATAAAAGGGAACGTCTGTCTGTATGTATGTATGTTTGAGGTAAACTCCGGAAGGACTGAACAGATTTTGATGCTGTTTGCATCAATGGACAGAGTAGTTCTTGAGGCTCACTATAGGCTATATACCATCACGCTAAATTACCTTAGGGCTGAGCAGTATCAAAAAACGACTAGTATGGACGGTAGATACGGAGATAATATAAGAATATAAGAGAAGCGATCGTTTATTATCATACTAGCTTTTGCTCGCGGCTTCACTCGCGGTAGACTCGGTTTAAAGCAAATCCGATTTAAACGCAAATATTAATAAAAACTATCGCTTCTCTTATATTCCCTCTCTCTCTCCCTCCCTTCCTCGCTACCCCCCCCCCCCCCCTGCCCTTTCCCGTTCTCCTCCTTCCTTCCTCGCCTCCGTCCTTCTCTCCCCTCCATCCGGCACTATCATTCGACACTATATTCCGTTCATTCTATACTTTCTTTCATACTGTTTAGCCCTGTTGCTATTTATCGTGGTGGTATTTAGCCTATAGTTAGCCTCAAGAACTATTTTGTATGTAATCCCGCATCGGTGTCTGCGTCGGAGGGGCCAAAGCGCATGCTCCGACCAGCCAATATCACCTCCGAGAAGTTAGGTGTCATACCGGAGACTTCCCTGGATGGCTTGCTATACTGTACTAGGAGAACACAACCGAGGCTGCTATGCGGCCATCTTACACCCAGAACTACTCTTTACATTGGTGAAAACCGCATCAAAATCTGTTGAGTGGTTCCGGAGTTTCCCTCAAACATACATACATACAGACAGGCGTTCCCTTTTATAAGAAGTAGATATAGAGATTTGCGTTTAAATCGGATTTGCTATTAAACCGCGTCTACCGCGAGCGAAGCCGCGGGCAAAAGCTAGTTACTTATACAGGTAGACCGAGCGACAGACATACAGACAGACAGACACACACACACACAGACAGTCAGATATAATGTACAACCAGACAGACGAACCGACGACAGATATATACGAGTATTTTATAAAATCTATAATTTCAAAATTCTCTCCCCATCGAAAGCGATATCTCAGCCGATCGCTCTCGTAACATTACGCCTGATAGTTTTCGCCCGCCCTGCATTTGTTTTCGTTTGCGTTGGATGTTCTCTCGCCGTTTGTCGCTTCCTCTAATGAAAGAATTAGCTTTCATTACGACTGATACCATCCGCTGAAACGCCTTGAACGGATCCCGGAATTAAGATTGAGCTTTTACACACACTAGCACGGGAGGGCGGGAAATGTATGGAGCAGGCAGTGAGGTTAAAGTTGTTTGAGCTAATCCTGAATTGAAGTGCACACGTTGAAATTTTTTATTGCGTTATACTGAGAGAATAGTTACTAAATCCAAATTATATTTAATTATACATTAAATGTTTGCTGAAATAAATTCCTTATTCGTTCTATGGTCATTAATCATCACTCATAAAATTATATGCATGCATGGAACTGAAATAAAAAAATCATAAATTTTAAAAATAATAATCTAGGGCGACTGTGATAAACCTACGCATTCCTAACTTATCTATGCTAAAAGCATTTGAATTTTGTAAAAGTAGAAATTACTAAATGTCTGTGTAGGATCAAATGAGATAAGGAAACTGTTAGTAGCATCGGGGCATTGCTATAATTTCGCGTATCTTTACAAGTAATTATTCACGATTCACTTGACGCAAATGTGAGTTTAAAATGCCCGCGAAATAAAATAAATGCATCCATCCGGTTAAATCTCCAAGCGGCACAAATAAAAAAAAAACCTCAATTTGCATTTTGTTTATCACAACTTCAATTAGTCTCGATTAATTGCCTCCCCCTTTTTTATTTCGTTCCTTTTCCAGCCCAAATAATTATCTTTTTAATGCGGCACATAAAGAGAGAACCGCCGAAGTTCTTTTTTTTTTCATTCTGCATTTGTCCCCTTCCCTCCACCCGCTTCGCATTTGCCTTCTTAAGATGCTGATTGGGCGATATATTTAAGAATGCTCCGGACACGGTCCTTCCAGAAAATATATATCTTATATATACTTACATTTTCTTTCTTCGGGTCCGTTTTATTTTCGACCGCGCCCCGCCCAGAAAAGTCCGAACAGTTGGCATTATCTCCGCGCGTTAATGGAGCTTATGTAATTAGCAGAAAGTTGGATTTCCTGCGACCGGATGCAAGTGTTTCGTTCGCTAAGATGGCTGGTACAAGCATATTACTGCGCACCCAGCCCATCGACGCTCTTAACGGGAGGTCGTTTGCAGCGCTGCCAACCTAGCAAGATTAATGACATTACACCGAGACAGTTTTGTAAGAAGACAAACGTGACAAAAAACTTCGCCGTAATTAAGTAGATCGATTTCGTTGCAAATGGTACGAATTAGCGTCCGTTCCCTTCGCATTTTATGTGAATTTGAAATCACTTTTTTTTCCACATTATTAGTATCTCTACTCTGTATCTGACTCTCATTAATACATACATACATACACACACACGACTTATCCCGGCAATCGGGGTAAGCAGAGTAATCGGTGTTGTGCTACAAGTATTCGGGTAAATTACAGCACAACACCGACCACCACGTTTAGAAAGTATTCGGACAAGATAACTCAGATCAGGCAGCAAGTAAGGCATGAAGGCCCGCCTGCTGCAAGACTCGGTGGAAACATCGTGCCGAGGTGAGAGTTGGCTACCTGTCGCCCTGCACGGCATCTTGTCCTTATCGCTTAGTCGCCTTTTGCATGAAGGCCCGCCTGCTGCAAGACTCGGTGGAAACATCGTGCCAAGGTGAGAGGTGGCTAGCCTGTCGCCCTTATGCACGGCATCTTGTCCTTATCCCTTAGTCGCCTTTTACGACATGCACGGGGAGATATGCAGTGGAACTATTCTTATTAAGTACTGCTACGGCCCCACACAGTTCTCATTCACGTTTTGTGAAATCACGCACAAGCGCTAAAACTTTATTATTTTTCTTCAACACCAAACTACTCACTGAAAGCCTTACTGATAAAAGCGAAAATTCAGTATTTAAGAAACACATCATACGGTTTAACTTCACTTAACTAAACATAATAAGATCACACACACTGTATCCCGAAAATCAGGGTAAGCAGAGTGATCGGTGTTGTGCTGCAAGAACTCAGAAAAATTGCAACACAAAATCGACCACCACGTTTAGCAAAGTGTTCGGACAAGATAACTATCAAGCAGCAAGTAAGCCACAACCCACCTGCTACACGACTCGGTGGACCGTGTCAAGATGAGAGAGAGGTGGCAAGCCCGTCGCCCTTTAGCACGGCATCTCGTCCTTATCCCTTACTTAAACGACTTTACAAATAAAGATGTTCCCGTAGCTTCGCTTCACTCCGCTGGTTAAAATATCATATAATCATCCTTGGATGTGCCAGGAAAAAGTCAGTGAAAACCACATGGTGAATTTATTGAGAAGTTCTCGTCTTATAAGCGAAGCCAGTCGGTCGATCGATACAGATTTTCCCATTATTCCGATTGGCATTACAGATGTGCCCAATACAACATACACAGGAATGTACCTCAGCGGCTTAGGTGGTTCATTACATTGCAGTGTCAGGACACGATTAACTGGTGACTGGCGTAGTAAGTTTGTTGGCGACTTGGGCACTACAAACAATGAATGAGTCCTCGCCCGGCGGTAGTTGTCAGGCACGAACACTCATATAGAACTAAGCGCCGAAGGGTTGTGAATGTAACCGTTCAGTAGTTTGTACATGTGAACAAGAAGTGACAGAGTCCTTCTCACTTCCATGCAGATGTCATAATCTACCATGCCTAGGATAGCGAGGGATATAGAAGAGAATAGGAACTTTACTGATTTTGAAAGATGAATCTTAGAAATCTTCTCTGATTCCAATTATAATTATACCATTCTGTTACATTAAGAAACAAGTAGAGAGAAACGCAAGAGATGCGACATACCTACTAGAGAACATGCAAGCGACGCGACGACGGTTCGAAAATTTAGAGAGATACGTTATCGACCCGATGGCGGAATTGCCAACGCGCTGGCGGCTCAAGCCGGAGTTCCAGGTTGGAATCCTGGTCGGGGCGTATTTTTTCTCTTAATTTTCGGCTCTGCGTTTATCTAAAAAGAAAAAGAAAAAAGTTTAGAGAAGTAAACCCATTTGGACTTTCAGCGATTTTGATATTTTTCCTGAAAAAAAATGGTAAGATTTATAATACTAAGATTTTCAATACAATAATTACATATTCGGTCACTTAATTCACAACATGTCGTAAGCGTGCGAGGCACACGAATACTTTTAGCTTCAGCGTCCAGAGTGCGAACCCGGTTCGACACTTTGGACATAATAAAATATTTAATATCATATCTTGGGCGAGCGGACCAAATATTATCGGCTGCTCATAAAATAGGAAGTGCCCACGCGAGAGCGAATAGGACGTCTATACAAAAGTGGTTTGGAGAGATAGAGACGGACGATTTCTTATTGTGGGAACTTGAACTTTGAAATGTCGGGGAAAACGTTTGCTTTCTTTCGCTTTATTTTTATCGTCGCTATTATATTTTGATAGAGCCTTAGGCAGGGCCGGTGCGCGCCGCGCAGTGTATCTTGGTTGGTGAGCCTCTTCGCTTAACTTTACTCCAGGCATAGAGATGTACGGGGTAAAACAGCAGCGTGAAATATCAAGAGGAGAGAGATGTTCTTTACCGTTTACATTTTGGTTTGCTGAGTGGTTCTTTTCGCGGTTTCGTAGTACCTACTTTTCGGTTGCCTCGTGATATAGTTAATCGCGTTTTGTGAATTTAGTATTCATATTTAGATATTTTTGAGAAATTTTGAAATCGTTACATTATAATGCCACCTCTCAATAATGTATCTTTTTGCTATACATATGGACAGGAAACTACCTAAGCCCAATGTGAACTAACCCTTACTAATAAACGAAAATTGGAATTTAATAAAATGCCGAAGCGCATTGTAAAGCTTCTGAAAATATACGATTTTTATGTAAATTGCGCATTTTTTCAAGACGCAGGTACCTACTTACTGTTTTCACGCTTCCATGAGGTTTCCTTAAAAAAACATAACTCTAAAATCGTTACCAATGGTTACCACTGCTTACTATTAATGCAATATTTGATGTTAAATCAAAACGTGTTGTGAAGTGAAATGCATTTTGAATGGTTGCCGGGGCAACGGGAGTTTCTTAGTAAACGAAAGTCAAGCTTAGGTAGGTATCAAGTAGGTATAATAAATCTCGAACAAAGTATCGGTTTTATAATAAAAATACCTAACACAACAGTCAGGATCTAGTGCGTAACGAGGCGATCGGCGGACACACCAAAGTAGTCGATATTGGACACCGGGTGGCTAAGCTCAAATAGCAGTGGGCTGGGCACGTAAGTGGACGAAATGACGACCGTCGATGTCAACGGGTCCTGCACTGGCGGCAATGGACAGGGAAGTTGACTGGGGGACGACCACCAGCCAAGTACGAAGCGACATAAAATAAGTAGGAGGCAATCAGTTATTTATTCTTTATTCTTTATTCATCATTCGTATGGTAGTACACTAACTACGCTTGAATTTGTCCTGTTTAGTTTTTACTAAACACAGTGGTTCCGTACCGCGCTAGGCCGGGAGGACTGGAGAAAGATTGGAGAGGCGTATGTCCAGCAGTGGACGCATACACGCTAACTAACTGACTGACAACAGTCCATTCAGTTCCATGAAACTGTATATTATTTGAATGATAAAAAAAATAAAATATTTCCGTTGGATGTTATCACGCAAGTTGAGGAGTAGATGTAATGTGCTTACCTTAAAAGTTTCACGTGATAAATACAGGGGAGAGCTCCGTGAATATAAAATACAGAGTACACTCAACTAAGTAACTAAACTTCAAACATATTAGTCAGTTTTTCTAGAGTTTATTATTGAGATGAGAAATAGAGGAATGCGCGTGAAATTCAGTATTCTTAAGGGTCTCCCTAAATTGTGCCTCTCACTCTAACAATGCGCGTTTTATTTTATTATGAAGAAATTATACAACTTATAAAAAAATCCTATGGGAGAAACATACATGATAAAATTATTAATGCTTTTCAATAAAAATATTTGGTACTCCGCATATAGGTAATAATATAAAAAAAAAAAAACAAAAACATAATAAACTTTTAGTTTTTTTTTTCAATTATTATATGAGTACCAAATTTTTTTATTGAAAAACATTAATAATTTTTTATAAATTGTATAATTTCTTCATAATAAAATAAAATGTATGAAAAATGTTGGCCGTTTTTCATACATTTTATTTTAGAAAGAGAACAAGAGGGATTATTTATTTTAGAAAGAGAGGGTAGATTTAGGAAGGAGCCCCCTTAATACAACCAACATGGTTGGCTGTGCCGAGGGACCAATAGAACCAATAGTGCGGTCGACAGCGCCAAATTGTCAACCTCGGTAGCTCAGTGGTGTGGTCGGTCGACTGTCGGTCCGATCATAAGCATACCTGGGCGCGGTCAGTGGATGGATGGGCTCCACCGTTGGAGGCTGACCGTGGTTCGAATTCCACGTAAAACTGTAGTTCCCTTCCCTTCTTACCTTATACTAGGTGGTAGGGTTTAACCCGCCCGGGTTGACACCACCGCACTGAATGAAAGGTCGGTTGAAACGGCTATGTAAATAGCTCGTGTTTTCCGTCCACTTCAGTGTAGCCGGCACGACCAAAGGGAAGCACTGACATGGCACCTAGTTCACCAAGGTGTTATGGGCTGACGACATCGCGGATGCAGAAGGTGATGTAGACAACCGTGTCAGTTTCCATTAAAAAAAATCATCTCTCACGAAACCACGCTCAGTGAGGCGCCATGCTAGCTATCAGATTTGCGGACTGCTGCTGGGATGTCTGTCTAGCCTGTTGAAACCAATGTCGTTTGTTGAAACGACGACGTTTGAAGTCCCATGGTTAAAGGATTCGGGGACAGTACGGGTTTTTTACGTAGAATGCATTAAATATGACCTTAGTTAAATATGATATCAAATACCCAAAAATGAGACATTTTTGGGTAAATGAATGAAATAAACATTTCACTCGCATTTGACTGTAGTTATGTATCTCTGAAGAAGGATTTTTAGAAACTAATACTTCATTGA
Source organism: Nematopogon swammerdamellus (assembly GCA_946902875.1). Taxonomy (NCBI): domain Eukaryota; kingdom Metazoa; phylum Arthropoda; class Insecta; order Lepidoptera; family Adelidae; genus Nematopogon; species Nematopogon swammerdamellus. Next base: position 18,037,829 of record OX336345.1, read on the forward strand.
TCTACAAATTATATATATTATAATGACAAAAAAATAGTGCTATTACATAGAACATGTAATAAAAGACTTTATTTGAAGTTATTTGAGATTTGGGTGATTTTTCGCTCAAAAACAAATTTCCCAGCTCACCTTTTTGATGTTTAGGAGTATTTAAAAATATTTTCTTCCCGACTGTACGAGAAATGATTTAAAGTCCCGCCTCACAGCAAGATGATGCAGTAAGGGCGATTCCGGTACATTTTGCGGAGTGAGGCGGCGCGGGGCGGGGCGGCGAGGGGGTGGTGCGGGGAGAGGAAGCGGCCGCAAATATCTGAGAGGACGCGACGCTTGCGGAATATACCTGCTTACAGTCTGACTTATTTACTACTACCTACTACAGTTGAAAATTGACTATATATATAGTTCATTTCTACCATGTTTGGTTAGTATTATTATAACACGAACGCTCTCCCTGCCCACGTATTTCTCCCCAAATACAGTCTTGGATCCTTCAAGAGAGGCGTGAATAGGCACCTGTCAGGCCGGCATGTCATTAGCAATTCCCGCGTGCGACCGAATGTCCATGGGCGTCGTTAGACACCATATGGGTGGCTCGGAGACACATGTCACGCTTTCTATAAAAAAAAAATTAGTTTCAGTCTAGACGTGGGGCTATACAAAATTGTATGTAAAACGTAGAATGCCTTATGATCACTCTTCATAAATGTATGAAACAATTATTTTGAATTGAATTGAAATTTTGAATTCGAAAAGTAATGAAATGAATGTACAATTTCACTAGAAAGCAGAAAATACATTTTGCTACCAATTAAAATTGTATTCATTAAAGTCAAAATACATACCACAGAACAGCGATCGGCGGCCGCCTTCCTGGCTGAATTTTCTCAAAAAATATATATATATTATAGCAAGTGAATAGCAAGTTAAAATATATGTGAATAGCAAGTTAAAGTTTGTATTAATATAAACGTAAATTAAATTAAAACATTTAGTAAATTATTATTCAATGGTCACGTGAAATCATGTTTGTGTATATAAAAGCAATTTCAACTTTTACAGTATTTAGTAGTAGGTACATATTTATATATTCTAAGTTTTATATTATTCTGCATACGAAAATATCTCCCTACACGACGACGTTAGCAACATATGAAAATGTTGCGGCTTGCTCGAGTTAGGCCTTAATAAATTACATCCACGTCCTCCCCCTTAACCCCGAACGCTAACCCCTTCTTTATAAACTAGCAGCTCGACGATGCGCCTTAATATAATTTATAACTATTACCTGAACGATGCGAATTTATGGAACCGGGGCCTTGAGTCAAGATAACTTATCCAGCTTTTGAAATTTCAAATAGTCACAGCAGATATGTTAAAATTATACATTATGTACTTACCTATGTATGCACGAGTGCCAACGAACAAGCGTATATGGGCATGGATAATAAACTATTTTGCACATTCATAGCGTATAGCAGTTTACTGTATAAACGTTGTCCACTGTATTTTTATTAAGTAGGCATAACTCGCGAACGAGTCATTCGATCTTGTTGTAACTTCATTATATCAGAATGGTAATTTTAAATATACCACGAGTTTTATTTAAACATAAGCGGAGACGCGGGCACGACTTGTAAGATTTTTTTCTGGTATCTGATCTCTTAAACTCGTAAGTTTAAAATATAACATACATACATGCTACATACACAACGTCACGCCCATCTCCCGGCGGGGTAGGCAGAGACAATTGATCTCCACTTGCCGTGATTCTGACACACCTCTGCCGCCCCTTCCACTCTCGTAGTGGTCTTCATACATGCTCGTCGGGTACGGGTACTACGCACTTGAACATTTTCGAGCACATGCCCTTAGTGACTTACTATCTTCATGAGCGCATATCGTTTACCTGAATGCAGCTCGGCCTTCTGCCTCGCCCTTTCCTTCGTCCTTTTCGAATTTCATGAGAGCAAAACCGCGTGCAAAAGCTAGTCCTCTGCATAAACGAGTATTTGGAATGGTTTATACGTTCTCGTTATTACTCGTAGTTTTCTAAGCAAGCTTTTTAAATTTATTAACCATGTTTAATACAAATATAAAAATATCGCCCTAAATAGCTCTAAAAATATAACTACAACCACCAACTACTAGTTTCACCGTAATCGCGTTCAATATTCCTTTGTTCACTTTCAGACTCATTAAAAAGGCTATGCAATTTAACGAGTGGATAGTGTGCTAACCCTACCACCGCGCACGGCATTTACTGCTTTATTGCGTTAGTTGGAAGGGTGGCTTTCGGGTGCGTGCGGTTAGGGGTGTGCGGGAGAAGATTAGTGGGTAGAAGGCAGAAGCGCCGCTGAGCGGATGATGGGACCCTGGAGTGTGCTTACAAATTAGAAGCGGAGCCGCAATGAAGTGATGCCAGCAGTAATGGCGACTGATGTCGGAATGTCTTTATATGTTGATTGTGCGGCCCAATTGGCTAGCTCCACACAACTCAGCTCATCGGCCTATCGGATGTGCGGTTTAAATTTATAGGATAGGCCATGCCTGTCCATGCAAACGTTTTCCATCCGTATGTACATTGAGAAAATTGCCTATTAAAAGTTTTTTTTTCTGTAATGCAATCCGGTATGGATAGCTGAGTCGGAGGGGCCGAAGCGCATGCTCCAACGAGACAATAATCACCTCCGAGAAGGTAGGTGCCATACCATACCGCAGACTTCCCTGGATTTCTGGCTATACTGGACTAGAGGAGAACACAACCGAGGCTGCTATGCGGCCATCTTACATCCAGTACGGTGTTACCAACCCAGTCGGCTACAACTTGAGCCTACCAACCACCTAGTAAGGGGCAAGAGAAAGGGGCCTACAGTTTTACACCGGTTCCGAACGGTGAAGCAGCAGGTGTTAGGGTCAAATTGTAGCCTGGGTTTATACCACCGTACTTCATGTAATATGGCCGCATAGCAGCTTCGGCTGTGTTCTCCTCTAGTTCAATATACCAAGCAATCTAAAGGGAAGTCTTCGGTATGGCACCTACCTTCTCGGAGGTGATATTGGCTGATCGGAGCATGTGCTTTAGCCACTCTGACTCAGCCTCACATACTGCGGATTACATAAAAAAATATACATATCAAAACCGAAATTAGTTCTAAATAAACAAAAGATCCTTATACATATATACACGCTGTTGTTGTGGTACACACATACACGGTGTTGTGCTACGAGCACTTTTGCAAATTACAGCACAACACCGACCGCCACGTTTAGCAATGTATTATGTACAAGACCCACATACTGCATGACTCAGTGGAAAGACCGTGCCAAGGTGAGAGGTGGCTAGCCTGTCGCCCTTTAGCACAGGACCTTGTCTTTATCTCTTAGTCGTCTTTTACGACATGCACGGGGAGAGATGGAGTAGGGCTATTATTTTTTAAGTACCGGCGCCCCCACACGGTGCGGCATACTTAAAGAACTTTATGAATAAAAGTGATCCTTCCAGAACCATCCTCACAGCAATACAAGAAAGAGCCTCGTAAGTGCGAAAAAATAAACCTCAAATTGAGCACTGGGCGTCCTCAAACAAAGCCCCGACGTCTCCGCGGCTCGATTTTATCTTATTTGTCCGAATAGGATAACTTACAGAAAAAAATCCAAACATTAGGTACACCGATAAAGAAAGGTCTGAGAGAGTCTCCTATCTCTCTCTCTGCTGATACGGTGGAAACCCTTTCTATCTCTGGGAAGGCGTTGGGGAAAATTCAACATAATTGCCGTACAAATGACTCTGCCCGCGCGCCGGCGCCAACGTTTTCAGGGAAATTGCGGCGCGATCTGGCGCGCTGGCGAATTTTGTTCAGCGCGATGGTCTTGCGATGCATCTGTGGATACAATTTGTATCCTTAAATTTGTGTTATGTAATTATTATTTCACCTAATTAACATTTTTTTGGGTACCTATAATTGATTGAAAATCTAAAGAAACTGTGCTTACAACCTATACTTACTCCCGTTAGATGAGAAAGGAAGGCCAGGCAATAAAACTACTTACGTAAAAGCTTCTTGCTCTGTGGTTGATCATCTGGTACATTTTGGTTTTTATTTTCTTCAATTTTATCGAATCCTTATTGAATTCAAAAGCATCAGATTCAGATTCAGATTCAGATATTTATTTCGCCATAAAGAACACACAACAATAACAATATTACATTGAGACATGCATATTCAGTATGGTTCGTCATCATTTTTTATGATGACCCGTTCAGTAGTGCAATCTATAAGGAAGAATCGGGTAAGAAACCTTACAGAGCTTTTTTTAAATATAGCTTACATACTAAGTTTTCATTATGTTAAATATAACATACTATATCTAAGCAAAAAATTAAAAATACTAAGTCAAAAATATACTCATTAAAAAAGATAATAAAATACAAAACAAAGAACATAGGGTTCAGTCAAGTTATTAATAAAATTTGTGTTTATGCATATAAACAATTTGAATTATCAAAGTCAGCAGAGTGATCGATTCCACATATCACATATTGTCCTGTACCTACTTAGCAGTCGCATAAGAAAATCAGAAAAAAATCATATCACAGTGCATCAGTCCTAAACTAGACCTAGACCTCTCTGGTGAGGCTTACGATATACAAGCAAAATATCTGTTAATTAAATAAATACCTTAGAAATTTCGTCTTGAAATTGAATCATGTCAGACGGACTGATGATGAACGTACATTCTAAAGAAAATTTACGAGGAGATGATACTCATAGATTTCCGAATAAAATTTTAATTTAAGAGATGCATGCCTACCTTACTTCACAAGTTTCGTCACAGTCTCAATAATTCGTTCCTAAAAACAGCCAATTGCTCTTGCTACATAAAGCTCGCCCGGCTCTCTACATGACTATGTACATTTACCAATAGGTATATTGTCAATTGGAAACTACTAGCTATCGCCCCCCACTTGGCCGTAGATTTAAAAGAGTCCACAGCCGCGCGCTGCTCCGCCGCGATGTAGAGAACCTAAAAATGGTAGATAAATCAATCCATATCTATCTATAAATTTATGTGAGAAATAAAACACAGACAAAAACAGAAAATAATAAAGATAATAATTATTTAAAAAAAAACTTCAAGGAGAATATTGCGTGGAGCGAAGGCTTATAAAATAAAAACAATCGGAACCGGAATGCAGCATGACTGTAGACACACACATGGGGTCTAAGGACGTCCGCGGATATTTTCCCGATTCTGTTAATGTATGACTTACAAAGTCGGTTCTTCGACATTCAAGTCTTCATTTTTATTTATGTACGTAATTGAAAAAAAAAATACTAGGGTTTATTGCAAGCTCGGCATGTTTTTTTTGAAGTGATGACGTCACGTCTTATAAATTGATGAGCACCGGCTGCACGCACGAAAGCGTGTAGCGTTGATATTCAAAGTTACCATGGAAACGTCTTAAGAAGTAAAACTGTCAAGATCAGACAACAGAAGTTTTGATGGCCAGTCACAAGATGATTAATCTTTCTACTGGAAATAGAAATTACCGATCTTTGATCTATTTACTACAATTATTCCACGTCATCACGTAAAACTATCGTCCGTAAACCGACTTTACAGACAACCATTTTTTTTTATATAAGTAATTAAAAAATGGAAACTTCCTTATTGCGGTGGATTCTTTTTTCGCGTCATCAAGTTTTATCGTATGAAGACACAAGCTTTACTTTAGTCACAAAATTACTGCCCATACTGAACGCTGAGATGTTACACATCAAAAAGCCTTGCTTGCCTATTAGCGCTGGCGTAAAAATCGTGCCTAATTATGTTCCACGCGAAGCGCACTACGGGGCGGCGGCGGGGGCGAAGTGCCGAATTATTTGCTTCCATTTCTAATACAAAATAATACTTTGAAACAACAGCAGCATTTGTGCGGCGATACGTGTGTGTACACGCACACGTATACACTTATACTGACAGAAAAAAGGTGGCCCAACATCGCGGGTGTATGTAACACGTGATACAGCCAATTGTGTCAAGTTACGTATAAAAAACCGGCCAAGTGCGAGTCGGAATGGCGCACCGAGGTTTCCGCAGAAAAAAAAACTTTGAAAAAACACGTTTCTTGTATGGCGACCCCCTTCATTTTTCACGTTTTAAATGTTTTATTATTTATTGATATATCCGCCAAAATAACACATATTCTGTGGAAAATTTCAACCGACTAGCTATTACGGTTCCAAAGATACAGCCACCGAACGGCCGGATATAACGTGACATTTTTTTACGTAGACGTGATATTTATAGGTTTCCGTACGAGGCACGGAAACCTAAAAATATTACACTACTTTTTCACCGTGCAATGTCGCGTACTGTTGAAGCGCAAATCAATCAGTCAAAACTTACCGAAGCATGCCCCGACTTTGCATACACTGCGTTCTCCGACGAAGCGGTATGAAAAGACCAAGGCTTTATCGCGTTGCCATGACTACCGCGCGAGCTCACGAAGGCTCCCCACGCGTAGCCCACGAGGGGGGAGTGGGCGGAAGTACGTCAGCGGAAAAAAAAGACAATATTCTGTGATTTTTCATTCGTACGCGATTTGTAATTTCTGATTAGACCGGGCTTAAGGTCAATTTATTGTTCGCTATTTTAGGGGAATATCGAAGAAATGAGACGGATGGTAGCAATATGAACCACTAAGACAGACCACAGAGTACCTTCATACGTGCAATGCGTACATATGTATGGTAGCGGTATGATACTACATAATAAGTACCATTATGTGATGGTATTGCGTGTAAATATCTATTTTTTTTTTACATTTTATAAATAAACCTGTACGTTTTAACCCATCTGCCTATATTTTTTGTCAATGTAAGATTTATAACGGAGTTGATATTCTATGGCAGAAAAAAGCTACATTTCGTTAAGGAAATATTATAGAATAGAATAGAAATACTTTATTACACACCAATAACACAATTACAATACAAGAAAGGTAGAAAGAAGGTAGCAAGGCATAACATAATATATAAGGTGCTTCGTTATTTATGTCAAAAATTTCGGGAGGATTACATAGACACACAAACAAATAAATAAACACGTTACGCAAAAAAAAATATGTTTTTAGCATTACTTTTCGAGAAATTTAACAAAACATGTCTGCTACCTAAACATTAACCTGTGTGTAACAGTAGGTAACTTGCATTGAACGGGGTCAATGACCGTACTATGTTCAAACGCAGAACAGCTGTTTATTTGATTTAATTTTTTTGTTAGGAGAAAAAATGCTTCTATAAACATACGTTTTTTTCCTATGTAAAGTGTTTATTTGAGTGCGTATGTAACCCTTCCGAAATGTTTGACTAAATAACGAAGCACCTTATATACAATTTAGATTAAGCAATGGAAATCTAAAATTGGCTTTTGTGGTATAACCTACATGTAATAATATATTGTAGCCTGCTGTTGATTTCCCAAATAAACGAAAAAATATATAATAAATAAAAAAAACACACATAGAACAATAGAATAGAATGTCGGCCTCGATAGCTCAGTGGTGGAGACAGTCAACTGTCGGTATTGAATGTTAAGCAACGCTGGGTGCGGTCAGTTCTTGAATGGGTGACCGCTGACCGTTGGAGGCTGACCGAGGTTCGGATTCCTCGTAAAAACTGTAGGTCCCTTCCCTCTTAATCTTACTTAGTGGTAGGGTTTAACCCGCCCGGGCTGGTACCACCGCACTGAATGAAATGTCGGTCGAAACGGCTATGTAAATAGTTTCTGTTTTCCGACCAGTTCAGTGTAGCCGGCACGATCAAAGGGGGAAGCACTGACATGGCACCTGGTTCACCCGGTGTTATGGGCTGACATCACGGACGTTGTAGGTGATGTAGACAACCGTGTCAGTTTCCATAAAAAAAAAAATAGAAAATGTACTATGGTACAGAGGGAAAAAGAGAACAATAGCGCGCAGAGGCAGACTATCGCTGTTAGTGAATTCTGACGTTATTATTTAAGTTTAAGTGTTGTTTAATTTGTAAAATTATAAGGGTTGCCAAAAAAATGCACAGACTTACAAAGTAATTTCATGACTTTGGCATTCAAATTCTCACAAACATAGTAGAAGGCACATGGGCGTGTTCTTCATTCAAAGCCCGAAAATACGCTTCAGGCATCGGGGCGACAAAAATTAAGTTTTCAGTTACACGAGAACTTGAGTCGGAGTAATGTGGGAAGTTTTAACTCCCCGGTAGATTCAAATGTGTTACCTACGTGCTTCCTTGCTTCATTGAAGTATTCGATGAAAATAATTTAGACATTCTAGGTGGAATAATTTTCCAACAAATGTTGTAAAAGTAAGCGAAAATGACAGTTGCAAACAACGAAATTAAAATTTATATGCAGGTGTATGCAGCAACCATTACCAAAATGTTAAAGGGGTGATTCTAGAGCTTACATTGACAACTTTTGTTTAAGTAATGTTTAAAAATAAATAAAAAAAACAAATGTGGCGCCCATACATTTTTCGAATTTTCCGCTACAAAATGTGTTGCTGTACAGGTAGTACACGTTTATTTGAAAAAAAAAGTTCCAGTATCCAAATGTTTGTATTAATTACTGAAGCACCGCTATACTTTTTTTTTATGCGAAATTCGCGATACCGTGATATTTTGTAACTTTTAACCTCCTATTAAGGCAGGTAATGTCAGATGTGACATTACCCACAGGCAAATAATTTGTGTTGTTATGAGATATTATAAAATTAATAAATATTTTGTCAAATAAATAATTCATTATTACCAAGAATGAATAGCGATATTGAAGTAAAAAAGGTTGTGAACACACCTGAAAAATAACTAAAAAAAGTCCACCAAAACCGTTGCCCTTTCGACCCGAATACAGAGTCATAAATTTCAATATCGCATTTTCTGTGATCGCGCACTCATTACTGCTTCAAGTCAAAATAAATAACCTCGCAGGCACACGCGTCCGCACGCACACTGCGACAGAGTTAACCCTTAAAAATTCCCAAACACTCTGAAATATTAACGCTAGTGATACGGGCGGACGACACACGTGGAAAAACAAGGCTGAAAAAAAGAAGCGGTCCGTTATGGGTCCGTCGCATGTTGCGCTGTAGTATTGAGTGTGGGCGGGCGACAGGGCGGCGCGGTGCGGAGGCGGGCGGGCGTCGAGGGGCGGAATACGCCAGAGAGTCAATACCGACCCAGGGGACCGCCTCCCCTGGGACGCGCCGGGCGGGGAGCGACGCCGGGGGAAGGGGGAGGCCGGGGAAACACGCGCACTGAACTCATAAGACGAACATTTTTCGCGGAGTCATACGTGGCTCGATTTTACTGGTTTTTCGCCGTTGACCGCTTTTTTACATAGGATTATTTATGTAAAAACATGATGGGTAATGTAATATGTTTTAAAGAATACAAATAGGATTTAAAAAATACTTGGTAGAAAATCTTTTACTTGTGACAATAATAATTAAACACTTATTATAAACATTTACCATGTCTGATTGATCGTCTTTGGAGTTATCCGCAGTAACTTTTCTTTCCCGTTGTACTTTTTTCCAAATGACAACCTTTTAAAGATCCATCCGCAACATATCCTTCGAACCTTTTTGCAGGATTGACGTTTTCAAAACAAACCTTTCCCCGGCTGAGGGCAGACAAAACATGCGCGTTCGCTATCTTGAACTCGCTACTCGCCACGGTAGGAAACCTCCGATGCAAATAAACATCGAATGTGCTCGGAAGGTTGTGTGGGGGGACCGGAGGAGGGTGGGGGGGTGTACGCCGGGTGGGGGTGGGGGAAGCCAAGTGTTCTCCGACTCACTGCAAGAGGGCAGCCGTACATAGATCCAAGACGACCCATACACTCACACAAACGCCCCATACACTCACACAAACGCCCCCACAACGCACACGTGCGAACTCACTAGTGACTTAACTGTATATAGCTCCTAGGATTTTTTTCTGAAATAGTGCGAGAGCATAAGCCCCATACGAAGCGAGCGAGTACGTGTACAAGGGCTGGATGAAATGCGGAGGGTAGTTTTTACGATGAAAATGGAGAGCTTTTCCTTTCTATGCGCGATGCGATAGGTAAATATTACCGTATACTTTTATTGGGGGTGGTTTGATTTTACTGTTGAATTTCAATAGCATCCATCTTGTTTCCTCGTAGGGGAAATGTATTTTTGTTCGCCGGGACGGAATTAAGGCTAGTCGCTATGTTCATGGATATAGGTGTGTGTGCATGTGTATCATCAATCACACACATACACCAATATAATGCACGACCGAAGGGAAGTACTGACGTGTCACCAAGTTCACCCGGTGTTATGGGCTGACATCGCGGATGTTGTAGGTGATGTAGCCAACCGTGTCAGTTTCCATAAAAAAAAAAAAAATTAATAAATAAAAAAATCTTTGGTGGCAGATTTTTGTATGTAACAGTTTATAATTCCTATGTGCTTTATATCTTTAGAAAAGACGTATGAAATGTATTTGTAAAAAAAAAACATGAAATAAATCCATTCAAACAGTGTATTGAAATTCTAGGTTAGATTCAGTTTGAATGAAACGTCGGTCGAAACGGCTATCTAAATAGTTCGTGTTTTCCGTCCAGTTCAGTGTAGTTGGCACGACCAAAAAAGGGAAGCACTGACTTGGCACCTAGTTCACCCGTTGTTATGGGCTGATATTACGAATGTTGTAGGTAGGTGATGTAGCCAACTGTGTCAGTTTCAATAAATAAAGTGTATTATTTCATGTGTGAACAAAATATAAAATACAGGAACTTTCCTCCAATAAAAATAATGAAACGGTTAACCCTCTCATATCATCATCGTTAAGAAAATAATAACTCCTGACAGTCAATAAAACTTTTACTTCCCAATGAACATAAACAACTAGATTCCCAGCGATCAAAGCGGACGCTCAAAGAATTGTGTCTAGCGTTAATGTTGCGGTTAAAATAAATTTATGTGTCGAAATAAGTCGTAATTTTCTTTTATCGTCGCGCATAATAGTTACAGCTGAGTCCGGATGCGAGTTATAATAGCTGAGTGCATCTGACGTGGATGTGTTTAATCAACTGGGAAATGTTGAATCAATTAGGAAATTATACGATGTGGATGAAAGTTCGTAGCCTAACGAGGAAATCATTAGAGTTTTTGACTTTTACTATGTTCATTTGAAATTCATCTGAAATTCAATTGAACTTCATTTCAACTTCATAATAGTTACACCGATTACTCTGCTTACCCTGATTGTCGGGATACAGCGTGTGTGGTATGTATGTATGTATGTAATAGTTACAGCTGAGTCCGGATGCGAGTTATAATCGCTGAGTTATAAGCATCTGAGGTGGATGTGTTTAATCAACTGGGAAAAGTTGAATCAATCGGATGAAATTTCGTAGTCTAACAAGGAAATCATTAGTATTATTGACTTTTACTGGTTTTTATTTGAAATCTGCTGTAATTAGCTCGTTTGTATTGTCTATACACACGCATAGCGCTGGGGGTGGATCGCCGATCGCTGTTCTGTGTGTAAACATCGATCTTTGCTTAGACTCTAGGCAATCTAGCGGTACGATACTTCGTCATCGAGCTTTGAAAAGTAAATTATTTTGATAAAATTGTGCTTTCAAATCTTTTTACTTTCCTGTGGCAGATGGTAGAGACCACCGCGCGCAGAGATTGTGAGTAAACTAGACTAAAATAACGTATATATTCAAGTTATAAATTTAAGAAAATAAGAAATAGATAAATTTATTGCTCAATAATACCGGTGATTTTTTTAAACATTTATTCTTACTTAGTCCCTTTGCATACCTAACCTACCTATATTATGTACGTATATTGTAACCGCGAGATCGTATAATTTGTTGGACACTGTCGCCTAAACTGGCCCTAAGGCCGACCTTGTTGGTCAAACCGCTGGTGATTACATTGCATTTTGGTACCTACTATCCCAAGAACGTTAGCGGCGTTTCCTCTTTGGATGAGGCTCACACGCTGGATAAAGTAGGGATATAATACGAATTTTCAAGAACAAAAAAAATTTTTTTATCTTTACTCTTTCATTTGAAAATCAGTAACCAAAACGTTTTCGTATTTTGGTGTAAGTACTGAATTTATTTTATTGATATAAAGTATTTCGATTCTAACCATTTTGTTTATCTAAATCTTACAAAATGCAGGATCTTATAAAGAACGGCGGCATTTTTCTGTGTGTTCGCAACAAACTTTAAAAAATTGATGTATCAAAGTTAACGAGGTCCCTAACAAAATAATCATTTAACCTTTGAGTACAAAAGTAAAATACTTCATCTGAAGTAACCACTACGTTCAAACTGTAAAAAAAAATTACAAATATATTTCAAAATAGTGCCGTAATATCTGACCTCACGCTACAATTCCGGGTGTTTCCGGTCTCTGGCTATAGCGACACTCGCTGTAAACCTAACACATAGTTAGGCCTCTCTGTGGCTCGGGGTAATTATTCAGTATAGGTGTTGCCTGTAGATGGCGTTGGGTTGTGAGCGAGGTCGACCCCTAGTCATGCAGTGTTGACTGTCGTACGAAGAAGTCGTATTTTTACAAGCTTTTTTAAAGAAGCACTCGTACGTGCATATTAATTTCACATTTTATATGTTAACATATTATTTTTTTCTGTGTAAAAGCATGTGCATCGATCGTCTGCATTTATAATATTATATTTATTCCACAAGACATTTCGTTTTATGGTAATAATTTGAACAAAAATTGTTTGACCGAATGTTGTGTGTGCCTATTCTAGAAGCGGCTACTTCATAAGACTATTGCTAAAAGAATTAAATTAAAATTTTAAAATTAAATGAAAATGACACAAACGAGCCCGTCCATGTTCGTCCAAGTTTCACCGCAAGTTACAACATATTCATACAAATACGAACGTAAATCACAAAATGTTCGTACAAATACGAATTTAAATTATAAAATTTTCGTACAAATACGAACTCAAATTACAAAATCCTCGTACAGATACGAGCCTACGCTTGACTTTTCGTCGCAGGCGTGGTGCGGCGGAGTGGAGGATGATACTATGTGCTGTAGACACTCGTAAATTGTTCGCTAGCTCGTTGTAAATTAACGCCTTCGCCGCTTAACTGCGAGCGTCGCCTTGCAGGCGTGTGTGGGGATATAGACGATTTTCACATTTATTCACCTGAGATGTCTCTTCCTTCGCATTAACTTATTAACTTAATCTTTACATATTATAAAATTCAACGCCTGCCGCCTGTGTTTATGTATGTATGTTTGCTTATAACTTCAGAACCGCTCAATCAATTTGCTTACGGCATATGTAATGGGACATACCTCCGCCAGGTTTATAGGCTATATATCATCCAGTAATTTTTTTTATGTAATCTGGTATGGCTGATTCGGGCCAAAGCGCATGCTCCGACCAGCCAATATCACCTCCGAGAAGGTAAGTGCCATACCGGAGACTTCCCTGGATTACTGACTATACTGGACTAGAGGAGAACACAACCGATGCGGCCATCTTACATCCAGTACGATGGTACAACCCAGTCGGCTACAATTTGAGCCTACCACCTAGTAAGGGGCAAGGGAAGGGACCTGCAGTTTTACTGTCATTTTAGTCATTATTCATTATAGCTGAGCAGTGGGGTCGAAATTTGTGTGACGCGATCCCGCCGTCCTCTTTCCACCTCCGCACCGCGCGCACTGGGCCGGGATGCATGACCACACGCTGGACTTACCGCGGATGCGTACCAATCGGTTGTGCAGATCTTTCCTCTACAGAACCGGTATACTATGGAACACTCTCCCTGCCCATATATTTCCCCCCACCAAAGTACAGTCTCGGCTCCCTCAAGAGGGCGTGAATAAGTAAGTGTCGTCGGCATAGCTTTCGCAACCATCGCATACGACCGAATGCGCCTGGGCGTCGTTAGACACTTTATGTGTGGATCGGCGCCACATGTCGCGTATTTAATAAAAGAAAATGAATTTTGTAGACAGATAGGTAGAAAATAATTTCTTGATCCAAAGACATTAAAGAAACAAATACAATATCATTATTTATATGAGGTGCAAAGATGGACAGAGATTTCTTTCAGTCAAACGAATGTTTCAGAGTCGCTTAAAGTGAAATATAGTAGGTATATAGGTGGTAGCAAAAGACTTTAATGTGAGAATATAAAATAAAATAATACATTCAGTACTGTGTGAGGCCGGTACTTAAAAATAATAACCCCACTGCGTTTCTCCCCGTGCGTGCATGTCGTAAAAGGCGACTAAGGGATAAGGACGAGATTCCGTGCTAAAGGGCGACAGCTCTCCCCGTGCATGTCTTAAAAGGCGACTAAGGGATAAGGACGAGATTCCGTGCTAAAGGGCGACAGGATCCACCACCACGATCCAGGACAGGATGAACAGGATCCAGAAGGGCCACTTCTCACCTTGGCACGGTCCTTCCACCGAGTCATGCAGCAGGTGGGTTTTTGTACCTTACATGCTGCTTGATAGTTATCTTGTACGAATACTTTGCTAAACGTGGTGGTCGATGTTGTGTTGGAATTCAGAGTTCTTGCAGCACAGCACCGATTACTCTGCTTACCCTGATTGTCGGGATACAGCAGCGTGTGTGGTATGTATTTGTATGTATGTATGTATTAAGTAAAAGCTTGTTAATAAAAATATCATGATCTCTATTTCTACTTCTATTAAAAGGGAACGTATGTATGTATGTATGAGGTAAACTCTGGAACCGCTTAACAGATTTTGATGCTGTTTGCAGCAATGAAAGAGGTTCACTATAGGTTGTATACCATCACGCTATATAGCCTTAGGGCTGAGCAGTATCAAAGAAAGAATAGTATGGACCCCCTTCCCCGACCCTCCCCCAAGAGAGACAGAGAGAGAGAGAGAGAATATAAGAGAAGCGATGGTTTATTATCATATTTGCGTTTAAATCGAATTTTCTATTAAACAGAGCCTACCGCGAGCGAAGCCGCGGGCAAAGGCTAGTATTAATATAAATAAATAAGAAAAGTAGAGAAGTTGGAGTTGTAATATTAATAAAGAGGTAAGTTTATATAAATAAGCGTTCATTTATTCTCAAATTCTCGCATATACTGTCTCAGCGAATCTCACGAAGTTAAGAGCTATGTACCGCACCTAACTTCGCGCCCGTATTATGATAAAAGATAATATCACTTATTGTATGAGTTACAAGAGGCGAAGCGAGGATTTCAGTTGAAATATTCGAGTTCGTTTTTCGATGAATAATTCTTCAAAATGTTGACTTTTTTATTATTTAGAATTTTAACGCTAGTCGGAAAGAAATTGACAACCCAATCTATTAGAATTTCCGAATAGACTTCGAAATTCCCATTCGAATCTATTCGGATTTCTCAATTGAATGTAAACATCGAGACGAATTTCAGGACTTAATTTATCAACTAGGAACTGTGGGTGACTTCTTTAGTATTATACGTATAAAGAACTTCTGTATGTATCTGTACCTATTATATTATTCTACATAATGTCCTATGTGAATGATACGGAATGTCACATTCTTGTGAATTAAGAAGACGATAAAGCTGTGAGAAACCTCATTAGCATACATTATTCGAAATTCGAATTTAGGATTAGTCCGAATGTGTCTTCGATGAAAAGAAGAAATTTTAATAGAGTTGGGGTTAGGTGATCAAATGTACGAATGTTGATTGGTAAATGGAGTATTCACCTCGGACAACGCGTATGACAGACAGACGGATGAACGGGCGGGTTTATACTATCGCTATCATCTACTTCTACATAAATACATACATATATACATAACGTCACCTGTATTTTTTTCAGTGAGATATACAGCGATTCGTTCTCTACTTTTTTTGCTTATAAATATAATGGTTACAGTATATAATGTGGTTGTATAAATATGGTTGCACTGACATGACACCTAGTTCACCCCGTGTTATGGGCTGACATCACGGATGTTGTAGGTGATGTAGCCAACCGTGTCAGTTTCTATAATAAAAATATATAAAACCGGCCAAGTGCGAGTTGAACTCGCGTACCGAGGTTTCCGTACCACTAAATAGAGTTTTTACCTTAAGTCACACTAAGTTTGACGCTTGTATGTATTACCGTTCTTACGATAGAGCAAAATCCAAAAAAACTTTGAAAAAAAAAACGCTTCTTGTATGGGGAGCCCCTTAATTCTTTACTATTTTCTATTATTATTTATTTGTTTTTATATCAGCCATAATAACATAGTACCTGGGCGACCTAGCTTCGCTCGGCGTCTACATCTATATAGATAAACTTAAAAAAATTACATTATCTATATACTAAATTTCATCCAAATCGTTAGAGCCGTTTCCGAGAAACCAATTGTATATATATATATACAAGTTTAGCTCACTTAAAGTAATAGGATATTCTCTGAAAATTTCCACCGCGGCTAGTTATTGGTTTAAAAGATACAGTAGCAGACGGACGGCGTAGGCTTAAGGCTTCCGTATTGTTACGGAAACCTAAAAACACAAGCAAATAAGCAAAGTCCATCATTGTAAAGCACTATCACCGGATCGTCGATTCCCGGCCGGCGACCGCGTAAGCCGGTTAAGCCGCGGTCGAAATAGCAAATATCTCCGGATAAGAAAGTTGTCAGGCGGTGGAGCTCACTCATCCTTGAAAATTAATGCCTCCGAACTCTCGCCGCTCCGCTCTTCCTAGCACACGTAGAGCCTGAGGAAAACTTTAAAGGCTAAATGTCGTTCGATAAATTGTCAAAGTATAATATGGCGTAATTTCTTTGTTTGAAGTTATATTTATTTACGGACTTTAGGCAAATATGTTACGAGGGAGTAGTTTCGAGAAAGTAATTTCTTCACCTGTAATTTGTATGCTGTGCCTGTGATCTTCATCGTCACCGGCACAGCATACAAATTATTTGAATGTTCGACGGGTCGACAGGTCGGCCGTGCCCCGGAGTGGCCCGAGAGGCCCTGAGGGGTCCTGGGCGGTCCGGGCTCTCAAAAAACTAAAAAAAAACTGAAAAAAATGTAAAAACTCAAAGAATAAAAAAAAATAAAAATCCCGGAATAAAACTTAAAAAACCTATAACTTAGGACACTAATTTCTATAGGAAATATAAATATAACGTACACACGCTCACTTTTTTATGTGTAAAATGTAGGTCACTTCCCTTCTTATCTTAGTAGGTAGGGTTTAACCCGCGCGGGTTGATACCACCGCACTGAGTGAAATGTCGATCAAAGTTTCTATTCAAATAGTTTGTGTTTTCCGCCCAGTTCAGTGTAGCCGGCACGACCAAGGTTCCAGCACTGGCATGGCATCTAGTTCACCAAGGCAGTATGGGCTGACATCACGGGTGTTTTAAATGATGTAGGCAACCGCGTCAGTTTCCATAAAAAAAGTATATAAAACACTTATATGCATGTATGTAAAAATCAAACCCGTAATCTCTGTAATACTCTTTGCCCAAATATTTTCCCATGTGCAGTCTCGGGTCCTATAGGAGGGGAGTGAATAGGCACCCGTAAGGCCGGCAAGGCATTTGCAACCCCCGCATACAGCCGCATGTCCACGCGCGTCGTTAGACACCTTATGCGCTTTCAATCAAAAAAACAATATTAAATTTCTGTAGAGAATGCAAGGAATAGATAGCACTTCTAGATCATTCATCCTCTATGGCTCTCGCGATCGTTCGCGTGGCAGGCTGCGCGGGAAATATAGAGCCTACTTGCTGCCAATTACTTGCGCCATTTTCGGGTTGGAACAAATATCTGTCATTGTACCTGCTATGGAAATTTTGGCGCAAAATTTTGTTGCGATTTGGAGAAAATTTCGACCAAGTGAAGAAATCGCTTTTAAGAGCGCGGTACTAAAGCATCAAAATGCGCACTGATATGGCGCATTTTGAATAGCGAAGCGTTCGCTTGTTTTTATATAGTATTTGTTCAAAAGTTTGTTAAACCAATTTACATTACACGAATATCCAAATCTGTCAAAACAAGTAAAATTTTATCTTACATGTCAAAATAATGTTTTAGAAAGCTGCAATTTCGAAACAAAGAGAGCATTTCGGAGTATTTAGGACCATTTAGTAGTACGTTTGTGATTTTTTTTTCACATATTAATTGACATAAATAAAAATAAAAATCCGTCACCAACTTTTAAATATGGTCAACTTTTAAACAGGATTTTTTAATATATATATTTTTTAAATTCGTTGAACAAAAAACCGAAACGAAAATGTGGCAAATTTTGCAAATTGTGCCTCGCGCTGTGGTACCGCAGTCTTAAGTGTTGCAGTAAAACATACATGCTTAAATTAAAAACCATTAGCAATTATCTTTAAAGGCGAAAAACCCTTCCTCCGCAACACGTCTTCCTAGCGTGGGTGTGTTGCGGAGGAGACGTTTAAAAAATAATTTCAAAATTATTTTACGACGCTTTACTAAACACTAAAGTCTAATATTTCGGTCTTCTTATAATTTGAATCAAGAATGTAGTCGGTGAAGTAGCTAACCGTGTCAGTTTTCATAAAAAAAATTGGTTGTCTGTAAAATCGGTTTACGGACGAAAGTTTTACGTGATAACGTCATAATTTCTGCTGCCCTGGTACTTTAGAACCAGAGAGATAAATGTGTACAAGCCGACGCTTGGGCCGATTGTGCCTCTCTATCGCTTGTTACGCGCTCTCGCTTGCACACACAGGCTCACATGGAACGTGACACTTTTTCGTGCGTGCAGCCGGTGTTCATCAATTTATAAGACGTGACGTTATCACGTCAAAAACGAAAATACTTAATCATTAAAAAATATATTGAAGTAAGTACCTAGTCTATTTAGTGCTTACAGCCACATAAAAAATCGCATTCTTCTGAGCGTCTCGGGCGGCGCGGAGCGGGGCGGTACGCGGGGCGCGCGGGGTAAACGTCCCGCAACAAAACCGCGCACGCGTACGTCATGCGTACAAGAAAGGAATAGCTACGGAGCCCTACGGAGTCGAAACGGCTATATAAATAGTTCGTCTTATCCGTCCAGTTCAGTGTAGCCGACATGAAATGAAGGGAAGCACTGACATGGCACCTAGTTCACCCGGTGTTATGGGCTGAAATCACGGATGTTGTAGGTGATGTAGCCAACCGTGTCAGTTTTCATAAAAAAATACTCTCAGCGTGTGAACAACGTTCACACTTTATTTATTTATTTTTTTATCAAAAGAGGAAATAAATTATATTTAATTCCAATATTTATTAATTAAAACATTAATCTAAGTCGATAATATAAAACATACT
Source organism: Nematopogon swammerdamellus (assembly GCA_946902875.1). Taxonomy (NCBI): domain Eukaryota; kingdom Metazoa; phylum Arthropoda; class Insecta; order Lepidoptera; family Adelidae; genus Nematopogon; species Nematopogon swammerdamellus. The sequence goes on from OX336345.1 coordinate 18,057,206, forward strand.
AATCATAATCTTCCTTTCGACCCATTCATATAACATCAATAGTGGAAGGATGTATAAATCAAAAGTTACACGTTTCTAACGATATCACGGTTGCCTCTAGTCAAGTGTTTCCACTTACGTAGCAGAACTCCAGTAATTTGTTTCTCGTGTAAACGAATTTGTTTACTGCAATAGCTTCCGCTGTTAGACGGGATGCTACCTTTACTTTATTTTCTGTCACTTCAGAAAAAAAAAACACTTCAGAAAACGATGTCATCATATGTATCTGTAGTTGAGTGTGAAAGTCGCACGTTGAAATTTTTTGTTGGTTAATTTAGAGTGGTTTCAAACTGTGTGGAGTGGGCAAAAACCGTGACCGTATAACGCGTTTTTATAATCGACTGGAAAAAACCACGAATGGATCCTTAAAATGATGCAATAAGTGAATTTTAATGACACGGGCTCTATTTAAGGTTATATTTCACTTCGACATATTCCAAAAACTTCGTCAGCAAAACTCAGCCTGCGCCTTTTCCACCAAAGCCGACCGGTTACCCTTCCAAGACACGTTTCAAGTCAAGGTACGGCCATACCTAACAATGATAAATTGAAATAAACATATTTTGATTTAATCCGATACTTTTGAGTTGTGGTCTGAAATGATTAGGTGGTTCGGTCAGGTCATGTCGGAAGAGTAGATGATACGATTCTAAAGAAAGAGGATCATGAATGCGAACGTGAGTGAAAGAGTCGGGAGGGGACGCCCTAGACGCACGTACCTAAACCAGATCGGGCATGTTTTATTTTAAGGAAACTGACACGGTTGTCTACATCACCTACAATATCCGTGATGTCAGCCCATAACACCGGGTGAACTAGGTGCCTCGTCAGTGCTTCCCTTCATTTCATGTCGGCTACACTGAACTGGACGGAAAACACGAACTATTGATATAGCCGTTTCGACCGAAGTTTCATTCAGTACGGTGGTACCAACCCGGGCGAGATAAACCCTACCACCTAGTAAGGTAAGAAGGGAAGGGACCTACTGTTTTACGTGTAATCCGAAATACGGTCAGCCTCCAACGGTCGAGCGGTCACCCATCCAAGTATGTACTGAAAGCGCTCAGGGATCGCACTAGTGAGCTACCGAGGCTGACAATGCGCTCAAAAGGGTCATATTATGTAGTACCCGTAACCAAAGAGCATGTATGAAGAACATTATGAGAGTGGAAGAGGCGGCATAGGTGTGTCAGGATCGTGGCGCGTGGAGATTCAATGTATCTGATTACCTCATTAGGAAACAGGTGTGACGTTAGGCATATATGAAAACTTATGAGTTTCCAAGGGTTGCTTTAAAATTCTTCATCTGAAGCAAGTGACGGAGAATGCTAAGCGAATGACGGCGCTAAAACCTATCGATTTCACAAAACTCCATATCGAATTACGTACATTACAGTTGCGCCGACATGAATGCTTTTGCAGAAATATTTTACATACCCTCGGGCGAGTGTGGCTCGGAATATCCGATATGTGAAGTCCATGCACGTGTGAAATCACATAGAGACATTAAACCCCTCTTCAATAATATTCATTTGAAATTCACACAAGTTTTTTTTAAGAAACTGACACAGTTGGCTACTTTACCTACTATATCCGTGATGTTAGCCCAATAACACTTTGGTGAACTAGGTGCCATGTCAGTGCTTACCTTCGGTCGTGCCGGCTAAACTTAACTGGATGGAAAACTCGAACTATATTTACATAACCATTTCAACCGACCTTTCATTCAGTGCGGTGGTACCAACCCGGGCGGGTTAAAACCTACCACCTAGTAAGGTAAGAAGGGAAGGGACCTACAGTTTTACGTGGAATCCGAACCACGGTCAGCCTCCACGAGTCTGTCAACATTGTAATAACATCACAAGTAAGTATTCCCCATGGTATTGAAAAAAACATAACTTAGGTAGGTATATGTTTATAGAGTTATAGACAAATATATTTTTAAAAAGGAGCCGTAGAAACATAATATGATAACAGATAACATAATATAATTACAGAACTGTGAAACCCAATTTCAAATAACTTTTAAACGCAAGTTCGCTTTATACTAGGCTAGTAAGTATATAAAAATTATAATTAAATTAAATTGAACATATTCCGATACAGATGTATTTCTAATGCAGGGTTTTGTTATACTCATTAAATTGAAATAAATAAATAAACAAATAAGATATTTTCACTATTAAATTTCGATTGGGCGCTTCACGCGCATAAGCGAAAAAATAATATGATTACGATTTCAGCGTGTAAAATTACGAAAAAAAAAATAATTTGCATAAAATTGAAATTCATCCACAACAGGGGTGCATTAACCACTCTAAGCATTTCCTCAGACGGAGGTAGGCCACAGATCGCTGCTCTATTTGTATGGCCCGCGGCTCCACACATCTGTTCCAGAATTATTTATGTTAAACTCCTTATGTCACAATATTAGGAGAAATTCACAGCCGCGGAGCACCGTCAATGCGGCGCGTGAGATGAAAAAAATATTTTTGAAATGCACTGAGATGGTAGGAAGGAAAATGAATATTTTAGATTATCTAAAACTAGGTATAGACTTCGGAGACATAGTGTTTTAATTCTATGATATTTCTGGTTAAAATAGAACCGGATTGATATCTCTGATATAAGAAAAATTTAATACATTAGGAATTTAGATAAGTACCTAATATAAAATCTGCCTGTGTTGACTTAGGAGAAATCACTCTTGATGATTAGGCCGACTTTCAGTTTCTAGTACTTAAAAATACTTGAATAATTTTATCTTTTTCGTAAGCTTTTAATAATTTATTTTCTTCACTAATAAAACATGATTAGCACTCCTCGTATACTCAATTTAAATTTTCTCATAATATCAAATAACAAATCATAAAAAAAAGACAGTTCTACACTCGACCAGCATAAAGATATAAAGTAATTTCTCATTCCCAGAACTCCACAACGCCACATGTATCCGGGCACTTAATTTAACGCCCTGAGAGCTAAACACGTGCGAAATCATCACTTCATAATTTTCGGATATTGACGGCACTTGAGTGTCAAAACTTTTTTTGCGATTTCAAATATATACCTACATTTATACCTTAGTATAGCGAGCAGGGCAAAAGCATTCACTAACTTTAATTATTTAATAAAATTTGTTATACCTAATGTTATTCTTGGGATGGAAATCTAGGCTAACTATTAACGTAAGATTTTTAGTGGTGTTAAATGTATTTTCTTAAGGAACTCCATACAAATGGTCTCCCTTTGGCAAAAGTTTGCCAAATATTTTTAGTGTCTGTTTACATAGCGTAACGCCTGTTTCCTAATGGGGTAGGCAGAGACAACGGATCTCCACACGCCACGCTCTTGACACCTCCTCTTCCGCCTGACCGCCGCCTCTTCCACTTTCATAATATTCTTCATACATGCTCGTCCGTTACGGTCGGGTACTACACACATGAACCTTTTTTGAGCACATGTCCGCTGTGGTCTAGATATGTGCGTCTAGCGCGATCCCATTTTTTCTATTATGATTTATTGAAAAAGAATATTGCTCTTTTGTTGCAGGTTTTTCCTGAAATTCTTCCTTAAGTGCAACCAAAACTGTCTGAAGAACGCCGGCAACCCACGGGACATGAGAAGGTTCCAGGTAAGATTTTTTTGTTTTAGTTTTTTTCGAAAGAAGTTATTCTTCAAACAAATTAGGTAAAATGTATAATGTAGATTATAATTTTATTGGTTTGCATGTGAATTTTCTTTTCTTCATTAATTAACAAAAAAGTAATAGGTAATTAGTAATAGGTAGGTATGTATGTTATATGTAGGAATATTTATAAAATAAAATATGTTTTCCTTCTCAATTTTAATTGCACTACCCATACTTTTTTCTTTATAATTTTCGCCCAAAAGTTGATTGGAATAAATCTCTTGCAGTGGTAAGTCCGCCTCTCAGCGCACTCCTGTTTTTCTATTCTATTATATTTACATCAAGTCTGCCTTTGTCAACATGTGTTACACAATAAAATTTCATTGTATTTTATTTCATCACATTTCATCACATTTTTAGGGTTGCGTATCCATACACATATCGTATTACAATTTTTTAAAAATTTACAATGTAGACTAAATAGTGGTAAAATCTAGCAGATATTCTAGTAAAACATGTACAACTTGTCTGTCTTTGTTGCCTGTTGTTGTATGTGCCCTACTTACTGTATTTTTTTTTAGTATTGTATTATCTACATGATTAAGTACGTTTATTTATTATCAAGTTCTTAATTAATCATATTCACATCTCCAATTAACATTTCCTCAGAAATTTTAATCGTATTTTACACAAACCAAGAAATTAATCTAAAGTATTCATACATTTTACATCGAACAAAGTTCCATTCCAGGGTTAAATAGTAACCCTAAGGTACGGTGGGGGTAATTATTTCGCCTGTCGACAGGTAAATGGCTGTCTGTTTACACGGTGGAGAAAAAATTGTGCTCCGCGAGATCAAGTCAGCCGTCTTACCCTTCAAGAGGGTTGCCGATTTCGCGGTTCTGAATATTTAATATGGTGTTGGGTTCATTATCCATCGCATGCCCCTGCCGGAGAACTCGGAGAGAATATATCAATGGTCGCTTTTCTATCGTTTATGAATTCGATAAATTTTGTAGTTACTGAATGGTTCAGTAGTTAGATAGATAGATAGATAGAAAATGCTTTATTGCTCCAGTAAACATTTAACACTAACAAGTACATTATAAAATTTACATAAGTTGCAAAGGCGGACTTATCCCTTACAGAGATTTCTTACAGTCAACCTTTGTAGTTGTGAGCCTTGCTAGCTCGGTGGTGCGATCGTACGACCGCCGTTCGTAATCTTAAGCACACCTGCGCGCGGTCAAAAGTTGGATGGGTGAACATTCGACCGTCGAGGATGACCGTGGTTCGGATTCACGTACGAATATAGGTCCCTTCACTTTTTACCTTACTAGTGTATAGGGTTAACCGGCGCGGATTGATACCACAGCACTGAACGAAAGGTCGATCGAAGCGGCTATATAAATTGGTATTTTCCGTCCAAGTCAGTGTAGCCGGCACGACCAAAGGGAAGCACTAACATGGCACATGGCATCCATGGTTGTTCACCAAGGTGTTATGGGCTGATATCACGGCTGTTGTAGGTGATGAAGCCAACCGGATCAGTTTCTAAAAGAAACGGACATAATTTCAGTAATTAAGATGAGTAGTTAAGAGAAAACGTTTAAAATAAAATGCAATAATAATTTTATCGAAATTTGCGTTAGAATACAAACATTATGTCCAAAAGCGCACAGTCTTATTTTAATATTATTTCAACGTTCCTAATGCAATTTGTCTATCGAATTGTAAAATAAAACCTATAAAATTATTATGTTCACACCACCAAGTAACATTTCCTCAGAAATTTTAATAGGCTCTTACGATACGAAGAAATTAATCTCACGTACCTATTCATAAATAATTTATAAAATAATTTTACATCGAATTAGCAAAGTATTTATACAAAATATTTCATAGAAGATATTTTATAATTTACAATCCACGATCCATTATTCTATTCAATTATATTCTATATAAATATTTTTTTTTTTAAACAAACCGGGATTTAAAATTAAAAAAAAAATCAACGGTTACTCTTAAAAATCTGAAAAAATAAATATTATTGTCTTAAATTTGTATTTTTAACATAACCAACCGTATATTTTTAATTAGAAAAATGCAAATGGAAAATCATTGGAAAAAATACATGCACAACATGTAAATTCGATTTGCATTTTTCTAATCCTTACCTATAATAAAATCCAACGTCTGCTTTCTGTCTGTCTGAGTGTCTGTCTGTCCGCTTATAACTCGAGAACCACTGAACCGATTTTAATAAAACAAAATTCTACAGATATCTTGATTCTTCCCATCAACTATAGGCTACTTACTATCACGCTGAATAGCTTATGAGGTTAGCAGTGAAGTGAAATATGAGAGCGGGCGGAGCCGCGGGCACAGCTTGTTAAAAATATAATATAAAGCGAGTACGTGCTTAGTACTAAGATAAACATAAAATATTATTAACCAACCGTAATACACAAGCAGAAAACAATTATTCATTTCACCATTTTAAAAATGAAAAACCAAAAAATATATTGTTCAGCCCTACGAACCCTAGGTGCATCTCACCTCCGTATATTTCATTCGGTATACTCTACATAGATAAGTACCTACACAAAACGTGCGGAAGCCTAAGACAAATTTGTCTTACACTGCCCTCACCAATTCAGTGGCCCTCACCCTCTCAAGCGTAGACTCATGTATATACAATATATATAAATACGGAATGTCTGTGTGTATGTATATGTGTATTCTTTGTAAGCTATGTCTATATTTAGGATTTCGGTTGTCATTGAATTATTCAGTGGGAGCTAGTTCTCGGTGCGTTTCAAGGGTAGTCTAGGCTGTCGAGGTATGTTGGAAAATACCTATTTAAACTAATCGTTAGATAATTTAAAAATGAACGAAATTAGCTATATTTTTCCTCATGAAAAGGATACATTTCGCATGTTCTTTTCTTTTATAAAAAATAATTAAAAAGTAATTTACATAAATTGTATATTAAATACAAAATTGTTTATGAAACCTGATATGGCTGACGACATCTCGGTCACTTACTAATACTAATCGCGACCAGGACCTCATCTGTATCGCAACATTAAAACAGGAGCCGTGTGGGGCCGGTACTTTAAAAGAATAGCCCCACTGCATCTCTCCCCGTGTATGTCGTAAAAGGCGACTAAGGGATATGACTCCCTTCTTATATTACTAGGTGGTAGGGTCTAACCCGCCCGGGTCGGTACCACCGCACTGAATGAAAGGTCGGTCGAAACGGCTATGTAAATAGTTTGTGTTTTCCGTTCAGTTCAGTGCAGCCGGCAAGACCGAAGGGAAGCACTGACGTGGCACCAAGTTCACCCGGTGTTATGGGCTGACATCACGGATGTTGTAGGTGATGTAGCCAACCGTGTCAGTTTTCATAAAAAAAAAAAAAAAGGAGCGGGGAGGCTGAGGTAAGGGCAGCGGGAGCGGGTAGGGTGCATAGGAATGCTGCGTGAACCAATTGAGCGGGGCTTCGGAAAGAGCCAATGACGGACGTTTTTACCTACTTCTATGAAATTAAAATGTCACATGTTCCAAACATTTACATGGGTACCTCTTCGTTTTCCGGTTTTATTCTTGCGATTTGTATACAGCCGTCACGTCAGCCCATCACACCTTGGTGTATTAGGTAGGTGCCATGCCAGTGCATATCTTTCGATCGTGCAACTTACACTAAATTGTACGGAAAACACGCACTATTTTCACAGCCGTTATAGATAAACGTAAAAGAATAATAATCCATTTCCGATTCCTACGACAGAACAAAACAATTACATGTATTGTATGTAAAAATGTTTAATTTATGTTTTCTGAAAATAAAGTACCTATTTGAATTGAATTGGATTGAATTGTATGTAGAGAAATAATATTCTTACGTACTTTTTCAAGACATGGAGACAAGTGGACAACTTTTTCAGTATTTTTGACGTGATGACGTCACGTCTTATAAATTGATGAACACCGGCTGCACACACGAAAAAGTGTCACGTTCCATCTGAGCCTGTGTGAGCAAGCGAGAGCGCGTAACAAGCGATAGAGAGGCACAATCGGTATAGTCAAAGTTACCATGGAAACGTCTTAAGAAGTAAAACTGTCAAGATCAGACAACAGAAGTTTATTGATGGCCCAGTCACAAGATGATTAATCTTTCTACTGGAAATAGAATTACTGAGCTTTGCTCTATGTACTACGATTATTCCACGTCATCACGTAAAACTATCGTCCGTAAACCGCCTTTACAGACAACCAATTTTTTTTTTTCACCTGACTGACGGATAAGTTGCCCTGCTAGCTATTAAGTTACTACTTACTTACTACATGTGTAGTAACGCCAATATTCATACCAGTGCCAAATCCATATTTCTGAACACATCGTAGGTATGTCTGCTACTGCTGCATCCATCTTCACATGTCCACGTCCATAGTGCCTGCACGAAAAGTGCTCAAATAAACACAGGAAGTGCATACCTACGGCCGGAGTTCGGCCATTTTGCGGTGTCCTTAGACATTGGCCCCGCCTCCCAGGGGACTCTCCCTTTCGCCCTGACTGTGTGTGTGTGTGTGTGTATTTGTGGGTGTGTGAGCGTCCTGCGCGACACGACACGCGAACAGAGTGAAGGGTGTGTGCGTGAGCCTGTAAATGTGTGCTAGCGTGTAATCCGTCGGTGAATGTTTGACTGCCGCCTGCGGGGTAAAAGGATCGACCATTTTCTTGTATAAGGAAATAGTATGGGCGAAGAAAATTTTGACATATTTGAGAAAGCACACTATGCAAAGAAACATGTTGAAACAATCAATATATTGCTGATTTAATGTATGTACATGTCAGTAAAAATTTTCATTATTTAGATAAAGATAGGACATTTTAAACAGGAAACATCCCCATATTCGAAATGTTGAGACCATGTAAAAGAAAATCTAATATTATAGCCATCAATCCAAAAAAAGTCACCTACCTTCTTGCAGGTGATATTGGCTGTTCGGAGCATGTGCTTTGGCCCCTCCGAATCAGTCACCCATATCGGATTACATAAAAAAAAATTAAGACTTAGCCATGCGATCCCTACAAATTTCTACCCGCAGAACCAAAAGCAAACGAAGAAATCACTGTTCCTAGACTTTATCTTTTACAATGGTTAAAATTTATGGTTTCTTGACTTATCCTTCACAATGTCAAAAAGTCATGGTTTCTCGGTTTTATCCTTCATAATGTTAGAAGTTACTGTTTCTCAACTTTATCCTTCACAAAGTTAGAAGTCAATGGTTTCTTGATTGTATCCTTCACGATGTTATAAATCACTGTTTTTCCTCTGAAATATTCACCATGCTAGAAGTCACTGTTCAGTCACAAAACTTTATGCATCACAATATTTCTTTTTTAAGCCCTCAAAAACCAAGATAAATTCAAAGGCTATGGAAATATTATGGCTCATACTTCGTGTAATATCTTTAGAAACTGAAGACTGCTGAGAAACGCAATTTTTAGAACATTGTTACATATGTCCTTTGTCAAGTGTCTTTCAGAATACTAACATTTTTTTATCTTCACAGGTGGTGATTTCAACCCAGGTGGTGGTAGACGGACCTCTACTAGCTATCTCGGACAACATGTTCGTCCACAACAACAGCAAACATGGAAGAAGGGCCAAGCGACTTGATCCCAGCGAAGGTACTGACGGCATAGCGTCCGCCAGCGAACCCCTCTGTACGTTCTCTTATCGTTTTATTTTCGTTAACGGTTCTTTTTAGTTTATATTTGAGAGTTTCTATATGCGATTTAGGTCTGAGGAACTCTGTATTTCATAACATAAATTTACGAATTTTTAGGACATACAAGCGAAATCGAAAATATTAGATATCCGTACTAGGGCCATACTACGAAGGTACGTTGTCTTAGCTTATTGTCATTGATAGAATCGAATATATTCTCAAGCTAATGTTGCATTCCTTCTTTGTGATTAAACATTTTATCATTGTGGTTTTCAACACCAAGACCATTTAAAATATCATAAGCGATATCAATATCAGTCAAAATTAGCGTCAGTATCCTTTAGCGAAATGGTAGAATAGCATCAGCCAATAATAATTCACACCCATCGACATTACAATGTGTTACTTCCGAGTATCAAACATTCGCCAAAAGTGAATATATACGCACTAAGCCACACAGCATATAATTCCCGAAGCGAAGAGAGTCGATCCACGACAAATGTGTAAAAGTCATAATATCACATCTTGAGCGGTCGTTTATATGCACGGAGTCACCGTAGACATTTCACGGCTGCGAGGGGCAAGTTTCCTCCGAGGGTGTCTTGGGGAGGATACACAGACGAGGGGTGGGAAGGGAGGCAGTAGGCCTCGAGAAAGCCAACTCGGAGATAAACTAATAAGGATTTCTATAATACAACCAATTTGAGGCACTTTGCTAGTGATATGGTCTGGTCACTAGCTGTCATGGTAAATATGAAAGCTGATATGCTTAGAGAAAGCAATTGTTGAAGAGATGATTAAATTGGTTATGACAATAGTGATTTTATAGAAGTCTATAATATATTTTCAATTAAATAAATATACACTAATCTGAGTAATAAATCACGTGTTGAAATACGAAATTAAATATTTGTGATTTAAGTATGTTGCTTTGGGAGAGTCTAGGAAGGAATATCCTAATATATAATTTCTTTAGACATAGTTCAATGCAACATAAAATCTACAGAGAAAGAGAGAGTAGGAGCTCAGAAATTCAAGTCGCCTAAGCAAATATAAAAATTAATCTTAAGTAAATGAGAGCAAACCCCTCCATGCTAAGCTACCGCGAACAATGGAAGAGGGTGAGGAGGAACGCCGTGAAACCGAGTCAGAAAGGATTACACAGTGCGAATGAGAAAATTTGCTTCAAGTATTTTATGTTATCTCAAATGAGAGCGGATCTGGGGCCCCGACCCCGCCGTTTAACTTATCGATTCGTCTGGAACGGAGTCAGATGCGTGAGGATTAAATTTGTCAGGTGAAAAGTCAAATGAATGTGCGGAAGCTATTGTTGAATCAGTTCCGAGTAAATTTTTGGTTATGTCTTCTTATCACTTTTAACAGACTTGAATTTGTTCAATAATAATTGTATATTTTTTTTTATCAGTAAATTTCTTCATATTGATGTATTGTTTGTCATTGCCTTGATTTGACGCAAATTGATTTAATTTAAAAGTTCACAGCCACCTCAGTCTACTTTTTAACGTTGTAATAAAAGCGAAAAATAATAAACTCCAGATAAGTAAAATTATAAAACCACGTTCATTTAATTTTCTTCCTTCCTTCTTACATTCACTTTCTCTTCTTTATTACAGTCTCGTTTTGTTCGCAAGATTTGAGTTCGTCTTCCCCTCGTCTCGTCTCTCTGAGCGTTACCCCCACGGTTCTGCGTCATGCGTATTTTCGTCCCCTCGTCTCCGAAATATCTTAAACGTCTCCAACAATCAAATATAAAATTAAACTCTAATGCTTGCAGTTACGACACATTTTTAATTGAATAAAACAGGCGAATGCATCGTTTGAAAACTGGGTCAAAGTTTAACAGTGGTAACTTTTACTGTTTCCTAGAGTCTTTTTCTTCAAGGAACTTCGGCTAGGCATTAGAGCGAGACAGATAGAGCTTTAGGAGACACAGCTACATACACATACACAAGTTAATAAATTATGTAATATTCTGTTTATAATTTGTTCATGTCCTAATAATATATTTGGAGCGCTTCATACATTAAATTGGAGAGGATAAATTATATTTCTCACTGTTTTAAACCTTGTTCAGGCGGGAAAAAACTTTTTAGTTGGGTGAAATTATATTTTGCCGATGAAAAGACAAAGGCTCAAGTGCCAAACATTATAAATAAGATGTATACATTTTTTTATTATTTTTTTTATGCCCTAGTACTTTATTTAAATCAATTACATATTAATATACATATACACAACTAACAAATAATAACATTAAATTAAAAACTATACTAAATCTAAAATAAATCTAAAATGAAACTATCTAAAACTAAATAAATAAATTAAATAAACCTACTTATAAAACCTACTAACAGACCTATAAAACCAACTAATAAACCTATAAAAGAAAACTAGTTTAATTTTTTAAATGTTTTGATGCATCGATAATGTGATATTTAAAATGAAATATTCACTTTCGAATAAATTTAAAAATCAGCACGTTTAGCTCAAACTAATCTTAACTATAGGCATATATACTTGAAGGCACGATAGATGGCCAACACCATCTATCGTGCCTTCAAGTATTAAACAAATTTTATGTTTGTGTTACACATATCAAAAATATTAAATTTCACAATTCGTGGGGTTGACGACAACATCTTCACTTGAAGTTTAGTAAGGTATTTTGTTTTTGTGAATTATTTTCCCGGAAAGACTTGAACCTTAAACATTTTATCATTTCTTAATTTCACCGAACTGAAAATCGCTCGATATCGTTTACCCCATGGCAGTGTCAGGACTTCAAGTGAAGTTTATCTGTCTACAGCGGGCCTATACCCACCTCTGCCAGTGGCAACTCCTTGCATCAAGGCCATCTCTCCGAGCGAAGGCTGGACGGCTGGCGGTTCCACCGTCATCATAGTTGGGGACAACTTCTTCGACGGTCTGCAGGTCGTCTTCGGGACTATGCTGGTCTGGAGTGAGGTTAGTGACGACTTGATGATTATCTAATATTCTAGGGGTGCTTTGAAAGTTAAATCCTTGTAGGTAAGTAACCTTTTCTGACCTTTCTATGCCTCGACTTCCTTACTTAACGTAATCGAATGATCACTCCAAAACCAATAATACTTAGTGGTGCAGGGCTCAGAGTAAAAATGAGCAGGGTAAAAAATGTACATTGCATTGACTTTTCTACTCAAAAAGTGTGTGACATGGTGCGTAACGAGGCAATCCGGCGACGCACCAAAGTAGTCGATATTGAACACCGGGTGGCTAAGCTCAAGTGGCAGTGGGCTGGGCACGTTAGCCGAAACGAGGACCTTTGGAGTAACCGTGCCCTACACTGGCGGCCGTGGACAGGAAAATTGAGTGTGGGAAGACCACCCGTCAGGTTGGAGGACGACATCAAGTACTTCGGCGGAAAGCGATGAGTTCCATATCACTGAAGGCCGGGAGGACTGGAGGAAAATTGAAGAGGCGTATGTCCAGCAGTGGACTCTTACACGCTGACGCTGGTTCTGGTTACGCTAATATAGTATTCGGTCCCTTAGTGGTAGTAAGTGTCCAAAATCCAGTGTGAACTGTTAAGCCCCTGTCAACCCGTATTCATCCGTACTCCTCTTTCAAGGCGCCGCTTTCGCTGGTTGGAGTAGGATGCAACACAATCAATCAATCAAAAATTTGGTTTTTATTTTTGTATTCCAAAACTACGGATCGAAACAAAAAATTAAAAAGCTACGGGTTTAGATATATGTTCAACAAATAAAATATATTTTTACCAAGCCTTGATTTGGTCACGTTGTTGCCTTAAATACGTTTTTATCAAAGAGTTTGTATTACGTCGCTGCATACAAACTCTTTGGTTTTTATAACGAAATTCAGAGGAATGTTCACGATTTTTTTCTATCGAGCGAAGTTGTTAAAATCGTGTTTTCAAAAAGCGATCGATCTGCGCTGATAGATGAAGTATTACATATATTAAAACTAAATCTGTCAGTGAGTGGTGTGGTGGTAAACTTCTTGAAATTCGAGTCAGACCCAGCCTCACGTCATGTCACCTTAAGATTTTGTAGACTAGACTAGAACACAGTTCGTGAGAGTTCGCTACCTTGCGAATTCGTCTCCGTGAAGGTAAAGGTGTTCAATGCCCATAATAACTGTCTCGAAGCTACTCATCAACAAAGCGACCGTTAGAATACCATCGAAGATGATGTCTTAAAATGAAAGGAAGTTTATGTTGTCTCATTTCGTGTATCTTTTTGTCCATAGTTGATAACATCTCACGCGATCCGTGTTCAGACACCACCGCGGCACATCCCCGGCGTCGTGGAAGTCACGTTGTCATACAAGAGCAAGCAATTCTGCAAGGGTGCACCTGGCAGATTTGTTTATGTTTGTGAGTGTTCATCGTTACCAAACAGTACTTGTGTCTTTCTTCTTTATTTAGATAAATGCAATGCCGAAAATGTAGAGAAAAAATACGTCGCGACCAGAATTCGAACCTAGAGCTCCGGCTTGAGCCGCCAGCGCGTTACCAATTCCGCCATCGGGTCGATGACCTTTCTCTCTAAATTTTCAAACCGTTGCTTGTATCTTCTCTAGTAGGTATGACTCAATCTCCTGCGTTTCGGCTTTGCATTTATCTAAAGAAGAAATATAAAAACGAGTACTTGCTTAATACTAACATATAAACATATAGTACTTGTGTCGTTATGCCATCGGAACATGATCGAGCTTAACGTTAGGTATTTTATATTAGAATGTTTTGCTTTTTTCATGGATCTCGTGTCAAAATAAATATATTCTATTTGTTTTGATTTGATAACTAGCCTTGTCGTGTACGGAATGTTCTGGGCCATTGATCATTACGATTCTCGTTTCATTTAACTTCCATAATACCCAAAAGACATAAAAAAAAAATTTGTAAAATAACAAAATAAGTATGTAAATACAATACAATCTATATATGAAAAAAAAATTAAGAAATATCTGTAAGGAATAAGTCCGCCTTTGCACCTTATGTAAATTTTCTAATGCACCTATTACTGTTGAATGTTTATTGGAGCAATAAAGCATTTTTTATCATCTATCTAACAATCTATCTACTGCATTAGAATTGACAATTATATTCAACTAGCTGTGCCCGCGGCTCCGCCCGCTCTCATATTTCACTTCACTGCTAACCTCATAAGCCATTTAGCGTGATAGTAAGTAGCCTATAGTTGATGGGAAGAATCAAGCTATCCGTAGAATTTAGTTTTATTAAAATCGGTTCAGTGATTCTTGAGTTATAAGCTGACAGACAGACACTCAGACAGACAGAAAGCAGACGTTGGATTTTATTATAGGTAAGGATTATTTGTGTATCGATAGCGATCTACGAATCTGTAATGAAATGCATAATACAACGTAGAAAACGAAGGCATTATATTATTTCTTCCTCGAATCCCATCCGTCAATTAATTAAGATGTTCCTTACACGAAATAAAACTAATGATTGATTCTGTTTTGTTTTTGTTCGCATAGCAGCTCTCAACGAGCCCACGATAGATTATGGATTCCAGAGACTGCAAAAACTAATACCAAGGCATCCAGGCGATCCTGAAAAATTACCTAAGGTGAATGTTTAATGTAATGTAACATGTTACGTATCTTTTTCAAATCTATGTCGTTACTTGATAATAATATTCTTTTAATTTATGTTTACAGTTATTATTGAAAATCAATCAAGACTTTCTTTCGTAGTAGCACAAGCCCTAATCATATAAGAAATACAAGTAATGTGTGCACTAATCAGATTTTTTTTAATGACAAAGTTGATGTCACGGTAGTAAAGTTCCCCTATCTGGGAGCATGGTAATACTTCCGCCAAGTTCAAGATCCAGCGGCATTGCCGCACTATCCTTTAGTGGAATCTTTTCGGCGTCCTTTTGACGCCTTTAGCTTAGACATACTATCGTCTTGTATAGGTAAACGTAATGAAATGTACAAATTTCTTGAAATGAAATCACGTCTAATTTTGAGCATATACATTTTCTGATACTGAAGTCCGACCACCAAACTCGTTCGTATCATCCCAACCAACATCAATCACTAACCAGATAACTTTTGTATCAACAGGAGATAATACTAAAGCGAGCAGCGGACCTGGCCGAGGCACTTTACTCGATGCCTCGAAACAACCAGCTGGGGTTGGGCGGGCCCCGGTCCCCTGGAGGCAATATGGGAGGTTTCAACTCCTATACAGGCCAGCTAGCGGTCAGTGTCCAGGATGCGACTGCTGGACAGTGGACAGAGGGTGGGTCAATCTGCTTTTTCTATTATGTTTCTTTTTTTCGTTCCCGTCTTTGCTTTTGTTCGGTTGCGTTTATTTCTTTGAAATTTGTTTTAAAATATAATGTAATATCTTGCAATTGTGCTTATTTCGTGCTAATTTTATAATCTTCTGATTCTACATAATTATTATTTTCAGTTTAAACACTTAATTACTTACAACCTCTTTTGTCGTTTTGCTTAGTGCCTTTCTGTATTAGCTTTTATTTAATCTTGTTTTTACTGTCACACCATTTGCTCTCATTTTTTCCCAGTTCACTTTATTTTATTTGTTCCTTATTTTACCCACACTTTATAACTGTAATTCCTATCAAGTAATGAGGTTCTTCATTTTAAAACATGTATCCCATACACTTATTTCTGATGGTAAGACTTGAGATATTGTTTATTATTTATTAATCATCCATAGGCAGCAAACTGCACTCCTCAATTTTTTCATATTTTTAAATTCCATTAGTTCTATTATCACAGCGAAGAAGAACTGGCAAGAAAATTCACTAGAAATTTGTTTAACGTCCACTTAGGCTAAGATTACTAAAGGTTTGCCACTGCCTACACATGCACATGTTTACACATTATTCTCTCTTCTTTTCTTATTCGTGGTCTACAAACAGCACGTTGCACAATTCATGACAGATGGAATAATTCATGACCAAATGTTATATTTTTGCCATGCATGCTGTAACTTGAAGCAGGCCAGTCTCCACGAACATCACACCCGAACCAGCCATTGCCTCCCTCGATATAGTACGATAGCAAAAATTCGACCCTTCCATTATTCATACTCGAATTGTTCTAGGTTCACCTTTCTGGACGCTAACCTAACGTGTTTCGTGTTGACCCAGGCTTTTTCTTTTAGAGGAGTACGCGCGCAGCGGCGGCGGCGGGTCCGTGTCACCACGCTACTGTTCAGCGGCTTCGACACCTCATGCTGCGCCGCCAGCTCCGCCGAGCGCCGCTTATCCACATCCAGCTCAGCATTACCCAGCTCCTCCTACCAGCCTCTTCAATACTTCCTCCCGTAAGTATACTTGTGTTACTATCAACTTTGATCGCTCAATCAAATCCCCAATTCTTTAAGAAGACTTTTATTTTAGTAAAGTTCTGCATTATTCTCGGAGAACATACGAGTGACTTCAAAATTACTAGAATAATATTATAATAGAACTTCGAAATATTTTCTAAGAACTCATAGGCATATACATATTTTTGCTTACGATGTAACATATAATTTTTTTCAAATTAATTAAATGTTTCTTTCTTTTTTTTTTGTGTTATTTGGAAATGATAATATAATTCACTTATGATTTGGAAATGGTTTCATCCTCGCCGTGAAATGTGTCATAGAACCTTCTTAACCTTCTACGTGTAATTTGTTTGTGCCTATATAATTCTTTAACAATTCGATATTTACCATTTGTGTCATCTCCTTGAGTAAATAACTATTCTATGTATGTGTACTATGACCACATAGTGTTCACTTTTCAAATCAGTCGCTTAAGTTTCGTTCTAACCTTCGTTTGCTAACATTTCTGTTTTTCTTTTCACCTTAGTTGCTCTCGGTCCGTATCACCCTGCCAACTCGACGGCCCATGCACAGTTATCATCTGACCATCAATATAATACGTATAACGCGAGAGATAGAGGGCATTACAGTGAAAGAAACGCTATGATAAAGAGAACCGAGGAATGTCCGGCAAACACTCATACAAAATGTAGCGGCTACGGCGTCTCGATGAAAGCCCACGGTCGCTCTAGGGAAGCGAAGGGGCGCAGTGCCTTTGCACCTGTAAGACAAAACAGCCCCCCGAGCGACGTTGCCAATTTTCACCACGGCGCAGCGAGTTGGCAACATCTGGCCGTTCAGTGTTAGTAGTTTTTTTTTCTGTTATCTTTCGTCCTTTATTTGCTTTCTTTTTGTGCGGCTTCCCTTTTGTTTTCGCACCGCCTTTTGTGTTGCGTGATGGATGCGGGTTTTAACACTTCTCTCTCAACAAGAAGTGTAATTAGTCTGTAGAAGTTTCGTTGTCCCGCTCGCTCCTTCGAGTCGGATTTGTTTTCGGGTGTTTTATTTTGTAATTTTGAAGAATTTATTGACCGGAGAGATTACGATGTTGAATATTTTTTTAAAGTTTTGTGTGTGCGTTCACTTGTGGATTCACAGAGGATAAACCTCTGTGTGGTCCAATTGAAGTTATTCCAATAACAAGACTGTAGCAAAAAATATTCATAAAAAAATTACATTCAAATCAAGCTAAAGCAACTTTCTTATTTAAACTTTTTGGTTAATTTTTGTATATTTTTTTTGTGTGTTTTCGCAATGGAATGCTTGATATCTTTGTTATTAATACTCTTTTGAGTTTTGTGTGTGCGTGTGTATTATTTTTCCCTAAACATTTCTTCACTTCTCCAAGTTAGTGTAGTATTGTATGTACGTGTGTTTGTTTTGTTCGACTTAAAATAAACTTCTTTTTTTTCAGGAATGAGCGGTCTGGTCTCATCGCCGTTCAGCATGAATCCATTCTCACTGCCCACATGCAGTGCGCAACAGTACGCGCATACAGCCCCTCTAGCGACCAAGTAACACTAGCTGTGCGCCCCGGCCGCACCCGCCGGGGGACTGTGGACTTACTGATCCTGGTCAGGACTTACTGATTATGATCAGAACTTACTGACGTGTGCTCCGGCCACGCCCGCTGGGGCACTGTGAAATTACTGAACCTGCTGAGAACTTACTGATTGTGATCAGAACTTACTGACATGTGCTCCGGCTGCGCCCGCTGGGGGACTGTGAAATTACTGATCCTGGTCAGGACTCACTGATTATGATCGGAACTTACTGGTGTGTGGTCCGGCCACGCCCGCTGGGGGACTGTGAACTTACTCAACCTGTTTAGAACTTACTGATGATGAACAAGAATTACTGACGTGTGCTCCGACGCCACCCACTGGGGCGAATGTGGGCTTACTGGTCCTAGTCAGGACTTACTGATCATGAACATGCCTAGTGATGATGACCAGGTTTTAGAGATGATGGTCAGAACTCACTGATCAGCATTTACTGAGGATGATATCGTTAATGAAAATATCCCAAGCAGAAACACTTTCGCATAAAGTAACCTACACTTGATGCGAAAGTGTTTCTGCTTGGGATGTTTCATTAACGATATCATCCTCAGTAAATGCTAGTCAGTGAGTTCTGACCATCATCTCTAAAACCTGGTCATCATCATTAAGTAGTCATGATTAACTAGACAAGGTTAACTGAAATAAATTGCATAGACGTGTTCTTTAGTAAAAGACAAGTGACAGACAAGTGATTGAACTCAAAGCGGAACGATTTCTAGACGATAATTTGTAGCAGTTGGATAAAATACATGTAATCAAAACTTGAGAAAATAATGTAATCGTTATTTTGAAAAGGTCACAATGGATTGATTACATTTCAGTACCTATACAGCCAGCATGTTTTAAGTGAAAATACGCAACTGAACCATTCCGTGTTTTAAGGTCCTTTTCAAAATAAAAAATCAAACATAATCACGGCTAAACTTAATTGAATTCAAACAGACTCAAAGATCGGGTTTGTGGAATTTATAAGTGTGTAAATATTAACATAATGTGTAAAGAACTGTATTGTAACCTATGACTTGGTAGTAAGTAATTGTTTTCTGTTTATATTTTGTTTGTAAAGTCTGTGATATATTTATTGTAAGTAACCATGTATAAATGATTGCATAGGATCCGATAAGTTGACTTAACAAAATTATGTACTTCTAGGTTTCTTCGCCGACTTCAAATTAAACTGTATAAATTAATTTTAAGTGGTGAATATCTCTTTATTTAATGTTTTTCACAACGAAAATAATTTGAACGATAACGTAAACATATCGTAGAAATAACATATCCGACTAGTAAAAAATATCACTCATTTTTATTATATTTATGTATTTACATTTCTATTAGTCTTAGAATAAGGTTTAGGTAGCCACTTATTCGAGATTATTTTTTACGTGAAATCTCACATTTCACTATTACCTACAATATCAAAGTTAATTAATTGACTAAAACAACGTCATTTAGTTATGTAAAAGCAATCCAAGCTATAGAAACATTTTATCTCAATGACTAGGAAATTCAAAATAATGTATACGATTTGCATAAAATATCCACACAGTGTATAAAGTGGTACCTACGAAAAAATACTTCACCATTAAATACTATCTTTGTGCGTAAGTGCTTATAATTTTGTTGTATTGTATTGTGAATATTTACATGAATTTGTTGTAAAGCGTAACATATGCATTTAAAAGTCTGTATATTGTCTCCAATTTATAAAAAAGCATCATAAAATAAGAATTAATAAAAATATACGACTCAATGTACATTTTGGTCTTTTATTTATTCAAGGAAAGTGAAGTGAGGAGTTCTGAATGATTAAAATCGAATTTTACATAAATACATATTTCTAATAGAGGAAGTCACGTAATTTTTTTATTTTAAAAGTCGCATTAAGTAATTGTAATATATTTTTTATAAGAAATAGTAATCTCAAATTACACATTTTATTAACATTAATTACATTACATACACTAAGCGCGCAAGAACTCAAAATTAAAGATATAAATATTGCAACGTTAACTTTACGCAGCAGTTTATTGAAGTAAGATAATTTTAAATGTATTTTCAAATTAAATCTAAACTATACTAATTAACTTTAATTATACTAATTAAAATATACAATTATAACTGCCTTAAAAATAAATAAATAACGCTTAATAATAATAGAATAAAATTAACCAAGTAAATACATTTCATCTAAACGTTTTGCCCCCGGGATAGCGGCGAGATTAAAACTTATTAAATATTAAAATTTTAATTAAAAACATTTTAAAACTGTAACTAATCCAAATTTACAATAATACTCGATAACTATTCCAGATCAATTCTATTTTATTTACCCATTTTACCTCCAATTTATACACTTTTTTTGCCCCGAGCACGTGAGTAAAGGAGGGGTCACGCGTCGCTCAATATTTGATTACGTTTCACAATAAGCCGGTCCAAAGTGAGCAAACTGGGCAGATGTCGACGGCTCCGGTTACACGCGCGAGCCGTGTACGCCGACATAGTGCGAGCGTGTGTGGCGAGCACGTGTGACGAGCACGACCGAAATTATACTCAGTGCATTGTACTAATTGAAGATATTTTTAACACCTATACAGGGTGACAGGAAATTCGGACTATTGCTTGAAAGGGGTAATACTAGAGATTATTTGGAACAATTAATCCCCATCAACTGGTTTTTTTAGATAATTTTTTTTTTAAATAAAAATTTACATAAAACTAAAATATGTTGTCACCTTTTATTTCTGAGATATTGAGAATTTTGGGCCGATATTTTTATTTGAAATGATTGGTAGCTTGCCAGCTTTCAGAACAATATCAATGGAGTGCCGAAAAATAAGGATATTTTTTACAACATTTTTTTTTTGTTTACAGGTCAGAAATAAAAAAAAATCCGACTCACAATTGATGGGAGTTAAATTGTTCCAAATAACCTGTAGCATAACCTCTTTCACGGAATAAATCGAATTTCCAGTCAACCTGTATATCCTTTTGATAGTAATATGGTAGTGTGTATACACACTTACCACGAAAAATATGACAATTTTGATTTTCTACTCCTGGGAAAAAAACAGTGAGGATATCTATGCTCAAACGGTGTAAACGACTGTAGGAATTTCTTAATAAGCCTTTTGCACCGGAAACATTTTCAAAAAACATCAGACTCACACCCAGGCACACTGATCAAATCTAATGACAATAAAAATGGAAGGCCTAATAACAAAGATCAAATGTATGCAATATTATACAGGCTCTTTCCGCCTTTTCGCTTCGCGGCAACATCTGTCACCCTCGGAAGGTCAGTGGTGCGGTCGGTCGACTGTTATTAAGCAACCCTGTGGGCGCGGTCAGTACTTGAATGGGTGGCCGCTCGACCGTTGGAGGCTGGCGGTGGTTCGAATTCCACGTAAAACTGTAGGTCCCATCCATTCTTACCTTACTAGGATTTATCCCGCCCGGGTTGATACCACCGCACTGAATGAAACGTCGCGTCGGTCGAAACGGCTATGTAAATAGTTTGTGTTTTCCGACCAATTCAGTGTAGCCGGCACGATCAAGGGGGAAGCACTGACATGGCACCTAGTTCACCCGGTGTTATGGGCTGACATCACGGACGTTGTAGGTGATGTAGCCAACCGTGTCAGTTTCCATAAAAAAAAAAGTACCTGTTCTCTAAGCGAAGATACTCGTAGAATGGACGACGGCGCTCTGTCGTTACGGATTTTGCTCTTTATTTATTAGAATTTTGAAATGAAATGGATATATATGTTATTAAATAACGCATCTAACGTTATTAAATAATGTTTTTCGCTAGGATAAATTTTATCTTAGCGAAAAACGAATAATTCTCCAAACACCAACTAAAGATCAACAAAATTGCATCAAATGCACTCATTTGGCCACCAGACAACCGACACCGATTCGGATTGCACAATAGCGGACAAGTTGTGCCTTCATATTTCTATAATCTCCCCACTGCAACCCGACACTGCACTTCGGGTGCAGAAGGGTAATTCTGGACTCTTTGTTGTCTCATACGAGATAATACACGGCTATTATTGCTCTAGACTAATTGTCCAACAGCTCGAATAGCGATCGTATTACGCCGAATTAGCATCAGAATGGAACTGCTATATTTTAGGCAACCCTTTGTGGATATCAATTATGCAAATTAAATTTTTAAAAATTTGCCTTCCCGTTTTTTTTTCGAATAGGAAATGGCAGTTCAGTTAAGAAATTTAATAAAACTAGGTGGTAGGGTTTATCCCGGCCATCCATCTCGAGTTTGTACCACCGCACTGAGTGAAACGTCGGTCGAAACGGCTATGTAAATAGTTTTTCCGTCCAGTTTAGTGTAGCCGACGCGAAATGAAGGGAAGCACTGACATGGAACCTACTTCAATCGGTGTTATGGGCTGACATCATGGGTGTGGTAGGTGAGGTGAAGAAGCCAACCGTGTCAGTTTCCATAAAAAAAAAAACAAAAAAAAGTATGCCTTTTTTTGCAAATAGAATATTTCAGTGTTTTCAAAGTTTAAATTTCTTCAGTGAAAATATAGTTGAATTTATATTTATTGTTGTTGTAGTTGAATTTATATTTATATGATAAAATAAAGTTGAATTTTATATCATAATTTAGAGTAAAAATATTTGGAAAAAAACATATTTGTTCAATGGAAGCAATCTTGGGAAAAAAGTGTTCTAAACAAATACTATAAAAAAATAATAAACCTAATATTTGTTTATTTATTGAAATAATTAAATTAACTTCTTAGGGGCCTACATAGCATTTTTGTTTCTACATCGAAGTTCTTACACGTTTAAAACCACTGTGAAAGAAAATGTACCAAAAACCTTCAAAACATTACTTCAAGACCACTCAAAAAACCGCCGCTAATTTCTTCAGTAAACTCAATCGCATTAAGCGCACTTAGCGGATTCGCCTTGCTCGCCCTTTCTGAACTTTTACCAGATCCAATTGCTTTTACTGCGCTCTTCGATTTGTATTACATTGGAATCGAACGAGACTGCGACATGCGACCCATCTGTCGCGCGACCGAGTCGCACGCGCCGCGCACACTCCAAGCACGTGTCCACCGGTAGAATATTCGGTCCGTTGGAACGCGAGGTCGATTTAGAGGTAGATTTATTATAATTTTACAAGCTTTTTTGTAAGATTAGTTGTTTGTAAAGAGCGCACGAGTATTTCGATGGTCGAAAGGCATACTTGTATGTTATGTTTCAAAATGCTATGTTTGTCGCTTTGGTCAATAATAATTATATATTTAAAAAAAATAAAATTCTGGGGACCCTTCCCAGGAACCGTGTTTTTAATGGGTTTTTTTAGCTCTATCGTAAAACACGGTAATACAAGCGTCAAACTTGCTGTAATTATAGTGCAATACTTTAGTAGAAGAACAAATAATAAAAAGTAGCTAATTCCGTGACCCGAACCCTCTGTGCGCGAGACCGACTCGCACTTGGCCGGATTTATTTTTATTTTATATAAACAGCTGGCACCCTGTACCCAAAAGTCCGTCGGAAGATCAGGACACAGCCAATAATACACCCTATCCCCGCGAAACCACGCTCAGAGAGACGCCATGCCATCTATAAGACGGACAAAAAGCTTTGAAGATCTCCAGGTTATAGGTAGTGGGAACACACTCACCAGAAGACCGTTCCATATTTTCGCCCTGAGCTTAACTTACATGTGCTAATACATGCATGAAGTGCGAAAATAAGTGTAAATTCTTAGATGACAATATTTTTTTCTGTATTTTTTATTTCATTTTTGTTGTAAACCCCTACGTCTGCTGACTGTCTGCCTTTATGATGGTATGTTCGCTTATAAGTCACTACCTTTTTATTAGTTTCCGTATCCCCCACCTACGGAAGCCTATTATTAAGCCTACGCCGTTTGTTTGTCTGTCTGTCCTACTGCTGTATCTTTGGAACCGTAATAGGTAGCCTGTTTAAATGTTCACAGAATATGTGTTATTATGTATGGCGGATATAACAAAAAATAATAGAAAAGAAATGGAAAAAGTAAAAAATTAAGGACGTTCCCATACAATAAACGTGTTTTTTTAAAGTTTTTTTTTTTTGCCGAACCCTTGGTGCGCGAGTCCGACTCACACTTGGCCGGTGTTTATATGCCATTAAAGAAATCACGTGTGAAATCTGACATACATAATCCTCAGATAACATCCCGTAATTATTAAGATAATCTGGGCCATAGGTTAATCCTATTGAAGTTGTAGAAAAGTCCTGTTTTAACACGACACGGCTGCACAAATTCATTCATATTCAAAGGGGAGTAGATCATAAGAAAAACTAATAATAATTTCACTATTATTATTGAACATAGAATAACCAATCTAGAGCAAATGTTTCCTAGACACCCGTACCTACACACCCCTAATCGCCCCTGCACTCCACCGCACCGCCTAGGGCGTGTCAATCAGTCAGGGTTGCGCCGCGGCACGCGTCTGCCTCGTGATCCTAACGCGCCTCATCCACTTACATTAAAATTGGCTAATTCCGATTTACCGTCCACTAACTTACGAAACCCTGGATCAATGTGTCATTGGCGACTGCAAGTTAAGCAAATTTTTCCCAAAACCAAAAAACAATAAACCGGCCTTAAATGTCAATTATGTAATCTAAAAATTTCCACTTTTAGAGAGTATCACAGTATCAAGTTTCCGCAGCTCCTTCAGAATTGAAAAGATGAACTTAACTAAACTAAATTTGTTCTAACTTAATATTTAACTGAATTATAATATAGGTGCGTTAAAATTCAAAGATATTTCAAACTACATACAAAACTGTAAAAATACAAACAAGCAATTCTCGAGCATAAATAAAAAGTTATAAAACCACATTGTTTTAAAAAGCAACGCAACAGATGTTTAAAAAAAACTTTTCAAACCGCCAATCACCAGGAAAACAGCACTTGAGCAAACAAAAAAAATATATACAATTGCCGCGCGCGAACGAAACTCAAACATTTTCCGCGAATTAAAACAATTTTCCGTACTTACAAAAACACAGAGCCGACGAAGCGCGTTAGAACTTTTGAGCGCGCAGTGCGGTAGGGCGGGCGGGGGGTGCGCGGCGGCAGGGAGTCGGAGGGGGGATGAGGCGGGGGTGGCCGGGTCTATCGGCTCCACAATAGGTGTAGAGATAACTTCCCCTGGCCCACAGAAGAGTCAATACCGACCCCTGGGAGCGTTTCCCCTCGAGAGCGCCTCGCTTGGGAAAACTAGAAACGACCCAACAATATAGAAAAGGACACACTTACCCCCGTCGCGCCTAGTCGGAAAAGGCCTGCGCGTCGCCTAGTTATACATTAATAATATATAGCGACGGAAAAATGTCGAGGACGTGAGGGTAGGGTGATATGTTGTGACTGTTAGCCAGAGAGGGATAGATGGCGGCAATTTGTCGACTCGTGATGGGGTTTCATTTTGTTTCTCTTTCTTCTGCATTTTTTTGCCGCCGTTTTTGATTCAGCTGAAAATGAAAGTGTCCCTCTGCAGCGGACGGGGGTGCGGGGCGAGGGAGCATCGCCTCCGGATTAAATAAAATAAGGGTCAGGGTGGGTGAAGCAAGATGGCGCCATATTCAAGTAGTTCCTTTAGATGTCTAAATTCTTACTGATTTATTTAACAATATTTTCATTTATCATACATAAAAGATCACATTCTTTTTTATATAGAATTAAAAAAAAATATTCTTGTGCCCATTCAGAAAAGTATTTCTGCCATACCTTACGCATAATTACAAAATATTTTAAGTGTAACATTTTCTTTATAGGCAAAAATTAATAGACACGAGAATACCTACTCAGTCCTCCAATACATTTGTATCTGGACTTGAAATTCAACCAACCAGAGACCTTTCTCCATATTTTCATCTACAGAGCAAGCTCATACTTAGTTCAATTTTAATATAAGGTTGAAGGTGGAAAGAGGCTCACAGAACTTTGTAAAATTCACGAACTTGCAGTGTCGTCCTCTGAGTAACAAGCGAAAAGTCTGAATTCGTATGGTAAGGGCTTACATATGTATTTTGTATTTTGTGAGTGTATTGTCGGCTCTTAACACGAAGATACGCATAAATATGTAGAACCTTCATATTCATGAACTAGACCATCCGCTTAAATTTGTACCCTGTGGGGTCGGTACTTAAAAAGAATAGCCCCACTGCATCTCTCCCCGTCGCATGTCGTAAAAGTCGACTAAGGGATCGTCAGCCTCGGCAGCTCAGTGGTGCGGTCAGTTATTGGATGGGTGACAGCCCGACCGTTGGAGGCTGACCGTGGTTCGGATTCCACGTTAAACTGTAGGTCCCTTCCCTTCTTACCTTACTGGGTGGTAGGGTTTATCCCGGCCGGGTTGGTACCACCGCACTGAGCGAAACGTCGGTCGAAACGGCTATGTAAATAGTTCGTGTTTTCCGTCCAGTTCAGTGTGGCCGGCGCGAAATGAAGGGAAGCACTGACATAGCACCTAGTACACCCGGTGTTATGGGCTGACATCACGGATGTTGTAGGTGATGTAGCCAACCGTGTAAGTATCCATAAAAAAAAAAATAAAAATAAAAAATTCAGAAACTAGCATTTTACAACGTTTTCTAGTTTGATGCGTAAAGTAAATTAAAAACCATGACTCCAAAGTAAAACAGTTATAGAATAAACATTCTCAATTTCAGATACAGTATGACGAAACCAAACAATACCACGATACACAAAATATCGTGTACTATGTTTGAACCGAATTTAGAAAAATATTGGGTTCTCAATTCAATTCGTCCGTATTTAAATAATTAATATTTATTTTTTGTTTTTAAATACTTTCTAAACGGTCTGATCATTCGCTCTGTCTTTCTTTGAACCAGTGTTCATTAAAGTGTTCTACATATGTATACCCACTTCATTGCTGACCGTACACAAGAATTAAGACACGGAATCATAGCTGGCGCGAAGAGTGAGGCGCGTTAATGTGGAACCGAGCGAACTCGAGTTAAGGTGAGCATTAAAAGTTTTGAGCCCGCGAGCGCTCCGCGAGATCTTCGCGAGCGCTAGGCGGGCCAAATGTCGGACAAGTTACTTACGCGAGCAGTGATGGGACAGCGCCGTCTGTATAATCGATGTCTTTAATATCGATAACACTAAAATAATATTTTTTACGTATTTTATTGGACTGCAGGGAAGCAAAAGGCAGATTGAATAAACTGCTATGATATTTTTTTATTTATTTGGAAAGATTTGGACAGTAAGAACTATTGCGATATAGTATTAAATACTATATCGAAATAGTTCTTACTGTGTTCGGGAAATTACTGTTATTGAAAATTTTTCAATAACAGTAATTTCCCTAAATTCATGAATTACTTGTATACTGACGCAAAAAAACAGTAGCGACGGCAGTGGCGACGACACGGTGGCGATGACACGACGGAGACAGCAGCGGCAGCGGATTTGTTGAACCAAGTGTATTTACTCAAACAACAGCAGCACTTCTACAACGATCAAGAAATATTAATTATTTGTCACCTTGAACGTGGTAGGTATCATCGCAGCAATGTGTGTTAGGAGTTAGGGACACTAAGAAAACAACTGAAACTGCGATCTGTTCTTGAGCGATCTTTCTTTTCAGAACATTTTAGGTAATCTGGAGTATTCATGAGTACCCAAAAGTACTGAATCTTTGTTCAATGTGACAATATGCACCTCATATCAGGTAAGGGTTGTTATACCACAGAGTAATCTATACATACAGTTGATTAAATAAGGGATAGAGATAAAATCCACTTTTTGGTTCATACGATTATTACACTTACAGCTGTCAGATGGAGGTTCTGGTAATGGCGCCATTCAATTATTATTTGAACTTAAATTATTATGTTTAATCGATTGATTAAAAAAAATATAAATATATAGTGTATTTCTTAGAACGAGTATTTTCATTTGATAAGTCACATGATTCACTTGAACAAAAAAATTTAAACTTTCTAATTTGATTCCCAAAAGTGAAATCGTTCATTTACTTTACACGTCCGTGATTGCGTCATCTAACTCTATGTGTACCAAATATGTATACTCTTTTAAGTACCAAATTTCAACTTTTTTCGTTCAGTAGATTCGGAGAAAATAAGGTGTGACAGCCGGACAGACAGACACGAGAGTGATCCTATAAGGGTTTAGTGTTTTCCTCTTTTGAGGTACAGAACCTTTATAAGAATAACGAAACGAACTTTCTGTTACATGATTAAGCAACGGTTAATGATAATAATGGTCCATTAATATCACCAAGTTGCCTTTGTAATAAATTATCTAACTATCGATAAATAAACACGGCACATCTCTAATGGTCGTTAACTCGGGGTAAGTTAATAATGTAATAGAATTACGAGCGAAAAACTCTTGAGTCGATTCGAGTCTAGAAAGAGGAGACATTATTGTTACACTTAACGTCTAGTTGTTCTGTTACAGTGCACAGTGCACAATGACCTATTTTCTTCTTTCTTCTTCTTTTTGTATCAATAGATTGATACGTTCTCGAGTTATAGGCCAACAGATGGGCATGTAGACGGACGCAAATCTGAGGGCACGGCCGTGCCCCCGCCAAGTCGAACTCTATAATTTCTAGATTTACCTAACTACAGTACTTTTCTATCATACTGTCCTGTAAACACAAATTTATACTAG
This sequence comes from Nematopogon swammerdamellus, assembly GCA_946902875.1. Taxonomy (NCBI): domain Eukaryota; kingdom Metazoa; phylum Arthropoda; class Insecta; order Lepidoptera; family Adelidae; genus Nematopogon; species Nematopogon swammerdamellus. The sequence continues at coordinate 18,086,296 of OX336345.1, forward strand.
TTGATTATGATTAGGAAATAACTACTAAAATTGTATGGGGTGATTGGAAAGAGAATTGTCAAATGAACGACTTAGGCAATTTTTTTCAAAATAAGAAAATTATGATCCCTTAGATTTTGCGATAGTAAATTTGAAATATGTTTTGATTGTTTTATATTACACATTAAAATTGTGATAGTTATAGCTGATCTTTAGGTAAAACCTTTTGTTTTCATGCTCCTATTTTACAACAATTCAATGTAAGTAATTATCTTTTTATTTCGTAGAACATTAAGTATTTGATAAAACAGAGTATAAAATGTTAAAACATTTAGTGCGAGCTGTTTAAAAAAATGTATTCAGGGGAAATGATATCTGGGAACGTCGATATCTGACAAACTATCCTTTTGTTAATTTTTTGAAAATAATAAGCACTAATTTAATAAAAATTTCGCTAAGCGAAAACCTCGAACCAATTTATAATTTAACTCACAAAAGTCGATCATTACCTTTAACATTCTAGCCTTAAACTGATTTGAAAAACATTCAGGCGCGATTACTCCTACAACAGAAGCGGTGAGGGGTTTAGTTTTTTTTTTGTTTTTTTTTAAGTAATTATATTGTCTGATTAATTCTCGAGCGTGGGGCATAGCCACATTTTCGATTTAGGCTATAATAGATAGACTATGTAATTAATTAAAAAATGTAAACATGAAATCTCTATCAGATATATGAAAAAAAAACCGGCCAAGTGCGAGTCGGACTCGCGCACCGAGGTTTCCGCACCACAAAAAGCATTAAAAGAAAACACGTTTCTTGTATGGGAACCCCCCTTAATGTTTTATTATTTGTTGTTATGTTGTTTGCGGATATACCGCCATAATAACACATATTCTGTGAAAATTTCAACGGGCTACCTATTACGGTTCAAGAGATACAGCCCTCGGACAGACGGACAGACGGACGGACAGACAGACAGACAGACGGCGTAGACTTAGTAATAGGCTTCCGTACGGGATACGAAAACCTAATAAAATAGCTTGGGTTCAAAGAAAGTTTTGCTTTGTACCGAGATTTCTCGGCGGGTATTTCCATTTAAAAAAAACTTCAGGTCTCATGTCACCTGTCCGTGAAAATTAAAAACTCTAAACTTAACACCGACATTACACAGATCAATGCGAGAGAAATAAAAATATACGCGAAAAGTTCTACCATTTTTGAGCGTTAAAAAAACGACGCGTCGGATATGAGCTTGTCAGAATTTTTTCACAGCTTATAATTGAAGTTGAAAAATGAACATGCTGTGGATATAACGATGTTACTGCATAAAATAGTTTTTCGGGAAATGAACGTTTTCCCCGATGATCCGGCCTAAAATGTTTTAAAATTTTTAGGGTTCCGTACGAAAATGGTAAAAAAGGAATCCTTATATTATCAGTTCGTTATCCGACTGTCTGTCTGTATGTGACATCCTCTGAACTTCTAAATGCTAAGTCCTATAAAATTTAAACTTTGTATGAAAATAGATTTTTTTTTATGGAAACTGACACGGCTGGCTATATCACCTACAACGTCCGTGATGTCAGCCCATAACACCGGGTGAACTAGGTGCCATGTCAGTGCTTCCCCCTTTGATCGTGCCGGCTACACTGAACTGGTCGGAAAACACAAACTATTTACATAGCCGTTTGGACCGACGTTTCATTCAGTGCGGTGGTACCAACACGGGCGGGTTAAACCCTACCACCAAGTAAGATTAGGAGGGAAGGGACCTACAGTTTTACGAGGAATCCGAACCTCGGTCAGCCTCCAACGGTCAGCGGTCACCCATCCAAGTACTGACCGCACCCAGCGTTGCTTAACAGTCAATAGCGACAGTTGACTGTCTGCACCACTGAGCTATCGAGGCTGACAAAAGATTATTTTGTAACACACAAACTTTTGGTGATACATATGCTAAAAAAATAATATTAGTGGTCAGGGTGAGGCCTAAATTGAAAATAAAATAAAAATATTTTTTTATTAGATAGACATGAGCCATATCGTTGAAAAGGGCTTACTTTGATGATATCAAAAATGTTGTTTTTTTTACATTACTTATTACAAGGAAATTTAATAAAAATATGTAAAAAATATATGCGTTCAGTCATACAACATATTTTATCGAAAATGGTAAAAGGGCTAGGCCGAAGGCCGAGCTGCGTTCATATAATTTAAACGTTATACTTTTCCGAAAACTTTAAGTAACTGAGGGCGAGCTAAGTTCGCGTAAAATATATAATTTTTTTTAATATAGTCACGACGGAAGACGCCAATAACAGAGCTGCGGTAAATGTTATATATAAAGTTTTTCGAAGAAAGTAAGGTTATAAGAAGAAAGTGTTTGATAAAAAATAAATACGTCTCCCGATGTAAGTCAAATAGTGGCAGGTCGAAAGCTTAAGATAATGTGGTATGATTGACTGATACGGAACCCTCGGCGGGCGAGTCTAACTTACACGTGGCTGGTTTTTTTTCCGCTGTCGTACGTACCTCGCATTTCCCTTGTACAGGGCATTTTCAGGTTAATCTAGTGAACATTATAGTGAACATAGCGAAATTTAGTAGGCCTATACTTACGAGTAAGTTTAAATTACTAAACGTGAAGCTGTATTTAAATTTTTTTAGACTTTATAGTATGGCAAAAATCTAAACAGACAGTGATAGATATTTTTATTTTAATAAACACTAATAAGAAGTCATATATCTACAAGAACTTTTTTGATAAACTGAACGAACACTGACAACACTATAGCACAGATGAGATAGGTTTTAGTAAGCGAACCGAAACCAGGTACCAAATAATTTCAATATTTTATTAAATTTAAATGAAAATATACTTTATTGCAAAAAAAAACGGTTTAATGAAAGGAGCACTTAATGACTAAAGGAATTCTCTACAAATCTCGTCTAAGATTGTGGGTAAGGTAGACGAGTAATGCGAAATTAAATGACATAAAAATAAGAATTTTGAATAGTACATAATATGTATTTAACACATAAATAAGTATATCCCATACATACATACTTACAGGTAAATATGTCGTTGGTGGCTCCCGGCAACGCTGCAACTCCGGCTCGCCTGTCCTTAGACGGTTTTTATTATTGATATATTTTTTTAGGTTTAGTTTTAATTTTTGTTTTAAGTTAGTTTAATTTGTTAGTTTAATTAGATTTAGTTACATTTATATTAGTTAGGTACATACATACATACAGTGGTGGCCATATAATTAAGAACGATATTTAGTTAGAGGAAATTTTTAATAAAGCATGTCGTAATTTTTTGTGTTTCTTCTCAGAAGTAATTTGTTGTTCTATGAAATGGGTATGTGGATAAAGCAAACTGAATTATGAATACAGATATAAAATAAAACGTGGGATTTTTTAATAAAGCACATTTATTTTGAACACTAACAGATTTACGTACAAATGAGGTGGACAAATAATTAAGAACGATAAGTAATCTGTTCAAAAATTTTATCAGGTTGAACTTGAAGTCAATAAATTTATATTAAAGTAAGATCATTTACATTGTAGAAGAGAAGATACTACTTCCTTGATCTAACTTAATACTTAGTGGCATGTCCACGGCTCTTAATTACAGCCTTACACCGGCGAGGCATTGAGTCTATCAATTTTTGACATTTTTCAAGAGAAAGAGCGTTCCATTCTTCCAAAAAAACGTCGTACAGTTCTCTTAAATTGCCACATTGTCTATTTGATACCTTTTTCTTGACTTCGTACCAAAGATGTTCTATCGGATTTAAATCCGGGCTGTTAGCTGGCCAATCTAAGACAGAAACAGTCTGTGAGTCGAGGAATTCCTTCACCGACCGTGCAGTATGCTTCGGGTCGTTGTCGTGCTGGAATGTCCAAATGACCGGAAGTACATCTTCAGCATAGGGTAACATTGTTTCCTCCAGTATATCTTTGTATTGATACTGATCCATGTTGCCTTCTATGAGCCTAGCAGGCCCGACTCCATGACCAGAAAAGCACCCCCAAATTTTCACGTTTCCACCGCCATGCTATAATGTAACTTTTGTGAACTTGGGGTTGAATGCTTTATTCGCAGGGCGTCGTACGTATTGTCTTCCATCAGAGCACACCTTGTTTATTTTAGTTTCATCAGAAAAAAGAAAATTTTTCCACTGTCTAACTATCCAGTTTTCATATCTTCTTGCAAATGCGATACAGACTTGCCTATGGCGCAATGTCAACATGGGTACCTTCCGTGCTATTTTTCGGAATAACTTCTCTTCTACTAAACGCCTTCGAATGGTGCGTGCCGAGATTGCTGAGGGGTTGTTTTCGCCAAAAACATCTTTTTTTATTTCATTGGACCCTTTCAACGGAATTTTTTTAGCCAAGCGAATGATGTTTCTATCTTCTCGACGATATGTCTTCCTCTGTTTAGGCGCGCGCGGTATATTTGAAGTTGTTTGATACATATTGAAATGTTTCACAGTGTGGAAAACCATGGATTTTGAACATTGCAGATGGTCTGCTATCTTTTTATACGACCAGTTGTTCTCGCGAAGTCTTATTATAACTTCTCTTAAAGGTTGATCACAACTTTTATTTTTTCCCATCGTTTTAAATGAAATAAACACGTTTTAGTATTATTACAGCAACAAATGGCGCCAAAATTATACAAAAAGTGACATAGCACAAAGTGTTCTTAATTAATTTCTAAAATTAGTCTGCGTTCTTAATTATGTGACCAGCCTGTAAGTATAGTACTATGGGTTCAGATGTTAGGTTTATGTATTGTATATAAAATTTCATAGTTTTTTTTAATTGCTTGTGTATAATGAATGTACAAATAGTATGTAAGTATTTTGCCATACCACAAAAAATTCAAGAAAATTTATCCAATATGTTATGCAACTTTGTTTGAGAAAAATCTGTTCCTAAAATAATCGTTCTTAATTATATGGCCACCACTGTATATACATATGTACATAATGTACCTTACCTTCAAACGAAACCTGAAAATGTTGTGGGAAGCGAAAATGCGGCGAGGTTGGTTCCAGGGACGAGCTGATTCCACAGTAAATGAATGGGTGTAGATTGGACTGTAATGAATCGAAACATAGACAAGGTTGCCATCCGAGGGCTTCAGAGTTATGCTTAATTTATTTTTACGTATTCTAAAATACCTAAATATCAAATTATCTGTACTGTGCCTAAGGACAGAATCATTCCCGCCTAATCACATAACACCTTATCTCTTCTAATCAACAATCGAAACAGTCTGCTGCGTGGGTATTCGGTATAAATACCGAGAAACGGCAATATTATAAGCAATTTTTTTATGAAACCAGTATGGGTGGCTGTGCTTAGGGACCAATGGTGTGGTCAACAGTGCCAACTCACGACTCCTACCGAAACAAAAGTCAATAAATAATTTGTAATTTTACTGGAAAATTGTTTAATGTTACTGGATAAATGTAACTTACTATTTTTTTTTTCTCTATCCTCTGACTCAGTCACCGATAACGGATTACATAAATCCGGTATGGGTGCCTGAGTCAGAGGGGCTAAACAAAGCACATGCTCCGATCAGACAATATCATATCCGAGAAGGTAGATGCCATATCGGAGAATTTCCTTTGAATTACTGGCTATAATGGACTAGAGGATAACGCAGCCAAGACTGATCTATGCGGCTGTATTACATCCAGTACGGTGGTACCAATCCAATCGACTAAAATTTTAGTAGAGTCAAATTTACCGAGAATTACTGACTAAAAGTGTTAAATTTTTTTATGGAAACTGACACGGTTGTCTACATCACTTACATCATCCGTGATGTCACCCCATAACACCGGATATGTACTAGGTGCCATGTCACTGCTTCCCTTCATTTCATGTCACGAACTATTTACATCGCCGTTTCGACCGACGTTTCATTCAGTGCGGTGGTACCATCCCGGCCGAGAAAAACCCTACCACCTAGTAAGGTAAGACGGGAAGGAACCTACAGTTTTACGTGGAATCCGAACCAGGGTCAGCCTCCAACGGTTTAGCGGTCACCCATCCAAGTACTGACCGCGTTCAGGGTTGCTTAACAACAGTCGTCCGACCGCACCACTAAGCCACCGAGGCTGACAGTAACCTCACTGTAAGTTTCATTTGTACTCTTCTGTACGTCTTCGACAATTTGATGACACTTCTAAAGTATTTATTTCTATGGTATATGAATAGTGCTATTTACGTCTGTAGATAGCCCTGTTTATGTTATTGCAGTACAGTTAGATTGCACCCCGGTGGTGGTCGATTTTCTAAACGATAGTGCATTTAACTAGTCACTGATCGAAAGGGTGATGTGCGACCGTTTAAATGTAGGTAGGTACTGCAGGCATAATTATTTTGACATGAATTTGATGAAACGTCTTTGGGCTCGGGTAAGGGTGCGACTAAAAAAATTAAGACTTTTTTTTATTTATTCCCAGTAGTTCCGTCGTACAGTTCCGTGGCGGAACTACTGGGAGGATTTTTTTCCATTAGTTCCGCGGAACAAGTGATACACATAATTTAGTCCCATTAGTTCCTAATACTCAGCAACCAGACCACGTACAATAATTATAAATAATGTCTGATGAAAGATCCATCTGACGACTTCAAATACATTGTATATTTTTATTTTGTCATTCTATCCCTTTTGGCCCAAATCAACCCTTCAAGTTGGTATGTTTTGAAAAATGCGAAAACACACAAACTTCAAACACCCTCGCGCTTTAGTCGTTAACGCTGCATAATCGAGACAAACTCTAACGAACAGACAAAGGTTTTAACTTTATTCGATACTTCAAACAAAACCTTGTATGAAGCCTAGGTGGGGCAATATGGGCTACCAAAGTTGAAAATTTTTCTTACAAATTTTATTTTTTCAAACTGCGCAAACATCAAATTCACGAACTAAGTTTGACGGCTGCATGTGGACATGCAGACTCTCGCGATTTTTTTTTTATTGACTATGAAGAACAATATAGTGGTAGCAGTCCAGGCAGACTTAAAAAGAATAGCCCTGCTGCATCTCTCCCCGTGAATGTCGTAAAAGGCGACTAAGGTAAAGAACAAGATGACCTTGCTAAACGACGACAGACTAGCCACCTCTCACCTTGGCACGGCCTTTCCACCGAGTCATGCAGCAGGTTGGCCTTCTTGCATTGCACTTGCTGTTTGATAGTAATTATCTTTTTCGAATACTTAGCTGAACGTGATGGTTGGTGTTGTGCTGGAATTTATGAGAGCACTTGCAGCACAACACCGATTACTATGCTTACCCCGATTGTCGGGAGACGGCGTGTGGTGTACAGTCCATGCAGATTATCTGTAAATATTGACGTCGTTCTCCCAGACAAAAGTCGATCGTGCAAACACCTTGTACTCGTATCATTCTGTCCGACTGTCATAACCTGGGTCGATTATATGCTTCAACTAGCTTTTGCCCGCGGCTTCGCTCGCGTGAAATGCGTATTTCAAAGGAAGAAAGTAAGTAACTAAGGGCGAGCTGGGTTCAGGTAAACGATAAACCGTCTCGAAGAAAGTGAGTAACTTTTTGAGGCCGAAGGCGGAGTTGCTTTCAGGAAGACGATAAACCTTTTCGAAGACAGTAAGTAACTATGGGCGAGGCCGAAGGCCGAGCTGCGTTCAGGAAGAGGATAAACCATCTTTAAGAAAGTAAGTAACAAAGGGCGAGGCCGAAGGCCGAGCTGCGTTCAGGAAGAGGGTAACCTTTTCGAAGAAAGTAAGTAACTATGGGCGAGGCCGAAGGCCGAGCTGCGTTCACGATGAGGGTAAACTTTTCGAAGAAAGTAAGTAACAGAGGGCGAGGCCGAAGGCCGAGCTGCGTTCAGGAAAACGATAAACCTTTTCGAAGACAGTAAGTAACAATGGGCGAGGCCGAAGGCCGAGCTGCGTTCAGGAAGAGGATAATCTTTTCGAAGAAAGTAACAGAGGGCGAGGCCGAAGGCCGAGCTGCGTTCAGGAAGACGATAAACCTTTTCGAAGACAGTAAGTAACTATGGGCGAGGCCGAAGGCCGAGCTGCGTTCAGGATGAGGGTAAACTTTTCGAAGAAAGTAAGTAACAGAGGGCGAGGCCGAAGGCCGAACTGCGTTCAGGAAGGCGATAAACCTTTTCGAAGACAGTAAGTAACTATGGGCGTGGCCGAAGGCCGAGCTGCGTTCAGGAAGAGGATAAACATTTTCGAAGAAAGTAAGTAACAAAGAAGTTACTTTCTTCGAGAAGATTTATGGTCTTCCTGAACGCAGCTCGGCCTTCGGACTCGCCCTCTGTTACTTACATTCTTCGAAAAGGTTATCCTCTTCCTGAACGCAGCTCGGCCTTCGGCCTCGCCCTTTGTTACTTACTTTCTTAGGGATGGTTTATCCTCTTCCTGAACGCAGCTCGGCCTTCGGCCTCGCCCATAGTTACTTACTGTCTTGGAAAAGGTTTATCGTCTTCCTGAACGCAGCTCGGCCTTCGGCCTCGCCCTCTGTTACTTACTTTCTTAGAAAAGGTTATCCTCTTCCTGAACGCAGCTCGGCCTTCGGCCTCGCCCATAGTTACTTACTGTCTTCGAGAAGGTTTATGGTTTTCCTGAACGCAGCTCGGCCTTCGGCCTCGCCCTCTCTTGCTTACTTTCTTCGAAAAGTTTACCCTCATCCTGAACGCAGCTCGGCCTTCGGCCTCGCCCATAGTTACTTACTTTCTTCGAAAAGCTTATCCTCTTCCTGAACGAAGCTCGGCCTTCGGCCTCGCCCTTTGTTACTTACTTTCTTAAAGATGGTTTATCCTCTTCCTGAACGCAGCTCGGCCTTCGGCCTCGCCCATAGTTACTTACTGTCTTCGAAAAGTTTACCCTCATCCTGAACGCAGCTCGGCCTTCGGCCTCGCCCATAGATACTTACTTTCTTCGAAAAGCTTATCCTCTTCCTGAACGCAGCTCGGCCTTCGGCCTCGCCCATAGATACTTACTTTCTTCGAAAAGCTTATCCTCTTCCTGAACGCAGCTCGGCCTTCGGCCTCGCCCATAGTTACTTACTCTCTTCGAAAAGGTTTATCGTCTTCCTGAAAGCAACTCCGCCTTCGGCCTCAAAAAGTTACTCACTTTCTTCGAGACGGTTTATCGTTTACCTGAACCCAGCTCGCCCTTAGTTACTTACTTTCTTCCTTTGAAATACGCATTTCACGCGAGCGAAGCCGCGGGCAAAAGATAGTTATAACAATAAAAACATATGGTACATATCACTACAAAGATGTTCAGGAAGACGAACGCAAATGTTTTTCAAATTAACTGCATATTTACTTTTCCTTTAAATAGAACAGAAATTGTTATATTTAAATTTTCCACTATTTTCGCTCTCCTGAACAATTTAGCATTTTGGTTAATACAGTGTTTCGCTCTGGAGCAGCCGATAGGTTTGCACCTAAAATTAATCAAATAGATAGGTACCTAACGAAGTTAACCTACATAATAAATATTATGAATCGAATTAAATAAGAAACTCTGCTCAAGACAATGCATACACACACCGCGCTCCGCCGCCGCCGCGCCGCCAGTCTTCGCCAGCAGCCGCGCTACTAACCCCCGCCGCGCCGCGCCGCCCTATATTTCGGCGTTTGGAACAATTCGATTTGTATGGGAGCCACATCTTAGCGTAGCCGGAAGTGAATTTTAGTAAGCCTATCCTGTGTCCCGTATAGTAAAATTGGTTTGTACTAAGTTTCATCTAATTCGGATGATGGCTTTAAGAGTTATGGAGGAACATACATACATACATACATACATACATACAGAAAAGATTTCTAAAAATCGTCAATTTAGCTTTAGTATCATACATAGAGGCTACAAACTCAATATTTCCTAAAACAAAGTAACTTACTCCATGACCATCCCTTACAGATTTATTATTAGTATTGATGATAAGACAATAAGAGCGCTTACCCTTAAATGGAGACCACGTACGCTGTATGTCACGAATGTATTTAGTTGTATGTTATTACTATTAATTATCTATGTTTTATTGTTTATTTTTATACTCTTAAAAAACAATATCTCATTCAATTTTCCGCACTACACATCTACCCTACTCACAATCCCAGCTTTGACTGGCTGATAATGCCCTTAGGCTTTAAGTCCGCCTTTTGTCACTTTTTGTGTAAGTGTTTATAATAAAAATACTATGTGACCGATTTCCGGTCTAATAAATTTATAAAAATAAAAAATCTGAGACAGGTCGCGATTTTCATATAACACAACTTTACAAAATAATAATATGCAATATATATATAAAAATACTATTTATAGCTAGAATATTTATCTGTAAATACAATCCATATGTTAGTTCATGAAGTTTCATGGAAAAATCTTCCAAAATGATTTTTTTTCGAGAGTAATGCGCCGGCGCCGATCGCGGCGCGCCACCTGGTGTAGTAGAGGGATTGTTTTGGTTAATGCTTCCAGAGCCAAAGGGTTAATGCCGTAACAAAAAAAATATTGCATTAGTAATGTTTTTAGGGTTAAGTCTCTCAAAAGAGAAAAACGGAACCCTTATAGGATCACTCTTGTGTCTGTCTGTCTGTCCGTCTGTCACAGCTTATTTTCTCCGAATCTACTAGCCGAAAAAAGTTGTAATTTGGTAAATAGGTATATGAGTTTGATGACCCAATCACGGACGTATAGCAGCGTAATGAACGAATTTCGATTTTGGAGGTTAATTTTGGGGTCAAATTACAAAGTTAATTTTGTTTTTTTTATGTGAATTAAAATGGCTCGTTGTAAGTAATAGGTATAAATATATTATATAAAAAAATGCATAGTTTAAAAGATATTAAAGAAAATATTAAAAATCGAACATTCTCCCTCCCCACACCCCCCTTCCCATTATCTCCAAGACTTCTAAGCCTAAAATTTAATATAGTTTACACGAAAATCATAAGTCTTAAAGGTATCACGGAAAATGGAATGATACGGAACCCTCTCCGCGCGAGTTCGACTCACACTTGACCGCTTTTTTTACATTTATTGAGCTTTACGTTCCGAAGTAATCACTTCGGACAATGCGGTGACAGGCATACTGTTGGATGGAAATACACCAGCCTGAACGATTTAATAAGGGTCACCCAGAGTCGCTGGCAGAACCCTAAAAAGTGTCTATAAGGTGTCTAAGAAACTGCGCGTGTCGTTAATATTTTACGGACGAGTTGAACCACAACACCGCTTGTCGGCAAGGAAGTCAAGGTACTATCTGCTCTAGACGTAAACCCATAACTGTAGAACCTTAGCACACTCATCAGGTTGCGGCCGGCCTTGGCGAACGCTCAAAGCGGCGACCGAACGTCGTTTGACAAAGTTCTATTTGTGTATCTGGAGTTTTTTGGCTGGCTATTCGTGTGTGCAAACACTACAGATTAGCTGGCCACCTGGCTCGTTGGGTAGATATTAGTAGGTAGGTACTCATTCGCATTTATTAAATGTATATGACACTGTAGCCATCTATCTGTACATAGCTATGCTACTGCCCGCCGCTTTGATCGTGGTTATCTTATAACGACACGCCCAAAGATCTGCCATGGCACTTAGTTTCGACAAGGAAAAGGTAATCTGCTACATCACGCACGGATGTAATGTAATAGATGATTAGTCTATTAAAAAGAATACCATGGAAAGTCCCACAACACAAATGAAACATACATAGGCTGTTCCGAAAATTGTTAGTGAAATGAAAAATAGTTAGAATATGAAAAAAAATTATTCACAGCTTTTCAAAATATTTCCCTCCAATCCCTATACACTTATGCATTCGGGTGAACCAGGTTTCAAAACATTTAAAAAACGTATCTTGCGGGGGGAGGTCGAAAAATAACCGCCGAAATTCTTCGACGACCTCGTCTGCAGTGTTGAATTTTCGCCCTCGAAGCATTTTTTTTACCGTGGGAAATAAAAAAAAAATCGCATGGAGCTAAATCTGGGCTGTACGGAGGATGGGATAACCTTTGTACCCCCGAAGTTGTCAAATAGTCCATGTTTCTACCGGTGTGTGAGCGGGCGCGTTATCTTAGTGAAAAAGAATGCCACGGACGCCGCTCCTTGGGCGCTCACTATTCAACTCCCCGAAAGCTTGAGGCAGACAAACTTCGCAATACCAATCTTCAGTTCAGCCTGAATCTCCCGATGTGTAATGTGCCTATTCTCCCGCAATAGCCACTCTAATCTGATGACGTTTTCATGAGTGACTGCAGTTGATGGTCGGCCGGGTCTGGGGTCATCGTTTAGGTTCTCTCGACCACGTTTAAATTCACGAAACCAATAATTAACTGTTGCTAACGCAGGAGCAGACTCCCCAAAAGCAGCTTGCAAATTTTCGTGAGATTCCTTGAAGGTTAACCCTAGTTTATAAGCATAGAAAATCATAACACGAAAAGCTTCTCGCGAGACGTCCATTGTTGCAAATAAAATATGAGTGACGGATAACCGTTCAAAATATTTAAAAAAAGAACTACACATAGGTGGCCGATAATTTTCATCAAAGAGATTTGTATTTAAATTAGCCGTCAAATTAAAATAGTTTCAGGAAAAAAAAATTTTATTTATTCTGTGGCTAACAATTTTCGGAACAGCCCACGTACGATAATAGAAAATAAAAAATTTATATGAAAATAAATAGATTCTTGCTCTACCTACCAAAACCACACATAACAAACAAGTTACTCCTAAATATTGTGAATAATACGAATTAACTTTTTTTCATTTCAGGCTAGAATTTTGTCGTTTTAATAATTTGTGCGGGCCAAGGGCGCCAAGGCCATGTAAAGCAAGATTTATGTATTGATTAAAATGCATTTCAGTCTAGAATTTTGTTGTTTTCATAATGTGTGCAGGCCAAGAGCGCCAAGGACATGTAAAGAAAGATTTATAATGCATTTCAGACTAGAATTTTGTTGTTTTCATAATGTGCTTAATGCCATAAGGCATTCTATTCTAATTGAGCATTCCAGAATTTTAGTGTGGGAGAGACTGAAAAAAATCCATAGTACATACTCCCATAATAATAACCCCACCGAATCTCCCCCCGTGGATGCCGTAAAATGGCACTTAGGGATAAGGACAAGATGCCGTGCTAAACGGCAACAGAATAGCCACCTCTCACCTTGGCACGGTCCCTCCACCGAGTCATGCAGCTGTTGGTTGGGTCTTCGTGCCTTACTTGCTGCCTGATAGTTATCTTGTCCGAATACTTTGCTGAACGAGGTGGTCGGTGTTGTGCTGTAATTTACCACAGTGCTTGCGGCACAACACCGATTACTCTGCCTACCCTGATTGTCGGGATACAGCGTGTGTTGTGTATGTATTTGTATGTATATTCCCAATTGCAGTTTCTCGCACAATAGCTTTGACAACTGAGCGAGACCGCGCAGTCTCACTGCAAAGTATTGGTCATTAATCATTTTGGCGCTGCCATCGCATCGGAAGTTCACGGTATTCGTGTTCGATTCCGATCGCGACTGTATAATCACCGGGCCGCGTTTACTGCCGCGAGTGGACGCTCTGCCCCGCAAGGTAGACACAGCTGTCTATTGGAACTGATGAATAAAATATTTTATCCAATATTATATCGACGCTGGAAAGGAATAATGTGTAATACGCCACTTTGGCCGAATATACACCGTTGGAATAAAAAAATTCTGCATCGAACTAACTGGGTTAAGACTTTAGAGTCAAGAATCTCAAAAATGTGGCGGTTTATACATTTTTCCTTTCCAAAATAAGGGTAGGTTCTTTGGGTAGGTTATCAAATAATGTTTGTATTAAACGCCACGATTTCGATGGTTTTTAAAGACATTTCGATTAAATGACCTGTGTATGCTTTTACACATTTTGTAATTAAATCACTTAGGGTTTGTCAATTTCCAAAAGATCAGGCGCATTACACATTTCAAATGTCGTCAATATTATATATCCAAATTTCCAATAAATGTGGAAATGCGATTACTTAATAAAAAAATTCAAAAAAAAACACATTTTAAAAAACAAAGCCATTTATATAAGCCATGTACTAAAACTAAAAAAAATAGTTTGACATCTCTAGTAGAGGCAATAGTGAACGATGATCAATTCTGAATGGTAATGGTTATTCGGGTTGTAGTGTAGTAGCGAACTTGTGCGAACAGTACCTAACGGCTCGCTATCAGATACTTGCTGAATTCTACTAGGTATATTTTTATCTTACTTTTATTCACAATTATTTTTTTGTTCTCACTTTATCACACACGAGTTTCTTTCTTTTTTTTTTTCGCTTTTTTATGTATTATGTTTGAAGTCATCGAACTTGTGTGATAATTGAAAAAATGAGTTAGGCTTAAAATCAGCTTTCCTTGGGAATAAGAGCTGTGCCGCGTCCTTTTTGCGAACAATGTGTCGTTTTTTTATGTTCTTTTTTAGGGTTCCGTATCCGGTACGGGACCCTATTATTACTAAGCCTACGCCGTCTGTCTGTCTGTCTGTCTGTCCGAGGGCGTTATCTCTTGAACCGTAATATGTACCCCGTTGAAATTTTCTCAGAATATGTGTTATTATGGCCGATATAACAACAAATAATAAAAATAAGATATATAAAATAATAAAAGTAAATAATTCACGGGGGTTCCCATAAAAGAAACCAAGAAGAGTATGCGCGCGCGCCATCTACTGAATAGATTATGAATCATTTTAACTAATCATGACATTTAACTAATATGAAGCTTTTCCTATCACGCCATCTAGATGGCGTGAGTGGCGCTAGTGAGTGGCGTGAATGGCGACACGGAACCCTCGGTGCGCGAGATCGATTCGCACTTGGCCGGTGTTTTTAATTATAAGTATTTAGTTCTATTTTGTTTTATTATGTTTTTTTTTCTTTTATGTTTTCGGTTTTTTTTCATTTATACATAAATAATAATACTTTCACCTAAATAACAAGTCTCGAAGAACAAAAGAAACAGTAGACGGACAGACAGACAGAAAGACAGACAGACAGACAGGCAGACAGACAGCGTAGGATTAGTAATAGGGTCCCGTACGACGGATACGGAACAATGAAAATGAAAATATAGTTACTTTGTATAAATGATCCACAAAAGGCGAGTTTAATGCCTTGCTGAATTCTTTGCTAACAGGATGTGGAAAACGCGTAGGGGTGGACAGTGCAGTACTAAATATTGGACACTATTACCAAATATACGAGTCATCAACACCAAATATACATAACTTCTATGGACAAATTGTACATATATACACACAACCAATATACATCATTACATATATACAAAGATTTAATATTGATTATTTACAAGTTGTTTCTTTGGGTGATGATGTGATGACAGTAAGTGAAGAAGAATAAAGGCAAGGTTAGTAACAAAATATAATAAATACAAATAAAATACCTTAAAAAAGTATGCGTATGACAAATACATATAAGTACATAAATACGTGTACATAATAAATAATACAAAAAAATTCAAGTATATTGTTTTACTGTATTATTTATTTGATCATTCATATGGCAGTAAAACTGCACTCGAACTTGTCACAGTTTGTTCTATCCGGTTCGATTACACACACGAAGAAGAAAAGAAGAACCGTCAATAAACTTCGCATGGTACGGCGTGTGTTATCACAATAATTTAAAAGTGTTATTTAGGTACATACTTACTTTTTTTTAAGTACAAACATTAACTTATTCATTGAAGCACCGGGAATTAGAGCAGAAAGATTGCGAAAGAAAAATCTTTGCCAGTACCAGTTTATCTGAGGTGGGGCTCGAATCCATGAACTTTGGATTACCTGTCCACTGCTCTTCTAACTTCTGTATTTGTATACCATCACATTCATTCTCATAAAAACATAACACAGATATGATTAGAGTTCATGTTACTTATATGCACTGGGTAAGAGTAGGTAATACTGTGTTCATTTATGCTGAATTTAATAACCTAAGCCTCAGCCTCGATAGCTCAGTGGTGCAGACAGTCAACTGTCGCTATTGAATGTTAAGCAACGCTGGGTGCGGTCAGTACTTGGATGGGTGACCGCTGACCGTTGGAGGCTGACCGAGGTTCGGAATCCTCGTAAAACTGTAGGTCCCTTCCCTCCTAATCTTACTTGGTGGTAGGGTTTAACCCGCCCGGGTTGATACCACCGCACTGAATGAAACGTCGGTCTAAACGGCTATGTAAATAGTTTGTGTTTTCCGACCAGTTCAGTGTAGCCAGCACGATCAAAGGGGGAAGCACTGACATGGCACCTAGTTCACCCGGTGTTATGGGCTGACATCACGGACGTTGTAGGTGATGTAGCCAACCGTGTCAGTTTCCATAAAAAAAAAAAAACCTAAACTGAATTGGTTTGGACATAATCAACTTCAGTAAAACTACATACGATATTGACTACATAGGTAATTGATGTTTACCGGCATCTACATAACTTACATTTAAATCAGTCTCCTAAATTGACAATTATTATTTACTCGCACATTACAAAGTACATACAATATCCGAATTTACGAGAAATGTATTTCAAACATCCCGTCATTTTCTTCAATCTAACTCCTGCACAAAACTTCTGGCAACAATGTTTTTTCCACTTCAGCGGAAGGTGCCAACCGCGCCATCTTGTTTCAGCGCTCGCCTGCGCCCGCCTAGAGGTGTCGCCCCCCGCCGGTAGGTGGCGCTTATCCGCAACATTTCACCACCTAACAGAACCTTTCGAGTCAGGCCCTATTACCGCAGCACCGTCTTCTAACGCCTCGTTTTGAGCCCGAAAGAGAAAGAATATGTCCCATGGCTGGCTCACCGCTGACCCAGATGGCGAGGCAGTTTGTGTAAAGTTGCTCCTTTTCGTGTAAAGGAAGGTGTGTCTTGCACGGCCAATGGGAGAGCTCCGTTTAGGGTCCGCCACTCCTACCCGTTCAGTGCCTACTGGGAAATGGTGAAAAAAATTCAGGACCCAGTAATTTCAGAGGTCGTCTGAAGGTCGCAGAGGCCCGGGCAAAGCTCTTTGTGGTAACAACCTCGCGTTGGTTAGGTATAGTTCGAGACACACGAATAGAAATCTTGTCACCATATAACACATCGCGACGAGAGCTCTTAAATATCCCGAAATATAGTTCAGTACGTTTTCATAGTTAAATCTGTTAGTGTATCGCATTTAATAGTAAGTAATAGGATCAACGTACCAACACCAGTCAAACTCATTAAAACCCTACACAATTTATAAACAAAAGTGTCCAGAAATATTCAATTACTCAATCAATAAAATAATGGAAATCTGTGGCCATTAAAATTGCCTAGAAGTCAAACAAAATAAAAAAAAAACCTTATTATTTCACCTTTTTTTCACTCTACTATTAAACAGACAGACACGAGAGTGATTTTTTTTATTGAAAGCGCGATATATGGCGCCGAGCCACCCATAATGTGTCCAACGACGCCCATGGATATTCGGCCGTATGCGGGAGTTACAAATGCCATGCCGGCCTGACAGGTGCCCATTCACGCCCCTCTTGAAGGAACCGAGACTATACTTGGGGGGAAATATGTGACCCTATAAGGGTTCCGTTTTTTCCTCCTTTGAGGCACGGAACCCTAAAATGGTAACCTATATATTTAACCTACATATACATATATATAATGCCTGGCTTCTTGTTTACTTAATTTTCCATCTCTATTGTTTTAAGTATCGATTGTTTTACTGTGGCGGAGTCGACTGAGTTGGACGAAATGTTTTACTTACAGTAAGAGTGTAATTATTTAGTTATTATTATTTATTAGGTTAATTTTATTTAATTAGTTTTCCCATCATCGGGCAATTTGGATGAAAGTTTTATGGATGCGTGATTTTTTAATAGGTTAATTATTTTAAGTTTTTTAATTAGTTTTGTAGGTAAATTATATTTGATAGGCAGTTTTATTTTATTTAATAATTTAAATTTAATTGCTTGTAAATATTATATAATTTCAATTAGATAGTTTTACTGAATGGAAAATGTTAATTTCTTCATTATTTGTTCTAATAAATTTGTATCAATTAATTATAATATTCTTCTTTGTTGGTACCCTTCATATTATTATAGTATGTTCATAAATAAGTCAGGGTGACTGGCAGAGATTGCCTCAGGTAAGAAGTCCGCTTTTTGTACAATTTGTTATCGGAAAGCAATGAAGAATATTTCTATTTCTATTCCCTGTTTTTGTGCTTTAAACATTTGCAACGCTATTAAAAACTGACGGAGTGTGAGACAACGTTGTGTTTTATAATAGCCGCACATAGTGGAAGTCAGGTCGCGTTCTGTACCGGGTGGTAGTGCCGCCGTGGAGGACGGCCGCCTATCACAGGCCGGCTGGTCTGTGATAGCAGTAGAGAAGGCGCATAAGGCTTGCCTGGCTTTATTACCAATACAAATCTCTGTCACACTTGTCATCAATCATATATACAAGACAAACTTTCAAATTCAAAAAATCCAAAGAAAGAAATTTGGAAAATCGTAAGGGAGGAAACTAGCCAACCAGCGCGGAGAGAAATTACTCCCTCGTTCACTGATCAATCAGGAAAGAGTATCAATAAGTGTGACATTCCAACACATCTTAACACACACTTTCTTAACGCTGGTATAATTTTGGCGTCCACTTGCCCAATATCTCGAGAAAAGGCCATGCATTACTGTTCTGATGCCCCCAAGCCACTTATTGAATATAGCCTCCCCATCGTAACTCCTAGCGTGGTACATAAAACTATAATGAAAAAACTAGCATCGAAAAATACAATTGACATTCATGACATTTCCTGTAATATTCTCACTACAGGTTCCTGTGCGCTTTCTCAACCTTTGTCATATTTAATAAACGAGATTTTCCAAACCGGAGAATATCCTAGAGTTCTGAAAACAACAAGAGTATGTCCAATATTTAAGCAAAAAGGTGAAGTATCGAACCCAAATAATTATAGACCTATAAGTATAGTTCCTGCCGTATCCAAAATCATTGAATCAATAATTTCTGAGGATCTTATGAATTATTTTGAAAAAACAGGTCTATTATCAAATAATCAGTTTGCATATAGAGCGAAAAGATCAACATCGATGGCTGCTCAAAAAGTTGTTGCAAACATAATCGACGGTCTTGACTCGAGATATAAGGTAGCGGGCCTCTTTTGCGACCTATCCAAAGCGTTCGACGTAGTCAATCATACAATATTATTAGGCAAACTCGAACGTTATGGGGTCAAAGGTCAAGACTTGAAATTATTTAGCTCCTTCCTTAGTGATAGACTACAAACGGTTGACATGAATATCGAAGGAGCCAGTGTAAAATCAAAATCAGGACTGGTGCATATAGGGATACCGCAGGGATCTGCCTTGGGAAATACCTTATTTCTAATATTTATCAATGACTTACACTTTCATATTAAAATCGAGGACGGAGAGGTCACCATATTCGCTGATGACCTCAATTTTATAGTATGGGCGAAAACTTTTGACGAGCTAGAAGAAAAACTGAAAACTGCAACACTAAAATTAATGAATTGGTTTTCAGCGAACGGCCTACACCTAAATGTTCAAAAATCTAATTTTATGTTTTTCAGTGGACGTAGTATCGAACGTCCCTTTTCATCAATTCCAACACAGACGAGCCAAATTGCAGTCGAAGCCCAAACATGCTTCGTAGGTTTCACGCTGGACTCACAACTCAATTGGAAGGCCCACATTAATAAGATGTGTGATAAATTGGGTCGTGCAAGTTATGCACTACGGAAATTACAACCGATTGTATCAGGAAGCACTTTGAAAAATTGTTACTATGCATACTTCCATTCTATAATGTCGTACGGTGTGATGCTCTGGGGCAACTCGACTGACTCGGAACGTGTCCTACTTCATCAAAAACGGGCTATTCGAGTTTTGGCTAGAGCTAAATTTAGAGAGTCTTGCAGAAATATTTTTAAATCACTAAAAATCCTCACGGTAGTGTCACTATATATATTTGAGGTTATAATGTATGTACGATTGAATATTGAAAGCTACGAGAAAAACTGTTCGCAACATGAGTACAACACTCGCCACGGTGCCAGTCTAAGACCCGTGATGCACCATAGCGCAATGGCAGAAAAGAACCCGCGAGTAATAGGCCCCAAACTTTATGAAAAGCTGCCTCAGTCACTAAAAGTGATTGATAGTAATATTGTTTTTAGGTGTCGATTAAAGGACATACTTGTGAACAACCCTTATTACAAGGTAACTGAATACCTTGATGACAATGTTACTGAATAACTATTGTACAGTTTATTGTATATTTGACTATTTTTATTTGACCATTGTGTGTGTGACCGATCGCCATTGATCGCCAATTCTGACGAGTAATGTAAATGACCAACATGTACCTAAAAATCATTTTTTATATGTGTGTGAGATTGTACATTATGATAAATAAATACAATACAATACAATACTATAGTATAATCATGTATCTTTGATTATTATTACAACAAAAAACCGCATTTTTTTTCAATGTTTTTTTGTTTTTGATCTATCGTAAAAACTGTAATGTATACAAGCGTTAAACTTGGTGTGATTATAGTTCAAACTCTGATGTAAAGCCACAAATAATAAAACCCGATCAATTATATTGTGATACGGAAACCTCGGTACGCAAGTCCGACTCGAACTTGGCCGGCTTTTGTAACCGAACGAACAAATTACGCTGATTACTGGCAGCCTACCAAATGTTGATTTTTAATTAGATCTTACATGGTTGCATACACCGTATGCTACACTCGTTATGTCAGTCAAAAAACGTTTTCCTGACGAACAAGGTGCTATGTCAGTGCTTCCATTTGGACGTGTCGGGAAAGATACTATTTCGACCGATCTTCATTACAATTTTATATCTATCAATCCGGATAGGTTAACCTACCACATAGAAAGGTATGGGAGAGAATCTACACTTTTATATGAAATTCTAAATGAAATCAAATGTAATGAAATATAATGCAATGTAATGAAATATAATGAAATGTGATGAAATATAATGAAATGTGATGAAATGTAATTAAATGTAGTGAAATGCAATGAAATGTAATGAAATATAATGAAATGTAATGAAATGTAGTGAAATGTAATGAAATATAATGCAATGTAATGAAATGTAGTGAAATGTAATGAAATATAATGCAATGTAATGAAAGTAATGAAATGTAATGAAATATAATGCAATGTAATGAAATGTAATGAAATATGATGCAATGTAATGAAATGTAATGAAATGTAATGAAATGTAATGAAATGTAATGAAATATAATGAAATGTAATGAAATGTTATGAAATGTAATGAAATGTAATGAAATGTAATGAAATGTAGTGAAATGTAATTAAATTAATTAAATGAACGAACGACACGGTAACAACGTAAAATGTATGAAAAATGTGGGATGCTGTTTCTGTGTTATAGATTTCTTCGGATAGCCATCCAATACCCACTTAGTTGTCGAGTGGCTGACTCGTTTATGCAAAGATATTGATGGATAAGGTAGCGGGAGCATCTCGGGGAATACCCGGCTATACCCGACACGGCTTAGCACTTTTGAGAGGGGTTTAAAACGCGCCACGTGACTTGACACCGCACACTGTAGACTGGCGCATTGAATAGCCGTGGTTATTTTTAAACTTTATTTTACGAAATATAACGTTTTGTACCGTCCGTTAGTATAATATAATAGTTACCGTGGGGTTGGGAAAGTCGAAATACGACTAAAGTCCAAAACTTAAGAGAACGTCCTAAAGAAATTACTAAAAGAAAGAGAAATCCGTTTTTCGACCTCTAATTTCAACTGTATACCTACTCTCAAAATTATAGAAGTCACACCAAACTCTTAAGTACCCAAATGTTTGTGCTCGCCATGAGAAAAAGTTTGCTAGGTCGGAGATAGTATTGTATGGACATTGTATATTAAACTAATTAAAATTCACTTACAAATAAAATTATTAAAACCCCTAAAAATAAGTAAATTTATTTTTAAAATAAAGAAGATTAAAAAAAAACACAATTCACTAAAAAAATTAAAATTAATGTTATATGTCCAACTTTGGTTTGCGCCTGTATCAAAAGATTCGTTTATTTATTTATTTATAGATTATTTTAATTTTAGATTTATAAAAGTAATGTAAGATTTAGGTTTAAGTTTAATTTTATTAATATGGGTTTTAAAATTACCGTGGTGTGGTTGTAAGACATTATTTTAAATTGAACAGCTCGGAGTGGAACCTTGAGTAAAGCTGTTCAATTTAAAATTAATTTTATTAAATTCAGTTCAGCTAATTCATTATGTTTCATTAAAAATTGCATGTTCTTATTAATAAATGCCTATATTAATTCAAACACATTCATATTTATATTTAAAAATACGTATCGATGTTTAAAGTTGTGCCGTAAACTAAACTACTTTGCTCTAAAACTATCGTATAAAACTAGTATAATTTTCTACATCACTAGTGCATGTGGTCCCGACAGGCGAAATAACTTGAATTTCAAACGGCTATATATATAAGCTTTTAGCACGAAAATAGAGAAATAAGGGAGAAATAGAATTTGATAAACTACAGAAGTGTTGAATGTTGAGTGCATTTTGAAATATTCTCTTTTCATTGTATCTACCTATTTACATAAACGGCGATACTTTGCAAATGTTTACTATTAAAAATGTACCGCGTGGCTGGTAAATAAAAAAGAATAGTCCCACTGAATATCTCCCCGTGCATGTCGTAAAGGCGACTTAGGGATAAGGACGAGATGCTGTGCTAAATAGCGACAGGGTAGCCACCTCTCACCTTGGTACGGTCCTTCCACCGAGTCATGCAGAAGATGGGTTTTATTTGCTGCTTGATAGTTATCTTTTCCGAATACTTTTCTAGTGGTGGTGGTCGGTGTTGGTTGTGCTGTAATATGCAAGTTCTTGCAGCACAAAACCAATTACTCTGCTCACCCCGATTGTCGGAATATAGCGTGTGTATGTGTATGTATGTATATTATTTATTAATTACCTTCATTGAAATAAAAAGCAAGTTTTCAATATTTCAAAATACACAATATGGTGACGTTGTCTCTCTGCCAACTGTTCTCCATTCTGTCACATTGGCTAGCTAGTCTAATCAATTATGGTCAGCGGTCATGGCATTTTATCAGGCATTGCATTTCCAGTTAGGTTTCTAGAAGCGGAAAAATTAGTAGGCAAGGACTATCCAGATTTAGAAAACTAATACGTAAATTCTTATGCGTTGAAATATTTTTCTTCGATACAAAAATTATGGTTGCCTTAGTTCAG
The DNA here is from genome assembly GCA_946902875.1 of Nematopogon swammerdamellus. Lineage (NCBI taxonomy): Eukaryota > Metazoa > Arthropoda > Insecta > Lepidoptera > Adelidae > Nematopogon > Nematopogon swammerdamellus. Next base: position 18,109,675 of record OX336345.1, read on the forward strand.
CCAGTGCTCAAACATTTTGGTAATTTTTCGTTTATATTAAAATTATATCAACAATAATTGAAGTATTTCCGTGTACCGTATCCGCTAGAGATTGTATGTTACAAAATATGTGATCAGTCAAACCGCTCCCCACGCATGTGTGAAGTTCATTTTTCCTAATAATTGGATGAAAGTAAGATAATACGAAGGCGAGCTTCCTCTACACTACAGTATGTTGTTAAATTGCTTTTCACAGTATATAATGTAGACATCTATACATAAACATGCGTACATACATGTACATTCAATTGGCGGGTGTTCGGAGCTCCTTGGCGACGGCGACCTTCGACCGACGACGACGTGCACCAATGAGATGTTTATCCGACTGCGCGGAGCAAAAAAAAATTTTTTTTTATGGTAACTGACACGGTTGACTTACATAACCTACAACATCCGTGATTTCAGCCCATAACACCGGGTCAACTTGGTGCCACGTCAGTGCTTCCCTTCGGTCGTGAAAATGTGATTAATCTTTTTCGAGAATTGTATGTATGTCTATTTCTATGTCATGCTCTGTAGCCTAAACGGCTTGATGGATTTTAACATATTATTATGTATACCTACTATGTATTATGTATGTATGTATATTAATGTCGCAAAGGCGACTAAGGGATATGACTGCCTTCTTGTATTACTAGGTAGTAGGGTTTAACCCGCCCGGCTTGGTACCACCGAACCGAATGAAGGGTCGGTCGAAACGGCTATGTAAATAGTTTCTGTTTTCCGTCCAGTTCAGTGTGTAGCCGGCACGACCGAAGGGAAGCACTGACGTGGCACCAAGTTCACCCGTTGTTATGGGCTGAATTCGCGGATGTTGTAGTGATGTAGCCAACCGAGTCAGTTTCCATTAAAAAAAAATTATAATTGGAATCGAAAGTAAAGAAAATTAAAAATAATTTCCATAAAGAATTATAATTTTTTTGCCTTTTGAAAGAGTCGGGGGTTTTTTAATTTGTAATTGTAATTTTTAATTTCATTTAGATAGATAGAATGATATAAACTATTTACTGATTCACATACATTTTACAAAGGTAGCATATAGTTTATTATAATAACACGCGGTGCGAAGTCGACCTTATTCGATTTCTTCCAATCGATCTTTGGATATTTGAGACGTGCTTACATTGAAACATAAGTAATAGCCAAGAAAGCAATAAGTAGGAATACGAAATAAAAATTCATTTAATGTGACAAATTTATTTTAATTGTTACTAAATTATCTTATATTAAGCATTCTGAACACAATTAAGACGTGTGCAGACTTAACAGGTTTTTTTTCAGATCTTCCATTTGTAGATCTTCTGTTCGCCCACAGGCGCATTGAATTCGCCCCTAAACACGAAAATAAAAATTTCGCTTGTACCTTGCCAAGAGTACAGTGTGTGCGTATGTAAGGGTGAGAGAGTTTGTGTATGTTCCCCTCACATACTGAGGGTCCATTTATCTTTTTGTAACGTTTGCCGGTAGGTGGGCAACAATACTAGACAGGCATTATTTTGTTTGCATTTATATCTCATACAGTATTGATGCGAAGCTTTGTGTACGTCGGGATGCTCGTTATTTTGTTTTGAATGACGTAATTCCAGACAAGTGCATTTATTTTTTATGTGCGATGTAATCAGTTCGTATAGACAATGAATCGAATACAGAATATTTTATAATTGGTATCTTGATGAGAGAGGACATTAAGATAAGAAATTTAAAAAATAATATCTGGTCGACTGTCCGTCGGATCATAAGCACATCTGGGCGCGGTCAGTGGACGCATGGGTGACCGCTCGACTGTTGGAGGCTGACCGTGGTTCGAATTCCACGTAAAACTGTAGGTACCTTATGTTTTTACCTTACTAGGTGGTAGGGTTTAACCGACCTGAACTGAATGAAAGGTCGGTTGAAACGGCTATTTAAATAGTTCGTGTTTTCCGTCGACGTTCTACAAGGTAAGAAGGGAAAGGACTTACATTAAAAAAAATTTATTGAAATTGAAAATTGTAAAAAAAACAACAAAATATTTTTATAAAATCAATTAAGACAATGAAAATTAACAAATTTTATAGATTGACACATGGCATCGTACTATAATTCATACAAAACACACAGACATTTACTTGGTCATTATTTCAACCCTTTGGCGTCGATATTTAACATCATAATCGAATAATATCTACCAACAATATAGGCATAAGTCGAACAAGTGTGACTATCGACTATTGTGGGCAAAGGGACACGAAATTTAGCGTGTTGAATCGCATAATACCTTTAATGTCCTTATGTCATTGTGACTACCTATGTCTACTGGTCCATAGACTTATGAGTTATACTAGTGAAACCAGATATTGTAAGCAACATAACGATGGCAAGTTGACGAAAAATTATTCATTGTGTATTTTAAAATTTTCATTATTTGTTTTTATTATATATCTAAATACTAAATATTTATTAATAGTATCTATGGATGGATGGATGGGACCGCTAAGTAAATAAAAAATAAAAACTCAGAGCTGCGCGGGAATTTACTTAGCGGTCCACCGATTCTTTTAAGTTAGTAAAGGCAAATTATTTTTGACTTTTTAAGAGTCGGGTTTTTTTTATTTGTAATTTTTTATATCAATATTTTAGCATAGGTATTTACAAAATCCATTGCGACTCACATTTGGATAATATTTGTGAGTATGTACTCGTACGTTAAGAATCCGCGGTGCTTAGGACATTTTTGTAAAGATAAAAATATTTTGAATACACTCATATCGGTTGCGAAAAAATATGTTGCACCCAGTATTGCAATAGTATATTTTCAACCATTTTTTATATATAAAACACATTATAATGTATCTTTATGTGCCTGACCAATGAACACTTTGATTTGTTTTATCTACTCCAATATTTATCACAGTCTGTGTCAAGATTTAATTTATAGGTTTTGTCAAATTCTCAATGTTGTTACGATGGCGGTGTATAATACGGTAATTGTTATAACACATGCTATTCGCGAACTACCAAAAGGGGTGATTTTTGACGCCCGAACATTCTCTAATGTCCCCGTTGCATTGGTGATTGCAGGATTCGTTAGCTGGCATTCACTTGTGTGACACTTCGGCTTATGATTCATGTAATCATAAGAGTTTTTTTTGGTTTTTGATGAGGAGGGTGAATGAAAAACGTGTAATACTCTGTGGCCGGTTTTGTATATTATATTATTCATATTAAAAATTTACTCTAAGCTGAGTTATCAAATAAAAAATGTGTCATGAAATAATTATGATATTTGATTCAAGGGAATTCTGGTTCGCCTGCACCTCAAGCAACCCAAAAGTTAACTAAAATATACGCGTTGTGGTATTAAGCTCAAGTGAGCTTTATACCTTTTTTGAGATTATACGTAATTTGTATGAATCGGTGTTAAATAAAGAATAGCCCTCGCTACCGGCGTGGCGGTACGGTGCGCAACGGCAGCGCACGCACGAGGATCAAGATCCATGAAAGGACTGCGTGTCGTCGCCCCGCAGCCGGTGGATACGGAGCTCTCCGAGATGGGGGTGGTGGTGGCCTACGTGTCTAGTACCACCACCTACCGCTCGAAGCTTAGTCTCGCGTCGTCTCGGAGAGCTTCGTAGCCACAGCCTGCACCCGCCGGCGGCGTGCTTGGCGGTCCGCCTCCCGCCGCCGGCGAGAATACCGTTTTTTTGTTTTTGTATATTTGTGTTAATTTTGTATAGGTATTTTATTTTATAATTATATAAAATTAATGTAAATATGCAACGAAAAGCGTGAAAATAAAGAAATAAAATAATTAAAAAATAGAACTGAAAAAATAAATACAATTATTACTTATTTCATATAAATATTGATCTGAAACATGGAGCGACATAAATGCATAAGTTCGACATAAATGCAATTAACAAACTCAGAATTCTGAATCTAATGCACTGGAATGAAATGAAAACATTCTTTATTTCACGCTCTTAAATACTAATAGTAGTAATATACTCACTTTCTTATATAATTAATACTTAAATCAATACATTCAATCAAATCTGTACCTATATTTAAAGGTTCATATTTAGGTACATACATTACATACATAAATATCTTCATACATTACATGACATATTGCAGTTTATAAACAAACTTCGAGTACAAATACACATGGAGACATTATGAGTTTGACAACATTAAATGTTCGATAAAATACATTTAAAAATGTTTTGGAGAGCAGGAAAAGTGGTGTTTTTCGTCTAGTTCAGTGTAGCCCGCAAGCCTAAAGTGAAGCACTGTCTTGGCGCCTAGTCTGCCAAGGTGTGATTTGCTGACAAACAAGAATTTATTCAGTTTGACGTGCATAATCACTCCATTCAGTATTTCATACCTTACTCCGGACACCCTGCGATTGTCTTTATCGTGTGTGTCGTCACACAAACAAGTCTCATTCAATTCATTCGCATCAGTAGCATTGACAGATAAATCCGCGTAAGCTTTTTTACGTGTTTAAATTGAAATTCTTTCAATCGAAGCTGCTTCGAGAGCTATAGGCGTTACGTCTCACGATGGCGCGACGATTTTTTATATTTTCCTACAATATAGCTTAAATAACTCTAAAACCGACCTTACGCACTCAATATTGTTCATCTGTCTATTAATAAAAATAAATATGACATCTCATGTTCGTATGTAATCAGTACCTACATCAATATGCAACTCTCATCAGCTCACAGCTTTGCATGTTTTTTATAATAAATCATTTCAAATCAAATCATTTCATCATCAATATTTGATTATATGATTAACGACAGTTAAACTAATAAAAATATTATACGTCGTCGGCGACGCCACTTTCAATGGGAATTTGCAAAGATTTGCATCAACTATGATTATTAATGAAATTTTACTTTTCCATGGATTATTCTCTGATTGTATTGTATTGTTTATTGGACATTCATATGGCAGTTAGACTGCACTCGAACTTGTCACAAATTTGTCTCTGAATCCGATAATCATAAGATTATCTCGCGGAATTTCATAATCTCCTCTTCTCATAATACTAAGATTAGTGGAACCATAGCGCATAATATTATAAGGATAAAGTAGTGCCGTGTGCACTGTGCATAGTAGAATGTAAGAAATTGCATTCTGTAATAACTTCGCCCTCAGAGAAGACAATTTAAAAATACTTGTTGACATATTAAAATAATAATAACATCAAGAACATAAAGATGTGTCAGAAGACTGAGTCGCGAAATTCAATCTAATATGTCGAATGATAGTATGTAATGTTAATTTTTGTTCAAATAAAATTTTAAAATTTAACTTGTTTTAATTAAAGTTTTATATAATTGTCATCATGGGCATGTTTAGATATTTAAATAACATTACAATTTTGAACATGAAGATCACAGAGTAAATAATCACTGCGTTTTAAGAGACGGCACTCGCGAACAAAAAAAGAAAACAAGCGTTTCTATGCATGGAGTATTTCTGAAGTACCAACATGAAAAAACTAAAACCACGCACACATACGTAGTCACACTAATACATGCACACACACAGATGTACCCGTGTAGATGACCATACAGGTTATGTTTTTATTTTAAAAAGGGGAAATTAAACAATTATAAGTTTGAATTAAAGCATTTTATTTGTTTGTATGTTCTCTACTGCCAATTAGCCCGGATATATTCGATGAAGCTATTGTAAGCTAAGTTCAACACCTTAGTATCTATGAATTAAAAATAATAAATAACAATAATGGGTCCTGCAATTCACCGTGTTTGAACATAATATTATCCCGATGCTTCGGCATGTCAGAGTCCAGGAGCAAAGCCACAGAACGTACGTTTAAGCCAGATGATCGGAGTCAGGTTCAAAGCCACAGGTTGTCGTATTAGCGAGATTTTCGAAGTCCAGAGTAAAGCCAAAGTTGTTAAATTTCCCAAGCACAAAGTCACAGCAGAAGAACGTTGTTTCGTATAATTCGTATCGAAAGCCAAAATAGACAGACACAGTGATTGATAAAATAACGTATTTCTCCACAGCACGGCACACGTATTAGTTTAGGCCAAAGAATATAATGTTTAGGTCGACATGCAGCGCTGCCAGACGTAATTGGAGTAAAATCGGTATTAGATATTTCGAAATTCGTATTTTCTATTAAAAGTTTTACAGGAAATCCCTATTTTATTTTATTTTATGTAAAAGTCCTTTACAAATCAAGTTGCGTAAAAATCCGTATAGGTAAGTGATAAATTTCGCTGAAAACTCGCGTATTCTTAATCCGTAATCTTTCTTGAAAATCCTTATGAATCCGTATGTATGGCGACACTGACGAATTGTACATTTTTTTCTTATGTTGGCATAAATGAGTACCTGGCACGGTACTATCGCAAATTTGTTTGAAGTGTCCAGGCACTGATGAAGATTATGTCGAAAAGAGCCTAAACTAAATTATATCATAATAATATATTTGTCACATAAAAAATATTTTGATAGCTTGATAGTTGTCTTGTCCGTATACTGTGCTAAACGTGGTGGTCGGTGTTGTGCTGTAATTTACCAGATTCCTTATAGCACAACACCGATTACTCTGCTTACCCTGATTGTCGGGATACAGCGTGTGTTATGTATGTATGTATGTATGTATAAAAAATATTATAATTATTTAAACATAAATTCTAAGTGAAGTTCTACGTAGTAAACGGTAAAGCATGTGCCTTCGTAAGATGCAACACGTATACAATGTTTATCGGATTTCATTTCCCCTTGAGATCCGCCTTAACGCGTGTGTCTTCACTTATTTACGCATTAAGAATTTTTTTTCGTATTAGGATTTGCATGTGACTTGAATGCCTGCGTGTTTCAGTGAAATGTTCGAGCAATTTGATGTAGGGAGATTTAAATTTTCCGTGTAGGTATGGTAATATAATAGATTACGTTAGAGGTGAATTTGTTCTTTTTCTTTGGGCACCGTCTTCTACGAAGATTTGCTACCATTAGGGTCAATTCCATCTTCGGTGGTGTAACCCGGTAAAGGAACTGTGTACTGCCGTTGTACTAGTGGCATCAGGGAGGTTTTTCCATAAGGGCACATGGGGCACGAGCCCAGGGTCCTCAGCTAGATGAGGGCCCCAAAGCAAGTATCTTATCTGCCCAAAGTGCCGACGTCGTCGTCGTCGTTTATACCGAAAAAGAGGATCTCAGATTTTTAGTGTATTTTACTAAGAATTGCCGATAAAATTTCAAAATTGTAATCTGCTGGGGATTCCCTGATGTCTCAAACTTCAATCTTTCGTTTTGTTTACTTGCTTGTTATAAATAACTTATGAAATAAAAGTACATACTGATGTTTTCATTCAAGTTTCTTTTTACTTTCTAAAACTTTCCCAAAATCTGTGTGCCCAAGGGCTCCTGCATGGCCTAAGACGGCCTTGAGTGGCATATCTTCAGTGTAGACATACGCTGTGGCGTCTTGAGGTTTCGTTTGCCTTAGATCTTCCACCTGGACTTTTTCTATAAACAGCCAGCACTGTCTGCGCCCAAGAGTCCAGTGGAAGATCAGACGTTTAAATGTTTTTTCTTTTTTATGGAAACTAACACGATTGGCTACTCACCTACAACATCCATTAAGTCCACACCTCAGATCAGGAAATCTGAGGTCCACACCCACCACAACACACCACGAACTAGGTGCCATGTCAGTGATTCTCTTTGGTCGTGCCGGCTACACTGAACTGGAAGGAAAACACGAGCTAATAACCGCTTCTAGCGACCTTTCATTCAGTACGGTGGTATCAATTCGGGCGGGTTAAACCCTACCACCTACATAGTAAGGTAAGAAGAGAACTACAACGGGATTTAGAACTTATAGATGAAGATAGGAAGGACTTATAGACTAAAATGGATTTAACCTTCAGACGTCGGTATTTGTCGGTTACTGAGAGGTGAATTCCAGTGATTCAATACTTGCAAGCTAACAACTGTTTTTCCATGAAATTACTGTTGAAATCATCATAGTAAGTATAAAGTTACTTAACTCACTTAGGTTTACCAGTGATACGTACATGTACATGTACGTGTAGCCGACATGAAATGAAGGGAAGCACTGACATGGCACCTAGTTCACCCTGTGTTATGGGCTGACATCACGGATGTTGTAGGTGATGTAGCCAACCGTGTCAGGTTCCATAAAAAAAAAAAAAAAAAAAAAAAAAAAAAAAAAAAAAAAAAAAAATACGACCGTACTGAATGCAAGTAATTCTGAATAATAAATTAATTAGTTTTTTTTTCTAGAAGGATTGTAATAAACAACCATATTAGGTCACGAAATCAAATAAAATCAAATCAAAATATGTTTATTGCTCTTAAATTTTTTTTTAAAAAGGTACAGCTTAAGTCTAATAATCTATAACTATTTTGAAAGAGTGACTAATTAATACTGGATATAATTTTTATTGAATTAAATATTCAAAATAAAAACAAACAATCGGCTGTTAAATAGCATTTATAATGTTTTGACAATGCACCAATGTGTCGCGGAGTGGAGCACCAGATGTATCGCATTACAACTTCATTTTAATCTAATCCAAAACGAACAGGGACGGCGAATGTGATTCCGGTGGCACACGGGGAAAGTAGTGTGGGACATACCGGTTCTATTTATATTATCATAGTGTAGGTGCACATGGTGCTTTTTACCTGTTACGTACCGTACGTACCGTTACCTGTTATTTGAAAACAAAAATAGGTAAATAATTTTTGTATCTATTGACATTCAGCGGTAGAACTTTTAAATAAATAAAATTTAATATAATATCTTAATTAAATTAGGCCGCAAGTGTTCTAGGAGCATTTGAAAACGCCCCTTTGTTAGTTATTTTAATGTTTGTTAGGTAGGTTTTTAATGCTTTAGTTGTATTACTTTTTTATATTTTATGAAAATAAATGCTTCTAGAATTAGGTTATATTTTTCCTTATAATTACTTTATTATAATCATATGACATAGATATACAACAGTATTATGATTATATTTAATTAAATAAAACGAAACTAAACTAATAACAATTGGCGACAAATTTGTTCCAACTGAGCACAGACAACGACGTCGCATATTGCGCCGATTTGCAATTGGAGCCATTTTGCCGAGAAGTACACAAACCTACAGGTTAGTTAAGGCGTAACACAAAAAATTATATAAAATAATACAAGTGCGACTATAATAAAATGTATATTAATATAATTTTATAAGTAATTTTTTAAGTTTATATATATATATATATATATATATATATACAGAGTGTCCCAAAACTGAAAGTCAAGCGGGAACCAGGGAGTAGGCCAGTTTATGAGTACCCAAGGAAAAATAAGAAAAAAAATCGGAGTCATTTGTTTTTTATGATAATATAAGCATTTTTGAGAAACGTTGAAAATTTACATTTTTAGGTACTACGACAACAAATTTACAAATATAATTGTTAAAAAAAATTATTGGTAGCCTAAATAACTCTGCTATTTATCAGTATCCCAAACAAAACCAGAATGCCTGTAGTTTTACCAAAAAAAATATTCAGTTCAATTTGTTTCTAAAAAAATAAATGACTCCGATCTTTTTTTTCTTATTTTTCCCTGGGTAGCTATAACCTGGCCTACTTCCTGGTTCCCGCTTGACGTTGAGTTTTGGGACACGGTGTATATATAAACTTTCAATAATTTTATAAGTAATATTAAAAATATAAAGAAACGATTAATTCTATCTGTCTGTCCGTGTCCAGGTGGACACTGAATGCCGCTGGCATTTGCAACCCTCGCATGCGACCGAATGTCCATGGGTGTCATCGTATGGTTGGCTCGGCGCTACATGTCGCACTTTCTTTAAAAATAATATACAGAATTTGTACACCAAACTAAAACTAATAAAAACATCTAACAAATGTCCTGTCCGGTCGGCATGGCATTCGCAATCCCCGTGCATCACAGAATGCCCATGGGCATCGTTAGACACCTACTTGTAGGTGAAACGATGCCACAGGTCGCGCAATCCATAAAACAAAATTAAAAAAAATAAACAATCTACGAAGAGCTTATTTCATAATTCGACCTGCGCCAGTCCCATAGATTTCTTTCCCCAAATTCCGCTCCCCGTCTCCGCAGCGATCTCGTTCGGAACTCCGTAAAGTACGAAATAATTTCACGCGTCACGTGACGCGGACCCCGAAGAGTAATGACCCGACAATACGCCTCTTGCTACAGGACAACTCAAAATTGCCTCAAACTCTCGGTGGACTTAGCTTACGGTGTCTGAGCATAATTTTTAACAAATAAAAGTAAACGAGAGAATTTTTTAAATTCTAAATTCAAAATGTGGTATAGATATTTTTTTTTTTTTTTATGGAACCTGACACGATTGGCTACATCACCTACAACATCCGTGATGTCAACCCATAACACCGGGTGCACTAGGTGCCATGTCAATGCTTCCCTTCATTTCATGTCGACTACACTGAACTGGACGGAAAACACGAACTATTTTTACATAGCCGTTTCGACCGACGTTTCGCTCAGTGTGGTGGTACCAATCCGGGCGGGATAAACCCTACCACCTAGTAAGGTAAGAAAGGAAGGGACCTACAGTTTTACGTGGAATCCGAACCACGGTCTAGAGAAATAACTAAGTTTTTTATACTGTCTGTCCGAGGGCTGTATCTCTTGAACCGTAATAGGTAGCCCGTTGAAATTTTCACAGAATATGTGTTATTTATGGCTGATATAACAAAAAATAATAAAAATAAGAAAAAGTAAAATAATCACGGGGTCCCCGAACATAGGAACTAAAATGTCTATGCGCGCCATCTACCGAAAAGAGTATGAAGCATTTTAACTAATACATAGATGGCACGAGTGGTGCTGACCATGACATGGCGATACGGAACCCTCCGTGCGCGAGTTCGACTCGCACTTGGCCGGTTTTTTTTAGTAACCGCTGCGCAGTCAGTGTCATACATTGAATATAACATATTTGTTCTATGTTTTTATTAGAACACGAAAAATTCAAAAAACCTGCTAATTAAAAATTATACTCGCTCAATACATAATCGGGATTCAAATCCGTAATAAGACCATCTGTTCTATCCGAATTTAACTTTTAAACCATAACACCTCACGTGTTATATCGGCTCCAAAATCACCCTAATTAAAACACCCCACCACCTCAACAAATGTTTAGCTTGTCAGCAATCTACTTAATTGACACAAAACCAGCCAACATGAAGCTGGAACAATGCTTACGCTCCCACAAGCCACGTGCTTGCTTCCAATGTTTGACGATATGGCAGAAATAATTAAGAATGTTCATTGGTTCGTGCGGTATATTGTCAACAGTCGTTTCTGGAATAGGATTGAAAATGGATTGTTTACAGGGCAGGCTATGAAAAATAAATGACTGCCGATTGCTAGGTATTGATCGGCTTTTGTTTGTTTGAGATTTATTAGTTCGCCAGGAGTTGGGTGATTTTGCGGTTGAAAAGTTTAGAGGACATTTTAAAGCAATTTTGTGATTTATGTGAAGTTTGTATACATGCATGTTATACTGAAGTTGTGTCTGCTAATGTGTTTAAATACGTGCTAACTGAAGTCACGCAACAAGGTGTCTATTATCAATTTTAAGGTGGGTAAGTAAATATCTACATTTTAAGTGTAAATAAAAAAAAAATCTGAAAACAATTAAACAATATTTTCTGTTGTCATTTTATATTCTCTTTGGTAAGACCTAGGACATACTGTTCAAGCCTTATAGCCTGTTATGGCTAGACTAAATCTTAATCAAGACGAAACAAAGTTAAATGGTAAACCATATATTACTAAAATCCAAACAATTATATTTAAAATCAGAATTGTTATTTCAATAACGGTTGTTATACACTCCTATAAAATGTTAATTCAGTAAGAAATAGTAAAAATTCTGATGTCCAGAATTGATGCAGGGTAGAACGAGGACCACTCAATTTGTATGAGAGCGTTGCTCCTTGCATCAATGAGCAAGTGTCAAGGGTTTGAAAAAAGGGAGGGGACAAAATGTCGATAGCAAGATCTTGATAAATATTTTAATAAATTCTTCTTTGTTCTTGTTTTGAAAGCTATCACTAGTACATGCAGAGACTCAATTAAGATTTTTTTTTACATTTTCTTGGGTATTACTAACTTGCTGAAGTAAATATTTTAAAATAGCAATTTTAGTACCAACTGTCCCGCTAGAAGAGGTGCTGCATCTTTTTTATCCATACAAACAAATATTTACTTGATGATATTACTTGTACCCAATGAAATATAAAAAAAAATCAAATGATTGCCCTTTCTTATTGCACCCATTTTATGCTCAAGGTCGGACCCTCAGGTACAGCCAATTTCACCCCCCGGAGAGTTGCCTCGCTGGGGATTTGAAGATCTGTGGATTATAGGTATAGGTAAATATATTTCCCTGAAGTTCATTTTTGCCACCAAGCCCACCTTTGCAGTGCGACCAGTGTACCCACCACTACAACTTGAGAAGCTGGTGCGCTACTATCAATGGCATGTTTGCTGCCGGAGCAAACATGTCCTCTTGACAACAGGTCCGATAGAGAACTCGAAACTTCATACATAGATATTAATATGAGTGCCGGACTAAAAAGTAATTTTAAATGACTGCATCATCTACTGAATATTCCAATATAATAGGAATACATCAACAACACGTTTATCAACTAATATCATCATATTTATTAATCGATAACAACGTTTTATCGACTATCATACATCTCTACTCCATTGTCCAAATACCATGTGCATGTAGGGGTGCGCAGCAACGAGTTCAGTTTTTTTTTATTTTAATTGAAAGGATACTTAAATATTTACAAAACCCTTATGTCGGAATGATTTATGGCACAATTGTTTATTTGTTTAAGCTTTTGTTATGGTAGCACGGGACGTAATTATGTTGACAATATAGAGCACTTCTTTTAAATTTAATGCAGCTTGAAATTTTGACAATTTAGGATTTATACCGAACAGTTGTCTTGACATTTGACTACGTGTTGAAGCTTTGTTGATTTAGATTTATATTACACCGATGGCAACAAGAACAGAAATAAAAAAAAAGAATTTTGCTAGTTGAAATGGTTTAAAATTAATGTATTACATTCTAACTACACCAGAAATATTTTTTTCAAGCACTTATACATTTTCGAATTATGTTGTCTTTTAAAAATTTCATTGAATAATATTTAATAATATTATTATTATTTAATAATATTTATTCTACATAAATAAGTACATAAAATAATTTCAAAATAATATAGATTCAGTGATTCTAAGATCGCAGGCCATCAAAATTGAATTTTTAAGAAGACAAACATTAAAAAATAAAAAATAAAAAAACACATATACATCCATACATACATACCATACGCTATATCCCGACAATCTGGGTAAGCAGAGTAGTCGGTATTGTGCTGCAATTACTCTTGTAAATTACATCACAACACCGACCACCACGTATAGCAATGTATTAGGATAATATCTATATCAAGCAGAAAGTAAGGTACGAAGACCCACCTGCTGCATGACTGGTTGGAAGGATCGTGGCAAGGTTAGAGTTGGTTAGTCTGCCGTCCTTTAGCACGGCACCCTTTCCTTATCCCTTAGTCTTTTACGACATGCAGTGGGGCTATTCTTTTTAAGTACCGGCCCCACACAGAACAAACTAACAAACAAAACAAATACATGTGTACGTAGGTATCCATATTTATACATAAATATCAATGATTTGTTACTCCATTAAGACCTTTGCCTCTGCTTACCCCACTGGGAAACGGGTGTAACCTTTGTGTATTCTTTGAACCAAAATTATACACAGATACTTACTTAAATTCAACCATAATCTAAATACACAAATACGTATAAACGGCGAAACTAACCAAAAACTCATTACCAAATTAGCCCACATTACCTATGCTTTTAATCTTGACACCCGAATATATTACATCCCCTTATAAGATGTCCATTCAGCCAATTTACAACCCCAAAGATCGTACAGATAACCCGTAATGGGTACGCACATACGAGCATATTATACGTTTTGAGACAAACACCAACTGTTCTGCTTTTGACCGCTACAACCCTCTTTGTAAAACCACTAAAAGTCCAAAATGACAGGGATTTTTGGGGTGACATGACGTAAAATATTAACATGGTTTTGTACTTTAAGGGATCCGCTACAGTTTAGCGTGAATATCGACATAATATGGATGAAAGTGTATTAGGTACCTATGCAAAATGGAAAAAGATGAACCTTTGTAGGAATGAAAAATATTTCAAAACTAAGTTGGTGTAGTTTACATAATATATTTACTTCTTTCACAAGAAAAAAAAAACTAACTTTTACATAGAACGCTTTGAGTTTTACATTGACATTTTCGGCAACGATTTTAAGGAAAACATAGTGGCTGACTAGACTATAATCAATGCAATATTTTGTGAGATAGACATGAAAATTTCAGAGAATATTCCATAATAAAAAGGAATATTCCCATAATAAACGCAGAAACATATAATATAAAACAACGCTTATTTTTAGAACTGAAGAATCTAAAGCAATAACGCTTCAAGCAATTCATCTATTTGAAAAGCTCGAAACGTAACGCACCAATACGCTCCGCTTGTTCGAATTTCGAATGTTTTTGTTCGTCCCATTTCTTGCTCTTCCCTCGTCTCTGACTGACGTGAATGAATAATCAATCAGTGGATGCGAAAATTTGTTTGTGGGTTTCTTTCAGTCTTGTTTCTTTAGTCTCGCTTCTTTTAGTCTTGTATAGGACCACAGGGAAGTCGCTAGGGACCAAGCCGGCTTCCGTCTGAAGGTGATTCAAAGAAATGTTCGTCTATTGTTGCCGCCTACCGTTTGTGGACGGCGCGACAACATTTTTGGTAGCTTTAAGATGATTATGAGTTGTTTATGAGGCGCAGGCAGGACGAATGAATGTTATTTTTTTTAGCCGTTAATTTTGATAATGGAACATTCTTTCGAAGCCAAATCGGACACATCGTGTGCAAAATTTAACGGCGTTCAATTACGAAAAGATTCTTATACGCTCAAGTTTCTGCCTTCTCCATCGGTAGACAGGCGTGACGTTACCTACACGAGTTTGACGTTACGTATGAATGTAACCAAGCTTAAGTTTATCACCACTATAAATTAAATCGTTTTATTTTTAACAATGTTTGGTTTGATTTTTATAATATATATTTTGTACACAATAAATTTTTAACCAACCCATATTTTACATAATATTTCGAATTTTATTAGTCGTCGTCAGATAACAAAATATTATATATGAAAAATTTTCTATCTGACGACGACTAATAAAAGTCGAAATATGTGTTTTTTTTTTATTTATTGTTTATCACAACTCCAACATAAAATGAAAACTGAAACTGAAGCACCGGGCAACAAGTACAGAGTACAAAGCAACAACAAGTAGGTATGCATCACTCAAGCATTATCAATATCAGTTAGCGTTTTAATGTCCACTGTTGAACACACGCCTCTCTCATATTTCTCCAATCCTCCCGGCCAATATCCCGGCCTATGGCAAAACGGATCTGTAAACAAAATACCAAATAGTTTTTATTACGTCGCCGCAGCGACGTAATAAAAACTCTTTGCAAAATACATCAAGCAACAAACGATACAAATCAAGCAACCGGCAACATCAACACTACAGACCTTTTCTCCCAGAAATACTCTTCCGTTTCAGATTACCAGCAAATTTGGGAAAAAACTTGCCAAATAAATCGGCCTCTCGCAATGAGCGCTCGCGATTGGTCGATTTCCCCCGAGACCACGTGCTCGCCTGTGACAAGACTCTTAATTTCTTCGCTCATCTGAACGAACGTGTTCTTACAAGGTCGAAAGGGTTGGTAGGCAGTAGGGGTTGATATTAGTTTTCTTGTAGTTTTATATAGTTTTGTGTAGTTGTACGATTGTGTGGGTGAATTGGTAGGAATTCTCCCCCTTGCAGCGTATAACAGTAGATTGATTATAGTATAACTTAACTTTTATATCGATACTTTTATATCGACGCAACAGTTAATTTTTTCCCAAAGTTTCCACTAACTTTGGGAAGAAATTAACTGGAGCTATCTAGCGACATTCATAATATTCATAGTCGTGTACGACATTCATAATATTCATATCGTGTTTATGTTGTGTTGTGTTGTGTTGTGTTGGGTCGACGACATGAAGTACGTCGGCGGAAAGCAGTTGTTCCGTTCCGCTGAAGGCCTGGAGGACTGTAGAAACACTGAAGAGGCGTATGTACAGCAGTGGACGCATACGCGCTGACTGACTAACGGTCTGAGTAGGGTACAGTAATACACAATATAAAAAACTGTTTTAAAAAATCCCTGAGTTAGAAGAAACTTAATTATGGAAATTCGATTTCTAGTTTCCGAGAAATTCGTGGACAAACATACATACATAAAAACATACAAACATAAATGCATACACTTATGAAATTTATGCAAACAAACCTGTTTAAAAAGCCCACATAGACTAACATATACAAATATTGTGCAATTTCAACGATATTACATACATACGGGTCGAATTGATAACCTCCTTTTTAGGTTTCCGTATCCCGTACGGAAGTCTATTACTAAGCCTACGCCGTCTGTCTGTCTATCCGTCCGTCCGTCCGTCCGTAATAATAAACAAATATAGAAAAAGTAAAAAATTAAGGGGGTTCCCATACAATAAACGTGTTTTTTTATGTTTTTTTGTGGTTCGGAAACCTCGGTGTCCGAGTCCGACTCGCACTTGGCCGGTTTTTTGAAGAAGTCGGTTAAAACATTAATATTATACCTGATATACATAGGTAAGGACAAACTAAATATACATACTATTTACATATACCACATATTTACTTACTGTGATCTGAACATAGAAAACATTATTTTTAGATCACAAAGTTTACCAGGACAGGAAGTGTTTAACGCATGCTTCCGCATTATTGCCGCTTACAGAGATCTATATGTATGCAATTCATTCACAAATGTATGGTCGAGCTGTGTTACATAAATTATAATTGCATTCCCTTTTTATAACAGTTTTATTTTATTTATTTTATTTTAATATTTAATTATTGAAAAAAAAAAATCTTGCCGAAACCAGGGATCGAACCAGGGACCTTTAGATCTTCAGTCTAACGCTCTCCCAACTGAGCTATTTCGGCCGGTGGTAACCGCGATGTAGTAAGCGGTCACCTTTCATTAACTCTGCACATATCAATCATCCAATTATGTTATTATTAACTTGCATGCGTAGTGAGTGAGTGTATGTACTTATATACCTATATACATTGATAAGATAATGCGGTGACAACAATAAACAGTACATATTACGTATACTAGTTACCGTGTGGGGCCGTTACTTAAAAAAAAATAACCCCACTGCGTATCTCCTCGTGCATGTCTCAAAAAGCGACTAAGTGAAAAGAGGCCGTGCTAAAGGTCGACGGGATCGCCACTTCTCACCTTGGCACGTACCTTCCACCGAGTCATGGGGTTATTTCGTATTCGTCACCGTTCAATTTTGTATGAAAAATTCGGTTTCTTGCACTAATTCTTCGCATTCGTCACCAGTTTTGGGCAGGTACAGTTGGGAGATAAAATAAAAGTCAATAATCAATAATATTTTTTATTTACCATGAATGTTTATTGATTTATTATACATGCAGTTTCTAAAATGAATAACAGTCACAGAGTATGGGTAAGGGTTAGTCTCGTTTCGCCACCGGCCAATATTGTATGAAGAATTCATTTTCATACGTTTGTAGCGTTTCGTCACCGCAATATTATTGTATCAAATTATTGTAGCGTTTCGCCACCCGAGTTCGACCAGGTACATTCAGGATACAATAAAAGTGGCAAGAAGGTTCTTCTGAAAAAAAACCCCAAGTGCGAGTCCGACTCGCGCACCGAGGAAACATAACTTCTTCCCTTCGGCCGAATTACCAGTAAAGCAGCAGTGGCAAGAAGGTTTTCTGTGGTAAAAATAAAAAAAACAGCCAATTGCGAGTCCGACTCGCGCACCGAGGCAGCCAGAATAACCCTTTTCATTCGGCCGAAGTACCAAGAAAGCAGCAGTGGCAAGAAGGTTCTTCAGTGGTCAAAATAAAAAAAAACAGCCAAGTGAGAGTCCGACTCGAGCACCGAAGAAACGAGAATAACTTCTTCCATTCGGCCAAAGTACCAGGAAAGCAGCAGTGGCAAGAAGGTTCTTCATTGGTCAAAATTTAAAAAAGGGTTGGAAAAATTTGAAAAATATCATGGTTGTCGGAAATCATTTTTTTCTTAATTTTAAACGATACTGTCTGGTATATTTTTGTAAGGTACTGTTCGATATCATACGTACCATTTAACAACTTTTCCAGACAGGAATTACTGATGATTTCGTCTCTCCTAATATATGCAGGACGTCTTTATGCGGGGGAGAAAATGTGCCTCAACTGAGAATGCCCCAAACGTGAATGAATCACTGAAATGACCTTATATAATAGGTTGGTATGGGTAAGCTTTATGAGTTCAACAAAATCCCACCAAAAACATATAATATAAAAAGATGCCAAGTCTCGCACGCAACCTTTCCACAGTTTCCACCGTAAAAAGTTGTAAGATCCCATGCAGAGCCAAGTCTTTTCATATCATTGAAGCCCGAATTCAACAATGTTGCCATAAATTATATTTTCTACTTAATAATAATCAATATTTAGTTACTCCTCTTATATTAAACATCTTCATTTCTATAAAAAAAAACACCTTGACTTGGCAATCGGACAGCTAAAATTTTAATATTATAACAATAATATGAACGAATCTAATACCAGTTTGTTACATACATATACTATACACACGCTGAATCCCGACAATCGGGGTAAGCAGAATAATCGGTATTGTGCTGAACGAACTCTGGTAATTTTTTTTTTTTTTTATTGAAACTGACACGGATGGCTACATCACTTACAACATCCGTGATGTCAGCCCATAACACCGGGTGAACTTGGTGCCACGTCAGTGCATCCCTTCGGTCGTGCCGGCTACACTGAACTGGACGGAAAACACAAACTACATATTTACATAGCCGTTTCGACCGACCTTTCATTTAGTGCGGTGGTATCAACCCGGGCGGGTTAAACCCTACCACCTAGTAATATAAGAAGGGAGTCATATCCCATAGGGAGAGATGCAGTGGGGCTATTCTTTTAAAGTACCGGCCCCACACGGTACAAATTACATCACAACACCGACCACCACGTTTCGCAAAGTAGGTACCTATTCGAACAAGATTCAATCGATCAAGCAGCAAGTAAGGTACGAACACCCACCTGCTCCATGCTATGTTTACTTTGTTGTAAACTGAAAAAGAATCTTTACGAAGCGATCTGCCAAGTCAAGGTGTTTTTTTATAGAAATAAAGATGTTGAATATAAGAGGAGTAACTAAATATTGATTATTATTAAGTAGAAAATATAATTTATGGCAACATTGTTGAATTCGGGCTTCAATGATATGAAAAGACTTGGCTCTGCATGGGGTCTTACAACTTTTTACGGTGGAAACTGTGGAAAGGTTGCGTGCGAGACTTGGCATCTTATTATATGTTTTGGTGGGATCTCATTTCTTTTTGTAGGTAGTCTTCCTTTTTTTCTTTTCTGGTATTATTTCTTGCACGTCAGCTACACATTTTCTCAAAACCCACTCCCTATCTCTGTTAGTTTTTCTCAGTGGCCTTGGTGTAACAACTTTTGACAAGTCTGGGCGGTAAGTGGATCTAAGTCGATTATATTCGGCTATTGCGGACTCCTGAGCTTTGATGCTACCAAAGTCTACATTGATTAGATGCAATCCGGCCAGACTTGTCACTCTCGACAGTGCTACGTACGGTTGACCGCACGTGAACACTGAAGAGCCGATGTCTATCACATTTAGACACATTTCCACACATTTAGACACACAATAATAAAATTAATTTATTTAATTATATATTAACTATGTATGTATGTACTTTCCACAATTTATTACTGGAAATATTTTAAATTCTATTAAGCGTATGTGAGGGAGTGTGTATCTGTTTGTGGGTGGATGTGTGCGTTTGAATTAAGTACCTACTGTGACTAAACCCATAATCTAGAATAGCTAGGTACGCTACGTAGCGTAGGTACTATATTGATAGCCTGTACGTAGTACTAAGTACTTATAGTGTTATAGTTTACCTACTTGACCTTCCTACAGCTATATATATGTTATTATACATACTTGACAGAGTTACTTATGCAACTGACAAAATTACTTGTCATAGACTTTGTATGGAAAGGTAAGTTTACCATACAAAAAAAAACTGGGCTCCAATTTTAGGATATTTGAGTTTTTCCTTTCGTTGTGGGCTAAACATTAGCTGAATCCAAAATATCAAGTTTTTAGGTCTGCTGGAAGTACCTTAGATTTTTTATTATGCATAGGTTTTGTATGGAAACGTAAGTTTAATACCCTACACAAAGAAAACTGGGCTTCAATTTTAGGATGTTTGAGTTTTTCCTTTCGTTGTGGGCTAAACATTAGCTGAATCCAAAATATCAAGTTTGTAGGTCTGCTGGAAGTACCTTAGATTTTTGATGATGCATAGGTTTTGTATGGAAATATAAGTTTAATATCCTACACAAAGAAAACGGGGCTTCAATTTTAGGATGTTTGAATTTTTCCTTTCGTTGTGGGCTAAACATTAGCTGAATCCAAAATATCAAGTTTGTAGGTCTTCTGGAAGTACCTTAGATTTTTGATGATCGGTGAGTGAGTGAGTCACAAAAAACCGGAACTTTGACTAGCGATATCTCGCAAACTATAATAGGTACAAACTTATAATTTGGGGTATAGCTAGGTTCGGTAAGTACTCTTGGCAACTGATGTTTATCTTTATCCACAACAAAGATACAGGTGGGCCAAAAGTACCCTGAGTTGCTTCGAGAAAAGGCCGTGTTGCTTTTGCTCGACTTGGCGGGGGCACTGCCGTGCCCCCAGATTTTTGAATAAATTAAGTCGTCAACTGTACCTTTCATACAAATAGCGGATCGTGATGAATGCGAAGGTTTAAAAGTCACATTATTTTTACGGTGAAGAAAGCGAAGTTATACATATAGCCGGTGATGTCATGGTGACGAATACGAAATAACACAGTCATGCAGCAATTGGATCTTCGTGCCTTACTTGCTGATGGTGGTCGGTGTTGTGCTGTAATTTAGCAGTGTCCTTGCAGCACAACACCGATTACTTTGCTTAGCCCGATTGTCCGGATACAGCGTGTGGTATGTATGTTTGATTTATTATATGAACTACCTTATGAATGCTCGATAAACAATATAAAAATAATAAAATACACATATTATACATCTACAAAACAATTTTGTTATCTGACGACGACTTATAAAAGTCGAAATATAATATGTATAATATGTGTGTTTTACACTCATTATACACAAGCAATAAAAAAAACAATGAAATTTTATATAAGTACAATACATAAACCCACAGAACCCTAACATCTGAATCTATTAGTACTATACTTACTGCCTGGACAATTGTGATAAAAACATCAACGGGGTAAGAAAAGTAATCGGTGTTGTGCTGCAAGCACACTGTTAAATGCAGCTGAACATGTGTTTTTTAATTTATTGTGTACAAAATACAAAAGTAAAACCAAATATTGGTGTGAATAAAAATATTGAATTCACAATAAACAATATAATATAATGTACTAACGTGAGCGGAGGAGAATAAACTATAAGCGAGTGCTAGACCTGTAGCAGCTCGTGACTCGTATCTAACGCCATCTCCCGGCGTACTCGAACAACAGCATCACGCTGAGTTATTCCGTGCCCACTCCCGCGCCCTTTGGGAATATCGCGCAAATTATGGATATGCAAACGAAGTGTCGCTTTTACATTTTATACCGCCGCCGCCGTGCGAGGGGTGGAGGCTACGGGGGTGAGCGATGAGGTGGAAGGCACGCGAGAAAGAAATAAACAGACATTGGGTAGTTCTATTCTCTGCTATCTTAATCGATACGCGCTGGGATTAAAATGCCTTTTAAAGGTGTGTCTGGCTTTTACAAGTATACGCCCATTAGCTTTAAAGAAGCGTGTATTTGAATGGAATTGCTGAAAATGGATAGTAAGTACCGTGTGGGGCCGGTACTTTAAAAGAATAGCCCCACTGCATCTCTCCCCGTGTATGTCGTAAATGGCGACTAAGGGATATGACTCCCTTCTTATATTACTAGGTGGTAGGGTTTAACCCGCCCGGGTTGGTACCACCGCAATGAATTAAAGGTCGGTCGAAACGGCTATGTAAATAGTTTGTGTTTTCCGTACGGCTCAGTGTAGCCGGCACGACCGAAGGGAAGCACTGACGTGGCACCAAGTTCACCCGGTGTTATGGGCTGACATCACGGATGTTGTAGGTGATGTAGCCAGCCGTGTCAGTTTCCATAGAAAAAAAGTAAGTAGTAAAAACATGACCCTGCTTTTTGTTTCGCGCAGTCGGGCAAAAGGCTAAAATTATAATTTATAAATTCTAATTTCAACTTCCAATTCCACTTCCAGCATAATAAACAGAGAAACTTTGGTTTCAAAGTTAAAAATAAATCATTGAAAATTCATTGTTTCATACATAAAACGAAATAAGCTATTCCTGCGATTTCGCTGCGATAACCATCCTTAGAGCTGCCTGAAAACGTGAGTGTAAGCTGCATGTGAATTGATTGAGTAGTTCTGGACTTATGAGCGAACATAGAATATGTCGATCGTTACAGATTTTTTGTTTGTGATAATAATAAAAATCAAAACCACAGCTTCGCATAGCGAAGAAAGTGTGAGAAACAAAGAATATGTCTTTACGAAATTAAATATATAGACAAAGTATGTGTGTGTACTGTACAATACTGTACATAAGTGACTAAACATGGAAATCGGGAAAATGCGACAGGCAACAGCGCTTGTAATAAATGATGTTTCCTTCGCATTAAACGTATTCACTCTACCTATACACATGGTTCAGAGCAATGTACACAAATAAATACTTTCATTGAAATTTAACACACAGATGTTTATAAATTTAATAATTGAACAATATCACAAATTTTATACAAAAAGTACACATTTCTATCAAATCGAGAGCGGTTTTATCTGTTTGGCTGTCTTATCTGTTTTTGAACCTTTGGGCACAACCATCCGTGCCGGCTGTCTCTAATAAAAATAATTATCTGTAAAAACATGAGATTAAATTATGCAAAATAAAATACACAAGGTCGAAATTAATTAGCTCGTCACAATTAACGATAGTGAATAAAAATTTCGGTGAAATAATATTCACTTGACTAGCTTATCACATTTCGTTGTTGCGCTGATAAGGAACTGACATGACAGATTCTTGTTCGTCCATCTGGCCGTTCATTTACTCATCCGTGCTCATAATCGATTAGAGCATCTATTATTTAGTAACAGGCCCATCAAATGCATTGCTCTGTATATGACTACGGAACTCCAAAATGAACCAGTCACAAAGGTCATGATGGATCACCTCCCTAGCCCTTGCGAGGCCTCTATGCTTTATTTCACTTTAGGCATTCTCTATTATAAAAGGCAATGTGTGTATGTCTATGTTTATATTTTTTTATTTATCTCTTGATTTCAGGTAACTATAGGCTCATATTACAAAAATACATATTATATGTCTTAACCTCATAATTAAAATTATTTTTATGATTTCTTTAAATTACCGTGGTACTCGTACTCTATAGATATAATATTGTTATAATAATTGTTATGTGTTTATCTATCTGAATGTATGTACAGCGACCACTTGACACCGAAACCTAATAATAAAAATAATCGTTTTCGGTAATGCAAAATGACATACCTCGTTATCCTTATCGCGGTTCGAATCCCGTCGGCGTGTACCAATGAGTTTTTTCTGACGAAAAAATTTACGTGCATACCTACACCTGCTGCTTCACCGTTCGGAACCGGTGTAAAACTGTAGGTCCCTTCCCTTGCCCCTTACTAGGTGGTAGGCTCAAATTGTAGCCGACTGGGTTGGTACAACCGTACTGGATGTAAGATGGCCGCATAGCAGCCTCGGTTGTGTTCTCCTCTAGTCCCGTATAGCCAACAATCCAAGGAAGTCTCCGGTATGGCACCTACCTTCTCGGAGGTGATATTGGCTGGTCGGAGCATGCGCTTTAGCCCCTCCAACTCAGAAACCCATACCGGATTACTTAAAAAAAATTATAAGCATTGCCTTATCACGATATTTATCCAAAGGAGCAACTGACAGGTAAACGAAACCTTGCGCAAGGCACGACAAAATTACCACCAAGCCACATAAATCAAGGCACCTACGCTGGATAAATCTCTTTAGGCTGGAGATAGTATCACGAGAATGTCGTCGGTCGCAAACGACGGGGATGTACAAGTATGAAGCGAAATAGTATTGGACCGAAACGACACGTCTGCGTCGTTGATTTTACTCCATGTCGCTGCTCTGCGACCGACGACGTCAGCGTCGAACCTCTCACGAACGTCAGCGGAAGTGGAGTCATCCTATGTAATGGATAGGTAGAGGGAGGTCGAGAGCGAGACTAGTGGTTCTCCGCATCCTCGCACACTAACTGACGAGTGCTTGATGCGAGCCGAAACCTAACGCATGCTGAAGAACTATACACAGTGGCCACTCGCTAGTTCCGACCTCGATTGACACCCTCCCCTACTGCTAATGGGCCCGGATATGTACTGAGTACATACATACAAGAAATATTTTCTTTCCGACTTCTTGCCTATAAGATGTTACACACATGAAATACAAAAATACACATGCAAAAAAATTATGGAGCTCCTGTGTCTTGCAAAGTTTGTCAGTTCTTCTTCGCATTGAAATAGAACCGACGTACCCAAGAGTAGGTTAACCTTAACCTAACCTACCTATCAATGAAATTATTTAATACATAATAAACAATTATGATGAATGTTAAGAAAATTATCTACGAAGGGAATGCAGCATTAGTTCTTCTCTTTCATATTTTGGTAACCAAGGGAAGGAAAGTTGCTTATTACTGCTGCTTTTTGACCACCACACCAAGTTATACAATCTTGTTTACTATATTTTTTTTTACTTATATCTAAATTTATACTATTTAGTGATACTAAGGATACTTCAGAAACCTTCGCTCGAACCTGAATAAGCCGCGAGCGGAGCTGCCGGGGCAAGCTATTCTCGACATATTCTCTCTTCTTCCTTATTCTTCTACGCTGTGTAAATATTTGACAATGTTGTGACGAGGTCGGCGGTCGGCGGTGCTATGCCTAATTTATTTTGACAAATCATCGTGATTCTCGTGGGAAATGAAATTTTGGATTTTTTGCACGTGTATTTTTGTATTTCTTGTGTGTAACATCTAACGGCACAAAGTCGATCTTTTTTTCTTTCTTTGATGTACGAGTATGTATACACTCCTTCGGTCAGAGGATTAACGTTAAATTCTGTCCTTACTTAATAATAATAATATTACACTTTATACCACTTAATGTATGACAAGAGAGAACTTATTGGCTTCGACAATTTCCTCCAGTCATCCCGGTGGACCTAACGTTTACATGGTTCCTATACCAAACACGGAGCAGCTGGTGAAGGTATGCAGGTACATTTTTCAAATCAGAAAAAAAAAATTGTTACACGCCGCCGCCGACCAGATTCGAAACTCGGACCTCTCGCAAAATAAGCCACCCGCTAGGCCGCTCGGCTAGCCACCGATCTGGTTATAGCTTATTTCTGGGTATCTTTGAATGGAGATCCTAGAGCGATCTGGTATAATAAACACTTGTATAAAATAAACCACACACGACTACTTCACTAGTGGTGTACTCGGCGTTACGAGAAGAATCCATCGAATGTTCCAGAAAAATTCCGTATAACTAGCTGTTAGAAATGACTCGTACTATGTAGGCAGTGGCAAACATTTTTGTAAATGTAAACTAAGTGGACGTAAAAAAAGTATCCAGCGAAGTTTCTTGCCAGTTTTTCTTCGCTATGATAATCGAACTGGCAAAATGCTAAATCTTAAATGTTAAATAAGACGAATCCGAGTGCAGTGTACTGTCTATGGATGATTAATAAAGAATAAAGAAGCATCCTTAGATGAATGCGTCAGTGAAACCCCTTGATTGACTAATTCTCTAATTATAAGCGAACACAGAACGCGTTGGTGCATCGTTACAGATTTTAGCGGATCATCCGCTCGAAATCTCAATTGTAAAAAGTCGAATGTACTAATACGTGGTCGCTTCGACACATACCCACATAAATTCGTAGATATCCATGCGAATAGCTAGAACACGGATATGATTGCGACTGAGCTCAAATAAGTTGGCGGGACAACTCCCAGAAGGTTGCTTCATTCGATGTCGCTGTCTGCTTCCGTTTTCTACCTATGCCGTAGCATATATCGTACATAACGTACATACATATAGGCAGTGTTCATAAATGTGATTTCAAATTATACGTACACGGTGTTACATCAGTGAGTGGTACTTTTAAAAGTAAAAAGGCGGAAAATGCAATAGGCATTAATAACTACTTTCTGTACGTTTTTAAGTGCAATAAACCTTTTTTTTTATTAGATTTTTTTGCTTTTCACCAAAAAGGATTTATTTAAACTATGTCAAATTGTTCAAATTTTTCTTCACAGATATTTCTAAGTAGGCACTAACAAAACATTGTGACTAGCGAAGTTTGCCAGTTCTTCATCGCATTGAAATAGAACAGATAGTTTTTCAGAAGTATCCGATAGACTGGGTATTATGCAGCTATCAGTGGATGAAATTATACAATAAACAATGTAGACTATTAATTTTCGACCTGCCGATCGCGACTTCTTCAACCCATAAAAAATTATACCTCACTGTAAATATAAACGCCTATTAGAATCTAAAACGCTGACTAAATTCAAGAGATCGACTACCTCAAAACGAGCTTTGCTATGTAACGATTTACTATCTACATAATAAATGAGACGACAAACGAATCTAACAAGCTGTATTACGAGCCACAATGTATGCATACATATACGTACATTATATCCATCAAAGTATGTATAGTACACACACAGTTAGGACCACCGCCAGCCACTAACAAGTTGACAGTCCGGACCTCAGGAGAATGCCCACAGGAGGGACGTACCGTACACAACACTAGTGGATTACTTGGTGAACATTCGAGCGTCGTCGTGACATTTTGCATGTGAAATGGGTGTGCTAGTTGTTGAGTAAGAGAAGGGTGAAATTTTTTTATAGTTACAAGTATTAAAATTTAAAAAACTTGCATTTCTGACGGCGGCTTTTCGGCTTCTTTTGCGCATCATATTTTGAGATTTGCTAATTAAAACGTTAGTAACATACCAGGTTAATGATGTATATAGATTTAAGACTTATAACACAAAATAACACAGATATACGTCATAGTGAGAAAGGAATGGGAATGATGAGATGTTTTGAAGTTAGAAAGAATGTTGGATCGATATAACGTAGGGCGTTTTATAAATAGGCTTATACCTACGAGAATGCTCAATTTAACTAAAAGCTAAAAGAAATAATTTTCAAAACAAACATTTTTAATTCGGTTTTTATGGAATTGGATGCAATTCTGTTTGTGACGAAGATCATGAAAAGGAATGAAGATCAATTCACACACCTAATCATAGGTTATTGACAAGATCATAGGTCTTGTCAATATAAATAACGTATCAAGCTGAATCAAACCTACCAAAGACCATAACGAATATCGGGTATTTCAATAAAATAAAAATCATCTTCAATATTCCTTAGGGATAAAATCCTAATTTAAAAATTTCTCCATTCACCATCAAAGATTCTACTCCTATCCATAACTATCTCCTCGGTAATGCCCACTCACCGTAGTCCCTAACATGTAAATGTTTAACAGACCACAGAATGAGATTTTCTTCCCTTCATTTTATTTACCTTGGTTTCGCCGTTTGCCAAACGTGGCCCCGAAGTGCCCATAGGATGACATATGTATTTAGAGCTGTCCTGTCGAAACACATGCAAGAATGTGTGACGAGAATAATCCGTGAACTTTCATTACATAAAATACCTCTTTTTGAAAATCGTATCATACTGATGAGCTATACTTGTTTATCATCAACAACATTGATTGAGGTCTCGGAAATTAGAGCAAAAATATTGTGAAAGAAAAATATGTTGCCCATACCAGATATCTGAAGTGGGACACGAACCCACGACCTTATTTTTTATTACAATTGCAACTGCTGCATTTCCAACTGAGCTACTCAGCCATCTGATTAAGTCTTCTTCAACTTCAAATCAACTTTACAATAGTTACTGCGCTAATCGTTGTGTTCGATGTCGCTACTGTTATGTGTACATATGTGTATGTGTGTATGTATGTGTATGTGTATATGTGTACATTTTGATTGCATTTATTCCTGTCGTCGTCAAAGTAAATTTTGGCATCGGACACTAAAGTCAATCCAGGTTTAGCGCAGTAATTGTAAGTCTTTTCAACAATATTTCTGTGCCAAATAGTTTTTTAGACATAGAAAAACGGGAATTCTTACTTCTTTCGATTTAAGTGAATAGAATACGAAAGGCATTACTCACACACAACAAGAATAATACTTATCAAGACGTTAAAAAATTTAATGACGATGGTGATAATGACAACCATGAAGGTGAATATGATGCTAATGAAGATGATAATAATGGCGATAACTTAGTTTACTGATAGGTAACAAAACTTCAGACGTCAAATAGGAATACTGGGTGTAATCACCACTCCTATGAACTCCTTTCCGTTTGCTTACGCCTGAAGGCTTCAAACATGAGGACCCCACTCACTTGACCTCTTTAAAATAAAGACAATATAGGTACGGGACGACAGATATCGCTGTGTATGCGATATGACAGGTGCGGTGATAAAATAAGAGGCTTACAAATCTTTCACCGATTTATTATTTGAAAATTAAGAGAAAAAAATACGTCCCGACCAGGATATGCGATATACCTACTAGAGAAGATGCAAGTAACAACGGTTCGAAAATTTAGAGAGATACGTCATCGGCCCGGTTGCCAATTTTACATTCTTACGTATTATCCACGTCCCAATAAGATTCGGTGAGGTTGCTTCAAAAGATTTAACTAAAATTTTCCTAGTATTTTTTTCCTAGTCCTAGCTATAAATAACTAGTAATAGCGATAACTCAATAATCTTGTAATAACCTCTACAATTTCAAACGTAAAGACAATTTTATTATTACCTGTGATCTTCTATCTGTTTTATTATCATCTGTAGATCTTACAAAAATTTAAGACATTTTCTTTAAATATTCAAATTTATTTTTTCACCTCTTCAAAAATTCACCACCTGTTTCAATGCCTCGAAAGCATACGAAGAGACATCTTTTATATATGTAGCGATATACAGGATGGGAATGGGACATTATTGGAAGCACGGTCGGACGGAGACACGGTCCCGTAATTACTTGGGGGCAGTCAAATATTTGAATGTCGTCTCGTTCATATTTAATGTGGATAGTTGAGTTTTGGGGATTCGATTTACCTGCTAGGTTGGAGGCATGCTTGGGTTATCTCGCTTGGCGAGATTGGTAAGTAGTATGAATATATAATATACCTAAATAAATAGTATTACATTTTATAAATGGAAATGGACTAGTAGTGATGTTTTGAAATTTTATTAATTTAGGTATCTCTTTAGTATTTTGAGTATTTCTAGCTGAAATAAAGTGTTTCGGAAATAAAGGTCCAACCATGAATGGTTCTTAGCTCAAAGATTTATACATATATTTTAGCCAGTTATATTTTAACAAATCTATGTACTCGTCAATATCTGGGCGAAGACATACTTACCTCATAGGTACATAGTAAATTGTATGTTCAAATCTCGTGGTTTCAATTCTGTATGTACAAAGGTTGTCAAATCTTTTGAGCCGATTCTAGAATACTCCACAACGAAAATTATTTCTCCAGAATTTTCATCAAATATTCAAAATTAAAATGCGCGTAACTTTATCCCAGAGAAATTTTTAATCTTGTTCGTACACCGAAAAAAGCAAGCCTAAAATAAAATCATAGAATTTAATAATCTATGAGCGACCCCCCAAATATTATGCAAACTGTCTCCGCCATAAAATTCAATGAGAGTTTTTTCCTGGGCTTCCACACGAGGTTCGTTAATATTTAAGCAACCGAAACTCTTGTGCGCTCAAAATTCATTATGAACGCGTGTAAATGTTTTTCCCCTCTTCTTTCGTGAAATAAGTTGAACGAACATGAATATTGTTGTTGGTAAGATTTTCTCGGTGGTAAAACTTTAGATTTTTAACTTGAAGTGACGGCGTCTTTAGATTTTGATATTATTTTGTTTCACATGTTGATATTCATGTTACGACCCCTGCGAAATTGCCCCACATAAAATCATGCATAAAAACACAATAAGCTTCTGATTTTGGAATCATATTATTTCACATGTTGTTATTATGGATATAAACATGGGGCTTCTGATTTGGATCATTTTATTATTTGCCATTTTACACCACAAATGCTCTATACAAGTCTACAAGAAATGCCACTTTAAGGCCCAATTGCGGGAAGATAAATTATCCGGTGTTGTGCTGTAATTTACGAGAGTCCTTACAGCACAACACCGATTACTCTACTTACCCGATTATCGGGATACAGCGTGCGGTATGTAAGTATATATGTATGTACTATGTATGTATATATGTAGGTACCACCGCACTGAATGAAAGGTCGGTCGAAACGGCTGTGTAAATAGTTTGTGTTTTCCGTCCAGTTCAGTGTAGCCGGCACGACCGAAGGGAAGCACTGACGTGGCACCAAGTTCACCCGGTGCTATGGGCTGACATCACGGATGTTGTAGGTGATATAGCCAACATTGTCAGTGTCCGCAAAAAAAAAATTATGAGAATAATTCTCATAATTTTTTTTTTGCGGACAGCAGAATAAGAGGATAATTATTATCCTCTTATTCTGCTAATCCTAAAATTATCTCTCGGAAATATTCTTCCGTATCTGCGAAATAATCATAAGATTATTGGTACCATAAAAAATGTGAGGATATAATCCTACATACATCCACACACCCGCCGGACTCGCTCGGAACATCCATATGTTGTTGACACCCAACTACTAAGAACACATCGTTTTTCGAAATCTTTCCTGTGTCGAACGGCGAAAATATGGAACGGTCTTCCGGTAAGTGTGTTCCCCACCACCTATAACCTGGGAATCTTCAAAAGGCGTGTCAATAAATTAGACGACAACCTTTTTGTCCGCCTCATAGCCGGCATGGCGCCTCTCTGAGCGTGGTTTCGCGAGGAATGGTGTTATTGGCTGTGTCTGATCTTCCGTTGAAGTATTGGGCACAGACACCCGCGCCGGCTGCCTATAAAAAAAAAAAAAAAAATACATACATACATACATATCACACACGCTAAATCCCGACAATCGTGGTAAGCAGAGTAATCGGCGTTGTGCTGAAAGAACTCTGGTAAAGTACAGCACAACACCGGCCACCACGTTTCGCAGGGTATCCGAACAAGATTCAATCGATCAAGCAGCAAGTACGGCACGAATATTGTTGTTGGTAAAATTTTGATTTTTAATTTGAAGTGACGAGCGCTTTAGATTTTTATTTGATATTTTGTTTCACATGTCGCTATTCATGTTATGACTCCTTTTCGCAATTGAGCCTGACCGACAGGTAGTAAATGTTAACAGAGAATTAACCGGAGGTGGCAAAGTCAGTCATAAGTAAACTACATATTATTGCATTACCTTGCTGCAATTTATTAATATATTCTCAACTAGCTTTTGCCCGCGGCTTCGCTCGCGTGAAATTCGTGTTTCAAAGGAAGAAAGTAAGTAACTAAGGCCGATCTGCGTTTAGGTAAACAATAAACCTTCTCAACTAAAGTAAGTAACTAACGGCGAGGTTTCATGCTGAGCTACATTCTGAAAGACAGTAAACCTTCTCGAAGAAAGTAAGTAACTGAGGGCGAGGCCGAAGGCCGAGCTGCGTTCAGGAAGACGATAACTTTTTCGAATAAAGTAAGTAACAGAGGGCGAGGCCGAAGGCCGAGCTGCGTTCAGGAAAACCATAAACCTTCTCGAACAAAGTAAGTAACTAAGGGCGAGACCGAAGGCCGAGCTGCGTTCAGGAATACTATAAAACTTCTCGACGAAATTAAGTAATTGAGGGCGAGGCCGAAGGCCGAGCTGCGTTCAGGAAGACAATAACCTTTTCGAAGAAAGTAAGTAACAGAGGGCGAGGCCGAAGGCCGAGCTGCGTTCAGGAAGACCATAAACCTTCTCGAACAAAGTAAGTAACTAAGGGCGAGGCCGAAAGCCGAGCTGCGTTCAGGAAGACTATAAAACTTCTCGACGAAATTAAGTAATTGAGGGCGAGGCCTAAGATCGAGCTGCGTTCGGGAAGACCATAAACCTTCTCGAAGAAAGTAAGTAACTAAGAGTTACTTACTTACTACCTTACTAACTACGGGGTTCTTACCTTCTCGAAGAAAGTAAGTAACTTTTAGTATCATACACAGAGTCTACAAACCAAATATCTCAAAAATCAAAGCAACTTACTCCATGACCATCCCTTACAGATTTATTATTAGTATTGATGATATGCACACGGATATTGCACCGCAATATCGATTTGCCTGCACGCATGCCCTATACGCGGGCCGAATCGCATCGAGGGGGTCGTTAAAGTGCTTGGCACTAAATCAAATTGCGATTAAAAAGGTATTCGGTCGCAATTAATAGAGCCATGTAAATAATTTGATTCGTACATCGCATAGGGAGAGACCTAACGAACCGCCCAGCTGCATTACCCCGTGCCAGAGATAATGCATAACCTGCAAACAATTTAATAGGATGGAACAGCGAAGTTTCTTGTCGGTTCTTCTTCGTGCGGGTGTAATCGAACCGGATAGAAAAAATTGTGACAAGTTCGAGCGCAATCTAACTGCCATATGAATGATCAATAAACAATACAATACAATACTGTATCTCTCCCCCTGCATGTCGTAAAAGGCGACTAAGGACAAGATTCCGTGCTAAAGAGCGATGGGGGTAGCCACCTCTCACCTTGGCACGGTCTTTCCACCGGGTCATGCAGCAGGTGGGCATTCTTGCCTTACTTGCTGCTTGATTGTTATCTCGTCCGAATACTTTGGTAAACGTGGTGGTCGGTGTTGTGCTGCAATTGGCCAGAGTACTTGCAGCACAACGCCGATTACTCTGCTCACCCTAATTGTCGGGATACAGCGTGTGGTGTGTAGTAGTAGTAGGAACTGAGTCATTAAGACGATACCCATAGTTGGCTGCTTTGCATAGAAAAAGGTCGTAAGTCGGTGATGTTTTTTAATTTTTAAAAATTAATGGTAATAAAATTTAAAAATCTACAACAATAAGAGTTCTGTGCTTGTGGTTTTTTCAGTGCAATAAAAATTTCGTTTTATTTATTCACTTTTGCGTCAGATGAAAAAAATGATTTAATTTAGATTTTTTTCATTAATTCCTTCATTAATTTTTAAACATTAAAAAACAAAACCGACTTACGACCTTTTTCAATGCAAAGCAGCCAGCTATGGGTATCGTCTTAATTTCGTAAAATTTACTATAGATCAGCCTAACCATTCACAGATGTAACGCTGCCTCCACTTCTTCACCAGTCCAATGAACAGTTGCGAACTTACAGATATATTAATTTGTGTCTGTATTGGCACTTTCTATTTCTTTTTTGTCATTCGAAAAATTTACATTTTGAAACCCTACATTTGCAAAACCTGGTTAGCGTTCTTTAGTCTTCGTAAGTCTATCTTGTACGTGACCTGATTATCTAGTTATTAGCGATTCTAAGAATGTTTTAGGTTTTAAGTCTTACATTTTTTATTGAAGTTATATTTTTTCTTCATTTTTCTTTGTTTTATGGAATCTGACACAGTTAGCTACATCACCTACACCATTCATGATGTCAGCCCATAATACCGGGTAAACTTGGTGCCACGTCAGTGGTTCCCTTCGGTCGTGCCGGCTACACTGAACTGGACGGAAAACACAAACTATATTTTGCACATAGTAATATTTTGTATTAACTTTTTCGGTTTTAGGTATTTTTAGATTAACTTATTTAAAGTAATACTTTTTATTCATAGATATGCAACTTTAGTTAATAAATACATTCATACATTGTAAAAATATATTACAGATGTTAAGTTTTAATCAAACAATAAATAAAAATAAATATAAAAGTATTCACTCTGTACACACAATTTTTTTATTTCAACTCACTCCACAAGTTGATGCCCTGTCTAATCTCTTTTAATTCTCTGGTATAACAGGCTGTAATGATGTCCAGTACAACCTCCCGAGTGACTCCAAATCGTTACGGTTCATTATTTTAAACTATATCATTTTCTGACTCATTCGCTAGAACAGTTCGATCGATTGAGCATAAATTGAGGGATAGTTATGCTCGGTTTTTACTTTTGAACAATATCCCAGAGGATGTAGAGCAATTTGTATATTGATATTGTGGGATTTGTACGAAAAATTTAGGCATAATCTTATGGTCTTAGTCTTAACTGACACAACTTTATGAAAATTACATAAATATATATATTTTTTTCAAACAAGGTATTTAAAACTGACTAAAAAGTCAATAAATAATTTCAAATAATTTCTTCTAGCCCCATACAGATTTAAAACGAAAAAAAACCTGGGCCGCATGCATGATCATTAATGCATGAATAGTTTACCTAAGTCACAAACTATTTTATTGCACTGCAAATTATATGAACTGTTGTGTGAGTTTTGTCATCAACAGCTACTCCTTGACAGCTACTCTTTACAACATTTTTCGTTTTAAATCTGAGGCGCTATGAGAAAGTATATTATACTTTTAAGTCACAAAAATAATCTTTGTTTGCGGGTCTTGACTATATAGTAAAAAAAAAAGATCATTAATTCGGTATCAGAATAATACAATGCAATACACAATAGCTATGACAATTTAACGGTTTGGAATGGTATGTTGTGCGTTTGTGGTGTGTGTGTGTGTGTGTTTGTGTGTGTGGCGTGGTGTTTGAGCGTGGTGTGGATTTGAAATCATAATAAATAATAATAATAAGTTCTGTACGTATTTTATTCAGAGTGGAACCGGGAAAATGTGGAACGCACTCCCTGCCCATCTATTTCCTCACAAGTACAGCCTGGGGTTTTTCAAAAGGGGCGTGTCAGGCCTGCATGTCATTCGCAATTCCCGCGCATCACAGAATGTCCATGGGCATCGTTAGACACCTACTTGTAGGTGAAACGACGCCACATGTCGCGCTATCCATAAAAAAAATTATTTCAAAGAAGTAACTAAATTAATTTCAAATATTTAATGTATGAGCATTGTCTCGTCCGAGGTACCAGCCTCCCTGTTTAGACATTCAAAATCCCTTTCAAATTTAATCAAAAAGCTGGACAGTAGACCACCGCAATAGTATCGAGGTTCCGAACGCTATAATGCGAATGTCCAAGGGCGATCCCACAGAACATCGAATCGCGCCGGACAAGCTCCACTATAGAAGAGCCCAATGATCTGCCAAACTATGCCAGTTTTGTTTCACTCAAACCTTGATGGGCCGAGATGAAGTCGGCCAATCTGAAAATAATTAAAATTAAAATGTGTAATAGTCCGACAATCTGAAAATTAATGATCAATTAAATTTTAATAAAAACGTTTATTCATTATGTGAAACATAAAACAAAATTACATTTATTTAGCTTTCTAGGTACATAATTATTATGTACCTAGAAAGCTAAATAAATGTAATTTTGTCGGATAAATATAATTTTTGTAGGAAGGTGACGAAACGGAAGCCGCTCATATATCTAAATAGCCAACTATTTTTAACCGACTTCAAAAAAGGAGGAGGTTCTATGTTCGGCTGTATGTATTTTTTTTTATGTATGTTCAGCAATATCTTCCCCAATTGTGAACCGATTTCGATGATTCTTTTTGTGTTCGGTTCAGTCTAGCTCCAAGGTGGTCCCATTTTTTTTTAGTCAAGATCGGATTGGAATGCGCGGGCGAGCGATTCCGCCGAGTACATTAATAGCAAATAAAAATTACTAAAAAAACTGTGAAATAAAAAACTATTTAAAAAAATATAAAAACCGCCTTCAAAAATGTATGAAATAAAAAAATAAAAATCGAACCCTAGAGTTGAAGGCGGTGGTGCTAAAGCAAGCAAAAATAATAACCGACCGCCTTCAACTCTAGGGTTCGATTTTTATTTTTTTATTTCATACATTTTTGAAGGCGGTTTTTATATTTTTTTAATTTATCTCATGGTACAGAGTAAGAGTACGCCCTTACTCTGTACACTTACGCATTGGCTGTTCTTTTTAGGGTTCCGTATCCTTACGGATGTTCCAGATTTTAGTGTATGTACATTATTAATGTACATACATACATACCACGCGCTATATCCCGACAATCGGGGTAAGCAGAGTAGTCGGTGTTGTGCCGCAAGTACTCTTGTAAACCGATCACCATGTTTAGCAATGTATTAGGACAAGATAACTATTAAGCAGCAAGTGAGGCACGAACGCCCACCTTCTGCATGACTCGGTGGAAGGACCGCGCCAAGGTGACAGGTGGCTATCCTGTCGCCCTTTAGCACGGCATCCCGTTCTTATCGCTTAGTCGCCTTTTACGAAGTGCACGGGGAGAAATGCAGTATTAATAATAATGCAGGCTATGTAAATAGATAAATGTATTGTAAGCCAAATTATCAATAAAAAAACCTAAGTGGAGTAACTAAATGGCGCCTCACTGAGCGTGGTTTCGCGAGGAGAGGGGTTTTTGGCTCTGTCGACTGTACCATTGGTCCCTCGACACAGCCACCCATGTTGGTTTACATAAAAAAAAGTGCGAACATTGCTCACACACAGACTAGGGTCCCGCAACCGTTTTCTTCCTGAACGCATAGTGAGTTCGCGCTGCGATCACACGGTCGCAACGTGCCTCGAGCGCGAAATGTCTGCGCCGCCGCCGCCGCAGTCCACAATAATGAATTTACTGTAAGAACTAAATGGACTGTGTGAGGCCGGTACTTAAAAATAATAGCCCCACTGTGTCTCTCCCCGTGCATGTCGTAAAAGGCGGCTAAGTGATGGGGACGAGATGCCATGCTAAAGGGCGACAGGCTTGCCACCTGTCACCTTGGCGCGGTCCTTCCACCGAGTCATGCAGCAGGTGGGTCTTCGTGCCTTACTTGCTGCTTGATAGTTACCTTGTCCGAATAATTTGCTAAACGTGGTGGTCGATGTTGTGTTGCAATTTTCCAGAGAGTTCTTGCAGCACAACACCGATTACTCTGCTTACCCTGATTGTCGGGATACAGCGTGTGTGGTATGTATGTATGTAACTAAATGGACTATTTTTTTTTTTATTGAGCTTTACGTTCCGGAGTAGTCACAGCGCGTGTGGCAGACAGACAGATCGACGGACGGACGGACGAGCAGGCACGTGGCCTATTTTATCCATGCCAGCGTCGTTGACTACGGAACCCTAAAAACTTGTACGCCCTTTCCATACATGTGTATTTTCTTTATTCCACGGTCGGTCCCTAGCGCCGGCCCTTACGCCACTGGAAGATAAGGTGGTCCGAGCAATGCTATCTGGGGTTGGAGACGTCCAGACGGTCAACCCTTGCCCGGGGGAGTCGGATACTCTTCCGGATAACCGTCCAGACAGGAATTAACTATATTCAGATGTTTGTTAATACGCCTTGCATTTCAATTTAATTTGGCGGAGGGAATTCCGATGTTGTGCTTTTTTGTTGCGGTTTTAGGGTTCGGTACCTCAAAAGGAAAAAACGGAACCCTTATAGGATCACTTTGTTTACCGTACGTCCATCTGTCTGTCCGTCTGTGAAGACCCTTTTTCTCGGGTACCGGTAGAGGTATGAAGATGAAATACTAAGGTGTGCGATCCCTTGGAGGTGTAAAAAATTCAAGCTTCTAAGTCAACGCAATCAAAAGATAAGGCAATTTATGTCACATATTTTGATACTCTCAAACTCACTCACCAAAACCTATAGGGCATTTGTCGTTGATCTAGAAATATGTCAAGAAGCTCACAACATAAGTAAAGGAAAAGGAAAGTTAGGTTTTAATTATTTAGTTATTAGTATCTTCATTTACAGTGTAAATTGTTTTATGTATTTTTATATCGTCTGTATCTCTATCACAATTGATTGTCATGGCAATTAAATAATACTTCTAGTAAAGGAATACATCGAGAATGTTTAATTTGTAATTAATTATATCACACAAAAAAATATGTATGTTTGTTTTCACTCTATCGTAAAAACGGTAGGTAATAGGTAGATAAAAAGCGTCGAACGTGGTGTGATTTTAGTGCAAACTAAATATCCTTTCCTTTCCTTCCTTCCTTCCTTTTCCTTCCTTCCTTTTCCTTATCCTTACCTATAATAAAATCCAACGTCTGCTTTCTGTCTGAGTGTCTGAGTGTATCTGTCTGTCCGCTTATAACTCGAGAACCACTGAACCGATTTTCATAAAACAAAATTCTACGGATAGCTTTATTCTTCCCATCAACTATAGGCTACTTACTATCACGCTAAATAGCTTATGAGGTTAGCGGTGAAGTGAAATATGAGAGCGGGCGGA
Organism: Nematopogon swammerdamellus; assembly: GCA_946902875.1. Lineage (NCBI taxonomy): Eukaryota > Metazoa > Arthropoda > Insecta > Lepidoptera > Adelidae > Nematopogon > Nematopogon swammerdamellus. Next base: position 18,148,618 of record OX336345.1, read on the forward strand.
GCCGCGGGCACAGCTTATAACAATATATTGTGTGGTGGTACCCTCGGTGAGCGAGTCCGACTCGCACTTGGCGCTTTTTTTACTTATCTTGGAAAGTATTAATTATGTACCAATACGAATATTAATACAACCTTTCTGCAGTTTAGTTAGTAATTATGTATTGTAGACGTTTTGCTTTAAAGACATCTGCAAGTTAGGCTTTTCGCTCAAAACTGGTCATTCTATGTACATATATCTACATATTGATAGAAAATTTAGTGTTCTTTTATGATTTTATTTCAATTAATGTAGATTACAGACAATGGGCGCTCCGGCATCACGGCCTTTCATGCTCCAGGAGTGTCGGCAGGCTGTATCACCACGCTGCCATTACCAACATCATCAGACGCTTCCTTGCATCAGCGAACATCCCGAGTGCACTCGGAGTCTCTCAACATCCGTGATGTCAGCCCATAAACACCAGGTAAACTAGGTGCCATGTCAGTGCTTCCCTTCATTTTCATGTCGGCTACACTGAACTGGACGGAAAAGGCGAACTACCCCCCCCCCCCCTTCCCAGTCACATGGTGGATTCGTTAAAAAAATTCGAAAAATTCTTAAATGTATCAAAAGGCTATAGGTAGTAGGAAATGGCTTGAGTGTGAGAATTGAAGATAAAATAATTAATAATAAGAATGCTTATTAATTATACATGTACGTGTATGTAAGTACATGCTAGTGAAAAAAGGAGCATCCTACTACTACTGTTTTAGATTTTTAGAATAAGAAGAATTTAGAATTTTAGAAACTACTGTGACTAAAATTTCGACAAAAAAAAATTGGTTGTCTGTAAAGTCGGTTTACGGACGATAGTTTTACGTGATGACGTGGAAAAATCGTAGTACATAGAGCAAAGATCAGTAATTCTATTTCCATTAGAAAGATTAATCATCTTGTGACTGGCCATCAATAAACTTCTGTTGTCTGATCTTGACAGTTTTACTTCTTAAGACGTTTCCATGGTAACTTTGACTATACCGATTGTGCCTCTCTATCGCTTGTTACGCGCTCTTGCTTGCACACACAGGCTCAGATGGAACGTGACACTTTTTCGTGTGTGCAGCCGGTGTTCATCAATTTATAAGACGTGACGTCATCACGTCAAAAATTAAGAATGTAGGGCCTCACGGAAAACGGAATGATACGGAACGCTCTCCACGCGAGTTCGAATCGCACTTGCCCCCTTTTTAAATTAAAAAAACTTTGTTGATATTTTTAATAGTTAACATCTGTTTTTTCCCGTAAAATGTACGTTTTATAAATTGTTATTTAATCTCGTATAACATGAACCTAGCAAGTGAACATGCGTCGTGCACAGCAAATAAAAAAACTATTTAAAAAAATATAAAAACCGCCTTCAAAAATGTATGAAATAAAAAAATAAAAATCGAACCCTAGAGTTGAAGGCGGTCGGTTATTTTTGCTTGCTTTAGCACCACCGCCTTCAACTCTAGGGTTCGATTTTAATTTTTTTATTTCATAAATTTTTGAAGGCGGTTTTTATATTTTTTTAAATAGTTTTTTATTTCACAGTTTTTTTAGTAATTTTTATTTGCTATTAATGTACTCGGCGGAATCGCGAGGCCGAAGGCCGAGCGATTCCGCCTAACTTTCCATTCCGATCTGGACCAAAAAAAAAAATGGGACCACCTTGGAGCTAGACTGAACCGAACACAAAAAGAATCATCGAAATCGATTCACAATTAGGGAAGATATTGCTGAACATACATAAAAATACATACAGCCGAACATAGAACCTCCTCCTTTTTTGAAGTCGGTTAAAAAGCTGCAACATCTTCAAACCCCTTAGACGATAAACTATACGTAGGCACATAAGCGATAATATGAAGAATAATCATAGAAGCGAGATACGAACCGATATCGTGGAATGACGTCTACTGCCCCCAGTCGAGAGGGGATCAAACTTGTAATGTAATTAGGGTAGATAGATTAGTTTCTCCGTAGAGAAGTCCGCAAAGTCCAAAGTTAATCTCTCGACCAAATATTAGGTTTATCATTTACCTGCCCCAATTAAAACTTGTTAGTGGAAAGGTCTTACTATGGGCGGACCCTGTCGCTTTTAGGAGATTAATTATAGATAAAATTAGCAATATGCTGAAATATTGCATGTCGCTCTAATAGGTCTGCTGGTGGAATTTTCAGAGTAGGTATATTTAACTAGGAATATTGTAGTATCACAGGTAGAGAAAGATCGTATCTCATCGTAACTACAAATTATAGAATGCAAAGTATGCACGTTCGTCGTTAAGTCAAGAACTATGTACTCAACATATTATTTTCAGTTTTCGTTAAGAAGGGGTACTAGGCAAACATCACATCGTATTACCCTAACCATAGCCATATTTCAAGTGATTTAACCATAATGTATATGCTTAGAGTTAGGCAAAGATTAAAGGTATAATGTGATTTTTTTTTTATTTAATCCGGTATGGGTGGCTGAGTCGGAGGGGCCAAAGCGCATGCTCCAACCAGCCAATATCACCTCCGACTAGAAGGTAGGTGCCATACCGGAGACTTCCCTGGATTGCTGGCTATAGTTAAATCACTTGAAATATGGCTATAGTTACTATAATACCATGTGCAGAAAGATTTATGCTATGTTTTTTTTTATGTAATCCGATATGGGTGGCTGAGTCGGAGGGGCCAAAGCGCATGCTCCGACCAGCCAATATCACCTCCGAGAAGGTAGGTGCCATACCGGAGACTTCCCTGGATTGCTGGCTATACTGGCTATGCTATGTACTGTTACTGTTAGTTCGATGTACTGAGTCATTTCTAATCTAAATAATGTTTAATGTCACAAATTGGTTAATATACAAATTCGATTAATTTTAACCGAGTAACATTTTTACGAATTCGCGATTTGTTAATGTTACCTCTGTAAATTGAAAACAAAATAATGCATTCAGCAAAAACTCAAAACTCTTTCAAAGTCCACGTCCGGAAACTAAATCCCCAGTGACATTGTACTCGTATGTATGCTACCAACCTAGCTACTAATCAGCATTAGCCCACGTGCTAATATCGTCCACGCGTCAGTCGGGAACCCTCGTCAGTCCGAACGTTAATTTATGTTTAACGTTTGTTCGACCAACGCCTTTAAAATCTCAATTTACGGACAAACTGCCGAGTTTTTGCGGCATTAACGTGTCCGAGAATCTGCCCTCGACCGAGCAGAATAAATACGGTTGAGTGCCTTTCGCATTTGCGGGTTCAGGTGACGGCCTTGATTTGAATCAAAAGTTTGATCTGCATTTCTAAATGTAAAATTGATCAAATTTAAGTGCCGACCACTTACCGCAAACAAATAAGTAAGTATAGTAGTTTAAAAAACCGGCCAAGTGCGAGTCGGACTCGCGCACCAAGGTTTCCGCACCACAAAAAAAACATAAAAAAAAACACGTTTCTTGTATGGGAACCCCCCGTAAATTTTTGCTTTTTTCTATTTTTTATTATTGTTTTATATGGCGCATATACTCGCGCCATAATAACACATATTCTGCGAAAACTTCAACGGGATACCTATTACGGTTCAAGAGATACAGCCCTCGGACAGACAGACAGACGGACGGACGGACAGACAGACGGCGTAGGCTTAGTAATAGGCTTCCGTACGGGATACGTACGGCATACGAAAACCTAAAATGACAAATAGGAAATAATTTGAACATTAATCAACAAAATTAATATCACCCACGAAACAGCAAATTCACAACCGATTTACAGTTAATGAAGACAGATCCACGGCGCAAAGCCGATTGGGCAAACAAAACGCAACGTTTAAACCTACGCCATTATTAACGCCATTAATCAGTGCGTAAATACGCCAGATAGTGCGTTATTTGTCGAAATTATTATTTATGGATCCGCGCGCTGCAAACAAATGTGAACAAACAAAGTGGGCGACCAACGTGGAAATCAATCGCTAGAAGAGGTATGGGAAATCACAACGGAATATCAAGTAAGAGTCAAATAGTATTAAATGCATTCCATTTATTCGTAACTTCACCGATACAACCATAATGAAATAAGTCAACTAACGCCATCTAGCGTCAGCCGGTAGCAATACTAACAATAGAGTTTCTTAATCACCTGGACCGTTGGAGGGTGACCGTGGTTCGGATTCCACGTAAAGCTGTAGGTCCCTCCTTCTTACCTTAGGGTAGTAGCTGGTAGGGTTTATCCCGCCCGAGTTGGTACTGAATGAAACCGCACTGAATGAAACGTCTCGATCGAAACGGCTATGTAAATAGTTAGTGTTTTCCGTCCAGTTCAGTTCATGAAATAAAGGGAAGCACTGACATGGCACCTAGTTCACCCGGTGTTATGGGCTGAAGTCACGGATGTTGTAGGTGATGTAGCCAACCGTGTCAGTTTCGGTAAAAAAAAAATTTTACTTCTTGATCCTAGTATGCAGTGCAATATAATATACACCTCAGATAATCACGCCATCATCTAACAATATTATGTTGCCGGGATTTTAAATTGATGTGGTTATTAAACATTATCAAAAATGTTCGGCTTTACTCACGGTCGTCTCCGAGCTATGTGGCTCAAAGTTTCGGGCCAAACGTATGGCCCATCCTCATGGTCCGTCGCACCAGGCAGAGCGCTCACGAGGATTTAGTTTTCAGTTTTAGGAGTTTTAGGAGAAATTTCTTGCATGGCGCCTAGACCGGAACAAGGTGTGATGAGCTGACATCTTGCAAGTGTTGCAGCCAAACCTGTCGGGCTTCATAAAAAAATCTCTGCCACGCGTTTTGTTAACTAACTTATTTACGGTCAGCTGCAAGTGGAATGCATACATACCAAATGTTGATAACAAAGCAACACTTTGGAAAGTATGACAATGGCGGTCCGGTATATTCGTTTCCAGCGCGACTACCGACCAGACAGTAGGTGAGAGAGTAAACCAGGGCCGTACCCAGGATTTTGTTTCGGGGGGGGTCAAGGTTCGAAAAAATATTTGTAAACTCATGTACCTACGTTAAATAAGGTCTTTCAAAATTTGTTAATAGTACGCTAAGGAGGGAGGGGGGGGGGGGGGGGGGGGGGAGGGGAGGCAAGGGTGCTGTATCGGAAATAGATCACTTTTGAAGAACAACGATTTTTTTTTACAGAAAAAAAAATTTTTAAGATAAAAAAAAAAAAAATTTTTTTTCTTAATCGTTTCAGTTTCATGCCAGGAACAAAAAAGTCTTCCAATATATAGATCTATTTCTTTCAGAAATTGTGAAAAACCACAATTTTAGTTTTATTAGTATGGGATAGAAAGAATTTTAGAATTAGTATTAGAATTTTTTTTACCAACTTACACGTGTTACATCATAATGGTAATAAAGACTTTTTTGTTACTGTTATGAAACTGAATCGGTAAGGCTATGAAAATCAACCACCTATTTTTTTATTTAAATACATAAAAAAAAAATTTACATAAAAAAAGCCCAAGGTCCAAAAAACATTATATAGGTTTTACTCCCTATATGATACAGGGGGGCCCTTAGCGTACTATTAACTAATTTTGAAAGACCTACATATGAACAGTGTGCATGTAATGTAGGTATTTCATTAAACGCCCTGTTTCAAAAATGGGGTATTTAAAAATGTATGGAGAAAGTAAAAATGTTTTTTTCTTTTAAATAAAACATTTTCAGCGAAAGCTATTTAGTTTAATTTTGAAAGACCTATATATGAACAGTGTGCATGTAATGTAGGTATTTCATTAAACGCCCTGTTTCAAAAATGGGTGTTAGCATGAAGGCTGGTGTAGTATTTCATATTCTGAACATCTTTTGTTCCACCACTTGGGGCAAAAAAAAAAGATCTTCACCCTTATATTTCAGGAATAGGTATTTAAAAATGTATGGAGAAAGTAAAAATGTTTTTTTCTTTTAAATAAAACATTTTCAGCGAAAGCTATTTAGTTTCGGATATAAATCAATCAATAATGTTAGCTAAAAAAAATCGAATTCTTTTGTTACACGATTTTTTAGGGTTCCGTGTCCGGTACGGGACCCTATTACTAAGCCTACGTCGTCTGTCTGTCTGTCTGTCTGTCTGTCTGTCTGTCTGTCTGTCCGTCCGTCCGTCCGTCCGTCCGTCCGTCCGTCCGTCCGTTCGAGGGCTGTATCTCTTGAACCGTAATAGGTAGCCCGTTGAAATTTTCACAGAATATGTTTTATTATATTATGGCCGATATAACAACAAAATAATAAAAAAAACCCGACCCTTAAAAAGTCAAAAATAGTAATTTCCGTTCACTTACTTAAAGGAGTCGGGAGACCGCTAAGTAAATTCCCGCGCAGCTCTGAGTTTTTATATTTTATTTAATTAGCGGTCCCCCGACTCCTTTAAGTAAGTAAATGGAAATTATTTTTGACATTTTAAGGGTCGGGGGTTTTTTAAATTTGTAATTTAACTTTTATTTCAAGCTTTTTTAAAAAAACCGCATGAAAATCGGTCCACTTTTTATAATAGTGGATATAATAGCGATATAACAACAAATAATAAAAATAAGAAAAAGTAAAAAATTCACAGGGGTCCCATAGAAGAAACCAAAAAGTCATCTACCGAATAGATTATGAAGCATTTTAACTAATCATGACATTTAACTAATATGAAGCATTTCATAACACGCCATAGATGGCGTGAGTGGCGCTAGCCATGACATGGCGATACGGAACCCTCGGTGCGCGAGTTCGACTCGCACTTGGCCGGTTTTTTTTATCTTAACTGCTGTTAGCTTCATCACCTGCAACATCCTTAATTTTACCTTGGTTATCTAGGTGCCATGTCAGTGCTTCCCTTCGGTCGTGGCGAAGGGAAGCACTGACATAGCACCTAGACCGTGCATAATAGTTAGAAATATAAAACACCCCGGTGAAGGAAAACACCTTGAGAGAACCTCGTACATTCTCTTGGATGTGAATAAAGCTTTGGCTTAAGTTTTTAATTTTAGCTTACTTAATTTGTTCATGTTGTGTTTAGCCTTAAGTACAGATAGTTCTAGCCATTTAATATATATTTTAAAGATTTGTATGTACAGAACGATTCTGTGTGGTTAAACCTAATAAAAAAAAAAGCTTGACTAGAAGAAATGCTCTTCGGCCTTCCACATCGCAGTAAAATTCATACTTATTTATTTATTTAATCAAATCGGAACTCCTAGCAGACCCCTCTCAAAAAAATTCAAAGAGATAAGTATTGTAAATTAATACTACTTAACACCTGTCTCCCATTGGGCTAAGCCAACGGGCCTCAGTTTGACTTGTATGTCGCTTTACTAAATCAAACAGTTTGTATAAAATTTATGAAAATTAATAAGTAGGTAATTCTGATTTATGTACTCACCAAATAGATTCCAAATTCACTAGTGTACAACGTCAGTAGGTACATTCACACACTATGAACGTAACGGAATTAAGAATTACGGTGGAAACTAAACCAATCTCTCGCTTTCTTATCTACTACACCTGGTCGTCTGCTTGCGGGGTAGCTAGGAAGTAGGTAGCATTAGCCAGATGTTTTGTCTTGAAACAATAGGCGCCTCCGAAATAGCCCGATGTTTATTGCCCCAACCCAATGCAATACACGTGGTCCTTTGTGTTGTGATTTAGTTGGAAGTTCCCACGGAATTTTAAATTGTTTGTCTGCTCAAAAATCTATTTTCTGAACACCGGCCATAGTGGATACCTATTTCGGGGGGGGTTACAACCCCCCGAACCCCCCCCCCTGGGTACGGCCTTGGAGTAAACAGAGAGATTGTGATGTGAACGTAATAATTACGATTGGGACTACGACTGGACGAGGAAGCGAGAACAGACGCGTTCAAATGTGTTCAAAGTCAACAGGACTTTGGACGTGCTGTAAATCAACAGGACTGTGAACATATGAATTTATTTATTCAACAGCAAAAATAGGTATTAAATAGACAATTAACTAAAAACTATAATATATAAAAAATCTCGTTTAAACTGTCTCCGAAATGACCGCGCAGGGTACCTGAAACACTCGCTGCATTTCCACGCTGGATAGCAAGGGCTATCCGTTGCCTGAGGAATGTTTCGCAGTTAGGTACTCCTGACATTTCTGTTAATTTAGAACCTATTGACCGAACAAATTTATTTGATTCTTTACTCCAAGCTGTGAACATGTTCACTACGACTGTAAAAACACAGACATTAAGATTTACACACACACATGCCAAATGGTGTATCTCGACAATCGGGATAAGTAGAGTAATCGGTGTTGTTCTGCAAAAACTCTTGTAAATTACAGCACAACACCGCCCAACACGTTTAGCACTGTAATAGGACAAGATAACTATCAATGAGCAAGTAAGGCACGAAGACCCACCTGCTGCACGACTCGGTGGAAGTACCGTGCCAAGGTGAGAGGTGGCTAACCTGTCGCCCTTCAGCACGGCACTTTAGTCGCGTTTTACGAGATGCACGGGGAGAGACGGCGTGTGGCCTACCCACACTCCGTTTTCCTGTCCCCGGCCGCCAGTGCAGTTACTTCAACGGTCAAGTTTTTTCGGCTGAAATGCCCAGCCCACTGTCACTAGAGCTTGTCACCCGGTGTCCAATTTGTGGCCTCGGCGGATCGCCTCGTTACACACCATATCGCCTAGCGATATTCCCAGCATGGTTGATGGGTGGGAATTTCGCTACGGAAATTTCGAGTTTGAATAATTATTGTTTTTAGCCACGCCGCGCGCCGCCGCCCCGTCGTCGTCAGCTACATATCTTCATACTATCTCATACCTTAGTTCATGTAACTAGATTTAACATCTTAATTTGTAATGACCAATGTCAATACTGATTGACATCAGGCACGTAGTCCACCAGTTAAATTTTCACGCACACACACCTACATACGAGTATGCACACACGTAGTTTCCATTGTTGGACACATATGCATCATTGACATTCCGTGACTGGACAAACGCTTTCCGAAACATCAGTCAGGGAACACTAATGGTGTGGGGTAGCTTAGTTAGCAGATATCCATCATAAGGGCAGTTTCAACAAGGATCCGAGGCACACGTAGAAAAATTAACAGATGGGTGGGGCTAGAAGACGCGCTGGCTTATTTTTTATCGAAGAATGATGAGCGCGGTGGTGGAGCTGGATCCCACGAAGTTCGTGGCAGATCGGCCGTACCTCCACCCTCGCATTTTGGTCCCTCGTGCGCTTCCTACATTACATATAGGCCTCCTCTACTCGCTCACCTAATAGATATACTTATTATATAAGTTCTTTGTCAAAAATGACAAATATGTGAATTGAGAAAGATATCATTTTTTTTGTTTTTATATATAGACAGCCGGCGCGGGTGTCTGTGACCAATACTTCAACGGAAGATCAGACACAGCCAATAACACCATTCCTCTCGAAACCACGCTCAGAGAGGCGCCATGCCGGCTATGAGGCGGACAAAAAGGTTGTCGTCTAATTTATTGACACGCCTTTTGAAGATTCCCAGGTTATAGGTGGTGGGGAACACACTCACCGGAAGCACAATCATAGCTTAGTTAGCTAAATTTACGTTCAAATATTGATTAATACCCAACAAGCTAATCTCGCCATCAAAAAGGGAAACGTCAGTAGCGTACTGGGGACTTATGGCATTGACAAATTATTCATACGTGTAAAACGGTGTGTAGGAAGACCACCCGCCAGGTGGGACGACAACATCAAGTACGTCGGCGAAAAGCAGTGGTTCCGTACCGCTGGAGGCCGGAGGACTGGAGGAAATTTGGAGAGGCGTATGTCCTACAGTTGACGCTTACACGCTGACTGACTGACATGTATAATAGAAATTAATTTATTGCGCCAAAACATTTTAGGGAAATAAGCTCAATATAAAATTTATATGAAGTGCAAAGGCGGACTTATTCTTTAGAGAAATTTCTTTCAGACAACCTTTGGATGTTTGAGTGTCGTTTATTGTGTTATCTATCATTTATTTATTATGGAATATAGTTTTTTATTACATAATGAAAATCCATTGAATGAAATAATCTTATTTGCTTTTTTTAAATATTTATTGCTATATTCTGTACAATTATTTAAATGAAATAATTAAATTAAATTAAATTTTCAATTCTTATTTACTCAGATTATATTATTAAATTATATTTTAATGTTAAATTTACAAGTTAATTACATCCAGTCATTATTCGTAATTTTTCTCATTTAATTGTTTACTATAATATTCATTTGATCATTTCCCTAATACTGACGATTATCAGGAACATTTAACCTTCACTCAAAATGTCAAAAATACACCGACTTCATCAAGCCAGACGTCGCATCCTCTCATCTCGCAGTCTCCGCGAGGCAGACATGCATCACAAGCGGTCAACCATTATTCTAATTGCTCACAAATTATAGCCAGTTTGATCGGGTTAGTGTTTAGTGCGGCCCTGCGAAGCCTCCGCTTGAAGTCTGTCTGCAGTAGTGTAGTCATGCAGTAGAGCGCCGATTATCCGAACGTCGCTCATCCGAACGACCGCTTATTCGAACAGCTTGAATTTAATTAATATTTTATTTGTAGTAAATGATTTAGCAGTTAAGTACCTAGCACGCAAGAATACCCAAGCATTAATTTTTTTTTATGGAAACTGACACGGTTGGCTACATCACCTACAACATCCGTGATGTCAGCCCATAAGACCGGGGGGGTGAACTTGGTGCCATGTCAGTGCTTCCCTTCGGTCGCGCCGGCTACACTGAACTGGACGGAAAACACAAACCATTTACATAGCCGTTTCGACCGACCTTTCATTCAGTGCGCTGGTACCAACCCGGGCGGGTTAAACCCTACCACCTAGTAATATAAGAAGGGATTAGTCATATCCTTCAGTCGCCTTATAAACGACATACATCTATGCGTTTACTAACTCGGGTCATCTGTACTGTAGGATTCATGCAGACTGCAGACATATGAAAAGTTAAAGGAAAGTATAGGAAATGTTCTAGGTTTTCAATCTACAGGGTTATCTTTAGTGAACCTCGACGTTGAAACAGCAAGTATTTTAACTTCGAGGGACAGAAAAAAATCCAAACATTCCTCTATTTTTGCGGAAATTTCTATTGTAAAAATATAAAGAATTAATGTATATTTTTTTAATTTTTTCTAATTTTTTTCATTCTTTCTCTTACTGCAACGGTCATCGTCTCTTCGGCTAACGTGCCCAGCCCACCGCCACTTCAGCTTAGCCACCCGGTGTCCAATATCGACTACTTTGGTGCGTCGGCGGATTGCCTCGTTGCGCACCATATCACGTAGTGTTATTACCAGCATGGCTCGGTCAATTATTGCTCGTTGGACAACTTTGAACCTTTGGACAACAGCGACGATATGTTTCTCTAATTTCGAGTATACCACTCTATAGCCACCAGGGATGTTGCGGATGCGATTTATTTGACATCCGCGGATACGGATGCAGATGCGGATTTTTGGACGCTCACATCCGCGGATGCGGATGCGGATGCGGATGTTAACAAGATTGCTTGAAGTGCCGGTTAGTTTAAGTCCTTGAATAAAAGAGATTATGCTTTTAATATCTTTTATTGATCAATCAATTTTTAGTAAGAAAATTTCAAGATTGGGCTATTGTATTTAATGAAAAGTAACTTGTTACACTTTATGAATAACATTCACTTCTGGGACACTATACTTCGCCGCACTATATACAGTGGAAGTGGAAGTGGAATACTCGAGTCGGAAATTCAACTTAGAAGACGCGTCGTCGCGCGTGTTTATTTAGACACGCATGCATACACGAAACGTGACGGAATGAAATGACGCAATAATAATGGAAAACAAAATAATGGAAATCAAATTGTTCTATGTTGTATATCATGTTTCTTTATTTAATAAATTATTTGAATTTGAATTTGAAAGTCGTCAGCACTGCACTGCACCGTCGCACAGCATATTCCCTTCCTATTGGTCAATTGCCCACTCGCGGACTCCGCCCAATTTCATTCAAGTCTCAACCTGCACTACATCCGCATGAGTTCCGCATCGATTTAATGCGGATGCGAATGCAGTGCGGATGTCAAAATCAATGCGGATGTTCCGCATTTACGGATGCGGATGCAAATATCCGCAACATCCCTGATAGCCACTTCATTTAACCAAAAAGCTAAAACGTATTTTAATATTTATTCTCATTCCATCACCCCGTAACCTAACCCAGCCAACACTACTACACCACAACGCACGCGTATGATGCAATTATAAATTACGTGTCAATGCAGCATGTCGCATCCCAGTGGGGAATCCAGTGTACTACAGAACATAGTTTGGCACAACCGCTGATCAAAGTGCTACATGGTACAACCACTATTGGATTCTGTGTTCCTCGGTACCCGCGACAACAGCGCAATGTAATCAACAGTTCTGTGTTACATTGACTGTCATATACTAATTACTTCGTGTAAATGTAAATTCGTTATGTAGATGGACGTATATAATATATAATGTATTGCAAAATTATGTATGTAACTAGTACATAATGTTTTTTTTTAATATTGATATAACTATAACTTTCAGTGTGTCTTGTAATAATTTTACTAAACAACTGTTATTGATAACGAGAACAGCATTATGTATGTATGCCGATATATATTTATTTATATGTATAACTGTATGTACTTTTGAATCTGTAAGTATGTGTGTAACGAATGTATTTAATTGTATGTCAAATGTGTAAGTATCCCCGCTTGACTCGTAGAGAAAGCCTCTAGCTAGGCTCTAAATTTGCCTTTTGACACTTTGTGCAATAAAGTGTATTTTCATTTCATTTCATAAATTATTTCATTCATAATTTTCATACATATTTTACAGGAAATAATTTAATGATATCATTGATTGATTGATTAGTTTATTGGTGAAAGAAACACTCAGTATACTAGCAATGATGGTATTATTTATGTACATATTTAAAGTTTGACTTGGTGGAAGGTCGGTTGCTATTATTATCCTGTCACAAACAGTTAATCACAATTAGTCACAAGTGATACCACATTACCACAAACACGAGAAACCTCTAACCGTGTGTCGCTCGTCTCGTAATGAATGTGAAACTTTCTCCAACGATTTATTTCTAACTTATAATGAAAATTCACAGCTTCGACTTCGGAGTGGAAGGAAACATTCTATATTTTTTATTTATGTAAAGGACAAATGAAGCCGATTCCCATTGTCTACCTACAAATACGTCGCAGAGTGACCCTCAGGAAAAATCTATAAAACTTTTTCGGTTTTAATGATTTTTTTTTTTCTTTTTTAGTTTCCGAAACGTAGTAGCTAAGTCTTCTATGTTTTAATAAATTTAATTTTCCTGTTAAAAACTGTGTTTCTGGCACCTTTATTTTGAATATGTTTTTATTCAAAATCATACAATTTAGCATTTAGTATTTCAGTTAATACAGGACTTAGATAAAATAAAATAAAAACATATATGCAATATAGGTACATGTATTATTAATGTTTCAGATGTGTGCGTTATTCTATGTAAACAAATTTTTCTATGTGTGTGAGTATATTGTACTGTATTTATTTTTATCGCTATCACAATTTCATTTTGTTCGATAAGTTCTTTTTAATAATATAAATAAAAAGAGGGCTGTCTGAAATCAGAGCTGCGGCAAAGATGTGAGACAGACACCCATTTATCTTATTGTTTTCTTAATTTAAGTTAAATAATACCGTAATACCGTAATACGTAATACCGTGTGGGGCCGGTACTATAAAAGCCCCACTGCAGCTCTCCCCGTGTATGTCGTAGAAGGCGACTAAGGGATATGACTCCCTTCTTATATTAGCTAGGTGGTAGGGTTTAACCCGCCCGGGTTGGTACCACCGCACTGAATGAAAGGTCGGTCGAAACGGCTATGTAAATAGTTTGTGTTTTCCGTCCAGTTCAGTGTAGCCGGCACGACCGAAGGGAAGCACTGACGTGGCACCAAGTTCACCCGGTGTTATGGGCTGACATCACGGATGTTGTAGGTGATGTAGCCAACCGTGTCAGTTTCCATAAAAAAAATAATAATAATAATTCGTTCAATTGTCTAATCAAATTAAAATAAGATAAATAAACATTCTTCATATTATTTTTCATATTTTTATTTCAATATCCTTGAACATGGAGTTTAAAAAAGATTCGCTTTATGTATGGACCGTCACAAAAAAGGTAGCCTCTTAAGTGTAAAGCTTAATATTACGAAAGATGAATAAATACAACATAACCAAAAATGTTTGGCTAAAAAGAAAATCCACTAATTAACCAAAACAAAACGAAAAACTCGCATTCAAAATCGTCTAGGAGTACGGCCTAACCTAATTACAATTTGAAAAGTTAAGTGGCGTGTTGTCTGCCAACAAGATTAAAGTCATCCCCTGCTTAACCCCTTTTACTTTATTTTAAATGGGACTCGTCAACGAAATATATCGCCCGGTTGAGGAAAAGACGAGCGTGTGTGGGGAAGTTAATGTAGTAAGTACATATGATTTGTTACCTTGCTCGATGGGGTAGATAATTTGAATTTAGAAGGAAGTTAATTAATTGGATAATACACTTTCAGTTGAAGTAGGAATGGAAAATTTTCGAAAATTTATAATAATGCTAACTGAACAGTTTGTTAGAAACTGCACCCGTGTAAAATGTCCCTAAAAACCGTATACTCGTAAGTCTAGATGATTATATGATAACGTTAACGCAAACGGAGTCGCTATCACGCCTAGACTTACTTGTTGGAATAAACAGCAACAGAACTGACCCGTCACTTTGCAAAATAACTACTTAAATTTTTTTTTTATGAAAACTGACACGGTTGGCTACATCACCTACAACGTCCGTGATGTCAGCCCATAACACCGGGTGAACTATGTGCCATGTCAGTGCTTCCCCCTTTGATCGTGCCGGCTACACTGAACAGGTCGGAAATATTTTCAGTACAAATTTTGCCTTTTAATTTATATAGTGAGATTTAGTTGGTCTGGTTTTAGATTGACCTCTAACATGAAATTTAAGTTTTAATTATACATACCACACGCTGTATCCCGACAATCGGGGTAAGCAGAGTAATCGGTGTTGTGCTGCAGGTACTTTTGTAAATTACAGCACACCACCAACCACTGCGTAGCAGTGTATTAGAACAAGATAACTATCAAACAGAAGTAAGGCGCGAAGACCAACCTGCTGCATGACTCGGTGGAAGGACCGTGCCAAAATGAGAGGTGCCTAACCTGTTGCCCCTTAGCATGGCACCTTGTCCTTATCCCTTAGTCAACTACATTAACTAGTCGTCTTTTACGACATGCACGGGGAGAGATGCAGTGGGTCTATTCTTTTTAAGTACCGGCCCCACACGGTAAACAATTTACAATATTATCAAATTTTGTTGTCAATAATATTAATAACATAATGTGAAGGTGCACCTAGCCGGCCGACATGGTATTCGCAGCCCCCGTAAATATCTGAATGCCCGTGGGCGCCGTCGGACTACACCTCTGCGTTAGTCTGGCGAGCGCCACAATATGTAGTGCTTCCCATAAAAAAAAATATTTAAAAAAATACATAAAATTTTTTTATGTTCAATCGTGATTCATTTTTCCATCCGCACATAGGTATTAAAGAATACAATTGCACTGCACATGCAAACTTGAGATTTACCACAAAAGTACACATGTCGACTCAGCGGAAGCGGGCGGTGGGAGAAAAAGCCTCTAGAATGTTTTATTCAAATTTACTTACATTTACACTAACGGGAACGACCTCTGCCACCGTGAATTGTATTCCCCAGTCAGTCCATATATCTTCTTCACGGCGGGGTAAGCGTGCTAGCTATTTATTTATTTCACGTACGGCAAAAGAAAATATGTTGCAAACCTCTGGCGGGCACGAGCGAGGTCAGACAGACTGCGTTTGAGCGGGAGAATATAAGTCGTTTTCTGGTTGGAAAGTACGAAATTAGTGGTTGAAATTAACAATTTGGAACACACTTAAAGAATCCTTCCTTACCTATAATAAAATCCAACGTCTGCTTTCTGTCTGAGTGTCTGAGTGTCTGTCTGTCCGCTTATAACTCAAGAACGACTAAACCGATTTTAATAAAAAAAAATATACGGATAGCTTGATTCTTCCCATCAACTATAGGCTACTTACTATCACGCTAAATGGCTTATGAGGTTAGCAGTGAAGTGAAATATGAGAGCGGGCGGAGCCGCGGGCACAGCTTGTATAATTATAATATTATAATAACCAGTACATACGTTCCTTTAAGTACGACTTCCAACATCCATCATCAGCCTGTATCGGTCCACTGCTGGACATAGGCCTCTCCCAAGACATGCCACCGCGGTCTTCCGCTCTTCTCATCCATCCACTCCCGGCTACCTTTTTTAGGTCATTTGTCCAACTAGCCGGGGGGCGTCCCACGCTACGTTTGCTTGTACGTGGCCTCCATTCGAGCACCCGTCTACCGCGTCTACCCCATCGGTTGTAGGGTCTACGACAGATGTACCCAGCCCACTGCCACTTCAGCTTGCTTATTTTCTTAGCAATGTCGACTACCTTAGTTCTTTACGACTTAAGATAGTTCAATGACGAAATTAAAGAGAGACGGTCGTCTCCGACCAGAATTTATATTAAACCTGAATTTCAGACATTAGCGCGGCCAATGTGTTTTCAACGTCGGCACAATTTTGACAAGGTGAGAGGTGGCTACCCTGTCGCCCTTATGCACGGCATCTTTTTAGCAGCAGCCTTTTACGATATGCACGGGGGAAAGATGCAGTGGTTCTATTCTTTTTAAGTACCGACCCCACACGGTACATAGATTATAACATTGTGAACGCAAAATTAATTTAAATATAAAAACATTATATTTAAAATAATTTTGCGTTGTTCGTTAATAATACAATTAAAATTAATCACTATATGCGCGACAATATTACTATGAACATATCCTCTGAAATGTTTCAAAAGTTAAACTTAAAACAAAGTTTAACTAAGTCTTTCTCCTTTTATTTATTACTCCATCCCGCTGAAATAACGCGAGAAAACCCCCGTAAACTCCCTCCTGTAATACAGCAGTGTATCGTAACGTATTATATTTGCCATCAATATAAGCCGCAGTGTCTTATAAATTATGTGAGGTGCTCCAAGCTCTCATTTGCTGATGAAGTTTTTACTCCCCGGGGACGATAACCAATCACGGCTTCGCACTCACACAAACACATGCACACGCACCCTAGTACATACACGGACGCATCTGTGTTGGTGAAGGCTATTGGCGTGAAAAAGTTGAAGAGAAAATATTGTTGGAAGAAATTTATCTTATGTTTTCTTATTTTGTTAACAGCGGATGTTATGCTATTCAACTATGACGACACTATATTTGCCGTGTTTCGCATTTGAATTTGTATGTATTATGAGCAAAAAGGTTGATAATGTTATTAAGTACAAGTGCAGTCTACAGTGTATTGAAAAAAAAAAAAAATATTGAAAGCGCGACATGTTTCGCCTATCTACCCATACATAAGGTGTCTAGCGACGCCCATGGACATGCGGTCGCATGCGGGGGCTGGGAATGCCATGCCGGCCTGACAGGTGCATATTTCCGCCCCTCTAGAAGGACCCGATACTGTATTTGGGTGGGTGGGGGTATATATGGACATGGAGAGCATTCCAGAGTTTACCGGTTCTGTAGAGGAAACATCTGCAGAAGCGATTGTTAAAAAGTTATTATGTTATACGGCTTTATAGAAATGTAGGTGAAATTGAACTTGAAAACCTCAACTTAAAACCAATTTCTTCTTCTTTTACTTAACTATTAAGTAGTAGTACTAAGAAGTGGTATTATCAAGTTAGAATAAAAAGTCACATTTTTGCAAACAAAGTATGTATTTTCTGTGCAGAATTACTATTACGTTCATATTACATTGGGTCTAACTACTGATTTAGAAAATAACTATCATGAAATATGTTGAAACCTCGCCAGGATCTGATAAAATGTTTGTTCGCATTAAAACGTAAGTACATTTTTTATGACAGAATTACGAATTTGACAGTACATTTGTCAATTACTAAGGGCCCATTGCTACAGCCATTGCGCCAATACAGACTTTACAACTAGGTAAGTCCACTTATATTCACCTTAAAGACAAGTACCTACTATAAAAGCCAGTGACGCCAATGGGTAAACGCTGTTATTAGAATCTTAAGTGACTTAAAGTTAAGTCTGTATGTTAGGCCATTTAATTGTGTTGGGCACTTATGAAATGTCAAATTGGCATCTATCAAACTGTTTTAAGGACTATTATCGCTTTATTACACTAAATTTAGTGTCTGTGTAATCTCTTTCTTTTTAACTTTTAAAGATAGAGATGACACTAAATAATAGCTCATTGCGTATTATAGAATGCTGCCAGAGCGTAGAAATGTATTATTTTATGAAAACAAAACGCACTCTCAGATATTACTGCCATTCAGAGACGAGTCACTTTGTCTTTGTGCAAGTCGTGGTTTCATCTATCGATTTACGTATTTAAGCTGTCGTTAATTAAACGGATCTTTACAGATATTCAGCCTGTGTTTGTGCAAAACGCCCTTAGGAGCAAAACATCAAATTTTAGTCTAACTCCAGAATATTATATTAAGTTCTAGACAAGGCAACCACAAACGTCCTCAGCACCAAAACGTGTAGTGTAAGGACCCTACCAGGGCTCCTCAGACGCAGTGCCTGAGACATAAAGACAAACAAACAATAGAAGAAGCAAAAGCACAAAGGAATTATTTATCGTTGCGTCGTTCAACACCTCTCGAAGCTTTTGATTCGCATGTGGATGTAATAATTTGACATATTATATTGAAGAGTTTCTGGGATATGGAACACAATTTGTCAGGAAAATTAATATGCTTCTGGGGACTTTTTACTATTAACTTTAGTTTTATTACACACGCTGTATGGGCTTTATGCAATCGGGGTAAGCAGAGTAATCGGTGTTGTGCTGCAAATACTCTTGTCAAACAACATCGACGACCACGTTTAGCAAAGTAAACTATCAAGATAAAATATGAAGCAGCAAGTAAGGCACGAAGACCCAAATATTGTTTTTAACCCCCTACGCAAAAAGAGGGGTGTTATAAGTTTAACGTGTGTGTTATGGGTGTGTCTATCTGTGGCTTCGTAGCTGCCAAACGGATGGAACGATTTCAATGCGGTTTGTTTAATAAATAATGTTTCTTCCACAGACGAAGTTAGTAAGGTACGTAACGTAAGTGGTATGTACCGTGTGGGGCCGGTACTTTAAAAGAATAGCCCCACTGCATCTCTTCCCGCGCATGTTGTAAAAGGCGACTAAGGGATATGACTCCCTTCTTATATTACTAGGTGGTAGGGTTTAACCCGCCCGGGTTGGTACCACCGCACTGAATGAAAGGTCGGTCGAAACGGCTATGTAAATAGTTTGTGTTTTCCGTCCAGTACAGTGTAGCCGGCACGACCGAAGGGAAGCACTGACGTGGCACCAAGTTAACCCGGTGTTATGGGCTGACATCACGGATGTTGTAGGTGATGTAGCCAACCGTGTCAGTTTCCATAAAAAAAAAATAATGTAAGTAATGTAAGTAAGCAAGGACGAAGCACCGCACCATCTCCGGTCAGGCGAAGACGGCTGCCGATCGCTGTTCTTAGTTTTATTTTTCTTAATTTAAATTTTAAATAACAAAATAATTCAATTCCATTTCAAAACTACTCAACTATATTGTACACATACATATACACACAAAACTCTAGATTTGCACACTCACTCCACTCGCGCGGAGACAGGACTTAACCCTTCGGCAGCGGGCACAGACGGAACCCTCCTTCTCAATTATTCACACCTCTAACGTTTCGACGCCCTGCCGACTAGCAGGTGAAAGGGTTAAAATATGCATCGGCTGCGCTCGAAGGCTGGTTTCAACTGGCATCAGTATGCGGAAATGCTGAAGACAAAAACTAGAGGGAAATATTAAAATATGCAATACCGAGTTCCACGCATACAATATACCATGACTCTTCACTAAGATACGCAGTTTCCTGAGCTTTATAGTTGACTAGCTTTTGCCCGCTGCTTTGCTTGCATAGCCTATGTCCATCCTGAAGGTCCATTCTAAATATTGGTCAAAAAACTTTTAAAATCGGATGAGTATTTTCGGAGATTACCTCCTACATCCAAACTAACAAACAAACATACATTCATATCACACACGCTGAATTCCGACAATTGGGGTAAGCAGAGTAATCGGAGTTGTGCTGCAAGAACACTGGTAAATTACAACACAACACCGACCGACCACCACCTTTCGCAAAGTATTCGAACAAGATTCAATCGATCAAGCAGCAAGCAAGATACTCTAAAGATTCAGAAGTTCAGCTATATTCACCAGCTCCTGTTAAGTCCAACAGTAACAGTGACATTTGTCATGCATTTGACAGGTTTTAATCGGCTTTAATTTTAGCCGAAGGTGGTGATATATAAGAAAGGAACTTAAAAGGTTCGAATTGCAAATGTATAATCTTGTTCACCGTAAAAAGGAAAACACCAATATGCACCCACTAGGCTGAGTATCTTCAGCAGACTTCAAAAATAAATAGCCACTTCCCACGTTGGCACTGTCTTTCCGCCGAGTGATGCAGCGGGTGTGCCGAGTCATGCCTTACTTGCTGCTTGATAATTATCTTGTGCGAATACTTTGTGGTCGGTGTTGTGCTGTAATTTACCAGAGACCTTGCGGCACATCACCGATTACTCCACTTACCCCGATTTTCGGGATACAATGTATGTATATATGTATGTATGAATATGCAAAAAAAAAATTGGTTGTCTGTAAAGTTGGTTTACGGACGATAGTTTTACGTGATGATGTCATAAAGTAAATCAGTTCCGACGGATATTTACCATGTAAAATTAATTTAAGTACATGATAAAGATGTGATAATAACTAATAAAAAATATGAGAAAATAACGACTATTAATTTTTGTTTAATTTATATAATATAAAAAACCTACATAACGCTATCTACATGTTCAACGTTGCAACAATTACCTAACTGCTAAATTAAGTATACCGCTGGCTGAAATATTTAATTAAATATTGACGCTAGATGTGGACGCTAGATGTCGCTCCATGAAATTCACATACATACTGTTGAGAAAATTTGCAGCGATAAGTACACGGTCGATAGCCTGCGTGGATAACACGTCTGGTCAGTGATGGTGGCAGGGACCGCGGGTTCGAGCCTCGAGGCTCGCAAAAGACGGAGAAATATATTTTGTATTTTCTACTATTGTATATGCCTCTCTATCGCGCTCTCGCTTGCACACACAGGTTTAGATGGAATGTTACACTTCTTCGTGCGTGCAGCCGGTGTTCATCACGTCAAAAGCAGCCATTCCTAAACAATTTGATCACGTCAAACCCCAAATCCTTTCCAAAATTTATAAACACCGACACTGAACAAAAATCAAAGTATAAATATCCTAATATTCGTTCTTTTCCCCATTCACAGCACAGGTACTTTCCTTATGATTGAAGCTGATACTATCACCGATCTATCATCCGGTTATTCCGGACGAGAGCGGAGAGTGTTCTTGATGACGTCGATTTCTCACCGGAAAAACGAAAATGAAACAATCCCTGATTAATCCGGCGTTGTTTAGAGGCGAGGCGATGAATCCGACTGGCGTTGAAAGAAGGAGCAAGCGTTGTTGATACTTTATGTACTTATTTCACATATTTGAGTTTCTAGGTTTTGCGGTGGAAACCCTTGGTGCGTGGTCACCGGACGCACTGGGTTTTGCCGAAACCATCGGCAAATTACTAGTGGACAAGTCCGGTATGACGTGCGTGCCAAGGCTTTTTTCATACGCCCCATAAGCCTAGAAATTCAAAGGGGGAATGCTATAAGCGTCCTAGGGACTATGGCTGTCTTGGCTGAACTAGAAGAATTTTTTTATTTATAGGTTCTTGTTAATTTTTCTTTTGTTAGTTAGGTAAGTTTTGTTTTAGGTTAGTTTTACAATAAAATTGTATTCTAGATTCTAGCATAAACCCTAAGATAATACACTGTATAACACTTAATTCGTGGCAAGGGCGGGCTTATTGCCTTAGGCAATTTCCTCAGGTCAATTCGGTGGACCTACATTTTTACATGGAATCCCAACCACGGAGCAGTCGGTGAAGGTAACGCAAGTAATTTTTTTCAAATCAGAATCATATGTGGTTAGTTCATTTTTCTGTATAAATATTACTTCGGCTCAAATCAGATTATCGCACTGGTGAGTAAGTCTTATGCCAACTGCCAAAATAAAGTTTGCTTCAATGAAGTAGAGCATATTATATTTTAATTTTTTCATTTCGGGACCTGCTTGGTTAAATCTACCTATGGTTATTTTGGTAGTCTCATTGGTAATTGTTCTGAATAGCTTTCGTCCAGCATATTTTTTTAATTATTTTCTTATGCCTGTGAAATTAACTGTGTCCTGTGTCCTAATCTAATATAATCAAATTGAATTGAAGTCTACAAAATACTCACCTCAAAGTATGATTGCCCAGACTTAATTGAAATGTTTGACCTGAACCAGAACTATCACCTTCGTGGTCACAGCAAAAAACTTAACCAGACAGCTTCTAACACAAACATCCGAAAGCACTTCATAACAAATCGAGTGGTGAACGCCTGGAATAAACTCCCGCAGGATGTGATTGACTCCCCAAACACAAACACCTTCAAAAACCGATTAGATAAATACATAAAAAGTACATCAACAAACAAATAGCAACAGTGCCCAAGTACGAAAACTAAAAAAAAAAAAAAAAATTCAAACAATCATTCATTATCACAAAAAATAAGACTGATATGAACACATCAGCTAGAGCTGCTTGTTCATTAAAAAATAAATAAATAAATAAATAAAATTCAACATATTTATAACGGCGTTCCATCGTGTTCATTTAAATTCACCTCTCCCACGTAAGGTCAGCTAGAATAAAATTCGTTTTTACACCAACATGGGTGGCTGTGCCGAGGGACCAATAGTGCAGTCGACAGAGCGAAAAGCACCTCTCCTAGCGAAACCACGCTCAGTAAGGCGACATTCCAGCAGATTTGCGGACTGTTACTAGGCTGTATGAAGACACCCAGGTTAAAGGATTTGGAAAACACACTCCCCGGATGACTTTTCCAAAACTTAACGGTGGGATAATGAGGTGTGCCTAATGCGGTCGAAAGCCTTGAAAATATCCAACGCGACTGCCAGCGATTCCCCAAAATATTCTAGTTTTTCGGGCCATTATGCGTAACGTACTCTCTTGTTGACCCCGCTTTCCGGAGTACGTACTGCTTGTCGTACAAGAGTTTATTTGCTTCTAAGTAATTTAGGAGCTGAGTGTTGATAAGGCGCTTAAGGCCTTATGGCATTACGCTGGCCTTTTGTACCAACGTTATTTGTTAAACAAAAAAAATATGTACATTTACAAACTATCAAGACCTCTCCTTCTCCTGTCTACTGCCGATACCTGCTGGGAGTGCATTAATATTTCGGTTGAGTTTTTCACCACCACGTCTCCCTGCTCTGGGGGGACGTGAGGGGGTGGCAGGGAGGTGAGAATCTGCCTGGGGACTCAGGCGACGCTGTCTCAATGAGTTATCGGCTATGCGTTAAGTAATTATGGCAAAATCGACACCCGTTATAGAGATGCAGTTTGGTTTTAAAATTGTATTGCGAAAGTGTTGAACATTTCAATATCGTGGACTTATGTATTTTGTTAAGTATTGCGTCTATAAATACTTATATTATAGATCTATTCTAACTATCATTATTAATTTACCTTTTATTTTTAAATTACTATTTATAAATGTTATTGAGCGTTGCTTTTTGCCTTGTTATTTCTTCTCCAAAACCACTGAATGGATTAGAATGGGGTTTTCGCAATTGGACAGCTTGGCTCTTCGGCTGAATTTTAGGCTATTATACCCGCGTGCATCATGGTCGGGGTTCATTAGTGATATACATACTAAATTTAGGTTTGTTTGTGATCTATGTTTTATAAGTTAGTTATAATCATTTTCAGTTAATATTGTGAACTTTAATTTTTTTTTAAGTTCTTAACTATGTTACTTACTAAATACATTGTTAAATATTCGCTTGATTCAACCCTGGTATATAATTGTTCCATTCATTTTCTAACATCCTAGTAGATTGTTTTTTTTTATCTTTGGCACTAGTCTAACTTATTTGCTAAATGTTCACTCCAGAAGCGAAACCATGAAAAAAAAAATAACCATGAAAAACTGCAACTCATATTAAATTCACGCAGGTCTGCAGCAACGCTCGGCGCTACACACTCCCACACCCACCGACATCTGTCGTAAGTGTAAACGAACGGGAAAAGTTGGGAAAATGGGAAAAAAAAGAACAAAGCTGAAACTCCGCCTTGGTTATTTCCCTTGACGATATCGCGCCGACACCACCGCCTTCCATTATACACGCCCGCCTATACCGGATGTACGGGGCTACTTCCGGTGGGACTGAAAAATATTGTGATAAGACGCATTATAGATTAAACGCGCGTCGAATCATTATTGGCAGCCAAGCACTTCGTAATGAAAGCTTTTTTTATTCCTTTATTCGACATCTTGGAATTTTTTCGACGGAAGAATTTTTAAGCGGCGGGTAGCCGAGTGGTTTGGGCATCGGCTTCGCATGCGAGAGGTCCGCGGTTCGAATCCCGTCGTCGGCGTGTACCAATGAGTTTTTTCTGACGAAAAAATTTACGTGCATACCTACACCTGCTGCTTCACCGTTCGGAACCGGTGTAAAACTGTAGGTCCCTTCCCTTGCCCCTTACTAGGTGGCAGGCTCAAATTGTAGCCGACTGAGTTGGTACTGGATTTAAGATGGCCGCATAGCAGCCTCGGTTGTGTTCTCCTCTAGTTCAGTATAGACAGCAATCAAGGGAAATCTCCGGTATGGCACCTACCTTCTCGGAGGTGATATTGGCTGGTGGGAGCATGCGCTTTAGCCCCTCCAATTCAGCCACCCATACAGGATTGCATAAAAACAAAATAATAAAAATCACATACACAATATAAGGGATAAGGACAAGGTGCCGTGCTAAAGGGCGACAGGTTAGCCTAGCCACCACTAACCTAGGCACGGTCCTTCCACCGAGCCATGCAGCAGGTGGGCCTTCGTGCCTTACCTGCTGCTTGATAGTTATCTTGTCCTAATAAATTTCTAAACGTGGTGGTCGGTGGTGCCCTTGCAGCACAACACCGATTACTCTGCTTACCCCGTTAAAATAAATAAGTTATTATTTTCTATATTACATACAGGTGACGCAGTTCAAAAGGATTTGCTCACCACCACGGGATTCCTCGTTGAATAAGCTTTAAAAATCAGTAAAATCTTTTTAATCCCATTATCTCGATTTTGGACATGGTTTCGGCGACCCTAACGCATAAAACCTCGATTAACTAGAAAATACGAGTACTAGAAAAAAATGTGCTGGACTTTTTTGAACCTTATCAAATCTGGAATCCTGTAATGGTAAGCAAATTCGATCGAACTAGGAACAAGCCGTATAAAGAAATGTATATAAAAGTTCACATAATAGATCTATACGCAATAGTTGTAAATGTTTGATGGAAAGGCGCGGATCAATCAAACCGCATCAAATTTTAAAACCACACACATGGCGTGTTCTTAGCTGGTGGAATGAATTATGCAGCGACCGTTTAGTTGGTGCCCCAAAATAATATGGTTTTATTTTAATTTAACGTGGTATTGTGGTTCGGCAATGTAAAATTAAGTGCTTCATACTGTTGGTAGATGGCGCGCATATACTTTTTAGTTTATTCTATGACCCCTGTGAATTTTTTACTTTTCATATTTTTATTATTTGCTGTTATATCGGCCATAATAACATATATTCTGTGAAAATTTCAACGGGCTACCTATTACGGTTCAAGAGATACAGCCCTCGGACAGACGAACAGACGGACGGACGGACAGACAGACAGACAGACAGACAGACGGCGTAGGCTTAGTAATAGGGTTCCGTACGACGGATAAAGAACCCTTAAAATACTGTCGAAAAAAAAATTGGTTACACATATTTTCTCGCAGAGGCACAGGCGTAGGAAAACGACAATATGCATATTTCATTGTGATTTTGTAGCAAACTATTGGAGTTACGCAAACTGTTTCTTCTAGTAAAATAAACTAAAACATTTTATCTATATAATTAGAATATTGGAAAACACGATGTGAAGTACTCCACTCAGTAAAAAAACCTTTTCAAACATAACCATAATTTTTTTTCCATTTTTCCCGAACAGGTTGCATTTTATATGATTTTGAGGCACCTTAACTTTTATTTCGTGGTTAGAATGATGAATGAAAAAACCGCGATTAAACGTAATGTTGGGTTAATACTGCTGCTTTGCGTTAACTGAAGTACGATTTCTGCTTACAACAAATTTGAATACAAACGCATTGATACGTGCCTACATTACTCGCGCATACGTACAAACTTTTTGTTTTTCTCTATCTATAACATTTAACTTTTATTTTGTTTTAAATAGTTGAATTTTATCATAAGTAATCTTAATAATTAAAGCGAATTTCCACGGACGATGAATATTCTTATAATTCGAGAACCACTTTATTGATTTACATACGGTTTTCACTGTTCCATTATGTCACTTCTCAAGATGGTTTAGGCTATAAATCATCACGCTACGTCATCAACGACGACGAGCAAAATGTCACGCGAAGCAAAGCCGCGGGCAAAAGCTAGTTAATTTTTTATTTATTTTTTTATCGATAGCGCGACATGTGGCATCGTTTCACCTACAAGTAGGTGTCTAACGATGCCCATGGACATTCTGTGATGCACGGGGATTTTGAATGTCATGCCGGCCTGACAAGAGCCTTTTCACGCCCCTTTTGAAAACCCCCAGGTTGTACTTGGGAGGAAATAGATGGGCAGGGAGTGCGTTCCACATTTTCCCGGTTCTGTGAATAAAAGACCTACAGAACCGGTTGGTGCGCATGCGTGGTAAGTCGATTGAATAGGGGTGCATCCCCTGCCCAGTACGCGTAGTGCAGAAGTGGAATGGGGACGACGGAATCGCGTTAAACAGCTCCTCCGAACACTCCCCATGAAATAAACGATAGAACACACTCAGGGAGCCGACGTCCCTACGGAGTTGCAGTGGTTCTAAGTCGCGGGACACCACGGGGTCACCCACCAGTCGCACGGCACGACGCTGGATTGAGTCTAGCGGCGCAAGCTGGTATTTAGCTGAGCCATCCCACAAGTGCGAGCAGTACTCCAAGCAGGACCTAACCTGTGTTTTGTACAACGTCAGTTTTTGGCCCGGCGTGAAGTACCGTCGCACCTTGTTCAGTACGCCCAGCTTTTTTGAGGCCAGCTTGGCTTTGCCCTCAATATGGCGCCGGAAGTTCAAGTCGTGCGACAGTTCGACACCGAGGACCCCGAGGTGGTCGTTTAATTTCAGCTACGTGTTTTGGAAGGAAGGAGCTGGCGTGAACGCCGTTCTCTTCGCACTGAACGCACACACTTGTGTCTTCGATGCGTTGAATACGACCAAGTTGCTCCGGCCCCATTCGGCAATAGACCGGAAGGTTTGCTCGAGTTCAGACACAAGTGCTAGCCTCTTCTCGTCCACAACGTTCCGTCCGGCTGAGGGGTGACTGGTGTAGGATCCGTGTGCCGTACTGTCGTCTGCATAACAATGTATGTTGCCAAGTGACAGCATATCATTGATATGGAGAATAAACAGCGTGGGAGACAACACAGAACCCTGCGGTACACCGGCATTCACTGACATGGCGTCCGACGAGCAGCCGTCCACGAGGACCTGAATGCTACGCCCATGTAGGAAGTCGGTGACCCAGTCACAAAGGCCAGAGGGGGTTCCGTACGCCGGCAGCTTGCCCAGAAGCGCTTTATGCCAGACCCGGTCAAATGCCTTGGCAATATCAAGTCCAATTGCCAAGGATTCTCCGTACCCTTCAAGCGTTTTCCCCCAAAGGTGAGTGACGTACGCTAGGAAATCACCAGCTGATCGGTTTGGCCGGAAGCCATATTGCCGATCGCTGATGAGATTATTTTTCTCTAGGTACGTCATGGGCTGCGTATTGATAACGCGCTCCATCACCTTGCAGAGGAGGGATGTGATTGCTATCGGTCGGTAGTTTGACGAGTCAGAGCGATCGCCCTTTTTTGGGACAGGCTGAACGAAAGCTGATTTCCAAGCTGCCGGCACGCGGCCAGTTGTGTACGAGAGGCGAAAGAGGCGCGTCAGTACTGGAGCCAGCTCGAGAGCACACCTCTTCAACACCAATGCAGGCACTCTGTCCGGCCCACTCGCTTTCCTGGGGTCTAGGGCAAGAAGCTCCTTCCGCACAGTTCTCTGTCGGAACTGTACTTCTGGCATGGAGTTCTCACGCCTAGGTATGGATGGAGGAGAAGCTCCCCCATCATCCAGGTGGGAATTCCCCGCAAAAAGAGATACCAGAAGGTCGGCTTTATCTTTTGCGGAGTGAGCGAGTGATCCTCCAGTGCGCTGCAGAGGTGGAAGTGAGGAGCGGCAGAAATTCGATAAAACATTATTTTATTAAATACTATTAATAATTAAAAAATTAATAAGCCTCCATCAACTTCACAACACTTGCCGTCACACGAGCAGCTAGTAAGTAGCTGGAGTGCAATATAAGTGCGCCCACATATGGTAAGACTAATTCTACACTCGACCCAATACGGGGGCTTACAGGGGGTAAAAACAAAACGAGGGGAAAGATGACGCAACGGGGGGGTCGGCACGTTTGGTAGTAATGTCTAATGTCATCAACGCCATCTTGTGTTGATCTCGGCAGTCGCTAAGAACAAAATTAAATAAACCCGATTCTATTTCAGTTTGATTTTTTGTTTGTTATAATGACTGTGGTAAAGTTTTAGCCAATTTTGTTATTTTTTATAACTAGACCTTAAATGGGGGAATTCGTACAGTATATTGAGTAAATATGTCCTACGGTTTTATATTCTAAACAAAAATATTTTTGCGTTCATTTTCTATTTCGATTTTATAATTTTAAAATAGGAGTAGTTTCGCAGAAATAAAAGCGTTTCGCATTTCCATAACTTAAGTAGGTAACTAACATAGTTTACGAGATCGTTCCTCTTTCAGGTGTAATAATGACAAACACCATCATATGTGAAACAACCTGATTCACATAAATTTAATGTCGTTTTTAAGGTAATGTTTGATATGTTAACTGTCAATGACAACTTGACAATATTTTATAGAATCTTTTACATCCGTTGACCAAAACCTGTCGATTTTAACATAGATAACAGTTGCATACGAATCCCTCGCCGTTCGCCATTTACCCGCCACACCCCTTAGATTTTTGATAAATTCCATTATACTTATAGAGAATAACGTTGACTCATACACGGATCTCATTCAACACACACATGGCGTTATCCAACAATTTGTAGCAGCAAAAATCGCCCGCTGAGATGAATATATTATGAGGCAGAATATGGATCGGGCCCCGTAAATTGGGAAAATGTGAACACTATATGAATACGGGCAATGATTAGTTATGCGCTCGCGAAATGATGTCGGCATTGTAATAATTTCGAATTTTCGGAATATAAACGTAAATACTAATTTAAAATTGGAAGGTACTCTATTTCGAAAATCCTGATCTTTGGGTGTCGTATGTGTGCATGGAAAGGTATTTGAAATGAATAGGCCCACTGATTTTCTCCGCGTGCATGTCGTAAAAGGCGACCAAGATATAAGGACAAGATGGTGTGCTAAATGCTATAGCCACCTCTCACCTAGGGACGGTCCTTACACACACTCACGCAGTAAGGTAATTTTAC
Organism: Nematopogon swammerdamellus; assembly: GCA_946902875.1. NCBI lineage: Eukaryota > Metazoa > Arthropoda > Insecta > Lepidoptera > Adelidae > Nematopogon > Nematopogon swammerdamellus. Next base: position 18,178,670 of record OX336345.1, read on the forward strand.
TGTAATTTACACGATTTCTTGCAGCACAACGTCCATTAATCTGCTTACCCCTATTCTTTAGATACAGTATGATGGTATGTACCTATGTACCTACCTAACGGTTATTTCCAATTAATTAGGACAAATGTGACAAGTTCGAGTGCAGTTTTACTGCCATATTATGTATGATCAATAAACAATAAACAACAATTATTGTTTAATTTGTTTTATGTAATTACTTTTTTATTATGGAGTTTACTTTTTATTTTACAAATAGAACAAAACGTATAATATAAGAGAACACAATATCAAAAAGAAATTTGAAAGAAAACATAAATAATACCTACTTATTTATAATTGTTATTTATCAAACATGAAATTATTAACATAATTTATACGTTTAACTCCTAAGGATACTCCATAAAAACAAAAGGCCTGTAAATTAATTTAATATACATGCATACATCTAAATACCTCGAACCATCCTGTGATTTTAAAATAAAATAAAGGAGCACACCCGTCTATAAGTTCATAAAATAAAAATGAGCAAAATGTAATTTGATATCAGAATAAAATAAAGCTGATTACTCGCCCCACCCTCTTCTCTCGCTGCACTGAGAGGGTGAAAAATATCTATAGAATAACTCGACGTGTGTATAGACATCTATATTTACGTCTATAGAGGAGTAGACGGGGACAGACCTGCAATCAGACCCCGCGTTGCCCAAGTAATGAACCCCTAAGGACTTGGCGAGTTTTGTTGCTAAAATCGTGACTGCACTTGTGATCAATTTATTTGTATTGCCATCGATTACTCTTTTCTATAAGTTTACTGTTTTCTATAAGTCCAATTATTTTACGCTCAACCGGTGCAACCCTCATTTTTCTTCATTTATTTAATTGTAATAGTTATTTAACTCATAGTTTATTTTATTATAATTATTTTTAAGATAGTTTAGTTTTAATAGAATTCTTCTTTTATTTTATAATAATAATAATATAATTAAATTTATTATCTTATATTTGATTTGACAGATGTCAGAGTGACATAACGAGTGATGGATCTAAATTGTTTAATCGTTCTTACATTATCGATAGTTGCTATTATTTTATGGAGGCTGGCATAATATGCAGTTCTTAGGGAATTAAATAATATTTAATATTAAATGAAAATAAAGTTCAATATTGACAGGGTTCTAACAGGTATATTTGACTTTATTTTTCATTTATAAGATTGTAGTATTTATGAAGAGGATAATTTCCGTAAAACTATAAATAATAAAAAACGGCCAAGTATGAGTCGGACTCGCGCACCAAGGTTTCAGTACCACCAAGTAAATGGTCGGTTTTTATTATTTTGTTAATTTACTTTAGAGTGGCATTCGCACGTATCGCCATATATCGGTGAAAGTTAATACATTTGTTGCTAAAATGTTTGGATAATTCTATAGATGGCGCTCTCTGGCGATCTTCTGAAAATAAGACATTTGTATGGGACCCCCCTTAATTATTTTACTTTTTAATTTAATTTTATTATTTGTTGTTATATCCGACATAATAACGCATATTCTGTGAACATTTCAACCGGCCAGCTATTACTGTGTCAAAGATACAGCAGTAGGACAGACAGACCGACAGACAGATGGCGTAGGCTTAGTAATCCGTACGGGGTACGGAAACCTAAAAACGAACATGCTACGGCTAAATCCATTAAAGCAAAATTATTCCTGAATTACCCGGCATTTTTTTTTTCAATAATAATGGCGACCAAAAGTCATCTCCCCGGAGAATTCTATTTAAGAATTTAACTTGTTTTCGTAGAAAATCGAAAGAATAAAAAAGGGGTTAAATGAGCCGGTTCCTACTTTATGAATATTTATTAGCCCATTTTATCCCTAACTTGAGTTAACAAAATGTTCCTGAAGCCATTACACAAGTCACCTGACTCTTGACAAGAAGAAATTCATGAACTGGTAAAAAATTCAGTCGGAATTTAAAATCTCAGCAGAAACGTTTTTATGAGGCGAGGCGCGGAGAGGAAATAAAACAAAGGATATCTTCTGGAAGGATACGCTAATTATCTCATTTTCTATGTTATAAAATACTGGATTATATTTCGTAAAATATTTAGAATAAAACTGGTTTTTTAACAATTTAAATATATTTCTTACGTGCTAACGTAAGAATCATACAAATGATACATTATATGTACGATACATACATACAAGTATCATACAATGCTAACGTAATATAATATAATGTATGACATCAAAAACTGTTTACAATGCAATTACTTATATTTAAAAACTTTTACATATAATTAAAAATATTTCATTTTTAAAACATTTTTGTAAAAAGAGTTCTTCAAAACTTTCCTCATAAACTCGTTTCTACCCGCATATAAAAAATCTACATAAATAGTTTTCTAGTTCGAAATAAAAATATATGTATGTATTTATATTTCTACAACAAAGAAGAAACACATTAACCGCATACGACCGAATGTCCATGGGCGTCGTTAGACACCTTATGGGTGGCTAGGCGCCATAGGTCGCGCTGTCAATAAAAAAAAAATATTTGGGTAATTGTAGGCGCAATTCTGGCCGCAAAACATAATAATGAGTATGTTTTAATCATAGAGAAGTTTTAATATTTTAGAGAAGGTGGTATCAGTGCACGAGCGAGTGATCGAGATTTGTATGACAGCAATAAAGCAATTACGGAACTCGGATCCCCGCCATTTGTCTGGACGATTCCATTCTAATGCATATTTTTTGCATACAATTAGTAGATTTTCGCAATTTGCATGCTGTGAATTACTCTATAAACCTACCAACCTATGTACTTTATGTGAGGTGTAATAAATTTTTTGATTTAATTCTTAATGACTAAAATATCTCCATGTCGTGTATAAATGTAATTTAAATAAATAATATACAATGATTAAGTTTTTAAGTTTGATTTAAAAATATTAAGGTAAAATCATCGCAGATAATGAAATAATTCTGCAAAAAAACACGAAATAATAATGATGTATAAACTCTGGTTACCTAACACTATAATTTGTTTTAATAATAAAAGGACCATGGTCTTTATTAGATAGGTAATGCATAAAAATAATACATAATCACAATACTTAACCTATAAAATATAACCTATATAATAGACCGGTACTTAAAAAGAATAGCCCCACTGCGTCTCTCCCCGTGCATGTCGTAAAAGACGACTAAGGGATAAACACGAGATGCCGTGCTAAAGGGCGACAGGCTAGCCACCTCTCACCTTGGCACGGTCCTTCCACCGATTCGTGCAGCAGGTGGGGGTCTTTGTGCCTTACTATTGCTGCTTGATAGTTATCTTGTCCAAATACTTTGCTTAACGTGGTGGTCGATGTTGTGTTGCAATTTTCTAGAGTGCTTGCAGCACAACACCGATTACTCTGCTTACCCTGATTGTCGGGATACAGCTTGTGTGGTATGTATGTATGTATGTAAAATATTTAATAAAAATTAAATTATCATTCTTGACACACCGCAAAGTTGGAAATATTTTATTTAACTATCATTTATCATAATCATAACATCATAAATAAATTAAAGTAATAGCTTTTCTACAAGAAAACAAGGCATCGAAAACACTTAAATAACTCCACGAAAGCTCTTTCAAGCTTTGGATTATACACAAAATGTATGTGGACATATTAAATCCACTTGCACTATTGTACATTATCACAGCAAAGAATTTTACTTATTGCCACAAAAATGTACCGCTCCACGCTGCTCAAGCTTTAATCTCAATAATGCTTTTAAATGATCGCTTACAGCTATACAATAATATTATAAGTTGCGGATACAAACGCCGGTATAAGTACTTACAACCATTTTAAACTATTAATAAACTAAATTTATTGTACAATAGACAAAGCCAATCTATAAATCTTCTCAAAACAGACGGACAAACAAACAGACAGACAGTAACATTATTTTATTTTGAACTCTAGCAGCTATTTTGATCATGTTGGGTATTAATTTTTTTATTACTATTTGGGAGAGTATTGTAAATTTGAAAACCTTCAAAGAATACATTAAATTTGGAAATTAAATTTCACTCAAAAGACAATCTCGAATTGCACTCGCGGAAAACCAGCTATTTATTTCAAGGCGACTAAGATTTCCAACACTTAATTCCAGATTTAAACCTTACGGTCATAGACATATGGTTGATTTCGAATTGAGAGCTATGTTTATGGTCGGCAGGATTCTGTATGGTGAGAAATATATGGGAATTTGCTTGCAGTCCACGAATTGAGGACGTGTCCAGTAGTGGAATGATTTATGTTGAGTATTAACATGGGCACGTGTGGGGGGAGGGGGGGGGAGGGAGGGGCGGATTAACGAATTTCCACTTTCCTTCCTTTGTATTCCGGCTGGTTACCTTCTGGCTTGACGTGGACGGAGCGGAGAGGTAGACGGGACCACTTTTGAGATTGGATGTTTTAGTGCAAAAATGTTAAATTCAGTTTTAGATCTTTCGTTGAATTGCAGCTCCATTCTTCTTTTACAAATTAGAGCGCATTTGGTGCTAACACCTGCCATAATATAAACGCAAGAATATTATTTTATTTAGATAGATAGTTAGATAGAAATACTTTATTGCTCCAAAAAACATTTAACATAAACACACAATAAGAAATTTACATGAGGGGCAAAGGCGGACTTATTATATTTAGTCATTCATTTTCAGATGTATGTATCTACATATCTACATGCATGCTATTTGTTGTTAAATTGTCGCTGGTGATATCGATACTATATATCTATACATATAATAAAATCGTAGAGGTAAGAAAGTCTGTACATTGAATGTATTCGGAAAAAAACTAACCAGGGTGGCTTAAAATGAGATACTGAACATGTTAGAACAGTTTTTAAAATTTTTGTTTGTTTGTTTGTTTGTTTGTTTGTTTGTTTGTTTGTTTGTTTGTTTGTCTGTACGCGCATCACGCAAAAACCACTGAACGGAATTAGACGAAACTTTGTATAGTGGCAGTTTATATGCCGGGTTAACATAATACGTAAAAAAAATTAACAAAATTAAAAAAAAATTAACAATTATAAACATTATTGCGCGTTTAAAATCACGTAGTCCAAAGTAAAGGTAAAAACAATTTTAAATGTCATGTTGACAACGGAGAACTGTCATCTCGACGTGAGCTGGCCGGTGACAAATTGTTTGATAAATAAAAATTATAATTGAAAGTCGAAGTTATGTCGCTGTCATTGGTGCAATAAAATTTATATATCTGTTGCCCGCGGCTTCGCTCGCGTGAAATTCGTATTTAAAAAAAAGAAAGTAAGTAACTAAAGGCGGGCCCGAAGGCGGATCTGCGCTCACGTAAACGATATTCTTTCTCGATGAAAGTAACTAAGGGCGAGGCGAAAGGCGGAGCTGATTTCAGGAAGAAGAAAAACATTCTTGAAGAAAATAAGTAACTAAGGGCGAGGCCGAAGGCCAAGCTCTATTCTGGAAGACCATAAACCTTCTCGAAGAAAGTAAGTAACTATGGGCGAGGCCGCAGGCCGAGCTGCGTTCAGGAAGAAGCTAAACCATCTTGAAGAAAGTAAGTAACTAAGGCGAGGCCGAAGGCCGAGCTACGTTCGGATAATTGAAAAACCATCTCGAAGAAAGCAAGTAACTAAGGGCGAGGCCGAAGGCCGAGCTGCGTTCAGGAAGAAGCTAAACCATCTTGAAGAAAGTAAGCAACTAAGGCGAGGCCGAAGGCCGAGCTACGTTCTGACAAATGATAAACCATCTCGAAGAAAGCAAGTAACTAAGGGCGAGGCCGAAGGCCGAGCTGCGTTCAGGAAGAAGCTAAACCATCTCGAATAAAGTTAATTAATATTAAGATTGAGTTAATTTAATTTAAATTTTATTATAAAGTCCACGCTTCTAACCTCAGCTTCTAACGGCAAATATACCGTGCATCCTAGAACCTCGCGGTTATTCCCGGCTGGATGGCAAGAGGCCCGATGCTAGAGACCTTAGTGCCATGGACTAAGGGTAGTTCTTTGATGTGGGACGCCACTTTTGTTCTCACATTGGCTCCAAGTCACGTTAGGACATCTTCAAGAGCGGCTGGCGCGGCCGAGGCTGGGGCGGAGAGCCTCCAACGCAGCAAATATAGAAATATAATTCAAGATTTCGAATTTGTTGCGTTTGCGGTTGAAACCCTCGGTCCGTGGAGCAGTGAAGCCAAAAGAGGCTTGAGCTGGTTGACGCAACTGGTGTCCCGTCATCAAGGGCTTATGTACTTCATTCAAAGGGTAAGCCTTGCCATCCAGCGGGGTAATGCCGCAAGTGCTCTAAGAACATTTGAAAATGCCCGTTTTGATAGTTATTTTAATGTTTGTTAGGTAGGTTTAATTCTTTAGTTATTAATATTACTTTTTTATTTATATGAAATAAATAGATTGAGTAAACGATATTATATTCTATCGAAGAAAGGAAGTCTTTAAGGGCGAGGCCCGAAAGCGGAAGAGGGTTTTTGGTTTACCTGAACGCAGCTCGGCCTTCGGCCTCGCACTTAGTTCCTTCCTTTCTTCCAGAAGGTTTGTCGTCTTCCTGAACGCAGCTCGGCCTTCGGCCTCGCCCTTACTTACTTCCTTTATTTGAGAAAGGTTTATCGTTTACCTGAAAGCAGCTCGGCCTTCGGCCTCGCCCTTAGTTAGTTACTTTCTTTAAGAAGGTTTATCGATTACCTGAACGCAGCTCGGCCTTCGGCCTCGCCGTTAGTTACTTACATTCTTCTTTGGAATACGAATTTCACGCGAGCGGAGCCGCGGGCTCAGCTAGTATACAATATAGGTACTATCATAAATTAAAAATTTTAAAATCCCCGCCACATACCTTAAAAGGTATAAAATAATTTAAGCTTAGTTAATGAAAGGTGTCGGGGGACCGGGGTTATTTTTTTATTTAGCGTTCCCCCTACGCCTTTAATTAACTAAGCGCAAAATATTTTGTAATTTTTAAGGGTTGTTAATTTGTAATCTAGCTGTTATTTCAAGCTTTTTAAGAAACGAAACGAGAATATTGCAGCACAATACCGATTACTCTGCTTGCCCGATTGTCGGGATACAGCGTGTGGCATGTGTGTATGTATATAATTTCGAATGTATCAAGACACACAAAAGTAATTATCCTAGTACACATTTTCAACGTATGTATACATTAAGCACTTGCATGACCAAACGCTCAAAAATTACAATTATTTCACACTCGTAATCACATTTGCATACAAAAAAATAAGCAGGGTGCAACTCATACATACACAGCTGTCATACGAGAGCACCGAGCATACCTACGTACATACGTAGGCATTCTCCTTGTACGAGAGGCTGGATCTCACATACTTCATAGATATGTATTATGGATTCATAGGCAGGAAAACAGATGCATTTTCCAACTGCTGCGGGGGGAGGGGCGGCTAGCGCGGGGGTGGGTGGGGGACCGGGCGTACTTCTGCTGATTCCATTTGGGAATAGCGACGGACAGCGTACTCACTGGCTTTGATTAAAATAGCAGCCTCCGATATGTAAGGAAGTCTCGGTTGGAAAGTGGGTATATTGGTAGGTACCAAGAGATGAGGCTATCAGATGTAAAGTAAGCAGCCTCGGCTGTGATGTCCTCTAGTCCAGTGTAGCCAGTAATTCATAGCAAAGTCTCCGATATGGCACCTTCATCACCTGCCCCTGTGACTCAGCCACCACACCTTTACATAAAAAAATATAATTCGTTATTTTTTTGGGGAAATATTTTTACGTAATTCACTTGCTGCATTCCCGATGCCAGCTGAGACACCATATTCCTGATGGAAATAGGTGCCGTGTCGGCGTGTCGACTTTCTTAGAATTTATCGTCTGGATACACTTTTACTTTTTACCAATACACATTTGAACTATTCAATTTTTTTATGGAAACTGACACGGTTGGCTACATTACGTACAACATCCGTGATGTCAGCCCATAACACCGGGTGAACTTGGTGCCACGTCAGTGCTTCCCTTCGGTCGTGCCGGCTACACTAAACTGGACGGAAAACAAACTATTTACATTGCCCTTTCGACCGACCTTTCATTCAGTGCGGTGGTACAAACCCGGGCGGGTTAAACCCTACCACCTAGTAATATAAGAAGGGAGTCATATCCCTTAGTCGCCTTTTACGATATACACGGGGAGAGATGCAGTGGGGCTATTCTTTTAAATTACCGGCCCCACACGGTACACTGATAAATAATATTTCCTATATCTATCAGAAAAGTTAAAATTAATCGATTCCCAGGACGCCTACGCAAAATTCTCCACACGTTCGTTCCGAAATAAATAACACAGACGGTCGCGATACGTAATGGGCCGCGCCGGACAGCGACGGACAGAAAGACGTACGGGTTTTTTCCGCATTATTGTTCGTGAGAAATAGTTATAGTTTTGACGGGCGAGGGCGACCCTTCGTTTTTCTTGCGGTCGCAACGTCGAAATGGGATGAAAAATTTTCAAGTCTCCCGTCCGTTTCAAGCCTCTGGGGTGCTGTAAAATTCCGCCCAACGCTTGACCGGTCGGCCAGACAAATTTGTCATATTCATATGTTAACGCGAGCGCTCGTCTTTTCTTGTTTCGCTAACGGAAAAGTCGCTAACTTGATTCGTTCGGACGCTGCGCTGTTGTTCGGCTAGCGGAGAGTTTGAATTTAAAGTTATGGAAATGTGCTTAGGAAGTTTTGAAGGGCGCGTTGTTGCGTTTGATTGCAGATTCTATTTTCAAATATTTTTCCCGATTTTCGTGATTGTTTTATAGCCGTTCTCACCACCTCGGGTTAAGTCTTGTCCAACAGTTATTTCTCAATTAAAGTGGACGTTTTCATAGATTTTACAGATGTACCAGTTATAGCTACATTTTTGCTGAATGTGGTAAAATAGTGCCTAGTAGTGTTGAGGTTTTGCCATTATAGTAAAGTATTTGATTTTACAAGACAGAAAAAAAAGTTTGTCACTCATGCAATATATGTGTTGAAATTAGTTTTAAATAAATTTCAAAATAAAAAAATTTCATCACTTCATTATCGTTATAATAAAAAAGCGAAAATAATTTTCTCAAAAAAAAAGTTGTAAAACAAAGTTTTACTGTTTCATGTGTATAATTACCACCTTTCCATTACCAAAGGTTGACTGGAAGAAATCACTTGTAGTGATAAGTCCGCCTTTGCGCACCCCTGTATTTCTAGTTCCTTGTCGTCTACTATTCTTCCTTCAATTTGTGTGCAATAAAGAGTTTCTATTCTATTCTTTCGGCTACGTACTAATGTAACAACCTGTGTTAGTAGTAAGTATTCATACATAAAATGTAAGCTTTGCATGCTTGTAGGCAACGAATTACATACTATAAAAGCAACTTCAAAAAATAAACAAAAATCTTCCCGCCCAAGATTCCGACCGGATGAAAATATTCCGCCCCCGCGCCGCCGCCCCGCCGTGTCACGTCCTGTCGACCGGAAGTGCCGCCTCACGACACCGGAAGTGCGATATCAATAAGTACACCCAATTGATGACTCGTCCGATTTGTCCCGACTTGCCGCCATTTCTCTCGCCACTTTACGAGAGGAGGCCGTGAAAGAAATGGTTATTGCATTATATGGAGCCTGAGTTATGCCGCCTCTGGCCTTGATAGTTTTTAGGGTTTCAAAAGATGTATGTGCGCCTATTCCCGTCTATCCGTGTGACTTTATCTTCAGTAATTCGTTGCGATTTGGTTTAGTGGCTATTATATCATATTATATTATAATATAATAAGTAAATATAAAACATAATAATATTTAATCTCATTCATCATTCATTAATAATAATCTTGCGGTGGTATTTTCTTTTTATTTAATTTTTGTATTAGTTTTGTGTATTTTTATTAATTTTAGTATAAAATATTTAAAATTTATATAAATTTATTGTAAAAAGGTAAAATAAATAATATAAAATAATAATAAATAATTTCGATTCGATGACAACATTTGAAGAATAAGTATTAAGAATAAGTATTAAGAATACCGCACTATAATATATATATATATATATATATATATATTTTTGTTTTATTTTATTTGCGAAGAAACAGCACAAACACGCTAAATATTATACTCAATATATAAACACAAACACATATAGTGTGTCGTTAATATAATAATAACAAAACAACAATGTTGGAAAAACATTTGCACAAGACAAATTATCAAGAAGCAAGAAGACATACAGGCAGTTACCCTCTTACTGCATGACTGTGGAAGGACCGTGCCAAGATGAGAGGTGGTTAATTTATCGCGCTTTAGCACGGTCTCTTGTCCTGATCCCTTAGTCGCCTTTTACGACATTCACGGGGAGGGCCCTATTCTTTTAAGTAGGTACCGACCCAACACGGTACGACTTTTTGACGTGATGACGTCACGTCTTATAAATTGATGAGCACCGGCTGCACGCACGAAAGCGTGTCACGTTGATATTCAAAGTTACCATGGAAACGTCTTAAGAAGTAAAACTGTCAAGATCAGACAACAGAAGTTTTGATGGCCAGTCACAAGATGATTAATCTTTCTACTGGAAATAGAAATTACTGATCTTTGATCTATGTACTACGATTATTCCACGTCATCACGTAAAACTATCGTCCGTAAACCGACTTTACAGACAACCAATTTTTTTTTCAATGTGGCCATTAGTGGCTATGTACTTGAAAAGAATAGGCCTAGTCTTTTCAAGTACTAAGGTTATATAGGTAGTATGCACTTAATTTTTTTAATTCAGAAAAAGCTTCACGACGACCGAATTCGAACCTCGGACCTTACCGGACAGTAGTTCATAAACTTTCCACAAACCCGAAAATATCGCTAGCTAATTTGCAGGAAAAGTCTCTTCGAGAAAACGAATGCAATGGTTCGGATTCCACGTAAAACGGTAGGTCCCTTCCCTTCTTACATTACTAGGTGGTAGGGTTCGACCCGCCCGGGTTGGTACCACCGCACTGAATGAAACGTTTGTGTTTTCCGTCCAGTTCAGTGTAGCCGGCACGACCGAAGGGAAGCACTGACATGGCACCTAGTTTACCCGGTGTTATGGGCTGATATCACGGATGTTGTAGGTGATGTAGCCAACCGTGTCAGTTTCCATAAAAAAAAATTCTAATAAAACTTACGGGCCCGCGAACATCACACCTTGCCTACGCGGGAAAACAAGCCTACATTTACCCACACGCCAGCTAATTTGCCTAAAACTTTACCAAATTAATTTGTAACACGTGACCGAGACCATCGCGTATAAAAACTTAATGGCTTATTACAGCTTAATTTATTATTATGTCATTAGCTTGACACTGTTCGCGTGACAGTGCGACTGACATAATGGACACAAAGAATTCGAAAGTATAGAAGCGTCAACCCGTCAAGCAACGTTGAAGCCATTTTGAATTGTGTGCACAAAGACGGAATAACAATATTGTTTTGTGGAAATTGACATTTTTTTCTACACTGCCTACCCTTGGCCATTAAAATTCGTGACCTAGGCGCCATAATTTATTTTGTTCGTGCTGGTTACACTGAAATTGACAGAAAACACGAACTATTTTCATAGCTATTTCGATCGACCTTTATTCAGATCGGTGGTACCAATTCGGACGGGATGAACCCTGTCACCTAGTGAGATAAGTGAAAGAACCTAGTTTTATATGGAATCCGAAACATGCGAGCTAGCCTTAACGGTCGGACTTATACGTCTATGGGTCGGACGATTACCCATCCAAAACCTACCACGTTCGATGCTACTTATGATCTCTCATCGTAGCGCTAGAAGCTATTAAGATGACCGAGACTAGCTTATTTACAAGTTTGTTAAAGTATGTTCCAGGGTCAGGCGAAAATACGGATATTGACCCCCAAGCGTTGAGCTCCCTTGCACAAACGTTGAGTGTGAAGCGCCATCTCCTCTCTCTCTCTCTCTCTCTCTCTCTCTCTCTCTCTCTCTCTCTTGCGCTTCGTCCGTTACAAACACTGGCGCGTAAGAAAGAGATGGCGCTTCGCACGCGGTACGCCTCGTTCGTGCTAGGGAGCTAGTTCTCAAAGGACAATGTCCTTTTTTCCGCGTTGTCTATAAACACAGTATACGTACTAACAGTCTGATGCAAATTGTGTGCGTCTATAAATTGTGTTGAGGTTCCAAATTGAATGTTTATGGCAAATCCTTGTTATTGAATTCTTGCACTGAACACGAGCTCACGCGCTAACTTCATTGGACTTGGTGACAAAAATTCTGTTTACTTTCGAATACGACCCGTGACAACTCCTTTAGGTCCAATATTCGCTTTAATTAAGGTGAAGGTTATTCAATTTGGGAAATTTGTGCCATAAACCTGTCCGCGTGTTTGGTATTTACAGCTTTTTTAAATAAGTTGCTTTTTACAAATATTTCAGTAGGCTTTTATTAGATATCTACGAATGTAGGCAGTCGTTTAATCATAAATAATGGTGATTATAACCACGCCTAATATTTAGAGATAATAAGTGAAAGGTTTGAAGTTCGTGTATGGTACACTTTTCCCCTGTACAAAAGGGGGCCTTATTGCAACATTACATTTCTTCCAATGAACCTATTACGCAACATAATGTTTTATTCGATTAAAAACATGAAGGTTTCTCAAACGGTCGGACGGTCAACTATCCAAAGTCCGACCTTGGGGTGCGCTTTTAAAACATCAACCAAAGAACGGCGGTGCATCGCACAACCACACCGTGCTACCAAGGCTGACCGGATTTACTGAAATGTTTCCAAATTTAGTTTTTAATTCCAAAAACGTGCACAATTCACAAACATTTCTGGGGATTCCAATATGGTAACCAAACTCACCATCTCCAATATCTCATTAATATTCAACCCGCTTATTATGCACCCCGTAATTCGTAGGACGCCAAAACTAGTTAATTTTTAATTACAATTTTATTACGACGGTGTTCCTGTCCCATTAAAATTACGACGATGGGTTTATGGAGGTGTAGAATTTCATGCTCCTTCATCAATTAAACATGGGGGCCCCACATTTTTTGTTTTGTTTTAGCGTAAAGAGAAAATCGGCCTAAATTATATAAAAGATTTCTAAAATCATAATACTAACAGTTATAACGAAGTTTTTATTTCGTTAATTCAATGTCAAGCTTGCGTACCGGCACAGTACGGAAACGTAAAAAACACTAATATTATTTAAAAAAAAAACAATTAAATGTACCTACAAGTAAAAGTGCACTTAAGTTCTAAAATATTGTAAATATAGCAGTCACATCAGCTAGCCTTTGTCGCGGAATGAAAAAAGCTTTTCAAAGTTTCCTCACAAAGTGCGACGGGGGTGGACTATATTTTCCATCTTCCAGAATTTGATAAAAGCACGCGCGCAGCTACAGCCGCGACGAACGACGACGGCTGCGTATCAAAGGCACACTACTTTCTATTTGCCGGTTCCCCTGTGGTATTAGCGGATAACAACGTGTGCGTACCGGCGAAAGGGGTAGGCAGTGAGTGCGTAACCCGATGCTGAAAGGGTAGCGCGCTTGTGGAAAATTATTTTCAAAAATATCAACCTGTTTTATAGTGGTAAGTGTAAAATTGTATATGCCATGATGCCATGTCACATCACTATCCTTTAAATTAAATATTGAGTTTCTTTACTAATGCATTCCGCATTCAGCTACACTATATAAAATTTCAAGTTAATAGTTAACCTCGATTGCTCGTTTGGCCACTCACTATATACTACATACTATATACATATATACTACTATATACTACACTGTATACTATATTAGTCTCTCCGATAAAGGAAAACATCGCGAGGAAACCGGAAAAATATAATCGTTGTGTGTGATTGTCTGGAAGAAATCATGTAGCAACAAGTTAGCCTTCCGACGTACAAATACTTTGCTATTAGTCATCTGTACCTAGTACCTACCTACTTTGTCATTAGATATTATTGATCTCTAGCTAGATCGAACAAATGTAATATGTATCCAGAACCGAGTCGTGTAACACCATCGAGGAGTTATAATCTGTGGTTAAGTGCTCTGGGAGTGATTTTGGAATTTAATGTCTAACTAGCTTTTGCCCGCGACTTCGTCCGCGTGGAATTTAAAGATAGAACAGAATTCGAAATTGAAGTTTTTATGTGACGTTGATTGGCTTTGGTTTTTCTTGTATTTTATATTCTCTCTCTCCCGTCCATCCATACTATACTTTATTTGATACTGCTGAGCCCTAAGGATATTTAGCGTGATGGTATTGAACTGCAGTGCTTTGCCTGCAGTTCCTATTCTTGAAATTTACTGAAGAACTCCCTTTCTGTTCCATTTACTATATTCCATTTCCTGCATTTACTATAAATTAAACACGCAAACACTGCCCAATTCTTTTAATCTTGCAAACTCTTACAAGGAAAAACTACATCCTTCGAATAACTTGTGTGTAATATATTTTATTCTGATATATAAGCTATAGTACTGTAAAGTCTCATCAAAATACGTTCAGTAGTTTTTGCGTGAAAGAGGAACAAAGATCCATACATCCATTCATCCTCACAAACTTTCGCGTTTATAATATTAGTAGGAAGTAGGATAACCGACTTCATCACCTCAAATTAACATTTATCTGTACGTTAAAGGTACATTTCTCGTACATTTGACAGAAGCCAGCAGGTACATTTTAGCCCAAGCTGGTGAAATCGGTCGTAAGTCAAAATAAGTAATTTTAGTAGCTCAGACGTATTTACTGCTTTTATAAAAGGTCCGCACTCTTGCCGTAACATTTTTGATATAAAATGTATTACGTATGTGATGTAAGTTGTCACATCTAACCCCACAGTGACACAACCAGATTACACCTCGATCAGTTCCACCCTTGTTTAATATTCTGCTCCTATCGTCCTGTGAACCGTTACCGCAGCCCCGGCCATGCATCCACTTCCCCGCAGAACCTTTCTGGAGGTTTCTTCTCCCAGGGGTTATTAGAGAAAGATTCGGCACACCTTATCTGGCGCAGAGTGCGGTGGCATTTGTTGTTTTGGAGATTGTAAGGTGCTTTAATGATAGAAACGAGTGAAATAATTAATTTTGGCTTTTTAAAATACTTGAAAAGATTTTGACATTATTTGCTAGTCCGATTGTACTAAAACATTGTGGTTGTTGTTTATTGATAATTCATATGACAATAAGGCTGCACTCGAACTTGTCACAATTTGTTCTATCCGGTTCGATTACACCCATGAAGAAGAGTCGGCAACAAACTTCGCAAAGTATTTTTAAGGTGTAAAGGCGGACATATGCAGTGACTTCTTCCAGTCAACCGTTGTATGACTGGAAGAAGTAGATAGACATTCAACAATTTAATACATTGGAGAGCCATGTTTATCGTATCGCTGTGTTTATTACATTCGAAATCTCTAATAAAATTAATTAACATTTACACATTTATTTCTGACTAACATAGTTTCAAAATTTAAAGTGTATATTATTTATTAATTTAGGTACATTTTATATATTTTAAGTTATATTTATACACGAACAGGAAAATATACACAATACACAAACTATAACTACCTATCAAATTAAATAGACAAATATAACTAATAAGTTTCAAAATTGCATAATTACATAATTTGGATACATGTCCCTTCCCTTGCCCCTTACTCAAATTGTAATATAATGTAACTGTCAAACATACAAAGGTTGACTGGAAGAAGTCTCTGCATACATATGTCCGCCTTTACACCTTACAAAATACTTTGCGAAGTTTGTTGCCGATTCTTCTTCGTGGGTGTAATCGAACCGGATAGAACAAATTGTGACTAGTTCGAGTGTAGTCTTACGCCATAAGAATTCTTACTAAACAAGAAAAGAAAGAAACAGTAAATGAAACCCGAATGTAATCAAAAGTGGTTTGACCAAGCAATGTCGCCTATGAAACAGCCTTAGAGCCAGTTTAGGCGATAGAAGTGTTTAATAAATACACGATCTCGCGGGCACAGTATTGGTAACATCTTCATGCATTGTTTTTTATGTATATCTACCTGTAACCTATTGTGCCTGAACATGTGCCTGACTTATAAACACTTTTTTTATTTTTTTATTTTCATTTGATTTGAACCCTCAATATTGAAATATGACGAGCTTCCTCTCAGTATCCTCTTAATTCTGGCATTACTTCCCATAATATGGCGTTTTACAAAATACTGCGTTTTTATTCATTTCATTTGCCGGCTCTATTCTTATTATGTTCAAACTCGACCGCTTACGAAAATACGCTCGACTGCTTCATTTGAATAAAATCACACCATTGCATTTACTCCGACATATTCAAAACGCGACGTCCTAAAAATAAAAATAATCCCGAATAATAATATAATACAATTACATCGAACACACGAACGCACTTTCCTCTTGTTTTCCATTTATCAGTCAATAAATATGATAAAAGTTACGCGAACTTCGCCTCGCGAGGGAGTCGTTTTCCCTATTGTTTATTTTATGTGAATGTTTTATTGATATATCGCGCTGTATTGCAAGTTATTCTTTTTTTTTCGAAAAAAGGGGGCCGCTGAAAATGGCACTCAATATTTTAATAATGCATGTAAAATGTGTACACATTCAATTTTCCACTGGTAGAGAATAAGTAAAAATGCATGTCTACTTTACTATATTTTTCTATCTGTCTGTCTGTTTATAAGCATTTAGCAAAGAGTTTTTTAAAATAATTTTTTTAGACAATGCGGGCATTAAATTTCGCATGGTCACCATCTGACTTTTCAACTACGTCAATAGGCTCGAGTTTTCCAGGGACCCACTCAAACATACACACAAAATTTTATCCAAATCGGTCCAGCCGTTTAGGCGGAGTTGGGTGACAAACACACGTACAGAAGAATTATATATATAAGGATATATATATATATATATATATATATGTTGGTGTGTGTCTATACAACCACCGAAGACGAAGGCGAGGCTTCGGTTTATCAATTAGTGTGAGGCGGGTTGGCAGCTCTTTAACTTCACTTAGTACATCATGATAATTTTGATTGAGCGTTCTTGAGTTTATAAGCGGTTTTGTTCATTTTAAGGCGCCAACTAACGCCACATGTGGATTTTTGAAGAAGTAGCCCGTGATAACTAGAACAATCTAAAGACTAAAGACTACTGAAAAATATAGAACAATTCTTTGTCTATCGATCACACGTTTTTGGTTGTAAAAAAAAACAACAACAACAATTCAGAAACTAAAGAGAATTTGAATTAAATTTTTATAGCAAAATGACGCCATCTGTTTTATCTATCGATCAGTTTTAACGCGAAGGATCGCAATTTATAAAAAAAAACCTTATGAAAACTACGAGTACCACGCGCTACGCCGCCGTGGCGTTACTAGACGTCTTAATATGTGCTTAAGAACATACAAAGTCTTTTGCTAGTACCTAATTAGATTCACTAATATAGTGCGACAGTCAAACATTCAAAGGTCGACTGGAAGAAGTCACTGCAAGGCATAAGTTCGCCTTTACATCTTAATAAAACCCTGCGAAGTTTCTAGCCGATCGTGGGTGTAATCGAACAGAACAAATTGTGACAAGTTTCTGTGCAGTCTTACCGTCATGAATGCCAATAAACAACAAAGGTAATTTAAGTAAGTGTTGAAAATCCATTCGTCTATTTTGGCAGTTACAAAAAGAAAAGTGCATTCAATTTCACACAGAATTAAATTATTTTAATTTTGGTATATTTTCGGGACCGTCTTGCATGATGGATGAAGTTCCGTTTATTGGCACCTCAAAGGAACTAATAACAATACATTTCGGTAAACAAAAACACCACGATAAAACCAGTACATCTTCAATGAATACAACGTTGACTGGAAGAAATCGCTTGGTAATAAAAGTTTATTTTTGAGAGAACAGTTTTTCTATTTTTCGTTCCACAACCAATCAGTATATGATATGTGTTCGCAGAAAGCTGGTAAAACTAAACATAAAATCTTAATAATTATGAAATTACTTTTTATTCTAACAGTTTTGTCATCGTCAAATCACTACACCGATTTGTCTGCGAAATATAAATAAATAAATGAATAAAATCCACTACATTAGTGCAGTACCTTCTACCTGAGCTCCCCAAAGCCAGTCCGCCAGCCGCCAAGCAAACACCGCCGCAGGGTAAGCGTCCCAATATCCGGCAGAACGGCTATGTTTACTTACTGTAAACTCACATGACAGTTAACTTAATGGCCGCAATAACATAGTGACAGGCGCGGCGTTGGTGGCATGTTGAATAAGGACCTCGAGGGAAATCGAACAGTGCCGTCTGTGTGAGGCTAGTTAGCAGACGGTAGGCGCGCTCGCCCTTACGGGGGCGTGGCTGGATAGAAGTTAATTGAAAAGGTTTTAAGTTGCGACAGGTGAGGTATAGCAGTTTGGAAGTTTGGTTAAAGGGTTATATTGCTATTATTACGTCTACGAAAGCAATTTTTTTTTTATTGTTTACTTAACTTACCGTACCGTGTGGGCCCGGTACTTAAAAAGAATAGCCCCACTGCATCTCTCCCCGTGCATGTCGTAAAAGGCGACTAAGGGATAAGGACAAGATGCCGTGCTAAAGGGCGACGGGCTCGCCACCTCTCACCTTAGCATGGTACTTCCACCGAGTCATGCAGTAGTTGGGTCTTCGTGCCTTACTTGCTGCTTGATCGATTGAATCTTGTTCGAATAGTTTGCGAAACGTGGTGGTCGGTGTTGCGCTGTACCAGAGTTCTTGCAGCACAACACCGATTACTCTGCTTACCCCGATTGTCGGGATTCAGCGTGTGTGATATGTATGTATGTTAGCTTCTTTTAACATCTTTCGATTTAAGGGGGAGCAGATTTTATTGCAAGATAGGCAGTTTTACATATTTTGCCGTTTCTGAAAAAACTAACCGACTCGTAGTTACGGGAATTTGAAAACCCACGTGCACTAAGTTCAACTGAATGTCTGATATGCATAATTCTATACTTAGTGAACCACTACTTTTTTATGGATAGCGCGACATGTGGCATCGTTTCACCTACAAGTAGGTGTCTAACTATGTCCATGGACATTCTGTGATGCACGGGGATTGCGAATGCCATGCCGATCTGACAGGAGCCTTTTCGCGCCCCTCCTGAAAAACCCCCAGGCTGTACTTGGATGGAAATAGATGAAGCCCGTGCTTTCAATAGCAAACGAAATCGGCGACGATATTTGTGGAATATTGTCTGTAAAGACTGCCTGTTTGTTACTTGTTGTTTTGTTCTCTTAAATGTTCCACTTCAGTAAATTGACAATCTGGAATAGCAGAGTGCGGTAACTGCCGAGAGGACTTAGCAAATACGCGCAATTTTGCCGAAAAAATCATTACAATAGTTAATTAAAGAAATTAAAATTACCGTACCGTGTGGGGCCGGCACTTAAAAAGAATAGCCCCACTGCATCTCTTCCCATGCATAAAAGGCGACTAAGGGATAAGGACAAGATGCCGTGCTAAAGGGCGACAGGCTCGGTACTTCTCACCTTGGAACGGTACTTCAACCGAGTCATACGGCAAGTGGGTCTTCGTGCCATACTTGCTGCTTGATCGATTGAATCTTGTTCGAATACTTTGCGAAACGTGGTGGTCGGTTTTGTGCTGCAATTTACCAGAGTTCTTGCGTCACGACACCGATTACTCTGCTTACCCCGATTGTCGGGATTCAGCGTGTGTGATATGTATGTATGTATTAATTTTTGTGTCGCAAATCGAACATTTAAAATTTAAGAAATGCCACCTCCGTCCTTAGCACCATGCCTCCTTCATGCTCAGGGCTTGAGGAGGATTTATTATATTCTTAGTAAGTTTGTTTTGTTTTATTTAGTTATTTTTGTTATATTATATTAGTCAGTTTCTTCTTATAAGTAGTTTAGTTTAGTATTAATTTAATTTTTGATTGAGATAATTGGGATTTTTTTTCAATATTACTTTGGAATAATAAATAGAAACTCTATAATCTGTAACGGTACTGTATTACATTTATAATCCTTTATTGTCCCTTAATTATCCATCTGAATTTCCTCGTGTCTACAGCTAATAAAACCACTATCCGACTGGCAACACTAAAGATGGCGAGCGAAACGATCTGCTGAATGCGACGCGACGCACATTATTGGCGGTCCAAACCCTAACCAAATTGTAAATAGCGCACGGTTAGCTCGCTATATTTGTACGGACGTGGAAATGGAAAAAGGTGAATGCAGGGAGGTGAAAGAAAAGAGAGATTTTTCCGTAGTAACACCTACTTTTTAGTGGTTGTCATGTATGGTTAGATTAGGTTAGTCGATTTGTACAGTTACCCCACTTGGTCATGCGGTTGCACGTTAGACACTTTAGGACACATACAACAATAACAGTTAATGTAATAGTTACGATTAAATTTATTCTGGTAAGAAAATACTCAACGACCTGTTGTTTGAATTTTCCGTAATCATAATAATTGTTCAATCCACAGTGTGGCCGTGGTAAGACGACCGCCGATAAGGACGACAGGCCAAAAGAAGACGGGCCCTATCGCTGTTCTATTGTTCAATCAATAGCAAATTTAGATATTTACACATTTTCAATAATTTTCAATTTTAATTAAGAAGCATTTCTTAAGGAATTTCAAGCGTTAATACTGTCACTGTTTCACGCGTTAATACTGTCACAATTTCACGCGTTAATACTGTCGCTATTAGTACTCTGTGCACTTCTGTAGATATCGGAAACGCTGATGTTTGTAAGTCGGCGTGAATGAGACGTTACGACGGCTGGGAATTGCACCGCAGCAACGCCGCCCTACCCCGCCCGCCCTACTCGCTGGGCGGGAGGCGGAATTGTAGATGTAGTCGGATGCGGAATATTAGAATAGTGCTGAAGACGAAATTGTGCCTAAAGGGTAAATTGGATCGTTCGATTTTAGTTTAATGTTGTGGAAAATATTTATCTTTGATGTTATGATGTGGATGAGAGCATGACTATGAAATGTGGTTATACTTGGAACTAAGTTGGTAATATTATTCAATGCTCGATTGATTTGATTGGCATACAATTTTGAGTACATTTGCTAAGTCGCAACGACAGTAAGCCCTATGTAAAGTCACTGGTTATATAGAGACCTAAGTCACGTTTAAAATTTGCAGCACATCCTAAGACCATCAGAATTTACAGAAAAAAATATATGTACTTCGACTCGAAATGGGGCAACCTGCTAAAACTAAACTCAATTTGTATTCTAAAAAAAAAGCTTGCAACAATGAAACTCTATTGCCGGTGAAAGGTAAACAGTTCAAGGCTTAGCTTCGTCCTGGGATTGTCCTGCCGCATGCAGCCTCCGTTAAGCTGACTGCCGAAGTGTTATCGGCGACACGACTAGCGCCGCTGTACAAATGCTAAAGCTGGCCTTTCACTTGGCGCTATTTGGTCACTGGTTTTTTTTTTTAATAAGTACCTGACATTAATTTTTTAAACTACATTCTTGCTGAAACTTATATCTGTAATTTGATAAACTTCATAAAGCACGCGTACTACGAGTAGTATACACATAAATAAAACTAACAGAAACAGTCGTGACAGTTTGAGAGTTTAAATAGCTAGTTACTATAAAATATAATCAGTGTTTTTAAAACGGGTGTACTCTAGTCTGGTCATAATGGCAACATTAAAGCCCATTCGTATTTGCAAACTTATTTTCGGTTTTCAAATCGTTTTCGTGTTGTTTCTTATTTTATTAATCGTAGATAAACGTGCCGAGCGCGATTAAAACAGTTGCAAAATGCGTTTACATATTTCTTATTTATCATAGGAGTATCTATTATTTTGAACTCAAAACTTGTTTGACTTATATTTTTCTTCTTTATGAAAAAATCACGACATTATTGCCCAACATCAGAGGCAGAGGCAGAGTGTCAGGACGTGGCATGTAGAAATCTGTTGCCTCTGCCTACCCCACCGGAAAAAACGTGATGGACGCTACGTAGGTATAAGGTACTTCTAGGTATATTCAAACAATTCTCACAGCATATCAAAGCGTCCACTGGACTGCAAGCCTACTTTGTCGCCTCTTAGCATACGATTGTGTTCGGATGTGATGTCTGGAACGCTCTGTTAGCTTCTGAACGAGCTCCGGCCGCTGTAATGTGCTGTGTTGTCGAATTGTGCAGCGTCGTGCGATTGTTTCGGAGGCTTTATCGGGAAAAGTTCTAGTGCTTTGGAGCTTTAGAACAAAGGAGAGTTTTAATATTTACGTAGTGTGATTGTTTTAGAATCTTGCAAAGCTGAACCTGCATAGAGTATATAGAAATTAGACTATGTTATGTATTATTTTGCAAATTTTAAGCAGTTAGCCAGCTCTTCCGTAGAAAACCGTCCGGACATAGGCCATCATAAAATCAAAGTTACGATTATAGCTCCAAAATATATTGAAATATTTTCTTGAAATTTGAAATGTTTACAGATTTCAGGTACTTACCCAACTATATTTAAGGGCATAGAACTTTTAGCAAACGTAAATACAAATATTTCGGTAATTATCAAATCAATAAAACGTGGAAATAAATGAATAAAATAAATAAAACGTTATGTGATAGATTCCCCATTATGATATGTCACATAAAAAGTTACTCATAATAAATAACCCTAAGTTGGAATAGAGATACCTGCCCTTAGCATCAGAAGGAACGTTATTATGATTTAGGTTCCCCATATGATATGTCACATAAAACGTTATTCATAACCCTAAGTGGGAATTGAGATACCTGCAATTAGTATCTGAAGGAGCGTTATGTGACAGATTCCCCATACGATATTCTGTCGCATAACTTTATTCCTAGCCGAAGTGGGAGTTTTTTCAAAAGGGACATGTAAAGGCTTCTGTCAGACCTGCATGGCATTCCCAATCCCCTTACATCTCTTAATGTCCGGGCATCGTTAGACACCTATTCGTAGGTGTCAATGCCACTGTCTCGCTTTCCATAAGAGAACATTTTATTTCGGCATATTAACACAAAAGCTCATCCAATAACATGGAAAGCTACAACCTGCGACTGTAATTACACAAAACAATGTTCCAAAGCAGCCTTCCGAATCACACCCATTGTAAGCTCCTAATCAGTTGAGCATGGTACTTACTTCAGGAGTTAGGTCACGTAGCTCTAATCAGAGGCATCCCACGCGCGGTTACCTCACTTCACACGTCCTCTCATCTGTATTGGCGGTGTGATGGTTCCCCCTGACCCCGGAGAGGGGTGTTAATTGATTTTGAAATGGCGGGTTTCGAATTTGGAACGTTTTGTTTTTAAATTGTAAGCTCAAGATTTGTGGCGTTACTTTGCTAGGTTCGGTGAGGAATCGATACATTTTGAATTTCGAATGTTTCAATCAATATTGTAGAAGTTTCTCCTCGAAGTTTTCTCTACTGGAGTGAGCAAATTAACCACACTTTGCATGTTGCCTTGAAATGTTATTTTATCAAGGTGGTTATCAAAGACACAACATTTGCACGCGTTTTTATGTTGAAGCATCAAGCATCACAACTTTGAGGATAAAAATTTATCAATAAAATATTCGAGCCCGTAACCAATATCTGAAAAACCCACAGAGCACGGAACGCCCCCCGCCCGCGCCCCTAGAGGCGCCCTGAGCGCGATTTCCCTACAAAGCCGTTGAAGCCTGTGGGCGTGGCCTATGACTTACATATGTGTGTTGTGCGTGTGCATTTGTTTTGTGCGTGTGCCTAACTTGCTCCTCTTTGTGTGTAGTGTCGATAGTAGCACACACACACATACGAAGCGCTAGCAGCACTGCGTGTAGTTTTTGAGTTTCAAATTTTATCGCTTGGGGCGTCTCTAGCGCGGACGGGGGGCGTTCCGTGCTCGGTGGAAAAACCACTCTGAAAAAAAAAACACTATTTAACAGCGCATATTTCGCCAATATAAACTGTCAGAGCAGAAATGACATTTCAAAATGACGCGTTTAGTTACAGTATCGGCCGACGTGGCTAGTAAAGCATGTCGGTGTGAATCTTGCGTAAAGTGTTCTAAGAGGCTCGATCGTGAGATTTCTTTCTTGACACTTCGCCGTGTTCTAGTGTCCTGCGGAAGTAATACTTGTATGCAATTTTATTACCGAATCGCCCGATAGAGGCGCTGCATCTACATCGTTTTTCGGTCTCCGTACCCCGTACGGAAGCCTATTACTAAGCTTACCACATCTGTCTGTCCGTCCGTCTGTCCGTCCGTCTATCCGTCCGATGGCCGGTTGAAATTGTCACAGAATATGTGTTAGTTTGGCGGATATACCAACAAATAATACAAAATTTATAAGTTAATAATTAAGAGGGGGTCCTCAAAAAAAAAATTGTGATGCGGGAAGCTAGGTGCGCGAATCCGACTCGCACTTGGCAGGTTTTTTCATACAAATATTTACTTGAGCACCACAATTGAACACGGTGCAGTGTCAAGGAACAACCTCGTGATCGCGCCTCTGTTCATTGTTCCCTGCATCTATTCCCAGTCAATGCAAACTGCACTTCGGCCTCTAAATTTTCTCCAATCTATAATTGAGCAGCCCGTATTTGGCACTATCGGTGTGCAATTATTGGTCAGGAAATATTTAGCCAACACTTAGAGAGGCTCTCGCTGCGTTCATCTATTATTTGACAGTTCGCTCGCACTGCCCACCCCTGCATTATTCAGGGTGTCTCGACGTACGGTCAGCTGTGCGACCGAGTGGCAATGTCCTCTAAAGTGTAGTGTATAGTGGCATATGTCTCTGGTTTTGAATTTCAAGCTTAGATGCTTGGGATTGGACCCCTCTAACTCGGCCATTCATACCGGATTACATATAAAAAGTATTAAAAAACATACATCCATACCCCACGCTGTATCCCAACACTCGATGTAAGCAGAGTAATCGATGTTGTGCGACAAGGACTCTGCTAAGTTACAGCACAACACCGAGGACCACGTTTCGCAAAGTATTCGGACAAGATAATTATCAAACAGCAAAGGCACGAAGAATCATCAGCTATATGACTCGGTAGGAGGACCGTGCCAAGGTGAGAGGCGGCTATCCTGTCGCCTCGCATATTGTCGTTATCCCTTAGTCGCCTCTTACGACATGCACGGGAGGGGATGTAGTGGGGTTATTTTTTTTTTAGTACCGACCCAATGCGATTTTACCATTAAATCAAATTTAAAAAATTAACCTACATATTCCTGGATAGATCAAAACTCAAATGAACCTTCGCTTTTAAAATCGACAAATAGCTACGATCACTTATTCGCCCCCCAAACCCCAATTTTTAATCACTTCGCTCTAATAGCTTAAACAATGCTCATTTGTTCTTCTGTCTTTGGTCTGCGAGGAGGCAATAATTTGAAGATTTCCTAGGGGACGCACGAGGAGTCGCGGTGGGGGCGAGGATTTTAAAGTGGACTTTTTTTTACTTCTTGGCGATTGACTTGCGGAGGTGATGGAGGGAGGTAAAATGAAATTCGAAAGCATGTGATGAAAAAGCAAAATTTTGTACAATTTATGTGCAAATACTACTTCTAATTAGCTTTATTCAATTTATAAATAAAAATATAATTTATAATTTTAAAGCCAATTATGTCAAATTTATTTAATAAGCTTGGGTTGACATTTTAACCCATTCGCTAAGTTGGATAGTCAAATACCTCTATGTAAAATTTCAAGTTAATATGTGGCCTAAATACCATCATTCATTTCATTATACATAGTTTATTACGCATGACCTTTGTCAGCCTCGGTAGCTCAGTGGTGCGGTCTGTTGACTGCTGTTAAGCACACCTGCGCGCGGTCAGTACTTGGATGGGTAACCGCTCAACTGTTGGAGGCTGACCGTGGTTCGAATTCCACGTAAAACTGTAGGTCCTTTCCCTTCTTACCTTATTTGTAAGGTTTATCCCGCTCGGGTTGATACCACCGCACTGAATGAAACGTCGTCGCTCGAAACAGGTATATAAATAGTTCGTGTTTTCCGTCCAGTTCATTGTAGCCGACATGAAATGAAGGGAAGCACTGGCATGGCGCCTAGTTCACCCGATGTTATGGGCTATCACGAATGTTGTAGGTGATGTAGCCAACGTGTCAGATTCCATTAAAAAACGTGGAGATTGAATTATGAAATCGAAAATAATGGCTGCAAGAATTTTTAAAATATGTCTGCCACTCAGAACAGTCTGATCTAAGGTCTGCCACCATGAACCTCCATTTTATTTGAACCCTTTACATATTCTTAAAAAAAAATTGTACTTAACCCCGAATGGGCCACTTTTTATTAGGTATTATAATAATATATATTAGGTATCTTATATAAGCCGTTATAAACTGTAATTTAGATGTATTCATGTATAGTTTTTAATTAACTAGTATGTACTTTTATGTACATACTAGTTAATTAAACATTATAATGAATATATTTTATTTTACATTCCCACACTCAAGTTTGTTTTTAATACCTAATTATATTTCTCAAACATCCAAAGGTTGACTGAACGAAATCTTTGTAAAGGATAAGACCGCCATTGGCACCTCGTGTAAATTATATATCACTAGCTTTTGCCCGCGGCTTCGCTCGCGTGAAATTCGTATTTACAAAGACAGATTTATTATTAGTATTTATTGATGAATAGCTGTGCCCGCGGCTCCGCCCGCTCTCATATTTCACTTCACTGCTAACCTCATAAGCCATTTAGCGTGATAGTAGCCTATAGTTGATGGGAAGAATCAAGCTATCCGTAGAATTTTTTTTATTAAAATCGGTTCAGTGGTTCTCGAGTTATAAGCGGACAGACAGACATACACTCAGACACTCACTCAGACAGAAAGCAGACGTTGGATTTTATTATAGGTAAGGATGCTGGTTTCTATAAATGTTTTTGGAGCAATAAAGTATTTTTATCTATCTACATTTGTAAATTATTGTAATTTAATATTACTCGATCCTATTTATTATATTTGAATTCCGAAGAAAATTAATTCATGCGAAGTTGCCATAAATAACAAGGTATATGATTATCTAAGTAGGTACAGGTGTAGTAATGCCATATGGGCCGAAAAAAAGGGTGGATTCGAGGGCACGTGGTCACGAGGGCAGGCCGTTAATTTTTAACAAAATTATTACGGAGAGAGCGAGAATTTATTACTAAACCTCTTTTTAGGGTTCTGCATCCATAAGGGAGCCTACGCCGTCTGTCTGTCTGACTGCCAGTCTGTCCGTCCGTCCGTCCATCCGTGGGCTGTATTTTTTGAACTGTAATAGGTAGCCGGTTGAAATTTTCACAAATTATTTGTTATTATGGCGGGTATGCCAACAAATAATAAATGAAAAATTTATAGGTCCTCATACCGAGGAAACCGAGGAAGGAAGGAAACCTCATACATTTACCGAGGAATCGCGATGATGGCGATGATTTTAAAGTAGAGTTTTTCTTCCGAATAATCATTTAACAAACATTTTAACTACAAAAGTATGAACCGAAAGGTATGAAAATGGTCACCGATAGATGGCGTGAGGAATACGAAGGACTCAATATTTTCACTCTATTGTAAAAACGTGCAAACTCAAAAGTAAAACTACTAAATATAAACGGGCCAATTACGTGGTACTACACAACCCTCGGTGCGCGAGTCCGACTCGCACTTGGTCGGTTTTTTTTTTACGAAATTTGCAGTTTCATTATATTCAAGAGTGGAAATAGTGAATAGTGATAGTTCTAGTGACGTTATAGCGACATTTTCTAAAATGTTGGTAAAACAAAGTTATAGTAACCGTTTTTTTTTTGTATTGGTTAGGTAGGCCTGAAATTTTATTGACTATATTTCGCGGTTAGGAGGCAGTTTAAACCATTTAGGAACTAGAATACTCTAGCTCCTAAATGGTTTAATGTACCAGTTAGACCGAGAAACCGATTTTACAACGATGTTATAATTCTTTGTCAGAATCTTTAAGGTTTAATACGCAGAATCTGTTTACCTATCCTTAGTTTGAATGTTTTTTTTTTCATCAGCCCTAAAGTAGGTTCTAGTCGATAAAAATCGCACCAGGCCACCGGGGGCCAGTAAAGAGGGAAAGCGCAAGTAATTAACGCGAAGTATAAATAATTCACTCTGCGCGCAAAACGAGAATTTTAATTCGCAAATGAAATAATTCTCAGATTGATGACGCGGATTTTTCGCGCATTTTTTGTTTTGTTTTTTTTTTACTCCCGTCCGTGTTTTAATTATGTTTTACGGTTGGAGATTGCGGAGTTACGGCGAGACGCATGCTCGGGTGAGCATTTTGAAATAGATGGATTTTTGCATTTTTTAATAGCTCACATTCTAGAGTTGCCTGCAGTATGTCTACTGAGTTCTCACACAATGTAATGTTGGGATTTGAAATAAAAGACATTTAACGGTCAATTTCATCATATCGTTTAGATATTTTTCTGTCTAAATCTAAAAATATATTATTTTACAATTTAAATTAATTATTAAGTATTAAAAAAAAATATCAATACCTAATAATTAAGTATCTTTTCTTTTGTACTATTTATTTTAAAATTGATTTTTATTGATTTTTATGGATTTTATTAGACAAAAATATTTACATTTTTGTGTGTATATTGTGTTGAGTTATATAATAGTATACATACATGTGCATAAAATAACGAACAACGTTCATTTCATTCGATCTGTTTACTTGAAATATCCTATTTTAACTCATTTGCATAGAAACTCGTGTGCTGGTGAATTAAAATGTTCCAAAAGCGAAACTCCGCACAGAACTAAAATGCAAAATACCCAACACCCAGCGCGGGCTACTCATCACGCGCGGACTACAAACTGACTAACTTTTTGGTCGTTAGCGCAACCCCGCACTCACTCGCGCACACTGGCGGAGTCAGGACTTTTTGGGGGGCGAAACTCTGCCGCCCCATTTTCATAGCCCGGATTAATTTAATTTGCCTCTCCGCCGAGACCCGGAACCCATCGGCGGAGGCTTCATCTGCCGGGTCTGCTCTGACCACCGCTACAAACTTCGTCATCCGCGCCGGACGGAGAGCTGACAGTTCTCTGTCAACCGTCGCATCGACAGAGTGCTCATGAAGGCGGACCGTACGTTTGGCCCGAAACGTCGAGCCACATAGCTCGCAGACGACCACGAATAAAGCCGTTAAATTGATAATAATACAGTACTGAATCTGTTATGTCATAGTTCTTACCATTTGCTGCATTTTTTTTATGGAAACTTACACGGTTGGCTACATCACCTACAACATCCGTTATGTCACCCCATAACACCGGGTCAACTAGGTGTCATGTTAGTGCTTCCCTTCATTTCATGTCGGCTACACTTAACTGGACGGAAAACACGAACTAATTACATAGCCGTTCCGACCGACGTTTCATTTCAGTGCGGTGGTCTCAACCGGGGCGGGATAAACCCTACCACCTAGTAAGGTAAGAAGATAAGGGACCCACAGGTTTACGTGGAATCCGAACCACGGTCTGCCTCCAACAGTTGAGCGTTGGAGGCAGTTCACCCATCCAAGTACTGACCGCGCTCAGGGTTGCTTAACAAAAGTCCACCGACCGCACACTGAGCTACGGAGGCTGACTTCCTTTCATACAGAATCTAAATTAAGGGGTTGATCGCTCGCTCCGAATTCTCGCACCCTCTCTAGTTCCTGCCATGTCCGCGGGTACCCGGCGAATGTTCACAATATCATAATTCCAACTTTGCTCCGCTCCTCGGACCCGTATACATTTCATCTAGCAACACCGACAGCGCCTCCCGAAGGAGACAACTTCCAGTCCACCTCGCGACAATATTTGAAAGTTATTTTAACATTCACAACCCTCGCAGGCACCGTTAAAATTTCCCTGACTTATACATTAGAGCCATTCCCTCTCACATACACTCACGTTTATCCTCCTGTGAGAAACAGGGACAGAACGATGTTTCAGCAGAAGGATTAAAATAATGATGGTCGGCTTATGATAATTTACATATTTAGGTTAATTTAACCTCGCACCGTTAAATTGTATTATGAATATTAATGGCAACGTATGTGCACGGTCCGGGCACAGGTCTTATGACTCAGATTTGCGCGGGAAAATTACTTCAGACATGTCCCCCTTAATTTGGAGTCATTGCCATGGGGAGCACCATGCGTGCATAATTTAAAAATTAATTACGT
This sequence comes from Nematopogon swammerdamellus, assembly GCA_946902875.1. Taxonomy (NCBI): domain Eukaryota; kingdom Metazoa; phylum Arthropoda; class Insecta; order Lepidoptera; family Adelidae; genus Nematopogon; species Nematopogon swammerdamellus. The sequence continues at coordinate 18,209,001 of OX336345.1, forward strand.
TAAAAATATTAAATCAAATTGTTTTATTTTTTGTTAATTACGTGAATTTCAGCAGAAGTCCTATTGTATATAAATATATGGATATGTGTAAATTTCTATAGAATGTACTTTCGCAACGATATACAAATCAAATTCAGCTACTGTTTACAGATGTATAAAAAATGTACTTTTTCCATTCATTGTTCGAAAGCAAAAAAGTTTATTTTTTTGGTGAAATTTTTATTCACCTCTGAAACGGTGTATTCTAATTTGAAATACTTTTGTATTCTTACAGTCTACAAAATCACAAAGAGTCGAAAAGAGTCTGAAAAACGCACTGGAGGTTTATTTGCTTATCTCATAAAATATTACGAGGTGTGACAAGCGACGTCGCTGCCCCCCTGGCGGCTCTGTTTCTTACCTTTTCCGTTATGGCGCCATTATCCGGCAAGTCTAAATGAAAAACAAAAAGAAAACTTGGGACATGGCCCTTAGTGTACAGGGGTAGAGCGAATATGTACAGTGAGAGCGAGAAAGTATGTAAACGTAGGTACTTACCTATATAATTTCGATAAGAAATTTCTAACTAAAAATAAAAAAAAACTAAAAAAACACTAAAAATGTATTATTATTTTCAAATAGACAAAGTGAGCAAATAATTTGTCTCAATGTCTAACCATGTTATTGGGCTGACATCTTACAACTTAATTTTTATAAGTTCACCGTACAGTGAAACAGCTCAAACAACCACATCTGTAACCACAGTTCTTACTAAACCCATCGTGTGACCATGCTGCACAGCGTGAAACACATGGAGGAGGATTCTGGAGTCAGCTTCTTCTTGTTTCGACTTCAGGGAAGATAAGTTAGAAGATTTTTGGATATCTTCTGGTGTCGGTAAACTCCGGTAAAGCTTCACGAAATATCGCTATCCATCAACTGGTCAATACACTCGGTCCAAAAACATGCAGTGGCATTCTGTTTTTCCATGCATTTACAGGCTGTGATACTGTATCGGGATTCAGTGGAAAGGGAAAGAAGTCATTTTGAAAAGCATGGAAGTCTTTCCCTGAAGTCACCAAAATATTCAAAGAATTATCTATCACAGCCTGTAAATGCAATTAAAAACCACCATTTGGATCTTTTGGCAAGATATGTTATCTTAACGTATGATAAAACAAGTGACGTAGAAGACGTCAACCAAGGGAGAAAGGCATTATTTATTAAGGGACGGGCCATGGATAGGCTGCCACCAACATTTGGTGCTCTTTTAGAGCATACAAAACGGGCATGGTTGCAAGCGGGATTCATCTGTGGTCAGAGCTTGATTGCAAACCCTGAATACCCTTATTTCGAGAATTTGGGGATGGAGGAAAGAAGATGGGGTTTGGACTCCATTATGGAGTAAAAAAAAGGAAACCTCGCAGTGGCGTGGCGTGAGGTTAGATATAATAGTGTGCGTACTGCCTGGGTGCATAGTATTAAAAGGGAAGCCGGCGGGAATCGGATTGTATGAACGCCACGCCACTGAAACCTCGGCATTCCGTAAAGGAGTTAAAGTGTTCATGTCGCAGCTGCAGTACAGGTCGATGTCAATGTAGGAAGTCAGGGCTTCCCTGTACTGGCCTTTGTAAGTGCGGGGGAGATTCCTGTGACTGGAAATAAATATAATGTTTACTGGACTTGGCTGAATTTTAATAAGTTGCTTGAATCCTTATACTTACACCAATAAATGTAAGCATATTTTGAAAACTGTCGTAAAAGGCGACTAAGGGATATGACTCCCTTCTTATATTACTAGGTGGTAGGGTTTAACCCGCCCGGGTTGGTACCACCGCACTGAATGAAAGGTCGGTCGAAACGGCTATGTAAATAGTTTGTGTTTTCCGTCCAGTTCAGTGTAGCCGGCACGACCGAAGGGAAGCACTGACGTGGCACCAAGTTCACCCGGTGTTATGGGCTGACATCACGGATGTTGTAGGTGATGGTAGCCAACCGTGTCAGTTTCCATAAAAAAAAAAAAAAAAAAACTATAGGTCCTATCAACATACATCCAACGACAGTTTTGTGGATTATTTCAGAAAGAACATTTTATCCTTTGACGGTGTTCTCCTAGCTTAACCGTTTTCAATCAAATTAAAAAAAAATGCAATTCGGGACACAAAAGAGGGGCGGGGGGAGGGGAAAAAACGTTTTTCGACGTGTTCCTCTTTCAATATTGAAACACATATATAAAAGCTACATGTATGCCAAGTTTCATGCTTTCTGCCAGATGGGACCGATATTAATATATTTTTAAGCTAACAAGCCGTACTACAACACATTCACACAAATTATTTCTGTGCTCAGCTTAGAATGTACAATTAGCAACACAGAAAGTATCGGGTAGTGGCCCATACAACAGCAAGCTGTGCTGTGTGCCAAACTGTTAAATTATAGGTAAGAAGAGTAATATGGAAAATTTTGGGAGTAATAAGTAATCCTAGCTTTTTAGCACTTTATTAATCGCTCGATTATTGTGTCGAAAAAAATGCGTCACATCACACCTACGCACTCGTAGGTGTACGTGCTCTAACGATTAAACATTTCCTAATACAATTTTGCGCAATACAATAATAATCACGCAAATAAAATATTGTTACCTAGTGTGCGGTAGGAGTAAAAAATATACTGGGAGGGGGATTTAAATTTAATTTTCGAACTGGAACGACGTGAAATTCGCGCGACCGTTGGGAATTGGCGGCAACGTAACGTCGCGGGCGGAGCCAACACTTTTAAAAGAGACCTTCGAAAGAAAAATAAAAATTAAAAGTCAAATAGGTGGAGCAATCAGAAGAACGAATTGTTCCTCTGTAGCACCGGGGGGACTTGAGATTGAAGGTAAAAATGTATTATGAAAAAGTTTAAGTTCTGGGACAATTTTATTGAAATATTTATGTGCTATGGCAACATTTTATGACGATGAAAGCAAAAAAACAAAAATACAGACTTTACATCCAAAATTTAAGTAAAAATTAATTTTTTACTCCAATTTTAACATGACACACAAGTAGGAAAAATGTAAAAACACATTATTTAAAGATACGATCATTGCATTGTATTTGTGTATGTATATTATTAATCAAGTTCAGTTAATAAGTAACATTGGTTAAGTTAATTTCAATATTTTAATTTATTTTATAAATAAGTGTCCTGTGTTTTAGTTTACAATGTTTTAATTTAAATTTTGCAAATTGACCGTAGGCGAATTTTCTTGTCCGTTCTGTGTCGACGTGATAATACGAATGAGCAGATAAAACATTATATTGGAAGCCTAATGTACATATTACCAATTGGATTAATTTACAAATATTATTTGTGTAATTGTCTACTTTGGAGAGGCTTCAGAACTGTGTCAAGGCCGTGATCCAGGCTCTCTGCCTACCCCATCGGGTAACAGGCGTGATGTTATTTACGAACGAACGCACTGAACGAAACGTCGGTCGAAACGGCTATGTAAATAGGTCGTGTTTTCCGTCCAGTTCAGTGTAGCCGACATTAAATGAAGGGAAGCACTGAGATGGCACCTAGTTCACCCGGTGTTATGGGCTGACATCACGGATGTTGTAGGTGATATAGCCAACCGTGTCAGTTTCCATAAAAAAAAAGAACGTAAAAGAGTTATTTATTTTCTTAAAATACTTTACTTAAGTAAGTACCTAAACTCGATAGCTAGGTAGCTAATTTTATATTCGCCAATTTCTCCAAAGGCATACCCGCTCCGTCACAATTTCGCAAAATTCTTTATCACCGAATGACCCCTGTCTTGTCGTCCGAAATATAATATATTGCATTAGTCCGGGGGCCGGCGCGCCGCGCCATCTCTTCCTTGGGGAGGGCATGTTAATTACAAGAACAAGCTCCATTCGACCCTCTCGGTCTGGGGGTTGATATTTTGTTTATCATATAATATTATTACCTCAGACTTGGATGCTCACATACCCTAGAATGTAGTATATATACCTACGTATGTAGATACGGTCGTAGGTAGGTATACCCCGCTGTAACACAAGTTTGAGGCTTCGAGGAAAAAAATTCTCAAATCAAAATATGTTTATTGCACTCGAATTATTTACAAAAAGTACAGCTTAACGCCGTCCGCCTTATTCTTCAGCCAACCATTGGGTTATCATGAAAGAGTGTGGACTGGCAGAGAAACATCTCTAGCCCTCAGAGGCTAGAGATGGTTTGGAGAATATTGTTTAGCAGTTACGATGGCGCTTGGCATAGCCGTTAGGCGGCAAAGCCCTATAAAGAAAAAAAAATAATAATAAGGAGATTATGTAGATATAAAATTCAACAGATAATAAAACATACAAATAAATAGTTAATTTAATAAATACATACAAATATAGTATACTACACGAATAAAATATACATATATATAAAGATATCATTAGATTATGGAGCAAATGTGAGTGGAAGAGTCGGGAAGAGTCGCCCTAGACGCACGTACCAGATCGGGCATATGCTCAAAAGGGTCAAGTGCGTAGTACCCGTAACCGACCACCATACATAAAGAACATTATGAGAGTGGAAGAGGCGGCAGATGTGTCTCAGGATCGTGGCACGTAGAGATCCGTTGTCTCAGCTTCCCCACCGGGAAACAGACGTGACGCTATGTATGTATGTATGTAGACTCTATATCAGTTATTATAATTATTATATATATGTTATCTATATTAGTAATTTTAAGGTTCCAGAAAGTAAGATAGAACAAGTTTTTTACTGACAGGGTTAGACCAGATAATAGATAAATAGGGGCTGGGTTTAGGGTACCAAAGTCGCACAAAAGTGTTATCAATATTTTGTCACAAGCCTAAAGGCATTCTCTACCACTCGTGCCTCGTGAGATTTTGGGTGAGGTAGAAGGGTAGTCCAAAATTAACTGAATAAAAAATATATATTACTTTATTTTTAACAAATATACATTCATTATATTCATACTTACAAGTTGATAGTAGACGAGCTTTGACGCGCACGCTCCGGGAGGGGTCGAGGAGCTTTTTAGGGTTCCGTATCCATACGGAAGCCTATTACTTAGCCTACGTCATCTGTCTGTCTGCATGTCTGTCCTACTGCTGTATCCATGCTGGAACCATAATAGTTAGCCTGTTGAAATTTTCAAAGAATATGTCTTATTATGGCGGATATAACAAGAAATAATTAAAAATTGAAAAAGTAAAAAATTTAGAAATGTCCCATTCCCATACAAGAAACATGTTGGTCAATGCGCGAGTCCGACTCGCACTTTTATCCGTAATAGTACAGTAAGACTACCTATTTAAACCACTCGCTCGAAGCAAATCATACAATAAGGTCACAAACAATAATGAAAGTGGGCGAAAAAGAAGTAGGTAGGTAAGGCCTATGTAAGGTAAGTAACGGATGTCTCAAAACCGACTTTCATTTTGAATTTGGAATAATGTGAAACGCTGACATTATTTTAAATTGTCATCAGAAAGTGTTGAATTTAAATCACGGAGCATTTCACTCACAATCGATCAACGCGTTGAAGTAGTAAAGATTTACTACCGAAATGGTGAGATTTGTGCAGGAACGAAAATGCTACACATTTATATAGTATATAATTTTTTTCTTTTCGAAAAATCACGATCGACTTTTCGATCCAATTACCGAAAGGCCCTGTGGAGCTTCCCATAGTCTTCTTGATTTTTATGTGGCAATTGAATCTTGCAGCCGCATATGCAGGCCTGCAGTCATAATTCGTTTAAATGTGTAATATATAATTTCAGCAGTGAATTTTCCCAATTTTTTGTATGCGATGTTGTTCGATTATGAGATGTAGGAAATGCTCCATCCTATCATAGAAATTACGTCAATATACGTCTAAATATCGCATGCTGTAATTACCTACATTATGTTATATTTCGATAATTTTTATTTGCCAAATAAGTTAATTTGTTTAGGTTTGAATGAATAATTTTATAAGCATTATTTTTGACCACCACTTTAGTGAGTGGGTGAAATTATTGAGTTCGTATTATTATTGTATGGGCATATCCTTACCTTAGTAATATAGTATATAAGTCTATGTTCAATGCATGATGTATCCTTAAAGCATGCAGATGACAATACGAAATATCAGCGTTCTATATTTGACACAACGAAAATGATTGCTAATTCAAAATGAAAGCTTGTTTCGGGACAACCTTTACAATATGCCTAAAAAATTTATGGCCGAAATAAAAGATTTACCTGCAGTAAACTCGGCGCAAGCGAATCAAAGCGAACTTCGTGCGAGTCGTATTCCTGAAACGAGCTCGTATACTGAAGCGGCGCTGCCTTCAATCTGCTTCTAATTTAATTTTCATAGTTTACGGGGCGGGTGAAGTTTTCACGATGAGTAATATGGTGGCGTTTTAGCTTCGGTGAGAGTAGAGATGTCCAGGAGATTCTGGAAATTGTTGATATTTTACGTGATATTTAGAGTGCATTTGCTAGGTTGGAATTGGAACCTCAACTTTGTAACATCCATTAAAATGATTGGTTACTATATGGATGGTCAGCTGGAATATCGGTGATATCCCCCATAACACCTTGGTGAATTAGATGTCATGTGAGCACATCGGAGCACCGGAAGCACCCTTTGGTCGTGGCGGCTAAACTGAATTGAACGAAAAACCCGAACTATTCACATAGCCTCTCTGAACTAACTGGAATTCAGTGCGGTGGTACCGATCCGGGCGGGTTGAACCCAGTAGGTGAGGTAGTAAGGTAAGTTTAAGTAAGTTTATGGCCAGTTCTTCATCGTTGTGATAATCGAACTGGTGGAATGTTACAATGTAAATATGACAAATCTGAGCGCAGTGTACTGTCTAGTGATAAATAAAGAATAAAAAATACAAATCTTATTTATATTAACAAATCGAGACCTAAATAAGAAAATATCATAATGGAAAATGAAATAAAAATAACCAAGTTAAATAACAGTAAAGCATCAAAAGAATGTTCAAGAAAATTATTACTATATGTAGATGTTCATATTATGTGCAAATTGTTTTATATAAAAAGTCACAATAAATTCACAAATCTGAAAAAATCCACACTGGGACTCTTCAGATTTCTTGCAGCACTGTGCGCATGCTGCTAAATTGTAATAATTATGGTGTTAATGTTTCATTTTCATTAATTAATTTTGAATTTTTTTATTTAAAAACATCATAGAAAATGAACAAATATTATAACTAATATTAAATTAATTATCAAAATTGTAGGGTGTTGTGATCCATGTGTGAATTATTAAATTTTTTATCAATATAACACATTATTAAACTGGAAGCCAGAAGCAGCCCCGATTTGTCTAAATCTTTCTTCCTGACATCTTTATGGAACCTTACTTTTATGACCTTAAGGATTTACCCTTTCTAGTGGACGGATAGTAAAAAAGGGCCAATGATTTATTTTGCATTTTAAAACATTAATTATTGTACTAAATTGCAGCGAAAAGAAATTGAAAATATAATTATATTTATATGAGAAAAAACTTTTTTTTTTCGTTTATTATTTCAGTATAAACTACGAAATACTTAAACAGAAGGTCTGCAAGGTCGAATATTTTTCGAATCTCATTCGACCGATATTACTATCAATTTGGTCATCGATATTATATTATGCTTATTTATTAAAAATTATACAAATTAAAAATTATTCCAACGGCAAAATAATTCTAATTCATTCATTTAAAAAGGAAATAGATTTAACATTTAGTAGCCTCGGTTGTGTTCTCCTCTAGTCCAGTATAGCCAGCAATCCAGGGAAGTCTCCGGTATGGCACCTACCTTCTCGGAGGTGATATTGGCTGGTCGGAGCATGTGTTTTTGCCCCTCCAACGCAGCCACCTATACCGGATTACATAAAAAAACAATGTATCATGTTTTCTATTTTAAAACATAATTACATAAGCGATTTACATTTTAATACCTACTACTTTTACCAATCAGATAAAATTTGCACAAAATTTTTTCTACACAATAACTATCTGTAAATAATGCAACTTATTAACTACTAAAATAGTAAATAAAGTATACTTGTGTTTGTATTAATAAAAGAATACATATAAATATGGATTAAAAATGGAAAAAAAACAGATTAAAATATTAATATTAATATGGTAATTTATTGAATTGTAAATATTTATTGCGCTCAAATAAAATATGGGCAAAGAGTAACACTTAATCCCTCTAGGCATTTTCAACAGAATACCTATGGGATATGATAAGTAGTAGGTGGGTGGCAGATAGAAATATACATATTATGAGAGTAATACAAAAGATAACATTACATACGTTAACATTAGTACGGGAGTGAAAGTTGGGCATGGCAGACGAAGCATGAAAGCAGGATTAATGCTGTGGAAATGCGCGCGTTGAGGAGTATGTGCGGAGTTACAATGAAAGATAGATTGAGAAATAGTGTAGTGCGAGAGCGCTGTGGGTTGAAAGAAGATATAGTGACAAGGATTGAGAAAGGGATGCTTCGGTGGTTCGGTCATGTTGGAAGAATGGATGATAGGAGACTAACGAAAGAAATTTATGAAGCAAATGTGAGTGGAAGAGTCGGGAAGGGTCGCCCTAGACGCACGTACCTGGACCAGATCGGGCATGTGCTCAAAAAGGGGCAAGTGCTTAGTACCCGTAACCGACGAGCATGCATGAAGAACATTATGGGAGTGGAAGAGGCGGCAGAGGTGTGTCAGGATCGTGGCACGTGGAGATCCGTTGTCTCTGCCTACCCCACCGGGAAACAGGCGTGACGCTATGTATGTATGTATAACATTACATATTGTTTTATTTTTAATATATTTTCGTGATAGAACTTTTTGTTTTAGATTTTAATTGTTGTTTTGTTTTATTTGATTTTAATTTGATAGGTAGATTTAGTTTCCAAATTTTTTTGTAATTTGTTTCATTTTAATTCAATCACAATAAAACAAACATGAAATATTAATAGTTACGTACGATACAAATATTATACCTACCAGATTGACTAAAGATATGTAAAGATAGACTAAATATAACCGACTGTTTACATACAACATGAATTTAAGAACGAACCGAACAGTCTGACCATACCCTGACTTCAGGGGCGCCATCACTTTTGTTTTTCAAGACAACTTTTATGTTGTATTATTTCACAGAGGATATAAAGTTGAGCCCAGAGCAACCCTTACTAAATATACGGCTCCTTTATAACCTCCTAGCGCTGGACACTGCTCATTCTGCTCACATAAACTACTACATATACACATATATACTATACATATGTACCTAAGTACAACTCTGTTTATGAGGTTGTATGTTTTTCTATGTAGACTGCATAAAGTTTAAACTATACGTTCTAATTATAGTCCAGATCATTCAACAATTAGTTAACTTATTAATGTTGTTTAAATCCTTATGATGCAAAGAAACAAAAACAAATAATTTTCTCTTTCAAATAATGCCAACAATTCAATTAATATATTTTTTAGAAATATGTATGTTATAAATGTTTTTATTAAGAGCTCAAACAATTTTAACTAACACATCTAGACGTATTTTTTTACTTATTAATTATTATTTAATTATAATGCTGAACTGAAAGAGTTATGTGTTATGTGTGTTACATCGATACATACATTCTTGAAGATTCAGAATTTTGCGAATTTTGTAAATAAAAAACCTAATAGCATCGCACTTTAACATAGTCAAATATGACTACAGCATAGCCAGCTACATTATATAATATTATTTATAGTACCATTTATGCATATATATATATATATATTATTTAATAACTATTGTATAAAGTTATTACTTTTATTTCTCTATAATAATTTTTAAATCTATCAGGTACGGTACGTAGCGTTATTTAGCCCTAAAAAATCTTGAGAAGTGACAGAATGTGCGAGTGAAAACCGTATATAAACCGATAAAGTGGTTCTTGAATTATAAGGATATTCATCTATTGACGTACGTTACACGGTCGGTCGCCCGAAACTTCGCTTTCAAGACTTTGCCCTACCATACACACCAATAGTCACAAGTTAAACGTTAAGTTGACTCTAAGCTAGTAAATTGAACACAATTATTGGCTCCCTCTTCAATAAGAGATCACCTCTAAAATAATCCAATTAAACGTTACTCGTTCGAAAAGTGATTTTGTTACAAGCGATAAAGGCGAAACGGAATAGCCCCGTGTAACTGTAACAGTGATTGCATAAAATTTTGATCAAGTCACTTTTACGTCGTTTGCGGCTATCACTGAGGTGGATGAGCTAAGGACAGTACTTTTGTATCATGTACTGAATGTTAATTTTAATTTAATTTGGTTTTTTTTATATTTATTAATTTCAACCAACAAGGGTCACATAAAAAAACTATTAAAATTATTTCTTGCACGCTGAAGGTTCCGATTGTCAATCGTAAACTTGTCGATTGGCAAGAACTCGCTACGAAGGAATGTGTTTACCTTCACGGCGGGAATGCGTTAAGCCGAATTCGTTTATAACTCAGTGGGTAATCTAATATTTATTCAATATAGCCAACAATCCAGAAGAGTCTTCGACCGGAGGCGATATTGCGTGGTCGGAACATGTGTTCCGGCCCTTCTCACCCAACCATCCATATTGAATTACAAAAAAAAATCTAATTAAAATTAACTTCTTTTTTTTATGGAAACTGACACGGTTGGCTACATCACCTACAACGTCCGTGATGTCAGCCCACAACACCGGGTGAACTAGGTGCCATGTCAGTGCTTCCCTCTTTGATCGTGCCGGCTACACTGAACTGGTCGGAAAACACAAACTATTTACATAGCCGTTTTGACCGACGTTTCATTCAGTGCGGTGGTACCAACCCGGGCGGGTTAAACCCTACCACCAAGTAAGATTAGGAGGGAAGGGACCTACAGTTTTACGAGGAATCCGAACCTCGGTCAGCCTCCAACGATCAGCTAAAAGTACTACTACTACTTGCTACTTAAAAGTAAAATAAAATAATAAAATATCTTAAATGTATTTAAACTAATATGTCAATACATTATCTGATGTATTGAAACACAAACTATGCAAATGTACTCAAGGTACGTACATAGGGACGAACCGGGAGGGTTCGATCTGAACTAACGTAACCAATTTATCAAGCGTTCCTAGGCTAAGCTGTAAAGGTTAACATTTATGTTTACTACATTACGTGCGGATGTGATTGCTCGGGTGTTACGGGTCGTGTTACGGGCCGCGTTACGGGCTCCGTTACGGGCTTCGCAGTCCACCCTTGACCACATAGAGTCATGTTGGACTAGTATAAACTTGAAACGACCGAAGTTCGGTTTACTGAGTTGTGGGAATTTAAATATTATAGTGGACATGGACGCTTTATCATACATGGGTAGTATAGAGATAGTATTTTTATAAGTAGGTTAGCGAGATAGAAACAAAAATATGTATTTAATTCTAGCCGAGCCCGTGACTCCACTCACATGGCATTCTTGGTGGAAAGTGTCAGTTTAGAAAAATTAATTACTTATTTAACTAAAAATAAAAAATATGTGGGAGGCCTATGTCTAACAGTAGGATATGAATCTATATTTAAATTACCTACTTACAACAAATGGTGCACTCGGCCACTTTTCACCTAACTAACTTACCCCTATTAGAGATGGCGTGATTTTACGAAAGTGTCAATAATTACCATACATCAGAGATCTTTATGCTCTAAACCCTATGTAAATCGGTTGAGTATTTTTCGAGTAAATGACATAAACGCAAACGGAGTTGCGATTTTTCTCCGACTGCTTTTACTTCCCCCTCTGCTCAGCTCATACGAATAATGGCGTGATGGTATATACCCTTATGTGTTACACCGAGCCAAGCCTTATATTTTGTTGAACGCCCCGTTCGAATTAGTTTCGTATTTTTTACGTGATTCGTGGACAAACAAACATAAAAACATTATCTCAATACATTCTATGTATTTACGAGTACAAGGAAAAAATTAGACAGAGTTTTTTAAATCTTAATGAGGAATCCTGTGGTGAACAAATCCGATCGAAATCTTTCATCTACCAATTATATATTTTTTTGTATGAATTTAAAAAAATACATATTATATTTTATTTATTTGAATGATCTGAAATACAGCAAAAGCCGACGACAACCCAGGAACCGCTACGTACAGTACGCCGCAGTAAATAGGTAATGCTCATCGGCGAAAGAAAGAGACAATCCGGTTGTAGAGCGTCATCTCTGTCGCACTAACTCGCACGTCTCTGTGCGACAGGGACGACGCTCTACAACCGGATTGTCTCTTTCTAAAGGCAGACATGCATTATTTATCGCCGCGTACTGTGTACATAAAATGTTTTCTTAATTAAAATAATAAAATGCCTTTCAATTTCAAATTCATAAATGTTTAGTATGAAGTAAATATTACAAATGGAACAAATACCTCGTACTTCCAAAAAAACAAACATGGAATGGAAACAAAACAACGTATGTCCACCTTCTAAAACTCTCTAGCAAAAGTTGAATAAATTCAGATTTTTGAGACAAAGTTTGGACACACCGCACACACACTTTAATTATCGCGAAACTTTCTGCTCACACGATTTTAGCATTAGCCATTCAAGGACTATTTTGAAAGAGTTTAAAACGTGCATTATTTCTCATTATTCATCTTTTATCCTTTGACATAGATGCTTATTGTATAGTAACATAGGCGTTTTGTATCTCTTTAAATAATTATTGACAAAATAATGAAAGAAAAAGAAACAACAAGTATAATCAGTAATTAAATTCCGCCCTCGGGACAATAGTTATGTCGCCCCGATAATGTAGAAATATTTTTATTTCATTTACTTATGAGTCGTATAGAATAAAAGGCGGCGAAGTAGAACTGTGGGTAAAAATTATGTAAGTATATGTCAGTCAACACAGAAAATGTAAACGTTAACCGATTTTATTAATCAGCCACAATCAAAGACGATTACTGCGGTACTACAGCGTGAGGCACAATTAGCAAAATTTGCCACATTTTCGTTTCGGTTTTTTGTTCAACAAATTAAAAAAATATATATATTAAAAAATCCTGTCTAAAAGTTGACCATATTTAAAAGTTGGTAACAGATTTTTTTTTTATTTATGTCAATTAATATGTGAAAAAAAAATCACAAATGTACTACTAAATGTTCCTAAATACTCCTAAATGCTCTCTTTGTTTCGAAATTGCAGCTTTCTAAAACATTATTTTGAGTTTATACTAATTGCAGATGATGTAAGATAAAATTTTACTTCTTTTGACAGATTTGGATATTCGTGTAATGTAAATTGGTTTAACAAACTTTGAACAAATACTATAAAAACAAGCGAACGCTTCGCTATTCAAAATGCGCCATATCAATGCGCATTTTGATGCGCTGTAGTACCGCGCTCTAATTCTGACGTTGGTATGGTATCAAAGGCGGCGATACTACTTGGCTCACAATCATAGACGGCCATCTTTGGCTGTCAACCAATAAAGGAGGGATATCAGAGATAATAGAATCAGAGAATCAGGGATAATATCCCTTTTTTATTACTATACATATAATTTGTTTTGTTCTGTTTGAATATTACTCTGCTCTAGCTATATAATATAAAGATTTATTAAATATTTAATTTATAAAATTAACTTAATAAATAAATAAAAAAAAACTAAATACTATCATTTAAGATTACTGTAAGTAAAAAAATTCGTCCAATTCCTCCGACTCCGCCACAGTACCCAATACGCTGGCTGCGTTGCCCCTTTGAATGGCTAGGCCTATTTGCTGAAAAAAGAAAGACTTGGCGCGTCGGTCACCAGACTTATCAATAAGGAGCTTTCCTAAGACGTTTCCGAAGGTCCTTGCGTCGGGTGACCGACGCAAGGACCTAATTAATTAATTAATTTATTTATTTATTTATTAAGTAAACATATCTAAAATTAATAATATCCATACATACACGCCTACCTACACTCAACAAAATTATTCTCAACAGGTACATTTTGGGCACGGCACTTATAGGTATGTTTTCTTTTTGGAATCCAAAAACTCGAATCTAAGCACCAAAACAAAAAGGGACCCGCGTAGATATTCTTTCGTCCTTTTATTTCAATATTCAAAACAAAAGGTAACCTGCTCCCCAGTTTCCACTAAACAACTCACACTTTATTTTACGTCCATGCACAAGCATACAACTTCACTCACATCAATTTTAATGCAGGAGACAATGCTCCAAGGCTCACGGGCGTAAGGAAGTACTTACATTTTGAAAATTGTAGTGACGATGTAATAATTTTGACAATTCCCTACAGTTATAAACTTTTATAAAACCTGACTATAAAAACCGAAGAAAATGCGAAGGAATATTCATCTCAAAGAGCAGTAGATAATGTAGTCGAGCTCCGAATCTGTCTATTCAAATCCTTCTAAACGCCCGACGACAGTATTGTATACTGATCTACGACCAACTTTCCTTGTTATTTACTTCCTTTTTCGTAGTCCTATTTCGTATTTATGACAATTTTATTTTATGCTTTATTATAGGAAAGGTACGGAAGAACTAAAAGGACTTAATTCTTTTAGTTCATAAGGTATATCTCTGTAATGACCTTTTCGAGCTGTTGGCTAAGATACCCCATTAAATGTGTTAAAAAAACATTTTCTAAGTTTTACAGGCGCTCGACACGTCCAATTTCGACCGGATTTGCTTATCAGCACAGGATTCCTCATTTATTCAACTTAAAAAAAAACTTTGTGACATTTTTTCCTAGTCGTAGTAGTACTTACTCGTATTTTTCGAGATAATCGAGGTTTTAATGTGTCAGGAATCAGGAAAGTGTCGTCGGAAACTATTTTTTTATGTCGATTATCTCAGAAACTGCAAAAACTATAATAATGCCAATAAGCTTATTGAAGCCTATTAAATTAGGATTCTCGTGGTGGTAAGCAAATTCGGTCGAAATGGGACACCCTGTATATGACACGCGGACTATGGAGACAAATCCAACCAAGCCTCGTACGTTTAAATCCAGTAGTTTAGGGAGTGGAGTATAGTAGATTGGCGCTTGCGGTCATCACGAGATATGCCAAATTTCATAAGAGAAAACTGCGTGTAAAGCTGTTCATCGATTTTGTGTTTGTTTCTTTTCAAAATGCGAAATGTTATGACGAATCCGAGTGCAGTGTACTGTTTATGGATGATGAATAAAGAATAAAGAATTTTAGTTTATTCGTCTTTTTTTTTTATAATAATAAGAAGAAATTATTTTGAATGTTTATTGCATGGAGAGAAACACTTTACAAGCCAAATTAAATTCTCCAATATGGCACCTTCTCTGAGGTAACGTTGGCTGTTCACAGCATGTGCTCTGGCCCCTCTGACTCAGCCACCTGATTACATATTTAAATCTGTATGCTTTAATTATGTAATATAATTAATGAAATGTAAAATGTACGCAACATTGCTAGACTTGCCCAAGCCCCATACTCCCAGGACACTTCCGGAAGAAGCCTGCGACGTATTTATGAAAAGTAAACAGGCTTCAGGACTGCATTATGGCTCTTAGGGGACCGGAAGTCGGCTCGATAGCTATGGAACACTTACTTACCCGCGCGTTACGTAGCGTAGCGTAGTGGAACGAGATAGCAGAACGTGAATGGACGATGCGAGAGGTTTTTTTTTTCAAATAATTTAAAAGGATAGAACGAAGATAATTCGAAGTTAAGTCCACACGCGTGACAAAGACAGGGCTATGTTTGTAATTTCGCGTTTGTATTACTCACACATTTATGATTTGTCCGACGATATAAAGATCCTTCTTTAAATTGTTTGTTCTAATATAGATAATATAAAAAATTCCACTTAAGTGAAAACAGTAATTTTATAAAATAAAAAAATTATAAACTACATATTTCGTTTCATTTCAGTGTTTTAAGCTCAATAACGAAAATAAATTAAATGAGAACATATTTTATTTTATAACATCAAACATTATAAAACTGACTTATTGCCTATGGGCATTCTTTACCAGTCACGCCTGGGATTGTAGGTAAAGTTGATGGGGCCGTAAAAAAGTTTATTCAATACATACAATTTGAATGCAAAGATGTAATATAGGTAATGGTAACAGTTTCATCATACTGTATATTTTTTCCAGCTATTTTCTATTATATACACTAAGAAGAATTTACTTAACTAGAGTCGTACTAAGTATATTTAAATGTATAAATAAATACATAAATATTCTTATTTCCCAAAGATGTATCACGCATCACTGTACACTGTACTGTAACTGTACTGTGAAAAAAAAAGGCTTTTTTACTTTACTTACTTTAACAAACTGAAGTCGAAACAGATACCATGATCATCCTATGACAATAATTTGTGTTTTTCATTCAGATAAATCTAGAAATGGAAGACAGTGGAATGGCACAAAATCTCTGCAGCAAAATTTCTATAACGGGCCGATATCATGAATTTCATGAATCAATTGTATCAGTTATAAAATAGTGCTATAGGTATTGTTTCTCCTATTACGTAATGTTTTAAGATTTAAAACTATCTTCTTTACTTTTCAACGCTTTAATTAAGTACGTTAAAATTAGCTGTTACAATTTATCAATGTCCTTAATGTTTCTGTTTTCTTTTGTAGTTTATTTTTTTTCTTTTCTAAGACTGATATTATTAGGTAACTATAATACCAGTCTTAGATATTATATATATTTATTTATACTAAGAAAACGGGAGCCGCTGAAAATCAGCTCGTAGTCTAACTGCGTCTCAGCCACAGAACACTGATCTGTAGTCTCAGCTGAGCGGTTTCCGTTTCAACGTCCTCGTGTGTTATATATAATGTAAAATTATTGTGTTGTTGTACTGATGGTGTATAAAGGTATTTCTTTCTTTCTTTCTTTTTTTCACGATTTTTATATCATTGACTTGAAAATGCCACCCCATAAAAATGAAAAAAAAAAAAATCTTCGTGTTTCACAGCGCCCCAATCTCACCCTGTTTACAAAGTTAACATCGTAAAATTATACAAGTCACTGTTCTTCATGCCCTTTTGTAGCGGTGTCTTTTTAGCCAGGGTCTTAAAACTTTTAAACTCCGCCCGTTTTAAATCCAACGGTCTCGTGGGGTTGCCCGAACAAAAAATAAACGGGAGGAAAAAGGAGGCACAGTGTGCCGCGGGAGCAGTTCTCAGAATCCGTACAAGAGACAGAACGGACAAAGAATGAGAAGAATATAATAGCAAAGAATGAGAAGAATATAGTAGAATATAAATTCTGAATTGCACTCATATTCATATTAGCAAAGATAAACACTGACAATGAAACAAGACGAAAGTACCTAATGATAATAGAGATGAATGAAATAATGTCCGAATGCAATGTAATGATTGGGCATGAGAAGCTGTAACAAGTGAACGAATATATCTAGGGGATATGTTCAGGCCTAATGAAAAATGTGAAGGAGATGTGGAAAAGTGAGTGAAAGCTGAAAGTGAATAAATCCAAAAGTAAAATTGGCCATCTTATAAATAGGAACGGTTTCTGTCTGACTTTCTCTCAGCAGTTTTATGCTCGCGATATTTATATTAATAAAATAACCGTAAACGCTTATTTCAAACACAGCAATCAAATATATTTTTCTTATTGGAGTAAGTGACCTTTTAAAATCGCATTTCACGTGACTACATCAAATCCCGAAAAGGGTCATGATTTTTGCATCATCTGGATTGCACCCCATTCTCTCCAGTTGCCGGTAAATATTTTACATCCCTTTCCTTTAAGTCTAAAAAGGCTCTACGTAAATTAAACCGCGTTTATACCGACCTAGTTATACCATGCCGTGATTGAGGCCACAATCTGCTGGTTTAACTAAACTCCAGTGATGTTTTAGATTGATAGACAACTCTTGATGCGAATGGAAAAATTCGTGAAGTTTAAATTTATACATAATCTTTATTAACATTATTTTAATTTGTTGTTCAATACATTTCTGAATAAAATATTTTTGTATCTAAGATGAACGGAGTAATATTAAATTGTTCTAATATCTATCTAACTACACACGTACGTTCTTTACTGAAAATTTTCAGTAATTACAATATTAAATTTCAATGATAATCCAACCCCAAAGAGTTTGTTGTCTGCCACCAGTGACCAAAATGCGACCACGGTCGTGTTTTCGAAGCGACGTGATTTTGGCGATAGAGACAGTCCAGCTGAATGTTGGTGCGTCCCCTAATTCATGATTAATTCATCAACTTTCTGTAAGGTGTTATAATAAGGTGTCTTGATAATTTAATCCAGCGGTTAAAATTGTGGAAATTGGTCAATTAAAACGGTCCACGAGTTCCACGACGAGTTTTTAAATATTGAAATAAGAGAGTTTGGAGCTGTCGAGAAGGATTTACGAGTTAGCAAATTTTGGGAGTTTCCAATTTTTCGGCGGAAACATAAATTTAATCATGTTCGAAAAATTGCTATTTAAATAGCGAGATGTAAAATTATTGAAAACATATTTTCTACCACAGGAACCTTTTGAAAGAGAAGAAAATTATTAATTATTCTTTGAAATATTTTACATTTTGGTGTAATAAAATAAAGTAACCACGGTGATTAAATACTTTCATCCATCACAGACCAAACTGACAACGCGTTTTACATCGAATCAATCCATCCTACGTCGTTAGTATAGAATAGGTTTGTCGAACAATTTTCGATAGGATAAATCAATCGAGTTATACAGAGTTGTGCCGCCCGACTAACTCATCGCCCGTCGTAAAAGGCGACTGGGATATGAATGATGATAATGATGAAAATATGATATGGATCCATAATTATAGTACGTCTGGCAACGCTACCCCCGATATGGGCCCTGCTTGCAGGGACGTGAATAGGCCGCTGTAAAGCTATACTGTGTGACTGTGTGTAGGTAGTTAGTTATTACCTTACATATTATATAACTGTACGGGGTTACTTACCTAACGCTATGTAGGTACTTTTCGAGGCATATAAGTGAGTTTTTTTTTTCATGGAAACTGACACGGTTGGCTACATCACCGATCATCACATCCGTGATGTTAGCCCATAACACCGGGTGGACTTGGTGCCACGTCAATGCTTCCCTTCGGTCGTGCCGGCTACACTGAACTGGACGGAAAACACAAACTATTTACATAGCCGTTTCGACCGACCTTTCATTCAGTGCGGTGGTACCAACCCGGGCGGGTTAATCCCTACCACCTAGTTATATAAGAAGGGAGTCACATCCCTTAGTCGCCTTTTACGACATGCACGGGGAGAGATGCAGTGGGGCTATTCTTTTAAAGTACCGGCCCCACACGGTACAAACCCTACTAACATCTAGTAATATAAGAGTCTAGTATTACGGGAGTCATAGTCTGTGTACAAAGTAAGGAACACGGCCGACCGCCGCCGATCGCTGTTCTGTTAGTTCCTTTCCTGATCCGCCAGCTGGCGCAAGTAGCGGCTCGCCATGGGACTTCTTGGTTCGCCAAGTCGCCGTTGGCGCTAGCAGCGGCTCGCCACGGGACGCTCGCTCGCTCGCTGGACGGAGAACTTAATATTTTCATTAGGCTCCACCTCTCCCATAGGAATAGCCCGCCAAATTATCCACGCTCGAGACGCACGCATCGCTGGATGCACGCACGCACGCATCCAGGTATTGGTATGTTTAGAGCCATATAAATATATATATATTATATACGAATACTTACGAGCAGGTACCGAATCAATGTGTACTGAAAGATGACAGTACCTATAAGAATCAAATGCTATATAATGATTATGTCGGTTCTGCAGATATTTCCTCCACAGAACTGACAAATTCTGGAACGCTCTCCCTACCCACATATTTTCCCCCAAGTACAGTCTCGGGTCCTTCAAGAGGCATGGCATTCGCAACCCCCGCGTGCGACAGAATGTCCATGGGCATAGTTAGACACCTTATCTGTGGTACGGCGCCAAATGTCGCGCACAGTATGTAACAAATGCAATTTTATTTCGTTAACTTATAATAAAAATAGTTAATAATAATAAGTGGTAATACGTAGTTATAATTTATATTCATACATCAGTCGTAATTTCCGCGGAATGACGCATAAAACAATATAACATATACATGCGCATGAAATTCATAGAACACTTTAAAAATTCATGCCCAACTAAAAATTTTATCCACAACTTCACGCACGAGAGAACTGCATGGAACGGCGCGTCGGGCTGGCCGCGAGCCGCGAGCAGGCGCGGCCTGCTCACCAAAAGTTAGTATCTCTACTATACGTTAAATTTGCCAACTCAGCATACGCCTCGGTAGCGCAGTAGGCAGCGCGTAAGTCTCATAATCTTAAGGTCGTGAGTTCGATCCTCACCCGGGGCATACTTTTTAGTTTATTTAGTTTTTTTTTTCATTTTAAACTAAATAGCACACCCTACCAGAGAAATACTAATGTAATAAACTAATAAGCAAAATGTTTTTGCGGTCAAAGTTTGCATCTAAAGATTTAAAACAACAAAAACAATTTAATAACTACAAAATGTTACCTTCAGCTGAATCATACTAATTCACAAATTTATGAATAAATTCAAATAAATGTAAATGCGAATTAAGGCATTCATTCATTAAAAATGTTTTGTTTTTACAAAATATTAAAATTGTGCATAGACAGCCAGCGCCATCTGTGAAGACAAAGAAGAAAGATAATAAATATTAACAGCGCCATCTATTAATGTTTTAACGAACTTACTTTAAGTACACCAACAAGCTACCTTCACAAAACTGTCACATTGTTTACGTATATCTCACGAGATGGTACTCATAAATATAAGGCACTTCATAGTGTGTGTGTATGTGGTGTGTGTGTGCTTTTTGCTCTGTGGTGTGAATAGTGCCATGAATATTATTTATAATTTCTGCTACTTTATAATAATGTTTTTAAGGTTTAACAAAAAAAAACATTTATTTTCATATAATATAAAATAATACTAATAACTAAAAAATTAAAACCTACCTAACAAATATTAATAATGTTTAATTAATTATTGTATATACATTTATCAGTGCACAAAGCTATAATGTCCTCCTCTACCAAATAGGCAGATTTAATAATTAATATTTTGTGCATTGAAATTTTTTTCCATATAATATTAACGACGAACGAAGTTCGTAGTTTGGGCACATTATTAATACATCTCATGCGAGATGAACAACGTAACTAGTTTTGACTAGACCTAATAGATGGCTCTGTTAACGAAAACTAAATGTCATCTCATGAAATTATTACTAGGTACCATAGATTCTAAGTACCTAATACTAGTACTTACATAGTAGGTAGGTACCGCCTCATTTATTTTAGCCATAATACTTTAGGAGTCCTAAAGTAATGGCGCCTCTAAGCATATTCAAAATTTTTTGTGCATTCATTCATACATATATACATACATTGTATCCCGAAAATCGGGGTAAGTGGAGTAATCGGTGATGTGCCGCACAGCACAACACCGACCACAAAGTATTCGGAAAAGATAACTATCAAGCAGTAAGTAAGGCACGACTCGGCACACCCGCTGCATCACTCGGCGGCGGAAGGACAGTGCCAACGTGAGAAGTGGCTATCCTGTCGCCCTTTAGCATAGCATCTTGTCCTTATCCCTTAGTCGCCTATTACGACTAGCGCGGCTTTTGTAAACCTCATTTACGCAATCTATCCTGTCGCCCTTTAGCATAGCATCTTGTCCTTTTATCCCTTAGTCGCCTATTACGACTAGCGCGGCTTTTGTAAACCTCATTTACGCAATCTATCCTGTCGCCCTTTAGCATAGCATCTTGTCCTTTTATCCCTTAGTCGCCTATTACGACTAGCGCGGCTTTTGTAAACCTCATTTACGCAATCTATCCTGTCGCCCTTTAGCATAGCATCTTGTCCTTTTATCCCTTAGTCGCCTATTACGACTAGCGCGGCTTTTGTAAACCTCATTTACGCAATCTATCCCGTCGCCCTTTAGCATAGCATCTTGTCCTTTTATCCCTTAGTCGCCTATTACGACTAGCGCGGCTTTTGTAAACCTCACTTACGCAATCTATCCTGTCGCCCTTTAGCATAGCATCTTGTCCTTTTATCCCTTAGTCGCCTATTACGACTAGCGCGGCTTTTGTAAACCTCATTTACGCAATCTATCCTGTCGCCCTTTAGCATAGCATCTTGTCCTTTTATCCCTTAGTCGCCTATTACGACTAGCGCGGCTTTTGTAAACCTCACTTACGCAATCTATCCTGTCGCCCTTTAGCATAGCATCTTGTCCTTTTATCCCTTAGTCGCCTATTACGACTAGCGCGGCTTTTGTAAACCTCACTTACGCAATCTATCCTGTCGCCCTTTAGCATAGCATCTTGTCCTTTTATCCCTTAGTCGCCTATTACGACTAGCGCGGCTTTTGTAAACCTCATTTACGCAATCACGGTCGTCTAGCTAACTTTCAACGCGCAACAATGTAGATGTGAAGGCTACCTAGTCAGTCACCTGCCCGCATTACCGACCTTCCACGGGCTCGTCACAGCATAAAAGCCTCCCAGAATGCAGGTTTTGTTTTCGAATTCCCGCACGTTTTGCGCAGGCGGGGCGGCGGCGGCGGCGCAACAAGAAGGCAGTACTAGTACTACAAAGGACCTTGATCCTGGCTCACAGACTTGCTTACTCATAGGGACCGAGGATGAAGCATGGCAGGCATAGCATAGTGTTGTGAATCAATCTCTGAAAGTCATGACATTTACGAAACCTCTTTTTTATTTATGAATTAAATTATTTATCTAATAAGGTTTTATTGCGTGGTTTAAGTACGAAGACAAAACAGGGATAATCGTTTAAAGATCTATCGGCCTCCGCCCGCAGAGGCCACGTACGTGCGCGCTAACAGTTGGTAATGTTTTTTTTTGTTTTATGGAAACGGTTGGCCACATCGCCTACAACATCCGTGATGTCGGCCCATAACACCGGGTGAACTAGGTACCATGTCAGTGCTTCCCTTCATTTCATGTCGGCTACACTGAACTGGACGGAAAACACGAACTATTTACTTTTATTTTATTTTATTTTCTTCAGGTTATCAACAGCCTATATATACAATACACTTTTATAATAATAATTTTTTTAGAACACAGGCCAATAACAGATTACCCTAAAGTTGACATAATTTCTTAAAAATATGTATATATATTTTATTGATACATGTTTTTAAATTTTTACATTTAATGTGTACATTTAATGTGTTCACATTGAGGTTGTGTGTGCGTGTGTGAGAGGGTGTGTGCGCGTGTGTGAGGGTGTGTGCGTGTATGTAAGGGTGTGTGCATGTGTGTGAGGGTGTAGGTATAAGGTATAATGTATAGTGTGTGTCAGAAAAACCAATTAATTTTTATTTTGTAGGAGTTGTTTTCCAACATACTTCTTTAATGTACTTTTTGATGTAGTAAAGAGATCTAGGTTGCTAAAATGCCCAATAAACGTGTTGACAAGCCGTGATATCACTGAGTTTTGTCCATAGTTTGTGCGATGCTTAGGAGCGTAGAATAGATGTGTGTGTCGTGTGCGGCGGGCAGCAGTTGCGGATCTTCCATATAGGCGGAGTAGGCGGCAGCCTAGGGGCCCCGTGGCATCTAGGGGCCCCGCGACAATATGGGGCAGTCAACCTTCCCAAACGTAATGACTGCATTAAGTATGTATCTAGATTTCTGATGATAACAAATGCCACTGGTGAATGATCCTTTACGAAGTTAAAACTTATAAAAAATTGCCATCGATCGACAATGACACAAAAGCTTCTAATCTCACTGGTCATAATAGCCACGGAATACGATATGTTCATTAGTTTAATAAATGTTTTTTTTATGGAAACTGATACGGTTGACTACATCACCTACAACATCCATCAGCCCATAACACCGGATGAACTTGGTGCCACGCTGCCACGTCAGTGCTTCCCTTCGGTCGTGCCGGCTACACTGAACTGGACGGAAAACACAAACTATTTACATAGCCATTTCGACCGACGACGTTTCGCTCAGTGCGGCGGTACCAACCCGGTCGGGATAACCCCTACCACCTAGTAAGGTAAGAAAGGAAGGGACCTACAGTTTAATGCAGATAAATTGATCTTAATTCCTCGCTTAATTCACCATAATTTACCACAAGTACAAAAGTAATCACCTGATGTTCTTTGGTTATAATTTTTTATAACAATGAAAAAAATTGGTTCTACTAATGGATTATGTTTATTTAACGAATTAGAATATTTCTCATTAAGTCGAGAAAATGATATCGGTCAAGTGTCAGAATTAATGACCATATGGGCCTCGTTTTATGGCATTTTTCATCACTTGTGCCAGAACTTCCGGCGATAGGTTCTTTAAGTGCTTCAAGAGTCCGAGAATTGTTTACATAAACCCGGGACTTTAAGTAACCCCACAAAAATAGTTTGGAACGGTCAAATCGGGTGATCTGGCCGGAGTCGGAAATCTTCGACGAAATTCACGCTGCGTCAATACCACAGACGAATTATTGCGCAAAAAAATGGAAACAATTATTCCGCGTTCATGAGGAGAATAGCGTTCAATGGCTTATTGACGTGTATTCTGCATCTGTTTACTTCATAAATGTCAAAACAGAATTGACATTTGCCGCCATTTTGAAACGTTATAGCGTCGTCCAATAAGGTCATTACTTTTGCCCCACCCTGTACTAGGTAAAATTTTTTTACCGACCGACCTTTCATTCAGTGCGGTGGTACCAACCCGAGCGGGTTAAACCCTACCACCTAGTAATATAAGAAAGGAGTCATATTCCTTAGTCGCCTTTTACGACATACACGGGGAGAGATGCAGAGGGGCTATTCTTTTAAAGTACCGGCCCCACATGGCACAAAAGTGTGTAATAAACTTATTTTTTAATGTCAACTCAAGTAAAAACATTTAAATACATTTAGGAGATAATTTGCGAAGGGGCCTCGAATTTCTACAGCCTAGGGGCCTCCACGAGGTTTAATCCGACACTGGCGGGCAGGCACATTGTAGTAGATCTCCCCGACCAGCTCCGGACAGTCGATGTTGCTGTTCACCAGGTCGTGTAGGAACGCCATATCAAGCAGTTGTCGTCTTTCCTCCAGTGTTAACATTTTATGGTAGGTACATCTTTCTAGGTAACCCTTAGGATTATTCCCACTTTTAAAATGTATATACCTAGTAGACCTACGTTGAATAGTTTCAATTCGGGATATATGAGTAACATATCTGGGTGACCATATACATGAACCATACTCCAGGACACTACGAACATATGCGTAATACATGGTTTTTAAACAATTAATATCAGTAAATGGCTTTCCTATCCTCATTATGAACCCCAAGTTTCTAGTTGCTTTATTTATAATAGCATCCAGGTTTTCATTATAAAGAAACTTGGGGTCCATAACGACGCCTAGGTCTCTGACACTAGCTACTTCCGTAATTGGGGAGTTATTAATTGTGTATTGAAATTTTAAAGGTACGGTACTTCGGGTAAAAGTGATTTTCACACATTTACTGACATTAACACTTATTCTGTTGCGTTCGTAGTATCCTGAGAGTTGATTTAGGTTTTCTTGTAGTTCCTCACAATCTTTGATCGATTTAATTACCTTGATTACCTTTTTATCGTCGGCATACAAAGAGTACATGACAGATGATAGCACCGTGCCTATATCAAAAATATATGCATTGTAGAACAGTGGACCTAGCAAAGAGCCTTGGGGTACACCTGATGGTATATTAATGAATTCTGATCTGTAACCTCCAATAACAACTGCCTGGGATCTGTTTGATAGATATGACTCCACCCATCTAAGGAGATCTCCATGGATACCCAGTGTTTTAAGTTTCATGGACAGGATGATGTGATCCACACGGTCAAAAGCTTTTTCGAAGTCGGTGTAGATCACATCGACCTGACCACCACCTTCTATGTTTTTTATAATATTATTAGTAAACAGCGCCAGATTAGATACTGTCGATCTACCTTTTAAAAAACCACGTTGCGCCTCAGATACGCCTCTGGATACTGTTGGATACATGGCATTATACATAACCTTTTCAAATAATTTACTAAATGTATTAAGTATGGATATACCCCTATAGTTTTCAATTTTAGTTTTAATACCTTTTTTGTGTATAGGGGTAATATGAGCTTCTTTCCAAATGCTGGGATAGGTTCCATCTCTAATAGACCGGGTAAATAAAATAGTTATTGGGTTCACAAGTGATGTAGCGCAGTTTTTAATGAATATAGGAGATACTTTATCACTACCTGGTCCTTTGTGTATGTCTATATTGGTCATTAGTTGTTTAACCTTCCATTTGTTTATGTCAACTGTATGAATATAACCCGTGTCACCATGTAGTGGCTCCTGTATATCAATACTTCTGTAGTGATTAGCTACATAGCCGTTATATGTATGGTTTGAACTTAAAAACATCGAATAAAAATTAAAAATACATAGTATACCTACTAATCGAGTTGAGAGCCACATGCTTTTTAGGGTTTACAGAAATAATTTATAAAAATAAAAATAATTTACAAAGAACAGTTAAAAGGCTAAAACGTGCATGAAACGCACAAAGGTGACTGGAAGAAATCCATTCTACATTTATCCAAAATATTGTGTAGCAAATTAATGTTTGTAGTTTTTAGGTTCTGAACGCGCCCTTGAAATTTTCCCAGAACATGTGTTAATAAGGCGGATATAACTAGAAACAGAAAAAGTAAAAAATAAGGGGGGTCCCCATACAAGAAACGTGTTTTTTCTCGCACTTTGCCGGTTTTGTTTTTTCACACAACCAATGTACATAAAAAAATAACAAAGTTTAATACAAATATAACCTCAAACTATGTGAATTACCTAACTTGTAGATAGAAACAATGTTTCAATTTAATTTATCAATATTTCACATACGGCATGGTTCGTCATTGCGCTTTGTCGCTTTCTGATACTATTTTGATTTGTGCTTTCTTTCGGTAACACAGTCTATCCCTCGTTATCGCCATCTCCTGATAAGGTC
Organism: Nematopogon swammerdamellus; assembly: GCA_946902875.1. Classification (NCBI taxonomy): domain Eukaryota; kingdom Metazoa; phylum Arthropoda; class Insecta; order Lepidoptera; family Adelidae; genus Nematopogon; species Nematopogon swammerdamellus. The sequence continues at coordinate 18,236,158 of OX336345.1, forward strand.
AAGTCGGACAGTTATTTGTCGGTTATAATGAATTTTCTTATACATTTTACAGAAGTTTAACTGGCAGCAAATTTGTAGCCGGAGGTGGTGAGAACGGCCGTAGGAGGAAGCCATATAGGAACCTGACACTTCTAGCTTCACTTCGTTAACCTTCAATAATGAAAAAAAAGAAACAAAAATATTTTTATGCTTTGAATTAAATGAGCTATTTAGAGCTACAACGATCCCCCATTAATGAGGTAATTATAACCTTTTAAGGGCGCACCGCCCCTTGTTTGACACCGACGCGCCGCCGCTGCCGCCGCCGCCGCACCGCCGCCGTTAACTTTCAGATTTATCTCTAGTCATGTGTGGCATTGTTGAGTTGATCCTTAAGGTCAGCAGTAAAATTATTCCCAATTATGACACGGGAGTGACTGGAATAAAAACATGGTCTGTCAGGCGGCTTGTTTTCTGTCTCTGTTTCCTGTCATTAGTTTTCAAAAAATAACTAACACTCGTTAGGTAATTAAATAGAGTATGTACATTTAAATATAAGTACAATATTGTTGCTAAAAAACAAAACTATGTACATAATTAAAATTAACCTACAACGAATGAAAATATATAATTACAATGTAATTCCTAAAAATATACAACCTTCAAAAAGCTTTATGCTGTTAAAACCCTTACTTGAAATGTAATATGGAACAAACAGATCGTAACATAATAACATTTTAGGGATGCTCATTTCGACCCATGCCAATATATGTACGTAGATACTAGATACCAAGTATTAAATTGTATGTTCAACTATTTCATTATGAGGACTTAGAAATCATAATTATATTAATTATCGTAGTTTTAGGCCGAAGGCCGAGCTGCATTCACGTTCGCCTCGTCTTGACTTACTTTCTTCGAGAGAGTTTAATATGGTTTACGTGAACGCAGCCTGGCCTTTGGCCTTGTCCTATGTTACTTACTTTCTTCGAGAAGAATATCGTTTACCTTAACGCAGCTCGGCCTTCGGCCTCACCTTTAGTTACTTCCTTTCTTCGAGAAGGTTTATCGTTTACCCGAACGCAGCTCGGCCTTGGGCCTAGCTCTTAGTGACTTTCTTTGACAAACTATATCGTTTACGTGTAGGCACTCGCCCTTAGTGAATTTCTTCTTTTGAAACTCGAAGCTAGTCCACTATACAATAATTAAATCTTTACAAAAAAACCTATAAGTAAGTATTACACACATAATATTGTGAACAGACACTATACAGACATGAGACTGCGGTAGAAGCTAATGTAACTTGCATCCTTTTCACAAACGCCGCCAAACTTCATTACCGTTGGAATAGAAATCCTTGGAGTCAAGAAGCGCACTTTTTTGACGAGCTTGCAGCTTTCAAGTAGTTCACAAGTATCAATAATATACATTACCATATAAAATGTTAATTTTCTAAAAATATTAATTATGGTAGGGCTTATTTCCGACCCATACCTTAAATTTTTCGACCCATACATTAAAACTGGGAAATTACGCTTTAGGTTATATGAAACAAAGCATGAAAACCACGTTAGGCAAAGTATTCGGACAACATGATAATTCTCAAGCAGCAAGTAAGGCACATAGATCCACCTACTGCCTGACTCGGTGGAAGGACCGTGCCAAGGTGAGAGGTGGCTATCCTGTCGCCCATTAGCACGGCATCTCGTCCTTATCCCTTAGTCGCATTTTACATTGACATTCGACATTCATGGGGAGCTAGGAGGGGGGCTATTATTTTTATGAACCGGCCCCACACGGTACCATTTGCAGCAGTGGATAAAAGCTAATAATTTGTCTTCACAACTAAAGGGGTTGTCCACTCTATATATTTTTCGGCGTATCGCCTCTCCAAATTGAGTTATCAACTTTCAGAAATTCATTGTTTTCAACGTCGTATTCGTTTTGTTTCGATACGATTTAAATGGTCGATTGGCTCTGCTACCTGCGGCTCTTTTGGGGCCAAATTGATTGCCTGTTAAGGGTTGGTTCGAGGATCAGTCTGCAAGTCACGGTCGTTAAGGCACACCCTGGGGCTGCCGAACACTTCAATTCCATAAAAGGGGCATCGACTTTTCGAGCAGATTGAAAGTCGTAGTACAAGATCGCCTCAAGATCATTTGTACCGTGTGGGGCCGGTACTTTAAAAGAATAGCCCCACTGCATCTCTCCCCGTGTATGTCGTAAAAGGCGACTAAGGGATATGACTCCCTTCTTATATTACTACGTGGTAGGGTTTAACCCGCCCGGGTTGGTACCACCGCACTGAATGAAAGATCGGTCGAAACGGCTATGTAAATAGTTTGTGTTTTCCGTCCAGTTCAGTGTAGCCGGCACGACCGAAGGGAAGCACTGACGTGGCACCAAGTTCACCCGGTCTTTTAGGCTGACATCACGGATGTTGTAGGTGATGTAGCCAACCGTGTCAGTTTCGATAAAAAAAAGTGGGTATACCCTCTCCCAGTATTCGGATTAGAGTTTATTTTCAATAAACAATAAATTTTCTTATTTATGAAAATAAATTAATTGTTTTTTATTATATAATTTCATCCATAGGTTTATATAGGGTTTAGGCATGTCAGCCTGCGTTTGGACTTTGGATACGTCGAAAATTCCGCTAGTTCTAATTCAATTCGAAGAAGAACTGACAAACTTCGCAAGTCACAATGTTTTGTTCTTACCTATTATAGTTAGGTACTTACAAATTATTCCATATCAGCAAATCCACTCTGGCTTACTTACATTACCTACATCTGGTGTAAAGTGTCATCCTCAATTTTGATACCTACTAAAGTCAAAATCAATTTTTATAAATTTATTACTTACAAAGACAAACTAATAATCGCGGCATGGTTGCCTAGTTTTATCTTGACCTCAATGACCTTGACTGACCCCTATAATCTTAGTACCTTTTAGTAATACAATTTTGAAATCTATCATGCGCATAAAGAATTATATATATAGATTAATAGAATATTATAGAGAAAGTCAGATTATTGTTACTTCTTGAGATAAAGAAAATGTATAAAAACCACATTCTCGTACATATTTTTTTTTTTTCATTATATATAACTCACTATCCGAATAAACAAGATGAGGTCCCCGTGTATGTCGTAAAAGGCGACTAAGGGATATGACTCCCTTATATTACTAGGTGGTAGGGTTTAGCCCGCCCGGGTTTGTACCACCGCACTGAATGAAAGGTCGGTCGAAATGGCAATGTAAATAGTTTGTGTTTTCAGTCCAGTTCAGTGTAGCCGGCACGACCGAAGGAAATCACTGACGTGGCACCAAGTTCACCCGGGGTTATGGGCTGACATCACGGATGTTGTAGGTGATGTAGCCAACCGTATCAGTTTCCATAAAAAAAAAAGGTTACCCTCCTTAGGCCGGATCTTAAACTATCAATAAGTTGTATAATATGGTGTGACACAATGACGAAATTACTAACTTTAGTGTTTATTTTTTTTTATGTTTATTTTTAAATTAAATTCTTTTATCAGGCGTCCTTCTTTTTATTTTCGCTGAACGATCAGGGCGGGGTTATCTTGAAAACAAACACATCATCAAACATCTGTTTGTAACTTACTGTGGCGTATGTGCGTAAGCCTGGAGGGTTTCGTGGAATATTTATATCATAAATGTAATTCTTCACCTGTGGATCAAGTATCTCGTATCCTATATCTGATGCAAACTGTATTGCATTTGTACGCAAATGGTGTGGCATTGTACTTATGGCAATAGTTGTTCTAAACTTTTTAATTCTTTCGGGCAGCCTTTTAAGTTAGAGCGTTTCTCATTTAGGCTATGGTGGTATTCTGTGGTATTATATAATCACTAGGGTTTGCAACACAAGTTTCACGTTTCATAGAACCTATTTGCCTCTCGTATGCATGGTCGTACGGTAGGTATTCAGTAGCGTGGTAGCCAGCACCAAATTACTATAATCTACTTAAAATATTACTTTTTTTATGGAAACTGATACGGTTGGCTACAATCACCTACTACATGCGTGATGTCAGCCCATAACACCTTGGTGAACTAGGTGCCATGTCAGTGACACCCTTTGGTCGTGCCGGCTACACTGAAATGGACGGAAAACACTAACTATTTTTATTTTCTCTCTGTGCACACTTTATGTGCAATATAGTATAAGGTTAGTTTTTATTTGTAATTTATGGTAAATATATGGATTTAAGTGTTTGTGAGATAAATAAATAAAAAATAAATAAATTATAACTACACAGTCACCATGATATTTGATGCATACAAACATAGCGTCACGCTTGTTTCGCAATGGAGTAGGCAGAGACAACGGTTCTCCTTGTGTCGCGATACTGACACACCTCTGCCCCCTATTCCATTCCCTTTGTTCTTCATACATGCTCGTCGACGGGTACCTACTGCGCACGTGGCCCTTTTTTTACACATATTATATTATATTGTGTTTATGTAATGTAATATTTAGTTAATTAATTATGTATTTTTAACATATTATCTTAATCTAGCGCCTATGTAAAAATTTTCTGAATTAATACTCCAAACCTAAGTTCTCATAACAAAATTTTGAAGAATATTTTTTAAGGAATTCAATAAACGATTACGTTTTCTTCGATGGAGGGTAGAAGATAAACATAGCCTTCGTAATGTGGATTGGCCTTGTGATTAACTCGACGAAAAGTAGTTATTTGGTCTAAACGGATAAACGTATGGGAGTTTTCGGGACCAGTTCCACAAATATTTTTTAATTTAGGTTTAAGCCAATGAATGAATTTTTAATTTTTTTTTATTTTAATGATGTTGTTAGTTGCACCGGATGTTAGATTTTTTTTTTTATTTATTTTGATTATCAAAATGTTGTTACTTGCTAGAGTACTGATGCCGCCTTCTTGGGCAAATTACGAGAAAATACTATTTATGCGATAGAGTGTCTTAATTAAATGAATTCAACTGCAGTGTTTCTGATAACAATAATATCTAAGGTTGGCTGGAAGAACTCGCCTTAGTCGCCTTACCACTGCAAATTATTATTTTCACTGTCTGCTACCTATGTAAAATGTTGGTGGACCAATAAAGAAAAAAAGGATGCTTGTATTTACTTTTCCTCCCCCTCACCACTCTTCCCCCGCTCCTTTCCTTGAATTCTAAAAAACTCAGATTTAAACTCAGCTTAATAACCCGGGCCCTATAAGGTAGTAGGGTTGGACCGTCGCCAGTGGCTCGCCAGTCAACTTGTGTGTTCCGATTTTATATTTTTTTTTTTTTTGGAGCCTATTAAACTGAGGTGTCCGACCTAATCGAAATGGAAATACTCGCCGTCCATTTTGTTACAATTCCAACCTTGTTTATGTTTGCGTCGGCTCCATTGGAGTGATTGCGGTTTTAAAAACTTTTTCGGTATTTTCTTTTGGTAGATAATAAATAATAATATATATTTATTTTCAATTGTATTGCATTGAATTTAAAATTTAGGGATCCCAATGCATCTACTTAAATATGAAATAATGCAGAAAACAGTTTAATAATTTCGAAATAATTAAACTTATAAAGCGTCCAAATCTGGTCTTCTGCAATTCAGGAATGGAACAATTTAAAAATGTTGCTGAATCAACGGAATGAAATCGACCTCTATAGCTCCAAAACTCACGCGAAGAGTTTTTTTTTTATAGAAACTGACACGGTTGGCTACATCACCTACTACATCCGTGATGTCAGCCCCATAACACCTTGGTGAGCTAGGTGCCATGTCAGTGCTTCCATTGAACTGGACGGAAAACACGAAATATTTAAATAGCCGTTTCATTCAACCGACCTATAATTCAGTACGGTGTAATTCAACCCGGGTGGGTTAAACCCTACCACCTAGTAAATTAAGTGTTTGTTATATTTTTTTAAATATTTAGCCAATTTTCATGAATTTCTCAACATAGGTATAATTCCCCGCCAACGAGCAAGATCAGGGGATAAAACTCTAAAAAGATGTACTGCCTACAACTGCCGAATAAAGATCGAATCCTTGCACAAACTTGTCATCGAAAGATGACGGGCAAGCCGTATTGGAAAAAGACAAGACCAATGAAGCCAATACGATTAAGATGTTCTCAAACAAGAGTAAATTGTCGGAAAATGCAAAAAGTCCTATCGCGTGCGGGCAAACTATCGTCTCCTTTTGATATCAGCGAACAAGCCGAATGAAACGACAGCTCACACCAAGTCTCTACGGTTCGGTTCGGCGCACTTAGGCCGGCGCCGCCGGCGGAGGCGGCGGCGGCGGCGGCCCGCCTACAGAAGGCCTCTCGTAAACTCAAGATAGAATATCGAATCATTCATACATATGTAGAAGTGTCTAATATTTCAAACCGCGCCACACATAAGTATTCAATTCCCACTTCGTTAGGTTCAAATGGATGACTGCAAAGTGGGGTTGATTTCACCACTTGTTATGTTTCGTCTAACAGTTATATCTATCGGTTAAAGTGACATTTCTTGACATGCTAGCCTCGGTAGCTCAGTGCGGTCGGTCGACTGTCGATCGGATCTTAAGCACACCTGGGCGCGGTCAGTGGATGGATGGATGACCGCTCGACCGTTGGAGGCTGGCCGTGGTTCGGATTCGACGTAAAACTGTAGGTCCCTTCCCATCTGACCTTACTAGGTAGTAGGGTTTAACCCGCCCGGGTTGATACCACCGCACTGAATAAAAGGTCGGTTGAAACGGCTATGTAAATAGTTCGTGTTTTCCGTCCAGTTAAGTGTAGCCGGCACGACCGAAGGGAAGCACTAAGATGGCACCTATTTCACCAAGGTGTTATGGGCTGACATCACGGATGTAGTAGGTGATGTAGCCAAACGTGTCAGTTTCCATAAAAAAAAAAGCTAACAGTAGTTAACGGCAGCTATTATTTTCGTCGAAGGTGATGAACTCTACCACAGTATAAAATCTACTGCACCGTGTGGGACCGGTACTTAAAAAGAATAGCCTCACTGCATCTCTCCTCGTGCATGTCGTAAAAGGCGACTAAGGGATAAGGACAAGATGCTGTGCATAAGGGCGACATGCTAGCCACCTCTCACCTTGGCACGGTCCATCCACCGAGTCTTGTAGCAGGTGGGTATTTGTGCCTTACTTGCTGCTGATAGTTATCTTGTCCTAATAATATGCTACTTTGTGGTTGGTGTTGTGCTGTAATTTACAAGACTACTTGCAGCACAACACCGATTACTCTGCTTACCCCGATTGTCGGGATACAGCGTGTGTGGTATGTATGCATGTAAAATAAACAAGAAACCAACAACACATATTATTTATTATATTGTATATTGTATATTGTTGTATATTGTTTATTAAGCATTCATTAGACAGCATGACTGTACTCGAATTTGATACAATTTGTTCTATCCGATTCGATTATACCCACGAAGAAGAACCGGTAAGAAACTTCGCAGGGTTTTTTTTTCATAGTCATTTTTACAATCATTTAGTGACTATCCACATAATAACACCGCCTACAGTCGATTGAAAATACAGCTTGAGAGCAAGATCAAAAACAGATTTTGGTTTTGTTTTTGAAGTTCTGACTGCAAGGACTTAATTAAGTGGATCAGGTGTAAAGAGCCTTTGTCAAATTTTTGATACGTCATTTGTATCAACTCAATAATGTTAGTAATAAGTATACATACTACAATGTAGTATTGTGAAATAAGAATAAAAAAAATAATAATAAAAATATTAAGATACTTGAAGTATCAAGTTGTCAATCGGTTAGTAAATAAATTTGGGTACAAATAGTACCTAGTCATGCGCTAACTAATTATGCAGTCAGAACCTCAAGATATAGTCCTGTCTATATCGGTTATATACACAGAAATCCTGATCTGTGGTTATATATCTTAAAAAGGTTAGTAAATAAATTTGGGTACAAATAGTACCTAGTCATGCGCTAACTAATTATGCAGTCAGAACCTCAAGATATAGTCCTGTCTATATCGGTTATATACACAGAAATCCTGATCTGTGGTTATATATCTTAAAAAATTCTACAAGAAATTATCTCCTCTCTGTATGTGGTGAAATCTTTATTACTAGGATATTACTTATTTATTTCATTATATATTTTTTTTGTATTCCAACATGCGACCCAAGTCTTACTACTTCCATGTACAACAGAACAGCGATCGGCGTCAGCTGTCTTCGCCGAGGCGGTCGCGGCGGGTTTTCCTTACTCTGTGACATTCCACTAAAGAAAGAAAGAAAGAAAAATCATTTATTCAGCTAAAACCAATATAATTACAAGATTATAAGTAATAATTAAATATATATATTCATGTTTTAGCTGAAAGGGAGCAGACACAGCACCGGCAAGACGAAAAACGTTACTAATTGCTGATAATGCATGTCGTAATAGGCGACTAAGGGATAAGGGCAAGATACCGTGCTAAAGGGGGACAGGCTCGCCAAGCCGTGTCACCTTGGCACGGTGGTCTTTCGACCGAGTCGTGCAGCAGGTAGGTCTTTGTGGCTTACTTGCTGCTTGATCTTGTCCGAATATTTTGCTAAATGTGGTGGTCGGTGTTTGTTGCAATTTTCCAGAATTCTTGCAGCACAATACCGCTTACCCTGATTGTCGGGATACAGCGTGTGTGGTATGTATGTATGTAAAATAAACAAGAAACAAACAACACATTATAAAGACAAAAGCCAAAAAACAAACAATAACAATTGGGTAGGCCACTGGGGTATAAAGTACTCACTAATGAATGACTTTTCCATAAAGCAATATTTGTCCTCGTGCACTATAAGTTCTTCAGCGATAACCTGTTGCCACACAAACACAGTTTCCTCTCCTATCTCGGAGTCCCGGAGACTTGCCGGGCCCACTCTCGATTCTCGTCTAATTGATAACGTTTGACCTTAGCCAGTCTTTGTACAACCGGCTAATAACACAAAATATATACACGCGAGGGGCGTTCAAATAAAAGTGAACATGAGTTTCATACTAAAAACTTTAAAAAAATCGAGGGAGTCTGCATGTACACATGCAGCCGTCAAACTTAGTTCGTTAATTTGATGTTTGCGCAGTTTGAAACAATTTTTTCGTAAGAAAAATGTTCAACTTTGGTAGCCCATGTTGCCCCACCTAGGCTTCATACAAGGTTTTGTTCGAGGTCGAGAACATACTTTTTTCGGAAATGAACCCAATAATTTACCTATAGCAAAGAGCAAGATAGCCTATAGTTTGGAATTAATGAAATGCACAAGAAGCTGCTAGTAAAATTGAAATAATTTATTTTTTTCATACATGTTTGGTCCGAGAGCATGCGGTGCTTGTGAAAATTTCGCTAATTGGTAAAATTGATAGCCCCTCTGAACTCGCGTGTGTGTCCATGGACAAAACAAGAAGACGAATGCTCGAGGAAGATAACACAGCTGTATCTTGTTGCCAAATGGCTCTGATAACGATGGAAATTTCGAAACTGCGCGTGTACGTCATTTGCAAAGGCCATCCCACCCAACCAGAGAACATTCATTCGAGTCGCGGACGTGGTCTGTTAGAACTGCCCAAAGCGTTGTCGATGCTAATCTCCTTGATCTCATCTAGATTTATAAAATATGTGTGCTGATGGTTACTTCCATCAGCAACTTTCTATCTCTTAACCTTCAAATGCCTTCAAGTCCCTTCCATTCTACTTCTGTACCATCTGGAAGTCCAGGAGAACTGCTGCATTAATTGAAACTCAATAAGGCGATTAAGTGTTTAATATAGCACAGATAAAAGTTTTCAGACATGTTGTTTTAGAAGTTTAGAGCCGATCCAAAAGGACCATCGGAACAAAAGACAAACAATTTTTCCAGCAGTCTAGAACATTCGGAGCCACCGATCATCAACAAGAGAGTCTCATTGACAATAAAAACTACTCTAAGCCAGTGCAATATGTATACAATTTTATTAAAATATATGTATTGATGTGTAATATATTCCAGCTCATCATCATCATCAGCTCTAAGTGATTTTGTGAATGAAGCGGAAATGCGTTAAGTAAGGGACTTAATTTGTAGATTATAATTATTTGGTGCGGCCTACTGTTGGCGCTTGTCAACGTTTGTCAACCGTGCTTTTATAAAAAACAGTGCTGTAAAACTCGTTGGTTTATTTTTTATTTTTGCACTCGTGTGTAAAAATTTTTACCTCCTTGGAATGTATAGACATTCAAAGGTACAAGAAGACTCGACCGAACGATACAAAACCATTTGGCTGCTGGTAAACATTTTACTGTGTATCGACTTTTCTACTCAAGAGAGAAGAAGTCTGTGTAGGGACACCATTTTAATATTAAGTTAAAATTTTAAATTTAAATATATAAATATATTATATAAATATATAATAGCATAATTTTTATGTAACAAAATTTTTATAAAAATGTTGCTACAGAGACACAGGTCCTGATTTGAAATATGCCCGTGCACTTTTTAACCCCCGACGAAAAAAGGGGGTGTTATAAACTTATAAGTTAACGTATGTGTGTGTGTATGTGTGTATGTGTAATGTATGTGTACAAGTATGTACAATGTCTCGAAACAATCGTTCGATTACGTTAGTATGGAAGCAGAAGTGCACGCAAAGCATCCCAGAGAGAGGCTGTTACAAACAGACACCTTTTTAGAATAGAATATGCTTTATTGCTTTCCAATACAACGATTTTACAAAAGGCGGACTTATTACCTAAGGCAATCTCTTTTTAGTGTTCCGTATCCGGTACGGGACCCTATTACTAAGCCTACGCCGTCTGTCTGTTTGTCTGTCCGAGGGCTGTATCTCTTGAACCGTAATAGGTAGCCGGTTGAAATTTTCACAGAATATGTGTTATTATGGCCGATATAACAACAAATAATAAAAATAAGAGAAAGTAAAAAATTTACGGGGGTTCCCATAGAAGAAACTAAAAAGTGTATGCGCGCCATCTACCGAAAATATATGAAGCATTTTAACTAATCATGAATATTAACTAATATGAAGCATTTCATAAACGCGCCATAGATGGCGTGAGTGGCGCTGACCATGACATGGCGATACGGAACCCTCGGTGCGCGATTTCGACTCGCACTTGGCCGGTTTTTTTATGTTATTAATCTAATTGAATATAATTTTACTAAATAATATGGTTTATGTTCCTACACGTATTGTCAGTGCGAGCAGATCGTACCAAAATTTCTCGATGTGGCCTCTATTATGTACTCACACGCCCTTTCTGGATAAGTGCAGTCTTAAATCTGTTGACACAGTGTTCGCACCTTTAAAATGGTGCCAAAATATCTGAATTTGCCAAAAAGGCGATAATTTCCTGGAAAGTACGAAGAGTGAAGACGTGTTCTTTCTTTGTATTCATTCAATTTAAATGTCACTTCCTCAAGACTACGTCAGATTTTAAATTCGAAATCATTTTGCAACGCTGCCGTGCGTTTTTTGAGAAACATATGTTTGACCTACATATGTATATAAAGGTGTGCATGCTGATATTTCATTTCATATGAAAAGCCAAAGAATTTTAACGGATAGAACAAACACCAGCGCGTCGAATCATAAAAAATGTGCTATGTAAATAGTTTGTTCGTGTTTTCCGTCCAGTTCAGTGTAGCCGGCACGACCGAAGGTAAGTACTGACGTGACACCAAGTTCACCCGGTGTTATGGCCTGACATCGCGGATGTTGTAGGTGATGTAGCCAACCGTGTCAGTTTCCATAAAAAAAAAGTCAAAATTACAATTTATATCTGGTTAAGTATGTGCCTATGTCTATATCACAAATTGACGCGAAGTATGTACAATGTACCTACGAGCCTCGTCGTCTGAGAAAAAATAATTGCACATAATTATATTACATTGGGGACGAATTACTTAAGTCATTTATCCTTAAATAAAAAGTAAAAAACCGTCCAAGTGCGAGTCGAACTCGTGCGCCGAGGGTTCCGTATCGCCATGTCATAGTGAGCGCCACTCACGCCATCTATGTATTACTTAAAATGCTTCATACTCTTTTCGGTAGATGGCGCGCATGCACTTTTTGGTTTCCTATGCGGGGACCCCCGTGAATTTTTTACTTTTTCTTATTTTTATTTTTATTATTTGTTGTTATATCGGCCAAGATAAATAACACTTATTCTGTGAAAATTTCAACGGGCTACCTATTACGGTTCAAGAGATACAGCCCTCGGACGGACGGACAGACAGACAGACAGACGGCGGCGTACACTTAGTAATAGGGTCTCGTACGACGGATACGCAACCCTAAAAACACCAACCAAGTATTGGCTTTGCAAAAGTCCACACTCCACACGCGCTAAGTCTTTATGTACATATAACAACCAGTAGGTTATATATAATAAACAGTATATAAAAATAAAAAAATATGTAAGCTTAAATTACATACAGTATATTAACTACCTACTCAGCATAGGAGAGGGAAGCACAGGTTATCGTGACGTAAACCAAGTGTCTTCTTAAAAAATCAGTGCGTGAGGTGATCGCTATTTTCGTATGCACACCATCGGCCGAAATAGCTCAGTTGGGAGAGCGTTAGACTGAAGATCTAAAGGTCCCTGGTTCGATCCCTGGTTTCGGCAAGCTTTTTTTTCGTTTTTAACTTTTTATTACTTATAAAGAATATTAGTATATAATAATTTATGTATGTATTTTAGGTAAACCATCAAATTAATTTTTGCATATTTTTTTTCAAAAAATTATATTATATTCATTTTAGTTTGAACCTACAAATTTATAGGTGAGCATTTTTTAAGGTTCCTTAACCATCCAACCATTGATGATGATAAATATAGTAATAATAAAAAAAAATCACAGACTTCGTGCCTCACCACATTGGAAATGAATCTACGGAATTCGAAAAAATATTAAAGGTTACAAAATAAAACTACAACGTTGAATGATAATTATTTTATTCTTAGGATTAACATAAGTATCCTCAACATAACGCCTGTGAACAAACAAATTGCAAAATTTCCACACGCGTATCGAAGTTTTTTCAAAAAGGTTAGGCTACAGAGCAAACCATTAACCCGATCGTCTTTGTTTAGGCTCAAATTGTAGCTGACTAAATTGTCCAGAGGAGTTTCTATCATTCTTCGTTTCCAAAATATCGAGCGCCAAAATCAAAAATTCGGAAAAAAAACATTTTTTTTTTTCATTATTTCGGCCATAACTTTTTTCGTTTTTGACTTTCTCGAATAATTCTTTTTGCACCTTACAGCTCTCATTTTTGAATATCATATCATCACAACTCTCCGAGATATATCTTCGCGCGCACTTTTTCGTGAAATCGGAGCCTACACTGGAGCGAACAAAAAGACATTTCCAATGTCAAAATCGTCGCGGTCGCTCCGTGTGCCGTGCGCGTGTGCCGGTGCGCGTAGTTGGTTGTCGCTGTCCACAAGAAGCAGTTTTTACCCGACTACGGCGAAGCCAAATCATTTTGGCAGCGTATATAATATTAAGTAAGCATGTGTGTTCATTTGTTCCCTCACTGAACCTAAACTGCTTACCCGATTTCAACACATGAGGAAGATATGAGGCATTGTTAGAATCGCCTCGATGGTCAACGTATCATACATACATAGGCTTATATTACATACATACATACCACACGCCGAAAATGTGGGTAAGCAGATTAATAGGTGTTATGCTGCAAGTACTCTTGTCAATTAGAGCACAACACCGACCACCACGTTTAGCAAAGTATTAGGACAATATAACTATCAAGCAACAAGAAAGGCATAAAGACCCACCTACTGCATGACTAGGTGGAATGACCGTGCCAAGGCGAGAGGTGGCTTACCTGTCGCGCTTTAGCACGGCACCTTGTCCTCATCCCTTAGTCGCCGTTTACGCCTGCATGGGGAGAGATGAGATGAGGCTATTATTTTCAAGACCGGGTCACACACGGTACACGTCAAACTTTACTTTTTCTTTATTTATAGCGGTTTATGGTACCTAATAGATAGGTACTTCAAAATAGTTTTCATGTCGTGGACTACTTTACAATAATGTTTCGATTTATTATGCTGTATTTCCCGAAATAATCACAACGCGACAGCGCCTGTGACGGACACCTTCTTACTATCATTTTTATAATTGAACTCCCGACCGAAGTCGAGAGCCGGGGGTGAAGCCTTCACTGCCACTGGGGTCCGCGGTGACGGACAGACGGACTTACACCTGATTGTTTCAGTACGGTCTCCCTGCCGGGGCGACTGGCTACGGAATCCTATAAATTAAAAATGTACTCGAACAATTTATTGATACTTTCTTTCCCGACACTTTCTACAAAAAGAAGGTGCGTGTAGTCTTGCATTGCCTAGGTGTATGTAGTAAATCACAGAAACGACCAACTTGTTATCACCGCTACTAATTAATCTTACGCCGGTTTTGATTAACTAGCTGCTAGGGAGCAACGCACAGTGGTTATCTTTTTGATATTTGGCTTACTATGGTTGGGATTTGCGGTCACTTGGAATGGAATACCAACCATGGTAAATCAAATATCAACAATATAAACATCCATGGTAGACTGCAGTGAGCACAGTGGCTATTTTGTAGTACATATGGGGAGCAAACATTTTTGTATGAGAAAACAAATTTAGTGCGCAAGATATTGTGTCAGACAGCGTCAGAACCTTGGCACGCAGAGATTCGATGTGCCTGCTTATCCCATTGGGAAACAGACACAGTTTTTAGAAAGAAAGAAAAAACTGTTCAAGTGTGAGTCAGACTAGCGCACCGAGGTCTCCGTACCACTACGTAATTGGTTGGCATATGTCAGGTTCCATAAAATAGTGTGAGTGCCGGGACTAACGTATCAGGTTCCATAAAACAGTGTCGGTATCGGGACTTATATGTCACGTTCCATAAATCAGTGTAAGTATCGTGACTCACTTGTCAGGATCTATAAAACAGTGTGAGTGCCGGGATTCACTGTTGAAATATGTTAACATCAGCAATATCACACTCGTGAGAAAAGGGTACGGGCGCATCTTGTGACCTGCCACTTCTTTTAAGCCTAACCCAGTAACTATACAACTAATTGACAATTCTTAAGTCTAAAATCTAAGAATATATGCTTAAAGTTAAAAAAAATTATGTATAGTCGCTTACACAACAAAAAATGCAATACAATATAGACTTATGTTTAAATTTACTTCTTCCTTAGTCAGGTTTAACGTTCGCACCACCGTGCGCGGCCACAAAGTTGCCTATTACACTACTGTATACTGGGTTGAGAAGTAATTATGTGTAAATTATGAGGAACATAAAGTCCCCGCCAATAACACGGCTTGTCCGCACATAATGCATGCGCCAGGATAAACTTTGTCATTGGATGCGCCTGCGCTGCGACTCTTCACAGAGGATAAATCTTGGGTTAAATAATGCTTTGGCTGCAATGGGTACTTACTTACTTATGTTAGGAAGTCGAGTAGTTTTATTAGGAGAACTCTGAAGGAAACATCTCAGCAACAACATTATTTCAGAAGGGTATATTAACTCACTACATACAGAATGAAATAGAGTTTTAATAACTGTTGTTCAAAATAAATTGCAGACAAAGCAATGCTGCTTTTGTAAAGAAACTTGTAAACTTCTAGAGCTTAGCTAGGTGCATAAAAACACATACATACATACATACCACACGCTGTATCCCAACAATCGGAGTAAGCAGAGTGATCTGTGTGGTGCTGCAAGCAATCTTGTAAATTACAGCACAACACCGACCATCACGTTTAGCGATGTATTAGGGCAAGATCACTATCAAGCAGGAAGTAAGGCGTGAAGGAGGACCCACCTGCTGCAATCATGCAGTAGGTAAGTCTTCGTGATTTACTTTGCTGTTTAATAGTAATCTTGTCCATGACTTTGCTAAGCTAAGGTCGGTTGTTTGCTCTAATTTACTTAAGTTCTTGCAGCACAGCACCGATTACTCTGCTCGTCGGGATAAAGCATGTGCGGTATGTGTGTATGTGTATGTCACATTTTTATGTATAGTTTTATGAGTATTTTTATTTTATTTTGCTTTTTCATGAAATATAGTTATTTTTATTATTTTATAATTTACATATATTTATTTACATATTACATACATATCATGCATGATGCACTGGGCACCATGCATGATAAAATCCATGATCGTCATCACGGACTTAAACTAAGGAGATTCGCGACGAAGGGCTCTTAAAATGCATTAAAACTCATTAATATTTTCCTACGAGTGGATCCTTAGATTTACGTCACATCACGGTTACAGCGAAATGCTCTCGACAATCCTTGCCAATGACGCAAGTCATTATCGCAAGTTTAATTGCTATTGTGGCAGATAGCTTCACTCGCTTTAATTTCGGACTTGTCCATTAGTGGATCAATTTAATGTGATAATGAGTTCAACGATGGAAAGGAAAAATGATCAAGATACCAAAGAGTATTTATTATATTATATTTTTGAAAATTACATTTATGGGCGAATTTGATTGCATCCAGTCAGTCGTGTGCAATACACTAACATTCGTCTGCCTCGGTAGCTCAGTGGTGCGGTCGGTCGACTGTTGTTAAGCAACGCTGAGCGCGGTCAGTAGGTACTTGGATGGCTGACCGCTCGACCGTTAGAGGCTGACCGTGGTTCGGATTCCACGTTAATCCTTCCTTTTAATCGTGGCTAACTTCTTCGGTCGGCAAGACGGCCATTCTCTTCTCCGTCAGATTCCCCTTGTAAAAGTCGATTTGTGTGTGTTCTCTCTAAATAAAATTACTTTATCAACAAAAGTTTTTGTTTGGTGTTGGCCAAGGTATCAGCGACCCATAAAACCTTACACAATTTAATTGCAAGCTAAACACAATTCGGGTTTTTGAACACTTATTAGGTACTTCATTATTCATATTAAAGGTAATTAAAATTACTAATTTATTTATGCATAAAATCATCTTCGTTAGGGCTTAACCACACAATCAGCCACTTTTAAGCAAAAGTATGTCACAGATCCAGGGTCACATACTTGTAATAACCATGTGACGAATCATCAATCACACATAATAATTATATAGTTTATAGGTAAAAATACCTCGTCATAGATTTAAACCTGCTCCAGGGTCATGAATCATAATATAAGCAGATTCTAATTACACACACTAGACCCATCGGTAACCTACACTTTATGGAGTGAGCGTAAAATCAATGAAACAATCATTTTACGTTATTTATTGAGTAATAATAGTAGACGTTGCTCAGAGGGAGACGCAATGAATGGTACTTGTGAGAGAAAATATAAGCAATAAAAACGTAAATTCATTAAACAATTACCAGTATGTCTTATGTGGGAAACCTGGTCGAAAAATATCTAGGAGTACCTACCAGTACCAAGTAAGAACCTAATCCAGGAAACCTACTTACTAATCGAAAAAAATCATGATTGGGACAGGGGAGTTATTTTTATGGATCTCGTGTCTTTAGAAATAAATATATTATTTCATACTTGATTTGATTAGGAGAAATTATTGCAGGATAGGAGTGTTGAGCTAGACTATGCCGTGGCGGGATAATAAAATGCAGGAAAATCTTTGCCTGGATGTTCTCATGACGCGACGATAGAAGGCAAAGTTCGCACTGAGAGCAGCAGTTTAATATCGGAAATGTCCTTTTTGTTAAATGTCAAAAATAGGAGGACTATTATAATATGGATTATTATTATGTTGTATACGATACGGTTCCAATAATTGATTATGTCATGGTTTAATTTTTGAATTCTCCTAGACTGACTTAAAAAATCTTCTAAAATCTTCTAGGTAATTTTTTGTGCTCCCAAAAATTCTCCTCTTATTCATGATCCTTATATCAAGATTGTACATTTCCGTGAGCTGATCTTAAGATTATCTCGGCGAAAATAAGCTCTTCTTCTTTATCCGTGATATAATTCCTAAGACTAGTGGAATAATAGACAATTAGCAGTTACGCTGGTCCCTAGTTTTAATAACGTTGACCAGCCTCTGGACCATATCCCCTGATCTCTATCTAGTAATCTTTGGAATATTACATAAATATGTGTATCTCTCTATTACAACCCATCCCCATTTTCCCCATATTTCGCTAAACAGAAAATATGTCACATCACATACATAGGTACTGTGCTTGACATGTTTAGATTTTTTATTGCCTACGTACATACATAGTTAAGTATTACTTAAGATAGAAGCGTCATCGTAATGAGCAGGATAACACGGCTAGCTGATCTCACTCAGTCGTCGGTACGGAAAACGTAATGGTCAAGCCTCGATATTGGTAATTATTTTATGGCGTATCGGTCGCTTCTCCACGCCGCCGCCGCGCCGCAGCCGCCGCGTCGCGCCGCCCCCTCCGCGGTCGCCTTCAGTTCATAAACTGCTTTATTTATGAACCCACAGCGTGAAGCAGAACAAGAAATTTAGAGATGACTTGAAGTCGTTGGAGAAGACACTTCTAAAGATGTTAATGAAGAGTAATACACTAGTGATGCTTACACATATGAGAAAAGTATGGAGAACGAACAAGAGCTATGATTGTTATTTTAGTGCTAGAAATGTCAAACTATTCAGGGTGGTCTCGATTATGTCCTGCTCTAGTCCAGCAATCCAAATGGAAGTCTCCGATATGGCACCTTTCTCGGAGGTGAAATTGGCTGGTCGGATGGAGCATGTACTTTAGCTCCTCTGAATCACCCACCCATAACGAATAAAGAAAAATTATCGTGAAAACAAAACAGGAAAGAAGATATACAGGCAAACGGACAGGCGTAGAAACCGAGGGTCTGGCAAACACGTAGAGTAGATCGACTGACGGATAGACATACAGATAGACTCACAAATTTACTCACAACAAACGAACCATTATTTCTATGAGACGAACTGATATACAAGCAGACAGAAAGATGGACTCACAGACAGGCATAAAGGTAGACGAACGGAC
Organism: Nematopogon swammerdamellus; assembly: GCA_946902875.1. Classification (NCBI taxonomy): domain Eukaryota; kingdom Metazoa; phylum Arthropoda; class Insecta; order Lepidoptera; family Adelidae; genus Nematopogon; species Nematopogon swammerdamellus. The sequence goes on from OX336345.1 coordinate 18,255,165, forward strand.
AGATAGTGAGCCAGATCGACAGACGTACTTATAGACCACATAGGTACTCGTAGCATCGAATAGCGCGACAGCCAGATAGATAGACAACCGACCTTTAATTTTGTCATATCGTTCAACTTTTCTCATTAACTCTTTTCAGTTAACTTCAATCCTTTACTAATATTGGCGAAAAATTGCTTTTTGTCCGCCTTATAGCTGGCATGGCGCCTCTTTGACTGTGGTTTCCCGAGGAGTGGTGCTATTGGCTGTGTCTGATCTTCGGTTGAAGTTTTGGGCACAGCAACCCGTGCCGGTTGTCTATAAAAAAAAGAGAGAAGCGTCTCTACGCCTTCCCAGCGCTACCAGGCGCCTGCCAATCTGTAGAAGCCACTACGGGTCGTAAGTGGCCGACCGCGCCTCCAAGAAAAAAATCCCAATAACTGGTCGGATGAGCGCATCCAGATAATTACAAAGCGTGAGCCAATAATTAGTAGGGTAGCATTACTCGAGGTAATATACGAGGCGTAATAGTGGGTAAATGCTGTTGAAATTGTGATTATTTTCGAGTACGTACTATCGTTTGAACCACGCCGGTGCTTAAATCTGTGCCTTTTTTGTAGGGGTATTGGATGAAGCCTCTCAGTAAAAGAACAAAAATTGTAAAAAATGTTTTTTTTCGTTTTATCACACAATATGTTCACATTATAACGTTGTGAGGACAACAACATGTTCATACAAATTAAAAAAGAAAACCAATAAAAATATTGCATTATGTATTCTTTACCCTTCTGCACTTCAATAGTTTATTAGTGTATAGTGTAGTTAAAGTACCTCATTTCTATTGAAAAAATATAAACTTTTAACGAGAACACATTAAGATTTTTCACTATATCTTAATATTTCGTCACTTTCTTTTTTCACTCGAGATTTACAATAATTTCCAGCAACATTTGAAATTTGAATTGCCCTATCCTACACATCGATTTGAGCGGCCGAATGCTGTCGCTAGAATATTTAATCGATTTTGAAGGATAAATTAGATTATGAAGGAGGGATTAAATATTTTTGAGTTCCCAAGTTCTGGTGAAGGAACCTCAGTAAGGTTGATTTATTAAACATATGGATTTGGTGCACCTATCTGGAATATTCACTAGATTCTCTTCTATTTCAGTTATATCCTCTAATTATAGGATAATGTCCTTTATGCCGTGTATGTATTACACTTTATCTGCGGTTCTAAAGGCCAACTTAATGCAAATTCAGTTCAATCATCCGCGTCAGTATTGTTAGAATACAAGTTTCCTCGCTATGATTTATTTCACCGGAGTGACGAATTAATTCTTCTTCTTCGTAAGGTGCAATTTTCTAACGACTTCAAGACTGCTGCTCGAAAAATAGGACGCGTTGTACCAATTGGCGCAGGATCTTCAGCCCAGTTATGCGACGTCTTCTAGGTCTTTGTTTGCCTTGCATCTTCCCTTGCATAATAACCTGTAGCGCTGCAATAAATATGTGTCGCTGCGCATCATGTTTTTAACTTTGTAGCCAAATTTTTCGACATTCCGAAAATGTATTGATTTACACCAACGAACTGTGAGGCATCCGCTAAGCGGCTTTTTCCGACTTCTGACCTGAGAGTTGTCTTTCAATTCCTCACAAATTATGCAAACTAAGCTACTACTACTGAACCCAAATCATAAACAGTCTGTTCAAATGTGTCAACTTCTCTGAACGTACCGTTACGCTGCCTACGGAATTTGAATATGAAGTCTAAAGCTGAACCTGTTCGATAGCCTTAAATACATTGTTATCAGGCCGGGCCTCTTTGAGCGAGAGGCGAGACGAAGCCGCGTGGACTAGAAGAACGGGTCCAATAAATTATACAATTAAACATCTCAAAATGTGACATCAACAAACAACAATAACCAGTCTTGTAGATAATTATGTACGACCGAAAAATATTCCTGTACCACATTCTATACAACCTTGTCTGTCTAACGACGTGGTTGCTTCTGTAGTAACATCAGCGGTTAGATTTAGAGTAGGAATAGAAGGGGAACATCGTATTACGTTCAATTTCAAAGTAACAAAATAAATTAAAAGACACAAAAAGAACTTGACTGAAAGGCTGACTTACCACAAAAGGAGATTTCTTTCAGTCAACCAATTGGGTGAAGAGGAAGACAAATTAAGAAGCAGGGATGCACTGCGTTGAATGAATCCATGTAGAAAATCACGCTTTACATAATAACATAAATATAAAAGACAGTAGTAGATATTAAGACAAAATATTATAATTTAAAAAAAGCTTGTAAAAATACATAACATGAAAATGCATACACAGTTACACAGAAATATGTTATGTTTACATAATATACTCTACAACCCCAAAAAAAATAGTGATTTCATATTTGTAAATGAATTAAAATGACAAGGTTTCATGTGAGTTTCGGCAGTGGTTTCCAAGGCGTGGGATGACCGGCGCCACCGACTAGAGACTGAGTATGATTGTATGTAAATTTCACACGATTTTGAATAATGATGACGAAAAAACTGGTCACAACTGTAGGTAGGCACACGTCGATGACGATGTTTTATTAGATTTTTTTGTGAGCTTTCAATTTGATTAACGAGGGTTCCTTAATCTCACTTTCGTTATTGTTTCTTACGTGTAGTTTAAAGTCATGTTTTAATATTTTATTTTGCAGTTTACCTCTGATGTTTTTTCTTGAAAGCGCGATATGCGGCACGGAGCCACCCATAATGTGTCTAACGACGCCCGTGAACATTCGGTCGCATCCGGTGTTGCGAATGCACCTCGTGGGATGGATTATGCGCTCGTCGTTATAGATTTTGCGCTTTAATATTTAGGATATCTGAATTTGGGCAAAACATTTTTTGCAGTTCCGGCAGATCTAAAATGTTTTAGGCCGACTGATTTGAGGCCTACTGCAAAAAAACAAAATTTGTTTACAGTGTGTGTTTTTGAAGGGTAACTGCTTCAAGTGGATAAAGAATTTTGTTCGCCCTTTTCAGCCAAATCTTGTCTATCATTAAGGCGATCCCTATCTTCGAGACTGCAGCTTGGGGCAGCAAACACAATGTTGTTGTACACACACACACACGGCGGAAATTATTAATAGTATGGCGCCTTCCCGACCTGTGTTTGCCTTGAATCTTCCTTTGGATCATACATAATCTGCATAATGTATGTGGGCGTATTAGAAATAGTCGAATAATGCAAAGATTGAAACGTACGGGACATTTTTACATGTTTATCCTTAACTAGTCAATCTGGTTAGCGTTAATGCTTTGTGCTTTTCGCCGTTTGTATTAGTTAATAAGCACATATTTACATTATCGCTCTGATGGATTCGTCCTCATTTCATCTTTAATTAATTGCGTATTAATTAATTAACTGTTCTAGTTCGCTTTTAAAAATTTTAGTGATTAGTTTGATAAATTATTCTCTTTATGATTTTCTTGAAATATTTATCATGTGTTATTAATGTTAAATGACAGAGTTGCCTTTTCTATATTTTCTTGTATTTCTTACATTACTTTAGGTTGACTGGAAGACATATCTCTAAGGGATGAGTCGGCCTTTGCATCTCGTGTAAATATTAAATTGTGCTTATTTCTGTAAAGCTTTTCTGAAGGTATAAAGTATTTTCTATATATCTATCTATCTTCTTCATCATATATGCTACCTTTCATTCTTCTGAATTTCTCTCTTCCTTCTCGTCTTTCTGTCTTTCTCTTTTATTTGTTTTTTTTTTCCTTATTTATTTTTCTTTATTTCCTCGAACTTTTTTCAAAGTAACTATAAACTTTCTATCATCGACTCAAAATACCACAGTTACCAGTCAGTCAGGTAGTGAATGTCGGTCTCTGTAACTCAAAGCCTCGTCTCAAATTGACCGGTTACATCCTCTTACAAGGCATAATCAATAATCATATTCAGAACATCCTCATTACAAGAGGACATGGGCCCGCCCTGGGCGCTCTCGCTGTATATTTTAAACAACACATACTTTGAAGAACTGTATTAGGTCGTATTTCAATCTGAGTACTTTTTAAAAGTTATTTACTGTAAGCATTCTTATGAACTCATTGTGTCTCCATCCTAATAATTTATTTATAACTTTTCAGGATTTTACCTACATTTCGTGTATTGCACCAAGGCGCCATTTTGCATTGAATTTGCTTTTCATTTTATTGTCAAAATATTGTAGTAAACTTTGAAAAATTTACATTATCTTTCTCTGTTTCTTCTCTTTTTTCGTTGTTTTTTTTATGCATTTTTATTTATCGTGAGGTCTTTCTTCTGTATTTTCCGCAGAGCATGGAATACCGCGCGCCGCGCCTCCTAGAGGCGAAAGTAATAATAATATTTGAAACCCAATAATCGTACGCAGAGCTGCTAGCGCTTCTTATGTGTGTGTGTGTTAGTATCGACACTACACACAAAGAGGAGGAAGTAAGCCACACGCACAAAACAAATGCACACGCACAACACACAAATGTAAGTCATAGGCCACGCCCACAGGCTTCAACGGCGTTGTAGGGAAATCGCGCTCAGGGCGTCTCTAGGAGGGGGCGCGCGCGGTATTCCATGCTCTGTGGTCTTCTCTCTTGAACGACACGCGGCGCCGTCGAGTCACGTCATATCACAGAGCATCAAATACCTACCGCGCGCGCCCCCTACTAGAGACGCCCTAAGCGATAATATTTGAAACCCAAAAACTACACGCAGTGCTGCTAGCGCTTCGTATGTGTGTGTGTGTGTGCTAGTATCTACACTACACACAAAGAGGAGCAAGTTAGGCACACGCACAAAACAAATGCACACGCACAACACACATATGTAAGTCATAGGTCACGCCCACAGGCTTCAACCGCGGCGTTGTGGAGAAATCGCGCTCAGGGCGCCTCTAGGAGGGGCGCGCGCATTTAATGCTCTGTGCGTCATATGAATGCCCTGATTTTTTTATTCGGTATCTTAATAGATAGCTAGCCGATAATATCTGTGATATACAGCACTTATGCAATATCATATGTAGGTTAGTAATCTCAATCTCATATTCTGATTCTTTAGCAAACGATAAATTATATCTATTAAAATATGTGTCTATAATTATTTTTCTTTTCGTTCTAATATCTTCAATTACATCTAATCGAAGCTCGATGTAAGATCGAATCGACGAAAGATTCGAATCGCGCTGTTATTTTTAATGTAATCGAACTTTGAAATGCGGCAGTTTATCAGTCAATTGCAAAATTACACCTTACAGTAAAATATGTAATCGTTAATCGTTATAATCGTTTCCATCTTACGTACGTCAATACAAGTTAAATCATTATGCGTATGTTAATTTTATACTGGAAACACAAAAAGGTTTTTTTTTTATTTACTTTTAAGCTTCTGTGTCTGTAAGTTGTATGTACTAGACCAGCCATACTCAAAGTGAGCCTCTGTGAGGGCTTCGTGAGAATACGAGAAAAAACAAAATAAAAAATACACCTCTCCTCTCTGGCTCGATTCAGCTTGGCTGCGCAGACGAACTCAACTCAACTCTCTTCTATCAAATCTGATATCAACCAATTGATGAAAGACAAAAATAATGGAATTTATTATAGGTATCGTATATACAGAGTGATTTCGTTAATCTATATATATAAAAGAAAAAAGAACAACCCCGGACCAATGAAAAATAAGAAACAGTCTTATACCTCCCATTAGATATTTAATTATTGTTTTTCTCTTTTATCATAATATTATGTAAGTAACTGTTACATTGTAATATAATTATTAATAAAGAATGCACAAAAACTAATTTTTGTTTATATTTAGGGCTCCGTCAAATATTTCGCTATCCAAAAGGGTTCCGTCACCAAAAAAGTTTGAGAACCGCTGTACTAGACAGTCCATAAGCTAGATTGGGCTTAGGGCTTTCACATCATATATCTCCTTAAATTTTCATAAATGCAATACCAAACTAGCTTGAAAATACTGCAAAACTTTTGTTAGATTGCGTTCATTCAAAATAATTAGAACATTTATTGGAAAAAAATACCTATATTCTAAAAATGAAATAATTGCATACAATCTATGTAAGAATTTTATTGTAATGTAAATTGTGTGCATAAAATAAACTTTTAAGGTAAAACTGAAAGAAAATCACCGCACAATTAGTTATACAGTTAGTGCGGCGGACTTGGTCGTTTTATCACGAAGATTACGTCGGTAGGTACAATGTTTTATCTGAGCCAGAGACGCGGACCTAATTTCCGACTAATTTATGCCTGTCCACTTTTACAGGGCCCGAGAGCGCTTCCTCAAAAATATTCTTAAGCCGCGTTCACAAGGTTGACTTCTTTGTCCAGTTCTTGGTGCCGCTGTAATTTGCAAACTCAAAAACCGCAATTAGCATTGATGTATCTTTTTGTTTTATGGAAACTGACACGATTGGCTACATCACCTACTACATTCGTGATATGAGCCCATAACACCTTGCTGAACTAGGTGCCGTATCAGTGCTTCCCTTCGGTCGTGCTGGCTACACTGAACTGGACAGAAAACACGAACACAGCATTTTCGATAAACTTTCCTTGTTATTTCCTTCGTTCTTGAAATGAAATGAAAATATACTTTATTTTACACAATTATATAAATGGGTTACAAAAGGTGAGTTTAATTCATTGCGGCATTCTTTACGAACTAACCTTTGGGATAATGCAGTACTAAAGAGTAGACAGTTCTTCGTAGACAAATCATTCGCACCGTTTGGGAACGGTACTTAAAGAGAATAACCACAATGTATCTCTCCCCGTGCATGCCGCAAAAGACGACTAAGCGTTTTTCGCATAACCCCCTCCCCCCTTTTGGCTTCGGCGTAGTCGGGTAAAGTGATTTCGAGGAAAACTATTTTGATGGCAGAATGTTAAGTATTTTTTATCAATTTTACGCGTTCAACCGTTATTTTTCCGTGTTTTTGACAAGCTTTCCATTAAATAAGTCACACTAAGTAGGTGAGTCACTGTCAAGCGGAGCTCTAGAATGGAGCGAGTTTCCCGCAACTGTGACCCCGTCTTTACATATATCTTCCACCCATTAGCGCCTCATACCGTATGCAAATTGCCACCGGGCGCCGATACGTACAATTATTTCTTGCGCTCCATCTGTAATTTCTCTTAATTTTACCAACTTTTTTTTTTTACTTCATTCTCTTATCTGGTACGGGGCTACGATCTTCCAGAGAGGTGATGATTTTGGGTGGTCCGTGTTTACGGCGATGATGTCATTATTTTGTTTGAATTAAAGCGATGAACTTTGGCCAGGTATTTTTAAACAATCGCCAATCTCTCAATACTTTGAAGTGTTTATACAATTATTAACAACTTTACTGGTGAGGTTGAAATGTAAATTAATTTATTTCGTTGTTTACAAACGTGCGGATATTTTTTTGTTCTTCAGCATTATGGACTGTATAAAAAAGTGAAAATTAATAAACGTTGTAGTATTTGGGTTTTATTATTTAGATAGTTCTAGGTTATTTTTAAATCAATGTGTATTGTTAAATTAAATAAATTATAAACGACCCTTATATGTAAGTAAGTTATATTTCAATGAAAGATGGCTAAGAATAAAGCAATCCTGGGAAGACTCCGGTATGGCACCTACCTTCTCGGAGGCGATATTGGCTGGTCGGAGCATGCGCTTTGGCCCCTCCGACTCCGACCCATACCGGATTACATAAAAATAAAAAATAAATTAAATGGCCAATTAAATATTTTTATTTATATAAATAATTAATAGTATTTTTTTATTAAATAAAGTGGTATATTAATTCTCAAAAGTGTTTTATGAGCAGACGAGAAACTTGAACGATTTCCTAAAAGAAATTAAATAACGCGCTATGCCACCGTTAAATTTTTAACACGTCCAGTGTCAAAGATTGTATCGGTGCGAGCGAAAACTGGCCGTCGGCACTTCAGGGCATAAACTTTATCTACGATCAAATTAATTTTAAAACAATTTTGAAAATACTATTTCACTTCGATTACCGACATCGATATTATCGGAATGATGTTATTTTGGTTCATGGAATAACAGGTTCTTATGAACGACTGTATAAGATCCAGTAGTATTTTTGTAATTCCACTAACTTACTCATTTACTCATATCACTAACGTTTATTTAACTTAAGTTAAGATTTTTTTTAAACCGACATGGGTGACTGTGCCGAGGGACCAATGGTACAGTCGACAGAGCTATAACACCTCTCCTCGCAAAACCACGCTCAGTTAGGTGCCATACCAGCATTGCGGACCGTTGCTAGGCTGTCCAGCCTGTTAATATGGCGTTTGGAAGACACCCAGGTTAAAGGATTCTGGAAACACACTCGCCGCAATTCAGTTCCACATCCTAGCGGTGCGACAAAGAAACTATTAGAGTCAATTAGTAGTACGTGGATTTTCAATAGGTTTATTTTTATTGAGTTCCTAAATGCAAAAACAAAGCATGTTCACTAATTATTATTCAGTTATTTAAACAAATTATTTCCAATTATTTATGAAATACACACACACACACACAAAAGAAATACACACATTAAAAAATGTGCAAACATACATAGGAGGACTTATCCCTTACTGATATTTCTTCCAGTCACCCTTTGGATTAAATTTTAATCAAGAAGAGCCGATTAATATAGTGAAATGTAGTAAGTACATTAAGTAGTTAGTAGCAAAAGACGAATCCCGATAATGAATAATAAGAAGACTTTGGGATTTTTTTTTATTTCGAAATGCCTGGGTACAAAAAAAAAAATTTTCTGCGAAAAGTTATGTATGAGATATCAAAACGGCCATGAGATTCTAATACAAATCCCCATACAAGTTTAATTGAAGAATTGGGAATTATTTGTTTAAAAAATAAAATAATAAATTATCGACCACATATGAGATTTATTTCATACATTTAGAAGCAATAAAAAAACCGAATGAAAATCCATGGACTATAAATAGTTTTCTAGGTTTTACATTTATCACGCTTAATTACCCGACTAAATAAAGTTCGATACAGTAACGAGTAAAAAGTTTCCTCCGTTGCAATTTATATCTCTTTTTTACACGGTGGTATTTTCGTCATGAGCACGCTTTATCTCTATTTCAACACAAACACCCTTATTACAGGCAAGGGTACCTAACTGTTCTTATTTTTTTTTTATATACGGTGTTAGATTTTATTTATATTTCACCAAAAACTATTTCTGTATGTGGATCTGCATAATTTTTACGTACTTATAAATAACCCTCCGTCAATGTGAAGTAAAAACCTAAATAAAAAACAAAAAACAACTTTTGTTTCATACTTACCTGGATGGACAAGTATATATGTATTTATATAATAATATTCTATATATTTAGTAATTTATATGTATTAAACATGTATGGCTTATATTTTACTAGCATGTACTTATATGTATTGTTAATAAGTATTCTTATTATTATTTTATCTTCAATTGTCACGCTCAAATCTTTTGCTACTACCTACTTACATTCCACTATATTATCGAATCTCAAACATACAAAGGTTGACTGTAAGAAATCTCTGTAAGGGATAAGTGCGCCTTTGCACCTTGTGTAAATTTTCCAATGTATTTGTTACTGGAGCAATAAAGAATTTTCTATCTATCTATCTACCCTTTTTTGTATGTTATTTTATTTTTTCGTAAATGTATTAAAAAAGCCAAGAAAAAAAATTCCTTAAAAATTTTAAGTAGAACAAAAATTGTTTAGTTTCAACAATCACCACCGCTTTTGGATAGTACCACTTATTAACGTAACAATATGTACACCTGTGATATTATATATTTTTCTTTAATGTATAAATCTTGTCTTGATTGATAGGTAATTTCCAAGTACTGATACGTGGCACCGCGATAATGAACCTTATTTGAATCTAATAGATAAATACGAGCCACCTCGGTGATGTCTTGCTTAACAATAAATTAAAACTAAAATACCTTCGTTGTGGGTCGCGCTGCGGTCGGGATTGATGTCCTTACTAATAAATTTAATGTAATTAAGAAGGAATTTACATTAAAGGATTAAATAGCCGGCTTGTTGTCTATTTTTTGATTCGATGTGAGTGAGTGGACACACAATATGTGGCTTGTGTCTGTGGTTAACGTTGTAAATAAGTAATTTCGTTGTCTTTAATATAAATGGGTAGATATCAATAATATTTAAAGAAATTGTAGAAACCATAACGTAATATTTAGTATTGGTATATAAGTATACGTGAAGATTCGCTGTCTCAGCCTACTCCGTTCGCAAACAGGCACGAAGTTATGTATGTATGTTTTATACCCTTTTATCTAAAATTAATATGAAATGAAGCTAACCCATAAAAAAAAAAAGCTCCATAATTGAGCTGGAGAGGTGAAATTCTGCCTAAAAATATGTTAAGATGAATTTGGTTTACTTGCAGCTTGAAACTAGTAATTCTAACTCTATATTGGCAAAATTTGTTATAAAAATTACAGTTTTTTTTTATGTAAACCAGCATGGATGGCTGTGCCGAGAGACCAATGGTGCAGTCGACAGAGACAAAATCACCTCTCCTCGCGAAACCACGCTCAGTTAGGTGCCATGCCAGCAGATTTGCGGACTGTTGCTAGGCTGTCTGGCCCGTTAATACGACGCTTGAAGACACCCAGGTTAAAGGATTCAGGAAATACACTCGCCGGAAGACAGTTCCACACTCTAGCGGTGCGACAAAGAAACGATTTAGAGAATCGATTGGTTCTCAAAAGCCCAATGTCAACAACAAAAGGGTGCTGAGTCTCTCTGCGACGAGTCATGCGGAGATAGGACGGGTGGCAGGGAATAATAGTACGAGAGCGCACCGTAAAAAACCAACGTCATCGAGTACCAAGATGGCACTAGTTTGTGGTGGTCTAGAATAGGATAGGCATCTAAAATATACAGGGTTGCCTGAGCAAATCCTGGCACGTTTTGTGTAAAAGGTAATTAAACATGTCATTTTTTTGGTGCAATTTACGTCATCGAGTACCAACTGGAGACCTGGCACATTCGATAAAGGTCATCAAGAAGAGCACAAAAATACTAGGTTGCCTCGTCCTACCTTGGCAGTTTTTGGAGTCGGGCAAATTTAAGAGTGGTGAAAAATGGTCAAATTTACGTCATCGAGTACCAAGATGACAGTCACACCATTCGATAGTTCTGATAACCTAACTCATAAAAAACCTTGGTTGCCTGCCCTCACCTTGGAGCATTTCCTAGTCGGCCAAGTTGAATATCGGATAGCCGCCTTGTTACTAAGTTCTAAAATCGTTCATATGTAATCATAGGACCGTTTAAAGATATATTTATTATAAAACTGTGAAAACTTTATTAATCCAGCTATACCAGTGGTAGTCAAACCGCGGCCCGCGGGCCGCATTTGTACGCATTGTCACAAACAGGGCAGATAATAATATATATTTTAGCTTTTACTCAGTATGAAAATATTATCTGCGCTGTGAGTGTGTGTCTCGAGTGTGCGCACTTGACGACAAAAACTGATGCGGAAATATGCAGAGCAAGTGAGCGGGTGGCGGGACTGGCGGGAGAAGAGTTTGGGCAAATTTTCCAACTGTTGCTGCCATGCGATACCTACGACATATCTAATATCTATCAAGATATGGTGTCATATTTGAAGGAATATTTGACATAAATTAAAAAAAGAATTAACGATGTGAAAAGTATTAATAATTTCTACAAAGAAAGCCCGTAACATTCTGAAAATGATGAAATGAAATTATTCAGCCAGTTGATGAACGAAATCATCGAACTAAAACACGGCACACAACCTAAAGCTCACTTCATCGAACATCTTGAAAAGCAGGAGGACATAATTTTTTTGAGAAAGCCTAGCACCTTTAAATCTTTTCAAGACTCCACACTATTTTAACAAAGTTTCTTTCGACGTACCTCTGAGAAGTTTCATTTTCAAAAATGAACATCTTAAAAAACAAATATTGCAATAGCCTTTTCAGCCGGAACACGCAATGAGGATTGCATGTAGTCCCAAAGACGCCAACATAGAAGAAATAAGTAACGTAGTACACCTTTACTTTAAATTACTTTAAATAACACAGTACACCTCAATACTTTAAATTATGTCACATATAAATTAACTAAAACATGTTTGTCGTTGTAATAAACATCTCGAAGACACATTTTTTGTTTACTATACAGTACGTGGCAGTAAATCGGGATTTAAAAAGAGACAATCCGGTTGTTGAGCATCTCTCTGTCGTTCTAACTCGCACGTCTCTGTACCCCTAGCCCTATAAGCTTTTCGAGACAATAGTTTCGCCTTCAACTCTATGAACCATCAAAATCCAACGTCTTTGGACACATTCCCCACCCAGGACGTCCAGACTACCGTCGTTGGGGACTTGGTTGGAGACATCCTGGAAAGTAGCTTGAAGATGAGATGGATCAGCCTTAGTAGAGAAGGCGCAAGCTTTCGTTTTGGCTACCTTGACGTTGACCAAGTTCTCCTTTCCCAAGAGGATACTTTTTCGAAAACGAGTCAACCTGAGCAACAGTTTCGCGCCTCGCATTTGCTGCTGAGGCCCCTCTACCCTTCCAGTCGTTGGTGAACCCTTATTGATAAATAAAAGAAACAGCATTGGCGACAGCACGGACCTTTGTGAAACACAAGCTGATTGATTAATCGACCAGACAGGCACCATCTAGGGCGACAAAGATCAACCGACCACTCAAACACTGGAAATCTAAGTGCACAGTTTTGTTGGAACACCGTAGGCTGGAAGCTTGCTTAGTATTTCCCGGTGCCCGGCGGCGCGATAATGCTTTGGAAATATCCAGAGCGGCCGCCAGCGATTCCCTATAACCATCGAGCCTTTCAGCCTGCAAATGTGTGACGTACGCTAGAAGATCTCCAGTCGACCTTTACTTGAGTAAGCCGTACTGCTTGTCGTCGAGGACTTCAAAGTCTTCTAGGTACGTCGGGAGCGCTGAGGTGACCATACGCTCCATAACATTAGTGAAGAGTGAGGTTATCGAAATAGGGCGATATTTTGATGGGTTCGCTGGGTCCGAAACCGACCGGACCGAAGCTCTCTTCCAGCAAGAAGGCATTGAACCGGAGGAATAGGGGCATTTGAATAGGCTGGTGAGGAATGGCGCCAATTCTAGTGCACAACTTCTCAAGACGATCGCTGGAACGCCGTCAGGCTAGCTCCTAGCTCCTCTTCGAAATATTCAACCCACGTGCGTTTTATAGACGACTCTGGGGTGGAACGTAATATTTGCCATCATACGGCCGCAATGGGGTAATGACGGGGGTTGGCGCCCAGGTCATCCATGTTGGAGTTGGATGCGAAAAGGCGTGCAAAGACATTTACCTTTTCCTTCGCGAGTATAGCGAGAATTACGTAGTCGACACCGGTTATTTACTTTTTAAAAGTATTTAATTAAATATTTAAAAATATTTAGTTAATTCTTCAGTGAAGAGAACAATGCAGGCGGCCGGCCGAGGTGCTGTCCTCAGAAGTCGTCTGCATCGTCAGCGGGAATCGCCTGCTGCTGGGCACATAACTCGAGCAAACCATCCGACCGAACGCTCCAGCGGAGGTAGCAAGATGGCATAAATTCCGATCAAAGGACGAGAGACCAGAAGGCGCGGCTACCCGAATAGGTAGGTGCGAGTTTCGCGCCAATTCCACGGCCGCGCCTGAACTTGGCCAAGTTTTGCGTTCCTTTGTAGAACCTAGCAGCGACGTTGAGCTCTCGTCTATTCTCGACTTTTTAAAATGGAAATGGACACGTTTGGTTACATCACCTGCAACATCTGTGATGTCAGCCCATAACACCGGGTGAACTAGGTGTCATGTCAGTGCTGCCCTTCATTTCATGTCGGCTACACTGAACTGGACGTGAAACACGAACTATTTACATAGCCATTTGGACCGACGTATCGGTCAGTGCGGTGGTACCAACCCGGCCCGGATAAACCCTACCACCTAGTAAGGCAAGAAGGGAAGGGAGCTACAGCTTAACTTAGAATCCGAACCTTGGTCAGCATCCAATGGTCGAGCGGTCACCCATCCAAGTAAGCGCCCAGGGTTGCTTAATAACAGTTGACCGACCGCACCACTGAACTACCGAGGCTGAAAGACCTATTTTGCAGCTATTTCCTATAGGCCTAGTTCTTAGCGTCAATAACCAGCCTGGAATGACGATCGAACCAAGGCTTAAGGCGTCCGCCGATGGGAACGATGGATGGAGAAATTCATACCCTGTGCGATCACATCGACGACCGATTGGGCACACAGAGGTAGGTCTGAAAAAGAGAAGCAAACGTCGCGCCAAGGGTATGCACCCAGGAAGGAACGGAATTCATCCCATTGTGCTAACCGGTAGTGCCAAACTGTCCGCGTACTACATTCACGTGCTTCTGCGAAGTGTACAGTTGGCACAGTTGAGCGTATAAGGCAATGGTCGGAGTTACCGAGGGGAGCCTCAATCCTCACCCTGTAGCCATTTGGCTCAATAGTCAGGACAAAGTCCAATAAACTAGGTCGATGGGCAGGGTTATCCGATATCCTAGTAGTTCCGGACACCAACTGCGTCAATCCGTGAGCAATGGCTAAGTTACCAGCTAGTTACAGGCTGACCTCCAAGTGCAGGAAAGTGACATCAGGAGTTTTTCGCCTGCGACCTGTGGTACCGAACCGGGCGACATGGTGGAGAACCTGTCTACAACACATTGAAGGTGAAAATAGATCCCGTTTAGGCGCAGGATGATTGCCTGTCGCCTGACATTTCTCACCTGTGCGAGGTCTAGGACGGTGGCAAAGCCTACAGACATCGTCGCAATGAATGTCGGACTTGCTGAGCTCTACTTGAGTGTGAACCGCCACTGGCATAGTAGATTGCTAGATTCGTAATTTGGTGAACTCCATTCAGCTCCAGAGAACACTACCAAGGCTTAACACAGCGACCCTTCGGCCAAAGGACTCATCAACAAGACGAGGGTCAGGCAACACAAATTCTTGTGCATCACCACAGGTGCGCCCTGGTCCACAGAAACGCCAACCTATACAGAGACCGCACCGTACACCGTACGTACAGGGATAGCACCGCTGGAGGAGTATTTCCAGACGCTGTCCACGGGCTTCTTCAAGGGGCGTACTGACACGACAGCCCGCTGATCGCTAGCGCTTGCGACTACCGACTGTGGGATCCATCAACACGGCGCTCTCTGTCGATACTAACATATCCGTTTAACTTCGCAGGTCCGGAACCACCTCGCCGTCCTACCGTCGACGACCAGGGTACGACCCAGCGAAGTTTCTTGCCAGTTCTTCTTCGCTGTGGTAATCGAACTGGCGGAACTCCTTCTAGCACCATCGCCCCGGCGGGCGCCGGGGTCGATGTCGAGCAAGCAGGCGGTTTGACTGACATTCGCTTCTCATTCGCTTCATCACCACTCGCAGCTGCAGCGGCTTCGATGCCGCTCGCCCTTAGCCAGTAGTCAGTCACTGCGGCCGCCCTAACTTATGGCGGACAAAGTAACCGCTCCTACCCATGGCTCCTACTAACCAACCAGCCGACCACGGCGACTGTGCTATTTTATATAGGGCGGACAAAGTGACGGCAGGCCTCACGGGGTAACCGGGCAAAAAAGACTGGTTACGGTGTGAGAGTTTTACGACTAATACCTTGTTTTCCTTCGCAGATTCCAAATTCCAGCGACCCTTTAATTTTTTTATACTATTCTTTAAATATTTCTTCAAGTATAACCATATTTTGATAGATACTATCGGCAATAGATACGTCGAATCGCAGAGCAGCAACATTTGGAAAATTTACTGAAACTCTTCTCCCGCCAGTCCCGCCACCCGCTCACTTGCTCTGAATATTCACGCATCAGTTTTTGTCGTCAAGCGCGCACACACACTCACAGCGCAGATAATATTTTCATACTGAGTAAAAGCTAAAATATATATTATTATCTGCTCTGTTTGTGACAATGCGTACAAATACCGCTCGCGGACCGCATGCGGCCCGCGGGCCGCGGTTTGACTACCACTGGTATAGCTGGATTAATAAAGTGTTCACAGTTTTATGATAAATATATCTTTGAACGGTCCTATGATTACACATGAACGATTTTAGAACTTAGTAACAAGGCGGCTATCCGATATTCAACTTGGCCGACTAGGAAATGCTCCAAGGTGAGGGCAGGCAACCAAGGTTTTTTATGAATTAGGTTATCAGTACTATCGAATGGTGTGACTGTCATCTTGGTACTCGATGACGTAAATTTGAACATTTTTCACCACTCTTAAATTTGCCCGACTCCAAAAACTGCCAAGGTAGGACGAGGCAACCTAGTATTTTTGTGCTCTTCTTGATGACCTTTATCGAATGTGCCAGGTCTCCAGTTGGTACTCGATGACGTAAATTGCACCAAAAAAATGACATGTTTAATTACCTTTTACACAAAACGTGCCAGGAATTGCTCAGGCAACCCTGTATATTTTAGATGCCTATCCTATTCTAGACCACCACAAACTACTCCCTTCTTGGTACTCGATGACGTTGGTTTTTTACGGTGCGCTCTCGTACTATAAGGGATGCTAGTTCCACAGAGCAGCGTCCGTGATAGTATCTGTAAAACAGACTAAGCGAACCCTGTGATAAACAGTGTTACCCTGTGGGTAACAGTTCTGAACGGCTCAAATCAAACGGTAAAGGAAGATGGGGTTCGAACCAAGTGCGAGTCCGACTCGCACATGGCCAGTTTTTTTGTTATTATTGTTGTTTTACTTTAGAGTTCACACTATAATCGATTAATCATACAAACGTTTAACACTTGTGTGTATTTTTTTTTTTGAGCAAAAACAAGAAAACTGAAAAAAAACGCCTTCTTGTATGGGGACCTCGCTTAATTTCCCCCTTAATTGTTTAGTTTTTTTTTCTTACTATTTGTTAGTAGATCCGCCATAATAACACATATTGTGTGAATTTTCACCGTCTACCTATTAGTTTCAAAAGTTACAGCCCTTTAATGGTAGGACAGACAGACGGACGGACAGTCGGCGTATAGGCTTAGCAATAGGAGACCCTATTAATGTGTATACGGAACCCTAAATAACATTTGTATTGTAATACAAATAATTGTACTAGGTAAGTAATATTGTACTTTGGATATTGGATTGGATTTGTTAAAATTGGATATTGGCATTTGGACTATATAGATAGACAGACACTAAGTCATACTTTCGAAGCGTCTATCTGTGATATTATGATTAGCAGGATAAAACGAGATAATATTGTAAACATATAAGACTACATCGGGCATGTGCTCGAAAAAGTCAAATGTGTAGTACTTACCCGAAACCACGAACATGGTATCAATCATCAATACTAATAATAAATCTGTAAGGGATGGTCATGGAGTAAGTTACTTTGTTTTATGACATATGAGGTATTTAGACTCTATGTATGATAATAAAAACTAAATTTACGATATTTAGAAATCTTTTCTGTATGTATGTATGTTCCTCCATAACTCTTAAACCGATCATCCGAATTCGATGAAACTTAGTACAAGCACATTTTACTATACGGGACACAGGATAGATTCAGTTCCGGTTACGGTAAGATTTAGCTCCCACACAAACCGAATTGTTCCACGCGCCGTAATAATACGGTAGCGGGTTTACTTACTTTCTTCTTTTTAGACCCGAATCTCACGCGAGCGAAGCCGCGGGCAAAAGCCAGTGACAAAATATGATTGTGAAAGAGGCATCTCGTCGTCAGGATCTTGGCAAGCGGAGATCCGTTTTCTCTGTTTATGTATTTATGTCAAATAATTATAGTAATTTTTCTAAAAGTCTGACTACTGTTTTCCCGAATACCTTTAAACTATATACTTTATACTTTTTTTTTTTTTTTTTTATGCTAAGCGCGACATGTGGCGCCGAGTCACCCATAAGGTGTCTAGCGACGCCCATGGACATTCGGACGTATGCGGGGGTTGCGAATGCCATGCCGGCCTGACAGGTGCCCATTCACGCCTCTCTTGAAGGACCCGAGACTATACTTGGGGGGAAATATGTGGGCAGGTAGAGCGTTCCAGAGTTTACCGGTTCTGTGGAGGAAGGATCTGCAGAACCGATTTGTACGCATCCGCGGTAAGTCCAGCGTATAGGGATGCAATCCCTGCCCAGTGCGCGTTGTACGGAGGTGGAAAGGGGACGGCGGAATCGCGTTAAACAGCTCCTCCGAGCACTCCCCGTGGAATAAGCGATAGAACACGCTTTATTGTAAATCAAAATTATGAGTTTGTAGCAGTGGCTGTGGAAACCCTTGGTCCCCTGTGCGAGGAGGCGAAGGGATTTCTGAAAGAAATAGGGCGCCGTCTCGCGGAGACTTCGGGGGATACCCGTGCTGGATACTTCCTGTTGCAGCGCATCAGCATGGCTGTGCAGAAGGGCAATGCCGCGAGCGTTATGGGCACATTCCCGTCATCGGGCCATTTGGATGAAAGTTTTATGGATGCGTGATTTTTTAATAGGTTAATTATTTTAAGTTTTTTAATTAGTTATATTTGTAGGTAAATTATATATGATAGGTAGTTTTAGTTTATTCAATAATTAAATTTAATTCCTTTAAACTCTATTTGTAACTAACATATTATAAAGTTTTTTAATTCCAACGTTTCCAAATTGTAAAATTTATTATTTTACTAATATTTGTACAGTGTTGTATTTGTTTAGTAATAATCGGTACAGTGCCAACATCGTCACACCTGGAGGAGGGTTATTAAGTTTTGTATTGGTTATAGGTTTATATTTTATTTTTTAGTTAGTTTTTAGTTTTTAGTATTTTTTAGTTATAGTTTTTTATTTTATTTGATAGGTAGTTTAAGTTAATTTGTTTGTTTGTATTAGTGTACATACTTCATATACTAAATAAATAAATATTAGTAAAATAATAAATTTAACAATTTGGAAACGTTGGAATTAAAAAACTAAATAAGTTAAATATATTTTTTCACATCTAATCAACATTTACATATTATAAATATTTTCATTTAATTAGATAATTTACATATGATGTACGTGTGAGCTTGTATTGGTAGTAGGTACTTAGCTCGTACTTGTGTGCGGCGTGAGAACTTATCTTGTTTGCGTTTTGCTATTTTTATTTCTCTCTTGATATTTGAAGAAGTGACCGGTCAAACACTTGAAGTCACCAAAGGGCCGAAAATTAACGAATAAATAGAATCGGTTAGACTTTTGAATAGATAATTTTAGAAAAAGTTTATGAAAATTTCAATTAACTCTAAAGCAAGCAAAATGATAATATGACTAAGTGTAATGTTAATCATTATGTTTATACTTGTTTCATTATGCAATAATTTATTATTAAGTACATAAATAAAAAAGTAAGTATATGAAAAATTATTTTCAACTATTTACCTATCGAATACTATTTTATGTATGCTTGTAATGACAAAATAAAGTCAATAAAACACACATTTACAGATTTTATAATTTTATAGATTTAACTAATCTGTGTACTTACCTACTTCGATTTGTGATCATGCGAAATGAGAGGTAAATTTCTTGGGCGTCATATAATTTTTTTTCCATTTTATAGTCCCAAAATCCATACTTTTTTATCGTGCTATTTTCGAATTGTTGTAATGTTTATTAATTTAAGTTGTTTTTTTATGTGTATTAGCTCTCGGTATGGGCAGTAATTTTATCAATGAAGCGGAAATACGTTAAGGAAGTGATGTAATTTTGTGAGTGACGTATATTATGATTCTTTGGTGCGGCCTATACAGTGTGCGACTACTATAAGATTTGTTACTTTTTTAAGGGTTCCGTATCCGTCGTACTGGACCCTATTACTAAGCCTACGCCGTCTGTCTGTCTGTCTGTCCGTCTGTCTATCCGAGGGCTGTATCTCTTGAACCCTAATAGGTAACCCGTTGAAATTTTCACAGAATATGTGTTTTTATGGCCGATATAACACAGTAACAAATAATAAAATTAGAAAAAATTCACGGGGGTCCCCATACAAGAAACTAAAAAGTGTATGCGCGCCATCTACCGAAAGCAGTATGAAGCATTTTAACTAATCATGAATTTAAACTAATATGAAGCATTTCATAAAACACGCCATTGAAGGCGTGAGTGGCGCTGACCATGACATGGCGATACAGAAACCTCGGTGCGCGAGTTGGACTCGCACTTGGCCGTTTTTTTAATAAATTCTCATCATGCATCAAAATTCGTCCATCCAAAAAGCGACTCCTCGCCACTCCCTGATCCAAAAATCCAGCTATCCGCAGTCAGACTGGCTGCAGCTAATGGTTCTGTAATTCTGCTTCCTCAAACACTTCAAGTGGCGTTAAAAGGGGGGCGAGGCGTTCGCTAGACAATGGAATGTATAGGCGCAAAGGACGAGCTCGAACCGACGTCCAATATTTGCCCTCTTGTTATTTTTTTCGTCCTTTCGCCAACGAAGGGTTGAATGGCTGGCTCGTTTTGGGACTATTTTTGTTTTGGGGCACAGTGTGAGGCGGCTGCTAGATGTGGTTTGAAGGCACTAAATCCATGCTTGAGGGTATTGTTGAAACGAAATTTATTTTCTTCGATTATTTTGATAATATATATTTTGTATATTAGAAATTTAAAAAAATACATATTTTTCATGATATTTCGACTTATTGGTCGTCCTCCGATAAAATTTTTTTTTTATATTTTTATTTTATTTAATTGTTTTTTTTTTTTGTTATCTGCCGACGACCAATAAGTCGAAATATCATGAAATATATGTGTTCTTTTAATTTCTAATGTACAAAATCTATATTATAAAAAATTACTTAAACCATATATTGATGTAAAAAAGTATTTTCTTCAAGTATCGTATTTTTAATTAAAATTATGCTTCTATTTTCACGTCGCAAGCAATTTTCTTTTTATTTCGAAAAAAATATACCACTACTACGGCAATGTCTAAATTAACTCTTTGACTCTCACACTTTGAAAATGGTGAAAATCGCTCTCAAACTCTAGTTAATCAACAATCAAAAGTTCAAGGGACTTGGAAAAAATATACTCATTCAATTCGAACGATAACGAAATAAAGATTTTTCAGTCTCCAAAATGAAATAATACTGATTATTGAAACGAGCCCTGCAGTGGAAGTGGAGTCCAGAAGGGGTTCTCCAGGCGCCCCTTTTTAATTTCATGATTACAGGAAAAGTCAAGAGATTGACAAATATGAAATGCTTCTAGATCCGGTATCGGAATGAAGTGGTCTCCTGTTGGCTCTGACAATAGTGATGAATTTTGTCGAAAGCGACTTACGTACTACCGAAGGAGGAACCATCTGGAATTTAGTCTAGAAAATAAAAGAAAATGTGAATATTTCCTTCAAATACTCAGGACAAATACAACTTAGATTGGAATGTTTTAAATTTAGAATATGTTGAACGAAAACATCGTGTGGAATCTTATACACTGGGATTCGGGAATTGTTATATCTGCTGTATACAAACCCTTGGCAAGTTAGACACGATGCGAATCTATGATCTCCTAGTATGCTGGGACCTCCTCGAGGTTGAAATTAAGCCTGAAGATAAGCCTAAGGCCCAAGTCAGGGCCACAATAATAAATAAAAATTATAACCAACATTCTTATCTATGCATATGGTAACCAGAATTTCACCTAAGGGTTTGTTTTCAGTGTGGTAACAAACCCTTAAATCGAAGAAATGTGCTTCTCTGCGATAGTGATAATGCTCAACCCCGTACATTACATTACCGTACAGTACCGTACATTAGCTTAGCTAGTTCAGAATTAGACATAACTGAGGTAAGAATCTCAATTCACACCTAGTGCTCGTGCTGAGGCGAATGTGTGCGGTGAATGACGTGAAGCTACCAACTAGTGTACATTACATTTGTTTGTATAGTTTTTAATGAATACCAGCATGGGTGGCTGTGCCGAGGGACCCGTGGTGCAGTCGACAGAGCCAAATTCACCTCACCCCGCGAACCCACGCACAGTGAGATGCCATGCCAGCAGATTTGCACTGTTTCTGGGCCGTCTGCACTTTAATACGCCGTTTGAAGAAGCCCAGGTTAGAGGATTCGTGAAACACACTCTATATTCCACATTTCCTGAACTATTGTAAAATTATGTCCGTTTGCATGTCTGCAAATTAAGTCTGCAGAGTGATAAATCAAGCGGCGGGTGGCCGAGTGGTTTGGGTATCGGCTTCTCATTCTCTCGAATCCGCTCGGCGTGTACCAATGAGTTTTTTCTGACGAAAAAATTTAGTACATACCTACACCTGCTGCTTCACCGTTCGGAACCGGTGTAAAACTGTAGGTCCATTCCCTTGCCACTTACTAGGTGGTAGGCTCAAATTGTAGCCGACTGGGTTGATACCACTGTACTAGATGTAAGATGGCCGCATAGCAGCCTCGCCAGTGTTCTCCTCTAGTCCAGTATAGCCAGCAATCCAGGGAAGTCTCCGGTATGCCACCTACCTGCTCGGAGGTGATATTGGCTGGTCGGAGCATGCGCCAGCCACCCATAGCGCACTACATTAAAAAAAACATACAGAAAATATTTCTAAAAATCGTCAATTTGGTTTTAGTATCATTCATAGAGTCTACAAACGCAATATCTCATAAAACAAAGTAACTTACTCCATGACCAATGACCATCCCTTACAGATTTATGTTACCTACTCATGGCCTCCCGCCATCTCCGTTGGCTCCCTGGCTCCACGCCCGCTGCACGCTCCACAAAGAACCGTCGTCCCCGCCAGTGTTTACTCAAAGCATTAGACGTGTTGCCGGCTCCAGAAACTCGTATTTTGGGCTTCACTGCACAACTGCGCCCGTCACAAGAGTAGGTTGGTGTCGTTCCTATATCAATCTTGCTTGCTATTCTTGTGGTTGAAGCTTCGTTTGCAGTCAACTGAAATATAGGTACGCGGTCTTACGGTGAAAATATTGAAAATTGCTGGATTCAATTATTGTTGGTATTTTGAATATTGTATCAAGATGGTCATGGTTCTCCAATGATACTACAGAATTATTAATATATTTTTTTACAATGTTACAGCATTGTATTATTTGTATTTCTATTGTGTAGAAGGCGGATTTATGAGTGCAATTTCTTCCAGTTAATTTAAACATTTATAACATAAACTAACATTTGAATGTGTTCTTAAACCAATTTAAGATGGTATGAAGAATCCCCTTTTCCTTACTTTCCCTACTAACTAACGTTCAACTGCAAATGTATGTATGTAATGTATTAACTGAAATCCAAACGGTGCCTTTACTAAACCGTATATGGTTAGTAGTTAGTCAGCGTTTCAGTGTCCACTGCTGGACATACGCCTCTCCAATCTTCCCGGCCTTCAGCGGCACTGTACCATCTTTTACCTCCGACGATGACGCGACGTACCTAACTATGTAGGTACGCCTCTTAAGCCTTGCTTAAAGTGTAAAATAAAACATATTTTATTTTCATTAAATGTTATATTTAATGTATATTATTTTGATGTGTTGTGATGTTTTAGAGGTTTAGTTTAGTTTACTTTAGTTTGCTTCATTTTGCTACAGATTGCTTCAGTTTTCTTTAGTTTGCTTCATTTTGCTTCAGTTTGCTTCATTTTGCTATAGATTGCTTCAGTTTGCTTTAGTTTGCTTCAGTTTGCTTCATTTTGCTACAGATTGCTTTAGTTTGCTTTAGTATGCTTCAGTTTGCTTCATTTTGCTACAAATTGCTTCAGTTTGCTTTAGTTTGCTTCAGTTTGCTTCATTTTGCTACAGATTGCTTCAGTTTACATTAGTTTGCTTCAGTTTGCTTCATTTTTGCTACAGATTGCTTCAGTTGGCCTGATTTTGCTACAGATTGCTTCAGTTTGCTTTAGTTTGCTTTGCTTTGCTTTACTACAGCTACATCTGCGCTCGCCACTATAGTTAACAACTATAGTTAACAAGAACATAGTCACGTCGCTTTCGGCCTCCCTCACTATCTACAAACACAACTGAACCGGCATAATGCAGTGTAAACGCGCATCTCCTCGTTCTAAGAAGAGATAGATGTATGAATGGTTTTAGAGAAATCATGGTTTTCTTTAAGCAACTCATTCGGATCTGTTGAGAATTTATGAATAAGCGGGTGTTCTCAACAAGGTGCGTCAGTACTTTACGCCGAGCCAAAAACTGCTACTTTATAAAGCGCAGATTCGCTCATGCGTGGAGTACTGTTCGCATCTGTGGGACGGATCCGCAAAATACCTGCTCGGCTCCTTAGACTCGATTAAGCGTCGCGCTGTACGCCTCGTTAACGACCCCCGAGGTATCTCGGAACTTAGAGACCTTACAGCTCCGCAGGGACGTTGGATCTTTGAGTGTGTTCTATTGCCTGTACCGCGGAGAGTGTTCCAAGGAGCTGCGCGATGCGATCCCTCCATCCCCATTCTACCATCGTTCCACACGCAACAGGTTGGGAATGCATCCACACACTGTCGGTATTCCCCCACTTAGGACAAATCGATCGTGTAAATCCTGTATTTACAGGGTTGCCAACATGTGGAATGCACCTGCAACTTTTCCTCTAAAGTACAGTCTGGGGTCCTTCAAACATAATGTGAAGGTGCACCTAGCCGGCCGACATGGTATTCGCAGCCCCCGTAAATATTCGAATGCCCGTGGGCGCCGTCGGACTACACCTCTGCGTTAGTCTGGCGCGCGCCATATGTCGAGCTTCCCATAAAAAAAAAAACTACTGGTATTTCAACTCCCACTTATGGCTAGGAATAACGTAATGTGACAGGTGTCGCAAGGGGAATCTGCTACATAACGTTCCTTTCTGTTACTAAAGGTGAGATCGCTAAAATAGATAAAAAAAAATCCAAAAAAATTTCATTAAATATTAAGCAGCGGGCGGCCGAATGGTTTCGGCATCGGCTTCTCATGCGAGAGGTCCTCGGTTCGAATCCGGTCGGCGTGTAGCAATGAGTTTTTTCTGACGAAAAAATTTACATGCATACCTACTCCTGGTGCTTCACCGTTCGGAACCGGTGTAAAACTGTAGGTCCATTCCCTTGCCCCTTACTAGGTGATAGGCTCAAATTGTAGCCGACGGGCGTTTACCACCGTTCTGGATGGAAGATGGCCGCATAGCAGCCTCGGTTGTGTTCTCCTCTAGTCCAGTATAGCCAGCAATCCAGCGAAGTCTCCGATATGGCACCTACCTTCGCGCAGGTGATATTGGTTGGTCGGAGCATGTGCTTTGGCCCCTCCGACTCAGCAAGCAATACCGGATTGCATAAAAAAAAATTCTATATGATTCTCAATGAATAAGGTGTTCGATTTTGGGTGGTACTTCTGTTTATTTGACAATTCATTCTGTTTATGAAACTGAGCAAATTTGGGTATCTTTTTTTGGAAATGAAAATAAATTTGTATGAAGGAACGTAATTTAAACGTAAAGACACTGTATATCTTATGAAGCGTACAGAAAGCCTCGGTAGGTGATGCGGTCGGACGACTGTCGGTCGTGAAATTCGTGATCATATGCCCACCTGGGCGCGCTCATTACTTGGATGGGTGAACGCTCGACCGTTGCGTTGGAGGCTGATCGTGGTTCGTATTCCACGTAAAACGTAAAAACCTAAATCTAAGGTTCCCTTTCCTTCTTACCTTCCTAGGGTTAATCCGCCCGGATTGGTACGACCGCACTGAATGAAAGGTCGGTTGAAACGGCTATGTAAACAGTTCGTGTTTTCCTTCCAGTTCAGTGTAGCCGGCACGATCGAAGGGAAGCACTGACATGGCACCTAGTTCACCAAGGTGCTCTAGGCTGACATAACGGATGTAGTAGGCGATGTAGCCAACCGTGTCAGTTTCCATAAAAAAAAAAACTATTCGCGAATTGGTTCTTACGCAGTTCATTGAGCTCAAAATGCAACTAGAACTGTTTTAAGTGCTCTGTGTTCAAAGAAGTGCTTTCGGCGTTGCATCGCTCTTGAGGTGTTAAGTAGTAAATCGAAAGCCTCCTTAATGACCGATAACTAAACGAATGATGCTGCCTTATCTATGCCTCCGTGTTTGTTCTAACTGTTAGTTCCCTTTCAGCTATTCCTAACTCTAACGTATTTTTTTAACTTATTTCATATTGCTTGTGTTTCTCGCTTTATTAAGCTTTTTTTGTGGGTAGTTGGGGAAGAGTAAATAAGCCAGATTTATACGAGTTAAATATGCTTTAATTCCGTATATTTTCTTAGTAATATTTCTCAGCTGTTGCATACTTATCAAACACATACAAGATGCATTCAGTACATATATCTGTCTTGTATCGCAGTATTTAAATAATTAAATACATTGCACAATATTTTTGGAATGTTATACAATTTTTCTGACATACACAGTTGACTAATTTTTTATATAAAACCGAACATCAAGGAGCAACGTATGTATTTATGTATTTATGGAATGGGCGTATATAGGAATGTATAAAACTAGCGCCAGTATTGTCTGTATACACCGAAATATTCTCCGACATGAAAATTGAATATATTATAAATATGCGAATATACATTGGATATTATCCTAAATTTTTATTAAATTAATCGCGTTACGTTAACAACATCTAACTAACAATAGTTTACAGACATATATCTAACTATCTACTATAACTACTATAGGCATTACCAATATTCTTACACTGCCAAAGCTATATGGCACAGATCTTTATCAATTAACCGATTGCATTGAATTCTACAATCTGAATGATGACTTACTTAGCGTGACAACATACACGAAACACCGCTTTCAATGAAGATTTTTTCCGGCAGACAATCCTTTTAGTTTCACACTTTAAACACAATATTTAGGTTATTACAATTTACAAACAGCAGTATACAAAATATTCATTCAAAGCAATGCCTCTGGGCCGGTTATAAAATATTTCTAAACGTTGATGCTTTACAGTATGACGCAGAGATTCAAATTGTTTAAAATGCGGAATAAGCGACCCGATGGCGGTTGCACTGCCAGATAAATTATACATAAGATAATATTTACACGTTGAAACATCGAAGTAAGCAATCGCGCGGCATGTGAAACGACCCTCGGAGCAAACGAAATTACTTTCTCTAGTCAAAATATAATAAATTAAGCGATCGCTCCTAAAGCGCCGGCTCGTTGTTGAATAAATCACATGAATTGTCGCCGATTGCTTGAATAATGTCACCAGCGCCGATAATATTCTTTGCAAATTGCCATCAATTAACAGCGGCAATAAATAAGAACCTCGCACGCCGAGAAGCAGAGAGCTATTGCTCCGCGCGACGATCCTAAGGCCTTCTACACAGTGGACAATCGATCGAGACTATCTGGTGGACAAATCCACCGATCCCGCTGCCAATCCCACAAGTGGATGCAAATTATGAATCACCAAATGTATGCAAGGCAGAACGGGCGATAGGTCGCGTCGCGAGCGATATATCCTGATGTTCCATTGTCCACGCGTAGACTAACGGGAAGAGAGCTTTGTTGCGCTGGATCGTAATGTATAGACGTCCTCTTACACTCGTACAATCTACAATATTATTATAATTAGCGTTAATCGATAAATAATTAAACAGAACGGCTTTAAAATATTTACAAGCGATATCATTAACGGTAGGTTCGAGGATACATTCAATAAAGCACTCATAATTACTGGCACCGAGGGTCGGGGGACGAGGCTGCCGGCCGGGCGGGACGCGCGCTCCGGGGTCCGCGGTCGCGGTAGCGGCGGTGGTCCCGCCGACTCGCGCGTGACTCCGCTGTTTGCTCGCAAGAAACCCTTTTTCATTCGAAAACCCCATTCATGGAGCCGAGCAAACACGCTGGAATATTACACGCGCTTATGGAATTTCACAGCTCCGCGTCCAGCGGCGCACTCTTGTGTCGTTCTTTTTTTAAACGCTCTGTACGGGAGCGCGGGGTGCGCACTGCGCGCGCCGCTCCCTCCTAATTCTAAACGCACACAGACGCACGCATCGGTAACCTCGCCGAGCCCCCGCCCCGATACCGTTGTTCACTAAATTGAATAATACTGAGTTAGTTGACTTCTGTTAATACGACTGGCCTTACTCCGGAAGCGTCCTCGCAAGCGGCAAGCCGAGCTACGAAGCGGAATTATTCGAAGGGTGTGTCGCTGTGGGCGGCGGGCGCGGCCTACGTCCCGTCGCAGTTCTTCCGCCGGAGGTGCCTGCTGTGCGAGTGGCGGAGTTTGTCGGGGCAGGGAGGCCTCGTCGCTCTCACGACGAGATCGTTGTTCGGAGGCGGGCGGTGGCGACGCCGGAGATGCCGCTGCGGTATGACGGTCGACGGGCCGGATCTGACGGGTGCGGCGTTCTCACCGAATCTGGCGACTTTTTGATTGTGGAGGGAGATATCGAAGCCGTCGTTGACCTTCATGAAGGTGACGCAGCGGATGCGGCTCTGGGGGATGAGCTGAAACGGGCGGCGCATCGGCGCGCCGCGCTGGTTGAACCCGATGAAGCGGCTCACGTCTGCGACGGAGGAGTAGGTTGTGTAGGCGGCCATCATCGACTCCTTGAACAGGCAGTACTTCGAGTTCTGCGCCTCCCGCCGACTCTGTGCCACAACAATACACGATTAGTCCACGCGGGTAGCTAGTCACTGACTCGTGGCGGATCAGAGAAACCAGTACCCTAATCACGAGATTTAACCTACTACGCTACGCTACACCGTGTTCTCCGCATCATTTTGAATGTAGAACCGAAGTTGGCAAATCTATCACTAGAGGCGCTGCTCCGTTTCTCCATACAAAACGATGCGGAGAACACGGCGTAGCGTAGTATGTTAAATCTCGTGATTAGGGTACAAAACCTTGTCGCACTCACCCATCCACTAGGAATAATAATAAAAAAATTAAAAGGTATAGTGTGGTGGGACCACCGACAGAAGCGGAGCTAATTATTTTAATTTCGATTGGGATATGCGTCATCTATGTGTCAACTTATACAATGGTTCTACTTCAAAATACTCTCATAGATGGCGTTGGGCAGCGTAACGCTACGCGCTGCCCAGCCAATGACGAGCGTTGCAACTTCCGTTCGTACTTTCGTGACGTTTCACTTTTCCGAGTTAGGTCCCCATCCCAAACGTGCGTGCAAAAAGCTTCGCTTCAAAAAATCTCAAAAGGGATATGACGACGTAGTCCTCTCTCGCTCTGCAATTCCATGAGAGCGAGACAGGACTGCATAGTCGTCGTAAAACATATCTCTTTTGTCGTTATTTTGACAGCAGACAACTGAGTGTGACAGGGTCGTGCTGGCTTTTGATTTGCCTCAGATAATAAGCACATTGAGGAGAGTCTGTTCAAAAGGAACTATTTCCGTTTCGACGAGTTGCGCGTTTTTTTGACGGATTCTCAGTCCTTGTATTCAAATACATCTGCCTGTAAAATTTGAATGGTCAAACGAACTATTTCCTATAGAAAATTACGATTGAAAACAACAATTTTGGTCAAAAAGGCCTATTTCCAATATCCTAAGTTTAATTAGCTATCCGTTTTTTGGCTCTACTGAAAATTCTGTTACAACGGATATAGTTCCTTTTGAACAGACTCTCCTCATTTATGAAGGCTAATTAATAGGTACCTACAATAATGTTCGCAGTTTCATTGAGATTCATAATAAAAATTGTATTAATGTTCATAATTTGCATTAAGATTTTAATAACGAACGACGTACTTAATTTTGAAATCAGAAGTTTAAATTCAAATTTCTTTACAAAATAAGCCAAACCAATCATCGAGTTAATACATATTTAAAAGAAAATAAGCTATACCTACATACCTACTATTTTGTACTATCATGCCAATATTATTATTATTTTTAAGAGGCAATCAAAAGATTGGAACAATTAGAAAAGGTCTGAATGGGTTGTGCTGAATGAAATCAATTTGCGAACACTTACGATTCGTCTGCCGACAAGTTTCCACCGCCTGGTGAAGCAGATGTAAGCGTTTTCTCTCGGCGAGAATATGAGCAGCTTCAGGTCGAACCCTAGTGAGCTGATGAGCAGGTCGGCTGAAACAATACAGATAAACCACATTAACACTACATCAGAAATGCAAATCAAATTAATTATGGGTTTGATAATGTTTATATATTAGAGAATTCCAGACTTTACTGGCAATAACAAATTAAAAAATCAACAATGTAAAAACTTAATAGTCTGGAATTTTTTTTCCCTTGTTGAAAGTTCGACCTCGGAAACTAAGGCGCCAGCGCGGGTCAAAGCTATACACAGAAGCGATAGTTTATTATCATATTTGCGTTTAAATCCGATTTGCTGTTAAAACAACTTCACCGCGAGCGGAGCTGCGGGCACAGCTAGTACATTATAATAGTGATAATATATTCTACATAAGAATTGATTATATAATACATTTATAAAATGGAAAATCATAAAATGTACCTATGATGCCGGCTATCACTATTATCTATTTTTTTTTTCTAATTTGTGTTACTGTTTTTGAGCCTTTGATGGGGGATAAAAATAAAATTTAGTTCTCCATTCTGAAGCAACTCTAAAGTAGATACCGTTTTATAGCATGTGCGTTTAATTGATATAAATATCAATTCCGTATAAAAATACCTCAACGACCTGTAAAATTTGTGTTACAGACTATAAATTCATAGTCAATTAAAATACCAAAAAAATATATAAAAGGTTCAAAGGGTCACGGCGCAACAAGCGCGAGCGTGTCGGCACAAAACACATAATAAATTTAATTATAAGGTGTACAAGTCAGGTGCATTCGACTGATCGTTAATGATATTTGAACATTAATAAAGTACAAAAATAAAATGTCGATAAATATTAATCTATCGCTGGACATTCAATACGAGATCTAAGGGAGCGCTTACATGGCACACTAATTGTGGAGAGCAATATATTTTCTGTGGATAGCTATGGGATTGTTTGTGGATGAGCGTTACCTGCATGGAGAGCAATATAATTTATGTGAATGAACCTTCCTTATGTGGAGATTAATGGAATTTACTGTGAATCAATGAATAGCTTGACTCACTAATGTACCTTCCAATTTTTTTAATATGGAGCTATGTAGGATTAAAAAGCAAAAAACAAAAATAGCTTGTACACTAACATTGCTAAAAGCAGTGTAAAGTTTGACTGGAATAAATTTTCTTAGCAATGCACCTGCGTGTCGAGTGCATTTTGAAACTTAACTATTACAACAGTTTAGATTAGAAAACACTTTAGGACTCACAAGGTTTTCGCTAAAAGATCTCATATCACACGTGCCTTGTCAACATACATACATACATAGCGTCACGCCTGTTTCCCAGTGGGGTAGGCAGAGACAACGGATCTCCACGGGCCACGATCCTGACACACCTCTGCCGCCTCTTCCACTGCCATAATGTTCTTAAGAAAGAGGCCACAGCCACAAGTCGTATTGCATGTAAACCCGCGCTTACAGCATACGAGAGCATAAAAGAGAAAACTTG
Source organism: Nematopogon swammerdamellus (assembly GCA_946902875.1). Lineage (NCBI taxonomy): Eukaryota > Metazoa > Arthropoda > Insecta > Lepidoptera > Adelidae > Nematopogon > Nematopogon swammerdamellus. The sequence goes on from OX336345.1 coordinate 18,286,803, forward strand.
GCCGTGTGGAATGCGATGTCCACCACGGTCGCGTCACACCGAAGATGAAATAAAAATTACATTTCGATATCTGAATAGTGAATACGTGTACCTACGTGTCTTCCCTGCGGTCAGTGCAAGCGGTCGGTATGCACAGTGTGTCGACTTAACGTCGGGTAGGTCAACGTCGACCCAATGAGATGAATCGACGTCGAAAACAATTTGAAACATTTGAGTTATTTTGCTTTTGTTTGATTGATGCAAGCAAGCAGTCCGACTTTTAGTGAAGACAATGTTCGTTAGGATTACTAAAATGTATTGAAGTCGGCTACCTACATACATACATACATATCACACACGCTGAATCCCGACAATCGGCGTAAGCAGAGTAATCGGTGTTGTGCTGCAAAAACTCTGGCAAATTACAGCACAACACCGACCACCACGTTTCGCAAATTATTCGAACAAGATTCAATCGATCAAGCAGAAAGTAAGGCACGAAGACCCACCTGCTGCACGACTCGGCGGAAGTACCATGCCAAGGTGAGAGGTGGCGAGCCCGTCGCCCTTTAGCACGGCATCTTGTCCTTATCCCTTAGTCGCCTTTTACGACATGCATGGGGAGAGATGCAGTGGGGCTATTCTTCTTTTTATGTACCGGCCCCACACGGTACCGTCGTACGTCGGCTACCTGTATGTCATTTTTCAGACTAAACTGCGTTTATTTTACAAATTATTTATTGTATTTATTTGTATATTGTTTGTTTTGTTATATTACTAATCATGGCGTTTATTATTACAGTTGATTGTAATTGCTTTGTTTAATAAATTTCAATGAATGATTCTATGAAAAAAAAATATTTATTTAATTGAATTACATGGTCAAATTATAAACGTAACGCAAGCATTAACATGACGCGACTAACTGCAAATGTCAAATTTACTTTATCCACAACACTAAGAACACCTCTGCGTTAACTACAGATAAAAAATCGTTGACCCGTCACAGTGACCCATGTCACCAGGCGACATCTCCGTACGTTTATCGACCTTCCGCCCCGCTTATTACGACGTCGCTCTTTATCATTCGACCTTTCGTACGGACCTTCCCCTCTTGTCATTTTAATTATCATTAAAATACTTAAGCGTACATTACGATGTAAATCCAGTTGAATCATTAACCTGCGTGGCATCCGCATTTCGATTCCTCATCACGCTGGCATTCAGGCGGAACGGATGTAATCTCTGGTAGGAAATAATGAAATTGCTGACGTGTAAACGTGTCCTTAGTAGTCGTAGTTAGATAAAAAGTATTACACTTTCCAGTCGTGTACAAACTACAAGAAAGTCCAAAGCTATATATAAATCTAATGGGAAACACTAGAATGGCAATCCGACAGGAACAATATTGTAATGGACCACTATCAATAATAATATAAATCACACGTATACCAGATAATGCAGCCAAATACTGTCAGGTATATAACCGTGAAAAAAATTAAATTTCATTCTGCAATGTATTTGTGTATTACAAAAAAATATAAAACATATCCTTATACATACACTCACTCACTACATACGAGGACTACTCAAACAAACGTATATGAGCGTTCTATACTCGCCGGGCGCGTTTGAAGTTCACGACCAAACATTACACAACGTCCAGTATAATCAGAACCAGTCTGCGTCCGCTAATTTCCAAATAACCACAGAAGATAACAAGCCAACGAACTCGACAAACATTTCTCTAAAAAAGCGACAAAATTTCACTTTTGTTTGACAAAGAACACCTTTCTTTCACCGATGTCTCTTGGGGCACAGACCAGACGAGCGACTTCTATAATATTCTAAACTGCGAGAAGTGGTTGACTTATGATAGGTTTCTGATTCTCTCAACAACGGGACTGCAAAAATATGGGACCTTTTTTTCTTAATTCAACAGCAGTTGGAATATTAGTTTCTTATGCATTTGTACATTTATGACAACACATTTTAACATACTTATTTAAGAGAAAATTTTCTGCATTCGTAGGTACTCGTATGAAAAATTCATATTAGTAAATGAAAATTATGCTTAGGAGGAGTCTCATTAGGAGTAAGTGTAATGCGTAGTAATAGCACATTCCACGAGAGTAATGCCATGTTCCACTCCAGTAGTTTCACATTCTACTCTTGCATTGTCACACTCCACTCCAGCAGTGTCTTGTCAGCCTCGATAGCTAAGTGGTGCAGACAGTCGACTGTCGCTATTGATTGTTAAGCAACGCTGGGTCGGTCAGTAATTTGATGGGTGATCGCTCGACCGTTGGAGGCTGACCGTGGTTCGGATTCCACGTAAAACTGTAGGTCCCTTCCCTTCTTACCTTACTAGGTGGTAGGGTTCAACTCGCCCGGGTTGGTACCACCGCACTGATGAAACGTCGGTCGAAACGGCTATGTAAATAGTTTGTGATTTCCGTCCACTTCAGAGTAGCCGGCACGACCGAAGGGAAGCACTGGCATGACACCTAGCTCACCCGGTGTTATGGGCTGACATCATCTGAATTATATCAGCCCATAACACACTATAGCAGTTCAGTAATTATATAAAAAGGCGGTCAAGTGCGGGTCGAACGACGATTCAAAGAAAATAAGCAGTAACAGACGGACAGACAGATACATGAGTGATCATATAAGGATTCAGTCCTCTTTGAAGGAACCCTAAAAACGGCTATAATCACGATCGATTGTGAATTTATGTGGTTCGTTTTTTTAACAAGCGTATGAGCAATCTTCATGAAACAAAAATTGGTTGTCTGTAAAGTCGGTTTACGGACGATAGTTTTACGTGATAACGTGCCGATTGTGCCTCTCTATCGCCACTTTTTCGTGCGTGGAGCCGGTGTTCATCAATTTATAAGACGTGACGTTATCACGTCAAAAACACAGTGTTACACATACTGTTGGATTCCCGACGAAAAAACATTAAAGTAATGTCACACCACGTCACTTCAGTGCAGTGACACAAACACGCCCGTGTGCTCGCGCCCCGGTGTCGCCACACGTTCTTTCGCCGCTCCGCCGCGCCGATCGCCGATTGCGAAGCGCGCACGGGGTGGACGACCTGCTATCTACGTGTACGTTATCGCTACGGTCTAGAATTTCCTGTGTGTCCTATTGATGCTCGCTCGATAGCTGCAATATTGCAATGTGTCGAATTTGGCGATGCATCATGTTCAAATTCCAATCAATAATCAAATTTAAAATTAGTTTTTCTTGATAGTTCAGTGTGTGACAGATTTCACCACCTTTGACTAAAATGTAACTGCCGGTTAACTCTTGTATGAGAAAATAATTGACAACGCATTTATGAGAAATGTCACTTAAACCGACAAATAACTGTTGGAAGAGACCATAAGTTTACAGATTTCAAGTATTGGAATGAATTTAGTGATATTAATAAGCCTTTTTACACAGCACAAAAATTTATAGATCATTCTCAAAAAGAGTAAATAAGGTTATATCGTATAAATATGTTTTCGAAAGCCCCACGGCAAATATAAATTCAAGCAACAGTATTTTCTCGTTCATAATTATTTCTTCATTGATTTTAATGTTAAAATTTAAATTTTCTCATTCGAAATAGTTTATTTGTATATAATGTTGGTATGCTTTACATAATTACATATTTACATCGTCATTCCATTATCATACTAATTAGTATTATTTTCCTTATTCCGTGGTTCAAACTTTGAAGGATTTCTTCTAGATAAAAACGCTGACGACTCACTCAACAGGATGGCAGTAAAGCCTCTTTTTAATCCTCGTATTGTCTCAAGGGATCGACAGGCTGTGTTTGCGCTGGCTTAACTACATCTTCTGGGAAAACATCTCTGCGGTAGGTCGCCCCTGTTTGAATAAGGCTCTGAAAAATTCTAGAATGAGATATGTGTACAGGAACAAACTTTATACGCCGGACTTTCGACTCCATGTTTCGTCATTTGCCGCAGTACGCTTACTATGAAATTTTATCATAGCTAAAAGCTAACGCCAACCGAAATGTGATCGTATCTTTTATTATTTGGTATCCATAGCACTGTCTTTTTGTTTTACCCAACCACAAGGCAGCAAAAAGGATTATGTAATCAGTTGAAATATTTAATTGAAAATAATTATATCAGTATTTATGTATATTTTAACAACTTCAAATTTATGGAAGGAATCTCATAGGAATCTCCATAATTGTAATTATTAATTTTTCAGACATTATTTTTCAAGATTAAATTTATTATAAATAACTTAAAACTCACTAACAAACATGACAATCACTATAAAAAAGGACCTAGAACGCTTGTGGCATTACCTCGCTGGATGGCAAGGCGTATCCTAGTTGCGTCTACCAGCAGAGGGCAGGCTACACTATCTGATATGATGGTGTTTTATTTAAATGTTCGGCCTGTACTCCGTAAAAATCTGAAGTAAAAAAATAGTACCCTTTAATTAAATTTTGGGACAATTATTATGCAATGAAATATAAAAAAATAAAAAACAGATCAAATTCACTCACGTCAAATTCGCCAACAAACACCCAAGTCTCCATCCTCCAAGATTCCAGAAATAACTCACAGATAATCCCACAGCATCCCGCATCCAGGAACGCTTTGTAATCCTCTAATCCCACTTTATCCCGTAACAAAATACCGTGCGGTAGGTGGCTCGTGGAAGGGGCAATAAAGGCTGTTTCATAGGGCAATGAGACCCCTATACATACACCTCATAACATGAAGGCGTAAAATGGCTTTAAAACTTCTAACCACGAAGAAATAAATGTGAATAGTAATAACTGCGTGTACTTTGATTATTAAAATATAGAGTAATATTCATTTATAGTAATAACTGAATGTACTTTGATTATTAAAATATAGAGTAATATTCATTTACTCATTCAGCAGTTTACCAAATGTACAGTATTTGGGAATTATGCATAATCAAGATTTTCATCAAAGGAGCTGAGCAGCGAACGAAAATTTTGAAATAAATTAAATTTTATTTTCAAATACTTGAAGAATATTATAACGACAATTCCGCCGCGCCACATGAAAACGTGGTAATACCTGCTTCTCAACGCACCGGACCCATTGAATTTCTATGATCGCACCGCTGCTCCTGCAGTTTTTTATGAGGTACCCTTGAGGTACCACGCGCACTACGCGAAGTTTCAGGCTTTTATCTACCACTCACGCCAGACTTCTAGAAACCATCGAATGCCGTGCCGCTGCCGCAAAAGACCACCTCCCGGGAGTTCTGTGGCGCCATCGTCCATCTGGGCTGTCATTTACTTCAGTCAATAAAAAAACATTATTGTTGTGTAAAAGGTTGAGTGGAAGAAAAATGCATTCTAATTAACCTTCTGCATTGCGGACAATTTTTGTTTTTGTTTTTATGGAAACAGACACTGTTGGCTATATCACCTACTACATCCGTGATGTCAGCCCATAACACCTTGGTCAACTAGGTGTCATGTCAGTGCTTCCCTTCGGTCGTGTCGGCTACACTGAACTGGACGGAAAACACAAACTCTTTAAATAGCCGTTTCAACCGACCTTTCATTCAGTGCGGTGGTACCAACCCGGGCGGGTTATACCCTACCACCTAGTAAGGTAAGAAGGGAAGGGACCTACGGACCTACGTAAGGTGTTCTTATGATCAGACCGACAGTCGACCGGCCGCACCAATGTGCTACCGAGGCTGACGAATATTGAATGTTGTAACATTATATATATAATTTTAAAGACAATTGTTACCTATCAAATTGCTGCCGGCTATATACATATATATTACATACTTAATGACAAGTAATGTTCCATACTTCCCCGCTAACCCCTCTATACATAAAGTCTCCGTAATATCATCGGCAGTAAAGCTAATCCCACAGGAGAAGGTACCTATCGTAAAGGAAGTGAATATCCTGGACTTTCGCTGGTAATCCAGGATCTAACTCAGACAAATAATTTCGAAAATAGTAGTTCGTTAAGTGTAAATATGGCTTTAGCTGTGCTTTAGCTAGTGGTTGAGGCGAAGATATATTTAAATAGATCTTAATGGATAATCTTCTCTTAATAAATGGATTACAGTCTAATGTTAGTTTTCTCTGTATATTTTATTTGTCCTTTTTATTTAAACGTCGACTTATGTAAGTCCTCAGTACCTACTGTTAATCCGGAAACTTAAAAAGAGTATAATTAATAACAGAGAAAACTTAAAAACATTAGTATTTTATTCGTGTATATATTTTTATTTATTTATATATTTTTATCTATTTATTTATATTTATCTTGTATAATTTGCTGAAATTTTAAATCTACATCATTCTTATTTATTCTCTGCCACTCCACACTCATTCATGATAACCCAAAGGTTGGCTGGAGGAGAGTGCGTACGGCGTTAAGCTATACCTTTTGAATTTTTTTTAAAGTCCAATAAACATATTTTGATTTGATCTTTCTGCGTATTTTCAATTTCCTCACTATTTTTGTATATAATATATACAAAAATAGTGAGGAAATTGAAATTTTTTTATCATATTATGATAAAAAATTACAGTTGAATATCACAAATAACTAACTAAATATTTTTTTCTATATACTTAATATCTTGAAATGTAGGCACGTTCCAAACATCTAAAGGTTGACTGGACGAAATCTCTATGAGGGACAAGTTTTCCTTTGCACCTAAGTTATGGTTTACACTACTGTAAAATTGATGTTGAGTAATAAACAATTTCTAGTTATCTGTCAAATTTTTATTATCAGTCAAATGTAATGCCTGTGTTATGAATAAATGTGAGTATTTAAATTTAAATAAAAATGAAATAATAACAATTGAATAATGCTTTGACAAAAAACTAATGTAATGTACCGTTCGGGGCCGGTCGGTACTTAAAATAATAGCCCCACAGCATCTCTCCCCGTGCATTTCGTAAAAAAGTAACTAAGGTATACGGACAAGATGCCGTGCTAAAGAGCGACAGGCTAGCCACCTCCCACCTTGGCACAATCCTCACACCGAGCCATGCAGCAGGTGGGTGTCTTCGTGCCTTACTTGCTGCTTGATAGTGATCTTGTCCGAACACTTTGCGAAACAACACGGTCGGTTTTGTGCTGTAATTTACCATAGTCCTTGCAGCACAACACCGATTACTCTGCTTACCCCGATTGATGTTATACAGGGTGTGGTATATATTTATATATGCATGTTGTTCAAAAAAATAATCTAAATTAATATTACCTATTAATAAACTATAATATATATAAAATATATTAATAAACTATGAAATACAAATTAATCTTAAGTAATCGTCTTTAATTGTAAGTACATGTATATAACGTGTCCACTACATAAACTAAGGTACCTAATATTGACCACACAAGCCACCACTGAACATGATGCGATGCACACCTAATCGAAATCAAAGAGGTACATATATATCATAAAACACACACGGTGCGCGCAATTAGTACAGTCGATGAAAAAATCGACAGTAAATGCAAAACCCCAACAGCGATGTGTCCAAATTAAAATTATTTATCGATTGGCTATACAATTTTTTTTATGTAATGCGGCATGGGTGTTTTGGCCGGACGGGCCAAAGCACATGCCCCAGCCATCCAATATCATCTCCGAGAAGGTAGGTGCCATACCGGAGACTTCCCTTTGCATTGCTGGCTATAACGGACTGGAGGACTGAGCTAGCCTCATAAATACACTTTAAATTAAATAACACTCATAAAATCAATATTACCAATTTAATTTACGTCCTGAGAGGCAATTTATTGTGACCGGATAAATATATGTATTTTGCACTTTTCGTTCCAACTGTACCCAGCTAGGGTCGACACATTAGTCTACATCCACGACATTGCGCAGGATATCGGGTTACGCTCGATACATGGATGCATTAATTGTGATGGATAAGTTACCTTGAGAAGTACTGACTAGCTGGTCCTAATGTGGTGGTAATCGTAACGCAAACGTTTAGCCGGGGTAATAAATTGTAATAATATTGTATTTCTTGTAAGCACAGTTGTAACACAGGGAATCCTAAATTTTAAACAGGGTTCCATTAGAAACTACATCCTATAGATAAATAATAGCGACTCTAGTAACCCCTAGTAATATTGTATTTCTTGTAAGCACAGTTGTAACACAGGGAATCCTAAATTTTAAACAGGGTTCCATTAGAAACTACATCCAATAGATAAATAATAGCGACTCTAGTAACCCCTAGTAATATTGTATTTCTTGTAAGCACAGTTGTAACACAGGGAATCCTAAATTTTAAACAGGGTTCAATTAGAAACTACATCCAATTGATAAATAATATAGCGACTCTAGTAACCCCTAGTAATATTGTATTTCTTGTAAGCACAGTTGTAACACAGGGAATCCTAAATTTTAAACAGGGTTCCATTAGAAACTACATCCAATAGATAAATAATAGCGACTCTAGTAACCCCTAGTAATATTGTATTTCCTGTAAGCACAGTTGTAACACAGGGAATCCTAAATTTTAAACAGGGTTCCATTAGAAACTACATCCAATAGATAAATAATAGCGACTCTAGTAACCCCTAGTAATTGTAACGAGTGCTTTCATTTGGTACTTCACATGATGCACTTAAAAACAACCGGCCAAGTGCAAGTCGAACTCGCGCACCGAGGATTCCGTATCGCCATGTCAATGTCAGCTCCACTCACGCCATCTATGTATTAGTTAAAATGCTTCATACTTTTTTCGGTGGATGGTGCGCATACACTTTAGTTTCATGTATACGGGGACCCCCGTGAATTTTTTACTTTTTCTTATTTTTATTATTTGTTGTTAGGTATATCGGCCATAATAACACATATTCTGTGAAATTTCAATACAGCCAGCTATACACATTGCATCGCTTAAGGTGGGTACAGACTGGTGCAATGTAACATGGAATGCATCATGCGTTGCAAGAATTTGCCATACACATTGCTGCGAACTGAAATCATCTGAGGCTGCGAAGTAACATTTATTATAACGCGTGTTACATCTAACACGCGTTATATTATAATAAATTCCCATAGTACATTGTTACATTGCTTATCCATCAACCCTAGCCACACATAATCCCAGGCATGACTGGTGGAGGCCCTTAGGATTTAAGATCGCCTTTGGTCACTTTCTACTGTGCAATAAAGTATATTTTCATTACATTTCATTGCTTCATGTAAAATGCACGCTACACGGTCATCCCTGTTGCATTAGCATCGGAATGTGTCAATACAAACAACTGTGACACCGATCAACGCATCTCCACGCCCAGCGCCTATCCATTCCTCTGTGCATAGATCTTTTTCAATATGTTCAGCCTTAAAACTACATTCCCGCGGCTACGCATCATCGCGGCAAAAGGAAAAAAATACAGCCGAATTGAGAACCTCCTCCTTTTTAAGTCGGTTAAAAATGGCTATTTTTCAGTAGAAATTCGTACTTTACACTCGATCGTTTAGGTACATTTTCGCACGCAGCGATTGGCGACGTGAAGCAGTAGGCTATTAAAGCCGAAAGTATGGAACTTTTTCTATGGAGTGATTTATCTGTTACGAAGTAACTATTAAATAATCTGTGGCAAAAGTCTGTGAAAATCCCGTCTGAATCGATTAACTAGTTGTCGATTTAAAAGCGAAAATACTCGTAGAAGTGAATAAAAACCGCGGTAGTATGATAAAAACAATTATGTGGTTGCAGAGCATTGACCTTACCGTATAGTTCACAATAAAAATTTAATACGCAAAAACAACATAATAGAACCATGTTTCACTAACAGAAATGATAATTAACCGAAGAGGCGCGTACGCATGTGTACAAAATGTCGTATAACATTTCACCTTGTTGCCGTGTACCAATGTTCGCGTAGGAAGTAATAACGTGTCTCTAATATTTAGTTTCTTGTTCCGTATGTACGGAGTGTTTGGCCACGTACTTTTGTACGTTTTAGAAATGTCAAAAGACCCCAAGGGCACTCAGGAATTCATCGGAAGACATTGGCGGACTGTGGACGCAAATAGTGGTGCAAGAACATTGGAAGTCACGTTTTTGAATACGGGAGCGCCCATGAACCGTTGGGGATCGAAACAGTTTTGAACTAAATCCATATATGTCGGACCTCTTAGGTGTAAAAAATTTGGTAAAAACGGAAAAAACGTATTCCTAAAAAATTTCGTTCCATTGGTTATTTAATTAAACCATGTAGTTGAAATTTATGAAAATAGGAATTTGTTACCCGACTACGCGAAAAAGGAGGGTTCTGTTTTTCGAGTGTATGTGTATATTTCTGTGTCACGCCCTGTAGCCTAAACTAGGCTCGATGAATTTTAACACATGAAAAGTGTCGTTGGATTCATCTCACTCGCGCGAATTTTTTTCTCATGAATTCAAAATGGCGGCCGTTAGTCGACATATTGTGAAACTTTGAAAATAGTTCTTCTTCAAACCTTCGAGTGCGTTATCATTAGTGTGGGGTGAGCTCGAAAAGGCGATTTAAAAAATATACCACATTTAATGGTTTTGAACTAAAATTAATTAAATAAAAAATTTAATAATTATTTACAAAACCCGACTGCTGAAACAATTAAGGAAAGATCAAGGAACAAGGAAATAGAGTGGAAATTATGTAGTCGGGCGTGTAGAAGGATTCGAATAAACAGATTCGCCCGACTATAGCATTTCCTACTGACCTTTCCTTGGCTCCTAAATTTTTTTAGCCGTCGGGTTTGATAATTTATTTTTTTGTCTCCTTTTCTCTGGGTCTAGATAGTGAAGACTACGCACATTTACTACGGACCTACACACGAAAGTAACAACAACAATGTTGACAAAAATACTATGACCGATGCTTTTTCCAATCTTAAAATGTTCTGGGGTCACAGACATAATAACATCAGCGAGACACAGCTAGTCTATAGGCCTCTTCTATCTTGATGCCCCCTGCGAATTCTTCCACCCGACCTTGTTCTAGTTCCCTCAAGAGACGTCAACAGAAGTACCTACATACCTACATATGTCTCTCTCTTATAATAAGATGGGTTTTCTGTATATTTCTTATAAGAAAAATTTTCTTTTTCAAATGTTTCAAACGGTACGTCGTCGTATTTTGTTCATTGCTTTCAGTATTTGTTTGTCGATTTTTCTGTGCCTTCATTTTTTATTTGCCATAGATCCCGTTTGCTTCCCTACTGCATATAGATAATGTTTTGCTCTGTATTTAATTTTGTTCTATCCCTTTCTCTATTGTTTGGTTTTACATTGTTATTCTTCATTATGTATTCTTGGTTAGTATTGTTTAGTATTTTTCTTCTTTTTCGTGTGTATTTGTTTTTTTGTTTTTTTTTTTTTTTTATTTATGTTAGTAGGTACCTAATATATCGTATATGTAGACTGTAAGTGTAATAATCATTTGACGTAAGTGTATTGTAAAGCGCCTAGCGTATGAGTTACTACTTACTAGGAAAAGGATAGGCTTAAAATCAGCAAGGTGTGCACAGTGGGCTTACTTGTAAGCTGCGCCTAGACCCATTTCACTCAATATCAACTGCATTTCCTTTTGTACTCTTGTTATGTACTTGAACCGAAAAAGTGAAATAAACAAGCATTCTATTTTTGTCTATTTTACTGCAGTTTCAGGCTTTATCTTCTCTTAAGTGTTACATTTCCATTACCGCAATAACGTCATGACAAAATCATCGGAGATAAATCGACTTTAATTGAATAGTTCATAAATTTCTGTATTTACATATACACACACACACACACACACACACACCTTCCATCCCAACCAAGAACAACTCTCTAAATGTTCTTGCTCCCAACGTAACACTTGCCAACTTAACACACGCTGCTCCACGTTAAAGTACTACCGTGCAAATGCTATACAAAATCAACAAACTAATTTCATAATTAAAGTCAAATCATATTTTAACTCGAGTGGAGCCGCGGACAAGGCCAGTGGAACACAAGTGCGACGGGCGCGAACTCATCGACCCCGTTTGCTTGCCCTACTGCGGTTTCAGGCCTTACCTTGTCCCTCTTAAGCCTTCACATCTCCATAACCGCAGTGACGTCGTGACTAAGCTTGGCGACAAAGTCATCGCAGACGAACCGACATCAATATGAGCTAGGATGACAACAGCTGTCTAATTCGATTAAATCGTTAATACGAAATGCGGGCGGCGAGAAATGAAGATGAATGTGTTGCTGTCGCATTCTACCATCTACCTCTCAAACACTGAGAGAAAGGGACATCATAAATACATTCAAAGAAATATATTTTTCGAATTCCGCTGTTTCCTCCTCCAAAACTGGGCCGATATTTCAACATCTGTATTCAAATAAAACATTGCATTTCTGTACCTACGTATTGTTTTCCTGTCATTCCGGAAAATTGTGTAGTGAACGTCTGTTGATGGCTCATAGTTTGAGGAATTTTGGACGGTTGTAACGCCTATAAGAATGATCTTATCAAAGAACTTTAAACGTACAGGCGAATGTGTATAGTATACTTACGTACAGGCGAATGTGTATAGTATAACAAACTCTTTGATTATTATTAATCAAAATCATGACACAATAATACAATATAACAATAAAATTAAACTAAAATTAAGAAATATGAAAAACTAAACTAAAATAATTTATAATCTAAACCTAAAAAAATAATAATAATAATTAAAACTACCAAAATTCCATAATTAAGTTTTTTTTTATGTAAAATTAATATAAAAGAAAATGTGTCAATAAACGAATAAATAATTAAAACTACCTATAAATAATATATTTCATTAAAACATAATTTGCTCTAGTGCCATAATCTTTAAAGTTTTTGTATGAATAAGACACCGGCCTCGTTTCCTCTTAAGGGCGCGCGCGTAAAACTGTAGGGGCATTGTCCCCTTACCATATTCTGGTAGGATAAACACCGGACTGATTGAAGGTCGGTCGAAGCGTAAATAGTTAATGTTCTCCGTTTCGACCAAACGGAAAACACTGGCACGGCATGCCACCTAGTTCACCAAGGTATCATGGGCTGAATAAGAAGTAGGTGATGTAGTCAAACATGAGGTTCCATTAATTAAAAAAATCATTCAGAAGGCATGCACTCAATTTCAAACAGACAGAAGATTATTCTAAAAAGCAATAAAATTATTTAAACATTTCCGCGACGGCACATACCTGACATCTAAATATTTATATCAAACCAATGGCGCCAAGGTATTGACTTCAAAGTCTATCGGTGTTTCAACGCCAAACAGTGCACCGACCAAAGAATTTCAAACGAAAGAAGAGACATCATCTCGTCGAGCCGTAAAAAAAGTGTACACAAGAGACGAAGTGGTGTGCACTAAGATGAAATTGTTGGCAAAAAGATGAAATTGTGTGCTCACAGATGAAATTACGTGGAAAAATATTAAATTGTGCGCACAGAAATTAAATTATGTGCACAAAGGCGAAATTACAGATTATGTGGACTCGCGTTGCTTTTATGAAATTTAATGATGATTGTGATGCAAAATTTGTGCATTTGATTGAAGTTAGGAATTAATTAAATTGTATACATTGACAATATCAGTTCAACGCTTTCATTTATCATTTTTTGACACGAACTAACAGGAACCACCTTGGTTCGATCACACTTTTGGCGCCGCCCATGTTTACATTGACGAGTACGACTCAGAAGGCACGTTGAATCGGGGCGCATAATTCAACATTGTATGATCTCTCGTGACACTTCAAGTTAATTGTCCGTGACATTACCTCCAATAAATATTCACAATATCTTGGCGCCAGACGGTGACAATGAGAATTAATAGCAGTACCTAAAATACTTTACTGATATCCTAACTATACTACAAGTATATCGTTCTGTGTCTTAAAATAACACAAAATTAAAACTACCAGGTCTCCAAAACAGATGTGGTCTCACTGAATGATTCTCAATTGGAAATATCAAATAGGGTTGGGCCGAGCAGTTCCTCTAAGAAGTTTGCAAAAATCATTGTATCTGCGTTTACCTAAAAATAACGCTATGACTTTTCTAAATGTTAGAATGGGCCAACGCCGGAAATAAACTTACTTCGGCCAACATTTTGACGGCAATTTTTTTTAAATTTCATGTAAGTGAAATATGTATGTTCGACATACAGATTGTTCGTTCTCAGTGGTGCCGCAACCACGATCTTGTGGAAGCCGGTTGTGTCAGCTCCAAATCGTTTTAGCGCCTCGAAATTAACGAAATTCCAAACAACGGTGAATAAGTGCGAAAAGTTGGTCTCGAATACTCTCTGCTGTTATTTGAGGCAATTGAAACGGTGAAAGTAAATGGGTCAAACATTAACATGAAATGCATGTCGGTGCAATAATTTATCGACGAAATGAATTCTTCAGATATTATTTAAACTTCAACATGTGTAAAAGCTCTAAATAAACTATATCAATTAATTCCACTGATTTTCTGTAGAGAGTATCTACTTAACACCGTTTTACATAGTTAAAAATGGAGGACTTATTACCTTAGTTAATTTCTTATATTCAACCCGGTGGCCCTCCAGTTAAATTATTTAATTGTGATTATAGTGTTAGGACAGTAATCACGACACTTTGAGAACCAATTAAAATAGCCTATACAAAAATTAACATAATAAAAAATAATGAAATCTAAACAATTTACATAAATACATTCAAATTCCACAAAACAGAATGCAATAAAATATTATTTGGCTATTAGTGTTCATAATTGCTCAAATTTGTGTAGTTACCTAAATGTTGTTTATTAGGTCCGGATCGTAAAACCATAAAATACAGAAGTAGGTAAGTCGTAAAATAAATTATCTAATCACGAACAAACTTGATAACTACCCGCGTGCCCCAAAACACGACACACGACTTTTATTCATTTATCAACTCGTAAAATGTGCATTGTCAATTTTATTTTAATGTCAGGCTGTCAGCCTCGATAGCTCAGTGGTGCGGCCGGTCGATTGTCGATCGTATTCATAAGCACACCTGGGTGCGCTCAGTTCTTGGATGGGTGACCGCTCGACCGTTGGAGGCTGGCCGTGATTCGGGTTCTAGGTAAAACTGTAGGTCCCTTCCCTTCTTACCTTACTGTAGGGTTTAACCCATCCGGGTTGGTACCACCGCACTGAATGAAAAGTCGGTCGAAACGGCTATATAAATAGTTCGTGTTGTCCATCCAGTTCAGTAAAGCCGGCACGACCGAAGGGAAGCACTGACATGGCACCTAGTTCACCAAGGTGTTATGGGCTGACATCACGGATGCTGTAGGTATGTAGATGTAGCCAACCGTGTCAGTTTCCATAAAAAAGAGGAAAATTATCACAAACAGATACCTAGAGCTTCGAAAATAACTGATTTTTAACATGATGTTTATTCTTGTGTAATGGTCATGGATGAGACAGAATTTGGTTTGCTAATTACATTTCTTAAAAAAAGTTGTTACAGTGCCCGGCAGTAAGTAATGCTAATGAACATCGATCTTTAGAGAGAGATAATGCGGTTGTAGAGCGGTGCGACACCTGAAAGACATTACGGCCCCTTTCGTGAACACCGGCAGTTTTCGGCTCGAAGGAAAGTGGTATGAGTGAATGTTTTGGTGGTTTAAAAAAATAATAACCAGGGTTAATTTGTAGAAGATGCGACGCATCTTCTATATATTAACCCTAACCTAATGTTGAGGCGGCGCATGCCGTTTTTGTTACGTTTCGTTTCGTTCGTTTCGAGCCGAGTGTTCACGAAAGGAGCCGCCAATGTCTTTCGGGTGTCGTTTCGGTTTCAGAGCGTCGTCTCTGTCGCACATACACATGCGAGTTCGTGCGACAGAGACGACGCTCTGCAACCGGATTGTCTCTTTCTAATGCACCTGTTCATTACTTGCTGCTGGGTGCTGCACTTTACCTACTTTACAATTAAATAATCAAACCTAATTTAGTAAACATTTCAATATGAATCATTTACCACTTCACACTGTTATCTGTTACTAGAACTTGGAAAGATGACTTGGAAGCGTCAATCTCCGATTAGGTATCTAGAACATCATGCCATTGAGGCCAGACTGATAAGAACACATAGAACATGTTCTTCAGAGGCGATCAATAGTTTCTTACAGGTTTCGGTCAGTCCCTTATTCTTATCTAGGTTAGTCAATTTTGATAAGTCTTGTATTATTTAGTTGTTTTGTTTTTTTTTTTGCTCTTTTTCAAGACGTCCGTCAGTAGGGGGACGGGAGGGGGGGGGGGGGGGGGGGCGGTGGGCTTGTAGTGTCAATGCTAGTAAAATAAAACAATTTTTGTTTTATTTTTCAGTAAGCTACTGTACTCCGTGAATACAATCAATCAATCAATATCAATATCAATATCATCATCATCATCATCATACTATCATATCATATCATCATAATCATCATCATACAAATAATAAATCTGTAAGGGATTGTCATGGAGTAAGTTACTTTGTTTTATGAGACACTACGTCTGTAGACTCTATGTATGATAGTAAAGTAAAACTAAATTTACGATTTTTAGATTTTTTTTTCTGTATGTATATGTATGTTCCTCCATAACTCTTAGACTGATCATTCGAATTCGATTAAACTTAGTACACGCACATTTGATTATACAGGACACAGGATAGGCTAAATAAAATTCAGTTCCGGTGACGTTAAGATGTGGCTCTCATACAAACCGAATTGTTCAGCCTGCCGAAATAAAGGTACGGTAGCGGGCTTACTTATTTTCTTTAAATACGAATTTAACGCGAGCAAAGCCGCGGGCAAAAGCTAGTATTTAATAAATAATATGATTATTGATTTTTAAATTACCGCGGTTGTTCTGATGATGGGCCATGCGTTTGAGTCAAAACGTCGAGCCGCATAGATCGGAGAACGATATCGTAAATAAATCATAAAATGTTTACTAATGCAATAGTGAACAGTGTAACAGACATGAAATGAAATACTGAAGAGTAAATATTTAACAAATGAAGTGACAGTTACCCATTGACTTATTACGGTGTCATACCTCAAAAGAGGAAAAACTGAACCCTTATAGGATCACTCTCGTGTCTGTCTGTCCGTCTGTCACAGCGTATTTTCTCCGAATCTAATGGATGAAAAAAGTAGAAATTTGGTACATACCTATATAGAGTTTAATGACCCAATCTAAGGCGTAAATGAACGAATTGGTGTCAATTTTGATGGACAAATTAAAAAGGTTTTTCAAGTGCATTTCAAGGTTTTTCTGTGATCTACACGTGTCTATGGAAACAGCAAATACAAGAAATACAAAAAAAAAATTTATAATTTAAAAAATTATACTTTAAAATATATTAAAGAAAATTATACGAAAATCGAGCAATCCCTCGAATACAACTTAAGGCGAAACTGGTGAGTCCAAAATTTAAAAAAATATAGCGTCTCTATTATAATTTACTGCATAACCTAAACGAAAATCCTAAGGGAAAACCCTCTCTACGCGAGTTCGACTCGCACTTGACCATTTCTAAGTTATCGCAATTTCAAAGATAATGTGTTAAGTAGATGGTATAAAAAATTTCACCTCTATTAATGCAAATAGCACTGACATAGTCAGATTTGGAATGCAAAACAAGGTATTACAAGGTTTCAAGTGAGACTTTATCAAGTTTAAGTTGTTGAAAAGTTCCACTGGAATATCCTTCGAAGATCTCTTTGCTTTTCTCATTACATAATTTACATATACGCATAAATTATATAAGTTAAACATATCATATCACGTCATTCGGCGTGTACAACACATTGGACATGTTTTGGTAATTTTCCGTTATACCTACGCGAAATGGTACCTATTTACCTCGTTTACCTAGATTCAGCCGTCTGAGATTTACCTAATGGTATTTTATTTATTTGCTTACATGTGTAGGCAATTGCGGTATTTGCCGTTATTAGGTACTCAAGCACACAAATATTTAGATAAAACTTGGAATGCATTGGTGGAAATATTTTTTATTTCATATTATCCTGTGAATTATTTAGTTTTTTCAGATCAATTTGTGTCTTAATTTATTAAATTATTTTTCTTTTTTAGGTTTAATGAATCTTATATTTGAGAAGATGGCTTTCAGATAAACTAATGTTCTTTATTGTAAATATTTATAAATCAACAAATTGTTAGAATTTATGATCTAGTTTGATCTGACCTAGAATGTATTATTCGTATTTATATGCGGATTTCCGTTCATCATAAAACGTTAAATATTGATTTAGCATTATGCTAAATTGCTGTCAATGCATAATGATACAATACATTATTCGATATCATATTCTGAATCATACACTATGCATGCAGCTCGTCTGTGCAACCAGCTGCCTGTCAATCTCTGTCTCTCTTCTTCCCATTTACACTTTCAACATTCTTTTAAAGAAGCACTTCCTGTCCTCGAAACTTTTGTGATCCAAAACGACTTATCCTATGTTCACAGTTTGTAAATATTTATGTAAATAGTAGATATATTCAGTATATCCTTACTTATGTATATATCTGGTATATACTCGTAATATAACATCTATATCGTACGTAATTATTGAAGTTAATATAATGTTTTGTATAACTGTACCTATCTCATAATAATATGTATATTCCCACCCGCCACTCACCCAACAGTTATTTTGCCCATATTTTTACCTGAGTGCAATAACTATATACAATACAATCAAATATTATTTACGTTTCTCGAATCTAGAGTCTTCTACTCTATAGCCACTTCATATAATCCGAAAAGTTTATACAATCTTCGCAAATAGCGTGACCGACGAGGATAAACAAACTATAAAAGGCAACAGTTTATATATTGATTCTCTTTCGAATGACTGGTTATGTTGTAACAGGTAGGCAGCAAGATCGAAAAGGTTTAATTCTATAAAACTGTTACAGTTAAAGTATACAATTAAGTAACCCAAATCAATTATATTAATAGGGTCGGTCGTGTGTGGCATACTGCCTGCCGCTGAATTCCGGGGAAAAAGCGGTTTTTGAAGAGCTTTTTTGTGGCAAAAATAATAACTTAATTTGCGATGGCGCCGTTCCACATCAAATTGATTTGTATCCATTTGAAAAAAAAAATAAAAATATTAATCTCTTTATTGGAGCCTGCCAGGCTCGCGTTCACTTTACTAGAATTTTTAGGCTTTTGTGATGGTTAATTTCCGGTTGTTTTTGTGTGATTCAAAGTTTAAAATTTATTCTTAATAGTACCTACCTATGTTTATTTCAAAATTAGATCCCTATTTCATTGTTGCACGAAAGTACTGAGCGATTAAATATGTGTCGTAACCCTGGAAGAAATGTTTCACAATCTCTAACTGTCCTAAATAAATAATTACATTTCGTTATCTAAACGAGAAAACCGATATTTTTAATTAAAAAACACAACATATTTCACGCCTTAGTAACCTGGGCGGGGGGCGGAGCACACGGTCAGAAATAATTTAGCTTAATTTAATTTTTATGGCGGTACAATATTATTTATTTGGAGGTGTTTTAAATGTTTCTTTATCATCGGTAATATATCTTTGACTAAAGACGTTAATACATAATATATGTTATGTTGCAATGCCTCACAATACATAATCTACAATTTGTCATTACTAGATTTAAAATTACTAAAAGCTATCAAATAGCCGATTTTACCAACTCCGTTTAAGTGTTGGTTAACAATTATCTTTCGGTTAAAATTACATTGAACTTATAAGTATGTGTGTAATTTCACACTATCCATCAACCTTACCCACAATCCCAGGCATGTCTGGTAGAGAATGTCCTTTGGCTTTAAGTCCGCCTTTTGTCATTTCTTATTCCAGTGCAGTGCAATAAAGTTAATTTTCATTTCGTTTGACATTTTTTTTATGGAAACTGCCACGGTTGGCTACATCACCTACAACATCCGTGATGTCAGCCCATAACACCGGGTGAACTTGGTGTCACGTCAGTGATTCTCTTCGGTCGTGCCGGCTACACTGAACTGGACGAAAAAGCACACATTTCTCATACAGCTGACAACTGAGTTAACTGAGTTAACATGCAATTACATTTTATCCCAAGATGTTGAAATCGGCCCTTACCTACCGACTAAAATAACATACAAATCCACAATTAGAGAAGCTGAAAATAATACAGTTTTATCCATGAATTATTTTAATTTTTATTTAATTTTGTTTATTTAATTTATTTACGTTTTCTTCTGTTTTCATTTTTACTATTACCTGTAAAATAAATAATGTGATTCCTCATACAGTTTTAGCTATTTCGAAGTACACGGTAGATCAAGTTTTTTAAAGCACAAAATATTGAGTTTGTTTCACAAGCGTATTAAACTGATAAAAACTCTTAAGATACTCAGGCGAGGAAAGAACAATTCGACCTAGTTTGAATAATTTCCACAGTCAGCATAAGCAAACTCAGTGGCGTGATGTCAAACACGTCGGCAACCTTTGAGGCACAACACTCGTTGTAGTTCCAATGACACAAATATGCATCGTGATAAATAAATCAGAAAGATGAAAAATTATCTATAATTATTGATTTATCTATATTATTACATATAATCATATATCTATTTTAAATTTCTTATCATACAGCGAAATTGCATCATAAAAACCAAGCAAGTCCTCATAGCACAACACCGATTACTCTGCTTACCCTGATTGTCGGGATACAGCGTATGTTATGTATGTATGTAAAAACCAAGCAGACCTGTGCCGTCATACTTCTCTGTACACGGCGGACTTAGTGCAGAATAGGTACTTCTTCTAAGTTATTCCAGTACTAATTCTCACACTCAAGTATTTTGCTACTAATACCTACTTACATCTCACTATATTATATCGACTCTCAGACATCCAAAAGTTGTCTGGGGGACATTTCTGTAAGGGTTATGTCCGCCTTTGCACCTCATATAAATATTAAATTGTGCTTGTTTCTGCAAACAAATTTAGAGCAATAAAGTATTTCCCATCTTTCTACAATTCAAATACGATTACAATGGTAAAAAGAACATGCCAATATATTATATTAAGATATTTTAGGGTTAGTACCTGCGCGACCGAGCTTCGCTCGGCGTAGAACACTAAATTGCATTTTGAAAAAAAAAATCCTTTATGTGTGCAACCGGATTTTTTCATAGATGCCACCAATCTAACTTGTAAAATAAAACATGATCTAAATTCAAAATTTCATCCAATTCGTTACAGTCTTTTACAAGAAACCAATGTATAGCGCGGTTTTCTCAACCGTCCAAGAATGCGGCGCGCACCCTCCGCTCTCCGCCTCCACCGTACTGACGGGCAATTGCGGCGGGGGGCGGAGAGCGGAGGGTGTGCGCCGCATTCTTTCGAAGTGAACGGTTGAGAAAACCGCGCTATAAATCTACATGCATACAATAATTGCTCACTTCAAGTAATTTGGGCTATAAGCGAACATACAAATGGCAGACATGTATTTTATACAATGTATGGAAGTGATACAAAGAAATATTACTTACTTCTTTAACATTTATACATCCAGTTAAAAAACCTTTGTCTGATGCATAAAAATACGTTTGTAATAATAAACAATGATTCACATGGCAATCAGCAAATAAAAATTTGAATTTCGAATGTATTTCCCAAAATCCATATGAAAGTCGAGCCACTCTCCTCGCTCTCAGTTATTTTAGTGACGGCACATTACATTAAAACAACTAAGATGGCGGCGAAAGTGGTAAAGTTTGACATAGGAAGTGTCGCACCTCGGAAACCCGCCGGAGCAAACATTGTGAAATTCTCACAGTTGAAGGTACTCCGTAAGACTAGCGTGGGAACTAAGCTGATGACAAAACATTGGGACCCTTTGTTGAGACCCTACAATAAGAATTTGAGGAACATTGACTCAAATATTTTGACGAAACGAAAACAAACGGTCAGTGTCAGAAGAAGTGTTGAAAATCAACATACGGGAAATAATTTTCACACAACAGCTGCGTTTAAGTGGAGCGTTTTGCCTTCTCGCCGTGACACGGAAGCATACACCCTCCGCTTTCCTACGCCCCGCTCCTACTGTCACTTGGCAACTTACTATATGAGCGGAGCTCTGACACTGAGTGTTTTTCGTAGTTTTTCGATGTTGGACTATGGAGAAGTATTCTTGGTGTTGCAAGATAAGAAAGCAAATTTTTTAGGATTCCGTATCCATTTGGAAGCCTATTACTAAGCCTGCACCGCCGCCTGTCTGAGGAGGCGAGCAACTATTATTAATCTGTGGAAAATATGGCGGTACAGTCGTTTGAATGGCATATCGCACTGAAGGACTGCCAGATTTAGGTGATCGTTGGTTTCTACATCGTGGTTGGTTTAATATCGGCGGTACAAGCAAAGGGAAATTACTGTATTCTTTTTTATGAAAACCAGCATGCATGGATATGCCGAGGGTCCAATGGTGCAGTCGACAGAGCCAACATCACCTCTCCTCGCGAAACCACGCACAGTGAGATGCCGTGCAAGCAGATTTGCGGACTGTTGCCGGAATGTCTTGCCTAATGAATGATACGACGACGTTTGAAGATCCCCGGGTTACAGGATTCGGGAAACATTCGGCGGAAGAAAAGTTACTCACCCTGTCGGTGCGACAAAGGAACAGGATATCTTGCCTTCAAGGATGTGTATTGGGCTGATAGCAGGTAGTGCCAACTGACCATGCCAGGTTTCATAAATATTTGTTTAATAAAAGCTATCAATATTTTTTTTACAATTGATACTAAGGTGTTTTAATAACAGAAGCTATGATTAAGTAGGTAGCAATAACGTACAAGCCGAAAACATTATGTACACATTTTCGTCGTGGAATAAATTTAAGTTATTATATAAGACGTAATCGAGGATTTTAAGATTTGCATAAAACGAAACACACTATACTTGTTGTCATTAATTTTCCTTTCGTAGAGTCAGAGTCATTGAACTCGCTATCGGTTACATTGCTAAGTATTTTCAAGGCTGCCTTTAGTAAATATTTCGGTACTAAACATTTCCTAACTCACGTCGACTATGTCACGGTCTTACTATTGCGCCATCCGGGCATTAAAATGTTCCAAATGCATAATATTTACATACGCATGCATACAATCATGCTGTATCCCGATAAATCAAGGTGAGCAGAGTAATCGATGTTGTGCTGTAAGAACTCGGGTGAATTATCGCACAACACAGACCACCACCTTCAGCAAAGTTTTAGGACAAGATTACTACGAAGTAGCAAGTATACGGCACGAAAACAGATACTGCATGACTTGGTGAGAAGAGATAGGACCGTGCTAAGGCGACAGGTGGCCAGCCCTGCTCTTTAGCACGGCATTTCGTCCTTATCGCTTAGGCTCTCAACGAGCGGCAAAAGGGGACTGACACGAATTCGCAATTCTTCGAATTGAATTGATGACACAGCAGCATGTGTACGATGTCTTGGATTATAGAGCATTTGAGAATTAACTGAATCGAAGATGTCACAACACTGAAGATCGATGTCGCGGATAACGAAAATTGGAGATAAAACAAGCATTTTGTCGCTACCGTTCACTAGATAGCACTATCTACCGCAGTCACAAATTTCGGGTATGTTCGTTTATTTAGTGAATCCGTTTCGAGTGATTCGTCGCGTCGTGGTCATTTACACTGGTATTTACACTAGCTTAACTCCACCGGGTCATGAAGCAGATGGGTCTTCGTGCCTTACTTGCTGCTTAATAGTTATCTTGTCCTAAATTCCTAATACATTGCTCTAAGTGGTGGTCGATGTTGTACTGTAATTTACAAGAGTACTTGCAGCACAACACCGATTATTCTGCTTGCCCCGATTGTCGGGATACAGGGTGCGGTATGTATGTCGTCGTCCCACCTGGCGGGCGGTCTTCGTGCTTGGTCCACGGCCGCCAGTGTAGGACACGGTTACTCCAACGGTCGTCGTCACTTTGGCTAACGCGCCCAGCCCACTGCCACTTGAGCTTAGCCTCACGGTGTCTAACGTGGGATACTGGAGCACCAGGTGTGACGACGACATCAACTACGTACAGTGGTTCCGTACCGCTGAAGGCCGGGATGATTGGAGGTTCATTTTAGAGGTGTATGTCCAGCAGTGGCGGCCTACACGCTGACTGATTGACTGACATGGCCAATGGACACATATTGTACGTGTGTTCAATAATAGCACGTACAGGTAGGTTGATGATGTATGCAGTAAATACTATTACTTGGCTTACACTGTCTTGTGTGGGCATAAGCAACTATGTAATGCTGTTATAATGTCTGCAATAAGTTCTAACAGCAGATTAATGGTGTTGGAAACATCTTCATCTATACATGATACTCTTTTTCAAGTTATCTTTCATTTTATATTAATCCAAAAAATTATTGCAAAAAATTAAATCAATAAAGACACATATTAAAAGTGTATCCTTCTAAGTTTCACTATCAAATCCGAAAACAATAAGATAAAACATATCATTGGCATGACATGATGAGACTTTCGACACTCTGACTTTCCTTTACAGCATTTTGTTACTCGGTACATTTATCATCGGTAGGTACTCTACAACAAGGTGAGCGTCATAAGTTCACAAGAGTTCTTCACACGACATAAATTTATACTTGTTGGTTTTCTATTGAACTCTTGTTAAATTGAAATTTATTATTATCAAGAAATTCTATCGGGCAGGTATATATATAATTACTAATTAGAATATCGCAGGCATGGTGTATGTGGGTAGTTTGATATTTTTATTAGCTCTTGTTTCCCCTATTTCTTTCGTTACTACTACTACTCTCTCTCTTCTCTTTTTGTAACTTGTTATTTGTTTTTTTTTTATTTCTTATTCTTTTATGCATTGCTGCCACTTTATCTTCATGTGTAGGTAATCCGTGCCTAACGATGCTGGAGGCAGACTTAATTATTATTGTGTGTATCTTTCTGCCTTTTCTTTTCTGTTTGTTTCTGTTTGTTTTTAGCCCAATAAATAAAATAATATACAAATAAAAATATCATCTAACTATAACCTACTATTTCGTTTTTATGTTCCTCTGCTACAGCACGACCTAAGCACATCCTGTCTCTATGTGACAAACATCATAATTTTCCCCCCCGTCCTACAAGCTCCAATGCGCGGTCGTGTGGGTGAGAATTAGCGCCAGTATACCGAGCTTTACCTGTTGCACCAGCTGGACATTGACCCGACTGAACATATTGACATATTCCTATAGTTTCACACGTCCACTTCACTCTACCCGACCCCCAGCAAGCTTCTACCTACTCGTGTACGAGTCTGTGTGCGCGGCTCGCCGGCCGCCGCTACTGCCGTGGAGGATGAAATCTGATGAAGGATGGCATTTGCCATTCTAGCGACAATGACATTGGATGTTGACGTTTTTGATAATAAACAGTACGGATCAACACTGGCGAATGTTGGTAATTTGTTGGTGATAGTCTAGAACAGACGAAAGGAAATATTGTCAATAATTTTGAATAAGAAGAAGAAATATGCGGGACAGGAAAAGACACTCCCGTATCAATTTGAATGAATAATAATTAAAAATTAATTCTGAAAGTTGAGTCAGGAAAATGTTGTTCAGTTAGTAGAGAGGTTAGTAGGACAAGAGATTAACACAATGACCCGTTTACGTAGAAACAACTCAACAAATTAAAGTAAATTTATGCACACGCAAAGGACGTGTCCAAAGAAATATACGTTTCACGTCATTCTAACTACTGGGTATGAAAGCTTTACCGTAGATAGGTACTGCCATTGTTGTTTGCGTAATATTTTTTTTTCCTGACCACGCAAACTTGATTTGTCGTGTTCGAGTGGTTGACTGCTAGCTTTAATAAGAATTCTGACGTCGTTTATTTGATCACACAGGACGAGAAAATGGCCCTTGCAAAGACCAACTGAGAAAGTTTAATATGAAGACATCGGAACGTATTTTCTTTTAGAGTTTTCGTGTGTTCGAAAATAAAATTCAAGGTTTATAATTAATAATATTAAATACACTTTCTGCTGTAGATAGTGATATGATAATATATGAAAGCATATCAAAAGAATTAAAAGTTGTGGGATGAATGAAAGTTATAGGTTATTTTTATTTCATTTAAAATTAATTTTACAAGCTTTAAAGTTATTATAGGTTAAGTATTAGAAATTTGAATATTGAATCCTTGAAATTTTGCAGCGAAAGCAAAGTGGCTATTACATGCGACAACCTCGATACATTTTCACAGAAAATCATCAAATAAATAAACATGCAACTATGTAATGCCGGTAAGTCCTAGCGCAAAATAAAGTAACACTTTACTGCGATTTCAAATATTGTGGGCGTATCAACCTAACCTAGACATTCACTACGCATATTTTAAAATCGACCTATGCAAATGGGAACGCCCACGCTTCGCACATATTAGTATTTCGCGATTATCTCATTAGCCAGTGTTACCAGCTCGCGACTTTCTTCAACATTGTGTGGTCTTTTAAGACGAAACACTGAAGCAATGATTGCTTTGTAATAAGTGCTAATGTTAGTTACAAAATATCTAAGCAATAGAAACACGTGTACTGTTATCGTCTACTTGCGGAATTTCAAAGGAATACGAATTTTATTGCTAATCTATTCGCACTTATAATGACAATCTATGATGAAATTCTTCGATAATCGATTACGAAATGTGCAAACACAAAGAGCATACTTATGCAAAATTTGTGAACAAGACATTTCAGGAATAGTGACAAATTATTAATCTATTAGAAATGCGTATTTACGAGTACGTAGTTTGACAATTGCTTTACTTGAATAAGTAATCTTGAATATCTCAAGAAAGCAATGAATCGAAAAGGGTGTACAATTTGTACAACGGTGTCAGACTGGATAACGACATTGCAGAAGTACATACTGATCTAGATGAACTTACAAATTATGAACAAATTATGGCAAACATATGAAAGTAAAGTTAGACTCAAAACGCAGTGAGAGAAAGAAATCTTCAACGAGATGTTTTATGTAATTCAGTTTTGGTGACAACTTTGGGCACAATCATGCTCTGACCAGCAAATATCACCTGCGAGAAGGTGCAATATCGGAGATTTAACTTTAGATTGCTTGATAATGCTGGCATACCGGAATAGAGGAGATCAGCTTCAGTAGCTCAGTGGTGTGGTCGGTCGACTGTTGTTAAGCAACCCTGAGTGCGGTCAGTACTTGGATGGGTGACCGCTCGACCGTTGGAGGCTGACCGTGGTTCGGATTCCAAGTAAAACTGTAGGTCCCTTCCTTCCTTACCTTACTAGGTGATAGGGTTTATCCCAACCGAGTTGGTACCACCGCACTGAATGAAACTTCGGTCGAAACGGCTATGTAAATAGTTCGTGTTTTTCACAACGACGCGACGTATCAAAATCTCTTTGGTTTTTCATCTAGTGCAGTGCAGCCGACATGAAATGAAGGGAAGCACTGATATGGCACTTAGTTCACCCGGTGTTATGGACTGACATCACGAATGTTGTAGGTGATGTAGCCAACCGTGTCAATATACATAAAAAAAAACAAAAAAAAAGATCACAACCAAGGTAGCTTCGGCCATATAGCGCGGTTGTACCGAGACAGTCGGCTACAATTTTAGCCTAACCTACAAGATGGTCTAACTGGATGAGAGGAGTTTAAAGATGTCAGTCGAGGAAGGCAGGCAGAAAATAATGTGAAAGTAAAGGAAGAGATAATACACCCAGAAGCAATTTAAAGCGCAAAGATCACATGGCAGAGCCAACCCAGGTCGACGGATGGCCAGGAACAGCGGTTGAAGAGGAGGCAGTTGAAGTGTATGAAAAAGGAGAAAAAAATTTCAAATGAAGTTTACTCACGTTGATCGCCCTCGGAGGAGCTTGCCATGACAGTGCCGTTGATTATGTTGACGTAGTGGTGAGAGCACCGATTGTAGAGGCGCACTGACCGCACCATTGACGGCACCGCGCCACAGATCACCACCTGCCGAAACCGTCAAATTTAAATAGAACGAATGGGAATATAAACCACACATTACAACTAATGAGTGAATGGATGAGCGGAATACCGCGTGTGGTGGCGTGCCTTGGGAGAGGCCTATGTCCAGCAGTGGACCGATACAGGCTGATGATGATGATGATGATTACAACTAAATACATATAAATTACTTAAGATAAGATAATTGTTTATTTAGCATATGTTCTTAACTTAAATGTTATATTAGTACAGTTAATTAAATAAAAAAAAAATCAGCAGTGTGAAATATTAATAGGGTAGAAATAGAAAATAAGAAAAAAAATGTTTTAATTAGGTACTTAATTTTACGTAGAGGGCGCAAAATTATCTGCATTATAGTGAGTAGTTACTGTTAACAATGACAGTGAACTGAATAGGAGTACTGCACCAAATGAGCTTGTAAATATTTCTTAATTAATTAATTTTTATTTGAAAGATAAAAATGTCTTCTATACCCCTTCCAATGTTGAACAGACACACATAAGCGATCCTACGTTCTATGAGTAGTGACAAGATAAAACGCAGACAAATAAATTGATCAACTGATTTAAATAAAAAAAGTTTGAATAAATTAAAACTAAAGGCACGTCCTTGACCCGAAACATCCAAGCCTACGAACAAACCAGAAATGTTTTAATATTTGAAATGTATATTGTGTGTACCTCCATACATAATTTTAAATAAGCCGTATATCATTTTATAACCTGTAATTAATAGACACAGTAATCATATATTCTTAATAACATATTATAGTGTTAATATGATTTATTATTATTTTTGCAAAAATATTTACACCTTGAAGGGTCCCAACTTTTAAACGTGTATAATATGTTACACCTTGGTATATGTAAGATAATATATATATATAAGATAATAATAATTTATATACGATTAAGTAAAGAATAATAAAAAAGCCTTTGTGCTTCATATAAATATGCTAATTCCTATAAAATGTTTAGGAGCAATAAAGTATTTTCTATCTATCTATAATTCGCTGGTCCTAATTCAGACAGGAATACGATTGAATGAGATGACATCACGGGTGTAGTCAAGTATAGATATGTAGTCAAACCAGTCAGGTTCCTTAAACAATATAAATTCCTAATGTGTCTTCTAAACATTTTTTTCCGCCAACGAAGACTCTCTGAGTGGCCTTTTGAACATTCGAATCGTGAGAGAAATGCCAACTTTCTCCTCTAAATCTATAATGAACAGTGCCATATCTCCCTTGGCCACCTTTATCTCATTACCGACTGATTACGATCGAATCCCCATCTCGGGACCTGTGCAACCTCCTGGATCGCGGAGGTCGCCGGTCTCATTTAGCTTCTTCGCCTTTACAGTATTGTGCGCCTTTTAACTGCGAGTCGTTTCCACAATCCGCGACACCGCTATAAGGAAACAATCGATGCTTTTAATAGGTCAACCTAGGTGCAATTCATCAAACACATGTCTAAACATTGCGGAAATGACAAAGAAATTTACTCGTTATGTCGAGGGAAAATTATTGCTTTTACCTAAATTTAGTTTGTGGCGTAAGGTCTTTATTGAAATTTGCATGCGGTGTCACATTCAGATGAGAAAGCACATTCGCTACCACAGGGCTGTGGTCTGGCTTGGGGACTCACTACCTGATATTGTATTTCGCGTAATTTCAATGTATGTAAGTCATATTAAATTGGTTCATATTTAATTGAAAATTTTATGTTTAGTATTTAATTTATACTAAAAGAGCTCTAGAAGGTTTCTTGTCAGATTATTCCTTATATATTGTATTGCTGGACGAAACAAAAATTACGATGAGCCATAATCTGAATACTGAATACGCATTAATGAAATATTGATAACGTTCTGTGTTCTTTATGGCGAAATACATATCTGAATCTGAATCTGAATCAGGAATGTGATTAAGTTTAAAGGTTACGCAATTTCGAATACAAATTTATAGTTATTTAGAATTTGACTAACACCGTATATATGATTTTTTGTTTACATTTGTATGATCGTTTTCCATTGCATTCTTTGTTTGGAGTGTTTATGTAATTCACGGGAATTTAAGATTTTGTTCAACGTCGTCATTAAAAATTGTTAAAAGTTGATGATAAAATTTTGAAAAATATAATATTGTTTCTGTTTATTTTTAAAATTACATAACGCTTGCGGCACGAGAACCCTGCATTGACGTATATTTATGTTGACTTATTTCAGAACAGAGATAAAAATCTTAAAAGATTATATAGTAGCGATAGATAACTTTGTTTGTTTGCTATCATAAGATAGGCTACAGAAACATTTAGGCAATTTTTTCTTTGTTGATGGGAAACAAATGTAGGGAACGACTATGAATAACAAAGGAGTGTAATTAAATGTTGATAATTTTTGTTGTCGGAAAAAGTTTTGGTTCACTAGGCCCCTTGGAAAACTATCGTGATGGTAAATAGGCTATATAAAGTCAATCTGATCAACCGTTTTCGATTTTAACCTTTACAGACAGACACATATTGGATACTAGCTTTTGCCCGCGGCTTCGATCGCGTGAAATTCGTATTTAAAAAGAAGTAAGTAAGCCCGCTACCGTACCTTTATTTCGGCGCGCGCAACAATTCCGTTTGCATGATTTTATTTAGCCTATCCTGTGTCCTGTATAATCAAATGTGCATGTATTAAGTTTCATCGAATTCGGAAGATCGGTTTAAGAGTTATGGAGGAACATACATGCAATACAGAAAAGATTTCTAAAAATCGTCAATTTAGTTTTAGTATCATACATAGAGTCCACAAACTAAGTATATCATAAAACAAAGTAACTTACTCCATGACCATCCCTTACAGATTTATTATTAGTATTGATATGAATGACACTGTCTACCACTGCAGTGAACAATGTTTGGGCGCGTCGTGAACTTCGCGATAGGAGGGTCAGCGTTCGCCCCCGCGACATTGAAACGGATCATCTGGTCTGGGCTGCTATAACCGAATTGACACTACGCCGATTAAGAATATTCACGAATTGCGAATGAATGCATGAACTGGCCAAAATTATATGAGCACACGTAAACGCTACAGAACTGAGCGCGGAGGGGTTTTCCTTTTAACATCTGAAATGAAACATAATCAAACATAGAAGACAAACGTAATAATATATAAACGACATAAAATAATTCGTACCATACTAGGTGGTAATAAGGGTAGGGTTTAATCCGCCCGGGTTGGTACCACCGTACTGAATGAAGGGTCGGTTGAAACGGCTAAGTTCATGTTTTTCGTCCTGTTCAGTGTAGCGGTCACGACCAAAGGGAAGCACTGACATGGTACCTAGTTCACCAAGGTATTATGTAGTCAGGCATGTCATTTTCAATTTTAAAAAAACAATGTTACGAATATTTCATTGGCACAAAGGCACATTCAGAACGGGTCGTCACAATGATTGTTTTGTCGCCCAAAATCACGCGATTTATTTAAAGGAATAATCATTATCATCTATCTCCACAATGGAAATAAGAGGACATTTATTGAAATTAGTAAAATACTAGTATTATTTACGTGATAAACTGCATTGAAATACTGATATAATATATTTTAGCGGACGCAAATGTGCGTCTTATCTCTACACTATATCTGATTTACAAGTATTTTAAATGATTTAATTCTTTCGCCAGCAATACGTGGGCCACGTATAGAGATAGGTACCTATCGAGTTTCTTACCGAAAGTCTAATTTAAATAATTTGTCAATTTAATTTGAATACGTCGTCTCGACGGAACAGGGAACATCTTAATTTGAGAAAGATTGCGGCAATAAATCAAAGCAAATAATCATATTAATAATTTATTATATTCTAATTAGTATTCTGAAAGTGTGCGGGCCGGCGAGCCGCAGTTTGAGAATATAATGAGCCCCCAAAAATTGTGATAGATTTTTATTGTTTTTGGTTTAAAATATTCGATCGATACCATCAATTCATCCTCATCATTAATTTATTGTCATACGCACAGACAAGAGATCTGTCGCCATACGAGATTACGTAATGTAATGACTGTTCTGGCTAGCTTCACTAGATGGGATTAATAAATTTAAAAAATTGTTTTTTTTTTATGACCAGTGTATTTCATTTATTTAGAATAACAAAATGAACAATTAAAATTTACAGAAAATTAATAAAAAATTAAACTAACTAAATTAATCGCTAACATAATGATAATAATTTTAAAAAAAATCCATTAGTATATAATCGATTTAAACTAAACGAAATTAAATATAAAATTATGAATAAAATTATATCATTCTAAAGGTATTTCGTAAACCAAGCTTATACAGGGTGTTTCAGGGTAGGGTTTCGTAACTTCAGAGCTCGAAAGGGGTCCATATTTGAAGACGAAAAGCTCTGAAACTTTTTCCCAGATTCAGTCATTTTATAGTACTTTTTGGTGAAAATCGTTTAATCGGTCTTTCGTGGACGGTTAACGTCCGCCTTTATTAAATAAAACTAAAATTACTAACTTACATACTTATATCTAGTAGAATTGAACTGCATGTAGGTAAATTCCAAAAACTTTAATTTGAATGACATCAAAAGGAAAAGGGGACTGGACTAGGTCATTGCACTCCCTAGACTGTTGTCAAATCTCCTGTCAAATTTTTATAAAAATTCATTGTCCATCGAGTTTTTTAAAAATTTTCAATTTTTGTATGAACAAAAATATAGTATTTCGATTTGAGTGATAAGGATTTTTTTCTTCTAATAATGAGTCATTTCTATTCCTGAAGTTTTCTCAAGCCTATCCTGAAACACCCTATAGGTATAGTCCCAACATTTCAAGTCCTTGAAGTATTTACACTGTACAGTAAGTTCGCCTTCTGTATAGCAAAACAAATTATATACACATTTATCACTTACACTTTCACTTATTAAAAAAAAAATTTACATGTTTAAATATTAAAGTAATGTTTTAATATTTAAACAATTCCTAACGTTAGATATTATTCAAAGTAAATATGAAACTCCCACCAGCGATGGAGGCGTCGCGTGTGATAACACGCGGCGCGTCACAGATAGTGCGGCCTTTAATTTGTTTTACAATAAGGAAGGAAAATCATAAATACAGAAGTTCCAGTACAAATATTTGCCGGTTCCGTTTTATCTAGAGCGTGTTGTGTAACGCAAACTATCTGCATTTTATAACCCAAGATAAAGGTCGATAAGACATTTTGAATGTTCCTTGAGCCCTTACGTACGAATCTCCTTGGCCTAAAAGAGTTATTAAATGTAAAATATGTGACTAGTCGTTTCCGCGGCTACACATTCCGGTCAAATCCTTAGATTTGCCAAAAGACGTCAGTGAGGACCCGTTTTGAATTGACTGTGTAGTTCTCGACTTAAAATAGCGACCATAGAATCGATGAGACGACGCGCGACGGCAAAGCGGATCGGTCGGTGGGTGTGCCTTTAAAATGTTTTCCCTTTATGATAACAACTAACTGTAGCACTGGTTTAGGAGAGGATACTTAATTTATTATACCTAAGCAGGTAGATGAAATCTGATATTGAAAGAAATTAAGACAGATGTTTTTATTTTCATTTCATACAGATTGTTTTTATGTTATTGCTCGCATTTTCCTAAAAATATACGAGTATGTATAAAATGTTATGTGTTAGTTGGCTTCGCAATGAAAAATTTCCTGACAGGTGCATTCCAAACGCCCCCCTGGAAGGACCCGAGGCTGTACTTGGGGGGAAATATATAACTTTTAAATTTTGCAGAACTATATATTATATTATTGCATACAAAATTATAATGCTTCAAAATTATAAAATGAATTTTAAGTCCAAGGCCCATACATCTAAACTTTACCTTGCCTAATTAATGTTATGTTCAAAAATTTTATTGAACAAAAAACATTGCCAACAACAATTTCAATTTCAAATAAATCACAACTCTCAAATATTACTTTAACGTTCTTGTATTGCTAATTTCCACAAGCAAAAAGCGACCCTAAAGACACATCCGGAAGAGGTTGGTACTTAGAAAATATAATCAGTGAAAATTACAGAGCGGTGAATCCGCAGGGTTCTGTAGACATATCTTAACGAAATTCAGATAGAACCTTATCAAAATTTCGTGCGTTACCTGCACTCAACTTCCATAGAGCGCTTAGTATAATAGTAAATTTGACTAGGTTCCATACGGACGTCTCTTTAGTATTAAATTATTTCATACATGTTTGCTTAAACTGTTCAGGATCGTCAATTCCCTATCATTATATGGCTTGCTTATTTACTTAGTTAAGAGGATTGGAAAATTGAACCGCTTTTTGCGTAGGTAATATCTCAATAAGCGGCCTAAGTAATCAACCTTACTCACTAGGTGAAATATACATGAACGAACTTTTAAATAAATTAGTTTCCTAATGAATCATCAATTCAATACACATATAAAAGGCAAATCAGAGTCCCACACAAAAACATTAATTGCTAACTAAATTTCTAAGACGATTTCCAAAATTATTAAACATAAACAATCCCTATCAAGAGTAAGAACAAATATTAGAGATTTATTGCGTGTTAGTAATTGCATATGGGAAATAAATCAATACTCATTTCATTATTTCGATTACTTAGTAGATACATACATACATACATATCACACGCTTTATCCCGACAATCAGGGTAAGCAGAGCAATCAGTGTTGTGCTATAAGGACTTTGGTAAATTACCGCACAACACCGACCACCACGTTTAGCACAGTATACGGACAAGACAACTATCAAGTAGCAAGTAAGGCACGAAGAACACACCTGCTGCATGACTAGACTAGGTGGAAGGACCGCGCGAAGGACTTAGTAGATCTTCCAAATAATAAATTATATACTTTCTTCTTACTGTTGATAGAGATTCTTAAAAAAAATCTTGTATTTTTTTTGTTATTTTGATAGTTTTTGTTTTATTTTTTTTCTCAATATCACGGTATTTAATAATCTGTTTAATTAATTTGTTATTATGTTATCTATAATCTAGGCATATTCATGTAATTATTGTTTCAATATTTATCTAGTTTCTTAAAAATATGCAGAATAAAATACATACAGTCAGCGAGTACGTTCGTGGCCTCCGGCAGGAATGAGAGAATGGAATGTATAGTGTTGTGAATCAATCTCTGAAAGTAACGACGTTTACGAAACCTCTTTTTTATTTATTTATGACATTAAATTATTTATCTAATAAGGTTTTATTGCGTGGTTTAAGTACTAACAAAAAACAGGGATAATAGTTTAAAGATCTATCGGCCTCCGCCCGCGGAGGCCACGAACGTGCGCGCTAACAGTAGACGTATAGAGGCAAAAATGTGTATACATACCATCAGGAGGCACAATATCTTCGCTGAGACGGCAAGCTGTGGTAACCTGTAACAAAAAAATATATATATGTAAGAACCGCTCTCACTTCTATTAATTATTTGTTCACACAAGGTTGGCTGGAAGAAATGTAATTCTGCAACAACTCTACCTTCCGCATGCAAAAAAGTGTAATACACAGACATCAAACGTGTCTAGAGATAAAACAGTACCAATGTTTTTAACGGTTTGAATTAGGAATGCTTCGCCATCTTGACTAAAAACTGTGACTAAAAAAAAAGAAAGTGTTTTGGATATACTGCAAATTGACTTATTCGATAAAAGGGTCATCCATGCCATGGGGCATTATATAAAATGTAATAAATAACTGACGTCTCAGTATCTTCGTAATACTCTTAAACGCGTCAGAGCCAGATCACTTATGGCTCTGAAATTTCAACGGATAAAGTATGTATTTATTAATTGAATGAATGTATCATAATTGTTAATTATCAAATTTTGCTAATACATACATACATACATACATACCAAATGCTGTATCGCGACAATCGGGGTAAGCAGAGTAGGCGGTGTTGTGCTGCAAGTACTCTTGTAAATTACAGCACAACACCGACTCCCACGTTTAGCAAAGTTAGAACAAGATAAACTATCAAGCAAGTAAGACACGACGACCCACCTTCTACAAGACTTGGTTAGAAGGATCGTGCCATGGTGAGAGGTGGCTAGCCTGTCGGCCTTATGCACGGCATCAATTTTGCTAATCTGCCTAAAATAAACCATCTAAAATAAATACTGAATAAAAACGAACCATAGATTTTAAATTTGTCTTTATAGCTCTGCCGTGGCTGCCATAGTCCACAGAACGATTGGTCTCGGAAGGTTCTGACCCGTTTTCTAGGACCCCTTAATTAAAATTATTGTTAGGACCCCTTTTTAAACATTTTTGAGGTGTGTAACTGTTCGTAAGAATGTTACAACTTACCGAGCAGACTAAATAATTTTCCACATTTCACGCGAGCCACACTGCAAAGCCTCGTAGTATTGTATGGTAGAGTCACTGCGGGGTACCTTTTCGAACAGGTTTAAAAATCTCAAGTCCGAGGCATGTATGAGCGGTGACTAACACAACAGAATGAATGTTTTTAATCAAAACATGAAGATCATCTTGAAAATGGAAAGCGCAAACACATGTCCGGTTTTAAAAGTGTTTGCCTGTTCGGTACTAAAACACAGTTGATTGACCAAGGAACGGTGTGTCGCGCGCACTCATAGTGTGGCGTTCAATAATATATTATGATTATTTTTATTTTATTTATTAGGATATAGATAGGTAGAAAAAATTTAAAATCCTTTATTGTTCTAAAAATATTTTACAGAAATTAGAAAAATATAACATTTACATCTTTTAAACTGTAGGTCCCTTCCCTTCTTACCTTACTAGGTGGTAGGGTTTGTCTCGACCGGGTTGGTACGACCGCACTGAACGAAACGTCTCGGTAGAAACGGCTATGTCAATAGTTCGTGTTTTCCGTCCAGAGGGCCTAGTCCGAGTTAACGTGACAGCTACGTAAACGTCAAATACCGATCGAATTGAGTTTTTATGTATGGGAGCACAATACGCTCACCGCGGCGCCACTAGAGAGCTCCATACATAAAAACTTAATTCGATCGGTATTTGACGTTTACGTAGCTGTCACGTAAACTCGGACTAGGCCCTCAGTTCAGTGCAGCCGACATGAAATGAAGGGAAGCACTGACATGGCACCTAGTTCACCCGGTGTTATGGGCTGACATCACGGATGCTGTAGGTGATGTAGCCAATCGTGTCAGTTTTCATAAAAAAAACATTAACATATAAAATTACATCTTTACACCTGATAGGTACATAATACCGAACTTATATAAGTCTTTGTAAACAGAACTCTCAGTAAAATTGTTAATCTTGCTGTCAAGCTGTGTTTTCGATAGACTATGGGCGGTGTGGCTAGTCACTAAATACTCGTAAAAATATATTTGAAAAAAAAATACCCCGCGAAGTTTCTTGCCGGTTCTTCTTCGTGGCTTCGAACCGGATAGAACAAATTGTGACAAGTTCGGACGCAGCCTTAATGCCATAGATATGAGGTGCAAAGGCGGACTTATCCGCTTTACGTAAGTTATATTTTAAAAACAGCTCTATAAGGTTTCTTACCCGGTTCTTCTTTATACGAGTAGATTGCACTGCTGGACATGACAAAAAAAATGCTATCGAACCATACTGAATATGCGTCTCAATAAAATATTGTTAGTGTTGTGTGTAATGTGTGATGCCGGTACTTAAAAAGGATAGCCCCACTGCGTCTCTCCCCGTACATGTCGTAAAAGGCGACTAAGGCATAAGGACGAGATGCCGTGCTAAAGGGCAACAGGCTTGCCACCTCTCATCTTGGCACGGTCCTTCCACCGAGTCGTATCTTGTCCGAATACTTTGCTAAACGTGGTGGTCGGTGTTGTGTTGCAATTTCTCAGAGTTCTTGCAGCACAACACCGATTACTCTGCTTACGCTGATTGTCGGGATACAGCGTGTGTGGTATGTATGTATGTAATGTGTGTTCTTTATGGCGAAATAATTATCTGAATCTGAATACAAAGACTTCTTCCAGCCAACCTTTGGATGTTTGAGAGTCGACAAATATAGCGCATATAGTGGGGGTATTTTTCCTGATAAATAATATATTCCCGTTTTAAACAAGAGTTTTTTCTCGCTCGCTATTCACACTATGAATGTGGCTCCTAAGTTCAATAATCTCGCTTTTGTTTGTTAATAAAATAGCTGAACACGCGTAAATTCCTGACAAAAATCTCTTCATTTCACCAATATTTGTTATAGAGCTAATCACATTGATATGCACACATGTACGTTAGAACCGCTACCAGACACCGCTATCTACCCACGCTTGTTGGTAACACGTTCGTTTCGAGAGGCTTCTCCTCTCTATTATAAATGCAGCGCCTATCTGTATGTCTGTATGTTCGTATGTATGTCTGTAAGTAGATATCGAACTGGCTAAATGCTAAATATTAAATGTTAAAATATGACGAATCCGAGCGCAGTGTACAGTCTATGGATGATGAATAAAGAATATGTTTGTAAGTCGTCTCTGATAGATATAAAATACTTGAATGCTTCAAAAACATTTCACAGAAACAAGAACAATATATAATATCTAGAACCACTGCAACTCCGTAGGGATGTCGGCTCCCGAAGTGTGTTCTATCGCTTATTCCATGGGGAGGGCTCGGAGGAGCTGTATCGCGATCCCGCGCGTCCCCTTACCACCTCCGCACCACGCGCGCCGGGCAGGGTTGCATCCCTACACGCTGGACTTATCACGGATGCGTACCAACCGGTTCTGTAGATATTTTCTCTACAGAACCGATAAACTCTGGAACGCTCTCCCTGCCCTTATATTTCCCCCCAAGTACAGTCTCGGGTCCTTCAAGGATAAATAGGCACCTCGGTAGCTATCAGGCCGGCATGGCATTGGCAAACCCACGCATACGACCGAATGTCCATGGGCGTCGTTAGAAACCTTATGGGTGGCTCGGCGCCACCGGTGCAAAGGCGGACTTATCCCTTATATGATAGCTCAGTGGTGCAGACAGTCGACTGTTGCTATTGATTGTTAAGCAACGCTGGGTGCGGTCAGTATTTGGATGGGTGACCGCTCGACCGTTGGAGGCTGAAAAGGTTCGGATTCCACGTTAAACTGTAGGTCCCTTCCCTTCTTACCTTACTAGGTGGTAGGGTTTATCCCGGCCGGGTTGGTACCACCGCACTGAACGAACGTTGGTCGAAACGCCTACGTAAATAGTTCGTGTTTTCCGTCCAGTTCAGTGCAGCCGACATGAAATGAAGGGAAGCATTGACATGGCACCTAGTTCACCCGGTGTTATGGGCTGACATCACGGATGTTGTAGGTGATGTAGCCAACCGAGTCAGTTTCCATAAACAAAAAATGCTCTATCTATTTATTACTTCAGAAACGTTGACCGAAAGTCGCGCGCGAAGATGCGGGCAAAATCTTTAAGTATAGTATGAATATATACAGGGCTAAAATAATAAATTTGTTTCAATGCATCGCATGAATCAGTAGTATTGTATTACATGACGAAAGATGTGAACATTTGACCAGACGTAAGGTAATATTTCAACAATGACCGTTATAATATTTTAACAACATTACACCATTACAATCACGCCAATATATTATTTGAAAAAATATTTTCGTCAGCAGTTGTTACTAAATCTTCAATAACTATTTTGACATTAAGTATTCGAAGTAGGTCAACGCATTGCAAAAATATCTCAATACTTCTCATTTCTGACGTAGAGCTCGTCATAGATTATATGAAGTGGCTACAGGGTGGGAAGACGAAAAATGACGGCAATGAAAACTGTGGCATAATAGATGGCGCTGAAAGTCTTGGTTGCGGGATGACATTTTCGTTTGTTTTGGCAGCTGACAGCAGCGTCGTAATTATTAATAATCGTTAAATCTGCGGTCGTGCGTTACTGACACACCTCCTCTGTTTTTCTTCAAAACTAATGTGGAAAATTCGAAAGTGTTTTCCTATTGGTCAATTTTCCTCCGTTCGTCCGGTTATCCTAACCCACTGAGATGGACAGAAATATAAATTTAGTTTTGTATTTTTGAACGGGATTTTTTTTTCCACATTAAGTATGCTTAGTAATAAATAGTTCAATTTTTTTAGGTGTCGAACTGAACTTGCGATGGCTTCACAGTACATATCCGGGCCCATTGGCAGTAGAGGAGGGTGTCAATCGAGGTCGGGACTAGCGAGCGGCCACTCTGTGTAGTTCTCTAGCATCGCATCAAGCCCTCGTCGACTAGTCTGCGATGATTAGGACGCGGAGAATCACCAGTCCCGCTCTCGACATCCCTCTCTCTACCTATCCATATTCTGTAGGATGCCTCCAGTGACGTTGTCGAAGCTCCTATATGGTTCGAATTCCATGTAAAAGTGTAGGTTTTGAACCCGTTTGGATTGATAACACGGCACTGAATGAAGATAGTTTGAAATGGCTATGAAAATAGTTCGTGTTTTCCATCTAGTTTCGTTTTTTCTTCTTTTGAGGTAAGGAATCCTATAAAAAAAAAAATGTTATAATTTATCCAAAAAAGATAACAGAAATGCAGAATAGCATATTGTTCGAATCTTATTATCGTCGAGATAGTTAAGCGACACTTGTCACAGTCTGTTATGTTTGTGAGGTATTTTCATTGCAAAGAAGAATAAAGCGCGTCAATCTATTGTCAGGAAAGATTACTGCCATACAAACAGGGGCCCAATTCAGTAGCAACCATACCGCACACCGTATAGGTAATTTAAAGGTACAGACAAAAAAAAATTATGCTTTGGTGGTTTAGTGATTTTCATCTATTTTTTTATTTGGACGAACCAAAATCTCTATAACTGATTCACATAAATAGAGTTACTTATAATTAGATAGAAATACTTTATTGCTCCAAAAAACATTTTACATAAACAGACAATAAGTAATGCACATGAGGGGCAAAGGCGGACTTATCCCTTAACAGGGATTTCTCCCAGTCAACCTTTGGATGTTTGAAAACCGTATGTTGTGAGATATAAGTAGGTAGTAGCAAAAGACTTGAGTGTGGGAATTTAAAATATAATATAAGGAAAATAACTATGATAAACTATAATATACACTACATATAAGTAGGTACGTACTAGTTAATTAAACATATAATATACTATTTATAAATTACATTAAATACATATGAATTACAATTAATATAGTACATATTACCTAAATATATACATTCATACTTGTCCATTCAGAATTAAAGGATTTTTTAGCTTTTGACTTCATATTGACGGAGATAGTACAATTTTAAGTTATAAACTACAACCAATAATAAGTTTCCACAATTATAATTGTATTATTGATAGAAACAAATGTTATCAAAGATGGGAGTGTTCGTAGGTGTGTGTGTAAGAAATGTAGAGTATGTACACATACATTAATATTATATATACATATATAATGCATTAGGGAATGGATGGGGGTAGGAAGTACTAGTACTACAGTATTAAGTAATAAATTACGTAGCAACATTTACATAGAGTATTTCGATATTTCTCGATCGAGCAATTTTTTTAACTCGAGCCCATGTCGCGACAGAATAGCAAAGCACTTACTCATTATTTTACTCGAAATACGATATCAGATTTGTCTATTACCGAATTGGCCCGCAGGATACGTATCTCTATCTCTACATATAACAACATTCAAGATTCTGTCATCTGTTTGTCTGTCTGTCTGTCTGCCCGCCTATGAATCGAGAACGGTTTATACTATCTCTACATTCCGCAACGTCTACATTCTGTCTGTCTGTTATCAATTTATAAATTAAATTCTACTAAGTAAATTTTACATTCGGGCTAATTTTTAAAAACATTTTAAGTTACAGTTTTTCGTGGAATTCGAACCCCGGCGATCCGCAACGATCGGACGGTCACCCATCCAAAGTCCAACAACCCCGACGTTGCTTAACCTTGGCGATCAAACGCCGCAACGTCATACCCACGAGCTACAGAGGTTGGTAAAATTCGTGTGCTTATTGTATAGTACTTATATTCCATAGTAAAATATCCAATGTAATAATAACATGACTTTAAATAATAACATGGCATACGAAATCATTAGGGATAAAGACGCGGATCTGGATTACTCTGTAGCTCGTTTCAAAAACAGCGTGAAAAAAGTCTTGGCTACCTGACCTTGTTTAAGTTTCGTTACAGCATGTCTACTAGGTCATTTGTCTGAATTGTAGTTAATTAATTAGTCTAGCTAAATTTAATTTCTTAATTTCTTGTTTGTTTTGTTTTGTTTTTTTTTTATCTGTATTTTTTAGTGTTTATTAGTACCTGATATACCTACTTGGAATATTTATTGTACATGTTATCCTTGTTTTTTGTTAGCCATTAAGTTTATTGTGTACTTTAAATTTTGTAGAGTTGACCGATTTTGAATTGTGGTGAGAAATTCGTGTATTGTGTCAACTACTCTGTTTAAGTACTTAAAATAAATAAATAAATAAATAAATAAAAACCAATCTTAATAAGTTATTTTCTCATGTTTAGGGTTCCGTACCCACACAGAAGCCTATTACTAAGCCTACGCCGTCTGTTTGTCTGTCTGTCTGTCTGTCCGTCCGAATGCTCTATCCTTTAAACCGCAATATGTACCTAGCCGGTTGAAATGTTCACAGAATATGTACTATTATGGCGGATGTGCCAACAAATA
The DNA here is from genome assembly GCA_946902875.1 of Nematopogon swammerdamellus. Classification (NCBI taxonomy): domain Eukaryota; kingdom Metazoa; phylum Arthropoda; class Insecta; order Lepidoptera; family Adelidae; genus Nematopogon; species Nematopogon swammerdamellus. The sequence continues at coordinate 18,329,614 of OX336345.1, forward strand.
ATGAAAAAGCTAAAAGTAAAAAATCAAGGCGATTCCCATACAATAAAAATAATCGATTAGTTACGCTACTGAATAATAGATGTCGCCACAGGTTTTTACATTTTGTATTGCAGACAGGCAAAAGATAGACGGATATGGTTTTTTGACAGGTATGGTATAGCGGATCTACGAAATTTGTCCGAATACCTTGCTAAACGTGGTGTTCGTTATTGTGCTGTAATTCACCAGAGTGCATGCAGCATAACGGCGATTACTCTGCCTACCCCGATTGTCGGGATACAGTGTGTGATTTATATGTATGTATTTATTATGAAAATGACAATTGAACTGCGCAGTTTGATAGGTGCTGTTAACAATGTATTAGGATGAATACAACATGCAACAAAGTGAATAATGCCCGCACACTCCCACTGGACATACTGAGCTCGTAAAATTCCATATTTTGCTTCACTCGGATGGTCTATTCGTTAATCATCTACTTTGTATGAATTTATACCTATCCATTCAATTTCAAAATAATACGTTACATACATATCACACACGCTGAATCCCGACAATCGGGGTAAGCAGAGTAATCGGTGTTGTGCTGCAAGAACTCTGGTAAATTACAGCACAACACCGACCACCACGTTTCGCAAATTATTCGAACAAGATCCAATCGATCAAGCAGCAAGTAAGGCACGAAGACCCACCTGCTGCATGACTCGGTGAAAGTACCATGCCAAGGTGAGAGGTGGCCAGCCTGTCGCCCTTTAGCACGGCCTCTTGTCCTTATCCCTTAGTCGCCTTTTACGACATGCACGGGGAGAGATGCAGTGAGGCTATTCTTTTTAAGTACCGGCCCCACACGGTACAAATAATACGTTACATGCATATTATTTTGAATTAAATACATTTTTACACCAATATTTGGTTTTAGTTATTTTTATAATATATAATTTGTAAATTAGAAATAAAAAAACAAATATTTTTCATGATATTTCGACTTATTGGTAGTCATGAGATAAAGCAAAATTATATACATAATATATACAAGTTTAATGTGTCAAATGATGATGACGAATGATAAATGGCGTTGTCATATTTTTATCTTACCATGCCATTATGTGAATATCGCTACGTGATATGGAGCGTAACGAGTCAATCCGCCAACGCACCTAAGTAGTCGATATTGGGTACCGGGTGGCTAAGCTCAAGTGGCAGTGGGCTGGGCACTATAGCCGAACAGACGACGACCGTTGGAGTGACCGTGTGCTACACTGGTGGCCGTGGAGAGGAAAACGGAGTGTGGGAAGACCACCCGCCAGGTGGGACGACTACATCAAGTACGTCGGCGGAAAGCAGCTGTTCCGTACCGCTGAAAGCCGGGAGGACTGGAGGAAAATTGGAGAGGCGTATGTCCAGCAGTGAACGCATACACGCTAACTGACTGAGTGGCTGACTGACATGTTACATATAATGAAATTCGAATTGTTTGTATGTGTGTCCTTTCATTCAGTGCGGTAGTTCCAACCCAAACCTCATAAAAATAATTACGTATAATATATTTTTATTTACAAGTTGATACGTTTAACGGACATAATTTTTTTTTTTATTTTATTGTTTAATTTCATTAAATTTATTTTCGAAAGAACTATTTCTACTTCGTTTGTCAAATCTTAACCTATAAGTTCTCACAATGTAAGTTACGAGATTTTTTTAAGTTAATTATGATTTTTTTTTTTATGGAAACTGACACGGTTGGCTACATCACCTACAACATCCGTGATGTCAGCCCATAACACCGGGTGAACTTGGTGCCACGTCAGTGCTTCCCTTCGGTCGTGACGGCTACACTGAACTGGACGTAAAACAAACTATTTACATAGCCGTTTCGACCGACCTTTCATTCAGTGCGGTGGTACCAACCCGGGCGGGTTAAACCCTACCACCTAGTAATATAAGAAGGGAGTCATATCCCTTAGTCGCCTTTTACGAATTACACGGGGAGAGATGCAGTGGGGCTATTCTTTTAAAGTACCGGCCCCACACGGTACTTTTAACGGTACGATTAACGTACATACGTTAATTCATTTGTACCGTGTGGGGCCGGTACTTTAAAAGAATAGCCCCACTGCATCTCTCCCCGTGTAATTCGTAAAAGGCGACTAAGGAATATGACTGCCTTCTTATATTACTAGGTGGTAGGGTTCAACCCGCCCGGGTTGGTACCACCGCACTGAATGAAAGGTCGGCCGAAACGGCTATGTAAATAGTTTGTGTTTTCCGTCCAGTTCAGTGTAGCCGGCACGACCGAAGGGAATCACTGACGTGGCACCAAGTTCATCCGGTGTTATGGGCTGACATCACGGATGTTGTAGGTGATGAAGCCAACCGTGTCAGCATCAATAAAAAAAAAAACAAATCATCAACATTAATAACAAAGTAATTCATTAACTTCTTCTAACCAGTGATATGTATTCTATCTCACCCAAGTGTTTATTGTATAAGAAAATCCAACGTAAGTGTTTGTTTAGCACAAGCAGACAGATGCTACAGTCGCAAATTACTGAACTCTTGTTTACGGCCGTTTTATAGTCAGCTATTAAAATCATCACTTGCCGATATAAAGTTAATATGACCTTCAATTACGCGGTTATCAGTTAATACAATATTTTATGAGCTCGGAGCGGTGTCGAATCGCTGAACAGCGATTGTCACTTGAAATACGTCACCTATTCGCTATTGTGTTCAAATTGATTTTCAGCACTTGAGTAATATTGTTGTAAAGTGTTGTCATTATGTAATATTTTTAGGTCTTCCAGCTGTACTGATGATGAATTGTGAAGGTGGTATTCAGAACGCTTCGGGAATAAATATGTAATAGGTACTAACTGAACTCCGAAAAGAAAATTTATTTATTAGGGAACTTAACAGCAAATTTATGGATGATAATAAAAAAAAATATACAAGGCCAATATTGAATAGAATGGAAAAGGCTCAAAGAAACATTCAACAGTAACAAGCAAATTAGAACATTTACATAAGGTGCAAAGGCAGACTTATCCCTTACAGAGATTTCTTACAGTCAACCTTTGGATGCTTGAGATCCGATTAATATAGTGGAATGTAAGTAGGTAGTAGCAAAAGAGTTGAACGTGAGAATTAAAGATAAAATAATAAAAAGAATATTTATTATTATTTTATCTTCAATTCTCGTAGAGCGGCGGGCATCTCTTGCGAGAGGTCCGAGGTTCGAATCCGACCGGCGGCGGCGGCGGCGGCGTGTACCAATGAGATTTTTCCGATTTGAAAAAAATTAATTGCATACCTTCACCCACTGCTCCATGGCTCGGATTCCATGTAAAAATTTAGGTTCACCGGGTTGCCTGGAGGAAATTGCCTAAGGCAATAAGCCCGCCTTGTCACGCATTAAGTGGCATAAAGTGTACTATTAATGATAATACACGTAAGTACGTGCTAGTTAAATAAAAAGCCATACTTGGGTTAATACATATACCTAAATTACTACTGAACTTTCACGTTTTACATAATTATAATACGTATATATACGTCCTACTAACTACAAGATCTGATTATAAAAAAACAAAATAATATAAGAAGTAAAAACAATATAATTAATAATAAATTACTGAGGATTTTTGAAAATGAAGAAACCACATTTTATTCGTTTTCTAAAAAGTATTGTTTTTACTGTTATTATTATAAACAACAAGTTTATCTGTACGATGGATTTTAATATTCCTCTTTATTTCACATTTTTACAATAAGTTTATATTAATTTTACATATATTATACTAAAACTAAAAGTAATAAAAAATACAAAAAATTCATAAAAACGGTAATACCGGCGGCGGCGGGAGACAATGTAATATATTTTAAAATTATATTATTACATTATTAATAATAACGAGATTTAAAATTTATTAGTTAGTCATATTAGCAACGACAGTTATTCTATTATGAATCCTATTCTAAATATGTATTTAATGCAAAAGTTCTTATAAGATTTTTTTTTAATAAGAATGATTTACAGTTATTAACCATATTAACCATTTAACTTATTTTTAAAGGAATTTATTAAACATCAATTATAAATAACAGGATCATTGGACATATGTTAAAATATAATTGTTATAAAATTAAGTTATTATTGAAGCCTTGAAATCGGAAGCCATTTTATAAATTCTGTATTCGCAATAGATATGAATGAAATCTTAGGCAAACAATAGCCCCGCTATCGGCGACTGGAAGCCGCGGATTTCGATTAAAACGTAAAGCCTATGGAAACTACCTCAATGACCAGAACAATTTAAATGCAAAGAGATTAAGGATAAGATAAATTCATTGATATAAACATTTTTAATCCCGCCGCGCGCCGGCTGGCCGAGCCTCTTTGACCATAATCTACTTCGCCGGAAGATGTTGCGATAGTAGGTAACGAGGGCACGAAGTCAAAATTATTTTCAAAATTTCGTAATTTCGATTTTTTTTTTTTATTAAAGTTACTAGTCTTCATATGAAATAAATAAATATTCTGCAAAGTACACAAATGTGTGTTAAATTATCATGTAATTAAAAAAAAAACTAAATGTAAAGAAAGTAAATACCAAAACAATAAAAGTTTAAAAGCTAAAAACAATAAATATAATCGAAAAAATAAATCGTCATAAATACGACGAACAAAATATATAAAATTGACAAGATATAAATAGCAATATTGATCCAAATCCCAGTGATAAAGTATCGCATCGATAATATGCAGAAGTGCGCACGAGCCGCCTCGCGAAAGCGCTGCGTCTGCGCCGCTCGGCCGTCGCGCCGACGACATGACACGGCGGCATTATCGGTAAACGGACCAAATCCGACGTATCCAAATCTATAAGCAATAAATTGGCCGACTCGCATTCGATCAAAACAAACTGTATCCATGCAACTGATAATCTGGGTTGACGTCCGAAAGTTATCTGAAGGAATCTGATCAAAAATTCCTATCTACCATTTCTTCTACGCACGAACGGCCTAAATGAGGAGATAGCTAGCTTTGATATTTTATATAATTGATATTTCATTTTGCATAAAGTCACTAAAATACTGTCCGTCAATGAAATGTTCAAACAAAATTTAAATTTGAAAAATAAAATAAAACAAGGTACGTACATAGCCGATCTTTGCCGTCATGTTGTGTCCCGTTGTGGATTACGTCGCACACACATCTAACTGAATTTTCCTTCGCTTTATTCCTTTAGAAAATTCAAACAATCCACATTTACGGAACGATTTTCCAAACAAACACTCACTTGCACAAACGCGGGCATATAAACACTCCGCTTTTGTTTTGTTTTGGTTTTTTTTTATTTTTCGAACACGGAACGGTTCACAATCGCTCTCTAGCGCTACGTGGATTTTCTAAACTGATTTTCACTTTTTTATCGCCGATCACTTCACTTTCCCCAAAACGGTTGCGTCCGCGATTATGCGCGATTCAGAGTCTATGGGAGCTTCGGTAGAGCGCGCCGTGTGCGTACAACGGCGCGCGAAGGCTCGATAATACTGCAGTTTTTCTCGAGTAAATTTCCCCGCGCGTACGGAGCGGGTAGAATTCTCGTAGAGGCGGTGCGGTGGCGGTGCGGACGCGATGCGCGGCCAGCGAGTCGCGCGGCAACTCTGCAATAGACGCGCGTTAGTTCCATGCGCGCTCGCCCGCGCTCGCCGGACGACTGCAAGATAAAAACTACGTGTGATTATAAACTTATAAGCTGAACTTTTTCATTGTGTGCGTCGCGTCCGCGCATTCGTGTGACGCTTTCGTGTGCGCGCGATCACAAGTTTTTCTCGGATGCTGGCCCTTACTTAATACGGTGATTCACGTATTTTGAAAAATTTAGAACATTTTAATTTATGTTTCTATGAATTTTTCACGCGGGTTATTTTTATAGCTTTGAGTCATACATAATGTGTTCTAATTAAACAGTCTATGACACATTAATCAACAATTGTTTATATGGATATAAAATACGATTATCCTGTAATGAACAAGAAAATATGGAAACCCTTTTAAATTTCGTAATTACGAGTATAATAAAGAATTAATAATTTTTCACAGACTCCATAATTTGTAGAATATCACATTAACCAAAAAAACATTAATGAAAAAAGAATTGTTTAGAACATTATGCAGAGAACTTTTTTTAACTGAGATTCTAAAGTAATATAATACTTTCTTTAGTTTCCGAAGTCCTTTTTAATATAAAAGTGAACGGTTTTTCAGTCAGAATTTACTAATTTTTATATAAATAATGTTTAATAAATGCATTAAAAATCGTTCTCTATCTATCGCTCATCCGGCAATCCAAATGCTTTCTCTATCAATCCGGGTGCAATAATCTCTGCCGGTGCGTTATCAATCTGGGTCAACACACTCGGTATAGTGTTCGTTTCCACTGAGCCAACCTCGAATTATCGCGTCTGAGTCGCCGCCACACTAGCCATAACTCATAACATACGTCTATACTGCCTGCGAAGACGCCACGCTTGAAACTGCTTGCACGATATTTTGTAAAACGGTGTAAAACTGTAGGTCCCTTCCCTTGCCCCTTACTAGTCCAGTATAGCCAGCAATCCAGGGAAGTCTCCGGTATGGCACCTACCTTCTCGGAGGTGATATTGGCTGGTCGGAGCATGCGCTTTGGCCCCTCCGACTCAGCCACCCATACCGGATAACATAAAAAAAATAAAAAATAATAATAATTTTTAATACTATACATATTGTGCGTACTGATATATACTTTCTCAAAGAAAGTAAATTACCGAGGGCGAGGCCGAAGGCCAAGCTGCCTTCACGTGAACGATAGTAACAAATTTAAAGGTTCAACTCCAATATCATTTTGTTTCAAAGTTCAGCTCTATCTGTTCAGTAAATTCTCGATTATGCTCTAAGCCAGTGCTGCTCAAACTTATATGTGTCGCGGACCGCCAATATTTTCCTTTTGTTACCTAGGGCCAGCCTTGAGAACTTGGTATTAAAACAAGTGATGATTTAAGTGTCGAGAGTTTCGTTAAAATTAAAGAAAAACACACTCACGTCAACTCAATTATTTCAATTATTATTAATTTATGAATACGTTGGGTATTCATAAATTCGGCTGAGAAATAATTACAAAATAAGTATCAATTAAATGATTGACGAGGACGAGAATGTTTTATGGACTCGTGCTCTGAAAAAAAAATATCGTCCTTTTGCCGCGGACCGGCACCGCCCCGCGGACCACCACTTGAGTAGCAATGCTCTAAACCAGCGGTCGGCAACCCGCGGCCCGCGGGCCGCATGCGGCCCGCGAGCGTCCTCCTTGCGGCCCGCGAATCTAACCAACGGGAAAAAAAAATTAAAATTTTATTTTAAAATAGTATGTACTTATGAATATGAGACTGCATCTCATCTGCATAGACCCGCACTGATCCTCTGGTAACAATTATGGCCCTCCTATAGTAAAACGTTGCCGACCCCTGCTCTAAACTTAAGTTTAAGTTTCCTTACAGCATGTCTACTAGGTCATTATATTTGTCTGAATTTTGAGTTAGTCTAGCTAAATTTAATTTCTTATTGTATGTACTTATGTTCTTAAATCTGTATTTTTAGTGTTTATTGGTAGTAGGTTTGATTTTATTTTATACTTAGAATATGTATTGTCCCTAAAGTTGTTTTTTGTTAGCCATTCAGTTTATTGTGTACTTTAAATTTTTGAGAGTTGACTGATTTTGAAATGTGGCCGAAAAGTCGTATGTTGTGTCAACTACTCTGTTGAAATACCTGAGATAAATAAATAAATAAATTACTAAGTCTAAGCGAAGCTCATCGATTTCCATTCTCAAAATGCGACTCATACGGTTTCTTAACACATTTCGAGGTATTTATCTGGTACTACGAGCATTACGCACCATTCCGAAAAATTCACAAATGGCCACCTTGTATTAAATTTATTAACGAAATCGTTAAAAATGTATCTACCATATTCCTCTAAACGCCGATGTTTTGAATGAAGCGGAGGATTCCCCCGCCAAAGGCCACGATTGTAAGGTCGATGTCGACGCAGTTGAAGAAGAAGGCTCACCGGATGATGCACTCAGAAAATGAGCTACTAACATAACCTGTTAGCTAAATTTAAGCAACCGTTCGGTATTTTAGGTTGTATCGGTAGGTTTAAAATTATTTCAAAAGTATTTCAAAGGTATTTATAAAATTATTTCAAATTTAAAAATATGTTAATTATTAAGTACCTACTTATTTAGGAAATAGTTTTTTAACACAATGTAAAATTTTCTTTATTAATATAGTCTTGTCCTAGTCCGTCTTACATATTACTAAATATATGTACATATACATACATTTACTAAATATTTTATACATAATTTATGTAACCAGTGTAGGGAAATTGTGATATTTATATATAAGAGAGGCTTCCCACTTCAAACCTTAATTGGTATTTTTTTATGGAAACTGACGAGGCCGTGAGCGACCGCGGCCCTAGGGGCCTCGCGCCTCGAAATTTAATGCAGCTTTCATTCATGAAAAATATTCAGCTAGATCTATTAAAAGAGATCCGGAGTAAACATGTTTGACTTAATCAAAGGCAAAATAAAGCTTACTATAAAGCCTTTATCAGACACAAGATGGGAACGCAGTGAAGGCTGTATTATTGCAATTTGATTATGTTTACTTTTATCGACAAAAGGTATGCTGACAAAAATGTTTGATTTGATCAGTATACCGGAAATCCAATTCAACAGTGAAAATCCATAAAATCCATGCCACCAGAGAGGGCCTCGCAAAATATATCTTGCCCACATCAAATTTAGGTCTTGCCAGCCGTTTCGACCGATCTTTTATTCTTTACCTAGTAAGGTGCAAGACGCATACGGCCGAATGTCCATGGGCGTCATTAGATCATACATAGCCATTAGAGCAACGCATGGTGGCTCGGCGCCATATGTCGCGCTTTCAATAAAATAATAAAATGTAAGAAGGGCATGGGCCCACTTGCTAGTGATAGTAATTTTACTCAATGTGCATACTGCAGGGTTTGTAGCGAGACGATGGGTAAACGGAGGAGAATTTCTCCGAACTTTCCAGCCGGCCTCGCTGCCCTTGTCTCGTCACGTTATTTACCGACTCGGCATCATCACCTTGGAGAATATTCATGAGTGTCTAGCGAAGTGACTTCGGCCGGGCCTCACGGCGCCGCGTGGGTAGTCCGAGTGTGTTTCTCGCGCCTCGCTCGTCTCTTCCGGTTCTAGTTGCTCGCGGTTTATTCTTCTCCAGCGGTCGCGACAGCTTCCGCGTTCAGTCTCTCCTCATCTGGATTGTTTGGAGCCATGACCTCTCTGCTGCGAGTGCTCGTTACAAAATCGACAACTTGTCCTAACGACTGCCGGAGCGCGTGACCAGGAAAGATGTTAGCAGAGTGACCGACGACGTGTGCGCCGATATGATTGATATTGACTAAAGAACACACATTTGCAGCAGTAAAAACATTAGCAGTTTGATCTTGATGTTTGGTTATAACACTAAAATATATCGCGGCATTAAAATCAATAGACTTTGTACTTTGCAACTTTGTTGTTTTTTTTTTCACAAGTGCTCCATGGAGCGTACTCACCGGCGGCGCCGCGAACAAAAATTCGCCCCGCGAACAAAAATTCGCGCTGCCAGTCTTCTTAGTAAAATAATAGGTATTCATTTCGTTCACTTTGTTCATTTCGTTGACTTCGTTTTTTTCGTTCACTTCGTCAATTTCGTTTATTTCGTTCATTTGGTTAATTTCGTTCGTTTCGTTCATTTCGTTCATTTCGTTAATTTCTTTCGTTTTGTTCACTTCGTTCATTTCGTTCGCTTCGTTTATTTCGTTTATTTCGTTCATTTGGTTAATTTCGTTCGTTTCGTTCATTTAGTTCATTTCGTTAATTTCGTTCGTTTTCTTCACTTCGTTCATTTCGTTCACTTCGTTAATTTAGTTTAATTTCGTTTATTACGTTCATTTCGTTCATTTCATTCATTTCATAAAAATAATTTAAATAATTTAGCTACCTATTATTTTACTAGAAGACTGATAAACATTTGGGTATCGAGTGGCAAAACTATTTCGCAGCACGAATTCTCGTTCGTGGCGCGAAGTTCGTGAAGCGAATGCCCCCGGTGGGTGCGCTCCTTTACGTACATACATACATAACGTCACGCCTGTATCCCAGTGAGGTAGGCAGAGACAGCGGATCTCCACGTGCCAAGATCCTGACACAAATGAAGGAAAACACTGATATGCGGCACCTAGTTCACCTGGTGTTATGGGCCGACATCACGGATGTTGTAGGTGATTTAGCCAACCGTGTCAGTTTACATAACGTCGGTTACGGGTACTAGGCACTCGACCCTTTTTGAGCACATGCCCGATCTGGTCCAGGTACGTGCGTGTAGGGCGACACACTTCCCAACTTTTCCACTCACATTCTCTGGTTCACTTTTTTTTTCTTTTTTTTTATGGAAACTGACACGGTTGGCTAAATCACCTACAACTTCCGTGATGTCAGCCCATAGCACCGGGTGAACTAGGTGCCATGTCAGTGCTTCTGTTCGCTGTTCTAGTTCTACTAGTTCGCTGGTTCACACATTTAGTCATGTTCTTTAAATATTATAAGATGGCAACTGTGTGTATTTTTTTCTTTTACTTAATAGTTTTAATTTTTGTATCTTTTGTTTTCTAATCAAGTTACGCTGTTTTCATTATGTAAAAATTTTAGCTTACTTGGTATTTAAATTTGGTCATGTTGTGTTTATCCTTAAGTACATTTTGTTCAATCTATGTTATATATATTTTAAGTTTTGCATTTTTGTATGTATATAATTATTCTGTGTGGATAATCCTAATAAATAAATAAAAAAGTGTCTCAAATAGTGCACGTTTAGTTAGCATAATATTGACTATAAATCGAAATGATCATTACAGCTCGAATATTAGTGAAGCGAATATTTGCAAATTGTCGTAAAATTTGTGGGTTCGCGAGGAGTGATGGATGAATTTAACTATATGTCGACTGCACTATTATTGGATACCCTCGTCGGCAAAACCTGTTTGTTTTCATAAAATGTGGCTTTACATAAAAAGAAAATTGCAAATTTATTTATTTGTTTTGTTTGTTGCACTGCGGCGGAACGGCGAGCGGCGCGGCACAAATATTCTTTGTATGAAATTGTATGAAACAAACCGCGGCAGGAAGCGGCAGTGGCGGGGCGCAAGCAATTTCTATGAAAAAATAAAGTGCCTCGCCGGCCAACCGAGCCGCTTCATTGCCGCTAGGCGCGGTCTCAGGTTTAATGCGATTATAGGCTAATTAAATTAAACAGATGAAATAGAGATTAATGTTTAACTACCATCAATAGTAGGACGCGATCCCGCCGTCCCCTTTCCACCTCCGCACAACGCGCACTGGGCAGGAATTGCATCCCTACACGCTGGACTTACCGCGGATGCGTACCAATCGCTTCTGCAGATCCTTCCACCACAAAACCGGTAACGCTCTCCCTGCCCACATATTTCCCCCCAAGTACAGTCTCGAGTCCTTCAAGAAAGGCGTGAATAGCCGCCTGTCAGGTCGGCATGGCATTCGTAACCTCCGCATGAGGCCGAATGTCCATGGGCGTCGCTAGACACCTTATTGGTGGCTCGGCGCAACACTTACTCGCACTTACTATAAAAAAAATTATTCGAGGCACTTTGACAGCTGTCATTATAATCATTCATACTTTACCATGCATTTTGCAAACTATATATAAGTAGCAATTTGTAAGAGCGAATTTCTTAGGATAAAACGTGCCACAGACAATGTAAGCAAGTAAGCAAGTGTAACGGTAACGTTTCATTGTCAATTTAGCGAACAAGACTGTTAAAGCGAAGCTACGCAGGTAAGCGTTTACTTAACGCTTCGATCCGCCCACTGTTTCTGCAAATTTATGTTAAAACTTTAAAGTGACACGAAAATGCTGTGATTTGGTCGACGAAGTTCCATATATCACAAACGGAATTGCAGTGCTGGCGCGTTTGGATCGACGCCTCTGTGCCGATGTCAACATTATCTTGTAACGCATGTATGTAGGCTTTGACGCTGAATACTATAAATAATGCGAGTATAGGGTCAACAATGGGTCTGTCGAGATAGCCTCGACTGGCCCTACAGGTTGCAACAATCAGTTGAAGCAGACATGTTAGGCCGCGCTGCGTCTCGCTGGATTTTATAGCTTTTTGTTTGAGCAAATAAAATTAAAATTACAATACTAGCACGCGCGGAGGTATGCGGAAACTTTACGTTTAACATCCACACTTGCTTCTTGCTATGGGTGGTCACGGCCATATGTTGATTCAGCTATGAAAGCAATTTCTTTTCTTTTGCTTCTGTTGATGTAACTGGGGATATTTTCCAAATTCGAGGATTAAAGTTTAAAATTTATTGAATATCCTTTGTCAATATTTTTAATATCCAATCGCATTGGGTCACGAAACCTAAACAGAACGAAACACGAAACTGAACTTTCGACCTCAATCGAAAGCTCAGAATGAATATTATGTAGATAGGTTTTTATGCAATTCAGTATGGTGGAAGTGTCAGAGGGGCTAAAGCTCATGCTCCTACTAGCAAATATCACCTCCGAAAAGGTGCCATACCGAAGACTTCCCTTTGGAGAGGAGAACATCACCGAGGCCGATATGCTCCCACCTTTCGTTCAGTACGGTGGATTGTCTATACGATGGGTGTAATGTCTAAATTATAGGATTTATTTCCAAATAAATTCTTCAAGTACCCTTGCGAAAGCTGTTCACAAGTTCGGTGTGTTGTGACAAGTTCGAGAGCAGTTACACCACCACAATAATTCTCAATAAACATTATACAACAATATACAATAAACTGCACGTCAAAATACTAAAAGCTAAATTTTAGAGCCACTGAAGGCAATCAAAACTGTTCGAAACATTTGGAAAAAATACTGATCACCGTGTTATTTCTGGCACTGATTTCACTACTAGATAGCCGATCACAACGTCCGGCAATCTAACCGATCTGTTTGCAAATACTCAAATTCGTCTCAGTACCTATAACGTGTTCATCAAACACCAGGACTATAGCCGCAAATTTGCAACTATCGATACACAGGCAGGCGCTAAAACCGAATACATTAGTACATCATGCGTTCCACGCCGCGCCGTCTTCAACTATTTACGACAACAAAATTCAAAAGCATAGAATTACTATTGCATGCAATAGTAATTCTATACTTGCATGCGAAATGAAGGGAAGCACTGACATGGCATCCGGTTCACCCGGTGTTATGGGCTGACATCACGGATGTTGTAGGTGATGTAGGCAACCGTGTCAGTTTCCATAAAAAAAATGCAATAATTTACTTCGTGCGTAACATAATCTTTGAGAGGCGCATTCGACTGGTTTGGGCTGCCTTCGGAAAGTTAAAATTCGCCCTTAGGTGCACCTGACCTGCACATTCCTCAGAATTTGACCCTCATTACGACCAGTGCGTCCTCCCGGTTATGACGTACGGTTGTGAAACGTGACTCCGTCGTCGCCGTCGTCCAAAAGCTGAAGTTGCCCAGCTAGCAATGGAGCGAGCGTGTCATGCTGGGAATATCGCTACCCGATCTGGTGCGCAACGAGGCAATCCGCCGACGCACCAAATGGCAGTGGATCAGACACTGTTTGCGGGTGGTTTTATTTATTAGAAATCTGGTTTAATCGGAATGGTTCAAAGCTATGTTTGATGCAGGACAGGTCAGCCGATTCGAAGGTCATCAGCACTTTTCTTAATTGGTGAAGGGATCTCAGCTGTAAAATAGAAATTTATTACACGTTCACTCGTCGCCTTTTTTTTAAGTATATAAACGGAAATTATTACAAAACGAATTTATGTACTTGTAACCTAACCTAACCTAACAAAAATTACAAGTTCAAATTACGTCTCTTAAAAAGCTTGAAATAAAAGTTAAATAAGTAACCGCCTAGAAAAAAAATTTACTCCGTCCCCCGACGCCTTTAATTAACTAAGCAAAAAAAATCTTTATTTTGTTAAGGGTTGTTGATGGATCGGGGGCTTTTAAAATTTGTAATTTAACGTTTTGTAATTTCGTCTTCACGATGACTTCTCACCGGCTCCACGAGCTCTCGCTAGTCTATTCTTTTGAATTCACTGACAGATCAATTATTTATTTGTACAATAGTATGCTTTACCGGGCGGCGCGGCGGCGCCAGTCAGCGCAAACAGAACGGAGTCGAGTCCGTGTCGTTCGTCTGAGCGGTCTGATACTGGTCCATTGCCACGGGTAACCTAAACATGTTCATTGGTTACATTACGAGGTATCTATGTTACATATTTCCCCGTAGTATAGTGTTCTGTGTTACGTACTGGCTCGCGATTATAGAGTTCTATGTTACAAGGTAGTCGACATTGCTAAGAAAATTTGCAAGCTGAGGTGGCAGTGGGCTGGGCACATCTGTCGCATACCCGATAACCGCTGGGGTATACGGCGTACAAGCAAACATAGCGTGGGACGCCCCCCGGCTAGGTGAACAGACGACCAAAAAAGACTCATTAAAATCGGTTGAGAATTGGCGGAGAAATCGAGTAACATACACACAAAAAAAAAATACAGACGAATTGAGAACCTCCTCCTTTTTGGAAGTCGGTTAAAAAGGGGTAGCCGAGAATGGATGAATGAGAAGAGCGGAAGACCGGGCGTGGTGCCGCGCCTTGGTAGAAGCCTATGTCCAGCAGTGGATCGACACGGGCCGATGATGATGATACATTGACGTACATTACACGGCCGCCCGTAGAAACTTAGCTTTATTTATTAGGATTTTTAGTAATAATTCTACAATCAGTAAAATTCTAAGACCATAGCAACGAGCGCCTGTATGCAAGGATCCTTACAACTCAGAGAAGGAATTTTATAGATAATTTATTACATTTGTTTTGATTACATTAAATTGATTTTATTATTTTTGAAATGAATAATTTATTGCAAAAAAAAGGAATTATTAGATAAATAAGTACTAAAAACGAGGAAAACGTTAGAAGTAAACGTCACACACAAGCTTAATTATTATTCCGTTTGAATGTATTTTTCGCGAAATCGCCAGCATAAATCGAACTGATCAAACATAATGGCGTCAGAAATTATTGTAATGAAATAAAATCATCAACAAATTTTATGTGAACCAGGAAAGACGATGACGCGCGCAACAATTTGAAAATGGAATGGATCACTTAATCCAACATGGCGGACAGTATCAGTGCTCGCTGCTGCAATGAAATTTAATAGAGTAAGCATTCACGATTGCACAAACTTTCTCAGTATATTCGGTACCACGCACGCTGACGTGGTGTCGAAAGAATCTTGTTAGAGCAATTACGTCTTGTGAAGAAGATAGCAAAGCGTTCGACAAATCTACATGTCAATGAACGGTTCGTGTGACCTGATTCTATTATGTCACTTGATGTGAGTGCGGCTCATCGTTTAGGCTGTCAATTTGAAGATTTGAGTTTATTGGCACTGTGAAACCGATTTTTTTTTGTGCCTATACCCAAAGCCAGACTTAACGGCAAATGTGACTCAGATCTTTGTTCCGCTGGGATCACTTTCGTCCCTAGTAATATTCATGCATAAATCATAGCGTGATTTTATATGTATATAAAACCTATACATATAACCATTCGGAGAAATTTCTGATTAAAATAGTGCAGAAGTACATATATATACATACCACACGTCGTATCCCGACAATCGGGGTAAGCAGATTAATCGGCGTTGTGCTGCAAGTACTCTTGTAAATTACAGCACAACACCGACCATCACGTTTAGCAATATATTAGGACAAGATAACTCTCAAGCAGCAAGTAAGGCACGAAGACCCACCTGCTACATGATTCGGTGGAAGGACCGTGCCAAGGCGAGAAGTGTCTATCCTGTCGCCCTTTATCACGGCAACTTGTCCTTATCCCTTAGTCGCCTTTTACGACACGCACAGGGAGAGATGCAATGGGGCCCCACAGGGTAGTGCAGAAGTTACAATCGAATAAACGGAGTGAGAGGCAACTGAGTGAAATTTTGAGTCCATAATGTTCTGTTGATGTAATTTTTCACAGTTACTAGGTAATGAAACAGGAAAAAATGCCCCACGTGATTTCAGAATTAATCAATCCTCTTATCGCCTTAGATATTTTGTGTTAAAACATTACTCATTAATCCAATAATTACTCACACCCCGCTGCTAATCTTGAAGTCGTCAACCTGGTGAATTTTTGCCAAGTTCGGTCATTGCTGCAAATAAATAATGCTAAAAATATATGAAGGGTAAGCTGCTCAGACCTGCTCCGCCAGTCTTATTTGCCTTATTTGCGCATTTTTAGGATTTCGTAGCCAGCGTCATTGGCAGGGCATTGGCACCCTTATAAAATCGATCAATGTCTGTCCTTCAGTGCGTCCGCCCGTCTATCACAAGCGCTTTTATAGGCGTTTACTCCGGAACGTAAAACCACAGGTCAATAAATCTAAAATAATATATATATATTTCCAAATATACAGAGGGTGTTAAAACGGCGAGTACATTAATTTCGCCAGCGCAATCCTCATGTTTTTCCTAGACAAAAAAGCAAATAAAGTTTTTCTCTAAAGTGTCCAGTTTTCGAGGTATATGAATTTTTGAAATGTATGTTTTCGTCTAGTGTAATTTATTGCGTTGTTGCCGCTCCGCACCCTCCGCCTACCGATCTCAAGTCCTCCACTCACAAAGTTAACTCCCGCCAACACCTCTGTCCGAGGCGTTCACGTCTCACCCGCTCTTCCCCCCTCCGCGCCGCCCTGTTGTCATTAGATAATTTTTACACTAAAATAATCAATTAGTTTGTATGAAAACTGTAACTTTTTATTTAAAGGGAATTCAGAAAAAAGTTATTTGACTTTTTTGTTACTCTTGATCCCAATAATCATTTCCTTAATTTAATGAACTCGCCGTTTTTACACCCTGTACATCCTACATAAGGGATATGACTCCCTTCTTATATTACTAGGTGGTAGGGTTCAACCCGCCCGGGTTGGTACCACCGCACTGAATGAAAGGTCGGTCGAAACGGCTATGTAAATAGTTTGTGTCTTCCGTCCAGTTCAGTGTAGCCGGCACGACCTAAGGGAGGCACTGACGTGGCACCTAGTACACCCGGTGTTATGCGTGACACTCGCTATGCGTGCAAGAAGGAAATGGCTGCGGAACCCTCCGTGTGTGAATGTTTGCACTTACCGGCTTTTACAAATATACGGATTATAATTATCGTAAAAATAAAACAAGAGCGGGGAGGCTGAGGTAAGGGCAGCGGGAGGGGGTGGGGTGCATAGGAATGCGGCGTGAAAGCGACAATTCTTACATTGGCTTTTACCCTTCCTTCCTTTCCTTCCTTCCTTCCTTCCTTCCTTCCTTACCTATAATAAAATCCAACGTCTGCTTTCTGTCTGAGTGTCTGAGTGTCTGTCTGTCCGCTTATAACTCGAGAACCACTGAACCGATTTTAATAAAACAAAATTCTACGGATAGCTTGATTCTTCCCATCAACTATAGGCTACTTACTATCACGCTAAATAGCTTATGAGGTTAGCAGTGAAGTGAAATATGAGAGCGGGCGGAGCCGCGGGCACAGCTATTCCATTATAAAATAATTCAACACAAACTTCTGTATCATATTATTATTTTTTCTCTTTATTTATTTTTTTTTTTTTTTCGCGACAATCTTTTAAAATCTTGATATTGCGCGTTAGTACGCCTATGAAAAGAAAATTCCATATGTTGTTCCATATGCACTGGTCTTCCTTTTAGATTGCAATACTGAATGAGACAAAACCTGAATGAGGACGAACCGTACTTTATATGCATTTATGTCAGTATTGTGTGTTGTTTGGGTGAGTTCTTTGTGACGACAGATAAATGGTAAACTATGGTGGGCTAACAGTAGGGCAACGTTCTTGGGTTGGGATTACAAAATTTTATATCGTGACCATACATCATCATCATCATCATCATCATCATCAGCCTGTATCGGTCCGCTGATGGGCATAGGCCTCTCCCAAGGCACGCCACCATAAGCGGTCTTCCGCTCTTCTCATCCATCCACTCCCGGCTACCTTTTTTAGGTCATCTGTCCACCTAGCCGGGGGGCGGGTACACATGTTAAAATTATAAAACAATAAAACCTAAACAAACAAAACATGTAAAACGGCTCTGCAAATACTTTATCACGAAGTTATAACCCCAAAATAATTGAAATAAAAAATAAGTTCAAAAACTAAAACCCGACTACTGAAAAATCACGCTCTAAAAAGTATGAAACAAGAAAATATTCTCATCTGAAATTGTTATGTACAAACTATTCAATATTTTATCGCCTATTAAATAAACAACTAACACGTAATATATTTTAATGTATTTAATAAATATTCATAGCGTTGTTCAGAGCAATGACGTATCATGTTTGGTTCAGAGGATAGCCGTGGTCGTATGCCACCTACCCTAAAAAAAACAATACATTCAAACAGTAGTAAACGGTCATAAGCTTTAGGGCAAAGTGGCATACGACCATGGCTATCCTCTGAACAACACTATGTACCGTGTGGGGTCGGTACTTAAAAAGAATAGCCCCACTGCATCTCTCCCCGTCGCATGTCGTAAAAGTCGACTAAGGGATAAGAAAATTCGTCAGCCTCGGTAGCTCAGTGGCGCGGTTGGTTAGTCAACTGTTATTAAGCAACACTGAGCGCGGTCAGTGATTGGATGGGTGACCGCTCGACCGTTGGAGGCTGACCGTGGTTCGGATTCCACGTTAAACTGTAGGTCCCTTCCCTTCTTACCTTACTAGGTGGTAGGGTTTATCCCGGCCGGGTTGGTACCACCGCACTGAACGAAACGTCGGTCGAAACGGCTATGTAAATAGTTCGTGTTTTCCGTCCAGTTTAGTGTAGCCGACATGAAATGAAGGGAAGCACTGACATGGCACCTAGTTCACCCTGTGTTATGGGCTGACATCACGGATGTTGTAGGTGATGTAGCCACCCGTGTCAGGTTCCATAAAAAAAAAAAAAAAAAAAAATCAATAACATATTATGGTTGGTATTTGGCTTACCATGGTTGAAATTCGCGGTCACTGTGGCCGACGTTTCGGACTGCAGCGAATCTTATCCAGTACGGACTTTCGCAGCACTGGATAAGATTCGATCAGGTGAAAATTCTGGCCACTGAAAAACGACTCTTTCCACGCATCATCCGTGAGTCTATCGAGATCTCGAAGCATGCCAACTTCAACAGAGAAGACTCATACAGGCTGTCTCCGGTATGAAATCCCGTGCTCGTCCCCCTGAAGAGTTGCAGGTCTGGCAGTGTGCACCAGCAGCAGCTGGAGGACACTGTCAGTACATTCTGCTCCTCGGCGGAGGTGCGGAACGCAGCCCAAGCCGAATTGGTGCCTACCCACAGCTGCAACTACAATCTTCGTAGCCGCTCGCGTTTGACAGGCAGTGTTCTGTTAATCGCGGACCCGACCGCAGCCAGACACTCGCCCTGATGATGGTCTGCACGCGACAGTCCGAAACGTCAGCCACAGTGCCCGCGAATTTCAACCATGGTAAGCCAAATACCAACCATAATATGAATATCCATGGTAGACTAAAAGTACAAATCAATAACAGCCTTTTTATTTATTCGTTTCCTTCATATTTTCTTTCTTTATTTCTTTCTTACTTTTCTTTCTTTCCTTCTCTCTTTATTTCTTACTTTCATTTTTCTTTCTTTCTTAATTCCCTTCTTTCTTTCTTTTTTCTTTCTTTCCTTGTTTCATTCTTTCTTTGTTACCTACTTTCTTTTAACAGCTCATTCTGAAGCGAAGGGTAAATACGTAAAAGCACGTGCCTTACGCGCCTTACGTATAACACACTACACGCCATAGTGCTGGGTACACCTAGGAACAATATTTGCACTGGCTAGGACGCAGACGTTCAACCAGCAATGTTGTTTGGACTATTAGTTAGTAGACATATTATCAGTGTAGTATTCCGACGTGTGCCCCGGCCTGCGTTCAAGTTATTTACAAGTCAAAATATCAGGATATTGATGGATTTTTGTAATCCACAAAGCCGAAATGGATGCGTCTTTAAATGGTTTTTTTTAAATAACTTTTTTTACAATAATAAATTAACAACTTATATATTTTTCTAAAATGTACTCCTGGAAAACGTAACGTGTAAATGTAACCAAAAGTATTAAAAATAGGGATACCAACTTTAGATATAAATATATTTTAACCGACTTCATTATGTTGATAGTCACTAATGTCGAATTATTACCAAAGGAACTGCCAAAAATAAAAACATAAAACCGACCGTGATTGATTACACTTTTTGAGACACATAGGTATGATGCATTTATAATCCAAATTATAATTCTTACATCCAAATTGTATATTAATTTTATTTGTAAATATGTGAAACGCGGGCCTAGGTACTAGACGTACATGGTGTTGCTCGCAACGCAATACGGTTCACAGCTCATACATTACTGATCACGACTTGCTATTTCTGTAGAATCTCTTCATCTATGAAATGCACTAGAAACTGTTAACTAAGAAATCAGGTAGAATTTATGCGCTCATACTATTTTCGAAATAAACCAGACTGCACTAAAGAAAAAATTATAAGACCTAAATAAATATCATGTGTGTATGGTCGTGAAAGTAAAATTCGACAATGTAATGCACATTGGAAAAGAGAGAGTCCTCGAAATTTTACTATATAAATTTCATCTCTACTAATGTTTTTCTTTATGTAGACCAACACAGGTGGCTGTGCCGAGAGACCAATGGTACAATCGACAGAGCCAAAAACAACTCTCCTCGCGAAACCACGCTCAGAGAGGCACACATACTTGTCTATTGAGGCTTAAAGAAAACGTTTTGTATCTGCTAACTTCACACTGACGGAGATTATGTCAAATTTAAGTATTAGTACCCGAAAGGGGATGATTCTACATATGAAAATAAATAACGTTTGTTCTATGACTTTTTATTTTGGTAACATTAACCTAAAAATCCGCTAGCAAAAGTTTGTGAGGTGGCAAGAATAGTAATAGCAGTGCTAATCCGTTTTTAAAGTGGAAATTTTATATGAAGTTATACATAAGATTAGAAGCTTAGCCATAGAAGGAACAACGATTCGTGGATAAGAAAGTACAGACATCGCCAAAATAATTGTAAATATAAAATTCGACAATGTATATGCGACATTGAAAGCGTACAGAGACGAACTGTTTGCTTCCTAACCCAGAATAAACACGAGGACCTCCTAAGTCGAAATGCATGTATTGGAATGTCCATCTAAGCCGGTGACGCGGTGCGATGTTTACTCAGAGCATGCCTCTGCTGCGTTGCAAAACGCCTCTGCAAATAAAGCTTCGGGCTGCTTTCACACTGTTTATGTCAAAAGCGAATTTGGCGTGTTCAGGTAAATCCCAAGATCCTTTTTGCTCATTCACACTGTTGACGTTATAATTTTGCGTGTATTGTATTTTGTTGGATTTGTGTAATTGCTATTCTTTGTATCCTTAAAAACGGGACTGTTTCAACAGTGCCGATATACGTTCCAATACATACATACATACATACATACCACACGCTGTATCCCGACAATCGGGGTAAGCAGAGTAATCGGTGTGGTGCTGCAAGTACTCTTGTAAAGTACAGCACAACAGCGACCACCACGTTAAGCAATGAATTGGGACAAGATAACTATCAAGCAGCAAGTAAGGTACAAAGACCCACATGCTGCATGACTCGGTATAAGGACCGTCCAACGTCCGTCCAAAGAGGTGGCTATCCTTTCGACCTTTAGCACGAGGCACCTTCTCCATATCCCTTAGTCGCCTTTTACGACTTGCACGGGGAGAGACGCAGTGGGGCTATTGTTTTTAAGTACCGCGGCCCCACACAATTTGTGGCTACTGGGTTTTTAAAGAAACGTGTGCATGTCCGGAAGTACCTTGATATTTGATTGATTAAATCCGATTGAAATTATCGAGTCGCTGTTTTCTGCCATCGATGTCCCACTTACTCAATGCCAACCAATGCATCACGTACTAGTGTGTTTATAATCATTTGAGTTACGTATACTGTAACCACAAATTATCACAATGAATTACGTTACGCATGTGAAGGTCTGCCTCAAACGATCCACGGCACACCTTCGATGCAGCACAATGACAGAATTTTACGAAATATTATAAACATCTTTCCTATGAAAAATGTTATCGACACTGACACGGATGTATGTAAAAGGGCCCTTACGACCGTAGCATACCTGGTGCATTTGACCTTTAGTATAGGATTGGAAGTTAAACTAACATATGCGGGCTTTAGAGATGTTTCTTAACAATAAAATGTGCGTAAGTAATTTTGCTCAGACGCTGACGCTGTCAAAGCGACTCGGTCAAGGATACTACGGATTGTACATAAGTAATTACCGGAATGTTTAGCGTGGAGAATTGATTTTAAGTTCTGCACTTAGCGCCTGCAGTCTCTTCTAAAGGATTTGTCTCGACACCTTTGTACAGAATAATATCGGTCGGTTCACAATGCCATTGTGTGTGGACTGAGGATATTTGCGAGGGTGATACCTTTTAAGCCTGCAATAAATTTATTAGTAACACAATGCGACTAAACGACAAATTCTTACCTGTTCAACACAATCGAAAGTTTGATTACTATAAATAAAACTTTTATTTAGATCATTGTCAGTCAGTCAACGTGTATGATTCCACTGATGGACATACGCCTCTCCAATTTTCCTCCAGTCCTCCCGGCCTTCAGGGGTACGGAAGCACTGCTTTCCGTCGACGTTTGACAGTGGTGAAATTGTTGAATTATTGAAAACAATTTTTATAAAAATCGAATTGATTAGTTTTTTCCCCCTCTTTTCTTCAAGCACATTCTCAATTTTCCAGACAGAGATAAAGAAAGTCCATAATACGTTTCGAATCGTTTTTATTTCCATCCATACGTACCTATACACAATTCAAAATCATGGCCATTCAATGCACACGTGTATAAAATAACGTAAATACCTACAACATCGTATGTACTAATTGGATTCCGTGAATATCAATAAGCTCGCGTGCAATTTCGTCAAACCGCTCTAGTGTTTTACAATCGTCATAATGAATGCTCCCGCACGCCTCAGCGCGGTACTCTGCTCGCGTTTTGTTCGTCTGTTTGTTGTATCGTGTTTGGTTTATTACAACGCGAAAACTATACGGCTCGAGAGGACCAAATATTGACAGCGCAAAGTGCTTCAGATTCATCAATGGGCGGCGAGTCTCGAAGATGTCGCGGTCCACTTCTTTGCTGATTTATTCGTCTATGTTAAACACTGTTGTAAAAAATGTCACCCTAGCACTTCTTTTATCTTTAGTGTCTTCTCCGTCATTCTAGATCTCAAGTTCTTATTCACTTTCATCTCATTGGGCGTTGGTCTTCAGACTGCCAATTTCACCACCAAATGTTTGTTCAATACTTTCTAATGTAAATACTAATTTATCGTCTCACTACGAACAACGTACCCAGATGAATAAATATACAATACGATGTACCTACCTACATTTATGTTTCTGTCTGACATTCCTATGAAGCGCCAGGCGCCAAAAATTCGCAATTAATTCGCGTTCGGCTAATTGACCAAAATTACTAACTCGGAGTTTCCAGTAATTCCATTCGAATTACCAGAAGACCAGCTTACTCATACACGTCTAGTTCAGGGGACGAATTCAGTAACACGAAAATCAAGAATCGAGTAAGAATTTAGCAAAATTAATGTAATGTCATTTCCTACCGACGACGGACGCAACACATCGAGAAAAAACACTTAATATTGATTGTTTTTTTTTTTTCTTTTTTCACCTCTCCTTGCGAAACCACGCTCAGTGACTGGCCATTCCAGCAGATTTGCGCACTGATACTGGGCTATCTAGCCTATCAATACGACATTCGAAACCCCAGGCTAGGTTAAACGATTCGGAAAAAATACTCGCCGTAAAACAAGTTCCGCACCATAGCGGTGCGACAAAGGCATGATTTTGAGAAAATATGGGTTCTTAAAAAAGCTGAAATGAAAGTTATGATCTTCTCTACAACGAGTGTTGCGGAGATAGGGCGGACGGCAGGGCATATGGGATGTAGAGAAGCACCCATGATAAAACCTGTAAAATTTAGCACCTGCAAGGACTAATCGCTGGTTTAAAGGCGAAATATAACAGTTTTTCTCTGTGTAAATAGCGATATGAAATCGCAATGTAACATTTTTACTCGAAATTAGATAAACGATGTTTTGGCGGGTAGCGGATTGACTTGACTCACTTGACCACCCAATTATGGCATGTATCGCAGTATATTCTATTGGTTTGAGCAGTATTTAGATAGCGGTGAATATTATGCATATTTGCCGGATTTGGTTCATAGATGATTCACCAGGCACTCCAGTGACATGGGACTAAGTGGCTGATCCAGTGACGTCAGCTGCGAGCAATTTCAGATGAACACTTGGCTTGACCGGATAGTGTGCAATACAGCTAATGTTGCAACGATGACGCGCATACGTCACACTTGAAGCTTCAATGAGGATCTCTATATGAAAGAGATAAAAAATTATATTATTTTAATACAGAACATTAATTATTATTATTTTATTTCTCCTCAAGATATATAATTTGTTGCGTTTGCGATTGAAATCCTCGGTCCGTGGAGCAGTGAAGCCAAAATCTTCTTGAAGAGGTTTGGCCCTCATGTGGTGGACGTAACTGGCGTCCCGCAATCAAGGGCATACTTTATTCAAAGGGTAAGCCTTACCATCCAGCTGGGTAATGCCGCAAGTGTTCTGGAAACTTTTGGAAACGCCACCTTTGATATATAATTATTTTAATGTTAGGTTGTTTTAGTTGTTTAGTTATTTATAATATTACTTATTTTAAAATGACTTTAAAAAAAAAATCCTAATTGTAAAATGTGATCACGTTATTGCCTGTATTGTATCCAGATAAGTATTTCGATGCTGTAAAAGCAATGAGACAGGCTACAATCATATGCAAAATTATTAAAGGGGAGTCATTGTTGTGAAAGCAATAAAAAAAAATTATTTATTTCTTAATAATGTTGCTTTTTATTTTTTTTTCAAAGCAATATCTAAAGTCATTCTTGAATGTAAGCCGCTCACATTAGGCTAGCTACCGCCCCTCCCGCCAACACCACCGTCCTCACTCACCTTTCATTCCCACGTTCGTGCGGAACATTAGATCCTTTTTACACTAAATTAATCAATTAGTTTGTATGAAAACTGTAACTTTTCATTTAAAGGGAATTCAGAAAAAAAGATATTTGACTGTTTTGTTACTATTGATCCCAATAATCATTTCCAAAATTTAATGTAGTGGCCGTTACAACATAATGTAGGTTGGTCTAAGCAGCGGAAGAAAAACCTACTGTTTTGTTACTATTGATCCCAATAATCATTTCCAAAATTTAATGTAGTGGCCGTTACAACATAATGTAGGTTGGTCTAAGCAGCGGAAGAAAAACCTACTGTTTTGTTACTATTGATCCCAATAATCATTTCCTAAATTTAATGTAGTGGCCGTTACAACATAATGTAGGTTGGTCTAAGCAGCGGAAGAAAAACCTACTGTTTTGTTACTATTGATCCCAATAATCATTTCCAAAATTTAATGTAGTGGCCGTTACAACATAATGTAGGTTGGTCTAAGCAGCGGAAGAAAAACCTACTGTTTTGTTACTATTGATCCCAATAATCATTTCCTAAATTTAATGTAGTGGCCGTTACAACATAATGTAGGTTGGTCTAAGCAGCGGAAGAAAAACCTACTGTTTTGTTACTATTGATCCCAATAATCATTTCCTAAATTTAATGTAGTGGCCGTTACAACATAATGTAGGTTGGTCTAAGCAGCGGAAGAAAAACCTACTGTTTTGTTACTATTGATCCCAATAATCATTTCCTAAATTTAATGTAGTGGCCGTTACAACATAATGTAGGTTGGTCTAAGCAGCGGAAGAAAAACCTACTGTTTTGTTACTATTGATCCCAATAATCATTTCCTAAATTTAATGTAGTGGCCGTTACAACATAATGTAGGTTGGTCTAAGCAGCGGAAGAAAAACCTACTGTTTTGTTACTATTGATCCCAATAATCATTTCCTAAATTTAATGTAGTGGCCGTTACAACATACTGTAGATTGGTCTAAGTAGCGAAAGAAAAACCACCTCGTGAATTCTCTGAGTATGTCGGTTAACGGGAGCGAAGCTTTTAATGCTGGTTTATTACATCGGCCATGAGTGAGGCTTTGTCTAGCCTAGCAATATAGCAATAAACCACATCGACACCTCGGCCACCGCACACCAGAGCAATATCGAAACAATGGAAATAAATAAACAGAAAGGACATTTATCATATATTACATAGAATTTACCTTGTTATCATCGTTTGGTTGACATGCAGTTCATTTGGTAGCAACTTGACCTAAACAAACAAGCGTGTCAGACATTGACTTAGGCCCAATTGCGAGAACAGGATTATCCTCTGACTGTCTATGATTGTTTATTATTATCTCACGGATGCAGAAGAAGATATTGTATTTTCCCACGAGATAATGTTAAGATTAGTTGAATCAGCGGATAATCCTCCTTCCTACGATGTTTTTGTTTGAAGCGATGGATGCAGAGAGGGCGTTATTCGAAAATTGGATTCTCGTATAATATACTAGTTCGAGAAGTTCTTTAGCGCCCTCTATTATCGTCCGAACGAATCGAAATCGGTACAGGTAATTCTAGATAGATTTGGGCATTCAATGTAAGCAATTACGTAAAAACCCTTAGTACTCGTAAATCTTTTTGCGCTTTTCTCTCACCTCCTTGATATGTTAATGGCCCGTCTACGTATTTATATCTATGGTCGAAGCTATAACAGTCGGAAACCGCAAAGGCGATGATGATGCGGCCTTCATTACTAATGTTGCTCAGATGACTGTTGCTCGCGATGATTTATAACTGCTAATACATGGAAGTTGCCATGAATGTCATAAATGTTTGGTGCTATCAAATCCAATGGATGGGATGGGACTTTGAAAACTTGCCTACTAATAGGAACGCTTATATCCCATAATCATAATATGCATCATAATAATATGATATTTTATCGACTTTTCTACTCAACATCTGTGCTTCTGCAAGAACGATATTCTCAAAATAAGATTAAATAAAAAATTGTTGTAATAGATTTTACTTAATATAAAAGTTTTCCCCTAGAAAATCTTAAACTGAAAAGTAATTTTTTACGCTAAGGAAAATAGTATTGAATAATCATTCGATGAAGTTATTGGAAGCCGAGGTGTGCAGCATGTCTCTATGGCATATTTGCGAGTAATATTACAACCTGTCGCTTCTGCTGAATCGGCACGGGGGTTGTTGCCTCCACCCTCTGCAGCCTGTTAAACAGATGATTGAGAAGAGTCCGAGTGCTGGGCGTCAATTTCCCACCCGTGCACTCCGCCGCGACGTCATTCATCCTCTGATTCACTAAGCTTAAGATGTAAAGAACCAGGGGACCAGGGAATATTCCTCATGAAATGTAGAGTCTCTCTTTCTGTATATATGAGATAATCCTAAGATTAGTGAAACCAAAGATAATCAGAGGATAATTAATGCAGTCTAATAATTTAGCATCATAAATCTAAACAGTAGGGAAGTCGTCAATATGTGACAGTCCAGGGGTAAAGGTACCTTATGGTCGGTAATGAGTTATGCATATCCTCGTAATCTGTAGGCTTTTAGCTATCCATAAAAATTAGGTCCCTAGGACTTATCGTTAACGAGTAAATTAATTTTAAAAATAATTTACCACAAAATTCACTTTTGAGAAACGGCCACTTGAAGTTTGTAAACTCATTAAAGTATGTTATTCTCTGAAGTTACATAGATAGCAATTCGTAAGTACTCCTTGGGCTTTCTTCTAATGGTTCAATGAGTTATTTTTTTTATTTTTTTATTTTTTTATGGATAGCACGACAAATGTCGCGCGCCAGACTAACGCAGAGGTGTAGTCCGACGGCGCCCACGGGCATTCGAATATTTACGGGTCGAATTTTTAATATTTTTGTCTAGTTAGCAAAATTTTTGTCGGTTTTTAGTGAACTAATACAAACAAACTATTGATTTCAATAAGTAGCTGACTTCTAATTATTGACGGGTTTTTTTAAGAATTCAGGCATATAATTCCAAGAATTATGTGGAGTAAACACAAAGGAATGCACAAAGAAAAACTAGTTCATTAATATGTTCAAAATCGCTTTTATTAATTAACCAATCAAATTCAAAAAACCAACATTTTCCTCTATAATTAAAGCTTGATCAACTTTAAAAGTATTCTTCATATTCGAAAATCAGTCGCTACATAACCACAAGCCATAATTTTTTTTAAATTTACTAATAATTATTGTTTTCATGAGCTATTGATCTTACATAAAAATTATGATCATCGTTTCATAGAATTCCAAAAAAGTACCTTATGGAGGTTACGTAACGTTTTTAGTTTTATATTGCAAAAAAAAATATTATAGACTTAATAGGGACTAATCTCAATCACTTTAAAAATACAAGATAACAATTACCAAAATTAACATGAGGACGTAAATTACTTTAATATAATATATTATTATCTAATCCACGCATAAATAATACGCCGTATAAAAAATCAAGAAAAGGGCTCTTATGGTGGTCTTACATACTTCGATCATGTATTTTTATGGTAGACTAGCTTTTGCCCGCGACTTCTTTCGCGTGGA
The DNA here is from genome assembly GCA_946902875.1 of Nematopogon swammerdamellus. NCBI lineage: Eukaryota > Metazoa > Arthropoda > Insecta > Lepidoptera > Adelidae > Nematopogon > Nematopogon swammerdamellus. The sequence continues at coordinate 18,358,598 of OX336345.1, forward strand.
ATTCGTATTTCAACGAAGAATGTAGGTAATACGGGCAAGGCCGAAGGCCGAGCTGAGTCCAGGTAAACGATAAACCTTCTCAAGGAACTCTTCTTAGGGGGTCGCTGGGTTAAGCCTTGGTAGTGTTCTCTGGAGCTGTATGGAGTTCACCAAATTACCAATCTAGCAATCTACTGTGCCAGCGGTGGGTCACACTAAAGTAGAGGCCAGCAAGTCCGACATTCACGTCCTCGTCGTGCTCCCTGGGCAATGTTGCGACGATGCCTTTGGCTTTACCACCGTCCTAGAGTCGCAACAGCTGAGGAATGTCGGACGCAGGCGATCATCCTGCGCCTAAACAGGATTTATTTTCAGCCTCACTATGTGGTAGAGTCCTCCACTATGTCGTCCGGGTTGATACCACAGGTCGCAGGCGAAAAACTCCTGATGTGGCTTTGCTACACTTGGGGGTCAGCCTGCGACTAGCCGGTCGGTGGACTTGAGTGTGTCGGGGGTGTCCTGGGCTGTGGATGCTAGTGTCGCTCGCACTCCAGACTTTTAGAGATTATCTTGACATGGATCTGATAATTTTTGGAGCTATAAAAACCTATAAAAGTATTCAGCACATGGGAAACTTTTTTTTTATGGATACGCGAGACACTTGGCGCCGTCAGCATGGATTGTTGAGCCGACGACGCCCAAAAGCATTCGGTTTAGAACGGGGGCTGCGAATGCTGTGCCGGCGTGACAGATGCCTTTTTACGCTTCTCTTGAAAGATCCTAAGTCATACACTGAAGGAAACACATCGGGAGGAAGTGCATTCCAGAGTTTCGCAGTGCGGAAGAACTTTTGTTTAAACTTTACTCTAGAATAGAACAGGATGAGAGATTGGCCATTTATTGGCACTGAACCGAAAAAGGTAGTCTCACTCACATAAAAAAGATTTTTATGATGTGATTTCATTAGACGGGCGAACATAAAATGAAGCAAAGGTAGAAACTGAAATTTATAATAGTGTAGTGCATTATGATAAAATGGTGAATATTAGTGCATTATTTTATGGAAAATCTTAGAAAAATATTTAAACACACCTAACTATACTAGAAATTTATAACGATAGACCTACACATCGTACTAAAACGAACGAAAAAAACTTTACCTACAATTTCACGAACCGATCACGCGAGGGTCATCTTAATAGATTATTATTTAAGCCAAGTGCGCTCTCACAAATTATACGATTTAGGTATTGTTTATTTTGTAGGTTTTATGAGTTTCACGAACCCGCTCACTCATTTCGAATGATTACACGTTTCGGTACTTAAAGGTATTGGAGGGAGGCCTTGACCGAGCGTCTGAGGTTCGATTTCGGAGGTCCAACATTCCAATATTACGAACAAAACAAACACATAAATTGGGACGTGAAGATCTATCAGGAAATAATAAAGCATCAGAAGGAAAGCAAATACCTAGAAATTATGTTTTTTGTGTAGGTATAGGAACTTCGATTATAGGAAGAAGACAAATTCGTCTAAGTTTAAAAAAATTAGTAACATAATATTATTGGAGGAGCGATTATGTAAATAAGACTGAACCAGCCATTGTCAGCATCATTTTCTCAGTGGCGCGGTCGGTCGACTGTCGGTCATGATATCAGGTCAGTATTGGATGGCTCGACCGTTGGAGGCTGACGGTGGTTCGGATTCCACGTAAAATTGTAGGTCCCTTTCCTTCTTACCTTATTAGGTGGTACGGTTTAGCCCACCCGGTTTGCTACCACCGCGCTGAATGAAAGGTCGGTTGAAATGGCTATGTAAATAGTTCGTGTTTTCCGTCCAGTTCAGTGTAGCTGGCACAACCGAAGGGAAGCAATGATAGTTCACCAAGGTCTGGTTTGGGCTGACATTACAGATGTTGTAGGTGATTTAGTCAACCGTGTCAACGTGGAGTCAGTTTCCATACCCTAAAAACTGGCCAAGTGCGAGTCCGGCTCGCGCACCGAGGGTTCCGTACACCACGTAATTGGCCGGTTTTTATTTGTGGTTTCTTGTTTTACTTTAGACTTTACCTATAATCACACCAAATTTAACGCTTGTATGTACTCGTATTACCGTTTTTACGATAGACCAAAAACAAGAAAATGTTGAAAAAACACGTTTCTTAAATTATGTACCCTTAATTTTTTTTTTTTTTTATGTTATAAGTATATCCTTACCTTTAATCAAATCCAACGTCTGCTTTCTGTCTGTCTGTCCGCTTATAACCCGAGAACCACTATAGCGATTTTAATAAAGAAAAATCTACGGATAGCTTGATTCTTCCCATCAACTATAGGCTACTTACGTTATCACGCTAAATGGATTATGAGGTTAGCAGTGAAGTGAACTATGAGAGCGGGCGGAGCCGCGGGCACAGCTAGTCCATAAAACACATTCTGTGAAAATTTCAACCGGCTACCTATTGCGGTTCAAAAGATACAAGCACTTTAAAGGTAAGACAGACAGACAGACAGACGGACGGACGGACAGACCGTAGACAGTAACCTAAAGCATTCCGTCACTATGAAAAAACATAATATTCCATGTTACTGTTTTATAAGAGCATAATTGTATACAAAACATAAAGATTTACGAGTATTAACGTGTGCGTTGACTTAAGTGTTTATTAATAAGTTATTAAAACTTATATGTTTACTAAGTTATAGGTTCCCTTTAAGGTCAGCACAAACTATTATTACGTCGTCGTTTCGCTTACTTCATTATTATACCTAGACACGTGTCGTGTGTACTTAATCACGTCACTTGCCACATTATGTCACTATAGTTTAATAATGAACTAACCAAACACAATCTAACGAAATAACATGCCGAACGAACTAATATGAGTTGAAGGGTCGGGAAGGGTCGCCTTAGAAGGACGTACCTAGACCAGATCGGGCACGTGCTCCAAAAGGAACAAGTGTGTACGTACAGATCGGGTAAGTACTCCAAAAGAAAGAAGCGTGTAATACCCGGAAGGGATATAGTCTGTAGAACATAATATGCGTTACTGGTATAAAAATACTAAGGATATACACGGTGTTGCAGTTGCCCCCGTAATATTTTTAACTGACATAAGGGGGTTATTCTATATGTGAAACTAAATAACTTCTGTGAAGAAAAAAAATTTTTTGAAACAAAACAAAAATTATTTTTTCCATACAAATTTTAAATACATATTCTCAAAATGTACAGAAAAAAAATTTTTTTTTCTTAAAATAAAAAAGTCGCAGAACAAAAGTTGTTCTATTTCACGTACAGAATCACCCCCTTTCGGGTTTTCGGTTGGGGCTGCAACACCGTGTATATTATTATTACCTAATACAGATCGCCGTCAGTACTTGGATGGGTGACCATTGAACCGTTGAGGCAGACCGTGGTTCGAATTCGTTGTAAAGCTGTAGGTCCCTTCCCTTCTAACCTTACTAGGTGGTAGGGCTAAACCCGCCCGTGTTGATACCACCGCACTGAATTAAAGGTCGGTCGAAGCGGCTCGTTAATAGTTCGTGTTTTCCGTCCAGTACAATTTGCACGACCAAAGGGAAGCACTGACATGGCACCTAGTTCACCAAGGTGTTATTTATGGGCTGACATCACGGCTGTTGTAACTGATAATAAAAACTATAAAATGTTAAAGTAGGTACTGTGTGGTTATTTATTTAATCTTGTCAGCCTCGATAGCTCAGTGGTGCAGACAGTCGACTGTCGCTATCGAATGTTAAGCAACGCTGGGCGCGGTCAGTTCTTGGATGGGTGACCGCTCGACCGTTGGAGGCTGACCGTGGTTCGGATTCCACGTAAAACTGTAGGTCCCTCCCCTTCTTACCTTACTCGGTGGTAGGGTTCAACCCGCCCGGGTTGGTACCACCGCACTGAATGAAACGTCGGTCGAAACGGCTATGTAAATAGTTTGTGTTTTCCGTCCAGTTCAGAGTAGCCGGCACGACCGAAGGGAAGCACTGACATGGCACCTAGTTCACCCGGTGTTATGGGCTGACATCACGGATGTTGTAGGTGATGTAGCCAACCGTGGCAGTATCCATAAAAAAAAAATCTTCACTTAAATTTTGACTTACGCAGTTCAAAAAGTATCGATGTCCGGCCGTTGTCCCTATTGATTGCAACATATCACACATTGCGATTCTAGGAATAAAATGCGCGGACTAACAACATAGGCCATTCATACAGCTCGATGCATTATCGTAATCTTTGTCGTTCCCTGAAATTGTCGTAAATTTTATCTGCCGACGACGGACGCGCGGCGCGGCGGAGGAGCGGAGGCGGCGGCGTCTCGTCGCGTGCCCGCGGGGGCTTTCCTTGATAAATTGTTAAAACAGCGAAAAGTGTAGGTAGGTAGGTATATCTTTTTATTTTATTTCGAGGAAAAGTCTGTTCAAAATCTGTATGTAATTTAATATATTTCTTTAGTGTAGGGTAAATTTTTTTATAGAAAGCGCTAATGTGGCGCCGAGCCACCCATAATCAACGACGCCCATAGACATTCGGGCGTACGCGGGGGTTGCGAATGTTTGTTCTCTTATCGAAATAATCTTAATACATTCGAAAATATTGAAATGTTGACCACCAGATCACCAGCTCTACCTAATTTGGCAATTAGTGAGTGGGAGATTCGGGGATTCGTTCACGGGTCGAATCCCGTTTACGATTATCTGAAATGGTTCAAATGTTTAAACATTGAGTGCAAGCTTGCTAGTTTTTATTAGGGTTCCGTATCCGGTACGGGACCCTATTATGGGACAACCCTGCGCCGTCTGTCTGTCTGTCTGACTGTCTGTCCGTCCGTCTGTATGAGGGCTTTATCTCTTAAACCAGTATTTTTAACCGACTTCAAAAAAAAGGAGGAGGTTCTCAATTCGACTGTATTTTTTTATGTTTGTTACCTCAGAACTTTCAACTGGGTGAACAGATTTTGAAAATTATTTTTTTATTTGAAAGCTGGTGCTTCAATTTGGTCCCATTTCAATTTGGTCCCATTTCAATTTGGTCCCATTTCAATTTGGTCAAGATCGAATTGGAAAGCGAGGCGGAATCGCGAGGCCGAAGGCCGAGCGATTCCGCCGAGTACATTAATAGCAAAAAATTACAAAAAAAAACTGTGAAATAAAAAACTATTAAAAAAAAATATAAAAACCGCCTTCGAAAATGTATGAAATAAAAAAAATCGAACCCTAGAGTTGAAGGCGGTGCTAAAATAAGCAAAAATAACCGACCGCCTTCAACTCTAGGGTTGGATTTTTTTTATTTCATAAATTTTTGAAGGCGGTTTTTATATTTTTTTAAATAGTTTTTTTTTATTTATCCAGTCGGTAATACATATCCTGAGCTGTCAATTTGTATTTTTATTTTATCCAGTTTTTTATGTTAGCAAGTGGTGATCAAGTGGTGATGTAGCCAACGATGTAACGTCCCATACAACAATCATACTAAAACTTGTCATAATCACTGGCTGGCTTCCTTGACAAATACTTTGTAAGCTTATACAACTTTTTATTTATTTATATTTTTATTGTAATCAGGTACGGCTAGCTGAGTCAGAAGTTCCGCTCCGCTCCCAACAGCCAATATCAACTCCGAGAAAGTAGGTGCCATTACCGGACTTCCCTTTGGATTGCTGGCTATACTGGACTAGAGGAGAACACAGCCGAGGCTGCTATATATTACGTCCAGTACAGCGGTACCAACCCAGTCAGCTACAATTGGAGCCTTCCACCTAAGTAAGGGGCAAGGGAAGGGACCTACAGTTTTACTCCAGTTCCGAAAGGTGAAGCAGCAGGTGTAGGTATGCACGTAAATTTTGTCGTCAGAAAAAACTCATTGTTACACGCCGAACGGATTCGAACGTCGGACCTCTCGCATGTGAGGCAGATGCCCAAACCACTGGGCCACCCGCCGCTTAAAGATGTTTCAGTAAATTACACGAAATTTAAAAAAATAGAACACGACCCTTACACTCACCCCATCCTTGCCCTTTCCGTAACTACCGCTACGAAGGGGCGTAGCGCGTAGTATATATTAATTATTTTACAAGCAGCTATCAATTACCGAGTGAAGACAGTGGTCTTCTAACTCGTGAGGGTGCATAAGAAATTAGGGGGTGGTGATGCCACCATGATACAAGTCAACTAATAATTTATGTGGCCAGTGATACGGTAGGTAACTAATTATAGGGTTCCCGCTTTTGATAAATATTTAGTTTACAAGGAGGATTTTTGTTTTTAATATAAAAATTAAGGAAAATCATATGACGAGAGGAAGAATCAGGACGAAAATAAATTTCATACATACAAACATACATATCACACACGCTGAATTCCGACAATCGGGGTAAGCAGAGTAATCGGTGTTGTGCTGCAAGAACTCTGGTGTTTTGCAAAATATTCGGATAAGATTCAATCGATCAAGCACGTAGCAAGTAAGGCACGAAAACGCACCTATTGCATGACTCGGTGGAAGTACCGTGCCAAAGTGGCGACGAGAGGTGGCGAGCCTGTCGTCTGACGAAAATAAAGAAGACATCAATCCTGAAATATTTTACGAAATGCGTGCACACATATTGTCACGACTGTTTTCCCAATAGTGTTGTTGTTTATTGTTTATTGAGCATTCTTATGGCAGTAAGACTGCACTCGAACTTGTCACAATTTGTTCTATCCGGTTCAATTACACACACGAAAAAGCACTGGCAAGATATTTTGCAGAGTTTTTTTTTTCATAATTACGTATTATTACAAACATTTTGGTGACTAACCACATAATAAATAACATCGCTTACAGTCTATCGAAAACACAGCTTGAGAACAAGATTAACCATTTTACTGAGAGTTCTGACTACAAAGACTTATTAATTAAGTGTATCAGGTGTAAAGAGCCATTGACAAACTTTGATATGTAATGTGTAGGTATCAACTTGATTATGTTAGTACATTGAACATGTACCTACAATCCTTATCCTTCCTTCCTTAGACTACGCGGGACGGATCTCGGCGTGTCGTCGCCGCAGCGGGCGACCCGCCACGCGAATACACTATACAAGTACGGTGCGGGTGCGAGGGAGAACACCGACGAACCGCTGCGGCGGCGGCGACACGCCGAGATCCGCCCCGCGCATTATATTATACCTATAATAAAATCCAACGTCTGTTTTCTGTCTGAGTGTCTGTCTGTCCGCTTATAACTCGAGAACCACTTAACCGATTTTAATAAAACAAAATTCTACGGATAGCTTGATTCTTCCCATCAACTATAGGCTACTTACTATCACGCTAAATAGCTCATGAGGTTAGCAGTGAAGTGAAATATGAGAGCGGGCGGAGCCGCGGACACAGCCTGTGGGTTAATAAAATTTAGGCACTAATCGTACCTAATCAAGCGTTAACTTATTATGCAGTCAGGTAAGTAGTATACATGTACGGTTGGCAGAGACAACGAATCTCTACGTGCCACGATACAGACACACCTCTGATGCCTCTTCCACTGCCTTAATGTTCTTATTTATGTTCTTACGTTAAATGTTTTGATTGAACAAACGCCGTAGATTGAGAGAGGAATGCTTCGGTGGTTCGGTCATATTGAAATAATGGACTATCGAAATATATTTATAGAGCGAATGTGCAATTGTCGGGAAGGTTCGAGATTGACGGCATGTGCCGAGCCGGTATATTTTACTACTGCAAGTAATTGACATTTGCACATACAAGCATGCATAGATACATACCACACGCTGTAACCCGACAATCTGGGTAAGCAGAGTAATCGGTGTTATGCTGCAAGGACTCTGGTAAATTACAGCACAACACCGATCACCACATTTAGAAAACTATTAGGACAATATAACTATCAAGCAGGTAATAAGGCAAGAAGACCCACCTGCTGCATGATTCGGTGGAAGAACCTTGCCAAGTTGGCTAGCCTGTCGCCCTTTTGACATTTGTAAATGACATTTAATGTGTTTGTAGGTGAACGGCTGATAGATAAGGTAACTGAACTAAGTGAATATAGCCTGTGAAGAACCACTACTGCAGGCCTGGTAGGGCTTCATTAAACGGATTTGTGGTTTTATAGCCAAGTATCAAGTGACGTACGTATGTACATACCGTGCCTATACCTAGCAGTTATCCTAAAGGTATACAAGTAGAAACTGCCTAGAGGCAATAAGTGTTACCTTTTGCCCATATTTTTATTTGAGTGAAATAAATATATACAATACAATAAATATATTAGACTTAAATATATACAGTATATATATATATAGTATTTAAATATATATATAGTATATATATATAGTATTTAAATATATATAGTATGTGGTATAGATGTTATTGGAATATATGGTTTCGTGTAAAAGGTTGAGGAGCATATTCAGTAAGACGTAACGGTAGCTATCCTCGGGCGAAAACTCAGGTCCCAAAGAGGCTTTGATAATACGTTTTAGAATAAAACAACAGACGGCGAATAACATTTTCATTTTGGGTTTTTAAATTACCGTGGTTGTTAGACATTATTTTTAAAACGCAACAGCTTTTTCACATAGCTCGCAGCGGCTTTTTCACATAGCTCAGAAAAAACCGTGAGTAAAGCTGTTGTGTTTTAAAAATAAAGCATTTTCATTTTATAATAGCAGATATTTGAATTAGACGTCATGCATGAATCTAGATGGAAATTTAGTCAAGTTGCGGTCAGAATGTCTAAAATTAGACCTCAGAAAAATTCTATTTTTCACAAATTTTCGGAATTTTTTTAAACGCTTTTATAGGACTAGCAGAGTGTCTGAAATACTTTTAGTAATTACTCTTTCAGGAAACCCGATATTTAGCAAGCAAAACATTAGCTTCTATAATCGCAATATTTTAAATAATAAGTAGGTACCATATTGAATAATTATAGTACGCTTAAGTGACTACTTCGTCAGCCTCGTGGCTCAGTGGTGGGGTCGGTCGACTGTCGGTCGGATCATAAGCATGCCTGAGTGCGGTCAGTGGATGGATGGGTGACCGCTCGACGATTAGAGGCTGGCCGTGGTTCGGATTCCACGTAAAACTGTAGGTCCCTTCCCTTCCTACCTTACTAGGTGGTACGGTTTAGCCCACCCGGGTTGCTACCACCGCGCTGAATGAAAGGTCGGTTGAAGCGGCTTTATAATAATAGTTCGTGTTTTCCGCCCAGTTCAAAGTAGTCGGCACGACCGAAGGGAAGCACTGACATGGCACCTAGTTCACCAAAGTGTTATGGCCTGACATCACGGATGTAGTACGTGATGTAGTCAACCGTGTCATCAGTTTCCATAAAAAAACTTATAAAAATAAATAATTTTCTCGACTTACCGGAATTTCAGAATACCTAAAGTACTGATAGATATCAAAGAAGCTGCTTACGAGAAGCCAGCCCAGGATGCAGGAGCCTGTATCGACGTTGAATATTCATGTCCTGCACAGCCTTGTCTAATGACTCGTTGCCACTGAATGTCGCGCTCCCAGGAGCACCACCGATTTTATCTAAACTAGATTTGTCCGCAATTATGTACTACCAGATCCGATGACACGGGACCTGTTCTGAACATGGATCTTAACGGTTGGCCCTTTAGATGGAAAAATGTCATTCAATATATTGAGTTTTATTCAATATATTGATAATTTATGGTTGTGAGAATTGCTTGTACTAGTGATAGCTGTGCTTTTAAATTGAGAACCACAGAGACATGAAGTGTCTAATCTTATATTACATCTTATTTTGTGCAATAGAAATAAGCAAGGGATGTGGTGATTTGGAAAGCTGAAAGTGGACTGTAGGATGATGTGTGGATTTCTGACCTTAGTTCCATGGGCGCGATTCCGTCGGCATTTCCTGCTTACGGTTTTAGATGGTATCCAGGGTCGACCGTTTCTTGAATGGAATGTCCTTTTAAAATGTCTTGCTCCGATAAAGATGACGAACTTTCTTTTTTTCGCCGGTTGGTTGTTGGAAGTCAGGGAGAACAAATGCGAATGACATGATATGGAGGTAGGTTTTGAAAGGAATTTTTAATTTTACTCATGAATTTTTCGACCTACCTACTATAATCTCCTTGCCATATAAAATTTAGTGATGCCATTGAAAAGACCTAAAATGTGAAGAATAACCAGAACGATATATATATTTTTATGTAATCCGGTGTATGTGTGGTAGAGTCGGAGAGGCCAAAGCATATGCTCCGACCAACCAATATCACTTCCGAGAAGGTAGGTGCCATACCGGAGCCTTCCCTGGATTGCTGGCTATACTGGACTAGAGGAGAACACAACCGAGGTTGCTATGCGGCCATCTTACATACAGTACGGTGGTACCAACTCAGTTGGCTACAATTTGGGCCTACCAACTAGTAAAGGGTAAGGTAAGAGACCTACAGTTTTATATCGGTTCCGAACGGTGAAGCATCAGGTGGAGGTATGCACGTAAATTTTTTCGTCAGAAGAAACTCATTGGTACACGCCGACCGGATTCGAACCATGGACCTATCGCATGAGAAGCCGATGACCAAACCACTCGGCCACGCGCCGTTTAAAATATGGTTGATAGTCGTGGGAGTGCATTACTTACTATAACTCCTCCCATCCGGTAAGCCACAGTTAGATGCAACCAAAGGGATGACGAATATGATACTAGAAATAAATATTATAATGTAGACAGGAAAATAAACATGAAAATCGTTTTATTGAATCCCAATAAGGCTCTAACGTGGAAAGGTCGTAAACTTTGCTACGCAAATCCGAAGAGTACAACGCTATCATTTTACGATGCCCCTTAATTTCCAGATTAACTGACAATTGCGACATCATTGCGTGGAAATAAAATTCGAATTGTCGAGTCACTGCGAAAGGAAAAAAAACCGAGAGGAAATATTTGAAGAGCTAAGATCAAATATGGCACATGCTATAGCTGTAAAACGTTCAACTTGGTACAAACAAAATTTTTATTTACTGGTCATGACAGCATTCCTGTGTCGAAGACTTAGATGAAAATAAATTTTTGACCGGGCACACCCGGTCAAAAATTAATGGCTCAATGCATGGTCTTTGCGAAATTCCTGAGTACTTCCACTGCATTATGTCTGGCTACACTGAAATTACAAGCATTTTCCCTTGGACTTTCTTAAATCGTCGCATATCCCTTTCTAATGTCTTTGAAGGACCTTCATTTATATGAATTATGAACCAACCCATCCGCTTCACAAGAGAACCTTTCTCATGAATGATAAATCCTAAGCCAGCAGTTTGAAGTATTAAACTTATGTACAGTGCATAAGAGTAGATAGCTCATATTACGACAACGATTAAAAGCTTATCCGAAAGCAATTAGTCGACGAATCAGACGAAAATCCAAAAACCAGAGAGTATGCGAAATTGTCAATTTCCTGGGATGTTCTTCCAAATTTCCGCTCTCGAAGCTCTCGTCCTGCCTGACGCAGCTGAAATCCATCAGTGAACAGATTGAATCCTGCAATTTTGAAGTTTGAATCCTGAAATCCTTCGTTTGGTTACTTTTGGTTGGTTCGTAACGGTTAATTCGAGCAGGTCGTAAGTAAACGACCATTCTTCCTGTTGATAGAGAACCGTCACCAATATTGTATTGACTTGGCAATTTTAGAATCAATGAATAGATGATATAACTCTCGCGAATAAAATGTCACAAATTTGGGTCTACCTAGACTAAAAAAAACTAATACTGAATGTGTGTGCCCAAGTCACACAGTAAAATTAATCGCCCATAGAGATAATAGCGGTGTATCAATAAAATTTGAATTATTATTACGAATTCCTCACGCGGACACAATGTTTGTGCATAATTTGTCAGTTCGTTAATTTATTCCGAGTTGATGCAAAATTCAAGACTAGTAGGTGACCAAAACTCGTCTTGAGGAATTCTTATGGAGTTTCTTTTTATTTTATTGAATCAAAATTATTCGTAAATGCCATTAGGTGATGTCATAAATTCGGATCCGGCGATTGTTGTGTTAGGAATTTTTTAACACGATCATCGATTTGGCTATTGTTTATTTTACCATATTTTATTACAATTTTGTTTACTTGTATTGCCAAAGTATTCGATACACATAACATAATTCCATATATGTGTAGACTATTACGTTTTATGGAAAAACCTAAGCATACTTTGTACCTGGCGCCACATTATTTGTCGGTGTATTCATTTATTAAAATTTATGGCTCGTTCGGAAAATTAAATTTACTAAATTAATGTTAATTGACGATGGTAAGTTACACCTTACACGTCATTTTGTTACAAACGTCGTTTTCCAACCTTCAAATGTATTCGTATGCGAAAGCTCGATATTACATACCATCGTCTCCTAGAGTTTCGCTCATAGATTTCTAACTAATATAATTATCATTTACATAATTGATGTATGGCTACTAGATTTGCCTAATTAGAATTTCATATAGCACAATTAATATTAATTTCATATTTTTTACTTTTATGTTTTACGAGTGCCTTGAATATCATCATGTATTATAATGTTTTGTAATATTTTTATATTAGAAAATGTGGTCCGTATAGAAACAGTTTTACTATCTCTTTTTGCGTTGTTTTATTCACAAATCTTAACGCTATATATCTATATCTTGTTTACACAAAGGTAGTCAAATTTAAAAATGTCAATAACTTCGATATTTTATTTATAACGTTTATTATGAAATCAAAACATGCACTTTAAAGGTTTATACAGTCGATCTACGGGGTCCGTAGATCGTAGGTATACGTAGAGTTCACCAGATTTGTTACTTAGCAACAGCAGTTTTGCTTCGTGAAAATGACCAGAGACGACCGTGGCGGGAATGTCGAGCCGCTACCACGCTGTGTGGTACATTGATATTCAAAAAAATTCGACAATAAACTTCACTTAACATCGAATAATATGTAAATTGTTTAATTTACAATCAGTATCTTATTCAATTATGTATATTTTATTAGATACTTGTGCAGTAAGATTGTCGAATATGTGGGCCATTCGAGTTGACCGAAGCCTGTCCGCCGACCAGCCACCGACCAAACATGACGTACATGCACATCATTTTCTTTGCACTTTATTATGCAGCTTACTTAATATTATAATCCGCGAGTAGCAGTTTCATACAAAATGATCATTAATTTTTTGTTTTACAAACAATATGCTAAATGGCAAACGATCTTCTAAATAGAAATGTAAATAGAAAAAAAGCGTTGTTTGCTAATTAAATATTCAGGTCAAATTTTCCCAGCGCTACTTTCGAAAGGCCTAACCCAATACACCAATGTCACTGTAATACTAATAACCAATCTGTATGTATCAGTATTGTTGCCTACTTCATATTAGTATGCATTTCGGATAGGCAACATCGTGACCGTTTTAAATTCGAATTCCGTTTGTGTATCGATTTAGAATTGATATGGATTTTTAACAGCTCGCACGCGCCACGAATACTAATTGTCGTCGGAATTTACGCCCAACTCCCGGCCTGAGACTTGTTTTGACAAACGGAAATCTTAATGAGTCGATCTTCCATCTCTTAATGAGTCAAAACTATTAGAAGAGTTCAAAATTCATTGGTTCTCGTCTTCATAATAAAATGAAAACTAGTTTCATTCCGCTTTACCATTTTAACCATAAGATTCTGCTATACGCATCCTTACAATGAACTCCCTATACATACTGTGTGATCACTGATTATCGTGCACTTGAACATTACAATTTAGTGCATGTGCTAGTTTTAGACTTAACGATAAAAACAAAGAACAAAAATAGCAAAAGTAAATTTTAAATCTCTGAAATCTCAGTCACGATACGTCGTACGTATTCTTCCTTTCCAACAGTTTCTCCATTAACTACCTACATTGCATAAGAATAAAAACAATAAAATCATCTAAAAGAAGAATCACCGTCAAACACGAAATAACGAAAAAGTCTAAAAACAGCGGGTCCCGTCCGTGGGCCTTGCAGTACCCACCGTCAGTTTTCCGTATTTGTTCATTGTACCTGACATTCCCTTCTCCGCATCTGCGTAGCTGTTAAAACATTCACCAACGGCACAGAAACCAGGCCGAATTCCCCTAGGACATGACCGTCAGAAACACATTCTGACGCTAAACGATTGAGCCGTCACGTAAAACCCGTAATCCCATAAGCCATCAAACGGCAAAGTACCGTCATTGAACAACTGACAATAGTTATCTGTTCAAAGGGCGCATTAAACCTTTGTGGCGCTGTTAGGATAGAGTTGTTAATACGTACGAGAAAATTAGCGCGAGTGCTACATCGATAGAAGATATACAGGAAGATGCGTCTTATTGAAAGCTACCTAAGCTGCATAAAATTTTAACTCGTTGCGTACATTTTATTCTTTTGAAACAATGCGGGCACATTGGTATCTATTTTTTCAGAAAAATTTAACAAAAATCATTTTTATTTCATTTTCTTGGCATAAGTACAGTTATTAAATACAGCTTGATACGCATGACAGATATCAGATTGGCTCGAATAGTGCTTATTTAGTTACCATAATTATGGACCAAATGCCACATGAGACGATGCCACATGCCACGCTTTCCATAAAAACAATTTATAAAAAAATTTTTAGGATATTACTTTATTTTGTATGGTCCAAACTTTTTCGTGATTTGTCCCATAAAATTTGTCGAGCCCGAATGCTTTTGGATCGTCGTCGGCACAACAATCCACGCTGACGGCGCCAAATCTCTCGCGTATGAAAACAAATTAATTCACAATTTCTTACTAGTAATCTTCGCGTCTTACGCACGCAGACTTTAAGACTTAGGATTTTAGTTCCATACATTTTAAACTATAAGAGAGGCCCTATAATCCCTTTATTTTTCAAAATATTAGACTCAGTCGTTTCGGAGATAGGGGGAGTAGCAGCAGCGTCTAATGATAATGACACAAAATTTCGATTCTTTCTAGATTTCTGACACTCACTAATCTACTTATGGCCGTCGAAACTATTTAGACAATTGAGAGATATTTAGCAACACTTTGTAAGATGAGATATCGCCTCTTGACAGTTATATATCAATGGTGTTTTAGCTATGTGTGTGGTTTCCTCGACCACTGCACCTTCCTCCACGTCTTCATCTGCGGATACAAGGAGCCCTTTAACGAGCCCTACGATCGGCTATTCGCTTTTTTAGTGTTCGAGCTTATTGACGGCGCTTCCGAGGCTGTCCATTCTGGTCGTCCTTATGGTTTGCGAATTATTGTTGTTAAGCCGTTCTCCTTTCTCGTTTTTATCTCCTTCAGTTCCGACCGGTGGCGTGTTCTTTTCATTCATAAGAATTTGACTTTCTTATATTTTATTCATTGATGAGAAGTCTCATCTCATGATCAATGACAAATAAGGTGTATGAGAATTTCGAGTGTCAGATTTATTAGTAGAGGCACGGAATCTACACATTGAAAATGTCTTTTATTTACATATTTTTTCAATTGGAAAAACCTACAACACAATACAATGATAATAAATGTTTTGACAACTTTATTATGTAGGTATATTACATTGAACAACTGGTTTTCACTATTATTATAATAGATTTGACATTCAATTTATTTGCTTAAATTCTTTACGAGTATTACACTCAATACACAGTTTACAACAAAATGGGCAACACATAAATATTGAACCCTTTAAGACATCGCGACCTTTGCACGAATGGCTGAGAAAAGGCAACTTACTATCGAGAGAAACATTTATTTCTTGCGTAAATTTGAAAGAAATGCTCATATAAATGTTTACAAAGATAGACGATGAAGCAAAGGTTATGTAACATGTACTGGATGGTAAATCGCCGAGAATTTTTGAAACCTTTTATCGCCGACGCCCTAACGTGTGTCGTCGTATACGAGTACGAATGCATACAATGGGCAGTCAAATTCTCCAACAGAAGTACGTTTAACACCGTGTAAGGATGTAACGAAGGACCACCGAAGTGGCAATTCAGAGAAAAGGCCTCAATACTATTATCGGTAGCTTCGAAATGGTCGTAAATCTCAAACGTGGCAATATCATACTTGACGCCCATCAATAAGGTTTTATAGTCTGTGAAACCTGCGAGGTAGTTTAGAGTGTGTTAGCTAAGGTTGCTGGATACCTTGCAGAACATAAAACAGATGATTTAAGACGATCATGCGATCTTTTGTTTCTGATGGTGCCTCTGATAATAATTGGACATGATAATCAAATCGCCATCATCTAAAGTATGTTAAACAAAACGTTCAAAAAAACTTTCTCTTGCTCCTTATAATATGCAGATCAAATGCAGATGAGGTACATTTTTCAGCTGAATGGATGGAGATTTAATGCAATGTATATAGTGTTATTGTAAATAGTATGTTTACTATAAGGTAAATAAACTTATAGGCACACATATGTGGAATATTCTAAATGACCCTGAACTCCTCAAAGTACTTTCCGAATGCACCCCAAAGCCTCCCAATTAAATAATTTCTTCTCGTCTTCGACATAAATAATTTTAATTGTGATCTCCGCATAAAATGTATCGAGAATATATTGCGCATCGTCTAGAGGCAGCAATTTGCTACGAACGTGGGAGGTGATGATGTATGGCTCCTGAATGAGCAAAGAGTACCGCTGACGCTGACGGCTCCATAGGAAGCTGGATGTGCTTAGTGGTACAAATTGTTGGACACTTGAGATGTTGCAATTTATATAGGTGAAATGAAGTTTAAGCTGATGTGCTTTACTATTATTTATTTGAAGGACTTGCATGTTTTTTTTTGTGCCTTTGAGTAGTTTGGATGCAGCATGTTTGTTTAGGCTTTCACCGCTATTACACATTGTGTTAATGCTTTCGGTCATGCGGTACTTACTACAGTGCAGTATTTATTGGTAATATTACTAAATTTAACGTCCTATGAGAAGTTTAAATTATTATGCTCGCTCTTTATCTGAATTATTTAAGGATAAACGTTACGAATGCTAGATAACTGCGGTCTTTTGTGCGAGAGGTTAAAAAGTCAAACCAAAGAAAAACATATTTTTTGTTGATAAAGTATTGCATAAAAAATATGTATATCTTTATAATCATTAATATTATTATACACCTAACGAAAATGACAAATAATTTTCATATAGCGAAAATATACACAAATAAAGAGCGACATTAATCGGAGTACCGAATTCCGCGCTAATCATTGATTTACAACGTTCCCATCACAACATTCCGACAGGTGATATGCTAACTACCTACAGTCCAGCAGATACTGCGAATACGGCGAACGATCGCTCGTGTAGACACCAAAGAATGGATGAGAAGAAGTCTCACTTCTGAAACAGATAAAAGCGGTGCGAACACTTCACCTATCTCGGATAGAGACACTGTTTGATGGTTTGACATCATGAATCAAGTTTAGGATGTAGGCGTAGGGCCGGTACTTAAAAAGAATAGCCCCAGTTAATCTCTCCCCGTGCATGTCGTAAAAGGCGAGTCAGAGAAAAGGGCAATGTGCAATGATAAAGGCGACATGCTAGCCACCTCTCACGTTGGCAAAGTCCTTCCACCGAGTGATGCAAGCAGCAGGTGGGTCTTCGTGCCTTACTTGTCGCTTGATAGTTATCTTGTCCTAATATATTGCTAAACGTGGTAGTCGGTGTTGCGCTGTAATTTATAAGAGGACTTGCAGCACAAAGCCGATTACTCTGCTTACCCCGATTGTCGGGATCCAGCTTTTGGTATGTGAAATGTCAAAAAAATATTACAAACTAATTACTCTAAAGAGACGGGACACAGTAAACACCATAATTTTTTTATGTTGTTTATGACATTGTTAGCCACATCACCACATCACACTTGTGATGCCAGCCCGCATCACACTTTGGTGAACTAGGTGCCATGTCAGTGCTTACTTTTGGTCGTGCCCGGCTACACCTAACTCCACATAAATACTCGCAGACTTCAACCAATGGCCGAGCTGGGTGCATTGCCGAACGCTTTCCGATCGGTTGAATCCGATTAATCATTTCTCATAATCACATCGGTGAGTTTGTAACGCCCCGCACCGCCGTCGCCGCCGCCGGTACAGGGTCTGGACGGAAAACACGAACAATGGTGGTATCAATCCGCAGAGATTAGTAAGGTAAGGGAAAAAGGGAATCCGAACCACGACCAGGTTCAACGGTCGGATGGTCACCCATCCAAGTTCCGACGGCGCCCGAGTGTGCGTAACCAAGGTAAATGACATCTTTCGCATACGAATGAGAAGAACAACTAGAGTGTAGCCATGTAGTAAGAAAAGTCAGAACTATTTCTAACCATGTATGTATTTTAAAACCATTGAACCTTTGATAAGATGTGTAAGCATAAAAACTGCTTCTTCGCCAAACAATCTGTATTCTATGTGAGCGGTAGCGGCTCCAACTCAAAGAGAAGGTGCCTGCGCGAGCGCAGATAAACGGGCGACGTCGTCGAAGCGCAGCGGTGGCGCCGCGTTGCAGACGGGAGTGGAACTACCACGACGGAGAACACGAACATCACAAGTACATTTACAAGAAGATTAAGTGGGTCACTGAATTTATAACGGATGGGGAATGGTATGGCACCTGTTTCCGACAAGAGCAAGGTGTAGTGCTGCAAGACTGAATAGAATAGAATAGAATAGAATAGAATAGAAACTCTTTATTACACACAATGGAAAGAAGAACAGTACACGAGTAGAACAAACCAATACAGAAGTGCGCAAAGGCGGACTTATCACTGCAAGGTATTCACGGGTATAGCTAGTGGTGTAGAAAAATTTCCCATTTAAAACAATTTGTGTACTCGTACACTTGCAATGGAAGACACCCTATGTTGATGAATTAAGTAAACATTATTGATTACTATTTCAAGGTAAATAAAAACAGTAATACACTTCTGATACAACAACATTCAAACTTAATCCATGATTTAATGATAAGCAAATACACACCTTAGTTGTAAATTGAAAAGTAAACAAAAACCAAATTATAAAAAAACAAAATATCGGGAAATAGAAAGGTTTAAAGATAAGATAATTAGCAAAATTGAAGGATTAATGCATCGCATTAAATAAATATTGAACGCAAAAAAAAAGGAAAACCCCCGGAAGTAAGATTAAAAGCCATAAAGACCGAGCGATGACTTGTTGACAAAATTGTACTCGATAAGCGAAATCCTCGCGAGGGCCTCGTTCCGGTGACAAACAAAATTACAGTTGCGCTGTTTGTCTGCCCGCCAGTCATCCACGAAAGCGGCAAAGTAGCAAATAAAACGGCAAACAGCAACCACCCAACAAAATATAACTGCCACTCATCCACTAGACGGGAAGAAGAGCGGTAAAGTAGCAAATAATCAGGCAAAAAGCAAACATCCAGCAATTAGAAATAGCTCAACAGCACCGACTCGTGACGCCGTGTGCCCAGTCACGGATGATATACATTGGAGTTGTTCCGATTGCTTCCAATAACATTAACCTTGACTCCGATCAGCTCATCAATATGTAAACGGACGTCAAATTAATTAGAATGATATATGGAGCAAGCGGGGGAATAATATGGCACTTATAAAGAGTAATCGATTTTAGAATCGTCCAAAACTCATCTGGGAATCGTATTAACCGTGATTTGAATTTTATTGAGCTGTTACTCGCAACTCCGCTCGGGGTATTTTTAGGTTTAGCTAAAGCTTTATTTTTAGAACTAAATCAATGTTTAATTTCCTTTCAAAAATCATTTAAATGTCTACGAGTTAAACCAATGTGCATCGCGTATACTTTGTCAGCCTCTTGTAGTCAGGGGCGTGCATCCCATAAAGGCAGAAAAGCACTGCCTACCCTGAGTTAAAGTCCCAATTCCACCTACCCGAACAATCAAATTAAAACATAATAGAACTACTCGAGTTCACGACAAAACGTTTGATTTAAAATTGGCGCGCGCTCCTCCCTCTCTGCGCGGCCGCTCGCGCGGACGCAACGCCACCGCGCGGCAAAAGCACACAACACGACTGCCTGGTGGTCACTCACACTATTACTCAAATCCTGCGTCATTATATGCTAGAATTTTACGTGTGTATGCGTGTTTCGATGCGCGATTTAGTACGCCAGGGCAGGACTGCCTTTCACTAACACCACAACAATGCCTGGTAACGTAGGTGTAGCTGGTCTAGCAGTATAGCATCGTTCCTGCGCGCGCGCGCCGGCGCGGCGGGGCAATTGTCTGGTACAGTTTATAAAGAAGTGTTATATTATATTTACAAAAGGATAGGCTCATTGATTTAGTTTACAAATAATAAAAGTACCGCCCCTCTTCTCTACTTATTTCTATTTCATCTTTTTTTGTAGTCTACATACGGCACTGCACTGCACACTCTTTATTGAGATTGGTTCTATTTAAATACTCAAAAGGCGTTTTTAAAAGTCACCCTTAGTATCTATATTTATCACATTGTGTAGTTAATTAAAATTTATTCATTTTATGGATATCTGAGGTGCATTGAAAAAAAATATATCTGCTGGACAGAACATCTCCATGTGGACATGAAGAAGATGTAAGAGATGAAAACCGGGCTGAGGTAAAAATTAAAATGAATTCAACTTGTTTCTAAATTAAGTACTTATTTTGAATCTTAATTGTTGCCTGCCTACCCGGTCTCGAATGTCTGTGCACGCCACTGCTTGTAGTATTTTGAAATGTATGCCAGATTCCATTAGTGAATGATAAATATATAGATAAATAGCTTCAACCGTTTTCGTGTTTATCTTTTACAGATAGACAGACAGATTGACAGACAAACAGACGGTACATTCTATAATATTGAGAATATTTTATTAGTTTTTTGTCTCTTAACATATTCAAAGAATGTCCCATGAGTTTATGTGAATAAATATATTAATTATTCTTTGCAATCGAGTCAAAACATTGTCGAGAAATCCGAGCAGGTACTCATCCAAGCACGGAATGATTAAAATAATAAATGATTTTGTTAATGCTACCATAATCGTGGAGCATGTTTCTTCATTAAGTCGATCATTTGTTGGCGTGTCAGCCACCCAGTGCGCTGCTAATACGCTTTTAATGGTAACACTGTTTTTAATAACGGTATGATATTTTTAAAAGGTATGCGGATCTGACACCCCTTGCGAAGGTTCATCTTTGAAATTGTTTCTTTCTACGTATTTCCTGTCGCGTCTAAGTAGAATGAGGACTTTTGTTAGTATTTAACTATCATTTCAATTTAAAGTATTAAAACATCTAATTCGAGAACTTGCTATAAACTTTACAACGCATGCAAAACCTATTCCTAGTATTTGCCATTTTCCAATATCAAATTCATACTATGTATGTCGAAATCGTATTCCCTAAGAGTAACCCATGGAAATCTTATTTTTCGATACCTATGTAATCGCTTTTGTTCATAAATGAAATAAAGTTTTCTTTGATGTCCTCATTCCAACAATTATCTATTACATACAAGTAGTTACATATTTGAGGTAACTACGAAAATAAATTATAAGCATTAAATTTACAGAGTAGGTACATACAGGTTTAGATTTGTTCGCGGGGCGTGTTATCAATTTGCTTCCAATTCTTTAACGATAATTTAATTCTTAAAACTTGTGCGGCGTGCTCTGACTGGCTTAATTGAAAGTCTCACGTGGAGAGTAGTGCGGGAGTACTTCTGGTTTTCGTTCTCTTCTTATCTTCTCTTCCTCTCCTTCTTTCTTATGTTTTTTTTTTCTCTCGTTATTTCTTATCGTCTCTCTGTATCTTCTTTAGTTATAATGATTTTTTCGCCTTTTTGCTTTTATTTTGTTTTATCTTCTTCTGTTCGACTTTAAAAATTAAGTTTCATCCATCGTTTTGTTGTTATACGCTATTACTTGAATTCGGCTGCCATCATACGACTAGGTTTGTTTATAGTATAATAAATATATTTTATTGGTTATATCATTCTAAAATTCAGCCTTCGTCAAGGCAGTCATATTTACATCTCAGTATGCATTTATTCAACAATGTTAACATAACATGCTCTCAGATTTTTTTAAAGTTATAAATATAAATTTTCCTAAAATACTGGTTTTCAATACTGTATTCTCGACAGAATCTGCTTTTATAACTTTATTTTAAGCTGCGGGATAATCGAGCTGCATTATTATTTGCTCTTTCAAATAAGAATACTCAGTGAGAACAGCCAACATCCCTAGTTTCGATAAGGTGAGCTCTAATTGCTTTTAAGGATAACTTACTAACGTAAATGTTTGCTATTGAATCGATTACTGACGACAAAATAAACTAGATCAACAACTAGCAGGATGAAGTTACAAACGGCACTTGGAGAACTGCACTTACTGGCTAATTTGTAATTGCTTACTCGGAGTACCAGTATGCACATGCTAACTAGGGAGATTTGGATTGAATTTATTTGTTAATTGTAGAATGGAAGAGGATTTTTCTGGTAACAACTTCGTTTTTGAGCATAACCTTTTTCACGGGGAGTGTTCGGAGGAGCTGTTTAACGCGATTCCGTTGTTCCCATTCCACCTCCGCACTACGCGTACTGGGCAGGGGATGCACCCCTATACAATCGACCTACCGAGGATGCGCACCAACCGGTTCTGTAGGTATTTTATTCACAGAACCGGGAAAATGTGGAACGCAATCCCTGCTTATCTATTTCCTCCCAAGTACAGCTTGGGGTTTTTCAAAAGGGGCGTGAAAAGGCTCCTGTCAGGCCGGCATGGCATTCGCAATCCCCGTGCATCACAGAATGTCCATGGGCATCGTAATTTACCTACTCGTAAGTGAAACGATGCCACAAGTCGCGCTTTCTATAAAAAAAAACCTAGGGATCCTGAAAAGACGTGCCAATAAATTTGACGACGACCTTCTTGGTCGCGTCACCTTATAGCTGGCACGGCTGACGCCTGGGCGTGATTGCGAGGAATGGTGTTGTTGACTTTGTCTGATCTTCCATTGAACTTTTAGGGCACAAGTGCCGTCTTTTCATAAAAGAAATCAATTATTGTTTTGTGCGAGTAGGTACTTAATTTCCTCTTGTTTCAAGTATCTGCATTGATTATTGTGCAAGCAAGATTATCTGCAAGTGTTTATTGTAGATAACCTACCCTGTTACTATTCCCTGTCAATTGACGTATTTTGTGGTAAACGTTGAAACTTTATTTCATGTCAAAGTATATTTTTTCGGCATCTGCAGAAACATTTCAATTCAATATTGTGGACATCTTCCTTGTCATAGTGAAATTGATTCCTTTCTCAAGAAAGCAAAATAATAAATAATAAATAAATAATTTCTGGTAACTTCGGCAAAATCGACACGTGCACCTGGCAGCAAATAAATTAATTAATTTGATTAATTTTCTGTAATTATTTCCTGTAAATGTTTTAAATTTAACAGTTATTTTTAGTTATATTTTGTTATTAATCAATATTTATCATTTATCCAAATTACAAATACAGGTTACTCTATCGTCTTCAGCAACTGAATTGACAAATAAATTTTTAATTACACCCATAATACGAGTCCTCGTCACCGCTTCCAATGATTGATGTTCATTTTCAAGTGAAACTTTCACTGCATCTTCGAACAGGTTGAAGTTCGTACAAATATATAACTAGAAGGAGCATTCATTCCGTGTGCGGTATTACCAATCCAAAAGGGCGTTACACCCTACCGTACCGTAACGTTTACCATACGGTAGGGCCGTATGGTAAACGTTAAGGTAGGGCCTACATTTGTACGTGGAATCCTCGGTGGAATCCGAACTACGGCCAGTCTCAACCAGTTAGAACAGTCACTCAGCCAACGTCCGAGCGCGCCCTGTGTGCTTAAATTCGACAATCCAACGCCGATGTACTACAGAGCTACCGAGGCTGGAGTTGAAAAGTATGTGAAGACAAAATTACAAATATGTCATGTCTATATCTGACCATTTTTACAGACCTCTCTTGAAATGAAATTAAAATTAAATTAAATTAAAATATACCTTATTATTCACCATTATGTGAAAGGGTCACAAAAGGCGAGTTTAATGCCTTGCGGCATTCTTTACAAACTAACCTTGGGGAAGATCTTCTGTCTTTTTTTTATGGAAACTGATACGGTTGGCTACATCACCTACAACATCCGTGATGTCAGCCCATAACACCAGGTGAACTAGGCGTCATGTCGTGCCGGCTACACTGAACTGGACGGAAAACACAAACTATTTACATAGCCGTTTCGACCGACGTTTTATTCAGTGCAGTGGTATTAACCCGGGCGGATTGAACCCTACCACCTAGTAAGGTAAGAAGGGAAGGGACCTACAGTTTTACGTGGAATCCGTACAACGGTCAGCCTCCAACGGTCGAGCGGTCACCCATCCAAGAACTGACCGGCCCAGCGTTGCTTAACCATCAATAGCGACAGTCGACTGTCTGCACCACTGAGCTATCGAGGCTGACAAGGCTGACTGTCTGCTGCGAATGGTGTGCGTGCCGACCAAATGTAGGTAACAAGGCACATCATTATAATGTATACAATATGACAATGCCATTTCGGTGTATGTATATATTTTCACGTTGAAGTTATTTCAAATAGTCGAATGCAAGCGGTAGGCAGTGGAAGCTCGCCCGATGACAAATGGGAGAGCAAGTTATGCGGTAACAAGGGCCGACCGAACCGATTTATCAAGAATGTGTCAATTAACCTAGTGACAAGTAGCCACACATGTTCTCTGACCTCGGTGGAAATTTACATTGAATAGCATATATGGAATATGTGATTGTTGTTATGGACATCAGGTTGAGAGATATTTCGGAAGATTGAGAAATGCGTTGTGGGAAATTTTAGCGAAGCTATTGTTATGGAGAGAATTAAATAATAAGAACAGTTGAACCTAGAGGGATGTAATAGACTGGCGAATTAATACAACGGAATGACCAAACAAAACAGAAAATAACAAAAGACATGCAGGCATTGTAGCAACTCATAGTGGTTCTGGTTTACCAACGAAATTGTAAAAAAAAAATTTAATAACACTGAATATTTCTCGAATTGCAAACGAACACGTATGGAAAACAATACGAGAATTGAAGACTCGTCAGAGGTTTTTAGGGCCGAGGCACATGCACATGGACATACCCGTTCTTAGCCTACTGTATTGGAAGACAGAGGATGGCGTTATATTTTATGTATGTATGTACGAAAAGCTCTGTGTAACTAATAGAACCAGCAAAAGCTAATGAATCGGTGTCTTTGAGTTATCGCCAGAAATCTAATTGCAAAAAGACGTCAGCTCTAACACCTGCTTAATTTAAATATGACACCAGTTTCAAATTTCACGAAACATCTCTTGAAAAAAAACACCTTCGATATCGCTCTAAAAAAGACACAGAATCAATCTCGATCAATCAATGTAATCCATCAGGTTGTTTTATCTAAAATATTCTAAGCTCACTCCCGAGGCGGTGCGCCGACGATGCAGCGTCGCTATGAACATTCTCGATGAGATCGAATTGATTAATTCCAACATTTATCAACATTATAATTACTTAATCACGTATTAACCTGCTCTCGATGCCGCAACCGAAAACGTTACGCCATTCCTTTTAACTACTAATAATAATAAAATTGTCAACCATGTTTAAAAAAAGCTATATTATAAGAATGTGCATTAAAAAATCATTGCGGGTAAAATGACCAAAGAAATACAAAAGAATACATGCTTAAAGCAGATATTAAAAATAATAGTGAAGGGGTAAAAGACGATATATCTTACAACGTTTAAGTACATGACGGCGTTGAAAGCCGCGAAGATTCTTATCCGAAAACATAATATCAAGCAGCGGTCTACGCCCAGTGCTCTACAGATCGCAACCGATAGATATAGAGCCTTCAGAGCGGTTTTAGTTTACATTAAAATTGAAATTTACAGTACAACTTTTGTTTACAACCTACCGGTCTTGAGGTTTTGTTTGCTTTTGATCGTATCGTTACAATTTTATGAGTTGGAAATATCCATTAAAATTTTTAATTTTGGTTAAACGTTTATTACTTAATTCATTCATTCATTAGTTGGTGGACAAATTAAGGTTTAAGTGTTTATTATAGATACATCGCAACATAAATCGTGATTCTCCCCTCCTTATAAAAGTTAAATAATTTTAACCTGCAAACTAGGACAGATAAATATCATTAGGTCATAGTAAATTTCGTTAGCGTAACCCTCGTAAAAGCACTAAACGCAAGTATTCTAGAATGGAATGGCGAGATCGCTGAAAATGATAGCAAACTAGACTACTCCAGTACAGAAGAAATAATTGCTTGCGTGAATTCAGTCAAAAGAAGGTCAGGGATAAATTACGGCACGAAAGCCTCGCGAAAACTAGGTTAAAACATTTATTATTTCAAACGTACCTATTTGTTGCCAAGCATCTCAATGGTATTAATTCTAATTTGAATAACTTCGCATTTACTGAAAAAGTTGACTTTCAAACGCATCGAGAATGAGAAAAAAGATCAAGACTATGATTTATTTAATACATTTTTTATGGAAACTGACACGGTTGGCTACATCACCTACAACATCCGTAATTTCAGCCCATAACACCTTCGTGAACTAAGTGCTAAGTCATTGCTTCCTTTCGGTCGAGCCAGCCACACTGAACTGGCGAACTGATAATACTGATAATATACGTGGAAAGTTTGACTAACGAAAAACAAGGCAAGCAAATTTTTTTAGTTTCCTTTGAGTAAATTCACCTATAAAAGGAATCGTAACCAAAACGCTCCCCAAAAGATCGCCTAACAATCAAACTGGTTCCGGCGACGGAAATTGTCATTCTCTTCACCTGTGATACAGAGAGGATTTAGTATTTGCCATATTGAAATCGTAGCTCTTTCCAATAACTTTTAAATTTCAGATAAAAACAAAGCGACGTCAGAGATAATTGTTTTACATTTAACTGTTCTTATGTTATCAACTTTGAATCGAGACTGGACAAAGCTGTAACTTTGGTCAGGCGGCGGGACGTTCTCTTTAACCCTTAAACGTATGACAGACGATGAAGATACTATTATATTTTATGGTAGGTCAGATGCCCTGAGATTAAATGCTATAGTATCTTCATGATCACACATGGCTAAGATATATTTTATAGAAAATATACATTCTCTTAAGAGGTTACCAACCGGTAATCAGTACCGCAGCATTGATGCAGACCTATGAAAAGTTAAAAGTAAGTATAGATAATGTTTTAGTTTCTCAATAAACAGGATCATCTCTAGTGAACACTAAAGCTGAAACAGCAAATTTGTTTAACTTCGCTCAAAGAAATCTAACAAATAAAAGATTAAATATTTCATACTAACTAATCAAAATAAAAACCATTTGCTCGAAATTGGCGTTTCCGTCATTCTGTCATATACACCTTATGAGGCGATTCCATCCTGGTTCCCTAAAAAAGAAACGGCATCGCGCTTTCTTTGGGAGACAAAATATGTCCCCACTTAATAAGGAATGAGGATTCCGCTGAGTGCATGACGTCATTATGGACGATATGTATGACTAGCCGCCACACGTATATTACAATATATTTCCATATCGCTCGGTATCTTTCGATATCCCTCGATATCTTAAGATACTGTATCAAATATAATATACACTGAGAATTTTTTTATTACTAAACTGTTTGGTAAAGTAGTTTTTTTACTCAAATTTGGTACGTACTAAATAAAGTTACCTAAACCGCTTTAGTTGTGGCAACTAACCACAATTTAGTAAAACCCTCTTTTGTAACCAACTACCGAAGTATATATACTATTTAAAAATTAATTGTTTCTCTTTAACAAACAGTTAAGCAGGAATCAACCAAACTGATTTACTAAACTCGGTTTAGTTGTGGCAACTGCTAGTTTTGCAGTCACCACAGCAACTAAACTGTTTTGTAACATATTACACAAAATTTAGTTACTAACTGACTAACCGTTTTTTCAGTGTATTATCTTCATCGTGTGTGATGGTTCAAAGGATTCAATGGTAAGAGATATTGGGAAATATGCCTATAGATAAAATATTATAGTACTCGTATGTTCATCATCTGTGAAAGCTATAAGTATTAAGACCTATTTCAAGCTTACCGCTTGTAACGTCAAGGGAATGAACGATGTGGTTTTAAACGGCATTATCCTGTTCAGATTTGTTATCGTTTTATTATGTGTCTTCTTCTTATTATTTTTTTTATCGCGAATATCAATACAATTATTATTGTGATTATGATGATGACTTAAATAGCCAAGATAGTATGCTCTATACTAACTCTACTTTGCTACAAAGGATTAATTAAGCTCGTCTGAATTGGGACCACCGCACTGAATAAAGGTTGGTCGAAACTTCTATAAAAACGTGTTATCCGGACATTGCAGAGTAGCTGACACCGGCAAAGGGAACCACTCCCTTGGTACCTTCTGACAGAAACAAGGCTGACACTGATATCACAGGTGAAGTGGAAAACCATAACAAGTTTCTTAAAAAAAAATAGTTTCACAGCGCAAACGATAGGGATTTTAATCAACGCAGAATTACCACCTTTAGATCTCATCGAGGCACTTTATTCCGCGAACGCAGAAATGGCAAAAGTCACCGCAGACGTGGCCAATCCCGCGAACTACCAATTATCTCGTCACCGGCTTATGAGTTGCAAATCTTAATTATTATTAAACATAACAGAATTTACACGGATGCTATCATCAGAGTCGACTACATATCACTCAGGCCAAACCTGTGTTAATAGCTTTTTGTGATTGTAACAACCATTCCGCTGTCGTGTAGCTTTAAATATTCGTATGGATTTTCTAATTCTAAACATCTCAGACCTTCGTCAGAGGTAAGAATCTATACCAGAACTCCGAGATTTTTTTCTTGATTGGAGTGAATTGCTACATGGTGAGATTTGGTACATTAGAAATATTTATAAATTTTTAATAGCCAGAGTATCCACGATTTAAAAGCACGATTTCATAAGAGTGAATAGCAAATAACAGCGACAGTGTGACAATAATGGTCATTCACAAAGTGACACCGATTGCCTGGTGAAAGATTGAAGACAGCTGATTGCATGTTAGTCCTAAACATTATATATATTTTGCACTTAGTAACTATCAATCTTATTTTATTTTGGACTTGCTCGTTGCTGAAGTATTATTTAAATTCTTTAATGTTCTCTGTCCGTTGATGCCCATTAAATACTACGTCGTTCAAAAAGTTGTGAGAATGAGTATATTCCAGTACACTTTTATTAATTTGTATTTAATTTTCCAACATAATAACTCTTTATATTACGACACTTTATTTATCGCTTTAAACTTAAAATTACCTTCCTAAAAACTCTTCAGTCTGAGCACCTAAATCTAAAGATTTCTGTACCGCGGCGAAGACTGCTTCGTCATCTTAAAATTTCTGACCTCGCAGGTATTCTTTCAGTCTCGGAAATAAATAAAAATCACAGCAATCATGGCAGTCATTGCAACTGCGGATTTGTGTGCCCGGGCGTTATCCTGGTGAAACGGAATAACTTCTCCGAGATTTTTAATGAATTACTTATATAAAATAAAAAAAAACAGAAGACAATCTTTTCCTTTATTTTTAATATAACAGATGTATTCCCGTATTTAATTATTTTTAGTTTCAAGGAGTATGTACTTCATTCACTTTCATTTTTTTTTATCTTCCCTCGTATAAACAAGAAAATAAAAACAACATATTACGATCGACAAAACCCGAAGTCACAACAAATATTTACGAAATGTGTAATGTTGTTATACAATATAACAATTTAAATAATATATTAACAAAATATAGCAGCACGCGATAATGTGGTTGAGTCCACCACAAAGTGAATCAACTCAATAAACCGCAATAAAATACGCAGTTTACTTCAAAAACATCAGCCGTTAAACCTGCGCAGACGCGACACAGCAAGTTGTGGAAATCGATTAACACTCGAGCAATAATTACATGCTTGTTGGCTCAAATTAACAAACCGTGAGATGATTTAACACGATTTTACCTGGTTTACTGCTTGCCGATTAGATAAAATACCCTTTACAATGGACGACATGGGTTGCAATTTGCTTGCATGAAGAATAGACCATCTATTTGATTCAGAGAAAGTTAATGAATGCATTCATTAACTTTCTCTGTACATATTTTTGTAATATTTATTTCATTAGTTCCATTTCTGTTGAAATTCACCTAAGTATGTCTCTCTTTCAATTTGATCCTGAAGAAATGATCTTCAGTATTTACTTACTTTTAATTTTGTTAAATTATTTATTTAAATAGGGTTTTAGCCGTTAGGCGACTATGCCAGCCCCATCGTAACTACTAAACTATCCAACTTCTACTTTAATGATGTTTTCTTTATCGATTTCATTTCCTCTTACGTTTAATTTCATCTCAATTCCCTAGTGCGTACGTATATAATTAAATTCACCATGTCAAACAACGTATAAAGTTCTTCTGTTTGAATTTTTCCTAGCATTACTCATTCTTCATTAAACGCAACTACTTCGGCCCCAACCAAAACTTTTTATCTGTCAGACCTCTCGCGGTGAGACATCAACTCTCTCACGGGGAAGAATGTCATTTTGTCACTCGTTCTCTTCTCTTCCCACTAGATTAACAAGAGGACTCTCTACGGTCAATGGGGCTTCAAGCCCGTGTCACATCATTTGTCTGTCGTCATTATACGTCCCTTTGAAGTCTGTTAATATCAATCTCACTTATTCTTTATCTTTATTAATACTGCTGTGTGCTTTCTTTAATATTCAATTCGTGTCCGGCGACCGTTTCTCATGTGCCGTGCACTCGGATACTATGGACACGCCTGGATATTTTGGAGATTACATTGCTCCTTAGTTTGATAAATTACATACAGCATGTTTTACTTCATTTCATTTTGTAAAAGTGAATGAAATATTTCAGTACAGTCACAGTGTTTAGTGTTTATACAGGGCTGTTTAGTAAATTATCCAACACATTACGTTGTAAATGACGTGTGAAGCTGCGCAAAGTACATTTTCCAAGTAAAAAAATAATAATATTGGTTGCCTAAATTTTTTAAATTTCCCCAAAAATGTTATAGCGCGTGTGTCTAAATCTATATCGAATGAAAAAATATATTTATTGCACAATATGAAATAAACAAATAAATTAAAGACTAATAATAAACGAACCTAAACAACATATAAAACATTTCACACAAATTTTGATCACTCTCTCCTCGTAGGGTACCCAAAACGCTCGCAGCATTCCGCGCTGGATAGCGATTGCTATCCGCTGTTTAAGGTATTGCCCTGCCTTCTATATAACTATACTATCCATACTAATATTATAAATTCGAAAGTAACTCTGTTGTCTGTCTGTCTGTCTGTCTGTTACCTTTTCACGCCTAAGCCGCTGAACAGATTTCGATAAAATATTGCATGGAGACTAATTGCATCCTGAGGACGGACATAGGCTACCTTTTGTCCCAAAAAACAACCCTTAAGGGGTTGAAATAGGGGATGAAAGTTTGTATGGGGAATCCAGCATTTCTCAAGTTAGAGATATGAAAATTCATATTTAGGCTTTTGGTATGAAATAAAGAGTTACGTGTTTCAGCGTTTTTGCTAAATCAACCCTTAAATTAAAATAGGGGATGATTTCAAAATTATATTTTAGGATTTTATAAAATTTAGTACAGAGATGAATTGCATCCTGAGGAAGGATATAGGCTACCTTTTGTCTCAAAAAACAACCCTTAAGGGGGTGAAATAGGGGATGAAACATTGTATGGGGAATCCAGCATTTCTCAAGTTAGAGATATGAAAATTCATATTTAGGCTTTTGGTATGAAATAAAGAGTTACGTGTTTCAGCGGTTTTGCTAAATCTACCCTTAAATTAAAATAGAGGATGGGGAATCCAGCATTTCTCAAGTTAGAGATATGAAAATTCATATTTAGGCTTTTGGTATGAAATAAAGAGTTACGTGTTTCAGCGTTTTTGCTAAATCTACCCTTAAATTAAAATAGAGGATGATTTCAAAATTTTATTTAAGGATTTTATAAAATTTCGTACAGAGATGAATTGCATCCTGAGGAAGGACATAGGCTACCATTTGTCTCAAAAAACAACCCCTAAGGGGGTGAAATGGGGGGGGGGGGGGGGTGAAAGTTTCTATAGGAGTATCGGTTTTTTTTAAGGTAGGAACTTGAAAATCATAATTCTAGCTACTCATCATAAATACATAATTGTTTCAGGGATTTACCATTTAAAGGGGGGGGGGGGGGGGGGGGTAATTTTGGGTGACAGTGGCCTTGCCCTTAGTTATGTTCTTTCGTTACTTAGTTACTTACTTTTTCGAGAACGTTAATCGTCTTCCTGAACGCAGCTCGGCCTTCGACCTCGCCCTTAATTACTTACTTTCTTAGAGATGGTTTATTGTATTCCAGAAAGCAGCTTAGCCTGAAGCCTCGCCGTTAGTTACTTACTTTATTTAAAAGGTTTATCGTTTACCTAAACGCAGCTCGGCCTTCGGCCTCGCCCATAGTTACTTACTTTAATCGAGAAGGTTTTTCCTCTTCCTGAACGCAGCTCGGCCTTCGGCCTCGCCCTCAGTTACTTACTTTCTTCGAGAAGGTTTATCCTCTTCCTGAACGCAGCTCTTCCTTCGGCTGCGCCCGTAGTTAATTACTGTCTACGAGAATTTTTATCGTCTTCCTGAACGCAGCTCGGCCTTCGGCCTCGCCCTCAGTTGCTTACTTTCTTCGAGAAGGTTTATGGTCTTCCCGAATGTAGCTCGGCCTTCGGCCTCGCCCTTAATTACTTACTTTCTTAGAGAAGGTTTATCGTTTTCCTGAACGCAGCTCGGCCTTCGGCCTCGCCCTCAGTTACTTACTGTCTTCGAGAAGGTTTATTGTCTTCCTGAACGCAGCTCGGCCTTCGGCCTCGCCTTTTGTTACTTACTTTCTTCGAGCAGGTTTATAGTCTTCCTGAACGCAGCTCGGCCTTCGGCCTCGCCCTCAGTAACTAACTGTCTTCGAGAAGGTGTATGGTCTTCCTGAACGCAGCTCGGGCTTCAGCCTCGCCCTTAGTTACTTACATTCATCGATAAGGTTTATAGTCTTCCTGAACGCAGCTCGGCCTTCGGCCTCGCCATCAGTTACTTACTGTCTTCGAGAAGGTTTATGGTCTTCCTGAACGCAGCTCGGCCTTCGGCCTCGCCCATAGTTACTTACTTTAATCGAGAAGGTTTTTCCTCTTCCTGAACGCAGCTCGGCCTTCGGCCTCGCCCTCAGTTACTTACTTTCTTCGAGAAGGTTTATCCTCTTCCTGAACGCAGCTCTTCCTTCGGCTGCGCCCGTAGTTAATTACTGTCTACGAGAATTTTTATCGTCTTCCTGAACGCAGCTCGGCCTTCGGCCTCGCCCTCAGTTGCTTACTTTCTTCGAGAAGGTTTATGGTCTTCCCGAATGTAGCTCGGCCTTCGGCCTCGCCCTTAATTACTTACTTTCTTAGAGAAGGTTTATCGTTTTCCTGAACGCAGCTCGGCCTTCGGCCTCGCCCTCAGTTACTTACTGTCTTCGAGAAGGTTTATTGTCTTCCTGAACGCAGCTCGGCCTTCGGCCTCGCCTTTTGTTACTTACTTTCTTCGAGCAGGTTTATAGTCTTCCTGAACGCAGCTCGGCCTTCGGCCTCGCCCTCAGTAACTAACTGTCTTCGAGAAGGTGTATGGTCTTCCTGAACGCAGCTCGGGCTTCAGCCTCGCCCTTAGTTACTTACATTCATCGATAAGGTTTATAGTCTTCCTGAACGCAGCTCGGCCTTCGGCCTCGCCATCAGTTACTTACTGTCTTCGAGAAGGTTTATGGTCTTCCTGAACGCAGCTCGGCCTTCGGCCTCGCCCTTAATTACTTACTTTCATTGATAAGGTTTATAGTCTTCCTGAACGCAGCTCGGCCCTCGGCCTCGCCCTTAGTTACTTACTTTCATCGATAAGGTTTATAGTCTTCCTGAACGCAGCTCGGCCTTCGGCCTCGCCCTTTGTTACTTACTTTCTTCGAGAAGGTTTATAGTCTTCCTGAACGCAACTCGGCCTTCGGCCTCGCCCTCAGTTACTTACTGTCTTCGAGAAGGTTTATAGTCTTCCTGAACGCAGCTCGGCCTTCGGCCTCGCCCTTAGTCACTTACTTTCATCGATAAGGTTTATAGTCTTCCTGAACGCAGCTCGGCCTTCGGATTCGCCCTTAGTTACTTACTTTCATCGATAAGGTTTATAGTCTTCCTGGACGCAGTTCGGCCTTCGGCCTCGCCCTTAGTTACTTACTTTCTTCGATAAGGTTTATAGTCTTCCTGAACGCAGCTCGGCCTTCGGCCTCGCCCTCAGTTACTTACTGTCTTCGAGAAGGTTTATAGTCTTTCTGAACGCAGCCCGGCCTTCGGCTTCGCCCTTAGTTACTTACTTTCATCGATAAGGTTTATAGTCTTTCTGAACGCAGCTCGGCCTTCGGCCTCGCCCTCAGTTACTTACTGTCTTCGAGAAGGTTTATGGTCTTCCTGAACGCAGCTCGGCCTTCGGCCTCGCCCTTAGTTACTTACTTTCATCGATAAGGTTTATAGTCTTCCTGAACGCAGCTCGGCCTTCGGCCTCGCCCTTAGTTACTTACTTTCTTCGATAAGGTTTATAGTCTTCCTGAACGCAGCTCGGCCTTCGGCCTCGCCCTCAGTTACTTACTGTCTTCGAGAAGGTTTATAGTCTTTCTGAACGCAGCTCGGCCTTCGGCTTCTCCCTTAGTTACTTACTTTCATGGATAAGGTTTATAGTCTTCCTGAACGCAGCTTGGCCTTCGGCCTCGCCCTCAGTTACTTACTGTCTTCGAGAAGGTTTATGGTCTTCCTGAACGCAGCTCGGCCTTCGGCCTCGCCCTTAGTTACTTACTTTCATCGATAAGGTTTATAGTCTTCCTGAACGCAGCTCGACCTTCGGCCTCGCCCTTA
Organism: Nematopogon swammerdamellus; assembly: GCA_946902875.1. Classification (NCBI taxonomy): domain Eukaryota; kingdom Metazoa; phylum Arthropoda; class Insecta; order Lepidoptera; family Adelidae; genus Nematopogon; species Nematopogon swammerdamellus. Next base: position 18,393,692 of record OX336345.1, read on the forward strand.
GTTTCTTACTATGTTCGAAAAGGTTTATGGTTTTTCTTAACGCAGCTCGGCCTCCGGCCTCGCCCTCAGTTGCTTACTTTCTTCAAGAAGGTTTTTGGTCTTCTTGAACGCAGCTCGACCTTCGGCCTCGCCCTTAATTGCTTACTTTCTTCGAGAAGGTTTATAGTCTTCCTGAACGCAGCTCGGCCTTCGGCCTCGCCCTTAGTTACTTACATTCATCGATAAGGTTTATAGTCTTCCGGAACGCAGCTCGGCCTTCGGCCTCGCCCTTAGTTACTTACTTTCATCGATAAGGTTTATAGTCTTCCTTAACGCAGCTCGGCCTTCGGCCTTCGGCCTCGCCCTTAGTTACTTACTTTCTTCGAGAAGGTTTATAGTCTTCCTGAACGCAGCTCGACCTTCGGCCTCGCCCTTAGTTTCTTACTATGTTCGAGAAGGTTTATGGTTTTCCTGAACGCAGCTCGGCCTTCGGCCTCGCCCTTAGTTACTTACTTTATTCGAGAAGGTTTATAGTCTTCCTGAATGCAGCTCGGCCTTCGGCCTCGCCCTCGGTTGCTTACTTTCTTCGAGAAGGTTTATGGTCTTCCTGAATGTAGCTCGGCCTTCGTCCTCGCCCTTAATTACTTACTTTCTTAGATAAGGTTTGTCGTCTTCCTGAACGCAGCTCGGCCTTCGGCCTCGCCCTCAGTTACTTATTGTCTTCGAGAAGGTTTATGGTCTTCCTGAACGCAGCTCGGCCTTCGGCCTCGCCCTCATTTACTTACTTTCTTCGAGAAGGTTTATAGTCTTCCTGAACGCAACTCGGCCTTTGGCCTCGCCCTTTGTTACTTACTTTCTTCGAAAAAGTTTATAGTCTTCCTGAACGCAGCTCGGTCTTCGGCCTCGCCCATAGTTACTTACTATCTTCTTTGCAATACGAATTTCACGCGAGCGGAGCCGCGGGCTCAGCTAGTCTATATATATATTCTATATACACACGAGAATGAAGCAACGTTTTCAATATGAATACAAAATTAAAATAATGCAGATCTGCAGCGACACACGCCAGATATAGCCTTCATATCATAACGTGTCCCCGACACGCTCTATTTAGTTTTATGTCTTTTAAATCGCCTCAACATTTTGATAATTGAAATAAGTACCTTGTAAAACGAGAAAAAAATCTACTCATCCTCCATTCCTTTTTGAACACGTAAGAGATACACAAATGGACTCTGCATTAGAATTTATGTCGCTTCACAAAATAAAACGAATGAAATAGTCACTTCTAAATGTAATAAAAATATAGAAAGAACAAGAAAGGTTCGGTGAGCTGTCGGCCCGCGACACTATAACCGTAAACTAATTTTAAAAACGCTTCCTAGTTAACAAGGTTGATTTCTTTTAATTTTAATGTACTCTCTCCTATCACCTACCACATAATGAGTATAGTGATTCTAACCCGTGGACAGAAAGGAAATCATACTTCGATGGCATTGTGATATCCTTAACTGATCTAAGTTGTCGTTTAATGCGAAGACGAAGCTGAAAGAAGTGTCAGACTTTTAAGAGTACCTATATTTCGGTGAGCTAATTACTATCTAGTAGTCCAGTACAAACACTTTATTAATTTATTAATACTCCGTTTTTTTATGGAAAGCGCGACATGTGGCGCCGAGCCACCCATAAGGTGTCTAACGAGGCTTATGGACATTCGATGTACGAGGGGTTGCGAATACCATGCCGTCCTGATAGGTGCGTGACCCCGAAGTGTCCCGTGATCTAGAACCACTGCGGAACGTTCGGGGAGCTGTTTGACGCGATCCCGCTCTCCCCTTTCCACCTCCACACAACGCGCACTGGGCAGGGATTGCATCCCTATACGCTGGACTTACCGTGGATGCGTACCAATCGGTTCTGGAAATCTTTCCTCCACAGAACTGGTAAACTCTGGAACGCTCTTCCTGCACGCACAAATATTTTCCTCCAAGTATAGTCTCGGGTCCTTCAAGAGGAGCGTGAATCGCCTTACTTATTTGTTCTCAAGGTAAACCTTCCCTCACCGCCAATTTCCCGTTCTGTACTGTCTCTGGCGAAACAAACGTAGATTGGTCTCATATCAGAAAATATTAAAAAATATTTTATGTGATGAAAACCTAAAAAAAATTAATAGCATTACATAAATATTTAGATTTGACACATACATTCGGACTAATTTACGAACTGAGGCCAATAAAGAACACCATCAACGACACAGCCGTAAAAGCTCGTTAAGCTGCACCTCGATATGTTTACTTTAGAAATGAGCGCCATTTCGTAAGCCTCCGACGACGGAAAGTTGGCGGCGATGACTCTAACGACATCGTCTACGCTTAAAATACAAATATCCTATACATTTTATTGACGAGTCAAAACGAACCGTTACACTGACAGCGTCGTCGTAATCATTTACAATAATTATACAATATTAATACATAGTTCATAACTGGAATTAATATTCATGAGATACCAGTTTCGATTCCAGCCCAAATACATTCTGTACTATCGATCAGTATTTTTTATATGAACAACGAGTGAAACTCAAACGCGCGCTCTACACCCAATGTTAACGCGGATCGATCATACTTTATGACTTTGTCAGTAGTGAATTGGCATAATTTAAGAGGCACTCACCCCGATCCCAATTCGAATAGAAGTAAAAGTAAAATTACATGTTCTAAATTTAATTTAACTGACTCGGTACCAGAAACAGAAGTTGCCTGCCGCCAAGGCGAGAGTTTTGCAACATGCAAACTTTGTTGCATCGACTATATCAACAGAGCTTATTGAGACATCCACTATAATGACTTCACTTGGGTACAGATTTTTAATTATATCGAGTAGACTAAAGATTGTTATGATATACACTGAAGTTGTAAAGAATAACAATTTTCCTGAGGAATCTCTATAATTAAGTAGTTACTGGAAAGAGTTCAAAGAGACCGGCATTAAGGGAATGCATTTTTAATATTTCATCAAGACGAGAGCTGTTAGCGGCGGCGCGGCGCCTCGTATCCCGGTAGGCACTGAAATATTAAAGCACGTAATAATTAGGTTTTGGACAAGAATTACTGCAGGCTCGACAACGAAAACAGGACGTTGTGAAAACAAAACATCGACGAAGCGAGGAGATATAACTGAGAAGATGATTCACACGACACACGATTATGTTACAAGTATCGTACTTATAGTTAATCTTAAATTAGATCGTTGCAATGATTACAGATTGAATGCATTTATGGAAATTACTTATACATATTTAATTATTATAATCGCTATATCAATCATTCTCAAGTTAATCATACATTGAGCAATTTGAGTAAAATATGAAGGTATACATGATCAACGCAAAAATTTAATTAAAGGTAATAACACTATTTCAACCCTTTATCCAACCGTTCCAACAGAATGCAAAGGAAGTATTTGGCAGCGCACTAGCGAAGGGGTCTCGAAGAAAAGAGCTCATTTAAATAAAGGGGCCACGCTAAGGCGAGACTTGAGGGTGCTAGGTCGTTGGAAGCCGCCTTTTAAACTAGTCCAAACCAATTCGAAACAGCTGTTAGGGGCAGGCGGAGACTTCAGCCCCGGGTGCGATGAACCCTACTGATGCTCTTCATGCCGTTAGTGTGTCAAAAGCCTTTTTATAGCATTATAAAGAACACTACATTTGCATTTTAGTTGAAAGACATTGTTTCGGGATTAACATTGTTACACTATTCGTATTAGGTTACGATACCTACTGAGAAATGAAGGATTCAGTTTCATACTGGTTGAATTCAGTTTCATTTTGAATAAATTCAGTTATTTTATAAAAAAAATCACACATTTATTATTAAACAAAATTATTTTCCCATTCCCGATCGTTATTCCTTAACAACTTAAATATGTATAGTAAACGGATGCCAAATTCGCTCTAAGCTTGCTAGTAACCCTGAACCTCTATGTCTAGCTGATAATAAACCTCGTAATAAACCAACGTGCTTTAAATTGATAAGCATTTTCTCTCACTCGGACAGAGGTGCGGCGGTGTCGACTGTTGGTCGGACCATAAGCACATCTGGGCGCGCTCAATGGATGGATGGGTGACCGCTCGACCGTTGGAGGCCTACCGTGGTTCGAATTCCACGTAAAACTGTAGGACTCTTCCCTTCTTACTTATGTGGTGGTAGGGGTTGGGGTGCGTAGCGGTGGTACCAACCCGCCCGGGTTGGTACAACCATTGCGAATGAAAGGTCGGTTGAAACGGATATGTAAATAATTCGTGTTTTCCGTTAGTTCAGTGTAGCCGGCACGACCGAAGGGAAGCACTGGCATGGCACTTAGCTCACCAAGATGTTAAGGGCTGACATCACGGATGTAGTAGGTGATGTAGCCAACAGTTTCCATAAAAAATTTGAAGACATTTGCGAAAATCGTCTATGCTATCCTTGTCTATCTATTCCATTTGAATTTGCCTTCTCCGATGCAATTATAACAATGTCACAGAATCGAAACGCATATGGGTTTCTGCGTGAACGAGACAACTAAAGATATATATTTCCGTAAATTTCTTTGCAAATAGTTAGGATTTTTATTAAAATTAAAATAATACTATACTCTCATCTCTCGTCCTGTTTAAATGTCCGAGCTATCATGAAATTGGGTACGATCGCTTTAGCATTACGAGTAAATTATTATGTGTAGCCCTAACAGCCTATCTCTTCGACCCTTCAAAAACACGTGTTACCTCTGTCAAAAGGGACAAAACACCACCTGACCCTTCATCGTGCAGGAAACGTAGATTACATCGCCAGTGGGTACATTCATAACATATGAATATGAATACGGGCATCCGGGCGATAGCATCTCCGCCAATTAATTTATAGTCACGTTCGGGAACAGAAGTCGCTTTATTGGACTTTTGATGTCGTGTGGCGTTTGGTTTGGATTTATACCTGCGTAATTGATACTTCGCCCCAAGGAAAACCGTTTGAGTGTACACATCGTGAGGTCACATTTGAATACATTTGAATACATATTAGGGTTCTGCAGGGTTGTTTGCTTTGGGCCATATGTCGTTGAAATGAAATATTGGAATTACGAGATATTGCATTGTTTTCCTTTCGCTATTAGGTAAGAGGCTAGGTAGATTACCGAAATAAATTTCATTTTACGGAACTGGGAAATGACGATGATGCAATATTGAAAAACAACAAGACTACGAAAGTAATAAACAAGATACTGTCTATGATTCCAAGAACTGGAAGAAATAAAAAATACTTCTACAAAAAAATTAAACAAATCTAAAAGCTCTCGAGAAAGTTTCTCCAAAACAGAGCTACTAATTACATCCATACAAACGTACACAAAGAAGTATTCGAAGCATACTTCATCCGCGACCACACATAATTCAATTTGACGGATATAGTGGTAGATTCTCCCGCCTGGTCCATTGTACACCGACTGCTCATTGTGGACGATCAATAAGTATCTCGGAGCGTAAGGAGCCACTCCAAGGCACTAAATAAAAAGCCTACTCGTGGCTCGACGAATTTTTGAATAGTAAATAATAGGACGGTGAGGATGTGGCTTCCCGATGAAAATTCATTATTGTAACTCTCTTGAGTTGTGTTGTGCATCTTTTCCATTGTATTCATAATTTTAAGACTAAATGTTTAAATCATTAAATTTATCCAATTATGCATGGAGATTTTAGTTTGGTATAGATTTCTTAAATTTACTTTCTAGATTTAATTTTTAATTATAGAAAGGTAAATTATTATTAATCATGCCATATGGTACAGTAATAATTTGACACGTCGTATTTAAAAGGAACAGTACCAAAATTGTGTTTTCTAAAATACGGCAAACAGTTTTACAATATGACCAGATACCTGTTAGCATTTTAATTTATAACTGAAATATTTCGGTGAAATTCCGTCACAGCGGGAGTTTGAAATTGGGCTTGGTAGAGTCTTTGAGAACTTGCTTCTCGTGTGATTTATTATTACAGACGCATCTGATTCAATAACCAAGGAAGTCATACATCAATACATCCTACGCACTATTTTTCGTTTTATTGATATAGAAAGTTGATATTTTTGTCAATAATTGTCTATGGCATCAAGTCAGGTAGATTGTACCTTCGTTGGGGCGATATTTAAAATTTCGAAGTTGTTTTATTAGAAATTTACATCACTACTGCTTTATTAATATCCCTTTATAAGGACCATATTTATTTGTCTCTAGGGAGCTTACGACAATTCTTATCGACATTTTCGCTTTTTCTCTACACTATAAATTAGTGGAGAAGTTGTCTACCAACTCATTGTTACAATTAATCTTAAAGAGATAATTTTGGTAAATTATTAAATTGACATTTTGCATGAGGACAAATGAATCTACATACGGTACGTGAACGAAGCTCCTGACGAAACGTTATAGGTATATATTTAACACTAAATCAAGCCCTTAAAATATTCGCACCAATCATCAAAGTGGATGAATATACCCCCAAAATACAACTCTCCGAGCGTGAAGAATTGACAATTGCAAAACCATAAATTCTAAACTTTTATCCGTCCTATAATTTATCGCTGGACCGAATTTCAAATAACACTAACCCATTTAGGACGTGGCGCCGGCGCCGGCGGCATCTCGTAAATCTAGGAGACACATTACTTTTCGCAGCATCCAAAACGCACGTCAGATAATATCGGATTACATCTTTAAGGTTGAATCTCGCATACAGATTGAAGATGATATGCTATGATAGCATAATTCGATCAGAATACATTAGAAGACTATTGAAATCTGATATTACAAAACGAGTATTATTTATACTAAATGGCATATATTTTATCAATATTGCGTATTATTATAATGTTCTCTATTAAGACAGAAATCAGGAAACATTACCTATATCTTGTTCGCTTCAAGTTTGCTGGTGGCGCTGTGACATGCATGTCAGTAGGGTGAACAAAACAGAATTTCAAATTTCCAATTTGCAAGGAGAGCATTTCAATTTGTCTGCACTGAGCTGGGAAGCGAAGATTGCGGCAAGTAGGAAAAGGAGGGGATCGTACGCCACGCACCTGCATACTTTAAGCAGACGGGTAATAATTATCTTTATAATATTTTTAGTTATTTGGGTTTCGAAGTCGTCTCAATACAACAGGAATTATTTTGGAATGAGTATTCGAAAAATACTTTTTAATGTTTCATTCAAAAGATAACATTAATTCATAATCGGTCAAGTGCGAGTTTTAATATAGCTGCCCTACCGAGGGTTCCGTAGGTCAGCTATACTATAGTTGTCAAAAAACCATATCCGTCTATCTTTTGTCTGTCTGCGAGCAAACACCTGTGGCGTCATCTATTATTTAGTAGCATGATACATACATACATACATACATATCACACACGCTGAATCCCGACAATCGGGGTAAGCAGAGTAATCGGTGTTGTGCTGCATGAACTCTAGTAAATTACAGCACAACACCGACCACCACGTTTCGCAAATTATTCTAACAAGATTCAATCGATCAAGCAGCAAGTAAGGCACGAAGACCCACCTGCTGCATGACTCGGTGGAAGTACCGTGCCAAGGTGAGAGGTGGCGAGCCTGTCGCCCTTTAGCACGGCATCTTGTCCTTATCCCTTAGTCGCCTTTTACGACATGCACGGGGAGGGATGCAGTGAGGCTATTCTTTTTAAGTACCGACCCCACACGGCATGAATATGTCCTAATATATTCTTAGCACGTTCCTTGTATGGGGACCCCCTAAATTGTTTGCTTTATTTATTCTTTGTTGGTATATCCGCCATAATAATGCATATTCTGTGAAAATTTCAACCGGCTAGCTACCTATTACGGTTCAAAATATACAGCAGGAGGACAGACAAACAAACAGACAGACGGCGTAGGCTTAGTTATAGGCTTCCGTACGGATACGGAACCCTAAAGAGAAAATCAAACTCAATGTACGATTATAGGTACTCATACAAATATATTTACAATATCAACATAATAATTGTCAAACCCGTAGTAAATAAAGACAATCTCAAAGAAAATAATCTTCACTCTTCAATAAGCTTTTAATAAATTAATTCAATTGTTTGGTCAGCTCGCGTAAGTGTAATTGACAACTCAATGCATTGTTTACCTGTCGTCTCATTCGATGATCACTGAGAACCACTACGGAGAAAAAAATGTCTATACCGACATTTCGCACTGTCTAGACGGTCTGTCGTAATCATGTCGATGATGTGACGACGCACTGTGTACTAATATTCAGATCAACTTTCGCATTCGAAGCTATCATCATCATCATCATCATCGAAGCTATAATTAGTTCTAATCGTGGTGAAGTTTTTAACATGGTTAAACTAAACTAAATAATGTAATGTACTAACTCTTTTGTAAGAGGTAAGAATAAACGTAGCATATGGTATAAAGATAACGCACTTGTAAGTAGTAAATTCTAACCAAATGTTTATAGCCACAGAAACAAAGTACATAATGAAAATAGAAATTTAACTCAAACTGGTAACGACAACTGAAGTAAACACACAGCATCCAGCAACAAACTTAGGAGGTACATTTTAGGTAATTCATGTTGACATAACATCAATAAGAATAATAGAATATTCAAAATAAACACATCTTCACAAGGCAAAGTTAAACAAATTGAAGTAGACGCTTCCGTCATAGAAACAGCCAAATACGACATAAACATGTAGTTTGATTTAGACCAAGTGCCTGCAGAACAAAGCTTTTCCTGCCCACGCACGATACGTGAATCTGTTTTGGGAGCTAGTAGCTGCCCACTTTGACATTGTCGACTATATCTAGAGAGAATTGCGAAAGGAGTCATCAGTCATGCAAATATATTGTGAGCTATTTTGCATGACAAAGTTACAATTACTCTCGGTTGTGAGTTGTGACTGTTCAGTTTTTTTTTTCGAGATGTTTTAAACGTTGTTTATTAATGCGCTCATTGTATTATCGTTTTGGAGGTGGATTTTGTTACGCAATTTGTGGGTCGATGCCATTTCGGCGAAGTCAAGGGCGCCAATTTTTAAAGTTTGTCTATTGTCATTGTCAGGTAGCTTGTGTTTGTCCTCATCTTCATATGCGTTGGAATTAATCACAGATTCTTTTGACAACTTCTCAAGGTAAGGTAAGGTTGATAAGAACAATAAATGTACCCACTTCACCGTCGCCGTTTAAGTCAAACTAAAGATTATATCTGACTCAGTTTTCATTAATCACATCAATAATACTGATCAGTCCCTGTTAAAGATAGTATAATATTACTTGCTGATAACCATCCGGAAATACCAACATTAGATTGAAATTCGTGGAGTGAAAGTGATTGTGAATCGCTCGAATCGTACTTCGTACTAGAGTTATGAGCAAACATAAAACAGACAAACGGCTGACATTGACTTATATGATGCGTAAGGCAACCAGTGGTTCCTTACCGCTGTAGGCCGGGAGGACTGGAGAAAAATTTGAGAGGTGTATGTATATCCAGCAGCGAACACAAAAACGCTGACTGACTGACTAGTAGTCATTTTGTTTTTGTTGTTAATTTTTTTAAGAATTTGAACATGGATGTGTCAGAGATCGAGGTTGCAGTAAATAAACTGAACAAATTAAGATTTAGAAATTTTACCCCAATGTAATAATGTGTTTCACTTTGAAGTATCTACAAGTGTAATGTGATTGGGCGAGTGCTTGAGTTTCTTTATTCTCTTGTAACTCCAAAACTGCTAAATGGATTTTGATGAAGGTGGTGATCAAGTATTTGTCTTAGTACCGTGATTAACATGGGCTAAAAAAATTAAAAAATCAAATTGTGGACGCCAGGACATCGTGGGGACACAGTGGGGTATTGTGTCAAAATATAATACAGATTATGGTTTCGAACAAAAAAGTGTTAAATAATTTTTTTTAATGAAAATGTTAAAACCCCACTGCTAATAAAAATTAAGGAAATGAAGAAGGAGCAGTAGAAAATGCTGTAGTCGGGCTTGTAGAAGGATTCGAATAGACAAGGACTACAATAGTTTCTACAATATTCTTTCTTTGTTTCCTTCGTGGTTTTCGAACATACACATTCCTAGCCTAAGTTATAAAATCAGCGGCAATGACCGATGAGTATCATCACATATAATTACAATAGCAAGCATGGCATCAAGTTCAATTGGAGACTTATCACGATTCTGCTCATCTGGATTTGCGTTAATCCAAGGCTATCTCGATCGTGCCTTGTAACTTTTTTAATGGCTAGAAAAATGTGGATGATGCGACTCGAATATTTGCGGCTATGATGAAGGAAGACCGCTGGGTGCGCCTTTACAGTGGCCTGACTGTCGTGACTGGTACCGATTATACGAACTTAATCCAAAGAATTTAAAAGGATAGAAGTGGAATCCATTTTTCGAGCTGGTAAACTGACATACTTGTTGACTGACCTGTCTTTATCAACACGCATGTTCCGTGCCGGTCTGATATAAACTGAATGTATATAACAAAGGCATTCAAACTACCTATTAGACCGGACAACAGAAATCAATATCGTAATGCCATAAATTTTTACCTAGGTAGGTAATAAGTCGCTCATACTAGTGTGACATGAGTTGGACACGCCCGTATGTGAGGTTATAGATGGCGTTATTGGCGTTCGAGATCAAAGTTTTTGTATGAAAATGTTCCCAATGCCCGCTCTATAACCTGCTTATATTTCAATATTTGGTATATAATAATAATATATAATTTATTGAGTATGTTGGATCCGAAGCAAATTGTAAAAACAGGAGTGTGATAGATAACAATAGCGTAGCAAATAAATAATTGTAACAATGTATGGCAATAAAAGTTCCATTAGTTCAGATTCTTTGAGTGAGCTTAAACTTATGATTCTATCCTATGTTAAAAATAAATATGTCTGATTTACTGCATCACTGGTTGTGTCATTATAATGGGGTCGAAAACCGCTAATAAATTACTTAAAACGAAGCTATAAGTTATAGTAAACATGTAACTTTTATCTTTTATGTACCTTTTTTTGTTACAAACATCAAACGAAAAACTACCTAGCTAATGGTGAAAATCCAACACTTTTGTCTTCAAATTGCCTTACGTCATGCTATGTGTTCATAGTACAATAAAATATATGTTCGGCATTAACTCCTAAAATGCCAGAATTTGCGACAAATCATTATTCAACTAAATCTATTATTGTTGATATTGTCAGGTCTTTAATACTTTAACTATTTCAGATATATACGGTAAGTATGTCTGTCCCATATTGTAAAACGTTGAACTGAGAGCAATGCGTCCGCGTCGGTGTGATATTACCGTGGGCGGTACTAGTTTCAATGTCAACTCTCACCTATTTATATTTGGGGACTTGAAGAATTCTTTAGAGATAGCATCGTGATCGGTCGCGAGAAGTCCATTGTTTGTGTCGTCGACGACAAGGCACCAATTCTAATAGATGCCTCCTTTTAGGAGTTAATTTTTCTCAGGACTGCTCTCTCATCTAACGGACACGTCGAAACATTCCTATGGTAGGTCTAAATTATTGTTTGTATGTGTTACAATATGTGTTTTAATCAATAAACTTATTTTAATTTTAATTTTAATTGATTGGGTGAGTGACATCGTTTCTCATACTCACATCGGCGAGTGAGTAACGCCGATAAAGGGGCTGAGCATGCGTAAGATTTAAAAAAATTAAACAGATTTTATCATTTATGTTAGAAAAAAAGTATAATATACACAACGTCACGCATCTCTCCCGACTGGGTAGGCAGAGAATACGTATCTGCCACGTACCACGATACTGATATCTCTCTGACACCTCTTACAGACTCGTAACATTTTTCATGCATACTCTTCGGGTTCAGTTTCTTCAGTTCAAAAATCTTTCGTTAGTCTTTATCATTAATTCTTATAACAGGAATGTAAATGTCGACACAGTAAGCAATAATGTGTGAATCGTGTTGTGTTATATCATCTCCTTATTTGTCTGAGGATTCTAGTAAAACAAAAGCAATCTGTGTTTTTGAAAATTGATCCCTATATGAGTTATCATTAAAACGCATTTGATAATCCACATTCTCCAGATAAGATTTAAAAGCAAATATTTATAACTGAGATCTTTGGTTTAGAAGCTACACCTGATTTAAAGTGTACTATATCCACGAGGCAGGCTCGATGTGAACGAACTGATAACTCACCTCTCGTCCACTCCGGCTAATCTATTGATGACATTTTATTTCCTTTAGGACGAGTAGCGTTATATACAAACCTGCAGTGAGTGAGGTATTGAACAAATGTTTACATAGCCCAGTCTGGGCCGTCGCCACTGTCGCCGTTCTGTTTATAATATGAATGTTTTTAGGGTCCTGTGGGTAAAATCCAGAACTCTATTGATTCGCTGTAAAGTCTGTCTGTTTGTCTGTCTGTGTGTTTGTCTGTAAGGTTTGCCGTTAGTCACAAGCTCCTAAATACCAACTAAACCATAAGAGTTACACATGTACACATATTGATTTTATCCAAAACGGAAATTATATTTAAATTTTAATTATAGGTTTCAATATTTCAAAGAACATTTCTAAATTTCTAAAGAGAGGAAGATCATTTAAAATATTCATATATCTTGGTCACTCCTATTTTCAGTTAACTTTTGTTCTCTACCTACTCAGAATTATAAGCATAGTCTTTAACGGTAGGATCTATCCTCTAGTTAAATGATCAATAACGTTTGAATAACTGAAGTAGATCATGCATGAAAGATATTTTTTTCTATAGAACCCTCCATAATATGTGAACGGAGTTTGTGCTTGGTCGGATTATTGGATTTGTGGCTTGCGGTTCGGTCGGTCGGATCGGGAAGTGGAGAGCTCTGGTGAACTTTCTAACGCCAGTGTCTTTGCTTTCATTCCGGGCTTGTGTGCCATGTGTGCGTACGCGGCCCATATTAATCAAGCTTTCCACGTTTTAGTTCATCGATTATGAAAAATACTTCAATATTTGCAATATGTCTCAGTATTAAAAAACCGCCACAACACTCAAAATTGACACACAAATATATAATTTAATTGATAAAAGCTCAATGCTATAAAGTTTAAATTTATGGAATGTTGTATTTTTTTTTTTCACGTTAGCGGCGCGGGCGCTGCGGTTCAACGCGGAGTCGTAATAAATTCAATATCACATGGTTGATGTCAAATGTTAGCAATTAATCTTTCAAACGAAAATCAAACCACACCTTCAGTTCGACACCTGTAAGTCAAATGGTAAACGAACTAAATAATTGCAAACTAAGAAGTCAACAAACATTGTTCGGCCAAGAAACTGGCTATTCGCTAGAATGAGCGACAAGTATTGACAACCCGCTGGTCGGGACAAGTCTTGCAATGATAAACAGAATAGTTTATGTCGACGCTTCTGCAACCAGTGGACTGGACTGGAATGTCGCCCGCGATGTACGCCTGTCTGTCTTTATGTTTACCTTCTATCTAGCGAGACTGGCTTTGAGATTGACCGAATGCCGCGTCCACGTGGAGCTGCAGTACGCATCTAGACTTATTCATAAGTTGGTACGTGATGAATAAAATGCTTTTACTGATATGGGAATTGTTAAAATATGTTGGATCAAATCTTAACCAATTAGGAACTTCTTCGTTAATACTTCATTATTTCTGACCACCCGAATGCAATCCTTAAAGTTGAATCTCGTAAGTCACATAGACGGACAATAATACAATTGAAAAATATACGGTCCAAGATGACAAGCAGAATTCATGCAAAGAAAAAAAAGCTTTACTTACGTGTATACAGTGAGTAGCATCCAGCACTTCACTTGTGCGCCGGGAAGCCACGAGACGCAGCGACCATTGAGCGCACAATGTACATAATATGCACAATACACCATACCACCGCGGTGGTCGCTCGACAAGCAACGATCGCACTTGTCCAAGCGACGCTTCCGACCTCTACAGCACCTGTAGCCTCGTGTGGAGACGACCTGCTGCGTCCACCTTCATCACTATTCGCTTCTACTTCATCATTGTCTGTGACAATTTCATTAGCCAGAACAGACCCAACTTTATCTACTTTGGTATCGACTGATTGCAGATTTCCTCGTATTCCGGTAGTAAACCTTTACTCATCCAAGCATCGGCTGCCACGGTCCGAGCTTGGATTGAGTTCTTCGGAAGTATTGCAAAGGCTGACAAATGTAGACACTTCGGCGTATATGTAACCCAACATCCTCTTTCAGTTTTTAGAACCAGATTTAATTTGAAATTTAATAAAATTAATCCGAGGATTCGTTTCAGATTTACTTTTAAAGAATAAGATCCACTTCATATTTGCGGTCAACCATTTTCGGCATCTGTAACAATAAGAAATTAATTTTAACAATCGTAAAGTGCACACATTTATAAACTGCTTTATAAACTTGCATTTATAAGATGCTTCTAACTCGAAGCCTTCACAAAAAATCTAAGGTGTTTAAACAAAAGCGGGTTCTAAGTCGAGCACCATAAATAAATCACACCTGCAGAATTTATCACAAGCGGTCCGTGCACAGCGCACCGATACCACCTTTTTTCGTATTTCCCAAAAATCGTATCTACAAAATTCAAGACGTCAAACAAAACGGACGGACACACGCAGCCCACGCGGCCCTACATTGTGCAACATCACAAAACAAAAATTGCTAAACAATGCCATTGCCCAGAATTGAGGTGTTCATTATTGTCGGTCGCATTATTCCCGAGTCATTCTCAGCGGCGAGCGAGGTTGAAAAAAAGCGAAAAAGCAGGTAGGGAAGGAATATTTTTTGCAGCGGTGGCGGAACTTATTATTCGGGATTTATGTCACTTTTTTGTGTCGTCCAAGCTAATTATTGTTATCTGCTTCCTATTCAACGTCTTCGGATTCGAGTCGGTTCGCTGCTAGATAATAGAATTACTTATATTTCTAACACCTCAACTTGAAAGATTCAATTGAGTTCTGTATGTACCGGTGCGCGTTTTGGCAGGGTATTGTGAAGTCGGACAAAGAGGTTTGGGTTAAGAAGCGCGTCTATATTTACTTTGTTCTCTTAATAAAGATAACTTGGTCAATGATTGGTTCTCTCTTGTTACTTCTAGTGGTGCTACTGTATTTTACTCACTGCTATTGTCATAATTATGGATTCATATTTTAACGTTTTGCCCTTCCGTTACATTTTGTGCCATTGACATTTATTCATTAATGCCACGGAACAATTCTTCGTGCCATGCAAGGTGATAGATAACGGTATTTTTTATTTATTTTTTTTTTATTTGGCGACTGTTACTTTAAGACACTTTGGACAGTGTGTATATTGAGGATTAGCGGACAGTTATGGTCATTTGAAAAATCCTGACTAAACGCAAAGAAAACACAAACAAAAAAATAACAACAATAAAAACATAAACACACATAACTGGGATATTTCGGAACATTTGGTTGCGAAGACAACTCTTACTTGTTATATCAAACCAAAACCATTTTACGTTTTGAATTTATAAAATGTTTTCAAGTACTTATAGTATAGGTACCCATTCATTGTTTCTTGCCTATGCAAGAAACACTGATTGAAAGATTAGTGTTCAATGGTTTGCTTGTAGTTTACTCCACTGACATCAAATTATATTCAAGAGTAATAAAGTAAATAATATTACATTTTATTAATGCCACAAGGGTCGCAAGGGTCACATGTGTCGCAAGGGTGAACTTATTGACTTATGTAATGTATTCCAGACAAGCGGTGGAGCTACAGCTTTACGTGGAATCTGAAGAATGAAGTATGAAAAACAATTCTAGAGAAAGTAGTTCTGGTATGTGTAAGTTAGATATTATGTTCAAATACGACCAGGAATTGTATTTTCGACAGAACAAAATAATTCCAACCTAGTTTTCAAGCTGCACTCAAGAGGCCTTACTGCCCGCTGCAGCCGCAGTCGAAGCTCGCATTCAGAACAATGCGCCACAAAATTCGCCAAACCGCAGAGCATGAGAAATCCAAGATCACCCGCCGGCGAGCTCAAAGCGACATCATAATAAAAAACTAAATTTAGAACAAGAGAAAAATTTTATTATTTCATCCAACAAAGTAGAAAGCCATTTACAATAAATCACTTTGAGTGCCTCTTCGCCGTTGCCCTGACCACTGCGAGGCGCAAAAGGGTGATTTCTTCGATGCATAAATAACCATTTCTGTTCAATGCTCGGGTTCCAGTCCAGGTAAGCTTGAGATGAGACGCGCCGTCGGTTCAGTCAGTCAGAAGTAATGATTGCTTGTGTCTGGAAGACTACTGTCGATGGACATACGGACGTGTGTGCAAACAGTCGCTGTCTCAATTGTCTCAACTCCATCGAGACTTTCAGCACTTAATCCAGATTATCGTCTGTCAATCAGCATTACAATAATACCGTTAATTATGTCTGTCTTCTTCCTGTCGTATACTTTGACTTGTTATGTCCTTCATACTACCTACTACCTACTCTAGGTACTATCTATCCTAAACATGATGATTAATTGAAATTACGATAATTACTGAACATTCGTGCAAGCCCATTTTTTCCATACATTCATTTCAATTATTCAAACTTACATTATTTTATCATCAGACAATTTGAGATTCAAAGAAAATTTTATCACTCATGAGTTGCTTTATCGCCATAACTAAACCGCATGCAAACTTGTGTCAATATATTGTATTCAGATTAATAAAATGCATTCTGTCTTTAATCCAACGGATCTAAACCAAAATCATTTTCTTATATCCCAACAGCGTATCTAAATCAACAACCTCAACGCAGCGAGACAAGATATATAAAACTAGCCGTTCGTGAAATGACATCCGATGTCGGGGCAATAAAAGCGGATGATGACGCTACAGATTTCAATACAGCCACCCCGGTCGCATACTTCCGTTTCCTCGTGCAGTTCGCGACCGCGCTTGCTGAAATGAGTACGGGTTTGGCGTTAAGTATATGGATTCACTCCGACTCAGTTGAAAAATGGGCTGTCGAAAACTCCCTCCTGAGGTGCAGAATCGACCACCGCTACATCGAGGTACTCCGAAATCTGTATCGGTCCGCGACGATGACTGTGAGGCTCCACGAAAATACCCAACCCATCCCCCTTAGTAAGGGCGTAAGACAGGGGGATTTGATCTCACCCAAGCTCTTCACGAACGCATTAGAAGATGTGTTCAAGACGCTTGAGTGGGACAACATGGGTATCAACGTGAATGGAGATCTTCTCAGTCATCTGCGCTTCGCCGATGACATTGTCCTTCTGTCAAATTCCCGAGATCAGCTTCAGACCATGCTGGAAGACCTCTATACAGCGTCGATGAAGGTGGGTCTGAAGATAAACCGGGACAAAACCAAGGTCACGGCGACCGAGGTTATGACGGGAGGACAAATCGTTATTGACGGAGAAGTGATCGAACAGGTTGAACAGTACGTATGTATATCTCGGTCAAATTCTGCGGCTTGGTAGACAAGGTCTGCTAAAGGAGGTCGAGAGACGAATTCAACTGGGTTGGGCTGCCTTCGGAAGGTTGAAATTCGCCCTGAGGTCTGATCTTCCGCAAAATTTAAAAACCCGTATATATGACCAGTGTGTCCTCCCGATTATGACGTACGGGTGTGAAACGTGGACGCTGACGGTCGGTGTTGTCCAAAGGTTGAAAGTTGCCCAGCGAACAATGGAGCGAGCCATGCTGGGAATAACGCTACGTGATATGGTGCGTAACGAGGCAATCCGCCGACGCACCAAAGTAGTCGATATTGGATACCGGGTGGCTAAGCTCAAGTGGCAATGGGCTGGGCACGTCAGCCGAAGAGACGACGACCGGTGGAGTAACCGTGTCCTACACTGGCGGCCGTGGACAGGAAAACGGAGTGTGGGAAGACCACCCGCCAGGTGGGACGACGACATCAAGTACTTCGGCGGAAAGCAGTGGTTCCGTACCGCTGAAGGCCGTGAGGACTGGAGGAAAATTGGAGAGGCGTATGTCCAGCAGTGGACGCTTACACGCTGACTGACTGACTGACTGACTGACTGATATGGATTCAGAATGTGCAAGTCAATGTTGTCTTGTTCAAACGAAACCTGTTTTAAATTTCGTATCACAATACGTATTTCACGTATCTAGTGTGCTTTATTCTTTATTCATAATTCGTATGGTAGTACCCTACGCTTGAATTTGTCCTGTTTAGTATTTATGTTTAGCTGGCGCTCAATAAATGTTATGGTATGTATCTAAATCGGACTACTTACTTATTATTCCTTAAAGGAGTGAACGAAAGGGAGGTCAGACGTAAGTAGATTTTTTTTTACTATTATAATCGATAAAAGTTTAAATAAACATTTTACGGAGCAATTAAAGCGTTAATAAACATTAGATTTTGAAACGGCTATATAAATAGTTCGTGTTTTCCGTCCAGTTCACTGTAGCCGTCACGACCAAAAAGGAAGCACTGACACGGCACCCAGTTCACCGATGTGTTATGGGCTGACATTACGAATGTTGTTGTTGTAGATGATGTAGCCAACCTCAACAGTTAACATTTTTTTTTATGTAAACCAGCATGGGTGGCTGTGCCGAGAGACTCGCGAAACCACGCTCAGTTAGGTGCCATGCCAGCAGATTTGCGGACTGTTGATGTTTGTAATGATTTGTGAATGTTTGGACATAAAAAAATTACTATTACGCATCACAACACATTAATTTGGCTCAAGGTCGTAAAATCAACCATGTTGTGAAAGCCTCTTTGGCTTTTAAAAATCCGTACTTATTTTGGGACTGTACTACAGTTGTCACGAACTAAACAGGGAAACGGAAGCACGCGCCCGGGGCTTCCCGCGGTCCGCGCGCCATCTCGACGAGACGAAGGCGAGAAAAGTGCTGATGCACGTGAAAATAGAGGCCAATAAACGGAAGCTGGGGATGAATACAGTGTAGAAACTATGTATATGTATTACTAATGCTTGTATCACAGAGCATCAAATACCTACCGCGCGCGCCCCCTACTAGAGGCGCCCTAAGCGATGATATTTGAAACCCAAAAACTACAATCAGTGCTGCTAGCGCTTCGTATGTGTGTGTGTGCTAGTATCGACACTACACACAAAGAGGAGCAAGTTACGCACACGCACAAAACAAATGCACACGCACAACACACATATGTAAGTCATAGGCCACGCCCACAGGCTTCAACGGCGTTGTAGATAAATCGCGCTCAGGGCGCCTCTAGGAGGGGCGGGCGCGCGCATTTGATGCTCTGTGGCTTGTATAGTGTCGGAACAGATTTCGGAAGAATTCTTAATGACTAAAATGAAGGAATTATTCGTTCATTCACTCACTAAAATTATTCATATTCATTAACTATTTGGTAATGAATGACATATTTTATTTTATTGCATTAAACGTAGACACGTTCCATTGTATTGAACTATTATATAGAATCCCATTTTATTATTATAATGTAAGTACATACTTTATTTATTTATTTTAACAATATTAATATTGCATTTTATTGAATTTTTTTTTTGTCTTCTGTATTATCTTATTAATTCGCTAATTACTATATATGATGTTTTGGGTAACTCTGTAAGGTCATGTATAATAATTATAAATAAATAAATAAATTAGTTGAAAGTATTTTTTGCTTCTAGTTTTTCGTTTTAACTTATATATTTTAATCTGCGTTCAAATGTGGCTAGGTGATAATTAGATGATAGGCAATATAGATAGATGTTACAGAAATTCACCTCACATGTGCATATACAAAAATTATGTAACATTTTCGGGTACTTTTTTATTTTTAGCAATACATTTATTTCTGCTTCTTCTTATTTCCTTAGTTAATTACCCACTTACTTACATCCTCAGGAAGGCTCAACTAAACTCCATTTATAGGCTTATCCTAGTAATACGTATTACTTTCACTAAGAATAAATATATTATTCTCTTCTATATCTCCCTACAAATGGGCCACAGTAAGCAAAATAATTCATGAAACAGTTTTCTCGTCCGACTTTTTCGCTTTTGATTCATTCTGGGCCACTAGTTTCATTAATCTAAGTATATTCTCGTATTTCTAAGTAATTTATTTTTCCAGCCGACTTAACGAAAATATTTTTCTCAACGCTATGAATATTTAGCGGCAGAATCTATCGACTTTCGGCCAACTAGAGAATACCAAATACGGTCTAAGTATTTCGTTTCGTATTTTCTTTCATCACGCAAATACCTACTTTAGTGAGTTTATATTTTAATTAGAGAGATGTAAAGTCGAAATGAGAGTAAAATCTAGCTTAGAACGAAGAATAAGAAAAATTATTCCTGTTTGACATCGTGAAAAACCGGCCAAGTGCGAGTCGAACTCGCGCACCGAGGGTTCCGTATCGCCATGTCATGGTCAGTGCCACTCACGCCATATTAGTTAAAATGCTTCATACTTTTTCGGTAGATGGCGCGCATACACTTTTTAGTTTCCTGTATGGGGACCCCGTGAATTTTTTAAATTTTTCTTATTTTTATTATTTGTTGTTTTATCGCCCATAACACTTATTCTGTGAAAATTGCAACGGGTTACCTATTACGGTTCAAAAGATACAGCCCTCGGACAGACGGACAGACAGACAGACGGCGGCGTAGGCTTAGTAATAGGGTCCCGTACGACGGATACGGAACCCTAAAAAGAACACCTCTCCTCGCGAAATCACGTCGTCAGCCTCGGTAGCTCAGTGGTGCGGTCGGTCGACTTTCGGCATCTTTCGGTCGTGATTTTATATATATACCTACACACCTGGGCGCGGTCAGTACATGGATGGGTGACCGCTCGACCGTTCGAGGCTGACCGTGGTTCGCATTCCACGTAAAACTGTAGGTCCCTTCCCTTTTTTTACCTTACTATGTGGTAGGGTTTAACCCGTCCGGGTTGGTACGAAAGAACGGCTATGTAAATTCAGTGTAGTCGGCACGACCGAAGGGAAGCACTGACATGGCACCTAGTTCACCAAGGTGTTATTGGCTGACATCACGGATGTTGTAGGTGATCTAGCCAACCGTATCAGTTTCCATAAAAAAGAACACACTGAATTAAGGTCTGTCAAAACTGCTATGAAATCAATACCACAGTGGTGCACTTTCCGTGCAGTTCAATGTAGCCACCATGACCAAAATGGGAAGCACTGACGTGGCACCTAGTTCACCGAAATGTGATAAACTGATATTACTTTTTTTTTCTTTTTAAGTACCGGCCCCACACGGTCGTAAAAGGCGAAAGGGATATTGACAAGATGCCGTGCTAAAGGGCGACAGGCTCGCCACCTCTCACCTTGGCACGGTACTTCCACCGCGTCATGCAGCAGGTGGGTCTTCGTGCCTTACTTGCTGCTTGATCGATTGAATCTTGTTCGAACACTTTGCGAAACGTGGTGGTCGGTTTTGTGCTGTAATTTACCAGAGTTCTTGCGCACAACACCGATTACTCTGCTTACCCCGATTGTCGGGATTAAGCGTGTGTTATATGTATGTATGTATGATATTACGGGTGTATTAGGCGACCATGTGTTGTTTAAAAAAAAAATTTCATCCATTTATAGCCAACGTGGGCATGTACCAACTAAAGTAAGACTTAAGCAAATAACCTCTACCATTGTATTTCAGAATCCTCCCCTAACTTGTGTAGATAATATAGAAAACACTTCTGGAAAAATCTCGAATTTCGTCGAAACGTTTCTCCCTAAAGAGAAAAATCAATTAATTTGAAATTATAAATTTAATAAAGTTTAATTTTAATAAAAATAATTTTAAAATTTAAAAAAATATATTTTAATGTAGGGGTTAAAGTATATTAGATTAAAAAAAAAATTTTAAATTTTATAGTTAATTATTATTGTAAAATAATTTTTAAATAACTGAAAAATATTTTTATAAAGAAAGTAAATTTAATTTATTGTGACCCAGAACTCCCTCACATACAGCAAAAACTAAAAATACCATTAAGAAATATAGATTAAAATTAATATTTATTAAAAAAATAAAAAATAAAATTAAATTCTTAAAACTATAAATTCTAAACTTAATAAAACAATTAGTAAATGTTTATACTTAGAAATATAAATTAAATTGCCAATTATAAATATATATATAGGTAAACACAATATCCCCTAACTTGTGTAGATAATATAGAAAACACTTCTGGAAAAATCTCGAATTTCGTCGAAACGTTTCTCCCTAAAGAGTTACACAAACGGAGTAGGTGCACGTTTCGCAAAATATTAGCACATCTATTTTGGCCGCCGCCGCCACTTCACTACGGTATCGCATTCAATTTGTCTGTCTGTCTGTCTGTCTCTATTTTGCCGGTTATAAAACCATTCGGTTAATTGAAAATACTTAGGAAAAAAAATATATAGTGAAACTGGAAAAAAAAAAAGTTTTTAAATTAGTTCCGGAAATCGAATGCCTCTATATAAGTGCATACTTAATGTATAACATTATTACATCACAATTATATCTAATTGGTGTGCTGGAAAACATTGTTTTATGACAATGAACACACCCATTCGTTGGAATTGGCTAATTTCTATAATGTTTAATCGAGAAAAGGATGGTACGGCCGTGTTGCTCGACTTGGCGGGGGCACTGCCGTGCCACCATATTTGTATGAACTGTATGTATTTTTATCCAAATGTTAATTTTAATAAATCAATAAATAACATCTGTGTACCTATCTGAAGTAGAAACTACTGGAATTTATATTCTGCCATAATGCATATTTCATTCAATTCTAAAATAATTTTCTAAAGACAACACCTTACGAAGTATATAAGTATGTATGGATAGTATATAAGAGTTGAAGAACATTACACTATTTATTTTTCTTATTATATACATGTAAGGATGTAGGTATATTAGTTGTATGTATCTACATATGTACAATTTGTCCATGTAAGTTATGTTTTTACGGTCCATTCTTTAGTACTGCAATGTCCGCCCCTACGCGTTTTCCACATTGCATAGGTTAGTTCGTGAAGAATGCCGCAAGGCATTAAACTCACCTCTTGTGACCCTTTTATACA
Source organism: Nematopogon swammerdamellus (assembly GCA_946902875.1). Taxonomy (NCBI): domain Eukaryota; kingdom Metazoa; phylum Arthropoda; class Insecta; order Lepidoptera; family Adelidae; genus Nematopogon; species Nematopogon swammerdamellus. The sequence continues at coordinate 18,416,848 of OX336345.1, forward strand.
ATGGTGTACAATAAAGTATATATTCATTACATTTCAACACTTTAATTCAGTATGTGTTACGTTTCAAAACATGCCACATAGAATGCACCTATTCCCGAAATAGTGCAATAATAATTCACGTCGCTAAACTTTTCAGTCGAAGTCACGTTTTACAAAAATATCTCACTGGAAACTTTGGGGCTGACTGCGCGCTTGTCCCCCTCCCCCTCCCCCGCGCCGCTACATCCCAGCTACCCCTTACCAGCGAGAGCAAGCGGGATCCGTCCCTACGCTATCCAGAGCGTCCCGTGTCTGGGAATTCGGACATAACCCGGTTATTACGTTTTTTAGCAATTCAACAAACACTGATGGATGTGTAAATACATGCACACAAGCATGCATGGCTGCATTTCATGTGTCATGCATTCATGTATGTGAAAACAGATATGGCAAGAAGTGGTGACGTTAATCAGCTGAGTTTCGTGTTTTGTTTGTGATTTAACATATATGGCTGAAATAATAGGATCATAATATATGATATTATAATTAATACATACATACACATACATATCACACACGCCGAATCCCGACAATCGGGGAAAGCAGAGTAATCGGTGTTGTGCTGTAATAACTTTGGTCAATTACAGCACAACACCGACCACCACGTTTCGCAAAGTATTCGAACAAGATTAAATCGATCAAGCAGCAAGTAAGGCACGAAGAACCACCTGCTGCATGACTCTGTGGAAGTACCGTGCCAAGGTGAGAGGTGACGACCCTGCCGCCCTTTAGCACGGCATCTTGTCCCTTAGTCGCCTTTTACGCCATGCATGGGGAGAGATGCAGTGGGGATATTCTTTTTAAGTACTTACGCCACACGGTACTGTTATAATCAATGCCCTCTATTTTTGTCAATTAGGCCGAGTTTCTATCGAAAATGTTGCGAATCTTTAACACATTTCGTATGATATGTGTTAAGATCTCAAAATGTGATCGTCTCTCTAATATTACAGATTTTTTGAGTAACAAATTTTATTACGAACATAATTTGACAGTTTTTCGGATATTACACATGTGAAACCTACTTCCTTCATTTTCTACTATTATAAACTTAAAATTGTGTTTGACCTATGTCTGTGTGTTTAAACGCGTCGTCAAGGTCACTACTAGACATTAAATTCAGCATGGAGAAATTGGAAAGAGCTCTTGCGCCGACTTAGGCAATAAGCTATTTTTATTTCAAAATCCAGCTTCACTCGAGCGAAAGCGCGCCTAAAAGCTAGTACATTATAAATATAAAACATTGAAATTTGAATAAAATTTTACAATTTTACATAACCACCGTTTTTGCGGTGTTTCACTAAATACGCAGAAGTTTTCGTTTTAAAAATCGGTTACACTTAGGCCCAATTGCGCCAACACGAATTTAGAGTTAATTAGCGAGTTATGGATTTAAACGCAGTTCCCACAGTCAACGGGTACTAACTTAACGAGTTAAACTGATTTATATCGTTAAATTCGTGTTGGCGCAATTGGCCCTTAGTAGTACGTAGTAGTAGGTTAAGTAGGTTCTATGTTCAATTGGAGTATCCAAATTCTAAGTAACAAACGGTGCCCATACAATACATTCTTACACGGGTGTCACATACAAGCTGTCATTACGAACAAGTTTTAACAGACGAAGCTTTCGCTGATGTGTCGCGTAAAACTTGTTTTTTATTACTTTCGGACTGGGTGGCTGCTCTCGAGGTCGAAGCCCCAGGCGTAGCCAATTTCACCCCCAAGGAAGTTTTTTTTTTTTTTTTATAGAAACTTATGTACATATGTATGTATTAATTGGAAGTGCCAGCCAACCCGGCTTGGAGGCGGACTAATGTCGCTGGGGAAAGGCTATTAACGGCGACGATTTGAATATCGGTGTATCTAGGGATAGGGAAAGATATTCCCCTGAAGCCCGTTCCACACCTCTACAGTGCGAAACAAGAACGATTTAGAGAATCGTGCAGTTCGAAGTACCCTTCTGTCGACTACAAGTGATGGTCCGCGACAATGTGGCGGGTTTGACGAAGGCGAACAGGAGGAGGAGGGAATAATGATATATCCCATTAGTCTAGACCAGTCTTTCTCAAAGTGGGCGATAACGCCCCCTTCTGGGCGCTGGAGGCCTACAGGGGGGCGGTAAAGGGCCCTGAGGAAATTGGGGGGTTTTGAAGCGGTTTAGGGGGGCGATGGCTGATTTAAAATTTTCTTACACAAGAAAAATATCGGCAGACGTGAGTTTCTCATTTTCCCAATTTATCAGTAGTATAGTATTCTTCAACAACGACGACTTGTTTGTTTACTGCCAACATTTGAAGAACCAACACAGTGATTTTCGATTCGTGACGATTCCAGGACATTTTAAAATTGGAAATACCGGACTGGGTGTTGAATTCTTTTTCAAATGTCAACACAGCAGTATCATCCCAGCTTGAAGAAGAACTTATACAATTGACAACGAACGAGGAAATAAAAATCAAATTAAAGAATAACTACCAACAATTTTGTGCTACAAAAGTCAATTCAATGGTAAAGTTAAAATGTTGGGGGCGCTAAAAATAATTTATTCTCAAAGTGGGCGGTAGACGAAATAAGTTTGAGAACCTCTGGTCTAGACTTAACAGGAGGCGATGAATTCGGCCATTAGTCTGCATCTCGTACGTATCCCCCGGCTGCACCCGCCTCGCTGGTTCGTGTGAGGGTGTGAGAATTTTCCCGAAGTCGACGCACAAACAAGTCTCCGAACGACTTTGTAACAGCTCACACAGAGATTTCGAAAAGTTAGACGGGGCATCAACTCGGTTATCTTCATAGCGCTTGTAGCCAAGGGATAATGTATCAGGTAGCGTACGAAAGACCACCGTACCAAAGACGAAAATATGAACACAGTGTCTATCTCAAGTACAGTCTCATGTCCTTCAAGAGGGGCGTACATAAGCACCTGTCAGGCCGGCATAGCATTTGCACTGCGTACTGAATGTCCATGGGCACTGGCACTGTTAGCATTTATGTACAAGCTGCCACGGGAACGACGCCACATGTCGCCCTAGTAATAAGGTTACAAATGCCATGCCGGCCCGACAGGTGCCAATTCACGCCTCTCTTGAAGGACCCGAGACTGACCTCGTGGGGGAAATATGTGGGAGAGGGTTCCAGAGTTTACCGGTTCCGTGGAAGAAGAATCTGCAGAACCGATTGGTACGTATTCGCGGTAAGTCCAGCGTATAGGAATGTAATCCCTGCCCAGTGCGTGTTGTGCGGAGGTGCAAAGGGGACGGCGGTCGGGATCGCGTCAAACAGCTCCTCCGAGCACTCCCCGTGGAATAAGCGATAGAACACACTCAGGGCGCCGACATCCCTACATACGGGCTCTCATATCTTGGACTCTCATATCTTTATCGGCATGTACGCTACAAGCCGTGCAAATTGTATGCATTTGTAGATTGTATTGAGGACGAGCTGATTTTCACGCAATGTAAGCCGATAGAAGTTCCATGTTTTTTTAATTCTTTGCGCTCCCGTCCCCCCACTTCCTTCGTCACCACCCCTCCCCCGACCGATCCCTACTTACACCTGATTTAGTGTTCCTCTTATTTCATTGAACGAGTATAGCAAAGTGGTACACCTTATTCTACGCTCAAATTCTTGTTCAGTGTTACATCAATTACAATGTATTTACTAAAAATTCTAAATTATAATCTTATAAGCATGGAAATGAGGTGAGTGTCTTCGGAGCACCCCGTTCCATCCCTAGTCCAAATGTTTGTAAAAAATGTATATCGTTATGTAAGTATTTATTTTCTTTAATAACAATTATTGTTTACATGTTTAATAAATTGTTTCCGCCCCATTTATTATTTACTGACAAATCTATTGAGGATATTATTTTCAATTTTTATTTGTTCCTATTGTACTAATAATTATTATTTAATTTATTATTCCTTTTTCACTCGTCGCGCACGATTATGAATTATGTTTAAAAATAGTAGCCTCTTGCCCGATTAACATAAGAAATATTTATGTAGGTCGGTATTGGATAGGACGAATCCAAGGTTTCCCAAATATAGTTTCCAATGGTCATAAAATTACATACTGATATTAATTTTTCATACACGTGAGAGTAGGTAGGCAATGCATGTTTATTATTTAATTCAAAATGAACAAGAAAAAATGTATAATATTTTATTTTTTTCGAATATTTTGGTCCGAAGTTGAAACAGACTTACAGGTCGACAGGCATTTTTGTGATACTAGTATGGTAGGTAATCTAAAATAAATCCTTTTCAAACATTTTAAAACTGCTTAGGTAATACTAATATGCGCCATAAAATTATTGAGAATAGCGAAAGAACCAGTTAATTCGATTAAAATAATGTTTCATTAATTATGACTAGGTACTAAATTAAATAGCATTTTATTACTGTACTAGCTGTGCCCGCGGCTCCGCCCGCTCTCATATTTCACTTCACTGCTAACCTCATAAGCCATTTAGCGTGATAGTAAGTAGCCTGTAGTTGATGGCAAGAATCAAGCTATCCGTAGATTTTTTTTTATTAAAATCTGTTCAGTGGTTCTCGAGTTATAAGCGGACAGACAGACACTCAGACAGAAAGCAGACGTTGGATTTTATTATAGGTAAGGATTTAAAAAGTACCCAGAAAAAACCGTTTAAAAATACACATACTTTTATGGAATTTATTCAAATTAGAATGATCTCTATAAGTTTGGTTTGGAAGTGATAGCTGGTTTTTATTTGTAAACTATGTTTATTTATTTGCTATTAGAAACAAAAAAACATTCAATATGTAGCGTACAAATTGGTGTATATTTAGTATATACAAAACATCATAAAAATTGAAATATTTAGTTAAATTAATAATTTCATTTCTTAAAAATAACAAAGATAAAATAATATTTTCGTAGTTAGCATAAATAAGGTTTGTTTAGAAATAGCGGACACCATTGTCTAAAATTTGTCAATGTGTGCGTGTCAAGTAATTTACTGTTATTCGACGTTTCCCAGTAAACTTATAGACTCTATAGATAGTAAACTTATATAAATATATATATTAGAATCCTTGCTGATTTATTTGTGTATGTGAAAACTTTTCCTAAACTATAATCAAATTTTAATAAAATTCAATATTGATAACATAACCAAATACAAATATCACGAGGAGTGGTGTTATTGGCTGTGTCTGAAGGCCGGCCGATGAACTACTTGGACACAGCTATACGTAATAGTTTTTATTAAAAAATAATAAAATAATATAAAATTTAGCAATACAATTACACAAACATTCATAATAACATCCACTGTCTTAATCTACATAAGTACCTATAGAAAATAATCGGATAACTAAAATAAATAAATAAAAATTAAACAAACCAAAATCCAGCAAAAATTGCAACAAAATCCAAATAAAGAGAGGGCACAAAATTAGCACTACACAAACACAGCACAAGATAATTGCGTGAAAACCAAACACTACACAGGAAAACCACCAACTAACTTTACCGTACGGAGTCCGTTGAGAACTTGAAACTGTTTCAGTTCGAATTGAGTTCGAATTTCGAATCACTACGTTCGTGTCGCATTTGTTCGAATAGTTTTGTTAAAAATTTTGATTTTGGAAGTCGCGTCCCGGGCGCCGAATACGTAAGTCGGTTACAATGGCGGGTCTCGCTTTCGAAATGGGGGAGATGCGCGCATTGCTGTTGCTTAGAAGAGACTGTTGGTTGGATTCACTGCGCGCCAACGAGTGCGGTGCGGGCCCCGACTTTCGTTGCGACCAGTCGTGCAACCCACACGGACTCAAATGGCGACCTATCGATCCAATAGAACAACCCTCGGTTTATTCAGCAAGTTCGAATTTATTCATATCTTTAAAACCATGAGTAATAAACTCTATTCAACAAAGTTTGAAGTTTACTAAGATGGTCAAATAGATAGTTTTTACAAAAACTAGAAACATCGTAGGAAAGCCGCTATGATGTTTGGAAGATCAGTTGGCCAACATATCGGGCGGATATTAGGGGTGGGTTTGGTGCTACTTTTTAGGGTTGTATTTCAATGGATCGCGGTGACGTGATTCAAAGTTGTTAGGGCTGTGGACTTTGCTTTTCTTTGACAAATTATTTTAGAGTTACCGCTTAAAATTCCAAAAACTAATTGGAAGTTTTTTATTGCAGGTACAAATAAACCAATATATTATGTATTAATGGTGTACGTAAATGTTATGTTTGTTTAAGGAACTCGACAAGTATAAATAAATATTACTCATTCAATAGATATGATTCTTAGAAAATATATGAGACATTTTATATTGTTAACTTAACCGTTAATTACTTATTTACAAACCTTCCTTCCTAACCATAAGAATATCATTTATAATTTATATATGAAATGAAGGGAAGCACTGACATGGCACCTATTTCACCTGGTGTTATGGGCTGACATCACGGATGTTGTAGGTGATGTAGCCAACCGTGTCAGTTTCCATAAAATATATGTATGTACATTTATTTATTTCGCATTCGTCGCAAACAGATTCAGCTTGTCTTCAACTTTCGTTGTTGACTTTGGGCTTTTGAGAACGCATCGGTCCTCAAAATCGTTTCTTCGTCGCACCGCTAGGGTGTGGAACTGTCTTCCGGCTAGACCGCCTAGCAACAGTCAGCAAATCTGCTGACACGGCACCTAACTTTGCATGGTTTCGCGAGGAGAGGTGATTTTTCAACCGACTTCAAAAGGAGGAGGTCCTCAATTCGACTGTATGTTTTTTTTGTATGTTTATTACGCGATTACTCCGCCAATTATGAATCGATTTTGATGATTCTTTTTCGGATTTCGGATTCGGATCCTTGAGTTGAAAGAGGTTCAAAAGCACACCTGAAAATTTATAGATGGGCACCTTTTGTGCTTTTGTACCCCCTTCAACTCAAGGGTCCGAATATGAATCAAAATATTATTTTACTTTTCACTTCTAGTTGTTTTTTGAAGTCGGTGCAATGTTTTTTAAAACAGTTTTTTGGCTATCTCGACTACGACATTGATCTCTTGGCGCAGCCAACCATGTTGGTTAACATTAAAAAGAATATTTTTCACATTTTGCTCGACGCATCGATCGCCTTCAATTTGACCTTCATTCAGTGCGGTTATATTAATCTAGGCGGGTTTTACACTACCACAGAGGGACCCACAATTTGACATGGATTCCTAACCACGGATGAGAGACTCGTGTTCAAGTAATCCACTCACCAAACTCCACTAAAACAGTAGTGAATGCTGACGGGTAACGAACTCACTGTTGCAATGAAACCAGTAAGTACCCTTATCACGAGATTTAACCTACACCGCGTACTACGCTACGCCGTGTTCTCCGCCTCATTTTGTATGGAGAAACGAAGTTCGCAAATCTATCACTAGAGGCGCTGCTCCGTTTCTCCATACAAAATGATGCGGAGAACACGGCGTAGCGCAGTACGCGGTGTAGGTTAAATCTCGTGATAAGGGTACAGGCCATAACCGTTTGACCACGAGCTCTGCACTGCATAGGTGTGGAATGGGCTTCCGGGGAAAATCTTTTTCATGCACACGGAGAAGAATTTATATGTATTAACCCAAGTATGGCTTTTTATTTACCTAGCATTTGTCAGCCTCGGTAGCTCAGTGGTGCGGTCGGTCGATTGTCGTTAAGTAACCCTAGGTGCGGTCAGTACTTGGATGGGTGACCGCTCGACTGTTGGAGGCGGACCTTGGTTCGGATTCCACGTAAAACTATAGGTCCCTTCCCTTCTTATCTTACAAGGTGGTAGGGTTTATCCCGCCCGGCTTGGTACCACCGCACTGAATGAAACGTCGGTAGAAACGGCTATGTAAATAGTTCGTGTTTTCCGTCCACTTCAGTGTGTAGCCGACATGAAATGAAGGGAAGCACTGACATGGCACCTAGTTCACCCGGTGTTATGGCCTGACATCACGGATGTTTTAGGTGATGTAGCTAACCGTGTAAGTTTCCATAAAAAAAATTTACTTACGTGTATAATTATTGAGTAAGTATTCTTATGATTATTTTATCTTCAATTCTCACGTTCAACTCTTTTGCTACACTTACTACCTACCTAATTACATTCTATTCTATATTCTAATGACAAACATCCAAATATTGACTGTAAGAAATCTCTGCAAGAGATAAATCCGCCTTTGCACCTTATTTAAATATTCTAATGTGCGTGTTACTGTTGAATGTGCAAAAAAGCATTTTCTATTCTAATATATTCTTTCTCTGCTACAATACACTGATCTTAAAATGGCGGGTTAATAAGCCTTTCCCCGGCGACTTTAGTCCGCCTTCAAGCCGGACTGGCACCTACTCGGGGGTGTAATTGGCCGTGCTTGAGGCTCAGACCTCGAGCACAGCCACCCAGTTCGGGTGGTGAATTAGCTCGTTCATGTCTTATTTATTGTTTTAAAACTTTCAATTTCAGAAATATATTATGTTCCGCCGCCGAGATGTGAAGATATCCGATTTTTCGCGATCTACTTACATTATGTATGTACATAGGCGTATAATATATTATAGTGAGAGCAGATGTTACATAAACCTCGGGTTTCCCCGACCGTCAACCCCTCAGAAGGGTGCTTTGACCTTATTACAGTTACGAAACCTATAATATTCGTATATGCAAGGTTTTCTTCACACACGCGAATAGATAGGTAGATAACACACATCGTGTCTTTTATGGAGGTACTCTGTGTGTAGATATGTATGTATGAATGTAATGTATGTTTGCTTATAACTCAAGAAGGGCTTAATCTATTCGCTTGTAGTGTAGTTTTTGCTTATGTAATGCTTAATAACTTTTATAACTTTTTTGTCGAGTTTCACAAAAACTTCAGAGCAGAATTGTTGTCATGAGTTCTTTTTAGTTTGGAAGTAGTTAATCAGCGCATACGCAGCTTACAATGCTTGATTAGAAGCCGAAAATAAAGAAAAAAAAATCGGCTCCGACCAGGACCCCTGGCTTTGCACCGATTTCATCAATAAAAAAACTCGCGAAAGTGCAGACCACTTTCGCGAAACCGCCTGTATTGTGTGCACCTAAACATCATTTGGATGCAATACAGGACGGTGTAAACAGTGACAACTGGCGTGGCAACAATAAAGTGTAACCCAGTTCCCCCCTCCCCCTCCGCCACGTCGCCCGCCCCGCGCCGCAGGACTCCGGAACACTCCAGGAATTCCTCCCGTAGGACACAGCGGATGGTGCAATGCGGGATGCAGCATTCAACTATTTACACAGCGAAAGTTATTTCTACTCCATCTGCCTTGGACTTGAACTTTTTTGATTTTTATGGAAACTGATACGGATTGACTAATTAATCACCTGCAATATCCGTGATGTCAGCCCATAACACCCTGGTGAACTAGGTGCCGTGTCAGTGCTTCCCTTTGGCCGTGCAATCTACACTGACCTGGAATTCATGGAATTTATATTAGCCCCTTCAACCGACCTTTTATTCAGTGCGATCGTACCAACCCGGGCGGGTAAAACGATACCATCTAGTAAGGTAAGAAGGGAACAGACCTACCGTTTTACGTGGAATCCGAACCACGAGCAGTCTCGACGGTCGAACAGTCGCTCATCCAAGTTCTGACCGCGCCCAGGTGGGCTTAACGTTGCGAACGGTGGTCGCTGGATCGCACCACTGAACTATCGAGGCAGACAACTTATAGCACCCTTTCACTTACACTACACACACGGCTCTACCATATATTGCCTACATTACATTTGCCACATACAAAAAAAACAATTATAAGATTCGACGTCTGCCGTCTGTGTGTATGTATGTTCGCTCATAACTCGAGAACGGCTCAACCGATTTAATAGCTGTTTCTGCCTATGTAATCCGACATATTTCCACCAGGTTATATACTTTATAGCATCACGCCGTTAATTATATGAGCTGAGCAGTGACATCGAAAATGAACGCAAACTGAGGCGTGTTAAAGCAGAATTATACAGAAGCGATCGTTTATTATCACACTTATGTTAAGTTGTGTTTAAATCAGATTTGCTATTACACCGACTTTACGACGCGGATTAGCGGACACAGCTAGCTCTTTATAATTTTGGTCCTCCACCAACCAAAGATTTACTTGATGAAATAACTTATTGTGCTAAGTCCGTCTTTGCACACTCCTCAATTTTCTTTATTTCTTCTGATGGAATAAGGTACCATTTTTCTTTTAACAAAGAGTTTATATTCTATTCTTTTCACCCTTCAGCCAGGACGGCCAGGCATTATAAAATTCAGATGAGGTCATGAATGATTTTAATAAAACTAGCCGACAAGTGGCACTGACACGTCGTGGGATGGTTAAAAATAAAGACGCAGACCGCCATCATAAGGGCAGTTTCAACGAGAATCCAAGGCACACTTAGAAAAATAATCAGATGGGTCAGGCTAGAAGACGGCAATTATTTTAATAATGTTGTCATCGTCGATGTTCATACATACATGGATTTGCCACTTACGGTAGTAGTACTTGGAACTGCCAAATCTATCAGAGGGTGTCTTTCGCTATGTCTGTCGTTTAATCTTAAAAATGTTTCTCTACCACTTGAATTCCTCTGGTGTATGTTTATCTGTCGTCTGTCACTCTTAAAGGCCACTTGTAATCGGGATCTAGAAAGCTATAGGAGGTACCCCTTTACAAGTTATTGTCTACTAGCTTTTGCGCGCGGCTTCTTTCGGGTGCAATTCGTACTTAAAAAGAAGAAAGTACTCGTAAGTAAGCCTGCTACCGTACCTTTAGTTCGACGCGCGGAACAATTCGGTTTGTACGAGAGCCACACTTGAATCCAAACCGGAACTGAATTTTATTTAGCCTATCCTGTGTCACGTAAAGTGAAATGTGCTTGTACTAAGTTTCATAAAATTCAGACGATCTGTTTAAGAGTTATGGAGGAACATACATACATGCAGAATATTTCATACATAGAGGCTACGAACGCAGTATCTCATAAAATAAAGCAACTTACTCCATGACCATCCCTTACAGATTTATAATTAGTATTTATGATTGCTAATACTCATTAGATAGTCCCTCGGCAGAACTTCCGAAGCTGTTTTTTTCTAAGGCGCGATAGTCTGCCGCCGGCGGCGGCGGCGCCGCTTCATTTCGATACCGAGCTACTGAAACACTCTGCCAAGCCTGCCTGACCCCTACGTACTAGTGTTCTGGGTACTAATGTTTTGCGTTACCACAGCACTTATACTGTACTCAGAAGGACTCTACAGTCTCTATAATGTACAGTTGTCCCTTTGGCCGTGCCGGTTAAACTGAGCTGAACAGAAAACATGGAAAATATTACTTATGGTGGAACTTTTTGGTTCCCTCTTCTCGTGAATGTCCTGGCGGCAACAGCGCAGGGAATGTCAGCGCGACAGTCTGCCGCCGCGCCGCTTCCTGTCGATACCGCGCTACTGACACACTCTGCCAAGCCTGCCTGCGCTGCGCCCTACGTACTATAATGTTCTGCATTACCACCACCGCACTGATACTGCACTCTGAAGGACTCCAGATGTCGCTCTTTCTATAAATAAATGGTTCGATTCGACAGAATCGAAGGTTCTTACGCTTTATATTAAAATCCAATTATTAATTTACTTTTCATTGGGATAGCGCCATCTATGCGATATTCCTTTCAACTTTGTTCGACATCAAGTACGTCAGCGGAAAGCAGTGGTTCCGTACCACTGTAGGCCGTGAGGACTGGAGGATAATTGGAGAGGCTATGTCCAGCAGTGCACGCTTACACGCTGACTGACCGACTGACTGAATAGGTAAAACCACGGCAAAGTAATCAAATTATCATTTCTTTAAATACGAGGCATGAAACAGTGAATCTACATTGATCTTCATTGAAGTTAGAAGCTGTTTTCAAGCCCATTGTAAAAAAGGCATTCTCCTTGCCTGCTTGAAATCATCTAGTTTTATGTTTTTTTTTATTTTCACATTTTTACAATGTATTTATATTCATTTTACATATTTTATATTATACAAAAACTTATAAAAATACACAAAATTAATAAAAATCTAAATAAAAACGGTAAATATCCGCCGGTGGCGGGAGGCAGGCCTCCAAGCACGCCGGCGGGTGTAGGCCGTGGCTACGGAGCTCTCCGAGACGACGCGAGGCAAGCTACGAGCGATAGGCCTACGAGTCTAGTACCACCAACTAGACTCGTAGGCCACCACCACCCCCATCTCGGAGAGCTCCGTATCCGGCGGGCTGCGGGGCGACGCCACGCAGCTCTTCTATACTTGAAAGGCCTCTTGCGTGCATCGCTGTGGCGCACGGCGCTGCACCGGTAGCGGAGGCTGCAAGCGGTGCATAAGGCCGCGATAGCCTCAAGCTAACCGGTGGCGGCGGACCTCGTCCCGTCGTAGCTGGTGTGGCGGGGCGCGTTCCTGGTTCGCCGTCCTCACCGGCAGACGCGGGCGATGGAGTAGTAAACCGTGGTGGATTGGGTGCGCTGCTGGTGTTGGTGGTGAAAGAAGCGGCAGGTCTAGTTAGTTATGTTATTATTAGATATTATACCTCTGTAATCCCACATGTTTGCCAATTTTAAACAAACTATTTCCCGAGTTGATCAAGTTTGCCAAATAAAGTAATAAACATGAAGAAATAATTTCAATCTTTCATGATCAATTCATTCAACATGATAAGAATTCAACATTTTGCAAATTCAACATTGTGCTCCGGAAGGCATAATTCCATATTCCACCAAGAACACTTCACTTACCGCGTAGTTGCTACTAAATTCAATACAGTGTGCGTATATGCGGCAGGACCATTAACATGAAATCAGCATCACTCGCGGACGAGAACCAGTCAAAGAATGAGGAACTATTATTTCAGTATGAATTCCCTTGACGAACAAACGTTGAAGAGTTTATTAATTAAACCCTAGTATGAATCTAAAAGACAATATTTTAATGTACATACAATATGCATACATACCATCAAGCTGTACGCCGACAAGCGGGGTAAGCAGAGTAGTCAATGTTGGGTGCTAGAACTCTGGTGAATTGGCACCAGCAAGCCTAAAATATACTAAGGCACGAAGACCCACCTGCTGCATGACTCGGTGGTAGGACCGTGCCCAGGCGAGAGGTGGCTATCATATCGCTCTTTATCACGGCATCTTTAGTCTCCTTTTACGGCATGCACGGGGAGAGATGGAGTGGGTTTTTTTTTTTCAAATATAGTTTCCGTACAGATACGAAACCCTAAAAAGGCCATGACATTGTGATTTCGTTTTACGAGTTTTTTTTGTTGTTTTTTTTATGGAAACTAACACGTTTGGCTACATCACCTACCAACAAACTTTGAAAAAAAAACTCGTATCTTGTATGGAGACCCCCTTAATTTTTTACCTTTTCTATATTTTATTATTTCTTGTTATATCCACCATAATAACATATATTCTGTGAAAATTTCAACCGGCTAACTATTACGGTTCCAAAGATACAGCAGTAGGACCGAGAGTAGGACAGACAGACAGACAGACGGCGCGGCGTAGGCTTAGTAATAATCCGTATGTGATAGGGAAACCTAAAAATTATAATGATAGATAACAAAAGGCATCATGCAGAGAACTCAATTTTCGATTCGTTCTCTAAGACCTCAGGCTAGGTCCGTACAGCTCAAGGCATACCTGTTCCAGTGCACGCGGAGTCAATAAACATCTACACAAATTAATAAAAATATTTAGAAATTTGAAGCATGCGCTTACAGCGCGTCTTTACATATTATTATGTGTAGGTGTATGAGTGCATGTGTATGTAATGTACACATACTGACATGTATCTGTGCAAGGTATGACTGTGATTCTGTTGTCAATAGAAAATTGCGGAATATTCTAAGATTTGCTTATTTTATTTATTTATTTTAAACACTGACAGCTGGTGCTTGTATTAATTTTGTTTAATTTATGAGTGCACTTGTATTGTTTTTGAGTATTTTTGTTTGTTTGTTTTTTTTTTTTTTGTTAAATTGATTTTACACAAGCAACCTCGTATACAAATCGATAATTTAAATTGAATTTTACGTTAAAAAATTATCGCTTTGAGGATGCTTGATTATTTTCTAAAGGCTTAACTCTACCTACAGTACAGGAGTGATTTATATGTAAATGTTTGAAAATTCGCCTTTAAAAAACATAAGAAAACTATGTGTTTTTGTATATTATATAGTAATATTTAAATAAAAAGCCAAAAAATTGGTAATAAAAATATAATTTAATGATAAGAAAACTAGCAAATACGAAGATTTTTTGTATTTTATTGCACCCGAACTGGGTGGCTGTGCCAGAGGTCGGAGCCTGGGGCACAGTCAATTTCACCCACGAGGAGGTGCCATTCCGGCTTGAAGGCGGATTAAAGTCGCTGGGGAGAGGCGGTGAACCCGCGATTTGAATTTAGCATGCACCGTTATATCTTTATCTATATCAAAAATATGTAATGAATGATAGATAGATATCAATACGTTATTGCTCCACGAAAAAATTACATTATTAAAACATAGTATCTTATTAAAAACCGGCCAAGTGCGAGTCGAACTCGCGCACCGAGGGTTCCGTATCGCCATGTCATGGTCAGCGCCACTCACGCCATCTATGTATTAGTTAAAATGCTTCATACTCTTTTCGGTAGATGGCGCGCATACACTTTTTAGTTTCTTGTATGGGGACCCCGTAAATTTTTAACCTTTTCTTATTTTTATTTATCATTTGTTGTTATATTGGCCATAATAACACATATTCTGTGAAAAGTTCAACGGGCTACCTATTACGGTTCAAGATATACAGCCGACGGACAGACAGACAGACAGACAGACAGACAGACGGCGGCGTATAGGCTTCCGTGCAGATACGGAACCCTAAAAACGTTATAAATACAAATCAGCGCACTTAGCAAAAAAAATTCTACAAAATAATCTAATCAACAATAGAGACAGCTGCGCGGAACTAAATTGCTGCAAATTGCGAAAGGATTCGAACCCCGTACTCCGTATTCATTTACCCTTCACGCCTAAGCTTCCTGTGACACGCACATAAGGGGTCGGCTGTGAGGAATAACGCATTCACTCATTGTCATATCGCTTCGTATAATATTAAGAACATGATTTTTTTTAAAGCGATATAATGATTTATTACCAAATTAACAGTTGAGGCTAAAAAATAATAAATTAAGGAAAAAAACAAAAGAGTAATATCAAAGCGTAAAATTAAATTAAAATAAAGAATTCCTTCTTTTAAAAAATGTTTTCTGCAGAGTACAAGATAGATCAGATTTTTTTTGTGCCAATTTGAATTTAGAATATACTTAATTGAAAAGAAATGTTTGCACATATACAAAAACAATCATAAGGACCAGTAGCACACAAGGCGGACTTATAAAGAAGAGTGATTTCTTACAGTCAATATTTCTGAAATTTTATTTCACAATAGAATTGACCCCGCATCTCATACCTTAACTACTTACCGTAAAGTTTACGCAGCCAACTATGCAACCCTTCAACGCGGCCTAAAATATTGTAACTGTTATAAACAATGCTTTAAAATATTTTGGCGAGAATACAGGTATGCATCTTTAAATTTTTCTTGACGGGGTTTAAAATTTTTCCGCCAAAATACTTTAGTCACAAATACATCTTACATTATTAAAGACAGTTTGGCCAAGTGCTCTAGGCGTCGTCGCTTTCTCTGGCCTGAGGTCCGAGGTTCGAATCCAACCGGCGCGGCGTGTACCAATGCGTTTTTCTGATTTGATGTTAAATGTACGTGCATACCTTCACCCACTGCTCCATGGTTCGGTTTCCATGTAAAAATGTAGGTCCACCGGATTGAATGTAGGAAATTGCCTACGGCCATAATCCCGCCCTTGCCACGCATTAAGTGGCATAAATAAAAAAAAGTGTGAACTTTACACGTACCTAGCTTTTAGTATCGAACGTGGATCTTCACTTTTGCAACCGACAACTCGACTGTGATCAGGGTAAATCTCCAGTTCCGATTTGGCCTACATCCTTTCATCCGTAGGGTTACGTTGGATCCGGCACGTGTGTTTATTTATGCCTATAGGAATAAGTGTGCTCACAAATCTGACATTGAATACGCTCATAATTCCTCAACTAACAAACAAAATCGTCAAAATAATTTAGACTCTATTAAAAAACAGCATATGATATATATTTAAGGGGTAGAGAAAAATAAAGGGATACCAAAAATCAGGGCGTTAAAAAGAGTGCAATAAAAAAGGTGAGTACGATATAGGGGTGCAAAGTTTTTAGGGGAAGTGAGGCACTTCCGACACGCAAAGTTCCTGCTCATAGCGGTCTGTGGGTTAGATTCCCTATCAGGAAAGGGTGTGCTCTCTTAATGTGAAAATTATGATCGATGGCCGATACACAATATGCTTGTAATTGCGAAGAATTTGTAATAAATATCTAGCTTATTGTGTTCGTTTATACAAAAGTTAAACTAAGGCAGTAATGGAAAATAATAAATCATTTTAAAACAGTTTCGAAAGTGTGTTTTTCAAACTAAAATGGTAAGAGCATTTTACATGTTCAATGAAAACAGATAGGCCGATTGGACGATCTTCTCGTAATAATATTGCTGATATATCTGTAAACACAGGTTGAATCACTTAAATGCTAAGCTAGCCTAAACAAAAAATATATACCTAAACAAAACGGCAAAAACGTTAAATTTGACTTTTTGCCTCATTGTAGTTTTTTATATTTGATTTTTTATTGAAAGCGCGACATATGGCGCCGAGGCTCCCATAAGGTGCCTAACGGCGCCCATGGACATTCGGTCGTATGCGGGGGTTGCGAATGCCATGCCGGCCTGACAGGTGCCCATTTACGCCCCTCTTGAAGGACCCGAGACTGTACTTGGGGGGAAATATGTGAGCAGGGAGAGCGTTCCAGAGTTTACCGGTTCTGTAGAGGAAAGAGATCTGCAGAATCGATTGGTACGCATCCGCGGTAAGTCCAGCGTGTAGGAATGTAATCCCTGCCCAGTGCGCGTGGTGCGAAGGTGGAAAGGGGGCGGCGGGATCGCGTTAAACAGCTCTTCCGAGTACTCCCCATGTAATAAGCGATAGAACACACTTAGGGAGCCGACGACATCCCTATGGAGTTGAAGTGGTTCTGGATCGCGGGACACTTCGGGGTCACCACTAGTCGCACGTCCGGCCAGACGTTGTTTATTTTTGTTTAGATTCATAGTTTTAGTTTTAATTAATTAAATAAATCTTTAAAGCTACATGTATGTACATATTTTTGTCTACGTACATGATTTTATTTAATGTGTGAAAAATATATTTTCATGATATATTTAGGTAATTTATCAAACAATAAATAATTCAGTTTCGGAATAAGTCCACCATCACCCCGTATGTCTGCGGAGCGAGCAGGCAGGGGACATGTGCCAAACTGGTTCTTATTCAAATGAAGTCGTTATAGTTCGCGAAAGCACAACTTTTTTACTCGGCTATAATAATTACCGCTGCGTGTAAATTTAATCTCTATTTGCATACGGATTTTATTGCATTAATAATGTGCTGAAGTTGTACGTGCGCTGCGGTGGATTTTTTGTTAATTTTTTTGAGATAAAATTATGAGTAGCTATAATTTTATTGGTAGAAATTCGTATTCACTCGGCGACAATATACAACTCGCTTAAACCATAACGATCAAGCGATTGAGTAATTCAGAAATTAATAATAATATGCTATTACAATATTTATTTATTTTGTATTTTTGTATTGTGTTATTTGGGAAAAACACATTTACAAAAATCCTAATAAATAAAGTGAAGTTTCTACGGGCGACCGACCGTGTAACGTATATCAATATATGAATATCCTTATAACTCGAAAACTAGTTTATAGATTTACATACGGTTTTCACTGTTACATTCTCTCACTTCACACAAAGGCACACAACTTGGTAATATTTCTAGGAGATATCATCCTTCATCAGTTTATATTTGTATTATTTAGTATAGAAATTTAATTTGTTAAAGTTAGTTGTTGTTTAGTTTATTTTCTTTTCTTTAATTATATTTTTCTGTGTTGGGCTTTACCTGAAGTAAATAAACAAAGTCAAGGTTTTGAAGAAAAAATAGGTGATAGTGATTTTTATAACGATTGATAAGCATTAAAATATTAAGTCACAAATGTTAAGTACCGTGTGGGGTCGGTACTTAAAAAGAATAGCCCCACTGCATCTCTCCCCGTCGCATGTCGTAAAAGTCGACTAAGGGATCGTCAGCCTCGTCAGCTCAGTGGTGCGGTCAGTTATTGGATGGGTGACCGCCCGACCGTTGGAGGCTGACCGTGGTTCGGATTCCACGTTAAACTGTAGGTCCCTTCCCTTCTTACCTTACTGGGTGGTAGGGTTTATCCCGGCCGGGTTGGTACCACCGCACTGAACGAAACGTCGGTCGAAACGGCTATGTAAATAGTTCGTGTTTTCCGTCCAGTTCAGTGTAGCCGGCGCGAAATGAAGGGAAGCACTGACATAGCACCTAGTTCACCCGGTGTTATGGGCTGACATCACGGATGTTGTAGGTGATGTAGTCAACCGTGTCAGTTTCCATAAAAAAAAAAAAAAAAAACATAATTCTTACACAGTAATATTATTATAATAAAATTGACACTACTGAGTAAGAGGGCGCACTGTGCCTGCAGATTGTAAATAGTAAACTTGAACTTGACATGACATATCCACGCTCATCATAACACATCGTCAAACAACTACGAATCACGACCAGTGATTTCGGAGGCGCGAAAAACAAAAATATGCAACGTCATGGCTCTAATAGAATGTGTCACATCATGTTAAGGTGACATCACCTACTATTCACATTAAAAATAATGTACTTTATAAATTTTTTATAAAATTTAAGAAAGAAATATCCTGAAAATAATGTTCGTTTTTTATTTAATTTATTTTTTTATTTAAGCATTTACACATTTAATATGTTCACATATCATTATGTACAAATATGTTTAGGTATGTTCTGTATTCCTAAATTATTTCTATGTAGATCTATGTAAATTTTAAAATACATGTGCAATGGTCACTTTAAAAATTTTAATCATTTTCTTAAAGTTTTATCATACATAAATTAAAACTTTTATTACCTGCTGATACACCTTAAAAGTAGCCAAGGAAAACAAATTTATTATGCAAAAATTATCTAGATGGAGTAATACGGGTTTCTACAACGCATCCCGTTACTAATGTAGTTTTATGTTTCTAGTGAGCCACAGAGTGAACAAGTCAACATGTGAAATTTTTAAATAAAACTAATTCAAATAATAATATGATTTGTAAAAAGTTATTATTTCCTCAGATTAGAAAAATCATAAGTGGAAAAAGTTCACTTCCGCCACCGTAATAATTAACAGGCGAACAAGGATGTAGGTCGTAGGTATGTATGATTTCATTTCATGATAAAAAAATATTTGGGCCGAGTTCTCCGTCCAGGGGATCTACCGGCGGCGGCGTTAACTCACTCGCTAAATTACACAAATACTCGCATATTTCAACCAATAGCCGGGCCGGATGCCTCAGCGAACAACGCCTTTTATTTGGTTGAGTAAGATCCTTTCTCATACTCACATCGGCGAGTGAGTAACGCCGGTACAGACAGGGGCAGTTCAGTGTAACAAGCACACGCATGACATCTTGTTCCCCGGGACTGTGACCCGTCGTCTCACGGGTGTACTCTTTTTTTATTGCATCCGAATTGGGTGGTTTCATTTCATGATAAAAGGTCGAGGTCGGAGCCTCAGGCGCAGCCAATTTCACCCCGAGGAGTTGCCAGGTCGGCCTGAATGCGGCTAAAGTCGCCGGGAAACGGTTTGCCGCGATTTGAAGATCCGCAGATTGTAGGAGCAGAAAAAGATATTCCCCGGAAACCTATTCCACACCTTTGCAGGGCGACACAAGAACGATTTTGAGAATCGTGGCGCTCGAAAAACTCTTCTGTCGACTACAAAGAGGTGTTCCACGAGTAGTGAATGCGAATAGGAGGAGGGATGATGAAAGCGAGTTCATCAGAGCAGCGGCCATAGTAGTACTGGTAAAACAGTGGCTCAATAATCCAATGACGCGTCTGTGCTTCAGTGGTTGAAGATCCTTCGTGAGTACAGAGTCGCCAAGGAGACGAATGGCTCGTCGTTGAAGAGAATCCATGGCTGAAAGTAGTTACTCGGGGGATTCTTCCCAAAGTTGACAAGTAGGTGATGTAGCTAACCAAAACAGAATTTATAAAAGAAAAACAACAAACAAACAAAAACAGTTTACAGTCTGTGTTAGATGCAGTAAGCGCCAGCGCCTATGCGAAGTCATCACGATATTCCGTTTTTTATCGCAAGCAAGATTATAACGATGAGAATTCCCGCATCTCTATAAAACCATAAACAAAATAAATCGATAATGCACGCGATAAAGGTGAAAAGACGGCACCACCGCTGCACAGAACCAGTGTGGGCGGCCACTGTCATCATTACACCGGAATTATAGTCAATATGCCAACAATCGTACATAATTTTCATTTGAATACATTATGCTGTGAATTTCAATTCGACTTCAATGGAGCACCACACAGAGTCGTAGTGTTAATTATTTGACAAGTATTATCTCTTTTCTTTGAAAATTTTAACTTTAAATTATTGCAAACGATTATCCAAGCACGTATTACAAGCTAAAAAAAGATTAAATTGAAAATAGTCGGGTAAAAAAATCGAATGAAATTCTAATCAGTGAAATTTTATAAATAGTACATGAAATCTTATAAAATCACGTGTATCAAGTTAAAAAATACTTACCCTTTATAAAGGCAATATTTACAACGTATCTCAACTTCAATATTATTTCGTTAAATTATTATGCATTTAAGAAGATCGTACAGACAGGTAACAAACAACAACATCGCAGATTTGATCAACAAAATTAACAAATAAATATACTAACACACATTTACTTTCTTAAAATTAACGTAATTAAAAACACAATTAAATTCTCTATGAAATATTATGACACCCACAATCGGAGATGTGGAAATAATTGTAACTAAGCATTGAATCTTGAACACAACGTATATAAAAGCTCTAGTAGTTATGCCGGCACTTCACTTGGCTGTATGCACACAAATATTTGGCAAACATTTCCGTTTCGTCTCCCTTTAATGGCTTGTTTAGAGCGAGATAAAATTAAAATGTTTGCAACAATCGCGAATACGCTAAGCCAAGTGAAGTGCCACCATAACAAGTCTATGGTTTGGTATTGCGCAGCTGCAATGCCTTCCGCAGTAGCTCCAACCAAACCTTAAATCATTGTGTTTATTATCATTTCAAATGTAATACTACCTAGTATCTCACAGTTCTTCTTCGAACAGTGTTGCGTCAGATGCTCTTGTGTTATTCTGCGTTTGAGAGCTCCGCCTTTTCGATACATATTTGTTTAACTTTTTAACTCCTCTTTGTGGACAAATTGCAACCTTGACATAGCCGCCTGTTGAACTCCAGATTAAATTGTACATTTTTGCTCTTGTACAAATGTTTGTTCGAATCTGTAATGTTATTTCGGATATCGCTTTGTAATTCGGTCTTGTGACTCTTGAAGCCAAAGGTCGAAATGTCGATTGGATTGTTCGGCTGAGCTTATTTTTGGCGCAGCCACTTCAGACACCAATACAAATATTCATAGTTTTTCATCAGTAACTACTTCATATAACTTCTGACAAGAAAATCCTTATAGATTACATCATCAGTCAGTCAGCGTTTTAATGTTCACTGCTGGTCATACGCCTCTCTCATATTTCTCAAATCATCCCGGCCTTCAACGGTACATAACCACTGTTCGACATGTCGTCCATCGTATAAGAACATAATAATTATGTGTTGTTTGACTATGCTAGATTGAACTAAAATTAAATTGCCCGGCTCGCAACGCAATCCCAATAATTTGTAACGTTTTTTTTTAACTTATGTTCTCTCATCATCCGTTATTTTTCCAAATCTCCCCTTGGCAGCTTAGCGTAATTTTAAGGAAGCTTTAACACTGTATACAACCGTATGTCTACACTACTTAAGCTTTAAATTGCCACCGAAAAACGAATGCTCTATTATTCTGCATAACAGATAAATCTATAGTAATTTTAAATGTATACATGCGATGAAAAATTACAATGGAATTTGTGTCAAACTAGCACTTAATAAACTGAGCGATCTCAAAGCCTGTTATTTAATTATTCAATACAAAACGCACCTATAATACCTACTAATATTGCCTGATATCTACGTATTCGTTCATTCAAACGATTTTCTTGGAAGCCACCACTCCAAGATTGTCAAACGGAATGTCGAGTGAGGCCCGCATCCGTTATGTAAGTATTATAGACTATCGAGTATCGACGAAGTACTGTCGACGTATGCTCTTTGGATTTATCGAAAAAAGATATGCATATAAGCGCCGACGGGTGCCACCTCACGGCTGTGAAAGGCATTGGATATGCACTTTTAACATGACAGTTATTTTTTTTTTAGGTTTCCGTACACACTACCGAAGCCCATTGCTAAGCCAACCAACAACGTCAACGTACAACGTCTGTCTGTCTGTCTGTCAGTCGGGTCCGTCCGATAGCTGTATCTTTGGAACCATAATAGCTAGTTCACATAATATACCTATGTTATTTTGGCGGATATAACAACAAATAATAAAAACGTGTTTTTGGAATCTTTTTTTTTTGTGCGGATACCTCGTTGCCCGATTCCGACTCGCACTTGACCGCTATTTTATTCATTCACTATACTATTGACTTGAGGTTGACTGTAAGAAATCTCTGTAAGGGATAAGTCCGCCTTTGCGCCTTATGTACATTTTCCAATGTATTTGTTACTGTTTAATGTTTACTGGAGCAATAAAGAATTTTCTATCTATCTATCTATCTATCTACTATTATAATAAGGTAGATGCTATCCTGTTTTACATTCATAAACTGTATAGACCTAACCTAACGTGTACCATGCATCTGTGATTCGTAGAAACTATGCATTTACAACGTACATAAAAAACTTACAAAAAAAACTCCGTGTTGGCAACACTCTCAAAATGATTGATCGCCGTGCTAGTGGATGACTACCCTTATTTCTGTTGATAATAAGCAAATACCTATAATAAAATTATGCATAAGTAACTACGTATTTTATACTTGAATCCAATAGAAGAGTTTAACCTTATGACCAATCTGTTCATAAGCGAGACTATAGTCGACTACAACGATGTATTTATAGTTTTTCTAGTTCTAGACACAACAGACAAGTATTTTGAGACAAGTTATTTCTCGTTAAGTACGTCCTAGAGCCAACAGACTTGCTGGTCATGCAGGTGCAGGATGTATCGAAACGTGCAATATGATAAACTCATCTAATCTTGAAATAGTCTTCAAATAATTTTCCTTTACATATGAATCGCTATATTGAGAAGCAAGATAAGTCACTTGAGGTAAATTTTACAGGAGATACAAAAAACTGTTTCCTTTTAAATATTTATATAATAGTATATGTATATAGTTGTAAATTTTATTTGATAGTTATAGTAAATATGCATGCATTTATTAAGAAAAGACATAAATAGGGTGTCTGTTTTTTTTTTTTAATAATTGCGACTTATGTTGTTTTAAAAAAAATGGCCAAAATAAAAGATCTGATAAATGAAATAATTATTTTATTCTATTATTTTAATTTCAAACAATCTCAAATTAACAAAAACTTATAAACTATAGATTAGTTCTTATAAACTATTTATAATTTTCGGCATTTGCCCCGATTTCCTTGGCAGTAACTGGCTATATGTAGATTTGGTTGTGTGGTTTCTCTCTATAATGTGAAGCTAGGCCCAAAGAACAGAATTAAATGAAACAGTTATTTTCCCCAAATTGGTGCCTTATGTTGTCTCTCAATATAATGATTCATACATGTAAAACACTTTACTTCTATCAAGATTATTGGTGAATGGAATCTCCGACGCGAACGCGTTGACGGTTCGAGCCAGAGGTCCAGTTTGGAATCCTGGTCGGGGCGTTTTTTTTTCTCTCTCTTTATTTCGGCTTTGCATTTATCTAATGAAGAAATGCCATAAAGAGTTGAATATTTGTACCCGACTATGGAGAAGCCAAAAGGAGGGTAATGTAAATACATTACCCTCCTTTTGGTTTTCTCTTTACCTCCTCAACTTTTTGCGTGCGAAGTCTTAGCCTGAATGTATGTATGTACCTATATATGGTTGGATGACAGTAATTAATGAAAAGAATAAACTCATAGTTACAGGAGAAAGTAATTAGATTATTCAGCCATATTATTATTATATTGCGTATTCAGCCATATTATTATTATATGTGTATGAGTGATAATCACTTTTGCTATATTCGCTAGGTACTCAGTCTACAGTTTCAGTAGAGCAGAAACTCTTGTGCGCCAGTGAGAGAAATCTTGAAAAATTGCTAATATTGAACAATCGCTGACGAAAAAATAACTCGACGGAGTAACGACAAAAAAAAACAACTTTTTAATTTCGTTTAGTTTTATTTTTGAATAAATAAATAAATGTATAAAGCATTTCTAATAACCTACACATTTAATAATGCTTGAATGATGAAACTATTTCTATCCATAGTATCTAATATCGCATGAAAGGCATTATTTATTGATAGCTGCTAGTGGCCTGCATTCTTCGACGTGTTTGTGCGACATCCTTGTCCGTCCTTGCCTATATATGCTAATCCTGTCAAGTGCGGAATTATCGATTGGAAGGTCGATTGGACTGGTAGAAGTGTATCGCTTCTACATTCAATCAACGCAAATAAGTGCACATCACATACAACAGAAATTAAACCTAAAACTAACAAATAATTGAAACGTAAACTGGACTCAGGGACCGTTTTCATAAAATTTATCAGTTTCAAGCCTAATGATCAACCCCTATTGATCGTGGCGTTGTATTACCTATCCTATAAACATTTGGAGCTATTTGTGTCGGCACTGGTGGAAACGGCATGTATATCGGTTTAGACGTTCTTGAGTTATATATAACTGATAAGACTGGCAGCACGTGTTGCATTTTATAATACTCTTCTGTAGAAAATAGAGGATATCCGATTCGAGACGAAGAACTTTGCAAAGAAGATTACGATGAGAATATAATATGTAATATTATATAAAATTACATACATGCCAGTTTCTAAATGGGGTAGGCAGAGACAACGGATCTCCACGTGCCACGATCCTGATTACATAAAATTTAAACAAAAAAATATTTCTTTAAGAGGACAATGAGAAAGAATCGATTGTTATACAAACTTCTCTGAACCAGTTAAGAAAGAATAACCAGAATTCGCAACAGTAAAACACTAACATCATCCAATAAACCAATTCATATCATAAAAGACATTGTCGTAGCAAGCACCGAAAACTCGCGCAATTGTAGCACCGTCGCCTATCAAGGTATTGTAAGTATACCAGAAATAGAGCCCACGTGGCACAGATAGTCGAAAGCGCCGTAAAGTGATTACAATTGAAGACGAAAAGACTGATAAGTCGTGGGGTAATTAAAATATTCTTTGTTGGTCCCCGATACTCGTCTGATAGCACAGTCACTGTAATCCAAGATTATTTTTAATTGGCTTATCTGTGGCGCGCACGCAGTAGATTAGAGCCGTTGCTTGGACAGGATAGACGCAGTTAAGTGAATTTGTTTTAGGTTTATAGTTTTCGACGAAAGGATAATGGCGAATTGCTACAATACAGATACCGCAGGTATAACCCGGTTTCTTGAAACATCTGACGGAGTTTGAGGAAAACTTGCAAGTCATTGTGAATATTCATAAGGGTTTCACTTCAAAAACTATGTCTGATTCTGCAAAATCTAATTCGTCCAATACCAGAGACGAAAAGTTTGAGATGTTACAGGCAGCTGCTCTTGTAGAGAGAAGCAGAGAAGTTGCTGTGAAATTGTGCACTTCTTTCGAAATTGTGTTATTATTTCCTCATTCCAGCGCGACCATCAGAACCCCCGAAATCTCTTCGTAGTTCCAATGTCTATTTCCTGCAAAATATTAATTTCTCCACATTGACCGCAAATTTATCGAGTCCTATTGTCGCGTCTGACACCTTTTGTAACAATAATCGCGTCTAATACAATTTATTACTTTTGTAGTTGCGGGACGCGTGGCAAAAACAGTCCTTTGGAACGCTTCGAGGCAGATGTTGAAGGTGGCGTCCGTCGCGCGTCCAGCGTATTATTAGATTGTGTCTACACAAAAGCCCTTACCCTCACTGATAGATTTCAGTATTTAGCCGCATTATAAGGATCGACAATTGTCCGATTATGCGACTGATCGATTCTGAATGAATGTTCTTTTTTCCGTGAAATAAATTCACAAAAATGAACCTTTTGGTGTCAGCCGAAGGCTGAAAATTTATAGGTGTAGAAATGTCCAGGGGGTTCCCGACGGGGTTGTGTCCACGGCGTGTCGAATTGAGTCGTCGGTTTGCTGCGAGCTGCAAATTGGTTCGCGGATTTATTCGCTTTTTCTTTTCTGTTTATATCAATTTAATAATGGATTGTGGCTCCGTGTCGGAGGGGGAGTGATGAATCGTCGTCGCGGTGGGTCCTGAGTCCTGGATTAGTTCGCGGAACCACATTATAATAAATTCTCGGTAATTATCGTGGCTTTGTCCACTTTCACCATGATGAAAAACGAATTTGTATATAATTTAGAACGAGACAATGAATTTTTAGAGAATGGTCAACGAGGTAAAATATATATTTTAGACAGATATAAACTTAAATTTTGTATTCCAGCTTTACTATCTCTAACCGTCTCGAGACTATAATCTTCGTTCTATGTCAAAATCTTGAACATCTTGCCTAGTACACATAAATTTATTTTTGTGTAATTTATTTTAATTTAATGAATTACCACTTCTACAACAGTGGTTTCCCTTTCAATGTATCAATCCATTTTAGTTTCAACAGCACCATTGTACTCAAGTAAACAAAGACTTATTTATATAAGTGGCACGTATTTCCACGTGATAGTATGCCTACTATTTATAGATGACAGTGGCAGGAATTACAATATCTATAGGAGATAATCCCGTTTGATAATGTCCACCGTACGAGGACGATCAAGTGGTTTGCACAGAGTCGGCGGCTGTCGACGGCTGTCGTCTGTGTACTTGCTTGGAATCACTGCGTGATTAATTCAACGCAATATAGATTAGAAAACGCGGTACATAGTAAAATACATAAGTAATACTTAATTAAATATATCAAAACGTGCTTCAATTCGCGATGATATAACATATGTATAAAAACAAAGCGCGCGGTCTTCCGCTCTTCTCATCCATCCACTCCCGGCTACCTTTTTTACGTCATCTGTCCACCTAGCCGGGGGGCGTCCCACGCTACGTTTGCTTGTACGTGCCATTCCACATGTGGTGGCGTGCCTTGGGAGAGGCCTATGTCCAGCAGTGGACCGATACAGGCTGATGATGATGATGATGAAAACAATACAATACCTACTTATTTGAAAGAGCTCCACAAGCAATCAAAAATCATCACCAATTTTGAATATAGAGATATTGGGTATTGTTATTTTCTAGAAACAAATCCTATCTAAGATGTAGATCTCAAGAAAATAATTGCAACGACGCATATGAGAGGGCCAACATTTATTAAACCATCTCTCACATCGCCCTCTAGATGAAAGAATCGTAAAAGTCCTCTGTAAGTATAGCATAAGATTCGTTTTACGTTCATTGGTGGGCTGAACGTTTACAGCTCCATCCAGCCTCCTGACGCACAAATAAACTAGAAGGCTGCGTTTATTTGGTCCACAACCTGTCGTTCTCGGTTTATTCTGTTTTACCTTGGCTCCACCATTCATGGTCTCTGCTTGATATTATAGAAAATTATTGTAGGGATTTGCGAATGCTGGATAGTATGGAGCACTGTGTATCAAAACATTGCGTAGCTCACGAAACCCACCTAGTGAAGCAGATTGAAATTGGTCGTGAATTGAAAGATCTGCCGCGTGTATATATAATTTTTACTTTAGAAAGGCTGAACCAATTTCGCTTAAATTTTTGACAAAAATGTGCGATAATAAGCATCTAAGTAAATAAAAAAAAAATGGTTTTTAAATTGCAGACCAAAAACACAAAAAAAATCAACATAAAAACTATTTAACCTGAACTGTACAACAAAATATAAAAGTGATGAAACAAATAAAATAAATAATATAATTACAATAAACAACAACAATACATAGTATACATTTACAGATAATCACACTACCGACTATAACAAGAAAAACATTATTACAAAAACGAAATTAATTTTGCTATGATGAGATTCAACCTAAGAGGTCAGAAGGTTGACACTGTGACTAAGGCTGAACTAAGGCACAGAATACTTAATAGGGACTAAGGCTTGCTCAAAGAATTTATAGAGCGCTTTTCACGCAAAGAAGAAGAGGAAGATTGTTCCAGCACTTGGTTGTACAGTACTAATTGAATGACCCCTTAAAGCCTGCTGAGACACGACGCGGCACTACGAGAAGATAGCTCCTGGTTCGAGTGTCGTGGTATGTAATATATTCCTGGATGAGGTCTAGGTTTTTTTTTTTTCTATCAATCCAAAACTAATACGTTTGAGGAAGGAGTGTATGAAACTGAATTTATTTATCAGTCTTGCCGCGCAGGCGCAAGAACACAAAGCGTATGCCTTCCCTACTAATTATATCTTTCCCTAATAGTGTTTTATGTTTCCGGAATGTTTACACAACTATTATATTGCATAAGAAAGTGTATACGAGTTGTTCCCATACAATTTACCTAAGCAAATCATGCCGGAATAGCGAGTTTATGACCGACCTGTCACACGCTGAATATTTATCGTTTTTAGGGTTCCGCATCCATATGAAAGTCTAATACTAAGCCTACGTCGTCTGTCTGTCTGTCCGTCCGTCCGTCCGTCCGAGTGTTGTATCTTTTGAAGAGCAACAGAGAACCGGTTGAAATTTTCACAGAATATGTGTTATTTATTATGGCGGATGTGCCAAAAAAAAAATAAAAAAAACCTAAAAGTAAAAAATTAAGGGGTCCTCATACCAGAAGCGCGCTAAGAATCTATGAGTCATGCTACTGAATAATAGATGGCGCCACAGGTTTTTATATTTTGCATTGTAGAAAGACAAAATAGACGGATATGATTGTTGACAAGTATGGTATAGACAGTGGTGCCCATACATTTTTTCTATAAGAGATCGAGACGTGTACCAAAAGTTTTGGTTGTTCATTAATTATAGTAAGTTTTGTTATGCTAATTATAATAATAATTTAAAGTGAAGTATACTATCAATGTTTCTTATTTTACAGTAAATAAACCATGCATAGCAACGTATTGTTGCTAAATTATAATTAAAACAATTTTATAAATTAAACTATATTGGGTATAATTTATTCCTCTAATTAATATAATTAAACCAATCTTGTTCCAATGGAAAACACATCCTTGAAATCTATATTTCATTACATCGTTTTTATTTTGTTACCATTGCGGTCCTTGCGGAAGACGGCACCACCCGGAAAATGTTGGTCACATCAAAAATATTATGAATTCTTTGATGTTTCTATCAGTCATTTTTTGCTCTACATAATTTCAGCGATCGGCTTAAAAGCCTTTTTGGGATCGACCGTTTGGGCACCACTGGTATAGCGGCTCTACGGAACCCTCCGTGCGCGAGTAAAACTCGCACTTGACCGATTTTTTTTATGGGCGCGGACAGTGAAATGAATTCTAACAAGTGCTATAAATATGCATAGGACATTAGCTGATTAAACAGTCTTATTTTCTGGGTAAAATAAATTAGCTTCTAGCTTCTATTAACCGCAACCCAAACATTTTCGGACACGACAAACATTGTTTGGAGGAAAAATTCTTGGAATTTGTTCTAGAATTTGTTGTTTGCTCAGCGCGTGCTCGACATGAGAACATCGTGTTCTCCTGTTAGGCTAAGCTGCTTTCGTAGAACTCGACAAAGAGAGCAATGACGTATTCGTATACGAAACTTGTATTACCGCTGTCCGCGTCACAAATAGGCGAGACAATTTTATACCTTTTTTTATGGATTTGCGAAACACTTGTCGCCGTCGTCAGCGTGGATTGTTGAGCCGACGACGACGCCCAAAAGTATTCGGATTAGAACGGGGGCTGCGAATGCCGTGCCGGCGTGACAGATGCCTTTTTACGCTTCTCATGAAAGATCCTAAGTCATACTGAAACACATCGGGAGGAAGTGCATTCCAGAGTTTCGCAGTGCGGAAGATAAAAGAAATACTGGAGCGCTTAGTCCGCACTTTAGGTAGCTCTACAGTAAAGGGATGCATTCCCTGTCTGCTAAGCGCTAAGCGTGGACCTATGTGGTGAAATGGTGAGGTCGGAATCGCTTCGAACAGCTCCCCAGAGCATTCGACGTTGAACAGTCGATACGAGTAGAACACACTTAGGCCCAATTGCGCCAACACGAATTTAGAGTTAAGTAGCGAGTTATGGATTTAAACGCGGTTCCCACAGTCAACGGGTACTAGCTTAACGAGTTAAACTGATTTATATCGTTAAATTCGTGTTGGCGCAATTGGCCCTTAGTGAACCTATGTCTCTACGGAGCTGCAAAGATTAAAGCTAAAGTTAGTTTAGTTATTTTCCCGATTACTAACACGAAGAGAGATCAACTCCTTGAGCGTTGGTTTTGCGTTGTTTTTTCTTGCCCCGAAATTTTTGCAACAAAAACACCAAAACCGAATTTTCGCGTACGCTACAAATCTCAGTGCGATGCTCCAACCCGAGAAAACCGCGTGTCACTACCTTGCTAGCACCTTAAGCCTCTTCCATTCATAGTGACGTCATGCGCTCAGCGGAATGGGGAGCGGGGACAGGGGCGCCGCACTCCCCGTTTCCTCTTTAGGCCATTTCCTCTTTACTAGAGCGAGATGAAATCGCCACAAGGCGCTTACGATAAAACAAAGCGAATGCGAATAGCGCGCAAATCGTTTTTATTTTAATAAGTATGAAAAATTTGAGCTTTGTGAATTTTTGAAAATTGTATTTGGAATTTTAAAAAAATAACATTAATTCTTTATATTTTTACAATAGAAATTGCCGCAAAAATTGAGGAATGTTTGGATTTTTTCTATTGAGCGAAGTTAAAAAACTTGCTGTTGCAACGTCGAGGTTCACTAAAGATAACCCTGTAGATTGAAAACCTAGAACATTTCCCATACTTATCTATAACTTTTCATATATAATATTTCTCCATCAATCCTCGGTACAGATGACCCGAGCGTTAGAGACTTAAGGCGCTAATTAAGGCGAAATAAAACGAATTAAGGCGCATTTAAGGCGAATCTCAAGAGTGTAATTTGCCCAGCCACATGCGCGGTAGGTTTCATGATTGACGAACCATGAAATCGGCGACGCGTCTTGACTCCTGCATTCCGTATGCAGCTGGCATTACAAGATCGCTGGTTTATTATTTTATCACAAATTGAATCTGATGGATTCACCGCGTCGTCGTCGGCACCATCAAAACACACAGTAGGCCAACTGGCTCAGCAACTATTGTATACATACATAGCATCACGCGTGTACAGTCGCGGTAAGCAGATTAATCGGTATTGTGCTGCAAGAACTCTGTTAAATTACAGCACAATACCGACCACCACGTTTAGCAAAATATTAAAACAAGACAATTATCAAACAGTGAGCACGAAGACAGTTACCTACTGCGTGACTGGTGTGGTGCCAAAATAAGAGGTGGCCATTCTGTCGCCCTATCCTGTTGCTCTTTAGCAAGGCATATTGTCTTTATCACTTAGTCGCCTTTTAACACATGCACGGGGAGAAATGCAGCGAGACAATTTTTTTCAAGCACCGGGCCAAACAAACTATTGTGATACAAACAGAAACAGAGAGAAATGAGCGGTGGGTGGTCGGCGCCTACTGAATGTAATATGTATAGCCTCTATTCCAGTATTTTTTTATATGTAAACCAACATAGGTGGCTGAGTATGGCCAACAATCCACAGAGAAGTCTCCAGTATGGCACCTTCTCGCCAGAAGTCGAAGAAGTCTTGGCTAGTCGAAACATGTGCTCTGGCCCTTCTGACTCAGCCATCCATAACGAATTAATATATTTTTTTTTTTTGAAAACTGACACGGTTGTCTACATCACCTACAATATCCGTGATGTCAGCCTATAACACCGGGTGAACGCTAGGTGCCATCTCAGTGCTTCCCTTAGTTTAATGTCGGCTACACTGAACTGGACGGAAAACACCTAGTAAGGTAAGAAGGGAAGGGACCTACAGTTTTACGTGTTATCCGAACCACGGTCAGCCTCCAACGGTCGAGCGGTCACCCATCCAAATACTGACCGTGCTCAGCGTTGCTTAACAACAGTCGATCGACACTGAGCTACCGAGGCTGACATTTAAAAAAATACAAATAAATAAAAATTTGTATAAGCTTACAAAGTATTTTTGCCAAGGCAGCCAGCCAGTGATTATATGACAAGTTTTAGTATGATTGTTGTAAGTAACATCACTGGCTAAATCACCACCTGCTACACGCATGATGTCAGCATTACACCATGCTTCTGTTCGTCAGTCAGCCAGTCAGCGTGTTATGCTGCTGGACATACGCCTCTTTAATTTTCCTCCATTAGCCTTCCCACGCTCCGATTTCCCGTCCACGGCCGCCAGTGTATTCATATTCATATTCGTTCATTGTCCATAATAACCATGCACTGGCATGACAAACATTTTATAAATTTACATAAGCACAAACATTCAATTCCCTAAAATTTCCAAATTCATTACATAGCCACTCAACTAATAAATAATCATGTACATCCTCCTTACCTATAATAAAATCCAACGTCTGCTTTCTGTCTGAGTGTCTGAGTGTCTGAGTGTCTGAGTGTCTGAGTGTATGTCTGTCTGTCCGCTTATAACTCGAGAACCACTGAACCGATTTTAATAAAACAAAATTCTACGGATAGCTTGATTCTTCCCATCAACTAATAGGCTACTTACTATCACGCTAAATGGCTTATGAGGTTAGCAGTTAAGTGAAATATGAGAGCGGGCGGAGCCGCGGGCACAGCTTGTTATATATAATCTCTAATTGAAGTAAACATTTTTCTTTTTTCCTTTTTCCTTTTAGCGCACGCTAAATATTAAAGCATCCATGGTCTTTTGAAATCCCACTCAAAATGCAACACAGCTCATATCGCTATAAAGCGATTGATGCCACCGCCAATCAAACGTGCAACGAGAGATCAATAACCATATCTACAATCCATACGCTATAATACAATCACGATCAGATACGGACGAAAGTAAGCAGCAGCGGGTGTGTCGGCGGCAACGTGACGCAAGGCATGTATTAGTTGTTTACTGTTTACTTGATTTTGCCCGCGGCTTCGCTCGCAGTACAGCCGGTTTAATAGCAAATCCGATTTAAACGCCAATATGATAATAAATTATCGCTTCTCTTACATTATCTCTCTCTCTCTCTCTCTCACTCACTCTCTATCTCTCTCTCTCTCTCCTTCCCCCTCCCCCTCCCTCGCCTCCTCCACTCCCTTCCCTCCCTTCATCCTTCTCTGCCCTCTCCATCCGGCACTACTTCTTTCATTCTTTCTTCCTTTCTTTTTTTCGTTCTTTCTTTCTTTCTTTCTTTCTTTCTTTCTTTCTTTCTTTCTTTCTTTCTTTCATTCTTTCATTCTTTCATTCTTTCTTTCTTTCTTTCTTTCTTTCTTTCTTTCTTTCTTTCTTTCTTTATTTCTTTCTTTCTTTCTTTTTTTCTTTAAACGCAAAATATGATAATCGCTTCTCTTACATTCTCTCTGTCTCCTTCCCCCTCCCCTCCCTCACCTGCTCAGTTAAGTGCCATGTCAGGAAACTGGCAATTTTTATTCCAACAGAAATCACAACTCTGTGTCGCTAACAACAAAAATGCAAGGCGTTTAACCGTCAACTCCAACGGGCCACATACTAATAATACCGGAATGAATGGTGTAACACTTTGTTTGAAGTCAGGCGCCGCTATATGAAGCTTTATTGTTTGTCAACAGGCCTAGAGGCGTGTCCCGCGGTCCCGCAGCCCGATAGATGAAGACAACGAGGCTCTAATCACTAGCGCACTTAGCCGAGTACAAACAAAGGTTTTGCGCCACCTAAGCAAACAATCGTGGACTTCAAGACACCTTACAATGTTGCCGACTTAAAGAATGTACGATGAATGGCGTGGGGGTATTTCTAGCAGATATTTTGCTTATTTTTTTTTTATGTAATCCCGTATGGGTGGCTGAGTCGAAGGGGCCAAAGCGCATGCACCGACCAGCCAATATCACCTCCGAGAAGGTAGGTGCCATACCGTAGACTCCCCTGGATTGCTGGAGAACACAACGAGGCTGCTATGCGGCCATCTTACATCCAGTACGGTGGTACCAACCCAGTCGGCTACAATTTGAGCCTACCACCTAGTAAGGGGCAAGTGAAGGGACCTACAGTTTTACACCGGTTCCAAACGGTGAAGCAGCAGGTGTAGGTATGCACGTAAATTTTTTCGTCAGAAAAAACTCATTGGTACACGCCGACGGGATTCGAGCCGCGGACCTCTCGCATGAGAAGCCGATGCCCAAACCACTCGGGCACCCGCCGCTTAATGTTCATACTAGCATATGCTGGATCCGGACGGATTAAACCCGGTATAAACCATATTGGTATAAGCAAATTACGTCAGCCTCGGTAGCTCAGTGGTGCCGTCGGTCGACTGTTGTTAAGCAACCCTGAGCGCGGTTAGTACTTGGATGGGTGACCGCTCGACCGTTGGAGACTGACCGTGGTTCGGATTCCACGTTTTAAACTGTATGTCCCTTCGCTTGTTACCTTATTAGGTGGTAGGGTTTATCCCGCCCGGGTTAGTACCACCACCGCTGCACCGCCCTGAATGAAGCGTCGGTCGAAACGGCTATGTAAATAGTTCGTGTGTTCTGTTCAGTGTAGCCGACATGAAATGAATGGAAGCACCAAGTTCATCCGGTGTTATGGGCTGACATCACGGATGTTGTAGGTGATGTAGCCAAATATGTCAGTTTCCATAAAAAAAATACTGGCTTATGCCCGCGGCATCGCTCGCGTGAAATTCGTATATTTAAAAATAAGAAAGTAAGTAAGCCCGCTACCGTAGATACCTTTATTTCGGCGCGCGAAACAATTCGATTTGTCCACATCTTAGAGACACATCTTAGCGTAACCGGAACTGAATTTTATTTAGCCTATCCTGTGTCTCGTTAGCTAAATGAATGTGCTTGTACTAAGTTTCATCGAATTCGGATGATCGATTTGAGAGTTATGGAGGAGCATACATAGATACATACAGAAAATATTTCTAAAAATCATTAATTTAGTTTTAATATCATACATAGAGTCTACAAACGCAATATCTCACAAAACAAAGTAACTTACTCAATGACCATCCCTTACAGATTTATTATTAGTATTGATTAGGGTTCCGTGCCAAAATTGTACGTTATAGTTATAGTGAGACATCGTTGTTCGTCTGTACGTCCGTCTGGCGGTGCCTTGGCGTTCAGGTAATAAATATTGTTCGAAAATTATAAATGGACTATTAAAAATGTTATATTTGGGACAAATAAGCAAACAGGAAAGGGCTACCTTGATGTGGAGTCGGAGATGCTTACTGGCGCCCTGGGACGCCGTTGCCTTGTTTCTTCCGCCGGTTAGGGGCCCATCCGCGCGCCGCCGTGGAGATCGCCAGGCTAGACACTTATATACAGGGTGTCCCAAAAGTCAACGTCATCCCTTGGAGGGCTGATAGGCCAGCTCAGGACTGACCAGAATATCACAATATGACCTTAATAAAAAATCGTTAGTTTTCGAGATATTTTGACTTTTATTAATTTTGTCAAAATCGACACCCTAGATCAGTTTTTCGAGTGCCACAGGTACAAAATTCCATATTCTAAGATTCTATTTTTTGTTACGCAACCCTGTATAGCAATGCTATTGATCACAGTTCAAAAAAGAAAAAAAAATTATCGTGCTATACCCCTAAACATTTTTTTTTGTCTTGATTCATAGTAATTTATTTTTTAATAGTCAATTTCGACCCTTCATACTGTAAAAAAAATTTACCAAGTTAAACTGGCAATTTATTTAAAAAAATTGCTCGTTTAGTGTGGTCTTCAAAATGGTATAACATTTGCTATATTTTGTTTTAGAAAAAAATATATTGCCATTTTAGTGCAAAAGGAGCTTGTTGTAAATGTATTTCAGTAATTAGTAATTTGAATAAAAACACTTGTTAAATTTAAGCGACCGGTATTTATTTAAAACTAAACAAAACACATATAAACATCAAATAGTGTGTTCAAATTGCCTTCCACCAAGTCGAATGCAAGAACGACATCTTTTTAAGAAAGATCTTTTTATTAGTCTTGCACTTCCTGCCACATTTATTTGTTGTGCTGCTTCATTAATGCGGTGCTTCAATTCATTTACGTTATTTATAGGTTTTGCATAGACCTTCTCCTTTAGGTGACCCCAGTAATAAAAATCAAGGGGATTTAAATCCGGGGACCGGGGAGGCCACAAAATGGGACCAAGACGGCCGATCCATCTCTCTTGATAAGCTTGATCCAGATAATTTCTCACTCCTCGTGCATAATGAGCTGGGCAGCCATCATTTTGAAACCACATTGCCCTGCGTGTGGCCAAAGGCACATCCTCCAACAGATTTGGCAGTTGATTTTCTAAAAAATCAAGATAAATTTCCCAGTTTAGATTTTCAGGTAATTCAAAGGGGCCAATTACTTGGCCGTTGAAGATGTCCACAGATTAACTTTAAAGCGATACTGTGATCTTTCTTCTCGCATTGAATGTGGGTTTCCAAGTGCATAACTATGTAGATTGTGCATGTTCATGAAGCCATCTTTTTTGAATGTGCTTTCATCTGTCCATAAAATTTTATCTAAGAAATCTGGTTCTTCTCTATGTTTCTGCAGCATTGTTCGGCAAAACTGGACACGTTGTGCGTAGTCACGAGGAAGCAATGCTTGCACACGTTGCACATGATATGGGTGGTATTGATACCGTCGCGTAATTCTATTTACAGTAGATTTCGATATCCCTGTATGGCTTTCAATTGCTCGCGCCGATGTAGTCGGATCATTTTCAATTTCTTGTAAAACGTGCTCATCGTAATCCGTACGTGGTCTTCCAATTCTAGCGCGATTGTGAGGCATTCTGCCTTCTCCATATGCCAGGTGGACATTTATGAACACGCGATGATCAGGATATCTCAAGGCATTCGGGTATCTTTCGCGATACAGGTTAGCTGCAGCAACACCATTGCCCCTGCATTCGCCATAAATGTAATGCATGTTAGCGTATTCCTGAGCAGTATACTGATACGGC
Source organism: Nematopogon swammerdamellus (assembly GCA_946902875.1). NCBI lineage: Eukaryota > Metazoa > Arthropoda > Insecta > Lepidoptera > Adelidae > Nematopogon > Nematopogon swammerdamellus. The sequence continues at coordinate 18,454,533 of OX336345.1, forward strand.
ATCGCGAGTAGTAACACGCGTATCAAAAGCGTAACAAAAACACAGAGACCACAAAAAGGCCAGGTCAGTACGTTATTATCTCCAATACAAGAAGTTCAAGTCACTAGACATCAAGTAGGCAACACACAAGTCCAGATAGCGCACACTACAGAACGTGACAAAACGATGCACACGAAAATTGCATTTAAAGAAGTAGCGTAACATACTGCTAAATTACGGCGTCACTACCTTTCTCACTCTTACTCATGTCACTATCTCACTGTAAAGTCAAACGACGTTACTCTAATTCTAAATTCAAACTACAAAATTAAGCTGAATTTAGCAAAATTGTTTAAAAGTGATAGCCGGGTTCATTCGAATTACTAATATCTGAAATACATTTACAACAAGCTCCTTTTGCACTAAAATGGCAATATCTTTTTTTCTAAAACAAAATATAGCAAACGTTATACCATTTTGAAGACCACACTAAATGAGCAATTTTTTTAAATAACTTGCCAGGTTAACGTGGTAATTTTTTTTTACAGTATGAAGGGTCGAAATTGACTATTAAAAAATAAATTACTATGAATCAGACAAAAAAAAATTTTTTAGGGGTATAGCACGATATTTTTTTTTCTTTTTTGAACTGTGATCAATAGCATTGCTATACAGGGTTGCGTAACAAAAAATAGAATCTTAGAATATGGAATTTTGTACCTGTGGCACTCGAAAAACTGATCTAGGGTGTCGATTTTAACGAAATAAATAAAAGTCCAAATATCTCGAAAACTAACGATTTTTTATTAAGGTCATATTGTGATATTCTGGTCAGTCCTGAGCTGGCCTATCAGCCCTCCAAGGGATGACGTTGACTTTCGGGACACCTATAGGGCACCAGTGAAGGAAGACTTTGCGCAGGGAGAATTTTGATGATTAAGAATTATCGAGAAGCTTGTGCACGCACGGTATTATAACGAGAAGAGAGAGAATGAAGGTAGATCACAATGATGATGCAGAAAAAGCAAAAATTTAGAATATTTTTTAAATTGAATATTAACCTGTGGAGATTATTTTCATTCTACCCACAGGGTACACTGGATAGTTTTAAGGCTACACATACGATTACTGAACAAATATACATTCTCCAAGAAGGGCCGACGTGGGGCCGACAGTCGAACTGCGTTTAGTTAAACAAATAAATGCACCTGCCGAAATAAATTAATTGCGTAAATTACTGAGGTACCTTGTTGAAGACACGCAGCTTCCTTGAGGCTACCTTAGCTTTCTCCTCGATGTGGCGTCCAAAATTAAGGTCGCGAGTTAGTTCGACCCCGAAATTCCCAATGTGCACCCATATTACTACTTGTATATTCACTATTTTTTATTTATTTTTTATTTAAAAGATTCGTGTGACACTTTCGAACTCCTATATTTTCTCATGAGGTATACAGAGACAACGGGCCTCCATGGTCCTGCCTGGTATACCTATCCATATTATAATGTTTTTCATACAAGCTCGTCGATTTATTTTTTTTATTTCAAGGCGAATACCCTCCACGCATCCGCAAATGGAAACTACTAATTTAATAAAAAAAGTTTTTAAAAATATCGGACGCGAGAGTTTCCCGCCGCCTTCGTTTTTACTTGTATTGCAAATACATATACGAAGCACCCAAACCAATATTGCCTTGTTTGACTATAAAACATTGGATTTAATATACGTAGTACTCAGATAAATGACACTTCATCACTTCAGTCTACAGTCTACACCATTAGTGATCGACGTGATAGTATGAGATGAGAATTCATTAGTACATTTTGATGTAGAATAAGATTCTCCGCAAGATTGTCCTGCTAGTTCAAGGCGCTAGTTCATTGCATTGCATTCCATTCCATTGATGCATAATGTCACAAAGAAGCTACATACATACCACTCGCTTTATTCTCACGATCAGGGTAATCAGAGCAATCGGTGCTGTGCTGCAAGTGCTCTTGTAAATTACAGCAAGACACCGACCACCACTATTAGCAAAGTATTAGGAAAAGATAACTATCAAGCAGCAAGTAAGGCACGAAGACCCACCTGCTGCATGACTCGGTGAAAGGACCGTGCCAAGGTGTAAGGTGGCTATCCTGTCGCCCTTTAGCAAGGTATCTTGTCCTTTTTTTTTTTATGGAATGTCCTTATCCCTTAGTCGACTTTTACGACATGCACGGGGAGAGATGCAGTGGGGCTATTATTTTTAAGTACCAGCCCCACAAAGAAGGTTCAGATTCAATTCAAGCAATATCCTCACCTTGACACGCACGCCGTACAAAAACAAGAGACAAAAACATCGAAGAGAAGTCACACTAGACAGCGTGCCGCTAAAACCTAAACACGGGCTCGATATAATGATACCAGCAATACCAGCTCCGTTCGATCAAGGTCTACGAATGGACAGAATTAATGACTGCCGACGAAAAAAGGTTAATAAACGATTATCGCATACATCATTAGCCATCATACATTCAGTTCGAACAAAGAAAAAACAAATACGGGTTGAAAAAAAAATAATGATCGCCAAATGTGGTTCATTTACTTCCTTGACAGTAAACAGTTACTCTGCTTAGATAATAATATACTAAGGTATTGAGCTGGTTACAAAAAATAAAAAAAAAGATTTCCGCGCACCGCCAGACTAATTGGCTGTCGCCGACTTGAACATCTGGAGCATAGATATTTTTTATATCGTATCGCAAAGCTTGTCGTAGACATTGGTACTTCAATAACTGGTTGCACTTGATAGCAACTCCTATATCTTTGTCACGCTTACTAACTTAAGTTGTGTTTGTACAAGGTCTCAAATTATAATTTCGAATACTGATCACTAATGGTTTATCGTTTATCGTGTTTCGTTCATCGTTTATCGTTTATTGTTTATTAGTCATGGCAGTTAGACTGCACTCGAACTTGTCACAATTTCCTCTATCCGGTTCGATTATACCCACAAAGAACAAGTGTTTTAATAATCTCCATTGTTTGTCACATCTGCATAAATTAATACTTTTCTTAAACACCGGCAATTTTGTTTTCGTTCCTTAGTGTACATTGCAAGGACACGTGAAAGCACTGGAACAGATTAATTAATAGTTACTACGTAATCGTTTATACGGTACTGGTGTGGCACATGGCTCCCCCAAAAATCTCGTTTAAAAAGGCTGTAACATGAATCTAGCAGGTGATCTTTAGAAAATCCCAGATCGATCGGATTCATTGCTTACCACCACGCGATTCCCCTATTATTTAAACTTCAAAAAAGCTCTCTTCCTAAAGTATTGTAATTTTTTAGATAATCGACGTGTTAGGAAGGGGAAAAATAACCATGATTAAGAAACCAAAAGCCACCCAAAGAGGTCTAAAGAAAATTCGTAATAAAAATAGGCAGCGATCGTAAAACTGCGAAAGCACTATCGCCCAACCCAACTCTGGTAATAAAAAACTTAATTACGTGTTGGTATTTAACACAGATGGCGGCCAGCGAGCGCATCATAATTAAGACGTGCTTTTTGAGAAGGAGGTGGCAATTTGCGAGGAGCCCGATCGGGAAGAAGATAAAGTTAAACGAGTCAATTAGTCCACGAGTGAGTAAATGACGGCGCATACATTAGATCATTATCGCTGATAAAATGCCGATAGCTGTAAGATCCACAGTATTTAAAGCTGATACCAAAGATGCATCATGAGTGGAGGGGGCCAATAAAACAAACATCACGGAAGCCAAGAGACTTATAGGCCAATATTTTAATTAATCCGATTACGTACAAATTGTCGAGGATGAGGCAATGAAAATGTCGTAAAGACAGAAAAATCGCTAATAAAATTTATAACTATGAAGATGAATACGATTACTGGATCTGAGAAATCGATGACAGTGATAAGACGTCCTTGGTTTTGAAAAGGTTTTCTATCTTACTCTAATTGAGCATAAAAGATTAGAGAAATAATTGAGAAAAATATCTTTTTAAGCGGCGATAAGACTCTCATCGGATCTAATCAGTTTCATGCATGTTAATAAGACGGTTTGTTTGGAGTTAATGCTGCCGAGTAATTTAACGATAAAATAAATTTAACATCTTCGTTAAAATCGAAGACATCAATCAACTGCTCTGAGAAGCGACGTTGTCGTCGGCGCGCTCTCAAGCTCTTTGAATTTCTGGTTTCTGTAAGTCGACCGGGATGTAGTAGCAAATTATAGTTCACATCTATATATCTGCTCGCCAGTTGGAAATATCACTATTCAAAGCTACTATAAACAATTTAAACACGAGGTTTCATTCTTATAGAATTGAAAAATTATTAAGACAAATTAGACAAAATATTTTTTTGTCTATAGCGCGACAGGTAGTTGTCTAACGATGCCCATGGACTTAAGTGAATTCAATTTGAAATACGTAACTATAAAGACCAAGCCGAATTCATTTAGTTTTGGGTAATTATTTCCCAAAATGTTGTATACAAAATGCAAAGCAACAAAGTAGCCATTTTAAAGTTTAAAACTATAATATAGTTTTAAACTTTAAAATGGCTACTTTGTTGCTTTGCATTTTGTATACAACATTTTCAAACAAACTGATATTATCAGTTTGTTTGTTTGTGTTATGGGTGAGACTGTCATCGAATCGCGTCGAGTGCGAAAACATAAATTTATGACGGCAGTTATCAACAATATTTTGGTCCACATACCCGGAAAACACATTCGTGAGAAAAACAGATCGCGGGCATTCCCGGTGTACCTGCCCCCAACCAAACCCAACAGAAGCAGATTGAACATGATCTCTAGAGTGTGCGCTAACGTCTCCAAAAGTTAATTCTTGGTTTGAATACAATATGTATCTTGGTTTATAGGTAGACAAAATCATCGGAGTTATGGGAAAAAGCCAGCCACCCTTATATAGATTTCCTTAAATTTCTCCAGTCCAATCCAATATTAATAAAAACTAAACATAACTTCATGACTAATTGCAGTTTCCTTTACTTAAGTATACATTTCATCGCCGTTTAGATTCCAAAAATATGAAATATCTAGAGTGCTCATTTAACATTTATGGCTTGCTAATGCTAATCACATTTGTTCACGGATAGGGACAAAGGACTAAATTCTTTAAAATGTTCACATCAAAAACATCCTTCTATCTATTCTGATAAACACAACTTTTTCAATATTGTAGAAGCGGATAGGGACAAGGGACTCAATTTTTTTAAATGTTCACATCAAAAACATCCTTCTATCTATTCTGGTAAACAGACATTTTTCAATATTGTAGAAGCGGATAGGGACAAGGGACTAAATTATTTCAAATGTTCACATCAAAAACATCCTTCTATCTATTCTGATAAACACAAATTTTTCAATATTGTAGAAACCACAGAAACCAACTGCAGAAAAGAGTAATATCTCTTTCGAGGCTCCACAGTCAAATCAACCAAAAATAGATTTCACAGTGGTCGCGAAAGAGTATTGTGTGTGGGTGGAAGCGGGCGGGGGGAGTGGTGAAGCAGAGGGACGACGACGGTACGAGAACGCACAAATATTTTTCAGGTGCGCGGTGTAGACCAAAGCAAATCACTTTATGGAGCGTGTGATTCGATTTGCGGCAGTTTATAGCGCTCTTTGCATCGCATCGGCAGTCGGCACCAACATCGCACGTTATTCCATTCCTCGTCTTCTTTTTTGGAGATCCTCCGTTCGTCTGTCTGTTTCAAAAGTATCCTCTTCTTATGCTCGTATGGCAAAGAAAGTGTATATTTTCAATATTCCCTCAGCCACAAGACCTCTTAAGTCTAGTACAGCGGTTCCCAATTATATTTTAATCGGTCAGTCAGTCAGTCAGCGTGTAAGCGTCCACTGCTGGACATACGCCTCTCAAATTTTCCTCCAGTCCTCCCGGCCTTCAGCGGTACGGAACCACTGCTTTCCGCCGACGTACTTCATGTCGTCGTCCCACCTGGCGGGTTGTCTTCCCACACTCCGTTTTTCTGTCCACCTAATCAGTTTTAATCGGTACCCCTTAGCAAATTTTCTCAAACCCAAGTACACCTAAGCAAAATGTTTAAATATAACCATTTTCATATGGTTGTTATTTTCACTAAGAAATAGGTCCCAATATATAGAAATAGTCCCAACCGAATAAACCATTTATCCGTGGAGTTAATTTTCACCAATGAGATAAGTGGGCCCCTTTCTCTTTAACGTGGCCGTCAAGTGCGCCCACGCGTACCCCTTATCCTGAGCCTTGCATACCCCTGGGAGTACGCGTACTACTATTTGGGAACCGCTAATCTAGTAGATTAAAACATATTTGTATTTTAATTAAGAATACACACACATGTTTTCTAATAAACAAAAAAAAACTGTACCTTGCCTATTCTTTCTCTTTCTCCGTTTCCTGTAACGCATGCAAAGTTCTTATAAACAAAACAAAAATAATCCTGAAATCTATTCCAAATTTGTTCGTTCAATATGTGGTCTAGTCATGTATGTATATCCCATTGACCTCGTTTCCGCATCACATATTCAGAAGATCACATCAGCTCACATTGTATCTGAACCGAATTCAATTTCGAAGCAGCGATATCTGATGATTGTGCAACAACAGACCGATCGGTTCATTTGGCAAGTGGGTCCAACCCAACCCCCGACGTCTGCGGGGATCGATACGTGGCCTCGGAAATAACGTTTCGCTGAAAAACACTATCGAAACTTAAAGTGAACAATAAAACATTTTCTCAAAATAAACACGCACATCCACTAAGGGCACACGAGATCTTCAATATGCTCTATGAAAAATATAGTTGGTGAAAGAAACTAAGATAGACGAAAATTTAAAACACACCTCGTCAGGTACGGGACGAACAAATTCAACATAAAGGCAAAGAGAAAAACTTATTCAACATCTGCTCATAACATAGGCATCAAATAAATTTTTAAGCACAAAATTTTGCTACAAATACTCTTAGAAGAATTAACGTAACCTGCATCTACACGACCCACTGACTATACAGGCTCCATCAGATTAATAATATGAATGTTGACTTTGGTCCTGCTGCCTGGTATGATGTCCGGAGCGGGGGAGTGAGCAGTGCAAACTTCAACATACCATCTCCCTCACCCCGAGCACAATCTCCTAGCTAGATGCTCCTAGCCTAGTTGTTGACTGAATGTGCACACACCTGGTAATTAACATTTTGGATCAATTATAATTAACATTAGTAAACTAAAAACTAACTAAATTGTTGATAACTTATTGTTCTCTAAATTCACTTTCTATAAAGTATATTCAATAAAGTAAATCATCTTGGTCTTTCTACTAGGTATGTATGACCAAGCGGCTTTTCTTTTGAGGTTTTATTCACTAAATATGCCTAGGCACAATATACTTTGTCATTTTATTAATATAGGTAGGTACCTACCACATGGGTAACTAGACGATTCAGAACTGTACGACCCTGTTTCCGTACAGGACAGGAATCCTAAAATGGTAAACAGGGCTCCACTAGTAACTTACATCCAATAATGAATTTGAGATACATACATACAAATCATTTGCTTCATTCAATAAATTACTTTTTCTCTTTACAAACGTAAACAATTTTACCCTTCCAAAACATTACTGGGTTCAGAGTCTAATTCGCAACCATTTCAAATTATTTTACGGTCTCAATACGCCCCATGAAACTTTCGCCTTAGAAGGTAGCCGCAATGGCATTAAAAATGAACGTGATAAAATAAATATTCATGTCACAATAACTCACCACGGAGACCGTTAAAAAACACAATTTCATTTAAAAAACGAGGGAGAAGATGAAACCGATCGTCAATTCGGGACATATCTCAATCCGATTTCTCCGGTGAGCGGTGCTGGCAATCTTCCATTTCCGTATTCTCGCGGCCGTTCGAGCATAACATAACTGTCTCCCGGGACGTTTAAACTGCGATAATAATTCGGCAGTTCACGAAATAACAACTGTATTATTTTCACCCTTAACCTTTTCATCGGTCGCGTGGGTGACTCAGCCCACGCAGAACCTGCGAACTTTTGGCAAGACGCCACGAGACGTCCGTAGTAAATCGTGAAAACTTTCATTCATAACTTTCTAGACAACCGATAGTCTGCCGCCATTACTCATTCCCATAAGCGTTATGGATCCGGCGTGTCTGTGAGAGCTTTGATTGATTGGCTTCGATCAACTTATATTTTCCTTGTTTTTCTCAGACGTGGTCAGTGGTCTCGAAGATTTTGCGAAAAGATCGTTTGAGGGCAAAGGTCGCCTTTATAAGTACAGAAACTTACTCCTTGAGTACCAGAAACGACATTACGACTCATATCGAGAAATGGTATTGGGATATAAATAATTTTATTTGTTCCATCTCTCAGAGATTTCCATTCATTTCAGAACATTGAATGTCATATTAGGACATTTTCTTTATTCTGTAGTACATTTCGTAGATTAATACATTCTATTTCAACTTTTCACAAAGAAAAAGAAGTAGCGAAATTTCGCAGAAATTGACATTATGAGCATCAGACAAAAACATCCAAGTTTCCCGTTAGCAATATTTCTAGCACTAAGGTTGACGCACAATTTTATTCCGTCTAGAATCTTTGTGAAAATAATCCAAATTGTGCCTAAAATGAAATCGAGATATTTTCACAGACAGTCCAGTACCAAACCATAAAAACAAGCCATTTAGCTCCGAACACACAAGTATAATCCTGTGACGTAAGTGCTCAAGGTCGTATGTATATTATTTTGCTACGATGTTCTTGATCTATTTTTATCCTGAGTCCTACACACCCGTATTCTGCTTCTACTCCTACGATTATCATATTTCTGTGAATAGTGTCTTAGGTCTTATCTTCTCAATTATTTTGACATATTTATTATTTACTTATTTTTCCTTAATTAACTTTAAGTTCCTCACCGTCATAACCCTGGGCATCTTTATAGTTTCTAGTTTATTGGCTAGTTTATTATTATTACTACTCGTACTAGCTGTGTTTACACCGTCGTTGCTTGCATTAAGGTCGAACGGAGTACAGAACATCACTGTTAATCTTTCAACCTCCAGATGGTTTGGCACTGAATGAAGATCGGTCAAGACGGCTATGGAAACAATAGTTCTTGTCCACCGTCCAGGGGTCTACCGGCGTTAACTCACTCGCTAACTCACACAAATACTTGAATATTTCAACCAATAGCCGGGTCGGATACCTCACCGAACGCCTTCTGATTGGTTGAGTGAGATCGTTTCTCATACTCACATCGGCGAGTGAGTAATTCCGGTACAAGAGCTGTTAGTGTAGTAAAGGAAGGCACTGGACTGGCAGGGCACCTTCCGATAGGATCAAGACTAATAGCAATCACGGGTTTGTAGTGTAGTAGGTGATGTAGCCATCGATGTCAGTTTCTATATAAAAAAAATTACTTTAATCCTCATATCCAACTTTATCGGCTGTTTTTCGTGTAAGAGGAATCGTGTGTGGATGAGTCGTGAACAGCCACAATGTGCTCGTAGTCGCCGGCGCGACTAGCCGCAGTCGTGGGCGTATTGGCGACTACATCTTAACTTATTACCATCTTCCCTCCTTCCCTTTCTTCCCTCCTCGTATCCTCCTTCCTTCCTCGTCCTACCGTCCCACCCTGAGTCGTGGGTGTCGAGAGACGCTTTCGTGATGTCATCGTTATTGCGTCTTTCGGAAACTGCTTTCTTTTAGACTGAATACCTGTATGGGATTTGTGCCGGAATCAAGTTCAGGTTCAAATGTAAGGAATATAATACCATACATTACTAGCATATCAATGTTACAATTTTATTAATTTACTTTGGCTGCATCGTGCATTTGTTTTTTGCGTATGTACTTTTTAAGATATATATTTTTTTTTAATTATAAATAGGCTTTTCGTAATTTTTTCTTTCTTTCTTGTCTTTAGTGTCAGGTACCTTGAGCTCAGTTCAACTTATTAAAGTGGAAAGATTTGGAAAGGTTCCCACGCCTATGACGTCACTGTCGGTCGGTGCAACCCCAATACGCCGCGCTGCCTGATGAAAGCACGTCGCGTCGCGTCGAAACGCGTGGGCGGCCGGCGGCGGCGTCGTCGTCGGGAGCCTGGAGATCGATTCCAAGTTAGTACGACGCGAACATTGCACCGCGCCTTCGCAATGTCTATCTATAAAATAATTTAACAGACGTCATTTAGGGTGGACAGACTCAATTTGTTTTTTAGCATACATAGTAGGCGAGCTCAAGTGAGAGGGATTTAGTAATTGTGTTGAATTTCATGGAGCGTTCCCTATCCCTTAGGCACTCTTGGCCCTAAGGAATGGAGAAGATGAGTACTATGGGGCTGATATTAACAAATTATTGTAATTAAATTAAAAAAAAAAGATAGTATGTACCTACTGCTATAAATTGAACACAATTTATTTCGTCCCAACGTAATCTACGAAAGCACAAAATGTACACCAAACAGCATGTAAAAACACATGTATGTTGATAAAGAACATATTATAGTTACTATGTTCACTAGTGTGTGATAGATATGGACATATTATATTTGAAATATTTTTTTTGTGTCATACATATTTATAGTTACAGTACCCGCAGAAAGTAATGAATATCGATCTTTAGAAAGAGACAATCCGGATGTAGTAGTCGTCTCTGTCGCACGAACTCGCTCGTCTCTGTGCGACAGAGACGACGCCCTACAACCGGATTGTCTCTTTCTAAATCTCGATGTGCATTACTTACTGCGGGTACTGTACTTGAATTATTTGGCACCGTTAAACAAAACTGTACATAACACGTGACTTGCAGCGACAGAATCAGGCATGTGACGTTTGCGAGGTCGGCCAATCACGTCGCCCCCGTGTACGGGCACCGTGGCTCACGTCACACATGCCTGTTACACACACATGTCATTCACGAGATACTTTCCTTGTTCAAAACTTGGAATCGAACTACCGATGTGGCGTCGCACGGACTGCCGACGCCGACGCCACGACGCGACGCCGCCGCCGACGTCGACACACTTCCATTGACGGCGTCTCCCTCCCCACCGCCCCATCCTCTCCCCACTCTCCCGCCGCCCACCAGGAAGGAGGGGAACAACTCACAATAACCTCTCATCAATCATTTGCAGGCTTCGTGTTGAATATGCATGATTCGGTTTTGGGAGCGGATTAGTAAACACATTTTGATTCTTCAGCTCCACTTGCGACCTCTTTGAAATTTGGGTCAGCTTTTTGTTCATTTTCCTTTCGAAACTACGATTAAATAGTTTAATTTAATAATATGTTTCTACTATTTTAAAATGTCGGTCGTGTGTGTTAGTTTTTTGTCTGTTCGTTACTCTTAAACACGCCATCTAGACAGCTTGGATACCTGAATTAAACACGCCATCTCGACTACTTGGATACTTCAAGTAAACACGCCATATAGACAGCTTGGATACCTGAAGTGAACACGCCATCTAGACAGCTTGGATACTTGAAGTAAACACGCCATCTCGACCACTTAGGTACTTGGATACCTGAAGTAAACACGCCATCTAGACATCTTGGATACCTGAAGTAAACGCGCCATCTAGACAGCTTGGATACCTGAAGTAAACACGTCATCTAGACAGCTTGGATACCTGAAGTAAACACGCCATCTAGACAGCTTGGATATCTGAAGTATATACGCCATCTAGACAGCTTAGATACCTGAAGTAAACACGCCATCTAGACCACTTGGATACCTGAAGTAAACACTCCATCTAGACAGCTTGGATACCTGAAGTAAACACTCCATCTAGACAGCTTGGATACCTGAAGTAAACGCACCATCTAGACAGCTTGGATACCTGAAATAAATACGCCATCTAGACCACTTACTTGGATACCTGAAATAAACACACCATCTCGACCACTTGGATAGCTGAAATTGTACACGAATGTAGGTGGCGTTCCGACTAATTGAATACAAAAGTCGCTTGCAAAGCTAGCAGATATAGGTACTAATATTAAACCTGATGTCAGAAGTGGGCTATTAAGAGACCATAAGCCAAAATTACCCACAAAGCCTTAATACTCCACATACAGAGCACACAAAAACTGGACAAAATATAGGTCAAACCGTCCCCTCAGACAGTTATGCCCATAATGTGGACTTATGCCACCCATATCAATAGATAGAGCCAAAATCCGACGTGTAGTAAACCCCTTAATGATCTTGTAGTCACGTCCAATGGGATTAGCCCGAGCGCGTCAGTCAACCCCCTTAACAAACCGGTCTATGACAAATTCTACTTGAGGATGTCACTGTAATTTCACGAATGTGTATTGTGATTCTAAATAGACGTAAAAGAAGCGGTGTGAATTTTGGGTGTGTTCAATTCCAGTTTGCAGTTATAAGTATGTACTCGTAGTTAAATATAAATTGTAAGGCCCCGTCCGACTGACAGACAGACAGACAGACGGTGTAGGCTTTAGTAATAGGCTTCCGTGGATACGGAACCCTAAAAGCGTCTTCATGCCGTAAGCATTTAATGAACTACTTCAATATATATTTTTTATTTATTGGAATTATTGCCACATTTGATATAGGTAATTCAAATTATTACTTTTTACAAAATTAAAAAATATTTATTCTAATAAAACAGTAGTAATCTAGGCTATTTTCGATAATCTAGGCTAGGAAGATCGCTTGAGACGTTTAGGAGCTACGGATTGTCACGGCAGACTGACAGACAGACAGACAGACACCTGACCTGACCGATTTTGTAAGAGCCCCTGCAAAAGTCGCTAGTTACGGAACCCTAAAAAGCAAACTCACTGACACTACCAACGCACGCTGAAGAAAAACTACCAGTTGTAGGAAAACGTCCTACATCACGACGAACAATATGACACTTCGTCGTCGATCGCAAACAAAACACTTAAACTTTCTCCCAGCCTCCTGCGATACAACCTGAAATGCGTGTGTCATCCAAAACCAGCCATAATACTGTTAGGAGTCTGACCCGTAAGTCTTGGCATAGCTGCAATTAGATAAGTATACAGATTTTCGTCACTATAACTGGGAAGTTGTATGAGCTAGGTTCTAAAACCAGATTTATGACAAATAATAAGTTCTGAAATGTCGACAAAAGTTATATGCATGAAAAGGTATTGAGATTCCTGGAAAATATCTAACTTTCAATGGACTTTTGCAAATCCACTGTTCTGCCTACCATGTATGGGAAGATGTTTAAGTAGGTAGCTTGCTAAAAGCTTCCGTGTTGCTGTCAGCCCCGGTACCTCAGTGGTGCGGTCGGTCGACTGTCGATCGTGATCATAAGCACACCTGGGCGCGGCCAGTACTTGGATGGGTGACCGCTCGACCGTTGGAAGCTGGCCGTGGTTCACGTTTTTAGCCATATGCGTCGAAAGCTTACCATCGCACTGAATGAAAAGTCTGTCGAAATGACTATGTAAAAAATAGGATGTAATATTGGTTGGTCGGAGTATGTGCTCTGACCCATCTGACTCAGCCACCGAATTAGATAAAAAATATATCTAGTCATAAGAAAATTTCTTCCCATACAGGTCTCATGACATCCCAAATATACTGCCAGGCCTCACAATATCATCTGATCGATCTAAGAGAGCCGGTGTACTCTATGAAGCAACTTGATAACAGCAGAGCAACGTTCAAGTATCAAGTTTTACGCGTTTTATAGCGAAGAGATATAAAACTGTAGCGCTGTATTTACGATGTGTCGAAGCGATAAAGTGCTAAAAGCTATCATTACGTCAGTCTTTGCGTTCAGCTTTCAATGAGAAATGGGCTTAGAAAGTTTTCGGAACATGTCAGTTTATTACTAATTCTACCAATAATACTTGCATCGTTCAGTTAACTCAACTTTCAGATAAACTGTTTTAATTGCCTGCTTTTAGATGCAGTCAGAAGACATGGTGGGTTTTTTTTTTGAGAAACGTTAAATTGAATTATTGAAAATTATCTTGAGATTCTGACTGCATAATTAAATTAGTTAACCCTTGACTAGGTACGATTTGTACCTCAATTTAATTAACCCATTGTAATAAATAGTCTATTTTATTTTTTTACAATTATACTACATTTTAGTATGCGTAATGTACTAACACAAGCGACGGGTGGCCGCGTGGTTTGGGCATCGGCTTCTCATGCGAGAGGTCCGAGGTTCGAATCCGGTCGGCGTGTACCAATTACTTTTTTCTGACGAAAAAATTTCCAGCAATCCAGGGAAGTCTCCGGTAAGGCACCTACCTTCTCGGAGGTGATATTGGCTAGTCAAAGCATGTGCTTTGGCCCCTCTGACTAAGCCACCCATACCGGATTAAATAAAAAAAATAAAAAAAATAAAAAAATCATTGAGTTGATACAAATTGCGTATCAAATTTTGACAAAGTTTGACTTGATACATAATTTAATTAATTAATATTTATAGTCAGAACTCTCAGTAAAATGGCTAATCTTGCTCTCAAGCCGAGTCTCAAGCTGTATTTTCGATAGACTGTAGGCGATGTTAGGCATTAAAATACTTGTAATAATATATATGAAAAAAATATTCTACGAATTGTCTTGCTGGTCCTTCTTCGTGAGTGTAATCAAACTGGATAGAACAAATTGTGACAAGTTCGAGTGCACAACATTGGACACACACGAATGCTAAATAAACATTAAACGAATCCTAAAAGTAAACTTTATAATATGAATTTATGTACGGTATTCATGGGGGGCCGTGCCGACGGACTGAAAGTGCTCGAACTACACATCCAAATGAACCTCACCTCGCGAAACCACGCTCAGCGTTTGACTTTTGAAAGCCCCTAGGTTTAAAGTATAACCTGGAATCACTCTATGGTAGACTATTCAACACCCATAAGTAAACTAAAATCTCTAACTTAATATATTTTAAAACTGAATCTAAAACACACCTCGGTTTTAACTTTTGACCGATCTGATTATGGGATATTTAATTTTGAAATCTTAATTTGTGCTTTATTCATATTTTTCCATTTTCTTCCACGCTTGTTTTTATTGTTTGTGTTTACATGGTCACATTTTATTTTTGTATGTGATTTAGTGGTCATTAATTATGTAAGTTTTATTGCAAGTACTTTTTTTTACTTTCCTATTGGCTCTGCCTGAGGTTGAAGCCTCAGACGCACCCAATTTCACCGCCGAGGAGGTGTCAGTCCGGCTTGGAGGTGGACTAATGTCGCTGGGGAAAGGCTATTACCCGCGATTATTGGAGATCCGTGGATTGTTAGGAGTGGGACAAGATATTATTCCCTGGAAGCCCGTTCCACACCTTTGCAGTGCGGCACAAGAACGATTTAGATAATCGTGCAGTTCGAAGAACTCTTCTGTCGACTACAAATGGGTGTTCCGCGAGAGTATGTCGGGTTTGGCGAAGGCGAATCTAGAAGGAAAAAAATTGTGAAAAAGTTAATCTTTGTTTTGCACAAAGTAAACAAGTATAATCTATCGTACCTACGTACTAATCTGTGGTATAATGGTAGGTATGTTTTGTCAGTACGCAGTCTGTGACACTTTACAATTGAATGTGGCTGGGTCCTAGAATACAGTTATCATTTACTTCCGGATTAACTTATGCTTCTTTATCAACATATCGCAGTAATACTTCCTGGAATGTGTATGAGATTATAGCTCGATATGGACTTACTAAATTGCGTTTAAATACTTAGTTGTCAGATTTTTTTTTTATTTACTTGAGCTTTTCAATATTTAGTCCACAACTATATTCTGCTCCTTCCCGTACATTTTTTTTATTTTTATGGAAACAGACACGGTTGGCTACATCACCTACAACATCCGTGATGTCAGCCCATAACACCGGGTGAATTGGTGCCACCTCAGTGCTTCCCTTCAGTCGTGCCGGCTACACTGAACTGGACGGAAAACACAAACAATTTGCATAGCCTTTTCGACCGACCTTTCATTCAGTGCGGTGGTCCCAACCCGGGCGGGTTAAACCCTACCACCTAGTGATATAAGAAGGGAGTCATATCCCTTAGTCGCCTTTTACGACATACACGGGGAGAGATGCAGTGGGGCTATTATTTAAAAAGTACCGGCCCCACACGGTACGACATGCCTAAACCCCCCCCCCCCCCCCGCGCGTTCTATACGACTAAAATTGTTTCTTCGACTTTCAACACTAAGGCCCAATTTCGCCAACACGAATTTAGAGTTAAGTAGTGAGTTATGGATTTAAACGCGGTTCCCACAGTCAACGGGTACTAGCTTAACGAGTTAAACTAATTTATATCGTTAAATTCGTGTTGGCGCAATTGGCCCTTAATACCTACCGGACGTATTTAAATTATTCGCTAAAAAACGGTAGTTATTAATTTTTTAATGGAAACTGACACAGTTGACCTAAAACATCCGTTACGTCAGTCAATAAATCTTGGTGAAGTAGGTGCCATGTCAATGTTTGCCCCTTTGGTCGCGCCAGCTATACTGAACTAAAAACACGTACTTAGCCGTTTCGACCGACATTCATTCATACCGGACGGGTAAAATCTACCACCCTAGAGTTCTACCACGTTCTACGTGGAAACCACACCACGACCAGCCAGAAGCTCGATTCTGCTAATTGCACAATTTTCAAACATACTTCGTGTGTTGTGTTTGAGTCAAACATAACACGAGTAAGTTTGGACGTGGTTTCCACATGATGCTATTCTGCTGTTTACAAAACACGTTTGGTTAGTGTCTATGGTAACAGGAGGCGGAGCTTAGGGTAAGGTTTGACATCGCGTCGCCTAACGCGAAAAATTCTGACAATAATGTTGACTAAAGTTTTTTCTTTTAAATACTTACCAATAAAAATAATGAATTATGCGTAATAGGTGCATAAAAATATGCAAGAATTAATTATTGTGACAAACATTCATAATTAAGCGAGTTATACATTTATTTTGTTCAAATTGAGTGCAAATGTTTACTGATTTTCGTCGCTTGGCGACACGCTCATAGATGTGATACCATTTTACAAATCCCTCTTTGTTGGGGATTTATTTGCTAGAAAGAATCATTTTTACAAAATGTTATATAATTATTATTACATAAATATAAAATATAATATGCATAAAAGTAAGTGATATTACAATTAATATAATTTCACTGAAATAATCTGAATAGTAGGTACGTTAACATAATTTATTTAGAAGCCAAAACGGCAAACATGAACAATTAATAATTACCGTTATTATTAAATTCGTACATTTTATGTATTTTTTATTAGTTTTTGTTTAAATATGTAAAATTAATATAACATTTTAAAAATGTGAAATAAAGGATTTAAATAAATAAATAATAAATAACAAATAACTAACAACCAATAATAAATAATAAATAATAAATAATAAATAATAAATAATAAATAATAAATAATACATAATAAATAATAAATGACAAGTGACAAGTGACAAGTGACAAGTGACAAGTAACAAGTAATAAGTAACAAGTAATAAGTAATAAATAATAAATCATAAATAATAAAATAGCAAATTCATCGGTACGTCGAGAGGGTTTGACGCGTATCTCAGTTTTCTCTCGGCGATCCCTGTCTCCTCATTCTCATTTCTAGATAGCCTTCTGCCATTTTTCGAAACTTTCACAAACAACAATTTAAAATTAAACCCAAAACTAAAAACAAAACATTCGAAATCACCTCAAAAATAATATGTTTTCACCAAAACACATCGTTACTTTGAAGCAGACGGCGTGTTAGTGTTTCACAAACATAACATAACCTAACACGCGCGTTTGGTCTAACTTAGCGAGTAGAATAGCATTTCTGAACGGTAGGGCGGTCAGTGGTCACCCATCCAGAGTTCGACGGCGGCGGCGCCAGACATCGCTTATCGATGCATTACGCGAACGAGCTACCGAGGCTACGGCGGCGGCGGCGGAGTGTCCTCGTAGAAACTTTATGAAACGAATTCGTGTCACCGAACATTTTCATTCGCGGTTTTATCGCGAATATTCAGTCTGCGTAAACATTTTTACAAACGTAAAGCGTACAGTTTATAGCCCATTTTATTCGCAACACTTCTGGTTTATTACCTTATCGACTTAAACCGAAGTATGAGCCGACGTTCTGCGCATGTAGTTACTTCTAGGCTCGCAGTAACTAGAGTAAGCGCGTCTTGCACCAACACGAGTTTAGAGTTAAATAGCGAGTTATGGATTTAAACGCGGTTCAAACGCGGTTCCCACATACAACGGGTGCTAGTTTAACGAGTTAAACTGGTTTATAGTTAAATTCGTGTTGGTGCAAGTGGGCCTAAGCATGGAACATAAAATCTAGAGCTCTGCTAGAAGTGTCAATGCATTTAGTCTCTTACCCATCTTTATAAACGGCGTTACCTTTTGGGTGGTGCCGTGACGCCCCTTTTAGTCACAATTAATAATCCACCGCCAAGCTTATTAATAAGCGTACGCGGTATGTCTATCTGTCTGTCCAAGAACGTTAGAGGTAGGGACGTCGGACCTTCCCCGCGCCAGCGTAGCACGATATTAGTAAAAACGTACCAATAACATTCGTTAGCACCCAATCAGAGCGCGATACCACCCAATCAGAGCGCGCGCTACCCACGGAGCTAGGCGACGGTGGTTCTCTCTCTTAAAAGCATTGGACAGTCCGACGCGACGTTCAAACTGTTTCGCCATACTTACGAGTAAGTACCACATTTTTAGGTGTACGCCATTTCCATACAGATATCTATGTGTCTATACCCCATGAGCTGAAGCATCGAAGTCGCTTACAATAACACTATCTTTTTAATGGATGCCATTTCTTTCTTTATAGCCGTCAATACACAAAAGATCTGAACAAAACACTCGACGAGAACCGCTATAGACACTGACATTATGTTTGTGTCGAAGAATTAAATACTATAGAATTCCTATCGTTACATACATGCATAATTTACTTCGCTCTAACATAATCTACAAATGCACACAATTTGCATGAGGCTGCTCGTTTTTTAATTTTTTTGTTTTTGTTTTAGTTTTTTTTTTATGGAAAGCCCAACATGTGACATCAAACGTCAACTCACAGTTACTTACATTCTTTCATTAGTTCATTACATTAAAACCTCTAAGAAATAAAACCTGTAGATACGATTCCTTTACTACTAATTAGTGGAAAGAATTTCATCTGCACAAAATCACATCACATCAACACAACACATACATACGCCATTAATTCAGAAGCGATATAAGGAACTTCGGTTAAGCTCCTACAAATTGATCGAAACTACTTTAATCTGAAACTTATCGAACTACATGGAAAGCATGCAGTTTATAGTTGCCACGGGCGCAGAGCACTTTGCGTGCCTATAGTTATTTCACCAAATAAGGATAGAGATACTTACGTACGTTATTATAATTTCGCCTTTTTTCACATAATTTATTACGTCACCTGCTCGCAGACATAATGCCTCCTCTACTCTTTTAAACATTTTGGTTCGAGTCGTCTCCAATCTTTCGTTATTACATCACATTTGGAGCACAGCCATCTTTCTTTGGTGATACGCGTTCCATTGGCTTACGCGAGCCGACTTTATTGCAATCTGTACCCTAACAGGAAGTGTTAAAGCAGGAAATTCAGTGATAATTTGGGTGAAGTTGAGACTCTTTGAAGCTGTGTTAGGCTTTTGAAGCCTATGAGGTTCGTGAACTTTATCGAACTCTACATACGAGGGCCGGTGGAACAAGATTGGATTAGCAAAATGAGATTATACTACAATTAAATTATTAATTAAAAGTTTATTATTCAATGCATGCACAGAAATTCCGCAGTGATTGTTTTACGAGAATGAAAGTTCTCGTTTACTCGTTCACTATTCGAAGTTCGGGTAAAGTAAGCGTCTGCACATCACTTGACACAAACGTGTATTAGCTTGGTTGAACTCTACTCTCTGCTCTCGAATGTTTGACATTCGAATAAAAACCAGGCTAAGTGCGAGTCGGATTCGCGCACCAAGGTTTCCGTACCACCACGTGATTAGCCGGTTTTATTTGTTGTTGCACTTTAGACATTGAACTATAATCACACCAAATTTTACGCTTGTATATGTTTTACCGATTTTACGATAGAGCAAAAATAAAAAAAACACATTTCTTGCATGGTGACCCCCTTAATTTACTTATTTACTTTTTGTTTGTTTGTTTTTTTTTTTTTTGTTAGGACAGAACACATATTCTGTGAAATTTTCATCCAGCTACCTATTACGGTTCAAAAGATACAGCCCTATAAAGGTAGAACAGACAGACAGACAGCAGACGGCGTAAGTTTCCGTACCCCTACGGTACATAAACCTAAAAAGGAGTCAAATAATATTTTCTGTTATATAAATTTGATTTAACATACTTCGGTCGTGCTTTGTTCGAAATATTTCAAGAATCAAAATGTGCATGCAGAATTTTAAACTAATACATTTGACACAAATACAGATACGTGGTAACTATTGAAATAGATAAATTTTAATGCACCCCGTAATATTGGAATTGATCATAACATAATCTGAAGTTTAGAGGTTAGAGTTAAACATATCTACGGTGTCACCGGCCCCGCTTCGTCAGTTATTGCCGGAAAGCGGAAAGATGGCAATTTTGGCACGTTACAGTTAAACTCTATTTACGGAGGCTTCGCCGCCCGCCCTTCCCCCGCAGCCGCCCGCCCAGCCTTCCTCCGCTCGTCTTGATCCGCCCTAGAAGAGTACAAACATAGCGCATAGAACCTGCTTACGCATGGTGACTTTTTTTATAACGTTGTTTTCAATATAATCGTAGTGGGTAGTTCAGTATAGCCGACATGAAATGAGGCACTGACATGGCACCTAGTTCACCCGGTGTTATGGGTGTTATGAGGTGATGTAGCCAACTGTTGAATAGAGGTCGCTCCAAACGGCGGCGTATGAGAAAATAACCCATTATTTCCGTCAAGTTCAGTGTACCCGGCACGATCAATGGGAATCTCTAATGTCTGACATCACGAGTTCTATACAATAATAATTAAGAAAACATATACTATTATTGCTCGACAGAGCGATCTTCTGTCACGCTCTTGTCGTATAAAATCCTGAAAAACTTGCAATCGAATAAATGGGATGAGAAAATTTATAATAAACATTTTTGTAGTTCATGAGCTGAGATACTTAATTGATTTTTTTTCTTTTTTACGGAAACTGACACGGTTGGCTACATAACCTACTACAAAAGTGATGTCAGCCCATAACAGCTTGTTGAACTAGGTGCTAACTAACATCTAGTGCTTCCCTTCGGTCGTGCCGGCTACACTGAACTAGACGGCAAACACGAACTATCTATATAGCCGTTTCAACCGACCTTTCAGTGCGGTGCTGGTATCAACCCGGGCGGGTTAAACCTTACCACCTAGTAAGGTAAGAACTAAGAAGGTAAGGAACCTACAGTTTTACGTGGAATCCGAACCACGGTCAGCTTCCAACGGTCGAGCGGTCACTCATCCAAGTACTGACCGCGCCCAGGAGTGCTTATGATCACGACCGACAGTCGACCGACCGCACCACTGAGCTACCGAGGTTGACAGCAACGCTGAAGCTTTTAACATGCTACCTACTTAAACATCTTACGATACACTGTAGACAGAACAGTGGATTTGTAAAAGTCCAATAAACGCTGGATATTTTCCAGGAATCTCGATACCTTTTCATGTCTATAACTTTTGTCAACACTGAGCTACCGAGGCTAACGGAATGTATGCGGTCGATCTGGAGCAACCTGTATATTGTATGGACAAAAGTACACCTAATGACCCTTAGTCAAAGTCAAAGTCAAAGTCAAAGTCATTTATTCAGTGATTAGTAATTATAAAAATTAACATAGTGTATATTTTTTTTCCCCTTTTCACTTCGTCATAAAAATTTACCTAGTATATAATTATATTAATAATTAGAATTAAAAATTAAAATTAAACATTAAAAACAATATAAAAAATTAAAAAGAAATAAGGTATTAAAAAACATTATTATTATCATTGTATATGTATAACTTAAATATCTAACTTAAAATACGTCATGTCATAAAATGTTTCATTTAAAAGCCATTTATGCAGTTTCTTATTAAAAGAGACTTGGCTCTCCTTTCTTTGGAATTCAAGGGGCTTGATTCAACTTCCATGTGATATGTTTTTCTCAATTCCTCAATTTCAAACGTTTGGTCAATTCGTACATTGCCTAGTAGAAATCTTCGAAATCAACTAAAGACCATAAATTAGTCGTCGCCAGAGATCAAAATTTAATATTTGTTTACTTAAATTTTGTTTTCTGACGACGACTAATGAATGAAAGTCGAAAAATAGGATATAAAATATGGGTATGTTTTAATTATTGTGTACACAATATATATATTGGGATTCAATAGATTAAAGAAATGCTGAGCATTGCTCTTTCCACAGCTCGCTGAGCGACTTTAAATGGACCAGTCCAATGTCAGAGTTTACGTTTCAGCTCCGTACGTCACTGGCAGAACGCACTGACGGGAGGGGTGGAGGATGACAACATGTAACGGAGTCTCCCAAAAGAAGTCCAAGAAGAAACCTTTTGGTAAAGAAAGATACAGGAAACTAAATAACACAATAAAAAGATTTAGCTTACCGTATAGTTATTCAAACATTAACAAAAATACTACAGTCAACTTTTTCCAAAAACACCGCGAAGTCCGCAGTCAGCACAACTTTCCTAAAAAAAATCTGACGTAACAACATGTACATGTCAGGGGGACAGGGGTTATATGAAATAAAACATTCTCATGACCCTTTACATATTCGCATGTAAGTACAAAGGCGATGGTGCAAGACACACAATTCAAAAACATAGAACAGTTGTCGCCAGACATTGAAAGCGAAGAGCCATCTTATTTAAATTGTGTGCTTTCGTGGAATATTTTCGGAACGAAATGAATATTTGGTTCGTAAGATATGCATTTGTCAGCCTCGGTAGCTAGGTAGTGCAACACCTTGGCGAGCGATCGTCGTAGTTAAGCACACAGGGCGCGGATGAGAATACGACTGTTGAGGCTGGACGTGGTTAGTTCCACGTAAAACTGCAGGTTCCTTTACTTCCTTAACTTGGTGGTAGGGTTTATTTACCGTTCGGATTGAATACGTTGAATGAAAGTCGAGTTACCAGCACGAACAAAGGAAAACACTGGCATGGCGCCTAGTTCACCAAGGTGTGATATATTGTCCATGTCCGAAATGGGCCATTTCCCCGCCGCCGATTCGGCACTACCGACTCACTACCATCGAGCCGACATGCGGTCCTTTCAACTTTGGCCCAGCTTACTATACGGTCACTTAGCGCGACGGGTAACTCAACGCCAGGACAAATTGCGCAGGGCTAACTCAACCCCGTACAACGGAGCGCCTCCCGCGAAGCAGGCTGCAGTTGCAGTGGGTTGCACAGCCTTCTCACAAACCAGGTACATGCTTCGGCGCCTTTCCGAGAAATAGCTAACTAAAAATGTACACAATACAATATTTTAATTTCATTATTAATTTTTCACGTTGAGTCGGGCGATACTATATAGGCGATGGCGACTTGGGCGCCGCGACAGATAGTACGCAGCCGAGCCGAATAGGTTCGTAGCAAATAGACGGGACGAGGAATCGGCTCCACGGTGACTTGCTGAAAGCGGGGCGGCGGCGTGGCCGGCGATATGTTGATTCGAAATTATCCTAGACCGTGTCCATGTCAGGTACCATAAACACAAAGTTTCACATATAAATATACATATTCAAATTTCGTCTTTGTGCTCCCGTGATGACTTCATCTCCTCGGCGGTAATACCGCTTCTGTTCTTTCGACTTTTGTGCGAGCCAAAATGAACAAAACGCATGCAAATCGCCCACACAACGTCTCCCGAGTGGCCAGCCCTTTGGACAAAATAATGACACCGCCGGGACACAAGACGTGGTGCTGCATACAGCTTGCGATTATACCCGGTAGAGTTTGGCACGTAAGGACTTATGGCGCAATTGGGCATTCTATCGCCATCGTGGCTTTGTCTATTGCCGCCGCGCCGCCGCCGGTTTTGCATTCCTTCTTTGACCTAAGTAGGTACATTAAAATGTTAATATTTTCTTGTTTGTGTGCAATAAAATAATATGTTATGTTTCAGAGGAAGAATTAATATGCATGATGCTGCTTCAGTCACTACATTGATTTCAAAAGCATAATCCCTGTAATCTTCTAAAAAAAAAATTGTCTACAGTGTCTCAGATATCTTTGAATTTATTAAATGTACGCTTTGCTTTCGTCTCATGTAAAAGTAGGTATATATTGCAGGGTGACACGGTGCGGCATATAAAAATTTTCATGTATATATGTACATTTTTATTTATTAAACGGCTTATACGTGTTTCAAATAGAGCAGTTATCCGTTAGCGGTATCAGTTAGTTAGTCGGTTAATTAATGAAAATGTAGAATGAACCGTGAAAAAAAGAGTTTAAAATTTATGTTTATTTAAAGATTGAAAATTCTTCACTAAATTTCACTCACAATATAATTTCATAACACACTTATTATTATCACTTTCCTGTATAAAAAAATTACAATTGATCACCTCAATGATATTAAAAAGGGTAGATACGTTGGGTGTAGGTGTAGATAAAAAGGGTCTACCTTGAGTGTTCACAATATTACAAGAGGAAGTAGGACGGCATGTCAGTTGTTGAAAGCAATAAAGAGACAAATATAATCAATCAATCAAGTCTTTAATATCTTTACCTTACCCTTACGTAGGTTCGTCAAAATATTACAATAAGGTAACTAACTAACTGTTTAGTTCTATTGTTCTATAATACTCGTATTTACCAAGCAAGAAATAGGCCACAGTCAATCTAACTAAACTAGGTACATTGAGAAGATAACACAACTATTATAATCAAGTATGTATGTAATCAATCACAATTAAATTTAAAATAAAAAAACTGATTAAATTAATAGCCAGAACAAAAATTCTATAACAATATCAGTTGTCACATAAAATCAAAATAGTAAAAAAACTAAATTGTGATATTAAAATGTTTGTCAAATATTGTAAATAATAAAGATTAAAATTTAATTTAATACAGGAAACAAACAATGTCAAAAATGCTAAATGTTAAATGTTAAAATATGAGGAATCCGAGCGCAGTGATGCTGTCTATGAATGATGAATAAAGAATAAAGAGTTATCAAATAATTATATGTTCAGGCGGGGCATTTGCCCTGGTTTTAAAATGCCACTTGCGGAGCTCGGACATCACCTATCTACCTATCTTAAACGTATAATATAATTGGATCACCTGCACTGATTTCCTCGATGGGCCGCAACATTATCGATTATTCCCTGTATTTTTAGCTCCATTCATAGATAATTTGAAGAGTTGTCGATGATTTCCGGTGTCGCCGTGATTTGAGCTGTAATTCGTGTGCTATCAGTCGACTGATAACACTCCTGCATTCCAATCGGCCTTGTCTTGTGTGATTTTAACCTTTGGACATCACATACCTGCATCAGTGGAGTGCCGGTTTACGCTTTAGTTAATTAAAATGTGGACGACCACTGAAGATAATACTTACATACATACATAGCGTCTCGCCTTTTTCCCGGTGGGGTATGCAGAGACAATGGATCTCCACGTGCCGCGATCCTGACACACCTCTGCCGCCTCTTCCACTCTCATAATGTTCTTCATGCATGCTCGTCGGTTACGAGTACTACGCACTAGACCCTTTTTGAGCACATGCCCGATCTGGTCCAGGTACGTGCGTCTAGGGAGACCCTTGCCGAAGATAAAAAAATATATAAATATAAATTTAAAACCCCCGACTGCTAATAAAATAAAGAAAACAAGGGAAATAGTAGCAGAAAATGCTGCATTCGGATTAAAGCTTTTTCTATTGCTCTCTCCTTGTTTACTTAATTTATATTAGCAGTCGGGTTTTAAAACTATTGTATTTTAATTTTATATCTAGATAATACTTTTTATTTCTAAAGAATAATGTGTAGTATATTTTTGAAATCGTCTTTTTACCCGACTACGGCGAAGCCAAAAAAGGAAGGGTTATGAGTTTGGCGTGTATGTATGTATGTATGTATGTATGTATGTATGTATGTGACTATCTATATTCCACTCTACAGCCTAAAGTACTGGACCGATTTGAATAATTCTTGTGCTATTGGATTCGTCTTATTCACGGGAGTGTCATAGGCTATATAACAATTTTCAAAATTCAAAATGGCGGACGCACGGCGTCAAAATGTCAAATTATTTTTTCAAAATATATTGAGTGGGGTATCAAATTAAAGATAATTAAACTACGATTCCGAAAATATATACTTTGCTATCTATTAAACTTATGTGTACAGAGAAATAGAGCAAAATGTGTAGCGAATGTATGTATGAATCGCGATTATTCGCGATGAACCGTGGTCGCCCGCGCCCCGCGCCGCGCGCCCCCACCCACGCGCGACGACGACGCGAAGAAGCGACATGGTATTGTTGGTAATATACCTACATACTTACTCACTGATCTACCGCAAATTTTATATAGATATATAATATTATTATTAGATACAGTACTATGCTAAAATAAATTGGTATTAAATGGTTTAACGCGATCCCGCCGTCCCCTTTCCACCTCCGCACCACGCGCACTGGGCAGGGATTGCATCCATATACGCTGGACTTACCGCGCATGCGTACCAATCGATTCTGCAGATCTTTCCTGTACAGAACTGGTAAACTCTGGAACGCTCTCCCTGCTCATATATTTCCCCCCAAGTACAGTCTCGGGTCCTTCAAGAGGGGCGTGAATGGGCATCTGTCAGGCCGGCATGGCATTCGCAACCCCCGAATACGACCGAATGTCCATGGGCGCCGTTAGACACCTTATAGGTGCCTCGGCGCCATATGTCGAGCTAACAATAAAAAAAAAAAAAAAAAAAAATTAAATGTCCATGTAGGTACCTAGTGTAAGCATAATATGTAGTGTAGGTGTACCGTGTAGGGTCGGTACTTAAAAAGAATAACCCCACTGCATCTCTCCCCGTCGCATGTCGTAAAAGTCCACTAAGGGATCGTCAGCCTCGGCAGCTTAATGGTGCGGTCAGTTATTGGATGGATGACCGCCGACCTTACTAGGTGGTAGGGTTTATCCCGGCCGGGTTGGTACCACCGCACTGAGCGAAACGTCAGTCGAAACGGCTATGTAAATAGTTCGTGTTTTCCGTCCAGTTCAGTGTAGCCGGCGCGAAATGAAGGGAAGCACTGACATGGCACCTAGTTCACCCGGTGTTATGGGCTGACATCACGGATGTTGTAGGTGATGTAGCCAACCGTGTCAAGTTTCCATAAAAAAAAAAAGGTAGGTACATTAAATATACCTAATACCTGCAATATTTTCGGATGCAAGTTACCCTTCAGCTAAGCGGGATATTGTGGAAGAGAAGAACCGCCGATTGCGAAAAAGTATTCCCAATTTTCTGGGTGCAGTTTTAGCGCTAGACTCGATTAGTTGCCGGAAACCTACGTCTTTGGAAATGGCGGTGCCCAGGAGGTTCAGGTGCTTCCAGACAGGTATGACGCTGACTTAGAAACTGGCTTGGAAAGCAAAAGGACCTTCAAATCGACCTTCGCAGATAATGCGCAGCACTGAGCCTTGCTAACGTTGAAGGCGTGGGCGTAGCATTCAGGGGGCAACATATCATTGTTATACATACACGAGTACGGAACAAGGGTTCTACACCAGTTACCCTTCAACTAGGCGGGATGTGGATAAGAAGAGGCGAAGACTTGTGTCTGAACTTGAGCAAACACTCGGCTCTATTTCCGAATGGGCCGTAGCAAGTTGTTCAAGTTAAATACCTCCAAGATACAAGTTTGCGCGTTCAGTGCGAAGAGAGCGGCGTTCACACCAGCTCCTTCCTACCAAGGCACGTCACTTAAATTTTGCGACCACCTCGGGGTCCTCCGAGTCGAGTTTTCGCACGATCTAAACTTCCGGCGTGACATCGAGGGCAAGGCCGTATAAATCGCAGATTCGGTACTGCTCGCACCTATGGGATGGCTCAGTCAAATACCAGCTGGCGCCTCTGGACTCGATCCAGCGTCGAGCCGTGCGAATAGTAGGTGACTCCCAAATGTCCCGCGATCTAAAACCACTGCAACTCCGTAGGAATACATAGCTAAATCAGAGCCTGTTGAAATACAAACAGAGAGAAATATTTTCCCCCAAGTACAGTCTCGGGTCCTTCAACCTGGGCACCTGTTAGGCCGGCATGGCATTCGCAGCCTCCGCATGCTACCGAATGTCCATGGGCATCGCTAGACACCTTATGGGTGGCTCGGCGCCACATGTCGCGCTTACTATAAAAATAATATCAGTAGCTTTGGCCTCGCCTTAGTGGCTTACCTGCTTCGAGTGAGTACATTATTCAACTATCTACAACCTGAAACCTCCCTCGGTCTTCGGCCTTGAACTGATTGGTTTACTTACTTCCCGAATCCGCTTCACCCCAGCCAGATATATTTACTTACATAGACAAAGAAAATCGTGTACTTACACAGCTCAGTCTTCGGTCTTGCTCTGACTGACTTTTCATTTTACTTCAAGACTATACATCGTTCAACTATACATAATTTGTATATATATGTAGGTACTCACTCATGCGCTATTTGCAGAAAACTTTAGTTTCAAATAGAGATCACGACAAATAAACGGACGGATAGTATCAAGCCGGTACTTATATAAAAGAATAGCCACACTGTATCTCTCCCCGTGTATGTCGTAAAAGGAGACTAAGGGATATGACTTCCTTCATATAATACTAGGTGGTAGGGTTTAACCCGCCCGTGTTGGTACCACCGCACCGCACTGAATGAAAGGTCGGTAGAAACGGCTATGTATTTAGTGTAGCCGGTACGACCGAAGGGAAGCACTGACGTGGCACCAAGTTCACCCGGTGTTATGTTATGGGCTGACATCACGGATGTTGTAGCCTGTAGGTGATGTGTCAGATTCCATAAAAAAAATCAATATACGAGTTACATACAACATTTAAAGTATGCAAACAGTTTTTAAAAAAGCCTAAAATAAAAAAAAATAAGTTATAAAAAACTAAAACCCGACTACGTAAAAGCTAATTATGAAAATCGTTTAAATAAAAAAAAAATAGTTATAAAAAACTAAAACCCGTCTACGAAAAAGCAAATTATGAAAATAGTTTAACTATAACTAAAAATAACAAAATAATGTTTTCCATATAATTTATCAGATACAGCATTTCTCTTTTTATATTGATTTTACCTTAGCACTAACTCTATAAATTTTGATAAATTTATTATTTTTAACGTTCTAAATATAGAGCCGTGGTCGGGCGTTCTTCGTTCAACAAGACAAGTGAGACCGTCTCGTTGTGCATTATAGCCGTTGACGTTCGGTATGTACCTATGTATCTACTTATAATAATTTTAGATTGGCTCTGACTGATCTTACAAAAAGATGCCAGTATGACACAATGGCGATGGCCGTCCTAAGTTCCGCGCTCTAATAATGCACGACGATGGCCTCACTTCTCTTGTTGAACGAAGAACGCCCGACCACGGCTCTATATTTAGAACGTTAAAAATAATAAATTTATCAAAATTTATAGAGTTAGTGCTAAGGTAAAATCAATATAAAAAGAGAAATGCTGTATCTGATAAATTATATGGAAAACATTATTTTGTTATTTTTAGTTATAGTTAAACTATTTTCATAATTTGCTTTTTCGTAGACGGGTTTTAGTTTTTTATAACTATTTTTTTTTTATTTAAACGATTTTCATAATTAGCTTTTACGTAGTCGGGTTTTAGTTTTTTATAACTTATTTTTAAGCTCTAGTTAGGCAACAATACCCCACTCGATAAGTTTGAAGAAATGTTTTTTTTCACATGCAAACTTTAAGTCGTCATCTGTTACTGCCATTGTTAATGTCAGCCGTTTTTGAGTTATTTATGAGGGAATTAAGAAACTGAACCACATACATACATACATACTTTACCTTGCGTTCGCATTCGGGTATAAAAGGGAAGTTCAGTTTATCTAATTCTGAGTTCGATGCGCATATCAGTATTATCAGTAAGTAACACCGAGCATACATACTGTATCCTCCTTGGTAAGTCTGTAAGGTGTTGGTAAGTAAGTATCTAATGAATACGAATTTCTGAACTGTTCGGAATGCGTGTAGAATATTTTAGTCTAACATGGATTACTGGGATATTACTGGGTAAATTTGTCTCATCATGGTTAGTATTTGAGACTGGCGCGTGCAGCTCATCTTTATGGCGAGTGCCTGCCTGGCTGCGGTCGGGCCCGCGGTTAACAGAGCACTGACAACATGCCAACCAACCGCGACAAGATCGTCCCGAGCGGCACCACCACACCAGTTACCCGGAAGTAAAGCGGACCACACACGCGCGCGCGAGAGGTTGCACGCGAGCGAGAAGAGTGTGTGGGCGGCCTAAGGAGCTTCTCTCATTATCGCGTTATTAGTGGCGCATCCTGTGGAGTGCCCCTTCAGAACTTGTCACGTGGTGCACGTGGTAGGTACGTGCAGGTTCAAGTTGAAACACAAGAGTTGGTTAGATAATAGAATGGAATGGAATAGTTTATTCGTCAAATCGGATTTATATTTCTAAAAATACAGCGTAGTACATATGCAATCTACGGTAGTAATACATAGATATTAACAGTACCTACCTAAAAATTCATAAAATAAAATAAAAAACATTGAAAAAAAACACGTTTCTTGTATGGGAACCCCCCTGAATTTTTTTATTTTTCTATTTTTTATTATTTGTATTTATATCCGCCATAATAACACATATTCTGTGAAAATTTCAACGGGCTACCTATTCGGTTCAAGAGTTACAGCCCTCGGACAGACAGACGAACGGACGGACGGACGGACGGACACACAGACGGACGGACGGACGGACAGACAGACAGACAGCGGAGGCTTACTAATAGGCTTCCGTATGGGATACAGAAACCTAAAAACCATTAAAAATATATAGAAACCGGCCAAGTGCGAGTCGGACTGGCGCACTGAGGTTTCTGCACCACAAAAAAAAGTTGAAAAAACTTCTTGTTTGGGTCCTAGTCCAGTATAGCCAGCAATCCAAAGGGAAGTCTCCGATATGGCACCTACCTTCTCGGAGGTGATATTGGCTGGTCGGAGCATGTGCTTTGGCCCCTCCGACTCAGCCACCCATATCGGATTACATAAAAAAAAATGGGTACCCCTTAATTTTAATTTTTTTTTATTATTATTTGTTTTTATATCCGCCAAAATAACACATATTCTGTGAACATTTCAACCGGCTAGCTATTACGGTTCCAAAGATACAGCCATCGGACGGACGGACGTACGGACAGGCAGACCGACAGACAGATGGCGTAAGCTTAGTAATAGGGTCCCGTACGACGGATACGGAAACCTAAAAAGTAGATGATTGAGCGTGTATGTCACAGAACAACTGTGGTTTCTGCGGTTTTTTTGTGGTTTATAATGATTTCATGAACGCTATACATATTACAAATTATGATAATAATTACCCAATCAACCGAATGATATGGTTTTCATTCGCCTAACCTTTGGGGAAACACCTAAGCATAAAAAGGAAGTAATACAATAAGTAATTTAAACTAAATAATATTTATATCACGAGAAATGAAGTTTTGACGTGTGTAGGTGAGCAAGAAAGACCACCTAACACTCCATAATGTTCACTGCATGCATAAATCAACTTCATACAAAATAGCTGGAATACAAACTTCTCAATACAGTTTTATATCAATTCTCAAAGAAAGTTCGGCCATTAAAGCTATAACAGGCGACGGTACTACAAAGAGTTGCTAGGTAATAAATCCGGGACAACTTGAATCGAAGTAAATCACATGAAAACTAAAGATTCCTCCACTCTATAGGATTTATTACCGCAGTAGAGTACTTACGGAAGAAGTTCTTTGTACTAATTTTATAAAAATTTTATCCAAATTTAATTTCTAGTTTAACATCAAAGCTTCAGTTTATTCGCAAAGTTATAACAATGCTCTCAATGCTCTGTATTTTTAACCGACTCAGGGGAGATTTTACCAGCTTCAACTAAGACAGTCAACTTTATGAGAAAGGGCATTGGCTAAAATTGGTGCCTTTTGTTATCATAGTTTTTTTTTTTCGCGCGGCCATCAATCAAACTTTGTTATTTTAGTTCAGAATAATGTTACAAACAAAACTTGTTATGACATGTATATGCATAAACTCAGTACGAACGAAGTTATAAGGGTCAGAAGTTCGAATAATATTATGTTTCTATGCATTTTCATCAGGTTTAGTTTTTATAACTTCGTTCGGACTGAGTTTAGGCATACACATGTCATAACAAGTTTTGTTTGTAACATTATTCTGAACTAAAGTAACCAAGTTTGGTTGATGGCCGCGCGAAAAAAAAGGCACCACCTTCCATACAAAATTTGGCATTGCCCTTTCACTTTAACCGACAGTTAAGTATTCGACGAGACGTAACCCGAGATGGTGAAATCGGTGTTTTTTTTCATGGAAACTGATACGGTTGGCTACATCACCTACAAAATCCGTGATGTCAGCCCTTGGTGAACTAAGTGCCATGTCAGTGCTTCCCCTCGGTCGTGCCGACTACACTGAACTAGACGGAAAACACTTACATAGCCGTTTCGGCCGACGTTTCATTCAGTGCGCCGCGCCGGCATCAACCCGGGCGGGTTAAACTCTACCACCTAATAAGGAAAGAACGGAAGAGACCTACAGTTTTACGTGGAATCCGAACTACGGTCAGCCTCCAACGCTCGAGCGGTCACATTAGGTCCCTTACCTACAGTTTTACGGCAAAAACAAAAGAATGGATTATGAGTTTATGATAAGTTAGTTGTATGTATGGAATGTGGATGGTCACTTAGAATTAATTATAGAATTAAAATTGAAAAAAAAAATGCCTGCGAAGTTTCTTCGTAGCTTTTCTTCCTAGGTTTTTTTTTTCTTTCTTGTCGTGATGTCAGCCCATCCCACCATGCTCACATCTGAACTATGTCTATAAACTGATTCTGGGGAAAACGTTCTCAAATTCAAGCGTAGTGTGACCATACGAATGCTAAATAAAAAATAACTTTCCACAAACGTACATTTTTGTCTAATTATTACCAATATATTAAACTTATCGTGAGTAATCGCCGACGGGAGACAGCGAGCGTGTGGTGTTTTATTTTCTCCGGTGTTGAAAAGCTTTCGATATTACAAGTATATTAACACGATAATATTACCATGGAGTATTTATTTTATGGCGTTTCGAATGTCGATGATACTCCAGTGCTTACATTTGTTTTTACTGTTAACTTTGAATTGTGTGAAGCGGAATATTAAGCGTACTCTTCACGAACCTTTTTTATTGAAAGCACAACGTGTGGCTCCGTACCCCCCATAAGATGTCTAACGACGGCCATGGACATTCTATCGTATGCGGGGGTTGCGAATGCCAAGCCGGCCTCACAGCTGGCTATGCACGGCCCTCTTGATGGACCCGAAACTGTACTTGGGTAGAAATATATGGGCAGGGAGAGCGTTCCAGAATTTACCAGTTCTGTGGAGGAAAGATCTGCAGAACCGATTGGTACGCATCCGTGGTAAGTCCAGCGCATAGGGATGAAAGGCCTGACCAGTGTGCGTTGTGCGGAGGTCGAAAGGGGACCGGACGGTGGGATCGCGTTAAACAACTCCTCCGAGCAAATGAAAGAAGTATAGGCGCCGATATCTGCGGGACACCTCGCCTTTCCTGAGAAAGAAACTTGACGAGCAGACAAACAGACAGACGCTAGTCAGACAAAGTGATCCTATAAGGGTGACGTCTTTCCATTCTAAGATAATAACCCCTAAAAATCAAGTCTTAGTAAATTCATAAGCCAATAAACATGATTTATGTGAAAAATCAATTATCCAATTGACGACAGTGACGCGGCAACTAACCCGCAAGTATTTTACTGCTCAATAAAATTCAAGGA
Source organism: Nematopogon swammerdamellus (assembly GCA_946902875.1). Lineage (NCBI taxonomy): Eukaryota > Metazoa > Arthropoda > Insecta > Lepidoptera > Adelidae > Nematopogon > Nematopogon swammerdamellus. Next base: position 18,488,709 of record OX336345.1, read on the forward strand.
TAAAACGTTGTTAGTCCTTCGGCTGATTGGAGAGATAAGAAGGACAGTAATTATTACAACACTAGCCACGTACGCGACTCCGCTTGCGCAAAAGTCAGATGTTAGTATAAATCTGACTATGATTTTATTAAATTTCTTTCATTTCCGGTTTCACTACTCAGCTCTTATAAATGAAGGCCCGGAAGATTGAAAACCACACGTACATAAATCGGATACAACATACATAAGTACATGCGGCAGAAGTTAATCTTTATATTGTGTAGGGAGAATAGGGAAAGGTTACACAGAAACTAATAACAGTATTTTTTCACAAATAAATTATTTCTTGATTCTTTTTTCATATTTGTAGCAGATACGCGATAACGAAATAAAAACAAACGGTTCGTTATTCTGCAGGTGAAACCCAGGCAAAGAATAAAATATTAGGTACATGTAGAAATAACAGTCTCGCTCATAGAGGCGTGATTATGAAGGCACCTTTGGAAGGCACCTGTCCTGTTCAATAAAGCAAAAAAAAAACTTGAAAATAGTCAATTTAGTGCTTGCCGTAAATCTCCATATAGCTTTCACGATCTTACCCTCCTAATCATGGCAGCGCAAAAAATAAAAAAAAGATTCAATCAGCGATGCATTCCTCTCTCTACTCCCCGACGCAAAATATTGCGTCAACTTGACCATCGTGCCGGAGTTGCACACAAATTTGAACGCCGTCCATCCCCACCTGGAGACGATAAAGCCGCGGCCTTGATTTTTCTGACGGAAACGCAAATACATATCTCGCCCTGCCGACACTTCTTACCTGCATTACCCCGGCACCAACCTGGAAGAAGCCTTTCGCTCGCGAGCCGGGATTTGCCTGTTTGTCAAGGCGGATATTTACTGTCGTCGCCTGCGCTGCCTTGAGGATTCCGAGCTCTCAGTGCTTTGGGTCCACGTGGATCTGGTGACGGTATCGCGTGTGTACGCCTTCTTCCACGCCATAGGTTGTAGCAGGCAACCTAGCAAGTTTTCCGCTGTCCTAAAGATCGTGTTTTCTACCACGTGTAGTAGGTCATCAAGAGATTGTCAGCAGATTAAAATAAGAGCATCGATAGAGTTGTCAGTAAATTAAATATTATAAATACAAGACTAGGATCAAAATAATTCTCAAGTACTTAGTTTAATTATCTGGGTTACGGATTGTAAGTAAACGTAAGTGATACATATTATAATACACAGATATAATAATCTTTAGTGCTCAATATTAAAATATTTTTATTATGTATTATGTATCGTGCTATATTGTGACAATAAACGTTTGGATTTGGATTTGTATAGTAACCTACATATATAACCATAATGGGGCTTTTAGTGTCGACAATTTAGATATGTATGTATTTTAATTTAATTTTTTATTATGTGTTTGTTTAGTTAGATAGTGTTTTGTTAAATTATTTACATTTCACCAATAAATTAATGTCGAGAATAGAAACTCAAGACCAACTCCATTACGTTATCCCCACAAGCAGCACATAACTCACAACCTGAGAGAGTTCCTACCTCAGAAGCGATGAGGGCCGAGCGGCGCGCCCTGAGGGAGACCCGATATTGCGTTCCGATTGAATTATCGAGCGTTTAATGGGATCGCTTCTGAACAATACTTGGAGAGAGCATTTTGTTCCCTGTGCGATATAATCAAGCTTTATTTTAATGGATGTGGCTGATAAAGCAATCACCTTGGTTAAATTAAAATGTCGGGAAAGTGAAACATTAATTAATGCATTGCATTGCACGCTCTATTGCTGTACACTTAATGAACCGGTATTTTACTTTATCATAGTTAAGAATTTCTTTGAAATTTCGAATATACACCTCGAATTCGAATTCTATTAGCTCAGGTTCTCTTCTATGATTCCAGAAGTTTTTTAAATGTTCTGGAAAATATTTAAATATAGTTTATTCGGTGTAGCTGCACTGCAGGTGCTGGTGTTTCATTTATATTAGAGCGAGTTTTCGTAACAAGTCATCCCCAAAGTTTCTGTAAAGTCTTACACAAATTCCCTCCATAACTGACAACGCGCAATATTTTCTTGCGCCAAACGTGTGATGAGCAGTTACAAAAGTTCCGATGAAGTTATAACATTAAAATTCTTGCATTTTGAGTAGCAAGGATATTTTGCAATGACAATGGGTGAGATATCAAGATGTCGCCATAAAAATGCGAGCAACTCAAAATTAACCGTAAAAAACGACGTTAAATTTACGCCCGGCTGTCAAAGATTAGATCAATATGGCGCCTGCAGTGGCGGCGGACGTCACACGCACTTGTGAAACGTTGAGATAGCCCATAGAACATCGAACATCGGGCCGCGCATGCGCTCTATTAGAAATGTCCCATGAACAAACTGTGTCACACTTGTCCGACTTGACATTGGCGAATTGAGCCGAAGATATATCGGTTGATCGAAGAAGAAGAAGAACTCTGGGATTCTGGATTACGTCCGCGGGTCATCTTTCGGATCGTACACCCGTGTAAATCGGTCTGTCGTCGGTCAGCGGGCTATGCGTCCACTGCTGGACATATGACTTTCTTACGGTCCTCCCGGCCTTCATGTGTATGGAATCACTGATTGCCTCAAAACGCAATAATTATTTTCGTCGTCCCGCCTGGCTTCCCACACTCCGTTTTCATATCCACGGCCGCCAGTGTAGGCCCCGCTTACTCCAACGGTCGGGCTGACGTGCCCAGTTCACTGCCCTTTGATAAATTCATTGCGTTCGGCACATTCGCATCTCGAAAGGTCCAAACAATAGGATACCTACCTACTTTATAATACTTTTGATTATATTTTACTAAGCTGTGCCCGCGGCTCCGCCCGCTCTCATATTTGACTTCTCTGCTAACCTCATAAGCCATTTAGCGTGATAGTTAGTATCCTATAGTTGATGAGAAGAATGAAGCTATCCGTAGATTTTTTTTTATTAAAATCGGTTCAGTGGTTCTCGAGTTATAAGCGGACAGACAGACAGACAGACAGAAAGCAGACGTTGGATTTTATTAAAGGTAAGGATGTACGAGTAATCCGGTATGATACATCCAGTACGGTGGTACCAACCCAGTCGGCTACAATTTGAGCCTACCACCTAGTAAGGGGCAAGGGAAGGGACCTACAGTTTTACACCGGTTCCGAACGGTGTAGCAGCAGGTGTAATAGGTATGCACGTTTTTTTTTTGTCAGAAAAAACTCATTGGTGCACAGTACACACCGATGGGATTCGAACTTCGGACCTCTCGCATGAGAAGCAGATGCCCAAACACCTCGGTCACCTACCGCCGTATATAATATATACACATAAATCGCAAAAAGCACCAATAGATACATAATTTTAAACAATTATTTAGTTTAAATAAAGTCAAGTTGTCATTGACTTAGTAAAATTTCTATGAAAGTTGTATTGGCACCGATATATGGGTTCCGTACTTTAAGTGGTATATCTTTTTCTTCTGCGTGCAGGGTAGGGTTTCCAGGTGCCCGGTATTTCCGGGATTGTCCCGGGCTAGGCTCCCTAAGTGTCCCAGGCGAAGGATCATTTTGTCCCGGAGCGGAAGACTTAACGTCGCGCAAAGAAACCGGCGAACAGATTTCCAGATGCTGATAAATTACTCAAATTAGCAGCTCACAAGAAATATGAATGATTTTTTTTGTATTGAGACGCCAGATTCTTTTCCCCGTCTGTGTGGATTGTTGAGCAGACGACGCCCAAAAGCATACGGTTTAGAACGGGGGCTGCGAAGATTCTACTTTCATTATAGTGTAGTGTTGGTTAGCCTTAAAAAAAAGAATCTAAAAGTTCGCCGTAAAAATTATAATAGAAAAATTGTCTTACGTTTCTCCACCTTATTTGTGAAGGACTGCAGGTAGTAGGATATGTCCCAGAAAGGCTAACATCAGATCTGGCAAGCCTAGTGCAGGGCCCTTGTGAGTGACGCGGTGACGCACATAAATTAAATGTCCGTCGCGTCAGCAGCGGCAACGGTCGCGGAAGCCAGGTAGTAGAGATTTAAAACAAAAACTTTTAAGATAACGCGACCATGTCACCCCGAGGTTATTTCGGCTGAATCTTTATTGGTTCAAGCTTATCTCTCTTCATTGGTTTTAAACTTTAGAAGATAACCACCTAGGTATTAAGTATTCAGTTTTATGTAAGACTACGCATACATATAGCATCACGCTGTATCCCGGGAACAGAGGTAAGCAGAGTAATAGGTGTTGTGCTGCAAGAGCTCGGACAAATTACAGCACAACATCGATCACCACGCTTAGCAAAGTATTAGGACAAGATAACTATTAAGCAGCCAGTAAGTCACGTAGACACTACCTACTGCATGAGTGTGGAAGGTAGCATTTAAACTATACTTTAAAGAATTAAACAATCAGTCAGTCAGAGTGTAAGCGTCCGACTGCTGGACATACGCCTCTACAATTTTCTTCCAGTCCTCCCGGCCTTCAGCGATACGAAACCACTGCTTTCCGCCGACGTACTTGATGTCGTCGTCCCACCTGGCGGGTGTCTTCCCACACTCCGTTTTCCTGTCCAGGGCCGCCAGTGTAGGACACGGTTACTCCAACGGTCATCGTCTCTTCGGTTAACGTGCCCTGCCCACTGCCACTTGAGCTTAGCCACCCGGTGTCCAATATCGACTACTTTGGTGCGTCGGCGAATTGCCTCGTTACGCACCATATCACGTAGCGATATCCCCAGCATGGCTCGCTCCATTGCTCGCTGGGCAACTTTCAACCTTTGGACAACAGCGACCGTCAGAGTCCACGTTTCACACCCGTACGTCATAACCGGGAGGACACACTGGTCATAGATACGGGTCTTTAAATTTTGCGGAAGGTCAGACCTCAGGACGAATTTTAGCTTTCCGAACGCAGCCCGACCCAGTTGAATTCGTCTCTCCACCTCCTTAAGTAGACTTTGTCTACATAAGAATTAAACAATACACTAAAATAAACTAAAACAAAACATACCTCCTGAAAAATAATGGTCCTCTCGGGAGACTGCCACTATCCGGGTTGAACCACGACCACGACCGCCAGCAACATAGAGCAATTCCCTCGACGGCCATAGTTCGCGAGTTAAAAAAATTCATCCAATGAGGCCGCTGAGAGGAAATTCCCACGACACTAGTTAAGAGGCAGTAGCGGCGTTACCTCGATGCACCGCCAGGCTGATTAGTTGCAGGAGGTACGCCTGGGCCCGGCAGTCACCCGAAGATCTGCAGAGCCGTGATCCTAAGTCATGAAAAAATAATTGTTCCTTCCTCACAGAGGGGACACCTTGTTCTCTTTGGCGAAAGGGATAAAAACACTTAAACGGAAACAATCTTTAGGACTTCATCCTGCAAGTTTTTTATAGGACCTGACTTGGCTGCGGCTACTTCACCTACTACACCCGGGATGTTAGCCCATAACACCTTTTTGAACCTTGGTGAACTAGGTGCCATGTCTGTGCTTTCCACTTTGATCGCGCCGGCTACACTGAACTGAACGGAAAATACGAACTATTTTCATAGCCGCTTATGGACCGACCAGTGCGGTGGTACTAACCCGGACGGGCTAAAACCTAACACCTGATTGATATGGCAAGGGAGGGGACCTACTCTGAAATAGCCACCAGAGCGCTTTCCATCTGCATCTATCCCCGTGCATGTCGTAAAAGGCGACAAGGTGCCGTGCTAAAGTGCAACAGGTTAGCCACCTCACACCTTCGCACGGCACGGTCCTTAGACCGAGTCATGCAGCAGGTGGGTCTTCGTGCCTTACTTGCTGCTTGTTAGTTATCTTGGTCGGTGTTGTGCTGTAATTTACAAGAGTACTTGTAGCGCAACACCGATTACTCTGCCGGGATACAGTGTGTGTTAAGACGATACCCATAGCTGGCTGCTTTGCATAGAAAAAAGGTCGTAAGTCGGTGTTGTTTTTTTATTTTAAAAAATTAATGGTAATAAAATTTAAAAATCTAAAACAACCGACTTACGACCTTTTTCTATGCAAAGCAGCCAGCTATGAGTATCGTCCTAAGTCGATTGTCGGGATACAGTGTGTGTTAAGTATGTAGCGCTTCCCACTTTCGCTATCGCATCGATGACAAATTTAAGTACCGACTATCTGAATGCTCGCGTCTTTTCTTGTTGTCGCAGTGTTTCTTTATTTCATCAAAACTTTAGTCAGCTTCAAATGAAAAATGCCCACTAAATAAAGCCATAAAGCCAAAGAATTGCTTATCGGCTGCCCCTTAAATCATGCGGAATCGTGGAGCCAGTGCGGAACTGTTGACTGTTGAAACTTCTTTTGTCGTATCAGCCGCCGCATCTCTCCAAACAATTCAATAGGATGGAAGGGCGTCAAGGGGCTGTGTTGCTTTTTTTTATGGAAACTTGACACGGTTGGCTACATCACCTACAACATCCGTGATTTCAGCCCATAACGCCGGGTGAAATAGGTGCCATGTCAATGCTTCCCTTCATTACAGTCGGCTACACTGAACTGGACGGAAAACACGAACTATTTACATAGCCGACCGGCGACGACGATTCGTTCAGTGCCAACCCGGCCGGGATAAACCCTACCACCTAGTAAGGTAAGAAGGGAAGGGACCTACAGTTTAACGTGGAATCCGAACCACGGTCAGCCTCCAACGGTCGACGGGTCACCCATCCAAATACTGACCGCACCCAGCGTTGCTTAACAATCAATAGCAACAGTCGACTGTCTGCACCACTGAGCTATCGAGGCTGACAAACTTGCTTGTTACTTTTCTGTTCGTAGCAGATACTTCCTCTACAGAACAGGTAAATTCTGGAACACAACTTGTTTACTGCCGCTTACTGTACAGTACTTCGTCAGTAAATAATGATACGTTTATTTTTATTTATTTAAGTTAAACTGTTTAGTTTCCTTATAAAATAAAATTTAAAAAAATTAATAAAAAGAAACAAGATGTTGGCGTTTCCTCCTGTCTAGTCCGTCCCTGCATTATGATTGCTCGCGAGTCGATCGCTTAGTCAGTCGCCAAGATACAGCTGCCGTAGGCGCGTCATACTGGACCGCGCCGCTGCCGCATATCACAAAATTACAAATTTAAAAAACCCCCGACCCTTAAAAAGCCAAAAATAATTTCCGTTTACTTACTTAAAGGAGTCGGGAGACCGCTAAGTAAATTCCCGCGCAGCTCTGAGTTTTTATATTTTATTTACTGAGCGGTCCCCCGACTCCTTTAAGTAAGTAAACGGAAATTATTTTTGGCTTTTTAAGGGTCGGGGGTTTTTTAAATTTGTAATTTAACTTTTATTTCAAGCTTTTTTAAAAAAACCGCATGAAAATCGGTCCACTTTTTAAGATAATTATTTTTTTTATTACTTAATTACTTGATTACTTGATTACAAACATAGCTAAGAACCATCCCGATTAAACAAGCTTCCTAATAAAAAAACCGCATCCAAATCGGTCCATCCCTTTGGGAGCTACGATGCCACAGACAGACACACATACTCACACACACACACGTCAAACTTATAACACCCCTCCGTTTTTTTCGTCGGGGGTTAAAAATAACTCACAAAATACGTTGTCGCCACGTATCGTCGCCGCAGACGAACATTCCCGCAAGTGCGCCAGCCAGCAAGGGGGCCCCCTGGAGTATCAGAGGGAGCAGTAATCGTGAGTTTTTAACCCCCGACGAAAAAAACGGAGGGGTGTTATAAGTTTGACGTGTGTGTGTGTGTGTGTGTGTGTGTGTGTGTGTGTCTGTCTGTGGCATCGTAGCTCCCAAACGGATGGACCGATTTGGATGCGGTTTTTTTTATTAGGAAGCCTGTTTAATCGGGATGGTTCTTAGCTATGTTTGTAATCAAGTAATTAAGTAATTAAGTAATAAAAAAAATTATTATCTTCAAAAGTGGACCGATTTGCATGCGGTTTTTTTTAAAAAGCTTGAAATAAAAGTTAAATTACAAATTTAAAAAACCCCCGACTCTTAAAAAGTCAAAAATAATTTCCGTTTACTTACTTAAAGGAGTCGGGGGACCGCTAAGTAAATTAAATATAAAGACTCAAAAGTTGCGCGGGAATTTACTTAGCGGTCTACCGACTCCTTTAAGTAAGTAAACGGAAATTATTTTTGACTTTTTAAGAGTCGGGGGTTTTTTAAATTTGTAATTTAACTTTTTTCCTTCACTGTTTACCTTACCTAGCGTTTGCGTCAACACAATCCGTCCCTGTCGCACAGAGACGTGCTAGTTCGTGCGAGAGGGACGACGCTCTACAACCGGATTGTCACTTTCTAAAGCTCGATGGTCATTATTTACTGCGGGGTACTTTACCTACCAACTGCGGACCTTTCACCAGCAAATATTCGCCAGAATATTTACGAGACCATAATTTAAATTATGTTTGATATAAACGCAATAGTGACTTAACGAAATTTATTTTTATTTAATACTAGCTGAGCCCGCGGCTCCGCTCGCGTGAACTTCGTATTTCAAAGAAGAAAGTAAGTAACTGAGGGCGAGGCCGAAGGCCGAGCTGCGTTCAGGAAGACTATAAACCTTCTCGAAGAAAGTAAGTAACTAAGGGCGAGGCCGAAGGCCGAGCTGCGTTCTGGAAGACTATAAACCTTCTCGAAGAAAGTAAGTAACAGTGGGCGAGGCCGAAGGCCGAGCTGCGTTTAGGAAGACTATAAACCTTCTCGAAGAAAGTAAGTAGCAAAGGGGGAGGCCGAAGGCCGAGCTGCGTTCAGGAAGACGATAAACTTTCTCGAAGAAAGTAAGTAACTGAGGGCGAGGCCGAAGGCCGAGCTGCGTTCAGGAAGACTATAAACCTTCTCGAAGAAAGTAAATAACAAAGGGCGAGGCCGAAGGCCGAGCTGCGTTCGGGAAGACGATAAACCTTCTCGAAAAAAGTAAGTAACTGAGGGCGAGGCCGAAGGCCGAGCTACGTTCACGAAGACGATAAACTTTCTCGTAGAAATTAAGTAACTGAGGGCGAGGCCGAAGGCCGAGCTGCGTTCAGGAAGACGATAACCTTTCTCGAAGAAAGCAAGTAACTGAGGGCGACGCCGAAGGCCGAGCTGCGTTCAGGAAGACTATAAACCATCTTGAAGAAAGTAAGTAACTATCGCCCATAGTTACTTACTGTCATCGAGAAGGTTTAGCGTCTTCCAGGATACAGGTCGGCCTTCGGCAAAAAAAAAAAGATACCTAAGGAAGTAAAATACTCGACGTCTTAGCGTAACCGGAACTCAATTTTATTTAGCCTATCCTGTGTCTCGTATAGCTAAATGTACGTGTACTAATTTTAATCGAATTTAGAAGATCGGCTTAAATTTTATGGAGGAAATTCATACATACATATTCGCCTCGCCCCGCTGCTGCCCCCTCTCCGTCTCCGTCCCCGTCCCCGTCCCCGCCCCCGCCCCCGCCCCCGTCCCCGTCCCCGCCCCCGTCCCCGTCCCCGTCTCCGTCTCCGTCTCCGTCTCCGTCTCCGTCTCCGTCTCCGTCTCCGTCTCCGTCTCCGTCCCCGTCCCCGTCCCCGTCCCCGTCCCCGTCCCCGTCTCCGTCTCCGTCTCCGTCTCCGTCTCCGTCTCCGTCTCCGTCTCCGTCTCCGTCTCCGTCTCCGTCTCCGTCTCCGTCTCCGTCTCCGTCTCCGTCTCCGTCTCCGTCTCCGTCTCCCTCTCCCTCTCCCTCTCCCTCTCCCTCTCCCTCTCCCTCTCCCTCTCCCTCTCCCTCTCCCTCTCCCTCTCCCTCTCCCTCTCCCTCTGCCTCTGCCTCTGCCTCTCCCTCTCCCTCTCCCTCTCCCTCTCCCTCTCCCTCTCTCTCTCCCTCCCCTCCGCCTTCCCTCCCCCTCCAAATTATTTAATCCTAAAATCTAATTTTGAAATCAAATTTTTGTTTATATATTTTATATTTTTATTATAATATTTTAATTTAAAGGTTGATTAACTAAAACGCTGAAACACGTAATTCTTTATTTCATACCAAAAGCCTAAATATGAATCGTTATATCCCTAACTTGAGAAATGATGGGTTCCCTATACAAACGTTCATCCCCTATTTCACCCCCTTAAGGGTTGTTTTTTGAGACAAAATGTAGCCTATGTCCTTCCTCAGGCAGGATGCAATTCATCTCCGTACAAAATTTTATAAAATCCTAAAATCTAATTTTGAAATCATCCCCTATTGTAATTTAAGGGTTGATTTAGCAAAAACGCTGAAACACATAATTCTTTATTTCATACCAAAAGCCTAAATATGAATTGTCATATCCCTAACTCGAGAAATGCTAGGTTCCCCATACAAACTTTCATCCCCTATTTCACCTCCTTAAGGGTTGTTTTTTGAGACAAAAGGTAGCCTATGTCCTTCCTCAGGATTCAATTCATCTCCGTGCAATATTTTATCGAAATCTGTTCAGCGGTTTAGGCGTGAAAAGGTAACAGACAGACAGACAGACAACAGAGTTACTTTCGAATTTATAATATTAGTATGGATTTAGTATAAAAATGAAAATTAATTTGGAGGTATTTTTTTACTTTTATAAGAAAACATTTTTGTCTTAAAAATTATCTCTGAAAGTTTTATCTAGATTTTTTTCCTGGAGAATGCCACGGAAAGACTAAGCGTAGTAAAATGAATGATGATAACATTTCTATCCTTCAGATTTCTTCCGTCTCCTCCGCTACTGATTTATTTCTAACTGCACTTTACGTCTTCACTCACGTTCACAAAACTTGGGACAAGACAATAGCTTCACTCTTATCTCAATTTGTATGAAATTCCACCGATGCAGGCAAAAAAACTGATGACAAATTAGAACCTTTTATGCATTGACTTATGCTTTAAGGAATACACACGTTGAAGTCTAGATACTCTTGAGGTTGAACTATAACGAACGTATTTCAAGTCTGTTTTGAAATTCCAAAAATAAACACAGAAAATTATTAAGGTACTATGACAGTTCGTCCTGTCGATTTGTTAACTTCGTCTTTTATGTTCAGTTATAGATTTTAGTTATATTCGTTGATACTTTACATATAATTATTTTCTGTAATTTAATTAATTCGTTCATTTGGAAAATTCAATATTACATTATTTCAGTTTTGGTTATTCGTGAAAATAGCCATTATTTATTAATATCATTTCCACAGATTTTTTATTTACACATATTACCTACGGTGAAGGTAGATAACAAATAACTCTTTGCACATATGTGAAATGGTGTGCGCGCGTGCGTGCATGCGTGCGTGCGTGCGTGCGTGCTTGCGTGCGTGCGTGCGTGCGTGCTTGCGTGCGTGCGTGTGTGCGTGCGTGCGTGCGTGCGTGCGTGCTTGCGTGCGTGCGTGCGTGCTTGGATGCGTACGTGCGTGCTTGCGTGCGTGCGTGCGTGCATGCGTGTGTGCTTGGATGCGTACGTGCGTGCTTGCGTGCGTGCGTGCGCGCGTGCGTGCGTGTGTGCGTGCGTGCATGCGTGCGTGGGTGCGTGTATGTGCGTTGTTATGACTTTGTTGTAAGTTGTGTTGTCATTCTGAATAAGGTACTATTTTTTCACAACGTCTTTTGAAATCGATACAAAGATTCTTGTGCATGTATATTTTATCATCACAATCAACACTATAACAGCAATAATATTATTTGCTATAAATAATTAAAACAAATCAATGAAAAATATTACTAAAAATATAATACAAAGACAATTTATACTAGAACAATGTAAATAAAAAAAAATTAAGGCTGCATTCAAGGTACGATTCCGCTCTTTCGGAGAGATCCATCGTCAATATCACTCACCTTACATATTCCGTTTTAATATATTATGTAAAACATCATTTATTAGGACAGATCGATAGATTTTTGAAAACACGATTCGATTAACTTCTTAAAAAAATCATGAATCTGCCTCTTAATCTGTACAACACACGAAAGCAATGAAAAATATTAATCTATATAAAACATTTACTTTTAGGTATATGTATATTACTAACGTAAGGACACGCCCATACTATAGTAATACTAACTCAATAATGTCCTCATTAAAGCGGTGGTCAAAAATAAATAGGGTTTATAAAATTAATCATTCAAACTAGTCTCGTCTTCCCTTGCCCCTTACTAGGTGGTAGGCTCAAATTGTAGCCGACTGGGTTGATACCACCGTACTGGATGTAAGATGGCCGCATAGCAACCTCGGTTGTGTTCTCCTCTAGTCCAGTATAGCCAGCAATCCAGGGAAGTCTCCGGTATGGCACCTACCTTCTCGGAGGTGATATTGGCTGGTCGGAGTATGTGCTTTGGCCCCTCCGACTCAGCCACCCATACCGGATTACATAAAAAATAAAAAATAAAAAAAAAGTCTCAAATTAACTAATTAGAAAAATAAAAATTAAATTGTTTTGGCCAGTTTCGGCGTTCTTGGTCTGACCACCACCTTAGTGAGGACATTTTATTCTCGCATTTATTGAGTTCGTATGGGCTCGTCCCAGTCCTTACGTTAATAATTACAACATAACACACACAATTTGTACTAGGACAACGTTTGTAAATAAATTCAATTTAATTTTATTCTTAAGTACTTACGTCATTTGCATCAGTATTACATTTACATCTCAATTTCATAAATTTATAAATAAGCTGATAATATGTATTTAGGTACAAAGTTTAACCTAACGTTGGAATATTGTAGATATCACATTTCATTATTAAACAAATTTGTACTAGGACAATGCTTGATTTAATGAAATTTTAAGCATTTCATTTACATCTAAATTTAATAAATGTATAAATAATCCATATAATATTTAGGTACAAAGTTTCACGTAATGTTCGAATTTGTATCACATTTAATCATTGAAGTAACCTAATTCAACACATTTCATAACAATTTCTATCCAAATAGTAAAAGCGGTAGAAACCCGTACACCAAACGAGTCACCCGATGTCAAAGGTGCGTAGAAAGAACAGAAGAAAACTGCTAGTGCGTGACAACAGAACTGAAATCTACAAATTCCGATCTAGTGTACAGCAGGTGCCCTCGAGAAATGTCTGTTTTGTCATTCGGCAGGTTATTTTCCTAATGAGAGATTTCTTAGTGCAATAATGCCCTTACTATCGCAGTAACGAGACATCTGATAATAAGGGCCCTTTTCCACGAGACCTTAAAACTGCGCGTAACGAATCTTATTTATCTTCATTCATCGTACCATCGAGTTTAAGTAGAATAAAGAGAAAATACTCACAACTTGTAACAATTATGTACTATACTTAGGACTCCTGTAGCTAAATAAGGATTGAAACATTAAACAAATTATTACAATAATGATTTTATAACTTGCAAACAATAACTTTTAAGTGCGTTTATTATACAAAAATTGTGAAAATAATAACAATGTATTAAATAATTCCAGGTTTCATAAATGTTCAGAAAATCGTTCAGATCTTTGTGTCTATCCGTCTGTCTGTCGCTCGCTGTTTCCGAGATTCCGGAGCGTAGTTAGTTTAGTAGTTAGGCTCAACAAGCAGTGCTAATAAATTAGACAACGACCTTTTTCCGCCTTATAGCTGGCATGGGTGCCTGTCTGAGTGTGGTTTCGGGAGGAGTGGTGTTATTGGCTGTGTCGAACCTTCTTTAGAATTTTTAGGCACAGCAACGTTGTCCATAAAAAAATCTCAGAAAATGAAGTCTAGTCAATTTATCATCACATACGGCATGAAAACGATTTTCAAGTTTATCAAATAAATTTAATGTGGAGCGACCGCACACGCACTAGCTATGTGCTCAATGGCCACGGAACCCTATACGTGTGAACAAAGTTCGCACTTAACAAGGTATTTTTTTTTTATTTTGGTAATGTTTGCGTCCAAGGCACCCTCAAATATTTTCCCAAACAAAATACGACAACTGGTTATCGGTGTCGGGATCTCTTGCACACCGAGAGGCAGCATCGCTCACGGCAGATAAGAGCGTACGTGATCATCCAGTTTGGCTATAATTAGTTGGATTCTCATGAGTTGTTGGGCAGCCTGCGTGCCGGCGCGGCGGTAGTGGGTCAGAGGCGCACGCGTGGTGAAGTGGAAATCCAAAGAATCTAAGAACTACAGAGCTGATATTGTCGTAGAGAGCGTTTCAACTAAAAGTTCCGTTCGCCGTTATGTTGGCTCCACTGTCAGTGTCATTGTCAGTGCTTAAATTCGTGTTGCCAGATTGTGAAGATTATATTACCTAATAATGTAATCCGTATTTACCGTATAATAAATACGGTACTTAAATACCTATTTTTAATTAGAAAAATGCAAATCGAAAATCATTGCAAAAAATACATCCCGACCAGGATTTGAACCTGGGTCTCTGGCTTGAGCCGCCAACGCGATAACTAACTACACCACCGGGCCGTTACATAGTATCTCCAAATTTTCGATCTATTGCCACTCCATCTTCATGAATGATGTCGCATAATTTTTGCGCTTTTGTTGACTACGAGAAAGCCTTTGACTCTATCGAAACCTGGGCTGTTATGGAATCCTTACAGCGATGCCAAACCGATTGGCGATACATTGAGGTGCTGAAATGTCTCTATAGTGCCGCGACAATGACCGCGCAAATACAGGACCAGCAGACGAAACCTATCCAATTGCATCGTGGAGTCAGGCAGGGAGACGTTATATCTCCGAAACTGTTTACTGTTAATTGGAAGATATATTCAAGCTGCTGGATTGGGAAAAGCACGGCATTAATATTAACGGCGAGTACATTTCACACCTACGTTTCGCGGATGACATAGTCGTGATAGGCGAATCGCTGGAGGAGCTGAATCACATGCTGAACGGCCTCAATGTCGCCTCCCGCCGAGTCGGCCTCGGGATGAATTTGGACAAGACGAAAGTCATGTTCAACGAACACGTCGTCCCGGGGCACGTAACAGTTGGAGAGGCGACCCTCGAAGTTGTGCAGAACTATGTCTATCTTGGACAAACCATCCAACTAGGGAAGCACAACTTTGACAAGGAGGCCAACAGAAGGATTCAGCTAGGCTGGGCGGCATTTGGGAAACTCCGCCACATCTTTTCATCCTCCATCCCACAGTCATTGAAGACGAAGGTCTTCAATCAGTGCGTTCTGCCGGTAATGACGTACGGAGCGGAAACGTGGACCCTGACGATGGGCCTGGTCCACAAATTTAAAGTCGCTCAGCGAGCTATGGAAAGAGCAATGCTCGGCATTTCTTTGACCGATAAAATCCGTAACGACGTGATACGTCAAAGAACTAAGGTAGTCGACATTGCTAAGAAAATAAGCAAGCTGAAGTGGCAGTGGGCTGGGCACATCTGTCGTAGACCCGACAACCGATGGGGTAGACGGGTGCTCGAATGGAGGCCACGTACAAGCAAACGTAGCGTGGGACGCCCCCCGGCTAGGTGGACAGATGACCTAAAAAAAAAAAGTTTTAAAAAACATAAAACCGACTTCCTAAAAAAAGTAAAACTAAAAAACTATTTAAAATAAAAATATAAAAACCGCCTTCAAAAATATATGAAATAAAAACCTAAAAAAAAAACGAACCCTAGAGTTGAAGGCGGTGCTAAAAAGGCTACACAAATCACAAAGGATATTATCATCCGCTCATGTTTTCTTTCATGCATCATTTTTGCTTGCTTTAGCACCGCCTTCAACTCTAGGGTTCGTTTTTTTTTTAGGTTTTTATTTCATATATTTTTGAAGGCGGTTTTTATATTTTTATTTTAAATAGTTTTTTAGTTTTACTTTTTTTAGGAAGTCGGTTTTATGTTTTTTAAAACTTTTTTTTTATTTCACAGTTTTTTTTAGTAATTTTTTGCTATTAATGTACTCGGCGGAATCGCTCGGCCTTCGGCCTCGCGATTCCGCCTCGCTTTCCAATCCGATCTTGACCCAATTAAAATAGGACCACGTCAGCTTCGATAGCTCAGTGGTGCAGACAGTCAACTGTCGCTATTGAATTTTAAGCAACGCTGGGTGCGGTCAGTACTTAGATGACCGCTGACCGTTGGAGGCTGACCAAGGTTCGGATTCCTCGTAAAACTGTAAGTCCCTTCCCTCGTAATCTTACTTGGTGGTAGGGTTTAACCTTCCCGGGTTGGTACCACCGCACTGAATTAAACGTCGGTCGAAACGGCTATGTAAATAGTTTGTGTTTTCCGACCAGTTCAGTGTAGTCAGCACGATCAAAGGGGGAAGCACTGACATGGCACTGGTGTTATGGGCTGAAATCACGGACGTTGTAGGTGATGGTGCAGAACTTAGTAGAATGGACAGACATAAACGTGTTACGGAAGCCTACTTTTATTATAAAATAACCGTCGGAGGACCTTGGTTGAAAATTGTAAAATTTAGTAGAACGGATAGACATGCATATGTTACGGAACCCTACATTCATTTTGCAGAACTTAGTAGAATGGACAGACATAAACGTGTTACGGAACCCTACTTAACAGTTGCACTCCGGGAGTGCCGGCAGATCCCGTGCCACTCTAACTTAACCCTTAACGCAATGACTTAAGGTTTCATTTTAAAAATGACGCTGACGCGATGTCGCGAGTTATACATTTTTACCCACCTAAAAAAGTGCCAAGAGCCGCTAAAGAAGTTTTCACTTCAAAAACCTCAGGGTTATCCCCTTTCAAATAAAAAAAAAAAGAATTTTCAAAATCGGCCCACAATTGACGGAGTAATCGCGTAACAAACATCCAAAAAAAGAAAACATACCGTCGAATTGAGAATCTTTTAGGTCTAAAGTAAATTTCTCGTGAAGACAAATGCAACGAGCCCAAACACGATGGGTTTATCATGTGTAGTTTAGGAGTTCCTATGGCCACCTTCTGTCTCCATCATCAAACCAGCTCGATGGTACTCGGTACAGTAGGTACTGGCCAGGTACCATAATAAATTAAGCGCCGGTCGGAAAAGATAAAAAAATTTCAAATTTAGAATATTCATGAAACAAGGGTCCGAATATGTATCACTAGTATATCGATTCATGTATTTCAACAGGACAGAGAAAATTTCAAAATATTAGGTATTTAATACTTTTTAGTTTTTTTTTTTTTTGTTTTTTGGAAATTGGTTTAATATTTTTTAAAACAGTTTTTATTTCATTCTTTTTAGTAATATTACATAAAAAAGAATAATCGAAATCGAATAATCGAAATCGATTGAAGTGGTACAGAATTATTCGCCATATGTGTCAGACTGCAAATTGCTGAATAAGTCCACATCACAAATGTTTTGCTGAAGGTAACCACACACCATACTAATTTATCAAACTGAAAATTGCCGAAAACGACCACATCACAAGTTTTGCTGAAGGTAACCACACACCATAGTATTATGCTGATTTTTCGAAAACCACTGAACCAATTTCGATAAAATTGAAATGGGACCACCTCGGAAGTATGACCTAACTAACAAAAAAAGAATTTTCTAAATCGGCCCTCAATTGACGGAGAAATCGTGTTACAAACATACAAAAAAATAAAAAAAATAAAAAAAAAAATAAAAAAAAAAAAAACATACAGACGAATTGAGAACCTCCTCCTTTTTTGGAAGTCGGTTAAAAAAGGTAGCCGGGAGTGGATGGATGAGAAGAGCGGAAGACCGCGTGTGGTGGCGTGCCTTGGGAGAGGCCTATGTCCAGCAGTGGACCGATACAGGCTGATGATGATGATGATGAATTTTTGCGATCACGGTAAATACCGATAATTACGGGTAAATCTGTACACATAGCAACCCTCAACGCTGTTTTGACAGATAGACAGTGAAGCCAACCTAACGGCGAAGGGAACTTTTAGTTGAAACGCTCTCTACAGTGCCTGCACATGATTTATTCTGACAGCGCGGTTGTAGAGTTGTATGGATCTCCTTGCCTGCATTCCGTCTGAAAAATACGCGCGTTTTGAAAACGGAGCGTCAGTCGCCGACCGACGCGAACCGACGACGCACACCAATATTAACAATATTATTCACTAGCTCGATGAATTGGTGCCTGTGGCCGTATTCTCTAACTTCCTACCGTCAACGTCGGTGACGCTGACTAGTTATGTCTGTCTAGTTCATATAATTAGACAGAGACATAACTAGTCAGCGTCACCGACGTTGACGGTAGGACGTTAGAGAATACGGCCACAGGTCTTCTCTCGTTTGAACTCTATGGTGGAAATCGCACTGGGTGAAACCTTTGTTGATGATGAAAAAGCTGCTAGTCTTCAGAGAAGAAGACTCTTCTCACAGCGTGTGCACTGTAAGCGTCGCGAAGTATCGACGCTGTTGACACACGCAGGGTTCCGTATTCATTCATCATTCCTGCCTTGAACGCATCATAGCAAGTGCGTAGCGCTCATGCTCCTTCGTGCGCCCGCGCCGCCGCCCGCGCCCGCCGCACGTGTGGCCCCTGTCCACAAGGATGCTATATTTTTAACTCTATACCGTTATATTTTATACTTCAAAATAGTTTTCATGTCGTAAGGGCGTACAGACTACCTACCTAATTTTTTTCAGATTTACTGAGCTTTACGTTCCGGAATAATTAGACAGAGAACCGGACAAACAAACACCTGACCTATTTTATATGGTCGATCGTCATCCCAAAAAATTCTCGTTAGGTACAAAATATTTAGCAATAGAAACAGTGTTTCCCCCGATCTTTGTTAAACGTGATATTAATTGAAGAAAACACTTGCTAAACCCGACCCGACTTCTATTCAGCTTACGAATAAAATGAGGTTGTGTAGTATTTTTTATCCACTTTAATATTATTTTAATTTTTTTTATTAATTTTAATAGTTGCGTAGTATTTTTATCCACTTTCATATTATTAAAATTTTTTTTATTAATTAATTTTAATAAATTTTATCTATATAATTGATTTATATTTTAAGGTAGAATTTGTAGGTCTTTACGATTGTTTAAATTAAATAATTGTAATTCATTGACTACATATAATACCTATATTATAATTGATATTAGAGACTAATTTTATTTGCATTAATACTGAATTTATATATTAGTTTGAACAAGTATTGTCTGTGAACTGTATCTATTAATTATGGAACCTGTGCCTGAGCTAATAAACGATTTGACTTGATATGAAAAACTTTTTATTGCTTTATTTTATTTTTGCGGCCTTTTACTTTTTTTTTATTCAACTTATCTTGGTCTAATGTCAAATTAAACATTGCAGAATCAATAGACGCTTCGTTTCCAATGCCGATTTGAGTCGGCGTGGTTGGATGGGTCGGATATTTGGATTGTTTGTTTTCCCCAGACTTGACAAAGTCAACGAGGTCTTCTGAATTTCTCGAAGGTATTTTCATTTGTCTCTTGAATTTTTGTTTCGGTATAAAATTTTTCGGAGATGAATCCATTGAGGCCATAAAAGGTACACTACATAAGCCCACTGTTACATCAGTGGTATCTGCAGAAGCAGAGTTTGCAATCTCGGTCTGTTTATCTGGAATGGCTGAAGAACTTGAGTTTCCAGCTAGTTTGTCTGAAGAGCTTGCGTTGTCAGCTGGAATCGCGGATTCTGGAATCGTTGAGGCGTTGTGCCCTTGTTTTTTCTCTTGTGGCCCAAAGTTCTTTGCAAATGGATCTATCAGATTCATCAGATGAGTGCGTGAAGCAGGGAAATTTGCCTTATGAGCTTTATTAGAGCCAATGCTTACGTTCTCTGGATTTCTTTGGCGTATGTGAGTTATCCCACTGGGATTGCGACATGGACCGCTAGCGTTGCTGCTGTTCTGGGACTCAGATGTCTCGTGAAAGAAAGGACTTATTAGATTCTTTAAACTCCGCTGCTCCGCGTAAATTGTTCCAGTATGGTAACTACCCATATCGTTTGGACGCATGTACAAATCTTTTGTCGAGCGCCAATCGGTTTTAACTGGCGCGATTTCACATTCGCAGGAAGGGTTTCCTATTTTTACTCTTTCGCGAGTAACTTTTGCATAACTTATTTGAGGCTTTTCAAACATGTACTTCGAAGACTGACCCTGTGGGTGGTCGCAATTTGCGGTAGTTGAACATCCTTTAGTATTGGAAACATCCTGATTTTCGAAATGTTTGTTTTCATTCCAACAAGACGGCTTCGCTCTCCAATTTTCCGGTACTTTTGTTTTTATAGGTTTTATTCGGCCGCATCCCACAGAGGGAATATGGTTTTTTCGTTCTGCTCTGCGTTCGGCTCTGGTCGTTTTTTTGTCGCCGTGTAGTTCTAATATACTTCGAACATAATTCTGGCGCTCAATTTCGTGACCACGAGTTGTCTCAAATACTGAAAGAAAATGACAAGTGGTTATTGTTTATTGTTTCATATATTACTAGCTAATGCCCGCAGCTTCTCTCGCTTCTAAATCGGCTATCAAAAATACCGAAGTAAATAACAGATTTTTGGCACAAATATTAACATATGCCAACTTTGATATAATATTAGAAGGAACTAAAATACTGCACATAACGTCAAGATATTTCATTCATGTTGTACTGTGTTATGTTTAAATGCGATGTGCTGAGTAATTTTTATTCATAATATTGTGGGGCCCATGCCGGGTGGTGATTTCGACCTGGGTGAAGACTTATTGTGACAAGTTTTGTATTTATGTTGTCTATTCGTTAGGTAGATATGTGGATGGTTCAGCTACGTCTGTGAGAACTTTCAGATGCGTAGAGCATAGATGGGTGTAGCAGTGAGCAGTGTTCAGTAAATTTTGTATGGTGCATAGTACTGATACGGAAGACGAAAAAAAAACATTCTTGATATAGTTTTGTGCGTATTCGCTATGTCGGCACGTCAGCTAACAATAAAAAACTATTTAAAATAAAAATATAAAAACCGCCTTCAAAAATATATGAAATAAAAACCTAAAAAAAAAAACGAACCCTAGAGTTGAAGGCGGTGCTAAAAAGGCTACACAAATCACAAAGGATATTATCATCCACTCATGTTTTCTTTCATGCATCATTTTTGCTTGCTTTAGCACCGCCTTCAACTCTAGGGTTCGTTTTTTTTTTAGGTTTTTATTTCATATATTTTTGAAGGCGGTTTTTATATTTTTATTTTAAATAGTTTTTTAGTTTTACTTTTTTAGGAAGTCGGTTTTATGTTTTTTAAAACTTTTTTTTTATTTCACAGTTTTTTTTAGTAATTTTTTGCTATTAATGTACTCGGCGGAATCGCTCGGCCTTCGGCCTCGCGATTCCGCCTCGCTTTCCAATCCGATCTTGACCCAATTAAAATAGGACCACGTCAGCTTCGATAGCTCAGTGGTGCAGACAGTCAACTGTCGCTATTGAATGTTAAGCAACGCTGGGTGCGGTCAGTACTTGGATGGGTGACCGCTGACCGTTGGAGGCTGACCGAGGTTCGGATTCCTCGTAAAACTGTAAGTCCCTTCCCTCCTAATCTTACTTGGTGGTAGGGTTTAACCTGCCCGGGTTGGTACCACCGCACTGAATTAAACGTCGGTCGAAACGGCTATGTAAATAGTTTGCGTTTTCCGACCAGTTCAGTGTAGTCAGCACGATCAAATGGGGAAGCACTGACATGGCACTTAGTTTACCCGGTGTTATGGCCTGACATCACGGACGTTGTAGGTGATGTTGCAGAACTTAGTAGAATGGACAGACATAAACGTGTTACGGAACCCTACTTTTATTATAAAATAACCGTCGGAGGACCTTGGTTGAAAATTGTGAAATTTAGTAGAACGGACAGACATACATTTGTTACGGAACCCTACTTTTATTATAAATAACCGTCGGAGGGCCTTGGTTGAAAATTGTAAAATTTTGTAGAACGGACAGACATACATTTGTTACGGAACCCTACATTCATTTTGAAATAAATGTTAAATTTTGTAGAACGGACAGACATGCATTTGTTACGGAACCCTACATTCATCTTGCAGAACTTAGTAGAATGGACAGACATAAACGTGTTACGGAACCCTACTTTTATTATAAAATAACCGTCAGAGGACCTTGGTTGAAAATTGTAAAATTTTGTAGAACGGATAGACATGCATTTGTTACGGAACCCTACATTCATTTTGAGATAAATGTTAAATTTAGTAGAAAAGACAGACAGGCATTTGTTACGGAACCCTACATTCATTTTGCAGAACTTAGTAGAATGGACAGACATAAACGTGTTACCGAACCCTACTTAACAGTTGCACTCCGGGAGTGCCGGCAGATCCCGTGCCACTCTAACTTAACCCTTAATGCAATGACTTAAGGTTTCATTTTAAAAATGACGCTGACGCGATGTCGCGAATTATACATTTTTTACCCACCTAAAAAAGTGCCAAGCACCGCTAAAGAAGTTTTCACTTCAACAACCTCAGGGTTATCCCCTTTCAAATAAAAAAAAAAAAGAATTTTCAAAATCGGCCCACAATTGACGGAGTAATCGCGTAACAAACATCCAAAAAAAGAAAACATACCGTCGAATTGAGAATCTTTTAGGTCTAAAGTAAATTTCTCGTGAAGACAAATGCAACGAGCCCAAACACGATGGGTTTATCATGTGTAGTTTAAGAGTTCCTATGGCCACCTTCTGTCTCCATCATCAAACCAGCTCGATGGTACTCGGTACAGTAGGTACTGGCCAGGTACCATAATAAATTAAGCGCCGGTCGGAAAAGATAAAAAATTTCAAATTTAGAATATTCATGAAACAAGGGTCCGAATATGTATCACTAGTATATCACTTCATGTATTTCAACAGGACAGAGAAAATTTCAAAATATTAGGTATTTAATACTTTTTAGTTCTTTTTTTTTGTTTTTTGGAAATCGGTTTAATATTTTTTAAAACAGTTTTTATTTCATTCTTTTTAGTAATATTATTAGTAATATTACATAAAAAAGAATAATCGAAATCGAATAATCGAAATCGATTGAAGTGGTACAGAATTATTCGCCATATGTGTAGACTGCAAATTGCTGAATAAGTCCACATCACAAAAGTTTTGCTGAAGGTAACCACACACCATACTAATTTATCAAACTGAAAATTGCCGAAAACGACCACATCACAAGTTTTGCTGAAGGTAACCACACACCATAGTATTATGCTGATTTTTCGAAAACCACTGAACCAATTTCGATAAAATTGAAATGGGACCACCTCGGAAGTATGACCTAACTAACAAAAAAAGAATTTTCTAAATCGGCCCTCAATTGACGGAGAAATCGCGTAACAAACATACAAAAAAAAAATAAAAAAAAAATAAAAAAATAAAAACATACAGACGAATTGAGAACCTCCTCCTTTTTTGGAAGTCGGTTAAAAAAAATCAGCTTCATAGATGGCTTTGAAGACGCGTTTAAGAGTAACAGACAGACAAAAGTAATGCCGTGCTGCGTTCAGTTTTCCCGAAATAAGTAAGTTAGGGCGAGGCCGAAGGGTGAGTTGCGTTCATGTAAACAATTAACTTCCTCGAAGAACGTAAGTGGTCAGGGCGAGGCCAAGAGCTGCGTTCAGGTAAACGTTATACTTTCTATAAGTAATTAAGTCACTAAGGCCTAGGCTGAAGGCCGAGCTGCGTTCACGTAAACAATATTATCGTGTATTATACGATATTCCCGCTAGTCACACATTCAGGCTAGCACTTGTGTCTGAACTCGAGCAAACACTCCAGTCTATTGCCGAATGGGGCCGGAGCAACTTGGTCGTGTTCAACGCATCGAAGACACAAGTGTGTGCGTTCAGTGCGAAGAGAACGGCGTTCACGCCAACTCCTTCCTTCCAAAACATGTCGCTGAAATTAAGCGACCACCTCGGGGTCCTCGGTGTCGAACTGTCGCACGACTTGAACTTCCGGCGCCACATTGAGGGCAAGGCCAAGCTGGCCTCAAAAAAGCTGGGCGTACTAAACAAGGTGCGGCGGTACTTCACGTCGGGCCAAAAACTGACGCTGTATAAAACACAGGTTAGGTCCTGCTTGGAGTACTGCTCGCACTTGTGGGACGGCTCAGCTAAATACCAGCTTGCGCCGCTAGACTCAATCCAGCGTCGTGCCGTGCGACTGGTGGGTGACCCTGCGGTGTCCCGCGACTTAGAACCACTGCAACTCCGCAGGGACGTCGGCTCCCTAAGTGTGTTCTATCGTCTATTTCATGGGGAGTGTTCGGAGGAGCTGTTTAACGCGATTCCGCCGTCCCCATTCCACCTCCGCACCACCTCGACCTACCACGGATGCGCCAACCAGACCGGTTTTTTGGATCTTTTATTCACAGAACCGGGAAAATGTGGAACGCACTCCCTGCCCATCTATTTCCTCCCAAGTACAACCTGGGGTTCTTCAAAAGGGGCGTGAAAAGGCTCCTGTCAGACCGGCATGGCATTCGCAATCCCCGTGCATCACAGAATGTCCTTGGGCATCGTTAGACACCTACTTGTAGGTGAAAAGATGCCACATGTAGCGCTAACAATAAAAAAAAAAAAAGTCACACTACACAGTGTTAAAAAATGAATTATTTTTTATGAAGGGTCCGTCATACATAAGCCATCACACTAGCTAGTTTTAGGGAGGAAGGAGAGATCAATTTCTTTATTGTGAATTCATCACAAAACCACTTTATCAAACCAAACTCAATACAAACTCTGTTATCCAAGCATAGGACCCACAGGACGGGAGTTCACATCTACTAAAAACTTTAAATATTTTTGTTTTGAACCTATTTATTTAGGTACCTATCAAAAAATACAGTGTCGACTGTTTTTTAACTTTTCACCACCATAAGCTGTCCGCGTAACTTTGCATGGTGCCTTTAGGTCCTTATTAATTTTTCGAAAAATATACAAAGGCAACACGTTCACCTCTGCTGCACCTGTATCTAACTTAAAATTCACAAACGAACCTTCCACTTGTATCAGCTGGAACCAAGGCTTTGGATGTGTGTCGGAACCTTGCTGTATGTTGTCGTGGACACTCTCTTCCACACCCTCACCCTTCGTTTATTCAGAATCTTCACGCGACACAACGCCTTGAAGTGGTTTTTCTGTCCGCACCTTCCACACGTCTTCCCCCAAGTAGGACATTCTTTGTGTATGCGATTGGTGTTACAGCGACAACGCAATCTTGCTCGGCTTTGGTTTCTGACTTGTGTTATTTATTTTTTATTTATCTCGTTGATTTTGCAAAACTCCAAGTAATAGCTCCAACTGAGCTCTAAAAAATATTATTATTCAAAAAATTTTAGTTTGGGTTCCTGGGAAAGTGACCAACTCTTGTCAGCCAGCCAAGATCTTATTTAGTAAAAGATGAAAATGATAGAGATAATTAAATACGTCTAAAGAAATCCTTTAACTCGCCGAAAATGTTTATGGATTCGAATATAGGTATATCTCCAAATGAAGGAGAACAATCGGTAAACAATGAAATTCAAAATGTTAAACCTAATGTCAATGATGCAAATGATGAGAATGTTCTGAACTTGTGAATATACCATAGAAATATACAGAGACCATAAATAAGCTTAAAAATATCGAGAAAGTTTAATTATTTTATTTTAGATTGATTATTAATTTAGGGATATTGTTTATTTGTATTTATTTAGTTTATTCTTTAATCATCATCCATATCAGGGTGATATTATGTTGTATATGAGTGATAAAATATGTAATGTCAAATGTTATATGGATGCGATATACAAAATGGTGAATTATAAAACCACATTACAAAACTGATTATTATTTTTAAATAATAAAACATCTGCCGATCGCTTTTTTGTTGCCTAATATGCTTCGAACATAATTCTGGCGCTCAATTTGGTGACCCCGAGCTGTCTCAAATACTGTAAGAAAATTAACAAGTGGTTATTGTTTATTGTTTTAAACATTACTAGCGTTTGCCCGCGGCTTCCTTCGCTTCTAGTTCGGTTATCAAAAATACCGAAATAAATAACCGATTTTTACCACAAATCTTAACATTATCCAAATTTTTAGATATATCAGACATAACTAAAATACTCTAACACACTATGAATAGTATACCTTGATATTTTATTCATGTACTGTGTTAATGTTTATGTGATGTGCTGAGTAATTTTTATATTCATAATAGTGTGCCGGCCGTGCAGGGTGTGATGTACTTACTGGGTGAAGACTTTTGTGTGAAGTTATCTTGTGTTTCTGTTGCCTATTCGTTAGGCACATAGACGGTTAAGCTATGTCGTCTGGGAGAAGTTTCATATGCGTAATTAGCATAGATCAGCGGTTCCATAAAAAGATGTTTAATAAAAAGATGTTCATAATAGTTGTTATTTTTACATAGGTAATAATGTTGTTTATCCATCGTATAAGTCTGTTTATTAGGTTCTAAAATATCTTTATGTTTATATATTATAGTACTAAGCACGTACTCGCTTTATTTATATTTTTAATTAGAAAAATGCAAATCGAAAATCATTGCAAAAAATACATCCCGACCAGGATTCGAACCTGGGTCTCTGGCTTGAGCCGCCAACGCGATAACCAACTACACCGCCGCCGGGCCGTTAAAATCGGCCGTAAATGTTTGCTTTGAACCAGGACCTAATTTGTCATGAAACTTCAACTAAATCGACTTAATAATTAATTAAGCAGGTAGGTATACTTCCCGGCAGCAAATAATGCGTGTCGGGCTTTAGAAAGAGACAATCCGGTTGTAGAGCGTCGTCACTGTCGCACGAACTCGAACGTCTCTGTGCGATAGGGACGACGCTCTACAACTGCCGGGAAACTGTGCATGTTATCGCGTGAAAAAAGTGCGGATGTACCGTGTGGGGCCGGTACTTAAAGAGAATAGCCCCACTGCATCTCTCCCCGCGTATGTCGTAAAAGGCGACTAAGGGATATGACTCCCTTCTCATATTACTAGGTGGTAGGGTTTAACCCGCCCGGGTTGCTACCACCGCACTGAATGAAAGGTCGGTCGTAACGGCTATGTAAATAGTTTGTGTTTTCCGTCCAGTTCAGTATAGCCGGCACGACCGAAGGGAAGCACTGACGTGGCACCAAGTTCACCCGGTGTTATGGGCTGACATCACGGATGTTGTAGATGATGTAGCCAACCGTGTCAGTTTCCATAAAAAAAAAATATTATCGACGTATTGACAATCAGACTGACATACATGGCAACGAGGCTGACTGAGTTATTGTGGTACCACTGCACTGCATGGCTATGAATAATAAAAGATGTTACACCTAAAAGATGTCAGCCTCGATAGCTCAGTGGTGCAGACAGTCGACTGTCGCTATTGATTGTTAAGCAACGCTGGGCGCGGTCAGTCCTTGGATGGGTGACCGCTCGACCGTTGGAGGCTGACCGTGGTTCGTATTCCACGTAAAACTGTAGGTACCTTCCCTTCTTACCTTACTAGGTGGTAGGTTCAACCCGCTCGGGTTGGTACCACCGCACTGAATGAAACGTCGGTCGAAACGGCTATGTAAATAGTTTTCCGTCCAGTTCAGTGTAGCCGGCACGACCGAAGGGAAGCACTGACATTGCACCTAATTCACCTGGTGTTATGGGCTGACATCACGGATGTTGTAGGTGATGTAGCCAACTGTGTCAGATTCCATAAAAAAAAATACCGCCACCAATTTTTTTTTTATTGGAGCCAAGTTTGATTACAACCGATTGACGGGAAGTGGGTGAAATAAAAATAAGCGGTATTCATCCCTTAATTTTCCACCCTTAGAGGTGGAATATTTTCTTCAAATTTAAATGGAAGCAACTTGGAGTATAACCAATTCAATTAAAAAAGAATCATTGAAATCTTTCACCATTGGCGAAGATATCGCGTAACATACACACAAAAAAAATGCATCGAATTGAGAACCTCCTGATTTTTTTAAGTCGGTTAAAAACAGAACACATATTCTGTTGCGTAACGACCAGAGGGAAGTAATCACACGGCACTTAGTTCGGACAGAAACACGGTGTGATGGTGTGACGTCACGAGGTATCATGTTGGGTTTCATATTATGTAAGCTAGGTGCTAAAATTTTGCTTTGGTATATTTCACTAAATTTACTTTTTAGGTACCTAATGTGCTACATTCATTTAGAACCGAAAGGCGTGAGTGATAAAAAAAAATTGATCTACGAATGTTCATTTTCAACTATTTTTACACTTTCTTCGTACAAGTGTGGAAAAAAATGAAAATATTTACATAAAAAAAAATTATTAATGTCAAAAGCGTCTCAGTTACACGTACGTAGAGTAGTATAGAATCAGTTTTCGGCACAGAGCATCAAATACCTACCGCCCGCATTTCACGCTCTGTGGTTTTCGGTGACTTATATTATTAGAAAATTTAACGGCTCTACTCACGGTCGTCGTCTCCGAGCTATGCGTACCTATTTTGTATGTTTAGCTATTTTGTACCGTGTGGGGCCGGTACTTTAAAAGAATATCCCCACTGCATCTCTCCCCGTGTATGTCGTAAAATGCGACTAAGGGATATGGCTCCCTTCTTATATTACTAGGTGGTAGGGTTTAACCCGCCCGGGTTACTTCCACCGCACTGAATGAAAGGTCGGCCGAAATGGCTATGTGAATAGTTTGTGTTTTCCGTCCAGTTCAGTGTAGCCGGCACGACCGAAGGGAAGCACTGACGTGGCACCAAGTTTACCCGGTGTTATGGGCTGACATCACGGATGTTGTACGTGATGTAGCCAACCGTTGACACATCCATAAAAAAATTTGGCTCGATGTTTCGGGCCAAACGTATCATCATGAGCACTCTGCCCGTTTGCGCGCAGACGGTTGACAGAGAACCAACAGCTCGGAGACGCTGGTCTTGAGTAGAGCCGTTTTTTTTCTAATAACAGTTTTCGGTGAAATCAAAAAGCACCACCTAAAATTTGGATAGGTTGTGTCAAATGATTAAGTACGTATTGTATATATTGTATTCAAATAAAATATGGGCAAAAGGTAACACTTAATGCCTCTAGGCATTTTCTTCGACAAATGGTAGATGAGTAGCGGAAAGAAATATACATATTATGACAGAGGTACTTAAAAAAGATGAACTTAAATATTAATAGTTACATATGATGTAAATATTATACCTATATACCAGATATACATATATCATAAGCATAAGATAGACTACATTACTAACTCTGAACATGGGAGACATAGTTTTGAATCAGAAAAGTTACTAAATAAATAAGCTTTGTATTTTATTTCATACTTTATTGAAAAAACTTGTGTAGTACAAAATATTGACCAGGACACATTATATTACCTCCGACATAATAATAACATGAGCAGTAGTAATACTTGTAAAAGAACTGTTATTGTTAAGTATAAAATTATATTATACAAGCTGTGCCCGCGGCTCCGCCCGCTCTCATATTTCACTTCACTGCTAACCTCATAAGCTATTTAGCGTGATAATAAGTAGCCTATAGTTGATGGTAAGAATCAAGCTACCCGTAGAATTTTGTTTTATTAAAATCGGTTCAGTGGTTCTCGAATTATAAGCGGACAGACAGACATACACTCAGACACTCAGACAGAAAGCAGACGTTGGATTTTATTATAGGTAAGGATATAAGGATACAACAGACTGCATGTATCCCATTTCAAAGGTTAAATTACGTCATAATCGTATGTAGTGGTGATTCTTTATATTTCATTAACGAATACAGTCAGCGTGTAAGCGTCCACTGCTGGACATACGCCTCTCCAAGTTTCCTCCAGTCTTCCCGGTCTTCAGCTGTACGGAAGCGCTGCCTTCCGCCGACGCGTTTGATGTCGTCGTCCCGCCTGGCGGGTGATCTTCCCACGCTCCGTTCTCCTGTCCACGGCCGCCAGTGTAGGACACGGCTACTCCAACGGTCGTCGTCGGCTGACGCGCCCAGCCCACTGCCACTTCAGCTTAAGCCGCATTTGAATACGAACTCATTAAAACCATTACCTTTTATTACCTTTTCATCCCGGCAAAATGGATTCAACTGAAAATCAGCGCAATACGTGGCCATAGAACCAAGCGGCGGTTGGCCGAGTGGTTTGGGCATCGGCTTCTCATGCGAGAGGTCCGCGGTTCGAATCCCGTCGGCGTGTACCAATGAGTTTTTTCTGACGAAAAAATTTACGTGCATACCTACACCTGCTGCTTCACCGTTCGGAACCGGTGTAAAACTGTAGGTCCCTCTTCCCTTGCCCCTTACTAGGTGGTAGGCTCAAATTGTAGCCGACTGGGTTGGTACCACCGTACTGGATGTAAGATGGCCGCATAGCAGCCTCGGTTGTGTTCTCCTCTAGTCCAGTATAGCCAGCAATCCAGGGAAGTCTCCGGTATGGCACCTACCTTCTCGGTGGTGATATTGGCTGGTCGGAGCATGCGCTTTAGCCCCTCCAACTCAGCCACCCATACCGGATTACATAAAAAAAAAAACGTTATCTATCGCACACGCTGAGTTGAGTCCAATTTGTCGCCGACTTGTAAGTCGAATTGTAATCCGAAATTACGACAAATAAACGTTTCATTTCATTTGAAACCTAGTCGTGCGCGATGTTTCATGTTAGGATTGAACAAAAGTATACTAACTAGCGATAACGCATTATCTGTCCTGAAAGATATTGTCCTATATAGATTTCAAACGTACTTATACAGGGTGGCCCAGTTATAGTGGTCCAAAACTAACCTAAACCTGTTAAAGTGTTGGTTTTTTTTAGATAGAGGACATCACGTTGACTCATTTAAAAAAAACATTAGTTCGGCGAAAATCAATAGTTTAGAAGTTATGATTTTTTAAAACTTTTTTTTTAATTTCTCTATTTTAGTCACATAAACCGCTCTAGTTGGATATCTGTTCCACAAAATCGAATAAAATTTGGTATGGAAGTAGAGGAGACATGTAGCTAGTACGTAATGAATAGTTTTTAGGTTTACTCCTAGACAGTAGTGTTGCTATAGCCCTTTCAGTGAATTTTTGTTCAGTTTACATTAAAACTGATTAATTTTTGAAAACTCACTGTGAAAAAAAAAGTACTACCGGAGATTTGCCTATGCCCTTAAAAAATACCTATACATACGAGTATCACAATTCACCAGACCAAAAATTGTAGTAGTGGTTTTACAATTTTAACATATTCAAAATTAACATCATTTGTACAAAGTCACTACAATAAAAAGTGACGATTACCTTAATTTATAAAATCTAATTTTATAAAAACATTACTAAACAGTTTTTTTATGTGTAGACTAGCGCTGTTAGAGACAGGTTTGTGAGTAATGTGAAATTGGAGTTGAACTAACGTTGTGAAAAAAATTTGATTTTAAAAATTAAGGTAATCGTCAATTTTTATTGTAGTGACTTTGTACAAATGATGTTAATTTTGAATATGTTACAAATTGTAACACCACTACAATTTTTGGTCTGGGAATTGTGATATGTATAGGTAGTTTTTAAAGGCATAGGCAAATCTTCGGTAGTACTTTTTTTTCACAGTGATTTTTCAAAAATTAATCAGTTTTAATGTAAACTGAACAAAAATTCACTGAAAGGGCTATAGCAACACTACTGTCTAGGAGTAAACCTAAAAACTGTTCATTACGTACTAGCTACATGTCTCCTCTACTTTCATACGAAATTGTATTAGATTTTGTGGAATAGATATCCAACTAGAGCGGTTTATGTGACTAAAATAGAGAAATTAAAAAAAAAAATCGTAACTTCTAAACTATTGATTTTCGCGGAACTAATGTTTTTTTTTAAATGAGTCAACATGATGTCCTCTATCTAAAAAAAATTTTTGGACCACTATAACTCGGCCACCCTGTATATAAAATTTACAATTAATTGATACATTTGGCCCGTGGTACGAGAGCGCTGGATTGTTTATACAAGAGTTGAGAAAAAAAGTAACAATGTAATTTCTGCAACGCCAGTTTCTGAGTTGGCTACATATGTATTGTATATAGTTTTATTTCGTTTACATCTGTATATAAATAATATTTTTATATAAATTTTTATAAATTTTTTTTTTTCATTTAGACTGTATTCAAAACAGTCATCAGACCCGTGTGGACCTACGGGATCCAGCTTTGGGGTTATGCTAGTATGTCCAATATGAACATAATCCAACGACTACAAACCGTCATATTGAGAAGCATAAGTGCAGCCCCCTGGTTCATGCGAAACAACGAAATCCACCAGCTTCTCGACGTCCCTACAGTTAGCGAGGAGGTCCAATCTATCAGCAAAAGCTACATGAATCGACTCCAGCACCACCCCAACAGACTGGCTGAACAACTC
Organism: Nematopogon swammerdamellus; assembly: GCA_946902875.1. Taxonomy (NCBI): domain Eukaryota; kingdom Metazoa; phylum Arthropoda; class Insecta; order Lepidoptera; family Adelidae; genus Nematopogon; species Nematopogon swammerdamellus. The sequence continues at coordinate 18,521,033 of OX336345.1, forward strand.
ACCGAAGAACCTATATTAAGGAGACTCAAAAGACGATGCATAGTGGACCTATCCAAGTAGGAAGTTCCGCTATCAAAATGTAGAGTTTGGCCCACTGGGGTCAATTCTCTGAAAGCCACAACAGTAATCAGAAAATCTGCTAAAAGTAAAAAAAAAAACTGATCGCAGATGGAAAAATAAAAAAACAAAAACATTTTGATTTACCATGAATGTGTTTTGTTGCACCTACGCTGGTATAATTATGTTAAAAACGGTACACTGGCGGAAAATGCCATAAGCATTAAGAACTACCTTATGTACCTACCTTTAAGTGCAATAAACGTTTTTTGGTTTGATTTGAAAAGTTCGGGACATCTAAATTACACCTTAAATTTAAACTAATTTATTAATACGGCATCTGATGATAATATATAAAATGTACTTATATAACATTTAATACGTATAAATATATACGTAACTTTATGTCAATCAACATTACACGACCCATCACAGAAGTCAGCATAATTTTACTACAACATACTTTTAATTTTACTTTAATAATATTTTAATTGGCTAGAACATTTCGACAGATAGAAATAACATGGCTAACTTAAAATATCAACACTGATGAAGCACGTGTGTCTACTAACACTCTCGATACAATCACCACCACAAACAAAATATACGTAACTATACAGCAGAGTGTCCTGAAGTTGACCAGCGAAAATTTAGGAGATGATAGAATGAAAAACCGGTTATGTTTTCAACCGGGGGGGGGGGGGGGGGGGGGGGGTTTGAACCCCATAAACCCCCCCCCCCCCTCCTGTCTACAGCCTTGAAGTTCAAGGCTTGAACGGTGACCATTTTCATAGGTACCTTCGGTTCATACTTTTGTAGTTAAAATGTTGAATGATCATTCGGTAGATGGCGCTCTTCCACATATTATATTAATTAATTATATCCTTAAATTTTTACTCTTGCTTTTTTTATTATTTCTGGCATATCCGGCCCGCATATTCTGCAGTTCAAAAGATACAGTCCTTGTACGGACGGACAGACAGCGTAGGCTTAGTAATAGGCTTCCGTATGGATACGGAACCCTAAAAAAGAACTTATTAGTACAAATTTTCGACATGACTTCATTTAATTTATCAATTTTGTTACAAAAACTTTAAACTCCAAAATTCGTTGAGTTTTTTTTTTGTCTAATCCTTCTTGCTCTATTTATCCATGTTTTCCCAATAAATCATTATTTCCCAAAAAACAGCTAAGCGTTTTTTTATATTTATTGAGTTTTAGGTTCCGGAGTAATAAGGACAGCAAGTGTGACAGACAGACGTATGGACGGACAGACCTCACCGATTTCGCGTGGGTGCTTGCCAGCATGGCAGGCTACGGAACCCTAACAAATTTAAAAAAGAAATATTTTTTTTTTTGCTAATAGAATCACCTCTTGAAGTTTCGCTGGTGTACTTCGGAACGGTTGCATAGTGTGCCTCCGCTGCTGATTGCCTGATCTAAAATGTTCACTAATAATCGTATCTAAAATCGTAATCACTACCGTTATTGCGACATGTTCTGAATTGTGTGTATGTCTCGTATGTATCTTGTGTATAATCGGCGCGTGTGTATGTCCTGTGTCCTGAACCTCTCTCCTCTTCTCCATTTCTATCCTGCTCTCTTCTATTTCGAATTGGTGACCTCTCTCGATCTCCCCTTCCTGTCCATTCTGTTCCGCGCCAGCCGCTGCTTCCTTCTCTTGTATAATAATCGGTGTATGCCCTGTGTCCTGAACCTCTCTCCTCTTCTCCATTTCTCTCCTGCTCTCTTCTATTTTGAATTGGTGACCTTTCTCGATATCCTCTTCCAGTTAGTTCTGTTTCGCGCCAGTCGCTGCTTCCTTCCCGTGTATAATCGGCGTATGTGTATGTCCTGTGTCCTGAACCTCTCTCCTCTTCTCCATTTCGCTCCTGCTCTCTTCTATTTCGAATTGGTGACCTCTCTCGATCTCCTTTTCCTTTCCATTCTCTGCCGCGCCAGCCGCTGCTTCCTTCTCTGCTAGGTCTATCCTCCCTCTGTCTTCCGTATCTTGACCTGATGTCAGGATTGGGCGCTGTTTCCACCGGCTTCAAAACAGTGATGCTGCCAAAATCAGGTGGCGGTGCTTCGCTCCCGAGGATGTCGGCCAAATAATTATCTCGCTCGATTTTGTAGCCGCGGGCAGCTTCGAAAACTAAAACAAAAATATGACTTCCAGAAAGAATATTCTAAATACAAAATATTTGAAAATTTCAGTACCTTTTCCAAAAATTTACCGATACTGTTTGAAATTTATGAATGTATTCATTTATAAACTCGCCTTTTTTGACACTTTTACATATACTGGTGGAACAAGAAGTATATTTACATTTAAATTTATTTATATTTTTTTCTTTTTTTATGGAAATTGACATAATTGGTTGGTTACATCACCTACAACACCCGTGATGTGAGCCCATAACACTTCGTAACCTAAGTGCCATGTCAGTGCTTCCATATTGTCGTTCCGGATCACGAGTCAGTTCCGGATACACTGATTCATCCATCATCATAGAAAACGTGGTGGCCATGCTGAAGGCTTAAGACCAATATAAACAAAATATGATGAAATCTATTGAAAGCCGAGGATTTTGGGAAACAAACTGACATTCAAAAAAATTATGAATGAAAATTAATTACTAAACTAACTTAACATATTTGAGCAAAAACCTACATGAAAGAACCGGTAATATTTCTCTACGCGGCTCATAACGATGGCTCCTGAGTGATCGTGTATGTAGGTATGGATTAAACGTGATGAAAATTGTCGCAATTAAAGCTATGTACTGTACGTCCAAGTTCACACGCCTGCACATATAAGAGTATGTCCAATGTCACGGTTTCAACTGGTTCAAAGCAAACACCATATGATTAAAACGTTAAACATCAGATCGCAAGAACGCCTACATATGCCATGAGGCTCTCGTCTAGATATAGCCTAGTGACCAAATATCGGTTAGTTGGATCTTAAAGGTTGGCGGATACTAGGAGGATTTTGCAAATACTCACTTTCGATGGCCTGCCTGGGAGGCATGCTGAGGCGATCGCGCAGGTAGCGGCAGACCATGTAGCCGGTTCGATTGAGTCCGTGCGTGCAGTGGACGCCCACCAGCGAGTCTGGAACAACACATCAAGTCAAATGGAGGAAGGCATCACAAATCCAAAGTTTACGAGTATTAATGATACTTCAGTGATTTCTCCAACATCTCAATTGAAATGTTAAATTACAAATTTAAAAAACTCCCCGACCCTTAAAAAGTAAAAAATAATTTCCGGTGACTTACTTACTTTTTAAGGGTCGGGTGTTTTTTTAAATTGTAATTTTACTTTTATTTCAAGCTTTAAAAAAAGCCCCGCACGCCAATCGGTCCACTTTTTATTAAGATAATATATTTATTGTTACTTGATTACTTGATTACAAACATAGCTAAGAAGCATCCCGATTAAATGAGCTTCCTAATTAAAAAAATCGCATCCAAATCGGTCCATCCGTTTGGGAGCTATGATACCACAGACAGACAGACACACACACACACACCCTTGTTTGTTTTAAGTACCATGCGAGGACCCCCGTTTTACACATTCAGACCGAGGACCTCTCCATATCTGGACTATACGAAGTCGTACGATGACCTCGACAAGACAGATGTGCGCCAAATGTATTCGTGGAAACGCTCAAGCGCTTAGTGTTTCGATATCTCCTACTCTTTCTAACTTGAATTGTGACAAACAAAGCGAGGACACAATATACACTCGCAAACCTGTCTGGCGACGTCCATTCGAGGACTTTGTGTTAGGCTAAACGAGGACCTTCGCGACCTGTCCAGCCATGCCATTTCGAGGACCTAATAGCACACCAATTCCTGAAACGTTGTATTATGCGAGGACCTTGTGTTGAATTTTCTACTATCAAACAGGGGACATTTTATTCTGATTTCTTCTGTACAAAACGAGGACCGGGGGAAGGGGAAGGTGAAGGGGAAGGGAAGAATAGAAGGAATAGAGTAGTAGGTAGGTAGTAAATAGGTAGAGGAATAGAACAAATCGTGCTCCCATCACAGTCAGTCGGTCGTCAGTCGCTTCGCCCGACATCTCGGTTGTTATTACAGTACCACTGCATTCAATAAAATATGTTTGAAGCTGCAAATGTACGTGTTTTTTCATCGATGTGTTTTCCATCTTCTAGTTCAATACAGCCGTGCTCAGATAAAGAGGTTCTGAAATGGCACCTAGGGTTCCTTCGGCATAGTTGTGTGTTGGGCTAATATCACCACAGCAGGTGTAATATTCGCACAATCATGTCCAGCTCTCAAATATTGCTAATGATAATAATATTAGCTATCTGATTATTAGAATGATTAATATCATCTACGTGTCTCGCCTGCGAAAGGACATGAAGATCGAGGACCTCATCCGCCACGTCCAGGATAAGGGTGAGCGAGTTGAGAGTGTCGAGGCTCTTCCTTCTCACTGGGCTGACACGAACTTTTGCGCTTTCAAGCTGTGCATTCCTGCCGAGAAGGTGAAGACATTCCTTCGCAGTGAGTTTTGGCCCTCCGGTGTGGTGTTCCGGCGCTACAATCGCGACCTTCATCGTGAGGTCGCGCGCCATAAGTATGCTGAGCCCGCGCCGGAGCTGTCTACAACTGCCGTCCTGCACATTCAGGATACGGAACCCGCGCCGCCGCCGACGACGCCCGCGCCGCTGCCGACGCCCGCGCCACTGCCGACGCCCGTGCCGCGGACGCAATCTGCGCCCACTCTACGCGCACCTGATCCACCGCGTCAGCAGACTAATATGACGCATTCGGGTCTCTATTGGGACCCGTACAGACACAAGTGGAGAAAAAGTAATTTTAGTTCTTAGGTTAAGACATTTAATATGTATTTTCAATATGGCCCTAGTTGGCTGAAATAAAGAGATAAATAAAAATAAAAATAAAAAAAAATTTTTTTTCACTAAGTTTTAATCCCCATTGTTTTCGTTTTAAAATTCATTATTATTTATAAGGCATAACAAAAATATTAATAGTGGTTTCATATTGATGGGTTGGGCCAAACTTGGTAAATTATCTAATGTTGTTTTTTTTTATGTAATCCGGTATGGGTGGCTGAGTCGGAGGGGCCAAAGCGCATGCTCCGACCAGCCAATATCACCACCGAGAAGGTAGGTGCCATACCGGAGACTTCCCTAGATTGCTGGCTGTACTGGACTAGAGGAGAACACAGCCGAGCATGCTATGCGGCCATCTTACATCCAGTACGGTGGTACCAACACAGTCGGCTACAATTTGAGCCTACCACCTAGTAAGGGGCAAGGGAAGGGACCTACAGTTTTACACTGGTTCCGAACGGTGAAGCAGCAGGTGTAAGTATGCTCGTAAATTTTTTCGTCAGAAACTCATTGGTACACGCCGACCGGATTCGAACCGCTGACCTCCGCCGCCGACCGCTGCCGCATGAGAAGCCGATGCTCAAACCACTCGGCCACCCGACGCTTTTGAATTTTTGAAAATTTGTTTAAAAAAAAACAATACACACTCAGCAAAACGTGTCCAACCCGAGGACCCATGTGTGAACTTCACACATGGGTCCTCGGATTGGTTAAGAAAGTGGACTTGAGTGTAAATCGAAGTGTGTAAAATACGACGGTGGCGCCGCCCTGGTGGTCACAAATTTTCACACTCTGACTAAAATTATGGCGACCAAATCGAGGACCGTTTCCGATTTCCGTATTTCTTAGACAGAAAGGTTCAGAATCGCACGGAGAATACGACAATGGTGACCATTCAATCCGAGGACCCAGCAAAAAGTCCTCGGTTTGAAAATGTCCTCGTATGTGCCTTGTGTATTCAGGTGCACGTCCTCGGATAGTACTTAAAACAAACACACACACACACGTCAAACTTATAACACCCCTCCGTTTTTTGCGTCGGGGGTTAAAAAAGAGCGACGAGCACAAAAATAAATGTTAAATTTCATCAGTTCAGTTAGTTAAAATTAATCGCCCCATGTGACCGCACCGTAATACTCTCTTTGGTCCTTAGTTACAACTTGCAGTGTCGTTTATCCTTAATATAAAATCTTCTACAATAAAGAGCTTAACGTGTAGTGTTAGTGTGTATAAAAGTATAAACAGTTGCAAACAAACATTATTGTGTTGGCTTTGATGTTATTTTATTTGTTTCTTTCTTAACGAGTTCTAGGTTGCGAATACAGTGAGCAACTGTTTCAGAATTCCTTAGATAAATTCACCATAACAGCTTTACAGATATCGGAACGTATAAAAGTTACAGCGTGTCACATAGGTGATCGTCAATAAGCGACAAGACATGTCGCATCGGGGCGAACCAATAACAACCGACACCTCCCCAATCAATAGTCGCAAATCCGCGACGTGTTTGTGTCGATGGTGTGACGTTCGCGACAAACAAACGTCACCAGTTCAATGCCCGGGGGGTGGGTAGAAAAATATTGGGGATATAACGACAGAGCGAGCGTGGAGTTGGGAGTGAGAGACGGGTTCGCACATCCGGCGGAAAGGGGCGGGCGGCGGATGGCTCTGCGGTTTGCGAACTAGATAGCCCTTGCATTGTTCACGCGTACCTTCATGTAGATTTATCATAGGATCTCACGGATAACGTCAAAAAGTCAAAAGGTCTAAGGGGTATGCTAGAGAGCGTTTCAACTAAAAGATCCCTTCGCCGTTATGTTGGCACCACTGTCAGTGTCGCTGTCAGTGCTTAAATTCGTGTTGCCAGATTGTGAAGATTATATTACTTAATAATGTAATCGGTATTTACCGTATAATAAATACGGTAAATACCGATAATTACGGGTAAATCTGTACACATAGCAACCCTCAACGCTGTTTTGACAGGTAGACAGTGGATACAACATAATGGCGAAGGGAACTTTTAGTTGAAATGCTCTCTACAACCAATCAACTCCTTTCAGTAAAGAAAATAACGCTACCTACTTTGACGACTGGCTAGATCACTAATGTTGAGTGAATCATCCATGCAGGGAAACTCTAAAAGCTCACTCATGGCTTTTCGTTGGCATGGAATTTTCTTCAAAATTATTTTATATTGTTGACGCCGATGATGAAGGAAACAGAGTGATGTGTGTGTTATATCCGGTTACACTGGACTGAAAAATAACTGGTTCCCCCACATAAGACCAAATCGGTCCTTGTCGCTGAAGCGACAGACGGTTGCCACGTCTTCGGAGGTCGCGAAACGTTTTGCTACTCTTTGGCGGCATAACGCACATGTGTCGGTGCCAGTCACGTATTCAAAGCGGTTCTATGGTATAATGAATTACTTGTTCTCAGTACGCAATGACGTTTGATCACCGTTTGTCTAGAGCAGGGGTTCTCAAACATTTTTTTTCAGGTACGACTAAAACCAATAGGTTTCGCGGCGTACGACCTTTACATACAAGAAGCTAATAATAATACATTATTATCTCATCAATCATCATCAATACTAATAATAAATCTGTAAGAGATGGTCATGGAGTAAGTTGCTTTGTTTTTTGAGATATTGGGTTTGTAGACTCTGTGTATGATTGTAAAACTAAATTTACGATTTTTTTAAATCATTTCTGTTTGTATGTATGTTCCACCATAACTCTTAAACCGATCATCTGAATTCGATGAAACTTAGTACAAGCACATTTACCTACACGGGACACAGGATAGGCTAAATAAAATTCAGTTCCGGTTACGCTAAGATGTGGCCCTCATACAAACCGAGTTGTTCCACGCGCCGAAATAAAGGTACAGTAGCGGGTACTTTCTTCTTTTCAAATACGGATTTCACGCGAGCGAAGCCGCGGGCAAAAGCTAGTTGGATAATATATTCTTAACTTTTTGGAGATTAGCATCACACCAAAGTTCAATCAATGATTCTCTTTCCTCGAATGTAAGGATCTCGGAATCGAACCTAAAAATAGATTTCTTATCGATTTTAAACATATTTATATTACTACGAGCATTTGACAGTGGGTTTTTATTTTATATCGCTAAGAACATCAGAATTAAAATTATATTTATGTTCATGAACAAAACTTTCTAAATTAGGATTATGACACTTTTTATTGCCGCTTGTAACATTTTGTAGAGCATAATGATTATAATTTTTTCTGCGTACCACCTCGAAGCAGTCCGCGTACCACTGGTGGTACGCGTACCACAGATTGAGAACCGCTGAATCTAGCTAGAGAGAGAAAGAATATTTCCATACATAACACAACTGGTTGCGAAAAGTGGTTCCGAGCGAACTGAGAACTAGCGGAAAGAGTGCTCTCCACAGATAACTTTTGGCAAACTTCTACTACTTCTACTGATACAGATCTGAACTGATACCTATCGCTGGTTCGTCTTTAAACAAACATTGCGAAGCACATACCTATCAAAATGATGCACGCACTGAAAGTTCCCACCCCAGCGCGGAGGTAACATTTAAGAACAACGTACAAGAGATAACTCCCACCAATCCATCACTCGGGACGCTCTGAGAACTTCATTAAGCGGTGGCTCGTCTCATATTCAATTTGAAAAACAAATAGTCGAGCACTCGGCACATTTGTTTCGAGCCGTCGTCGTCGTGGTCTCGGCGAGGTCGTTTTCTTGCGGGCCCCTAAGTCGAATGTAATTGTTCAGTGCTTCAAACCCTTGGTTCGTAATGTAAATGAAGAGAATTAAGCAAGAGTTGAGTTCTATCCAGCCCAACAGCGGAGTCACTGATGATACTAATGTACTTAAATTGTACATACATCCCGAAGCAGATTCCGATAACGACAATGTACACACAGAACGAACAGGCAACTTCGAGCCAGATGTAATGATGCTTTTATTGAGTACCTTTAGCAGCAAGGAGAGCAAACATATATCGACAAATCTGAACCACAAATCAAATAACAGTGTAAGCGGTTCCCACTTGCTGGCACTGCCAAGATTACAACTCGTAATATTCATCAACCAGCACAATCACTCATCGAGAACATCAAAATTATCCGCCAACTGGCATAAATGAATGAATGCCTCTTCAAGCAATTATTGCACTTGTTGTCATGCTAATTAAGAGCCACGAGTTGGTGGTGGGTGACAAACACGACGAGAAATGTCAATCATTATAGATGTTAGTTGGATAAACTACTGACAGTTCAGAAGTAACGGAATTTAATTAGGACTAATCGGTAGTGGTCAGACAGCCATAGTTCCATGATGAAGAATAATTGAGTTTATTCGGAGAAATAGAGCTACATATATGTCGATTTTCAGAGTGGGCCCCATACTTTAGAGAACCGAAAGCTTCTCCAAAACGTCTCTGTTATACTAAAATATGGGAAATACCTCCCCGATATCTTCCCTTATTCCTGCAATCACCACACCTTCAAATCAAGGCACAGGGACATGAATGACGCAGATTTTAACCTTTCGGCTAACAAATTTAAGGAAAACGTCTATTTTTATGCTTTGTATTTAACATTTAAGCATAATATTCGTCAAAAACTGTTCAAGCTCTTGGTCAAAGTTTCCAGAAATATTTTTAGGTTCTTTACTTCCTCCCATACATCAAGAAGAAAGCGTAGTGCTCACGATTGCAACAGCTCAATAAACCGACTGGCACATCTAACGGACGTGCAAGAATGCTCTACATCCGACAAATTCATAAGGCTCTCTTTGAATGGACGTACTCTAGCGCGCCCGGACAATGCCGCTGCAGTAATAGAGGTTTGCAGCGCCAGAACCTCACATAATCACAAGAAGATGCCACTCGCAAGATAGGGAGGCTCTTGAAAAATCTGCCCGCTGGATCACAATACCCGCACGCCGTAATAAAAACCTAGTCGTCGTAATAAAGATACAAATTGCCTGGCCTCGTAACATGCTGGTTTAGCTTCGGTTTATACCACTCCATATTCAGCCGATTGGAACGATATCTCTGCGTTTCTCACTAAGATGATTGGAAGGTGGTAATCAAGTTAGATAGAAATAAGAAATATATGTCGAGTAGGTTGCATCTTCATAGTATGGCGCAATTTCCTGCGTTCAGTCAGATTGTACGATTCCATATTATTGAATCTTATGCTGCCGTGACCAAAAATGTATTTAGTATAGGCCACTAGAGTTTACTTGAGATTTTTAATATTTTATGTTTACTTTCATAGATGTCTCCGCTTTCTTTGTCATGTAAACGCAACTTGCAGGCAGCGCCGCGGGCTCGCACGATCCCATACGTCGTCTGCGGTCTACTAAATCATACTCGCAGACCCAAGTTACTGCACGCGCCGCCGGCAGTACTACCGATGTCGCACTCGCTAAGAAATCGTTCTAGACTTATCGATTCCCACGACGGAGGCATGGGAATCGAGGTTTGGTGAGAGCTTCCAAGTGCGAATTGATGATTTCTTACATATACGTGTGGAATATATAACCAAATCCAAAACAGAATTATTGCTTACTAAATCTAACGATTGTGTGATGTTAAACGGAAGGCGTGTGGTGGCGTGCCTTGGGAGAGGCCTATGTCCAGCAGTGGACCGATACGGGCGATCATGATGATGAAGAAGGCGCATCGCAATGGCACCCTCCGTGTTACACGGAACTAAATCAAATAGATACCGATTGAAAAGTAAATAGGTATGGTATCTATGAAGTATGTAGGTACCTACCTAAAAATTGTATTCTGTTTTGCTATGTTTTTCTCAAAATTGTATTTTGCATTATCGTACTGTGTTTAATCTTTTCATTCAATAAACTCTTATATTATATCATATTAGATGGGAGAATAGCTGAGAATAGCAAACTGGGTCAAAAACAAAGAATGCAATAATCACAACATTAAAAACCATAAGATGCATTGAGGTAAGTTCTGTGACTATCGATAAATAATTACATTTTAATTGTAAATATTTATAATTTGTGAATTTTTTGTTTATTTTTTATCTATCTAAAAGCTTTGAATTTCCGTGTGAAATAAATAAATAAATATAAATTACCTAAAACTTTTAAAACGTCCATTGCAATTTCCGCTTTAACTTGCAATGGTCTTCCGGTGAGTGTGTTCCCTTAGCTCCTATATGATGGGGGTCTTCAAAAAGTGTGCCAATAATATCGACGACAACCTTTTTGTCCAACTTATCGCTGGCATGGCAATTTCCGCTTTAACTTGCAATGGTCTTCCGGTGAGTGTGTTCCCTTAGCTCCTATATGATGGGGGTCTTCAAAAAGTGTGCCAATAATATCGACGACAACCTTTTTGTCCAACTTATCGCTGGCATGGCAATTTCCGCTTTAACTTGCAATGGTCTTCCGGTGAGTGTGTTCCCTTAGCTCCTATAAGATGGGGGTCTTCAAAAGGTGTGTCAATAATATCGACGACAACCTTTTTTTCCAACTTGTCGCTATCATGGCATCTCACTAAGCGCGATTTCACAATTAGTGTTGGCTGTGTTTGATTTATCCGATGGGCTCCTAGGGGCGCAGGCACACGAAGCGTGCCAGTTTCGCTATAAACAAATTTCCAAAGCATGGGCTGTCGTCGAAAAGGCTTAGTGTAGTGTGTCCCCCCAGGAGACCAGCGGGTTGGAGTGATTCTGCATGCGCTAGCGTTTTGTCAGGTTCTAGTCTAGCACCGGCGGACGGTGCATACGCACTCGTAATTTCTGCAGCTCACATAAAAGATATGCCATTCGCTACGCCGCTTCAGGGTCGTCTCGACGGGTCCTTACCTCGGACAGACCTACGCGATCTAGTACCGGCTGCAAGCCAATATCACATCTCAGCATTCCACTAACTTTGTCTGTCCTATCAGCCGAGTTGGCCACCATCAATAATTCTATTACGGCTAACTTTACGAGACGCCTGGAATAATATTTTACGCTCCATTCATTCTTGCGCGCTTGACGTATGTACTCAATTTCCCTGACTATTCCAAAAATGCAATTTACTTTTATTTGACGCACACCCGCGTTCGCCCTCCAACTTAAAACTGTGGAGCACGAGCGACGTTTTATCTTAACTCTACAAACGTCTACTCTGCATAAATTACTATGTTTGTTCTGTAAAAATGTGGGCGGTTTCTTTCTGCATAGGAGCATTTATCAGAGATCTTCTTATCATTATTTATTGATAACATTGTTTAGTTAAAAAAAATATATGCAAGATTCTGGCAAGGATAGAATAAGCTAAGTCAAGTACCTCACATTCGTCTTAGTGTCATGCCACCCAGCTTTAGAAGATGATACGATACCGCTGCTGCCTCGGGAGCCATGGCGCTGCACCACCGCACCGGTAGTCGAGATGGTAAGATATTGTAACAGACATTATTACGTTCAGATTACCACTGCAGCGAGCGAAGCCGCATCTTGATATGCCATGAAATATTAATAGTATTGACATTCAAACGGTATCTCCTAGTCCTCATTGTAATTAGTACAATGACAGAACCGCAATTACGTGACAGCTTTAGATCTAAGTAGTAGAGACAAATTGAAAGTTTAGGCGTTATCAATTATTTAAACATGTAGTGCGTGGGGACAGCCATACAAGTATCGTTAAATGTATCCCATCGTTACTTGCTAAAGGAAATAAATAGTTACGCGTATCTAATCGTCTGCGTCTACTAATAAAGTAAAACCAAACTCAACCATTAAAAAATTCACAGATCTCATGCATTACATGACCTTCGGGTACATTGGAAATGACTTTTAGGAAGTATTCAAATATAAGCATATAGCGAGTCGTCGACTGTGGGCGTGAAAATATCCTGGTGTGCCTGAAGCGACGAACTCAAAGAGCGAACACACTCCAGATTCTAACAGCGCGCACCTGTTCACTATATAATTACTTCTACTCCTCTAAATACTAACATGTATTCGGCACACGTATGAAAGCTCGCCTCTGGAATAATCTGCCCGTGCATTTACACTCCACTACGTCTATGAATGTATGGTAAATTTGAGAAATCTTTTCCTATTCTTACTGAAGTAAATACATTTTTACTAGCATACATACTAGCTACATATTGCACTAGCTTTTACCCGCGGCTCGCGGTAAAGTCGGTTTAATAGCAAATCCGATTTAAACGGGAATATGATAAACGATAGCTTCTTTTGTATTTTCTCTCTCTCTCTCCCTGAACCCTTTCTTCCTCCCTCTCTACCTAACTCTCTCGCTTCCCCTCCGTTCCCCTCCCGCCCCTCGCTCTTCTCCATCCCCCTCTTTCCCCTTCTCTTTAACCTCGTTATCTGCCTACCTTTCTACCTAATTCCCTCCTTCCCTTCTCCCTTCTCCCTCGCTTCCTCTTACTCCCCCTCTTTCCCCCAACCGCACTCCCTCCGCCACCCTCGCTCCTTTCATCTTCCCCACCCACCTCCTTCCTACCTCTCACACTTTCCCCTCCTCCCCCTTTCTTACCCTCTTCCTCCTCCCTCCCCGACCTCCCTCCTCCCTCCCCTCCCTCCCTCCACCCTCCCCTACCTCCCTCCTCCCTCGCCTCACTCGCTCCTCCCTTCCTATCTCCCCTCTCCTCCAATTCACCCCTCCCTTCTCTCCCTAGCTCTCTCTCCCTCCGACACTTCTATCCCTCCCTATCTCAGTCCTCGTTCAACCATCTATACCCCGCAGCGTCCCCTTCCCACCCTCACCACTCAGCCTCGTTCGTCGCCCCTCTTCTCAACGCCCCCTCCCTCATCTCCCACCCATCTTACACACCTCCCCTACCCTAAATCCCTTCCACCTGCTCCATCTCCCTACCTCCCTATACTCAATTTTCAAGTCTATGCATACACGAAAACCATTTTAACAACTCACACTGCAAGATAAAGACGACACGAAACTCGCGTCATGGAAAATTAAAAAAAATCATAACTCCCAAAATTTTCACTTTTTTCAAACAATTCAAAAAACATCCCCAGATATTTATCAATCTACAATATAAAAATATAAAAGTTTAAAATATATATTTAGAAATACGTTTAAAAATGCCCTTTTTAAACCCCCTAAAAACGGCTATTTTAAGCGGTTTTTTTCGATTTTCTCAAAAAATCTCAAGTTTTTAAAATATTTTTTTTCACAGTCTTCTAGGTCTTTTGAGATCCTAAATATTCACGTAACCTTAAAACTCACGACACCAGGGTCATTTCGCACTTTTCTGGAAATCAAGGCCTATACTTAAGCGATCGAAAAGTCATTTCCAATGTCAAAAAACTCAATACATCAGGGTAATATTTAATTACATCTTGTTCACCAAGGTGTTGAGCGCTGATATCACGGATGTTGTAGGTAGGTGATGTAGCCAAAAGTGCCAGTTTCCATAAAAAAAAATGAGCGCAATATATCCTTCGTTTAAAGCAATTTTCCTCAAACAGCCACGTTTAATAATAGGACCACTGAATAATAGGACTAAATCGAAGAACTAAATAGTCATGAAACAAGTTTAGTATTTCTGGCGCCGCTCTAGCTGTGTCGCAGTGTTTCAAAGATGGGAATAATTTGGTATTCACCGACTACAGATAAACGATTAATTGAGACTAGCCACATTATCCGGTGAGCTTCAGGTGGACGGACAAATCAAACAGATGCCGGTCATTACTACCTCTAATGATCGCGTGTTAAAGAGAAGTCCACTCAAGAAGATGCCGACCTTTTCGAAATGGTTCTGATTTATTTTTCACAATTTTGAATCTGTGTTTTGAGCACGTATGGTTAACTTAGTTCGAATAAATATTTCTGTTAGATGTGAGATAAAACATATCATGAGAGAGACATCATATCTTGTATTTCTTAAAATGTTATGCCACTTTATGTCGAAGATTTTTACGAATATGGACCGTTTTGGGCACGTCAGAAAAGTTCCGATAAAGCCATTAACATTAAATTTTCCGAGAGTGCAATTCTAAATCGACCCGCTCTAACACTGTCCGATGTGCCAATAGCAGAAGCAAGGCTGCGACGCACCATCACGAGTTGCCCCTCCGAACCTGCCACTTGACGAATTCCTTCCTCCGTGAGAAGTTTTACGATAACTTTGATTTGTGTCGCCGTAATTAAAAGTAGTGCTGCCGATAAGAAGCAGTCGGCAGGTTGAGGTGTGGAGCGACTCCTACTAGTTTCGGCTGAGGGCTGATATGAAATACCTTCATTAGTGACAGAGTTTAATTGGAATTGCTTGTACGTTAAGACGGTGGGAGATAAACCTTCTTAGAACACGTTCTTGCGTTATGAAATGTCTTACGCAACGACAGCTTCGCAAACTGTTGTGTGCTTCGATCGATGGGCATTATTTCCAAAAATTTAATTTCATATCCACGTGTACACACGTGTATCTTAGAAATAGTCTAATCAAAGTTTTGTGTGTCTAATAGACGAAACGTGTCGGATATTGTCAACTCTAACTACTAATCGTAAATGGACTGGATTACATACATACATACCACACGCGGTATCCCGACAATCGAAGTAAGCAAAGTAATCGGTGTTGTGCTGCAAGTAGTTTTGTAAATTACAGTGAAACACCGGCCACCACGTTTAGCAATGTATTAGGACAAAATAACTAGGAGCAAGTAAGCAGCAAGTAAGGCACGAAGATCGACCTACTGCATGCCTCGGTGGAGAACCTTGCCAATGTGAGAGGTGGCTATCCTGTCGCCCGGAACCTTGTCATTATCCTTAAAAAGGTTCTCCTTCATAATGTATTACGTACGAGACAAAACATTAATCAAAACTACACTTCGTCACAGTCAAATTCGTTGGATATGGCTATCTCTAACTGTAGGTCTGTAGGCTGTGACAGAGCAGATACTTCGTAAATCGGTTCTTTATACCAAGAAACTGTAAAAAAAACACCGTACACTTAACCAAGTCTCTAGTTTGTTATTTAAACTGCATCAGACCTTCAAGATACGCAAGACGGAAGAAGCTACAGACTCGCGGGTCGCGCGAGACACATTAGTACCAAGTGTTGTGCAGGGATCGACAAAGCGGCCGCTCAGTTTCTTCGCATACCTACATATATCGTAAGTGTAACTACAAGACAACTTCAGACTTTTTCTCTATAAAACGGTTTATTTCAAAACTTTGAAAATACTAGTATGTCTTAATGTTTATCGCCATAATATTAAAGTTATTCTAGGCGTTACCGTTTTCGTTTGCTTCATAATTATTATGGGAGTTATTAGTGGTAGGTAGGTACTTATTAGGAAACATAGAAACATGCCTCAAAATTTCCAACACCAAGCAGATAATTCGCCAACCAAAATGTCCCTACAATACATACGACTGCATAACATACAACATCCCCCAAGAGCATAGAGACGTATGCCACTGTGCAGGATTGACCTGTTCAGGTCAACGCTAATTATTGCGCGGATCAAGGCGGCGGCGCCCTCGTCGCGCCGCAACCTTCGCAGCCACGTGGCTGACAGCTGTTTCCTAATACTTTCAGCGCAGAAATAACTTTTTTTTTATATAGGCGCGACATATGTCGCCGAGACACCCATAAGGTGACTAACGACGCCTATGGAAACTCGGACGAATGCGTGGTCGCAAATGCCATGCTGACCTGACAGGTGCCTGTTCACGCCTCTCTTGAAGGATCAGAGACCGTACTTGTTACTTAACTCTATATTGTCTACACATATTGAGAAGATTAGAAATATTGTATAGATTGCTGAAAGGTAACACCCAATCAAAGGTGTTGCCAAATTGTTTACACCACCAAAGATTCAGAGTTCTTCATCCTCTTATCACTAAAACTGATGGGCGTCATTATATGTTCATAGCACGTCAACCATGGCGTTCACGCACGGCAACCCACGCTACGTAAGTGCGTCAACACTTTTTGCTATCGTAATTTCTGCCCAAAATCTGTTGAATTAGTAATCCGTTGCCAAAACCGCAGAGCCAAGAAAGGGCCGTTTGCATTAGAGCCGATTAGCCCGACCCCGGCAATAAAGTTAGCTAAATACTTCGACAAACACAACTTGGGTACTCACCGTCGTCGCTACTTCCCAAGAATTGCTCCACAGTGTCGCAGAATCTGAAAAAAAAGAGACAACGGTTTATTTGATGTGCCGGTCATCAGCCGCGCGGAGTTTGGTTTGCTCAAATTTTTCCGAATTCCGGGAAACTTTGTTAACTTGATTAAACAACGCGGATTAAAGCAACTAGAAGAGGCCGAATGCCGATTTATGCGTAGGAATTTGGTAGAATTTAATTAAAATAAAAACAGCCGGCTGTAAGCCGTCGAATCCGTGATGATATATTATTAACTATCGATCGCAGCGTGTCGTCAAATTTAATGTACTTTTTTACACTTCCAAGAGGCTTTTTGTTAAAGGGGCGTATACGGTCGTTACGATGCACTTTTAGGCGCCGCCGCATTCCTGCCAATTTTGTGAATTATATTTGTTTTGATTTATAATAACGGCGTTTTAAGTGTTTGTTTTGTGGTTGCCAGTCCTGCCGAGGCCGGCGAAGTGGTGTGGTGCGCGGCGGGGTGGAGAAAGATGAAATTCTCGAAACTATTTTTGAAGAAATAACTTGCGAGGGTGGTCCGCCACTCCCCTGGAGATTTATTTTCGTACTTGGCGGGTTTTAAATATTTTTGTTTTTGTGTCCGCCGCCGAATATTTTAATACGAGCGGAGAATTAATTTCCTCAAATGTCAATAGGAAAAAATCTCGGCCTCTCTAGAACTGCATGCTCATGTTTCCAGAAAGTTATTACCTTTCGAGCAAAACTAAATTGCTTAAAAGTTATACAGAAGCACTGTTAACTTTCTGAATGTGCATTTTTAATTAGTTTATCGTACAAGCAATGTTATAATGCGGCTAAATAATATAAATAAATATATGATGTATAATTTGTTGCTCTGTAATCAAATTAGAAGGTACACACAGGGGAACACAAAGCGAAGATAGGCTAGAGCGCTGAATCTCTCTCGAACTCCGAGTTATGAAGAGTTGCAATCAAGTAAATTTGCAAGTCACTTGGCTCTTAATTAACATTTGCATCCAAATCGTCTACAAATTACTCCCCCTCGACCTCCGGCCCCAATATATTACTGAATACATCTTGAGTTCTTATATTACTAGGTGGTAGGGTTTAACCCGCCCGGGTTGTTACCACCGGACTGAATGAAAGGTCGGTCGAAACGGCTACGTAAATAGTTTGTGTTTTACGTCCAGTTCAGTTCGACCGGAGGGAAGCACTGACGTGGCACCAAGTTCACCCGGTGTTATGGACTGACAACACGGATGTTGTAGGTGATGTAAGCCAACCGTGTCAGTTTCCATAAAAAAAAAAGTCCAACAGTCTTATAGTTTGAACTCGATGTATTTCCAAATACTATGCTACCATATTTTTCAATGAGCGATTACCTTAGAACGAAAGAGAAGAAGATAAGTATACAACAAACATGAAAGCAATGTCTGGTGCGAGGTCTGGTGGTCACCAAGGCAACAAACAAAAATAACAAAACACAATAGAAATCCACAATAAGTAATCTAATGAAGGCTTGAATAAAAAAACCACCACAATACGTTCAAGGAAAATAATAGCAAAAAATTACTAAAAAAAACTGTGAAACAAAAAAAAAGTTTTAAAAAACATAAAACCGACTTCCTTAAAAAAGTAAAACTAAAAAACTATTTAAAATAAAAATATAAAAACCGCCTTCAAAAATATATGAAATAAAAACCTAAAAAAAAACCGAACCCTAGAGTTGAAGGCGGTGCTAAAAAGGCTACACAAATCACAAAGGATATTATCATCCACTCATGTTTTCTTTCATGCATCATTTTTGCTTGCTTTAGCACCGCCTTCAACTCTAGGGTTCGTTTTTTTTTTAGGTTTTTATTTCATATATTTTTGAAGGCGGTTTTTATATTTTTATTTTAAATAGTTTTTTAGTTTTACTTTTTTAAGGAAGTCGGTTTTATGTTTTTTAAAACTTTTTTTTGTTTCACAGTTTTTTTTAGTAATTTTTTGCTATTAATGTACTCGGCGGAATCGCTCGGCCTTCGGCCTCGCGATTCCGCCTCGCTTTCCAATCCGCTCTTGACCCAATTAAAATAGGACCACGTCAGCTTCGATAGCTCAGTGGTGCAGACAGTCAACTGTCGCTATTGAATGTTAAGCAACGCTGGGTGCGGTCAGTACTTGGATGGGTGACCGCTGACCGTTGGAGGCTGACCGAGGTTCGGATTCCTCGTAAAACTGTAGGTCCCTTCCCTCCTAATCTTGAAATGAAATGAAAATATACTTTATTGTACACCGTATAAAAAGGTTACAAAAGGCGAGTTTAATGCCTTGCGGCATTATTTACGAACTAACCTTTGGGATGTGGAACAGACGTAGGGGCGGACAAGGCAGTACTAAACCGGGAACAGTTGTATGAAATATAAATACACACATATACAAATTGTACAAAGATACATACAATCAATATAAATCCTTACATATACATAATTACATATATACAATAAGAAATATACATATTATAATATACCTACATCAACTCTTATATACTATACATACATACTTATATTAGTAGGGTTTAACCTGCCCGGGTTGGTACCACCGCACTGAATTAAACGTCGGTCGAAACGGCTATGTAAATAGTTTGTGTTTTCCGACCAGTTCAGTGTAGTCAGCACGATCAAAGGGGGAAGCACTGACATGGCACTTAGTTTACCCGGTCTTATGGGCTGACATCACGGACGTTGTAGATGATGTTGCAGAACTTAGTAGAATGGACAGACATAAACGTGTTACGGAACCCTACTTTTATTATAAAATAACCGTCGGAGGACCTTGGTTGAAAATTGTGAAATTTAGTAGAACGGACAGACATACATTTGTTACGGAACCCTACTTTTACTATAAAATAACCGTCGGAGGACCTTGGTTGAAAATTGTAAAATTTAATAGAACGGATAGACATGCATTTGTTACGGAACCCTACATTCATTTTGAAATAAATGTTAAATTTAGTAGAACAGACAGACATGCATTTGTTACGGAACCCTACATTCATTTTGCAGAACTTAGTAGAATGGACAGACATAAACGTGTTACCGAACCCTACTTAACAGTTGCACTCCGGGAGTGCCGGCAGATCCCGTGCCACTCTAACTTAACCCTTAATGCAATGACTTAAGGTTTCATTTTAAAAATGACGCTGACGCGATGTCGCGAGTTATACATTTTTTACCCACCTAAAAAAGTGCCAAGCGCCGCTAAAGAAGTTTTCACTTCAAAAACCTCACGTTATCCCCTTTCAAATAAAAAAAAAAAAAATCAAAATCGGCCCACAATTGACGGAGTAATCGCGTAACAAACATCCAAAAAAAGAAAACATACCGTCGAATTGAGAATCTCTTAGGTCTAAAGTAAATTTCTCGTGAAGACAAATGCAACGAGCCCAAACACGATGGGTTTATCATGTGTAGTTTAGGAGTTCCTATGGCCACCTTCTGTCTCCATCATCAGACCAGCTCGATGGTACTCGGTACAGTAGGTACCGGTCAGGTACCATAATAAATTAAGCGCACCTGGCCGGTCGGAAAAGATAAAAAATTTCAAATTTAGAATATTCATGAAACAAGGGTCCGAATATGTATCACTAGTATATCGATTCATGTATTTCAACAGGACAGAGAAAATTTCAAAATATTAGGTATTTAATACTTTTTAGTTCTTTTTTTTTGTTTTTTGGAAATGGGTTTAATATTTTTTAAAACAGTTTTTATTTCATTCTTTTTAGTAATATTACATAAAAAAGAATAATCGAAATCGAATAATCGAAAATCGATTGAAGTGGTACAGAATTATTCGCCATATGTGTCAGACTGCAAATTGCTGAATAAGTCCACATCACAAAAGTTTTGCTGAAGGTAACCACACACCATACTAATTTATCAAACTGAAAATTGCCGAAAACGACCACATCACAAGTTTTGCTGAAGGTAACCACACACCATAGTATTATGCTGATTTTTCGAAAACCACTGAACCAATTTCGATAAAATTGAAATGGGACCACCTCGGAAGTATGACCTAACTAACAAAAAAAGAATTTTCTAAATCGGCCCTCAATTGACGGAGAAATCGCGTAACAAACATACAAAAAAAAGATAAAAAAAATAAAAAACATACAGACGAATTGAGAACCTCCTCCTTTTTTGGAAGTCGGTTAATAAGCAAGAAAGATCTCGACACGAGACTTTTTATAGACAAAAAAAAATATCCACAAGAAAGAGCAGCTCATCTCGGCACAATAACGAAATTAGGTCGTCCGTAATATTAATGACGTTATTAATTTGTAGACGGTGTTAATTCGTTCGCATTCTCGCCTTTTTGTACAAATTAATCAACACACGAAATAATCTGTGAATTAATCAGCGATACAAAGGCGTAGAGAAAAATGGCGGCAAAAAGTGTCGCGCGCTCTGACTCCTACGCCTGTTGGTTGTAGAACGATCTACACAATGTTCTCAGAAGTCTGAATGTGTGGTTGTTAGGAATCGTACAATCTTTGAGTGTAGCAAAAAATATCATCAGTTCGACAGGTTGGCTGATTGCCGATCACACTGGATTGTAAATTATAAGACCAAAGCCACGTGAAGTAACGACGAGATCCAGTGCAATTTCATTGAGTGGACACACTCATCTGTGCACTCCAGGATTAAATCCTCTTTGATTTAGAGACCGGCGCGTCAAATCTACTAACGTTCCTTAAAACAGATATTTTTATTTTGCAGTTGTAAAAGAACTAGTCCATAAAATCCATCATTACAGAAAAATAAATTTAGAATTAGTTTCCCTCTCGATGACGTCAAATAACAACGTGACACCATTGCCAACTAACATGCTTATTCACTTCATAACTTCATCACTACCGATGGAACCATAAAACTCAACTATAAAACTCCACTTGTTTCAAGTGAACGTAAGAATAAAACCCGCATTGACGGCGTGTGTAATAATTGCGCAATTTGCATAGTCCTCTAACTTGTCCACGTTATTACGTTTTTGTTGCCGGCATCATTAGGGTTTTCTTTAATGTGTTCTTCGAAGGCAGCAAACTTCTAGAAAACGTCACCGACGACGTCATTTCCTTGACCTTGTGCGACGCGCTTAAAGTAAGTGCCCCGGATCTTGAGATTCTCCGAAAGAAATTCTCCGAAAGAGTTCCGCAGAGCTCGGAAAATCCACAGCGAAATGTCAAGAACGAATTTCCGAATTCCGATCTTATTGAGACACGCAAAACGAACAATATAAGTATCGTGTCCCGAACTCACAACTAAGAGCAAGTGTCCGAGGTCCTCGTAAAACTGTATAAAATATCGTTGTATTTAATGAAGTTTGTAATTTTAATGAATTTTGAAATATTTTATGGCGTGAGAGCACTCCTGCCCCGCCGCGCCGCGTGAAATACATCAGCCTGATAATACTTTCGAATATAAATACTCTACGCGTGTAATTATTACGTATCGATTAGATTGGGCCTTTACCGGTTACATTCGATATTTTAATTTAATATTATAAATGTACAGTGGTCCGCGGCATACCTATTATAGTATCATAAGGTGAGCTGAGTCGATTATTGACCACAAAATATTTTCAAATATTTAAAATCCTCAGGTCAGTTCCTCTCCATCGACGTTATCATATTTTATTTTGGAAGACTGGAGCTTTTTGGTGATATGGTGGAAATGAGTAAACATGCCAAAATTTATTCTGCCATGGTGGAAATGAGTAAGATGAGGAAAGCGTGCAGGCAACCACGTACAAGGTACTCATAAGAAAGAAGCTATTTACGACTTCGGCAGAAAGTTAAAAGCAGACGTGCATCTCACATTTGCGCCAAGCATTTGAAGCATTTATACTGAAGCTAACGCCGCACGTCCTTTTTATTTCCTCAGAATTTATCAGCCGCAGCTTCATTCATAGAGTCCTGCATCGCGTCGTAATAAAGTGCGGGATGAAAAATATCCGGATTATAACATGGGAGCGATCGTAGGGCGCAGATAACGGCGGTAGACATAAATTATAGTGCGCCACGTACGCCGTGCAACATGAAACCCAGATTCGGGCAGGCAACGCTGGAACTCACTATTACACACTACTATCATAAACAAAATCTTAATGACGTGCAAACATTTCGCATAAGTAAGACTATCGAGAATCAATATAATCTTAAAAAATATTAAAATGCCAGACACCAAAAGGGTGATAGCAACGCAAGCATTACTTCCGAATATTGAAGTACTTGAAACAAAATAAATGGGAAAAGGAAAATGTCTAATCCACGGAACAAGCGATTTACAACCAGAATCCACCTAAAAAGAAAGCTAAAGTATAACAAAAATGTAATGGTTAGATAAGATACAGAAAAATGGCCAAATTGAAGTTTTAGGTGTAAAAAAGTATCGCGGCGTCGATGTCGGTGTTGCGTGGTGAGTTAAGAGAGAAGCACGTAAGTGCGACTAAAATCAAATAAGAAAGCGTTTAATTCACGTAGAAAGGGTTCAAGCGCACAACCAATAAAATATAGCATTTGGACAGATGTTAAATTATGACATACATAGGTACACGTAGCAGGAAGCTGTTTAGAAAGTACAGCCGACATGAAATGGAAGGAACGGCACGATCTAAATTGTATAAACGGAGTGTTGGATGCGTCGGAATGCCTGCTACATTATTTCCTAACTGTGCGAGCGACCTTCTGCTCAGAATATGTGCTCTAGCTGAAAAATTGGGATACGGAGAAGAATATTTCCTGCCACTACATATGAAATAATAATAATCAATGTATAGCTGTCTAATGCTTGGTTGCATAAATGCACAGGACTAAAGGCGTAATTCTGAAATTATTCAGTTAATCATGATTTCATTACTCTTTTTTACAAACCACAGAACATATTAAATTATAGTAAGTACATCGTCATAAACTTCTTCATTAAATACTTTTAAATAAATGACCCGAAGTTGCCTTTTATTGAGTTTATATAAATTTTAATACATCCAGATTCGGATCCGGCGTTAAACGACCGACGACAAATTAAATAACAATGAAATTTCATTGTAATATGCACGCTAACATTTAATATGCAATTAATAACGTAGCTTTAATATCTTGTTAACCAAATTATGATTGTCCGAACTTGCCGGCGAATAAACTCCACATTTAACTGTTCCCGGTGTGACACGTTTAATAAGCTACAACTTAAAGCGACAAATGTTATTGTACTTTTAATTATTTCCGCGATAAATCTGCACAATTTCAGAGAAACGCTGACATTGTTGATGAAAATTATGTTAACCTTTGCGGTTGTATCCTGGATGAGAGCGCTAAATTCATGAGAAAATATTAGTTTTTATGCCATACATAGCGAAGCATTAACTTACCTCTTGCACAACAAAGGAAAAGTGTTAACAGTCTAGACTTCCCCGAGACGCCAGCTAACTCAGTGGCAGCATTCAAAAGTCCGAAAGTCCTTAGAGTTCATTAACAACTTGAAAGTCAATTTTAACTATCAAGTGTTCTTACTTAACATCAAGTTTCTCAGAATAGAATATTACCATAATAAGAATAAACTTTCGAATTGGTATCTGCATAGTCGGATGGAAGTTAGTTATATAAAACTAAAATATTGCCTCTATCAATAGAAATTCTAGTGAGTTGGAGTCCCATAGTTTTCGTAACATCCATAGCTTCTTATTTCTACTATAATGCATGACTTTCCGTCACCCTCTTTTTTTTTTTTTTTTTTTATTGACAGCGCGACATATGGCGCCGAGCCACCCATAAGGTGTCTAACGACGCCCATGGACATTCGGTCGTATGCGGTTGTATGTTTGGCCTGACAGGTGCCCATTCACGCCCCTCTTGAAGGACCCGAGACTGTACTTGGGGGGAAATATATGGGCAGGGAGAGCGTTCCAGAGTTTACCGGTTCTGTAGAGGAAAGATCTGCAGAATCGATTGGTACGCATCCGCGGTAAGTCCAGCGTGTAGGGATGCAATCCCTGCCTAGTGCGCGCCTCTTATTTCAACTTCATCTGTACCGGTATGTAAAAAGAAGAATTCAATATTCGATCATATTATTACTGGTGAAAGCTTCCACTGACGACACTTTCTCTAATTTCTCGAAACGCAAGTAGTCATTTGACAGTAGTAGAAAATCACCACAAGTTTGCACTGGTACGATCGCATAATTTTATCGCATCGTAAAACATCTCTGGCGGTGTCGATGGGAAGTAATTAGTGCTGTAATATATCGACAGGACGCCACCTGCCTGGGGCATCGACTACCACGCGCGCATTAGAACCGACCTGCGATACGCAGACTATAAGGTTTAATCTCACTGTAAAGAGATCATTCATAGAAGAAGAAATTCATTATTTTATTTTTATATGTTAGCAGGTACTAAGCATATAACCGCTTTATATTTCTTTATTATATAGATGCAGGGCCGAAAACGAAGATAAAAAAATACGTCCCGACCAGGATTCGAACCTGGAACTCCGGCTTGAGACGCCAGCGCGTTACCATTTCGCCATCGGGTCGATGACTTATTCACTCTAAATTTCGAACAGTTGCATCTTCTATAGTAGGTATTGAATCTTATCTATAATCTTATTATAAGATTAGAGAGTGTTCGGAGGAGCTGTTTAACGCGATCCCGCCGTCCCCATTCCACCTCCGCGTACTGGGTAGGGGATGCACCCCTATTCAATCGAGACGGATGCGTCCAATCGGTTCTGTAGGTCTTTTATTCACAGAACCGGGAAAATGTGGAACGCACTCCCTACCGATCTACGAGTATATCCTCCCAAGTACAGCCTGGGGTTTTGTCAGGCCGGCACAGCATTCGCAATCCCCGTGCATCACAGAATGTCCAGGGGCATCGTTAGACACCTAAATGTTGGTGAAACGATGCCACATGTCGCGCTATCCATAAAAAAAATATAGAATGTAAGTTGACGGAATGCAGGAGATTGCGTCATATCATACCTACTATAGAAGATGCAACTAGGTATTCGAAATTTAGAGACAATACGTCATCGACACGATGGCGAAATGGTAACGCGCTGGCGGCGTCTCAAGCCGGAGTTCCAGGTTCGAGTCTTGGTCGGAACTATTTTTTATCTTCATTTTCAGCTTTATGAAGAAAGAAATGTATATGAAACAATTGGTTAGGTTTCGTGCCGAAAATGGTACAAAGGACTTTTATGCATAATCTTCGCTATCCTTCTTTGTCTTCTTTTAATATTGCTTAAATCATATAACATTAATAATTCACACAAAATGTTTTATATTCAAGAGTAATATTTGGCATTTTCGTTAAACATAATTTTCTTTGCATTTCGTGCTTGCAGTCTATACCGGGGCTCGCGTATTGTTATGCGCATCAAATCCGACTTTATCCACCGGCATTATCCGATCTGCCTCCAACGTCTCCATTAAACTCGCGACCGCTTCAGACACTGCAGGAGCCGATCTAGAGTTATTAATCATCACGCATAAAATTAGCTACGTCAGAAGCTTCCATATTGGATTTGCACGAGCCGCGAAATATGCCTCTCATACAACCAAAGCATCTTCAGACACGATTGTGAATCTTATAGGCACATACATAAGAGCTATCTCTGGTGTACCGATATAAGGGAATGTTCGCCAAACGGTAGGTGCCCTGTGGGAGCTTTCGTCGTAGGATTTTCTCAGCTCAGTAATGATGTCAGCCGGTGGTTCTCTCAGGAAGATTTGTCAAATCCTGGAGGAATATTTAAAGCACATACCTACGTGTTTCTTGTTTTATTTTCCTGTCTTTGAAATATTCAACTACCAAAGCTGCCATGAAGCGATTTGTTTAAAATCCTATAAATGCCATTATTTTTTGAGTTTCATATATTGATCTACCGGAAAATGTCTACACATTATGTCCTAAAATAAAAATGCAGTTCCAAATCAACAGATAAACCTCTCTTCCCTTCACACTTTCACCAAAAAAAGTCAATATGTCGCCCATGTACGCGCATACTGCCTGAGTTATAGAACCCCATGACCTTATGGAAAGTGCTGAGAAAGCCGTCGCGTATGGGAAGCGACTGTCTTATCGGTGCGGTGTATCGAGTTGTCGCCTTGTATCTGTGTTGTGGGCCTCAGTGCGCGGTACATGGTGCATAATGACGGCGAGATCATGACGGATGGGACGTAGAAGACAATCGCATGTGTGGCGTTCGGCTGGTATGAGGGCGTGTGAGGATGTATAGTGTGAAAGAAAGAAGATTTGTATTGCCCATCGCGTGTAAAAGAAATGAATCGTTCTCGATAGCTTCAAGTGAGAATTTCCTAATAAATAAAGCGAAGTTTCTACGGCCGACTTGTAACTCGAGAACCACTTTATCGATTTACATAGGTACTGTTTTCACTGTTACATTCTGTCACTTCTCAAGATTGTTTTAGGCTATAAATCATAACGCTACGCCATCGGCGGCCTGAGCTGTGAGCAAAAAGTCACGCGAAGCGAGGCGTCGGGCAAAAGCTAGTTTTGAATTTATTGGAAATTGAGAAAGATATAAACATATTCTCCTCGATTCAATAAAATTCTAAAATGTCCACAATCCGATCCCAAATATCGTAAACTCAGAAAATAATTATCACAAATTGTTCATAGTAATTCATGGAGACAAAATTATTATTAAGTATAACAATTTTATTTTAACAACAAATTTGTACCGTGTGGGGCCGGTACTTTAAAAGAATAGACCCACTGCATCGCTCCCCGTGTATGTCGTAAAAGGCGACTAAGGGATATGACTCCCTTCTTATATTACTAGGTGGTAGGGTTTAACCCGCCCGGGTTGGTACCACCGCACTGAATGAAAGGTCGGTCGAAACGGCTATGTAAATAGTTTGTGTTTTCCGTCCAGTTCAGTGTAGCCGGCACGACCGAAGGGAAGCACTGACGTGGCACCAAGTTCAACCGGTGTTATGGGCTCACATCGCGGATGTTGTAGGTGATGTAGCCAACCGTGTCAGTTTCCATAAAAAAAAATAAAAAAATCTAGTGGAATTTAGGGAAGAATAAGAAGCTAAAGTCTACGTTTGGAAGGCACTATATTCGATCTGCGGTTTGGAACTGAGCGCCAATAAAAAATGTCTGCTGGTGTAAAATAAGTATACAAATTTTACAGTTGCATGTAATACAATTTGGATGTACCTACGTAAATACTTGTTGCTGTAAGGTATTTCCAACAAATAATCAATTTAATCGTTTCGTCCAACTCAAATTTCGGTTGCGCCCCGCTGACTTCTGGGGTCTTGATGTTATTTTCATAATTATAGCACTCTTTGTGCAATACCAAAGTTGTTAAAATTTTAGTACTCACAATATTTATGCAAATGTCACACGTGCCGAATCCTATTTATTAAAGAAGACCATATACATAGTGATTTTCTTAATTTTACGTTTAATTCGCTAAAAGTCGCGAGCAGCTCAACCGATTTACATGCTGTTTTCATCTATGCAATCTGACTGTAATAGAAAGAATTACCTACCTAACAAACATTAAAATAACTATCTAATATAGGGATGTCGGCTCCCTAAGTGTGTTCTAACGCTTATTTCATGGGGAGTCCTCGGAGGAGCCATTTAACGCAATCCCGCCGTCCCCTTTCCACCTCCGCACCACACACACTGGGCAGGGATTGCATCCCTATACGCTGGACTTACCGCGGATGCGTACTAATCGATTCTGCAGATCTTTCCTCTACAGAACCGGTAAACTCTGGAACGCTCTCCTTGCTCATATATTCCCCCCCAAGTAAAGTCTCGCATCCTTCAAGAGGGGCGTGAATGGACACCTGTCAGGCCGGAATGGCATTCGCAACCCCCGCATACGACCGAATGTCCGTGGGCGTCGTTAGACACCTTATGGGTGGCTCGGCGCCATATGTCGCGCTTTCAATAAAAAAAATAAAAAAAAAGTATCAAAAGGGGCGTTTTCAAATGTTCCTAGAACACTTGCGGCATTGCCCCGCTGCGCTGGATGGCAAGGCTTACCCTTTTAATGAAGTAGGCCCTTGAAGTAGGCGGGACGCCAGTTGCGTCCACCAGCAGAGGCCCAGCGTGTGAAAGATGGACGGACGGAGGGTCAGACACCTGATCGATTTTTACGCCAATCAATGCCAACGTTACTGGCTAAGTAACCCTAAAAATAATAAAACTTATTTGGTTTGTTCCAGGTCGGTTCGAAAAGCTCGGAGGCGATGACAACGTGAAGTATCCACCAAAGGGAATTTCTATTTCGAAAGCTCGCACTCGATTGAGAAAACAACAGAGCCTCCTCGTAAAGTTAAGCCTACGTTACACGGGATGGCGTACTCTCGCGGGATATCTCACTCAATCGAGGGTACTATGTGGTGCGGAGAGTATATCAAAACTAATCTTATCTAAGCCAGATAAGCTCGAGATTCGGCGCCTGGCTGGTCTCACGGTATCTAATCGTAGGGTCACTCCCATCCATCGCACACGGGCGGGTGGACACGTGAAGTGCGCACTTGACCGGCGGCGGAGGCGCGGCGGCGCGGCGGTCGGTTACATAGAACAATAACAAGTTACAAGTGAACGGCTCTTATAAACTTGTGAGGTTTCTTACAAGGACGCGAATAGTACAGTATTTTTTATTTTTTTTTATGGAAACTGACACGGTTGGCTACATCACCTACAACGTCCGTGATGTCAGCCCATAAAACCGGGTGAACTAGGTGCCATGTCAGTGCTTCCCCCTTTGATCGTGCCGGCTACACTGAACTGGTCGGAAAACACAGACTAATTATAGCCGTTTGGACCGACGTTTCATTCAGTGCGGTGGTACCAACCCGGGCGGGTTAAACCCTACCACTGAGTAAGATTAGGAGGGAAGGGACCTACAGTTTTACGAGGAATCCGAACCTCGGTCAGTCTCCAACGGTCAGCGGTCACCCATCCAAGTACTGACCGCGCCCAGCGTTGCTTAACATTCAATAGCGACAGTTGACTGTCTGCACCACTGAGCTATCGATGCTGACAAAACAGTAACTCAGTTTCGGTCATTCATCCGTCGCGTCGTCGCTCCGATGAAAGAAAACATACTGAGGAAGCATGTACGTACATGTACCTTAATGCTATAGTAAATAATAATTTTCTTATGAACGGTAGTATCATCATCATCATCATCAACAATACTAATAATAAATCTGTAAGGGATGTCATGGAGTAAGTTACTTTGTTTTATGAGACACTGCGTTTGTTGACTCTATGTATGATACTAAAACTAAATTGACGATTTTTAGAAATATTTTCTGTATATGTATGTATGTTCATCCATAACTCTTAAACCGATCATCCGAATTCGATGAAACTTAGTGCAAGCACATTTAACTATACGGGGCACAGGATAGGCTAAATAAAATTCACTTCCAGTAACGCTAACATGTAGCTCTCATACAAACTGCATTGTTCCGCGCTTCTATTTAAATACGAATTTCACGCGATCGAAGCTGCGGGCAAAAGTTAGAAAACTAAATTGACGATTTTTAGAAATATTTTCTGTATATGTATGTATGTTCATCCATAACTCTTAAACCGATCATCCGAATTCGATGAAACTTAGTGCAAGCACATTTAACTATACGGGACACAGGATAGGCTAAATAAAATTCACTTCCAGTAACGCTAACATGTAGCTCTCATACAAACTGCATTGTTCCGCGCTTCTATTTAAATACGAATTTCACGCGATCGAAGCTGCGGGCAAAAGTTAGAGTGTTATAAGCGGGTAAATATAATATTTATAAGGTAATAACAAAACACTGTAATTTGCGAAGTTTATTTTTTTGTCAGCTCCTCTTCGCGCTTCCTCTAGAGCTGGCGGAAGTGTCGACGTATTCTAGAGTAGGTTACCTACCTATGGATAAAATAATAAAATAAACTGCCTGCAACGATAATAATGCCTTGAAGATTGACGGGAAGAAATCAAGTGCACTAGGTGCCATGTCAGTGCCTTCCCTTCGGTCGTGCCGGCTACACTGAACTGAACGGAAAACATGAACTAATTACATACTACTTACATAGCCGTTTCAACCGACATTTCATTCAGTGCGGTGGTATCAACCCGGAAAATGTTGCAAACTTGTGTTAGATATACATAGAAGCCTCCTAGCAGTCCGAGCCCAATTTCATAAATGTATAAGATACATAAGCCGCGTAAGTTGTCTGCGACGACAGGATCAACAGCCGTACTTTCATTACGACATCATAAGAGCTAAATCCGGTAGTATTTTTCGCATGTGCCGACGATAGCACTAAAACCACCGAATGCCTCACATCGAGCTCCCCGCAACGAAACGTCGCGTGAATGGCAGCGCGGGGCATGTTTACCGCGCTTCGGGTGATAAGTTTGGAGGAAAAGTGTGTACTAAGATGTGGCCGACCGAACCAAAGATCTGGACTAAGGTGGAGGGAAGTATAAATTGGGCAAGTCACATCCAACCAACGCATACTGCGTTTCACCCACAGAATATTAAAAAAAAACCATTAAGTGCGGTTTAGACTCGCTCGCCGAGGGTTCCGCTCGTATCAATCAATTATATGTTGATTATATTTTTCTGTATGAGTTCAAAATGCGATCATAAGAGCTAAATCCGGTAGTATTTTTCGCATGTGCCGACGATAGCACTAAAACCACCGAATGCCTCACATCGAGCTCCCCGCAACGAAACGTCGTCGCGTGAATGTCAGCGCGGGGCATGTTTACCGCGCTTCGGGTGATAAGTTTGGAGGAAAAGTGTGTACTAAGATGTGTCCGACCGAACCAAAGAACTGGACTAAGGTGGAGGGAAGTATAAATTGGGCAAGTCACATCCAACCAACGCATACTGCGTTTCACCCACGGAATATAAAAAAACCCCGGTCAAGTGCGAGTTAGACTCGCTCGCCGCGGTTTCAGTTCGCATCAATCAATTATATCTTCATCATTATATTTTTCTGTATGAGTGGAAATGTTCCTACCGATTCCTACACAGTGTGAAGGTGCTTTAGTTTCGAGCTATGTTTCAGACACTAGTAACAATATTATTCTCGCTATAGTTTTCTATTTATTTTGACTAATCTAATTATAGGCGTGATTTTTCGTAATTTTAGACTTCGGAAATTATGTGATTTTTTGGATTTTGCTTTGCATGATTTTATCAAATAACCTATTAAAAAGTAATCTTAATATATATAAAAGCGAGTACTTTTCAATGCTATGTCACATGGCTAATAAAGCGTACAATGTTTTTAAATTTTCACTTAATTTTCCCCCTCAGGGCACAAAAAAATATTTTTTTTTAATTAATTCCTGGACTAAGTAAAAAAAACGACATATCGCGAATTTTGCGAATGTCACTATTCTACAACATCAGGTTAGAAGTAAAGGCGCTGTGACAAGGCGACCGAGTGATAGACATACAGACAAACACACAGCTTTATAAAGAACCGCGAGCGAAGCCCTTCTTTAAAAGTTCTTGATTATAACAACAAAACAATTTACCGCGTTACAATAACCCGGAAAAGAAATAACGGCAGGGATTTGTCCTGCTTAATCCAGTGGTGTTTATGGCGCCACACTGTGGTGCGGCTAGCTAGCGGCTGACATAACTCGTTCCTCGTTTCGAGCAAACTTTATTTCACATCTTCTAACGTTCCGTTTCATTTTCCTTTCAGACGGGGCCCGGAGTCTGTCAGAATTTCCTCGCTGCCTCTTTTGAACTCGCCCAAGGCTTTGTTTTCGAGGAATCGAGTCCGCAGTTGACTGTTCTGTTATTCCGCTTCATAAAATTCAATGTGCATATCTCTGAAACTGCTGCGTATGTAAAGCTTTAAGAACATTTGTATTTATTTCATTTTTCTTTACGATTTATTTTTTCAGTTACCTCACTTCAGTATGTAGTACTTATTTCGTTCAATCATAGCGGCGCTTATGTTTCTAAATAACTCATTGAGCTTGCAGAAAGGTTCTACGGCTTAATTAGAAATAAGGCCACAGAATATAGAAGAAGGAAAGAAAGAAAGAACGAACGCAAGCAAGAAAAAGAGAAAGAATGAAAAGATAACTTAGGGAAATAACGCTACAGAATATAGAAAGCTCCATATGGAGGACCAACCACATACAATACAATAAAGCAAAAGGGATGCTGACAATGGCTATAATAATAAAACTTTTAAGTCTGAACACGGACATCATTAATGGCGCTAAAATTTTTGACACAGCGACGCCAATAAAATATGTAAATTTATTCTTATAATTGAAGTTGACAGAGACTCGCAAAATGCTTTTTGGCAACTCATTTTAGTGGCGCCACATTCATATTATTATAAGGATCCGGATCTTGTGTTAAAACTTACGAAAATGTACAAGAACAATACGTGGAATTTTATTCCTACGCATAATATAAAAACTAGAAAATTCTAATATAGAGAAAAATATCTAATAAATAACTAATACAATTTAAAACAATCTAGACTATATTGGGATGGCTACCTTCTTATTGAAATTAGCTCGTTTATATTGATATCCAGACAACACGCTTCTTGAACCAGCTATGTATTTACTCAAGGATTTACAACCATCTTAATCCATATACAAAGAGTTTTACGTGCATTTCCTACCTACATGTTTTTCAGCGGATATCAAGCACCCGGAAGATTATAGACTCCGCAGCATCACACCAACATTAGACTGTCCTTAAACCAGTCCTTAGACTGAGCAGTAGTGTCTGAGTAATAAAGATAAATGAAAACGGCAGGTCTTCCTCGTTCATAAACGAGAAACGGTTACGCCCAAGCGATTCGACACAGATCGAAAATTGAGTCACCTTTTTGTTTTGAAAGCTAACCGCGATCCAGACGCGTCGTGAGTCAAAACCTCCATAATTTGTAACCGCACAAAAAGTGCTTCAATTGCTACGATGTGAGTCACATGTTTTGTAACCAGCGCCGACACCATTAAAGTATTGAAAAGTCTGCGTTCCCAGAACGCAGAACGCAGCTTGTATGGAGTTTGCATGTTACGTTATGTTTACGTTTGGTTTGTCTTCACTAGCACAGAGTAAATTTTATATTTTACTGACTTACAGACATTAAAAGTGTTTGGTTACTTTTTTAGAGTTCCGTATCAGGTACGGGACCCTATTACTAAGCCTACGCCGTCTGTCTGTCTGTCTGTCTGTCTGTCCGTCCGTCCGTCTGTCTGTCCGTCCGTCCGTCTATCCGAGGGCTGTATCTCTTGAACCGTAATAACTAGCCCGTTGAAATTCTCACAAAAAATGTGTTATTATGGCCGATATAACAACAAATAATAAAAATAAGAAAAAGTAAAAAATTCACGGGGTTTCCCATAGAAGAAACCAAAAAGTGTATGCACGCGCGCCATCTACCGAATAGATTATGAAGCATGACATTAACTTATATGAAGCATTTCATAACACGCCATCTAGATGGCGTGAGTAGCGCTAGCCGTGACATGGGGTGACGGGACCCTCGGTGCGCGAGTTCGACTCGCACTTGGCCGGTTTTTAGGTTTCCGTACCAGTACGGAAACCTACACCGGCTGTCTGTCCTATAGGGTTGTATCTTTTCAACCGTAATAGCTAGCCGGTTGAAAATTTCACAGAATATGTGTTATTAGTATTACGGCAGATATAACAATAAATAAGAAAAATTAAACAAACAAACGGGATCCCCACACAAGAAGCGTAGTACGGAACCGGTATATAGCGTTGTCACATGCCTATGATGCATACATATTCCACTTCATTGCAAGACCAATGCACCTGCGATAACTTACGTAAAATATAAACGGCTTCATGGCGCCGCTCGATCACCGCGGGCGGCGCGCGGATGAAACCAGATGGTTCACCATAATGGCTGAAAAGCATTTAAGTAAGCTGTGTCACGTTGTATGTTGGTTGGTACTGACATACAGACAAACGAATAGGCGTTGACGCATTCCATTTGTGCGCTTCCTTTTGATTCATTCAAGAGATTATTACATTGGTGAATCATTCATACAAAACAATACTTTTGCCTTTATCAACATACTACTAGTAATACTAGAAGAAGACGAAGAAGTTTATTTCCCGCCCGCCCACAAACATAAACAATAATAAAAGTAGTAGTAATGAATAGAACTGTGACCACTCTCACGCAATTTACGTTTTCAGTACAGACCAGCTGCGACGGACACTCATCCGTTTCTCAGAAATTGACGAGGAAATTCATAAGAAATTCTTAAGTAATTGTTATGAAAATCGACACAATATTATTAGTCGACATATTGTGGAAATATGTGAAGCATGTCATAAGAACTTATTTCGCTCATTTTTTGTTAAATTATATTATTATAACGCGTACGCAAAAATGTTTATGTAGAACGTTGACTGGAATAAATTTAATTATACAAGTCGCAATTCGCCAACCCGCACTGCTATTGGTTATTGAAAAAAAAAAACTTTTTTTTTTCCATAACCAATAGCCAACTCCGTTGTTAATGTTTTTCTACCTACATACTCGCAGTTCCTCCTCTGGTCGGGGACCTTCATGTAAACCGCTAAACCGCTTGCTGCAGCCTAGGGCTCGTACCCATACTACGTGACTGATTTTACCCACTTTTTGACCCCCTCCCCCCCCCCCCCCCCCCGCCCTTGTGACCGACCGTGGTTAGTGCTCAGACCCCCCCCCCCCCCCCCCCCCATTCCCCCATTTTCACGTAGTATTTTAAATATTATAAAATAGCTATTTCTTTAT
Source organism: Nematopogon swammerdamellus (assembly GCA_946902875.1). Lineage (NCBI taxonomy): Eukaryota > Metazoa > Arthropoda > Insecta > Lepidoptera > Adelidae > Nematopogon > Nematopogon swammerdamellus. The sequence continues at coordinate 18,556,944 of OX336345.1, forward strand.
ATAGGAATGGCTATTTTCTATTTAATCAATATTTGAGATCTTAGTGTGGTGTAAACGGTACAAGGTAGTAAATCGGCAGGAAATGAAAACTATGCTCACATGTATGTACAGGTAGGTATTTATGGTTTTATTCATTTATTTAAAATAACAAGACACTTTCCAACAACTTTGGACAAGATATTCCCATATTGGACTTTAAAATTACTTTTTTTTATAAACAATTAAATATATTGTAAAAAATATGTAACTGTAACTACGTGAATTGGCACTAACCCCCCCCCCCCCCCCCCCCCTTTCCCTGTTCCTGACCGTGGTATTTTTCGAACCCCCCTAAATCGGTCACGTAGTATGGGTACGAGCCCCATGTCCTCCACGAATGCCACAAGACCAATCGCCAACGCTGCGCGGCCGCCCGCAAGAGCCCGCCCATCATGCGTAAACTTTTTTAGATCACGCACGACCTTTCATTACACAAAATGTACGTAATACCCGCTCGGCAAGCGGGCCAAAGCGGCAACTAATCACCGATATTACGCGAGGGCACATCTCTCATTATCGATTTATTGCGTTAATATTGTGGAGCGTCCCGGCGGCTGCGACTTTCTAGGTCAATCACGAATGTTTACTCAAGACAATAATTGTCGTTCTGGGTCTGGGCTTGTAATTATTATTGCTTTGTAATCAGAGGAGAACGCAATGTACGGTGAGTGCATATCAAATCAACCATACAATCAAAGATGAAAAATAAAAAGTATACAGTGTTGATCTGTCGCACAGTTTTGAAATGGTTCGTTGTCTGGATAATTATTTGAGTCTAAAATAATATTATTTTTATTTCATAATTTATTTATTCTTAAATTTTTTTTATTTTTTTTTTAAATAATAACTGTTCATTGTATTAACTTCTTTATTTTGCGGCACGGTGGTACAACAATTGTTATACGTCAATTTCTGTATATGAGTTCTATGTCAACATGGTATATGAAAAACCGCTGGCAACATAGATATCTACGTATAAACTGTACATTTTCCAAATAAATAAAAATAATCCATTTAATTCTGGCTACTTAACCCTTGCTTGATATTTCTTCTTCCACTTAGGGCCTGTATTTTATTCAAGTCCCATTTAGTGCAAGGAATCGCGTTATGTGACAGATATGGCATGGTAAAGATCTGTCACTAAGTTGATGTTGAAATAATAAGGCTTATAGTCGTCACTGGATACTGGCAGTAATAAACGAAGTCACTATTCGTTTGGTTGCCACGAATAAAAGAAGAAGAAGAACAAGGCTTCCAGAATGTGCGTTATGTGGCAGATTCCCCATACGATATTTCTGTCGCGTAACGTTTTCCTAGTAATAAGTGGGAGTTGAAATAACCGGCCTTTAATACTTATTTAGTATTCCCTTGTGTCCTTACCTATAATAAAATCCAACGTCTGCTTTCTGTCTGAGTGTCTGTCTGTCCGCTTATAACTCGAGAACCACTGAACCGATTTTAATAAAACAAAATTCTACGGATAGCTTGATTCTTCCCATCAACTATAGGCTACTTACTATCACGCTAAATGGCTTATGAGGTTAGCAGTGAAGTGAAATATGAGAGCGGGCGGAGCCGCGGGCACAGCTTGTCTATTATATTATGAGAAAATTCAAAACTTTGTCAACTTTAATCCCCACCCACTCTCTATTCATATAAATCACCAAGATCCCAAGGTTAGCTAGAATATAATATCTTATGGCACTAAGTTCGACTATTGTCTTTTTTTAAGTGCGACATGTGACGTCTTGCCCGCTATACGTATATAGTAAGGTGTCTACGACGCCCATGGACAATCGGTGGTATGCAAGCGTTGCGTATGCCATGCCGACCTGCCAGGTGCCTATTCCGCCCCTCTTGAAGGGCCCAAGTGCGAGTGCTGCGGAGGTGGAAAGGGGAGACGGCGGAATCGCGTTAAACAGCTGCTTCGAGCACATACGCCCCGCATACGATCGAATGTCCATGGGCGTCGTTAGACACCTTATGGGAGGCACGCCGCCACATGTTTTAATAAAAAAAAAATCCATTAAATCTGCTGTATTTCTAAATTACTGATAGGATCAAAATCAAGAACGTTAGAAGAGGTAGGGACGTCACACCTTCCTCGCACCAGCGTAACACGATATTTGTAAAAACGTACCAATAACATTCGTCGGTCGCCCGCTGGCCACATAGCGTCAAACTTCCCCCACTCGATACCACCTAATCAGAGCGCGCGCCGTCCCCTCCGCTACCCGCGGAGCTCGGCGACGCTGGTTCTCATACAAGCATTGGACAGTCCAACGTCCCTATCTAACGCTCTTGATCAAAATAGTCAAAAGGTTGGATATCAACTCGCCCAATACTTGGAAAGTTGTGTTTGCGCACGTTGAATTTACAAAATTATGCAAAGATAATTGTCATGACTTTTTCAATAAACTCTACCATTGTTATTCGGTATAATATTTCCGTTACCTAAGCATGTATATAGCATTAACGGTAAACACCTGACTTCCATTAACGCAAGCAAAATGCACTGCGACAACTCACCGCTCGTAAATGTCTCAAATTACCTTATAGAAATCTTTACCTCCGTGTCTTTATCGCCTTCTGCACTGGCGCTTTAAATTACTTCCCTAGATGGACCTAATTTGGATAGCAGATTTATAATCCTCGTGACTTTCACGTAACAGTTACTTTGGCACTGCGATCGTTAACGCTGCTCCTAGGTCTCGTAATCATTCATTTCCGCCTTATCCATCCGTCTGTTTTTGAAAAATATAACCTAACTGCCTCTAAAGTAATTAATTTTGTAAGGTTAAGGAAGAATGGCAAATATCTGTGTACCGATGCATAAGGGATCTGTACTCTCTACCTGATATAATCGCTATCCCAATACGAGCGCCGAAGAATGATACTCACTGATCGCGCGCCGCGCCGCCCCGCCGCTGTGTACGGACAACCTCTTCCTCCAGTCTAAAGAACTGCTAAGCTTACTATTGGCAAAACAATTTGCAAGGAGCGACGATGTTAGTTGCAAGTCAAGACCGACGCGTAACACTTACAACTTATGGCGAGCGGACAAGACGGACAGGCAGTGGAAACAAAAAAAAACTCCACACCCGGACTCACAAAAAATTCAGCAGGCTAACGCCTTCTTTAGCGTCATCTTTTAGTTGTCGTAAGCAATTATTGGGCTATTAATACTAGCGCCAAAACAATTTTGCGTATTTTCCAAGTGGGGTGATGGCGATCGCTAAAAATACCGGATGAGCGAATAAAGTCAAAAGATTTGATGTCTGCCAAATTGTAGATAATGTATTCATCGTCAACAAATATAGCAAGTGGCGGACGGGTGAGACGATGCTCTGGCCTCACGTGCTTTCGCACACGCTCCCGCGAAAACTGCAGGTCCTAACCCCTCGTCCCACCTCACCCGCATACACAATAGTACATACTTAGTCTTGAACCAGACAGAGCTGGTAACACCTGTCATAAGCCGTTCTACAGGTACTAACTATCATGGACGCTGCTCGGAGGAACATGCATCCCATATTCCCATCCCATCCCATCTCCGCAGCACTCGTCTCAGAGAAACTGAATACTCTTTTGTTGTTTATATTGCGATTTTGAAGGCCCATCGTTTCTCAAAATCGTTCCTGTGTGTCGCACTGCTCTAGGGTGTGAAATTTTCTTACGGCTAATGTGGCTCCCGATACCTTCACCTGGGAGTCTTCCAATTTCGTCGTATTAATAAGCTGTATTTTTATGTACTGTGTGGAGTCGGTACTTAATAAGAATAGTCCCACTGCATCTCTCCCCGTGCATGTCGTAGAAGGCGACTAAGGGATAAGGAGAAGATGCCGTGCATAAGGGCGACAGGCTAGCCACCTCTCACCTTGGCGCGGTCTTTCCAGTCATGCAGCACGTGGGCCTTCGTGCCTTACTTGCTGCCTGATAGTTATCTTGTCCGAGTACTTTGCTAAACGTGGTGGTCGGTGTTGTGCTGTAATTTACCAGAGTACTTGCAGCACAACACCGATTACTCTGTTTACCCCGATTGTCGGGATACGGCGTGTGGTGTGTGTGTGTATTTTTTATGTAAACCAGCATGGGTGGTTGTGCCGAGGTACCAATAATGCAGTCGACAGAGCATTGCACATTTGCATTTTATTATTTACTAGCTGTGCCCGCGGCTCCGCCCGTTCTCATATTTCACTTCACTGCTAACCTCATAAGCCATTTAGCGTGATAGTAAGTAGCCTATAGTTGATGGGAAGAATCAAGCTATCTGTAGATTTTTTTTTTATTAAAATCGGTTCAGTGGTTCTCGAGTTATAAGCGCACAGACAGACATACACTCAGACACTCAGACAGAAAGCAGACGTTGGATTTTATTATAGGTAAGGATTGTATTCTATTAGAAGAAAAAAAGAGACATGTAATACATAAATACAAAGAGAGAAACAAATGAACAGCACAAACAATGAATTAATTAAATACATTAGAACCATTGATTTTATGATTAGAACCGATTCGGTTATGACGTGCGATAATATTGCCTAAATACGAGTATACAATATAGGTACTAAAATCTACCTCTATTAATAGGCATTTAATCATTAGATCTAGAAGCAAGAGATAGAGCGATTAATCTCGCCAAACTACATTCGCGAATCGGTTCCCGCATCCTGACAAATGGACAAACTGACGGAATCATTTATCGAATCGCTGGTAGGTAAACGGTCCACGATCGAATAGATCGACGCGAGAACCCTCGAATACATCAACTGCGGTGGTCGTGATTTATCGTTAAACGGCGCCGAGTCGACAACGTTTATCGTAATAATGACACGACGACAGACACAACTGGCAGTAGAGAACAAATACACGCTTGATAAATTACAGAATAGTGCACCGGCCGACACCCCAGACCTTGGCGAGCTGAAACTATCATTAGAGACAAACTCGATCGCATCTAACTCGAGAGTCCAAACACAACACTAACTCAAACACCGGTAAGACGAGCGAGACGCAACGAAAGGAATCTTCACGACTGCTTGCGAGAGCAAATAGTCCGTTTCGTCGCTGAGGCGGGGCGGCGGCGGCGTGCCATCCGGGTGGTACATTAGTCTCGGCTTAACTGACAAACAGATGCGACAACAGTGGACACGATAACGGAGTTAAAATATCTAAGAAATGCCGAATGTAATTTATGTGAAGAAAACAAACTTATAATGCAGAGTTGGAACAAAAGAGAGACAAATCTCAACGAGATACGACTTGTATTAGTAGTTGTGAGTCAGTAATACTACCCATTGTCATGTCATTTATCGCTGCTCACTCAGATATTTCTGATTTTATACTGATGATCAATGAGAAACTCTTCATAACTGTATCTTGGCACTGTAATTTTATTTTTCAATAGCAGATATTTTCGGAGTCATGAAGCACCATATATTTAATATCTGACCAAAACATCGCTACTCTATTTTTAAAAATTTGCAAACGATTACCGTTAATCGATATCGATATCGTTGACGAAGAAGTAACTAACTTGCAGTTTTGAGAAGACGCCGCGGGCCAGTCGCGTACCTTTCAAATTCTAAACGCACACAAATATGCAGTACGTGGGCGTAGCAGACGCCATTCGATCGGAGCTCGAAAATCTAACCGGCTCAATTGAATCCAACTGGAATTAAATCAAAAGATCACAGTAGAGAAGCGGGCCGAGGCGAGTGCCCTGCCTGCGGCCTGCGGCACGCCTGACGACGCGCCGGCGCCCGTCGCGTCGCCGGCGTCTACGCGTGGGCGCAGCTCAACTGCGGAGATTTATAACATTTTCCATATTCGGCAGACGATGGCGCCAATTCGACACGCAGAATTAAAAGCGCAACAATAACGCGCGCGCTTTTAGTGTGTACCTGTGAGGTCGACTCTAGCGAAGGCCTTTAATGGATCGTCCTCGGTGTTTTGATGTACGTCTTACTTCGTACGAAGTAAGGGGTCGCATTAATACGGGTATGTTTCCACTCGGAGGAGCACGTTTGAGGCGCATGCTGTTATTAGTGAGCCGTTGAACATCACACGACGATTAGGCGCTCGCGCGTTAAACGAAGAAGCGACGACGCCGCACGCCAAAGACAAGACGTACTCGTTGTTACCTTTTCGATGCGGTCAAGTTAGAGCGACCCGATACACCGCGTTATTTTACTTGCATAGTCTAAAATTGAGAAAAACCCTAATACATTTTCCATAAGACTAGAATGTTCGAAATATAATAAAATTACTTACTCATTTACTACTTTTTCCGGAGGTATCACCCTGCCGGGCATGGCTATTTTCACGTGTTGTACTCCGGCACTTTCCAAAATCTGTAAAAAAGAAAGATACATTTCGCTTCGTAAATTGCAACACTCAAATTTATGGATGGGAGACACAAATGAAAATATCAACAGTAAATAAAACAAAGGTCCTTGGCGAACGCGAATGCGTACAACTTGATTAACGCGAGCGCTCGTATTGAGAAATAAATTAAAGCCAAGACACCGACGGACACAACACGAAGCACAAATTAATACGCGCCTTTGAGAACACGAAGAATAACTCAACTTTTATCTCACTTAAATGACGAAAATCTTTATTGTGTGTCAATTAAGAACTCGCAGAGTTTGACTGGAAGAAATATTCCTACTGAATGAAAAACAACGTTAGAGCAATACAAATTGTTTTGTCATGTACCGTACAATATAATGACTTTACCTCCAGAAGCACCAACAAAAATCCATTGAATCCAAGATACTTGCTTATGTATTACTGCACACAAGCAATATTCAACTATTTATGTGCCTCATTTCAACAGTAAAAACCATCAAATGCACATCAATCGACGATCACACGTTGACAGGCCGATCAGGTCATCCAAACTAAAGACATCTTGGAAAAATCAACAATTAATACACCCGGCGCGAACATCAGGCATCTGATCGATCGGCAATCTGAGCGAGATCTTGATACGATCGCGATAAGGTGTCGTTCCGAGTGAGTGCGGTCGTCACGGTTGCGATGTTGTGCTGTGGGAGGTAACGAGTGCAACTGGGCCTATGGCAGAGGAAAGTTGACACACGTTGACAGGTGGAGGCGTCGCCGAGCGAACCTGCCGACGACACGCGTCTGTCGCCGGGACTCGCTCGCCGCCGCAACAGAACCGATACCAGTTATACATAACTTTTAAGTCGATGCGAGAACGTTCTGGACCAGTAGTAACCAGCAATGAGACAGCTGTGAAATGTGGAAGAAGTCCGCTTATCTCGTTACTCATGCCTGCGTAACGAGATAAACGGACAAATAGGTATGTTTTTATTCTGTACGAAATGCTGACGAAGAAATTAGAGATTAGAAAGAACTGAACCAGCAGTACAATCACAAAAGCAACATGTCAGATCCGCAGGTAGCGAAATGCAAAGGGACGAACTTTAGAAATATAGATCTACTCAGCCAATAGCTTCTCGGAGACTAACGTCCAATATTATACAAAAATAAAATAATTAAATTTTATGTTTGAAGTTTACAGACCAAATGTCAAAGAAAAACTCAACAGAATCTCAACAGGCTGAGCAACTGGGACAAATCTCATAACCTCTTCATTTATTTATTTGTAATTTTTTTTATAACGAATGTGCTTGATATACAAGCAGAACTGAAAAATGCGGAATATATTTTCTGCCAACTCGAAGAAAATGGAGCGTGGATAGCAAAAACCATGTTGTCTTTGCTTTGCATAGAGCCGTCCCCGCGAGGGCAGGGCGGCTGGGGGACGGCGGCACAGCCAGGGCACGAGTGCAGCTTTCTATTTATCTGTCTCATTAGAGGAGACGCGGGTGTTCTCGCATGCCAAGGAAATGATGAAAGACCCTTCCCGACGTGCCTGTATTTTTTTTTATTCCGGTTTCGGTCCATCGTTCGGTTCAGTGTTAGATTTCTTTGGGAAGGTTCGACATGTAAATTACAAATAAATCACGATTTCATTCGAAGAATTAACGGCCGTCGCTGTTTGTATCAATTGGTTAGAAGAATATTACAACCAGGATCTCCTCCTCTAGTACTTGTACTCAAAAGTTATAAATGACTCAACATGTGGCACGAAGTAGTAGAAAAAGAAGAAAAGTCAAGTCAAGCAGACACCGAGCGACCGCGTGGATACATATTTCATTTAAATAATATTGTGCGGCAACAGTTTCCTTCTCAAATAGGCAGTAACGCACATCCAGCCGACGCGGAGGAGGAAGTTTGGTCAGTAGAACAGGTGCGAGCTAACAAGAAACCCAATATTGACCCAAGTCGGAGCGGCTGGTGAAATATTTCAGTAGGTACGGAGCGAACCCGACGGTGCAGCAGACACAATATTCTTTGACCATCCCGCACTCGTCGGAATGTTTGCTCTAGGACCGGATTGCCAGAACTACAAGACACTAGCGACGACGCTAAACGATTTGGCTATGAGAGTGCATCAAACAACCACCAGTTCGTGAAACGATCACAAGCATAAGCTTCAATAGATAGAGTATGAATACGAGTTGCTTACTTACCCTGGGATCATAATATCGGTTTGTGTTTGTTAAGTCGATAACTAAACGTAGCTTCGGCACACGTTTTAGGAGAGTTTGGATGTCCCATCTGAAACAAGAGACAATTCCTTCACAATTACAGTATTCTTTTAAATTGTTCTTATTTAAAGTTTTCTAGTCGTCTTGGTGATAGGCCGTCATTTTCCTGATATTATTCAAATTGTCTCCCATCTTTCCGGTTCTCACGAGCGACATCGCACGTGTAATCAACGTAACCCAGCACGTAGCGAGCGACTTACAACGATCACGGGATACGACACAAACCCTTATCTGTGCGCTATGTTATTACATTGTCATGTTTGCACCGAGAATTATGCTTCATGACTACATTGCTTCAAGAATATTTTGGTACTTTATTATAACTTGTCGATCCCTTTCGAACGTCGAACTACCTATTCTATTTTGCTGAGATACCCGTCGTCATATACAGATATTACGTACATATGTAGGTCGGAACCTGCGAAGACTTTTCAAGATATATACACGTAGAAAACAACAAACAAACGACAGACTTAAGTTAATACTTTTACTTTATTGAAACGCAGAATGATTATCGATGCCACAACGTTATCACAATTTTTATACAACCCAGAAAACGAAGACCGCATACATATAAAACTTATGGTTAAGAATACTTAAGAAATGAGTATTGAATTTCGCCATAATCGTGTGAGAGGTCACTTGAATCATTTCGAACATAATACGAGGTGCGTCATTTTATTACCCCGTCGATAAAAAGTTATGGGAAAACTGTCTTCAAAAGCTTTCTGCTACCACTTCGTCATTGTACTTTCTAACTAAACTGTGGCGGTACCATATTCTTTGGAATCGACACCGTCGGAATAAATGCACGTACATATTTCACGAAGAATGGCATAAAAGAATCCATAATATGCACCTTAAGTCTCACGTGCCTTAAAAGGTTATATTTTGTCATTTACATTGCCACTAACGCACCGAATTGATATTAACTAAGACGAGACATAACGTGGGCGCGACACATTGGCGCCTTGGAATCGTTTTCGAAGGCAATCGCATTTTTGGCGACACAGAATGACCGTGACTGCATCTGGTTCGATTATGTGAGGAAAGTTTTGAAAATGAATTCCTACCTGGACGCTGATGCTTGTGAATTATGGTTTCAGTATAGATATTCGAAATGTTGACGAAAGTAACTCATAGATAATGTCGTTCCTACGCTTTCATTTTATGTACGTACCTCTAAGTGCTGGTGAATGATGATGCGTGATGCTTGTGAATTATGGTTTCAGTATAGATATTCGAAATTTTGACGAAAATAACTCATACATAATGTCGTTCCTACGCTTTCATTTTATGTACGTACCTCTAAGTGCTTGTGAATGATGATGCGTGATGCTTGTGAATTATGGTTTCAGTATAGATATTCGAAATGTTGACGAAAATAACTCATACATAATGTCGTTCCTACGCTTTCATTTTATGTACGTACCTCTAAGTGCTTGTGAATGATGATGCGTGATGCTTGTGAATTATGGTTTCAGTATAGATATTCGAAATGTTGACGAAAATAACTCATACATAATGTCGTTCCTACGCTTTCATTTTATGTACGTACCTCTAAGTGCTTGTGAATGATGATGCGTGATGCTTGTGAATTATGGTTTCAGTATAGATATTCGAAAGGTTGACGAAAGTAACTCATAGATAATGTCGTTCCTACGCTTTCATCTTATGTAGGTACCTCTAATTGCTTACGGAATAGAAGTAAAGGACATTCGACATGGGTGTCATCACATTAGAGTGAAAAGTTCTGGCTCTATTATGCGTTTCTTTCAATTTAAGGATCTCAAGTGGTGCTTAGGTAGCGGGCAGAATTCAGTCAGATCAAATCCCCAAAGCTTCAATTCGGTTACGTAGTTTATATACTTCGTTATGGAACGTGACATAGGTGGCTCATCACCTGCTACACTCTGCACACTGATGTCCTTCTTCACTCGACTATGGCGAAACCAAAACGAGGGTAAATAGTTTTGGTCATTCAAACTTTTTCCATTTAGAATCATACGGTTTCTTCGACTTTCACACAACTTTACGAGCGATATTTTGCAACAGTCTAGTGGGAAAGGCAGTTAGATGCTCAGCCGCGAGAATCGATCGCGATATACTGCAACCGCAAGCTCGCATTGTGGACTGAGTGACGGCATTGGGACCGCGCCGCATCTCACCGCAGACGTCTACAATGACTTTGGACGATTCCAATTATGCACGCGGCTCTCACGATCTCACACCCCGGCCGGCACATATGAGGCCTTTCTGCGTTTTAGGGTTACGAGAGAATTCGTAAGGCTACAAATGCCCTGGTACTGGGCAAGAAACTTTCTTTTAGACACCAGAGAATATAATTTTAGTATTATTTTTAATATTCTTATGAAACATAATGTAAAAATTATTTAAGTAAATGTAAAATGGGAATATTGTGTGCAAAACTGCTTTGGGATATATTCCTCTGCCCGTTCGTCTTAGAAAGGAAAAACCCCCTACGCAACCCTGAATAATTGCTCGGCTATTGGAGGAAAGAAACTTGCGAGTGATGACTATGTCCTAGAAGTTCGATAAAGGTACACGATGTTTGCGTGGTGAAATATCAATAGAACTGACCATTAATTTGATATTAAATCCCAGGCTAGCCAATAGCCCCGAGGACCTGAGGACTGTAAACGGCTCTGGACCAGCCGTCTTGCCTGACCAGCGCAACAGTTGACCGTATTCGTAACCCTGCGTGGGCGCGCTCCGGCGGCGTTTCCACTTTTTCAATTTGCCAGACGTCTCGCGTTTAATCACCGCGAGGGTGGACTGTGAAATTGACGAGACCGCACAGGATTAGGTTATGAGAGATTGCCGAGGGTCGCCGGCGCTCTTGTGACGGGGACGTAGGGTCGACGCTGCTGTCCTGGCGGACGACGTGACGCAGACGCCGCGTGGGAGTCCGAGGACCGAGACCTCTTTCTGGGAAGCGTCACGACTTTCACGTCGCTGCCAGCCTTGCAATTGCTGGTCAACTTTTATTTGATACCTGATATCCGCAATATGGTATGTAATATTGAAAGTGGTGATTACCTACGCGAAACTGAATAATTTTAGCTTTACGACTTTTCATTTGAGAGATATATTTTTTTTTAATTTCCTTACTTTTGGAGACAATCTATGGCCTACCTTAAAGCGGACACCCTGTACACATTGAATTGAATTATCCCGGGAACTGAATGAAGGCCGATCGAAAATTATATGAAAATTGTTCGTGTTTTCCTACCTGTTAGTGTAACCGGCACGACCAAAGGACGCACTGAAATGGGACCTAGCTCCGACGTGCGGCAAGTGGTGCAGCCATCCATGTCAAGTTCTATTAAAAAGAATAAATTCAAAAATATTGTGCACCTCGTGTGAAACTTACATCTCGTCTATACGCACCCCATTCGCAATCTGAGCTTCGAGTACGGCCTGAAACAATAAGAAAAGTCGTTGCAATCATAAATAGATCCATAAAAACACATAATACAAAATTTTAAACCAAAAATATAGTAAGAGCACCGAGATAATCAACGATGAAACATTCAAATTCATTAGATAGATGCAACGCCGAAATAAAGAGAAAAAAAAATACGACCCGACTCTGGCACCAGCCGCCAATGCGTTACCAATTTCGCCACCGGGTCGATGATATATTATTCCCTCAAAATATTCTTCGCTGCTTCAAATACTCCCATGCAATAGACAACACAGACAGGCAATTCACCGGCCACCAGAGACAGCCACGTATGATATTACTGTACTGATATTGTTATATTTTTCGGGTCTGGGTCCGTGCTCCACCTAGGTTCTCCACCTGGGTGAGCATGGGATACTTACAATTTATACCATATACCATGCTCCAACTGATAATATTATTGTACAGTCCATGACTTTATTCGCCAATTCCTTATTCGCCAACTCCTGATTTGCCTATTCCTTACTGACCTACAGCTGTATAGTACAGTACAATACAACCAATAAAATAACAAGGTAACTTGATTATATTGTTTATTTTGAAAATCTACACCAGGACCCTTGAGAATTTTCGGGGCTGGAGTAAATTGCCACGCTCCCAGGTGGTGTCTACACACCAACCTGTCACACACTTTTTTATATTTTGTTCGTAAGATTTTAAAAATAAATAATAAAAAAACAAACAAAACATAAAAAAATAAGGGGCGTGCCCATACAAAAACATGTTTTTTTTTCTCTATTGTAAAACGGTACTTAATACATACAACCGTCAAACGAGGTGTTATTGTAATACAAACTCTAAAGTAAAAGAAGAAATAATAGAACCCCGCCAACTCGCCGCATCGTTCGTCGTTTTTACGCAGTGGTACGAACCCTCGGCGCGCGAGTTCGACTCGCAATTGGCTGTTTTTTTTTTAATTATAATAATGTAGATAAATTAATCTTGAATATTTTAAATTATGAAACTAAAGTTCAGTCATGGTGTTCACAAAAAAGTTATGTCGACGATTTCACCAGCGCGGCTGGGGCGCGGCAGGGGCGGGGGCGGAGGCGGCGGAGGCCTAGGCGGGGCGGCGGAGGAGGCGGTGTACGAAGCATGTAAATAATAGAGTTGTTCGATTGTCGCCGGGAGTGTCACAAAAACCGGTCAAGCGCGAACTCCATGATCGTGTGGTATGATTCCGTGATATTGAAATTCAAAAACTATTAAATATTCGAGTATTCTTCAATACTAAGTAGCCCATAGGAAAATATTCAAGTGAGGATGAATTTATATAAGTAACGTAAATATAACGTTCATTTTAGCGACATTAGAAAAGAATAAGTGAAATGAATTTTTTTTCATAGACAGTCAGCAGGAGTGACTGCCCAAAAAGTTGTATGAAAGATCGGACACGGCAGACCGCTCTATAAGGCGTACAAAAATGTCGTCTAATTTATAAATGTGCATTTTAAAGATAAAAGTAAATAAAAAAATCTTTCTGTAAAATAAAAAATAATAAAACTTTCACGTTAGTGAAATTAAATCAACTGAAAAAATAAATAGACAAATATTTCTGAAGAGCTTTTCCCTTAGTGAAATGAAATCATCTGATAAAAGTAAATAGAAAATCTTCCTGTAGAGCTTTCCCCTGAGTAAATTAAATCATCTGTTAAAAGTGTATAGAAAATATTTACTGTACAGCTTTCCCATTAGTGAAAGCATCTGATAAAAGTAAATTGAAAAATCTTCCCGTAGAGCTTTCCCTCGAAAGTATAATGAAATCAACTGATAAAAGTAAATAGTATTTTTTTCTGCAGAGCTTTCCTCTTATAGAAATGAAATCAGCAAATAAATAAAAAACTAATCTTTTTGTAGAGCTTTACCCGTAATGAAATTACATCATCTGATTAGAGGAAAAATATTTCTGTAGAGCTCTCCCCTTAATGAAATGAAATCATCTAATTTTTCAAATAAAATCATATAATTTTTTTTTTCTAAAAAATCATTTACCATATTAAATAACTAAAATTCTCAATTAAATAAAGCGGGAAAGTGATGCAATGTATTTACAAAAATCATACAAATATTTTATTATTTCCGACATGCAAGGACGCTCTCTCTCAACAGTCTATGAAAACTTCTCAAGCGGACATATATTGAAAAGGATTCCATTTACATAATGTACGGAACCCTAACGACTACAATGCCTATGAGAGCACCGCACCGGTTCCTAAGCGACTCCGTTCCGACCTGTCATATCAATCAACAGCCTCCGAAGGCGCTATCGGCTCAGACTGTCAACGACCTTTTTACACGGAGATCGAGCCGAGCTCTCCATGCGGGTTACTTTTTTTTTCGTCTCTAACTATCTATCTATACAGCACGGTCATGTGTGTGTGTGTGTGTGTGTGTGTGTGAAGACATTTTAATGCACATTTGTGTTATACTCGTAAATAAGCAACGTTTTATCGGCAGTTGGAATTATAGGCCTGCATAATATTATTGAGACACATGCCTACTTGCAAAGAGGTCGAGCAGGCGAAGTTATTAAAAAGTTAAATTACAAATGTATCCAACCCCCGACAGATCGACAAGCCTTAAAAAGTAAAAATAATTACGGGTTAGTTAAATAAAGGCGTCGGGGTAGTAATTTTTTTTTTTTTACTTAGTAGGTTCCCTTTAGTCGGAGTTACGCATGTACCTCCGTACGTGCGTACTTTAAGTAGGTACGTCAGCAATCTGTGGTTAGGTGCCGCAGAAGGCCGGAGGACTGAAGAAAAATTGGAGAGGCTTATGTCCAACAGTGGACATATAAACGCTGAGTGGGCGTCTTTTCTTGAACCTGGCATATTTGGCATCACCTATTACATCCGTGATGCCGGTTCATCACACATTATCTCCTTTTAGTCGTACTGGCTACGCCGAACGGGACGGAAAGCATTTTCATAGTTGTTTTGGCCGACCTTTATTCAGTGCGGTGGTACCAATCCGAATGGGTTTAACCCTACCTCCTGATAGGGCGAGGGAAGGGGTCTACAGTTTATCCGTGGAATCCGAACCAAATACCATCTGATGTAAATTGTGTGCAAATGTTGATTATGTTGGGGATTAAGTACCTAAATTGCATGAAATATAATTTGTACGTATGACAATAGCAACTCTCCGCTTTTAAATTCTTATCCTACTCGATACAAACGGTGAAGTCGGCCGATACACGAGCGATAACGTGGGCGGGCCGCATTAATTTCGAAATCTTTTGCGAGCCAAATTGGTTAAAAATCAATTTCGCCTAAAATTACCCTAAATAAAATGTCAGGGACATAATGATAGGTTGTTAAGGCGGCAATAAGTCATTGCTGGTGTCGACAGCTCGCAATAAACGGAAAAATGTCCAAAAAATAAATAATATCGGTCGGGAAGGTGTGTCCGGATCGACTAATTTTCAATTTGGATTCGCCGGTGGCTTTTATAAATTATACACGAGATCAATTTCGTAAGAATCTGTATCACCCGATACTGGGAAGATGGGTGCATAAATACTGCCGCAGCGGTCGCCGATAACATCTCCCGTTAATAATATTATCATATTAATTTAAATATTGTCTGCATAATTTACTTTTTTAACAGGTGATTAATGCTACCGAATTGAACAGTCTCTCTCGCACAATTTAATTCAATTCACACATATTTTATATCGCTCCACTACTATCCACCTGTTCAAAGAACGTATCCACAAACGATTTCTGATATCACATGGCAATGAGTAGGTAAAATAAATATAAATACTCATCGATGCCCTTGCATCTTCAATCCAGTTTAAATATATGTAAAGTATGTATGTATAGTATATAAGAGTTGATGTAGGTATATTATAATATTTATGTTTCTTATATATAATTATTTATTTATAATTACAATATTATTTATATAATTATGTATATGTAAGTATTTATATTGATTGTATGTATCTTTGTACAATTTGTATATGTGTGTATTTATATTTCATACTACTGTTCCCTCTTTAGTACTGCATTGTCCGCCCCTACGTGTTCTCCACATCCCAAATGTTAGTTCGTAAAGAATGCCGCAAGGCATTAAACTCGCCTTTTGTAACCTTTTTATACAATTGTGTATATTTTCATTTCATTTCATTATTATTTGATGCTTCAATAAATTACATTTATAACTATTCGAAGACGCAATTGCACGCTTTTAAAAACTGATCATCCTAGCCCCCGTTCCAGCCAATGAAACTGAAGAAAGCGGACGTGAATCCGATCCGTAAAACTGCAAAAAAATTTCAAACTTCAAAAGTGATAAACCACTCTTCGAATGCGGTCGCCGCGAAGTCCTACTGTAGCTCATAAACCAGTCAATAAACGAAATGATTGCATCGCGTTATTATGTTAAAACTTGCGAGCTCATTTCTCGTGCATTCACCACTTGAATCACAATGCATTCACTGCTCCTTATATCACTTCTGTACTGATCCCCGCCTTACAATCGCTTCTCTCTATGACACATTTAGGAAAACTGACTTCTTGTATACTGACTCTATTAGTATTTACAGAAATATACATTTGTAGGTTACGTTTACCAATAAATACCCTTAAGTATTATTATAACTGTGGAGCCAAAGCGTAATCAAGTTGTTACTGAAACTATTTTGGTTGGTCGATTATTATAATTTTCAGACGTGTAGGCTTTTAGGGCTTAAAAATCAATAGAAACTAAAATTATAATAATATAAATAAATAAATCTATAAATAAATAAAATATAAAAAATATAAATTTATTTGAAAAAATCTGAGTATTCTATAAATGTGGGAAAAGGATGTCCTTTATAAAGGAATATCCATAGTAACAAGCCGGGCTGTTGGAAAAAGGTGACTGTTTTTTTTTACAATAGAATAAAAAAAAAATTTATTTACATTTTATTACTATTAACTAAAATATTAAATGTGTTACAAGGCTAAATTAACAAAGAAACTTTAGCTTTCTTGTGACACATTTTGTCTCATTTTCTTGACATACTACCTATCTAGTGATCCTTAAATTAGCCAGAGCCAATTATTTCAATTGCCTCTGGCTACATAAGGAGAGTAACTATACGAGCACATATACGAGTACATGAGGATGTGATCTTTTCCGTCGTACAGAGAATGCTGTCGATGTGTACCACCACACACCTGGGCACGGTCCTTACACCGAGTCGTGCAGCAGGTGGGTCTTCATGCCTTACTTGCTGCTCGATAGTCCGTGTGCCTTGTCCGAGTACTTTGCTAAGCGTGGTAGTCGTTGTTGAGCTGTAATTTAGCGGAGTTCTTGCAGCACAACACCCATTACTCTGATTACCCCGATTTTCCGGATATAGCGTGTAGTATGTAAGTACGTGTATGTACCATATCTCTTCAGCTGTGGTAGCACCCGTATATTATTTCTCTATGGGTAGCACGAAAGCATAGGTTTCTAGTTCTGATTTCTGGAACTTCTTATTTATTTGGTAATATGTATTTCGGAAGACTTTATAGCTTTTATAGCTCTGATGGACGACTTAAGATGTAATGTTTTTAAGTTTACTCTGTTATTAATTATATTCATTTTTAAGTTTCCGGATTAACAGTAGTAGGTATAGAGACTTACATAAGTACAACGGACACCAGACGTCGGCTCCAGGAACTCCCGCAGCTCCTGAAGAAGCCCGTGACGTAGCGGGCGAACCGTCGACTTATGTAAGTCTTTAAACCTACTACTGTTAATCCGGATTAAAAAATCGGACTTAAAAATGAATAGACTTACGATCTTACTCCTTCGTATTTTCCTCCGAGCTTTATTATAATAAGACACCAAATGCTGCATGCCTATATTCAACAGTAAAATATACAACGTGCAAACATTAATCCCAACTTACAAACTTATCTACTATTATATTAATTTAATTAACTTTTTATTAAAAACTATATTTATAATTACAATACGTGAAATGTATTTACTAGTAAATAAATAAATATTAACCCTACACTTTATTTATTATCAATATCATATTATTTAAATGTATACTTTCGTACCTACAATCATATAACACAAAATCTACACCCCCACACCTAAAAACAAACGGAGCTTAGCGATACAGGTGCGAGCCTAGTGCCTAGCTCTGAGCACACATCGTTGTAAAAGATTTTTTTTTGTACTTTCTTTCCTCGTACTGTAAAACACATGAATGTATCTTTTAATTTAATTTACACAATAAATGATTTTGTTTTGTTTGTTTGTTTGTTTGCAGTAAGCACGCCTACCAAATCGGCAGTGCCGACAGTTTTTTTTTATGGAAACTGACGCGGTTGGCTATATCACCTACAACGTCCGTGATGTCAGCCCATAACACCGGGTGAACTAGGTGCCATGTCAGTGCTTCCCCCTTTGATCGTGCCGGCTACACTGAACTGGTCGGAAAACACAAACTATTTACATAGCCGTTTCGACCGACGTTTCATTCAGTGCGGTGGTACCAACCCGGGCGGGTTAAACCCTACCACCAAGTAAGATTAGGAGGGAAGGGACCTACAGTTTTACGTGGAATCCGAACCTCGGTCAGCCTCCAACGGTCGAGCGGTCACGCATCCAAGTACCTACTGACCGCACCCAGCGTTGCTTAACATTCAATAGCGACAGTTGACTGTCTGCACCACTGAGCTATCGACGCTGACAAACAGTAGAGCCACTTTCCGAATTGCTCGACAGAAATGCGCAAAACAAAACCTTACTCCCATGGAAGGGGCATCAACTGGTCGAGGAGGTGAAATAACGCTGCACAAAGACGAAATTACAAATATATTTCTATCTCTGTTACACTTATTTACTCATCTGTCTGCTGCAAATGGAACGCTCTCCTTGCACATACCTCATACACCTGCCAGGCCGGCCAGCGTGGCATTCGCAACCCCCGCACTCTACCGTATGGGTGTCGTGTCGCAGTCACCTTATGGGTGGCTCATCGCTTTCTATTAAAAAAACTGCGACAGCCTCCAATATATGACTCCCTTCTTATATTGCTAGGTGCTAGGGTTTAACCCGCCCGGGTTGGTACCACTGCACTGAATGAAAGGTCGGTCGAAACGGCTATGTAAATAGGGAGGCACTGACCTGGCACCAAGTTCACCCGGTGTTATCGGCTGACATCACGGATTGTAGGTGATGTAGCCAACCGTGTCAGTTTACATAAAAAAAAACAAAAAAATCGAGTGCATGCTGACCAAACGTCGTCGGTAGTAAAGTTAAACGTGTGCAATGTGTGACAATGCCTTTTCTGGAAATAATGTTGACTCCATACGTCATCATAACGTCCAACACCATTACAATATCTCTTCGTCAAGATTTGTGGCTCCGTGAGCGGGGAATTCGGAATTCCGTCAGCTCGTAAACAGAGGCGACCTCAACTTGTGATAAACTTTAGCATACCGGAACAAATAAACTGAGGTCCAGACAAAGGAGAGTCGGAGCTCAATGTTAATTGGGTGGTGTCATTTTTGCGAACGTTCACGGGCGAGGATATAATGAACAGAGGCAACACGGACGTGAAATTGGTGCGTGCGAAACGTCCTTCTTGACAATAATTACATTTATAAATGCAACAGAAGAGAAACGTGGAAAAATAGGGGACGTAACAAAACGTAATATTGAATGACGCACTGCACAAAAATGTATTATTGTTTATTGACTTACTATGGATAACACCGTCTGATCATTTGACTCTCTATCTAAGAAAGTAAATACAAATTTCACAAATGCACTGAATCCTAATGAATTATTAAATAAATATTAAAAAATACAAATCCATAAGACTCAAGGCAAGCAATTAACCTACACTAGTGCGCCAATGGAAGGCAGAAAGCAAAGAAAACAATTAATGAGCAGTACGAATTAGTAACGACATTAACATGGGTGCCCCCAACAACGACGCCGTAACAGAATTAAATCCGGCGCACGCAGCGTGCGGAGATGATCCTCCGTCATAAATCCACTCCATTACGATATTAATGACAATCGTAACTCTCAATCACTCGGCACTGTCTGCGCAGACGCAAACACATACCTACGTGCGGATGATGATGCCGAGGTAGCGTCAGGATAAAGGACAACTGCATTATAATTTTTTAATAAACAAAATACATACACATAACAACAAGCATCAACATTAGACAAATTCTTAACGAACACGTCGTCGTCGTCACCTTAAACCCCTTCACCCGCGCCGTACCTCAATCATACATCTTGTATCGCGACACTAACATAAAAATCCCAGCGTCCCTTGTTCCGGCTTAGCTTACTGGCTAGCACACCTGATTGAAAAAGACAATCGTCAAAACAGTAAAGCTTGAAAAAGTATACGCTTCTAAAAGTAATACCATGACAAACCTTCTCAATCTCACTCTTGTTCTATCTATATTATCATCGGTTGGTATCGTTTTAAAACTAACAGCCATGACAAAGTTTACGGAAGCGCAAAGCAAACAGCCTTCATTGCGAACTAGAATTGCAACAGCCTGAATTGAAAAAAACTCTTTCACTCTTTTTCCCTCCCGTACACGGTGGTCCCAACCCTCACGTTCTCTTAGACACGGCGAATAAATCAGAAGAGTCGGCGCGCGTGCCGAGACGCCGCCGTATTGATGGCTCGTATAAAATGTTAACTTGCATTAATTGATACCAACACTGATTATTAGCCAGCCTCTTGTACGAGAACAGATACCCCTTGGTACTTCCTTTGATCGTGTTCTTCGATGAGTCAGTCAGCCCGCATGCGCTCTAATGTTTGCTGACAGAATAGAATAGCTATGATAGGTTGTTCCCTAAGTTGGATGTAGGTAGGTGTGTTTTGAGATCCTGAGCATTTTAATGAGGATATTTAACAAAACGAAGGGGCTAGAACTTGGTAAACTTTAAAAACACGGAGGCCAGGAAATATGCATTAATGAATTCAACGGGGATACAGATATTTTGAGGAGTTTTATACCCAAAAATATGAATAAACAGCGCAATTAGCAGGAATCGAATACCAGAATGTAAACAGGTAGTTCCTAACTTCTGACCTCGCAAGATGAAGGTGGGTTTGAAAACGAATATTTGAGATACCGCCATGGCGCCACCGACAACGCATACAACTAGGGCATGGATACCGGGATCCCGGGATCCCGAAACACCGGGATCCCGGATGATATTTTGCGGTATTGTCAGTACCGGTGTTGGTAATCGAATACCGGGATTTCGGTATTACGTTCAATCAAAGCGCATAATTAAAATTTTAAAAGTACTGCAGCGTTGCGGCTGAAAGTATTTCTACAATTTTGTATAAAACTTATCACGAAACGCCGCTCAATGCATTGGTATCGCAGTGTCATGCCGCTACAGTGCAATGTTTAATAAAAAATATCTGGTAGAAAGAATCATATCATATTGCTGCAGTCGTCACACAGCACAGCACCACGTAGGGCCTGCGACACGATTGAATACATGTAGCGACCCGCGCGCTTGCATGTATGTGTGTTGCGGCTCTGCCTGAGGTGCGGGGGGACGGGCGGTGCGGAGTATCGTTCCCGTGAGCACAACGCAACATCCAGCCCTAGCGCCCGGCTGACACGATCGCTATATCAATATCGCGATACGTATCTATAGGACCATGACTCACACATTCAACTGCGCTAGTACGTAGAAGACGTAAGAAGTCCGCAGGAATCCCCGGAATACGTCAAACACGCAGTCCGCCCGTGTCCTCCACTCATCCACCCTGCATTCGTCTCGTAGATTTTGTCCCCAATGCAAGCACGCACGCACGCGCTCTCTGAAGTGTTATTTATTACTTATTATTTTTGGCGTTAATATTGTGTTATTATTGAAATATTCTGTGCTGGAAAGTTTCACAGCGTCGTCATCGTCTAGTCAATGGGAGAGGCTTCGCAAATGTAATAAAATACAGGTAAGATTCTTATTATTTTAAAGTACATACCTACCTACATTTGTCTCGCACGCAAGTCGGTTTGTTATCATTTTGTACGAGATTTCGTAACAGGTAGATGGTGTTGAGTGGGTGGGTTCCTAAGGTGTGGAAATGAGTGAATTCAGTCTTGACTAAGTATATTAAAAACAATATAAATTTACTTAAGAGTAAACTGGAAGTTAAATCGGCCGGACCTCCTAAACCAGTGCTAAACATAAAACAGGAGTTAAAATATAAAAATAAAAAACGGTTCCAAAGAACATTTAAAGTCGAAATGTACCTACCTTAAAAAGAAGTGGTTGTGTGTGTGGGTGCGAGCACGCTCAACGCATTTTTAGTTTTTCGTGTCTTATTTTTGATGGAGAAATGATTTATTTATTTACGATTTATTTGATACTTAAGTATTGGTCGAAGACTTAAGTACCTTGTGCATGCATACCCAGTTCCACACGTTACCAGCCGGCACTGCCTACGTAAAGAGATCAAGAACTTTTCTATTAATATAAGTTAAGAAAAAAATAAACGATTATGGAATCCACGTATGCAGAAAGTGATAGTTGAATCATTGAGTCTGCTTTATCGGTAGTACTATGGCCGCTGCTTTGACGAACTTGCTTCCCTCATTCCTCTTCTACCTATTCGCCTTCGCCAAACTCGCCATACTCTCGCGGAACACACCTTTGTAGTTAAGCAGTTAGGTAGTTAGCAATAAAAAAAATGCTGTTTACTTATTTACGCAACTGACTGAACGTTTTAAGGATAGAGAACTTCACAACCCACGATAGGGAAGCATTGTACTGTCTAATTATCTAATTCCAAGGTACAACCAATTAATTTATTAGTTTACTTACTGCAAATTATATATATATTTTTTTTCAGAAAAATGTCGCAATTCCAACCATTTCAAAAGAAACTGGACGACAAATCCTCTGTCTGGCAGCATTTTTTACGAGCGGATAACGGACAATCTGCGCAGTGTAATACTTGTAAGAAAACTTTGAAAACTGTCGGGGGTTCCACGTCAGGTCTACGTGTTCACCTGAGGTCGATCCACAAAATTGATTTGAATACAACTGATACCAATATTACCAATGCCTCTTCATCAAAATCGGCTGATAATGCTCCACCATTTAAGAAGATGAAAATAACGGACCATTTTCAAAACACTACTTCAATGGAAGCCAGACTATCGAGAATGGCTGCATTAGATGGCATTCCCTTCCGTGTATTTTGCACTTCAACAGATATGCGATACTTGTTCTCTAAAGACAACCAAAAATTGCCATCCACGCCCAGAACAATCAAGGATACCGTGATGAAATATGGCAATGAAAGGAAAGAGGAACTTGTTAAAAAGATACGGGCTCTAAGAGATAAAGGCGAGACTTTTAGTCTCACATTGGACGAATGGACGTCCATAAAAAATCGCAGATACATGAACGTAAACCTGCATAGTACCTCCAAAGCTTTCAATGGCTCTGACCTGGTAAACTTTGGCCTTACCCGACTCAAAGGTACCATGCCGGCAGACGCATGTATCGCTAATCTAGAAAAAAAAATTAAAGAGTTCAAGATTTCTCTGCGGGACATCGTATGCATGACAACGGATGGGGCTAGCGTAATGTTGAAAATGGGGAGAAGCCTCCCCATACATCATCAGGTATGCCTGGCCCATGGAATCCAGCTGGCCGTTGTAGACACGCTGTATAAAGAGACACCGAAACGGCGACAGCAGCAGCCTATTGAGGAAAAAGAAATGTCATCTGACGACGATGGTGAATCTTCTGAAGAAGAATTTGGTACAGAAGAAAGTTGCTTCAATATTGTAGAAGACCTGCCTGTAACAGTCTTACAAGAAGAGTTCAAGCCATTGATAGACAAGGTGAGGAAAGTCGTGAAATTATTTCGAAACTCGCCAACGAAAAACGACGACGTCCTCCAGAGATACGTCAAAGATGAACATGGCAAAGAATTGGGTCTGCAGATCGACTGCAAGACTCGTTGGAGCAGCATGGCGAATATGCTCGAGCGATTTCTGAAAA
Organism: Nematopogon swammerdamellus; assembly: GCA_946902875.1. Classification (NCBI taxonomy): domain Eukaryota; kingdom Metazoa; phylum Arthropoda; class Insecta; order Lepidoptera; family Adelidae; genus Nematopogon; species Nematopogon swammerdamellus. The sequence goes on from OX336345.1 coordinate 18,581,133, forward strand.
TCAAGAGTTCTGTAATGAAGGCTTTGATAGATCTGAAATCAAATATAAAATTCACGGACAAAGAGTTAGACACGTTGCAAGAAATTCAAAACGCCCTCAAAATAGTGAAAGCCACTGTAGAGGCACTCTGCCGCCGAGATGCAAATCTCCTGACGGCGGAAGCAGCAAGTACCTTTATGATAAGAAAACTGAGAGCCCAAAATAGTGGTATATCATTAAAATTGATGGAGGCTCTAAAAAGACGGCTTAAAGAAAGGATTCATCCGATGACTGGGGTACTACTTTACCTGAATAATCATAAAACTTACTATGACAAAATTCAAAACGAAGAAGAAATCTTTCCACTTGCAGAAAATGAAACTATTGTAGAGGAAATTATGAAAATGTACCAACGGTTGTACGATGATGAGCAGCTAACAACTCAAATACCGCGACTTGAATCTACAGGTGGTGCCTTCGTCGCTACAGGAACTGAACCGATGAGTCTTGAAGATGAGCTCAACCTTTCATTGTCCACAGCAATGATGAGCGCGACAGCAGACCCTTCCGGTATGGCTGGTATCGACAATGAAGCGATCTCATCATCAGACATGAAGAGAATAGTACGCGTGGAGATGGCACTTTTTGAAAATGGAGGCGACAGGGGCAAGCATTTGTCAAAAGTATTTAATGCCCTGAAGACAATGCGACCTACAAGCGTCGATTCTGAGAGAGCATTCTCTAGTGCTGGCTATTTGTGCAGCAAGATCCGCTCTTCTCTAGCTGACCAAACACTAGACATGCTATGTTTTCTGCGGTCCCACTTTCAAACCGAACGTGCTAATAAACTTTAACTTGTTTTGCTCTCTTTTTATGTTTAATTATTTTAATGTGCCAAATTCTAGTATTGTTTTCTGAGGTAATTTTGTGTATTCTTTTTTTTATATGTTTTATATTTTAACCTACTTGTTATTACTATACCATAGTTTACAAAACCAATTCATACCAAATAATTATGTATCTATGTCTAAGCCAAAGCTGGTTTTCTAAGTAATTAGTGTAAAATGTTAATTATAGAATATCATTGCGAATTATTACTGTTTTGTTATTATGTAAACTGATATAACACTACTTTTGTGTATATTTGAATAATTAAATAAACCAAACTATATTCTGTTTTATTTCTAACCTCGCTTCATACATTTAAAAAAATTGAACATTTACTGTCAATAATTTATCAATTAAAATCCATTCATTATCCATTTATAAATAAATTTAAACTGTTTTTGTCTTCTATATGCATATTAAACAGTAAAACTTCAAGTTTCATACAAAATTTCAACACAATTCTTAAAGTTTATGAATTTTTTTCCGGGATCCCGAAAATACCGGGATCCCGGTATTAAGCATTCAATCCCGAAATAAATACCGGTATTGAAAATGGGCACCGGTATCCATGCCCTACATACAACAACACAAGTCGGTGTGACTTGATGCTGCGGTAGTCAGGGCGTTTTGATAAAATTATTGCCAATAAACGCAAATTGTTGGAATGTTCTCGACAATACGAGACCGCTTAAATGTCACTGAATAAACATCGATAATGCTCACAGCCTTTGGATTACTACAACATGACCGCATGAGCGTACAAGCTGACATTGCACTTAGAAAAATAATAAAATATTCAGAATTTAAAATCGCGTGTTGATCAACACGAGAATGCCAAGAGAACAGGACGTGGAAAGCAAGGCGAATTCCCAACAATAAACAACTCCATACAAAGAATTTGACTGTGTTAATAAAATAATCAACAATGCGCCTCAATAAATCGCCCATTGCCCGCTGACACACCGTCGCGACGACCTCGTGACAAACAAAACCCTCGATATGGACAACGACGGTGGCATTACTTACGTCGACCATCAACCATGCAGCGCAATAACTGAACTCAACTTTTTTTCGTGAAGAAAAAAGTACGCTGCAAGCTCTGGTGGATCGGCAAGAAGTTCTTCCAGTTCCATAAGGAACGCTCCCACACTATTGCGTGCTACTAACCGAACCGAAGGCTCGCATATCCATCAACTACATGCGCCGGAGTGGAATGTATCTCATTATGTCTTCATGCTGTGCGGGGATCGTTACTCGTCCTATTTTGCTGTCAGAACGCATATTTGCATTGCGACGCTAAGAAAGGCTCATAAATTTGTGAATATTTCTTCACTTAATTTTTTTCACCTTGTAGGTAAGATTCACTTTGTAGGTATTCTCCTAATAAATAAAGCGAAGTTCCTACGGGCGACCGTGTAACGAACGTCAATGTATGAATATCGAATAACTCGAGAACCACTTTATCGATTTATATACAGTTTTCAATGTTACATTCTGTCACTTCTCAAGATGGTTTTAGGCTAAAAATCTGTCTGTCTATCTAAATCTGTCTGTCTATCTAAGTGTTACTTTTAAACGTGCTTTCATCATAGCTAACATGCCGACTTAGCGAATACGCACAAAACTGTATCTAGAAAAAAAATTTTTTTTTTTTTTTTTTTCAAAAATTGTTAATTTTTCATGTCAGTACTGAACGTTTATCTGCTAACTGCTATCCACCTGCTATCGATCGTTCTAATCTAATAAAGAGATCTATGTGTTGGAAGACTTTTTTGTTCCTGGCATGAAACTGAAACGATTAAGAACATTTTTTTTTTACATTTTGTATAAAAAAACAAATTTTTATAAAAAAAAAATTCTTGGTTCTTCAAAAGTGATCTATTTCCGATACATAATCTGAACTAATTTTGAAAGACCTTATATAATCAACTGTAATAAATTCCATGAACAAAATGCAAAGCGAAAATGACTTTTTCCGAAACATCTGACGCAGCGGCAGCGTTCGCGTCCCGCAAAGAGACGGATTCCACGCGCCACCGACCGGCCCACAAACGCTTGACCTAAATCAAAGCCACGGACCTCCCATCCAAATTATAAGTGGCAGGCGACCTCTTCACTGGGCCGCGCTGGTCAGATACCATCGCGTGTTAACAAAACGAATAACACATTCGCGCGCCTCCATCATATTTGACAAATGCCCATATCAAATAATCGCAACTCCAACACCTTATAACCATAACACGAAAACTCACCTTACGCAAAGGCCGCAAGGTTTAAATTCAGTTGAAAGTTAGAAACAGGCGGTATGCTTAGCTGCGATAAAATCAAATAAAATGACGACTTACACGGTGGTGTAAATATTGATACTTATCAAGCGACATGTTACATACACCGCATCACTAAATTTCAATCAGGATTATCTTTCAATCCTTTTAACATTGCTCGCGTGTTAATAAAATTTGCTAACATTTTGATGTTATTGAAATTGTAATTTTGCTTGCTGATTTTGGAAAGAGCATTGGCCACTTTAAAAAACGAAAATAATTATGGATATATTAAAAGAAGTGTCCACTGTATATGCAGCGGTGGAGGAACATTCTTTTAAGACCCAGCAATACCAAATATCGGTTTCTCCCGATTGATGTTTCTCGTAAAGCAATATGAGTTTGGAGAGGGTAGCGAATCAAAAAATATGTAATTTTAGGCGTAATATTTAATAAAAGAAATAATACACTCCTCGACTGGTAAATATAAGTAAAGAAAGAAGGAAAGAAAGAAAAACGTTTATTCAGCTAAAACTATAAAATCTGTTATTTTAATAAAAATGTAAAATATTATTTTTTTTTTTGCTGAAAAGGAGCAGACAGCATGATGCAATACCTAACAAGTAGAACACAAACAAACAAATTATATTTAATCAAATAGATTGAACAACAAGGATCAAACCAACAATAAGTATTGCATTTATTATGTAAATTTTAGACGGAACCACACTACGTATAGCTGTGGCTCTTCGTGTCGGGGCCGGAGTGTGCAATCCCCATATTTGCGTCTGTGGTAAGAGCGTAGATTCCAGCGGTATCCATGGCCTTTCGTGCCAGAGAAGTGCCGGCAGGCTTCCCCGTCACAGCGGCTTGAATAATATCATCAAACGCTCGCTGGCTTCAGTAAATATTCCGTCTACGCTGGAGCCAGCGGGCTTATGCCGCACAGACGGGAGAAAGCCAGACGGCATGACGCTGGTGCCATGGTGCCAGGGAAAGGCGCTCTTGTGGGACGCTACGTGCGTGGACACCTTGGCCCCGTCCCATGTACTCGACTCCTCCAAATCTGCTGGAGCCGCTGCATCTAAGGCAGCTGCCATCAAAGTGTCTAAGTACAGCCCGCTGCGCGACCACTTTGAATTTAAACCTTTCGCCGTAGAAACTTTGGGGCCGTGGTCGCCAGACACCAAAACATTCTCGGATAAATTGGGAAAACTTTTAGTAGATAAATCTGGTGACCGCCGTGCCAAAGCTTTCTTTGTTCGGCGAATCGCCATTGAAATTCAGAGGTGTAACGCGGCGTGCGTACTTGGCACTTGCACCGGTGCAGCGACTCTGTCAAATTTAAATGAAATATATTATTTATAGGTAGTTTTAATTATATATTTTTAATTTTTTTAGGTTTAGTTTATAAGTTATTTTAGTTTAGTTTTATCATATTTCTTAATTTTAGTTTAATTTTATTGTATTAGGTTATTTTGTTTAATTTAAATAAAGAAGATTATTGTAAAATTGTATGACTATAACATGATGAACGGCACGGACATATGGGTTTGCCGAATTTTCGAGAACATACTTTTTTCTATCGAGCCAAATAGATCAAATTGAATTTGTTTTGGAAGCAGTATGTCTTGTAGAAAGCCATATATATTTTTAACATCGAACTGACAGTGGTTTACGAGAAACATCAATCGGGAAAAAACAATTTTTGGTACTGCTGGACCTTAAGGGAATTGTGGGATAGATGTTTTGCTTAAATCACAGGTTGACAGGGCGCAGGGTTCGGACTCTGGAGTCCGGTCGCACCTCAAGGAATAGCCCGTTACATGTCGCTTCGTGTTCCTATACGATTTACGAGTTTACAACGACGATCTCGTACGAACTTATCAAGATCCAACCACTCTATAACTCTAAGCACTTTCACCAAACGATACTATGTTATAGAGTTCGATGGAATTACTATTGGAATTGCCCAAATCGTAAGGATCTTGCATGGACTTTGAACTTGCGTGAATTATGTTACGCAATATTGCCTCTATAGATAGATTTAGATAAATTTATTTCAATGTTATTCGTCCGAGTACCTCATGAACATAAAATGGGCGATATCGTTAAGACAGTCGAATGTATTTACATGCATTAACAAGTTATTGACACCAATGCAACCGAAATCTTTCTAAACAATGCACAATGTGCAGCTAAATGATAATATAAATAAGAATGAAATAAGGACAGTCGCAACAATACTCGAACTCAACAGATTCAATGTGCCTTCAATATAACAGTTACCTATTACAATGTAACAAACTCCATTACCAACATAGAACAATAGAAACAATAGGCGACACGTGTCAATTGTGCCATAATTACAATCTGGATCGACAGCGTAACGGATTAAACGTCTGTCATAAAACCACTTGTCATCCCGACTGTTAACCGCGGTGCAGGCGAACAAATCACATCTTATTCTCCAGACAACAGGTGCTAAAATAGAAAAGCGTAAAATCGTGGTTTAAAGCGTAAAATATGAGGAATTTGTACCAACAGGCATCTTTAGAAATACATATTGGAAGCATTTTGCAATTTGAAATATGTCCGACATTTATACGGATAGCAACAAATGACATTTTGTTGCTATTCAAGCAATATAATATACATATACAATAGCAATGCAATCGAATAAATTTACTACCAGGAAATTCTACGAAAGATCACACATTGAACTCTATGAAAATTGTCAAGGCAATCGACACATCCAATATACAAAAATATACAATAAAAATCTCATAAAACTTGAAAACGCAAGTCGTCCTGATGGCGCCACGGTTGCGTAAAAAAAAGTCGCGACCGAAGCCAAATCGGGCCGTTCGTTAAAGCGTAAAGTGATTACTGCTGAAGTGCAGTAAATACAGCATTCAGTAATTGCGACACGCATCCACGATCGAGTGCCTCCTGCGAGAAATTATATCTGCCCTCACGTGAAACTCTGAAATACGCTGGAGGTGATAACATCGTTATGATATGTTAGCATTCAGGGATGGTTTCTCACTGAGAGTCCATACCTTTTTGAGCGGATTTTTTATTTTTTATTTAGCAGCCTTACATTAAAATCTTATGTTACCTATTTTTTTATCATCTGTGAGACGACTATTCTACCAATTTGATTTTCACCGGAGTCTTACTTTTCTTAAGACATCGCTTCTTCGCGTCCAGTCAACATTATCCACAATTGTTTTTCCTAAATCTTCAACGTGGTCAAAAGGGACACAAGAAGTTAACAGTTAGTTATAAGTGAGGTAAAGTCAAAGAAAAGATATCCATTACATCTCCGGAGCACCTCAATCGAAGTCAACGATTAATCCGTTGTACTTTAATTAAAAAGCAATTCGTCGTTTAATTACCGCTGCGCCCGCTTCCGAGATCACTTTCGACAAATGATTTAATACTCCGTTCTCTCACCTCACCAATTATAACAACAACATTTGTATTAACCCGCCGCATACATTACTGTCGGAATACGAGAAAATAATAGAGAAACTCGTATTAAGTGGAACGGTCTGTTATGTTATGTGTGCTGCCTGTTGTGGGAAATAATTTCCGTCTAGTTACGAAAGCTTATATGCTTTCAAGCTTACCGTCTATGAATATAAGAATCGGGAAGCACTTATAAAGGGACCTTGTGACAAATATGCTCATAGACGAACACATCTAAGTACATAATAGAAGAATTTAAAAGGGGGTGAACCAAATTTAATAATAATGATAGTTACTTCACTATATATCAATAAAACGTAATAGGTAAATGTCTAAACAATGAACAACCAACTTGGGACCCAGCCACCCATACCGGTGACGATAAACCAAAATTAAGACATTACAGTACTGTCGAACATGCGGGTACAAAGTCAATATTATCATTAAATGTAATAACCGATTGGCCTACTCTAGCAACATGTCTCAATAAACACCCATTAGCTCGTAGGATACGGGTCGATCTTTATCACATTTTTACTATTGACAAGATTCCTCCTATTGGGCAATGTCAAAGTAGTCGCCATGTAAAATATTGCACTGCGTAAAAATCTTATCGGGTTAAAAAATTCTTTCGCGAACCAGAAATATCATAAATACCGGCACCCAAAATCCAGCGGACGGAGACTTCGACAATAAAAGAACAGCGAGACAGTGGCCGTTGAGTGCGTACTCCCGTATCGATATCGGTGCTCAATTAATTGAAAGGAAAGTGCGGATCGGACCTCGCGCGGATATTTATCGCGTCCTAATTGCGACCACCGGACTGAGCGCTGGCGGCGAGCTGGGTGGCGGAGCGATTCAATCTGATCTGCCTCTTGTCCCGTAGCGGATCCAGAGCCGCAGGAGGACCATGATTGCGACGCTACAATATAATCACTTGGCGAAACCGCTTATGACATCGAATAGGAGTGAAGCGAGATCATTCAATCAACACGCATTCGACGCATACGGTGGTCTGTATTTTTTTTTTTTTTTTTTTTTTTTTTTATGGAACCTGACACGGTTGGCTACATCACCTACAACCTGTATAAGAAGAAGCATTCAACGTCGACGGTTGTCTGTCGATTCACTTAAAAGTCTTGTAAGATATATGCATTATATACAATCGGGCTTGCTGATAAAGCTTATCATCCCTAAATATTTGTACCGATGATGTGTTTACCTCCTCTTGTGATTTTCCCTGTGCGGAAACAGTTATCCTTGCCAACCAGTTGAAGTTCATCTGGAATATTCGTAACGGCTTATGAACCTTGGCATTTTCCATTCCCAGCAACTGCTATTACAATTTTTCCTGTGTCAAATCTATTGGGCTAGTCAAACATGGGCGATTGTTATCGATTTTCATTTTAAACTGAAAGAATCAAGAATCGCACGTAAGTTTCCAGACGCCTTCATGCAATAAATGTCAACAGTTTAAGCATTGTCGACCAAATGGCAATGTCGGAGCGTATACTGTGTGCCGGCAACAGCACGAGGGTGGTAGGGGCGGTTCCGAAGCTGCTATAGCCACTTGTCAGAGGTGCAGTAAGTGCCGTCGACGAGGCTCGCGGTAATAACTGCTTGGTGAGTTCTCGCCTCCAAGAAACGCCCATACCGGCATATGCTACTCTGTGCCGGCGCAGCTTGCACGCTTCTTTAGTTGCTCAATCGACGAATAATTTGAAAATACCTATATCCAGAGAAACGGGACACTTGACAGAAAATAAAACAAATTCTTGAAGATGATGATTCTTAAGGCAGTATTATTGGCTTCAAGAAATTAGTAGTCGAATAGATTAGTAGTTCTTTATTGCACACAATTCATGAAGCGTATCAATGCATGTGATGAAACAAAAAAAAAAAGGACAGGAGTTCGTAAAAGTGAAATCCTGTATTTCAGGAAATCTTTCCACAATGTTGAAAACATTTTCATATGCATGAATAATTTCATTTATATTTCTGGACTTATACTAAACCCCGTTTAACATTGACTTATAATTAATTTTTTTTTAATGTAAGTACTTTTCAAAAATACACCAAAGATCAACCTTGAAGGTTTGACTTAACACAACTGTAAAATACATTTGTATCTAAAGCCTCTTCCATCCCGCACGCAACATCGTCTGTGGGATACCGCATCATATCGCCGTTGTCAAAAGATATAATTATAAAGAAATCCAATCAGCGACGTCGGCACTCTGCGCCAAGTATTGTTGCCGACGGGCAATTTCACTGTGACGTTGATTGAATGATTATCGTATGAAACATTTCATTACTAAGTTCGCGGTGGAAACTTGACAACATCAAGGACGAAACTACCCCATAAGTAGGATACAAAACTTCTCTTATCATTTGTAGTTTTGGCATTTTTAGCAAAACATTTCAATCAGTCAAATCCACGCAACTTCAAATCGAGGATGAATGACATTCTAAAAGCCGGGTTGGCCCCATCCTATGGGTGAAATAGTGTCTGCCAACGTCTACCTATCGGCAAATTTGGAGACTATCAAAACACACGAGTTCCTACCATGACAATAAACAGCACAAAACGCATTACTTCTTGCAAGATCTAGAACTTGATGTCAGCAATTTCCAACTAAGCACAATAAGGAAAATATCGTACGACTGTATTCGTTAAAATCGCTATTATGGCAGAAATTACAGTTCGTGGTTACCCATGACGCCAGTCGAGACAACGACGACGACGCTCAGATTCTCTAGAATGATAGGATTCACGTGATTCCCGAAACGTCTAGATTAGTAAACTGTTTGCACGTCAAACATTACATCGGGCAATTCGCTGCGTGCCACATATTACGTAACCAGAGCTTGTTTTTGTGTGCTCTCTCACTTTGTTTCTACATTCCTTAATTTGAAGAATAAATACTCTAATGTCGAAGATGAATGTTCTACCGAATTCTCCTGGCGAAGAAGACATAATTCTTGCATATAAGTTATATGATATATGCAGAATCGCAAAAAGAAAGCGATTTCAAAGCGCCCCGACCTACGGACTGACAAATAATATTTCCAAAAGCGAAAATTGCAAACATCGCGCAAAACTTTCGAACGTGCGAGTACCGAGCGTACGTACTAGCACGCTTCGCCGATAGATAACAAAGAGACGAAGCAAACAGAACTACCCGCTAGTGGAACTTGTGAAGGAGATTCGAGGAAAAATATTGCTGATAATATCGGCATCGAGGCCGGCGGGCGGCCCTAGCGCCCGCGCCGCACAATGCCTCCTAGCTTTCATTTTCAATTCATAAGCAAGACTCATGCTCGAGCGGCAATTTTCCTTTTTTATGTTGTTTACGGAGGACTGGCGCACAACAATAACGTTTTCGTTCAATACATTGATGCGTTAAGAAATATGTAGCATGCGCGAAGATGTGGGAATTTTATGAAAATATATTAGCGGTTTATTTCTCTAGTATATGTAGCCAGAGTAACAACATTACTTCATACATTCAAATAAGTCAAATAAACGAATTACTTGCTTTGGTTCTTGTCTCAGGAGTTCTCATTATTTTTCGGTATGCGAGCAAAAATTCAATGTTTCCAAACAATTAAGCCCTGTTCATTTGTCGCGAGCGCGCCAGCTCGATGCCGCACCGCGATAGTGGGCTCGCCGCCCGCCGGCCTCCGCCCGCCTCCGCCGCGCCAACCTGCGCATCTGCGCCCACGCGCCCACGGAGCAGGCGCCGCCAATTTCGTGAGAACCGCGCCGCGGCGCGCGCGCAATCAGCATCGTCTTCTCAGAAACCATTCATAACGTCTCGTAATGTCACTGCATTGTGCGAATTCTGCCTGCGAGCGTCGGATCATCTTTAAAGCTTCAAACGACGACGCAACAAAAAGTATTGAATAAAAAAATATTCAGAATCCTCAGATTTCTTCTGCCTACTGTTCATTTTAATCTCCGCATACTCTATAACATGTTAGATTAGAACCAGCTGAACACCAACCACAATTCATAAATAAGACTCAACGATTGTACAACGGAATTTAACATAACAAGTTGAGCATTGGAAAATATTAAGCATATTGGAAGTGGAAGGCAACGACGGTCTGGGCGTGGCCGAGGCGGCAACACCTCCCGTACAATCCCATCACTTTAATAAACATAACCAGATAATACAAAGATTAAGATTAGAACACAAAGATAGCGGAGATTTATCGGCGATAAATTGCCGACACGCCGGACTCGTGTCGGTACAAGTGTAAATTAAATTAAGAGATAACTGTAGAGAGCTTTCGCGCGCGTGGAAATGGGATATTAATACGGCTGCTTGACCCGGCTGCCTCGGTTGTAATGGTGGGGCCCTCGGACACGATAACGAGCAACGCGCAAGGTGAGTAAGAACCGCGTGTGTTGAGGCATTTTACACGCGGACATAAGGCTGTGTGTGCATACGTCACAAAAGAAGGTTTGAAACAAATCAAACAGCACATGAGGATGTACATACGCAACAGTCACTAAAGATGCTACGAAGGAAAACGAGAGGGCTGATAGATAGACGATTCCTTCATCGCAGGAGAGCTTTGACGCAGCTGCTGTGGTAGCAGCCAAACTGCACTATGGGAGCTTAACAAAAACGACATGCACCGCCTCAACATTAGGTTAGGGTTACATTTTTTTTAAACCACCAAAACAGGTTAAATATCTCTGTTTGGGGAGAAAACTCGCATGTGTTTTCGCTCGCTGTGAAACTCGCTGTGACGGACGGCACCGTCACAGCTGCAGCAAAACTCTCCTGCGATGAAGGACTCGTGATAGATAGCGGTTTGTCCACTGACCTTTCGATTATTTCAAACTGACGAAATGCGAGAACGTTATTTGGCGCAAAGTCGCCCGTCGATTTTGATAAACTCATAAATAAACAGATGAATATAAAAGCATTAATATATGCACTCATAAACGTAATAAAGATTCCGGCGCTAATGTATCCGAAAGCATTCGAAGTTCAATATGGCAATAAAAACTATCCGACTAATCAACGACTGCCACGAGCGCGGGTCCGATAATTAATTAATTAAGTGACGATTTGACAATATGCTCACTCGCAGTGAAGGCCGAGAAATTAAAAAAATTAAGAACCGTAGTTAAAAGCCGTTATGAATATGTAATAACTGTATATTAGGCAAGTGAACGCGTTGATGGAACCCACCAATTCAGCTCATTTCCATTGACCTTATTCGAAGTCGGTACGCGCACAGCTTCTGATGCAATAAAATTGATCGGATTTTGTAGAGATAAATTTCAAATAATCTTCGCAAGCAATATTTTTTTTCAAAAATCTCGAATCGCCCACACCCCACCTTGAAATAATTTTGGATGACATTGTTCTTAGTTGATTTTATAAAATAAAAACACCAAATAGCGGAATGCTTAAAAGTTACTAACGACAAAAACAAACCACAAATAAAAAACTAAATTCCATTCGTTCTCTCATTTGCATTGATTCAGACCATTAACGACATCGAAGACGACTTATTGAAACATAAACATGAATGCATACGGATAGTGTTGATGAATATCGACGGTAGACTTAAGAAATGGCCTAAAATTTTAATCAATCGCTAGTTTACGAAGCTAGCACCGGAATGTAATAAAATAATTATGCCATGTCGGCACTCCATCACCGGACCGGTAACGAAAATATCTTATTTAGTAGAGTTAATGAGGGCCGTAGATCATGAGAGGTAATGACGACAGTGGGAGATTTATCAAACACTTTCGTTTACTAAATTATGAATTGCGATTAAGATATTCTTGTTGACATAATGGCTCGGCAAACAGAGGTAAACGGCTACATTTTTCTTCATTTGAACGGTCGCGAGGTGACCTCGGAATGCATGTACTGGAGCCGGCGCTGCTGATGCCGCGGCCGCACCGGTAGCCGCCGCCTGCCTGTTGACCGACGTCTCGATCCCGACCCGCCGCCGATAGCTCAGTAACACTATCTTCTTCAAACACTACTTATGCTCGTGTGTGTTTTCCCTCCGTTTCTTTTGATGTCCAAATGAATAGTAAATATCTTCCAGAACACATTATTTCATTTTCTTTTTATTTTCTTCTTTCTAGCCATCCTCGTTAGTCCTTATCCTTTTGTCCTCTGCATCATTATGAATGGTAGGTAAAGTTGCTTTCATACTGCTCGGCAAATTCAAGGCGAGTGTCGAGAACGAGGGTCTGTTTGTGAACCTGCAAGCTGTGAAGACTGCAAAATCAACACATTATTTCACTCGGCTACCCATCAGGCTTAACGGGGTCATAACGAGAGGAGAAAAGGCGAGCTCAATGGCGCTACATCTTTCGTCGTGAATAAAATCAGATCGACGACGCGCGACGACGACGACGACGACGGTCTGTTCAAACATTTACAACCATAATGAATACGATGTTATTCAAGCAGCCGCCGCCACGATGTTGCAACTCCAAGAAAGCAACAGGCTGCGAACTGCGTTTCCTCGCGAAGATATCATTCTATGGAAGACACTGGCATCCAAATTTTTGTAAGAGAGAATCCAGCTGCCGGCCGAGGCTCGTCAAAATTTTCTATGAGGTAGATATATCAACGTGAACACACCTGACCCTTCTAGACCAAATATTGACATTACCTACAAAGGTAAGCGAGCACACTTTATGATCATGACATAGAAACTGTGTTGTATTTCCGCAGCAATTAGATGTTCTTAATTACTTTCGAAACGTACGCAATTTTTGGCTTAACATCACACTTTCTTTTCCATGAAGTTTATTTCGCCAAGCAAGGGTAACGACCAATAATTATAAAGAAATTAAGAACTGAAATCATGCCCCCTACTCGTTTTCTGCAAAGCGCGGATCAGAACCATTAAAAAAATCACGTCAAGTGATGGCTATAATAGGGTGTATTTGTTTATTGTATCTGTTGGAAAGCCATACTTTTGGTAGAGAAGTACACGAGGAAACCCAACCGGATGCGGATCCCGTTATTCCTTATTACACTCGTGCGTAAAAGTTGGCTGGGTGCCACAATTTCGGTTACCTTACGTCCCACTTTACTGTGTGGGGTATATTTTATTTAAAAAAAAATACATCGAACCAATACAACAACCCTAACAGTGACAGGAAAATGAAAATGGGTGGAGTAAACATCAAATTAAAGCGGTCAAGTTGCGTTCCATGGAATTATTTTAACACAAGCAACATAGTTATAAGTAGGCAGTAGTTATGTTACTGTAAATCTTCACTTTGCCTGTCAGATATTCGTAATTATAATAAAAGTATTCAAGAAAAAGCAACCTAGTATCTCATGATGGCAAAAGCAAGGAATTAATACAATTATTTAAGTATATCAGACAATATTAGTTTTCTTATTAGAGATATGGGTGGCGAAGTCAGAGGAGCCAGAGCACACTCTCCGAACAGCCAATACCACCTCCGAGAAGGTAGGTGCCATGCCAGAGACTTCCCTTTGGATTGCTGGTTATACAGGACTAGAAAACACAGCCGAGGCTGCTATGCGGCCATCTTACGACTACATTCACATACGATAAAGAACAAACCCACCAAAAAGTGTGCCGCAAAATGTGCCCATAGTAAATGTGCGCAGTAGCAGTAACACAATACTAAAGTTTCAGACATAGCCCAGATAAACGGACGGACGGACCTCACTGTCGCATAAAATTTCCGTTCTCTATCATATCTGGCGTAATTTGCCATTATTCCGAATCTCTCTTCTCGCGCTTGCCGCTCGGGTCTGAGGCCATTGTATGTTAAATGGTCGGCCATTAAAGGGAAGAGCGCTTAATAAACACATTACGAGAGAGATGTTAGGCGCGAGCGCAGCCGACAGAGGGTACAGAGGCGCGAACGTGGGAACACTAAGATGGAGTGTTTTGCTCGCGATGTCACGCACTGACAAAAAGTTGGCGAAAAACTTTCGAAAACGCGGGACTGGCGAAAAACTTGCATCGATCAAAAAGCTCTCTACGACGCCTCTCCGCGATTCGTATCCGAGTCCCAAGGCGTACGGGCCTTATACGTCGTGAGTTCGATCCCCGTTGAAGTGCACCACCTTCTTTATGCTCCACGGCTCCAATTTCTTCTAAAAAAATTGATCCTTTCCCTTAGCTTACTAGGTGACACGTGTAAATCGCACTGCAATGAATGAAGGTCGGTCGAAGCGGCTATGGAATTTTTTTGTGTTTTTCGTTAAGTTCAGTGAAGAAACGATGAACAGGAACCAGGTGTAATGGGCTGAGATCACAGGCGTAGCAGGTGATATGTATAACCGACCATATCAGCGGGGTTATTCACTATTTATTAGCAATCCATCACTACTAGCATTTTCTCGTGATCCCTCTCGCTCGCTCCAAGGAGTTTCTCAACGCGTCTACACGGAGCAGCGGCTACCGCAAATTTTGCGATAATCGCTAATCAAGAATAGGCAGGCAGGCTGGTGCCATTAAACAAAGTGGATGCAGCATGCAGCTCTGCACACTGCATCAACAAGCGTCATCGTTTCAATAAACACCCAATCTAAGCCACTATTAATCCGCTATGTGGCTGCGGACAAATTGAATTCCGTCGAAGCCTTTGGCGGAGGCTTCGCCGCTGCGGGGGGGCCGCGCGGGGAGCCTTCTCGGCGAGATATTTACATGAGCCGGTGATCTATTTATAAGCGAAATGAAAACAAAATGCACGATGAGTAAAAACATGGAACGAGCTCTCACACAAATTGGAACCGTGTTATTTAAATATTGGAGAATGACAACAAAAATTATGCCGTTACTCGAGAACCAAGATATTTAATCAGAAAAAAATTACATTATTCCAAAAATTATATTATTCCACGGGGAGTGCTCGGAGGAGCTGTTTAACGCGATTCCGGCGTCCCCTTTCCACCTCCGTACAACGCGCACTGGGCAGGGATTGCATCCCTATACGCTGGACTTGCCGCGGATGCGTACAAATCGGTTCTGCAGATCCTTTCTCCACAGAACCGGCAAACTCTGGAACGCTCTACCTGCCCACATATTTCCCCCCAAGTATAGTCTCGGGTCCTTCAAGAGAGGCGTGAATGGGCACCTGTCAGGCCGGCATGGCATTCGCAGCCCCCGCCTGCGTCGAATGACCATGGGCGTCGCTAGACACCTTATGGGTGACTCGGCGCCACATGTCGCGCTTAGTATAATAAAAAAAAAACATTACAGAACAGTATAATTTTTTTGTTTTTATAAAAAAAACAGTATAAATTACTAATAATTTGTAACAATGTAGTATTTGTACGTCAAAATGTTTATGATATTTAGATTATAAATTAAAATTTTACACTCTATACATTCTGACGAAAGTGTACGTAGGTTCTATGTCAAATGTAAGCTTTAGAATTTTATTGAGTTAGTACTTGAATTTGTTGTAAAAAGTTCTAGATTCAAACAAAAATGTTCTTCTCATTGATCTGTCTTCAAAAGTCGTGTTAATAAATTAAACAAAGAGCTTTTTGCCCGCCTTATTATAGCTGGCGTGGCGCCTCTCTGAGCGTGGTTCGAGAGGAGTGTTGTTACTGGCTATGTCTGATCTTCTTTTGAACTTCTGCGCACAGCCAAACCAACAAATTTGTCCAACAAATTTATAAAAAAATACAGTTAAATTGTCCTTTCTTTAGCATAGCAAGATTAGCTAGTAAAGCCCTGCGCTTGGAATTCCGCATGGTATTAAGTTCGCCCTTTGACATTTTTCTTTTAATGTTTGTTGATCTCCTCAAGCGCAACCTACCCTTAAACGAGCTACTAACTAAACACTATACCGTTAAATATCGGAAGAGCGTTAGAAGCTGACTGCTATAACAAGCGGCACGTCGCGTAGTACTACAGAGTCACCAGACCAGGCGCGCTATCACCGAGTATGATAGATGGAGCGGTGTCGTCTCTCCCACGCCACCGCTTGTGATTAATTATAATTCGAATTTTATTCAAAGTCCACTGCCCCGGCCGCCGATACCGATCGGTAAACGGTTCAGCACCGGCCGGGATCACTACTCGTGGCAAATATATTTAATCCCCAGAACACCATACTTTCTCACTCCGTATTTTTATTAATTTAATGTATAATTATGAATGTAAACTCAATTTTAAATGTTGCCAACAATTCAAATATTTTTTTTATTTGGTTTTATTTTGCATATACTATATTCTGTGGTACATTGCAATTTTTTGCCAATTTTACTGCTATGCTGTCATGTGACAAATCTTTGTGGTGTCGCCGCACAGAGCTGGCTGTGGTCCATTGGGGTGCTGCATCGCTGATGTTGGGGCCGCGCATAGCGCGAACTTGACTTCTTCGTCCCAAAAATATGAATTAAAAAAAAAAAATTCCCTGTCCTGTCACTGCTTTACTTTGACAGTTCTTCTTCCTGTATAATTCTATGCCCTCTTCGTATGTAGAAGCATAATGATATGAATTATTTTTTAGGATCCCGTACCCCATACCTTTTACTAAGCCTACGCCGTCTGTCTGTCTGTCTGTCCGTCCGTACGTTCATCCGATGGCTGTCTTTGGAACCGTAATAGCTAGCCAATTGAATTTTTCACAGAATATATATGTGTTATTATGGCGGATTTCAAAAAAATTAAAAAGTTAAAAATTAAGGGGTAACCCAAAGTAACCGACTTTGGTAAAACAACTTTTTGCCTAACGTCTGAATCCCCACCTAGCGCCCGTCGATAGCAGAATATACTTCCAGACACAATATATTGTGTCTGATAGTGTATAGTATGAAGATGTCAACTCACGTGTGGGTTCGTTGGTTCATATTGCCCGTATATTCGGTTTAGCTGCAGTTCACTACGACAGTTTGGGAGTAGGAAACACTACATCATACTAACTAACACGGTTATATGACACTGTATGACTCTACCTTATGTTGCGAGCAATATTTGGTATGAGGGAATAGAATAGAATACAATTTTTTTATTGCAGGCTTTAACAGAACTATAAAGACAAACATAAAGACAATAGATGCACAATAGATGCAAGAATTTGTACGATTGTTCGTGAATTGGTAGCGATAAAATTTTGCAGACAAAGCTTTAAATTCTCATTACACGATATTTATTAGACATGTTTAACGTTAAATATTTACATCATACTCGGACCGACACTGAAGAAATCGGAAGTAAATTTTACGATAATCTATACCTATTAGATATTAGAAATTAAAAATACGATGCAGTAAATTGAGTACTATGCAGGTATTCCTTAGACTTTCATCGATTCAAAAAATCTGATAAAATTCACCAAAAATTGAAATTCCAAACGCTTTTAGTGGCGCTCGTAAGAAAAAGTGTTAATTGGGCATCAGATCGTTTCACACAAAGCTTTGGTTTCCAAACGCCTCCAAGGAAAGTGAACTCGAGCCTATCCCACAAATATAAATTAATCCCCGCACTAGCTAATAAACAATCCACATAGCGGGGCGCGGCATAAAACTTCTATAAAACTCTTATAAAAGAGACGTCTCCGAGGAATTCCATTTCGTATTACGCAACACGATTATTATTCAATAAACACATTCGGAGACTAATTCTTGAATCCCGTGTGCAGTGCTCATTAAAGCGTGATATTGGTCGCCGACGGCGGAGCACGCTGGGTGAGAAATCGTCGCCCATCCGACAATATTGTCGGCATAATCCACACATTACGTCCAACACGACGATAGCTCACCTTGTAATAAGAGCGGTAACGAGCGTCGCACGTGTCGCCAAAATATTGAACATTAGGACAGAAGCGACAGCCTGGAGAATTCGGCAGCTCCGCTGTGCACCAAGGACTTATCCTGGCACAGACGTGTCTCGCTATTCTCGCTACATACAGCTTGCCCCATTCGATGAAGACAAAACAAGCCGTTACATACGCGTTGCCAATCAAATTGGAAAGTTACCACAAGGGTCCATCCATAGCCAAATCGAATTGAAAGATAACATGAACGGAGGTAAAACTAGTCAACCTCCATATTGATTAAAAAACTAAAAAGCTATGACAATTGACAAATGGTCCATCACGCGTACCTTATCAAGAATTATCATAATTCTACTGAGAAAAAGTCGAAAACCTCATGATAGTGTTCAAAAGATCTATCAAAAGAAACAATTTGCATCCATTTTATCGTGAGGCAACCGACGCATAATATTTTCACAAACATTAAAAAATGCGCTCCCGGCACCAACGAACTCGGAGCTCACAGCTATGATGGCCCAACAGATCGCCGACTAAGGAGGCAATAAATATGCGCGTCCTCGGGCCTGACCGAAGGGTCCACTAGCGGCCCTCGGCTACAGGCCAACGCCGCGGGTCACGGGTCAACGGAATAAAAAACGACCGACAATTATACACCATTCCCGAAGGTTAATAAGGGCTATAAATATGTTGTCGGCGCCGTCATAAACACCACACAGGTGTATGGAAAGAGGATATACGAGTAGTAGAGCCTCGGATACCGCACGACCTCGTAGGGTGTAGAATACGGATTCGTCAAGAACCGTTTTTGAAAATGATAAACACGGAAAGATGACGGATGATTACATGTGATGTTGGAATTAGTATGAAGAATTAAGTACATAAATGGGATCGGATATCCCACATAGGCGGGTGGGATATCACATATCCGAACAGGTAGCCTTATGACCATTTCATATTAAATTGGACCCATTACTTATAAACTAAAAAAATATCACGAATGTGGAAGATACTCGTAGCACAGCAAAACAATTTGCAATGCCACCTATTATATACAAGCACAGAGCAAAAATCGCCGCTGAGGGAAGACGCCCGTCGATCGCTGCTCTGTGCTTACAGTTGCTTTCACGAGTTATGCATGAGCACAGATGGACAGTGGATTGCATGCAAGTGTATAGTGGTCGAACGACGCGTATGCGCACAATAGGCGACGACAAGCAATGTCATTTCTAACTCTAAAGGTGTAAACAAATCTGAAGAAATCATTCGTATCCATACATTAAACATAAATTTTAATGACATGGCGCTAATAATTAAAAAGGTAAGTCACAAAAGAAACACCACAGAAAATAAGAACATTAATAAACCCGCCATATTTAACGCCAGTTGTTAAAATCAATAGACACTTATCATCACTATAACGCTAAGAAAACAATAAATAATAACGCCATATGAATGCTACTCATTCGATTCTTCATTTTAGGAAATGGTAAATAGCCCTTCCATTCTAATCACAAAGCAAAATGTAAATTAGTTTCAATAGAAATCGAAATAAAATCATTTCCTTATGGGCAAAGATGAATTTAAAACGGCGCGGACGATGCTGTATCAGTCTCGCAATAGTTACTCAAAAATTCACCTTAATACAATACATGCTGAGACCAAGTTGAGTTTAAAGATGAAACATACGAAGATATTTGTTTTGATAAACTTCCCACGCCGACAGTCGCCGCGCGGGACTTGAAGTTCACATAAAATAATGCACACAATAAAATTATATTATTACGATTTATCTACCGCATCGACGACGACGAATTTATTGCACTTTCATTTCGAAGGATGATTTTATTTTTCATTTTGATAGTACTGAGAGAAACTAATTCTGAATTTTATAATGTGCTCTATCTTAACTTTGTTTTTTACTGTTTTACTATAACCTAAGAATTTTAGAAATTTTAACGCTATTTATTACACATCAATGACATAAATACGAGTAGAGACGAGTACAGACAGACAGAATATATTCAGGCATCAACTTAAGCGCTTACGAAACAAGCGGGGACATGGGGTATGAATCACTTACAAAAATAAAAATGAATGAATTAGAATCATCACATCCAATCGTATTTACCAACTCAGTAAGCATAAAATCATTATAAGAGAAATAGTGTCAAATAAACCCGTATTAGAGAGAAGCGCTGTCAAAAAGCAGCATACCATTAGCAGAGGAGTATGTTTAATCATACCGAAACGAACGCGCCGGTCGTGTTCAAAATTCACGCTTCTCAAAATCCGTCACGGCGGATAGAAAATCCATCGATTTATTAAAGCTGATCGTGTAAACAAACCGTGAGATTATTATAATCTACTTATTTATTAGCCATTGAATTGTAATGAAAACAAACAAAAAGCGTGTTTCTAGCAGTCCCAGGTTCTTTGAATTTACACTTTTATAGAAGGCAGTAATCAGTCAGTTTGTCCGGCAGGAGTATACAGGCTACTCAAGCGTGAGCGAGTTTCGAATCGGTGTAGATAACATTGGAAGCGCCGGGACACATTGTAGTGAGCAAGAGGATAAATCTTCAAACCCACACCGAACAACGTGAGGAGTTAGTAATAGCAAGCACGCCCCTAGCACATAGATCACGGGCGAAAAGCAAATAAAACCGGAGATAATATGGTGTCAGTGTAAAACACTTTCACAGCCAATGCTTAGCGAACATAAAACGAAATGTTCCGTGAAAAAATATGGCCGACTCCGGTGAAACAATACGGTGTGTTCACGTTCTCTGTTTACATCGTTTTCGCATCTCGATCTTCGACAACATGACAGAATGACCGAAATGACTTGCTAAAGCTTCGTGTAACGTCATTCATCAAGGAATGATAAACGATCGATGGTTTGGTTTTATTGTTCTACATGCGAACACACACTTACAACATACACATAAGGTATAGAAAGTTTCCATTTGCCCCCTCAGGTTGGAGACTAGAGATATGTCATGACGTTGTGTACATTTTCGTCAAATACAGTAAGGATTAGATAATAAGCTTATAAAATTATGAAATTTTTTAAGACTATTTTTCACAGCACTGACAAAACATTTATTCTCGTACACAATACAGCACCCTTGCACTTAAACATATCGTGAACTTGTGAGGGAGTGACGGACTGCCCCTTCTTTGCATTGAGACATTTGTTCGGAAACGTCTTGCGAAATTACACGTCTTTTAAGATGGCTTGTAACCACAGAGTGGTACTAAAAGCTGAAGTTAGTTCTTGAGGAGCAATGAATTTATTTTTCGTTACAACTGACGTCCACCATACAACTTCGGAGAAACCCCAAGTATAATTTGGTATCGAGCGCACGCGTCCCCATAACCCGGCAGTAGGAAGCCAACGACGCAATCGATTCGGCTGCAACCGCAGCGGCCACAAATTACGTCGACGACAAAAAGGACCCCCCCGCACTTCGTTAGCGGGTGAAAGTAAAATGGCCGCTGTCGCCGACACCGAGCTGTACCTGCATATGATTTATACCGACGACGAGGGGTGTGAAATTCAATCGGAGAGACCTCAATAAGATGTAGCAGGGATCGCGGCGGGAGGTGGCGCGGGCGGCGCCTGCCTCCGAGCCTACACCTTCGTGACCGGGCACTATTACGCGCGACTCCTTTACAAACTTTTTCCATGTCGACTCGTGCACTCCTTTATTTGCCGCGCGTGATCGTGTTGTTAAACAAGCTCAGTCGGTCATATGAAAGGGAGGGAATTGTATTGAAAACCGTTCTTACTAATTGGGTTCAGAGGGACGATGCGGGAACCTATCGCCGCTATAATCTATAAAGAAGATGGAGGTGCGCACGAGCCGAACTGTAAATCGAAGTACTGAATCCGTAATAAGAAAGTTCAATAAAGAGAAAACGTCTTCATCAAAGCGACCAAGACGGCGGCGCGCCGAGAATTGTGTGAATTGAAAACGACCAAAGTTGGGTCTGTCTGCACTCATCGTCGATTTTCTTTCCGATTCCATAAAAGATGACCACTCAACTGCAAAGATACAGTTAGGCGTTAATGAGAATACCAACATTGTCCGGAAATAAGTGTACTCACTATAAATATCCGTGAGCATTGAACGTTTGTTAATGACGCAAATCTGTAGACAGTGGCCAAATCCACGAAGTGATAATAAGTCGGTTGTGTAGTGGAAAACCACTGTTTGATAGGAGAAGATGTAGCGCCAATACGGAAGGGCGTCGGAGCGTGGGTGTCCGATTTCATGGATAACTAAGACAATATTGCAAGCAGTCAACTCTTCGAGATAATTGAACATCGGACGTGGAAAGCAGGCACACCGAACCATTTAAGGGTGATAGTTGAACCCTTAAAAGCAAAGCTTATGGGATGGAAAACACTACAGTAAATAACTTCAACAAACATACAAGAAACCTCCAGATTATGTAGATCAGTTTTTTTACTTTAGAATAAATCCGAGACGAGAAAATTTATCCATATCTGAATAGAGTTAATAGTACAATTTGCTCGATTTAGTTCGTGGACAATCCATATTTCGTAGGTGTCACGTAAATCCAAGCAAAGGGCACACACTAAAACTAGAATAAGAGTCAATGAGAGCGAGGTACTAGTCGGTACACAAAGGGCCTCGCGACGGAGTAACCTGATCCATCCTGTTATTTATTCAAATGTACGAAGAACGGTCGAGCACAGGGAAGTCGATCTCGCTTCGCTCATAACAGGAAGCCGCATATTCAAACCAGAAACCTCATTACGGAGGCTACCACGGACGGACAATTTGCTACCGAATCAATCAAATAAATTAGTAACGTGTAATAAATCGTTGAAAGCAAATCAGGTAGGTAATCAAGGTTAAATAACAACCTTTACGATAAAAAAAGCGTATGTGTAAACATCCCGCTCGTGACAATTCGTTAACCGTATAGATACGCAACCCTAGCTAAGGATAACAACCTCGCGTCAAATTCCAGGAAACAAATCGATATAGGTCTGGAGCGACAATGAAGCCTGCTGATATATGGCTTCCCGAATCCGATATGTAGATCGGTATCGGGCACCTGTACCCAAGCTATGTACTCGAGTAGCGGTTCCGACAATTCCTGGAGTGGTAGGTGCACTCGGCGCGCCTTTATTACCCATCACACGTCTCACAAATCAATAGAGCGTACTTTATCGCCGATTAAAGTTTCAATAGAGCGGTAATGCCGGAGAGGTCGGAGGCGCCCCGCGCAGCCGCCGCCACGCCCGATCTTATCTCGGCTCCTACAAATTTATTTAGTGAGGACTGCCGACGCGACACGGGACGAGTCGAGCGCCGTCTCCGGAGGGACGGGTGTCGGGTGTCGCAAACATATCGCCGGCCCCTACTGGGCACCCGGCAAGGCGCCGCGAGCCGCCGACCGCCACACTCCCCGGACACGAAAAGTGTGACGATCCGGTTACCGGTCGATATCGATTCCTCGTCGTATCGATCGGAAACGGTGCGAACTTCAAGTGATTCGGACGGGCGCAAATCGATTCGCCGCTGCCCGTTGCGGGAGCAAACGCTGGCGACAGAGACAATCCGAATATAGGGAAATTTTAATAGGCGAATAAACAGACGTTTAATTGACACTGATTTATAATCTTCCCACTCGAAATTCATCATCGAAACCAGAACGGCAATAAATATGCACCGGACACGAATAGTGGGAGCGAGGTACGTTGTCCCCGCAGCGCGCAGCGGCTACGCGCACTACTTCGGTGGCGCGGCGGGGCGGCCGAGACGCCGACCAGTGTTTTAAAACGTAAGCAAACATGGAGATAGAAGACAAACAAATGTAAATTACCAAAATGTGAAGGCAATGTTTGGCATTCCCATAAAACGGCGTTAACACGTCATTAGAGGTAATAATGCCGTGATTATGGAGTGAAAGCCTCCCAATGAGGAATAATTGCGGCGTAACGACGTACTGTGTGGTCCGCCCCTCGACGGGCCCTCGCCTTGGCAAATAGTGGACTATGGACTTTTTTCCTAGGAAGAAGCTCGGCCGCTAAGGCGCATTGTTGATTCAGAGTTTAACAGGAGGAAGAAGGTCGTTTAACTCGAGCCGGAGCGGGCTCGGCCAGAACTAGTCGCTGATAATGGCGTCTAAGTAAATTGGAGCAGGAACAGCAAAGGCGCGGTGCGCTGGGAACTTCATCCTCTCATAAATAAAAAAAAGCGGCTAGAGCCGAAACTTATTTATCTGCAGCATCAACCGAGCGCATCCGATGCGCGAATTTCAAGACAAGACATATTTCAGTCGATGCGGTAAATTTTAAGGATGTCCAAAGTCATGGCGCTGTAACACAGAACAATTTGAATTTCTGTGAAATTTCCGAGTCGAGAGAGCGCGGGTAATCACCCGCTGGGATCTTATCATTTATTCAAAATTTATAATATCCTTATCAGTGCATCGGCGTAATGGATACGGGTGGAGGAAGCCCCGTCGGTTGCGTCACAGCAATACCATAAATAAGAGTTGTTTTCGTTTAGAAAACAATGCCAATTCCGATTTAAGAAGTATAAATTGTTTCCACTGCATGCCATCTTCAAAATACATGCCGGAAAAGATTAACTGCACAGCCGAAACTTCCGTTAAAAAAACCACAAAGACTAACCACGGTAAACCGAACCTTGAATGTTCAAGATAATGGAAGAATGTTAATCCGGAGGTAACTCGATCTATAAAGGAACATTGCAGCATAGTAAAAAGTTAAAGAGGTAGAATCAATTTGTGAGAAGACGTTCGCTAAGTAGTCAACAACGCGGAGATGCCGACTACTAGGTGGTTAACGATTCGTTCTGCACCGCTCTATATCGCCTTTTGCAAATAATTATCTGTCATTCTGTCGCTACAAAACTAAATGAACATCAATCTTAGAAAGTGAAGGAACACGTAAGATCGAATGCACTCTCTCAATAGTGCGTGCTAGTCAAGCGTCTACTTTCCGCCCGATATGCCATAGGTACTTTACTTACTTAGTATTATTTTTAACCTCTCTCTCACGTCCAACTATGGCACCCAAATAGTACCACAATGTTCGGCACAAGGATTGTTGTCTCATCATAGCTAGCCTAGCG
Organism: Nematopogon swammerdamellus; assembly: GCA_946902875.1. Lineage (NCBI taxonomy): Eukaryota > Metazoa > Arthropoda > Insecta > Lepidoptera > Adelidae > Nematopogon > Nematopogon swammerdamellus. The sequence continues at coordinate 18,606,647 of OX336345.1, forward strand.
CCCTCTATGCCTGGGTTTGGGCAAACGATGACCGCAAAATCGGCGTCCTCCAGCGGTTGCAAATTCTGCAAAAGTTACACTATGTGTAAGAAGACGAGTCGAAGAAGAGATATTGAAATATTTGTAGTAAAATTACTTACAGAACATGTTGAACACTTAAAAGCGCTGAAAAGGCTAAACAACGTGCCTATAGCCGATCTCGCAAAATACAAAAATATAAATAAATACCACTACATATTGTGTGGCTACACGACCACAAAACGCAAACAGTATTGCCTCGGCAAGCTACGAGAAACAATCTATAATATTTTTCTATTTTCCCAGATACTGGTAAAAATACTAGAAAGAAGATAACCTAACAAGTACCTATTCCTAACATTTAAAGTGTACTTGAGAGACATTTTAGGTTTCACGGATTTACACAACAAATATGTAATCTGTACATAATTTTAAATTATTCTAATACGCGTCACATTATGATAATATGCATGAAAGAAATATATTCTTCTCTAATAAATATCTTCGTAGTCCTCAAACACAATAACCGTTACCTAAATAAATAGGACAATATTTCCGAGCAATTCAAAAGAAACGCATTTCAATTTGAGGCGCAGTCCTGCGCAATGGCTATAAAGTTGGCAGTAGATTCCAAACTGTGTCATAATAAGCAGTATGTGTGTCACACCAGGCGCCCTGTGCGGTCTCTTTCATCGCGTACAATGGGGGAATGCCACATCCATATCTGTAGCGGCGACTACACCACACATATCCTGTCTTATTGCTTACGAGTACTGACTGTCTTGGCCTAGGCTGTTCGGAGCTCTACAACGGTGGCGAGTCCGCCGCCTCGAAGCACGTCTTCAAATGCTCGTGGAAACTTACTGGCGTCGTAAAGTTAGCAGCAAATACAAGCGTCATAAACGACACGGGAGGTGTCCCATCAATCGTCCTGTGAGGTCCGTTTCAGGACGATGCGAGGACTGCGATGCGAGCGAGGCGCTTCTCGATCACTCTTGCTTTTGATTTTACGTCACGATTTAGGAGTCTTCACAGTGTTCTTCTTCTTCTTCTGTTCTGAATTTCATTTCATTATATAAATAACGCCACAACTACCCCACTACACAGCAATCTAAAGTCGTGGTGCTGTCAAATAAGTCACCGAACAGTAACGAATCAAATCATCGAATTGTCAACTCCGGCCGACATCTAATTACAATACCAACAACACCCCCAAAAAACAGACGCCTCGTTTGACGTCAATGGGCGCGTCAGCCACGAGATCCGTTATTTACGTTTTGAGTTATCGATCGCACGGGAGCCGCACCGCCACTAGTAGTTGACCGAAAACAAAATGCTTCCTACGCGCAACAATTATGGAATCAAACAATACGCTAAACGGAGGGCCATTATCGCTCGTTACCGTCTCGTCGCGGCCAATTCGGACGCTAATCGACACAGAATCGAGGAGGTGATTTTAGCACATGGCTCCTAATAAAACATTAGTGTCGATAATGAAGCCGCGCAGGCGACAGAGTCACACGTCGCGTTGCGCCAGCGAATCTATACAGACCATCCATCCTCGTCTGCTCGCCAACACAAAACATAGGTATTACTGTTTCCAACGACAAAGCTCAGATGTTTACCCCTGCATAAATAGCAGGAAACCCGTCCCACAAGACGTCTGCGACCCACCGAACCGCGTCACCTTCCCAATCGCTTACCCCAGCGTTTGACTCGCCACGCGGAAGACCTCGTGGGGGATGAATTATAGCTCCCTCCGTGCACTCACAATGAAGTCTTTTTTTGCCGCGCGCTCCCCGTAATTGAGGTGTAATTCTGCAGGCAGTGACAAAGAATGCAATGCGCTCCCGAGACACCGACCATTCCCTTCTAGGACTTTCTATATTCTATCCATTTCAAATTCGAAATTTGAAATGGATAGAATATAGAAAGTCCTTTGTCCGGCGCGGCGAGATTTACGTCAACGGACCCGCTACCCATTCATACAAATTGAGCAGCAATCGCTACAGCACATATTCGGGCGGACACGGCCAGCGACTCCGCGGGAGGGCGCCGCCGCCTCCGCGCCGCCGCGGGCTCGCGCGACAACATTGTAAGCGTGTCGGACGACTTGCGGTGGTGTCCTTTATTAATTATCAAGCCTACTAATATGGCTTTATGAATATTCAAGACTCCGGTGGAAGGTAATGATAAGCAGAGAATAAATTGCCTATCTAGGCGACCTCATTCCGGCGAAGCGTTTTGAGAACTCGTTCCCGCCGCCGCCGCCTCCGCTGCGCTGCCCCGCCGGCGCGCTGCCCGGCGCGGCTCGCCAGAGTTTTTCATTTTGAGTTTTACGATCATGTAACATTATATCATTATAAGGCGATAGGCGATAAGTGCACCGCCATTTGGGCCGATATTCGTCGATGGTTCTAATAAAATGACCGTCAAGATATCAAATGGTGCGTGCTGGGCTCGCGGTGGTCTGCTCCGCTCGGCCCTCGGCTAGTTTCCCAGGGCTTGTCGTTTATGGCATTATATTCTTCGCGTTGCACCGAGGCCGAAATTATATACTTTACACAACCATTATGTTGGTACTGAAAAATTCAAACACATGTGAAGATCCTTGAACGATCAATCGTGGAAAAGCGAAATTTGTCCAAATATGTCTTCCTCGTAAATAATTCGCATCCCAACCTAATATAGAAGCATCATAAACCTTCAAAGAGAAATCCTTGGCATGTGAAATGATTAATATTGTCATATAAATCGTCCGAATCGTTTCCTCAAAACGTGCACTCTCTCTGCACAACTCGGAGCACCAAAATGTCCTCTGACCCCTCGCGGTGTCCGAAAGAAATCGATGTAAAGTATCAACGTGGACATGCACGAGGACAGACGTCTCCGCCGCGTCTCAGCGATTGGTATTTAGTAATAACATCGTCTTTGTTATGGCAACCTGTCACGAGCCCTAACGAGATAAGTAACGGACGATCTTACGCGATAAGTTCCCTGGCTCTAACGCGGCGTAGGCTTACTGTGGACAAGTCCTCCAGCAAAAGATCATTTTTTGTGGTCTAGAGTCACCATTAAAGTACCTAAGTTTAAATTTATATAGTACCTAATACAAAAAAAACTGTTTATACATATGAAAAGGAAGAGTGGATATTTTTTTTATAGATAGCGCGACATTTTATAAAAACAATAATTTATTTTTTATTTTATTCCTTTTAGGTCTAAACCAATAAGTATATATTTGCCTATAAATCGCCTTTTCAAGTTCACGACATCAATACTCCATTCGATGGGGTTTGAAGAAAAATGTTTTTCATAGCGCTCGCCATTTAGAATTTTTTATCTAGCATATACCACGTAGGACGTAGACTATCGAGACGAATCCAACAATCCTCATAATATGGTAAAAATCTGTTGATTAGTTTAGGCTCTGTGACGGGACAAATGAACACACATACATACATACGCTGCCAAAATCATAACCCTTATGCTTCGCCGTAGTCGGGTAATTAAAATTCGGCATCGAATTAGTCTCTCCCGTGCACCACTTAAACCACAAACAAGTACCATCGTATTAAAGTATTTATGTACTATTCGTTTGTAGTTTATCATATTGCTTTCTTGTGTAATACATTGCCACAAACTATTCTTGTTCGCCTGCATATGCTTCTCCCACATCCCAAAGGTTAGTTAGAATAGAATGCCTCACGGCATTAACCTCACCTGTTGTGCCTAATTTATATAAATTGGTGTTAAATAAAGAATATATACATACCAAAGAGTTTGTATTACGTCGCAGCGCTGCGACGTAATACAAACTCTTTGATACATACATACATACATACGTATGAATGAAAATAAAGGAACTAACATTTATTTTATTAAACTTATGTACAGGTATTTTTGTGTACATACACAGAAATATTGTGGACAAAATTCGTGCTGGAGACTTCAGAAGTCAGATCCCATAGCCCCGGGCAAGCATGTCCACACCAGATCGTGATCCACTCAAACCTAATCATCTCTAAAGCACCGCAGGACCACACGCTGGACAATTCAGCCGCTGAGGATACCGACACCAGCACACGTCACATATCGACATAACTTCATGTGTCATTCCGTATCGAGATAACTTCAGGCCAATCCCAATGAGCGACCACCCGAAATGACAACGACGATATTCCTGGCTTAGTCCGGAGTTAGAGTTAACATACCACCCGTTTGAATAATTATTATAGTCATGGGCAAGATGACTATTCCCCATGAAGAAGATCCCCTAACGACAAACTGCAAGACGCTGTACTTCAGACTTCGCGTTAAGTGGATAAAGTAGCTAAACCTCTTTCGTATTGTTGTTTTGAATTGATGAATTCAAACTTTTTTCAAGTAAGACGATTGTCGATTAATTAAAACTTGACCCATCAATAAGCGAAGTGGTGAAAAAAGTAGCACCATGTTAAATTTAAATTGTTCTCAGCAAATTCAAAACGGCGGTTAAGAAGATCAACATTATTAGATTTATTGGAGTTAAACCGATGGACAAAGAGCGACGCGTGCGTCCAAGCCGCAAACTGACTTCGGGTTCGAGAATCGCATCAGCAAGGGTCGCCATACATTATGGTAATTGAATCATTACGAAAACGGCAACTCGGCTGGCGTCGACACGAGGGCCGATAAATAAGGGCCGTAACGACACGAGTCGTCGCCGCGTCAACGACAGAGGCCGTCTAGATCAGACGCGATACAGACATCGGGCATAATAACGCAATTGACGACGCCGAAGAATTGACACAACTGATAGATGCGATGATTGGATCATAAGCATACGAGCTTCTTTCATTGCCTTTAACTTTAATAAACCTAAACGGTAAACTTCGGGAGTTCGTTGGCTTTGAAATATCAAATAGCGTAAACGCATGGGCGTCTAAATATTAATTGAAAATTTTCATGTCAACGTGATAAACTGGTAAAAAAATGTAACAAAATGTAGGTATGAATGAATGTAAGGAAGGAGGAATAATATGAAGTCCTAGAAGAATTTCAAAACTAGTATACAAAACTAAAACAAAACAACAAATACATGAAAATTGTGAATCACTATAACACTGTGCAATGCAATATTGTCCTTTGGATTATACTAACACATCAGAAATCACCAGGCGTCTCGTGAGATATAATTTACTGTGCGAGCGTAAATCAATAAAGCATTTCACGGACGATTGTAACTTCTTGATCAATTGCCTCCAACCAATTTAAAATAGAGAATTCAAACGAAGGGAGAGTGCGGCCGTAGTCTCAAGGCTCTTAACTCAATTTGAATGACATTTCATGTGTCGCCCTTAAATAAAATTTTATTGGTATATAGGAGGACGAGAATTGAACAATATTTTATGAAAAAAATCACAAAAACTAAAAACAGCGAATATGTTTTGGTCTATTTAGTTATAAATTGAACGTAAGCCTTTTATGTCATTATAATATGTACATATAGAATATAGACCGCTCACGGAACTCTGCCTGCACTCATCAAGGGCGGTTTCGACGTACTACCACAGTAAATATATTTTACTGTGGTACTACTCACAGATGCTCAGCGTGGGGGTCGTTCATACCATCATAATTACAATAACTTTATGATATATCACTTCTCGTTCGAGGTGAGGACAAAAGAACACCTTTGTAGTTGCCATGCCGCCAGAGACTGGTGAGCCGCCCGCTCCGTTGTTAGAACGCAAAAAAAATACTAGGATAGAACGACCGGTGAAACATAATATGGAAAAATTGGAAACAATGCCAATGTTCAGAGCGCCCAATCACATTATTCCAAAAATGTTTTCAATATAATGCCATACATCACGAGGACGAATATGTTGATTTTAATAATAATTGTAATTAAAGCTGGTGTGTCAAACAAGGTGTCTAAAGTAAACGCTAAGCAAATCTGACTACAAAAGGATATTCTGATAGAATAATTTTAATACGTCCAATCAAATCAACTAAAATTAACCAACATAGAAAACGTGCGCTCCCCGTATCCTCGTATAAATCACGTCCTTGCTCCTCGTAACTCATAATGGGCGAACGGTATCAAACGATACAAATTCCGGTGGGCCTTTTCATTCCCATAAAAAAGCCGGAGATATTAAAGATATAAAGATAAGCAGAAATATAGAAATGACATATCTGTACAAGACGCCGGCTGTTTAATCAAATACAAAGATTAGTTGCTTTCATGGCGCTCCAGTAGAGATATTTTTCTATGGAAAGGAGACAAATATTTTGACGCGCGCACTCGGGCAAATAGAGGGTTGAGCTCCACAATGGATTACGGTGGCCTCCTTGCACACAATTAAGACTCTAATCCTGAATTATACGGTTTATCAAAAGAAGTTGAACTGGAGCAGCCATTTGTGAGGGACGCTATAATGGTCATGATAAGCGATGCTTGAATAGACAAGAAGTTTTAGCTGGGCGAGCAGTGTGTCTACAATTTATGCATCTCTGTATTTTCAGTATTATTATATCAGACAACATCTGTCGTCTGTCGCTTGTAACTCGGAAAAAAATTGCAGTCAGAATTGCTATTATAAGGTGCTTGGGCCAGCTAAGTGAGTTTTGTTTGTTAAATTGGGATATTTCGAATCAGCACTTGGAAAAAAGTACCAACGATAGATACGGAACTAGGAATTTTTTTAAGTATGAACATTGTATTAAATTTCCACATTAGAGAGTAAAAAAAAACAAATTGTTTAAAAAAAAGGAATATAGGGCCTTTCTTACAGTTTACAGGAAAACCTAAACGCATATCCTAAGTCTTAAAGTTCTCACGAAAAACCTAATGGTACGGAACCCTCTACGCGCGAGTTCGACTCGCACTTGACCCCTTTTTTTCAAGAACCCTCACTTCACCCTTCCTAGCGCCTTAAGACCGATATTAAACCAGACACAGCTGTGGCCACAGCAAGTTTATTATCACTTGCTTTCAATCCAAGCGCTAAGAATTTACAAGGTCCTCGGTAGTCCCTACTTCAAAACCCAAGGTCTCTAGATGCCGAGCCTTCGCCGGCATTATTTCAGAAATGTAACTTATTTATTATAATCTACGAAATAAGGAATCATATTGCACGACGCGGCGTGTCGTCCGGGAAGAAGCGGCGGATGTGCGGGTACATCAAACAGCGATATCCTGCGGGTACGAGAGTGCGGGTAGTCGCAAGATTGCGAAGTTGGCACGGGCAAAGCATAGCCGGGCTTCGCTCTGGCGAGCACGCGACTACAATCGCCTGAAGCGCCTTATGGGCTTAAAGAGCGAACACAAGGCTCGTATAATATTATGATGTTACATTTCTTGATAATTCATAATTCCCGGCTATTAAAATAAATCGATGTTTAATTAGGACACATACAAAATGTGCGAAAAAAAATCCAGAAGCCTGCGTGATTACCTCTTCACCAGACTTATAGAATCGGGCTCAATATTGTAATTTTATTATGTTACTTTGTTGTAAAAGGGTACAGTTCCCTCAAAACTTAAATGCCGCTGGACCTACCTGCGCAGTGCGCATTCAACGAATTGTAGGTCATCACATCACTCGTAGATCATGGGGTAGATAAATGCTTCACTGCACATGCGGAACCCAAGATGCGAGCGACATTAAAGTCTACCCTATGTTTTACGAATTATGACCTAAAACTCGTTGACTGCATGTAGATCGAGCGGCATTAAAGTTTTGAGGGAACTGTAATGAACGTGGCATTACCCTTGTATGCCTAAGCCCTTTCTGAAAATTAAAACCCTAACTATAAGACCACGGTTGTCTGGCAATCCATTTGGGCGTCCATTATGACAAGAATGAAGCAATAACATATTAACCAGGGTTGAACGACTCCCAAAGGTACGTATACTAACACTCCCTCCTGCCTAATCGCGCATTCGGTAGGCGCATCTCTATCATAAAGGCCAGAATCAGGTCGCGCGCGAGAGTGTGCGCACGTGCTGGGTTCTCACGACTCCGTGGGGAGACGGGACGCCGCGCCGCTGAAACTGAGAGCTCCGAGCTCTCCTATACACGTGACTACTGTTGCACGGATCGGTCCACATCGGTAGCCTATCTACTCATCAAAATGCACGTCACATTCAAGCAGCTACAAGAACAGTAAAGTAATTTTAGTCTACCATAGATATTATTATTGGTATTTGGCATATGGTTGGCATTCGCGGTCACTTTGGCCGATGTTCCGAACTGGAGCCTACCCACAGCTGTATCTACAATCTTCACAGTCGCTCGGGTTTGGCAGGTAGTGGTCTGTCAACGGCGGGTCCGATCGCAGCCAGGCACTCGTCCTGAGGATGGACTGCACGCGCCATTCCGAAACGTCGGCCAAAGTGACCGCGAATGCCAACCATGGTAAGCCACATACCAATCATATAAAGTAATGAACCAGAAAATCATATTCCTATTTGAAAATGTTAAAGCTTCGGGGTTATTTATTTAGATACTTTATAGAGACTCATCACTTCATTAGATAATTTTTTCAGAAACGTGAAATATTCATGATGGTGACTTAGTGGTCGCGGACCTTCCGTGTTTAAACTGTGCTTCTTTACAACCCTATAAGGGTATCGGGTTGTACTTGAGAGTAAGTTGCAGCGGAGCGCAACGCATGTACCGGGATCCACTCGCACACACGCTCACTGACCCAAAAACTTGCTCCATTTCCATCAATTATAAAGCGTTAGGTAGTGCACTCGACATGGAATTTAATATAAATCGGCGAGTTTCTGGGTGAGTTAGAATGTTGTTCTCGGTGGACCAGCTGATCACTAGAAAATTTGAGCGAGTGGGGGGTGAAATAGGTTATCGTATAAAGTGGACCCCGGCTAGGTGGACAGACGACCTAAAAATGTAGCCGGGAGTGGATGGATGAGAAGAGAAGAAGACCGAGTGCGGTGGTGTGCCTTGAGAGAGGCCTATGTCCAGCAGTGAACCGATACGGGCTGATGATGATGATGATGAATATGATGATGATGATGATGATAATGATAAAGTACGTGCAATAAACACCGAACTAGACGCATGTCGATGGCAATAAAAGCCAAAGACCGAGTGTGGTGGCGTTCCTTGGAAGAGGACTATGTCCAGCAGTAAACCGATACGGGCTGATGAAGATGATGATGAAGATGATGATGATGATAAATTATGTGCAATAAACACCGAACAAGACGCATGTCGATGGCAATAAAAGCCAATAGTCCAAACGCGCGCGAGACCTCCCAAGCTTTCTGCCATTGTCAACAGTTGCTGCGCACTCGGCGACTTCTTAACACGGGCAAACAATTCGGCATTCTCTCCACAGTTTGCCTCGAGGCGGATCAAACTGCGCGGAGCAAACAGCCGTTCTGATATCGCGCTGATGCAACAGTGCTCAAGAAATTAACACGGATCGGCGAGGCAGCATTAGTGGTGCTGCGGCGATATTTGTCGACTAACTGTGGTCTCGTTATGTGCTCGCGGTCGGAACCGGCCGCGGACAGTTAGACAAACACCCTTTGTACCTATGCGCGGCGGCGGCGACGCACTCGCTCGACCAATAATGCATTCATTGTCATGTGACGATTGCTCCATCGCTTGCCGTGAGTGCACCTACCCAACTCCACGTTGTTGGCCGTGGAAGGCCACTTTCGTTCGGAAAACATGCAAAATATTAAATTAAATGAAATAAAATAAATGAACCTTTCAACTAATTTGAGTTGTACTCGGCTTATAAGAGAACATAGAATCGAGGGCGGCGGCGGCGCACAGGCTGAGGCATAGGTCGTTACAGATTTTACGTTTTATTAGGATGCATAATAGTCCGGTCGCCCGTAGAACATTCATATTACCAAAAAGGTTACCGCTTGGCTTAGTGAAATTGTTATAAATTACGGCATTTTAAACACAAAAACCCAAGTCTTAAAGATCGCGAATGGGCGCAACCGTATTCGGTGACAAGTCGAAAATCGCCAAAAATGTCGGTAAATTACTTTTTGAGGTTACCGATTCTTTTCACTATAGTTATGTTCTCCAGCTTATTTCAATTACCACACGTCATCGTAAGACCATGGCAAGTGGGCATACACTGGTTTAAGACCACATGAAGTCAGCCGATTTTGACGTTAAATTACTTTTTGAGGTTACCGCTTCAAATTTATACAGCAGCTAATAGACCCTCTGTACAAACCACATACCCATTTTAAGACCCTTTCTGTGGGCGCTTTAGATTTTAAGACCCATTTTGTCGGCGAAGAAAATTTCAAAAAATTGTATTAAAGTACGTAAATACATACATAATGTACATACCACACGCTGTATTCCGACAATCAGGGTAAGCAGAGTAATCGGCGTTGTGCTGCAAGTACACCTATAAGTCCTGTCGCTCGTAGAAAATTCATATTACCAAAAAGGTTACCGCTTGGCTATGTGAAATTGTTATAAATTACGCCATTTTAAACACAAAAGCCCAAATCTGAAAGATCGAAAATGGGCGCAACCATATTCGGTGACAAGTCGAAAATTTCCAAAAATTTCAGTAATTTACTTTTCGAGGTTACCGCTTCTTTTCACTGTAGTTATGTTCTCCAGCTTATTTCAATTACCACACGTCATCGTAAGACCATGGCAAGTGGGCATACACTGGTTTAAGACCACATGAAGTCAGCCGATTTTGACGATAATTTACTTTTGAGGTTGCCGCTTCAAATTTATACAGCAGCTAATAGACCGTCTGTACAAACCACATACCCATTTTAAGACCCTTTCTGTGGGCGCTTTAGATTTTAAGACCCATTTTGTCGGCGAAAAAAAATTTAAAAAAATTGTATTAAAGTACGTAAATACATACATAATGTACATACCACACGCTGTATTCCGACAATCAGGGTAAGCAGAGTAATCGGCGTTGTGCTGCAAGTACACCTATAAGTCCTGTCGCCCGTAGAAAATTCATATTACCAAAAAGGTTACCGCTTGGCTATGTGAAATAGTTATAAATTACGCCATTTTAAACACAAAAGCCCAAATCTGAAAGATCGAAAATGGGCGCAACCATATTCGGGACAAGTCGAAAATTTCCAAAAATTTCAGTAATTTACTTTTCGAGGTTACCGCTTCTTTTCACTGTAGTTATGTTCTCCAGCTTATTTCAATTACCACACGTCATCGTAAGACCATGGCAAGTGGGCATACACTGGTTTAAGACCACATGAAGTCAGCCGATTTTGACGATAATTTACTTTTGAGGTTACCGCTTCAAATTTATACAGCAGCTAATAGACCGTCTGTACAAACCACATACCCATTTTAAGACCCTTTCTGTGGGCGCTTTAGATTTTAAGACCCATTTTGTCGGCGAAGAAAAATTTCAAAAAATTGTATTAAAGTACGTAAATACATACATAATGTACATACCACACGCTGTATTCCGACAATCAGGGTAAGCAGAGCAATCGGCGTTGTGCTGCAAGTACACCTATAAGTCCTGTCGCCCGTAGAACATTCATATTACCAAAAAGGTTACCGCTTGGCTATGTGAAATTGTTATAAATTACGCCATTTTAAATACTAAAACCCAAATCTGAAAGATCGCAAATGGGCGCAACCATATTCGTTGACAAGTCAAAAATCTCCAAAAATGTCAGTAATTTACTTTTCGAGGTTACCGCTTCTTCTCACTGTAGTTATGTTCTCCAGCTTATTTCAATTACCACACGTCATCGTAAGACCATGGCAAGTGGGCATACACTGATTTAAGACCACATGAAGTCAGCCGATTTTTAAGATAATTTACTTTTTGAGGTTACCGCTTCAAATTTATACAGCAGCTAATAGACCCTTTGTACAAACCACATACCCATTTTAAGACCCTTTCTGTGGGCGCTTTAGATTTTAAGACCCATTTTGTCGGCGAAGAAAAATTTCAAAAAATGGTATTAAAGTACTTAAATACATACATAATGTACATACCACACGCTGCATTCCGACAATCAGGGTAAGCAGAGTAATCGGCGTTGTGCTGCAAGTACACCTAGTCCTGTCGCCCGTAGAACATTTTAGATTAGAGCTTAGTTTTTGTTTTGTTAGGAAGCGTCGTGACTCGCCCCGCCGCCGCCCCCGCCGCGGTCCGTTAGTTAGGAGAGCTCGTTCGAAATTCCTAAAATTTGAGTTTTACATATTTGTATAAATACGAGTAAACTTAGTTTCTTTGTAAAATATGAACATATACGAATAAGCTAACCAATTTCTGACGACACATCGTCTGGCAAACGAATTCTTCTATATTTGGTTGGACAAACACTTTTTACACTTATTAAAAGATTTTTTTGTAAAATTTATAATAGTTCCAGCTTGCGCACCTGCACCGACATGTCTTTCCACTCATTGTTAGAAAAAATTACACATTATTTAACCGTAGGTAAAACTTACAAAGGTCGGCGGCATCTAGTTTCACTAAATTTACATCACTGCGGGCGGAGTACGCGTGCGGTGCGCGGTGCGACTGACGGTGCGACGTCGCATCGCAAAAATCTACGACGTAGTTTTAGGTAAAGTGCGATAATGCGACGTTGCATTGCAGTAATTTCCACATGAGCGCGGGTGGCTAGATGAATGACGAACGTTGTAGTGCTCCTATATTCTATTGCATGGTAATACAATTTAGTATCAATACAAGGTTTATAACAGAACGTTTATACCAGCTCCACTGCATCTCTCCCCGTGCATGTCGTAAAAGGGATAAGGGCAAGATGCCGTGCTCAAGGGCGACAGGGTAGGCACCTCTCACCCTGGCACGGTCCTTCCATCATGCAGCAGGTGGGTTTTTGTGCTTACTTGCTGCTCGATCGTTATCTTGTTCGATTACTTTGCTAAACTTTCGGTGTTGAGCTATAATTTATCAGTGTTCTTGCAGCACAACGCCCATTACTCTTCTTACCCGGATTGTCGGAATACAGCGTGTGGTATGTACATGTATATGTATATATTCTTTATTGAACACCAATTTATAAAAATTAGATACAACAGGCGAGCTTAATGCCGCGAGACATTCTATTCTAACTAACCTTTGGGATGTGGGAGAAGTACATGCAGGCGAACAAGAATAGTTAGTGGCAATGTGTTAGACTGTAAAGAAATATGTATGATACACTACATAGGAATACTACATAAATATTTTAATAAGCATATATATGTATATAATAAACTTAAAATTGTTGAATATTATGTACATTAATCGGTGGTACCGTTGTGCAACACAATCAACTGAATGACAGTACATATTTATGTATGTACGTATTTTAATACCATTTTTTGAAAGTTTTCTTTGCCGACAAAATAGGTCTTAAAATCTAAAGCGCCCACAGAAAGAGTCTGAAAATAGGTATGTGGTTTGGACAGAGGGTCTATTAACTGCTATATAAATTTGAAGCGGTAACCTCAAAAAGTAAATTATCGTCAAAATCGTCTGACTTCATCTGGTCTTAAATCAGTGTATGCCCACTTGCCATGGTATTACGATGACGTGTGGTAATTGAAATCAGCTGCAGATTATAACTATAGTGAAAAGAAGCGGTAACCTCGAAAAGTAAATTACTGACATTTTTGGAGATTTTTGACTTGTCACCGAATATGGTTGCCCCCATTTGCGATCTTTCAGACTTGGGTTTTTGTGTTTAAAATGGCGTAATTTATAACAATTTCACATAGCCAAGCGGTAACCTTTTTGGTAATATGAATGTTCTACGGGCGAGAGGACTAGATGTACTTGCAGCACAACGCCGATTACTCTGCTCACCCCGATTGTCGGAATGCAGCGTGTGGTATGTACATTATGTATGTATTTACGTACTTTAATACCATTTTTTTTTATTATTCTTCGCCGACAAAATGGGTCTTAAAATCTAAAGCGCCCACAGAAAGGATCTTAAAATGGGTATGTGTTTTGTACAGAGGGTCTATTAGCTGCTGTATAAATTTGAAGCGGTAACCTCAAAAAGTAAATTATCTTAAAAATCGGCTGACTTCATGTGGTCTTAAATCAGTGTATGCCCACTTGCCATGGTCTTACGATGACGTGTGGTAATTGAAATAAGCTGGAGAACATAACTATAGTGAAAAGAATCGGTAACCTCAAAAAGTAATTTACCGACATTTTTGGCGATTTTCGACTTGTCACCGAATACGGTTGCGCCCATACGCGATCTTTAAGACCTGGGTTTTTGTGTTTAAAATGCCGTAATTTATAACAATTTCACTAAGCCAAGCGGTAACCTTTTTGGTAATATGAATGTTCTACGGGCGACCGGACTATAAGTACTTTTACGTACTTACTTACATTGGAATACAGTTCTTCACCTGTATCAAAATGTTTTTATTGTGGAATTTCTATGAATTTGTATCCACATTTGTGCCGTGCGGGGCCGTTACTTAAAAATAATAGCCCCCCTGCATCTCTCCCCGTGCATGTCGTTAAGGCGCGACTAAGGGATAAGAACAAGATGCCGTGTATAAGGGCGACAGGCGAACCACCTCTCGCCTTGGCACGGTCCTTCCAGCGAGTCATGCAGCAGGTGGGTCTTCGTGCCTTACTTGCTGCTTGATAAGTTATTTTGTCCGAATACTTTGCTAAACGTGGCGGTCGGTTTTGTGCTGTAATTTATAAGAGTACTTGCAGCACAACACCGGCTACTCTGCTTAACTCTATTGTCAGGATACAGCGTGTGGTATCTATATCAATATCTCCCTATTAGTTTCCTCCGTAGTACCAACGTGTCAAGTCTATTGTTCCCCTATAGACTACAAGACCGGCAAACAAACCCCAACAGGGCTTGTTCACTCGCTTGATTGACGCTAGGACGGCCCCGGCCTTTGTACTTTGAATAAATAAAGAAAACGAGGATCTCATAAATTAGGCTTGCGTTTAATCCACGGCGGTACTTTTGAGCGTCTTGACAGCCGATGAGCGGTGAGTACAGATAATATAGGCGCCATAGGTCGCGCGGGGGCGGCGCGGTGACCGATTGCCTTTCTTCCGTGTAACTATCGTGAGGAACAGGGACACACAGATGGGCATGTGCGCGAAAGAAAGAGACGAATTACCTTACTCGTAACCTTCCTTTGCCTTAGAAATAAAGAAAGAATTTATTCACCATCAGTTTAACGATACAATACAATAATTTTAAACCATCCTATCACACACGAAGACGGTCAAACGGAAACCGCTCAGTGGCTGAGACGCAGTTACTGGTAGAACCATCGATGGTTAGATAGAACGAGCTGGTTTTCAGCGGCTCCCGTTTTTATATCTTATACAAAGTGTTAGAAAAGAAAAAAAACTAAAAAAAAACATTAAGAACTTTTATAAATAAATTAAAAGAGCTCATTTTGAACATATTTAAAAAGTTGAAAAACGCAATTTAAAACGTTAAAAACATGATTTAATACTAAAAACGCATTTCATTAAAAAAAATCTTGACGATATAGTCACTGTCCCAATTGACACAACCACACTGAATGACCAATCAGTCGAAACGGCTATGAAACAAATTTTCCGCGTTTTCCATCCAGATCAGCGCAGCCGTCAGCACCAAAGGGAAGCACTGACATGTCACCTAGTTCGGACAAGAAAACATTTACACGCACTTATTTCATTTGCTGAATGCCAACCCATTTGTAGACCGTCCCCCGTCAATTGAGGTTTCATGCTAAAGTCATTAGCCAAAGAGCCGTTAACCCATATATCGAGCATCTGCAAGTTTAAGTAGCAGTGAAATATTATGCAACCACAGAACATGAAAATATTGTTATCGCATATTGTTTTATTGAGCACTCTAATGCTAGTTTAACTACTCTCCAAATTGTCACAATTGATTTTTTATAGGTATCAGGTTTAATTACACCCAGAAAATCTCAGTACAAGAAACTTCGCTGTTTTTGTTTTGTTTTTTTTTATGGAAACTGACTCGTTTGCCTACATCACCTACAACATCCGTGATGTCAGCTCATAACACCGGGTGAACTAGGTGCCATGTCAGTGCTTCCCTTCATTTCATGTCGGCTACACTGAACTGGACGGAAAACACGAACTATTTACATAGCCGTTTCGAGCGACGTTTCGCTCAGTGCGGTGGTACCAACCCGGCCGGGATAAACCCTACCACTTAGTAAGTTAAGAAGGGAAGAGACCTACAGTTTAACGTGGAATCCGAACCACGGTCAGCCTCCAACGGTCGAGCGGTCACCCATCCAAGTACTGACCGCGCTCAGCGTTGCTTAACAACAGTCGACCGATTGCACCACTGAGCTACCGAGGCTGACCAGGTTTTTTCTATATTTCTTATAACGTGTTGGTCGCTGTTGTGCTGTAATTTACCAGAGTTCTTGCAGCACAACACCGATTAATCTGCTTACCCCGATTGTCGGGATTCAGCGTATGTGATATGTATGTATTCTTCAAGTATTCATATTACGATGTTTAGTAACCATTCACATAATTATATTCCGCTTATAGCTATCGAAAATACATACATACATATCACACGCTGTATCACAGATTACTAAATAGTTACTTCGTAACAGATGAATCTCTCCATAGAAAAAGTTACGTACCTTCGGCTTTAATAGCCTAAACTTTTACGACGCCAGTCGCTGCGTGCGAAAATGTACCTAAACGAAAGAGCGTAAAGTGATTATTACTTTGCAGCTGCGCGCGGACGCGGGGCCTTGAAGCAAATTCGGTGACGTTAGGGCTGCTACTTTCGATAAAAATATCAATGCATTACACAATCTTTAATATTATTATATTGTAAGAGTAATATAAGTAAGAGGAAATATGTGTGAATGTTTGTTCGCAAGCTGCAGCACAGATTTAAAAATGTTTTTTTACTGTTAGATAGGTACCAATTTTTTTTTTGTTTAACGTATAGGCTGCTACTAGTTTTAGCCCGCGGCTTCGCCCTCGTTAAAATATATTAAAGGAAGAAATTAGTTCAGCCCGAAAATACTTCAGGTAATCCTACCTACCTACTACTCCTGTAATGTTATTATTGTTACCTGTACGCATGCTTATCTAACCGATTTTATTCGGTAAACCAGAAAATGTCAGCTGTATGCACACAAAACGTAAAGTGACTGTGATAGACAAACAGACAGATATATCGAACATACCGAAACTCAAGCGAGCGAAACACAACATAAACCAAAATACCTATCTACCTACCATTTTTAGTGTTCCGTACCAAAGGGTGCCACGGGACCATATTACTAAGCCCCGCCGTCCGTCCGTCTGTCAGCGGGCTGTATTTCTATTACCGCTATAACAAGAAATAGTAAAAATATAAAAAATAAAATACCTACATAGTGTTAAATCTTGTACGGTGGTACGGAACCCTTCGTGTGCGAGTCCGACTCGCACTTGTCCGGTTTTTTAGAATAGGTAATTATTGCTCATCCATCAAAAACAATATACTCACATTTCTTCATCAGCAGGTAAATGGAAAAAAGAAAGATTTTTATTTCTCCTCTTGCTGGATTTACATCCATCTACTGCACATAAATTGCCACTGCCACTATTAACAGAAGCCATGTCAACTTGAATTAAGACATAGGCAAAGAAACTCTTTGGATATAGGTAGGTACGACCGTACGAAGCAGTAGCGTGAGCGCGCGCTCACGTAGGTTAGCTCCACGCGGCTGTCGGCAGCCCAATGAATTATGGATCGCCGGCGGTCCGGTCGGCGGTAGGTAGTTATCGCGCGCAAGTACATAGAGTGCGTGAGCCCTGGCTGTATCCCGACAATCTGGGTAAGCAGAGTAATCGGTGTTGTGCTTCAGGTACTCCTCTAAATTACAGCACAACACCGACCACCGCGTTTAGCAAAGTATTCGGACAAGATACTCGTAACTATCAAGCAGCCAGTAAGGCACGAAGAGCCACCTGCAGCATGACTCGGTGGAAGGACCGTGCCAAGGTGAGAGGTGGCGAACCTATCGCCCTTTAGCACGGCATCTAGTCCTTATCCCTTAGTCGCCTTTTACGACAAGCACGGAGAGAGACGCAATGGGGCTATTATTTTTAAGTAACGGCCGGCCCCACAACATACTCGGAAATAAAGTTTGAGAATAAGTGTATCAGGTGTAAACAACCTTTGTAAAAATAAAGTTAGTAGGTATCTACATTAGAAATATTAAGACTAAGAATGAATATGCACCACAAATACTGGGAATTACTATATCTAAAATATTATTACTAAGATAAGCAGTCCTTCTTATGTCGTTTTATGCAGAAGCCGCAGTTCGAAAGTTTATCATAAGATGAACAGACATACCTACAACACTTCGCTATGTAGAACCCTAAGAAATTATAATAAAATTTCACCGATTATATCAAATTGATTTTAGTTTCTTATGGACATCGAATAAATTGGATTGATATAAACGACTTCGATGTGCCACAGGTCAACTCCATATTGTAAAGAAACGAAATAGGTTCGATAAAAATTCGTAAAAGATGATTTCTAGAAGAAATTGGGTCTATATTCAATTAGGTAATCATACGTTTATATTTAAATATTATATCGTTTTTAAATTAACATTCATAATTTTATAGATAACTAGCTTTTGAGTAAGAGTTTTGTTTTATGGAAACTGACACGGTTGGCTACTGGACGGAAAACCAAAACCATTTACATAGCCGTTTCGACCGACCTTTCATTCAGTGCGGTTGTACCAACCCGGGCGGGTTACACCCTACCACCTAGTAATATAAGAATAGTGTATTATTTCAGCATTAATTTGAAGACATGGACGATTGAAGGGATATGGACGAGATGCCGTGCTAAAGGGCGAAAGGATAGCCACCTCTGCACCTTGGCACGGTCTTTCCACCGAGGCATGCAGCGGGTGGGTCTTCGTGCCTTACTTGCTGCTTGATGGTTATCTTGTCCGAATACTTTGCTAAAAGTGGTGCTGGTGTCTGCTAAAAGGGTCTGCGACAGATGTGCCCAGCCCACTGCCACTTCAGCTTGCTTATTTTCTTAGCGATGTCGACTACCTTAGTTCTTTGACGTATCACGTCGTTACGAATTTTATCGGTCAAAGAAATGCCGAGCATTGCTCTTTCCATAGCTCGCTGAGCGACTTTAAATTTCTGGACCAGGCCCATCGTCAGGGTCCACGTTTCCGTTCCGTACGTCATTTCACTACATAAAATCGGAAATGTATTAAATCAGACATCTGTCTGTCCGTCCGTCCGCCTGTCTGTCTGTCACACGCGCTGTCCGAGGTGAATACTCCGGAATGTGAGAAGTTTATTCTTTATCAGTCCAATTATTAGAGTATGCGGATTTACATATAATGTACTAACCTACACACATACTTCAATCAAACTTCAGATGCATAAATGTCCGCGAACCACTGAAATATTCAAAATGTATGTAAAATTCAAAACGAGTACAGCAGCGCCACCTATTAGAGGTTCACCAACACATTCATGGAGGTGTAACCTTATAGAAGTGTACATTCGCACAAATAGATGGCGCTACGGCTATAATATAATATTGGTGACGTATTGAATACATAGATGGCGCTGATATTTAAAAGTCGTTTTTAGGTTTCCATAGCCATCAAATTCACAAACAATGATATCGTTTGTGGATTGGATGAAAAAAAAAAACAAAAACAATAAAACAAAACACAGTAAAAATAAAACTAGATAATAACTAAAAATACAATAACAAATAATTAAGAGCGTTCCCTGCAAAATGACAGGCGACGGTGCTGCCACTCAAGTAAATATATTTTTTTTTTATTTGCAGCGCGCAAATGGCGCGCGCCAGACCAACGCAGAGGTGTAGTCCGACGGCGCCCACCAAATAATATAATATCACTTATACAAAGCCATAACTGGAAAAAACAAGCCATGAAGCTGTAATTGATTTTGATTATGATATTCTAAGATACTAAAAACAGTTTTGTATTGCTCAGTTTATGCACAACCATAATAACGGATTTCGATGGCCACCGTAATTCATTATTATGATTGTGCATAAGCTGAGCAATACAAAACTGTTTCCAGTATCTTAGAATATCATAATCAAAATAAAATACAGCTTCATGGCTTGTTTTTTCCATATATTATTTACTTGAGGGGCAGCACCGTCGCCTGTCATTTTGCACGGAACGCTCTTAACAATTTTGAAGAAAAATATAGCTAAGTAGGTACCTACATATATAACATTTATAGGTAAGTACATACTTTATTTTTTGTTTCCTTCATCCAATTGGTTATTGCCCTATAACCCTTCAATTGCCCGAGACCGTTCAGCGGTTCCGACCTTGGACTGCCATGGTTGCGCCGAACCGTTGAGCGGTCTCTCTAGACTAGTCACTTTAAATAATTTATTTAAATGTCATACATCCTACTAATCTCTTCTAACTTACGTACAGTCATTCATGAAAGAATAGGCTAGCTAAAAATGCACACTTCCATATGCTTGCCACTTCAAAATATTAATGGGAAGCGATCGGAAATTCAGTTATGTTGTGTTCGCGGACGCAGAATAGCGTGCCATTGAAATTGTGTTTTGGAGTGATTTTTTGCCGTATTTTTGCTGTTTTTTGTTGAAAAACAATGGAAGGGTATGTAATCTACATGTTACAATAGTTTTTCGGACTTGAGGAATGATTTATTCGTCAATAATTTTGATGTTTCCAACCCACTACGAAAAACCGTTACGAAAATTTTGAATGGTAGGTTACTTTGATCGATCGAAATTCTATAGATTTTCGCCAAAACAAGTGAAAGTTTATTGAAATAGTTTATTTATTTCATTGTAAATGTTTTAAGAACATTATATCTGCCCTAAAGTGGCCTAGTAATAAAATTTTTCGAAAAATAAAGGCACGGTCGCTCCGGAAACCGTTCAACGGTTCGGGGCACTATCGGCGTGAGGTCACGTGACCGTGTCGCTGAGCGACCGCTCCACCTATATGGATAGCGGCTTCAATACATTTTAATAAAATTTAATTTTTTTAGTGTGCTTGTTTTGAGTGATATTTTCATTAAATTTAATGAAATTTATTTTGGCCGTAAATTTAATGGCGTACTTTTAATTTTGTGCATGGATTTTTGCGTTTCATTTATTTCATATGTATTTGCATAACGTTTTTAAAGAAGTATAACTTCAAAAAGATTTCAGCATTAAGTCCGCCTTCTGGAGCATTTATCTGTAACCATTTCAAATACGGTATTAGATACCTTAAGATATGTTGCAAAAATTTGCTATCATTTCCCGAAAGCCTCCTCCATATTAAGTTATCCTTACTACTTACAAAATTTTGGTTTTTTTATTTTTATTTCTGTAAATTTCACTGAATTTTTTTTCAATATTTTTGTACGGTAGTATAATTTTTTTTCACTGAATCTAAGAGCAAATTTAATAAACTATTTTTTAGTGTCCTTTATTTTAATTCAGTCAGTAGTATTTGCTTCTAGAGCAGTTTTTGCTATGTAGGTCATTTTGACCATTGTTCCATTTGGCCTCGTATTGTTTAGAAACAAAACATCTGACACATGTAATTATTTTATTCTGAGTACTTGAAGAGCCCAGGCTTGTGTAAACACTTACATCATACCGCTGGAGTGGATCATTCAGCCGAAATTAATTTGTAAACATACTTGACATTTACGACCTCGAGTGAAGAGCGTCATATTTTTGTTACACTTTGGAACTCTGTTGAGATCTACATTTCTACTGTAACGAAAGATATCTTGATAGGAAATGGTAGATTATGTAATAAACTATAAATAAAACACAATAAATTCAGTATCTGCAGTTTTTATTAGAAAATATGAATATTTTTTTACCCGAATATGTAAATTAATTCGTTTGTGGACTTTGGCCCAGTTTAATGGTGATAATAATAAACACAATTAGACGTGATACCAAGGCAATGCCTAGTAAATTTAATGAAGATTTAGAAAATATAGGCTTTTCATATATGCTTCATAGAAAAAAGTCTAGAAATAAGGTCTAGAACGCAGTAGGGTGGAGCGCGCTCGACTCTGCCAAAATGGCGGGGCAATCACGATTTTGGCATGATTTTGAGCCGGGCAATCGAAGGGATAATAGGCACTTTAAGGGCACTAATAATAATGGGGCGCAGCGAACAAGTGCTAAATTGTACGCACCTACTTGTAGGTGAAACGTTGCCACATGTCGCACTATCGATAAAAAAAAAAAAAAAACTTCCGGACAAATAATTACAGTAGAGCCTTGGTAATCCGAACTACCAAAAAACTACCCCTGTTCGGACTCACGAAGCGTTCGGATTATAGTATGTTAGATAGACAAATTCGATAAAACAGCTGTATACTTTTGAAAAAATATATGAAGTGACCTACTGAATCATAAAATACACAAAAAACAATTACTTCGTTATAAATTGATCTATTTTAGTCTGGCGGGGTGTATGAATCATATTTATAACCAACAATAACAACACGGGCGCGCGAGTACAGCACAGAGTAACGTGGACAGTGAACACGTCGAAATAACCAAAATACCAAATACAGCGCGTGAGTGCAGAGAACACGTGGCGCGCGAGTGAAGCGCAGAGTACACGTCGCAATAGCTCGTTCATAACTAACAAAAAAACCTAAGTTCACCGCGGCCTCCCAGCGGCGGGCGAGAGGGGGTCACTTGGCGCCGTTTGGATTATAGAGGCGTTCGGATTAGCCTGAGTGCGGATTATCGAGGCTCTACTGTATAATAATAAAAACACATTATGAATCTATAAAACAATGTGCTCCTGTTTACACGCGCTGCCTGGCGATTGGGTTGGAACGTAAAACCAAGCCAAATAAATCTAAACCAAAATTTATAGAATAGTCAATTTCATCCTTACGGCATGAAAACTATTTTCACAAATTAGAGAGTATTAATTTTACATTACATTTAATGTATGTTTTCGTCTTGCTCTGTCTTATCATTCCGACCCTCTAAGTACCTTCCTAGATTTGGTCGCTCTGTGAGTAGGTGTGTGTTGAGTCAACAGTGTTAGCTGTATAGGTTTCGCCCCATCCAGTAAACATTCATTAGCCCAAGTATTTTCTTGTATGCTTTTATATTCGCTTTAACTTTTAATTTTTTACGGACCCATAAGCTGGATAAGTTAATTTTTGTCATATCCTATACACCAGGGATGGCCAAAGCGTCGACCGCGGTCGCGAAGGATTTTCAGGTAGCCCGCCCACAGAATATACAAAACTTACGCCCCACACACTTTTTTCATTCATTGCGGGTTAGAAATTGGAAAATACGGGCGACTAAATTATGGTCTACAATGGTAGAATCTACAACAGAAATACAGTTTACTTACCTATAGTGACAGTTAGTGACATCTGTCACTGATATGTCAAATATGTCATAATGTAAGTTCATTTGCGTCCTTTTCTGTTTTATATTGTAAAACAGAGGTAGAACTACTTGTTTGTGCACTAGAGAGCGTTTCAGCTAAAAGTTTCCTTCGCCGTTATGTTGGCTCCACTGTCAGTGTCACTGTCAGTGCTTAAATTCGTGTTGCCAGATTGTGAAGAATAAATTACCTAATAATGTAATCTGTATTTACCGTATAATGAATACGGTAAATACCGATAATTACGGGTAAATCTGTACACATAGCAACCCTCAACGGCTGTTTTGACAGATAGACAGTGGAGCCAACATAACGGCGAAGGGAACTTTTAGTTGAAACGTGCTCTAGTTCGCGGTTTGCCTTTCGCGCGCTGACACGCGTTTTGTTTACAATCTCTTCGATCTCCATCGATAAAGTTAAACGCCAGTTCACCACCGCAATTGAACGCAATTGAATTTACGTGAATTGCGTAACTTCAAAAATATGGAAGAAGAATGTAATCAATCCAAACAGAAGCTTCGGCAATTTTGCTGAAAACTTAGATGCATTGTTCAATGAGTTTGAAAGAAGGTTCTCTGACTTTGTTAGGCTGGAAGAAGTTGTTAGCTTCATGGAATACCCATTTATTGATCTTCATGAAATTTAAGAATTGTCTGGATAAATAAGCCATATAATTGATGTTAAATCAACTGAAGTCGAAGAGGAAATTGTAAAAATAAAATGCGACATATTTCTAAAAGCGAGAGCCCAGAACACAACAGAATTGTGGAATGTTTTATGTAAGGAAAAAAACGTAACTATCTATTCATAAATTGGCGATGCATCTTAAGTCATATTTTGGGTCAACTTATCTGTGTGAATCAGCATTTTCAACAATGAATACAATTATAATATCATTAAGTGAATGCGATAAAAACTAAGAATAGTCCCGATTGACAGATGAACACTTGATGTCATGTTTGCGCATATCCATAAGTTCGTACGAACCTCAGTTTGAAAAACTTGTAGGAAATTTGCAATGCCACGTGTCAAATAAATTGTAAGTTAACATAAGATTAATGTAAGACAAGTTTCTCACATAATGATTTTACATTTTAATTACACTTTAATTGATTCATAAATAATGTGTTTTTTATATTCTTCAGTAGACCGCTCACGAATTTTAATTGGTTGGGGAGATCTCGGATGTAAAAAGTTTGGCCACCCCTGCTATACACCCTCCTCTACTGCCGATGGGCCCGGATATGTTCGGCGAAGCCATCGCAAGCTTAGTTCCACACCTTCATTATATACATCCAGACAAACATATGTACTCCTTTGCTTCCCAAATATTTAATATGCTTACACCCCTTGACTTTGGTGCCATTGTTGCCGTGCGGTCACACGCAAAGTTTCGCACTCGTAAACTCAAATGTTTCGTAGAGTAATGAAGTGAGATCAACAATCTTTATTGGCACTTGAAACCTATGAAATTCTCCACAACGATATACAACAAGTGAGAATTGATTTATTTAGAAGCACACATGGATTTTTGTGCTTTTTCTTTGTGCAAATAAGCCATTTGTTATGATAAGCCAAATAAGCCATTTGTTATGATGTTTTTGTTTGTTTTTTTTTTTCACTCATTTGTTGTAAATACGAATCTTTCATAATGGCAAGTACTTGGGCGATCGAGCTTCGCTCGGCGTCTACACCTATCTAGATTTTTTTTTCTCTCCGTGCTCCATCTGTCATCATCAGCTTTATAGCCTTTATCAGATTCGTTGCATGTAATTTTCCTTTTGGAACTGCTGTCCATCAACTACAACTTCAACTTAAATTGTGCAGCAGGATTACAACTGCTCGGCCGGTACATTTTGCCGGTACCTATCTAGATGAACTTAAAAAAATTACATTATCTAAATATACAATTTCATCCAAATTGTTAGAGCCGTTTCCGAGAAACAAATATATCACTTAAAATAATAGGATTAAGTAATAAAAGTTGCTGCCGCTGCACCACACCGTGAGCAGGGGCGTGCATCCCATAAAGGCAGAAAAGCACTGCCTACCCTGACTGAAGTCCGAATTCCACCCAACCAAACAATCAAATTAAAACGTATAGAATAGAACTACTCGGCTTCACGAAAAAACAAATGATTTAAAATTTGCCGCGCGCTCCTCCCTCTCGGCGCGGCCGCTCGCGCGGACGCAGCGCCGCCCGTCGCGCGGGATAAGTACACAACATGACTGCCTGGTGGTCACTCACACTATTACTCAAATCCTGCGTCATATACGCTACGCTACGCTACGAATTGTGCGTGTGTATGCGTGATTCGATGCGCGATTTACTAGGCTAGGGTAGGCTTGCTTTTCACTAACACCACAACAATGCCTCGTAACGTAGGTGTAGCTGGTCTATCATCGTTCCCGCGCGCGCGCGTCGTCGGTTGGCCGGGTACTTGTCTGGTACACTTTATAAGAAAGAAGTTTTTGCACTATATTTACAAAAGGATATGCTCATTGATTTATAAGAAAAGTAGGTACCTCTCCTCCACTCTAATTATTTATATTTAATCTTTTTCTGTTTTTTCTTGTGATATTTAAGTCTATCTACGGCACTGTATTTGTAGATTGATTCTGTTTAAATGACACAAAAATACTTTTTTCAAAGCCACCCTGCGTCTGTATTTATGACATGTGTAATTAAAATTAAATCATTTAATGGATGTCTGCGGTGGCATTAAAAAAAATCTGCTGGAACATTTCATGTGGATATATAAAGATGTGAGAGATGAAAACCGGGCTGATAATGGAAGGGTGAAGAAAGAGGAATACAATTAAACTTGTTTAGGTCTTTCATTAGTAGGTAACGATACGCTAAGGGGTGTAGGATGTGTATCAGATACTGATCACGTTCCCATGCAAATTTTTTTTTTTACGATATAAAAAGCCTACTCACTCCTCACATTTAATACGTGAAGTGCGCGTATTTCACCTTAATAAGTACGTTTTTTATATCGTAAAAAATAATTGGTATGGGAACGTGATCAGTATCTAATACACATACACCCCTTAGCGTATCGTTACCTACTATTGAAAGACCTTATATATTTTGAATTTTCATGGCTGCCTGCCTACCCAGTCTCGAATGTCTGTGCACGCCACTGACCGTGAGAAGTCAATATACTTAGGTACAATCTCGCTTACAAGTTAAATTTTGCAAAATAGGAGATATAATATTTCTACACTTGAACGCTTTCCGTTCGCTCGCGCCCGAGTAGCAGCCGAACTTCGCCGAGCGCGCGCTCCCCTGCCCGCACTACACCGCGCAGCGGGCTTCATTCGTTCTCGTAGCCGTGTGCCCATAGGGTCGCTCTA
Source organism: Nematopogon swammerdamellus (assembly GCA_946902875.1). Taxonomy (NCBI): domain Eukaryota; kingdom Metazoa; phylum Arthropoda; class Insecta; order Lepidoptera; family Adelidae; genus Nematopogon; species Nematopogon swammerdamellus. The sequence continues at coordinate 18,633,472 of OX336345.1, forward strand.
TAAAGGAGCGCAGCGACGTAATACAAACTCTTTGGTTGTGCGATATAAGTAGGTAGTAGCAAAAGACTTCGAGCGTGGGAATGTAAAATTAATTTAAAACATTTAGTTTAAGATACAACTGTAACATATAACCCCTGGCGTGCGAACCGCCCCGCGGGGGCGGTGTCATTTGCTGTGTCGGTAGTGCGACCTGCCCCCGCGGGGCGGCTCGGACGACTTCATACAAATAATTTATTGTAACGTGCAACATCCTTCTTAACTCTTCTAACGAATGTCTAGTAATTGATGAAAGAGTACGCTACCTAAAAATACACACTTCTATGTGCTTGTCCTGTCAAATAATTATTGACAAGCGATCTTCAGTCGGTTTCTTCGCGTTCGCGGACGGTGACGTGTGCGCCTCGTGTTTTTAGTCGGTTTTTGTGGATTTTGTGGTGTTTTCTTTGTGAAAAACGATGGAAGGGTAAGTAATCTTCATTTACAATAGTTTCTCGGCGCTGAGGAACGATTTATTCGTAAAGTATCGTAATTTTGGTAACCCCCTAGGCAAAAACCGTTCCGAAAATTCTTGATTTTTTTAAACCAGTTTAATAATGATAGTGTTAAACACATTACCAATGAAATTATAGAAAATTTTATGTACATTTGGAAAATAAAACCTTTTCATATACGTTTAAAAGAAAAAAGTCTAGAAATATCGCCAAAAACGCAGAGCGCACCCGATTTTGACCAAAATTTATTTTGGCCAAAATGGCGCCGCACTCAAGGGCTGACAGCTAATCGGGTCCGCTCGCACACGAGGGGTTAATATGTAATGTCTAATTTAATTAAATAAACAAAAAAAATAAAATAATCCTGCTATAAGACTGCTTAAATCAAACTCACCGTTCTCAGAGGCACCTTGAAGCATATTAGCCTGGTCCCCGGGATCACGGACCCCACACATGAGTACGGAAGCCATCTGAAACACAAAATAAATTAATCTAAAGTTGAAGAGTTGAGCTGCAGCAGTGCTAAACCACTTAATTTTAGTGATATTTTGCTTGTATATCAGTTTAGCATAATAAACATATAAAAAGGCAACAAGACCTACTTCGGGATTTAATTCGGCGAAGAACAAGTCAGAGTGACTTCTGACAGTCTCTTCGAGAATCCAGGCCTGCCAAGATCAACGCTGAGCTCATATATGGAGAGCTTCGAAAACTTCACTGGAGGCATCCTACAGAATATGGATAAGTAGAGAGAGGGAGGTCGACAGCGGGACTGGTGGTTCTCCGCGTCCTAGACATCACAGACTAGCCGAAGAGGGCTTGCAGCAAGCCGAAACGTAACGCATGCTGGAGAACTACACAGACTGGCCGCTCGCTAGTCCCTACCTCGATTGACACCTTCCTCTACTGCCAACGGATATGTTCAGTGAAGCCATCGCAAGCTCAGTCCAACACCTTCGTCTTCCTACTTCTGGTACATCAAATTCACCGGCCACTGAGCCTGGAGACTAGGGTCACAATCTGTCTGGATTTTCCCGACTTTTTTTTTTTTTTTGGGGTTTTTTACTTACATGGAAAAACGTGGAATGAATGTTGAATTTTCGTGTAAAATTATTTAAAAATAAAACATAAGTATTAAATCCTTCAATCATTAACTACATACAAGTAATTGAACTATCTATTACTAGTCTGTTTCTGGTTTGCACTTACCTCGGCCCGCACTTCCGCACTTCGCGCCTCACCGTACACCTGCTGACACCTTGTATTTCCCTCCAAGGCTGGGCGTCAGCGGGTGTAGGGTGAGGCGCGAACAAACCAGAAAAAGACAAGTAATAGTTAGGTACTCTTATCTCTTCTAGGTTGTGCAGAATGAAGCGAGGAGAGTCAGGGACGATGTGACTTAGATGGACGGGGCGCGCGTGTTGGGTCTTCACAATACGTAGCTAGTGATCAAATTATGCTTCTTGTTAGCCTTATTTCAATTAGTAAAGTACAGATTATCAACAGCCTTATACCCTAAACAAACTACATGGGATTTCTGGGAATAAATTTCGCCATTGCTGTTGATGTTGTCATGTAACATTGTGGTTGAATTGATGGGGAAAAAATGCTGACGATGCCACATCGCGAACGAGTCCACGCGAAGATCCTGTAGGTTAAAGGATTATAATACTTGTTATACGTACCTATCTGGTATAGCCTTAGGCATGTGGTAATTCGGAGGTCTCCTCTTATTATAATTACTTTAATTACGTGGCTAATATAATTATTACAGGTACAATACAATAAATACATACAATAAAATTTCAAGGTTAGAACGAATGACACATGTGACATGAGCAGTAATTTTTTTTTATATTAATTTGTCTCCTCCCGAAACAGGCAAAACTCATTAGAGTATACAGCCAATTCTGTTGTAGCTTTTAACGTCTGTTGTATAAATTCTCGCACCGCGAGAACCACAAAAATATATATTTCTAATTACAACGACGACGCGACAAACTTCCACCGTCCGCCATCTTTGTTGTTACATGAGCAGTAAGTAAGTATAACGAAACATTTTTTTATTCTTGCGGAAAGGCGAGGGTTTTCTTATTCTACTTTTTTTTAATGCTGGCAATTAACGTTCTTTAATCTGTCGGATGACACAAACCGGACTTTCCGTGTTGGCCCGCACCCTTATTACGATAATGCAACCGGTCCGCCGGACCGGTCCGTAGCTCCAAATCTGACAGTTCGGCGACTGTTTTATGCGATTTTGGAATGCAACCAGTCCGTGCAACGGGTATTGCGGTATCAGTCCGCAGATGTGTCATACATTTTACGGCATATTGATATTACGATCGCATTTGCGGTCGCACAACTGTCAAACTTGCGACCGACCGCAGCCCGCGAGCTGTCATCCGTGATGCTCCTCCTGAGCAGCATCATAGCACCATTCACGGCTAACGAGCGACGATCTTTTCTTTGTTTTTGGTGGTGACATCGTATAGGTATATTTGTAGTCGCTAAAATAAGTAACGTATGTTCATTCATAGTGTTTGAATTATGTTTTTTTAGTAAATTTTGTATTTTAATAGTGTTTCTTAAATATATATAATTTTAACTTGATATTGAATTTATATCATATATATTATAGAATATATAATAGGAATAATAAAGAAAACCCTCTTCTCCCTCTCCCTCTCCCTCTCCCTCTCCCTCTCCCTCTCCCTCTCCCTCTCCCTCTCCCTCTCCCTCTCCCTCTCCCTCTCCCTCCCTCCCTCCCTCCCTCCCTCCCTCCCCCTCTCTCCCTCTCCCTCTCCCTCTCCCTCTCCTTCCCTCCCTCCCTCCATCTCCCTCTCCCTCTCCCTCTCCCTCCCTCCCTCCCTCCCCCCCCCTCTCTCTCTCTATCTCTCTCTCTCTCTCTCTCTCTCTCTCTCTCTCTCTCTATTTCCCTCTCTCTCTCTGTTTGTTTTTTAAATTAATTTTAAATTTTAACTTGGTCATTTTTTTTAATTATTATTGTACCCGAGACACTTGGCGCCGTCAGCATGGATTGTTGAGCCGACGACGCCCATATTTATCATCTATATATAGAATCTCTATATTATCTATATTGTAATAGGAATAACAAAAAATTTAGAAGTTTTACTTGATAAAACATTTTCGTCTTCTGCGTCATAGAAATTATAATACAAGTGACTTTACATATTGTACAATATATACGGTGTTGCAAATGCCCACGCAATATTTTTAACTGCCATCAGGAGGTTATTCTGTATGTGAAGCTAAATAACTTTTGTAACAGAAATGTTTTTTTCGAGACAAAATATTTTTAATATTAGAAATAACATTGTAGCATTCCACAATCAGGATTAGAACCCACAACCTCCTGCATTGATTATTGAGGGCGGCTCTTCTGCCTGCTAGCCTATTCAAGCACACAATATGATGACCAAGATAGCATGAAAGCGGCCGCCATCATATCTTTATGTGTATATATCAGTATGTATACATACACCGCCCGACAGACCGCCGCGCCGTGCAGGCAGAAACGCCTTTCCTAAGCAATCCGTAACACAATAAATAATTTGTTCAATCGCTTGTATTAATTATCATTGCTTTATGTTCCTTTAATTGGCATGTTAAAAGTAAAATACGTTATTTATTATTGATTTTAATATATACTTTTACCATTCGTAGTAACATTTTACAAGTTTCTTTCAAAATTTGGCACCTTACCTGAACCAACAACCAACCTTTGATGTCGGTCCGCGGGACCGGTCGCATTATCGTAATACCAATTTTGTCCGTCGCAGTCGCAACATCAACACCAGTCGCAACATCAGCACCATTATCGTAATAAGGGTGCCGTGCTCCGTGCTAGCCCGGTAAAACCCGGTAACACGGTCGCCTAGAGCGCGGTCCACCGGGCTCGAATACAACACGCTTCGTCCGTGTCGTATTTCGGGTTGAATATCGACACGAGGAGCCAAAGAATATAATACTACGGATCGGCCGTCTGCTCGAGCTTGCGGACGAGTCTTATCATATCACTATCAGTCTTATCAAACTAAACTTTTGGGTCGTAATCAAAACACTTCCAAAATACCTACATGAAAAATGACGAGGCGAGGGTGTCTGTCTACCTACACACACATAAAGCCAATTCAGCCGTTCAGTTCGCACCGTCTCTCCAAGACGACCAACACGCAGTGGCGCCGCGGCGGCGGGGCGGCGGCGCGCGCCTCCCGTCTGACCAATTCGGATCGGATAGACTTTTTTTATATTTTCTTTCATGATATTTTGAAATGTTTTTTTTTTCTTTACCTCAAGATAATTAGGTGAGGCGGTGCTTCACTTGCTTCACCTGGGGAACCGCCATGCGCCGCCGCTTCTCCGCGCCGCGCGCGCTGACGGCCGGCCGAGCCGATCAGTCAGTTCAGTCCATTCGTCGAGAGAGGTTAACTTGACGCATTCGAAACACGCGCGCTAGCGCGGGAGTCGATCTTAATATTTTTTTTACTTTCTCTAAACTAAAACTACGCTTATGTAGGTACCTTACAACTCGAGAGATTTTGATTAAGTATATAAACAAACAAATTTATATTTTCACGAAATTTAACGTTTAAAATGGAACCGGCGTTAGATATTAGGTACTTTACTTTATTGATAATGAAGTAAAATAATATCTACCTCTTACCTGACTAGGTAGTAGGGTTTATCCCGCCCGGATTGGTACCACCGCACTGAATGAAACGTCGGTCGAAACGGCTATGTAAATAGTTCGTGTTTTCCGTCCAGTTCAGTGTAGCCGACATGAAATGAAGGGAATAACTGACATGGCACCTAGTTTTCGCCCGGTGTTATGGGCTGACATCACGGATGCTGTAGGTGATGTAGCCAATCGTTTACTTGTAGGTAAAACAATTTCACATGTCGCGCTATCCATAAAAAAAGGGTTTATTGATAAGTTTCAATGAAGTTTTATTAGTCATTTCTATGTTATATTTATTTGTCTTGAAATGAAATGAAAATGAAAATATACTTTATTGCACAAAAAGTGACAAAAGGCGGACTTAAGGCCTAAGGGCATTATCTGCCAGTCATACCTGGGATTGTGAGTAAGGTAGATACACATTAATTAGCGCAATCAACATGGATGTTTATTTATTGCTAAACTTTGGGCGAAATGAAAACTGCAATACAACAAAATAATAGTTATTACTTATGTAGGTGGATTTTTAGTCGCCTCACTAAAATTGATTGGTCAAAGCCGCCACTGCCAACACGACCAAGATGGTTGGTATAACTAAAAAAGTTGTACAATGCCAACAGCGGCCAACTTTTTAATCGGCCGCCCGCCGGGCGGCGGCGCCGCGCCGCCTCCGCGCCGCCTTTTTAGTCAACCGCCCTACTGTTTCGTTGCTGATAGAATCGGTCGAGTAGACGAGCCCTAAGAATTATCAGAAAACTAAAAGCTGTGTCAACTGTCAAGTCAAATAAAAAATCTAATCTTTTGTTAGGTGCCATACAAATAGAATTGTATTTGGCCCTTTTGACGAGGGAAAACAAATAAATCATTACAAATGAGTTCCCGCGTCGTCAATAAACAAAATAGAATCGTTTCCATAGCGACATGAAGCGGAAATCTCGTTTGATCGAAGAGTTTCCTATCATCGATCCGCCTTTAAAGTTGAGCCGCGTTAAGACTGAGAATATGTTCCTAAACGCTGGTTCACAGTGGTTGAGTACGCTGTTGGCATCCGAGAAGACATGTTTGAAGGAGGGTACAGTGAAGAAGTTCCACTATAAGCTGCCGGATGAACGTGAGATGGTTGAGGAGTATAACATGGACACTGGAGTCCTGGTGCGGCGTGCGTGGAAGGTCCGCGGGGCTCTGGGCGGTGAGGGCCGCTGGGAAGTGGAAGTTGGCGACGCTATACCTGAACCGAAAGCCATCGAGAACGTGGAAATCGTGGAGAGCAGTGATCAGGTATCCAGGCTTGCAGTCTCGTTCAGTATAATCAGGACAAATTATCAAGATGTTATGTGTTATACATACATAATCTCTTGCCTCTCCCAACGGGGTAGGCAGAGACAACAAACCTGCAAATACCCAATGAGGTATTACTAGCCGGTGAGCGACAACACCAGCCAAGGCCTATAGCTCTATACATAATACCTCGTTGCATATACCACAGTTCTGAAAAACATCTGAATTTTTTACTTGTGTCATAAAAATGCTTTTGTATTGACAGCCAATCGTGACCCGCAGAAACACTAGAATAAATCTGGAATGGCGGATCAGGAATCTGCCATACCCGATAGAGACTTACTCGATCAGTGCCAGCAAGGACGAGGGCTGCATTGTTGTGCGAACGACAAATAAAAAGTACTTTAAAAAGTTGAATGTGCCGGAATTTCAACGCCTTCATCTACCGATCGAGCAGGCTAATATACAGTCCTCCCATAAATTTGGTACACTCATTATTTTGGTGAGTATACATACATTTTATTAATCTATTTACAACTTGGACCTTATTAATAATGCATGTAGCTACCACAAATGCGAATAATATGTGGTTGGGCTTAAGTCAAAGATTTAAATCGATAATCAGGCAGAGCGCTCAAGAGTTCGTCACCGATTAAACATAACGGTGTGTATGACTTCATGTACAGTAGTCATATCAAGAATAGCATCAAAAGCTGCCTCTTTGTTAACAAAATGCACTTGCGCATCGGCGCATTCCGTTCCGTTCAGTGAAACGGCCTCTGAAGTGAATATTTATTGGTAATAATGGCAAACTCCAGTGCGAAATCTATAATAGAAGATCTGTTGGAAAAACCGTTCTCAATGAGGACATTTTCTGAAAAACTTTTAATTGTTCAAAACGGTCGCCCTTGCCCACGTTTACATAAAGACCAAGTCTACATAAAGACAGCAAAAGGGAATATGGTCTTTCAGTTTTTGAACTCATTGTGGTAGATATAAATTAACGTGTAAGTTATGAAATTATAAAAAAAATAATTCCTTACCCAGAGCCAACCCAATACTCAGCACCAGGAATTGTTACTGGTAGTGCGCCATGTTAGATTATGCCCATCTATCGATTTAAATCTTTGGCTTAAGTTATATTAATGAAGCGCTAGGCCGTAAGTTACCTAGTCCCTCTTAGATTTTGTTTCTGTGAACAAAATATTGTTGATTTTCAGTATCTGCGAATAAATATTGCTGTGTTTTGAATATTTGTTTTGTTATCTTCATTATTTAATCATCTTCATATTTTACAAATTATTATACGTATATATTTTTTATTTTTTTATGAATTTTATGAAAAAACAATTCATTACTTAATTTATTAGATAAGTGCATGTATTTTTGGTGGTAACTAGCAGACTACAGTAACTGTACTAGAACTGTTCTAGAGTACAAATATTTTTAAACAAATTGTGTTGTAGGTAATTTATTTATATTTTATTGGTGAAATCGATAGACTGGCCAGCTTTAACCCATTCATTGCCACCAACGCACCATTTGCGTTGAACGAGATTTCGATTTGGTGCCACCAACGCACCGTGTGCGTTCAAGTGGAACTTGCCTATTTATGGTCGCTGTTAAAAAAAAAGACAAATTTACTTAAGTTTCTGGCAACACAGGCTAAGGAAAATAGTTTTTACATGTAAAAACACTGTCGGTTTTATGTGCGCGCTGTCAGGTTCGTTTCGTCAGTTGGAAAAAAATTTGCTTGAATTGCGCTACTTCTTATTATTAAATAAATCAAGAAATACACTGGTGTCCATTATACAAATTTACGGGAAGTAATTGATGAGCAATATTCTTCGTTTTACACAATAATTTTCATTGTTTCATTGTATAATCTTAGAATAAAACCATATGCACGCATACGGTGCGTTCACTGGCATACCTGGGTAAATCCTTGTTGGATGGTTTTGTGCATGATGAATAAATGATTTTAGGTATAATCTTTTTTAAAGTAATAATTACTTATTATTTAAATTATACACGGTGTTGCAACCCCAACTGTAAAACCCGAAAGGGGGTGATTCTGTACGTAAAATAGGACAACTTTTGTTCTATGACTTTTATATTTGAAGAAAAAAAATTTTTTTTTCTCCATACATTATGAGGATAGGTATTTAAAATTTGTATGGGATAAAAATTTTTTTTTTGTTTCATAAATTTTTTTTGTCTTCACCGAAGTTGTTTAGTTTCATATATAGAATAACCCCCTTATGTCAGTTAAAAATATAACGGGGGCAACTGCAACACAGTTGCAATTGCCCCCACAATATTTTTAACTGACATCAGAACAACTTTTGCGGCGAAAAAAAAATTTTGAAACAAAAAAAAAATGTTTTCTATACAATTTTTAAATACCTATTCTCAAAATGTATGGGTAAAACATTTTTTTTTCTATAAATTAAAAAGTAATTTCGCTGGTTGCCACAGTAAATAAAAAAAGAATAAGAAGTAATTGCATGTTGCATAATACTTTCTAGATTCGAACGCAAATGGTGCGTTGAATGGCACTCCTGATGAAAAATACTTCACCAGTGCCACCAACGCACAGGGTGTGGTCACCCATATTTTCAGGGTATTTATTATTATTAAATGTTTTATATATTAAAAGAATCGTTTTTATATAGTAATTGATCTAACTAAATCATCAATAAAATGTAGTGGCATGTAGGTATAGTGTATTAAAGATGTGGTGGCAATCAATGGGTTAATCAAATAAAGTAGGTAATCAATGAAAGTATTTTTTTGCAGTACAAGAAACCAAGGGAACTATTAGAATTTGAGAAGGTGTTATTTGAAGAACTGAAGAAAATATCTCCAAAAGTTGATACCACCGAAGTACCCGGAGATTGTAAACCTAGTTAAAATTTCATATTTTGATTTAGTTTAATAAATGCACTAATCTGAATGGTAAACATTATTTTAATTTATAAAAAGTGGGACTTCTAATGATTACCTAATGGTTTGAATTACCCTAATAAATGGATACAGATTTTCACCTATTGTAATGAGCAGCAATTATGAGTGATGGATGGATGAGTATTGGTAAGTAAAAAAATAACTCATCTATCTGCCCGTATTTGGGATACGCAAAGGTCATTTATCAACCATACAGCCTCCTCATGTAATTCTCGTAAGCGCGAGAAACGCAAAAGTAATGTTGATTAGCGGCGCGCCAAACGCGCCCAGCTGCCATTTTCTTTTAAACTTTTTATACCATTTATCTTAGTTTTATACTGAGAGAAAAATAAGTAAATAGGTACCACGAATATGTACACTGCAAGGCGTAAAATTCATTTTCGTAATCCTTCAAATTCAATCGGTTCTATACATATGTTGAGAGGCGCAGATTATTCTTTATCTTAGATTGAGAGAATCTTGCTCCTGCTCTCGGACACCCCAGCGAACCAGAACGAGATAAACAAAACGAGCCAGAGCGGGATGGCGCTCTACGAAACTTTTTTGCCACGTTTCTCCCAAACAGCGCACTATTTCTCGGGAATTTGTATGTAGGTAAGTCGATTATGATATACTATATTGTAAAATATGATATTGGTTGTGTAATTTTGTCGTGATAACGTCACGTCTTATAAATTATTGTGTTTTATACATTATGTACACTTCTCAAATATTTCGGCGCTTGCCGTCGTCAGTGAGTAAAATTTACTATATTATATTATAATTTTACTCACTGACGACGGCAAGCGCCGAAATATTTGAGAAGTGTACATAATGTATAAAACACAATAATACAACACCACATAGTGGTTGAAAAAAACGCGAGAGTGTTTTTAATATTTATTAAAATATATGTATGTATAAACTGTCATAAAAATTACAAATTTAAAAAACCCCCGACCCTTAAAAGTCTAAAATAATTTCCATTTACTTACGTAAAGGAGTCAGGGGATCGCTAAGTAAATTCCCGCGCAGCTCTGAGTTTTTATATATTTTATTTACTTAGCGGTCCCCCGACTCCTTTACGTAAGTAAATGGAAATTATTTTAGACTTTTTAAGGGTCAGGGGTTTTTTAAATTTGTAATTTAACTTTTATTTCAAGCTTTTTTAAAAAAAACCGAATGCAAATCGGACCACTTTTTAAGATAAAAACTTTTTTTATTACTTAATTACTTTATTACTTGATTACAAACATAGCTAAGAACCATCCCGATTAGACAAGCTTTCTAATAAAAAAACCGCACCCAAATCGGTCCATCCGTTTGGGAGCTACGATGCCACAGACAGACAGACACACACACACACGTCAAACTTATAACACCCCTCCGTTTTTTTCGTCGGGGGTTAATAAATTGATGAACACCGGCTGCACGCACGAAAAAATTTCACGTTCCAACTGAGCCTGTGTGTGCAAGCGAGAGAGCGTAACAAGCGATAGAGAGGCACAATCGGCCCAAGCTGAAAGCGAACCAAGGGAATCCGATATTCGTTTGGTCGTTTATGTGATTTCGTGGCTCAGTGGTGAGAGTGTAGGATTTGTATTTTTTGACCATGGGTTCGAATCCCTCAAAATTGTTTTTGTTTTTTTTTTCTTTTTAATTAATTTGTTTAGGGTGTTTACCTTAGTCTTACCACTTTATGACGTTATCACTTAAACTTTCGTCCGTAAACCGACTTTACAGACAACCAAATTTTTTACTTAAATTGAATTGAAATTCGAACTTGCAATTTGATTGTGATTTAATCAAAATAAAAATTGCAAGTTCTAATTTCGAGCCAAAAGAGAGCACACCCAATATGAAAAAAGAAGTGACATTTCTTGGTTTCGACTTTCGATATTTAAGGCCCGTTTACACTTAGTAAGTGCAGTAGCGAGAAAAGTCACAAGTATACAGAAAAACATAAAACGATATCGATAGGCCTAGGCTTGTGAGTATAGCACGGTTGTTGGTGAGGTGGAGAGGGGGAATGTAAGAGAAGGTATAGTTTATTATAGTATTATTGTTTAAAATTGGATGTTTTTTCTGAAGAAAATAAGGTGTTGGTTATTTGTTTTTATAACCACATATATATCACTTTTTGGGAAGAGAATTAAGTTTTGGTTAATTTTTTTTATAACCACATGAAAAACTTCCGCAAAGCAATATTTATTCTTTGAAGACAAGATTACAATTATTCAATATTTGCTCGTAGTAGACTCGGTGTAATGGCAAATCCGCTTTAAACGCAACTCTCTCTCTCTCTCTCTCTCTCTCTCTCTCTCTCTCGCTCTCGCTCTCGCTCTCTCTCGTTAGAAGAGTTAAGAAGGATGTTGCACGTTACAATAAATTTATTTAGTATGACATAACTCGCGCCCATAATATGGGTGTTCGCACTTGTGGACATCCTGCCCGCGCCCATAATATGGGTGTTCGCACTCAAAGGGAAAATGAAGGACCTGGCATCCAAGCCAAAAATTAATTTAAAAAAAATATGTACTTCCGAAATGTATATTTCCCGCCAAAGTCGACAGATGTTCAACGATTTTTCCGCCAGGTTCGCTAGGGTGTCGGAGCAATATTCCTCTTAATTCTCAATTTCTCACTCAACTCAACCACGTTGATGTAGGGAAGGAATGATGCTCTGACTATAAGGGGTTTGCCAGCAATACAGTGAAGCGTCAAAAAGACGGCACTGAATGAGATCATAAGTCTTTTTCATAAATAAAAATGTTTTGCTCGTGCTCGCGTTCATACACGTTCGCATCTTGACGCCGCCGGAATGCCCCGAAAAAATGCCTTCACATAGCTTTTGCGAGTAAAGAAATCCAATACGTCAAGCAAACAAAAGGACGGAGTTACCTTCCACCTGGTAAAAGTACAAAACTGCTGGACTACAACGGGCGAACGCACTGCTGCGCGCGGCACCCCACAGACTATAGAGTTCGGCGGGCGCTTGGCTGTACGGTCAAATGATCTTTGCCTGCCCATTTATGGCGAAAACAATAACAAAACACACACAACTGTTTGCACAACAAATGCTGCCAAAAGTAAAAAAGATGGCGGACGGCGGAAGTTTGTCGCGTCGTCGTTGTAATTAAAAAAATATATTTTTGTGGTTCTCGCGGGCCGAGAATTTATACAACAGACGTTAAAGCTACAAAAGAAATGGCTGTATACTCTAATGAGTTTTGCCGGTTTCGGGAGGAGACGAATTAAATTAAAAAAAATAAAAAACAAATGCTGCCATGTTTTCATGACTGACGTGTGACATCATCTTTCTTTGATCGTATCGTCTCAAATTAACTTCTATGGACGTTCTTTCTCGCCTCTGCTATCTGGTTTTGTTTATTTGATTCGGTCGGTATTCTCTTTGACTTGATTTTTGGTCTGGAGTGGGCTGAGTAGATACTGTTCCCGGCAGCAAATAATGCGTGTTGATCGAAATAATGTTTTCATTTAGTCGCAGTGGGTGAGTGAGTAACTACCTATTCATACCTAGGTACATCTTATTTTGTAGACCAAATCTTTGTGTAGACCGGTTAGTGAGAAACTTGTGAGAAACGAATTCACGATGCTGTGGAAGTCAGAGCAAGAAGGCTATCAGCGAAGTCGATCTGCAGTCTCTTCAAGAATCTAGGCCTGCCAAAATCAACCTCTAAGCTTATATATGGAGAGTGCTTCGAAAACATCACTGGAGGGATGTTCCATCCACAGAATATCTCGTTTATGCAAGAAAGTTTTACCACTCCGTACGTCAATGTTGTATGTGGCCTATGTCAGTCGGTCTGTTAATCATTTTGTATGAGGACACAAATATTCCTGAAAGAGTTACCGGTAAAGGTACCTACGAAAAATATAGGTATGATGAAGAATGAGAATAAGCTCAGAACTCTCAGTAATATGGTTAATCTAGCTCTCAAGCTGTATTTTCGATAGACTGTAGGCGATGTTATTATGTGGATAGTCACTAAAGTACTTGTGATAATAGTTATGTTAAAAAAAATACCCTGCAAAGTTTCTTGCCAGTTCTTCTATGTGGGTGTAATTGAACCGGATAGAACAAAGTAGCAATTTCGAGTGCAGTCTAACTGCCATAAGAATACTCAACAAATAAAAAAAAACAAATGAATTATATGTAAATTCCTTTAAAGTTATCCAAGTATAAAAATCTTATCAATGCCATTAATTTCAGACAGGCCAGGGATCACTCCAGCAGTAGCAGCAGCAGCAGTAGCAGCACCAGCAGCACCAGCTCTACCTCCAGCACCAGCACCAGCAGTGGCGGCAGCGCCAACCGGCCCCACTACTCCCACCGCCGCAAGCCCGACCGCGACGCCAGCCGACGCCGCAAACACTCCCCCACCGACGACGACAAACATAAACGCCGCCGACGACACCAATCCACCGACAACAATCGCATCTCCCCTGCCTCGATTCAAATACAGAACGCCCACTCGATCACGGCCAATTTTAAAATCAAACTGCAACACTCCTCAGGAAGCATCCAATACACTGAACCGTTTCCCGAAAATGGCGATGACCAATTTCGCGTAAAATTCCAACAGGAATTTAAGTCCTGGTTCATCTACATCACTCATTGGAAACCGATGAATCTAGAATCCGAATCGAAGAATAAATATTCTGTGAAAGTTAAATCTCAGTCTTCCAGCATAACAAATTCGAAACCATACGCTTTGTACATTAGCCAGCAATACAACGAATGGATAATGATTCAACAGTTCACTCTCGACGAGAAACGTCTCATCAATATTAAGTTCGACATCAGCAACGTGGAATCTTACGAACCTCCATTGAGCCCAAAACTATCGACACCGCTTTTATGGTTACTCAGAAACGACGGAGATCACAGCACCGTCGAGTTGAAAGGGAAAAATTCTTCAAACATTGAAGTTCTGCAGTGTGCGCTCGAGTGTCGCAGTGAAGTATTTCGTCGTATGTTTGATGTAGAAATGAGGGAGAAAAAAGAAAGAGCTGTTTCCCTCGAAGGAATGGACGAGAATGCATTGCGGGAGTTTAAAGAATATTTGTATGCTTCTGTTACTCCCAAGATTTATGTTAAGGAGATTTTTCTGGTGGCCAACATGTATGAGATGGATGATCTCAAGTTGCGTTGTGCACAGGAGCTATACTCGCAGGTGACAGTAGACAATGCTATGGAAGTACTGCAGTTGGCTACGTTATATTCACTTAAGCCTCTTGTCAATGCACTGTTGCTTTTTTGCGATGAGTATCGCTTAGAGATTATTAAAAAGTGAATTGACGAACAAAAACCTGTACTCTTTGAAGGGTACCATATCCATACGGAAGCCTATTACTAAGCCTACGTCTGTCTGTGTGTCCGTCCGAGTGCTGTATCTGTTGAACGTAATAGGTAGCCGGTTGAAATTTTTACAGAATATTATGTATTATTTATTATGGCGACCCATACCGGATTACATAAAAAAAAAAAAAAAAAAAAAATATGCCAACAAATAATAAAAAAACCGGCCAAGTGCGAGTCAGACACGCGCACCGATGTTTCCGCACCACAAAAAAAAACATTGAAAAAAAACATGTTTCTTGTATGGGAACCCCCCTTAATTTTAACTTTTTCTATTTTTTATTACTTGTTATATCCACCATAATAACACATATTCTGTAAAAATTTCCACCGGCTACTTATTATGGTTCCAAAGATACAGCAGTAGCACAGACAGACGGCGTAGGCTTAGTAATAGGCTTCCGTACGGGATACAGAAACCTAGAAAGTAATCGATGGCGCCACAGATACATTGTTTGCATTTATATCGGGACGTAACTGAATCGGATATTCATCTTATCGTGCATAACCTCCGTTAGCCTAGCGGTACATGTCTGGGTTCTAATCCCACTTGTGCAAATATTTTCTTTTTATTTTAAACTAGCCCGCTTACGCGGTGGTACGGAACCCTCGGTGCGCGAGTCCAACTCGCACTTGGCCAGTTTTTTTTATTACTATGCGGTCAGTAGATCTTCCAGCGGAGCCCTCTCAATTTTAAGCTGCTTCATAATATGCCAAGTTCCGAATACTAAACCGCTTTAGTTTACCCCTTTCAGCAATGCCATCTTACTTAAAGTACAATGGCAAGTTAATTTTCTTAATAGTTAAAACTATGTGTGTAAAAAAATGTTTTTTTATTTATTAATAGACTATTTTTTTCTACCATGAATGAACATGTTTCAGCTGATGATGCTTTGTAGATTATGAAATGATGGTTTCTTTCACTGTACATGTACTAAACTACCAATTGTAAGAATAAAACTAAAACAAATGTTAACAAACTATTTTATTGAAACACTCCTTCACTCTTTAGTTTTAACATATCCACAATAAACTTAGATCTCTCATTGCCATATGCGTTATCCCGTAGTTGACTCTCCAAGAAATTTAAGCTATGACTGTCCCATCCCTTGATCCAATAGAGAAGACTTAGAAGTCTGATGCTGCAATCCTTTTCATTATTCCCGCCGATAATTTTAATGAATGGCAAGTTCTTTAGTATAGAGATTAACTTGGGTTTGATTATGGCATTGAATATTTGATTATTTTGTGTAGCAAATTTATGAATAATATCAATAGTGGGACTGAATATGCTTTCACAGCAAAGTATATCCGGCAAATTAGAGATCCATCTCTCGTAAGCTGCAGTTTTATGAAACCTGGCGAGTTTATTGTCCAAGGAAATTTTACAGAGCAACGCGAACAATTCTTGATGCATACTCGACGATGGACCCTTGTTGAAGTAGGCTGAAACTATTTTATCAAACAATGAATCGATGAGTGAGTGTTTAGTCCACACTGAAGAATTTGTTGAAAACAATGAGTTTAAAACCTTCATTGTGGCAACGCCGTTGCTCTCTTCCTTGTTCCGACTGAACACATTCTCAATGTAACTTAACACAGTACCCACTTCCGTGCTCTGCTCTTTCAAAAGTACATTTGAATTTAAATGGACATACAGATGACATATTTTCAAGTTCTCATCGATCATTTTCGGGTCCACAACCGAGTCAACGAACACTTCAGAAATGCTCGAATTGTGATCTCTTACAGAACGAATGATCGTATTGTAGGGGAAAGCGCTCACAATGTGCTGACTGTATGCACTACTGAATTTACTGTTAAACCACTTCGAGATATCTGAAGTTGGATAAATTGTGTTTAAAATGTGCACATACTGCCACAACAGGGACACAACTTCCAGTAAGTGTTTAAGTAGCGCAGCGGCCTCCTCAGAGATCACCGTCTCGGTATTCTTGTCAGAGTTCTTATTAGAATTCGGGCAAACTTCGAGCCATGTCTCAAACAGCAGTGGGAGCAATGCGCCCAAATACTTCTTGAAGTTTTCCGCTTCATCGTCTGCCACGTTGAGATCGTTCTGACGGGTTTTCGGTGAGAAGCAGGGTAGAGGACAGTTGGCTACGATGTTGGTGTCGGTCAATGGATAGTATTTGGGTTGGTTTGCGTCGAAGTAGCGCAGTATTGGAACGACGCTTCGCCTCGAATCGGTTCTGTTCAACCGGACAAACTTGTCGAGTAGGTCTTGCAGCCGGTGCAGCACCTTGACTCTCCACCTGGCGCTAGTTTGGCGACTGCTCAGATTGACAGTGAGTGTTCGGCCGGGCTTGGAGTCGACCCTCAGCTTGGAGATCATGTCTATGAAGTTGGGTATGATCTTGTAAAAGTCTGCAGCGACTTTCTGGGGCGCGCACAGTAGCAGAACGTCTAGGAAGAGCAAGGAGTCCTCCTGGATGCGGACGTCGATGTGCGTCATGGCACACCGCAGGTACGTGCACACCACATCGAAGAATGGCAACACCTTATCAGGCGACGCGTTGGACAGAATAAGGTGAAGAACCTTCAGAGACTCTCGACGAACCTGAAATTTAATTTTTCTTAATTTAGTTAACTATTTACTTTTATGCTTCTTTTAACCTTTTCAACACCATTATACATTGATAGCGAACAATCATTCACAATGTATTTTTCATGAACAGGTTAAAACCAGCCAAGTGCGAGCAGATTAGGTTATGTGCGCGAGGCACAGAGGTTCGTAAAACCTTGTAATTGGCCGTTTTCCTTTAGAGTTTGCATTATAATCACACCAAGTTTGACGATTGAATGTAGGTACCTATGATCGTTTTTATGATAGAACAAAAGCAAAAAACATGTTTTTTGTATGGGAACCCCCCTAATTTTTTAATTTTTGAGGATATTCGCAATAATAACACATATTCTGTGACAATTTCAACTGGCTACGTTTCAAAATATACAGCACTCTAAAGGTAGGCAGGATGGACGGACAGACGACGTAGGCTTAGTGGTAGGGTCCAGTACAGTACGGAACCCTAAAAATCATTACTTGGAAAATGCAAAACGTTTATCACAGTACCTACCTACCTACTCACAATTAAGGCAATATAATTACTTCAGGTAGGTACCTAATATACTCGTATTTATTTCTCTATAGTCTGTTTTTTTGAAAGATGGAGGAAAATGATGTTTAGGTTGTTGCCAGTTTCTGGCAAATTTTAAATAGGCATGTAGTTGCTATCGATACTTTTATCTATTGATTAACTAATGAAATGCTGTAAATTCTAATTCTGTCTAATTCTTCTATTTACCTAATTGTGCATTTAATTGACAACATATTAAGCTAAATCTTACTAGAAAAATGTTAAGTTTAAGGCAGCGCCACAGGTAGCACATAATATGTGTGAACGTGTGTCGTGTCGTGTAAAAGTCGATACTATTTTCATCGACTACAATCACTAGTGGTGCAAAGCGTGCAACACTCTACTGTTAGTCAAACGTCAATTTACTCCGTCTTCTAAAAAAACAAGACCATAAAAGGATTTTGTGAGGATTAATGTCAGCATTCCTATAAGTATGCACCTAGGTACCTACCCTATACAGAAAATATTATAAGCTTAGTGTCTAAATTGAAAATTATAGGTTCTTACAGTTTTATCAACATTGAGCACAAGTGGTGTGACTCCATGCAGGAGTTGGCCCAAATGTAGCTCCAAGACATCGCTGTGAGCGGACACGAGCTCCCTCAGACCGCTCAATCCGTCAGTGCGGGAATTCACATTGAAGTGGTTCAACCGCGAGAGCAACTCCTTCAAATTCAACTTCTTCTTCGTCACGGCCTCGTCCTGTCCATGGGTTTTAAGCTGTTCCCTGATGACTATCTTCTTGATTTTGAAATTAGTCTTTGTAACATTCGTACCCTTGGGTAACTCCTTGGATTTCAGTTTAGTTTTGGCCCGCTCTGACTTGAGGAACTTTTGATAGCGAGTAGCTCCAGTCTTGGGCATCTTTAATTATTTCTATTCTATTAGATCTGATTTAAACACCAACTAATGCACCCATGCCCACACGTGCACAAATAAACATAACCTCTTCATTTAATAAAATATTCTTTGGACCGGACCGGACCCGACCCGACAGAGAGTTGACAGTTGGTTGACACCAGTGTTGCCAACTCTTTTCTAGCTCGCCCACCACATGCGCCAGTCGAAACCACCAGAATTGCCCCAGATTTTCAGAAATACTCAAAAATAAAAAAATTATAATCAAAATCGAACCCTAGAGTTGAAGGCGGTCGGTTATTTTTGCTTACCTACTTTAGCACCGCCTTCAACTCTAGCGTTCGGTTTCTTTTTATTTCATACATTTTTGAAGGCGGTTTTTATATTTTTGGAAATAGTTTTTTATTTCACAGTTTTTTTTTGTATTTTATTGCAATTAATGTACTCGGCGGAATTCCGCCTCGCTTTCCAATCCGATCGTGGCCAAATTGAAATGCGACCACAAGGCAAGGGAGGCACCAGCTTTAAAAAAAAAAATTCAAAATCGCTTCACCAAGTCGAAAGTTCTGAGATAACATTCCCGTTTTTGAGGCTGTGTCTGGGCTTCAGAATAATGAAAAACCGGACAAACGTAGTATACATAATAATTATTATCACTGCAATCACAGGACAGATGGTTGCATACAAAATAATATTACTAAAATAGCAATTGAGAATAGTCTTCTTCTGGAGAAGAAAGCGTCTCATTTTCTTCGCATGGAATGGGTGCAGCATAAACACATTTGGTTCCAATTTTGTTAACAGATCCTTGGGGAAAGTGTAGGTACGTGTTGCAACACTTCATCGATTTAAACACTAAATTTTTTGCACAACCACTAAACAAATCTGATCAAACCACCATACTCAGCACTAGACCCTAGATCGCAAATTTGGCCACCAGACGGGATTCCAAACCACCAGATCTAGTGGCGCTAGCACTAAGTTGGCAACACTGGTTGACACAGACAGATTACTGTTATTGTTGTTGTTATTGTTTTTAGCCCCCGACGAAAAAAAAGGAGCGGACGAGCGGTGTTATAAGTTTGACGTGTGGTGTGTGTGTGTGTGTGTGTGTGTGTGTGTGTCTGCTGTGGCATCGTAGCTCCCAAACGGATGGACCGATTTGGATGCGGTTTTTTTTATTAGGAAGCTTGTTTAATCGGGATGGTTCTTAGCTATGTTTGTAATCAAGTAATTAAGTAATAAAAACATTAATTATGTTAAAAAGTGGACCGATCTTCATGAGGTTTTTGACGTGATGATGTCACGTCTTATAAATTGATGAACACCGTCTGCACGCACGAAGAAGTGTAACGTTCCATCTAAACCTGTGTGTGCAAGCGAGAGCGCGATAGAGACCTGTGTGTGCAAGCGAGAGCGCGATAGAGAAGCATATACAATAGTAGGAAATACAAAATATTTTTCTCCGTGTTTTGCAAGCCTCGAACCCGCGGTCCCTGCCACCATCGCTGACCAGACGTGTTACACACGCGGGCTATCGACCGTCTACTTATCGCTGCAAATTTTCTCAACAGTATGTGACAACAGTATGTGAATTTCATGGAGCGACATCTAGCGACCACATCTAGCGTCAATATTAAATTAAATACTTCAGCCAGCGGTATACTTGATTTAGCAGTTAGGTAATTGTTGCAACGTTGAACATGTAGATGGCGTTATGTAGGTTTTTTAAATTTAATTAATAGGTAGTCGTTATTTTCTCATATTTTTTATTAGTTATTATCACATCTTTATCATGTACTTAAATTAATTTTACATGGTAAATATCCGCCGGAACTGATTTACTTTATGACATCATCACGTAAAACTATCGTCCGTAAACCAACTTTACAGACAACCAATTCTTATTTTTTTTATAAAAGCTTGAAATAAAAGTTAAATTACAAATTTAAGAAACCCCGACCCTTAAAAAGTCAAAAATTTCACGCGAGCCGAGCCGCGGGCTCAGCTAGTAAAATATAAAACTCAGAGCTGCGCGGGAATTTACTTAGCGGTCTCCCGACACATAAGTAAATTTAAGGGTCGGGGTTTTTAAATTTTAGCCATAAATAGACAGGCAAACAACATTTGACCATACAGCCAATTAGCAATTACAGATTACTGATATGTTTTAGATATATCAGTTAACTAATAATCTGTGGATATGATGCCTACCTACCTGCCAGCCTGAGCCAAACGGCTCAGGCTGGCAGGTAGGTAGACATCATATTTCCAAAGTCTAGTATGCGAGTTGCTCTGATTGGTCGTCTCAACTTTGGCGGGAAATATAAATTTCGGAAGTACTTTCGAAAATAATGTTTTCTTAGGTGGACAAAAAAAAAATTACCATAACCAAATTTTAACACCCTAACATTGCTTAAAAAAAAGTAAAACAAAAAAAAAATTGGCAAAAGGGACACGAACCCATGGCCGAGATTGAAAAAATAAACTCTACACTGTACCACTGAGCCACTGAGCCACCAAAGTACATAAACGACCAAACGAATATCGGCTTCAGTAAGTTCGCTTCCGAAATTTATATTTCCCGCACAAAGTTGAGACGACCAATCAGAGCAACTCGCATACTAGACTTTGGATATATTAGGCAGGGTTGCTTGTTGTTGTTGTTATTGTTTTCGCCATAAATTGGCAGGCAAAGATCGTTTGACCATACAGCCAATTCACAATTTTCTTCAATACCTGTAAGGCAGGGTTGCATTTTGCGTTGCACACGAGTCCATCAATGCAGGAGCTTTGACGCAGCTGTGAGGGAGAGATGTCACGTGACAGCTGCAAACTGTCTCTCTCTCAAATTCTCAAGTCTCAATGTCATGTCATGTCACACACCAAAGAGGATATAACCACTGCGTTTCACACACAACAAAGGCAGTATCGACTTAGGATTGCCTGTTCTCCGGCGCTGCGGGAAGTGCAGCCCCTCCGTCCTTGCGTAACAAATCGCAGGCACCGGTAATCACCTCCGCACCTTCGGCTTTTTGGTCGCCTTCGGCGACCAGCCTCAGCCGCCCCGGCTCACACGGGTACCTGCGCTTTGTTACGGCGGACGGAGGCTGCACTCCCTCCGCGCCTTCAGCTTATAAAAAACACTATAGGGAATAGCCATACTAGCAGGTTGTGTCGGGTGGTACCTAAGCAAATCCGGTCGAAGTGAGACAACCTGTAGTTATTATAATATATTTATAGGGCGGTGCCTACAGTATTGAAAAAAAAAACAATGGTTCTTGTATGGCGTCCCCATACATACCCTTAATTTGTCGACTTTTTAGTTTTTTTATCTGTCAAGATCGTGGCACGCGGAGATATGTTCTCCGCCGAACTGGTAAAGAATGTGCCCCTCTGTTCTAAACTCCTGAAAATGTTCTGGTGACATCCAATTACTAGATTCTCCGCCGAACACGCTCGATTCGTTCTTCCGCTAGTCGGTGAGAACACCAATCCCGTTCTGGCAAGTACCTGATTGATGCAGACGGCCAGCCGCATTAGGTCGCACTAGGTTTACCTACTTACGCCTTACATTCCTTTTATTCCCCTTAAAATGACCCTCTGCCTCTGTGAAAAAAACTATTTAAATGATCATGTAGGTACCATTTGGGAAAACGGCTATGCAAATTCATTTATATTATTGAATTGGGATGTGGAGGGGATTGATTGACTGTCGAGTCTACTCAGATCGCGGCAGTCCCTAGATTTTTTTTTAAATAGCATTAGAGATAAATACCATAAGGTATATAAGGTCTTTCAAAATTAGTTCAGAGTACGCTAAGGGGGGGTTCTGTATCATATAGGGAGTAAAACCTATATAATTTTTTTTGGACCTTGGGCTTTTTTTTATGTAAAATATTTTTTTATGTATTTAAATAAAAAAATAGGTGGTTCATTTTTATAGCCTAATCGATTCAGTTTCATAACAGTAACAAAAAAGTCTTCATCACCATTATGATCTAACACGTGTAAGTTGGTAAAAAAAATCAAATTCTTTCTATTCCATACTAATAAAACTAAAATTGTGGTTTTTCACAATTTCTGAAAGAAAGAGATCTATGCGTTGGAAGACTTTTTTGTTCCTGGCATGAAACTGAAACGATTACTAAAAATTTTTGTTTTACAGTTCACATTAAAAAAATTTTTTTTTCTAAAAAAGTGAATCTAAAAAAAGTGATCTATTTCCGATACAGAACCCCCCCTTAGCGTACTCTGAACTAATTTTGAAAGAACTTATATAATAGTTATAGGTAACTACCTAAATATAAGGTGTTTCGATGACTATGTCAAAAATTTCGGGAGGGTTACATACACACTCAAATAAACACTTTATGTAAAGAAAAACATATATTTATAGGAGCATTTTTTCTCCTAACAAAAAAAATAAAATCAAATAAGTAGCTGTAAAAACCAATCATAGTGACCTTGTGACTTACTTACAACAAACAGCTGTTCTGCGTTTGAACATAGTACGGTCATTGACCCCGTACAATGCAAGTTACCTACTGTTACACACAGGTTAATGTTTAGGTAGCAAACATGTTTTGTTAAATTTCTCGAAAAGTAAGCTAAAAACCTTTTTTTTTTGCGTAACGTGTTTATTTGAGTGTCTATGTAACCCTCCCGAAATTTTTGACATGGTCATCGTAACACCCTATATAGATAATCTCAAACGCTCAAAATTCGCAGTGTGTGCCGCTCACATTACTTTCAGGAAATTAAAGATGTTCCGATTTAAAATTTATTTATTTCGTGGACTGAATCTGGCTAGATAAACTGTCTTGTTTTTAAATTATATACATGCATATCAACAAAGAGCAAACAATAGGTACGTATATAAATGGTCATCTGTGATTTATGATTAAACAAACCGATTTCATCGCTATGATACATTACAATGACGCGCAATAACATATTCTGCGAGAAAAGTTAAATATTAAATTGCCAAATGTGTCCCATTTTCCTGCAGGTGACATACACAGCACTAAATGGCTTCACCGAACACATCCGGCCGGGCCCATTGCAGGTAGAAGATTTCAACCAAGCACGTACGAGACCAGCGATTGGCCAATCTTGCGCTCTTACAGGAACATGTGCGCGATCTTCCTCCTGTACAGATCCACCCTCTGTATGAGGCTTCCAGTGCCTCGAAGCTCTTTCCATGTAGGACCTAATCACTGATCCAGGCTCTCCTTTTTACGTCGCATATTATAAATTATTAACATAAAACTATCTAATTATATAATAGGTAGGTACAGTAGAGAGAAATGGATACGAAATACGGAAGACAGCCAATGCGCCAGTGGGAAGAGTACAGACGCGCTCTCACGCCGTACATATTCCTGTTCTTCTTTTAAAGCCGTGTTCCCCCTATCCATGTCCCCGGACTGTAAACAAAATTTCTCAAACCACCATGTTTGGCATAAATTTGGCTTTGCTATGATATTATCAATTGGTTCAATGGTTACAAACTCACTACACCATTTTACATTAAAAATATTTTTTTAAGAAAAATTTAGACATAGGACGTAGCATTTTATGAAACTAGGAAAAAAATCTAAATTTGTATGACAAAAATCTACATTTAGGTAGTTACCTGAATGTTTTGAAACGTAAATTATTTTATGCCTTCCCTTCTAAAATTTGATACATTCAACTCTAAAATAGTCAAAGTCCATTAGACTATTTTATAATACCAGAAAAATAATCCTAAGAAATAAAGCGGAAAGTCTGTAACGGCGCGCCGACCGACCGACGACGCGCTGTCGCCGATTCTATGTCCGCTTACCTATATCTCCACAACTAGGTACACATTCAGACGAAGGTTTTCACTAAAGATGTTTGCTGACATATCTAGGGATGTTTAATGTTTATAGAATTTTTCTGCAGATCGAAACGCGGAAACAGCTAGTTACTTATATATAAGCCATTTATTGTTATTTCACTTTTAAAGTATTTATTGCACGGAATTATAAAATACTGCATCAATAAACATTCTCAGGGACTTAATTACTCATTCAAATTATCTTAAAATTAAAATTCACACATCTATCATTTGCATTTTTATACAATAAACTTTATTTTTCATTACAAATCTACAAACTGCTACTAGATCACTGACAAAAACAGAATGAACTAACATGGCTTTTATACTGTAATCACTAGGAAATACAGTTGTAGTCACTAGGAATACTTTTGTGTACCTATGTAATTAGGCCTAATAAATTTTTTTCTAGTTTGTTTAATCAAATAATGTACTAAAGGGAGTTTAAGGAATCTGAAGGCAATAAGGTAAGGTAGGGCGGGTCCAAGAGATGGCGAAAAATAAATAATAAACGTCACAGTAAAGTAAGATACCTAGATGTGCCCGCGCTTAGCCGTGCGCTTTGCAATTATCAATAAATTCCGAAGTATTAGGTTCTTACATGAATTTTTTTCAGGAATACAGAAACAGGATTTACATATATGATTACACTATATGTACTTGCTCTTCAAAATTTAAGTTTAAATAAGTATCCCAAAATAAGCATCAGTAAATTCTGTAAGAGCATCAGTGAGAAATAAATAAAATATTTAGCTAAGAATCTGTTGTACCTAAATATTTTAAATGTTGGATTAATTACTAATAGAATGGAACATTGTAGCAACATGAATTGTATTTGTTAGCAAAGAAGTGTAACTGAGTTTGTGACATTTCAATCTAACAAGGCTCCATTATATTATCAATTCTATCAAAATAATCTTGAAGACAACCATACTTGCAATAATCACAAATCGACCAAGATAAGTTTGAAAATTCTAAGTACATACAGTAAAGAGATACTTATAAATATTTCTTCTGCTTACTAAAACTAATTTTAATTCAAAGACCGCCAGAAGATTTCTCAAACTATAAAAATATAAAAAGCATGAGGACAGCATTATGTTGGCAGATTTGTAAATAAAATAGCAGACTTTATTCCCAACGCTTGACAGATTTTCAACATTATCCATACCTACATATGGGATCCCAACAAAATGTCACTGAGAAATTATCTTGTCTACAGTTCAATCAGTGGGCTCTTTTAAAATTTTCCTATTTCATTAGAATTTCTATTATAAAATATCAATATTTTTGGGCAACAGATATATCATTATTGACAAATGAGCAAACTTAAAACATCAACTGCCCTGAAATGCGGGAAGTATTTAGTTAGGTTAGGTTAGTAGCGAAAACTGTGCATTTGATGCTTCTCGCTAACTGTCTCGCTTACTCATACGACATTTGGTACTGCAACAATAATATTAGCACACAACCGACCCGTTATCAAACAACACTGCAATAACTATAATAAATATTACGAGATCTCTTTTATTAACATGCTTCACATTAATCATACAAAACCATGCAAGCAACTCTCCAGCCCATTCACAATATCTTGTACAACAGAAGTCATATTATTCATTTTCCCAAGGATTTAGCTAGACTTATTGAGAAGTACA
Source organism: Nematopogon swammerdamellus (assembly GCA_946902875.1). Classification (NCBI taxonomy): domain Eukaryota; kingdom Metazoa; phylum Arthropoda; class Insecta; order Lepidoptera; family Adelidae; genus Nematopogon; species Nematopogon swammerdamellus. Next base: position 18,659,806 of record OX336345.1, read on the forward strand.
TGGAAATATTACCAGTGGGGGACAGTCTATAGCTGGGTCCACATATGTATCATTTTGCGGATCCCATCACCGTATCCATACCACCGAAGGGTATCATGATCGCATAATGGGGAAATTATACACAGTCTCGATACGCCGCTCTGACATGCCCCGAAGCATATACAGCAGGCTATACAGTTTAATAATGTACCTTATAAAGCATCATTTACTGTATCAGAATGACGCTGTCACATGTATCATCTCAGAAAAATTCTACAGCAGCGCAAAAGATCGCTTCGTATCGCAGTCGTGCCTTTACTGAATCAACGTAGACCTCCATATGGACAAGTTACAGTGAATGGCTTCAATGCACAAATTGTGACATTAGTGTACCCTGCCTGGCTATATTGTTGACTAACAAATCCTATGATTAACAGCCTCCGATGATATTAGTCTAGGTAGTTTTTCTTTTATTGGATTTTTTTGAGCGAGGGATTGTAGCTGAGGACGACATCATGGCCTGAAATAAGAAAACAAAACGTAAAACTAAATGCCAAGCGAGGTTAGTAGGTGTAGAGCTAGAACGATAAAAAAGGTATGGACCCCGAACCCTATCCTCACCAGCGTAACACGATATAAGTAAAAGCATACTTGTTTCATTGGACCGTCGCGCGCTGGCCCGTCAGTCTGTCATCGGCCGCGTTCGCAAAAACCTGTTTAAAATGCCCGCATGCTCTGTTTTTACTTGTAAAAACACTACAGCCAAGTTTAGTGTGCACAATAGTGGAATATCTTATCATTGGTAAGTACACTCCGCTCCCCGCAACTCGGTGACGCTAGTTCTCATACAATCATTTGACAGTCCGGCGTCCATACCTTTTTCATCGTTCTAGGTGTAGAGCTTGCAAGATGGTGCGACTAATAAATGCGCAAACCGCTCACTGTGTTATTGTTAAGTCACCCCCGTGCATATACACTGCAAACAATAATAATTTGAAATGTTCATAAGAACTACCTGCTATGCCGACAAAGTGGTACTCAAATGTTAATTAAGACACTACACATACATAGGCCAGCCAATTTGCACAAAAATGTTGATATTTACAAGATCATATTGAATGGCAACATTTTATTAAGTATAAAGATTTTATTAAATTTCCACATAGATTCTGACATTTGGTCACAAAATATTTCTATTATGATAAAATGTCGCAATTCATTATATCTATCGATCCAACTATTTTCAAAGTGTCTGCTAATTCGTAAATACAGTAGAGCCGTACTAGTCCGAACACGGCATAATCCGTTGATCGCGGTAACACAAACAATAGAAATGTCGCGACCACGAATAATTCTTAACACGAATAACGTAGACTGGACTGTCCAAGACAAGACAAGAAAGAAATATTGTAAAAATCGGATAAGGTTTAGAGAGCTAGAAAACATAAATGCCTAAGACGATTTTGTATGGAGAAAGTTAACTTCCGTCTCGTTTTAACTCGCGTAAACACAATCGCGGCATCACAAACAACTCGTAAACATGTAACATTGGCTTTACGCGACAAAAATTTATTCAAATAATAGATTGAGGCGTAAGCTACCCAAACCATGTGAAGAAATCGGATTGGGAAAACGACTTTCACTGACATCATAAAGAAGAAACCAAAGATTACACCCATTTTTTTTTATCTACATAGAATAAGGTCATATAATATATTATATATAAGGTCTTTCAAAATTAGTTCAGAGTACGCTAAGGGGGGGTTCTGTATCGGAAATATATGACTTTTTCGAAGAATTTTTTTTTTTTACAAAAAAAAATTGTTTTATTCTAAAATGTAAAAAAAAAATTTTAGTAATCGTTTCAGTTTCATGCCAGGAACAAAAAAGTCTTCCAACACATATATCTCTTTCTTTCATAAATTGTGAAAAGCCACAATTTTAGTTTTATTAGTATGGAATAGAAAGAATTTGATTTTTTTTACCAACTTACACGTGTTAGATCATAAATGGTGATGAAGACTTTTTTGTTACTGTTATGAAACTGAATCGATTAGACTATAAAAATCAACCACCTATTTTTTTATTTAAATACATAAAAAAATATTTTACATAAAAAAAAGCCCAAGGTCCAAAAAAATTTATATAGGTTTTACTCCCTATATGATACAGAACCCCCCCTTAGCGTACTCTGAACTAATTTTGAAAGACCTTATATATATCTAAAAAAAATCCAATAATTCTAATTCCCCTGTGTATTTAGGGGTTCAGATTATCGAGGCTCTACATAGTGTAGTGCCTAATATCGCCATGTTTAGGAACGTGTATTTAACTGAGTTTAGAACACGTTAATGAACGGTAACCACACTGTCTGAGTGATCAGTCTCGTTGGATTGACAGATCAATCAACTTTGGTGATTTTTGGTTTAAGCTAAATTGAATCTTAGTTAAAACATTACTGAACAGTTAATAATTTTGAATTAGATTACGTCGAAAATGACATCACACAAATGTTTATGAGGTGTTTGTTATGGGCATGATTCAATCATTTGTTTCGATAAAGCACCATAAATAAATAACTATACTTTCAACTGGAAGAAAACACAAAACAAAAGTATCTTGCGAAGGTAAAATATCACACCATGCTTGCCACAAATGATTTTATGGTAATTTTCTGAAAATGTGATTAAATTTACTTAATTATGAAGTCACTTTTGTGAAAACTTGTATTGTATGGTCTTAATTTAAAATAAATATTATAAATGAAAAGTTATAGTGTTATTTCTTAATAAGAGATGAATGAATGTCATCGGTCTAACTGCAGCGACATATTGCATGCAGAAGGATGAAATATTTTAAATCCTCGAATCAAACTTTTATATATACACGTGTCTCGTGAACTTTTAGAAAGCTTCAGAAGTTATTTTCGACTCATCTTGCAAAGGATCCACTCAAAATAACAGTTTTGCGCAAAAATAAAAAACATTCCGTAAGAAAATTAATATTAAATTATCATACAATTATAGTGTTCCTGCCAGTGATCCCGAAAAGAAGAACAGGAAACAGGGAAAGGAGCCCCAATTTTAAACTTCTGTGCTCCTCGATGTGGTGGCTAGTTCGTCCCCATGCAGAGGAACTATTTTATACTCTGGGTGTCTTTCTAGTTTGGCTTCGATTAGTTTCTGCAAAGCGTCACTCTTATCCAGTATATCTTTAGCAATAGCAGCTTCTTCTACGTCACCAATGTCTACGGGTTCTACGTGCATTGCATTCTCTTTATCAGGCCTACCTACACTATCAGAAAATGTTATCGTGGGAATGTTTTCGTTTGGACCTCCATTTTTGGCTACATCTGTTTTCGCGAATTCCTGTAAATCTATACAGCTTTGAAAATCATCGGCAGTTTTCTCGACTGTTGAAGATCTGTCGCTGTGCTCATCGGAAGAGGACATAGACCATGTGTCTGCCTTGGATTTATCATCAGTCTTGTGCCAAAAGGCGAATTTTCCAGGTAACTGCATCAATTTTGACATTGGGGAACTATTGACCTTGCTCTTCCTACCGACTGGTGACTTAGACTTTTGCCTACGATTCTTTTTAGAAATATGACCGTGGGCAAAAGAAGTCGTAGGTTTGCCAGTAAGAATTGCAGCAGATCCAATTTCAGAATTTACGAGCTTGGGTTCTATTGGAGAAGCGTTTTGGTTAGTCTCCTTTCCATCTAAAGCTGTGCTTGCTTGCTCTGACTCTACAGTCTTGTTTTCGTTCATAATTTTCAACTCCTCTTTCAACTTAGGTGGAGCGGGTGCTTTTCTTTTTCCATACTTGCCACGCTTATCGTTTCTCTTACCTTTTGGTGAATCATCCGGAGTGCCATAGGAGGCCTCGTCATCACTTTCAACGGCATCATCATTGAGGGATGATGTTCCGATGCTGTTTGCTTCTCCAGTATCATCTTTACCGGTGCTAGGAGAAGTCTCCGCGCTGTTTAAACTTGCATTCGATGATGACATTGAATTTGAATCTTTAAGTTCAACTTTCAACACTTTTTCATCATTAATATTGTAACTCTTGTCTGATTCCTCTTTGATTTCAACATGAATACTGGGAGTTTCATTATTTATCTCTTCATTAACCGTAAGTAAAGACACTTTCGCTAGGTTGAGCACATCACTTACTGAGCTCTCTTTAACGGCAGTGTCTACATTGTCTTTTGTCGATTGGTCATTGGTGGGAATGATTTCAATGGGAAGATCTTTTGGAGGTGTCTCTGGAATGATTTCTATTTTAGTGCTTTCGTTTACTTTCTCGTTAATATTTACAGTTATATCAGAACTACCAACAGGGTTGCTATTTTGTGGAATATTAATACCTTCGTTATCTTTATGGTCTCTGGTGACAAAGTTTTGTGAAACATCACCCAGTATTTGTATTATTTTGATTTGGTTTCCTACATACTCGAAGAGGAAGGGTGGGTCTGTCTGGGAGATGTGACAGGTGGGGGGCAGGCGTAGGAGGGGAGGCAGGTTCGTGTAGTCAACGCTTTCGTTGTCGTGGAGTTCCTCGATGATCACTTCACTGCCCTTTAAGAAATGAAATATATTTTTCATTTCATCAGTTGAAATACTTAAAAATAAAATAAATGCAACAAAACAGACTCAAATATTATAAACAGTGCACAATAGACATAATTATAACTAAAAAGAAAATGTTGAGAAACTATGTAGAAAATTAAGAACTATAGGCATTCCAAAATCCACATACGACATTTTGGGAGATCAATGGGAGCTAAAAACATTATTTAAATAAGTGACTCGGAAAAAGCCAAAAGCATCACACATTTGGTAAGTTATTTACCCAGAGACATCTGATCAATTCAATATTTTGGACTGTTAAATATTATTTTCATTATTATAAAATTACATTCTCATCTTGACCGCAATGTTTAAAATGAGACTGTGAGTAAACTCACAAATCTACCTTTTATACAAACACAATTAATCTTTTATATTTAAAATTCTTCTTTGGGTCTGCTGACTTGTATCTAGGAACTATATTATTATAGCACCATTAATGAGTAACTCAATCATAAACCACAACATTATAAGGTAATAACATTCAATTAATGCCCATTATATCCATTAGTCCAGTGGTTCCCAACCTTTTTACACTACAGCTCCCTCAATATGTTAAGTGTGAAAAGTTTCCGAGTCCAATGAACCATTGTAAACGAAGGACAAATTGTCATACTATCCTCGCGTTTGAATTCCACTGTGAGTTATATGCGAATTGTGAAAACAAATATTCCTGCCGCGACCTCGAAGCCTCGCCCAGGTGTGTTGGCGCATCGTCGTGGGGCATCGCAGAGGTTGGGAGCTCCTAGATTGGTGAATGTAGACTTGAATATCATCTCTCACAAACGTACAAACTGTATTTGAATCAATGTATTTGTGCACCCTTTCAAAAATTCAACAATACAAATCAACATTCCTGTTCATTCAATGCTTATTACATTCGCGACTCATTATTGTGTTAGCGAGTATAAAACCACGGTATAAGTAGGTCTCGTAAACTCGCATTTTGAATTTTGATTGCTGACAGGATCTACTTTATACCTTGTGGTAAAACAGTCGCTCGCTTACAAAATGTAAAGACGATCTCTATTACAAACTCGCAAAGCTAAGTCTGCATAATAGCTTAGCCGGACCCCCAATCGTAGGTATTTCAACAGACTGCAGGGACAGCCACCTACTATCAAACATTGCCATGGCTAGGGTTTTCAAAGCTCCCCGAGAATCTGGGTTTTCCTGTATTCAGACTCCATTTGTCAAAAATTTCCCGTCTCCCGATATTATGCATAAAAATCCCGGAAATATTTAAAAATACAAGATACCATCAGTATAAGTAATAGAGACCATAAAGTATAATTACTATTTTGAACTATTTTGTCTCGATCAGATCAACAGTTCAATAAATCTTGACACTAAATGTAATGCAGGGAGAAATTTTTTAGATGTTAGTTTTTAAAAATGTATAAGAGTGTGGAGCAACAACGTAGTGAATTTCTTGTATGGCGCGCAAATAGCGTGCGAATAAGCTTTTTTTAAATTTACTGAAGTATTTGATTGAATCGAAACAAAATGGTAACTTTTTTGTAGCTTATGAAATGAAGAATCAAATGGCATTAGCATTTTTTACAAAGCTCAGGCTTGTGAAAAATGACACCGAACGAAAAACGTTAAGTGTATTTTCAGATTTTTTTTTTTATGTCGAAATTGACATGTTTGTCTACATCGCCTACAACATCCGTGATGTCAGCCCGTTATTTTACTAATAACTTTTATTGCAATAAATACGTAGTGAAAAAGTAAATTTGAAAATAATCTAAAAAATTTAACTATCGAAAGAGACTAAAACATTTGAGTTCCGTATTTGAGAAAAAACATCATTAACGATAGAGCTCTCTTGTCACCCCACATGACCCCTGGCATATTATACTTTATACTTAGGTGGGTAAGTAGTTGATTTTAAAATTATGATAATTGTTTATTTTTTGCTATAGTGATGATTATCCAGAGTAGAGCATTTTTAGAAGTAAGGTCAATTATCCAAAAAAATATTATGTTTAAGAGTGTGGAGTGACAACACCGTGAATTTCTTGAACATTAACTAATATAAGTAATGAATTCAAGTTGATTTTTTTTTCGTCCCAGATTTTCCTACCCAAGGTTTGGTGACCCTACCCATGGCCTGTTTTGAAGGGTAATGTTGCTTCATCAGACTTAACTTTGGCAAACTCTGGTGACTATATAAGGTTACCAGACCTCGGCTGCTCCTGGCCTCTTTATAGTGGTGATGGTACTTCGGGTGGCGACCTGGCGGCTCCGGAGTTTCCCGGAGGCTCCCACTGAGCCCGTCCTCGACAGACTCTGCTCCTTGAGTGCCGCAGAGTTGTCTGCGCTCGAGTATCCGGAGCTAATGTCTTCGGACGATTTTATATGACTGTAAGAAGGGAATAGTTTTCAGTTGATTTCTTTTTGAAGTTATACTTCTAAATATAGGTAAGGTGTTTCGTTATTCATGTCGTTTCTTTCAGGGGGTTGTTCTGTATCCTAAACTGAGTAACTTTTGTTCTATAGTTTTGGAAATTTTAAAATAAAAAATTCACTTTCCCCATACATTTGGAGGTTAGGTCTGCCCTTAAATGTATGGAGAAAGTGATTTTTTTTTCAATTTCCAAAAGCTGTAGAACAAAAGTTACTCAGTTTAGGATACAGAACAACCCCCTGAAAGAAACGACATGAATAACGAAACACCTTGTATATAAAATTTATGAAAATGGGGAGTAAACTCACAAAAAATATCACGTCACCGTCATCGTCATCACATAAAAATTATTTGTATGCTGCCTTTGATCGAGGATCGAGGGTTCGAGGGGTCGAGGGAGATAGGGGGGAGGGGGACGAAAGAAGTATAACTTCTAACGTGCGTTCATAAGTACTCGTACACGCACCCATTTTTATCTGTATTCTGGCAACAGGTTTGTGCACAGGAAAACTGAATGCCGGAACACCAGCCGCCAGGTGGGACGACGGCTTCGAGTGCGTCGACGGGAAGCTGTCCGTACCTGAAGGCCAGGAGGACTGGAGGGATGGGTATGCCCAGTAGTGGACGCATATGCGCTGACTGACTGCCAACAGTTGCATGAACCATTATCGCATGTGTTGTATGGATGGTGATGTATGTATGAAAGTGTTATCTACCAATCGTCATACTCCAGTTTTGTACGTGGCTGGCATCAAATTGGAGTGTCACAATTTATAAATTAATTTGTATCAATCCAAGCCTGTATTTATTTTTTCTTGAAAGAAAGAAGAAAAAGTATAAAACATGGGTGGGGCTAGAAGACGGCGGCGCTGGATTATTTTCTACCGAAGAATGATGGACGCCGCCATAGGCGCCGACTACGTGGGTGCTTGGGGGCTCCAGCACCCACGAGGGGTGAGTAGTGGGTGCGGAGCACCCACGACGATAGATATAAAAACTGATCAGTAATAGGATTTGAGCTACAATAAAAGTGCCTTATTTACTTACAAGCCTTTGAGCGGCCACATTTACACATTCACACTAGTGGCGCGACAAATAGCGAACGTTATATTATTCTATATCATGCAATAGAATATAGGAGCACTACATGCGTAGGTACATCGTGCGAATGTGTAAATGAGGCAAATGCAAAACATTGTGCGAATGTTTTGCGAAACCTTAATGCCGGGTGCAGGGAGAATTAGTGAAAAATTGGAGAAGCATATGTCCAGCAGTGGACGGCAACTCGTTGATGATGATGACTGTTCAATAAAAAAAATTGCATGAGCACCCACGAGGATTTCTAAAAGTCGGCGCCCCTGCGCCGCGATGGAGCCGAATCCCGTGACGTTCGTGACAGATCGTCCGTACCTCCACCCTCGCATTCATATGGACCTCCTCTACTCGGCACACCTAATAGATAGATATACTTATTATATCAATTGATTGTACGTATGTCAAATATTTGAATTGAGAAATAAACACATTTCAGTAAAAAAAAAAAATTATAAAATTCCAGATGGCCAACCTAAAGTCTTGCGGTTGCGAGGCGCGAGCTTGCCTCACGTCCACGTCCACCTCTGAGAAGTACAGCGGAGTGCGGTTGTTGGACTCGGAAGCGCTTCTTCTCGTGTTGTAGCCACTGCAAGCCATAGACAACGTTGTATGGTCACATTTCAGTACATAACGTGAAGCCTTTACTTAAAAAGAATAGGCCCCACTGCATCTTCCCCGTGCATGTCGTAAAATGCGACTAAGGAATAAGGACACGATGCCGTGCTAAAGGGCGATAGGTTGGCCACCTCACACCTTGGCACGGTCCTTCCACCGAGTCATGCAGCAGGTGAGTCTTCGTGCCTTACTTGCTGCTTGATCGATTGAATCTAGTTCGAATACTATGCGAAACGTGGTGGTCGGTGTTGTGCTGTATGTAATTTACCAGAGCTCTTGCAGCACAACACCGATTACTTTGCTTACCCCGATTATCGGGATACAGCGTGTGTGATATGTAAGGTGGGGGGACCGTTACTTAAAAAGAATAGCCCCCACTGCATCTTCCCCGTGCATGTCGTAAAATGCGACTAAGGAATAAGGACACGATGCCGTGCTAAAGGGCGATAGGTTGGCCACCTTGCAACTTGGCACGGTCATGCAGCAGATGGGTCTTCATACCTTACTTGCTGCTTGATATAATCTTGTCCGAATACTTTGCTAAACGTGGTGGTCGGTGTTGCGCTGTAATTTACAACAGTACCTGCACAGCACAACACCGATTACTCCGCTCACATCGCTGTCAGGCAGGATACAGCGTGTGGTATACGTACAACAAGGCACAATGCAGTGACATACTTCAGCAGTGAGGGCTAGTGTTCAAATGCTCACTAGATGGCGGCACCGTGTGTGCCTTGAGATCCGCCGCCCGAACTGTCAGTCAATAGCTGTCGATAACTCCATAGCAAAGAGGATTATTTTCGTGTTATTAGAAAATTTATCGGCTTTACTCACGGTCGTGGCCGAGCTATGTGGCTCGACATTTCGGGGCAAACATATTTATTTATTCATGTATTTATTTCTTAAGGAAACTTATGCCCCATAACTATAGGTAATATACTAAAACTACTATACCTGATTTTTATTATAATTTATATTATAACCGTACTATTGAGACGAAAAAGTCTCAGCAGTTCGGTTAACAGGATTCAGAATACAACCGAACTGTTGAGACGAAAAAGACTCAACAGTTCGGTCAACCGGACTAGTAAGTAACCGAACTACTGAGACCAGACGATCTTCATTAGCGTTCTGCCTGGCGCGACGGTTGGCAGAGATTTGTTTATTTATTTTTTTATTTTTATGGAAACTGACGCAGTTGGCTACATCACCTACAACATCCGTGATGTCAGCCCATAACACCGAGTGATCTAGGTACCATGTCAGTGCTTCCCTTCATTTCGCGCCGGCTACAGTGAACTGGGCGGAAAACACCAACTATTTACATAGCCGTTTCGACCGACGTTTCGCTCAGTGCGGTGGTACACACCCGGCCGGGATAAACCCTACCACCTAGTAAGGTAAGAAGGGAAGGGACCTACAATTTAACTCGGAGCGGACCTTGAGTAGAGAATTTATGCAAAATAATATTCTCTAATTTCGCACCACATTTCAACTTGGTACGATCAACCGTTCAGAAGTAAGACGCTGCGGCAGACAGGCGGACCACACCATTAGGTTCCGTTTTCATCTGTTTGAGGTACGGAACGTAAAAAAAAAAGATGGCGCTGTGTCGACTGCATCATTGGTCCCTCGGCACAGCTCCCCACGATTTTTAAATGTTAACCAACATAGGTGGCTATGCCGATGGACCAATGGTGCAGTTGCCAGAGCCATAATTACCTCTCCTCGCGAAACCACTCTCAGTTAGATGCCATGCCAGCAGATTTGAGTTGCTAGGCTGTCTAGCCTGTTATTATGATGTTTGAAGACAGGGATTCGGGAAACACACTCCCCGGAAGAAAGTTCCACACGCTTGCGGTGAGACAAAGAAACGGTCTTGAAAACCGTGTGGGGCCGGTACTTAAGCAGTGGTTTCGTACCGCTGAAAGCCGGGAGGACTGTAGGAAAATTGGAGAGGCGTATGTCCAGCAGTGGACGCTTACACGCTGACTGACTGACTGAGGGTTAAACCCCCCCGGGTTGGTACCACCGCACTGAATGAAAGGTCGGTCGAAACGGCTATGTAAATAGTTTGTGTTTTCCGTCCAGTGCAGTGTAGCCGGCACGACCGAAGGGAAGCACTGACGTGGCACCAAGTTCACCCGTTGTTATGGGCTGACACACATATATTGTAGGTCATGTAGCAAACCGTGTCAAATTCCATAAAAAAAAAATTGAACCTTGAGAGGTTTAAAATAATCAATCACAGACCTCCTGGCGACGTTCCTCCTGATGAGGCGAGGGTCGGTGAGCACGTCGTCCGCCTCGTCCACCATCTCTTGCTCGCGCACTTGCGGCAGAGACTCCGTCAGATCCGACAGGCTGTAGCTCTTCTTTAACTGCTGCACCAGACCGCCACCACCCTGCGCACGCAACCGCTTTAAGCTGACAACTCCTTACTGAATTAGCTTCGTCTGCGCACGCAAACGCTTTAAGCTGACAACTTCTTCCTGAACTAGCTTCGTCTGCGCACGCAACCGCTTTAAGCTGACAACTCCTTACTGAACTAGCTTCGCCTGCGCACGCAAACGCTTTAAGCTGACAACTTCTTCCTGAACTAGCTTCGTCTGCGCACGCAACCGCTTTAAGCTGACAACTCCTTACTGAACTAGCTTCGTCTGCGCACGGAACCGCTTTAAGTTAACAACTCCTTACTGAACTAGCTTCGTCTGCGCACGCAACCGCTTTAAGTTAACAACTCCTTACTGAACTAGCTTCGTCTGCGCACGCAACCGCTTTAAGCTGACAACTCCTTATTGAACTAGCTTCGTCTGCGCACGCAACCGCTTTAAGTTAACAACTCCTTACTGAACTAGCTTCGTCTGCGCACGCAACCACTTTAAGCTGACGACTCCTTCTTCTTCTTCAACCCATACTTCTTTCTCTGTATTTTATTCCTCATCACCCAAAGGTTGACTGGAAGAAATCACTTGCAGTGATAAGTCCGCCTTTGCGCACTTCTGTATTCATTTGTTCTACTTGTGTACTGTTCTTCTTTCCATTGTGTGCAATAGTTTCTATTCTATTCCTTACTGAACTAGCTTCGTCTGGGCACGCAACCGCTTTAACCTTTCTTCCGCCGGCGCCGCGCGAGAACTGCCTCCCTAAAAAGCCGCGACTTTTTCGCAGGGGCGATTCGTTACGCAAGGAGAATAAAAACTTTTTTACGGAAGAAAAATATCGAAAACCTATAGGAAATTTAGCATGGTTGTAATCCTTATAAAATGTCCTACAAATTTATCTATAACTTGTAGTGCTCTGACTTTTGTTTTGATTCCAAATTGTGAGTTGAACATTGCACGAACATTTCACTTACCAAATATAGTGAGGCTATGTTTTGTTTCGATTTTACACTCGCCAATGGATAAAAACTTCCAATAATAACACATTCACTTCATAAATATTGTATTCTTTCGAATTTATACAAAAACACAAACAAACTAATGACTAAAAACATCAAAAATCATTTTTAATCGGGGCGTGGTCGCGGCGAATTCGCGCGCGAACATGTACGTTCGTCGCCACTGCTCGAAAACAACTGAAGAGATCTTTAATTTTGTGCTCTAGCGTGGCGACAAAGTGAATCATTTCGAGAAGGGCATAACTTCACCTTTTTTTAGAAGTATAATTGAACCTTATACACATATTGAAAGAGTGCGTATTTAAATGCCGAAAGTCACTAGTCATGTTGCCGCAGATCTACGCTTAGGCAGTTAGAGGGCGATGCGCAGATCTGCGCTTGGGCATTCGAAAGGTTAAGCTGACAACTCCTTACTGAACTAGCTTCGTCTGCGCGCGCAACCGCTTTAAGCTGACAACTCCTTACTGAACTAGCTTCGTCTGCGCACGCAACCGCTTTAAGCTGACAACTCCTTACTGAACTAGCTTCGTCTGCGCACGCAACCGTTTTAAGCTGACAACTCCTTTTATATTCGCTAGTTTGAACGATGGTTTCTTTATTTTATGAAACGTGACATGTTTGGCTAAATCAATCACCTACAACACCCGTGACCCGTCACCTTGGTAAATTAGGTGCCATGTCAGTGGTTCCCTTTGGTCGTGCCGGCTGCACTGACTGGATGGAACACAACTGCGGTTTTACAATTTTTGTTTGTAGCGATGGTTGCTTTCCTTACAAACGAATCCCTCAAAACGCGGGGATCTTTGTGCAATTGGTTTGCAAACGCTCCGTCTCCGCTCCGCTCTGCTTTCAAAGGATTATGAAAATTTAAATGTACTTACTTGAGTAAGACGCGGTCTTTCTTGATCTCGTACGGTGTGTTATTGCAATGTTAAAGCTCACTAGTGTTTTGTAAACATTTAAGCGCATGCTAGGCCAAAATGAGTGATATTGATACTAGAATTTTCGATTATGTGCGCAAATAGCGAAGTGCGAAGTAGAAATCTACTTGTAACTTCATTCTAAACTTGCTTCGAACAAGAATTTCATCATTGAGGCAAAATACAAAATCCACCTGTTATTGTAGTAAGAAAATGATCATTAAAAATTGTTCTATGGTTTATTATTATTACACAATTTCAAATGTCCATAAAGTTTAAACATACGTAATGAAACAGTCCAAACTCACATTCACTATTAGATTTACATGTGAATTACATTACATTGAAACTCACTGTTCTCGAAAGTACCTTAAACACTAAAATTAATTTACAATAAAAACTATAGTTGTGCACACAGTAAATTTTTGGTCCAAACTACGGGTACACATAAAACAACTTATCCGAGGACTTACAAATGCTCAAGTATCACACATTTCCATCAGTCATGTCATGTCACATGCAGTCTGCATCATCTAGTTGTTATAAAAAAGAACTAAAGTAAAAATAACCTTAAATTAAAAATCATAAACAATACAATTGAAGGCTTTGGTTTACAGTGTACTTGCTGATTACGGAATTATTTGAGCGCAGAGCAATATTCACCATTTCAAACATCGGGTGTTAAAAGAGGAGATAAAACTAAATATAATCTAGAAATGCATCAAAATTATCTGATGCTATGGCAATAAAACCAAAATGATTCGACAAACTAAAGATAACAAATAAAAAAGCTTTTTTATATAGAAATAAATGATCATTGATCATGATCATATTGGGGCCGAGACGGTTCGTCTTCAATCGACGAGTATTAATTTCTCCGAATGCTCGCGCGCCGACTGGCTGCGCGTCTTGCGTCCCGCGCTCCGCGCTTCCTTGGCAACCTTCTTCTTCTTGCGCACGACGTTGCCGCGGCTCCGCGCCGACGACGCCAGCGTGAAGTCCGGATCGTCCATATCGCACTCGCCGCTGTCTGAATCCACTTCAATGATATTGGGCAGCTCGTCCGAGTCGCGAGCGTCGTAGTCGTAATCGTCGCTGATGGTCGGCGGGGACCAGTCGACGACGTCTCGGTCGGCGATGGCGCGTCGGTTGTCGGGCTCGCGCTCGGCGGGTTGCGCGACCGGCAAGTTCAAGTTCTGTGCGGCAAGCGTGCGGCGGGACGGGGTGGGGCGGGGGATTAAAAGAAGCGTGTTAATAAAATAAAAAAAAAACAACCGTGAAATCAAAATCAAGTGACCTGAAATGCTGTTGAGTTTTATTTAATAGAAAATATTACAAAAGGCATTTAAAAAAAAAGTGAAATGCACGCATCAGCTTCAAGCTGTTAGTGCTATAAATAATGATAATAATAATGAAGCCGCGTCAATCACGTCTGTGGACATGCGTGCCTTCGGAATGTGTGAATTAAGTCTTTTACATGGATAAATAATGAATTAAATGAATAAATCAGGATTTCAAATCACTTCATCGAATTAAAACAAAACATGCATGTGTCGGCCAACGAGTGCCCGCTACCCAGAGGCTACCCCCCACACGGCAGCCGAATAAGACAAACATTTGTGTTTCCTCTCGCTCTAACTAAACAAATCACAGAACTTATAAAAGGAGTAGAATTAGCGCCGTGACGTATTAGTACGGACGGACGGAGAGACCAACCAGAGAGTAACCAAATTCACATACAAAAAAATTTTTATGAGTTTGATATTTATCTCTCCTAGTTAGAATTTATCAGCTCTAGACCAATTCTTTATTGGGCTATCATTTTTGAACTGTAAAGCATTTGTGTTTTTATTTTTCAGCATGATGTGGTTTATGAGAAGCAACAGATATGGGCTTAGATCGAGTGTGCGGAACGCACAACGGGTCATCGTAGTGCGTTCTGCACACCTCTACTCGCTTTTTTTATTCTGTGAAAGAAATAAAAAGATAAATGTTTGGCTTACTTGGTCAATAGTGGAAAATTTGCACTTTAGCAAAGTTATTTAAATTTTGTTTCTCTCAATTCCCTCTGGGCGGATTTCTGAATATCTGAAAATCCAATCAGCGGTACGCGTTGAGCGTCTATGGAAATGCAGCGTGTGTGTTAGGCAATGGGGGCTACGACAGATAACAAACATATGCAAACAAATGTTACCTAGTTATCACAAAAAAATAGATTCAAATTATTGCAAAATGTTGGGTTGCAAAAAATATGCACTAGGCAGGAAACTAGTATCCAATTGTATTAACAGAAAGAAGAGTTTGCAAGGCATGTCATATTGTTCACTTCATGTAAATCTCAAAAGGAATATTATGTATTATATCAGGGTTATTGTAAGATCCGGTTTGTTATAACAACCCGCATTATTGTGAATCCTTTAAATTTTAACAATCTTACTGGTGATTTTACGTCTATAATAAAAACCTTGGTGTCGGTCAGGGCTAATAACCTTGAGCGATACCAATTTTCAATAACCCTGGGTTATATTGAAAATTTACCAGAGTTTTTGTAATAAACCTAGGGTTATTATTATAAACCAGATCTTACAATAATTTATGTGACATAATTATATGTACATGAAACTGGACCACATTGTTCTACAACTGTTTGTGAGTTGAAAAATTTAGAAACATGTTGCAGAATAAGTTGTTCAGTTTTAGATACAAAATCACATCTAGGCGAAAATAATACCACCAAAAATAAATTAAGACACTACTATAAGTAACAGTGACGGGGTAGCTAAAATGTTGCACGAGATCAAGAACCCTTCATAAGTCCTTGACTCTAAGCAAAGAGAAAGAGTTAACAGGTTAAAATATGTGACACTTTCTGGGTGCTTTACTGCTACAACTAGGTGTCATGCCGCCACCGATGGGAGCATGAAACACTCACCCTTATGGCGGTCTGCATTATAACAGCGGTTGCGTAGTTGACACCCTTGGTGCCAAGATTGAGCACAGTGTGGTAGCCCTGCTCTTTAGCTTTGGCGATGGCATCGTCGATCTCCTGCAAAGTTAATTTACAATCTATTAGAAATTGTATTGCTCAGTTCAAAAGTTCACACTCTGTATGTAGGTCGCTTCCCCTGCCACTTACTAACTGGTAGGTTCCAACTGTAGCCAACTGGGTTGAAAAAACGTACTGTCCAGTTACCGGTATAGCACCATCTCGGAGGCAGGATTGCCAGATGTCCGGTTTTGGACAGGACAGTCCGGTTTTTGAGGCTTGTGTCCGGTCTCCAAAATAATGAAAAACCGGGCATTAAGACGTCCGGTTTTTTCTTCAGTAAATATTTTCATTACAGCAAATATTTACTTTTCCAGAACATTTTAATACTAATCTTACTGTGTTCTTCGATTTTGCAGTAAGTTCGATCAATTCAACCCTTCTATTTATTACTCTATCTCCCATCCATTTTCAAAAGTAAATGTCATGAAACATTTTGTATCATGTACAATCAACTTTAATTTTGAACCTGAAAAATCAAATGCCCTTTGATGAAAAATGTCCGGTTTTTTCATCTAAAACCCTGCTCGGAGGTTATATTGGCTGGTCGATGTCCTCTAGCCCGTCTGACTCAGCCACCGGATATACCGGATTGCATAAAGAAAACTTACAGTTTATTTTATGGTGTAAATTTGATCTTACATTTTGGACAAGTCAACATGAATGTTTTATCCACACCTTCTATTAGGGCCGGTTTTGCATTATAATAAACATTTAGGCGGTGCAGGAGACGAAATTATTACAAAACCATTCCTAGAGCATGTTCGTGTTTTCGTTCAGTTCAGTGTAGCCAGCAAGACCAAAGGTCAGCACTGGCACAGCCTCAGATCCGGTAGGAACATGTAGTCAGATATCAACCCATATTGTCTGTATTTTGATCAGGTCTACGATCTGTGCACCGCCACCATTTTTATTATATCTTCATTTACTAAAATCATTTTCAATCTGAAGAAAATATAGAAAAAAATGTTTTTAAGCAAAGCCTAAAATGTTTTTCTGCTGTGCAATTTCGATTGTACTAAATATTGTAAACAATATTTTCGCTTCAATGTTCACAACAAGCCAGTAATGACAAAAGTAGGCAACCCAGGAAATGACAATTTCGTCTCCGTGATTAAAAAACATGAATATCTTATCATTTTTGTTGTCGAGTTGCCGAGCACTTCAGGTTTATATTGTTTGTATCGCCGAAGAATTGTATGTATGACGATCATCACGAAAGAGGAAGAAAGCATACCTGTTCTCTTCTGGAGAGCGCGGGATGCACAAACTTCCTGTAGAGTATTGAGGAGCCCTTGGTCGCCGGCGAAAGCAACCACAGCACCAGGATGATCTTGACCTCGTAGTAGAATGGGAACCAGCTGAGGAACACGTCTGTGAAGGTCTCCGCGGTGGTGAACAGCGCGAACACTATCCAGTACATCATCCATTTTACCTGCAACACAGCGCACAGAACTTAAGCAAGATAATAGAATCGAATAGAAATACTTCATTGCACACCGGAAATATTAATCTATGTGGTACAGGTACTTAGAATACTCCCACTGCATCTCTCCCCGTGCCCTCAGGCGCCAGAGGTCTACTTATCAATTGGCCCATTTCTCATTTTGAATACTTCTCTAAGTGACTACTTCGCTATCGGCCCACTTAGCAAACAGCCTATTTCGCATTCTGTCTATGTTCTATGTCTAGTCTATAATCTGTCTAACTCTAATGTGAGAGTCTAACTCTAAGAGCAGAGAATATTTTTATGCGTGATTGTATGATGCATTGTAATGTGTAGTGCGAGTGCGACATGGCACGGGCCGGGGTGCCGAAAAGTACTCAAAATAATAGAATCGGCATCAAATCGTTGAGTAGGTGGAGTCATTTTAAATGGTGTGACTTGCAAGTCATTCATTATAACTGGTGTGTTATTATAACAATGAATAATCTCTAGAAGTGGTAGTATAATGTAATGGACATTTTGTGTTGCTTTGTCACACCTTGTAAGTTGTAGACTGGCGCGTCTTTGTCAAAACAAGCGTGTTATTATCGTTTACACCGTTCTAAAATGGTGGAAAGATAACCGCGCGCGCGCCGGGTCCGTCCCGACCGATCTTACCCAGAAATTGGCCTACTGTGCGGTCTGCGACGCAATTGCGGTAAGTTGCGTTCAGCGGGCCTACCGGGAAAAAGTCGACGCTAACTAACGCTAACTCTGAAAACACGCGATTCCAACTAATCGCCGTGTCGTGTGCTTGACTAACACTTTGTGATTGTAAGCGCGACATGTGGCGCCGCCGGCGCCGAGCCACCCATAATAAGGTGTCTATATAGCGACGCCCATGGACATTCGGCCGCATGCGGGGGCTCCGAATGACATGCCGGCCTGACAGGTGCCCATTCACGCCTCTCTTGAAGGACCCGAGACTATGCTCGTGGGGGGAATATGTGGGCAGGGAGTGCGTTCCAGAGTTTACCGGTTCTGTGGAGGAAGGATCTGCAGAACCGATTGGTTCGCGGTAAGTCCCGGTGGTTGAAATCGAGCGCGTTTTTGGATGAGTGAGCGTCTCGGTGAGTGGTTCTCGATACATATGCAGGCCTTGGACATCCGTGCCGAAATGAATAAGAGCTGTCTCATGAGAATTGACGGAAGAGGATAGGAAAACAACGGAGTGTGAGAAGACCACCCGCCAGGTGGGACTATGACATCAAGTACGTCGGCCGAAAGCAGTGCTTCCGTACCGCTGAAGGCCGGGAGGACTGGAGGAAAATTTGAGAGGCGTATGTCCAGCAGTGGACGCTTACACGCTGACTGACTAACTGACTGACTGACATGTGAATTGTCTGTGTTTACACAGTAGGTACGTTGGACTAAGTAAATTGCATCTAATGTGTGACTATAGCTATGCTATCCTTTTGAATTCGTCGACCGTAGTAGTCTGCCAGGAGCCTTCACACACAACTCAGTGAGGTCGTGGTGGCTAGCCAACCGTTGAGTGAAGCCACTGACTGGATCTTGCACAAGGTCAGAGAAAAAAATGGTGCAGTAGCGCAGTAGCTGAATAGGTGCGGTGTTGTTTTGTTTGAAAACATTTCTGTAGCTGGTTCGAGCTGATGCGTTCGGTGGACTTCGGAAATATGAAAGCTCGAATATTCGATTTTTCTAATAAAACCCACCACAGTAGGCGTCACAATTCTAAAAGGCTGGCAATATAGCCGTGACGTGCTGACGCCAACCCAATTTCACCTCTCACCCAATATTCGATTACTGCAACTGCATACGTTCAGAGGGTAGACATCGTGACCGCGGTATGACATTTAAATTGTACCATAGTGTACGAATTACACATCCCCTAAGTATAGTAAGTACATACTATTAACATTGAACGTGTTTAAAATTTTAAAAAAAAACCGGTCAAGTGCGAGTCGGACTCGCGCACCTAGGTTTCCGCACCACAAAAAAAAACACGTTTCTTGTATGGGGACCCCCCTCAATTTTTTAACTTTTCTATATTTTATTATTTGTTTGTTATATGCCACCATAATAACACATATTCTGTGAAAATTTCAACCGGTTACCTATTACGGTTCCAAAGATACAGCAGTAGCACAGACAGACAGACGTAGGCTTAGTAATAGGCTTCCGTACGGAATACGGAAACTTAAAAAAAACATAAAATATGATTGCACTTACGTATTCCTTGAGATTTTTCGTCCGCACAGCCTTGTATGAAGCGTACGCCGGGTAGAGCGTTCCGAATACCAATCTGCAAAACGGATACAGCAGCAGGTAAGTGATCATCTTCGGAGCGACGAATCCCGCCGCGAGCGCGCACGCTCCCAGATTCCCGAGCGTGACGCTAGGCACGCATCCGCTCAGGATTCCTCCCAGCTTCCAAAATAGTATCTTCCAGACGACTCTCTCGCCGCTCGATGCTGACACATCGAAGGGGAAGTCGTCGAAATACGATTCCTCGGCCGTGTACTTGGCAACCTCTCTCGACGACTCGACGACGGAGCACGGTACGGTGTCGTAATGAGCTTCGAACTTGTCGATGAAGAAACGGACGTCGCTGAATCCGAAGGGTGGCGGTCTATACGCTGTTCTGGGCCGGCGGGAGGCGCGGGCCGAACTGCGCGGCAGCTCCATGGTGCAGTCGGCGCCGCAACCGGACACCACCAGCGTCTCGTCTCACTGACTCCATAAGCCTGGCGGAACAGCACGTGCCTTACCCCGCTGAGTCTACATCGCACCACCGTGAGGGACGATTGAGCACTCCGTCCGCGGAGAGACAAAGCCGAGTGCGCTGGGGATTTAAACGTATAATGACGTCTAGATGCACTGCACCAGTCACGCGCGCCTCATCAGAACCAGAGCAACGAGAGCGAGGCCGACGCGCGTTGGCAAAACACTAAATTCTATCAAAATTGCTCTCAAATGTCGAAAAACTCATGTCGTCGTTCAGACAGATTAAAAATAATTGCAGTTTTATTTAAGCGCGCGCAATTACGTGGTCAGTACAAATGACTTTGTGAGCGTCTTTTCTGTAAACATCTCGGCCGCCGCAGTCGTTGCTAAATCGGATGCCCTTGAATGACCACATTTTCGACGTTCATTTTCTGAGTTTCCTTCGTCGTTGGAGTTGAGCAAGAGTCCTCTCACTTGGATGGATCGCTAGGCTATTTGAATTTCGAACGTAGTTTAGTTTAGCTTATCTGTCCACCGGTATATCCGGCCCACTCGTCTGCTGCAAGCTGCAAGCACACCACCGCCACTGAAGCGCAGAGGCGGTGGCAGAGGTGCGTCACGCAAGACTGGCGGGCGAGCAGTACTTACTCGTATATCGGTGGATGCCAACGCCAGGCCAGGCAGACGGACGCAAACGACGTCTCATTGTCTCCCGCTAGGCTAGGTGCTTTATTGAAATGTCCTCGAGAATTAGCGGCGCGAGACCCGGAGATCGTATCTGCGATCTTGACTTCACGGGCAGGGTCGGATGAGTCAATTTGTACGATTCGATTCGAATTCCTTATCAAAGGTGAGGAATTTTCGTTTATATTTTTTTATGTTATGATAAGTTATCTTCACTGAATTAATTTGGATACGCCGAAAAAAACCGAGGAAAATAATTCTCAATGGGAAAATCAATTTTACGTGGCGTGGTGACCACCACCTACTCACATTCCTTGGTTACGTACCTACCTATGACAGACCACATACCACATCGCACTTTATGGCAGTTTAAACGTAATAATAGGCTGAACACAATGTATCGTCGCCTGTTTTCGTAACAACACTCGTAGGTAGTTGTGCAACTATAATATTTCACAGGCATTTATTGCTCATATTCGACCTGAATTCGACGTAGTGAGTGACAACATTGTATCACTTCGAAAATTGTAATAATCAAAGTTATTGGGACTTCCTGCTACGCACAACTACACGAACATTCCGTTCCGGACCGGGCGGCAGCGGCGGCGGCTGGGGCGGCCATTTTCTCGGTTGTGTTCTCCCCTAGTTCAGACTAAAGGGGAGTCTCCGGTATGGTACTTGCCTTCTCGGATGTGATAGTGGCTGGTCGGAGCATGTGCTTTCTGCTTTGGCCCCTCTGATTAAGCCACCCATACCGGATTACATAAAAAATATTATTACCGATGTAAAAATAACAACCATATGAAAATAGTTCATATATTTTACTCATGAGTACCTACTTGGGTCTCACAAAATTCGCTATGGGGTACCGATTAAATTATAAATTAGGGTCCGCTGATATAGATGAAGCTAGCTCTTTGGACAATAGGTAGAGTTTTGAATTGTTCCGAGGATCTCGCCTCTTTGAAATTGCTTATAGCTAAAACTTGGCAGTCGGTTTATCAATAAAATAATTTGGAATTGCACATAGCAACGGCTACAGACAGGCACTCGTAAACGTCCGACTGGCTGCCTGACAGTGCCTGTTACAATACAATGCTATAGGTGGGTAGAAACTTAGGAAGGTATAGTCTACGCCATCTAAACCCAGCGAAAGGCCATGAAGGATGAACTGTATTGATTTGTTCTCTGGTGTGTTGGTTTTGTCATGAATTGATGATGGTTGGTCTCGGTGCGATGGTCGTGAACGGGTGCTGTTTGTGGAGACTGGCCTGCTTCAAGTGGCAAGAATTTCATTTTTTTTTCATTTTGTCACTAACTACTGCATCTGTCATTCATTAATTATCGTGCAGTGTGTCGTCTTTGGATGATGAGTAAAGGATTAATTAAAGATAGCAGGTGCGTGTTTAAGTAGTGGCAAACGAGGTGGCAAACATTTTTGTAAAGTAGTAAGTAAGTCACCGCGTGAACATTTAAAAAATTGTAGTGAAGTTTCTTGCCACTTTATTCTTCGCTGTGATACTGATACGATAATCGACGGCGGAATGTTACAATGTAAAAAAATATGACAAAAATTTGCGCAGTGTAGGTACTTGCCCTAGAGTTTTTTTATGAAGCGAAAAATAAAGCGAAGTTTCTACCGCCGTATAACGTAAGTCAGTATATGAATTGACGGTAACAAACGATGAGTTAGTGCTCTTATGGCTTTTCGCCTGGTTTAGAGGGCGAAAACTATACCTTCATATTTTTCGGCGTTTCAGCTTTGGGGGACGGCGGCACTTCATTAGGCGCTGCAGTTTAACAACAAACGTGGTGAAAAATAGACATCGCGTGACCATGCGCTACGGAAATGCACACTGTGTGTGTGTGGCGAGGTGTGTGGCAAGTGGCAACAACAACGGTCTAAATCCCTACATACGAGTATTATATATAAGGTTCAACGTTTGTCGTCTGTGTGTATGTATGTACGCTTATAACTCAAGAACGGCTCAACCTATTCGCTTGCGGTTTTTGCCTAGGTATGCAATACGACATATCACCGCTCGGTTATAGGATATACAGGGTGTTTCAGGGTAGTGTTTTATAACTTCAGGGTTCGAAAGGGTCCATATTTGAAGACGAAAAGCTCTGAAACTTTTTCCCAGATTCGGTCATTTTATGCCTAGTACTTTTTGATGAAAATCATTTAATCGAGATTTGGTGGACGGTTAATGTCCGCCTTTATTAAATAAAAATAAAATGACTAACTTACATGCTTCACTAGTAGAATTGAACTGCATGTAGGTAAATTCCAAAAACTTAAATTTGAATGATAGCAAAAGAAAAAAGGGGACTGGACTAGGTCATTGCACTCCCTAGACCTAGACAGCAATGTTGCTAAATCTCCCCAATCTCACTGTCCATCGAGGTTTTATACCAATTTTATTTTAAATTTTTGTATGAAAAATAAAATACATAATTTCGATTTGAGTGATAAGGATTTTTCTCTTCTAAAAGAAGAATAGAAGAAGAAAGTACTATCTTTCTATTCCTGAAGTTTCTAAAGCCTATCCTGAAACATCCTGTATGTATAGCATCACGCCATTATTCATATCATAATGCGCTGAGCAGTGGGGTATAAAATGAACGCAGTCGGAAACAATTCGGTTAGCCTTCATGTGATTTACTCGAAAACAACTCAACCGATTTACATAAGAGTCTTCACCGACTTTACCGCGCGCGGAGCCGCGGGCACAACTACATAGTAGACGATATAATCGAATTTTTAACACGCTCAGTTTGCTTGCACTGGCTAGGCGATACTGACCCTATTTTCGCAATTCTACATATACAAATAAATATTACATTGAAAATCAATGCGCCAAGTTAATAATGCAAACAACCACGTGACTTCCTCAATAGAAGCTTGAGTAATCCAGTTCGTTTGCCTTTTATAAACTAACCGCAACCGAAGCAGCCAGCTGTTGAATTAAAATCTAGCTTCACTCAATGCACTGTGACTTTTGACAATTTATTCTATTGATGCTACCTATTTTAATTTTTTTATATTGACATAATTGTATTTTTAACCTTTAACAATTCTATTGATGCGAAGTATTTTAATTTTGCTCTAGTTTGAATTGCCTTTTCATGCACAGAACTGTTTTTTTTTCCTCTGTATTATTTTATAATTTTTAGGTGTGTATGTATGTATGCTTATGCTAAAATTATTAGTCCCTTGCCATGGCCAGACCCAGTAAGTTACATTTGTAAATTTGTTAAACTAAAATGTGACGAACTCAAGTGTACCGATGGTACCTAAGACGGAAATGAATAAATGAAATAAATGAAATGAAATGTGAAAATAAAACAAGACGCGCTCAACAAGCGAATAAGCCTGGCTGGACTAATGTTTAGACATTCATTCGAGTGGTAAACACGTATACTGAAAACAATACGTGACAATGTATGTACAACAAAATCAATACAATTTACCCACATCTAGGAAAGACACAACGACTCGCTCATGTTAATAAATTCAACAAGAAGCATTTGAAAAGCATAAAAGGAAGAAAAAGGAAACAAAAAGACAACCATTCAAACAAATACGAGAACAAATAGGAATACCAATAGAGCTGGGATCGTAAAGTTAACAATTTGTTTTATAAAAACCGACTATGAAAAACTAACAAAACAAGGCAAGATGGTTTTGAAGAGCATTATAAAATGCTGCAGTCGGGCTCCTGTTCATTCTAATTAGTTTAAACGCCCGACTACACCATTTAAGATCAGTATGTCTTGTTATATTTAATTATTTTCAGTTCTCAATCATAAAGTGTAGTATATTTTTTTATATCAAAATCACTATTTTAAGCTCTAGGGGTATGATTGTTACTCCCACTTTCTGGATTTTGGAGAAATTTTATTTTTACAGTTGAAGAATATGGCGAGTGGCGGCTGGAGACAAGCCGAATGACACTAGAATAATCAAAAGATGACGTTTAAAAGTTACAGTCATCCAAACATTTCAGGCTAAAAACATTACTCTCCCTTTGGTTTCGCCATAGCCGGATAATTTTGTGAACATAGTCCAAGACAAAGAAACAGGAAACAAATCGCAGAGAAGACAAACGCACAACTACAGTTTGTTTCGCGTAACTTGTCCCTCGCGGTAATCCTTATGCTTAACTTGTTGGTATAACTTAAAAAGATGGCGTCGAGCAGGCGGCGTTACCAAGGCACGCCTCGATTCTATATTTAGCTAGGCAACTTATCGATGCAACGCAGGACGTATCCATTATTCACTTGCATCGCCTTCTATGTAAAAGTAGACCTATCGACGACGACGTAGAGATAGATGGCTTGCCAGTAAGTAAATACGATTGAAGTGGACACATTACCGTTCCCTTGTTCGTTATATTCTTGAATAATACGAATACTTGTGACCATTGAATGAATATTGCTTCTAAGTAAAATCTTAATGACTCCAACGTAGCTGATGTTTCTCCTAAACTGTTCAAGATAATCATAATACATATATGTCAATATTGTCAAAGAAATTAAGACATTCGAAGGAAGCAATCGATCGCTGAAACTAAAAGTTAGGAAATCAATAAAAAGTTATTTTTTTTAGCAACTTTATACGGCCGACGAACGTCACAAACATTTATCTATGACATTCATTACCAATTAATACATCAAACATAAGAATGAACACAATAATAACAAAATTAGCAAACATTAAATAGAAGCGTAAAGACAAAAGCATTCAAGACATTAAAATGCACCAGCGCGTTGTGGATTTGAATATAAACACGTACGCGGGAACAGTCATCATCCCGGGCGCGTGTCTAAAGTCCAGCACCCTTCGTAAACCGGCTCCAGACAAGTTGCGTCTGTCCGCGAGTGCACTTGCACAACGCCAAGAGTTTCTTGACCCAAATGTATACGGACGCGGCAACTCCACACCACACCACCACCGTACGGCGGCGCGTCGGTGTAATATCAAACTCGACGCACGTACGAGAATTGGGTTAACGATCTCCGTCGGCCGGCTCTTCCTCTTCGTAATTTTTTACAAGTTTTATAGGAACGACGAGAGTTAGGAAACTAAAGGCGATCCCGAACGTTAGAAGTTATCAATGGAAGACGGTGATGGCACAAAAGAAAAAATACGAACAGATGACTCCGTGGAAAGACTTTGTCTTTGACTTTGTAACTGAGCACACTTCCTTCCTTATTCCTTACCTATAAAATAAAATCCAACGTCTGCTTTCTGTATGTCTGAGTGTCTGTCTGTCCGCTTATAACTCGAGAACCACTGAACCGATTTTAATAAAACAAAATTCTACGGATAGCTTGATTCTTCCCATCAACTATAGGCTACTTACTATCACGCTAAATGGCTTATGAGGTTAGCAGTGAAGTTAAATATGAGAGCGGGCGGAGCCGCAGGCACAGCTTGTTTTACCATACAAGAAATCTTCAAATCCGAATCGTCGAAGTCCATGTAAGGTTCGAAGCCGGATAGACCTTGCTAGTTCTGACCAAAAATGTTATCAAGGTTAATAGCTGTATTCACTCAAGCCTGCTCATAAATGGTGACTCAAGATTTAACTTAGACTTACATCGAAACACCTACGACTCAAGCATCAATGCTAAATGACTTGATGATGATACAAGTTAACTTTGATTCAGCAGATAAAATGTAGAATAACTTTTGGTTTTGGTTAGGCACATTACCCATTAACTATCAATTGTTTGTAGAACCAACCCGTTTTTAATATTATCAACAGTGAAATGAAGCTAGTAAATAAGCCAACGAACCTAGAAATCATTTCGCTTTTGCAGTGAAAATATCAACATGTAATACTGAGAATCGAAGGAAAACATCAAGCTCATAAAACGTTAGATACAATATTAAATGCTATAAATAACAGCATGCGTCGTCGTTCTTTTGGCAACCGCCACGCACCACAAAGTCTATCTGATAGGTCGCAGATAGTGAATCTAGGACAATGCATTCGTTTTTCAATGATGGATGAGATATTTCGCGATAATTATTTTGTATTCCACACTGATCACCCAGGTATTCCATATATAGAGCTACATAAATATTCTGCTTTCACGTATTTGTCCAGAACAGAATCGCCGTTATAAGAATTCAGTATAGAATAGAATAGAAGAGAATAGAAAGCCTTTACTGCACACAATGGGATTCTTTCCATTAACAATATACGAAAAGAAACAATAAAAACAGGAGTGCGCAAAGGCAGCCTTATCATCATCATTATCATCAAGTGGATGTCTACCAGTAAGTCTACCATTATAGATACTTCTTGAGCTACCATTCATACATACCTCGTATGAATGGTAGCTCAAATTGCGTGATTTTCAGTGTTGTGTCGTGTCGTGATATCCTCTGTTTACAGAACTCATCCACGTGCACTCACTTTGTTTGCGCTCGATTGTTTTGTTTGCGGTTGTCTAGCGGTTTCCGTCAAGACTACCAATAACAGGCATTCTTAGCCACACACTTAGTTCAATTCCGCCAAGAGACCAAGAACCGCCAAAAGGACATAATCATCGCATGTTTCCAGGTCATCATTTAGACTATCATCAGGTCGGATAATGGTGCGTGTAAATACACGTTCGACGCGGTTCTAAGCGTCCGTGACGGCGGACGTTCGTTATTACACGGGTGTTATTTCTGGCGAGCTAACCCACATACACAACCCGCTCACAGAGTTTTCGCGTCCGCCGCTGGGCGGTAAACGTAAACAGATGCCCGTTCCTATTGGGTTGGCCGTTGAGGGATATTTGGAAATTATGAATCATTCCGTTGTTATTTCAGAGGTGACGAGTGCATCCGTGCAGAGACAAAGCGGTCTTAGGCACAAAGAGAAAGGACGAAAGAGGGCAAAGGAAAACGAGACTGGTAACAAAATTCCAATAAATTTGTCTCCTTACCCAAAATTATCTACCAGAAGAACGTGGCATCAAGGGAAATCAATTAGATCTTGCTTCAGAACATCAACTAGCCAGTATAAAGTCGATTACTGTCTGGCCAAAAATACGGCTGTACGTAAACAAGTTGGCTTTTATGACTATACTGACCCGCGCACCGAGCACGACGGTTTTATCACCAACTGATCTTAGCTTGCACGAGTGAGTGAATTTCAATAAGATAATTTATGTACCATAGTTTATTTATGTGAGCTGGCCAATAGCCCATTTCGATCTGGTTGGGAATGCTGCATCTTTCTTAAAGACAAACAATCAGTAAGTATTACACGTTATTTTATTAATTTGCACTCGTATGTGTCTCTAAGTAGATATATATATATACATACACCGGTAATAAGAAGTTATCACAAAAATTACCTACTCATAAAATCTTCTCATACAAAATGTTTGGGAAAATGTGAGGGCCATTTTCCCCAAACATTTTGTTTACATTTCAGAGTTTACATTTTCGCGAAAGCACTAAGTGCACAATCTATTCGCCTCTTCATATGTACACAACAATCACAGCATTTTCGTAATAAATTGTGATTCTTATATCGAGCTTGGTTCGCGAGGACATTGCGAAATTCAGGGTGAACTTTCGGCAGCCCGATTCACTCGGCGATCAGCGGAAAAGGCCGCGCGAAATATCACAGCTCCGAGTTCGACCTCCAAGGGTTTCCCTAAAAGGCTAGACGACATGCAACGGGTTCCTATAACGCCGTAAGGCGGTCGGCCTCGCCTCTCGTCTTGGCCGCGCTTCTCAGGGTTTACGGCGAGAATACAGTCTTATAGAACACGGATTCGATGGAGATGACGAATCACGCACAACAGTTATCGCGTCAATGTCAACGAACTTGCACACTACACTGGTGCCGCGGTGGAAGGAAGCGTGTCGTGGCTTGCGCTTGCGAATCGCGTCTCGCGACGTGGCCTCGGCGAAGGCGCTGAAGTCACTCTGGTGGGCGGCGAGCGGCGGACCGTCTGCGCTGCGAGTCTGACTGAACCGGCGGCGGAGGCGGGTAGAGTCTCACAGAAATAGCACCTCGGCGCTCCAGGCACCGGATCGCTTGTACCGGAGCCCTGCGAATTCTCGCCGCACGTCGACCTATCCGCAAATAGCCTCGCCAATGCGGAATTCGCGCTGATGATGCGGGTCTCGAGACGAGTTATCCAATATTTGAATTGTGTTTTCTCTAGGAACACAAAACGAAGACGACTCTCTTGCCAAGCGACGGCCGGAGAGTCTCCCGAAACCGAAAGCGGCTGGAGCGTTGCCAACTGCATGAGTTAGCCAGTGCAATAAATAGTGGAGCGATCCTAATGACTACGAACATCTTTCTTCTGTGACCGAGCATTCGCGACAAAATGGAGCACGTCTGCGTTGCGGACAATTCTAGACAGTTCATACATAACGCATATTGGAAAGCAAGCCAGGAAATTCACCGGTCTGTCTCGGTGCACCTGCTTTTGTCGGTCGTTTGCTGAAGAAAAAAATACATTATTGTAGATATGTACGTTACGTTGAATTCTGCATTATTTATTTGTAAAGGCATCGATATCAATGTGTAAAGGAATCTGCTCTCATAATGTGTAAATAACTTATAAGTTTTATTTTTCGAAGAGTCGTAAGGGTCGCCCTAGCTAGTAAAGTTCGTAGTACCCGTAACCGACGAGCTCGTATGAGAACATGAGAGAGTGGAATAGGCGGCAGAGGTTTGTGTGAATCGTGACATGCGGAGATCCGTTGTCTCTGCCTACCCCACTGGGAAACAGGCGTGACGTTATGTACGTATGTATGTATGTTGAATTTTTCACTAGTTTTAAAAATCAATGGATTCAAATCACCACCTACCTACATAATAGGTACTAAGTGCTTAATCTTAAAATTTGCTACCTTGAAAAAAGCATAGTGTACGCCCCGGCACGTAACTTGGCCTCTGTGCGAGAGGGACGGCGTTATACGCATGCGATCGTTGGTATAACGCTGTCCCGCTCGCACAGAGGCCAAGTTATGTGCCGAGGCGTATAGCTTACTTTCCACAATCTTTACAACCTTTTCAATGATATATTGTAAAAATATTAAAATATAATATAAAAAATATATAAATGTAATACATACCGTGTACCGTGTGGGGCCGGTACTTTAAAAGAATAGCCCCACTGCATCTCTCCCCGTGTATGTCGTAAAAGGCGACTAAGGGATATGACTCCCTTCTTATATTACTAGGTGGTAGGGTTTAACCCGCCCGGGTTGGTACCACCGCACTGAATGAAAGGTCGGTCGAAACGGCTATGTAAATAGTTTGTGTTTTCCGTCCAGTTCAGTGTAGCCGGCACGACCGAAGGGAAGCACTGACGTGGCACTAAGTTCACCCGGTGTTATGGGCTGACATCACGCATGTTGTAGGTGATGTAGCCAACCGTGTCAGTTTCCATAAAAAAAAAAAAAAACATGTTTTCAATGAAACATTGCAGAATGCAACCTAACATTCTGCATAGAAAATAACACGCGTACCTACTTGGTAAAATGATAAGATCTTATCTTCAATGTACCTACTCATGCGTGAGGCAATAATGCGCCACAAATGGAAAACGGTTAGTCACACCACACTAAGGCCCACTTGCACCAACACGAGTTTAGAGTTAAGTAGCGAGTTATGGATTTAAACGCGGTTTAAACGCGGTTCCCACATACAACGGGTGCTAGCTTAACGAGTTAAACTGGTTTATAGTTAAATTCGTGTTGGTGCCAGTGGGCCTAAGTGCCGATAGTAAAATGTGAACTTACATCTCTATCATTCTAAATATTTTTATATAAATACATATACCCAAATATTTGCACGGCACTTCTCGTGACACCAGTGTCACGTCGTAGGTTTTTTGTTATTATTTCAAAACCGATTCTATGTGAGAATGAGCTATTTTTACCCAAATTAGAGACATAATAGGGCAGGAATGCTCCAATTTTGTATATTTTTAGTGACATATCACTTTTCATAGATATGTCATATTATGACGGTCTTGAAAAAAAAGTCTTTTACGTCTAATTTATTTAATTAGCATATTAAAGGTATAGAATTAGTGTAGAAAAATTGCGCGACATGTGGCGCCGAGCCACCCATAAGGTGTCTAACGACGCCCATGGACATTCGGTCGTATGTGGGGTTTGTGAATGACATGCCGGACTGACAGGTGCCTATTCACGCCCCTCTTGAATGACCCGGGAGGAAATATATGGGCAGGCAGAGCGAGAT
This sequence comes from Nematopogon swammerdamellus, assembly GCA_946902875.1. Taxonomy (NCBI): domain Eukaryota; kingdom Metazoa; phylum Arthropoda; class Insecta; order Lepidoptera; family Adelidae; genus Nematopogon; species Nematopogon swammerdamellus. Next base: position 18,691,010 of record OX336345.1, read on the forward strand.
TTATTTTTTACTAGCTTTTACCCGCGGCTTCGCTCGCGTGAAATTCGTATTTAAAAAGAAGGAAGTAAGTAAGAAAGAAGACCGAGCTGTGTTCCTGCTTTACCTTTAATTCGGTGCTCGGAACAACTCTGTTTGTATGAGAGCCACATCTTACCGTAACCGGAACTGAATTCTATTTAGTCTATCCTGTGTCACGTATAATCAAATGTGCTCGCAGTAAGTTTCATCGAATTCGGATGATCGGTTCAAGAGTTATAGAGGAACATACATACATACAGAAAATATTTCTAAATATCGTCAATTTTGTTTAATGTCATACATACAGTGTACAAACGCAGTACCTATCTCATAAAACAAAGTAACTTACTCCATGACTATCCCCAGGTAAGTAAAAGGTGTATGTGCTTTCTTTTGATTGTGCCGGCTAAACTGGACATGAAGTTAGTCAGTCAGCGTGTAAGCGTCCACTGCTGAACATACGCCTCTCCAATTTTCCTATAGTCCTCCCGACCTTGAGCGGTACGGAACCACTGCTTTCCGCCGACGTAGTTGGTGTCGTCATCCCACCTGGCGGGTGGTCTTCCCACACTTCGTTTTCCTGTCCACAGCCGCCAGTGTAACACACGGTTACTCCAACAACGGTCATGAAGTAACTACCTACTATGGTGTAATTAATAAAGGTTATTGACTTTTTTTTCATTATTTGACTTCAATGCTAGATATATAGGTAATGTTTATAATGTATGTTTTGACATTTGTATTATAAATTTTTGTATTTCTGACATTTAATTTTATTTATTACTACTTTAATATTGCCATATTTTCATGATTAACATAACATTTTATTTTATTGTTCCTTTGATTTATTTTTATTTAATGGTTTTATTGTAAGGTTTGGTTTCAAATGTAAATTTTTAGAAGGTATGTTTTTAAGTTATTTTTTTTTATGGATAATGACACGGTTGCTTACATCACCTACAACATCCGTGATGTCAGCCCATAACACCTGATGAACTTGGTGCCACGTCAGTGATTCCCTTCGGTCGTGCCGGCTACACTGAACTGGATGGAAAACACAAGCTATTTACATAGCCGTTTCGACCGACCTTTCATTCGGTGCGGTGGTACCAACCCGTGCGGGTTAAACCCTACCACCTAGTAATATAAGAAGGGAGTCATATCCCTTAGTCGCCTTTTACGACATACACGGGGTGAGATGCAGTGGGGCTATTCTTTTTTAAAGTACCGGCCCCATACGGTACAAATTTTAATTTTTATTGTAAAATTGTTGTTTTGATGATGGCCTATTTTTACTTGGATCGAAATAGATTAACAATATTTTTTATACAATATTTATCTCTAAGGTTAGAAAATGTAGCAAAGAGACCGAATAAATGAATTGAATTGAAATAACTATTTCCATAGCCGTTTCGACCGACCTTCGTTCAGTGGCAGTGGTACATTTCAAGCCGATAAGTATGGAACTCAAATGGGTTGTGCTGTAGAAAGAGGCGGGTGGCGGGGGAAGTGGGGGAGGGGGGGAGGGGTGGAGGGAAGGGGAGGGAGGGAGGGAGGGCCTTCGTTTGGGGTATCCCCCCCCCCCGCGGAAAGGATAGGGGGAAGTGGGGGAGGCAAAATGTAATAACTCATTGAAGGGAGACGGGGTATAGGAGGGGTGCTATGCTCTGTATATAAGTATCTCCTGAATACCCCCACCTTCATTGGAGATAATTATGCACTTTTCGGTACTTATCAGTTTAAAAACTTAGGATTGCCTCTTCTCCGGCGATGCGGGAAGTGCAGCCCCTCCGTCCTTGCGTAACAAAGCGCAGACACCCATTCTTAACTCCGCAGCTTCGGCTATTTGGTCGCCTTCGGCGACCAGCATCACCCGTTCCGGCTCACACGGGTGCCTGCGCTTTGTTACAGCGGACGGCGGCTGCACTCCCTCCGCGCCTCCGTCTTATAAAAAACACTCTAGGGAATAGCCATACTTACAGGTTATATCGGGGCGGTGAATTTTGTACTAAATTTAAAATTTCACTAATATTTCAATATCTTTAAAAAAAGTCTCCAACAAAAAATTATTTTTGCTAATAATTCCTTAGACCCTCACCTACCATTCCCAGCTACCAGCAATCTTATACTAAACCCGCTCTTTCTACAGCGCACCCCTCAAATGTTTTAGTATCTTTCAAAAACTGAAACAATTTATATTATTATGCAATTAACTGTTTTGAGTTCTATACAATATATTTGAGAAAATAAATTATTATTGTAAGACAGTGCGCTCTTTTCATCCCACCTTGCGGCATCAAATCCTGAAAAACATGGAAACTATAATAAAAAATACTATGGATAAAAATATAATAAAAAATTTTGTAGTTTAATAATATGAGGTACGGAATCGCATGGCAGGGTGGTAATATTATTATACGGCCAATATGGAACATGCTGTATATTAAAATGTTGATTATAACCTGCTGGCTGAGGTATTACAACAGAGGGTGGCAATATCTGTTCAGCATGGGAAAGCTGCCTTGGGGACGCTAAAGGCATTCAACTATTTAGTTTAGTTTTTATGTTAGACTAGCTGTGCCCGCGGCTCCGCCCGATCTCATATTTGACTTCTCTGCTAACCTCATAAGCCATTTAGCGTGATAGTAAGTAGCCTATAGTTGATGGGAAGAATCAAGCTATCCGTAGATATTTTTTTTTTATTATAATCGGTTCAGTGGTTCTCGAGTTATAAGCGGACAGCCAGACAGACAGAAAGCAGACGTTGGATTTTATTAAAGGTAAGGATAGGTACTATCACTTTATATTTATAAGTATGCTTGATTTGTTTATAACCTTTTGTTGAATAAATTATTTCCAACCATAGTAATAAACTGATAGGATAAACATGCTTTTTTAAATTATTTAATTCTAATTAGAATATTTGAATGAATCATCTGTCCATTTATTATTCTCTAATTTCTACTTATTATTTCTACCTACGCCTGTCTACTAAGTACGCCCTACACTGTCTTGGATAGGAATTAACGACAGGAATAGAGAGATTTCCACACACGTATTAGGAATGGAATGTGGAATTCATTTTCATAAAACTTCAAGTCTGCAAGTCACTGTTGGTTCCTACATACATATATAAACAAAAAGAAAAATGACATAATACATATAAATGTTAACATATTATAGCTCATAAGCACAGAAATAATGACAGCTTGCCTAACTATTGCGTGAATTATCGAACAAAGGGATGCATACTCGAATGGTGTTCGGTAAAAATAAAACACAAGACAATCATCCGTCACAATAAAATTTTAACTAAATTATCTGAATCAACAGTGTACTTACATGACAACACGGGATATGATTGAGGATATCATAGTTCACGCGGTACACTTGTCTGCTAGAGTGAACAAACAAACGCAAAGCGACGCAATAGAACGCAATACTCAACACAACGCGACTGTCAGCCGTTCACTGGCTCCGCCATGTTTGCCGTTGGCGTGCGTGCGTGCAACTGGATGTCGGATGTTTTGGTCACGTGACCGAAAGCGATCGATACGACGTTCTGGCGCTTTGGAACGCAGCGCAGCGGCTCATTCAAAAGTTTTGGAACATGGGAAATGTTGCCAGCACCAAGATGTAAAAAAGCAGTGGTTCCGTAGTTCTGTACCGCTGAAAGTCGGAGAGGCTTGCTTGTCCAGCAGTGGACGCATACATGCTAACTGACAACAATTTTTGAGTTGACGGCCTGGCCTGGTAGTCTAGCTGTGTTTTAAAGGTACTCACTATACGCCTTTGACATTATATAATGCTATTATTTCCAAAACGTTGTCCGAAAATTTGTTTTGGAAATATTTGTACTCTGGAATGGCGGCATAGGCGTAGGTATACTGAGTAAGCACTTTAAAACGCAGCTACAGGTAACCAGGCTACAATCTCAAAGAAAAATTTAAGACTTTGATTTTTTACATACGTTCTTCCAGACAGAAGTAAGACGAGCTAGCCAGTATTCCGTATGACTATGGTGCAAGGTCGCTTATGCGCCTGGTAATGCGATCACGTTACGTTAATTCTAAAGACAGTTCGACGCATCAAACGTACATACTCGGGACTCGGGAGCATGTGCAGTCAAAGCGCCGAGACAGGAGCAGAGGTAGAGTTTAGAATTCTGCCCAAACTAAACGGCAGCGTGACACTGAACGCTATGTCAGGCTGTCAGGCGATGTTTCAGTACCTTGCAGTACCTACTCAAAGCGCGAGTTCGTTTCAGTGAAAAAGAAAAAGAAAGTATAAATTGCCTGTCACCATAATAATTACATTCTATCAAAAGGTTATTTTACATTTTTCTTTTCAAATTATTATTTTTATGGAACCTAACATGGTTGGCTACATCACCTACTGACCTACCTACAGCCAGTGAAGTCTGGATCACACCTTAGTGAACTAAGTCCCATGTTAGTGCTTCCCTTTGGTCATGCGTGCCACCAAGCTTTCATATAAAGTTTCTAGATAAATATTTCACGCTCATTTCCGAAACAAACTCCTGCCTGACTATCAGACACTAACAAAATGTGCACAGTATTAAACACAATAATATCGTCCACTTTTCACACATCATTATACTCCATTTTTGACAGATGAAATGAGAAATTAGGGATGATCATCAAATATTAATAATTTCTTCTCATCATTCTTCAAAATATTGCCACTAAACATGCATATTTCATCTTTTCTGGCAGCACAGACCACTTTAAAATTTAAAGACGTGAGCTGTCAAAAATGCGCGTCCCAGACTTTTCTGGTGCTTCCATCTGTTGGTTAACATTAGAACTAAGTAGTCTGTGTCCCGGCCGCTCGAGGCCTCCGCCGCCACCGCGCCGCCCGCCCCCGCTCTGCCGCCCGGCGCCTCCGCGCCCGCCCCCGACGCCGCGCCCGCCCCCGCCGCGGAGCACTGCCTCCGCCTCACCGCCTCCGCCTCACCGCCTCCGCGCCTGCCGCCCGCCCGTACCGTTCACGTAGATACGTCCGTAGGTATACCTACGTACAACAGCGCCAGTGCAACCGACCAACCACCAACCAGTCGGTTCGGTGTGTTTTTTGTCCGGCCCGTCCCGTAGTTTCTCTCGGCTCCGCGCCGGGTGTGTCGTGTCGTGTGTAACGGCGCGCGTTCGAACTTGTTTTGTGTCTCATGATGATGCCCTCGTCCCGTGTGAAGTAGAGTGTAAAATGTGATCTGTGCTGGTCGTGATGGCCTACAAATTCCGTGAGGATCTCGTCGGCAAGCGGTTCCTGTCTGTGAGTGGTGCAACGAAAATTAACGTGAATAAAGTTACCGAATGGGGATGGAAGGCGGGCGTTATCAGGGCGGCGACCCACAAGGACACGAAGAATAAGGAGCTCCAGGTAATCATTCGCCCTTCAGAGCGTCTTTAGACCTATTTACTTTGCGTTTCTAAATCAGAATGCATTGTAGGTAATGTATGAACGAAGAATTATATACTTTGTTTGCGATTGGTAGTTATTTTGATTATGTACAAGTCTCTATATACCCACAAACCTAATAAATAGCCGTCTCTGTTGGGTAAACTGCCAAGAATCCGCCTCGCCCTTCACTGTGCGCTCTAAATAGGTATCTAGGTACATCTTATGTATATACGTGAATGTGTACTACATAACGCCCTACATGGATAATACTATATATTATATAGTATTATACGTATATATAAATATTATGTAGTATATGATATTTATATATACGTATGAGTACCTAACTCAAGCTCTGTATATAGGACAGTGGGACTGTTCTTTGTAGGGCAGCTATTGTTACGTGCTAGGTAGGGCTTCAAATGTTTTAAGATAAATTTTAATGTAAGAGAAGAAAATGCGCTTTCTAAACGGTGAATTCCACTAAGTTAACTATGAAATTGCAATGTACCTACACGATATTTCAAGATTTTAGTCGTAACATAGCAATAAGAGGGGGGGGGGGGGGGGGGGGGCATTGAAAAAAAAAGTTTTGCAATTAAAAGCCTACAATTATGTAGGTAGGTGTGCCTATTACCCACAACCTGTTATACTTATAAATTATCAGAAACCAGTAAAGTTTGTAGGTACTATTACTGTATTATACAGTAAAAAAATACTCTTTCAGGGTCATTCATTGGTCGTTAATGATGATTATAATAAATAACAATCAAATTATCTAATTTAGGTAATAAATAACTACTGACTTATTTGGTCGGGTTCATTCATAGTAACATTACCGCCATTAGAATCTTGTCACGATAACTAACTTTTTTTATCTGACATGATAGATTGCCTACTTCACCCTTGACACCGAATATAGGTATATTACTAGCAGCGTAGCGTAGCCCTTGACGTCAGCCATCTCAGTGCTTACCCACAGTTCTAGCCCACAACTCACAACATTTGCAAGTGTTGCCTTGGTGATTATGAGAGTTTTGGCGTTATTTAACCGAGTAGGTAGGTAGCCAATAATCAATTCATTCATTCATTCATTTCATTACACATCGTGTTAGGCACTCACACCTGTTTGTAAAACATGTAAGTAGATCTATGTAGGTATACATGTAGAAATTTCAGTCAGTCACTGTGTAAGCGTCCACTGCTGGACATACGCCTCTCCAATTTTCCTCCAGTCATCCCGGGCCTTCAGCGGTACGGAACCACTGCTTTTCGACGACGTAGGTACCTACTTGATGTCGTCGTTCCACCTGACGTGTGTGTGGTCTTCCCACACTCCGTTTTCCTATCCATGGCCGCCAGTGTAGGACATGGTTACTCCAACGGTCGTAGTCTCTTCGGCTGACGTTCCCAGCCCACTGCCACTTGAGCCTATAGGTATATGTACATGCATACACGCTCGAAATAGTCGAAATGCTAGGACTGGGTGGACTACTTGGACTAGTACAAGTGTAATAATTGCATTTACTATCGACTGGATGGATGAATGAAATAAATAAACTGAAACAATACCACACGCCCGTAACCCGACAATAGGGGTAAGCAGAATGATCGGTGTTGTGCTGCAAAAACTCCGGTCAATTGCAGCACAACACCGGGCACGACACAACGCATTACTGTAGGGGTACCTACCTATCCTGGGAATTAAATACCCAAGTGTGTTTACGACCGAAGGGAAGCACTGACATGGCACCTAGTTCACCCGGTGTTATGGACTGACATCGCGGATTTTGTAGGTGATGTAGCCAACCGTGTCAGTTTCCATGAAAAAAATAAAAAAAAGTAAGTCCCCAGCTCAGATCACTGATCTGAGGTCTCCAACTTTTACCAGCAGCGTAGGTAGGTAAGTATATATATTTTTTTAATCTGAAAAATCATTAGTAGGTGGCACCTACTAATGATTTTTCAGATTAAAAAAAAAATATATACCTACCTACGCTGCTGGTAAAAGTATCGCCACCGTTCTAAAAGGCTACCAAGATTATCGCGACGACGCGACGTGTGCAAGCAAGCTCATCCTAACATTCAGATCAGTTTGCATCCACGGCGGCGGCGCGGTAGGAATACCTATCGTTCACTCTTGTGGAAACGTATATACGCCTGGCAACACTAAAGGGTGTTCAACGCTGACTGGGTAGGTATTTTGCTGGAATGGCATAGGTGTACATTTTTCTCGTTATCGTGAAATATTCCTAAAAATTCTCTCGTTATCGTGAAACATTCCTAAAAATTTTCTCGTTATCGTGAAACATTCCTAAAATTAATAAGTAACTAGAAACATAATGGCCGCTGCCCCCTTGTCCCCCATCCCTCGCTCCGGCTCACGATGTCACCCGCGCTGCTGCTAAGACAGGAGGCGCTTGTGGGTGTGTGAGAAAACTAAGCGGGAGGCGGCAGCCATTGTGGCTTTTTATGAATATCACAGTTTTATTGTTTTACCCACACGTTTTACTCATCGAAAATAACAAATAACCCATAAATTATTATACGCAGGCTACGCGTAGAGAAGATGTACACAAGATTAGCTAGAAGAATGGCTCTTTGCAATAAGCCCACCTTCTAGGCGCCTGAAAATTTGATACGTACGTAAGCGTGTTATAAATAGAGACAAGGGTAAGCTAGTTTCGACAAGAACAAGGCAGGCTCAACAGAACAGGCTCTTACACTGGAAAACACCTGTATGTGTACCTACTTACCTACTCCCAACCCTAGACGGACAGACGGACAGACAGAATAGAATAGAATAGAATATCCTTTATTGTACTTAAATATAAATTTTACAAAAGGCGGACTTATTACCTATGGCAATCTCTGCCAGTCAACCTTCTTAATTGAAAACATAAATAAAGGTACGGCAGACGGCGTAGGCTTAGTAATAGGGTCCCGTACCGGATACGGAACCCTAAAAATCAACTGTTTGCCAGTTTGTTGGTAGCCAATTTTCTCAGGGTTCTGTTCCTGTTTGATTATGTATCAGGGCGACCGACTGACCGCGTAACGACGTCAATGTATGAATTCCTTATAATAACTTAGATAAGGTTTTCACTGTTACGTTCTGTCACTTCTCAAGATGGTATTATGCTATAATTAATAACGCTAAGTCATCGGCGGCCTGAGCTGCGAGCAAAAAGGTAAAACCCTAAATACGCGAAACGAAGCCGCGGGTAAAGCCTAGTCCGCTATAAACATATTTGAAGATGCTAAATGCTTTGTTATGTCAGGTTAGAAATGACCGAAATATGAACAGGCTGACGTCCGTTCACCGAGAGAAATCACGACCAGCAGCAGCAGGAATAAGCAAGATTCGGTGCATCGTCCGCGCGCCGCGGCGGGCGCCGTGCGGCGGCGGTGCGGGGCGGCGGCAGTGCGGGGCGGCGGCACGGGGAGGCGCGGAGAGAGTGCGCGCGAGCGAGAGCGGGCCGCGCCGCCGCGCCTCGGGAGGGTCGGTGACCCCGGGGCGGGTGTGCACAGTGCATGTGCAACGCGGAACATTAGCCCCTCGCACCTACAATATGGCTATTCCGGTGTCCACTTGCTCCTTAGGCTACCCGACACCACCCACCGGCCCGTCCGTTGTGTACGAGGTGCACTAAAATAAATTGCATATGCAATAAGTCTGCTTCCTGTATCGCAGAAAGGCACACAGCTACATACATACGTTAAATACATTAGTACCTGCTTACATAGGTAAGGGCTTTTGACGACCGAAATAAAGGCTGACTGAAAGGAATCAATCATAGAGATAAGTCTGCTTTTGAGCATATTAACTACATACCTACCCTCGTACCTACCTACTTATGTAATTCTTTCTTTCATGTCATTTATTGTCAAGTTTCTATTTTATTTCACGACATAAATCCATAAATACATAAATCCTTCCTTACCTATAATAAAATCCAACGTCTGCTTTCTGTCTGAGTGTCTGTCTGTCCGCTTATAACTCGAGAACCACTGAACCGATTTTAATAAAACAAAATTCTACGGATAGCTTGATTCTTCCCATCAACTATAGGCTACTTACTATCACGCTAAATAGCTTATGAGGTTAGCAGTGAAGTGAAATATGAGAGCGGGCGGAGCTGCGGGCACAGCTTGTAAGCCTATAAAATAGGGTAGATAGGTACGTGCAAGCGAAATCCTAAGCCCGTTTCGTCCTTAGGCGACATAAATACATTTTGCCTATATGCGAAAAGCGCGTTACCAAATCCACCAAATCAATCTAGGTACTGGATTTCTTATTCATAAAAATACACACGGATTGAATTGACAAAGATGTAAGATTAGGGACAGGAACCATAACAGAACGACAACACGGGCACTTTGTAACAGGATATTGAGAGCGTTTTCAGGAACATTTTCAAATTTAGAACACGGAGTTGCGCGGTTCAATTGGTTCAATTCCAATTCTAACTATTTCGCTTCCATTGTAATGTTGAGAAATGATCCCTAATTTTTGCCACATAGTGAATGATTTGTATGGCATGTGGTATACCTTTGGAAAGGGCGTAAACTAGCGAACTTTTTAAAGGAAAATGAAGCTCTCAATAATTGAGCTGACAGCAATTATTGCTGTCAGTTTTTTTTTATGAATTAAGTAATTAGTCATATTTTTACTCGTTCTCGAGACTTTGGGAGGTCATAAGTCCTTTTGATGGTATTACTTCATAAAATAAATGGTTTCTAGAACAAGGATAAAGGTAAAATCCAATAAATTTTATTTCGTGCTAATACAACCATAAACAAAAAAGTTACAAGGGTTTAAAGCTGGAATGTTGGCAATTTTAAAAAATAATGAAGAAAAAAAATTATACCTCAATACCACGTGACACCTGACAAAAGGTGTCATGGATCAAAACCTTGCAAATGACCCCACTTACCTACAAAAGAAAATTGTCGGTCGATGTGCCGAACACCTGTATATTATATGTAATGGTGGTTATATAATAATAATATAATAATGGTTTATTTTATTTATTTTCATCTTTTTTTTATGTATAACTGTGTGTCTAGCAGAATTTGTGCATGCAAACTAGTAGCTTAAAATGTTTCGTTCTTTTCAAAATTATTTTATTTTATGTGCAGCGCCGTCACTGGCTACTGGCAGTAATAAACGAAGTCAATATTCGTTTGGTTGCCACCATTTAAAAAAAGAAGAAGAAGAATTGATAAAGCACAGAAAAAAAGAAAGAAAAGGCGAAGATTGCCTGATACACACACTCAGTTGTGACAGCACTACCAAACCTTGGCGCACATTCATATAAGTAGGGAATTTCATCAACGACCAATGTCAGTATTTAGATTTAGCCGTGCTCCTTCCTTTAGATAGATTTAAGTAGGCAACGTGTGGGTAGAAATGTAATGAGGCTGAATGAAGGTGCGTCTAGACGTTGGCCAAAGCTTTCGCCAAAGCGCTTGCCAATGACATAACAAGTGAAAACGTAAGTAAAGTAACTGTACCCCCATCTACACGTTGCAAATGAATTAGCCAACGCGCATGGGCAAACGCTTTGGCAAAAACATTGGCTGCAACGTCACAGATTAAATAATATGCAACGTGTAGAGCCACCATAACATGAGTTCGCACCGTATCGGCAAAACAACAATTATGTACAAGTAAGTAGATGATATTATGTGAATGTGAGGTAGGTATAATATACATACCTCCTATAGCATATTCCAGACAGAAGTAGCGGGAGGAAAATATGAGGCTTTGTTCGATTCGTTTTCGCGTGTGATTATAGTTTTGACATTGAAAATGCCTTTTCGATCGCTTCAGTATAGTCCCCGATTTCCAGCGAAAGTGCGAATTCGCCCTGGTGTCGTGAGTTTTAAGGCTTCGTTAATATTTAGGGTGTCAAATGACGCAAATCGACGAGGGCTACAAGATGGTGAAAAATAATTTAAAAAGTAGTTTGACAGTTTTTGAGAAAATCGCAAAAAATAACGTTTAAAATACCCGTTTTAGGCGGTTTAAAAAGAGCACTTTTAAACATATTTCTAAATATTTATTTTAAACTTTAATATTTTTATTTGTAGATTGACTCAATATCTGGGGATGTCTGTTTGATTTTTTAAAAAAAGAGAAAAATTTGGGAGTTTTCATTTTTTTTTTATTTTCCTTAATTTTTAAGTAGGTATTATATTAATACTTAAAAATTAAGAATAATTTTTTTTTTATTTATCATTTTTTTATTTTTGAAAATGTTTGTAAATTTTTTATATTTTAATACGCCCTGAAAGTAATTTTTAATGTACCCGAAGGTCATGTAATGCGTGAGATCTGTGATTTTTTTCGAACGCGTAGAAGAATTCGAATAGACTATCCTCTTAAATTATATGCTGTTATTAGTTATTACAAAACTCTGTCCTATACGGCTGCTGCTGCTGTAAATTACAAAGCTATTTCGCAACTTTCGTAAATGGCCATTTGGCCATTGACCGCACGCGTCCGAGGCGTGGATTGGCTCGCGCCGCCACTGCGCTCTTAGGCCTCCGTTTGTAAAAGGGAAAGTGCCGTCCTACGTTGTACGGTCGGCCCTGCAAGTGTCTGTGCAACCTGTAGAACCTTGTCAGAATAATAGATCCCCGTGCATCTCTCTGTGATGCACGGGGATCGCGAATGCCGTGCCGGTTTGACGAGAGCCTTTTCACTCCTCTTTTGAAAAACCCCAACATTGTTCTGCAATATATGAAAATAGTAGTTCTATCATTGTACCAATACATTTTTGTATTTAGATGTGAGCGGCCGAGTCAGAGGGGCCACTCGTACTCTTTTAAGTTAGAGCACAACACCGAACACCACGTTTAGCAATGTATTAGGATAAGATAACTATCAAGCAGCAAGTAAGGCTCGATGACCCACACCAGCTGCATGACTCGGTGGAAGGACCGCGCCAAGGTGAGCACGGCACCAGGTCCCTTATCCCTTAGTCGCCTTTTACGAGATGCACGGGGAGAGATGCAGTGTGGCTATTCTTTTTAAGTACCTGCACCACTCGGTACCTCGCGCGGTACAGTTTAATTCTACCACCTAATAGAGAGCAAGGTGAGAGAACTAAAATTTTACACCGGTTCCAAGCACAGAGTAAATAGCAAACAGTACTGAATTATTTTGTAATATCGTACCTTCCCGGCCGCCAGCATTGTACTTATAAGAACTTCGGCCCAGTCCGTGAATAAATAATATTGAAGAGAAAGCCGAACGAAATTGTGTCGACTCATTCACGATTGGTAGTCGGTAGCTTCTTATCAACTATTTCGCCATCTTGATAGGTACGAAGAACTTAAAACTATAGAGTTACTACATCTCTTACATTGCAAACAATTTGTTCAAAAGAAAAAGAAATGAATCAAAACCATTTGCTCGGTCAATAGGTTCAAAATTATCGGAAATGTCAGGAGTGCCTAACTGCGAAACATTCCTCAGGCAACGGATAGCCCTTGGCTATCCAGCGTGGAAATGCAGCGAGTGTTTTAGGTACCCTTCGCGGTAATTTCGGGGACAGGTTAAACGAGATTTTTTATACATTATAGTATTTAGTTAATTGTCTATTATGTAATGTTTTTTTTTGCTGTTGAATAAATAAATTCATCCTCTTCTCATTTGTTCAACATCAACGTCAATTTTTAGTAAGTAGCTCGACCTTACGAGATTTTTACGAACCAACTGCCAAATGAAACCTCTGGTAAAACTTGGTAATCTATACATGCACACAATTCACATCAGACGCACGCACAAACACGCGTGTTTATAAAGATAAGTTTGGCATCTGTGTTTGGCATATTAATTGCATATACCGGATGCATGTGGTTTCATGCGCTGAAGACCTGTCCCGACCTGTCTGCTTATTCTCTACTGGTGATTATCGCGAAAATATCTATAGCCGCAGCTCTGTCTCACCAGAGGCATTGAGAAGCCCCTTGGAACGAGTGAGACGGGACATAAGAAATTGATAGTAACGATCAATTACTAACAAGAGAATAGCCCCGCTGGACTAGAGAGGGAGAGGTGCTATCTATCCACGCCCATGAGAGATAGCCCCAGCATAAGCGCTGACTTTTCTTTCACTTGCTCGATCAGATGATGCCTGTTCTGTTATTTGGAATTCTTTGCTATCCAATAGTTAGTGCCGAACTAGACTTGAATAGTCGTCTGATCGAATCTCTTCAACGAGCGCGCGAACGTCGTGAAAATAGACGACTAACGATTTTAATTCTATAGACACATGGCAGACGACATCTCAGCTGCGTTCTAGCGACCTGCCGCGCACCGTAGCAGTTGGAGCTCGAGGCACCTAGTTCACCACTCGGTTCACCAAGGTGTTATGGGCTCACATCACGGATGTAGTAGGTGACGTATCCAACCGTGTCAGTTTCCATTAAAAAAAACGTGGTAAACATAGTCAGGTCAGGTTACATGGTTGGTAGTAGTGTTAGTTTTTATAGCCTGATGATGACTTAGATTTCGATAGCCTGATGTGAAAAATTTCCGCTAATGGTTTTCACGACGTAATAGGCAGTGCCAGTGCAAAGCCGAACAATTAAAAACCTAAAGATAAGCTCAAACAATGCCTCAATATCGGCATAATAATTGCACAATCAAACGCAGACATAGTGCGGGGGCTACATTTGTTGTATGTTTATTGTATGGTCGGCTCGGACGCAGGCAGGGTCGTCGGCTCAAAACTTGCATTGCGCACACACACACACACACACACATTGTTCGTTGCAATGCAATGCAACTATGTCAAACGCTTGCTTACTCATAGTTCAGGTGGAGTCTACAAAGGGTCTACCTAAGGTGTCTGACGACGCCCGTGGACATCGGTCGTATGCGGGGGTTGCGAATGCCATGTCAGCCTGGCAGGTGCCTATTCACTCCACTCTTGAAGGACTCGAGAATATCCTTGGGGGGGGAATAGGTATATTCTGGCACATGTAAGAATGGTTACAGGTTAGTTTGGCCAGAGATTGGAAGACTCGATTACGCGCGTGGACTCAAAACGGTTATGTACGTCTGTTGTTTTTTAATTATTTATTCATCATCGGCATAACGAATCCGAGTGCATATCATACATAACTCAGCGAGGAAGACCTGGCAAGAAACTTCGCTGGACATTTTTTTATGTCCACTCGAGTGTCCACTTAATCTATATACACTGCCTACACGGTACCTACGTGTTATCATTATTCTCTCGTCAAAAGTAAGTATGTATAAATTCAGTTCGTTTTACGAAAAACACGATTCATGTTCATTGCAATTGCATTCCTTCATGACAAATGCAAAAATGTATGGCAAATACAATAATTTATTTTCCATAACCTAATACCGTTGCAAGTAACACGTTGCCAATTTGAGGAGGCCAATTAGCACAAACAGCACCCATTCACGAATAAGTGAAGACATTCAGTAATGTTCCTTGGTTTCACACTCGATTGTTTATCACTTCGCACACGTGGTTTGTCGCGCTCTGCTAAATCACTGGAAGCGTGTGAACGCGCCATTGCGAGAGCGGCGCGCCGCGCGGCGCGTGCGAGGCGAGGGTCGTCGCGCGCTGGTGCGGGGAGAAAGGGGCGGGAGAGGGGATATAAGCGCAGCAGCGCAACACTCGCCCGATCTATAAATAGCTATAAATAGCGCTCAGGCGCATCCAATGCGTTCTCCCGCGGAGATAGTGGGCATTCTTGGCTGCTGCTCCGCTGCTCTGGGAACTCTCGAATTTGTAAGATAAACCTTAATGCAGTTCGTCCCCGACACAGATGCTGTTTTTATAAAAAAACGGCCACGTGCGAGTCGAACTCGCGCACCGAGGGTTCCTTATCGCCATGTCATGGTTAGCGCCACTAACGCCATCTATGGCGTGTTATGAAATTCTTCATATTAGTTAAATGTCATGATTAGTTAAATTAAAATGCTTCAAACTCTATTCGGTAGTTCCACAGAAAACTCTTTGGGTAGTTCTATGGGAGACCCCGTGAATTTTTAACTTTTTCTTATTTTTATTATTTGTTGTTATATCGGCCATAATAACTATTAAATAACACATATATTCTGTGAAAATTTCAACGGGCTATCTATTATTACTATTACGGTTCAAGAGATACAGCCCTCGGACAGACAGACAGACGGACGGACGGGCGGACGGACGGACGGACGGACGGACGGACGGACGGACGGACGGACGGACGGACGGACGGACGGACGGACGGACGGACAGACAGACAGACAGACAGACAGACAGACAGACAGACGGCGTAGGTTTAGTAATAGGGTCCCGTGCCCGTACCGAATACGGAACCCTAAAAACAATGTACATAAGCAGATGTGTTCCCCATTGTAGGCATCAAGAGATAGGAGTGAGTGTGCCTAGAGCATTGACCTTGGTCTGCTATTATTGGCAAAATGTATATCGACAGCCTCAAATTTAATTTCACCTTCATATCTAAATAAAAAATTGTGTGTGTGTGTGACAGAGAAATGGTTACTTTCACAGATCTCTCAATCCCTACATACATACATACTATCATGTAATAAGCTGATCCCGACCATAAGCAGAGTAATCTGTGTTATACTGCAAGTTCTCGAGGAAATGCTCACAATAACGAACATCAAGGTTTCAAATTAGGTATTATTAGGGCAGGATAATATAGCTAAGCTATACTTATGTAAATTGTTTGGTACTGCTGTAATACAGAAATCTATTGTTTTTTGTTTTTTTTTGTTTTTTTTTTGTTTTTTTTTTTATGGAATTTGACACGGTTGGCTACATCACCTACAACGTCCGTGATGTTAGCCCATAACACCGGGTGAACTAGGTGCCATGTCAGTGCTTCGTGCCGGCTACACTGAACTGGCCGGAAAACACAAACTATTTACATAGCCGTTTTGACCGACGTTTCATTCAGTGCGGTGGTACCAACCCGGGCGGGTTAAACCCTACCACCAAGTAAGATAGGTACATCACTAATGTTCAATGTGTGTGCTTGATTATAATAATTCGAGAACGACTGAACCAACCGATTTAGATGCGCGATGAGCAGGGTTACCAGGTGTAAATGTTTACCGTGGACAGTCCATGTTGTGTGGGGCCGGTACTTAAAAAGAATAGCCCCACTGCATCTCTCCCCGTGCATGTCGTAAAAGGCGACTAAGGGATAAGGACAAGATTACGTGCTAAAGGGCGACAGGCTCGCCACCTCTCACCTTGGCACAGTACTTCCACCGAGTCATGCAGCAGGTGGGTCTTCGTGCCTTACTTGCTGCTTGATCGATTGAATCTTGTTCGAATACTTTGCGAAACGTGGTGGTCGGTGTTGTGCTGTAATTTACCAGAGTTCTTGCAGCACAACACCGATTACTCTGCTTACCCCGATTGTCGGGATTCAGCGTGTGTGATATGTATGTATGTAGTCCATGTTTTCGATGTTCTGTCGACGGTAAAAAATATAAGCAATGTGGACTATGAACTTTACTGTTCTTGTCGTTTAATTTTGAGTAGGAAGCAATAATTACTGTAATTATTGCAGGTGATTTAAAATAGATAACACATGACACACATACACGCACGTTTAATTTTGAGTAGGAAGCAATAATTACTATAATTATTGCAGGTGATTTAAAATAGATAACACATGACACACATACACGCACCCTCGCACGCACGCGAGCACGCACACACACACTATATAGGTTAAGAAAATAAATGCTTAAAAATAATTAAAATACTAAGTCTTTTAATAAAGTTAAGTGATTTTAATAAAGGCCCCCAAAAAAATCTAAGTAATTTTTTCGAAAAAATCTAACCCGAAAAATCTAATCTGTCAGGACGGCATGGCATTCGCGACCCCCGCATTCGACCGAATGTCCATGGGCGTTGTTAGACACCTTATGGGTGGCGCCACATGTCGCCATTTTTCGCCTATCTATGTGATCCGACTATGTGGATGGTTTTAATGAGTAGCTTTGTCAACAAGCATCCTAAACGCGCAAAATCTGCAACGACCCTTCGCATTTAGCTCGGGAACTACTCAAATAATTTAGCTCGAGAGCTACTCACACTCAATCAATTCACACAACTCAGTGGTTTCACTTTCTGCCACATCTAAAGGATGTTTGGTTACAGCGAAGCCGCGGAAATATCAACCGTCGTCGTCGTCGTCGAATGTTTCAGGCAGAGTACGGGCGCGCATCCTTATATCCTTCCTTCCTTTTTTACCTATAATAAAATCCAACGTCTGCTTTCTGTCTGTCTGTCTGTCCGCTTATAACTCGAGAACCACTGAACCGATTTTAATAAAACAAAATTCTACGGATAGCTTGATTCTTCCCATCAACTATAGGCTACTTACTATCACGCTAAATAGCTTATGAGGTTAGCAGTGAAGTGAAATATGAGAGCGGGCGGAGCCGCGGGCACAGCTTGTATTATATACGAACGAGTACTTGCTTACTGACAAGATATTTTCCTCTTACTCAACGGATGTCGTAACATCAAGCTAACGATCGGTAGCACTCGGCAAGGTCAACTGACTGATCATCTGATACGGAGCGAGTTGAAGTACTTCGAGCAGCCGCAACAAACAAGAATTCGTTATGTGTGAGACTTGGGTACCTTTAGACCAGGGTTTCATTTTGTTTCATTTCTGCTCGTAGCAATTTGAGCGGAGTTTTAACAATTTATTTCGGTTTGCAGATTTCACTTCTCCCTTCTTACCTTACTTTACTAGGTCAGCCAGTCAGTCAGCGTGTAGGCGTCCACTGCTTGACATACGCCTCTCCAATTTTCCTCCAGTCCTCCCGGCCTTCATCACGCCTTCATCCGTACGGACGGAACCACTGCTTTCCGCCGACGCCGACTTGATGTCGTCGCTCCACCTGGAAATCCTTACTAGTTGATCCCGGGTTGATACCACCGCACTGAATGAAAACTCAGTTACATATGTAGTTCGTGTTTTCCGTTCAGTTCAATGTAGCCGACACGACCAAAAGGGAAGCACTGACATGACACCTAGTTCACTAAGTTGTTTTGGGCTAACATCACGGATGTTGCAGGTGATGTGTAAGTATTTATGTAGTATTCGTTTGTAGTTTATCTATCATACATATTTCTTTACAGTCTAATTAATTACTAATACATTGCCACAAACTATTCTTGTTCGCCTGCATGCACTTCTCCCACATTCCAAAGGTTAGTTAGAATAGAATGCCTCTCGGCATTAAGCTCGCCTATTGTGTGCCTAATTTGTATAAATTGGTGTTCAATAAATAATATAAACATAAATAATAACATGTATCTACGCACGCAATCTTGTCAGATAAAAAAAATTAAAAATAAATTCATCTTACGTGTAATACTCGTACAATACATATTAGAAAATATTTATTAATACCATAGTCATTAAAATGTTATTGTAAGCATATAGTAGCGACTCCGTTTCAGCTGCCTACAGGCACCTACAGGCAAGCCAGCCAACCAAGCGGGCATTTCTTTTATTTATTAACCGACTTCAAAAAAAGGAGGAGGTTCTCAATTCGACTGTATTTTTTTTGTTTTTTTTTATGTTTGTTACCTCAGAACTTTCGACTGGGTGAACCGATTTTGAAAATTCATTTTTTTATTTGAAAGCTGGTGCTTCCCGTGTGGTCCCATTTTAATTTGGTCAAGATCGGATTGGAAAGTGAAATAAAAAGATATTTAAAAACATATAAAAGAAGCCTTCAAAAATGTATGAAATAAAAAAAAATCTAACCCTAGAGTTGAAGGCGGTGCTTAAAGCAAGCAAAAATCACCGACGAGGGTTCGATTTTTTTTTATTTCATCCATTTTTGAAGGCGGTTTTCATATTTTTTTTATGGATCCTGCCTGACACGATTGGCTAAGTGGCAGGTGATTTGATACATCCAGTGAGCTGATAGGTATGTACATATTAGCTCACTGGATACACCTGTGTGGTCGTCGCCCTATTACTCCATCTCTACCGAAAACTATTTATCTTGTGAGTGCTTACGCTGGTCGTGTATCTTAAATGTGAATTACCTACTACGCTTGATTAATTGTATACTGGCAATTTTTCAACCTTCATTTGCGGGCACCTGCCAAACCAGTTTAGCTAGACAACGAACATTGTACATACAACGTGTACATACCATGCACGGAATGTACGTACTTATAATGCGCGGGACGGATCTCGGCGTGTCGTCGCCGCAGCGGGCGACCCGCCACGCGAATACACTATACAAGTACGGTGCGGGTGCGAGGAAGAACACTGACGAACCGCTGCGGCGGCGACACGCCGAGATCCGCTCCGCGCATTACGCATACTGACAAGACAATGAGCAACGTACAATAAAATAATGTTTACCTTATAAATAACTTCTTTTATTTGTAGTGTTCCGTATCCGTACGGGATCTTATTACTAAGCCTACGCCGCGCCGCGCCCCCGCCGCCGCCTATCCGCCCGTCTGTCTTATCTTTAAAGGGCTGTATCTGTCTGTTGAACCCTAAACATCGATGTGGTAATACATAGGTAGAGAGCGTTTCAACTAAATCTTCCCTTCGCCGTTATGTTGGATCCACTGATAGTGTCATTGTCAGTGCTTAAATTCGTGTGGCCAGATTGTGAAGATTATATTACCTAATAATGTAATCGGTATTTACCGTATAATAAATACGGTACATGAGGATAATTACGGGTAAATCTGTACCACTGTACACATAGCAACCCTCAAAGCTGTTTTGACAGATAGACAGTGGAGCCAACATAACGGCGAATGGAAGATTTAGTTGAAACCACGATGTAGGAAACTACATCGTGGTTGAAACGCTCTTTAGCCGATATATTATGTATGTATGACACATAATATGTGTAGGTAACTGTGGTAACAAATAATAAAAAAAATTAGGGGTCCCCATACAAGAAACATGTTATTTCAACGTTTTCTTGTTTTTGCTCTGTCGTAAACGCGGTAATATAACACGCAAGCGTCAAACATAGTGTGATTGATTAAAGTGCAAACTCTAAAGTAAAACAACGAATAAAAACCGGCCAATTACGTGGTGATACGGAACCCTCGGTGCGCGAGTCCATCTAGCACTTGGCAGGTTTATTCTTTACACGAGAAACTTCAGCATTGATCATTCAGCTCAGCACAAGGAGATTCAGCAACTCTAATTCCTAATGGTATAATGAATTTTACGGATAAGTTACTTCAGTACATTTCCCGTAAAGAATATGAGAACCGTTTAAAGCAATGCCGTTTAGAATTCATGTAATCTTATTTTATTTTATTACCGATCTATTGTTTGTCTGTTGGTAAAATTTTCTCATTGTTATTCTTTTGGTTAAGGTTTACTTTTCTTTTTTCTTAAATTTTCATGTTATGTTTCCTAACCCGTAATGAATGTAATCCTTAATCACCATCGTAAGTGGTCATGCTGTGTATAATTTGTATTATTTTATGTAAACCGACATGTGTAGCTGTCCTCCTCCTCCTCGCGAAATCACACTCAGTTAGGTGCAATGCCAGCAGATTTGCGGACTGTTGCTACGTTTGAAGACACCCAGGGTAGAGGATTCGGGAACAGAAGACAGTTTCACACCCTAGCGGTGCGACAAAGAAACTGAACTATATAACTTGTGCTTTTGATTTCCTGAAAAAATAAAATAAAACTTTAGAACGGGGGGGCTGTTACGATACGACTGATGCCGCGCTGTACTAGCTGTCGTTGCCTGTGGGCTTCCTTCTTCTTTCGTCTGATGGCGTCTCTCTCGACTGAAACGCTCCTGCCAGTGTGTCGTGTACAGTGGATTTTTGAACATCTTAACACACAGATCACTAGATTATTTCGTAATGCGAAACTAGCTGAATAAATTACCTCTGTCTGTATGTAACCTTCGGATATCCAAAGTTTCAAGAATCAAATCCGGGTATATGTCGAATTTGATTAATGATCAAGAATTAATGGGGTTCGGAATTTTTTTTGTCACAAAAGAACGCACAAATTGACCCCAATTAATTTTCAGTATGTTTCGCCACTTCGTCATCCGTCACTTTTTGTACCGTCACCGTCAGCGCTGTAGGTACCGCATCTGCTATTTTTGGCAAGCGAAACCTATACTATTGACACCAAAAGCTATTCCAGTTTCACAGCGTGACCATCAGCTTGTATCGAAGTTGCGCCGTGGTGGCTTGCGAGTTGCGACATCTTGTGGGCGGGAACTAAAAAATGCGGTAACCGACCGGGTACCGTTCGTTCGTGCACGCCTCGCCGACCTACTTCTCGCAACGCGTTCCGTTGACTGACGACTGCGCTGGCTGACATCGCTCAAATGCATCGAACGCATCGTACAGGTTGCTTCTCTTCCTCTCAATACGAATAAGACAGAGAGATGCGTATAGAATATTTTTGTTTGGTGCTCTCGATAACAGTAAAATGAGCGAATGTAATCTAAAGCAGAAATCACTAATTTTGACGTGATGATGTCACGTCTTATAAATTGATGAACACCGGCTGCACGCACGAAGAAGTGTAACGTTCCATCTAAACTTGTGTGTGCAAGCGAGAGCGCGATAGAGACCTGTGTGTGCAAGCGAGAGCGCGATAGAGAGGCATATACAATAGTAGAAAATACAAAATATATTTCTCCGTCTTTTGCGAGCCTCGAACCCGCGGTCCCTGCCACCATCACTGACCAGACGTGTTATCCACGCAGACTATCGACCGTGTACTTATCGCTGCAAATTTTCTCAACAGTATGTGAATTGCATGGAGCGACATCTAGCGTCCACATCTAGCGTCAATATTAACAGAAATACTTCAGCCAGCGGTATACTTGATTTAGCAGTTAGGTAATTGTTGCAACGTTGAACTTGTAGATGGCGTCATGTAAGTTGTTTAAATATAAATTAAACAAAAATTAATAGTCGTTATTTTCTCATATTTTTTATTAGTTATTATCACATCTTTATCATGTACTTAAATTAATTTTACATGGTAAATATCCGCCGGAACTGATTTACTTTATGACATCATCACGTAAAACTATCGTCCGTAAACCAACTTTACAGACAACCAATTTTTTTTTTAAGACATTGTCAATTTAGTGAATATTCATGATTTGAACGCAGTCTTGAATAAATAAAACCGTTTAAAACACATCATAACAAAATATAAAAAACATATACACATATCAGATATTTCAGAAACCGAAAATTTTATAAATTGAATGTAAACTATAGGATTGTCACAGACTAATTTGATTTTGACGTGATGACGTCACGTCTTATAAATTGATGAACACCGGCTGCACGCACGAAAAAGTGTCACGTTCCATCTGAGCCTGTGTGTGCAAGCGAGAGCACGTAACAAGCGATAGAGAGGCACAATCGGTATAGTCAAAATTACCATGGAAACGTCTTAAGAAGTAAAACTGTCAAGATCAGACAACAGAAGTTTATTGATGGCCAGTCACAAGATGATTAATCTTTCTACTGGAAATAGAATTAACGATCTTTGCTCTATGTACTACGATTATTCCACGTCATCACGTAAAACTATCGTCCGTAAACCGACTTTACAGACAACCAATTTTTTTTCTATTGACTTGCACTAAATTATAATATTATATAGGGATGTGGCTGGGAGTGCTGGAAGATTAACTGGTAGATTTTGATAGGCAATGTTAAGAGATCGAGGAGGAGTTTTGTTGTGTAGAGGACATGATCAGAAATGACTCATTATTTTGATAATTTCTGTCGCGATAATTGATATTGGTTATGAGGTTATGATGATATCACTGGTCGCGATATAACTTAACTTAGGCATTAGGTAAAATCAATGCGAATTTTTACCACCATGCAGTATTGTCGATCGAAACGTCCGTGTTTTTCGTCCATATTATAGCGTAGCACGGACACGAGGGAAACGTTAGGTAACATGGCATCTAGTTCTGCCAACGGATTGATGAGAGGTGATGTAGAATGTACCCAACCATGTTCATTGTATACGCAATGTCATTCATGCACACACCGGATATTCTCGTAAGTAAGCTGAAAACTTCATACATGTACCTACAACGTTACGTAACTTAATTATGATTTAAGTTACCTTTCCAAGACTAGAGACAAACTTGAAGTAAGCCTAATTACTTTGTCCTGGCTTTTCTTAAAGTGAAGGTACGTCTGGAGAACCTTATTAAACTCACTTGACGTTTATTTAACTAGAGTAGCCCCTTTTACACGCGTCGAGACAACTCTCGTACAAGGTTCTAGCAAGGCCTATAGCATGGTTATTATGTCATATGTTCTAATTCCCAGCCACACCCCTGAGATCACCCTGAGAGAATTGAGAATTGAGATATTCGAGGTCTTAAATAGTGCGACCTAAAATTATAAGCCTGCAACTATAAGGGAACTAAAGCCGGGTCGGGGTACTATAATTAACCAGTCTGTAATCGCGCTATTCACGATCGATGCGAACCTTGGAGGAAATATATGCGAAGCGAGCTCACTGCCTAGTCTTAAGTTGTTACGCGCGAATGGGCTGCTATAGAGGAAAACTTATCCCTAATCGACATAGAAATATCTATGGTCTCCGCCATCTCCATAGAAATCTTTGTGGTCCTCCTCCACACCGACATTGAAACTCTGACGTCTGTGTAGCTAGGTCAGCGCCGCCGTAGGAGTATCTGCGATCTCCCTTATCGACAAATAAATATCTGGTTCTCTCTCTTCATTGACTCCTCTACCCTTTGTTCTCTCTACAAATATCTGTGGTCTGTTCCATCTATAGGGATGTCTGTGATTGATCTCCCTTATCGACATAGAACTATCTGGTTCGCTCTCTCTCCATTGACTCCTCCGAGGACTCCTCTATCCTTGTTCTCCCTACAAATATCTGTGGTCTGTTCCACTAATATAGAGAAGTCTGTGATCGATCTCCCTTATCGACATAGAACTATCTGGTTCGCTCTCTCTCCATTGACTCCTCCGAGGACTCCTCTATCCTTGTTCTCCCTAAAAATATCTGTGGTCTGTTCCACTAATATAGAGAAGTCTGTGATCGATCTCCCTTATCGACATAGAACTATCTAGTTCTCTCTCTCCATTGACTCCTCTATCCTTTGTTCTCCCTACAAATATATCTACCTTGTCTGTGATCGATCTACCTTATCGACATAGCAATCTCGTGTGCTGTGGCAACGTCTATGATCTCCCAACTACATAAATATCTTTAGTTCCGCCTCTGCCACAAATGGCAAGACATGCAAAAGCATTGCCGTACATAGTTTTTCATGGATATCTTTACTATCCTTTACCTTCAGCTGACGAGAGGGAGAAGCACTCAGGCGCGCACGTCACGCAGAAGGGCCCTGCTAGCTGCGTCGCGCGCGTGGCGAGTATCTACGAGTGGATCGCGGGGCGGAGGGGGGAGGGAAGCGACGCGCGAGGGCGGGCGACCTCGCGTTCGAACGAGGCCGCGCTCCGCATCGCTAGCCAACCAACGTCGTCGACGCGAAGGAAGACACTGGCTATGCTGTGGGTTTTATTTATAGGTTCACTTAGAAATGGGCCGAACTACATGAATCGGAATGATATCATAATAGGTATCATCATTCTCAATTTTGTATTTTTTTTCATTTTTCATAACCTTGCTTGATGTATATTCAATTATTTTCCCACTTACCTAGCTCAATATGCAAAGCAAATACTGTGGTGGCACTTGTAGAGAACGCAATGCAAACAGGTCGGTCACGAATTCTCACTGAAGTCGTGTCGTGCGTGCGTGAGTATGTATGGGCGTGCCAGTACCGTACAGGAGTAACTACCCAAGTACCGTAGGTCTACAATTTGCAAATAAAGTACATAATATATTCACTTCTTATGCTAACTCATATTAATGAACTCCTCCTAACTTCTTATGAATAAAATGTATTCGTATTATCTTGTTATTCCTACTCTCTAACCATACTATTCTGGCAGACGCTTCCATATTTCGTTGCCTTAGTTTCATATTTTTTTTTATTTAAATTTGTTTAGGGCTTTTAACAATAATTTGTTAATATCAGCCTCATAGTACTCATCTTCTCCATCCCTTAGAGCCCAGAGTCCCTAAGGGATAGAGAACGCTCCACGAAATTCAACACAATTACTAAATCCCTCTCACTTGTTCTTGGCAACAGTTTATGTATGCTAAAAAATAAATTGTGTCTTCGGAATAACCTTAGTCTATTACATCTGCAGAGCCTCATTCATTGGCCTCTTGAGAACCCACCATTTCTAAGTCTGTCAAACAAATCTCAAGTGTTTGGAAGAGTGGGTTTTCCGAAACGTTTAACCTGGATGTCCTCAGGCGTCGTATTAACAAGCTAGCTGTAATAGTCCGCCAAATTGCTGTCATAGCACTTCGCTGAACGTGATTTCGCGAGTTTAGATCGATTTGGCTGTTCTGCTTCTCAAGATACCTACACCATTGGTGGTGATTTTCATTAAAAAACAACTCCCTACTGCGGACTACACCGATGAAACATATCGTGTAGTACGCAGAACGCACCGACAGAAAACTAGCGAATGCACTGATGTGACGATTTACTTCAGTCAGTCAGTTACTACGCGTGTATGCGTCTACTGCTGAACATATGCCTCTCTAATTTTCCTCCAGTCCTGCCGGCCTTCAGCGGTACGGAACCACTGCTTTCCGCGATTTACTTAACTGCAGTATCCACTTCTACTTCATTACAAATGACCGCTATTTCTAGAAGAGCTCTGTGAAGTTAACAGAACAGCGTACGGCACTGAATTGGAACTTCCAATACAGTTGCGTACGCTGTTGATCACACTTTCACCGTCGTCGTCGTAGGTACTGACGAGCGAGAAAGAGATGCAGTGTGTCGAGCGAGGATCTAATATCAGAGAGCTCTAATGTCGGTCATTTTGCTTGACACATTCTTCACGACCCGCCGACGACGCGCGAAGGCGAAGGTGCCCGTACTTTTATTTTATCCTGACTGTACTGTTATATATAATCCACAATAATCAGACGAAACGCTACAAACGTTGTATGAAAATGAATTCTTCATACAAAATTGTCCGGTGGCGAAACGCGACTAACCTGCCCGTGGTTAGACTGTGTGTGAACGGTAAGATGCTTCTGAAAGACACACGGCTTCGACACATTTAAAAACTCAAGCACGCCGCGCTCGGTAGATAAATGTAGAACTGTAGCATACTGTAGGCATAGATAGCGGTTTCGCAATCGCGTGTGGGACGCTGCTCGTCTCGACAGCATTGTTTACAAACATACGGAGTACGGACATTGGTTCGTTTGCGGAACGACGACGACGGGTTCAGTTGTGAAGAATCATCAAACTAATAAAAAATCTGTGAGGGATGGTCATCGAGTAAGTTACTTTCTTTGTTTGTAGACTCTATGTATGATACTAAAACTAAATTGATGATTTTTAGAAATCTTTTTGTGTATGTATGTACAGTATGTATGTTCCTCCTTATCTGTTAAACCGATAATCCGAATTTGATGAAACTTAGTACAAGCACATTTACCTACGCGAGACACAGGATAGGCTAAATAAAATTCAGTTCAGGTTACGCTAAGATGCAGCTCTCATATAAACCGAATTGTTCCGTGCGCCGAAATAAAGGTACGGTGCTTGGCGGGCTTACTTATAGTTTCTTATTTTTAAATACGAATTTTATGCGAACGAAGCCGCAGGCAAAAGCAATATATCCGCCGTCCAACTGTTGGCTTGGCTCTCGGCTTGGCTAGTAGAAGTTATTATGGCCAGGCCAGCAAGCGTGTAGTAATTTTGGCATGGAGGTAGAAAGCCCGGTTTGTGGTTTCGCGTCCATAATATTGATATCTGCCTAGTAGGTATGTCTACCTAGTAAGCCGATTTGTGGTTAGTATTTGATCGCAACGGAGCATGCCCTTCAGCACAGCTTACGGTTAATCTAAGATTCACTAGGACTACACGACTTATGATGGCTAATCCGTGGCTGTGCCCACGAACAGGCACATCACACACAGCACGGCTTATGTTTAGTGTCTAGGACGTACGCGGTTGTGCCAAGGCATAGTAGCCCAGTAAATAGAGACCAAAAGAGGGGGGTTACCTTACAAACGGTCCGGTAGTTCTAAATTTTGGATATGTTGTCTAGGATGGTTAGAAGTATTTAAAATATAAAATGCACAATTCCCCCCCCCCTCCGCGCCCGCCGCCATATTGAAAAAACAAAAAAAAATCGGCACTTTCTTCCGATTTTTGCTTATATCTTCATTTACGTGCATTTTAGCTATGAAAAACCTTACTCATTGTTGTACATAATTAAATTTCCTATAAGTAACATTTCAAATTTTGTTTCTAAGACTGATACTTAAGGAGATATGAACTTTTAAAAGAAACAAATTTTCCGGAAATTTGGCAAACTTCTAACTTTAGAACGCTGTAATTAAGTTACGGCCTATTCTAGGAAAAAAGTATCACAATAAAATTTGTAGGGAATTTAATTGCCTACAAAACGCATGTACATTTTTTTTAACCAACCCTACGGAGTGGGGGGTAAAAACAAAAGTTTAAACAACGGAATATTGCTTTTTTTGCTATTGTGATGCCAGGTGATCTTGTATCTAAAAAAATCACTAATAACTTTGCAGTTTTGGCTTGAATTTGGAGTTTATACCAATCCTACTTGAGTTTCTTACATGTTACAGCGCAATGCTCATGAAGTCACTCATGAGGCAGGCACTATTTCACTTTAGTCCAAAATGAATGTAGAGACCAAAAGAGGAAGTTTACCTTACAAACGGTCCGGTAGTTCTAAATTTTTGATGTTGTCTAGGATGGTTAGAAGTATTTTAAATGTAAAATGCACAATTTCCCCCCCTCCGCGCCCGCCGCCATATTGACCCCGTATACCCTTCAGCCCGGCCTGTGGCTTGTCTTGGATGCCCAGGAACAAATACTTCAGCACATCTAGAGACGAGCGAGGAGACGAGACTTTTGTCTACACCAGCGGTTCCCAATTATTTTCGGCTACGGAACCCTAAATGATGGTCCTTCTGTTGGCGGAACACCGAGTCAATAAAAAAAGTTAATTAGCTATTGCGTACATAAAATATGTCACTATACCTAATTTTTTACACTAAATTGTTGGCGAATTATCATGTTTGGTTTGAATAGTAATCTGTGAACACTATTAAGCAATCTGTGGTATAGTTTGAAATTAAAAACATATTACACGTTTTTGATTAGGGAGAGCGTTTTGTGCTTTTTCCGGCTGTAGCCCACGGAACCCCTGTGACTCTTCCGCGGAACAACAAGGTTCCTCGGAACACGTTTTGGGAACTGCTGGTCTAGAGCAACTTATTGTAGATAGTTGCTCCTTTGTCTGTGGTCTTATATACCTAATTATAATGTCGGCCGTTATGCGAAGTGCGTATACGCACGGTGCGTGAGATGTGTATGACAAGAATCTTCATGGGCCACATTTATAAGAACCTAATGCATAGAACAAAAACGTGATCTGTGGAACAAAACACGCGATCAAAGGCAGGCAGCCTTATTGGTATTACAGTAAATTATTCTAGTAAGCCAGATTTGGGTACGTGAAACTAACGAACGACACGGTCAGTCAGTGCGCGAAACTGACACCCGTAATACGGTAATAACATCTACCTTTGCAAAACAGTTGTCAGCCTCGATAGCTCAGTGGCGCAGACAGTCGACTGTGGCTGGTCCGCCGCCGGTCAGTATTTGGATGGGTGACCGCTCGACCGTTGGTGGCTGACCGTGGTTCGGATTCCACGTAAAACTGTAGGTCCCTTCCCTTCTTACCTTACTAGGTGGTAGGGTACAACCCGCCCGGGTTGCTACCACCACCGCACTGAATGAAAAGTCGGTCGAAACGGCTATGTAAATAGTTTGTGTTTTCCGTCCAGTTCAGTGTAGCCGGCACGACCGAAGGGAAGCACTGACGTGGCACCTCGTTCACCCGGTGTTATGGGCTGACATCACGGATGTTGTAGGTGAGTTAGCCAACCGTGTCAGTTTCCATAAAAAAAAAAAATAAACATGACAGTGAGAGATTTTACTGAGAAAGTGATGCGATCGGGACTAGCGAGCTAGTTGGCCGTTCGGGTCCGCGAGACCCCGGAAGCGCGTTTGCCTGGCCATGCGTGCGTGCGCGTTCCGTCAGTCTCGCGCGCGTGTAGGAAGCAAAACCGCTCGAGCGTAGCGCACTCCGCCCGCACGCGAGCGGGCGCGCGGGCGGGTCGATATCGCCAATAGCACCCACCTAGGGTTTCCATCTCCATGTTGGTAAAGTAAAACTAGGACAAGAAAATCTAAAACCCCTGACATTTTGGACAAAAACCCGGATACAATATAAACATGTATTAATAATTAATTTTCTTAGCATTATTAGGGAAGAGAAACTAGCATGGGTTCGCCGAGCCGAGACCCGGGAAACGGACATTTGGCGCGGTATTTAAAAACCTAGGACGATTGAAAACCCCCGCCCGGACTTCCCCGGACACCCTAAAAACCCTGATCCTGTCCGGGGAAACCCGGACGGATGGCAACCCTACACCCACCGGCGGCGAGTGGCCGAGTGGTTTGGGCATCGGCTTCTCATGCGAGAGGTCCGCGTTTCGAATCCGGTCGGCGCGTGTACCAATGAGTTTTTTCTGACGAAAAAATATACGTGCATAAGCATACACCTGCTGCTTCATCGTTCGGAACCGGTGTAAAACTGTAGGTCCCTTCCCTCGCCCCTTACTAGGTGGTATGCTCAAATTTGTAGCCGACTGGGCTGATATCACCGTACTGGATGTAAGATGGCCGCATAGCAGCCTCGGTTGTGTTCTCCTCCTCTAGTCCAGTATAGCCAGCAATCCAGGGAAGTCTCCGGTATGGCACCTACCTTCTCGGAGGTGATATTGGCTGGTCGTAGCATGCGCTTTGGCCCCTCCGACTCAGCCACCCATAACGGATTACATAAAAAAAACATAGCGCATACAAGTGAGGCGACCACTCACTCACTAAGTCACTACCAATATATTCTTCGACTTGTAATTACCCGACTACGGCGAAGCTAAAACAACGAACCGGCCAAGTACGAGTCGAACTCGCGCACCGAGGAGGGTTCTGTTTTAATTGGACCGTTTTCATTATATTTTCGTTTTACTTTATAGAGTTTGCACTATAATCACACCAAGTTTGACGCTTGTATGTACCGTTTTTACGCTAGAGCAAAAACAAGAAACACGTTTCTTATATGGGGACCCCCCTAAATTTTTTACTTTAAGTTTTTTATATTATTTGTTAGTGTCCGCCATAATATAATAAATAACACATGTTTTGTGAAAATTTGAACTGGCTACCTACCTACCTATTACAATTCAAAAGATAAGTTCAAGACAGTCCTTAATTTGAAGGTAGGACAGACAGACGGACGGACAGACGGCGGCGGGGCGTAGTCTTAGTAATAGGGTACCGTGTGGATACGGAACCCTAAAAAGCAAGGGTTATTTTATATTATTACAACTAAAAAAAAAAACTGCGTTTTTAGGTTTCCGTATCCCGTACGGAAGCCTATTTATTACTAAGCCTCCGCCGTCTGTCTGTCCGTCTGTCCGAGGGCTGTATCTCTTGAACCGTAATAGGTAGCCCGTTGAAATGTTCACAGAATATGTGTTACTATGGCGGATATAACAACAAATAAGAAAAAGTAAAAAATTCACGGGGGTTCCCATAGAAGAAACCAAAATGTTTATGCGCGCGCGCCATCTACCGAATAGATTATGAAGCAGTTTAACTAATCATGACATTTAACTAATATGAAGCATTTCATAACACGCCATCTAGATGACGTGAGTGGCGCTAATCATGACATGGCGATACCGGAAACCTCGGTGCGCGAGTTCGACTCGCACTTGGCCGGTTTTTTGTATCCGTGTTTTACTTCGCCACCAGCACCAAAACCTCCGTATGACAGCTGTCATTATTTTGCACTGACAACACTATGAAGTAAAACATAATAAATCTAACCGAATGTTCATAGGGTGAAAAAGCGGAAAATCTGTACGGTCGACCGGCCGACCGACCGACCGAACGCGCCGCCCGCCCGCCATCGATTCATGTTCGCTTATAATAAGCCGAGAACAACCTGAACAACTCATCCAATTCATGTGGATTTTTCACTGTAGTTTGCTAGCCTTTAGATGAAAATATGTGGTGAGGATAAGTCGATGATATTTTGTCGCGAAGCGAAGTCGCCGGAACAGCTAGTGCTAAATAAATAAAGAAGAACACTTATTAATTATTATATCTATGCTTGATCTATGTTTATTACAAAGAGTTTGTATTACGTCGCTGACGTAATACAAACTCTTTGGTTTATTATAAATGAAATCAAATAAAAAATCAAAATAACCAGCTTTTGCCCGCGGCTTCGCTTCGCGTTACTTTTTTCTCACAGCTCAGGCCGCCGATGACGTAGCCTTATGATGACAGAATATAATATACTGAAAACCGAATGTTAATCGATAAAGTGGTTCTCGAGCTATAAGGATATTCATATACAGGGTGTCCCAAAACTCGACGTCCAAACGAAAGGAGGTCATAGAGGAGGTCATTTCCAATCAGAATCACCCTATTTGTAGTTATCCATTTCTCAGTCGTTTAGAAGTTATAGCTCTTTTTCTGGGTTTTTCTAATTACAACCCCAATTTTCGAATAAAAAATCGTAAAAAAAATTACATGTAACTTAGGTTCATTAAATTTTTTGGGGTTTTATTGCAATTAGTGTAGCTTTGTGAAAACATTTGTTTTATAACATTTTCTTTCTTATTCCAATAGTAAAGCCTATTTCAATTAGAATTTTTCATTAATTCATCAATGAAGCCTTGACTTTGATTGAAGTTTACTTTAAAAAAATGTACTACAGGAAAGTGAACCTGCTTTGCAAAAACATGTACAGTTCATACGGATTCCAGAAAGGTACAATTCATTAGATTCATTACCATAAAACTTAATCTTTAAGAGGAAGATATGAATGAAACAACTAATCCGGTCTAACAAATTTAAAAGCGTTAGGTACTTTCTTAGAAGAGAACAATGGAGGGCCTCTCCGTTGAACCCGTGAAAACAATGGGACCGGTCGCCAACATGTTTCACCTACCCCCTCCCCTCCCCTCCCACGCCTTTAAGCCGTTCATCTGCGCCTGACCCACTCTTTCAGTTTAAGTGACTCGCTAGCTTCTTGTAACATCGTCGTTCCGCTATTCTATCATATTTTGTGTATGCGAATACATGATATTGTATCTCTCTTTTATGGACGGATTGATACAAAAACGTGACCTGCCTGAACGGCGCAGTGCGGCGGACTGAGTGCTCGCGAAAGAGTGTGTGCCGAATGCTCACAAATAGCGCGCCTCAAGTCGGTGCGTTGTATGCCACTTCCCGATACTTTTTAATTCGTTGGGATCGACGGCGAAGAAGAAGTGCTCGACGTGCTCCACCTACTCGATGGGTACCAGGAATTTCACCTTGAACGTGTGCGTTGTGTACATTTATGAACACTCTATGATCGGGATAGCGTTCGCGTTCCGGGTACCAATCGCAGTATTCCCTCGCAGCATTACGAGCGTTGTCGTCACATAAACCGTAAATAAAATGCATTTCTGCATATTCACGGGGCGTGTAGGCTGCCATCTCTACGCAGTTTTCAGTTCAATTCCAAATCACAAGCGCAGGTTAAACACACAGGATAGGGATCAAAGTTCGTAAAGAATAGCCAAATCGTATGTAAAGAAAGAAAAAGAAAACAGAATAGCGGAACGGCGATGTTACAAGCAGCTAGCGAGTCACTGAAACTGAAAGAGTGGGTCAGGCGCAGATAGGTGATGAATGGCTTAAAGGCGTGGGAGGGGAGGGGCGGGGGTAGGTGAAACATGTTGGCGACCGGTCCCATTGTTTTCACGGGTTCAACGGAGAGGCCCTCCATTGTTCTCTTCTAAGAAAGTACCTAACGCTCCTTACCCTTAACCCCACCTTATAAGTTACTCTATGCTAACGCTTTTAAATTTGTTAGACTGGATTAGTTGTTTCATTCATATCTTCCTCTTAAAGATTAAGTTTTATGGTAATGAATCTAATGAATTGTACCTTTCTGGAATCCGTATGAACTGTACATGTTTTTGCAAAGCAGGTTCACTTTCCTGTAGTACATTTTTTTAAAGTAAACTTCAATCAAAGTCAAGGCTTCATTGATGAATTACTGAAAAATTCTAATTGAAATAGGCTTTACTATTGGAATAAGAAAGAAAATGTTATAAAACAATTTTTTTTACAAAGCTACACTAATTGCAATAAAACCCCAAAAAATTAAATGAACCTAAGTTACATGTAATTTTTTTTATGATTTTTTATTAGAAAATTGGGGTTGAAATGATAAAAACTCAGAAAAAGAGCTATAACTTCTAAACGACTGAGAAATGGATAACTACAAATAGGGTGATTCTGATTGGAAATGACCTCCTCTATGACCTCCTTTCGTTTGGACGTCGAGTTTTGGGACACCCTGTATAGACGTACGTTATACGGTCGTAGAAACTTCACTTTATTTGGAATTACATACTTATATGTATAGATTGCAGGTAATTTCCAGTTCAAGTAGAATTCCATATAAAAACAAAGCAAAAAATAAAACCACAAAAACTATATTCAACCGAACGCAAAGGTCACCAGAGTCAGGTCTGAAAAAAATGTTGACTAAGTACATCTAAGTACGAACATAATAATTGTGTAAACATCTATTATTACGAAACCTTGATAAGTGGCCCGAGTCTCCGGCGCGGCGTGTTGTGCAGACAAAGTCACCGAAGACAAGGCACGAAGCACGTTACGTAAAACATTGTTGGCTAGTGTTCTACTCGTTTGAAGTACTGAGTATTGTCTGTGTAGGTACCGAGCTGAGCTTCCATTCCACTCACTAGAGACAAGGCCAGGCCATCATGGAGTTATATTATTATAACGCCTTTGCAGTGATATTTCGCCTTTCCTTTTATTCTTTACTAGCGTTTGCCCGCGGCGGGCGTAGCTCGCGTGAAATTCGTATTTAAAAGGTAGAAAGTAAGTGAGCCCGCTACCGTACCTTTATTTCGGCGCGCGGAACAAATATGTTTGTATGACAGAATTCTTTGTCTCGTATAGGTAAATGTGCTTGTACTAAGTTTCATCAAATTCGGATGATCGGTTTAAGAGTTATGGAGGAACATACATAAATACAGAAAAGATTTCTAAAAATCATCAATTTAGTTTTAGTATCATACATACATACATAGAGTCTACAAACTCAGTATCTTACTCCATGATGACCATCCCTTACAGATTTATTATTAGTATTGATTGATTGATGATTAATCATTCGTATGGGTAGTACACTAACATATAAAGTTATTAGTCCCCCCGTATATTATTTCTCTATGACTAAACTTCATTTTGTCATATTTTTGTTTTACAATCCGGTTCGATTACGTCAAGAAACTTAGAAGAATTTTCTTTTTTAACGTTTTTTATTACAATACCTTGTGACTACATAGCTACATTATAGACACCGGTTACAGAGTTAAAAAATACAGCTTGAGAACTAGAATAACTAAAATAGTTTCAGTTGAAAATTATACCCACATAAAATCGAAAGTAAAAGTAAAAATAAATCAGATTTTGTATGAAATAATGTGAATTCGATCAACGTCACGCCTGTTTTCCAATAGGTAGTCAGACACAACGGATCTCCACGTGCCACGGTCCCGATTCCTGAAACACCTCCGCGCCGCCCCTTCCACACTCTTGTGTTCTACATACTCGCCGCATTTGAGCGCGTCATACATTTTAAATCGTATAGGACCTTTTAGAATTGGTCAGTTGTAGCATGATAGTAATGAATGATAGTGTTCGAGTTGGTGGATCAAGGACAAACGGACAAGGGCGTAGGACAAAAATAGCCTAGTCCTAAAAGTGATCTACATCGATTTGAAATTAAAACACGTTTAGTAAAGTAAGGTAAGATAGATTGACAAGCCATTGATATTATAAAATAACAATAAAATAACATAACACAACAATTGTATTGTAAAATACAATAACAGTCGGGACTAGGTTTTTTTTATTAAAAGCGCGACATGTGGCACCAAACGCCCCATGGGGCGCATAAGGTGTTTAACGACGCCCATGGATATTCGGTCGTAGGCGGTTGCGAATGCCATGTCGGCCTGACAGGTTTCTATCCACGCCACTCGTGAAGGACCCGAGACTGGGGGGAAATAAGTATGTGTTCAGGGAGAGCATTCCAGAGTTTGCCGGTTCTCTAGATAAGTTTATAAGAAGGAGAGGTTTGTTATAATATCAAATTGCACAAGACCAATGAAAAAAAAAATTTCACGCTGGATGGCCTTCTAGCTGCTGCATCCACCAGCTAGATCGCCTTGATTGATTTAAATACAGGAATATAGAAACTTACGGGGTCGTCGTCGGGAAGAAAATCAACATCCATGATGCCACAACTGCCACAAAGGTGATGTTATGAAAATGACCAACCATACTAAACACCCTAATGACAACATAGTCCTAAATGTAGATGAATTCTACTAACTAACTTCAATGTTCTATTTTAATATACTACTGCGACACTGTTCAAGAATATATTTGACGATCAATAAAGCTGGTAACGTGGTCAGTAGTGCTTGTATGTAACATTTGCAGTGCTTGATAGATATCTATAAAACACATAACTGCTTCACACATACATACAGAAAACACAAATTTGGAAAGCCATCCTCATCTATAATGGTATTTCTTCCAGTTCGCACTTGAATGTTTCACCCGTACATATAGTAGCAAGAGATTTGTTAGAACCTGGCTAACCTTTGGATGATCCAGACGTGTATGTGGCAAAATAAGTTGGTAGTAAGCAATTCAATCCCGTCCTATATCCTCAGCACTCTTCGCGGAGAGAGACTCAGCGCCATTTTGTTGTTGACATTGGGCTTTTGAGAACCCATCGGTTCACCGCTCGCACCGCTAGGGTGTGGAACTGTCTTCCGGCGAGTGTGGTTCCCGAATCCTTTAACCTGGGTGTCTCTACAAACGTCGTCGTGTTAACAGACAAGATAGCCTAACAACAGTCCGCAAATCTGCTGGATTGGCGCCTAACTGAGCGTGTTTTCGCGAGGAGAGGTGATTTTGGCTCTGTCGACTGCACCATTGGCATAGCCAACCAAGCTGGTTTACATAAAAAATTCTCCGGTAGAAGCAAGATATTGCTTTGCCGATTTTAACATTGCCAACTATCCCAAGATCTTGCCGCGTCCTCGCCGCAATAATTTGCGCAAGATTCATGGCATCGACCCTCAGCCGTCATCTGTGCCTAACGATGCCCTTTTAATAAAGGCTCGCCATCGCACCCTTCTGATTAGCCCCTGCCTGCCCATGAAGACTTCAAACAATTCCAGTGGACGTACGACCTTCATACGATTTGCGTAATCCGACTTTAGAAAGCATCAGGCCGTCTAAACTTTGGTGGCCTCGATGGTGAACCAGTCCTTTAATTTTGCCCGTACGCTTGATAACTTTCAGTTTATAGACCTATATTCTTCGATTTCCGTCTACGCCTATATTATATAGCAGTCATCCGACGGTAGAAATTCCGCGTGCTCTAAAATCAGTACGTTTAAACTTTAATGCCCCACAACTTTGCCGACTAATAATCTAGCTCTTCAGGTTGCCAATATGCGTCAAAACCGATGGTCAAAACTGGATAGACCAATTTTTGGCTCGTGGGCTTGGTTCTGTATTTGCTGACTGAGGTCGAGAAATATGGTTATAACGACACGCAATGCCCGATATGTTTAAGTCATTGAACTAGTTTAACTGCTTCAAGAAATACTTTGTAAATGATAATGATTTTTAAAATATGGCAAGATTCTTCCAATCATAATCATGATCAAAAATTTTTAATTTGTCCTAATATTGGTTTACATTTTATGCCGTGTATCACGGTTGTGTCAGCTAACTTAGTCTAGAAAGAGCTCCTATGTACCCGATTATAAGAGTGATCTAAATCATCTTGAGCAGTGATGCCACATGTCGCACCACCTCTAAAAGACGTCGGTATTGTGTCAATAACGCGACCGCAAATTTCACGCAGAAAACTTTCGTCGCTGCCGTCACGTTAGTTGACAAAACAAACCGAAAATGCCATCCGGCCTCCTCGGCCTCCAGCGCCATGTACCAGATGTTCATTCTTAGGCCTCTGCCAGCCGAAACTCGGGGCAGGTAAGGCCGGAATGTGAGGTCACTGGCTCAAAAAATTTAGTGTGTGTATGTGTCCGCATAAAATACATAAATATTCGAAGGACCAGGCATATAGCCAAAATATAACAAAATAAAGGATGGAGTATCACTCACGTCTGAAGGATTTTCTACGCCGCCGCCGACTGGGAACTGCAGGCTCCTGGATATGGGTCTCCTCCTCCGGGACTCGACCGCGATTTGCCTAATGGGGGGCCCCTCGCACTACACTGTTCTCCAGACTCGTAAACGTAAGCAGCACTCCTTCGACAACAACTCCGTAGAAATAGTTCAATATTCAATTAAATTAAAACCGCCCGCGAATGTAGCTGAAGAGTGACGTCGCGCCCGCCCGCGCACGCCCAAGGTCAAACTCCAACTGTCGAGCTTGTGCAACGTCACGGATGCCGCTGGCGTGGCAGCGTCATCAATCCTCTGCAGATCCGTCTCTCTCCTTCATGTCCGTCATATCCAATGTCAGAAGGAGAGGAGAATATACATACATAAGCAATAAATAATGCGTGTTTGTGTACTTATGTATGAACCGCGAGTTTTAATGCGCGAATTGGGATGGCAGGAACAAACACTGAATATTAAACATCCCCCCGCCCGAGAAAGGGTGAAAACCCTTTATCAATTAAAGATATAACTTAAAATAAACCGCAAAAAAACCAACACCAAAATAAAACAAAATAATAAACAAAATTAATCCTAACCGCTAAAACTAATTTTAAAGACTCTATTTAGGTGTTTACAGGCAGTCTACAAATTTTGACTACCGGCCTAGTTAGCTCCCCTTGGGGAGTTCTAATCACGACAACTCTCACTACGCCATCTTTGCCAGGCAAGAGTTGAAGGATTCTACCTCTCTTCCACTGTAGAGGTGACATTCCGTCCTCCTTTATTAAAATTAAATCGCCAACTCTAGGTGGATCGGTTGTATTAAACCATTTGTTCCGCATTTGCAGCGTATGTAAATATTGATTTTGCCAGACCTTCCAAAACCGTTGTGTTATGGATTGAAGGAGTTCAAATCTACTCAACCTATTTTTGTTTATGTTCTCCCACTCATACTCCGGGACAGCCAATAGGGGTCGGCCGACCAAGAGGTGAGCTGGAGTCAGAGTCTCGAACTCCGCAGGTTCCGATGAAATTGGACACAACGGTCGGGAGTTCAGCACAGCTTCGATCCGCGTAAACACTGTGGTGAGCTCCTCAAAGGTGAGAACCTGTTCCCCTATAACACGTTTGAGCAGCGTTTTCGCGGATTTTACCGCCGCTTCAAACAAGCCGCCAAAATGAGGTCCGCCAGGCGGGTTGAAGTGCCAAACTATACCGCGTAGGGACACTTCTGCGCCAATGGCATCCTGCACCGCTTTATCTCTTAAAAATCTTTGGACCTCATTAAGGTGGCGGTTACTACCGACGTAGTTGGTTCCGCAATCCGATCGCACGAAACTAGGTAAGCCGCGCCGAGACACAAATCTAGTAAGGGCCGAGAGGAACCCTTCGGTCGACAGGTCGCTAACCACTTCCAGATGGACCGCCTTCGACGCCAAGCACACAAAAACACAAAGGTATGCCTTTAACACCTTAGCGTTTCTGATGCCTGATGTCTTGATCGAGAAGGGGCCAGCATAGTCTGTTGCCACAGACTGAAAGGTGCCACCGGGAGTTACTCTATCCGCAGGTAAATCACTCATTTTTGGTTCATCTGGCTTTGCCCGGAGGCGAAAGCATCGAATACATTTGTAAATGCGACTCCTAATTAACTGCCGCGCCGAAAGAATCCAGTAATGCTGCTGGAGTATCGCCTGTAATGCAGTAGGACCTGCGTGACAGTGTGCCACATGATGGTGGTCCACTATCAACTCCGTTAGGTGGCTGCGCTTTGGCAGGAGCACTGGATGTTTGGCCGCGTAGGTAAGATTGGAGTGTCCTAACCGCCCGCCTACTCTCAGTATACCGTCGCAGTCTATAAAAGGCATGAGGCGCCTGGTAAGTACGCTACAAGTTTTCTTTTCTTTTATGAGTGCCATATCAGAGCAGAATTCCTCATACTGGACTATTTTTATCCAGGTTATGAGCGCATTTTTGCGCTCTACCGCTGAAACCGGCCCAAGGAGTTTGTTTTTTGGATGCCGCAGGTTGTAAACAAATCTGCAGCAGTAGGCCGTCACCGCTTGTAATTTTGTTAGGGTACTACAACGTAAGAGAAGAGACAAGTCCTTGACATCACAAGCGTGAACTGCGACTGGCTGCTTTTTCAAGCCTGGCAAATTATCCGCGGGCACAGTAGGTGCCATATCGCCAGGCCACGAGTCCCGTGGCTCCGCTAGCCACGAGGGTCCCCACCACAGTTCGTGTGTCAATATTTCAGAAGCGAGACAACCTCGACTAGCTACGTCCGCAGGGTTCTGTGCAGTGGGCACGTGTCGCCATTCGATAGCGACTCCGCAATTAGTGATTTGCGACACTCTATTGCCCTCAAATGTTTGCAAAATATGAGGCGGTGTCTTAAGCCAGCACAACACAATCGTGCTGTCCGACCAACAGACGATTTCCGCGATATTAATCGCGTTCCGAAATGAGTTGACAACATAACATATGAGTCTAGTTAGGAGCGCCGCGCCGCTCAACTCCATTTTAGGTATGGTTAATTTTGATTTTAATGGCGCCACGCGAGATTTCCCCATGATCAGTGATGTTAACACCGCACCGTTAACATCCACTGCCCTCAAATACACTGCGGCACCGTATCCCAATTCAGACCCGTCTGAGAACCCATGCAACGAATAATGAGTTTCGTCATCCAGTAAGACCCACCGCTTTAGTTTTAATTCACATATGTGTGGAAGTTCATGGAGAATATTTTCCCACTCACGAGCTATATCTGCCGTGGGTGCTTCATCCCACGATGTTTGCTGTGACCACATTTTCTGCATTAGAACCTTAGCTTGAAATAGCACTGGTGCTAACCAACCCAATGGATCAAAGGTCCTAGCTATGGTTGATAAGACCGCTCTTTTTGTACAACCTTTGTTCTCCGGCGCAGAAAACTTGTAGGTGAAGTGGTCACTCGCAGGGTCCCACTGGATACCTAATAATTTTACGAAGCTCGGACCGTCTGAAGGATCGAACTCGTGTGGCACCTCCCGGTATTCGACTGGGATGTCCGAGAGTAGCTCAGGCACGTTCGCTGCCCATTTCCTCAACTCAAAGCCCCCGCGTTGCAGCAACCCGATTAGCTCACGCTTGAGCTCGCGAGCATCTTCAAACGACCCCGCACCAGTCACGACGTCGTCCATATAGACCGAGGAGCGTAGCACGCGCGCCGCGAGCGGGTAAGCCGTCTCGTGATCCTCGGCTAGCTGCTGTAGCGCTCTAATGGCCACATACGGGCTCGACTTGAGGCCGTACGTATTTGTGTTCAATTGGAACAGCTGAAGTGGCTCATCCGGAGCTTCCCGCCAAAATATAAGTTGTAGGTATCTATCATCCGGATGAATTAATACTTGACGGAACATCATGCGGATGTCCGTCACGAATACAACTTTGTGAAGTCTAAACTGACAGATTATGTCTACTATCTCCGTATATAATTTTGGACCCGCGTGTAGACAATCATTGACCGAGTAACCGCTAGTTGTTTTGCAACTTCCATCAAAAACTACTCGAATCTTACCGTTAGGATCCGAGGATTTAAAAATTCCATGATGTGGAATTATGTAGTGCTCTTTAAGCGCTACTTCTTCCGCCCGCAAGTCGCACCGAGTCATGTGCCCTAAGTCCATGTACTCCCGCATGAATGCCACATATTTTTCTCTAAACAACTCTTGGGACATTAGTCGTCTTTCCATGGCGTAAAATCTCCGCAGCGCCACAGACCGAGAGTCACCTAATTGTGGTCTATCCTTTTTCAAAGGTAATCGCACGACATAACGACCCGCGTCGTTCCGTGCGTGAGTTTCCCGAAAGAGTGTTTCACATTCAACATCTTCTGGCGCTTCCACCTTGGTGAGAGGAACATCTTCGGCTCTCCAAAAATTCTCTAAGATTGAATCTAAGGTAGGGAGAGCCGAGACAGCGTGTAGGGATTCCGCAACCGCGATTGTAGCGCCCGCGCGCTTCTCTGGTCTCCTGCCCCCGCCCGCGCAGGAAACAGGACCCATTAATATATAACCGAATATTGTGGGAACTGCATAAGGCATGCTCCGCTCCCTATTCACGATAGAACCACCAGTCAAAATCTCTCCCAGGATATCCGCACCTAGAAGAATGTCGATTTTGCTGCTAAGGAAAAACTCCGCATCCGCCAGATGGAGATCCTGATACACAAACCGCAAGGACTCCGGTAAGGAAAACGAGGGTAGGTTCCCTGTTATTTTTGTCAACACAATGCCGCTTGTTGACACCGCAGGTGAGTCAGCATGGGAGGGTCGAATGACCAAGTTGACGATCCCCTTGGCCCGTCCCATACCTTCTCCACCTATACCGCTTATTTGAATATTTACATCAGACCGTGGCAAGCCTAATCGCTGTACCAGTTCGCTTGTAGCGAATGATACCTGACTACCACCGTCCATGAGTGCTCGAGCACTCTTAAAACTGCCAAATTTATCTCGAACCTGCACTATAGCTGTACCCAATAATACCGTTCCGCGTGTATTATTAGAAGCAGCATTCAGTGCGTTAGCTGGGACCGACAAATTTGAAGCATCTGTACTGCCACCCGAGGTGTTGTTCGCAGCAGATCCCTCGGATCGTGGTGGCGGCACCGGTCTAGATCCCCGTGGCCCATCACTCGACCGATCAGTCTTGGTACTGTCAAAGTGCAGCAATGTGCTATGCTTGGGTGAGGAGCACACGACGCACTTGGAATTGGACCGGCAGTCGGCGATGGCGTGATGTTGGAGGCAACGAAAACACAATTGTTTGTCCACCACGATATCCTTCCGCTTTCGAGGGTCTAACCCTAGAAATTTATAGCATCTGTTCACTGAGTGATTTTCACCGCAGTGATCGCACTTATTTTGATTCACCGAGGTCTGATGTGATTTAGGTTTCGCTGGGATATTACCTCGTGAA
The DNA here is from genome assembly GCA_946902875.1 of Nematopogon swammerdamellus. Lineage (NCBI taxonomy): Eukaryota > Metazoa > Arthropoda > Insecta > Lepidoptera > Adelidae > Nematopogon > Nematopogon swammerdamellus. The sequence continues at coordinate 18,733,965 of OX336345.1, forward strand.
CCCTTGTTATCTTGTGGTTCCGTTCTGGTGGAGCCCGCGCTCCTATCCACGGCCGGCAAAGCGGTCTCGAGGATCCTACATTCAGTTTGTAAGAATTCCGTAAATTCTTCGAAAGTAGGTATCCTGTCGTGGACTCGGGTTTCAAATCGATCCCGAAGAACGGCGTCTACCTTCTGTAGGTTAATGAAAACCAGCAGGTATGACCATTCATTTACTGGAAAATCTAATTTTTTAAGTGCCTTAGTGTTTTCCAGCAGTGTATTCAAGAATATCCGCAATGAGTCGAAGTTTCGACTAACCTTTGTTACCGCCAAAAGGTTACTGAGCAGTTTATCCGCTAAGGCCCGCTTATTGTCATATCGGGTTTTCAAAAGATCCCACGCGATCGTGTAACTGTCACCGATAATTGACAGGTGCTGTACTAGTGTCTTGGCCTCATCGGATAAACATCCCATCAAATAATAAAATTTTTCAGTTTCCGAGAGGTTGGGATCGTTACCAACCAAAGAATTAAAAAGGTCCCGAAACGAGTAAAACTCTTCGATTTTCCCCGCGAATCTTGGTAGTTCTGCTTTAGGCAGCGCTATGTTTCGGCGTTGCTGTACAGGTTTCGTTTCGCGAGGTGGGTCCGCATGTGAAACAATTTCTTCATAAATTTGTTGAATCTTGTAATATTTATCTCGGTAACTTTCAAATTTTTGCCGCTCTCCGCCTTCGTTGAAACCTTCTTCCCCTGCCATTACGGTGCATATTTCTATATATATCGATGTAAGGCTTTCAAATGTCGACGCCAGATCCCTGTATCTAATCCTAAAGGCTGGCGCATTATCAACACTTGTCACGGTTAGCACTGCTTGATTTAGTATATTGTCAATGACATTCATTGACATTTCATATCAAAGTTTCAGTGAAATTAACTTGCTCTTAGAACTCATTTTAAAAGAAAAATAATAAAAATGTCCAAATGTCTGCACTACCCTTGTCATATTTCTTTCTCATTTACTCTAATCACCCAAAGGTTGACTGGAAGAAATCACTTAAAGTGATAAGTCCGCCTTTGCACGCTACTGTTCTCTTGTTTCTGTGTGAATTATTGTTAGCTTCCATTCTTCTTCTGTATGTTATCTTCTGTCTTGTGTATCTCTGTGTTCTTGTGTGCAATAAAGGATTTCTATTCTATTCTATTAAAAATTAACCGCAAAAAAAATTATATGTGAGAGCGAATTTTAATAAAAAATGCAAATAATAGGCATTTAAAACAAAAGAAATGAAAATAAATGAAAGCAAAAGAAAAAAAAGGAAAAAAAACTAATCCGAAAAATTCGGGAATCGATCTTGGAGTCACCCGCGCGACCCACTCATGCGCTCTTCTATTCCGCTAGGCTATCATATCATACATAACCGATGCTTGCTATGTCGAATTAATGGTTGCCTATCTATCATCTATCCATCCGCCCCGCCCACTCACTGAAACTTGTTATATACCTAACATGTAATACAAATTGGAAATAATTATTGTTGTAAACGAAATATTTTCTCGGTGTTGCTGTGGTGTTGCGCTGTGTTTACCAGACTTGCAGCACAATACTGATCACTCTGCTTACCCGATTGTCGGGATTCAGCATACACTTTTTTAAGCGATAAATTAAAATCCAATTTAATATTTATTGCCGCCGAGTGGAATCGAACTCGGGTTCACCCGCACACAAGGTGCAACCGCTTACCGTTGGTCCACGAACACAACGGAAATTGAAGTGAAAATGTGAGTTCCTTTCGACCGAGTAGTTTACCTATACTAGTGGAAGAGAGACAGAACTAGTCCGAAATACACCTCAAATAACGAGACAAGGCAAAGAGGGAATGTTCAAACTCAACCGCCTTTCCCCCACACCAACTAACGGTCACAATGAATTTGCAAAATTTTACGTTTGTGCGAAGTGTATGTAGGTAGGTATAAATGTTCGATTACACAAATAAATCCATAAATAATGGCTTTTAGGAAGAGAGTTATTATAAACTTACATAAATACAATTGAATTTAACCTTTATAATATGTTATATGTAGATTTTACTGGAAAAAAAAAACCGCGACCGCGCCCGCTACCTTTTTCAGCAAAATGCCTCAGAGCGCCGCTCGCTCTGGGACAATTTTACGTCGAACGAAAGGTCCCAAATTTTCCGCAACATTTTGAATAATCACGGCTCGAAGGTCCTTGGCTCGGCTCGCCAGGCGTGACATGTGGCGCCTAGCCATCCATAAGGTGTATAACGACGCCCATGGACAGTCGGTCGTACGCGGGGTTGCGAATGCCATGCCGGCCTGACAGGTGCCTATTCACGCCTCTCTTGAAGGACCCGATACCAATGCCGAGAATATACTTGGGGGGATATATGTGGGCAGGGAGAGCGTTCCATAGTTTTCCAGTTCTGTGGACATAAATAAAGGTAATATATCCATACGTCATTTCTGATTCTCGAATCTCGCGCATGCAATCCCATAGCCACTACAGAGCGTTCACAGTTATTTTATCTCTGACACATGTCTTCCTCTAGGTTGGCACCACTTGCTGTCACTAGTACTACGGTCGTAAAAAGGGTTACTTGCTGTTAATATTTTACCCGTGGTAGTGGAAATTATGTATGAGTACCTGTGTAGTGATAAGTTCACCTTTGCGCACTCCTGCATTTCTTGTTTCTTGTCGTGTACTGTTCTTCTTTCAATTTGTGTGCAATAAAGAGTTTCTATTCTATTCTATTCTAAAATATATTCAAATATTTCGTACATGGAAATAGTACGGACCAATTATGGCAACACAGAGCTCAGGTTAGCCAACTTGATGGCTAGAGGTAAAATAACTGTGAGTGAACGGTTTATACATATAAACTGAAATTTATAAGGTGTAGATATTCAACGTCAAAAATCGAATCCAAAATGGCCACCAAAGTTCAGAAGGTCCAACGACGCGCCGCTCCGCCGTGGTCCACCGCACCGCAACTGGTTCACGGCCCCCACTCGGCGGAGCGGTGCAGCCGGATTGCACAAGTGCACCGAGATGTAGGACCGGGTCGGCGGCGGCGGCGGCTCGAACCTGGAGCCTCGCACTCTGAACCGGTTCTCTCGGCGCGCTCCACTCAGCTACATGCGCGCGGACTTTGCGGAGAATACACGAGTTATTGTACTCAGTTTGCAATATATTTTTTAGGGTCCCGTATCCATACGGAAGCCTATTACTAAGTTTGTCTATCTGTCCGTATGTCTGTCTGTCTGTCTGTCCGTCCGAGGGCTATATCTTTTGAACAGTAACACGTAGCCGGTTGAAATTTTCACATAATATGTTATTTATTATGGTAAATATGCAATATGCAAATAATAAGCAAGAAATAAAAAAATATATAGTGGACAGTCCCCATACAGTTATCTATCACTAGCTGAGCCCGCGGCTCCGCTCGCGTGAAATTCGTATTCCAAAGAAGAATGTAAGTAACTAAGGGCGAGGCCGAAGGCCGAGCTGCGTTCAGGTAATCGATAAACCTTCTTAAAGAAAGTAACTAACTAAGGGCGAGGCCGAAGGCCGAGCTGCTTTCAGGTAAACGATAAACCTTTCTCAAATAAAGGAAGTAAGTAAGGGCGAGGCCGAAGGCCGAGCTGCGTTCAGGAAGACGACAAACCTTCTGGAAGAAAGGAAGGAACTAAGTGCGAGGCCGAAGGCCGAGCTGCGTTCAGGTAAACCAAAAACCCTCTTCCGCCTTCGGGCCTCGCCCTTAAAGACTTCCTTTCTTCGATAGAATATAATATCGTTTACTCAATCTATTTATTTCATATTTCATATAAAAGTAATATTAATAACTAAAGAATTAAACCTACCTAACAAACATTAAAATAACTATCAAAACGGTCATTTTCAAATGTTCTTAGAGCACTTGCGGCATTACCCCGCTGGATGGCAAGGCTTACCCTTTGAATGAAGTACATAAGCCCTTGATGACGGGACACCAGTTGCGTCAACCAGCTCAAGCCTCTTTTGGCTTCACTGCTCCACGGACCGAGGGTTTCAACCGCAAACGCAACAAATTCGAAATCTTGAATTATATTTCTATATTTGCTGCGTTGGAGGCTCTCCGCCCCAGCCTCGGCCGCGCCAGCCGCTCTTGAAGATGTCCTAACGTGACTTGGAGCCAATGTGAGAACAAAAGTGGCGTCCCACATCAAAGAACTACCCTTAGTCCATGGCACTAAGGTCTCTAGCATCGGGCCTCTTGCCATCCAGCCGGGAATAACCGCGAGGTTCTAGGATGCACGGTATATTTGCCGTTAGAAGCGTGGACTTTATAATAAAATTTAAATTAAATTAACTCAATCTTAATATTAATTAACTTTATTCGAGATGGTTTAGCTTCTTCCTGAACGCAGCTCGGCCTTCGGCCTCGCCCTTAGTTACTTGCTTTCTTCGAGATGGTTTTTCAATTATCCGAACGTAGCTCGGCCTTCGGCCTCGCCTTAGTTACTTACTTTCTTCAAGATGGTTTAGCTTCTTCCTGAACGCAGCTCGGCCTGCGGCCTCGCCCATAGTTACTTACTTTCTTCGAGAAGGTTTATGGTCTTCCAGAATAGAGCTCGGCCTTCGGCCTCGCCCTTAGTTACTTATTTTCTTCAAGAATGTTTTTCTTCTTCCTGAAATCAGCTCCGCCTTTCGCCTCGCCCTTAGTTACTTTCATCGAGAAAGAATATCGTTTACGTGAGCGCAGATCCGCCTTCGGGCCCGCCTTTAGTTACTTACTTTCTTTTTTTTAAATACGAATTTCACGCGAGCGAAGCCGCGGGCAACAGATATATAAATTTTATTGCACCAATGACAGCGACATAACTTCGACTTTCAATTATTATTTTTATTTATCAAATAATTTATCACCGGCCAGCTCACGTCGAGATGACAGTTCTCCGTTGTCAACATGACATTTAAAATTGTTTTTACCTTTACTTTGGACTACGTGATTTTAAACGCGCAATAATGTTTATAATTGTTAATTTTTTTTTATTTTTGTTAATTTTTTTTACGTATTATGTTAACCCGGCATATAAACTGCCACTATACAAAGTTTCGTCTAATTCCGTTCAGTGGTTTTTGCGTGATGCGCGTACAGACAAACAAACAAACAAACAAACAAAAATTTTAAAAACTGTTCTAACATGTTCAGTATCTCATTTTAAGCCACCCTGGTTAGTTTTTTTCCGAATACATTCAATGTACAGACTTTCTTACCTCTACGATTTTATTATATGTATAGAATAGATATATGTGGCAGAGTGCCATCTACCGAATGATCATTTAACTAATATTGCACAAAATTATGAACAGTCGCCCATAGATGGCGTGAATTTATATGAAGGACTCAATATTTTGATGAATACATAACAAAAATATATTTTATGGCGGTACGGAACCCTCGGGTGCTCGAGTCCGACTCACACGTGGCCGGTTTTTACAAAGAACCGGCATGTGATTGTGACCGACCAATCAGACAGTCGAGCGAAGGCAGTCAGACACAGCCAATGACACCACTACTCGCAAAATAACGCTCGGCGAGGTGACATTTTGTCCTCGTAGGCGAACAAAAAGGTCGTCGTACAATTTGTTGGCACGCCTTTTGAAAACTCTGTACGAAAATTATTTGCAAAATTCAAAACTTTTCACGTTTCTGTAAGGAATGTAGGCTACGATTACTCGTAGAATGTAGGTCTATAAAATGAGTTTGTATTGCGTTTTTCGCTGTTATGTAAAGTACCCGGGCGATCGAGCTTCGCTCTGGGTCTTTATATTTTTGTGTGTGAAAACGATTTTTTAAGGGATGACACCTATCTAGATACATTTGGAAAATAAAACACTAAATACAAAATTTGACACAAATCGTTGGAGCCGTTTCCGAAATTACATAAAAATATATTCAAATAAAAATAGGATTCGTTTCTCTAAAAAAGGGGAATAATTTACCAGTGTAAAGTGCAAGTGCAGAGTTAGGTAAACCTAATGTTGTTTTTGATATGCTTGTAGAATCTGCAGAATCTCCATTGAAAGCACTTTCTTGACTGTAATTTACAAACCATGCTCACCATTAAATTTCAAAATGATGATAACGTAAACATTTTCGTTCGTATCTTCTCGGATGCTCAGAACATAACATGGACAGTCGCTATTGCCACTCGTATGAAGGCAAACAGCCTGTAGGTGCACTTTGAACGAGTCGAAGTGCGCATGTCCAAGACAAACACTGCAGGAACTCAGCTCTCTTGATAATAAAATCGCCATCTTTGCTAAGGCAAGGCTGGTTGCTCTAGGCTTTATGCTGATATTGACCTCAGTGCGTGCGCTGCTGATTTTATCACCTACTACGGTGAGTACGGTGACATCTTTGTACGCTCAAGTTTGTCAGATTGTCAGAAGACTTGAAACCATTTTAAACAGTCTGCCGCCGGTCCTCTTTGTGGTGGCGTCTGTGCTCGACGTATTCTACACTTAATTTGGGGTCGAGGTTTTTTATGTAATCCGGTATGGGTGGCTGAGTCAGAGGTAGCCAGAGCACATCCTCCGACCAGCCAATTTCGCCTACGAGAAGTTAGGTGCCATACCGGAGACTTCCCTTTGGATTGCTGGCTATACTGGACTAGAAGAGAACACAGCAGTATGCTATGCTGACCCCAGTCGGCACAATTTAAGTCTACCACATATAGTCATATTTTTTCATGAATTTTAGGCTTATATTTGACTAGCATGTACTTAGTATATGTATTGTTAATAAGTATTCTTATTATTATTTTATCTTCAATTCTCACGCTCAACTCTTTTGCTACTACCTACTTACATTCCCCTATATTATCAAATCTCAAACATCCAAAGGTTGACTGTAAGAAGCCTCTGTAAGGGATAAGTCCGCCTTTGCACCTTATGTAAATTTTCTAATGTATTTGTTACTGTTTAATGTTTATTGGATCAATAAAGAATTTTCTATCTATCTATCTATCTATAATTTTTTTTAGCAAGGGACAAGGTAAATACTGCCATAACCCCGACCTGGTTGGCTTAGTTTGATGGCTGGTCATCGGGTGTAACCGACCGGCAAGCCATGCATTTTCAGACTAGCGACGTCAGTAGCCGGGTGCTGTTGAGGTCGCTGTAGCGTGAATGTCTACCCTAGCGCTCTTCCTACCGCCCTCTAATTAGGTTGAAGCGCTTCCCGCCGCCCCCGCTCCTGTGAGCTGTGTCTCTTTGATCTTGTCTAATTTGCGTTGCGTCTACATCTTGTAAAGTCTCTGTCGTAATTTTTTCGGCTCTTGGCTCTTGACTTTGAACATTTTAATAATGTGAACTGTTTAACGTCAATCTTAAACGGCGACTCCCTTCTTATATTACTAGGTGGTAGGTTTTAACTCGCCCGGGTTGGTACCACCGCACTGAACGAAAGGTCGGTCGAAACGGCTATGTAAATAGTTTGTGTTTTCCGTCCAGTTCAGTGTAGCCGGCACGACCGAAGGGAAGCACTGACGAGGCACCAAGTTCGCTCGGTGTTATGGGCTGACATCACGGATGTTGTAGGTGATGTAGCCAACCTTGTCAGTTTCCATAAAAAAAAATCATCAAGGTGCTTTATTTATTATTCTTATTATTTCATGAAAACTGATAACCTACTACACTAGTGACGGCATCCCAACACACCTTAGTCAACTAGGTGCCACGGCAGTGATTCCGTTTGGTCGTGCCGTCTTCATTGAATTTGGGGTATATTCCTAAGGCCATGAGTCACTGGTGAAACGTGAACCCGCACGAAACAGAAGCGTGCAAGTGAAACGAGATAGAAAAGAACTTCACGCGAAATAAACCCGCGTAAATCTTCCAGCAGTTTTTTTTTTTTTTATGGAAACTGACACGGTTGGCTAAATCACCTACAACGTCCGTGATGTCAGCCCATAACACCGGGTGAACTAGGTGCCATGTCAGTGCTTCCCCCTTTGATCGTGCCGGCTACACTGAACTGGTCGGAAAACACAAACTATTTACATAGCGGTTTAGACCAACGTTTCATTCAGTGCGGTGGTACCAACTCGGGCGGGTTAAACCCTACCAACAAGTAAGATTAGGAGGGTACAGTACAGCTACAACAGAACTATTCCTAGTGCTGTGAGTCGCTGGCGAATAGAGAACTCACTCAAAACAAAGCGTGAGAGCGAGGTGGCAAGCATCAACAGAACTATTCCTAGTGCTGTGAGTCGCTGGCGAATTGAGAACTCACTCGAAACAAAGCGTTGAACTTCACGGGATATAGGTAAACCTTCAGTGATTCCCGTCAACTGAACTACTGGACGGAAAACACGAAAAAGGTACTGACGTGTCCATTTCGTTCGATCGACCCTCATTTGATACATTCTGATACATTGTCACAAACTATTCTTGTTCCCCTGCATATACTTCTCCCATATCCCAAAGGTTAGTTAGAATATAATTCCTCACGGCATTAAGCTCGCCTATTGTGCCTAATTTGTATAAATTGGTGTTTAATAATGAATATATAAATACATTAATGGTCGTGGTATTTGTTTAAAAAATATATCACTAGCATTTTTGTTTAAATTATTCAAGAATGTCGTGCTTATACTCCGAAAACTGTTCGCCACGCTTTAGTTCCTGCTTCGGCGTCATCGCTTCACTTTCTTTTTACAGTTATGCGACTTTACAACCGCTATCTAGCGCCATAAAAACATGTCTCACTGTTGCACAAGTAGATTTGCCGCGCCGGGCGCCACGCCGCCGCCGCCGACGCAATCACCGGAGCCAGTAATAACCTTCACGCCTGCGCATTTCGAAACAGATGCAGCACCAGCCAGTAGTGAGTTCTGGCAGGTTCGATGAACTGCCGATAGCCGACCTCGGCTAGATACATGCCGTGCAAGTGATACATTTCATGGCACCACACCAGTATCCGTCCGTATATACTTGAGAACACGAGTCAGTAAGCCTGGATACGCTATACATAGGAGGACAGGGGTAGCCGCGCGTCGGCGCACACGCGCCAGCGCGTCAGTCTAGCGCCGGCGACCGATCTTAGTCTCCGTCCGCCGCTCAGGTGGAGCGAACGTGCGCGTCTGTCACAAAATGCCTCATTGTGCAGTGCTTTGGTGCAAAAAGTCGTCGAAAAATTCAAACTTGAACACAGATGGAGTCACCTTTCACGAGTAAGTACTTTCATTCAATTTGATAGCATTTTTCGCTTGAATTTCAGTAACAAACATCGGCGTAAATATGTATGGAGAGCTCTTTTCTGCTTACCCACCATAGGTCGACTATCGTGTTGGATGCAGTTAGCTCTTGTAATTTTTTTTGTTTATTGATAAATATGTATGTTAAATGTATACAGATATTTCATGCATTCTGCCTTATTGCCAAAGGACATTTCTTCTAGTCAACCTCAGCAGGTTTCCTCGTTCAATATTCGTTTATCGCGCTTTTTTCATTCAACCAGTACCTACCGGTTTTTACTTTTGAGCGACTCTAAAGGAATTAATTTCTTTAGGTCATGCGTCTACCGGGAATTAGTCTTGTTATGCTTAGCATTAACAAAATTAATTCATAATGAATACCCCGTTAGCATTTAGCACTGCTAAGCGCCCTGATGAATAAAAATTAATGCTAAATGCTAAGCAATAATCACATTTAATTTTAAGCATTGCTGTTTCGTTCGTAAAACTTTGTTGGTTCGTTTGTTTTGGAACGCACAAAGCAATGAAGTATGTGCTATTTATCTGTGGTACTGCTAAATGCTAAATGCTATATAGCGCCTGCGCTCCGCTGCTAGCTAGCTAGCTAGCATCTAAATGCGAAATGCGATGCGATCATGCGAGTGAGGGGTCGGAATTATCATCTGTCACGTGATCATTAGTTTTGGTCATATCTACAGAACCACTGGACTTAGACCCATCGTGTTGGTACTCAAACTGAACGTCTCGGTGAGATCTACCCATCTGTCACGTGTTAATTTGTTTTGGTCATATCTCGAGAACCACTGAACTTAGACCCATCGTGTTGGTACTCAAACTGAACGTCTCGATGAGATCTACCCATCTATCACGTGATAATTTGTTTTGGTCATACCTGGAAAACCTCATTTTACCGTAAAAAAATTAAATATCCAGGTGGGTATGGCTGGTTAGTTTGTTAAAAAAGGCAAAGCCTGGAAAACCTCATTTTACCGTAAAAAAATTAAATATCGAGGTGGGTACTCATAAATTTTTTATGGTAGGGTAGATTTTCGCGAATTTTTCGCGAAGTCATATTGCAATATAATTTGTCATATCGTTGGCTAAGTAATTAGCAAATAGTTGTTAATAATATAATTTTTTTTTTTTGGTTACAAAACTTTTCGACTTTCTAACATTATTTTTTTAATTTTGGAAAATTCCAATAACAAATACTCCAATAAGATAATACCAATGTACGAGGTCTTACATATCATTGTTTAGGAAATTTTATGTAGATTTATAATAAAGTATCCGAGGTATCTCAGAACTTAGAACTATTATCGTGTTTATGCGAAAATCTGCAAATTCGCAAAATTGTGAAAGGGGCGTTGCCTTTGTTCATTTAAGAGAAAGTTATATTATTCCCTTGATGTAAAGAAGGGTTAAACATTGTTAAATCCGTTTCATCTTTTTATCGCGAATCGACACAATGAGCGACTTATTGTATGAATCCCGTTCAAACGTATGGAAGACTGGCGTCACTTGGCTACCTACTCGCTCGGCCAATCACGGCGTTCCATGCGCCGCTCCCGCCTCAGACTTCACACCCCTTTGGCGGCTACCTCGGTTCTCATACAAACGATGCCGTATTTCGTATCCAGGCTTGCTGACTCGTGCTTGAGAAAGACCTTGGAGAACTGCCCACTTTTTAGAACACAATATCCATAAGCTATCACGCATTTCCTTCATTATGTAGGTATCCATCCACCATGATAATAACTGTTATGTCACCGTCACTGTACATAATATAAATACCATGTTTTTATTGCTTTTGATTCCTATTGTTGTCTTTAGCATTCTTAAAATCATGTTTACAATAATTGCTATTGTTGGCTTTAGCATTCTTAATCATGTCTCCAATAATTCCTATTGGTGCCTTTAGCATTCTTAATCATGTCTCTGTCTCCAATAATTCCTATTGGTGCCTTTAGCATTCTTAATCATGTCTTGAATCATTCCTATTGGTGCCTTTAGCATTCTTAATCGTGTTTCCAATCATTCCTTCTCAATAATCTATTATTTTGCTTTCAATCACATCCCTTGCTTTTTTCTTCAACTTTGATTATTTGCTCCCGCGCCGTCATCTTCAGTCGTTGGTCGGTGCCATCTCAGCGGCTCGTGTCGTATCTCTCGAGTTGTGATCATTGCCCTCGCTTTGATCGCCTCTCCTCAAACGACCGCGTCCTCGAATGAATCCAGACGATAAGAGTAAATAAACGAGATAAAATATATAAACGCAGCCGACGAGCGCTTTGACGACTCTCGTCAATGTCTCGATGCTGGGTAATGTACGTTTTTTGTATGCTTAAATATTTTTGTGTCATCAATAATGCTAATAATAAATCTGTAAGGGATGGCCATGGAGTAAGTTACTTTGTTTTATGAGATATTGCGTATGTAGACTCTATGTGTGATACTAAAACTAAATTGACGATTTTTAGAAATATTTTCTGTATGTAAGTAAGTTCCTCCATAGTTCTTAAACCGATCATCCGCATTCGATGAAATTAAGTACAAGCACAGTTCCGGTTACGCTAAGATGTGCCTCTCATACAAACCGAATTGTTCCGCGCGCCGAAATAAATGTAACGCAGGAACGCACCTCGGCCTTCTTTCTTACTAACTCATTTTCTTCTTTATAAATACGGATTTCAAGCGAGCGAAGCCACGGGCAAAAGCTATTTATTAATAAGTATTCTTATTATTATTTTATCTTTAATTCTTCATTTCTCACGTTGAACTCTTTTGCTACTACCTACTTACATCCTTACCTTTAATAAAATTCAACGTCTGCTTTCTGCATGTATGTCTGTCTGTCCGCTTATAACTTGAGAACCACTGTACCGATTTTAATTCAGTTTGCTTCTACGGATAGCTTGGTTCTTCCCATCAATTATAGGCTACTTTCATCACGTTAAATGGCTTATGAGGTTAGCAGAGAAGTTAAATAGAGAGCGGGCGGAGCCGCGGGCACAGCTAGTTCAACTATATTAATCGAATCTCCAACATCCAAAAGTTAACTGTAAAATGTACAGTTCCCGTCAGAATGTAGAATTAGAATGTAAATCTCTGTAAGGGATAAGTCCGCCTTTACACCACATATAAAATTTTCTGTCTATTTTTATTCTCATTCTATTCATATCGTCTAGTTCGTCTTCTATGTTGATATGGCTATATAGCTACTACTATAGTAGGTACTACTAGCTGTGAGTTATTCTAGAAAATCTAGAAAATCTAGAAAATCACATATTGCCAAAGACGATGACGCTGTGTTGTATGCATGGTAATTGCTTTAATGACTTATGGAAAGCAGGTAACAGGTATGTATCTGTGTGTGTACGGAATAATGTTGTATGGAAGAATGCTTCTATATTTTATTTATTCGTAGGTTACATACCAAACATTTTCCTATAGTATTTAGATGCCAAGGCAAACCCGAACCGCTTTCAGTACCTAACTTATTATCTTTTTAATAAATTACGTGATTAAATTATCGTTTTATAATGATAGTTTGAATGAAAAAGGCCATTCGCGTACGTTGAACCGGCAACGCCTTGACTTTTGCTCTTTCGATAAGAATAAATCAACAGTTGTTGCAACATTGTCTTTCTATGCATTCGCGTCACACACGCGCGCGCACACACTCACACACACACACACACACCCTCGCACACACACAAACAAACGCGCGCGCGCGCTCACACACTGCCAGCCGCTTATGCGTTCTTCACTTGCCAGTTTCAGCAGCATTTTATTTCAGTACAATTTTTATTGTACTGAAATAAATGCTTGATAGTTATTTTGTCCTAAAACATTGCTAAACGCGGTGGTTGGTGTTCTGATATTATTTGAGTATACTTGCAGCACAACATCGATTACTCTGATTACCCCGATTGTCGGTATACAGGTTGTAGACCAGGGGGGGGCAGTGATCCTGAGGGTGTGGTATGAATAAATTTGTATTGTTCCCGTAGTCAGCGACCCCGGTACTTATGTATATAATCGGTGAGGTGTCTGTCCTGTAGCTCCTAAACGGCTTGTGCGATCGTCTGGAAACTTATTTATAATATTTATATATTTTTAGGCAACAAAATGTAAGAGGTAAGCGAAGACACGCTTCCTCAACTAACATTAATAGAGGCAGTAAAATAAAGTTGAATATAACAATATTTTTCTAATAGGCCGAGTTGTATATTGTTGAAAATTTTTATAATAGTCTAGATTACTATTGCTCTTTATTTTTAATAAAATTGAAACAAAAATAAAACTAAATAGAATTAAATTAACCTAACGAAGAACTAAAACTAATTAAGTCTAATGTGGAAAGAAGGGGGAAACGATAGAGAAAGGCCCCCCCCCCCCCTCGCTAATGTAAAATATAATATAAATATGTAAAATATTTCATCCAATTCAGCCGACTCTCCCACAGTGCCCAACACGCTGGCAGCATTGCCCCTTTGAATCGCTAGCCCTATCCGCTGAAAGAAGAAAGACTAGATTACTTGTATTTAAAAAAAAAAAACAAAAATTTATCGTTTCAAAAGTTATACCTAGTTTGAATTACATCAAATTACGTCTTATATTTTGGGCCCAATGAGTCATGGACCGGATATCGACGTCAGAATTATTTCCAAGCGGTCATTTTGACGCTACCGTCGCAATTAGGAGGCATCTGAAAGATGACGCAGCGTGCGTACTGTATTCTGAACCTTCATGCGATATCTGGGCGAAGGGAGCAAATATAGGATTCTACGTAAAATGTTAGGTCCATAGGTTCTATAAAAAAAATGGTCGTGTTACTTATACCATACAACTCTGACATTTTATGACTCGCATTGAAGTACGTGGGAAAGAACTGCGTTCAACATGATATCGCGCATTCGCAAGAAAGTAATTCTACAAAGTAACTTACAGAATCACAAACATAATATGAACTTACAAAGTTGTCTCCCTCAACTACATAAACAATGTTGTTCTGTGAGATGTAAAAAACACCTATCGAGCCGACACGACATTCGTGACCTCGTACGCCACCGCTGCTGCTGGTAAATTACCATGACCACCTTTCCGTTAGTCACATACTGTACCTACAGGTTTGACTTGCTACCAATAAAACACTAAATTTGTATCTCTTCTCAACACATCTACTCGCCCCGCGGAGCCATGTTTCTATTTCTTTCCAGTAAGTACTTCATTATCAGCAACTTGATTGTGCTTCTTCTGCAGACTTCCACATGACTTTCTACGATTATTTTGTTGAAGAACACGGTTGAAAAAACTTCGTTGGAATTAAATATCGGAGATGTATCGTGTGTGTACACCAATTCTATGTAGGCATCACTTTGGTATTCGTGTGTTTTCCTTTGTGTGTTGTGTGGTGTATACAAACAATTATTTGAATTGTAAACCCGGAAATGCATTAGATTCCAGCGCCTTAAACAACTCGACAACCCTCCACAGGGTTATCAAGGGGACCAAATATGGAGCAAGGCCGTCTGTAAAAAAACATACACATAAGTTTAGGCTTTTATGCGTTTTAACCCAGATTTCGCTAACTTGCTCCCCCAGTCCTTTCTCGTTCCCCTCGTCGCGTGTCCCACCCACTCGACCGCCAGCGTCCGCACCGCAACACGCCGCCGACCCACTTCCATTATACCGCCGCCGCCGCCGCGACGAGACGGTTCGCTTGAAAGGAATCCAGCATCCGTGTCATTTGCATACATTACTCCTGAGCTATCTTAGCACGCCTACCATCCAATGTTAGCATAGACAACGAGCTCTGTCGGCGTCCACGTGATGCGCCAAGTGACACAGAGCGCAGTACTACTCCACGCGCTCTCATTGGTTCTCCCTCGGAGAAGACGCGCGCTACTTATGGAATAGCCTGTCCGCTGTACTGATACAAGGACACAACGTGCACTGTCAATTTGGGGTTTATGCGCGCGCACACAGCTGATGGGAAAGACAAATCACTCTTTCCCTTTGAACAACGTCTCAAACAAAACCGCACACTACTCTGAAATTTACTGTTTCCCCTGTTGTGAAAATATCATAGAGGGCATGGAAAATCAATACAAACGAATGAGCATTATTCGATCAAAAACGCGGTGCAATATGCTAGCATATTAATTCCAGGCCGCGAAGTGGCTGTCAGTGAGGATATCTATGAAAACATTATTTTCATACTTACGATACGATACGAACATATTCGGCTTGACAGGACCATTAAATGTATGAGTTATATTGATCAGGCATGTATAACACTTGTACCGCAAATCTATTAATCAAACGTAATCTCTCAGTGAGCATCAGCAGTCTATCCGTAGATAGTGGCGTTATCTATTTATCTGGCCCCAGTAGTGCCCGCATGGTCATTATCGCCTGTAGCTCTATCGGTGGGCTGGCCCTCCTTCAGATAGCATCAGACGTGACCTAGTTTCACAAGTTTCGATCAGCGACGGCGCGGTTGCCACTCGTGAACACGACACATCTGTCGTCTGCACTTTATCTCTTCCCACTTTCATCTGGGATAATGATAGTTTTGTGATAGCAATGTTTATCGCATCGAATTCTGCGCTTCATCACTGCTACGCTACGATGAGTCCAGTCATCTACGCGTAACTACAATGTTAATTGACTATTTCGTCAACGTAAGATGACTACCGTTTTGCAACAACAACAAGATAAGCCAGGCAAAAAATACACACGAAGACGTGATCCTGAGGGACTTTGTTGACGAAATGACATTTAAAGGAATTAGAAGGTATTACATTATCATTGGTTTCAACATGACCTTCACTATTACCTACACCACAACCGCTATGATGAAAACCGTCACGCGATACACAAAACTTAATGAAAAATGTGAATAAATCGGATCCCTGGAGTCACGCAACAGAAATTCCGTTAACTGGACTTAGTGGATGAGACTCCCTATCCCGGTTATTTTTTTACGCTGCCGCTGTCATGTTGTGGCGTGTTTGCCCGCGCATTTCATAATTTTGCCGGAGCAGCTCGAAACGGGACGGTGCAATCGCCTTGAGTGCTCCCCTCGAGACATTCAATATAACATCGGGTTGCCGGCAATTCCTATTTAAAGGAAGGCACTTGGAAAGCGCTGGTCGGGAGGATGCCACGCTGCAGGCCAGGCGGCTGAGATGAATAATTCAGAATCCGAGCTAGCGGCAGTGCAGTCGACACAGTACCGTGAAACGTTGAGAAAGGTGACTTTGGTCAAAGCAAAGCGCCAGGTTGGAGTGCTGCATTCGGACTCAACGGTGAAATTCTATTGGAAAATTTTATTTAAAGACTGTTTTATTATATAAGATAATCTCATGGTATAAACCATGAGATAATCTTATAGATAGGCTTATATTTTACTAGCATGTACTTATATGTATTGTTAATAAGTATCTATTCTTATTATTATTTTATCTTCAATTGTCACGCTCAACTCTTTTGCTACTACCTACTTACATTCCACTATATTATCGAATCTCAAACATCCAAAGGTTGACTGTAAGAAATCTATGTAAGGGATAAGTCCGCCTTTGCACCTTATGTAAATTTTCCAATGTATTTGTTACTGTTTAATGTTTACTGGAACAATAAAGAATTTTCTATCTATCTATCTATCTAATCTTTAGAAGATATTATGGCTTCTCCTTATGATCGTACAATCGTCGATAAGTCTTGTAATAGCTTCATTGTCTTGCGCTTGCGCTTCAGCGAGAAACATTTTGCGAGTATGACACCACTAGCGTGTCCAGGATTCACGAATGGAAGGATTTTCAAAATACTCACTACCCTTCATATCCAAGATTCTGGCTGGAGATTCGAATTCGCATAATAATGGGTGTCTTTGAGTATGTGTCTGTAAGTATTCCTAGTCCTGCCGCCGCAGATGTAAGAGGCATGGTTAGGTACGTTGTAAAATACTCTGAACTTACTTAGCATAAGTCCGTTGGAGTAGTAGAATATTTGTGATAGGAAGGGAGGGGTGTGTGTGCGCCCGTCGCGGTCATCTTGGAAGTCTTTTAGAATGATGACGATACTCGTAGTGTCTCTTCTGGCAAGCTGAGTTCTATGCTTACACGCCTGTCTGCAGAGCAGAACGCATCGCCCTCGGCAGTGCGGAGTGATCTATTAGCCGAACGGGCCTCCTTCGTGCCGCGAGGCCCGGTCTTGCGAAACTATTACAAAGCTGCATCAAAGAAGTTAATAATAAGACGCAGGCTGTGGAACGCGTGTACAGGCACACACTTGTATACGGCATTGTAATTGTAATAGAAAAAAAAACTGCATCGAAATTGTTTCAGTCGTTTTGAGAAAATCTCTGATTAAACCATCGATGGATTAAACGCGTATAGCGTGTCCGTCCGTTTCGTCGTGCTTAGGTAATGAATGACTCAAGCTCTTCATAAAAAATCATGTTAATAATTTTTTTTATGGAAACTGACACGGTTGGCTACATCACCTACAACATCCGTGATGTCAGCCCATAACACTAGGTGCCAGAACTAGGTGCCATGTCAGTGCTTCCCTTCGGTCTCAATGTCAACTCAATGTTAGTTAGGCACCAATTGCAGCCGACTGGTTTGGTACCGCCGTACTGGATGTAAGATGGCCGCATTGCAGCCTCGGCTGTGTTCTTCTCTAGTCCAGTATAGCCAGCAATCCTAAAGGGAAGTCTCCGGTATGGCACCTGCCTTGGTGATATTTGTTGGTCGGAGCATGTGCTTTGGCCCCTCTGACTCAGCCACCCATACCGGATTACATGAAAAAAACTGAATTTTATTCGTAAATTGCAACTCCTCACTGATTGATTACATAGACCTTCACTATACATAATTATGTATGTACATTTCCATATGGGTAAATTCTCCATCATTGCACAAAAAAATCTCACAAAAATAGACAGGGCAAACAAACGCCGGGATAAACCGTGTCTTCGTGTGTAGCGGAGCTGAAAAAATTATGCCTTGTGAAAAGTTCTGAACGAAGCAAATAAACAGAGTAGCCACATGGCTTTTCCGTGTGGGAATGATGATGAATGTTCACATTTTATGATCAGTTTTCGTTTTTGCTGTCCGAAGACGCTGAGCACACATATTTTTTACTGTTCCGTACCAACGTTGGAAAAACAGAACATGTATGGTCTCACTCCGGTGTCTTGACTGTCTGTCCGTCCGTCTCGCCGACAACCTCTCATTGCGACGGAACACTCATTGCGCGAGAAGTATCTATTCGCAGGTATACCTGCATGCAGGTATACCTGCGAATAGCCCTGTCCGATCGGGCATGTCTATTCGCAGGTATACCTGCGAATAGCCCTATCCGATCGGGCATGTCTATTCGCAGGTATACCTGCGAATAGCCCTATCCGATCGGGCATGTCTATTCGCAGGTAAACCTGCATGCAGGTATCCAAACTGCACTATGGGAGTTTTCAACGAAACGTAACAAAAACGACATGCACCGCCTCAACATTAATTAGGTTAGGGTTAAATTACAGAATTATTCTGGTTATTTTTTTTTTTAACCAACTCGCATAGTGCAGTTCGTACCTACAAATACCTCATAGGTACCTGCGAATAGCACTGTTCCGCCTGGTAGATCTATTCGCAGTAAATCAAAATCTCGATCAAAATATAGGACACTCCCAGTTCTTATTTAATAATCTCTGTTTGGCAAACCTGCGAGTTTTTAGTTAATAATCTATGTTTGGCGTACCTGCGAATAGCCCTGCCCCATTGCGCGAGGCTCGCTCGACTCGCTGGCCCCTAAAATCTTTTATGGTTCCGTTCCCATCGACGCTGGCAAGGACCCTCATAAAATCTGTCAGGTCCGCCCGTCCCGTCCGTCTGTCTGTCTGTCACAGCCTGTACTGTAGCTCCTAAACGGCTTGTGCGATTGTCTGGAAACTTATTTATAATATTCCTAAACGGTTCGAGCTATATTCTTGAATAAAAAAATCTAACCCTAGAGTTGAAGGCGGCGGTTATTATTGCTTGCTTTATCACCGCCTCTTTTTTATTTCATACATTTTTGAAGGCGGTTTTTATATTTTTTTAAATACTTTTTTATTTCACAGTTTTTTTTTGTAATTTTTTGCTTGACTCGGCGGAATTTCCGCCTCGCTTTCCCATCCGATCTTGACCAAATTGAAATGGGACCACACGGGAAGCACCAGCTTTTAAATAAAAAAAGAATCATCAAAATCGGTTCACCCAGTCGAAAGTTAATGCAAACATAAATAAAAATACAGTCTAATTGAGAACCTCCTCCTTTTTTTTAAGTCGGTTAAAAACTTGGAATGTTTACAGATTTCCGGGAGGTATCAAAATTGTATGTGTCAACAATGTCAGGGGTCCTCAATGGGGGTTACAAAAACTAAATTCAAATTAAAAATGTTTTTTTAACAGGTCGAGTGGTAACATCACGAGTCAGTAAGCCTGGATACGAAATACGGCATCGTTTGTATGAGAACCGAGGTAGCCGCCAAAGGGGTGTGAAGTCTGAGGCGGGAGCGGCGCATGGAACGCCGTGATTGGCCGAGCGAGTAGGTAGCCACGTGACGCCAGTCTTCCATACGTTTGAACGGGATTCATACGATAAGTCGCTCATTGTGTCGATTCGCGATGAAAAGATGAAACGGATTTAACAATATTTAACCCTTCTTTACATCAAGGGAATAATATAACTTTCTCTTAAATGAACAAAGGCAACGCCCCTTTCACAATTTTGCGAATTTGCAGATTTTCGCATAAACACGATAATAGTTCTAAGTTCTGAGATACCTCGGATACTTTATTATAAATCTACATCAAATTTCCAAAACAATGATATGTAAGACCTCGTACATTGGTATTATCTTATTGGAGTATTTGTTATTGGAATTTTCCAAAATTAAAAAAATAATGTTAGAAAGTCGAAAAGTTTTGTAACCAAAAAAAAAATTATTATATTATTAACAACTATTTGCTAATTACTTAGCCAACGATATGACAAATTATATTGCAATATGACTTCGCGAAAAATTCGCGAAAATCTACCCTACCATAAAAAATTTATGAGTACCCACCTCGATATTTAATTTTTTTACGGTAAAATGAGGTTTTCCAGGCTTTGCCTTTTTTAACAAACTAACCAGCCATACCCACCTGGATATTTAATTTTTTTAGGGTAAAATGAGGTTTTCCAGGCTTTGCCTTTTTTAACAAACTAACCAGCCATGCAGCTAGAGCCTTATAAAATGTACCATGCGTCTCTCTGTCAGTTTGACGGTGTGAATTCGTTATATAAGGGTTAATAAAATAACAAATGAAAGGCTGTGTAGTCTGTAATAGAAACATATATTTGAAACAGAACAATAATTTACTTAATTATTTATTTATAGATCGGTATCTATATTAAAATTTTCATTTGGTAACTTTTGAACAATTGAATTAAATTTAAAAGCACAATTTACGACATTTACATTGTTACTGTTTACATTGTTGACATTTACATTGTTATTGTTGAACTAAAGAACTAAAGAACTAACATGTGTCTCGAGAGATGGTCGCGCAACAGATGGATAGATCTCACCGAGACCTAAAGTTTGAGTACCAACACGATGGGTCTAGCACCAGTGGTTCTCGAGTTATGACCAAAACAAAAGTTCATGTGACAGATGGATAGATCTCACCAAGACCTGAAGTTTGAGTACCAACACGATGGGTCTAGCACCAGTGGTTCTCGAGTTATGACTAAAACAAAAGTTCATGTGACAGATGGATAGATCTCACCGAGACCTAAAGTTTGAGTACCAACACGATGGATCTAGCACCAGTGGTTCTCGAGTTATGACCAAAACAAAAGTTCATGTGACAGATGGATAGATCTCACCGAGACCTGAAGTTTGAGTACCAACACGATGGGTCTAGCACCAGTGGTTCTCGAGTTATGACCAAAACAATAGTTAATGTGACAGATGGATAGATCTCATCGAGACGTTCAGATTGAGTACCAACACGATGGGTCTAAGTCCAGTGGTTCTGTAGATATGACCAAAACTAATGATCACGTGACAGATGATAATTCCGACCCCTCACTCGCATGATCGCATCGCATTTCGCATTTAGATGCTAGCTAGCTAGCTAGCAGCGGAGCGCAGGCGTTATATAGCATTTAGCATTTAGCAGTACCACAGATAAATAGCACATACTTCATTGCTTTGTGCGTTCCAAAACAAACGAACCAACAAAGTTTTACGAACGAAACAGCAATGCTAATTAAAATTAAATGTGATTATTGCTTAGCATTTAGCATTAATTTTTATTCATCAGGGCGCTTAGCAGTGCTAAATGCTAACGGGGTATTCATTATGAATTAATTTTGTTAATGCTAAGCATAACAAGACTAATTCCCGGTAGACGCATGACCTAAAGAAATTAATTCCTTTAGAGTCGCTCAAAAGTAAAAACCGGTAGGTACTGGTTGAATGAAAAAAGCGCGATAAACGAATATTGAACGAGGAAACCTGCTGAGGTTGACTAGAAGAAATGTCCTTTGGCAATAAGGCAGAATGCATGAAATATCTGTATACATTTAACATACATATTTATCAATAAACAAAAAAAAATTACAAGAGCTAACTGCATCCAACACGATAGTCGACCTATGGTGGGTAAGCAGAAAAGAGCTCTCCATACATATTTACGCCGATGTTTGTTACTGAAATTCAAGCGAAAAATGCTATCAAATTGAATGAAAGTACTTACTCGTGAAAGGTGACTCCATCTGTGTTCAAGTTTGAATTTTTCGACGACTTTTTACACCAAAGCACTGCACAATGAGGCATTTTGTGACAGACGCGCACGTTCGCTCCGCCTGAGCGGCGGACGGAGACTAAGATCGGTCGCCGGCGCTAGACTGACGCGCTGGCGCGTGTGCGCCGACGCGCGGCTACCCCTGTCCTCCTATGTATAGCGCCTCCAGGCTTACTGACTCGTGGGTAACATCGATCGATGAATACCAGCAAACTTGAATGGTCGGGTTGTATAAGTGTATGACGTCATGTATGCGTTCGCGTTTAGGGTTTTTTCGCACTCTAAGGATAACTTGAACGCAGAACTTGAGCGCAAGACGTTGAAACGAAAATAATCCAGAACTCTCGAACGCCTGCGTGTATGAACTCTTAAAACGGGTGAACGAACACTTCGCCCTTGCTGCTTACCCCACGGGAACTTCCAAAATCTAATATACCGTAACGTATGCGAGCAATATACCGGACACGAGCCCGAGTGATGGGAGGTGTCGGCCGGGTCGCTGACCGGTGTGCGCGCCGCTCCGGGAGTTTGCTCGCCGATCCGGTCGGTGGGAGTGTGGAAATTTGTGACCGGGAGGCGGCAGGCGGCCAGGAAATGTAGAGATTGGCAAAGCTAAAGTTTGCAGTACCTGGAAATTACCTCAATTGAAATACAGGCTACGGGTGGCTAAGCTCAAGTGGCAGTGGGCTGGGCACGTCAGCCGAAGAGGCGCCGCCGGCCGTTGGAGTAACCGTACCCTACACTGGCGGCCATGGACAGGAAACTGAGTGTGGGAAGACCACCCGCCAGGTGGGACGACGACATCAAGTACGTCGGCGGAAAGCAGTGCTTTGCCACATTGGAGAGGCGTATGTCCAGCCGTGTACGCATACATACACGCTGACTGACTAAATATAGGCTATATGGCAATGTTTAGTGTTTGCATTGGTAGGTTGCTGAAGGTGACGGTATCCTACCTAACTAATGAAGCGCAAAATCTACATTCGTCGATTCCATGTTCGCTTATAACTCGAGAACTACTCAATCATTTCAGACAGGGTTTACACAGACGTTTTCTCGCACTGGCGTGGCACCAAGTTCACCCGGTGTTATGGGCTGACATCGCAGATGTTGTAGGTGAGGTAGCCAACCGTGTCAGTTTCCATAAAACAAAATAAAAAAAACGTATTTTTAGAGGGTAGGTACATCTTGTGAATAATACGGGGTTTTATGATAAAATCCCGCCCATAAAGATTCAATCCCGGGATCGACCCATCAGTATACGAACCACATAATGGTTCGCACAACACGGCTGCGCTGGCTGGGCCGAAAATTACAAGGACAAGCGGGGCTATCCTCTATAGCAATTCATCGCTACTAGCAATTTCTCATGATCCGTCTCACTCGCTCCAACGTGCTTCTCAATGCGTCTAAGTGAGACAGAGCTGCGGATACAGCAATGTTTTGCGATAATAAGTAATAACTAATAGAGAATATGCAGGCTGGTCTACTTGACTCTCCGCCGATTTCACCACCTTTGGCTAAAATGCCATCTGCCTGTTGAATGTATGAAAAATGAAAATGAAAAGTGAAAATGAAATTTATTTACTTATCTCGTCCGATAAAAACACACACAATAGATACAATAAAAACACAATCAGACAAGACAAATTGGACCTGACACAGCATTTGTCCCTCACGCACGACCGAGCCTGGGAGCCAGTGAGAGGGACGCTGATTTTAAGTCAGGCCCAAGTACACAACACAAATAACATTATAGGCATAAACCCTAACATAAACATATACAACAACCAGAGAAAAAGAAGAAGAAGAAGTTTAACAGTTACAACCACACAAACACAACATCACACACAAAACAAATCCATCCGTCTGTCGGTCCGCACGTCATAATAATAAATTTTTAGGGCTATACTATAAGTATAAGACCTTAATTTAATAGAAATTACATTTTTAACTGTTGTTGGTAAAATATACATTTCCTTAATTTACATTTTAAATGTACGACAATGTATGAGAAATGACACTGCTGAGCAAGACTCAACCGGAGTTGGTGAAATCGGGCATCTGTAGCCAGTCCGACCCTGCCTGCCAGCCCGTGCCGGTCGGATCGGGTCGAGCGGCCGCCGCTCCACGCCTCGGCCGCCAGTTCAGCTCGCAGACCGGTCCCTTCTCCCAAATGTTGACCCCGCACGGATAGTTGACCCCGTCCGAAATGTCAGTCGCCCGTTTATGTTATTATTACGGACAAGAAGGATCTCTGAATGGCATAATTTCTGGGCCTCCAGGGAAAAGGGTTACAAGTCTAACAATTATCTGATACTTGAATGTATTCTGATCTCGCTGGAGGCTTGGTTTGTGGGCACGCACAGCCAGTTCCATATTTAGCTCTCAATAATATACAGTATTTATATTTCACTGCGAAATATATGTACGTACATATACTCGTATATACTGAGCTGACAGAAATTGTGATGGATGCGAAAAATGTTACTTTGATGCTCGAAACTCGCGGAATGTAATCTGAGGTAATTGGATTTACTCATAAACAAAGATGCAGTGCAAGATAGGTGGGTACCAAAAACTGTTTTATAAAACATAAAACCGACTTAAAAAATAAAAACTAGAACTAAAAAGTTTAAATAATATTTTGAAATTGTCTCTGTCGTTGTATTGAAATATATGAATCGATATTGTGATTCATATTCGGACCCTTGAGTTGAAGGCGGCGAAAAGCACAAAAGGGGTCCATCTATCAATTTTCGGGTGTGCTTTTGTATCGCCTTCAACTCGGGGTCCGAATATGAATCACAATATCGATAGCCATATTTAACTCAAAACTGCAAAATTTTGAGCTGTTGCAGTATAGTGCTAAGGTATCGACATGCTTATGTTTTTGATTGCTGAAAAAGTCCACATCAAAAGTTTTGCTGAGTCTAACCACTAACCATAGTTTTTAGTTGATTTTCCAAAAACCGCTGAATCAATTTCGGTAAAATTTATATGGGACGACCTCTGAAGTATGACTTACCAAACAAAAAAATATTTTTTTTAAATCGGCCCATAATTGACGGAGTAATCGCGTAACAAACATACAAAAACATACAGTCCAATTAATTGAAAACCTCCTCCTTTTGAAGTCGGTTGAAAATATAAGAAATTGTACGGTAACGCACCACAACGGAGCGCCCTCTTCACCCAGCTTTCTTGCTCTTTGAACACCACCAATCCTATATTTTGTTAAATGGCCGTTCGATAAAGGTAAAGTAAAAGATTGAAAAGGGAATGTGAACATTTTTGAGGAAGGAGTTTCCTCCGTATAATACTGAAGAAAGAAAGAAAGTGAAAGGAGAGAACAAACGTTTATTCACTTAAAAACGGCAACAATAAAGCTAGAAACTCATTGGGCCCACGTACGCCACACACGCGAATCTGGCGCGTCGGTCTCCATACATTTTATATGGAAGAGTGCAGCACGCAGTTTCATTGCGCCCACGCCACCCTACGCTACGCGACACACTGCGTGCTGCACTCTTCCATATAAAATGTATGGAGACCGACGCGCCCACGTACGCGTGCGTAGCGTACGTGGGCCCAATGAGTTTCTAGCTTAAAACATAAGGAGATAATTATAAAACAAAATATATGTTTTATTAGTTGAAAGGGAGCAGACAGAGCACGATGCAAAAACATAACGACAGGCTAGCCACCTCTCACCTTGGCACGGTCCTTCCACCGAGTCATGTAGCAGGTTGGTCTTCGTGCCTTACTTGCTGCTTATATTCATAAAAGAGTTTCAAATATACAAAAAAGTTGTAAGTATGTTAACATTTTACCGAAACAATGTCTACATGTTTCTGTAAAATGTTTTTTGGACCAATAAAGTATTTCTGTCCATCTATCTATCTAATAGTTATACGAAACTGTTGTGGCGAAAGCAAAGCTGCTTCCCAGACGCCTGTATCGATTCAACGAGCTACTGCCCTTTCAATTCCTTTTGTCGAAGAACACAGGCTTCAATCCGTTCAGTCTATTAATATATTTAACTGTTCCATACTAATAAAACTAAAATTGTGGTTTTTCACAATTTCTGAACGAAAGAGGTCTATGTGTTGGAAGACTTTTTTGTTCCTGGCATGAAACTGAAACGATTAAGAAAATTTTTTTTTTACATTTTACATAAAAAAAAAAAAAATTTCAAAAAAAAAATTCTTTGTTCTTCAAAAGTGATCTATTTCCGATACAGAACCCCCCCTTAGCTTACTCTGAACTAATTTTGAAAGACCTTATATAATCGTGAGAACGAAACGGTTTTCGAACGAGTGCATAAGCCACTAGAAGTGGTGAAAACGGAAAGTGGAAATCTTCTTGAATAGCAAAATATTTGTTTTTTTATTGTAAGCACGATATATGGCGCCGAGGCACCCATGAGGTGTCTAACGGCGCCCATGGACATTCGGTCGTATTCGGGGGTTGCGAATGCCATGCCGGCCTAACAGGTGGCCATTTACGCCCCTCTTGAAGGACCCGAGACTTTACTTGGGGGGAAATATATGAGCAGGGAGAGCGTTCCAGAGTTTACCGGTTCTGTAAAGGAAAGATCTGCAGAATCGATTGGTATGCATCCGCGGTAAGTCCAGCGTATAGGGATGCAATCCCTGCCCAGCGCGCGTGGTAATCTGTGGTGGTGCGGAGGTGGAAAGGGGACGGCCTATTCGATAGGAGCCGAAGTGCCGCGACTTCTGCGGTGTATTACTAAGTCTGCAACGTCTGTCTGTCAGTCTGTCCGTCCGATGGCTGTATCTGTGGATTGTAATAGCTAGCCAGTTGAAATTTTCACACAATGTGTTATTTCGGCGGATATAACAACAAATAATAAAAAAAGAACAGAAAAATGAAGGGGGGTCGCCATACAAGAAACGTGTTTTTTTCTTTCAACGTCTTTTTTTTCTGTTGCGGAAACCTCGGTGCGCGAGTCCGACTTGCACTTGGCCGATTTAATATTATAATCCGGCATGGGAAGTCAGAGGGGCCAGAGCACATGCTCCGACCAGCCAATAGTACCTCCGAGTAGGACAGTAGGTAGGCAGGAGCCATACCGGAGAATTCACTTTGAATTGCCGGCTAGACTAGACTAGAGGAGAACACAGCCACAGCATATATATGGCCATATATATGCTGTGACACAGCCGAGGCTGCTATGCCTCCGTCTTACATGCAGTAAGGCGGTTCTACCTACGGCTACAAATTGAGCCTACCACCCAATAAATACGGGAAGGGACCTATACAGTTTTACACCCATGGATTCATCCATGTTTACACCGGTCCCGAACGGTGGAAGCAGCAGGTGTAGGTATGCACGTAAATGTTTCCGTCAGAAAAAATTGAGTTAGAGGTTGTACATTATAACATTAACATTATAATGTATAACATTATTTCTCTATGGAAAAAACTCATAGGTGCATGTCGGCCGGATTCGAACCTGGAACCCTGAGCCACCATTCGCCGCCGGTGTTGCGTGCGCGGCAGGTCGCGAGGGTATTCAGTATTTACCCTAGTGAATCCAAGTAACGTAACTAACGTGATACACAGTCACACACAATTGTACAAACAGCCCCCGCCTGCGTCCGAATGTCCATGGGCGTCGCTAGACACCTTATGGGTGACTCGGCGCCACATGTCGCGCTTAGTATAAAAAAAAAAAAAAAAAAAAAAAAAACAGCTGTTAGTGAAGTTTCACATCTTCAACCGCAGCACGCTCATCAGCAAAAAAACTTAATTGTTTCACAGTAACTACATTGAAACACAAAGTAAGTGTACGCAATAAAAGCGCGTGGCGCGCCGGGGGCGGCCGCACCGAGAAGATCGTTGGGTGAACGAACGGCGCGACATGCATGTTGCAATGTGTCTTCGTTCCGGCTGACAGTCCAGTCGAGCGGGACTGGGAGAGTGGAGACGCGGGACAGCCGAGCCGAGGGAGGGAGTCGGAGACGGGACGGTTCGCTCGCGTATTGCGCAACATCGCTCGCTAGATAACGAGACGAGCGATAAATGCCGTTAAAAAATCTTGTTTGCGAGAGGTTCGAAATTCGAATCTATCGGCGTGCACAACTTTCTTTATAGGCCGTCTTTCCCTAGCAGGCCGTGTTTCCCTAGATTCTCGTGGAAACCCTCCCGGATTACTACCACCACCGCATTGAGGGAATGTCCAAAATCACGGGTGTATAGCAAATATGGGCTAACATCAAAGCACCTATAGCAGTGAAGATCCAGGGTCTGCAGACACTCTGGTCGTCTAATGGCCTTTACGGAGGACATAGGCTGGATGGGGTAGCTATGGAGATCAAGAGGTTTTGCACGAAGGAACTACCCCCAACCCAAAAGGGACTAGTTTGCAAGCGCTTAGAGAGCGATCCCTACAACAACATCACTGCATATTGCCACCAAAAACTGTCTAGTGCGAATCGGACTCTTACGCCGAGGGTTCCGTACCACCGCGTAGTTGGCCGGTGTTTCTTATTTACTTGAGAGCGTGCACTATAATCAAATCAAACAAAGTTTGACGCTTATATTATGTACTAGCTGTTGCCCGCGGCTTCGCTCGCGTGAAATTCGTATTTCAAAGAAGAATCTAAGTAACTAAGGGCGAGGCCGAAGGCCGAGCTGCGTTCAGGTAAACGATAAATCTTCTCAAATAAAGTAAGCAACTAACGGCGAGGCCGAAGGCCCAGCTGCATCCTGGAAGACAATAAACCTTCACGAAGAAAGTAAGTAACTAAGGGCGAGGCCGAAGGCCGAGCTGCGTTCAGGAAGACGATAAACCTTCTCGAAGAAAGTAAGTAACTAAGGGCGAGGCCGAAGGCCGAGCTGCGTTCAGGTAAACCAAAAACCCTCTTTTGCCTTCGGGCCTCGCCTTAAATGACTTCCCTTCTTCGATAGCATATAATATCGTTTACTCCATCTATTTATTTAATAAAATATATAAAAAAGTTATATTAATAACTAAATAATTAAAACCTACCTAACAAACATTAAAATAAATATCATAAAAGGGGCGTTTTCAAATGTTCCTAGAACACTTGCGGCATTACCCCGCTGGATGGCAAAGCTTACCGTTTGAATGAAGTAGGCCCTTGATTGCGGGACACCAGTTGCGTCCACCAGCAGAGACCCAAGCCTCTTCAAGAAGCTTTTGGCTTCAATGACTGCTCCACGGACCGAGGGTTTCAACCGCAAACGCAACTAATTCGAAATCTTGAATTATATATCTATAATATTTATTGCGTTTGAGGCTGTCCGCCCAGGCCTCGGCCGCGCCGGCCGGTCTTGAAGATGCCCGAACGTGACTTGGAGCCAATGTGAGAACACAAATGGCGTCCCACATCAAAGACCTACCCTTGGCCCATGGAACTAAGGTGATACCATCGGGCCTCTTGCCATCCAGCCGGGAATAACCGCAATGTTTTAGGATGCACGGTATGTTTGCCGTCAGAAGCGTGGCCTTTATAATAAAATTTAAATTAATTTAACTCAATCTTAATATCGCTTAGTTACCTACTTTATTCAAAATGGTTTAGCTTCATTCAGAACGTAGCTCGGCCTTCGGCCTCGCCTTAGTTACTTACTTTCTTCAAGAAGGTTTACCTTCTTCCTGAACGCAGCTCGGCCTTCGGCCTAGCCCTTAGTTACTTGCTTTCTTCGAAATGGTTTAGCTTCTTCCCGAAAGCAGCTCGGCCTTCGGCCTCGCCCTTATTTACTTGCTTTCTTCAAGATGTTTTATTATTTATTAGAATGTAGCTCGGCCTTCGGCCTCGCCTTAGTTACTCACTCTCTTCAAGATGATTTAGGTTTTTCCTGAACGCAGCTCGGCCCTCCGCCTCGCCCTTAGTTACTTCCTTTCTTCGAGATGGTTTATTATTTATCAGAACGAAGCTCGGCCTTCGGCCTCGCCTTAGTTACTTACTTTCTTCAATATGGTTTAGCTTCTTCCTGAACGCAGCTCGGCCTTCGGCCTCGCCCTAGTTACTCGCTTTCTCCGAGATGGTTTATTATTTATCAGAACGTAGCTCGGCCTTCGGCCTCGCCTTAGTTACTTACTTTCTTCAAGATGGTTTAGCTTCTTCCTGATCGCAGCTCGGCCTGCGGCCTGCCCATAGTTACTTACTTCATTCAAGAAAGAATGTTTTTTTTTCTTCCTGAACTCAGCTCCGACTTCCGCCTCGCCCTTAGTTACTTTCATCGAGAAAGAATATCGTTTACGTGAGCGCAGATCCGCCTTCGGCTCCGCCTTTAGTTACTTACTTTTTTTTTAATACGAATTTCACGCTAGCGAAGCCGCGGGCAACAGAAATATAAATTGCACCAATGACAGCGACATAAGTTCGACTTCAATTTTTTTTATTTTTTATTTATCAAGCATTTTGTCACCGGCCAGCTCACGTCGAGATGACAGTTCATCGTTGTCAACTTGTCATTTAAATTTTATAATAATTTAAATTTTTATTATATTTTTTTGTTTATTATGTTAATCCGGGATATACACTTTTTTTTTTTTTTTTTATGGAACCTGACACGGTTGGCTACAAACTACACTGTCACTATACAAAGTTTCGTCAAATTCCGTTCAGTGGTTTTTGCGTGATGCGCGTACAGACAAAGAGAGATTATTAATTTAACGATTTTATTATATGTATATATATATATATAGATATAGATTAATTACCGTTTATACGATAGAGCAAAAATAAAACTAAAACGTTGAAAAAGATCTTGTATCGGGTCGGGACCTCTTTAATTTTATCACTTATTTTGTCTTTATTATTTGATATTATATCCGCCATAATAACACTATTCTGTATTCTATCGTCTATTCCATGGGGAGTGTTCGGAGGAGCTGTTTAACGCGATTCCGCCATCCCCATTCCACCTCCGCACTACGCGTACTGGGCAGGGGATGCACCCTATTCAATCGACCTACCACGGATAACCAACCGGTTCTGTAGGTATTTTATTCACAGAACCGGGAAAATGTGGAACGCACTCCCTGCCCATCTATTTCCTCCCAAGTACAGCCTGGGGTTTTTCAAAAGGGGTGTGAAAAGCTCATGTCAGGCCGGCATGGCATTCGCAATCCACGTGCATCACAGAATGTCCATGGGCATCGTTAGACACCTACTTGTAGGTGAAACGATGCCACATGTCGCGCTATCAATAAAAACGAAAAGATATTGCAAACTGAGTACAATAACTCGTGTATTCTCCGCAAAGTCAGGGCGTAAATTACGGTTGAAAAGATGCAGCTCAGTTAGTAGGACAGACGGCGTAGGCTTACTAATAGGGTCCCGTACGTTACGGAACCCTAAAAATAATGAAGAGCAGAGAAAAGTCAAGAAGACGAATACGCTCGAGGGAGTCGGCTCTTTAGGTATTTAAATTATCGAAAGGCATCTCGCTATTTTCGTATCTTCCCGAATGTTTTTCTTTTATTAACGGCGTTCTTTGATGTCGATTTATTTGTGTTTAGTCTCCTTTTTATTAAAAACACAGGCATCGCAGGTTAAAAATTACACACTGATTCCAATGTTAAAAATACACAACGCTGCTCCTGTAACGTTTTTCGGCGATTTTTCAGTACTGCTTAGTCGCTACACGGCAGAACTTGCTCACGTCTGATAGGTTTTATTCTGCGCCTGATCTAACACACCACTCCCGACATATTTGTCATCATCACAAGTCGGTCCGCATCGATCCAGCCAGCCAGCACGAAATTGGATACGACTTTACGGCGCGTTGCTCTTGCCTAGACGAGTGAAAACCGGCGACATGTGTTCGTAATAATCGTATTTTAAAACAAACCGACATACGCGAGAAAATTCCTAAAACTTAGACATGCGATGAAAATGCATTATTTTATTAGTATGAATGCCGATGCGCCGGTGTTAATATGGCTAGCTTAGGCGATATATTTGGCTATATTTTTATCACCCATGCACAGAGGTTAAGAGGTTTAACCTCTGTGGGCCCAATCGCTAGAAGGCAACTCTTGCACCGCTGTCCTCACCACCACTGCTGTCAAATAAACTATTTTTTTTTTATTATTGAATGCGCCACATGTGGAGCCACCGGTAAGGTGTTTAACGACGCCCATGGACGTTCGGTCGTATGAGGGGGTTACAAATGCCATGCCGGTCTGACAGATGCCTATTCACGCCCCTCTTGAATGACCGGAGACGGTACTTGGGGGGAAATATATGGGCAGGGAGAGCGTTCCGGAGTTTACCGGTTCTGTAGAGGAAAGATCTGCAGAACCGGTTAGTACGCAACCGCGGTAAGTCCAGCGTGTATGGATGCAAACCCTGCCCGGTACGTGTGGTTCGGTGGTGGAAAGGGGACGGCGGGATCGCGTTAAACAGCTCCTGCGGGCACTCCCGAGAAATCCCATATTTAAGCTTTTAAGCCATAGGTAACTAGTATCTCATCTGTGGTCATAGTACCAACGTCTCGAAGCAAGTCATCGTAGTTTTGCTGCTGCAGGCTAAATACGAGTACATCACACAAAGTTCCTCTTCCCATATTCGCAGTTCGCGCAAGAACACGGCTTTCGTAGAGCACAAATGCCAGGCGTCACGCTGTCTAGGGAACGGCGGGCAGGATGTTCGGTCGTCTGTTTCCAGGATGCGGCTTGAGGGGGGAGTTTCCTGGAAGAAGGAGCTACCGGGGAGCATCGTGGGAGTGGGAGTGGGGAGGGGAGGGAATATTCTGGAAGGGTGTGAAGTGAAAATAGTCACGTGCAGGCAGTGGCGAACGTGGATGAGCATGATAACTTTGTAGTGAAAAGTTTTATGAATGTTTGCGGAATAAAGGGGTTTTATAACAACAGTATAGTCTTATGGACGAGACTGACTACATTACACAAGATAATATTATAACTTCCTTTTTAGGGTTCCGTATCCGTCTTACGGGACCCTATTACTAAGCCTACGCCGTCTGTCTGTCTGTATGTCCGTCTGTCTGTCCGACCTAGGGCTGTATCTCTTGAACCCTCGCTTGAACCGTAATAGGTAGCCCGTTGAAATTTTCACAGAATATGTGTTATTTATTATGGACGATATAACAAATAATAAAAATAACTAAAAAATTTACGGGGTCCGAAAAATATACAAGAAACTAAAAAGTGTATGTGCGCCATTTATCGAAAACAGTATGAAGCAGCGCTGACCATGACATGGCGACACGGAACCCTCGGTGCGCGAGTTCGACTCGGACTTGGCAGGTTTTTTCTTTTCTATGCCAGTTTGAAGGGAAGATTTTCGCTCTATCCTGATCATGTAGTAGTCTGGTCATTGTCAAATTAACCAGTCTTTTATTATGTGCTACTAAAAATCCAGAAAATGTTTCACTTTCAAAAATAGGTAGGTACTGTTCCTCACCTCGCAAAAGTTCTTTAAGGAGTGTTTCGTGTGGGTTCGGTACTTAAAAAGAATAGCCCCACTGCATCTCTCCCCGTGCATGTCGTAAAAGGCGACTAAGGGATAAGGACAAAATGCCATTCTGTAGGGCGACAGGCTCGCCACCTCTCACCTTGCCACGAATGCCACGGTACTTCTACCGAGTCATGCAGCAGGTGGGTCTTCGTGCCTCACTTGCTGCTTGATCGATTTAATCTTGTTCGAATACTATGCGAAACGTGGTGGTCGGTGTTGTGCTGTAATTTACCAGAGTTCTTGCAGCACTACACCGATTACTCTGCTTACCCCGATTGTCGGGATTCAGCGTGTGTGATAATATGTATATTATGTACTAGCTGAGCCCGCGGCTCCGCTCGCGTGAAATCCGTATTCCAAAGAAGAATGTAAGTAACTAAGGGCGAGGCCGAAGGCCGAGCTGCGTTCAGGTAATCGAAAAACCTTCTTAAAGAAAGTAACTAACTAAGGGCGAGGCCGAAGGCCGAGCTGCTTTCAGGTAAACGATAAACCTTTCTCAAATAAAGGAAGTAAGTAAGGGCGAGGCCGAAGGCCGAGCTGCGTTCAGGAAGACGATAAACCTTCTGGAAGAAAGGAAGGAACTAAGTGCGAGGCCGAAGGCCGAGCTGCGTTCAGGTAAACCAAAAACCCTCTTCCGCCTTCGGGCCTCGCCCTTAAAGACTTCCTTTCTTCGATAGAATATAATATCGTTTACTCAATCTATTTATTTCATAAAAATAAAAAAGTAATATTAATAACTAAAGAATTAAACCTACCTAACAAACATTAAAATAACTATCAAAACGGGCATTTTCAAATGTTCTTAGAGCACTTGCGGCATTACCCCGCTGGATGGCAAGGCTTACCCTTTGAATGAAGTACATAAGCCCTTGATTGCGGGACACCAGTTGCGTCAACCAGCTCAAGCCTCTTTTGGCTTCACTGCTCCACGGACCGAGGGTTTCAACCGCAAACGCTACAAATTCGAAATCTTGAATTATATTTCTATATTTGCTGCGTTTGAGGCTCTCCGCCCCAGCCTCGGCCGCGCCAGCCGCTCTTGAAGATGTCCTAACGTGACTTGGAGCCAATGTGAGAACAAAAGTGGCGTCCCACATCAAAGAACTACCCTTAGTCCATGGCACTAAGGTGATAGCATCGGGCCTCTTGCCATCCAGCCGGGAATAACCGCGAGGTTCCAGGATGCACGGTATATTTGCCGTTAGAAGCGTGGACTTTATAATAAAATTTAAATTAAATTAACTCAATCTTAATATTAATTAACTATATTCGAGATGGTTGAGCTTCTTTCTGAACGCAGCTCGGCCTTCGGCCTCGCCATTAGTTACTTGCTTTCTTCGAGATGGTTTATCATTTGTCAGAACGTAGCTCGGCCTTCGGCCTCGCCTTAGTTGCTTACTTTATTCAAGATGGTTTAGCTTCTTCCTGAACGCAGCTCGGCCTTCGGCCTCGCCCTTAGTTACTTGCTTTCTTCGAGATGGTTTTTCAATTATCCGAACGTAGCTCGGCCTTCGGCCTCACCTTAGTTACTTACTTTCTTCAAGATGATTTAGCTTCTTCCTGAACGCAGCTCGGCCTGCGGCCTCGCCCATAGTTACTTACTTTCTTCGAGAAGGTTTGTGGTCTTCCAGAATAGAGCTCGGCCTTCGGCCTCGCCCTTAGTTACTTACTTTCTTCAAGAATGTTTTTCTTCTTCCTGAACTCAGCTCCGCCTTCCGCCTCGCCCTTAGTTACTTTCATCGAGAAAGAATATCGTTTACGTGAGCGCAGATCCGCCTTCGGGCCCGCCTTTAGTTACTTACTTTCTTTTTTTTAAATACGAATTTCACGCGAGCGAAGCCGCGGGCAACATATATATAAATTTTATTGCACCAATGACAGCGACATAACTTCGACTTTCAATTATTATTTTTATTTATCAAACAATTTGTCACCGGCCAGCTCACGTCGAGATGACAGTTCTCCGTTGTCAACATGACATTTAAAATTGTTTTTTACCTTTACTTTGGATTACGTGATTTTTATTATATTTTTTAATTATTATGTTCATCCGGGATATACACTGTCACTATAAAAAGTTTCGTCAAATTCCGTTCAGTGGTTTTTGCGAGATGCGCGTACAAATAGACATTTTTGCATTTACGGTTTTATGATATGTATAGAAAGAATAGATATGTATAGACTATTGTGTTCAAGTTATAAAAAAGAAGAACTGTCATTTTCGTTGTATCTACTTATTTTTAAATTTCGAATGAATATTTTATTCAAATTGTATTTGTTGCCAGTTCTCAATATATAATTATGTACTTTGGACTACTTGATTTTAAACGCGCAATAATGTTTATAATTGTAAATTTTTTTTTATTTTTGTTTTTTTTTTTTTTTACGTATTATGTTAACCCGGCATATAAACTGCCACTATACAAAGTTTCGTCTAATTCCGTTCAGTGGTTTTTGCGTGATGCGCGTACAGACAAACAAACAAACAAACAAAAATTTTAAAAACTGTTCTAACATGTTCAGTATCTCATTTTAAGCCACCCTGGTTAGTTTTTTTCCGAATACATTCAATGTACAGACTTTCATACCTCTACGATTTTATTATATGTATAGATGTATATGTATGTTTCTATAGGGTTTCTATACAGGGTCGTTTCTTGTCGTGTAAAGAGTAAGGACTACCTGATTACTTCAGTGACAAAGTTCTGTCAAATATGGATAGGACGAATCGTTCTAACCTAGATCTGCTTTAACCCGATTTATTGTTACGTCAAGTGCGGCGTGTCTGTCCAATTAAAGCATTAGCCAATAGCCAGACGGAAACTTTAAAAAAAGTTTAGTTCAGTCCGGCGGCCTCACTGGCACTGACGCTCATAAATGTATCCACTTGACGTGCCAACTGCGACCTAGTTTCATACGCACATGCTCGTATAACACGGACAGTTGCCATCCGTTGAAGATGAGACGGGACACAACTTTGTATGTACTCATTTGTGTATGGATTCTGCTGTGACTGAGTATTTTGCTGTTGAAACAGCTCGCCTCTGGAGCAGGGTTGCCAGTTCACCCATATAAATAAGTTGGTAATTTTTCACCATATAATATACCTTGGATTTTTTGTGGGACCTTTTTATTATACGGAGGCAGTAACGAAAGAGGGTATAAATAATTTATAGACATAGTGTTTCAATTACATATTTTTTATATTTTAAATCACGTCCGTGCTTTCAATTCAACAATTTAAACGATCGCTGAGTGTGCGCGCCAACATTCAAAAACAAGGAGACTTTTTTGTTTATGGAAACTGACACGGTTGGCTACATTACCTACAACATCCGTGATGTCAGCCCATAACACCGGGTGAACTTGGTGCCAGGTCAGCGTGCTTCCCTTCGGTCGTGCCGCCTACACTGAACGGAAAACACAAACTATTTACATAGCCGTTTCGACCGACCTTTCATTCAGTGTACTGGTACCAACCCGGGCGGGTTAAACCCTACCACCTAGTAATAATATAAGATGGGAGTCATATCCCTTAGTCGCCTTTTACGACATACACGGGGAGAGATGCAGTGGGGCTATTATTTTAAAGTACCGGCCCCACACGGTAGAATTACTTCATAGTCCAGGTTGCTTATATTTTTTTACCGTGGACAGAACGTCTAAAACATGAATTGTCCACGGTAAACGTGGACACCTGGCACGGGCAACCCTGCTCTGGAGCTAAATTCTTGACACTATCCCCTCTTTCAGATCACTTGTGTGTGAAGGAGCATATCAGTTCATTTGCATAATTTCTCCGTCTTGGCGGTTTTCACCAGGCTGGAGGATAGCCCTTGGTGGCAGTCAAGATTAACGAGTTTCTGCGTGTGTCGTATTCATCAAATGTGACATGTTTTTTTTTATGGAAACTGACACGGTTGGCTGCATCACCTACAACATCCGTGATGTCAGCCCATAACACCGGGTGAACTATATAGGTGTCATGTCAGTGCTTCCCCTCATTTCATGTCGGCTACACTGAACTGGACGGAAAATATTACATAGCCATAATTATTTACATAGCCGTTTCGACCGACGTTTCATTCAGTGCGGTGGTACCAACCCGTATGCGGTGGTAACAACATGTATGATGATCAGACAGACTACCTTACCTGATGATTGGAGGAAAATAAGCTAGGCTTCCTGCCTTCGTTTAAATCGAGATTCAAGTAAAATATATGTTATCCAATCAGTAGTACAATCGCCCGTCGAGCGGGCGAATATTTTCCGATTCGCATTTTTTTCTCTTGTCGTCCCACTACAACTCTTAAGTAGTCAAACCCTAAGTCAGCATTCTTCTTACCCAAATTTCCCTCAGACAATATTGACGTCGGCAAAAAAATTTGGGTCGCGAACTGGCGAACCAGATGATAATATGTTCTGGAGAAGCTTTTTCTCGAGAGCCGTGTTCATAGTATTACAGGTGTCTAGAGTTCTCACCACAGTTCTCACAGATGTCTTGATATTTAAGATTCCATAGGGAAAACCAGGAAACCAATAATTATATTCTTATCTTCAACAGAACGCACCAAAGGAGAGAAGCGCTCAACTGAGCGCTGGCCGACGGAACTCGTTTCATAAAGAACGAAATAATTTTCCCGAATGTCAAAGTAGCTACCTACCTAAGCCTCAAAAGAGCTGGCGATAGAATATTCCTGGCTTCTTCGTCTTCGGCCAGACGGTCTCGACAGCCTTTTATATTATTTTACACCCCGTGTATTCCCGGGGGTCGTTTATCCCGTTTCCCTTTGTTCCCCTCCCTCTCCCGCCCCTGTGGTAGTCGGGCCCCTTCTCCCCCGCCCCTTAGGAGCGTGCCCCCTCACCCTGCTCTCCCCGGTACGAGCGAAGCCCGCGGCTGTAACGACTGCGTCCTTTCGTATCGCAGCCTTCGCGAGGCTTTATCAGTCCCTTTATAGTTGTGAAACCGTGCTGCGTGTACCGCCTCGCCTCCCAAACCATGTAATACTTGTAGAACCTTGTCAGATTTACTATCGTGCTATGCTATTTTAACACTGCTTCCAATTGCGAGCTACTACGCAAGTGACAAAGTTGTAAAAGTGTATCTGCATTTTTGAAGCCAACTGTACACGTTATGTGTACATAGAAAGAGATATGAATCTATGTATTGTTCATTGTATTGTGCAGTGACACAACTCCCGCTTCATTAAAGCATTCGCGTACGCTGATAAAAACTTTACGCGAGAGTTTACAGGAAACTGCATACTACCTTTTACCTGCCCGAACTCCGAACGGAGTGGCAACATTGCAGTTACCAAGAACGTTAGAGGTAGGAACGTCGGACCTTCCCCGCGCCAGCGTAACACGATATTAGTAAAAACGTACCAATAACATTCGTTACCACCCAATCAGAGCGCGATACCACCCGATACCACCCAATCAGAGCGCGCGCCGTCCCCTCCGCTACCCGCGGAGCTCGGCGACGCTGGTTGTCATATAAGCATTGGACAGTCCGACGACCAACCTGTTCTAACGTTCTTGGTTACAACCTTTTAGTTTTCCTTGAATATTTCATAATCTGAAAAGATTTAAATGCGACGTACACTATGCTAGAAAAAAACATTTTAGCACACCACACGCGCTCGTAATTGGAGGACACAAACGAATGTTAAAAAAATATCGATAAGCAATCATCTCGCGATCTTTCAAGATATCGCGCAACATGTCTCTTCA
Source organism: Nematopogon swammerdamellus (assembly GCA_946902875.1). Classification (NCBI taxonomy): domain Eukaryota; kingdom Metazoa; phylum Arthropoda; class Insecta; order Lepidoptera; family Adelidae; genus Nematopogon; species Nematopogon swammerdamellus. Next base: position 18,773,276 of record OX336345.1, read on the forward strand.
CTTTCGCGCTTAAATAAAAACTAATACGTACCTACATAATGCATTGAGTTAAAGAATCACCATCATAAAGAGTGGCAAGGCCGAGCGGGCGAGGGCGGGGCGGCGAGCGCGCGGCGCGCAAGGCCGAATTTGATAAGGGATCGGGGTCACTGGCCTGCGGGCGCGGGGCTGTGCGGGTGCGGGGTTTGGGGGGGGGGGGGGGGGGGGGGTCAGAGGTTCGAGCGAGACACATCTGTCACGCACGCACGTGAGACGCGTTGCTCGTCCATCCGGAATTCCGGATACGTGATTCTCATCTGAAGAATACTCTTGCTGAATGTACATAATATACCGTTCTTTCTACAAGTTCTACGACTTAGCTAGACTTAGCTGAACATTATTTTTTTATATCCACGGTGGGTAACAGTCGAACACAAGAATTTTGCGAACGCGCTTTTTGTTTAATGGAAAGCTCCGACATTATTATGACATCGTTGATGCCCTTGAACATTCTTTGATGTTGGTCTGTCAGCAACCTTTTCGCGCCCCTTTTGAAAAACTCCAGGCTGTTACTGGGATGAAATGGATGGGCAGGGCGTGCGTTCAACGTTTTTCCGATTCTGTGCGTTGCCATATTTAGAACCTTGCCGCAATAACTAACTTCTCTAGAGGTGGTAATTTTTATGAATCTAATTCTCTCTCGTGTTTTGTTCGCTTCTAAATCCCTAGTTTCTTAATTTGATATTTTTTTATGGAAACTGACGTGGTTGGCATGGCACCGGATGAACTAGACGCCATGTCAGTGCTTCCCTTCATTTCATGTCGACTACCACTGATTCAGTGGTAGTCGACATGAAATGTTCAGTTCAGTTCTTCAGTTTTCCGAAATGTTCAGTTTTCCGTTCAGTTCAGTGCCACTGAACTATTTACATAACCGTTTCGACCGACGACGTTTCATTCAGTGCGGTGGTACCAACCCGGGCGGGATAAATACCACCTAGTAAGGTAAGAAGGGAAGGGACCTACAGTTTTACGTGGTGCGGCAGGCGAATTTCGTTCAGTCAACGTTGGTCAAAGTTAGTGTATAGATTTCCACAGTGTTTTCCTTCCCCGGAGTGACGGAGAAACAGGTGACGAAAAACTATTTAAAAAAATATGAAAACCGGCTTCAAAAATTTATGAAATAAAAAAATATCGAACCTTAGAGTTGAAGGTGGTGCTAAAGAAGGCTACAAAAATCACAAAGGATATCATTCACTCATGTTTTCTTTCATGCATCATTTTTGCTAGCTTTAGCATCGCCTTCAACTATAGGGTTCGATTTTTTTTTATTTCATACATTTTTGAAGGCGGTTTTTATATTTTTTTAAATAGTTTTTTATTTCGCAGTTTTTTTTTTAGTAATTTTTTCCTATTAATATGCTCGGCGGAATCGCTCGGCCTTCGGCCTCGCGATTCCGCCTCGCTTTCCAATCCAATCTTGACCAAATTGAAATCGGTTCACCCAGTCGAAAGTTCTGAGGTAACAAACATACAAAAAAAAAACAGTCGAATTGAGAACCTCCTCCTTTTTTTGAAGTCGGTTAATAAAATATAACATTGAGCCCGCACATACTCGCATACATAAGGTATATTATAAGCGGACGTATACATCTATAGGCAGCTGTGTATACGGCTAGGGAGCGAAAAGGCCTTCCGCAAATGCTGGGGTCAATGATAAATCGATAGCGGTGGTGGCCCCCAGCCCTACTTACAAACCGCTGCTGTAGACATTTCGGCAAACTGAAGGGGCGGGCGGGCGGCGCGTGGTACGTGTCGCCGACGGGAGAAATTCAGGTGTCTATTGGGCGTTGCGCATGTGCTTATGTGCTGGGAATACTCATTAATGAAGGAAAACACGGCGACGAAAGCTGAAACAGTTGTCAGAGGTTGTAATGTTGTGCTGTTGGACTTAACAAAGTTAACTGGACAAAATGGCATGCAGTAAGTTCACACTATGCACAGTACACTTGAGACGTACACGTGAGAGGGATTTAGTAATTGTGTTGGATTTCGTTGAGCGTTAAGTGATAGGGAAGATGAGTACTATGGGGCTGATATTAACAAATAATTGTTAGTTAAAAGCCCTAAAAAAGAATTAAAATATACATACAAACCTACAATGGATCGATTAAATTGAAATTCTATTAAATAAAACCTTATGCGAAAATGTAAGGTCATCTGGTGTGGGGAATCTTCAAAAGGTGTGTAAATAAATTAGACGACGACCTTTTTTGTAAAGCTGGCAAGGCGCCTTGCTGATGGCGAGCAGTGGTGTTATTGGCTGCGTCTGATCTTCCATCGGACTTTTGGGCACAGCCATTAGAGCCATAAAAACATAAAAACATCGCACAAAAGGTCAAACTGAATGCCTAAATCATTAACTGCCATATGCAGATAAATACGTCGTGGAAATGTCCACACATAAATTTTTTAGTCAGATATACAGTGTGGAAATCTCCACACATAATTTTTTTAGTCAGATATACAGTGTGGAAATCTCCACACTTACATTTTTAGTCATATGTAGGTATATTTTTTATCGATCCACATTGTTTTTCCATATAGCTTATTTTTATTTATAAATTAGTCGACGACCTTGGCCGAGCATTTTCCGGTCCTTTACTTAAGTCCAACTCCAGTCAAAATGTTTAACAAACAGTTAATTTGCTTAAAGCAGCAGCGCAAAGAAATCGAAATCATAGAAACAACTCATCAAACAGGCGAAACGTCATTCGTATCATAATGAAACGTCGTATCTTTATCAACACGCGTGTTACAAGAGCCGTATGATGCAAATTATGTGCATTTGTAAAAACGATACTCGTGTCTTTTCTAGGGTTCCGTACCTAACGGAAATCTTATAAGATCACTCCGGTGTCCGTCCGTCTGTCACGTCACAGAGGTTTTTCTCGAAAACTAAGAAACGTAGAAACTTGAAATTTTGTGTAATGGTAGATCTCGATGACGTGCACATATATCGCTCAATAACTAGATAACAATTTATTTTAGATTAGTTAGCCAGTTAGCCAGTTTGGTATCAATAAAATTAAAATTAACATATCGTGTGGAGTATCATTTGAAAGAGCTAACTGTAAGAATTTTGAAATATTTACACATTTTTACAATTTTATAAGTTCAGTGTCTTAATGCTATATCTAAAAATATGCAAAAATCGTCCCCCGTCCCCCTTGTTCTCCTAGGTTTCTAAAGTAATTACACAATTATTTTGGTAAACACATACATAACACAAATATATTGTGTGGTGGTACGGAACCCTTGGTCTGCGAGTCGCAATTGACGGCTTTTTTTATAGAAAGCGCGACATGTGGCGCCCTTGAGCATACAGACAAATCATACAGTCTGTATCCTCCTTGTGTGGCGCCGAGTCACCTATAATGTGTCAAACGACGCCCATGGACATTCAGTCGAATTTTGCCTCTTCTTTTTTATTTAATGCTAACACTTTACATGGCAGTCACATTGGCCAAATAAAGCAAATAATTTAGTTTTATCTCTTTAAGTAATTAAATATTTGTAGGTGCCAAATATTTGTAGGTACTTATTATAACCTACCGCCATGTGACTATAAACAAGGTATGACAGTTCCACCCCTTTTCAAGTTTTCAGTTCTTTGCTGCGTCATTTCCACCCAAGTATCCGCCTCGCCTGGAAGCTGGCCCGTTCGGCTTACAGGGACTTAGCTCTCTGCTGGTCCCATCTTCGCGGTGCCGTGAAATTTACATTTCACCCATACACTGAACAATTTTAAATGAACCTATGTATATATTTTCGGACCCACCTCTCTGCCGCCGCCGCTGGCTGCCACGCGAGATTGTGAGCTGGCCCTGCACTGTCAGAAAAGCTATCTTTCGTGTATAATGCCTGTGTCGCTCACGGATACCTGTCAGCGGACTTTATGAAAACTGTAGTAGTTCCAGTGCTGAAGAGCAGTACCGGAGACGTCTAGTATCTGGTAAACTACCGATCTATCTCTCTGGCGACCTATCGAAGCTCTGTACGTATCTGAACCTACACGATGCCCAGTCAGTATGGTTTCCGGCCCAGTCTCTCGGCTGACATGGCCGTGGTACTGTTGAAGCGGAAAATGCCATGAAGCAACATTGAATTTTTATGCGTTTTGGGTCTGAACAAAGTTTTATGTTACTTTGGGTCTTATGCCTGATTAAATAAACTATTGGATTTTTTTGACATAAATTATTGCCAATAAATTAGAAGACTTTTTTGCTCGCCTTATTGCTGACAACTCGCCGAGTGTGGTTTCGCGTGGAGTGGTGTTGTGGCTGTGTCTAATTGTCTGATGGACTCCTGGGCGTGGCCACCGTGCCACCGTTCCACACACACACACTTAAGCCGAGTTTTCTCTCAAAACTAACGTCGCGGCACGTTTTCATGTCATCAAAAATCAGAGTACATCTGATTCGCGCATCCAGTACACAAGAAAGGCTATAACGGAGAAAATACAGATACCACATTATGGTGTAACGACCGGAAGGATGTTGTACGCCAGGGTCGTGCCGTGCACCAACCATCCCTCCTCCCCCACTCCAGCCATGGTGGGTGCCACGCACGAGTCAGTAAGCCTGGATACGCTATACATAGGAGGACAGGGGTAGCCGCGCGTCGGCGCACACGCGCCAGCGCGTCAGTCTAGCGCCGGCGACCGATCTTAGTCTCCGTCCGCCGCTCAGGTGGAGCGAACGTGCGCGTCTGTCACAAAATGCCTCATTGTGCAGTGCTTTGGTGCAAAAAGTCGTCGAAAAATTCAAACTTGAACACAGATGGAGTCACCTTTCACGAGTAAGTACTTTCATTCAATTTGATAGCATTTTTCGCTTGAATTTCAGTAACAAACATCGGCGTAACATGGAGAGCTCTTTTCTGCTTACCCACCATAGGTCGACTATCGTGTTGGATGCAGTTAGCTCTTGTAATTTTTTTTGTTTATTGATAAATATGTATGTTAAATGTATACAGATATTTCATGCATTCTGCCTTATTGCCAAAGGACATTTCTTCTAGTCAACCTCAGCAGGTTTCCTCGTTCAATATTCGTTTATCGCGCTTTTTTCATTCAACCAGTACCTACCGGTTTTTACTTTTGAGCGACTCTAAAGGAATTAATTTCTTTAGGTCATGCGTCTACCGGGAATTAGTCTTGTTATGCTTAGCATTAACAAAATTAATTCATAATGAATACCCCGTTAGCATTTAGCACTGCTAAGCGCCCTGATGAATAAAAATTAATGCTAAATGCTAAGCAATAATCACATTTAATTTTAAGCATTGCTGTTTCGTTCGTAAAACTTTGTTGGTTCGTTTGTTTTGGAACGCACAAAGCAATGAAGTATGTGCTATTTATCTGTGGTACTGCTAAATGCTAAATGCTATATAGCGCCTGCGCTCCGCTGCTAGCTAGCTAGCTAGCATCTAAATGCGAAATGCGATGCGATCATGCGAGTGAGGGGTCGGAATTATCATCTGTCACGTGATCATTAGTTTTGGTCATATCTACAGAACCACTGGACTTAGACCCATCGTGTTGGTACTCAAACTGAACGTCTCGGTGAGATCTACCCATCTGTCACGTGTTAATTTGTTTTGGTCATATCTCGAGAACCACTGAACTTAGACCCATCGTGTTGGTACTCAAACTGAACGTCTCGATGAGATCTACCCATCTATCACGTGATAATTTGTTTTGGTCATACCTGGAAAACCTCATTTTACCGTAAAAAAATTAAATATCCAGGTGGGTATGGCTGGTTAGTTTGTTAAAAAAGGCAAAGCCTGGAAAACCTCATTTTACCGTAAAAAAATTAAATATCGAGGTGGGTACTCATAAATTTTTTATGGTAGGGTAGATTTTCGCGAATTTTTCGCGAAGTCATATTGCAATATAATTTGTCATATCGTTGGCTAAGTAATTAGCAAATAGTTGTTAATAATATAATTTTTTTTTTTTGGTTACAAAACTTTTCGACTTTCTAACATTATTTTTTTAATTTTGGAAAATTCCAATAACAAATACTCCAATAAGATAATACCAATGTACGAGGTCTTACATATCATTGTTTAGGAAATTTTATGTAGATTTATAATAAAGTATCCGAGGTATCTCAGAACTTAGAACTATTATCGTGTTTATGCGAAAATCTGCAAATTCGCAAAATTGTGAAAGGGGCGTTGCCTTTGTTCATTTAAGAGAAAGTTATATTATTCCCTTGATGTAAAGAAGGGTTAAACATTGTTAAATCCGTTTCATCTTTTTATCGCGAATCGACACAATGAGCGACTTATTGTATGAATCCCGTTCAAACGTATGGAAGACTGGCGTCACTTGGCTACCTACTCGCTCGGCCAATCACGGCGTTCCATGCGCCGCTCCCGCCTCAGACTTCACACCCCTTTGGCGGCTACCTCGGTTCTCATACAAACGATGCCGTATTTCGTATCCAGGCTTGCTGACTCGTGGTGCCACGGCACGCCCCACGGTGTGTGTGTGCGAAAAATTCCTTATTTGTCGTCCGGAGGAGCAATAGGTAGTCGTCAGTCAGTGCATCCCAGCCCAGGAGAGGAATAAACTCTACATTATGAAATACAACTTATGCCTATCCGTGAATTTATTCTTTATTTATAGATTCATCATTTAAAAAGGCGTCGTTAGACACCTTTATGCGTGGCTCGGCACCAATGTCTCGCTTTCAATAGAAAAAAAAAACACAAAACTAAAGAATTAAAACTTACCTATATTGAGTTATCTATCAAAAGGGGCGTTTTCAAAAGTTCCCAGAACCCTTGCGGCATTACCCCGCTGGATGGCAAGCTTACCCTTTGAATAAAGTAGGACCTTGCTGGACGCCAGCTGCGTCCACCAGCAGAGGTCCAAGCCTCTTTAAGAAGCTTTAATGAATTAACTTACACTACTCTAAACTCAAGAAAAACTCGACTGATTTACATGCGGTCTCATCTTGCACCTTATTTTACCTATACTCATTTGTCTAGCAATATTCTTGGAGGAAATAGGCAATATTGCATAATATCTTCACTCGCTCCTGCAAATGAGTATGTATCTACGTATAAATGTATGTGCATAGATAGCTTGTATATGTGTGTCAGCCAGCCCTACTCTGGGGCGTTCGCTCGCTCCCTCGCATTTCGGAGATCGTGCTCTGGCGACCCAGTTCCGCAGCCCCACTTTATTCCATTCATAATGCCCTAGGGCTCCCCCGAGGGCGGCGGGCGCTGCGGCGGCGCTGCCAACGGTGCCTGCGTATACACTCGCCCTGTTTATCTTGTCGTGTTTGCAGCGAGTTTACATTGAAATAGAAACCGTTTCATACTCATTATGTTTGCCCGCTGCTGCTCTGATGAACTCGCCTCCCTCATCCCTCCTCCTCCTTTTCGCAAAACCCGCCGTACTCTCGCAGTACAACCCTTTGTGGTCGACAGAAGAGTATAATGTAATTAAAAAAACGGTGTGTGGCCGGTACTTAAAAAGAATAGCCCCACTGCATGTCTCCCCGTGCATGTCGTAAAAGGCGACTAAGGGATAGGAACGAGATGCCGTGCTAAAGAGCGACAGGCTAGCCACCTCTCACCTTGGCACGGTCTTTTCACCGAGTCATGCTGCAGGTGTGCATTCGTGCCTTATTTGCTGCTTGATAATCATCTTGTCCGAATACTTTGCTAAACGTGGTGGTTGGTGTTGTGCTGTAATTTACCAAAGTACTTGCAGCACACCAACGATTACTCTGCTTACCCTGATTGTCGGTCGAGTTGTCTGTATAGAGCGTGTGGTGTGTATGTGTATGTAATTAAATGCCGTAAACTCGAATTTACCTAATTTTAGATTTGATTGACAAAATCTCCTGCTAAATCTAGCTAAATAAAAGTTAAGTTGGCAACACCACCTTTAGCGCATATTATGTGTGAAGTGTACACCAGTAATATGTGGCATGCATAGTGATACCAGAAAGAGGTACGAGTCACGATGGATTTATATGACTGTAGATAAGCGTAAAGTACCTATAGATACCTACATAGGTACCTAGTACACAGGGGAGGGTAAACCACCTAGTAAATCATTAATGCGTCGGTGAGGGCGGTGCTGAAACTGGCGGATGGTCCCTTTTGAGTTTCAGCAAGTAGATGAGGGTTTTACAATTTTATTTTTTTAGAGAAAGTTATTATCAGTGCCCTTGTAGTACATTAGACGAGCTGTATTGACTGAAATAACTTAACATAACATTCCAAACGCTGTTACGACAAACCGGGTAAGCAGAGTAATCTGTGTTGTGGTGCACGGACTTTAGCAAATTACAGAACAACACGTATCGCAAATTATTCGGACAAGATAACTACGAAGCAGCAAGTAAGGCATGAAGACCCACCTGCTGCATTCTCGGCGGAAGGACCGTGCCACGGTGAGAGGTGGCTATCCTATCGCCCTTTCGTACGGCATATCCTTATCTCTTAGTCGCCTTTTAAGACATGCCGGCCTCAAGCTCAAGTACCGGCCTCACACAGTAATTGATTAACTGAAATACCTACTACAAAAAGTACATTTGGTTTTTTTTTATGGTATTTTTAACCTGTATGGGTGGTCGTGCCGAGGGATGTGGTTGATCCAATATTTGAAATATGGGCAACTCTAATTCGTCCCAATACATTTGTTATGTATGACCCCATTACTATGATCAACTCCTCACTATAAAGAACACGAACTAAGTATCGACATGGCACGAACTTCCGACGTGAACAGGTTTAGCGTCACACGTAGTATCCATGTCAGGTCAAAATCGTCCAGTCGTCCGGCTACACTGACCCACGTACACGTGTTTAGCGGACACGATGAACCTTAAATGCTTCTGATCTTGTTTGCCCACTCGCGCAAGCCTGCCCAGCCCCCGCCCCGCCCCGCTGTCGCATGGTCACTCATCCTGTTCATTTCGCCTCACTGCCCGGCCCGTGCGAAATTCTGCACGAATACGTTTTCATGCGCCAAGAAGAATGCGTGGACAAGGCCTTGTGTAGTACTAGCTTTAGCCCGCGGCTTCGCTCGCGTGAAATTCGTTTTTAAAAACAAGAAAGTATGTACTGTATGTACTGTGTGAGGCCGGTACTTAATAAGAATAATAAGAATAGCCCTTCTGCATATCTCCCCGTGCATGTCGTAAACGGCGACTAAGGGATAAGGACAAGATGCCGTGCATAAGGGCGACAGGCTAGCCGCCTCTCACCTTGGCACGGTGTTTCCACCGAGTCTTGCAGCAGGCGGGCCTTCATGCCTTACTTGCTACCTGATCTGAGTTATCTTGTCCGAATAGTTTGCTAAACGTGATGGTCGGTGTTGTGCTGCAATTTACCAGAATACTTGCAGCACAACACCGATTACTCTGCTTACCCCGATTGTCGTGATACGGCGTGTGGCGTGTGTGTGTAAAGTATGTAAGCCCGATACTGTACCTTTGTTTCGGCGCGCGGAACAATTCGGTATGTATGAGAGCCGCGTCTTAGCGTAACTGGAACTGAATTTTATTTAGCCTTCCTGTGTCAGGTATAGTTAAATGTGCTTGTACTAAGTTTCATCGAATTCGGATGATCGGTTTAAGAGTCATGGAGGAATATAAATATATACAGAAAATATTTCTAAAAATTGACAATTAGTTTTAGTATCATACATAGAGTCTACAACGCAGTATATCATAAAACAAAGTAACTTACTCCATGACCATCCCTTACAGATTTATTATTAGTATTGATGTTCTGTTTTTACGGTCGGGAGTAGCATAATATTTAAAAGGTATATAATTAATATATTTATGGCATGCCACGACGTAGTTACTTCCACCCTTAGGCGGCATTGCTCTAATAACCATTTAAATAGAGCATTTTTAAATGGTTTGAGTTCACTAAATTTTTGGCGCCCCGTCATGTTCCTGTCGTAATTAGCTAAGATAAGGTAAGATAACTGGGTGCCATGTCAGTTCTTCCCCTTCTTTGTGCGCACATTGTCCTTTCACCTGCTCAACGCGTTGAATGAAACCCTTTACACTTGTTACCATTAACCGACTTCTTCAAAAAAAGGAGGTTATTTGGTTGAAGTTATGTCGAACGAGGTGTATGTAAATTCGTTCGTTGGCCCACTTCGACCGACGCGGCGGCGGGGAGGGGCGTCAGCTCGGGCGTCAGCGACACCGTCCCTCGCATCGCAGGTGTCGTCGTACTCATAACTAAGGCCAATCAATGACGGGCACCACCCACACCACAGAAATCTGAATAAATTCCGACTTCTGTGGGCTCGACTCTGGTTTTCTAACGCGATCGATTAATTTAAGTCATTAGTGTTAACATTTTGATAATGTATTGGGTAATTAAACAAACATTCACAGATTAAATAAATAGGGAAATACCTGGTTAGTTCTTACTTTGTTTTTGTGGAAATATATGTAACTATAATGGAAAAAGATACGAAGAATAGACATAGTGCCCTCGCTACATTACGTACAACGTAAAACCTTTGGCCAACGCCACAGTTTGAACCAGGCCGAAAGAATGTTGGGCGAAAGGGCTATGAAAATTGTGTAGTATTTTCCGTAATAGTTTTCAATGTAGTCGGCATGAGATAGTATTGTCCGTCCAGTTGAGTGTATCCCGCACGACCAAATAGAAGTACTGGTATGGTACCTACTTCGACAGGAACTGAAAAGTGTAGGAAGAACTACAATGTCACTTTCCATAATAACAACTTGACTACATTGATCAAACTTGGCTTATACCATGGTTGGTATTCGCGGTCATTTTCACCGACATTTCGGATAGGCGCGTGAAGTCCATCTTCAGTGCGAGTGCCTGGCTGCGATCGGGCCCGCGGTTAACAGAACACTGCCTGTCAAACGCGAGCGGCTGCGAAGATTATAGTCGCAGCTGTGGGTAGGCACCAATTCGGCTTGGGCTGCGTTCCGCACCTCCGCCGAGGAGCAGAATGTACTGACGGTGTCCTCCAGCTGCTGCTGGTGCACACCCTCAGACCTGCCGCTCTTCAGGGAGGCGAGCACGGGGTTCCATACCGGAGACAGCCTTCTCTGTTGAAGTTCGCATGCTTCGAGATCTCGATTGACTCACGGTCACGGATGATGCGTGGAAAGAGTCGTTTTTCAGGAGTGGTTTGGGCATCGGCTTCTCATGCGAGAGGTCCGGGTTCGATTCCGATCGGCTTGTACCAATAAGTTTTTTCTGACGAAAAAAATTACGTGCATACCTACACTTGCTGCTTCACCGTTCGGAACCGGTATAAAACTGTAGGTCCCTTCCCTTGTCCCTTACTAGGTGGTAGGCTCAAATTGTAGCCGACTGAGTTGGTACCACCGTACTGGATGTAAGATGGCCGTATAGCAGCCTCGGTTGTGTTCTCCTCTAGTCCAGTATAGCCAGCAATCCAGGGAAGTCTCCGGTATGGCACCTACCTTCTTGGACGTGATATAGGCTGGTCGGAGCATGTGCTTTGGCCCCTCTGTCTGACTCAGCGACCTATACTGGATTACATAAAAAAAATCACCAGATCTATTAAAACATTTATTACGAGTGGCATGGCTTCATGTTGCCCAGGTGCACAAATCTTAATCATACTGCAGGCGAGATATCAATGCGCCGAGACATTTAAATACGAGCTGTGACATGCCATTTGCTTCATGAACGTCCTCAGAAATAAGTGCTTACTGAATCTAAGTGCCTACTGAATCTAAGTGCATTGTTTAATTTGTGATTAGTGATTACTGATTAGTAATGTATACAGCTAATTAGTGTTGTAGTTAGTAGTGTCTGCTAGTAGCAGTAATATATAAGTCAATGGCTAGTAGTGAGTTGACTTCAAGTTTTCTCACGACGTGATTCGCGCACGTCACGCCGCCATATTCGGAGGCAGGGCCTCCGCAGGGCTCATACTGTGACCTTGCTAGTTATGCGGTTACCCTTGACACAAGTATGTAGGTAGGTACACCTTGCACGGTGGAGATGATTGTACCTATGTAAGTATGTACGTATTTACCTTAAGTCAGTCAGTCAACGTGTATGCGTGCGTATGCGTCCACTGTTGGACATTGCCTTCCTCCACGCCTTCAGCGGTACGGAACCACTGCTTTCCGCCGACACGTAAGTTGTTTCTTTATTTACATATTATGTGAATTACATACATACTTATGTAAAAAAAAGATGTAGAATGTAGATGAATGTTATTAGTCGTTTTGTTATGTATGATATGACTAGCTGTGCCCGCGGCTCCGCCCGCTCTCATATTTCACTTCACTGCTAACCTCATAAGCCATTTAGCGTGATAGTAAGTAGCCTATAATTGATGGGAAGAATCAAGCTATCCGTAGATTTTTTTTTTTAATTAAATCGGTTAAGTGGTTCTCGAGTTATAAGCCGACAGACAGACACTCAGACAGAAAGCAGACGTTGGATTTTATTATAGGTAAGAAAAACAATATGAATATAATATATAATTTATTACTACGATGAACTTGAGTTTGATTGAATTAAAATATAAAACTATCACGCCTTATCACGTGGCTGTGGGTTCTGTGATCAAGATTCGCAAAATTATTTGTGGTTCTACTGTAGAAAAGTACCAAATGTGTTTTTTTTTCAAGGTAGGTAAATTAACAAAAAATACATATTACATGGACCAAGACCCGAAGGGTCTTGCCAAGGTCAGGTTTAGGTTCTTAACTATTTCTACATATAACCTACCTAGACCTAGATTCGAATGATTTATCTGGTCGTTGACGCGTCACTGCGGTTTAACTGTTGCGTAAAGCATTCACGAAGAAGCCTTACTGCCTCTCACTGTTCGTACGTACCTAGCTAGGTAACACAGGCAACCACATACATACACATACTACATACATACTGCTGCGCTAATTATATTTACTAATATTATTTATTATATATAATATAATTGTTTGCACAAATAAAATGTTGGTAGTAGGTATACCTACAGGAGCGGCGGCCGAGTGGTCTGGGCGCCTCGTCGCTTCTCTTGCGAGAGGTCCGAGTTTCGAATCCGGTCTGCGTGTGTGTATCAATGAGGTTTTTCTGATTTGAAATGTGTGCGACATTGCATGCTTCACCAGCTGCTCCTTGTTTCGGATTCCATGTAAAACTATAGGCCCACGGCCCACCGGGTTGACAGGAGTAAATTGCCTAAAGCAATAAGTACGCCCATTAGGTGGCATCAAGTGTAATATTGTTTATTCGTAATATGTATGTTGTATGTAAAGTGTCGGTGCCTAAGTTCATGTGGCCTAAGGCCCGGGCTACATGATGCTGTTATTTTCCTGAGCGGAGATTATTAGCCCCGCCTCCCTCGCCGCCTCCCGAAAAAATATAATCAGCATCCCATACAAAATGTAGTATGCATGTGTGTAGGCTTGCCGTAAATTTTCCAGACTCAGGTCCGGACGCCACACTGATCCTCAAAAAAGAGGGCCTCCCCCTTCCGGATGGGTACAACCACCGCACTGAATGAAGGTTGGTCGAAGCAGTTATGAAATAAAAAAAATAGTTCATGTTTTCCTACCAGTTCAGCACAATCAAAAAGGAGGAAGCACTGACATGGCACCCAGTTCACCAAAGCGTGTTGGGCTGATATCACCGCTAGGTAGCACTATTTTCGGTGGTGTAGCCCGCCTAAGCGCGTCTTGCACCAACACGAGTTTAAAGTTAAGTAGCGAGTTATGGATTTAAACGCGGTTCACACATACAACGGGTGCTAGTTTAACGAGTTAAACTGGTTTATATATTAAATTTGTGTTGGTGCAAGTGGGCCTAAGTCAGGTGCATAAGAAAAATTTAAAGATTCAAAATCAACGCAATTCTCTATTTATTAAAATATAATATAAGACATACAATTACAATAATTATTATGTTCATGAGCTTGCATAATACTTGTATAATATATGTAAAATTAATAGAAAATTTTGAAAATGTGAAATAAAGATGAGCTTACTTATTATTATTAATATGGCTACTGATTACTCGGTCCTTCTCCATCTCCAGCTTCATATTCACGTCTTCGTTTGGCTCCTTCTGACTCAGTACCTTTCGTACTTTTTAGAAAATTCCAGACGTAATTACGAGTCCGGCCGGACAAAAGTCCGGACATGGTTGCCAAATCCGGACAGTCCGGACTAAATCCGGACGTATGGCAAGCCTACCTAAGTGTGTATCGTATCGGTAGAAACATGGGACCTCCTTGCAAGTAGGTTAAATACATTGAAACGGCCGTTCACGTTTGCCGATGCTCGTGGGCTCGTCTTGCTTGCTTGCTTGTCACCACGGAGCACGACACGGGCGCATGTTACCTCGAAGTCGCAGGCCGACCGAGGCACGAGTCACGACCGTTTGCGTGCTCGTCCTTGATTAGCGTGCTGAATTCTGATTGATCATTGCGCACAGCGGCCATAGATAAATCTTCAGTTATCCGCTCTCCCAACCACACATTAAACATCTCCTCCGTTCCGCTCTTTGAGCGCGAGAGCGCCTGCGTTACGGCTTCGCTTCTTCCTATTTCGTAAACACGCAAGTTCACCGTTACACCAGCTGTTAGGTAGGTTGCATTGCGTAGGTAGGTAGATAAGTAAACAACCTGCTAAGCGTACGAATTCTATGGCAGCGCGTCGGCGGCGCGGGGGGGCACCACTAACGAATGACGGCGGGAGGGGGGCGTTGAAAATCGCGCTTGGCGGGAAAAAAGAAGATTTGTTATTATTGCTCTCTCGCTCGACGCGCGCATGCTGCGCTCCTCGCGCTTACTGAATGGGCGGAGCCTGCGCGGCGGCCATCATTGCCTTGAATGCAATGGTGCTGCCGCCGCTGCGGAGAGTAGCGAAAGTGTTTTGTTATTTACTGGTTCCCTTTTAGTTCGTAGTTCTGCCAGTGCCTTATAGATGGCGTCGAGAGGATATTTGCGAAGCATTTTGTCTAATATTTTTATTACCGCTTAAATTTAATTTAAATGCATTTCATTGAATTTATATTTTCTTCTTTACAGATTCTAGTGGAATACGACGGTGTGGACTGGCAGCGTCGCGAGTGGGTGCACGTCCACGCTAGACGAGCTTTTAGAGTGTTTTTAGTGGAAAGGACACTAACATGGTGCCCGAGGCCTTCTCATGGAGAAGACGTAAAATGGCCAGCTTTGGTGAGTTTCTACAAAATTAAGAAAATTATTATTAATAAACATGGTATCTTGTTACGACATAATATGCAAAACACAAAAATTTGGCAAATAAGTTAACGATTTGTTTGCCCACAGTCCGATAGATGGCGTTAGCTGTATAGGTTTTGCATTACTCTACTCTTTGGGTTTTGCTCTCGTTTTTCTCAAGGCTATTTATTGTGACTAGCCAAAACCACAGAATAGAAAAGAGTACTGACGTGGCCAAAACCACGTACCTAATCTGTAAAATTATTGCAATATTCCGCACTATTTACGAAGTAGCACTTTGGAAAGAGTAGGAACGATAGTTATGCCGAATTACCATATTTTAGTATAAAATTCTTATTAAATTTCAATGCAGATTCTAACCATTAGGTAGGTACTTGAAATACATAGTTCCAAATACTTTTTGAGCATGGTTTGAAGCAAAGACATTAAACCCATTCTCTTTGGTTTGAAGGTATGACGGGAGGAGGGGTTGGTTACATCCACCTACTAGGTACATCCGTGATGTCAGCCCATAACACCTTGGTGAACCAGGTGCCGTGCCAACCAACCAAGGTCGCGCCGGATACACTGAACTGGACGGAAAAACTATTTACATAGTAATTTTATCCGACCTTTCATTCAGTGCGGTGGTACCAATCCGGGCCGATTAAACCCTACTGCCTAGTGATGGTCTACAAGTAAAGGTTAATTTAATGGGCAATTGAATAACAACCGACCTGTGAATATTGTTGGTATTTGGCTTACCATGTACCGACCTGTGAATGTTTCGCATCCACTGAAATTGGCGGTCACGAGCTTCCAGGAAAAATATACGAAGGTGTGGTTAGGGTACGTATGGAGCTAGTAACATTTGTGAACTATTTATATAGTACCTACTAGCTGAGACCACCGCGCGCGCCGCTCGCGTGGTTTTTTTTTTTGACAATGCTAGTTTGTTCTAAGACCGAGAGACTGCATTCACTTCTATCTGGCCGTCCCTACTGTTAAGCTCATATTCATTTATATTTATTTATTGTTATCAATATTTATTTATGAAAACCAACATGGTTGGCACAAGACTCAAGAGACCGAGCCAAAATCAGCTCTCCTCGCGAAACCACGCTCAGTTAGGTGCCATGCTCGGTGCCATGCCAGCAGATTTGCAGACGGTTGCTAGGCTATATAGCCTGTTAATACGACGACGTGGCATAAAATCGGTCACATAGTATCCTCGATAGTATCGGTATGTTTCCTTCCTAGTTCTGTCACAGATTACTTAATAGTTACTTCGTAACAGATAAATCACTCCATAGAAAATGTTCCTACCTTCGGGCTTTAATAGCCTACTGTTTCACATCGCCAATCGCTGCGTGCGAAAATGTACCTTAACGATCGAGTGTAAAGTGTTTATTGCTTTGCAGCTGCGCGCAGTTGCGTGGGCGAGCGTCTATGTATACTTCGCGCGCCTGACGAATTTGTACTGAAAAAGACCGCCGGCGGCCCGTCGGGCGATAGGTAGTTAGCGCGCGCAAGTACATAGAGTGCGTGAGGCCTGGTTCTGTGCAGGAAAGATTTGTAGAACCGATTGGTTTCATTACATCCGTTACATACATTGTTGTTTTCCCTACTATAAATACATACATACATACTACACGCTGTATCCCGATAATCGGGGCAAGCAGGGTAATCGAGGTTGTGCTGCAAGACTTCCCTTCTTACCTTACTAGGTGGTAGGGTTTATTCCGGCCGGGTTGGTACCATCGCACTGAACGAAACGTCGACCGAAACGGCTATGTAAATAGTTCGTGTTTTCCGTCCAGTACAGTGCATAGCCGACATGAAATTAAAGGAAGCACTGACATGGCATCTAGTTCACCCGGTGTTATGGGCTGACATCACGGATGTTGTAGGTGATGTAGCCAACCGTGTCAGTATCCATAAAAAAAAAGAACTCTAGTAAATTACAGCACAACACCGAACACCACATTTAGCAAATTATTAGGACAAGCTCTCCCCATGCATGTCGTAAAAGGCGACTAAGGGATAAGGACGAGATGCCTTGCTAAAGGGCGACAGGCTACCCACCTCTCACCATGGCACGGTACTTCCGCCAAGTCAGGCAGTAGGTTTGTCTTTGTGCCTCACTTGCTGCTTGAGAATTATCCTGCCCCTAATATAAATGTACGGTAATATGCTGTCTATCTCTCATCAGTAGAGTACGCGGCGCGTAACTTGGCCGCTGTGCGAGCGGGACAGCGTTATACCAGCGATCGCATGCGTATAACGTCGTCCCTCTCGCACAGAGGCCAAGTTACGTGCCGCGCGCTATACTACTGATCATAATATTATGTTAGTGTTAGTCTATTATATACCTACTTATTATAGTATTTATGTAGTATTCGTTTGCAGTTTATCATATTGCTTTATTGCGTAATACATTGGCACAAACTATTCTTGTTCGCCTGCATTACTTCTTCCACATCCGAAAGATTAGTTAGAATAGAATGCCTCGCGGCATTAATATCGCCTATTGTGCTTAATTTGTATAAATTGGTGTTCAATAAAGAATGTATACATACATACATACATAGACATCTTCAACACAAAATTAGGTAGGTACCTAGCTTTAAGAAGCATTGTTTAACTTTGTGCATACAAATTAATTTGTTCCAGGTGCTTAAAATTTAATTAATTACCTTTTTTTGCATATATTTCACTTCTTTTTTTTTTTAAATTATGTACTAGTGTTGAAAACACATTTTGTAGTTTTGCCTAATTGTGGAAACTTTACTGGTTTATGTTCTTACTACTTATATGTTTATTTGATTTAAAGTTGAAAATCAATAAGTATAAAATACTTAGGTTGATAGGCAAATGAAATAAAAGTAGAGAACTATTTAAAATAAAACATTAGCCAATTTTTTAGGGGTGACCCAGGGGACAATTTTGTCCCCAGTTTTGTATGAAAAAAAGGGGTTGTCCTCAGGGTAACCAATATATTTTTTTAAATTACTCAAATTTCTTTGTGCAGCTTCTTTCTTATTAATCAATTACGTATCTGAGAGTTGCTGTAACTATTATAAGGTGAATTTATCAAGATAATATCCTGTTTTCAGACAGATACCAAAAACAAGAAAAGGTTGATTCACCCAAATAATGAATAATGAATAATGAATGTGTGTGGTGGGTGTGCCGGTGTGTGCAGACGTTCGTGCCGCTGGTGAGCGAGCTGACGCTGCCGCCGGACGCGCAGCCCGCCGAGTACCTGCTCGACTGCGAGCTGCACTTCCTCGACTACTGCCGCGTGCAGCCCTTCCAGGTATCTACACCAGTACCTACCTACATGTTGTATGTAACACGTAGGCTCTCTCGCATGCTCAATATAGATAATACGTTCGTGCCGCTGGTGAGCGAGCTGACGCTGCCGCCGGACGCGCAGCCCGCCGAGTACCTGCTCGACTGCGAGCTGCACTTCCTCGACTACTGCCGCGTGCAGCCCTTCCAGGTATCTACACCAGTACCTACCTACATGTTGTATGTAACACGTAGGCTCTCTCGCATGCTCAATATAGATAATACGTTCGTGCCGCTGGTGAGCGAGCTGACGCTGCCGCCGGACGCGCAGCCCGCCGAGTACCTGCTCGACTGCGAGCTGCACTTCCTCGACTACTGCCGCGTGCAGCCCTTCCAGGTATCTACACCAGTACCTACCTACATGTTGTATGTAACACGTAGGCTCTCTCGCATGCTCAATATAGATAATACGTTCGTGCCGCTGGTGAGCGAGCTGACGCTGCCGCCGGACGCGCAGCCCGCCGAGTACCTGCTCGACTGCGAGCTGCACTTCCTCGACTACTGCCGCGTGCATCCCTTCCAGGTATCTACACCAGTACCTACCTACATGTTGTATGTAACACGTAGGCTCTCTCGCATGCTCAATATAGATAATACGTTCGTGCCGCTGGTGAGCGAGCTGACGCTGCCGCCGGACGCGCAGCCCGCCGAGTACCTGCTCGACTGCGAGCTGCACTTCCTCGACTACTGCCGCGTGCAGCCCTTCCAGGTATCTACACCAGTACCTACCTACATGTTGTATGTAACACGTAGGCTCTCTCGCATGCTCAATATAGATAATACGTTCGTGCCGCTGGTGAGCGAGTTGACGCTGCCGCCGGACGCGCAGCCCGCCGAGTACCTGCTCGACTGCGAGCTGCACTTCCTCGGCTACTGCCGCGTGCAGCCCTTCCAGGTATCTACACCAGTACCTACCTACATGTTGTATGTAACACGTAGGCTCTCTCGCATGCTCAATATAGATAATACGTTCGTGCCGCTGGTGAGCGAGCTGACGCTGCCGCCGGACGCGCAGCCCGCCGAGTACCTGCTCGACTGCGAGCTGCACTTCCTCGGCTACTGCCGCGTGCAGCCCTTCCAGGTATCTACACCAGTACCTACCTACATGTTGTATGTAACACGTAGGGTCTCTCGCATGCTCAATATAGATAATACGTTCGTGCCGCTGGTGAGCGAGCTGACGCTGCCGCCGGACGCGCAGCCCGCCGAGTACCTGCTCGACTGCGAGCTGCACTTCCTCGACTACTGCCGCGTGCAGCCCTTCCAGGTATCTACACCAGTACCTACCTACATGTTGTATGTAACACGTAGGCTCTCTCGCATGCTCAATATAGATAATACGTTCGTGCCGCTGGTGAGCGAGCTGACGCTGCCGCCGGACGCGCAGCCCGCCGAGTACCTGCTCGACTGCGAGCTGCACTTCCTCGACTACTGCCGCGTGCAGCCCTTCCAGGTATCTACACCAGTACCTACCTACATGTTGTATGTAACACTTAGGCTCTCTCGCATGCTCAATATAGATAATTACGTCTTCTTCTTATTCTGCTTCGCAAATATCCTCTTAACGCCATCTATAAGGCACTGGCGAACCACGACTCTTAAAAAGCTTGAAATAAAATTAAATAAGTAAATTACAAATTTTCAAAACTGTCGACACATTAACAACCATTAGAAAGTAAAAAATAATAAATTCCCGTTTAGTTACTTATTAGATCCCCCGACGCCTTAGGTGACTTTTTTTACTTTTTAAGGGTTGTGAATGTGTCGGGCGTTTTTTTTATTTCTAATTTTACTTAGGCGACGAGTGAAAATATTATAATACATTTCCATTTTACAGCTGAGATTATTAGGAAACGGACCGATGATCTACGAATCGGCTGACCTGATCTTAATCATCCTTAGCTAAGAACCAACCCGGTTAAACCAGCTTTCTAATAAAAAACACCGCATCCAAATCGTTCCATCCGTTTGGGAGCTACGATGCCACAGACAGACGCATGCGTCAAACTAATAAGACCCCTCCTTTTGCGCCGGGCGGGGTTTAAAAATAGTTTATCGATCGATCTCGCCATGAATCTCGCCATCCAATCTTAACCTATTCCTGCTATTTCGTCGAGTATTTCGTCTTTTGACGTGAATTCGATGAACGTCTTACGCTTCACAACAAGAGAGGCATTTCAGAAAGTTGGCCAGTATGTACATTATTATTATTATTATATTTTCGACGGCTTAGTGCTGCCAAACTATACAACCTACAAATTCGGTGACTACGTATAAACGTGTACTTGACCTCCCCCACACCACCCATGACGTCACCACCATCTGCCCAAGTGTGCTTTCGTGCTCAGCACAACTTGTATAGCGTCAAAAGTACTCGTCCGATTTTCACCAAATACAGATTCAGGTCTAACATACATTTTGGCCAAAAAATATTATAATTTTTCTAACACGAAAGCACACGGGGAAAGTTCATCGAATTGACGAAACCAAACTAACCCGGGGCGGCGGTAGTAGGTCGCCTACCTCCTAGCGAGATTTATTTTAAATTATATTTTTCCAAATATCTACCCACCCACGCTCTCGTACTACATTAATATGACCAATATAACAAACAAACCCAATTAAGTAATAAACACTCGTCTCCAAGTTGCGTCCATTACGCAGTCATCATCTAAACCTTGTAACTTCAAAAGTCAACCGATCCACAATTTCCGCTCTAACTAACACAACATCGACCCACTTTACCGCGGCCGGACGACTCGCGTGTTTATCAAAACTTTCTTCCACAGATACCCACCTCTAGCGGCAGGGTCGCGCGCGGGGGGAACGGGGAATACCTCCCTGGACCCCCCCTCGCGTGCTAGTGTGTGTTCCGTCCGCGCCCCCCCCCCCCCCTCCCCCGTTCCCCGGACAGAGGGGGAAGCGAGATCAAGGACGGTGTCTGGAAAACAAGGGGGGAGGAATTTCCCGGGGGAGCAGAGGGGATGTTTTGATACTTACCGAGCGCTTATTGATTTTCCCGTTCCACGCTCCACCCCCCCCCCCCCCCCCCCCCCCACACCCTCCCACCCCACGGTCGCGCCCGCTTCGCCCGGGTTCGTTCGTGAATATCGTACTTACGTGCGGCCAGGTAGATGGCGCTACCAGCGGTACCGACATGCGAGAGACCAGTTGTAGGGGTCACCTGGTTGGTAGGCGAGAAGAGGGCGCCCCACTTGAGAAAAAAATATTTATTGGATTGTGATGACGTTATTCCGAGACTCCTTTGTGATGTTCGCGAAGGTTGAAAGGTCGGCCTTTGTATGTCGCTCATAGCGCGGCGTGTGCGAAGTAAATAAGACCACACACGCACGCACACGTCATAAGATTGTCTGTTTACTTTGCTTATAATATAACCTTTGTGTGTTCAATTTGGTTTTATCAATCATCAAAGACAAAGACCAATCATTTATTGAAAATTCGTAGAGTAGTTGAACACTGATCGGCTGCCTGGGTTGTGGACGAGTGCTACTAAAAAATCCCCGTGTAGGCATGCAACAGCACTCATCCCAACAACCAAATTGGTGCTAACGGCAGGTTTTTTTTAGTTTAGATCTTAAAGTGGTATATAGAATCACATGATAAATAAATATAATTAATGATGCGATATGAATGTAATTAATTAGTTATGCGATAGCGACATGTGGTGGTTTGTGACAGAAACCAGTAGTCCATACAATTTCATAGTAAAAATGTTTTCACTTTGTCATGAACTGCTGCATGTCACAAATCAGCACATGCGTGTCTAGGCAGTGGCAAACATTTTTGTATAGACCAAGTGGACATTGAAAAAATTTCCAGTGAAGTTTCTTGTCAGTTCTTCTTCGCTGTGATAATCGAACTGGCGGAATGTTACAATGTAAATATGACAAATCTGAGCGCAGTGTACTGCCAATAGATGCTAAATAAACAATAAACAATAAAAATAAACAATTGGATTAATATAACTTAAGGTTTTAAGCTTCACTACTGAAGAGCTCGTGTCCCACCCTTATAGCACTTACTAACGCTATTGTAAAGTCACTAAAGAACCCTCGAAAGAACCTTAGCCTGTATAAGAATGGGCCTCCATTAAACAGCTCTTACCGTAATGCTAGTTGGGATACCACTCATGCATCGCTCCACCTCTGGACATAGGCCTCTCTCAAGGCGCGCCACCAGACGCGGTCTTGCGCTCTTCTCATTCAACCACTCCCGGCTACCTTTTTAACCGACTTCAAAAAAGGAGGTTATCAATTCGACACGTATGTGTGTAATATCGTTGGAATTGCACAATATTCGTATTATGTTAGTCTATGTGGGCCTCTAAACAGGTGTGCCAAATTTCATAAGTGTATGTATGTATGTTTGTCCACGCATTTCTCCGAAACTATTGATCGGTTGTGACATAGCCGACTATCATTGTCTCCCTCAGACAATGACAGTCGGCTCTGCTTGTGACCATTCTTCACAAATTTGGCTTACATTTACTTCGACTTAGGGAACAGTGCAAGTTTCGTCAAAACCGGTTCAGTAGTTTTCAAGATATTGTCTGTTAAGTGTGTCACATGGGCGAATAATTCTATACACGACAACGGCAACCGACTACACTACAACCAATTTCTGTGATTCTTTTTTGTGTGATATTACTAAAAAGAGTGAAATAAAAAACTGTTTTAAATAAAACATTGAACCGACTTCAAAAACCACTAGGTACTTAGAACTAAAAATTATTAAATTATTTATTTATTTTTTTACAACCAAAAATAATAATTTTTAGTTCTAAGTAGATAGTTGTTTTTTTTTAAGTCGGTGTTTCAGATCTTGTTTAATTTGTCTATTGTAGGTAATTTTCATTAGATACTAGTACTTTTAATTTTTTTTTATGACACTTTCGTTTCAGTAATAGCACAGATAAAGGAATAGTTATTAAACTAAATAACAAAGTATAACTTTTATACACTTAAAATTAAATTAAATCTAATTAAAATAAATTAACATCTATTCTGTGCTTAAGCCTTCACCGAAGCAACAGAATTTCTAAACTAGATAACATAATTTAATCAATACACACTCTTACCTGTCTGATAGATAATTAATTATAGAGATATACCGATGTGTAAAAAACTAAGCTGAGCCACCGAGCTAAGCTACAACAAGCAGCGCGTTTGTAACGTGTTTTTTCCCGCTCGACACACGCTGTCGCGAGGTCACAGGTACGTTTTGTTACCTTGAATTTAAATTACTTTCGTGTAATTCCATTAGGGCGAATCTCGTTAATAAGAGTTTTCTTTGTGTATTTGGGCTACGGACGGATCACAGGGAGGTATTGGCTTGCCGCTACCTTACTAGCTAAGGATACACACCACACGCCGTATCCCGACAGTCGGGGTAAACAGAGTAATCGGTGTTGTGCTGCAAGTACTCTTGTAAATTACAGCACAACTCCGACCACCACGTTTAGCAAAGTATTCGGACAAGATAACTATCAAGCAGCAGTAAGGCACGAAGGCCCACCTGCTGCATAACTAGGTGGAAAGACCGCGCCAAGGTGAGAGGTGGCTAGCCTGTCGCCCTTATGCACGGCATCTTGTCCTTATCCCTTAGTCGCCTTTTACGACATGCACGGGGAGAGATGCAGTGGGACTATGCTTATTAAGTACCGACCCCACACAGTACTACTTAAGGATCTAGCTAGCTATATCTAGCTAGGTATACCACATTTATATTTGAAACATTTTTGGGTGCGAAACTAAACTACCAAATATCACGATTTACTTTTTTTATGTTGCCCTAGCGTGGAAGGACCTACGGTAGAACTGATCGGCACCCTGATTACGAAGCACTACATAATATAAAACTGCAAAGATTTTTTTTGACCAAAACGACGTCTTTTTTAAATTAATCCAGGATGAAAATGTTGCTTTGTGGAAAATGGAAAAACTAGAAAAAATTAGTGTCTTTCTCTTTTTGCAACTTTCCTCGCATCGTCACATATACCATTTGAAAGTTGTATGTATACGTCAGTTTTCATCTCCATTTTCACTACCTCCCCTAGTCCAACAGTTATATTTTGTCGGTCACAGTGACATTTCTGATACATTTGATGTGAGATAACAGGAAGCTACATTGTAGCCTAAGGCACAGAATAGAAAATAGTACCAGAAGCGACACTCCACAAGGCCACATAAAGGAATAGCTACTCTTGCTGAGACGCAATAAAGTGCAATTCAGCTCGCAAAGCGCTGCATGCCTAACTCGAATAATAACCTACATCACGCTTCTCTTTCTATCGCATAACTCTATCTCTTTTGGCGCGATTCGTATCGTGTTGGGGTTGTCGTCTTGTGTGACGAATAAATTACTGTTAATAATTACTTAGCAGTTTTTTTTTTTGACAAAACTCTGTGGCTTCTCGGAAGTATAATGATGATGACATGCTAATTTTATTGATTCATTTATTTAATTAGTTTCTTATTTTAATTGTTGTATATTAGATAAGCGCAAAATGCCTATGAATCAGGAACTGCCTCTGCGAGACAGATTCTTCTATTGCATAGCCTCTCTTTGTAAATGCGTACATGAAATAATGAAATAAATAAATTATTTGATTTGACATATTATTATTATCATTTCTTTATTTTCACATTTTTACTAAGTATTTATATTTTTTACATATTTTATATTATACAAAAACTTATAAAAATACACAAAATTATTATATTATTATTATCATAATTCGTTCATTACCGAGATAGTATTATTAGTATTAGTAGTCATTATTAATTCTTTATTAACACATTTACAATATTTACATTAATTTCACATATACAAAGTATAAAAATACAAATATATACCTAAAATTAATCATTAAATTAAATTAGTCATTATTAGTATTACGATGCTCCAATTGCTCCATTATTATTATATCGAAGAATAGGCACAGAATACTTCATAGGTAATGAATAGAATAGTTCGTTCCATCCAGGCGATCGACTGTATGCGTGCGCTCGCAAGCGCGGGGCTGCCCGGACTGTTTTGTATTCTCCGAATATCGCGCGCTGTAGGTGATTATCGCGGTAGGTATGAAGGAGTGTCTGAGGCCTGCCTAAGGTAATGAAAACGGGTTTACAAGCTAATCACGACGACTACAAAACACCTTGTGGAAAACCTTGGGTGGGGTATGTGTCAGTAAAACTTAAATCAGGCTTTTATTCCTTCTTTGTCTGTTCGTTTGCATATATTTCAGCAAATACTAGGCAAAGCAAACAGAGAGGTCTAGACGGACGTAGACTCAAAGCAGTGCGCACTGCTGACTTTCTCTCAGTGCTCTATTTCTGTCCGGGCGGGGGCTCGCACCGCACCCAGCCAATCGATACTCTCACACAACTCGGTCCACACATTTGGCGCGAGGCACGAACGAAGCTTGCTCTACCGGTCTGGTACCGCCTCCGCCGCGGTACCTCTGCTTACTCCTGCACTCCTGGTACTTTTGTGCAATATATTATGTGTGTACCTATGTATTTTGCTATTAATTAGATTAGGAACCGCCCCGTCTGAATTTAGCGTTTCTAACATTGCTGCTCAGTCACAAGTCAATGTTGCCAGTTGCAGCAATCTCGCGTTACTTAACTATATTTAATTGTCTAATGTCTTTCAACCGCGCCCCCGCCACCTCAAAACTACTTCGCAACTTTTAAACGAGAAAACTTTGTTTTGAGTTTCCTCACTTTACTATTGGAGCGGGCTGTCACGGGGTCCCCCCCGGCGAGATAGTTGTGGAGTTCGGGGCCAGTCTGCGGCTGAGCAGGGATCGGGAGCCCCCCCGTCGTCGTCCGTCTTTGGCATGTGTCGACCCGTACGGCGGCGATAGCCCGGTTTGACCGCACGTTACGTTAATTTATGGAGATAATCGTAATTGTCGGCGAGTTGGGATGTTGAACGCTCTCAAACTTCGTGGGGTTTAACGGTAACGATGACGTAAAACGTAAAGATGTCCGCTTCGGACAAATAAACGTGCTCCGCGTTGACAAAAGAAAGGGCTATCTGTCCTGTATAGAACGAAAGCAGCCTTGAATTAGAGAAAATAACATCCTCGCTAGAAAGCACGTCCATTGTTCCCTCCGCCTCCTCCCGGTGACGAACGCATTGTTCCGATGCGGACAAAGGAATAAAGGAGCCGATTTATGTTCTTGTATATTTACGGCGGTTTTGTCTTTTTAGTGCTCACGTTGCGATTGCCAGGGACGACGGCGGGAGACTCGGTGCATTCTAGGTTGTGTAGGTTTCGTCCACTTTGGCTGTAATACTTTTTATTCACCTGTCTGTTGGTAAAAGGTGGAAATACGACATTTTGCGAGACATTTTGAGAGTTTAGACATCAAATCAAACCATTATATAATATAAGGGTTTTTTTACATACAATACATAGAATAGGTAGGTACATCTTAAATTAGGGTTCCACTTATTTTTGTAGGTATATAGTTTCTAGTGGTGCCCTGTTTCCCATTTTAGGATTCCCTGTGCTATGGGAAACAGGGTCCATCGTTCGGTATCGAGAGAAAACAATCTTAGAGAAAGACAATAATAGCTACCTACCTAACTGCATGTTCTCAGCTTCTATTTTTTTATTGAAACCACGACATGTCGCGCCGAGCCACCCCTATAGTGTCTAACCGGTCAAGCAAGACCGGTGAAGGAATATTGCAGTCATCTTTGGGAGGTTTCCCCTGAGTACTTTCTTTCAACCTTGGATTCTATTCAGCGACGAGCCATTCGCCTCATTCGACTCTGTGCTCACAAAGGACCTTCAACCTCTAAAAAGAACAGACGTATCGGTGGGTCATTGAGTGGGTCTTTATCTTTCCCCACTCCTACAATCCACGGATCTTCAAATCGCTGGTTCCCCTTTTGCCAGCGACATTAGTCCCCCTCCTAGCTGGACTGACACGTCCTTGGGGGTCAAATTAGCTAATCCTGAGGCTTCAACCTCGGGCACAGCCACCCAGTTCGGAAGCAATAAAAAAAACCACGCCCATGGACATTCGGTCGCATGCGGGGGTTGCGAATGCCATGCCGGCCTGACGGATGCCTATTCATTCATATTTGGATACTATGAACATTGCTGATGAGTCGTTTCAATATGTTTTTTCTTTCATTATGTAACATAACTTTTTTTTTATAGTAAGCGCGACATGTGGCGCCGAGCCACCCATATGGTGTCTAGCTACGCCCGAGGACATTCGGTCGCATGCGGGGGCTGCGAATGCCATGCCGGCCTGACAGGTGCCCATTCACGCCTCTCTTGAAGGACCCGAGACTATACTTGGGGGGAAATATGTGGGCAGGGAGAGCGTGCGAATTTAATTTATTATAGTTTTAGCCTCGCGCAGACTTTCTCCTTTTCACATAGACTACGAAGTAATGGTATTATGTCATCCTGCTTGCACTGCGTGAGTGTTGTTCCTGCCGCGTTATACACAACCAACAGTGGTAGTTAAATATCAATCAGCACAGTGGGGTCGCCTGGTGTGGGGCTACATGTAACCCGGTATCTGGGTCATGCATGAGGTTATTCCACTCGGCTTCTGTATATATGCACCGTCCTATTGTGTCTAGAATCTAGGCGAGAAAGTAGCAATAGTGGTACGCGCAACTTCTGTCAATCATAATTACTTGACGGTCTGATCCATGCCATGAACAATACTACCAGACCAATGCAAGTGCCAGATGTATAAATCAGGGTTGTTGCGAACATCAGCATCCGCGGAACTTCAGCATCATTTTCAACATCAGCATCCGCATTCATTGATGCTGATTATTAATGCTGATGTTCGAGTCGTGACAAACCTTCTCGGAACAGACTCGAAGACGAAAAATCACCACATACAGTTCCAAATAGTTCCAAAGTTCCACCCAATGCTAATAATTTAAGATAAATTACTAAACTGTTACTGGTATCAGATTGATTCTTTTTTTTTTATTAAATGTCACAAAATTATTAAAACACAATCTTTTATTTCAATGCCAACCAAAACTTTGGATATAAATTTATAATATTCATATCTTTCAGTATTTTTCCCTTTTTTAAAAAAAAATAATTAAAATCAGCATCAGCATCAGCATCCGCTGATGTCAATAATAAAATATCAGCATCAGCATCAGCATCCGCTGATGTCAATAATAAAATATCAGCATCAGCATCAGCATCCGCTGATGTCAATGATAAAATATCAGCATCAGCATCAGCATCCGCTGATGTCAATGATAAAATATCAGCATCAGCATCAGCATCCGCTGATGTCAATAATAAAATATCAGCATCAGCATCAGCATCCGCTGATGTCAATGATAAAATATCAGCATCAGCATCAGCATCCGCTGATGTCAATGATAAAATATCAGCATCAGCATCAGCTGATGTCAATGATAAAATATCAGCATCAGCATCAGCATCCGCTGATGTCAATGATAAAATATCAGCATCAGCATCAGCTGATGTCAATGATAAAATATCAGCATCAGCATCAGCATCCGCTGATGTCAATGATAAAATATCAGCATCAGCATCAGCTGATGTCAATGATAAAATATCAGCATCAGCATCAGCATCCGCTGATGTCAATGATAAAATATCAGCATCAGCATCAGCGTCCGCTGATGTCAATGATAAAGTATCAGCATCAGCATCAGCATCCGCTGATGTCAATGATAAAATATCAGCATCAGCATCAGCATCAGCTGATGTCAATGATAAAATATCAGCATCAGCATCAGCATCCGCTGATGTCAATGATAAAATATCAGCATCAGCATCCGCTGATGTCAATGATAAAATATCAGCATCAGCATCAGCATCCGCTGATGTCAATGATAAAATATCAGCATCAGCATCAGCATCCGCTGATGTCAATGATAAAATATCAGCATCAGCATCAGCATCCGCTGATGTCAATGATAAAATATCAGCATCAGCATCAGCATCCGCTGATGTCAATGATAAAATATCAGCATCAGCATCAGCATCCGCTGATGTCAATGATAAAATATCAGCATCAGCATCAGCATCCGCTGATGTCAATGATAAAATATCAGCATCAGCATCCGCTGATGTCAATGATAAAATATCAGCATCAGCATCAGCATCCGCTGATGTCAATGATAAAATATCAGCATCAGCATCAGCATCCGCTGATGTCAATGATAAAATATCAGCATCAGCATCAGCATCCGCTGATGTCAATGATAAAATATCAGCATCAGCATTAGCATCAGCTGATGTGAAAAAAATGTGCATCAGCAACAACCCTGGTATAGATACACAAGCTTTTGTCCGCGGCTTCGCTTCTTCGTGCGATTTTTTGCTCACAGCTCAGGCCACCGATGACGTAGCGTTAAGATTTAGATAGCCTAAAACCAACAACGTTGCCTAAAACCATGTTTTTTGTTTATTGTTCATTCATGTGGCAGTAAGACTGCACTCAAACTTGTCACAATTTTATCCGGTTCGATTAGACCCACGAAGAAGAACCGGTAAGAAACTTCGCAGGGTATTTTTTTTCATACATATTAATACAAGTATTTCAATGACTAGCCACATAATTAAAAAAGTAACACAATAATATATAATAATTGGTTGACCCTTATAAATATAATAGTAAGTAAGTAGTTATAGAAATTGATCAGGTTTAGGGTAGATTATTCAATTCTTTAGTTAAGCCTCGGTTAAAGTGACATTTCTCATACAGTTGACAGAAGTTAACAGGCCGTTAAATTTTAATAGATGATTGTAACATCGGCCCTTAATAATTTACTATTTATTTATCTAACAACACTAGATGTCTAGTATTTACTTTGTTATTTATTACACCTTCTTGTTTGTCGGTATCTACTTCAGAGAAAATGTTATTCATATTTACATAAGATTCGACCACAAATAAAATATTCTCTTCTACAGAGAGGTACGCAAATACAAAGGTAGCATAAAAGCAAATCTACCAATTTCAACAAAATGTGATTGACATTTTCTTCGAATACTGAATACGTCATACTGGATGGAAGGAAAGAAAAGGCTTCGTGATTTGTATGTATGTAGGTGCCAGCTCAACACATCACAATATGCCCATACACATACACCCACCACACTCACACACACGTCGTGTAAACATTCTGAGAATTTTAGCTTCTCTCGTGGAAACATGCCTTGTTCACGCGTCGTGAATGATTTCGTTTCAGTGAGTTCACGTATGTGATGCTGATATGGTTGAATGGATCCAATTTGTTTGACTAGCTAGCTGGAGGATATATGTGGGTACATATAGCAAGCAACGTGTCGGGTGTCCTCCAGGTCGTCGCACTTCCGTGATTCCTGACGATGTCTCCGGACTCCGGAGCCGGAGCGAGGGACGAAACGTCGACAAATGTGAAGTACCGACCGCGCAAAAACCTAAAAGGCATTATACGTTTAGTTTTGTTTATTGTTGTTTAATGTTTATATCAATCAAAAAATACTAATAATAAAGCTGTAAGGGATGGTCATAGAGTAAGTAACTTTGTTTTATGACATTATCTCATGATGTATGATTCTAAAACTAAACAGACGATTTTTAGAAATCTTTTCTGTATGTATGTATGTTCCTCCATAACTCTTAAACCTATCATCCGAATTCAAACTTCGTACAACCACATATAACTATACGTGACACAGGATAGGCTAAATAAAATTCAGTTCCAGTTACGCTAAGATGTGGCGCTCATACAAACCGAATTGTTCCGCGCGCTGAAATAAAGGCACTACGGTACCGGGAATACTTACTAGGAATATCACGCGAGCGAAACCGCGGCCAAAAGCTATATTATTCATATGGTAGTAATACCACAGGTAAAACCGAAGGTAAAACTGCACTCGAACTTGTCACAATTTTTTTCTAACCGGTTCGATTACACCCACAAAGAAAACCGGTAAGAAACTTCGCAGGGGTATATTTTTTCATACAATATATTATTATTTATTACTTATTACACGTATTTTAGTGACTAGCCACATAATAACATCGCCCGCAGTCTATCGAAAACACAGCTTGAGTGAGAGCAAGATTAACAATTTTACTGAGAGTTCTGAGTTCTGATTACAAATACTTATTTATTACTTACTACTAGACTTACTAACTATATCAGGTGTAAAGAGCCTTTTTCAAATTTTGTTACACAATGTATATTAACTTAATTACGTTGTATTTGAATAGTTTTTATTATCCTTCCTTTGGGACGTATACACACGGACTACTACTTGCAAAATGTTTCAACATAATTCCTAAACTAGCACACATTAATACATTAAATGAAAATACATCAAAATAATTGTCAGTTAAGATATTATTAAAATTTAAAATTAGAGCATCAACAGATTTGTCAGTAAATGACAAATCTAATGATCCTAACATGATCGATACATTTATTATTACCAAGGCAGAAAATGCATTTACCCAGACGCTATCACTATGCTATCACTACAATAATGTTATCAGAGTATTCATTCGTTCGTTTGTTAGTAAACAGAAGAAATACGATAACCCTGGAGCCCGTCGTCCGTCGTAGGAATGCGGTAGGCCATAGATAAGACGATTCAGTCAGACCCGTATCTCGCTCTCGCCCTACTTAACATAACGTGTATGTTTACACTCTCCGAGAACACTATCTGTCAATACCGCATTACACGAGCAACAACAGCTGTGCACACACGTACAATACGCACACGCATGCATACATACAATTAGCACGGAACAATGCATTTATGCATAAGATTTTTCTAGAATAATTTACGGTCATCGTGTCGCTCGCTCGCTCGCTAGTCGCTGACGTTATCTCGCTATAGCCTTGGAGGTAGCTCGTGGTAGATAGTACTGTATTCAGTATTCACTTTAATTACGAAAAAACAAAGTTTGACGTACCGAGCAGTGGCGTGCACAGACATTCGAAACTGGGTAGGCAGACAGCCATGAAAATTCAAAATATATAAGGTCTTTCAATAGTAGGTAACGATACGCTAAGGGGTGTATGTGTATTAGATACTGATCACGTTCCCATACACCAATTATTTTTTACGATATAAAAACGTACTTATTAAGGTGAAATACGCGCACTTCACGTATTAAATTTGAAGAGTGAGTAGGCCTTTTATATCGTAAAAAAAAAAATTGGCATGGGAATGTGATCAGTATCTGATACACATACCTACCTACACCCCTTAGCGTATCGTTACCTACTAATGAAAGACCTAAACAAGTTTAATTGTATTCCTCTTTCTTCACCCTTCCATTATCAGCCCGGTTTTCATCTCTCACATCTTTATATATCCACATGAAATGTTCCAGCAGATTTTTTTTAATGCCACCGCAGACATCCTTAAAATGATTTAATTTTAATTACACATGTCATAAATACAGATGCAGGGTGGCTTTGAAAAAAGTATTTTGTGTCATTTAAACAGAATCAATCTACAAATAGGTACAGTGCCGTAGATAGACTTAAATATCACAAGAAAAAACAGAAAAAGATTAAATAGAAATAATTAGAGTGGAGGAGAGGTACCTACTTTTCTTAGAAATCAATGAGCATATCCTTTTGTAAATATAGTGCAAACACTTCTTTCTTATAAAGTGTACCAGACAAGTACCCGGCCAACAGAGGTGCGCTTTTGTGCCGGTTTGTGTCACGATTTCGTACAGCGCACATCTCTGTACTGCTGTGCTGTGCTCGCACGATGGACAGTCTCGTGCAGTTCGTGTCACGATTGTCCAACGCGCACGAAGTAGCACAAACTTGCACGTTTTGACTGCATTATGCAAACTGTCTTGGTTTTAATTCAACGTGATTGTATTTTTTTTTTTTATGGAAACTGACACGGTTGCCTACATCACCTACAACATCCGTGATGTCAGCCCATAACACCGGGTGAAATTGGTGCCACGTCAGTGCTTCCCTTCGGTCGTGCCGGCTACACTGAACTGGACGGAAAACACAAACTATTTACATAGCCGTTTCGACCGAACTTTCATTCAGTGCGGTGGTACCAACCCGGGCGGGTTACACCCTACCACCTAGTAATATAAGAAGGGAGTCATATCCCTTAGTCGCCTTTTACGACATACACGGGGAGAGATGCAGTGGGGCTAATCTTTTAAAGTACCGGCCCCACACGGTACATTTATGTATATTTCACTTTATTATTTTATAAGATCTTCAACTAAAGTATGTATGTATCCCTCAATGTCTAAGATTAAATAATCTTTGCCAGACATTTTAAATGAATAAGTACCTAGGTAAATAAATATTATAGACTTTACTGCGATGCAGAAGGCGCACTTTGCCGACACGCGCCAAGGACGAGTGAAGCATGCAGCACTCACAATGCACAGCACAGCACAGTAGAGATTGTAAGGTTCAAATTTTAACCTTAAGTTCAAAATGTAAAATTAAAAATTGCCTGGCAAAATATTCATATAAGCAAGCAGCGCACTCTTCGGTAGCGGGCGGCGGCGCGGCTTGGCGGTATGAACAAAGAGACATGAAAGCCGTGCCGACAGTCGAGCCGACACGCGGCACGCGCGCGGCGGCGAGTGCTCTAACGATACCGACCGGGCGGGCGAGAGCGACCCATCGCTTGTCGGGTTTTCGACACAGATCAAAGGCGCGCGCGCGGCCAATGGCCATCGTGCGTGGCGTGGCGTAGCAGCGGTGGTACGTCGCGCCGCCCCGCGCGCGTTTATTCTTTCCTCCGCGGTTTAAAGGAAAAATATGTTTATTTATTTATAGGAACTAACATGCGTGACTGTATCCATTTTTTTAAATTTTAAAATGATAGAGCATGGTAGGGTAGGTACCTATATGTACACGGTGTTGCAACCCCAACCATAAAACCCGAAAGGGGGTGATTCTGTACATGAAATGGAACAACTTTTGTTCTACGACTTTTTTATTTGAAGAAAAAAAAATATTTTTCTCCATACATTTTGAGAATAGGTACATGATAGGTACTTAAAAATTGTATGAAAATTTTTTTTTTTTTTTTAAATTTAATTTTTTTCTACTCTATAATATAATAGTAGCCATCAACGTAAATATTTGTATAGAGAAGTATAGTTAAAAATTTTAAATTCTCTGCATTACATTACAACATCCATTCACCGATTTCGTGCACTCGTGCAAGTCGGCGCCGACTTGTACGAAATGTCCATGCCGCACGACTCTGCACATGTGTCCAAGCTAGTCCATCGCACGGCGCGGCGTGCTCGGCCGGCCGAGACGACCGCTTTCATTCGTTTCGTGCGCACGAAGCGCAGCTCTGCCGGCCAACCGACGACGCGCGCGCGCGGGAACGATGATAGACCAGCTACACCTACGTTACGAGGCATTGTTGTGGTGTTAGTGAAAAGCAAGCCTACCCTAGCCTAGTAAATCGCGCATCGAATCACGCATACACACGCACAATTCGTAGCGTAGCGTAGCGTATATGACGCAGGATTTGAGTAATAGTGTGAGTGACCACCAGGCAGTCATGTTGTGTACTTATCCCGCGCGACGGGCGGCGGCGCTGCGTCCGCGCGACGGCCGCGCCGAGAGGGAGGAGCGCGCGGCAAATTTTAAATCATTAGTTTTTTCGTGAAGTCGAATAGTTCTATTTTAAACGTTTTAATTTGATTGTTTGGTTGGGTGGAATTCGGACTTCAGTCAGGGTAGGCAGTGCTTTTCTGCCTTTATGGGATGCACGCCCCTGGTACCGAGGTACCTTAGGTACTTTAACAATTTTATCGTGATAATTGAAACGTACATCTTGCGTAAAATTATGTCTATTTAGGTAAGTAATTTCGTCTGAAAAGTGATGTTTAGATAAATTGGTCTTCTTCAAGCCATAGGCCAATATTAATAGAATATGGCGACTTAACTTTACATAATAAAATATATAAAATGTCGAAGATGTAATTTTAATCTCGTCTAATTTGTTGGACGCGGTACTATAGCTAGCGTGCTCGCCTATAGTCTATTTGTATGTTAATGGTGTACTTATGTATCTATGTTGCCGTAGTGTAGGCATGTGTAGGTGTAGCCATCCGGTGCAATGAACTCGTAACGCGCCTGTTTGCGTGCGCCCGAGAGCGCGTAACGTGTTTGTATGTGTGCGTGTGTGTATGTAGGCTTATTTCTGTCGATGTGTTTGTGTGTTACTGTGCGCTTACGTTACGTTTAACGACAGGTGTATACATGTGTTTGTGGCGCATTGGTGCTAATAAATAACAATGGTCGGAACTCGGAGCGTATTTAGACGCTCACCTTTAGATTAGAACCTTGGTGCGTCTATTGAAATACTGAAACATCGCATCGCAGCGACAAGACAAAAGAGTAACAAGGTTTTACAGGTGAACATTCGTGAACACAGCGGCAGTACGCATACACACACACAGACCAAACACAGCAGTATAGGTACACAATACAAAGAGACGTGCCAGCCGACACGAGTAATCTAATCCTTTGCATGTTGGCGTACTTTTGTCGTGACATGACCGTGAGTTTTTCTTAGTAGTGTTTGTGTATTGTAAAGTCGTGCAGAGAAGGTTCGTTCGTGCCAGGGTCACTAGATTGAAGATGTTTATTTTTATTACAGTTGCCGAACCGGACGGTAATAAATAACAATAATTACGCCGTGAACTAGTTTTTTTTTTCTAGATTTTAAACGAGTACTCAAGGGAGATAAGGGACTCTTTGAGCTCACGATTACTTGCTATATACACTCTGCTTATCTTGTAATGTAAATAAGTTTTAATTAGTGAAGTAAGTGGTAGATGGCGTTACCGTCCGTCGCTTTACAGCAAGTCGCCGTGTTAATTGAAGGTTAAATTAAGGAATTTGTATTCGTTTGTCGAGTTTTTGCGTAATGGCCGCCGCCGCCGCCGCCGGCTCGCTCTTCGGGGGTGAAGGGGGTTATTACTTATTATAGTAGCCACGGGAGAGGAAATGTGGGGTGCGGACAGCGGAGGGGTGAGGTGTAGTGGTTTATTATGAGCCATTGTTAGCTGAATACGCCTCGGCTCTGAATACCAAATGGACACGGTGAGATTTTGTCGGTCACGATTAGTGATGCAAAGGCCGTCAATTACCGACGTTGACCAAACGGAAAACTTCCAAAAAATGGAAAACGTCCGTCAATGACCGGTCATTGACGGCTCTTATGCGACGCCGCAAGCTCGGCACGACGACGCCGCGCGACGCCTTCCATAACGAGTGAGCCAGGCGTTCTTGACGCGCCGCGCGTGTGCAGAAGGGTGGATCTTCTTTTAAATTTTTATTAGTTTTTCTTGATATAATGTAGGTACCTACCTAGGTGATTAAATAAAAAACTATAAAAGAAATCGTAATATTCTATGTTGAAAAAAATAGAGCGGGCTACACTCCAATAACTTATATATATATATAATCAATCATACCTACCCTACCTACCTCGGACTTTTTCCAGCGCTAACAGGGTAGGTAGCACTCAATCACTAACAACCTACCTATAACACGGAAATTCACTCGTGGGCATGCATGAGTGCGGTGCGAATAGTCTACCCTACACGTATTTCTATAAGGAATTATTAAATTATTATAAAACTAACCTAACCAACCCAACCCGAAAGGACTTGCAATGGAATACTCTAGACTCTAGATTGACAATTGAACAGAGTGGCGGCGTAAACTTTGTACCTATCTCCTTTTATTTAGTGTAGGTAGGTTGATTATTTGAATCGTAGTTGTAGGTAACCAACGTTTGTAGGTAGGTACCTACTATATTGCGCTGCACAACACACATCGCGCGTGCGTGTTTGTGCAACGTGCGACCTTGATCGACGACGAAAATGTCGATGTTTACCTACTTATTTACGCACTGTATTGGGCGCAACGAATGCAAGCAACACATGAGCTAAGTAGGTAGGCAGCTGCGCGGCGCACAGACATGTATGTGCTGCAGCGGCCGCGCGAGCGACGCGCTATCACGCCACGCAGTACGCTGTGCGCTGTCTCTCTTTTACCTGTAATAATTGCAAACGAGTGAAACAAATGAATATAGTTAGGGTTAAAAGCAAATCGTTGGCGATGGCGACAAATTGTTTAAAAAATGAACTATTATTATTGTAAATAATAAGGACGGAAGGAGCGGCGCGGCGCGGCGCGGAGATGGACGCGGGGGAGCGGAGGCGGCGCGCGGCAGATTCACGCGCAGCTCCCGCGCCGCCTCTCCCCCCCCCCCCCCCCCCCCCTCCCGCGCCCACCTCTGCGCCGCGCCGCCGCCCGCGCAGCTCCGTCCTTGTTAATTTTATAATAATTATTTTCTTGGAAACCATTACGAATAGATGCATAGTTTCTTGGCAAAAGTTGTTTATAATACTGGGAAAATTTATTTTCTCGTTTTCTCTTAAAGTTAAAACAGAAACAAACAAAAAATTTCACATAGGTAGGTAGGTACCTACTTTATTAGCAAAAGTAAAAGTAGGTATGTAACGTTATTTTAAAAACACTATATTAAAAGTTTGATAATTAATTAGTTTTTAACACTAATAGATCAATACACAACTAAACACTTATTTATCCATTTCCCTTTGATTTTTACAGATTATTTAGGGCAACCTAGGTACTTTATTAGCAAAAGTAAAAGTAGGTAGGTATGTAACGTTATTTTAAAAACACTCCATATTAAAAGTTTGATAATTAATTAGTTTTTTTAATTAATTATCGTATTCTGTTAGTTCGAAAAAATGCCTGCTTTTTGCCTCCAAAAGCAGGCATTTTTTCGAACTAACAGAATACACACACACAACTAACAAGTCGCTGACTAGACACGTGGTGCAAATGGTGCAATGCAAATGCCAAGCGTGCGTGCGCAGCAAACGGCTACTTAAGTCCGACCGACCGAGTGAGTGCGAGCGACGTCACGTGTCGACGCGAAACGGCAACGTCGTCGTCGCGTGCGTGCGGCGGCGGTGCGCGCGGTCGACAACGCCGAGGAAACATTCCACTGGCATGTTCTGCTGGCATAATACCTACCAGTGGACAGAGAAGGCAAGTAGAAAGCTATCTTGCTGGACTGCTATCAAAATATTGTTTATTGCTTCGTCGACCTTATTTATTACGCTTACAATATTTAGAATGTTTTTTAGTTTTAAGTACATTCGTTACTCACCAATACTTATCTGCTTATGAAATTTCCATTGCGGTAGTGCAATGAATAAAAAATGATGTTCAAATGTGATATGATATGATAGGAAAAATTCAAAATGTTGCTGGCCGCATTGCATGCAAGTATCAAACAAGATAATGTAACATGCATGCTGCACGTAACTTGCACACTTGCTTGCATGTCAACTTGTCCATCTGAACGGTTCGCGTCATGGACGCCGCCGCTCGCTCGCTCAAACGAACACGAAAACGGAATGAGAGTTGGTCATCCATGGAGTTGCTAGATACAATACAATTTAAAATAAAAATTTTGCTCCAAGGTACCTACGAGTAGTTTTGTTTTTCTGATTTCAAATAGTTTTCATTTAATAATTATTTATTATATGCTATGAGGATTTAAATCACCTGTCTTATCTAGTATATTGCATACTATTAGTGTAGGTTCTTAGTTAAAAGGTTAATTAATTTTATTAGGTGGGCATTTTATAATACTGCAAAGTAGATATTTACACTTCCTAACATTAACTTTAAAAAATAGTTATGAGTCTTGTTTAATTAAAGTTTTATTTTATAACACTACCTATTTGTATTTCTGAAGTAATTTTATATTCACATTAATCTATGTGGAGTATAATAATGAAATGATACAACTACATACAGCACACTTATTTTATATTTATATACGCGCGCCAAAATATTGCGACTCCACAACGTATTTTGTTCTCAGAAGTTGTCGATGGACGTTGCCCGAGCAGCAGTGCGGCAACGTTTCAATTTCGGCGTCGGTAGCGGACAACGTCCTTGATGACAACGGTCAACGTCGCGTCGCTCGACGACGCCGAGGCGACGACTTTTTAGGACGTTGACGGTCATTGACCGCTCTTTTAGTGGTCATTGACGGGACTTTATGGTCATTGACGGTCAATTTACAACACTAGTCACGATAGGTTGGATTGGATGGAATGGAGGTAACCTTCTTTCTGTTATACAGTTTGTCAATACTAAGAAGTTTAGCCGACTTAATAGACTTGGGCCAACGCAAAACTAAGAAGTTTAACCGACTTTATAGACTTGAGGCAACGCAAGACTAAGAAGTGTAGCCTACTTCATAGACTTGGGGCAACGCAAGACTAAGAAGTTTAGCCGACTTCATAGACTTGGGCCAACGCAAAACTAAGAAGTTTAACCGACTTTATAGACTTGAGGCAACGCAAGACTAAGAAGTGTAGCCTACTTCATAGACTTGGGGCAACGCAAGACTAAGAAGTTTAGCCGACTTCATAGACTTGAGGCAACGCAAGACTAAGAAGTTTAGCCGACTTCATAGACTTGGGGCAACGCAAGACTAAGAAGTTTAGCCGACTTCATAGACTTGAGGCAACGCAAGACTAAGAAGTTTAACCGACTTTATAGACTTGAGGCAACGCAAGACTAAGAAGTGTAGCCTACTTCATAGACTTGGGGCAACGCAAGACTAAGAAGTTTAGCCGACTTCATAGACTTGAGGCAACGCAAGACTAAGAAGTGTAGCCTACTTCATAGACTTGGGGCAACGCAAGACTAAGAAGTTTAGCCGACTTCATAGACTTGAGGCAACGCAAGACTAAGAAGTTTAACCGACTTTATAGACTTGAGGCAACGCAAGACTAAGAAGTGTAGCCTACTTCATAGACTTGGGGCAACGCAAGACTAAGAAGTTTAGCCGACTTCATAGACTTGAGGCAACGCAAGACTAAGAAGTGTAGCCTACTTCATAGACTTGGGGCAACGCAAGACTAAGAAGTTTAGCCGACTTCATAGACTTGGGCCAACGCAAAACTAAGAAGTTTAACCGACTTTATAGACTTGAGGCAACGCAAGACTAAGAAGTGTAGCCTACTTCATAGACTTGGGGCAACGCAAGACTAAGAAGTTTAGCCGACTTCATAGACTTGAGGCAACGCAAGACTAAGAAGTGTAGCCTACTTCATAGACTTGGGGCAACGCAAGACTAAGAAGTTTAGCCGACTTCATAGACTTGGGGCAACGCAAGACTAAGAAGTTTAGC
Organism: Nematopogon swammerdamellus; assembly: GCA_946902875.1. Classification (NCBI taxonomy): domain Eukaryota; kingdom Metazoa; phylum Arthropoda; class Insecta; order Lepidoptera; family Adelidae; genus Nematopogon; species Nematopogon swammerdamellus. The sequence continues at coordinate 18,814,153 of OX336345.1, forward strand.
CGACTTCATAGACTTAAGGCAACGCAAGACTTAGAATTTTAAACGTCTTCATAGACTTGGGGGCAACTCAAGACTGAGAAGTTTAGCCGACTTCATAGCGCAAGGCTTAGAAGTTTAAACGTCTTCATAGACTTGGGGCAACTCAAGACTGAGAAGTTTAGCCGACTTCATAGCGGAAGACTTAGAAGTTTAAACGTCTTCATAGACTTGGGGCAACTCAAGACTGAGAAGTTTAGCCGACTTCATAGACTTGGGGCAACGCAAGACTAAGAAGTTTAGCCGACTTCATAGACTTGGGGCAACGCAAGACTAAGAAGTTTAGCCGACTTCATAGTCTTGGGGCAACGCAAGACTAGGAAATTTAGCCGACTTCATAGAATTGGGGCAACGCAAAACAAAGAAATTGACCCGACGACTTTATAGAATTGTGGCAACGCAAAACGAAGAAGTTTAACCGAATTCATAGACTTGGGGTAGCGCAAAACGAAGAAGTTTAATCGATTTTATAGACTTGGGGCAATGGAAGACTAAGAAGTTTAGCCGAATTCACAGACTTGGGGCAACGCAAGATTAAGAAGTTTAACCGTTTTCATAGACTAGGGGCAACGCAAGACTTTTAGAAGTTTAACCGTCTTCATAGACTTCGGGCAACGCAAGACAGGACATCCATCACGCAGAGACATAATTAAGACAGAATCCTTCATTAGATAAGATGCTAATGCGAAAATAAAGAGAAAAAATACGTCCCGGCCTGAATTCGAACCTGGAACTTTGGCTTGAGCCGCCAACGTGTTACCATTTTGCTACCACATTTCGACACGACGTTATTCTCTCCAAATTTAAAACAGTTGCATCTTCTATTCTCTGTATTTTTCTTCTATGTTTGGTTTTGCATCTATGTTGGATTTGTATATTTGGATTGTATTCTGTGATGCCGTTCGGCAGGAGTGGGAGCCGACGCTGTGCGGCGCATCGGCGCCGGCGGCGGAGCTGGGCGCGGCGGTGTCGGCGTGGCGCTCGCTGCAGGACGGCCAGCGCATACTGACGAACACCCCGAGCGTGCTCGGCGGCTGCAGGGCGCAGGTGTACCGCGTCGCGGGCACCACGCAGTGGTACACCGCCGTCATCGTCGGCTTCAACGAAACCACTGGCGTGAGTCTTTCCTTCTTCTAAAATCAAACTTAATATCATACCAATAGCTACCACAAATTCACAGTCGCGAATTTAATAGAATTTTATACCATATTTCGGTGTACCTATTTATTTTTCAAGCAAATTTTTTTTTAAATTTCTAACATACCGTCATGTCATGCTAAATCATATAAGGCATATTATGGTTGTTTTCCTAAATCAAAATAATGTTTGTGTACCTTGTAACGGGAATAAAACCTCAAATTAGGTGCCACTTTTTTTCCAATACTTATTCACACTAATTCGAAAAATTTAAACAATTTCGTCAAAGATTTGAGTTCTCTATTTAATGCTATGATATTTTAAGGTAGGGTATTATTAAATTCTTATAACAGAACTATCGGCCCTCGAAAGTTTGAACAAAATCATCGATATTATTGTACAGAATTACACAACGTACCTATATCAATTAAAATTAAGCCTTAAATTCAAACAGATTTCGGCTGTTCCACCCACCCACACATTGGCCACCTAAGGGTCCTAAGGCATGCAATTTAGTTTCATGTCCCTTAATTGCTTATTTATATAGAGCTAGATAAAACCAAAATGTGTGTCTTATTTGGCCATACAGACTAAACATGCAACGTCTGCCGTCTGTGTATTATATTTATGTATGCATTTACATGCGGGTCGCATTCACCTGCGTAATCCGACGTAATATCTTGCATAGCTCTCATTCTTTCGTTCCAACGCCACGTTGCAGAATATCATTATATCGTGGCACATTCAAGTGTCCTTCCTAACTAGGCACGTAATCCTTCTCTAACGCAATACGCTTACAAGGCTCGAACACGAACTTCAACATAGATTCTAGAATCGTGACCGCCTCCGCCGCGCGTTCTAGAACTGGTTTTAAAATACTTAGGTACATCGGAATATTTGATCAGGCCGAGTTTAGTGACCTAATGTTCCGAATGATGTCATTGCGTTGTTTGTGAGAGGACGGGGCTCGACAGAAAAGGTCAGAGATAAATTATGCATTATCTCTTCTTTGAGGCTAAATAAACCGTTTGAGACGTCTGCGGTATTTTTGGAAGGCTAATTTGTATGGCCCCCTTTTACGTGGGCGTTGTGCTGGTCGACTTTATTAGGCTTATTTCAGTCTAGTTATTATCTATCTACTGTATGATTGTCGTGTTTAATTTAATTACTGTTTATTTTATCCCGTACTTCTGCTTTACGTCTGCAAGTAGTTTCATGAAGTCATCTACTTTCTATAGCGATCTCCCTCTGTCTTGTGTACATAGAACAGACATAGAGAACAGAACATACTACTCTTTATTCACCAATTACAGTAGAAAGATTGTGGGCTAGTGTGATTTTTCTTTTTTCTTTCCGAACCAGTGTTCCCAACTTCCGAACGCCACAGAAGAATTCGTTATACCACAACTTCGTGATACCTTTTCGTCGGAAATAATGTAAAATTATGGGACGGTTGATTTCTAAAAATGCAAAAATTTTAATATCTTAGTAAAATTAAATCCTAACAGCATTTTCCCCCCATCGTAACTCTTTCGAGTTTCATGAAGTCATCTACTTTCTATAGCGATCTCCCTCTGTCTTGTGTACATAGAACAGACATAGAGAACAGAACATACTACTCTTTATTCACCAATTACAGTAGAAAGATTGTGGGCTAGTGTGATTTTTCTTTTTTCTTTCCGAACCAGTGTTCCCAACTTCCGAACGCCACAGAAGAATTCGTTATACCACAACTTCGTGATACCTTTTCGTCGGAAATAATGTAAAATTATGGGACGGTTGATTTCTAAAAATGCAAAAATTTTAATATCTTAGTAAAATTAAATCCTAACAGCATTTCCCCCCCATCGTAACTCTTTCGATTACGACGCCCCACCTCGAGGTTCGACATTCAGAACACACGTCACGTAACAGGCTATTCCCGTTATCCACTCACCCCCCCATCTCCGAGCCGTCTTCGAACAAAAACGTGACCTCCAAACACCCCGGCGAAGTATCGTCTCTTTCATTATTAGATTTCCCGTACTTGACAACCAGAGTCGCGTCGCGCCGCGTCGCTGTCAAATGTCTACAATGCCTCTCCCATTTTCCCCCCATTCCATTACCGTTTTCTCCCTTATCGCCCACTCTTTTTCCCTCCTTCCCTCACTCTACACTCTACTCAACGCCCACTCCGCTCCCGCTCTCTGCTCCCTCCAGCCCCGCTCGCTTCCCCCGACCGCCGCCGCCACTCAGCTCACCCAGAGGAGAAACTTTGTTGTTTTGGAGTCGCCGAGAGAAGTTTATTGTTTTTCTTTGGACAGTTTTGCTGTATCATGTCGCCGCGTCGGCAAGGGGTTGAACTGATTAATGTAGGTGTGGCGGTGCTTTAGGGTTTGTTTGATTGTAGTTTTCACACTATGAGCTTGAGTCCAAGGTCGTTTATCTTTTGTTTATGCGAATGCTTTGAATTTGTTACATACGGTGCCTAATGAGATTGATCATGTACGTCTGTTACAATATGTAGACATACTCGCACGTATATCATCTGCTGCTCTTCAAACTCTTGTAGTTGACTCTTTTTTGTACGAATTGTATTGTATTAACCCATGCATGGCTTGTATTTAACTAGCATGTACTTATATGTATTGATATTATGGTATTCTTATTATTATTTTATCTTCAATTCTCACGCTCAACTCTTTTGCTACTACCTACTTGTACATTCCACTATATTGTCGAATCTCAAACATCCAAAAGTTGACTGTAAGAATTCTTTGTAAGGGATATGTCCGCCTTTGCACCTTATGTAAATTTTCTAATGTACTTGTTAATGTTTAATGTTTACTGGAGCTATAAGGCATTTTCTATTTTCGTTATTTGAAATAGGCTCAAATGAAATTAATCCAATCTTTTGGAAAGAAAACCCAAACGTTATTCCGAAAAAAAATATTCGGTTAAAATCGTATCAGTCAGTACTTTTTTATTAAGTTATGAACGGATAGAAAGAAAGGTAGAGCTGAGGGCTTCTGCTTTATAAGAGCATCCAAAATTCGTTAAACCTAAATATATTATTCAATTCATATTATGTTGCTAGCTTTTTCACGCGGCTTCGCTCGCGAATTCATCGAATTCGGATGATCGGTTTAAGAGTTATGGAGGAACATACATACATACATACAGAAAATATTTCAAAATATCGTCAATTTAGTTTCAGTATCATACATAGAGTCTAGAAACGCAGTATCTCATAAAACAAAGTAACTTACTCCATGACAATCCCTTACAGATTTATTATTAGTATTGATTGATATTGATGATTATGGTAGGTAACTAAAGTTTTTAAATCACAATTTTAGACTGAAAAAGTTAAGCACTAACAGAAACAGTAAATAAAGTTGCTGATCCAAGATGATAAGCGTCCGCCTGGAACATATTATGCAGCAAAGAGATTGGATCAGCGCAGCACCTACCCAATAAAGACGCCAGCCAGATAGCCGCAAACTTCAATCCGAGCAATCGCATCTCATTAAAACATCTCGTCCGACTTCCGAAGAATCCCCTAATTACATTTGCCTCTAGAAAGTTGAAGTCTAAATTAATATTCCAAGTCGCCGAGAGAGGGAGGGACTTGTGATATTAGCCGTCGAGAGCTATTCGGCTCGACCGCGACGCAGCGCCACCAAGCGGCAGAACTTTCCAACACTCACTTTGATACTCGAACGAACTTGGCGTAACTTGGGTGAACTTTGCCTGTGTTTTTTTTTTGTTTGCAAGTTCCCATCTCGTTACACACGGCCGAACCCGTACAATAAACTTGGGAAAGTATTTTATTTATCGCTAGTATTCCGCGAAGTTTTTCCTACTCCGCTTGTTAATTATTTTCAGTGTGATTATACCGACTTTGTCGCTCGCTATGAGTCGACCGACCACTGAATTGTTCTCAATTCAGTGCGACCGACTGCGGCGCGCGGGAGCGTGATCCTGCGATACTTTATGTATGTATGAGGTTATTAGGTTGTTAGGGTTCCGTATACGTACGGGACCATATTACTGAGCCTACGCCGCCGCGCGCCGTCTGTCCTGGGATGGGGGATGTAGGTATCTTTTGAACCGTAATGGGTAGACGTCTGAAATTTTCACAGAATTATGGCGGTTATCCTAACAAATAATAAAAAAATAAATAAAAAAGTAAACAATTACTGTGAATGATAAAAATAGTTTTTTTTATTAATTATGGATAATGATAATACTGTGTGAGGTCGGTACTTAAAAATAATAGCCACACTGCATCTATCCCCGTGCATGTCTTATAAGGCGACTAAGGAATAAGAATAAAATGCCGTGCATAAGGTCGACAGGATAGCCACCTCTCACCTTGACGCGGTCTTTCCACCGAGCCATGCAGCAGGTGGGCCTTCGTGCCTTACTTGCTGCTTGATAGTTGTATTGTCCTAATAATTTGCTAAATGTGGTGGTCGATGTTGACTTACAAGAGTACTGGCAGCACAACACCGATTACTCTGCTTACGCTGATTGTCGGGATACAGCATGTGGAATGTTGACTGTTGGTGAACACAAGATGATTGCGTGTGCGCAGGAGCTGACGGTGACGGACGACACGGTGCTGGAGGAGCACAGCGAGGACCCGGCGCTGGTGCAGATGAGGCTGCTCGGTGACGGAGGTCAGTCAGTCTCCACACACACAGTATAATCTTTATTTAAACTTCAAAATACTGCATCGCGCCCCGTGCAGGTCGTAAAAGGCGACTAAGGGTTAAGGACGGACGGATTCAAGCGGCGGGTGGCCAAGTGGTTTGGGTAACGGCTTCTCATGCGAGAGGTCCGCGGTTCGAATCCGGTCGGCGTGTACCAATGAGTTTTTTATTGACGAAAAAATATTTACGTGCATACCTACACCTGCTGCTTCACCAATCGGAACCGGTGGCTTGAAACTAAATAACTTTAAACGGCTCTATTTGGATGAAATTTTGTATTCAGATAATGTTTTATTTTCCAAGTTTATCTACATATGCGTCGACGCCGAGCAAAGCTCGTTCGCACAGGTACTAAAATATAAAACAAGATCGACAACATACAGCAGTAAGCAAAACGATGTTAGTGCCGGCACCAGTAGCAGGAACAGAATACCAACCACTAGTCACCGCGCGACGGGTACCGGGGACCGGTGGTGACCCCAATACCGAGAAACCGGTCGGATGTGATCTCGCCATATCTGATCCGAGCGGCTGGTTTAGCTCACGACCGCGCTAACGTAACAGTTAACTTAATGTAAGCTAAATGCGGTACTTCATTAAGTGCCCGAGGAGGTAAGAGGCTTGCTGGAAGCACTTTTAATGACGTAGACTCTACCCGGTCTTGAACTGTTTTTTTTTGTTCGTTTAATTGAAGTACGGAATAATTTATAAGATATTTTGCAGACGCTTTGCGAGCATTGGTAATTTCAATAGTTTTTTTAAGCAGCACATGATCGATCTCTTTATCAGCGGTGATAACACCGACCCCTGCGGTACTCCTGCCGTTATCGGTCAGTGGGTGGAGAGAGATGGATGGGTTCCCCGCATGGCCCGCTATTATTTCGGTGCTCCGCAGTTTTTTTTTTTTTTTGTAATTCGTTATGGGTGGCTGAGTCAGAGGGTCCAAAGCACATGCTCTGACTAGCCAATATCACCTGCGAGAAGGTAGGTGCCATACCGGAGACTTCCCTGGATTAGTACGCGCGAAAACGAGTGAGATGGAATGGTAGATGGCTTTGATTCGCCGTCGATGTGCGTCTCTCTCTCTCTCTTTTTTATTGTTTTTTTTATTAGGGTTCCGTACCTCAAAAGAGGATAAAGCGGAACCCTTATAGGATCACTTTTGTGCGGTGCTTTTGTGTCTGTCTGTCTGTCTGTCTGTCTGTCTGTCTGTCTGCCCGTCTGTCAGAGCTTATTTTCTCCCAATAAATTGGACGAAATTTTTTTTGGTAGGTACATTATAGAGTTTGATGACCCAATCACAGACGTATAGCGTAAATGATCAAATCGACTTTGATAGTCAATTTTGGAAAGTAAAAAAAAATCAAGTGCATCGTGTGAGATAGAGAGAGAATATAAGAGAAGCGATCGTTTATCATCATATATTTGCGTTCACATCGGATTTGCTATTAAACCGAGTCTACCGTATACACACACACACATACACACACATACTCGCCGCTTCGAATCGAATTCATATCGTAAATCGTAGATACCGCTTGTAATAAATTACTATTTCCGTAACAATCGTCTCAGATTATTATCGACAACAGTTTGCTATTGTTTATTATTTACCCACTTGTCTTAGCGCATTATCATTATAGCTTCCTAAGTATTAAATACAATAGAAACTCAATACCTTGACCTTTATGGCCAGATGGGCATTCAAATGTAGGTACAAGGATTGCACTGTTCAATCATAACATACATATAGGTAGAGCATTATTTGTAAAACAATACATAAGAACAGTTTATCACTCTATATTTTCATAACGTTCTGTAATACACACATGGCGTCACGCCTATTTCCCAGTGGGGTAGGCAGAGACAACGGATCTCCACGTGCCACGATCCTGACACACCTCTGCAGCCTCTTCCACACTCATAATGTTCTTCATGCATGCTCGTCGGTTACGGGTATTACGCACTTGACTCTTTTTGAGCACATACCCGATCTGGTCTAGGTACCTACGCTACTTGACCCGTCCCGTCTCTTCCACTCACATTCGCTCCATAAATTTCATTCATTAGTCTCCTATCAGCCATTCTTCTAACATGAGACATGACCGAACAACCGAAGCATTCCTTTCTCAATCCTTGTCAATATATCATTGTGTAATTAATAAAAAAAAAAACTTGGCGGGGGCACCGCCGCCGTGCCCCCAGATAAAAGTAAGCTTATCCTTCCTTTCCTTACCTATAATAAAATCCAACGTCTGCTTTCTGTCTGTCTGAGTGTCTGTCTGTCCGCTTATAACTCGAGAACCACTGAACCGATTTTAATAAAACAAAATTCTACGGATAGCTTGATTCTTCCCATCAACTATAGGCTACTTACTATCACGCTAAATAGCTTATGAGGTTAGCAGTGAAGTGAAATATCAGAGCGGGCGGAGCCGCGGGCACTGCTTGTAATAATATAAAATTAAGCTCAGACACAAGGATGACATTATACGTAAGTATATATCGTGGTTTACAGATGCAAGAAATGTGTTTTTTTTTTGTTTTTTTGTGGTGCAGAAATCTCGGTGCGCGAGACGGACTCGGACTTTATGGAAAGCGGGACACGTGGCATCGTGGGATAGAACTGAGTGATAGCATTGATGATTGAGGCAACTTCGGAGAGGAGCATTCCGCTAGCATTCAGCTTCTAAGTACTCAGTTCGACACGCACCCCGCAAAGTTGAACTCACTTATTTTAGAATATTTTGACAGTTTTATTCTCTTTGTACGCCCCTATATAAGGTCTTTTAAAATTAGTTAATTGTACGCTAAGGGGGGAGGGGGGGGGGGGGGGGGGTTCTGTATCATATAGGGAGTAAAACCTATATAATTTTTTTTGGACCTTGGGCTTTTTATGTGAAATATTTTTTTATGTACATATGTATTTAAATAAAAAAATATGTGGTTCATTTTTATAGCCTAATCGATTCAGTTTCATAACAGTATAAAAAAAAATTCTTCATTACCATTATGATTGTAACACGTGTAAGTTGGTAAAAAAAATCAAATTCTTTCTATTCCATGAAATTGTGGTTTTTTCACAATTTCTGAAAGAAAGAGATCTATGTGTTGGAAGACTTTTTTGTTCCTGACATGAAACTTAAACGATTAAGAATTTTTTTTTTACATTTAACATTAAACAAATTTTTTTGTAAAAAAAAAAAATCTTTCTTCTTCAAAAGTTATCTATTTCCGATACAGAACCCCCCTTAGCGTACTATGAACTAATTTTGAAAGACCTTATATATTATCTACTTTACTGTTATTATTACGCTCTGTGTGGCGTCATTCATTACACCTACGAATCCTACGAGTGGTGTCTAAATACATACAGTGGTGGCCATATAATTAAGAACGATTATTTTAAGAAGAGATTTTTTTCAAACAAAGTTGCATAACATATTGCATAAATTTTCTTTTATTTTTTGTGGTATGGCAAAATACTTCCATGCTATTTGTACATTCATTATACACAAGCAATAAAAAAAAACAATGAAATTTTATATGCAATACATAAATATAACATCTGAACTTATTAGTACTATACTTACTGGCTGGTCACATAATTAAGAACGCCAGACTAATTTATTTTTTATTATAATTTGAATTTAGAACACTTTGTGCTGTGTCACTTTTTGTATAATTTTGGCGCCATTTGTTGTTGTAATAATACTAAAACGTGTTTATTTTATTTAAAACGATGGGAAAAAATAAAAGTTGTGATCAACCTTTAAGAGAAGTTATAATAAGACTTCGCGAGAACAACTGGTCGTATAAAAAGATAGCAGACCATGTGAAATGTTCAAAAACTATGGTTTTCCACGCTGTGAAGCATTTCAATACGTATCAAACTACTTCAAATATACCGCGCGCCCCTAAACAGAGGAAGACATCTCGTCGAGACGATAGAAACATCGTTCTTTTGGCAAAAACATGTCCGTTTAAAGGCTCCAATGAAATAAAAATATATGTTTTTGGCGAAAACAACCCCTCAGCAATCTCGGCACGCGCCATCCGAAGGCGTTTGGTAGAAGAGAAGTTATTCGGAAGGATAGCACGGAAGGTGCCCATGTTGACACTGCACCACAGGCAAGTCCATATCGCATTTGCAAGAAGATATGAAAACTGGACAGTAAGACAGTGGAAAAATGTTCTTTTTTCTGATGAAACTAAAATAAACAGGGTGTGCTCTGATGGAAGGCAATACGTGCGACGCCCTGCGAATAAAGCATTCGACCCCAAGTACACAAAAGTGACATTAAAGCTTGGCGGTGGAAACGTGAAAATTTGGGGGTGCTTTTCTGGTCATGGAGTCGGGCCTGCTAGGCTCATAGAAGGCAAAATGGATCAGTATCAATACAAAGATATACGGAGGAAACAATGTTACCCTATGCTGAAGATGTACTTCCGGTCATTTGGACATTCCAGCACGACAACGATCCAAAGCATACTGCACGGTCGGTGAAGGAATTCCTCGACTCACAGGCTGTTTCTGTCTTAGATTGGCCAGCTAACAGCCCGGATTTAAATCCGATAGAACATCTTTGGTGCGAAGTCAAGAAAAAGGTATCAAATAGACAATGTGGCAATTTAAGAGAATTGTACGATGTTTTTTTGGAAGAATGGAACTCTCTTTCTCTTGAAAAATGTCAAAAATTGATAGAGTCAATGCCTCGCCGGTGTAAAGCTGTAATTAAGAGCCGTGGACATGCCACTAAGTATTAAGTTAGATCAAAGAAGTAGTATCTTGTCTTCTTCAATCTAAATTATCTTACTTTAATGTAAATTTATTGACTAAAAGTTCAACCTGATAAAATTCTTGAACAGTTTATTTATCGTTCTTAATTATTTGTCCAGCTCAATTGCACGTAAATTTGTTAGTGTTCAAAATAAATGTACTTTATTCAAAAATACCACGTTTTATTTTATATCTGTATTCCTAATTCAGTTTGCTTTATCCACATACACATTTCATAGAACAACAAATTACTTCTGAGAAGAAACACAAAAAATTACGACATGCTTTATTAAAAATTTCCTGTAACTAAATATCGTTCTTAATTATATGGCCACCACTATATATGATATTATGTGACATAAGCTAGGATATAAGTACATTATATGTACATATAATACTTACACCACACGTGATATAACGATTATTTACTCGACTTGTTCTTCGCAAAAAAACAAATGCCGCTGGAGAGTTCTCGTACTTGCGAAGTTTTTGATGAAAATTGACTTTTCTACCTATTTGTCAGTGAAGAGGATCCTTTCCCTGCGGATCAAATAACTTCGAAGAAACGTTATCTAGAAAACAAAGAGCCCTTTGATCCTATGGCGAATATTTGAGTGTCTTCATTCTCGATCCGCGGCTTCGCTCGCGTGAAATTCGTACTCAAAAAGAAGAAATTAAGTAAATAAGTAAGAAAGAAGGCCGAGCTGCGTTCCTGCATTACCTTTATTTGAGCCAATGACAGCCGCATCTTTGCGTAACCGGAACTGAGTTTTATTTAGCCTATTCTGTGTTTTGTACCGTGTGAGGCCGGTATAATAGAGAAAAAATAATATATAATAATAAATAATAATAAGACACACAGACAGGACTATTCTCGCGAACAGGCCTGATATTGTGATAGTAGACCGGGAGGCAAGGCGCGCAACGCTCGTCGATATCGCCGTGCCGCACGATGGTAACCTCGTCAGTAAGGAAGCAGAGAAAATGTTAAAATATCTGGATCTGCAGCACGAGGTTACCAAAATGTGGCCCGTCGACTCGACGATCGTTGTGCCCATAGTCGTTTCGGCGCATGGGCTGATAGCGAAGAGCCTCGACGACCACCTTGAGAGGCTCTCGCTGAGTGGTTGGGTCAAGGGCCAGATCCAGAAGGCAGCCCTGCTCGACACTGCACGCATCGTCCGGAGGTTCCTCTCTTTGGGACCCGACCATCGGTAGCTTGGGCTCGCCCCGCCGCCGGTGGTGGAAACTCCATTTATTTTATAATAATTTTATATATAATTTTTGTATATTTTAGGTATAGTTTATTATATGTAAAATTATTGTAAATATATGTGTTAATAAAGGAATAAAATAATAATAATAAATAATAATGCGGTGAAAGAATAGCCCCACTGCATCTCTCCCCGTCGCATGTCGTAAAAGTCGACTAAGGTATAAGGAAATTCGTCAGCCTCGGTAGCTCAGTAGTGCGGTCAGTCGACTAATTGTTAAGCAACGCTGAGCGCGGGCAGTACTTGGATGGGTGACCGCTCGACCGTTGGAGGCTGACCGTGGTTCGGATTCTACGTTATACTGTAGGTCCCTTCCCTCATTACTTTACTAGGTGGTAGAGTTTATCCCGGCCGGATTGGTACCACCGCACTGAGTGAAACGTCGGTCGAAACGGCTATGTAAATAGTTCGTGTTTTCCGTCCGTGTACCCGTCAGTGTGTAACCGACATGAAATGAAGGGAAGCACTGACATGGCACCTAGTTCACCCGGTGTTATGGGCTGACATCACGGTTGTTGTAGGTGATGTAGCCAACCGTGTCAGCTTCAATAAAAAAAAAGTATATATGCTGCATATGCGCGGCATATGCAGCATCATATGGCATCGTTACACCTGCACGGAGGTGTCTAAAATCCTAATTAAATGATAAATTCTAACGATACCTAATGGAATATCCTAATATTTCATATTGGCTTAAAACTGTCCTGTAAGTCGGTCGATAAAGTGTTCACACTGCAGACAAATTCTTGTCGACTAGTTTCTACGGCCTGGCCGTTGTGGGATAGCTGCTGGCTGGTGGTTTTTTTTTTATGGAAACTGAAACGGTTGGCTACATCACCTACAACATCCGCGATGTCAGCCCATAACACCGGGTGAACTAGGTGCCATGTCAGTGCCTCCCTTCGGTCGTGCCGGCTACACTGAACTGGACGGAAAACACAAATTATTTACATAGCCGTTTCGACCGACGACGTTTCATTCAGTGCGGGGTGGTGCCAAGCCGGGCGGGTTGAACCCTACCACCTAGTAAGGTAACAGGGAAGGGACCTACAGTTTAACGTGGAATCCGAACCATGGTCAGCCTCCAACGGTCAGCGGTTACCCATCCAAGTACTGACCGGCCCAGCGTTGCTTAACCATCAATAGCGACAGTCGACTGCCTGCACTACTGAGCTATCGAGGCTGACAAATTTGTCAGTGTGATGTGTGTTTGTGGGTGATGCAAGTTTGAAGTGATAGTATAATGCACAGAGCACGAAATACCCCCGCCCGCGCCCCCTCCTAGAGGCGCCCTAAGCGATAATATTTGAAACCCAATAACTGGACGCAGTGCTACTAGCGCTTCGTATGTGTGTGTGTGTGTTAGTATCGACACTACACACAAAGAGGAGCAAGTTACGCACACGCACAAAACAAATGCACACGCACAACACACATATGTAAGTCATAGGCCACGCCTACAGGCTTCAACGCCGTTGTAGAGAAATCGCGCTCAGGGCGCCTCTAGGAGAGGGCGCGGGCGGGGGTATTTCGTGCTCTGTGGTATAATGGCACCGTGTGTACAGTGATGTGATGATATTGGTTTCAGTGGTGGAGTCGATAATGCGCGGGGAGGTGGTTGGGGTGATGCCACGCCGCTCCCGCTCAAACCTGCAGGTGAGTCATGCACACGCATTCACTTTATTATACCGGTAAGTATCGCTTTTCCAGGGTCCTTGTTACGCAGTTCCTGTTTCTGCTTTTTTTTTGTTACTGGCAACTCTTGTGCCATACATAACGCATAATACACAGTTGATTGAAACGTCGTCGGTCGAAACGGCTACGTAAATAGTTTGTGTTTTCCGTCCAGTTCAGTGTAGCTGGCACGACCGAAGGGAAGCACTGACATGGCACCCATTTCACCCGGTGTTACGGGCTAACATCACGGATGTTGTAGGCGATGTAGCCAACCGTGTCAGTTTCCATAAAAAAAAATATAATAATATTTATTGTAGCCGCAGATTTTTCGGCTAAAATGCCATGTCAACTGTATGAGAAATGCCACTTTAAGGCCCACTTGCACCACCACGAATTTAACTATAAACCAGTTTAACTCGTTAAGCTAGCACCCGTTGACTGTGGGAACCGCGTTTAAACCGCGTTTAAATCCATAAACTCGTGTTGGTGCAAGTGGGCCTAAGCTATAGATAAATGTTAACCGAGACTTAACCGGTGGTGGTGTAATCGGCCCTTACACAGAAAACTCTGAAGCCTGTGAAGTCTGAAGCATAGATTGGTGTCTTTTTGGATTTAGAATATCTAAGGCGTCGTCGCAAGCTCGGAAAGACCTAAGTTGAACTCGGTCTTTCCGAGCTTACCTTAGTAAGTTCAGAAGTCAAAAACAAAACAGTCAAAAACTATGAGAGATACCCAACAACGTAGGTAAAGAGCAATCTTATTTACGAGTAAATACACGCCTACGTTCAGAAATGTATGGATAAAGGTTACGTTTGGCTACATCACCTACAACGTCCGTGATGTCAGCCCATAACACCGGGTGAACTAGGTGCCATGTCAGTGCTTCCCCCTTTGATCGTGCCAGCTACACTGAACTGGTCGGAAAACACAAACTATTTACATAGCCGTTTAGACCGACGTTTCATTCAGTGCGGTGGTACCAACCCGGGCGGGTTAAACCCTACCACCAAGTAAGATTAGGAGGGAAGGGACCTACAGTTTTACGAGGAATATAAACCCATAATATAAGAAGGAAGGTAATATAAACCCATCATCAAAGACGCAAATATTATAAATAAGGCCGCATAATATTTTTGAAGATCAAAACATGAAACCCCGCGTGTAATACATACGTAGGTACCTACGCAGTAAACATCGCCCCTTATAGACAACGAGAAGAGGGGAAAACACGACGTATATAATTTCCAAGTAACGGATCCTGGCGGAAGATATCGCATCAACGAATTCCCGAAGGGAGTGGCTTGAGGACAAAACGACAACATTGGCAAATAAACACGAATTTATATTAATATTCCACATAAAAAGGCTCGCTTCTCCTAACTTGAAACGTCGTGTGTTAGAAGAGTTTTTCGGATTTTAGACTTTTATCCCTAGGCCACGAACCACTCAAGCTTCAACATGGAAAGACCTCATTATTGGATATATGTTCTAATCTAAAACATCGTAATGAACCTTAAAATACATAAAACAACATTAACTACACCGTCTGTTCAGCGCGTCACAGACGATGCATATAATTTAAAAGTTACAAAAATTGCTGAAACCTGTAGATTGAAAAACTAGAACATTATTTATGCCTATAATATACGTTACTTACCTTTAACATTTTTAGGGCATCGTCTGTGACGTGTTTAGCGTTTGGTTTTGTCTATGATCATTGATCATCATCGTCTATGATCGTCTAAAAACATCAAATACAATAATTGTGTATTGAATAAAGTATTTTTCTTACTACCTATTTCATTACATGCGTCTCTCAAGCGTCCAGCTTTGGACGCTTGAGAGACGCATGGAAGAAATATACGTAAGGGATAAGTCCGGTTTTGCACCTCACATAATCTCTTGTCCATGTTGTTTCTGGAGCAATAAGTATTTCGATGTATCTACTTGTATTTCAATTTATTTAACGATCAAATTCTACACCGTCACGGCTTAGTTATGTCAACTGCGAAGAAAATATAATTTTTGTTCGCTGTTTTTGCCATTTGCGCAGCATGTGTTATCGCTTCCAGAAACACTAATTGGTGCCTTGTGTGCGATGTCTGCTCGCAACATGTAATTTGAGTGGGACAGAGACCGTCTGCTCCTAGGACTTGATAGATAACTCTTTCATAATAATTCTCGTCGGATTAAATTACAGTCTGATGCTGATTCACCGCGACGGTTAATTTTAGATATTGTCATTCATTTCATTACTCATCAGCAGACATCGGAATCCGCGGGGCACGAATACGACCTTGTTAGGGATTGACTACGGCGATCAATAAACAATCGACACTGTTATCGATACTCATATTTATTTGTTTATTGTATTTTATTCATGTCATATTTCAGACCTGAATACTTATATACCTACAGTACTTATATAAACATGTATACTTTATGTTAACGATTAAGTAAATATAATACATATTTATATAAGGTCTTTCAAAATTTGTTCATAGTACGCTAAGGGGGGGTTCTGTATCATATAGGGAGTAAAACCTATATAAAATTTGTTGGACCTTGGGCTTTTTTTTAAATAAAAATTTTTTTTATGTAGGTATTTCAATAAAAAAATAGGTGGTTGATTTTTATAACCTAATCGATTCAGTTTCATAACAGTAACAAAAAAGTCTTCATGACCATTATGATGTAACACGTGTAAGTTGGTAAAAAAATTAAATTCTTTCTATTCCACTATATTCTATACACTACACGCTACAATCACACCACATTACACCACAATACACCACCACACACCACTACACAGCACACCATATCTCACATTTCTATAGAATGTATAATACCCAAGTGAAATACACCTTACAGAATACCTCTCCTTCATATTACAGCCACGAAGCTAGTTTAGAGGAGAGGGAATGCAAATTGTATGTAAAATGGTATTAATAAACATTTCATTTCATTTCATTTCATTTCATTTCATTTCATTTCATTCCATACTGATAAAACTGAAATTGTGGATTTTTCACAATTTCTGAAAGAAAGAGATATACGTGTTGGAAGACTTTTTTGTTCCTGGCATGAAACCGAAACGATTAAGAAAAATTTTTGTTTTGCATTTAACATTAAAAAAAAATTTTTGTAAAAAAAAAATTCTTTGTTCTTCAAAAGTGATCTATTTCCGATACAGAACCCCCCCTTAGCGTACTATGAAATAATTTTGTAAGACCAATTTTTTTGGACCTTGGCCTTTTTTTATGTAAAATATTTTTTTGTCTATAAAAAAATAGGTGGTTGATTTTTATAGCCTAATCGATTCAGTTTCATAACAGTAACAAAAAAGTCTTCAATATCATTATGATGTAACACGGGTAAGTTGGTAAAAAAAATCAAAGTCTTTCTATTCCATACTAATAAAACTAATATTGTGGTTTGAACAGATTTGTATTGTACCTACAAAGTAAATACAACATTTGTTTATTATATTTTATTTTCTATAGAAATACTCTTAGTTTTAATAATCGACATTATTCCATATTATTCTAAAATAACGATCGATTTTCGATATTTGTGGATACATTGTCCCATCACTAAACAACCTTGAATCATTCGTGCCCCGCGGATTCCGATGTATGCTCATCAGTCTGTCTTGACGGATAGAATCTTCCTTCCAATGAATGAATACAGAGAAGGAATTATTTCTCTACCTAGTTAGATTTCAACTGGCAGACTTGAGCTTGAGATTTGGCTGTTCGCCGCGCGCACTCCCAACCAGCTGCACGCTCTCAGATAATATACTTACAAATTGCGTCAAAATTCTCATTCGGGGCAAATTGTATTTTCCCGATCCCTAAACCTTATCCCTAAATCTTATTTTTCAATTATTTATTATTGTTTTAATAAGGACAGACCAACCTTACCTTCATCCAGTCGTACCTTTTTATTTTTTTGATATTCAAAGTAATGGTTCAATAAACCTTAATGAACTTCGTGACATCAACAAATAATTTTTTTTTTTCGAAAAATTACATTTTTAAATCTTCTGGCGTCGTATATTTAATCTAAACGAATTACAGAATTATTTATTATTATAAGAATTTTTATTAAGATTAATTATTATAAGAAAAAAAATATAAAAAAATCGTTCAAGGTTTAGGGGCTGGAAAAATATAAGCCCCGAAAGGCGATTCTGTGTGGAGAAAAATAGTGTCGTGAATAACCTTTGTATGTTCTTTGGAACGACCATGATGGTCGGCATGTCACCGTAAATCGAGAACAGTTCGACCAAATTATATTATTGCTATAAATTCAGACGGTTATAGGCTATTTATGTAAACAAGCACAGTCGGAGAAACCCCTGATTCAGCGACACTACTTACTTACTCACTTAAAATATTCTTCAATCTCGCCAAGTGCTCGCCAGTCCGACATTCGACCTCAGCGCACTTTAATTTCATGCATAACACATCATTCGCACATGTTATGATTTCTAAATATACCTCCCCCACCGCGTGCACGGAATAAGGAACAGCGAGCATGTGTGGACAAGTGACTGCCGCCGTCCCGGCCGCTCTGACGCACCGTCCACGATTAGATCCTGTCGAGTCCTGGCTCGGGTCTAAATCAGGATGTGACGCATACGACGCGACGACGCACTGCCATCGGCTCCAGCAGATAGGTATTAGCCAAAGAGTTTGTATTACGTCGGCGACGTAAAACAAACTCTTTGGTATTAGCTAAAGATTCGTCGCGAAAGTGCAAACCGTTGCGATATGATCCTCTTTAACCGACTTCCAAAAAAGGAGGAGGTTCTCAATTCGTCTGTATGTTTTTTTTTTTTATTTTTTTTTTTATTTTTATTTTTTTGTATGTTTGTAACACGATTTCTCCGTCAATTGAGGGCCGATTTAGAAAATTCTTTTTTTGTTAGTTAGGTCATACTTCCGAGGTGGTCCCATTTCAATTTTATCGAAATTGGTTCAGTGGTTTTCGAAAAATCAGCATAATACTATGGTGTGTGGTTACCTTCAGCAAAACTTGTGATGTGGTCGTTTTCGGCAATTTTCAGTTTGATAAATTAGTATGGTGTGTGGTTACCTTCAGCAAAACATTTGTGATGTGGACTTATTCAGCAATTTGCAGTCTGACACATATGGCGAATAATTCTGTACCACTTCAATCGATTTCGATTATTCGATTTCGATTATTCTTTTTTATGTAATATTACTAAAAATAATGAAATAAAAACTGTTTTAAAAAAAATATTAAACCGATTTCCAAAAAACAAAAAAAAAAAAACTAAAAAGTATTAAATACCTAATATTTTGAAATTTTCTCTGTCCTGTTGAAATACATGAATCGATATACTAGTGATACATATTCGGACCCTTGTTTCATGAATATTCTAAATTTGAAATTTTTTTATCTTTTCCGACCGGCGTTTAATTTATTATGGTACCTGGCCAGTACCTACTGTACCGAGTACCATCGAGCTGGTTTGATGATGGAGACAGAAGGTGGCCATAGGAACTCCTAAACTACACATGATAAACCCATCGTGTTTGGGCTCGTTGCATTTGTCTTCACGAGAAATTTACTTTAGACCTAAAAGATTCTCAATTCGACGGTATGTTTTCTTTTTTTGGATGTTTGTTACGCGATTACTCCGTCAATTGTGGGCCGATTTTGAAAATTCTTTTTTTTTTTATTTGAAAGGGGATAACCCTGAGGTTTTTGAAGTGAAAACTTCTTTAGCGGCTCTTGGCACTTTTTTAGGTGGGTAAAAATGTATAACTCGCGACATCGCGTCAGCGTCATTTTTAAAATGAAACCTTAAGTCATTGCGTTAAGGGTTAAGTTAGAGTGGCACGGGATCTGCCGGCACTCCCGGAGTGCAACTGTTAAGTAGGGTTCCGTAACACGTTTATGTCTGTCCATTCTACTAAGTTCTGCAAAATGAATGTAGGGTTCCGTAACATATGCATGTCTATCCGTTCTACTAAATTTTACAATTTTCAACCAAGGTCCTCCGACGGTTATTTTATAATAAAAGTAGGCTTCCGTAACACGTTTATGTCTGTCCATTCTACTAAGTTCTGCAACATCACCTACAACGTCTGTGATGTCAGCCCATAACACCAGTGCCATGTCAGTGCTTCCCCCTTTGATCGTGCTGACTACACTGAACTGGTCGGAAAACACAAACTATTTACATAGCCGTTTCGACCGACGTTTAATTCAGTGCGGTGGTACCAACCCGGGAAGGTTAAACCCTACCACCAAGTAAAATTACGAGGGAAGGGACTTACAGTTTTACGAGGAATCCGAACCTTGGTCAGCCTCCAACGGTCAGCGGTCACCCATCTAAGTACTGACCGCACCCAGCGTTGCTTAAAATTCAATAGCGACAGTTGACTGTCTGCACCACTGAGCTATCGAAGCTGACGTGGTCCTATTTTAATTGGGTCAAGATCGGATTGGAAAGCGAGGCGGAATCGCGAGGCCGAAGGCCGAGCGATTCCGCCGAGTACATTAATAGCAAAAAATTACTAAAAAAAACTGTGAAATAAAAAAAAAGTTTTAAAAAACATAAAACCGACTTCCTAAAAAAAAAAGGAAAACTAAAAAACTATTCAAAATAAAAATATAAAAACCGCCTTCAAAAATATATGAAATAAAAACCTAAAAAAAAAAAAACGAACCCTAGAGTTGAAGGCGGTGCTAAAGCAAGCAAAAATGATGCATGAAAGAAAACATGAGTGGATGATAATATCCTTTGTGATTTGTAAAGCAAGCAAAAATGATGCATGAAAGAAAACATGAGTGGATGATAATATCCTTTGTGATTTGTGTAGCCTTTTTAGCACCGCCTTCAACTCTAGGGTTCGTTTTTTTTTTTTTAGGTTTTTATTTCATATATTTTTGAAGGCGGTTTTTATATTTTTATTTTGAATAGTTTTTTAGTTTTCCTTTTTTTTTTAGGAAGTCGGTTTTATGTTTTTTAAAACTTTTTTATTTTTTATGGAATCTGACACGGTTGGCTACATCAACTATTACACACTCGAAATCACCTCATAACACCTTGGTCAACTAGGTGCCATGCCAGTGCTTCCTTTTGGTCGTGCCGGCTACACTGAACTGAACTTGAAACACGGTGTTCTTTGGAAACCTCGTCGGAAACGTTACGATGACGATCCTTTCAAGTTGTTGTCGCGAGTAATTTTAAATTTATTTTTCGTGCAAGTTATGTAGTCGTTGCGAAAGTTCAATAATCACACGAAAACATTCCCGAAGAAAGTTTTTGGGACGAACTTGCGTTAATGTAATCTCCGCTTAATATATGAGTTGTTTGTGGCTATTTATTGAGATGTTGGGCGGGAATTATGACCAGAGATTATGGCTTGCGGAGCGGACCCTGTTTGACTTTGATACTTTGTAAATAATATACGATACGTGGAACTAGTTTTGACTTTTGGCTGGCAAGTATGTTATTTGTCGCGGAGCCACCAGCATGGCACCGCAGACGGGCAAGTCCGGTGGCTATAAATAGTCATGTGGTAGTGGTAGGTACCTAAAAAAACCGGCCAAGTGCGAGTCGGACTCGCGCACCGAGGTTTCCGCACCACAAAAAAAACACGTTTCTTGTATGGGAACCCCCCTTAATTTTGACTTTTTCTGTTTTTTATTATTTGTTGTTATATCCATTATCCGCCATAATAACACATATTCTGTGAAAATTTCAACGGGCTACCTATTACTACGGTTATTACTGCTACGGTTCAAGAGATACAGCCCTCGGACGGACAGACGGACGGACAGACAGACGGCGTAGGCTTAGTAATAGGCTTCCATACGAGAAACCTCTTAGGCCCACTTGCACCAACACGAATTTAACTATAAACCAGTTTAACTCGTTAAACTAGCACCCGTTGTATGTGGGAACCGCGTTTGAACCGCGTTTAAATCCATAACTCGCTATTTAACTCTAAACTCGTGTTGGTGCAAGTGGGCATAAGTCTGCCGCGTTAGCTCAGTGGTGCAGACAGTCAACTGTCGCTATTGAATGTTAAGCAACGCTGGGTGCGGTCAGTACTTGGATGGGTGACCGCTGACCGTTGGAGGCTGACCGAGGTTCGGATTCCTCGTAAAACTGTAGGTCCCTTCCCTCCTAATCTTACTTGGTGGTTTAACCCGCCCGGGTTGGTACCACCGCACTGAATGAAACGTCGGTCTAAACGGCTATGTAAATAGTTTGTGTTTTCCGACCAGTTCAGTGTAGCCGGCACGATCAAAGGGGGAAGCACTGACATGGCACCTAGTTCACCCGGTGTTATGGGCTGACATCACGGACGTTGTAGGTGATGTAGCCAACCGTGTCAGTTTCCATAAAAAAAATAAAAAAAAAAACTAAAAACGGTCAAGCACGAGTTTTACCCACGCACAGAGGGTTCCGTAGATCCACTAAACCAGTTGTTCCCAAATAATGGTACGCGTACCCCCAGCGCTGAGTAGGCTCAAGAGAAGGGATGTATACGCGTGGGCGCACTATTAAGTGGCCATTTTTTTATCGAAACTGACACGGTTGGCTACATCACCTACCTCCAACATTCGCGACAACGGGTGAACTTGGTGCCGCGTCAGTGCTTCCCTTCATTTCATGTCGGCTACACTGAACTGGACGGAAAACACGAACTATTTACATAGCCGTTTCGACCGACGTTTCATTCAGTGCGTTTGTACCAACCCGGGCGGGATAAACCCTACCACCTAGTACTTAAGAAGGGAAGAGACTAAGGGACCTACAATTTTACACGTGGAATCCGAACCGCGGTCAGCCTCCAACGGTCGAGCGGTCACCCATCCAAGTAGATACTGACCGCGGTCAGGTATGTTTAACAACACTCGGTAGCTCAGTGGTGCGGTCGACCGACCGTACCACTGAGCTACCGAGGCTCTCATGATATGAATGATCATTAAACAATACAATGTAATATAGATACGGAACCTTAAAACCTCTGCCGCTATGAGTCAGCCACCTAATCTAATACCGAATTACAAATAAAAAGACAGTCGGTTGGCTGACAAACAGTGTGACGGGCGCCGGACAAGCTGTGATGGCTCGGCCTCCCCTCGGAATGAAGAGTTTTAACATCTAAGCGTGAATGTGATATAGAACTGCTCTGCGTAATGAATGATCTTCAAAGAACAACAAAAATATGAACATGATAAATAATTTTCATTCAACGAACACATTTAATACCCGTAATAATACACAGTAAATACCCAAGTATCTGAATAAGTAGATATTGTCTTAAAGAAATGTGATAAAACTAGATCTAAAAAAATAATAATTAGAAAATAAACGCATATTGATCTTTGGCCTTATTGGTGTACAGCACTAGAAGACTGAAGTATTTTCATGAACAATTGAACTATTTTAGTCGCAAAATTCAAATTTTCTTCGGAATGTGTACGGTACCTACAAGAAAAGTAATATCATAAAAGTCTATTAAGTCCTTGCGCTCGTGTTGCGAGAACTTCCTGCCAAAATTAGCTCAGTAAATTTAGGTAAATTTGGTCTTTGTTTAGTCCCCGTCGCTCCCGCCCCACGCACAGCCCCGCCCGCCCTCGTTCCGCCTCAAGGATCCGCCCAAGGACGCCGCCCGGAGCCGCAAGGGCGCCACAGCCTTCGCGTTTCGTCCTTCGTCCTCTCTGCGAGATAGACTAGACGCGATAGACTGAGTGACGTGGTGCGGGGCTAATATCTGCCGAAGGTCTTCAGCTAGTCTATCGCGTAAAATATTATTTTGGCCTTGAATCAGTCAATCCGCTCAAGTCTCAGGTCATCATCATTGGCAGCTCGCGACAGCTTGCGAAGATCGACGCCGATAACATTTTGAATTTGGGGAGTGCTCGGAGGAGCTGTTTAACGCAATCCCGCCGTCCCCTTTCCACCTCCGCACCACACGCACTGGGCAGGGATTGCATCCCTATACGCTGGACTTACCGCGGATGCGTAATAATCGATTCTGCAGATCTTTCCTCTACAGAACCGGTAAACTCTGGAACGCTCTCCCTGCTCATATATTTCCCCCCAAGTACAGTCTCGGGTCCTTCAAGAGGGGCGTGAATGGGCACCTGTCAGGCCGGCATGGCATTCGCAACCCCCGCATACGGCCGAATGTCCATGGGCGTCGTTAGACACCTTATGAGTAGCTCGGCGCCATATTATGTCGCGCTTTCAATAAAAAAATAAAATTAAAAAAATCCAGGCTAATGCGGCGGCGTTATGTTACACATACCACACGCTGTATCCCGACAATCGGGGTGAGCAGAGTAATCGGTGTTATGCTGCTAGTACTCTTGTAAATTACAGCACCACACCGATCACCACCGCACGTTCAGCAATCAATTAGGACATCAAGCAGCAAGTAAGGCACGATGACCCACACCAGCTGCATGACTCGGTGGAAGTACCGCGCCAAGGTGAGCACGGCACCTGGTCCCTTATCCCTTAGTCGCCTTTTACGAGATGCACGGGGAGAGATGCAATGTGGCTATTCTTTTTAAGTGCCTGCACCACTCGGTACCTCGCGCGGTACAGTTTAATTACACCACAATATGTACCGTGTGGGGACGGTACTTTAAAAGAATAGCCCCACTGCATCTCTCCCCGTGTATGTCGTAAAAGGCGACTAAGGGATATGACTCCCTTCTTATATCACTAGGTGGTAGGGTTTAACCCGCCCGGGTAGGTACCACCGCACTGAATGAGAGGTCGGTCGAAACGGCTATGTAAATAGTTTGTGTTTTCCGTCCAGTTCAGTGTAGCCGGCACGACTGAAGGGAAGCACTGACGTGGCACCAAGTTCACCCGGTGTTATGGGCTGACATCACGGATGTTATAGGTGATGTAGCCAACCGTGTCAGTTTCCATAAAAAAAAATATAGATGATTGATATAATAGAGGGCAAGGTGAGAGAACAAAAGTTTTACGGAATGGGTCCTTTTCCCGCGGCCGTCTCGACCCCGCCGACTGACTCCCGCCGAGCCGCCATGCGGTCCATTGAAATTTGGCCCAATTTACTTTGGGGACTCACCGCGAAGTACAGCTCGACGCGAGGACATCTTAAAGCAAGTCATCTGGACCCCGGTACTTACTGATCGCGACACACCCCCTGGGGTGCGAGCTGTATGCAGCCAGTCGCACGCATAGCAGGGGCTTTATTTTTTGTCTGGGCCCAAGTTAAATTTATGAGGTTCGGCTTACAATCTTATTATGAGTAGCTCGTGGATAAGTGGTAACGGCCTTACTTATTAAGCGGAAGGTCGCGCGTTCAGTGCCCATTTTGTGCGTGCACCACTTTAGTTTTCTTTCCGAGTTTGATAAGTGCATTTCTTGAACACGAGTTTGCTCCATGGTTCGCATTCCATGTAAAATTATAGTATCTTAATATTTTATATCAATTTATATTTTTTGACAATTTTGTAGTGACCAAAGTGTAGGTGCCGAGCGAAGTTCGTTCGCCCAGGTATTTATTTTAATCTGTGGTAAAATGAACAGTGAAGACTATTAAAAGATTCTGTGCTGTCTGAGTGTGAACAACGATAGTACTTTACGCGCTTTTTAGTTGGATTTTTACATTATTTTACTTAGTTATTTTCACGAGTAAGAACAATGCAACGCAAACAATGCCTGCTAAATATTGATTGTGACAGATTGCAGTACTCGTAGGACCGCAGTCATTATTCGTATTCTTTACAAACTCACAAAATTTAAAAAATTATCTATATTTGTTAGGGTTCCGCAACTTCCGCAAGTAAACCAGAAACTCTATATATGCATATTTCTTAGTACAATATTATTCAGTGTAGAAAATTTTACCAAAATCTACTTAGTATGTTGGGAAACTGACGGTTTGTTAATACACGTTGAGCTAGAAAATGTAAGCATTTCCTCCAGGAGTACGGGGGTTAATTTTCTGAGAGTAGAGTAATTTTTTTTTAGGTTTTCTAACGTAAGTGATATTTTAGATCGCTTTTGCAATAAGGCAAATTTTAAAAGCCAAACCTACAATTTAAGAAATGGTCTCAGAATTCGAGTAACATTGCATTAATTCTTTTCTTCAAGGTCTCGAACGATAAACTCTGGCTATCTGATATGAATAGTTTGCGGAACCCGTAAATTCACACTAAACGTTGGTTGTTTTGCTTGGCAAGAAATCCTAAATAAAAACGCATTCTTTAAAATGTACACTATTATTAGCATTGTTAGAATTTTTTTAAACGTACATTGAAACCAGCTTCATTCAAACTAAACACATGTGCCATGAAAGGGTGGATGTCGCGTTGAATGCACTCGCTAGGCGAGTTAGTTACGCTTTTGTCTTTGTGTCCGATATTACTCCGAAGTGCGCTCTTAGTTTTTGGCAAAATGCTTCAATGCTGTGTCGTGTTTTGTAAAAATGAAAGCAGAAATAAAAACTACAAGGACCATGGGATCACGTACCACCTGTAACTGAATTATATGATTATTTATTACATATTTTAAACATTTTCTGAAATCTCACTTTCTTCAACCGGGGAGATGTGTTTGAAATGGTGTCGCTAGGGTTGTACGCAATAACACATTTATCGATAAAAATATTATTAAAATATTTTGTTGACATATGGGTGGACATATATACATTTATTAACTATACATTGTAGTAGCTGGATATATTAACTATAATTGCGCAGATCTGATCGATGATTGATTTGATTATGCATTCTTTATCTTTAAATCAATTTTATTTGAGTATATTAAAAAATTTATGCTATTAAATAAAAATTGCTGTTAACAATAAATAGGAATGACATCTTCTATTAACTCATAAAAGCTTTCCATCAAACTTTACATCCTCTTCATATTTATATTACCTAAATTTATGTCGATTTATATAATAAACAATTACTTATGTTATTTTTTGTTTCATTAACATAATGAAAATTAGATTTTTGTATGAATACGAGGTAGAAAACTTAAATGTTCGTAATTAAAAAAAAATCCATACTTTATCGATCTCATTTTGTCAATCACTGGCGGCGTAGGGATGCTTTTGCGCTAGTATTATGGGGTCCCGGGTCAGTCAGTCGACCGTTAGCGCCCGCGCGTATTGGCTGTAAGACAGTGTGCGTGCACTTGTACGTACAAGAGGGCATTAATGTTAAATGACTGTAATTGGCTATATAACAGTGTGTGTCGACTCGTACGTATTAGACTGTATTAGTGATTGTCTTGGAGACATGTGTTTCGTACTGGAAATCATTCTTCATTATCTCCTTCCTTTACTGATCTGAGGGTTGTACCAAGGTTCGACAATGTGCAATATCAGTACATACTCCTCAATACTCAACAGTTTTGAGATGAAGAGATAGCTTTATCCAGAATCATTTGTTTGGTGACGTTGGTTGAACTGAGACCTCTGCGCGTACACGCAATAATAAAAGGATGGAGATCGTTAGCCAGAGAGGAGTAGAGAAACTTCAAGACGGTGGATACTTGTTTCATTTCGACAGAAAAAGCGCGTGCGGGATGAAAATGTTTTGGAAGTGTGACGGCACCACTATGCATGGCCTCCGATGCAAAGCCCGCGTGCACACCGTGGACGGTGTAATTGTAAAAAGATTAAACGACCACTGCCACGGCAGTTCCGCTGCGAGAGTAGAGGCGGCGGCCGTGATGACCAAGGTCAAGAAGAGGGCAGTCGAATCGATGGAGCAGCCAGCGCAGTTAATTAATAATTGTGTGCAGAACTTAAGTGAAAGCGGACAAGTAGCGTTGCCATCATCGAACGCCTTGAAGAAAGCAGTACGTCGGGCCAGAAATTTAATTAATTTGGCCCCGCCAGCGCCAATATCAGGGAAGGATCTGGTCATTCCGCCGGCTAAACAGGTTTTTTTTAATTTTTCGATATCACATTTCGTTTTTGAGATATAAGAGATTTAGTTCGAAAAAAAAAATAGAATTTTTAAAATTTTTGCATTAAACATTTTTTTTTACTTTTACGAAAAAAAAATCTTCCTCTCCTTCCATCTTGTAGCCATAGCCGATACGCATCTTTAGATCCCTCAACCACTCGCGTAGCCCCAAAACTCGCGACACCAGAACGATTTCACACTCTCAGCGAAAATAGGGGGCTGAATACACTCATGGTAAATAAAAAAAACACATCACTCAATTAAAAGGAGATAAATGCATACATAGAGAAATAATATACGAGTTATTTTTAAAAGTATGAAAACATTTAAAATTTTAAATAAAAATTCCATACTATAATCAATCGTGTACATTTTTAGATTTCTCTTCATACTAAATAAATTATTATAAATAGCGAATATTACCTCCGCGAAGGTAGGTGCCATTTTACATCCAGTACGGTGGTACTAAACCAGTCGGTTACAATTGGGGTCTACTATCTAATAAGGGGCAAGGGACCCCTCTCCGACCTCTCTCAAGAGAATCCGACGCCCAGACCACTCGGCCATTGTTTAAACTTTTATTGGTTACTTTCCACCTCGCTTTTCACCAAAAACAATATGCGAACCATCTGGTCCTGGCCATAATGTGTGGCTCTAAGAAATACCGTTCGCCTACACTAAATAAACTTATGCCTAGATACCCAAAGAGCTTTTTGTAGATACCATTATTAATTATGGGTATGTATAATGTTCTAACACAAAATTGCGGTAAACACCGAAACCTACAAAAAAGATCGACCTATACAAAATCATATCTACCCACATTTCATCCCACATTTTTTGTAAAACCATCACAAACCTACTTCGGCTTAATGACGTTTTCGCGTCGAGTTGGTTCGCTTCGGGTCGGCGCACTGTGGGCTGAGAATCGGACTCCATAGTATATCAACTTTTTTTTACAAACTTCAAGGTATCGAAAAACTTGTCCTTATACATTAGTAGCCTCTTACGACATGCACGAGGAGAGATGCAGTGGGGCTATTATTTTTAAGTACCGACCCCACACGGTACTTAATCATGTTTTATTTGCGAAACCTTATTTAGATAAAATTGTTCCTACAGAAGTTGAGTGGAAAAGTAGATACATACAAAGTCAAATTGTTACCCTATCTATACCAAATATGTTTGAAGTGACCGTTTGACTGGAGATTATATGTGTGCGAAGCATGCTCTGGCGTCTGACAGAAATCAGTCCCTATTGACAGTTTTTCCAGTCATTCGCTACAATTTTAGATAATAGCGCTACCGGTGAGTTAAACCCAGAACTTCGACTTCATTGTGAAGAGATCTGAAGTTTGCAGACAGCAACCTCCACGACCTGCCCACCTACCTACTAATCTGTTGGCCCCTCAGATTAGTAAAGGGAAGGCCTTCCCTTCCCTTCCCTTTACTTATCTGAGGTTGGCCCAGTCTGGTCCAGTTTTGCGCTGATAGTATCGCCTGTAGGTAGCTACTGGCGTAAAAATTGAATGAGAACACAGTTTCATTAGCAGGTTTAGGGCCGGTATTTCAACTTCCACTCAGTAAAAATAAGAGGGTCCCCATACAAGAAACGTGCTAAGTATCTATTAATACATATTCACGCTACTAAATAATAGATGGCGCTACAAGTAGTTTGCATCCACAGTTTGCATCGCTGACAGACAAAAGACAGAACGATATGATTATTTGGCAGGACGGAACCCTCCGTCCGTGCGTGAGTAAAACACACAATTGAACGATTTTTTCATTTAATTAAATTTTTCATCTTTCTAATGTGATGTCTGTCGTAGTGATGATGGTTCAAACTTCAGGATTCGTATTTTTATTTTATTGAATAGAACACCACGATAATATACATATAATTTTTTACAGATAAAGATACAAGACAATTATACACTCCATGAATTATTTATTACACTCCAAGCCAAACCTTTCAAAAACATGAAACGGGTTGTCATGCATATTTACATTTTAATACCAAAATCACACAAAGTACGTATAACTAAATACATGCATGCAAGGTTAATACTGTTTCAGTTTAATTTGTAATTTACTACACAGACATGACACGAATGCGAAACGAGTCCACAAAAGAAAATGAGAAAATTTGCCTGAGCCATTTGTTCGATAGATTATGTAGATCGTATAATAAAATTGGCTGTAAATTCTTCAGAATTTGGTCATTAATCTGAATGACTTTTTTTTCATGTAATGTCTTTGTTATTATTATTTAGATAATACAATTTAAAACTCTTTACGAACTAAGAGTAAAGACAGAGTAGTTTAGTACTTTTCTGTTGGACTATAAAGTTTTGACCGACTTTTGACTAAAAACTTGCCAAGTTCTCCGCTCCCGGCAGCTGCAGGATGAGAGGCAGTGCGTTATCGATTAGCCTTCCCCTGCAACGCTCTACCTACCTACACCCCGTCCCCGTCACCCAAGTGTAGCCACCCTCACCGATCGTTCCCTCTCGCTCGCACATCCACAAATATCCTCGCTTCTACTCGCTCCGCTCGAGGCTGGAATGCTAACCTGAAATCCTAACTTACTGTTATTTCCTTCATACATAACACCACAACTGCACCGAAGCTAACGAAACAAATTTCAACACTAAATGCTACGCGACAAAGGCGACTTTCCTCTGCACCAATTTCAAGGTTTCAGGACTCAGCAGGTGCGACGTCAGTCCCTGGAACTGTTATTACCGCGTGCGGTTCTTCCGCAATGGAGTTGTTCAAATAAGTTGAAGCCGTTTGCCGAGGGTCGTATCACCCCTTTAATAAATTGGAAGCTATTTCGGAAGACGTTACGTGTTACATACGACTCGACGAGGGCGAATTTTGATACCTACTTTATTGAGGTTTTAATGAAAGTTGAACATCCCACTCCTTTCACAAACGATTTGACGGCGGCTCCTGTCGTGTTTTCCCTCGTTTTTGTCACAATAATTATCCATGAGTATTTTATTAAATTTCTCCGACTGAAAGTTTACATTTTATCATTTCACGAATGAGTTCCTCGCGATATCTAATTGAATAATGTAGAATTCATTCCAAACGTTTAATTTATTATTCCAGTAATTTTAAAATTATTCGACAACGTTTTATTCAAATCTTGCAAAAAGTCAACGAAAACGCGGCCAATGCCGTTTGGGGCCGTGGTCAAGTTTCCCTAACACTCGTACTCAGAGTACAAGTTAATTTGGGGCGGCCATCTTGGGTGTGCTCGTTGTGCGAACTATTTACGGTGTGTTGGCAAAACCTGTGTATCATAGTGAGGACTGTAAACCTTGAATTTGAAGCTGTGTGAAAAATGTTTAGTTTAGACGCAAATGTCACAGTGATAGATAAGTCATGTTTATTTTGCATGAATTTACATTGTTGAAAGTGATTGAAAGCAAGATGATGAACGAAAATTAAAACTAACGAAAGGAAAATTCGAAAATGAAGGACATAAAGCTACAGTAGAAGGAAAGGAAATGTTTTCCTCGCTTGACTAAAGTCCGGCCGCTGAGAGAATGCGTTCCTGACGTCTGTCAGTTGGTCACAGTGATGCCAGTCTAAAAAGTACGATAAGCTTGTCAAAATAGTACGAAACCGTATAAACAATAGAAAATGTTCATAATTACCTTAGTTTGAATTGCAGTTGCAGGAGTGAATAATAAAAATTGTAAAATTAATGAGTGATGAAATGACCAACTGACAGACGTCAGGAACGCGTTCTCTCATCACCCTGATTATAAGTTAGGAAATTGAAAGTGAACATGGCGACGATTCTAACGACGATTTAACATTTCAAGACTGAAACTTCAATACCTTTCATTCAAGATGACGTTTCTGCTGGTGCAACTCTTTTAAATAGATTTTTTTTCATAGGCACACTAGACTAAAGACACTGTAAACATAGTTTTGGACGTGCGTCACCGTACGTAAAGCGTTGCGCTGTGCCAAGCCGTCATCAATCTGCTGATGTTAATGTGAAGTCTGTTGTCAGCCAGTTCCGGCATCATTTATCGTTGCGTGTGTTGCTGCGTCTCCTCGTGTCTCGTGACGTGAGGCGACGTTCAGATAGAAATCTGGGGCGTTGTGCCAACATTTGTCTAGCGATTGTCGAATTGAGAGTTGCACTTGTTCAAAATGGCTATACCTAATTACTTTCTCGCCCTTCGAGGAAAAATAGAGACGCGGTTCGCATATCAAATTCATACGAAAGTGTTGGTACCTACCGGTTGTCACACTCCACACGTCACTTTTGTATGTGGCTGGCATCAATTCGCATTGTCAGAATGTGTAAATTATTCTGTATGAGACCGCTCCTCTTATTTTTTTCCTCTGAAGTTCAAAGGCCGCGAAGTCGCTCGAATCTCAAGACTAGAAAAGACTGCTTGAAAACCCCAGTAAACTTTTAAAGTTTGATTCACTAGGGGGCAAATGTCGCAGGACACATCCGTTGACTTCTATTTTATTTTTATTGTTTTTTCTTATGGAAACGCCCAGTTTCAAAAGATACATAATAAATAGGTACATACATTTATAGGCATTAACCAATAAATTTGGATGATTTCTGTTATGTATGAATGTTACGGGGAACATCTTGGAACATGCCGCGAGACATTTTATCTATACACACCAGTATAGAGATAACGCCCGCAACGTCCGCGCTATGTTGCATGCAACGTACGCGCAAAGTTACACGCGGGACATAGACCATGTTGCGAGGACATTAAAATTTTCCTACTAGTGAATCCAAGGCTTTAAGCAAACCGTAAACTCTTCTACCAAAGAATTAATGATTATTATGAACAAAAAAGAAAATAATTTTAATATGAGTTTGAATTGTTTAGTTTTGTCTCGAGTATGATGCAAACTTCCACCCAAA
This sequence comes from Nematopogon swammerdamellus, assembly GCA_946902875.1. Taxonomy (NCBI): domain Eukaryota; kingdom Metazoa; phylum Arthropoda; class Insecta; order Lepidoptera; family Adelidae; genus Nematopogon; species Nematopogon swammerdamellus. Next base: position 18,846,637 of record OX336345.1, read on the forward strand.
AGGTACAATGAACTCAAAAGTATCTGCGCACGTCCACCGTATCCACCCGAAACTTTTCTCGCTAGAGCAGATAACTTCGTCACACTTTGGCAAGTCACCAGAAACGGGAAACCTATCTGCACTACCGTCTGATCTCTCTGTCCGTGAAACTGATGCTTTATCAAAAATACAAGTTTTAGTGTGTTATCTTATCTATCTCCTTGAAATTGCTTCGGCAATGTTGATTTTACGCCGGAGATGAAACCAAAAGCAAATGAATCGAATAGAATAGTGTCTTAGTTTGAAGTGATAGATTCATAAGAGATTAAATAAAAATTACTATAGATAGAAGATATTATTTACGACCACGACGATCTTGCTAAACCTCACAAAACAAAAACACTCGTAATCTATTTAGCTTATCCAATCGATTGTGAAAAACAAAACAAGCACCAACTGGCAACTCTAGATTGAAAAGTGATCTTCCATAATCCCGAAACTTATTGACTAAAATAAATAGTCATGATAAATGCTTTATCTTCTGTCCAAATGACGCTTTCCCTAAAAGTAAAAGCGTTTATGGCCGAAGCTCCTATTCGTATATATGTAGTGGGTGATAAACACGAAACTTTCCTTGAACACGCGATGCAGATGCGCCGGCCGTTAGTAATTCAGCGACTGCGCCCGCATCACTAAGTTTTACCGTCATTACTGATTATATCAGCAGCTAATTATCTTGATTGTCAAATGACGTCGACACTTACTCAGAAGGGCATGTCGACGAGTCTGCACTATTCGTCCAAGCTGGAGAAGACGAATGTCACTGTGTGTATTCTTTCATTATTTTCTCGCAATTAGATTCTGAGGAAGTACGCGTTTGTAGTTTATATATCCACGAATACGTTAGTTTTCAACTGATAAACTCCCTCAAACATCACCGGCAACAAGTCAGATCGGATCGGATCGGGGACGCTCGCGGCTGTGAACTAATTAAACTAGCCTGCCCCCCCGACACGCCAACTCGGCGCAATAACCGAAAATATTATGCGGCTTCGTTCGCGGAAAGATAGCTCGTAAATACTCGATAAAACTCAATTAGCGTGAATTATATTTGGCCCCCTGCGGAATGCTACAAATGAAACGTGGGGACCGCCTCCGCAGCGAATGTAAATGGGGTCGCAGGTTCGTGCCTCGCCTCGGTCGCCGGGGGGGGGGGGGGGGGGGGGGGGCGTGGGGCGGGTGTCGGCGGCTGCTGAGGCCGGGCCTCCCTCCGCCTCGCCCGTCTGCCGCCTCCGCCTCCCACGCCCGCCGCCGGTCGGCGGCGCAACGCTTCGCATAAATTATTATTTCTTTTGTTTCGGCAGACGCGAGCCTACAGTTAACGGTATGATTAAGTAGACAGACAGTCGGCTCTCCATTGTTCGGAGACGTTCGTCGTCAGGCAGACAGACGAGAGGTCATTGTCGGCGCGGATCCCGAGGCTCGAAAGTGCCTGATCCCCGGGAACGATGACTATTTAGGTCTTGAAGGTGAGCCCGGCGACCGGGTAATTTTTGGGGCATCAATCTCGACGACTTCATTCCGCATTCAGGTCGGCAGCTCGAGTGACGCCTCCCGGAATGGATTGGAGCTGAGCGGATTACAGGTGCTCGACGAAAGCATTCGTGCTTACTTTGTAAACGAAGCAACCCCGAAACGGCAGCAGCCTCGAGCTAGAAATGCCCATGTATGTAGGTTAACGAGCACCCGAAATGGCCAGATATTTTAACGTTCTCGGCCAGATTGCTCTGCATTTTTAAACGAAGTTTAGGTGATCCAGATTGGGATGTTTCAACATCGTTACACCCACCGCACCTCCAGGTCAGAGATAAACCTGTTTCATAATGCATCTGCATGCATTCCTTATCGATGTTAGGTATTTGCGAATTCCACCATTAGTGGAAGCGAACATGGCATTGAATAAATGGAGTAGTATTTAGCCAATTCCATGTTCTCCTTCGTTATAATCATGATGACATCTCGTGACAATATTACGACTGCGTCTTCGAATTCCACAAGGTTTTGCATATTTAAATCTAAATGTATCACTCACGTTCAATGCCTACTCTAGCGTCCCGCAGCGCAGCCGGCGGCATGTACGAAGCCGCCAAAGCGTGTATATTGCCCGTCTAGCTGACATTGTACGGACGAAGCGGTTCGGAGCCGGCTGGAGCGGGGGCACACGATTCACGACATCCATCGCTCCTCTCATTACTGGACAAGTTTATCGCATATTCTCGTCTCGTCTGACTGAGTTAATGCCCAGTCTAGCGTGGTTACCTCTCCCTCCTCACATGTAGTGTGCTGTGTACGTACGGCGGTGGGGTACTGGTGGTTGCCAGTACCACCGTCTCCGCCGCCCCCGCCTACCTCCACTCAAGCTCTCTGTATGCGGAGCGCGTGCCGAGCATATCGTACTAAATTATACTAAACGGGGTCACCGATGATGGCATTCTCTCGGCGCGTCTTATCAAAATTCTTTCATCTTCCGACGTTCGCTCGTGATTGATGCATATACATTGTATATGTACGTCTATTCCCCGTTTATGTCTGTGTTACATCCACTCTTCGTTATTGGGTTTGTCTAGTTCTGTTTTGTTTTGATCTTTTGGCAGATTTTCTGGAGTCTCTTTATGGTTCTTTGAAATAGTAAATCTTGTCCGTGCGTGAGTGCTTGTTTTTCTCACTATATACGCCATTTGTTTCGTAAATATCAGCCATCGTAAATATTTCCTCTTCAGTACAGTCATGCATGTACAAGATGTGATCTCCTATCAGCTATCGCATGTCTGCATGCAACATGCCTCTCGAGATGGATTGAGCCCGGTCGCGAGAGCTCGCTCATCGCCACATCGCACACAGCCAACACTCGGATCGATAGTCCGACAAAAGGGTCACAAGCGTTTGATCGAGTTTCAGCCGACAAAGCGAAAGTACGAACCGAGCGCATCGGAAACAATTGCAGCGGAAATGTGGCCGCTGGGCAAAGAGAACAACAACTGAATTGCAGACGCGAGACGGAAGATCCGAACTTCTAACGAGAGCGAGAGAGAAGAGAGTAGACGCGCTGCACCAAGCCTCATACATATTAAACGACGGAGAAGTTAGTTTCCACGACACAGCGATAGAAAACTTTTCCCATTACCGTTGCGAACTTCTAACTGAGCGGAATGGAGTGATCTGTTTTTGTGCGGGGTTGAGGTCGACTTTGTGAACTGCTAACGGCTGCGGTGGTGCGGCCGCTATGTTGTTAACTGTTTCCAGTTTAATTATTAGATATTTCGACCTTCGCACATTCGGTTTCGCGGTCCCCCTCGATAACTTACTTTACTTCTTGGCTTAGTACAACCTCGGTATGTTCAACTTGAAGTCCAATATTGGCATTGTGATGAGTTTCGAGAATATCTAATGCATTGCCACTTTCAATGTTATTCTTACTCATACTCATATACAATGTTTATAACATCCTTACCTATAATAAAATCCAACGTCTACTTTCTGTCTGAGTGTCTGTCTGTCCGCTTATAACTCGAGAACCACTGAACCGATTTTAATAAAAAAAAATCTACGGATAGCTTGATTCTTCCCATCAACTATAGGCTACTTACTATCACGCTAAATGGCTTATGAGGTTAGCAGTGAAGTGAAATATGAGAGCGGGCGGAGCCGCGGGCACAGCTTGTGCATTTATATAAAAGATATCTTGAAGTCAGATCTTTATCAAGTGTGTTGCCGAGTGTAGCATTATTGCCGGCATAGGGGCTCACATTCCGCGGCAACTGCTCACCTCCGCTATCACTGCAACTATTTATAAAGTTAGGCGTTGCTGTTGTGTTGGCAACTGCCAAAGTTAGCTCGCAGCTACAGCGGCGCTCGTGGTTGTACTGTGGAACTTCCCATTATTGATCGCGACAAGTGCGGAAATCTGTCGGGGTCCGAGGTAGACGAGTCTAGCTACCCGGGCAGCAGTCGGATAACGTAGCGAGCGCCCGGATATGATTGCGAATACCCGGCCGGGGGGACCTATATTATTCCATCGGCCATAGGCGGCAGCGGAGGCGCACCCACAACACGCGTCAGACGGGGCGTGTGACAGTCGCGCCCGGGGGGAACACCGCATCAAAACAGATGGAGGGACGATTAAATATTACTCCGATATCTACTTTGTTCTTTCTCTGAAGTTAATTTTCTTGGAGACTTGTTTGACGACAGTCGTTGCTGGGAGCTCTCTTTGTTCTTTTCTTTATTGAAATTGTTAGATATCTTAGTAGCTAGTGCGACCTTGCCCTGACTTCTAGGAAATAACGATTATTAACTCATTCGAGATTTCAGGGCTATTTAGGAATACATGCAGCAGATTCCTTCCCATAGTATCGCCTGATTTGTCATTAGGTAATTCATTGTTTTTTTTACCTGACTTCTGCATCTCTTATTCTACATAATTCTGCTTATTACACATTAATAAAATGCATAGGTATAGACATCTAATTCAGACTCGATCAATGACTCGACACAATTTCTGAAATTCCTTCAGAACGACAGCAGCTCTCTGGAAGCTCTTTATTACGACCTGAACAGGTGCGCCGAGCGTGAAAAAATCTGCGATCCAATAAAAAGTAGACGCCGTAAAAACGTTGACCTTCAGCGCGGGGAGACGCGGAAGCGGCACGCACGAGCGATCCCGCTTCAGCCAGCCAGACACTTCCACCATCATGTATTTCATTATGCAAGAGTTGTGTTGTGACAGCACTGTGTGAGTCGCCGGGCGGGCGGCGGCGCGGCGCGGCGGCGCTCGCGGCCGAGAGGGCGCCGCTGTGTGTGTGAGTGAGGCAGGCAGACATCTCCACCGCCATCTCCCCTCTCCGCCCGTCCCGCCGCCGCCCCAGCGCGCCCCGCCCCCCGCTCTCTGCCGCGCCGCCAGTTTGCGTCACTCCGTCGCTCCGACACCACCGCTGTCTGGAGCCACATGCGCAGTGATCGCCCTCTGATGGACTCTGGCCGAACCTCTCTGGAACAGCCCCGAATGTTCGAGACTATATCCGTACAGTAGTAGGAGTGAGGTGCCGGTGAGTTCTGGTGGAGTGTTGCGTGGCACAGCTGCTCCTCGTTGGCGGAAGCCGCCGCACCGCGCGCCGCCCCGCCCCGCGCCGCACCGACCTCTGTGTGGTACTTGACTTATTTTGGTCATGTAGTCTTAGTAGATCTGTTACTTCTTCTTTATCTATTAGATCTCTTGCTTCTTCGACTTCGCTAATTTACGCTCTAAGAATATAGCGATGCGCTTATGACCTTTCCTTTTCCTCTTCTATAAACTTGTAGTTTTGATCTTAGTCATAGTTTACGTATCTTTGTTTCCTACTTGACGAGAAGTCTTCCAAAGCAGCTCCCGGATGCGGCATTCCCCTTTGTTGTGAATTCCTCGGTGGATGTAATAACAGTAATTGTGACAGGTCGGATGGCGGCGGAGGCGGAGACGGCGGAACCCGACAGGAGGGTGGATTAATAATGGCTTTGTGCCGCTCGATACTTCCTCCTTTGTCGGCTGTACGCTCGTGGACTCGCTTCACAATTTAATTATTCATGCTAACTTCGTCAATTATGAAAGCACTTTCTAAACAAAGCGGATTAAATGCCTCTCCAGCTGCACGTCTCATGTTCCGTATGAGAATGTCGATTGTATCGTATGTCTGATGGATGAGGCGCGCTAAATTTAGAACTGCGTCCGGCATACTTTCGTTGACGTCTTTGTCGATTGAGTTTCCTTTGTCTTTGTCTTCGAATGCTTCAATGGTCATTATGTAAACATCGTGGACGTCGACCTTTGCTTGAGTTGTGTGCGATCGTATCAAAGGCTCATTATTACTATCAAACTCATCATCCGGCGCAAGTGTGCGCGTGCGTCTCAACGCACTCGCACACCGACGCACACCTGCGCTGCCGGCGCGGCGCTCACTCGCAGCGAAACACGTCCGGGGAAGATCGTTCAAACATTATCTGAGCGCCTCATTACCATATAATGGCTCCAACACACATATCTACACGCTCTCCGTGTGCCTGCATACAAAGTTAGCTCGCAGCCACACCCCGCTGCACGACTCCTCGCGCTCGCTCACTCCCGCGGCGGAGTGAGCGGGCTTCCCGCTCTGCCGCGCTCACCGGTGCATAACTGATGCAACGTTGCTCGCTATGCACCGGCACGCACGCATTGCGCGTTTTCACCGTTAATTCCTCAGGAACAATGCTTTTGATACTTTCGGATTCACTTGACTATTGTGCGGGGTAATGAATGCGGATGATGCATCGCCGCTGCGGGCGCTAGTTTCGCAGATGATTGATAGCCTTAATCGTTCAGCTGGAGACCCAGGACGCATGTGCATGAGAGGATGCGCTGTTGGTGCAAGCCACATTTTATGACAGTGTTATGTTTGAAATAATTGGTTATGTGAAGTTTCCTTTGTTACGTGTATTAAGTTCAAAAAGTTTTCACAACATACAAGCTAGCAATATTTTCATCAACGCTCCGATATTCTTTATGCCTTCGTTGTATATCTGGATCCGGATATTTAATTGGATTCTAAGCTCATCAGGATCTTACAGTACAGACACGTAGGCGTCTATTGAACAACTCACACGTTCGGGATGTCAACCAATGATTGAGTCAACGACACGATACGTCTTCAATACGTCTTACCTTTTGCTAAAGCCACGGCTTCTCTTGCGAGAGGTCCGAGGTTCGAATCCGGTCGACGTGTATCAATGAGTTTTTTCTAACGGAAAAAATTCCGTGCATACCACTGCTGCTGCTTCACCGTTCGGAACCGGTGTAAAATGTAGGTCCCTTCCTTTACCCCTTACTAGGTAGTGTGGTATGCTCTAATTGTATCCAACTGGGTTGTTACCACCGTACTGGATGTAAGATGGCCGCCTAGCAGCCTCGGCTGTGTTCTCCTCTAGTCCAGTACAGTTAGCAATCCAAAGGGAAGTCTCCCATATGGCACCTACGTTCTCGGAGGTGATATCGGCTGGTCGGAGCATGTGATTTGGCCACTCTGACGCAGCTACTCATAACGGCTGGCATAACGGATTACATAAAATAAAAAAAGCGCTGTACAGCCGTACAAAAAGGGTAGTCCTCTTGAGGGGCGCCTCTTACTACTACAACACAACTTACAAACTCTGCGAACACACAAAGGAAACGGAAAATGCAATAGGAAGTTGGCAACAAACACACAACACAACAAAAAACTAAATTGATACCACAGATTATGTTTTCTAGACCGCCGATGTTTACAGCGTCGCCATACGTTCCAAAAGTTCTCGATTCTGCAGAGAACGACTTGTTTATGTCGAGCTGTAGATTTCGGGAGTGTTTCAATCGGCACGGGTACACAGTAGTTAGTCGACCACGCCAGTACTCATGATGACTCCTACAATCTCGCCGGCTTTACAGCAAGCCATAAAGGTGGCAGTTAAAGTCCTCGGCGCGCCGCCAGCAAACAATGTAGGTAGATTAAACTTCCGCACCCACCCGGTGAACTCGGGACACTTGTGTGGGGAGTCTTTGTCTTCCTGCTCTTAGACGTTGTAATGCCTCTATTATTTCACTTTAAACCCGTTAAACTAGTCACGACAACGGGAGAGGAGTTGGCGGTTTAACTACTTCTGAGTATGAACGATGCCACTCGTTGTATCGTTAAATTGGTTAAGTCGATATTAAATTGTTATAGTTATGGGAACACCGACTGCGGTGAGACATATTGGGAGCTTATGAGTAGCGAAGAAAAGGCAAGTTTTGATGACAACAATTATATCCATCGCATCGTTTCGCTTGCTTTACCAATACCATGCATCTAGAACGATAATCTAGCCATGCATCATCAGAAAGCGAATAGAGTTTCAAAGTTAGCATTAGTATTTAATTTTTATGTTGGTACTTCCTGTTCGTGTTTCAATTCCTTGTTCGTGGAAAATGCAATGAGCATATATCCCTCTCTTAAACCTCCTTCAAGGCGTAAGGATGATACTCAAAAATTAAAACAAGTAGTAAATAACAATTTTTTTCTCGCACTAAATGTCATCATGTCGAAAATGTTAATTAAGATTACGGAAACGAAGGAAGATATGTATGTTTTAAGAAAGATCGATTGGATACCTCATAATATAGTTTTTACTCACATATGTAAAGTGGTCATTGCATCTGGAAGCAGAACATTTTCAACGCACATTAATGAAATGTAATGTAAAAAGTGCGAGTCAGACTTGCTTGATTTACTCGCATCATAATTATGCGTGTGGTGTGCTATATTATAGCACACCCAAGGTCATACCATTTTCACATTCATCAATTCTCGGACCCGATTTAGAGTCGTGAGAACGTCGATGGCAGTATACATCGTCTAAAGATACATGCGAACGATAATCAGGAATTTAAAGTATTACCAGAGTTTTAGCAACCGGCCAACAGTAACAAGTGCTTAGCGCAGACCATCGATAACTACCCACGCCTAAACGTGAGCTCTACCCACGTTGTCTATGGAAACGTTCGTATGCCGTGTGCGGCTGGAAGGCGGCTGGTAATACTTACACAAGTACTGAACAGATAGTCCGATAGCGGCTCCACGTACATTCAATTTATTGCTTCGTGTAGATATGTAATTGAAATTTTGAATTTAGAATGCATGATCGTATAGACATGACGTGCAAGTGTAGATCAAATATACGTGTGTTTTATGTTTTGTGGAGTTCCAGATCATACTTATTCCATTGCTACTAAGTCTTCTGTTGAGTTCTGAATATTTTCCATAGCAATAGCCAGTCTTTGGCCATAGGCGCCATAGCCTACTATTATTTATCTCTATCCACAACCTTAATAACATTATTTACAACAGGTTCTGTTTCTTTCTTGCTCGTTTTTGTCTTGTCACTGTTTAGAATTACGGTGACCGAATTAAAAACGTCAATAGCGATTTCACCTCACACTTTCCTTCATCCCACTTCCCCCTCAGTCTCCGCAGCTCTACACTCCACCGCAGGTGTCTTATTAATTTCCTTCCACAATCTCTCGAGATAAGTGGCCGTTACCGGGCGACGCACATCGCGCAACCAGCACGTAATGACAGTAATCTTGCGGATGCGCGAGAAGCGAGATTACATTTACTGTTAGCAGCCTTCAGTTTTTTATCTACAACCGGTTGACTGAGGTTAGCATTCTAGTTAAAGAACGTAGGGCACACACAGCACAAGGCAAAGTTTACATCGTCCTTTTTCGTACAACCTGAATATGACGGATACGAAAGTTCTAATACTTAGCAACATACAAAGTACTTTACGTTAAACGAGTCTGGAGAAAGTCTTTACACGGTAATTAGAATTACCGTGTAATTGTTTGTTTGCACTTTTCCGTTATTTATCGCGCGTTGACTTTATTTTGTCCTCATCGTATATCGTAAGTAGTTCATTCATACATACTTCAAGTTTACGTTTTTTGTTTCTGCAAATCTCCGACTAATTGTAGCAGTACAAGTGGAAGGAATCTTGGAGAGCTGTTCAAGCACATGACAGAGATGGTAAAATCTTTTGTAATTATTTTTTAATTTCAATTGTTTTGCTAATCCCAAACAAATGTTAGCTTTTAGAGATTAATTGTTAGATTTTAAACTGTTAAGTTCAAGGTGATGAGATCAGATGTTTGTATTGTTTTATCCGAAAACTACAGAAACCAGAAAATATATTTTGAAAAATATCACTGTATTAGCACATTCCTTAGTTTTATTAGTATGTAAGTTATTTTTATACCTAAAACATTATCGAAGATCTCAACAAACGAAGATATTTTAGCAGATCACTTTCTTATCACCACTTGCCGTTGTCTAGCTAGTAGCTTCGGTTTCTCGCAGTTGTGCGATTACAACCCATTACTTGTGTAACCGCAATTTAAATAGAATCTGTGTGGCAATGCGGATTTCTGTCGGTTTGCGTGCGATGACTTCCTCGGTCATAATAACTTAAAAACTAAATCTAATATAACTCAAAACTGAATAAATGCCTTAGTGTAAAGCAACCGCGAATCTAAATAGGCAAATTGAATTGATAAGTTTGCACAGGTAACACATCTAGCTAGGTAAATAAGGAGGCGCGTAGTGCGGTATGTCGAATCGAAATATCTATTTTCGGTCGCAGTAATTTATTACATGGCTTTGAAACCCTTCACGAGCCAGTTCTTTGTGTTTGATTTCGAACATAATATTAGTTTTAATAATTTTTGCTAAGGAATAGAGCATACACTGATGAAAGGCGAGAAGCTCAGTTCGACGAGCTTGCGATGGCATCACCGAACATATTCGGGCCCATTAGCAGTAGAGGAAGGTGTCAATCGAGGTCGGGACTAGCGAGCGGCCACTCTGTGTGAATCTTTCCATCGAAAAAGGTCAAAATCAAATTTTGTCGACGATTTCAGTTAGTTATGCCATTTTTCACAAAAACTACTTATCTACTATGTGAATTAATTCCAAAGCAAGACGCTTCATTTCACGTTGCTACAAGGTTTAAAATTTGTACTTGAAATAAATCCAAACGAAAAGGGCATGATTGCACGTAATGATGACCTTTTTTTCGATGGACTGATTCTATAGTTCTCCAGCATGCGTTACCTACGTTTAGGCTCGCGGCAAGCCCTCGTCAACTAGTCTGCGATGACTAGGACACGGAGAACCATCAGTCTCGCTGTCAACCTTACCTATCCATATTCTGTAGGATGCCTCCAGTGACGTTTTCGAAGCTCTCGTCCATATTATTAGCAGGCCTATCTACACCATATAGTGACTATATGAGCTTGTTCATGTATACAGCAGGCTGTGCACCGCGCCCGCCGCGCCGTATCCACGCCCGTACGTTTAGCGAAGAACCAGTTTGTGGGCGTACGCTCAGTACGAGCTATTTGCTCAAGTACCTATTAAAGCCATAAGATATATTATACCATTTATACCTAATATCATGCTGCGGGTTATTGCTTTTAAAGTTAAAGTAAGCACATACATTCATCGCGGAATATGTGTGACTGGCTTGTTGGAAAGAGAGGTTGCATGAAATATTACAGTGCTCGTAAGGGACCGTTCACATACCACGTGGACAAAAAGGAGGGGGGGGAGGGGGTCGGAAAATGTCCACGATTGTCCACAGGGCGGAGGGGAGGGGGTGTAGGGACCGTCCACGTGGACGTTTGAGTTTAAAAACACGATGCCGCGAGCTCGCCTCGCATTATATATTTTTTTAAAGAGCTATGTTTCAGCCTTTTATTAAGAAAGATTTGTTTTGTTCCTCTTAATTTTGTTGTAATTTTAAATTAAATGTCAAAATTTCAAGTACTCCTTTTTCATCCATTCAGCTCCCTGCCTCTTCTTGAAGTTCATTTTTGTTCGAAAATGTCGCGTTTTGCGTCGCAAGTACAGGGGAAAAAAACGGCGTTTTCCACGTGGACGGGGGGGGGGGGGGGGGGGGTTAAGGAAATGTCCACGATTGTCCTCGGGGGGGGAGGAGGGGGTCAAAAAGTGTCCACGTGGTATGTGAACGGTCCCTAAGCTCGTATACAGAAAAGAAAGATAGTCGATTGCATCCATCGAATCATAAACTCAATGAATAATCTTCTATTCGATATTGTTGAAGGTTACTTCCAAGAACATTTCTTGGTTACTTCATTGTATTTTATAGTCTATTTTTTTGGAAGACGGAGTAAATTGACGTTTAACCAGGCCTCACGCACTCTATGTACTTGCGCGCGTTAACTACCTACCGCCCGACGGGCCGCCGGCGGTCTATTTCAGTGAAAATTCGTCAGCCGCGCGAAGTATACATAGACGCTCGCCCACGCAACTGCGCGCAGCTGCAAAGCAATAACCACTTTACACTCGATCGTTAAGGTACATTTTCGCACGCAGCGATTGGCGACGTGAAGCAGTAGGCTATTAAAGCCCGAAGGTAGGAACATTTTTTATGGAGTGTATTACGTAATCTGTGGTTTAACTGACATTAGAACGCTTTGCACCACTAGTGATTGTAGTCGATGAAAATAGTATCGACTTTTACACGACACGACACACCTTCACACATATTATGCGCTACCTGTGGCGCTGCCTTAAACTTAACATTTTTCTAGCTAGATTTAGCTTAATATTTTGTCAATTAAATCCAATTAGGTAAATATTAGAGTTTACAGCATTTCATTAGTTAATCAATCGATAAAAGTATCGATAGCAACTACATGCCTATTAAAAATTTGCCAGAAACTGGCAACACTCCAAACGTCACTTTCCTCCGTCTTCCAAACATGTTCGATCATGAATATAACCAATTTTAATAGAACTCTCTGCATACGCCACAGAACAGCTATCGTCGGCCGTCTACCCCCTTCGGCCGCGCGTTCCTTGCTCTGTAGAAAATACAAAGAAATTACTCTATGATAATTTGATAAATGATAATAAAACATCAAGTGTCGTGAGAAAGAAGCTAACTTAAAATTTGACTTTGTTGTGGCCATTATTCACCGCGTTACCAAATGTCGGAGATTCCCTCAAGCACATCGGAAAAGCAATTTACATAATTTCTGCTGCTGACCTTCCAAAAGTCATCGACATTCGCTCGATTGCCTGCGAGCCTGGCTGTTATTCTTTGCATTGTGGATCTCGAAGAATTGAAATGTGTAGAACTGTTATTTTTTTTTTATTTATTGAGGAATCAAACAGTACATAAACTTAAAACTAACACATTAATGAGTCTGCGAATAAACCAGTGAAGATTCCTATCACAAATTAGAAGAAAGAGAGATTTAAACAAATAAACAAGGTAAATACAAATTTTAACTAAGCATACAATATAGTATACAAGCTGTGCCCGCGGCTCCGCCCGCTCTCATATTTCACTTCACTGCTAACCTCATAAGCTATTTAGCGTGATAGTAAGTAGCCTATAGTTGATGGGAAGAATTCCTCCTTGGGAAGAATCAAGCTATCCGTAGAATTTTGTTTAATTAAAATCGGTTCAGTGGTTCTCGAGTTATAAGCGGACAGACAGACACTCAGACAGACAGAAAGCAGACGTTGGATTTTATTATAGGTAAGGAGGTAACTTTTGATTTCGATTTGAACTAATTATAAGATAGAAATTAATTTTTTTTTGACAAGTAAATACAATACTTTTTTTTAGAAAACGCTAGGTAGGTAAATATGAATTTAAATTTAAACTTTTGAAGTTTGACGGTTTGACTAAGCATACAAGTATCAAAGAAATTAGCTTGGCATAAGTCGTACAGTTAATTTATCCATTCCCAACCAAAGAGTTTGTATTACGTCGCGCGACGCACTAGCAATTAATATTATTATGGTCAACCTCGGTAGCTCAGTGGTGCGATCGGTCGACTGTCGGTCGGATCATTCATAAGCACACCTGGGCGCGGTCAGTGGGTGGATGGGTGACCGCTCGACCGTTGGAAGCTGACCGTGGTTCGGATTCCACGTAAAACTGTGGGTACCTTCCCTTCTTACCTTACTAGGTGGTAGGATTTACCCCGCCCGATTTGGTATAACACCGCACAGAATAAAAGGTCCGTTGAAACGACAGTGTCAGTGTCGGTTCAGTGTAGCCGGCATGATCGGAGTCCATATCGTGGACGCTGCTGGGAGAAACTTGCATCCCTTATTCCTTGCCATCCAACCTAATATCTCCGCAGCACTCGTCGTAGAGAAACTGAACATCCTTTTGTTGTTGACGTTGGGTTTTTAGGGGGAAACGATAGGTGTTTCTCAAAATCGTTTTGAAATTGTCTACCGGCGAGTGTGTTTCCCGATACTTTCAACCCGGGCGTAAATCGATAAAGTGGTTCTCGAGTTATAAGGATATTCATATATTGACGTACCTACATACATTACACGTTCGGTCGGCCGTAGAACCTTTTATTAAATTTTTTTATGGAAACTGACACCGTTGGCTACATCACCTACAACATCTGTGATGTCAGCCCATAACACCGGGTGAACTAGGTGCCATGCCAGTGCTTCCCTTCGGTCGTGCCGGCTACACTGAACTGGACTGAAAACACACTATTTACGTAGCAATTTCGACCGACATTTCATTCAGTGCGGTGGTACCAACCCGGGCGGGTTGAACCCTACCACCGAGTAAGGTAAGAAGGGAAGTGAAACTTCGCTTTATTTATTAGGAATTGTGCCACTGAGCTGCCCGACTAATAATGACTTCACCTGTTGATGCTCGGAGAATGCTTCTTCTACCGTTTTGAAGGCTTTGATAGAGCTCCTATCGGGACCTCAAATCGTAGGCGGCGCGGCGCGGCAGCGGCGGGGCGAGGCGGGTCAACGCACCGCAACTTTAGATCTTTATGTGCGCTCAAGGCTGAGAGATCGTTACACCTATAGCTCTCTCACGCGTACACAATCTGTTGACTCGCTGGAGAGTCGAGGCGTGGGCGTTCATAGCAAACGTAACATAATGTACTAACGAGCCAAGAAGCACGGGAATAGTGATAATGCGCAGATCTTCTATTATTTACTTTAATTTGGGTCGGAATTGTATTATACGAATACTTTGAAAAATAGAAATATGAAAAGAAGTTTGAGAACGGAGAAAAAAACTGTTTTGAAAAACATTGAACGAACTTTAAAAAAAAACAACTAGAACTTAAAAGTGTTAAATAATATTTTGTTTCATATTCGGACTCTTGAGTTGAAAGCGGTACAAAAGGACAAAAGGGGTCCATCTATCAATTTTGCAGGTGACCGTTTTTGGATGAAACTTGGATGAAAGTTGCTACCAACTTTTTTATTATGTATCTACATACATAATCCAATAAAAAAAGAATTATGGCAATTCGATTTCTAGTTTCCGAAAAATTCGTGGACAAACATACATACACTTATGTTTGGCACACCTGTTTAGAAGCCCACATAGACTACGAATATTTGAAATTCCAACGATATTACATACATACGGGTCGAATTGATAACCTCCTTTTTTTGAAGAAGTCGGTTAAATATCTATTTCAAATTCAACTAAAGAAATCCTTTTAATTCTAAAGAGAAGTACAATTATAATTAAAATAGTAGAAATAAATTTAAAATTTTAAACGAGACCGGCAAATAAATGTTAAAGATTTTCACAACGTTTAAAGTAATATTTACGAATAATTTTCCTGCCGAGTACAAACGTATTTGTATGTAAATTTACCTTATAATTCAGTAGTGTCTACTCTACCCACGCATTTGACATAATTCAATATTGCAAATTGGAACGGAGCTTTGT
This sequence comes from Nematopogon swammerdamellus, assembly GCA_946902875.1. Lineage (NCBI taxonomy): Eukaryota > Metazoa > Arthropoda > Insecta > Lepidoptera > Adelidae > Nematopogon > Nematopogon swammerdamellus. The sequence continues at coordinate 18,861,961 of OX336345.1, forward strand.
TGGAAAATGTTCAATAGCTTAGGTCGTAGTATCGCTTCAGCGACACAGTCGGCATTGTCTAGGCTGGGCTCCTTCGGTAAAGTTGATTGGCCTATCTAGTCTAGACAGAATAAAGGTATCTTCGCCGAATGCTCCAGTATATAAGCAATTCAATACGTCCTCGGTCGTTACGAAGCTGTATTAAAAATGTATTGAATAGGCTGTTCAAACGATCTAATTAAGAATTTCCATCACGAGACGTGACTCCGGTTGGTTTCATAGACAAAAGTACCACAATTTATTTATGTGTATAGCTTTTGCCCGCGACTTCGCTCGCGTGAAATTCGTATTTAAAAAGAAGAAAATAAGTAAGCCCGCCTTTATTTTGGGCGCGCGGAACAATTCGGTTTGTATGAGAGCCACATCTTAGCGTAACCGGAACTGAATTTTATTTAGCCTATCCTGTGTCACGTATGTATAGTTAATGTGTTTGTACTAAGTTTTTAAGAGTTATGGAGGGACATACATACAGAAAATATTTCTAAACATCGTCAATTTAGTTTTAGTGTCATACATAACATAATATAGAGTCTACTAACGCATTATCAGGCCTCAGACACTCCTTCATACCTACCGCGATAATCACGTGTGCTTATGATCCGACGTACAGTCGAGCGACCGCACCACTGAGCTACCGAGGCTGACATATTTTCTTAACTTTCTAAATAATTACATTCTGCAGTCAATATACTAAAAGTAAGTTATGTTTTGTTTGTTAAGTATAAATGCCAAAGGCTTAATGTTTTCACCCACATGTTCAACACATAACTTGTTACATTGTCACAGTTACCCCCTTCGTCCCCCTCACACCATATACACGTCGCGCATAGCCTTCTAGAATAACCGCACCCTTCTAGCATACATAACCTGCACGAACTAAGTCCGCCGCGCCGCCACCGCCGCCCTGTGGCATGAGGGGGTGTGTGGGTGAGGGAAGGGTGTTCGTTCAGCCAGCACGCACGAGACATGGGGTTGGCGGAGTAGAGGGGGGGCATTGCAATGTTGTTGTCGATCGATACAGCGCAATCTGGACCGGAACTGGCTATATACGTCGCTATTAGTTTTTATAATGAATCTAATGATACGATTTTTGTTTAAATTATTATTTTTTGGACTTTTAACAATGATTTGTTAATATCAGCCCCATACTGCTCATCTTCCCTATCACTTACTCAAAATATTAAATTGTTATTCTCATACACAGTCAGCACAGTGTTAGTTTTAATTTAGTTTTCTTTAGCTAATTATTAGTCATACTGACGATTTTATAAATAACTAGCTTTTGCCCGCGGCCTCGGTCGCGTGAAATTCGTACTTGAAAAGAAGAAAGTAAGTAAGCCCACTAGCGTACCTTTATTTCGACGCGCGGAACAATTCGGTTTGGATGAGAGCCACATCTCAACGTAACCGAAACTGAATTTTATTAGCCTATCCTGTGTCCCGTATAGTTAAATGAGCTTGTACTAACTTTCATCAAATTCGTATGATCGGTTTAAGAGTTATGGAAGAACATACCTACATACGTTGTCAATTTAGTTTTAGTATCATACATAGAGTCTACAAACGCAATATCTCAGAAAATCCTTTCATCACATGTCCGCGACACATATCACTTTCTGGAAATACTTAAAAACACAGTTCTACCACCAACACCAAGTGAAATTATATTAGTAACCATAGATGTCGTATCTCTCTACACAAATATACCACATGAGGGAGGCATAAGCGCTATGGAGTCATTCTTATCTAGCAGACAACAGCAAATTCCGTCAACAAAATTTCTATGTGAGTTGGCCAACTTTGTCCTTAAGAATAACTATTTTAATTTCGAAAACAAATTTTATCACCAAATAAAAGGCACTGCGATGGGGACAAGAATGGCTCCAGCCTACGCAAACCTATATATGGGAAAACTGGAAACAGATTTCCTACAAAATACCCCACTTAAACCACTGATCTGGCTGCGGTTTATAGATGACATTTTCATGATTTGGAATAACCCTGTAGAAACCCTGAACACATTCCTAACAGACTTGAATAATTTTAGCACACTAAATTTTACACATTGCATTTCTGAAAAATCTATCACATTTCTTGATGTCGACATCACCCTCACAAATAACCAAATTTACACTTCAGTTCACTTCAAACCCACCAATAAACTCCAATACCTACAATACACCAGCTGTCATCCATCACACATTAAACGATCCATTCCATATTCGCTATCCATCAGAGGTCGGCGCATCTGCAATAACCAAGAATCACACACACAATATTACAATACCATAAAGAATGCCCTCCTACAAAGAAATTATCCAGAATCTACCATCCTCAAACAAATGAACAAACCTACATACTCTCCATTGAACAAAACCACAGAACCTGACACATTACGATTCATAACATCATACTTTCACGGAGCACATAAAATAAAACAACTCATCAAAGACAATCTTCCAATCCTCCAGACCAGCAACGAAACTAAACACCTTTTACCAAAACCACCTAACGTGGTTTTTAAACAAAAACCGAACCTGCGCAGCATACTTTCAAAAAATAAACCACCCCAAGAAAACACAAACTCATGCACATCATCATCATCCGGTACCACACCCTGCAACCACAAACGCTGTAAAACCTGTGATCTCATCAACACCAACACTATCATTCATCCAACAAACTCTACACAATCATACAAGACCCAGCCATACTCAACCTGCAAAACCTCTTCATGTGTATACATCTTGGAATGCCGTCATTGCACCTCATACTACATAGGCTCAACCATCAACCCAATACACATTAGGATCAATCACCACAGGTTCACATCCACCTCAGTAAACTCGCCTCTTCCCATCCCAACACACTGCCGTAACCATCAAATTTCATTTAATCAATGCTTCACCGTCCGCATCATTAAATCATTCAGTCCACCACTTAAAGAAATAGATTTAAGAACTTGGGAATCATCATTCATATGGAACCTAGGCGCGCATCATACCCCGGGATTAAATATCGTTCATTAAAAAAAAAAAAAAAAAAAAAAAAAAACAAACCATATCAACCACTCATATGTCATAAATATCAACTACATAATATGTTATATTTTTCACTGATGACGACAACACAGTCGAAATATGTGTATGAATTGTGTAATTTTATAAATAATATTAATATATAAAAATTCATCAAACAAACATTTTGTAAATAAAAATAATTTATTCTCATAAAAGAAAGTAACTTACTTCATCACCATCCCTTACAGATTTATTATTAGTATTGATGATACCGAATAATATTGACACATGACAGTATCCAGGCCAGGACTCCAGGACTATTGAACCGTGAATATTTTTCCAGCAGTCACTCGATACATGTGCCGACAATGTGTGCCGATACATTATAGGTAGTTGTTAACTCGAAGTGGATCGAACACGGAGGAAGGTTTATCGCCGCCCTGACCGTTGATGGAAGGGTTCTTGGTGACCTTTCGTTCAGACCCTGGAAGGAATGAAACCTTTGTGGAAATAGCACAATAAAAGAAGAAAGATATTTAGCCACTATTCACTAACTAAAACACTAAATTATGTTTTATTAGTTAATTTATTTTTAATATACCGTGTGGGGCCGGTACTTAAAAAGAATAGCCCCACTGCATATCTCCCCGTGCATGTCGTAAAAGGCGACTAAGGGATAAGGACAAGATGTCGCGCTAAAGGGCGAAAGGGTAGCCACCTCTCACCTTGGCGCGGTCCTTCCACCTTGTCATGCAGTAGGTGGGTCTTCGTGCCTCACTTGCTGCTTGATAGTTATCTTGTCCGTATACTGTGCTAAACGTGGTGGTCGGTGTTGTGCTTTAATTTACCAGAGTACTTATGGAAGTGAAAGCTGGGTATGGCAGGCGAAGCATGAGAGCAGGATAAATGATGTCGAAATGCGCGCGTTGAGAGGAGTATGTGTGGAATAGGAGGAGTACGTGTGTCTGTAGAATAGATGATAGGAGACTAATGAAAGAAATCTATGGAGCGAATGTTAGTGGAAGAGTCGAGTAGGGTCGCCCTAGACGCACGTACCTGGACCAGATCGGGCATGTGCTCGAAAAGGGTCAGGTCCGTAGTACCCGTAACCGACGAGCATGTATGAAGAACATTATGAGAGTGGAAGAGGCGGCAAAAGTGTGTCAGGCAGGATCGTGGCGCGTGGCGGTTGGGTTGTTTGCGTGGGTTGGGTTGGGTCCGTTGTCTTTGCCTGCCCCAGGCAATGACAAGAGGCAGGCAGGCGTGACGTTATGTATGTGTATGTATGTATGTATGTATGTATGAACTTATAGCACAACACCGATTACTCTGCTTACCCTGATTGTCAGGATACAAAAGCGTGAGTCATGTATGTATGTATGTATATATGTTATTTTTAATGTTTTGTAGGTCCCTTCCCTTCTTACCTTACTAGGTGGTAGGGTTTATCCCGCCCGGGTTGCTACCACCTTACTTTATGAAACGTAGGTCAAAACGGTAATGTAAATTTTTCCTGTTTTCCATCCAGTTCAGTGTAGCCGACATGAAATGAAGGGAAGCACTGATATGGCACCTAGTTCACCCGGTGCTATGGGCTGACATCACGGATTTTGTAGGTGATTAAGCCAACCGTGTCAGTTTTCATAAAAAAAAAATTACTAGTCATACATACATAACCTTCGATCATAATTATTTGTTCCGTCTACGTCTACGTACATAACATAACACATAGTATTGTATCATAGCGCGTACATTAAAATGTTTTCTAAAACACCTTATGTTTTATTAGTTGTGGCAAAGAAACAAAAGGGAGACCGTTTGTTTGACATTTCTAGTAGAGCGTGCGGCCATGTTCTCTGCTCGAAACGATCCCTCGTTTATTTTTCCGGGAAATAATTTTGCATGGGAGCGATATTCCGACATCGCGCGAGCTTTCCGTGCTCAGTATTTTACTGACAATGACATTTATGTTACTGTCAATAATACTGATGGCTTCGGCTGTACCTCGGGCTGCAGACGCGGTCAATCATTTAATAAATCATCGCGCAATCACACACGCACAATCATTTAATTATTAATAATTAATGAATATTTAAAATTAGTTCAATGTCGATCGTGAATAAGCATACTGATGGTGATGACGAACTGATAACATACACCAGTACACCGTGAGCGCTGGGTATTGTTGTCAGTAATTTACCTATATTGTTAACTAGCTTTCGCCCGCGACTTTGTCCGCGTGGATAACTGAACATGACAAATTATTCTTTCAGAACCACATTAAAATTGGATTCACTATGTCTTATAAATTATTGCCTTATGTTATTCTGATGTATAAGCTATAGTACTGTAAAGTCTCATCAAAATTCGTTCAGTAGTTTTTGCGTGAAAGAGGAACAAAGATCCATACATCCATCCATACATCCATCCATCCTCACAAACTTTCGCGTTTATAATATTAGTAGGATGCAATCCAAAGTTTTGACCATTTACAATTTGTTGTTAATATTAATTAAGTTTATGTTTATTAATAGCCACAATCTCGGTGGCCACAACCATTGCAACACTCGGTAATATTGACCGTGTGCAACGCATCATCCATCATTCCTTCCTGCCCCCCGTCTCCCGCCTGCCGCCTCCGACCCCGGGAAGGCTTTGTGTCCGAGGGCGGGCGGGCGGGCCGCGCCGGGCACTCGATGTCGTCATGACGCCGGATTCGGGCAGTTGCCATGACGACTGCCGCTTTGTATTGCGGCTCGTTGTTTGTGTGCGGTGCGTGGGTGTGCGTCGGGCGGGGGTATGAGGGTGGAGTGTGGAGGGTGGAGAGATTTGTGTTTGTTGATGTGCTTATGAATGGTTTGTTTACTTTGCAATTTCCGCTGAATACAATTTGACCTTTATTGACATTGCGCCGTGCGTGTCTGGAAGTTAATCCATCTTTTATCGATTTCTTAGCATTGTATTACTTATACTAGTGTTTATCCACAACCTGTGCGTTTCAATTAATAATTTAATACTAACTATTATTTTTTTATTTTTTTTGCTAAGAATAAATTTTCTGGAAGATAAAACAGAAATCCCCCCCTGACTGAGTGAACTAACAATAGCCAAACTTTCTAACACAACAGTGAGTTAATTCTACGCAGCCGCAGAATCCCCGCCCAGCCCCCGGGGCCTTCGTACTGCTGTCAGCCCACTTTGGAGCTCACTCCCTCTGCGTTGCGAATTGCACTAACCTTCTAACCGTATTACATCCACCACCTGTGCCACCACCATCTAACTAAACCCACCGAACTAATAGTATAGTCTCGCTTACTTGAAGAGAGGCGTGAACAGGCACCTGTCAGGTCTGTGCTGCTAAGCAATTCATAAAGTGCTGCTAAACAATGCGGTTTGCACCAATGTCAAGAACTACTCTTTGCATTGGTGCAAACTGCATCAAAATCTGTTCATTGGTTTCGGATTATACCTCAAACATAAATAGTCGGACGTTCCCTTTTATAAGAAGTAGAGAAGAGAAAAATTTTAACTTTGCTTCAATAAGTAAGTATAAAGGTGAAAACTTTGATCTTGACTTAAAGTATGTGAAAATGAACTCTTACAATTACAATTACTAAGTTTATGTCGAAAATATAGCATGTATGTGAAACAAAGCGTTTGCCGCATGAGTATTTCCAGAAGCTTTGGATGAAGGAAGGAAGTATGTATTTAATACGATTACACATAGCACCAAAATGTATCGTCGTTGTTACCCAAGCGCACGCAGCAGTTGAACTGAAAGCACATTCTATAAAGGGCTTTGAGAAGGAACTGACAAGCCCGCCAGAGCAGCTTTTGATGTAAACGCAGCCCCAACGATCAAGTGCTTGCGATCAAACCGCCTCTACGATTGCGCTCAATTCACGTCACTGTCGTCCGTCCACACTTCAAGCACAGATGTGTGGTGTGCGGCGTTCGTTGGCTCAGGTGGTGACATGTTGTACTCGGCTGGTTGATATGTCTTTGTGACGTTATTTGTTGTAAGTTGTATTGAACAGTGGGCTCTAAGAGGGAAGAAAGTGCACTTTATATAATATATTTATTTATAATATATATAAAAAAATATATATGTATATAATTTATACATATATTATATAAATTTTATATAATATATAAATTATATACATATATATTTTGTTGACAATTATAATTCATTGTGTAGCATTGTACATTGTGTACCGTGTGGGGACGGTACTTTAAAAGAATAGCCCCACTGCATCTCTCCCCGTGTATGTCGTAAAAGGCGACTAAGGGATATGACTCCCTTCTTATATTACTAGGTGGTAGGGTTTAACCTGCCCGGGTTGGTACCACCGCACTGAATGAAAGGTCGGTCGAAACGGCTATGTAAATAGTTTGTGTTTTCCGTCCAGTTCAGTGTAGCCGGCACGACCGAAGGGAAGGCTGACGTGGCACCAAGATCACCCTGTGTTATGGGCTGACATCACGGGAGTTGTAGGTGATGTAGCCAACCGTGTCAGTTTCCATAAAAAAAAAAAACTTTAATGTACTAACATAATAAAATTAAGTTGGTACAAATTACATATCAAAATTTGACAAAGGCTCTTTGCACCCTCAGTAAAATAATTACAAGCTGTGTTTTCGATAGACTGTAGGCGGTGTTATTATGTGGCTAGTCATTATAAAATACTTGTAATAATATGTATGAATAAAAATTACCCTGCGCAGTTTCTTGCCGGTTCTTCTTCGTGGGTGTAATCGAACCGAATAGAACAAATTGTGACAAGTTCGAGTACATAAAGCGAAGTTTCTACGAGCGACCGTGTAACGTACGTCAACATTATTTATGTAATCTAACCCTTACAATATCATACATGCCGTAAACGCGGACGACAGGAAAATATGAGTGAATGTGATCGTAAAAACTTGCAACATTTTAACTTTGGTGGTCAATAGCGCAGGTCAGGCCGCGCGCGGCCGCCGCCGCCGTGAGACTTTCACCATTCCGTCACTTTTGCGGAGTCACTTTCACTTGATGACGAACAGATATAGCGATGATAGGAGATGATGTGATGACCATAGGTCAGGTCAGCGATGAGAGGAGTGTTTTTTTTTATGGAAAGCGCGACATGTAGGTTGACTACTTTGGTTTTTGGTGATGGATAAACGGACTTTTTAAGGGTCGGGGGTTTTTTAAATTTCTAATTTAACTTTTATTTCAAGCTTTAAAAAAAAAACCGCATGCAAATCCCCCACTTTTTGAGATAATTAATTGTTTGATTACTTAATTATTTCATTACTTACAAACATAGCTAACAACCATTCCGATTAAACCAGCTTTCTAATAAAAAAAACCGCATGCAAATCCCACACTTTTTGAGATAATTAATTGTTTGATTACTTAATTATTTCATTACTTACAAACATAGCTAACAACCATTCCGATTAAACCAGCTTTCTAATAAAAAAAACCGCATGCAAATCCCACACTTTTTGAGATAATTAATTGTTTGATTACTTAATTATTTCATTACTTACAAACATAGCTAACAACCATTCCGATTAAACCAGCTTTCTAATAAAAAAAACCGCATGCAAATCCCCCACTTTTTGAGATAATTAATTGTTTGATTACTTAATTATTTCATTACTTACAAACATAGCTAACAACCATTCCGATTAAACCAGCTTTCTAATAAAAAAAACCGCATCCAAATCGCACTATCCGTTTGGGAGCTAAGATGCCACAGACAGACGCACATACACACATACACCCATACTCACACGTTAAACTTATATATAACACCCTTCTTTTTTCGTCGGGGATTAATTAGTTCAAATAGGAAAGTGAATTACTTTAATTGTAATGGAACAGTTGGCTAGGTAATGTTACAACTGTATATTTTAATTATTTATTTAATTTTAAGTGAATAATTTTATCCTCCTGGGGCGATGATATTCTACGACATCCAAATTATTTTTATTGCAGTGTAAACATTCATACCGGGGTGAGAGTGAATTGAGATATCACGTGACGCTCAAGTCCGACACTTTGTTTGCCTTTGAAAAATTAATTGTTGTTTGCTACGTTGTTTGTTACATGGAAGGTATTTTTAGCTCCGTAATGTTTTTTTTTTATTTGCGGAAAAACAAGTTTACTCAAAATATGTATGTATGTATATTATATTCTTTATCAAACATCAATTCATACAAATTAGGTACAACAGGCGAGCTTCTATCTACATAAAGCAATAAGAAAATTCATCATTCGACAGACAGATTAAGAAAATTATTCCACCTGCGAGAGACATATTAAGAAAATTATGGAAATAATTTTTGAGAATAGGACTAGTGCATTGCTGGCACAGTCAGTCATTCAGTCAGTCAGTCAGTCAGTCAGCGTGTAAGCGTCCACTGCTGCTCCAATTTTCCTCCAGTCCTCCCGGCCTTCAGCGATACGGAACCACTGATTTCCGCCGGCGTACTTGATGTCGTCGTCCCACCTGGCGGGTGGTCTTCCCACACTCCGTTTTCCTGTCCACGGCCGCCAGTGTAGGACACGGTTACTCCAACGGTCATCGTCTCTTCGGCTAACGTGCCCAGCCCACTGCCACTTGAGCTTAGCCACCCGGTGTCCAATATCGACTACTTTGGTGCGTCGGCGGATTGCCTCGTTACGCACCATATCACGTAGCGATATTCCCAGCATGGCTCGCTCCATTGCTCGCTGGGCAACTTTCAACCTTTGGACAACAGCGACCGTCAAGAGTCCACGTTTCACACCCGTACGTCATAACCGGGAGGACACACTGGTCATATATACGGGTCTTTAAATTCTGCGGAAGGTCAGACTTCAGGACGAATTTTAGTTTTCCAAAGGCAGCCCAACCCAGTTGAATTCGTCTCTCCACTGGCACACGTACGAAATATACAAACAATCACTCCGTATCCCGAGTCCCGACAACTGGGGTAAGCGGAGTAATCAAATACAAATACACCTTATTGCATGTACAATTATACCAAATACAAATATACCAATATTGGCATGAAGACAACCACCACATGGCTGTGGAAGGACCGTGCCAAGGTGATAGGTGGGTATGCTGTTAGCACGGATTTTTTTCCTTATGCCATAGTCGCCTTTTACGACATGCACGGGGAGAGATGCAGTGGGCCTATCCTTTTCAAACACCGGGCCACACACAGTACGAAATATCAAGTCTGCTTCTAGGTTCACTATTTAAATAGTTGAGTGGTCTGAACGATTTTTCGTCATATTTATATCCGCCGATACTTTTAGCGAAAATACTTTCTACATAAATCATCATCATCATCATATCATTAATTCAGCGTAAGTATTGTATTATTATACCTATATTCATTTGTGCTTAATATTTTCATGCGAGAAATATTATGTACACTATAATTAATTACATATGTATACATAAGTTACCTGTAAGTTAATTAGGGCCAAGTTTTTTCTCATCGAAATATAAATCAATTCTAGATAAAGTATATTTAATAATAATTAATAACATATGAATTACTCATTGAAATGAAGTATTCCACAAAACATCTAAAAGTCGGCCGTTTTAAAATAAGTCGTTTTATTTACTTACACCATCATGTCATTTTATACATAATACATATGTAATATGGAGTAAAGTTTTGACTTTTAATTCGTTTTAAACTTCGTCATCGTCGCTCGCGAGACGCGATGAAACTTTTCCGGGAAAGTTCAGATTCCCAACTCGCGAGACGCTCTACCCCCCCCCCCCCCTTCCCCTCCCCCTCCCCCTCCCCATCTCCCCGGGAAAACGTCTTAGCTCCGGACAAGTTCGCGCTTAATTTCAGCCAACTTTTGTGGAAGTTTCGCTTGTTTTCGTCTGCGAGCAGAGTTAGGTGTCAATTAGCTCCTGCGGCCAGCGGGGGCGCCTTAGGGGCTGTAGAGGGAGGAGGGGGGAAGTTTTTAAATATTGTTTGGATAATTCGGAAGCCCCCGGAAAGTTGGGCGGCTCGAGAGTTTGCTAATTTTGCGCGTGAAGTGATCAAGTTATATAGAAGTCGGAGAGCTCTCACGCTGAGCTTTACGCGATGTACTACATCTCTCAGTAAAGCCGACACTAGGGCACGTATTTTTGTTGCATCGAAATCAGTTACCTCGTAGGCTCGTAGACTTTCTTTCAGTCGACCCCAGGCGGTCGTCGATGGTGGTCATGTGTGTGTGTGATACTATGTGAACGCTAATCCGCTGATACTGTAAATATATTTCTAACACGCGTGATTTAACCCACTCCTCCCTTCACTCTTAGTAGGTATTTAATTTATTTTGTTGTTGTAAAAATTAATGTTTTGTAAATTTGGAAAAAAAATTGTGTAATTTTAATTTTATTATTTAACCTATAATTCGATAACCTATATTTAACATATAAAGTCGACTTTAGGGGCGTACCTGAAAAACCCCCAAATGTTTTATTGTTTTTTTACATTATTTTAAAATATTTTTATTGTATTAAGAAGACTCTTCTAGGTCCAAACTATGCAATTGTACTATTTTTAAACGCTGTAAATTAAATTTTCTAAAATTAAAAATTTTAAAGGCCTATCTTTTTGTAATTAAAGTTAAAAAATAAATAAAAACGTACGGACATAGATCTAAGCAGTTCCTTTAATATTAAAAATTACAGAGTAATATACTCGACTGAGAAAACAGACACGCACCATTGTATGGGAATTGGAGGCTTCCAGAGCGTTTTACCTTCTTTGTCTTCTGTTCTTGTTAGGTAACACTGGACTGAGAAGAGCTGGACGAAAAATACGATTCGATCAAACTTTCGATTCGACTTTAGAATCTGTAACGTTGTGGGCTGATTTTTAAAACAATGCTCTAGATTAATTATAGATGAAATGTGAAAATATATCCATTGATTTTAACATGCGAGAGTCTATACGCATTGGCTATGAAAATCGGCGTATGCACGCGTACATACTCGTACGTATTAATGTATGTAGTATAGGTGGGTGTTTCAGGATAGGCTTGAGAAACTTTAGGAATAGAAAGTACTCTATTCTTATTAGAAGAAAAAAATCCTTATCACTCAAATCGAAATTCCTTATTCTTTTTTTCATACAAAAACTTTAAAATCGTATTAAAAACTCGATGGACAGTGAGTCTGGGGAGATTTGGCAACAGTGCTGTCTAGGGAGATAGTTCAGTTCCCTTTTTCTTTTGATGTCATTCAAATTTAAGTGTTTGAAATTTACCTAAATGCAGTTCAATTAATAAGAATGTAAGCTAGGAATTTTATTTTTATTTGATAAAGTCGGACATTAACTGTCCACCAAATCTCGATGAAACTATTTTCACCAAAAAGTACTATAAAATGACCGAATCTGGGTAAAAGTTTCAGAGCTTTTCATCTTCAAATATGGACCCCTTTCAAACCCTGAAGTTACGAAACCTTATCCTGAAACACCCTATATGTGTGGACACACCAGTCGTATTCAACCACGTATTGGCGCATATAACGCACTGCCGCCGCCGCCATTACCGTCCCCGCCGGCGTCCACGCTACAATGCCGTCAACTGAAAGCCTCGTCGTAATGACGTGCGGTAGGCCCCGGCCGTTAGCCCCGTGCCACCACCCTCCAGCGACCCTCCCTGTGGAGAAGCGGGAGGCTAAACCGCCCTTCTTCCTTGGCCCTCTTTTACAATCTTACCCGCCGGCCGTCAGATGTGCCCCATTTTTCACTGCTTTCTCTCTGCCCGCATTTTCTTATGGGTTTTGGTCGTCGCTGTAGCGGCGGCATAACCATTTATAATGGCGTCGATTCGGAAAACGTTTTTGTGGACGTTCGTGTGTGTCGGATGTTTCGGTGATCGGCTGTTTATTCTTTGTATACGTAAGAGCTGAGCATTGATGTGAAATATACGGAAACTTCTATTTGTCAACATTGAAGCAAAGCACTGACATGGCACCTAGTTCAACCGGTGTTATGGGCTGACATCACGGATGTTGTAGTTTGCACTATCGTGAATGCGACGCGACCGCGCCCTCCGCGCACCCCTCTGACGCGCGGAAGGTCGCCACTCGACTTTTGGCGATTATACGGACAACCGTATCACACTATTTTATTTACATCACCTAACCTCTGTCCCACATTCATAGTAACAATCGAAGCGGTAAAATATAGATGTAGAGATAGCATTTAACCTGCAGCTACAATGTTTTTTGTTTATGGAAACTGACACGGTTGGCTACATCACCTACACTACAACATCCGTGATGTCAGCCCGTAACACCGGGTGAACTAGCTCAGTGCTTCCCTTCATTTCATGTCATGTCGGCACACCACAGCAGAGTAAGCAGAGTAATCGGTGTTGTGCTGCAAGTGCTCTTGTAAATTACAGCACAACACCGATCACCAAGTTTAGCAACGTATTCGGACAACTATCAGGCAGGCAGCAAGTAAGGCACGAATGCCCACCTGCTGCATGACTCGGTGGTAAGACCGCGTCAAGGTGAGGGGTAGCTAGCCTATCGCCCTTATGCACGGCATCTTGTCCTTATCCCTTAGTTGCCTTTTACGACATGCACGGGGAGAGATGCAGTGGGACTATTCTATTAAGTACCGACCCCACACAGTACTATCGGCCAGAGTGCCGAAAGTACATTCTACGATTCTAGCAGCAGAACCGTTTTAGGGTTATAGTTTGTGTGGGGCACGGCGGGGCGGCGAGCTTGTGGAGTCATACCATACCACCCCGCCACCACCCGAATTTTGCGTGTGTGTAGTATATGTGTTGCTTGTAGGTTCGAGGTGGAACCACCACTGAATATTGCATGCATTGCCGCAAAGCGGATTGTGAGAGGAATATATTAATGACGTTTATGCATATCCGAAGTAATTCTGTAATATAAATGTAAAAGCTGTCTGAATCTATATGAGGCGCGACATTTCCATAGCTCTCTTACGTCACGATCGCTCGAAAAGTAGACGATTACGTAACCACTCGAATCATTTATACCGTGTGGGGCTGGTATTTAATAAGAAATAGCCCAACTGTATCTCTCCCCATACATGTCGTAAATGCAAGGCGACTGAGGGATAAGGACGAGATGCCGTGCAGGCTAGCAACCTCTCACTTTGGCACGGTCCTTCCACCGAGTCGGGCAGTAGGTGGGTCTTTGTGTCTGAAATGCTGCTTGAGAATTATCTTGTTCTAATATTTTGCTAAACGCGCTGGTCGGTGTTGTGCTATAATTTCTTGCATTAAAGCACAACACCGATTACTCTGCTTGCCCCGATTGTCGGGATACAGCGTGTGGTATGTATCGAATCATTTATCTCGTTGCGAGGAAAAGTCGCTACACCACCGGCGGATGCGAGATCACGACTTCAAACCGTCCATCTCCAATCCCATTTCTCTTTGTTTTAATCCACTGAATTCCTCTTTGCGGTGTCTAGTTGCATTAGTGGCATCTCAGTTCGTTCGTCTGATGGGATGTCGATCCTCCCCCCCCCCCCCCCCCGCCCCTCCATCTGTCCGCCCCCCACCTCGCCCCTTCGGCCGCCAGGGCCGGCTCCAGTTGCGAGTTTTATTAAATTTTTCAGCGCCCCTGACAAGATGATTTATTGATTCAGTTTTTGTTGTCAAAGCCTCGAGCCTCTCCACTTTTTAATTAATCAAAGTAATAACACTTGGGACGAAGGTTCGCCTTAAATTGCGTTGTAAGTTTTATTAAACTTTCCTCTATATTATGCAACATTATACCTTCTTCGAGGAAAATTTATTGGTTCTTCGTCGAGCTACGCCATGTTTATGAAACAAGTAAGCTCAAGGTTACAAAATGTACATACCTAAAAATGTACCCACGTATTTATAGGAACATTTTAGTCGTCATCATGACATGACTCTAAATAGCGTTCTTATTTTTAGGGTTCCGTATCCGTTCGATACCTTATTTTATTACTAAGCCTACGACATATTTATGTGCGTCTATGCGTCCGTCTCTGTCCTACCTGTATCTTTTGAACCGTAATAGTTAGCCGGTTGAAATTTTCACAGATCATGTGTTATTATGGCGGATATCCTAAAAAATAACATAAAAAAACAAAAGTCAAATAGGGGGGTCCCCATACAGGAAACGTATTTTTTCGACGTTTCTTTTTTGTTGAGATTTTGCTCTATCGTAAAACGGTAATACAAGCAAACTTCAAACTTGGTGTGATTCTCTAGCAAACTCTAAATTAAAACAACAAAAAACAATATTATATTGAGTGGTGGTACGAAACCCTCAGTCCAACTCGCACATGTTCGGTTTTTAAATCCAGTCCCCTTTCAGAACTTTCCATCACCGATGCACTAAAATTGAACTATTGATTGGCGATTAATCGTAATAGTGAATGGTCGGCCAGACAGCGCCAACGGTGCGGCGGGCGACGCAGCGTGAGTCCGCATGACTCGGCTCTTTCCATCCGACTCTACCGATAGACCGGGCGACTCAGCACATAGCTCGGGCGACTCAGCACATAGCTCGGGCGACTCAGCACAAAGCCCGGGCGGCTTGAGCTCAGCAGATACGGCCCGAGTCAGCATTACGGGCTTCATTCGGAGTTCTGTGTTATCCTCTTGGATGTGAGACAGCGTGGCTTCGTTTCTGACATCTTTGCCTTCGGTGCGGGGTGAAATTGGAATTAGCCAAGCCGCAGTTGCCAGATGGCTGCGAGGATGGTTGAATTCAGGGCTTACATTTAGATAATTTGTACATAAATGTATGCATACGTATAAGGATATTATACTTCACACTAACAAGTCCGGAACGCATCCAAGCAACTTCGAGCAAAAGCAGATAACATTTTATTTTTTCATTCGTTTGTTCATGGAAAGGACAGAAAGGTTGACTGGAAAACAAACACGACTATAATGTAAAATATGGCTATAAGTAACCAATACATACTTAATTAAGAAAATAATTAAAAGATAATCATATTACTTTAAGTGAGCTAAACTTGTAAACTAATTGGTTTCTCGGAAACGGCTCTAACGATTTAGATAACATTTTGTATTTAGATAATGTTATTTTTTTCAAGTTTTTCTAGATAGGTGTACACGCCGAGCAAAGCTCAGGTAGCCCAGGTACTATAATAACATGTAAATATAATATGCGAAATATACGAAACTAAATCATGAATGTATTTCTGCACAATAAATATTTTTATTTGTTAATTACATATACATACATACATATCACACACGCTGAATCCCGACAATCGGGTTAAGCAGAGTAATCGGTGTTGTGCCATAGGGAAGTATCGCTTCCGCAAATACGAGTACATTGGTAGGAAGGGGTGAATGACCGATATTCTCAGACTGGAGCGCACATACTATACGCACTTGACCCTCAGTTAGTAATGCAATCAAATAATTTGTACCGTGTGGGGCCGCTGGTACTTTAAAAGAATAGCCCCACTGCATCTCTCCCCGTGTATGTCGTAAAAGGCGACTAAGGGATATGACTCCCTTCTTATATTACTAGGTGGTAGGGTTTAACCCGCCCGGGTTGGTACCACCGCACTGAATGAAAGATCGGTCGAAACGGCTATGTAAATAGTTTGTGTTTTCCGTCCAGTTCAGTGTAGCCGGCACGACCGAAGGGAAGCACTGACGTGGTACCAAGTTCACCCGGTGTTATGGGCTGACATCACGGATGTTGTAGGTGATGTAGCCAACCATGTCAGTTTCCATAAAAAAAAATAATGTCTTATACGTTTTGTCTCACGTTCTTGTATGTTTTGTCAGCAGGGTCGCGAGAGTAGCAAGGGCGCCGCGCCCGCGCCGCCGCCCAACCGCAAGAAGACCGCCGCGATCAAGAACAACGGCCAGCTCGCGGCTGCCCTCGAGCCCCCGCCGCCACCGCCGCCTCCGCCGCCCCCGCCCCCCGCACCACCAGACACTGCCGATAAAGGTTGGTCATCTCATTATGGTGTTTAATAATTATTAGGTACTTATAATTGTGTGCCTTATATTTGTCAGCCTCGATAGTTCAGTGGAGCAGACAGTCGACTGTCGTCGCTATTGATGGTTAAGCAACGCTGGGCGCGGTCAGTACTTGGATGGGTGACCGCTCGACCGTTGGAGGCTGACCGTGGTTCGGATTCCACGTAAAACTGTAGGTCCCTTCCCTTCTTACCTTACTAGGTGGTAGGGTTCAACCCGCCCGGGTTGGTACCACCGCACTGAATGAAAGATCGGTCGAAACGGCTATGTAAATAGTTTGTGTTTTCCGTCCAGTTCAGTGTAGCCGGCACGACCGAAGGGAAGCACTGACGTGGCACCAAGTTCACCCGGTGTTATGGGCTGACGTCACGGATGTTGTAGGTGATGTAGCCAACCGTGTCAGTTTCCATAAAAAAAAAACTTAGGCTGTGCGAGCGAAGCCGCCGACAAAAGCTAGTAATTTAGATAAAGAAGACTTGACATATTGACACACTGCCGTCGCATTGGCTGTCGGTTCTTCTTCTGACCTCTGCCTTCTGCAAACTGCAATACGCTACAGGTCGGTTAACTAAAGCTGGCACGTACACAGTACTCACACAGATGCAATTGCCCGCGTGCGAGTGAGACAGATCGGGTTTTCGTTATGCGTATGCAGTGCGACGTCTCACTCGCACGCGGGCAATTGCATTGGTGTGAGTACTGTGTACGTGCCAGCTTTAGTTAACCGACCTGCAGGTCTATTCTTGTAAATTCTGACAGCGGAATCAGCGCCTATGTGGCGCTGAGAGCCGCCGCTTTGGTAAGTGGCTCTCAGCGCCACAACAGCGCTGATTCCGCTGTCAGAATTTACAAGAATAGACCTGCTGTACGCCTGCCTCGCGAACAAGCCGTCTTATGCATCATGCATGAACCAACTTGTGCCAGCGCTTAAGTTTAGAGCCCTCTCCATTTCAACGTTTGATAAAGTTTGAAGTGCTTCTAAACATTTCCGTGGCTAATTTATACCCAACTACTAGGTGTCGCTCAGGCATTCAACTGAGAACATTTCACATAAGGTATTCCATACCTTATGTGGTAAGGCATATTACTTGATAACATTTGTAACATTATTATTACACGTAAATATAAATAATTATCTTCATCCGCCTTTTTAGAGTTTTCGGCATCACAGTGCCGGTTTCCTATCCTGCTCCCGCCCCAGGAGAAGCCCCCTAGAGGATATTCTTTTGGCTGCGCGAGTCCAGGTCTTGAAGGTTTATGTCATAAATTGTGTAACAATCAAGGAAATATTTATGTTAGCTTGCTTCTGGAGAATATAAATTTTAATTTCTGCTTCCAGTTGGCTGACATATTTATTACATACCTATACATGTACTAATAAATAATAATAATAAATTAATACTAAATACAATACTAATAATAAATCTGGGATGCTCATGGAGTAAGTTACTTTGTTTTATTAACCCCCGACGAAAAAAACGGAGGGGTGTTATAAGTTTGACGTGTGTGTGTGTGTGTGTGTGTGTGTGTGTGTGTGTCTGTCTGTGGCATCGTAGCTCCCAAACGGATGGACCGATTTGGATGCGGTTTTTTTTATTAGGAAGCTTGTTTAATCGGGATGGTTCTTAGCTATGTTTTTAATCAAGTAATAAAGTAATTAAGTAATAAAAAAAATAATTATCTTAAAAAGTGGACCGATTTGCATTCGGTTTTTTTTAAAAAGCTTCAAATAAAAGTTAAATTACAAATTTAAAAAACCCCCGACTCTTAAAAAGTCAAAAATAATTTCCGTTTACTTACTTAAAGGAGTCGGGGGACCGCTAAGTAAATTAAATATAAAGACTCAAAAGTTGCGCGGGAATTCACTTAGCGGTCTACCGACTCCTTTAAGTAAGTAAACGGAAATTATTTTTGACTTTTTAAGAGTCGGGGGTTTTTTAAATTTGTAATTTTTGAGATACTGCGTTATTAGACTCTATGTATCATACTTAAACTAAATTGACTATTTTTATAAATCGTTCCTGTGTGTATGCATGTTTCTCCATAACTATTGAACTGATCATTCGAATTCTTTGAAACTTACACACATTTAACTACATGTGACACAGGATAGGCTAAATAAAATTCAGTTCCGGTTACGCTAAGATGTGGCTCTCATATCCGATCTCGAATTGTTCCGCGAGCCGAAATAAAGTTAGCGGGCTTACTTATTTTCTCTTTTATAAATACGAATTTCACGCGAGCGAAGCCGCGGGCAAAAACCAGTATAAGTACCTATATAATATTAGTACAGATATAAAAGTATAACATATACATTTATGTACTTATTGTAATACGAATTAATGAACCTAAACCAAATTATAAAATTGTTAAATTTGAAACGCTTTCAAGAATACTATATACTCAAAATTACTAAAATAGAATGAAATTAAAATATAAATTAAAAGTACCTATCCAAAACAAACAAACCTTAAAAATAATTAGTCTCTCGACTACTCTCGAGAGGTCATAGAGTCATACTTATTGTATTTGTTGTAGTTTTATAAGAATAAAACTTTTTTTTCTTTCTCTCTTTATAAAGTGTAAAATTTTTACAGCAGAACTTTAACGCTATCAAATTCT
Source organism: Nematopogon swammerdamellus (assembly GCA_946902875.1). Classification (NCBI taxonomy): domain Eukaryota; kingdom Metazoa; phylum Arthropoda; class Insecta; order Lepidoptera; family Adelidae; genus Nematopogon; species Nematopogon swammerdamellus. The sequence goes on from OX336345.1 coordinate 18,881,644, forward strand.
CGAGTGGTTCATCCAAGGATTAATCCCTTTAGATTTTCTTCCCCAAGTTTGTATGATTTCTTAATCGATTACCAACTCCAACAGTGCCTAGAGCAAACTCCGCTTCTTCATTACTTACTTACAGACTTGACATAAAACCCGATTGTTATCGCCTCGCAGAGTTTCGAATTCCTCCAATCTCCAACCTCGGGCGACAATGCCTACTCGAAATAACCAGATTCGTTCAAGTTAGATTGAAAATACTGTTTCACTTCGCTTGTGTAACTTGAAAATTATTGTTATCTTTCGTAATGAAATTCTGAGTGCGCTTCCAACTTGGAAAGGTCAGAGAAATCGTTCAGACCGCTATGGGCTTTGAGGAAAAAAATAAATTAAAACCTTCACAGCCCAGAGTGACGCACGAGGTTGAAAAAAACACTGCATCTATTCTGTCGTCGGGATTACTGAAGCAGACTATCACATGACCTGAACTGAAGTCCAGCTTGAACGATGAGTTCATTTGACCGGAAAAAACTACTTACTTGTTGACGCCCTATGATGGACGAAGGCTATCGGTCGTGCAAGACAAGGGGTGAATCCGAGGGTGAATCTGAACAACTTACTCGATCCCAGCTTTGTAGATACCGAATCAACAAAATATGATATCAATATCATCCATTACTATTAAAAATCAAAGTGTTTATTTATCAATGTGTCTACATTTGCTTTGTACATAAAAATACATGATGCACGACAAATAATACCTTACCTATTATGTATCGGCGAGGTCGTATAATTTGTTGGGCACGCCTAATCTGGCCCTAGGGCTGTTTCATAGGTGACATTGTTTGGTCAAAACACTGATTATATTCGGGTAAGTGCTCTATTTTTAGGGTTCCGTAGCTCAAAAGAGAAAAAAAAATGAACCTTTATAGGATCCCTCTCGTGTCGGTCTGGCTGTCTGTCCCGTCTGTCACGGCTTATTTTCTCCGAATCTACTGGACGAAAAAAGGTATGAAATTTGGTACATAATCATATACATACATACATATATTGATGTCCCAATCGCGGACGTGTAGCCTAAATGAACGAATTTTTATTTAGGGGATACATAAAGATTCCCCCCCATACTACTGAAACTATTGCTAGTGAGTGCGATAATGGTTGTTTGTTAACCTCAGGTACTTTGTTTCATTTGTTCGTTCTGAAATCCAGCGCGAGCTGGTTTCAAGTAATCCTAGCTGCTGAAAGCTGGGCATATGCTGAGCCCCTATCTTCAAAAACAAAACAAAAATCTGTTTATGATCTTGCTCTCAAGCTGTATTTTCAATCTACTGTAGGCGGTGTTATTATGTGGATAGTCACTAAATGCTTGTAAAAATTACTATGAAAAAAAATATTTGTTGTCTGTAAAGTCGGTTTACGGACGATAGTTTTACGTGATGACGTCATAAAGTAGGTATATAAAGTGCGAAGTCAGATACAAAATCAGTTTCGGCGGATATTTACCATGTAAAATTAATTTAAGTACATGATAAAGATGTGATAATAACTAATAAAAAATATGAGAAAATTCCGACTATTAATTTTTGTTTAATTTATATCTAAAAAACCTAAATAAAAAGCCAATAATATTAATTATCAATATAAACATTGTGTTGGGACTCAAACCTACATAACGCCATCTACATGTACAACGTTGCAACATCTACCTAACTGCGAAATGAAGAATACCGCTGAAGTATTTCATTTACTATTGACGCTAGATGTGGACGCTAGATGTCGCTCTATGAAATCTTCACATACTGTTGACAAAATTTGCAGCGATAGGTACATGGTCAACTAGCCCGCGTGGTTATAAAGACGTCTGGTCGATGATGGTGGCAGGGACGCGGGTTCGAGCCTCGCAAAATACGGAGAAATATATTTTGTATTTCCTACTATTGTATATGCCTCTCTATCGCGCTCTCGCTTGCACACACAGGTCTCTATCGCGCTCTCGCTTGCACACACAGGTTTAGATGGAACGTGACACTTCTTCGTGCGTGCAGCCGGTGTTCATGAATTTATAAGACGTGACGTCATCACGTCAAAAAAGCCCTGCGAAGTTTCTTACCGGTTCTTCTTCATGGGCGTAATCGAATCGGATAGAACAAATTGTAACAAATTCGAGTACAGTCATCCTGTCTAATGAATGCTTAATAAACAATATACAACAATATACAATATACAATATACAATATCCCTTCACATACACGCTGTCGCTAAGCTATCGCTATATTAATTATAGCAATGTATAACGCTACCAAAACTTGTAGACCAATGGCATTAGTGTTAGTGATAATATGTACAAGTGTACGCGCTGAGTGCATCTATTAGTGTGCCGAGCACCGCAGTGGCGTTCACGCACTCACTAACTAACACTAATGCCATTGGTCTAAAAGTTTTGGTAGGGTAGTATGTGTAAACAAACGCGCTAGTGTAAGTGTGCCATTATTATTATTCTTATGAAATAATCAGAATGGAAGGTAAATATGTCGGATACAAGCGACTAAAATGCTAAACACTACCGACATACAAAATTCCTACTAACTCATAAATCGGGGTCACTAGTTAATTATTCAAGGCACCTCTCTCTTTACTGTGTCCTTCCGTCGTCGCCCCCTCTCAGGCGGAGACAGCTGCGAAGGCCGCCTCCCCTCCCTCTTCCGAGGAGGATCCTCCTCAGGGTCCGGGAGTGAGAGTTTGAATGTGCCCCCCCCCCCCCCCCCCCGCCCTCCTCCCTCTCTTTGAAAGCACGCGGCGAAATTGCGCCGAGCTCATGGAGATAAATTAACGTGGTCTCGTGCGGTGCGGTGCCTTGTTGGTTATGAAGAGTGAGGGTTGCCGAGGCATGGGGAGGGGGAGGGGGGGGGAGGGGTTTAGCGGTGTATCGAAGGGTTAATAATTAGAGGAGATGAGGGCGAACGTGTTGTTTTAACGTGTTTTAGCTCGGGATGTGTAGGTACGGAGAAACTAGACTACAATTTATCAAAATACTATCGACAATCGTGCATAATATGAATTTGTTGCGTTGGGTGCGATTCTATTACGATTTGTATATGATTTAGTAACCCTGAGGAGATTTCAATTACGCCTTACATACATAGACAACGTCACGCCTGTTTCCCGGTGGTGGGGTAGGCAGAGACAACGGATCTCCACGTGCCACGATCCACACCTCCTCCACGATCCGCCTCCTCTTCCACTCTCATAATGTTCTTCATGCATGCTCGTCGGTTACGGGTACTACGCACTTGACCCTTTTTGAGCACATATGTCCGATCCTGGTCCAAGTACGTGCGTCTAGGGGTACGTAGGTACATAATTTAATTTACGCCTTCTGCCTAATATATTGAGAAATTACAGGGACGATTATGTCACACTGTTCCTCAGGTTTTTGATTTCCAAAAATTCACTTTTTTACCTCATTTCCATTCAATACGACATTATGAGAAAATTTGGACACCGCCTCGCGGTCTACGAACCTGATACTTGTTAAAGGGGTAGCGACTAGCGAGGGGGTAGGTATTTATAGGATCGCGGAACAGGCTTCTCATTTGACATTACAAAGGTAACTATGTCATTATCGTGTTCCCAAAGGCGAGTAGACTCAATTAATATAATATATTATTATAGAGGCAAATATTGATGTTATGTAAGTATGTTATATATGTATATACTCGTATAATATATTTTGACACTACGGACTTATTTTGTAAATAAACTCTGCAGGCAGAGTCCCGAAGATCAGCTGTATGACTTCCAGGGAATAATTTACAATTACTTCTCCGAATTGTACCCTGTTCGCTATCACCACAACCCAATGGAAAGAGAAAACACTTTCAAAGCAAAGCTTAGGAGAAGGAAGAGAGAGTTGATAAAGCAGCTAAGGAAGGCTAAAGCCTCAGGAGACAGAAATCTATGCCACCAATTAGCCAGAGCGATGAGATCTATCCTAAAACTCATCCAGAAAGTAGCTGAGCAAATTACGGTTGCTGGCAATGAATTTCGAAAGGCTCAGAATATAGCAGCTTTCGAGAAGAACCCCTTTTACTTCGCCAAAAAAGCTTTTAAGGAACAGCAGGGTACAATTAGGTTAAGTACGGACGAGATGTTCAACTACTTTAAATCCACATATACCACCCCGGAGGCAGATATAACTTACAGGGATCCACCAGCTCCAAAACCCAAAGAACCTGCTCTAGCATTTGATGCTGATTCACCGACGATGGAAGAGCTGGAATACCACATAAAAAGGAAACCAAATAGTTCCGCCCCGGGACCCGATGGCATACCATACATCATATACAAAAAATGTCCATCAGTGCGGAAACACATGTTGAACATCTACAAAAGAATTTGGACGAACAGAGAAGTGCCAGACTGTCTTGGTAAAGCGGTGTTTGTTCTTCTACCAAAAAAGAAAGAAGTTACTGATCCCAAGGATATTAGACCTATAGCCCTTACGAACACAATTTCGAAAATATTCTTCTCCATTATACAGGCCAGACTACTCAAACATATGTGTACCAACGACTACTTACCGAAGAAGTACCAGAAAGGTTTTCTCCCAAGAGTTGCAGGGTGTCTCGAACATAATTCTTTGCTGACTGAATGTCTTAGAGATGCAAGGAAGAATGAGAGACAATTAACTGCCACGTGGTTAGACTTTGAAAACGCCTTCGGTTCGGTGCGCCATGAGTTACTATTAAAGGCGCTAGAGTGGTATAATGTGCCACCTCTGATCTGTAATATAATAGCCTCCTACTACAAAAAACTTTCCTTTGTAATACAAGTAAAAGGCGAAACGGAGAAGATACCGGAAATTCGTTACGGCATAGGACTTTTCCAGGGTTGCTGCCTCTCTCCTGTTACATTTAACATTGTTATCAACATTCTAATTGATACGCAGGTTCAAATATGGAGACACATATATGGCGGCCATCCTGGCATTTGCGGATGATATTACGCTGTTAACCCGCAATCCAAAACAAAATCAGGCGCTTCTTAAGGTGGTAGATGACTATTGTGAATGGACTAAAGGGATGAAGATAAAACCAGCGAAGTGCTACTGTTTGAGCTTAACCAGGAAAGGTTCAAAGTTTACCTCGAGCAATCCAGGTCTGACAGTAGCCGGAAAACCAATCGCAACCGTGGCTGATGAAGCTCCTTTTAAATTCTTGGGCAAAAGGATCACCAGCAGAGGAAAGGAGCATCCTACTGATGATATTGTCCAACTTTTCGAAGAGAGCCTCCGCCAAACTGACAATCTTCCCCTCCTGGGTACACAAAAGGCATGGATTTACGATAACTACCTGACATCAAAACTTTCATGGCCATTTCTCGTCTACGACTTCACAAAGCAAAACCTGACTAAATTAGACTCGTATGTGACCAGATTCCTGAAATCATGGTTTGGACTGGCTCACCCGGCTGACTCGTCAACGCTATACAGATCTCACAATAACTTTGGACTGAACATTAAGAAACCGTCGATATTTTATCAAAAGGCGAGAATAGCCAAACGATGTATACTCAAAGACTCCAATGATAGCGCTATTCAAGCCTTACCCAACACATCACTATCAGATGAACTGGAATCGAGACTCGACTTCTACAAATCATTCCAAGTTGGTACACGCACCAATAGATCTGGATTGGGCATAGAAACAGCAAAGTCTGATAAAGAAATACTGAAAGGTTTTGCTCAGGAGGACATGGAACAAGGCTTCAAACTTCACGCCTTAAACCTAGAAATGCAGAATGATTGGCTAACAGTGGGTGACTTCTGCATCCCTCCTGCATTGAAGTGGAAATCCATAATATACAACTGGTCCCCTGAGCTGCTTAAGTTCTACTTAAATGCATTCCAGCTTACTCTCCCCGACCCGAGTAACCTAGTTAGATGGGGGAAATCTACAAATAAACTATGCCCGTCATGTAAGGAGTTCGTAGGCACGGCCAAACATTTGTTATGCGGATGCAAAATACTACTTGAGCGAGGCCAGTATTCCTACCGTCATGATAAAGTCCTCCAAATCATCAGAGAGGCCATCAACCTGTCAATTGCACGGACCAGGAAAGGGCAAACCAGTAGCGGCTTCCAGAAGGTCAACTTTGTGAAACCTGGAGCCAATAAGCTGCCCAAAGATAGGACTAAACCTTCTTCAATTTTGGGAGCAGCAAAGGATTGGGAATTGTTGATGGACACACATGAGAAGCATTACCAAATGCCTTCGGAAATCTGTACCACAGCATTAAGACCGGATATACTCATATTCTCAAAAGCGACAAAGCATGTAGTACTTGTTGAACTTACAGTTCCATGGGAAAGTAACATACCGAAGGACCACAACATCAAGCTTACTGATCTCTTCGCTGTGGAAGTCGGAGCAAGAGGACTACCAGCGAAGTCGCTCTACAGTCTCTTCAAGAATCTAGGGCTCCCAAGATCGACGCTAAGCTCATATATGGAGAGAGCTTCGAAAACGTCACTGGAAGCATCCTACAGAATATGGATAGGTAGAGAGAGGGAGGTCGAGAGCGGGACTGGTGGTTTCCCCGCGTCCTAGTCAACGCAGACTAGCTGACGAGGGCTTGATGCGAGCCGAAACGTGAAGCATGCGCGGGAAATTTAGAGTGGCCACTCGCTAGTCCCGGCCTCGATTGATACCCTCCTCTACTGCCGATGGGCCCGGATATGTTCGGTGAAGCCATCGTAAGCTTAGATCCACACCTTCCTTCTTTAATATACTTATTTAAAAAAAATAATTAATGTAAAATGTAAAAAAGACATTTTTCTTAATCGTTCCAGTTTCAGGCCAGGAACAATAAAATTTTCCAACACATAGATCTCTTTCTTTCAGAAATTGTGAAAAACCACAATTTTAGTTTTATTAGTATGGAATAGAAAGAATTTGATTTTTTTTACCAACTTACACGTGTTACATCATAATGGTAATGAAGACTTTTTTGTTACTGTTATGAAACTGAATCGATTAGGCTATTAAAGTCAACCACCTATTTTTTTTATTTAAATACATAAAAAAAAAGCCCCAGGTCCAAAAAAAATTATATAGGTTTTACTCCCTATATGATACCGAACCTCCCCTTAGCGTACTATTAACTAATTTTGAAAGACCTTATATATAATACAAGGTCTTTCATTAGTAGGTAACTTTACGCTAAGGGGTGTATGTGTATCAGATACTGATCACGTTCCCATACCCATTTTTTTTTTACGATATCGAATACCTACCCATGCTATGAAATAATTTTTCAATAAACTATTATTTTAAGTAGGATGGGTAGGTATTTGATATCCGAAAAAAATAGGTATGGGAATGTGATCAGTATCTGATACACATACACACCTTAGCGTAAAGTTACCTATTAATGAAAAACCTTATATAATATAACAAGCTGGACAGCGCTTCAATAGTCCTCAAATCTTCTGGTCTGGCTGAGCTTCAAACTGGTTTTTTATTAAAACTATTCACGGAATTTTTATCAAGCCACATACATACATACATATCACACACGCTGAATCCCGACAATTGGTATAAGCATAGTAATCGGTGTTGTGCTGCAAGAACTCTGGTAAATTACAGCACAACACCGACCACCACGTTTCGCAAAGTATTCGAACAAGATTTAATCGATCAAGCAGCAAAGTAAGGCACGATGACCCACCTGGTGACCTGCTGCATGACTCGGTGGAAGTACCGTGCCAAGGTGAGAGGTGGCGATCCTGTCACCCTTTAGCACGGCATCTTCTCCTTATCCCTTAATCGCCTTTTACGACATGCATGGGGAGAGATGCAGTGGGGATATTCTTTCCACATACTAACCGAAATATGTCAATACTCGTATGTATGCGTGTATACCTACATAGTATAACATAACGCCATGTCGACAGAGCAGGATGGAGTGCATCCATTTCAGTGGGTACATACGTACATACATATCACACGACAAACACACACACAGTCGGGCCGACTGAATGGAACGCGAGCTGCATTCAATTTGCACTATGTTGATTTTGGTTTCAAATCTCATTTCCCGCCGCCGCATTCTCTCCGCTTTGCCCGCGCGGTCCTCTTTGGCCGTACTCGTCGTTTCCCATTGCCCGTTTGCCTCAATATTACGGGATACACGAAGGATAGATACAGCAACGGCGGAAAAGGGTAAGCCTAACACGCATAAGCATATAGGTAACCACGAGCAATGCATTCGTTCGTTGATCTATCTAGGTCGAAAAGATGCACGGAGAATAGAGGTAGAGGTAGAGGAGAGAGAGGTATTCGTTCATCGATCTACGAGTATGTCGGAAATATGCACAATATGTGTAGGGAAAAGTGTTTTTTTGTTGATCTATCTAGGTAGGAAAGATGTGCAATATATGTAGATAATGTAGAGAAAAGTATTTGTGCTTGATCTATCTAGGTCGGAAAGATGCACAATATAGGTAGAGAAAAGTATTCGCTTTTTTATCTATCTAAATCGGAAAGATGCAAAATATATGTAGAGAAAAGTATTTGTTCGTTGATCTATCTAGTTTGGACATGTGCACGGAGAATAAAGGTAATAAAGTAGAGGTTGTTGCTTGCTCTAATTTCTAGTAAAAAGTTAAATTACAAATTTTATAAACCCCCGACCCTTGAAAAGTCATTAAATTACAAATTTAAAAAACCCCCGACCCTTAAAAAACCCCGACCCTTAAAAAGCCAAAAATAATTTCCGTTTACTTACTTAAAGGAGTCTGGAGCCCGCTAAGTAAATTCCCGCGCAGTTCTGAGTTTTTATATTTTATTTACTTAGCGGTCCCCCGACTCCTTTAAGTAAGTAAACGGAAATTATTTTTGGCTTTTTAAGGGTCGGGGTTTTTTAAGGGTCGGGGGTTTTTTAAATTTTTAATTTAACTTTTATTTCAAGCTTTTTAAAAGAAACCGCATGAAAATCGGTCCACTTTTTAAGATAATAATTTTTTTTATTACTTAATTACTTGATTACTTGATTACAAACATAGCTAAGAACCATCACGATTAAATAAGCTTCCTAATAAAAAAAAACCGCATCCAAATCGGTCCATCCGTTTGGGAGCTACGATGCCACAGACAGACACACACACACACACACACACACACGTCAAACTTATAACACCCCTCCGTTTTTTTCGTCGGGGGTTAAAAAATAACCAACCGTTTACCTATCCTCTCCGTGGAAAACATGTCTTCAGAAATCAGTTTATAATCAGAATCAGTCTATAATCAGTTAAATCCGATGCATCAACCGGCATCGATGTCAGGTGTCGTCGTGTGGCTATTGTTTGAGCCCCCAAATAAACATCGGGGCCCGACAATGCAGAGAGCGACGACGGGCGCGATCGGAGGAGGGGAGGGGATGTCGACGCGGGTTACTCAGGCTATCGGTTATAGTGATTTATGTAGACGGGGGTAGGCGGGGGGTTGGGGGCGGGGGGAGCCACACGCCCCCGCGCAGCCGACGCGCCAGGGCGGGCGGGTCACGCGCCGCGCTGCACGAAACACAACATCCGGCGTGCTGGGCGGCGGTGTTGCGAAGTTGACTCGGCCTCGATGGAATGCTAATATTCGTTTGTACAGAGATCGATTGCGGACTGACAACTTCGCGAGTGATCTTGACCGAGAAAGATTTCGCGAAGTTTGAACTGTTACTACCTACGCATACGAGAGTGGTCGGTGCATCCACGAAGACAACCTGAGATTTTTTTTTATATAGATTTATGTCGAAATCTTATACGCCGTACCTCCGGTTAAGCTTAGGCTAATAGTTGGCATTTCTCATACAGTTGACAAGGTTCAACCAATCAAGGCAGGTAAATTTTATTCAGAAAAAAATTAATTCTTAGCTGTAGTACAAATATTCTTGATTCAATCAAATTTTGCGGAAGACCGAAATTTTTGGATGAAGTAAACATTTTCTTAAGTGCCTAAATGTTTTATTATATCATACATTCTATAAAACCAAAAGTTTTTTTTTTTGCTTAAATAATAAAATAAAATAAACCTAAACCGTATTACAGCGTTCCCTCTTTGAATTTCCAGGCTTATGCGGCTTATGAACAAAGCCTTCTTAAGTTACGAAAATTTTCTAGGTTCAAGAAAAATCCTATTACTTTAAGTGAGCTAAACTTGTATATATATATATTTATATATTTCTTTATTTATTAGCAGTTCGCCGATGACTTTTGCAAAACTCCAGAGCGTCCGATGACAAGTGCCAAGTGTCTCAACGGCAAGTGCCAGAAACTCTAAAGTCGTATTTATTTATTTTGTTTTTGGCCTCAGTGTTCGCGGCTGCCCCGGTCGACGATGTGGACAACACTTTATTGCACATAATTATAAGTCAATAACGTAATTGGTCTTCCTACACTCCGTTTTTCTGTCCATGGCCGCCAGTGTAGGACACGGTTACTCCAACGGTCATTGCCTCTTCGGCTGACGTGCCCAGTCCACTGCCGCCTGAGCTTAGCCACCCAGTGTCTAATATGGATTAATTTACTACCCGCCAGGTGGTATGACGGCATCCAGCACTTCGACGGAAAGCAGTGATTCCGTACCTATGAAGACCGGGAGGATTGGGGGAAAATTGAAGAGGCTTATGTCCAGCAGTGGACGCACATACACGCCGACTGACTGACATAAAATTGAGAAACAAGAAATACAAGAATGGGCAGAGGCGAACCTATCTCTATGTGAATTCTTGCAAGCAACCTTTGTGTGATGATTTTTTTTTAATGTATTCCGGTATGTTTGGCTGAATCGGAGGGGCCAAAGCACATGCTCCGACCAGCCAATATCATCTCCGAGAAGGTAGGTGCCATACCGGAGACTTCCCTAGATTGCTGACTATTCTGGACTAGAGGAGAACACAACCGAGGCTCATATGCGGCCATCTTACATCCAGTACGGTGGTACTAACCCAGTCGGCTATAACTTAAGCCTAGCACCTAGTAATGGGCAAGGGAAGGGACCTACAGTTTTACACCGGTCGAACCGAACGGTGAAGAAACAGGTTTTTCTTCATTGGTACACGCCGACGGGATTCGAACCTCGGACCTCTCACATGAGAAACCTCACATGAGAAACCGATGCCCAAACCGCTCGGCCTCCCGCCGCTTGTGAGCGGTGATGATGAGCGAAGATATGTATGGTTAGAGGTTAGTTATAAATGTACGGGTGACTTTGAACGGAGATGAAGGTTGAAATGTTGTATGAATGAAGAGCAAAACTTGCCAGACAGAAAGATCTAGCTAACAATTATTCCACGATTGAATCGAGAGCAAACTTTCCGAATTCACCGTAAGCTATGAATGGGGTGACAAGTTTGGTTTGTATATGTGCTTTGTAAATTATTAGTCAGAGAAAGTTTATTTCTTTCAGGTAAGCCCGACAACGTGCTCCATACTTAATTGTGAGTGCTTACTTTATTATTATTTTTCAAATGGTCTGATAAATATGGATGATAGGAGACAAACGAAAGAAAATGGAGCGAATGTGAGTGGAAGTGTCGGGAAGGGTCGCCCTAGACTCTAGACGTAAGTATCTAGACCAGGTCGGGCGTGTGCTCAAAAAGGGTCAAGTGCGTAGTACCCGAAACCGACGACCATGTATGAAGAATATTATGAGAGTGGAAGAGGCGGCAGAGGTGTGTCAGGAATCAGGATCGTGGCACGTGGAGATCCGTTGTCTCTGCCTACCTCACCGGGAAACAGGCGTGACTGCCCCACTGGGAAACAGGCGTATGTATGTATGTATGTATGATAAATAGAAAAGGGTCCTAACATTCCGCGATCGAAAAAATACGATAAACTCTTCTCTAAAAACCGAACACTTTATTTATAGCCAACAACGCCCAAATTGCGCCCCCGTTCGTGATCTTAAACATACCTGGGCGCGGGCAGAATTTGAATGGGTGACCGTAGCACCGTTGCGGTTGACCGTGGTTCCGATTCCACGTAAAACTGTAATTCTCCTTATTCTTATTAGGTGGTAGGGTTTAATTTTAACCCGCCCGGTTTGGTACCACATCAATGAATAAAATGTCGGTCGCTGTGTAAATAGTTCGCGTTTTTCGTCCAGTTCAGTGTAGCCGGCGCGACCAAAGGTATGCACTGACATGACACCTAGTTCATCAAGGTGTTATGGGGGCTAACATCACGGATGTTGTAAGTGATATTGGCAACAGTATCAAGTTTCCATAAAAAAAAACAAAAATCCTCTGATGCCGCTAACTAAAGATTCGCTCGGAAGTGTATAATCTCTTCTTCTGAATACGTGAGATCATCCTAATATTAATGGAACTATAAACCGACCAAGTGCGAGTCGAACTCGCGCACCGAGGGTTCCGTATCGCCATGTCATGGTCAGCGCCACTCACGCAATCTATGGCGTGTTTATGAAATGCTTCATATTAGTTAAAATTCATGATTAAATAAAATGCTTCATATCCTTTTCGGTAGATGGTGTGGCGCGCATACACTTTTTAGTTTCTTCTATAGCCCCGTGAATTTTTTACTTTTTGTTATTTTTATTATTTGTTGTTATATGGGCCATAATAAATAACACATATTCTGTGAAAATTTCAACGGGCTACCTATTACGTTTCAAGAGATACAGCCCTCGGACAGACGGACGGACAGCCAGACAGACGGCGTAGGCTTAGTAATAGGGTCCCGTACCGGATACGGAACCCTAAAAATCAACTGTTTGCTAGTTTGTTGGTAGCCAATTTTCTCAGGGTTCTGTTCCTGTTTGATTATGTATCAACTATCAAGTCAAGGCTAGATCAAGGCTAGTCGGTTTGTGTGGCCTATTCGGCTAGATATTTGTATCCGACTCCTTTACAAACGCTCCATTCGTCAATCGGATTTCATTTATCTCTTTGTCTTCGAAAACGTCCGACCGAACATTGGAACAGCCGCGGGGCGCATTCAAAAGAATCCAAATCTCCGAACTGATAGCGGGAATAAATGAGGGACAGAGGGCAGACGCAGACTGGGGGGGAATGGAGATCCAACAGTGCAGGAAAGCAATCAGAACTGCTAGATATATTGCCGGGATTTGTGTCACGCGAGGAACCCAAACCCCTTACCTCTCTCAAACTCCCGCGTGAGGAGGTAGATACTGGTACAATCTATAAATTATCGCCTTCCTTTAAATCTACTTGCAAGGAATTTTTTTTCAGGGTTCCGTATCCGTCGTACGGGACTCTATTACTAAGTCTACGCCGTCTGTCTGTCTATCTGTCTGTCCGAGGGATGTATCTCTTGAATCGTAATAGGTACCCCGTTGAAATTTTCACAGAATATGTGTTATTTATTATGGCCGATATAACAACAAATAAGAAAAAGTAAAAAATTCACGGGGTTCCCCATGCAAGAAACTAAAAAGTCTATGCGCGCCATCTACCGAAAACAGTATGAAGCATTTCAATTTTCAACTAATCATGAATTTTTTAACTAATATGAAGCATTTCATAAAACACGCCACAGATGGCGTGAGTGGCGCTGACCATGACATGCCGATTTTTTTTTTTTTTATGGATACTGACACGATTGGCTACATCACCTACAACGTCCGTGATGTCAGCCCATAACACCGGGTGAACTAGGCGCCATGTCAGTGCTTCCCCCTTTGACCGTGCCGGCTGCACTGAACATTCAGTGCGGTGGTACCAACCCGGGCGGGTTAAACCCTACCACCAAGTAAGATTAGGAGGGAAGGGACCGCTACGGCGATACGGAACCCTCGGTGCGCGAGTTTGACTCGCACTTGGCCGGTTTTTTTTTCTTCTGTTTTCGATTGTAATCACATTCTTTGTTGCCTAGTTGTTATTATTAATTGTTTCGCATTGGTGTTATTGTTTATGTATATGTTAAGTTTAATGTTATTTGTCTGATTCAATGTTTTAGGCTTCCGTACCCCGTACGGAAGCCTATTACTAAGCCTACAATGTCTGTCTGTCTATCTGTCTATCTGCCCGTGCCGTGCGCCCGTCGCGTCCGTCCGATGGCTGTATCTTTGGAACCGTAATAATAATAGCTACCCAGGTTGAAATTTTCACAGCATATTTGTTATTTTGCGGATATAACAACAAAACATTGAAAAGTTAAAAATCAACCCAACAAGAAACGTGTTTTTTTTAACTTTTTTTTTTTGTGGTGCGGATACCTCGGCGCGCGATTCCGAATCGCACTTGGTCGGTTTTGTTTTTTTTTATTGTCTCAGGTAGCAAACCGAAAACCAGCAGCGCTGCAGGGTACATTACATCCCTGCAGCAAAATGCTGAGATGGTTCCTTTTTATTTCTCCTTCACGTTTTTATATTGACGTTTTAATGTTAGTTTTTCGTTATAATGTTTTATAGGAGAAAATGAATATGTTTCATTTAATTTAATTTAACAATTGGATGCCGCGGAGAGGGGAGGAACTACCCCCGATGTGAACATGAGTATAGTGACGTCGCCGTTTTACACTCATACATATTTGGATCGTTTTGTGTTTTTTTTTTTTTTTTTTTTATGGAATCTGACACGGTTGGCTACATCACCTACAACGTCCGTGATGTCAGCCCATAACACCGGGTGAACTAGGTGCCATGTCAGCGCTTCCCCCTTTGATCGTGCCGGCTACACTGAACTGGTCGGAAAACACAAACTATTTACATAGCCGTTTAGACCGACGTTTCATTCAGTGCGGTGGTACCAACCCGGGCGGGTTAAACCCTACCACCAAGTAAGATTAGGAGGGAAGGGACCTACAGTTTTACGAGGAATCCGAACCTCGGTCAGCCTCCAACGGTCAGCGGTCACCCATCCAAGTACTGACCGCACCCAGCGTTGCTTAACATTCAATAGCGACAGTTGACTGTCTGCACCACTGAGCTAACGAGGCTGACTGTGTGATCCCATTTGAATTTTTATTTCAGCTTTATTATTGCAGCTGTATTGCTGCAATAGCTGCCCAACTGTATCACGAAACTTAAGTGGATTGATACCATTTGTATGCGTAAAATTGTCATTTCATTTTATTTCAAGGTTTCTAACGACGCCCATGTACATTTAGGTCATATGCGGGAGTTGCGAATGCCATGCCGGCCTGACAGGTGCCTATTTACGCACCTCTTGAAGGACCCGATACTGTACTTCGGGGGAAATATACTATGCCCTGAAAATACAAATGGAAAGACTGTGAAACACAACATGCAATTATTTGTGGAAATTTAGAAGAAATTACATACATACATACATATCACACACGCTGAATCCCGATAATCGGGGTAAGCAGAGTAATCGGTGTTGTGCTGCAAGTACTCTAGTAAATTACAGCACAACACCTACTACCACGTTTCGCAAAGTATTCGAACAAGATTAAATCGATCAAGCAGCAAGTAAGGCACGAAGACCCACCTGCTGCATGACTCGATGGAAGTACCGTGCCAAGGTGAGAGGTGGCGAACCCGTCGCCCTTTAGCATGATATCTTGTCCTTATCCCTTAGTCGCCTTTTACGACATGCACGGGGAGAGATGCAGTGGGGCTATTCTTTTTAAGTACCGGCACCACACGGTAAGAAGAAATTAATAAAATAGTAGTTAGTGAACAGTGAATACATTAGTGGAGCTACGCTTGTTTCTTTTCCCGGGAGGATCCTGGGCGGGAAAGAGTTTGTATCTTAATATTCATATATAATTTTTAATTTTTTTTTTGTCAATAATACTACATTGTAGTATGTTTAATGTACTAAAATAATTATGTTCATACAAATTACACATCAAAGTTTGACAAAGGCTCTCTACACCTGTCTCTGTCTGTCTGTCTATAATAAGTGGGAACTCTCAGAAAAATTGTTAATCTTGCTCTCAAGCTGTGTTTTCGATAGATTGTAAGCGATGTTATTATGTGGCTAGTCACTAAAATACTTGTAATATGTATAAAAAAAATACCCTGCGATGCGAAGTTTCTTTCCGGTTCTTCTTCGTGGGTGTAATAGAACCGGATAGAATACAAATTGTGACAAGTTCGAGTGCAGTCTAACTGCCATATGAATGATCAATAAACAATACAATTACAATACAAAACAATGCCGGGAACTTCAAAAAGGATTGGATGAATTTATGATTTATATGTACGTTGTTGTTGTTGTTGTTGTTGATTTGGGGTTGGCTCTAGGCCTGCAAACTAATCCCGCTTGGTTGGGGACCTTCGTGCAAAACCCCTATCCCTTAGTCGACTTTTACGACATGCGACGGGGAGAGATGCAGTGGGGCTATTCTTTTTAAGTACCGACCCCACACGGTACCTACTATGTACGTATTAAGTGTATTGATTGTTCTTTGTATCGCAGTTTTGCTAGGAATTATTAGTTCTCTTTGGCACTAACTTTTCATTCTCGAGCTATCTAACTATCTATTGTGGATACTTACACTACAGTTAAATTAAAAGATAACAATATCGGCACTCCAAATAAATGATTAAGGTCTATAAAACTCTTCAATACGAATTAAAATAATGTATCTTTCACGCAAACTGTCCGGGCGCCCGCCGCCGGGTGCTGCTTCTACGATTCCGCCTAGAGACGACGCCTAGGGTTGCCAACCATACTGTTAAAAACAGTATTATACTTGTTTTCACTCTATAATACTGTTTACTGTTCAACAAACAAAAAGTATACAAAATACTGCTTTCATTGTCACTTCACTGGTATCCAGTCCAGAGCCACAAATAAAACGCGCGTGTAGTGCAGTCTTCATTTCAGAACCAAATACCAGCCAAAAAGTATCGTGTGAATACAAATATCAGCTGTTTATCATTAAATTCTCATGTTACATTTGATCATTTTGAAAACAATTATAGACAGTCATAATTTGCATAGACTAAATGTTGCTATGGATGATTTGTATTCCGAATTAGTTTAGTTTCAAGTAAGTAGTTCAGAAAAAAGTATCAGAAGACGAAGATTTTTCTAAAATGATTACGGGTCAAAAGTGAAGACATTTATTAATTTCGATTTCAAATGTAGTGAGGCTTGCGAACTTTTTAAAAAAGATGAGAAATTGATAAGATTCGCGAGGAGCACACAAAAATAAGTATTTAGAACATTCTATAAATAAATAAAATACTGTTCATTTTTCGAAAATACTATTTAATTTCCTTTTCCGACCTTAATATACTTTTTTCCGCGAATAAAAAGTTGGCAACCCTAACGACGCCCGAAATGGTCGCGTAAAAGTAAAATTATCGTTGCGGGGGGAGCACGCGATAACGCCGCGCCTGCTCCGCGCCGCCCGCCCACTCCGCCGCCGTTTGCGTGAGGGGCGCCCCTCAAACATCTCTATAGGTTATGGCTGCCGTATTTTGAATTAAAAGACTTGCGTACTCAACTTGCTATGCCACTCATATTAAAAAAATGTCGCTGGGTACATCGATGTCTGCTGGGTAGTAGGCGAGCTACTACCACACGAGTACTATTACCGCGCGCCGGCCCGGTTGGTTTGGTTTCGTGAAAGTTCACCGTGTGCTTTCGTATCTATTTTTCGGCCAAAATGTATGTTGCCTGAATCTGTCCGTGAGAGTTTATTTGGTGAAAATCGGACGAGTACATTTTGTTGGCGCCGGAATGCCATTATTTTAAAAAACTAACATTCAAATAAAATTCTGACAGCTGGTCGGACAGCTTGTCTTGTCAAAAAATAACAAGATGGTCGTGAAAATCTTCTATAAAAATATTCAAAAGAAAATCTAAATTATTAATAAAAACCATATAAAAACCTAATACAAATACTAAAATAAAAAAACTATGTGATTTACAACTGTGGAGTACATAGAAAACTAAAGAAAGCAGCACCGGGCGCCTGGTAAAATCAACGACCATGGATCAAAGGTACATACCAGTCAATAATACAGTCCACTACTTACTACTCGACATGATTTTGGTCACTTCTCACGGAATAATTACCTATGTATTTCTAAAAAATAATGCTCGGATGCTGAACTTTCCACAGTATATGTAAGTTTTTCACATAATCTCAAAGGACCCCATTAATTCGTAAATTTCACCGTTGTACACAACTAATATTTTATTTATAAATTATATACATTTTTCTAGGGTTTAGTGCTATATAAATATTATTTACAGTTTGAAATCTGGAATTTGATACATTGTTTGCCTTCATGTTTTTGTGTTGAATATATATCTGATGCAGTATTTCTTAGTTCTATTGTCGCTCTATGAAGTTGGTGTGCGGTATGTAGTTGGTATTTAGGACTCAATACCCGGTATCGCATAACTTTCTTCATGATGCCAACTGATCCTGCCGCCGCCGAGCGGCCGACAGGTGTGGTAGCGGCGGAGTTAAAAAGGAATATAGCTCTTGAGAACTCTGTAAAGGAATCATGCTTCCGCAGGCTCCAGGTTCTGTACGATCTGTCGCAGGTCGTCCTGACAGACTCATCTCGTGAATTTGAATTTAATTCTCGGATACGCGATCTGAACGACACGCGGACTACGTACCAAAACGCAGTGCGGGAACTTGCGAAGTGGAATCTTCATCTAAAACCTGATTTCAAGTGCTCAAGCTTAGATATAGAAAATTTCGACACACTTTATTACAACATCATGTCAATTAGTGATCAGCTGAAACAGAGGCAAAATAATGCGGGTTCTGGAGCGACCGCGGAGGACACGTCTGACGCTAACGAAAGCAAGGGTAAACTGGTCCGCCCTCGCCTGCCAAAAATGAACCTGTATGTGTTCGACGGCAACCTGCATAATTGGTGTACATTTTATGACATCTTCTCTAATCTAATACACGACAATCCAGCGATCACTGACATTGAAAAATTCTATTATTTACTGTCGGCAACTAGCGGTCCAGCGCTGAGTCTCGTGCGCAGCTTACCAGTCACTAGTCAAAACTATTCTGTGATTTGGGATTCTTTAAAATCAAAATATGAGAATAAGCGAGCTCTCGCCACCAGCTACCTCGAAAGAATGTTCCAGTTTCAAGCGCTCTCTAAAGAGTCAGCTGCTAATTTAGAATCTTTTCTGCAAGCGTTTCGTGAGAGTGTCAGTGCTCTTCGAGCGTTGCAAATTCCTGAATGCAGTGAGTTTATTTTATTTTACATAGCACAACGCTCACTAGACCCACAAACGAGAAAACAATTTGAACAACGGTGCGATCGTAACAAAATACCAACTTTTGACGAATTGATGACCTTTGTCCAAAGCCAAGTGCATGTTTTGGAAATGTCACAGGTTATTACTAAACCTAGTTCTTCTGTAGTCCAGTCTGGTGCTACGAAAACGAACAAAACTGAAGAGAAGATGACGACCAACAAATCCTACACTAATAAGGCAAAATCAGGCTTTACTTCTGCATTAGTCAGCTCTAATGATAAAGTTACTGATGAGAAGAAATTCTCGTGCCCCTGCTGTAAAATGAGCCATTCTATTTATAGATGCTTCCATTTTTCGGCTCTTACGCCGATCCAGCGCAAAGAAAAGGCCAAAGAGCTCAAACTTTGCCAAAACTGTTTACGATCTCACGACGGCATTCAGTGCTCTTCGAACAACAGCTGTTCTATGTGCTCGCAACGACACCACACTCTGCTCCATACCTCTGGAGTCAGTGGTGCCGATGTTACGTCACAGGTTGAAAACGAGGCTGGTCCAAGTCTAACTGCTTGCTACTCGTCTTCAGCCCCCGTGGCTGCAGCGCATTACACTGTAATGCTAGGTACTGTGCTGATGCACGTCCGTGATCGGTACAACAACTATCAGACCGTGCGCGCACTGATCGACAGTGGCGCGCAAGGCTCCTTCATAACGTCGGCGTGCGCGCAGCGGCTACACCTGCCTCAGCGCACGTCCGGCATCGCTCTGACTGGGCTCGCCGCGAGCTCCGTGCGCGACCTAGGCGTGCTCTCTTGTACGTTCAAACCCTGTACTTCTTCAGGTCCCTTGTTGACAACGGACGCGGTCATACTGCCGCGCATCACTAACGACATGCCTTCCGTGAGCATCCCTGCGTGCTTGCGTGATGAATTTAAACATCTCTCTCTTGCTGATCCGACATTTGATAAAACTTCACCGATTGAAATGCTTCTCGGTGGTGATGTGTACGCTGATATTATGAAGGGAAATGTTTACCGCCCGAGCGATTCCAAGTTGCCGTCCGCATTTGAAAGTATTTTCGGTTACGTAATACTCGGAAAATGTTTTTTAAATTCAGTTCCTGAAACTACTTGTCTTTTGGCCATAACTGATATCATGAGGACTGATAATTTAATAAAACAATTTTGTGAAGTAGAAAATGTTCCTGACGACATTCTGCCGAGCTCAGAAGACAAGTACTGCGAGGATACCTACAAGAAACTTCATCATCGTGACACATCTGGGCGATATGTTGTACCTCTGCTGTGGAAGCCTACTAGTACTGAGCTTGGTGAGTCTCATACTCACGCGGTGAAACGATTTCATAATATTGAAAAGCGCCTCTTGCGAGGCCCAGACTTATACGATGCCTACCGCAACTTCATGCAATCATACGAGAGTCTGGGTCACATGGAGGAGTGTAAAACTGGCGTCACAGAAACTACGCGCTACGTCATTCCTCATCACTGTGTAGTGAAAATGTCGAGCTCTACAACTAAGCACCGCGTCGTTTTCGACGCTTCTGCTAAAACCAGAACAGATATTTCACTAAATGACGTTCTATACACAGGTCCTAAACTTCAGTGTGACATTGTCGAGGTGCTACTACGGTTCCGTCTGCATGCCGTCGCTTTCTCTGCCGACATTTCTAAAATGTATCGGCAGATTCTCATCCGTCCTGAGGAGCGCGGTTACCAGCATATCCTGTGGCGTAATTCACCTGAAGAACCTATTAAAGAATATGAATTGAAAACTATAACCTACGGGTTAGCGTCGTCGCCCTATCTGGCGATACGCACTTTACATCAACTGGCGGCGGATGTTTCGGAGAGTTATTCTCATATCGCTTACATCCTAGTGCACGGCATGTACGTGGATGACTTGTTGTGGTCTACGAGCACTGTCGACGAGGCCATGCAGGTGCGCAACGATGCCAACGATGTACTTGCCACTGCAGGTTTGGAATTGCGAAAATGGATGAGTAATGCTCCGGAGTTTCTCGCTGAGATTCCATTGGATCACCACGAATCTTTGGTGTCTTTTCACGATGAGACAAGTCTCTCAATTAAAATACTCGGATTGCAGTGGTATCTTCTGAAGATTGCTTTTCTTTCAACATAAACAATGTCGATACAATTTTCACGAAGAGATCCGTTTTCCAGTCAAACAGCCCGCTTGTACCACCATTTGGGTCTCGTGGCTCCATGTATATTCTTCTCTAAATATTTTATGCAAACGCTGTGGAAGTTAGGGCTCGATTGGGACATAACTTTGCCCACGGACCTAAACAGGAGTGGTATAAGCTCATTTCTGAACTCCCCCTGTTGTCTCGAGTGAAATGTCCTCGCTACGCCATGACACCTAATGTTGCTCAATGCCAACTGGTCAGGTGTTGCGATGCTTCCACTCAAGGCCTTTCCACGGTTGCATATCTTATATAGTCATTGACGAGGAGGGTAACACAAAATCAACACTGTTGTTGCCAAAATAAAAAGTGGCACTGCTAAATACAAAAACTATTCTGAGATTGCATTTATGGACGCTGTATTGCTGACAAAACTACTGACGACATACGTTCATTGCTTCTTGAGTAAACCTAAGGAAATCTTTCAAACTTTTGCATTTATTGATTCCGCTATTGTGCTGTGGTGGCTAGAGACGCCTCCATTCAAAGTGAAAACTTTTATCGCAAACAAAGTGACACATGTCATCACATGGCATCACGTGTCTAGTACAAATAATGCGGCGGACGTCTGCTCACGTGGAACCTTTTCCGCTCAACTTTTGAGCCACGACATTTGGTTCACTGGTTCGCTTTGGTTATCCTTGCCGCCCTTTGAGTGGCCCTTGAATGAATTAGAAAAATCCAGCGATCTTCGTGAACTGACAAGCGCTCTTTCTGTCGAAGTCTAACAATTTTTTAAGTAAAAAATACTCAAGACGAACTAAGTGGGCACGCTGCATCACGTCAGATTGAATGGCGTTTTCACCCACCTTATGCTCCGAACTTCGGCGGCCTTTGGGAAGCAGGCATCAAGTCAGCTAAAACGCATCTAAAAAAGACTATCGGAGACAGTGACAGTTCTCTAACGTTTGAAGAGCTCACAACTATTTTTACTAAAATTGAGGCGATGTTAAATTCTCGGCCTCTGTGCGCTCTGTCATCAGACCCTAATGAACTTGAGGTTCTTACTCCGGCTCATTTTCTGATCGGCTCGAGTCTTATGGCGGTACCTGAAACCGATATCACGGACGTTTCCTCTAACCGTCGTTCTCGGTGGCAGCACGTGCAACAGGTATCCCAACACTTCTGGAGTCGATGGAGGCATGAATTCCTGCACACGCTGCAACAGAGATCAAAGTGGCTCGCACAGCCACCGAACCTCCAGGTCGGGCACCTCGTGCTTATTCATTCTGATAGAACTCCGTCGCTTCACTGGCGTCTCGGTCGCGTCGAGTCTCTACACCCTGGAGCGGACCAGGTTGTGCGTGTTGTTACCCTACGTACTGCGCAGGGCTTCGTGCAGCGACCTGTATCCAAGCTCAGCCCTCTACCCTACAATAATTAATTTTGTTTATGATTACTTATTTAACTAATCTGTAGTCTTACTTACTTACTGAATTTATTTTTCATTTTAGTGAAGTTACTAAGTCTTTATTTTATTTATTATTATGAATAATATAATTTACTCTATCTTACTGTACAGTGGAAACTTTGGAAATCCATGCTGGATTTCGCGGGGGAGTTATGTTGGCGCCGGAATGCCATTATTTTAAAAAAACTAACATTCAAATAAAATTCTGACAGCTGGTCGGACAGCTTGTCTTGTCAAAAAATAACAAGATGGTCGTGAAAATCTTCTATAAAAATATTCAAAAGAAAATCTAAATAATTAATAAAAACCATATAAAAACCTAATACAAATACTAAAATAAAAAAACTATGTGATTTACAACTGTGGAGTACATAGAAAACTAAAGAAAGCAGCACCGGGCGCCTGGTAAAATCAACGACCATGGATCAAAGGTACATACCAGTCAATAATACAGTCCACTACTTACTACTCGACACATTTGATGATGAATTTTGAATCGAATTCACGTCAAAATTCAGATATTTTCGGCGTTTCAGGAGTACTTATATGTTGCTCGACACGACTAAAGTGAAATAGCGGCGTAGGTATCATCTGATTCTATCAACAGTGTTGATGAGGCCAGTTAATTTGGGGATCCTATACCGAAATAGGAGGTTCTTCTCACCGGCACAACTACTTATGTTGTACAAATCACAGATTATTCTGGTGATGGAATACTGTAGCCACATTTGGGAAGGCAGCCTCCAGTATCTGTTGGCGTCCTTGGATTCAATACAGCGCCGAGCCGTCCGTCTGGTGGGAGACCCGAAACTGACGATCTGGAGTATCTCAGTCACAGACGATTTGTAGGGTCACTTAGTCTGTTCTACAGGTACTATCATGGACGCTGCTCGGAGGAACTTGCTTCCCTTATTCCTTGCCATCCAACCTATCTTCGCAGCACTCGCCGCAGCGAAACTGAGCACCCTTTTGTTGTTGACGTTGGGCGTCGCGGTATAGATGGTTTGTTAACACATAACAAATTCAAATTCAAATTCAAAATATTTTATTCAGAAAACATAAGACAAGAAAAAATATAGAATAAAAGTATAAAAGTAAAAAATTAAATAAGATAATAAAATCAAATAAAAATAAATTATTAAACTAACATTATTAAAATCATAATAATAAACAAAACATTATTTAAATCTTTAACTTAGCCGAGTTATGGTCTGAAAATCTATAGCAACCCTAGCTCCCCCTCGTGCCTCCCCCGATATGCGTATATGCGATATGCGTGTCCGATAACTCGCTTGGCGCCACCACCACCGCCTCCCCAATCCCCCCCCCCCCCCCCTCGGCACAAACAAACGGGAATAGCTCTCCGCACCAGCTGTATACACCTGCCTTGCTTAGCTGCGCTCGTCCGCAGTGGAACCAAATGCGTTTTCGATCAAAGGAAATAGTAATAGACTATAAACACATTTTCGCATTAATCCTGTCGGTACATGCATAGGTATGTAATGCAAATGTACCGTGTGGGGCCGGTACTTTTGTACCGTGTGGGGCCGGTACTTTAAAGGAATAGCCCCACTGCATCTCTCCCCGTGCATGTCGTAAAAGGCGACTAAGGGATATGACTCCCTTCTTATATTACTAGGTGGTAGGGTTTACCCGCCCGGGTTAGTACCACCGCACTGAATGAAAGGTCGGTCGAAACGGCTATGTAAATAGTTTGTGTTTTCCGTCCAGTTCAGTGTAGCCGGCACGACCGAAGGGAAGCACTGACGTGGCACCAAGTACACCCGGTGTTATGGGCTGACATCGCGGATGTTGTAGGTGATGTAGCCAACCGTGTCAGTTTCAATAAAAAAAAATAAAAAAAATGTATTTGTAGACTTGTATCTCGTGTTTAGTTCATATTACCGAGGGCGATAGGGGTGTGATGTTGAAACATGCAAACACTTTCTATTGTTTGGGGGGAGGAGTGTGTAAGTAGAGTTTATATTTAGTAAAAAAAACGGTCACTTCGAGTCGGACTCGCGCACCGAGGGTTCCGTACCACCGCGTTTAAAAGAAAAAGAAGAAAAAAATACATTTTCATAAGTGAGATTCGAACCCACGACTATCGGATAAAAACTTCATACATATAGGCTAACGGAGGTTATGGACGATAAGACGAATAGCCGATTCAGTCGCGCTCCGATATAAATCCGAACAACTTGTCGGTGGCGCCATCTATTATTTAGTAGCGTCAATATGTAGTAATAGATTCGTAGCACGTTTTTTGTATGGGGACCCCTTATTTAATGCTACTTTGCATTAAACTCGCCTGTTGTGTTCCTTTTAATGGTGTGCAATAAAGTATATTTTGATTTGATTTTATTCTTTTATTATTTGTTGCCGTATTCGCCGTAATAATACATATTCAGTGAAAATTTCACCCGGCTACCTATTGCGGTTCAACAGATACAGCACTCGGACGGACGGACAGACGGACAGGCAGACAGACATAGGACGCAGGCTTAGTAATAGGCTTTCGTATGGATACGAAACCCCAAAAATTATGTATGAGCTACTATGGCTGACAAAATGTATACGTATTCATTTAATTAATTAGTTTGTATGTGGTATTTAAAATTCTTACTTCGTGAATCATATTCATGCATTATCAGCGGATAATAGCTTTATTTTGGTCTATAAACAATGGCTACACGAATATCGACCTCAATAAAGTATCAGACAATAGATTATTGAGTAGTAAGCTGAATACAATGGAGTGGATCTAATTGTGAGCGGTGCGACAGGAAGTGGGGCAATTGGCCCGATACGAGAGCCATCCATTGACCTGCGCATAAAGCATTGTTGTATCGAATGTCGCACTGACTTGGTCAATGATAGCGCTGATTTGATTTGTTATACGAGCTAGGACTATAATACAAAGTCGAAGACGCCACCAGCAAAAGGCGCGAAGGCGTGAAAAATATTCAGAATCAATACTACTAATAATAAATCTGTAAGCGATTGTCATGGAATAAGTAACTTTGTTTTAAGAGTGCGAGTCGAACTTTGTTTTATGAGTGCGAGTCGAACTTTGTTTTATGAGTGCGAGTCGAACTTTGTTTTATGAGTGCGAGTCGAACTTTGTTTTATGAGTGCGAGTCGAACTTTGTTTTATGAGTACGAGTCGAACTCGCGTGAAGAGGGTTCCGTACCCTTCCGCTTTCTGTGAGAACTTTACTACTTAGGACTTTCGTTTAGGATTTCCTGTAAACTATAAGAGGGGCCCTATATTCCCTATTTATTCTATTTTTCGAATTTTTAGACTCAGTAGTTTCGGATATAATGTCCAATAACTCCAATCCACTCATCCAAAATCTAACCGGATAGAACAAATTGTGACAAGTTCGAGTGCAGTCTTACTTGCCATAAGAATGCTTAATAAATAATAAACAATATATCGTATCGAAAATTTACATTTCAAAACAATGCGTAATTTTTAAATGGAGTCCATCCAACTCCATAAATCACGGGGAGCTTCGCTGTGCAAACAATATGTAAATATTTATTATAAGCGAGCGGCCGTCGCCGCCGCCGCCGGACATTTGCAATTCTGAAACACTTTCGCAAAAAAAATGGGACGAGAATGAAAATACACAGTTATGAATAAATACAAAGAGGCGAAACGAAACAAGGAGAAGCGCGCGCGACATATCTCATCCGCAGCTCCACTCCGCCGCGCCGTACTCCACACGCACCGCGGCTGCGGCACTTGCGACACTAACTATTTTTAACCCCCGACGAAAAAAACGGAGGGGTGTTATAAGTTTGATGTGTGTGTGTGTGTGTGTGTGTGTGAGGGTGTGTGAGGGTGTGTCTGTCTGTGGCATCGTAGCTCCCAAACGGATGGACCGATTTGGATGCGGTTTTTTTTATTAGGTAGCTTGTTTAATCGGGATGGTTTTTAGCTATGTTTGAAATCAAGTAATTAAGTAATAAAAAAAATCATTATGTTAAAAAGTGGACCGATTTTCAAGCGGTTTTTTTAAAAAAGCTTGAAATAAAAGTTAAATTACAAATTTAAAAAACCCCCGACCCTTAAAAAGTCAAAAATAATTTCGGTTTACTTACTTAAAGGAGTCGGGGGACCGCTAAGTAAATAAAATATAAAAACTCAGAGCTGCGCGGGAATTTACTATCTCTATTTACTATCTACATATATTTTCTTGACTATATACCTACTCTTCCTTCGGCGTGCTATTATTATCCCAATCATCACTTACATAATAATACATAGAATTAAATAGAGCAGGGTTTTTCAACCTTTTATAACTGCCACACTTTTACATCTTGGAAAATTTCACGGCACAACACATTTATGTTCATACAGAATTAAAGCATATGAAATTCAGTAAACTGGCGGCTTCGTGCGTAATGTACGCTGTATATGTAACTTATCATCATTGAATGATATAGTTTTATTTATACGAATATTTGGTTTTATTATTTTTATTATTTTTTGTAGAGAAAATAATAAAAATACTAATTTATCAGTGAAAACTCTCGTTTTATCCGAGGATGTCAAAATGTTTCCCAGCGAACCTGCATTTAATTTGTGGAGGTTTTCAACCAAATCAGTCAGAAAATGTCATTGTGGTGTGGATAATCTATCTATATGGATATACGAAAAATTATGCTTGCTCTTTTCTCCCGCTGTTTTCGTCCAAATTTTGAATGAGTTACTTAGAATTCGCGGCACACCTGGATGTCACTCGCGGCACAACGGTTGAAAGTCCCCGTAATATAGTATGGTACGGAACTACGGAATGAACCAAACTTTGACAGACGAAGTTTTAACACATGGGTGGGTGCCTTCTTTCTATTATTTTTGGTACGAAGTTTTTTCCCGTTCCCAACTTTCAAACCTTTCCATTCAGACTGTACTTTTAATTTTCACTGAAATTTTCACTAATATTAAGATTATTTCGCGGATACAGAAGATGCTATTTTACATTAAGGCCCACTTGCACCAACACGAATTTAACGATATAAACCAGTTTAACTCGTTAAGCTAGTACCCGTTGACTGTGGGAACCGCGTTTAAATCCATAACTCGCTACTTAACTCTAAATTCGTGTTGGCGCAATTGGGCCTAAGTATATTTAATTTTCTCGAGAATATAATCCTTCCCAAAATCGAGCCTAATAAATGTCACTTCTTTCAAAGGTTACCATTGTCCCATTTTTTTTTTTTTTGTACTAGAAAGAGGAAAGATGATATAGCAGTTATATTATGTAGTGTATGTGAACATACCAAAGCAAAAATTGAAACGATTTCACGGTCTAGTTGCATACTAAAGTGCTTGGTACCGTGTCATTCCGTGAGCGCTCGCTCTGTCTCCAAGCCAACTAGAGAGCCGCCACGCATGACAATGTGTAGAGGCTGGCGGCCCGTATATCGCACGTAGTTATGGCACGTATATCGGAATCCACCCACACCACGCAGCGAGCGCTTATCTATCAGATAGCCTGCCTTGTTTACATTAAATAATGGTAATGCAATCGGCTGTGCCCTCTATACGAGCAGCGTCGTCAGTAATCTATTCATTCAAACGTCACTCGTGCGAGCAGCGACTGAGACCGTCTTCCACGTCGCGCTTCATACTTATACTCCAATCAATGAAGCATTTCCACTCGACGTAATTCCTCTGTCGCTGAATCTTTGCAGTGTGATAAAGTAGGGTTTAAAATACACGTTTGACAAATTATCTAGGATTTTTGATGTTTGGAAGTTAGGTATTTATACCTAAAGATGAAAATCGCTTATAACTGCTGGTGAAAAATTGCTCCGTCCGAAGTTCCTTCGGTATATGATATTATATATTAATAAGAGTATATATATAACATTATCTATGAAAAATTCGATTTCGAATAGGCAGAAATTTGAAAATACCTATTTTGTATCACAACTTCTTCAGAAAAATTGCTCTGTCAATTTTTATTTTATTATATGTCTTAATTTATTTATATATATCGCTTTAGACAAGTATCTAGGAAATTTTCCTTATCGATCACACCTTTACAGATTTTCGGCAATAATTCGCTGTGAAAAATTGCTCCGTCCAAAATTCTTTCGGAATATGATATTATATATTAATAAGAGTATATACATAACATTATCTAGGAAAATTTCGATTTCAAACAGGCAGAAATTTGAAAATACCTATAAAAATTACTCTGTCAATTTTTATTTTTTTTCAGCTCCTAATTTCTTTAAATATATCGCTTTTCACAATTATCTAGGAAATTTTCCTTATCGATCACACCTTTACATATTTTTGGCAATAGCCCAAGCACTGTGAAAAATTGCTTCGTCTGTTTTTATTAACTTATTAGACACAGAACATCAAAATATAATATAATTGTATATTATCCAATAAAATTTCTCCATTAAACATGAACTTTCGAGTAGTTTCGAGTATCGCAATATAATAAAACAACGTTTAAAAAGCGCGCGCTCGCACTACACTGAACTCGGGGTGCGGGAGGGCTGCGGGGAGTGGGGAAGAATAAACCCGCCCGCCCGCGCGCCAGCAGCTCATCGTCCCGCACCGCGACCGACGAGACGACACGCGAGCGTCGTCGATGCTCGCGGCTCGCTATTCCGCCCGCCACCTCTGTCGTCCCACTACAACGCCGCTCCGCAGCGCCGTCCTGCCGCCTATGGAACGAAAATGTAGGGCCTATATAGTATTAGGAACTTTTAAAATTTAACTTTCGTTCTGTAATTTAATTTGTATGACAGTATGTCGAAACAACTTATTAAACATATTTCATGCACGTACAGTCTGTATCTAAATAAAGTGTATACATTTTTGTAAAAAAACGATTTAAAAAATTAAAAACCGCCTTGAAAAATGTATGAAATTAAAAAAAATCGAACCCTAGAGTTGAAGGCGGTCGGTTATTTTTGCTTGCTTTAGCACCGCCTTCAACTCTAGGGTTCGATTTTTTTTATTTCATACTATTTTGTAAGGCGGTTTTTATATATTTTTTAATAGTTTTTTATTTCAGTTTTTTTAGTAATTTTTTGCTATTAATGTACTCGGCGGAATCGCTCGGCCTTTGGCTTCGCGAATCCGCCTCGCTTTCCAATCCGATCTTGATGAAATTGAAATGGGACCACACGGAAAGCACCAGCTTTCAAATAAAAAAAGAATCATCAAAATCGGTTCACTTGGGGACGGAGTCGCGTGTGAAGAAAGAATACAACCGCCTCTCCAGATCCTGCAAGAGGGCTATCGCCAGGGCCAAATTCGAGCATATCGGCAGAGTTGGTGATAGGCTGAACCAGCACCCAACTGGGAGCCGTGAGTTTTGGTCTCTCGACAAATCTGTCGTATCGATTTTCTACCGCTCCTCCCTTCCACCTCTACAGTGTCCTGGGGGCTCACTTGCCCACTCCGCAAATGTAAATGCTCTCTTTGCGTAGAACTCCACCCTGGACGATGGGGTGCCATCACACCATAACTAGGTGTGAGAACTCCATGCCGGAAGTACAGTTCCGACAACGAACTGTGCGGGCGGAGCTTATCTCCCTAGACACCAGGAAGGCGAGTGGGCCGGATATGATTCCTGCATTGGTGCTGAAACGGTGTGAATTGGTCTCGATATTGCCAAGGCATTCGAATGGGTTTGGCACAAATCGCTTCTGGGCTAGCTTCCGTCGTACGGACTTCCTTCTGGCCTCTGCGACTGGGTCGCCGACTTCCTACATGGGCGTAGCATTCAGGTCCTAGTGGACGGTTGCTCTTCGGACGCCCTGTCAGTGAATGCCGGCGTACCGCAGGGATCTGTGTTGTCTTGTCACCAACACTGTTTCTTCTGCATATCAATGACATGCTGCCACACGGCAACATAAATTGTTATGCGGATGACAGTACAGCACATGGATCCTATACCAGTGACCCTTTAGTCAGACGGGATGTTGTGGATGAAGAGGCGAAGACTTGTGTCTGATCTCAAACAAACGCTTCGGTCTATTTCCGAATGGGGCCGCTGTACGCAACAGTCGTTCTCACCCCGTGGTGTTAGTGAGTGGACTGTAGTTGGGTGGGGGTGCGACTGTGCACATGCAATATCACGCCGTCACCGCAGCGGTACTCATATTCTGGGTTTGATAGTTTCATAAGGGGTGAAATAGGGTAAATAAGAGACGATTGGGACTTTTACAAGTTTCCCCGAGGCTGGTTTACGCGGCGGCGACGGGTGTTGTCTACTGTTATCTATCAGTCAGTTCAGATCTTATTTTGCGCTTCGTGATAGGATTAGTTTGGCGTAGCGTCTGGATCCGTCTGGCTGACTTCGGAAATTCGCTTAGGTGTCGGGCTCCGTCTGGATGGCGTCGGGGAACGCAGGGCAGTATCGGGCTCCGTCGGGATGGCGTCGGGGGACGTAGGGCAGTGTCGGGCTCCTTCCGAGCTGCGTCGGGATTCGTCGAACTGGCTTCGAGGCTCGCTTAGATGTCAGACCGCATCTGGATGGCGTCGGGGGAACGCAGGGCAGTGTCGGACTCCTTCTGAGCAGCGTCGGGATTCGTCGGACTGGTTTCAGAGCTCGCTTAGATGTCGGACTGCGTCTGGGTGGCGTCGGGGGAACGCAGGGCAGTGTCGGACTCCTTCTGAGCAGCGTCGGGATTCGTCGGACTAGCTTTGAGGCTTACTTGGATGTCGGGCTCCGTCTGTATTGTGTCGGGGAACCCCAGAGCAGTGTCGGGCTCTTTCTTAGCAGCGTCGGGATTCGTCGGACTAGCTTCCGAGCTCACTTAGATGTCGGACTCCGTCTGAATGGCGTCGTGGGAACGCAGGGCAATGTTGGACTCCTTCTGAGCAGCTTCGGGATTCGTCGGACTAGCTTCCGAGCTCACGTAGATGTCGGACTGCGTCTGGATGGCGTCGGGGGAACACAGGGAAATGTTGGACTCCTTCTGAGCAGCGTCGGGATTCGTCGAACTAGCTTCGAGGTGTAGCGCAAAGTGTGTGGTGGTGTGGTATCTCCTACCTGGATGTTGATGTCTCCGCCCGCAGCCGCACCTTCGATAGCTCGGTCCTTCAGGTGGTGGTCGTCGATCGGCACGGAAACGTCCCGGTGTCCGAGGATCTGCTGGACCCAGCGTGTGTGCGTCACTTCGGAAACTACACTCACTATACTAATGCCGTATTAGGTCGCAACAAGCCCGGAGAGCCCGCGCCGCGCTCGATCAGGGTGGATTTTATCTTTTCCAGAGCAAAATTTTTGAACAAAACCGCCCGCTCCCGCTTGTATTTTCGGACGTGTCAGATCACAACAGTCCGTCGCCTAGGCAACCGGACTCTTCTCCTTTCCGCCAGGAGGCGCTGTGTGCTTCTTGCATGAAGACCGCTGCAGGTAGAGTCTTGAGGCGAAGAGAATGGAGGAACTTTTTTTTTTATTTTTTTTATTGAAAGCGCGACATATAGCGCCGAGCCACCCATAAGGTGTCTAACGACGCCCATGGACATTCGGTCGTATGCGGGGGTTGCGAATGCCATGCCGGCCTGACAGGTGCCCATTCACGCCCCTCTTGAAGGACCCGAGACTGTACTTAGGGGGAAATATATGAGCAGGGAGAGCATTCCAGAGTTTACCGGTTCTGTAGAGGAATGATCTGCAGAATCGATTAGTACGCATCCGCGGTAAGTCCAGCGTATAGGGATGCAATCCCTGCCCAGTTCATGTGGTGCGGAGATGGAAAGGGGACGGCGGGATTGCGTTAAACAGCTCCTCCGAGTACTCCCCATGGAATAAGCGATAGAACACACTTAGGGAGCCGACATCCATACGGTGTTGCAGTGGTTTTAGATCGCGGGACACTGCGGGGTCACCCAATAGTCGCACGGCTCGACGCTGGATCGAGTCCAGAGGCGCAAGCTGGTATTTGGCAGAGCCATCCCACAGGTGCGAGCAGTACTCCAAGCAGGACCTGATCTGCGATTTATACAAAAGCAGCCTTTGGTCCGGCGTGAAGTACCGTCGCACCTTATTGAGTACGCCCAGCTTTTTAGAAGCCAGCTTGGCCTTCCCCTCGATATGGCGACGAAAGTTCAAGTCGTGCGACAGTTCGACTCCGAGGACCCCGAGGTGTTCGCTTAATTTAAGCGACGTGCCTTGGAATGAAGGAGCCGGTGTGAACGCCGCTCTCTTCGCACTTAACGCGCAAACTTGTGTCTTGGAAGCGTTGAACTCGACCAAATTGCTACGGCCCCATTCGGAAATAGAGCCGAGTGTGTGTTCGAGCTCAGACACAAGTCTTCGCCTCTTCTCATCCACAATATCCCGACTGGCTGAAGGGTGACTGGTGTAGGATCCGTGTGCCGTACTGTCATCCGCATAACAATGTATGTTGCCCAGAGACAGCATATCATTGATATGCAGAAGAAACAGCGTGGGTGACAACACAGATCCTTGTAGTACGCCGGCGTTCACTGACATGGCGTCCGACGAGCAACCGTCCACTAGGACCTGAATGCTACGCCCATGTAGGAAGTCGGCGACCCAGTCACAGAGGCCAGAAGGAAGTCCGTAAGCCGGCAATTTGCCCAAGAGCGACTTGTGCCAAAGCCGATCAAATGCCTTGGCAATATCAAGGCCAATTGCCAAGTATTTTTCATTTCATTTTTCATTTATTCATTTCCATCTTAGGTACCATCGGTACACTTGAGTTCGTCACATTTTAGTTTACCAAATTTACAATTAAAACTGTCTGGGTCTAGCCATGGTAAGGGACTAATAATTAGCAATAATATAGGTACATAACTAAAAATTATAAGAATACAGAGAAAAAAAAACTGTTTTGTGCATGAAAGGCAATTAAAACTAGAGCTAAATTAAAATACATCGCATCAATAGAATTGTCAAAGGTTAAAAATTCAATTATGTCAATATAAAAAAATATAAAATTAAAATAAAATTAAAATAAATTAAAATAAATTAAAATTCAAAATTAAAATAGGTAGCATCAATTCACCATGACCTTAAAGCGATTCCCCCCAAAGGTGAGTGACGTACGCTAGGAGATCCCCAGCAGATCGTTTTGGCCGGAAGCCGTATTGCCGATCGCTGATGAGGTCATTCGTCTCCAGGTACTTCATGAGCTGCGTATTGATAATGCGCTCCATCACCTTACAGAAAAGGGAGGTAATCGCTATAGGTCGGTAGTTTGACAGGTTTGAGCGGTCACCCTTTTTAGGGACCGCTTGCAAAAACGCAGATTTCCAGGCCGCCGGCACACGGCAATTGGAGTAGGAGAGACGGAATAGGCGCGTCAGCACTGGGGCCAGCTCGGGAGCACACCTTTTTAACACCAATGCAGGAATCCTATCCGGCCCACTCGCCTTCCTGACGTCTAGGGAGAGAAGTTCCGCCCGTACAGTCCGTTGTCGAAACTGCACTTCCGACATGGAGTTCTCACACCTAGGTATGGATGGGGGAGTGGCACCCCCATCGTCCAGGTTGGAGTTCCCCGCAAAGAGAGATACCAGTAAGTCGGCTTTCTTCTTTGCGGAGTGGGCAAGTGAGCCTCCAGGACACTGCAGAGGTGGAAGAGAGGAGCGGCAGAAATTTGACTCGACATATTTAGCGAGAGACCAGAACTCACGGCTCCCAGTTGGGCGCTGGTTCAGTCTATCGCCGATTCTGCCGATGTGGTCAAATTTGGCCCTGGCAATAACCTTTTTGCAGGATCTGGAGAGGCGGTTGTATTCCTTCTTCAGTTAGGATGCGTTCGGATCACGTCCGGCACGAGCGCGCGACCATGCCCGATAAGCTGCGCATTTAGCTGCGACAGCATCAGCACAGTCGCGGCTGTACCATGGTTGGCTTTTACCACCGAGGTAGACAGAGGCGCTGCGAATAAACCTTTCCATTGCCCCCAGAACCACCTCGGCAACGGTATTAGCGCATTGCGACGGATCGCCCGAACTGAAGCAGATCTCTCTCCAAGGGTAGGATACGAAGTGTTCTCGCATCCCATCCCAATCTGCTGACGCGTAGTGCCAAATTCGACGCGTTCCTCCAGTACGGGACTGAGGAGGCGAAGATGGCACCGTGGACCACACTAAACAATGATCAGAGGAACCCAGCGGGGCTCTCACTGCGACCTTATATCCAGTGGGGTTCGTTGTCAGCAGAAGATCCAGCAGAGAGGGTTCATGACCGTCTATATCTGGCAGCCTGGTGGGCTGGTCTACCAGTTGAGACAGGTCATGCGTCAGGGCGAAGTCGTAGGCGGCTCTCCCCGCAAAGTCAGTTCTCCTGGAGCCTAGCCATGCCTCGTGATAGGCATTGAAGTCTCCAAGAAGAACCAAATCCGCGGTAGGGAACCGCTCTTGGACTTTGTCTGCCGCTCCACTCAGGTACTCAAATAACCGAGCTGTCTCTGCATCACCAGAGTGCGACCTGTACAGACAGGCGTACACCCGCGAGACCGTTCCCAGATCCTCGTGGACCCAAAGTACTGATAGCTCGGAGTCCTCAACGCAGCGCAGGCGACGACAGCAAATATCTGCCCTGACAAACAAGCAAACCCCGGCTCGCGACCGGAAGGCTTCTTCAAGGGTGTAGCCGGGGTAGTGCAGGTCGATATATTTGTTATTCCGTCAGGAAAAGCAAGGCCGGCTTCTTCGTCTCCAGGTGGTGATGGACGGCATTCAAATTGGTATGCAACCCCCGCACGTTGGTCGAGTCAACGCTAAATAGTGTTGTGCACCGCTGATTGAACCTTTTTTTCCTTTTTTTTCGCTGCCATGATTTTTGTAAGAGGGAGGGAAAGAGCATGAAAGGGTGGCTGTGGTGATTCACGGGCAAAGCGTGGACCCTAGCTTCATCGCTTACTACTCAGGTTAGTGTTGCGCCGACACGGAAGACGGAAAGGCCCCCGGTCCCCCCCGGAAGTGGCCGCCGGAACCCCTACTCCGGTCACCAACCGGCACGACGGACCACTCCGGGATTATGCGCCGGTTGACCGGGGCAGCCTCTCGCGTTGGTTAGACGCGATTGGGCTCCTGTACTACCCGGCGGGCGGCCAGCGGAATAACCGTTTAACCGGGTCTCCCTGTCAACCGTGTCGATGCGTCACCTCTGAACAGCGAATCCGCGTCGGGATCACTGGCCTACTCCTCACCACAGCCAACCCCACCTGCTACTGGGTCCCCGGGAAGTACACCGGAACACAGCGAACTGTTATGCCGGTGTAATTGTTTCTCCCGGGGTGTGGTGGCGAACCCAGCCGATCCGAAGATCTCCCACACGCTGATTGCTGTTCATTTGGCACCACCCAGGAGGCACGTGTGACTTTTATATCGGATTTCTATTATTAATAATTTTAATTTTAATAGGATTCATTTATTATGTTTCATATTATTTTATTTTCTAAATAGAAAAATTTTAAAATGTGTGAATGTTAGTTTGTGACTTGTATATGTTGTTGTTGTTGTTGTTGTTTGCTGCCCAGCCTCTTGGGAAGACGGGTGGGCCATTCTCCGCACTGAGACCTCAAGACGGTCCGTTGTACGTTGGACTTGTATATGTTATACAAATAAATATTCTATTCTATTCTATTCTATCTTCAATGGTTACGTTAGGCGGCGCGGCGTAGGCACCTGCTTGGACGACGACGTCGAACTACACTCTGACGATATGTCGCGATCACTACGTAGTAGGTACATTGAGCCACGTCGAAAACAGCAATTTACTTTACTTCGCGGTCGTGAACTGACACATTCGTCGCGGTAGTGAACTGAACTGAACTTATTTATTATTAGGCGTTCTGTTTCATAGAACGTAGACATGTTTGATTTTATTTTTAGAAAAAGAACTCTTATTTCCAATGAAATAAGACTCACTATAGGTCCCCAAAGGCAAACCAACCACATAAATTGATTCCATTTTTGCAATATACTGTTTGTTTTTATTATAAATGCCAAAAAGAACCACATAAATTGGTTCCACTTTGCGATATACAGTTTGTTTTTATTATATAATGCCAAAAAGAACCAGATATCTTGGCTCTGTTTTGATAAATACTTTTAGCGTACTTCATTAAAAACAAAAAAGTCCATCTCGCTTGGATCTTTTACGCAAAAAAAAATCTGACCAGTTAGCTAGTACCAAGTAGCATAATTCTTTTCTGCTGTTGCGATATACCTCAATTGGGCGGATGGTTCTTAGACGAATGTGTAGAAACCTATTAGTATCATACCAAGTAGCCTGCCTGGGTCTTTTCTGCAAAAAATTAAGGGTTGATTAGCTCTCGATTGGTATATTTAACTCATTTTTAACCAATTTGTGGGTTGGTGCCTTTTGGCATTTATATGGTAAATTTTCTGAAGAAGTTGTGATACAAAATAGGTATTTTCAAATTTCTGCCTATTCGAAATCGAAATTTTCCTAGATAATGTTGTATGTATACTCTTATTAATATATAATATCATATTCCGAAGGAATTTCGGACGGAGCAATTTTTCACAGCGAATTATTGCCGAAAATCTGTAAAGGTGTGATCGATATGGAAAATTTCCTAGATAATTGTCAAAAGCGATATATTTAAATAAATTAAGACATATAAAAAAATTAAAATTGACAGAGCAATTTTTCTGAAGAAGTTGTGATACAAAATAGATATTTTCAAATTTCTGCCTATTCGAAATCGAAATTTTCCTAGATAATGTTAATATATACTCTTATTAATATATAATATTATATACCGAAGGAATTTCGGACGGAGCAATTTTTCATCAGCAGTTATAAGCGA
This sequence comes from Nematopogon swammerdamellus, assembly GCA_946902875.1. Lineage (NCBI taxonomy): Eukaryota > Metazoa > Arthropoda > Insecta > Lepidoptera > Adelidae > Nematopogon > Nematopogon swammerdamellus. The sequence goes on from OX336345.1 coordinate 18,919,260, forward strand.
TTTTCATTTTTAGGCATTCATTCATTTTAATACCTAACTTCCAAACATCAAAAATCCTAGATAATTTGTCAAACGTATATTTTAAACCCTACTCTATCACACTGCAAAGTTTCAGCGACAGAGGAATTAGTCCGAAGAGCCCATACAAGGAATTTCCTCGTTTCCTGGACTATTACCGCAATATTGTGCAATAGTGGGCTCCGTTCTTTTCCCATACACATCAGTCTTATCCGTCGTCATTTCATATTACCTACATCATTATTAAATAACTTCAAAGCACCTGGTTCGTCTCAGGCGCGGAGCAAAAACAAACTTTTTGTTTTCGATCCTTGGTCTCGCGGGGTCCAGTCAGTCAGACAGAACATGTTTTTTCCGGACACGTATTAAGCGCTGGGCGTGAACTATGTTTGCCTTTCAAAGAATGTTTCTGTGCAGTCTCGATCAAACTATAATTTTAAACGTTTTCGAATTTATTTTGATGTCGAATGTTAGACATAAACATTGTCAAAATGCTCTTCGCAATCATTCGTCTCACCAACGAATGAACACCCGTGTCCCGTCAAAGACAAAGGCAAATCATTTATTGCAATTTGCACCAGCACCAAGCCTGAATACGAGAACTAGAGAACATGCTAGAACGAGATAATAGAATGCCTAAGAAGAAGAGATATTCTCAGACTGTATTTGTTAGTAAGAGAATCATAGTATTTATAATGTTAATAGTTTTTGTAGCTTTATTCATGGACGTTTGTAAAAAAAGAACATCAGCTATAAATCGACGTTCGTCAACGGAATCTAAAGCGATTGAATCGAGGCGAGTTTTTGCGCAACATAAATCGGCGCCGCGACAGGGCAGGCGCGTCCTCCGCTCCGCCTCCGAGACGCTTAGCATGCCTGATGTATTCGCGACGTTTCAGAATCCGTTAGCTTTTGTTCTGGCTCGAGTGATTGTGAAACCGGTCGACGCGGACGTGTCGGACCGCATTGCAACCGCCGCGGACCGGTTCCTACTCCCAACCCGTCGTCGCCGTATCTCGATTCTCGACAGGGAGGCGAGATGGTAGCAGCGCCCATATTTGGAGCACTCGCGTGAATATACGAGACAGCTAGCGCGGAATGCGATAGATAAAACCGACTCCTGCCTGCTCCTAAATTCCAGGAGAATATATCGACGAAGGCAATAAGCGTGTCACCCTTATTTGTGTCCTGTCGACAGCCTAGTTTACTGCACCTTGGAAACTACAAAGCTGTGGAAGAAACGTAGAATCGTAATCCACACATAGACATATCCAGTTAATAGAAATGGAGAAAACATTGCAAAACGATGAAACACTTTTTAGAAAGGCGTCTAAAAGAAAGTACATACCTACCTAACACTACTGATATGGTCTAACAAAAGGTAGAGCACGTACCATAAACAGCATAGCTTTATCCGTGCAGTGCACCGTGAGCACGTAACATAGTTTAGCTATAAGAATATATATCTCTCGAGGCTTTGCAGGGCCTCTATCGGATTATCTATCACCCGGACCTCAGGATCGTAAATCTAGTTAATCGCAACGGGCAGATTGGTCACGCTTTCTATAAGGAGTAAGGAATATTTCGCCAGTCGCTCCTAGCCGAGGCGAGCGACGACGCGAGAACCGGCGGCAGACTTGTTTATTTTGATTCGGATTCCGATCTCCAACGGAAAGTAAGCCAATTATCTCCGTATATTAGTCTCCGTAGATGGGCTTTGGAAACTTGCTGTTGACGTAAACTTTTGTGGTTTATTCACGTTAATGGGTTCTTGGAATATTGTTATTTAATATTTTCCAATAAGTCTGTACTCCGAACTTGATTGCGTTCGTTTTCTAAAACACTCCACCAATTGACGACGACCACTCAACGGTTGCGGATGATTTCAATAAATGCTCACATTTCTGCATCTCTCCCCGTGCATGTCGTAAAAGGCGACTAAGGGAAAAGGACAAGATGTCGGTTAAGGGCGACCGGATAGCCACCTCTCACCTTGGCACGGTTCTTCCAGTCATGGAGCAGCTGGGTTGTTGTGCCTTGCTTGCTGCTTGATGCTGGTTATCTTGTCCGAATATTTTGCTAAACGTGGTGGTCGGTGCTGTACTGTAATTTACGAGAGTCCTTGCAGTCGATTACTCTGCTTACCCCGATCGTCTGGATACATAATGTGGTATGCTGATGCTCCCATTTGTTTGTAAAGTGGATTTGGTCGCGTTACTAGTGCAGTGACGGACGAGTGTCGTGTAGTGTTGTGCGTGACCCAGTTGCTGTGTAATTAATTGCGTTTAAATAGTAATTATTATCTATCTATGAGCTCATTGCGAACACAGCAAATATCGCTATCGCTACTACAGCGTAGTAAATCACTGGGCGCTGATAGCATCTCAACGGTCAACAATCATTTTCCTTGCGATTGTTTCGAAACGGTTAGTTGGAAATTCAACGCAATAATGAGTAAGACTGATCAAGTGGAACAAAGTACAAAATAAACTGTAGTAGGTATCGTTATATTTAAGTAATTATCTGAAAACAGACTGGAAACTAGAGGGGGCCGGCCGCGGCGCTCAGCGGCGCGGCCTCGTGACTCGTCGGTTCGTGTTTGCTGATCGATTAATCATAATTTGCGGCTCCACTCACTCACCTACCTACCCCACCCCTCACAACTCCTCCCTCCCCTCCCTCCCCCTACTATCTCCAAGCGAGGAGCAGAGAAAAACCCCATACTTAGCGAGCCCGACCGAAACGCGCGAAACAATAAAAGCAAAGCAGTAATGGGACACGGCTTCGAGGAACGCCGACCTTTTTGCTTCGACGACAGGTATCGGCGAATTTTCTCGGAAATCAAATGCGGTGCGGTTTTCGGAATCGCTATAAACATGCGGTTTTTACTCGAGATTGCCTGCGTGGAGTTCCAGTGACTAATATTCTTATATGCTTGAGCTCTTGGGTATGTGGACTTCTAATTTAGTTCCATTACACTAATTTATACCAAAGAAGTGAAGGGAACATATAAAACATTCGTGGAATTGCATGATACTTTCTATGTGAAGTCTGGAAAAGTGTGATTCGTGCGTGTTGTATCGTTGTTTTAATGTATAAATGAACACACTGATTGACGGATTACTTATGACTTTATTAGTAGATAACACGAGCACTGTTCAATGGTATCCCATGATCACCGGAAGAAAGCTGCCAACCTGCGGACGGTAACACCATGAACTCGCGGTTGCCACAGTGCGGTAATCTGTTTCAAATTTATAATAATAATCTAACATTGATATCCTAAAGTGTCGGAGTCATCGGTTTTTGTTAACGCGACTTCTTATTGTATTAGATTAGTATTTGGTCCGCGGTGACATTACACTATAATATTTATTTATTTATAATTTATGTCTAATCTATTTAGACAGTAGATGTCTTAAAGCAGACCGTTAATCTCTCCAGCGGACCTAAATAATTACCCCGATAATGATGCGGACATTAATAATGGTAATCGGATGAATGTCGTGTTCGTGTGGAGGGCGTGTGGGAAGAGAAAGGCTCACTGCGACCGGTCCGGGCGGCGCCGCAGCCTCTGCGCCGCAGCCTGCCGCCGGCGAACCGGTTCCTCGGCTGCCGAACCGGACCACCACCGACTAGCGCTAGCCATCGAGGCCTTTTATGGACCTCTCACGACATAACGCCGCCGCGGAGAACTCGATAACATCCTCCACATTCTACATTACCTCTTTGTACCTTGTTTTGAAGCAGAAACATTTTTACGCATTGATTGAAGCATCGGAAATCAGAGGCGAAAGATTGCGAGAGAAAACATTTGGACTTCTTTCTCCCATAAAGTGTAACCAAGTTCTAGTCTAAGTAATTTGGAGATGTCAAATGGGAATTTGGAGAGACTTCGTCGCGCACCGCTGAACCGATGAGCTCTGGGGCTGGGCAACTCATTTCTTAGCATGCATTAATAGAGTTAGCGGTAGAGTGTAGTAACTACTGTTTTGTACTAACTCTACTCTGTCGTTTTCGGTAGGGTAGTCGTTCGCAAACAAAAGGAGGCGGTAGAGTAGGTACTAGTAACTAGGCAGGCAGTTTCAGATTGAAATCGCTACAATGAGCACCGCTATAACCATTATAACTGCTCCCAAACGTGTAGACGGTAGAATCGCGGTCGAGTGGCCGGTAGAGTAGGCGAGTGGTAGAGCTTCTAACGCCGTGCTTTTTACTCTACAAATTTCCACTGCTCTGCCGATTGCGTCTACATTGGTAGAGTGAACAGTTACTCTACCATTGTTGGTGTTTGGCTTAACACGGTTGGGATTCGCTATCACTATGACCGCGCCCTGAAGATGGACTGCACGCGCCAGTCCGAAACGTCGGCCATAGTGACCGCGAATTCCAACCATGGTAACCCAAACACCAACAATATAATTATCCACGGTAGACTAAAAGTATTTATACTCTACCAATGTTAATAAACTAGACTTTAAGCATCACCTCGGTCGTGCCATCAATAAATAGATTCAATTAAAACTCGATACAAAGTTAATAATGCCATTTCTATTTATATCAGACAGCTTACGCACCAAGACAATCGCGTGCCCGACCGCAATATCTTGGCACGAGGAAGTCTCTCGCTGGCCAACGGAGGATCAGGCCAAAAATGATAAGAAAGATATCACACGAGATGAATTCATAAACTTGGCCAGTGACGCCAGTAGCGATAGAGTTAAAATTTAAGTGGATCGTGCAAGTATTCCAATCCGGTCCACAATATGTTCATATTAGGTAGTAGTAAAACATACAAACACAATTCTGGCGAGGTTGTTTCTTGTGAATGATTACGTGAAAGTAAATATCAAAGTGCCTTTTCGTTCAATTCATCTTGGTTATTGCTTAATATCAACGGAGCGAGAGCTAGCTCATTTCATTTAGCTTCACAATGTCGTCAAGGTCACCTTCTTTGTGTTGACTCATTTCAATTGAGTTCATTATTAATTTTTGTTCATATGATAATGTCTGTTTCGCTTAATTTACATAGATATTGATCAATAGCAATAGAGTAAGACGTGACGCAGGTTGAATACACAAATCAAATGTGTTTTCAGGCTATCGGTGTGTGTTGCAGAAGTTTCAAGGATTGTTCCGTTTGATTAGAGCACGTCCGCGCAGAGTCAATGACTGGCGCGGAATGCGCATGTGTTCGTGCGCGCGCGGCGTGTTCACGTAATTACCGAGCGAGAGCATGCGCGCCGCCGCGGTGCGCGGGCGCAACCTTGAAATATTTCCAACAAGATGGCGGCTGATTGATTTTAAATCGTTGTTGAGCCGGTGGGCACCATTAATTTGATTGTTACTGATTGATGATGGATGTTTTGATGAAATATGTAGTTCTTTGACCTATTGAATACAATTTACCATCTATATAGACTTTATGATAATAAAAAAGCTTTAATCAGTAGATAGATAGGTAGGTAGATAGTAGGATAATATGTACTTACTCAATTTGCCTGCCTACCTAACGGATTGTTGTTACAATACCTTATTATTTTCCTTTATTCTGACTTTTATCTGGCGGTAATTAATGACCTTGGTATATATCGTTCGAGACACGTAAATAGAGCTTTCGTCGTCATATGTTTTCTATGGCAGCTATGGCTCTATTTGCGTGTTGTATACCAATTCAAATAAATGGTTATGAATAGATTGCTTGGTCAATCAGATCAGATTGCAATAAAGCTGTAAAGTCGCAGCCGCGTCGCGCTCGCGGCCTCGCGCGCCCAACTACTCGTCCGAGCGAAGTGCCAGTGTATCAGGGTCACGAAGTCACGAGCTGCATTGTTACGGGTTGAACTGACACGCAATATTAATTATCTACTAGCTAGACAAGTAATGCTGCCGCCTCCTCCTCGTTGACGAGCCAGCCAGCTCGATCTGTGTTGTTGACCTTGGTTCTGACATATACCACTAATCGCAGTCGTACTTGGATGGAGCAGCCGCTGTATCGTGTGAAAAGTTTCTGGTTCGCGGTGGCGTTCATAGATGGCGCTGCAAGGTTTAAATTTAGAAGACGCCCAACACGCAGGCAGAGCCGACGACAGTCCGACACGCGAATAGAAAGTTTTATATTCATCTCAAAGCCCCATTATGTTTTTGAAATATTGTAAACGTTTCACAATATTCAAATAGGTTTTAAATTATTCTAAAGATCCCATAAAACCGACCCACTAAGTTTGTTTTATAAATAAAATATAAAAAGTTGAAAACGACGCACGGCAATGATTTCCATATTTAGATGAGCTATCTTCAAATAGAAACGAACTTTTCACCCTTGGAGTGTGACAAATATTTTGTGAGCTTTAATGGTAATTGATTCGGTAAAAATGTAAATAAAGTGAACTTTCCGGTCGGACGAATACGATAATAATTCCGGTCTCCGTAAGAGTGCCGGACGGAACCGGTCGCAGTGCCGACAACAAAATGATACAACTTTGAAAGCGAAACAGGTCCGTTAGCATAATTATTATCTGCGCTTAAGTTTTTTCGTCTGGTCTGGCGGGAGAAGGGACAGACATTCCAGTTGTGTATAGTTTTTCTCGTCTAAACAATATCCCTGCTACCTGCTCCAAAGTTTTTTGGTCGTTTCATTCGTCTCAGTAATGGCATGAAAATTTAGAAGCACGAACAACACAAAATGGAACATGTGGTTGCATACATACAAGTTACAAATTTATCACTTTAAACAAGTCCTAAAGGAATAAAGAATAAAGGTCAAGATAAAAGAATCCCAATTTACAAACCCTGCTGCTTCACCGTTCGGAACCGGTGTAAAACTGTAGGTCCCTTCCCTTGCCCCTTACTAGGTGGTACGCTCAAATTGTAGTCGACTGGGTTGCTACAACCGTACTCGATGTAAGATGGCCACATAGCAGCAGCCTCAGCTGTGTTCTCTCTCTTCTCCTCTCCTCTAGTCCAGTATAACCAGCAATCCAAAGTCTCAGGCGTGGCACCTTTCTCGGAGGTGTTATTGGCTGGTCGGAGCAAGGTCGGAGCATGTACTTTGGCCCCTCTGAGTTCTGACACATCAAGTCATATCGTACCTATTACATTTTTAAAAAATAGATAGGTTTCGTTGGTAGGTAGTTTGTTTAAAATTTAAACAAACTACCTACCAACTTTAAATAAATAATATAATCTTCCGTACAAATAAATCCGTCATGTCTTGCTGGCGTCTTTGTGCCACAATTGACACGGATGACCCCGTCGTCGCGGTCTTCGAGATCAAAATAATCATTAATTTATCTCCAAATGCCGTTCACAAAATGGCGGTCATTTAAGAAATGGCCCACCTTTGTGTTGTGTGTGACTTGTGATGGCGTGTTCTCGCGCCGGTAACGCTTCAATGGCGCACAATCGAGGTGCGACCGTTAGATGACGCCATTCGCGAGATTCGTGATCGCGCAAAAACTGTTTTCTTCGCAATGCGCCGCCGCCGCCCCCGCGCCGCGCCGCCGTCAGGTGCTAATAAGACATTTTTTGTTAACTTATTTAGCAGCTTGGACACTAAGTGCTAGTTTGTGCATTTTTGCTGTTTTGCTTGGTAATATCTCTGTCGATGTTTATGTTTCAAATTTGAGCGACACGGATCCGTCTAGCTAGGTACACAAACATAAGTTTCTTTAGGTTTAGAAGTGGTATGTGTTTTTTTTTCGTGACGCATCAAATCTTCTAACTCTACCTTTAAAATTTAAAAAATATATATTCGTAGAAAAAACATGCAATACTTGCCATTAGCATCTGCACTAGATTCGATCGGTCTTACAGGAGTGCTTTCTAAGAAATTATACATTTAAAAATAATATGCGCACAATTATGTCCTTCAATTTACATTAATCAATACTAATAATAAGTATGTGTATGTAAGGGATGGCCATGGAGTAAGTTACTTTGTTTTATGAGATACTGCATTTGTACTTTGTACCATAGATTATTTCTCTATGGTTTGTACACTCTATGTATGATACAAGAACTAAATTGACGATTTTTAGAATTTTTTCTGTAAGCGGCGGGTGGCCGAGTGGTTTGGGCATCGGCTTCTCATGCGAGAGGGCCGCGGTTCGAATCCCGTCGGCGTGTACCAATGAGTTTTTTCTGACGAAAAAATTTACGTGCATACCTACACCCGCTGCTTCACCGTTCGGAACCGGTGTAAAACTGTAGGTCCCTTCCCTTGCCCCTTACTAGGTGGTAGGCTCAAATTGTAGCCGACTGGGTTGGTACCACCGTACTGGATGTAAGATGGCCGCATAGCAGCCTCGGCTGTGTTCTCCTCTAGTCCAGTATAGCCAGCAATCCAGGGAAGTCTCCGGTATGGCACCTACCTTCTCGGAGGTGATATTGGCTGGTCGGAGCATGCGCTTTGGCCCCTCCGACACAGCCACCCAGACCGGATTACATAAAAAAAAAATAAAAAAAAAAAAATAATGTATGTATGTATGTTCCTCCATAACTCTTAAACCGATCATGTGAATTCTATGAAACTAACTACAAGGACAGTTAACTATACACAGCGACACAGGATAGGCAAAATAAAATTCAGTTTCGGTTACGCTAAGATGTGGCTCTCATACAAACCGAATTGTTCCATTATTCCGAATAAAGGTACGGTAGCGGGCTTACTTACTTTCTTCTTTTTAAATACGAATTTCACGCGAGCGAAGCCGCGCTATGCTAAGATATATTAAACATTAAAATCAGGGAACGCTATACTTAAATAGGTATACAATAAATTTGTAAAGCTGATTCCTCTCTGATGTAAATTTTACAATAATTGATAAATATATTTTCTTATACCTACCTCTATTATATCATACTCTACCTCATTTATAATTTATATTAATTAATACCTACTACAATTAGTATAACGAAACTACACTCAAATCTCGACTATTCATCGAAATCATAAATACTTGCAATGCAACGACCTAACCTGCAATGTTATTATGAATTATGATTGACATTTCATTATAAGATACATTATCGACTTTTTTTATAATTATTGAGACAATTTTATACTAGTAATTAGCTTTTGTCCGCGGCTTCGCTCGCATGAATTTCGATCGAATTTGTCACATTTGTATAAATTTACTACTCTGACAATTTGCCACTGAGTAGTACACCCAAGTAGATAGCAATGATTTGTGTAAAAAAAGATATGAAAAAGTTGCTGAATCTAATAAAATAATCGCCGCACAATTCTGCTTTGTAGATTTTTAGTAATATGTGAACATACATCTGCGGAAAGACAGACATAACATTTTTTAATTTTCTTAAGTTTCCAAGCGAAATATTCTTTTTTTTTATTACACTGGAGGGTAGCTGGAAATCGTCTTAGAATTTTACTGGCAATGAACCCAAAGGTTTTGGAAAATCTTTGAAGGAACCTTTTTTATCGCGCTTTGATTAATTTGATGATAGTGATTTCATGTAATTATTAGGTGAGTACATAATCTGATTGTACAAACGAGAATTATAATACAATTTATGTAATTTAAACTCAATCTATTTTGTTTTTAAAGTTTATAATGATTAAAATAAAACAAATTGTATGCTATTTTATTACCTATCTATACTATACATAGGCTTTGCCTAGCTGGAGGCTGATTGATCTGCTCGTGTGCAGATAAATAAATAAATAAATACAAATACTAATTATTAAATCGAGATCGCAAATTACACAAGAACCAAAGTTAGCATTAACCAAAATTGCTATTCCGTAATCGTCGTCTTACATCAACCGTTCAATTATGTTCGCGGTCTTTGTAAATTTATGTTTATTGTCGCTATTAAAATAACCTGTCTTGTCTATCCTCGAATTAATTATCGCGCGGAGCTCATTGTGTATTCACTATTACACGACCGGTCGGCGGTCTCGGAACCGGTTCCCTCTATAACCGGTCTCGGTCTCGTATCACTTCGCTTCTAATGATTTATCGCATTACTGGACTGGAGCATTCCGTTTTTTTTTTCTCTCGTCGTCGCTGCGCTGCTCTGGGCCATTTGCCAGATATCTCGACCTTTTTTTTTCTCTCTCTACAACAAAAAAACTCTACCTGCTGTAGAAAAAATAGCATTGTCAGTTTTTGTGTTTCGCCGAGAACTAGAAGTAATAATAATTTTACGTTTCCTTTTGTGGTTTTTGCTTGCGTGGAGTGAGTTGCGTTCGCGTTGTTGAGAAAACGTCAAACGTGACTGGGTGACATAAACAAATTTTTGTAGCGGCAAAAAATTGGGTGTTGTATATAAATGTTCGCACGTGAAAACCCTATTCAACATTCTAAAATGTATAATGCCTGTCAGACATAAGCTTTTACAAGCAACCGCCAATCATTGTGAAGCTACATTTTAGCCGAAGGTCAGACGGAAGTCAGCCTCGTGATAACATGTTAGGTATTTGAACAAAGTATCGCTGTCTCCCGTTCGCCACGCGTACTCCCCGCCAACGCAAGAGGGACAGATGCACGCTCTCAGCTAATATACCCACAAATTTTACAACACAAATTAACAGCCCTCAAACATACATACATAGAGACAGACGTTCCCTTTTATAAGAAGTAGAGAAGTAGAGATAGAAATAGAGATGTACTTCAACATTTACAAACTGATTCTTACCTTTTGCATGCAGACATACGTACCCTTTTATAATAAGTAGAGAAGTAGAGATAGAGATAGAGATGTACTTCAACATTTACAAACTGATTCTTACCTTTTGCATGCAGACATACGTACCCTTTTATAAGAAGTAGAGAAGTAGAGATAGAGATATACTACAACATTTACAGATTCGTACCTTTTGCATGCAGACATACGTAGCCTTTTATAAGAAGTAGAGAAGTAGAGATAGAGATAGAGATGTACTTCAACATTTACAAACTGATTCTTACCTTTTGCATGCAGACATATGTACCCTTTTATAATAAGTAGAGAAGTAGAGATAGAGATAGAGATGTACTAAAACATTTACAGATTCGTACCTTTTGCATGCAGACATACGTAGCTTTTTATAAGAAGTAGAGAAGTAGAGATAGAGATAGAGATGTACTTCAACATTTACAAACTGATTCTTACCTTTTGCATGCAGACATACGTACCCTTTTATAAGAAGTAGAGAAGTAGAGATAGAGATAGAGATGTACTTCAACATTTACAAACTGATTCTTACCTTTTGCATGCAGACATACGTACCCTTTTATAAGAAGTAGAGAAGTAGAGATAGAGATAGAGATGTACTTCAACATTTACAAACTGATTCTTACCTTTTGCATGCAGACATATGTACCCTTTTATAATAAGTAGAGAAGTAGAGATAGAGATAGAGATGTACTACAACATTTACAAACTGATTCTTACCTTTTGCATGCAGACATACGTACCCTTTTATAAGAAGTAGAGAAGTAGATATAGAGGTAGAGATGTACTTCAACATTTACAAACTGATTCTTACCTTTTGCATACAAACATACGTACCCTTTTATAAGAAGTAGAGAAGTGAGATAGAGATAGAGATGTACTTCAACATTTACAAACTGATTCTTACCTTTTGCATGCAGACATACGTACCCTTTTATAAGAAGTAGAGAAGTAGATATAGAGGTAGAGATGTACTTCAACATTTACAAACTGATTCTTACCTTTTGCATACAAACATACGTACCCTTTTATAAGAAGTAGAGAAGTAGAGATAGAGATGTACTTCAACATTTACAAACTGATTCTTACCTTTTGCATGCAGACATACGTACCCTTTTATAAGAAGTAGAGAAGTAGAGATAGAGATAGATGTACTTCAACATTTACAGATTCTTACCTTTTGCAAGTATAATGATTTAAACGCGGGCGGAGCCGGCCGGAGTCATCTAAGCTAGTAATACATAAACCAAACAAACACACCGCTAAACTAAGCTCATACATACGTTTATAGCCTTATCTATTTACGAGTGTCGTAAAACAAACACGTCTCGCTCGCTCGCTCGCCAGTCGCCACACATGCTCGCCATCTTGTGAGGAATTTGTTAGCACGTTGTTGTGTGTGTCTCCTGCAGTGCTTGACCTTTGAGATTTTATTATCTCGTTCTCCTAACATCCTTCGATCACTGTCCTATTTGACCTTTACGCTTTTATAGTAACAAGATGTATTATAAAACGTTTATATTTGGTTAAACGCGTTGACGAGCTATATTAGACGTTTCGAGCTAAGCTAAGCGTTTAAACGACCCACCGTCATGTGCTTACAAAAACCGTGTGGTTAAAGCAGTTGTAAATTTTGAAAGACACGGTCATTTTCATTGACTTACATATACAGGGTGTTTCAGGATAGGCTTGAGAAACTTCAGGAATAGAAAGTACTCATTATTAGAAGAAAAAAATCCTCATCACGGAAATCGAATTTGTTAAAATTTTCAATAAAATATTTGGAATTTGGCTCGTCTGTCGCCCTTTAGTGTGGTATCTTGTCCTTATCCCTTAGTCGCCTTTTACGACATGCACGGGGAGAGATGCAGTGGGCTATAATTTTTAAGTACGGGCTCCTCACGGTACATGGCGCTATGAATAAAAGAAATAAAATAAAAACGATTGAGAGGATCGAGCGTGTATCGAGACTCTCGATTCGAGAGGAATCAAGATTTTGTAGCAGCTGTTTGGGCGAGATCTCGGGCACAGATGAGATACTAGTCCTCGATGTTCTTGTCCTGGGGCATCCTCTGGCGAGACTCAGTCCACCACCGTGGACTTGACAGCTTGACTCTGCGTCACTTTGTACTGGGTAGTTTGCAGCGCGGAACCGAGAGCCGCTCTCGTCTCGGCTGTGCGCTCGGCGCTCGACCTTCATTCGTCATTGGAAAGGCGCTCGTCTAGTTTCTCGTCGAATGGGGATTTATTTTTTACATGAAGTTTTTGTCCGATTTTATTGTTCACTCATCTGTTAAGGCCGGGAGAGCGGTGCCACCTGCCGCGCGGTCGTTAGGCTCCCCTACCCCCGACATCAAAGGAAATTCCCCAACCGTCTAGCTATTATTATTATTACATTTTTTTCTGCGAAAGAATTCTAAAGATCGAGTGCCCGAAAAAAAATAGCCTTAATATATTGTAAAGCTGGCGTAGGGGCACACATTTGGTTACCTGCTTTTTTTCTGTCGATAAAAAAATGTAAACAGTTCGCTCCCCGCGGAGGGAGTCTCGACTGTCGACTCTAGACGGAGATAGCGTCGCATTGTTGCAGCCTCATGGGAGCGGATATTGTGTTATTCATTTCGGGAGCATGTGACGCGCGTGAAAGGCGAGACGGTATGATGCCACGGGCGACCTTCCCTCCCCATATTACGACAATTTTGTGACAGAATGAATGTACGTATAATATTACAGAAAATTATTGTATCAAGATCTCCTCTCGTTTCGGTGTAAGGTTTTTATTTCACGAACATGCTATATGTTGTGAAATGATAATTTTTGTATTTAAGTCTTTTAGTTTGATTGTAAATTGTTGTTTTGACGATGGCCTATTTTCGCTTGGATCGAAATAGAATAAGAATATTTTTTTAATGTGACATGTCTCACTTTGGCGCGATCCTTCCACCCGAACCCGGGTCATACAGCAGGTGGGTATTCGTGCCTTACTTGCTGCTTAATAATTATCTCGTCCGAATACTTTGCTAAACGTGGTGGCCGGTGTTGTGCTGTAATTTACAAGAGTACTTGCAGCACAACATCAATTACACTGCTTACCCCGATTGTCGCGATACAGCGTGCGGTATGGTATGTAGGTTGACGTCTAAGTATATAAATTTTTTTTTGTGGAAACTGACACGGTTGGCTCCACAGAACACCAAAGTAATAGCTACTTCTATGATCTGTGGTTGGCTCCATCACCTACATAGAACATCCGTGATGTTAGCCCATAACACCTTGGTGAACTAGGTGCCATGTCGGTGCTTCCCTTATAGTTTCAACAAGAATCCGGGGCACATGTAGAAAAATAAACAGATGGACGGAGCTAGAAGACGGCGGCGCTGACTTATTTTTTATTTAGCGAAGAATATGACTTAAGTATAAAAGTAAATGTTGTAAAATTTGTGTTCCAGAATCATCGATTAAAATTTAAAAATTTTATAGTCTGTTTAATCAACGAGATGGTTACCAAAGAGACCAATAAAAGAATAATTGAATTGTCGGTCTCAAATTATACCTACGATGAGGTTTATGAATGTTTCTTTTAAAATTACATACATATCACACACGCTGAATCCCGACAATCGGGGTAAGCAGAGTAATCGGTGTTGTGCTGCGAGAACTCTGGTAAATCACAGCGCAACACCGACCGCCACGTTTCGCAAAGTATTCGAACAAGATTCAATCGATCAAGCAGCAAGTAAGGCACGAAGACCCACCTGCTGCATGACTCGGTGGAAGTACCGTGTCAAGGTGAGAGGTGGCGAAACTGTCGCCCTTTAGCACGGCACCTTGTCCTTATCCCTTAGTCGCTTTTTACGACATGCACATGGAGAGATGCAGTGGGGCTATTCTTTTTAAGTACGGAACTTTTAAAATTGTTTCTACAATTAGCTTATGAGCGGAGTGACTGTGTCGCATCAGTCCTGCGTCCTATTAGCGTTATCAGAGCGCAGATAAGTGAGAGGACAGGACAGCAGGGTAGTGTGGAATGTGTGCTCCACACTCGCGACGTGGAAGCAATAACGAGATAAGATAACCCGGCCGTCTCCGAGTTGTATCAACTCCGATATCTCGCTGGAAATTTAATTGTACACGAAATACGTGCAGTTTTACTTTGTAAGCGGGACACGTTTTTGTATAACAACGTATGTACTTAATGTATTCGTGAACCGCCATTTGACCTCTAGTGCTATAACAGTAAGGCCATCTTGTCATACTAGATATACTCTTATTAGTATTTACTTATTAAGGGGTAGGGGGGTGGGGGTTACTAGGCAAAAGCACTTCGTATTACCCTAACCATAGCCATATTTCAAGTGATATACCTATTTATGCTTATAGTTAGGTAAAGATTCAAGGTGTATTGTGAATACATTTTTGTAATGTAATCTTCTAACTTCTTTGAAAAATAAGTGGGTTAAAAATGGTAAAAACGTTCGAAAATGCCTTTGCTATTACAATCTACATTTGTTACAAATACGTCTAATACTAAGATTAATAATCAAACTCAAAATAAATTCAAACTCTTACAGAGTAAATGGTTTTTCACTGAATTATCTTTGAACTTTCTGAATTTTGGGCCGTTGCCGTGCGTGCGTGAGAGTTTCGTAAATTTTTCTATGGTGTAACTAAACCGTTATGTATGACTGCCTAAAAACCGAAATAATAAAATGGTTTTTCACAAAATCTGCTCTCAGCAACGACCGAAGGGAAGCACTGACGTGGCACCAAGTTCACCCGGTGTTATGGGCTGACATCACGGATGTTGTAGGTGATGTAGCCAACCGTGTCAGTTTCCATAAAAAAAGCTATCAGTGGAATACCTGACCATATCAGTGGAATACCACCCGCCTCCGCCGCCGACCATACAATAATAGCCCATGTAAGTTTGAAAGCTAGCGACCAAAGAGTTTGTATTACGTCGCTGCGCAGCGACGTAATACAAACTCTTTGCTAGCGACCTAATATAGATAACCCCAAATAAATACAGACTCTTTCCCCCGTGGTTGCCTTTCATCTGTCAGCCAGCGAGCTTGCCCCCCTCCCCCTCCCCTCCCCCCAAATTGAGCTGTTCTGTGTCTGTCCGCTTTCTCCATTTCTTTGTCGTGTAGGCGAGGACTCGACCTCGACACCACCAGTGCCAAGTGCCAACGCTGCTCGAATGTCAAACGTATCTACTTCTCTAGTGTCCAACGAGAATATCTCGAGCAGCTTCATAAATTAGCCGGCAAAAGGAAATATCTCGAATATGCAAATGCAATGTGTTTGACCTTCGGGATTGGCAGATGTTATTCTCGGATGCCGGTCCGGCGGCGGCGGCGGTGGCCGGGCTAATGTTGGACATGTTTATTGAATCCGATGACGCTCACAGCTTTATCATCTACGAAGTCGTTGAACCGATAAAAATGTTGATCGCGAACCTCGTCTTTATCGATGGTTTTTATGCGTAGCAGGAACGTTCTAAGATTGTTGACTTTTTGAAATGTCATTTATAAGCTGAACTGGCTCCTTTGTTTCTTGTTTATGCAAGAGAAAATAACTATGACGATATGATCTCTTCTATTCAGATTTAAGGTACCATTTTTTTTCTCCTTTCTTTGTGATTTATAATATTTACTCACCGACTTTACATAATAAGTTTTAAGTTTTTTTAAATACTTACCTGATCACCTTGAGCTAATTCTGACATGTCTCTTTTAGTTTTTTGTTTGAAGGCTTAGATTAATAGGTGCCATACGTATAAGGCTAAATTTAATTTAATTATGCTAATTCAGTGTACCAACAAGTGCTAAATTTACGCAGGCGGCGCTATAGGAAGGAAGCGTGTAAGATAGTGTGGTGTATGCAGTTCGCGTTCGCACGAGTTCCCAGCGCAATAATCGCACCGAGTGCGTCGAACTGTAGCGAGAGCAAGCCGAGTGAGAAAACTACTAACGGAAAGATAAATCTCAGCTGAAAATTTCTCATCCCTAACAATCACAAAGAGAATCGAAAACTTGAGCCGTTAAACCGGACCACTCCTCGGGACTCGGGTGGCGTCGAGTTGGATTTTGTTTGAAAGCGGCGGCGGCGGCTCCGTGAAGAAATGTTCAACTGCTCCGAGTTACGACTATTTCGCCATCAAATAAGTTGAAACTTTTTAATTTAAAACTTTTATGTCTCTCGTCGTTGTTACTTTCTTGTAGCTTGTAGCGCGACATCTAGTGGCGGAAGGTCACAATACGTAATCTCTGTCACCTGTCGTGTTTACCTTTTAGTTTAGCAAAGTATTCAACTATGTTTTCCTGCTCGAGTTCACACACGCGCTTGAGATCATCTCATGCTCTCTCCAACGACATTCTACTTTTTAATTTAATTTCGTTGTTGTTGTTGTTACTTTTTAATTCGTTGGCTCTGTCTCGTTCTTCTGCAAATTGCATTTAAAATACGAGTATCTATCTCTCCATGATTTCTACTATATTGTTTTTGATAAATACTCTTCGATGACTTCATATTTATGTAAATGATCATCTAATAAATTACCAATGTAATGTATATTTGACAAAAAAAACCTGATAATTAATAAATAACACCCTCGATAACACCAAACTACATTTATTTGATAACACGCACGACACTAATTTTGTTTTGGAAACTTGAGCAAAATATTGACACTCAAAAAATGCGTAAATGCGACATATTACGCCGGCACGTCATGGATATAATATGTCACGTTGTAAATAAAGATATTATTATGAGATAACACCTTAACCACAGAATAGATATATGTACTTCTATCTGTCTGTGCTCCTATATTATCGCGCCTTTATTATTATTATATGTATCTTACATTTATATATAATACGCGCGCGTGTATTTGTGAGTCAGACAGATCGGTGTTCGTGGAATTTGACGAGTCGGCGGCGATGGCGCGGCGCGGCGGCGGCGGCAGTCGGCACTCAACTTGTAAACAACATTCTCACACATTATGCAAAACGTTTGGGCAACGTTAACAGTCTGTATTATATTTAAGCTTTATACATATACCTACGTAGGTATGTTATGTCTACACAGTCGGTTGTATGCAAAAAGGTTTAAATTTGAATGAAAAATATTGATGATTTCTCCGTTGAAAGCTCCTGAAACGAAAACAACAGGGGGGAAGGTTGAAATATTTACTTAGATCGTTTGTAAACATTTCAAAGACTCAAAGATAAAGTGAAACTACTTTGGTTGTTAACATTCAAAAGAACCCTTTTGGCTTCGTCATATTTTGGGAAACATTATAAATCTTAAACACTACCTATTAATCGGTATTTACTAGCTTTAAATACATTTATTTATTCGTTTACTATGTTTTATAAATCATGCTATTTTATTTTTAAAACAAAACAGCTTTACTCACGGTTGTTCACGAGCTATGTGGCCCGACGTTTCGGGCCAAGCGTATAGCCCGAAACGTCCAGTCACATAGTTCGTGAACAACCGTGAGTAAAGCTGTTTTGTTGAAAAACTCATGCTATTTTGTTTTTATAATATTTTATTCATAAAAATACGAATTTAACCCTACTTCTCGGCCTTATCCAACGACCCAGAAAGCCTTTAATTTTATGGAAATTTTTACAGTGAATTTATAGATCCTACATTAATAAAAAAACTTGTTTCTTTGTTTTTTGTTTGTTTGAATAAAAAATATTATAAGTAAGTAGTTATTTTTTTTAATCAATAAGTACTCTATTTATGTATAATTGGCAAAGTTTTATTATGTTTATGTCTCAAGGTACTGTTTTAGAATGTAATGAATGATACCGGTCTGTTGATGAAATTAAACCGTCCGTAATAATCAGTGAATGATAAATACTTCATAACTCTACACACCTCACCGAACTAAACGATTCCAAAACTCAGCTATTATCCTCTTCCAATTTCTCGGAAGAAGTCGAACAAAAGTTTTTTTATTAAATTGTTTACCCAACCTTTGAATTATGTAAAAAGTTGTGGCGAAGTTTCTGCGAGCTGCGGCGCGGCATCTTTTGAAAAACACCCGACTTTAGAGATAAACGTTGGAGGCCGGCCATACCCTCCACTTATTGTTTACACTTCATTTTATTTAACCACATGGAATCTGGTGCCTTTACAACTAGGTCTTTGAACTAATCTCCAATGATAATGGGCTCATTATTGATCGTGTCTGTTTTAGAAAAAAAAAAAGAGTGAGCAAGGGTGAGCTTTATGACTTTAAATAATATCTTCTAGTCAACGCGGTATATTACAATCAGAATATGTAATTCAATTATTCTACGTGAAAATTAAATTTATAAATATTTCTAATATATTTTTAGCATAATTCACAGCATAAATAACAAATTAAAAACAGAATTATAAATTAAATCATACATAATACATACACTAGTATTACTGAATTATCAATAGATTAAAAACAAACATAATAACTATAAAGCAGTTACATACTTACAAACTACTAAAAAAGAAATTGAAAATATTTGAATATCAAAATATGTCGATAATTAAAAATTTTACAAACATCGAAAGAATTGAGAAAATAATAGTGAAAAAAATTATTTAACAACGTAAGCGTAACGAGTTTCGAGTCGACCTAATTTAAATAATTAATTAAAAAAGTTATAGCAAACTGTTCTATTATTATTATCAACATTCCAGTAGGAATGCTATGTCTGCATCAATGTGCTCTTGTTGATAGTGTAATATACTTAGGTATATGATCGATAGGGCTTCATCCGTCATAAGTATACATGCGACTGTCTGCCGCGTCCTTGCGATAACCCCTCCTCCCTCGTTACCTCTCCCCCTTTCCCTCCGTCGCTTCCAGAACGACCTCCCCCCTCCCGTATTGCCTCGTGCTTCCACCCACACGCCTCCTCCCTCCCTGGTCGCTACAATATTCATTGAGCAATTTCCTCTCGTTTAATGTTAGTAGCAAATAAACTCAAATTTATTTTGGAGAGCTATTGTATGATCATATTGATTGCTATTAGGAATTTCTAATTATGTCACACTTGCATTCGTCTAGCTAGTGGTGAGACGTTTAGTGATTTTCGTATTTTTTGTTTTATAATCGTTCACTTGTATGGTACCTAGCTCTGATGGGAACATGGCTGACATCGCGGTTGATTGTCACGGCCACAGGGGGCAAACTATGTTAGGGTCCATGACAAAGTCCTCATTGGGAATTTCATTAACCGTTAAATAAATGTTGAAATAGGGTGGTTGACCAGAACCAGAAGAGTTGGCCTTAGGCAATAAGTCCAAAATAAAGGTGTGGAACGGGCTTCCGGGGAATATCTTTCCCCACTCCTACAATCCACTGATCTTCAAATCGCGGGTAAATAGCCTTTCCCCAGCGACATTAGTCCACCTCCAAGCCGGACTGGCACCTCCTCGGGGGTGATATTGGCTGCGCCTGAGGCTTCGACCTCGGACACAGCCAGCTAATTTGGAAACAATAAAAAAAAAAGTCTGCCATTTGTTGTATTATTTATATAAAACAATAAAGTATGTATATTAAATAAATAAAATAAACAAAATAACCAAGTACCTACTTACAGCAAGTCAGGTTGGAGATGTAGAGAGTATACAATCGTTCGTAGAGGCATAGACAATTATCTCTCAATTCCATCCCACGTTCTTTTATTTGTTTGTAGTTGCCAAAAGCGATCTTCAATCTCAATAAAGCTGAGATTATAAACGGGTAAATCAAACGATTGCGACTGAGAGCACTTGCAGCAATGACAAGACAAGCTCTCTGTGGGTGGACTCAGTCACGCTTTTGAAGAGGTCGAGCTCAACAATACTCGCGCCTTCCATGCGGAACACGATACCTGAGCGTAACAGTTGCTGAATCATGACAACAACAACGAAGTCGATGCGATGATGGTGCGGCTCAAACAGAGCGCGTACCGTCAGCAGAATACAATGACTATCGAGTTATTGTTTACCCGGTGTTGTGTGACAGACAAGGTCCGCGGGGCTGGGTTAGGGTTGCCAGATGGTATCCTAAAGGAGGACATGTCCTCCTATTTTGATGTATGTTCTCAATTTGCTATACGTATGCTGATAATGCCATGCGCAGTGCCCAAACAGGCGTGCGTGCAGGTAATTATTCGTTAAAAAACCAACAACTTATCCCGAAAATTGGCAGTTCTAAAAATATGATTAAAATAAAGTAAATTAAAAAACTCGTTTTATTGTGAAAGTCCTATTTTTTTTTTTGAGAAAATACATTTTAGACCTACCAGCCCTCCTTTTTCAGATTATCATCTGGTAACCCTAGGCTGGGGGCACTCGGCTTGATATAGAGAAGCCTCTCTCTCTCATGGCGTGTCGCTTCCAGACAAACAGCAGCGGACTGAGCGGTTTGCGCAATTTGAAAATTTGGCACGCATCCGTTTTATCGAGTGGGCCCCGGCATCGAACGAACACAATGTCGTCACTGTCTAGGAATAGAGCGGAAAGTTGAAGACGTTGCGGAACCGCGCTCCCAAAGCCGATACCTGGAAATCGTAGAAGGTGACTCAGTATTTGCGCTTCTAGATTTGCATAAACATTTCCAAGTCGTCGAACTGGGCCACACCTGTAGGCGATGTAACGCGATATCCGTTCATCACGACAACAATGGCCGCCGCTCGGGGCTTGCGTCGCCGTGAACTCCGCTAATAAGATTATACCCGGATAAGTGACGTAACATTTCGCGATCCTCTTTAAGACGCTCCCGGCGGCGATGCGATATGCCTTTGTGCGATCGCTATTGAGCTCGACGTCCGTCATCTCGCAACTGAGGCATCTCCCGGGCCCATTAGCTGCGGTAACGAGGGCGCCGCAGGATGAGAGCCCTCGACCTCGGAGTCTCCTCTAGCGAGGTCGCCCGAAGATGCCCGCGCCAGTGTTGCCATGTTAGGAGATTTTCTCCTAGATTCAGGAGAATTTCAGTGGTGCTAGGAGAAGTTTTTGCCTGTCAGGAGAGTAGGAGAAAATTTAGGAGAAAGAAAATCACTACAGGAGAAGATTTAGGAGTGAGAAACTTGGGATTAAAATAAAAACATATATTTACTAGTAACAAACAAATATGTCGGTATGTACGGTGACAACACAATGAATGAACTGTCTGTGAATCAACCAACCAACTTCTCAAGGCACACAATACACGATAGGATATTTTGTCTTTTATTATGCGCAAGGTTCAGCTTCTTACTCTTTGGATAGGATAACGTGACACAGGTGAGTGTGTGCGTGCATCGATCGACCAACCAGCCGACTACCGGGCGGGCCAAATCGAACGAACATTTTGTTATCAATCAATGTTATTTACATGTATTCTTTGTAATAATGAGTAGTATTACTAAGCCTACGTCGACAGTCTGTCCGTCAGTCCGCACTACTTTAAGGGCTGTATATTTTGTATCGTAATAGGTAGCTGGTTGTGATTTTCACAGATTATGTGTTATTATTGGCGGACATCCTATCAAATAATAAGAAAGAAAATATTAAGGGCTTATCTCATACAAGCAACGAGTTTTAAAAATTTTTTTTTGTTTGTTTTTGCTCTAACATAAAAACGGTAATACGTAGAAGTGTCAAACTTGGTGTGGTTAAAAACTAAAAAATTGGTTGTCTGTAAAGTCGGTTTACGGAATATAGTTTTACGTGATGACGTGGAATAATCGTAGTACATAGAGCAAAGATCAGTAATTCTATTTCAAGTAGAAAGATTAATCATCTTGTGACTGGCCATCAATAAACGTCTGTTGTCTGATCTTGACAGTTTTACTTCTTAAGACGTTTCCATGGTAACTTTGACTATACCGATTGTGCCTCTCTATCGCTTGTTACGCGCTCTCGCTTGCACACACAGGCTCAGATGGAACGTGACACTTTTTCGTGTGTGCAGCCGGTGTTCATCAATTTATAAGAAGTGACGTCATCACGTCAAAAAAAAGAAATAATTAAAACAGACAAATTAAGTGATGGTTAGAATGGCAATCATGGCTATGACGGGAGGACAAATCGCTATTGGCGGAGAAGTGATCGAACAGGTTGAAGGAAGAGTAGGTATGTATATATCGGTCAAATACTGCTTGGTAGACAAGGTCTCCTTAAGGAGGTCGAGGGACGAATTAAATTGAGTTGGGCTGCCTCGGAAATTTAAAATTCGCCCCGAGGTCTGACCCGTATATATTATGACCAGTGCGTCCTCCTGGTATGGGTGTGAAACGTGAGGTCTGACTATAGTTGTTTCCAAAGTTGCCCAGCGAGCGATGTAACTAGCCATGCTGGGCTGGGAGTATAGCTACGCGAAATGGTGCGTAATGAATGAGGCAATCCGCCGACGCACCAAAGTAATCGATATTGGAAACCAGGTGGATAAGCTAAAATTGCAGTGGGCTGGGCACGTTAGCCGAAGGGACGACGACCGTTGGAGTAACCATGTACTACATTGGCGGCCGTGGACAGGAAAACGGAATGTGGGAAGACCACTCGCCAGGTGGGAAAGCAGTGGTCCGTACGACTGAAGGCCGAGAGACTGGAGGAAAATTGAAGGCGAATGTCCAGCAGTAGACGCTTACACGCTGACTGACTGACAGAGAATCCTCGGTGCGCGAGTTCGACTCGCACTTGACCGGTTTTCAGGCTGTAAAAGATACAGCTCTTTATAGGTGTTACACAGACAGACGGACGGACAGATGACCTAGGCTTAGTAATATGGTCCCGTACGGATAAGGAACACTAAAAAATATGGTGAAATTTTTATAATTTGAATAACAGGAGAATTTTTTAGGAGAATGAAAATTATCTAGGAGATTTTTAGGAGATTTTCGAAGTCAATCTAGGAGAATTTTAAAATTTGAGTTGGCGACACTGGCCCGCGCCGTGAATCAGTCCGCGTTATGTTGTCCCAACATTTACATAACGGCCGTGACTAATCCCCTTATCTTCTTTTATTTGTGAGACCGTAAACATCGACGTCGTCGGCCCGCTTGCGAGTGAGTCTCTGCGACTTTTTGGCGTGTTTCGTAATACCTAATTCCTTGTTCGTAAGAAGCGCGACTTTCTCCTTCGCTTCTGCTCGTTTGCTTTTCTTTTATCGGCAGGTTAGTGTTGTTTATTTCTCGCCGCGAGTTCAAGGATGTCAGAGCGTGCATTTTGTCAGTCACCTGCCGCGTGACGCGTCGTCGCTGCTGCAGCGGAGTGCTCGCCGGAGCGAGGAGTGGCGGATGCGGAATGAGCTGTGATTGCGAAGGTTTCGTACTCAAACCGATCGTGTGCGGTGAAGGTTGGAGGCAAAAAGTTCTGTTGACAAACGGCTTGGCGCAAATTGAATTCACTTTTTTTCTTATGTAATCCGGTATGGGTGGCTGAGTCGGAGGGGCCAAAGCGCATGCTCCGACCAGCCAATATAGCCTCCGAAAAGGTAGGTGCCATACCGGAAACATACTGGATTACATACTGGATTGCTGGCTATACTGGACTAGAGGAGAACACAACCGAGGCTGCTATGCGGCCATCTTACATCCAGTACGGTGATACTAACCCAGTCGGCTACAATTTGAGCCTACCACCTAGTTAGGGGCAAGGGAAGGGACCTACAGTTTTACACCGGTTCCGAACGGTGAAGCAGCAGGTGTAGGTATGCACGTAAATTTTTTCGTCAGAAAAAACTCATTGGTACACGGCGACCGGATTCGAACCTCGGACCTCTCGTATGAGAAGCCGATACCCAAACCACTCGGCCACCCGCCGCTGCCGCTGTCCACGTCGTCGCCACTGTCACTGGCACCACGCTCGGTGCGATGCGATGCCTCAGCCGCAGCCAATCTCATCTGTCTGCTGCAGATGACGTGTGCAGATTTTATTGCGGCGAGGCCACGTTTCTAACGGTGACCGGTGTCACATTCATCACATTCCATATCAATCCAGTTTCCATCCAACAGAAATTTGTTGAAGAATTGAATGCAGCATTCGTGTCAGACCATAATTGTTTATGGAAGACCAGTACCCTAATCACGAGATTTAACCTACTACGCTACCCTACGCTACGCCGTGTTCTCCGCGTCATTTTGTATGGAGAAACGGAGCAGCGCCTCTAGTGATAGATTTGCGAACTTCGTTTCTCCATACAAAATGATGCGGAGAACACGGCGTGATTAGGGTACTGTACGAGCTTAATACGCATCGTCCAGATTTTCCCATTCTAGCTGTCTAATTCTTGCCTGACCTACTCGTCGAGCCGGCAACAATGAGCACTGAGGCTATTTAATTATTGCCTCAAAGCCATCTTTCGAATATTGCAATTACGTCCTTGCACAACAGACTTAGGAACTCGATGGGAAGAAGGAATACTCGGTGTAATGTATCGTGGATCCCGGACAGAGGGTCTAATGTGGATTGGCGATATATCTTCGTATGCTCTCCTCGAGCGGATGGACAAAAAGCGGCATCAATCATAGTTGGTGGTAAATCATGCGATCGGGGCGGACGGCTCGACAGTTCAATTTGTGGACCGGCTGTGTGCCCAGTGCGGTCATTACATAGGTACGTCACCCACGCACACCACACCTACATCTCAACAAATATGCAACAAATAGAACATCGCATTTATACAGAGTGTTTGATGACTATATGTCATAAATTCATAAAGCAAACCAGGTACTCCTGAGCCTATTTGGAGCAAAAAAGTTAGATGACATTTTGTTCTACGGTGAAATTGTTTTTTCCCTACTAAACTAAATAAAATTATTTAGTTTTGTATGGAAAAAAAAAGTTCACCATAGAACAAAATGTCATCTAACTTTTTTGCTCCAAATAGGCTCAGGACTACCAATTATGATAGTCATCAAACACCTTGTATAAGCCTGCCTAGAATTACAATTATAAAGTCCAATCCAACGTATCCGCCCGGGTTGATAACACCGCACTGAATGAAACGTTCGGTCAAAACGGCTATGTAAATAGTTCGTGTTTTCCGTCCAGTTCAGTGTAGCCGACATGAAATGAAGGGAATCACTGACATGGCACCTAATTCACCCGGTGTTATGGGCTGACATCACGGATGTTGTAGGTGATGTAGCCAACCGTGTCAGTTTCCATAAAAAAAAAGGTGGCTACTTAACATCACTTTTACTAAATCTATATAAACTCTGCTCTCAGATTGCCAACATCTGCTGAATTTTCAGTGAAGATTTAATAATATTTAGG
This sequence comes from Nematopogon swammerdamellus, assembly GCA_946902875.1. Classification (NCBI taxonomy): domain Eukaryota; kingdom Metazoa; phylum Arthropoda; class Insecta; order Lepidoptera; family Adelidae; genus Nematopogon; species Nematopogon swammerdamellus. The sequence goes on from OX336345.1 coordinate 18,945,207, forward strand.
CTATTAATTGACACCATTTTCATCATTTTACAATCGGGCCCAAGATTGTATGAAAGCGTATCCGTCTCCTTTACCTATCGCTTTCGTGAACGGTAAGTCTAAGAAAGTGTAAGTCTAAAGCTCATCTTCAAGTATTCTATACATGTTGCATTACGTTTGAATCATAAAATGTGTTTCCATTAAATTGTTTATATATGTAAATGTATTATGTAAAATCAAAGATTACTTCTGCTTATCCCTATTTCGAGGTACAGCGTGTGGTATGTATGTATCACCGAGTTTGATTCTATGATATAAGACTAAGAATAATTTCTCTGCCAATCCTCGTACCAGGCAGAGCGCTCATAATGATGGGCCATACGCTTGGCCCGAAACGTCGAGCCACATAGCTCGTTAATAACTGTGAGTAAAGCTGTTGTGTTTAAAAATAAAGATATAAGACTACCTACCAACCACCGTAATATTATGTTATCCATTTCGTTGAAATGATATCATAAGCACTCGGGTAATAAATAACTATTTGCAGAATTCAGGTCACACGGCCTGTTATCGTGCCAAACTTCATAAATGGAGATAATAATATAAAGGGGCCTTGGAGCAGACTTAGCATTGCTTTTCTGTAGACTGATAAGAATGTTTTTAATGTGTGAGACATTTTTGTTAATATTTCTCGCTAAGTTTATTCAGGCCACGATCAAGGCTCGAAGATAACGAGATGTTTTTCTTGTTTCATAAAAAATACTATGTTTCAACTTTTCTTTTTTGTTACAGGTAATTTCATCATTGGCAACTACGCAACGTGTATCAGCCAGCTGTGAGTTGTAACCGCCGCGGAACATTTATTTTTATATAGCTTTTGCCCGCGGTTTCGCTCGCGTGAAATTAGTGTTTAATAAAAAGAAGAAAGTAAGTAAGCCCGCTACCGAACCTTTATTTCGGCGCGCGGAACAATTCAGTTTGTATGACAGCCACATCTTAGCGTAACCGAAACTGAATTTTAGTTAGCCTATCTTGTTTCCCGCATAATTTAATGTGCTTGTACTAAGTTTCATCGAATTCGGATGATCGGTTTAAGAGTTATGGAGGAACATACATACATACATACAGAAAATATTTCTAAAAATCCTCAATTTAGTTTTAGTATCATACATAGAGTCTGCAAACTCAGTATTTCATAAAACAAAGTAACTTACTCCGTGACCATCCCTTACAGATTTATTATTAGTATTTAAAACATCCAATCGCGCGCGGCTCGCTCATTCATTTGTCTTCCGTGAAAATTGTAGACATCTTTCCTTGAGCTATTATTGCTTATCCCTATCAACATGAACGACGACGTAAACAAACATTGCTATCGTCGCAATGTTTACGTCGTCGGTGCGATCAGGCGCCAGAGGTCTACTTATCAAATAGCCCATTTCTCATTTTTACTACTTCTCTAGGTGACTACTTCGCTATCGCCCCACTTAGCAAACAGCCGATTTCGCATTCTGTCTAATTCTCAAACTACCTACTTCGCAGACTGCCTGCCTACTTGTCATAAAACGACTGCAAAGTACAATGAATCGAAAAAAATTGATAAAACGGTGACGGTACACAACGGAATGTGCCATCATCATAATATCTTCCAAGTTTTCCTTTTATGATTTTAGTCGCCATTGGAGTAACAAAAATAAAAATTTTGTCCTCATCTCCGTCTTCACAAATCAGGAGGTGCTGGCTGGAGAAACTACGTTAAATTCGTAAGGAATTTGAAAGTAAATGTAAATACCCACTATACTATCTAGACTCTAGATTCTAGAGCACTATTTAGAGTAAGAACTCTGTAGAGTTCTTGAAACTTATACAACAATACATGAAAAATCACAAACTTTAGAAAAAAATAACAAAAGAAAAAACATAAACAAGTAAACTACCATTGTACCAACTACGATGTACACATATCAGCTTTAAGCTGCGAGTGTATCTAAACAATAATAATAATGATGTATATTTTAAGCATATGTATATTGTATATATGTAAAAATATCTTAAATAAATGAATAAAATAATAATAATAATAAAGTTTTTTCACCGTCTTACAAAAGTGCCAAATAGCCTTTTGTCAGGCGGCAATAAAATTCGTGCCTATAACGGTTGGGTCATGCCTGTGCTCGTATATACCTTCGGTATTCTCAGATGGACTCAGACCGAATTGGACTCGCTGGACAGAAAGGTCAGGACGCTGATGACGAAATCCCGTATGCACCACCCACGATCATCGGTCATGAGGTTGTATATCCCGCGGAAGTGTGGGGGTCGAGGTATGTTAAATGCCAAGAACCTGCACAACCGCGAGGTATGCAATCTCCGTCAGTACTTTTTGGAAAAGACTGATGTTTGTGAGATGCACCGCGATGTCGTCACCAGCGATAAAGGTCTTACCCCGCTGAGCATGGGAAAAGAGAACTGGCGGAAGCCGGTTGTACTGAGCACTGAGGACCGCATGGAAGTATGGAAAGGCAAGGAGCTGCACGGTAGGTACTTCCGGTCTCTCACGGGACCGGATGTAGACCAACTTGCTTCCGTGCACTGGCTACGCTTCGGGGACCTCTTCGGGGAAACCGAGGGTTTTGTCTTTGCAATACAAGATGAGGTTGTCAAGACGAACAACTATAGGAAACACATAATGAAGGACGGCACCATTGACATCTGCCGCGCCTGCCACCAACCTGGCGAGTCCCTCAGACATGTGATTTCCGGTTGTTCGCAGCTTGCCAACACCGAGTATCTGCATAGACACAACCTAGTAGCCAGGATTATCCACCAGCAACTTGCCTTAAAGTTCAACCTTGTGGGTACCGAGGTGCCTTACTATAAGTACAATCCACCGCCAGTTCTCGAGAACGGTCATGTCACACTCTACTGGGACCGGTCCATTATTACAGATAGGACTATTCTTGCGAATAGACCTGATATTGTGATAGTGGACCGGGAGGCGAGGCGTGCAACGCTCGTCGATATCGCCGTGCCGCACGATGGTAACCTCGTCAGTAAGGAAGCAGAGAAGATGCTGAAGTATCTGGATCTGCAGCACGAGGCTACCAAAATGTGGCCCGTCGACTCGACGATCGTTGTGCCCATAGTCGTATCAGCGCATGGGCTGATAGCGAAGAGCCTCGATGACCACCTTAAGAGGCTCTCGCTGAGTGGTTGGGTCAAGGGCCAGATCCAGAAGGCAGCCCTGCTCGACACTGCACGCATCGTCCGGAGGTTCCTCTCTTTGGGACCCGACCATCGGTAGCCTGGGCTCGCCCCGCCGCCGGTGGTGGAAACTCCGTTTGTTTTTATATTAATTTTAGGTTTTAATTAAAAAAAAAAATATAAAATTTGTATAAAAAGAAATGTGGAAATAAATGGATAAAATAATAATAATATAAACGATGCAAAGTAGTTTAAGTGCTGATATTTTTTAAATGTACACTGCTTATTCGAAAGCAACCTCCGAATTTCCACCTGAGTGTGCCACACTCACACGCGCCTACGTCCTGCGTGCGAACAGGATCTAATCCTGCCGCTGGAACGCGTCTGATTTCCCCCGAGCCTTGTCCTGAAACTCGCGCAAATTAGCGCAGCTCCTGAACGTGCGGGGAGGGGCGGGGCGCGGAGGCACGCGGGGAGGGGAATGGGAGACTTGCTTCAGTTCGCGGGTAATTATTTGCAAACAGCGGCGGCGCCTCCTGCCGGCAGTTATTAGTCGATAACAAACTGCGAGGGCGAGTCGCCATGATGGATGTTACTGCAGCCGAGTGCCCGCAAGGGGCTAAAGTTGAAATTGATTTCGCATAGGCTAACGTTGACATAGATATTTTGTGAGAAAGGTGCCCGGCCACTGAATTTGCCCGGCGTACATTCGACGAATCGGTCTGAAACCGCGCCGTTACACCTACGCGAGCCGTCCGCGTGTGTTTGTGCAGCCTTGGAGTTTATCAAAACATGGCATGAAATGATGAACGCTCCTACACACATTCCTAACGTGAGAGAGAAGCTTTCACGAGTGTTGACTTTGAGAGAATATTGAATGTGTTTCTGAGAAGCGACGCGCTCCGTCGATCAAACTCGCCCGAGTCTTACCGCTCTTCCCGCCAGGTGGCGCTGTTCCAACTTCTACTGTCAGACGTCAGGATTAATTCATAGCGTGCTTTTATTACACGCTCGTATTTTGCTTCACGCCCTCTTTAGGATACTCGTTTCATGATTTTATAACATATCAGAAATACAACATGCTAAATGCTAATTAAAACTCAGTGACCTCAAAAACGTTTCTGATAACCTTCCAACCACGAGCAACAATCGACACAGTAATGTATTTCGTAAGACCTCGGTTACATGCTTTGTGCCTTCCGTTAGTGGTTGTAGATTGCCTAGATATGTAGATGATGTAAATTATCTCGTATCAGGCCAAATATTGCGTCGTGAGCGCATACCGTCTCCGACTTATCTCGCTCGGCAATGTGGCTATAGTTGCTAACGACGCTACACGTGCCGATACGACCGCTTTATCACAACTCAGTTGGCAGGTAAATAAATTCTTATTCCTTTTCCACAGGCAGCTGTACGAAAATAGATAGAAGTTGTTATAACTAACATAAGAAAATTAATGGACGCGAGAACTAAACAAAGCTTGCTAGGGAAGAAGCGCCTTGTGACGACGAACAAGATCATTGCTACCATAATTCTTAACCGCGACAGTCGGAAACCGAATAATTCATTTCGACGATCATTTTCAGAATTTTCGCGAGTACCTAAAGTTGGTCAAGGTTCGGCGCCCGCCGCGCGCGCCGCGTCGCGTCGCGGAGTGCGAATCTTTGGAAATGGCGTCAACACAATAAAACACTAAGCGCACTCACTACTCGTATCTGCGCGGATGTTGACCGTGGCTCCGTGCCAGCTAACGTCCAACGCGCTCCACACTGCGCCCTATGAACTACGGACAGCATGCGCGAATGTGAACCTTGACGATGAGATTCAGGGCTCACATTTGATGTTCCCAGATGAGGACATATACTAGTTTTCGAATGATGCTCAACGATGGCGCCTTTCCAACACGGGGTTATCGTATTCCATCAGAGTTTGGCAGCGTGCAGTCAAGTCCGGAGTCGGGCGCGTCGGCTGCGAATTGCGATCCGATCACGCTATTTGCTATTTGTAAACTGTCTGCAGTCCTGCGTCGCTTTAACGTGAACAGCAGCTCTTGAAACAAAACAGAGGGTCATGAAATGGGTGAGCTTTGCTTGGCGCGGAATCCGACGATGAAAGATATGGCGCGAAGACTCGGGCGAGGGTCTCGAGCTCGACGGTGTAATTTCTGTTAATAGCTTTGACTTTGTCACTAACTGATTCTATAAATAGAGCGTCCTCATTTATCAGTTCACTTCATAATTTATCGATAATGTTCTCGAAAATCAATTCGTTTCGGATAATTCCCTTTATCTAAGCGATAAGTGAAATCATTAAATCGACATGGAGGTCGACGCATTTTGCTCGTCTGATAAACTTATAACTTTCGCCCGTTATACATATATATAGACAGGGCTGGTGAAAATGCGAGTGTGTACCGTCAGTCTTATTGTCGGTCTAATGGCCTTCACAAATGTCGAGGAATTGTCCCGATATCCCGGAGGCACGACTTTTATTCTGCGAGCGCACCGAGATAAGTGTCGGTGATTTGTTCATCTGACTGGTCGGAGAACAAAACATAGATCACGACTCTGTCTTGTCCGCCAGCTCTCTCCAGCCCGCCCGGGCCCCGGGACCGTTAGTTCGACCTTTGGAGTTATCGGCAGCGTTCGACAACCCATTCGCTCCACTGCACGATCCGTTCCGAGCATACTGTGCCTGTGATAACATGAACATTATTTTCGCATTGTGTCCATCGCCATTATCTTTCAGACACCTTGATTACTGAAAATTTACGCATTTCAAGATCAAGGGCTAACATTTAGGCGATGAATTATTCGTGCGTGACTCTTAAATATAAATAATAATTCTGCATTAGATTTATCTTTACAAAATAAACGTCCAAACCACTTGTTTTGTTTCTTGGAAAAGCCCGTGCGTTGTTTATGCCAAAACATTCACGATATAGTCAGATGGAATCTCTCACACAGTTCGATATGACGCGACGTCGGAATGGTTTCGTTTCTGATGAAACACTTCTACTGTATTTTTAGAGCTTTCGGCGAAAAAACTTTATCTCTTCGCGCAGCAAACAACAGATGCCAGTTACATACCGGATCAGCGCAGTGCTCTATATTTCTTCTACTGTGGAGCTCAAACGTGTGCGCTAGTATGTTCGTCACGGACACGTGCCCTATTGCGGGCGAGAAGTTGGTTGGAAAGTGTTACAATGTGCTGCGGCCCGGGTAACCGGTTTTAAATTTAAACAATTAAACATTCCCGGAACCGAAACTGATTGAATGCCTTTGTCCTGTTCAAACAAAGCTCTCTGATGAGTTTTCGGTAATGGGAAAATCCGGCCCAACCCTAATTTATTTTACAGTTATCGTTTCGACGAGATCGTCGAGGGCTGCGAGTTGCGACCGCTCCAGAGCGGGCGCGGTCTGGAAGGGTGAGTGGCAACGCGCCGGGTAGGAAGGAAGGGGTCGACTCCAAGTTTTGTCGTTAAATACGAATCCAGAATTTATGCCTGAATGGCCTTGAATGAATTTAATTTGGTGCCCACTTGTGTTTTCAGTTATTTGTCGCCTTTCCTTTGTCTGTTTAAACTAACTAGCTGCCTTGGTTAGGCTATCGGATTGTATTTCCAATTATGTGATTTCCTACGTACCTACGGTGCGGTACAGCCTTGCGGCTTTCACATCAGACGCAGACACAAATGTGTTCCGTCCGCGCGTCACTGCGCACCATTTCATGTCTTCGTGGACCTTAATACTTTTCGTGTATCGATTGATGATCAGCGGCGCTAATGCAAAACGAGCAGTGTCAATTAATTATTGTTATGGATAACGTATCGCGGTATGTGTAGAGTACGGGTGCGGAACATTGAGGTATACCGGAACGGCTGTCACACGCACGCAACCTGCATGCACCACCGCGTTGCAACATGTCTTGTCTCTCGTGTTGCTATGTGGTACAGCTCGCGTGCGGGCACCCACGATATCGCGTGCTGCCTTGCTTCAAGCTCAACCCGTCCGCCTTCAGAGTTCAGACGGGAAGGCGTACGAGTCATTCTGGGAAATCCCACCTCGACCACTTGCATACCTGGGCTGGGGAGCTAGCATATTGCGTCGAGCGACTCCGCATCACTTGTCATCGTTACCTCAATGAACGCTGCCAAACTTGTGAAGGTAACGTTGAAGTTCCTAATTGAACTAATGACTTCTCCGACCGCGAAGACGTACAACAATTTCAATCAAGTATCAATACAGAACACAACAAAGTTGCAAAGCTACTTCAACCGTAAGCCTTGGCCCCCGGCGGCAAACCGACAACGGCGGAGACCTCGATTACGATTTCATGAAGCGATCCAACATTCTGGATGTTTCTAAACATATTCGAAAATCGTAAGCGATTTGGTAAGTTCGTCGAAGCTCGTTGAACTCAATTATTACAAGACTTTCATTGCCGTAACGCAACTGAAGACCGCTTGGAAGTTTCCCATTATCCTCCGCCAAAGTAAACTTCCTCTTTGTGCTCATTCTCGTTATAAGTCTCGCAAGACTTCGCAAGTTGGGCCCACTCCCTCGGATACAGCACACACTCCGTTGAACTTCTCTAGTCCAATATGGCTCCAATAATCGCTAATCTTTGGCGGGCTCCGTTTCAAACAATCCGAACTTACTAATAACAGAGGTCCGTCTCCCCGAATCACACTTAATTTGAGACTCAATTCGGGAGCCGTGTTATCGATTTCAATTTAGATGGCGGCTCATTTTGTGCGGCGCTGTTTATGCCGACTCGTGCCGCGAAGTTTGGATTCTGTTGATTTTTCACCAGCACGGCCGACTTTATAGAGTTTCGAAGGGTTTTAGGTTCCACCTTTATATTTCTCAGTTTATTTGTCGTCAGTTTTAAGCATCTATTTCCGGAAAGTTGATGAAATATTTTACGAGTAAATTACATAAATCTCGCTGTATCAAATAGGAAGCTCAGCCGACAGATAACGATCACATCCTTACACGAGAGAGAAAGCAGACAAGGCAGAGGCTATGATCTATTAGCCGATTGATCTCAAAGTTTGCCCGGGATACGCAACCCACCCGGAGCCCAGCGTAACCTGTATCGTGTGTATCGGGCAAGTTACAACGTCTAATATCTCCCGGGTTGTCGGAATCAGCATCTTTCGGAGTTCCGCCGAGCCCTGTAAAGTTATTATGACACAAGTTGGGTCGAGTGGGTGTCGGGCGGGACGCGGGAGTTATGGCAGTATCGCAGTTGTGCCGAGAAAACTTTCTTGTTCAGAGGTCTGCGGCCGGAAACTCCTTCCGCATATTTTTTCATCGTTCGTGTGGAACGATCCGCGTATTCATTTCCTCAATTCGACAGCGGCAATGGAATCGATATGAGTATGCAGCTGAGGGGCTCATGTGGGTATTCTAGATCCTAAATGATAGATGATGGTAGGTCCTTTCTTGAAACATCTTCGTCATCTTCTTTCGTGCTAGCTATGATCGCGCCCTCCTCGAAATACCTACCAGCATCTAAGTAGATTATAAAATCACAATCCATTGCTTCCACATCGAGCAAAAGTTAAACAAAGCGAAAAAGATTTTGAAATAATCGGATCAGAGTTAAAGTTTGCCGAAACTTTGTCAATTTGGTCCCCCTAGCGTGCGTTTGGGGCGAACGGGTGAACGTTGGTCGGCGGCTACGCGGCGGGGGGTGGGGGTGAGGAGGCTAGCCGCTACAGAGGGTGGGGGCGTGGAGGGAGAATACCATTTAAACTTTACTCAGTAATTGCTGTCTGCTCGACGAGAACTTTGTTTTACTTTACACGGGTTAATTTATAGTTTATTCTTGTTGTTATTCATTGCACCGACCGGAGTGAGCAAGCACAAGCAGTTCTGGAAGCGGCTGCGCGTAATACTCTCCCCCTTCTCCTTCCACCCGCACCCCCGGCCGGCACCGACACGAGCCGAGGCTTTATAGGAAACCAGTTGTATGTGGGTTAGTCTTAGTTGTTATTGCTTACGCATACAATGATGCGCTAAAATGCTTTCATTCGGGATGGAAAACGAAAATATGCGGAAAATGTTTCAAATAAAAGTAGATTGAATAAGTATACGTAGGTACCTCCTTCTTTTTGAAGTTGACTAAAAAGCACCTATCAAACTTATAGTAAACGCTTCTCAAGGTTGCTGCAATTCCGTGGGGTGTCTGATCCTACGTGTGTTCTTATCGCTTACTGTTTGACGTGATCCCTTCCGCCGCGCCGCCACCGCGCCGCCGACCCCTTTCCAATTTCGCACTACCACCTTTGGGCACGGCACAGATCATATAAGTAAAATGTTCTGTGGGGCAGGGATTGCATTTGCGTCCCTACACTACACGCTGGACTTACCGCTGCGCTGATGCGTAACAATCTGTTCTGCAGCTCATTTTCTAACATAGCGACCCAACCACGAAATATGGCTATACCTATTACAGTGAAGTTGGCGTCTTCATCAAAGTCGGTCGAGTTGCTCTAATCAAGTTAAATGAGTTAATACAATTTGATGACGACAGGAGCGAGGCGGCGAACGTTTTGTGTTATTTTCGTAATTACAAAAGTTTAATTACGTATAATAAATACTAGATTGAACTTTTCACTTTCCAAGTATTCGTTCGTCCACCCTTCTGGGAATTTGAGACGCGCCGGAGGTGCTCCGCGCTAACTTCCGAAACGAAATTAGCTTTAATAACTAGAGCCGCTGGAAATATGAAGTAGGTACCTACGCTGTACGACCGAGGAACTTCTGTGTGGCTCGTTTTAATTGGTTCTTGTTATTTCTTGCCGTTTTGTACCGCTTCGCTAAGGGAAAAACTTGTTTGATAACATTTTGTTCGTAACTTTGCGAAACAATTTTTATGCCTTGCTTTGACAATTTTTACGACCCACGCAAAATAATTCGTGCCGTAAGCAGTGTAAATATAAATTGATGAAGTCTCATAACGACGAAATTTTGCCATCAGCTTGAATATGTCCCCAAAGCTTATGAGTCATTGTGACTTTTCGTGACTTGGTCTTGCTTACTTGGCAAACGTTTGCAATTTTGTCTGGACAATAAAATATCCGCGAACGACTGAAGAATATTCGTCAGTTTGTATGTATTTGTTTAGTTTTTAATTTAATTTAATATTAAAATGTATTGTATCAAGATAATATAATAACAACTTATGGGATTGATTGAGAAGCTGCTGATGCGATGTTTCTGATAAACAATAATATAAAGAAAAATGTGGCATGCTCCTATCATACATAACAAGCGATAGCGATAACGTATGAATACGGAATGCGAGAAAAATAGAAATAACAGTTTTGTTTGATCGATCAGCCAGGTCGATAATTTTATGAATGCCTTAGTTAGATAAATAAACCTTATCGGTAGCCGTTATCGTTTAGTTAGATAGTCCAGCCATGATTGATCTGCAACGATCGTTATTGTGTACTGACAGAACGAATGCGTGCAGGTAACCACGATGCACAAATCTACAATTTCTGCAATTTCAAAAATTCACACTAGACTAGCAGAGCAGACACAAAAATTCCAATTTGAACAGGACTAGAAAAAACAAGACAATTTATTCGGATTGCACAGAAAACACCGAAAGCCAAGCTAATGAACAAAAACCCCAAAATTTCTACGACGACTCGAGATGGGAAGTGTGGGAACAGCATAAATATGCCATCAATCAACGTCGAATATATGCACAGAACTGCCAATTCTGTGAATATATGTTACGTTCAGACTGAATAGCGCAACGATATGCTAATGTCAAAAATATGTAGTCAATAAATGCGAATCAACGGACGTAGAAAGTGGAAGAGAGCAAGTAAGCCAGCCAATGCCGCTGATTGCATTAACGTGTGCTTCATGAATATAAAACGGTTTGCCGGCACGACACTGCGCTGCGCGACGCGGAGTGGATGGAAGTCGTATCGTAACGTAACGCGTGGCCCAGGCAGGCGGTAGTAAGGCGCCATGTTGATTTGCCTCGACCGGCCACCTGCTCTGCTTGGTGCGTATGTGTGTGCTTGTATTGCAAAAGGTGTTGTGTCATTTAGGAATATTGACTCTACTTGATTGTACTACGTTAGTACTATTTAATGTATGCTGTGATTGTACCTAGTTCAGAGTTTTCAGTGCCATCTGTTTAATCTTTGAACAATTAACATTATCTATAACAGATGTGATAACAGAATATAATCTCATACCTACAGAAAATATAATAGAAATTGGAGCCAAATGCGGAGTCAGCCTGGACTGTGTGTGAACAGTGACCACAAAGCTGCGTGGGCCAGCCAGCCCCTGACTCCGGCCACATGAATGCAAGACGAAATAGTCGTGAATCGTGACGTGACTGGCTCAGCGAAACGTTCTACCACACGACCAGCTCGCTTCCTTCGCACTTTCAAATAATAATTCTGCTAAGATAAATATCGAAGATAATATTTACAGTACCGAAAGCCGCGATGCTAAAGTAAGCATACGTAAGTGCTAATATAAGTCAATGACCGAAATCGAAAAATAAAACACAACTGACACCTCTAAATCTAAAAGGAATAAAAAAATACTGTTTGACGATGATTACGATAAGACGAGGATAAGACTATCAAGTTTAAATTATGCTTCTGCTTTGCTTTAAGTAAGTACTTACATTTCTTTGTCATCATTTCATTCATTGTTTTGTTTTTGTTTGCTTGATCTTCATTACCAATAATCGTTTCCGTGCATTTTTCGTATCACGTAATGTTTGTCTCTAATTAAAATAGAATACGCTCTTTCAACGTACCAAATGCTAACATGTTTAATTCCAACGCTTTGGCGTGCTTTGGCGTTCATGCACCGTGACTCCTTGTGTTACGCGCGTGCATCTCTCGCCCCCACTTGAGCTGCCGGCATATCTTGCGTCCCGCTCCCGCCGAGCGCGTGAGTCACGTATTTATTGACTGCACTCAGTTTCCGTGGCAGTGAGCGACGTTGCCGCTTCTCTCTCTCACTCTCTCTCTCTCTGTTATCTTTTCTTTTTCTTTTGTCCTCCTTTCTTTTTGTTCGACCTTATGTTGTCGGCTCTCTATACCTGACTGAATCATAGCCCATTGTGAAACCATCTACGTAAACCATGGAATAATAATAATGGCCCTTCCATTATAGCAGCGGCGAGATCTCCTTTAGAGCATTATTATTCAATCGCGATGCAGCTTTAACGAGATATGTAGGTAGTGGGTAGAAGTTGTTTCTTTGTTGTAATAATTATCAAGTTACTTAATTATTATTGTTTTACAGCTGACGGACTAGCTGGTGAATGGTAGTGGACGTAACGTGCTAGTGATAAAGAAGTAATTAGGTAGGTACAAGTACATATCTGTTTATTTGTAATAAATAATTCTTGGAAGGTTTATCTATTTACATCTATTTGCACCTGTCAGGCCGGCATGGCATTCGCAACCCCCGCATACCACCGAATGTCCATAGGCGACGTTAGACACCTTATGGGTGGCTCGGAGCCATATGGTGACGCTCTATCAATAAAAATAACAAATTACAAGCTAATAAAATGTACGTATGACGAGGATACCAATTTCTTTGGACGAATTTGTAGGTAAATATTGTTGACTGGAAGACACTGTCTAATTTTATAGTCCGCCCTTGCCACCCATTAAGTGGCATACATTGTGAAGAACAAGATCTCCTAATGAAAACCTGAAGGTGACTCACGCTTTCTGAATGCGCTGTCCATTATATTTACGGTCTTTGATTACATTACGCTTTTTTTTTATTACACTGTCGCACAATAAGTCGCATAATAAGAATCGCTCCAATATTTCGCAGAACTCTCGCAAACGAACTAAGTACTTTATTTGTCCCGGTTTCAACTTTCAGCGATACCGCGAATTCTTCAAATTTTATTTTGGGAAATACTGAAAATAACTTCTCGGAAACTGTCGTACCAAGCTACTTCAGGCTCAGAAGTAGATTTTCAATTTGTAGCAGGGACCTTGTTGGCCACATCGTAACAATAGTTTACATACCTACCATCCAGCTGTTTTCTTCTATAAGTGTTCAACTCTTATTGTTTATTGTATAATTTTCATCCATAGGTAGGTAACCTACGCTTGGACATGTCGAAAATTCCGCCAGTTCTAAATTAAATTCTAAGAAGAACTGACAAACTTCGCAAGTCACAATGTTTTTTGTTAGTGCCTTATTATAAGTATTATATTATAGTAACTTACAAATAATTAACCCATACTACCGCTCACAAGAACATTAATATTTACAGCATAAACCAGATTCTGCCTATTTACATTACCTATGCCCTGGTGTATAGTGAGTGCCATCGTCAATTTTTGTATAGTATTATAGGCTCTTCAAATCAAAAGGCGTGTTAATATAAATTTAGACAATGACCTTTTTGTCCGCCTTATTATAGCTGGCGTGGCGCCTCTCTGAGCGTGGTTCGAGAGGAGTATTGTTATTGGCTGGCTGTGTCTGATCTTTTTAACTTTTGGGCAGTTAACCGTGTTGGTTATCCTTTAAAAAAACTTTGTTATGTATGGCGTGTGTGAGACTTTCCATTAGCTAGTTGTATGTATGTATGCTACGAATAAATTGTAGTACGTATGCATAACCTAGCTTAGACACGTCAGGTAATACTTATTGCCTTCCGAAACATGTCGCGTTAATAACGTTCCTGGAACTCCATACAACGTCGTCGAACTAATAATGTTATTGTGAACCTCACGACCTCACCCACACGCTACGGGCATAAATCTTCCGTAACTCAAAAGGTGAACACCGTTATGTAGGTAACGCATTTATATGTAAATCGTCCTTCGTGCTCTCGACCGGAGACCGCTGCTAGTGTTTTGTCCCTCGATATAAATTCTCGTCAATCAATATATGACAGCTTCTTGTGTTCCTTTCACAAGCTTGTTAGCTTTGGAAATGCTTCCTTTCTTTCCTTACCTTTAATAAAATCCAACGTCTGCTTTCTGTCTGTATGTATGTATGTATGTATGTATGTATGTCTGTCTGTCTGCTTATAACTCGAGAACCACTGAACCAATTTTAATAAAAAAAAATCTTCGGATAGCTTGATTCTTCCCATCAACTAAAGGCTACTTACTATCACGCTAAATGGCTTATGAGGTTAGCAGAGAAGTCAAATATGAGAGCGGGCGGAACCGCGGGCACAGCTAGTCTAATATAAAATGTTAAATTTCCTTATTTCCTTATTTCCTTACCTTTAATAAAATCCAACGTCTGCTTTCTGTCTGTATGTATGAATGTATGTCTGTCTGTCCGCTTATAACTCGAGAACCACTGAACCGATTTTAATTTAAAAAAAATCTACGGATAGCTTGATTCTTCCCATCAACTATAGGCTACTTACTATCACGTTAAATGGCTTATGAGGTTAGCAGAGAAGTCAATTAATATGAGAGCGGGCGGAGCCGCGGGCACAGCTAGTGTAATATAAAATTTTAAATTTGAAAATGATTATATTATAGTAATTTAGCGAAATTACTTAAAAATGTTCATGGAAACATTACTTTTATTGGCGAGTTGGTTTATTACGTGAACTTACTGTATTGGGATTCATTATTAGATCAAAAACATCCATGTTGACGCTCAGAATTTATCAGTTACTTACCTACAACAAACGGAGCTTTTTTGAGCTTGCGCCAAGTGCGAGCGAATTGTAATGTGACCTTGAGTATATTTGTCTTGTTAGTAATGCTCAATGACGTGTCTTCCATTCATTTTATGACACCTCGTTGTTTTTCACGCCAAGAGTTTGATTGCAGAAACATTTAAGTACTAATAATTACACTTTTAAACTTTTTATTATACACAATACACAACAGCCTACAAAATACAACTATAAGTACACTAATACACTAATACACTAAAACTAATCTAAAATTAATATCCAGAAAACCTACAAAAAATAAATTTCTGAAAAGTCCGCCGAATCCCCGTCTCTGCCGACGCCAAGTGTACCCAGTACGCTCGCCGCGTTACCCCTCTGAATCTCAATACTAATCCGCCGTTTAAGGAATGCTTTGGAACGACGGTCGCCAGTCCTCTCCGCGAGAAGCTTTCCCAGCTTCTCCGTGAAAACCTTGGTTTCAGACGACCATGGTCCCAAAGTCTCCACGGCGAAAGGTTGAAACTCAAAGCGGTCACGCAGCGAGCTATACAATCTCGTCTTGGCGGCGGCGGCAGCCTTGTTTGCCGCGGCCCCGGCAGACAAGGAGGTAACGGGAACATGGCTGGGGGCCAGGGTGTCCACGCATGTGGCGTCCCACACTAGAGGCCTCCCCCGGCTCCACGGCAGTAGGGTCATGCCGTCAGGTCTCTTATGGTCACCGCGGCTAAGGCCAGGTGGCTCCAGCATGGACGGAATATTGACTGAAGCCAACGCTCGCTTTATGATGTTATTTAAACCGCAGTGACGGGAGAACCTTCCGGCACTGCGTACTTATATATTTTTTATGGAAACTGATCATCACCTACAAAATCCGTGATGTCAGCCCATAACACCTTGGTGAACTAGGTGCAATATCAGTGCTTCCCTTCGTGCCGGCTACACTGAACTGGACGGAAAACGCGAACTATTTACATAGCCGTGTGGACCGATTTTTCAATCAGTGCGGTGGTACCGCCACATGAATAGACAAGCGAATTTACTCGTGTTGTACCGCGCCGAACCATGGCCAACCTCCAACGGACGAGTGGTCAACCATCCAAGTACTGATCGCGCCCAGGTGTGCTTATGATCAAGATGGACAGTCGAACGACCGCACCACTGTGCTAGCGACACCGAGGCTGACAAAATATAGTTGCCACTGCCACTACTTGACATTGATGTAATAGGATAGGATAAGAAGTGTTTGCTTAGTAGGGAAAATTCCAACATTCTAATCAGGCAAAACTCAGAAGTTCCTGCATACTTTTTCAGAAAATATAGTCAACAGCTGTCAGGCAATCGGACCAGTTTGTGCTGTGGTTGAACCGTCGCAGCGCGCACTGCTTCTAGGTCATAAAAATTACCAACCCAATTTACATTTATACCTCGATACGAGGGTGCTCGCATACCGGTTCAACACCTGGCGAGGGTTATTGACATCGGCCATCTTGAATATTCAGGCGCCCGCATGCGGCGGACTTGTTTCACGGCCGGTTTGCGATCTTTCATGACCAGGTAGGCTCTATTGGAATGCAGATGCTGGCAACTTCGATGCATTTAATTATTGAAATGCGTGCACCTGGTGGAAATGACCGTTGGTTGAGTTCCTACTCGCACATTTTATTCCTCGTACTCCTTGCTTGCTCATTATTATTATTTTTTTTTTATGGAAACTGGCACGGTTGGCTACATCACCTACAAAATCCGTGATGCCAACCCATAACACCGGGTGAACTAGGTGCCATGTCAGTGCTTTCCTTCATTTGATGTCGGCTACACTGAACTGTACGGAAAACACGAACTACGAGTATCTATATAGCCGTTTCATCCGACGTATCATTCAGTGCAATTCGCGTTTAGCATGAGTTTGTCGGTCAGTCAGCGTGTATGCGTCCACTGCTGGACATATGCCTCTCCAATTTTCCTCAAGTCGTCTCCCGATCCCGACGATCACACCCTGTTTCCTGGCCACGACGACGGTACGGGGCGCGCCGCCAGTCTGGGGGACACGGAAATAACGTACGAGAGTTTGGGACTCCTACATTTAATTCTGCTTCATTCCATCAACTGAAAAAGGTCGACAACCTTCATTTCACTCATATGTAAGTGGATTATGTAAGTACAATAATAAATGAAATAACTGCCTATAATGCGTTTTATAATCCACTATTAACTGCACCGGTTCACCGGAGCCTTTATCCGGCGATAAAGTCACGTAATTAATTGCGACGATGCTATTGGGTCGTGAAAAAACTTACAAATCGACAAAAAAATAAACTCTTAGAGGAAAGCTGCTGCTGCGCTGGTTTAATTTATCTTTTGACAGCGCGCGGTGAGCGAGACGGAAGCCACCGCCCGTCGCGCGGGAGAGCGAGAGGTGAGACGGCGCCATCTTGCATACAAAAACACGAATCGTGCATTAGTTACGCTTCTTGCAGACATTTTGTAAACGTTTCTATTTTTCCCCGCGGCTTCGCGCGGCGGAGCGGCGGCGGCGGGGAGGCGGTGGCGGAGGTAGCGGGTGACCTCATTGCATGGCTTATCGTATCATATCTGCACACGAGTTATTTCTTCGCCGGTAATGCATAACTAATATCGTGTCTATTTCGGTTGGGGAACGCGTAGTCGGCAGATGCGCGCCCGAACGATGTTGTTGTTGCGATAAGCTCTTTCCGGGCAGATAGTGGAATTAAGTAGGTATATCTATATTTTGCGAATTCGCGCTCGATAACCTTGTCGCGACCTCTCGATTTCGAGAAATCGACTCGCCGCCGCGCCCCGCCTTGCCGCCGCATTACCTACCTACATACTACATGACATGACATGCATGAGATATCGATAATGTTAATGAGGATTTATTAATAAATCGCAAAAGGAAAAATTGCGGTAGGTGTGTAATTTTGCATTGCGTTGATGATTAATACAATTGCCACGCAATCAAATTACATGAATGACGTTTTTTTAAACACCGACTCAAAAAGAGGTTATATGTTTAACGTGTGTTTGTATGTGTGTATGAGTGTGTCTGTCTGGCATCGTAGCTCACAAACGTATGGACCGATTTGGATGCGGTTTTGTTTATTAGAAAGCTGGTTTAATCGGGATGGTTCTTAGCTATGTTTGTAATCAAGTAGGTAATCAAGTAATTAAGTAATAAAAAAATTAATTATCTTAAAAATTGTACCGATTTGCATGCGATTTTTTTAAAACAGCTTGAAATAAACGTTAAATTACAAATTTAAAAAATTATATTCTATTCTGTTCTATTCTATTCTTTGTCGTCGCCATATAAATGTTTTGTGTGGTAAGTAGTGCTCTATTTGTGTATCTAGCTCGAACTTACATATACACTTGTTACTAATGTGATAGCGCTCGGTGATCCGGGTAGAAGGCCACCGCACCGGGCGCCCGCTCGACACAATGAACAATCATCCTCCGCTTCGCTCGTGTAAACGGGTCACACTATCTGCTCCGGTTATCGGGTGCAGCTGCTAAAATGTTACACATTCTGATAAACGGCGGGCAGCGAGAACACCGCCTACCTACTTCTATCGACGACTTCTATCATAAACACACTCGATAAAGTAATTAATTCAGCCTAGCGTCGTTGATTGTTTCTGGATGATGTAAGTCTGTGACAGTGTTGCCCGCCGTATAATGATGGCGCAGTGCACTGGCTTATTTTATTGTCGTACTAGCTGAGCCCGCGGCTCCGCTCGCGTGAAATTCGTATTCCAAAGAAGAATGTAAGTAACTTAGGGCGAGGCCGAAGGCCGAGCTGCGTTCAGGTAATCGATAAACCTTCTTAAAGAAAGTAACTAACTAAGGGCGAGGGCGAAGGCCGAGCTGCTTTCAGGTAAACGATAAACCTTTCTCAAATAAAGGAAGTAAGTAAGGGCGAGGCCGAAGGCCGAGCTGCGTTCAGGAAGACGACAAACCTTCTGGAAGAAAGGAAGGAACTAAGTGCGAGGCCGAAGGCCGAGCTGCGTTCAGGTAAACCAAAAACCCTCTTTCGCCTTCGGGCCTCGCCCTTAAAGACTTCCTTTCTTCGATAGAATATAATATCGTTTACTCAATCTATTTATTTCATATAAATAAAAAAGTAATATTAATAACTAAAGAATTAAACCTACCTAACAAACATTAAAATAACTATCAAAACGGGCATTTTCAAATGTTCTTAGAGCACTTGCGACATTACCCCGCTGGATGGCAAGGCTTACCCTTTGAATGAAGTACATAAGCCCTTGATGACGGGACACCAGTTGCGTCAACCAGCTCAAGCCTCTTTTGGCTTCACTGCTCCACGGACCGAGGGTTTCAACCGCAAACGCAACAAATTCGAAATCTTGAATTATATTTCTATATTTGCTGCGTTGGAGGCTCTCCGCCCCAGCATCGGCCGCGCCAGCCGCTCTTGAAGATGTCCTAACGTGACTTGGAGCCAATGTGAGAACAAAAGTGGCGTCCCACATCAAAGAACTACCCTTAGTCCATGGCACTAAGGTCTCTAGCATCGGGCCTCTTGCCATCCAGCCGGGAATAACGGCGAGGTTCTAGGATGCACGGTATATTTGCCGTTAGAAGCGTGGACTTTATAATAAAATTTAAATTAAATTAACTCAATCTTAATATTAATTAACTTTATTCGAGATGGTTTAGCTTCTTCCTGAACGCAGCTCGGCCTTCGGCCTCGCCCTTAGTTACTTGCTTTCTTCGAGATGGCTTATCATTTGTCAGAACGTAGCTCGGCCTTCGGCCGCGCCTTAGTTGCTTACTTTCTTCAAGATGGTTTAGCTTCTTCCTGAACGCAGCTCGGCCTTCGGCCTCGCCCTTAGTTACTTGCTTTCTTCGAGATGGTTTTTCAATTATCCGAACGTAGCTCGGCCTTCGGCCTCGCCTTAGTTACTTACTTTCTTCAAGATGGTTTAGCTTCTTCCTGAACGCAGCTCGGCCTGCGGCCTCGCCCATAGTTACTTACTTTCTTCGAGAAGGTTTATGGTCTTCCAGAATAGAGCTTGGCCTTCGGCCTCGCCCTTAGTTACTTATTTTCTTCAAGAATGTTTTTCTTCTTCCTGAAATAAGCTCCGCCTTTCGCCTCGCCCTTAGTTACTTTCATCGAGAAAGAATATCGTTTACGTGAGCGCAGATCCGCCTTCGGGCCCGTCTTTAGTTACTTACTTTCTTTTTTTTAAATACGAATTTCACGCGAGCGAAGCCGCGGGCAACAGATATATAAATTGTATTGCACCAATGACAGCGACATAACTTCGACTTTCAATTATTATTTTTATTTATCAAACAATTTGTCACCGGCCAGCTCACGTCGAGATGACAGTTCTCCGTTGTCAACATGACATTTAAAATTGTTTTTACCTTTACTTTGGACTACGTGATTTTAAACGCGCAATAATGTTTATAATTGTTAATTTTTTTTTATTTTTGTTAATTTTTTTTACGTATTATGTTAACCCGGCATATAAACTGCCACTATACCAAGTTTCGTCTAATTCCGTTCAGTGGTTTTTGCGTGATGCGCGTACAGACAAACAAACAAACAAACAAACAAACAAAAATTTTAAAAACTGTTCTAACATGTTCAGTATCTCATTTTAAGTCACCCTGGTTAGTTTTTTTCCGAATACATTCAATGTACAGACTTTCTTACCTCTACGATTTTATTATATGTATAGATTGTTTATTGATTTTCATACGGCGGCAGTTAGACTGCACTCGAACTTGTCACAATTAGTTTTCTATCCGGCTCGATTATATTCACTGAAAAGAAACCGGCAACAAACTTTGCAGGGAATTTTATTTTATCATTGATGATGACATATTATTATAAGTATTTTAGTGACTAGCGATATTATAACAAATAACACCGCTTAAGTACATTCTATCGTAAACACAGCATGAGAGCAAGATTAAGAATTTTACTGAAAGTTCTGACTTCAAAGACTTATTTATTAATAAAGTATATCTGTAAATAAACAATGCGAAAACTTGCCACGAATTGATTGTTTGAATTGTCATAACATAACGCCGTTCACGACTCAAACAAATTGACTGCGTGGAACTCGACATGGTCGGGAGAATTGTTGAGCAACCTTGGAGAAGCTTTAAAAAACAGTCGAACAACGATTCCGATTCCGATACAAGGTAGAGGCAATGATGTTTTTATATAAGTCATTGGGTGGAGGTGGAAGATGCCCTGCCTCGCTCACGCACGTAACTGGTTTGGGAAATTCGTGATGCCGCGGACAGAACGTTATTTTCATTGTGTTCGATCGAATAAAACGTGAATGGCTTCGTCAGGCTAGGTGCCGCCCCAGCCGGTAACAATGGCTCACGTTTCAACATTGTAGTCGTTGGGTAAATCACTAACGATCGATTTGGTATTTAACCCTTTGACCTTCGATCTTAGCCTTCCGTTCGAATTATATCGCACCTTTTCGCGCAATTTACGTCAATGCGTTCTAATTTTACTCGAGTACAGCGGCGAATATGTTAAAAAGAAGTTATGTATGAAGAACTTTATGGGAGTCGAAGAGGCGGCAGAGGTGTTGGCACCGGGTGTTGGTCATGGTCAGGGTCGTGGCGCGTGAAGATCCGTTGTCTCTGCCTACCCCACTGGGAAACAAGGCGTGACGCTATGTATGTATGTACGGCGAAGGTTATGATTTTTGTAGCGTAAGTATGTATGTATATGTATACGTACAGCTTTTGCCCGCGGCTTCGCACGCGATAGACTCGGCAAATCCGATTTAAACGCAAATATGATAATAATAAACGAACGCTTCTCTTATATTCGATAGATAGATAGATAGAAATACTTTATTGCTCCAAAAAACATTTAACATAAACACACAATAAGAAATTTACATGAGGGGCAAAGGCGGACTTATCCCTTACAGGGATTTCTCCCAGTCAACCTTTGGATGTTTGAGAGTCGTATGTTGCGAGATATAAGTAGGTAGTAGCAAAAGACTTGAGTGTGGGAATGTAAAATATAATATAAGGAAAATAACTATAATATACTATAATATACACTACATATAAGTACATACTAGTTAATTATACGTATAAATTACTATTTATAGATTAAATTAAATACATATGAATTACAATTTATATAATACATAATACCTAAATATATACATACATACTTGTCCATTCAGAATTAAAGGATTTTTTAGCTTTTGACTTCACACTGACGGAGATAGTACAACTTTAAGTGTTTTTTGAATAACGGAAGCGACTTGCAGTGCCGTATACAGTGAGGTAGTAGATTCCACAGCCGAGCTGCGTGCACAGAAAAGGAGTTTGTGTAATATCCAGTTTTATGAGTGGAAATGGCTAAGATATTATCATCACTTGACCGAAGCGTTACACCGTGGGAAGATAAGTACTGAAAACGCGAAGATAGGTACTCGGGAGCAGAAGGGTTGTTGATACAAGAATAAAGAAGGCCAAGAATGTGGGAATTTCTGCGGAGACGGATTGGAAGCCACTTGAGACGTCTGCGGTATTGTGAAACATGGTCGTACTTACGTAAACCGAAAATGAAGCGTATACACATGTTTTGCAGACGCTCAAGCTTGTCCAGGAGTTCCTCAGTAACGTCCAGGCAACACACATCCGCATAATCAAGGATGGGGAGAAGCAGCGATTGTGCTAGAATTGTCTTTGTGGAGGTCGGAAGAAGGTTCTGCAGCCGCCTCAGGGAGTGCGCCGCAGCATAGACTTTTCGACTGACCTCATTGACCTGAGCCTGCCAAGATAGCGTATCATCCATAAGAATTCCCAGGTTTTTGACAACCCTAGTATATGGTATGGCAGTACCGTTGTACATAATCTCAGGCAACGAGTCACGATCAATCCTCGATAGTAGTCGAGGACTTCCGGCAATCATTGCCTGAGACTTATTTGGATTCACGATGAGTCCAAAGGATCTGGTCCAGCCAAAAATGGTGGCCAGATCAGCATTGATCACATCAATGATTCCAGCAATGCCGTCAATACTACCTGCCAGATATATTCTCTCTCTCTCTCTCTCTTCCGTCCATACTATACTTTATCTGATACTGCTCAGCCCTAAGGCGTGCGTGATGATGGTTATACTATATAGTATAGCCTATAGTGAGTCTCTCTCCATTGGTGTATACCTGATCTGTTCAGAAGATCTGTTCAGTGGTGTAGTGGTACCTCAAACGTACATACAGACAGACGTTCCCTTTTATAAGAAGTAGAGATGTATGTAGATTTTGTTTTAATCCAAAATTTGTAATCAGTATTCAGCACAGACGTAGTTTGAAACATTGTAATTTTATACCTGGCTTTGTAGTTACGGACCTGGTTCGACCTTGAAGAAACTTTTCATACGCGCGCCTTGTCTTTTTCGCGTTCTTGTCTATGGCTAATGTATGTTTAGGTAGTCGCATTTACATTATATCACGACAATAGCTCGGAATTCGGATTCGCCGAGAGATATTCCGCTCTTTGTGAATAAATGTGCGTGTCCGAGCCGCGAGCACGTGATGTGTGTGCGACGACTTTGCGTGTGTATGTGTGAGTTTTTTTTTGTGTGCTAATTTATCTATCACTATCACGAGCTGAGTAAATAAGCATGACGATCCGCGTTACAAAATGGCGAATCAGAGCGGCGGCGACGGCAGTGTGGAGGGAATAATTTGCAACTGTTATGGAATGGTTTGGCTGATTGTAGGCTATTAGTGCTTTACGGTGTTGTTTACATTTCACTATACCCAAAATAAAGAAAACACATTTTGCACAGCATATCATGGGCATGTGCTTAAAAAAGGTTCAAGTGCGTAGTACCCGTAACCGACGAGCATGCATGAAGAACATTATGAGATTGGAAGAGGCGGCAGAGGTGTGTCAGTGTCGTGGCGCGTGGAGATTCCTTGCCATCCAACCTATCTTCGCAGCACTCGCCGCAGAGAAACTGAGCACCCTTTTGTTGTTGACATTGGGCTTTTGAGAACCCATCGGTTCTCAAAATCGTTTCTTTGTCGCACCGCTAGGGTGTGGAAATGTCTTCCGGCGAGTGTGTTTTCCGAATCCTTTAACCTGGGTGTCTTCAAACGTCGTATCAACGGGCTAGACAGCCTAGCAACAGTCCGCAAATCTATCTGCTGGCATTGCGCCTCACTGAGCGTGGTTTCGCGAGGAGAGGGGTTTTTGGCTCTGTCGACTGTACCATTGGTCTCTCGACACATTTTTCGGTTTACATAAAAAAAAGCACTCGAGAATCTGAACAGAAAAATGTGGGACATTCAAAGTGGGCCGTAATGGGCCGAGACCATCCTTTCGTTGTTGGTCGCACTGCAGACAGCGGGTAGGGTGTGGATTAGCGCGGCCATCTGTCCGACCCTCACGTGGCATAACGGCTGGTATATTCGGATTTCAGAATTCGGAGTGATATCCATTTGGCCTGTCACTATCCACAAAGAAGCTGTCGCTGTTAATAAACTCTTTCATCATCATAATATAATTCTGGTTTGTGAAAGCGCGATTTGAAGCTTCCATCAATTTGCCACGAACTGGTGCATGAAATTCCGCATACTTGCTCCAATAAACATCGGCGCTGAAAGGTCGTTACCAGCTCGAGTCCGAATTATTATTAGTGCTGAAGTATTTATTTTTACTCCAGCCGGCTCTAGCGAACACCACATGTTTACGCGTGTTGCGTTGCTCACACGCCACGCCACGCCACAGCCACGCGGTGAGATGAGATCGCCAGATGTTTTAATACAACATCTTGCAGCAAACGACAACACTAAAACAAATTGTTTAGTATCTATTTTTCTTTGTAATTTTGAATTGCTCGCATCCATGATCTTGTAATTTTTCTTAGTTCTATTTTTGAATTGGTAGGTAAACATACATACATACATATCACACGCTGAATTCCGACAATCGGGGTAAGCAGAGTAATCGATGTTGTGCTGCAATGAGTCTTTTAAATTATAGCACAACACCGACCACCACGTTAGCGTTAAACGTAGCGAGCCGAGGGCAGGCGCATCTATATAGATAGATAGCCTTCTGTATTTCCGTCCTTGTCGTGCCAAAGACGAAAAGGACGAATAGAGAAGGCTATACAGGGTGTCCCAAAACTCAACGTCAAGCGGGAACCAGGGAGTGGGCCAGTTTATGTTGTACGAGAAATTTTCAACGTTTTTCAAAAAATGCTCATATTATAAAAAACAAATGGCTCCGATTTTTTTTTCTTATTTTTCCCTGGGTACTCATAAACTGGCCTACTCCCTGGTTACCGCTTGACGTTGAGTTTTGGGACACGTTGTATATGACTGTGGACAGGCAGGGGCGGAGCGGGAGCGGCGGGCCAGCCCAGCCGGTGCAGGATGCCGACCACCTGTCAATGCGGCTCGGATGGAATGCGCGCGCAGACAGACGCACATATAAACTTGCCCCGCGCACCTTGTAGGTAGCTCTGAGACGTTTGGTTTATAGGCTCGCCGCTTGTGGACAAAGCCTGCTTGGCCGCGATCGTTGCAGCTGATTTATTCTGGTTTTGCTGGAGGCAATGGACCGCGTTTTTGTTGTGTTTTATTTTTTAGTTCTGCAAGTCTCGTATTTTATTTTGTTACGGCTAGTTATATCTATATCAGGCATTGATTATTTTTGTTAATGGGTGACCCGAAGTGTCCCCCGATCTGGAGCCACTGCAACTCCGTAGGAATGTCGGCTTCCTAAATGAGTTCTATCGCTTATTCCATGGGGAGTGCTCAGATGAGCTTTTTACGCGATCCCGCCGTCCCTTTTCCACATGCGCACCATGCGCACCGGGCAGGGAATGCCCGGTGCGCATGGAACAAACGCCCGAGGTATATCCTTTATTATTTATTTCATTATTTGATTTATTATCTACTAAACCACCGATACCGATACCGATATTGATATCGGTATCGGTATCGGTATCGCCGATTATTTACTACAAAAATCGGTATCGTATCGGCTAATTCATGTATCGCTACATCCCTAATTCAAACCTTATTTATTGCCAATTGACTAACCTAATAAAGGCTCTACTAAAAGCTGCCTCACAAAAACAACTAAATGTACGGCTCGCGCTGATAGCTGTGCTGTGCTGATGGCGTTAAATAATACTATGATGTGTCCGAAAGCGGCAAACAAATTATTATCCGATGACAATGGGCACCGGAAAGAACAAAATGGCGGCGGACCATTGACGTTCTGCATGACGAGCGCCGAGCGCTGCTGTCTTCATTTCAACTTCACATGCTAGAACGATAAAAAAGGTATGGACGCCGGACTGTCAAATGCTTGTATGAGAACTAGCGTCGCCGAGTTGCGGGGAGCGGAGTGTACTTACCGATGATGATATTCCACTATTGTGCACACTAAACTTGGCTGTAGTGTTTTTACACGTAAACACAGAGCATGCGGGCATTTTAAACAGGTTTTTGCGAACGCAGCCGATGACAGACTGACGACGGGCCAGCGCGCGACCGTCCAATGAAACAAGTATGCTTTTACTTATATCGTGTTACGCTGGCGAGGATAGGATTCGGGGTCCATACCTTTTTTATCGTTCTAGTTCACATGATTGGTACCTATGTACATCGCCTACTTCACTCGCATCGCAACACGTGATGTGGGAACTATAGTAAAGTTAAACAGTCCTGAGCCTTCTAGCCATAAATCATTCCGACCAGTTCCCATTGAGGACAATGGGTCTAAGCCATAAAACTAATTGTCTGTTATTTATGTATTATAGTAACGTCTATTGCTTCAAGAGCTAGGAAGAAATAATTTTAGCATAGATGCAATTTCAGTAGTGCATTCTACCTAACTTTTACCTAACTTTATTCAGTGCTCTGGTGGTGGTACGAATGTGGATGGGCTTATCATCTATCTCGAAGGAGAGGGAAGGGCCTACATCAGATACATATACTGTACCTGGCAGTAAGTAATGGACATCGAGCTTTTGAGACAATCCGCTCTACAGTCGGATTTTCTCTTTCTAAAGCTCCATGTTCATAACTTACTGCCGGGTACTGTACATGGATTTAAATACCGAACGGCATAGAGGTATATGTCGAAGTCCGAACGGAGTCGTGTCCTCCATCCACTGCACGCAAACGGACAAGACGGCGAACCTTGAGCGTTGAACTGAATATCAAATGAGTTTCCTCTTCGTTGATGTCTAATATAAATAAACATTTACCACTTCCCATTAGATGTCACTGCTGAAAGCAATTAGCTTGAATTCACTTATTCGAGTTACGTGTAATATCGTAATTCATTTTACTGACAAATTGACTTCAATCATTGTTATTTATTTCTCCAGGTATACAAAAACCGGTTATGAAACTATTTTTTCCATTGACACTGAATATTGTTAGGAAATGGTGTCAGACCCAAATCTATTCCTCAGTTAATTCAAACTACGATGACATGAATGGCGGATCATTTTCATTATTAGCATTGTCCTTGTATCACTTATTATTAGTTACTAACTAGTTACACGTAATTTGCAGTTACGTAAACATAGATACATTACCTGCCACAGTTAATAACTACATATTATCCGTTATGCTCGTAATGTCATCGTATAAATCAGTTTTATCCTCGTTGAGATCACTTCTGTCATCGTCTAGATAAGTTTGTTCTCATTAAATAATTTTCTCTGTGTCCAGATCAAATAAGGCGTAGTCTAAATCATGTTAGTCCTCATTGATATCAATTTTGCCTTTATCTAAATTGTTTTGTACTCGTCCAGTGCGTGAAGACGTCCAGACGTGAGCGTTTATCACTGTTCTAAATTTTCTAGTGTTTTATCATTCTGCTTACAAATGGTCTATCTTCATGTTCAGAATTGTTTAGATCGGCTTCGTGCTTGGACGATCTACATGCTCTAAGTCTAAGGCTTCGTCACAGTCCGCAGTGCCACTGTCACTGCCGTGGCTCGCCAGTGCCCACGGCGACCGGTATCGTGGCACGACACCACAGACAATAAAGTGGCATTACATAAACGTACCGCGACTCGGAGCAGCAGCGGTGGCGGTCGCTCGGCTCTTGTTACCAGTTACCTACCACGATGCGATGTGTGTCATGGTTAGAACTCTTTAGTCGCCACTTGATTGCTCGCGGCCATACATATTCATGAGCTCCCAGTACCGTATAAAGGCACATGACTCCGACCGCTATGCGCATATGATTCAGACTTTGTTTTATATCGTGGATAGTTTTACCTTAAGGCGCCTAGTAACGCCAACGGCGGCGGCGCGGCGCAGCGCGTTTTCATAAGGGCCTTTTTCATAAATTGTCTAATCCTTCGCATTAGAACTTTAAAAAGCGTGTGATCGATAGATATAACAAATGGCGTCATTTTTCAAATATTCCTTTCAAATTATCTTTGATTTCTGAGTCTTCAAAGTTCACGCGGAAGAAAAAAATCGACATTTGGTTACCGTATAGTTTATATAAAAAAATTATAAAAGTTTACAATCAAAAACGTGTGATCGATAGACAAAGAATTGTTCTATATTTTGCAGTTTTTTTTAGCCTTTAGATTGGTCTAGTTATCACGGGCTACTTCTTCAAATATCGACATGTGGCGTTAATAGGCGCCTTAATCTATTCCGATTGCTTTATTTAGACTGAATGAAATTATGGAATTTTAGACCGCGTCTGCTGAAAGTCTTCGCTCGTTACTTTCTCCTGTTCTATAGCGTTCGCATTGTCATTATCGCATCGTAATGTTTTCGGTTACGCGTTATATTACAAAGCGACTTACATTTGTATGTAAGTCGCTTTGTAATATACGTCGTAACGCAAAACATTACGATAATGTGTAACGGCGGTAAAAGCCTAAACCAGCGGTTCCCAAATAGTGGTGCGCGTACCCCCAGGGGTACGCAGGCTCAAGAGAAGGGGTACGCGTGGGCACACTAAATGGCCACGTTTACCGCTACAAATAAAGAGAAAGGGGCCCATTTATCTCATTAGTGAAAATTATCCCCTCTGTTGAATTTTCGATTGGGATCTATTTCGTATTATATTGTCATTCATTACTAAGTATATCCCACGATGTTTGTGTAAGATCGGCCGCACCTCCACCATCGCATTCTGAGCCTTCAGTCAACGCTAGCATGAAGCATTCGGAACCCAACAAGCATCCCCAGGCGCAGTCGCATTACCAGCATTAACCTCTATATAGAAATGCCTTCGTTCCTTTCTACTGTTATTCACTTGCTTATTTATGTAAATATGTTGTATATTAAAGATTAAATTATTCAATCACCTATGTAAAAATAACAACTAAGTGAACATTGTTTTATTTCAACATTTTACTCAGGGGTACTTGGGTATCAGAAAATTCGTCAAGGGGTACTTGGGAACCGCTGGCCTAAACGAACATGTTCGTCGCACTATCTGGCAAGCTTCGGCGAATGCACGCACAATATACCCACGAGGTAGATATCTGAATTAAACGACGCTATCATGTGCTCACCCCATATTGATAAGGCAGCTTCATATCTGCGATAGTGAAATGTTTGCGGATGGGAGTGGCAGCGGTGGGCCCGGAGTGAATGCGTGTTCGATCGAGTGCATTTAATCGCCGAGCGTCTACTACAAAATTTAAGTCATCGGCTCCGTTACGATATCAGCTATCGGGCTGTTTATCAATTTATTCGCTCAGATAACACTCGGATCAATAACGGACACCTCTGCGATAGCTACTCGTACTAATGATAAAATTAGTATGAACGTTGTGTATGAGGCAAGAGATCGTGACTCAGTGATCGATTGATCAACCTTTAGTTTTAATTATGTAGGTACTTTGTTTTTAGGTTTCCATACCCCGTCTGTATCTTTGGAACCGTAATAGCTAGCATGTTGACATTTTGACAGAATATTAAAGGCTGATATAGAAAGAAATCATAAAAAATAGAAAAAGTGAAAATTAAGGAGAGTCCCCATACAAGAAGCGTGTTTTTTAAGTTTTTTTTTTGTGGTGCGGAAGCCTCGGTACGCAAGTCCGATTTGCCCTTGGCCGGTTTTTAGTTAGTTATATACTTGTAAATTAATTTTCTTTATTGGTTTATCCACAATATTGTAACATGAGGGATGAAATGACCAACTGACAGACGACAGGAACGCATTCTCTCAGCAGCGGCCGGACTATAAGTACTTTCAATTCCTTTAGTTAGCCACACTTGTTACCACGAGCTGGAGAACCGCTTACGTGTTCATCGCTGCGCACATCAAATTACCGTGATCTCAAACGCAGCTTTAATTGAGAGACGAGGCCGGCCAGAGAAGATGGAAATACCTTCAACTGAACTCGCCGCAACCTATCGTGCGATGAAATTAATTACATTCTAATATGTATGAAACCGAGTAGAACAAATGAATCAGGAACGAAATGCACGAAGGCCGAAACATGCTTTCCAATTATACAGCCTCGGCACGCACCTGCCTGCATTCATAATCGTGTTTACTGAAACGTGTTCCTCGGTAGAAGGAAAACTGTTCAGATTAATCGCGCCGCGTGCGAAGGTCAACCGACGGTCACACGCCGCGCGCCCGAGCACGTACACTAATCATTTTTATTACTATTTATTTATCGTGTACTTAGAGAAGTTGAAGCTTGACCTGTTCGCTCTCCGCGAAGTGTTCGTGTCGAATCAACACGCCGCAAACTCGGCGTCCGTGTTTGCTCAACTGTTTCGGCCGAACCTGTACTTTACCCGCGACGATGACACTTGCGCAAGCAACCGCTGCTGCGCAGGCTTTCGCGTTGTTGTCCTACCCGCTACCCGCTCGCTGTCATGCGGCACCGCAACTCGCGAGGCAGCCGTCTCGCTAGCGAAACCATTATTTTTGGCGAGAACAAAGCAAAAAATAAGTTGGCAGAAATCTCGAGCACAAAAGAGAACTCGCAAAATAAATCATTAGCGAGTACATTCCGCCTTTCAAATGCAAGCGAGTTTCTTTAAATAACAAAGAGGAACACGTGCAGCGACCGACCGGCTTTATAAATAGCAGAATGGACGAGCGCGAGCCGGCGAAAGTAATTACGGCGTCTGAGAGTGCGGAGCGGCATCGGCGACCCAACCTACACAATATCATACATAACAGCAGCGCAGAGAAGAGAATGCATGCGGGCAACGCAACAACGCGAACCCGGAGAGAGATGAGCGAGATAACCCTCCGTCCGAGATCATCGTCGACGAAGAGACGACGAACAAAGGCCACGCCATATTTATTAAACTGACACATGAAATTATATTCAACATGATACTCCCCAATGATCACGCGGCCGCGGTGCTAGCCCCATCACTCGTATCGTCAGGCGAGCAGCTATTGACATTGTGATTCCGAGATATCGCGATAGCGCGCTTATAAATATGATATGACACAATCGAGCGGTTCACACTCCACTAGCTCGCACTGTTTGTTTATCATCAAATGGGAAGATAACAAACCGATCGATTCCGTTCTTGCAGGCGACGACGCTGCAGACATTTTTATAAACGACCTAAAAATAATCACATTCCGGACGTGTCTGTCCGACGTTTCTGTTTTTCGTTGAAAACTCGAGAGAATGCTATGACAACATGTGTATTCGCCTCGGGAGATTTGAGTATCGGCTGATAATTTTAGTATTCTTTGTAGCGCGTAATTTGGGTCACCGCTCGCAGAACAACGCGCAGTTTAGATAGGTCTCGACTGTTACCTCGGTGCAGTCCGCCTGTAAAATGCGACAGCGGGTGAATATACAGCAGCGGCGGATAGATTTCCATTTTATGCTTCCGTAAATAACTAACGCTTTTAAACTAGCTGCTGTGTGCAGTCGCTCGCTGGGAGTTTACACATCTGGGACTCGGTTCACTCTATAATTAGCTTGTTAATTCCGCACTTGTCTCTTGGAAAGTGCCACTCTGGACCGACCGCCGGCTAGGTTGTGGGCCGGATTAAACTAGAATGTGAGAAGCTTTCTAGTTTCCTTGCAAAATGTCATTTGTGCTCTCGCGCATGACGCGTCTCGAAGAACGTGACCCACACTCAACTTGTCACACTGTGTTTAAATATTGAACTGGAGACGGAGGCGGGAATGCGTCCGCACGTTCTGGCAGCTGCTATTCGAGCGGACTTTCTCCGCCTAAATTAAAACTCGTTCCTTCGCGTGAATGTTAAAATGTGGAGAGCGAAAATAACCTTTTGCACGTGCAAAAATAAAGCCGACTTCCTTTAATGTTTTTATTTCTGTAAGTATTTCATCAACATCTCGACGGCATAAAGTTATCGTTGCACCAATTCCCGTTTCCAAGTCGTTTTCCTTTCCGCCCGATCGCTTATTTATTTATAGAATATCGTAAAGCCGTTGAAAAGCTGAAGTCCGAAACACGACCTAAACTTACGAAATCGAATAAAGCTATTCTAATCGAGTCGCGTTGAAGGGCAGTGTTTGGTTAGTTACGTAGAAGTAGTGGAAGCTAAAATGAAAACAGAAAATGTTTATCGTAGGATTACACTAACAGATGAGACTAGTAAGGTTATTGAGGAAGATTCAAAGATGCTATTGAAATTGGAGGCGAGCACGTGTCACCCGCCTCGCTGCCCGGCAGTAGTGATGGGTTGTTATTGTTGAGTTGAGATCCTTATTTCATAGCGCCATTATTGCTCAGCAGCTCGGAACCGCATTCCGCATTGTCTCCTCCGCCTACTGTCGACATCCTTCGTTGGTCTCAATTCTTGGAAGCGCCGAGGACACCCACTCTTGATACATTTATTTCTGTCTACTTTGATCAACTCTTCGCTATTAGGACACACTATATGTTTAGTCTGCTGTGTAACTTTGATAGCTTTGACACAACCTTCACGTTGGATACACGAGTGTTCCGGAACATGTGTGTTTCGGAACTTGAACAGCTATTAAAATTTTGCGTTCTCTCAAGAATTATAGACTTAAGTAAGTTCGCAAATTACAGTAGCCACGTTTGTAAGAGAATCATCGAACACAATTCCCCGCGATAAATGCAAAACATAATTGCAAATTATTAATACGAATAATAAAAGCATACAAAACAGTGCAACAGATCAATGCATCATAATTAAAGAGAAGCAACAAGCACACAAACCCACACGCACGCTCTCCCGCCTCGCCGCCATTATATTTTACGACTTCGATCTCCGAGCTTCAATAATAAACGTATAACGTGCTCCAACAACGTTCGTATAAATAACCTCCATCACGCTATCTGCCGTGATTTATGATAACGACGCTAGAGCAGCGGTGACGCTGCAGTCTGAGTCTGAGTGCCGTCTGACCTCCTCACTCCACCAACACCCACAAGTGTTCTCCACGCCAAATCTAGAGAGACACATTCTGCAAACAACTTTTATTATTTATCCTTCTAGACGAGACTCCTCTTAGCGCTTACACTACGACAAATTAAATTCTGACGTGTTTATTATTTATTATTATAAGAAAAAGTACTACGAATTTCTTTTGCAAATAAATCTTATGTAGGCTTATTCAACATTTTAAAAGTCATGTGCGGCCAAACTTAAAAAGTCATTCCTCGTCAGAATTTTTCCCAGAACTATTTTAGGGGAATCATCTCAGACTAAGAGTTTCGCAACTAAATACAGAACCTCTGCTGAACTCATATTTATTTAGGAGCTTTTAAACTATCTCAATAATCTACAGCCGTGCCGGTTGTGTACGTGTTGGTGTAGGTGTATGTGTTACATATACGCATACATACGTCGGTCCACAGTACACAAATTCCTCGCCCGCACTTTGTATCCGGACTATTTCATTAATATTTGAAATCGTCGGTGTGTTGACACGGTTCATTTTGCATGTCGATGTCTCCAATCTTATCGGGCAACTAACTCGATTGGGATTTAGATGTCTGTCGCTGATTCTGTTTGCCCTTTGATAAATACGTGCTCACCTTCGATACCAGCTTCACGAATGCGGGCAATGCTCGCGGCTGCTTCGTAAGCGTTCAATTGGCTGGCGAGCGAGAAACGCGTTCTCAAGCCGAAAGTTGCCATTACCACTAACCGATGCCCAAACAAAGCAAAGGAATCCCACCAGTTCTCGTCGCCCATTAAAGTGGTCTTCCATAACGAGCGCACTTAGCCGGAGTTCGCGATCGCGAGACCGGTCGCGGATGGTGCGGAGCGGTGGGAGCTGATTGTGGCGAGCTACACGCCATGACCCCTCGCTCGTGTCGTGTCCGACAAACCACACGAAGCCGTATTTACCGCCAACAATCATTGGTGTCGCTGAAATAACGCTAGCGACTCGCAAGGAGGTCGAGGTTGAGAGTGATGCACGAAAGCATTCCCTGCGCGTTCCGCTGTCCGCTTTATTATTTACTTTCACACACATCCGCATAAAACTCGTCGCTGCCAAAGAATTTAGCGAGCTCATCGTAAAGGATCGCGCCGTTAATCAAAGTGTCGGACGCGCGCGCACTGTTTAGCGAGCGTCGCGATTATTTTTGCGACCCCGAGCGAGAACACCTTGAGCATTTTTTATATTTATATTGGTGCAGCCGCGCGTACGCGTACCAGTTATGTTAATCCCGTTGCGATTAATGGTCCAACCTCGAGGCTCCGGCGACACACCTGCAGACTGGTCCGAGTCTGCAAAGGACTCTCCGTCGTGTCGTGACATTAAGCTATCAGTGCATTAGCCGCTCACAGCAGGTGCTTACTCCTTGTCTAGATTCTTCTGCATGATCGATAATCAGAATAATCACCAATACTTAATTATAATATAATAAATAAACAAGCGTGCAATCTTGAAACGCCTATTTACTCTTTAACAACGTTATCAGCACCTGTAGCTCTGGCTGCCCTAAGAGGGCGAGTGGAGTCTTTCTCTGAAGGTCACTACCGGGCCTTTTTTAAATTAAACTTTTCCCTTTCATTTGTTTTCATTTCTGATCTTGGGTTTTGTTTCCTTGTCCTGCCCATTAGGAGTATAACTTTCAAGATGATTAATTTATTTCCATAAAATTATCACACATTATTAAATGTTGGCAATATAGCTTATTAACACAATGCAAGTAGGTTTAAGGAAAAAGGAATTACAAGGAAAAATGCTTAGAGAGCTCGTTCCAAGGCCATACAACCACAAATATTAAAATTATTCAGCAATAAAATTAAACAGCCGAGGTAAACAACCTCGGGGAGCAATTAGGCTGCGTTCAGGTTATTTAATCATTATAGTTACGAACGGCTAACAGTAATGTTTAATTGTATACCTATATACCTTGTTGTTTTTAACTAATGGGTCTCGAATGCTTGTAGCCGGCAGTTTTCGGATGTATTGGTGAATAATCACTGGTTAGTTACCAGATATCGAAATAGATTAAAATAATTAAGTAACGAGGCCACACTTCTCTATTACTTATAGGATAAGTATATAACTCAAATTCTCAACTCACATTAAAGATTTGGTAAGAAATTGTCTAATAAATGCTTTTATTTTGTTACAGGTGAGTTTGATACGTCAGTCATTGTGCTCCGTAAGTATATAGATCTCCAATGAGACACAATAACCGCAAATTATTTTGATAAATATGCAGTGCAGACAGAGTTTTACGAATTCTCTCCATTCGTCAGCCTTGGTTGCATGCTGGCTGACTGACGAAAAAGTGGCAATGGCCGATTCTACCGATAACCGAGCTGATTTTCTTTCTTTACACGATAAAAAATTATGAACATCCAGAAGTCCTCCACCAGAAGTTTTGTAACTGTGCGTGTACATCTAGCTACTCCGAAACCTGCATCGGTCCGCGACGATGACTGTGAGGCTCCATGAAAGTACCCAACCCATCCTCCTTGGTAAAGGCGTAAGGCAGGGGGGTGTGATCCCACCCAAGCTCTTCACAAACGCATTAGAAGATGATGTGTTCAAGACGCTTGAGTGAGACAACATATGGCTATCAACGTGAATGGAGATTTTCTCAGTCATCTTCGCTTCGCCGATGACATTGTTCATCTGTCAAATTTCCGAGTTCAGCTTCAGACCGTGTTGGAAGATCTTTATAAAGCGTTGATGAATGTGGGTCTTAAGATGAACCTGGAAACCATGGTTATGGCGACCGAAGTTATGACAGGAGGACAAATTGGTTTTGACGGAGAAGTGGTCGAACAGGTTTAAAGGTAGGTTTGCGGCTAGGTAGACTAAAGAGGTCGAGAGACGAATTCAACTGGGTTGGGCGGCTGCCTTTGGAAAGTAAAAATTCGCCCTGAGGTCTGACCTTCCGCAAAATGTATACCTATTTGACAAGTGCGTTTTTCCGGTTATGTATGACGTACGGGTGTGACGGTCGATGTTGTCCAAAGGTTTGAAAGTTGCCCAGCAAGCAATGGAGCGAGCCATGCTGGGTCTATCGCTACGTGATATGGTGCCTACGAGGCAATCCGCCGACGCACCAAAGTAGTCGATATTGGACTCTGGTAGCTAAGCTGAAGAGGCAGTGAGCTGGGCATGTCAGCCGAAGAGACGACGACCGTTGGAGTAACCGTGTCCTACATCGGCGGCCGTGGACAGAAAATGGAGCGTGGGAAGACAGCCCGCCTAGCTGGACGACGACATGAAGCATGTCGGCGGAAAGCAGTGGTTCCGTACCACTGAAGACCGGGAGGACTGGAGGAAAATTGGAGAGACGTATGTCCAGCAGTGGACGCTTACATGCTGACTGGCTGACTGATTGACTGTAGCTGTGCGTGACTTGGCGTTCTGTCGTCTTCGTCGTCTTCCGTTGTCCGTGTTGCGCATTCACATTTATTTATTATTAATATATTATATATATATATATATATATATATATTATATATATATTAGCTTATTCCCATGACACAGACATATGATGTGATGAGAACGTAATAAAAGTTGATTTCTAATTTTATTAAATCATAAATATAAACGAGGTTAAGTTAGGTTAAGTAATTAAAGGTAGTAATTAAATAACCTCAATGCAACAGTTGTATGTTTACTATCTTACATATAACTGATGGATGAGGCAAACTATTTTAAAGCTTTTAAGTATGTCGAGTTTTATGTACAACCAAAAGGATTTACCTACGTGTACCTACGTCAAATTAAACACGCAAATAAAAACTTTCGTTTGTTTTATGGGAAGCACGATATGTGGCATCGTTACACCTACAATTAGGTGTCCAACGATGCCCATGGACATTCTGTGATGCACGTGGTTTGTGAATGTCATGCCGGCCTGACAGGAGCCATTTCACGTCCCTTTTGAAAAACCCCAGGCTCTACTTGGAAGGAAATAGATGGGCAGGGAGTGCGTTCCACATTTCCATAGTTGAACAGTTTAAATACCAGTCAGTCAGTCAGTCAGTCAGTCAACGTGTTAGCGTCCACTGCTGGACATACGCCTCTCCAATTTTCCTCCAGTCCTCCCGGCCTTCAGCGGCACGGAACCACTGCTTTCCGCCGACGCACTTGATGTCGTCGTCCCACCTGGCGGGTGGTCTTCCCACACTCCATTTTCCAGTCCACGGCCGCCAGTGTAGGACACGGTTACTCCAACGGTCGTCGTCGCTTCGGCTAAAGTGCCCAGCCCACTGCCACTTCGTTGTTACACACAAATACCAAATTGTTGTTATTCTCGAAACCATTTTCGGGATATGTTGCATGTTCGGATAATGATAGTCCTTTTTATGTGCGCAACTTCAATGTGGGCATAGCTTAGAATACCAAAGTCCGTGAGTTTATGGTTATATAAACGTTAAGAGCCGTGCGTCGATGCATAATGTGGCGATTTGTTATTCATGCACCACCTACTGGACTGTCAAATGATTCCTAAATATGTGCATCACGAAAGAGTTTTGGAAAAAAAAAGGAGAACAACGCTTATCTCACATTCAAATGTTGCCTTTGTGTAGAGGTGATCGCGTATTTATGCGCGATCGTTCGGATCGACACATGAATTAACCAGTGGATACAGAGGCCGGATGAAGGTGAATTTTGTCATTGGTCGTAATGTATTCAAAAATTCTGAACACAAATGTGCACGCATATACCTACTGCTGGCGCGCCGAATAACGGCGCGGCGTCCGTCATCGTGTCGCCCCGAAACGCAAAACATCTGATACGAATGCGAATTTTGATCGGACCGACAATTGATTATTCATTCTGTATTCTTTTATTCATTATTTACTCACCCTACTTCTTGAGATGAATTTGTTGAGTCGTCCCTATGTAAAATAAGTGCGAGTTTTACTCGCGCACGGAGGTTTCCGTATCTATCCGCTATTATCCGCCTATCTTTTGTCTTTCAACATTGCAATGCATGAAAGCCTGTGGCGCCTTATATTATTCAATAGTGTGACTAATCGATTTTTCGGACGTTTGTTGTATGGGAGCCCCCCCTAATTTTTAACTTTTTTTAATTTTTATTATTTGTTATATCCGCCATAGTAACACATATTCTGTGAAAATTTCAACCGGCTACCTATTACGGTTCAAGAGATAAGGCCCTCGGACAGACGGACGGACGGATGGACGGACAGACGGCGTAGGCTTAGTAACGGAATACGGAAACCTAAAAATAGCATTTCGAATATTCCACTAGAAGTTTACGACATGTAGACTGCGCGGGACGGATCTCGGCGTGTCGTCGCCGCAGCGGGCGACCCGCCCGCCACGCGCATACACTATAGTATTATCAAAACCTCGTGTCAAGTTGGGCAATAAAGTTATATGGCTTAGGGAAGCGAATCTGCACACGGCGCTATGGCGCAAAGCCATAAAACTTTATTGCCCAACCTGACAGGAGGTTTTGATAATACGGATAATACACGTACGGTGCGGGTGCGAGAGAGAACACTGACGAGCCGCTGCGGCGGCGGCGACACGCCGAGATCCGCCCCGCGAATTATAGTCAGAAGTTATTCGGATCGAACTCACGTCCTCGTCGTTCCGTTTATCGTGTCGTCGTCGTCGTCTTGTTTGTCGCTGTTGTTCGGTTCCCCTCCTCTCATTCGTATTTCGTCGGTCAACCGGAAGCGGACGCCATGTGTTTGAAAGTTTGAAACCACAAACAATAGAAGGGAACGAGAGAGGTCAGTGTCTGCCTGTAGTGGTGGTGGCTGGTCTGTGTGTGTGCGCGCGCGCCTTTTGCATTGTGTTTTCTATCTCGCTCGACGCAATGCACCATCATGGTTGATGCCACGCCGAGCCTGCGCACATCCACGCCACCGCCGCCGCCATGTTTGTTTTCTCGAGCTTTTATAAGGAGCCAGTTCACGTGCGTTCCGCGAACCGGTTTTCTTTTAAGATCTTTGAGAAATTCTTTGCCTATTCAAAGAGCTGTGTGTAGTAAAAAAATAAATATTGCTCAGAGGTTACGACTTGCAGACTTGTACTCGTATGACCTGGGGTCGGCTTAAGTTGTGGTATGCTATAGCAATCCAAGAATGGAGCCTTGAGGAACACCCATAGAAATGGTTTCACAACTAGATTTTTTACCACTAACGTCACATATTTGCTGTCTGTTGCTTAAGTAGGATTTACAGATACTTAGCTCTATATCTCGCACGCCATAGTGATCAAGTTTATTTAGAATTATTTCATGATTAACACAATCAAACGCCTTTGACAGATCACAGAATATGCCATACGTGTGATGTGAATTATCCAGCGATTGTATGACTGTTTTTATCATTGATGCAATAGCATATCACCAGTTGATCTGCCCTTGCGGAATCCATACTGTTTATAATTTAAGGTATTATTTTCATTAAAAAATTCAATCAGCCTTTTTTCTATGGCTTTTTCGAACACATATGCAAACATAATATTTTGTTAATATATATATATATATGTAAGTAGTTATTTCATAATAATCATGAACTATTTGGTGCTTCTATTTTTGATAGATATTGTAATCATTTATTTACATAAAGAAATAATTAAGATTCAAACGGTATAGGTATAAAGGAAAAAAAGAACAGAGTAATATGAAACTACATAACTAAATTAAAATAAATATCTCCTCCATTGGTGGCTGTCTGTTGTCGTTGTCCCAAGGACCAACAACGTTCCCCCGCTGAATGGTAAAGCTTACGTTTTGGGAGTAATTGGCCCAACTACTTCTTTGGCGTCCGGGCTCCACACTCTACCAAAAGCGAAAGTGCTTGAATACAATTTGATAGACATGCGCATCATCATAAAGTAAAATGTTTGAATATCAGCAACGATCCAATAGCTGTTGGTCTGATGAGCGGCCACTGCTCACTAAATGAACATCTACACACCATAGGTATTACGGATAGTCCACTATGCAGAGGATGCTTGGCAACGGATGAAACGGCCGAGCATGTTTTGTTGGAGTGCAGTGTGCTTGACAACCAACGAAGGGACATACTCCGTTCTCCATCTTCCGTTGCAGGGGCCTGCAGACACTGATAGACAATGATAGCACATCGGACACTTAAGGCATTACGACAGTAGCAGCTGTTAAAAAACACAACGGAAATTGTAAAATATTTACATTTAGTAATCGTCTTGTTTTAAAACCGGTTTGTGAGCGTGCGTCAATTAAGCGCGAGAATAATAAACTGGTATAATTAGCTCAGCGTTTTGATCGCAGTCAAAAATAATAGGTACCTATCAGAAACCGGACTGACCGCGGTCGACCGTCCGCGGTAATTTTGCTGTTTTTTTGGGTTGTTTTAAATTTAATTTTGGGTTTTTAAATTATCGTTCTCACTTAAATGGCGGCCATCTTTATTGAGAATTCATGCAAATGCTTGCTATTTCTGACAGTGCGTACGTGTTGGGTTGGAATGTAAATGTATGTAAGCTGAGTACATATTTACAGTGTTATTTCCAGCTAATAGGGTTACGCATTCTGTTGGTTAGCCTCTTGTTGTTATATTTTACGACACTCTGCGTCATTTACGGATTTCTCCTTAGCGAAATGTAGGTATTTGGTTTATTTTAGGAAAAATCTATAAGTAGGTATAGATTTTGCGGTGTGTCTGTGTCGAATGAATGTACATTTTCTGTAAATTTTCGATGCCGTGCATTACATACGCCGTAATGTCTTTGCTTTTCATTATTAATGGCGGATTGTCCAAAAATTACAAAAATTCTTTTGATACATCATATCACATACATGCGCAGTTTTTATGACTTTCTCGACCGAAAGCTTGTCGTCTGCTTGTTTATTTTAATGTGATCCTTTATTTCAACTCCTTAGACTAATAGCTCACGACTAGCTAGACCTACCGTTCCAGCAGTGTTCAGAACCAAATAGTGACTGATCAAATTCACATTCAGATGAAAATCCGTATCACCGGACATCATTTACGCGTCTGGCCTGCAACTATATTAACTTACGCAACTTCACGGTTATGGCCTTAACCGATTCATTCGTTGTGCATTCGCGCAATTAAAAATATCTATACTCTAGCACGCACAGCGCGCGAAATGCCCTCAATCGAATCGCAACACGCCGCGCCAGCCGACCGAGTAATGCTTGAGAGAGTTTTAATGCGCCGATTAGAACGGAAGCAATTTACTATAAAAAACCGATACAAATCGCCAGCCGCAGACGATACGGTCGTACGTAATCGTTCCACTTTACCTATAATTATTATAATTATAATCCTCAGCAAACAACTCCGGTTACGTAAGACACACGATAGACAGAAGTGGAAGGCGGACGCTCGACTCGAATGTCATTATCGGCGGCGCGGCGGTGGCGGAGGGGCGGTGAGGTGGAGCGGCGACGAGGGGGCGGCGGTGTCGACAGGCAGAACGTTATGAAAGCGAGGAGAAAGTGTCCGGCACACCGGCCGACACGAAGACACCCGACCGGAATAACAATAGCTGCGAGCTAGTCCACGCCGCGACCACTGTGCGCAAGATGCTCAGTCATGCATTGCATCAGAATCGGACAATCGGATAATTTGATAGGTAACGAACCGATAACCTCAAAGGGTGACGATGATGTAGCAGCGCCGGCTGCTAAGATTAGATTGCTGAGATTGTGCGAACATAGCTGCCTTTGTGCGCTCAGCTGCTCACTTAATGTCACGTCGCGAATTATAACTACCAATACAAGCTGGACCACAGCAGGTTCCAGCATGTATAGCAAGGCAACCTTGCGACTAACCGCACTTGTATAATAGCTGCGTTGACAGATGCTGACTTACGGCCCATTTCACCATCTCCAGCTACATTTCGTACACGCCTAGTCCGAAAGTTATCTTTCGGGCGTCCTCCATCGAATCCAGGTGATTCATTCGTCCCAACTTCTGACACTTTCGATCGCGAGTCGTGACCTGCGCGTGAATCATTGCGCCACGACTGGCGGGCGAAGCTGCGATCTGTCGTCGTCTCGGTAATTGCCCAATCGACAGATCTGACTAACATTTCCATGCGACACTAATTGGAACGCCCACGGACGCACTGTCGCATGGAACTGCGCTCGTGTCTCGAGTGCGGGGACCGCAGCGCGGTGCCGCGGCTGTGTGTGAGCGCAAATGGCTATTTATAATGTCGCATTTCACGCGAGTGGCCAACAGAACCGGTTTCCATGTTGAACTTGTAATTTACTAGCGAGCGAGCGCACAAACGGCGCACCGCCCTCCTCTCCCGCGTCGCCCGCTTACATTCGATTTATCGCGGTGAGCGCTGGCTGGTGCGGATGCCGCCGCGCGTGTGTGTGTGAGAGGGAAATGGGCCGAGGCAAGGCGAGGCGGGAGGCGGGAGGGTACGAGTTAGAAACTGGTGTGGTGTCACTATGAATACATGCGCCGGGTATACAGTTAACGTCCTGTTTGCCGCTGATAGGAATCGAACCGAGCCAACCGGTGAACACAACCGGCACCTACCTGAGATAGCTCATACAATGCTGCCAAGAAAGTAAACAGTTAACGTTGCAGCAACTGACGCCTCCGAAGTGAAAATGATTCATTGTCGTTGTAGTTACGAATGAATGTAGTCAATTTAACGCGGAAGATCACT
This sequence comes from Nematopogon swammerdamellus, assembly GCA_946902875.1. NCBI lineage: Eukaryota > Metazoa > Arthropoda > Insecta > Lepidoptera > Adelidae > Nematopogon > Nematopogon swammerdamellus. The sequence continues at coordinate 18,988,159 of OX336345.1, forward strand.
TCGACGATCGGGATGACAAGTTTGTCACATCATTCATTGCACAATGCACCAGGCATTTTACACAATATGAAGAGGGCACGTTACCAAAATCGGAGTTGCCTTTGTCGAAGTGCCACTGCTGGCGGGCGATTTGTCCGCCCTATGTAAGTTAGTGCGGTCGCAATGACCGACTGCTGGCTAGGGGCGAGAGGCATCGAAGCCGCTACTGCTGCTGGCGCGTTCCGCAGTCTCTCGACTGCTGCAGCTGCCTGTGTAGCGAATAAACAGCGAATGAATCGTGAATGTCGGTCGAAGTGCCTCCTTGCTCGATATCGTCCCCTGCGACTGTCGGGGCATAGTGCTGGAAAAAACATGTCCGCCAGTTCGATGAAACTATTAGAAGTGGGCTCCGCGTTCGCTCGCCGCCGCCACAGCCCGGACCGGACGCGAACCGGTCCGACCGGTTCATTATTATATTCGTAGGATTTATCGCGGCGTTGCTGCTCGCGCTGGTGGTTCGCGCGCCGGCTGGAGATTCGAACCGCGCGGTAATCGTTACGAAACAACCGTCCGATGTGTCGTTATTCATCGTGTAATGGTTGCGTAATGCCATTCTTCACGTCTCGCGATCGGCGCGGGGCGTCTGTGCCGGACCCGAGGCGAGCTCCGCCCGAGGCTATCCCTCCCAATTGCCAATAAACGTTTACCGTTGTTGGCAGACATTTTAATATGTAATAGCCTGGCTACCGACGACGCTACTCCCTCCGTTTTGGACGATAATGAACCATTATTATTGGTTAATAGAGAAGTATTAAATTGATAACTTCGCATGAAACTGCAATTAAAATTTTTTATTGGATCATAAAGCCAAATCGAATGCTAACGATTCCGCTCGATGACACACGCCACGAGTAAATACAACGAAGAAGAGAGGAAACGCTAAAGACATTCTAAATGGAAGAAAGCGGAGAACGTCAAATTGAGAATCGATTCGGATGAACTGATTTTATTTACCTGCTGTTAGAAAAATTCGACTAAATGGGAAGTAGGTTAGGTTATTGTTTAATTTAAATTCAATTTAACTTTAAATTTTGTTAGTAAAAGCGACAAGCTTTGACGCCAATCACTAATATACTACAGTTTAAACAGGATCGTGAATATTTTGTGAAGGATTTAATTTCATTTGGACTTTATAGTGTCTATAGATAGTAATGAATTCGAAAACTCTTTATAATAACGAGCAAAGGTCTACAACCTCATATTGATTACCTCTACGTCAATTATCTGTGCAAATAGAGATAAAACAGTACAAATCACGATGACAAGACCGTGCAAGATGGCAGTCGTTACTTTTCCAACAGTATTTTCGCCTTATACGCATTGTTAACTTACACTAGACTCTTATTAAATCATAAGAAGATGCCTCCGAAACGCAACATTGTTTAACTTTCACAAGCGTTCTCGACAGACCGACCGCCTCCGACAGAAGACAGATCCAAGAGGCATCGGCGGCCACGATCAGATCGTCACGGACGGAGTTCACGTACTCGAACGAAATCGGCGTCTATTAGCGCGTTACCGTTGCGCAAAAGGCATTAGCCCGGCCATTGTTCGTCACGTTTCTATTAAGTATTATTATCGTAGGCGTGAGTCGTCGCTCCGGCTTCGGAGGCGGCGGCGGCGCGGAGCGGAGCGCACTCGACATTCTCTCCTTCACGAACTTTCTCCGCGACTAACGGGACTCGGTCGACGGCGTGGCGCCGCCGCCGCAGCGGGGGAGGCGTTGAGGCAGAAGGCGAGTGTGGTGGTGCGGCCCCGACACTCTTGTCGGTCGAGTCTGTCTACCTCTGCATTCAATTATATACTTATCGATTATAGGTACCGCTTCGATTCTCGTCTAGATCGCTGGTCGCTACTGCAGATTGTGTGACCGGATTATCGGTGGTATCTATACTCCGGCTTGATCTTAATAGCTCAGTAACTAGTTTGATTGCGAGTTTCGAATCCGGTCGGGAGTGTACCAATGAGTTTGTACCAATGTACAAACGACGGTTTCCTGTCGCATACGGTGTATAGGAAACCGACATACACCAACCGGTACCTGAACGCCAACTCGCACCATCGGTTGTAACCTCAGTTGTAACCTCCCTGGTAAACCGTGCACATAATGTATCTGATGAAGAGCGCCTTCAAATGGAGCTGAAGCAAGTATAAAGTGTATTGCAGCAAAATGGATTTAACAAGAGGGCTTACAATATTAAAATCCAAGGAAAAAGGCAAAGACGAATAGAGGTTAGTAGACAGCCCGCCTATTTACCATACGTAAAAGGTGTTACAGACCAGATTGGTAAATTACTTCTGAAAATGGAATCAGAACATTCTATAAGCCTCTACCTAAAGTGTCTCAAAGATAAGATACCATTGCAACCAGGCGTCTACAAAGTTCCATGTAGCTGTGGGAAGAGCTACATCGGCCAAACGAAGAGGAGCGTCCATGAGCGAATGTGCGAACACATAAGAGCAGTCAAGAATGGTGACCTGCAGAAATCGGCCATTGGGGAACATCTATTGCTTGGTGATAATAACCACTGGATCCGGTTTGATGAAGCGACGGTACTAGCGGTAGAACGTAACTACACTCCACGTCTAGTCAGGGAAGCCATCGAAATCACCAGGCACAGAAATTTCAACAGGGACGACAGTATGAATTTATTACCTTCTTGGCTACCCGTGCTGTCACAGCACACATCTTCAAGATCTTCCGCCAAGCCAGCGTCTGAAGACAAAGTGAGTGTTGTGTGCAGCCGGGACTTCGTACGTACGATGTATGGATCGCGACACCGCCCGCTGCCGAATATTGTGCAACCTACAAAAAAAATAGCTACAATCTTCAAAAAAGAGCAGTTTGACGTCTGGTACAACGGACACCAGACGTCGGCTCCAGGAACTCCCGCAGTTCCTGAAGAAGCCCGTGACGTAGCGGGCGAAACGTCGATATTATACAAGAATATGTTACATAAATTTATCATCAATATTGGTAGCATTTTAATAGCTCGATTCAGTCGTCGCTATAACGTACTATTGAACGACAAATTGTTGAATAAATGCTGTTGTTTTAACGTTTTATACATATTTTAATTAAGTAAAATCACCTCGTAACTGTTCGTCAACATCTTTAACAAACTATATACAGGCTGTATCAGGATAGGTTTTCGAAACTTCAGGGTTCGAAAGGGGCCCATATTTGAAGACGAAAAGCTCTGAAACGTTTTCCCAGATTCGATCATTTTACAGTACTTTTTGGTGAAAATCTATTCTTCAAGATTTGGTGGATGGTTAACGTCCGCCTTTATTAAATAAAAAATAAATTCTAACTTATGAATAAAAATGGGTAGGTTGCATACATAACTAGTACAATTGAACTGCGTGTAGGTAAATTCCAAACACTGAAAGTTCAATGACCTCAAAAGAAAAAGAGAACTCAATTAGTTCACTGCCCTCTCCAGTCTCACTGTCCATCGAGTTTTTATTACAATTTCCAACTTTTGTATGACAAAAAAACAACGGAATTTCGATTTGAGTGATAAGGATTTTTTTCTTCTAATAATGAGTACTTTCTATTCCTGAAGTTTCTCAAACCTATCCTGATACACCCTGTATACAATGAACTCGTTTCAAGCAAGTCATTATATTACACAAGACCATGTTACCATCAACGTTGGTAGTATTTTAATAGCACGATTCTGTCGCGATAACGTAGTATTTACGGCGGCGGCGGGCGGTGCACCATTTCAAGAACAACAATGACGAATAGGAAGTAAAGCAGGAAATGCAGATTTAATTACCGAATATAATGAGAGCCGGAGGCGGCGCGGCGGCGCGCGGCGATAATATCCATTATATAGACATGGTGGACTTCGCCGTATGTGCAGTAAGTCGAACAAGGTATACTAGGTCAAGTAGAGGTCGTTCAATATCACTCAGTTATTGTATTGCTTAAGACGAGAGGGAAGTTAACTTTTTCCATAGAAAATCGCCTGTCGGCATTTATGTTTTTTACCCCCCTAAACCTTATCCGAAAAAAATTAACTATAGTACATAATGAAAAAATTTAAAAAACCCCCGACCCTTAAAAACCCCAACCCTTAAAAAGCCAAAAATAATTTCCGTTTACTTACTTAAAGGAGTCGGGAGACCGCTAAGTAAATTCCCGCGCAGCTCTGAGTTTTTATATTTTATTTACTTAGCAGTCCCCCGACTCCTTTAAGTAAGTAAACGGAAATTATTTTTGGCTTTTTAAGGGTTGGGGTTTTTAAGGGTCGGGGGTTTTTTAAATTTGTAATTTAACTTTTATTTCAAGCTTTTTTTAAAAAACCGCATGAAAATCGGCCCACTTTTTAAGATAATTATTTTTTTATTACTTAATTACTTGATTACTTGATTACAAACATAGCTAAGAACCATCCCGATTAAACATGCTTCCTAATAAAAAAAACCGCATCCAAATCGGTCCATCCGTTTGGGAGCTACGATGCCACAGACAGACACACACACACACACACGTCAAACTTATAACACCCCTCCGTTTTTTTCGTCGGGGGTTAATAAAGAGGGGACTTATGATTCGTAATTATTTCTTGCAGTACTTTGCGTGATGATGAGAAAATAAGTAAAAAAAAGACAAGAAGCAAGAGTATACAATTGTAAATTTTAAAATATATTTTTTTAAATAAAACTGAAATTGTGATCTTTCCAGTAAAATATTAAAACTTTACCTAGATTTGATTTGTTTTATGTGAATTAGTCAGTTGCTGAAAAGATTCGAATTAGTTACCTACACCTAAGAGTAAAAACAAAAATTTTAAGAACTTTTTTTTCACTCTGCACTTACCTACATAATTAATTATTGTCGGATCGTCTTTTCACCCGATTGCATCATTTCTGTTTTTATCTTTTATTTGCTTTATGACTAGTAGGACTTTCTCCTTTCTTTACTTCTATGTTTAGGTATAATATACCTACTTACATATTATGTGACTAGCTCAAATCAATTCATCATCATCATCATCAGCCTGTATCGGTCCACTGCTGGACATATGCCTCTCCCAAGGCACGCCACCACACGCGGTCTTCCGCTCTTCTCATCCATCCACTCCCGGCTACCTTTTTTAGGTCATCTGTCCACCTAGCCGGGGGGCGTCCCACGCTACGTTTGCTTGTACGTGTGCAAATCAATTAACAAATAAAAAAATAATAATAATTATGTTATCTGTCACTTACGTTTGTATTAAAACTAGTATTACTTAATTACGGAAACCTGTAATCTGCTTCTAAATACTGAAAAGGCACAAATGAACTGAAGAATTATAAATACAAGTATTTGTATCACAAAACTTGTATTATTTTATTATTATTTTTCCCTAATCTCCTGCGTAGAGGAAAAAAGTGTTTAAAACATTTAATTAATGATTCCTTATTATTGCCTACTCCCATAACCAATCTAACCCCTTCCTTCCTTGTTTAAACCCACATGTTTGTAGGCTACAGGAAATGTTATCTTTATTATAATGCGGTCTCCATTTCAGAGAATGGAAAATAATCCTTTACGTACCTATAGCATTTAATTAGGTTTTAATAATCTCATTTCAACTCATACATATATTCATTGTCCAAACTTTTCCACCATTTTTCTTTACTCTACCTGGATAAAGCCACTCTACCTACCAAATACAATAAATCAAAGATCTGTAGGTCCCTTCCCTTCTTACCTTACTAGGGTTTATCCCGCCCGGGTTTGTACCACCGCACTGAACGAAACGTCGGTCGTAACGGCTATGTAAATAGTTCGTGTGTAGCCGACATGAAATGAAGGGAAGCACTGACATGACACCTAGTAAGTTAACTACCGTCATTCATTATCATTACTTAGGATTATTTAACAAAGTATTTCTCGAGGAACTTCTTTACACGTTACTGATTTTTTTTAGTTTCCAAGCATTTTTTATTTAATTTAATGGTAACGTCTGTAGAACCTTGTAATATTCACTAGCTTGTTGGTTCATAGACGTTTATCTCCCACTTAAAATTTAAATGGGTAACGAGCGCGCGAGTAAGTAGATCGTGTCTGGCGTTATTTACACAGCTCCCAGTCTTGCAGACACGGCTTCCTGCATAGCATATACTTACGGGTAGGTAGGTATACCGCTGCCGTTAAGTACCTACTCAGCTGTGTAAGCCAAGCGTTACTCTTGAAGTTGCTAAAGTGAACTTATATACTCTGAGAGAAATTGCGTTAAAACAGTTTTGGGTTGCAATTTCGCGAGAACTGCGCCACAGAAGTAATATATAGACTGCGCTCTACTTCGCTTGACTTGTGTGTAGGGCTGCCATCCGTCCGGGTTTCCCCGGATTTGTCCTCTTTTTGAAGGCAACCGGGGGCGTCCGGGGGGATTTTTTAAAGTAGTCCGGGTTACACGAAATTCAAAAATCCCGCCCGCTGCATAACTCTATGATAGACGCTAAACGTCGAGCCATAGCTTGGAGACGACCGTCAGTAATGCCGTTAAATATGAAAATTTAAAAGTTTCAAATAAAGTAATTTTCATGTCATAATAAGAAAAAAGCAATGTCCGGGTTTTTATATGAAAATCCGGGGTTTTACTTCTTTTTGTCCTAGTTTAATGATTTTAGAGATGGCAGCCCTACTTGTGTGAATTGGCCTAACGTATTTAGCATCTATTTCGAGACACCATGTCGGTTTCAAAGAACGAGTTATTTATTTGGCCGTTCTCCAGTTTGGCTTATCTTCAGTTTGGCGAAAGTAGCGCGAGCGACCGTGCTGCTATAGGTAAGCTCGCGCCGATGGCGTTCGCCGGTCGCGCGCCAATCGTGCTAGGTCGCGAGTTCACGGCTGAACGAGACTGGTCATCGTGTCGAGCTGTAACGGAAACTGAACCGATTCCGTTAAATTAATCGCATCAATAATTCGATCGGCGCTGACAAAGTTAATGCAATTTTCGGCTCCGATTCGTCAATACTGCAGAATTACAAAATGCAAGACGGAAGATACGTTTTCGCAAACTGTATAATTTGTTTCGCGCTCATGCAAACGACGACGACGACGTGTCAAATTAATCTTTGTACGGTCTCTGCGCTCGTGCATTGCATGAATGACTCGGCGTAAAGTGTTTCGAGTTTTTCCTCGGAATCGCTCTTAGAATGTTGCGGTGGTGTTTCCTCGAGCTTGTCCAAAAATAAACATCAAGAATCGATCGAACAAAGGTCGCACGTGTTACGTAGGTGTTATAAATGCTGCCTTCTCGCCGCAGCCTCGTGGCTCTAACGGCAAAGAAATTCGCAAATCAAAGCGAACACTTTTTGAAATTGCTCACTAAATATAATAGAGAAAGGCGGTCGGTTGGGGCGGCGCGGAGGCGGGATGGCAGCGCGTGGGCGGCGCCGGCGGCGGCGGCGCCGCGTGGCGGGGGCCGACCTCAATATTATCTCGCTCGCGACTTTTCGGGCGGGGCGGGGCGGAGCAGACGGGGGCGAGGACGCGGGTTGCCAGAGCACGATGTTGGCGAGAAGAGTTTGTTTACACAATTTGCAGAATTTATAACAGGCCGCGGGCGAGATGACGCGCCGTGTAAATCTGCTTATTTACGATACGAGCCCCGCGCGCGTGTATCTAAACACTAATCAATCATCATCATCAATAAATTAATACTAATAATAAATCTGTAAGGGATGGTCATGGAGTAAGTTACTTTGTTTTATGAGATATTGCGTTTTTAGACCCTATGTATGATACTAAAACTAAATTGACGATTTTTAGAAATCTTTTCTGTATGTATGTATGTATGTATGTATGTTGCTTCCAACCAGCTTGTAAAATTGTATCTATGTATTAGCTATTAGGTAGTTTGGTATCTAGTGCGGCATAATTGGAGCATTTTCCTGAAGGGGGGCGTCTAATTATAGCGGAGTTTGATTGGCCGTCAATCGTTGGTAATAGCTTCGCGTCTGTATAGGTAGTCTGCCCTCGAATTCGTATTATACCGTCTTATTTAGAACTGTTTACATAGAATAATATTATGGATTTATAGGGCCTAAAAATAAATACTCTTGCGTCAATCTCACAAATAAAGATACTGTTTTATTAAATTCATACTCACTCTGTAAAGTGGAGCATCTCGCAACGACGATGAAGGCTAGTTAAATAGATAGGTATCCACCTCCGCAGATCCAATTTGCAGACTGTTCGTTTCTCTTTATGAATATTCATAATAGAAAATTAATGAAGCGAAAACGAAGCGCAGGGAAGCGATCTGCGATCACAAATTGATTCCCACGTCACTTTCAACGAGCGATGTTACAAAACAAGCGGATAGCCGCGAGGAGCGGGGGCAACGACGAGCGACGACGACGCGACGCGGCGGAGCGGGGGAGCGCAGCGGGTGGTTGCATGATGGGAAAGGGGGGGGGCAGAATTGAGCGGACTCGTTCCATTCTTCGGTCACGACACGAAACATAATTTGAAGGATAGCTAGTCGAACTAGTGAGTGATCGATCAGCGATCGCGATCAGTGAACCGACGCGACCGCTGCTGCTCGGCGCGGCCTGAGCTGACGCGGCGGCGCGGCACGGCGCGCGCGCGCGCCTTTTAGATCTCCCCTTCTCGTGCTTTATTTGCTGCAATTACGTTTGTCAGTCGTCAGCGCGCTTCAAAAGCGTTTGTTTGGCCGCGATCCAGCGTCTTCCGGTGCCTTCCTAGAAGCGAATAGGCACGCCGCCGCGCGCCGGCCGCCACCGCGCCGACACCGCGCCCGGCGCGCCGTGTCGTGCGTGTCGTCGCGCGAATTTGAGATGACGCGTCTCGACTCGAAGCGCACAGCGACTCAACATTTACGACGTGATACGTAAACGTAGCCTCGACTCGATACTGCACGTGCCAGTTCAGTACACACGCTCCGGATGCGATCGATACGACAAGCACCGCTTTGTTTTGATGGCAGCTAGGTAAGTGGAATGTTTCCAAAGAATTTGGAAATATGAAGTCCTGCCTCAGCGACCGACACGACGACACGCCGGGTCTACTCCGGCCGAGAGCCGTGCGTGTGCGCCGGCCGAGTTGCGAAAATCTTCTCTATCTCTACTTCTTCTCTATCTCTACTTCTTATAAAATGGATCTGGCATACATGATCACTGTTCTCGCAAGAGTGCAGGTGTAGACGTCTGGATTTTGTAACTGCAAGGTTGATATTTCCGGACGTCTATAAACAAAACGTAGGCGAAAGCGAATAAATTATATGATAGTAAATATAAATACATTCTTATAAAATGGAACGTCTGTCTGTATGTATGTTTGAGGTAAACCCCAGAACCACTGACCAGATTTTGATGCGTTTGCACCAATGGAAAGAGTAGTTCTTGAGGCTCACTATAGGCTAAGGCTATTTACCATCACGCTTATATAGCCTTAGGGTTGGGCAGTAAGTATCAAAGAAAGAATAGTATGGACGGAAGAGAGAATCAGAATCAGAATCAGAATTCATATATGAGGCAGTGAGAGCAAAAGCGGTCTAACCATCAAAATCATTGTTTTGAGATAATTGGATTTAAAATTTTGAAATTTTTTTAATTTTTTTTCTTGTCTAGTATCAATTAATTTTCTGAATACTTTTTATGTGCAACCATTACAATGTATAGATATGTATGTAATGCTTATTTTTAAGTTTGAAAATTATCAAATTTAAAGGGTTTTTATGTGGATTAGACCACCTTTGCATTTATCACTTTTATCGAAATTCGTAAAAGGTGTGGGTTAGACCATAAATGAAACACGCAAAGTTATCAAAGAAAATTGAATAAAACACATTACTTAATCAATATTCAGTCATTCTCATCATCATAATATTAATCTTCCTCAATAATGTCAGCGCTACCCCTCATTGCCTTATTGCTACTATAGAAATCATGGTGTACTGGCGGGATAAAACTTATCAGCTCCAGGAGGTCCTCCTTTTTTGGCTCACTTATGCAATAACCTTCAGGATACAGCAGATCAAGCTCACGAATCATCGGTAACGATGTCCTTTTCATAATATCTATTTCTGTAAAAAGACATTTTCATTGTTGCTGCACTTGTAAAAGATGGAAAACGGGTGAGATTTTTTAAACTGGAGCCATTGTATTGTAATTCTACCTTGGTTTTATCTATAGCTGTTTTCCTGTTAGTGATATATTGCTCCAGTTTCTTCGTTGAAAATAAATCCCTTTCAGTCATTTCAATCACTTGAAAGGTATTTTTCTTTCTGCCTGCTTTAATAACATCATGCCAGTCCTTTGGGATGAAAATATTTTTGAAATCTTTCTTTTGTTTCTCGATAAAGCCAAAATCTTCGTTACATGGTAAATAAGAGTGGCCGCTGACCAAGAACTTGTAATCAATGAGTTCGACAACGAGATCGGGCAACCAAACAAAAATGGTCTAACCCACTTGACTCTCTACTGTGTGCACTTTTTGTGAGGGCAAAAACTATGTTTCATGCTACCATCTCTTGTTCAGTGTGAAAACCTTGTTAGACCAATTTTGCTTTGATAGTTTGCAACAAATGGGTGCTGGTTACATCATTAAGTCGATTTCAGAAAAAATTAGGGTTAGACCGCTTTTGCTCTCACTGCCTCATATAAGAGAAGCGATAGTTTATTATCATAATTGCGTTTAAATCGAATTTGCTATTAAACCGTGTCTACCGCGAGCGAAGCCGCGGGTAAAAGCTAGTATCTCATATTTTCTTTCCTCTGATTCGACAAGCCATTGTTTCGGCATCGCCATTGACAACGCAAATCACAGTGTGTGCAGGCAAACGTACAAGTTTTCACAAGCCGATAGTTTATTGGGCATGCATGACGGCGCGGTATGGAGCCACGTGTCGTTTCTATTCCATTGTGGGGGAGATCCGCGCCGCTCCGCGCCGCCGCCGCCGCCTCCGCAGCCATGCACGGCAGCACGCACGCATGTGCCGCAGATGTTCTGGAGAGTATTTTTTTACAACGCAGCCAGCATTGGGTTTTGTAGCTGACCCCACCCTCGTGTGTGCCGTGCCGGTGCACCGACCCTTTAGTTTTGCGCGTGACTTGTGTAGGAACTTCATATTGTGTGTGTCTGCCTGCAGGCAGGCACTGTGGGGAGGGGGCCGCCGCCGTTATTACATCCGTTCGTTCTCGTGCCCCTTTAGAATTAATTACTGCTTTGCATATAGGTGGGAGGTCTCAGTTCTGCGGTAAGGCAATGTATGCATTCAATCAGAGATAACGCTATCTTTTTGAACGATTCGCTGAAGAAATTATCACAACAAGATTTTGTCGGCTAGGTATATTCTTTCTTATTAAATCAGTAGGCACCGGCAACATCGGCGTCGGCCAACGTGGCTTATCTGTTGGTTCCACCGCCACGCCAGCAGCAGCGACGGTGGCGGCAGCCAGTGTTCCGCGCCCACCACTGATGTTGAGTTGGGTCGTGCCAACCATGTGACGACAAATTATCTTGCCAACAGCCAGACACACTACACCAGGATTACTTACGACCTACGACAGGGGTTCCCAAACTTTTTGATGTCGCGGCTCCCTTAAGTTACCAGAATATTTTCGCGGCGCCCTTAGGGCACCGTGGCCTTTAAGTGGTATTTAAAAATTTTGTGTAATGATTTTATGTAGGTCAGAAATGAATCAAATAATTTTTTTGAATTCACATACACTTTTATTTAAAATTCACAATTATATTTTTAAGATACACAAACATATCTTTTTAGAATTCACAAACTGCCTAGTCAGTTCTAGCACAATCCGCGCTAACCCTACCCCACACCCCGCAATGTCGTGCTGCGAGTGCCACTCGGCGGCGCGGAGGCGGTAGTGGTATTTGCGTGCAATTTCAAAATTCTAAAGTGCTCAGGGACGCCTCACGGCGCCCGCCCCTGAGGGCTAGCTGCGGCGCCCCAGGGCGCCGCGGCGCACACTTTGGGAACCGCTGACCTACGAGATATTTGTCAAAGCACATGCGCCCATAATTATTTATAAACACAATACATAATATACTTTTATTGCATCGATGCTTTATTGCACAAAATTCCGCCTTTTGTTACTTTACGGAAGACGTACTTAAAGCCTAGAGCCTAGACTAGAGGCATTATCTAGCCTAGCACATAAGGTAGATGGGTAATTAAATGAAAAGATGTTACAAAATAAAAAATACATAATATACTTACACATTTAACATATACAATGAAATAGATTCATTAAACACATACTTACAGTTTCAAAGGTACACACATATAAAATATAACATGGCTGAAATGCACTTTCTATAGGTACAAACAATTTTTGTATTAGACAAAGCGGTATTTTTTTTTTTTTGCAAAAACAAATTACTGAAACCAAAGATTTAAATCTTTGACTGAAACCATTCAACCATGAACACAACAATCCGAGACTTCATATTATGATCATATAGTATAGCATGATTTCTATGGCCTATTTTCCCGTCTGTAGATCAATAAATATGAAACAATAAAAAATGTTATTCGTCCTGCCTACCTTACCTTCTCGCCTTGCTTCTTCGAGTGACATTCAGAATTCTGTAAAGTTGACAACTTTCGGAAGACCGATGCTACCGTACTACACCAGCCACTCCACTTGACATCGGCGTAGGTACCTAACCAAACCACACATATGCTATGCAGCAAATACGTCATCTCAAGTGTTCATTAGTAGCGTAGCGTATGGCAGGAAGAGTGTCATGTTGAATGATGTAAACCTGTCTGTGTGTATAGATAGCGAGTGCCGCGGTGTCAGCTGACAGCACACCGACGACCGAGACACCACTCACTACGCAGCGGGGGGTAACGCAGGCAGGGGGGAGTGATGTGTGATGTGACGGGGTGCGCTGAACTCTGACCTTGAAGGGGTTCAATGAAATGTTCGACACCGCTCCCACGGGGACATTTTTTGTTGATATTTATTGAAAATATTGCGGCGGTACACATTACAACGGAAACTTGGCGATCGTGCCAACGAATCGCGAGCACGAAATAAATATTTTTCAACTGAGCAAACATCCGCGAAACCTAACATTTTATTTTAGAGGCGAGCGTGTGGCAATACTTGGAGAAGTTTACTTTTGACGGAATTCGTATCGAACTTGTGATGGAGGCGCTCGCGACCGGCGACGGCGGGTCGCGGTCGCGTTGTCGGTCGCTCGCTCGCTCGTCCGCGTCGTCGCGTCGTTCGGTCGCATGGCGGAACGGTTCGGTCGGTGGCCGGTGGGAATGAGATCGTGCGTTCCGCTCGCCGAGAAACTTGTCTGGCGAAGTTACCAACAGACTCGAAAACTCGTGTACATTTTAATTGGTGTTTTTATAGTCGACAATCGAAACACAAAGGTACACTTTGCGCAAAGGAATGCGTTTGCCATTTTCAACTTGCATAAAGTCCACAATGTTTGCGCTAGACCTTGTTCTTTGTGAAGCAGTAGAAGCTGCGACGACTTGTAAGTGCAACCAGTATTTATAAGCGAAAAAATAATTTTCCTTAAAATATCCACTAATAGAATTTTTTATTTCCCATATGAATGAGTATGTGGTATCGTGGTGATATCGCTCACAAGTCTAGAATAAACGAGTTATTTATACTGATTATAAATGTCCGCTTAAGTTACGATAAAAACAACATTATTAACAGGTCTCTGTGATCTCCGCTTTTGGAAATATCCAGCGGAGCGAGTTTTTCCTCTTGCGAGTTGGTTACCTACTAGTACCTAGTCCTCGGAATGTCATACCTCCGCCGCCCCGCACCGCGGCGGCGCGGCGCGGCATGGCGACTGGCGACCTGCTCGAAGCGTTGTTCATTGTGTGAACCACTCGGACCTCAGACGGAATGCGAATATTCATATTTATGTTTCTTCTATTTCAGGTAAGGACATCGGCGAGCGACTCCGAGAGCGTTCAACCTCCAGGACGTAAATCCAATTTAATTACGCCATTTGTATACAAATCGCATATATTTTAAGGATCCCACGAATAGACGAAACATAAACTTGCCCGTGTTCATATTTAACGACTCGGCCGCGCCGCCGGCCGCCGGCACATAACAAATGGCTCGTTAATGGCACGACGCACTGCACCAGGGATCCGTCGCCGTCGCGATCCGCTCCTAGAGCGGACCGGTCCGGGACCGGTTCCGCTTCCACCTCTCCGTTCGTGTCGGTTCGTCATCCGTTTCCAATTTAGCGGCCGCCTCCGCGCCGCCGTCCACCGTCCGCCGTAAACTTTGCTTGGCGTCACCCCGAGACGATTTCTCTTTCCGCGGATAACCTCCATTCCGAGCGACTTTTTATCGCGTCCACTGCTCGCCGAAGGAGGCGGCTGAGATATTTTTAGTGTCGGTAATTGCGAGCCGAGTGGATGCGGCGGGATTCCAAGTTCGAACAGAATCGAATACTCAATCGTCGATCGTGCGGAGGCGGCGGAGGTGCCTCCTCGTGAAATGCTGAAGAGCCGAACGGACTGCGGTGAGCACGGAGCAGCGGTGAGCTTCATTGGTGCAGCATTACGATGGCGTGCGGTACGCGCCTACCTACAGTGGGCCTAGCGAGCGAGCGAGTATCGTGCGAGGTTATCGTTAGCAGTAATTAGAGATGCGGTCTGCCCCGCCTGGCCTGAACGATGAACTCAGCGCGCCGCGGCCGCCGATCTCGGGTGTCCACGTGTCGTGTCAATTCATTTATTGACCTGGTTATTATTATTTTATTTATTGGTAACCTTAGAGCTGCTGGAGCTTTGATTATACTCGGATGTCGGTCAATCCACATTACGGTGTTTGATGATGGCATTCGATATAATGCGTCCATCCACGTTAGATGTAACGCAGAGGTAAGCCGTCATTATCATAAAGTGAATGAGAATTCAATGCCGATGTTCCGGTTCGCCGAGGTCAAAATTGACGATGGAAGAGTCCGGCTCCGGACACCGACCTGCAACAGCGGAATTGAACAGGTTGAGGAATTATTTTTTTTATTTCTTTAGGAATACAGTCAGTCCACAAAAGGCGGACGTAAAGCCTCTAGGATTTAAGTCTGCGTTTTATCACTTTGGGCAATAAAGTATATTTTTCAATAAATTTCATTTGTAACAATACAAATTAAATTAGTGAAGATTTCTTTAAAACAAACAAAATAAAAAAAGAGAGATTTAAACAAAAGACAAGGCAAATATACCTGTTGACTAATCATATAATATTTCATAAGATAAGGATCGAAAACAAAAACATACCAGATTAAACGAGTAATGTCAGCTGAATAGACCCTTAGTTAAAACAAACAAAAATGAAATAAATACTAACGCTTTTTACAAATAGTAATAGCCTAACCGCAAATTTATATTTAATCTATTTCTTTTATTATGACTTTGAAAACTGTTCATTGGTTCGAATATTATGATGATGTTTCGATTTACCATATTGACACTTTTTTCCAGTTTTGCGACGTTAATAATCACATATTGCTAATTAATACGTCCTTATTTGAAGTGCAAAGGTCGATTGAGTAGAATGTGTATGCTAATGACGTGCATTCATGATGCGGACTATTGTTTTCAAAATGGCCAACGACAATCGAATCGTCCGGCATTGTAGAGAATCATCAGCGAGCGTCGTCTATCGTTTAATTCGCTATTTATTGCATTCAGATTCAGACAATGGCCGGCTCGATATCTCACTGAAGCGCTAATAGAGTATTCAGCCTTGACCGGACATGCTGCTCCGCGCAGCGTCGTGCCGGAGCGCGGGGGAGACACGAAGCGAACGGAGGATGGAGGAGGGCGGTGGTGGGAGCGGTTCGAGCGAGACTAGTTGTCGTCCAGCTGCGAGCCAATCATAAAATAAATTACACCAGCATTAGCTCGGTTTATTGGAGCAGGCGAACGAGAAACTCGTGTCGTGTCGACGCGTCGACTGCCAAGCCGACCGACCACGAGACGCTGCTGACAGCGGCTACCGTCGTCGAGGGCACCTTCTTACCGAGCCGGACTCGATCTTGCGTCAGAGCTGCGAGGATCGATACTGTAGGTACCAGCCCAGAAGTGAGTTCTGTGGAAACCTTTTCACTAGATATCGAAGACACGGCGACGACTCCCGCCGGGCCGCGCCGGCAGAGCGGCGCGCACGGCAAAACGAGGTCGTGAGTATTCCCGCCGCGTCTGAGCAACGAAGAACCTCTGTGAAACCATCATAATAACATATTCCCCTTGTACGCCGCGCCGCCGAATTACGTATTCAGCAAATAGTCTGCGGTTCGACATGTACCTCCCAACCCCCCTCGCCTCCCACCCCGAGCGCTCGAGATGTGCTGTAAATGTGTGCTAGGCTAGAATATTCAAGCGCTTAATACTTTTTGTCAATGATATTATATGCTAAAAAGGAGGTAGATAGGTTATACGAGCTCCTAAAGCGGCACATTAAATACAAACCCACAGTCCTGTTTGAAGTTAGTCGCGCACCAACTACGCACGCGTTCAGACGTGCGCTCCTTCCTAAGTAGTTATCAGTTATACCAACCGCCACATAACTTGAATTCCCTCCCTTAATAATTGGAATAAGACTATTCGAGTCGGCGCATCACTTTATAGTTCTTTCTGTCAACGTTTCAAATTCGTGCCGTGTGTGAGCACCGAATGTCGTATAGACAACGTATCTTTCTTAAAATATCATTGCTTTTTGTGCTAAATTTACTAATATTAGGTAATTTAACTGGCTAATGTTTCACAATGTGTGTTACGATACGAGTTATTTTGTGATAGATACATTAATTAATTATTTGTAGTATGATGATAACTGTCACGACAGCCTCCGCTCTCTACTGGTTGTAGGTAGATAGACAGTTTGTGATGATTACGACACTCGTTGAATTGCAAGCTTTTATTGCGTTAGCGAGCGCTTGAGTGAGTGAGTGTATTGAAGGTTACGCTGCTCGCTGCGTCTGTCTCTAGGATGCGGACTGTGGGCTGCTGCCTGCCACTTGAAGTTAGCAAATGAGACTATGTAAATGCAGGTCGCTTCTAATTATCGAATGACGCACGTCGTCGCCGCCGGCATCGTTCGCAACCTGACAGCGATGTAAGCGACTATTGGCGCGCATGCGCATGCGCATAGAGACGCAACACACACCCATCAACCCACGCTCGTGTTTCGTTCCCTGAATTTAGCATTCTTTGCAGAGATGGCGGCGGAGGTGGCTATCCGCCGCCGTATCAACTGTGCGCCTTCGCTTGGGGTGGTATGGTTTATCACAACTCTCAAGCAAGCACGACACGATCTTAACTCAATGCGCGACAGAACATCGGCGCGCGGCGCGATGTCGTGTCGTGCGTGTCGACTTGTGAGAAGCGACACGAGGAAGTGACATGCATGCCCCCGACGACGAACGCCCCGCGCCGCCATTTGCCGCGTTCAGTCTCGCGCGACGCCATTGTTTCGCATGTAATAAATTATAATAATTGTTGTCTCGGAAATGTACATATCTATTTGGAGCACTCGGTGAGAGGCGAGGCTGTGATGAGGATGGCTGCGGCGCGGCGGAGGCGGCGGCGCGGAGCATGCATGCATACATACCCCAGGTCCGTCATCGGGCGAGGACACGCGCCGCTGCCAAGTCGTAAAAAGTACGAGTTGCTTTAAATGTACTAAAATGCCATCTTGGTAATTATTTAGAATTTTCCCTTCAAAAGGAAGTGGCCATGCAAGATATCGTCGAATTCAAATAAGCAGGAAACATAAATACGCGGCCTATCTTGGCAAGCGATCTAAATCTTAATTAAAACAACATTTTGTGAATCACTATTATATCACCTCGCGGTAAAAACAACTCGCCTGCTGTTTCATCTCGACGGCTAATTTATTTATTTATTCTCCGACGGGTCGGCGCGGGGGAGCGGGGGGACCGGGGCCGCATTCACGTCTATTTCTGTATGGACAAGTCACTCGTGAACGACCCGAAAGAAGGTCACTGACGTTTACACAACGTATAGCCGGTTGCACGCACACAGCCACGCCAACAGACAGCCGCACTCACACAACTAGACGCGACATGGCGCAGACGACTCCAACAAAGAGTTAAATTAATCCACTCACTGCACCATTAATCAAATCTCCTAACAGTATCGGCCGGTACAGAGATTAGCGGAAAAGATGCTATTTTCCTACCGGACAATTAATATGTTTTGGCAAAGATACAAGATGCGAGCGAGGCGCGCGAGCCTGTACGGCTCGCGTCGCGTGACGCTCGTTAAGACGCCAACGACGATTGCTGCCGCTATTAATAATGATGATTGACGCGATAATGTGAACCAATTGCGCGAACTCGCGAGCGGACGCAGCGGACGAGTCGGCTTCCTGCGACGACGCACGGTGGCTGCTGCGTTGAAATCTGGCACGGACGCAACAAGACCTTTGAACTCGAGGTCGCAAACGGCCTCTCAGACCCGCCGCCGCCGCCGCCGCTGCGGGCGCGGGCGACCTGCGGAGCCGACCTACCCCATTAATAAATTCTCCATAAATTCTCACGCAACCTTCGCGTAAAAGGAGACAACCATACACGCGATATTTATTGCCATGAGTCACCTCGGGCAGTACATGTTTCAGTCGGCATCAGGAAGTGGTTACACGCCAGGAATACATTCAGCAAAACGAAGTTCGGCGATGAATAATCTAGGCGTTGCTTTATGATTTACGACGAAGTCGGAGCCTCCTCGAAGCCTATCGAATCGAGCCTCGATTCTTATTCACGGCGCATATTTATTGGCCATAGAAAAATATTGACATCCCAGCGCCGACGGTTTACCATCACCGGGATGGGGAGTGTACTGTGCGAACAGTTCCATTGACCGATTCCTTTTGTCTTGTTATCTCGAGCGCGAGCGTGGGCTGCAGTGTTCGCGTCGGTGTGTGTGGACCGTGGAGTGATTGCTCGCACTCCACCTGTGTGGGTTTACACTTATATATAATGCTTGCTAAGTTTCTGTTTCGATGTCCGCTTCTATTAGAAAAGTTCAGGGGCCCGGCGGCGTTATTACGATCGGCTCGAATACGAACTGCCGTTGATTCCGCGTAGCGTGCGTGGGCAATAGTCGTTTGTGTCGTAATTAATGTATCTTGTTCCTCGGCTGTTGTGTCACTGTCGCGTCCGTTCGCACATCGTCAGCTTAATTAATTCTACTTTGTCGTCTTTGCTCGATGTTTGCATTTCATAAATTATTGCTAACGTCTATCTTCGTTACGGTGTTTGCATTGATATCTTCACTGTTTACAGCTTACGTGTTATCATTACCTACATCCTGAATGCCGTTTACAACATTTATAGCTAATTGATTGTTCTATACAATAACCTTGGCGCATCCCCTGCAGACTTCTCATGTCTATTCCGTTCTTCGTGTAGAATCTTTATATCTCGCTAAAAAGAGATTCTAAATAGTTTTCAGATCCATAAAATAAGGAGAGGAGACGAATAAATAGGCCTTTTAACGCAAACGGAGCCATGTTGACGCAGCCAGAGCCAGACGGGTCGGGCAGAAGCTCGAAGGTCGTCGTGTCGAAGCCTCCAGGCGTGTGATGTGAGCGGAGGTAATTACCACAGGCTGTTGGCCTCCCCTCCCCTCACCCCTCGCCTCGCCGCCCCTCCTCCGCCGCCCCCACACGGCCCCGAGGAGCCTCCGGCCGCCTCCACCCGTCGTCGAGTTCACTTTTTATTATATCAATTTAATTACGTATGGGTCGTTGGCTCAACGCTCGGCGGCGCGGTTTGATTCATAATGGCGTAGATTTCCATTTTGTAGTTGCTTGTTGCGCAACTGACGCGCGAGTCCGATCGCCTTCTAATTGCGATATTTTTGTTTACCAGCTAGCTTCGGCTCGAGAAAAGTTGGCGCAAAGCTCGGCTACGGATAGATAGGGAATTGTGTTCCGCATTGCAGGCCGCGTTGGGTGGCAGGATTTGCTTCCTGCAAAAATATGTGGAGCTACAAAATTTTGAGTGGCGGAATGTTTTGTGAACATACAAGAACGACGATGTGCGCCCATCGATCGTGCCGTGTTGTGTGGGCTTTGTCTATTTGCTGATAAAAACGACGAGATAGCAGTATACAAATTGTAAGTGCTAGCACTGTATTATTGGATGGAATCCGATGTTGGGAAATCCGATGACGTGACCAATGATTCCGATTAAAATATTATGTTTTATTTTTAACACTGTGTTTACGAACATGTTTAAATGTATTTGAAAAACATGTAACATAACCGTCCATGCCCACACAATCACGGGCGATTATATTATCAATTCACTCTCAGAGATCCAAGACGAATGTACTCTGGGATCAGAGGTGGAGGTCGAGGCGGTGCGGAGGCGGTGCGGCGGTGGCGGCCGTGCGCTCGTGCTCGCTCCGTCTTCCACTCCCGTCACGAGCTCCAATCTTGATTGTTCCAAGTCCAACTCGATTCTATCCGCCGACACATAGACAATGTACAGTTGATATGTAAGACGGAACGAATTTTATTGGTAAGCATGAAGCGATATGGACATCGCATCGCACTGAAAGCTAAGTAGTTCTGCAGCCATGTAATGTATGAATAGATGTTCGTATTCAAAAGAAATATCGAACAATGCTAATGTGTCTGGCTGAAGTGGCACTGCTGGAATGCGTCCTCGATTGTGAATAACGTTCAACACGTGACGGATATGAAATTCATAACGTTTTTTCATCTATACAAGGCAGATTACCTACCGTATAAATAGGCCCGAGAAAAACAAGTTATCAGATTGCCCGGGCGCGTATCGGCGGCGGAGTGTAACCAGCAATGCGCTCTGAGATCTTGCGCATGAGAATCTCGCCAGTAAACCTGTCCGCCGCGCCGACACGGAAGATGGCCGCGGCGATAGTCGAGAAAGTAAATACGCGCATGCAGTTAGCGGAGACAATGGGCAATGGCATTGCGCAACGCATCGGGCAGGCGATACGCGTCATTGCCCGTCTCGGTCTGTGCGCACTTAAATACAGCCAATGCGAAGCAAATGTACCCACGGACGAGGCCATCGATGCAGTCAAGTGACCCACCGCAATTAAACCAGATGTCAGATCAGATCACACAACTGCAGCCGACGACAAAGTCCGGTCCGATGCTGTTTCCAAGAAAGCATAATTTTGGTCGTAAAAGAGACGCTCCTAATGTTTTAATAAAATGAACGGTCCATCTATTAGTGAGCCAGAAATAAAGAGTGTCGGCGCGGAGAGAAAGAGAAGTTAATTAAAATGACCTAGATAGCAGGCCGGCGGAACGCGAAAACGATACCGAAGCGGCTATCAATTGTGCGACTAGGAAACGGGGCCACAGAGTTGGCACTACTTGGCACGACGACGGCTACGAACGGACGCGCCCATTTGCATGTTTGTTGCGTGGAAGGAAATATCTAATGTTCCACTCTCAATGCATACCAAGCAAATGTTTGGACAGTGTGACATTTCTGTGATTGTGATTGATAATAAAATTGAATTACGCTGTTGGCACACTAATTATTATCATTTCTTATTACTAGTGGGGGCAAAATACACACGCAAATCGGCCAACAATGGAGGTTGGCCGACCATGTATATTGGTCAATCGGAGCAATTATATATTTTGTTACAACACATTTACATATTGTCATTTCAGTCTGTGAAACCTTGTAGACAGAAATAGAGTAACCTATTATGATCTGGTTCGTTGCATACTATTATCTGCGCACCAGTGCATTAGTCATGCGTGGCCGGATATCTGCTAAATTACACAGTGTCCTCGACGTTAATAACATCACTCTTGAGTGCGTTGAATTACGCGTTTACTTAGTAACATAGGCATCGAATTACATTTATGATGACAGAGTTCATTAAACTGATACTTAGAAGCCTTGAGACTCGTTTGGAATTGGATTTTGGAATTTCCAAAGTACTGTTAAGTTATGGACGGTACGTCGTCCGTGTGTATGTGTGACTTTTTCTGCGTAGGAAATGTCTTTAGTAGATTTCGATTATCGAATACATTTATACACACGGACTTGTGTATACATACATATATGGTTCGTTCGTGATGTCGGTGGTTTGGTTGATGGTCTGCGAACGATATTACGAATACATACTTCAGTTACTTCGTTTATCAAATACGTTTATGTTCTTTGTCTAGCTCCTACATTTTCCCAAGATTTAGTTATCCTGATTTCCGTTTAGGGGTAATAATAAATACCTAATGTAATATAATAACATTAGAATCTCTTGCATGCTGTTATCCAACCTTTCGTTGTGTAATCGCATGATATCCATTTCGACCGGCCTTCATTCTGACATTTGCGTTGGGTTATCGTATCGCACACGGCGATGAACCCCTGACATTATGTGGCTATTTGTCTTCGAGGAAAATCCCGTATTTTGCTTCGACGACGACGCACTCTGGTTCGATACCTACCAAACGTGGACATGCACACTTTTTTTCGAATTTCGATTTTTTTTTTTGCGGAATCTTATATGTCGGCTAAATACAAGCTGCTTTTATTCTTTCGTGATTTTCTACAAAGTTGACGGTTACGGAGATAATCGACCGAATCTGATTTCGTTGTATGGAGATAGACACTTTTTATTATATTTCTCGAAATGTTAAAATTTGTTAGAGTAGTGAGTTACATAAACGTATTCTACACATGAGCCCCGACACGACTGTAAAAAAAACTCATCCCGCTACGTCCCGCTTTTCGTTTTATTTACATTTTAATTTTTTTTTCTTGCTTATTTTAAAAATAAAACACCATAGTGTGCCTACGTTACCAAACGAGTAATCCATTTGCAAGAGTCAATGCTTAACTTTAAAGTTTAATAAACAAAATATGTAAATTTTGAGTCAAACTTTAAAAATAAAGCATTCTGTAAACCCAATTTCTCGAGTAAAAAAGTGGTAATAATGTGCATATTACTTGTATTTTGTATTCTATTGTAACAAAATCTACTAGAAATATTGAAACGTACAACATAATGTACTTTCCATGGATTTTTATAACGAAACATTACCTACTACACGAAAACAGATCGTATAAAACGTAAAAACTTTTAAAAATAATTAATCATCCAGAATCATTCGTTTATTTCGTATCTATCCTTAAAACTGCGGCATGCCTGAGTATGCCGATACACGAAATGAATACACAGACGCGTAATATAATAATGTATGTAGTTACATCTATCCTCAAAACTGTGGCATGCCTGAGTATGTCGATACTCTATAAAATTCTGATATTACATTATATTTACTCATTACGTTTGTATCAAATTTCATAATTCATTATATCAAAACAGCTACAGGTCCGGGGCCTTGACTTGAGGAATTATTGACGAAAATATACTGTACATTTATTTATTCTTATGTTGTCTTGCATTTAAGAGTATCGTCATTTGTCATTTGTAAAGAAATTTATAAATTCATCACTCAGTTGTAAAATTACACTTCTTGAGCAGAGCGAAGCGGCAACGTTGCATGAACGGTACAGTTAATCTATGATACAACTATTTTCCTGCGAAAGTATAAACACTGCGAAAGTACTGCCAGAAGAGGTTCGATCTCTCTTGATCTCACCACTTGGGGAAAAATAAATTCAAGAAGTAGAATTTATTGATGTAAGTTCACAACCTGATGTGCTAGATTGTTTTGAGTTTGTATAATTTGGTATCTCACCTATTCCTTTTTCTTTTGTCTCAGGAGCCGCCTTATTTCTGCAATGATTGCTCTCTTTGCAACATCATTTCCCTTTATCAATCCATTCATCCTGATGGGGAGGAAGTAGCAAGCTTTCCCGAAGAGTATACGTTCATACTCTAGCCCTCCCCGTGAGTAGCAGTTGTAAGTTATATAAACTGAGAAACTGATTGCTACACTGCATACATTCTAAAGAAAAAAAACTCGTTATCATAAATTTAATTTAATTGACTACTATAATTCATAACTAATGTGATATTCCCCAAAAATTGAACGAGCGAGTTACGTAATATAATTAACGAACTAGTTGTATCGTATCATAGATTAACTGTACCGTTCATGGAATGTTGCCGCTTCGCTCTGCTCAAGAAGTGTAATTTTACAACTGAGTGATGAGTTTATAAATTTCTATACAAATGACAAATGACGATACTCTTAAATGCAAGACAACATAAGAATAAAGAAATGTACAGTATATTTTCGTCAATAATTCCTCCAGTGAAGGCCCCGGACCTGTAGCTGTTTTGATATAATGAATTAAGAAATTTGATACAAACGTAATGAGTAAATATAATGTAATATCAGAATTTTATAGAGTATCGACATACTCAGGCATGCCACAGTTTTAAGGATAGATGTAACTACATACATTATTACGCGTCTGTGTATTCATTTCGTGTATCGGCATACTCAGGCATGCAGCAATTTTAAGGATAGATACGAAATAAACGAAAGATTCTGGATGATTAATTATTTTTAAAAGTTTTTACGTTTTATACGATTTGTTTTCGTGTAGTAGGTAATGTTTCGTTATAAAAATCCACGGAAAGTACATTATGTTGTACGTTTCAATATTTCTAGTAGATTTTGTTACAATAGAATACAAAATACAAGTAATATGCACATTATTACCACTTTTTTACTCGAAAAATTGGGTTTACAGAATGCTTTATTTTTATAGTTTGACTCAAAATTTACATATTTTGTTTATTAAACTTTAAAGTTAAGCATTGACTCTTGCAAATGGATTACTCGTTTGGTAACGTAGGCACACTATGGTGTTTTATTTTTATTTTTAAAATAAGCAAGAAAAAAAAATTAAAATGTAAATAAAACGAAAAGCGGGACGTAGCGGGATGAGTTTTTTTTACAGTCGTGTCGGGGCTCATGTGTAGAATACGTTTATGTGACTCACTACTCTAACAAATTTTAACATTTCGAGAAATATAATAAAAAGTGTCTATCTCCATACAACGAAATCAGATTCGGTCGATTATCTCCGTAACCGTCAACTCACAAAGAAAATCAAAGTCCGTCAAAGAAAATCACGAAAGAATAAAAGCAGCTTGTATTTAGCGGACATATAAGCTTCTGCAAAAAAAATTCGAAATTCGAAAAAAAGTGTACGTGTCCACGTTTGGTAGGTATCGAACCAGAGTGCGACGCCACGCGAACGGAGAGTGAATAGCAGCTTGTGTTTATGTCGTGGTTGTGGTTGCCGAGTTCTTGTTGGAACATTTTGGAGTGTTTGTGTAATGAATGCATTTACGTACAAATATCTCGAATGTGTCACATATCACGCTATTTGTGTAAATTTCCATCCGCCCCAGTCACATTTGATATGATAGTGTATGTACACATAATGTGTGGGTACACAAGTATGTTTTTATGTTCGAGATAGGAGCTATGACTGGTACAGCTATGTGTGGAATCTTTCGCTTTGTTTATAGGCACTGATAGTACCATTTCGTTTCATGTTCCAAGTCGAACGTTGAATGTGTCTTATCAGTTATCATCATAATATCATATACCGTAGCGGCGGGTTACTTTGACTCTAGGGCATAACTTTGGCCCAAATCGAGAAATTGTTTCAACTTCACACCATGTCGCTACCACGAAACCAAACGTTGTAGTTCCTTCGCTAACCAATAGATGGCTATATAGATGCGTAGTACGTTTACCGACTCGCCGCGAGCAAGTTTGTTGGTCTGTGGCATTTGAAGTTTGACAGCTAAAACCGGCGAATTACTGTGCTGCAAACTTATGAAAAACCTTAATAAATATATAATGATGATTTTCTATCGTACTTTTATTTATTTTGAACTATTTCTTACATTAAACCTGTCCTAGATATTCAATCTTACCGCCCTTGGGGGTTACTTTAGCCACTGATAGCTCTAAATGCGACTTTTCACCGATACATTTTCATGAGATTAAGTAACCCTTTCCTAAGAACAACTTTGGCCCAAACTTTACAAAAAAAAAAACCTAAGTTATGCTTAGCATATTTCTAAAATACACTTTGCATATAATTAGTTACATCTTTGAGCTTGTATATAAAATATAAGAATACTAAAATGACAATACCGAAACAAACTACAGATCAAATTCTAAAATTATTAAAAAAAATAAGCCAAAGTACACTGCGAAAATGTTTATTACTAAAGTGTTTAGTAACGTCGTTTTTTACTCAAATTTGGTACCTAGTAAATAAAGTTAACTAAACCGGTTTAGTTGCGGCAACTAACCATAATTTAGTAAAACCCTCTTTTGTAACCAACTACCGAAGTATGGCTACTATTTACAAAATTAATTGTTGCTCTTTAACAAACAGTTAAGTAGGAAGCAATCAAACTGATTTACTAAACTCGGTTCAGTTGTGGTAACTGCTAGTTTTGTAGTCACCACAGCAACTAAACTGTTTTGTAACATATTACACTAAATTTAGTTACTAACTGACTAATCGTTTTTTCAGTGTATCCCGCCGCTACGGTAGACATATAAAACGTTATGTTATGTAACTCTATGCTATGGTGTTTATTTTATAAAATCTAGTAGCTATCTACCTTCTCGATAGGTGGTAGGTCTTACTAGGTGCCTACGGTATTGTATTTTGAATTCTCCGAGACTTGAGGCTAATAAGAAATTATGTACGCTGAATAGAAATTATATACGCTGAAATTATATATTTCATTGAACGCCCGTATTACCAAAAACTACCGTATACACAAAGCGAATACGATTTGCCAATCTCGGCAGCGCAGCGCCCGGCGCCGGCGCGGCGCGCGCGGAGCGGAGGCGACAAGGGACGGGACGGGCGCCCCGTGGCGTGGCTTTCAATTTGGCTTCAAACAGAACGGCAGCGGCCATCTTGCAAAATGGCGGCGGTCCGTCGTCGTCGCCATGGCGACGCTGCGCTGTGCGGAATCCCTTCCGGGGTGCCCGGACGTCGTCGTTAGCAACATGCCACCACGAGCCGGGGGCCCGTGACGACGACACGTCACACTGAAGGTCGGGAAAGCTTCTGAAAGAAAGACATTGTCTGTGGCATTGTGCTTGCGTGTGGGCGAGTGTGATGTGAGTTTAGAAATAAGCCTACTACCTTCATAATCGCTTTCAGATATTTTTCGAAATAAATGGAAAAAATAACTGTTATGTTATTCTGTCCGCTGTATATATTACTTATCCATCTTCTCAATTGACTTGTTTAGATTTCGCGATAATTAATCAATCAACCATCCATCACCCAGACACCCGAATGAACACCCACATGACAAACACTCCCAGGAGACCATATTATAATACCTACTTAGCGAGCGAATTTCAAGCTCAAGGCTTTTTGTACGCGCCGAATCGTGTTTGCTTCGTGTTTTTATTGCGCCAGTGAAACGGCGGAACAACTTTTATAAGGAGCCTATAAATAACCTTAATGGCGCAACATTATAAATGTCATTCCCTCGCCGTAAATAAAAGAATAACTAATCAAACTTTTCCTTCCCGATTGACCCTCTTTCGTAGAACGCAAAGTAAACACGGACGCCTCCCGTCCCGTGTCTGCCGTTAGCTGTGTCGTCTCCCCGACTCAAAGCCCTCCCTCCTCCGCCCTCTAGCGCGGCGGTGTGTGTAGGTGTCGCCCGACGTCCCCCCGCAAACCCGGGGCGGGAGGCGCGGCCAAGGGTGCACTGTCACCATTACTATCAATAACCCTTTACAGCCTGCACAGAAGAAATATTTGCTATCTGGAATGTTGTCTGTCTTGTGTTGTATGACCTATTTTTTACAACCCGAACCGGACAATAAGTTCTTTTCATTTATGTGATTTATTTTTTATCCGGTATCCGTAGTGTGGACAGCATATCAGCTATCTCGATCTATCCCATAGAGCCGACAGGATGCCGCTGTTCAATGAGGAATCGTGTCTTTTAGGGTAGGATGAAAGGAAATTTGCACACTCAGCAGGGGAGTGTTGTGTGCGCGTGGAGTGTCGCGGCTGACTGCACAGCCTGAGTAGCTCGGAGCCGACGACCGCCATTCACACAGCCTCCCTCACTCCCTCCTGTCGCGTCTTCTCATTTCTCTGCTTTTATGATCCTGTTCTCAATAATGTGGTCGCTGCGCTCGCTGGCTGCAAGCTTATCTTCCTCGTGGTGTGATTCATTATTTATTTCATCTTAGTGTTTTAATTTTCCTGTTATCAAAATTATATAAATAAGAAGCCTTATAAAATGGGTTTTCCGCGTTGGCTATGACTCCATTTAATGTGATTAATATTTCTCGTTTTGCCTATTTTATAAATTTATACCGATTACTGAAAGAGTTTCTACTCTATTCTACTCTACTCTACTCTATTCTACTCTACTCTACTCTGTTCTCTAATGTTCTGTTCTATTCTGTTCTGTTCTATTCTATTATGTTGCTATACTATCGTTATACCTATTTCTCGTTGTAGTTTAATGCCGAGTTGGAAGCCCAAGCATCTGCCCGCTCTGAATATAAGCAGACTCGTGAATGTGAATTAGCTTCAAGTACACCAGTACCCCCGAGATGCATACATTTAGCTACTAACAAAATTACCGACCAGGCAGAGTAATTTCCAAAGGAAAACGTTGATAATGTAACGAGTAATAGCTGTTTAATGGCGTCTGAGGCCGTAATGTCTGTTTTGAATAGACGAGGGCGAGTGGAGGCTCAGTCTACCCTCTCCGCTCCCCCCATGGGCGGCGGAGGTCGGAGTGAATGGCTGCGGGGGCGCGAGGGGCGGCAGCTGTCGGTGACGCCACCCCCGGGTGCCCCCCAACTACCCCCGACCGACACACATCCATTACTAGCTATACATACAGACACCGCGCGTGCCGCCAGTAGGATTTCATACGTCCAATGTGTTTGATATACAGTGTTGTCTTACACGACCTTCTGTCAGCTCCGGGCTCCCCCACGAGCGAACATGAGATCTCGTAAACTGTATATAGTGTGCCCCAAGTAACCCTTGTTAGTAGTCACCTCACTCACCTCGTTCGTAGTCTATCATAGTCTATGTGTAACACTGGGGCTTATTGTAATGTGATTGCTCCTTTTGTCTGTGCTATCATATCATTACTTTCGGATTTGCCACTTTTCTTGCAGCTGTCATTTATGACGATGTTTCATTTGAGTTCCTACACTACAACAGCATGTTTTCCTTAAACCGTTGAGCATGTAGATTTCATACACGTTTATTTGTCAACATTATAGCAGCCTCACCGCAATCAAATCAAATGGCGGAGCGTGTTAGCAGTGAAAAGGCCACAATTAAAAATTTCGCCATCTCTATTCAACGCGTGGCACACAATGGGGCGGCGCGAGAGTCGCTCTCCTCGCACCTCCGATTAAACAGATAATAAGAGGGAATGGAGAAAAAAGAAATAAATAACAACGCAGAGATGCGAGAGCTTGAGCATCGCTGCGGACAGCAGTCGTCCGTCAGAGAAACACTCGTCGGGAGGGTTAAATCCAAGAAAACAAAAGAAGAAAAGTCTTAACCCTCGAGAGTGTGCGTTAAACACTTTTGACGATCTCAGCTTGTCTCACCCATACATAACAATTTAAGTCCTTATGATTTTGATATCACTTCAGGGAGTGTATTATAATTTTAAGTGCGGTTTGTAAGGTGGATGACCAATTTGAAGGAATCAACCAAAGCGAGTCTAGAGTTAAGGCCTTGGAAGGGAATCGGTTTAAATTTAGTGCCATAGTAATAGACAGTGATCCAAAGGAATCCTCGAAAAAAAATTGGGCTGCCTTGGAAGGGAATCGGTTTAAATTTTCTGCCATACAGATAGATATTGATTCAAAGGATTCCACAAAACAAATTGGGCTACGAATCATTCACACTATGAAATCATCGGTACGAAGATAATATCAGATCAACTCTCGAACATTTTTATGCCGGATCGGAACTCGGAAGGCGTCGTGTTATCTCAGCGAGATGCTAACAATGGGAGTTATTGTGCTGTTTGATTAGTGAATTACGGGCGATGGAGAAGTCGTGCCGAGCGCGTTCTTCATTGTGTCCGCCCGCCCGACGTCTCACGGCCTGGCTCCGGCATTGCAGCGCGGCTGCCGCATCGTGTCTGGGAAACTACTGTAATAACTACGCTTTGTTACGCCTCATGATGCCCGAACACGCAGCCGCGCGTCTCTCGACAACCGAGACAATAGCACGTCTCGAATTGTATAATTGTACGTTGTCAATATTGTGACTGATTAGATCCAGTGGATCGTGCTCATTGCGACCATCGCGGCATCGTCGCTTGACCGTGAATGCTGTTTGGAGTTTGGAGTGATACGCAGCATACTTCAGATTCGCGTCAACCTTCAAAATTATGTAAGACTGCTGCAGTCTTGTGAATCAGTACATAAAGTAATTATTCTCGCGCCGGTCAGTCTGTCTAGCTAGATCCAATTCCGCATTAGCTCTTGACATTCCGCGAGTGTAATGTCAGGCTCAGGTTGGTGCAGCAAACTTGTGGTGGTTGGTTGTGGGCTGTGGCGTGAGCGTGGCGGGTGATGTGGCGTGCGTTGAGCGCGGAGACGGGGCGGCGCGGCGGAGAGCGCAAACAAAGCGTTTGCGGACACAGCGCGCCAGCGGGCGTAAGCTCAAAGCAACTCAAAGTGCTCTAATGTAGGTATAGCTATATTGTATTGTGCAGTGCGCCGCCGCCGCTTTGTTCTGCGGTCAGGTTTATAGTTCCTTGACTCCCCGCGGCCGACCGTTCGCCACACAATGCCCACATCCACACGCTGCTGTTTCCTCATCCACGTCACAACTAACGTCCACCTTGCTCCAGTGCTTTTCGTGTGCTGCACGCACTTTGATTTGTTAAAAACCTGCTTCCAGTATGCATGCCTACAGTAGAATTATCGTTTTCTTGATAAAATCGTAAATCTTTGATAGGTGTCTAACCGCCGCGCCGTCGCGCCGCCGGCCTGCACGTAGCTTTTCATGTCAGTTGTCACCTTCACAAATTGCTCAAGCGGGTCGAGCTCGAGCTTCGAGCTGCGGCTCTATTCACACATGATTATAGTGGAATTGATGACTGTCCAAACGTAACGTGATATTAACAACCGACGACGACGTCTAAACACCGGTTTCCATTCACTGGATATTGCATGTTTACTTTGAGTCAAACTGCTCAACCGACTTGTCCAATTATAATGTGCAAATGAGCCGTTAGTGCCATTGAACATATTCTGCGAGAATTCTCTCATGACCTCGTTTATGAAGAAGAAACAATTCTTAGCTGTCACTCAGTCATCGCCCTGCATAATGCAACAATGAAGGAAGTCCACGCTTCGCGAGCAGAGCGTGTGTACGGCGGCGGAGCTTAGCAGTTGGAAACGCGCCCGCGTTCGTGCAGAAGGCAGCGCTCATGCAATCGTCTCATTTCACATCATTACCGAGACTTTCGTTCGTCACGAGCTGCGCCGAGTCTCGCCTGACCGTTCGGCGTCGTTAGCCGCGGGCCGGCACAACTGTGTATGCACCGCCCCCCGTACTCCGTACCTCCGCAGCGAACCACACCATCCGCCCACTCTGCCGCCATGACAGCACGTGAGACTGGCGAGAAATGGCTGCATTGTACCTACATAGCTACCTCGTCTGTGTATATCAACCGCGGTCGTAAAGCCTTCCTTTCGTGCGTGGGTTCTCCCCCGTGCATGCAGTGCATAGTATGCACACCGTGGTTAAATGTTGTATCTAGCTAGACAGACATGCCATTAAATATTGCGATGCATATAATATGAACATTCAGTACACGTATGTATGTATTTATGTACTTAATTCATTGACGAAATTGTACAAACAACCCAGTTTATCCAATCTTGTTTTAAGGCCAGTGGACGAAGTAACTATTGTAATCAGTGCCAGTGGTAGTGGTTTGTGCCAAAAAGGCACCAATCACTGTTGACGACACGCCAGTCGCCACGTACAAGCGACGACGTTCCTATGGCTAATGAACGAATGAGTCTCCAATTTTCCCATAGCTAGAATGCATCGTAGGTACCGATGATGCCACGCGAGCACGATGCTTACGAAGTAGACATGCACGGTCGCAGCACGGAATGTGGAGCGGAGCAGAATATCGAGCAGGCTGGGGACACCAGTCCGTGAATACTTAATAGCCTGCGCGGCGCCGCCCGCCGCCGCTCTGTGTGGCGTGACACTCGACAAACACGGACAGACTATCGTAAATCTCTCGTGCATACCTACGTGCATACTTGTTCCTTCCTACATCCAAGTAATTCACTCAACCCGTTGCTGGATATTGTAGCTACGCAGTTGAAAGAAGTAAGAGTAGACATCCAGTCTTTAATGGTCCGTCAAATTGAAATCGTAAACTTCTTTTTCGCCAGCTCGTCCAAGCTGGTGGATGGTGAAGTGGGCGTGCACGCTGCTCGCACTGTACGATAAGTAGTCACGGCTCGGGACGAGCGAGACGCTGCTCCGAGGAGCCCCGCGCGGGTCGGCGAAATTGCTGCAATAATGGCATGCGAAAAGTCGTGTCGATCGTGCGGCGGTTATGACGAGGAATTCACGACTCGCGGCCGCTCCGATTTCCTCATCAATTATGCATGAATGTGAGTTATTCCGGTGTTTACTCCGGCGGAGATAACCATTTATTGTGCTGCGCGGCTTCTGACATTTGATCGTCGGGACCGGTTCCGCGCTGAGCGCACTCGGATGACGAAATAGCTCGCCGCGGCTGCGGTTCGCGCTGCCGCCTTTTCCTCTCATTAAAACTGCCTCCTCCGCCCCGAGCCGCTCGTAGGCACTTATTATTCTACGGCCGTGTCTTCACATTAAAGAAGCCCGAGCTATAAATTAAGCCGTTTTGGTTTTATTGCGTGGGCAGTTGAGTTAACGCGTGTGGTTAACGGACACCGTCATTGCAGTCATCGGCTATTTGGGAAACTGAAAGTCATGCGGAGGTCGTGTTGTCTGTATTGTTTTTATCCTACGGCTTTGTCGTCATATCTTTTTTGTGGAGGTCATTGATTAAGAACTCAATATTAGTAGAACCGATTACAGTTACACCTACCGTGTAATGAATGAATGATCCCTTCACCTGAGTGAGCATGTGTGTTCATCAGGCAGCTCCAGTGGGATCGACTTGAATGATCAGCAAAATATCTCGGCGTTTTCTCAAGCCAATTACCTGGCGGATGATTACGTGTGCGGTGCGCTCCACATGCGCCAGGTAATCAAGCGGCACATTCCTGCATTCGCTCTCACGGGGCTAATCTGTCGCTTATCTGTCCGGAAACTTGACAAACATCGCGCCAGCACATATACTTGGAAAAGGAGAGGGAGAACAAACGCGCACCGACCGGAGATAACAAAATGGCGGACACCGACGTTCGCCACTAGGCACTGGCGCAGTCGTTCGCTTAACCAACCATATCCATTCATTTCCACTCCACCTGTGCTACACTGAGATACCGGTTCACGTTGCGTAGTGTGTGAGTGCACTTCTTGTTCAAATTTGTTGTCCAATATTATTACATTTTACTCATTACTTCTGTACAAACTTCTCTCATACATAATACACTGTCCTGTTTGGCATCTCCACTCCACAAAGGTGGAGTGGACCATTGATAAGGTAGCGTGGTTGTTTTTTTTTAAACCTGGAAGGTTGTAATCGCCGAGTTCGTTCAGTAATCTACATACTGTTCTACATACTTTAGTGTAGATATAATTCTTCAATGTTCTAACCTGGGTCTTACTTAATTTTCCTTTCTCATTCGCTCTCATTAAGGCACTAATTCCGGGTGCACAGAACACAGATTACTAGATGTTTTGACTATATAACGTTTCTAATTTGACCAAGTTCGCAATATTTGTTGTTTTGTACCTACCTTATTTGATATTCAAGCAGTCATCCGGTGGCGAGGCTAATCGGATGCGGGTTGCGTCTTTGAATAAATCAATAATAAGCTACTAATTATTTTGTTTGTCTGTCACAGGACGATGATCTCTAGAAACTTGTGTTAACGTTTGGGATTATTATAGAGAGCCAGGATTCTTAACCTTTTCACATTCACGATATCTTTGAACGAAAATTTGATGTTCACCAAAATGAATCAAAAGAGCAGAATCATCATGAAAAGTGGTTCGTTTATCAAGGTGCTAACGTACCGACGACTGCCTACGCGTAGGGAGGGTGCGACGCGACGGGTAGTACATAAGAGGTTCACTCTTGGCCGGTTTTTCCGGTTAGGTTAAATAGATAAACTCGAATTTGTTAGGGAAACATTGAGGGAAGTGAGCTCGCTATGATTAGAGTTGTTATCGGCAGGAAAACGCACTCGGTCGCTGTTTGCCTGATAGCGGCTCGCTATCTACGTGTAGAGAGGTTAATCTTTCGTATCGAAATGTTTGCACAGCTTTACCTATCTCTCCGTCGCCGCCGCGTCGTCGCCGTCATTTATATTTATCTGCCACATTTTTGCCCGTTACTTAACGACTCATTCTATTCTAACATGCTTTTCGTCCGTTTATATTACGTACTTACCTACAATGTTACTGCTACTCACCATTTTGAGGATAAAGGGTCACAGACACACACTACGGCGGATGTCCTGTGTGACTGGTTTCCTTCTGTGAAACTCGGCGATAAAATTGACCGCAGGAATGTATCTCTCGTCAATTAGGTACTTGCTACTGGCAATAATGGTTATTAACTTTATTTGTTAATTTGTTAGCGTGTTGAATTAATAGCATATAGGTAACCTAACCTAAACTATCCACAGTTCTATAACAATAATTTCTACCGTGAAACCTCGATTGACTCACGGCGGATGCGAACTATATTTTGATTCTACATTTCAAAAAGTGTTTATTAGTTAGGCACATACAGGATTACATAAAGAAAATGCATGAGGATAGTAACAATAATGTGCCCGCGAGATCGTGTATTCATTAAACACTATCGCCTAAACTGGCTCTAAGGCTGTTTCATAGGCGACATTGCTTGGTCAATATAAGTAGGTAGTAGCAAAATACTTGAGTGTGAGAATTGAACATTCAATAATTAATGTACCTACAATTAAATATACTTACACACATACTTGTCCTGATATTAAGTAGGAGGAATGACAAGTCTTGATTATTATTAGTGAAGCCATGAGAATTACACATGAGTCAGTCTACGTGAAGTTGAAGTGAGATCTGTCATACACATCTCCACAAAGAAAGAGTATAAACTAGTTCTATTGTTTATTAATTTGAGGTCCAGTTGAATTCGTCAGCCATTTGCTTCGCCGAGTCATCAGGTTATTCTGTCGCGCGCGGTCTCGTATCATCCATCGCCATTTGCTTCACATCACCGTCATCCGCCATTTGCATGTGCGCCGCGCTGCTTCCGACATTGCGTTTGCGTTAGCTCAGCCGCCATTGGCATATCGACTCGATCGAGCGCGTTGCGTTGTCATTAGTTCACTCAACTCACAGTTCACGGCAATGCGAAGAGTCTGTTGTTGGAAGCTAGTAGCAGAAAAAACCGGCCAAGTGCGAGACGCACTCGCGCACCGAGGGCTCCGTACCATCACGTAATTGGCCGGTGTTTATATTTGTTATACTTTGGAGTTTGCACTATAATTACACCAAGTTTAACGCTTACAATATTAAAATTTTTACAATAGTTTTTTACTATGAATTTTTAACTTTTTCTTTTTTTTTATTATTATTTCTATTCGCATTATTATTCATATATGCGCCATAATAATGCGTATTCTGAAATATCAACCGACTACCTATTACGGTTCAAAAGAAAAGGCCTAGGACGGACGGAAAAAGGAAAAACGAAAAAATGTTGGGGTCCCTATACAAGAAACATGCTAAAAATCTATTAGTACATATTCACGCTACCTACTAAATAATATATGGCGCCACAGGTACTTTGCATTGCAGACAGACAGAAGATATGTTTTTTTGACACGTATGGTATAGCTGATCTACGGACGGAACCCTCCGTGTGTGAGTAAAACTCACACTTCACCGATTCTTTATAATTTTATTCTCGGAAGTTTAGAAAAGACTTGCCGGTTTGTATAAACATTGGAAATTCCGAATCCTAATTTCACCTCGCAATGTCACAGAGCCCGCACGCACGGCGCGAGCATATCGCCACAATATGCAAAGTGGTCCGTGACTTCGTGCCAGATCTGCCATTCTATTTACTTATCATATCACCGCTAAATATACCTATATATACATACAACCCGCACATATACACACACACACTGACGCGCACGCGCGCGGCATGTAATTGTAAACACGAGGTGATGCGTTTCGTTCGTTCGTAATAGTCAATTTATTTCCAGTCTGTATTCGCGCGTTCGCAAAAGACAAAGATTGTTTTAGTGAAGTAAGGTATGCATGTACCTACCATTTGAGGACGGAGGAGGTTAACAAAATAAAGGCACTCCCGTTACATTCTTGCTGTGTCGATAACGCCGACACGAACACGGAGGAGGCGAGCAGACGATCGTACCCCCTCCTCCCCTTCTTTCCACTCCTCCGCCCCCCCTCGTTGCGTCTCGCTCGTCCGACATGCGAACTCGCGAGGCAAACAATGAAATTCCAGTGCGAATGTGAAATTGTGTGAACCTTCGGCAACGATGACGGCAGAATATAATTTTCACTAGGCATCTTTTAGTGCATGTTTTACCTACCTACCTATCTATCTATCTATCAATGTTGATATTTCATTATTTTATTCCCCACTTATATATAAAGCAAGGTGCCGTGTACTGTCGTAGGGCAGGTACTGACTGTCCACTGTCCACTGTAGCGAATGTTCACTATTGTTTGACCTTATACTTGAATAACCTTTATACGCGAAGTTTGATGATAACTGAACTAAAAGTTTTTGTTTTTCAGTAAGATAACAGTATAAATAGATAACAGTATAAATATTTGAGAACTGGCCAACTCGTATAAGAATAGTCACAGAAATAATATAATTTCCAACGATTGGCTTTGATATCTCAGCTGTGCTTTAGTGGCCTTTGAAAAGGAAACATGATAGTGATATAACGAGGCTATTTCTATACCGAGCGAGACGGAGATAAATAAGTTTATCTACCAACAGCCGGGCGAGATAATGCCGCACTCGAGAATTTTCTCAGAGGCGGTACATAATGCCAGGTAGTCGGCAGGTAAGTACATAATATATATATACATAGATACATACACACCTATTTAGTACGTAAGTACAGTCGCGGCGGTAAATATTGTGTGCGTCGGGCCTTTGGAGAGAGACAATCCGGATTGTCTCTTTCTAAAGATCGAAGTGCATTATTTACTGCTGCTGCGTACGAAACCTTGAATAGGTGCTTGCGCGCAGGATACCAGATACATAGACCTAATAGGTACCTCGAATAAATAGAGTTGGTCGGGGTCTCATACAAAATCACTCACAAATTTGCCCCACGATAGGTGTTGTTGACATTTTTGTTTTTGTGGCACTTGTGTGAACGTGACCTTAGTTTTTTTTTTGTTTTTGTGGCACTTGTGTGAACGTGACCTTAGTTTTTTTGTTTTTGTGACACTTGTGTGAACGTGACCTTAGTTTTTTTGTTTTTGTGGCACTTGTTTGAACGTGACCTTAGTTTTTTGTTTTTGTGG
Source organism: Nematopogon swammerdamellus (assembly GCA_946902875.1). Taxonomy (NCBI): domain Eukaryota; kingdom Metazoa; phylum Arthropoda; class Insecta; order Lepidoptera; family Adelidae; genus Nematopogon; species Nematopogon swammerdamellus. The sequence goes on from OX336345.1 coordinate 19,025,903, forward strand.
CACTTGTGTGAACGTGACCTTAGTTTTTTGTTTTTGTGGCACTTGTGTGAACGTGACCTTAGTTTTTTTGTTTTTGTGGCACTTGTGTGAACGTAATCTTTGTTTTTTTCCGATCATGTACTAATCTAATTATGCGATTGCCAAATACCTGCGCATTACCTATAGGTAGGTACCTCCAATGACTAATACTAGACGTGTCACTAGTAAAATGGGTACAATTTGAGTGCTTGCTAGTGGCATTTCCCGAGGAACCTTTTTACGAAGACAAGAATCTTTAATTAATCATACGTAGCTAGAGGTAGGTACCTACATACACTGAATGGTTACGTACTCATCTAATTTGTCATTTAGCTGCGCATAGTACCACAGATTACTTAATAGTTACTTCGTATAGTACGCAGAATTAGCCGCACTGAGTACAAGAATCATGTCATCATGAGAGAAACAATTCAAAACACTTCCAGAGAATTTACAGTCAACCATGTAAGTACATAGTAGGTACATTTTCATATTTCCCAGAAAGCGCGTACAGTACCTACACCAGACACCACCCACACACGCGCGCACACACACACACACACACAGAGACACATCGACGACAAGATAAGCAAGCGAGAACATGACGTAAATACGACAATATCTCATTAATTCACCAAAAACAAATAACACATAATATACACATTCTCGGCGGCAATGTGATGATCACAGATAGCAACTCTGAATAAATACACTTTGAAGGTCGGAATGATTTTCCTGCGTTAGCGTGGCATGACAACCCGACTTCGTGATTTGCGGTTTCTTGAAGCTCGTATGGGGGAACAAACGGAGATACCTGGCAACACCCATTATACGATAACAATAGCATCTTCCACTTCCAATTAGATGACTAATGGACACTGACCACGCGTATAGTCGAAGTGTGGCCAATATTTTTTTTTATCGTGACGTGTGCAACCAACCCTGTAACATATTCTAGTCATTCTACATTTAGGTAGGTAGGTACTACAATAACGCCTTTACTTTGTCATCGACCGCAGTATTCCAATCCCGTATTCCCAGCGATTGTTTTCAGTGTCACGCTGATTCTTACTCACTTACTAGGTAGGGACAACTCACCTTGAGCGGTAAATACGGTACCTACTACCCAAGTATGGTTCTACCGCAAAATTATTCCCCCGCCAGCCCGCCGTATTTCATTCGTGCAAACTGACAGCTAACTTCAGTCAGCGGCAGCACTTTCACGAGTTTCACGGTGTCATTCACCGTGGCGAGCGACATAACATAACACGCGTTCAAAATGGCGGACGGCAACGCGAACAAGCGGAGTCAGTCGGTCGTCCGTGTCGGTCAGATCAGCGGAATTTCTGAAATCCGATATGCTGACACTGTGCCATTTTGCTGACAAGCTGACTGCGCTCAGTGTTGTAAACGTGAACGGCGCCATAGCGATGCATTATTGTGAGAACTAAACGCGTGGTTCAATTTTGTAACGGAATAATTTATTTGATTGGTCTTCACAATGTTTGAAACACCGAGCTGTGGCGTTAATAATAAACAGTACACAATTAGACAAGGAAATCAATATCAAACTTCACGGTCCGAAAAGGGAACACGAATGAGCATTTGAGACTATTGAACTGTTTGGCTGCTCCCTAATCTGTGCTATTGGGAATTGATTGGGAACTTGTAAGATAATATTATCTCCGCAGATAGGTATTATCTTACAAGTTATTAAGTTATATATGCATATCCATTGCATATCTACTTTCTGTTGCCACCTCAGCAATTACAGAAAGAGTGTTTTCTGTGATGAATGCGAAGTGGCGGGACGACAGAAATAGAGCTTCATCAAATTTACTAAAAACGAGCTCCTATTTTTTTTTATTTTGATTTCAAATGTAGTGAGGCTTAGGAAGTCTTTAAAAAAGATGATAAATTTATGAGTTCCGCGAGGAGCACACAAAAATATGCATTTAAAACATTAAAAAAATAAATAAAATACTGTCCATTTTTCTAAAATACTATTTAATTTCCTTTCCCGACCTTAATATACTTTTTTCCGTGAATAAAAAGTTGGCAACCCTAATCTCCACCAACCATTGTGATCGATCATCGATATTTTATCGCGATATTATTTCACTCGATTGCATCAAGAATTGTCTTTATCAGCTGCGTTTGTTTGACATTACGACGTAGGTAGGTACCTACGTACGCTTTGACTTTCTGTAAATGAAAACATTATGTCTGATGAGATGAGTAATATAACAATGATATAAATGATGATAAATAAAATATTATGCTTGCTATTATTTTGCGGAACATTCACTCACGTCTGTCTGTGGCTGTTTTATCTAGGAATACTAACTTACAGTCAACTGTACTTCAAATATAAGTACTTTATTGTACACCATAAAACATGGAACACGCGAGTTTTATCAAAGCATTCTTTACAAACTAAATGGGGCGGACAATGCAGTCAAAGTAAAGTGTGAGGCATCGATTTAAGATATAAAAGCATTAAATAAATTGGTAAAATTATAGTTACTTAACATATCCTAATAAAATTTATTAGGATATGATAAGCGAAGTTTTCATAGTCGCGTAACGTACGTCAATATATGAATATCCTTATAACTCGAGAACCACTTTATCGATTTACATACGATTTTCAATGTTACATTCTGCCACTTATCAAGATGGTTTTAGGCTAATAAATAATTCATAATAACGCTACGTCGTCATTGGCGGCCTGAACTGTGAGCAAAAAGCCACGCGAAGCGAAGCCGCAGGCAAAAGCTAGTTTATGTATAAATTACATAATATTATGTATAATAGACAAATATATTTTATATATTATATAATTATCTGAATAAAAGTTTCAGCAATGTAAATTGTTCTACTATTATTACATACGTGGCCTAGTGCGGTAATAAGCACCTACCTACCTAGGCATTAATTATTATTGTAATAATATGATTTTATTACTTTAGCCACAAGAGCCACTTTTTACATCGACCACTTTAATACTCGTATTATCCTAGAACGACTCATTCGGCTAACGTACCTACCTACTGACCGCAATATCCTTCCTTCCCGTTGTTCTCGTGATAGCATTTGACCACGTACGTGACCCTAGTTACATTATACATATACCTATGTTAGTAATCAATAATATTATGTAGATAATACTATACCTATTGAAATTTGATTTAAACGAGCTTCGTAAATTAAAAATGTTTAAATAATAATGTTGGTTATTTTACATAAATAATTACATAATAATATTACATCGTTATTTTAATTAAATTATACATTCGATTTGATTTGTTAACATTTGTATCCATTATACATAATATCATTTAATAAAATATTTACTTATTACACAATTTAATAAAATAAATAAAATAAAATAAATAAATAATAAAATGAAGAAATATAAAAGCGAGTATATGCTTAGTAAATAGTACTAACATAAAAAAATAAAATAAAAAAGCCGCTATTTTAAACGTCAAATATGCCCATGTAGGCGAGTGTAGGTATAATGCGCGGGGCGGATCTGGCGTGTCGCCGCCGCAGCGGTTCGTCGTCGGTGTTCTCCCTCGCACCCGCACCGTACTTGTATAGTTTATTCGCGTGGCGGGTCGCCCGCTGCGGCGACGACACGCCGAGATCCGTCCCGGGCACTATACAATGTTGATTTATACCTATTAAATGTCGGCTCTCCAACATAATATTTCTAATGAAAAGTCATATCTAAATAAGCATAGCAAAATAGGAGCTAATTACCTCCTATTACCAATATCTAAACGTCGTGTAACTAACTATACCTGCTAACAAAGTAGTAAGGTTAAAATAATATAGTTTTTTTTATAAATCACCATGTGTTGCTGTGCTGAGACCAATGTTGCAGTCGATAGAGCCAAAATCACCTCTCCTCGCGAAACCACGCACAGTTAGATGCCATGCCAGCACATTTGCGGGCTGCTGCTAGGCTGTCTAGTCAATGTTTGAAGACACGCATTTTAATGGATTCAGGAAAAACACACTCGCCGGAAGACAGTTCTACACCCTAGAATAGCGGTACTACAAAAACGATTTAGAGAACCGATTAGGTCTAGCTATGACGTTATAGGTGGTGATGTAGCCAACCGTGTCAGTTTCCATAAAAAAAAAAAAGATATACTCCTATTCTATATTATTATTTTATAACATTCACACGGGTTGTTCAAACGCAAAGCGGGTGAAGGAAACCGTCTGGACGAATTAAAGCTTAGCTTTCGTTGCTATTATGTAATGTAACTCTTATTTATTATCTATCACTTATTGTCAGGTAAGAGCCACATCCATCTGCCCTTCCTGTGTGGGCCTGCCCCCTCTCCCCCTCTCCACCTCTCCGAGAGAGAGGTGACCTCTCCCCCTCCTACGCCGAGCTCTGCCCATGCCACGATGCGCTTCAAACTAGTAATAATGATATTGCACTATCTACCGCGCCGCACTGCTATACTATACGTATACGATGACTGCACTTTACCAAACAAAGTATGGCGCGACCAGGCGGGGCGGCAGCGGCGGGGCGGGGCGGGGCGGCGGCGCCGCCGGCGCAGCGCGTCGCGCTAACCTCGTGCGTGGCTTGTTAATTTGCATTCAAGGTGCATAAGTACATTATTTATTATGTATGTATGACGGTCTTACAGACCAAATAATTCGTGTATAGCTAGGTGCTTCGTATTTCTGATGCTTTCTAAATTTCGCCGACACCAAAATACTAAAACAACAAATAATGTGTGTAGGTAGGACACAACTTTGAAATGTTGAAACTCCTATCACGTCAAGGTAATTTAACTTTTCAGGAGTTCAACATCATGGCCCTCCTTGGAGGAAATTGGCCCGCCCTCTTATCTATATATCTAGTTACTAGACAGTTAGTACTAAAGTATGTATGTATTCCAAATTGAATGCGTAGGTATACACCATGCATGACTGCACGCGCAGCCTGCTTTCCACCCAACCAGCTTGCTTTCCAGTTTCCTGCAGTGCACATATTTCGCGGAAAGTGCGGGGGGTTGAGCATTTGAGCAAGCAGGCTGCCAGTTTCCCCCGCTCCGCGTCCTCTTCTCTTCCGTCGTTGCCGCCCCGCCCCGCGCCCGTTCACTTGTTGCTAGTCGCGGTGCGGTGTGCGGTATGGCGGCGCGGGGCGGCCCCCCCTCTGACCCTCTCATCGTCCGCGCGGGCAGTGCGGGCTTGCGGGGCGCGGCCGCGGCGTCCGCTCCCCGCGCCGTGCCCGCCGCCGCCGCCAGTTCTTTGTGCGCACTCGAGGCAGACGGACGTCCACGTCTGTCGCAGGAACGTTTACATCGAAGCCGTTATTTCATATACCTAGACACTTGTTTGTATAGACGAGCGTGCTTGTGTGGTGTGCGTGCAAGTAGAACGGTGTAGTGGTGTGTGTGTGGCTTCCTTTTGACCGCTTTCAAGGGCGCGCATTGTCCTCGAGGAGTCATAGGTAACTTTTTGCGTAGTTTGGTAGACTCGCCAGTGTGGTTCGTGGATGTGAAGCGACCTGTGACCGGTCGCGGTGTGAAGTGAAGTGCTGGAGTACCCGTGGAGTTACCCCGTTGCAAGTATTGCCGACTATTGGAATTTGTTTTACCAGTCACACTTCTCTCCTGGCCCCGGTGAGTACTACCTACATTTAGGTGCTTCTTATTTCACTAGTTTTAGTATTTTAGCGTTAGTTCGCGGCGTTGGTTATCAAATTATCATAAATGGAGATTGAATTCTCTAATACCAAAATTAGATAGGTACCTACATATAAAAATAATGAAAAAACAAAATTTAAATCTTCTCGTTATCTCGTAGACGTCGAATAGGTTAGGTAGTTAACAGACAAAGGTGATTTATTATTTATCGATGTGTTCGGTAGAACAGTCTAGGCGCGCCATGTAGGACACACAACGTCGAAAGAGGCGTCTGCCATTATATTATGATTATCCATTGTCTGAAGATCGTCAAAAGAACATTAACATTTAATGGGGTAGATGTGGGTACGTACTTGACATCTTTAATACTGATTTCCACTGCCCGTCAACGAATAGGTGACTCGCTATAATTTTTAGAGTGATATTAATAAATTGAATTGAGTGACATGTGATCTAAATAACATGTGATTGGTTTCAAGTGTCTTTTTATACGATATCTGGGTAAAAAGCGGTAGTTAAGTACACTTACTCACTTTCAAAATTATTTTTTTAAAGTCAGAGCTGAACAGTCAACGTGTATGCGTTCACTGCTGGATATACGCCTCTCCAATTGAGGTACCTCCGTCAAAATTATGAGTAAATATTTACGACCTCGGCTCCCCAGTATAAAGCCACACCCGGGCGAGTACCTACCCGAGAAAATTACCTACTTATACGTAGGTTTACATATAAAAAATAAAAGATCTGACGAAAGCGGTTTCTGTCTGACGGACGTGTACTGAATCAAGAAGTACATATTTAGGTAACTAGATACGTTGCGCGTAATCTCAAGAAATTTTCAGAAAGTATATAACTCTACATAAGACAAAGCCTTGGGGAGGCTCGCAGATCGCCTGACAGTAAATGGCTACAATATTTTTCTTAAAATGACCACAATAGCCCAGCAAGTCCCCAACCCCACCACCCCAAGAGAAGTTGAAATCTCCCAGGTAGAAAGGTTTACCGTCAAAATTATTGTCTTTGAAACAAAAGCGAAAGAGAGTAGGTAAATTATTGTTGAGAGCGGTCCACAGAATATCGAATGGCACTATTTTCCTTTATTCCGTTAAGGTACCTACCTACCTATCTGTCTGCAGACATCACCTATCTTGGGACATGTTTTTATACCGAAATTGGTATGTACCGTGCACTGATTGGGTACCGTCTACCTACAGCGATACCTATTGACGGCAGTCAGTTTAAAGTTTCATAGTCAATTGGATTTTTCGTTTTATTAGCTCAGAAAGAACGGGCAAAACAATTCACCTACAGTAAATTATTGTCATTCGAGTTTCTGCACATGTCTGCACTTTGCATGCGTAGGTAGGTTAGGTATCGTCTCTCTCGTACACGACGAACCCACTCGCCCTCTCCGCGCCTTTGGGGCGTAAGGGGCGCGCACCGTTCGGTGTTCGGTAACGTAGATTGAACATCCTGCCTGAATATTCGTACCTACGTGAATATGCCTATGTGAATATCGCACATTCGCACATTGAATATATCTACTCGTGACGGCAAGTATGCATTCCTTGATCCATTCATATTTGTTTGACATCTTGAGAGTGCTAGGTAGGTAGGTAGGTAGGTATAACTACCTAAATAGTGTACATATACCTATAACTAACTACACTACTGCAGCGCAGAGCTGCAGCGATGCGCTCGCCATCATCGCACCACCATAATTTAATATGAGTGACGGTGCGGGACTAAAAACTAATTTATACTACTGCATACTAAAGAATACATCGGAATACATACATTCATATCACACACGCTGAATCCCGACAATCGGGGTAAGCAGAGTAATCGGTGTTGTGCTGCAATAACTCTGGTAAATTACAGCACAACACCGACCACCACGTTTCGCAAAGAATGTACCTAGGTATACCGAAATAATGTATATTTGATAGCATAGCATAACTAAAGCAGTGTTCAATGTCGACTTACTATCCAAATTCTAACAATAATAGATAGGTACTTAGGTACCTACCTACATAATTATCTAGACTTCGATAAAAATATGTCTTCCGTTGGTGTTTACGTTCGTTGTCATCGTAAGTACTATTATGAAGATGCCTAGTAGGCACTTGCCGCGTTATCTTCAGTGTAATTAGCTGTTGTAAATACATATAATACATATGTGTGCCTACTTAGATTAGATATGAATTAACTAATAATGCGCCAAGTCTGAAACGACGCGTCGTCTCGTCGGTTCTATGTTCGCTTAGGTATAACTCGAACTACTCAATTAACTCATACGGGGTTTTGGCGACGTTCTTTGAGGCCGCAGGAACAGCTACTAAGTAGGTAAATCCGGCACATTTACCTACATAACATACCACGTATTTAAGCAATAATCTGATAGATTATTAAGCGAGTTCTTAAGTAAGAAATACTTGTAGCATTTTGTAGTTTTCTCCATTAGACATCAATGGTTTTCTCACGTTCTATACACCTGCTTAGCTATATAGGTATATATGATTGACGATGGCACTATACACCAGATATAGGTAATTTAAATAGGCAGTGTGGTCAGATTCTTCAGTATTCATGTTTATGCTGTAAATATTAATGCTCTTGTGAGCGGTAGTATGGGTTAATTATTTGTAAGTTACTATAATATAATACTTTTAAGGTACTAACAAAACATTGTGACTTGCGAAGTTTGTTTGTCAGTTCTTCTTCGCATTGAATTTAGAACTGGCGGAATTTTCGACATGTCCAAGCGTAGGTTACCTACCTGTGGATGAAATTATACAATAAACAATAAACAATATGCTGTATAGGTATATAGGCTGGGCAGTGTACGTGCCTTCACGTGCAGCTAGGTTTGCCAACCCTCCCGGAATTCCAGGAGTCTCCCTGATTCAAGAATCATGCATTCCCGCAAATATGCAAAAAGACAAGACAACCTCGGTTTGAGTAATAATTAATAAAGAAACCTTAGTAATTAGGTTGGTACCTACCTAGCTTTTTATGTTCGTATTATATTATTTATTAAAATAGCTAAGTAGGAATTTTGTTTTAAAACGACGATAAATAGAACTAGCTGATTTGCTATAGTGATTACGATCCAGTGTAGAGCATACATCGACTGCTTTTTTTTCTTCCCGGATTTCTTACCCGAAGGTCTGTAACCCTACGTGCAGTTGTCATACCTACATTCAAAGAACCGATCGCATTTATAAGTTATTCTATGAATGCCCTAACGCTCCTACCTCGCGTATAGGTTAAGGGAGTCATCAGTTAAAATACCTAGGTATAATTCTTAAAAGTTACTTCGTTACGGCATCAACGATATCGGCAGTGTTGTGTTGAAAAGCAAAGTGCCACCATCGTAATTAAACCAGATGAATCGGACACCCGTCTCTGCCGGGGGTCTCCGGGTGCGGAGGGGGGGGGGGGGGGGGGGGGGGGGTACGGGTGGGAAACGAGAGGGGCGGGGGGTCTGGGAGAGACGAGGGTGAACAAAGGAATTTGTGTTACGGAACCGCGCGCGGGACGTGAGTCGAATTACAGTATTGTGTAGGTAGGTAGTTCAGTGGTAACCTCACCTCACACATTCCGGGACTAACCTACCTCCGCTGCTAATGCCGGAAGATCTTGTCTAGTAACTATTCTAATGAGAAAACATTAAGAAGCGAAGAGGCAAACGTATCTACTAATTAGTAGTACCTACACAATTAGCATTAACTAATAAATTAGGCGCGTAGGTTACCTAGTTACCTGCTCCGCAAAATAACATAATGCAGCAATCCTTAATGGTTCCAGGAACAGTGCGATATTATTAATTATCACAAATTGTATCATTAAAGCAGCAGCATAAGGAGATTGTACTTAGCATGTCGATACATCAGGCATAGCTAGCCGTAACCGCCGCCACGCCGCCGCACTATGGGCTGAGAAACGGCCTCCATAGTAATAGAAATTTTAATTTTTTTAGAATTAGTTAAAAAATAAGTAAGTATGCAGAAGTATTGCTACTTCATGCTTGACTATTTTAATGTTAATATAGTCAAGAAAAACCAATCGTATATTTTTTTATAATAGTTTTAAAAAATCTTTGTATGGAACCGAAAATGTTTTATCATTTTTTTCAAAAATCTTAAGGAGTGTTAATCTCGCTATACTATATTCATATAATAGACTATATTAGAAAGCGAACTGCATAAAAACCGTAACTGGATCGGTCCATTTTAACCAGATATACGGAGTCAAATTAAAGCATTTTTCATTAATTTTTATACTACGTTTATGACGCTTATATTTGCTTTTAAATGTTACTTGGTGACATAAAATGTTATTAGTCGTACTATAGAAGATATCTAGAGAGTTTATATATAAGTATGGTCGGCATAAACATAACACATAATTTTATATTAATTTTATATCATACATTTCTACTGAATATTCGTGTTTTTAGATTGGTCCCAATATAACAAAACGTTTTGTACAACTAGGGATATCATCACATCTTAAGACCTCACTCTGCACAAATAATGGCATCGAACACTTTGTGTTTTTTGTTGATATAACAATTTACTATTTAAAGTAATAATTATAATAATATTTTCCAGCATTTAAACGAGCATTTAATGTTAAATAGGCAGGAAAATAATTAACCGATGAGCGTATAATAAAAGCATTAGAATTATAATGTAAACGTGTTACACTAAGATAAAAATGACCGATTAATGAAAACAAGAAAACAAATAAAGAGTTGTTGGTATAACTTCATAAAGTTCTTCTTAATTCTGCATCACAGAATATCCATGAGCATCGTTAGACACCTACTCGCAGGTGAAACGATGCCACATGTCGCGCATTCCACAAAAAAAAAGTGTAAACAGAAGTATTCCAATATAAATGACACTGATTACCTATTAACAAGATGGTAAAAGAAAACTAATAAATACAGTAAGAGACAATTATAGTGTAGCAATCGGTTTCACAAATAATGCATTGTTGCAACATTTGTTACTCACGGGAAGAGCCTTGGGTTGGTAATGGCTCTTCTTGAAGGCTTACTACATCCTCCCCATATAGAAAGGATATAGAAGGGATACGGAATTTGCCAAGAGAGCTACCATGGCAGGGTGAAAGGAGGCTCATGAAACACGGGGTTTTCATTAAGGAACGGAGTGCATAGGAAGGAAGTGCATAGGAGAAAACGCCTATTCAGTATCTGACTCAGATGAGATTGAAAATTCGTCCAATGGGTCAAAATTAACGAATTCAATATTTTCTTTCTCTTCAATTGTTAATATTAAAAGATACTTCATTTCAGCTGGCATTGATGCTTCCTTCTTGTAACTTAATTTAGGTCTTAAACTTGACAAGTATGGGTCCGAAGATATTAGGAAATTGGAAAAAATATCCTCATTAGTTGCTTTTCGACAGAATATACGCGCGTGGAATTCTCTATATTTTTTAAAATCCTTGTTTCGCGCCTCAGATGCCTCTTCTGATAGTTTCCCAATGGGTGCTAAATTTTGATGTTTTATTATAGCTGCACCATGTATTAACAATTTGTGCACACTGGAAGGCATATAGTACCAACTATAGAGGTTGACGTATAATTGAGCAGTATCGCGCGCATAACTAGTAAACCTATAAACGTAAATTTGCTCACCACTCGCGACAACTCGTAGAATAATGGCAAAGCGTTCAATGAGTTCTTTGTCAACTCCTGTGATAGCGGCTGCCTTTTCGGGATCCTGGAAAAATCACCTAGCCGTGTTGCCGTCGTTGGTTGTACCTGATCCTTGTTTGACAACGTCGACAAGCAGTCCTAATTCACTTTTGAATTGACTTTGGATGTTTTCCTTCCGTGCTTTCATTATCTCCTTGTCATTTCCTTTGGCTTGCCATTTCTTGAAATCTATTCTATAACCTATATGTAATAGGCACTCCATGCATCTTATCCACGCATGCAATGAAGACAAGCCATGCTTATACATTTCCGTGGTCACTTCTTTTTCTTGCACGCTGTCTAGGTTATTCATCTCTGACGGCTTTGCCTTACATATGTCACACGTTTGGCTAGATGTGTCAGACAAGTGTGACGTGATTTTTCTATTATCATTGTCATGAGCAGAGTGTGGATTACATTAACGTCATCTCGTATGGAAGATGGCTCGAGTGTATTTCATCATCTCTTTCTTTGTATCTAGGTCGTTTTCTTTTGCGAATTTGAAGAAGAATGGCCTGCAGTAGTGGGACCGATGATGGTTTCGGGTTTTCTCAGTATACATTGTCTCCAGAAACCAGTTTGAGTGGGACAAGTGAACACATAAATATGCTGGAGTCGTCTAAGTCATTGGGCATTTTTTGTTTGTACGTGCTCTGACCTGACGCGCAATCAAACCCCCAGCGTTAATTGTTTGTCCTCGATGTCTCGAGTTATAACATTACTGAGTCTCTTTACTGTCAGATCCAGAAGGGCTTGAAGCTTGACTTTAGCGTGCATCTCATTGATCTGAATGTCTTCTTTGTTAGGATAGCATTCATTCTTGGTCTTTTGAACTTGATAATATGAAGGGTACAAATGTACACCTTGATCCTGGGCTGAACTCCGTAACGTGTTGTACTGAAACTTTGATAACTTAAAAGAGCTGAGAAGGCTGAGTGCTTGTTCTGGCGAATATTGAGTTTTTTTTATTATTTATTAATTCTTTCATTCTATCTGCATCTTGATTAATGAAAACAAGCACCGCACCACCGAGCAATGAAATACTCGTTTAAATGTTGGAAAATATTATTATAATTATTACTTTAAATGTTTACTTGTTATATTCACAAAAGCACAAAATGTTCGATGCCATTATTTGTGTAGTGTAATATCTTAAGATGTGGTAATATCACTAGTTGTACAAAACGTTTTATTATATTGGAACCAATCTAAAAACCTGAATATTCAGTAGAAAAGTACGATATAAAATTTAAATAAAATTATGTTTTATGTTTATGCCGACCGTACTTATATAGAAACTCCCTAGATATCTTCTATAGTACGACTAATTACATTTTATGTCACCAAGTAGCATTTAAAAGCAAATATAAGCGTCATAAACGTAGTATAAAAATTAACGAAAAATGCTTTAATTTGACTCCGTATATCTGGTTAAAATGGACCGATCCAGTTACGGTTTTTATGCAGTTGGCTTTCTATTATAGTCTATTATATGAATATAGTACAGCGAAGTTAACACTCCTTAAGACTTTTGAAAAAAATGATAAAACATTTTCCGTTCCATACAACGATTTTTTTTAAACAATTATAAAAAAATATACGATTGGTTTTTATTGACTACATTAACATAAAAAGAGTCAAGCATGAAGTCGCAATACTTCTGCATACTTATTTATTTTTTAACTAATTCTAAAAAAATTAAAATTTCTATTACTATGGAGGCCGTTTCTCAGCCCATAGTGCGCCGCCACCGCGCCGGGCCGGGTAATAAAGTTTAACAACCGGTTTCTCGCCAATTACCGGTCACTACTCTCGGCGCGGGGCGACCGGTCCGCTGTCACTCGCCCCCCGCACCCCCCGCGCCCGCACCCGACACCGGCGGAACTGGGTTGACACTTCCAAAGCGATTTATTTCAAGTCTAAATTATCCTGTCTCTCGAACTCTCGACCCGCTCACCGTCTAATTAAAGAGAAACCAAACATGGCAACGGCTGCGGGCGGAGACTGAATCGTTGCGAATGTTATATTGTTTGAACGATTGATCGCTTGAGTGACGGACGAGCCCTGCACGGACACGGTGGCCACTCGCGTTGCTCCGAGCTGATGCAGCACCAATGGTTACAGACAGCTAAATCCTCGCGATCACGCCGTGGGCTGAATCGCGATTGAAGTGACACAACAGCCGCATGTCAGTCAGTCAGCGTGTAAGCGTCCACTGCTGGACATACGCCTCCAATTTTCCTCCAATCCTCCCGGCCTTCAGCGATACGGAACCACTGCTTTCCGCCGACGTATTTGATGTCGTCGTCCCACCTTGCGGGTGGTCTTTCCACACTCCGTTTTCCTGTCCACGGCCGCATGCGTTTCGCGGAATCGGATTAAGGAGTTGAGCCGGTAAACCGGTATAGGATATCGATCTTGTCACGTTTCTTTATAAGTCGGGCAGGTGTGTTGTGGCATTACAATATTGCCGCTACCGATTCGTTTAATTGTATGAGTAGCGGTGCGGGCACTATACTACAAATGTACACGTTTGGATCAGTACCCTTATCACGAGATTTAACCTACACCGCGTACTACGCTACGCCGCCGCCCGTGTTCTCCGCATCATTTGGTATGGAGAAATAGAGCAGCGCCTCTAGTGATAGATTTGCGAACTTCGTTTCTCCGTACATAATGATACGGAGAACACGGCGTAGCGTAGTATGCGGTGTAGGTTATATCTCGTGATAAGGGTACAGATGCAAGCGCATTCGAAGGCGTATCTCGCTCATCGGATCGAGTGCATTATAATTTATACCAGCAGCGCGGCGTGACCGGAGCGTTCCGCCGAGGCCCGCCCGCGCCCCTCCGCCGGCAGTAGCGCGTCCGCCCTTCATGAATTATTCAGGACGCGGACCACGATTTATGGTGCTCTCTCCCAGGCGCCGGTTTCGCTGGACGAACACGCGTGTGTGAGTCGTGTTCTGTTATTTGCTAATTCCGCATAATGAAAAGCTCTCTCAACGGCCGGCCGTCTTCGCCCCGGGGCGGGCTAACCACTAAAAAAAACAGCGATACGCGGGCCGCATTCAAGATTAGAGAGGACACAAAAGTACTCAACGAACAACGCGGTTAGTAGAAGGTCGAGTTATTCAACCTCACCTGAACATAATTAAGAGATAATTCTCAAAATGTTACTCTACCTACTCTTCCGTCAATACAATGCACAAGTGAACATTCACAGTATTGTAACCAATTGTAACACTAGAAGAATAGAAAATTATTAATGCGTCACATGAAATGAATGCATTGCTTTTTTTTTCGCTCCGCAATCATCCGGTCGTGCATTATTCGCCCGCTGTGTGTGAATGCGAGCGACGACGCGCGCGAGAAAATTCCTCACATTACGTATACGGTATTATTACTTTTTAATTTAATAGGCCGCCATGTTGGAGGAAAGAAACGCGTCCGCCATTGTGTGCGTGCGGCTCGACGGCTCGATCGCGTGACTCGCCTCGATCCGACCGACCACACCGCTCGCTCCGCGCCACCGCGCCGCGCTCGCTGCGGGCGAAATCTGCCCAACACCGGTTTCTTCTCAGTGAGTAATTCCGCCGCAGCGCAGGCGCGCGTGTATGTGTGTGTTGTGTATGCGCCTCGCCTCGTCTCACCGCAGCTCACAATATGACAGCACAAAAACACTCAACACACGCCATTATCATATTATTATCTTTCGATGAAATCTTCTCTCACTCAAATGTTATTTTTAACGGCTCGCGGATTTCTTGCGTCTTAATTTCATGCATGTATTCGCGCTTAGTGTCTTTAATGAATAATGTATGTGATGATGATTATGCAAATGTGAATTGTTTACAGCTCCTCTGTTAACATTCCTATGAAGCGACAGTGTCGCGCGCGCGCGCGCGGCGGGGGTGGCGTGTGGGCGTATCGCGCGGAGAGAGGAGTTGACGAACTCTAGAAATGTCGTAAATATAAACGTCCGTGGGTAATTAAAATAGGTCGGCAATAAAAGCAATAGGCGCCGCCGCGCCGGATGCATCCGATTTCGAAAGGCGCAGTAGTAAAGTGGAGATATTTTTACGAGAGCGAAGCACGCACGCACGCAACGCCTCGCGTGATTCAATGCAACACTGGCGTCGAGTTTCCGTTAATTTATTATCTTGCTTCTTTCATTCTTTACATTTCTGCTTAATTTAATCATTCGTGATTTGAAGATCCGTAGATTGTAGGCACAGGGCATTTCCCGGAAGCCCATTCCGTATTGTATAAATATGTATGTAGTATATTGTATGTTACATGTAGGGTATATTCATAAAAATATAACACGTATTTCTCCTCCTTTCGCTTGCACTACCCATCTCTCTCTGTATTTTATTTATTCTTCATCACCCAAAGGTTGACTGGAAGAAATCACTTGAAGTGATAAGTCCGCCTTTGCGCACTCCTGTATTTCGTGTTTCTTGTCGTGTACAGTTTTCCTTCAATTTGTGTGCAATAAAGAGTTTCTATTCAATATTCTATTCCATTTGCATTGCGACACAAGAATGGTTGTGAATCGTGATTCGTGCCGTTCTAAGAACTCTTCAGTGGACGACAGATGTTCGTTCCGCATGAGTATGGCGGGTTTGTGCAAATGCGAACAGGAAAAGGAGATATGAGTGAAGTGAGTTCCTCAGAGCAGCGGCTTTAGTAGTAACGTTAAAATAGGCTCAATTTTCAAACGATGCATCTGTGCTTCAGTGGTTAAAGGTCAAGGGAAGCCTGTATGCAACAGAGTACTTACCTGTATAATTTAATTAGTTACTAATTAGCAAATTATTGTGTTAGTTCTATTAGTTCCAATAGAAATGTTTAGGATTCATAGGAAAAACTGCCCTTTACTTAAATGGTAAAAACTTAAGTTTATTCAACGTGTTCAAAATGCTCTCGCGGTAATAAAACAAACAAGAGTAAACGTTAGATATAAATATGAAACGTTAACCTATACATTCGTAATATATCTACACTGCGTGCGTGAGTATGTCGAGTGGATTCTGCATTGTTGGCGGCGTTCCAGAATGCTCTCCGTTCCGCACCAGTCACGTGTGCCTACCGCGCGCCAAACTATTGCCGTTCCCCCCTCGTCCCCCCCGTCCCCCCCACCTAGCGAGACGTCTCTTCGACTCGATTTAGCGTACGTAAATAAAGCAGGCATGCGAGATCAGAATCGATCTAAACAACACGCAGGTATATTATAGATCAATCGATTTTATTAGGTACGAATGAAGAAAATATATATAGCTTATTTTTTTATTGAAAGCGCGAATATGGCGCCGACTCACCCATAAGGTGTCTAACGACGCACACGGACGTTCGGTCGTATGCGGGGGTCGCGAATGCCATGCCGGCCCGACAGGTGCCCATTCACGCCCCTCTTGAAGGACCCGAGAATACTTGGGGGGAAATATATGGCCAGGGAGAGCGTTCCAGAGTTTACCGGTTCTGTAGAGGAAAGATCTGCAGAACCGATTTGTACGCATCCGCGGTAAGTCCAAATGAATAGAATAGAAATAATATATTGTTTATTTTATCTGTTAGTACCTATTCATTGGTTTTTTTTTAACAATACATAGTAGGTAAAGTCTTCGAAAATATATTGACTGATTTGGAAATCTTAGTAGGTTATATTTACGGAGTTAAAGCTAATGATGAGGTATTGTTTTTATCCAGAGTAACCTTTCCCGAGGAAGAGCTGTTCTCATGCTGAGTGGCTTTTTCCTCTACTGTCCCTTTTCGACATCCTCTAGCGGTCCTATTCCGAACCTTTCATTTTGTTTTAGCGGATAACGTTGTTAGTAATAATAACCTTGAGATCCTCAGTGCTGTCGTGTCCACAAATAGTCTCATTTAAAATGATAAACTTTAGAGGGCAAATGGAGGTGAACGTTAATTTATTCTAAATATGAATAGGTCAGCAATCTTAACCTACTACGTAAGACACGTAAATAACCTCATTTTCTGCTATTCGTTGCAATTTAACAGCTTGTTTCTACGTATTCAGCTTATACATATAATAATTGTGTTATTATTGCTATAACCGCCATATTTGTAAGAACATCAGCATTATCGGAATATCGTGAGTCACGTCACGGCTCGCCGCGCGGCCGCACGACTGGCGGCGCAGTCTATTACGTGAGACCACCTACTTGTTCGCGTTACGGATTTGGCCCTGAGTCACGAACCGCATTCACCTGAGCTGAGGCTAACGGACACCGCACGACGAAGAACATAGGGTCAAACTTTTCCATATTTTACGAGTAAATACATGCCCAATGTTTGACATACTTGTCTTCTAGCAGGAGCTCGACCTCCAATATTGGATTAAAATAGATTATTATTTCAAAAGTGTAACCATATGATTAGGACTAGATAATATCTAAGATTAATAGTACCTGTACACTAATCACGAGATTTAACCTACTACGCTACGCTACGCCGTGTTCTCCGCATCATTTGAATGGAAAAACGGAGCAGCGCCTCTAGTGATAGATTTGCGAACTTCGTTTCTCCATACAAAATCATGCGGAGAACACTGCGTAGCGTAGTAGGTTAAATCTCGTGATAGGGTACTGATCACCTAAATCGAACCTTAATGGAATAGTGGTCGAGTCATATGCGCGCGCTTAAAGGCGAGACCGCACTAATTTCTTCATAAATGAGTTTCTTTGCGCGTCGTCGTGCCGCGCCGCTCCGCTGCAGTGCCGCAAGATGCGGTCACAACTTCAGTATTTATTATAAGCGTTTCCTTGATTAATTAACTTGAACTGATTAATGAAATTGAACTAATGATTACCTACTCATATGCAATATTTTTTTTTATTTGGATTATCCACACAACCATTCTATACATACAAAAATACAAAACTTAGTATAAAAACAAAAGTTTAAAACTAAAATTTTAACTAACGAAAGAACTACATGCATGTAGGTATGGGCATTTGAGTTAGTGAGCTAACTTTCTCGTAAGCGTGTGTACGAGAGGTACACCTACCTGTGTCTGTATGTGAATTCAGAAGAGGAAAATACAAGAAAACTTGGCACAAATTCCCACATTTAAATCCTCTCTCGAAGTAGGTGCATAGTGTGTCGAGGTGCGGCGCGGCGGCGGAGGCGGATCGGGCGCGCGCTTGTGAATGAAAAGTCCCCAGTACTTATGCGGCACGTTGCGCCTTGGCTCCGGCCCAAGTGACGCCGGAAACGGATCCACCCCTCCCACCGCCCCCGCCCCCCCGCAGCGCATGTTGCCGACAATTACATATTATTCTTCTACACGGCTGCTACAGCTTTTTGGGATCGCATTTCCAGCGGTCATTTTGAGACCGCTTCAATTACTAGAATAAGCCGATATCTATCAGGCTCTGCATTGAATGGTCCGAGGGACCGAGTCCTCCTCGACAGTGCGACGACGCGACTGACCGAGTGGTTTTCCTTGTTGCAGGTGGAGTGTGTGCCAAAGCAGTGAGGAGAAGTAAAGCGAGCGAGAGTGATTCGGGCGGCGTGGCCGTGGTGAGTGCGGGTAGCGAGAGTGCGGGCGGCGCTCGCGGCGTGGATGAGGAGCGCGCGGAGGGCGGCGGCGGCGCCGTGGCCTCGGAGGAGGACGACTGTGTGATAGTGTGCGCGCGCGATGCCGAGGAGCGCTCGGACTCTGGAGTGAGCGGGCTGCGCTCGGGCGGCTCCGGCGACGAGCGTAGCGGCTCGCGCTCCTCGGCGCTGAGCGACGAGCCGCCGCCGCCGGCGCCGCAGCCGCCGCGCCCGCCGCCCGTCTCCTCGCCCGCGTGGCGCGCCATGGCGCACGGCGCGGGCTACGCGGCCGCCGCCGGCGGCGCGCCCCCGCCCCTCTTGCACCACCTGCCTCCCCCGCCGCCGCCCGCCATGTACGCCGGCGCCGACATGCTGTGGAAGCCGCGCTTCCAGCAGCCGCCGCACCTCAGCGCGCAGGTGCACCACCACGCGCCGCACCACTTCTCCGCCGCGCACCACGAATACCTCGCCACCCTCGACCCGCATCGCGACCGCCACGACAGGCACGACAGGCTGCTGCGGTGAGTTACCTTCTCTCTCTCTCTCCCTCTCTCTCCCCTCTACCCGCATCGCGCTCGATCGAGCCCGACCTACCGGACTCGGCGCTCCCCCGTGCCGGCCGACGAACCGTCTCGGTAGCGCTCGAGCGAATGCAGATTCGTTGTAGAATTATTACGAACTCGGAAGGCGAGAACTGCCCCTATAGCGGCCGCGCGTCACATCTTCAAATCTGTAATCATTCAAAATTCGAACTCATTGTCATATAAACACGCGGCGTCACTCGGCGTGCGATCAGCTGTCGGTTGTAAAATGTAGGCTTATGAATTCCCCAGCGGTGAATCCGGCGGCTCCCCGGCTCTCCCGTCATCCCTGATGTACTATGATACGGCGGCGAAACTCCGAGACTACCGTCTCGCTACTAACGCCGCCAACCTGCCACGGTACGTAAACTGCACTCATCACTTTGTGTCGTGAAACCTCGCCTCGCCCGCCTCGCCTCCCTCTCCCCTCATCCGCTCACCTCCCGGCTCATCTGACCCAATTTATTAGATCGTAGGCGAAATAATGTTCGTGCGTTGTACCTACTGCTACAAGGAGACAAATACAAATAGAATCGAATGCAAACTCACTCACATTCCACACGAAAATAACACATTCGACTGTGTGCGAGTGATAACGAGCATAGAATCAAATTTCGGGGAAATCTATTCTGCAGGAGAGTAATAGCGAGAGTAATAAATTAGTGTGGGCGCGCGGTGCCGTCTCTGGCGCTGACGCGGACGAATGAGTCCCGGGAACACTTCATTAATCGTGCGGGCGCACAGTGCAGCGAATGTATGGAAGAATGGGACAAAAATCGAAACTCCGGCTGCATTTAAATAAAATTTTTATTTTATTCATATTTCAATATATAACATTATTTTTTATATATAATAGCTATATATATATAATATAGATCATATATATATATAATTAAACTTATAATTAATATTAAATTACAACGTTAAAACTAATTATAATCTGAATAATCGTCTTCCCTTAAATCTAAATTCGGTAGGTATATATAGATCTACATTGCGAGACTGGAGCCATTTTTTTCAAATAATCAATAACATCGCCGTCTATTCTCACATATTTGTGTGTAGATACCTTCCTCAGCGAGGATATAACCTACTCACATTTTTTATATTTTTTCATCGTTCAAATATACTTAAACGAGAACATATTTCGTTGAATACAACTTGTTTGCGGTCATTTTTGCTGCTGTTTATGCCGCAAGCTCCAATTTTCGTATGACGATCCCCTCTCTGAAAAAAAAATCATAATATTACCTATTGGCAGATATTGGCAGACAAACTTTACTAAATCTGAAAGTACATTAATATAGCTACAAGAAAAAGTAAAAACCTCGAGACACTTTGCGCACTTTTTTTTTAAAGCTTCGTCAAAGTTTGGAATTGCATTAATTTTAGATAATTTTCAAGGGTATGTTTAAGAACTAATAGAAAAATAAATCATAAACAAAAAGACAACATTTATATAACGTATTAAACTACGTACCTTGGGCTACAGAATCCATTTTCAATCACTTCAAAACACTTGCTAATACTTTTGTTATGACACTCGATGCAACGGACAACATACAACTGATAAGAGGGATTAACTACTCGCCGCGACATTGTTCCTGTTGGAGGGGAGATCATTAGCCAATGAGCGCAGTTCACGTTTGGTTAATCTTATTTTTAGAAGTAGTGTCTTATCTACTTTACAACGGCAGGATGAAAGTCCACTGAATTAATATTTCATTTTTTGATTTTTGGTAAAGGCTCACTGCATTGTGGGGCGGCCCGAACGCTGCAGCAGCGGTGACGGCATTCCATTCAATCCTTTCTATAATACCATCATACCCGTTTCCTGGGGTTCCGGCTGCTACATTCTGCTTACTTTGTTAATTTATTTCACATTATTTATTACTAACCTCGCCGAACTAATAGGATCAAAAATTAATTTTTCCAAATAACGACACCACTCGGACACCACGAAGCAGAACTGACATCTGAGGGCATTAATTGTGACAGTGAAAGACCAAATCGAACCGGCCGGAGATTGCGAAAGTGACCAGGATTAATCCGGAGAGACGCAAGTGACCAGGAAGTGAAGCGAAGTGAACCCAGAGGATTGCAAAGTGAAGTGAAGTGGGAGCGCGGCGCTCAAGGCCGAACTCCGGGAGCCACCGGTGACAAGTGAAGTGCAAAGTGAATGCCCTCTGATCGTGTTCTGCGCTCCTGGTGTCCATTGTGTCGAGAAGATGGAAATAGTTCGCCGTTTAGTGTAATAAAAGACATTTGAATTTAGAAATACTTCAGAAAATGCATTTTTTCAATCCAAAACTAAAATAGATTAACGCTCGTCAAAATCCCTCTTTTAAGTTTGTAACGTCCATTCGTAATTAATATCCGCCATTCAGGTTCGATTATCTCTAACTGAAATACGACTAGAACAGACAGTGCACACACAACCAATACATAAAAATAATGTTATTATTATAATCGCCAACATAGCTTATTGTTTAGCTTACACAGACCACCTAACCGAGATTAGCTTACGTGGCACAACGTGGCGTGGCGCACCATGTGGTCCGTGCAAAACTAATAAATGTACTTATTCTGTGTTACCTTACGGTACGTGGCCCGCGTATGATTGTCGTGAGAATTTATAGTCTGTCGCATTCCGAAATTTGTTCGTCGGCTTAATATTTTTCGTAAAGCGACAACTCAATAGGTGTGTCAATAGTAATGACATCTTACCCAGTCTGACATTGTTGTGACCTCTGTGCTCCCCGCTCAGTTGACATTGCTAGCCGTTAGCCAGCGGGGGTCGTCAAGTCATTTTCGTTTGACCTTCCTGACAACGCCCGTTTACTCGGTTTGACCTTCCGGACAACGCACGTTTATCGTTTACTCGCTTTGATCTTCCGGACAGCGCCCGTTTACTCGCTTTGACCTTCCGGAC
Organism: Nematopogon swammerdamellus; assembly: GCA_946902875.1. Taxonomy (NCBI): domain Eukaryota; kingdom Metazoa; phylum Arthropoda; class Insecta; order Lepidoptera; family Adelidae; genus Nematopogon; species Nematopogon swammerdamellus. The sequence goes on from OX336345.1 coordinate 19,048,409, forward strand.
AACGCCCGTTTACTCGCTTTGACCTTCCGGACAACGCCCGTTTACTCGCTTTGACCTTCCGGACTACGCCCGTTTACTCGCTTTGACCTTCCGGACAATGCCCGTTTAATCGCTTTGACCTTCCGAACTACGCCCGTTTACTCGCTTTGACTTTCCGGACAACGCCCGTTTAGTCGCTTTGACCTTCCGGACAACGTCCGTTTACTCGCTTTGACCTTCCGAACTACGCCCACTTACTCGCTTTGAACTTCCGGACAACGCCCGTTTACTCGCTTTGACCTTCCGGACAACGCCCGTTTACTCGCTTTGACCTTCCGGACAACGTCCGTTTACTTGCTTTGACCTTCCGGACTACGCCCGTTTACTCGCTTTGAACTTCCGGACAACGCCCGTTTACTCGCTTTGACCTTCCGGACAACGCCCGTTTACTTGCTTTGACCTTCCGGACTACGCCCGTTTACTCGCTTTGAACTTCCGGACTACGTCCGTTTACTCGCTTTGAACTTCCGGACAACGCCCGTTTACTCGCTTTGACCTTCCGGACAACGCCCGTTTACTCGCTTTTTGTCCGCTGTTTGCTGACCTCTCTCTACAACTGATTTATACAAAAATTACGTTTTACGTTTTAGTTTACGTTTAGCCCTTACGATCGTCGAGTAGTCGCCGCCATGCGCCATTTTCACGGTTTAATGACGTGCGCACGCATAAAAGAACACTTCTAACATAGATGAATCGTCAAGTTATATATTACTAACGTAAGAACATGCCCATACCATAGAATACTTATAATAATAATACTGCCATGCCCATACGAACTCAAGAAATGCCCTCAATAAAGTGGTGGTAAGAACGACTAAAATGACCAAAAAACATTTTGGAAACCATATACATACTATGATTTACATGTGTTTTTAGCTCTGTCGACTGCACCATTGGTCCCTCGGCACAGCCACCCATGTTGGTTTACATAAAAAAACATGTTATATTTAGATTATTTTAATTGGGTAAATTAGTTAATTTGAGACAAGTGTGAATGAATAATTTTACATACGTATTATTTTTGACCAGCAATTTAGTGAGGTTATTATCGAGTTCGTATTAGTATAGTATGGGCGTGTCCTTATGTAAAGTAAAGTAAAAGTAAAAGTTATGTTAGTAATATATATTGTGTAAAGAGAGTTTCTACAATTCTAGAATGTGCATACGTCGTTGGAAGATGTTAAAATAAAACCAGCGTTTTCACCACAACTATAGGGATTTGATTAGATCACTAGCCAAACCATCTTACTGAATCACAGATACCGTGTGTCCAATACCTGCATATTCTATTCGTCAGTAGAACGACACATTCAAATGCCGGGAAAAGTTAATTACAGACCGACATACTTACTAGGCGCCCGGTCAAAACCTTACTTTTAAACCTAACTTTCGCAGAGAAGACAAATATCGGACCTTACCTTCTTATACAAAATTATTAGCAACATTGTCGAATCTCCCCAGGTGCCCAAACAAACCAACACGTTCCAACGACACTTTCATTTTGTATAAAACCCACTGTAATTACTAATTACAGTAAACATTGATAAAGTCTAATTTAGTTTAAATAAATTCTTTTAAATAAGAATAAATAAGTTCGTTTAAATAAGAATCTTCAAAAGGCGTGTTAATAAATTAGACAACAACCTCTTTGTCCGCCTTGTAGCTGGCATGGCGCCTCTCTGAGCGTGGTTATTGGCTGTGTCTTAATCGTTCTTTGAACTTTTGGGCACAGCCACCGGTGCCGGTAGTCTATAAAAAAAAATATATATATAAAAAAATTAAATTATACATATTATGAACTTAAAAATACTTAAAAAACAAAAGTATACATAATATGAATTTAAAAAATACTTAAATCTTCATCTGTGTTCAACCGAAACATAAACCGAACGAGGATTGGGGAAATCCGTAAATGTGAACATCAGTGTTGCCAATTTATTTTGAGTCGTTTTTGTCCTACATATTTAACAAAATCAGTTTGTAGTTCCTTTAAACCTAAAACAATTATTATCAACTCGTATTTAACGGTTACCACCTTATGATATTTTTATTTTCGTACTGTTGAAAAAAAAAACGTACTTAAAAAAACGCTATTTTTTCTTGTTTTTTTTTTTCAACGTTTTTTTTTCATGTCAGAAAAAAAACTGTTTTTTATTTACAACTCTAGTCGCGCTCGCTGGAGGCTCGATGACTCGTCTGTCGCGCACAAGCGGTGAGCGGTGAACCGCGAGGCGTCCGATTTCGTAATGATGAAGCTGGATTCGGGGGCTCGGAGTCCGCCGTGCGTGGCGGGCCACACGCATACATAGACACCGCATTCATACGTTTTGTATGATTAAATTTTGATTAGATTCGTATTGTTGAGTTGAGTGAGACGCGATTGCTCGTATAGGAATTGCCACCAGGAAGTTATGATGCGTGGGAAATATGCGAGGAAATATGCGCAACTCTCTGCATTCCTAAGAAGGGAGGCGAACTTTCGATCGAAAGTTAGTCGATAATTAGGTTATTAGGTCATACAATTAATGGACAAACATTCGACAGAAAGTTCACATCCCTTAGGAATGCAGACAGTTGCGCATATTTCCCACGCATCATAACTTCCTGGTGGCACTATATATAAAACTTTTGGATCATATATCATTGTAGCACGCAACGACAAACCGAAGCACAATAATTTGAATCTAGCCGCCTATTGAGGGTAATCTAGCTTAGATTTTCCTTCTGTTTATTATATTTCACGGGATTTGTACCAACAAATTTCGTTTCCACGCGGCGACGAACTCGACAAAGTATTAATTACCCTACGCAATTGGTAAAATCCTTCCTTATCCTTATCCTTCCTTTTCCTTTACCTATAATAAAATCCAACGTCTGCTTTCTGTCTGTCTGTCTGTCCGCTTATAACTCGAGAACCACTGAACCGATTTTAATAAAACAAAATTCTCCGGATAGCTTGATTCATCCCATCAACTATAGGCTACTTACTATCACGCAAAATGGCTTATGAGGTTAGCAGTGAAGTGAAATATGAGAGCGGGCGGAGCCGCGGGCACAGCTTGTAGTATTATAAAGCGAATCTTGATGATAATAAAGTTGCTCGACTGCTAATGATATAGTTCCCTGCTCCGAGTGCTCCGTGCAAAATACTTAATTTAAATTATTTTATTTGTATTTAAATAAATTTTGAGGCAATTAGTGAATCTGCTTCGCGTAATTATAAATGTTGTATCGTCACTTGCGGGTTTCAGTATTCACAAAATAAAAGGAATATTAATTAATGCTTGTAATGTATTAATCAAGGACATTTAATAGGTAAGGGACGTCGGACCTTCCCCGCGCCAGCGTAACACAACTTTTGTATAAACGTACAAATGCCATTCGTTACCAACCAATCAGAGCGCGATACCGCCCGATACCACCCAATCACATGACTCGCCGCATGACTCGTCGCAGAGAGACTCAGCACCCTTTTGTTGTTGACATTGGGCTTTTGAGAACCCATCGGTTCTCTAAATCGTTTCTTTGTCGCACCGCTAGAGTGTGGAACTGTCTTCCGGCGAGTGTATTTCCTGAATCCTTTAACCTGGGTGTCTTCAAGCGTTGTATTAACGGGCTAGACAGCCTAGCAACACTCCGCACTCTGCGGGCATGGCACCTAACTGAGCGTGGTTTCGCGAGGAGAGGTGATTTTGGCTTTGTCGACTGCACCATGTGCCATTGGTCCCTTGGCACAGCCACCCATGCTGGTAAAAATCAGAGCGCGCGCCGTCCCCTTCGCTACCCGCGGAGCTCGGCGACGCTGTTTCTCATATAAGCATTGGACAGTCTGACGTCCATACCTATTTAAATGTTCTTGAAATTAATATTGATTGGATAATTTCGCATTATTCAAAAGGATGGAGCTTCTATTTTCACACGTTGCATACAATTAACTTCATCTACTAATATATGTATATAATCTACAAACGCACATCATTCACTGAAGACTGCTTGTCAGACGTGTTGATAAAGATGGGCGAGTCCACGTGTGTGACAATACAGACATGTATTTGAACATGTATTGGTAATTTTGTCCTTATGTCGCAGCATTTTTTTTTTATATAGTTTCATTCAGTATTCGGCTCCGCTCGGATGTAAATCGACTTTGCTTGCTTCCTATACATGCAACGGTTTAACCCAGCGTACACAATTATTAAATACAAATTTTTTCCCGCCTTTCGCTCGCGGTAAACTCTGTTTAATAGCAAATCCGGTTTAAACGCTTACCGTACTGAATATAAGATGGCCGCATAGCAGCCTCGGCTGTGTTCTCCTCTAGTCCAGTATAGCCAGCAATCCAGGGAAGTCTCCGGTATGGCACCTACCTTCTCGGAGGTGATATTGGCTAGTCAAAGCACGTGCTTTGGCCCCTCTGACTCAGCCACCCATACCGGATTACATAAAAACAAAACAAAAATGATGATAATAAACGATCGCTTCTCTTCTCTCTCCCGTCCATATCCTGTTCAGCCCTAAGGTTATATAGCGTGATTTCTCTTTCCATTGACGCATTGGTTTGGGTCAATGGAAAGAGTCCATTGACGCAAACCACATCAAAATCTGTTAAGTGGTTCCGGAGTTTACGTTAAACATACATACAGACACGTTCCGTTTTATAAGAAGTAGAGATAGAGAAGAGATAGAGATTAAATATCGCGAATGAGTATATTTTCCGAGTGGTTCGTATTTTTGTTCACTGCTCAGCCTGCCTAGAGAAATTTACCAAAACATTGGCGAAAACCACATCAAAATCGGTTCAGTGGTTCTGGAGTTTACCTCAGTCATTCAGACAGACAGACAGACGGACATTCAGACATACTCTTCCGTTTATAATATGTAAAAGACAGAGAAGAAGTGAAGAGCTGTTCAGCTTGAGTTGTTTTGGTAGAAGACAACTTTATTTTTTGTTTTTGTCTGGAAGGAAATTCGTTCGACGCCCACACTTGACTGTTTTGGTATTGTGAAGCGTGGGCAGGAAAGTGAATCACATTGTTGATCTTCGTCGCGTGAATCGTATCCGTTCTTGTGAGAATGCGAAAGTTCCATACATACATACATACATACACACATACATACCACACGCTGTATCCCAACAATCGGGGTAAACAGAGCTCGAAACGGAGTAATCGGTCTTGTGCTGCAAGTACTCTTGTAAATCACAGCACAACACCGACCGCCACGTTTAGCAATGTGTAGGACAAGATAACTATCAAGCAGCATGTAAGGCATGATTCGGTGAAAGGACCCTGCCAAGGTGAGAGGTGGCTATCCAATCGCCCTTTAGCACAACACCTTGTCCTTGTCCCTTAGTCGCCTTTTACGACATGAACGGGGAGAGATGCAGTGCTATTATTTTAAGGTAAATGCGAAATTTACTCATTCCGAATATACGAGGATTAGGTAGCATGGTATGGAGGTTTTTGTTTGATTTTATTTATGTGACCAATTTTACTGTTGGCATTTTAAATTATTATTTGATGTAATTTGTAGATTTTTTTATGTTTTGGATTTTAAAGGATTTTGTACCGTGTGGGGCCGGTACTTTAAAAGAATAGCCCAACTGCATCTCTCCCCGTGTATGTCGTAAAAGGCGACTAAGACTCCCTTCTTATATTACTAGGTGGTAGGATATAAGGCGCCCGGGTTGATACCACCGCACTGAATGAAAGGTCGGTCGAAACGGCTATGTAAATAGTTTGTGTTTTCCGTCCTGTTCAGTGTAGCCGGCGCGACCGAAGGAAGCACTGACGTGGCACTAAGTTCATCCGGTGTTATGGGCTGACATCACGGATGTTGTAGGTGATGTAGCCAACCGTGTCAGTTTCCATAAAAAAAAGTAGGAATTAGGATAATATCATTGAGTGAGCGTGACGTGATTCTTGTGGCTTCTCATCCGCCATGTGATGGCCACGTGTAATTAATAATGTACGTTTCCACTTAGCAAGTGGACTCGAAATATCACGCGGACGAAGCCTCCGACAAAAGCTTATCATAAGTAGTCGTCGAAAAATTCTCGCAGTAGAAAAGAGACATAATAATTGCTTGAGCCGCGCGCTGATCCGACTGTAGGTAGGTACAACGCATTATTGATAGTGTCGGCAAAACACTATCTTATCAGTGGAATGGAGGTCAGCGACCTATACAGTACACATGCTGTGTCCTACCTATCGTAAAGCGCGCCACACACGATGGAAATAATAGGTATATTATTAAAATATAAGGTCTTTCAAAATTAGTTCAGAGTACGCTAAGGGGGGGTTCTGTATCGGAAATAGATCACTTTTGAAGAACAAAGAATTTTTTTTTTTACAAAAAAAAATTTTTTTTTATCCCCGCACTGAATGAAGGTCGGTTGAAACGGCTGTAATAATATATAGTTCGTGTTTTCCGTCTAATGTAAAAAAAAAAATTTTTTTTGTAATCGTTTCAGTTTCATGCCAGGAACAAAAAAATCTTCCAGCACATAGATCTCTTTCTTTCAGAAATTGTGAAAAACCACAATTTTAGTTTTATTAGTATGAAATAGAAAGAATTTGATTTTTTTTACCAACTTAAACGTGTTAGATCATAATGGTCAGGAAGACTTTTTTGTTACTGTTATGAAACTGAATCGATTAGGCTATAAAAATCAACCACCTATTTTTTTATTTAAATACATAAAAAAAATATTTTACATAAAAAAAAAGCCCAAAGTGCAAAAACATTTATATAGGTTTTACTCCCTATATGATACAGAACCCCCCCTTAGCGTACTCTGAACTAATTTTGAAAGACCTTATATAAGGTCTTTCAATAGTAGGTAACGATAGATACGCTAAGGGGTGTATGACGGAGGTTACACGCTCAGTTTGGTATCAGTTCAGTCCATCAGTCTGGTTAAACTGACGCCAGACTGACCGTTTAATCTTTTGACCGATGGGGACCAGACTGATGGTTTTTTAAATACTTTGATAATTTTCGTCAGTCTAGCCAGGATAGACTGACGGCAGACTGATAGTGCGAATGCATTTTACGTCTGGCGTCAGTCTGGCGTCAATCTGGTCGTGATCAAGGTCACGGACTGAACTGATGCCAGACTGAGCGTGTAACCTCCGTCTATGTGTATCAGATACTGATGATCACGTTCCCATACCAATTTTTTTTTACGATATAAAAGCATACTTAGTAAGGTGAAATACGCGCACTTCACGTATTAAATTTGAGGAGTGAGTAGGTTTTTTATATCGTAAAAAAATGGTATGGGAACGTGTCAGTATCTGATACACATAGCGTATCGTTACCTACTAATGAAAGACCTTATATATCTTAGGTTATATTTCACAATATCGCTAACCATAAGATCCTTTGAACCATCATCACACGCAACGAAGATAATATCGCACCGTGAAAACCATATGGTCATAACTGCAAATTTTTGGTGAAATGACCATTGAATGCAGTCTAACTGCAAAAAAAAATAGCTTTTTAATTCTATATGGCAATATCTGCTACGACGTTTCCATTGGACGTGAGAAATGTAAGTCCTTATGGCTTTTTAAAGAAACATCAATTGCTTTAAGAACCATCAAGCACTATCTGCAGTTATGACCCTATGGCTTTAAAATACTTTTCCAGACTTGACTTTACAGACTTTAATAAGACAGATCCATATGGTCACATTTGCAGTTAGGGCTAAATGGTTTTTAAATTCCTGATAAGTGGCAACATTTCATGTTGTTTATTTGGAGTCATACATAATACCATATCGGCCAAAAATTTTAAACCAGACGGTCATATCTGCTAAAATACCTACTTCCTGAAGTAAATCTTACATACTTCATAATTCATACTAAACTACTTAAAATTCAATATATTATGTATAAATATCAAGCATACAGTTTCATTTCTGGAATTACAAGAAATAATATTTACTTAAAACGCTCATAACTCAGAACTTTCATATTTGCACATATGACCCTATGGTTTTCATGGTGCGATATGATCTTAGTGTCTTAAGATATCGAGCAATATCGAAAGATACCAAGCGATATGGAAATATATCGTAATGGTACGTGTGTCAGACTTTTATCAGAATGTATACGTGTCATAATATTTCCGTGTGTGAGACATGAAGATACTATAATATTTAATCTTAGTGCGTCTTAAGATAAAATATTGTAGTATCTTCATCGTGTTTTATGAACAAATAAATAACCGATGATACCCAATTGACCGCCTACATGTTGCCACGTCTCCAATTACTTTAGTCTTATCTTATAGTCAAGGGCGAGTCTTAGTTTTAAAACTTACCTTGCGTAGCGTTTGAAACGCTTTTAATAAGAACAAATTAATAACCGATGATTTCACCATGATGCCTACGTGTTAGTTAGGCACTTACACTACTCTCATCTCCAATTACTTTAGTCATATCTTATAGTCAAGGGCGAGTCTTAGTTTTAAAACTTTGCGTAGTGTTTGAGACGCTTTTAATAATAACAAATTAATAACCGATGATACCCAATTCACCGCCTACGTGTTAGTTAGGCACTTACACTACTCTCATCTCCAATTACTTTAGTCTTATCTTATAGTCAAGGGCGAGTCTTAGTTTTAAAACTTTGCGTAGCGTTTGAAACGCTTTTAATAAGAATAAATAAATAACCGATGATACCCAATTCACCGCCTACGTGTTAGTTAGGCACTTACACTACTCTCCTGGTCTCCAATTACTTTACTCTTATCTTACTTATAGTCAAGGGTAAAAGTCTTAGTTTTAAAACTTTGCGTAGCGTTTGAAACGCTTGCTAAAATTTGTTTTTTTTTTAAAGGAATATAGCTCAAATTCAGTGCAAAGCGGGGACGCGCTAGGCGCTACTACAAGAACAAATAAATAACCGTTGATACCCAATTCACCGCCTACGTGTTAGTCAGGCACTTACACTATTCTCCTCGTCTCCAATTACTTTAGTCTTATCTTATAGTCAAGGGCGAGTCTTAGTTTTAAAACTTTGCGTACCGTTTAAAACTTCTTCGTACTTTAGGTAGATTTATGCACCAGAAAATGTATTGAATTTTTTGTAGGAGCTTTGCACACTTAAACTCGACTATAAATAGTATAAATATTTAGTGTTTATACGCCCACCATCACGTGACGTGTAGAGGTATTTCGTGCAGGTCTTTTTGTGAGGCAGTTGGTATTTTGAAAATATTTATTTTGTCAGTCTCGATAGCTCAGTGGTGCAGTCAGACAGTCAACTGTCGCTATTGAATGTTAAGCAACGCTGGGTGCGGTCAGTTCTTGGATGGGTGACCGCTGACCGTTGGAGGCTGACCGAGGTTCGGATTCCTCGTAAAACTGTAGGTCCCTTCCCTCCTAATCTTACTTGGTGGTAGGGTTTAACCCGCGCCCGGCATGCTACCACCACACTGAATGAAACGTCGGTCGAAACGGCTATGTAAATAGTTTGTGTTTTCCGGCCAGTTCAGTGTAGCCGTCACGATCAAAGGGGGAAGCACTGCCATGGCACCTAGTTCACCCGGTGTTATGGGCTGACATAACGGACGTTGTAGGTGATGTAGCCAGCCGTGTCAGTTTCCATAAAAAAAAAAGTCAGTTCAGTAGGTAAGTATCCAACTTGTGTCCGCGACTTCGAGAGGTTTTGTAGTGAAACTAGGCTGGGTTAGATTATTATTATTAAAACATTTTTTTTTATGGAAACTTTACACGGTTGGCTACATTACATAATATTACATCCGTGATGTCAGCCCATAACACCTTTGTGAACTATTATTATTATTATGTAAACTAAGTCATACATTTAGATACCAAAGTCAATATAACCCAACCACATCGCTTTATAAACCGCAGATATCTGCCTGAACACAATAACAGATTGTAGTCGTCACATACGGATTATTTCACAGAAATAATTTATTGTGTCATCTTGACCTTGACGTCATTCTCTCGACTCAATTTAATGTTCCGTTTAATTAAGTTCTCGAGCGGATGACCGATTCTTTTAAACTGTTGAGTCGTAATCAAAATGACGAGGGTAAGCTACACGACTCTCCACGACTCAATTAAAACAGTTGGTACAACTAAAAAAGTTGTATACAACGCCTGCAGCGGCCAACTTTTGAGTCAGCGGCGATCGTTTTAAAATAGTTAATGTGTTTTTTTAAGAAATCGAATTTAAATGCAAAACTTACGGTTAATAGATATATTAGTTTATGAATAATAATGAAATACCTACAGCTCTTTTTTTATGGAAACTGACACAGTTGGCTATATCACCTACAACATCCGTGATGTCAGCCCATAACACCGGGTGAACTTGGTGCCACGTCATTGCTTTCCTTCGGTCGTGCCGGCTACACTGAACTGGATGGAAAACATAAACTATTTACATAGCCGTTTCGACCGACCTTTGATTCAGTGCGGTGGTACCAACCCGGGCGGGTTAAACCCTATCACCTAGTAATATAAGAAGGGAGTCATATCCCTTAGTCGCCTGTTACGACATACACGGGGAGAGATGCAGTGTGGCTATTCTTTTAACCGGCCCCACACGGTACAAACCTCGGTACACGGCCACAGAATAGAAAAGAGTACTCCGTACAGAAGCAGCTCTGTACAAACACTCACAAAGAAATAGCTACTCTGCGACGACGCGATAAAGTACAAATTGACTCGCCCAGAGCTACATGCCTAACCACGATAATTGCCTACATTTCGCTTCTCTTTCTGTCGTGTAACTCTATCTCTAAAGCGCGCCGTTCAGCGCGTTAAGGGCTGTGTCTTTGTGCTGTCTTATTGTGAGGAATAAAATGAAGATGATACCTACCAACTTTTATCGTTCTAGCTACCAACGATATACATACCACGCTGTTCGGCGTCATCTAACTAATGTTATTGGCAATACGATATTATTTTTAAATCTATGACCTCCTACTAATATGAATAAATAAATTACTAGAAATAAATCAAAATGCTACTAAACAACACTTACCTTTCTTCTTCTCTCGGCAATGAAAAAAAAGACAAGTTTTTATTTGTCTGTTGACTTTTGCACCCGTCCACTGCACAATAATGACGTGATTTCGACATTTCTAATGATTTCGTGATTTCGAAACGAAACGTAGTAGATGCGCGCACCGCACGCTCGCTCTGGCTGGATAGCGACAGCCCACTGTTACTTGTGCATTAACCGACACGCCAAGCGGTAGGCATTTAACTCGCGACCTTGAGCGAGTGACGAAGGCCTGACACGGCTCTTACCTAGGGCTGGGCTACACGATCGATTGTATCACCAACTAAACAGTTTAGTTGAGTTGGCCACGACGCGCGACGGACGGCCAACTCAACTAAACAGTTTAGTGAGTTGGCCACGACGGACGGCCAACTCAACTAAACAGTTTAGTGAGTTGGCCACGACGGACGGCCAACTCAACTAAACAGTTTAGTTGAGTTGGCCAAGCACGACGGACGGCCGATTTCTCGCGAACCCAACTGTTTAGTCGTTGAGGTTTTACGTGAGTTTATTCACGGACGATTGTTCAGTTGTTCGCTCTGCATAGTGTGACAGACTGACGGATGGACGGACAGACATCTGACCCAATTTATATGTGTCAGCATCGCTCGTTACGGAACCCTATAACCTTATGAATGTTTGCCTTACTTGGCCCATTATCGTGCAGAAAGGGGGAATTTGAAATAATAAGTACATACCACAGCTTTGGTACATACATAACACACGCTGTATCCCGAAAATCAGGGTAAGCAGAGTAATCGGTTTTGCGCTATAAGGGCTCTGGTAAATTACAGCACAACACCGACCACCACGTTTAGCACGGTATACGGATAAGACAACTATCAAGCAGCAAGTAAGGCACGAAGAACCCTCCTGCTGCATGACTAGGTGGAAGGACTGCGTCAGGGTGAGAAGTGGCTAGCCTGTCGCGCTTTAGCGCAGAATCTTGTCCTTATCCCTTAGTCGCCTCTTACGACATGCACGGGGAGAGATGCAGTGTAATGAGTGTAATAAAAAGAGATGAGATGTAAATAATTCATTCGGCTCGGCAAGGTCACGCAAAACAGTTCGGGGGTACTTACACAACTTTAATCCGGTTGAACGACCTTGTGTGACCTTGAAACACATCTGAATGGCATCCACATCCGGTTGGTGTTGCCATTGAATGAGCGGATGCTCACAGCAGCAAATAGAATAGCAGCTACCACACAGTGGCATTTGTTTGATCTTCGACAGTAATTTTTGAATTAAAAAAAAAAAAAATGCAAATCCTCGTTTCAGCGTCTTTATTGATCCAATTGATACTCGGGAAATATAGGCACACCGAAAGGATTTACAACATTTTTCCCAAGAAAAATGTGTGGCATTGCCTCGAATTCTTATGTAAACCCCGAGCACAACATGCAAAAAAGAAGAAGTACAATAATGTACATAACTAACCTATATAAACAACATTCAAACTGAACAATAAAAAGAAAACAGTAATAAAAACAAAACAGGACAAAATGATCTTGAAGTAGTTAAAAAAATCGAGGGAGTCTGCATGTACACATGCAGCCGTCAAACTTAGTTCGTGAATTTGATGTTTGCACAGTTTGAAAAAAAAAAATCGTAAAAAAATTTTTAACTTTGGTACTTTGGTAGCCCATATTGCCCCACCTAGGCTTCATACAAGGTTTTGTTTGAAGGATCGAATAAATTTAAATAAAACCTTTGTCTGTACGTTAAGAGTTTGTCTCGATATGCAGCGTTAACTACTAAAGCGCGAGAGGTGTTTGAAGTTTGCGTGTTTTCGCATTTTTCAAAACATGCCAACTTGAACTTGAATTTGGGCCGGAAGGGATGGAATGACAAAATACAAATGTATTACGTATTTGAAGTCGTCAGATGGATCTTTCATCCCACATATTTAGAATTATTGTACGTAGTCTGGTTGCTGAGTACTAAGCGTCGCAAAGTACAAAAAAAGTCTTAATTTTTTTTAATCGCACCCCCTTACCTGAGCCCAAAAACGTTCCATCAAATTTACGTCAAAAAATAATAAAGAAAACATTTTATAACGTTATTCTGTCATACATAATTGAATGTGAGACCTACCTACATCCTACATACATTTGTAATTTTATTTTATTTTACTTTGCACTGAACATTAGTCACAACACAATACGATACAATTTTTAACAAAGCAAAACAAAAGTCATAGTATAGTTTTATTGTTTGATATTATTATCAAAACATTTTATCCGCACATTCTAATAGCTGGGCGAGAAAGAACTGACAAGTAAATAAACCTGGCAAGCAAACCTGCCGCGGCGCGGCGCGGCAGTACGTTTTGTTTTTCAGAATTTGTAGTAATGTCAAAATAAAAATCCGTTTCGATTTATTTATTAATCCATTGGTCCATTAATCCAATCCACACGTCAAACATTATACTAAGGTATATCGAAATTACTCAAGTAATGATTATTTCTACTAATGCTCCTACTACGTACACAATGAATTTAATGTGAGACCTAAGTACATAGTTTATTTATTTATTTAATTTTAATGAAATCAACAGCATTACATTTAAAATATAACTAACATTATTTATACAAAAAGCAAAGCAAATTATAGAGTTCACTGATTAGAACAAAATTGCATACAGTTACTTTATTGTTCAAAAAAAAAATCGGGGGCGGGGGGGGGGGGGGGGGACTAACTATGAGCTGTTTGAGTTGACCTTGACCTACTACAATATTACATCGTGGCCTTGACCTAGAATTATGATGTGTTGGTCTATTTATTTATTCACTACATACTTGGGCGCCTCCGTAGGTAGACAGTGGAAGACGTCTCTTTTTATTGTTAGAGGACTGGCCTGCAACTATTTTTTTAATAAATAAAATAAAAATAATAGATATTAGTTTGTTGAAATGAAATTTAATATAATATAATTATTTTTCTATCTCTCCTATATGTTTGGTTGTTTCATTGCGGAATGAAAAAAAATTTAGTCAACACTTTATGAAATGTTTTTTAATATTTTATTTTTGTAAATTTATTTTTAGGTCTTTCAACAATAATTTAATGCGCACCATAGTACTCATCTTCTCCATCCTAAGGGATAGAGAAAATTTGCATTTATTAAAGAGGTTTACGCGGGATGATTTCTTTCACTCAAAGAGATTAAAAAAACTTTCACTGTAACGGGTCTGACAACTACGTTTGGGATTGGAGACCTTAGATTGGACCACCCTCCACTGATATCTAGAGAGAAAGAAAGAAAAATGATTTACAATTGCGGACGAAAAGGGAGCCCGACTCAGCTGATTCATTCATTATTCAAGATGGCGAAGCTGTTTTTCGGGGCACACTTTAAAAAAAAAAATGGGTTGTCTGTAAAGTTGGTTTACGGACGATAGTTTTACGTGATGATGTCATAAAGTAAATCAGTTCCGGCGGATATTTACCATGTAAAATTAATTTAAGTACATGATAAAAATGTGATAATAACTAATAAAAAATATGAGAAAATAACGACTATTAATTAAATTTAAAAAACCTACATAACGCCATCTACATGTTCAACGTTGCAACAATTACGTAACTGCTAAATCAAGTATACCGCTGGCTGAGGTATTTAATTTAATATTGACGCTAGATGTGGACGCTAGATGTCGCTCCATGAAATTCACATACTGTTGTCACATACTGTTGAGAAAATTTGCAGCGATAAGTAGACGGTCGATAGCCCGCGTGTATAACACGTCTGGTCAGTGATGGTGGCAGGGACCGCGGGTTCGAGGCTCGCAAAAGACGGAGAAAAATATTTTGTATTTCCTGCTATTGTATATGCCTCTCTATCGCGCTCTCGCTTGCACACACAGGTCTCTATCGCGCTCTCGCTTGCACACACAGGTTTAGATGGAACGTTACACTTCTTCGTGCGTGCAGCCGGTGTTCATCAATTTATAAGACGTGACATCATCACGTCAAAATCAATAAACAACTGAAAGCAAACAAAAACAAACATTATGGTAGCATCTCAGGATACCATAGATACCGTCACTGGATACTGACAGTAATAAACGAAGTTCCTATTCGTTTGGTTGCCATCTTTAAAAAAAGAAGAAGACAATAATATACGAGAGTGACAGAGATAGGCATTGTAATTGGGGTAAAATAGTATCCCTATAATATAGTCTGTGGCGCCACCGATGTGTGCCTACTCACAGAGCATCAAATGCGCGCGCCCCTCCTAGAGGCGCCCTGAGCGCGATTTCTCTACAACGCGGTTGAAGCCTGTGGGCGTGGCCTATGACTTACATATGTGTGTTGTGCGTGTGCATTTGTTTTGTGCGTGTGCCTAACTTGCTCCTCTTTGTGTGTAGTGTCGATACTAGCACACACACACACATACGAAGCGCTAGCAGCACTGCGTGTAGTTTTTGGGTTTCAAATATTATCGCTTAGGGCGTCTCTAGTAGGGGGCGCGCGCGGTAGGTATTTGATGCTCTGTGGTGCCTACTATTATCAATTCGGTAACCCAAAATGAAATCCTGAAAGCTTATATTATCTATCAATCATACGACAAGGCTGTACGGTATTTGCATCTTCGTCTTCTCTAAAACACAACAACAAAACATTTCATTACAGAGAGCGAGGTGGTTATCAATTAGTATATAATATTCTTTATTCGTAGTATGCGCGTTTTTTTAACCTCTACAATTTGATTGGTTTTAATGACTAAATACTAGGTCGGGTCATAAATTCTGTCACAAATACTTTATTAAATAAATTGTATGACTTTTTATGTTAGTTTAAAATATATATAAGGTCTTTCAAAATTAGTTCATAGTACGCTAAGGCGCGGTTGTATATCGGAAATAGATCACTTTTAAAGAACAGAGAATTTTTTTTTTACAAAAAAATAATTTTTTTATTTAAAATGTAAAAAAAAATTTTTTTTCTTAATCGTTTCAGTTTCATGCCAGGAACTAAAAAGTCTTCCAACACAGATATCTTTCTTTCAGAAATTGTGAAAAACCACAATTTTAGAAAAATATTAGTAATGGAATAGAAAGAATTTAATTTTTTTTACCAACTTACACGTGTTACATCATAATGGTAATGCAGACTTTTTTGTTACTCTTATGAAACTGAATCGATTAGGCTATAAATATCAACCACCTATTTTTTTATTTAAATACATAAAACAAAAATGACATAAAAAAAAGCCCAAGGTCCAAAAAATTTTATATAGGTTTTACTCCCTATATGATACAGAACCCCCCCTTAGCGTACTATGAACTAATTTTGAAAGACCTTATATATGAAAAGAAAGGCAGATTAAAGTAGATTCATTAAAATTATTCGAAAACCCCAGATTTTGAATACAGACTCTCAACCTGCCTGGCCAGTTGTCGATCGCAGCACGCACGAAGTTGATGTCTTTATCAGCCGCTGCTTTGATCAGGGATGCTTTGAGAGACTCCAAATTCTGGCGAGGATTAGCGCAGACTTTCTCCTCCAAATATTGTCATATTCTGTAATCCAATGGTTTCAAGTCTGGACTGGAGGAGGGCCATTCTTGGTGCCTGATGAAATCGATTCCATGGGCGGTCAGCCAATTTTGCGTGCTTGCCGCTCTATGAGCTGGCGCAGAATCTTGGTCGTGTACCCAGTGTCTGTTTTCGAACATTTTGTGAGAAAGATGTTCCACAATGTTCGAAAGCACCGTATTTTGGTAGACAACGGCACTGATTTTTACACCTTTCTCACAGAAAAACACCTCAGTTAGGCCTGAATATGAGACTTCAAGCCAAACCATGAATGATGAGGAATGATGTCCCCGCTGAACTCTCGGGATAGGCCTGCCCACTTCTTCACTGTTATGGGCATAAACTTTATCATTTTCTTTGTTGTATTGTAACTTTTTTCAAGGTATCAACAAATTTTGTCTGAAAAAAGGATTTCGCGGTACTTTTTTCCCGCGTACCGCCCTAACAAAGTCCGAGATCTCATTATCCTTATTTTTTTCAGACCAAAATGACCAAAATGTCATATTTTCTTTCGATAAGCTCATAGTCCCAGGTGTTCATTGAATACTCTTTTAACCGTGGTTCTGCTTAACCGCATCTGCAGAGCTAAAAATTTTTGCTTGCGCACAGCATTTCGTTGGATTCGCGCCCTCATTGCCTTGATGACCGCCGGTGCCCTAACCGTACGAGGCCGGCCACTCCTCTTGGGATGTTCGAAGCTCGAATCTTCACGGAATCGTTTGATTGTACGTTAAACAAACCTCAGTGTTATTTTTAATTTTTTTTAGAAGTTTGAAAATCTCAGTTGGCGCTTAACCGCAGCGGTGCAACGCAATAACTGCGATTGTGTCTTCCTTTTGCGTCCACTCCATGTTTTAAAATGGAGTATTTTTTTATTTTTAAAGACGCAAAACGTTCCTCTTTCAAAATCAATCAAAACATTTCTGGCCAGTATTCGAAATTTGAAAATAATAAGGTTGTGACAGAACTTATGACCCGACTGCGTGTAAATGTTTTGCTCATGCAACTTCTATATAGACGGAACTTTGGCATAAATACACGAGTGATTGCCAAAAAAAAAAGTGGTTATATTCTCTGTGGTATCTGTCGACGGTGACGCCATTAGGCTCTGCTCACAGATAAATAAAATAATGTATATGCTCTGCTGACGTGTGGTGTGTGATGGTTGCAGGGAAAGGCGGGAGCAGGAGCAGATGGAGCAGCTGGAGAAGCAGCAGAAGGAGAAGGAGCGGGAGCGCGAGCGCGCGCGCGACAAGCTGAAGGCGGAGCGCGAGAAGCAGGAGCGCGAGGAGCGCGAGCGCGAGCGCGGCCGCGAGGAGAAGCTGCTGCAGAACGACTCCGCCACCAAGCTCGTGCGCAAACACTTCGAGGAGTCGCTGCGGCTCGCCAACGAGAAGGTTAGCACTCACCTACTCATCATTCCACGAAAACAGTTAACGCTAAGAGAATTGATATAACAGATTTAATGGCTTTTACTTTAGCGCATAATTGATTATTCATTTAGTTGAGTTAACGAACCCGAGACGTGTCTGTGCGTCTGTGTAAAATGTCTGTCCGCGAGTAGCGACGTTTACTCGTAGCGACAGCGAGCCAGTCAGTAGCTTGCGGCGAGAGGCGCGTGCTCGCCAGGTCACTAACGATTGAAGCAGTTGTATGGGTTTCCTGTGCAGAGAGACCGCGTGTCGTGGAGTATCATCCACAACCTGACGCCGCCTCCGGCGCGCCCGCCCGAGCAGCACGAGCGGCTGCGCGCGCCGGACCCGCGCGACCGCGCCTACTACCCGGCCGCCGCGCCCGCGCCGCCCCCGCCGGCGCACCACCATCGCGCGCCGCACCACAAGCAGCAGCCGGCGCCCGCGCCAGCGCCCCCGCCCTCCGCCTCACACCACCCCGGCCTGCCGAAGGCCGAGCCCAACTTCGCGCCCTACGGCTACCCCTCCTACCGCGCGCCGGCCTACGACAAGCTGAAGCCGGAGGCGCCGCACCTGCCGGCGCCGCCGCCCCTCGTGCAGGAGCCCAAGAACTCGGTGATCGTGAAGCACGACGCCAAGCCGCAGATACACCTCGAGCAGAAGCACGCGTACGCCAAGAGTCGCGGCTCCGGCGGCGAGCCCGGCCACTACCTCGCGTCGCGGCCCTTCCGCACGGCGCACTCGCCGGTGCACGCGCCGCACCCCTCGCACCCGCAGCACCCGCCGCTCCAGGCCTCGCCGCACGCCGCGCTCCCGGCGCACGACCCGCCCAAGCCGCGCCCGCGCGCCTACCAGCCGCCGCCGCCGCGCTCCCCCGCCTACTACTGCGCGGCGCCTCCGCACCGGCCCAAGGTCTCCTCGCCGGCACCGCCGCACATGTACGGCAAGCCGAGCCAGGCGGACCAGCCGCCGCTCCCCTACCCGCCGCCCTCTGCCTACTCGCCGGTGCCGCGCCACCACCTCCCGCCCCCGCCGCCGGCCCACTCGCACGCGCCCGAGCCGCGCACACAGCCCGCCGCGAGCCGGCTCGGCTCCGAGCCCTGCCAGACGCAGCCGCTCGACCTCGGCGTGACGCCGCGCGACGACCCCGAGCGCTCGCCGCGCCGCCGCGCACCCTTCGAGCCCCTCCGCGACGCGGTCGACCCCAAGCGGAGACGTCTCGACTCGGAGCCGACGCCGCCCAGTGCCAGCGCGGCCGCCGCGGTGTCGGCGCGCGCGCCGCTCGGCTCGGACCCGGTCCCGCAGGCGCCGGGCCCGCCGTGCGACGTGCGCGTACCCTCCGCCGACGGCTCCGTCGAAACTCCCGAGAAGGCCGCCGGCGCTTCGCCTGCGCCCTCGGTCACGCCGGCCGCCAGCCCGGCGCCCGCCTCTAGTCCGCCCGCCCCGACGCCGCCCCCGGCGCCGGCGCCCACGCCGCCCGCCTGCCTCTCCAACAACGACGCCGACACGCCGGCCAAGACAAACTCCCCGGCGCCGGCACCTAGTCCAGGATCCAACTCGCGCGACACCGGCGCACCCGTCCGACACCTCGGCAAGAAGGCGTGGCTCCAGCGACACGAGACCGCTCCCGTCGGCGAGGGCGACCGCTCCGGCGGCGGCGGCGTGTGCGTCACCCTGCCCATGGCGGTTGCGGCGCGCGTCGAGCCCGAGGAGACGAAGGCGGCGACCCCGCCGCCGGCGCCCGCCAAGTCGGTCCTGCACCGCGTCGGCTCGATGGCCGTCAACAGCATAGGCAGAACGAAAACACCGAAGGCGCGGAAACCCGCAAAGGAGACTAACGGAAGACTGGAGGACGCGCGCGACGGCGAGGACAGCTCGAGCTCGGACCGCGACGCCGTAGAGCGCGCGCCGCCCAAGAGGAAACCGCCCAAAGCGAAACGGAGAAAGGGCGGCGGAGGCCGCAAGGCGTCCGACGAGCCCAAGAAGAAGAAGGCGTCCGAGAGCGGCAGCGACAGCGACAAGGAGAGCGACGGCGACAAGGACTCGGACTCGGGGTCCGGAGGCGGCGGCGGCGCGAGCGGCCGGCGCGGAGGCGGCCGAGCGCGCGGGCGGCGCGCGCGCGGCTCGGGCGGGTCGCGCGGCGCCGCCGGCGGCCGGCGGAGAGACGAGCCGCCGGCGCCGCGCCGCACGCCGGCAGCCGCGCGCCTGCGCCGCACCGGCGAGTCCTTCCTGCAGAACGGCAACTGCACGGAGGTTGCGCCGCGGCTCACCAAGTGCCGCGAGTGCCGCTGGTCGCCGCACCAGCGCGACAAGGACATGCCCAACATCTTCTGCCGCTTCTACGCCTTCCGCCGCTTGCGCTACGCCAAGAACGGCCAGCTCGCCATCGCCGGCTTCTCCGATCCCTTCAATGATCCCGAGGAGGTAAGATGCGCCGCATTTCCATATTGCCCGTCTTTATAGTTCCGGTCGGCGGTCCGGTTTCACTTTGCTAAATTGTCAAATACATACATACATATCACACACGCTGAATCCCGACAATCGGGGTATCGTTATCGGTGCTGTGCTGCAAAAACTCTGGTCAATTACCGCACAACACCGACCACCACGTTTCGCAAAGTATTCGAACAAGATTAAATCGATCAAGCAGCAAGTAAGGCACGAAGACCCAGCTGCTGCATGAGTCGGTGGAAGTACCGTGCCAAGGTGAGAGGTGGCGAGCCTGTCGCCCTTCAGCACGGCATCTTGTTCTTATCCCTTAGTCGCCTTTTACGACATGCATGGGGAGAGATGCAGTGGGGATATTCTTTTTAAGTACCGGCCCCACACGGTACGTCAAATTGTCAAATCTAACTTAATAACTTGATTTGTCCTTCGTCGTGATCTCATTGTAACGATGATACACAGAATCATTCTGAGAACGTTGGAGCAGAGGGGTTAAATGTAGCGTCGGTTGCAGGAGGACAAGAAGCTATGGCTGAACTCTTCTGGCGCGGCGGACCTGGACATCGAGATGAGCTGCTTCCTGCTGCGAGAGATCGGCGACCAGTTCTGCCAGCTGCTGCAGCAGGAGCTGGAGGCCCAGTCGAACCACCTTAACGACGGTCCGTTCATATCCTTCTTGTTGTCTGGACTCGTTCTCCGCGCCTAAGCCCGCTCCTGTGCAGGCCTTTTGCGCGTCCCACGGCCTTACTCCAACCAGCCGAGTTCTTCCAGGAGGCGGCACACTCTCCTTGGGTCTTGGCACGCCTCTCGAAGTGTAGTAGGGCCTCCCAGCTCCTTCGCCCTTATGTCTGCCAACTCCTCGCACTCCAGCAGCACGTGGGTGGGTGTCTCGTCCGCCTGCAGGCATGCTCTGCACAGTGGACTGTCCGTTACTCCAATTACATAGAGGTGTCTGTTAAGTGTACATCCGTTCATATCCACTACTCACTTATCCATTTGTCGGTGCACTCCAAGGGGGGGACTCAAAACGCCTTTATGAGTCCCTCCAAGGGGGGGGCTGGACCGCACTCAATGCGCATCACCGGGACCAAATTGGTGGTATCCCGGCAGCGGGCCTCACGATCTTCAAATGATTGTCCCATGATGAAGTCGTGACACAGTGTGGTGTGGGTGCTATGGCCGCAGGGCTGGTGCGCTCGGGTCAGTGGGGGGTGAATAGTTATCCATTTGTCATTGTTTCACATCACTGACCATTCACAACTCAACGATGTCATTGATCAACAACTCACTGACTATATTCAAAGCACAGTATTATTGGAACTTTTTTATAAATTTTTGTATTGGACGAAGGCTATTTTTTGCTCAATGCACAATACATACAAACACATCGTAACATTATTCCTAAATTGTGTAATACTACGACTTGTCCGAGTGTACACAGGAACCTCGATGTCAGCCTCGATAGCTCAGTGGTGCAGACAGTCGACTGTCGCTATTGATGGTTAAGCAACGCTGGGCGCGGTCAGTTTTTGGATGGGTAACCGCTCGTCCGTTGGAGGCTGACCGCGGTTCGGATTCCACGTAAAACTGTAGGTCCCTTCCCTCCTCACCTTACTAGGTGGTAGGGTTTATCCCGGCCGTGCTGGTACCAACGCACTGAGCGAAACGTCGGTCGAAACGGCTATGCAAATAGTTCGTGTTTTCCGTCCAGTTCAGTGTAGGCCCACGTGAAATGAAGGGAAGCGCTGAGATGGCGCCTAGTTCACCCGGTGTTATGCCAATCGTGTCAGCACAGAAGAGAGATATAGGGCTAACGCCCAGAAGCGACACGAGCCTGTGCGTGTGAGTTTAATTGATCTATAGATACGCACGGAGATGCGTATGTAGCTTGAGCCCGCTTTGAACGATAGGGTTGGTAAACGCAGAGTACGGGTGGAATGAGCGAGCGAGAGAGTTCGGTTCGAGAAAGAGAAAGATGAACTGCGGGCGAACGCGCGAGATGGCCGACCGCTCTCACGTCTCGGTTTGCTCGGTCGCATGTTTGTACAATGCATTTCCACACCATCTTTATTTAGTTGCACATCTATATAGATTTTAATCACTCATTAAATAATTTCAATGTCTTCAACGAAATTACGCCGCGACACCGCATCGCTTGCTAAACGAAATGAACAATAAATGCTAGCTAGCAGCAGCCCGCGCGACGAGTCACCTCCCGTGAGGTAGTCCGACCGTTCCCGTCGACCCGCACCCACCCCGGAACACACACATGCGCACGCGCGGTTGCTTACACACTACATTCAACCGTGTCGCCGGCCTGGTGTCAGTTTCTATAAATAAATAAATCAGTGTTTGTAATGTGTGTGTGTGTGTGTGCGTGTGCGCAGACAAGAGGATAGCGTGGAAGCGGGTGGTGCAGGGTGTGCGCGAGATATGCGACGTGTGCGAGACGACACTCTTCAACTTCCACTGGACCTGCGGCAAGTGCGGCTTCGTCGTCTGCCTCGACTGCTACAAGGTGAGCCCCGACAACTAGATTATATACTTATGTATGTATATTTATTTGTATATAATATTCTATGTATTTAGTAATTGAAGACATCAGGTGACAAAGGTGCTTTGTAACAAAAACAAAAAGCTGAGAAAATTGAAGTCTATGGTTTACCTACAATTTCGTGTACATAACACCTTCACCACTTGAATAACTCCTATTTCCGTCGTGATTCCGGATTTTCTGTCAGTGCTACTTGAATAATATAGGCACTAAGCAGAAGTTGTTATACCTTCATCTACGGTAAGAAATGCATTTCTAAAAAAATTTTACATAATACCTTCGTCCACTCACATCTTCAATTTATATGTATTAAGCTGGGACTCCACAGCGGCGCACGGATGTGCACGCACACGCATGGCCTAGCCAAGCACACGGATGCGCGTGTACGTGGGCGACTCCACAGCCAGCTATGCCGAGCCACGCGCTTCATTTGTTGGAACATTTCAAACGAAGCGGACGTGCCTACTGGCGTACTACCTATGGCGGAGGCGGCGCAAGCGTTGATTTTACTCGATCTCGACAGTTCTTCCGACGATAGTGACAGTGACACCGAATACAACGAAAATTTACCCAAAAGAAAACATCGATTTTGGCTTGAAAGTCATATCGTGCGCAGAGAAGCGTGCGTGCGCGGGTGGAGGGGAGCGAGCTGCGTGGGTCTGGCTTCGCTCGCCTAGCAAAGCCAAACACACGCGTAGCCGTGGGTGTGACGTCACACATCCACGCAGCTGCACGCAGCTCGCAGTGGAGACGCCTCCATATAAATCCATAGGAGGCGAATCTAGACACACGTGCGCAGCGTGGCCGTGCGCCGCAGTGGAGTCCCCGCTTTAAACATGTATGGCATATATTTTACTAGCATGTACTTATATGTATTGTTGATAAGTATTCTTATTATTATTTTATCTTCAATTGTCACGCTCAACTCTTTTATTACTACCTACTTACATTCCACTATATTATCGAATCTCAAACATCCAAAGGTTGACTGTAAGAAATCTCTGTAAGGGATAAGTCCGCCTTTGCACCTTATTTAAATTTTCCAATGTATTTGTTACTGTTTAATGTTTACTGGAGCAATACAGAATATTCTATCTAACATAATTTTTTTTTTATCTAATCCCGTATGGGTGGCTGAGTCAGAGGGGCCAAAGCACATGCTCCGACCAGCCAATATCACCTCCGAGAAGGTAGGTGCCATACCGGAGACTTCCCTGGATTGCTGGCTATACTGGAATAGAGGGGAACACAACCGAGGCTGCTATGCGGCAATATTACATCCAGTACGGTGGTAGCAACCCAGTCGGCTACAATTTGAGCCTACCACCTAGTAAGGGGCAAGGGAAGGGACCTACAGTTTTACACCGGTTCCGAATGGTGAAGCAGCAGGTGTAGGTATGGACGTACATTTTTTCGTCAGAACTCGTCGGTACACGGCGACTGGATTCGAACCTCGGACCTCCCGCATGAGAAGCCGATGCCCAAACCAATCGGCCACCCGCCGCTTAAATTAATATGTAAGGACCTCGGACCTTCCCCGCGGCAGCGTAACACGATATTTGTATAAACGTACAAATGCCATTTGTTACCAACCAATCAGAGCGCGATACCGCCCGATACCACCCAATCAGAGCGCCGCCCCCTCCGCTACCCGCGGAGCTCGGCGACGCTGTTTCTCATATAAGCATTGGACAGTCTGACGTCCAAACCTATTTAAGTGTTCTTGATGAGGCCGCTCGCTGTATTTGAAATGAAAAAAAAAAATTAAAATTGAAAAATATACTTTATTGCACAAAAAGTGACAAAAGGCGGAGATGGAGAGAAAGAGATGTACCTATTTGTGCGTGCTCTTGTTCACTGCTATTTGTATATAGAATATAATATACAAATAAATATACCTACATACATGCTTGTCCATCCAGGTATGGAAACAAAAGGTTTTTTTTAGGTTTTTTGGGAATGCAACAGCAACGTTCATGAAACGTTCACTGCGGTGGAACGACAAATCTGTCATCAAAAATGCACATTGGTGATGGCGAAAGAGTTGCTATAATGCTTGCGTGCAGTGTCTGATGTGCAATATTTGTGTTGTTGCAGTCACGATCATCAGGCGACTCGTCTCCTGCCGCGTCGCCGGGAGCCGGCGCTGCGGGAGCGGGCGGCGCGGGCGGCGGCGCGGAGGGTGCGGGCGGCGGCGGCGGCGGGGCGGTGGAGCGCGACGCGCACGGCTGGCTCACGTGCACGGGCGGCTCCAACGGGCACTCGCCGCGCAAGCTGCTCCTCACGCAGATAGCGGCCGGCTCCGCGCTGGAGACGGTCGCGTACCGGGCGCACCGCGCGCGCGCGCTGTGGGGCCTGCCCGCCTGCGCCGCGTGCCCGCCCGGCGCGCGCAAGCCCGCGCTCGACCTGCAGCTAGCCGCCGCCGCGCGCCAGCTGCTGCGCGACGCCATACAGCAGGTGCGCACCTTGTCACAACCACTACTCATCTACTGTCAGCGCGTACGTTCGTGGCCTCCGGCAGGAATGAGAGAATGGAATGTATAGTGTTGTGAATCAATCTCTGAAAGTCACGACATTTACGAGACCTCTTTTTATTTATGACATTAAATTATTTATCTAATAAGGTTTTATTGCGTGGTTGAAGTACAAAGACAAAACGGGGATACTTAATAGTTTAAAGATCTATCGGCCTCCGCCCGCAGAGGCCACGAACGTGCGCGCTAACAGTAAGTATGTCTAGTCAGGTGTCAACTTGAGGAAAAGATGCGAAAGTGATGACACGATTTATTCAATGACATAAAAGCGGGATCGCCTTTTCCGTTGGCTGATTCTAGCTTTATTGAAGCTTTATAGAAGTTTATAGCTTATTGAAAGTAGTTCTAGACTGCCAGAGTAATCAGTCAAATTGTAAACAGACTCTCCATAGCAATGATATTATAAGTTAAAAGGAGGTAGATAGGTTATCTGAGCTCCCAAGCGGCATATTAAATACAAGACCACAGTACTGTCTGAAGTTAGTCGCCCACCAACTACGCACGCGTTCGGACCGCTAACCACGAGCCGGCAGCCGCTGACACATCGAAATTGCCGTCGTGTGTAATGAGATTCTGCACTAATTCTAATAATTGGAATAAGACTATTCGAGTCGGCGCATCACTTCATAGTTCTTCCTGTCAACTTTTCAAGGACGTGCCATGTGTGAGCACTGAATGTCATATAGATAACCTATCTTTCCTAAAATATCATTGCTCCATAGTGTCACAATTGTGCACAATGCTAAAGATACCGTTTCCCTCATTGCAGAACATCAAAAAGGAGGAAATAAAAGAGGAGAACCCGACCAACGGCTCTTCCCCCGTCAAGACTGAGAACGGCAAGAGCGGCGCCGGCGGCGGCGCGGCGCTCAGCTGGCTGGCGGACGTGCCGCTCGACCCGGCGGCCGTCAAGAACGAGCGCTCCGACTCTACCAGCTCCTCCGACTCGGAGGGGGGCACCTTCTCCACCCTGCGCGAGCTCCTCATCCGGCCCGCGCCCGCCGAGCCCGACCAGCAGCCGCGCAAGAAGCACAAGAAGAACAAGGACGTCCTAGAGGACGTCATATCGAGCGTCGTCGACTCCAAGCCGGAGGAGAAGAGCGCGGAGGAGGACAGCAAACCTCTCGCGCTGAACGAGTTTGTGAAGAAGCGCTATGCGAAAGGGGGCGCGCGCGGGCGCGAGGAGCTCCCGATCATCATGATGACGCTGACGGAGTCGCGCCTGCTGTACCCGGACGTGCCGCACGCGTGGCTCTGCGACGGCAAGCTGCTACACCTCACCGACCCCAACCACGCGGGCAACTACAAGCCCTTCCAGGTTAGTAACCTAACCTGACATAACCTTATTCACTATTATTAGATATCATTCGCTTGGTGTCTGTTGTGTTCCTGAGCTGTCTCTGAAGAGTTATTAGAGGGATTAGGGAGTCTTCCAACGGGGATTGTACAAATGATCCGACTTCATGGCACCACTAGTTCCCTTTCAGCAGCTACTCCATCCGTAACGAGCGCGAGTCGCGAACTTTTTTGATAGTTTGCTAATGGTTAATAATGCGTAATGTTTGTGGACAGGACCAGTGGAAGCGCGGGCAGCCGGTGCTGGTGTCGGACCTGTTCACGCTGCTCGACAAGAGCCTGTGGACTCCGCAGAGCTTCTCGCAAGACTTCGGCGACACGCGCACCGACCTCGTCAACTGCGCGTCCGGCCTCGTCGTGCCCAACCAGCCCGCGGCCAAGTTCTGGGACGGCTTCGAGCTGGCCGCGCGGCGGCTGCGCGACGAGCGCGGCGCCCCCATGGTGCTCAAGCTGAAGGACTGGCCGCCCGGCGAGGACTTCGCCGAGCTGCTGCCGTCGCGCTTCGCGGACCTCATGAACGCTCTGCCGCTGCGCGAGTACACGGCGCGCGCGGGGCGGCTCAACCTCGCGGCGCGGCTGCCCGAGTGCTTCGTGCGGCCCGACCTCGGCCCCAAGATGTACACGGCGTACGGCGGCGCCGGCGGCACCACCAACCTCCACCTCGACGTGAGTGACGCCGTCAACGTAATGGTGCACGCGAGCTCGCCCTCGGACGCGCCGGAGCGCGCACGCGAGGCGGCGCGCGCCGCGGACGAGGCGGGCGCGGACGTGCTGTCGCGGCGGCGCGCGCGGCTCAAGCAGGCGGGCGCGCTGTGGCACATCTACGCGGCGCGCGACGCGCACAAGATCCGCGACTTCCTGCTGTCGGCGGAGGTGGAGCGCGGGGGCCGGCCGCGACCGCAGCACGACCCCGTGCACGACCAGACGTGGTACCTGGACGCGGCGCTGCGCGAGCGGCTCTACCGCGAGTACGGCGTGGAGGGCTACGCGGTGCTGCAGTGCCCCGGCGACGCGGTGTTCGTGCCGGCGGGCGCGCCGCACCAGGTGCGCAACCTCCTCGACTGCATCAAGGTGGCCGAGGACTTCGTCTCGCCGGAGAACGTGTCGCGCTGCTTCGAGCTGGCGCACCAGTTCCGGCGGCTGTCGCGCCAGCACGCCAACAAGGAGGACAAGCTGCAGATAAAGAACATCGTGTACCACGCGGTGAAGGACTCGCTCTGCTGCCTCGAGGGCGCGCTCTTGCCCCAACCTCCGACTCCGCGCACTGTGATCTAATAACACTTAGTTTTTGTTTTCGTTCGATCGCCGATTATTTCTGTTATATCGTACCTTTGATCTCAACGTCGATTCGTTATTAATGTTAAAGTGTTACGGGCTAGGTTCCGCATTTATCATAAGTGGGGGTGTGTGAGAGTGGAGTGTGGGGGGTAGAGGAGAGTGCAGGGAGAGTGTGGAGGAGAGAGGGCGCGGCGCGGCGCGGCGCTGGACGTGCAATGTAAAGTTAGTCTGATTATCGTGATATCGTCGAGAAGTGGATAATATGTTTTATGTTCCTTAACCGAGATACAAATAAACATTTCCGGTTGTAATACCGCTTAGTAGATAATATATCAATATGTATTGTGTATATTGTTTATTCGGATTCCATCGAGTACACGTTAAGCCGAGGTAAACGTTTAAGTGAAGCGCGGGCGATGCGGGTTCGCTCGCGCCCTGTACATTGTTCGATCGACGTGTACATAAGTTCTCCTATGTTATGTTACGTTATGTTATAATTTTCACATTTCGGTTGGTACATGTGTTACAAGTGTTAGTCTATCGAAATATGAGACAATTTGCTTTCGTCCTTATTGCTGACCTGTGCGTAGGCGGAACTGTTTTTTTGTACTGTGTATATTATGTAAGGTTATAAGTTGGAATAAAAAAATGTTTATATAATTTGAATTTATTTACTCTAACCTCATCATTTTCAGGTTGAGTAAGCCATCAACAACAAGAGTCGACTGAGGCTTTCGAAATAAATAATAAAATATAATAAAGGCACAATAATTTGGGTTCAGTCGTATGTTTCCATGGCCAATGACATAAATAATTTGACGAAATAATCTGCATTTATGACCTACCACCTTACCTACCTACTTTCTGATGACCCAAGTCAGCCTCGGCAGCTCAGTGGTGCGGTCAGTTATTAGATGGGTGACCGCCCGACCGTTGGAGGCTGACCGTGGTTCGGATTCCACGTTAAACTGTAGGTCCCTTCCCTTCTTACCTTACTGGGTGGTAGGGTTTATCCCGGCCGGGTTGGTACCACCGCACTGAGCGAAACGTCGGTCGAAACAGCTATGTAAATAGTTCGTGTTTTCCGTCCAGTTCAGTGTAGCCGGCGCGAAATGAAGGCAAGCACTGACATAGCACCTAGTTCACCCGGTGTTATGGGCTGACATCACGGATGTTGTAGGTGATGTAGCCAACCGTGTCAGTTTCCATAAAAAAAAAAAACCCAAAAGATTTTCGACATTATGAAAAAGTGGTTCCGCACTGGATAGATTGGAGAGGCTTGTATCCGGTAGTGGACCTGGATACAAACACGCTGCTGGTGCAAAGGTTATTTCTTATGTTCATTACTTTCTGTTGACCCAGCACTATCACAGCGAAATGTACAGTGGTTCGGTGTACAGTGGCGTCTAGCACAAAATATTGCTTCCATCTAAGTTTTTACAAGAAAAAAAAACAAAATCCTGCCAGAAAAAAAAAATCTTGACATTCATAGTTAATAAATAAATAAGCATTTATCCAAAGAGAATATACCTAACCACTTAATATATCGTGATATATCGTAGTAAGAACAATTTATTGTTCTTATGCGCAAAACCAAAGAGGATCCTAACATCAATCGTAAGCTAGGCGTCCATTAGCGGCGGATCGGGTCGGGTCGGGTCGGGGCGGAACGGGCTGCATCGCATACGTTGTGTTGCGTCCATCTTACGGGGCGCGGCGGATCGGCTAGGCGGATTTTTTGCTTCAGACGTTATCTGCTGCTCAGCAAGTGCGTTCGTTGTACACAATGGGTAGCTCCGATGAAGAAATTTTGTTGTTTCAAATTGTTTTTGAAGAAAAACAGTTAAATGAAAATAAAAAACGAAGAGAGCATAAGGTGTGGGTGCGTGAGGTGCGTTGCATATATGCAAGAAAATAAATTATATAAGAAGGTATTTGGCTCTCCTAGATCGGACAGCTCTTTATACTGTTGTACTAAAGAAATAGGAAGTGTCTATTCGCAGGTATACCTGCATGCAGGTATACCTGCGAATAGACACTTCCGTGTCGTACTCACTAGTCACAGTCAGCCTTGTCAACCTGCGTTGGTCTGTTTTTTGCATGAATTTCTAAATTATTTGAGCTAGCACGAGTCAATCCGACAATCAGATGCTGCAGTCGTGTCATCCATCACTCCAGATTTAACGCCATCTAGTGATAAGTAGTATAACTGAATACACACCGCCATCTTGCTTTCACTAGCTGAACATATTAGCGACCTCTAGTGGTGAATAGTACAACTAAAAGCACACCGCCATCTCGAGGTCACTAGCGGAGCATACTAGCGACATCTAGCAGTGAATAGAACTATTAATGAAATCCATAATAATATATATATATATATATATAGCTTAGGATTTTAGCGCCATCTAGAGGTTATTGTGAAAACTAAGATGAAACTACCTTTGATGTCGACACTTGAAGCAAATTTTAAACCCAGCCGACCAATCCCAGTCGACTTCAAAAGTCACCGCCGCCAGGGCGGAAGGTATCGTGCTCTCAGCCTACGGCCGAGGCTATTCCAATCAGATTTTTGTCTGGTTTGGAAGGCTCCATTCGATCCTATGGCTGGACGTTCGCGTTAAGCCGTCTGGAGTAGGTATATTTCGTCGCTTGAGCTTTGGCTGCGCTTTGGCACAGGCTGGGGTAAATTTCGGAACATACAAAATGTTGCAGTTACGGGGCCTCGATCAGCTATAATGATCCTGCAGTATTTTTTTTTTATGGAACTTGACACGGTTGGCTACATCACCTACAACATCCGTGATGTCAGCCAATAACACCGGGTGAACTAGGTGCCATGTCAGTGCTTCCCTTCATTTCATGTCGGCTACACTAAACTGAACGGAAAACACGAACTATTTACATAGCCGTTTCGACCGACGACGTTTCGTTCAGTGCGGTGGTACCAACCCGGCCGGGATAAACCCTACCACCAAGTAAGGTAAGAAGGGAAGGGACCTACAGTTTCACGTGGAATCCGAACCACGGCCAGCCTCCAACGGTCGAGCGGTCACCCATCCAAACACTGACCGCGCTCAGCGTTGCTTAACAACAGTTGACTAACCAACCGCACCACTGAGCTACCGAGACCTCGACCGAGACTGACGAATTTTCTTATCCCTTAGTCGACTTTTACGATATGCGACGGGGAGAGATACAGTGGGGCTATTCTTTTTAAGTACCGACCCCACACGGTACAAGTATTTCGAGTCGGCATTAGATTATTAGATTAATCGGGATGGTTGTTAGCTATGTTTGTAATTAAGTAATCAAACAATTAATTATCTTAAAAATTTAGCGGATTTGTATGCGGTTTTCTTTAAAAAGGTTGAAATAAAAGTTAAATTAGAAATTTAAAATAAAGGCCCGACCCTTAAAAAGTCAAAAATAATTTCCGTTTACTTACTTGAAGGAGTCGGTTAAATTTCTAATTTATGTCATGAGCAGTACCTCCCGCAGTCCCGCCACGTACGTACGCCATACTAACGCACGCTATCAAAAATATCTACTGACATTTAGTGAACATAACATAATGTGGACTAACTCTCTATATAATAAAGCTTTATTATTTACTCGTTAGCTTTCCCTGACAAAACCGGTTGTCAAGTCAGGTACAACAATGACCAAACGTAATGCAGCGAGCTCTTTATGTGATGTGATGTCAGCGCTCGGAATCATAAATCTAGAAACTCATTGGGCCCACGTACGCCACACACGCAAATCTGGGCGCGTCGGTCTCCATACATTTTATATGGAAGAGTGCACGCAGTTTCATTGCCGCCCACGCCGCGCCACCCTACGCTACGCGACACACTGCGTGCTGCACTCTTCCATATAAAATGTATGGAGACCGACGCGCCCACGTACGCGTGCGTAGCGTACGTGGGCCCAATGAGTTTCTAGCTTTATTCGCTTCCAGCAAGCAATCGATTCTAAAAGTGCAAGTACTCTTGTAGAATCATGTCCGATCGATCATGTATCCTCCCTCACCTCATATAAATGACACTGATTGCAAAAAAAATAAAAAATAATCATGTAAGTCATACGCGCACTTCACTAAATTGCACTTTTTAATGAAGTATTAGGTATTATTTTATTTTCTATCTTATTGAAAACTGTATTTTCTATCGATTTTACGATCTTGAAAAAAAAACTTTATTATGAATTAATCCAAGCTTGACCCTTTTTTAAATTTCCGTACCCCGTACGGAAGCTTATTTATTAGTTATTCATCGTCCGTCCGTCCGTTTGTCCGTCTGTCTGTCCGTCCGTCCGGTGGCTGTATCTTTGGAACCGTAGAGCTAGATGGTTGAAATTTTCCCAGAATAGGTATGTGTCTGCCGAGAACTACAACCATTGACCGTGAAAGGGCGTTTTTAGGGCGTTTCAGTTGGAAATAGCTGAAAATAATACCTAAATTCTTTTCAAACGTATGTTACGTATGTATCGTGTGGGGACGGTACTTTAAAAGAATAGCCCCACTGCATCTCTCCCCGTGTATGTCGTAAAAGGCGACTAAGGGATATGACTCCCTTCTTATTTTACTAGGTGGTAGGGTTTAACCCGCCCGGGTTGATACCAACGCACTGAATGAAAGGTCGATCGAAACGGCTATGTAAATAGTTTGTGTTTTCCGTCCAGTTCAGTGTAGCCGGCACGACCGACGGGAAGCATTGACGTGGCACCAAGTTCATCCGGTGTTGGGCTTTTTACTTTACTAATTTTTACTTTACGATTAAATAATGAAAAAAAAAAATACAGTCGAATTGAGAACCTCCTCCTTTTTTGAAGTCGGTTAATAAGAACAAAACTAATATACAAAACACAGCAATATTTATTCGCAGATATTGAAAATCAACAACAAGTCGCACTGTTAAAATAAAACCGTCATTATACAAAAATCTACATTTTTCAGGAGAAAAATGTCTGAATGTCCTTGGGCGTCGTTAGACACCTTATGGGTGGTTTGGATCCACATGTCGCGCTTTCTATTAAAAAATTAAATATTTAAGAAAGAAATCACTAGTTGCTAACACGCCCGCCACTCGCCATGGTTTTAGACATACAACCCATCCCATTCAAGTTTGCCGGTCCGTGGAATTCAATCTGGGGCCTGGGGGCACGGCCGTGTCCCCGCCAAGTCGAGTTTTGTTTGAGCATTCTTATGGCAGTAAAACTGTACTCAAACTTGCCGCAATTTGTTCTATCGTTCTATCCGCTTCGATTACAATCATAAAGAAGAACCGCCAAGAAACTTCTCAGGGTATTTGACGTTTTTTTTTAATGTAATACGGTATGGTTGGCTGAGTCGGAGGGGCCAAAGCACATGCTCCGACCGCGACCAGCCAATATCACCTCCGAGAAGGTAGGTGCCATACCGGAGACTTCCCTGGATTGCTGGCTATAACTACTGGACTAGAGGAGAACACAACTGAGGCTGCTGTGCGGCCATCTTAGATCCAGTACGGTGGTATCAACCCAGTCGGCTACAATTTGAGCCTACCACCTAGTAATGGGCAAGGGAAGGGACCTAAAGTTTTACACCGGTTCCGAACGGTGAAGCAGCAGGTGTAGGTATGCACGTAAACTTTTTCGTCAGAAAAAACTCATTGGTTCACGCAGACCGGATTCGAACCGAGGACCTCTCGCATGAGAAGCCGATGCCTAAACCACTCGGCCACCCGCCGCTTTAAACTCGGCCACCCGGCCGCTTTAAACTCGACCACCCGTCGTCGCTTTAAAACCGCTGCTTGAGTGACGTCACATGGTCAGCGGCAAACCTGAGTGGGACGGGTCATATTAAGTTTCGCCTGTTTTACATTAGTTAATCCAGTGTAGTGTTAATAAAATATGTAGGTAATTTTATTGTCAAACTTTAACGTTTTCGGAGTTCGGAGAAGTGTTTTTGCGCCAGAGGAAAAAACAGCTTGCAACCGGGGAGCGGGGAGTCCGGCGGAGGCGCGCGGCACAGGCATAGTTCAAACAGACTAGTTAACCGTCTTCATACAAACGCGTCGATTTCGCACTCACACAAGCGCGCGCCAGCGCACGCTGTACACAACCACTACTTACATTCTCACTTCCCTCGCTTGTAGTCAGTGATGGCCGCCCCGCACTCGATTTTTTTTGTTTTGTTATATTTTACCGTGTGGGGCCGGTACTTAAAAAGAATAGCCCCGCTGCATCTCTCCCTATGCATGCCGTAAAAGGTCTCTCTCTCTCAATCTCTCTCTCTCTCTATCTCTATCTCTGTCACTCCTTCTCTCTCTCACTCTTTCTCTCTCTCACTCTTTCTCTCTCTCTCTCTCTCTCTTTCTATCTCTCTCTCTCCTCTCTCTTTCTATCTCTCTCTCTCTCTCTCTCTCTCTGGAATTGCATTTCCACCATAATGGGCTCACTACCTGTCAATTGTGTTAGTGTTGTGACTTGTGAGTTGTGTGTGTGTGACATCCCTGGTGACTCGGCGCAGCGTAGGTAGTTATTTTAAAAATTGGCTCCAGTTACCTACTTGTCTCATTTTACTATGGCGCAGGCGAGGTGAGGTGAGACTGAGAGATGTCAGATAAGCCCCCCCTCCCCCGCGCGCGAGCTGCTATAAAGCCCGACGCCCCTCCCCGCCTCCGCACACCGGCGCGGCCGCAGCTTCCGATCACACACAACTAGACCCGCAGACCGACTGACAAGATGAGGACACTTCTGCTTGTGACACTGGGTGAGTTCAGTTTTGGTTTAATTTTTTATTATTATGATAATAGAAAACAAACCTATGTACGCTTTGGTATATGGTACTGTATCACGTGGTACATCGCAAAATCAACAGCGATTGGGCTAAAGCCAGGAGTTGGACTAAACCTAGGCTTAGCCTCTCTTCAGTTTATCCTGCAGAAATTAAGAAGAATTAAGAAGAATTAATTATTTTCTCGATTATTTTTAAAGTTAGCAAATATATCCTAACCTAATGTAAAAAAAAAAACTGGTATTAATCGAAGGGCCTGTGTAAAACATACACACACCCACACACGAAGAAGGCATAGGAGTTGTAGAAGGAAAGCCACAGGTTAGATACTGGGAAAGGCGTGATTTTCACTAATAAATAAAGCGAATTTTCTACGGGCGACCCAATGGTCTACTGTGGGGCGGGCGACCGACGCGACGACCGTGTAACGTTCGTACGTCAATAAATGAATATCCTTATAACTCGAGAACCACTTTATCGATTTACATACGGTTTCACTGTGACATTCGGTCATTTTCATTTCTCAAGATGGTTTTAGGCTATAAATTATAACGCTACGTCATCGACGGCCTGAGCTGTGAGCAAAAAAAGTCACGCGACGCAAAGCCGCGAGCAAAAGATGTATAAAGATACAGACGGTACAAATTACGTTTGATTGATGTGCTGTCAAGTGAAAACGTTTTAACATAAAAATACAGGTAAATTTAAGTAATGTAATAAAATGCGAAAGTGGAATTGACAACAATGACCGCACAAGACTTCTCAACTTACTTACATGTTACTATGCATGCAGCTACAGGGATTATCGCGTGACCTTTCACTGTATGTACACACTATTTATCACAGTTTAATTTATATACTTACTATATAAAAACATGTTTTTGTCATTTGCCTTTTTACCATACTACGACAAAGCCGGAGCGAGTTTATCTCATCTGTTGGGGGCATAGGCGTCCAGAGGGTTTGGGGTTTAACCCCCCCCCCCCCCCTTACAGAAAAACACCCCCCCTCCCCCTACAGAAAAACACCCCCCCCCCCTACCGAAATCCTGGACATGCCCTTGGTTGAGGGTGGTCTCCTCAATGAATATTTGTTGCTATGGTTACAAAAATAACAAAAAAATGAATTTTCACATAAACAATATTATAGCGGTATTTATTTTTCAAAAAATACCTTCTTGCACCTTTAATTTTTTTAATTTTTACCCAACTACGGCGAAGCCAAAAGAAGGGTAATAATTTTTATTATTAAAAGGGATAATATAAGGGATAATAAGGTAATATACCTACACTACATTACCGCTCCCGCGTCGTGTGCTCGCCACTCGCCTCGTTCGCGTAATCCACAAATTGTGCTCTCATCTCATCAACCAATATAATTCGCATCTCCGCCACTTGTGGAGCTCGTTCGTCGCGCGTCGGTCGGTCGTGCATTCTTGAATCGTAAAACTGTTCCGTTCGAGCACAGATTGAATAATAGTTACGTTCTTGGGGGGGGGGGGGGGGGGGGGGGCGTCCACTGTATGAATCAGTCCTGGATTTCCCATTAGGCCGTATAGGCCGCGGCCTAGGGGCGGCAAACTTCAGAAAAAACAATTGCGCTTTTGTACAGTGTAAGCCGTCAAGTTTGTGCGCGATTATGGACGCAATACTCAAGCAAGTGACTTGTGGATAGGGTTTTCGATCTATTAAATGCTAAATATCATTTGGGTCAAGGTTTTAAGTCCCCATTGCGACTTAGTAATACTCCTATCCTATATTATTTATTTATGTTTTGCGCGGGCGGCGAAAGTAAGTGTCCTGTACTTAAGAATAGTACAAGTCCGGCACTGTCATGATTCATGATAGTCATGCATGAATGAATGCTGTCTGTAGTCGGTCGCCGGTCGGTCGGTCGGACACGTAGTCTATTCATTCTAAGCGCCCATTTTTTAGGTTTCCGTATCCCGTACGGAAGCCTATTACTTAAGCCTACGCCGCGCCGTCTGTCTGTCTGTCCGTCCGTCTGTCCGAGAGCTGTATTGACTCTTGACTTGAACCGCAATGGGTAGCCCGTTGAAATTTTCACAGAATATGTGTTATTATGGCGAATATAACAACAAATAATAAATAAAAAATAGAAAAAGTAAAAAATTAAGCGGTTTCCCATACAAGAAACGTGTTTTTTTTTCAATGTTTTTTTTTGTGGTGCGGAAACCTCGGTGCGCGAGTCCGACTCGCACTTGGCCGGTTTTTTCTATTTATTTCCTTTTAGTGTTGGTATCGCGCTGTCAAGCTCTTGGCAACGATACCACACTCCATGGGATTTCGAAAAAAAAACATATTTCAAAGTTTGACAATATGGCACATGAGGGCGCGCCATTTTGAATTTTTTATAAAAAAAAACTAGCCTGTGAAACGCGGGCGAGACGAAAACAACAATGCCTCATATAATATGTTGAAACTTACTAAAATACCTACATACAAAAATAAACTACTCATTATAAAATTTAATGTGTTTTGCACAAAACCTGCATTACATAAATAAGTCTTGATTGATATCTCAAAATAGTTTACCTTCATTATTCCTATTAACAGGTTCACCTTGACGTGACGCATTGTGCAGAATTCTAGATGTCAATGCCTAGCTAGACGTTGTGTAGAAGCATACAACTGTTATTGCATTGCTAATTCAAC
Source organism: Nematopogon swammerdamellus (assembly GCA_946902875.1). Taxonomy (NCBI): domain Eukaryota; kingdom Metazoa; phylum Arthropoda; class Insecta; order Lepidoptera; family Adelidae; genus Nematopogon; species Nematopogon swammerdamellus. The sequence goes on from OX336345.1 coordinate 19,086,074, forward strand.
CTGAAATGGTATGGAAGACATTATTAATGTCTTCAGTTTTTTTTAGGGTTTTTAACCCTATAATGATTATTGTTGAGAAACCATCGATTATACTATAATCGATGGTTTCTCGGGTATATGGGGACGTAGCAATTTATTTAAAAAAAGAATTATTAATTAAAATAATATTTTTAATATTGTGAGTCACGCACGCCACGCAAACTCCTGGTTTGTGTCAACTTGCACAATTCCTTTGAAACGGCTTTTCAGCAACATCACCGGATATAACTAATTGAAGGGTTGAAATTCTATAGGGTCTATGTGCCTAAAAGTTAAAGTCGAGATATAACAAAAAAAACTGAAAAATACACGCATAGTGGCACATAGACTTGCTATAACAGCGTCTGTGTAGTAGTAGGGCGGAGCTAGGCACTTAGACTCTTTTGTATGTTATTTATTAGCCTTGGCACATTGATTGTATTCCGTAAAAATATCGCTTTGCGATTTTTTGGCACTTAGACCCTATAGAATTTCAATCCTTCAAATGACAAGCTCAAGTGCAGTATTACTGCCCAATAATACAATAATGCACAATTGTTTATGTATAATGAAAAACATATTAATATGTTAGAGACGTGCGAGTTCGTGCGACAGGGACAGGGATTGTCTCTTTCTAAAGCCCGATGTGCATTATGTACTGCCGCGAAAATAATGCACATCTGGCTTAGGCCCGAATAAATTAAAGGCTCGTGAGGTAATTCACTTTAAATTTGACCTTTTGAGTGGCGTCAAATATAATATTGTGAAACGGCGACCTAACCTAACCTAACTATACTTATTGCGAGACTTATTGCATACCATATACAGTTGAGCCTTGATAATACGAACTAACCCTGTTCGGACTCACGAAGCGTTTTGATTATAGTAGGGTACTATTTATTGAAAAATAAAAAGCCTTGCCCATCAAATTACGTGGCATCATCTTTTTAGATAACGAGAGGTCAATATGGCTTGCGAGTGGGGTGTTTTCTTGACATTTTAGACTAGAACTGCCAATAAAAGACTCGTCATTCCTAGATTCGTCAGCGAGAGGGGGTCACTTGGCGCTGTTCGGATTATAGAGGCGTTCGGATTAGCCTGAGTGCGGATTATCGAGGCTCTACTGTAGTGAGCTCACTATAGCTGTTTCCCTCGCTCCACAGTGGCAGTGTGCGTCTCGATGGCTCTCTGCAGACCGGACAAGCCCGACCTGAAGCAGCTGAAGGCCGAGTCTGCCCGCAAGAAGGCCTGCATGCACGACTGCGCGGCCGCCAAGTACGAGCCGGTCTGCGCCGGCAAGGCGGGAGAGAAGCCCAAGTCCTTCGGCAGCGAGTGCGTCATGCAAAACCATAACTGCGAAAATAATGACCGTGAGTTTCCAGTTTTAAGCCTAGTGTACATAGTCACGCCTGTTTCCCGGTGAGGTAGGCAGAGACAACCGATCTTAACGCGCCGCGATCCTGCCTGAGTCAGGATCGCGGAAGAGGCGGCGGCAGAGGTGTGTCAGGATTCCTGACACACCTCTGCCGCCTCTTCCACTCTCATAATGTTCTTCTTTGAGCCTATTAGTGTCTTCACCAAAATAGCATTCCTAGCTTTCCACTAGTGGGGATAGTCTAGAATGGAGCTTCGAAGCCATTTCCATGGATGGCACATTTGGAAAATAACAAAAACAATATTTCTTATGAAAAAAAAAAATGGTTACTCCAGCCCCTGTAGCGGCGTTACGCGTTACTCACTCCCCGATGTGAGTATGAGAAACGATCTCACTTAAGGAGAGACACCCGGCCCGGGTATTGGTTGAAATATGCGAGTTTTTGTATGAGTGAGTTAGCGAGTGAGTTTACGCCGGTAGGTAGACCCCCAGGTACCTGTGTCTGTCTTTCTGTGTACAATTATTTTCGGTAAATCGACTCCTTATAGATCGATTGTACCTACAAGTTGAACCGATAAACCTTATAAAGTTGATTGACCAGTCATCACTCATCACATCAGTCTGCACAAAAATACCCGACACTGCAGAGTGAATATAATCTGCTCGCTGATGCGATATCAACCGTGCTTCCCGTCCTGCAATCAGTCAGACAAAGTATTCCATTCACACAGTGCTAATTAATTACACGGTTGTGTCCGCTTGTCACTTCCACTATATAACTTTATTGTCTGCGAGCGGACTGGTGACCAATACTGTGACCTTCACTGAGGATAAGGACACTGGACAACTGTGTACAATATACTACAGGCTGGTAGACATGCTGTGCTAAAAACATGTTAATGCTTTTTTTTATGGAAACTGACACGGTTGTCTACATCACCTATAACATCCGTGATGTCAGCCCATGACACCGGGTGAACTTGGTGTCACGTTAGTGCTTCCATTCGGTCGTGCCGGCTACACTGAACTGGACGGAAAACACAAACTATTTACATAGCCGTTTCGACCGACCCAGTGCGATTCAGTGCGGTGGTACCAATCATCATCATCATCATCATCATCAGCCTGTATCGGTCCACTGCTGGACATAGGCCTCTCCCAAGGCACGCCACCACACGCGGTCTTCCGCTCTTCTCATCCATCCACTCCCGGCTACCTTTTTTAGGTCATCTGTCCACGGTCATCTGGTACCAATACGGGCGGGTTAAACCTTACCACCTATTAATATAAGAACGGAGCCATATCATATCCCTTAGTCGCCTTTTACGACATACACGGATTAGATTTTAATGTAGTTTTAGCATTGACTTATATAATCACTGAGTTTTAGCTAATTTTAATTTCATAGGATTTTTTTTTAATTTGTTCAATATCTCTTTTTGTTTTACTAATTAAAACACTTTTCTTTATTTTATTTTTAATTGTTTAGAAGCTCATAGGTATTATAATAATATAACAAATAGGGAAATTTATTGGGAAAGTTATTTTCCATTTATTGAATTTTTGGTCTTATAAACATTCGCGGCAGATTATATTTGGAAGACTTGCTGTAACCACAGATTACCAATACATATGTCTGGCTGTAACTAGCTAGACTTTGGCGTTGCGCCGGCGCCGCCGCGGCGCGGGCGCGGTGCGGAGGAGGTTAGTTAAGATTTTCCTGCTAGAATCGTGAATGTTGATCACGTCTGCAATTACTAGGTACTACCATGAAGCTCATTTTGATTGTTATTTTAGACTGGATCAGTTTTACCATGTGCACTGTACTGTTTACAGAACAGCTAAAATTTTTACGACTTAGGCCCACTTGCACCAACACAAATTTAATATATAAACCAGTTTAACTCGTTAAGCTAGCACCCGTTGACTGTGGGAACCGCGTTTAAATCCATAACTCGCTACTTAACTTTAAACTCGTGTTGGTGCAAGTGGGCCTTATTCTTAAGACTTTTTACGTTTCCTTACAAAATTGTTAAGTTGTTTGTCCGTCCGTCCGTCCGCCGAGAAATGGCTATGGAACCCTCTGTGTGTGCGATCGCACTTATACAGGCTTTTTCTCCTGTTATTTTCATGTTGCATTTAGAGGAGTAAAGAAATGTATATATTTAATTTAGTTTAAACTTTAAGAACAGCTGTGGAGAGCCACCTCGAGAGCCACAGATTAGGAGTTCCAAGCGGTAAAACGCCTCGCCTATAACCAACTAATATCTTTTTTTTCTTATTTATATAAATAGGTCTGTAGCCGCCTAACGATTATGCCAGCCCCACCGTAACTACGATTTTATTGGTTTTGTTTGACCCGTGCACCATCCATCCATGCGTGCACCACACTCTCAGTCCGAGTTTGGAGGGCATTACAATAATTTTGGGGGTCCATCGGGGTCCATGAGACCACCAGTCCCTCTACGGTTCGAAGTTTACCTACTTAGTAAACTGTAGGGAGTAATGCCCACTTGCACCAACACGAGTTTAGAGTTAAATAGCGAGTTATGGATTTAAACGCGGTTCAAACGCGGTTCCCACATACAACGGGTGCTAGTTTAACGAGTTAAACTGGTTTATAGTTAAATTCGTGTTGGTGCAAGTGGGCCTAAGAGTGCATTCGCTTTCTGCGCAGGAGATTAACTACTGTGTAATCAATCTTATATCAATTTGGTTTCGTTTGTTTTCAGATCTGACGAAAATCAGCACTGGACAGTGCCCTGGCTCCGACGGCATCCGTCTGTCTTAAATTATATTACCTATAAATATATTATCATATCACATTATTATAAAGATCTATTTCAAAGTGTAATATTTTTGACACATTGATTTGTTTTTTTAAGATAGCTTTCATGGTCCCAACTCCAAACCATAACGATAGTCTGTGTTTGATTTATAAAATAATTTATGAAATTTAACGCTTGCCGTAGTTTTTTTTATACATACTCAAGAACTGAACTTAGATCACCACATCAGCATCACAATCGATTTAATACTTTAATAATTATATTAATTATGGTTTTTATATAGCATCATTGAATTATTAAAAGTGCTTTAAGTTGGTTTAATTTGTATTATTTATTACCTATAATTTAATAATTTAATTTCAATGTAATTAAGTAGGAATTATTTTTGACAAACCATCAAATAATAAAGAAATGGATGGACCTAAAAAAATTTAAATACATATTTATTTGGTTAAACAAGGTTCTCTTAAATAATACAATTTACAAAATTTCTTGAAACTTTGTTATTAGGACGAAATAGGATAAAATGAAGCCTTCCAGAATAATGTAAAGCCCTTTTATCCAAGGCATTTACATATTTTACAACATTTAGATTTTGAAAATTTAAATTCTATTTAGCTTAACATAGAAGGAATTTGGCACAAGGGTAGCGATAATAAATAAATAAGTGCTTCAAGAACTTAAAACGAAAGTGAACGAGGGTACTCAACAATAGAAAGAGAATGACTTGCTATAAAATTGAGTGTAAAGCATTTTAGACCGTACATAATTATTTTTTTATAGGAAATACACAATAAATTCGGCTAACTTTCCCAGCTCACTGCCACTTGAGCTAAGTCACCCGGGGCCCAATATCGACTACTTTGGTGCGTGGGCAGATTGCCTCGTAGCGATATTCCCATCATGGCAGCATTGATGGTCGGTGTTCTACTGTAATTTACAAGAGTACTCGCAGCACAACACCGATTACTCTGCTCACCCCGATTGTCAGGATATTATTTTATTCACACGTATATTTACATAAAGTTGTAGAGAATTTTATCACCTCTTATTCCGTAATGAACAGTTTTTCCTATGATGCACCGTTTTCGAGATATAAGCGAAAAACCGAAAAATGGGACCTTCTTTGTGCTCCCCTAGGGCGCACCTCCCCCAGTGGTGGGGACTTTTAGTATGTTTACCTCCTAACTAGTCAGAAGAAGGTTCCCAAGTCAAACTTTCTGCTTTCAAGCTTTCCGGCTACAATCATTCGCTTCCTGGACTATAAAATGAAAGTTCAAGTTTATTAAAATCTATTTATTCTGCCAAACTTCTCCCGCCACACGTTACAAAGCTAGCCAGTTGGAAATACTCGAACTCGTAATTACTCTCACACCTGCAATGCTTATTGTGGACCTATATCCGGCTATCCGGTTCCGGTCGGTCACGGTGTAGGCAGGTCGGATATCCGTTTCCCGGCATTTAGCAAATTCACTATCCGTTGCATAATGCAAATGATCATCATTAAATTTGGATGTAACAACACAACTTTTACTGCACAGCATTACCCTCGCCTTCTGTGTTTCACGTTTTTAACCGACTTCAAAAAAGGAGGAGGTTCTATGTTCGGCTGTATGTATTTTTTTTTTATGTATGTTCAGCAATATCTTCCCCAATTGTGAACCGATTTCGATGATTCTTTTTGTGTTCGGTTCAGTCTAGCTCCAAGGTGGTCCCATTTTTTTTTGGTCAAGATCGGATTGGAAAGCGAGGCGGAATCGCGAGGCCGAAGGCCGAGCGATTCCGCCGAGTACATTAATAGCAAATAAAAATTACAAAAAAAACTGTGAAATAAAAAACTATTTAAAAAAAATATAAAAACCGCCTTCAAAAATGTATGTAATAAAAAAATAAAAATCGAACCCTAGAGTTGAAGGCGGTGGTGCTAAAGCAAGCAAAAATAACCGACCGCCTTCAACTCTAGGGTTCGATTTTTATTTTTTTATTTCATACATTTTTGAAGGCGGTTTTTATATTTTTTTAAATAGTTTTATGGTGTGCAATGGGTTTAGGAGTTTCTACGGGCGACCGGCCGGCTGTCAGTCAGTCAGCGTGTAGCGTCCACTGCTGGACATACGCCTCTCCAATTTTCCTCCAGTCCTCCCGGCCTTCAGCGGTACGGAACCACAGCTTTCCGCCCACGTACTTGCTGTCGTCGTCCCACCTGGCGGGTGGTCTTCCCACACTCCATTTTCCTGTCCACGGCCGCCAGTGTAGGACACGGTTAATCAACTGGCTGTGTAACGTACGTCGTCAATATATGAATATTTTGACGTACGTTAATATCGAGAACCACTTGTCAGCCTCGGTAGCTCAGTGGTGCGGTCAGTCGACTGTTGTTAAGCAACACTGAGCGCGGTCAGTACTTGGAAGGGTGACCGCTCGACCGTTGGAGGATGACCGTGGTTCGGATTCCACGTTAAACTGTAGGTCCCTTCCCTTCTTACCTTACTTAGGTGGTAGGGTTTATCCCGGCCGGGTTGGTACCACCGCACTGAGCGAAACGTCGGTCGAAACGGCTATGTAGGTTTACCGTTCGTGTTTTCCGTCCAGTTCAGTGTAGCCGGCGCGAAATAAAGGGAAGCACTGACATGGCACCTAGTTCACCCGGTGTTATGGGCTGACATCACGGATGTTGTAGGTGATGTAGCCAACCGTGTCAGTTTCCATAAAAAAAAACTTTATCGATTTACATATGTAGGTACGGTTTTCACAGTTACATTCTGTCCCTTCTTCCCAAGATGGTTTTTGGCTATAAATCATCATAACGCTACCTCATCGGCGGCCTGTGCTGTGAGCAAAAAGTCACACGAATTGAAGCGGCGGGCAAAAGCTAGTATTACTTGTCTATTGCTGGTTTGCCGCTACCTCAGCCCGCGCTTCCGCACATCGCGCCTCACGCCACACCCGCTGACGCCTAGTACGAAGTAACTATTTAGTAATCTGTGGCCTAGCTCAGTAGCGTTAGTATCGCTGTCGCGTAGCCAAAGAATATAATACCGCGTAGCCACGCCCCTATTATATGTGTAATTGAGCTACCTACCCTTCGCGCGTGTACGAGTTTTTTTTTTGTGTTATTTGTTTTATTACTAACATTTGTTGTGTTCAAATGCCAATACGAGTAAAAAAAGGAATAGTAATATGACTATGACGTGTGCGCTAGCTTCACTAGTCATGTCACTTAATTACGTAGAAATAGATGTTTATCGATCGATATAGGCTATCGACGCATTTGTGCTCCCGCCGCTGGGGAGCTAACGGCGCGGCGGCAACGTGTTAACACGCACGCTAACTCGGCACAAATACTCGCAGATTTCAACCAATGGCCGCGTCGGCTGCTTTACCAAACGCTTTCTGATTGGTTGAAATGTGCGAGTATTTGTGCCGAGTTAGCGTGCACGAGCCGGTAGCCCCCAGGACGGTCCACGTAGTCAATTCATTCCAGTGCATTCCAGGTACATTCAAGTACATTCCAGGTTTTAGTCTCGTATATACACCGTGTCCCAAAACTCAACGTCAAGCGGGAACCAGGGAGTAGGCCAGTTTATGACTACCCAGGGAAAAATAAGAAAAAAAAATCGGAGCCGTTTATTTTTTTAGAAAAAAATTGAACTGAATATTTTTTTGGTAAAACTACATGCATTCTGGTTTTGTTTGGGATACTGATCAATAGCAGAGTTATTTAGGCTACCAATAATTTTTTTTAACAATTGTATTTGCAAATTTGTAGTCGTATTACATAAAAATGTCAATTTTCAACGTTTCTCAAAAATGCTCATATCATAAAAAACAAATGACTCCGATTTTTTTTTCTTATTTTTCCCTGGGTACTCATAAACTGGCCTACTCCCTGGTTCCCGCTTGACGTTGAGTTTTGGGACACTCTGTATATACACATAGGTATACAGTATAATCCTACCTATACAAGTATGTGGGTTTGTGGGTACTTACTTCTCTTACTTAACTAATACGAATCATACATTCATATAATCTTAGTAAAAATATTTACATAGTACAAAATAAATATGTTCAATGCATGGTTCATCAATACAATCTTATCTACATTCTGTTATGCGTTTACTGTTCGGTGGCATTCTCCTTCCAGTTTCTACGTGGTAAAAAAAAATTCAAACGTATTTTTAAAATGTTTCCGTTCCCAACGTTATTCTTCTCTAAATAATATACAATCCAACTTCTGCCGGAAATCTAAAACATGGGTGTTGTTCGGTATATTACCGACATTTAGTGTTGTTGGCAACCCTAGTTGAAAAAGCAGACTTTCTGCTCTCTTACCAGCAGCGACTTAAGTAGACCATGCACTAGATACCTACTTACTTAAAATAAGCTTATAAAAACTTAAACTAGCTTAAAACATAATTACATAACCACCGCCGCCATCTTGTTTAGGTACTCTATCAGCACTCTCCTATGCTTGCTATGGCATAATCTGGAACAACAAACAAAACAAAATAATTAAAAATAACAAAATAATTATATAGGTAACGATCAAAACGTAAGTTCAGCCATAGTTCGAAAGTGTGACGAATGTTAAATAAACTTAACATTCGTCACACTTACAAACTATGACGAACGGTACCTAATGTCTGTAGTTGCGGTGCGTTGGCATCAACCCGGGCGGGGCGGGTTAGATAGATAAGGTAAGGGAAGGGACGTGTAATCCCAACCACGGTCAGCCTCAGCGGTCGAACGACCGCGAACGCCCACCCATCCAAGTTTGACCGCGCCCGAGTGTGCTAAATTCACGATCGGACGTCGATCTATAGCACCACCGAGCTACCGACGAGGCTGACAAAGTGAGATAACAAACTCATTGCCTCTCGTAACAGGAGCAAAGCCTTTATCTACTCAATATAAGATACAGTGACCGAAAGCACGTAGGTACATAATGATTGAAAGCCAAAGATTGCAAGCACCGAAAAATTGATTTTCGATTCTAAACTTAGAGATTAACTAGATCAAAAATGAAAAACAACTTTTTGAGTGTTTACAGCCTTTTGCCATTCCAACGATGACGATTTATCTACATCTACACTATATAATATTATAAATAAAGAGGTAAGGTTGGATGTAGGAGGTAAATCTCCGAATAGTACCGTGTGGGGCCGGTACTTTAAAAGAATAGCCCCACTGCATCTCTCCCCGTGCATGCCGTAAAAGGCGACTAAGGGATTTGATGACTCCCTTCTTATATTACTACGTGGCAGGGTTTAACCCGCCCGGGCTGGTACAACCGCACTTCATGAAAGTTCGGTCGAAAACGGCTATGTAAATAGTTTGTGTTTTCCGTCCAAGTTCAGTGTAGCCGGCACGACCGGAGGGAAGCACTGACGTGGCACCTAGTTCACCCGGTGTTATGGGCTGACATCGCGAATGTTGTAGGTGATGTAGGCAACCCGTGTCAGTTTCCATAAAAAAAAATCTATCTATTATAAAGAGGTAAGTTTGGATGTAGGAGGTAAATCTCCGAAAATACTCATCCGATACGAATTCTTTGGCCAATATTTAGAATAGACCTTCAGGAATCAGGATGGATGGACATAGGCTATGGGAGCGAAGTCGCGGGCAATAGCTAGTCGCCAAATAAAATGATGCAATGATGAGTAGAAACAGGAAGCAAACTGCGATAGCAGACAGTCAACCCGCGCCGCCACTCTGTACGGAAGACAGCTGGCCAGGGCTGCTGCGTCACTTCCTGTCTCACGCTGATAGTGAAACCATGTCGAGCAATGACGACTGCCTTGTGCGTGCAACTCGCATTGTTTTAACCCCCGACGCAAAGAGGAGAGGGGTGTTATAAGTTTAACGTGTGTGTTTATTTGTCTATAGGTTTGTCTGTCTGTGGCAACGTAGCTCCCAAACGGACGGACCGATTTGGATGCTTTTTTTTTTATTAGGAAGCTGGTTTAATCGGGATGGTTCTTAGCTATGTTTGTAATCAAGTAATCAAATAATTAAGTAATAAAAATTAATTATCTTAAAAAGTAGGTCCCTACAGTTTTATACACCGGTTCTGAACGGCGACACACCCATACACACATACACTCTTATACCCCTCTTTTTGCGTCGGGAGCTAAAAAGAAACGTTACAATACCTACATCTGCTGGTTCACCGATCGGAACCAGTGTAAAACTGTAGTTCCCTTCCCTTGCCCCTTACTAGGTGGTAGGCTCAAATTGTAGGCGAGGCGATTGGATCAATACCACCGTACTTGATGTAAGATGGCCGCATAGCAGCCTCGGCTGTGTTCTCCTCTACTCCAGTATAGCCATCCAAAGGTAAGCCTCCGGTACGGCATCTACCTTCTCGGCGGTGATATTGGCTGGTCGGAGCATGAGCTTTGGCCACTCTGATACATAAAAAAAAACACTAGGTCGCCGAGACGCTGCTAATTTTGTACGTACTCGAGGATAAAGACTCGAGCAGAAAGCACAAGGATTTCATTGAAACAATACATACAGTATAAGGTTTTGTATAAATGGTGTAGTGACTTACAAGTGCTGTCATGGCAGGAGGCAGTCTCCAGCTCGCAAAGTGTGGCGAAAGTCCGCGCTGTGCCCACGGCGTTGAAGGCGCAGACCGGGCCCGGAATGGCGGCGGCTGGCGGTCGTTCCTTGCACAGCCCCGCGCACAGGAGCACCGGAGCACCCTCGGCCACGCGCACGCGCAACGTGGGCGCCGGAGACTCCTCGGGCGAGTCCAGTACCTCGGCAGTCCGGAACTCCAGGAAGGGCACGGCCGCGCCATACGCCTCCCATTGGACGCCTGGAATAAATAGTCGGTGCATTCATTGAACTTCTATTCATGAATAGGGTTAACAGTTGACTACTTACGACGACAGCAAAACACTTTTCAAGGGTTCCAATATCTACTTAACTTTTATCTACTTAAATTTTCACCTCTAATATCTCTGAAGATGAGGAGAGAGCCGACAGGACGGAAACAGAAATCAAGACTACTCTGATGTCGGCCTTGAATTTTTGTATTCCTAGTTCTGGTCTTGGAAATAAGGTCATCCGCACAAGGCATTCATCGCAAATATTCTCAATGCTAGAGACGCTGCTGGGGCGAAAGGTCCCGAAGTGGAAATTCAACTGGACAACAATTGGACTTTGGAATGCGCCTCTAAAATGAGGGAACTTTCGTCACAACAGGGATTGCGATATGGTTCGTCCGTACCAAACCTTTACTAGACCAAAGAAACAATTCTGCCTCGATAACCATTGACAATCAACGCGAGAAAATGGACGCGGGACACAACAGCTTATCGACGAAGGCCCGTCCTGGCGTCGGCTCGTCTGCAGCGGACCTATGTCATCGCTAAATATAATAAGCTAAGTGCGTCGTTTCATTCCATTATAACAAACTTATCGATAACCCGAGGGCGGGAGTTCGCGACCTACTCGGTGACGTCGACGAGACGGTCTGCTCGAGATCCTTCTATTGAACAAAAACATGTAAATAAAATCATAGAGGGAATCGTTAAGGATTTGACCACGCCAATGCGTAATGGGTCAACCGGGTGACTTGTTTTGGCGTGTCTCTAACACGGTGCACAATAAACAATGTAGCTGTTTTACGTATACTATTCGTAAAAAACAGCGCCCAAACAAATTCTTCCACTAAGATTTGCTAACATGTAAGTTTCAGTTTGCTATGCATACACGGTAAAGATATAGATCCTATAAACTCGTCCTATGAACAACGTAAAAGAGTCCTTGAATGAGAACTTCGTCCTAGAGGTATCTTGTCGTGGAAGCAGCTTGGAGCCTAGGCTTGGGGCGCCTTAGTTTCCAGTTATCAGTTAAATCTCTTCTTGGGTATCTAATCTTGTGAAGGGTACTTTCGTTGTAGAAAGACAATCAATAGTCAACATTTAGAACACATACAAATAGGACAAATTGTCACAAGTTCGAGTTCAGTTTTACAATAAATCATAAATAACAGCAATAAACAAAAAAGACTTGATATACAGATGCGAGATACGTTGCGCATGGAGTAAGGGGCTTAGATGTTAAAAATTTTGGCGAATTTGTTGGGGTAATTGCTGACCTGAATCTGATCTGATCTGATCTGAATCAACGCGTTAAGGCATATATTTTAAACTAAGAACTAAATTATGTCCACTGGTGTCCAACAAACCAGCAGCGATCCCTCAGGGAACGCCTCGCCGCCGCCTGTTTTGTTTTGGGACCATTGAGTGTTGTGGATAGTATTTTTTATATTTAGTAGTTTTCATTTAGGCTCAATATGAGAAATGGTACTTACCCGCAAGCAATAGCGCGAACAACAGGATCTTCCCGCTTAGCATTTCCTCCAGTAAGTTCAGTATCAGATCACTAACAATACTATAATATCATAATACTCGACGCACTCAGTAGGTCTGCACCGTGATTTGTCGTTAAAATTTAAATACTGATTCGATTCTGAAGGCGAAAATGGTAGGTTGGAAGGTTTCGACTTGGAAGTTTTTCGAGTAGAATTAGTTTTTGTCGAAGGTTTTTCAGTTTGTGCAAGGGAGGCAGTTGTCAGAATGGTAGCGTAAGGCGGAATGGTGTGTCCGTCCCTCGTGGAAGCGTCCGAAGCGATAGGATGCGATAACCGCGTGACACCGCCAAGAGGACCAACGTCGCGATAAAACCCGATGTTCTCCGAACGGCTATGAAATGAGAGCGAGCGTTTTGTCGATGCACAATTAAGCGGCTTTGTAATTACTGTAATTTTCCGTAACGGCACTTTTATCAGCGGGATTTGTTTTTTTAAGACGCATTGGAAAATTAAAACAATTCGGGACAATATACAGACCAGAGAATTTATGCAGACTGGTGGGTGCAGCAGACTATACTATTACACCCTGTATACATATATTTAGTTTTCATTCTTTCTAATTTTATTATATTGTGTGATTTTATAACTTCTGACTTGTCCCTTTAAATGTTAATTTTTATGACTGATGCTGTATTTAAAATAATGTTTAATATGATTTTGTATTTAATTTTTAAAATAATTAATTCATATCACATGTTTACTATGCTATCTCTGTGTGGTCAAAAAGTGAAATAAAGAATTTTGAATTTTTGAATTGACTGGGCGGCTCTGGCCAAATTTTAGTGAGGCACCACCTACATATAGGGCTGCCACCTTTAAAAAATGATAGACCCGGAGTATTCAGAAAATTCGAAATGTTTATAAAATAAAATGTAAATTTTCAGAGGTAGGTATCATTCCATACGAAATAGTATTACAAATTGTAATTTAAAAACAGATAATTGTGATTTTTTTTATCAACTTTTTTTTTCAGGTTTTTTCAAATACTTTAAAAATTCTCGACAGGTCATATTATAATATTAATCTTTACAATTAATTAACTCCGACTTCACCATGTCGACTGATAAGCAGTTTCTCTCTTCTGTCCATAAATTTTTCATTAAGGAAAAATCGCACTCCACAAAAGCATTAATAATCGGTATTGAAAAAAATTCACAGATTTCGTGCCTTACACGACTATCGAGCACATTGAAAATTAATCTACGGAATTCGAAAAAAAATTGTCGCTGAGCGACACGAGAAAGTCGGGATAAGGAAAAGGTTAGTTGGGTTCTGATGATGGAGCCGGAAGGAAGCCATAGGAACTCCTAAACTACACATGATAAACCCATCGTGTTTGGGCTCGTTGGATTTGTCTTCGCAAGTACTCTAGTCATTATGTTATTTCCAGGGTCCTGATCATGGAGCCGGAAGGAAGCCATAGGAACTCCTATTTTTGGGCTCGTTGGATATAGGATTATAGGATAGGTTAGAAGATGCGTCGCTATACGCGACGCATCTTCTAACCTAACCTATATTCTTATCTTCTATATCCTTATATTATATTTTTATAATTGATATTTATTAACTTTAGTAATGTCAAACTTATCTCTTTTTCTGTCTAAATTTTAGTTTACATTTTTAAAGCTGCTTGTGTTTTTGAAAAATAATAAAAAATATATAAATGTAATATTTTTTTTTATTTTGTTGAATTCATTTTCAATGCGACGCATCTTCTAACCTAATCTATATTCCTATATATATATCCAACGAGCCCAAATATGGTGGATTTATCATGTGTAGTTTAGGAGTTCCTATGGCTTCCTTCCGCCTCCATCATCTGGACCCTGGAAATAACATATGACTAGAGTACTTGCGAAAACAAATCCAACGAGCCCAAACACGGTCGATTTTCGATGTGTGGTTTAGGAGTTCCTATGGCTTCGTTCCGGCTCCATCATCAGGACCCTGGACATCATATATGACAAGAGTACTTGCGAAGACAAATCCAACGAGCCCAAACACGATGGGCTTATCATGTATAGTTTAGGAGTTCCTATGGCTTCCTTCCGGCTCCATCATCAGACCCCAACTAACCTTTTCCTTATTCCGACTTTCTCGTGTCGCTCAGCGAAAATATTTTTTCGAATTCCGTAGATGCATTTGCAATGTGCTCGATAGTCGTATGAGGCACGAAATCTATGAATTTCTTTTTTCAGAAAGGTTGAGCTACAGGGCAAACGCTTAACCCGATCGTCTTTGTTTTAGGCTCAAATTGTAGCTGACTAAACTGTCCAGAGGAGTTTTTCTCAAATTTTTGATATCATTCTTGGTTTCCAAAATATCGAGCACCCAAATTAAAAATTCGGAAAAAATTTAATTTTTTATTCACTATTTCGGCCATAACTTTTTTCTCTTTTTACTTTCTCGAATAATTATTTTCAACTTACAGCTCTCATGAATACGCGTCTTTTGAGCCTTTTATGAATATCATATCTTCACAACTCTCCGAGATATAAGGGGATCGCACTTTATCGTGAAATCGGGGCCTATACTGAAACGAACCAAAAGACATTTTCAATGTCAAAAAAATCCAATTATTTTCGGCAATTCTGTGAAATTTGTTACTTTTAATAATCATTGAATCCATAATCGCGCGCGCACGCGAACGGTGCATCCAATTCGTCCGATGTCCACCCACTCCGCTCCGATCATCCAGTGATTCAGTCAGTCGAGCCGAATTCACCGCTCGGCTCGACGCACCGCCCGCCCGGTCAGACCCGGAGATAAACGATGTTAACCCGTAGCCCGGATATACACCATTCAAACCCGTAGACTCCGGGTCAAACCCGGAGGGGTGGCAGGCCTACCTACATAATATCATTTTATTAATGTTGTATTGCAGTTTTCATTTCGAGGACAGGACATGCCCAAAGTCTAGCAATAAATAAACATCCATGTTGATTTTTTTTTTCTTTACCTTCAATATAATGAAGTGAGGCGGCGCCTCACTTGCTTCACCTGGGGAACCGCCACTTGGTCGCAAGAAAGTGCAAGTCAAGCTGTGCCAGTGCAAAGTAAGCTAGTTCAGCTATTGACAGTGACTGGACACCTGTGGAAGCTGGCTTGCTTTGGTGAAAATCGCATGTAAATTAAGTCGTAAATTGAGCCGCTCTCGAGTTTAAGACAACAGCCAGCAGGCGTCGTCTAAAAAACGACCACAAAGGAAATCTTCGAAATAAACATATTTAATTTAATTATTCTAAACATGACGTGACATAGGACAAGATGCCGTGCTAAAGGGCGATAGGCTCGCCACCTCTCACCTTGGCACGGTACCTCCACGGAGTCATGCAGCAGGTGGGTCTTCATGCCTTACTTGCTGCTTGATCGATTGAATCTTGTTCGAATACTTTGCGAAACGTAGTGGTCGGTGTTGTGCTGTAATTTACCAAAGTTTTTGCAGCACAACACCGATTACTCTGCTTACGCCGATTGTCGGGATTCAGCGTGTGTGATATGTATGTATGTATGAAGTGACATAAAAATATTTTTTTAACAGACCAATTTCAGAGATTTTTTTTTGCCAACCCTGGTCGAGAGCTTGCCAGTCAGGGTCCATGGTTCAGAAGTGAAGATAGTTCTGCGTTCCCACATATTAAATAAATATCAATAAAATACCTATCTAGTTTATTTTGATAAGCAACTATATTATGTTGATAAGCAACTACGAGTACCTAAATTAAAATATGGATGATGTCATACATCATCAGCATCACACACAGTGCAGTGATGCGATAATCCTGGGTTCACCAGATTCAATAACATTACTTTTATCTACTTGAGCGTACTAATATTATATTTCTTCCTTAGATAAATGCAAAGCCGAAAATGACAAAAAAACAAATACGTCCCGACCAGAAATCGAACCTGGAACTCCTGCTTGAACCGCCCCAGCGCGTTACAATTTCAGAAATTGAATGCAGGAGGTCGCATCATACCGACTCTATAGTCGGTATGATGATGGATAAATCTATAAGATGCAACTGTTAAAAATATTTGGAGAGAATATGTCATCGACCCGATGGTGAACGTGCTGGCGGCTCAAGCCGGAGTTCCAGGTTCGATTCCTGGTTGGGACATAATTTTTCTCGTCATCTATCTATATAATGAAGAAGAAAATATAAAGCGGTTACATGCTTAGTACAAACATATTATAATAATAAAATAATGTTATTTGTTTTTTATACCAATTTTAGATTTAAATTTTACGTTTATAGAAAAAAATTTAAATTGATATGAAAATGTGTGTTAATAAAGGAATAAAAATTATGTTATATTGTTTCATGATTGTTTCAATAAAAAAAATCTTATAAAAGGTAAGTATTCCAAGTATTAAACATAGTAAATTGCATTGTTAAAAAAATGCAAGGGACATACCACTTCTTCTATGACGCGCACGCTTTTTCCTCCATGATTCCTATATTAAAACATAATCCGCGTTTTCCGCACAGTTCAGTGTAGTCGGCACGAGCAAAGAGAAATATTGGTATGGCGCCTAGATCCGACAGGAAGGAGGTGCAATCTAGGTGCTGGAGGTCTAGCTAGCAATTGTCTAGCTAGACCATCACGGGTGTAGCAGCTGACGACGTACCTAGTCGGGGTTCCATAAAAACCGGCCAAGTGCGAGTCGGACTCGCGCACCCAGGGTTCCGTACCTAATTGGCCGGTTTTAATTATTTGTTATATTTTATTTTTGCTACTACCTACTTACATTCCACTAATATTAATCGAATTTTAAACCTTCAAAGGTTACCTACCTATTACGCTTCAAGTTATACAACTTCAAAAACAAAACAAAAATCTGTTTTTAACCGACTTCAAAAAAGGAGGAGGTTCTATGTTCGGCTGTGTGTATTTTTTTTATGTATGTTCAGCAATATCTTCCCCAATTGTGAACCGATTTCGATGATTCTTTTTGTGTTTGGTTCAATCTAGCTCCAAGGTGGTGTTTTGGTCAAGATCGGATTGGAAAGCGAGGCGGAATCGCGAGGCCGAAGGCCGAGCGATTCCGCCGAGTACATTAATAGCAAATAAAAAGTACTAAAAAAACTGTGAAATAAAAAACTATTTAAAAAAATATAAAAACCGCCTTCAAAAATGTATGAAATAAAAAAATTAAAATCGAACCCTAGAGTTGAAGGCGGTGGTGCTAAAGCAAGCAAAAATAACCGAACGCCTTCAACTCTAGGGTTCGATTTTTATTTTTTTATTTCATACATTTTTGAAGGCGGTTTTTATATTTTTTTAAATAGTTTTTTATTTCACAGTTTTTTTAGTAATTTTTATTTTTGATCTTGCTCTCAAGCTGTATTTTCAATCGACTGTAGGCGGTGTTATCATGTGGATAGTCAGTGAATGCTTGTAAAAATGATTATGAAAAAAAAGCCCTGCGAATTTTCTTACCGGTTCTTCTTCGTGGGTGTAATCGAATCGGATAGAACAAATTGTAACAAATTCGAGTACAGTCATGTTGTCTAATGAATTACAACAATATACAGACCTTAGAAGGTAGAACGGACAGACAGACAGGCGTAGGCTTAGTAATAGGCTCCAATACGGTACGGAACCCTAAAAATTTAAACTCAGTCTCGGTAGGTACCACTATGGAATTTGAAGATAACAGTTTGTGATAAAAGTATGTTTGTATGTGTGTGTGTGTGTCGGCAAGTTAGTTAGCACTTAGGAATGTCCGATATTGCAGTTTGGTTGGGTTAGCAGCGGTAAAAACATTATTTTGACCAATTTGTTACTATCAATTTCTCATGATCCGTCTCACTCGCTCCAACGTGCTTCTCAATGCGTCTAAGTGAGACAGAGCTGCGATATATCAGCTATTTTTGCAATAATCGCTAATAGAGTATAGGTTGTATAGGTGTGGGGCCGGTACTTAAAAAGAATGTCCCCACTGCATCTCTCCCCATGCATGTCGTAAAAGGCGACTAAGGGATAAGGACAAGATGCCCTGCTAAAGGGCGACAGGTTCGCCACCTCTCACCTTAGCACGGTACTTCCACCGAGTCATGCAGCAGGTGGGTCTTGGTGCCTTACTTGCTGCTTGATCGATTGAATCTTGTTCGAATACTTTGCGAAACGTGGCGGTCCGTGTTGTGCTGTAATTTATCAGAGTTCTTGCAGCATAACACCGATTACTCTGCTTACCCCGATTGTCGGGATTCAGCGTGTGTGATATGTATGTATGTAGAGTATAGGCAGGCAAGAAATTAATGTTGACGTAGAGACATGGTTTTATATTTTGGATTATTTAGTGATGCAGAATCCAGTCCACCAATATGTTATGTACTAGCTTTTGCCCGCGGCTTCGCTCGCGTGAAATCCGTATTTAAAAGAAGAAAGTAAGTAAGCCCGCCACCGTAATTTTATTTCGGCGCGCGGAACAATTCGGTTTCCATGAGAGCCACATCTTAGCGTAACCGGAACTGTATTTTATTATCCTGTGCCCCGTATATTAAAATGGGCTTGTACTAAGTTTCATCGAATTCGGATGATCGGTTTAAGAGTTATGGAGGAACATACATACATATGTACATACAGAAAAGATTTCTAAAAATCGTCAATTTAGTTTAATTATCATACATAGAGTCTACAAACCCAGTAACTATATCATAAAACAAAGTAGGTAACTTACTCCATGACCAGACCATCTCTTATTATTAGTAGTATTGATTACATCGTATAGGGCCGGAGATGCTGAGATCTACTCAAATTGACAATGCTTGCTGCAAGTACTTGTGGAGCTCACGGTGGGCCCGTGGGAGACCAACATACGATAAAGTTAAACGACCATAATAAGAGAACTTCCCAAATAACAAATAGGTACTATAAAATAAAATACTACTGGCGGCATTCGCAACCCCCGCATACGGCCGAATGTCCATGGGCTTCGTCGTTAGACACCTTATGGGTGGCTAGGAGCCACATGTTACGCTTTCAATAAAAAAATAATAAAAAAAAACTGGTGAGATTCCGTTGTCTGCTTTCATTTCACATACCCTTAACTTCTAAAGGAAAAAGAGTATTGAAGGAAAATTACAGAGAAAGTAATGCTAATGAATGAAGACTCTAGTCTTGGGTCCTTCAAGAGGGGCGTGAATGAGCACCTGTCAGGCCGGTATGGCATTCGCAACCCCCACATATGGTCGAATGTCGTCGTTAAACACGTTATGGGTGGCTAGGCGCCATGTCGCGCTTAAAAAAAAAACAGAAGCCTTAGCGCATGAAGTATTTTCATGCTTGACCAGTTTTTTCAAAGATGCTACTTTTGTCTTCTTTGGACATACGTAATCATAAAACATGGTGATCTGGGAAGCATTAAAACATTATGTAGTTAAAATATTTTTAATTCCGTTCATTTCAACTGGAATATTTCTACTTATAATAAACTATACCGTATTTAACACTATTCACAGCTTACAAACTACATTATTAATTAGAAAAATAGTTTCCGCTCACACCCCCCTCCACGAGTCACGAGTCCTCATGTATTCACATTATACCTTTGACATTTACATTTGTATAAATGTCGCAGTATTATCATAAGATTAGTAAAATTATAATTTTACTAGTAAAATCATAATGCTTCGTATTATTGTGAGTCAAAGCAAAAATTCACAATCTTACTGGTTAAAGTTAGCATTATTATAATTTTACTAGACTGCCTTAGAAAGATTGTAAAATGCTATGATTTCTTACAATTTTACTGCTTCATCTCTTAGATATCCAGTAAAATTATAATTTTACTAATTGTGGTCAGTAAGATTGTATTTCTGAGGAGCGCGCGGGGCGGGCGGGAGATGACGCTTGCAGTGATTGGCCGATATCGCGTGGAGCCATGTCGTCGGGGCAATATGCATCATTGGCGTTCACTGAAGATTGTTAGTAGAAATTTTGCACTGCACATCTGTGATGTAGGTTGCACCGCCTCAACATTAGGTTAGGGTTAATTTATAGAAGATGTGTCGCGTAGCGACGCATCTTCTATAAATTAACCCTGGTTATTTTTTTTTTTAAACCACCAAAGCATTGTGAATATTTTGGTGGTTTTGATGGTTTAAAAAAAATTTTAAAAAATAACCAGGGTTAATTTATCCCTAACCTAATGTTGAGGTGGCGTATGTCGTTTTTGTTGCGTTTCATTTTGAACCATGGCAGTGAACGCCAATGATGCATATTGCCCCGAGACGCTCGTGTCCTACTAAGCTCCAGATATGCACAATATTTAAACCAATCAGCGCACGCTATACGTCTTCATACAATTTACTAGCTATGTTTAGTAAAATTATAATACTAAAAATCTGCCCAATCAATCAGTAAAATTGTGAGAAAATATCGTTTTTTACAATCTTTCTAAGGTAGTCTAGTAATATTATAATAATGCTAACTTTAACCAGTAAGATTGTGAATTTTTGCTTTGACTCACAATAATACGAAGGATTATGATTTTACTAGTAAAATTATAATTTTACTAATCTTATAATAATACTGCGACATATACATATACTGTATACATATTTACATAAACCAATAGGGGGCGGAAGCGGTGGACTCCATGTGAACTTGATTCATACATTTTGCCTAGCCTAACATTTACAATAATTCACTATGTCCTCCCAAGAGTCACCATTACTACGGTATCACCTTCTTTATTACTATAATGTATATTATAACCTTGGTAAAGATGCTCTAGTGAAACATTTTCGAAATTGTATAAACATAAATAGTTTGGAAATATGCAGGTAACATTTTTCAATTACATTTAATAAAACACAATACACAACGCGGTGATTTCGTTTTATTAAATGCAATTAAATTCATTTTTTATTTGTACGCAAGCACATAATTTTTTGTAAACATTTATAATTTGGTAATCAATTGTTAACTAAATAGTAAATCATGCATAATCCTATTATAAAATTTCTATAAATACTCTCCAGACAAATTAAATTATTAGTGGGCAGAAAACATTGAAGAAAAACTTAAAATTATATTATTTTTTACCACAAAATACTTAGTAGCAAAAGCTCGAGGGGTACCACTTAGGTTTTTAGTCAGCGCAGCTAGACAAATTATTATAAGAAATTAACTTATTTATAAAAAAAACATTATGGCCGGACAGAAGGACTGCGATTTTCCATAGTTAACATTTACAGGGAGATTGGTTTGTATTACATTTGGCATACACTGATTCCTGTACATGTACTGAATACTAGATTCAGTATTGATTTTTTTGGTTATTTTTGTATGCATCAACTTTTCTTTTCTTATAAATACGAGATTGTTTGGGTACCATTGTTTTGTTTGATGTATTATGTAACAATTTTTTTTTTCATTCTTATTTATAAACAATGATATTTTAAGAAAGATACGTTGTCTCTACGACATTCGGTGCTCACACACGGCACGAACTTGAAACGTTGACAGAAAGAACTATAAAGTGATGTGCCGACTAGGGAGTTCAAGTTATGTGGCGGTTGGTATAACTGATAACTACTTAGGAAGGACGACGCACGTCTGAACGCGCGCGTAGTTGGTGCGCGACTAACTTCAAACAGGACTGTGGTCTTGTATTTAATGTGCCGCTTTGGGAGCTCGTATAACCTATCTACCTCCTTTTTCACATATAATATCATTGTTTGTAAACATTAAATCGAAAATAGAAAACCTGTTGTACAGTTACCGGCAGCAAATAATGCGTGTCAAGCTTTAGAAAGAGACAATCCGCTTGTAGAGCGTCGTCCTTGTCGCACAGGGACGTGCGAGTTCGTGCGACAGGGACGAACAGTAAATAGTGATGCATAACTGTCTAAAATGATTCTGTGGTATATAAGTAGGCACATAATGTGCAAAACTGTATTTCTCATGAGAAACTAATTTTTCTAATATTTTCACAAATATTTGGAAACATGTTTAATAAAATAATATAATTAGTGAAGGGCAACATCATCAAAGAATGTTATTATAATTTGAACGAAGCTTTTAGTGATACATTTTTCTAGTCAATTAGTTTACATTTTGTATATTTTTTTTGTTGTATTTGTGATTTATGCATTTATTATGGTTTAATTAATTTTGTATTGACTTTTTTTATCATGTTAAATTATTGCCAGATTACATTTTTCAATGTTTTGACATTTTAATTGTATTATGACATTTTGGCATATTGATTTATTTGATTTTGATATTGATTAAAATTTTTGAAAACTTAATTATTATTTTCATGATTAATTTGAAATAAAAATGTTATTTTATTGTGCTTTTCATTTTTTTATTCAATGGAATTTTTAAGGATTTTATTGTTAGGTTTGATTTTATGTAAATGTTACTTGTAATATTTAATTTGTCTTGAATTTTTATTGTAGATTGTTGTTTTGACTTTGTTTGACAATTTTTACTTGGATCGAAATAGAATAAGAATTATTTGAGTTGTCTGAGTGTATTGATGTACCAAATGGACCGATAAAAGAATTGAATTATTTGGTATACTACAATGAAAATAAATACTTATAGACAATTAATTCAGTGCAGTAATATTATAAGATCAGTTGAACTATAATTTTACAAGTATAATTACTAATCTCATAATATTACCCGCGACACATATGTACATACAATGTATATGAAACCGTGTATGCCAAAAGGAGCTTATTTTCGTTATAAACACATTTTTGCTAAATATTGAAATTGAATTGATAATATTAATTAAACATCATATCACATTTACATATTTTTGGAAACACACAGCAATGTATTTATGTAGTATGCACAAACATTGACATGGAGACTACTTGCGACAGGAACAATGGTGTGAGGCGGCCGTAGTCAGCCATGCCAGGTTGTATAAAAACTAATTTCACATATTCATTTATTATGTAAGAAATTTTAAGGTGACACCACACTATGCGACACTGCATTGCAACCAGATCAGTATTATTATACTTTGCATGAAGTAAACTTCACCACGCGGCAGCGGCAATTCCCCATGGACAGTCGCACTGAATGAAGCGTCGTCGGTCGAAACGGCGATGTAAATAGTTCGTGTTCGGTGTAGCCGACATACAATGAAGGGAAGCACTGACATGTCACCTAGTTCACCCGGTTTTATGGGCTGACATCACAGATGTTATAGGTGACGTAGTCAACCGTGTCAGTTCCCATAAAAAAAAACAGTTTTGTACAGTGCGGTCTCACCATTAAGTAGTCACTTAAGTATTTGTTTTACCCAGAATTACATTTGTATTCTATTATTACACCTTGGCGCAGAAGGCGGACAACACCTTTGCAAAATGCAATTGTTTCAAGTTAACCTAGCACAACTTAACATTATAAATATATACTAAAATCATTATTGTACAGATTTCCTCACTGTACTGTTATGTTGGGGTAGAATATATCTAGTATACATATTTTTAATAATATAACCGTGGTTCTCCAACTGACACTCCCACTGACTCACGACGTCCTGATGGGGACGTTTGCAGATGACACAGTTGCTTTGGCTGTTCACGTGGACCCTGTTGAGGCATCTCGCATGCTGCAGAGGAGCCTAAATAACATATCTGCATGGCTAAAAGATTGGCGTATCAAGGCCAATGAAACCAAATCTGTACAAGTGACCTTCACCATTAGACGTGACACATGTCCGCCGGTAACATTAAATGGAGTTGAAATCCCCCAAGCGGACGATGCTAGATACTTGGGACTATACTTGGACAGATGTCTTACTTGGAGAAAGCACACATTCACAAAACGGAAAGCGCTGAGCCAACAACTCAGAAAACTTTATTGGCTGCTGAGCCGTAAATCTCAACTCTCCATGGAAAACAAATTGTTGCTGTACAAATGTATCCTCAAACCTATTTGGTGCTACGGTATTCAACTATGGGGCACTGCGGCCAATTCAAACCTCGAAATCCTACAGCGGTTCCAATCAAAAACCCTTTGTATGGTTGTTGACGCACCTTGGTATGTCACCAATAATCAGCTGCATCGGGACCTTGAGATTCCAACTGTAAAGAAGGAAGCAAAAGCTAGAAATGAGGCATACAAAAAAAGAGTCGAAAGGCACCC
This sequence comes from Nematopogon swammerdamellus, assembly GCA_946902875.1. Lineage (NCBI taxonomy): Eukaryota > Metazoa > Arthropoda > Insecta > Lepidoptera > Adelidae > Nematopogon > Nematopogon swammerdamellus. The sequence continues at coordinate 19,110,768 of OX336345.1, forward strand.
AAACAAGCTGGCAACCGAGTTGATGGCTCCTAGGAAAGTCTTCAACAGATTGAAAAGAAGAGCACCTCAAGATCTCATCACAGAGTGAAATGACTGAGAATAAAGTATATGGAACTGTCAATGGACACTTACCATACAAGACCTATTTCAAATGCACAACTACTGATGAATGTCGGCTCACAGACAGATTGCAGTAACAAATATATAAAAAAAAAAAAATTACCGTGGTTGATAGGTAATTTAAAAACTGCCCAGGAGTTATTTGGAGTTAACAATCTACATAGGTAGCACTTATGTCTGAGAGGACTTTTCTAACAGACTATGTCAAAAACATCATCAAAGCAGGCAAAGCAAAAAAAAAGTAAAATTCAATTTTAAACTTACAATGTTTAAACGACGTACGCGTGCATTAAAGAACGGCGGGTGGCCGAGTGGCCTTCTCTTGCGAGAGGTCCGAGGTTCGAATCCAGCCGGCGTTTACCAATGAGTTTTTTCTGATTTTGAAAAAAATTACCTGCATACCTTCACCCACTGCTCCATGGTGCGGATTCCATTTAAAAATTTAGGTCCACCGGGTTGACTGGAGGAAATTGCCTGAGGCAATAAGCCCTTGTCACTCATTAAGTGGCATGAAGTGTATTATTATAAAGGAGATACTTGGCTATCTACACATTACAATTTGCATCCGTCTTTTACCTACGTGGATGCTCCATCAATATTTATACTATCAATTATTATTCTGTGATGTAATTTTGCTACTATTAAATTAGCACTAATTTCAAGTGTGAGCCGGAGGAACGGATTGCACGGTCGATCTCGTAGCTAACTTCACAGCGGCAAATCAACGCAGAGTGGAATCTACTATTTAATAATACTGCAGCGTAACAATACACCACAATATTGCACACACATTTCTTAACTTATAATCGAGGGGTTAAAACTACGCTGAGCAAGATTTAACACCGTCGTGCAAAAAATACACAAGGCAAATATGATCCGAGAACAAAAAAAATTTTAAGGAAAAAAAAAATTTACAGTTCCCGGCTGCAAATAATGATTGTCGAGCTTTAGAGAGAAACGATCCGGCTGTAGAGCGTCGTCCCTGTCGCACAGGGCTGTGCGAGTTCGTGCGACAGGGACGACGCTCTACAATCGTGTACCGTCAGGCCTCACACACTCTATGTACTTGCGCGCGCTAACTACCTACCGCCCGGTGGGCGCCGGCGGTCTAATTCAGTAGAAATTCGTCAGCCGCGCGAAACATACCTACACGCTCGCCCACGCAACCGCGCGCAGCTGCAAAGCAATAATGCACTTTACACTCGATCGTTTAGGTAAATTTTCGCATGCAGCAATTGGCGACGTGAAACATTAGGCTATTAAAGCCGAAGGTATGGAACTTTTTCTATGGAGTGATTTATCTGTTACGAAGTAAGTATTAAGTAATCTGTGGTACCGTGCAACCGTTTGTACCGTGTGGGGCCGGTACTTTAAAAGAATACCCCCACCTTTTCCATAAAGTTCATTATTTTGCGTAAAACAAATAATTATAAATATGTAAAATGAATGTATTGGTGTTTACTTTTCAATGCCCTACTACCAAGACTAAGTCTGTAATATCTATTTTACTTCATATTTTGTGTGAAAGAAAACTTCTATCAGGATTATGTTTGTCAAGATATAAAAAAAAAAACGAATGAGTTTAATCGCATGCGTCGGTGTACAGGTTGTCAATATACCAATATTCAAACAGACTTGATGAATCAGATGAACAGATGAATCATGCATGGCAAATCCCCCATCTCTCTTCAAAGGTACAAAATTAAAAAAAACACTGAAAAAACAGTCAACATACAATATCAAAATGAGCAAATAAACATAACATTAATAAAACACGGTAAACTGTACAATTTGTACAAATGGGACCAGCCATACCAGCTTCAAGCATATAATATATAATTGACATTGGATTCGTATCTGATTTTGTCAGCCTCGGTGCGATCGTTCGACTTTCGCTTATGATCATAAGCACACCGTGTGCGGTCGGTACTTAAAAAGAATAGCCCCACTGCATCTCTCCCTGTCGCATGTCGTAAAAGTCGACTAAGGGATAAGAAAATTCGTCATCCTCGGTAGCTCAGTGGCGCGGTTGGTTAGTCAACTGTTATTAAGCAACGCTGAGCGCGGTCAGTGATTGGATGGGTGACCGCTCGACCGTTGGAGGCTGACCGTGGTTCGGATTCCACGTTAAACTGTAGGTCCCTTCCCTTCTTACCTTACTAGGTGGTAGGGTTTATCCCGGCCGGGTTGCTACCACCGGACTGAACGAAACGTCGGTCGAAACGGCTATGTAAATAGTTCGTGTTTTCCGTCCAGTTTAGTGTAGCCGACATGAAATGAAGGGAAGCACTGACATGGCACCTAGTTCACCCTGTGTTATGGGCTGACATCACGGATGTTGTAGGTGATGTAGCCAACCGTGTCAAGATCCATAAAAAAAAAAACACCTGGGCGCGGTCAGTACTTGGACGGGTGACTGTTCAACCGCTGGAGGCTGGCGGTGGTTCGGGTTGCATACAAAACAGTAGGTCTCTTTCCTTCTTACCTTAGGGTTTAACCAGCTCGCGCTGGTACCACCGCACTGATTGAAGAAGAAGAGAAGGTCGGTCGAAGCGGCTATGTAAATAGTTGGTGCTTTCCGTCCAGTTCAGTGTAGCCGGCACAATCAAAGGGATGCACTGACGTGGCACCTAGCTTACCAAGGTGTTATGGGCTGACATCATGGATGTTGTAGGTGATGTAGACAACCGTGTCAGTTTCCATAACAAAAGACGTTTTTGATAGTGATATCAGATATGTCGCTACAAACTGTAAAATATAACATAATGTAAGTCATACATAATTATTAAAAAAAAATATTCCTATGAGTGAATTCGAAGTACAGTTTTCGCCAAACTTACACACGCGGATTGGCCGGTTCATTAAGCCTTAAACTTGAGGCTGACAACCAATAAGCTGCCCAAAGATAGGACTAAACCTTCTTCAATTTTGGGAGCAGCAAAGGATTGGGAATTGTTGATGGACACACATGAGAAGCATTACCAAATGCCTTCGGAAATCTGTACCACAGCATTAAGGCCGGATATACTCATATTCTCAAAAGCGACAAAGCATGTAGTACTTGTTGAACTTACAGTTCCATGGGAAAGTAACATACCGAAGGACCACAACATCAAGCTTAACAAGTACTGCAACTTAGTAGACCGGATTGTGAGAAACGGATTCAAGACTGATCTCTTCGCTGTGGAAGTCGGAGCAAGAGGACTACCAGCGAAGTCGCTCTACAGTCTCTTCAAGAATCTAGGGCTCCCAAGATCGACGCTAAGCTCATATATGGAGAGAGCTTCGAAAACGTCACTGGAAGCATCCTACAGAATATGGATAGGTAGAGAGAGGGAGGTCGAGAGCGGGACTGGTGGTTTCCCCGCGTCCTAGTCAACGCAGACTAGCTGACGAGGGCTTGATGCGAGCCGAAACGTGAAGCATGCGCGGGAAATTTAGAGTGGCCACTCGCTAGTCCCGGCCTCGATTGATACCCTCCTCTACTGCCGATGGGCCCGGATATGTTCGGTGAAGCCATCGTAAGCTTAGATCCACACCTTCCTTCTGATTGTTTATTACACAATACACCTAATGCTCAAAACATAAACAAGTTTATTACACCGGGGACCTGAAGGCTTAAAATAAACAGTTTATTACATGCGCGTTCCCACTCACTGATTGACAGTTTCAGTTTTATCACTTTGCACAGTGTCACTAATTTCGGCTGAGCCAAGAGTTTATTCATCACTTGCTGCACCGTTCACTGTTTTAAGTCTGACGACGTCAAAGTCGTCCACGCACAGCGGTGGGCAAGTCCTGATTATTTCCACTTTGCCCTGGTTGGCCTGTAAAGAAAAAACAATATGTAAGTAAACTCTAAGGTTCGGCCGAGATCTCGGTCTCGGCTAAAAATCCAGCCGAGATGTCGGTCTCCGTTCTCCGCTATTCTCGGCTAAAAATCCAGCCGAGATCTTTGTCTCCGTTCTCGGCTACTCTCGGCTAAAAATCTAGCCGAGATCTCGGTCTCGGTTCTCGGCTAAAAATCCAGCCGAGATATCGATCTCGGTTCTCGGCTATTCTCGGCTAAAAATCTAGCCGAGATCTCAGTCTCGGTTCTCGGCTAATCTCGGCTAAAAATCCAGCCGAGATCTCGGTCTCGGCTAAAAATCCAGCCGAGATCTCGGTCTCGGCTAAAAATCCAGCCGAGATTCTCGGCCATATGGGCCCCTATGGGATTGGCGGAATTAAATTTCAAATATTGAGATCGAAACAGCGCTAAACAGAGCCGCAACTGCAAAGAAATGCGAATATTTTCCAGCGCTAAACAGAGCCGCAACTGCAAAGAAATGCGAATATTTTCGAGTCCTGACATTCGTCGCCCTGCAAAGTAGGTACTTAGACCGGCAGCAAACAATTTTTTATCAGCGCCGCCTACTAGCATTGCAAGTGAACAGCTCTTTATCAGAGCTGGGCAGTTGTACGACGAGAGACGACACTCTTTAAAGGGAGAAAACGATGAAAAATTACTTTTTTTGTGCTATAATATTATGTTGTTTGATTTTGAATAAAACTGCTAATAAAATAATAATACTAAATTAGCGCATCCATAAAAAAAAAGGACAGACAAACGGACGGACAAACAGACGGCGTAGGCTTATTAACAGGGTCCCGTACGGAAACGGAACCTTAAAAAATTGCATACTGACCATATTGAGTACAGTGAAGAAGTATCTAGACACCCCGTACTGCGGCAACTGGCGCGCCACAAAGATACAGCCCTTTAAAGGTAGTACAGACACACGGACGGACGGACGGACAGACGGCGTAGGCTTATTAACAGGGTCCCGTACAAAACGAAACCTTAAAAAATTGCATACTGACCATATTGAGTACATTGAAGAAGTATCTAGACACCTCGTACTGCGGCAACTGGCGCGCCACACAGATACAGCCCTTTAAAGGTAGGACAGACACGCGGACGGACGGACAGACGGCGCAGGCTTATTAACAGGGTCCCGTACGGAAACGGAACCTTAAAAAATTGCATACTGACCATATTGAGTACAGTGAAGAAGTATCTAGACACCTCATACTGCAGCAACTTGCGAGCCACACAGATACAGCTCTTTAAAGGTAGGACAGACACAAGAACGGACAGACGGACGGCGTAGGCTTATTAACAGGGTCCCGTACGGAAACGAAACCTTAAAAAATTGCATACTGACCATATTGAGTACAGTGAAGAAGTATCTAGACACCTCGTACTGCGGCAACTTGCGTGCCACACAGATACAGCTCTTTAAAGGTAGGACAGACAGACACACGGACGGACGGACAGACGGCGTAGGCTTATTAACAGGGTCCCGTACGGAAACGAAACCTAAAAAAAAATTATACTGACCATTTTGAGTACAGTGAAGAAGTATCTAGACACCTCGTACTGCGGCAACTTGCGTGCCGCACAGATACAGCTCTTTAAAGGTAGGACAGACAGACACACGGACGGACGGACAGACGGCGTAGGCTTATTAACAGGGTCCCGTACGGAAACGAAACCTAAAAAAAAATTATACTGACCATATTGAGTACAGTGAAGAAGTATCTAGACACCTCATACTGTGGTAACTTGCGTGCCACACAGATACAGCTCTTTAAAGGTAGGACAGACAGACACACGGACGGACGGACAGACGGCGTAGGCTTATTAATAGGGTTCCGTACGGAAACTAAACCTTAAAAATGTTTATACTGACCATATTGAGTACCCTGAAGAAGTATCTAGACACCCCGTACTGCGGCAACTTGCGTGCCACACAGATACAGCTCTTTAAAGGTAGGACAGACAGACACACGGACGGACGGACAGACGGCGTAGGCTTACTAACAGGGTCCCGTACGAAAACGAAACCTAAAAAAATTGCATACTGACCATATTGAGTACAGTGAAGAAGTATCTAGACACCTCGTACTGCGGCAGCTGGCGCGCCACACGCGAGAAGTGCTCCGGCCTGTCGTACGACAGCTGCCGCAGCACCCGCGGCGTGTACACCTCCGCCTCGTACGTGGGGTGCGACGCGGACTCCGCGAGCCGATCCGAGAAGAACGAGCCCCATTCGTCTACACGCTTCGTGCTCTCCGCCGTCGGCTCCTGGGCACCGCAAGCACAAATTCATTCATAGGTACCATTTCGAAATTTGAAAAGGTCCGACAAAAAGGCGGACATTAAAAAAAAGTCTGGACATTTTAGTCACAAAATGAAATAATAAATCCCACGAAGTTGAGTTGAGACTACTAGTTGAATTGAAATGTATGTAGTTTAATAAAGATTGAAGAAGGATTTAATACTTAGGTATGTTTTTCATTTCACATTTTTTATAATAAAAAAAAATCAACCAAAAAAACATAAGCATTAAATCCTTCTTCAATCTTATCTTCTTTTATTTTTATTATATAATTAAACATGCGAAAATTTAACATTCATTCAAAATTTTTCCATCTAAGTAAAAAATTTGGACAAATTAAAAAGCTGGACAAAGTTCAGACAGAAAGCCGAACTCCGAACATGTGCAGACTAATCTGGACGGATGGGTACACAATTCTTAGGTAACTATTTCTGTCAGCCTCGGTAGCTCAGTGGTGCGGTCGATCGACTGTTGTTAAGCACACCTGGACGCGGTCAATATAAAAAACGTGCCAATAATATTGACGACAACCTTGTAAGTCGACAGCCTTGTCGCTGGCATGGCGCCTCACCGAGCGCGGTTTCACGAGGACTGGTGTTATTGGCTGTGTCTGATTCTCGATTGGACACCTCGGTACAGATTACTTAATAGTTACTTCGTAACAGATAAATCACTCCATAGAAAAAGTTCCATACCTTCGGCTTTAATAGCCTACTGTTTCACTTCGCCAATCGCTGCGTACAAAAGTGTACCTAAACAATTGAGTGTAGTGATTATTGCTTTGCAGCTGCGCGCAGTTGCGTGGGCGAGCGTGTAGGTATGTTTCGCGCGGCTGTCGAATTTCCACTGAATTAGATCGCCGGCGGTCCACTGGGCGGTAGGTAGTTAGCGCGCGCAAGTACATAGAGTGCGTGAGGTCTGACCTCGCTACAGACACCATGCAAGTTTCCCTATAAAAAAAAATACATACATTTGCATACATATAATACCTGAGAGGAAGTAGGCGTTGAGTCGGGCGGCCCCGACATGTCATGGAAGCCGCCGTCGTCTCCGCCGCTCGAGTCGCCGCCGCCGTCGTCGGAGCAGAGCGTCGCGCACGGCGTCGTGCGCCGGCGGCTCAGCTCCGTCTTTTCCCGCGCCCGCCTCGCCTCCTCCGCGGTGAAGCCCATCAGCCCTGTGCAAAATAACAATAACAAATGTTTATTTTTCACTTCAGTTTAGGTACATTCCAACAAAACACACCCGAGATAATAAAAGGCACACCATTTTGCCTTCATCAGACCTCCGTCAATAATACATTCCGCCAAAATGGCAAAAAAACTTCGACCGTTCAGTTTAGGGACGTAATTAATACAGTAAAACCCGCTTAATACGATTCTCAAGGAGATGGGCGCAAAAATCGTCTTAAGCGGGAAATCGTCTTAAGCGGGAAGAGTTAAAATACAAAGTACACACTTTAAAATCTGTTTATTGTATTTCTGACAGAAATAAATCTTTGCAATCGTCAATACGAACGATTTGTCTGGCATCAGTTTGAAGAACAACCCAAACTCGTCAGCATTGAATATCTCTTGAAGAGCGTAATCTTTAATCAGAGTTGGAAGGTCGTTTTTTTCCAGGTATCAGTGTCTTCTTCGTTGACCGATTCTGATTCGCGTACCATTGCGAGATTTAAAATCGGTCGATCCATCCGCTCGAGCCTGAGAAATCAGTGATTTGCAAGGTTTGTGCAAATTGTATGAGCTTTTTCTGTCACTATAGGACCACTTACTAGGCGGGCTGCGCTAGGAGGCTCGCTCGGCGGTCGCGCGCGGCTAAAAAAGGATTGTTTTAAGCGGATTGGGGGTCGTATTAAGCAGAATTTTTTTTTCGTAAAATTAAGGTAGAGTATGAGACTGGCCCGAAAGATCGTATTATGCGGGAGATTGTATTAACCGGGATCGTATTAAGCGGGTTTTACTGTACTAGTAATTTAGCAACTTTTCTGACACTTGGCAACACAGTGGCTTGTCTGAATGTCTATGGTAAGTTCTTTCAATGTTTCTTTGTTTGTTGTGTTTGTTTGTTTATTGTATGTTTATTACGTCACTAAGAAAACATACGATATAAGAACATTTACAAAAACCAACAGATGAGAAAAAAAAAAACTGGAAAAGTTGACTCGCGCACCGAGGTTTCCGCACCACCACGTAAATGGTCAGTCTTTATTATTCGTGATTTTATTTATCTATCGGTGACCGTTCATACTTTTGTTGTTAAAATGTTTGGATAATTCGGTAGATGGCGCTCTTCTGCAAATTATGATACTTGCAAGGGGGCCCCTTTATTTTATACTTTTTGTTTTTTTTTATTATTTGTTAGAATATCCGCCATAATAACATATATTCAGTGAAAATTTGAACCGGCTACCTTTTACGGTTCCAAAAATACAGTCATTGACAAATAAATAAATTAAATTAAAAAATTTTATTATTATTTTAATAGCTCTCACCTGTCTTATCTTGGATGTCTTCACTCGAGAAACCGTTGAGTTCTGAAAGGAGTCAAGTAGTTAATATTTTTAACTAGCTTAATTCTTCAAAGCGTTGGGGATTAATCTTGTGCATTTTGAGAACCCTTCCAATTTTTGCGATGCACGCAAACCTCCCGTCATTTCACCTTTCTTGCACCCTCATCTCCACCAGTTGAGGGGTTAAGTGTATACTTAGTAAATAGTTTTAAGTTGTTTGCATAATATGCTGTTTGTATTTCATGTATTCTATAAATAGGTAATATATGTTATATAAAAGTATATTTATAAAATAAAACATGTATTCTTCCTCGTTTTTACTTGCACTATCCATACTTCGTTCACTATAATTTTTTTCCTCATCACATCACCCAAAGGTTGACTGGAACAAATCACTTGCAGTGATAAGTCCGCCCTCTCTCTCTCACTTCTACATTTCTTGTAGCTTTTCTTGTACTGCTCTTCTTTAAATTGCGTGCAGCAAAAAGTTTCTATTCTATTTAAACCAATTAAAATTATTTTATTTTATCTTTTATCACTTACTGTAGCTATCCAGGTCGTAGTTAAGAGCAAGTGTCCTCAGTCCCCTCGCCAGCAACAGCGGATGCCACTTCAGCTGCCCCGCCTCCAATTCTCCGGCCTCCGCCACGCTCAGCTCCATCGTACCGTTCAACCTGCACGCCTTCACGTTCCTCCAGAGGATCACTGCGGCCTTCGCTTGCCTCTCACATAAGTCCGCTTTCCTTCTCTTGCACGCGTTCCCTCTCTCGTTCGTCCCCCTTCGTTTCCTCTTCTTGTGGTCTCCGGAGGCGGCGTCCGCGGGCGGGTTGTCGCGCGAGTCGTCGGGGTGCTCGCGCAGCTCGGAGGCGCTGTCGGGGCTAGCCACGCCGCTGTCCTGGCTGGCGGGCGTGAGTCGGCGCATTTCATCTTCGACGGCCACCAGTATGGAGACGACCATTTTGCTGCTTATCGCAGCGCTGGAATAAAATAACGCTGTCAAATAGAGCAGTGGAAATGTGGAACAAACTGCCCGAAGATGTCGCACAAGCACCCACCACCAATTCCTTTAAAAACAGGCTCGACAAACACCTAAAAAAAACACCAAACTAAACTAACATCAAAATAACAAAGAACTTAGACATGAACTCATCAGCTTAGGCTGTTCGTTCATCAAATAAATTAATAAATATAATGTCTCCGCATTCATAACTGCAACAGTAACTGACCCAGTCGATGTTCTTTAATCTAACACATTGTCACAAACTATTCTTGTTCGCCTGCATGTACTTCTCCCACATCCCAAAGGTTAGTTAGAATAGAATGCCTCGCGGCATTAAGCTCGCCTGTTGTACCTAATTTTGATAAATTGGTGTTCAATAAAGAATATATACATACATACATCTTCTTATACTTTCACCACTGGCTTTCTTAACCTTATAGATTCGAAATTATTAAATATGCTTACACCCCATAGCTTCCACGCCATTGTCGCCGCCCGAAAATTTGGCACGCTCGTAAACTCAAACGATTCGTATAGTAATGAAGTCAGATCAATACCTCTACGGGCTAATGACATTCCCCAAAAAACGGTATACAACAAGTGAGGATTCACTCATTTAGAAGCACAGACGAATTTTTTGAAATAAAAAAAAACAAAACATGCCGGAATTTTTTTTTTCAAATTCTTCTAATCTAAAATTGCCGAATTACCCTGTGCGAATCGTATATGGAGGTGTAGACCATGAATATAACTATTTAAATAATTTAAAACTAGAAACCAGTTTACCATCGTCCCAGAAATGACGTAGGTGTAAAAAAACAAAATTGACAGCTGTCAAAATATTTTCAATTGGAAAGGCAAAGGTTTTTACCTATGCCACCCACCCACCATTTTAATAAGAAACATTCATTGAAGTCACAATTAGTGATATATTTAGATTTTTTTGATCTACGAAGTAAGCTAAGAGGTAAATTTTACATGTACGAGTAAAAAATATACAAACATTACAACGAGCAAAAAAAAGAAAAGAAACAGAATTACCGCCGCGGCAGAAGCAATGGGCTTGTTTTTTGTCTTGATTGCAAAAATTTAAAAATTGACGTACCTAGCATCTAAGTCGTCCACGACCATGCCGTCCTTCATATTCCAATTGACGTGATAGTCCTCCTTAGCGCCGAGGTCGTTGCCGTCGTAGTCGCGCAGTCGGTCCTCCCACTCCTGCAGCGGTGTCCGGTCGAACTCGATGTACGTCTTGGGGAGGGTCGGCGGCGGTGAAGGCTCTTCCATCTGAACAACATTCATCCCTACGTGTTATAAATTGCAACATCTGTGTCGTCTGTGTGTTCGCCATCAACTTTTAATATAACTTATTATATACAGTAAAACCCGCTTAATACCATTCTCAAGGGGATGGGCGCAAAAATCGTCTTAAGCGGGAAATCGTCTTAAGCGGGAAATCGTCTTGAGCGGGAAGAGTTAAAATACAAAGTACACACTTTAAAATCTGTTCATTGTATTTCTGACAGAAATCAATCTTCGCAATCGTCATTACGAACGATTTGTCTGGCATCAGTTTGAAGAACAACCCAAACTCGTCAGCAGTCAATATGTTTCGAAGAGCGTAATCTTTAATCTGAGTTGGAAGGACCCTTTTTTCCAGATATCGGCGTCTTCTTCGTTGACCGATTCGGATTCACCAGAAATTTGGCAGTACACGATACCATTGGGAGATATAAATTGGTCGATCCATCCGCTCGAGCCTGAGAAGTCAGTGATTTGCAAGGATTGTGCAAATTGTATGAGCTTTTAGGCGCGCGGCGCTAGAAGCGAGCGCGGGGTGCGCGGGCGGCGCACGCGGGAGCGAGCAGGGTGAGGGTGGCGGTCGCGCGCGGCGACCTACGTCGTCAAAAAATATCGTTTTTAAGGGGGGGTACTAGACAAAATCACTTCGTATTTCCCTAACCATACCCATATTTCAAGTGATTTAACTATAATTTAGTGCAGCAGGTGGCGGTTTTCGTGCCTCACTTACCGCTTGATAGTTATCTTATCTGAATACATTACTAATCGTGGTGGCCGGTGTTATGCTGTAATTTACCAGAGCCCTTGCAGCACAACACTGATTGCTCTGTTCACAACGTTTGTCAGGACACAGCGTGCGGTATGCGTGAAAATAATTATGTTTACAAATTTTTTTTAGATAAATATCTAACAAATAAAACATAATCTCAAAAAGAGTGCTCAAGAACGATAATAAAAAAAATTATAAAAAAATCTAAGATAATGACGAAAAACAACAAACTTTAACTGGATTTAGACGTATCAGCCTAGGCTGCCTATCTGAAATAAATAAATAAATAAATAAATAAATTTTACTCAGCGGTACTTCGGTCTCAGGAAACTTGCTGAAGGAGTACGTACTGATGAAAATATAACTGGGAATTAAACAGACTTTTTCAAAGAAAGTTATGCAAGCAGCATCTCACCAGTCGGGATATCCTGAGCGCCGGCTCCAACTCTATGGGCGCGAAGTCACGGAACGCCTCCGAGTGAAGCCGCTTGCGTTTGTGCTTTCGGCCGGTCGGCGTGTCCGTTTCTGCCTCTTGGCGGTGCTTTGGCGTCTCATGGTGAGCTCTGTTCAATCATACAATAATACTATGTTAGACAAAATATTTTTTTTTTGTATTGTATACATTTATTACACTCAAATAAAAATATGAGTAAAAGTTAAATTAATTAAGCGACCAATCGAGGAAGGGATCTTTCTGTATTTGTTGTTGTGTTTAGGGGTAGCTTCTAGCCTGTAAACTAATCCCTCAAAGCCAAAGGGGATCTCCATGCAACTTGTAAATTTTTTCTACTCAATACATACATACACACATACATACCACACGCTGTATCCCGACAATTGGGGTAAGTAAGCAGAGTAATCGGTGTTGACCTGCAAGGAATCTGGACCGACCACTGCGTTTCGCAAAAGTATTCAGACAAGACAAGCAATCAGCTGTCAAGCAGCAAGTAAGCCACGAAGACACAACTGCTTCATGACTCGGTGGAATGATTTTCAACTACAAATGCGACTTTCTCAAATATTATTGGTATGAAAGAGATGCAATACTCTACATATTATCAGTTCCGAATGAGTCTATTTCTTCTTTATCTTAAACAAAAAATCTACTTCGAGACATTGCTGATAAGAGAGTAATTCTTTATCTCATCTGTATGCTTTATATGAAAAGTGCTTAGATAAAAAAACTGGACAAGTGCGTGTCCGATGGGCACACCGAGGTTTGTGCCAAAAAGAAAACGCTAAAAAAAAATTATATTCTATCCCTTGCCCCTTATGCGGGGTTTACATGGGTGACTATAGCCGCACCATTTTCGCCGCACGGCAACGGCAATTCGGCTAGCCCACAGGTGACTAAATTCGCAAGCAAAGTAGACTTGCATTCGACTTTCGGCCGTGCGGCGACCAGCCGCATGCGGCTGGCGACTAAAATCGACCGTGCCGTGCAAATGGTCACTCAGTCGCAGGCGATCGCTCGCTGCGGTCTCCCGCACGCCGTTGATAACGATACTCCTAACAATGTATAAAAACAATTTCAATGCAGTGCGACTGTTCTGGTCGACATTTTGATACAAAGTGAACAAGTCGCCTGCGATTTTTATTGACCTGTGTAAATGGGGGTGTGCGATTCGATTTTACAAGCGATCCGACTAGTGACTTGCCGGCGGCGAAAATCGACCCGTGCAAATCCCCTTTTACCTAGGGCTCAAATTGTAGCCGTCTGGGTTTGTGCCACCCACAAAGCATGGAATACCGCGCGCCGCGCCTCCTAGAGACGCCCTGAGCGCGATTTCCCTACAACGCCGTTGAAGCCTGTGGGCGTGGCCTATGACTTACATAAGTGTGTTGTGCGTGTGCATTTGTTTTGTGCGTGTGCCTAACTTACTCCTCTTTGTGTGTGTGTAGTGTACTAGTGTACTAACACGCACACACACACACACACACATACGTAGCGCTAGCAGCACTGCGTCCAGTTATTGGGTTTCAAATATTATTATTACTTTCGCCTCTAGGAGAGGCGCGCGCGGTCGGTATTCGATGCTCTGTGGTGCCACCGTACTACATGTTTGATGGCGCCGAATAGCAGACTCGGCTGTGTTCTCCTCTAGTTCAATATAGCCAGCAATCCAAAGGGAAGTCTCCGGTGATGATATTGGCTGGCCGGATCATATGCTTTGGCCTCTCTGACTCAGCCACCCATACCGGATTAAATAACAAGAATATATATAGGCATGATGTAAATAAGTGTATTTAAAATAAATATAACGGCATTTTAGAAACACACATCCCATTTCCTCCTACTTTCCACCATACACTTATTTAGTGTTTATATTTTTTTAATATGTTCTTCATTAGGTTAATTTCATTCTAATTAGTTTTATTTAATTTGTGTTATTCAGTTATGAAAATAAAGATTTATTCTAAAAAAAATTATAATAAAAAAAAAATATAAAGGAAAGTGTGTGAATATAATGAAAAAAAAAACTCACAAGGACGTCATGCGCTCGACCATCGCGTAGACCATCTGCTCGTAGTAATCGACTTTTTTGGCGTAAATATGCGTGCACTTCTCCACAATCATCCCCATCATGGCGAAATTCTCCAACATGCCGTTGAATTGTTGAAGACCCACTTCCGTGAGATATTCTTCGAGGAGCTGTAACATAATCACAATCCGTTCAAAAATATTGTCATCTACATAGATGATTATGATTTAAAAAAAAGTCAAAAATAATTTCCGTTTACTTACTTAAAGGAAAGGATTATGGAAAGTAACTAAGAATTTTAATCAACATCAAAAAGCGTTACCCCCCCCCCTACGTAAACCAGACAACACGTGGGCAAAAAACGATGAAGAGAAAGCAGAAACATATGCACAGTTCCTCAAAAATGTCTTCACACCATCCAAGAAAGCCCCGAAAACATAGCCTGGGAAAAAGAGGTAGAGGAATACCTCCAAAGCGATCTACAAATGTCCTTGCCAATACGACATGCTACTCCAAATGAGTTGACGAGAGAGATAAAAAAGCTTGAACTTAAAAAGGCTCCTGGCTTTGATCTCATAACATCCGAGATACTAAAGGAGCTCCCGAAAAAAGCCATCGTACACTTAACGGCAATAATCAACGGCGCAATTAGATTAGGCTATTTTCCCAGTTTATGGAAAATCTCTGAAATAATAATGATTCCGAAACCTGGTAAGCCTCCAAATGAAGTAACGTCATATAGACCAATAAGCCTTCTACTAATAATGTCCAAGATATTTGAAAAAGTCCTCAATCGAAGATTGCAGCCTCTCATCATAGAAAAGAAACTCCTTCCAGATCATCAGTTTGGTTTCAGAACAAACCATTCCACAATCGAACAACTGCACAGAGTATGTCACAAAATCCGCCAATTGCTAGAGAAGAAGGTATTCTGCTCTGCTGTTTTTCTGGACGTTCAACAAGCCTTCGACAAAGTATGGCACAATGGTATATTATTCAAGCTTAAACAGACTACACATCACAACTTTTATGCGCTAATGAAGTCTTACCTTGAAGATCGAATATTCAGAGTAAAACAAAACGGAAGCTTTTCAAGGTTTTATGAAATAAAAGCAGACGTTCCTCAAGGCTCAGTGCTTGGACCTGTTTTATACAGCTTGTATACAGCAAATACACCAGATACAGAAAAAGTATTGACAGCCACATACGCTGACGACACAGCAGCTCTGAGTAGCAGTATAGACGCAGTGGATGCATCAAAGCAGCTACAACTACATCTCGATAATATACATAAATGGTTAAACAAATGGAAGATAAAAGCTAGCGCTGCGAAGTCTCTACACATAACATTCACTCTACGCCAAGGAAACTGCCCAGAGGTGAAGCTCGGCAATGAAACCCTACCACATGTGGAGACAGTAAAATACCTAGGAATGCACCTTGACAGAAAGCAGACATGGAAGCACCATATTCAACAGAAGAGAAACGAACTTAACCTTAGAACCCGTGGTTTTGACTGGCTTCTGAACTCAAACTCCAGGCTAAGCCTTGAAAATAAACTTCTACTATATAAAGCTGTTTTGAAGCCGGTATGGACTTACGGAATAGAATTGTGGGGTACCACCAGTAACTCCAATATAGAAATACTACAAAGGTACCAGAATGTCATACTCAGAAAAATTTGCCACGCGCCTTGGTTCACAAAAACAGAGGAAATACACAAATACCTGGAAGTCCCCACTGTAATGGAAGAAATAAATGAGCGTAGCGCTCGATACCACTTCAGGTTGGAAAACCATGTAAACCCGCTAGCAGTGCAGCTCATACATAACAAAAATAATGTAACTAGACTGAGGAGGCACGATGTCCTGGAATTAAATAAACGGGACCAGTAACACCGAAGGTGGCTGATCACTGGATCACAACACCTACAAGCCAAAATTTTTTTTTTTAAGGGTCGGGGTTTTTTAAATTTGTAATTTAACTTTTATTTTAGCTTTTGAAAAAAAAAAACCGCATGCAAATCGGTCCATTTTTTAAGATAATAATTTTTTAAATTACTCAATTACTTGATTACAAACATAGCTAACAACGATCCCGATTAAACCAGTTATCTAATAAAAAAAATCACATCCAAATCATTCCATCCGTTTGGAAGCTACGTACGATGCCACAGACAGACACACAAATACGCACACACGTTAAATTCTAACCCCTCTTTTTTCGCCGGTGGTTAAAAAGTGAGAGTTAGGGCCCCCGAGCCCTGTTATCACTGCGACCTAGGAAGATCTATTGTGATCTCTCAAAGGTTTAGAGCTCACACCCAAGTCCGATTTCCGCTAAGAACCAAGTTTGAGTGAATCGATGGTTGAGTGCCTGTATTTGGCATGGGTCAAAAGTATAACCCCCAAGGAAGCTTCTACTGTGAATGAGCTGTTCACATTCACAAAGGATGTGTATGGGTGTTTCATCCTCTTTTATACAGAACCTGCACAACGGTGTGCCGCTAATGAAGGCCCATTCGGTGTAGGTGTTTGTTTAGTCCGCAGTGTACTGTCAGGCCTCACCAGCGGCGACTCCTGGTCCTGAATATTGGGTTGGCTCTGGCTAAGGAATTTTTTTTCCATAATTTCATAACTTAGGTACCTACGCGTTAATTTATTTCTACCACAATGAGTTCAAAAACTGAAAGACGATTACGATATAGATAGTTTATAATATTTCGTTTAAATGATTTGTTTTTCTCACTTACGATTTACTTTACTCTCGGGGTAGCCTAGGATCCCTAGAGAGTGCGTCCCCCGGGTGGCGGATGGGGGGAAGCTCGTCGGCTGCGTACATTTGCGTGTGCGCAGCCGGAGGGTAGGAGGGAAATAAAACACCTCCCGTGGACCATTCAAGGCCGGGTGCCGAGCCCGTCATCCATTCAGAAGGAGACCTCGGCTAAGAGAGGGAGAAAACTCTGAAGAACAAACCCGCAATGGGAAGGAAAACCCGAGAAAAACCCGGGGGCCGGTGCCCGTCACCCCTGGAGGGAAACATCCCGGATAGGAGAAGGTCACTCCGAATCTAAACCGTGCAGTGGCCTGGGGCCCCGCTGCAGCTACTCCCCACCGTAAAAAATGATGTACACTGATAACGAGAGCAATCTGCGATGCGACCCGGCTAGCGCCCGGCGCTTGGGGGTAACCGGGCCCCCAAGTGAGAAATATGTCACCGAAGAGAGAAATCTGCCATACGACCCGGCTAGCACCCGGCGCTTGGGGGTAACCGGGCCCCTAAGTGAGAAATTTGTCACCGAAGACGGCACGGGGGTAGGGAACCAGGCCCCCATGTCTGTTGATGCACCTGGCCAAACCTCCAAGGAAGTGGGAAACCAGGCTTCCTTGACAGGCAATAATACTGGTCAAAACAACCAAAACACGCCGCCTGCCTTTTATATCCAATCAGGTGCGCTAAACTCATCCACATCAACTACCCTGCCAAAACCCCTCACGCAACAACTGCTACACAAAAGTTTCTTCTATACTCGACCCAGAAGTAACTCTGTTGGACCTGCAGAAATGCGAACGACTCCACACGATCTCAGAAAACAGGACTCGACTGAGTACATGGAAACTACGACTAACCAAACACACTACACTTGGCAGAGAGTACCACAACCAATGCAAGACAGAAAGAGGAAAAAACTCAGTGGTAGCAAAACACCATCGCCTGAGAGGACAAACACTCAAGGCGGAAATAGGTTCTCCATACTGCCTACTGATGATAATGGCAACAACATGGCGAAACCGCAAAAGGAAACCAGGCCACCTCCACTTATACTCTATGGGATACAAGACGTCAATGCACTCATCAAAGCAATTGAAACTGTGCTCTCAAAAAAAGATTATACACTCAAAATTATAACAAAAAATCAAATGAGAGTCAGCAGTATGTCAACAGAGTCCTATAAGAACCTGATGTCCCTAGTACGCAGAATGGGTCTAATTGGTCACACCTTTACAAGGAAGGAAGAAAAATGCCATCGCATAGTCATAAAGGGTCTTCATCACACAACCCCACACGATGCCATCATAGAAGAAATAGAAAAGACTGGCAATAAGGTGAGAGGAGAGATTATAAATGCCCGCTTTGGGGCAGAAAAGATACCCTCCTCAACATTCTTTGTTAATATTGAACCCAGCGTCAACAATAAAACTGTGAAGGACATCAAATACATATACAACACCGTGGTTACCATTGAAGACCCTAGAAAGCGCGAAAACATTGTACAATGCATCAGATGCCAGCAGTATGGGCACACAAAAAATAACTGCCTAAGACCGCATCGGTGCGTCAAATGTGCTGGCGCACACAACACATCAGAGTGCCCAAAAAAGGATCGTACAGAACCCGCGAAGTGCGCACTATGCCTGGGCAGTCACCCTGCCAATTTCAAAGGGTGCGAAGTGTATCAAGAAATAAAGGCAAGAAGAAGTAACAGAAATAACACTAGGTTCAATGCCAAGAAATCAGACGCTCCACCCACTGATGACAATAGAAAAAATCCAACTTTTGAAGAAAGGACTACATTTGGAAAACGTAGAGACAATAGGAGAACATACGCGGAAGCGACTAAAGAAATACCACAACATCATTCAAATGTTGAGCCAACCCAAGTCATTCAAGACTTACTGATAAAACAATCAGAAAAAATGGATACCCTGCTCCAACAAATTAGCACCCTGATGGGGCTTATTATAACGCTGGTGGACAGAATAACGAAATAGCTTCTCTAAATATCGGTACCTGGAATATCAATGGCCTAGCGCCAAATCAAAATGAAGTTGAGGCATTACTTCTGCTCCACAAGCTGGACATCTTTCTCATCTCAGAAACACATTTTACAAACAGGAGTATAATTAAAATACCAAACTACAATGTCTACAGCACTAATCACCCAGATGGAACAGCGCATGGCGGAACAGCAGTTGTAATAAGATCTTCCATTAAACACCATGAACTTCCACAGTTTAAAACAGAGCACATTCAAGCGACAACCGTAAGGGTAGAAGAGAAGAATGGGAACTTTAATGTGTCCTCAGTCTATTGTCCCCCAAAACACAAGATAACTGAACCTCTGTTCTCTGAATACTTTATGTCTCTAGGAACACGTTTTATAACAGGAGGCGATTGGAACTCCAAACACACACACTGGGGGTCAAGATTGATAACTACAAGAGGAAGGGAGCTTAAAAAAAGCGTAGATAAAAACCATCTGTCTCCAATGGCAACTGCTGAACCCACACACTGGCCTACCGATCCAAATAAACTGCCAGATTTACTGGACTTTTTTATAATAAAAGGCTTGTCTAGCCTATTCTTTTCGATTCATCCCTGCCTAGATGGCTCCTCAAATCATATCCCCGTCATAATGACAGCAAGTGCAACTGTACTACAGAATGAGAGGCGGCCACAACTCCATAATAAACTAACTGACTGGGTCTCATTCCGCAAACTAGTAAATGATAGGCTAGACCTGCACATGCCAATAAATACTAGTGAAGACATAGAGGACGCTATAGAAGAATTCAGTAAGATAATACAAGCAGCTTGTTGGGAATGCACACCCGAGGGGACATCTACCGGAAGACACAACGAAGTACCGTGGGCCATAAAGCAACAAATACTAGAGAAAAGAAGACTGCGTCGTATTTGGCACTCTAGTAGAAACCCACATGACAAATCAGCACTTAATAAAGCGACTCGCAAACTGAAGACTACTCTACAAAGTGCAAAAAATGAGTCCCTACAGGCCCAATTGGAATCTCTTACAGCCACTAAAGCGACTAACTACTCCCTCTGGAGAATGACCAAAAACTTCAACCAGCCTCAAAATATCAAACCACCAATAAAGCTTCCTAATAATACTTGGGCAAGGACGACACAAGAAAAAGCTAATGTGTTTGCCAGGCATTTGGCCACAGTGTTTACTCCGAATGAAGCTACCGAAGGGGCAGACGAAACTGATATAGACGCAGTGCTACAGCAAGATTTCCAATTGGACGTACCTCTCAGAGCCGTCAGTTCTCAAGAGCTCATCCAAACTATCAAAACCTTAGAAGACAAAAAGGCACCTGGATTTGACCTCATCACCAAGAAGGTACTGGACGAACTCCCAAAAAAGGGCATCTCATTCTTAACCGCCCTTTTTAATGCAATGTTGAGAGTTGAATACTTCCCAGCTCTGTGGAAGGTATCTCAAATCATCATGATACATAAACAGGGTAAACCAGAAAACGAGGTCACATCCTACAGACCTATCAGCCTCCTGCCAATCATATCCAAACTGTTTGAGAAGATCCTATTGAAACGACTGTCAAGCGCTATGGCTGAAGAAGCAGTAATACCTCAACACCAGTTTGGATTTAGACAAAAACATGCGACAGTAGAGCAAGTTCACAGAGTATGCAGTGTGATAAGGAAATCCCTTGAAAATAAAGAATATTGCTCATCAGCCTTCCTAGACGTGCAGCAGGCTTTCGATAGGGTCTGGCACAAAGGCCTGCTGTATAAAATAAAAACACTTCTGCCACACTCCTTCTATGGAATACTGGAATCATACCTGTCGGCGAGATTGTTTCAGGTTAAAGAAGGAGATTGTACCTCACACTTTCACAATATACAAGCAGGAGTCCCTCAGGGATCAGTTTTGGGACCTGTCTTGTACACAATTTTCACGTCTGACCTCCCACAGTGTCCCGAGGTAACAATTGCAACATATGCAGATGACACAGCAGCCATGGCATCCAACAAAGATCCAGAAAAAGCATCTGCTTCATTACAGCATGGACTCGACAAAATAGATGCATGGCTTCGAAGATGGAGAATAAAAGCGAGCGCCACAAAGTCTGTCCACGTAACCTTCTCACTGAGAAAAGAAAATTGTCCTCCAGTGAAACTAGGTGATTGCGTACTACCCCACAGCGATACAGTGAAATATCTAGGAATGCATATAGACCGTAGACTGACCTGGAAGAAGCACATTCAAACAAAGAGAGATGCAATAAACATCAAGTACAGAAGTCTCTACTGGCTGCTGGGAAGGAACTCCAGATTGTCTACTGACAATAAGTTACTAGTTTACAACACAGTGCTCAAGCCGATATGGACGTACGGCATACAGCTGTGGGGCTCTGCTAGCGAGTCAAATATCTGCTGCATACAAAGGGTACAAAACTACATACTGAAGCAAATCTCCAATGCACCCTGGTTCATTAAAAATGAAGAGGTGCATAGCCTACTCAATGTGCCTACAATAAAGGAAGAGATCAAATCGATGGCGACGAAGTACAGATCCCGATTGGAACACCACCCGAACCAGCTTGCTGTCCAACTGACCATGCCGGACTATGTCAGACGTCTAAAAAGGCGCGACATAATGGAACTAGGGAATTAAAAATATCCCTAGCATCATTCAAGAGGAGAGATGCTCACGGCATCATCAGCTCCGAGCGACAAACCAACACTCCACCCATCTGCTCATAGTTGATGACTGATCGCAGATTAGACCTGGAAAAAAAAAAAAAAAAAAAAAAACTTACGATTTATTTATTTCTGTAGATAGCACAGAGCACGGAATACCCCCCGCGCGCTTCGTGCTCTGTGGTAGATAGGTACCTACTGGTTGTGTCAAAACAGTCGAGTTGCAGTGCAGCCGACAACAGCGACGTCTCCTCTGGCACGAAGACGACGAGACAGGCATACAAGCTTGAATTGTTACATTTTATTTGTACATGAAGTCCACTCTTCGTTCCACAGACAAGAAATTTTCGATGACTCGATCGTGAAAATATTCTTTCTTCCTCAATTTTGTTAGCAACTCCTTTTCCGCAGATAAGAGTGCCAAATTACTGAGTCTCTCTTGTCCTTGAGTGCTCCGTAGATAGCTCGGTAGGAGTTTGCCATTATAATTACCAATAAATCACTTTAAATTTAACAACACTGAACAGGATTCATCCATACAAAGTCCATACCTACATAACGGAATATATGAGCTATCAACTCGCGAGCCAATGAGCCAATGCGCACACACACGCGCACACAACACACCTAGCCTAGCTCGCTATAATAGTCGCATCGCATCGCACGTCGCACAGCACAAGAATACTCGTGTGGTCGCAGCGCGCACACGCCCACACGCCACACACGCAACACACACACACACACCTAGCTCGCTCGCTAGTCGCTCTACTCGCTACCGCGTCACTAAATGCACTCCCCGCTGCGCCAACTCGAAAGGCTGAGCAGCGGGTCCGGGCTCAGCCTTGGGCTGAGCCTTGGGCAGCCAGGGACGGGGGGGACATTCGGCCGCTTCCGCCTTGTATGGAATACGATGGCGCATCAAAATGTAGCCAACCGGCCAATGAAAGCCTTGATGTGTCGTCATTCGTCGTCGCCCGCGTTTGAGGCGCGCGAAATTTCAAATTATGTAACGGGTACGGGATTGACGTTTTATCTTATTAATCGTGGGTTATATTATGTATGATATAAATAATATAACTCCGATATTTTTTCACATTTATTTTAGCTTCATACTTCTGTATTAATGTTGTCATTCATTTTATTTGGTTTGGCGGCGCCAACCTCGCCAACTGAAAGGAGTCGCCGCTGGGCCTCACGCACTCTATGTACTTGCGCGCGCTAACGACCTACCGCCCGGTGGACCGCCGGCGGTCTAATTCAGTAGAAATTCGTCAGCCGCGCGAAGCATACCTACACGCTCGCCCACGCAACTGCGCGCAGCTGCAAAGCAATAATGCACTTTACACTCGATCGTTTAGGTACATTTTCGCACGCAGCGATTGGCGACGTGAAACAGTAGGTTATTAAAGCCGAAGGTATGGAACTTTTTCTATGGAGTGATTTATCTGTTACGAAGTAACTATTAAGTAATCTGTGGTACTGTTAAGGTCCTTATTAGGATTCTTAAGTCGTTCTGTTTTAGGTTTAGTAGCTCAGAAGTGAATTTATGCGAATAACAAGTACTGCCTTCGCGTGCTTCAACCAGTGCTGCGTGCTTAGGTTGTGTTGTGTACCCAGGAGAGTATTTCATGCCGGTATGTGCTTTTTGGTATTCCAAGTATCGGCTCTGGGCCGTTGCTGGGTGGATTTTCAGCTCCATCTTGACTGGAGGAAGTTGCCTAAGGCAATAATCCCGCCCTTGCCACGCATTAAGCGGCATAAAGTATGTTTCCTTCACGTTGTCATTGTTTTTTGTTAATGTTTTGATGTGCAATCAAGAATTTCTATCTATGGCTATTTCAATAAAATGAAAAAGAAATAATTCACAAAATAAAAAGGCGCAGAACAACATTTGTTCAGTTTCAGGTGTAGAATGACCCCTTTTCGGGCGCTACCACCGATTAATATAATAATATAACACCATGTACAACGTGCCCCAAAACTCCACGTCAAGCGGGAACCAGGGAGTAGGCCAGTTTAAGACTACCCAGGGAAAAATAAGAAAAAAAATGAAAATTTCTCGTACAACATTTTTAGGTACGACTACAAGCAATTATAATTGTAAAAATTTTTTATTGGTAGCCTAAGTAACTCTGCTATTGATCAGTATCCCAAATAAAACCAGAATGCCTGTAGTTTTACCAAAAAAAATATTCAGTTACATTTTTTTCTAAAAAAATGAATGACTCAGATTTTTTTTTTCTTATTTTTCCCTGGCTAGTCATAAACTGGCCTACTCCCTGGTTCCTGCTTGACGTTGTGTTTTGGGACACCCTGTTTAAATAAAAAGTACATACAGAAAAGTCGACGTCGAAGTTGTGCTGGAGGTCGCGGATGGGCTGCATCAGCTCAGCCACGATCTCCTCCAGCCGCTGCGACATGGAGCCGGAGCTCCAGCAGCGCTCGCGGCGCTGCGCACGCTCCCCTCTACCCCTGCAAACACGCGCGCGCGCACGCTTGAGAACACCCTCCGAGCAACGGCACGTTTGAACACATTCCAAACTAATTATAAAGTGTACATTAATTGCAAGTACCATGTGTATAATATACACGGTGTTAACCTAAATAGGCGCCATTCCCGAAAGGGAAATTATTCTGGGTCACATACGGATGCCGAAAAAGGGGGTTATTATTTTTTTGAGCTTTGGTTTTAAAGTTTCCAATTTCTATATTTGGTATAAGAACATCGTATTTCGTAATAGGAATCGCACTGCATTACCAAAAAAATCGAAACCTGGGTAATTTTTCAAATAAATATAAAAAAAATCTCATTCATATCGACACGATACAACAGCTAGCACGCGACACATCGGCACGCACGGTCGCAAGCGCGAGGAGGCGCTCGGTACACCAATCCAAAGAGAAATTGCCACTTTATTATTAAAATATGCACATTTTTTTTAACTCTTTTAGATTTTATTTTTAAGTACCACAAAATAATCAGTATACGAAATGGTTTAATATTCGGTATTCAAATTGAAATGGCGCGAAAAAAGTTAACACCGTGTATACATGGTACATTATACAGAAGTTGTACAAAATATAATGACATTTTCCAAGGTGTACACATTTTTAACCAGTGCTAAAATTGACCCGAACGCACTGGAACACCGCACTATGGGAATGGTTGAACAAGCCCAGATCAAAAATTATTTTTACAATAACCCTAATTGACAAGATTTTTATAGTACATTTTTGTAAAAATCCTTTTTAATCTGGGCTTGTTCTAGCATTTTCCATAGTGCGGCGTTCCGGTGCGTTCTGGTTCAATTCGAGCACTGTTTTTAACACCAAATTAGTTAGCTTTAAGAAACAACTAACTTTATGCAAACAAATAATATGTCATCTAATTAATAGAGTTAAAAATTTTATTATAACACGTTTATTTTTTAGGGTTCCGTACCGCAAAGGTGAAAAAAAAAACGGAACATTTATAGGATCACTTTGTTGTCCGTCCGTCCGTCCGTTTGTCACAACACTTTTGCGCTGGAACGTGTAGAAGTATTAAGTTGAAATTAATATCAAATACTCTACGGTCTACGATCCCTTGGAGGTTTAAAAAATTCTAGCTACTACACCAACACAATCATAAGGTACGACCATTTACATCACATATTTTAATACCTTTTGTACCGTGTGGGGTCGGTACTTAAAAAGAATAGCCCCACTGCATCTCTCCCCGTCGCATGTCGTAAAAGTCGACTAAGGGATCGTCAGCCTCGGCAGCTCAGTGGTGCGGTCAGTTATTGGATGGGTGACCGCCCGACCGTTGGAGGCTGACCGTGGTTCGGATTCCACGTTAAACTGTAGGTCCCTTCCCTTCTTACCTTACTGGGTGGTAGGGTTTATCCCGGCCGGGTTGGTACCACCGCACTGAGCGAAACGTCGGTCGAAACGGCTATGTAAATAGTTCGTGTTTTCCGTCCAGTTCAGTGTAGCCGGCGCGAAATGAAGGGAAGCACTGACATGGCACCAAGTTCACCCGGTGTTATGGGCTGACATCACGGATGTTGTAGGTGATGTAGCCAACCGTGTCAGTTTCCATAAAAAAAAAAAAATAAATAAAATACTCGCAAATTCACTCATCAAAACCGTTAGGGAGGCGAATAGGGGATTTTTCGGGCATACTCGAGAGCATCAGTTTAAGATATGAGAGATACCTTAGACCTAATAGAACAACTTTGGAAAGTATTAGCTCTTTATCTAGTGACGCGCGCCTAGGATAGACGATCAGATTAGTAAAAAAAATCGATAGTCTGAAATACTTGAACGCGTCAGATTAAGATATTGGGGGTTGATTTTAGTGCTTTAAGAATAAATTTTTTGGTCACGAACTTGTAAAAAAAAAACGTTAATCCGGTATTCTCGAGCGTGATAAATTTTTTTTTTATTTTGAAGAATATAATCTAAATCTTACAAAAAATACAAAATCTGCCGGTTTCCGCATGACCGGAAGTGTGGAGGAGCCATTTCGTCTTCCGAAAAACGCACTGCGGCATATAAATCGCAAACGATACATTTTACAAAAAAAAGGTTTAAATAAAAAAAAAAGAAGGTAATTTTATTTCACATAAAAAAGGTCTCTTTATATTTTTGTCTTAAGTCAAAACTTTTGGACTTATAGCATCATAAAAACTCAAACTCCCAGTTTTTTTAGTATATCTCGAAAACGGAGGGTGTTAATAATATCCATTAATAAATAATACAATTTTTACTACGATTCATCTACATTTCCGTTGATTGTATCTATCTCTTATCGTCCTAAATTCCCCGTTTTATCAGAAAAAAAAAACTTTTATTTGTCAGATTAAGAGAACCCACAACATTTTTGTCAGATTAAGAAAATATGCTTTCAGGACACCGAGATAAACCCTCCCTATAAAAATGTGACGCTCTCGAGTATTTCAAAAGAACCTTTTTTTTTGCATTTTCAAAAATTTGTCGTAAGTTATCGTCACGCCGTCAGTTTTTTTTAAGGGAGCTTTCTTGGGGCCTACTTAACACCCCTTCTGAAAATGCGACGCTCTCGAGTACATTTATTTTTTTCAGATTTTTTACTATCTTGTATGCCTACCCCCACCACGCAAACCGGCAGATTAGTATACTGTTGTTATCAGAGGCACTTGGGGCATACGTGGTATGAATATCTGACGTGCTCGAGAATGCCCAAGTAACAGTTTTTTTTACATTTTTGAAAAACCGTACACGCCATACCCACCGCTAAAATGGTTTTTACCATACTAGCTTTTCTTTTCGAAATTACTTCATCTTTCGATTTTAATAGGTCTCGACGGTGCTCGAGAATGCCGCCATTTAGAGACCTCACCTCCCTAACTACTACCGTAGAGCCTCGATAATCCGTACTCAGGCTAATCCGAACGCCTCCGAGTCCGACTCGCCATGGTAGCTCAGTGGTGCGGTCGTTCGACTGTTGATCGTATTCACAAGCACACCTGGGCGCGGTCAGTACTTGGTTGAGTGACCGCTCGACCGTTAGGGCTGGTTCATATTTTCCGTCCAATTCAGTGTAGCCGGCACGACCGAAGGGAAGCACTGATATGGTACCTAGTTCACCAAGGTGTTATGGGCTGACATCACGGATGTTGTAGGTGATGTTTCCATAAAAAAAACTTGCCTGTTTTTTTTTTTACATGTATACATAGACTTTTTTATATACTATCTCACAATTTTTTTAATTAAGTAGGTACTAGTGTTGACCTTTTTTTTTTTTATTATTGCATAGACTTATTAACTGCTTTGGTGGTACCAATCCTATAATCCTAAACTATAATTTGAGCCTACCACCTAAAGAAGGGAAGGGACCTAAAGAGTTGGAACACTGGAACCGATATAAAGCTGAAGGTCCCTTTCCCTTGCTCCTTACTAGGTAGCTAGCAATCCAAAGGGAAATCTCTGCCGAGCATGTGCTCGGGCCCCTCTGACTCACCAGTTAATACCGAATCACATATAAAAAATAAATAAAAAAGGCCGCGCCAACCACCCGTCGCATATTGAAAATGACTTACGCAAGTGATTCGGAATACGCGGCAAGCAATTCCTATGAACAATTTTGTGGCGTCCATACAGCAAGGCTCCGCTGTCGCCAGTGCGGTTTCACCTTTAAGTTTCACGCTTACTTTTTAGGGTTCCGTATCCATCGTACGGGACCCTATTAATAAGCCTACGTCATCTGTCTGTCTGTCTGTCCGAAGGTTTATCTCTTGAACTGTAATAGGCAGCCCGTTGAAATTTCCACAGAATATGTGTTATTTGTTATGGCCGATACAACAAAAAATAATAAAAATAAGGAAAAGTAAAAAATTCACGGGGGTCCCCATACAAGAAACTAAAAAGCGCCATCTACTGAAAACAGTATGAAGCATATTAACTAATCATGAATTGTAACTAATATGAAGCATTTAATAAAACACGCCATAGATTGCGTGAGTAGCGCTGACCATGACATGGCGATACGGAATTTTAGATAGAT
The DNA here is from genome assembly GCA_946902875.1 of Nematopogon swammerdamellus. Taxonomy (NCBI): domain Eukaryota; kingdom Metazoa; phylum Arthropoda; class Insecta; order Lepidoptera; family Adelidae; genus Nematopogon; species Nematopogon swammerdamellus. Next base: position 19,139,111 of record OX336345.1, read on the forward strand.
GCGATACTGTAAATAAAGAGAAAAATTCCCAGTCCCGGCCAGAATTTGAAATGTAACCCTGTCCTGTCCGCACGTTGCAGATTTCGTCGCCGGACTGATGAAGAATTATTTTACAAGCTTTTCGATTGGTTGCATTTTTTACTGTAACGCAGTCTATTGATTATTACAGCGTAAAACCGCTGGTAGGATGTTTTCATTTTACGAAGGCACGAGGGGTGAGAGGTAGGAAGTGGTGAGAGAGGCGACCGCGCGGAGCTCAGTAGAGAACGAACTCGATGCCAGGTCGGTACACACGTTCTACACGTCTCCGCGTCGCTCCGTCGAACCGAGTCGTTCCCTACTGAGCTCCGCGCGGTCTCACACCACTTCCTACCTCATACCCCTCGTGCCTTCATAAAATAAAAACACTCTACACCAGCGAACAGGCAAGTCAAATATGTAAACCGTCACTGGATCACCTTTATAATAAGCTTTTTGCTTTATCATAAAAATGTTAACATATACAAGCGGCAAACTTGGTGCGATTATAATGCCAAGTAAAACCACAAATAATAAAAATCTTCTAATTACGTGGTGGTACGGAACCCTCTGTGCGCGGGTTTGACTCGCACTATGCCATTTTTTTTAAGAGTCTCACAAAATTTAATTTTGGCAATGCCTCTTTTGCTTGCCCCGCCACTGCGAAGACACGATAATATATAAATGCGATACATAACAAGCGAACACAATATATAAATTATGTTGGGTGTTCGTTACGTACGTATAATAGGTATATAAGCGGTCAGGTTTTGCCGTGTTCTTGTGCCAGTACTACTCGCCTCGCTCGCTCACAGTCGCAGTAGTACTGCTCCTCTCTAGGTAAAAAAAACTTCATTAGAGTACGCAACTATTTATATTCCTATTTGTAAAGTGTTTAGTAGGTACTTGTTGAACTTACAGTTCCATGGGAAAGTAACATACTGAAAGACGACAACTTCAAAGTAAACAAGTACTGCAACTAAGTGCCCCGGCACGCGACCGATTGTATCACCAACTGTTTAGTTGAGTTGGCCATTGCGGCCGATTTCTCTCCAACCCAACTGTTTAGTCGTTGAGGTTCGCTAAACACGGACGACCGTTCAGTCGTTTGCTCTGCAGGTAGTGGTAATATAATATGATAGAAGGCAGTACGCATTAATATAGCATAATTAATCACGCAGATTGTTGACCGACAAGTTGGTAGACAAATCTAATGAGTGCGTTATCAAGACAGCGGTCGCGCGCACTCTATGGAGCGCAGACGTCTGCTCCGGCGGGCGGTAACGAAAATTATGATTAGTTGGTAAACAAATCCATTAAAACGTCTAAACAGTCGGCGGCCGATCAAAAAGTCGGCCGTGTGCGCACCGCTATAGGCGTTCATAGATTTTATGATGTACAACTTATTAATTGAGTCGTGGAGATTCTGTGCCAACTAAACAGTTGAGTTGGCGTTTTTTCTCCCAGGTCATCAGGATTCTGTAGGACGACGTGAACATGAAGATGTAGAGGGCGAACAACAGAAGATTGAAGATGAAATTGTAGAAGATGGATCTGAAGATCTTTTTCATTGTGCGGAAATTGCGAATAAAACCTTGAAGCAAAGGTTGTATTCCATAAGATTACAATCAAAACGGAATTATTACAATTCACTGGCGAACAAAACGGAATAATAATGCATGTTGAAATTGCAAACGGGACGACTCAAATGTTGGTTTTCCTAATATCCTAAATTCCTTGATGAATAGTTTGATAAAACACTACATCTACAAGAAATTTTTAAAGTATACATTTTCGTAAAAACTAATTCTTTACCCCTTTACATTCTTTACACACACGCGCGAGTTTTAGGCGTCTTATTATGGTTGGGTTTGCGGGTCGCGGAATATATGGTCGCCCTTTTTTTCTAATAATATTTCAATGAATTTTTCTTATGAAAACGTGTTAGAATTGCCAATTTATGGTAAAAATCCTACTGATTCCAAAACGTTCAAAAATCAAACGCACTACGACGACACTTCCCCGTCACACAGAATTCAATAATCTGACTGCTGTAAATTAGATATTTATTTCAAATTAAGTGTTTGAATATTTTGTTTCATTGCCTAGACATAGATATAAGATTTGTATGGGGGAATTGCCAATTTTAGGGTTGAAAATTTCAGAAAAAAATGTCGGGCGTGTTTTGTTATTCCTGGAGTTCAAAAAAATCTGTCTATGCTACTAAAATAATTCAATCTTCACTTGTTTTACACTGTTTTGTGAGTAATTGAATTGGCTTTAAGTGCCAATAGCGTTTATTGATCTGGCTTCATTATTTGACGAAGTATTTTAGTTCATACGGGCGCGCAAATTTCCAGTGTCGCATCCAAATGTCACGAATTTCCGCACTGCAAAAATGGCATGTAACTGTGTGACTCTCCTTATAATAATGTGTTGGAAGCCAAAGGGTTAATTTGAATGGAAGTATGTGTTTTAAAAATTTTGCCTCCCGTGTAAAATTTTGTTCCGCCTAGTTATCCTGTTTTGACTGCCAACTCCACAAATATGCCAAAGGAATAATAAAAGATTGGATATAATTGTATCATGAAAGTTATTAGCAGATTAGTAGTAGATGGTGATGTTATTATATGAAATATAATTTATTACCTAGGTAAAGTACGTACGGTGTAGTGTGACTTACTCACCTTTTTACATTGTTACACTTATTATCGCAATAATGTCCACACGTGGGACCATCCCTCGGCTACCCATTATGAAGCGGGAAATGCCGAAATAAGTCACGAATACATCAACTAACCTACATCCCGCCAAAATAAACAAATGCGGATATTTCCCTCCAACTCCATAATAAGTGTCACTTCAGTGACCCCGATACATTTTAGGTTGCATATATAAAGGAAACCGTTCCTTGGGTACTTCTTGATTAGTAAAAACGAGCCAAAGGGTCTGTGGAAGTGGTGATAGTAGACTGTGGGCGGGTGACAGGGAGAAGAACAACAAGCAAAGAGAGACTGACCGAGGCGCGAAATTCATCTGTCAAATCCCGTAAACTATTTGTGCACCCCAAATGCATTCCAGATACAAGTAAACTATTGTAAACCTTGTAAAAATTATTCTGTTACCTGCTCCTCGCTGCGCTCGTGGCGTCCATTACAGGCAATGTGAGAACAAGACAACACGAACGAACGCGAGCAATTCAACCTGTAGTCGCCATTTGTTATTGTTTGGAACTAGTGATGTCCATCATTGTCGATGGTCCTGTCATTTCTTCGGGTGCGTTCCTATGTGTATAGAAGAGATGAGGACAGTGGAATTTTCTTAGGCAAGTAGACAGTAGGAAATATTGAAAAATTTTGATATACTGAAACCGGGTATTTGAAGAACAATGTGCACAATAGAGCACATGAACTGAACATGTAAAATAAAAAAGCGCTTATTAATGTTGAGCATTGGCGTATAGCAATATAAGAAAAGCAGCCGATCTTTGTTCTGCGATTCTTCTCGTACTCTGTAAGCTGAACTATAAAACACTAGACTAGCTAAAGCCGCTTCTCCTGCGAATGTTTTTTTTTTGAAACATTTACACAGAAATATCGAAACATTGGGTCGTGGGTACACATTCGTATAAAAACAACTGTTTTTGTGTAATGTTTTGAAAAAACATGCGCAGGAGACGCGGCTTAATATAGATAGACCGTATCCTCCCCTCAGTTGTCTTTCGTTGGCAGGATATCTCTCATTATCGGCTCGCCTTACTGATATAAGTAAGTTATTGATTTATTATTCCTGTATCTTGTACCTTGTATTGTTGTACCATGTGGGGCCTGTACTTATATGACTCCCTTCTTATATTACTAGGTGGTAGGGTTTAATCCGCCCGGGTTGATACCACCGCACTGAATGAAAGGTCGGTCGAAGCGGCTATGTAAATAGTTTGTGTTTTCCGTCCAGTTCAGTGTAGCCGGCTCGACCGAAGGGAAGCACTGACGTGGCACCAAGTTCACCCGGTGTTATGGGCTGACATCACGGATGTTTTAGGTGACGTAGCCAACCGTGTCAGATTCCATAAAAAAAAGAAACTTATACAATATCCTTGGTGATTGATATCTCTTGACCGGAATACTACCGCCCGAACCCGAATGATAACTACCGATATAAATATAAATAGATATGTAAAGTCTGACCAGGAATATATGAGAGCTGTCAAGATGGAGCCACCTTTTAGATTTATATAGCAACATTCAGTATAGTACGCACATATTGAATTGGCCGATGTTTTTATTCAAAATGTACTTTTGCACTGAAATACACAATAAGATATACAAAATGTATTTTAATTTAATGCATCTTTTTTATATATTTTGATGTCAATGTAAAAAGAACTAGCCTTGACATTTACATGTTCACAACATTTTTTCCATGTATCTGCAGATATAGTCCGCGCGCGAGCTCCGAGGAATCGGTGGCTGTGGAAATTAATTTATGACAGAATTTTTACATTATAAATTAGTACAATATAACTCGCCTTGTATAGTATAATCATCAGAAAATGTGAATCTATATTAACTTTCTATAAAAAATCTATACGAATTCTATAATATAATAAATTAATTTCCACAGCCACCGATTCCTCGGAGCTCGCGCGCGGACTGTATTTCCTGAAGCAAAGTGTACAAATTATTAAAAAAAAAATTAATCGACCTTGCTGAAACACTAAACTTATTAATAAAAATTTTAGTTCAGAAAAACTTAACCTAAGCTATTTTTATTCGAACGTTTCGTATTTCTGTAAAGCCAAAAAGTGTTTTTTGTTCAGAACGAATAATATTTACGTCCCTCTTTTGTTTGCTATTCGGTAAATAGATGCTTGAGATACACCTAGATAGAACAAAAAATAATTACCAAATGGTGAAATATATTTATTGCACAATATGAAATTAACAAAAAAAATTATGACTAATAATAAACTAACCTAAACAACATAAAAAATTTCACACAAATTTTGATCGCTCTCTCCTCGAAGGGTACCCAAAACGCTCGCAGCATTCACTGTCATTGCCAACCACACAAGACAAAACAAAATATCCGTGCGCTGCGCTGCCATAGATAGATGTCATACACTTAACTCATACGTGAACCGCGTGAACCGTGTCATTCATTACCAAATTGTACATTACGGCGGTCAATTCAACTTTTCACCTAAATGTCTTCTTCTTCTTCTTTTTTTAAATAGTGGCAACCAAACGAATAGGAAATTCGTTTATTACTGCCAGTATCCAGTGACGGAGTTGCACGGTATAAATTTGTGATTATTTTTTATAATATAATAAAACAAAATAATGTTGAAAGGAACGAAGCATTTGAAGTTACTAGTTTGCATGCACAAATTCTGGAAGACACATACTTAGTTGTAAATAAGAAGATGAAAATAAATAACTAAAACATTATACATATATTTATATATAATTAATTACAGTCTTACGTCATTACATTTTATAAATTTTAATATATATTTTATAACATGGGAATTGTTAGTATACAGTATCGTTTGTATGTTAGTAGGAAGTGGGACTTTAAACAAATGTAAAGTGGCATATAACGGAGGGGAATTAACCGCGAGGGTAATTGGACAACCAAAGAGGATATGGTCTAGGGTTCCTTCGTCCAGTCCGCACTCGCAGATTGATGAGTCAAGTATACGAAGTCGGGCTAGATGCACTGGAGTGCAGCAGTGTCCAATTCTCATTCGGCACAGAACTGAGGTTTCCTTTTTATTAGCCGTAATTTTAAAAAACCAAGGCTTTGCGGGTATGACCCGCTGAATGGTGGCATAGTAAGACCCTCTCGCTCGACTGGACACGGACCATTCATCGGACCAGGAATCATGAAGGTATGTTTTTGGGAGTGCCAACAAATCATGGGGAAAATTAATGAACGGAGCCCTATCTCCACACACCACCGCCTCCTTGGCTAGAGCGTCTACACGCTCATTGCCTCGAATGCCGGTATGTGAAGGTATCCAGGCAAAAACAAGTTGTTTTTGACCTAAGGTGAGTAATGTATCTTTAATACATAGAACTATGGGATTATGAATTTGGCAATTGAATGGGTTCTGTACCAATGCCTGAAGAGAACTGCGGGAATCTGAGAAAATTATGGTCCGTTCCAGTGTGTCGGAGAGGGACACAAATCTGACAGCCTCCAGTAGAGCCATACACTCGCCCGTATAGACCGAGGACTCGGGTGGGCACTGAGTGCGCATGTAGTCGTTGCTTCCGGGCTTATATACGGCAACTCCTACGTTACCTTTTGGTGTTAATTTTGAGGCATCCGTAAAAATTACATCCCACCCGTGCCAATCTCTATCAAGAATAATCTTGAACGATTCTTCAGCGCGTGGCATGTCCTTTTCAAGGCCAAAATCTAAAATTACATTCGGTTTTAAGATTACGGCCTCATATTTCGATCCGTGCAAAGGCAATGTCGGAGAGCGATAGGTAGGGGCTTCAAGGTTGCTAAACCTAGTGACGCTCTGAATGAGTCTGGGCTTCAGTTTATTAAACCAGTACCTCCCATTCAGAGTGTGTTCTGCGAGTAGGTTTAGCTTCGGAAACAGGGAGTGATTAGAAAATCTACTAGCTCTGAACAAATACCTGTCTGCCAGAAATTGCCGGCGTAGATGGAGGGGTGGATCTACACATTCCACCTGAAGAGCATTGACTGGGCTGGATTTCATTGCGCCTGTGATTATGCGGAGGGACTTTGACTGTACGAGGTCAAGCATTCTCAATGCAGATTTGTTGCAGGGCTCTAAAAGGAAAATACCGTAGTCCAAGTGACTACGAATCACGGCGTTGTACATGAGTTTTAAGGAGAAGGGGTGGGCTCCCCACCATACTCCCGCCAGGCAGCGGAGTATATTGATGTTGCGCTCACATTTCTTTACAACATAGTTAATATGAGGGGCTCCAGACATTTTGGAGTCCAGTATGACACCCAGGAATTTAACCTGGTTCTGAACGGGAATGCGGGAAGAGTGGCACACTATATCAATACGGGGTCTGAGTACTGATGGGCAAGGATTCAATCCCATTTGGGACCGAATCCTTATTCGAGACTTTATAGGGATTTTATTGGGAAAGTTGGGGAAAGTTACTCATTCGATCCTACGAAATAGGATTTTATTTTAATATTAGATTTCAACATCGTGAATGAGTTATTTTCATTAGTACAAGGCATAATATGGTAGTAGGTATGTATATAATTGTTTTACTGGATGAATACCTATATCTAGATAAATAATGTTTCCACAGGTTTTAATTTGAATGCATGATTCCCTAGTTATGTTCACAAAATAATCAATATCTGTGGTCGTTTGAGCGCGCGTACATTTCGCCGTGATGTGAGAGAGGAAAAAGGTCGGTAATCGAGTCTGTTCAGTGACTGTGACAGTGTGAAAAAAGTTAGGTACCGATTTTTTGGTAGATTTACCAATTTCGGTCATGTTTGACCAAAAAACATACAGTCGAATTGAGAACCTCCTCCTTTTTTTGAAGTCGGTTAAAAAATAACGATTTGAGGTCATAATCTACCGATATTTGTTAAATCAATACTAATAATAAATCTGTAAGGGATGGTCTTAGAGCAAGTTACTTTGTTTTATGAGATACTGAGGTATAAGACTCTATGTATGATATTAAAGCTAAATTGACGATTTTTAGAAATATTTTCTGTGTATTTATGTTCCACCATAACTCTTAAACCGATCATCTGAATTCTATGAAACATCGTACAAGCACATTTACCAATACTATATGAGACTGAGGATAGGCTAAATAAAATTCAGTTCCGGTTACGCTACGCTAAGATGTGATTCGTATAGTTCCAGAACCCGACAACTCCGTTTCGGACGATTTTACAGTAAGACGAAAAAACTAGACCTCGATAAATTAGCCGCCCATACAAACTACAAGGGAGCTGGAAAGAATGTTAATTTTTCTTTGCGATTCACTCTGGATTGGACTGTGTTAGGAACATAATGTCTTTACAGATAAGTGACAAATTTAATATTTTATTCGAAACAGTTTATAACAACTTTTTTTAGAGAAATGGATTTGGCGGGTTCTGGAACTGTACGACTCATGTGGTTCCCAAACAAACTGAAATGTTCCGCGCGCCATTTACCGCGAGTAAGTATCAGATATGAGCGAGCCGGCGCGGAGGCGCGGAGGCGCGGAGGAGCGGGCGGCGCGGCGGAGCGGGCGGCGCGGTGGAGCGGGCGGCGCGGTGCGCGGGTGGGTGCATATAAAAGCGCACTCCCCATACTATAGAAAGCCAAAATTGTAATTTGATTCGATCCTAATTTTTTTATCTTATTCTTATGGTACAAGTTAGTATACATGTGAGCTAAATATGACGTCACCGATACGAAACATGTACCTTCTCGAAGTAAGTAACTAAGGGCGAGGCCGAAAGCGGAGCTTCGTTCAAGTTAACGATATATTTATCGATGAAAGTAAGTAAATAAGGGCGAGAATATCGTTTACGCGAACGCAGCTCGGCGTTCGGCAGGGCATTAACTTAGTTTATTTGAGAAGGATTATCATTTAATTGAACGCAGCTCGGCCTTCGGCTTCGCCGGCCTCTTTGAAAAAGTATATGGCTTATCTATAGGGAGCTCCGCCTTCGGCGTCGCCATAGGTAACTTAGTTTCTTCGAGAAACGTTTACCTGAAAGGAGCTCGACCTTCGGCCTCGTCAGTAGTTACATATTTTGTTCGAGAAGGTTTATCATTAACCTGAATGCAGCTCAGCTTTCGACCTCGCCCTTTATAACTTACTTTCTTCTTTTGAAATACGAATTTCACGAGAGCGGGCAAAAGCTAGTAAACTATAATACTAAAAATAATACTGTTTTATGTAATCCGGTCGCCTGAGTCGAAGGGGCCTAAGCACATGCTCCGACCAGCCAATATCACCTCCGAGAAGGTAGGTGCCCTTGCATACCGGAGACTTCCCTGGATTGCTGGATATACTGAACTAGAAGAGAACACAGCCGAGGGTGCTATGCGGCCATCTTACATCTAGTACGGTGGTACTAACCCAGTCGGCTACAATTTGAGCCTACAACCTCGTAAGGGAGCGTCCATAAACGACGTGGTTTCAATTTGTCCTCTTTTGGACCCCCCCTCCCCCCACGTAACCTACCGTGGCTTTTGCTTGGACTCGAGTGGGAACGTAGTTTTTTTTTTCCTATTCTAGAAGTTAAAAAGCTAGTTAAAACATACTTTAGTCGAGAAGATTTATCATGAACCTAAACGCAGCTCAGCCTTCGGCCTCGCCCTTAGTTTCTTCTTTTGAAATACGAATTTCACGCGAGCGAAGCCGCGGGCAAAAGCTAGTTAAAAACATACTTTATTCGAAAAGATTTATCATTAACCTAAACGCAGCTCAGCCTTCGGCCTCGCCCTTAGTTTCTTCTTTTGAAATACGAATTTCACGCGAGCGAAGCCGCGGGCAAAAGCTAGTTAAAACATAAAATCCTTATTCGATCCTAGAATAGGGTTAAATCCGCGACTTTATGATAGAATTTCGCTCATATTACAGAACAACTTCACATACTTAACCTTAAAACATAAAATCCTTATTCGGTCCTAGAATAGGATTAAATCCGGGATTTTATGATAAAATCTCGCCCATAAAGATTTAATCCCGGGATCGACCCATCAGTAGGTCTGAGCCGCTTTCTTGAAAACACCACTATATTGCTCTAAATGTCAGTTCAGAAGCAATTTTGACATTGACAACAGATTATCAAGCATGAAACATAATTGTGGCCAGTGTAAGAAATTAGTTCCAACGAAATTCCGCAATATGGCGGCCCCTCATATATTCCTGGTCAGGCTTTATATACCAAATTGATTGATTTAACTGAAAAATACAACAGTCAAGAAAATATTCCACAAGCCAACCAATTTTGTTAACACAAAATGTTACCTAATTTTAATTAAACGTAACATTAGACATTTTTTTCGGTATTTTAAAAATGATGGACATTGTTTTATGATCATTGATCAGGATCACTGACCAGTGTGACCAGACTCGGAAATTTCTAAATTGGGGCGGCCATATTCTCCTGCTTGTGGTGGCGTGCCTTGGGAGAGGCTATGTCCAGCAGTGGACCGATACAGGCTGATGATGACGGTCCGCCTCCTGAAAGACTTTGTTCATTCCGATTGCGTGCAATCCCTCGTTTGGTTCTTCGGCAAGTGATAAATAAGTGGTGTTTTGGTGGTTTAAAGGGTTAAAAAAAAATGTTGAGGCGGTGCATGTCGTTTTTGTTACGTTTGTATCTCCGAAAATAAAGCTTCTAGGTGGTTATAAAAAAAACTAGACACCCTAAAAAAATTTAAACACCGTAACATTGCTTAAAAAAGAAAAAAAAAGAAAAAAAAAAGAAAATTTTGTGGGGTTCGAACCCACGCACCCAAAATACAAAACCCTACACGCTTACCACTGAGCTAACGAATTAAACAGCCAAACGAATATCGCCTTCTGTTGGTTCCCGGAGTAGGTTTGCAGGATTGAGGGATTCGAGGGATTGATTAAAGTCTTGCAGGTGTCGTATCGCTGATGATGATGATGATGATGATGATGATATTCTCCCCAAGTAAGGCCGGTCACGGTCAAGGATTTCATCATTCAGCCCGTATCGTCCACTGCTGGACATATACCTCTCCCAAGGCACGCCACCACACGCAGTCTTTCGCTCTTTTCATTCATTCACTCCCGGCTAAGTATATTTTTGAAGTCGTCTGTCCATCTCACCGAGCATACCTACGGGAGTGGCAACCGTCGAGCGCTAATATATAGGAAAATTAGCCGCGTGTTAGAGCATTTGCACTAATATATAGCGCTGCTGCGGGATCGACCGTCAGTGCGCTCGCGACTTGGGAACGAAGAACACGTATATGTGCACTACGCAAAATGGCGATTTGTGCAGTTCGTGCGTGTCGAAAGAGCTCAAGATAATCAGGAATGACAAAAGATGGCGTAACCTTTCATAATTAGGTCATTTTAATGATAATACAATGCTTAAAGCGTGTAAAATACAAAAATTCCGCGAGCTAGGAGCGAGACTGCGCGCCATACTGGGCGCGTACACATGATAGGCAAATTTGACAGACTGGAAAGAAATTTGAAATCAATTATTGTATATGGGTGTTGTTAGTTTTTTTATGGCAATGACATGGATGAATTCAATTTATAATATGTATTGTTATTATTTCTTTAATATTACGTTTTCTATTTTTTATAATTATAAAACAAATATACCTATACAAAACTAATATATTGTATATTATGTATTATTATAATAAGTATTATTATTATCAGTGATAGGAATAGGTAGGACTTATTTACCTAAACTTCGAGGAACAGAGTAAAAAATTGGAGACTTCCTTACGATAATATTTTTTTCCGGTTTAATAATACCTATTCATGGTGTTATAATTTCGCGATTTAAAAAAAGTGGCCGCCATTTTGAACTTTTTAGTAACTGGACAGATTGCTTTCAAAATCGACATCTGGGTGTCAGTGAATACGAATCTGTAGTCAAATTTAAAAAAAGTAGCCGCCATTTTGAAATTTTTAGTTACTGGACCGATTGCTTTCAAAATCGATATCTGGGTGTCTATGTAGGCTCTGAATACGAATCCGTTGTCAAAATTTAAAAAAAGTGACCGCCATTTTGAACTTTTTAGTTACTGGACCGATTACTTTCAAAATCGATATCTGGGTGTCTGTGTGGGCTCTGAATACGAATCTGTAGTCAAAATAAAAAAAAGTGGCCGCCATTTTGAACTTTTTAGTTACTGGACCGATTGCTTTCAAAATCGATATCTGGGTGTCTATGTAGGCTCTGAATACGAATCCGTTGTCAAAATTTAAAAAAAGTGACCGCCATTTTGAACTTTTTAGTTACTGGACCGATTACTTTCAAAATCGATATCTGGGTGTCTGTGTGGGCTCTGAATACGAATCTGTAGTCAAAATAAAAAAAAGTGGCCGCCATTTTGAACTTTTTAGTTACTGGACCGATTGCTTTCAAAATCGATATCTGGGTGTCTGTGTGGGCTCTGAATACGAATCTGTAGTCAAAATAAAAAAAAGTGGCCGCCATTTTGAACTTTTTAGTTACTGGACCGATTGCTTTCAAAATCGATATCTGGGTGTTTATGTAGGCTCTGAATACGAATCCGTTGTCAAAATTTAAAAAAGTGACCGCCATTTTGAACTTTTTAGTTACTGGACCGATTACTTTCAAAATCGATATCTGGATGTCTGTGTGGGCTCTGAATACGAATCTGTAATTAAAATTAAAGAAAAGTGGCCGCCATTTTGAACTTTTTAGTTACTGGACCGATTGCTTTCAAAATCGATATCTGGGTGTATGTGGGGGCTCTGAATACGAATCTGTAGTAAAAATTAAAAAAAAGTGGCCGCCATTTTGAACTTTTTAGTTACTGGACCGATTGCTTTCAAAATCGATATCTGGGTGTCTGTGTGGGCTCTGAATACTAATCTGTAGTCAAAATTTAAAAAAAGTGGCCGCCATTTTGAACTTTAGTTACTGGACCGATTGCTTTCAAAATCGATATCTGGGTGTCTGTGTGGGCTCTAAATACGAAGCCGTTGTCAAAATTTAAAAAAAAGTGGCCGCCATTTTGAACTTTTTAGTTACTGGACCGATTGCTTTCAAAATCGATATCATATTTTTTATGTTAACCACATATTGTTATTCAGAGCCCATACAGACATGTAGATATGGGTTTTGAAAGTAATCAGTCCAGTAACTAAAAAGTTCAAAATGGCGGCCACTTTTTTAAGATTTTGACAACGGATTCGTATTCAGAGCCCACACAGACGAACAAATATCAATTTTAAAAGCAATCGGTCCATTAACTAAAAAGTTCAAAATGGCGGTCACTTTTTTTTAATTTTGACAACGGATTCGTATTCAGAGCCCACACAGACACCCAGATATCGATTTTGAAAGCAATCGGCCCAGTAACTAATAACTTGAAAATGGCGGCCACTTTTTTTAAATTTTGACAACGGATTCGTATTCAGAGCCCACACAGACACCTAGATATCGATTTTGAAAGCAATCGGTCCAGTAACTAAAAAGTTCAAAATGGGGGCCACTTTTTTTAATTTTTTACTACAGATTCGTATTCAGAGCCCACACATACAACCAGATATCGATTTTGAAAGCAATCGGTCCAGTAACTAAAAAGTTCAAAATGGCGGCCACTTTCATTTAAATTTTGACAACGGATTCGTATTCAGAGCCCACACAGACACCCAGATATCGATTTTGAAAGCAATCGGTCCAGTAACTAAAAAGTTCAAAATGGCGGCCACTTTTTTTAAATGTTTACTACAGATTCGTATTCAGAGCCCACACATACACCCAGATATCGATTTTGAAAGCAATCGGTCCAGTAACTAAAAAGTTCAAAATGGCGGCCACTTTTTTTAAATTTTACAACGGATTCGTATTCAGAGCCCACACAGACACCCAGATATCGATTTTGAAAGCAATCGGTCCAGTAACTAAAAAGTTCAAAATGGCGGCCAATTTTTTTAAATGTTTACTACAGATTCGTATTCAGAGCCCACACATACACCCAGATATCGATTTTGAAAGCAATCGGTCCAGTAATTAATAAGTTCAAAATGGCGGTCACTTTTTAAATTTTGACAACGGATTCGTATTCAGAGCCTACATAGACACCCAGATATCGATTTTGAAAGAAATCGGTCCAGTAACTAAAAAGTTCAAAATGGCGGCCACTTCTTTTTTATTTTGACTACAGATTCGTATTCTGAGTCCACACAGACGCCTAGATATCGATTTTGAAAGCAATCGGTCCAGTAACTAAAAAGTTCAAAATGGCGGCTACTTTTTTTAAGTTTTGACTATAGATTCGTATCCAGAGTCCACACAGACGCCCATATATCGATTTTGAAAGAAATCGGTCCAGTAACTAAAAAGTTCAAAATGGCGGCCACTTTTTTAAATTTTTACTACAGATTCGTATTCAGAGCCCACACTGACACCCAGATATCGATTTTGAAAGCAATCGGTCCAGTAACTAAAAAGTTCAAAATGGTGGCCACTTTTTTCAAATCGCGAAATTAAAACACCATGAATATTATTAAACCGGAAAAAAATATTGTCTTAAGGAAGTCTCCAATATTTTACTCTGTTCCTCGAAATTTAGGTAAATAAGCCCTACTTATTCCTATCACTGATTATTAGTACAACTTTTCAAAAATATTAAAACAACAGTCTTGTTTAATTTTTCAATATTCTTTTTGGATTCAAACAATAATATTCGTTCAGTAAAAACTATTTGAAATAATATTACAAATAACAATTTCAAAATTCACAGATATACCGCACCATCATTGTCCGTCAGACTGGCATTCGTAGTGATCCCGTCAAGTTGCCGTCAAGCAAGGCTTCCGATTGGTCGGACGGTCGGCTCTTACTACCAGATACCCGAGCCAAGCCAGCGATAACAAACCTGTCGCTCGCCTTGCTCGCTCTGTCTCTCTCCATATCGCGGGGCGCGATATGGGTAACGGAGATAGACAAGTCACGTCATAAAAGATTAAATTGCGATTTCGATTTTCGTAGTAGTAGGGATTTTTGGCTAGCCGTGCTCCGATACAAACGCAGTAGCGTTGCGTCTCCCGTAGGTATTCTCCTTGGTCCATCTAGTCGTGGTGGGCGTCTCACTCACGTTCACGCGGTTCACGTATGAGTTAAGTGTATGACATCTATCTATGGCAGCGCAGCGCACGGATATTTTGTTTTGTCTTGTGTGGTTGGCAATGAATGACAGTGTCGGAGCGAGCGTCGCGGCTTGGTCGGTCGGTCGGTCGATCACGGCGGCGGCGGCACGCGCGCCAACTTCATTGATTAGTTTTTTCTTGTTGGACGGAGGGTTAGCGCGCTTCCGTAAACAAACCGGAGATTTTTAGCTGCGAAGCTTCCAATGCGCGTTCGTTGGTTGGTAATCGTAAATTACATTTGTGCCACAAAAGATCGGAGATTAATTCACACGTGTTCGTGCGCCGTGCCAGTGATCATGGGAATGTCTGGATGCTATTTGGTCATGAAGTATCTCCTCGTTTTGCTGAACTTCGTGTTTCTGGTGAGTTTCTTCTGCTCACTGGGTTCTCGCTATCCATTTATTATGCTTAGGCGAAGGTTTAATTATTTATGCAACGTTATTTACATTTGTAGGGCGACCGCACCGCAAATCATGAAAGGGAATGTTTTTCTCTGTACGCATGGGACCGAAAAAACAAATTGTATTGTACAAAAAACAGTCTCCCACCTTGTATTCATTCCACTCTTCCTGAATTTAAAATTCCTCTCCCTTCTAATATTCGTTGTTTATTAATTTCAAATAAAATTATTTGTAAATTAATATTTTTTCATAATATAAAATTATAAATTAAATTTTAATGTAGTAGGTACAATCATGTTTTAAATAATATTTACGCCATGTTATTTATATATTAAACAAATTTACATAAGAAATTAACAATGCTATTACAATTGAAATAATAATAAATATTAAAGTGTTTTTAAAAATTGAATATTAAAATTATAAATTGTATCTTTAATTATTTATTTATTATTATTAGAAATCAGAGTTGGATCATTTTTGCTGCAGTTAAGCTTATTTTTTCTTCATTTCTTTCTTGTTTTATTATAAAAAAAAATCATTGTCAGTCCTATCACACTTGACACTGGCAAAGACACACATGAGACGACAAAAAAAAATTTTTTTTTCAAAAATAAAGTGATGATTTTTTCCTCGAAAATTGAATCATAGTGTTAAATATAAAGCTGTCGCACTGCCCAATTTTTTAAATAAGATGCAAAATAAAAAAGTAATGAACACAATATTTTTGAGACTATCATTTGCGCCTAAAGGACTTAGTTATATTTATTGTATGTAAGTACTTAATCACAAACAATCCTTACATTTCTAAAGTGAACATTGCAAATTAATTTTAAACATGTAAACAATAATTTTTATAAAATAAAATAAAAATTTAGGTACCTATATAGTAGAACCTCAATTATTCGAACTATTGTGGACCTGGCCTACTTCAGATAATAAAAAGCACGAATAAAACGGACTTTATTAAACTATAGTCAGATGAAGTCCCATTTTTCAATGGCATGTAATAATTTTTTTTTATGTTATGTTTTCCGGTATGGTTGGCTGAGTCGGAGGGGCCAAATCACATGCTCCGACCAGCCAATATCACTTCCGAGAAGGTCGGTGCCATACCGAAAACTTCCCTGGATTGCTGGCTATATACTGGACTAGAGGAGAACACAACCGAGACTGCTATGCGGCCATCTTACATCCAGTACGGTGATACCAACCCAGTCGATTACAATTTGAGCCTACCACCTAGTAAGGGGCAAGGGAACGGACCTACAGTTTTACACCGGTTCCGAATGGTGAAGCAGCAGGTGTAGGTATGCACGTAAATTTTTTCGTCAGAAAAAAAAACTCATTGGTACGTTCGCCAACCAGATTCGAACCTCGGACCTCTCGCATGAGAAGCCGATGCCGAAACCACTTGGCCACCAACCGCTTTTAATTGTATAGAGATAGTAATTATGACTACTTAAGTGCAATATTATGTGTATCAGAACATATGCTATGCCAGAAAATATATTCATGATTCCTCTCTCAATTCCGAAAATCATAACTATGATACACATTAAGAATCATCATACATGTAATATAGTAAGACATAGATTAGACAGACAAGACTTAAAAAAACTTTATTTGTATAGTGTTAGATTTTATAATAAACTGTCTTTAGACATAAAAAAAATTAGATGAGAATAATTTTAAACAACGAATTGAACTAATGTAGATTGAAAATAGTTATTACACTGTTAAGGGTGCGTTAGCTGACCATAATTTTATCTAAAAGTCTGACTACTGTTTTTCCCATTAACAAACTTTGACAATTGGATACACTTTGTACATATGTTTAGATATTTAATGACTTATTATTAAATTTCTTTGTAATAAACTTTTACTAAATTATTGCTGTTGATTTGACTTGATATATTTAAGTATCAAAATTCACGATGGCACTACCTATACACCAGATGTAGGTAATGTAAACACTGTAAATTAATATTCTTGTGAGCGGCAGTATAGTCCAGGAAACGTTCTAGCCGAAAAGCTCGAAAGCAGAAAGTTTGACTTCGGAACCTTGTTCTGACTAGTTAGGAGGTAAACATACTAAAAGTCCCCACCACTGGGGGGTGCGCCCTAAGGGGGGGGCACAATGAAGGTCCAATTTTTCGGTTTTTCGCTTATATCTCGAAAACGGTGCATCATAGGAAAAACTGTTCAATTACCGAATAAGAGGTGGTAAAATTCTCTACAACTTTGATATCACTTTTTACCAATTCTCAATCGTTGTCGAGATATAAGGTCCGAAAAAAGGCCGATTTTATTTGCAAATAAAAGCAATGTATGACAAAAAACGTGAGGTCAAAAACTCATTTTGGAAAATCCGACATCCGATTTTTGAAAAAAGGCCGATTATTGGTCGAAATTATGGGTTTATTATTTGTGTGTAATTGACTAGGTATAATACTTATGAAAATTGTGACTTACGAAGTTTGTTTGTCAGTTCTTCTTCGCATTGAATTAGAACTGGCGGAATTTTCGACATGTCCAAGCGTAGCTTACCTACCTATGGATGAAATTATAAACAAATGATGAAATTATGAACAATAAACAAAGTATATCTGTGCTATTCACATTCTAAAAGCAGGAGACAGACACAGCACTCTTCCCTTCCCTTCTTATACCAGCTAGGTGGTAGGGCTTAACCCGCCCGGGTTGGTACCACCGCACATAATGAAAGGTCGGTTGAAATATCCTATGTAAATATTTGGTGTTTTCTGTCCAGTTCAGTATAGCTGGCACGACCGAAGGGAAGCACTGACATGGCACATAGTTCACCAAAGTGTTATGCGGCTTGACACCCTCCTCTACTGCCGATGGGCCCGGATATATTCGGTGAAGCCTTCGTAAGCTCAGCTCAGCTCAAAATAAAAAATCCAAAAAATTAAAAAAGGGTTTATTAGTCAGGCACATGTAAATAGGTTACAGGTTACATAAATAGGTTACATAAAAAAACAATGCATGAAGATGGTACCAATGCTGTGCCTGCGAGATCGTGTATTTATTAAACACTAACACCTAAACTGGCTCTAAGGCTGTTTCATAGGCGACATTGCTAGGTCAAATCACTTTTGATTACATTCGGGTATCTAATCTACTTATGTATGTATGATATTACTTAAATCTAATAAACTAATTTATAATAGAATACTTATTCTAGTTTTTTTTTACATTTCTGCGATCTGCTTTTCGTGGAATGTATTTAGTGGACTTCTCTTCTTGTTTTTGAGCATTTGAATTGAAAAAAAAATAATTGTATCGAAAAAATCGAAAACACGTTCAGTCCGGGAATGATTTTGCCCATTAAACAGTAATGGACAAGCATCTATTGAAACAAAATAATTAATAATTATTAAGGTAAATCTAATCTCGACAGAAGCAAGGCTAATGTCGCATAACCAAGTCTAATCCACGGAGAACCTAAACTAATTTAGAATTAAATTAAATTAGCTGTTAAACCTAATACAGGTTTCGCTTATTTTAATGATGTTAGTTAGTATGTAGGTAATGTATATTTTTGTAATGATAAATACGAAATAAAAAAAATAAAAAACTAAACATATGCTAATCTGGACAGACAATGTTCCTCCTTATCCTGACTCTGCCTACCCTAGACCTCCATATATTCAGTGGCGTACCTAGGTAACCAAGGGCCAAAAAAAAAAAAATTGGGGCCCTATCTAATGGTTCTAGGTTTAAAATATAAAATAAGTAAAACAATATTGCTTACGAATTTTTTTAAATTGTGAAGTAATTATTTTATCCTTATGACAAATGTTAGCCTGTAGACGTCCGCTGCTGGAAATATGCTTCTACCATGTTTTTATTTTAAAAATAAGGAAAAAAAATCTAATTTTTTTACTAGTTTTTAAAGTAAGAAAATGGTAGAGGCATATTTCCAGCAGTGAACCAAGTAAATTGCTCGTGAAGACAAATGCAACGAGCCCAAACACGTGATGATGGGTTTATCATGTGTAGTTTAGGAGTTCCTATGGCCACCTTCCGTCTCCATCATCAGACCAGCTCGATGGTACTCGTACCATAAAATATTAAGCGCATCTGGCCCGTCGGAAAAGATTTCAAATTTAGAATATTCATGAAAGAAGCGTCCGAATATGAATCACAATATCGATTCATGTATTTCAATACAATGACAGAGAAAATTTCAAAATATTAGGTATTTAATACTTTTTAGTTCTAGTTTTTTTTT
The DNA here is from genome assembly GCA_946902875.1 of Nematopogon swammerdamellus. NCBI lineage: Eukaryota > Metazoa > Arthropoda > Insecta > Lepidoptera > Adelidae > Nematopogon > Nematopogon swammerdamellus. Next base: position 19,158,655 of record OX336345.1, read on the forward strand.
TGAAGTCGGTTTTATATTTTTTTAAATAGTTTTTATTTCATTATTTTTAGTAATATTACATAAAAAAGAATAATCGAAATCGAATAATCGAAATCGGTTGAAGTGGTACATAATTATTCCCCATGTGTCAAACTGCAAATTGCTGAAAAAGTCCACATCACAAAAGTTTTGCTAAAGGTAACCACTAACCACACACCATAGTAAATTATCAAACTGCAAATTGCTGAAAACGTCCACAACAAAGGTTTAGTATTTTGTTGATTTTTCAAAAACCGCTGAATCAATTTCGATAAAATTTAAATGGGACCACCTCTGAAGTATGACCTACAAAACAAAAAAAAAAGAACTTTCAAAATCGGCCTACAATTGACGGAGAAATCGCGTAACAAACATGCGTAAAAAAAACATTCAGTCGAAGTGAGAACCTCCTCCTTATTTGAAGTCGGTTGAAAATAAAAAATCCAGGTAAAATTTTAGAAGGAGATTTATTTGAAGAATTATTCCAAGTTTTCATGTTTGATTTGTATAAATAACTTCTATATTTAGTAAATACGAATAGTCTCTAGCTGGGGAGGAGCCACATACGACCAGTAGCACCTCGGGGCAGCATTTCTCGTGAGGTCAGTTCGAGAATTGCTGTGGCCCAAGCTCAGGGGGCCGAGGGCCCCCTGAGCTTGGGGGCCCCGGTGCACTGCACCGCCTAGCCCTATGATAGGCACGCCACTGCATATATTATGCGGTTTCTGCGTTCTACTTTCCTTCAATTCTTCTTCAGGGGTGACTCTGTCAAACAGGTTGGCTCACTAATCTCTAAGGCCGTTGACCTCTTTAACTATGAGGCAATAGGTATTTGGCAATGCCAAGCCAAGTTGCGCTGAATCGAGTTATCTAAGGGCTGTATTACATTTGCGAAACCTCTTATCACAAAATTCTATTGTTCGGATAGGTTTCGGTAAGACGATGGTACTTTTGAGCGAGTCAGGTGATTTTAAATTTATCCTTGCACAGCTAAGGGGCGAGTTTCCAATATGAACACAGGAATTGGGGGCGCAATATTCCCCAAACTGAAGTGCTTGTTTGGAGAGCATTTTGTTGGGGTATATATATATATTAATATCAAGTTATGGGGGTTGGGGAAAGGTTGGAGGAGGGAGGGAAAAAATATCAGTAATAATATGACATCTGAAATTGTGTTAAAAAAATATGGAAATAGTTTAATAAAAAAAAAAATAATAATAATGTTGAGATTCCTTCACCTCGGCCTCAACGCTTCGCGGGACGTCGCGAGGCTGTCGGAAGGGCTTCGAGAGGGCTGTCGGCACAGTAATCGGTGTTGTGCTGCAAGAACTCTGGTAAATTACAGTACAACTGACTAAACTAGTAGAATTGAACTACATGTAGGTAAATTCCAAACACTTAAATTTGAATGACATCAAAAGAAAAAGGGGACTGGACTAGGTCATTGCACTCCCTAGGCCTAGCAGTACTGTTGCCAAATCTCACTGTCCATCGAGTTTTTAATAAAAGTTTTAAATTTTTGTATGAAAAAAAATACGGAATTTCGATTTCAGTGATAAGGATTTTTTTCTTCTAGTAATGATTACTTTCTATTCCTGAAGTATCTCAAGCCTATCCTGAAACACCGTGTATGATATAACATACTAAGTACATCTCAGATTTGCAAAATTTATAATAGTCTTTGAATATATATTTTTTTGTATGAAGTAGTGGTTTGTGTGCAAAAAATTACACCTACATGTTCATAAAGAGTCAAACTATTATACCAGCCTACCAGCTAGTTGCTAACCGTCACCATTTTGGAAACCCCACCGGCTAGCTGCGGATGGGGTTCCCAAAATCGTGACATATTGCGGTCGCGAAAGTTCGAAATTTACTAAAATGCGAAAGTATTGCCGCGTCGTCGTCGTCGTCTCGGCGGTGGCGGCGGCGTGGGGAGGCGGCCACAGTGGTTCGAAAATCGCTTCTAGTGGACTTAGGCATTAATGAAGATCAATTTTGGTTTTTCGATGTTTTAATGATGCAAATGTTTTTCTAAAGGGATTTCAATAACTTTTTATTCTTTGATATTTTTCGCTTAGACTAGTATTTTCGGAGATATTACACATTATTAACTTTTCATGTATGAAGAAATACATAAAAATGACGATAAGTCGAAAAGTACAAGCGGGAACAATATAATATTTCAGGGTGTTAATAAGGTCATGGTAACGGATATTTTTGCGGTAGTGCCCAATCTCGCAAGTGCTCGCAACTTTAATTAAAAATGTTTGATTTTATAAATAATGATTAACTTCTATTTTTCGATATTTTATTATCCAAATGTATTCCTAAATTGATTCTAATAAATGTTTATTCTCTTATATTTTTCGCTTAGACTAATATTTCAGAGATATTACACATTATTCACTTTTCATGTATGAAGAAATACATAAAAATTACGATAAGTCGAAAAGTACAAGCGGGAACAATATAATATTTCAGAGTGTTAATAAGGTCATGGTAGTGGATTTTTTTGCGGTGGTGCCCAATCTCGTAAGTGCTCGCAACTTTAATGAAAAATAGTTCATTTTATAGATAATGATTAACTTCTATTTTCCGATGTTTTTATGATCCAAATGTACTCCTAAATTGATTCTAATTTTTTTTTATTATTTTGTATTTTTTGCTTAGACTAATATTTTCGGAGATATTACACATTATTAACATTCATGTATGAAGAAATCCATAAAATGACGATAAATCGAAAAGCACAACCGATCACAATACAATATTTCAGGGGTTTAATAAGGTCACGGTAAGTGATATTTTAGCGTAGCCTGAAATCTCGCAAGTACTCGCAACTTTAGTATAAAATAGTTGATTTTATAAATAAAAGTCAACTTGCTTTTTCCATGTTTTAATTATGCAATTGTGTTCATAAATGGATTGTATTAACGCTTTATTCTTTGATATTATTTGCTTAGGCTAATATTTTGAGAGATATGGGTAAATATTATTCTTTAGATTACTCGTCAGTCATTAATCATTTATAGTTCTAATGAAGCTAGTCTATTCCATACCACCACCCTTGAGGTTGAGTGAAAGACGCGTGTTTTTTATGTGGTTTCCCCAGGAGCCCTAATCCACTAGTATAAAACCAAGCTCTTTAATATAGTTTATCCATTGCTCTTAAAAACCAAAAATTAGATGTTTTCGACGTCACAATGGACTATTAATAGATGTAGTTAAGCAGGGTCATGGAGCCACCAATGATGGTAACACCGCTTGAAGAATTTTTGAAGACCCGCATACTACAGCCACAATAACGGGAGTTGACAAAGACCTGATACATCGATTCGGAGTCACAGTAGAAGTCCTATCGTCCGGGCAAGCTTTCCATATCGATGAGTTCAAGAGGTATGCCATGGATACATATCAATTATACGCAAATATGTATAGTTGGTACTTCATTCCATCGAGTATGCATAAAATATTGGCACGTGGAGGGGCATAATACAGTCGTTTGGACTGATACCCATTCATTGGTCACCTTTCAGAAGAAGCATCAGAAGCCCGAAATAAAGATTTCAGGGAATATCGCAAAAGACACACTCGAAAGTTTTCAAGAGTAGTACGAATGAAGACACACTTCGGAGACTTTTATTAACATCAGATTCCTAGCTGTCCACAATCAGACCCAAATTGGAAAAGGTAAAAAAGAAAGAAACCACATAAAAAAACGCGCCTTGCACTCAACCTCAAGGGTGGTATGGAATAGACTAGCTTAATTAGAACTTTAAATGAATATTTACCTATATCTCTCAAAATATTAGCCTAAGCAAATAATATCAAAGAATAAAGCGTTAATACAATCCATTTATGAACACAATTGCATAATTAAAACATGGAAAAAGCAAGTTCACTTTTATTTATAAACTCAACAATTTTATAGTAAAGTTGCGAGTACTTGCGAGATTTCAGCTACGCTAAAATATCACTTACCGTCACCTTATTAATAAACCCCTGAAATATTGTATTGTGATCGCTTATGCTTTTCGACTTATCGTCATTTTTATGGATTTCTTCATACATGAAAGTTTTTTTTTTATGGAAACTGACACGGTTGGCTACATCACCTACAACATCCGTGATGTCAGCCCATAACGCCGGGTGAACTAGTTAATAATGTGTAATATCTCCAAAAATATTAGTCAAAGAAAAAAAATACAAAATAATAAAAAATTATTAAAATCAATTTACGAATACATTTTGATCATAAAAACATCGGAAAATAGAACTAAATCATTATCTATAAAATAAACTATTTTTCATTAAAGTTGCGAGCACTTGCAAGATTAAGCACTACCGCAAAAATATCCATTACCATGACCTTATTAACACCCTGAAATGTTATATTGTTCCCGCTTGTACTTTTCGACTTATCCTTATTTTTATGTATTTCTTCATACGTGAAACGTGAATAATGTGTAATATCTCTAAAATATTAGTCTAAGCGAAAAATATCAGAGAATAAAGATTTATTAGAATCAATTTAGGAATACATTTGGATCATAAAAACGTCGTAAAATAGAAGTTAATTATTATTTATAAAATCAACTATTTTTCATTAAAGTTGCGAGCACTTGCGAGATTGGGCACCACCGCAAAAATATCCATTACCATGACCTTATTAACACCCTGAAATGTTATAGTGTTCCCGCTTGTACTTTTCGACTTATCGTTATTTTTATGTATTTCTTCATACATGAAACGTGAATAATGTGTAATATCTCTGAAATATTAGTCTAAGCGAAAAATATCAGAGAATAAAGATTTATTAGAATCAATTTAGGAATACATTTGGATCATAAAAACGTCGTAAAATAGAAGTTAATTATTATTTATAAAATCAACTATTTTTAATTAAAGTTGCGAGCACTTGCGAGATTGGGCACCACCGCAAAAGTATCCGTTACCATGGCCTTATTAACACCCTGAAATATTATATTGTTCCCGCTTGTACTTTTCGACTTATGGTCATTTTTATGTATTTCTTCATACATGAAAAGTTAATAATATGTAATATCTCCGAAAATACTAGTCTAAGCGAAAATTATCAAAGACTAAAAAATTATTGAAATCTCTTTAGGAATGCATTTGCATCATTAAAACATCGAAAAGCAAAAGTTGATCTTCATTAATGCCTAAGTCCACTAGAAGCGATTTTCGAGCCACTGTGGCCGGCGCGGCGCTTTTGCTCGTTTTTTTTTTTTTTTTTTATGGAAACTGACACGGTTGGCTACATCACCTACAACTCCCGTGATGTCAGCCCATAACACCGGGTGATCTTGGTGCCACATCAGCCTTTCCTTCGGTCGTGCCGGCTACACTGAACTGGACGGAAAACACAAACTATTTACATAGCCGTTTTGACCGACCTTTCATTCAGTGCGGTGGTACCAACCCGGACGGGTTAAACCCTACCACCTAGTAATATAAGAAGGGAGCCATATCCCTTAGTCGCCTTTTACGACATACACGGGGAGAGATGCAGTGGGGCTATTCTTTTAAAGTACCGGCCCCACACGGTACCGTATATATCCGTATAATTATCGTAAATGTAGAATCGGCTATACGAAAATTCGAGCGAGCTGTTAAGTTTGTAAATAAAATTCGCCTTTTATGGTTCACCTATTTAATGGTGTGCAATAAAATTTATTTATTTAATAAATGCATCGTCACACAGCTATATAGCTTTTGCGATCTTAAGTACACCTGGGCGTCGTCGGAACGTGGATGGGTGACCGTTCGACCGTAGAGACGATCCATGGTTCGGATTCCACATAAAACTGTAGGTCCCTCCTCCCTTCTTACCTTGCTAAGTAGGTGGTGGGGTCGTTTGACCCGTCCGTGTTGATACAACCGCACTTTTTTGCAATACCTAGTTCGTGTTTTACGTCCAGTTCAATCTTAGCCGGCAGGACGAAAGGGAAACACTGACTGACATGGCACCTAGTTCACCAAGGTCACCGGTGTTGTAGTTGATTAGCCAACCATGCCAGTTTCCATAAAAGTAACTAACATTCCCGCCACGAACACTAAAAATTAGCCAACCATATCAGTTTCCATAAAAGTAACTAACATTGCCGGCTCGAACACTAAAAGTTAGCCAACCATGCCAGTTTCCATAAAAGTAACTAACATTGCCGCCACGAACACTCAAAAGTAGCCAGCCATATCAGTTTCCATAAAAGTATGTAACTAACATTGCCGCCACGAACACTAAAAGTTTGCCAACATATCAGTTTCCATAGAAGTAACTAATGTTGTCGCCACGCACGAACACTAAAAATATCGTCGCTAGTAAACGTAATATCAAATTAATTCTGTGGCGCTGTTCCAACGGGTTGGTTCACCCGGACACGGAAGGTCGGTGCGTCCGAACGGTGATGGGGTCAGCAGGCTTTTAATCCTATTTTTACTTGGAAACGCGTCATGCCTATTTATTCCCGACATTGTCGACATTTTAGATTTAGATTTCGACAAACTAGCTGAGAGCATGCTTGGAAATACATAGAGTACCTACATAATGATTTGATGATGCAAGGAAAATGAGAAAAGTTTCAACCCGTACCAGACATCGGAGTATCTTTTTTTTTTATGTAATCCGGTATGGGTGGCTGAGTCAGAGGGGCCAAAGCACATGCTCTGACTAGCCAATATCACCTCCAAGAAGGTAGGTGCCATACCAGAGACTTCCCTGGATTGCTGGCTATACTGGACTAGAGGAGAACACAACCGAGGCTGCTATGCGGCCATCTTACATCCAGTACGGTGGTATCAACCCAGTCGGCTACAATTTGAGCCTACCACCTAGTAAAGGGCAAGAGAAGGGACCTACAGTTTTACACCGGTTCCGAACGTGAAGCAGGAGGTCTAGGTATGCACGTAATTTTTTTTCGTCAGAACGACGTTTCATTCAGTGCGGTGGTATCAATCGGAGCGGGTAATATTGTATTATACAATATGCAATAGCATGAGTTCAGACGATCTTATAATTAATGTCTAAATGTTGACATCGTTGGCATATAAGCAGGTGCAACCACCACCTCGTACCACATATTTGCAAACAATTCGATATTTCACACTATTAACGAATTAGCACTTTGAAGTATTCTGAACTTTCTTGACAGAATCTACATGAAAATTTAATAAAAAAAATTAATAGAATGTCACAATTGGTTATATACAGGGTGTTTGATGACTATAGGTCAACAAGCAAACCAGGTACTCCTGAGCCTATTTGGAGCAAAAAAGTTAGATGACATTTTGCTATACGGTGAACTTATTTTTTTTTTCCATACAAATAAAAAAGTTCACCGTAGAGCAAAATGTCATCTAACTTTTTTGCTTCAAATAGGCTCAGGAGTACCTGGTTTGCTTGTTGACCTATAGTCATCAAACACCCTGTATAATCCAACTGGTAATTCGTAAATATTGCGGGGAATATCGCAGCTTTTTGCAGAAACAATGCCTTCAGCATGGAGGCGTGCGCAAGCCGGAGGCGGCGCATTCCAATTCCTTGCGCAACGTGGTCGTCGCGCCGCCGCCGCCGCGCCGCCACCGCGCCGCCACCGCGCCCCCCGCTTCTAACGCACAGTACCTGCGCTTTACATGCAATCAGCTTTTGAGGACAGGGCCTAAAACATGAAAATAAGGACCTAGAACGGGCATCACTTGTCGAGGAGGTTAAATAAAACTGCACGAAATTTACAAACACGTCAGTCAGCTTCGATAGCTCCGTGGTGGATGCATCGCACGTTTGCCAATGTTGTTTGTTTCCAAAGCGCTTGCCAATGAATTGGTCAATGCTCTGACCAGCGGGTCTATCGGCGGCGTTAACTCACTCGCTAACTACTCGCATATTTCAACCAATCAAGCGGCGGGAGGCCGATTGGTATGGGCATCGGCTTCTCATGCGAGAGTTCCGACGTTCGAATCCGGTCGGCGTGTACCAATGAGATTTTTCTGACGAAAAAAATTTACGTGCATACCTACACCTGCTGCTTCACCGTTCGGAACCGGTGTAAAACTGTAGGTACAAAGGTAAAAAAAGGGAAGGGCCCTTGCCCCTTACTAGGTGGTAGGCTCAAATTGTAGCCCACTGGGTTGGTACCACCGTACTGGATGTAAGATGGCTGCAGGAGTGTAAAGGGGGATATTGGTAGCTTTGGTATGTATTGGAATGTTGGTAAACGTATGCGCCAACGTGTGATGGAGCAGGCCAGAGAATTGGCAAAAGCATTGGCCAACAACGTGTAGAGGAGGCCGAAGCTAAGCACGCCGGGCGCTGTCGGACAATAGATGGGGGTGACCGACTCCCGACCGTTGGGGAAGGCCGGTCGAAGCGGCAATGAAAATATTTGGTCCACCCAGTTTAGTGTAGCCGGCACGATCAATGCGACGCACTGCCGTGGCACCCCTTGGTCATGGCCATCCAAGGTGTGAGGAGCTGACAGTCCATAAAACAATTGAGATCTCTGTCATACTCACCTACAGATAGCCGGCAGTGAATAATGAAAATCGAGCTTTAGAAAGAGACAATCCGGTTGTAGAGAATTTACACGCAACGCAATGAGACGGAGCAAGTGTTCTGATTATTCGAGCGTATAATTTTGTCCGTAGCTACCAACGAGTTTGTGCCTTGCATTGCTGCGCGCGATTTTGAAAAATTAAACTTAACGGTATTGGTCCAGCAGGCATTGCATGAAATTCTGTGGCCTCCTTTATTGCACACCAAACATGGCAGACAAAAGGCGTGTTTAATGCATTCTCGAAGCTTCTGCAAAAACTTCCACGCATGGTTTCTTGGACAATTCAATGCTAAATGCTTGATCCCAATCCCAATGTATATTCCTTCCAATAGCAATATTTCAGAACGCCCGTAGCCTGACCTGGTTAATGTGTTTAAACTGAATGTTTGTCCTTGTCGCACAGAGACGTGCTAGTTCGTGCGAGAGGGACGACGCTCTACAACCGGATTGTCTCTTTCTAAAGCTCGATGTTCATTATTTACTACCGGGTACGGGAAATTAAGTGCATGCAGACCAAATTTTGTTTTATGTAAACTGACACGGTTGGCTACATCACCTACAACATCCGCGATGTCAGACCATAACACCGAGTGAACTTGGTGCCACGTCAGTGCTTCCCTTCGGTCGCGCCGGCTACACTGAACTGGACGGAAAACACAAACTATTTACATAGCCGTTTCGACCGACCTTTCATTCAGTGCGGTGGTAGCAACCCGAACGGGTCAAACCCTACCACCTAGTAATATAAGAAAGGAGTCATATCCCTTATCAAATGTTGGGAACAAGGTGAAATGTACGCAACGATCGCAATGCCATGTCTGGATGTTTATTTTCATGGCTTCAAATATTTGCATAGATACTTACACCATAGGAATAATAAGGTTAGGTACACATAGGCGCGCCTGCGCAGGTACATAGGCAGCAAGCAGCAAAGTTTGTTACTCGTAAATACATGGAGATGCGCCTTAGTGAAACATTGTGCGTTAGCGTGCATTGGGTCTACCGGCGCGGCGTAAACCCACACGCTAACTCAAGTGTGAAAATTATATGTATAATATTGGTAATAATATATTACTAATTGGCACTAGATTGGCGGCGCCAACCTGCCTATGCACTCGCGCTGTCGTAATCTAGAGCCAATTTCACCCCTCTGTGCATTAAGGGACAACGACCAGTGTGTAAGAGGGGGTTTTTAGTTTTGTTCGAGGTTTTGTTGAATACAGTATCTGTACTGTATTATACGCCTTCAGGGGGGGGGGGGGGGGGGGGGGGGGGGCTAAAACGACGAACTTTTTTACGGTTGTTTATAAAAACCGGCCAAGTGCGAGTCGGACTCGCGCACCGAGGGTTTCGTACCACCGCATAATGGGCTGTTTTTTTTTATTATTTATTAGGATATCCGTCATAATAACACATATTCTGTGAAAATTTCAACCGAATAGGTACCTGTTAAGTATAAAAAGAAAATACAGCCCGCGAACAGACGGACAGACAGACGACGTATAGGCTTAGTAATGGGCTTCCGTACGGATATGTAACTCTAAAAAAGGGCATTTTCTCCTAGTTCATCTACTATAATATATCAGTATTGATTGAGGGCATGGGGTACGTCTCCGAAAAACCAGCTTACTAGTTTACTCGTTGACTTTCTTGTAAAAGCTTTAAGTGGTTAACGGCGACGGCATTTATCAATGTCGCCAAAGTGATTCACCCTGCTCGTCGCCTCGAGGAGGGTTTGGAATCCGGAACCAAGCGAACAACATCAATCAACCCCCAACGCTAGATGTGACCCCCATAACTCGGCTTGTTACAAAAGGGGATCTCATTTATTTCGTGATGTATTTTTTACACCAATACTATTAAGACAATAAACAAAGGCATACGTATGAAAATTTAAGACGCGCCGTTTTGAAAAAAAATTATACACATAATCCCAAAGACCGTACCAACTTAGAACAAACGTTCTAAGTTGGTACGGTCTTTGCATAATCCTAATAATTTAAGCGAGCAATTCTTGTATATTATGTATGTCCATTAAAAAAAGACCTTATATATTTCTTCGTAAATTTTTTGGAGTTTCCGGCATCTTAGTGCCAATAGTCCGACTTGTTCCCGCCCAGGGTCCTCCCGGGAAAAAGAACAAACGTACATCGAGATGTTATATAATAAGTGTTTTTGGAGCTCTGGTCAATAATTGATCTTCTGTTTTATTTAGTTCTTCCAAATATCCACTTATGAATTTCGACATAATAAGTGTCGCCATGGCCATGACATGGCGAGAAGATTTTCTCAGGGCATAAAGTGTATGCCCTGAGAAAATCCGTTTTCACAAAAATTAAAATCATCTCTCAATTTAAAGCCATCTGTTGACGACGAGCGAAGCTCGCTCGGGCGCCCAGGTACTGCTAACTATAAGTACCATGTGTGAGCTAGATAATCGTCGTTGATTGAGTGAATACAAGAAGAGCTGTCCCATTTTATGGGCAAATACCAGTATTCATGCCTCTATACCAAATCTAGTGTTGTGCTTGATCGATGGCGAGCAACAGGTTTCGTTTGTTCGTCCCCATATCTGTCATCACTACACTACTATCTAATGCTCTTGGAAGGTGTCTGAGTACGGAAGGATATAATTTTCTTTTAATAATGAACCTGCACGGTGACTGTACTGTAGGTACCTACTCATAGTCAGTTTAGTGAGGCCAGACAGTGAATAGTTAACACCACTCCTCCCTCATGAAACCACTCTCAGCGAGATGCGATACCAGGTCGACAACAAACATTCAGTTTAAACACATTAACCGTCTTGCGTAGAAAGAACCCCAGGTCAGGCTACGGGCGTTCTGAAATATTGCTATTGGAAGGAATATACATTGGGATTGGGATCAAGCATTTAGCATTGAATTGAGTTTTTGCAGAAGCTTCGAGAATGCATTAAACACGCCTTTTGTCTGCCATGTTTGGTGTGCAATAAAGGAGGCCACAGAATTTCATGCAATGCCTGCTGGACCAATACCGTTAAGTTTAATTTTTCAAAATCGCGCGCAGCAATGCAAGGCACAAACTCGTTGGTAGCTGCGGACAAAATTATACGCTCGAATAATCAGAACATTTGCTCCGTCTCATTGCGTTGCGTGTAAATTTTACAGAAGTTTGTAAACTGTACCCTAATCACGAGATTTAACCTACTACGCTACGCTACGCCGTGTTCTCCGCATCATTTGTATGGAGAAACGGAGCAGCGCCTCTAGTGATAGATTTGCGAACTTCGTTTCTCCATACAAAATGATGCGGAGAACACGGCGTAGCGTAGTAGGTAAATCTCGTAATTAGGGTACTGAGCGGCAGAAGAACGTAACGATCAATGGAACAAGTCCCGGGCGAACTCAATGATCCGTGGGAGGATTATTACTAAATTGGACTGGGGTGTTTCACTTCGGCCAATTGAAAAGTTTTGTTTTTGTTCCTCAGATTCCGTGCGCATGGACGCGCTAGTTGTCCGGGTTTTGTCTTTTACTGAGATCTTTGGCAATCGGCCTCTTACAAATCTGCCTTTCGGGTTATTATATCACCAAGGGTCTTCTCAGGCTTACACTACCAGTGCACGTCCTCCAGTCTAGCACTATGTCGTCTGCATAGATACTGCGATTAACGTATACCTACGTGAAAGAAGATGTATTTACAAGGATTGAGAAAGGAATGCTATGGAAGAATAAATGATATGATAGGAGACTAACGAAAGTAATTTATTGAGCGAATGTGAGTGGAAGCGCCGCTCAAGAGAAGATGACACGACGGACACGACCTACCGGAATTGGACACCGCCAGCGCCTTCTGCATCTCGAGGAACCCTCGTCTGCCGAGACTACCCGCACTGGCCAGCTACAATCTTCGTCGTCCGCGACGGGCGGAGAACTGACAGTTCTCTGCCAATCGTCGCACCAGGCAGAGCGCTCATGAAGATGGGTCATACGTTTGGTCAGAAACGTCGAGCCCCATAGCACGGAGACGACCGTGAGTAAAGCCGTTAAATTTTCTAATAGTGAGTGGAATAACTAGGTAGGTACTGACTGAAGACTTACATAAGTCGACGTTTCGCCCGCTGCTCGTCACGGGCTTCATCAGGGACTGCGGGAGTTCCTGGAGCCGACGACGACGTCTCGTGCCCGTTTTACCAGATGTCAAACTGCTCTTTTTCGAAGATTGTAGCTGTGGGTAGGTTGCACAATATTCGGCAGCGGTGTCAGATCGCGATCCAAACATAGTACGAAGTCCCGGCTGCGCACAACACTAAGTTTGTCTTCAGACGCTGGCTTGGTAGAAGATCTTGAAGATGTGTGCTGTGACAGCACGGGATGCCAAGAAGCTGATAAATTCATACTGTCGTCCCTGTTGAAATTTCTGTGCCTGCTGATTTCGGTGGCTTCCCTGACTAGGCGTGGAGTGTAGTGTAAAATGACAAAGTAAACTTAAAAACATTAGCTAGTCAGTGGAAGAGTCTAGAATTCCTCCAAGGTCGAGAAGGGTCCTAGATGCACGTACCTAGATCAGATCAAGCATGTGCTCAAAATGGGTGAAGTGCGTTGTAACTAGTGCACGTAACCGACGAGCATGTATGAAGAACATTACTAGTGCTGATCTGTCGAAGAAGTGTAACACCTGTGAGTGAGGTGAGGTGTGTCAGTCAGACAGGATCGTGCGTGGCACGTGGAAATCCTTGTATCTGCCTATCCCATTGGAAAACAGGCGTAACGTTATGTGCGTATGTATGATGCAGGAAGAGTTTCTCCTATTGACCTTTCGAACATCGCTGACCATCTGTGTCTTGTGATATGAATGCCTGCGAGCATCGTATCTGGTACGCAGTGCGGGCCCGCGGGCCGTCGGACGAGGTTAGGTGGCTTGGGCTCGCACGCGCATAGAGTGAATGACCTGTGGGCGCGGGGGGAGCGGGGGGGGGGGGTTGATGTGGGACGCTGCACTACGCATGTGCGATCATTGATCATACGCATCTCTTGTACCGATGCACGTACCATATTTAGCCATAATAAGCGGCTTTTGAAATCTACAGACAGACGTGCAGCTGGATCACGAAGAACATTATATGCGATCGTTCTCGATACGGTCATACGGTAAAATCAAATATGTATGTAGGTACCTTCTATATTTCGTGATAGGTATTTAATTATGTCGACCGGAAATACGGTTCAAATCATTTTTACAGTGTACCTAGCCGACATGAAATGAAGGGAAGCACTGACAAGGTACCTAGTTCACCCGGTGTTATGGGCTGACGTCACGGATGTCGGAGGTGATGTAGCCAACCATGTCAGCGAGCGTGTCAGTTTCCATAAAAAAAACATAGGTACTATTACCGAGTCTGTGGCCATGGTATGGGTGGGATGGTGAAATCACGATACCAATATTCATTCATATATTTTATCTCATTGCAAAGAACTGCAATAATTGCACCGTATACCACAGATGAGATACTAGTTGCTTATACCAACTACCAGGTGGTTGGGCGTAATAAATAACACGTCCAGATTGATACCACCACACTGAACGAAGATCGGTCGTCGTTACGACCATAGCCGTTGCTATGAAAATAGTTCGTGTTTTCCGTCAATTTCAGTGTAGCCGGGCGGCGGCACCACCAATGGAACAAGCACACCGTCATGGCACCCAGTTCACCTAGGAGTGATGATCTGATATCACTAGGGTAGAGGTGTAGTAGGTGATGTAGCCAACAATGTCAGGTCACCAAATTCACTCCATCCCCGATAAATTCTCGGTATGGATATTTACATAGTATAAAAACTGGGCCTTCGTAAAGTTACACACTGTAATAAAAATTGTGGGTAGTAATATTGCGATATTTAATGTCTGCGATACTGGCAACAATGAATCGATTTATTGCCAAGCACTCGGGGAGTGGGGCCGGTAAATTAATCTTAACGATTTCTGACCAATGTGCCAGTTATTTTATCTGTGTTGACCTATTTGTTAACACATAAAATGTAATGTACCTACTACTGATGCGAAAACGAAACATGGTGAAACCGAGCAGTATAATTTTTCTTCCATATAAACTTGTTCGGAAAGTGAAACTATTACAGCTAGAACGGTGGTGAGTTAGAATCTCCAAGGTTACAATGTATACTGTTTGTTTAGTATTAAGAACCGAAGAGAAGGTGGTTTTTAGATAAAGATCTGATGACCATAAAGAAAATAAGGTTGTATACATTCAAATATAGCTAACTAAACACAATATCCGTAGGATAGGAGCACTGCAAAAATTTATTCAGATTTTAGGCATTTATCTTCGTCCTCAAGAAACTAATTATGGCATTTGCAATTCCTGTGCATCACAGAATGTCCATGTGCATCGTTAGACACCTACTACTTGTAGGCTCGCTTGTAGGTGAAACGATGCCAGATGTTACGCTTTCCATATTTTTTTTTTAGGTATTCTAGAAACAATATATCTAGTCTATAATCTAGTTTTACTCTTACAGTTTGATCATCTCAATAAAATTGTTTTTATGCATTGACGTAAACTGAATTCTTGACTGAGAACGTCTTGGTTTTTGTTTTAAGAAAATCAATGTGGGTAGCAGGGAAAGAAGACTGCTCCACACAGCCACATCCACATCCTCTCGCGAAACCACCGCCAGAGAGGTACGGTACCATTAATCAGTAGATTGGCGGACTATTGCAACGATGTATAGCCTGTAGTGTTTTTCAAGACCCCATCTCTGAAGACGCACAGGTTGAAGGAATCGGGAAATAGGAATCACTCTCCGGCAAACGATGGGTTCTCAAGAGCCCAATGTCAGCAAGAAAAGAGTGTTCGGATTCTGTGCCACGAGGGATGCGGAGAGGTTGGATGTCATGGAGTAATGCAAGCTCTTCAGAGCAGCGTCCATGGTAGTACCTGTAGAACATACTGAGGTTAACTTCAGTCACGGATCGAGATGTAGGTATTCCATGAAAAATAAAGTGCCCAACTGTAAAATTTTACGCAATATAGAAACTGCGCAAACAACGAAGGAGAGAGTTTACGCCAAGCCTTTTTGGGTCGAATATAGATTGTAGTATGTAACCGCACCACCGCCGACGTACTTGTAACTCAGTTGTCAGTACGCACCTCGTAACAACAACGCCGACAAGGTGTAAGTGACTGCACTTAATTTGTTCGGTGATGCCATAGTTTAACACGTGTTGCGCCAAGTGTGGCGTGCGATGAGCTGAGATCATAATCGATTATCGTGTCACCATCGGCCGGTCATACATCTTCGTCAGGCATGAGCACTTAAATTTTAGCCGTCCATCGAGAATCTATGTTCGATTGAATTCAGTCAAATTGATGTAAATATTTAATAGGCTTGCTAGTTTGAATTAGTTCAGTGGATATATTATATTCAGTTCAATGTGGTCAAACCCTACGAGATTTCTTATTATTGTGAACATTTTGAACGACTCTCGCTGGAACAATTCCGAATTTCTTCGTTCCGAATGTTGCCCTCATACCTACGCGTATGAATGTATTATACACCCGCTATGTTCTCAGAATGGCGAGCAGAATGGTGTAGTTTAAATCTAAATACCTGACGCAACGTTGTGAAAACCATACATCTGGAATAACAGCCTATTTAGTATACGCAAAAATCGTGGGTTGCGAAGAAACCACTCGGCAGTCGTTCATACCGGTTCTGAAGCGGTACTTGCTCTGCCTACCTCGCTATTCGTTACCACTTACCAGGGATTGATATTCTTAGCCAGCAACTGCTGTGTGAAACATAAGCGTGCAAATGAGACGTACAGTAGTTCCTCTTACGTCGCTTGCTGAAAATCACCCCTCCAAAAATTCAGTAGGATAGTAGGGGCAGATGAAGGCATTTAAATCATATTTAAGTGGTGTCAAGAAAGACCATATTACAAATATATTATATCCGACTGGGTTGGCACCACCGTACTGGGCGAAAGATGGCCGTAAAGCCTCGGCCGTGTTCTTACTGTACTTACATTCTTCGAGAAGGTTTATCGTATTCCTGAAGGCAGCTAGGCCTTCCCCATCGCCCATAGTTACTTATATTCTTCGAGAAGGCTTATCGTCTTCAAGAATACAGCTCCGCCTCCGGCCTCGCTCGCCCTTAGTTACTTACTTTCTTCAAGAAGGTTTATCTTCTTCCTGAACGCAGCTCGGCCTTTGGCCTCGCCTTTAGTTACTTTCTTCACGAATATTTATTGTTTACCTGAACATACTTTATGTCTGAAATTCGTTATGTAGGTACTTACTTTCTAAGTTCGCTAGAAACACTTAACGAACGAAGTGAACGAAGGCAGTTATATTCTTTTGAATCCACTGGCTCTCCTCTCGCCTCACTGTTGTGAAGGCAGTTGGTCGGAAGACCGGTTCGCATGAAAATCGAAAGCATACTGGATAGGTACTTGTTTGTTCTGCGTTTCTCTGCTTCCTACGCGTCTTGGACTTGACAGAATTTAACGGAACTATTCAAACCACCACATTGTAAAATGTTGTATGTATGATTAAGTGTATAGTCTTCGCCCGCTAAACCCAGCGAAAAAGCATTTAAACGCATTGTTACCGGAAATATTAGCCATTTGATATTTGTCGTAATGTTCATTGGAGTAAAGTTCAGTTTAGCATAAATTGAAAAATATCACACTTTAAATCTACATTACCACAGAATCTAAAAGAATATTATAAAGAGGTAAAGTTTGTATGTTTGAATGTAGGAGCTAATCTCCGAAACTGCTCATTTGATTTAAAAAATTCTTTCACCAATATTTAGAAGGGATGTTCAGCCATCCTGAACATCCCTTCTAAATATTGGTGAAAGATATACATAGACTAGCGATCGAAGCCCCGCGGCTTATAAAAAAAAAAACAAAAAGTAAAAAATTAAGGGTTCCTCATACATATTCAGGGCTCGCACTTGTGGGATGGCTCAGCTAAATACCAGCTCGCGCCGCTAGACTCAATCCAGCGTCATGCCGTGCGACTGGTAGGTGACCCTGTGGTATCCCGCGACTTAAAACCACTGCAACTCCGTAGGGACGTCGGCTCCCTAAGTGTGTTCTATCGTCTATTTCATGGGGAGTGTTCGGAGGAGATGTTTAACGCGTTTCCGCCTTCCCCATTCCATCTCCGCACTACGCGTACCGGGCAGGGGATGCACCCCTATTCAATTGACCTACCACGGATGCACACCAACCGGTTCTGTAGGTCTTTTATTCACAGAACCGGGAAAATGTGGAACGCAATCCCTGCTTATCTATTTCCTCCCAAGTACAGCCTGGGTTTTTTCAAAAGGGGCGTGAAAAGGCTCCTTTCAGGCCGGCCTGGCATTCGCAATCCCCGTACATCACAGAATGTCCATGGGCATCGTTAGACATCTACTTGTAGGTGTAACGACGCCACATGTCGCGCTACCCATAAAAAACAAGAATCATGTTTTTAAATTTTTTCAAAGTTTTTATTTTTGCTCTATCGTAAAAAAAATTTATACATATAATGTATCATTCATTATAGTGCAAGCTCTATATGATAATAAAAACCGGCCAGTTACGTGGGGGACCGGAACCCTCGGTGCGCGAGTCCGACTCGCACTTGGCCGGATTTTAGTCCTTTTAGAGGTCGAAGGTCATGCCACTCTAAATAATATAAGAGACAAACGGTAGGTGAGATATTACGGATTCCTCCTGTCTCGGGCACATTGGCGTTTGAGACGTTACATAGGTCGGTTCTCGGGTCGGTTTATATACAAGGTACAAGGATCAATGTTTACAAGATTTTAGATTTCGGGTAGGAGTTAAATCAATACTCTACACTAAATGAAATGGAGATGTGACTCAAATGTTCAAACACAGCAAACTCCTGTGGTCCCTGGACAGTCCAGTGTAGCGGACACGACTAAAGAGAGAACATGTATATATTTTGTAATTTCATCAATTTGTATTTGCGTACTTTAGAGCATCTGTTCGACGATGTGAAATTTTCTTGTGCTTCCGTTTAGAACTTAGGTACGCCGCCGTCCGTGATGTCAGCCTCGGTAACTAGGTGTCACGGCAGTGCTTCCCTTTGGTCATGACCGTTAACACTGAACCTTACGGAAAAACATCCACTATTTTGATAGCCCCGCTTCGAACGAGCTTTCATTCAGTTCGGTGATACCAGTCTAGGCGGGTTAAACTCTGCCACATAGTAAGGTGAGGAAAAGGGATCTAACAGTTTTACGTGGAATCCGAACTACAGCCAGCCTTAACAGTCCGACCGCGCCCGAGCTCTAATTCCAATGCGTCGCTCCACCGAGTTAACGAGCCTGACAATTCGGATTCTTCTATAGCTAGGTTCTCAGCACATTCTTTCTATTTATCTCCCATCTTGTTCCTCCCAATTTGATCTGCCTTATGTGGCTGACCTTTTGCAGGGGGCCATTTCCGACGCCTCCATTTGCCCTTTAGTTGGTTGGACAAGAGAGTGTCGGTTCGTTCCTCAAATAGCTCACATTTCTCGAGTGTTCCGAGAGTGGAACAATTGCTAGACTAGGCATCAAATTCTCGAGGAGGGGAGAGAAATGTTCGCAAAGACGAACATGTCAATGCTCATAGCATTACCTCGACTCGCTCACATTTCATTAAAACGCTTTTTTCTACACGACCATATTTTCCTTCTGTCCAGTTCTCGAGTTCAACTTAATAAAATGCCTCGTAAAGTGCTATAGATAGATAGACCTTTATAAAGCGTGGCCAAATATGGGCCGGGACAAAAGGGTCTTGTCGACCGGGATTATGAGAGGCGGACCAGCAATTGTAGACGGCAAAGTGATAGAACAGGTCGAAAAGTACGTATAACTGGGTAAAATTCTGCGGCTTGTTAGACAAGGTCGAGAGACGAATCGGCAACCAAGGTCGACTGGGTTGGGCTGCCTTCGGAAAATAGAAATTCGCCCTGATCTAACCTGCCCCAAAATTTAAACACCCGCATAGAAGCCCGCATACGAGAGGTGATGCGTAAAGAAAACCCTCCGCCTATGCACAAAGTAGTTGAGCTTGGACACTTGGTGGCTAAGGTCAAGTGGCAGGGGCACGTCAGCCGACGAGACGACGACAATTGGAGTAAACGGGTCCTACACTCGTGACCGTGGATAGGGAGTGTCCGAAGATCACCTGCCAGGTGGGAACGAGACGACATTCGGTACGTCGGAGTCAATGATTGGATTGGTTAATACATAATACCCCTGAACGCCTGGAGGACTGGGTAAAAATTGGAAAGGTGTATGTCCAGCAGTGGACGCATAAACGCTGACTCATTGACTGACTGGCTGACTGACTGTGCAATGTATGGCGAACCGTTTCTTCGTATTTACTTCTATGGTTGTGAGTGCGACCGTGGTAGCGTAAGTGAAATGCTTCTTGATTATTTGAATTGAACGATATTGTTGAGCGTTGATGGATATAATTCGTAAGTTCACGTTGTTTGATAGGTACCTACTTTATATTTTTGAATCAGGAGAAATTGTGAAGAAACTATATTATGTGTCCTTTCAGGAGACGTTTCAGGGTGGTATTTCTAGAAATCTCGGCTGGCTGGCTGTAATCCGATATGGGTGGCTGTGTCAGAGAAGCCACAACAGATTCTCCGACCAGCCAATATCACCTCCGACAGGCGCCACACACCGGGGACTTCCCTTTGGATTGCACAACACCGACCACCACGTTTAGCAAAATATTATAGTAAGAGTATGGAGCAGAAAGTAACGAAGGTAGTTAGTTCCTACCAACCGTATGACTGTGGAATGAACGTGGCAAGGAGAGAGGTGGATAATCTGTCGCCCTTTAGCACGGCATTAATGTCCCTATTATTACTTATTTATATTCTTTTATGTATCGGACCCAAACAACATTGAGCTGGATTAGCTCACGGAGCCGCACACGGTAAATACGTCGTATCATTCTGTTATCATTTCTGCCGGCAGTTGTGGCGTCTCGCGATTGTTTTGCTCCCGCGGGGTCCGCCAAGGCCACGCGGCCTGCATCTGGTGACCTGCGGGGAGGGGCGCGCGGGGGACTCAGCTCCCGGGTATTGATCGCAGTCAGCTCTCGCTACTCCCGCCGCCGACCCGCGCCGCCGCGTCCCCCTAGCCCGCCCTCCTATCCTCTGCAAGGACGTTTCAATTCGACGCCATAGGACATTTCAAGGCCTTTTACAGGGCGTTACGGAACCTTGTTCGCACTAACAAGATACGAGGGAGAGGGGACTCGCAAATGAAGGACGCATTTTATATCAAGGTTTAAATGTTTACGAAGTCCCAATCAATTCAGCAAAGTAACACAACATTCTCAATCACACACACACTTTTTCCGAGATGTACCTCTGTCCTCTGCGCGACCTGCGCCGCCGCTGCCGCTCCGCCAAGCCGCCGCGCCCGCCGCTGCAGCTCCGCCGCGGGCGCCGCCGCGCCACCCGCCGCTGCCGCTCCGCCGCGGCCGCCGCTGCCCATCTGCCGTGTCGACCGTTCCCTGAACGTTGTTGTGCCCACGCTGAGGGTTTCATTCATTCATACATAAACATAACCATTCCCTTCTTGCGCCGAGTGCGTGCGCGGTCGCTTTGTGCGTCGCCGACTCGCCGCTACGCGGTTCATCGACGTCGATATGGTATTTCACTATCCGTTTAATTAGAAGTTGTCATGCCGGGGCATAGCCGTGAGGACGAAATTAACTACATACCTACTACTTTCTATTTATTTTCTAGTTTATTGAAATTTACGTTCCGCAATAATTGCTTGACAGACGGGCAGACGAACGCACGGACAGACATACACCTGAGCGATCTTATAAAGAACCTACGGAACCCTGAAATATTCGAAGGTATATGAAAGTGACTGAATAAATAAACTGATGAATGGGACACTCTATTATGTACGGGTGAAGGTGGTGTGCGGGGGGGGGGGGGGGGTTTAAGTCCTGCCACCTGCGACGTAGTAAAGAAAGTGTCCCTCGTATAGGAATTATTCTCTTCTTGAGAGAAAAACGAACGAAATTTCGGTTTCCTCGCGAATGATCCGATAAGGGTTATGTTATGTATGATCATCAATTCAAATGATCATCAGCTGTTATCCGGATAAGACATAGGTTAGGTACTCGTAGCTAATCGAAAAAATAACGCGTAGATCGCGGCTAGGACGCCTGTTGGACCCTAACGAGATTGGCCCTGTCTTCTTCGAATAATCATGCGTATAAAAATATATGTAAGTAAATATTATAAAAATTTATAAGGAATGTCAGAATTTGATTACTTTTTTAACACCAGTAATATGAAATAAGTTGTCAAATTTTGTATTATTTCGAAATTACTCCGGTACGTAACCTTCTTCGTCGTCAACATTGATAAACAGTAAACACACATGCCTATTTAAATTCACATCACGGTAAATAAATAAAAAGGGGCGCCTTATCTCTTGAGGGGCCGCGGATCCCCAGTATCGTTGCTGGGATTTCTGACTTTATGAGTTTACCCGTTACAGACAGACATACTTTGCGCTTTATAATAGCAAGGTCTCCTCCCCTGCCGCTTATACCCGCATGCCACTCTACGCAATCTATAAGTTAAAGAGAAATTAATTAATTTTAACAACTTACAGCCAAAGTTTGATATTATATACCTAGTCCATTCATTGTAATTTCATATTGTACATATATATTCAAATACTTTTATATTTGTTCGAATATCCATGGGGGTCTTTAGACACCTTATTATGTGGAGGATCGGCGACAAATGTCGCGCTTTAAAAAAAATTTAATACATATCTTAACATCCCTCTTCTCTCGTTTTTCATTCAGTTGATATTATGTTGTACACCAGTCCCGCTGTAAGTAATGTACATATTATGTGTAAGTCTGTTTTATCGGTACTACTATGGCCGCTGCTCTGACGAACTTGCTGTTCGCCTTCGCCAAACCCGCCATACTCTCGCGGAGCATCCCTTTGTAGTCGACAGAAGAGTTCTTCGAACTGCACGATTCTCCAAATCGTTCTTGTGCCGCACTGCAAAGGTGTGGAACGGGCTCACAGGAAATATCTTTCCCCACTCCTACAATCCACGGATCTTCAAATCGCGGGTTAATAGCCTTTCCCCAGCAACATTAGTCCACCTCCAAGCCGGACTGGCACCTCCTCGGCGGTGTATGTACCTATTGTTCGCTTGGAGTTTATCATATTTCTTTACAGTAGTATAATATTTTGCCACAAAATATTCCTGTTCGCCTGCATGTACAATAAGTACCTACCTACCTACTTCACCTACATACCAAAGTTTAGTTAGAATAGAGTGCATCACGGCATTAAGCTCGCCTATTGTACCTAATTGGTTGAAATTAGTGTTTAATTATAAAAATATACATTCATACATTCGCATCGCGGTGTTTTATTTATGGTATGACGGGACGACGCTCAGCAAAATATTGGTGAATGTGGTAAGGTTCTAACAGGTGTCAAGAAACTTTTAAAGCCGATTTAACATTTAACATGAAAGTATGGGGCGCTTCTTTGCCGCGCAAGTAGCAGAGGGCTGGGCTGGCTGGCTGGACACATGGCGAGACGACGGAGACGACCGTTGGGGTCCGTGTCCGGTCCGGCCGCGGAGTGTGGGAAGAGCACGGCGATATCAATCAAGTATGTCCAGTACTGCCGGGTACTGAAGTAATGATAATGAACATTAAGCATCAGACAGAGACAATTCGGTTTTAGAGCGTCGCCTCTGTCGCACAGAGACGCGCGAGTTCGTGCGACAGAGACGACGCTCTGCAACCGCATTTTCTCTTTCTATATATATGTTCATTGAATTCATTACTTACTGCCGGGTGTTGTACGTCGGCGGAAAGCAGTGGTACCGCACCGCTGAAGTTCGGGAGGACTGGAGGAAAATTTGAGAGGCTTATGTCCAGCAGTGTACGCATTCGCGCTGACTGGCGTGCGTCTCGTGTTCGTTGTGGATTTGTATTAGATGTGCCTACTCGTATCTCGATGTTTCGCTAAAGCAAAAGTTCCGTCGCGACGGTATGTATACGCTATCGCGATGACATTTTCGTGAATGTAAAAGCAGCAGCGTTATTAGCCGACCGATTTCGGACAGTCCGGGCGGGCGGGCGGGACAGTAGCGAGCCAAATAGTCCAATCCAAGAGCGAGTGTGCGCGAAGTAATTGAATCCGAACATGATGTGCGGGGACGAATAAATAAACACGATCCGGGGCGCGACGAATGTATGTAATTTAAACGAATGTTGATGTTGGCACGTCTCTGGGGCCATTTGTAGAGTGTGGGTGTGAGGTAAATAACCTCTCTGATCGGACAGTAGATTGGACGCCCCGGCCGGACTTTCGTTGGTCATTGCTGAATGAAAGAGATGCGTTTAGATTCGAGCTTGTCGGCTGAGCTTTGTCAGCCTCGGTAGCTCAGTGGTGCGGTCGGTCGACTGTCGGTCGGATCATAAGCGAGCACACCTGGGCGCGGTTAGTTGATGGATGGGCGACCGTTCGACCGTTGGAGGCTGACCGTGGTTCGGATTCCAAGTAAAACTGTAGGTCCCAGCTTTCCTTCTTACATTACTAGGTGGTAGGGAAAGATAGTTTTTTTTTTATGGATAGCGCGACATGTGGCATCGTTTCACCTACAAGTAGTGTCTAACGATGTTCATGGACATTCTGTGATGCACGGGAATTGCGAATGCCATGCCGGCCTGACAGGAGCTATTTCACGCCCCTTTTTAACCGACTTAAAAAAAAAGGAGGAGGTTCTATGTTCGGCTGTATGTATTTTTTTATGTATGTTCAGCAATATCTTCCCCAATTGTGAACCGATTTCGATGATTTTTTTTGTGTTCGGTTCAGTCTAGCTCCAAGGTGGTCCCATTTTTTTTGGTCAAGATCGGATTGGAAAGCGAGGCGGAATCGCGAGGCCGAAGGCCGAGCGATTCCGCCGAGTACATTAATAGCAAATAAAAATTACTAAAAAAACTGTGAAATAAAAAACTATTTAAAAAAATATAAAAACCGCCTTCAAAAATGTATGAAATAAAAAAATAAAAATCGAACCCTAGAGTTGAAGGCGGTGGTGCTAAAGCAAGCAAAAATACCCGACCGCCTTCAACTCTTGGGTTCGATTTTTATTTTTTTATTTTGAAATACTTCAGGCTGTATGTACTTGTTGGGAGGCTAACCTGTCGGTCTTTAGCAGGGCATCTTCTCCTTATACTTAGTTAGTCGCGTTTTACGACATGCACGGGTAGAGATGCAGTGGGGCTATTCTTTTTTAAGTACCGACTCCACATGGTACTTTTTCAATTTAATTACAAACTGTTTTGGAGTTTAAGACGTATCAGAGATATAGGGACCTTATCAACTCTCCCAGCCGGCAAGAACATTTAGAGAGTTTGGACGTCAGACTGTCTAATGCTTATTATATGAGAAACAGCGTCGCCGAGCTCCGCGGGTAGTGGAGGGGACGGCGCGCGCTCTGATTGGGTGGTATCGTGTGGTATCGCGCACTGATTGGTTGGTAACGAATGACATTTGTACATTTATACAAACATTGTGTTACGCTGGCGCGGGGAAGGTCTGACGTCCTTACCTATTTAATGTTCTTGGCAGCCGGCATGGAACCCGCACTGCATTTATCGTACAGGTATACGTCCGGGTACCCGTCGACATAGATCCGGTTGATTGAAGTCATTTGTACATACATACAGGCTCCTCTCTATTTCGACATTTCCCCTCCGCGTCCATACGAGACCGATGCACGAGCCGGTGCGGTGGCAGCCGACAATGGAAACGGCGACCATTGTGGCTGTTGGAGAGCGGGTGCGACCTAGAACGTGCTATGTGGGCCGTGCCTCGCTGTACGTACGACCTAGATTCGCACCTCACACCCGCACAGCCTCGCCCGCAGTCCGCACCTCACCCATTACTATCCCATAACGGGGAGCGGGCTGGAGGCGCCACCCCTGCTGTTGCGAACTGCGCGAAATGAGCGCACCCCCACTGCTAAAATATCTCGGAAACTGCGCTGTTGCTAGCCTCCGTAGGTACTATCGTCATTGTCATAGAGCAGCGGTTTCGAAATTAGTTTTTAGTCCCGCACCGCCACTCATATTACATTATGAACTCGGCTTCCCGGTGCGATGATGGCGAGCGCATCGCTGCAGCTCGACGCTTCGAGTCCTCTATGGGACCCGTTCTCAAGAGGACGGGCTAGCTCCTCCGGCAGCCAGCACGTCATTGACAGGAGCCCGCCTGCTTCTCAAATTGTAGTCGCGGGTAGGTATAACTTCCGGATTCGCTGCGTTCCTAGCCTCTTCGGACATACAGAAATTACTGACGGTGGTGTCGAGCTCTCGGAAATCGTCACTTTGGTTCTGTTTTGACTGCAGCGTAAGCGTTCCCAAATAGTGGTAGGCGTACCTCCAGGGGTACGCAGACTCAAGATAAGGGGTACGTGTGGGCGCACTTGACGGCCACATACAGCCACCCTCATCTTTTTTTAATATGTATTTTTTAAACAGAGGGTCGAGAATGCGTGACAGCGACGATACTAATGGCGCTCCGGGGCTTACCAACATAATCCTATGCGTGTAGTTTGTAGATAATTCAAACTTACTGCGCGGGGTGCTAAAGATTCATGAAAAGCTTTATAACCGAACCATATTTTTCCGGTCGCAGCTAACAACCCCATTACTTCAATGATGTTGATGATACACACATTCAGAAATTTCCAGGCCAAATGTGTCAGTCAGCGCGTAAGCGTCCACTGTCGGACATACGCCTCTCCAATTTTCCTCCAGTCCTCCCGGCCTTCAGCGATACGGAACCACTGCTTTCCGCCGACGTACTTGATGTCGTCGCCCCACCTGGCGGGTGGTCTTCCCACACTCCATTTTCCTGTCCACGGTCGCCAGTGTAGGACACGGTTACTCCAACGGTCATCGTCTCATCGGCTAACGTGCCCAACCCACTGCCACTTGAGCTTAGCCACCCGGTGTCCAATATCGACTTTGGTGCGTCGGTCGGCGGATTGCCTCGTTCGTTACGCACCATATCACACAAATGTGTACTCATTTTTTATTTCCAATTTCTTTCGCCCATATACCCAGCGATGGTAGACTTATGGAAGAACATTCGAAAGAGACTCAATCTAACTCAATCAATACCTTTTAGATTTTACAGGTAACCAAGCCCCAATCAATACCTTTTGTATTTTACCGGTAACCAAGCCCAAACTGAGTCGGTATATATCAAATGCCGCTGTCGGAAGTCATTCACTGTTAATTGGAAGGGGAAAAGTTCCCCAGTCGCCTGTGCACGAGGGGAGCATAATAACTACTGTTGTTCCCTTATTTCTTAGTGGGAATATGATTTGAAACATTTATGAATTGATTTTTAGGAGTATCGTCTGGCGTTTATTGAAACTCAATCTTAAAAAACTGATAATTTCACAGTTAAACTTGAATTTCAAATTACACTACAACCGATAACATGAATAACTTAAAACTTTATTACTAACCTTACGAATTAATATCTTTTTATTATTTCTCAGCATTTTTAATCAAATTTTTAATAGCAAAGTCGACTGTAATCTGCATGTTATCAGGAAGCAAAGACCTTAAACCCACCCTCTTTGCCAGGAAGTCTTGGATCTTTTTGTGGGAGTTTTTGAAAACAACTTCATCCGATAGTCGTATGTGACACACATAATAATATGTGCTTTGCGAACAATAATTGTATATTTGTATTTAAATATGTAGCTTTTTACCCGCGGCTTCGCTCGCGGCATTGTAGGTTACGTAGGTCATACCTCAACGGATTCAAATCTTCCCACTTTAATGGTCGTGTCCTCTTTAATGTGGACATTAACTAGGTAAAGTGCAAAACACATATTTTTTCTCACTTTTACGGGTGAAATTAGTTAATCTGCGGATTATCTAGGTATAAAGCAGGATTAATGCTGCCCTAGGGCTCCGCGGAGCACACTTTCAGTATGGCTGATCTAGGTAATGTGCACATTAACGGTTATCGCACATTGCCGTTAAAATATACCTACAACGCAGCTCTTCGACGAAGTTTACCCAGAAAACTTCTTGCAAAAGTAGCACAAAACCACATTACAAAAAAACAACGAACAATAAAAGTGCGGACGAATGGCTTGAAAACTCGGCGAAGTTCACGAGGAAGTTTACTCAAACAAAAACTCGTAGAAAGCGCGTGTAACAATCTAGCGGAGATGAATACAACTTGGTGAGTGTTTAGTAGCTAATAAATCTACTCGGATACTATATTTAGGCGGTAATATTACCCAAAACTGCGGCGCGGCCGAGACGCGCGGCGCGGCGTTCTAATTCTGGAGGGAAGTCGAGACGGGAATTGGATATTGAAGCCATCGTCGACTTGTCGGCTGAATATGCGCGGGCGCTTCCGGAGACGAAACCATCGATGACGACGACGCTGCGGACAAGACGTGAAACGTGGTGCTAATCGAGTTGCTGAGATCAAGCTGGCTAATCCTTGTGGATCTTGTCTGTGCTAGAATGAAGAACAAAAGGAATGATGGCTAATTAATTTATTCACAACGAATTATCACGGACATCGAAATAATTTTCAAAAGGGTACTATTGATAGCTTAGATTCTAAGCCTTTGAAGGTGGGGTACAGCGACCAGCGTTGCTCATTGAATCCTTGATTAGTTTATCCATGGGTATCAATCACTTTAGCAATTTCCAATCTTGCGCCGCTAGTCTCAATCCAGCGGCCAGCATCGTGCCGTGCGACTGGTGATATGACGCTGATGTATCCCACGATTTAGGTGTGTTCTTTCACCTTATCCGTGGGGAGTATTAGGAGGAGCTGTTTAAAGCTGTTAAACATTTAATCAATCTCAGCCATTTTAATTTGGATTGAACAATAATTTGTCCCATAGTCCCATCGTGTGTTCAATTCGTATATTCAATACATCAATTTACTGTTCTACATACATACGCCCTTATCGAATTAAGACGAAGTCACGACACACTTCATTCATTCATTCTTTCATTCATAACACACGCTGTATCCCGACAATCAGGGTAAGCAGAGTAATCGGTGTTGTGCTATAAGGACTCTGGTAAATTACAGCACAACACCGACCACCACGTTTAGCACAGTATACGGACAAGACAACTATCAAGCAGCAAGTAAGGCACGAAGAACCCACCTGCTGCATGACTAGGTGGAAGGACTGCGCCAAGGTGAGAAGTGGCTAGCCTGTCGCCCTTTAGCGCAGTATCTTGTCCTTATCCCTTAGTCGCCTCTTACGACATGCACGGGGAGAGATGCAGTGGGGCTATTCTTTTTAAGTACCGGCCCCACACGGTACACGACAACGACACACGTGGTTGATAAAGAAGAGTGCCAAGCGTGACAGAGACAGTATGCAATGAGATAGGTTGCTGAGTTAGAGTGGTCAGAGGTCGTGTTCCGACAAGCCAATATCACCTTTTTTTATTGAAACTGACACGGTTGGCTACATCACCTACAAGGCTACAACATCCGTGATGTCAGCCCATAACACCGGGTGAATTTGGTGCCACGTCAGTGCTTCCCTTCGGTCGTGCCGGCTACACTGAACTGGACGGAAAACGCAAACTATTTACATAGCCGTTTCGACCGACCTTTCATTCAGTGCGGTGGTACCAACCCGGGCGGGTTAAACCCTACCACCTAGTGATATAAGAAGGGAGTCATATCCCGTAGTCGCCTTTTACGACATACACGGGGAGAGATGCAGTGGGGCTATTCGTTTAAAGTACCGGCCTCACACGGTGCATAAATCATCATCATACATCACCTCCGAGAGAGTGCTATACAGGGAGGGGACTCTTGAATTGCTGGCTGTACCACAGATTACTAAATAGTTACTTCGTAACAGATAAATCACTCCATAGAAAAAGTTCCTACCTTCGGGTTTTAATAATCTACTGCTTCACGTCGCCAGTCGCTGCGTGCGAAAATGTACCTTATCGATCGAGTGTAAAGTGCATTATTGCTTGACAGCTTCGCCTGTTTATATTCTTAGGCTGTTTATATTCTTTGGGCAGTCCATAGAAATTCACCGCCGGCGGTGCGCCGGCCCCGGGCGGTAGGTAGTATCGCGCGCAAGTACATAGAGTGCGTGAGGCCTGGCTGAATAATCCAGCCAAGGCTGCTATGCGGCTATCTTTCGTCCATTTCGTACATCCGACATGGCTAACAAAGTGGTTCACTTGTTTTCAGGTGGCGGGATGGGCTGTCTCGGGTGCGGCTATCTGGTTCCTGCTGGATCCGACGCAAATGTCGGCCGCCGCCGCCACGGGCACCGCCCGCTACCAGATGGGACTGTACATCATCCTCGCGGCCGGCCTGCTCCTCGCGACCGTCGCCGTGTTCGGCCTCTGTGGCGCCCTGCGTAGCTCCCAGTGCTGCCTGTCGGCGTTCTTCTGCCTGCTGACCCTGTGCGTGGTGGGCGAGGTGGCGGCCGCGTGGTGGGGCGCCGCCCACACTCAGCAGCTGCGACAGGAGGTCTCCGAGCACATGACGAACACGGTCGTCACCGAGTACGGCCAGTCGCAGACGGCCACGGCGGCCATTGACGCTTTCCAGCGGGAGGTACGTTTCGTACAGTTGCTTTTTTACCTGACTGCGCGACGCAAAGGAGGGCAACTGCTTACACTCTACAAAGCACAAGTAAGACCGGTGATGGAATATTGCAGTCATCTCAATACTTCAGGGTTCCCCTGAGTACCTTCTTTCAGCCTTGGATTCTATTCAGCGACGAGCCATTCGCCTCATTGGTGACTCCGTACTCACAAAGGACCTTCAACCTCTAAAGCACAGACGTATCGTTGGGTCATTGAGCCTGTTTTATCGGTACTACTATGGCCGCTGCTCTGACGAACTTGCTTCCCTTATCCCTCCTCCTCCTGTTCGCCTTCGCCAAACCCGCCATACTCTCGCGGAACACCCGTTTGTAGTCGACAGAAGAGTTCTTCGAACTGCACGATTCTCTAAATCGTTCTTGTGCCGCACTGCAAAGGTGTGGAACGGGCTCCCAGGAAATATCTTCCCCCACTCCTACAATCCACAGATCTTCAAATCGCGGGTTAATAGCCTTTCCCCAGCAACATTAGTCCACCTCCAAGCCGGACTGGCACCTCCTCGGGGGTGAAATTCGAGGTGAAATTGGCTGCGCCTGAGGTTGCGACCTCGGACAGAGCCACCCAGTTCGGTAGCAATAAAAAAAAAAAAAAAAAAAAAATATGTTTATCAGCCTATGTATGTATGTATGTATGTTTGTTCCTTTGTGGCACGAGACCAAACGTGTGAGCCGATTTTTTTTTATGTAATCCGGTATGGGTGGCTGTGTCGGAGGGGCCAAAGCGCATGCTCCGACCAGCCAATATCATCTCCGAGAAGGTAGGTGCCATACCGGAGACTTCACTGGATTGCTGGCTATACTGGACTAGAGGAGAACACAACCGAGGCTGCTATGCGGCCATCTTACATCCAGTACGATGGTACGAACCCATTCGGCTACAATTTGAGCCTACCACCTAGTAAGGGGCAAGGGAAGGGACCTGCAGTTTTACACCGGTTCCGAACGGTGAAAAGCAGCAGGTGTAGGTATGTACGTAAATTTTTAATCAGAAAAAACTCTACACGCCGACCGGATTCGAACCTCGGACCTCTCGCATGAGAAGCCGATGCCCAAACTACTCGGCCACCCGCCGCTGTTACACTGTTACAGTTGCTTTTGCTTCGACATCAAAACGGTGTTTGGGTTTCGACACCATTTTGGCGACAACTCATCGGAGTCTTTGCAATGAGGTAAGTCCTCTTGCTGAATGGTCGTACAGATAGACAATCCATCCGTCCTCGGTATGATGTCGCAGCATGTCCCGAATTATTACCAGCGTGCAAGGAGTCACTTGCTGTTTGCGGAACGTCCGTCGCGGACGTTCCACTATGGCCATTGGCCAGACTCCGATTCACCGGGCACTGCCCGCACTCAACCAAATGTAGGTCATGTTTCCGTATCTAGACGTCTTCAACTGCAATTAAAGTCTTTCAAAAGTACGCGATGAGATAGGTTGAGCTAACTTGGAAATAGATTCTACATTGTTAAGCCTGTAGTAATAATGTAATATATATAAATAAATAAATATGTCACTGACCAGCAAAGATTGGGAGAGCAAAGAATTAATACAAAGGCAAGAAAGTATTCTGTTACGTAGGACAGTTATTAATTACTAAAGGAGGACGTCATAATGAGTTGATGTGACGATTATTATCGACGATATCCACGAAAATGTAGCGCCTGCCTCTATTATTTCTTGCACGTGCTCCTCTGTTGTAGTATTTGTTCCCCTTGTCGCTCATATTCCTCCACTGCAGCCTGCACTTATTCTCTATTACAATACATACCTGTTCCTTCATTACAAGGCATTGGAATCTAAATATAATTTCGAGGGCGAGATCGACCCTAAGAGCACTCTATGGGAACACGGTGTGGCCGAAAATTCTGCCGATCAATTTACAGCTGCTTCTGTAAGTTTTGCAGACACTTTTTTCACGGTGCTTCGCGGTCGCTTACTGCAGCACACAACGCTTCGCGGCCCCTCGCTGACCGCCTGGCCATAAGGTGGAGACGTGCGCTACGCGTCATCTAGCCGTATTTAGTTATCTATGATTACAACTCTTGATCACACCATTTTAGAACTTGTTCCCCTAACGCAACACTTGTTCCACAATTCTAGAACTTGTTTCCCTAACGCAACACTCGTTGCACCATTCCAAAACTTCTTTCCTAACGCAACACTTTTTCCACCATTCTAGAACTTGTTTCCCTAACGCAACACTCGTTGCACCATTCCAAAACTTCTTTCCTAACGCAACACTTGTTCCACCATTCTAGAACTTGTTCCCCTAACTTTTTTTTTTTATTGTTCCATCTGCAATCAGTTTTTTTTTTACTTTTAGCAGATTTTCTGATTATCTGTTGTGGCTTTCAGAGAATTGACCCCAGTGGGCCAAACTCTAAATTTTGATAGCGGATCTTCCTACTTGGATAGGTCCCCTATGCATCATGGTTTCCATATGGTTTCACTATGGCTTCCCTAACTAACGCAACACTTGTTCCACCATTCTAGACTTGTTTCCCTAACGCAACACTCGTTCCACCATTCCAAAACTTCTTTCCTAACGCAACACTTGTTCCACCATTCTAGAAATTGTTTCCCTAATGCAAAACGAATTCTCCTAACGCTCGTCTCCTCCATTGCAGCTGAAGTGCTGCGGGGCTACCGGCCCGAGCGACTACCACACGTCCAAGTTCAGCCGCGGGCCCGACGACAACGGCGAGATCCTTGTCGACTTCTCCGTGCTGTCACCGCTGAAGCTGTACCAGGTGCCGGCTTCGTGCTGCGCCCGCGACGCCGCTCCCTCTCTCTGCGAAACCTCGAGGAAGATACCGCTTACCGCGAGCATCAATCCTTATCTGCATAGCTCCGTGAGTATCGTTATTTTTTTTTTATGGAAACTGACACGTTTGGCTACGTCGCCTACAACATCCGTGATGTCAGCCCATAACACCGGGTGAACTTGGTGCCACGTCAGCTTTCTTCCCTTCGGTCGTGTCGGCTACACTGAACTGGACGGAAAACACAAACTATTTACATAGCCGTTTCGACCGGCCTTTCATTCAGGGCGGTGGTACCAACCCGGGCGGGTTAAACCCTACCACCTAGTAATATAAGAAGGGAGTCATATCCCTTAGTCGCCTTTTACGACATACACGGGGAGCGATGCAGTGGGGCTATTCTTTTAAAGTACCGGCCCCACACGGTACGGTTCTCTTTCGATATACCTCATACTGTTGTCATTTAGAACATTACAGAAATTCGTCTCAAAAGGTTTGTTACTGTACTTTCGTGATATCGTAGAATCTATGGTGATATCACGTACCAATAAAAAGACACGAAAATAACTAAAGGACCTTAAAAGTTGAGTATCATTGGCACTTAGTCCCCTTTTATGGTGAGACGGTAGAGTACAACGGTGGTGACAATTGGGGAAAACGTGTTCTTTTTTGGCAGCCATAGATCTTAAACGCGGGACGTGTAAGCTGCCAGCCAGATGGTTGAAAGACTTCGGTCGGCTCTGTGTGGACCAATGTTCCATAGTGGTAAATAATGACTTCGCAGATAGGAAAAATGTTTCTTTCAAACCAAATTTCGGGCGATTGAACTGTCAAAAAAGTCAAAAAACTGAATAACTATTCAGTCCGTGTCCACTGCTGGACATAACGCTTCTTCAATAACTTTTCAATACTCCCGGAAATCAGCGGCACTTAGCCGCTGTTTCCCTTTTTCTGACGTACTGGGTTTCGATGTGCCACCACCTGGTTTTCCTGTACACGATCACCAGTCTTGTTGTTGTATTAGGGGTTGGCTCTAAGCCGGCAAACTCGTCCCTCTTGGTCGGGGACCTTCGTTTAAAACCCTTCGATCCCCAGCCAGCCTATGTTCTCCATGAAGGCCACAAGACGACCAGGGCAACTGCAGGAGGAAGGAGTCCAGGAGGCATTTGTCACTTGAAAATCTACAGGTGTCACGAACGCGAATAACGTTACTCCCCGACCGCCTTCGTTATGATAATAAATAATGTTTGCCTTCAGGGCTGCGTGGACGCCGTTATAGAGCTCCTGCAGAAGTACGCGCCGATAGCGCTCGGCGTCGCGGTCGCGATCCTCAGCCTGCAGGTGCTCGCGCTGCTGCTCTCGGTGTGTCTCTGCCTCAACGCGTCGACGGCGGACCGCTACAAGGCGTAGGCCCACTGCCCGCGGCGCCGGCGCAACCGCAACTTTCTGTTGGGGGTCGCGACGCACTTCCACCCGGCGTTCCCCAGTCCCAAATGAGACCCCACCCCGGTGAGAGACGGCCCGTTCGTGGTAGGCCTCGAGGTTAGGGGCTTCATGTGAAGCTTCCTATCCTTGATCGGTTGGAATTTATGTACCGATAAT
The DNA here is from genome assembly GCA_946902875.1 of Nematopogon swammerdamellus. NCBI lineage: Eukaryota > Metazoa > Arthropoda > Insecta > Lepidoptera > Adelidae > Nematopogon > Nematopogon swammerdamellus. The sequence continues at coordinate 19,193,360 of OX336345.1, forward strand.
TTGTAAACCCGTAATTTGTGCACCCGTAATTTCTACACCCGTAATTAGTATATCCGTCAAAGAAGGAACGACGGCTTGAGAGTGTGTAAAGTTTGTAACTTCATCGTCGAAATTGACATTTTCATGCCATTTTATTGTTGGGTTAATTAGAAACTGAAAGGTAAGTACAAAATAAACTACAAGTGATTATAGGTATGAATGCATAAGCAAATGATTTCATAAAAAACTTCATGGTAAAACTTGTTTCGTGAAAGGTACCTACATTGTACTTTTAAGTGTTTCAAAAGCAAGTAGCTAGGCTTCTTAACCTTAGTCCACGGCGCCATAATATGTTCGATGGCGAAAATTTGTAACACCATGCATTTTACAATTTAAGCCATTTTTTGTAAAGTTGCGTCGATATAAACTTTAGCTATAAAGCTACGTTGAAGTTACGACATAAAAGAACAGGATGGTTCACAAATTACGGGTACCTTGATTGCAGTAAGCCAATTTACCAGACATATTAATTTTGAGAAAATATTCTACTGAAACATACAAAGAAACTTTTGTATTGACAGTAAGTTTAACTTTGAAGTCAGTAACTACGTGGAATACATTCAAAATGTATGTAAAAAAAAATTTGTTAATGACATCTTTCACCGGGGTATTTACGTGGACATGAAAGGAATCTTGCGTACATTACTTTATTTCTGGTTGCGCCTAAAATAAATATTTCGATAAAATTGTGGGCCGTAAGTTCAAAATTTATATATTTTCATCTTCATCCGTGTTGCTATGACCCGAAATTAAAATAATTTACGCATGCGACCACCAAAAAAAGTAAGGAAATTGAGATCCTTTCATGAAGTATCTATAAAAGGTTAAATTATATTCACAAAAAAGTATATTTCAAATGTTAAACAAATGGTAGAGAGCAGCTAAAATTACCATTTTATATTGTAAGTTTAATCGATACTGGTTAGCAATGAAACCCTGAACTTCGCACTGAGTTTCACGAACCACACCGTGCAAATAAAAAGAAAAATGTAATAGTTGAAATATTTTTCAAAACCATTGAATATACTTTTCAGGGTTAAATTGCTGGCGAGTGTGTTATTGAAATTAGATTTGATATGTGTTAAGTAAAAGGTTTTGATTATTTTAGCATAGGAGGTATTTGTGAACGTAGGCTAAACCATTTGATTGCTAATTAATTTGTCAAAGTGTTTGCGAGCACATTATCGTAAGCGCACATTTTATGGAACTTTCCGTTTTTTTATTTGCATAGTTGAGATTTTTTCTAGTAGAAGTTTCACTAGGTTTGCATTTCTTTGTTGCGTTGTGTATCTATTGTAAAGAATACTAAGGTGTGCTCTACAAAAAAAAAATCTATTTCGAAGATAATATTTTTTTATTGCAGCGGACGTAAAAGAAATAATTATAAAAACCACGCCTGGTGTGGTTTGGGCGTGTTAAAGCCGGTATGAGACCCGGGTCTCCTGGGTACATCTATTTATCTATATTTATGGATGTATTTATGTATCTTGTGTATGTTAGCATAGGAAAGTACATAATATTTGATGTTGTTAATGGAAGTAAAACTAATGACGATACAGAGCGTTTTAAGTTTAGGAAGCTTCAGCGGTCGACGCGAGTAGGTGTTACAACCGAAGACATTCTATTATTGTCACTATAGTAAGCTTGTAACCAAAAATTCTAGTTGTAAGAATTAATTCATGTCGTTTGTACTTTTTTGTTTTGTGTTAACCAAAGCGTATTTGACTTTGTTCCGTATGTTTCTCACTAATGAACTGACGACTCGAATATGATTGAATGAATTATAAGAAATTATCGACTGAAAATTTTAAACTGAAATATCGTCGGGTTAGTGCACAGATGTCGCATGTCCATTTTAATCAAACTGAGATATTCAACTTTGAATGTTTGACGCATGTTTGACAGTTCAGGAAAATTTTAAAGAAGTGTTTTAAGTTTATTTTTATGTTAAATTTAGATAGAAAATTTAGTTGTTAATCGGACTGAATAAAAAATGTCATTTTCGTACCACTATTTTAAATAAATTTTAAGATTATTTAACAAGAGGTGTGGACATGCAACATCTCTGCTACAATGTTGCAACAAATTGGTTGTTGCAACAAATTGTCATAATGTTGCATGTCCGGACATACAACACATTGGCGCAAACTGTGTTAATTGTTAGGTGTATTTAATACCATATTGTTGTACATGTCAGGGGACATGCAACATATTGGCGTGGAAGATGTGAATCCATAATAAGGCTAAGGTGCAAAAATGTGTTATATGGACATGCAACATTTGTGCAGCATTTGTTTTACATTTTATGAACTTGTAACATAATTTCACTTTAGAAATCCTGTCTGTACGATGGAATATTGGAGTTGCAACATTGGTGCACCTAAACTTTGGCCTTTTAAAAATATTTTTGCATCATTAAGTCCAAAGTGACAAAAATGGACATGCGACATCTGTGCACTAACCCGACGATATTCTCAGTTCCGTAGTGGTATTATTGCATCCAGATGATTTTACTCAAATTTAAGCATTTTTTGCTTGAAAAGTAAAATAATTAAAATTTAGTTTATTTAAATTTAATTTCTTAAAATAATATTAGCACGACACTGTCGTGAAACATATATAAAGCATGGTGTATCTTTGTGCATCGTTGTCGTCACGAAATTTTGCTTCGGCACAAAACCAAAGATACTATCCCGACTAAGCTCTCTCTAAGGTGTCTGTATTCTCAATTCGCAATTGAAACTGCCATTATATACTTATTTTGAAACTTTATAAGCCGCGGACGCGACGCGGCGCGCTCATTTTGTACGATTCTATTGCTTTGGATATTGTTTATTGACAATATTTTAATAAGGCGACAACTCACTTGTTTTTTTTTTCACTTCGCTCACTACAGGCATGATACAGACAGTTCAATCCACGAAGACGCGCCCCACCCTTCCTCCTAATCGTTTACAGTGCAAGTGTGCAACCTTTTTTTTTTTTATGGAAACTGACACGGTTGGCTACGTCACCTACAACATCCGTGATGTCAGCCCATAACACCGGGTGAACTCGGCGCCACGTCAGTGCTTCCCTTCGGCCGTGCCGGCTACACTGGACTGGACGGTAAAACACAAACTATTTACATAGCCGTTTCGACCGACCTTTCATTCAGTGCGGTGGTACCAACCCGGGCGGGTTAAAATCTACCACCTAGTAACATAAGAAGGGAGTCATATCCCTTAGTCGCCTTTTACGACATACACGGGGAGAGGTGCAGTGGGGCTATTCATTTAAAATACCGACCCCACACGGTACCTGCTGCTAGTGTGTTAGTTCTGGCGTTAGGGAACGTTTCCATACCACGTGACCCATTTTAGGCCACTTTTGGATGTTAAAATATGGCGAATCCGAGTGCAGTGTCTATGAATGTTAAGATAAATAAAGAATATTCTTTTTAACTACCGACCCCACACGGTACTATAAAATACAAGTAAAAATAACATTATGTAAAATAGAAAGAGGAAGACGAAACGAGCAAGTGAGGTTATCGCCTTTAGTAGTTTATCTATAGTGAAGTAAGTCACATTCCGGTTTCTCGATGTTGTAGTTTGCAGCATAGTGTATGGACTAATGTCCTGAGGTTTTATAACGTTGTATAACATTATAATAGGCATACAGTCTTAAAAATACAGCTTGTGTATCTTTTGGTTTGTACAAGTACAAACAAAATGTCACTGTTAGGGTTGCCAACTTTTTTTTAGAAGAAATAACGTATTTCTGATGTCTGCCAACTTTTTTAAAGAAGAAATAACGTATTTCAGATTTCTGCTAACTTTTTTATAGAAGAAATAACGTATTTCTAATTTCTGCCAACTTTTTATTTAGAATAAATAACGTATTTCTGATTTCTGCCAACTTTTTATTTAGAAGAAATAACGTATTTCTGATTTCCGGGATGGTAAATAGAAAGTACAGTGTCTTAAAAAAAAGGACTATTTAAATTTTAAAATTGTATATATTTTAGTGGTCTTTTCACATTTCAGCAGTGATGAGGTATTTTTGAATACACTGATGACATCTATATGATGCACTGCATTCGATTACTGAGGTGCTGTAAGTTTACCTTGTGTTTCATGCATTGCTAGAAGTTGAAGTTGAAATAAAGTATTTTTGCGTACCTACTTTATTGCTATTCAAAAGTTTAAAGTACGGAGGAGACCTGAAACAACGTAACTTTATTTAAGAATAGAATAGAAACTCTTTATTGCACACAATGGAAAGAAAAACAGTACACGAGTAGAAAAAAAAGTACAGGAGTATGCAGAGGCGGACTTATTTAAGGTACGGTTGGCAACCCTAGTCATCGTTCCACCGTACTTCAGGTGTAGTACGAAATTTCACATTTCTTAATGTGCCAATGAATTGGAATTGCTGATTTATGTGTAGAAATAAATTAATATTAAGATTTACTCGCTACATAACTTTCACAACATGAGGCAGAGATTCGGGAAAGCGTTCTGCGAGCCCTCCAGCTAACGACTAACCACCGACACTCTTTGTGTATTCTTCTTCTTCTGCGCTGTAATTTTTATCAGTGCAGTTTTACCTTTTAAGTTGAAACAAAATGTTTATCTAAAGTACAAAGACTGTTTAGTTATTTGAAAGAAGACATTTAATTTTTCTCTAGTTATGCCAATATTAATTCATTAGTTTAAGTTAACATACTAGATAAGTATAATTATATTGTTTTTCGTATTTATCTATGTACTTTTTCGTATATGTAAGCTGTTTGATGAGAGTAATAAGGATAACCTACAAAAAGCATAAATTAACAAGATCAAACTCGAGGCTATTGGACTTGTGAATTGTGGCGGTCGTTGATCGTTTAATCATCACAATATGTCTAATTTATGTTTTTTCTGATCACACAGAACTTGAAACAACGCATTGGTGTACTATAAAGTAAGTTATCTATCAATGTTACAGTAGATTAACGATTTTACTATACTTTTTCCACTGCTCTTGCAGATTTTATGACTCAGAATGATACGATTCCTTCATCGCAGGAGATCTTTGACGCAGCTGCTGTGGTAGCAGCCAAACTGCACTATGGGAGTTTAACAAAAACGACATGCACCGCCTCAACATTAGGTTAGGGTTATATTAAAGTGTAATTTAACCTATTATTCTGTAATTTAACCCTGGTTATTTTTTTTTTAACCACCTAAACAGTTAATAATCTCTGTTTGGGGAGAAAACTCGCATAGTGCCGTCCGTCGCAGCTGCAGCAAAACTCTCCTGCGATGAAGGACTCGTCAGAATGATGCCTAATTTTCATGGTTGCATTCAAAAATATGTTACTCTTGATTCTTGATGCCTAGCTCTACACTTTGCGAAATTTCCGTCGCTTTACGAACTCGGCGCAAAATATGTCGTTACGTCGAAGTACAGATGTTGCGACTCAATGTACGCAGCAGAACTTACGTAAAAATAATTTCCCCCAAGTATAGTCTCGGGTCGTTCAAGAGAGGCATGAACGGGCACCTGACAGGCCGGCATGGCATTCGCAGCCCCCGCATGCTACCGAATGTCCATGGGCGTCGCTAGACACCTTATGGGTGGCTCAGCTCCACATGTCGCGCTTACTATACTTAAAAAATTAAAATAAAGTGGCGCAAGGCTAAGTCTCAAATTGTGTTTTAAATGTCAACGAATTGGATCATTTTGATCGAGACTCTGGAACCATGAAACTAGGCAAGAATGGATTCCACCGTTCCCTATTTAATTTAAGTTTTCGTAGTGTTTGATTTTGTGCCATTTAGCAGATACTTGAATACATATAAACTATATTGTAACAGATCCTAGCGATCACTCCCAGTGTACCTACTGTTATTGTAAATCTCATATAATATATTTACGACAAGAATATATGGCGTATGATTATTTAGGTATCGGTCGTTTCATTGCCACCTAAAACCTACAGTCCCTTTTCCTTCAACAGAACAGATCCGCGTAGGGCTTGGTCTGCTGCAATCATTAGAAAAGTGATGAGAATCTTTGATCCATGTCTACCAGTCTTTGATCTCCACCATGTGAGAATTTTTTTGGCAGTGAAATCTTGTAACATAGGTAAGGATTTCAATTTTGTTCTTGTCCGGTCTAGTATGTAGGTTGCTTGAATGTCTTTGGCTGAAAAAGTCGAAAAACAATATCTGAGAATTTAAAGAATTAGGGCCCGGCTACACGACCGATTGTATCACCTGCGACAGTTGACTGTCTGCACCACTGAGCTATCGAGGCTTTTTGTCAGCCTCGATAGCTCGGTGGTGCAGACAGTCAACTGTCGCTATTGAATGTTAAGCAACGCTGGGTGCGGTCATACTTGGATGGGTGACCGCTGACCGTTGGAGGCTGACCGAGGTTCGGATTCCTCGTAAAACTGTAGGTCCCTTCCCTCCTAATCTTACTTGGTGGTAGGGTTCAACCCGCCCGGGTTGGTACCACCGCACTGAATGAAATGTCGTCGGTCGAAACGGCTATGTAAATAGTTTGTGTTTTCCGACCAGCAGGTCTATTCTTGTAAATTCTGACAGCGGACTCAGCGCTGTTGTGGCGCTGAGAGATACTTTTGGAAGTGGCTCTCAGCGCCACAACAGCGCTGATTCCGCTGTCAGAATTTACAAGAATAGACCAGCAGTTCAGTGTAGCCGGCACGATCAAAGGGGGAAGCACTGACATGGCACCTAGTTCACCCGGTGTTATGGGCTGACATCACGGACGTTGTAGGTGATCTAGCCAACCGCGTCAGTTTCCATAAAAAGTTCCAGTTTCGACCACGATATTCGATCGCGCACAGGGAAGATTGTTCAGTTGTTCGTTTGCTCTGCATAGATGCGTTTTATTTAGGTTTTTTTTTGTATAGGTATCATATCGATATCATATCATATAGGGAGCAAAAGGTGCAGTGTAGGTTGGCGGTTAACAAAAAAGTTGGCGGCCGATTAAATACAAGTGGGCCGCTGCATAACATTTTAGTTCTGCCAATTTTTTGAGTCGTGGAGAGTGGGTGCCAAACTGCCAACCAACTAAACAGTTGAGTTGGCGTCGTATTTTGCATGCATTTTGGAAGTTTTTTGATTACGATTCAACAGTTTTATAAGAATCGGTCATCTGCTCGAGCCCTTATCGCATTCAACCATTGACTTCATTCAACAGGATAGCTAGGACTAGGACCGACACTGACTGACATGAGACTAGTTCGGTCGGTGGATTTGGATGGGTCTCGTCTCGTCTCGCTCTCCCAGTTCCCACTATTACCTATTTAATCCATCTCCCTCACGCCACGGGGCACACACAGCCACAGTCCTTCCGGAACGCAATGTTGAATTCCTAAAATATTGAATTCTCGTTCACCCACCAATACACTCTAGACCAAAGTTGGAAATGGTGTATGTAAGTTTTATATGTAATCTTTCATCGTTTTTGAGATATTTGGGGGAGGCATATGACTAGCAGTGCACGTCTTTTGTCTAATATGATGATGAGCACACTTCTCCTTTACGGGAAAACATCTGGCATACGGTGGTACCCACAGAGACGGCCCTGCACAGGAAGGAAACTACCCTTCTGGACCACATACCACCTGGTAAATATTTTTTACGTACCAAACTAAAACTCTTTCGTTTTATTGTAATATAAAATGATACTAAGTGAAACCTCTGTGCATCAATTACTACTTACTAGTACTGGCCAGTGGCCACTTGTAATATTATTAAGTGATGTGATGTGTTTGTCATTCATTATCATAATCTACTTCTACTAGAACATAATGTAAAAAATACTTCCGGACCGGAACACAATGTTTGTTAACTTTTAGCGCACTTACTTAACTAACATTGTGTTGTGTGTGGTGGGGTCCTCGTGGGAAATTCAACTTTTTACGAATTTGGCATCCATCCACCGTGTTCAACTTGTCGTTACTTTGTTTAGTCCCATCACATGGACCCAGCCCGCGAGGGTCAGAATCAGAAATCGCAACGCAACCAATTATTACAATACAATTTATTAATTATTATTGGGTCAGTCCCGGCGGCAGTGCAATGCCGGGCTAACCCGCGACAGTATCAGAGCAAGCCCCTAGCCGTCACTTACAAAAATCAGTTTAATACTGGGTCCCGCATTGCGAGAACTTTCAGATATTAAGCTGAAAAGAACAGATACTACACTTTGATCTTAGCCCGAAGGCCGAGAAGCGATACGGTGTGTTTTAACGCAACCCTTAAGTACGCTGAAAAGGTAATTTTAATATCGCGATGTAAAAATTTTGTAAAAATTTTCCCTATCGCCATCTATTGGTAAACCCGTAAATCCCCAGTGCGCCGACCAAGCGCCGACCAAGAACATTAATCTCGCCGACCATTAACTAATCTAAGGCACCGTGACGCATCTAGAGCGTTCTGTACATTGCGTAATATAATAATTTATTTCGTATTAAAATTCAACTCAAAATTCTTCAATTCAAAATAACCTAATACAGTAAAATTAAACTAAAATTAAGAAATATGATAAAACTAAACTAAAATAACTTATTAACTAAACCTAAAAATAAATAAATAAATAAAAATTAAAACTACCTATAAATAATATATTTCATCACAGAGTCGCTCGCTGCACCGCACCGGTGGTGCAGGCAAGTGCCAAGTACGCACGCCGCGTTACACCTCTGAATTTCAATGGCGATTCGCCGAACAAAGAAAGCTTTGGCACGGCGGTCACCACATTTATTCATTATTTATTTTTATTTATTTGTTTAAAGGGTTCAAAGGGTGGGAAAATGTGGAAAAATGACCACAAAACCTTTATAAATTTATAAATTTTATATTATTTTATATAATATTATAAATTGTATTATACATTTTATATTATTATATATAAATTTAATAATATAGCGTCTCCCTCCTGAAAGACTTCCTGGCTCCTACCTGGCTCCTTCAGCTCCTTTCGGCAGACTTCGGCTCGAAGGAAAGTGTGGTTATGTATGACTGTATGAGTGATGTTTTGGTGGTTTAAAAAAAAATAATCAGCGTTAATATAAAGAAGATGCGTCGCATCTTCTCTATATTAACCCTAACCGAATGTTGAGGCGGTGCATGTCGTTTTTGTTACGTTTCGTTTCAAGCCGAGTGTTCACGAAAGGAGCCAAAGGAGCCAGGAAGGAGCCGAAATATCTTTCAGGTGTCGAACGCGTCATCCATCCAGCCAGTGCGGTTTATGTCCTCTTTGGCCAAAGTGGCCAAAGAATTTTAATACTACTGCAGGGGCAGAACGTAGTATTATATTCTTTGGGCAGAACAATATTTCTCGGGGCAGGGAAGGGGCAGCAGGGGCAAACAAAACGTTATATTCTCTTTGGCAGGGGCGGTTGTCCGACCGATTCGGGCGGAGTTATTTCTATTTTGTTTATTTACAATACTGATTTCATCTTAGCGCATTTCGAATGGACTCAACTTTGCGACATAGATTCTTGAAAAATACATCGAATCGAACAAATCAATCGAAGCTATCTCTCCGAGTGCCTGCAACATGAGTGCCGAATGTTGTGTTTGTGTTTCGTAAATGCATTTCGGCGATGAGTGTGTTGACTGAAAACTCGTCGTCCTCCTGACCAAGGATGGAGAGATACGAGCGGTGTTGCTCTAGCGAATAGAGGCGGCTGGGGAGCGTGGTGTCGTCCTTATAATGTAGAAGGAAGGAAACTATGAGGGCGATTTTGGTTCTGATAGCCTTGGGCTTGCGGGGCGCGCGCGCGGCGGCAGGCGAGGGCTGTCCGTCGCTATGCTCGTGCCGCGGCGGCCGCAGCGGTGGCGCTGAGCTTGCTGCGGAGACGGGCGAGGCAACAGACTGGCTCCGACTCAAGTGCGGGGGAGGGGAAAACCCTATATCGGAGCTAAAGGAGATTGACCTCACCAAAGTCGCCGATTCAGTGGTTACATTGTGAGTATTATGATAACGAAACTAATAAAAACAACTAAGAGGAATAAAATAAAAAAAAACTGCCAAGTGCAATTCGGACTCGCGCACCGAGGGTTCCGTACCACCACATAATTGGTCGGTTTTTATGATTTTATCCACGACCGCGGACCGCGGTGCACCTCGCCCCCTGCGCCGCGCGTCCGTAAGACGCTTCTACGCTCGGAAGAATGCGCCGTTTCTTGAAGATCGCACAAACCGTTTAGGAGCTACAGGCTGTAACAGACGGACAGACAGATAACACAGACACCTGACCAATTTTATAATGGGCATAGACCCCATAGACTGTGGTTCATATTCCACATAAAACTGTAGGTCCCTTCCCTTCTTACCTTACTAGGTTTTAGGCAGGGTTTAACCCGCCAGGTTTGGTACCGCCACACTGAATGGAAGGTTGAAGTGGCTATAAATATTTCATGTTTTCCATCCAGTGCAGTGAAGGCGGGACAACCGAAGGGAAGCACTGACATGGCACCTGGTTCACCGAGGTGTCATGGGCTGACATCACGGATGTTGCAGGTGGAAGCTTATGGAAACTGACACTATGTCAATGCAGACTAGAATATTAAATTTTAAATGTATGTTTTCAGGAATTTGTCTGGTAATGCCATATCGACATTGTCGCGAGAACTACACCTGACCGCGTTACAAAAACTGTGAGTACCTGCATTATTGACTCTACATCGATCAACCATACAGCATAGACACGGTGCATTTCAGATTTGATCAAAAGAAACTGCAATACTGGAACGATGGAAGTTGTTGAACCATTAACTTATGAACTCGGCTTACCGGTGTGATGATGGCGAGCGCATCGCTGCAGCTCGACGTTTCGAGTCCTCTATGGGACCCGTTTTCAAGAGGACGTGCTAGCTCCTCCGGCAGCCAGCATGTCACTGACAGTGCATACATATTAAATATGAGCGCCGGCACAGATTACTTAATAGTTACTTCGTAACAGATAAATCACTCCATAGAAAAAGTTCCATACCTTCGGCTTTAATAGCCTACTGTTTTACGTCGCTAATCGCTGCGTGCGAAAATGTACCTAAACGATCGATAAAGTAAATATTATCTAATAAAATTGCACGTAGGTATGAGCTTTAGATGCAGAACATTTTAATGGCATATGAAATAGGTGCATGTACTCAATACATACGGTATGGCACCTACCTTCTCGGAGGTGATATTGGCTGGTCGGAGCATGTGCTATGGCCCCTCCGACTCAGCCACCCCCATAAAGGATTACAAAAAAAAAATTGTACGCAGTCAATTGATTCTGATTAAAAATTTTAAAAAATTGTTGCCATTAACTGAGTATTAGTAAGCCAGCAAACATTGCAGATAGCTACATTTCTCGACCAATAAGTCAGCCAAACGACTGCCGAATTAAGATGTTTCTTTATAATACTGTTGCAGCGACCTGAGCAAAAACCAAATAAGCCTGATAGAATCGGACGCGTTCTACAACCTGAGCAGCCTGCAACGCCTCGACCTGTCATCGAACCGCATCACCGGCGTCAGCCGCGAGGTGTTCAAGGGGCTCGTGAACCTCGAGAGACTGCTCCTGGGCAACAATCGCATCACCGCCCTCACCTCCGACATGTTTGATTACTTGGTCGCTTTGAAGCAGCTGTTAGTATGCTTTTTTTCTTTATCTATCATTCATATGGCAGTACAGTCAGTCAGCCAGTCAGCGTGTAAGCGTCCACTGCTGGACACACGCCTCTCCAATTTTCCCCCAGCGATACGGAACCACTGCTTTCCGCCGACGTACTTGATGTCGTCGTCCCACCTGGCGGGTGGTCTTCCCACCTGGCGGGTGGTCTTCCCACAATCTGTTTTCCAGTCCACGGCCGCCAGTGTAGGACACGGTTACTCCAATCTCATTAAAATAGTGAAATGCACGCATCAGCTTCAAGCTGTTGTTGCTATAAATAATAATAATAATATTTTGTCGTCGCGGTAGAGACATATCGTCGAATCCGCTGCACTGCGACTGCGCGCTGCTGCTGGTGAGCGAGTGGGCGCGCGACTCGAGCGTGAAGCTGGCGCGCGAGCCGGGCTGCGCGTCACCGCCGGGCCTCGCGGGCAAGCCGCTCAGCAAGCTGCGCAGGGAGCTCGCGCACTGCAGCCTCGCCGCCGTGCTGCAGCTGCGTCCGCCGCACTCGCAGGTGCGTAATGCTTATATGAGGTCTTTTTTTTTAAAGCTAAGCGCATACTGGCGTGGTGGTGGCGGTCATAGCGGTGGCGGCCAATGTAGCGGTGGCGGTGGCGTTCAAAAGTCACGCAGATCAGAGCGTTCAGATTCGACGGCTGTGGTGCCGCGGTGGTTGCGTAATTTCGTAATTTTCGTACTTTTAATTAACTACAAAATTGAAGAAATTTTCAAGCCTCGAAACACATTTAACGCGCATCAGCTGTTCGGAAGTCAGAGAGCGTGCGTAGGTACTTACGTATGTATGCATTCGCGGCGCGGCACGGCGCGCAGCGCCAACGAGTGCTCCATACATAACATATATAATAAATAAATAAATAAAAATCGGGGTAAGCAGAGTAATCGGTGTTGTGCTGCAAGAACACTTCTGAATTATAGAACAACACCGGCCGCCACGTTTCAAGCTGCAAGTGAGGCACGAAGACCCACCTGCTGCATGATTCGGTGGAACTTTAACACGGCATCTTGTCCTCATCCCCTAGTCGCCTTTCACAAGCTGCAAGGGGAGACATGCAGTGGGGCTATTCATATTGGCTAGATGCCAACCAAAAGTACACATATAAATAACTGTAATTATGACAGGTGGCCACACAACCAAAGCAAGCAGCACTGGTTCCAACTACCGGGTAGTTGGCAGAAGCACGCGAAAGCACTACTTTCTGGGTGTGACGTAGCGTTGTTCCCCGTGTACCTAAATGTTTCCTATTTGTCGGGAACGCTACTAAGGGTCCTTTCCTAGATGGAGATTGAATAAAACAGTGGTTACCTAAGTGATGTATTTATTTGCCTATTCCTTTATATGTATTACTTTCTTAATTATAACCCTGCCTCCCTATCCAGTGCCAGCCCATGCGGTAACCCACACCAGGCTGACCCTGTTTAAAGTCCTGCCTACCTATCTAGTCCCAGCCTATGCGGTAACCCACACCGGGCTGGTCCTGTTAAATTCCTACCTATTCAGTCAGGTGGCTCTAGCCCATGCGGAGACCCACACCAGGTTCGAGTACCTTCCTATACCAGATCTGAGTCCATGCGGTAACCCACACCAGACAAGGATCCGTTGACACCGACAGCCATGCGGTAACCCACACCAGCTGCTAGTGGAGGTCTACGATTCACTAAGCATGCGGAAACCCACACCACTATAGTGAACTGGAGACCCGGCCGAGCTCGCTATGCGAGCTCAACTGACTATTCGTCTCGCCGCGAGCCTATTTATATCCGCGCCGCTCCGTAGTGTCGTGTGCAGCGGCGTGGCGGCGCCGTGGTGGGGCGCCGTGTCGATCTCTGGCGGCGAGGCGGGGCGTGCGGGTGCGCACCGAGCGGAGGGGCCGTAGGCATCCTATGAAGCACGCGCGGCTTGCTCGTCACATGGGTTCCCACGTAAATTCACTTCCGACGTACTAAACCTAAACCGTAACGACATAAGAGTCCTAATAACCGTAACAGGACACTGCAGACTAAACAAATACCTACGCCGAATGGGTCTTAGCGACACACCGGTGCGCAGGTTCTGTATAAAAGAGGATGAAACGCCCATACACATCCTTTGTGAATGTGAACAGCTTATTCAAGCCGTATTCCTGAGGGTTATATTTTTAACCCGTGCCAATTACAGGTACTCAACCCCAAGGATATAACTCGGTTCATAGCGTTAATCGGACTTGGGAGTGAGCTATAAACTTTTGAGTGATCACAATAGATTTTCCTAGGTCGCAGTGACGACAGGGCTCAGGGGTCCCTACCTAACTCTCACACACTTTAAATCATATTCATAATCATCATGGCAGGTGGTGTTTGAAGGCGACAGTCTCACGCTGAACTGCCGTGCGCCTTTCACCCCCGTCAACGCCAAGTATGAGCTCAGGTGGATACATCCCATGCTGGAGATATGCGACGTCAAGTGAGTACACTCAGCCGTACATACATACATCATACCATCACTCTGGATCCCAACAGTCGGGCTAAGCAGAGTTATCTAGTGTTGTATATTGAATTTTTTATGATTTATTTTAATTGAATTAAAAAAAAAGCCAACCGAGTGCGAGTGCCCTGAGGTTTCCGCAACAACAAAAAAAAAAATGTTGAAAAAACACGTTTCTTGCATGGGGGTAGCCATGCAAGAAACTTTCACTTAAAATTTTTTTTTTTATTATTTGTTATATCTGCCAAAATAACATGGTTTGTGAAAATTTCTGGCTAGCTATTAAGGTTCCAAAGATACAGCTATTGGACGGACGGATGGACGGACGGACAGACAGACAGACAGACAGATTGTACCGTGTGGGGTCGGTACTTAAAAAGAATAGCCCCACTGCATCTCTCCCCGTCGCATGTCGTAAAAGTCGACTAAGGGATCGTCAGCCTCGGCAGCTCAGTGGTGCGGTCAGTTATTGGATGGGTGACCGTCCGACCGTTGGAGGCTGACCGTGGTTCGGATTCCACGTTAAACTGTAGGTCCCTTCCCTTCTTACCTTACTGGGTGGTAGGGTTTATCCCGGCCGGGTTGGTACCACCGCACTGAGCGAAACGTCGGTCGAAACGGCTATGTAAATAGTTCGTATTTTCCGTCCAGTTCAGTGTAGCCGGCGCGAAATGAAGGGAAGCACTGACATAGCACCTAGTTCACCCGGTGTTATGGGCTGACATCACGGATGTTTTAGGTGATGTAGCCAACCGTGTCAGTTTCCATAAAAAAAAAAAAAAAAAAAAAAAAGATGGACTGATACTCATCCACAGTCTGACCGCGTCCGGGTGCGCTTAAGGCGGTGACAAACGCCAAATACGCAAAACATGCAAAAAGTGCGACAAAGAAGGTCCAAAACTGACCAATTGACACACATTCAGAAAATTAAAAAAATACCAACCTATATTTTGGTTCCTTACCAACAAAGTGCATTACTGGTTTTTTTAATAATGAGTAAAAGTAAGTAATAAACATAAAATTAAAAATATATAAAAAAAGCATGAATTTTTGAAAATCTGAGTATGTGTGTATTATTACAATTTTACAATACCACCGATTCAAAGGTCACAAAGCTCTGAGAAAACTCTATTCAATTTGTTTTATTATTTTATCCACGAAAGGAGATAAAAATAAAAAACAAAAAACGCCTACATGAAATTATTGACGTAATTCTTCAGTCGGAAGGGTAAAATTTTTGCCTTCGTCAATTTAGCAGGCACTTCAATACTAGATACAATTTTAGTTCCCGGCTCGCTTGCTCGCTCCTGCCCTGCTGCGCCCGCGTGTCGGTCGTCATTTCTGTCTTCTGTGTTTGGATCGAATGGAAAAAAGATAGGTAGGTTAGGTATATTTGTACCGTGTGGGATGGTAATTTAAAATAATAGCCCCACTGCATCTCTCCCCGTGCATGTCGTAAAAGGCGACTGAGGGATTTTTTTATGTAAACTGACACAGTTTGCTATATCACCTATAACATCCGTGATGTCAGCCCATAACACCGGGTGAACTTAGGTGCCATGTCAGTGCTTCCCTTTGGTCGTGCCGGCTACACTAAACTGGACGGAAAATACAAACTATTTCGGGATATGACTCCCTTCTTTTTTTCCGTCCAGTTCAGTGAAGCCGGTACGACCGAAGAAAAGCACTGACATAGCACCTACTTCACCAGTTGTTACGAGCTGACATCTCGGATGTTGTATTGTAGGTGATGTTGCCACCGTGTCATTTTCCGTACCAGTATACAGTACGACCGTATCAGTAATATCTCTCTTCTGTGGTATCTATCAGTATACGCTCCGGTACGTAACTTGACGGGGCGTTATACGCATGGCTTTCGTTGGTATAACCACAGAATAACTAATAGGTACTGTGGTATAACGCTGTCTGCGCTTGAGATGCAAGGACTATAGAACCGTGCCTAAATAAAAGTAGCCTAGCAACAGCGGCGCGCTGCGGAGCGGGGGCGGCGGCGGCGGCGGCACTGTGGTGGCGCGGAGCGGAGACGACGCGGCGGCGCGGCGCGGCGCGGAGGAGCGGCGGCGCGGCGCGGAGGAGCGGCTTGTTATTGCTTGCTTCTGAGTTACCGCACCGCACCGCACCGTGCCATGCTGCCGCCGCGCGCGCCGCGCGCGCCGGCCGGTACCTATGTTGCTATGATATTTGCCATACATACCTAAATGCCTATCTACCTATTACCTACCTACCTATTTTTATTTTAGTTTTCATCGATAGTCTATTTAGAGGTTTATAAAAAGTGGTAAGTACATGAACTAAAATAATTTGGAAGAAATTACAATAAAATGTTATTTAGGTAAAATAATAAAAAATAAAAAATTAGAATCACGCATCAGTTACATAAGCCACAATCATTTTAATAATTAAAATAATAAAAAAGCAAAAAAAAAAAAACATACGAAAGTGGGATTCGAACCCCGAACCATCAACTCTTTAGGCTGATAGCGACAAACTACGCTAAATGTGACTTGAACGTGCGAAGCGAAATTAGCAGTCGCATGGTACATTATGTAGAATTCCCGAATGCTCAAGGTCGTTGGCGTTTGTCACGGCCTTAACATCGAGATCGAGCTAACGAGGCTGAC
The DNA here is from genome assembly GCA_946902875.1 of Nematopogon swammerdamellus. NCBI lineage: Eukaryota > Metazoa > Arthropoda > Insecta > Lepidoptera > Adelidae > Nematopogon > Nematopogon swammerdamellus. Next base: position 19,210,197 of record OX336345.1, read on the forward strand.
AAAAGTTATCAAAAGGACCTACAGTTTTTACTAAAATCGTATCCATGGAGAAACTCCATTCATCACAGAAATATACTTCATAAAACTCGAAATGAAAAGAATACCTTCTGAAAAAAATTGGTTGTCTGTAAAGTCGGTTTACGGACGATAGTTTTACGTGATAACGTCATACTGCCCGTCGTCTGCTGCTCTGGTACTTTAGAACCAGAGAGATAAATGTGTACAAGTCGACGCTTGGGCCGATTGTTCCTCTCTATCGCTTGTTACGCGCTCTCGCTTGCACACACAGGCTCAGATGGAACGTGACACTTTTTCATGCGTGCAGCCGGTGTTCATCAATTTATAAGACGTGACGTTATCACGTCAAAAGTGATGCACTCTTTAGGTTAGGTGTTTATTAGGTTTGTCATGTAGGAATGTTCATCAAAAGTTCAACTTGTAGTATGACGAGCATCGACGTCCTAGAGGAAGGACTCGCGGAGACCACCGTGCACTTTCCCAACATCACGGATCACCACACGGGCAACTGGACGTGTCTGTACCGCGACCACAACGCCACCAACATGAGTCTCAGCGTAGAAGTGGTCGTCATCTCCAACAGGACCCAATATTGCAACGTCACTGGTCAGTTATTTTGAAATTTTTTATTCTTGGAAAGGAAGGTGTGGAACTAAGCTTGCGATGGCTTCACTGAATATATCCGGGCCCATCGGCAGTAGAGGAGGGTGTTAATCGAGGTCGGGACTAGCGAGTGGCCACTCTAAATTTCCCGCGCATGCTTCACGTTTCGGCTCGCATCAAGCCCTCATCAGCTAGTCTGCGTTGACTAGAACGCGGGGAAACCACCAGTCCCGCTCTCGACCTCCCTCTCTCTACCTATCCATATTCTGTAGGATGCGTCCAGTGACGTTTTCGAAGCTCACTCCATATATGAGCTTAGCGTCGATCTTGGATTTAAGTGTGGGGCTTTAGCCGTAATCGGTTATGTCAGCCCCATGGTGACTTTAAGTTAAGAGATTTCATAAAATTACTTAAACATCCCTTAATGTGAAATCAGTTTTAAAGAATTTTATCACTTCTTGACAGTTATTTGTTAGGTCTTTTTTATGGCTGTTGAAAGGTTGCTTACAGGGCTAAGGGCGGTTTTCTCTAGCTCCTGTTAAATATCGACAACCATTTATCATACATAAAAAAAAACATAATCTCAAGACCATTCAATCGGATCACCCAGATTTAATTCAATCTTAAGCCTTCTTATAAATGTTTGTTGCGCGCAGATGAAACCAACAACAAGGGTCTGTTCTCGTGGCCGCAACTGCTCGTGAACCGCACGGCGAGCCAGTCGTGCGGCAACTCTGCGCGCGAGGTGGCGACGCGGCGCTGCCTGCGCAACGCCACCGGCCACCCAGCCTGGGCACCCATGGACACCGCCGCTTGCCCGTACATCAGTAACATTACCAAGGTTACTATTAATTGTTTTGGCGAATTCGTTGTGTTGTCTCGACATGTTCCTTCTGGCCGTGTCGGCTAATCGTTAAGTTTTTTTTTTTATGTTATTCGGTATGGGTGGCTGAGTCGGAGGGGCCAAAGCGCATGATCCGACCAGCCAATATCATCTCCGAGAAGGTAGGTGCCATACCGGAGACTTCCCTGGATCGCGGACTATTCTGGACTAGAGAAGAACACAACCGAGGCTTCTATGCGGCTATCTTACATCCAGTACGGTGGTACCAACGCAGTCGGCTACAATTTGAGCCTACCACCTAGTAAGGGGCAACTGTACTGGTACCATTCCGGATGGATTTTACAGTACCACCTATTACGATAATAGAAGGATCCTACAAATTTACATGGAGCCCAGATTACAGATTTACAAGTGCAAGGAACCGCACTGAGCGAAACATCGGTCGAAACGGCTATGTAAATAGTTCGTGTTTTCCGTCCAGTTCAGTGTAGCCGACATGAAATGCAGGGAAGCAGTGACATGGCACCTAGTTCACCCGGTGTTATGGGCTGACATCACGGATGTTGTAGGTGATGTAGCCAACTGTGTCAGTTTCCATAAAAAAAAAAGGAAGTGAAATTAAATTACATTTGACAAAAAGTCATGTCTATTCGAGTCTCACTGACAGTGTTGCCATATAAATAAACATAATATGTTACAACCAGCATAGTACAGTGTACTATGCTGGTTGTAACATAATACTCATAGTACTCACTGACAGTGTTGCCATATAAATGAGCATAATATGTTACAAAAAGCATAGTTTCTTCATGTCTTCTTGATATAATATGTCAGATGCTGCAACAGTTCGCGCTGCTAAACGTGAGTTTGTCGCGCGGCGCGCTGCTCGCGGCGTCTCAGCTCGCGCTCCGCATACAGCAGAGCACGTACCCGCTCGATCTGATCAACGACCCGGACGACGTTCACCTGATAGCGCAGGCCGTGCGCAATTATATGGCGTACGTCACGAAGGAGAAAGATACAGGTATGCAGTATTATATATAATTATGTATAATAATAAAAAAATACGCCTACGAGTCTAGTACCACCACCTATCGCTCGTAGCTTGCCTCTCGTCGTCCCGGAGAGCTCCGTAGCCACGGCCTGCACCCGCCGGCGTGCTTGGAGGCCTGCCTCCCGCCGCCGGCGGATATTTACCATTTTTATTTAGATTTTTAATTTTGTGTATTTTTATAAGTTTTTGTATACCTAATATAAAATATGTAAAATTAATATAAATACTTGGTAAAAATGTGAAAAAAAAGAAAAAAATATATTATGTTAATTTTCATACATACATACACACGCTGCATCCGAACAATCGGATTAAGCAGAGTAAGTGGAGTTTTGCTGCAGGTATTCTTGTAATTTATAGCACAACGCTGACAACGACTTAGCGACGCAACGACTGATAATGACTTAGCCTTGATTAAAATAGATGGTGTTTTAATACTTTTTGCCGATGACACTAGTATAATAGTCTTTGCTGAATCCATGCATGAACTGGAAATAAAATTAAATATAGTAGTAAGAAAAATATCGGAATGGTTTGCTGCGAACGGACTGATACTAAATACATCGAAGACCAACTATATGGTATTTTCCGGACGAAACTGTGGTCCCCGTGAGCTCTCTATTTAGAATTCATCCGGCTCTATTGGCTCCCAGTCATGTATACGATTTTTAGGGTTCTATATTGACCCAACTCTAAGTTGGAAAAGTCACATAGACAAACTATGTGACAAGATGGCTAGAGGTATTTACGCACTAAGAGAGTTACGCCGCTTGATCAGTCCGGAGGCTTTGAGACAGTCCTACTATGCGTACGTACACTCATTACTGTCGTATGGTGTAATCCTGTGGGGTAACTCAACCGATGCTGAAAGAGTGCTGATACTGCAAAAACGAGCGATAAGGGTATTAGCCAGTGTACCGCGAACAACATCTTGTAGAGACTTTTTCAAATCCTTTGGTATATTAACTGTGTGCTCTCTATATATATATGAAGTAGTGGTATATGTACGCAAAAACATGAATTCTTTTGAGTCAAATGGCGCAAGTCATAATTATAACACACGTAACTCAGAGCGTTTAAAATCTGTTGCGCATAAATCGGCGATGGCTGAAAAAGACTCTGACGTGATTGGACCCAAATTGTACGAAAATGTTCCTGATACAATAAAATCAATAAATAGTGACATTGTGTTCCAGAGTCAACTGAAAATATTTCTCTTAGACAATCCATTTTATAAGTTAAGTGAATTTTTTTCATACTGTAAATAAAAATTCTGCTGACTTTGATAATTCAAATTGTTTATACGCATAATAATAAATTTTATTAATAACTTGACTGAACCCTATGTTCTTTGTTTTGCATTTTATTATCTTTTTTAATGGGTATATTTTTGACTTAGTATTTTAAATTTTTTGCTTAGATATAGTATGTTATATTTAACATAATGAAAACTTAGTATGTAAGTTATATTTAAAAAAAGCTCTGTAAGGTTTCTTACCCGGTTCTTCCTTATAGATTGCACTACTGAACGGGACATCATAAAAAATGATGACGAACCATACTGAATATGCATATGTCTCAATGAAATATTGTTATTGTTGTGTGTTCTTTATGGCGAAATAAATATCTGAATCTGAATCTGAATCTGAATCAACCACCACGTTATTTTGATTATTTCTGATAAGAACAACTTTTAAGGGGCACAGAAAGGTCGTGCTGCCAAAATGCTGTCTATGGGCTCCTATTGTGAAAAGATGCTGCATATTGCACTTCCTGTTAAAAAAATATACGTATATCTACCTCGTATTAGCGGGGTTATTCTCTATTGTAGTAGTATCAAACGGTCCTGGCAGTTCGGGCAATAAAGTTTTATGACCTTGGGAAGCGAATCTGCGCGCGGCGCTTTGCCAATCACCTTTTTTTTTTTTTTTTTAATCTTTATTTTGTTTAGGGCTTTAGCCATTCCTGGCTATGCCAGCCCCATAGTAACTATATTGATTTTTTATTGTACTTCAGCACGATTCAACGCCTGTGACTTTACAAAAAAACTTAGTGTGAATTCAAACTCCTCCCCCTGAGCTCGCCCCAAGGCTTCATGTACTTTAAAAAACAGGTTGAGTCTGTCAGTTCTTAAGTTTCTCAATAGCTTCTGCCTCAGTTCTTGGTTCCGGGCACATTCCAACAGTATATGGAGTAGGTCCTCTTCTACCCCAATCACCTTGGTCGATAGAAAAGCTATTAACGTTTTTTTATTTATCTGAATTAATAATATTACTTAAGATGTTTAAACTATTTATTTGTAATAAATAGTTTACTACACTACTAAATGATGCAGACACATTTTGATAATAATGTTGCAGCTCAGTATCTGCTGGACGTAGTGAGCGCGACTATGAACGTGTCGGCGCGCGTCACCGCGGCGGCCGAGCGCCAGTACAACGCGTGCAGCGAACTCGTCGCCTGCGCCGAGGGACTTTCCCAGTACACCGGCAACGTGCAAGGACACAAGGTGGCGCTCACGTCTCTTAACGTTACCTGCAGCTGTGCGATGCACCATCGGACGTGGCCTGTGGCTTCTGTCACGCGACATTTTAGCCCGATTCATTGTTTATTATTTATTGTAAAATTTCATCAATAGGTAGGTAACCTACGCTTGGACCAGGAACGTTAGAACAGGTTGTCGGACCTTCCCCGCGCCAGCGTAAGACAATATTAGTAAAAACGTACCAATAACATTCGTTACCACCCAATCGGAGCGCGATACCACCCGATACCACCCAATCAGAGCGCTCGCCGTCTCCTCTGCTCCCCGCGGAGATCGGCGACGCTGGTTCTTCTTATATAAGCATTGCACAGTCCGACGTCCAACTTCTTCTAACGTTCTTGGCATGGACATGTCGAAAATTCTACCAGTTATTTTAAATATTATTAATTGTTATTTTATAATATTTTTTTTTTTTTCACTTATTTGCCTTAAATGTTTTTATTTATTATATAGCTTTTTGTGATGGCAGAGCAACATGGTGATGGAGCGGTTCATGGTGAGGCGGGAGAGCTTCACGGGTGTCACGTGCGTGTGGTACTCGCGGCTCGGCGACCCCGCGCGGCGACTACACTGCTCCACCAGCGAGCGTTCAGTCGCACCGCCGTCTTCCACACCCGACAATCTGATACACTGCAGCGTGCAGGTAGGTGGACACGCGTACGCGTCCACTGCTGGACATACTGAAAAATTTCTGCAGCCCTCCCGGCCTACAGCGGTATGGAACCACTGATTGTTTCCAATGTACCAACCAGTGTAAGACGCGGTTGCTCTTACCGTCGTCTTGTCGGCTGCAGCAGGTGAGGAACACAGCACTCCATGGCGTCACCAAACACACCCGGACCCATAGTATCATGTTTAATATGCTAACATCAATATGTTGATACAAATTTATTTTTTTATTTATTTTAGACAGGCAGCCTTGGCTGATACCTCTAAATACAGTTAAAATTTGTTGTTTTTGTCATTATCTTGTATTTTATTTAAGCGGCGGGTGGCCGAGTGGTTTGAGCATCGGCTCCTCGTGCGGGAGGTCCGAGGTTCGTTTCAATAAATAATTAATTACTATTTTAATATTTATTATTATTTAATTTTATAGTAGGGTATCTAATCCTAGTTTATTTTTAAATTTTTATTAATTTCATAATATAAATTTAAAATTTAATTTAATTGAAATTTTATCGAATCCGGTCGGCGTATACCATTGATTTTATAGGGGGAGTCAGATGTACCGTCAGCGATGTTTTAAAGGTAACATGAAATTAGTCTTCAATTATGTCCTAAGATGGCGCCAGGAGTATCGAATTTGAATTAAATAATTATTATATTTTTAAATCTGCTAATTATAGAACGATGCTAAGTGGGAACAGCATAGTTAAATTTAAAGATTATTTTATATTAAGTAGAAATTTCAAAATAGTGTATTTTAAGGTTTTCATAATTTTTCCAATAAATATTTTCATGTTTTGTCAGTCCGTGAGCTTGGCGGATAAAATGTATAATTTCGCCGCTTCTGCATCATAGATGTCAGACCAAAGTTAAGTTGTCCTATTTGTCTATAGATGGCATGCCTATTTCTTATTATATTTTTAGTTGCCAAATACCAAAATACCCACCAACCAAACCTGCGTGCAATTCAAATACGCGCGTGCGGTTAGGATAAAGTGGAGATACCTTCTTTAAAATTATATTTTTTTACCTCACCACCTTTGAAAACGGAAACAAACACGATGGATTAAATATAATAATAATAATAAAAATCGTTAGCCATTTATAAGAAAATCGACCTCAACGAAATAATTTGTATAACAGCTACCCTTATTTTTTTTAATTAAAAAAAACTAAAAAAGGTACCCCTAGATTATCATTTCAAACTACTAAATACGAATTTTGAACGAAATCGGTTGAGCAGTTTAGGCACAAGGTCGCTGGACGGACACACACACACACACACACACACATACATGTTTCTCAAAACCACTTTTTTGGGATCGTTGACAGATATATAGCCCAAATCTGTACTGTGTGGGGCCGGTACTTTAAAAGAATAGCCCCACTGCATCTCTCCCCGTGTATGTCGTAAAAGGCGAGTAAGGGATATGACCCCCTTCTTATATTACTAGGTGGTAGGGTTTAACCCGCCCGGGTTGGTACCACCGCACTGAATGAAAGGTCGGTCCAAACGGCTATGTAAATAGTTTGTGTTTTCCGTCCAGTTCAGTGTAGTCGGCACGACCGAAGGGAAGCACTGACGTGGCACCAAGTTCACCCGGTGGTATGGGCTGACATCACGGATGTTGTAGGTGATGTAGCCAACCGTGACAGTTTCAATAAAAAAAAAAAAAATCAGTCGCATTCTCAACTTCGACATTTTGGACGATCACAATACTTCCTTTCTCCTTACAGTCGCTCGAAAGTAAAAAGCCACCTCCATAGTTTTTAGCCGTTGCGGTAATTTATCGATCGACGCGCGACGTTCGCTTGTTTTGGAACACGCAAATGTTTGCGTGGAGCGTGCAGGCAAGCGATACGGGTTACTGCGCGTGGAAAAAGGATGACACAATATCGATGCGATCTCTTGAGACGGTCGGTTCTGTATTCACGCGATACGCACACTACCATAATCGCGGTGTCTCGTTTTAGTAATAGTTGAAGTATGAACAAAATGTCTTTGAGTATGAAGTAGGGAGTCCAGGCACCGAATTAAAAAAAGTTGAGTCCAGGGCTATATTTTCCATCTACGATGCTGCTGGTGGTGTTATACCAAAGAGATTAAAAGAGGGTGGGTTTAATGTATTTGTGATAAGCTTTACAGAATATATAAGTCAATGATATTTTATATAAAATTGTAAAATTGTCAAAGAGCTTGTATGTATTCTACTAGAGTGAGCTCTACGAAGAAAAACACAGAGAAATGGTGGCCAATAGCTGAGGTATGAGGTAAGGTAGCGGGGTGGAGAGGGGAGCTCGCGCGGGACAGGAAGCGAGCGGGAGAGGGGCTAGCTAGCGACTAGCGGGCCCGGCCGGCTAGTAAGCGACGCCAGCACGTGCATTGGAATACGTAGGGTTGTCACTTAATCTACAAAAAATATATTTTTCGATTTATTATTTTACGAGTAGGTATTATGGTTAATTGCGCCCGTAGTCTAGTGGTAAGTATCGCGCTTCTCAATGCAGACGTTGCGGGTTCAAATCCCGAATTAACACGTATTTATTTCCTTGATAAGGATTGATATACGAGCATTTCATAACGAATAGGTACGATCGCTCCGGTGAAGAAAAATAAAGTGAGGTAACTAGAGCACACTGGTCTATGAAAAGGTATTTTTGTGTAAATTGCTTCTGATTTCAACTGGTCACCATGGAAGTGTACGAGTAATCGAACCGGATATAACAAATTGTGGCAAGTTCGAGTGCAATATGACTGCCAAAAGAATACTCAATAAACAATAAAACAACAACAATAAAAACAATACCTCCTATGTCAGTGGGAAGAGTCCGTGCCCAGCAGTGGGACGTTTTAAAGGATTATAGAAGAAAAAGATAGTGATTTTCATCGAAAGAAGCGTTTTTATGTATTTATTAAACTTAAAATACAGAACAATAATAACTTAAAATACATACCTAAACTTATATGGGTTTTTAAATTACCGTGGTTGTTTGACATTATAAGAATAAAAAAAAACGGCTTTACTCACGATCGAAATACGAGCTGTGTGGCTCGACGTTTCGGCCAGAGTGCTCATGATGATGGGCCAAACGTTTGGCCCGAAACGTCGAGCTACACAGCTCGTATTTCGACCGCAAGTAAAGACGTTTTTTATTCTTATAATACCTAAACTTAATAACTAGAATAATATCTACAAAACTAAACTTTATAATAAATAATTAATAACTGCGGTCTTGGCCTTGGACTAAACTTAAAATCTCCGAACCAAACATACACAAAATACAAAGTGCAACATTTATGAAAAAACAAAATATAACAAAAACACCATTAGGTATAATTTGGACTACACACACAACCAAAATAACTCTTCCTCCGTCCTTAAACAAAATAACTTAAATTTCAAATTTTCACTTTCCCTTAAACAATGTTAGCTTAGTATACTTTTGTCTTATGGTTGAACATTTGATGCGTGGATCGGATTTTGCTGCGTGGTGAAGTTTTACGGTGGAATATTGATGTATGATAGCTCTAATCAAATGAATGCGGTGATTAAATGTAGCTGGGTTTTGAAATGAATGTTGAATCAATCCATTGAAAACATCCACGGATAAAAAAATAGTTAAGCATTTTGTAATTATATAATTTATGTCATATTTTCCAGTCAACCCTTTATCGCCTCTTTCCTTTAGCAGATTTCTGATGAAGGACTCTGTTATCATACAAACTTTAAACACATCTTCTGTTGAATAACACAGACCACCCATATCTTTCACGGTTATAAGTTTATGGAAATCCAGTCTATAGCAAGTGACCAGACTGTCTATACACTGCTCGCATTTTAATTGCTTTACAAGTTTCCTGGAAACAAAGCCAGAAATATATCCTACAATTAGTTTTGCTGCACTTGTCATTGACTGTGTATTATTCAGCATGTCAGAGAAGATATCACAGTTGTTCGCGGCTTCGAGATCGGAATCGGTTTCAAGGCTTTGTAAATCAGTCTCATCATCGTCGTCGTATCGGTACATAATTGAGGTAGTATTTATCACATTTACTGATGGCGAATGCAAAATGGTGAAATTTTCTAATGGAATGCAATTTCCCGTAAATGAGTTGCGCAGTTCTAAGTGGTTAAGGATCTTTTTGTACGCGGATTTAAATTGAACGACATTTGGGTTATTATTATGTCCTCCATGTTTCCTCAAACATCCAAAAAACAGCTCCAAATGGTCCTGACTGATCCTGTACGTCGAAATATATAACATTAAGTTTCTTTTTTCGACCAAATTAGAATACAAAGTTTTTAAACTTTCTATACAGATAATTAATCCAAGGAATCCGGTTTTATTTTGTGATTCGACCAGCCTTTTTTTGGAGACTTTTATTACTATTCTAGGTGTATTGTTCCTTACTTTTATGATTCTTCTTGTTTTTGCATAAAAAGTAAGGGAAAGTATATAGTCTTTTGCTTTTTCCAGCAGTGCAAATATGGCGTCTTTATTTTTTTCGTCTATCGGACGTTTATATCCATAAAAGTTGAATTTTCGCGAGTTCAAAACATCGAATATATCATTCATGATCGCAATGAAGGTGACGGTTCCGTTTGAATCTTTAAACCACGAAGATTTTAGTGTTGTGTCACAAAGCATAATTGCTTTTGCCACGCTTGTACTGAGCAACTGAGTTGCTAACTTGACCTTCATAATTTGATTTCGGAAGTGTATGTGGCGTGGGGTTATTTTATTTGCAAAAGTCAATCCTTCATTTTGTTGAACCTTATTAAGATTTACTAAAAGTTGCCACTTTATTTTATTATTATTTTTGTCAAATAATAATCTCTTTTTTTCAAACGTATTCCTAACCAGTTTGATCATATGGCAAGGATCCAAAAATATAACAATTTTTTCTCCAGTACTTGGGTGTGGGAAGTGCGTCTGCAAGTTTGAAACATCGATGATTCGGCATCCTAGTATCTCGGCTGCGTGAAAATTGGCAGAGCATCCGTCAAATGTTACGCTTTCTATTTCTACTCCTACAGCGTGACATTTTTCCAGGCAAATTTTGACCAAGTGTGCTTTCAGATCAGCCTTTATGCCATTGATTAGAAAGTATCCCACAGGAATTTTCCAATTTTCCGTGAGAGACACGACCATGAGTACTAATGCTTGTGTTGCTATTTGGTCGCCTTCTTGTCCGCCTAATCCAATGTCGACAAGTCCGACATTTTTCTTTCCGTTCCAAAGTTTTTGTTGTCGTATGGCCATTTCGTCAAATTGTAGTCCACATATTACTTTTTTTTTAGCAAATTTACATTTTGCTTTAAGAGCTTCAAATGATTCCTGCGTGAACCCTGGTTCGGCATTAAGTTTACCATACCATCTACTTAGTGTACTGGGATGAGGTAGCTTTTTTTTGCAAACTTGCCTAATATATTTGTAGGTTGCCGGAGAGTAGTAGTGTATGGTGAGAGCAAATTTTCGCAAAGTTTTGGAGTAATTGTGGCAGAAAGGAATATTTTTTTTTGTTTTCTTATCTTTTTTAATTAAATCGAACAATTCTAATATCTCGGCACAGCCTTGGATTCTGCTTTCGACTTCTCGGTCTATTTTATTTTGTTTTTTTAAGGTTTTTATTGTCTCTAGTAATGAACTGCATTTTTTCGACAGACTTCGTTTTTGACGTTGAGTATTTTTTAAACGTCTGGTTACCTCTAACCGGAGTTTTCTTTCTTTTCGCACATAATGTTTTAATTGTATTTTTCTAGGTGTGTCAAAAATTGACTCGGAATCTGAAACGTAAACGCGAGATAGAGGTGTATCAGCTCTTAACAACGGCAACGTGGACGGTGTTGCGGATGCATTCATCTGAAACAAAGACGTACGGGACGTTACGGTGAACTAAATTCACAATGAAGTACTGATGGATGGGATGATGGTTGAGTGATTTTAAATAAAAAACATAACACCTTCCTAAATTCATCTACATAGTGAAAATGGTATCCGATTAAAATGGCTGTGACATACGGATGGACGGACGGACAGGATGAAATTATAAGGGTACCGTTTTTGCCATAAATTGCTACGGAACCCTAAAAACACAAATTGCGTTTATATGTTGCAAGAATTGAGATCAACTTGAAATGTTAACCCATTGTTATTGTACCAAGGTGCCGTGTCACAAATACTTTATATTGGGGTTTGTTAAACTCACCATTGTACATGTTGGATGTGTTTCGGCCCTTACCATAGGCGGCGTGGACGGTCTTGTACTTGTGTTTATATTGGTCTGAAAAAAAAAACTTCATTAAAAATACTTCAAAGTCTTTCTCAATGGCTATTTTTCCATGGCACTTAAAATTTCAGCAAGCAAGTAATCATAAATCTGAGTTATAGAATAACAATAAATCCGGCAGCGCAGACTTTGATTGTGTTAAACTCACCATTGTACATGTTGGATGTGTTTCGGCCCTTACCATAGGCGGCGTGGACGGTCTTGTACTTGTGTTTATATTGGTCTGAAAAAAAAACTTCATTAAAAATACTTCAAAGTCTTTCTCAATGGACATTTTTCCATGGCACTTAAAATTTCAGCAAGCAAGTAATCATAAATCTGAGTTATATAATAACAATAAATCCGGCAGCGCAGACTTTGATTGTGTTAAACTCACCATTGAACATGTTGGATGTGTTTCGGCCCTTACCATAGGCGGCGTGGACGGTCTTGTACTTGTGTTTATATTGGTCTGAAAAAAAAACTTCATTAAAAATACTTCAAAGTCTTTCTCAATGGACATTTTTCCATGGCACTTAAAATTTCAGCAAGCAAGTAATCATAAATCTGAGTTATAGAATAACAATAAATCCGGCAGCGCAGACTTTGATTGTGTTTAACTCACCATTGAACATGTTGGATGTGTTTCGGCCCTTACCATAGGCGGCGTGGACGGTCTTGTACTTGTGTTTATATTGGTCTGAAAAAAAAACTTCATTAAAAATACTTCAAAGTCTTTCTCAATGGACATTTATCCACGTCCACGGCACTTAAAATTTCAGCAAACAAATAATCATAATTTTGTGTTTATATTGTTCTAAGCAATATAAATAAACTGTTCAAAGTCAGGTACGAGTATATTCTTATACGGCAAAGTTCTAGCTCAATGAACGGAAAATAATATTATAGTTATACTATAATCAACTCACCCTGGCACACGGTACGGCTGTTTTTTTTAAAAGGCATCTGTATTTTTTTTGTTGTAGGTCTGCTTCATTAAAATGTTGAGAACAGATCCTACTGGCTTTACTTGGAAGCCAGTATTGGTCCCGTCTATCATCTTGGACTATTTTTATCCATCTTTCTCGTATTGATCCCTTAGTAGGATGTGGAAACCTTGTAAACAAAAAAATTGTTCTTGAAAATTTCTCAATTACTTACTAATTCAAAAAAAAATAAAGGAATAGCGACAACCCTAATTAGCGGTCAATTCACTCTCATCTTTTAACGTCGTTTAATACATATTTATTTACTTATATACATGATATCCCAGAACTCTATTTCTATGCATTCATATGTGGCAGCCCTAAAGAGCCAGTTAGCCAGAGCAGGATTTTATACTTTTTGCCATAGAGACAATCTATGATATTCAAAATTAAAATAGGTATTTTCTATTGTTTCGAATGGGAGTGTTTTTATCTTGTTATTGTTATGACTTTTGAGCTTTGCTTTGTAAAAATGTTCGGTTTAGGCCGACACGCGTAAATTATAATATGTGTTGAATTTAGATCCTGATTACATCCTAGCATCGTCTAAATTGTTTTACCTGCTGCTTCACCGTTCGGAACCGGTGTAAAACTGTAGGTCCCTTGCCTTGCCCCTTACTAGGCTCAAATTGTAGCCGACTGGATTGGTACCATCGTACTGGATGTAAGATGGCCGCATAGCAGCCTCGGTTGTGTTCTCCTCTAGTCCAGTATAGCCAGCAATCCAAGGACGTCTCCGGTATGGCACCTACCTTCTCGGAAGTGATATTGTCTGGTCGGAGCATGCGCTTTGGCCCCTCCGACTCAGCCACCCATACAGGATTACATAAAAAAAAAATTCACAATCACCACTCCAAGAAATCACCGACTAGCGGTGCAATATTATTAAGATCACAATGACTACTTACCTATGAAATGTGACGCCATCAGTTTTTCCAATATTTTTGGTATGATTTTTGCAATATCGCAACACACAACCTGGCATAATCAATGACTGGCGCGATGCGAGCCGCAGACGGACGGCAGCGAGCGCGCGGGCGGCGCATCCGCCGCGTTCGGCCGCTCGCGAGCTACTAGTCTCAAGAGGGTCCCTCCGCGTAATGGTTACTCCACCGCGGTGGAGCGAAGTCTGTTGCCCGGGTAATAAGTCTATACATGATACGTCGTTGAAAATTGTAGATTTTACCGACGACGACACGACAACGAATAAAATAAAAAAATAGTAAATCTGATTTAAATGCAAAATTGATAATAAACCATCGCTTCTCTTATATTCTCTATCTTTTTCGGGAGGAAGGAAGGGATTCCTTCCTCGCCCATCTCTCACTCACCTCTCTCCCGGTCTTCTCTCCTCGATCCCGCCTTCCTCCCCTCCTTCCCCTCACCCTTCACGGACCCCCTCTTTGCCACCTTCCCTTTCGCCCATTCCCTCCCTCTCTCCCTACTTCCCTTCCTCCCCTCATGTCGCCCCTCCTTCCCATCACCCTCGCATTCCATTCCTCCCCTACTACCCCTCATCCTGTCCGCAACCCCCTCTTACCCCGCCCCTTCCCCCTTTCAACCTCTCACTCCCTCGATATCCATTCCTCCTCGTTCCCTCTACTACCTCCCTCCCCCACACCTACCCTCATTCACTAACCCTTCCTCCCTCCATACCTCTCCTCCTCTTCTTCTTTTTTTTATGGAAACTGACATGGTTGGATACATCACCTACAACATCCGTGATGTCGGACATGTCGTGCCGGCTATACTGAACTGGACGAAAAAAAACGAAAAAACTATTTACATCAAATCTCTTTGATTTACATAGCCGTTTCGACATACGTTTTATTCAGTGCGGTGGTACCAACCCTAGTAAGGTAAGAAGGGAAGGGTGCTACAGTTTTACGTGGAATCCGAACCACGGTCAGCCTCAAATGGTCGAGCGGTCACCCATCCAAGTGTTGACCGCGCCCAGGGTTGCCTGCACCACTGAGCTACCCAGGCTGACAAACGTACCTCCCACCCACTCCCCCTTCTTTTCTCTCCCCCTTCCTCTTCCTGACCATTATTCATTATTTCTTACCAAAAGCAGTAACTATTGAGTAATCTGTGCCAAAAGACTAGGTAATAAATTTTCATATCCTTACCTAGAGAAATCATGGATTCCCCATACAAAAACTTTCACCCCTATTTCACCCCTTATTTTTAGGTTTCCGTATCCCTGTACGGAAGCCTATTACTAAGCCTCCGCAGTCTGTCTGTCCGTCCGTCCGTTTGTCTATCCGAGGGCTGTATCTCTTGAACCGTAATAGGAAGCCCGTTGAAATTTTCACAGAATATGTGTTACTATAGCGGATATAACAACAAATAAGCGGAGCTAGGTACAACCCAAGTACAACCAAAGAGTTTGTAAATTCTGTGGACCGGAGTAAAACCGCAAACAGGAAATTACAATCTTACACGTTCAACGCCACATGAAAAATCCAGTATTTCCGTTTGGGCCACGGGGCTCACCGCTCACCGGTGAGCCTTTCCTTACTGAACCATTCAGGGCATGGGGGTCACCGGTGAGCCGCGTGAGAGGGCCTACGTAAACGCTTCCTACAAGCCACAGAGCGCAGCTACAAAGCCAATATGGAAGTGAGCCGCATGGCCTTGTAGTCGAAGCGGACGGCGTGGTTTTCAAATCCAATAGAAACTTGTAGTTTTTTATTAAGTTAATTGTAACGATGCTAGGGCTGCTCTTAACGATAAGGTAGAAAATAATATTTGTATTAATAGAATTAATAAAACCAGAAAATAATAAGAAAATATTCGTCAAAATAAAAATGAACATAAAATTTTCTTCATTGCCAAATAAGAAGACATTATTTATTACGAAAATAATTTATGAAATTGAACAAAACAAAATATTTATGAAATTGAACAATCACAACATTATGACACTTCATTATTTAAAATAATCAATCATCTTAACCCCAAAGGGTTTAACCATAAACAATAAAGAATTATCCGTGAGTCATGTTAAAACAAGGCAAACAAAGGAATGGTTTAGTTGGGCTGCTTTGGCAATAAGTGGATACTTTTTTCGACTTGGTTTTAGCCTGTTTGCTACCCATTATTGGTACGTTCTTTGCATAACATTGGTGACATGTTCTTCTCACTTTTCTGGCCAATCCCTCTTTCCTTTCCAGAGTGTGTTTCATTCTCTTCCGTCTTTCTATATGCATTTCATAGTCGCTATCCTCACTCTCCGACAAAAGAATTCGACAGCATCTTCTTTTCGTTGGTTGAACTACGTCTTCATAGAATCTATTCCGAAACTACGGTTCAGAAGATCTATCTCGATGTTTTCTAACTGCGTTAGCGCTTCTTGTGTTAACTCGAAATCTTCAAAATAATCATTTTTGGCGAGAAAAGCGTAAAACATCCTCAATTGTCGACGCAGCCGGACCGGGATTGATCGCTGCGTCCGCGGCGCGCGCGCAACGGGTGGGCCGCGGCGTGACCCCGCGGCCCCAGCCAACAGAAAAATACAAATCCTTCATAGGAGGCCACACGATCCACCCGTGAGCCTTCTGCTATATCTCGAAAATTAGACGGTAAAAGTCGCAAATTTTTATTTTCCTTACAAATTACCGCATTTTATAAACTTTGTGATGAAAATCTCAAGTTGATGAAAATTACGGATATAATGAGTTTGGCTTGGCCCGAACCGAAAAGTACGCTAGGCCCACCGGTGGGTCGTATGGCGTTCAACGTGTTAATTGTGGGCTGATTTTGAAAATTCTTTTTTTGTTTGGTAGGTCATACTTCAGAGGTGCTCCCATTGAAATTTTATTGAAATTGATTGAGCGGTTTATGAAAAAGCAACAAAATACTATTGGTGTGTGGTTACCTTCAGCAAAACTTTTGTGATGTGGGCTTTTTCAGCAATTTGCAGTTTGACACATGGCGAATAATTCTGTACCACTTCAACCGATTTCGATTATTCGATTTCGATTATTGTTTTTTATGTAATATTGTTTTAAAAATATAAAACCGACTTAAAAAAAATAAACTAGAACTAAAAAGTATTAAATAGGTAGAATAGGTACCTAATATTTTGAAATTTTCTCTGTCATTGTATTGAAATACATGAATCGATATTGTCATTCATATTCGGACCCTTGTTTCATGAATATTCTAAATTTGAAATCTTTTCCGACCGGCCAGATGCGTTTAATATATTATAATACGAGTACGAGTACCATCGAGCTGGTCTGATGATGGAGACGGAAGGTGGCCATAGGAACTCCTAAACTACACATGATAAACCCATCGTGTTTGGGCTCGTTGAATTTGTCATCACGAGCAATTTACTTTAGACCTAGGAGATTCTCAATTCGACGGTATGTTTTCTTTTTTTGGATGTTTGTTACGCGATTACTCCGTCAATTATTGTGGGCCGATTTTGAAAATTCTTTTTTTTTGTTTGAAAGGGGATAACCATGACGTGGTTCCATTTTAATTTGGTCGAGATCAGATTGGAAAGCGAGGCGGAATCGCGAGGCCGAAGGTCGAGCGATTCCGCCGAGTACATTAATAGCAAAAAATTCCAAAAAAAACTGTGAAATAAAAAACTATTTAAAAAAATATATAAAAACCGCCTTCAAAAATGTATGAAATAAAAAAAATCGAACCCTAGAGTTGAAGGCGGTGCTAAAGCAAGCAAAAATGATACATGAAAGAAAACATGCGTGGATGATATCCTTTGTGATTTGTGTAGCCTTCTTTAGCACCGCCTTCAACTCTAGGGTTCGATTTTTTTAATTTCATAAATTTTTTAAGGCAGTTTTCATATTTTTTTTTTTACATACAATGCTGACATTATTAGAATGAAGAGTGACGAGTATTTGTTTAACTGTTCAACTAAATAAATACGTTCTATCCACAGAGCACGGAATACCGCGCGCGCGCGCGCGGGGGTATTCCGTGCTCTGTGTGGATCTATCTATTAAAAGCGCACAAACAGGAAATTACAATCATAATAATATTTTGTTCCGTATACCAAATAATTTTCAAAACTTTTTTTATTTTATTTAATTTGATAAGAAGTGTTAGTTTAATTGTAAATTGTCATAATTTTATTATTCAAATATAATTAAAAATTTTGGAATTTACATAAATAATGTTCTTTATAAATATAAATGAAAGCGCCATCTTTTGTCTAGTAGCAGTAATTCTACAGCCTAGTGACAATTAAAGGTACCTAGATACATGTTGTATTTCAACTAGATAGCGCCCTTAGTATAGAAGTATTAACAAACATTAACGCCACCTGTTTGTTTTACGACAACATCAAGAAAAATTATTAACGCCCTCTGTTGGTTTTACGATTTACAACGTTACCAAATTTGTTATATGGAGTGGTCTATCTGTCCCGACAGGGTTATAAAATCAATGGCGTATACCAATGAGTTTTTTCTGACGAAAAAATTTACGTGCATACCTACACCTGCTGCTTCACCGTTTGAACCGGTGTAAAACTGTAGGTCCCTTCCCTTGCCCCTTACTAGGTGGTAGGCTCAAATTGTAGCCGACTGGGTTGGTACCACCGTACTGGATGTAAGATTGTGTTCTCCTCTAGTCCAGTATAGCCAATAATCCAGGGAAGTCTTCGGTATGGCACCTACCTTCTCGGAGGTGATATTGGCTAGTCAGAGCATGTGCTTTGGCCCCTCTGACTCAGCCACCCATACCGAATTACATAAAAAAAAAAAAGATTTTTTAAAAATTTTATTATCGTTCTTGAGCACTCTTTTTATGTTTTGTTTTATTTATCATTCATCAGTAAAATAATAAAATGTGACCGCTAAGCCTGCCCACGCGTACTTTATCTCTTGATCCCGTGTACCCCTGAGGGTACGCGTACCTCTATTGGACAACATACTGTCACATTCACTGTGGCCTATAACGACTGCGCGTTTCTTTGTGTGTAGATCCCAATGACGCTGCTCTACCGGGTGGAGCACGGCGCGCAGAGCCCCGCGGAAGCGCTGCACCACGCGCACGCGCTCGTGGTCGCCATGTACGAGCATGCCGCGCTCTTCCCGCTCTTCCCTGAGGTATGTGGTGCATCTCTCCCCGTGTATGTCGTAAAAGGCGACTGAGAGATATGGCCCCTTCTTATATTACTAGGTGGTAGGGTTTAACCCGCCCGGGTTGATACCACCGCACTGAATGAAAGGTCGGTCGAAACGGCTATGTAAATAGTTTGCGTTTTCTGTCCAGTTCAGTGTAGCCGGCGCGACCTAAGGGAAGCACTGACGTGGCACCAAGTTCATCCGGTGTTATGGGCTGACATCACGGATGTTGTAGGTGATGTAGCCAACCGTGTCAGTTTCCATAAAAAAAAAATGTGCTAGAAAGCGTCCTGTCAGCGAGTGAGGTCACGCGTGGCCGCGGTTTGAAACTGAGCGAAACAGAACATAATGGCGATATTACACGGTTCAACCAAATTGATTCAATGCGGTTGAAAGGAGCACAAGTGAAAGCGATTGCTGTTTACACGTATCTTACAAGTGAACTGAAAAGTGAACCATTCAATGCACATTGCTCAAGAAGATGTCTTCGCAGGAGGTAGTACACAATGTCTACACGTCTCCCTCTCACCGCAGCGATCAAGATTGAACAGCGAGTGAACCGTTAAATGCGTGTGTTTTCACGTTCAACACTCATTCAATAGCATTGAACGTTGAACGGCAAAAGTGAAAATATTACCGGTTATGTGGAGGAAGGATTTGCATAACCAATTTGTAAGTTCAGCTTAGCTAATTCCTGTCAAAATTATATGAAATGTTACTTTAAGAAAAAGAATAAGAATAAGAAATATTTATTTTTCACTTCAAATAAGTACAAAACCAATACTAGATAACAATAGCTATGAATAGAAAAGAAAAAAAGGACTGGACACAGCCTGTGCTGAATCTATTGAAGATTCAGCGCTGTATTTAAGTCCAGCCCTATAAATACAGTCACATTTAACCGTGTTACAACTCACTTAGCTCTTTGACTTATTATATTAGATTACGATTAACAAATAATTTTTGACAATTCGAGTACAGTCATGCTACGTCTAAAGAATTCCTACTAAACAATATACAACAATATACATATACAATTGTCTGAATGAATAAAATAAAATAATAAGTAAACATAAAAAAATACATAGGTAATAATAAAACAATAAAAAAATAAAATAAACACACCCAGGGAGGTACAGTTAAACTTTCCTCTGATGTGAAAGGAAATATAACTTGAGTTTTCTTTTAAATGAGTTATTATTAGTGATATCCCTGATTGGCGGAGGCAAATTGTTCCAGCACCGTTTAACCAACAAAAACTGTTGGATGAGACTTCTATTAGTGTAATCTAGTGTAGTGACTCTTTGTATAATAGTGTGCGTGTTAGGTGGACGACGATGGCGCCCAACGTGGGCACCGGCTGAAGGATTACTACGGCCGCTCCACCAAGCGCGAGGACATGAACATGGAGATCACGTCGCCGGTCGTCGGGGTCAAGCTGCGTCAGTATACACTCCAATCCTGTTGTTTATTCACAAAATCTCTCTATACGCCCGTATACTCGTACCGTTTGTACCGTGTGGGGCCGGTATTTTAAAAGAATGGCCCCACTGCATCTCTCCCCGTGTATGTCGTAGAAGGCGACTAAGGGATATGACCCCCTTCTTATATTACTAGGTGGTAGGGTTTAACCCGCCCGGGTTGGTACCACCGCACTGAATGAAAGGTCGGTCGAAACGGCTATGTAAATAGTTTGTGTTTTCCGTCCAGTTCAGTGTAGCCGGCACGACCGAAGGGAAGCACTGACGTGGCACCAAGTTCATCCGGTGTTATGGGCTGACATCACGGATGTTGTAGGTGAAGTATGCAACCGTGTCAGTTTCCATAAAAAAAAAAAAAAAATATTCTATGGTTTTATCCAAAAAATTTTTTTTATTTGTATAACAAGTGCACTCGGGAGAAAAAAAAAAGTGAAATGCACGCATCAGCTTCAAGCTGTTAGTGCTATTAATATTAATACAAGCAAGGCGCGCAACGCTATCGTCGATATCGCCGTGCCGCACGATGGTAACCTCGTCAGTAAGGAAGCAGAGAAGATGTTAAAGTATCTGGCTCTGCAGCACGATGTTACCAAAATGTGGCCCGTCGACTCGATGATGGTTGTGCCCATAGTCGTTTCGGCGCACGGGCTGATAGCGAAGAGCCTCGACGACCACCTTGAGAGGCTCTCGCTGAGTGGTCAAGGGCCAGATCCAGAAAGCAGCCCTGCTCGACACTGCACGCATCGTCCGGAGGTTTCTCTCTTTGGGACCCGAAGGTTTCTCTCTTTAGCCTGGGTCCACCCCGCCGCCGGTGGTGGAATCTCCATTTGTTTTTATACCAATTTTAGATTTTAATTTTTAGTTTATAAAAAAGTGTAAAATTGTTATAAAAAGAAAATGTGTTAATAAAGATATAGAATAATAATATGGGTGGCTGAGTCAGAGGGGCCAAAGCGCATGCTCCGACCAGCTAATTTCACCTGCGAGATGGTGGGTGCCATACCAGAGACTTTGAATTGCTGGCTATACTGGACTAGAGGAAAACACAGCCAAGGCTGCTATGCGGCAATCTTACTCCACTACGGCGGTAGCACGCCAGTCGGCTACAATTTCAGCTACATCACCCAGTAAGGGGCAAGGGAAGGGACCTACAGTTTTACACCGGATCCAAACGTCGCTGCTGGTTATTAAATTATAAAATATATATTTTTTTGCTTACAACTATATTTCAGCTAAAATGCAATATTTCGTAGGTTACAGTGTGCTGCAGCATTTGAAGGTGCATTAACGGTCACAGCCACGCATAATGTTTGGTTACAGTGAACGCGTCGATGCCGTCGCGACTGGCCGAGCCGGTGTACGTGATGGTGCGGTCGCGCGGGCTGGCGGGCGGCGTGGACGGACGCGCTGCCATGTGGGACCCACAGCTGCGGCGATGGTCCAACCATACTCGCGGTACGTTTGTACAGCTTACTATCACACCTGCGTGACATTATTGTAGCTGTGTAACAATAGCATGAAGTGGAAGATTGGCATGGTGTCTTCGTAGCAGTCTATGTGTTGGAATACTGTATGAAGACGTTGTCTTCGTGTGTTCTATGACAGGGTTATTTTTTGAACATGCCGGCACTTTCAGGGGGTGAATCTGTATAAAAACTAAGTAGATTCGAAAAAAGAACAGAGGGAAAACTCGAAAAAAAAACGAATTGCATTTTCTATACATTTTGAGGTTAGGTATTTGCGAAGATGTATGGAGAACTCTTTTTTTTTCCAATTTCGCTCCCATTCTTTTTTGTAATCTATTTAGTTTGTAATATAGGTTAGCCCCCCTGAGAGGTCGCAAAATAACCCTGTAGCATTCTATGCATGTTGTTACATTTTACTTAATCTATCCAAGATGCCGAAACTAGCCAACTGACAGCTCACGAGAGAATCTGATACATCCATCAGAGTGCAATAAGGCTTTACCGATTTTGGAATTATTGTGGCGCTTGCCAAATTGTTGTCAAAGTTTATAAAATAAGTATCTATTGCAGACTGCGCCGTGTCGCACATAATCGCGGACATGGTGGTCATCCGCTGCTTCCGTCTCGGCTACGTGGGGCTCCTCCAGAACGTGGAGACAGGCATCTACGGCGGACGGACGGACGGGGCTCGCTTCAAGATCTCCCACCCGGCCGTCTACGTCGGCAGCCTCATCCTGCTGGGCTGTCTCGCGTGCTCAACTCTCACCTATGTCATGTGCTACTCAGCCATACAGATGGCCAAAAGAACGAAGCACGCCCTCGTCAACACCTGGGTGGCCATAGCGCTCCTCTGCTTCATGTACACACTCGGCATCTATCAGACAGAGGACGTGAAGCTTTGTCAGGTCCTCGGGCTCATTATACACTATTTGTCGCTCTCATCGCTGCTGTGGATGGTCGTCTCGGCGAGCAACATGTACAAGTGGATATCGAAGGTGCATCGGCCCGCAGTTCAGGCTCCCGACGATGAAATACCGCCTGACGCTCCAGTGCAGAAACCTATACTCGGATTGTATTTAGTCGGTTGGGGTATAGCTCTCATCGTGTGCGGCATATCCGGTGCGGTCAATCTGAGGGATTACGCAGCGTACGCGCAGTGTTTCTTGAGCACCGCTCCGGCGTTGAGCGCCCTGTTCGTCCCGGCCGGGATTCTTCTAGTATTTTTGATGATCCTGTTCCTGCTGATTCGGTGTACGATTCGCAACGTCAACGGGCAGCTGTCGGAGGGGACGCAGGCGACCGAGAACGTCGACCTCGAGATGTGGGAGCCGACGCAGACCGCCAACGAGACGACGGAGAGGAGAAGCATTCGATCTACAGCCGAGAGCGAGACGGAAGATGTGGAGCACACTCCTATCATACAACTGCGGGCGCAGGTTATAGTGTTGAGCTTGTACATGTCTGTTTGGACATGTGGAGCTGTCGCAGTCTACAGGCCCTTCCCGGCGTACCTTCCTTATCAAGAGGATATCTGCAGTATCATGTATGCTGTCTGCGCGACAGTTCTCGGTACGTTTATTCTGTTCTTCTACGGCATCGCACGCAGCGATGTCCGCGCTCAGTGGATGCTCATGCACTGCTATCTGAAGAAGAGCAAGCAGTGCTGCCGTAATCGCAGCGTCTTCGACGCCAATGCGCAGAATGTACCAAGTAACAGACCCGCCGTTCCCACTCACCGATCAATGGCCGGCGACAATAACTCGCGATCAGGCAGTCGCAGCTCCAACCGTACCAACTCCAAGACGAACAACAGCGGAACTTTTAAAGGCGGTGCCGAACTCAACGGGCATACTCTCCACAGAGATTCAGTCAAGAATGGCAATAAAATAGCCAATATCAACCTTGTCGTGCTCCACAGACAACAGTACAGGTCCAACAACTCGGTGATGACTTATCAGGACAACGGCGCCCCGGGGCCCGAGGTATTTTACAATCCTAACCAGAGCAACGTGGCGAGGAAGTTCTTCAAGAAGCAAAAGCAGCACATGAAGAAAAACTGCCTCGAGCTGCCGACACGCCGAGACTACGACACAGACTCCCACATGTCCCTTCCACTGCCGACCAAGGAGGCCTACGGCGGCATGGCGCACATCATCAACTCGGGCTCCAAAGTCAACAACACAAACCTGCACGTGGAAAAAGGACAACATTCGGACACGGGGATTAAAGAAACAAGAAACGTTCAGAATCCAAATATTCTTGAGGATGAAAAACCCGACAATATCCCCTACAAAAACTACTCGACCGATCGCAATCTATGGAACAAAGCTGACGACGCAAAGAATCGATCCTCAATGATTATGAACATATACACGAATGTTCCAGAAACGACGATACCACAACACCAGGTCATCACTCCCGAATCTCAAGGCACTCACTCGATGGGAGGAAGCATATCCGAGGAGTGCATGCAGAGAGATGCGCCCGAAATGAGGACTATATCACAGCAGTGCAGCTTGGACTACAGTTCTGCTTCAGAAATAGCGATGCCGCTGAACCACACGTGCTCCGATCAAACGCTGAACACGCATTCTGAGATGACTTCACTGCAGGAGACGCATAGCGCCCTCTGTTCCACGAACGAAATAACCGACACTGAAAGTTTCGGACAGTACATAGACTATTTGGCGCCTGTCCGTAATCAAGATAATGCAAAATTGAACGAGAGAACGCCCGAGGCTAATCTCCTCGATAAGTCCCTGCAGGATATCTCGGAAGAATGCACTGCTAATAGCGAAGAAATGAACCGCTCCAGCACACCACATAATTTAGAAGACGGCGATCTCGGGGAGCTGGACACTTTAATACAGAAATCCGAGGAGAAAGCCGGCTCTAAGGAGAAACTCGATGAGGATAAGGAGGCCTACTTCATGGCGAAGAATACGTATGACTTTGAGACGTGCAGTACTAACGCGAGCGAGCAAGGCTTCGAGAATGAATCCGACATTTACTGCCCCAACTATCAGCTATCCGAGGTGAGTATTCGCAGTCACGGTCTCTACGCGCCGTCGCCGGCCTCCATGTGCCCCCACGAGATCAGCTTCAGTCACGAAGACGTCTCGAATACAGAAAGTCAATACGTAAATTACGACCCCGCGTGGAGGAAGACAGTAAAGAGTAATCCTCGCATGGGCAAGTTCGTCCCGAGTCCCGCGTTAAGTTGTCCCGACGTCAATCGCGACAATACAAGCCCTGTATCGTTTGCTAGCGAGCTGGACGAGCTCTACACGCAGATAACAAGCCGCGACAAGAGCAGAGCTGCTAGGAAGACAGATGGAACGGTTCTAGATCAGACCATCAACAGTGACGTCACGCTGAAGCCTTGCGACAGCGACAGTTGCGTCAGTGAGGTGTTCTCCGATACAGAGGTTAAAGCAGAGACCACTGTTTGAAATGTGTCATGTGAAATGATTAGGATCTGTGAAAGGAGAACACCCCATTTTGTACGGACGTTTGGTACTGATTTTTTTTTCACGGCCATCAAGGAAACCTTGTTTGTTTTGGAGATCTCACTAACGTGAATAATTTTTATTATAGCGGCCAAGCTCCAAACAATGGGGGAGTTGAGGTACAACAATCCTCCTTCAATAATCTGGTGAATAAAATAATGTATTTTTTTTTAATGGATAGCGAGACATATGGCATCCTTTCACCTACAAGTAGGCGTCTAACGATGCCCATGGACATTCTGTGATGCACGGGGATTGCGAATGCCATGCCGGCCTGACAGGAGCCTTTTCACGCCCCTTTTAAGAAACCCCAGGCTTTACTTGTTTTTCTTATTGTTGTACCTCCACTCTCCCATTGTTTGGGGCTTGGCCGCGATAATGAAAATTATTCACGTTAGTGAGATCTACAAAACAAGCCAGGTTTCATTGATGGCCGCGAAAAAAAATATCTGTTACCAAAAATCTGTGCCAAAATGGATTATTTCCTTTTTTATGAAATGAAAGGATGTTTCTGTTGAATAGATTTTTTTGTTGGCAGTGTCGTGATGAACATTTGTGTGGTTTATAAGAAAAACACACACATTGGAAAAGTGTTATTTAGCTAATTTATTTATGCCACAAAAATAGCCTTAGGTGTTGTACGCTAAGAAATGTTAACTTTAAACTATACTAATCAAGTGAACAAGTCTAGATTTGTTTGAATATCTACGTGGGGTACATACAGCTGTTGAAGAAGTCGACTGGCCTGCTATCCGGGCATCTTCCATTTTGTAAGTTTGACTGAATCTGATAGTAAATACGCTTATATCATACACTCGTTGTTGAAAACTATCAAACCTGTCTACTTTTCCTGATTAATTTTAAAATAAACAATTCGTTTACAAATATCATTGGAGTAAACAATGTATTTTCTCTCGAAACATAAAACTCTATGTTGTAGTGTGGGTGTGTGTGGCTTGGCCTTTTGTGATGCTTGTGTGAGCGAGTGTTTACTAGTGAGGTCGTCTACAATTACTTGTCTGCCTTAATTTTTGCAATTCTTATGTTTTATGTGGTCCGAGTTGATACTATGTATTACACTGGATGAAGGTTGGTCGAAACGGCTATGGAAAATCGGGTAGATCAGTGTAGTCGATGCGACCAACCTTGTCAGCCTTAGTGGCTCAGTAGTGCGGTCGGGCGACTGTTGATCGTGATCATAAGCATTCCTGGGCGCGGTCAGTACTTGGATGGGTGACCACCTGACCTAGGGTGTCACCTAATTCACCAATGTGTTATGGGCTGACATCACCGATGTTTTAGCTGATTTAGCAAACATGTCAGTTTCCGTTAAAAAATTAACAAAAAAACAAACCAGGTCCCATAAAAACATTGTATGCACTTGACTATAACTTTTTCTGATATTGTTTTTGTATGCCTTATGCAACTATTCCTAGGATTTGCTTAAAAATAGGATGGCAATGTAAATTGTGAAAGACCTCTCAATCTCTGTGTGCCAAATGCCTATCCCTATATTCAAATGTGGCAGCTTTTATAAAGTAACCCATTGTATTAATCTATCTATATATCTATGGTATGAATACAATGAATTTGTATTTTGAAGTTTCACTCATGTTTATCATGTTGAAGTTTTCTCAGAGCTGGTGTAGTCAAAATATTGAATAAACTGTAAGAAATTGTTACAAAAATATATTTTCAAAACAAAGTTCCTGAAATATCTATGTATATCGGTTTGAGAAATATTCAGGAATGTTTTGTTCTCATCTAGTCTTCGTCTTCACCAGTTTATTACATTATAAATTGTTGTTATGAAGAGTGAATGTTTGTGTGGTTGGGTTTAGTCATAAGGTTCAGCCGAAGCATGGACTAACATGATGACAACAAAATGTAACCAGATCATAGAAAAATACACAGTATCAATATATCGACGATCGGAATCTCAATTGGCGTTTTTTTAATGTTAAACACAACATATGGCGCGCGCCAGACTAACGCCGAGGTGTAGTCTAACGGCGCCCACGGGCATTCGGATATTTACTGGGGCTGCGAATACCATCAGTCGGCCGGCTAGGTGCACCTTCACATTATGTTTGAAGGACCCCAGACTGCACATTAGAGGAAAGGATGCAGGTGGGAGTGCATTTCACATGTTGGCAACCCTGTACAGCAACGGCGTAAAGGATAAAAACAAACAAAACAGTTGAGCTATAAAACGATTATATTTTTTGAAAAATATTCATAACTTTTACCGTTCTGGACCTATTATAATGATGTCTAAAGAGAAATTTCTTGTAATTGTTCAATCAATCTTCAGTATAAGATTGTAAGAATCTAGTTTGTTCTTTACGATACCCTTAAATTGGTTGTGTAGTCTGTTACGTACGACCGAGGAAAATAAAAGATTTTTAATTAAAATATTTTTTTTTTTTAATTTTGAAGAGTTTTTAAGGGAGACAATTTTAAGTTTAGCAAAAAGATATCTCAAGTGTGTTAACCTAAACGGTGATTATGTAGAAAAATTAAATCAAGTTTACTGGAATAATATACTCATTCTCACTTTTATGCTAATAATCCACGGTGTAAAGGACATTTTTGTAGAGATATTGGAATTTTAAATATACAGAACGATACAGAAAAAATAAAAAAATACCAAAGCTGTGTTAACTCATTTTCGTGATTTTGTCCTTTATGACAATTGAGATTCCGATATTGGTTGTTTTTCTTACATATTTTGCTGTGTATTTTTCAAGACATGACAGTTTTAACATTTAAGTGAGGGGTTCCCAACTTTTTTTAGACTATGACCACCTCAATATGTTTTTTAATTTCTTTGTGCTTCAGTTAAATTATTTACTAGGAACACCTTTTATATATGTATAACATGAAGTTATAAAAGAGAAGTGTGAAAGTTTCCGAAAATCTCCAAATGAACTACACATTGAAAACTAAGTTGTGCTGCTTGCAGATTTTAAATTTCACTACGAGTTATATGCGACTAATGAAAGGTTATTTAGTTACAGGTGAACTTTCCTTATATTCTCGCTGTAGCTGTGACAGCCCTGGTGTGCTTGGGCCGACAGTTTGGGAACCCTTGATTTTCCAATTTTTCTTTAGGCATTACTGCATACAAACTGTCTTTCTTTATAAGTATTACAATGGAAGTGAGTTTGTGTATTTAGGAACCTAATACTTGTTTATAATTAGATCTTGATGAAACTAAACACGTGTAACTAGTGACAATCGAGTAGCATTTTGTACGGAGTGTTTCCTTTTAGAGATTTGTATATAAATGTTTTTTGTAAGTGTAGAACTTTTATAAATATTTAACATAGTTTGTAAGCGTGCGCCTAGGAGAGGTAAGTCGTCGAGAATTGCTCAGTCGTGATGTGTCATTTATTAATTAATGTTTCTGGAAAAACTATTTTGCATTTAACATTGAAGTTTATATTTTAATAAACATATTTTTTTTTTACGATTTAGTTTACAGATTAGAGAAGTAACGGCTAGATGGGAGATCAAACGTATGGCGTGTCACTACATTATGACCAAATTTGGCCATATGGCAGAGGATGTTTTTTTATGTAATCCGGTTTGGGTGGCTGAGTCAGTGGGACCAGAGCGCATGATCCGACCGGCCGTTACCATTTCGGAGAAGGTAACTGGAGGCTTCCTTTAGGATTGCTGGCTATACTGGACTAGAGAACACAGCCGAGCCTGCTATGCGGCCATCTTACGTACAGATGGTACCTAGTTGGGTACAATTTGAGCCTACCAACTAGTTAGAGGGCAAGGGCGGACGGTTTAAAACCAGTTCGAAAGAAGCAGCAAGTCAAAAACTAATGCATGTCGGCCGGATTCGAACCTCGCACCAGTGGCGGCTGGCCCTTAAGTGCACTCGTGCGCCGCACTACCACTTTTGTGGTCCTTCACCCGAAAGAAATAAACAAATTAAAATATTAAACATTTCCATGAATATTACCGATCGAAGTAAAAATATCAAACTGAATTCGTTCCTATTTCCTAGACAACAAGGCACGATTTTGCTGTACGTAATACGTACTACATACTACGCATCGCCGCGCCGCCGAGCTCGCCGCCGCCGCCGCCGAGTGCATTAGAAAACACCGCGAACGTCTCTTGTATTGATACTATGAGAAAATGTCTAACGCCGCTGCCCCCCCGCGTGAAACAAAACACTCTTCATACGATTATGTGTGGAACAAGGTTGCGTTCTGCGTGTGACACACGACGGAAAAAGAAGGACAGTATATTGTGGATAGACGCGCGTGCGACACGTCGCGACCGAGCCAGCCGACGATGAGCCGAAGTAAGCCGAGATCGTGAACCCGACCGCGGGCACGTGCGGGCGGGAGCGCGCGGGCGCGGCGGGGGCGATCCAAACTCTGGGTCGAAGATACACACAAGCGCTAAGTACCTACATGTATGTATAATGCGCGGGGCGGATCTCGGCGTGTCGCCTCCGCAGCGGTTCGTCAGTGTTCTCCCTCGCACCCGCACCGTACTTGTATAGTGTATTCGCGTGGCGGGTCGCCCGCTGCGGCGACGACACGCCGAGATCCGTCCCGCGCACTATACGCTGTTGCACGACTCGACAGGCAAGTCCATTTTTGGAATATGGGTTGTTTCTTATATATAACAGATCGAGTTTGCAATTGAATATTTGAATTATTCGAATATCGATTTGATACATATTCGAATGGTAATTTATAAAATATTCGAATGTTACGACAAACATTAATGCGTTACGAAAATATTTCGCTATTTTAGTTAAAGTCAAAAAATGGAATCACTCAAAGAGCTAGGCAGGCGTTGTTTGGCGCGCCGCGCCTCTCAGTTCGGGGCGAGACCGCGCGGGTGCGCGGGAGGCGCGGCTCGCTCGTGGCCACTGCGCGCGCAGTGAAGTGTCGCTTTGGTTCTTCGAGC
The DNA here is from genome assembly GCA_946902875.1 of Nematopogon swammerdamellus. NCBI lineage: Eukaryota > Metazoa > Arthropoda > Insecta > Lepidoptera > Adelidae > Nematopogon > Nematopogon swammerdamellus. The sequence goes on from OX336345.1 coordinate 19,240,691, forward strand.
AATTAGGACGCTGGGTGGGTACATAATTTTTGCAAATAAGTCAAGACCGCGGTATCCATTAGATTCACGTTTGGGTATAGTACTAAGTAGCTAGCGCACACCCAGTCCCATAGGTCACCAGCCGCCACTGCCTCGCACCATGATATTAAGAGTCTTAAAGCCAAGACCGCGCCGACACACCCGCCACTTTTTGTTGTTAGCCGCCACGGATGTCGACATTTCCGTGCGAACTCATTAACTGCAGACGTTGACATATCACCTAGTGGGCACTGCAACAGCACTGTGTACAAGCATAAGTGTAAGAATTGCTGTAAGTTGATTGGTAGGCAGGGGCGCCGACTTTTAAAAATCCTCGTGGGTGCTCATGCAAATTTTTTTTATTGATTAATAATCATCAACCTGTTGCCGTGCACTGCTGGACATACGCTTCTCCAATTTTTCACTAATTCTCCCGGCACCCGGCAGCATGAATTCGCGAAACATTTGCACAATGTTTTGCATTTTCCGCGTTTACACATTCGCACGAATGTATTGCTCCTATATTCTAGTGCATGGTACAGAATAATATACTCGTAGGAGTACCATAACGTTCGCTGTTCGCCGCGCCACTCGTGCGAATGGGTAAATGCGGCCGCTCAAAGGCTTGTAGGAAGGAAATAAGGCACTTTTATCGTATTTCAAATCCGATTACTGATCAGTTTTTATATCTATCGTCGTGGGTGTTCCACCCCCACTACTCACCGCTCGTGAGTGCTGGAACCCCCGAGCACCCACGGAGTCGGCGCCTATGTTGGTAGGAATTTTAGCGACACCGCCACCATGCTCCCATATGGAGCAATTTTCCGTCCCATCTAGCTTCTGCTTCTCTCATCTGTGGTTTAGTTAGATGAATTTTTTTAACCCTTTTTATTCCCGATACCTTCTCACTATTTCATGAGATGACACGCTGTCATAATAATAATAATTTAGTTTATTTACTAATGCAAACTGCAAGAATTGTTACACAAACACTGAGAAGTCATACTGTACTGCCGATATTTCGAATTAAGTTTATTTTCTTTATTTTTAACAGATCTGTATGCGAAAACATTCGTTGTGATATAAGAAAATTAATTGCCAGTTCTCTGTGCCAGAATTGAAAGCAATATTTATCACGTTTTTGAATCGAGATTGTCGATTTCAGTGTTGCACACTGAAGTGTTAGAAGAACGCCAATGTTTCTGAAGTAATGTAGGTTGTTCATAATACTTAATAGAAACAAGGTAAATATTGATACGGTCCGAATATAGATCAAAACATTGTTGTTAGAGATTTTATTAAGTAAATAATGTAGTTATTTGGCATTAAAATTAAATTTGACTGAAGGGGGTGGGGTTTATACAATAAGGTTGACTGTGCTAATGATACATTATTAATTTTAATACAATTCATGTCAAAATTATCCAATCAAAAATTACTTAACTGTCCCAGATTAATAAAAATGCACATTGTTCTTGGTTTTTTTATCTCTCCGTTCCTAGTTGTAATTCAGGCAGCGAAGTTGAGCCGAGTCGCTCAGTCGTCGATTAGCACGACACTTTGTCCATATCCCTTAATCGCCTTTTACGATATGCACAGGGAGAGGGAGCTATTTTTTTAAAGTACCTATGATTAGGTACCAATGTGTTATGATTATTATTTTAAAATATCCACTACTTTAACTGTAACAGAGCGGGAACGGAATGTATTTCCATACATTCACACTATTTTGAAGAGAGACTGCCAAGAAGCTCGGTTTGATTGCAAGTGTATGGATAGCTACGCGAGTATTCAGTCGCCCGCACAGTTTGCGAGCGGTCCGGACGTAAGGGACCGTTCACATACCACGTGGACAAAAAGAGGGAGGGGGTCGGAAAATGTCCACAGTTGTCCACAGGGGGGAGGGGAGGAGGTGCAGGGACCGTCCACGTGGACGTTTGAGTTTAAAAACACACGATGCCGCGAGCTAGCCGGTCGCTCGCCTGAGTGTTGTGTGCTACAGCCACTGGCACAAATTAAAAAAAGCAGTCTTTATATTACAAATGCTTATTTATTTTACAAATATTCCAGATCACAGAACCGCCGCAGCTGCGGTTCGTAAACGTACTTTACGGCTTGGAAATGTGATTAAAAAAGCCGCCTTTGAAGGATCCTTTAGATACGCGGCTTCCAAGTGCTGGAACAACATTCCACCACCAATAAAGTTAATAAGGTCTGATATCAATTTTAAACATAAACTTAAATTACACTTACTGTCAGTACAAAAAGGAGGCTAACATGATATTTATTAATCACGGTCCTCAATTTTATTCTTATGTTTTGTTTTGTTTGTTTGTTTTTTTGGTTTTTTTTTTGTTTGTTCTCACTATAACCCACACTCGTCACTTTCTTCCTTTCTTCCTTTTTTTTATTTGCTTTTTTTTCCCATTTTTATGTATTTTTTTTTTGGTTTTGTTCTTTTTACGTTTTTAAAATAAGTTTCTTAGTAAGTAGTCGAAATTATGTCAACATATCAGGGTTAGGCTTAAAAAGTACCCAAAAAGTGTCCAAGTGGTATGTGAACGGTCCCTAATGGTGTCCGCAGCGCACCACCACAAGCTGGATAAACCGACACGAGCGCGCGGTAATCACTGTCTTACCGCCCTGTGTGAAAGGTCGGTCAAACTGCTTGGTCCAACTGCTTTTTCTGAATTTGAGTACTTACTATTAATAAAATGGTGCCAAATTTTAATAGCTTAAGAAGAAATGGCTCATCATCGTCAGAATAAACTGAAGTGCATTTAATTCTGGTCCGGAGTGTGGCGTCAACGGTAGCCGTCTTGAGCTAGCGAGAGTAGATTGTCGAGTGACGTTTGGGATCCCATTGAGATTTTGTGAATATATATATTATATAAAACTATTGAAAATTTATAAATGGTTAGCTTCTTTTGTGGGCATATTGCAAATAAAATAAATGGCATTGATGCAAAAATGTTGTTTTATTGAATGTAAACATTCGATATGGGCAGTGATTATGCGATATTTTTATTTAATTCCAGCCCCACTAGAAACAGACACACATAATAAACAAAAGTATTTATTAAAAATTAAATATCTAAAACATAAGCATTACATTAAGATAAATATAATTAATTAATAGCCTCAAGATTTATAGGAACAACAAGAATTAAAAAATATTTTGGAATGATTTTCTAAATGTTTTTTTAACCTGTGGCTGTGAAATAATAAAATGTCAACAATATTGGAACTTTCAGATCAGAGCTGAAATGATAAACCTTACATTATTAGTTTAGTTAGACTTTAATAATTTGATTATTTCCCATAAAATATAACAACTAATAAAATAAAATATTCATACAAATTTTAACAATATCTTAAATAACAGTCTTCTCACACATTTTCAGACATAACTTAAACATAACACAGCTTTAAACTTAAAAAAATATTTTTTATTTTTTAACCATAAAATTGCTGGGACGTAACGACAACAAACAAAATGCTACACGTGGAGCACTATATCAAACGCATCATTCAAAATATGCCTAATCCACATCCCTTCAAACTGAAAACAAATGCTAAAAGCCTTACTCGAATTTGGCATTAGATGTACTCGAGCAACATATGGCAGTGTAATAATTTCATTATAGTGTGTCCTAACAAAAGAGTTCACATTGTAAATATTTCCAAAATCATTGATAATTATTTACTACTAAATATTAGTAATTATTTGATTTGTGCGTCACAGCCCAAAATGGAGTTGATGTGATATAACAGTGAAAATTGAACTTTTTCAGTCATGCAATGCATTAAAATATTTGAACTTATGTCTATAACTTGTACAGTAGACACAACGTACAAATGTGGGTCCAAAGTCCAAGCGCACTAACGACCGCGTCCCGCGCCGCCCCGCGTTGCCTGAGCCGATACCAGGCCTCACGCACTCTATGTACTTGCGCGCGCTAACTACCTACCGCCCGGTGTAATTCAGTAGAAATGCGTCAGCCGCGCGAAACATACCTACACGCTCGCCCACGCAAATGTGCGCTGCAAAGCAATAATGCACTTTACACTCGCTCGTTTAGGTACATTTTCGCACGCAGCGATTGGCGACGTGAAGCAGTAGGCTATTAAAGCCGAAGGTATGGAACTTTTTCTATGGAGTGATTTGTCTGTTACGAAGTAACTATTAATCTGTAATCAGTAATCTGTGCCCATACCCCTCCCGGCCCTTCCCACCCGCGACGCGCGACCTTTGGACCCACATTTGTACGTTGTGACTACTGTACACAATATAACCTATTTAATTGGCATTAAGCATACATGGCTAAGAGCTCTATGAAACCATACAAACTAAAGTGGTCACCTGCCTGTGCAACTAAGTCATCGTATTCAATGTCTCCAAGCCATATGTAAAACGTCACTCTTCATCTTGATGGACAAACTGGTAACAATAAAACAAATGTATGTACAGTTCCCCCGGCAGCAAATAATGCGAGTCGATCTTTAAAAAGAGACGATTCGGTTGTAGAGCGCCGTCCCTGTCGCACGAACTTTGCACGTCTCTGTGCGACAGGGACGACACTCTACAAACGGATTGTCTCCGCATTGTTGCTGCCGGGGAACTGTATGTTGTAATTAGAATGGCAAAGTTGTACATTACAGGGCAACTAATCACACGGTGCTCTTGTCATTACATAAGCAATTAAAAGTTCACACAACACGACCGGTGCGTCCCACCGCACTTGAGTTATACACCACAGACCACAGTCGCACGCGGCTAATCATATAGGGAATCTCTTCACACTAAAGCTTCAGTCACACGAAGCGAATTTGCTGGCAGAGATCTACGACTACACATAAGTTCGCCTAGTGGCTAGTCGCTGCTCACCTGTCACATTTAGTAAAGCTCGCGCACTGAACATAATATGCGTCGCGGAATGGCGACTATGGCATAATGCCTAATTACATTTATGTGAGGAAAATTTAAAATGTTTCAATAAAATTCTACTCGCCGTGTGCATTTTAGTCGCAGCATGTAGGTTTAGTAATCCTTACCTTTAATAAAATTCAACGTCTGCTTTCTGTCTGTATGTATGTCTGCCTGTCTGTCCGCTTATAACTTGAGAACCACGGAACCGATTTTAATACAGATTGCTTCTAAGGATACCTTAGTTCTTCCCATCAATTATAGGCTACTTTTCATCAAGTTAAATGGCTTATGAGGAAAGCAGAGAAGTCAAATATGAAAGCGGGCGGAGCTGCGGGCACAGCTATAGGATTATAAGTGCAAGAGGTGTCAGCATCGCGGTATATCGAGATTCATGACGGCGAGAATTCCCATCGTTTGACTGAAGCCACAAGATGGCAGAGCCACTATTGCCGCTTCCCCTACAGCTAATGTGCGGAACCGGTAGCGTGGTACTGGAACGCGGCGAGCGTCGGTAGTCACGCGAGCGCGGGCGGTGAGAGGGGGAGCACGAGCCGCGCGCGGCTGACGGCGGCGGTGAGCTCGCGCCCCCGCCCCGCCACCGCGCCCAGCATCCGCCCCACCAGGCCACCCCGCGCGCCCGCCTCGCCCGCCGCTTCCGGCTTTGCTTCGGAGCCTTCTGTAAACACGCATATATACATTGTAATTTACCAAAGTTTCGTACGATGCGGAAAAACTGAAGGGACTAAGGAGGCGAATTCAGTAGCGGAAAAATCGAGAATCAAGTACATATTTTGGGATGTCGGGAGCTGAGAAGAGCGAAGGCGCGACATGCCGGCGCTTTTTTTGTTTCTTGGTGCAGTTGGCAAGGCTTCGTTTTCGTCAAGAAACCGCGCAATTCCCATATAAACTGTATATTATACTGTATTGGAGTCAGCATTCACGTATTAAACTAACCTGTTATGAAAACATGAAAAGTCGAAATATCTGAATAAACTGTGTAATTTTATAAATAATATATAAATATATAAAAATTCATGAAAACATGGTGTGAATATGGAAATTTTTACGACTTTCGAGGTATTCGCATCATGGACTCACTACGCACACAGACCTGAGATAAACTCATTTATCACTTCAATAAACGATTGCTGTCAATTTCACTTCCATACATAATAATGGGATACACACTAAAATACTGGATATATCATATTTACAGGTAAAAATAGATTACTAAAATAGCCTCATTCGTCGCGCCGAACCTACGCAAACTGTGGAAAAATTATTTCACAAAGACCTTAGACATATGATGTGAGATTTAGGGCTCCTGAGTCCTGTTGTTATTGCGACCTAGGAAAATATATTGTGATCTCTCAAAAGTTTAGCGCTGACCCCAAGTCCGATTTCCGCCATGTGCCAATTTATATCCTTGGCGTTGAGCGCCTGTATTTGACATGAGTTAAAAATATAACCTCCAAGAAGACGGCTTCTACTGTGAATGAGCACTTCACATTCACAAAGGATGTGTACGGGTGTTTCATCCTCTTTTATACAAAACCTGCACAATACAAAACCGGTGTGCCGCTAAGGCCCATTGGGTGCAGATGATTGATTAGTCTGCAGCGTCATACCATAACGTACAACGGACCGTCTAGAGGTCTCAGCGCGGAGAATGGCCCACCCGCCTTCCCAAGAGGCTAGGCAGCAAACAAACAAACAAATAGTCTGCAGCGTCCTGTTAAGGTCCTTATTAGGACTCTTATATCGTTCCGGTTGGAGTTACATGGGGTTACATAAGTAGAAGTGTTGGATATAGTCAGCTGATAATTTAGTGGCTGCTGGCGTGATGTGTATGTACCTAAGTATAACGAATGACACGCCCCTTTGATATGAGGCCAGGGCGTATCCACCATACAATTTATATGGTGGATACGCCCCTTTGATATGAGGTCCTCGAACGATAGAGCGTACTAACCGAGCAGGAACCTCAGCAGCAGCGGCGGCAGGTCCGGCGAGCAGGCGTGCAGGGCGGGGTGCAGCCGCGCGACCAGCCGCAGCGTGGGCGCCGCGCAGTACTCGCCGCTCGCCACCAGCGCGCCCGCGCCGCCGCCCGCGCTCCCCTCCGCGCCCACCAGCAGCGCCGGCGGCGTCGCGCGCGCGCCCTCGCGCACGCGCCACCATGCTGCGCCTGGTCATTATTACATACATATATACCACATGCTGTATTCCGACAACCGGGGTAAGTAGAGTAATCGTTGTTGTGCTGCATGCACGGGGAGAGATGCAGTGGACTTTTCAATTCTATCGGCCCAACACAGTACCACAAAAACCAGATTGATTATATAAGGTCTTTTTTTAAACTGACGAAGGGTATAATGGGATTTTCTGTATCGGGAATAGATCATATTAAAATTATAAAAATAGGAGGGAAATATTTTTATATTTTATTAAATATAAAATAAGAAAATACTAACACTCTCCTAAATATATAAGGTGCTTCGTTATTTATGTCAAAAATTTCGGGAGGGTTAGAATATACGGCACGTAACTTGGCCTCTGTGCGAGAGGGACGGCGTTATACGCATGCGATCGTTGGTATAACGCTGTCCCGCTCGCACAGAGGCCAAGTTACGTGCCGGGCAGTATACATAGCCACTCGTGTTGGTACGCATCCGCGGTAAGTCCAGCGTGTAGGGATGAAATACCTGCCCAGTGCGCGTGGTGCGAAGGTGGAAAGGCGACTTATTTGATGTAATGTTTTTGTTAGGAGAAAAAATGCTCCTATAAACATATGTTTTTTTTTGCGTAAAGTGTTTGTTTGAGTGCTCGGAAGTTATTGACATGAATAACGAAGCACCTTATATACATACTACACGCTGTATCCCGACCCGACAATCAGGATAAGCAGAGTAATCGTTGTTGTGCTGGAAGTGCTCTGGTAAATACCAGCACAACACTGACCACCACGTTTAGTTAAGTATTCAGACGTCATAACTATCAAGCAGCAAGAACGTAAGGAAGTCCACCTGCTGCATGACTCGGTTGAAACACCGTGCCAAGGTAAGAGGTGACTAACCTGTCGCCCCTTAGCACGGCATCTCATCCTTATCCCTTAGTGGCATTTTACAACATGAACGGGGAGAGATGCAGTGGAGGTATCCTTTTCAACTCTATCGGCCCAACACACAAAATCCAGTTTTATTATATAAAAATAAAAATGCACTGTGTCAGGTTTTGCAGCATTGAGTTTGATTCAACAGAGTCGCAGCACTGTCCGTGCACAATTAATTACCTCGCACGTAGTTGAGAGGGCCGCTCCAGTCCTGCGCGCGGCAGGCGGCCCAGCGCAGCGACTCTGCCGCCGCGTCGTCACCCTCGCGCGCGCCAACGCTCCCGTCCGCCAGCCAACGCTCGGGAAGCCATGGCCACTGTTCACACAATTACATACCTGATATGATAATACATAACCTGTGTTTCGCATACCGACAAGAAATACTCTCTCTCGCCAAAGCAAGCAACACTGGTTCCCGGGCAGTGGCACGTGAAGGCACTACTTTTTCGGTACTTGTGTATATTCACTTCCGAGGTATTAAACCTAAACCAGAACTAGAGTCCTAATCTTAACAGGACACTGCAGACACACCGGTGTGCAGGTTCTGAATAAAAGAGGATGAAACGCCCGCACACATCCTTTGTGAATGTGAACCACTCTTTCACAGTAGAAGCCGTATTCTTGGGGGTTATATTTTTAACACAAATGCCAAATACAGGCACTCAACCCCAAGGCTAGAACTAAGTTCATGGCGGAAATCGGACTTGGGGGTGAGTTCTAAACTTTTGAGAGATCACAATAGATCTTCCTAGGTCGCAGTGACAACAGGGCTCAGAGGTCCTAACTATCACACTTTAAATCATAACCATCCCTTACCTTTAATAAAATCCAACGTCTGCTTTCTGTATGTATGTATGTATGTCTGTCTGTCCGCTTATAACTCGAAAACCACTGAACCGATTTTAATAAAAAAAAAATTCTACGGATAGCTTGATTCTTCCCATCAACTATAGGCTACTTACTATCACGCTAAATGGCTTATGAAGTTAGCAGAGAAGGTAGTAGATTAGAGCGGGCGGAGCCGCGGGCACAGCTAGTACAGGGATCATAATAACGTTATTTCGCGCAAACATTAGGAGACTATCAAAATAAAAAAACTATCACTAAAGAAAAACGAATGCAAACTAACGTTTGAAATTTACCAAACGTTACCCGCCAAACGTTTGAAAATCGTTAATCTAACGTTATTCTATTCGTTTGTGTTAGTGATAGTTATTTCCCCCCCACACGAAAACCGCTGCCATAGCGAAATGATAATAACAAAACAAAATAACGATTCAACTAACGTTTAAACTATCAATTCAGTCAGTTAGGTAGGCCGCCGCCGCGCCGCGCTGCCGTGGCGCCGTATAACGTTTGCGCGTAGGGTTATTTCTAACGTTAGTTTTATGTTAGTTTGCAAACGGTTCCTATTCTGATGTTTTTGTAGTGTTTGTCTTCAAACGCTACCAAAATCAACCTATCAAAACGTTAGTGCACGGATATTTTTTCTAACGTTTACGAACCCTGAGCTAGTAACCTATGTTTCGAACTCCAAACCTCGCACGAGACGCTGACGATTTAACAACTACGCTACTCGCCACTACCGCAATACTACACACAGTTCATAGAAATTATAAAGAGCATGAACTAAAAGAACGTGACAATGATTAATGACCAATCATGGAGATTTCTGCAATTACATTGTCCTCATCTGCCCCAGACAGCAATTCACTACTATGATATGACTAATTGCTTGATTGCCACTGAATAATTAATCGTAATTAATTACAACAATTAAACTAATCAATTTACAGACACAATTTTTATATTCACATTTATCACACAGCAAAGTGCAAAGGTGTCACTTGCACAAAGCGTTTAAACTTAAGTAAACTTTGGACTTCACTTTGTGTGCACCAGGAAACTTTCTGGGAATATATTGAAGACCTCAAAACTCGGTACGCATAACTTTCTGCATGATTCCAACTGATCAGTCAGTCGCTGAGCGGACTACAGGTGTGGTAGCAGCGGAGTTAAAAAGGGATATAGCTCTTGAGAATTATGTAAAGGAATCATGCTTCCGCAGCCTCCAGGTGATGTACGATCTGTCGCAGGACGTCCTGACGGAACGATTTCGTGAATTTGAAAGCATGTAGTACTTGTTGAACTTACAGTTCCATGGGAAAGCAACATACCGAAGGACCACAACATCAAACTTAACAAGTACTGCAACTTAGTAGACCGGACTGTGAGAAACGGATTCAAGATTGATCTCTTCGCTGTGGAAGTCGGAGTAAGAGGACTACCAGCGAAGTCGCTCTACAGTCTCTTCAAGAACCTAGGTCTGCCAAAATCGACGCTAAGCATGAAAAGAGCTTCGAAAACGTCACTGGAAGCATCCTACAGAATATGGATAGGTAGAGAGAGGGAGGTCGAGAGCGGGACTGGTGTTTCCCCGCGTCCTAGTCAACGCAGACTAGCTGACGAGGGCTTGATGCGGGCCGAAACGTGAAGCATGCGCGGGAAATTTAGAGTGGCCACTCGCTATTCCCGACCTCGATTAACACCCTCCTCTACTGCCGATGGGCCCGGATATGTTCAGTGAAGCCATCGCAAGCTTAGTTCCCACACCTTCCTTGAATTCTCGGATACGTAATCTGAAAGACACACGAACTATGTACCAGAACGCAGTGTTGAAACTTGCGAAGTGGAATTTTCTCGTGTGTTCCGAAGGCTCAGTCGTCGGTGGCATTCCTCAATATTATTTGATTCTATAGCAGCGTTTCAGTGACCTACCGTAGCGCTTGGAGCGGGCGCTATCAAAGACCTGCCCTTTTCTTTTTGATATTGATAGAGAGAGATGGAACTTTGCTATTGTATTCATAACGATTAGTGTGGGGTGTCAGAGTGGCAAGAAAACAAGGAACTGAAAATCAACTCTGCAGAAAAGCTGGAACTGAAACCCATTTATCTCAAGTGTCCCATATTCTTTTTACAATAAACTTTACTTCAATTGCATTATTAAAATAAGATGTCAGTGTAAATACAGGGATTCTTGCACTGATTGAATTCTGGAACTGAAATGGAAGAAATCATTTATAGAGGACAAGCTTTTGCCTGCGGCTTCGCTTCGTGTGACTTTTTGCTCACAGCTCAGGCCACCAATGATGATGCCTAAAAACCAATGCCTAAAAACATCAATGTATCAGTGAAAACCGTATGTAAATCGATGAAGTGGTTCTCGAGTTTTAAGGATATTCATATATTGACATATGTCACACACGGTCTGTCGCCTGTGGAAACTTCACTATATTTATTAAGGTAATTCCACCTTTGCACACTTCTGTACATATTTTCTTAGTTTTTTTTTATTTACCATTTTTCTAAATTGTAACAGTTCTTGTTCACAAAATCTGACTATTCTTGGTACATACTCTGCTTTTGTTTGTTTGTTTTTTTGCTGCCCAGCCTCTTGGGAAGGCGGGTGGGCCATTCACCGCACTGAGACCTCAAGACGGTCCGTTGTACGTTGGCGCTCGGTTAGTGTTACTCCAGCCACCCGAGCTCTTTCATGAAGTGGAGCACTCTTCTCGGTCGCTTCCACACTCCATGGGCAGTTCCCACGTTCCCAAGAAACTGCAGTCGTTCTTCTGCCACCACCGGGCACTCCAGGAGACGTGGGTGGCTGTTTCGTCCTCCGCCATGCAACCTCTGCACAGGGGGCTGTCGGTTTCACCTATTGTATTGTATTGTTGTATTGTTTATTGATCATTCATATGGCAGTTAGACTGCCCTCGAACTTGTCACAATCACACCCACGAAGAAGAATCAACAAGAAACTGCGCAGGGTATTTTTTTAAACATATTTTTACAAGTATTTAGTGACTAGCCACATAATAACACCGCCCATAGTCTATCCAAAACACAGCTTGAGAGCAAGATTAACAATTTTGCTGAGAGTTCTGACTACAAAGACTTATCAATTAAGTGAATCAGGTGTAAAGAGCCTTTGTCAAACTTTGATACGTAATTTGTATCAACATAATTTATGTTAGTATATTAAACTACAATGTAGTATAATTTTATTGTCAAAAATAAAAATTAATGATAAACAAAAAAAACAAGTGTCTGGGACATACGCTGCATATTCAATCTTCATCGAATCTGGTTACATAAGTTTGAATCAGTGCAACAACGAACCTGTATAAAGTACAAGAGATCCTTGCAGAATGCGGCCGGCGGGTACTGCCAGTAGAGGTTGGGGTGCGGGGCCCCGATCACCGCGAACCGGCTCACTATGTCTCCATGACAGTGCACCAGGTACCTGTCGCAATAGCACAGTTCCGTCAGTGTCAGTGTCACTGTCAGAGCAAAAACACATCACTAAGGCGTGACATCGTCGTCGTGATAAGATGCGATGCTGTGCAATCAAATTCGATCCAGATTGCGGCGGTCCAGATTGAAAGATGATGGGCCGCCATGGTGATGTGATTTCACCCTAAAACCCCCGTAATCTGTTCATCGTCAAGTACAGAATCAATATTTTTTTCTTGAAATTTCGTTTAGGATTTTACCCTCATTACGACTACGCCAGCCCCATGGTGACTCTCTTTATTTGTTCGTTTGTTTGCTGCGAAACCTGTTGTTTTAGTGGGGGTGGGCCATTCGCCGCACTGAGATATCAAAAGCACCAGCAATCCCCCCCCCCCCGTGGTGATTCTTCAAAGATTCTCTAGTCTCTCATATATACAGAACCCTTGAAAAATCCTATTAATATTTTACCGTAATGCCCTGTGCATTTAAAAAAGTAAAAAAAAAACCACCATGTGCAAGTCGGACTCGCACACCGAGGTTTCCGTACCACGTTTCTTGTATGGGGACACCCCTCAATTTTAAACTTGTATGGGGAGTGGGGACACCCCTCAATTTTGAAATTTTAATTTTTTTATTATTTGCCATTATAGTCGCCACAATAACACATATTGTGTGAAAATTTCAACTGGCCAGCTATTACGATGATGTATGAAATGAAGTGTGTTAATGGAAACCTATCTAGACAAATAAATGAAAGAGCAAACAGATTGACTCGCGATTTCGAAACATAAACAACATTCAGAAAAACACGTTTTTCCATTCTCTTATCTCCGCTTGTGGAACTGAGTAGTAAGATAATGGTTTGTACGTTGCCATTGAAGCTTATTCAATTAATTAGCAGAAGCAATGAGACATAGAGAGAACAGACGCAGTTCCGTGTTCATTCACAGATATCAAATAAAGTTATGATAAGGTTGTTCCGTGTCTGAAAGTGATGTAACGTGGAAATATTTACAAGTCAATGGACATTTTAAATTTCGAATATTTGTGAAAAATCTTTTAAAAATTTTTTTTTGCATAGTACTTACACACTAAATTCACTTTTATTTTTCCATGTGCCGCGCTCCTAACACACCTCTGCCGCCTCTTCCAATCTCATAATGTTCTTCATACACGCTCGTCAGTTACGGGTACTACGCAAGCGATCGACCATTGATCATTAATCTCCTATCATGACTGAACCACGGAAGCATTCTTTTCTCGATCCTTGTTGTTGTTGTTTTGGTTTGGGGTTGGCTCTAGGCCTGCAATCCCGCTTGGTTGGGGACCTTCGTGCAAAACCCCGCAGTCTCCAGCTACCCCAGTCAGCCTATGTCTTCCATGAAAGCCACAAGTCGACCGGGGTATCTGCAGGCCGCTTATCCCTTAGTCGCCTTTTACGCCATGCACGGGGAGAGATGCAGTGGGACTATTCTTATTAAGTACCGACCCCACACAGTACTTCTTCTCGATCCTTATCCCTATATCTTCTTTCAGACCACAGCGCTCTCGCACTACACTATTTCTCAATCTATCTTTCATTGTAGCTCCAGTCACCACACATTTTCCTCAAACATTAAATATTTCATTAAAGTTTTTTTAAAAATCATGTTTATTTTTTATATTTAAAGTTTTAATGTAATTGTAAATTATTTTGTGATGACGAAGGTATATTTATTTCGGTATAAGGTATATATATTAAGGATATATTTTTCTCCTTATTTGAATAGGACTTTAGCCGCCTTACTCTTGCGACTATGCCATAGTACCTATTGAACAATTCTCCGATGCTTGGAAAAATTTAGTCAGTATTTTGCATTTTCCATCAGAGGTTCACATAATGCCCTGTGAATCGCAAAAAATACATTTAATCCTTTAAGTTTTTATTTATTTATTTATTTATTTGATGAACGAACAGCCTAGGCTGATGTGTTCATGTCTAAGTTCACTGGTGCTTTGTTATTTTTTTATCTTTACTTTTATTTTTATCTTACTTTTATCTTTATTTTTATCTAAACTTTAATCTTTAATTGCATGATCAAAAATATATGTTATTTATTTAACACAAATACAATATCATATGTGTCACACGAGTCATGAAACACTATACTGACGTGTGTAATCCATACATGACACATTTTTGTTTAAATTATGCAACATAAAGTGTGTTATAAATAATAATAAAAGATACTTATCTACAGCTAATGAAATCACATGTCTGCCATTAGTGTCAATCGGCTTATAACTCGAGGACCACTGATCTGGTTTTGATATGTTGTATATTGTTGTTGTATATTGTTTATTAAGCATTCATTAGACAGCATGACTGTACTCGAATTTGTCACAATTTCTTCTATCCGATTCGATTACACCCACGAAGAAGAACCGGTAAGAAACTTCGCAGGGTTTTTTTTTTCATAATAATTTTTACACGCAACGTGGTCATCACATCTGGAGTCTGGAGTCCACATTTGCGCCCCCCCCCCCCTCCTCCCCCTTCTGCACGCTTCCCACGTCTTAAAATTCTCGCTGCGATCACAAGCCGGATTCCAAATCGCGACGTAATACAAACTCTTTGCAAATCAGTTACTAGATCATGATGAAAAAGCCAAAAAGTTGTAAGTACAGAACAAAATACTATAGAAAATTGAACCTTATTTGTATAGTAACTGTGCACCCATAAACTCTACAACAATCCGCCTCTGTTGGGCTTTCCGAAGGACAGCGCTATACAAACAAACTATGGTTCTTTCTCTGTCATTCATTACTCTGAGACACGCCCGCCACAAACAAGGTAGGTACGTTGACGAATGTGTTTTCAGATGTGCGTTCAACAATAATTAGGTATGTTCTTACTTCTGTCTCTGTTATTTTTAGAAGGTGTGGATCTAAGCTTGCGATGGCTTCACCGAACATATCCGGGCCCATCGGCAGTAGAGGAGGGTATTAATCGAGGCCGGGACTAGCGAGTGGCCACTCTAAATTTCCCGCGCATGCTTCACGTTTCGGCTCGCTTCAAGCCCTCGTCAGCTAGTCTGCGTTGACTAGGACGCGGGGAAACCACCAGTCCCACTCTCGACCTCCCTCTCTCTACCTATCCATATTCTGTAGGATGCTTCCAGTGACGTTTTCGAAGCTCTCTCCATATATGAGCTTAGCGTCGATCTTGGGAGCCCTAGATTCTTGAAGAGACTGTAGAGCGACTTCGCTGGTAGTCCTCTTGCTCCGACTTCCACAGCGAAGAGATCAGTCTTGAATCCGTTTCTCATAATCCGGTCTACTAAGTTGCAGTACTTGTTAAGTTTGTTACTTGTACTTGTTAGTATTAAGAAAGGGCACGCGTAAATTAGGCGCGCTTTCTTTGCATAATTTATTGTTTTTGTCATGAACACACCCAGTGATGTTCGTTCATATTTTTGATTTTTTGTTCTCAAATCAGATCAGTATTGCGCGCGCGCGGGTTGAGTTGAGTGTTGTGAGTGATTGATTAGCGTTTTTTGCGTTTTTTGAGGTTGTGCTGGCTGTGTGTAGACAAATAGAGTACTTAGTAGGTATTTAGTGTATTAATGGATAAATTTAATAACTTACATAGGTAGGGTGTAGGTAGTTCTCGTTGTATATAAGTTTATCTTTGTGTTTCTTCGTTTCTTCTTCTCTTCAAATCGTATTTACCTATTCTTTTTCTGCTGCTTCTGTATCTTGCCAAAACTATAATGTTCATATTTGGGAAGCGCGGTGCTGGGGGCGCATATACATCTACTGTATGTTTAATGTGAATATTATATAATGTTGTGCTCCTGTTTGTACTTCCAATAAAATAAAATAAAAATAAAAACAAAAAAGTGTGTTTAGTGCGTGCCGCGGTGTGATTACTCGCGTCGCGTCAGGCATCTCGCCAAATTCGTATATGTACTTTATTGTAACAGCTATAACCACATTTAATTAACTTTATCTTTGCTAAAACGTAATTAATATCAGTAATGGATAATGCACCAGGTACTTCCGGCCAAGTTTTGAGTGCTGTGGTACAGATTGTTATTTTTTAGGTTTCCTTCTCCCATACGGAAGCCTATTACTAAGCCTACGCCGTGTGTCTGTCTGTCTGTCCGTCCGTCCGTCTGTCTGAGGGCTTTATCTCTTGAACCGTAATAGGTAGCCCGTTGAAATTTTCACAGAATATGTGTTATTATGGCGGATATAACAACAAATAATAAAAAATCGAAAAAGTAAAAAATTAAGGGGAGTTCCCATACACGAAACATGTTTTTTTTTTTCAATGTTTTTCTTGTGATGCGGAAACCTCGGTGCACGAGTCCGACTTGCACTTGGCCGGTTTTTATTTATTCAATTTCATATTATTATCTTGACTCTGGCCTCCGGCTTCCCTCAGTAAAATGTTCACGCCACGCCACTTGTGTGCAGGCATGCATACTACGGTTATAGCCGGTGTGTTGCTATGGCGTGTAGCCGTACTGTCATATTACATATCGAAAAACATATGCAAGGAGACAGTACTGCTATGACCTTAGTCAAAATTTGTATGAAAAGTTTTAGTGTCGCAGCACACAGATCTAGTATTTTCTTACCGCCGTCGAACGTGTTACTAGAAAAAATGTTTGCTCTCTGAAATGAAACAATTCACTAACCAAACGAGCATGCCGCCGATGCCGTGGCCGACCAGCGCGACCGGCCTGCGCGCGTCAGCGCCCAGCGCCCGCAGCAGCTCGTGCAACTGCGTCACGACGCGCGGCGGCGCCAGCTCCCGCCTGCCGCCGCCTACGCGCGCGACAATTATTGCATTTATTAAACAAAACACACATTTTTTATTTGTAATCCGGTATGGGTGGCTGTGTCAGAGGGGCCAAAGCACATGCTCTGACTGTAGTCTGTTTTTTTGGAAGACGGAGTAAATTGACGTTTGACTGACATTAGAGTGTTGCACGCTTTGCACCACTAGTGTGATTGTAGTCGATGAAAATAGTATCGACTTTTACACGACACGACACACCTTCACACATATTATGTGCTACCTGTGGCGCTGCCTTAAACTTTACATTTTTCTAGCTAGATTTAGCTTAATATGTTGTCAATTAAATCCACAATTAGGTAAATATTAGAGTTTACAGCATTTCATTAGTTAATCAATCGATAAAAGTATCGATAGCAACTACATGCCTATTTCAAATTTTCCAGAAACTGGCAACAGTCCAAACGTCACTTTCCTCCGTCTTCAAAAAAAACAGACTATAGCCAATATCACCTCCGAGAAGGTAGGTGGCATACCGGAGACTTCCCTGGATTGCTGGCTATATTGGACTAGAGGAGAACACAGGCGAGGCTGCCATGCGGCCATCATACAAGCGGTGGTACCAACCCAGTCGGCTACAATTTGAGCCTACCACCTAGTAAGCGGCAAGGGAAGGGACCTACAGTTTTACACTGGTTCCGAATGGTGAAGCAGCAGGTGTAGGTGTGCACGTAAATTTTTTCGTCAGAAAAAACTGATTGACGAGATTTCTCAGGGTTGACTGGAAGAAATCACTTAAAGTAATAAGTCCTACTATTCTCTTGTGTCTGTGTGAATTTGAGTTTTGGGACACCCTGTATAAACAAAACACATAATCACCTTCGCTGCCGCCCGTGCCGCGCAGATCGAGGGCCACGGTGCGATGGCCCGCGGCGGCGAGACGGGCGCACAGAGAAGACAGACCGGCTCCGGCGCCCGCCCCGCCTCCGGGGGCGTCCCCGAGGATCACCACCAGGTTGCTGTCGGGACTCTTCGGTCCGCACTCCACGTAGTGGTACTTTACACCCTGAACAAAATATCCAATCAAATCATATATACTTCATTGTACACCATGAAAACATGGAACACAAAAGGCGAGCTTAATGCAATGTAGCATTCTTTGCAAACTAACCTTTGGGATGTGGAGAAGCGCATATAGCCGTCAATGCAGTGCAAAAGTAAAGTACACACCGCACGCCGTATCCCGACAATCGGGGTAAGCAGAGTAATCGGTGTTGCGCTGCAAGAACTTTGGTAAATTACAGCACAATACTGACCACCACGTTTAGCAAAATATTCGGACAAGATAACTATCAAGCAGCAGTAAGGCACGAAGGCCCACCTGCTGCATGATTAGGTGGAAAGAGCATGCCAAGGTGAGAGGTGGCTAGCCTGTCGCCCTTATGCACGGCATCGTGTCCTTATCCCTTAGTCGCCTTTTACGACATGCACGGGGAGAGATGCAGTGGGACTATTCTTATTAAGTACTGACCCCACACAGTGTGAAGAATAAAACTATGAAATAAATGGACACAACATTTACAAATATATACATACATAAAATAAATACTATATGGTATGTACATATTATATTTATTATGTATAAATTACATATAAAACATATAAATATATTTTGGCCTTTGTGAAGGGGTAGGCAGGGGGTTAACCTGCCGGCTCCCTACTGGTCCACGCGCTGATCTTATTTCAGTGAATTTTTCTTATTAGAATGAGGGAAGACTTCAGATAGATGATTAAAAATCCTTTCCATTGCCATAAAACACATCTAAATAATTCCTCTCTCAAAGTGAAAAATGTTTTTTTTCTTTTTCTTTTTTTTTGTGGATACGATTCAATGGCCATGTAGGTACGTACGCTGTTCGTCGTTTTAGTGGCAGTGTTGTTCACCTAAAATTTGGTATGTAAAGGGGAATTGTAAATTTTAGGTTAAAAACAATTTGGAAAAAATTTTGGGCGTGTTTTGTTTTTCCTGGAGCTTCTAAATAAGTGAATCCTAACTTGTTTCACATAGTTTTGTGGATAATTTCATTGGTTATAAGCGCAAATAGAGTTTATTGATCTGACTTCATTATTTTACGAAATATATTTGAGTTTATGTACGTGCGCATGAAAATTCGCGAATTTGCATTACCCGGAATTGCACGGAAGTCAATTGAAGGTAGGGGTGCGCTGTAGTATAAGGCCTGCTAATTAGAAAATTGCTGGTAGCTGGGGCTGGTAGGTGAGGGTTTAAGGAACTATTACCAAAAATAATTTCTTGCCGGAAATGCATAGGTAGTTTCGGAGAAAAAAAATTTAGAAAAAAATATTTTTCATACAAAATAAATTTTCGATTTTTTTTTTAAATGCTCCAAAACATTTATTTTGAATAGGAATTTATGCAAAAACGACATGCGCCGCCTCAACATTAGGTTAGGGTTAATTTATAGAAGATGCATCGTGGAGCGATGGATCTTCTATAAATTAACCCTGGTTATTTTTTTTTAAACCATCAAAACATTCACGCATACCACTTCCCTTGTTTTTACATACTCGACATTTATATTAAAAATCAATGTTTTGGTGCCTTAAAAAAAAAAAAAATTTATTTTGTATGGGAAATTTTTTTTTTCTCCGAAACCAGGCCTCACGCACTCTATGTACTTGCGCGCGCTAACTACCTACCGCCCGGCGCACCGCCGGCGGTGAATTTCTATGGGCTGCCCAAAGAATATAAACAGCCGCAGGGAGCATAAGTACGCGCGGCCGGCGCAGCTGCAAAGCAATAATCACTTTACACTCGATCGTTAAGGTACATTTTCGCACGCAGCGATTGGCGACGTGAAGCAGTAGGCTATTAAAGCCCGAAGGTAGGAACTTTTTCTATGGAGTGATTTATCTGTTACGAAGTACGAAGTAACTATTTAGTAATCTGTGCCGAAACTACGCATTTCCGACAAAAAAATCTTTTTGGTAATAGTTCCTTAGACCCTCACCTACCAGTCCCAGCTACCAGCAATTTTCTAATTAGCGGGCCTTATATTAGGTCCTTACCTATGAAATTGGCGTTTTATATAGAAAAATCTAAAAAAATTTTTTTATGAAAAATATCTATTTTTTTAATCGAAGTATTGGCCATTATTATCAATGCACTTTTGGCGTTTTACTGAAAGTTCATTGATGCCTCTGCTATAGAAATCCTGGGGATGGGAATCGATTAACTCTTTAAAGGGGTTTTTCACTGCCTCATCGGATTTGAAATTTTTCCCCTGTAAAAAGTTTTCCAAATTTCGAAAAAAAATGGAAACCAGTTGGAGCAAGGTCTGGTGAATATGGTGGGTGACGGAGAGTTTGCAGTCGTAACTCCCGTAGTTTTGAGACGGTCCATTGTGCGGTGTGTGGGCGAGCTTTGTCGTGAAGAAGGAGTGGACTAGAGCAATTGGCAAGTCTCGGTTGTTTGACAGCGAGCTTATCCATAATTATTTTCAATTCTTCACAGTACACATCTGCAGTAATTATTGCGCCAGATATCAAGAAGCTGTAATGAATAATGCCGGCACAGGTCCACCATACACTGACAAGCAACTTCTTTTGACTCAATTTGCGTTTGGGACATGGTTTGGCTGCCTCCCCTGTGACCAACCAGTGCTACGGACGCTTTCGCTTGTCTTACAGGATCCACTTTTCATCACAAGTGACAATCCGATTCAGAATCCCCTCATTTCTGTGCTTATTCAACAAGTTAAGACAAAGCTTCGACGCGATTTTGTTATTGTTGTTCAGTGAGTTCATACGGTACCCACTTTCCAAGCTTTTTTATCTTTCCAATTTGAAGTAAATGAATCAGTATCGTTTTATCACTTACATTGAAGGCTGCTGGTAATTCCGACGTGGTTTGTGATGTATCTGCTTCAACTATGGTTTTCAATTCACCGTTATCGACTTTCGTCTTCGGTCGGCCACGGGGCTCATCATTGAGATGAAAATTTCCAGAACGGAAGCGATCAAACCAAAAACGCACAGTGCGTTCACTTGCGGTACCTGGTCCACACACGTCGATGCTAGTGCGTGCCGTCTGTGCTGCGTTGGTGCCGCGACGGAATTCATATTCGAAAATAATGCGCAATTTCAATTTTTCCATGGTCACAGAACCAGCGATATAAAAAAAAAACCGAACGGCGGGAAAACAAACGAAGAACTGATTTTGAAAAAAGAATAATTTGCCTTTATAACAAAAAATATTAGAATGTTGAATTCGTACGCAAACAAAAGTTAGCCACATTCAAAGTGGTCAGTTTGTAGAAACGCCAATTTCATAGGTAAGCACCTAATACTACAGCAGTGCCGAAGGTAGCATTATTTAACTGTTGGAAGTCAACGGGTTAATCAATTCAGTATTTATTTAAGTTATGTTCCAGCAAAAGGGCACAAAATATTCAGTACCTTTTCCCGCGTTAGTAAGATACTGAAAACAGTGAGGTTATACTGTTAATAAACCTATTACTTGAATTGAAAGCGAAAAGGGATGAAAGCAGTTGTTGAATAAAATGTAAGGGGCACCTAAGTAGGTACATACAAAAGCGACATTCCGTAATAAAATAGCTTTCACATTCATATAAAACAGGATGTTACATAAAATTAAGAAATGTAGGTATTGAGAACATCAGCTTACAATCGAAAGATCACGTTCACTTCACAGTTGTTTATCGCGACAACACGCCGATTGCGAGTTTATCTATTGTAAACATTCCAAATTTAACCTCACCATGACTTTAATGTAGCAGTGGATGCCCACAGAGGAGTCTATGAGCTGTACCGGTGGGTCGTGCGGTGTCTTTCGGCGATGTCCTTTCCACAGTTTTCTGAATGAAACCTTGAGGAACTCCCAAGCTCCGAGAAATATTGTGAGGAGCAATAGGCGCACCGCGTCCCAGCCTCCGACGCGTTCGAGGGTAGGTTTTCTCGACTTCATGTTGCGTGCGCCGGTGGTGCGGCGTGAGTGACGGCGGTGGCGCGTGAAGGGCGATGCAGCCGCAGCCGGGAGCCAAAGGTCCCGCTCTTATCAGCAAACTGACTGATAGCGAGCAAAGAGCCGGTCAAAGAATATAATAATTCTACGGGCCGGTTTTCGAATGCGTGAGCGGCGCGGTGCGGCAGTGTTGCCAACTCAAATTTTGAAATTCTCCTAGATTGACTTCGAAAATCTCCTAAAAATCTCCTAGACAATTTTCGTCCTCCTAAAAAATTCTCCTGTTATTCCAATTATAAAAATTTCACCACATTTTACTGTTCGTTATACGTACGGGACCATATTACTAAGCCTAGGCCGTCTGTCTGTCTTACCTGTAAAGAGCTGTATCTTTTGCACCCTGAAAACCGGTCAAGTGCGAGTCGAACTCGCGCACCTAGGGTTCTCTGTCAGTCAGTCAGTCAGCGTGTAAGCGTCTACTGCTGGACATACGCCTTCAATTTTCCTCAAGTGTCTCGGCCTTCAGCGGTACGGACCACTACTTTCCGCCGACATACTTCATGTCGGCGTCACACATGGTGGTCTTCCACACTCCGTTTTCCTGTCCACGGCCGCCAATGTAGTACATGGTGACTCCAACGGTCGTCATCCCTTCGGCTAACGTGCCCAACCCAATGCCATTATAGCTTATCCACCTGGTTTCCAATATCAATTACTTTGGTGCGTCGGCGGATTGCCTCATTCATTAGTCATTCATTACGCACCATTTCGCCAGCCCAGCATGGCTAGTTCAATTTGGCCACATAGTGAAAGATTTGTATGGCATGTGGTATACCGTTGGAAAAGGCGTAAACTAGCGAGCTTTTTAAAAGAAAATTAAGCTTTCAATTGCTGTCAGTTTTTTTTTAAATGAATTAAGAAATTAAGATTCTATAATATTTTTACTCGTCTTTGGGACTTTGGGAGGTCATAAGTCCTTTTCATGGTATTAATTTCATCAAATAATATTTTTTCCTAGAACAAGGATACATCGTAAAACCAAATACATTTTATTTCGTGCAGATATAATCATAAAGAAAAAAGTTACAAGGGGTTAAAGCTGAGATTTTGGTAATTTTCAAAAATAAAGAAAAATAATCGTATCTCGATAGCACGTGACACCAGACAAAAGGTGTCATAGGTCAAAACCTTGCAAATGACCGCACTTACATACAAACAAATTTTGTCGGTCCATGTGCCGAACACCCTGTATACAGGTTAGACCTCGGGGCGAATTTTAAATTTCCGAGGCAGCCCTCTCAGTTGAATTCCTCCCTCGACCTCCTTGAGACCTTGTCTACCAAGCAGTATTTAACCGAGATATATGTACGTGCATACTCTTCCTTCAATCATCAATCTGTTCCATCACTTCTCCGCCAATAATGATTTGTCCTCCCGTCATAACCACAATTGCCATTCTAACCACCTAACCACCCCGTGGGGTCGTGTGGCTGTACCGTGTGGGGTCGGTACTTAAAAAGAATAGCCCCACTGCATCTCTCCCCGTCGCATGTCGTAAAAGTCGACTAAGGGATAAGAAAATTCGTCAGCCTCGGTAGCTCAGTGGCGCGGTTGGTTAGTCAACTGTTATTAAGCAACGCTGAGCGCGGTCAGTGATTGGATGGGTGACCGCTCGACCGTTGGAGGCTGACCGTGGTTCGGATTCCACGTTAAACTGTAGGTCCCTTCCCTTCTTACCTTACTAGGTGGTAGGGTTTATCCCGGCCGGGTTGGTACCACCGCACTGAACGAAACGTCGGTCAAAACGGCTATGTAAATAGTTCGTGTTTTCCGTCCAGTTTAGTGTAGCCGACATGAAATGAAGGGAAGCACTGACATGGCACCTAGTTCACCCTGTGTTATGGGCTAACATCACGGATGTTGTAGGTGATGTAGCCAACCGTGTCAGGTTCCATAAAAAAAAAAAAAAAAAAACCCCGTAATTCGTCTGTTTTAATTATTTTTTTATTTTTTTTTAGTTTTTAACCACATCTTGCTTGACACTTTTACGTATTACCGTTTTTATGTTAGAGCAAAACCAAACAAACAATTTTTTTTTAGAAAAAAAAAGTTTCTTTTATGGGGAAGCCCTAAATTTTTATTTATTTTTTCTTATTATTTGATAGGATGTCCGCCAATAATACACATGATCTGTGAAAATCACAACTGATAATAACACATGATCTGTGAAAATCACAACCAGCTACCTATTACGGTACAAAAGATACAGCCGTTAAAGTAGTGCAGACTGACGAACAGACTGTCGACGTAGGCTTAATAACACTACTGATTATACAAAGAATACAATATGTAAATAACATTGATTGATAACAAAGTGTTCGTTCGGTTAGGCCCGCCCGGTAGTCGGCTTGTTGGTCGATCAATGCACGCACACACTCACAGAGTGTCACATTATCCTATATAAAGAGCAAGAAGGGGAACCTTGCTCTTATCAAAAGACAAATCCTATCGTATATTGTGTGACTTGAGAAGATGGTTGGTTGATTCATGTACAGTTTATTCATTGTGTTGTCACCGTACATAGCGACATATTTGTTTGTTACTAGTAAATATATGTTTCTCACTCCTAAATCTTCTCCTGTAATGATTTTCTTTCTCCTAGATTTTCTCCTACTCTCCTGACAGGCAAAAACTTCTCCTAACACCGCTGAAATTCTCCTGAATCTAGGAGAAAATCTCCTAACATGGCAACACTGCGGTGCGGTCGGCGCGGCGGCGGACCGGTCGGGCGCTGCGCTGGCTGTCATTCTGACACTTGCTAGTGTTGCCATATGGTTGTCATAGATCAAATCGTCGCCGTTCTGGCAATAGGTCGTATGTCAACTTTTACCAACTTTTCAGGAGACAAAAAAAACATTATAACTTTGTCCTGGTTAAAACACTTTGTTAACAAGAAATGCTGTGTTTTATGTACACAAACAATAAATTGACATACGATTTATTTGATATTGAAAATAGTCTCAAATGTTGACATACGATAATTTGCATGACGTGGTGAATGAAACTTGTGTGAACTGGAAACAATTGTATATTCGTTGTTTTGGCATGGGAGGGACCCATGCCAAAACAACGAATGTGGAATTTTGGCGAAAATGACCTTTTGATGTGTAGTTTCATTAATTTTTATCAAATCTTTGCAATGCCAAAGTCACGAATCTCTCAATATCGGTACTCAGAGATATTTCGTTGTGAAATAATAACGAATGTGACTTTTTTCGATTTTACTGTGCCAAACACACTAATGTATATTATTTGTGAAATAATTCTAATATAATTTAGAAGTTATTTAATTTTTGCCATGCCATAATCACGATTTTGTAACATTGGTTAATTTAGCACTGAAAATAAAAGGCAAATGTCTCAAAATGACCTTTTTGCACATTCGTCGTTTTGGCATGGGAGGGACGATGTGTAAAAACTAAATCTGGTTGGAGTGGTCATTTTCTTGCTGCCCTTCGGATTGCGTGACTATTAAAAAGTCAATATATCGTATGCCAAATTGTAGGTCATGCCGTATGGGTAACATGCATGCGCATATGGGTAACAATATATCGTGTGTCGTACTCGTGACATACGATAAATTGTAGAACCAAATCTCAGTGATGCCAACATACGATAGATTTGTTTGGGCGCCTTTTAAATTTTTACTCTATAGTTTTAGACATTGCCTATATGCAATGATTTTTTCCCTTTCAAATGGCACTATAAAAAGAAAATCCAAAATTTTTGACATTATGACCTATTTAATGTATAGTGTAAAGGGTTAACAACAAAGACATTAAACCCACCAATAAAAGATAGGTATTACAAAATAAAATAGAAATTAAAACAACCTATAACATTTAAATTACCATCTAAAACAAAACAAACAAATCTTAAAAATAATTAACTTCTCGAGACTGCCACGATCCGCGTTGAAGAGGTCGACGAGAGGAAAGTTCCCATGACGGCGTTACCTCGCTGCACCGGCAGATGATTCGTTTTAGGAGGTTCGCCCGGGCGCATATTTCCAAAGTTTAGTAGGCGAGTTGCTCTGATTGTTCGTTCTCAGTTTGGCGGGAAATTTTAATTTCCCGGAATGGAATGGAAAAAAAATGACGAAGTAATACGAACTTGAAAGTGTACATGTTGAAAGGAAACTTCCTTATTTTACTACATCGGTATTTTCGTAGGTAGGTAAATGTACTTTCGGCTTAAACTTTAGTTAGTGCTTAGGTTATTTAGGTAGTTACCTATAATAAATATAATATGTGTGGTGCGCATTTTTAATCACTTTCGATGAATTTTTCTTCGTCATTTTTCCAGTTAATGTCGTGGTTCGCAAGGTGAGCTGGATTTGGCAGTATAGTGTAGGTATCTGCTTTGCTACTTTACCCGGCAGACACACCCTTCTGATTTTCTAAGAAAAATATATACCTACCTTTGCTAGCTGGCTTAAGTGTAGGTAGGTACCGTGTGGGGGCCTATACCATATTTAGTAATTCTGTGCCTATAGGTAGGTAGGTACCTACTAAAAATAATAGGCCTACTTCCTACATCTCTTCCCTTCCCATACAATTCCCATACATGTGCTGTGCACGAGATGAGATGCCGTGCGCTAAATGCCGACAGGATAGACAACTCTCACCTTGGCATGGTCCATCCAGTCATGCAGGACTAGATACTTGCCTCTCGATAAGTTACCTATCTTGCCCTAATACTTGCTAAACGTGGTGTTGTGCTGTAATTTACCCGAGTTCTTGCAGCACAATACTGTTTACTCCCTTTACCCAGAATGGCGGGATAATACAGCCTGATGGAACACTTACCTGTGTTGTATGTAGGTATATTCAATAAATCTTTGACATTTACCCACTTGTACCTACTAGACTAGCTCTTGAGACTTCAAAATATAGTGTAAGTAAGTACCTAGGTACCTGCCTAATACTTACCTACAGTACAGGCAGGCGCAGGACCTATCTTTATCTATCAAGCATGTAACTATGGCTTCTATTCATACCGATTAGTTACCTACATAAGTCTTGTCCCCCAATATTCGTCGCCCCTGCCACTTCCACCGGGGTGTGGCGCGACGTGACGATGTCGAAGAGGGCTCTGCGTGGTGCTGTCATGGCGGACTGGCCCCCTGACGCGGGACTGCCTGTTCTGAAGTCATTCTAATCGCAATAACTGTTGCAATCTCAATCAATATTATTTTGTGCTTTCAAAAGTAGGGAAATAGCTTGTCAGCTTACATAGGTTAGAAATGGTCCATCCAAGCTGGTATTGTATGTACGTACCTACTTAAAGTGTTATTTTATTTAATAGATTTTTTCATATTCTTTTTAGCGTAGAATAAATATGTCTTAGATTTAGAATTGTATGGGTGACTATGGGAAGAAAAACGGGGAATTGGATAACGGAATGAAGTCGAAATACCTCTAAATAACGCGGCGTTTAAGTAGTATTACGAAGTATGCTGTGGTACCACCTACCGTCTGTACTACCGTAATCTATATAACCGGAATTATTGCGCCGAATTTGTGCTCTTAAAATATTTCGAGCAGTTACGACCTATTCTACTTAAAATTGCTGATATTGGTATTGTCGCAATCCCGTCTTTTACATCTACAAGGATGGGATTTGATTTTTGTTTTATGTCGATACCTATTATGTACGATACTTACATAACCCAATTTCTGCAGCTGGCAAGTAATTTTACAATACCTAGATAGTTTTTATTAAAACTACCTACTACGAAGGCCGAATATAATGTTTGATTTTGGGACTGATATTTAGATAGCACAGCAGAGTTCGACAGTTCGGTACGTTCTTGAGCGGGAATTATAAATGTTTATTTATTCAGTCAATACCGGTAAGTGAACTAAAAGATTAGACTAGGCTGGACTGTAGGGAGATAAAATGCATGGGAGACGGGAGTTTTCATTCGCTTAGGATAGTGATATTTGCACGATACACTAAATGTTATTTACGCACATGCAGTGCAGTCTAACGTATCAGCACATGAAGTATCAGTTTATGTCTTCACAATCCATGTATATATTACTATATATTACATGCCACGCTGTATTCTCTATGTATATACCTTTTTTTTTATCTAATCCGGTATGGGTGGCTGAGTCGCAGGGGACAAAGCGCATGCTACGACCAGCCAATATCACCTCCGAGAAGGTAGGTGCCATACCGGAGACTTCCCTGGATTGCTGGCTAGACTAGACTAGAGGAGAACACAGGCGAGAATACTATGCGGCCATCGGTACCTAGTGGCAAACATTTTAGTAAAGTAGACTAAGTGCACATTGAAAAAAAATTCCAGTATAGTTTCTTGCCAGTTGTTCTTCGCTGCGATAATCGAACTGGCGGAATGTTACATTGTAAATACTCGTATGACAAATCTGAGCGCAGTGTATACTGCCAAGAGATGATAAATAAAAATTAATAACAATTCCGTCAGTCGGGTAAGCAAAGTAATCGGTTTTGTGCTATAAGGACTCACGTAAATCATAGCACAGCACAACACCGAAAATTAGTTAGTGCAAGATAAATTATCAAGCTGCAAGTACCTACTTAAGCACGAAATTTATCTAGGTACTGCATGACTCGGGGGAAGGACCGGGCAAGGTGAGAATGGGCTATCCTGTCGCCCTTTAGCATAGCATGTTGTTCTTATCACTTAGTCGTCGAAAGACTTATACGGAACTTCAGTAAAATATCTCAAAACGTAGGTACTATTTCTTGTTCAGCTCTTTCCATAGCACTATGCCTCCCTCTCTCGCACCCCAGGGACCATTATCTAGCGCAAATTATTTCTTTTTAATGTTAAATCACGTACAAAGCCTCGCCACATGCAGCTCCCCCCTCGCTCCCCCCTCCCGCCGTCGTCGCCTCCCCCGCTGGGACCAGGGGGGCAGGGGGACGGTCGTCTGAATGACGGCCGCCTACGTACCAATGAAGTGTCTGGGCGGGGTGCATAGGGTAAGAATATTAGGTACCTACCTACCTATTGCATACAATATATGTAGGTATTATGTTATTTTTTATAATCATACATACAACATTATGGTATAAGAGACAATGAATTGCGTATATTCCAATCATATTTAGAAAATAGAGCTCAAATATGTGACGTCAATGGCTTAAAATCTAATGTAGAATCAATTACAATGGGTGTGCCGCAGGGTTCTATCCTGGGACCATTATTGTTTCTAACATATGTTAACGACATCTCGAGCTGTATAACAGACGATATAGAGATGGTAATGTTTGCAGACGATATCTCAGTTGTACTGAAAAACAATGATATAAGTAAACTAAGAGAATCCTTTTTAAATGTACTAGAATCTCTAAAATCATGGTTCGAATGCAACAATCTATTACTAAATGTTAACAAAACTAACATTATGCACTTTGCTCTAGGTACTCATAGACGTAATAACACTGATGCCATATTAAAAACTGCAGAAAACTTGTCATTAAACCTTGCTAATGAACTAACTTTTCTTGGGGTAATATTTGATAAAAGTTTTACTTGGAAAGCCCACATAAACTCTTTAGCTGGTAAGTTGAGTTCCGCTTGTTATGCTATAAAAAAAATTAAAGAGCTATGCGGAACTCATGCTGCAAAGACGGTTTATCATGCCTATTTTGAGAGCATCATGTCATATGGCCTTATGTTTTGGGGAAATGCAGCAGACTCAAATAGAATATTTTTATTACAGAAGAGGGCCTTGCGGTACATCCTAAATATGAAAACTAGAGATACTTGTAGGACAGCGTTCGGGGAGATAGGAATCATGACTTTACCAAGTGCATATGTTTACCAGAACATATGCTATGCCAGAAAATACATTAATGATTCCTCTCTTAATTCCGACAATCATAACTATGATACACGGTGTAAGAATAATGTACAACTAATAAGACATAGATTAGCTAAAACCTCAAAAAGCTTTATTTGTAATAGTGTTAGATTTTATAATAAACTGTCTTTTAACATAAAACAATTAGATGATAATAATTTCAAACGACGGATTAAATTAATGTTAATTGAAAAGAGTTATTACACTATTAAGGATGCATTAACTGACCGTAATTTTATCTAAGAGTTTGACTACTGTTTTTTCCACTAACAAACTTTGACAATTTGACATTTGGATACACTTTGTATCATTAAATTTTTTTTTATATGACTTATTACATCTCTTTGTAATAAATGTAAACTAATTTTTATTTATTTTTTGACTTGATATAATATGAAGTATCAAAATTGACGATGGCACTATACACCAGATATAGGTAATTTAAATAGGCAGTGTGGTCAAATTCTTCAGTATTCATGGTAGTATGGGTTAATTATTTGTAAGTTACTATAATACTTATAAGGTACTAACAAAACATTGTGACTTGCGAAGTTTGTTTGTCAGTTCTTCTTCGCATTGAATTTAGAACTGGCGGAATTTTCGACATGTCCAAGCGTAGGTTACCTACCTATGGATGAAATTATACAATAAACAATAAACAATAAACAATACATACATACATATCACACACGCTGAATTCCGACAATCGGGGTAAGCAGAGCAATCGGTGTTGTGCTGCAAGAACTCTAGTAAATTACAGCACAACACCGACCACCACGTTTCGCAAAGTATTCGAACAAGATTCAATTCGAGCAAGTAAGGCACGAAGATCCACCTGCTGTGCTGCATGACTCAGTGGAAGTACCGTGCCAAGGTGACGGGTGGCGATCCTGTCGCCCTTTAGCACGGCATCTTGCCCTTATCCCTTAGTCGCCTTTTACAACATGCATGGGGAGAGATGCGCTATATATAGGTATCAGTATTTATTTGAGATATTTTATAGTTATTCTTTTAATACTATTCGTTTAATGTGTGGGACTGTGGGACAGAGAGCCTTATAAGATTTGTGTGTAAGCATATGCCCTAATTAGTGACCCTAATTAGATCGAGAAGGCCGTATGTAAGCCGCAATTATAATATTTTTTAAATTAAATGTTACTATATTACATACTGGTAGACTGATCTTAACACCTGAAAATACAACAAACCACCAAACTACAAATAAAAGTATTTGTAATGTGAAATACGTTTTAATTTTATCTTAATAATATAATGGAATGGACATCAAAATGACATACCTAACACAAACAAAGCATGAATGAGGAAAAAGGGATCAAAGCCAGACACAGTCAGATAAACCCACTGTTTAATTAACATACACCCTTCTAAAATTAGAATTTCCTGTTGCCATAGGGACATTCTACAGATTCAAGGAAATTGTTTTTTTTTTACATTTATTTAAGTATTACAAATTTTAATATTATAGACACACAGTTACATCGACTAAAAATACACAACTTTTTATTTCACCAATAAGGGCCTGATGATGTCCAATAAACACGTCATGTTATATCCTTGGAGTGTTTTCCATCGTTTGTTACAAACTATGTACAAACAAACAGACAACACAAGGATCCTCGCATACAACGAACGCACTTAAGAGGATAATGCTGGACGGCATGAAAATAAATATCCAGAAGCGGCATGGCGTGAACTTTGTCGTGTTACCAGCATTTGATCGGCGTGCACACCATTCGCAGACAACATTACTGAGGAGTAAACAAGTTATTGTAGACCAGCGGTTCCCAATTTCAAGTATTTTAATCGGCACACGTCGCCTTAGCGAATTTTTAGAGACCCCTGAGTAAAAGGTCTAAATAAAACAATTTTCATATGGTTGTTATTTTAACATAGGTAATAAATAATGTTGTTTATCCATCGTATCAGTCATTTATTAAGTTCTTTTTTATTCTTTCTTTAATATTAGGTGCTTACCTATGAAATTGGCGTTTCTACAAACTGGCCACTTTGAACGTGGCAAACTTTTTTTTGCGTAGGAATTCCAAATTCAAATATTTTCTGTTATAAAGGCAAATTATTCTTTTTTCAAAATCAGTTGTTCGTTTGTTTTCCCACCGTTCGGTTTTTTTTTACATCGCTGATTCTGTGACCTGTGACCATGGAAAAATTTAAATTACGTGTTATTTTCGAATATGAATTCCGTCGCGGCACCAACGCAGCACAGACGGCACGCAATATCATCGACGTACCAGGTACCGCAAGTGAACGCACTGTGCGTTTTTGGTTTGATCGCTTCCGTTCTGGAAATTTTCATCTCAATGATGAGCCCCATGGCCGACCGGAGACGAAAGTCCATAACGATGAATTGAAAGCCATAGTTGAAGCAGATTCTGACGATTCGAGGCTGACTTGGTCCTATTTTAATTTGGTCAAGATCGGATTGGAAAGCGATTCCGCCGAGTACAATAATAGCAAAAAATTACTAAAAAAAACTGTGAAATAAAAAAAAAGTTTTAAAAAACATAAAACCGACTACCTAAAAAAACTATTTAAAATTGTTTGATTTTTTCTATATAAAACGCCAATTTCATAGGTACGGACCTAATATTAGAAATCACAATATAATACGAAATATGTGTCAATCAACCATTCATCATTGGAGATAATTTTCACTAATAGATGAGATAAGTGGGACTTTCTATTTACTTAAGATTGAATAGGTAAAAGTGCCCATTAAGTGCGCCCATGCGCACACCTTCTCTTGAGCTTGCGTACCTACCCCTGTTGTTACGTGTATCAATATTTGGGAACCGATATGGTGTCGATAGAAATTAATAGAAAATATTTCATTGCTCCAAGAAAAATTCACAGAAAAAAGTACAATATAAAATTTACATGAGGTAATTTACAAAGGCGGCCTTATCCATTTCAGAGATTTCTTCCTACCTACTTAGGTGGTTTTAGTTATATTCGTTTATAGTTTTTAATTCATTTCTTATTAGATTTAGTTACGATATTAATGTTTTGTAAGATATAATAACACAAAACACTTGATTTAGTAAAGTTCATGGGCGACTAATTAGAAAATATTTGTGTGAAAACGGATTTTCACAGTCAAGGCACCAGTCTAGATTAACTTGGAAAATAAAACATTATCTAAATAAAAAATTGCATTTAAATAGTTAGACTTCTCGACGTCCCTACAGTTCGCGAGGAGGTCCAATCTATCAACAAAAGCTACATGAATCGACTCCAGCACCACCCCAACAGACTGTCTGAACAACTCACCAAATAACCTATAGTGGACCTATCCAAGTAGGAAGGTTCGCTATCAAAATGTAGGGCTTGGCCCACTGGGTTCAATCCTCTGAAAGCCACAACAGATAATCAGAAAATCTGCTAAAAGTAAAAAAAAAAATTGGTTGTCTGTAAAGTTGGTTTACGGACGATAGTTTTACGTGATGATGTCATAAAGTAAATCGGTTCCGGCGGATATTTACCATGTAAAATTAATTTAAGTACATGATAAAGATGTGATAATAACTAATAAAAAATATGAGAAAATAACGACTATTAATTTTTGTTTAATTTATATATAAAAAACCTACATAACGCCATCTACATGTTCAACGTTGCAACAATTACCTAACTGCTAAATCAAGTATACCGCTGGCTGAAGTATTTAATTTAATATTGACGCTAGATGTGGACGCTAGATGTCGCTCCATGAAATTCACATACATACTGTTGAGAAAATTTGCAGCGATAAGTACACGGTCGATAGCCTGCGTGGATAACACGTCTGGACCCCTACCGTGCTAATTTTACTCGCACGACGAGTTCGAGCTGCGCTCGACTCGATCGGTCGCACGAGGCAAATTATTTTGGTACCGGCGTGCAGGTGAGTACGTATGCGAGTGTCGACCAAGTGACGAATTATCGATCGAGTGTCGATCTACCAGTCTTGCCACTATTACAATTTTTTTACTAAATGTATTATGCTACCTAGAATGCAAAGCGCTCATTTTGCTAGGTATCAAACGGTCAATATGGTATGTATATTATTTTTCAGAATCTTTATGTTAATTAAAAGAGAAAAAGAGTATTGACTAAGTTGAAAAACGCGTATATTGAACACCCCGATATTTAAGAGTAGCTATTTAGTATTAGTAAAAATTACATCGTGGCAACACACACGATGTTGGTTGTCGGTCGGTCAGCCAGCTGTGTGAGTGATGACGACATTCATTTTGAATCTCTTCCCCTCAACCCTCCGCCCTTCCTCCAGACATATTACCTAGCCACAAAAATACCCCGATAACGGTACTAACGAGGTGAGACCGCGGTGAAGTGCGGGGGAAGCGCATTTATTCGAGGCGAGGAGGTGCCTAGCCTATAATGCCTATATAGCAGTGTTGCCAACTTAGTGCTAGCGCCACTAGATCTGGTGGTTTGGAATCCCGTCTGGTGGCCAAATTTGCGATCTAGGGTCTAGTGCTGAGTATGGTGGTTTGAGCAGATTTTTTTAGTGGTTGTGCAAAAATTTCAGTGTTTAAATCGATGAATGTGGCGAATTAACATAAACAATCTAGTTTAGCCAAAGAGAAAGAATAGCATTCACCAAGGAACTGTTAAACAAAATTGGATCCAAATTAAGCTGCACCCATTTCATGCGAAGAAGCTGAGACGCTTTCTTCTTCAGAAGAAGACTAATCTCAAGGTGTTAGTGTTATTTTAGTAATATTATTTTGTATGTAACCATCTGTCCTGTGATTGCAGTGATAATAATTAATACGTATAATATATTGATTTGTTTGGAAATGATCGTACCTACTCTTTTATTTGAAGATCCTGAAAAGGACGTTTGACCGGTTTTTCATTATTCTAAAGATCAGACACAGCCTCAAAAACCGGACTGTCCGGTCCACGGACATCGGCAACCTTCCATGGTACATACATAATTATTATAATTTTTTTTTTCATATGTCATGATGTAATCCGGTATGGGTGGCTGAGTCGGAGGGGCCAAAGCACATGCTCTAACCAGCCAATATCACCTCCGAGAAGATAGGTGCCATACCGGAGACTTCCCTGGATTGCTAGCTATACTGGACTAGAGGAGAACACAACCGAGGTTGCTTGCGGCCATCTTACATCCAGTACGGTGGTACCAACCCAGTCGACTACAATTTGAGCCTACCACCTAGTAAGGGGCAAGGGAAAGGACCTACAGTTTTACACCGGTTCCGAACGGTGAAGCAGCGGGTGTAGGTATGCACGTAAATTTTTTTCGTCAGAAAAAACTCATTGGTACACGCCGCCGACCGGATTCGAACCTCGGACCTCCCGCATGAAAAGCCGATGCCCAAACCACTCGGCCACCCGCCGCTTAAATATTTTTTTAGGTTAGGTTCCCCTACGGTGCTTTCTGCTCTGTCCATAAACAAATTCTATTTTTATTTCTACATATTATAATTTTTTTATTTTTGAGTAGGTATTTCTGAAAATCTGGGGAAATTCTGGTGGTTTCGACTGGCGCAACTGGTGGGCGAGCTAAAAAAAAGTTGGCAACACTGCTATATAGATATTCCGACGGGTAATACATTGCTGTAGATACCTAACTATCTAAAAATAAATAACTCCTGTATGTACCTACCTATTATTACCATATTTGGTTATACATTATAGCTCCACTACCGGTCACCTATAAATTAGTTACATAGGTAGGTACATACTTAGGTAGGTACTGACAAATTGATATGAGACGTGTACTTAGAACACAAGACTTTATTACGCACTAACTACGGTACCGTGCGTGTGGGCCGGTCGGTATTAATAAGAATAGCCCCACTGCATCTCTCCCCGTGCATGTCATAAAAGGCGGCTAAGGGATAAGGACACGATGCCGTGCTAAAGGGCGACAGGCTAGCCACCTGTCACATTGTCACGGTCCTTCCACCGAGTCATGCAGGAGGTGGGTCTTCATGCCTTACTTGCTGCTTGATGTAGTTAGGTATGTGTAGCACAACACCGATTACTCTGCTTACCCCGATTGTCGGGATGATGGTCGGGATATAGCGTGTGATATGTATGATGTGATGTATGTATGTATGAACCTAGGTACAGACTTTATTCTTATTTTATTTTAGTGGTAGGTACATAAGTACCTACTTGTATTTTTTATCTATATTATTTGAGTAAATACTTAAATAAAATAAAGGAATGAACAACTTATAAATAAAATAATACATATTTAAATACCTCTCCACTAAATTCAATGAAAGGAATCGTTAATTTAACATATAACCAACTTTGAGATTTTCTAAATTATCGCAAAAGTTGATCAAGATCAATCGAGTGTTTGGGTGAGCGTATACGTCAAAATGACTCGAAGTTCGAGCTCACATTTCGTACGACGGTACCAATAACTGTCAAAATGTGGTAGATCGACGTTCGAGTTCGAGTAGACCACGTGACCGTTTCGTGCACTCACTCACTTGTACATTTGACAGCTACGACGCCGGTACCAATTATGCCTACTCGTTCATTTTGCTCGAACTCGTCGATCGAGTAAAATTACCACGGTCGGGCTGCTGGTCAGTGATGGTGGCAGGGACCGCGGGTTCGAGCCTCGAGGCTCGCAAAAGACGGAGAAATATATTTTGTATTTTCTCCTATTGTATATGCCTCTCTATCGCGCTCTCGCTTGCACACACAGGTTTAGATGGAACGTTACACTTCTTCGTGCGTGCAGCCTGTGTTCATCAATTTATAAGACGTGACATCATCACGTCAAAAAAAACTGATCGCAGATGGAACAATAAAAAAAAATCGTTATAGCCGTTTCAAAGAAACTATATTGCTCAAGAATTGCTCACTTTTAATGCACATATTTAATGAATGATAGTTACGTAATAGGATTATCTATAAATGATGCACAACGTGAAAAAAGTGGGACGGAGATTAATATTATAATATTTACCTATTGTGATTTCATCTTTGTCTTTGTACAATCTTCTTTCACATCCTCTACAGATGCCCCTTCTAGTTTTAGTTCCAAAGCTGGACGGATAGATAGGACAGGGAGGGAGACGTTTCGAGAAGTTTCGAGAGAGAGAGAAGGATGCGATGTGCGCAGTCATTTTAGATAACGAACTGGGAAAGTTATTATGGCGCTCGTCTTGAGTGCATACATATGCATTATCTTTTGCAATTTATGTTCTGTGGTGGCATGAATTTAGGTATAGTGCCACCAAGAAGTTATGATGCGTGTGAAATATGCGCAACTATCTGCATTCCTAAGAAGGGACTTGAACTTTCGATCGAAAGTTTGTCGATAATTAGGTTATTTATTAGGTCATACAATTTATCGACAAAGTTTCAACCGAAAGTTCACATCCCTTCTTAGGAATGCAGATAGTTGCGCATATTTCCCACGCATCATTACTTCCTGGTGGCACTACACCTAGACCTACCGTGCATCTCTCCCCCCCAAGTACAGTCACAGGTCCTTCAAGAGGGACGTTATAGGCACCTGTTAGTCCGGCATGGCATACGTGCGCACCGTTAGCACTTGTACATGTGTGGAACGATATCCCATGTCGCGCTTGGTATAAAAAAAAAACCTAGGTACCTACTAGATAGGTAAGTAGAGTTCCCGGCAGAAAATAATGCGCGTCGAGCTTTAGAAAGAGACCATCCGGTTGTAGGTATGTAGAGCGTCGTCTCTGTCGCACGATTTCGCAGGTATCTGTGCGAAAGGGACGACGTTGTACCTACAGCCTTATTGTCTCTTTCTAAAGCTCGACACGCAATAATTGCTCCCGGGAACGTAGGTACCTTCCTATAAAGAATTCGAAAGAACATCAACTCGAACAGGTGAAAGAATGTTTGTGACGCAAATATATCTCGCATCTTTATCAACAACAAATGAAAATTATACTTATACATTTGTAGATTATGTTGAGGACGAATCAATTGTATGAAAATATTTATATCGATGGCGGTTCTATATAATTTAGAGGTGCTTTCGAAGTTACAGGTATATTTTAGTTCTTTAAGAAAAGTTTGTGTAAGAAATGTCCACTTGTCTACGTTATTTTTGATAATTTGTGTTATGTTTTGGTTTTTTTGCTGTTTTGTGAGTATATTATTTGTATGTATATAGTAAGTATAAGTAATTGCACTGTAAGTTTACCACAATAAATAAAAAAAAAATGTTTCATTCTTTATTATTTTATTTATATACAATTTAAGTACCTACCTATTCTACAGTGGAGGTATAAAACTATACGGCACGTAGAGGAATCGCTGATAGGTAGGCAAAACGAAGGCCCAACGGCTCCGAATTCAGCTGCGGTACGTTACCCTCATCAGCAGTCAGCAGTCACGGACAGGGCACGTGACCCGCCATCAGATATCTACTCCGAGCGAGTTACCTAGGTATCTACATCTGCATAAGTAAGTATGACACTTAAGTGTCATACCTGTAGTGCACATCCGCAGTAACAAATTTATATATATCTGCATCATATTTCGATTCTGTAATTTAGGCCCACTTGCACCAACACAAATTTAATATATAAACCAGTTTAACTCGTTAAGCTAGCACCCGTTGACTGTGGGAACCGCGTTTAAATCCATAACTCGCTACTTAACTTTAAACTCGTGTTGGTGCAAGTGGGCCTTAAATTATTTTCTTTAATTAAAGGTACACAGCCATTGGAGGCTGACCTCGAGGCTGACCGTGCGTGGTCCGGATTCCACATAAACTGTAGGTACTAGGTGCCTTCCCTTCTTACCTTATTATTACGCCCGGGTTGGTTTATACATAAAAAAAAATATTCCGGCCAATTACGCGGTGAAACCTCGGTGCGTGAGTCCGACTCGCACTTGGCCGGTTTTTATGTCTAATTTCAATTAAAGTATGTTATAGCCTTTTCAAACATCAAATATAATGTTGATTATATAAATTTTTTTATCTGCCGACGACAATAGGTCGAAATATCATGAAAAAATTCCTAATGTGCATAATATATATATTTTAAACATCAAGAAACACTGAATTCCTATCTAATAAATATATTCTTTATTTATTATATATTTATATAAAATAAAATAAAAAATAAAATAAATATTGTATGCAATTATATGCACGCTTACCTTAGTACGAATATGTGCGATCGAAACTGTGAACGATAAATCGCAGCATGCTTTACATAAAAAGTTCATATTAATATTCAAAGCACGTCTTCACGTCGTCGCCGCCCCCGCCCACCCGCCGCCGCCGCCGCCGCGCCGCCGCCCCCGGGCCGGGGGTGGACCACCGCTTGTCTTGTCGGCGAATTGTGATGCAAATGTGACGGAGAGACCCGGTGGCAACCCTCACTATTGTTGCCGATTGCTCGGGGAACATGTACTCGGAAGTTGACTCCTATTTAGGTACATATAGGTAGGTACCTAGGTATATTAGGTAGATAGGTTTTTACCGTGTGGGGCCGGTACTTTAAAAGAATAGCCCCACTGCATCTCTCCCCGTGTATGTCGTAAAAGGCGACTAAGGGATATGACTCCCTTCTTATATTACTAGGTGGTACGGTTTAATCCGCCCGGCTTGTCCATCAGTTCAATAAAGCACTTATAAAGGACCCTCACACATACAGTGACAAAGATGTGTTCCTCTGTTTCCAAAGCAATTTCTATAAATTTGTCCATTTCAGAGCTGTTGCAGTACTTGCAGTGTATTACTGAGTTATCGATGTGTATGACAGATTGCGAATAATTCTGTACCACTTCAAACGATTTTGATTATTCCATTTCGATTATTCTTTTTTATGTGATATTACTAAAAAGAAAGAAATAAAAACTGTTTTAAAAAACAAAACACCGACTCCGATGAAATGACTTTTCGAAGTCGGTGCCAAACCCAACACAAATAAATCTGAACATGACTTGCCAGCAATAGTTTCTCAAGATGTGGATGTGATGGTTATCCTGATTGCTCTCAGTATGCCATACCCATACCCAACACGGCCTCCATAAAATGTTTGTTTGGCACCGATTTCGAAAAGCGATTTCATGCCCACATATTTCCCACCAAGTACAGTCTCGGGTTCTTTAACAGGGAGCGTGAATGGGCACCTGTCAGGCGTCGCTAGACACCTTATAGGTGACTCGGCGCCATATAAACCTCGACGCTATCAAATTAAATCAGTAGTGCTACGGTAAATTAATTTCAACTGTGGCACTACCTGTATTAAATCAGTAGTGCTACGGTAAATTAATTTTAACTGTGGCACTACCTGTATTAAATCAGTAGTGCTACGGTAAATTAATTTTAACTGTGGCACTACCTGTATTAAATCAGTAGTGCTACGGTAAATTAATTTTAACTGTGGCACTACCTGTATTAAATCAGTAGTGCTACGGTAAATTAATTTTAACTGTGGCACTACCTGTATTAAATCAGTAGTGCTACGGTAAATTAATTTTAACTGTGGCACTACCTGTATTAAATCAGTAGTGCTACGGTAAATGAATTTTAACCGTGGCACTACAGCTAGTAGTGCTACCGGTAGTGCCACGGTCAACGCGCGATTTTTTTCGGGAGGAATGTATGCGGAATGGTCTTTTAGTAATATAGATCAGTGGTTATAGGAATATGAAATAAGAAAGTCAACAAAGATCTCATAATAATTCAACTAATTAATTATTTATATTAATTTATTAATGACTTAATAATGTTATTTATTAGATACTTATTAACTTATGTATGTGTGAAATGAATGAGAATATAGGTACGGTTTTGCACGATAATAATGACAGAAGGTGGGCTTAAAGCTTACAGGCATTCTCATCAGTCATGCCTGTGGTTGTGAGTAAGGGCAGTGTGAAATAGCGGTCTGGTCAAATCAATACGAATTTATTTAACGTTTATGAAATTGCATAAATCTTCAAAAAGTCTAACAAAGGTCCCCAAAATAAATCCCCCAAGCTGCGCAATTTTAAAAGTTAACCGAAATGTTAACGAAATAAACGAATTAAATTTCACAAAATGCGAGATCTCATCATCAGCGAGTCCGCACAATAGCGAGGCACTGCCGCCTCAGGTTACACCCTGAGCCGCCACGGCGCGATGGTAACACGAGAGCCTTCCTTACAGAAACACTTTTGTAGCATTTCGGTTTGATAATTTCTAAATGAGGGTGTCGTTTTCTAACCGAATCCGATTATGAAATTATATTGTTGTTGTCAACAAAAGGCGCGAATAAAAAAAAATATAACATCAGACATCACATTGCTGGTTGCCTTGTCTCGTATAAATTGCAACAAAGTTAGGTACTTATAAATATATAAATCTTATTGTAAGTTAAAAGCAATGAGATTAAAATTGCCTTTGGACAATTTGGATCTCGCCACATAATTCATTTAAAATTTTCACAATTCTGTGAAAATTTTAAATAAATTCTGTAATAGATACCTACCTAATAAATAGATACCTACCTATTCAGGTAGGTATCTATTTATTATTATGGCGGATATCCTAAAAAAATATTAAAAAAAATAAAAAAGTAGAAAATGAAGGGTTAGTCCCCATAAAAGAAACCTGTATTTTTTCTTCAACTTTTTTTGTTTTTTCTCTATCGTAAAAACGGCATTACATACAAGCGTCAAACTTGGTGTGATTATAGTGCAAGATCAAGTAACAACAAAACAAAATAAATAAACAACAAATAATAAAAACCTGCCAAATGTGAGTCGCGCACCCGAATTGAACGAAAGAAATCAATGTATTTTTTGTATAAAATACATAACATAACACAAAAACGATTGTACGGAAACCTCGGTGCGCGAGTCCGGCTCGCACTTGGCTGGTTTTTTTACGGTATGTAAATGCGAAGGGTACTTAACAATTCTGTCACCCCAGTGCCTGGATAAAATCATAAAAAAATCCTTCTGGGGTCGGGACTAGAATCCAAGCGCCTGCTCCGCGCCGCCGCGGAAACTGTCACTTCACCGCTCGTTTTTTGCCGCCATTCGTCCAGCCAGGCAAGCGTATCGACAGCAATGGCGGTGCGCGGCGCGGCGGGATGCAGATTTTTGCATCAATATGCACGAGGGGGCTCGTTCGGAGGCCGAGCGGCGCTGCGGGGGCTCCGGGGAGTCTAACTACGTTACTGTCGCACTGCTACAGTATCGGAGAGCCACTCGTTACCTACTTGACTGTGTAACTTCGTTTGTGACTGCCGCACGCTCGCTCCCTACCGGCTCCCCCCCCCCGCGCGCTCGCTGCTTGCGACACACGAGTTTGTGCGGCGAAACTGTATTTTTAGGTTGACTTTATATACATACAACTAAGTACATAAGTAGGCCAATCCAATTTATTTCTCGGAAACTGTTCTACGGATTTGGATGAAATTTTGTATTTCGATAATGTTTTACTTACCAAGTTTACCTAGGTAGGCCTGCCTTCAAAGAAAACCCGTTTAAAAAAAATTTACTTATTTCCTATACCTACCTAATCTATATTCGTTCATTAGTTAGTTGTCTATAATAGGTAGGTTTTACCAGCCTCCTCGGTAGCTCAGTGGTGCGGTCGGCCGACTCTCAGTCGTGATCATAAGCGCATCTGGGCGCGGTCAGTACTTGGATGGGTGACCGCACGACCGTTGGAGGGTGACCGTGGTTTGGATTCCACGTATAACAGTACTCTTTTCTATTCTGTGGTATAACTGTAGGTCTCTTCCCTCTTACCTTACTAGGTGGTAGGGTTTAACACAGATTATATCAAAGGAAACAATATTCGAATGAGACTAGAAGATTTTCTAGGTATAGTGCAACCAGGAAGTTATGATGCGTGGGAAATATGCGAAACTGTCTGCATCCCTAAGAAGGGATGTGAACTGTCGGTCGAAAGTTTGTCGATAAATTGTATGACTTAATAACCTAAATTATCGACAAACTTTCGATCGAAAGTTCACGTCCCTTCTCAGCAATGCAGACAGTTTCGCATATTTCCCACGCATCATAACTTCCTGGTGGCACTATAAGTGGTCGAACCATTGAATCACTAGGCTAAAATACTGATTTAGTGCTAAACTATTGATATTTACTTACGTATTGCAATTACCTACTACTTATTATTATTAGTAAAGTTCCAGCGGGTTCCAACGCGAGTTCAGATTTTTTCATTTTGCTTGAAATGATCAGACAAAGGGGTAAGAAAATGTTGATCCGCGAGTCGGATGGCGAGCGTCCGGGCGCGCGTGTGTCGCTGCTCCCCGCGCTTCAATTCCCGTCAATGGGCCTCCATTGTGCCCTGTCGCTTATAATATTATGTCGCCCCAACAAAAAGATTTATTTAAAATGTTATTTTACACCGAGTAGGTGGGCGACTGTTCGCGAGTGCCGGCTCTCTCGCCAGAGTAACTACTCGCTATTGTGTCCTCTGTTTTTATGTCATTTTCAATGATGCCATGAATGCAATGTCATTTTCGTCGCGTTCGTACGCTGATGTTGAGAGTGTCGTCGGGTTTTTGCACGGATGAAAAATAACTATACTATTCAATTTGGAAATGGTAATAAGGGTAATAATTTGGTAAGCGTATAAAATATTAGTTAGACAAATTGATACATTACCAAATATATTTATATATACGTCAAATAAAGTCCTCTCGATTATAGGTGCCGCGAGGGGGGGGGGGGGGAGGAGGGCGGGGTAAATGTCCCTTTTTTCACTTTTTCGCTCGTAACTCTAAAACCGTACCGGAAGTCGATATTACTTAGTAAGTAAAATGGTCTTGTGTAGATATATATCACAGATCAGCAATCGGCGGCCATTTTTAACCGACTTCAAAAAAAGGAGGAGGTTCTCAATTCGACTGTATTTTTTTTTAAATATCAAATGTTGATGAA
Organism: Nematopogon swammerdamellus; assembly: GCA_946902875.1. Classification (NCBI taxonomy): domain Eukaryota; kingdom Metazoa; phylum Arthropoda; class Insecta; order Lepidoptera; family Adelidae; genus Nematopogon; species Nematopogon swammerdamellus. The sequence goes on from OX336345.1 coordinate 19,284,689, forward strand.
GTGTCATCTTTGATGCCCATCATCCCTGAAACCGTTCCACTTTTAGCGAGAGATAAAAAAAAGGTAAAAATTCTCATTAATGACTAATTGAGATAACGAGTCGCCGAGTTTGAGTTATAATTGGTGAGTGACAGCTGCCGGTCACGTGATTAGGTTCGTTAGGGTTCCGCGGGCGCCTTGCGAGTGCTCGCGTGACGTCGTCGTGTCGGTGCCAAGTGCCGCCTCGGCTGGCTGTGGAGAGGTGTGAAGTGCCATGCCTCCCGCCAGCTCGCAGCGTCCTCTCCCCTCCCCGCGCGCCGCACCCCCGCACCCGCGGGACGTGTGGAGATGCGGCAAAACTTGGTTCATATTCACGGACGCCCTGAGGACTGAAAAATAATGGATACTTATGTGACGTTCGTACAGAATGTAGGTACACCAGCCAAAATTTTTTAACTAAAGTAGGCAGAAAATTTGACTTACTTAAATTATTTAATATTTTTACCTATATGTAGTAGGTACTTACTTACTTTGTAGATACTCGTATGTACCTATTTAACGTAAATTAACTTTAGTAGTAAGTTTTACTTATTTCATACAAACCTGTTTCGATTTCAATTTTAACTTTTACCCACCTGCTGCATGACTCGTTGGAGGACCGTGCCAAGGTGATAGGTGACTATCCTGTCGCCCTTAAGCACGGCATCTTGTCCTTGTCCCTTAGTCGCCTTTTACGACATGCACGAGGAAAGATCCATTGAAGCTAATTCTTCTTAAGTAGGTACCGACTGACCACACCCACACAAAAACTAATTTAACCCCAAATTTAATTTAAACCTATCCATGAATTGATAACACGCCTAGTTTATCTTACTTGCATGTCCGCGGTATCTTCGAATCTGACTGAATTAATCTCTTTGGACTGAATACATTGCTTAATAATATTGTGTCACTCTCTTTGGTGTCACGCAATGTGTTACTATTAGGGATGGGCCGACTAGTCGCCGACTAGTCGGGAAAGCCGACTATTCGGCAACTTTTGTAGTCGGCGACTAGTCGGTGACTAATCGGCAAATTATGCCGATTATAATCGGTTTATAATAAATGAAATAACCCCAACAATTTATGCCTATTTCATTATTTTTATTTCTAAAAAGTATTCAATCAAAAGTATCTAAAGTTGCAGTCTGAAAATATGTTCAAAGAAACAGTAAGGTAACATAATAGGAACTTAGGAATCTGTCAGTAATTCAGTATTTCATTATTCATGAATCAACAAAATATTTCACATAACATAACACAAGACCTTAATAACTTTATAAACCCGGGGGGGCCCGAAGACCTCCGAAAGACGAGTATTCGAATAATCGGCATTGCCGACTAGTCAGCCGACTATTCGGCAATTTGAAAACCGATTAGTCGGCTAGTCGGCTAGTCGTCAAATACCATAGTCGGCCCATCACTAGTTACTATATAACCTTACTTTTGTGTCAATTTGTATTTACAGAGAAATTACATTACACCAGTAGTGGAACAACATTCTGTAGCCGCGGGCAATAAATTAGCGGCACTGTGACAGCCCCGACAATGGGCACGGGAGAAAGGAAACAGTATTTCATTACAGGGGAGACGCGAAGCTGTCATTACTTGTACATCGGCCATATTTCATTAAAAGCACAAAATAAACGTCCAATGAATTGTAGTCCTTATAATATCTACTTCAAAGTTGAATTAGCGTTCGGAACTTGCATTACAAATGGAACTCTGTGAGATTGAAATGGTAATATTACTGACAGCTTTGCTCCGCCTGTTCAAACATGGCTGCCACTCCTCTATCGGTAAAACAGTGCGCCGCGTTTACAATATTGCTTCCTGCGATTAGGGCTAGATGGCGTTAGTTGGCTGTGTGGAAAACATTTTTTGTTGGCTGGGGCCACAGACTTCGCGGATCACCCCTTCTTAGTAGACAGAGGAGTTTTTCGAACTGCACGATTCACTAAATCGCTCGTGTCGCACTGCAAAGGTGTAGAACGAGCTTCCGGTGGAATGTCTTTCCCTACTCCGACAATCCACGGATCTTCAAATAGCCTTTCCTCAACGACATTAGCCGTCCCTCTGGATTATTGACAAAATTGGCTGCGCCTAAGGGTGCCTGAGGCTTCGACCTCGGTCGGGCACAGCCACCCAGTTCGGAAGCAATAAAAAAAACATACGGTGGTGTGTGGCTGGGCCCGAGATTCTGGTGAACGGTAGCCTTGAAGCCATTTTGGTGTTCTTTAGGTTATTAACTTATTTATTATGGCTTTTGGCCACGGCTTCGCTCGCGTGAAGTTCGTATTTAAAAAGAAGAAAGTAAGTAAGCCCGCTTTCTTTTCTTTCTTTCTTTCTTTCTTTCTTTCTTTCTTTCTTTATGTATTACCTACAGTACGCGGCGGTAAATAGGTAATGCGCGTCGGGCTTTGGAGAGAGACAGTCCGGTTATGGTGTAGAGCGTCGTCTCTGTCGCACCAACTCGCAGGCCTCTGTGCGACAGGGAGAACGCTCTACAAACGGACTGTATCTCTCCAAAGCCCGAAGCGCATTATTTACCGCCGCGTACTGTGCCTAAGCTAAACTGACGCGAATATGAAAAATAGAAACATAATACTCGTACAATATTCAAGTGTACAGTAGATAGATAGATAATACAGTTATAGCCACGGGCGTAGCCAGGTTTCGTTTTCGGGAGGGGTTTTAGAAAAAAAAATCAACGCGAATTATTTTACAAGATTTATTTTACATCATTCATTACAAAAAAATAAGTAATCTCCTATTTTGCCTTAATTTAGGTCCCACTAATCAGAGCTATGTCCGAATAGTGAAAATATAAGTATTAGGTTCAATTTGAAATGTCTTGTACATTTGTTATTTCGGGGGGGGGGGGGGGGGGGGGGGGGTTTGAACCCCCAATCCCCCCCCCCCCCCCCCCTTGGCTACGCCCGTGGTTATAGCTCATCAAAGCCGCCTAGTAAACCGGAAGTAGCGATAAGAGCTGCGTCTGCGCCGGAAGCCGCAGTCTGCTTCCGCTCGCTCTACCGGAACGCGGCGGCAAACAGCGCCATCTTGCGGAGTATTTATGTTATCGCGTAGACAACTTATTCGAAGTGGTCGTAGGAGGCACATATGTAATGCATATAAGTGTACTATATTGAACGATTGCAATAATATTAGGTGTTGCTACAGCAATTGTACTGTATGAAAATGTGGGAAAAGTATTATACTAAAGTAAAACTTTTATATATATATGTACATTGCAAAATGGACATCTTACACATCTTCTAATATGTTTCGACTGTTGTCGTCATCAGTTATGTAAAAAATTATAGATAATTAATTAAAATATTTAAATAACTTTTAACACAACTGATGACGACAAAGGTCGACGATTAGAAGATCTGTAAGATGTGTATTTATAAACGTCATATAAAAATATGAAAAAAAAAAATTTAATCCATTGTAACTTATGAACTGTGTTTTAAGCTTAAACTTTACTACACCCTAACTGGATTTAAAAAGAAAAAAAAGAAAGGTTGACTTAACTTCATCACTTGTATTGTGTGTAATCATCTTCATTTGTATCACTTGTAGTGTAGTGATCACTCACTCACTTGTACCAAGTATCAAGTCCGCCTTTGTGCACTCCTGTATTTCTTGTTTCTTGTCGTGTACTGTTCTTCCTTCAATTTGTGTGCAATAAAGAGTTTCTATTCTATTCTATTCTATCAATCCTCTAAAAATGCGTCTATGATAAACATGTGTGTCACGTCACCCTATCTCCTCTCACCATTCCAGCTAGTTCCTTATCACAACACTCAAATGATCTAGCAGCAATGCACAACGGTGAGTGCCCGCGCACGCGGTGCCACTGGCCACGGAAACCTATTGTGTGGGGTCACGTACGTAGCGGCTATTGTCCGACGGACTTGCTCCTAACTGCACGGGACTGGATGCAGTCACTATGAAGATTAAGGGGATGACTGATGGCGAAGGTGATACTGAAATCAATCAAATATTGCATAAGCATTTATTTGTCTCTTTATTTCAGCCAACTAGGGATATATTAAAAATGCATATTACTATCACAATCAAAAAATTAAATTAATACTAAACTAAACTACTTATAAGATAAAACTGACTAATACAATATAACAAACATACCTAAATAAAACAAAACAAACTTAGAAAGAATATAATAAATCCTCCTCTAGCCCTGGAGCACGAAGGGGGCATGGTGCATAGTCATCATATTATATTTTCTTATTGTAAGAGAGTTTGGATGGGTAGAGAGGTAAAACTAATGAGGGTTCCCATACAAGAAACGTGCTAAGAATCGATCAGTACATATTCACGCTACTAAATCATAGATGGCGCTACAGGTAGTTTGCAATGCAGACAGGGAAAAGATGGATATGGTTTTTTGACAGGTATGGTATAGTGGATCTCCGGAACCCTACGTGCGTGAGCAAATTTTTTTTTAGTAATATTTAGTACCTACCTTATACCATCCCTAATACCTATTATTATTTTCTAGAACGCAACAAATATACAAAATATATCATTCAAGAGTTCGAATTTGTTGCGTTTGCGGTTGAAACCCTCGTTCCGTGAAGTAGTGAAGTGAAGCCAAAAGCTTCTTGAAGAGGCTTTACCCTTTGCGGGTGGACGCAACTGGCGTCCCGCAATCAAGGGCCTACTTCATTCAAAGGGTAAGCCTTGCCATACAGCCGGGTAATGCCGCAAGTGTTCTGGGAACTTTTGAAAACGCCCGTTTTGATAGTTATTTTAATGTTTGTTAGGTAGGTTTTAATGCTTTATTTATTTGTATGACTTTTTTATATTTTCTTGATTAAAGTAATTTTCTAGTAATCAATAATTCTTTATTATTTATTCATCATCCATAGACGGTACACTGCACTGGGATTCGTCCTAGTTTAACATTTAACATTTTGCCAGTTCGATTATCACAGTAGGTCCACTTAGTTACAAAAATGTTTGCAACTGCCGAGTACGAGTACGAGTCATCACTATTTCTAAAAATTTATCACAAATTAATACGTCCATAGAAATAAATAATAATAATACATACTTAAAATGCATACTTAGTTTAAAGGATACCGTATACTGCCACCACCACCCGCATCTCCGAGATGGGGGTGGTGGCGGCCTAGGAGTCTAGTACCACCACCTATCGCTCGTAGCTTGCCTCGCGTTGTCTCGGAGAGCTCCGTAGCCACGGCCTGCACCCGCCCCGCCGCGGCGTGCTTGGAGTCTTGCCTCCCGCTACCGGCGGAAATTAACCGTTGTTAATAGATTTTATATTAATTGTATTCATGTTTTAATTAACATATTGGTTAATTAAATGTATTAATTAACATGTAAAATTAATATAAAATTGTAAAAATGTGAAATAAGAAATATATAGCAATAAAAATTAATACACGTACCTACATAGAAATAAATAATAATACGTATGTACCTACACAAATTATATACATCGTCGCAGTAAGCATTCTTCCAGCTATAGGTACTTATTCCAAATTTGTCACTGCATCGCATAGCAATCACCTTAGCCTCCAGTGGTCCAGAGAAGCTGTGTTTTTTCAACTGGACGTCTGGTCTGGTCCCCATTCTCTCGGCTCCGCGTTGGTCGCGAGTAGAGTGAGTACCTACTTATACAAGTGGAGGGCGCTCCGTATGTTTGTGTTATTCTTGTGGACCAAATTAGCTGTGAATGGAAGAGCTTTGTGGTCAGCGGTGTTTATTTTTTTACCCGACTGAGCGCAGCAAAAAGGACGGTAATGTTTTCATTATTGTGGATAAAAGGCGTTGAAGTGATATATTGTTCCGTAAAATATTCATGACTCTTTTATCAATACAGACATTTTATTTGATAAACATTTTGTGGAGACTGAAATGAATATGGATATCTGAATTTATTAAAAGAACATTTAAGTATATCTATTTATAATTTAATTCAAATTTTAGATATAACTTTTATTCATAATGTTTAGGATTGAGTATTCTAACGGACCCTATTACGAAGCCTATGCCGTCTGTCCCTCCGTCCGTCTGTCCTACTGTATCTTATGAACTGGTATGGTAGCCTGTTGAAATCCGTATGAAGAATCGTCCTTATGCACAGTATCTGCCATATACGACATGCATGGGGAGAGATGCAGTGGGGCTACTACTTGTTTTTGTACTACTCGTATTTTTCGAGAAAATCTAGGTTTTATACGTTAGGAAAGGGTCGCCAAAACCATTTCGAACATTTAAAAACGACCGTTTAATGGCGATTATCCCAAATAGAATAAAAATATTACTGATTTTTTTTTAACTTATTCAACGAGGAATCCCGTGGGGTAAGCAAATTCGATCAAACTGGGACACTCTGTATATTATACCTCATATAAAACATGTCCCAAAACTCAACGTCAAGCGGGAACCAGGGAGTAGGCCAGTTTATGAATACCAAGGGAAAAATAAGAAAAAAAAATCTGAATCATTTATTGTTTTAGAAAAAAATTTCACTGAATTTTTTTTTGGTAAAACTTCAGGCATTCTGGTTTTATTTGGGATAATTATCAATAGCAGAGTTATTTAGGCTTCCAATATAAAAATTTGATTTGCAAATTTGTAGTCGTAGTAGGTACCTAAAATGTCACTTTTCAACGTTTTTCAAAAAATGCTCATATCATAAAAAACAAATGACTCCGATTTTTTTTTCTTATTTTTCCCTGGGTAGTCATAAACTGGCCTACTCCCTGGTTCCCGCTTGACGTTGACTTTTGGGACACGTTGTATATATCCAACGCGCTATCTAACTATCTCTATAGATAATGTGCATATTATTGTTCTGTAGAAATGCTGTAAAATTCCACGAACTTCCTCGCGGTCGCACTCTCTATCTATATTACCAACGAGAAATATTCCAAGCACGCGTCTCGTAGCGTTCACAGCAATAATGGTAAAATTACACTGCAGGCGATTTGCATACCGACTCTATCGACGGCAGATCTTAATGTTGTCAATAATTGATACGTTGGTAGGTAGGTTACCTACCTACCTACCTTACTTAGTTACCACATGAGTCAGTGCCGGACTTGTAACTACTGTTCAGTTCTCAAGTATAGGCCACTTGACTTTCGCCGCCCGCCAAAACACAAATAACATAGGATAGGAGTATTACCACAGATTACTTAATAGTTACTTCGTAACAGATAAATCACTCCATAGAAAATGTTCCTACCTTCGGGCTTTAATAGCCTACTGTTTCACATCGCCAATCGCTGCGTGCGAAAATGTACCTTAACGATCGAGTGTAAAGTGTTTATTGCTTTGCAGCTGCGCGCAGTTGCGTGGGCGAGCGTCTATGTATACTTCGCGCGGCTGACGAATTTGTACTGAAAAAGACCGCCGGCGGCCCGTCGGGCGGTAGGTAGTTAGCGCGCGCAAGTACATATAGTGCGTGAGGCCTGGTATTACTAAGTCGCAATGGGGACTTAAAACCTTTACCCAAATGATATTTAGCATTTAATAGATCGAAAACTCTATCCACAAGTGACGCATGCTTGAGTATTGCGTCCATAATCGCGCGCGAACTTGACGGCTTACACCAAAACGCAAGTGTTATTTATTATTTAGTGCTTTCGGAAATCTGCCGCCCCCTGAAGTTTGCCGCCCATAGGCCGCGGCCTATACGGCCTAATGGGAAATCCAGGACTGATATGAGTAGGTACATGCCGTTGTGAAATAGAGAGATATCTAACGTTGTAGGGGTCGCATCAACTGTTATTGTTTCGAAGGAGTTTTTGTCGAAACCGCAACGATTTTATTCATCGCTTTATAATAATTATTTATTATTATTGAGCACACATGCACGCATATTGTGGAATCAATAAGGTAATTTTACTTTTAAAAAGATTACCTAGTAACTAAATATAATATACTTAAATATAAAATTATAAAACTTAACACACATATAAAACACATCAATTATAAAACTTCTGAATATTTCTCTGAAAAAAAAACAACCAAATGTAATTACTAATTACATAGGTACCTGTGTACCGTGTGGGGCCGGTACTTTAAAAGAATAGCCCCACTGCATCTCTCCCCTTGTATGTTGTAAAAGGCGACTAAGGGATATGACTCCCTTCTTATATTACTAGGTGGTAGGGTTTAACCCGCCCGGGTTGGTACCACCGCACTGAATGAAAGGTCGGTCGAAACGGATATGTAAATAGTTTGTGTTTTCCGTACAGTTCAGTGTAGCCGGCACGACCGAAGGGAAGCACTGACGTGGCACCAAGTTCACCCGGTGTTATGGGCTGACATCACGGATGTTGTAGGTCATGTAGCCAATCGTGTCAGTTTCCATAAAAAAAAAACAACTTCACTACCTATAACAAACATCTTACACAAATAAGTAAAATTTAAATAAAAAATAAAAAACCGTGCAGTTGCAGACGAGGCGGGATTGCTAGCGGTGCCGGGAGCAACCAACGAGATGTTAAAATGCCTAGGTAGGTAATGAGAACTTACTTCAATTTAGAGCTAACAACCAACAACAACAAAAATTCGGGTACGCAATTGACTGTACTGCACCGTTCGGTACAGATGTTTTATCTCACGAGCGCGGGTGAGCCATACTTGTAGTTGTATGTAATGCGTATAGACACGCGCTCCTGTCCTGTGTGCGTAAGTACAGCAGGTCTATTCTTGTAAATTCTGACAACGGAATCAGCGCTGTCGTGGCGCTGAGAGCCACTTACCAAAGCGGCTCTCAGCGCCACAACAGCGCTGATTCAGCTGTCAGAATTTACAAAAATAGACCCGCAGGTAGCGTTAGCAAACTCACACACACACAGGAGCGCGTGTCTATACGCATTACAACTACAAGTATGGCTCACCCGCGCTCGTGAGATAAAACATTCTGTAAAATAAATAACTTTTGCATTAACGTTTTCACCTAAAACGCAAATCTTGCATCTCACTTTCACGCGCTTCATAATGCGTGTGGAGGAATCAGTGAAGTCTTACCTTACTCGGCTCAAGTTTCCTGACAGTATAGATAGCTCTGAAGTCATTTATTAGATTAAAAAAAAACTTATATTAATAAAATTATGCTTATATTAATTCACAAAATACGACTCTCGACCATCCAACGGCTGACTGGAAGATATCTCTGTAAGCGATTGGTCCGTCTTTTTTTACCTCACTTAAATTATATTTACTCGTATCTTATATACGCAGTACTTCTTTCTGAAAAATGTTTTTGGTACCAGTAAATAATTTCTATCTATTTATTATCACACTTATGCACACACTTGTCTAAATAATTGAATCTGATTTTCAATAAAATGCATATCTAATGAATCAAATCAAGAAACATTCATATGCAGCGGGCCCTAAAACCTGTTTCACTTATTGTGTTTCTTAAGGCACCTATGAGGCATTACATTTTTCAACCAAACTTCATAGTTACAAGTCACATTAGTAATATTCCACCGATATAACAGCTACCACCCACCTTTTCACTAATCTCCCACAGGGTCCACCTCACTTCCTTCCCCGCACCGCCCCGCACTTCCCCGGTGGTTCCTTGTGTCCCTCCAACGCACACAAAACGAGGTTCGGCCGATGCGGCCCTTATTCCAAGTTTCGCAAGACGAAACATCGTATTTCGTGAACACTAGGTATGTTAGGTACCTACTTACAAACGATAGCAATAAGAAAAATATCAATGAAATGAAATGTCATGTCAGCCTCGGTAGCTCAGTGGTGCGGTCGGTAGACTGAGCGCGGTCAGTACTACTTGGATGGGTGACCGCTCGACCGTTGGAGGCTGACCGTGGTTTGGATTCCACGTAAAAATGTAGGTCCCTTCCCTTCTTACCTTACTAGGTGGTAGGGTTTGTCCCGCCCGGGTCGGTACCACCGCACTGAATGAAACGTCGCGACGTTACGTTACGCACCTAGTAAGGTAAGAAGGGAAGGGACCTACATTTACACGAACTGCTTACATAGCCGTTTCGACCGACGCGTCGGTCGAAACGGCTATGTAAGCAGTTCGTGTTTTCCGTACAGGGCAGGCATTCTCTAACATCTTACCGTCAACGTCGGTGACGCTGACTAGTTATATCTCTGTCTAGTTCATATAATTAGACAGAGACATAACTAGTCAGCGTCACCGACGTTGACGGTAGGACGTTAGAGAATGCCTGCCCTGTTCAGAGTAGCCGACATGAAATGAATGAAAGCACTGACATGGCACCTAGTTCACCGGAGTTATGGGCTGACATCACGGATGTTGTAGGTGATGTAGCCAACCGTGTCAGTTTCCATAAAATAAAAAAATTAAAAAGCAAAACCGGCCAAGTGCGCACACTACCTCATATACGAGTCTAGGTCCCAGAAGCTGCTGAAGAGTGCTTTGCGCTGTATGTACCGCGGCTGCGGTCGCGCAACTTATTATTGCCAAACCTATTTATAGTGAACTATTATGGTGATATGATAAAAACTATTTAAAAAAATATAAAAACCGCCTTCAAAAATGTATGAAATAAAAAAAAATAAATCGAACCCTAGAGTTGAAGGCGGTCGGTTATTTTTGCTTGCTTTAGCACCACCGCCTTCAACTCTAGGGTTCGATTTTAATTTTTTTATTTCATACATTTATAAAGGCGGTTTTTATATTTTTTTAAATAGTTTTTTATTTCACAGTTTTTTTAGTAATTTTTATTTGCTATTAATGTACTCGGCGGAATCGCTCGGCCTTCGGCCTCGCGATTCCGCCTCGCTTTCCAATCCGATCTTGACCAAAAAAAAATGGGACCACCTTGGAGCTAGACTGAACCGAACACAAAAAGAATCATCGAAATCGGTTCACAATTGGGGAAGATATTGCTGAACATACATAAAAAAAAATACATACAGCCGAACATAGAACCTCCTCCTTTTTTGAAGTCGGTTAAAAACGAACAGCAACACGAACTAGTCGACAAGTGCCAGAAGCCTTACTCACACATCGTGGGATGTTTGAAAACAAAGACGCAGATCTCCGGTGGGGCTAGACTAGAAGACGGCGGCGCTGCCTTATTTTCTACCGAAGAACAATTAAGACTTGAAAACTGAAGAAGAATTATAATGATTACGTTTAAAATGCAACGTTACATTTTACATTTACATTTACACATGACATTTAAATGCAACGATCATGTGCTATTTAGGATAATTCTGCATAATATAAACTACTAGCTGTGCCCGCGGCTCCGCCCGCTCTCATATTTCACTTTACTGCTAACCTCATAAGCCATTTAGCGTGATAGTAAGTAGCCTATAGTTGATGGGAAGAATCAAGCTATCCGTAGAATTTTTTTTTATTAAAATCGGTTCAGTGGTTCTCGAGTTATAAGCGGACAGACAGACATACACTCAGACACTCAGACACTCAGACAGAAAGCAGACGTTGGATTTTATTATAGGTAAGGAATGAATAAGGACATGATGCTCCTAAGGAAAAAAAAAACACATTTATGTGCAATATAAATGTTTTGAGAAGACATTTCAAATATTTTACTCTCTTTTCATCTTAAATAGGTACTTACGTACATGTGTTAGGCAATGTTTCTAGAGCAAATATCTCTAAACATGTTTCTTCAGTTGGAAAATTACTACGGAAAATTACTACTATCTGGAAAGTTTAGGTACAATTCGATAGGTAGATAAATACTTTCAGTAGGTAAGAGTAAAAATAAATGTTTATTTTTATATATTGTTCCGTTCCGTCGTGTGTTGGAGCCATGGATGAATAAATTCTTATAAATAAAAATTATTATAAATGAATAAAGTCTTATTGATCCATTGATTAACGCTACACAAATATGTAGGTACAGTTTTGTATAGGTACACATAAATACATATCTCACTAGATCCATCATGGATCTGGCCAATGGATCTACTGAGAATGATCCTACCATTCGCACTATGCGAAGTTTACGGTCGTACTTGGATTCGAGCTACTGTGGTGTAATGGGCGCGCCCTGCGATACTATCTCTGCGGAAACTATTAATATATTATGAAAATACACGCGCCACCACGAACACTCTTCACAAAGGGGGCTTCGACTAACGGTCTGAGTGAGCAAGCTATAGTTATGATGGTAGAAACAGATAAAGACACTTTTAGAATTGTAGGAAGCATTCGAATGCCTCGAACAAAATATACCTCTATTTGGGAAACCATGCAGATATTATAGATACGAATAGGTAAATATTTAGTTCGGTTGTGGATTAGTCCTCGGGAAATAATGTCTAAGTAAAATATAATTTAGGATGTTTCATAGAAGCAATTCAATCCTTGAAGTGGTGTGGTGTACCTCACGGAACTATTCTATCTCCGCTATTTTTTTATTATACCTACTATCTATATTTTAAAGATCTTTAGTGTGAAGGAAGACACAACAATAACGGCTAAAAACAGAATTAATATTCATATGTGCATAAGGAGATATAAAAATAATAATAATAAAAAAATCTGAAAATATAGGTTCGTGCGGTGTCGTCGTTAGGTCGAGGCAAGATGGCGGCCGTCACGGCAGGAGGGTCCGGGGTCTCATCACGGTGTAAATGATGGGTTAGGAAGGCGGAGTGAAGGTATGGAGCAATTTGGTGTAATGGCTTCGGCGCGGAAACATTTATGGTGAAATATCAACGTGACCGCATGTGGTAAAACTTTCTGTAACTCTAACGTAGCTAACATAGCTGGGTACTTGGGTCAGTAAGTAATATTAGCACAGAATACTTAATAGGTACTATATATTAGTAAGGAGGTTAGTAACCTATAAACCAGTAAATTTTTAAAGAATGTTTTGCATTCACCTAGATATGTACCTGTGGAATAAATATTAATAATAATTGAAAAAAAAAATATTTGTTTGTATTAATTTTGTGAATTTTTTATTACCTTTTATAGTTATAATATATGTAAAATTAATATAAATGTAATATAAAAATGTGAAATAAAGAAAATAATAATAAAAATTGTATTATTAAAACGTGAAAATATAGAAAAAAAAAATTAAAACTAGTTCGTACACTTACATGAAGTAAAATTTACCCAACCAACCAATTAGGTACTAAATAAATTACGCAAGACTGATTCTTTATTTTAATTTTAATTAATATTTTCGAACTTTTTACATTAAATAGAATACATATAGGTACCTAATTAGATATTAACAATAACTCTGGCTGGACTGTTCCAATAAACTAAATCACTATAAATTGTGAAGCTTGAGTAAACGAGTCCTATAAGCACTTTGAATAAATTATTATAAGTAGATACTCTAGTAAGTATTTACCCTTACCACAAATAAACTAATGAAAAACAAATGCTTGTAATTGTAATTGATTTAAATAAATAAAAAAAATAAAAATAAATGAGTAAGTAAGTATGATATTGAGTGACTTCTTCCGACAGCCGTGATTGTACCGACTGATTGTTTCTAATACTTATATTCCATTAATTAAATTAATTATTTTAAAAATTATAAAAAGATCCCCAAGAAAGAGGAAAAAAGGAAACTTTTGGATGTTTAGGAATAATTTATGCTATAATGATCTATTGAAGATGTCATTAATTAGATTCTCTAGAATATATAATGATTTTAAAATTAAAATAAAAAAATTAATAAAAAAAACAACTTAAAAATTACATAAGGTTGAATGATATCAACAGCTGTTGATTCACGAATTAGTAATATAATTTGAATTGTAATTAAGTTAAAAATAAATAAAAAATTGTATTAACATTATCTTTAAATGTTTTTATATTTTTTTAGTAATTAAACTTTGTTAGCTATGATTAATTTAGTACCTATACATTTACTCGCGTAGATAAGTTTTTAATCTCGTGTCAACCCAAATAATGACTCTGTGTCATAAATATGTAAGTAGGTTCCTATAGCCAACATTACCTCATACATAATATCGGCGTCTAACACGAAGAGTTCAAATTCATAAAATATTTATAACGTTGTTCGTTACCTACCTATGTACCTACTTATTACCATCTATGGCACGTGCATCGTATCTACTCACTCAGTACTCATATAGGTAACCTATTGTTGTACCTAATATTTATTTCTACGTCATGTATGCCATGGTTTAGTCCAGCAGCGGTTTCCAATTATATTTTCATCGGTACGCCTTAGCAAATTTTCTGAGATCCAACTATCCCTGAGCAAAATGTTTAAATAATACAATTTTCATATGGTTTTTCGTATGGTAAATAGATCCCAGTCAACCATTCATCGGCGGAGATATTTTCACAAATAAGATAAGTGGACCTCTGTCTCTTTATTAAGATTGTAGTGTAGAGGTAAACGTGGGCGTCAAGTGCGCCCACGCATAGGTACCTCTTATCTTGAGCCTGCGTACCCCTGGGGTGGGGGTACGCGTACGACTATTTGGGAACCGCTGGTTTAGTTGAATGTCTTTGTATGAATTAGGATATCCATACTAACAGTACAATTTAGTAATAAGTAATTTATTTATTTATTCATTAAGAGAGAGAAAGAAATTAACTTAATAAAACACAGACTAAGATAATATTATGTGTGAGTGCGTGCGTGCGTGCGTGCGTGCGTGCGTGCGGTGCGTGCGTGCGTGCGTGCGTAGGTAAGTAAGTAGGTATATAGATAACTTTCTGTCAATCACACCAATTTGGTAGACTTTATTTATACCAGTAGGTATCACACCAATTTGGTAGACTTTATTCATTTAGGTATACCAGTTTGGTAGGCAAGTAGTGTATAATTGGGCAAGCTAAATCTCATTTCATTCGATCTAGCTTTCCCAATATACACTTTTTTAAATTTACTATTGAACGACGGATAAAACGCTTTTTTATTTTCATCGAACGTAAAAACAACCCGATAATTCATTCTAACAATACATTTGGCTCAATCGTATCCAACCCATCTATCCGTTCATGTATACGTCTTATTACAGTATAAATTTAGCAAATTAAAAGCAAAAAATACTCATTCAGTAAAATTTTCAACATTACAACACTTTCTGGTAGAACATAAGGTACAACATTTTCTGATTATGTATGACTTCCTTTACGATCAGAGGCTTTGCTTTGCGATCAGTGGGTTTGCGATCAATGCTGCACTGGGCAAGCTATATCTCATTTCATTCGATCTAGCTTTCCCAATATACACTTTTTTAAATTAACTATCGAACGACGGATAAAACGCTTTTTTATTTTCATCGAACGTAAAAACAATCCAATAATTCATTCTAACAATACATTTGGCTCAATCGTATCCAACCCATCTATCCGTTCATGTATACGTCTTATTACAGTATAAATTTAGCAAATTAAAAGCAAAAAATACTCATTCAGTAAAATTTTCAACATTACAACACTTTCTGGTAGAACATATGGTACAACATTTTCTGATTATGTATATCCGTATTTCTGTATTCTGTATTTCTGATTATCCTTTACGATCAGAGGCTTTGCTTTGCGTTCAGTGGTTTGCGATCAATGCTGCACTGTGATTTCATTACTCTGAACCTCTGAACTTATACCTGACTCTCAATCAAATACACCCTCATATTCGCATGGAATAGTAACACATACATAAATCGGTTAAGATGAACTAATCTGACCGTATTAGGATGTTTTATTTTTCTTATTCCTAATTTAGATTTACAGTGAATTGCACGCTCATTGTATTATTATTAGAGTGATCCGTGCATCATATAATGAACAACTCCTTTTTCATCAACTCTGAGATAGTGTCGAACCGTGTCTGTAATGTGATCCCCTCATAACATTAAGGTACAGTCAAATCAAAAATATTACTAACTTTGTTTATCAATATCTGGAAAGTACTTTATAAATTAGGATTACAGTGAAAAGCCAGGTGTTTCTTCATAGTAATTTATTTATAAGTATAATTACTATACTACTAAAAATAAAAAATTAAGTAAATCAAGGCATAATTATTACAATAAATTTGATAACTTATAATGTATGCATTTGAACAATTACGATATTTTTTTTACGATATTACTTAGGGGTTTATATTCTATTATACAATCATTCAGTATGAGACAATAAGCTGCTGTATTATCAGGAATCTCCTTATCGCTCTCAATTTCGACGCGAACATCTATGGGGCCTGATTTAATGGATTCGTTCTGACGAGAGCAGTCAATGATAAAAAGTGGTGCTTTATTTTTAAAGTTGGATAAACTTAGCAAAGGGCTCGCCTGACGCCCGTAATAAGATTGTTGAAATTTTGTATATAACTCATACAACAAAGCATACTTATCTTCATCAAATTTTATAGAGAGCGAATCATACGGATAATAATTGGAGTTTAAAAGTACTTTAACCTCACGTAAATTGCAATGATCAAAATGAGACATGTTAGAAATCTTAGAATTCTTTCGATTGGTCTGAAGCCCTAAGATGACAAATCTAGGTTTCTCTATTTGACTCGATGTCTTAATAGACCACGTGTGTTTGGTTGTTTTAGGTAAAAGCGGATATTCGTATAAATCCCAGTTCCTGAAGGCAATTTGTAAACTTTTATCTTTTTCCAAATATTTAAGCAAATGCAAGCGTTCTCGATCTGAAACTTTTACATGGGGGACTCTCCATACAATTTTAGAGATTTTTACTTCGGATACAAATTCCCCCTGATTTAATTTCAAACTGTTCACATTAGTGCTGCTTCTTAAAAGTACAAGTTCATGTTTACAATTTATTATAATTTTCTTGTAATCCTCTGCGAACCCGAATATTTTATTTAGCGGTATGTTCACGCTAAAACGACCGTCACTATTCTGAATTTCAGAGGGGTTCCAACCCCAAGCTGCTGCCATTTTCGAGTCAATTTCATTCATTGAAATGTATGACTTTATCGTTGTAGTAATGCCTGCATTTTTAATTTTATCTATTTCAACACCATTCAGTTCATACCTGATGTCTTGGAATAGAAATAAAATTGGATTGTTTATGAAAGTGACGTTGGGAACTCTTTCAGGTTTGTTATCTGCGCCAGTTTTGTATACATAGAAAGCACCTTCAATGTATATCGAACTTTCTGAAGGAAGAACATACAAATCTTGTTGGTTTATAGGGATTCTGATCTCGTCATTATTATTAAAACTGTTAACGTAGGGTTTATAGGAATGTACTTCGATGCTTTCAATAGATTCATCGTAGGCTGGAGGTTCCGTTATGTTTAAGATGCTCATTTTAATAACCCGATAAGTTTAAGAAATTGTTTATTTTTGTCGGTTAATTTAATTTCACGTCTTTCTCGTCGAATACACCGCTCTTTACTAACACGATTGTTCTGAACCATACCTATTTTATTGAACAAAATCATAATGTTTTTCTTAAGTGTAAACACAAATATATATCTTCTTCCCGAAGATTAATTAAATTGTTGCCAGTATCGAGTATTCTAATGTTGATTGAAGATATAGACTTTTGATTAACGGGAAAGTAAACAATGTTTTCTGGTTTTTCTAAAATCCTGTAACCCGGCGGTACGTTCGGTATGAACTCGTGAATTATATGTGATGGTTTTCCGTTTGCAAATGAGCCACTCAAAATATCACATTCGATCCTAATGACGGTTGTCGGTAGAATGTTGACAGGATAGGTTGATTCGTGCATTTTATTTGCTTTAAGAACTTCTTTAGGAAAGCCCAGCAATGTAACAATGGAGTTAGATTTTTCAAAGTGTATATCTTTTGAGCAAATAATATTACATTTTAGAGTGTTGTTATTCGATGATATATTAATATTACTATCATGAATATGATTTTTTAAATATTCGGAAATGTCTTCGAGCTCGTATGATCCCTCTGGAATTTCGATAACATAATTATCACCATAGTGAAATTTATTGTTCTTATAGTCCACATTGGGGATAGAATTAAATGTCGCAAAATATAGTAACCCGCATTCATACTCGCCGTTTAATTGAAGGGCTGGTAAATAATTTGTTGTTAAGCTAGAGGCGTTGCCAGTGACCGACAGTGTGAATGACATTTCGAAAAATGATGAATTTTAAAATTGAGCATTACTTATAAATGAAGTTGCCAAAAAAAATTAAGAAACTCGATGCAAAGATGACCACAGTTTTTTTCATTAAATGTTTGATATCTTTTATAGTTGTAAAAAATATTTTCGCACTTCAAATAGTTGATTATTTCTAAAGGAGGCATCAAATCTCCAAAGCTGTCAAAATATTCAGCATAATTATTTATTTTAGTGTAGGCTACCCAGTGAGTTCCTTGATTCAGGATGCTGTCCAAATTTACTATACCACATTCAACATCACGAACTTTCCTCGGCAAAGTATCCCTCATATATACACCTCTGAAATAGGGGATATCTTGCGCATATTTTACGATGTCAATATTGGTAAGTGCTCGTCTAGGCAGCTGCTTTATTAGTTTTTTTGCAAATTTAAATATATTTTACGACCATTCTTATACGGTTTAATATGTAAGCCGTGACCTATAACAACCGATTCCATTGCTTGGTTATGTCTTTGGGCTTCTTTTAGTTGTTGTTGCGCAGCTTTAGCATCGTTAACAGCTTTCGCTATACCCGCAGCCCCACCAGCCAAGCTTCCCAAAGCAGATAAACCGGCGAAAATAGGTATAAGAGGAAGGAATCCCCCCGTTTTTGGTATTGGTATAATTCGAGGTAATTTAATAACGTCTTTACCCCCTTTTAAAAATTGTTTTGCACAAGCAAAGGCGTGCTTAATAGCAGTTTTCTTATTTTTTGGTTTAAGTTTATTCAAGTTTGACCGAATTTTTGAAACAATTTTTTTGAAAGCTCTGGATTTTTTCTTGACACCTGCTCCAGCTGCAATCTTGGCATTCATAATATTTTTAACAAGCCATGATGCAATTTTTTCACCTTTCCCAGCTTTGTTCGATTTTAATCGTTTAGCTGCGTTTTCCATTAACTTCACATCGGCTATATGGCGGTTACTCATATCTTTAAATTTCATATAAGCAATGTCGTGCTCTTTACAATACTCGTCCAATTTATTCACCCCTCTATCACCTTGAAGTAATCTCTTCTCTAACTTAGTTCCAGGCCCGCAATAATTGTAACCGGGTAGATGAATTTCAAAAGGTAATTTATTTATTAACTTATCGACTAGTCCTCTTCCTTTCATAAGTAAACACTAAATGACTTACAATTACATTGTTTTACATTTTTATAATTTATTGTCATTATAAATCCAACTGTTCTCTGTTGAAGGTAAGCCGAGCCATTTAACAAATGATTTATTACCTCTTCGTTTAAGTACTTTTTCAACTAGATAGATATCAGGATATTTAGTTTTTAACAATTCTTGCTCATAAAAGCATCCTGAAATTATTTGATTTTTCATATCTTTTAATATGTATGTTGCAGGATTCCTAGTTTTGATAGCAATAATTTTGAACAATTCTGCTGACCAATTAGGTCCATAACCCTTCCCAAAAGCTCCTTTATATTTACTCACGCGGACATAGTCACCCACTTTACATTTAGGCATTCGTTGAATTTTATGTTTATTGAGTTTTGCTTTTATATTGGAAAGAACAGTGTGCATATTGAAGCGATTTACATCTACAGGCTTAAACTGTGTTGTGCTATGTAAAGTATTATTATAATTATTTATAATACCCGTTAAAGGTTTTCCTACCCATTTGTAATTACCACTTAAACTAAAGTGTTTGTACAGTCTATTTTTCAAAGTTCTTATAAAGCGCTCTACTATAGAAGCTTTCTTAACAGAATATGTCGAGTAATGATTAATAGAATATTTTTTCATAAGATTTTTGAACAATTCATTATAAAATTCTTTTCCGTGATCAGTTTGTAAATTCATGGGTTTTCTTTTCTTCTCTAAAACTAACTGCATAGCCTTAGCAACGTCTGTTTGATTTTTAGTCTTTAAAGGAATTGCCCATGCGTATTTTGAGAGCGCGTCGATAACGACCAATATTAAGTTGTAACCTTGGTTTTTATCGGCAAAGGTTCTCATCTCCGCTAAATCTGCCTGCCACAAGTCGTCAATATTTTTCAATTCTACATGACGGCGAGGAAAGTTCTTGCGCGCAGGCTTGTGTATTTCTTCAACGATATCCTCTTTACTCATTATCTGGTAGATTTTTTTAAATCAGCGATAATGTGATCAACGTCTGTTTTCGTGTAGAATGTTTGATCATACTGTGTTTTTAACAATTCATAATTTCTTTTTATATCTATACTCAAGGTTTCGATGATCTTTTTAAGTTCTTTTTTTGAACAAAATTCGTTACTTAATTTGTCTACATACGACTTAGTGACAGCATCGTCAGCTTCTTGCGGCGGAAGGAGTCTTTTTAATCTAGATGATCTCGCATCAATATGCCCGTCTTCAGTTTTATAGATTCCCGTATCTACCGCATGTATTAATTCAGTTAATCTAAGTCTCTTGTGAACATGTTGACCGAACTTATCAACATTCATGGTTGCATAGATATGGATAGGATCGTGCTCGTAGAAAGCTCAAGTATTACTGTGCATATGTAGAATTTTGGGGGATTTATAAATGTTTTTAAATCACCCCGCTTTCTCTCAATTCTTCCAAAATAGATATGATTTCATTATCAACACCCGTATTTCCAGCATCACGAGATGCAATTAACAAATGAAGACGTTCAACTAGCTCATTAGGATCATTCCAGTACACATAGTCTAAATCTTTCATTACCTTTTTTTTAAATGGCAGCCCATTTCCTGATACATACCCCTCTCCAGATATGTTTTTATCTAAATGGAACAGAGGTTTTATTACATAGCGATATTTCGCCCCCTTGTTACTTTTTATAGCCTTTCTAGCATCGAAATCTCTTCTATGCACATTAGTTTCTAACAATATTTGTTTGTATATATTTTTATCATTCGTTGTAATTTTAATCAAATCGGGATTTCTTTTATATAACAATTCTTTCAAACCAGGTGATAAATGCACTCTTATATCGCCCACGGAAAGTTGATCATCTCCAATTATAGCTTGTTTATTTCCAATCATAGTTTTTCCATTTTTATGTCTTATGCCAAAAGGAATATCTATTCGTAAATTAGCCATGCCAGGAAAAAGTGGTATTTTGGTTTCTATGTCATCGTCTTGCGATTCTAAAGAGGAAACAGATGGATGGCGAATAAAACTAGTACTAGGAGACGCAAATATTTCAAACTCTTTTTCCTCATCCGTTTGAGTGCTAGTGTCTTCACTAGTTTCGTTATCATTTATTCCAAAATTTTTATCGGGATGCATATTTACAACTTTTTCAAATTCAGGTGAAAGAGTAGATTTTTTTATGTTGTAATTTGAGGGTGAATTGTTTGATAAGGCAGAATTTATAACAATTTTATGCAGCGGGTCTGTAATAGGTCTCAGAGTCTGCTCTAAGATCATTTCATTGTCGAATTTATTTTCTCTTATCTGGTTTAGCTTCTTTTTTACAGCCTGTACTGATTTAATAATTTCTTTCTTTAAGGTTTTCTTCATGATCAAAAAAAACAATACACAGACATCCGTGTGAGTTTAACATTCGATAGTGAATGAAGTAAACAAGTAAAATCTTTTATTTTTATTGTGTTAATCAAGTACGATAAAAGTATCAAAATTAAGACGATACTGACCCTTATTTCTTTCACAGTCTTTATTAATTACTAAGTAGTTGTACGGAACACTCCAAATAACAGCGCAAAGATTTTGAAATTGATTCCACGTCATATCGGTGGTTATGTGTTCATTATAAATATGTTTTAAGTTAATATCGTCTTGTTTGAACAGAATAATTAAATTAGCATTATCGCGTACGAGCTGTTTTGGAATTTTGGTGTAAGTCTGATTTAAATAAAAACAATCGATCAACTTATGTCTTCCCATGGAAAAGTAATCACGAATATTATTTTGCTTTTCACAAGCAACATCATCAAAAATGAACACTGAATTTGGTAATGCTTCGGAGGCTGGCAATACGTCTTCATTTTCTTTAAACTTTGAGAAAGATACATCGGGCACATTTTCTAAGACTCTGCTTAAAAAAAGATATTTTGGTTGAAATGTGGTTTTACAATAAAGGTAGACATTTCTATATTTCAAACCGTTTTCATGAAGAAGCAAGCCTAACATAATATTGGTTTTCCCACAGTTAGAGGGCCCACAAACCAGACATCTTATTGTATCAGGCAGCAGGGAGCTGTGCCGGGGATTATTTTTCTTTTGGAGATCTAGTTCACAATATACCGTATTTAAATTTAGAGACTGTGACTGCTTTTCAAATTTCATGGTTTACATTCAGTTTACACGTTCATACGCCTTCCACTACGGACTACTTATCAATTTATAAGTGGATTATAAATCATGCTCAAGTTTTATACTTTTATTTGTTTGAGTGTACAAGCAGTACACGTTGTCCATGATATAATTGACCACCCCCTTCTGAAGTTAGTAGATAATGCAACGTGCACGTCATTATTTCGTAGACACAGTATATGAGGAGCAACGAAACAAAGTCAAACATGTCCACATTAACTTTTTTACAGGAGAGTCAAATAACTAATAAACTAATATATGCGTGATTTTGGTGCAATTTTTTCCAATCCAATGATTATTCTATTTCATTTGTGTGATTATGATCGCAAGTTTAGAGTTTGACATCAAAATACGACTTTGTACCAGGATATGGGTGATTCTGATGCAAACCTTGGATTTCTAGCGATTATACAAGAGCGATTAGTGTGATTTTGAATACTATAAAACTGTTATGATCGCAAGTTTAGAGTTTTACATCAAAATACGACTTTGTACCAGGATATGTGTGATTCTTATGCAAACGTTTGATTTCTAGCGATTATACAAGAGCGATTAGTGTGATTTTGAATACTATAAAACTGCTATTCGGTAGGTTTCAGGCTAAAGATGTCGAATCGATAAAAAAACACTTGTGGAAAAAGTGGATATGTGTGATTTTGTTCCGTTGCTCCTCATATCAAAAGTGAAAACATCACGTAGCTTGACCATAAAAAGCTTCAGTAACTTTATCGCATGAGAACTACCGTGACATCATCGAGTGCAGTGTAGTGTCGTGTGCAAATTAGCAATTAAACCCCTATATAAACCATACAGGGGCCGTGAAACAGCATCAGTATTCCTGAACGAGATCTCCAGTAAAGTAAAGAGACCTACAGTGAACAGTGAACAATTAAAATTAAATTAAAAAAGTTTGCGAATAAAAGTGTAAAGTGTATCCGTGCCAACGATTGCAAGGTAAGTTCTTTTATTTTTAGGTTTCCGTATCTCGCACGGAAGCCTATTACTAAGCCTACACCGTCTGTCTGCCCGTCCGTTGGTAAGTTCTTTTATTTTTAGGTTTCCGTAACCCCCGCGGAAGCCTACTAAGCCTGTACCGCCTGTCTACCCGTCCGTGCGTCCGTCCGTCCGTCTGTCTGTCTGTCTGTCTGTCCGAACGAAACCTCCAGTAAAGCAGTACCTACAGTGAACAGTGAACAATTAAAATTAAATTAAAACAGTTTGTGAATAAAAGTGAAAAGTGTATCAGTGCCAGTACCGACGATTTAAACGTGAGTTCTTTTATTTTTAGGTTTCCGTATCCCGTACGGAAGCCCGTTACTAAGCCTGTGTCATCTGTCTGCCCGTCCGTTGGTAAGTTCTTTTATTTATAGGTTTCCGTCCGTATCCCCCACGGAAGCCTATTACTAAGCCTGGACCGCTTGTATGCCCATCCGTCCGTCCGTCCGTCTGTCTGTCTGCCCGAGGGATGCATCTCTTGAACTGTAATAGGTAGCTCGTTGAAATTTTCACAGAATATGTGTTTTTTCTCTTAATTTTTGCTTTACATCTATTTAATAAATAACTTATTTCCCACTTACATATTTTCACTACTGTTATTTTTATCCGTTTGCTTTAAAAAAGGAAATACATTCTTTCAGTTAGCTGAAACTTAAAAAAAAAATTCCACTTCGTTCCTACAAACAAAACTCATTACCCAAACACTGTACTTATTAATATTTCACTCACCAGATACTTGGAGAAGCAGGAGCGCTGCAGAGCGGATACGTGATAAGAACATCATCAGACCATCGCTCAATCCAAAGCCAAGGACAAAGTATGTAAGTGTTATTATTTTAAATAAAAAATAATAAAATAATTCCACTTCACTATTATTTAAGGAAATCTTACAAATAATATTTACCTACCCCTACTCTTACCTAAACTTTGCGACCACTGGTGCTATTTGGAATTTTACAGTATGTAGGTATTTAAAAAATATATTGAGTAGTCCTTGTTCTATGACTTAGTAGCGAACAAAAATAAGCATCTGAGTGATAAATAGATCAATCATTAAACGGGATGCTATACGCAAATGGAGTGGGCACATTATATTCTTTTTGGGGGAAATAAAAACCATATTTTAACTGATTTGCAGGTCATCGTACAAGAACCCGTTCAATTCGGGCGATGAGGCGGAAGCTGGTTTCATCGCTCAGAAAAAGAAGAAGAACACAGGTGTTAAGCAATCCAACGCTTCAGCAGAGAAGCATTCAACTACCGCTCGAATGTACGAGTTGTTTGGCACGGACAGCGAGAACGAAATCCCTCCGTCCGGTCAAGTTATCAGCAAGAAACGCGTCAACGGCAGTACAGGCAGCTTGAAGAGCGAGAAGTCAACGAAACGACCTCACGTTCCCGACAACTTGAGCTCTGACAGCGAGCGTGAGGTGCTTCCTTCCACCACCCGTGGTGTGAAGCCTAATCGCCGGGCCACCAGCAACATTAAACGTTCTGCACAACCCTCCAAGAAACGTGTCGCCGTTGACCCCTTCGCTTCCGACGTGGAACCCGATGATGTGCCTGCATCGCCGGTGAGGAGTAAACAGTCATCATCTTCGTTAATCTGCTCGCTCGCCCGCAGGCAGGGAAATGGTTACTATAGGAGTGTTCTCGACAAAAAAGGGGAGTATTTTGCCGAACTGAAAGTTTATGTGGCAAAAGATATCGAAAAGATAAAGCCCATCGATAGATGGCGACACGCGGTCATTGCGATAAAATCAAGGTTGGACGAAGACGAGGAAGCTTGGAAGTACCTCACTCGCTTTGTAACTTGTGAACGTAAAACATTTGAAACGTCTAAGGTGTAGTTTTCGTTTTTGTTTAAAAATTACGGTTTTACATTATGACACATATAGGTAATGTTTAAATTATTTTTAGAGAAAATGTATTGTGAAATTTGCAATAAAAATATACACAAAAATAAGTTTGGATATCATCAAAGAACTAATTTGCACAAAGCTAATGCTTTATTGAGCACAGATCTAGAAAATGTACACGTGATTACGTCAGCCTTCAAAAATAGAGTAAGAAGCTATCGCATAAATCCCGTTCGCGAATACGCCGACTCTAAAGAATTCCTTATCGATATCAGCACTCAAGTAGAATGTTTGATTAAAACAACTCTCCTCAAATATATTTCTTTAAAGGTTAACTTTGAATTGTACTGCTATTTTTCGTTGATAAAAAATGGGGAACAGACATTGAAATCATTTAGTACTAGATATCAACCTGTCTTGCAAAGCACTAATGTATTAGATTTGTTTATATCCACCGTAGAGAAGCTTGACCTTAAATCGACCGAATTCGAACAACGCGAGTCCGGGTGGAGTTTCGAACGAATAAGTCACCTTGAAGTAAACATAAATAAATATACTCCTTTAAGAGGTGGAACGTATATCCCTCTACCTCAAGTTATTCAACATAAAAAGTGTTGCATTAACGTGAAAAATAATGACAATTGTTGCTTTTTATGGAGTATTATTGCATATTTATATCCCACAACGCGGAACGCGAACAGAGTTAGTACATATCCACACTACTCGACAGTTTTAAACACTGACGGTATGTCCTTACCACCGTCGTTTGATGATATTAAAACATTTGAACGCAATAATCCTCGCATCAGTGTCAATATATATGGTGTGTCAAACAAAACTGAAATAAATGGCCCCCTATACGTTACTGAGAAGCGAAAACTACATCACATAAATTTACTTTTCATCGAAAAGGGTGAAAAAAGTCACTATTGCTTAATAAAAAATCTTCAACGGTTGGTGCGTTCACAAATAACCCATCACCATGGTAAAATATTCTTATGTGAAGAATGCTTGCTTCCTTTTTCTAACGAGAGTAAGTTTGAAAATCATGACTGTTCGCGAGTTCGAGTTATCTTAGCGCAGGAAAATAAATGTCTTCAGTTCGAACACTATGAAAGGACACAAAGGGTGCCTTTCGTTATATACGCTGATTTTGAAAGTATGTTACGCGCTTGTTCAGAAAAAGAAACCAATAAAACTGAACGAACTCGATGTGTTAACATTCACATACCTACATGCTTCGGGTATTATATTTGCTCCTCTGTCAAACCAGAATTGAATAAGTTGGTAACCTACCGTGGACCTGATTGTGTTAAAACATTTATTCATAAACTAACTAAAGATGTGTTGAGATTGCAGAATATTTTAAGCTATAATGCACCAATGAAACCATTAACAGTTGAGCAAAAAAATATATTGAATGAAGCTGAGAAATGTTACATCTGTAAGGAACTGCTGTTCGGTGACTGTGTTAGCGATCATGATCATTTAACAGGTAAATTTCGCGGGCCGGCCCATTCTCAATGTAATTTAGTTCTTCGCAAATGCCCCTTCATACCGATATTTTTTCATAACTTATCGGGTTACGATTGTCACTTGTTTATAACTGAATTAGCAAATACGAAAGGACGTATAAAAGTCATACCGAAGAACAAAGAAAATTATATCAGTTTTACGAAGTTTTTACCACTAGGTGATGGTCGGTTTGCTCAAATGAAATTTATAGATTCTTTTAGATTTCTTAGTTCAAGCCTTGAGAAACTCAGTAAAAGCTTAAAAAGTGATGATTTCAAACATTTAAAACGGATATTTAATGATTCAGATCTTTTCAACCTATTACGTCAAAAAGGTGTCTATCCATATGATTATATGGATTCGCTCGACAAATATGAAGAGACTACGTTACCGAATATTTCAGATTTTTATAACAGACTTACTGGAACACATATTACGCAAAGTGAATATGATCATGCCCAGAATGTCTGGCACATTTTTGGTGTAAGAAACTTTGGAGAATATACAGACCTCTACCTAAAATCTGACATACTTTTGCTGTGTGACGTATTTGAAAATTTTCGAGAGATGAGTTTAGAATTTTACAAACTTGATCCAGCTTATTATATTACATCACCAGGTTTAAGTTGGGACGCAATGTTGTTGTACACAAAGGTAAAACTGGAACTAGTTTCAGATTTGGAAATATATGAATTTTTAGAAAAAGGCGTTCGCGGAGGTCTCGCCCAAAGTATACTGCGATATGCTAAAGCAAATAATAGATATTTATCAGATTATGATAAAAACGAAAGAACGTCTTTCCTGGTGTATCTAGATTGTAATAACTTGTACGGTTTTGTAATGATGAGGAAATTGCCTATAGCCAACTTTCGATTTCTGAGCGTGAATGAAGTTGAGAAATTTAATGTTTGCGATGTGGACGATGACTCAGACGTGGGATATATTCTGGAAGTCGACATGGATTATCCTGAATATCTCCACGACGCTCATGCAGATTTACCATTTGCTCCTGAGAAATTCACCCCCATTAATGGTACAAATAATAAACTCATTGCAAGTCTATACAACAAGAACAAATACGTTATTCATTATATTCATTTGAAAGCTTGTATACATAACGGTTTAATTTTAAAAAAAATTCACAGGGTGCTTACATTTACACAAACACATTTTTTAAAGAAATATATCGAGCTTAATACTTTTCTACGCAAACAAGCTAAGTCAGAATTTGAAAAGGACAACTTCAAATTATATAATAATGCAATATTTGGAAAGACCATTGAAAATAAACGCAATCAAGTCGATGTGAAGTTAGCAAATGTATGGAGAGACCATACAAATCTGACGAACAAAGTTCTCGGGGCAGGTAAATTGATTTCTCGACCTAACTTCAAAAATATCTCTGTATTTTCTGAAAATTTGGTCGCTATTCAGCTGAACCCGACTGAAATTGTTTTGGACAGACCTATTTATATCGGGTTCACCGTCTTAGAATTGGCCAAAACTCATTTATATAATTTTCATTATTCTGTAATGAAGCCTCTGTATGATAGTAATATCAAGTTGTGTTACACTGATACTGACAGTCTTTTATATCATGTACATACCGATGATTTTTACAAAGACATGAAAAAAAATATATCATTTTTTGATACAAGCAATTTCTCAAAAGACAATATTTATAATATCCCACGCGTACACGACAAAATACCAGGACTATTCAAAGATGAATTGGGTGGTCTTCCCGTAGAGGAATTTATAGGGTTGAGAGCAAAATTATACTGCATTAAAACACCTGAATTCTCTATTAAAAAAGCTAAAGGGGTCACCCCATCTGCAACAAAATTAATAAACCGAAAAGAATATAGGAAGGCTCTCGATAGCGACGAGTCTCTACAACGTAAAATGTTAACAATTCGATCAATGAAACACGTGTTATACACTCAAGAGATAAACAAAACAGTTCTCAATAGATCTGATGATAAACGACAATTGTTCAAAAATAAGTATAGTACATTACCCTGGGGGCATTACCGAACTATGTTTTGATTCAAACATCGTTCTAATTTACGTCTCAGAAATTATGTTCTGTAATATTAATATACCTACTGTGTTTATTTTATGTGTATCTTTCATGATTGCAACCCTTTGTTTACCAATACATGTTATTATTTAAAGGGTAATATTTGTAATTAATTATTAAGTCTCAGAAATTATGTTCTGTAATATTAATATACTGTGTTTATTTTATGTGTACCTTTAGTGCTTTTAACCCTTTCTTTGTCATTGCGTGTTTTTTATTTAAATAAAACGCTTTGAGTTGTAAATACGCTTTTATTTTAAACATCAGTATGCAAAATTACAATTAATCACTTTTTTGGAAATTAACTTTAAAACTCTTTCAGTAGTATCCAGAATTTCATCAAAACCTGCTCCTTGCACAACATATTGTCCTTGAATTGATGGCACTTCACAAGTATCGAGCCCATCGGGCAGAACATCAAAAATTTGTATCTTGATTAACTGCTGCCCCCTAGTCTGTGCCGGTGCCATTACATACGACGACAAAGCTTGCAGTTGATCTTTCCTAGTTCTTTTTTGTTTCTGTTTCTTACACAAATCGATGCATTCTGTTTGCTTGATCTGAAAATAAAAAATAATAACATTAATTCAGTTAATTTTATTAAATTTCTAAAGTGCTAAAAATAATTATACCTCTAGATTTTTTTTATTTATAGGTAATATTTTAAAAAAGAAAAATATTTATCTTACCGATGTCATGATGATGTAGAGAAACGTGTGTACAAGCAAGACCTTAATCTATAACTGACCATTAAGCTTATGATTTGTTTTTCACACTTTCCATTTTTATGAATACTGAGAATTTATCATCAAACGTAATACAAGTTTAAAATTCTTGAAATTACTGATGAGTCATAAATTATATTTGTACACGTGCATGAAATAGGTATTTCAGAAATAATCATCATACACACAACTTAACATTTTAGTCATATACATAGCTCAACAAAATATATGATGTTGACACTAAATGTGTGATGAATTAATTTCTACCTTTTATAACCGAGTTACATTAAAATATTAACAGTCTTGCGAAAAGTTGCAGTCGAGCCGGACGCTGAAACTAATTACTGCTAGTAATCATGTCTGCTCATATTATCGTAGACGTGCAAGGTTTCAAAACGTCTGGCAACGAGTTTATTTTGAAAGAATTGGCTATAGCTTCATACGGAAAAACCGAAGTTTTTATTTTGAAGCCACCGTTTCCTTATTGGAAACTAACCAATGAAGAAAAGAGACAAGTGCGCTGGATAGAAAAGAATCTTGGAATATCATGGAGGGAAGGATTTTTGAACACGAATGAATTCAACAATTACGTTAAACCATACTTACAAGACAAGACTTTATACTGTAAAGGCATTGAAAAAGCAGCCTGGATAAAGAGATTGTGTAATAATGATAATGTTGTAAACCTGGAATCGTTTGATTGTCCTAATTTTAAGAAATTAGCTGAAACTTATTGTAAGGATTCGGATAAATATAATTGTATTAGTCATAAGAACCATTGTGCTCTAAAAAATGTCATGTGTTTAGCGGAATGGTGTTACGAAGTTGATTTTGATAGAGATACGGTAAATTAAAAAGGTATAAATGGAAATGCTCGACAATGTTTTAAAATATAATTTTGTATAATATTTAACGTAAGTTAGATTTATGGGTAATTTTGTATTTTTTATTATTTGTAGTTGTCTAAATAAAAATAATAAGAACAAGTAATTCCGGTGTTTCATTTATATGTATAAAGAATACCTTAGTTTGAATATTAAATATAAAATAGATAACATTATAAAAGGTTAGGGGTTTGGGAATAATTACAATATAAGTAGAGTTGACATAAATGTCACAAGTTTTTTTTGCACTATTCATCAATCATTGAATCTGTTCTAGCTAGTTTTTAAAATATAACAAAAAAAAAAAAAAACAGATGGGGTTGCACAGATGATTGAGTAAATGTAAAGTATTCGTTTGTTTTTTCCACTTAGATAGGAGAATTAAAACTCTCGTTAGATCATGTTTGGTTATACCATGTATTAATTAAATATATTAAAGTTAGTTTAAGCTTTAGTCGTTGTTCGTTATAGTTAATTTAAAAAAGTGTATATTGGGCTAGCTAGATCGAATGAAATGAGATCTAGCTTGCCCAATTATACACTACTTAGGCACACATTGGGTTACTTCATAAGATCCGCATAGGTAGGTATCTACTTAAAATTGTTCTGAAAAGACTTATGTGACTTTTAATGACCTTCATACAGTATGCCTTTTAAAATGTTTAAGGTAATTCTACAACAGATGACTGACGCAATGAGCTCGACAACATTTAAATGTAGACATTTACAAGACAATTTAACATTTTCCCTTATTCAATTACTGACTCTCACTTGATATTGAGTTAACCCAGAACAAGTCGAATTTAATTTCGAATATTGTTCTAGAAATTTCCAGAAAATCTCATCAGCTATCTGCCGATGAGTTTCCACCTTTATGGTAGAGGCGGTTGAGCTCACTTCTCTCCAGAATGCTCCAGATGATGAAAATGACAAACAAAAGTTGAAAAAAGAACGTTTGTAGTCAGGGTATCAGTTACAT
Organism: Nematopogon swammerdamellus; assembly: GCA_946902875.1. Classification (NCBI taxonomy): domain Eukaryota; kingdom Metazoa; phylum Arthropoda; class Insecta; order Lepidoptera; family Adelidae; genus Nematopogon; species Nematopogon swammerdamellus. The sequence continues at coordinate 19,316,166 of OX336345.1, forward strand.
GATTGGCGGGCGTCCGACGGAGCTCTCTGATTGGCCGAGCCCGCCCCCTATCGCTTTCATCCAATAGTCTCGGGCCCCTATCCATTACAACGCCACCTAAACTCTTCGGCGCTCCGACACATAGCGGGCGAAGCTCTTTTGGTAAATAAGAGGGCACATAGGAAAAGCTTGCAGACGTTGTGTGCTCGATCAGAGTTTGTTTGTATGTTAAGCCATTTTTTTTTCTGAAATTATTGTGAACAATGAAGAAGAAATCGTTGGAACTTACCCATTAAGAATTACTTCTCTACCATACGACCATACCTCTACCTAGGATCTCATCTGTGACTCTACCTTAAGCTTCCTGCATTCAGTGAACTTATAATAAGTTAAGTTCAAGGATTTTCAATAATTAGATTCGAGTAGATAAGACTTATAATAACGCTCGCAAATTACTAATACGCTTTTTTTTTATTATTTTTTTATGGACACTGACACGGTTGGCTTACATCACCTACAACATCCATGATGTCAGCCCATAACACCGGGTGAACTTGGTGAACGTCAGTGCCTCCCCTCGGTCGTGCCGGCTACACTGAACTGGACGGAAAACACAAACTATTTACATAGCCGTTTCGACCGACCTTTCATTCAGTGCGGTGGTACCAACCCGGGCGGGTTAAACCCTACCACCTAGTAATGTAAGAAGGGAGTCATATCCCTTAGTCGCCTTTTACGACATACACGGGGAGAGATGCAGTGGGGCTATTCTTTTAAAGTACCGGCCCCACACGGTACACAACCTTGCGGCTTGAACCTTGTCATACTAATGTCATTTATTACGGACAGTTAATTAAGCACACATAGTCCTATTAAAAGCACATGGTATAAAAAAACATAGCTTTAGTAGTTAGGTAAACATTAAGTACTTAATCATTATCAAACAATACATACATACCACACTCTGTATCCCGAAAATCGGGGCGAGCAGAGTAGTCGGTGTTGTGCTGCAAGGATTCTGGTAAATTACAGCACAGCACCTACCACCACGTTTAGCACAAGATAACTAAGCAAGCAAGTGAGGCACGAAGGTCCACCCGCTGCATGACTCGTTGGAAGGACCGTGCCAAGGTTAGAGGTGGCTAGCCTGTCGCCCTTTACCACGGCATCGTGCCTTTATCCCTTAGTCACCTTTTGTGAAATGCACGAGGGGAGATGCAGTGGGACTTTTCATTTTAAGTACCGGTCCCATACAATACATGATCAAACCTATATCTAAATAAATATAACTATATCCTTTTGTATTTCATTCTACATCTATACCGGCATATACCTATCTACAGTCCTACTCACCTAGTAGGATTGTAGATAGGTATGCCTACCTACCGACACATCACGGCTGCCAACACAATCTTATCTCAACATCTCCTATCGTCTGAAAGGAGCTTTCTATAAATAAAATGTGAAAAGGAACCTCGACAAAAGAAGCGAGCCCGGATCACTCCCCCCATCTCCCTCCACTTTTCCCCCATTTCCCTCCACTTCCTCCCTCTGCCCCCATCCTCCCCGACCTCCGCCGGGCGGCCGCCAACGGGGTGGAGGCTTCAGATGAAAGTAGAGGCTACTGTGAAGCTGAGGTTTCGATACATGTACAATTTGTGAATTTAATGTGAAGATAAGACAATTTAACATAATAGGTATGTATGTAAGTAACGGATTTTTGTTTTATAATTGATCAATTTATCTTACACCGTACATACATACCTACTTAGGATCTTTCAAGAGAAGCGTAAAAAGGTAAAAAATATATATACCACACGCTTGGTCCCGACAATCGGGGTAAGCAGAGTTATCGGCGTTGTGGCGTTGTGCTGCCCTGCCAGTACTCTTGCAAATTACAGCACAACACCGACCACCACGTTTAGCAATGTATACAAGATAACTATCAAGCAGCAATTAAACACCAAGACCGACCTGCAAGACTCGGTGGAAGGACTGTGCCAAGGTAGATCTTGTATTGATGATTGATTGATTAAAAGTAAATCATTAATGATTCAAATATTGAGTGAAGTATTCATTAATTTGTGTACTCCACAATTATTGTATTTGAAAAGAATAGATAAGTATAGAGCTATACTAACATTCTAAAATTCAACGTCAAGCGGGAAGTTTAAAAAAATTACACCGATTTTTTTCATGATATGAATCTAACCTGCATCTTGTCTGATAGGCACTGAAGGCCATTTTAATTAAGTAAAGGTATTATTTCAAGTTTGCTTTTGTTTAGAAAAAGTAACAAGTATTTTTTTAAGGCATGACGTAGTAGGTGTTATACCATTTTGAAATCTTGATAATCGCGCCAAGTTTTTTGACAACTTGCAATAGTAGTTTAGGTACATTTGTTTTTTTCTATACCATGAAGTGTCAGTGAATTAAAAATAATTCTGTCTCAAAATTTGAAGAAAAAAATTCAACTGAATATTTGTCATTCTGGTTTTATTTGGGACTAGCTTTTGCCCGCGGCTTCGCTCGCGTGAAATTCGTATTTCAAAGGAAGAAAGTAAGTAACTAAGGGCGAGCTGGGTTCAGGTAAACGATAAACCGTCTCGAAGAAAGTGAGTAACTTTTTGAGGCCGAAGGCGAAGTTGCGTTCAGGAAGACGATAAACTATCTCGAAGACAGTAAGTAACTATGGGCGAGGCCGAAGGCCGAGCTGCATTCAGGATGAGGGTAAACTTTTCGAAGAAAGTAAGTAACAGAGGGCGAGGCTAATGGCCGAGCTGCGTTCAGGAAAACGATAAACCTTCTCGAAGACAGTAAGTAACTATGGGCGAGGCCGAAGGCCGAGCTGCGTTCAGAAAGAGGATAACCTTTTCGAAGAAAGTAAGTAACACAGGGCGAGGCCGAAGGCCGAGCTGCGTTCAGGAAGACGATAAACCTTTTCGAAGACAGTAAGTAACTATGGGCGAGGCCGAAGGCCGAGCTGCGTTCAGCATGAGGGTAAACTTTTCGAAGAAAGTATGTAACAGAGGGCGAGGCCGAAGGCCGAGCTGCGTTCAGGAAAACGATAAACCTTCTCGAAGACAGTAAGTAACTATGGGCGAGGCCGAAGGCCGAGCTGCGTTCAGTAAGAGGATAACCTTTTCTAAGAAAGTAAGTAACAGAGGGCGAGGCCGAAGGCCGAGCTGCGCTCAGGAAGACGATAAATTCTCGAAGACAGTAAGTAACTATGGGCAAGGCCGAAGGCCGAGATGTGTTCAGGAAGAGGATAAACCTTTTCGAAGAAAGTAAGTAACAAAGAAGTTACTTTCTGAACGCTGCTCGGCCTTCGGCCTCGCCCATAGTTACTTACTGTCTTCGAAAAGGTTTATCGTCTTCCTGAACGCAGCTCGGCCTTCGGCCTCGCCCTCTGTTACTTACTTTCTTAGAAAAGGTTATCCTCTTACTGAACGCAGCGCGGCCTTCGGCCTCGCCCATAGTTTCTTACTGTCTTCGAAAAGGTTCAGTTTTCCTGAACGCAGCTCGGCCTTCGGCCTCGCCCTCTGTTACTTACTTTCTTCGAAAAGTTTACCCTCATCCTGAATGAAGCTCGGCCTTCGGCCTCGCCCATAGTTACTTACTTTCTTCGAAAAGGTTATCCTCTTCCTGAACGCAGCTCGGCCTTCGGCCTCGCCCTTTGTTACTTACTTTCTTAAAGATGGTTTATCCTCTTCCTGAACGCACGAACTGAAAGGCATGCAAAAACACTTTTGCACCTAAAATTAATCAAATAGATACCTAACGAAGTTAACCTACATAATATTATGAATCGAATTAAATAAGAAACTCTGCCGAGACAATGCATACAATAAACACACCGCGCTCCGACAGACCGTACCCCGCGTCGCGCCCCGCGCCTCCTCCACCGCGCTTCCAGTCTCCGCGAGCGAGACGCGCTACTTACCTCCGCCCCGCACCGCGCCGCCCTTTATTTCGGCGCTTGGAACAATTCGATTTGTATGGGAGCCACATCTTAGCGTAGCCGGAAGTGAATTTTAGTAAGCCTATCCTGTGTCCCGTATAGTAAAATGGGCTTGTACTAAGTTTCATCAAATTCGGATGATGGCTTTATGAGTTATGGAGGAACATACATACATACATACATACATACAGAAAAGATTTCTAAAAATCGTCAATTTAGCTTTAGTATCATACATAGAGGCTACAAACTCAATATTTCCTAAAACAAAGTAACTTACTCCATGACCATCCCTTACAGATTTATTATTAGTATTGATGATTGATAGTGTTCAATAGCAGAGTTATATACTGCCAATACAAAAATTTTCAACAGTGATATTTTCAAATTTGTTGTACGAGATGTCTATTTTCAACGTTTTAAAATAAAATTCTTATATCATAAAAAAAAAATTTGTCCGATTGATTTTCTTATTTTGCCCTGGGTAGTCATAAACTGGCCCACTCCCTAGTACCCGCTTGACGTTGAATGATGGAACTATATCTAGTGAAGTACTACTATATGAAGTAGTACTATATGAAGTATATCTTTTATATCCACATAGGTATCTCTTACACATAGTAGGTATACGGCCCAGTTCATCTCTACAGTATGTCATCGCACCCGCTCCGATCCCCTCCCTAAACTTCACCATTCTCCCCTTTAGGGTGGTAGAGGGATGGGAGGGGGGGAAACAAGTCCTTTTGTCACCCAAAAGAGGGCGACGAGGGAAGGAAGCACTCGATTTAATGAAAAATGCGCTTTTTATCCAGCGAACTTGGTTCATCGTGTTGCTTAAGGTGTCTGAAGTATACATTATCTACCTAGATACTCGTATCTATAGGTATGTTCGTTTAGGATAATTTTTTCGGTTACGCGGTATATGACTCAAACAAAGTTGCAAGACAAGACATTCGTCGACGTTTCGTCCCTCGCTCTGAGGACATCGTGAGGACTCGCGGAACTGCGAGGCCTGGAGGACACCCGAAACGTCGAGGCGAAGCGGTAGCTGGTTGAAATTTTCACAGAATATGTGATATTGTCAATCATCATCATTCATCATCATCATCATACTAATAATAAATCTGTAAGGGATGGTGATGGAGTAGGTAAGTTACTTTGTTTTATGAGATACTGCGTTTGTAGACGCTATGTATCATAAAAAACTAAATTGACGATTTTTAGTATTTTTTTCTGAATGTATGTATGTTTGTCCATAACTCTTAAACTGATTATCCGAATTCGATGAAACTTAGTACACGCACATTTAACTATACGAGACACAGGATAGGCTAAATAAAATTCAGTTCCGGTTACGTTAAGATATGGCTTTCATACAAACCGAATTGTTCCGCGCGCAGAAATAAAGGTAGATAGATAGATAGAAAATACTTTATTGCTCCAGAAAACATTTTACACAAACAGACAATAAGTAATGTACATGAGGGGCAAAGGCGGACTTATCCCTTAACAGGGATTTCTCCCAGTCACCCTTTGGATGTTTGAGAGTCGTATGTTGTGAGATTTAAGTAGTAGCAAAAGACTTGAGTGTGGGAATGTATAATATAATATAAGGAAAATAACTATGATAAACTATAATATACACTACATATAAGTACGTACTAGTTAATTAAACATACGGTACGGTAGCGGGCTTACTTACTTTCATCTTTTTAAATACGAACTTCACGCGAGCGAAGCCGCGGGCAAAAGCTGTAGCAACATAAAATCGTTACAACTATAACGAAAACTATACTTATTTACAACCAAACAGATGACACGAGTAAAAGTTCCACAAGAAAGTATGTAAAAGTAAAGAAAAAAATCCCTACTTTAAAAAATTCAAAAAAACCACACAAAAGAAAAGCAAGAGTGGACTCAACACCTACAGCGGAGGTTACGTTGGCACAAAGCCGTTGATGTTATCTCGGACATAAAGAAAGATAATGTTTTGACGAATGCAACAAAGAGCGTAATCTATTTACTAATGACTTCCGGCTCGGCCCGGACGTAAGGCTCCGACCACACGTGATCGCTGATCACTGTTCAGAAAGAATATTTATTAAACAAAAAAAATAACCAAGTGCAAGTCGAACTCGCGCACCGAGGGTTCCGTATCGCCATGTCATGGTTAGCGCCACTCACGTCATCTATGGCGTGTTATGAAATTAATATTAGTTAAAATTCATGATTAGTTAAAATGCTTGTCTTCTCTATTCGGTAGATAGCGCGCGCGCATACACTTTTTGGTTTCTTCTATGGGAACCCCATGATTTTTTCACTTTTTCTTATTTTTATTATTTGTTGTTATATCGGCCATAAAAACACATATTCTGTGAAAATTTCAACGGGCTACCCTCGGACAGACGGACGGACGGACACACAGACTGACAGACAGACGGCGTAGGCTTCGTAATAGGGTCCCGTACAGGATACGGAACCCTAAAAATACAAGTTGTTTTTTTTTATATGTAATCCGGTAGATATGGGTCGCTGAGTCGGAGGGGGCTAAAGCACATGCTCCGACCAGCCAATATCACCTCCAAGAAGGTAGGTGCCATACCGGAGACTTCCCTGAATTGCTGGCTATAGTGAACTAGAGGAGAACGCAACCGACGCTGCTATGCGGCCATCTTACATCCAGCACGGTGGTACCAACCCAGTCGGCTACAATTTGAGCCTACCACCTGAGTAACTGAAAGAATAAAAACCTATATTATAGAGGAGGTCCGCAGCAAGGTATGGAATACTGAACTCTCATTTCCGAAGGACTATTGGGCACAGATAGCAACCAGGTGCCACTACTTAGTGAACAATGTTCACTACTAAGTGAATATTATGTTCGCCATGCTGCGCGATCCATGTTCTAGCCAAACGTCTCCCGCGGGCATATGTTTCAGCATTTTCAGATTATTCAAATCATTTCATTTCATTTCATTTATTTAGCATAAATAGCAGCCCTTACGAGCCGTGCACATTTTATAACAATTAGTATAAACAGATACAAACTCTTTGAAACAGTCTTAATAAAATAATTAAATTATAAAAACCAATAAAATTTACAGCGTCAAAATCACAAATTTGAAATCACAAATTTAAATTGCAATATCGGTCAGTATCACTGTAAATTACAATTAAAATCATTATTATATTACATTCTTTCAAATAAAAAAAAATGGCTGTGACGTTTATTCATTCATTTTACATTTTAATAATTTTACTTACATTATACAAATACCAATTTTTTCGATTAAATAATCTAAGAATAAAACCTGATCGGATTGCTACCAGCACACTGAATTAAATACCATAAACAAAAACAAATAATACATTTTATTCACTAATATACACTTAAAACATTTAATAAAAATTTAAAACTTCATTTTAAGATTTATAAAGTATTACGTCAAGTTACAATTAAAATTATTAAAATATTATGTCAAGTTACAATTAAAATTACTAAAATATTACGTCAGTTTCAATTAAAATTACTAAAATATTATGTCAAGTTACAATTAAAATTACTAAAATATTACGTCAGTTTCAATTAAAATTACTAAAATATTACGTCAGTTTCAATTAAAATTACTAAAATATTATGTCAAGTTACAATTAAAATTACTAAAATATTACGTCAGTTTCAATTAAAATTACTAAAATATTACGTCAGTTTCAATTAAAATGACTAAAATATTATGTCAAGTTACAATTAAAATTACTAAAATATTACATCAGTTTCAATTAAAATTACTAAAATATTATGTCAAGTTACAATTAAAATTACTAAAATATTACGTCAGTTTCAATTAAAATTACTAAAATATTATGTCAAGTCAATCAATACGTTAGTTAGTTAGCAGCTTTCACCCGACATCTTATTGCCCTTTTTTTTTTTGGAAACTGACACGTTGGCTACATCACCTACAACATCCGTGATGTCAGCCCATAACACCGGGTGAACTTGGTGCCATGTCAGTGCTTCCCTTCGGTCTTGCCGGCTACACTGAACTGGACGGAAAACAAAAACTATTTATATAGCCGTTTCGACCGACGTTTCATTCAGTGCGGTGGTACCAACCCGGCCGGGTTGAACCCTACCACCTAGTAAGGTAAGAAGGGAAGGGACGTACAGTTTTACGTGGAATCCGAACCACGGTCAGCCTCCAACGGTCGAGCGGTCACCCATCCAAATACTGACCGGCCCAGCGTTGCTTAACCATCAATAGCGACAGTCGACTGTCTGTACCACTGAGCTATCGAGGCTTACTTCCATCCTTATTATAATTTTGCCGTTTCATATAAAAGTAAAATTTTGACCATTTAGAAATCTAGCTTTTTCTCAAAATCTATGACTTTTGTGCATAATAATTATTGTCAGTCACCGTGAAAACGCGTTTTTATAGATAGGATACACTAACAATGATAATAAATACATTGTTGGTTACTTATATGTTTGCTGGAAGAAATTGAATTGTACAATATGTTTATTTTTATATTTTAAAGTTTGGACAATTAAATACGAGTAAAAGCTCAGCAGCAGAGTGATGTCCCTGTGTGGACGCGCCTCGTTCTGACAGGTCGAAGATGTATAGTTTATGTACGTGTCTCCCTCCGGCCGACCTGGGTGGTTATTTAATGATTCAACAATGCTGTTATACTACGCTCAACTTACGGGTATAGCTTCGAACACAGCAACGCGAAGGAGAAAAGCGATCAAATATATACCTATATTCGTGCATTTTATTATGCGTATGTACAAATATTTATTATTATGGTGGATATCCCAACAAGTAATAAAAAAAACTAAACGTTGAAATTTAAGGGTCCCCCCAATACAAGAATGCAAGAATCCCCGCAATACAAGAAACGTGATTTATAAATGTTGTTTTTTGTTTTGCTCTATTTTAAAAACTTTAACACTTACAAGCGCCAATCTTGTTGTGATTATAGCACAAACTCTAAAGTATAACAAAACAACAAATAATAAAAACCCACCAATTACGTGGTTGTACGGAAACATCGGTGCGCGAATCCGACTCGCACTTGGTCGGTTTTGAAGTATACTAACGGATAACAATATTGACCGGCGGGGGCGGGGGTGGAGAGGGGAGTAAGGCACCACAATACTAACTGGCAGCATCAATCATATCGAAGCCTTGGATCACTACATAACTATATCAGAAGTCACATTACATATGGAACTTCACGGGTCTACTAAACAGACAGAGGCGGACTAGCAGCCTTAGCCGCCCTAGGCCGTTTAGTACCAGCCGCCCCAATTCAATGCGGCCGCCTCTTTCAAGTTTACAGCATAGATACATATATGAAGTTGTACGAAAATCAGTATTGCGTTCGGATCAACCTGCCAGAAATATATTATTTCTCAGTTTATTTTACATAATATAGCAAAAGTATTTTTTATAAGTTTTGCCGCAATATTGACCTTATCGTCAGAGCTAAATTATTTTTTCCGCGTAAATAGTGCGTCGCGTCGTCTCCGCCGCCGCGCTGACCACTCCCGCGCGTTGCACGCACTTGTTCCGGCCGGCACCCTTTCTATTCTGTACCTGCGCTCACTGCTTCCAGCAGCAGGTACAGATTGGCCGCCCCTAATATCTAGCCGCCCTAGGCCCGGGCCTAGTCGGCCTTAAGGAAAGTCCGCCTCTGTAAACAGACATGAAAATAACTATCAAGAGGGAGTGCTCTCGAAAATTCCTAGAAACCTTGCGGCATGACCCTGCGCCTGCTGGATGGCAAGACTTAGGTACATTAGATTAGAGTTTGAAATAAATTATTCACAGTGCGTGACTTCGTCAAAATTAAATCGTAAATTTCGTTTGCCAATCTACGCGGAAATTATTATTCTTACTTAGGCCCACTTGCACCAACACGAATTTAAGATATAAACCAGTTTAACTCGTTAAGCTAGCACCCGTTGACTGTGGGAACCGCGTTTAAATCTATAACTCGCTACTTAACTCTAAACTCGTGTTGGTGCAAGTGGGCCAATGAGGTTCACTTACTTCACATACTTCGCAAAACATGTTTTAAATTGTAACCCCATTTTACATATATGCATCACATTTTAAACATGCGTGAAGAAGACTGAAATAAAAATAAAAAAATCTACAGGTGTTGGTAGGTACTTACTTTTATACGGACAGCCATACACGTGACAGGCAACGAGAGACGAAAAGCGGCAAACGCCACAGATTTTCCGTTTCGAAACGTACGCAAATAAAAAAGTGGTCTCTTCTTTGACTGATTGGAGCCATGCACCAGAGCTAACGCTGCGTGCGGCGAGCGGGTCTCCTATACCCATATACTCGTAGATACGCGGCACACGCTATAGTACGAGAAGCGGGCGTTAGATGGCGCTGCCACGCTTCTGTTTTGTTTGTGTAGCTCGTTAGTGCACGCGGCGGCGGCGCCCGCAGCCGCTGTGTAAACAGCACCGGATTACGGGGCAGATTGCCGCTAATCTGGACTAGGGAAATTCCGCTCTGATTCTTGTTTGATTTTAGACAGCGGCTTGCGGTTGATGTACAACCACCTCCCCCGCTGCAATGTACAACCGACGACGCTGGCCTAACGAACGTCTGACTAGTCAAACAATACCGACTAACGGACAGAATTTGAGTGAGATGTAAACAATTTTGCCGCGAAACGTTATTTTGGGACCTTCTTGACCTAACCGTTGAATTTAAATTAAACATTCGTGTATTATTTATTTATTTATTTGGTTTTCTACAAGTAGGACACAACATAACATAAAATAACAAAGGTATTCTTAAAACTAGGCTTATGTCTACTCAATAATAGGAAACACCATACCTGTACGTAAGTATATATATTATATATATATATATATATATATATATACTTACGTACGTGTGATAACTTGCCTAAATATAGATTTTTTAGGTTTACATACTCATTTATTTGTTTAGAGAATTATAACGCGTTGAACTATACATGCAACTGGGCACATTTTGCGAGCGTATTTGCATTCATGATGAAACCACCTCGATTGATGCAGTGCCGTCAGCCCTATCATCACCGAACGGGCGCAGCGTGTCATTTAGCGCAGTTGTTACACGTCATTCCCCGGACAAACGTTCGAGCTCGCCCCAACCCGTTCACCGCATGCTTATTAACTTACCAAAACCAACAATCGTGATTAAATCGTCCGTGAACTAATAAAATAATAAGAGTCTGCTCCCTAACGCTGTCAATATTGAGAGCAAGATTCGGGCCCTCGGAGCGCGGGGCGTAAATTTCATTACAATTAGCCGACGACTCGTTATGAATTATTCAGCAGCGGGCCTGACGAACGCCGCAAACATTGAAGGGTTAGCTGGCAGCGGAGTTCTGTCGGCCGGGAGCGTACAGTTCGCTCTAACACTGGAGGTGCACATGTGGAACTTCGTCACACGCGCGCTTTCTAACCTCTTGGAGGATTCAATGAAGGCACGTTGTCGTGGTCGTGTGACAATGTTCCGCACGCGTGTCTGTACTTTCAGACACGACGGTGTCGACAGTTGAAGTGACGTCGAGGTGGGGTGCACTGCAAGGGAGGTGCTAAATGACTTGGTGCTCGTCAAATGAAATAAGAATCGTTAGAAAGTTTCGGATGGGATATAACGAGGCTGGGTTTGCGGATGTTCGGCGCCCGTGCATATTCGTAGAGGACGAGACGCGAAAGCGCGCGGCTGCGGCGCCGCCGCCGGTGGCGCAGCGGTCGCAGGGTTAGTATAATTTTTGTTGCTTCTGCATCTGAATCGGCTACATTGGTGTAAGCTGTAAGTACTATAGAGTAGGCGTCTTTTTTGATTTTATTTTTATGAAAACTGGCACTGTCGCCTACTACATCCGCGATGTCAGCTCATAACACCTTGGTGAACTAGGTGCCATGTCAGTGCTTCTCTTCCTTCGGTCGTGTTGACTACACTGAACTGGGCGGAAAACACGAACTATTTACATAGCAGTGTTTCAATCGACTTTTAATTCAGTGCAGTGCTAGCACTCCAGGCGGGTTAAACAAAACACTACCACCTTGTAAGATAAGAAAGGAAGGGACCTACAGTTTTACGTTAAATCCGAACCACGGTCAGCCTCCAACGGTCGAGCGGTCACCGGCCGGTCACAGCCTACAACCGAAGTGCTTCGAGAAGGTATAGGTAATCTAAATCAGTGAATAACTACCTCTTACCTAGTTCAAGGTTCGGATACTAACTAGCTCGTTTTATTTCTCGAAGAGTAAGAAACATATATTTTCAAAACAAGTGTTTGGATAAAGTGTTTTGGAAATATTTGCATTCTAGAATGGCATACGCATATTTTAGTCATTTAGGCCCACTTGCAACAACACGAGTTTAGAGTTAAGTAGCGAGTTATATGGATTTAAACGCGGTTCCCACAGTCAACGGGTGCTAGTTTAACGAGTTAAACTGGTTTATATCTTAAATTCGTGTTGGTGCAAGTGGGCCTTAGTCAGTTAGCGTCTATGCGTCTACTGCTGGGCATAGGTTTTTTTTAAGAAGTGTGTGTTCGGCGCGCCACAAATAAAAAAGATTTTTGCTCTTATCGCGGCTACGATAAATACGAGTACATATTACAACAGAAGAACAAATCAAAATAAAACGAGGGTGTATTTTTTTATGTAAACCAACATGGGTCCCTGCGCCGAGAGACCAATGGTGCATTCGACAGAGCCAAAAACACCTCTCCTCGCGAAACCACGTTCAGTTAGGTGCCATGCCAGCAGATTTGCGGACTGTTGCTAAGCTGTCTAGCCTGTTAATACGACGTTTGAAGACACCCTGTATGGTTAATAAATAACCTTTGCCTATCCACGAAAAGGGATAGGTAAAGAACACAACCAAAAAAAAAAAAAAAAAAATTAAAATAAATAAATTAAAAATGCTGGACATACGCCCCAATTTTCCTCCAGTCCTCCCGGCCTTCAGCAGTACGGAACGACTGCTTTCCCCTATCTTATTTATGGGGACTTCATTAGTGTGTTGTGTTGTGAAATGTGTAATTATACCGTGTCAACGACAGAGCGCCCGCCTTGACAGTTGACATAAGTCATGCGATCACCTTCTAACCTCTAAAAAGCATACCATCTCGAGTTACACCGGCTCGTCGCGACGACGACGACACGGCCGCTAGCTAACACAACATAAACGTCAACTTGACGTCTGCGTCAAAGTGACGTTTCCCCGCTGCCGGCGGCGCCGGCGCTTCAGCATCCGTTTGAAGGAATTTGGCGCCACGTTTTTTTTTTGTTTCCCGCTCATTGAGTCTAATGCACCACTGTTGATTTAGTGAGATTGCATTTGTATATTATAGATAGTGCTTTCGAATATTTGTGTTAATAAGTACATACCTACTTCATATAAATATACTGCAATCTAAATTCGGTGATAGATAAAGCAAATTATTTATGTTTTAGAATCAAGGGTCAACTAGGGAAATAGCACACAAAAGGCTATGAGAACATATTACCTAAATCTTCCAGTGTAGTCGGCATGGTCAAAGGTAATATTGTTAAAATTTAATTTGGTAATTATCTCGGAGAAATAAATGAACTAAAAGTATTCGAATAATACTCATTAGAATATAAAAAAAATCATTTATTAAAAAAATGTACTACTTACCTACTGACTTTCCTGTAAATAGAGTAGGTGTTCAATATGTGTTCGTAGATACACAGGTAGATGTTCCAAGATGCGTTCTTACGGGCAAGTAAGTATAATACTTTCTAATGATAGTAAAATACCTATCGCAGAAACTCTTGAGAGCAGCCTGACTGAGGACTTACGGAGATTACAATACTTGATTTCCTACCAAATGTTCAGATATTGCGGTCGGAGTGTAGGCACACTCTAAAAACACCAAAGCTAAATGACATTTTCAAAATCCTAAGCAAATAACATTAGCAAGGATCCCGAAAACCACAAAAAAAAAGTTAAGTTTGAATCGCACAGTCAAAATTGTAACTAAATATTTTTGCCATTACCCCTTATCTATTTCCGAAAGTTTCTAAACATAGTTTTTGTGATGCTCGGTGCCCGTTCGGAAAATAAGAGTCTGGCCCTCATTTTTCGATTTGACTTCTTGACTTTTCGATTTACCTTTGTATATTATACAATTTTGTATTATTGCTTTATTGAATTTTTACTAATGTCAGTCAAGTCAGCCAGCGTGCATGTGCGTCCACTGCTGGACATACGCCTCTAAAATTGTCCTCCTGTACTCCCGGCCGTCAGCGCTAGGGAACCACTGCTTTCCGACGACGTACCTACTTGATGTCCTCCCACCTGGCGGGTGGTCTTCCTTCACTCCGTTGTCCTGTCCACGGCCGCCAGTGTAGGACACGGTTACTTCTACGGTCGTTGTCTCTTCGACCGACGTGCCCAGCCCACTGCCACTCGAGCTTAGCCACCCGGTGTCCAATATCGACTACTTTGGTGCGTCTCGGCGGATTGCTTCGTTACGCACCATATCACGTAGCGATATTCCCAGCATGGCTCGCTGGGGGTACGGAAACTTAATTATTCATATCTATAAAAAAAATATCTAACCAAGCATTCATACATAGTTCAGAAATCTTCGAAGTCCAACAATGTCGCGAGCGTAGCTACAGGTAAAGGCTGTATGTACTCTTCGCAGCTGAGCTACGCGTCAATTTATGAGTTACATTCAAAACTCGCTGTATTCACAGAAATACAACAAATGATACTAAAGGCTGACTGAAGAGAGTTAATCCCCGGCGCCCATTACGCGCGCCAGCCGAGCCGTTACGGGAGCCCGCGACATTGCGGGGGGCGATGGGAGGGGGGAGGGGGATAGGGGGGCTGTAGGCTGACGAGACGGCTCTAAATAATAATTTACTGAAATGACTCTGCTGTTGTTGAATAAGGCCGGTCGCTCAGTACAAATATATTTATGCCGTCTTCTCAACTTGTGCCTCCGATACATTTACGGACTGCGCAAGTATGATCATATCTCTGAATACCGCGTTCATCTACAGTGGCTCGACATTCGACACCGTAGAAGTTCTCATGTTCTTCTTCTTCTTTTTTTAAATAGTGGCCACAAAACTACATCGTTCTTATTTGTTCTCTGCCACTCCACCCACACTCATTCATGATAAACCAAAGGTTGGCTGGAGGAGAACGCCTACGGCGTAAAGTTGTACCTTTTACAAAATTTTAAAAAGCAATTAACATATTTTGATTTTTGATTTTTTATTTATGTGCGGTACATATATACAACTGCTCTAGGAAGTGGGTAGGTAGGTACCTAACAATTTCAGTTTAATTATATTGATCTAGTCCGTAGTACATTTCAGTGGGATAACACATAATTTTTTATGTGTGTAATGTGTTTGTGTATTTAAATGTGTGTAATTAAAATTACAATATAGTAACGTGCTGGTTATGAATGTGTTCAGTGAGTTGTGAAAGCCCGCATACGCATGCGCGTTGAAGTCTTTTGTTTGACACTTTGCTCACATAACATAATTTAACGAATTAAGATGCACTATTCAATTTCGAACTAAAGTATTGTATTGTATTGTATTGTATATATTTATTGCACTCAAATAGAATATGGGCAAAAGGTAACACTTAATGCCTCTAGGCATTTTCTAACAGGATACCTGGGGGGTATGATAACTGCTAGGTGAGTGGCGGAAAGAGAAGTTTAAATATTATGATATGACAGATGTACGGGAATACAGAAGATAGATAAACTTAAATATGAATAATTAAATACTATACCTATATACCAGATATATACATAAGATAGACTAAATATACTTAGTTTTGACATATTATATATATTTACTAACTCTGAACATGAGAGACATACGGTACGTAGTACTAGTACTAGTACAAACTAAGAGTACGAAAGCTATGTATGTGTATAAAGACAGTGTGGAAATTTCAACAGAATCTCAGGTCACTGGAGTGAAAAATCTAAATCAAGTTTTTTTATCAGATGACATCTTTTTTTCATACAAGTCAAAACGACCAACACAATATAAAATAAAAAATGAACACAATATATTGATTGTATTGCGTTTATAAAAAAAAATCATTCACATTTTCGTCTTAAAAGAAACTTGGAGACATGCTGGTATAATTATCTTATATACCTACCCGGTTCTGTACGTACATGCAAAATTGGTTCATGCGATTAGAACTATTCATTTGCTGTGAAAGTCTGTAGTTATACAAATGTTTTTTTGTTCTAATGTTCTTATTAAATTCTCTCAGTTCGCAATTTTGGTTGGCAGCGCATTGAGCGACCGCCCTTAGTGCGGCGACAGACAGCAGCGCCGCGCGGCGAGGTGCGCAAGCGCAGGAGCAGCGTGGCGAGGAGCGTGTTGTGACGAGTGCTGCACGGAACCCTCATTATCTGACACGGCGGCACTGCCGAGAGTGCCGAGTCACCGGTCACTCAGCCGGATCAGTACAGGCTGATTCCAAGTGACCAGTAGGTAGTCTTTCTATAGTTGCATATGGTATACCTACCTTTATATTTTATTTAAATAGTAATAATATTTATATGTAAATAGTAAGTATATTTAGTCTGTCTTCACCATCTTTACTTATGGTATATATCTGGTATATAGGTATAATATTTATATGTTTTCACTTTGTCATGAATTGCTGCATCTGTCACAAATCAGCACATGCATGTCTAGGCAGTGGCAAACATTTTTGTAAAGTAGACTAAAGTACATTGAAAAAAATTACAGTGAAGTTTCTTGTCAGTTCTTCTTCGCTGTGATAGATAATCGAACTGGCGGAATGTTACAATGTAAATATGACAAATCTGAGCGCAGTGTACCTACTGCCAATAGATGCTAAATAATCAATAAACAACTGTTACATCATGTGTAAAACTATGTATAATTATTTAAGTTTATGCTGTCTTGTATTTCAGTAACTCTGACATAATCTATATTTTCTTTCCGCCACTCACCTGGCAGTTGTAATACCCCAAAGGTATGATGTCTAGATATGCATTAAGTGTTTTTGCCCATATTTTATTTGCTTACATACAATAAAATATGCAATATTTCTATAGTCTTATACAGGTTGATTTTTTGAATTTTGTGTGAGAATCACTCCTCAAGCTGCACGTTTTCATAAAATCATTTTGCATTAGGTAGACATAAAATTGAAATCGTAAACAAATATTGAAAAAATAATCTTCATGACCTATTTAGCTGTATTTATTTTCAGATGGTCCGTCACTATTAGTCTATGACATTATTAAATACAAATATTTTCAAAACGTCTGGTGAAAATTACGAATGCTTCGTCTATTTATCTATCTGTCTACCTATAGCATCATTGTTACACCATGTCAGCACCGCTGACCTAGCTACGGAACCTAAAACCACTCTAATTTGGCAAGTTTTTAAACATACATAGGTTCCACATAGGTACCTATTTTGTTTGTTATCAGTTCGTTCGAAGAACACACTCTTTCCTGGGTTTCTCATTTTCCTAATTCCCTTTAAATTTGTCCGTCCGTCCGTCCGTCTTTTAGGGAGCTGTCACACGTTGTGTTTGGTCGGATGTCGAGGATATTTGGAAATATTTTTAAACAAACTCGACGCTGCTGTGGTGTTCGGTTACGTATATAATAGTGGATATCTGCGTGGCGTAGGGCTGCCACTTGCTTTTCCCATAGGGCGAATAATGATTATGGTCAACTCTTCTCAAATTGTTTTATTATAAAAGGTAACATCTGTCTATTTGTAAAGAGTGATCTCATAAACGGTTGAACCAGTTTATATGCAATTTCCCAGTTTTGGAATTTAGTATAGTGGTAGTTAAGAGGCTATACTTACAACATCACGCTGTTTTATAATTATCTGCCTCCATTTGTTCTTCATTTTGAGCTCAACACATTGTCTTCTTCATTAAAATTTAAACGTTTAAACAATTAAGTAAACCTTTACGTGACTTTCAAACCTTAAAATAATGTTTACTTTAAATTTGCATTTAATTTTAAGATACGTTAGAATTTAATAAAATTTTACACCTTCTTTCTTCAGCAATTTTATTTCAACGCCGCTAGGTGTCATGGGGACTTTCCCCTCGTCGGCCTCTTGCGGTGGGTCAACCCGGATTGTGCTCTCTCGAGAGGTTAATTATTTTTAAGGTTTGTTGGTTTTGTTTTAATTACTTACATGAATTAATAATTTCTGTTTAAGTTGTTAAATTAATTTCTGAATATCCATAAATTTATTTTATACCCATTTATAGTTTGTTGTAAATGAAATATATTATAGGCAACTTGAAACAATAAACTAATGGCAACCCTACGTTAAGAGTGGTTGTTGACGTCTCTTTAAACGGAGTCAATATTGAAAGTGTCTCGTTCGGGGATCTGTTTTAAAACAATATTCCTGCTTTTGTGTTCGTCTTAAGTTTCTTCTCCCATGCTCGCTGGCGCCTGAGCTATTGTTCCTGTAACTTCACACCGCGTCCTCAACTGTACTGCTAGTCTGTAGTCGAACGCGGCCTCGTTCTGTGAATTAATTTTTTTTGCAGAAGGTGCAGAATAGTATCTGTCTTTACACTCTATCGCATTTAAATGTTGTTCGTGTACAAACGCTGAAATTTCTGAAATAAAGCTTCAAATTTTTTTTTTTTATGGAAAATGACACGCTTGGCTAAATTTCCTACAACATCTGTGATGTCAGCCCATAACACCGGGTGAACTAGGTGCCATGTCAGTGTTTCGCTTCATTTCATGTCGGCTATACTGAACTGGGCGGAAAACACGAACTATTTACGTTAGCCGTTTCGACCGACGTTTCATTCAGTGCGGTGGTATCAAGCCGGGCGACATAAACCCTACCACCTAGGGAAGGGACCTACAGTTTTACGTGGAATCCGAACCACGGTCAGCCTGCTACGGTCGAGCGGTCACCCATCCAAGTACTGACCGCGCTCAGGGTTGCCCGCACCACTGAGCTACCTAGGTAAACGTTACTCACGATGTTTCGGTTGGAAACGTGAGAACATTATTTAGTTTTGAAACTTTTTACACTTGCCGACTGAATAATACGAATTTGTTCAATCATTCAGCCAATTATCTTAGACGTTTTCATATTTCCGTATTTCATGACCACCAGTGGGTGGCCGAGTGGTCTGGGAGGTCGGCTTCTCTTGCGAGAGGTGCGAGGTTCGAATTCAACCGGCGTCTACCAATGAGTTTTTTTCTGATTTGAAAAAAAATACACGCACATACCTTCACCACCATACCCACTGCTCCATGGTTCGAATTCCATGTAAAAATATAGGTCCAACGGGTTAACTGGAGGAAATTTGCTATGGCAATTAGTCCGCCCGTTCCACACATTAAATGACATTTTTCAAGTTTTTATATATATCCATATTAATTCTATATACATATTACAATTAGAAATGTAAAAAAATTATACAAACACAATAAAAAAAACCGGCCAAGTGCGACTCGAACTCGCGCACCGAGGGTTCCGTATCGCCATGTCATGGTTAGCGCCACTCACGCCATCTATGGCGTGTTATGAAATGCTTCGTATTAGTTAAAATTCATGATTATTTAAAATGCTTCCTAGTCTATTCGGTAGATGGCGCGCGCGCATACACTTTTTGGTTTCTTCTATGGGAACCCCCACGAAGTTTTCACTTTTTCTTATTTTTATTATTTGTTTCTATATCGGCCATAATAACACATATTCTGTGAAACTTTCAACGCGCTACCTATTACGGTTCAAGAGATACAGCTCTCGGGCAGACAGACGGACGGACGGACGGACAGACAGACAGACGGCGTAGGCTAGTAATAGGGTGCCGTACCGGATACGGAACCCTAAAAACGGAATTACCGCCGTTCGCGGCTGGACACAAGTCTCCAATCGCTAAGTTTATTATTTTATTCATTTATTTACACTTTATTATTATTATTGATTATTGTATACCATTCATAAGTTGAGCGACATGTTTCCTCGTGCACCTGCGCTACGCTTCAGAAACACCTGCTCGAAGAATCAAGTAGTTTTGAGCTGGTACGACACGACTTGCGGAGTTCAGGAGTCGCAGAATTGCGGAGTCGGCCGAATAGACGGACGTCTCACAAACACCGTAGGGTTACCAGCTTACTCATTCATAACTCATCTGAGCCGCGCGATGCCGTAAATATAAATCCTATAAGGTCTCAATGCTGCACTTATTATAAGAAATACCTGTCGAGGACAAAAACTGCCGCGCGCGATCAAAGAGACCGCTCACTCGCGCCGCGACACTTTGATCCGGCCGTTGCCAATTACCCCCCCCCCCCCCCCAATCTTCCCCCGCAGGAGTCTCTCTGTTCCGCCGGCGGTCCCCCTTGTCCCTCCTTTCCCCACGAAACGCGCACCGTTTCCCCCGGTGTCCCCCCCTCGAGCAAAATCGATACCCGACACATTTCCCGCGAAGAAAATTAATTTCCTGAGAAAGAGAAAAATAAATAACAATATAATATGAAGCCGACGACGACGCTTCGGCGCCTGTTCGATCCGATCTTTGAAGTTTGAAGGGAAAATTATTTCAGAGGGTTGCTCGCGAGCGAGCAGATTAAATAAGCTGAGTCAAATCTACACTGTAGCGGAGTGGCAACACTGACTGGCTAGATCGCTCACTACCTATAGAGCTAGTGCGTGTAGTAACTAGGCATACACGGTTTCGCAACCCCAACCGTTAAACCCGAAAGGGGGTTATTCTGTACATGAAACCGAACAACTTTTGTTCTACGACTTTTTAATTTGAAGAAAAAAAAAATTTTTTTTCCCCATACATTTTGAGAATAGGTATTCAAATTTTGTATGGAAAAACTAAATTTTATTTTTGTTTCAAAATTTTTTTTTCGCCGCATAACATATTTAGTTTCACATATAGAACCACCCCCTGATGTCAGTTAAAAATATTACGGGGGCAAATTGCAACACCGTGTATAAGCGGAACTTGCTTTTGCCCGCGGCTTCGCTCGCGGTAAACTCAATACTACAATAAACCAATACTGCAACGCAACGCAACAGAACTGCTAACGCCATCTATTACTACAATTAGACAATAAATTCCGTTAATACTATACTTTCTTTCATACTTGCCAGTTCTAAGGCTTTTTAGCGAGATGGTATATAAGTATATTATAACCTATAGTGAACCTCAAACTACTCGTTACATTGGTGCAAACCGCATCAATATCCGTTCAGTGGTTTCGAAGTTTGCCTCAAACATACATACGTACAGATAGATAGACGTTCCCTTTTATAATAAGCGGAATTATTGATTTTATACCTATTATGTAGGGATTTCCCTGCCCCTTTGTAGGCGGTAGGCTCAAATTAACTCAGGCTCAATCGACTGGATTGGTACCAACGTACTGGATGTAAAATGGCCGCATAGCAGCCTCGCTCAGATCAGGAAAGGGATCCTTTCCTGATCTGAGCAGCCTCGGCTGTGTTTTCCTCTAGTCCAGTATAGCCAGCAATCAAAGAAGATAAGTCTCCGGTATGGCACCTACCTTCTCGGAGGTGATGTTGGCTGGTCGGAGCATGTGCTTTGGCCCTTCCGATTCAGCCACCGACTGACTGGCCGATTTATTAATCAACTACAAAATGAACCTCGGTAGCTCAGTGGTGCCGTCGGTCGACTGTTGTTAAGCAACCCTGGGCGCGGTCAGTACTTGAATGGGTGACCGCTCGGCCATTGGATTCCACGTAAAACTGTACGTCCCTTCCTTTCTTACCTTACTAGGTGGTAGGGTTTATCCCGCCCGTAACGTCGCGTCGCGTCGGTTGAAACGGCTATGTAAATAGTTCGTGTTTTCCGTCCTTCAGTGTACCCGACATGAAATGAAGAGAAGCACTGACATGGCACCTAGTTCAGCAAGGTGTTATGGGCTGACATCACGGATGTAGTATGTGAACCGAGTCAATTTTCATTAAAAAAAATACCGCCGGTCGCTTTGCAGGTGAACTTCGACTAAGCTAATTTACAGACAGCCCTCGAAAACAATTTCTCCACGCGATGCATTGAAATCGGCGTTCTTTGCGCGCATACTAAAAAGGCATTTCTTTGTGCCCGGTTTCCGCCCTCGAATGCGGCCATTATTCTAGCTGGCAGCTCTCATTTGAATGCTGTGTTTGAGAGCAAAACTGCGCTTTTCACCGGCGACACTTCCCCACTTCCGCCGCAGTGCAGAATCAATCGCCAAGTCGAGCAAAGGGCACGTTTTTTAGGGTTCCGTATTCGTCGTACGAGACCGTATTACTAAGCCTACGCCGTCTGTCTGTCTGTCTGTCCGTCTGTCCGAGGGCTGTAATCTCTTAAACCGTACTAGATAGCCCGTCGAAATTTTCACAGAACGTGTTTTTATGGCCGATGTAACAACAAATAATAATAAAAATAAGAAAAAGTAAAGATTCACGGGGCTCCCCATAGAAGTAATTAAAAAGTGTATGCGCGCCATCTACCGAAAAGAGTATGGAGCATTTTAACTAATACATAGAGGGCGTGAGTGGCGCTGACCATGACATGGCGATACGGAACCCTCGGTGCGCGACATTCGACTCGCACTTGACCGTTTTTTTATGGAAACTGACACGGTAGGCTACATCACCTACAACATCCGCGATGTCGGTCCATGTGAACTAAGTGCCATGCCAGTGCTTCCCTTCGTTTGTCTGTCTGTCTGTCCGTCCGAGTCCTATATCTTTTGAACTGTAATAGGTGGCCGCGGTTGAACTTTTCACAGAATGTGTTATTTTATTTATTATGGTGGATGTGCCAACAACTAATAGAAAGCTAAAAATAAAAAATAGGGGTGGGGGCGGTTACCTAACAACAGACGTGCTAATCAATTAGTCACGCTGCTGAATAATAGATGGCGCCACAGGTTTTTATATTTTGCATTGTAGAAAGATAGACGGATATGGTTTTTAGGGTTCCGTATCCGGTACGGGACCCTATTACTAAGCCTACGCCGTCTGTCTGTCTGTCTGTCTGTATGTCTGTCTGTCTGTCCGTCCGTTCGTCTGTCTGTTCGAGGGCTGTATCTCTTGAACCGTAATAGGTAGCCCATTGAAATTTTCACAGAATATAATATGTTATTATGGCCGATGGCCCTCGCGATGGCCGATATAACAACAAATAATAAAAATAAGAAAAAGTAAAAAATTCATTGGGATTTCCATAGAAGAAACCAAAAAGTGTATTCGCGCGCGCCATCTACCGAATACATTATGAAGCGTTTTAACTAATCATGACATTTAACTAATATGAAACATTTCATAATACGGCATAGATGGCGTGAGTGGCGATAGCCATGGCATGGCGATACGTTACCCTCGGTGCGCGAGTTCGACTCGCACTTGGCCATTGCATTTGGCCGGGTTTTTTATGTAATCCGCCCGCGCGGGCGGGGTGTGGCCCGATCGTTGTTCTGTGGCTCAGGCAGTACGAAGGGATGTGACGGCTCGGCGGCGGCGGCGCGGCGGCGGCGCGGAGGCGCAGCGGTGAGCGGTTCGTGTGTCGACGCCTCGCTAAATTCGTTCCTATCCACTGCCGCGCCCGTCGCAGTTCCTACACTATTCGCACGCATCACCATGACATTCTGCAGGCATGTGTAATGCGCGAATGAGCCAATTTTTTTTTTATGGAAACTGACATGATTGGCTACATCACGTACTAGCCTAACTAACTAATTATAAATGTGATGTCAGCTCATCCCACCTAGGTTGGTGCCATGACAGTGCTACCCTTTAGCCGGCTACACCTCGGGCTACACTGAACTGGAGGGAAAACACGAACTATTTTCATAGGCGTCGCGACCAATCTGGGCGGGTTAACCGCCGCCGACCACCTAGTAATTAAAGGGAAGGGACCTATAGTTTTTCGTGGAATTTTCACCACGGTAAGCCTCGACGGTCGGACGGCCACGCATTCAAAGTTCGACAGCGCCCTTCGATGAAATCTCACCAGCGAGCTACCTGAAAAAAAGGATAGGTACTGAAACGGTTGGCAAGATTACCTACAATATCCGTGATGTGAGCCCATAACACCTTGGCGAACTAGGCGCCATGTCACTGCTTCCATGTGGTCGTCCCGGCTACACTGAACTGGACGGAAAACTCGAACTATCTACATAGCCGTTTCGACCGACGTTACTTTTAGTGCGGTGGTACCAACCCGGGCGACATAAACCCTACCACCTAGGGAAGGGACCTACAGTTTTACGTGGAATCCGTAAAACCTTACCACCTAGTTAGGTAAGAAGGGAATCATTTTTTTTTTGAATATATTAATTTCGGAAAAGTCGGATAAATCCCCCTACCCACTACATTAATTATGTTAATGTATTAATTCGATGCATGGTGAGTAGCGTGCAGGTATTCGTGCCGACTACATTGAACATTGAGCCAATTCTGCAGCAGTGGCTACAAAATTAGTACCCGACAAAAACTAGGAAATGACAACATTTCGATGGTTATAATTTCTGTAATTTTTTAGGGTTCCGCATACATACGGAAACCTATTACTAAGCCTACGTCGTCTGTCTGTGTTTGTCTTCCCGTCCGTCCGTCCGTCCGTCCGTCCGTCCGTCCGTCCGTCCAAGTGCTGTATCAAGCGTGAACCGTAAAAAAAGCAAAAAGTAAAAAAAATAAGGGGTCCCTATACAAAAACGTGCTAAGGATCGATTACTGTGTATTCACGATACTGAATAATAGATGGCGCCACAGGCTTTAATATTTTGCATTGTAGGTAGACAGACAAAATATTGACAGATATGGTTTTTTGACAGGTGTGGTATAGTGGATCTACGGATCCCTCTGTGCGCGACTAAAACTCGCACTTGATCGACTTTTTATAAACAGACAGACGGGACGAAAATTGAAAGTATTATTTGATTTAAATATTATTACTTGGTTACATTTGGCACGACATGTTTCATTGAAAACCATACCGATTTTGTTTTCGATAATTTATGAACAAAAAACATTGTAATCTGATAGTACTTCTTTATTTTACGTTCACAATTTATGCTTGTCCTAGCATTTCTGAAGCTGCATCCTGAAATGAACTTTATTATATGGACGGTAAGTATGAAAATAGTTTGATATGAATTGTTAGTTACGCTATTGGAGATTGGTATTGTCGTGATGGGGTATGAAGTGGTGCAAAGATATGCGATTGTGCTAGTATGAGGGTAATGAGATGCGCTTTTCTTCGCTGCCACAATGCCTGTGGTATTGTATAGTGTGGTGCAGAATTTGTATGGGATTGAATGGCGTTGTATGGGTCGGTGTCGGCGATACCGGATGTCTTAATGAGGTTTCAATGCGTATTATATTACGCTGTTAATGTTCTACCGACAGTCTTCGCTCGGTTCTGTTAGGAAGATTTAAGTTATTGCTAATTTTCATTTTTTTTCTTTAAGTAAACGTATTGTTGATTAATAAGAGCGGTGTTTAGAAAACTTTTGTTCGTGGCAGGTTTGTGGATGCAGAATTTTGGTATGACGTGTAATTTGATATTTTAATTTGAAATATGGATCTCGCCAAATTTTAATGCGCATCTGAATTACGATTATTACGGGAATCTGAATGTTTTTATCATCGATGTCTAATTTTATAAAATATACATCAATGGTTTTTATTATTTTTTTAAACAAATGGAAACTATTTATTTAATACTCGCAGTAGACTCGGTTTAAAGTAAATTCGATTTACTGATAATAAACGATCCCTTTTCTTAAATTACCCGTCCATACTATAATTTCTTTGATACTGCTCAGCCCTAAGGCTATTTAGGGCGATAGTATATAGCCTATAGTGATCCTCAAGAAAAACTCTTTCTATTGGTGCAAGCCGCATCAAAATCTGTTCAGTGGTTCCGGAGGACCTCAAACACATACAGACACTTTCCCTTTCATAAGAAGTACGTGCAGGTATTTTAGTTAAACACGCACTATTTTAACCCCCGACACAAAAAGCGGGGTAATTATGAAGTAATTAAAAAATAACGTCTCACGGATGGACCCGTTTGTATGACGTTTTTTTTTAAAAAAGCTTGAAATAAAAGTTAAATTACAAATTTTAAAAACCCCCGACGCTTAAAAATTCAAAAACCGCTAAGTAAATAAAATATAATAAGTAATAACTAATAACTCCTAATTTAATTTATAATTTGCCATTTCTACGTTTAAACTGGTATGTACTTATATTATGTAGTGCAAGTATATTATAGTTTATCATATTATATTTTACATTCCCACACTCAAGTCTTTTGCTACTACCTACTTATATCTCACAACATACGACTCTCAAACATCCAAAGGTTGACTGGGAGAAATCCCTGTAAGGGATAAGTCCGCCTTTGCCCCTCATGTAAATTACTTATCGTTTGTTACTGTTAAATGTGGAACGCACTCCCTGCCCATCTATTTCCTCCCAAGTACAGCCTGGGGTTTTTCAAAAGGGGCGTGAAAAGGCTCCTGTCAGGCCGGCATGACATTCGCAATCCCCGTGCATCACAGAATGTCCATGGGCATCGTTAGACACCTACTTGTAGGTGTAACGATGCCACATGTCGCGCTATCGATAAAAAAAAAAAAAAAAAAAAAATGTTTTGGAGCAATAAAGTATTTCTATCTATCTATCTATAACTCCAGAGCTGCGTGGGTATTTACTTAGCAGCGGTCCCCCGACACCTTTTAGTAAGTAATCGTAAATTATTTTAGACTTTTTAAGGGTGGTGTTTTTTTAAATTAGTAATTTCATGGCCTTTTCGGCCGAAATTCATCCCGTTTAGAACAATTAGTCAAAAATTTGAACCAAAACTAACGACCTGGCATGTTTTACATGGAATCCGTTCTATGGAACATGGCAATCACCAGTAGATTAACTTTATTGATGTCAGCCGATTACACCATATTCCTGCCGGATAAAGGTGCCGTATTAATAGTTCCCACCGTGTCTAGTGCCTTTTAAAAAATGTAATGTCGACGATGTGTCTGGCAAAGGGCGAGATAATGACAAGTACAGTGGTGCACACCCCCGTCCGCACGTGTCAGGTCGAGTTACGCAGCGCCCCCTGCTGGCGGCCGATGGAGTGAGAATACGTTGATCGGATTAGATAATTTCACCATACGGAATTCGTGCTAGTATAGATTCTTATCTACTAAAATATTGACCGAAATCCATACGAATATACTATCACAAACGGGGTAATATGAGGGGGGAGGGCGGAGGTGGCGAGCCTTGGGGACGCATCGCCCCCCCCCTTCTCTCAAACCCTTTGAGAACTGTAAATTCTAAATTTGAAATGATATGACAAAACAATGTGAACCGACTTATTCGGAAACACCGAAGAGATAAAAAAATCTGCCAAGTGCGAGCTTTACTCGCGCGCGTAGGTTTCCGTATCTATCCGATATCAATAATATCCGCCTATCCGCTCAGGTGGCATGGTCTTCGAATTTGAATTATCAGATATTTGTTTATATGTTATGTATGTATGACAGGTCTCCATGTTTGCCCACTGACAGCTGTTACCATAGTTAATTCACTTTATTTTTTTAAAGTGATCTGTGAAACATCAAACTTCTGAAAATTCTTTTTTTGGAACGACCAAAGATTGAGAAGCGGTTATCTACAATGCAATGTATAAAAGCCCGTTGCGCCACCTATTATTCAATAGTGTGACTAATCGATTTTATTTTACGTTTCTTGTATGGGGACCCCCCTTAATTTTTGACTTTTTCTTATTTTTCTTATTTGTTGTTTCATCCGCCATAGTAACGCATATTCTGTGAAAGTTTCAACGGGCTACCTATTACGGTTCAAGAGATACAGCCCTCGGACAGACGGACGGACGGACGGACGGACGGACGACAGAGTCTTAGTAATAGGCTTCCGTTTGGGATACGGAAACCTAAAAACCGCCCAATTAAGCGGTGGTAAGGACTAAGGACTCGCGCACCGAGGGTTCCTTACTAAGGAACCCTCGGTGCGCGAGTTCGACTCGCACAAAGAGTTTGTATTACGACGTAATACAAAAAACTCTTTGGACTCGCACTTGTTACCTTATTATAGAAATTATTTTGGTCGACATGCAACCCATTTGCGGCAGATAGAACATACACGAGGAAGGAAGTCTGACAGCACAGAACAACGATCGGGCCACAACTTTTTTGCTCTGTGTGTGACAGGGATGGTACATATTGATGCACTAACATTTTCACTAAGTGTATTTGACCTTTTATTTCGTGTTCATTGTCATTATTATACAGTTATTTTTTCACTCTTAGAACCTATACCCATCTCGAAAAGACATGCCGAATTACACGATACTGAATTTACACTCAATTGAAATGAAATGATTTAAATTCGAAAGACTTCCTTTTCACAGCTGACAAGTCGAACTCTGCTCGTTCAAGAGTTTAGTCAACGTTTTAAATAAATAAATATTCCGTCCCCCCGTTATTCTACCCCCGTGCCCCCCATCACCCCCCGCATTACCCTAATCTAATGGCGAAGATTGCCGCGAGGGGGCCTCAGTAGAGACTTACTTGGCGTTATAATAGAAAAGAGTAAGTACATAAGTACTTATATTATTTTCGTAATTATTTATACAAAGCTCATAATAAAACATTTGAAAAAGTGAAATAGCCATTTTAATTTTGATAAATTTGAAGAGAAAAACGAACGCAAAATTTTATTCCTGGCATGGCACCATGCTCTGACAGTAACACGATTTATACACCCAATGCTACCATTACGAATAGACAGTGATGCGAACATGAAAATGGAGCAAATCAAGTTCGAAGTCTGTATCAAATTCGAAGCTTTTATCGACACGATCGTCTTCAATATCAAACGGAATTAGAAGCCGCGGCGTTTAGTTTAAATTATCCAAAGAAAATAAACAGAAGAAAATGTCGGCGATGTATCGAGGTGAAACGAAACGAGAGTTCAATTCGACTAATGTAGGAGGCGAATGAATTAGGGGGGAGAAAAAAAAAAAAGAAAATGCATTTCCAGCCGCACCGGGGACGATTCTGTGGGACTTTACATACTACACGGGTACTTCGATTTCCATATCGCGTCTGCAGAGTTAAACTGATATAGGTGGTACGCGAATATACAAACACAGTCAGTCAGTCAGTCAGTCAGTCAGCGTGTAAGCGTCCACTGCTGGACATACGCCTCTCCAATTTTCCTCCAGTCCTCCCGGCCTTCAGCGATACGGAACCACTGATTTCCGCCGGCGTACTTGATGTCGTCGTCCCACCTGGCGGGTGGTCTTCCCACACTCCGTTTTCCTGTCCACGGCCGCCAGTGTAGGACACGGTTACTCCAACGGTCATCGTCTCTTCGGCTAACGTGCCCAGCCCACTGCCACTTGAGCTTAGCCACCCGGTGTCCAATATCGACTACTTTGGTGCGTCGGCGGATTGCCTCGTTACGCACCATATCACGTAGCGATATACCCAGCATGGCTCGCTCCATTGCTCGCTGGGCAACTTTCAACCTTTGGACAACAGCGACCATCAGAGTCCACGTTTCACATCCGTACGTCATAACCGGGAGGACACACTGGTCATATATACGGGTCTTTAAATTCTGCGGAAGGTCAGACTTCAGGACGAATTTTAGTTTTCCGAAGGCAGCCCAACCCAGTTGAATTCGTCTCTCCACCTCCTTAAGCAGACCTTTTCTACCAAGCCGCAGAATTTGACCGAGGTATATGTACTCTTCAACCTGTTCGATCACTTCTCCGTCAATAACGATTTGTCCGCCCGTCATAACCTCGGTCGCCATGACCTTGGTTTTGTCCCGGTTCATCTTCAGACCAACCTTCATCGACGCTGTATAAAGGTCTTCCAGCATGATCTGAAGCTGATCTCGGGAATTGGACAGAAGAACAATGTCATCGGCGAAACGCAGATGACTGAGAAGATCTCCATTCACGTTTATACCCATGTTGTCCCACTCAAGCATCTTGAACACATCTTCCAATACGTTTGTGAAGAGCTTGGGTGAGATCACATCCCCCTGCCTTACGCCTTTACCAAGGAGTACACCTACCTACCTGACGCCTTATACAAACACAATTTTATGTTATTTCACATACAACCAAAATTTTCAAATACCTCTGAAAAGTGTGAATTTAATCAAATTAATTACTATTACTGTTGCTAGGGGTTAATTTGTTAATGTAGCAGCTATTTAGTTATGGTTCTTAAATTTAAAAGTGTAATCAATTCAAAGAATAAAACTGTTGTATGATTGATCTGAAATTATATTTAAAATTTCCCTGCGGCTCGTCTACTTTGTTATTGTACATGTATGTTTTCTTTTCTTGATATTACCTATATAAATTGTATCGCGAAGAATTTTCGTTTTAGTTATTTTAGTAATTTTGTCTACTTTACTATTCCGAATGATTATATAGCATGTGCGTCACTGATCTAATTAGGTAATTTCATTTCCTTTATTTTCTTTAGGTTCAAGCTACCAAAACATTTAGTTTAGTTTAGACATACCCTTCCATATTCGATCCCAAGTAGACTAAAGATGGCGTTCGAGTTTCCATTCAAAATAGGAACGTATTACGCCAGCGAAAAGAACTGTCTCAAATTACCCGCGTTACGAGATTTCCCCATCTCTCTCGCACTCGCGTCCTTCCCCTACATCCGTCCCTCTCGGGTCTTAACGTAAACTTAGATAAACAAATACAAAGGGCCTAATTGAGTAACTAGTAAAACGTTCAACATTACTGGGTCCAAAAGTTCCGAATTGTTATTGGAGGGGGCTCATTTTGTATTCGGTCCCGGAGTTCCTGACCGGGTGGGGATCTTAATTTGTCAACAATTTTCGATATTTGAATACTCGTTCGCCGCTCGACGAGCTCCCGACAGAAAATGTCATTTCTTTTTTTATTTATTTTATTTTTCTCTCAAAGGCCGTGCGCTTGACTTCCTGACGCCTTTTGTGAAGTTGACACAATGTTTTTTTTTTTTGGTAGCTCAAATAATTAAGATACGCTTTGTTGGTTGCTACTAGTGTTCGGGACGGTTCGCTGGCGCTTAATTTAGAAAATATACTATGTAACTCGTATGTATCAAAAGTACAATGCAGGTGTGTGATGATTATAATTTTTAGGGAATCGCATGGCCTTGCGGTCTTTCGAGTTGAATTATGAACATATTACGGATTCAGATTCACATTCAGATATTTATTTCGCCTTAAAGAACCCACAACAGTAATAAATAAAATAAATTAACATATTCATTCAGACGTATGCATATTCAGTATGGTTCGTCATAATTTTTTTGTCATGTCCTGTTCAGCAATGCAACCTATTAAGGAAGAACAAGGCAAGAAACCTTATACAGTTTTTTTTAAATAACTTACATACTAAGTTCTAATGACGTTAAATATAACTTACGAACGTTAGTAAAATTTTTATTTACAACAGGAAAAAAATACTTAACTTGTAAAATGGATGAAATAAATATTTTCAGCTGACTCTAGATCAAATTATACACTAAATGTTAATTCTTTTATCCTAATAATAATACGTATTGTAATAAATAATACTTCAATTACATGCTAGCAGTTGTCCCTGGATAACATTACCTATATCACCTATATATGGTTACAAGCTGCGCCCGCGGCTCCGCCCGCTCTCATATTTCACTTCACTGCTAACCTCATAAGCTATTTAGCGTGATAGTAAGTAGCCTATAGTTGATGGGAAGAATCAAGCTAGCCGTAGAATTTTGTTTTATTAAAATCGGTTCAGTGGTTCTCGAGTTATAAGCGGACAGACAGACACTCAGACACTCAGACAGAAAGCAGACGTTGGATTTTATTATAGGTAAGGATAAGGAGGTAAGGAAGGAAGGAAGGAAGGATTTTACAGGATTTCTTTGACGTAGTTTTAGACTTAGCTTTCGGCGGAGAATTCATGGATTGGAAACGACAACTTCGGCTTCAGTTCCAAGAAATAGTTTGAATTCGTCCAAAAGGAGTAGTTTTCACATGTCAGCCTCGATAGCTCAGTGGTGCAGACAGTCGACTGTCGCTATTGATGGTTAAGCAACGCTGGACCGGTCAGTACTTGGATGGGTGACCGCTCGACCGTTGAGGCTGACCGTGGTTCGGATTCCACGTAAAACTGTAGGTCCCTTCCCTTCTTACCTTACTATGTGGTAGGGTTCAACCCGCCCGGGTTGATACCACCGCACTGAATGAAACGTCGGTCGAAACGGCTATGTAAATAGTTAGTGTTTTCAGTCCAGTTCAGTGTATCCGGCACGACCGAAAAGAAGCACTGACATAGCACCTAATTCACCAAGCTGTTATAGGCTGACATAACGGATGTAGTAGGTGATGTAGCCAACCGTGTCAGTTTCCATAAAAAAAAAAGTATTTGCGCGTCGTGCTCTGTCTGACAAAGCTCACTGCCGCGTTTTTTTTTTCATACCCGACACCCTGACACTCAGCATGTTCATTTCTAAGCATAGTTGGGGAACTTTCGCCCGAATCCAACATTACAGCGAGCGTAGTCGCGGCAAAAGCACCCAACAATCGCCCGGCGTGGGTGCGGTGTACCAGGGCCGCATCCGTTGGCAGCATCCAATGAGGACTTGTCATCCGACAGCGCGGGAGCATAGCATCCTCATTGGCAGCGGGTGCGGATGTCGACAATCTTCTGCAATTGCTTCGGCG
This sequence comes from Nematopogon swammerdamellus, assembly GCA_946902875.1. Classification (NCBI taxonomy): domain Eukaryota; kingdom Metazoa; phylum Arthropoda; class Insecta; order Lepidoptera; family Adelidae; genus Nematopogon; species Nematopogon swammerdamellus. The sequence goes on from OX336345.1 coordinate 19,348,937, forward strand.
ACGACGGTGGTGGACCGACCGAGGGGCCAATATGGTAGGTATATCCGTAAATCGGGGATCAGTTGTGGCTGGCTATGTGGCTATACACCATTATTGGCTTACATGCGTGGTATATAATATTTTTTTTTTTGAATATCTTTATAGGTAGGGTTTATCCCGGCCGGGTTGGTACCACCGCACTGAGCGAAACGTCGGTCGAAACGGCTATGTAAATAGTTCGTGTTTTCCGTCCAGTTCAGTGTAGCCGGCGCGAAATGAAGGGAAGCACTGACATGGCACCTAGTTCACCCGGTGTTATGGGCTGACATCACGGATGTTGTAAGTGATGAAGCCAACCGTGTCAAGTTTCCATAAAAAAAAAAAAATAGGATACGCTGGACTTACCACAGATGCGTACCAATCGGTTCTGCAGATCTTTCCTTCACAGAACTGGTAGACTCTGGAACGCTCTCCCTGCCCACATATTTCCCCCCAATTATATAGTCTCGGGTCCTTCAAGAGAGGCATGAATAGGCACCTGTCAGGCCGGCATGGCATTCGCAACCCTCGCGTACCGCCGAATGTTCATGGGCGTCGTTAGACACCTTATGGGTGGCTCGGCGCCACATAAAATAAAATGGGTGGCTGTGCTGAGGGACCAGAGGTATCCAAAACCGCCAAATCGATCTGTGAGATACCATACCAGTGCATACCAGTGGATTTACATAGACTATAGAAACGCAGGATATGAAAATTCCCAGGTCAAAATTCGGGAAATTCCTACGCTCGCCGGTACCCTGGTGTGCGACAGATGAACGATTTGGAGAAGCGATGGGTCCTCAAAAACCCAATGTCAACAACAAAAGGGTTTTCAGTTATGTTATGAATGTATATAGGTATATCAAAAGTACTAAAAATGACGCTAATATATTGTTATAAAAAGCTGTTAATTATGAAATTCAGGAGGGTTTCAAACCCTTGGCGTTCACGTTTTATTTTAACGTCGATAAAATAAAGTATAATTATGGAACTGACGGCCGCGGAAACGGGATGACATTTTCGTTTGTCTTGACAGCCGACAGGAGAGTCTCGGCCCAACACGTATTCTGCGTTATTTTATGGTCGTCTTTTCTTTTAAAACCCCATTAAGTTATTATGGGGGTTAAAATCAACCTTCGATAGCCAACTGCTTTCTCCAAGGGCGTGCTCACAAGGGAAGTGTTGAGTTGTTGTGTTAGTAAACGAATATCCTCCACACACACGGGCGTGGGTTCAAGTCCCGACGGACTGCGGCTAATTATTTTATATTATTTTATGTCATGTGTTCTCTGCTTACCCCTTGTCAATATTGATGTAACAAAAGAGCCCGGCTGCTTCCGTGGGGTGTAAAAAGCTCTAGCCGTTCAAATTGAAGGGGCTCTGTTCGTTCTGTGGAGCAATTTGTAGGACAACGACTATTGGAAGTCGAAAATAAATTTGTCCGCCTCAATAGCTCGGCGGTGCGATCGATGGATCGCCGTTCGCGATCTTAAGCACACCTGGGCGCGGTCAGAACTCGGACGGTGACCGAACGACCGTTGATGCTGACCAAGGAGCTTTGACGCAGACCAGTCTTGCCCAGCGCGGGGGGCGCGCGGGCGAGGGCGGGTGTGGCCATGTACATATACATCGATGGGTGTGGCCTGATCGTTGTTCTGTGATGCTGACCGTGGTTCGGATTTCACGTAGTGTAGGTAGGTCCCTTTCCTTCATGCTTGGTACCACCGAAGAAGGTTCAGCCGAAGCTGCTATGTTTAAGGCGCTTTAAGGCGGCGGGTGGCCGAGTGGTTTGGGCATCGGCTTCTCATGCGAGAGGTCCGCGGTTCGAATCCGGTCGGCGTGTACCAATGAGTTTTTTCTGACGAAAAAATTTACGTGCATACCTACACCTGCTGCTTCACCGTTCGGAACCGGTGTAAAACTGTAGGTCCCTTCCCTTACCCCTTACTAGGTGGTAGGCTCAAATTGTAGCCGGCTGGATTGGTAACACCGTACTGAATGTAAGATGGCCGCATAGCAGCCTCGGTTGTGTTCTCCTCTAGTCCAGTATAGCCAGCCATCCAGGGAAGTCTCCGGTATGGCACCTACCTTCTCGGAGGTGATAATGCGCTTTGGCCCCTCCGACTCAGCCACACATACCGGATTACATTAAAAAATACAATATTCATTTATTGCGCTATCGTAGACAAACATGACAATTTATATTACACAAAAAATTTAACACTACAGAACTATTATAATTATTTTACATCAAAAAGTTAATTTCTCAGAAAAATCTACTTTCATCCATAATTTCAACGAATCCTACGCTTTTTCGATCAGGCTACGGATGTGACGCGAGTTTAACATTTTTTACCCATCTAAAAAAAGTGCCAAGCGCCGCTAAAGAAGTTTCGAATCTTACGCTTTTTCGATCAGGCTACGGATCTGACGCGAGTTCTGACGCGAGTTTAACATTTTTTACCCATCTAAAAAAAGTGCCAAGCGCCGCTAAAGAAGTTTTCACTTCAAAAAAATGTAAACGACCAAAGCGAATATAGCAATGCATTTTAAATCAACATGCGTCGTTTGTGCGTGCTGGGGGTGGTTGCGTGCTAGGCGCTACGGGTGTGGGTGTGCGGGGTGCCAGTAACAAATCGATTGCTTTGTGGGTGTCGCTGGCCCGGGGTGTCGGCGCATAGCGCCTGCAATTAGCAGACGTCACACACTACTTCCTAGCGTGGGGGCTCACACCGCTATTGCACTTTTTTTTATGGAAACTGACACGGTTGCTACATCACCTACAACATCCGTGATGTCAGCCCATAACACCGGGTGAACTTGGTGCCACGCCAGTGCTTCCTTCCGTCTGTCTGTTTTTCGTGTCTGTGTGTCGTTTTTGTCTGTACGACAGGATATAACTGAATAAAAGCCGAACTGAGTTTTCACTAGAAAATAACTGCTTTAGTCGTAGCAGCCGCAAGCACACTCACACTTTTATAATATGTATCGACTAATATCTGTCTAGGCAGGCAGACATTTGACGATGCATATAAAAGTGTGTCTTTTCTGTCTGTCGGTCTGCATGTGTGTTTGTTTGTCTGTACGTTAGTCTGTCTCTGTGTGTGTGCGTCTGTCGGTCTGTTTGTCTGTCGATCTGTCTGTTATCCTGTCATCTGTCAGACTGTCAGTCTGGTCTGTCTGTCTTTTGGTCTGTCGGTCTGTCCGTCTGTCTGTCTCTTTGTCCGTTTTTCTGTTTGTCTGTTTGTCAGTCTGTCCGTATGTCTGGCTGTCTGTGTCTGTCTGTCTGTGTCTTGTTGTGTGTGTCTTGTCTACCTGTCTGTCGGTCTGTCTGTCCTACACCAGAACCGGGCGTCGTCGATCTGACTGAAAACAGAAGATTATTATAAAACGTGCCGAACGCTCTCGCGGTCTATATCCGCGCAGGTCTGGCTCGGTGTTGGCTCGCGTCGCCGGGACTCGAACCCGCGCCCGCGCTATCAAAGGACGCCCGCCGCGCCGCTGATTGCTGCGCGATCAAACGCGAATCGCGATGCCACCTCGCGATAGTGATGTGCTCTATCGATGCGACCGCTATTGTCGATCTATCGATAGTTGTAATATGTATGTAAAGAAATGCGGAGTGTGTGAATTGATATTACTCCCGTAAGAGGCAGAAGTATCGGTGCCTTTTAATTTGTTTAAATACTTTTATTTTATTTTATTTGTTATACGCAAAAACCTCAACTTTTCAGCGCTGCTGTGTTTCATTCTTAATTATAAAATTTCACAATACATTTCAACTCAACGATAATAAAATCTAAAACTCAATCAAATTCAAAGTGTAGTTTATAAATTTACACGAAAACCGAATGAAAAACTTCTCGCTACTTCCTTAAATGTGCTCAGTTAATTGTTAAGCCCATTCCATTACTTACTAAATTTCTGCAACTCATATCGACATGAGTTTCTCTTTATAGCACGACTTTTAAATCATCGACTGATGTGCCGTCCCTAATCCGCGATACCGTCGCGAGTCGCGCCGTTGAGTTCCTTTGAGGAGGCGTTACGGCGTGAAAACAACGTCTAGCAACACGTAATTACACAATCCGAGGAACAAATATACTACTTCTTTGTGGAGCGCCGCCGCCGCCTCCGCGCTGGTCTGCAAATGCTGCATCGACGCCATACATTCTTGTTGATTTCCGCATATTTTCGTGACCTGGACTTTTTCAAGTGAGATCAGATAATATCTATCAGATAGTATATTATACTGCACTGGCAGTTAGCCAGCGCGAGATTATATACTTTGCCATAGAGCCAATTTAGAGTTTATATTCCGTAGGGTCTTCGCCAGACCAAGATGACCACCTGTGAGAGGATCGTCGTGGGGTTCTTCTAAAATTGTTGGTATCCATTTCAATGGAACTACCAAAAGCTCACGATTAATCGTATTATATTACACGTTTGTAAAGATCATTTTTAATAAAGAACCCTTTATATGAACTGACGTTTTTGTTTCTAATGGTTTGTATCATTCCCCAACAGAAAGCATCACTGTTCTGTCAGGTAACGAAATCTACACTAGATGAAATTCCGTACGTTGGCACATCTAACTCAGAGGTATCTGCCGGTGAGGAATCTACTTCTGGGATATTCCTAGATAGCGCATCGGCCACCGTATTTTGCTTGCCTGCCCTATGCATACATAGGTACTTCACATAATTACTATACTTAACACAATTATTAAATAAATAAATATTAATATTACACATTTCCTCAATGGTGCATATAGGCCGGATTAGAACCTCGGACCCTGAGGTCAAGAGTGCAAGTCAAGAGCGCGCCGACCACCTGCCGCTTTACGTCGTCCCAACTGGCGGGTTGTCTTTCTTTCCACATTCCGTATTCCAGTCCACGGCCGCCAGTGTAGGACACAGTTACGCCAAGATCATCGTCGTCTCATCGGCTGACGTGCCCCGCTCACTGCCACCTATATTGCCAGAACTACCACACATATTCAGTGGCGGCTGGTGACATCAGTGACCGGTAGTGCGCTAAGTACCTACCTAGGTACTTAAATACCAAATTTCCCAACAAATTCCCGTCATGTTATTTTAAGATAGGGACTTCCAAATTTTTTAAACGCCTGCATTTTATTATGTACGTATATACCTAGTATGAATATTCTCAAGACACTCAATGAGTGCAAAAAACAAATAACAAAATCCAAACAAGTTTTTTAACTAATTTTTAGTATCTTTATGAACACACCCATAGACCACAACACTGACTGCAGCTTTCAAAAAGAAAACAGCAGTAATGTCCCAAAAATACTTAAAAAAATATTTAAAAATGAAAGCATATGAAAAGTAGGAATTGAACCCGGGATCACCTGATTGTAAAGCCTTACCTTTAACCAACGCTTAGGCAAATATCGGCACCACTTAATTCTAGTATCACGTGACAGAAAACACAAAACCTAACCATATCCCAATTTAAATATTCGCGCGCTAACGGGTATGTGACATCACATGACAACGCGCTGACTATAGCTAGGCAGACGGACTCGTGCAAAACGAATCGCTCGCGACGTGTCACACGCGCGGCTATTCACGTTATAGCGTCCTTGTGTGGCGCTCGTGCGCCGCACGCAGAACTCCATTTCGACCCATACTGTTTTTATGAAGTATCTTTTGTCTCACGCGCCAGCGGTGTTTTGCCGATCCCCATACATTCAGTATGGGGACCCGCGTGCGTTACTCAATTCCGCACGGGGCGCACGTTTAAACGCTAAAAAGTGCCTTGTGATCTATAAAATAAGGTCTAATTCACATTCGTGTTTATTTGGAGTACGATCATTATGGTTTTAATGAAGGTATGTTGTAAGATATTATTTATTTTGAGTGAAGTGAAGACTTCTCGTGGTATGGTAGTGCGGCGCACGAGCGCACTTTAGGACCAGCCGCCAGTGCACATATTGCCAGAATATTATTTCTGGTCATATGACGATTAGTGAGATACCCACTCTAGTCTGGCGAGCATTCAGACGTAATACGAAAATTGTGTATGACTTACGCAATTTGCGTTACCTGTTACACAGTTTTATTTTTAACTGGCGTTTTCCCGCGGCTTCGCTCGCGGGAAATTCGTATTTAAAAAGAAGAAAGTAAGCAAGAAAGAAGGCCGAGCTGCGTGCCTGCGTTACCTTTATTTCGACGTGTGGAACAATTCGGTTTGTATGAGAGCCACATATTAGCGTAATCGGAACTGAATTTTATTTACCCTATCCTGTGTCACGTATAGTTAAATGTGCTTCTAGTAACAAGTAAGTTTCATGGAATTCGGATGTTCGGTTTAACAAACGCAGCATCTCATAAAACAAAGTAACTTACGCCATGACCATCCCTTACAGATTTATTATTAGTATTGATGATAACCATCTTTGTCCGACATACCACTACGTTTGATGGAAGGCTATCTAAATACCTATCGGCTAGTTTCCCACACCCGACCGCATCTTACGAGGCGTATTTACCCATATTTATTCAGCTATCTTCGACTATTCTCTCACAATTAACGAGCCAACGATCCGAGCACAACAAGACTAAACAAACCGCGCCAGTCTTTAGAAGCGATACTTAGTTCCACAAAAGAAATAACTAAAGCCTCCATTTTGACGTCATTAAATTGTAGATACTTAGGATTAGTCTAATAAGCTTCATTCCGAAAGATCCTAAATGCCGACGATCAATCATTGGAATATTTATTTTATTTATTTTGTTTTAAGGTAGATAATGGCTCAGTGAGTAGGATGAAGGTGGCAATGACTGGTCATTTATGCGGGTTTAGTGAGTAGATTGGAAGCAGGCAGGTAGTTAGCGTGTTGTGCAACTGTCGTGTGGCGTCACAGAATACGGACGCGAGGATACAGGTTGTCTATAAATCTTCAGACTCTTAGAGTCCAGAGCTCTGACAGAATACATGTACGTACAATAATTGTCTCTAAAAGTACAGGCATACACATAACGTACAAATAGAAGCAAAAATCATTTATTAAAAATTAAAATCGAAATCTGCTGGCATAACACCTTAACTGAGCGTGGTTTCGCGAGGAGAGGTTATTTTGGCTCTGTCGACTGCAACATTTGTCACTTGGAACAGCCACCCATGTTGGTTTACATAAAAAAAAAAGAAATCGTCTCGCTGCTCGTTTGATTTCTACAACGAAACTTATGCCACCTAACGAAGATGATTTTTTTCTGAAATATAGTCTGATTTAGTGAATAGGTTTACTAGCGCAAAATTTTAAGCCACTTGATCTAGATTCTAGATGGTATTCGTACAAACCACTGAGCGTGGTTTCGCGACGTGAGGTTTCCACCTCACCTCTGGCGGTTTGTACCTCGCCTCTGGGTTGGCTGATTCGAGTACTTCTGGCTGGTCCCTCGGCATTGCAACATATAATGGTTTTTATAAAAAAGAAATTTTTTTTATATAAAAGAAGATCCGTGTTTATAGGTGTCAGGGATGTGTCTGGATCGTGGCACTTGGAGAACCGTTGTCTCTGCCTACTCCATCGGCAAACAGACCCGTGACGTTATATGTATGTGCGCCAAGAAGACGTGCTCGTATGTGCGTGGAGGATATCACATTAAATTTTCTATGATTGTACTATGGTTTCTAATTTCTAAATGTTGCTTGTTGCGCCACGGCGGCGACGCGACGGCGGCGTCGGCGGCGGCGGCGCAGAGCGACTCAGTTCGTTGCGCGTAGCTCCTGTGGTGATTGATTATTATACGCGCTATCGATATAGGAGAGATGAGATACGCGAGACAAATGTCTTGTACACTTTCGATGTGTGCATTTCTGGTAAGGATACAAGGCACATTGCGTTGTCAAATCAAATAAAGGAAGTGTTTATTTGTCATGTCACGCACAGATACATAAATTACAGGTGCTTTGTACATAAAAATGCATGACGCATGCCAACGATGAATGTTTAAAAATACCATTCTGAGATAATGCCTGTCAAAATTAATAATCAAATGTTACCACATGCAAGAAAATATTCTTAATTTGTACCATTTTGTAATACGGAACCCAAAAAATTCAAGCCCGTATTATTTCCTTCTCGCTATTTTTTAATAGACAGCGGGTTTCTATGCCCAATACGTCATCGGAAGATCAGACATAGACCCGTTTGTAGTCGATAGAACAGTTCTTCGAACTGCACGATTCTCTAAATCGTTATTGTGTCGCACTGCAAAGGTGTGGAACGGGCTGCCAGGGAATATCTTCCCCCACTCCTACAATCCACGGATCTTCAAATCGCGGGTTAATAGCCTTTCCCCAGCAACATTAGTCCACCTCCAAGCCGGACTGGCACCTCCTCCGGGGTGAAATTGAGGTTGCGACCTCGGACAGAGCCACCCAGTTCGATAGCAATAAAAAAAAAAGACAATAACACGAATCCTCGCGAAACCACAGTCAGAGTGCGAGTACGTGCTTAGTACTAACATATAAACATAAAATATTATTAAAAGACATCAAGTCAACTTCTAGTGTCCGATGCCAAATAAGACTTTGGTGACGACAGCATAAGGTTCAATTTGGAACCGTGCAAGTTGACTGTTCGCAAAAATTATACGACATCATGAAGGTGCAACAGAACGAAAATTTGGAGCTAATACGTCACGGCCCGGTGGTGGTGCAGTTGGTTATCGCGTTGGCGGCTCAAGCCAGAGACCCAGGTTCGAATCCTGGCCGGGATGTATTTTTTCCAATGATGTTCGCTTTGCACTTTTCGAAGTAAAAATACACAGTCAGAGAGGCGACATGCCGGCTATGAGGCGGACAAAAAGGTCGTGCGGACTAATTATTACGGAGTTGATAACTCTAGTCTACGACTCACCCGGCCGCTCCTTTGTCAACGGCGCACGAACCTATGTGTGTGTGTGTGTGTGTGTAGTGTAATTTGTCAGCCGGCAGATGAGCGAGCGCTACTGTGCTTTGTGTTTCGTACTCCGCTTGAAGAATTAGAAGCTGCTGACCAGTTAGACGAACGATTTCGCCTCTAATTACTCGAGGCACAAGGCATTCAAGATACTAGATATGTTATCATTAAACAGTGCATACCTACAATTAACTTTTACCCTTCCCTCCTATTCTTACTTGGTGGTAGGGTCTAACCCGCCCGGATTGGTACCACCGCACTGAATGAAACGTCGGTCGAAACGGCTATGTAAATTGTTTGTGTTTTCCGACCAGTTCAGTGTAGTCGGCACGATCAAAGGGGGAAGCACTGACATGGCACCTAGTTCACCCGGTGTTATGGGCTGACATCACGGCCGTTGTAGGTGATGTAGCCAACCGTGTCAGGTTCCATAAAAAAAAAACTTCGACCCCGAAATATTATTCCCTTGCTCCTTCTAGGTCAGATTTGGTAGCTCAGCGGTGCGGTCGGTCGACTGTCGGTCGGATTATAAGAACACCTGGGCGCGGTCAGTGGATGGATCGCTGACCGCTCGACCGGTGGAGGCTGACCGTGATTCCAAGTAAAACTGTAGGTTCCTTCCCTTCTTACCTTACTAGGTGGCAGGGTTTAACCCGCCCCGGTTGATACCACCGCACTGAATTAAAGGTCGGTTGAAAAGGCTTTTTAAATAGTTCATGTTTTTCGTCCAGTTCAGTGTATAGCCGGCACGACCGAAGCGAAGCCACTGACATGGCACCTATTTCACCAAGGTGTTATGGGCTGACATCACGGATGTAGTAGGTGATGTATCCAAACGTGTCAGTTTCTATAAAAAATAAATTTTCAGGGTTCCGTACTGTATTACTAAGCCTACGTCGTCTGTCTGTCCGTCCGACTGTCCTACCTTTAATTAAAGGGTATCTGTATTTTTTGAACCGTAATAGGTAGGCGGTTGAAATTTTCACAGAATATGTGTTATTTTATTTTACATCGGATATCCTAACAAATAATAAAAACAACAATTTCGGCTTTGTGTTACTATAAAGATTTTGGAAGGAGAGAAGATGTGCCATGAACGCCCCCGCGTATCGGAACCGCTGCTGTCGCCAGTTTCCAATCGCACACAAACACAATTCATTCATACGTACTAACACATTCGCACCAGCGATTTTTGGCCAATCCAAATCGCTGCATCCACGAGCGCTCACGCGCACATCGATAGTTAATATGGGAAAATCTGCCCATATTACGGTGTCGCGGACACGCCTCCTTCGCATATCTACTCTCCTTTCAACCTCTTTGGTTACTATCAGGCTTGCCACCTTTTGAAAGCAGGTAGGAAAGGACAGGAAAATAAAAATACAAATGTCTATATTTTTTAACACATATTTTTCATGACTTTTGGCTTTTCTTAATTGTTCTATTTGAAAATTCACACTTTCAGCAAACTCCGAACACGATTGATTAATGTTAAAATAAACTAACAACTTCTTCTTATAGGCCGAACTTTACTTCTTTCATCTCGCCATTTGATATTCATAACACTAAATACTCGTTCGCAGAATGTTTATAATGTCGCCGGCATGCTTAAAGCGAAGCGAAAGGTGGCGAAAGCACAGCCCGTCGTCAGCCCATCTAATTTAAACTGTGGCAAATGTAAGGACAATTTTACATCCTTTCCAGATATAAGAAAGGACGAAGGACATTTGCCTTGAAATAAGGACTGTTCTTCCCAAAAAAGGCCAGCTGGAAAGCCTGGTTACTATGCTGTAACACTTCATTCAGATATGAAATTTCAAACAGCATGTCAGATATTTCCATTGACTTAAAAAAAATTCTATGAATATTTCACAATATTTATCTACACACATAACAACAAATATTATTCGAAGTATGTATGTAAAGTATGTAAGTATGAAATTTTCAATGTGAAATCCTAGCGAACCCCTTTAGACCGATTGATCTCCAGTAGATCTCTCCGCCTGATTTAGCTTTGCTGTCAACGTATCAAGCTTGAGGGATGTTTGTTTTCAATCAGAGTTGCAGAACTGAGGGTGCCGGCCGATCCCTATCCAGTGGTGAAGCGAGCCGAAACTGGAAGTAGGCTGCATGTATCGCGAGGCCCCATCGATGCCCCTTTTAATTCTAATTTTAAATAACAATAATTATTGAAGGAGAAGCTCTTGTTCGTTCACATTCCCATGGGTGTAACAACCGTAATAAAAATTGCTAGATATTTTTCTAAACTATAATAATGTCAAAAGTACCTATAGTTGTGCATAAAAAAACGTTTTACCAACCGGTTGACCACGCCCATTTTCCCGTCTATTCAACTGAAATGCTCTGTGGTATAATCGAACCAAATAAAAATATTGCGATTGGCTGTATGGTAATCTTAATTAAACAATAAACTATTATTCGCTTCTAAGTTTTTTTAACCATTAATCATGAGACTTCCATCGTCGGAAGTCCTCCTTCGTCGGGGTTACTCCATTGTCAGGGGCCCTACATCGTCGGAGGTTTTCCATTGTCGGAGAGCCTCCGTTGTCTGAAGTCATCCATTGTCGGAGGTCCTATATCGTTTGAGGTTCTCCGATGTGCATGGTCATCCTTAGCTTGAGGTACTCTATCGTCGGAGGTCTTCTATCGTCTGAGGTTCTGCATATTCTGTCTGAGGTCCTAAATCGTCAGATCTCCTCCATCGTTTGAGGTCATCCATCGTCGGAAGTCCTCCATCGTCAGAGGTCCTCCATCGCCGAGGATTTCCATCGTCAGAGGTCCTCCATCGCCGAGGAATTCCATTGTCGGAGGTCCTCCATCGTGTGAGGTTCTATATCGTCGGAGGTCCGCCATCATCTGTGGTCCTCCATCGTCTGAGGTCTTCCGAGGTGCGAGGGCGTGTGCGGTGGCCCCACTGGTGGCCCACACTCCCACGCCTCGCCCCGCCTCTGTCTTCATCCCTCTAGACTAGTGGCGGCAAACGTGACCCTGGCTAGACAGCATTTGGGAGAACGGATTGAGATTTAAAAATATTTCCTTACTATGAAGTCAGAGTAAAATGTTTTGATACTTATTCGAAATGAAACGCATAGAAGACGAACGAACGAACGAACAAATATTCATTTTTAGGGTTCCGTATCTATACGGAAGTCTATTACATTACTAAGCCTACAAAGTATGTCTGTCCGTCCATCCTAGGGCTGTATCGTTTGAACGGTAATATGTTTTATCATGGTGGATGTGCCAACAAATAATAAAAAAAAAAAACAAAAATAAAACAATTAAGGGGACCCCATACAAAAAACGTGCTAAGAATCGATTAGTACATATTCACGCTACTGAATAATAGATGGCGCCACAGTCCACAGGTATTTATATTTTGCCATAGAGAAAGACAAAATATTGACGAATATGATTTTTTGAAAGGTATGGTCTACGGATCTACGGGCGGAACCCACCGCGTGCGCGAGAAAATCTCGCAGTTGCCCGATCTTGATATTAGATTGTCAAATATCAAGACATTGTATGTAGACTGCGCGCGCAGCGACGACGGATCGTCCGCTTCGATCGTGCATAAAATTATGATTGTAAAAATAAACATTGTACAAAAAAGATCACGTGACTGCTCGCTCTCTGTGTACAATCACCTCCAAAAGTAAACGGAGAAACGGCGTTGGAACCATGTCACACGCCAGTGTCTGACTCATCATTGTAGAGCATTTATTCTAATGTGCAGTAAGTGCTGAGTTCGATAAGGTTCCTAACGTAATATTTGTTTCAAAGAATACTCTACCGACGGCCTGTCTGCTCTGTTTCTTTCCTATTGATATGCATATTCGATAGAATAGTGTATTATTATAATCAAATAATTTATGCTAACTATTTAACTAACCCGACCTAGCTTAATTGCTTTGAAATACATAAAATGTACTGTTACTCCGTCGAAGGAAAAACACTACTAATAATGTATGTATGTCTGTATATACATTAGCCCTCGAAGTTGTGCAGAATTATGTCTATCTTGGACAAACCATCCAGCTAGGGAAGCACAACTTTGACAAGGAGGCCAACAGAAGGATTCAGCTAGGCTGGGCGGCATTTGGGAAACTCCGCCACATCTTTTCATCCTCCATCCCACAGTCATTGAAGACGAAGGTTTTCAATCAGTGCGTTCTGCCAGTAATGACGTACGGAGCGGAAACGTGGACCCTGACGATGGGCCTGGTCCACAAATTTAAAGTCGCTCAGCGAGCTATGGAAAGAGCAATGCTCGGCATTTCTTTGACCGATAAAATCCGTAACGACGTGATACGTCAAAGAACTAAGGTAGTCGACATTGCTAAGAAAATAAGCAAGCTGAAGTGGCAGTGGGCTGGGCACATCTGTCGTAGACCCAACAACCGATGGGGTAGACGGGTGCTCGAATGGAGGCCACGTACAAGCAAACGTAGCGTGGGACGTCCCCCGGATAGGTGGACAGATGACCTAAAAAAGGTAGCCGGGAGTGGATGGATGAGAAGAGCGGAAGACCGCGTGTGGTGGCGTGCCTTGGGAGAGGCCTATGTCCAGCAGTGGACCGATACAGGCTGATGATGATGTATGTATGCAGTATATTCTTTATTGAATTGCGATTTATAAATTTATAAAATTAATTAATAACATAAATTTAAAATTATGTCTTCGGATAGCCATATTTGCGATATGAATGCAATGTGAATTTTCTCTTGATTTAATATTTGTTCCACCCTATTTCCCATTCAGTGGTTCCACCTCTTTTAGTTGTATACTATTGGCATGGCATTCCATTGTAATATATTTATACGGTCAATGTTGTTGCTATGCTACTAATTGTTTAAATTTTGGTTTAAATAGAGTCCTCTTTGAAATTGTCCTAAAAGAACTATGTACTTTAATTTTTTCTCCAATTTTGTTCTCCTAAGACGATGCTGAAATTAGTATCGGCTTTATTTGTCCCCACTTATTTGACCGAATTTTTAACCGACTTCCAAAAAAGGAGGAGGTTCTCAATTCGTCTGTATGTTTTTTTTTTTTTTTATTTTTTTTTTTATTTTTATTTTTTTGTATGTTTGTAACACGATTTCTCCGTCAATTGAGGGCCGATTTAGAAAATTCGTTTTTTGTTAGTTAGGTCATACTTCCGAGGTGGTCCCATTTCAATTTTATCGAAATTGGTTCAGTGGTTTTCGAAAAATCAGCATAATACTATGGTGTGTGGTTACCTTCTGCAAAACTTGTGATGTGGTCGTTTTCGGCAATTTTCAGTTTGATAAATTAGTATGGTGTGTGGTTACCTTCAGCAAAACATTTGTGATGTGGACTTATTCAGCAATTTGCAGTCTGACACATATGGCGAATAATTCTGTACCACTTCAATCGATTTCGATTATTCGATTTCGATTATTCTTTTTTATGTAATATTACTAAAAAGAATGAAATAAAAACTGTTTTAAAAAATATTAAACCGATTTCCAAAAAACAAAAAAAAAAAACTAAAAAGTATTAAATACCTAATATTTTGAAATTTTCTCTGTCCTGTTGAAATACATGAATCGATATACTAGTGATACATATTCGGACCCTTGTTTCATGAATATTCTAAATTTGAAATTTTTTTATTTTTTCCGACCGGCGTTTAATTTATTATGGTACCTGGCCAGTACCTACTGTACCGAGTACCATCGAGCTGGTTTGATGATGGAGACAGAAGGTGGCCATAGGAACTCCTAAACTACACATGATAAACCCATCGTGTTTGGGCTCGTTGCATTTGTCTTCACGAGAAATTTACTTTAGACCTAAAAGATTCTCAATTCGACGGTATGTTTTCTTTTTTTGGATGTTTGTTACGCGATTACTCCGTCAATTGTGGGCCGATTTTGAAAATTCTTTTTTTTTTTATTTGAAAGGGGATAACCCTGAGGTTTTTGAAGTGAAAACTTCTTTAGCGGCTCTTGGCACTTTTTTAGGTGGGTAAAAATGTTTAACTCGCGACATCGCGTCAGCGTCATTTTTAAAATGAAACCTTAAGTCATTGCGTTAAGGGTTAAGTTAGAGTGGCACGGGATCTGCCGGCACTCCCGGAGTGCAACTGTTAAGTAGGGTTCCGTAACACGTTTATGTCTGTCCATTCTACTAAGTTCTGCAAAATGAATGTAGGGTTCCGTAACATATGCATGTCTATCCGTTCTACTAAATTTTACAATTTTCAACCAAGGTCCTCCGACGGTTATTTTATAATAAAAGTAGGCTTCCGTAACACGTTTATGTCTGTCCATTCTACTAAGTTCTGCAACATCACCTACAACGTCCGTGATGTCAGCCCATAACACCAGTGCCATGTCAGTGCTTCCCCCTTTGATCGTGCTGACTACACTGAACTGGTCGGAAAACACAAACTATTTACATAGCCGTTTCGACCGACGTTTAATTCAGTGCGGTGGTACCAACCCGGGAAGGTTAAACCCTACCACCAAGTAAAATTACGAGGGAAGGGACTTACAGTTTTACGAGGAATCCGAACCTTGGTCAGCCTCCAACGGTCAGCGGTCACCCATCTAAGTACTGACCGCACCCAGCGTTGCTTAAAATTCAATAGCGACAGTTGACTGTCTGCACCACTGAGCTATCGAAGCTGACGTGGTCCTATTTTAATTGGGTCAAGATCGGATTGGAAAGCGAGGCGGAATCGCGAGGCCGAAGGCCGAGCGATTCCGCCGAGTACATTAATAGCAAAAAATTACTAAAAAAAACTGTGAAATAAAAAAAAAGTTTTAAAAAACATAAAACCGACTTCCTAAAAAAAGTAAAACTAAAAAACTATTTAAAATAAAAATATAAAAACCGCCTTCAAAAATATATGAAATAAAAACCTAAAAAAAAAAACGAACCCTAGAGTTGAAGGCGGTGCTAAAGCAAGCAAAAATGATGCATGAAAGAAAACATGAGCGGATGATAATATCCTTTGTGATTTGTGTAGCCTTTTTAGCACCGCCTTCAACTCTAGGGTTCGTTTTTTTTTTTAGGTTTTTATTTCATATATTTTTGAAGGCGGTTTTTATATTTTTATTTTAAATAGTTTTTTAGTTTTACTTTTTTTAGGAAGTCGGTTTTATGTTTTTTAAAACTTTTTTTTTTTGTCTGTCTTGGTTCCTATATGTTTTCATTTAGCGAGATTGAGCCAAAATCATAACCCTACTTTTTTTGGCTTCAGCGCAGTTGGACAAAAATAGGCAGGTTCTCATTCGATTCGTATAGCTTTGTATGCTTGTATTATATGTGAGAACAGCGAAACGAATTTCTTTGTATGCAAGTATTTTAATTCACACAATAGTTTTCTCTTTCAATTTTGATATTCAATATGAATCATTAGTGAGCGCCGAGCCCAAGTACTCGAAGACATTTCTAAAAACAATAACATTCGTAAGTCAAACTTTTAACCCGAACGTTCTCACGAGAAAGTCGCGACCACACTGAAACACTTCCAACCGTTCGAATTGAAATAAAAAGAGTTATCGAAAAATGTTTAAAAATATATTTTAAAGGGGTATTTAGTAGCTTTTAGCCAGACAATGCCCCGGCATGGAGAGGCGCTTGTTTGCAAATTGTAAAATGAAGTGGAGGAAACTTCAACGACACTTTGTTTTCGTGAGTCAAGGACTGGAAGTCGAGAGTGAACCGTTTGAAGTTTGATTCCGCGGTAAGCGGAGGGTTAAAATTTTACTTGTCAGTTTAGCAAATACATGTGTATTTTACTTTCTTAATTGGAATTTTTGTATTCATTACTTTATTTCTTTTAAGATGAATATTTTTAGTAATTTTTTACTGACTTCCAGGTTTTTATTTATCATAGTTTTTATTAACGCCCGACGCAAACGGAGGGGTGTTATAAGTTTAGCTTGTGTGTGTATGTGTTTATTCGTGTATGGGTGTGTCTGGCTGTGGCTTCGTAGCTCCCAAACGGATGGACCGATTTGGATGCGGTTTTTTTTTATTAGAAAGCTGGTTTAATCGGGTTCGTTCTTAGCTATGTTTATAATAAAAACAATATTATCTTAAAAGTGAACTGATTTGCATGCATGGACCGCTAAGTAAATTAAATATAAAAACTCAGAGCTGCGCGGGAATTTACTTAGCGGTCCTTCGACTCCTTTATGAAAGTAAACGGAAATTATTTTTGACATTTTAAGGGTCGGGGTTTTTTAAATTTGTAATTTAACTTCATTCATAGATTTAGTGCAAATTTTTTATAAAAAATATGTATAAATGCATAAACATGTATAGTAAAATTATATAACTGTAAATAATGATGCAGCACATTACGGACGCTCCTGTCCGAGCTAGGTACCATACCTGAGCAACCTTTGCTTGACCTGAGTAAAGCTAAACAAGCACGAACCCAATCCTTTTAGGGCGTTTGATAACAAAACGACGGGTTTGTATCAATAATACGACCGCAAAATTAAAATAAATAAATAAAATACGTCTAGCCGAGACGCTCATGTCAGCTGTCAAACTAACGAAGATGTCATCCCGCCTCCGCAGCCATCAGCGCCAACTATTATGTCTAAATTTAAATAACTTTAATTTCATTATACTTATTTTGTACTCCTCTAATTTTAAAGGAATCTATAAAATAATAAATCGCTTCGTTTAATCGATAATCTATCAAATATTCTAGGTAAAAAGGAACACTCATGGGATCACGTTTACGTTTTTCCACTTGTGTAGTGGGAATTTTTAGCTGACTGATTTTAAACGGACCTGTGTATGTATGTAACCAAAGGCTGTGAGAAAAGCTAAGTGTATTTACTTGAACTTTGTCTTAGCAAACGTCAGTTGACCTACCGACTATAATATCTGCCTTAGTAAATATACTCGTAAATATACTCTCTTACTATTCAAATGACGTAACTCACCAAAGTCTGTAATATCTATAAATCACAAAGTAGACTCTATTTACTAATACCAATTAAGTCGCTTTTCGTTGTAACGTTTTCCAGAACCGAGTACCGATTACTACATTATTGTGAGGCAGATTATTTCAAAATACGAATAAATTAAATGCAGCTTTATTGTAATCGCAATAAGGCTGATTTTCAAATGTGTCAATATTATACGCGTCCGCCTCTAGTAAGGCCGTGTTCACACTCGAGTGTAGTGCGTGCGAATGGTACTTGAAAATTGGCGCGTCCGGTGTGAATACCCACTCGGTGTGCCCACAGAGCTTTCTGTGAAACTTAATGTAATTTTAGTGAGTCGCCTTTGTTTCATATAATATTGACTTTTAAACGACCTATGTGCGGAGGGCTCCTTCTGCCTGTCTTGTGTTTTGTTCTATGGATAGTATTTATCTGGCAAATGCGTATATATGTAGGTATATGGACCAGTTCATCGAGTGAAAATGTTCAGAGATAAAAAAAAATTAAAACTAATTATTCTTAATGAAAAACCATTTTGGATTCAAACAATAAACTCACCGTTTATAAAATAAATTGCATATCGTATAAGCAATATGAACAATCAACGGAGCTAAATAAGGTTAAAAAAACTTCCGTAATAAAAAAAATACATTTAAGTTATTTTTTTTCATAGAGAGCGCGACATGTGGCGCCGAGGCACGCATAAGGTGTCTAACGACGCCCATGGACATTCGGCCGTACGCGGTAATATGTTTGATTGCATTGATGAGGCAATCCGCCGACGCGAGGTAAAAGGCGGCGCGTAGGTATGCGTCAAGCTATAAAAATAATTTAATATTTCCACGTGTTATTACTGTAAAATCACTATTAAAAAACTTTAATTAGGTACAATACAACAAATCGCTTTCTTTAATTTAGTTTTTTTTTTCAATATTTTTACTTTTTATTTCACTTAATTTCGTTCAATTACATTTCAGAATGCATCCGATTCAAGTCAGTTTTACAGTGAATATTCTATGAACAAAGATCCTCAAGAGTTGACATTACACTACAAAAAAAAAGTTTTAAAAAACATAAAACCGACTTCCTAAAAAAAGGAAAACTAAAAAACTATTCAAAATAAAAATATAAAAACCGCCTTCAAAAATATATGAAATAAAAACCTAAAAAAAAAAAAACGAACCCTAGAGTTGAAGGCGGTGCTAAAAAGGCTACACAAATCACAAAGGATATTATCATCCACTCATGTTTTCTTTCATGCATCATTTTTGCTTGCTTTACAAATCACAAAGGATATTATCATCCACTCATGTTTTCTTTCATGCATAATTTTTGCTTGCTTTAGCACCGCCTTCAACTCTAGGGTTCGTTTTTTTTTTTTTAGGTTTTTATTTCATATATTTTTGAAGGCGGTTTTTATATTTTTATTTTGAATAGTTTTTTAGTTTTCCTTTTTTTAGGAAGTCGGTTTTATGTTTTTTAAAACTTTTTTTTTATTTCACAGTTTTTTTTAGTAATTTTTTGCTATTAATGTACTCGGCGGAATCGCTCGGCCTTCGGCCTCGCGATT
The DNA here is from genome assembly GCA_946902875.1 of Nematopogon swammerdamellus. NCBI lineage: Eukaryota > Metazoa > Arthropoda > Insecta > Lepidoptera > Adelidae > Nematopogon > Nematopogon swammerdamellus. Next base: position 19,368,420 of record OX336345.1, read on the forward strand.
CCGCCTCGCTTTCCAATCCGATCTTGACCCAATTAAAATAGGACCACGTCAGCTTCGATAGCTCAGTGGTGCAGACAGTCAACTGTCGCTATTGAATTTTAAGCAACGCTGGGTGCGGTCAGTACTTAGATGGGTGACCGCTGACCGTTGGAGGCTGACCAAGGTTCGGATTCCTCGTAAAACTGTAAGTCCCTTCCCTCGTAATTTTACTTGGTGGTAGGGTTTAATCTTCCCGGGTTGGTACCACCGCACTGAATTAAACGTCGGTCGAAACGGCTATGTAAATAGTTTGTGTTTTCCGACCAGTTCAGTGTAGTCAGCACGATCAAAGGGGGAAGCACTGACATGGCACTGGTGTTATGGGCTGACATCACAGACGTTGTAGGTGATGTTGCAGAACTTAGTAGAATGGACAGACATAAACGTGTTACGGAAGCCTACTTTTATTATAAAATAACCGTCGGAGGACCTTGGTTGAAAATTGTAAAATTTAGTAGAACGGATAGACATGCATATGTTACGGAACCCTACATTCATTTTGCAGAACTTAGTAGAATGGACAGACATAAACGTGTTACGGAACCCTACTTAACAGTTGCACTCCGGGAGTGCCGGCAGATCCCGTGCCACTCTAACTTAACCCTTAACGCAATGACTTAAGGTTTCATTTTAAAAATGACGCTGACGCGATGTCGCGAGTTATACATTTTTACCCACCTAAAAAAGTGCCAAGAGCCGCTAAAGAAGTTTTCACTTCAAAAACCTCAGGGTTATCCCCTTTCAAATAAAAAAAAAAAGAATTTTCAAAATCGGCCCACAATTGACGGAGTAATCGCGTAACAAACATCCAAAAAAAGAAAACATACCGTCGAATTGAGAATCTTTTAGGTCTAAAGTAAATTTCTCGTGAAGACAAATGCAACGAGCCCAAACACGATGGGTTTATCATGTGTAGTTTAGGAGTTCCTATGGCCACCTTCTGTCTCCATCATCAAACCAGCTCGATGGTACTCGGTACAGTAGGTACTGGCCAGGTACCATAATAAATTAAACGCCGGTCGGAAAAGATAAAAAAATTTCAAATTTAGAATATTCATGAAACAAGGGTCCGAATATGTATCACTAGTATATCGATTCATGTATTTCAACAGGACAGAGAAAATTTCAAAATATTAGGTATTTAATACTTTTTAGTTTTTTTTTTTTTGTTTTTTGGAAATCGGTTTAATATTTTTTAAAACAGTTTTTATTTCATTCTTTTTAGTAATATTACATAAAAAAGAATAATCGAAATCGAATAATCGAAATCGATTGAAGTGGTACAGAATTATTCGCCATATGTGTCAGACTGCAAATTGCTGAATAAGTCCACATCACAAATGTTTTGCTGAAGGTAACCACACACCATACTAATTTATCAAACTGAAAATTGCCGAAAACGACCACATCACAAGTTTTGCTGAAGGTAACCACACACCATAGTATTATGCTGATTTTTCGAAAACCACTGAACCAATTTCGATAAAATTGAAATGGGACCACCTCGGAAGTATGACCTAACTAACAAAAAAAGAATTTTCTAAATCGGCCCTCAATTGACGGAGAAATCGTGTTACAAACATACAAAAAAATAATAAAAAAAAAAATAAAAAAAAAAATAAAAAAAAACATACAGACGAATTGAGAACCTCCTCCTTTTTTGGAAGTCGGTTAACAAAGCAAGTGTTCAGAATATTGTAACATCCAGTCCGCGTCCGAACGAACGCCAGCGCGAGCCAGCGCCCGCTCCAGCCATCCACGAAATATGCTGCGAATATTCCAACTCAAAAAATACGACTAATTTTAATTGTGCCTGTTGATACTAAGACGTCGTTTCATCTCATTATCAGATTAATTCCGGCTTCCTGGGCCCCTGCTCCCGCCCCCCTTCCCCCACCCGCGGCCCCCCTCACGCGACCCCCTGCACTAAGTTGTCCTTTGTTATAGCCCCTCTGGATTATCCAGTTTCGCGATATGCATGCATACATAATATCTTTTTTATTATTTTTAACTTTTTAGTTTGTTTCTAACGCATGGTCTTGTGCTTTTTAACCCCTGACGCAAAAAGAGTTGTGTTATATTATAAGTTTAACGTGTGTGTGTATGTGTGTGCGTGCGGGTGTGTGCGTTTGGGAGGTATAATTCATCCATGAAGTGATTAGGATGCGGCTTTTTTTATTAGAAAGCTTGTTTAATCGGGATGGTTCTTAGCTATGTTTGTAATCAAGTAATCAAACAATGTATTCCTTATAAGTGCTTTTGAACACCCGACGCAAAAAGAGGGGTGCTACAAGTTTAACGTGTGTGTGCATGTGTGTAAGGGTGTGTCTGTCACTGCTAATCAAGTAATAAAAAAAATTATTACCCTAAAAAATGAACCGATTTGCATGCGTTTTTTTTTTAGTTAGGAACTTATTTGATTAGCTTTTGACCCGACCAGGATCCTGGTCGGCACGTATTTTTTTCTCTTTATTTTCGGCTTGCATTTATCTAATGAAGAAATATAAAAAGCGAGTTCATGCTTAGTACTAACATATAAAAATATATTTAATAATTATTTGAAGTATAATCAATTTCCTATTTATTTAGAATTGTTTGTGTATAGACTTGGAGAAAAATATAATACCTACGGACATTTAATGTACCACACAAAAAAAATTATTGGTTTTCAAAATTGCATACATATTATAATTTTACCTGCATATTCGTATTACCAAAAAAACTAAATTATCGAAGTCCCTGGAGTCGGGTCGAACAGACCCCGCATACAATCTCCGGCCGGTCCACTCGCGAACACGTAACGAGATTTGTCGTGTCCTCTCCTCTCTACCCGCAAGACAGGCTCACCTGCAGACAGACTGCGAGTAAGTATATCAACGGCTAACTCGATCCGGATCTCATTCCGCGAGCCACGGAGCACGCGCCGCCACTGCGATATCCAGAAGGGCTGGTCATTTAAAATGTTCTTTCAGATTTAGATTCAGATATTTATTTCGCCATAAAGAACACACAACAATAACAATATTTCATTGAGACATATGCATATTCTGTATGGTTTGTCATAATTTTTGTTGTCATGTACCGTTCAACAGTGCAATCTATAAGGGAGAACCAGGTAAGAAACCTTACAGAGCTTTTTTTAAAGATATAACTTACATACTAAGTTTTCGTTATGTTAAAATATAACATACTATCATCTAAGCAAAAAATTTAAAATATTAAGTCAAGATATACCCATAAAAAAATATAATAAAATACAAATCAAAGAATATAGGGTTCAGTCAAGTTATTAATAAAATTTGAGTTTATGCATATAAACTACATATTTGAGTTATCAAAGTCAGCAGAATTTTTATTTACAGTAAGAAAAAAATTCACTTAACTTACATATAAAATGGATTGTCTAAGAGAAATATTTTCAGCTGACTGTGGAACACATTGTCACTATTTATTTATTTTATTTTATCAGGGACATTTTCGTACAATTTGGGTGCTTTCTTTTCCACATCCTTCATTTTCTTAACCCCTGAAGCAAAAGGTGTCTTGTTATAAGTTTGACCCCTCCGCCGCCGTCTGTATGTCTGGCGTGTTCTATGAAATGCTTCACATTTGTTAAAATTGATGATAAGTTAAAATGCTTCATACTATTTTAGTTAGATGGCGCGCATACACTTTTTAGTTTCTTATATGGGAACCCCCGTGAAGTTTTTACTTTTAGGTTTCCGTATCCCGTATGGAAGCCTATTACTAAGCCTCCGCCGTCCGTCCGTCTGTCCGAGGGCTGTATCTCTTGAACCGTAATAGGTAGCCCGTTGAAATTTTCACAGAATATGTGTTACTATGGCGGATATAACAACAAAATTAAGGGGGGCTCCCATACAACAAACGTCCAAAAAATAATTAGTCACACTATTGAATAATAGATGGCGCCACAGGCTTTTATACATTGCATTGTTGAAACACAAAATATAGGCGAATATTAGCGGATAGATACGGAAACCTCCGTGCGCGAGTAAAACTCGCACTTAACAGATTTTTTCTTATTTTTATTATTTGTTGTTATATCGGTATAATACAATAAGTAACACATATTCTGTGAAAATTTCAACGGGCTACCTATTACGGTTCAAGAGATACAGCCCTCGGACAGATGGACAGACAGACAGACGTAGGCTTAGTAATAGGGTCTCGTACGGCGGATACGGAACCCTGAAAAAGAAATATAATAATAATATTGCAGATTACATAAATAGTCGAGCAAAAAAAAAGTCGGGGATTTCGTGTAGTTTGTGCATAGGACCGCACCGCACGAATATTGCTTTCATATTCAATTTAGACAATACAAACAGACAAAATTTGATGAGTTGAGACTAAATCGCTGTACGTACAGTGCAGTAGACACTGCGTTGTCGTGTCCTCTATAGCCACAACTCCATTCATATTCAATTCATAGCCTTTGCCCGCGGCTTCGCTCGCGTGAAATTCGTATTTAAAAAGAAGAAAGTAAGGTACAGTAGGGTCCGCGCGCCGAAATAAAGGTACAGTAGCAGGCTTACTTACTTTCTTATTTTTAAATACGAACTTCACGCGAGCGAAGTCGCGGGCAAAAGCTAGTAAACAAATAAATACATACATACATGAAACGATGCATGAATTGCTAATAGCATATAACTATGAGGAAACAGAACATCTCTTAGGCCCACTTGCACCAACACAAATTTAATATATAAACCAGTTTAACTCGTTAAACTAGCACCCGTTGTATGTGTGAACCGCGTTTAAATCCATAACTCGCTACTTAACTTTAAACTCGTGTTGGTGCAAGACGCGCTTAGACATTATTAGATAATAGGTAAAACGGAGTTAAAAAAAAAAAATATATATATATATATGTAAATAAATACAACACACACACACATACACACATACATACACCCACACACCCGCACACACACACACACACACACACACACACACACACACACACACACACACACACCCTCACACACCCTAACACACCCTCAAACACACACACATACATATAACTGCTTAGTAAACATTGTAATAAGAGTTTAATGCCCACTTGCACCAACACGAGTTTAGAGTTAAGTAGCGAGTTATGGATTTAAACGCGGTTTAAACGCGGTTCCCACATACAACGGGTGCTAGCTTAACGAGTTAAACTGGTTTATAGTTAAATTCGTGTTGGTGCAAGTGGGCCTAAGTTTAAGCACTTAAGTGTTCAATAAACCGCGTACAACTATATTATGACCAGTAAAACACTGCTCCATATAGCACAGCCGTATCGGCTAGTTTAGGGAGTTGGGCGCAAACCTTTGCACATTTGTCGGACTATTTGTATGATTGTTTTATTTATACTTGTTATGTAATATTATGCAACACGATGGTATTGTTTAATAATTTTTGTTGTACATCAGATCGGCAATTTGAAATAAAAACTTTGACTTTGACATAATGCAGTTTCTGTACAGACGATAACCACACGTGCAGACATTACGAGTTTGAAAACATCATGTTTCTATTAAAACGTAATAATGTTTAATTTTCTGCTTCATCTAAAACCGTATCTCTAATGTGCTATGTTGCTTTACCGATGATAATAAATTTAGCTAGTGTTAGTTTACTTCGGCATTGTTGCACGTATGATAATAACTAATTTCAATTTAATTTCAGTCTAACGTAAATAACAGTTAGATATCAATTAGATTACAAATGAGCTTAATAGCTTCTAATATTAACACAGATTACTGTGATCCATGCAGCAAGGGCCGGGATAGGTAGAGGGTAGACAGACAGGCCGGAATCATCCCCTATGCCGGTTCTCCTGTGATTACGTTATTTTCTCATTTAAATGATACCGAATAGGATAAATTTGTGTCGGTATTATCATATCGAGTTACATACGGAGACTAATATTGGTGCAATTGTCTCCGATGTCGTTGGCAAGAAAAGAATGGGGGATGTGTAGGTTGAATTGTTAGCCCTTTAGTTCGAGGGTTCCGTAGCGATGTGGCAAAAAATATTGTAATTTTAATTTTTTATTTTTATTTTATTACAAGTACAAACAGGAGCACAACATCAATATAAATATCAATCATCAATCAATCAATAATAATAATAAATCCTTACCTATAATAAAATCCAACGTCTGCTTTCTGTCTGAGTGTCTAAGTGTCTGAGTGTCTGAGTGCATGTCTGTCTGTCCGCTTATAACTCGAGAACCACTGAACCGATTTTAATAAAAAAAAAATCTACGGATAGCTTATCTACTACGGATACTATCACGCTAAATGGCTTATGAGGTTAGCAGTGAAGTGAAATATGAGTATGTTAATAAATGAATAAAATAGTAATAAATAAGAACTTTATTTATATATAAGAATTTTATTTAGCCTATCCTGTGTCCCGTATAGTTAAATGTGCTTGTGCTAAGTTTAATCGAATTCGGATGATCGGTTTAAGTGTTATGGAGGAACATACATACAAACAGAAATTATTTCTAAAAATCGTCAATTTAGTTTTATTAATTTTTTTTTTTTTTTTTTATGTAATCCGGTATGGGTGGCTGAGTCGGAGGGGCCAAACCACATGCTCTAACCAGCCAATATCACCTCCGAGAAGGTAGGTGCCATACCGGAGACTTCCCTGGATTGCTGGCTATACTGGACTAGAGGAGAACACAACCGAGGTTGCTTGCGGCCATCTTACATCCAGTACGGTGGTACCAACCCAGTCGGCTACAATTTGAGCCTACCACCTAGTAAGGGGCAAGGGAAGGGACCTACAGTTTTACACCGGTTCCGAACGGTGAAGCAGCGGGTGTAGGTATGCACGTAATTTTTTTCGTCAGAAAAAACTCATTGGTACACGCCGACCGGGTTCGAACCTCGGACCTCCCGCATGAGAAGCCGATGCCCAAACCACTCGGCCACCCGCCGCTATCGCTCGTAGCTTGCCTCGCGTCGTCTCGGAGAGCTCCGTAGCCACGGCCTGCACCCGCCGGTGTGCTTGGAGGCTTGCCTCCCGCCGCCGGCGGAAATTACCGTTTTTATTTACATTATATTAATTTTGTGTATTTTTATTACTTTTTGTAAAATTTATGTAAAATTAATGTAATATATTATAAGAACGTGAATAAAGAGATATAGCATAATAATAATAGTGGTGGAAACTCCGTTTATTTTTATATTAATTTTAGATTAATTGTTAAAAAGATGTAAAATTTATATAAAAAGGAACGTGTAAATAAATGGATGAAAATATAATAATAATAATAACGCCGCCGCCGCCACCGCTCGCCCGCAGCAGCACTGCCTCCGCTCACCGCGTCGCCCGGCCTCCCCGCGCCCGGGTCGTCCAATACGAGAGCCGCCTTTCTTCTCCAACACCACACGCACGCCACACCACCCAGCTCCACGCCGCCGGTGCATTTCATCGACGGCGAAGATGGAGCGTTGACGTCGGCCGAGCCACAACAACTACGGCGAGGGCGACGTCCACCATCGGCCAGCTTGGGGTCATCGGGACCTCACGTCCCGTCTAGTGCCCCCGCTACCGGTGGTGCTGTGCGAACATCAGGCGACGCGCGCGCGAAGAGGAAGAAGTTTAAAAGAGGTGCGCGACGACGTCGCCGTGCAGTCCGGCGGATACGGAGCTCTCCGAGATGGGGGTGGTGGTGGCCTACGTGTCTAGTACCACCACCTATCGCTCGTAGCTTGCCTCGCGTCGTCTCGGAGAGCTCCGTAGCCACGGCCTGCACCCGCCGGTGTGCTTGGAGGCTTGCCTCCCGCCGCCGGCGGTATTCCGTTTATTATTTTTATATTAATTTTGATTATATGTGGTGTATTTTTATAATCTGTATATTTAAAATTAATGTAAATATGTGAATGTGATAATAAATGAATAAATAATAATAATAAGAATCTTTATTTCAGACATAGGTCCATATTACAAAAATACAAAAGGTACAAAGATTACTTAAAACTAACAAACTGTAGGGCAAGATTATCTAAACATGTTGATGTTTATACATGTTCTTGCTCCCAGCGTTTAAAGATACTGCTGTTCCAGACCAAACAAAACTAAACAGACTAAACTAAATTAAACAGACTAAAACAAAGTAACTTACTCCATGACCATCTCTTACAGATTTATTATTAGTATTGAGTATTGATTGACGTACGTTACACGACCGGAGAAACTACAAGCTTTATTTATTAGGATTTCTAACACAAACCTGTAGTTTTATATGCTCAGAAGTCAGTAGAGTATCTACGCTTCATTGTCTAGGAGAGCTTTGGGGGAGTATCGTAGTAGCAGCTCCAGAGCACAAAGCCTCAGTGATTAGTTTCAGAAAGCGTCGTGTAACGAAGCTCCTTCCTGAAAACGAAACACTTGTAATTGTGTTGTGAATGTTTTGTTGAGAGTGGTGGTAGGGACGTAGCTTCGGGCGCCTGGGGCTAGTCAAGTCGCCTAGTGAGGGATACGGAGCAGTTATAAAGCCCCTTTACGCTTATGAATAATGTTTTTATATAATATATTACATGGATCCTGTCGCCCTTGCACGCATATTGTCCTTATGCCTTAGGTGCCTTTTACGACGTGCACGGAGAGAGATGCAGTGGGGCTATTTTTAGGGATCCGTATCCGTCGCACGGGACTCTATTACTAAGCCTACGCTGTCTGTCTGTCTCTCCGTCTGTCCGAGGGCTGTATCTCTTGAACCATAATAGGTAGCCCGGTGATATTTTTACAGAATATGTGTTATTATGGCCGATATAACAACAAATAATAAAAATAAGAAAAAGTAAAAAATTCACGGGGTCCCCATACAAGAAACTAAAAAGTTTATGCGCGCCATCTACCGAAAACAGTAATATGAAGCATTTCATAAAACACGCCATAGATGGCGTGATTGGCGCTGACCATGACATGGCGATACAGAACCCTCGGTGCGCGAGTTCGACTCGCACTTGGCCGATTTTTTTAAGTACCGTCTCCATACAGTACATAAAAGATGTTATAGAAGATGATCCGCTTTTCAAATATGTATAATATCTGTCTGTATGTCTCTAACGAGTAAACTCGGCTGGACCGATTTATCAGCAGTGCTCACTGATGGAATCGGGATTTAATAAGGTTCGCGGTATGAGCATAGTTCAGAACTTCTACCACATAGGACATATAGGACAATGCCTCAAGCCGAGCTGCGAGCGAAAGTCAGTTAGATTTTATAATGCTGCGTCAACATTTCGTATTTTTATGTGCAGTTCTGTTTAATTTATTAGTCAGATTTTTTATGAGCACCAGCTTTGGGGGCTTGGCTTGGCCAACGATGTCAAGATTAGCCATAGTTTCTTCACATTCGAGAAGTCGCTTTGCCAAAATATTCACTTTACTTTGGAACATACAGAGAGGGTATGCCCTGTCCAGTCAGTAAACGTAAAAACTATGACTGAACTATATACTGACTAGAGAAAGAGATTTTCGCAAATAACTTCGCAAAATGAACAGACTACAGAGATTATTGACTGACACAGAGATTGAAGACTGAAACAAGGCTGTACATGCATATGGCTACAATACAATAAGAATAAGAACAAGACTGCTCCTATGGATCCTCTAGCGAGCCATCTCCTCAAAACTGCGGGCTCGGTTAACCGCATCAGCGCTCGGTTGGCCGACGAACAATATTGGTGTCTCGGCGCGTTCGACACAACTCGATTAGTCCGCCCCTGTCGCGACTAGGCCCCGGGGCCCGCGTCTTAATAACGACAAGCTAATCGTATAGCACGCGCCGCTGACCTAGCCTGCATACTTTCGACTGGGTTACCAGGGAGATATCGATTCACACGAGATGGGGGAATGACATTTTCAAGTTCGCCTTTATGAATTCAAATTTGGAATGTTGATGTGACGCATTCCAATAAAATGTTGAATTCGTTGAACACACAAGCATACATACATAGCGTCACTTCGGTTTCTCGGTGGGGTAGGCAGAGACAACGGATCTCAACACACAAGCACTGGGTACATAATGAACATTTGAATCAACTTGTAAACGAATATTAATTTGGTTCAATCAATTCAATATTATTATTAAAGGCAGGCCAAAAAAGCTGGGCGTATACTGAACAAGGTGCGACGGTAAACAAAAAGGCTTCATCTATCAATTTCCTGGTGTGCTTTTGTATCGCCTTCAACTCAATTATTTAGATTTGATTTTAGATTTTTTTGATTTTTTGTTTTTTAAAACAGTTTTTTATTTCATTCCTTTTAGAAATATCACATACCTACATAAAATAATAATAATAAAAAGAACCACAAAAATCGGTTGTGATATACAATTATTCGCCCATTTGACACACTTAACAGTCCATATCTTGAAAACTACTGAACCGATTTTGATTATCACAATCCGATTAATACTTTCGGAGCTAAATGTGTGAACAAACAGGTACATACATACAAACATACGTACATACACTTATAAAAGGCACACCTGTTTAGAAGCCCACATAAATAGATTTAGATTCAGATATTTATTTCACCATAAAGAACACAAACATTAACAATATTTCATTGAGACTTATGCATTATATGCATTATATTCAGTATGGTGCGTCATCCATCTGTCATGCATGATGTTCCGTTCAGCAATGCAATCTATAAGGAAGAATCGGGTAAGAGACGTTAGAGCTTTTTTTTTATAACTTACATACTAAGTTTTAATTACTTATGTTAAGTAAATGTAACATGCTGTGTCTAAGTAAAAGAGAAAATAAAAGATAGTAAAATACAAAGAACATAGACATAAAAAAATACCTATACGAATATTGTGCAATTCCAACGATATTACATACATACGGGTCGAATTGATAACCTCCTTTTTTGAAGAAATCGGTTCATAACACACTCATTGAAAAATAAATGATGGCCAAGAAGTAATGTTGTTTGTAATCTCGTTAATATCTATCTACTGGAGTATGTAGCCGATACATACATAGGTACATACTGTTAGCGCGCACGTTCGTGGCCTCTGCGGGCGGAGGCCGAAAGATCTTTAAACGATTATCCCTGTTTTGTCTTCGTACTTCAACCACGAAATAACACCTTATTAGATAAATAATTTAATGGCATAAATAAAAAAGAGGTTTCGTAATTTCAGAGATTGATTCACAACACTATACATTCCTTTCTCGCTTTCCTGCCGGAGGCCATGAACGTACGCGCTGACTGTACATACAATCAAACATAATTTTACTTGCTGTGGTATAGAGCATTTATGTTAGGGTCAATATTTAATCAGTAGTGCAATTATTTTGTTTGAGTATACACGACGGGAACACAATTTATCGTAACGTTGTCCGTCTGTTTCCAGAAATAATAAATAGATGACGTTAGTTCACGAGATTTATTTCGATCGCGACTCACTCATTCATTTAGTGTACTCTGCGGAGCGTTTCGTTGTCCACGCGGACGCGGCAGCGCGCGCAATATATATAATTTGTTTTTCTGTGCATTGCGCTCGCGGTGCTGAGCGCACCTGCGCTCGGCAAGTTCGGTCGCAGCGGTGGCGGAACCCGCAGTGGTGGCGGGAGCCGCAGTGGTGGCGGGAGCCGCAGTGGTGGCGGGAGCCGCAGTAGTGGCGGGAGCCGCGGTGGAGGCTCTCATGGCTACCCCTCTTCTAGCACTGGCTTATCTGGCATCAGAGGAAGATACGGAGGGAGTTCTAGTGGTTCCCACGGATATCCTTCATCTAACACTGGCTTATCTGGCAGCGGAGGAAGATACGGAGGAAGTTCTAGTGGTTCCCACGGCTATCCTTCCAACACGGGCTTATCTGGTAGCGGAGGCAGGTATGGCGGAGGTTACGGAGGAGGTTCCCACACCTATCCTTCATCAAACACTGGTGGATCCGTTAACAGTGGAGGATCCGGAGGGAGCTACGGTGGAAGCTCCGGTGGAAGTTACAGTGGCTCCCACAGCTACCTATCGTCTAATAGCGGTCTTTCTAGTTCCGGCACTCCATACACACCACGCCGATACGGTGGCAAATCCCATCCTTTACAGCCGCCGGGGCACTGCGGTGCGGTTCCGCCTACTTCCACGCCCCGCAGACGGTGTACGAGACCGAGTACCGCAATTCCGGCAGCCGATACGGAGATTTGCTCACCGGTCTGGTGCTGTACAACATCGGTCGATACAGTCACTACGACCATTATTATTATCACGACACGTTCTCGCGCGCCAGGTACCGAGACACCTACACCGAGCCGACCAGGCCGGAAGACGAGGCCGCGTGCAACCTGCGGGCTCAAGAGTGGGCTCAAGTGTCACACCTGAGCATTCCCTGCGAGATCGTGTCCACGTTCGCGCCGACAGTCAGCTCTACAGCCAGCGTGGCTAGCGTGACCGCGGCCAATGTCACTGCTGCCAACTGCACGATGCGGGACGGTACGGCGGTGAACGGCACGGTCGTGAACGGTACGCTCGTAAACGCTACTCTCGAGAATGGCAGACTCGTCGGCGGTGCGCTCGTGAACGCCACACTAGCCAACGACACGTCCGTGAACTGCACGGCGCTGAACTCTCTGATGCCGGCGGTGAATCCGCTGTCGGTGATGGGTCCCGCGGTGGCGGTGACGACGGACATGAAGTGTGCGGTGGAGGTGCGCTCGCGCCTGACGTTCACGTCGAAGGAGGTGGACTGCGCGCAGCTGGACCGCTACGGCAAGATGCCGGTGCCGCATCGGAGGAAGGCGCTCGTTCCCTCGCGCAACACCTACAGATCCTGGATCAGTTCTCTGCCTTGGTGGTTCTCTATCTTCTTTGTTGTGTGATGGATGAACCTTGCTGATATTGATTTAACAGGAAGCCTACTTTACAGGTTGAATCAACTAATTCTTAGGTGTTATCTCCGTCACCGTTTTAAAAGAAATGAAATGAAATGATTTGAAATGAAATGAAATGATTTGAAATGAAATGAAATGTTTTATTGTTTCGTCACATAACAACTCAAATCATTACAAAATACAAATAAACATATAACATGTGACGAAAAGGGATCCCACTCAGTTTCCGAGACAGCGAAGCTGATTTCTAAGACTCTCAAGAGGTCTACCGTAGCGATTCCCCACTACCTTCAATTTTGCGTAGTGCTAGTACTTATTCGACTACTCCTTGGGATTTCGACGGTCTTGCGTTTGGTTCTTGCTACGCCCGTTAAGCGGTAGCTCATTTGATCGATGTACTTATGCTACTTTCTGTTTTGTTACATAGGTGTACGCAAAATATTATAGATTTAAGTTTTTTTTAATACACAATACCTAGGCTTTTCTTTTTTAATAAAATAAATAAGAATACGTAATGTTTTATTTATTACCCGTTGACTTCCACAGTGAAATAATGCGAAAATAAATTTAAAAGATTGGACTAGTCATCATAAAACAATTAATTAAAAAAAACATAACTGAGATGTTTGTTGTTTGTGTGTATGTGTGTGTGAGGGTGCGCGTGTACATACCTAATGTTTGCATAGATAAGACCTAGGCTACCTAGGAAACGGTTTTTAAATGTCATGACATGGTTCCATAAAGGGGTTAGAATGTTTTACTATATTACTATGGGAGGTGGCTTGGGACGGCGAGCATTTTGGAAATTAAAATAAAGGCCAGTGATAAAACCTTCATAAATCGATAGCGAACAAATGGACAAGCATAAAATATTGTTATATGTCATTGTCATTACATTACTTAAAGTAATCGATATTGGACACCGGGTGGCTAAGCTCAAGTGGCAGTGGCCTGGGCACGTTAGCCGAAGAGACGACGACCGTTGGAGTAACCGTGTCCTACACTGGCGGCCGTGGACTGGAAAACGGAGTGTGGGAAGACCACCCGCCAGGTGGGACGACGACATCAAGTATTTCGGCGGAAAGCAGTGGTTCCGTACCGCTGAAGGCCGGGAGGACTGAAAGAAAATTGGAGAGGCGTATGTCCAGCAGTGGACGCTGATTGACTGACTGATATTGGTTGCTGAGATAATTGGTACTGAGTACACTGTGAGCTAAATATCTCAATTCATTGATATTCTCCATTATGTGGTGGTACGAAACCCTCGGTGCGCGAGTTCGACTCGCACTTGACCGCTTTTTTATTGATTGATACAGATTTAACACCTGAAAGGACCGGCATGGTCAAAAATTCCTATACAAATTCCTGTGTACTGTTGCGAAAATACTTACACGACAGTTTAGCGCATCTACGCGGGTGGGCTGTAACTTTATAAGTTACAAAAATCCAGGGAAGTCTCCGGTATGGCACCTACCTTCTCGGAGGTGATATTGGCTGGTCGGAGCATGCGCTTTGGCCCCTCCGACTCAGCCACCAATACCGGATTACATAAAAAAAAAAGTTGTTGATTTCTGAACAGTAATTTACATTAGTGCGAAAAAAACCTCGCGAGGCGACCTTACGTCCTGCCGGTGCTAGGTGCCACGCCCCCGCACCGCGGCTAATAACAAAACACATTTTTCACAAAAATATCGTTGCCCACTAATATCGTTATAAATGTTATGCTCGAGCAAGTGGCGCCATTTATAATGACAAAAAAAAACCTATTTAACTTTTAATGAAACGGCAGATGCGGTTATGAAAAATGCGGTAATGGAGTGGTATTTGTTTGTACTGCTTTGTTTTATGTTAAGTGTTGATTAATATAAAACCGATACTTTGTTCGAAATATTTTATTATTGTTTATTTTTTATTGTTTATTAATCATCTTCCCTTTTTTGAAATGAACTGAAGCATCGACATGGCACCTAGTTCACCCGGTGTTATGGGCTGACATCACGGATGTTGTAGGTGATTCAACGGTGTCAGTTTCGATAAAAAAACAAAAACATCTCTTGGCAGTACACTGCGCTCAGGTTTGTTATATTTACATTATATGACAATGGAAGGGTCGCCCTAGACGCACGTACCTGGACCAGATCGGGCATGTGCTCAAAAAGGGGCAAGTGCGTAGTACCCGTAACCGACGAGCATGCATGAAGATAATTATGGGAGTGGAAGAGGCGGCAGAGGTGTGTCAGGATCGTGGCACGTGGAGATCCGTTGTCTCTGCCTACCCCACCGGGAAACAGGCGTGACGCTGTGTATGTACATTATATCTAACATTCCGCCAGTTCGATTATCACGGCGAAGAAGAACTTAGAAGAATTTACTAGCTTTCCCCGGCGGCGGCTTTGCTTCGCGTGACTTTTTGCTCACAGCTCAGGCCGCCGATGACGTAGAGTTATGCATCACTTTAGACATTCAAAAAATAAAAAAGGCAGGAACATAGAATTCGACTGTCCTTATTACAAAAAAAATAAAAAAATCTGATAGGGTTTTAGGGGGGTAAAATAAAAACATAAATGCCGAAAGACGATTTTGTATGGAGACAGTTAACTTCCGTCTCGTCCTAAGTGAAGCAAAACGGAATACGTGAAAAATACTTTCTATGACTGTCAGTCAGTTAGTCAGCGTGTATGCGTCCACTGCTGGACATAGCCTCTAAAATTTTTCTCCAGTCTCCAGGTTATAAACACACCACATAATCTCTTCCACATTCATAATCTCTTGTGACCTTAGTTTTTTTTGAAAATCAAGCGATTACCATTACCACAGCCATTACCCAAAATAGTGTATGCCTTTCACCGCACATTCGGCCACGATGCGTGAACCAGACATAGCAATTTGGAATTCCGACCGCGGCGAGGACAGTTCAGGCGTCATTACCCAGTCAACAGACGGAATCTTTTATGATAATCCGAAACTCGCAATATTTGATCGAACTCGATTGGATGTGGACGCACGCGGAATATTCTTATTTCAAACCCGTCCTCTCTCCCCCCCCCCCCCCCCCCCCCCCCCCTTCTCTTCCCCCTCGAGTGGAGATAGGGACGCCATTTACGTTTGATATTTTAAATATGGAATTCTAGAATGCGTACAGAACATTTAAACGAAGCCGGTTGAGATGTGTTCCTTTCGTGACTGTGTTTCCATTTGGTCGACGCAAGTGACGCAAGTCATCAGGTACGATGATATCTATTTTATAACCCCATAACACATATGCATCCTTGGCTCATACCATTCACCAGGCCTCAACGTCATTCACTAAATTAACCATACATCACCAGTATACCTTTCACATCTCATAACTCATATTAATTTACGTTCATCCACTCACAATGTATCCATAAAACCATCATTTGCTTTCTATTTCTATATAAAAAATAATAAAAAAGAAGAAAATATTAAAAAACATATCTATCAAATCATTATTTCTCACTTGACTGAAGACGCCACCGACATCGGGGCGAAATACTTCATCAATAAATGTGTTTTTTATTATTATTAATAAAATATATGTTTTACATAAAAAATAAAGCAACAAAAAGTTGTTAGTATTTAATTATAAAATATATATATTTATAAAGTGAAAATAACCCCATAACCCCCGACGCAAAAGAATTATAAGTTTGACACCCGCGTCTGTCTGTGTGTCTGTGTGTGGTCTGTCTGCGGCATCGTAGTTCCCAAATGGAGGGGAAGGTTCCCCTGAGTACCTTCTTTCAGCCTTGGATTCTATTCAGCGACGAGCCATTCGCCTCATTGGTGACTCTGTACTCACAAAGGACCTTCAACCTCTAAAGCACAGACGTATCGTTGGGTCATTGAGCCTGTTTTATCGGTACTACTATGGCCGCTGCTCTGACGAACTTGCTTCCCTTATCCCTCCTCCTCCTGTTCGCCTTCGCCAAACCCGCCATACTCTCGAGGAACACCCGTTTGTAGTCGACAGAAGAGTTCTTCGAACTGCACGATTCTCTAAATCGTTCTTCTGTCGCACTGCAAAGGTGTGGAACGGGCTGCCAGGGAATATCTTCCCCCACTCCTACAATCCACGGATCTTCAAATCGCGGGTTAATAGCCTTTCCCCAGCAACATTAGTCCACCTCCAAGCCGGACTGGCACCTCCTCGGGGGTGAAATTGGCTGCGCCTGAGGTTGCGACCTAGCCACCCAGTTCGGTAGCAATAAAAAAAAAATGGATGGGCTTATTTGGATGAAGTTTTTTTATTAGAAATCTGGGTTAACCGGCATGGTTCTTAGCTATGTTTGATGAAGATCAGAAAAGCCGAATCGAAGATCATCAGCACTTTTCCTAATTGGTCTGCTGTAAAATTGATATATATTACACTTTCACTCGTCGCCTTTAAGTAAATAAACGGCGATTACAAAACTAATTTATGTACATGTAACCTAATCTAGCCTAACAATTACGTCTCTTAAAAGGCTTGAAATTAAAATTTTATTACAAATTTATAAAAAACCCCACACACATCAACAACCCTTTCAAAGTAAAAAATAATTTCCGCTTAGTTAATGAAAGGCTTCGGATTACTGCTAAGTAAGAAAATAAACTCGTACCCCGGCGCCTTTAATTAAATAAATAAGCGGAAATTATGTTTACATATGAAGGGGTTTTGACGTGTCGGTTTTTTTTATTTGTAATTTAATTTTTTTATTTGCAGTGTCCATGCTAGTGAGCACTGCTCGGTAAAGGTGTCCATGTCTTATTCCCTCCTTATTTCCCTAGGAGCCTCTGAAGAGGGGGTGGGCGTGGGAGGAGAGAAGGGATTGAGGGAATAGGAAAGGGTGTTAGCGTGTCTACACACAACATCACACAAGGCGCATGCGTGTAGAGAATAGAACAAAGCGTAAAAGTCGCCTTCGTGAGTCCTGGAGAAATATATTTCAATAATAACAATATTGCGAAAATATTATTAATATACAGTAATATACAGTAATATACTTATTATTATTAATAATAAGACATAGACACCTTTACCGAGCAGTGCTCACTAGCATGGACACTGCAAATAAAAAAATTAAATTACAAATAAAAAAAAACCGACACGTCAAAACCCCTTCATATGTAAACATAATTTCCGCTTATTTATTTAATTAAAGGCGCCGGGGTACGAGTTTATTTTCTTACTTAGCAGTAATCCGAAGCCTTTCATTAACTAAGCGGAAATTATTTTTTACTTTGAAAGGGTTGTTGATGTGTGTGGGGTTTTTTATAAATTTGTAATAAAATTTTAATTTCAAGCCTTTTAAGAGACGTAATTGTTAGGCTAGATTAGGTTACATGTACATAAATTAGTTTTGTAATCGCCGTTTATTTACTTAAAGGCGACGAGTGAAAGTGTAATATATATCAATTTTACAGCAGACCAATTAGGAAAAGTGCTGATGATCTTCGATTCGGCTTTTCTGATCTTCATCAAACATAGCTAAGAACCATGCCGGTTAACCCAGATTTCTAATAAAAAAACTTCATCCAAATAAGCCCATCCATTTTTTTTTATTGCTACCGAACTGGGTGGCTAGGTCGCAACCTCAGGCGCAGCCAATTTCACCCCCGAGGAGGTGCCAGTCCGGCTTGGAGGTGGACTAATGTTGCTGGGGAAAGGCTATTAACCCGCGATTTGAAGATCCGTGGATTGTAGGAGTGGGGGAAGATATTCCCTGGCAGCCCGTTCCACACCTTTGCAGTGCGACAGAAGAACGATTTAGAGAATCGTGCAGTTCGAAGAACTCTTCTGTCGACTACAAACGGGTGTTCCTCGAGAGTATGGCGGGTTTGGCGAAGGCGAACAGGAGGAGGAGGGACAAATTAAAGAATTTAAAGTAAATAGATGATTTGGCTCCTTTGCTAAATCCTACCACGTCATTTTTTGTGAGAGATGATCAGAGGCCGAGACTTTGGAACCTGAATTAAAGGTACATTTTGCTTCATGAAAAGTCAATCATCAGATACTAATAATAAATGTGGGATGGTCATGGAGTAAGTTAACTTTGTTATATGAGAATGCGTTTGTAGACTCTATGTTTGATACTAAAGTTAAATTGACGATTTTTTAAATATTTTCTGTATGTATGATTCAGATTCAGATTCAGATCGCCATAAAGAACACACAAAATAACAATATTTCATTGAGACATATGCATATTCAGTACGGTTCGTCATAATTTTTTTTTGTCATGTCCCGTTCAGTAGTGCAATCTATAAGGAAGAACCGGGTAAGAAACCTTACAGAGCTTTTTTTAAATACAACTTAATTTGAATTATGCATTTTAAAATTATAAATAAAGTATTCATTATAATGAGCCCTTTTCATTGATATGTCCCACGATGCACTTAAAAATATTTTTTTTTTTACTTTCTAATTGGTTCCCCAAAATCTAAATTCGTCAATTTACACTATACGTTCGTGATTGGATCATCAAAATATATGTACCAAATTTAAAGGTTTTTGTCCAGTAATTCGGTAAATTACTTACCTTGAATCTTACTCAGCTTACCCCGAATATTATTCACATTATCTTGAATTTTTATTATCTTACCCTATGAAATAACCGTAAATCTTACCCATCTTACCGTGCATTTTACTCATGTCACCCTAAATCCTAATCATATTAGCCTAAATCATACTCATTTTACCCTAAATCTTACTCATCTTACCATGCACTTTACTTATCTTATCCTAAATCTTACCCATCATAACCTAAATGTTACTCGACTTACCATGTATTTTACTCATCTTACCCTGAATCTTACTCGTCTTACCCTCGAATAATTTTACTCCTCTCACCAGGAGATGCGGAGTAAGTTAGATCGATTCGAGGTGAAATATAAATTATCTTGCTCGACCTTGTGATATCTATCTGGGCTGCCAAAGAAACGAGATCCTAAGAACTTTGACTATCACCACGTTACTTCCTCAAGCAGGTGAATGTACTGGAGATCACAACTGACATAGTGTTTCTATCCCACACCCGCTATCTTAACCGGGACTCCTATTCTGAGAACTGGAACGACATCCCTTCTCTTCTTTATTTAATCGCCGCGTTGTCGTCGTCGATAAACTCGAAATTGGCTCAACCGATTTACATGAAGTTTTCGCTAACGGAATCTCACTTATGTGACGCGTGGCAAACCGCGGCTGAATTTTGTTTTACACCCCCGCGAAAGGGTTTCCTTCACTACTGCGCCCTTTGAAGAAATAATTGTTTGGATTCATATAGTCTAAAACCATTTCGAGATTCGATGAGACATACAGATATACATACAGGCATAAGTTTCCATTTATAATAGAAGAGAAAAAAGAAAGTCTGTTATTATGTCTCATTCCTTCACAGAATGCTGCTCCTGAAGTGTGAAGTTACGTCTCAATTCAAATCGACCCAACAATTAGGGGGCCATTAATACGCGCCCCCCGCGGCAGTAGAGGGGGCCGAGGTAGAGGGGGCGGGGGATCTTCGGACGCCATTTGTCAAGAGGGGGCACTAATTAGGGGGACTGTTGAGTTATGAGGTCAGTATGGGCATGGACGATTGCGGGAAGAGGTGATATGGATAATATGGATATGTCATTTGTAAGTAAAAGGTAGTGGCATCGTAGCTCCTAAACGGATGGACCGATTTGGATGCGGTTTTTTTATTAGAATGCTGGTTTATTCGGGATGGTTCTTAGCTATGTTTGTTATATATAAAGTAATCAAGTAATTAAATAAAAAAAAAATAATTAAAAAGTGGTACGATTTGTATGCGGTTTTTAAAAAAAAATTTTAAACCCCCGACGCTTTAAAAGTATTTCGTTTCCTTACTTAAGACGAGACAGAAAGTAACTTTCTCCATACAAAATCGTCTTTCGACATTTATGTTTTCTAGCCCTCTAAATCTTATCCGATTTTTACAATTTTTTTTTGTATTAAGGGCAGTCCAATATACGTTCCTGTCATTGTCATTGTATTTAGATGAAATATACAACACCGGTGCTAAAAATTAGTATTTCGACCGAAAAAGTTTTAATTTTTTAATTTTTCATGTCATGAAGTTCATTAAGCTTTATTGAGTCATCATCACATCACTGTAGATATTCAAAAAATAAGGAGACAGGAACGTAGATTCCTTATTACAAGAAAAAAAGAATTGTAAAAATCGGATAAGGTTTAGGGGCGTAAAAAACATAAATGCCGAAAGACGTTTTTTTATGGAGAAATTTAACTTCCGTCTCGTCTTAAAGGAGTCGGGGGACCGCTGAGTAAATAAAATATAAAAAATCAGAGCTGCGCGGGTGTTAACTTATCGGGCTTGGTGGTGGTAACGCAGTACGACCGCCTATAATTCTTACGAGCAGAGTAGCCCGCGAGCGGTGCGGAGGCGGCTTACAGCTTCGTACCTAATGAAGACATTTCGGTTATTATCTCCTTCGCAATTAATTAATATATCTCCGGACACGCCCACGCACACAGCTGACAGAAACAGCCGCTTTCGTACTCCGCAATACTTTCTTCTTTGGCTAGTAGCGCCCGCGGCTCGGCTCGCGTGAATGTTCGGTTCTCAATCTGCCTTCGACTGCATACACATTTTTTGTCAGCCTCGGTGGCTCGGGTGGTGTATCTATCGCTTTGGAGATTCGTCGAAGCACACAGCGCGTGGTCGGGCTTCGCATGGCTGACTACCACTTAGTCTTAGTAAGGTAAGAAGGGAAGGGACCCCTTTGTAGTCGACAGAAGAGTTCTTCGAACTGCACGATTCTCTAAATCGTTCTTGTGCCGCACTGCAAAGGTGTGGAACGGGCTCCCAAAGAATATCTTTCCCCACTCCTGCAATCCACGGATCGCGGGTTAATAGCCTTTCCCCAGCGACATTAGTCCACCTCCAAGCCGGACTGGCACCTCCTCGGCGGTGAAATTGGCTGCGCCTGAGGCTTCGTCCCCGAGCAGAGTCACCCAGTTCGGAAGTAATAAAAAAAATCTACAGTTTAACGTGGAATCCGAAACACGGTCAGCCTCCAACGGTCGAGCGGTTATCCATCCAAGTACCGATCGCGCTCAGGGTTGCACCACTGAGCTACCAAGGCTGACAGAAGAGGCGTCAATGCGACGTTTGAAGACTACCAGGTTGTCAGCCTCGATAACTCAGTGGTGCAGACAGTCGACTGTTGCTATTGATTGTTAAGCAACGCTGGGTGCTGTCAGTATTTGGATGGGTGACCGCTCGACTGTTGGGGCCTGACCGTGGTTCGTATTCCACGTTAAACTGTAGGTCCCTTCCCCTCTTACCTTACTAAGTGGTAGGGTTTATCCCGGCCGGGTTGGTACCACCGCACTGAACGAACGTTGGTCGAAACGGCTATGTAAATAGTTCGTGTTTACCGTCCAGTTCAGTGTAGCCGACATGAAATGAAGGGAAGCATTGACATGGCACCTAGCTCACCAGGTGTTATGGGCTAACATCACGGATGTTGTATGTGATGTAGCCAACCGTGTCAGATAAAAAAAAAATATATTAAAAGTATCAGGACCGATTTTTAGAAACGATTGGTCCTCAGTAGTGTTGTAAAGGCAGAAAAATACCGACAAATACATTTTGAATAAAACGAAAAACACGGGGTTTTTCCGTTTCTTTCATGCATGATACCAATACTGGATGAAATTTTCGCCGCGATGAAAGCTCCGCCCCCTTTCCTGATTTAATTTCTCGAATGTTGATATTTTTTCGCCGGAATCTTATTACTAGACAAAATATAAGACACTCTTATTCTTAGACATGTTTCAATAAAATCGATATTTCCGGAGAAAAAAAAAATCTAAATTTTTTTTTTCCAAAATGTTCTCGATTGCTGATGTTTTCTTGGCGGATTCTTATTTCTAAACGAAATATAAGACACTTTTATTCTTACACGTTTTTCACTTAAGTCGATATTTCCGGAGAGAAAAATAAAACAACTTATTTTTTCATATTTTCTCGAATGTTGATGTTTTTTCGCCTGAATTTATTTCTAGACGAAATACGAATCTGTAGTCAAAATTTAAAACAAGTGGCCGCCATTTTGAACTTTTTAGTTACTGGACTGATTGCTTTCAAAATCGATATCTGGGTGTCTGTGTGGGTTTTGATCACGAATCTGTAGTCAAAATTTAAAAGAAGAAGCCGCCATTTTGAACTTTTAGTTACTGGACCGACTGCTTTCAAAATCTATATCTGGGTGTCTGTGTGGGCTCTGAATATGAATTTGTAGTAAAAACTAAAAGGTTCAAAATGGCGGCCACTTTTTTTAAATTTTGACAACAGATTCGTATTCAGAGCCCACAGAAACACCCAAATATAGATTTTGAAAGCAATCGGTCCAGTAACTAAAAAGTTAAAAATGGCGGCCACTTTTTATAAATGTTGACAACAGATTCGTATTCAGGGTCCACACAGACACCCAGATATCGATTTTGAAAGCAATCGGTCCAGTAACTAAAAAGTTCAAAATGGCGGCAACTTGTTTTAAATTTTGACTACAGATTCGTATTCAGAGCCCACACAGACACCCAGATAGCGATTTTGAAAGCAATTGGTCCAGTAACTAAAAAGTTCAAAATGGCGGCCACTTTTTTTAAATGATTCCTTAAATAATTTAAATGATTGAAACTACAGATTCGCATTTCATCTAGAAATAAGATTCAGGAGAAAAAACATCAACATTCGAGAAAATATGAAAAAATAGGTTGTTTTATTTTTCTCTCTGGAAATATCGCCTTAAGGGAAAAACGTGTAAGAATAAAAGTGTCTTATATTTCGTTTAGAAATAAGAATCCGCCAAAAAAACATTAGCAATCGAGAACATTTTGGAAAAAAAATATTTTAGATTTTTTTTCTTCGGAAATATAGATTTTTTTCAAAAACGTGCAAGAATAAAAGTGTCTTATATTTCGTCTAGAAATAAGATTCAGGCGAAAAAATATCAACATTCGAGAAATTAAATCAGGAAAGGGGGCGGAGCTTTCCATACAAATGCTGTCCTTGGATAATTCAGAATCGCGGCGAGCAATAAATCGAGAACCAATGATGGTACGACAACAAATTAGGTCTTGTTTTGTAAGCAGTTCGATACACTCTTAGATTATTTTATCACATCTTCCCCTGTTTTCCTGTAAATTGAGTAGAAATAAAAATTTATGAAAAAAATTATATCTCCATAAGCGGCCACTCTAGAGAAAATCATCTAAGAACAAAATAAGCTTGTATTTAGTCAATAAATACGATCCCGAAGAAAAATCCAGTCCCGGAAATTTCCCAGGAAATTCAGAATTCCCATACAAAGGTTTTAACAACTCCATATTATATCCTCTCGCGAACTTTACCTACTTTGGTACCAAATCAATCACTCTACCT
Source organism: Nematopogon swammerdamellus (assembly GCA_946902875.1). Taxonomy (NCBI): domain Eukaryota; kingdom Metazoa; phylum Arthropoda; class Insecta; order Lepidoptera; family Adelidae; genus Nematopogon; species Nematopogon swammerdamellus. The sequence goes on from OX336345.1 coordinate 19,392,763, forward strand.
AATTCCGATCCCTGATAATAAAACATACCTATTATGTGAAAATTTTCACGGGGTACCTACCTATTACGGTTCAAGAGATACAGCCCTCGGACAGACGGACAAACAGACAGACAGACAGACGGCGTAGGCTTAGTAATAGGGTACCGTACGACGGATACGGAACCCTATAAAACACAAATTAAAACAAAGATTGCCCCTTACTAGGTGGTAGGCTCAAATTGTAGCCGACTGGGTTGGTAGTCGTGAGTGCTACAATACAAAATACAAACGTGCTCGAACCGCCCGGTAAAGACAGACGAGAAACGAATGAAAAATAAAATTGCACTGTCGAACCGAACCTATGTAAAAAAAAAATCATTTTCCGTAGGTTCAACAGCGGCCGGCGGCGTCAACGCTTCAAAAGTACAGCGAATTTTAGATCATCTTGTCTTAATTATTAGGTTCATTTTAGCTTGACGAAATGGACTTCTTGCTTCGTGCCTTCACAAGTAATTGCAATATGATTCTTAGACAGATAAACATAGAACACAAAATTGCATGCTACGCGGCAGTCGGCACCGCTCTTGGGAAACAAAGAGCGGTGCCGACTGCCGCGTAGCAAAGAAAGCCGCGCCTTCAAAGGAAGCCGCGCGTCTTTAAAGAAAACCGCGCGTTAAGCCCATTCCTTTGTCGGCGTTTGTCGGCAAATCACGGTGCTGCCGTATTTTAGTACCTAAAACATTCATTTTAAGAGTCAAATTCAAGTGACATTAGAACTTTAGGTTTGTTGCACGCATATAGCATGCATATACAAGTTCAGAACAGAATATTAATGGAAACGATTGTTTTAAAGTTTAATAATGATTATTTGGTATATTATTTTTCTATGATTATTTTGAAATCGGAAATGTCATACATAATCATCTTCTTCTTTTACGCGACTTTAGTATTGATAGAAATGTGACACCTAATCTGTCATCTCATCAGTCATCCATCACATAAATAAAGTTTAACTGGCATTAGTCAGCATCAGCACGGAAATCACACGCAGGCAGACCATCGATCTGATACCTATTTGAGTTAGGCAAGTAAGTAAATATGTTTTATGATTAGGTATGATATTATAAGATATTCCTATTTATTGAGTAGTTAACCAACCAATTTACAAAAAGGTAAACAATACCGTATAATTAAATGTTATGAAATTATGTTACGGCATAGATAAATAGTTGAATTAAAACAAAGAAGTATTGTGAGTACCTACATAATTTTTAAATGATAGGCTTCTCTGCGATAGAGCTGTTCGCGACTCTATTCCCTTTTCCTGTTGAATCTTTCCGTGTTTTACGGTGTTCGATGCGAACTTTGGTTACCTACTCACTTTTTGGTTTCAAGCAAAGAACAGGAATAAAATGCGAAAAGAGCAAGTATTTCATATGAAAATACGTTTCGTATTTTTCCGTTTTTCACGGTACCTAAGTCAAATAAATCCGTATCAAAGTGCAAAAAACGGCATCTTTACAACTCTAGTCCTCAGAGCCCAATGTCTACAATAAAAGGGCGCTCAGTTTCTCTGTGATGATTGCTGCGGAGATAGGCTGGATGGCAAGGAATAAGGGAAGCAAGTTCCTCCGAGCAGCGTCCGTGATAGTACCTGTAGAACAGACTGTACCGTGTGGGGACGGTACTTTAAAAGAATAGCCCCACTGCATCTCTCCCCGTGTATGTCGTAAAAGACGACTAAGGGATATGACTCCCTTCTTATATTACTAAGTGGTAGGGTTTAACCCGCCCGGGTTGGTACCACCGCACTGAATGAAAGGTCGGTCGAAACGGCTATGTAAATAGTTTGTGTTTTCCGTCCAGTTCAGTGTAGCCGGCACGACCGAAGGGAAGCACTGACGTGGCACCAAGTTCATCCGGTGTTATGGGCTGACATCACGGATGTTGTAGGTGATGTAGCCAAGCGTGTCAGTTTCCATAAAAAAATAAAAAAAAAAGACTGAGTGACCCTACAAATCGCTCTTCAAGCTCTTGCATTACACCTGAGCTCTTGCAACCCAACACCGATTTCTCTGCCATGCTTATCCCGATTGTCGGGATGCAAAGTACGTATCATCAATAGTACTAATAATAAATCTGTAAGAGATGGTCATGGAGTAATTGACTTTGTTTTATGAGATACCTACTGCTTTTGTATAGACTCTATGTATGATAATAAAACTAAAATGCGATTTTTATAAATCTTTTCTGTATGTATGTATGTATGTTCCTCCATAACTCTTAAACCGATCGACCGAATTCGATGAAAATTAGTACAGGCACATTTAACGAAAAGGATAGGCTAAATAAAATTCAGTTCCGGTTACGCCAAGATGTGTTTTGCATACAAACCGAATTGTTCCGCGCGTCGAAATAAAGGTAACGCAGGAACGCAGCTCGGTCTTCTTTCTTAATTATTTACTTACGTTCTTCTTTTTAAATACGAATTTCACGCGAGCGAAGCCGCGAGCAAAAGCTAGTGTAACTATATTCGGTGCACTATTTCGGAGGCAGTGTTTAGTAAGCTGTATGTATGTATGTGTGTGTGTGTGTGTGGGTGTGTAGATGCGCCGCTGACGCCGGCGGCAGCGGCGTGAAGGTGTCGGTGGGAGGGGCCCGGATATAAATATCCCGAACACGCCCAGATTGAAATCAAACCGACCATTTTATTTATACTGCACGAACGTTACTTCGGGCGAGAGTCAGGGCTGCAATAGCCGACTTAAAGTTGTGCCTGTTTCTCAATGGGGTAGGTAGGTAGAGGAAACGGATCTCCACCTGACACAATCGATACACTCGCCGGAAGACAGAATGGTAGAAATGAGGAAATGTACCAGCAGTAGCTGATGCAGGCTCCAGGCTCGGAGGAGCTGTTTAATGCGATCACGCCGTCCCCTTTCCACCTTCGCACCACGCGCACTGGGCAGGGATTGCATCCCTACACGCTGGACTTACCGCGAATGCGTACCAATCGATTCTGCAGATCTATCCTCTACAGAACCGGTAAACTCTGGAACACTCTTCCTGCCCATATATTTCCCCCCAAATACAGTCTCGTGTCCTTCAAGAGGGGCGTGAATGGGCACCTGTTAGGCCGGCATGACATTCGCAACCCCCGCATACGACCGAATGTCCATGGGCGTCGTTAGACACCTTATACCATATGTCGCGCTGTCAATAAAAAAAAATTAAACTGATATAAAATAGTCCGTGTTTCCGTCCAGTTAATTGTAGCCGTCACGACCAAAGGGAAGCATTGACATGGCACCTAGTTTCGACAGGAACTAGCACCATGGGCCGGCCTCACTGATCACGGGTGTAAGAGGTGATGTAAGTATCTAGCCAATCATGTGTTTCCAAGAACTTCTGAAATGTATGGGGAGGAGGTAAGTATCGAAGGTTGCAATTTTGAAAATGGAATGTCATGAAATTCGCGAAGACCCTACAGTTTGACCAACCGCACAAGCGTTCCAAATCGCTGCGCATGGTCATAATATGTGTAGAGCTGGATAGATGGTATAGTGAGTGGGTGTGGGTTACTGTGGGTGGTTGGTGCAGTGGTAGGTAGCGCGGCCTCGCAGCTCGGAGCCCGCGGGTCATATCGCGGGCCGGTGGTGATACAAAACAACACTTGCATGAATAAACGCAATCCACCCGCGATGATTGTATCAAGACCACTGCGTCAAGAATACGGAGCGGATAGCACCACCTTCTTAGTAGCCAGTAAGCCAGCGTTTTTGCATAAAAAAAAAAAAAAATTTTTACTTTTTCAGAAAAAATCTTCTTGTAGCCCTAGCCGATGTACACGTCTTTTGAGCCCTCAACCACTCGCGTAGCCCCAAAACTCGCGACACCATGACGATTTCACACTCTCAAAATGGGGAGCTATACTGAAGCGATCGAAAAAATGTTTTCAATGTTAAAAAATATATTTTAATATATAGTAATCAACATATTTTAAGCAACAAATATATTTCTTTGTCGCACCGCTAGGGTTTGGAACTGTCTTCCGGTGAGTGTGTTTCCCGAATCCTTAACCTAAGCTGGATGTCTTCAAACGTCGTATCAACAGGCTTGATAGCCTACTTAGCAACAGTCCGCCATTCTGCTGGCATGGCGCCTCACTGAGCGTGGTTTCGCGAGGAGAGGTGTTTTTGACCCTGTCGACTGCATGTTGGCTTACATAAAAAAACATGGTTTTTATTTTATTTCATTTCATGAATGGCTCCATATAGATATTCAAAAGAATGATGTTATCCAAAATGCAAGTAAGAGCATATTGGAGCCCGAGTCGTGTTTCAATATGAAGATAATAGTTCGGATAATTGTTTGGGGCCAGGTCTTCAGCACAGCCACTAGGCTTTGCTCGTGCCGACTATCCAGAATAGAATAGAATCATTGCAGACAATTTGAAATAAGAACGCAGTACACGACAAAAAATAGAGGATTGCGCAAAGGCGGACTTTTTTTTTTATGGATACTGACACGGTTGGCTACATTACCTACAAAATCCGTGATGTTAGCTCATAACACCGGGTGAACTAGGTGCTATGTCAGTGCTTCCCTTCATTTCATGTCGGCTACACTGAACTGGACGGAAAACACGAACTATTTACATAGCCGTTTCGACCGACGACGTTTCACTCAGTGCGGTGGTACCAACCCGGCCGGGATAAACCCTACCACCTAGTAAGGTAAGAAGGGAAGGGACCTACAGTTTAACGTGGAGTCCGAACCACGGTCAGGCTCCAACGGTCGAGCGTTCACCCATCCAAGTACTGACCGCGCTCAGCATTGCTTAACAACAGTCGACTGACCGCACTTAACTACTGGGCTACCGAGGCTGACGAATTTCCTTATCCCTTAGTCGACTTTTACGACATGCGACGGGGAGAAATGCAGTGGGGCTATTCTTTTTAAGTACCGGCCCCACACGGTACATCACACGGGACTTATCACTGCAAGTGATTTCTTCCAGTCAACCTCTGGTTGATGAGGAATACAAATATAGAGAAAGTCCAGTCGTGTTGCCGCAGGTATATGCTCTAGTATAACCGGTATACAATATAATAACCCCGGAGCTAAGTCGTGCGATCGATCGACCGCCGTTATTGATCTTAAGCACACCTGCGCGCGGTCACAACTTGGATGGGTGACCGTTGAGGCTGACCGGGTGGTTCGGATTCCGTGTAACACTGTAGGTGAGTGAGGGATCTTCTTACCTTATTTGGTGGTAGCGTTTAATTCGCCCGGGTTGATGAACCGCACACTGAATGAAAGGTCGGTCGAAGAGCCTATGTAAATAGTTCGTGTTTTTTGTCTAGTTCAATGTAGCCGGCACGAACACATGGAAGTGCTTCTTCCCTATGGCTATGCAGACATGGCACCTAGTTGACCAAGGTATCGTGGGCTGACATCATAGGTTATGTAGCCAACCGTGTCAGTTTATCATAGTTATACTCAACTCAAGTCTTTTGCTACTACCTACTTATCTAACAACAAACGACTCTAAAACATCCAAAGGTAGACTCGGAGAAATGCCTGTATGGGCTAGGTCCGCCTTTTCCCCTCATGTAAATAACTTATCGTTTGTTACTGTAAAATGTTTTGCGGAGCAAGTATTTCTATCTATTTCTAAGCGGCGGCGGGTGGCCGAGTGGTTTGGGCATCGGCTTCTCATGCGAGAGGTCCGTGGTTCGAATCCGGTCGGCGTGTAGCAATGAGTTTTTTCTGATGAAAACATTTACGGGCATATCTACACCTGCTGCTTCACCGTTCGGAACCGGTGTAAAACTGTAGGTCCCTTCCCTTCCTAGGTGGTAGGCTCAAATTGTAGCCGACTGGTTTGGTACCACAGCACTGGATGTGAGATGGCCGCATGGCAGCCTCGGTTGTGTTCTCCTCTAGTCCAGTATAGGCAGCAATCCAGGGAAGTCTTCGGTATGGCACCTACCTTTTCGGAGGTGATATTGGCTGGTCGGAGCATGTGCTTTGGCCACTCCGACTCAGCCACCCATACCGGATTACATTAAAAAAACACTTAGAAAGTCAACCTAATTTGTTTTTCTTTCCAAGTTTGATACATCAATTTATTTCATAAACACCGCAGTTCATCTACCCGTGGTTCGAATTGCGTGTAAATCCGTTGCATTACCTTAACATTTATGGTAGGAAAACGGCGAAAACCTTCGGATTGGTAGGTAGGTGTATGGTCTCACTGAACAGTAGTCCATGTTAGAGTGTTTTCATTTTACGAAGGCACAAGGGGTACGAGGTAGGAAGTGGTGCGAGAGGCGACCGCGCAGAGCTCAGTAGAGAAGGAACTCGATGCTAGGTCGGTACACACGTTCTACATGTCTCCGCGTCGCTCTGTCGAACCGAGTCGTTCCCTACTGAGCTCCGCGCGGTCTCACACCACTTCCTACCTCATACCCCTCGTGCCTTCGTAAAATGAAAACACTCTATCAACTTATCACATATCTAATTCATAAGCATTCTTCAGAAACTAACGACAATTTCGACAAAGCTGTGAGCGGAGATGGGCGTATTACGCTGGTCATTAAAATAAATTAACACCATTATCAACTCCCTCACGGCAGCCGCGCGAAATTCCACGCGTACTACTCCACGCGATCCGCCATCTTGGCCTCCATTTTGCGACGCAATATTAAATACCTACGACGATAATTTGTGCTAAATTGTGGGATTAGTGCTACGGTGTGTTATTATTAGTAACTGGCTCTTGCCAGGAGCTCCGCTCGCCTCATTGTCGGTTCGTGCTAAGATGGATGTAAGATCGTATACCTAGCATCCTGGGCTGTGTTCACCTCTAGTCCAGTGTAGCCAGCAATTCAATGGGGAGTCTCTGGTAGGAAACCTACCTTCTCGGAGGTGATATTTGTTGGTCAGAGCATGAGATTTGACCCCCCTCCCCTGACTCAACCGCCCATATCGAATTACATAAATAAAACCGTCCAAGTGCGAGTCGAAATCGGGCACTGAGCTTTCAGCACAAAAATAACCTAAAACTTAAAAGCTTAGTAATAGGCTTCCGTACGGGGTAGGGAAACCTATACGGGAAACCTAAATAAAAAGTCGTGTGGGTTTGATAAGTGCATTCCGTTATGCACGCGGGTTGCGGCACGATTCGCATTTCATGTGAAACTGTAGGTAGGTAGAGAAAAATCTGCACGCATTCAAAAGCACTACATAGGAATTAGTTCCTGTTAGTTCAGTTCAGTGTAGCCGGCGCAACGGTACCTTATTCCAACAGTAGTGGACGGGGCGGAAAGGCAATATTTACGAAATAATTTTGGAAAAACAACCTTCGCTGTTTTTCTCACAGGAAAGTGCGAGGAATGCGCTGACGAATTTAAGTAGTAAATGCGAAGCCACACTGTTTATAGCTACCTACCTGTATACCTACCTACTAAGGTATTACTAAGTATTTCATCCGGCAGTATCCAGGAACTTAGTTCCAGGTATCTAACGGCTTAAGTAATGTTGTCCGTTAGTATAAACAACAGTTTAGTCAAAGTCGTTATCGCCACTTACTTTCAATTTTATTTCCCTTCGTCATTTCAATATCAACTTTAATGATAAACAATTAGGTAAGTTTTACTTTGAATTGTGTGCGGGCATTCATTTAAACTGGGAACAAACTGATTATATAATAATCAGCTTTAACAGTATTCGAAATAAGGTTCTGTTTTCTTTGACGATGTGGGTGTGTGCGAAGTCGTATTTTCAAAGTACAGGTAGCAAAAAAGTCGGGAAGACATCCTGGCCGGCCGCGTCGATTATGTTATTACGCGGCACCACTGCAATGTTGATTAATGTAAAAAACAAAAAGGACAGACTATTCAATGATACATTCCCTGGTTCTCAACTTGGCTGACCACCTTTAGGGCTAAAGCTGGCTTTCCGATGTTTTTAGGGTTCCGTACCTCAAAGAAAAAAAAACGAAACCCTTATTATTCACACGCTTGGCTACATCAACATCACCTACAACTAGGGTTGCCAGATATTCGCCATTAAAAAAACGGACAACCAAAAACTCCTTTTAATTAGAGAATTTTATTTAGATTTATAAAGTAAAACACATGAAATGTTAAGAAAGAAAGTTTTATTCATACTTAAGTCAACACAAACAAGTCATCATAGTACAAACAAATCAATATATATACTCGAAGGTAACATTATGCTTTTAGAACAAAATAAAAACTTGCCTACCTATTCTGAAATATTTTTTTTGTATCAATCCAAGCGAATTAAATATAAAACTTGAAAGGTACTTAAGTGAATTTATCTATCTATTTCCTCAAATAAAAAAAACACAAATATGCAGAATAAAATATACAACTAATTAAGTAAGACCTATGCAAAATTAAGACAGTCATTTATACTGATAATGATCACTAGACATCGTGCGTGCCTAGCAATAGCTTATGTATGGCGGGAATAGAAATATTGCAGCATTATTACCGGGCGGGAAATTTAAAAACCGGACAAAACCTGGCCATGTTTTTTTACCGGGCAGAGGCTTCGAAAACCGGACTGTCTGGCAACCCTACTTACAATATCCGTGATGTCAGCCCATAACACCGGGTGAACTTGGTGTCATGTCAGGCTTCCCTTCATTTCATGTCGGCAACACTGAACTGGACGGAAAACAGGAACTATTTACATAGTTTCTCCGAATCTGAATGAAATTATAAATACTTTTAGTCTACCATGGATATATCTATTAGTGACCGCGTATTCCAACCATGATAAGCCAAACACCAACCATATAAATGAAATTATGTTTATATTCATAATCAGGTTTATAAGTATACAATTTATAGAACGATCACTCAATATTACGTACTTACTTAAACTATGTAAAAAAGAGCGAATTAAAATAATGTGATTTATGAATGGAAAGGGCTCGCTATAAGAAATACAAATATATTTTTTATAATTTTAAAATGCATAGCATAAAAAATATACGAAAATCGAACACGATCCCCCTCCCGCTCTACCCCCCATATCAGAAACGACTGAGTTTAAAATTTTGAAACAAAATAGGGAATAGGGCCTCTCTCATAGTTGAACAAACGAAAATCCTAAGTCTAAAAAGTTCTCACGAACAGCGGCAAAGTTGGTGTGAAAATTGTACACTGAACACTGAAGTAAAACAAACAACAAATACCGGCCAATTACGTGACGGTACTTAACCTACGGTGCGCGATTCCGACTCGCACTTTGTTAAATTTTTAAAGTAAGCTAGAAAGATGGTTTTTTCGAACAGAAAGAAAACTCACCAATCGCTGCAGTAACAGTCGATTGAGCAAGTAAAGCGATAAAGCTAACGTACGACTATTGAAAGTTTACGCAATTTATGCTCGCGCAATAAAACTCCCATTAAGCCACCACTTTCCCATGCATAAATCTAATTTATCGACTCTACTTTCGCGTCAGTCTGTTATCAATCAGCGACTGTCGAGCCATCTACAAGCGCGTCGACGACCAAACAAGGCGCCTCGTATGCGTTTTTGCTTAAAAGACATTAGCATATTATGCGATAAAAGTCTCTTTCGCATATAAACTACCTGTGCTTCATACGATGGGACAACGTACGTACTAGGAGAAATTATTCTTGCAGCCTATTGGCCAGTAAAACACGCGGCCTATTGGTCAACAAGATCACATCAAATGAAATATACTTTATTGTACACCATGAAAACATGGTATACAAAAGGCGAGTTTAATGCAAAGTAGCATTCTTTACAAACTAACCTTTAGGATGTGGAGAAGCGCATATGGCCGTCAATGCAGTGCAAAAGTAAAGTGTGAAGAATAAAAGTATTATATAAATGGATACAAACATATTATAAATAGATACATATATAACATAAATACTGTAAGGTAAATTAATATTATATTTATGTATAAAGACAGGTAGGTATACGTATTCCATCAATAAAATAAAATATTTCATACATTCTTTTTGTTTTAAAAATTTATGCAATTGTGTAAAATAATATACAATGTAAATCTATTAAGGCTAAATCAGTATTTTCAAAGGAAAAAACTAGACACTATAAAACGAAATTAAAATAAAGAATTCCTCCAGTTATTAATATTTAATCCCTAATATTAATACTAAATACAGCAAAATGAACTATTGTACCCGCCAGTAAATAATGAGCAGCGAGCTATAGAAAGTGCTTGCCGCACGAACTGGCTCGTCTCTGTGCGACAGGGACGACGCTCTACAACCGCATTGTCTCTTTCTAAAGCTTGATGTCATTACTTACTGCTGGGTACTGTTCATAGGTAAGCCTTCCTTCATGGAGGGCGACGATGACTACGACGACGGGCGGGTCGGTCTCGGTGCACGCACGCACGCTAAATTGGGTCGCTTCGCTTATCTTGACCAATGGTCGTGCTCGGGACGATTTCACCTAGTAGGTTGACTTGTGGCAACCTGCGCCCTGTTAATCTTGGCATGTAAGGAACTAAGGACCCGAGACTGCACTTTAGATTTTAGATTTTGTTAGATTTTTAGAAAGCACAATGAAATATTTCAATGGTACGTGCAGTTGCCTATCGAACACGAAACAAACAATTTAACAATAATTCCCCCCGACGACGGCATAGTAAGCAGTCTGCTTGCAAGTAGACGTAGAGACTTGCAAGTAGACGTAGAGACTTGCAAGTAGACGTAGAGACTTGCAAGTAGACGTAGAGACTTGCAAGTAGACGTGGAGACTTGCAAGTAGAAGTTTTATCTTATTCAAATTTATCTAATTGAACTAGTTCTTTTTCAATGAAATACTTGACTAAATTGTTCTCAAACTCAAAGATTAAAGTAGGTGGATAAAAATTTGCCAAGACGCACTATTGAGTAGCAAAGAATATACAATTTTTTCTTTTAAAGCAACTGAAGAACGTTATGCATAACAGGAGCTATGATCTTCGAAAGAACTTGTTAATCCAGTTAGAATAAGAATAAGAAATATTAATTTTTCACTTCAAATACATAAGTACAAAACCAATACTAGATAACAATAGCTATGAATAAGAGAAAAAAAGGACTGGACACAGCCTGTGCTGAATCTATTGAAGATTCAGCACTGTATTTAAGTCCGATCCGATTTAAGTTAGATCTCATTTCTTTTATTAGCGAAGCCGTTATCCGAGTGCTTATCTTGCAAGTTTTTATTGTTGTGAACTTGGCAATTTTTTCACATTTATGTTTTGGTGGGATATAATATGCTGCTACGTAAACGAATCTTACCTGCATACCTACTAACTTATTAATATTGTAATAGAATAATAATATTCCCGCAAATATGTAATATTTCTTGTTCAGGAATATTTTTATTAGTTTATTAAATCAACTGGCAGGCTCGTCATAGGAAAGGTAGTCTGGAATAAAATTCCTTTTGTTTGTATGCGCAATAAAACATGTTCCAATCATTATCTGAACTCTATACATTTACCCCTTCGTACGGAGCAGCTAAACATCGACTTTTATGAAAATACGATGTAATTACTGAAATAAGCAGAGCGCTCAGCATATTAGCATAGTATTAATTGCTATATTGTTGAATTATGATTCATAATTAGTGATTATTATCCGTGCGTAAGTGTACACGTACACCCGCGTTCACTTATGGGAGCACAGTGGCGCGACGCGACTAGCGATTCAACATCGTAGCACAATCAAAATATGTACTGTAAGTACACTAAATAAATGAAACTGTATAACATGGAATTGTTATTTATTTGTATATATTTATTTAACAGTCTACAATAGAAACAATGATTGGAAGATTGCTGCAAAATCAGGTGGGTCTTCGTGCCTTACTTGCTACTTGATAGTATCTTGTCCGAATGCTTTGCTGGGCGTGGTGGTTGGTTTTGTGTTGTGCGGTTAGTCCTTCCAGCAGAACACCGAATATTCTGCTTATCCCAACTGTCGGGATACAGCGTGATTGTATGTATGTATTTATGTATTATTTAGGTAGGTACTAAAAACTAACGAAATACTATCTCATAAAAAACCGGTTACTCTGCTTACCCCAATTGTCTGGATATAGAGTGTGGTATGTATGTATGTATGTATTGCTGTAGAGTTTCCCGACAAATAAAAAAAAACTCAAATTCTACTGTGTGAGCTCTCCAATTTGCGCTATGGCGCTATGTTCTGTGTCCTCTTTGTATTCTGTGGCAGTGCTGCTGACTTACTCGACAGGTTCAGCGCTGTGTGTATGACACATTGTGAATGCTTCAACGCAGTGGATCGTTTCACATGTCTAGCAACGGATGCGAGGCGAACAATTTAAAAAAAAAGTATATTATCTATAACAAAATATTAAGTTGTTTGCATGTTCAACCCGAGGGATATTTATTGGAGAGTCTATGCCCAGCAGTGGGCGCTAAAACGATGACTGACACGTTCAGCATAATTATTATTATATCTACACAAAATCGCTCTCCTCCTACTGCGTCGTGCTTTGTGTACCCTCCGCTTACACGACTGACCGACGAAGACGAGTAAAGAAAGACGTAATACAAACTCTTTGGACAATCCATACCGTGCGTCGCGTCACGTCGCGTCGCGTCGTTTCAACCCGCTCCCCCGTGACAGCTAGCGACCCCGCACGGCGACAATATTTTCACTATGACTTTTGTGGTCACAAACGTTATGTGTGGTTTGAGGCCCAGGCCAGGGACTATAAACCTAAGAAAAAATATAAAATAGATAGAGATTAAAGAACATCCAATTAATACTTAATTATAATAATATTATTAAACAAATAATAAGTACGTATCACATACATATTTTAAAATGTAATTAATTAATGTAAACACCTACGTGCTTAGGTGCTTACCGCAAACATTTTAGTACCGAAATTATTATAAGTAGAGAAATTTTAATTTGGGGGAAAGAAGCGTGGAAATGCTCCCAGGGTGACATTTGATTGCAATAATTGCGGTATAGAAATTTAAACCGGCATTACGTTTTTAGGGTTCCGTATCCATACGGAAACCTATTACTAATCTATCTGTATGTCGGTCTGTTCGTCCCACCTAGGGCTGTACCTTTTGAATCGTAATAGGTAGCCGCGGTTGAAATTTTCACAAAATACGTGTTATTATCGCGGATGTGATACACATACGTAAAACCCATACAAGAAACGTGCTAAGAATCGATTAGTGCATGTTCAAGATACTGAATGACGACGCCACAGGTATGTGTAGCGGATCTACGGAACCCTCCGTGCGCGAGTAAAACTCGCACTTGAGCGATTTTTCATGTTGAACTGCATTACCGTTTCGACATACCGCAATAAGTTTAACCCTTTTCAGTCCCTGGATGGCTATATACTCACTGGCGCAGATGTATGGAAAAAAGGCGTTTACACTTCCGCGAACGTGAAATGGCAACGCTTCCATGTGTCCTACATCATCAATCCGCGGATCACGTAACGTTGTGAGTGAGGTTGACGGCTGGCTAATATGACCGCAGGCACAGATGCACTTTGAACGTTCAGTGCGGGTGGGATCAACGCACTTGTTCTAATTACTAGCCTTGAACGAAATACACCGATGAATGCTAAATTATGAATGAAAATTATTCCTAGAATGTTTTATATAAAAATGAATAAAAATAAATAGGTACAAGAATTATTTTGTTAAATACTACACCGAATAAAAATTCTAATAAAAAAGAACTTTCACAGCTGATACACTGACTTATCAACTACTTATTCTATAAAAACACCTATGAAACGACCACCGATTGTGTCTAAAGCAAAATATGTGTCACTTCCAAACATTTAAGTTACCTACGAAATAGGTACTGAAATTGGCACCGAATTGATCGGTTAAAACTGTTATGAAAAATCAAGAGTTTGTCGCTGTGCTCCTTTTAAAGGAGCGCAGCGACGTAATCCAAACTCTTTGGAAAAATCTACCAAGTGCGAGTCAGATACGCGCACCGAGTTTTCCGCACAATAACAGGCCGTTTTTATTATTATTATTCATTTATTATCATTTACATATTTACATTAATTTTAAATATACAGATTATAAAAATACACCACATATACTCAAAATTAATATAAAAATAATAAACGGAATACCGCCGGCGGCGGCGGGAGGCAAGCCTCCAAGCACACCGGCGGGTGCAGGCCGTGGCTACGGAGCTCTCCGAGACGACGCGAGGCAAGCTACGAGCGATAGGTGGTGGTACTAGACACGTAGGCCACCACCACCCCCATCTCGGAGAGCTCCGTATCCGCCGGACCGGCGACGTCGTCGCGCAGCTCTTTTAAACTTCTTCCTCTTCGCGCGCGCGTCGCCTGATGTTCGCACAGCACCACCGGTAGCGGGGGCACTAGACGGGACGTGAAGTCCCGATGACCCCAAGCTGGCCGATGGTGGACGTCGCCCTCACCGTAGATGTTGTGGCTCGGCCGACGTCAACGCTTCATCTTCGCCGTCGATTACTTACGATTTTATTACTTTAGTTAGAGTTTGTCACACCAATGTATTACCGTTTTTAAGATAGAGTAAAAACAAATACGTCCAAAACACGTTTCTTGTATGAGGAGCCCCTGCATTTTTTACTTTTTCTGTTTTTATATACTCGTATGTTCGATAGGATATCCGCGATAATCACAGATATAAACAGGAACAAAAAATTTCAACCAGCTACCGATTACGATTTTTTTTTGTTTTTTGTTGAAAACGCGACATCTGGCGCCGAGCCACCCATGAGTGTCTAACGACGCCCATGGATATTCGGTGGTATTCGGGGGTTGCGAATGCCATGCCGGCCTGACAGGTGCCTATTCTCGCCCCTCTTGAAGGACCCGAGACTGTACTTGGGGGGAAATATGCGGGCTGGGAGTGCGCTCCAGAGTTTACCGGTTCTGTAGAGGAAAGATCTGCAGAACCGGTTAGTACGCAACCGCGGTAAGTCCAGCGTGTAGGGATGCATACCCTGTTCAGAGCCAACATCACAGATGAAGCAGCTGATGTAGCCAAACATATCAGATTCCACAAAAAACCAACCAAAAGCGCATCAAGTTACGATAGTCATTAACACTTAAAAGCCGGAGAGCCTCTCGCGGTAGTGAAAAGGATCAAAATGGACACAAAACAAATTGCGGCCGACTCCAATAAATAAATACGAACAACGCCCAGCGCGCCTCCTTCATTATCCACTCATATTAAGGCGGTGACAAACGCCAAATACGCAAAACATGCAAAAAGTGCGACAAAGAAGGTCCAAAACTGACCAATTGACACACATTCAGAAAATTAAAAAAATACCAACCTATATTTTGGTTCCTTACCAACAAAGTGCATTGCTGGTTTTTTTAATAATGAGTAAAAGTAAGTAATAAACATAAAATTAAAAATATATAAAAAAAGCATGAATTTTTGAAAATCTGTGTATGTGTGTATTATTACAATTTTACAATACCACCGATTCAAAGGTCACAAAGCTCTGAGAAAACTCTATTCAATTTTTTTTATTATTTTATCCACGAAAGGAGATAAAAATAAAAAACAAAAAACGCCTACATGAAATTATTGACGTAATTCTTCAGTCGGAAGGGTAAAATTTTTGCCTTCGTCAATTTAGCAGGCACTTCAATACTAGATACAATTTTAGTTCCGGGCTCGCTTGCTCGCTCCTGCCCTGCTGCGCCCGCGTGTCGGTCGTCATTTCTGTCTTCTGTGTTTGGATCGAATGGAAAAAAGATAGGTAGGTTAGGTATATTTGTACCGTGTGGGATGGTAATTTAAAATAATAGCCCCACTGCATCTCTCCCCGTGCATGTCGTAAAAGGCGACTGAGGGATTTTTTTATGTAAACTGACACAGTTTGCTATATCACCTATAACATCCGTGATGTCAGCCCATAACACCGGGTGAACTTAGGTGCCATGTCAGTGCTTCCCTTTGGTCGTGCCGGCTACACTAAACTGGACGGAAAATACAAACTATTTCGGGATATGACTCCCTTCTTTTTTTCCGTCCAGTTCAGTGAAGCCGGTACGACCGAAGAAAAGCACTGACATAGCACCTACTTCACCAGTTGTTACGAGCTGACATCTCGGATGTTGTATTGTAGGTGATGTTGCCACCGTGTCATTTTCCGTACCATTATACAGTACGACCGTATCAGTAATATCTCTCTTCTGTGGTATCTATCAGTATACGCTCCGGTACGTAACTTGACGGGGCGTTATACGCATGGCTTTCGTTGGTATAACCACAGAATAACTAATAGGTACTGTGGTATAACGCTGTCTGCGCTTGAGATGCAAGGACTATAGAACCGTGCCTAAATAAAAGTAGCCTAGCAACAGCGGCGCGCTGCGGAGCGGGGGCGGCGGCGGCGGGGGCACTGTGGTGGCGCGGAGCGGAGACGACGCGGCGGCGCGGCGCGGCGCGGAGGAGCGGCGGCGCGGCGCGGAGGAGCAGCTTGTTATTGCTTGCTTGCATGCGTGAGTGGCACGCTGCTACTGAGTTACCGCACCGCACCGCACCCCACCGCACCGTGCCATGCTGCCGCCGCGCGCGCCGCGCGCGCCGGCCGGTACCTATGTTGCTATGATATTTGCCATACATACCTAAATTCCTATCTACCTATTACCTACCTACCTATTTTTATTTTAGTTTTCATCGATAGTCTATTTAGAGGTTTATAAAAAGTGGTAAGTACATGAACTAAAATAATTTGGAAAAAATTACAATAAAATGTTATTTAGGTAAAATAATAAAAAATAAAAAATTAGAATCACGCATCAGTTACATAAGCCACAATCATTTTAATAATTAAAATAATAAAAAAGCAAAAAAAAAAACATACGAAAGTGGGATTCGAACCCCGAACCATCAACTCTTTAGGCTGATAGCGACAAACTACGCTAAATGTGACTTGAACGTGCGAAGCGAAATTAGCAGTCGCATGGTACATTATGTAGAATTCCCGAATGCTCAAGGTCGTTGGCGTTTGTCACGGCCTTAAATCGCAATTCGCTTTCCGTTGCGCCGGGGATCGAAGCGAGATACCTCGCGAATTAACCGGTTGTTCTGTATCGTGCGGTGCGACGACTCAATTATGCAATAAATGTAATTTTACCAACACCAACACCCTATAGAAAACATCAAGCGGCGGGTGGCCGAGTGGTTTGGGCATCGGCTTCTCATGCGAGAGGTTCGAGCTTCAAATCAGGTCGGCGTGTACCAATGAGTTTTTTTTCTGACAAAAAAATGTACGTGCATTCACTGTTCGGAACCGGTGTAAAACTGTAGGTCCCATCCCTTGCCCTTTACTAGGTGGTAGGCTCAAATTGCAGCCGATTGGGTTGGTACTACAGTACTGGATGTAATATGGCCGCATAGCAGCCTCGGCTCCAGGGAAGTCTCCGGTATGGCGCCTACCTTCTCGGAGGTGATGGTGGTCGGAGCATGTGCTTTAGCCCCTCCGACTCAGCCGCCCATATCCGATTACATAAAAGAAAATGTATTGCTCCATAAAATAAAATAAAAATACTGAAATTTTTCCTCAAATAAAACGCATAGTAAATTGATACATACTCGTAACATGAGGTGCAGAGTCATGGTTATCACTTGAATAGATTTCCCAGCTAACCTTTCTTTAGATGTTTTAGACGTGTAAGTAGAAAGGCTGAAGTAAAAAGACGAACAATTCTCAGATGGGTTCAAAAACGATAACCTTTGATTTCAACGCACAAGTAATTTGTCATTTGCTAGGTATTTATTTAAACTGGCACAGCTTTGGTATCTTCGTATCGTTGAGAGTTTTAAAGATTTCGATTTCATTTTCTTCTGGACAATATTAATCCTCTTGATTAATAATGTTATATTAAGAGAACGCAATTACTCACACACTTTTTATATCTTGCAGCTCATTTCGCGATCAGACAACATACATGACACTGCCACTAGGTAAACTGAAGCAACCGAACAGAGATAGAGATTATTCGAAACTTCCGTGTTAGAACGTCACAACATGTGTGTTTTAAATTGCGCCTACTGTAAGTAAATAAACATTTCTTTCTTTCTTCTCTCCTTACAGATTGATATCATTAACACGAAGAGCTGCAGCTTCCACGGCCCTCGCATCTCACATCTAAGAGGCCGATAGCGTTCCTTCTATTCGCTAAGTGGTCGAAAATGGTTCGTTTTATTTATGTCTTCATAGCGCGGTGCGATCTCCTCATCTTCTCTAATTACCGACTCCCGACCTCTGACAAAAACACTAATCGCACTTCTTCGCCGCCGCTTACACACATCAACCTTAATCGTTTTCACTTGCAATCCATTTTCAACTTTAACTATATAAACATTGAGTTCATGTTCGATTATAGTGTATTCTTCGATATGATATTCTTTCGCAAATACAAATTCGAAATTCAAAGTTTGAAACGCGACATTTGCAACTTGGTCTGTGTTTACATTTTGCGCTTTATTGCGTTTTCTTTTGAGTTAATTTACATCATCTGCTAGGACTTCATAGATTCTTTTTGGATTGATGCGCGCGAGCGCATACCTCGTTGCAGTGATAATGAGTGCTTGCGGCGCGGCGGATGCCGGTGTAGTGGCATCGTTCGCTAAAGCATCGATCTTTTGTCGGGCGATACTGAGGTCGTTTTTGCTGATGGTCTGATAAAATGCGGCGCGATGTTCACACCTTGTAGGGCGCGACGACCTCTGAGTGACTCCTGTCCTGCATGTGCTTCGCAAAGATCTTTGTTGGTTCGTCTTTGAGTATGAATGACCTAGAAAGATTTGAGGTCACTTAATTTCTTTTTATTTATTTTATTTATTTATTTATTTTCGATTACATCTTACATGATAAGAACAGTTTTTGTCTCTTAAACTAAACATAGTTTGTTTTTTAAGAGCACAACATAAGTAGGTAAATTAAACGGCTTATCTTATAGAGGACTTATCTACTATGTAATGAATTATTTACCTTATTTTAATATTTTAAAGTGTAATGTGAATGTATGTATATATATATGTGTGTGTGAGGGTGTATTGGTTGTGTGAGAGGTTGTGAGGATGTATGCATGTGTGTGTGAAGGAATGTGAATGTTTATACATTGTAATTTTTTGTTAATCTAAAGTGCATGTGTACCTAATTTTAAATGTGTTCTAGCACAGGAGTGTGCGTGATGGCATGGCAAAGGTGAAGGCGTGTGATTGTATGTGTATGGGGAAGGTGGGGTATATAATACTATGACAAATTATTACTTCAGGACAATATATTAAACAGCTGCTCAGTCTCTGCATAGTTAAGGTTTATTAAGTAATTATGTAGCTGTTTCTTAAGGGTCTTTCCTTGCAACTCTCGTAACTGGCAGACAGTGTTAATTTTGTTACAGAGATAAGGTGCCAAAAAAGGTAAAAATCTTTGCCCAAATTTGGTTTTAACTTTAGGGACCATGGCATTGTTTCCATACCTAGTGGCTCGACCCCTTATCCCATGTTTTTCTTTCTTTGCTTCTTTTTCGAGGTTTGGGACGAAAGCAGCCACAACTCTACTAATAAACATTTGTCTTACTGTTAGAGTGTTAGTTTCGAGATGCAACTCAAACGTATCAGACCGAAAAGGTTTACGGAATAGAACTTTCAATACCGCTCGTTCAGCTCTTTCTAATTCCAGTAGTTCAGTCTTAGCCGCACCTCCCCAGGCCTTATTGCAATATGTTAAAAGAGACTGACATAGTGCGACGTAGACAATGCGCAGAGTAGCTTGGTTCACTATATTTCTTGAAAAAATATATTCTACACTTGAAAAAATATATTAACCTCCTTATCCGCCCAGACAACTGAGCGATGTGTTGTTTCCAACATAATCTGTTATCAATAAGGACGCCTAGATATTTTACATGCTCCACTCTTTCCAGCGTTATGTCTGATGAGTGCTCTGAAGATTCAGTAACGGATGTAGTGTTTGTGTATTTGCGAGACTGAATCTGCAGTTTAAGTGTGTGTGGTGCAAGTGATGCTTTTGTCATATTAAAACATATATATTTGGTTTTTCCACTATTCATTGTCAGCAGATTTTTGTCTAACCAGTTTTTGACCGACATTATCCCATTCTGAGCTAATATAAAAACTTCCTCCCAGTCTTTTGCAACAAAATTTAATACAGTGTCATCCGCGAAAGTTGTTATTTTTCCTCCAGCAATATTCATGTCACATAATTCGTTTATATAAATTAGAAACAAGACAGGTCCCAAAACACTGCCTTGTGGGACACCATATTTGATATCACTCGAATCACTTAAAATTTCACCTATCCTGACACGCTGTGATCTGCCCGTTAGGTAACTACGAAACCACTCTAAGTTTATTCCTTTTACCCCTAATTTTTCTAGCTTTTTAAGTAGTAATGGATGTGAAACAGTGTCAAATGCTTTGGCTAGGTCAATAAACACTGACATAGCTTTTCTACCGTTATCAAGGTCGTCAGCTATATTGTTTACTAGTTTCAGCACTGCATCTTCAGTAGACCGGCCCTCTCTAAAACCATATTGGTTGGATGAAATTAGATTGTTCTTTTCCAAATAAGTTGTTAAACGTGTTTTTACAATTTTTTCGATGATTTTAGAGAAGATCGGCAACAGAGATATAGGTCTGTAATTCCCTGGTTCCTTTGTGTCTCCTTGCTTATGTATTGGGCAGATTAATGATTTTTTCAAGGCATTTGGGAATACACCTGTGCCTAAGCTCAAATTACATAAATAAGTTATTGGTTCTATAAGAAACGCTATGGTGTTCTTCACAAATGTATTTGTTATGCCTTCCCACCCAGGTGAACTATCAGATTTTAGTTGTGTGATTATTTTGTAGATTTCTATTTCCTCAGCAGGGCACATGAACAGAAGGGGAGTAAAGCCATTATTTTCGCCTGCTTGTATTTCCGTTAGTTCTTTTTCCGTCATATTTAACAAGGTGAGAGTATTCTGAGCTAATTTATTTCCAACTGAGGTGAAGAAGTTATTAAATGAGTTAAGCGTGGTTCTTGCTTTTGTGTGTTCTTCATTAGCCACCATATTTAGTAATGAACTCTCACATGTGGGGCCAACATTAGCAGCTTCTTTCATAATTTGCCATACTTTTCTCGCATTATGTTGATTTTGATTGAAGCGTTGAGTGAAATGGTTGTTCCTAGATGTAGTTACGGCTTGGTTACATGTGTTTCTATATGTTCTATACTTATGCTGCAAGTAAAAGTTGTGGGGTTCAAGCTTGGCTTGAACATGTAAACGATCTCTGGTATGTATGCACTTAAGAAGGGACGGTGTTATCCAGTCTCTATATGATCTGGCTGCTTTAGGAGTTGTATGATAGGTTGTATGTTTATGTATAATATTTTGCAATATTGATATAAATTTGTCCATTGCGATGTTTACGTCAGTTTGTTCTAAAATTGGTGTCCAAGCAGTGACATTAATGCTTTCAATTAAAGTTTTAAAATTGATTTTCTTCGTAATTTTTGGCTGCTTGCTGATTTTTTTTTGTTCCTTATGTAAGGTAGCTAGTATGGGATAATGATCAGTAATGGGAGTTTCACAGACCATTGTCGCTATTTTATATGAAGATTTGATCATGTAATGATCGAGACATGAGTTTTCCCTCGTTGGATAAGTAAGGGTGGGATAAAGCCCTAGTTCCGCACACATGCAAATATATCTATTCGATCTAGGATCTTTATTATTGCTCGATATATCTATGTTCATGTCGCCAGTTAAGACTATGGACTTGCATACTTTGAGTCGGCCGACTGTATCTTGTAGAGAATTCAGGAAATGTGTAACATCATAAACAGAGGGAGATCTATACACCGCAAGAAGTGCACAGTCATTACCAATACGAACTAAAATACAGTTCGCGTCCGCTAAGGCAGGCTCCTCGACCTGCAGCCCTAGCTCACTCTTAGCATAGACGACGACTCCGTCATTTTGTCTTGTATGTTTTGTGGTGTTGTATACTTTATACCCCGGTAAGTATTTAGGTATGTAGTTATCACTGTTTATCCAACACTCAGTCAATATTATGAAGTCAAAGGGCACACCAAGCCGACTCAACAGTACTAAAAGATTGTTGAAGTTTTGGTTGATACTACGAATATTTACTGTTAGGAATTTCAAAGTATTCTTTTTTCTAAAATATATTTTACAACCTTCTGGATCTAGGACCCTATATGACTGTACAACATTGTCATTATCAATGGCAGTGCCAAAGTCTTCATGATTAAGTTCTGGCATTTTTACTAATTGTGTGAGTAGGTAATAATAAACAGGTTATAATAAATTTGATTAGTTTGTGTGGTGGCTGTTGTTTGATGGATGCAAAGTGATTATATATATTGTATTTAATTTTATTGTTAATATGCTTTGTTTGTAACTTGTATTTTATGTATACATGTATAAGTATTTTAATTTTGTTTATATGTTTATTTGAGTGTGTATATTTTTGTATGAGATACAGTGTAAAATATGTGACATTATGTAAGTAAATTTCTGTGCGTCTTTGGTAACATTCAGCACACCTTTTCCCTGCACACAATGATATTTTAATCTTACTAGCTAAACCCTTATCTAAGAAATTCAAGTTTTTTGGTACTTTTATATACACATCCCACTTTATATTATCGCTAAGTAATATTAATACTATAAAATGGTAAGAACATTTTCCTGCAAACAATGTATTTTCAAAATAGCTAGCTAAAATATCAGTTATTAATTTCGAATTTAGTGAATACGGTTCACATTTCATATTCAATTTAGGTAAAATAAAACATAAAAAATTGTGAAAATACATATTTCCTACACACGATTTTATAAACTTACGGGCTACATTCGTAATTAAGGCTAAATTCGTAATTACTAATTTGGAGTTTATCTGTACTTTTTTAAGCAGTTCACACTTCATATTTTTCATGTTTGAAACTAAAAACAAATTAAAATAACATTTATAGAATTTCTTCTTTATATTTGTGATTATTTTCTCGTCGGTTGGTCTAGTTCCTTGCTGACCTTTAAAAAATCCTTTTCATCGCGCACTTCTATCACCCTCGATGTAGCTTTAGCACCTTTTAGTTTTATAATATCTCTGTGATCGACGAAAGACTAAAGAACTGCTCATAAAATTTGGCATGTACACACACATACTTACATAGATCTGTATTACGTATAGAACTTATAAAGTGCGTACCTACAGCTTGTTTAATTTTTAAGTAGGTAGCTGATGTTAGTTTACTGATAATTATTATTTTTTTAAATTGTACATTAATAATAATTAAATGATGGTCGCCCCAGATAATACCCATCAGTTCCAAACTGTTTCAAGTTGAAATGAAATGATAATGAATACACACACACACACATACAGATAAAAAAACACAATACTGACAAGAAACATTGTTCTAAATGTTTTTAAATAATATGTTCAAGTACAGGAAATACTTAGTAAAATGGTTCAAGTTCATAAGAAAATTAAAATAAAAAATATCTAATGAACACTCGAGTAAACGCCTAGTTCCAACCAGTTTGTCGTAAAAGTCACCACCGTGTCGTCGCCACCGTGGCCGCGCGCGGGGACAAGTACAGTGTTGCCATAATATCGTAATTATTGAGCTGTGGCGTGTTCGAATTAAATTATAACAGAATGAAATGTTACGAGGCTCATAAATCGAGATAATACAACCTTTCAATATTTATAGCGGCTATAACACCCGCCGACACGGCTTCTGTGCCTATACACACCACACCACCACCGGCCGGCTCCTTCCGCACGTCTCTTTGATCACTCCTCTATCTATGTCAATATCTACATATATAAAGGCGGTACTTATGTATGTATAGCTTGTGTGCTTATTTAGTATTATGCACTGGCATATTAGCCGCGCAACTAAAACTTCTACTTTTTAAAGTTCCTAGCTCCAAAAAAAGAAATTACAAATAAAAAATTGGTTGTCTGTAAAGTCGGTTTACGGACGATAGTTTTACGTGATAACGTCATAAAGAAACACAGCTATAAGAATTACCGTATTTTTTCGTACGGCACCCCTATTCTGCCGTGTTTTGACTAAACCATGCAACCCGGGTTACATGGTTTTGTCGTAATAAGGTTTATTTTACTCTACTTTTCAAGGTCTATGACTTAGTCTTGGTGGATTTTCAATATGTGTTTTAATTTCCGAGATTTTCATAGTGGAAAAACCATGTAACCCTAAAACGAAAGATTTTATAATGTCAATACCATGCAGCAATGGATGCAGTGTTTAGTCATTATAAATCCCCGTGCGCGCGTCGAAATCATTATAAATGAACCCGGCATCAAATGAATGCATGGTTTTGTCCCGACAGATAGAGCCACGTTTCCGCGAATGAACGCACTACTTTATTTGATGTTTAAAATGGTTCAGGAACACTTAAAAGAAGAGAGTCTGCCCAAATTAACTTGAACGAAGCTGGGTCTTCGGCCTCGCCTTTAGTTACTGTCATCGAGTAGGTTTATAATTTACCTGAACGCAGCTCGGCCTTCGGCCTCGCCCATAGTTACTTACTGCCATCGAAAAGGTTTAGCGTTTTTCAGTATACAGCTCGGTTTTCGACGACGCCGTTAGTTACTTACTTTCTTCGAGAAGGTTTATAGTCTTCCTGAACGATGCTCGGCCTTCGGCCTCGCCCTTTGTTACTTACTTTCTTCAAGAAGGTTTATCCTCTTCCTGAACGCAGCTCGGCCTTCGGCCTCGCCTATAGTTACTTACTGTCTTCGAGATGGTTTATCGTCTTCCTGAACGCTCGATTCGGCCTCGCCCTTTGTTACTTACGTTCTTCGAAAAGGTTTATTCTCTTCCTGTACGATGCTCGGCCTTCGGCCTCGCCCTTTGTTACTTACTTTCTTCAAGATGGTTTATCCTCTTCCTGAACGCAGCTCGGCCTTCGGCCTCGCCTATAGTTACTTACTGTCTTCGAGAAGGTTTATCGTCTTCCTGAACGCAGCTCAGCCTTCGGCCTCGCCCTTTGTTACTTACTTTCTTCAAGGAAGTTTATCTTCTTCCTGAACACAGCTCGGCCTTCGGCCTCGCCGTTACTTACTTACTTTCTTTGAGTAGGTTTATCGTCTTCCTGGACGCAGTTCGGCCTTCGGCCTAGCCCTTAGTTACTTACTTTCTTCGAGAAGGTTTGTTGTCTTCCAGAATGCAGCTCAGCCTGAAGCCTCGCCGTTAGTTACTTACTTTATTTGAGAAAGTTTATCGTCTACCTTAACGCAGCTCGACCTTGGGCCTCGCCCTTAGTTACTTTCATTGAGAAAAAATATAGTTTACATGAAGTAAACTCCGCCCTCGGCCTCGCCTTTAGTTAGTCACTTTCTTCGAGACGGTTTATCGTTTACCCGAACCCAGCTCGCCCTTAGTTACTTACTTTCTTCCTTTGAAATACGAATTTTACGAAGCCGCGGGCGAAAGCTAGTGATCTAATAAATTCAATTATTATTTTTTGACAAAATTTTTTACATGTGTTTTACTAATTTGTTTACTGCCCCTATTAAGTTTTTTTATGGAAACTGACACGGCTGTCTACATCACCTACAACATCCGTGATGTCAGCCCATAACACCGGGTGAACTAGGTGCCATGTCAGTGCTTCCCTTCGGTCGTGCCGGCTACACTGAACTGGACGGATAAGACAAACTATTTACATAGCCGTTTCGACGGTTCATTTCAGTGCGGTGGTACCAACTAATATAAGAAAAGATTAGATTACATGAATTAGTATTGATTAAGCTCAAGTAGACAAGAAATATTATCTCCACAAAACCATGCACTACAATGTTACACGGTTTGGTGCTGATAAAGTGGGATTTCGCTCCTAATTCAGCATTACGACGAAAGACGTTTTCACATTTTTCAGGTATACAGACTAAAAATGCAGGTTTTTCAAGAACTATAAATTCGCTTTCTAACAAAAAATAAATTATGACTGTAGTCCTTATACTTTAGGAAATAAATAGACGACTTTGTCGAAAACTTTAAACGCAATTATCTCAAAACTGTGTTTCGTGGATTGCATGGTTTAGTCAAAACACGGCAGTATTGCTGCCGTACGCCGTACATTTGTAGATTTCTAGCCTCGATTACCGTACGATACGGCAAATACCGTACGTTTGGCAACACTGGCTACATTTGTCGATTTCTAGCCTCGATTACCGTACGATACGGCAATTACCGTACGTTTGGCAACACTGCCGCTTGGGCCGATTGTGCCTCTCTCTCTATCGCTTGTTACGCGCTCTCGTTTGCACACACAGGCTCAGATGGAACGTGACACTTTTTCGTGCGTGCAGCCGGTGTTAATCAATTTATAAGACGTTATCCGTCAAAAAACCGGCCAAGTGCGAGTCGAACTCGCGCACCGAGGGTTCCGTATCGCCGTATCATGGTCAGCGCCACTCACGCCATCTATGGCGTGTTTTATGAAATGCTTCATATTAGGTAAAATTCATGATTAGTTAAAATGCCTCATACTTTTTTCGGTAGATGGCGCGCATACACTTTTTAGTTTCTTCTATGGGGACCCCCTGAATTAATTTTTTACTTTTGCTTATTTTTATTATTTGTTGTTATATCGGCCATAATAACACATATTCTGTGAAAATTTCAACGGACTACCATTACGGTTCAAGATATACAGCCCTCGGACAGACAGACAGACAGACTTGTTATATGGAATCTGGCACGGTTGGCTACATGACCTACAATACAACATCAACATCCGTGATGTCAGCCCATCACACCGGGTGAACTAGGTGCCATATCAATGCTTCCCTTCGTTTCCTGCACTTGCGTCGACACATCCTCGGTCGATGATACCTACGACACGTGACGACGAGACTCTGTTAAAATAAACGGGAGCGAAAACATCGCAAAAACATAATAACCTTTAAAAACAAAAATAACGAAGCTTCGAAAGACTTCTCACCTTGATCCGCGCATTCCTCTACCACACACACACACACTCCCTCACCCTCACACGCATAACCTCTTTCCCTCACCACACTCTCTCACACACACACACCACACTGACTGGTAGGTTTTTATTATTCGTTACTTTACTTTGGAGTTTGCAATGTAATCACACCAAGTTTGACGCTTGTATGTGTAACCGTTTTCATGATGGGATGGGACAATCCCCCCTTAATTTTTAAGGTTCCGTATCCGTCGTACGGGACCCTATTACTAAGCCAACGCCGTCTGTCTGTCTATATGTCTGTCTGTCCGAGGGCTGTATCTCTTGAACCGTAATAGGTAGCCCTTTGAAATTTTCACAGAACATGTGTTATTATGGCCGTTATAACAACAAATAATAATTAAAAATAAGAAAAAGTAAAAAAATCACGGGTCCCCATACAAGAAACTATAAAGTGTATGCGCGCCATCTACCGAAAACAGTATGAAGCATTTTAAGTAATCGTGAATTTTAAGTCATATGAAGCATTTCATAAAACACACCATAGTTGGCGTGAGTGGCGCTGACCATGACATGGATACGGAACCCTCGGTGCGCGAGTTCGACTCGCACTTGGCCGGATTTTTACTTTTTTCGTTAGTCTATCCACTATTTTAAATAACACATACAGTTTTCTTATACAGGGTGTTTCAGGATAGGTTTGAGAAACTTCAGGTATAGAAAGTACTCATTGTTAGAAGAAAAAAATCTGTGTCTCCTAGGTGCCATGTCAATGCTTCCACCTAAAAATCCTTATCACTCAAATCGAAATTCCGTATTTTTTCTTTCTTACAAAAACCACGAAATGAAGGGAAGCACTGACATGGCACCTAGTTCACCCTGTGTTATGGGCTGACATCACTGATGTTGTAGGTGATGTAGCCAACCGTGTCAGGTCCCATAAAAAAAAAAAAAAAAATAAAAAAAAAAAAACTGGAAACTGTAATAAAAACTCGATGGACAGTGAGGGAGATTTGGCAACAGTGCTGTCTAGGTCTAGGGAGTGCAATGACCTAGCCCAGTCCCCTTTATCTTTTGAGGTCACTGAACTTTCAGCGTTTGGAATTTACCTACATGCAGTTCATTTCTACTAGGTACGTTGCGCTCGCCGCCGTCGCGTAGGATTAACCAGCCACCGAATCTTGATGTAATGATTTTCACGAAAAAGTACTATCAAATGACCGAATCTGGGAAAAAGTTTCAGAGCTTTTCGTTTTCAATTATCGACCCCTTTCGAACCCAGAAGTTACGAAACCGTATCCTGAAACATCCTGTATATGTGGGGGTGCATAAATTTATTAGCTTTCACCTTAGGTAGAGAAACTAATCGGTACACTCGTGTATGAAACATATTATACAGGGAAGATGCGATCGCATGCGTGTCTGTAGCAGAAAGCTTCTACCTAGTAGTGCGTCCGCGCTGGCTTATCAGCGAGAGATACCGGGCACTTTTTTTGGTGTGCTGGAATATTATAAAGAGTATTGAATGTAAGTACACCTGGTTTAAGCGGCGGGTTGCCGAGTGGTTTAAGCATCTGCTTCTCATGCGAGAGGTCCTAGGTTAGAATCCGGTCGGCTTGTGTGTAATAATGAGATTTTTCTGACGAAAAAATTTACCTGGTGCTTCGGCGTTCGGAACCGATGTAAAACTGTAGGTCCCTTCCCTTGCCCCTTACTAAGTGGTAGGCTCAAATTGTAGTCGACTGGGTTGGTACCACCGTACTGGATGTAAGATGACCTCGGTTGTATTCTCCTCTATCTAGTCAAGTATAATGCAGGGAAATCTCCGGTATGGCACCTACCTTCTCGGAGGTGATATTGGCTGATGGCAGCATGTGCTTTGGCCCCTCCGACTCAGCCACGCATACCGGATTACATAAAAAAGTTCACCTGGTGTATGTAAATTGGTGTTGGTAAGATTGGCACTGCGAGGATATGCTGGAATTTTAACGTTTTATATTTTAACGCAATTTGATAATACACTCGTTGATAATAAGGTAAGGGAAGGACACGATTAGCTTCGCTCAGCTCTTGATATTTCCGGAATAAACACGAAGAATTTACACGAGAATGTGAATTCAAACAAATTACCATACCATGCACCAGTCGTGCAGAAAATTTTAAAATGCGTCTAATCAATGAAGTGATGCATAAAGACAAACACTGAACACTTCTTCAGCAGACTTAAACGTTTTTTATGAAAAACTAATAAGGCTGGCTGTGCCGAGAGACCAATGGTGCCGTCGACAGAGTCATAATCACCTCTCCTCGCGAAACCGCGCTCAGAGAGGCACCATGCAGATCACCAACAGATTTCCGGACTGTTGCTAGGCTGTCTCGGGTTAAAGGATTCGAGAAACACACTCGCCGGAAGACAGTACCACACCCTAGCGGTGCGACAAAGACAATATTTGGAGAACCGATGGGTTCTCAAGTTGAGCCCAATGTCAACAACAAAAGCATGCTGCGTCTCTCTGCGACGAGTCATGCGGAGATAGGATAGATCACCTTACACCAAATCGGAATTCGACTTCATAATTTTATGCCCTTATTCCTTGCCATCCAACCTATCTTCCCAGCACTCGTCGCAGAGAAACTGAGCACCATATTGTTGCTGACATTGAAGCTTTTGGGAAACCATCGACATCATAGTTTCTTCGTCGCACCGCTGCTTAGGTGTGGAACTGTCTTCCGGCGAGTGTGTTTCCCGAATCCTTTGACCTGGTTGTCTTCAAACATCGTATCAACAGGCTAGACAGACTACTTAGCAACAGTCCGCAAATCTGCTGGCATTGTTCCTCTCTGAGCGTGGTCTCGCGAGGAGAGGTGTTTTTGGCTCTGTAGTTCTGTTCTATTCTCAGTGGCACCGAATTTGTTAATAATGCCAAGAGTTACATTTTCAAAACCACAATATTCTTCGAAACTTGCTTTCATTTCCGCACAGGCATTTTCCCCTCATAGTGGCGCGGCGGTGTAGTCGCTCGTCGCGAATCTGATTTTATAATCAGTTATATCTTGTGCGGCGGCGCGCAGGCGGCGGTGGTGGCGCGGCTTGGATCGGCCATGATACCAGATTGAGATCTCGTGCTGCCGGAGCATAATTAACGCACAAAAACAAACCGACCAGCAACAAAACAAAGGACGATAACGCATTCCGCGGCGCGAGCGCAGGCGGCACTATCTTTGAGCCATAGCTCGAATGACTGCGCCCAATTAATTATGGAAATCGAAGTAAATATTGATAATGATTGAAGAAAAACTGCGGGACGATAATGGGCATGTCTAAAGGCGGCGAGATCCGATTTTAACGTCTTAATTACTGGTAGCGATGCGAAGGTTTTGCGGGGACACCAGGCGACGACGACGACGACGCCGCGAGAGCGACGCACATTCGGAGTCGTAATTAATTTTGGAAATAATAATACATACGTAGTACGAACTACGAGGTTATGTAACATCAGTGTTCGAAAGGGATCCATATTTGAAGTCGAAAACCTCTGAAACTTTTTCCCATTTTCAGTCATTTTATAGTATCTACTTTTTGGTGAAAATCGTTTCATCAGATTTGGTGGACGGTTAACGTCCGTCTTTATTAAATGAAAATAAAATCACTAACCCATGGATAGAAATGGGTATGTTGCATACTTAAATAGTAGAATTGATCTGCATGTACGTAAATTCCAAACACTGAAGGTTTAATGACACCAAAAAAAAAGATAAAAAAAGGGGACGGGACTAGGTCATTGCACTCCCTAGACCTAGACAGCACTGTTGCCAAAGTACTTTCTTTTCCTGAAGTTTCTCAAGCCTATCCTGAAACATCCTGTATACGATCAAGTCATCTCACGGACATGAAATGCTTGACTCATGGCGGATGAGAAGGCACCAGAACCTGTGCCAGAACTTATAGTCACATCCACTTTTGTCAACTATAAAAAAATAACGCCAAAATGTATGTGGCAACATGAGTCTCTTTGCAGTATTTACAGTATGGCTCATGACATGGCGACGCCATCGATTTCCTCTCTGTTAACTGAATCGGATATTCATTTAATCATACATAAGCTCTAGTAGTGCAGTGGTAGAATGTAGGGTGTAGCGTATTAATTTTTCGATCTGATGGTCGTGGGTTCGAGTCCTCCTTTTTCAAATGTTTTTTTTTACTTTTTGCAGTCCTTTCTCGCTCTCCACGGAAGCAAAGAGCGAAAGAGGACTCGACGTCACATTTATTTGGACGTTAGCTTGACAAAAGTGTGATTTGGTTCTGCTGCCTTCTGGTCCGCCACGAGTAATAATTATTGCAAATACGAGCAAAACCTGTTTTTCATTAAACTGATTCAAATTGAAACATGTGTAGTGATTATAATAAAAAAAAAATTACTACTTGACGTTACGCCTTAAATTAAGCGCGTCGCACACGCAGAAGATGAAGTTACACGTACTATAATATTTAATATTAATTATATTATTATATTTATTTCATTTTATCTTAAGATGCCCCAGGAATAAATGTTTTAGTATCGCTATCTATCACACACGGGTAAGATAATATAATATTTTATGCAACCTATACATTGTTGTCTTGTCACTTGTCACAATTTGTTCTAATCCGGTTCGATTACACCCACGAAGAAGAACCGGCAAGAAACTTTGCAGGCAATTTTTTTTTTCATACATATTAACACAAGTATTTTAACGACTAGTCACTAGCCACATAATAACATAGCCCACAGTTTATCGAAAACACAGCTTGAGAGCAAGATTAACAGTTTTACTGAGAATTCTGACTACAAAGACTTATTTATTACGCACGGTGTTGCAACCCCAACCGTAAAACCCAAAAGAACTTTTGCTCTACGACTTTTTAATTTGAAAAAAAATAATTTTTTCCTCCATACATTTTGAGAATAGATATTTAAAATTTGTATGGAAAAAATCCTTTTTTTTTGTTTAAAAAAAAAATTGCCGAAGAAGTTGTTTAGTTTTACATAGAATAACCCCCTTATGTTATTTAAAAATATTACGGGGGCAACTGCAACACCGTATATAAGTGTGTCAGGCAGGTGTAAAGACCCCATGTCAAACTTTGATGCGTATGGTGAGCGATATTGTGAAATATGCCCAAAAGATAAGATATATTTTATTATTATGTTCATCGTCTGTGGCGCGCTTTATATGGGTGGTGTCGCAGCGTACGAACAAATTAATTAATATCGGCTTTTCTAAGAAAATGAATGAATAATCTCGAAGTGCGGAGGCTACGGACCGCATTGAGGCAACGCTAATATGGAGTGCGCTCTTAATTACGCCTGCGAGGCGGTTCCTTATTAGCTTAGCGCTTAGCTGTTTGTATCAGCTACTGAAATATGTGCATGCATATTCATATTTATCGCAAAGGTATTCTCTTTCCTATATTTAGTATGGTGGGCAAAAAAACGCGGCCCTAAACTAAAGTATGGCGGGTGCGGGAGCTCACTTTTTGTATGGTACACGGTGCTCTTGATTTGTCCGCATTTTATGCACGTATTTTCTGTTTCAAGCAGGCCTGCAGAATGCTTTTGATGAATGACAAGGAATGTTTTAAACAGGTAGGGTTTAACCCGCCCGGGTTGATACCACCGCACTGAATGAAAGGTCGGTCGAATCGGCTATGTAAATAGTTTGTGTTTTCCTTCCAGTTCAGTGTAGCCGTCACGACCGAAGGGAGGCACTGACGTGGCACCAAGTTCACCCGGTGTTATGGGCTGACATCACGGATGTTGTAGGTGATGTAGTCAACCGTGTCAGTTTGCATAAAAAAAAATACATAAGTACATACCACACGCTGTATCCCGACAATCGGGCGAAGCAGAGTAATCGGTGTTGTGCTGTAAGTACTCTTGTAAATTACAGCACAACACCGACCGCCACGTTTAGTCATGTATTAGGACAAGATGCAAGATGATTATCAAGCAGCAAGTAAGGCACCACGACTCGGTGGAAGAACTGTAGCAAGGTGAGATGATGCTAGTCTGTCACCCTTTAGCACGGCACCATGTCCTTATCCCTTAGTCGCCTAAATAAATTAAATATTAATAATGTTTCAATAGGGGCGTGAATGAGCACCTGTCATGCCGGCATGGCATTAGCAACCCCCGCATACGACCGAATGTCCATGGGCGTCGTTAAACACCTTATGGGTGGCTCGGAGCCATATGTCGTGCTTTCAATAAAAAAAAAATGTAAACTATCAAATGTTTGTTAATTTCATTATATGTATTCATACCTAATGCATTTCATAACTAACTTGTTTCTACAACGCGGCGATCGTCCACTGAACATTCGTGCGGAAATTATAAAAGTAATCATTAGTATAAGAAATCCATGGTATAAGAAGTTCGATCGAGTTACAAGCTGCGCCGGATTCAATCGCATCACTAACGCCATCTATCGTGATCTACGAGTATTGATCGGTTATCACGTGACTAAACTAGAGAAAGGCGTATATCTTCAACGCCGGACATTGCAAATTCACTCTAAAAAGAAGGTAATAAAACACAAAAGCACTGAACATTATTTAACACTTTCTGCTTCGAAAATTGTTCATTGGAAGTCGATCATTATTGGAACGTTACTCTTTCGATCGATTACGAACTAAGTAACTACACGACATAGTTAAACGACACGACAGGATATAGTTAAATAAATAAAGTTCCTTCATTTACATAACATAGGTATAGTATTATGATGTATAGCTTTTGCCCGCGTCTTCGCTCGCATGAAATTCGTTTTTACAAAGATGACAGTAAGTAAGGCCGCTACCATACCTTTATTTCGGCGCGCGGAACAATTCGGTTTGTATGAGAGCCACATCTTAGCTAAAACGGACCTGAATGTTATTTAGCCTATCCTGTGTCACGTCACGTATATATACATATAGTTAAATGTGCTTGTATGAATTCGCTATTGTATGTATGAAATAGAGTTATGGAGGAACATACATCCATACATACAAAATTCGTCAATTTAGTTTTATTATCATTTATCATCATCATACATAGAGTCTACAAACTCAGTATCTCATAAAACAAAGTAACTTACTCCATGACCACCCATTACAGATTTATTATTAGTATGATGATTGATGATTAACTACAAATATTTACAGTGAGGAAGACAACATATTTGGGTGTAACCAAATTAGCAGCATAAATTTTTTATTCTAATTATTAGGACAATTTAGTCTAATCTAAATTTTAGATGTTAAGTATTTAAGTAACTATACTTATTTCATTGTAGTAGATTTATTTTTTTATGACATATACCTAATAATTTGTATTGTTTTGTATGAATATTTTATAATATTATGCTTTGTAAGTTGTGTAAATTGTGTAAATAAGGCCTCGTAAGTAGGTATACGTACGTAAATTTGTATATGTGTGTATGTATGAATAGGTACAGAAATTGTAGACCTAGATAGACACATATATTTTTTCAAATAGTTCATAAATTTTACAATTGTAAGATTATGAAAACAAGAAAACTTTCTCTTTACGACGACACAAATAAATTACCACAACTAAC
This sequence comes from Nematopogon swammerdamellus, assembly GCA_946902875.1. NCBI lineage: Eukaryota > Metazoa > Arthropoda > Insecta > Lepidoptera > Adelidae > Nematopogon > Nematopogon swammerdamellus. The sequence continues at coordinate 19,427,415 of OX336345.1, forward strand.
TAGGTAGGCAGAGATATTACAAACTCTAGTCCCTAGTCAAAGATTAAGTCCCTAGTGCCGACTAGGGTTATAATATCAAAATGTCCACGTACAGGTCCTACAGGTCCTGACTCCTCTTCTGATATCATTGTGATATCTATACAATTTGTATCACTATGGGTGATACAAATTGCCATAATTTAAAATAAAGTCTACCAGCTACCTATTACCACTTACTACCTATAAAGATGCCCATACATGTAAATAGAGGATGTCCCGAGTTTGATCAGCGAAAATTTTGGAGGCAACTCTCAAAAACTGCCCAAGCGGGAGTCGGACTCTCGCACCGAAAATTAAAAAAAAAAACGTTTAAAAACGGACGGGTTGCGCTCCGGGAGTGCCGGCAGAAGTGAAAACTTAAACATCAACGTTGTGCATTTTTGAATATTTTGGAATGGTTAGGGAATAATTTCGCACGAATTGTTTTATTTATCAGTATAAAAGTACTATCATTTATGTGGTAAAATACAATATTCATTTATTGCGCTATCGTAGACAAACATGACAATTTATATTACATAAAAAATTTAACACTACAGAACTATTATAATTATTTTACATCAAACAGTTTATTTCTCAGAAAAATCAACTTTCATCCATAATTTCAACGAATCTTACGCTTTTTCGATCAGGCTACGGATCTGATGCGAGTTTAACATTTTTTACCCATGTAAAAAAAGTGCCAAGCGCCGCTAAAGAAGTTTTCACTTCAAAAATAGCTAAGAAATTTATCTAGCTCCTTTTTAGGGTTCCGTATCCGGTACGGGACTCTATTACTAAGCCTACGCCGTCTGTCTGTCCTTCTGTCCGAGGGCTGTAACTCTTGAACCGTAATAGGTAGCTCGTTGAAATTTTCCCAGAATACGTGTTAATATGGCCGATATAACAACAAAAAATTAAAATAAGAAAAACTAAAAAAAATCACTGGGGTTCCTATAGAAGAAACCAAAAAGTGTATTCGCGCGTGCCATCTACCGAATAGAGTATGAAGCATTTTAACTAATCATGAATTTTAACTAATATGAAGCATTTCATAACACGCCATCTAGATGGCGTGACTGGCGCTAGCCATGACATGTCGATAAGGAAGCCTCGGTGCGCGAGTTCGACTCGCACTTTGCCGGTTTTTATTATTGCGAGTTGTATTAAACCTCCTGCTGATCGAACTCGGGACGCCCTGATGCATTCTCACACACATTTACAGAAACTACATGTAAATACATTGCGCCGTTTCGCACCATAAAGTTAGACATCTCAATCAGTAAACACCGATCTGAAGACTTTAGAGAAATCTTAACGAAATGTCGTAAAATAAATCAACAATTTTATAATAGTAATAATAATAAGATTGATTTATAAATACAGTGTAAAGTTTATATGCTAACTGTACAATAATAATAATACACTTTATGCTACTTAAGGGGCCACCTCCCTAAATTGTGCCTCTCACTATAACAATGCGCGTTTTATTTTATTATGAAGAGATTATACAACTTATAAAAAAATCCTATGGGAGAAACATGCATGATAAAATTATTAATGCTTTTCAATAAAAATATTTGGTACTCCACATATAATAATTAAAAAAAAACTCAAACTTAATAAACTTTTAGTTTTTTTTCAATTATTATATGTGGAGTACCAAATTTTTTTATTGAAAAACATTAATAATTTTATCATGCATGTTTCTCCCATAGGATTTTTTTATAAGCTGTATAATTTCTTCATAATAATATAAAATGTGTATGAAAACGGCCAATGTTAGAAAGGGAGGGTAGATTTAGGAAGGAGCCCCCTTAATGTGTGGAAAGGGCAGGCTTTTCAATTTAAAGGCAATTCCCACCAGTCAACCTGATCGAACAAATTTTTTACATGAAATCCGAACCATGGAGTAGTGGGTGAAGGTATGCATGCTAATTTTTTTTCTCAATCAGAAAAATACACATTGATACACGCCAACCGGATTCAAACCTCGGACCTCGGATGTAAGCCTAGGTAGCTCATTGGTGCGGTCGGTCGACTATTGTTAAGCAACCCTGAGCGCGGTTAGTACTTTGATGGGTGGCCCCTCGACCGTTGGAGGCTGACCGTGGTTCGGATTCTTATTAGGTGGTAGGATTTGTCCCGCCCGGGTTGGTACCACAGCACTGAATGAAACGTCTGTCGAAACGGCTATGTAAATAGTTCGTGTTTTCCGTCCAGTTCAGTCTAGCCGACATGAAATGAAGGGAAGCACTGACATGGCGCCTGGTTCACCCGGTGTTATGGCCTGACATCACGGATGTTGTAGGTGATGTAGCCAACCGTGTCACTTTCCATAATACAAAAAATAATAAAAAACACCTGTCGCATGAGAAGCCGATGCCTAACCAAACTACTCGCCCATCCGCCGATGTCTTGTCACGATTTTCATGCATTTACATTTTCACCTTGTTACCACCAATGGTCTGCATGCAGTCCATTGGAAGATACGAAGATACTCAGGTGATACGTGAATAAACGTGTCTAGCAAAGATAAACACATATACAGGGTGTATCAGGATAGGTTTTCGAAACTTCAGGGTTCGAAAGGCGCCCATATTTGAAGACGAAAAGCTCTGAAACTTTTTCCCAGATTCGATAATTTTACAGTACTTTTTGGTGAAAATCTATTCTTCAAGTTGTGTGATGGTTAACGTCCGCCTTTATTAAATAAAAAATAAATTCTAACTCATGAATAAAAATGGGTAGGTTGCATACATAACTAGTACAATTGAACTGCGTGTAGGTAAATTCCAAACACTGAAAGTTCAATGACCTCAAAAGAAAAGGAGGACTGAATTAGTTCACTGCACTCTCCAGTCTCACTCTCACTGTCCATAGAGTTTGTATTACAATTTCCAACTTTTGTATGACAAAAAAAAAACAACGGAATTTCGATTTGAGTGATAAGAATTTTTTTCTTCTAATAATGAGTACTTTCTGTTCCTAAAGTTTCTCAAACCTATCCTGATACACCCTGTATTGTGTCCTTATAATTGATTTCATAGGGTTATAAAATCAATGGTCCTTATGCACTTTTCTCACTTCCTCGCCGGGCTTATGCCTTCTCTAGGAGTCGTATTACCACGGGCTACGGTCAGTCCGCGCCTGCTCACGCACACAGCGATACACTCCTATTATCATAGCTAATTACCGCACTTGATCTTTTTTGCTGACCAATCTAGCAGAACAGTGTATACGCTATTATTTCCTTCGCCGTGACTATTTCCATAATTCGATTAGAAAGATACCAGTTTTTCTATACGTAATAGTACCGTTGTAATGAGTAAATAGCTGGTTGCATCGAGAGTCGTGCGTTTATTATGCTAAAAGGGGTCATTAATAAATTAATTTATGGCTCTATCGGTTTGAGTCTGGACGTTGAAGCTACCGCCTCTTACGGTCACAATGCCACCTTTCATACTATGTTGCGTCCGAGACGAAAATATGTGACAGTTATTGCGCCCGCTCATGGTAGCCCTGTGGATTTATGTCAGTCGACTTTAATTTTTTAGCCGACTTCAATAAAAAGGAGGTTATCAATTCGACCCGTATGTATGTAATATCGTTGGAATTGCACAATATTCGTATTTATGTTAATCTATGTGGGCTTCTAAACAGGTGTGCCAAATTTCATAATGTGTATGTATGTTTGTATGTAAGTATGTATGTGTGTTCTCGGAAACTAGAAATATACTTACCTAATTGCCATAATCATATTGGATTAAGTATCTTCCAACTTAGGGAATAGTGCAAGTTTCATCAAAATCGGTTCAGTAGTTTTCAAGATATGGACTGTTATGTGTGTACCAATCATTGGGAAAACACGTCGTCGTCGGTTTAACGCCTAATTCTACGCAGAACTTGTTATGTGATATAACTAAAATGAGTGAAATAAAAAACTGTTTAACAAAAACATGTTTTGAAGGCGATACAAAAGCACACCTGAAAATTGATAGATGGGCCCCTTTTGTGCTTTTGTGCCGCCTTCACCTCAAGGGTCCGAATATGAATCAAAATATTATTTAACACTTTTAAGTTCTAGTTGTTTTTTTGAAGTCGATGCAATGTTTTTTTTATCATTGAATGGACTTCTTCAGCAGAAATAAATGATGGTGCACTCCGTTCGTCCTTCTTTGTGAGCTTATTATGATTATTGTACTAATAAATAAATAAGAAATGTGTTCCTTTCGTGAGCTTTAGGTAACACTATTAGTTTCTGACATTACAAGAATTGATGCAGTTGCAAAATATATTTTCTTGTATGACAAGAAAATTCTTTAAAAGGTTTGAGACTTTGGAATAGCTTCGACGCAGCATCATTACATACATCTCACTAATATTAAAAACGAGAAAGTTTGAATGTTTGTTTGTTTGTTGCACTTTCATTTCACGCCTAAACGGCTTAACGAATTTGTATGAAATTTGGTAGGTATGTAGATGGATCAAACACAGAATTAATATATAGGCTAATTTATAGGTTAATATATACGTTAATTATCCCGGAAAAAGTCATGGTTCCTGTAGGATAGCCATTATTGCATTAAAAAAAATATCTTGGCGGAAGGACCGTGCCAAGCTGCAATGTTGGTCCTTATCGCCTTGGCCGTCTTATGCAACTTGCACGGGGAGAGATGCAGGAGGAAGATTCTTAAAAAAAATACCACACGGTATTGAAGCAGAATTGTACGTAATTCAAATGTATTTATTAAATGTTGCTTATACATTAATTCATTCTATATATTTTTACATATATCTAGAGCAAGACAGCGATAATTTATTCCCGATGAATAGAATACTAGGAAGAGTATGCCAAGCAAGTCGATACAAATAAAACGCTAGTCAGCGGCGCGGCGGCGTCTGCACGATCGCGTGAGAGCGCGCGCGCGGCGACAGTTAGAACGATACTGTATTAACATTACAGCGATCTCAACAATTAACAATGATACAGACGTTCCCTTGTTCCAGTAATGGGTAATTATTCGACATGCTTAATATTCTTCTACGTATTGATCGCATCCGAGCGAGCAGTGCAGCGGCGCAGCGGTGGCGGTGTGGTGAGAAGAAACGATTCAAGTCCAAACGGTTGTTTGTGCGCATATCTATAAGTATAAACATTTTTATAACATACATTATACTTTAATTAAAGATTACTTGTAATAATACTGTTAAATACATAAAAAAGAAAGCAACAGAGAAGAAGCAAACTAAGAATTAAATTAAAATAAAAAGCTCTTCTATAGGGACAGTCCCTATGGAAGAGCTTTTTATGCCAGTAGTCCCAAGGACCGAAGCAGCGTTCCCCCGCTGAATGGCTAAGCTTATGTTTTTGGTGAGGAACGCTCTGGCACGACACGGTCCCCGGACGCCTCCATAAGAAGTTTGCCCAACTGCTTATTTATTGACCGGTTCTTTGGCGTCCGGGCTCGGACACCCCGAGAGTCTCCACGGTAAAGGTGACAAACTCGACAAATCATCTATAAACAAAGTGTTTGATGACTATAGGTCATAAATCAAACCAGGTACTCCTGAGCCTATTTGGAGCAAAAAAGTTAGATGACATTTTGCTCTACGATGAACTTTTTTTTCCATACAATACTAAATAAAATTATTTAGTTTTGTATCAAACACCCTGTATACATATAATATTTCACTATAGATAATTTACAAAAAAAAAGCCTAAGGTTGCACTCCGGGAGTGCCGGCAGAAGTGATCTGATGCGAGATCTGACGCGAGTTTAACATTTTTTACCCATCTACAAAAAGTGCCAAGCGCCGCTAAAGAAGTTTTCACTTCAATAAGTCGGAAGAAAATGTAATACAATTTAAAGGTATTAGTAAATAATAAAAGAAAACGGAAGCAAAGAAAGCCATTGCGCGCTTCAGCCTCAAAATTAAAAATTATTTCAGATGACTCTCGCCTCGCTTCGCCTGACAGACGCCTCGTTCGGAGATGGTGCATCGCGGTACCGCGTGGGAATGCGGCGAGTGTCCTCGGAGCACTCCATCCATCTCCAGTCCTATTAAATTGGCTTTTTTAAGATACATTTATGAATTCCTGGCCTTTGCTGCTGTGGAAACACTTGGCGTGTGGTCACCCGACGCAAGGACCTTCGGAAACGTCCTAGGGAAGCTCGTTATCGATAAGTCTGGGGACCGACGCGCCAAGTCTTTCTTCTTTCAGCAAAAAGGGCTAGCCACTCAAAGTGGCAACGCTGCCAGTGTATTGGACACTGTGGCGGAGTCGGCTGAGTTCACGAGTCAGTAAGCCTGGATACGAAATACGGCATCGTTTGTATGAGAACCGAGGTAGCCGCCAAAGGGGTGTGAAGTCTGAGGCGGGAGCGGCGCATGGAACGCCGTGATTGGCCGAGCGAGTAGGTAGCCACGTGACGCCAGTCTTCCATACGTTTGAACGGGATTCATACAATAAGTCGCTCATTGTGTCGATTCGCGATGAAAAGATGAAATGGATTTAACAATATTTAACCCTTCTTTACATCAAGGGAATAATATAACTTTCTCTTAAATGAACAAAGGCAACGCCCCTTTCACAATTTTGCGAATTTGCAGATTTTCGCATAAACACGATAATAGTTCTAAGTTCTGAGATACCTCGGATACTTTATTATAAATCTACATCAAATTTCCAAAACAATGATATGTAAGACCTCGTACATTGGTATTATCTTATTGGAGTATTTGTTATTGGAATTTTCCAAAATTAAAAAAATAATGTTAGAAAGTCGAAAAGTTTTGTAACCAAAAAAAAAATTATTATATTATTAACAACTATTTGCTAATTACTTAGCCAACGATATGACAAATTATATTGCAATATGACTTCGCGAAAAATTCGCGAAAATCTACCCTACCATAAAAAATTTATGAGTACCCACCTCGATATTTAATTTTTTTACGGTAAAATGAGGTTTTCCAGGCTTTGCCTTTTTTAACAAACTAACCAGCCATACCCACCTGGATATTTAATTTTTTTAGGGTAAAATGAGGTTTTCCAGGCTTTGCCTTTTTTAACAAACTAACCAGCCATGCAGCTAGAGCCTTATAAAATGTACCATGCGTCTCTCTGTCAGTTTGACGGTGTGAATTCGTTATATAAGGGTTAATAAAATAACAAATGAAAGGCTGTGTAGTCTGTAATAGAAACATATATTTGAAACAGAACAATAATTTACTTAATTATTTATTTATAGATCGGTATCTATATTAAATTTTTCATTTGGTAACTTTTGAACAATTGAATTAAATTTAAAAGCACAATTTACGACATTTACATTGTTACTGTTTACATTGTTGACATTTACATTGTTATTGTTGAACTAAAGAACTAAAGAACTAACATGTGTCTCGAGAGATGGTCGCGCAACAGATGGATAGATCTCACCGAGACCTAAAGTTTGAGTACCAACACGATGGGTCTAGCACCAGTGGTTCTCGAGTTATGACCAAAACAAAAGTTCATGTGACAGATGGATAGATCTCACCGAGACCTGAAGTTTGAGTACCAACACGATGGGTCTAGCACCAGTGGTTCTCGAGTTATGACCAAAACAAAAGTTCATGTGACAGATGGATAGATCTCACCGAGACCTAAAGTTTGAGTACCAACACGATGGATCTAGCACCAGTGGTTCTCGAGTTATGACCAAAACAAAAGTTCATGTGACAGATGGATAGATCTCACCGAGACCTGAAGTTTGAGTACCAACACGATGGGTCTAGCACCAGTGGTTCTCGAGTTATGACCAAAACAATAGTTAATGTGACAGATGGATAGATCTCATCGAGACGTTCAGATTGAGTACCAACACGATGGGTCTAAGTCCAGTGGTTCTGTAGATATGACCAAAACTAATGATCACGTGACAGATGATAATTCCGACCCCTCACTCGCATGATCGCATCGCATTTCGCATTTAGATGCTAGCTAGCTAGCTAGCAGCGGAGCGCAGGCGCTATATAGCATTTAGCATTTAGCAGTACCACAGATAAATAGCACATACTTCATTGCTTTGTGCGTTCCAAAACAAACGAACCAGCAAAGTTTTACGAACGAAACAGCAATGCTAATTAAAATTAAATGTGATTATTGCTTAGCATTTAGCATTAATTTTTATTCATCAGGGCGCTTAGCAGTGCTAAATGCTAACGGGGTATTCATTATGAATTAATTTTGTTAATGCTAAGCATAACAAGACTAATTCCCGGTAGACGCATGACCTAAAGAAATTAATTCCTTTAGAGTCGCTCAAAAGTAAAAACCGGTAGGTACTGGTTGAATGAAAAAAGCGCGATAAACGAATATTGAACGAGGAAACCTGCTGAGGTTGACTAGAAGAAATGTCCTTTGGCAATAAGGCAGAATGCATGAAATATCTGTATACATTTAACATACATATTTATCAATAAACAAAAAAAATTACAAGAGCTAACTGCATCCAACACGATAGTCGACCTATGGTGGGTAAGCAGAAAAGAGCTCTCCATACATATTTACGCCGATGTTTGTTACTGAAATTCAAGCGAAAAATGCTATCAAATTGAATGAAAGTACTTACTCGTGAAAGGTGACTCCATCTGTGTTCAAGTTTGAATTTTTCGACGACTTTTTGCACCAAAGCACTGCACAATGAGGCATTTTGTGACAGACGCGCACGTTCGCTCCGCCTGAGCGGCGGACGGAGACTAAGATCGGTCGCCGGCGCTAGACTGACGCGCTGGCGCGTGTGCGCCGACGCGCGGCTACCCCTGTCCTCCTATGTATAGCGCCTCCAGGCTTACTGACTCGTGGCTGAGTTGGACGAAATATTTTACTTGCAGTAGGTAGGCAAGTAAAATATAATCAAAGATTAATTATGTTAATTTAGATAAATTTATTTTATTTCAAATTTTTTTTAATATTAATTTTACATAATATTTACAAACTTAAAATCTAAAATTAATACAAAAACAAATGGAGTTTCCACCACCGGCGGCGGGGCGAGCCCAGGCTACCGATGGTCGGGTCCCAAAGAGAGGAACCTCCGGACGATGCGTGCAGTGTCGAGCAGGGCTGCCTTCTGGATCTGGCCCTTGACCCAACCACTCAGCGAGAGCCTCTCAAGGTGGTCGTCGAGGCTCTTCGCTATCAGCCCATGCGCCGAAACGACTATGGGCACAACGATCGTCGAGTCGACGGGCCACATTTTGGTAACCTCGTGCTGCAGATCCAGATATTTTAACATCTTCTCTGCTTCCTTACTGACGAGGTTACCATCGTGCGGCACGGCGATATCGACGAGCGTTGCGCGCCTTGCCTCCCGGTCTACTATCACAATATCAGGCCTGTTCGCGAGAATAGTCCTGTCTGTGATAATGGACCGGTCCCAGTAGAGTGTGACATGACCGTTCTCGAGAACTGGCGGTGGATTGTACTTATAGTAAGGCACCTCAGTACCCACAAGGTTGAACTTTAAGGCAAGTTGCTGGTGGATAATCCTGGCTACTAGGTTGTGTCTATGCAGATACTCGGTGTTGGCAAGCTGCGAACAACCGGAAATCACATGTCTGAGGGACTCGCCAGGTTGGTGGCAGGCGCGGCAGATGTCAATGGTGCCGTCCTTCATTATGTGTTTCCTATAGTTGTTCGTCTTGACAACCTCATCTTGTATTGCAAAGACAAACCCTTCGGTTTCCCCGAAGAGGTCCCCGAATTTGTATTATATTATTACGAAGTAAAAAATTTATGAATTAAATAAATTTTAATTAAAACTATAATCTACTATATCAAAACTACTTTTGAAATTGCCCCAATTGGTTTAGTTACCTATCAATGACGACAAAAATGACAAAATATCGAATTTCTCCAGTTAGAAATGTTAAATGTTATTAGATTTAGATTCAGATATTTATTTCACCATAAAGAACACACAACAATAACAATATTCATTGAGACATATGCATAATATGCATATGTCTCAATATGAATCAATATGAATATTATTCAGTATGGTTCGTCATCATTTTTAACCGACTTCCAAAAAAGGAGGAGGTTCTCAATTCGTCTGTATGTTTTTTTTTTTTTTTATTTTTTTTTTTATTTTTTTTATTTTTATTTTTTTGTATGTTTGTAACACGATTTCTCCGTCAATTGAGGGCCGATTTAGAAAATTCTTTTTTTGTTAGTTAGGTCATACTTCCGAGGTGGTCCCATTTCAATTTTATCGAAATTGGTTCAGTGGTTTTCGAAAAATCAGCATAATACTATGGTGTGTGGTTACCTTCAGCAAAACTTGTGATGTGGTCGTTTTCGGCAATTTTCAGTTTGATAAATTAGTATGGTGTGTGGTTACCTTCAGCAAAACATTTGTGATGTGGACTTATTCAGCAATTTGCAGTCTGACACATATGGCGAATAATTCTGTACCACTTCAATCGATTTCGATTATTCTTTTTTATGTAATATTACTAAAAAGAATGAAATAAAAACTGTTTTAAAAAATATTAAACCGATTTCCAAAAAACAAAAAAAAAAAAACTAAAAAGTATTAAATACCTAATATTTTGAAATTTTCTCTGTCCTGTTGAAATACATGAATCGATATACTAGTGATACATATTCGGACCCTTGTTTCATGAATATTCTAAATTTGAAATTTTTTTATCTTTTCCGACCGGCGTTTAATTTATTATGGTACCTGGCCAGTACCTACTGTACCGAGTACCATCGAGCTGGTTTGATGATGGAGACAGAAGGTGGCCATAGGAACTCCTAAACTACACATGATAATCCCATCGTGTTTGGGCTCGTTGCATTTGTCTTCACGAGAAATTTACTTTAGACCTAAAAGATTCTCAATTCGACGGTATGTTTTCTTTTTTTGGATGTTTGTTACGCGATTACTCCGTCAATTGTGGGCCGATTTTGAAAATTCTTTTTTTTTTTATTTGAAAGGGGATAACCCTGAGGTTTTTGAAGTGAAAACTTCTTTAGCGGCTCTTGGCACTTTTTTAGGTGGGTAAAAATGTATAACTCGCGACATCGCGTCAGCGTCATTTTTAAAATGAAACCTTAAGTCATTGCGTTAAGGGTTAAGTTAGAGTGGCACGGGATCTGCCGGCACTCCCGGAGTGCAACTGTTAAGTAGGGTTCCGTAACACGTTTATGTCTGTCCATTCTACTAAGTTCTGCAAAATGAATGTAGGGTTCCGTAACATATGCATGTCTATCCGTTCTACTAAATTTTACAATTTTCAACCAAGGTCCTCCGACGGTTATTTTATAATAAAAGTAGGCTTCCGTAACACGTTTATGTCTGTCCATTCTACTAAGTTCTGCAACATCACCTACAACGTCCGTGATGTCAGCCCATAACACCAGTGCCATGTCAGTGCTTCCCCCTTTGATCGTGCTGACTACACTGAACTGGTCGGAAAACACAAACTATTTACATAGCCGTTTCGACCGACGTTTAATTCAGTGCGGTGGTACCAACCCGGGAAGGTTAAACCCTACCACCAAGTAAAATTACGAGGGAAGGGACTTACAGTTTTACGAGGAATCCGAACCTTGGTCAGCCTCCAACGGTCAGCGGTCACCCATCTAAGCACTGACCGCACCCAGCGTTGCTTAAAATTCAATAGCGACAGTTGACTGTCTGCACCACTGAGCTATCGAAGCTGACGTGGTCCTATTTTAATTGGGTCAAGATCGGATTGGAAAGCGAGGCGGAATCGCGAGGCCGAAGGCCGAGCGATTCCGCCGAGTACATTAATAGCAAAAAATTACTAAAAAAAACTGTGAAATAAAAAAAAAGTTTTAAAAAACATAAAACCGACTTCCTAAAAAAAGTAAAACTAAAAAACTATTTAAAATAAAAATATAAAAACCGCCTTCAAAAATATATGAAATAAAAACCTAAAAAAAAAAACGAACCCTAGAGTTGAAGGCGGTGCTAAAGCAAGCAAAATGATGCATGAAAGAAAACATGAGCGGATGATCCTTTGTGATTTGTGTAGCCTTTTTAGCACCGCCTTCAACTCTAGGGTTCGTTTTTTTTTTTAGGTTTTTATTTCATATATTTTTGAAGGCGGTTTTTATATTTTTATTTTAAATAGTTTTTTAGTTTTACTTTTTTTAGGAAGTCGGTTTTATGTTTTTTAAAACTTTTTTTTTATTTCACAGTTTTTTTTAGTAATTTTTTTTTTTTGTCATGTCCCGTTGAGCAGTGTAATCTATAAGGAAGAACCGGGTGAGAAACCTTAAAGAGCTTTTTTTTAAATATAACTTACATACTAAGTTTTCTTATTTTAGTTAAATGTTATTATATTTAAATGTTATTATTATAATTAAGTAGAGAACACAATATGTAGAGTAGAGAATAAAACAAAATGTTTCCAGTTATAGTTTGATGAACTATTTTTATTTTGCTCGGTGAACTTTAGAATCAGGTAATTATTTTATTCGTGATTTTATTTATTTAATTGTATTTCGTGTATTGTATGGGTTAATGTAGTTTAATTAAAAACAAACCTTAATTTAGAAAATATAAAAATAATTACAAAATAATAAAATAAACCTAAAGTAATTAACTTATACATACCACACGCTGAATCCCGACTATCGGGGTAAGCAGAGTAATCGGTGTTGTGTTGCAAAACTCTGGTAAATTACAGAACAACACCGACCACCACGTTTAGGACAATATAACTATCAAGCAGCAAGTAAGGCACGTAGACCCACCTGCTGCACGACTCGGTGGAAGGACCGCGCCATGGTGAGACGTGGTAGCCTATCGCCCTTTAGTACGGGATATTGTCCTTATCCAACTAATATTTTATACATATTTACTGTTCAATTAAAGTGAATTTGTATCTAATTTAAGTAAGTAAAGTAAATGTCAAATTCTGAATGTTTTATTTTGAATTAAGTATGAATTGAATTTTTCTAACAACAATTTCGACATTACCACTCTGAGCGCATGTTAGTGTACCCGCCAAGTTCGAGTCTCAGCGGCAACCGTATAGAAAAATGTCGTTTACCGGTTCCCGCGCAAACTGTCCACGCATGTACGAACATAATTTTTTCTATTTATTGAACTCTGTCACGAAGACAGTGCACGAGTAGATGTGTGAGAACAGTTTTTGTCCAGTATAATAACTGCGACAGACTTATTATATTGTAACCGCTTCGATATTACGTTTCTTTTGTTTTATAGCATTACTGCGGAATGGACTCATTCAATTTATTATTCACGCACCTTTCCATCTTTGTTTCAATCGCTTGTGTATTCTGTTCACTTGTGTTGTTTTTTTCGGCAATCGCGTTCTAAATTATTATGTTTAATGAAATACTTAATACAAATATTTGTTATGTTATTAAATACAAAAATATGTATTAAAATTAAATCTTACCGGTAGTCAATTGTCGTAAAATAAAATAAATGGATTACATTTACTACCCTTCTTACATTACTCGGTGGTAGGTTTGAAACGAATGAAACGTCGTCGGTCGAAATGGCTATGTAAATAGTTCGTGTTTTCCGTCCAGTTCAGTGTAGCCGGCACGATCGAAGGAAAGCACGGACATGGCATCTAGTTCACCCGGTGTTATGGGCTGACATCACGGATGTTGTAGGTGATGTAGCCAATCGTGTCAGTTTCCATAAAAAAAAAATTTTTGGTCATCAATTTTTCTATTAGAATTATTATAAATTCTACAGGATAAATAAAAGAAACAATAATATATACCTAATTAGCAATAATTTTTTTTTTATTTTCACATTTCTATTTTATTTTTATAAGTCAGTTAGTCAGTTAGTCAGTGAAAAAATTCACAGCCACAAACAAATAATTTGTATACACAAATTATTAAATTATTATTTAAAATAAAATAAAAGTTATCACTAAAGAATTTAATACCTAAACATAGATAGCATAAAAATACTAGCTTTCTGTGGCAATAAATAAGAATGCATTCAAATCGAGCCGGGCCTTCTCAATTCTCATGTACCTACCTTGTACCTGTCACTTGTCACCTGTGAAATCGCATAAAAATCTATAGAAAATGCGACTCCACGGGTGTTTCTAAATTGGGCATAACCTGAAGTGACCCTCGAGTCAAAAATCACGAGCTGTCAATTCCAAAGTGCTCGCGAAATTTAATTTACACCGTCTCCTGACGGAAGGACCTCGCAAGTAATCACTTCTCCGGGGTCTTGCAAGGGGCAGTTTTGACCCCTCCTCCACTCTGCCTAAATTTGATTTTACTTTTACGAAAATGCGTTGCAAAAGTGCCGTTGCGATGGTATTTTCACATTTATTTGAACTTTTATGCAATTTTCCCGACGGCACATGTACAATACGAATTATTGTCGTCGCACAAGCTTCGTCGTGCGTGACCTACGATTGAGACTGTACTTTCAGGTTACTTTCTATGGTAAATTTTTATTAAACATATAAATTTTTGAAGCGAAGCTTTTTAATGCACATTTGGGATGGGGACCTAACTCAGAAAAAGTTGAAATTAATTTATCATATATAGCGCTATACCGATCGAAATTAAATTAATAATTGGAAGCTGTGCTTCTGTCGTCGCCTGTCCCTGACTTTTTATAAATATTTTTTTATTACTATACCTGATTTATTTTAAGCATTAATCACATTTAAATAAATGCATGAATAAATTTATGTGAGTATACAAAATTCATTTAAAGTAACAGTAAAATTAATTTAAGGTAATTTAAGGTATTAGAAACATTTCAATAAATAAATTCTATTTTAAAATCTAATCAAATAAAAAATAAATATTTATTTTTAAGTTTTTTTAATTAGATTAATTTACTTTTAGCTTTACTTTAATAATGGTTTTACATAAGACTTAACTTTTAGGTATTTTAGAATTGAAATAAATTATTACCCCCACAGATAAATAAGAATAAATAATTAAAACCAGAGCAAATGTTAGTTGCGGCACAGATGATTTTAAAATATCATTATTTGCGATAATAACTCGAAAGTATAATAAATAATAGTTTCGAAGACATTTTCCTAACAACGAAAGTTCCGTCGATCGCGCGCGACATTCACTTTCGTGACGAATGCGTTCGCAAAACAAAAGTAACGCAGGCTTAATGCAGGCCTGAGACGGAACGCAGGGGAGGTGCCGACAGGCGGGACTTTTTTTTTATGTAATCCGGTATGGTATCCAACTAAGCCAAGTTGGAGGCTCTAAAGCGCATGCTCCGACCAGCCATTATCACCTCCGATAAGGTATGTAGGTGCCATACCGGAGACTTCCCTGGATTGCTGGCTATTCTGGACTAGAGGAGAACACAACCGAGGCTGCTATTCGGCCATCTTACATCCAGTACGGTGGTACCAACCCAGTCGGCTACAATTTGAGCCTACCACCTAGTAAGGGGCAAGGGAAGTGACCTACAGTTTTACACCGGTTCCAAACGGTGAAGCAGCAGGTGTAGGTATGCACGTAAATTTTTTCGTCAGAAAAAACTCTTTGGTACACGCCGACGGGATTCGAACCGCGGACCTCTCGCATGAGAAGCCGATGACCAAACCACTCGGCCACCCGCCGCTTAAATCCTGGGCGAGGGACTTCCTTGTTCCACATTCACTTTCGCGACGAATGCGTTCGCAAAAGTAACGCAGGCTTAACTCAGGCCTGAGACGGAACGCAGGGGAGGTGCCGACAGGCGGGACTTACTGGGATTTGGCTGTGATTTCCCAACACCTCCACTTTGAATATTCAATTTTATTTACAAAGAAAACCTCCGCCTCCCTCGCCGACCGGACTGTAAGCCCGCGTTGACCGTTCAATTTTCATCTGCACACCCGTCCTGATAAGCTCCGACGCAACCACGGACGAAATAGTAGAGAGGAGTCATTGCTATCTCTATAATTTCTAGTAAAACACGTGTCGCCAGCAGCAGTGCGGGGAGATACACGCCTTCGTAGGCCACCAATCACGCGGTCGCAATCGATATGAATCCGGTTGAATTCTTCCACTATGAAAGGTCGTCTCATGAAGGTCGCTCGAAGCGGATATGTAAATAGTTCGTGTTTTCCGTTCAAATCAGTGTAGCCGGCACGATCAAAGGGAAGGATTGGCATGGCACCTAGTTCACCAACGTTTAATGGACCGACTATATTAAACCCATCACCGGTTTAATTTAGTAAGTCGTAGGTGATTCCGTTTTCCGTGAGAACTTTAAGACTTAGGATTTTCGTTTAGGTTTTCCTGTAAACTATAAGTAAGTCCCAATATTTTGTTCGAAATTATAGACTCAGTAGTTTTGGAGATAGGGAGGTGGAGATGTTCGATTTTCTTATATTTTCTTAATTATCATTTAAATTATTATAATATATACATTTTGAAATTATAAAAATATATATATTTCTATTTCCTATAACGAGTCCTTTCATTTGATACGTCACATGATGCACCTGAAAACAAATTTTAACTTTCTAATTTGTTCCCCAAAATCAAAATTCGTTTATTTACCCTACACATCCGTGATTGGGTCATCAAACTCTATTAAAAAAGAAAGAAAGTAAGATATGACCGACAGACAGACACGTAAGTGATCCTATAAGGGTTCCGTTTCTTTTTCCTCCTTTGATGTGTAGTGTCAGTGTAGCCGGCATCAAATGAAGGGAAGCACTGACATGGCACCTAGTTCACCCGGTGTTATGGGCTGACATCACGGATGTTGTAGGTGATGTAGCCAACAGTGTCAGTTTCCACAAAAAAACAAAAGTTTGGAACCCTAAAAATGTATTTGCATTTTAGTAAATACTAGCTGTGCCCGCGGCTCCGCCCGCTCTCATATTTCACTTCACTGCTAACCTCATAAGCCATTTAGCGTGATAGAAAGTAGCCTATAGTTGATGGGAAGAATCAAGCTATCCGTAGAATTTTGTTTTATTAAAATCGGTTCAGTGGTTCTCGAGTTATAAGCGGACAGACAGACATACACTCAGACACTCAGACACTCAGACACTCAGACACTCAGACAGAAAGCAGACGTTGGATTTTATTATAGGTAAGGAAGGATCACGAAATTATATGCCCTCCGCACTCGAGCTCGAGTCCATCGTCTTTCTCCCTCCCCCTCCTGTGTGAAAGAGAGCGAGCGGTCCCTCTTAAATCTCTACTTACACCCTTGATAAATTTGTAATGACGGTTTTACAGGTGGACACTGATGCGGTGTTCTTACCTTTGGGTCATCACAAATGATTTTCCTCGCGTTATATAATTCAGTAGAGAGCCATAATGAAAATTAAGTTCGCGAGGAAATGCTTTGAAGCAAAGCGAATTAGTAAGCATAGCTGGGGCTTCATAACATTTAGGATAGCATAGAGATACATATTTAGAGGGGGGTCTGCTGTCTTGTCGATGATGTGAAAGAAAAGTCCAGAAAAACTACATTTGTTCTAAATTTATTCTCTTTTATTCATTCAGATTTTTCTATTTTAGGTTTCCGTATCCCGTAGGGAAGCCTAAAGCCTCCGCCGTCCGTTCGTCCGTCCGTCCGTCTGTCCGAGGGCTGTATCTCTTGAACCGTAATAGGTAGCCCGTTGAAATTTTTACAGAATATGTGTTACTATGGCGGATATAGCAACAAATAAGAAAAATAAGAAAATATTAAAAATTAAGGGGGCTCCCATACAACAAACGTCCGAAAAATCGATTAGTCACACTATTGAATATTAGATGGCGCCACAGGCTTTTATACATTGCTTTTTTGAAAGACAAAAGATAGGCGGACAATAGCGGATAGAACCTCCGTGCGCGAGTAAAACTCGCACTTAACAGATTATATTACAAAGCGCAACGCCGAGCAGAGAGAAATGTTCGAAAAAAAGATCGATTTTATGAGGATCCCTACCAATTTCACTAGCTATACGAAACCCTAAAAACTTTTCTGATCTAGAAGGATTGACGGATCTACTTTTATAGTCCTTACACAAATCAAACAAAAAAGTTAAATTACAAATTAAAAAAACCCCTTAAAACATTGAATTTGCGGTCCCCCAACTCCTTTAAGTAACTAAAGGGAAATTATTTTTGACTTTTTAAGGGTTCGGGGGTGTTTTTTTTATTTGAAATTTAACATTTATTTCAAGCTTTTTAAGAAAACCGCATCCAACTCGGTCCATACGTGAGACGTAATTTTTGATTACTTCATAATTACTTAATTATTTGATTACTAACACAGGAAAGAACCATCCCGGTTAAACCAGTTTTCTACTAAAAAAAAAACCGCATCCAAATCGGCCCATCCGCTTGGGAAATACAATGCCACAGACAGATAGAGAGACACACACACACACACACACACACACACACACACACACACACACACACACGGACTGACAGACAGACAGATGGAGGCGTCAAACTTATAACACCACTCTTTTTGAAAATCATAAAATAATAATCACATTCTATGCCATTGCACATTGAAGGATTCTTAAAACAAAAATCAATAATAAATCAATACATACATAAGTAATCGATGTTGTGCCGCAAATAGACTTTGGTAAATTTCAGCACACTGCACAATACCGGCCACCACGTTTCGTAAAGTATTCGGACCAGTCAAGCGGTAAGTAAGGCACGAAGACCCACCTACTGCATGACTCGGTGGAAGGACCGCCCCAAGGTGATAGGTGGCTAACCTGTGGCTCTTTAGCACGGCATCCCTTAGTCGCCTTTTACGACATGCACGGAGAGATGCAGTTGGCCTATTCCTAATTAATAAATAGAAACTAAAAATATTCTACAAGTTAGTATTGTAGGGTGTACACCATTACACTCCGCACTCCTAATTTAGACGCCAGACTAGGGTTGTATTCGGGAACTTAGGAACAAGTGGCACGTGGCAAACACTATCTTTTGTTTTCCTAGAGGGTGCAAAGAGGTTTAAATGCTCAACACCCCCGCCGCACTGTCGTCGCATGGTAGGAGTATAAATACGCGAAAGAAAGCTTTTATGATGCGTGTAGGAGAAGACTTATTTTGACGTAAATATTTTTGGATAAGCTTTTTTTTTTAATAAATTATTATAGATAATATTTATATTTTAGTGTAATATGCACACAATATGCACACAATTTTTCGATAGTTGTAGATATGGTTTAATTCCATTAAATATAATAAAAGTAGAATTTCTACTTTTTTTATTCTATCAAAATAATCCTTTTAGATGTGAGTCTTTATTAAAATGTAAAGAATACAAGAAACACAAAAATACGAATATAAAAATAATGTTATTAAAGTATAGGAACAACTTTTGTTCTACAACTTATTTATTATTTTGACATTTTTGCTTACCACTTTCATACAAAAGTGGTACAGTACCCGGCATTTACAAAAGTAGGTACTTGCAGCATAACACCGATTACTCTGCTTATCCCGATTGTCGAGATACAGCGTGTGGTACATTTAGTACGTAAATATGTAAAATCCGGTTGTAGAGCGTCGCGTCTCGTCGTCGTCTCTGCCGCACAGAGACGACAACTACCTACATCCGGATGGTCTCTTTCTTAAGTTCGATGTTCATTACTTACTGCCGGGCCGGGCGCTGTACCTTCAAACATAGCTAGGGCACCCACCAGCCTGTAATCCCAAAGAGCGATTTTTCAATATTGATTTAAGTATATATTTTTACGATCAAAGGGGGAAGCACTGACATGGCACCTAGTTCACCCGGTGTTATGGGATGAAATCACGGACGTTGTAGGAACGTAGCAGTAACTGCAGAAAATAAATATAATTTTTTTGCTTGTATGAAGTGCTACTGGCTAGCTTATATTGTGCAAAATTTCAAACTAAAAAAACTAATAAATTGTCCTTCCATTACGACAATTCAATGACCTCATTGAAAGCCTTGCCGCAGTGTGTGCATTGGTGTGCATATGTCAACATATCCCCCCCCCCCCCCCCCCCTACCAAGTCCCCCTCCTCTCCCCCTGGGCTCCACTCCCCTCACACTTCCATTGACAAATTAAGTGTTCACGTCTCAAGAAGCGCGCGATCGATTTTCTTTCAAGACGTAAACTGTTTTGAGTGTTCCGACTTCCCCCAGTAGTGTCGTCAGTGGGGGAGTTGGTTCTTTAGTGTTATTTTCCAATGATCTTAAATTAAGCGCGGTTACGGTTAAGTACTAGAAAATTATGGGATTTTTCAAGTACCTACTAGTTATTCTTTACGCACCTTATGAAATAAATTTAACTTCTTCAGGCGCGTTATGAGAACGATGGGAGTAAATTCAGAAAAAACGTCAGGTCACCGTCACTCTCATCGTCACCGTGACCATATACAAATCAGAGAGGTAGTCGAGGGGTCGCGGGTCCGGAGGGTGGAAGAAGGTAGGGAGGGAGGGAGGTAGGGGAAGCGGTTTTTTGGGGAAGTATTTTTAGGAGGGACTGGTAGGGTAGGGATAGGGACGGAGGGATGTTATAGGAGGAAAGGATAGGGAGGGAGGGAGGAATAGGGAGGTAGGGAGGGAAGGAAATAATTTAATCACGCCAAAGTATAATGAAAAAGTTTCTATTTGTAATGAATACATATCTTTCTGCGAGATAAAAATTATGGCAAATGGTTTAGAATTTAACATCTTATGAGATAATTCTTAGCCAATGCTGTTACATATAGTAGCTATACCCGAAGTACTTTTAAACATAAGTTTATATACTTACTTGCATTTAAACTTTAAATTCAAATATAATATGTTACTTAACTTAAATCTTTGTAACCCTAAAATACACACTGCAGTATAAATATTATATCTACTCGTATTATACATCTAATAAGAACTTGAGTGCTTTTACAAATTGTATAAATTCTTTATGAAAATCGGAAATTGCAATTTGAACTCTGTCCAAGAATGCGTAGCACAATGGAGACTGCGCCGGACACCGAGCATACCTACTGTATCCTCCTTGGCGCCGGATGTTGACAAGCATTCCCCTGCACTGCAAGTCCGTCCCGCCGCGCCGCCGGCGCGCCGCCGCCGCGGGGCATCTCATAATGACAACCCCAAGAACAAAGACGATGGGCGATTATTACTGCTCTGTGTCAATATCATATGTACGTAGATATCGGATTCGCGCGAACTCAATAGACACAGTCGCACTAGAATATTGTATGTACATAAATTACAAATTAAAAAAAACCCCGAACCTAAAATAGTCAAAAATAATTAAGTAAATTTCCGCGCAGCTCTGAGTTTATATATTTGTTTTTACTTAGCGGGCCCCGACTCCTTTAAAAGTAAGTAAACGGAAATTATTTTTGACTTTTTAGGTTCGGGGTATTTTTTAAAATTTGTAATTTAACTTTTATTTCAAGCATTTAAAAAAAAAACCGCATGCAAATCGGTCCATTTTTTAAGATAATAAATTTTGATTACTCAATTACTTGATTACAAACATAGCTAAGAAATATTTATATATGTATATTGTGTTGCCGGTACGACCAAAGGGAAGCACTGACATGGCACCCAGTTCACAAATGTGTTATTATCACCGATTTTGTACAGGTGAAGTAACCAACCGCCATATAACATTTTTTTTCATAAAAAAAAGTCGGTTATAGTATTTAAGTCAGTCAGCGTGTATTCGTCCACTGCTGGACATGCGCCTCTCCAATTTACCTCCGGTCCTCCCGACCTTCAGCGATGCGGAACCACTGCTTTCCGTCGACGTACTTGACGTCGTCGTCCCACATAGCAGGTGGTCTTCCCTCCCACACTCCATGTTCCCGTCCACGGCCGCCGCCGCGCCGCCAGTGTGCGGTACGGTTAATCCCATGGTCGTCGTTGTCTCTTCGGCCGACGCGCTCAGCCCAGTGCCACTTGAGCCTAGTCAGCCTCGTAAGCCTCTATAGCTCAGTGGTGCAGACATTTTGGATGGATGACCGCTCGACCGTTGGAGGCTGACCGTGGTTCGGATTCCACGTAAAACTGTATAGGTCCCTTCCCTTCCTACCTTACTCGGTGGTAGGGTTTAACCCGCCCGGGTTGGTGCCACCGCACTGAATGAAAGCTCGGCTGACACGGCTATGTAAATAGTTTGTGTTTCCCGTCCAGTTCAGTGTAGCCGGGACGATCGAAGGGAAGCACTGACATGGCACCTAGTTCACCCGGTGTTATGGGCTGACATCACGGATGTTGCAGGTGATGTAGCCAACCGTGTCAGTTTCCATAAAAAAAAAACCACCCATTGTCCAATATCGAAATTATATTCCTTATCTAAATTTAAAAGAAAAACAATTTATCGAATCGGTTCGCATGTTATGCCCTCATTACTACGAGAAAATCTTCACTTCCATCTAGAGAGAATATAACGACAGAAATATCCTTTCTGAGACAGGTAATAACTTCAGGGATCCGGCGAACAATAAACGTGGGAAAAACACCAATTTGTCATCACCGCCGCCGCTATATCTCACTCACTGTCCGTCTGTCCGTCCGTTTTGTTGGCACAATGGCCGACATTTCTCCTGTATTTCCACGCGAAATAGAAATAATATGTCACACGTCACCTTCTTCTTAGATTGCTTGCACGCGTTCTACCTCCCGTAGAGATCGAGTTAATTATTGGGTGGGGTGTCGAAGCGGTTAGTGTGATAAGAATTATTACAACTGTTTTATGATTTTGATGATAAATAAAATTCAGTTACGCTAAGATGTGGCTCTCATACAAACCGAGACGGTAGCGGGCTAACTTACTTTCTTATTTTTAAATACAAATTTCACGCGAGCGAAGCCGCGAGTAAAACCTAGTAATGAATAAATGAAACAAATGTGTCTGCAGTGTCCCAGTGCATTTTTGCAAGCTTTTATTTTTTAGGTTTCCGTACCTCGAAATAGGGAAAAAACTGAACCCTTATAGGATCACTGTCCGTCTGTCACAGATTATTTTCTCCGAATCTACTGAACCAAAAACGCGGAAATGTGGTAATAATATACCTAATATAGAATAATAATAAAAAAGAGCTTGATGACCCAAATACCTGTACCTATAGCGTAAATGAACGAATTTTGATTTTGGGGATCAATTTTGATGGACAAATTAGAAAGTAAAAATTTTTTTAAGGCATCGTGTGACATAGCAATGATTACTTAATTACTATATTTGAATTTTGACTATGCAATCAATGAATACCTGAATATAATGTGTATTTTAATTACTTGATTACTCGATCACAAACATAGCTAACTTAATTTTAAAATGCATAGTTTAAAAGATATTAAAGAAAATATACAAAAATCGAGCGCCGCCAACTTATCTGCGAAACTACTGAGTCTAAAATTTCGAAAAAAATTGGAAAACCAGGACCTTTCATAGTTTACGGAAAAACCTAAAGGAAAATAAACGGAATGGTACGGAATTCTCTCCACGCGAGTTCGACTCGCTTGGCCGCTTTTTACATTGAGATCGACAATTATATCATTGTATTGTTATCCCCCGACGAAAAAAGAGGGGTGTTATAAGTTTAACGTGTGTGTGTGTGTGTGTGTGTGTGTGTGCGTATGTGTGCATGGGTGTGTCTGACTGTAGCATCGTAGCTCCCAAACGGATGGACCGATTTGGATGCGGTTTTTTTTATTAGAAAGCTGGTTTAATCGGGATGGTTCTTAGCATTGTTTGTAATCAAGTAGTCAAGTAATTAAGCAATAAAAACACCGATTTGTATGCGGGGTTTTTTTAAAAAGCTTGAAATAAAAGTTTATTTACAAATTAAAAAAACCCCCCACCCTTAAAAAGTCAAAAATAATTTCCGTTTACTCACTTAAAGGAATCGGGGGATCGCTAAGTAAATTCCCGCGCAGCTCTGATTTTTTTAATATTTTAAATTTGTAATTAAACTTGTTTCTGTTTAGTATGGTTACTGGTTACCTTCGATGATTTCTCACCGGTCGGTAGCACAAAGCTCTATATATTCTATTCATAGAATCCCTTAGGGACTGCCAACGATCGACGACGAGACGCCCTAAAATCTGCCAATCAATACTCGGGCACCGATTAGGAAATCACTATCTGGTGCAGGGGGAGAATTCAGTAGCACAATCTAGAATCGATTAAGGAAGTACAGGTCTGTTAACCAAAGCTGGCGCGTGCACAGTACTCACACCAATGCAATTGTGCAAGTGCGAGTGAGACAGATCGGGTTTTCGTGATGCGTATGCCCCGATCTGTCTCACTCGCACTTGCACAATTGCATTGGTGTGAGTACTGTGCACGCGCCAGCTTTGGTTAACTGACCTGTACCTAGTACGACTATAATTTCTTTATTTTTTATTGTTGCAATTTCGAACCGACATTTGTGTACATATCAATTTTTTTTATTAATTGACTATTTCATAAGTTTTTAAATTGTTCATAATTTTATAATACTTATTTTATATAAACTCGACTTTTCTCTATTGTATTTGTATATTGTTATTATTTTTTCTCCTCAATTAAAAAAAAATTAACTGTGTTTTATTTATATTTCTTACATTGTATTTTATTGTCTAATTTTATTTTGAATTGTTGTTTGTGTTTAGGGACCAGTGCTTAAAAAATAAAACTCATTAGATTTCATTTAAATATTTTTTATTAATTTTATTTATCTCATTTATACGATTAGACATTACGTTTCATATGTTACAGTCGCTGTTTCTTTTGTGTCTTAGAGCACAACATAAGTAAACGGATTAACATAAGACCTACAAGAAGTATGTAATTAATTATGTACTTTATTGTTATGATTATGAGATGGCTGTCCTGTCACCCTTTAGCACGGCATCTCGTCCTTATCCCATAGATCTGATTTCACCATATTTGGCTAAAATGTAACTTCCGCCAGTTAACTCCTTAAACTGTTTGAGAAATGTATATTTAACCAACAGATAGGTACTGCTAGGCAAGACTTACCCGGAGGTGATAAAATCGATCCTTACAGTTGCATTTTGCGACACACACCGTACATCACAATATACCTAGGTGTTTATTCGAACGAATACTTTATACGATTTGGCTCCTACTGAATTGGGCCCCTGATCACTCTCCTAGGTGGTCGCGCGTCGTCGTGAGTAGTGACACTATTGTATTACTTAATCTGTGCCATTGTTCCTGGCATTACAGTAATTGAGATTCGTGTAGGTCTCTATATCGCGGCATCTACTCCAGTCTTGGCGTCAGGTTGATGTAAGTATTGCATATTAATACAACAAGTAGGTATTCGGCTAAATTCCGAAACCGTCAATCGCTCGATGACATAACCTTTTTTTTCGAATGCACATGGAAGCCTATTACTACGCCGTCTATCTGTCCGTCTGTCCGAGGGCTGTATCTCTTGAACCGTAATAGGTAGCCCGTTGAAATTTTCACAGAATATGTGTTAATATGGCCGATATAACAACAAATAATAAAAATAAGAAAAAGTAAAAAAAAAACATGGGGGTTCCCATAGAAGAAACCAAAAAGTCTATGCGCGCGCGCCATCTACCGAATAGAGTATGAAGCATTTTACTAATCTTGAATTTTAACTAATATGAAGCATTTATAACACGCCATAGATGGCGTGAGTGGCGCTAACCATGACATGGCGATACAAAACCCTCGGTGCGCAAGTTTGACTCGCACTTGCCCGGTTTTTATTGTACATGGCAGGATTGGCTACATGATACACATGGATGATACATCATCTCCTACACCCGTTTATCACACCTTGGTGATCTTGGACCGTGTCCGCTACACCGATTGGACTACATATTTCTCATAGTCATTTCCATGTTCCTGTCGGATTGTAGGTGCCATTTCAGGTCTTCCCACATGTTCATTACGAAGCCTACTTCGCACGCCTACGCGAGGTGAAGAGGGGGGTAATATTTTGAGGGAATGGAGACTTGGGGCTTGGAGGGTGCATTTGGGGGTGGAAGTGGGGGAGAGGAGGGCGCATGGGGGGTGAACAAATACAATCGGACTATTGTGCGCGGACAGATTGATTCCAATCGAGTCGCCGCCGACATGTGTCCGCCGCGAGGCAGTTTCCGACACTAGTGATGTACTTATCGATACATTTACATCGATATCTCGCACTAAAGAACTAAGTTTTATTTTTATTTATTTTTTTATTGAAAGCTCGACATAATATGTCACGGCGCCATATTATGGCGCCGTGGCACCCATAAGGTGCCTAACGGCGCCCATGGACATTCGGTCGTATGCGAATGTCCGTTAAGTTAGACGACATTAATAATATGGCTGAATTAATGTGTAAATAAACAACGATATTTCATTAAATTTCATTCACTTTATTTAATTTCTAGAAAATGTCAATAAGGTGGTCCTACATGTTTAGGAAACAATAGTTTGTGACAAATAATGTACCTAGGTTCAAGGTTTTTCAGTTTAAGTTAAGACAGACAGAATCTTCCTTTTCCGTCATAGGTATTATGCTATTGAAATTCTTAATTATATGCTAGCTCTTTCCCGCGGCTTCTTTTCGCGTGACTCACAGCTCAAACTTCCTAAAAACTTTATTCGGACTATTATTAAGAACATTTAAAAAAAAATAGCAAAATCGGTTCAGCCGTTCTCAAGTAATGCGCTTACCAACGAACAGCATTAAATTTTTATTTATATAAATATACAATATACATATATAGAAGATTATTATTTCTTTACATACTTGCAATTTTGTATTTAACAAAATATTTCATTTATGACAACATTACGAATAAGTTATATCGCTCAGGTCATTTCATATTATATCATTGCATTATGTATATATGTATATATTTGTTTATATTATGCATATAAGTATGTACATAAACCTGTAAGTAAATATGTAATGAATATATTTAATTGTATGTTAAATGTCTAAGTAGGTATATTAATATTACTTTTTATTGTTTAACTCTTTTTAATTTAATTTCGCACTACCCATCTGGTATCTACTTAAGTCGCAACCCCAGGTATGAATGGTAGAGAATGCCTTTAGGCTTTAAGTCCGCCTTTTGTCACTACTTTTGTGCAATAATGTAGGTATATTTTAATTTTATTAAATTTCATATTATTCAAAAATATATTAAATAGTTTTCGAACTGTTAGTGTCGCGCCCCGCCCCGCGCGCCGTGATGTTCACGCCGCCGGGAACATCACTAATGGGAATTCTTTCTTCCGCTCCGCGCAGTGAGTAGAGTCAACACAGAGTGCGATGGTGTTAGTCCGGAAATTATCAGCCCTATTTGTAATTTGTGCCTGCAACTGTAGGTACAGTCAATCAACCACTCCGTCAGCGTTTATACGTCTACTCCTGGACATACACCTCTAATATCTTCCTCTAGTCCTCCACTCACGTCTACGGCGGCGGCGGCCAGCGTGGGACCGTTTTACTGCAACAGTAAAAAAAAATTTAACTTTCCAGTTTGTCCCACTAAATCTAAATTCGTTCATTTACGCTATACACGTCCATGATTGAGTCATCAACTCATCAAACTCAAAAGAGGAAAAATCGAAGCCCCGTTTTTTTTCCTCTTTTAAAGCACGGAACCCTAAAAACCGGACGGACATACACATGACCGATTTTATAAGGGTCTCTTGCAGCACGCGACTTTTAGGATTCTGTAGCAAGGCAAGGGTGCCAGCACCCTTGGCTACAGAATCCTAAAAACTATAGGCAAGAGCGTACGTACATATAATAATAATATTACACTTTATGTCCACTTAATGTGTTGGAAGGGCGGGCTTATTGCCTTAGGCAATTTCTTCCAGTCAACCCGGTGGACCTATATTTTTACATGGAATCCGAACCATGGAGCAGTAGGTGAACGTATGCACGTAAACTGTTTTCAAATCAGAAAAAACGCATTGGTACACGCCGCCGCGCCGGTTGGATTCGAACCTCGGACCTCCAGAGAAGCCGACGCCCACATGTACTTCACATGTATTTAACATGTAACATTTTTCTAACTAGAAGTATTATTTACAACGTGTCCCAAAACTCAACTTCAAGCCTGCGGGAACCAGGGAGTAGGCCAGTTTATGACTTGACTACCCAGGGAAAAATAAGAAAAAAAAGCGAGTCATTTGTTTTTTATGATACGAGCATTTTTTGAAAACGTTTAAAATTTTACTTGTGACATAACAATGGTAATTTTGGTTTTATTTGGGATACTGATTAATAGCAGAGTTATTGAGGCTACCAATAAAAAAAAATTACAATTATATTTGCAAATTTGTAGTCGTAGTACCTACCTAAAAATGTTGTACGAGATGTAAATTTTCAACGATTTTCAAAAAATGCTCATATCATAAAAAACAAATGACTCCAATTTTTTTTCATATTTTTCCCTGGGTAGTCGGAAACGGCCTACTCCCTGGTTCCCGCTTGACGTTGAGTTTTGGGACACGTTGTATATATTTGTTGTTGACTGTACACAACAGAGTCTGTTATTTGGCGGACTGCCCCTGCTTCGCCGGATTTGTAGAAATCGAATGAGATCAAATAGCGATGTGGGGCGAGAACGGTTCGGTCAGCTGGAGCATTTCGTTTTTTTTTCTTGACGGTACGGTACGGTACGGTTTGGTACGAGGAAGCGTAATTATTAATGTTCATTAAAACTTATTGCAATATGTATGTATAGGGAGATTGTAAGTTCATGAACTTTAAATTTTCAGTATTAGAATTAAAACTTAACTATTAGGTATTAGTCGCGGTGTAAACTTAAATGTTTAGAGGAGCATTTTTATGAAATAAACTGTACCTTTATGCCTACATTTTAAAATTATAAGCACTTTTGTATGCATATTGAAGACAAACAAACGTCAGTTGTGCCAACGTCAAACATTTGACGTTTGGTACAACGGACGCGTGGTTACGTAATTGATGCGTAGCGTACACACACACACTTGCTTTAAGTGCAAGAAAGAAAATTAAATATCTGTGTGTGAACAACGTTCTACTATAAAATGAATAATATGCAAAGCAATTTATTTCAATAAAGTAAATATTAAAGATTTTCTAACACGATTTAATTTTTATAAATATAACTAGATATCTAAGCAACAGACAGACAGACAGACAAAGGAGCCAAAATGGCGGTTGTTCGTTATGGATTAAAAAAAAGGTATATCCTCATTAGCTTTCCTTTCCCTACACTTAAAATTCTGTGTACGTATGTGTGTTTACATACATACGTAACATTTTATTATAATGTATGGGGAAGTAGATGACGAGGCAATTTTACACGCACCGACCTCTCTCACAAATAAACAGAGACGTCAAACAAACAAATTGGTACACAAAGGATTACGACAGCTCACAAAAAGGATAGAAAAAGATATGGTTGGTATATCGACCAACTATCCTAAACATTCTGTGCTTAAACCACAGAATCCTAAACCCTTGCCTAACAAATAAAATATAAGTACCTACCTAAATAAACGGAATTTTTAACATTGAAAATGATTTTTCGATCGCTTCAGTATAGCCCTCCCCCCTATTTTCGCTGAGAGTTTGAAATTGTCCTGGTGTCGCGAGTTTTGGGGCTACG
Organism: Nematopogon swammerdamellus; assembly: GCA_946902875.1. Taxonomy (NCBI): domain Eukaryota; kingdom Metazoa; phylum Arthropoda; class Insecta; order Lepidoptera; family Adelidae; genus Nematopogon; species Nematopogon swammerdamellus. Next base: position 19,457,045 of record OX336345.1, read on the forward strand.
CGAGTGGTTGAGGGCTCAAAAGACTCGTTCGGCTAGGGCTACAAGATGGTGAATGTTTTTTCGAAAAAGTAAAAAAAATATTTTTAAATGGAAAAATGAGAAAAATTCTATTTTTTTTTCGAACTAAATCTCTTATATCTCAAAAACTAAATGTGATATCGAAAAATTAAAAAAAACCTGTTTAGATTTGGAATTTGGGCTACATTAAAAAAAACATTCGTCTATCGATGATGGTTCGTGCTGTAGGTGGTCCCTCAAATTTTTCCCATTTTCGCTGAGAGTGTGAAATCGACTTTTGGAAGTGCAACAGCGTAGAGAGCGAGGAGGAATATCCGAATGTGTGAAATAAATTGTGAAAAATCAAATCACGGCTCTGCAGATCCTGGAGTGACTTTGTTAGTTTGTTGGTTGGGTTCTGATGATGGAGCCGGAAGGAAGCCATAGGAACTCCTAAACTACACATGATAAATCCACCATGTTTGGGCTCGTTGGATTTGTCTTCGCAAGTACTCTAGTCATATATGATTTTCAGGGTCCTGATGATAGAGCCGGAAGGAAGCCATAGGAACTCCTAAACTCGCTATCAGCTACAGACGGCTATCAGCGTCGCACCACCCCACTTCCTTCCCTCCATACCTCAGTTACGGATGACATAGGTTCATACGTGTATATCGAATAGTTCAGAATGGTTCAGAGATTGACCCGGTCAAGTTGACCGTATTCGTGTTCAATTCGACGCACATTTTACATCGATCTCCTCCCTCAGACTCAGACTGAATCAGCTGTCGGGATACACACACTACGTCGAACTAATCTATTCGTCATCCTTTGACGTGTTTTTATTATGACTAATTTAATTTACCTCGACGGTATTATTAACAAAAATATATTTTGGAGTATAGTCTGCCAATTATAATATTAGTGTGTCACGGAAGGCCGCTTTTAACCCCCATATCAAAAGGAGAGGTGTTATAACTTTTACGCCTCCGTCTGTCTGTCTGCCTGTGTGTCTGTCTGTGGCAGCGTAGCTCCCAAACGGATGGAACGATTTGGATGCGTTTTTTTATTAGAAAGCTGGTTTAACCGGGATCGTTTTTAGTTATATTAGTAATCAAGTAGATAATAGAGTATTTATGAAGTAATAAAAAAATTACGTCTCACGGATGGGTCGATTTGGAATAAAAGTTAAATTAAAAATTTTAAGTAAATGTTCAAGTAGCTATATTAAAGTCGCAGCAGATTTATTCTTATGTATGTTTAATGTTAATACTACTCGTATCGACATGTATAATTATTTATATATTGGTTGGTATTTATGTTTTATTATTTCATAAATTTTTTATATCTACCGATTTTTTTACACCAGACTCTTTCTTGATATCCAAAAGGTTCGCCGGAAGAGAATGCCTGTGGCGTTAAGTTGTACCTTTTGTAATTATGTGCAATAAAGTTTTTTTTTAATTTTAATTCCTATAAGTAATCGCTCTATATACATCCACCAACACCGTTCCAAAATGAGCAAACCAGTGGTAATGAGCGCGGTGTCCGAGGCGGCAACACGTCAGTAATACATCTTCTAAGCAATCTATCATGTCAACCGCGGATAGGGTGGCCATATCCATATTCTTAAAAGGAGGACCGGCAGACTTAAAACCACTTTAACGGCAAAATTCCGAACTAAAATGAAAATGAAAATGAGAAGCACATCACGCTTTATTCCGAAAAAAAAAATCAGTAACGTGTCTTACAGTAGTCGCCAAAGGTGTGTAACATTTATTTCACACTGTGTTTATAAAAGCACGGTTGACAGATGTCGACATGCACCAACTATAGGCCGCACCAAAGAATCATAATATACTTCAATCACACAGTTATGGCCGCTTCATTCATAAAATTACTGGCCATACCGAGAGCTAAGATGTTACACATAAAAACAAAAACCAAAAATAAAACCTGCCATTGTTGCCTACATTAGCTTTGTTCTTTGCAAATTTAGGTGTCATGTCAGTGTTTCCATCGGTCACCGTGGCTTATTTGGAAAATATACCTTTACCCAGCGCTCGTGACGTCACTGGCCGCGCTAGCATCGGGTATATTTTCAAACACAGAAAGTGAAAATTAATCGCTTTAAAAAGTACCTTCACCAAACATTTGTGACGTCACTGACCGCGCTGGCGTCGGGTATGCTTTCAAATGCAAGAAAGCGCGCGCACGCACTTTAAAATATACCCGACGTCAACGCGACGGCACGGCGATCTTCGGTCTCTCATTGGAAGGAAAAAGGAAAGAACATTTAATTGACAAAAAAAAAAACGACATGCGCCGCCTCAACATTAGGTTAGGGTTAATATATAGAAGATGCGTCGCTACGCGACGCATCTTCTTTTTTATATTAACCCTGGTTATTTTTTTTTAAACCACCAAAACATCACTCATACCGCATACCACTTTCCCTCCTTCATACGGAATATTAATAACAGCATCATCGTGTTGGGATCGGGTATACATTAAAGGAAGCCAAGCGGAGTTTCGTTACTTGAAAGTATACGCGAGAAAAGTGTTGCGCTCGGGTATATTTTCAAGTGACAAACTTGCTTTGAACTTCTTGAATGTATCCCGAGCTCAACACTATTGAGCGTTGGGTAAAGGTATATTTTCCAAATACGCGTCACCGTGCTCCCCAGCCTTCTCCGGCAATTCCGGCATACACAATGACGAATGGCAATCCTAACGACGGACCTAGGGGTTGCGGGAAGAGGAGTGACGGGGAGGGGGGAGGCGGTGCCCGCTCGTTACCTCGCCGGATCACCTCCGCTGCATTACCAGCATCGCGGTTTTTTTAAAGTTGAAAACGAGATCTTTCGTGCGACTCATCATCAGAGCGACGTATGAACAGCTAATCCACCACCTGGTAGAACTGCCAAGTAGAAGGAACTGAGAATAGACAGATAGTGTATGGCGCTCTTCTGCATATTATCATACATGTATGGGACCCCTTAATTTTTTACTTTTTTACTTTTTTATTATTTGTTGGGATATCAGCCACAATAAAACATATTCTGTGAAAATTTCAACCTGCTACCTATTACAGTTCAAAAGATACAGCCCTAGGACGGACAGACAAACAGACGGCGTAGGTAGGATTAGTAATAGGCTTCCGTCCGTAGGGATACAGAGCCCTAAAAAACTTCAGAATTTTGGTTACATAGTGCGAAGCGACAAATAACTAGGTATTGCACCGTGTGGGGCCGGTACTTTAAAATAATAGCCCCACTGCATCTCTCCCCGTGTATGTCGTAAAAGGCGACTAAGGGATATGACCTGTAGAACGCCGCATATCGGAGCTCAAGAACCTTCGCTAGTGGTACAAACACAGCACGCAGACTGGTTCCGGGCTGCACTCTTGAAAGTGGAGATCGCCCTAATGTTAGTCAACCTTCTTTAGAAGATCCTAAGAATACAAAGGTAGAAAGCGGTATCCTAGTGGTATTATGAGAGCCTTCGTAAGATGCAAGAACTATACTAGATTCTCGAAAAGATGCAGTTAATTGATCGCCTGCGTAAGTTCTAATTTCGGTTCCTTCTAGGTAACAACATCAACAAATGGGTACATATGAAATATATTAATATGAGGTCAAAAATGCAGTTATTCCATTAAAAAATCGTCAGATAACAATCTAAAAGTGAGGCCTATCACCTTGGGTAATTAAGAGTCATTAGAGCACGGTTTCACACTGCGTTGGACATTTTTTACCGCAAGATCTTCGGGGTATTCACTTTGAAAGACCGGCAGATCGAAACGTGTTTCAAACGTTGGGGAATTTGGAGGAAAAATTCTTCATCTTTGTTCGCTTTCGTAGTTTATTGTGATAGCTTTGCATTTCGTACCACTCGCTTTAAATTCGGACTGAATAGAAAATCTGATTTGGATTTTTCCAAACTTTATTGTATTATATTATTCTTACACTTTTACTGTTTTGACTCTTTTTTCGGCCCATATATTTACAATAGCGGGAGAAGGTTTTTTATTAAGCTTGACTTTGCTGGCTACAACATCTGTTTATCCTTGCTACTCGCATATCAATACAGTCTTGTTTCTGTCGGAACTAATTGTCATTCCAGTGAGTCGTGCTGGTTACAATGAACTATATAGAAAAAAACAAAACCTACTTTCTCATCTCATGTCGACCAAACTTTATTCGCAGCATTCTGTCTGCGGTACTATAATTTGGGTGGGTTTATACCATAGATTTGATTTTTATGGTCTGCGCCTATATACCTAGTTTTACAAAAAATCCAAACCATGGAGCAATTTTTTCATCACGGAAATGCACTAATTGGGGTCAGAATAACAAAGAAAATTCATATTTTGCATACGAACGCATGTCTATCAACATTTTATTCTTCTACACATATCTGTGAAGTTAATACACCACAGTACTGAGTATTATCCCACATCTCATAATTCGGATATCATCTATTAACATTATCTCCGCACCATTTGTCAGTACGTCTGTCCTTTATTTTGACTCGTGTTCGGAATGTGTTGAAGAATGTGATTTGTTCGGAGATACCTGTCGGCGCGAAGACATGATCATATTTTATATCATATCATCTTCCAAATTGTTAACCGTCTGTTTTATCGCATAGTCTGACATGGATGGCACATCACCTACTATATTAATAACTTGCTTTTGACCTCGGCTTCGCTCGCATAGCCTATGTCCTTCCTGAAGGTTCATTCTAAATATTGACTAAATATTTTTTTAATACGGATGAGTATTTTCGGAGATTACCTCCTACATTAAAACTTACAAACTTTACCTCTTTATAATATTAGTGTGGATGTCAGCCAATTACATCATGTTCCTGTTGGAATTCAGTGTCATATCGTTACTTCTCTTGAGTTGCTGAAGGCCGGGAATACTTGGAGAATAATTGGAGAGGCAACTATTGGAGAGAGCGAGACTCCAGCAGCAGATCCAATAGCATGGTCTTATTATTCCACATTATAAAAACAAAAACCAATGGTGGGCTCAGTGATGAGAAATCAGAGCGCAAGACACTAACGAAATAAAGAATCCCTTTTCAAAAAGAAGATAATTTTATTCGAGGCGAGTCTTATCCAATAAGGGGCCCCTTGTTTTTGACGGTGTCGTTGACGTGAATATATCAAATTCGATACAGCGGTTCAAGAGTTTTTGAGTCGTTAGGGCGGTACGTTTTGACAGCTCGACAGAATTACGGTTTCGAGGTAGAACACGTAGCCTAATGAGTTCGAAAGTGAATGAGTGGTTTCCGAGGAATCGTTGAACTTTTCATACACCTTGAAAAATCGCAATATATACATATATATATACTCTTATACGGATCTGTTAATGGCATTCTGCGTGCACTTGTCGTTAGTTTTTTTTTTTTTTATGTAATCCGGTTTGGGTAGCTGTGTCGGAGGGGCCAAAGCATATGCTCTAACCAGCCAATATCACCTCCGAGAAGGTAGGTGCCATACCGGAGACTTCCCTGGATTGCTGGCTATACTGGACTAGAGGAGAACACAACCGAGGTTGCTTGCGGCCATCTTACATCCAGTACGGTGGTACCAACCCAGTCGGCTACAATTTGAGCCTACCACCTAGTAAGGGGCAAGGGAAGGGACCTACAGTTTTACACAGGTTCCGAACGGTGAAGCAGCGGGTGTAGGTATGCACGTAAATTTTTTCGTCAGAAAAAACTCATTGGTACACGCCGACCGGATTCGAACCTCGGACCTCCCGCATGAGAAGCCGATGCCATGATGCCATGTGATGATAGTGATAGTATAGTACGGTGCCCGGCAGTAAATAATGAACATCGAGCTTTAGAAAGAGGCAATCCGGTTGTAGAGCGTCGTCCCTCTCGCACGAACTAGCACGTCTCTGTGCGACAGGGACGACGCCCTATGACCGGATTTCTCTCATTCTAAATGTTTTTTTTTATGGAAACTGACACGGTTGGCTACATCACCTACAACATTCGCGATGTCAGCCCATAACACCGGATGAACTTGGTGCCACGTCAGTGCTTCCCTTCGTTCGTGCCGGCTACACTGAACTGGACGGAAAACACAAACTATTTACATAGCCGTTTCGACCGACCTTTCATTCAGTGCGGTGGTATCAACCCGGACGGGTTAAACCCTACCACCTAGTAATATAAAAAAAAAGTTTTAAAAAACATAAAACCGACTTCCTAAAAAAAGTAAAACTAAAAAACTATTTAAAATAAAAATATAAAAACCGCCTTCAAAAATATATGAAATAAAAACCTAAAAAAAAAACGAACCCTAGAGTTGAAGGCGGTGCTAAAAAGGCTACACAAATCACAAAGGATATTATCATCCACTCATGTTTTCTTTCATGCATCATTTTTGCTTGCTTTAGCACCGCCTTCAACTCTAGGGTTCGTTTTTTCTTTAGGTTTTTATTTCATATATTTTTGAAGGCGGTTTTTATATTTTTATTTTAAATAGTTTTTTAGTTTTACTTTTTTTAGGAAGTCGGTTTTATGTTTTTTAAAACTTTTTTTTTATTTCACAGTTTTTTTTAGTAATTTTTTGCTATTAATGTACTCGGCGGAATCGCTCGGCCTTCGGCCTCGCGATTCCGCCTCGCTTTCCAATCCGATCTTGACCCAATTAAAATAGGACCACGTCAGCTTCGATAGCTCAGTGGTGCAGACAGTCAACTGTCGCTATTGAATGTTAAGCAACGCTGGGTGTGGTCAGTACTTGGATGGGTGACCGCTGACCGTTGGAGGCTGACCGAGGTTCGAATTCCTCGTAAAACTGTAAGTCCCTTCCCTCCTAATCTTACTTGGTGGTAGGGTTTAACCTGCCCGGGTTGGTACCACCGCACTGAATTAAACGTCGGTCGAAACGGCTATGTAAATAGTTTGTGTTTTCACAAATCAAATCTCATCAAAGGGGGAAGCACTGACATGGCTCTTAGTTTACCCGGTGTTATGGGCTGACATCACGGACGTTGTAGGTGATGTTGCAGAACTTAGTAGAATGGACAGACATAAACGTGTAACGGAACCCTACTTTTATTATAAAATAACCGTCGGAGGACCTTGGTTGAAAATTGAGAAAATTAGTAGAACGGACAGACATACATTTGTTACGGAACCCTACTTTTATTATAAATAACCGTCGGAGGGCCTTGGTTGAAAATTGTAAAATTTTGTAGAACGGACAGACATACATTTGTTACGGAACCCTACATTCATTTTGAAATAAATGTTAAATTTTGTAGAACGGACAGACATGCATTTGTTACGGAACCCTACATTCATCTTGCAGAACTTAGTAGAATGGACAGACATAAACGTGTTACGGAACCCTACTTTTATTATAAAATAACCGTCGGAGGACCTTGGTTGAAAATTGTAAAATTTAGTAGAACGGATAGACATGCATTTGTTACGGAACCCTACATTAATTTTGAAATAAATGTTAAATTTAGTAGAAAAGACAGACATGCATTTGTTACGGAACCCTTCATTCATTTTGCAGAACTTAGTAGAATGGACAGACATAAACGTGTTACCGAACCCTACTTAACAGTTGCACTCCGGCAGTGCCGGCAGATCCCGTGCCACTCTAACTTAACCCTTAATGCAATGACTTAAGGTTTCATTTTAAAAATGACGCTGACGCGATGTCGCGAATTATACATTTTTTACCCACCTAAAAAAGTGCCAAGCGCCGCTAAAGAAGTTTTCACTTCAACAACCTCAGGGTTATCCCCTTTCAAATAAAAAAAAAAGAATTTTCAAAATCGGCCCACAATTGACGGAGTAATCGCGTAACAAACATGCAAAAAAAGAAAACATACCGTCGTTGAGAATCTCTTAGGTCTAAAGTAAATTGCTCGTGAAGACAAATGCAACGAGCCCAAACACGATGGGTTTATCATGTGTAGTTTAGGAGTTCCTATGGCCACCTTCTGTCTCCATCATCAGACCAGCTCGATGGTACTCGTACCCAAATAGTTTGAATTACGTCGCCGACGTAATACAAACTCTTTGCTCGTACCATAATAAATTAAGCGCACCTGGCCGGTCGGAAAAGATAAAAAATTTCAAATTTAGAATATTCATGAAACAAGGGTCCGAATATGTATCACTAGTATATCGATTCATGTATTTCAACAGGACAGAGAAAATTTCAAAATATTAAGTATTTAATACTTTTTAGTTCTTTTTTTTTTTTGTTTTTTGGAAATCGGTTTAAAATTTTTTAAAACAGTTTTTATTTCATTCTTTTTAGTAATATTACATAAAAAAGAATAATCGAAATCGAATAATCGAAATCGATTGAAGTGGTACAGAATTATTCGCCATATGTGTCAGACTGCAAATTGCTGAATAAGTCCACATCACAAAAGTTTTGCTGAAGGTAACCACACACCATACTAATTTATCAAACTAAAAATTGCCGAATACGACCACATCACAAGTTTTGCTGAAGGTAACCACACACTATAGTATTATGCTGATTTTACGAAAACCACTCAACCAATTTCGATAAAATTGAAATGGGACCACCTCGGAAGTATGACCTAACTAACAAAAAAAGAATTTTCTAAATCGGCCCTCAATTGACGGAGAAATCGCGTAACAAACATACAAAAAAATAAAAAAAAAAAAAAAATAAAAAAAAAAATAAAAAAAAACATACAGACGAATTGAGAACCTCCTCCTTTTTTGGAAGTCGGTTAAAAAAGGGAGTCATATCCCTTTGTCGCCTTTTACGACATACACGGGGAGAGATGCAGTGGGGCTATTCTTATTATTGTTGTATGTTCATTATTTTCTGTCAGGTATTGTACCATTTATTGAGGTTATAGAAACATAATTTGATAGAAAAATAATGACGAATGCCGGAGAGGCCTGCAATAGTCCGAAATTCTGCTGGTATGGTCCTACCTAACTTAGTGTGCCTTCTCGAAGAGAGGTGAAGTACTGGTTTCATAAAAAACATTGACTGGATGACATTTCTGTAAGCAATAAGTCCGCATTTGCGTGTTATGTAAACTACATTGTGCTTGCATCGTTTTGTTATGTTCTATCTGATCAGATTTAGAAAGTATAGTGATAAATACACCAAACATATAAAAAAAAAAGTTATGGAAATCATTCTCGCATGAGACAAATTCTACAGTCGTTAAAAATACCTTCACTGTGATGGTAAACTGTCTTTACAGTTACTGTGACGTCATTGTGGTGACCTTCCATCAAATGTGTCGTTAATGAAACTAGTTCTCTAATAAATGTTATTACTGTAAGAATATTGACACTTTGATGTTTTACGCGCATGTAACGGTTTCCCCAATCACCGCAGTAACAGTGATCAACTCAATGTCTTGTCAAACTGCTATAGATCCAGTGAAGTGTGTTGTGTGCGTGTGACGGGCGGGGGCAATTAGTTCGCCCAGTGGGACACAAGCGTTGTGGTAGATTTCCTCTGCGAGATCGACGCGGTTTTTGCATTGGCTTTCCTGTTTTTTTTTTATGGAAACTGACACGGTTGGCTACATCAACTGCAACATCCGTGATGTTAGCCCATAACACCGGGTGAACTAGGCGCCATGTCAGTGCTTCCCTTCATTTCGCGCCGGTTACACTGAGCTGGACGGAAAACACGAACTATTTACATAGCCGTTTTTCTCAGTGCGGTGGTATCAACCCGGCCGGGATTTCGTGTTTAAACTTATTACGGTTCCGTACTTCAAAAGAAGAAAAAACTGAACCCTTATAGGATCACTCTTTTGTCTGTCTGTCCCTCTGTCACAGCCTATTCTGCCTACTAATAAATCTGAAATCTGAATCTGAAATCTGAAATCTATTTTCTCCGAATCTACTGGACGAAAAAAGTTAAAATTTGGTACATACATATAGTTGGATTACCCAATTACGGACGAAAATAAAGCGTAAATAAAGGAATTTCGAATTTTGGGGGATAAATTAGAAAGTTAACAAAAACATTTTTAAAGTGCATTTTGTGACATATCAATGATAGTGCTCGTTATGAAGAATACAAATATAATTTTAAGAGACATTAAATGAAATATAAAAAAAATCAAGGTTTTTTTGATTATTTGTTGAAATAGAAATAGAAATAGAAATAGAAATAGAAAATATTTATTTCAACATAGTGAATTTACACAGAAACAAAAACAAACTACTTATACATAATATTTTACAATTCACTTTGGTGAAAATGGCCTAGGCGCAGCTCAATGTGCCTATGCCTAGGGACACATTGGTGCTGTTTTTAAGCCTAGCCAATAAGCGCTTAGCTCCTAATACACATTAGGTATAACATAAAATATTACAATTAGTGTAGGATAATATGTGAAAAAGAGAAAGCAAGGTACCTAACTAATGAGATAACTATAAAATAATTAATACATGCAGTATACTGTGTACACATGTTGACACATCCGTCATAATAGCACATATTCTGTGAAAATTTAAATCTGCTACCTATTATGGTTCAAGCGATAGAGACCTAATACGGACGGACAGACAGGCGGCGTGGGCTATTATTCCATAAACAATAAGGCTTTATAATAGGCTTCCGTAAGGAAATTGGATACCTACATCTTCAATTACTTCCATCAATAATTTTGTCATAATCGGAAGTCTAGCTCGAGTACATTAAGTAAGACCATTCATGATTGTCGTCATCGCTACTAATCAAGTCAATAATTATGTCGTCACTCGTCATCAAAAGGTGTCGATCAAGTCAATCAAGTCGACCTGTCATTTGTCGTTATCATGCGTACTTAATTTCTGAATTTCTTGTCTCTTTTCGTGTACCTACTGTTTCTCATCATCATCATCAGCCTGTATCGGTCCACTGCTGGACATAGCCCTCTCCCAAGGCACGCCACCACACGCTGTGGTGGCGTGCTGTTTACTGTTACCGTTTCTATTTTATTCCATTTAACTTTTGTATCTATATCTTTCCCCACTCCTACAATCCACGGATCTTGAAATCGCGGGTAAATAGCCTTTCCCCAGCGACATTAGTCCACCTCCAAGCCGGACTGGCACCTCCTCGGGGGTGATATTGGCTGCGCCTGAGGCTTCGACCTCGGACACAGCCAGCTAGTTCGGAAACAATAAAAAAAACAAAATCTAGGTTTTCGTACCCCGTACGGAAGCCTATTACTAAACCTACAACGTTTATCCGTTTGTCTGTCTTTTTTTTATGGAAACTGACACGGTTGGCTAGATCACCTACAACGTCCGTGATGTCAGCCCATAACACCGGGTGAACTAGATGCCATGTCAGTGCTTCCCCCTTTGATCGTGCCGGCTACACTGAACTGGTCGGAAAACACAAACTATTTACATAGCCGTTTCGACCGACGTTTCATTCAGTCTGTCCGTACGTTCGTCCGTTCGATGGCTATAACCGTACTAGCTAGACGGTTGAAATTTTCGCAGAATATTTGTTATTTTGACGGATATAACAAGCAATAATAAACAGTTGGAAAATTAAGGGGTCCCCATATAAGAAACGTGTTTTTTCAACGGTTTTTTTTATTTTATTTTATTTTATTTTTATATATTTGGAAAATCAACAGTTTATAGTACATACATATAGTTGCCAGCGGTTTTTCATATAAATGACTAAACCAGTAAAAGATTTTCTCGTGTTTACAATAAAGATTAAAGCCATTTACAAAAATTCTTGTACCACCGTGCCGTGAAACAAAGAAATTAATACAGTTGACATTTCTTATTTAAAATAAAGCAAAAAAATAAGAAAAATAAATAAATAATGTATAGTAAATTGAATAAATAAAGACAATGAATATAATAAAGATTTTGTGGTGTAGAAACGTTAGTACGCTAGTCCGACTCGCATTCGGCCGGTTTTTTTATAGAATGCGCGAAATGTGGCGCCGAGCCATCAATAAGGTGTCTAACGACGCCCATGGACGTCATCCAACCCGCTCTCGGCGAACATGCGTTATAAATGCCACGCATTATAACCGTCGACTTCTCGTAGCGATCCCGCTTGAGCCAACCCACACATTTGTTACGGCCTGCGATATCTTCATTAGTGCGCTACATACAAATGAATTGAGAGATATATAGCGGCCCTGAGTGACGTGTGATGTATGGAGGCAACGCAGCTTTCCAAGAGATTATAGCCGCTCTGTGATTTATCGAAAGGTTCAAAAATACGGGTGTCTAGACAATCAGTCAAAATTTTAACGGACTTTTTTTCTTTTCATTTCTACACGCCCGCAGTAACCTTACTTCCGGCTGGGGGAAGGCGGTTGACGATCGCTGTTCTATCTCGGCACGAGCGAAGGGAAGCACTGACATGGCACCGGCCGGGTCACCGCACTGAGCGAAACGTCGGCCGAAACGGCTATGTAAATAGTTCGTGTTCCAGTTCAGTGTAGCCGCGACATGAAATGAAGGGAAGCACTGACGTGGCACCAAGTTCACCCGGTGTTATGGGCTGACATCACGGATGTAAAAAAAAAAAAGTAAAAATGTATTTATTTCTGAATAATGAGGCCGTCTACATTTTTTGCCTCCGAAAATAGCCACTACGGCCGTAATGTAGTAGGTGATGTAGCCAATCGTGTTAGTTTCCATAAAAAAAATTTACACACCCAACGGTTTTCACTGATGACCTTGCATTATCTAAATTTACATCGTTAGTTGTTTTAAGGAACCTGTCTGTACTAGGTGCCGTGTTTGGTAATTCATGAATGTATTTCCTTTTCATCGAGAATTTAGATCTTTTAAGGAACTGCTCTGAATTTAGATCTATATGTCGGTATTTCACCATAATAGCCGAGTAAGGAGAGGAAGCAACTTTTTTATGAGTTCTATTTATTTATTTAATTTAATTTTAAAAAAAAGTCAGTTCAAGGAAAGTCACCGGCATAATACGAAATAAAGCACGGATTTTTTTTTTCAAAGTGCATGAGAAGTGCTGGAATGAATTGTGATTTGGTATTCCGTAACTAGTGAAGCCTGCGACTTGCGAGTGATGCTCACGCATCAACCGTGAGCCCCGCGACGCAGAATTTTGTTTTTAAATAAAAAAGGGAACATATCTACGGAACCCTAAAAAGTAACCTCGTGCTCCTGTGGCCTAGTCCGGTTGGTTTCACGGCTCATTAGACCATGAGAAATCCGATACAGATACTCTCCCGCGTTGCTACGAATTTGCAGGGTTTTTTTAGGTTTTTCGAAGCGAGTTTTTTTGGGCGCACAAACGGCTTAATTTCGCATCGCTGCCTGCGGTGCAGTGATTTATTAAGACAACTAAACGTGTAGTACTCATTCAAGTTATTTATAAGTATATGTCATTTTAACGATAAAGAACAAATTTAATGAAGATTAAAAATGTGTAATTAATTAAAATAAAAAAAAATTACATACATAGTTCATACATACATACATACCACACGCTGTATTCCGACAATCAGAGAAGAGCAATCGTTGTTGTGCTACAACAGCTCTCGATAAATTACTACTCAACACCGACCACTAACATTCGCAAAGAGAATGTAAGGTACGAACTCCCGCACGTGTTTCCATGACTCGGTGGAAGGACCGTGCCGAGGTGAGGGGTGGCTATCCTGTCGCCCTTTAGCACGACATCTTGCCCTTATGTCATAGTCACCGACATGCAAGGCGAGAGATGGAGTGGGGCTATTCTTTTTAACTGTCGGCCGCCGGCAAAAGCTAGTTTTATCAATAAAGTTACTTTTATCTAAGTTGCTAGTTAATCTTTCAAAATGTATCTAAAAATTTTTTTCGGTGACGCCGTACAAAGAACGACAACTCACATTTTGTCGAAGTTCCGTTCCCCGCTCCGGAGCGGCACAAAATTGTTAGGGTTCCGTACCTCAAAAGAGAAAAAAACACGGAAACCTTATAGGATCACTCTTGTGTCTCTCTGTCTCTCTAAGTCCGTCACAGCTTATATAACTTCGAATCTATTAGACGGAAAAAGTTGAAATTTGGTACATATGTAGAGTTTGATTACCCACAAGGACGAAATATAAGTAAAATAATATAACGTAAATGAACTTATTTAGATGTTGGGGGTAAATTTTAGGGGACAAATTAGAAAGTAACATTTTTTTTCAAGTGTTTCATGTGTCCATAGTATTACTAGAGGTATGTGTTATAATATAAGGCCTTTCAATAGAGGTAACGATACGCTAAGGGGTGTATGTGTATCAGATACTGATCCCGTTACCATAACAATTTTTTTACGATATAAAAAACCTACTTATTAAGGTGAAATACGCGCACTTCACGTATTAAATTTAGGGAGTGAGTAGGTTTTTTAGGTGGTTTTTTATATCATAAAAAACAAATTGGTGTGGGAACGTGATCAGTATCTGATACACATACACCCCTTAGCGTAAAGTTACCTAAGAAAGAACTTATATAAAAGGAATACAAATATATATTAAATTTCATAGTTAAAATTTATAAAAAACATAGGGAATTATAGGGCCTCCCCTATAGTTTACAGGAAAACCTAAACGAAAATCCTACGTCTCACGGTAAAAGTACCTACTCACGGAAAACGGAATGGTACGGAACCCTCTCCACGCGAGCTCGACTTGCACTTGACCGCTTTTTTTTATAATCGACTCGGATCGGGGCAGTCTCTTTCCGCAAAAAAAATATAAGTTCGTTTTGATAAAGTGGTTCATTTTTACTAATTAGGTAAAAAGTTATTATTTGGTCACCATATCCGATAAAGATATAATATAAGATATATATAAAGATTATAAGATAAAATATAATTACCTACAGATAAAGCATATAAAATGCTTGGCTTTGTCCTGCGAGTTTCCAGATCGTTCAAATCCCCAACTACTTTGATGTTGTTATACTTTGCCTACGTCAGAAGTCATCTGGAGTCTGCCTCTGCAGTTTGGAACCCGCAATATAAAGTTTATATTAAATCTATCGAAAAAATTGGTGTGGCACTCACTTTTAAGAAATTCAGTTCGTTCACTGAACGTCGGAAATTTCGCACATGTTCTTGTAATTTATTTAATATTCCTAAAAGTACTTGTAACTACCTTAGTAATGATAATAATAAATTTTCTCATGTTGACATCTTTCACGACAATCTTAAAAAAAATATATTTTACTCGTAGTGTTTCATTAGCCTATGATTAAGTTTATAATTTTTTTTCTCCTTCAATATTTGATTTATTTTCGCAATTATTTTGGGTTATAGTTTTGTTATTCTCTTTTGACATTTTGGTTATAATAAAATTGTGTCTTTTTAAGTTAGTTAGCATCATACTTTTTTTAATTGAAATATTACTAATTAATTGTTTAGTCATGTACTGTATGATGATTAATTGTTCACCATGAGGTTGGCTCGCCCAAACATATTTTGAAAATATTCAACCTCTTCGGTACGAGCGGTAGCGAACATATCGTTGGTGATCTGGCAGAAAGTCCTATCTCAAAAATGTAAATTTTTCAAGAGACGTGAAACTGTTTTGTTCAGAACTTAGGGTCATACAATGTAAAAAAAAAACACGTACAATTTTATGTTATTTTAGTTTATTTTAGAATAAAGTCGCCTGAATTTTGTCCTGACATTGTGGAAAAAATTATATAGGACATATTACCACCAAAATCTGAATTTGGCAAAAATTAGATAGGACTTTCTGCCAGATCACCAGCGATATAGGTTGCTGTAGTACTAGACAAAACTACATCAACTGTGTCCTGTCCTGCCTGCCTGTCGTGCCTGTTGCCAGGCTGCTTCAGCGTTTCCCAAACTGGGAGTCGCGTCGTGCGAGCCTATTTTCGGTAGGTCTTGTCGTCGCGTAAGTATAAAACCGACCAAGTGCGAGTCGGAATCGCGCGGTTTTCATACCGTAATGGACTGGGTTTTATTATTTCTTGTTTTACTTTAAAGGCTCCACTATAATCACATCAAGTTTGACGCTAGTATGTATTACCGTTTTTACGACAGATCAAAAACAAAAAGCGTTAAAAATATGTTCCTTGTATGGCGACCCCCCTTAATTTTCTTTTCCTTTTTGTGGTTTTTATTATTTGTTAGAATATCCGCCATAATAACACATATTCTGTGAAAATTTCAGCCGGCCACCTATTACGGTTGAAAAGTGCATCTTTAAAAGTGCCCTTTAAAAATCGGACAAATGGACGAACGGACAGACAAACAGACGGCGCGGCGTAGACTTAGTAAGAGGGCTTAGTACAGGCCGCTTAAGTGAGTTTGGCAAATGGGAACTCAAGGAGGAGAGATTCTGAGAGCAGCGGCCATAGTATAGTACCAATAAATTACAAATTTGAAAAAAACCCCGACCCCTTAAATATGAAACATAATTTCCGTTTAGTTTCTTAAATGAGTCAGGGGACCGCTAAGTAAATAACCGTGGAACTCAGAGTTTAATATTTTATTTACTTAGCGGTTCCCCGACTCCTTCAAGTAACTAAACGGAAATTATTTTTAATTATCTAAGGGGTCAGGGGTTTCTTAACACCCTCAGCGCCATGTGTATCATTTCTGATACACAGTGTTATAACCTTGTGTATCAGAAATGATACACACGACTAGTTTTGTCTTGCAATTTATGTATCAGAAATGAGCACACTTTTCATACATTGTGTATGGGGGAAAAAAAAGCTCTGGCCTAGGCGAGTTTCCCAGTACGTTTGGCCTGGAGATCTATTGATCAGATTATGAGTAATTTTAGATTGGAGTTTTCCTATGAAAAAAATCTATGAAAATCAAACATAAGTCAAATGAAAGAATGTTGAACAACTAACTAATGAATCGTATTGAAGCATTTTTGGCACATTAGGACTTCACACACAGAACATTTTGTGTAAACTTCTGCAGATCTCACCAACTTTCCATCCGTGTTATGGGCTGACATCACGGATGTTGTAGGTGATGTAGCCAACCGTGTCAGTTTTCATAAAGAAAAAACAAAGTTTGGGAAGCCCTGGCCCGGATAGTACAGGAAAGTGGAAGGCGTCACAAGCCGCAACCGTCTCCGTTTCTTGTTGTAGTTATTTAACTGTCAGCCTTTCCCTTGGGCCAGCTCGTTAAAATGCCTTCGTGCGATTACCGACGGGATCGTTGGCACGTCACGTGCGAGCTTTTTGAGCAATCCCGATTAATAGGAGCTGCGATGTAATTCCATTTCTATATGTACCTACTGTAGGCAAGAGTATAGCTTAGTGAATGAACAACGTCATGCCATGTGAGAAGACTACGGTTCGATTCCTAAATGCATGCGCCGAGTGAATTTGTAGAATTTTTCTAAAACTCATTAACAATACATAATTTTTTTTATGGTAACTGTCATGGTTGGTGACAGTTTCCATAAAAAAATTATTACTACAACAGACGTGATGTAGCCCATAACACCTTGGTGAACCAGATGCCATGTCAGTGCTTCCCTTTGATCGTGCCAGCTACTACAGTTTCGATCGACCTTTCATTCAGTGCGGTGGTACCAATCCAAGCGGGTTAAACCCTACCACCTGGTAAGGTAAGAAGATAAGACCTACAGTTTTACGTGGAATCCGAATCACGGTCAGCCTTCAACACGGTCGAACGGTCATCCATCCAAGTTGCGTTCGCGCCCAGGTGTGCTTACGATCACGAACGGCAGTCGACCGATCGCACTAGTGAGCTACCGAGGCTGACAAGCTTACTGATTTACATAAATTAATTTAGATTTACGTTATCCGGACGTTTCAGCTTCTTGTTACTATTTTTACTATTTGTTACTTGTTGTACTATCATGAATACTTTTTTATAGGTACCAATATTTGGTTCTAGTTATTTTTTTATATAAGGTCTTTCAAAATTAGTTAATAGTACGCCAAGGGGGGGGGGGGGGTTCTGTATCATATAGAGGGAGTAAAACCTATATAATTTTTTTTGGACCTTGGGTTTTGTTTTATGTAAAATATTTTTTTAAGTAGGTATGTATTTAAATAAAAAAATAGGTGGTTGATTTTTATAGCCTAATCGATTCAGTTTCATAACAGTAACAAAAAAGTCTTCATTACCATTATGATGTAACACGTGTAAGTTGGAAAAAGAAGTCAAATTCCTTCTATTCCATACTAATAAAACTAAAATTGTGGATTTTCACAATTTCTGAAAGAAAGATATCTATGTGTCGGAAGACTTTTTTGTTCCTGGCATGAAACTGAAACGATTAAGAAAATTTTTTTTTTACATTTTAAATTAACAAGTGATCTATTTCCGATACAGAACCCCCCCTTAGCGTACTATTAACTAATTTTGAAAGACCTTATATATTTTATTTATATTAGAAATAAAACAAACACATATTTTTTATGATATTTCGACTTATAGTCGACGACAGTGTTTTTTTGTACTATCGAACAATCTAACAAAGTGTTTCTATGGACAATGTTGACAGGAAGTGACATAAAATGCAAATTTTTTACCACCAAGTTAGTACATTATTAAACCATCAATAAATAAACAGACCAATTTTCAATGTCTTTATTTATCTATAAAACGGTTCTCATTTTCTTGCAAGTTTAACGTTCAAACGAATAAGAAATCATTCCGATAAATGCCACAATAAACAAATCGACAAGAGCTTTTGATAGCTCGACTGAGCACTTGAACAAACTAATTAAATAAACAGCCCATTCACAGCCAAAACACTATACATACATACGACAGCAGTGCGTACGAAAGGTCGACACTGTTCTATAAAATCCCTTAGAATACATTTTTAGGTTTCCGTATCCCGTACGGCCTTTTCGCCCCCCTTTTAACAAACCCCAGGCTGTACTTGGGAGGAAATAGATGAGCAGGAAGTGTGTTCCATATTTTCCCGGTTCTATGTGAATAAAAGACCTACAGAACCGTTTGGTGCGCATCCTCGGTATGTCGATTTTATAGGGGTGCCCAGTACGCGTAGTGCGGAGGTGGAATAGGGACGACAGAATCACGTTAAACAGCTGCTCCGAATATGCGCCGCCGTTTTGGGTCGATATCGGCCCTCTGGCGCGCGATAGGTTAATTATGTAACTACTTGTAAGATATTAACAAAATATTGTGACTTGTGAAAATTGTCACTTCCTCTTAATTAAGTCTTCTTCCTCTTAATTTAATTGAATTAGAACTGGCGAAATTTTAAGTGTAGGTTACCTAACTATAGATGAAATTATACATTAAATAATAAACAATGTTTTGCTAGTGCCAACTTGTAATAATTAACCAATACTACCGCTCACAAGAACATTATTATTTACAACATAATAAAGGTGAATACGAATCTGACTACTCTGCCTATTTACATTACCTACATCGTGTACCATCATCTGTAGTGATCCCGTGACTGTATACAGCCGAAAGTGACAATCGGATCCTCTTGTTTGGGGAGGAGCAGAGCTACGCGGGTCCCCCGCCCGCTCGCCGCTCGGCCGCCGGCATCACAAATTGTGTTTTAATTTTTAAATCTGTCAACACTGATTGGCGAAGTGAAGTGACAGATTTGGAGATTTGGAACCTCTTTATTTAGTTGCATGACATTTGGTTTAATTGTCTCGTTAATCTGGTAGCAGAGGCGAGAACACACGGGCGGGAAATACCTGGCGCCAATGATGAACTTATATGGTTAATTTAAACTAATAATAGTTGTTGGTATACCTGTTGTAAAATTTTACAACGTATGAAATTTTGGCTTGATCATTTGGCTTGTCAGGTGTTCAAAATAATTAAAACACACAAGCCCGAATATCTTTACGACAAGTTATGCTGGTCGCAAGATACTCGCATACCGAACTCGAGCAAGTGTGTTAGTGTGTACCTGCTAATGGTTCACGTCACGTCTCGGTCAGCTTTGAGGGTTGCTTTAAATATAGCGCGACCAAATGCTGGAACAACCTTCCGCCGCCAATTAGAGAAAAGATCAGCATTCCTGGGTTTAAGCGGGCGTGCAAGGCATGGCTTCTAGAGTCGCAACGGGCTAACCCTCGAGCCTGATCGGGATCGTGTTTTTAAATTTTTAAATTTATTTATTTTAATTGCTGTTTTGGTTGTTTTATTAATTGTATTGTTGTTTCTTGATTGTATTGTTTTTTATTGTATTGTTTATTGATCATTCATATGGCAGTTAGACTGTACCCTAACTTGTCACAATTTGTTTCATCATTTGTAAATCCAAATGTTCTTTTTTTCCCACTAGAAAAAGTATGTCGTGTTTTTAGTGTGTCTTATGTGCGTGTGATTGTTAAATAATTTTAAGTGGTGATAGCTGACGTTATTTTGCAATGTTGTATGCTTACGTGTGTTGGGACCAGCGGAAGATCAGCGCTGCGGCGCTCTCATCGCGAGGGAGCCGCGGCTTACAAGCTGAGCTGGCTCCCTTTTCCTCCTAGCCCATGTGTATAATGTACCTACTGTATTACTGATGTGAAGAGGAAATAAACGCTATTCTATTCTATTTTATTCTATTCTAAATATTTATGAAAGAAATAATTTAATTGACTCGCAATTTTAATATTTTAGGCGACATTGATATTCTCATGTTCTATATTTCAGAAAACCTGTTAACTGTGAACTGTGAACGTTGTTCACAGACAGACGGCTACGATTGGCAACGATTTACTGTAATGCTATTTTCTCAATGAACTTTCAACATATATACCTCAAAATACTTTTATTTTTGTAAGGACTAAATGGAATACTTTATTATTTTTTTTAGATTTATTGAGATTTACTTTCCGGAATAATCACCTCGTACAGACGGACGGACGGATAGACACCTGACCCACTTTAAAATGGTCCCTGCCAGCGTAGCTGGCTACGGAACTCTTAAATCACCAAGATTTTATGTATCTTAGTATCTCATGCTTATACAGGTTGTTGTAACGGCCAGTACATTAATTTGGCCAGCGCAATCCTCATGTTTTCCTGAGAGAAAAAAGTAAATAAAGTTTTTTTCTAAAGTTTTGTAGTTTTCAAGATATACATTTTTTTAATTTATGTTTTCGTCAAGTGTAATTTCACACACGCGGGGGAGGGTGCTGACGCGGGAACAGGGTCGGGGTAAAAAAACTCACGCCGCGCCCAGCCCCGCACATCTTCTCTCTCCGCGCACTCGTCTCTGCTCGCTCACCCACCGCGCGCCTTTCATTCCCATGTTCGTGCGGGACATTACATCTTTTTACACTAAATAAATCAATTAGTTTGTATGAAAACCGTAACTTTTTATTTAAGGGAATTCAAATGTAATGTACTGGCCGTCACAACACCCTGAATAAACGCCGCCATTGTACTTTGAAGTTTAATTTGCTAATAGCAAGTAAAATTAAACTGTTATTAAATTTAACTAGAATTAAATATTGTATTAAATATATTTTTTTATTGTAAATACTAAATGTTCATTTGAATGTCTTACATGACCATACCTTTATTATTTTGCCAACAACCTACACACTTTTTAGTTCCCGCAGTTATTGGCATAATAACTGCTATGAATGAATCTGCTGTCGCCAGAAAATTTCTCCCAGCGTGATCTCGCCACGAGAAGACGTTCCTTATGTGTTGGCAGTGTAAATAAAGTTTAATCATTACAAGTTAGTAGGCAACGATCGTTTAGTATGTCCACAGACCCGGAGAGAAATACTCTGAAACGTCATTAAACACACAACTTACATACTTTAGCTTGTTACCAACATTTGGTTGACATGCACTTAATTTGCAGCAGAAGATACTTATAATAATTTTTTGGGGTTCCGTATCCGGTACGGGACCCTATTACTAAGCCTACGCCGTCTGTCTGTCTGTCTGTCTGTCTGTCCGTCCGTCCGTCTGTCCGAGGGCTGTATCTCTTGAACCGTAATAGGTAGCCTGTTGAAATTTTCACAGAATATGTGTTATTATGGCGGATATAACAACAAATAATAAAAAGTAAAAAAATATCGGGGGTTCCCATAGAAGAAACGTGTGTATGCGCGCGCGCCATCTACCGAATAGAGTGTGAAGAATTTTAACTAATCGTGAAATTTAACTAATATGAAGCATTTCATAATACGCCATAGATGGCGTGTGTGGCCCTAACCATGACATGGCGATAAGGAACCCTCGGTGCGCGAGTTCGACTCGCACTTGGCCGGTTCGTTTTAGTTTTTTTATTAAATTAAAACTGAGTTAATGCTCCTTCTAAACATGTATTTCTATCGTCCACAGCCCTCGTCCGGTGCCAGTAATGCCTCTGCTTGCCCCCTTGTTCACTTGTAGGTCACGTAATTCGGTCTTTCTTCTGACACGCGCTTTAATTTGTTCTGATTTACTTGAAGCACTTAAGCACACACTTACGGAGGCTCTCCCTTTGACAATCAGATTGCATGCTTGTTGCTTGTGTACATAGATTAAAAAAAACGGCCAAGTGCGAGTCGGTCTCGCTCACCGAGGGTTCGGTGCCCCACGTAATTTTAGTATGTATTGTTTTACTTTAACACTATAATCACACCAAGTTTGACGCCTATTATAATATATCATGGTTTTTACGAAGGAGCAAAAACTAAAAACGTTGAAAAAAATAAACACTTCTTGTATGGAGACCTCTTAATTTTTTATTTGTTGTTTTTATTTGTTTTAATTTTTTGTAATTTGTTAGAATATCCGCCATAGTAACACATATTCTGCGAAATTCAACCGGCTACCTATTGCGGTTCAAAACATACTTTAAAAAGGTAGGACGGGCGACAGACGGCGGCGCGTAGGCTTAGTAACATCCAAGTTTTGAATTTCGAATCGTAATTGCGAGAACTCTTGAATGTTTACCGCACGCTTTCTTGTTGAAATTGGTCTTTTGAGAACGCGTGTCGTTTCTCAAAATCGTTCCTTTGTCGCACCGCTAAGGTGTGGAACTGTCTTCCGGCGAGTGTGTTTCCTGAATATTTTAACACGGGGAGCCTTCACACGTCATATTAACAAAGCCGATGCCCAATACAAATCACTCGGCCACCAGCTGCTTTTATTTATATAAAAGCTATCGAAAAGCTATGGAAGTAAAATTCATGCTCCTCGTAGCATAATTGCTAGGCCAAGCTCCTCAACCGTTAAGTAATCAAATTATTTACGTCTTAGTTTCATAATGCTCTTCCTTTCCAAGAATTGATCTATGAATACAAACTCGAAAATCGCTGTGAAACGATATACCTACCGGTGTACGACGGTTGGCCTGGCACTATCATCTCTCAGGTAGGCCTGCCCAGGCGCGGGTTCCGTCCTCTCGTCTCGTTGCCCTGTAACCGGAGACCTGGAGACTCATGCAGAAATTAACTCGAACAGCCGCCTCTTATTTTGGACTCCTGTCATACAATACGGGCTCCAGTGTTATAGAGATTTTTGCAAAAAAAATATTGGCGAACAGCTGGCGAAAGAATACCTGATGCATCCATTCCCTCGATAAAATAATATTTTCTGTAATGTTATCTGCACTAATATTATGAAGAGGTAATGTATAATTATAATGTAATGAAATGAAGGGAAGCACTGACATGGCACCTAGTTTACCCGGTGTTGTGGGCTGACATCACGGATGTTTTATAGGTGATCGGTGCCAACCTTGTCATTTAAAAAAAAAAATACGTTTTCTATCTCTACTTAATATATAATTCAGAAGTAGTACGTCGGTTGTCAGTTTGTTACTCGCATGTGACTAATGTAGACCTAGACTAGACTAGATATTTACTTAAAATTGTCTATCGAGACTATTTTCAGTAAAACGATGCAGATTATTTCATGATGTAACAATAAAACCAGCAATAGATATTAATAGATAGTAATAACAGAAAAAATTAAGTAAGAAAGAAAAGTTTTATTCAGTAAAAAATAGATTACAATTTATAACATAATAGCTTTTATTTCTTTCATATTATTATAAGTATTGATTGATTGTTCATTGATTTATTAGTCTTAAAAGTGACACATTATGCCCAAACAGTAGCTGGTCGGCCGTCTCGGGTCGAGACTCATACAGCCAACCTCCCGGGTGTGGAGTATTGGATGACACAACTGAAGAAAATAAAAAAAACCCCAGCAGCGTACAGCGCGCTTGGCTGACCCAGTGCGGTTCTCGGAACAACCTGCAATCTGCACGACGCGACGGCAGAATTATAGACGCAAGACTTGCTTGCTCCTGCGAGGGCTCCGTAGCCTTCAAATGGCAAGTTCAAATGTTTTGTTCGGTGAACAATTAAGGAAGCAGCGACGTCTCGTTGGCTACATCATCTACTACACCCGCAATGTCGGCCCATAACGCCTCGGTGAACTAGGTGCCGCGTCAGTGCTTTCCTTTGGTCGTGCCGGCTACACTGAACTGTACGGAAAACACCATTGAGTTAAGAGGATACCCATAGCTGGCTGCTTTGCATAGAACAAGGCCGTAAGTCGGTGTTGTTTTTTAATTTAAAAAAATTAATGGTAATAAAATTTATCTACAACAATAGAGTTCTGTACTTGTGGTTTAGTTATTTATCAGTGCAATAAAAATTTCGTTTTATTAATTAAATTTTGCGTCAGATGAAAAAAAGATTTCGGTATCCCGTACAGATTTTTTTTTATGGAAACTGACACGGTTGGCTACATCACGCACAACATCCGTGATGTCAGCCCATAACACCGGGTGAACTAGGTGCCATATCAGTGCTTCCCTTCGGTCGTGCCGGCTACACTGAACTGGACGGAAAACACAAACTATTTACATGGCCGTTTCGACCGTCGTTTCATTCAGTGCGGTGGTATCAACCCGGAAATGTAAAAATGTTTTAAAATATTATTATACTCAGTATAACTTCGAGGCCCTTCCCTTCCAAGGCAACAGATGGCGGCAGGCGCAAGCGCACACCGCGTAGGTATAATGCCTGCCGAGTGGCGACGCCGAGCGGGGTGTGTAAGCCGATCGCTCGCGGTGTGGGTTACCGCCGTTTACGTTCAGCGGTTTCGGAGTTTAGCCGCGTCTTAATTTTCTGCCTCATTTGATAGTACGCGGTGCTGGGTCTTTTGTGCGAAATTCAATTTTGAGATGCTCATTTTTTATTCCTTGAAAATATCAGTTACATAAATACTCTCATTTTGCGAAGGCAGGGAGGTGCTGCTACGGTAAGTGGGTAAATTATACATGTATTTAATATGCAATTTAAACCACAGCATGCTAAGAGCAAAAAAACCGGCCAAGCGCGAGTCGAACTCACGCACCGAGGGTTCCGTATCGCCATGTCATGTTCAGCGCCACCCACGCCATCTATGGCGTGTTTTATGAAATACTTCATATTAGTTAAAATTCATGATTAGTTACCACCTATCACACCACATCACCTCTACATATATACCACTTTGGCGAACTAGGTGCCATGTCAGTGCTTCCCTTCGGTCGTGCTGGGTACACTGAACTGGACGCAAATCTTACATAGCCGTTTCAACCGACTTTTTATTTAGTTTATTTTGGTTTATTTATTTCTACAGGTCCGATGCATGTGTTTATTTAAATTGTATTAAATTAACATAAATAATTCACTTTCGTTCGTATGTCTACATAGAGTTACCTAACGCTATGTTTGCCTGGGACACCCGACGGAGTAAGCAGCGACAACTTATCTTTTTTTTTTATGGAAACCGACACGGTTGGCTACATCACCTACAACAACCGTGATGTCAGCCCATAACACCGGGTGAACTTGGTGCCACGTCAGTGCTTTCCTTCGGTCGTGCCGGCTACACTGAACTGGACGGAAAACACAAACTATTTACATAGCCGTTTCGACCGACCTTTCATTCAGTGCGGTGGTACCAACCCAGGCGGGCTAAACCCTACCACCTAGTAATATAAGAAGGGAGTCATATCCCTTAGTCGCCTTTAACGACATACACGGGGAGAAATGCAGTGGGGCTATTCTTTTAAAGTACCGGCCCCACACGGTACAATTTAATTGACATAGGTTCATTTATCTGTTATAATAATATTCCACCGCTCTATTAACAGCAACTGAAACACGAACTCTGCATTGATCGCCCAAAAAACGACGTTCGAAATTCAAATGCTCGGCAAAAAAGACCCCTATTCTCCGCTAGAGTCGCGAGTGCGTATGAAAAGAGCGGTAAATGGCGGTGAATGCAAGAAGCGCAATATTTGGTTGTTCCGACAGTATTCAGACGTCAAAGAGCATTAGTTCCGCTTGTCTGTAGCCACCCTATGAGGGAGCTGGAAGCCGATGGCTCTCTCTGTCGTGATTTAGTGGTACGAAGGGATGGCAAATGTTTATTATATTAAATAAAAATAGATATGTGGAAAAAGATGTTTACGTTTACGCAATGGATTAGTAATGTATTCATGCATTTCATCATAGTAATTAATTGTCAAAAACATTTAAATTTATATTAACATTTATATTTACTGGAAGTGTATTATCAAGAAAAACATTTAATAGCGTTCCGTGCAAAATGACAGGCGACGGTGCTGCCACTCAAGTAAATAATATATATCTCCTAAACAAAGCCATAACTGGAAAAAAACAAGCCATGAAGCTGTAGTTGATTTTGATTATGATATTACTAAACTGTTTCCAGTATCTTAGAATATCAGAATCAAAATCAACTACAGCTTAATGGCTTGTTTTTTCCAGTTATGGCTTTGTTTAAGAGATATATATTATTTACTTGAGTGGCAGCACCGTCGCCTGCCATTTTGAACGGAACGCTCTTAAAAAATTAACAGTATAATTATAAATGAGCATTTAGTTATATAATTTATACATGGAACTCGTAATTTAAGTTTTTAACGGTATCCTTTATTAATATAAATTTCACAGTAATAAATTACAATTATTAAATAAACTTAAACTACCTATCAAATAAAATAAAAAACAATAACTAAAAACTACTAAAAACTAAAAAACTAACTACAAAATAAAATACAAACCTATAACCAATACAAAACTTAATAACCCTCCTCCAGGTGTGACGATGTGGGCACTCGTAATTACATCGATAGTATCATGTAAAATAAAATGTTTTGCGAAATAAAATCTGAGCTTAGAAATTATAAAATTAAATTCCGCAAGCACCTCCACTGAAATTCTTCATCCCAGTTAGAAAGGCTTGTACCGGCTTCGCACAAACAACACAAGGTTAAAATGAGCAAACAGGAGGCGTATAAAGAAGGCGGTGTCTTTGTTTAGTCCGACTCGGCGTCGCGGGGCGGGATGTTAGCATCCAAGGGTTAACTCGAGTGCTTTCGAAATTCGAACTTGGAATCACTCACGCTTGCTCGGATTTAAAAGGGATGGGTCGCTTTTGCAATAGTTGCTTTTTAGGGGGTTTTAATTTAGAATATCAACTGTTTTGTAAGTTTGATATTTTGAACGGATTGCTTTCATGCGGTTCTTTATGAGGATTTGATATGAAAAGTGATTTTAATAGTACACCTCTTATTATAGTCTCATTGTATTAATACAAGAAGCACTGAGATTATCTGAACGGTTGAACAAATTCACGATGTTAACAAGTACATCTTGTATTTGTCGGAACTATATGTGATCATGCCAGTACAAGGTACAACTGGTGAATTTAAAACAATAACTATTTTATTAGATTATATTCTTAGATTTAGAGGATTCTATACCTAAATAATAAATAACAAGAAATAATGTTTCACTAGCTTTTGTTCGCGATTCCGCGGCATTGTCGGACTTGAGTGTTATTAAATAGATACTTTACGCAAGGGTTGTCGTTCGTTGCTCAACATTTTTGAGAAATATTGCGGTAATTGGTACATAGAAACATCCCGAGATAATGACAGATTTCATTAAGAGTGTATACGTACTACCTCAGTGAAAGGGCGTGATAGGGCGATAAAGAATCGGTGAAATAACGAAGGGGACAGTCGTAGTATTCGATAATATTGTAATCGTAAATCTAAATTTAGAAGTTTTTTCGTTGTTTTAAATGAAAAAAAAAAAAATATTTTAAATGTAAAATCTATAAAAACTGCTTTATATACAGATCAGTTATCTTTTCATGATCTAATTTAAAGTATTTATTGAATAAATTAGCGCTTTTATTGACGGTTTGGAATCAATTTTGCTATTTTTTCCTATAGAGAAAATTTCATGTAATAATGTCTTCGCCATCTATATCTAGCGTTAGTACTTAACTGTACCATATATTTATTACAAAGGAATTGTTTCAGTATTGTTGATATAACAGAGGAACATGCCAAGCAATGTGAGTGAGGTAATATAGACTCTTAATGATAACTATATGAAAATCGGTCAGCCTCGGTAGCTCAGTGGTGCGGTGCTGGAGGCTGGCCGTGGTTCGGATTCCACGTAAAACTGTAGGTCCCTTCCCTTATTACCTCACTAGGTGGTAGGGTTTATCTCGCCCGGGTTAGTACCACCGCACTGAATGAAACGTCGGTCGAAACGGCTATGTAGGTAAAATAGTTCGTGTTTTCCGTCCAGTGCAGTGCAACCGACATGAAATGAAGGGAAGCACTGACATGGCACCAGTCGCGATTCCTGGTCCTGAATATTGGGTTGGCTCTGGCTAAGGAATTCTTTTTTTCATAATTTCATAACTTAGGCACCTACGCGTTAATTTATTTCTACCACAATGAGTTCAAAAACTGAAAGACGATTACGATATAGATAGTTTATAATATTTAGTTTAAATGATTTATTTTTCTCACTTACGATTAATTTGTCTGTAGATAGGTACCTACTGGTTGTGTCAAAGCAGTCGAGTTGCAGCCGACACCGACAACAGCGACGTCTCCTCTGGCACGACGACGACGAGACAGGCATACAAACTTGAATTGTTACATTTTATTTGTACACTCGTTTGTACATGAAGTCCACTCTTCGTTCCCAAGACAAGAAATTTTCGATGACTCGATCGTGAAAATCTTCTTTCTTCCTCAATTTTCTTAGCAACTCCTTTTCCACAGATAAGAGTGCCAAATTACTGAGCCTCTTTTGTCCTTGAGTGCTCCGTAGATAGCTCGGTAGGAGTTTGCCATTATAATTACCAATAAATCACTTTAATTTACAACACTGCACAGGATTCATTCATACAAAGTCCATACCTACATAACGGAATATATGCAGCTATCAACTCGCGACCGCGAGCCAATGCGCACACACACGCGCACACAACACACCTAGCCTAGCTCGCTATAATAGTCGCATCGCATCGCACGTCGCACAGCACAAGAATACTCGTCGTGTGGTCGCAGCGCGCACACACCCACACACGCAACACACACACCTAGCTCGCTCGCTAGTCGCTCTACTCGCTACCGCGTCACTAAATGCACTCCCCGCTGCGCCAACTCGAAAGGCTGAGCAGCGGGTCTGCACGGGACGGGGGGGACATTCGGCCGCTTCCGCCTTGTATGGAATACGATGGCGCTTCAAAATGTAGCCAACCGGCCAATGAATGCCTTGATGTGTCGTCATTCGTCGTCGCCTGCGTTTGACGCGCGCGAAATTTCAAATTATGTAACGGGTACGGGATTGACGTTTTATCTTATTAATCGTGGGTTGATATACCATATGATATAAATAATTTAACTCCGATATTTTTTCACATTTATTTTAGCTTGATACTTCTTTAATAATGGTGTCATTCATTTTATTTAGTTTGGCGGCGCCAACCTCGCCAACTGAAAGGAGTCGCCGCTGCATGGCACCTAGTTCACCCGGTGTTATGGGCTAACATTACTATGTTGTATGTGATGTAGCCAACCGTGTCAGTTTCCATAAAAAAACATCTATTCAGGCGTTTTTGAGTTTATCCGTTACAGGCGTTTGTTCGTTCAGAGCAGACGTCTGTATTGCATTTCATAACATTAGAGAAAACAAGTCGAAGGTTGTAAAACACACTGTGATAGGATAGATATATATAACCCATCATCATCTCGGTATAAACTTGTTCTATTTCTCTAGCCTTTGTTGCATCAATATTTACATTCAAAACAATCATCCCCCCAACACAAAATAAAACAAACACGCGCCTGCTTAAAAGTCGACACCTAAAAAACTTTTAAATATTTTCATTTCTTCTTTTTTTTTCCGAACGAGCCGTCGAATAATTTGCAAGTCACCGGCCGACATGTGGACGACTTCATTTCGAATTTGGAACAGGTTGATGCGCGCTTTTTTTCGTCGTTATCTTTTTAATCGAATTGATCATTAAATTGTAATTCATAACGGTCGCCGTTCTGTTTTTGTGCGCGCGCGCATCGTTGCTCGTTGCTCGCACGTCATTTGCGAATGGATTCCTGACTAATTGTTGCTGTGGCTGATGTGCACCTACTTGATTACATTTATTTCCATTATGGATACCTCTTTGATTTCTTAGTGTCGCCTTATCGTACTTAGATGGCGAAATTAATGCTTTTGGCATAATTTTCATTAATTTTTCACTAGCTCAAACTCCAATTCTACAATATGAAAATTTTTCTATTGTAAACAAGTGATTACCTTCCATTTTAGGGTTCCGTAAATAGATATCAATGGTTCCGTATTCGTCGTACGGGACCCGCGCCGTCTGTCTGTCTGTCTGTCCGTCTGTCCGAGGGCTGTATCTCTTGAACCGTAATAGGTAGCCTGTTGAAATTATCACAGAATATGTGTTATTATGGCCGTTATAACAAAAAATGATAATAACAATATAATAATAAGAAAAATTAAAAATTTCACGGTGGTCCATACAAGAACCTAAAAAGTGTATGCGCGGCATCTACCGAAAAGCGCTGTCCATGACATGGCGATACGGAACCCTCGGTGCGCGAGTTCGACTCGCACTTGGTCGGTTTTATTTATAGAAACTGACACGGTTGGCTACATCATCCACTGCATCCGTGATGTTAGCCCATAACACCTTGGTGAACTAGGTGTTATGTCAGTGCTTCTCTTCGGGCATGCCGTATACACTGAACTGGACGGAAAACACGAACTATTTACATAGCCGTTTCCACCGGCCTTTCATTCAGTGCGGTTGTACCAAAAGGTAAGAAGGGAAGGGAATTACAGTTTTACGTGGAATCGGAACCACGGTCAGCCTCCAACGGTCGAGTGGTTACCCATCCAAGCACTGACCGCGCCCAGGTGTGCTTATGATCACGACCGACAGTCGACCGACCGCACTACTGAGCTGCCGAGGATGACAGACCTACTGGACTATAGTAATTTTTTTGGAAGATGGAGTAAAGTGACGTTCGCCTGGCATTAGAGTGTTTCACATTTCACACAAATAGAGACTGCAATAATACTATCGACTTTTATCGATTGAATTATCTATAATGTAACTTGGAGTCCTGCCTGACATAAGTTTTAGGTAAGTACCGTGTGGGACCGGTACTTAAAAAGAATAGCCCTACGGCATCTCTCCCCGTGCATGTCTTAAAAGGCGAATACTTAAGGGACCAGGCCGAGATGCCGTGCTAAAGGGCGACAGGCTAGCCACCTCACACCTTGCCACGGTCCTTCCAACGAGTCGTGCAGCAGGTGGGTCTTCGTGCCTTACTTGCTGCTTGATAGTTATATTGTCCTAATATTTTGCCAAATGTTGTAATTTACAAGAGTAATGGTGGAATGGGGACGACGGAATCGCGTTAAACAGCTCCTTTGAACACTCCTCATGAAATAGACGCTTAGGGAGCCGACGTCCCTACGGATTTGCAGCGGTTCTAAACTTCTAAGTCGCGGGACAACCAACACAGGGTCATCCAAAAGTCGCACGGCACGACGCTGAATTGAGTCTAGCGGCGCAAGCTGATATTTTTTTTTTATTGACACCGCGACATATTAGTGGGGGATTTAGTGCGATAGTTTGTATGGACACCCTGCATTTTTACTTAGAAGGCTCATACTTGCAACAGTTGTTCCTTAGGTGCTCCTGAGTGGATTTCCACCGGTAGACATCGGGGGTCACCGCGGGGGTGGCGGGGGGAGGGGGTGGAAGTTTGCTTCTGCCGCGCTTCACTTTGTACCCTATTCCTTCAAAACTATAGGTATTAGGGCAAGTGTGATGTCATTTTCGGATAACTCAAGGATGACGGATTCATTTCTGGAAGAAACATTTTACCTTTCTTTACAAAAAAATATAAATATTAGGCAAAACTCACAAAACGTGAAAATATTTTTTTTAAATAAACGTCGTTTACTTTTGAACTACTAAAGATAAAGATAAATAAAAAATATTTGCTAAAAGCTGCATTTACCAGGATTACAAATATATAAATTTTATTGGGATGGAGTAATAATATGTGAGTGAAAAAAAAAATTCAAAACAGTGCGGTGTATTTACATTTTGAGGCTAACATAGCGAAAACAGTACCTAGGTGATACGTGATAATTATTATTATTATACATTTGTAAAATTATTGCTAATTAAACATTAAATTATTCACATACACACACACACACACCCTCAAATACACACACACATACCTACCTTACCCATGTTTGTGATTGCTACCTAAAGTAAATGCTTTATATTTATTACCATGTCGTCATTTTTTTATGGAAACTGACACGGTTGGCTACATCACCTACAACATCCGTGATGTCAGCCCATAACACCGGGTGAACTAGGTGCCATGTCATTGCTTCCCTTCATTTCACGCCGGCTACACTGAACTGGACGGAAAACACGAACTATTCGCATAGCCGTTTCGACCGAAGTTCTATAAATTTCATAAAGTTCTATTAACAGTTTATATTAGTTCTATAATTTTTTTTTCTGATTTAGCCATCTGCCATCGGAACTCTACCATAAGCAGATTATTTGTTGTTTGGGGTATGGCGTTTGAGGTGAGCCATCCATTGACGGCTCTCCCTTTTGGTTGTTAGTGTCGAAGATCTAGGGTCAACACTTGGTGTAGTTTCAGCCTTCCAGGGCCGGTGTGATCCAGGAGTGCCGTGGCCAGAATATTTGGGTGATTTTTTAGCCTCGTCTTGTATCTGGTACAATTCGACTGGATCTCAGCTTTTATGCTCGGCACTTTGAGATGCTCGTGTATGCCATCGTTTTTAGAGAACCATGGTGCGTTTGATATGTTTCGAAGCACTTTGTTTTGGAATCTCTGCAAGATCTCAATGTTACTGTTGCCCGCAGTGCCCCACAACTGTATGCCATATGTCCACACCGGCTTGATGACCGCTTTGTAGATGAGGAGTTTGTTGGATGTGCTCAGTTTAGAGGCTCTGCCTATCAGCCAGTGCAGTTTGTTGAGCCGTAGGTTCAGTTCCTGTCTTTTGCACCTGATGTCATCTTTGAATGTCTGCCTCCTATCTAAGTGCATTCCTACATAACGCACGGAGCTAGTGTGTGGTAGGGTTTCGCTTCCAAGTTTCACAGGAGGACAGTCGCCGACTCGACTATTAATTACTAATTAACTACTCTATTAATTTGTAGATTATTTATTAGGTAGGTACGTAGTAAGTACGTACCTATGCCTACTTACCTATATCCATTAGAGCCGAGGGGGCGGGGGATAGCTGCGGGGTGCGTATGATTTTAGTCGGCCCCCGCGCCGCACCGTACGTGCGCCGCCGCGCCGCCGCGTTTAAGAGCGTATATAAGCGAGCGTATAAGAGCGACAGTCTAAAAAATATAACCAGAGAAAAACGTGGCACTGGACAAAAAACACTGGTGTCTGCTACGGCCAAAATACCTAAAGGCTGGGGGAATTTCCTAAGGGACAATTCAAACAAAGAAGGACTGTTTCACTTGCTTTCAATACTCTGCCAATCCTACGAAAACGAAATTGAGAATGGGAAAGAAGTTTGCATCACGGATGGGCCAAATATTTTCACCAACATCACCCGTGCCCGTGACACACAGCGATTAGCCCCGTGTAATCATGAAGAGGCGGATACTCGCATGATGGGCTTAACAAAAATTATGCTACGTACTGTAGATACCGATGTCGTAGTGCTAGCAGTTGCACAGGTGCAAAAATTACCTCAGCTTGAAGAGCTGTGGGTGCACATAGGTACTGGAAAACACCACCAGTACCTTTCAGTCAGTCAGCGTGTAAGCGTCCACTGCTGGACATACGCCTCTCCAGTTTTCCTCCAGTCCTCCCGGCCTTCAGCGGTACGGAACCACTGCTTTCCGCCAGTAACTTTGCTGCCATGATATTGCGACTTCCATAAGTAAAGACTTAAATGTTTGCATTACCTATACCTATATTAAGTATAGACACAATAGATGCTTTATATTATAATGTAATTTTTTTACAGTACCACAGCGAGCGAGGGCCTTGCCTCTGTTTCATGCGTTTCTGGGCGTGACGCTGTCTCTTGCTTCAGCTGAAAAGGCAAGAAAAGTGCTTTTGAAGCATGGGAGGCCTTTCCCGCTTTAACTGAGAGTTTGGTGTCAGCGACTGAAGGGCGGCTCGAAAAGGCAATGACGACGATTGAAAAATACGTCGTTATTTTTTATGACATGTAGATTTACTAATATTTTTTTGAAGTGGATACTTCTTTGTTCGCCATATGGGCCCCCCTTTTCAGAACTTCTACGTTACTTCCGGAACGACTTTTTAATTAATATAACTAATATAAACTGTTAAAACTTTATGAAATTAATAGAACTTCGGTCGAAACGGCTATGTGAATAGTTCGTGTTTTCCGTCCAGTTCAGTGTAGCCGGCGCGAAATGAAGGGAAGCATTGACATGGCATCTAGTTCACCCGGTGTTATGGGCTTACATCACGGATGTTGTAGGTGATGTAGCCAACCGTGTCAGTTTCCAAAAATCTAAAATGACGACATGGTAATAATATAAAGCATTTACTTTAGGTAGCAATCACAAACATGGGTAAGGTAGGTATGTGTGTGTGTATGTGAGGGTGGGTGTGTGTGTATGTGAATAATTTTATGTTTAATTAGCAATAATTTTACAAATGTATAATAATAATAATTATCACGTATCACCTAGGTACTGTTTTCAATTCACTACGCATCTTAGCACGATGTTCGCCTCAAAATGTAAATACACGGCACTGTTTTGAAATTTTTTTCACTCACTTATTATTACGCCATCCCAATAAAATTTATATATTTGTAATCCTGGTAAATGCAGCTTTTAGCAAATATTTTTTATTTATCTTTATCTTTAGTAGTTCAAAAGTAAACGACGTTTATTTAAAAAAAATATTTTCATGTTTTGTGAGTTTTGCCTAATATTTATATTTTTTTTTTAGAAAGGCAAAATGTTTCTTCCATAAATGAATCCGTCGTCCTTGAGTTATCCGAAAATGACATCACACTTGCCCTAATACCTATAGTTTTGAAGGAATAGGGTACAAAGTGAAGCGCGGCAGAAGCAAACTTCCACCCCCTCCCCCCGCCACCCCCGCGGTGACCCCCGATGTCTACCGGTGGAAATCCACTCAGGAGCACCTAAGGAACAACTGTTGCAAGTATGAGCCTTCTAAGTAAAAATGCAGGGTATATCGCACTAAATCCTCCACTATATGCCTTCGTGCCACCCATAAGGTGTCTAACGACGCCCATGGACATTCGGCCGTATGCGGGGGTTGCGAATGCCATGCCGGCCTGACAGGTGGCCCATTCACGCCCCTCTTGAAGGACCCGAGACTGTACTTGGGGGGAAATATATGGGCAGGGAGAGCGTTCCAGAGTTTACCGGTTCTGTAGAGGAAAGATCTGCAGAATCGATTGGTACGCATCCGCGGTAAGTCCAGCGTGTGGGGATGCAATCCCTGCCCAGTGCGCGTGGTGCGAAGGTGGAAAGGGGACGGCGGGATTGCATTAAACACCTCCTCCGAGCACTCCCCATGGAATAAGCGATAGAACACACTTAGGGAGCCGACATCCCTACGGTGTTGCAGTGGATATTTAGCTGAGCCATCCCACAGGTGCGAGCAGTACTACAAGCAAGACCTAACCTGCGTTCATTATTTACATGTCAGGTACTGTAGATTCACCTACCTATATAGCCAGGTAAGTAGGTAGGTATATGTATATTATGTGCACAGGTATGTAAGGTACTCGTAGATAGATAGACAAAAGGTTGTATCTGTCCCGTGGCGCGTCTTTCTCTTGGCGCCAGCGGGCTTCCACTGACGTGACTGACACGACGCCCCATTCGCCTAGGCGACGCACAGACCTTCCTATTTGAGATAATAAACAAATAAAAAAAAAAATTAAATTATTTCACTTTAAGACATAGTCTTCAAGTGAACTTCATAAAATTGTAGATACATTCAGCAAGATTAATTAATTACAATATTTTTATATTTTATAGAGGCGCAATTTTATACGGAATTATGCGAAAAAATATGTTACGGAAATATGTTAATTTTATATCATGAAAGGTTCAAAAGTTCATAGAACAACAAAAAATCGTGTTTATTCTGAGGGAGCAATTAAAAGTTTTTAATTTTCAAGAGTTATTCTAAATTTTATTGCCGCATACACAAAATGTAATGTTACCTTGTGTGCCAACCCTACTCGTGGCTAAAGTGGTAAAGACTATAGACGTCTGTTTCGAGAGGCAATCGGCTCTGTAGAGGTCAGCGCCGCTTTTTCCCCATTCTGGGTTTGAGCAATTAATTTATAATAAAAATATAATAATATATAGCAATTAATTAATAATAAAAACTAGCCGCTTACGCGGTGGTACGGAACCCTCGGTGCGCGAGTCGGACTCGCACTTGGTCGGTCTTTTTTTTCAATAACTAAGTAGTCATTTAATGTGGTGAATAATAATTACATAATCACAGCCGCGTCTACGATATCTATAGCTCTACGTATCACGAGATCGCTTCATTGCGCTGTTTTGACGAGTCAGCGAGCGCTTGTAATGTTGGTTTTAAAACTTTTAATATATTTTTTTTATTATTTATTATCCATCGGCCGTCGCGTCGTCGTTGTAAGTGTTTTATACTTGTTAACCCGGCACATTGGTGGCGCAGACACGGAACGGACATTGGCTTAGCTGGTACCTACACACAAGCTTAGATTGTATTATTTGAAATATGAATAGATAAGTAATTATTTATTGGTGTAATTATAGGTATCTACGAGTACCTATACTTGTTTATGCTTAGTCAGTACTTCAGTAGTTAGTTAGGTACTTGGATGGGTGACCGCTCGACCGTTGGAGGCTGACCGTGGTTCGGATACCACGTAAAACTGTAGGTCCCTTCCCTTCTTACATTACTAGGTGGTAGGCTTTATCCCACCCGGGTTGCTACCACAGCACTTAATGAAACGTCGTCGGTCGAAACGGTAAATATTTCATGTTTTCCGTCCAGTGTCCAGTAACAGAATATTTAAAAATTTAAGAATTATTAACTGTCTAAAGCCGCGTCTCCTACGCATGTTTTTTCGAAACATTACACAAGAAACATTACTCAAAAACATTATTTCTCTATGGTTTTCATACATATGTGGGTGGCCACGCCCCAATGTTTCGATGTTTCTGTGTAATGTTTCGAAAAAAACATTCGCAGGAGACGCGGCTAATTATTTTCACTAATTATTTTTCCAAATTTAAAATTAAAATAATTTCTTCGTTGTCATATCTATGTGAAATACACATTTTATTTCGGCCTAGACGCAGTCATGTAATAAGCCCTCTGGTGGAAATTGATCCCGGGTAACGGTTGGTACAGTCAACTAATAAAGTGAAGACACAGAGACATAGAGAACCTTGTCACAAGCTCGCTAGATCGTCGCGTCAATTATTGTTTCATTCTTGAAGCGAAGCGTTTCGAACATCTATTGAGTGTGACAGGACCGTTCGGGTGTATCTCTAGTTTTGGAGCTGACTGTACACAAATATATCGAGTTGGAACAAAAAGCGCGACTCACGCTCGCTTCATCTCGCATTTTTTGTCTGAGGAATTAATTTCATATCGATAGATAAATAAATAAATAGTGGTATCGAGCCCTCCAGTAATTATGCTGTTAATAAGTACAGTCAATTCGTATTGGGATCTCTATTATGTTCTATGAGAAGAAAACTCCAGCCAAGTATGCTAGACGTAATCCTTCGAAACTTTTAAAAAATTAACTCGTCCCCCACTCATATAAACTTAAAACATGCAGCAGCTTGGCCTTCGGCCTCGCCATAATTTACTCTATCGAAACATGTTTCGATAGAGTACGAACTACGAACGAACGTTTTTCACACTGCATTCTGCTCGGCCTTTGGGCTTGCCCTCTCCGCCTTATATATACTTATTACAATAAAGTTTAGATAATATTTAAAGTTAAAAAATAGTTGTAGAAAGTTCGAAAAGGAAACAACAACTTTTTTTTAATATTTCCTATGCACGATCGTACAATACAAAATTTATGTCAAAATATGTATAGTCTGTTCACGTCTAGTTACAAGCACATGTACTGGCGAAAACGACCGTGCAGGCCATTCGAAACCTGAAATTCAATTCAAGAACTTCGAAATCGACATTTAAGACTTTAAACCCTGTAATTATTAGATCCCTGAATTTCAATACTTCGTAACCAGAAATTCAAGACAATCCTGAAATTCAAGACTTCGAAACCAGAAATTCAAGACAACCCTGAAATTCAAGACTTCATGAGATGACTCCACCGTACAGGCCGATGTTGGTACGTGGTCCAATGCGCGGGGGGAGGGGGAATCAATCGTCCGTCATTTGTTTGACGTTTCAATCAGTCAACTTATTGTTCGCTTTGCTTCGGCATTGTGCTGTGATAATTCTGGGAGATTGTGTTACCGATACACCGACGCATGCTCTGTTTGTTGGCTTTTTGTTTTCGTTTTGTTTTAGGACAGTGAAGTTTTTGTTGTAGCTGCGACGGTATTTTAAGAGCTCTGATGATCAAAGAATCTAAGACGATGGAACCGTCAACTCTTCGAACAGGCGAAAGTGGATAGTCTATAGTCTATCTATACCTACTCTGACTGTGTATGATTCCACTAATATTAGGACTATCTCACGAATATACAAGATTTATTTATTTATTTATTTATTTTAGACAGGCAGCCTAGGCTGATGCGTCTAAATCCAGTTAAACTTTGTTGTTTTTCTCATGATCTTGGGGTTTTTTTTATTTTTTTTTATTTAATTATCGTTCTTGAGCACTCTTTTTGAGATTATGTTTTATTTGTTAAATATTTATCTGGTCTATTTTTGAATTGGTTAGTACTAAGTGCGCTTATTACTTCCTCTGGAAGTTGGTTCCAGTCGTCCAACACTCTGTTTGTTATGAAATGTTTGCGAGTATTGCTGTTAAAGATTGTTCGACTTAGTTCCATGCTGTGGCCTCCAAGATGAACGTTTTGGTTCAATGTGAACAATAAGGCAAAAGATATATGGCTTAAGGCCGTGTCAACCCGTATTCACCCGTACTCCTCTTTCAAGGCGCAACTTTCGCTGATTGGAGTAGGATGCAACACAATCAATCAATCAAAAATTTAGTTTTTATTTTTTTATTCCAAAGCTACGGATCGAAACAAAAAAGTAAAAAGCTACGTATATAATATTCAACAAATAAAATATATTTTTTCCAAAGCCTTGATTTGATAACTAAATTCAGAGCCATGTTCATGATCTTTTTCTATCGAGCGAAGTTAATCAAATCGCATTTCAAAAAGCTATCGATCTGCGCTGATAGATGAAGTTTTACATAATATTAAAACTGAATCTGTCAGGTAAGTAATATTGGTGGTACACTTCTTGAAATTCGAGTCAGACGCAGTCTCACATCACTGAAGATTTCGGAATCAGATGATAATACCTAAATGTGTGTAGAAAGACGAAATTACTAATAATATGTCCACCTCTTTCGCGCTTGCTTACTCGCGTAGCTTCTGTTTGATGCATAAGGTGTGCATACCCTGCAATGTTTTTGTTTTTTTTTATGTAATCCGGCATCGGTGGCTGAGTTGGAGGGGCTAAAGCGCATGCTCCGACCAGCCAATATCACCTCCAAGAAGGTAGGTGCCATATCGGAGACTGCCCTGGATTGCTGGCTATACTGGACTAGAGGGGAACACAACCGAGGCTGCTATGCGGCAATCTTACATCCAGTACGGTGGTACCAACCCAGTCGGCTACAATTTGAGCCTACCACCTAGTAAGGGGCAAGGGAAGGGACCTACAGTGTTACACCGGATCTGAACGGTGAAGCAGCAGGTGTAGGTATGCACGTAAATTTTTTCGTCAGAAAAAACTCATTGGTACACGCCGACGGTATTCGAACCGCGGCCCTCTCGCATGAGAAGCCGATGCCCAAACCACTCGGCCACCCGCAAACAAGGCAAAATTTACGCAATGCGTTAAAAAGGTGTTTCTATTGTATTGGTTTCTTTGGCTCTGATAATCTTGATAGATCCTACTTACCTAACCACGTGCGGATTTTCACTCGGCCTGGTTTTGACTCGCGCTCAAAACTCAACTATCTTAAACCGGGTGTTTGATCATCATCATCATCATGGTCATCAAACACCCAATGTTCTTGAAACACCCTATTTCATTTTTTTCATTACATATTCCTACTAGCTTTAACCCGCGGCTTCGCTCACGTAAAGTTCTTATTTAAAAAGAAGAAAGTAAGTAAGCCCGCTACCGTACCTTTATTTCGGCGCGCGGAAAAATTCGGTTTGTATGAGAGCTACCTACGGTTTGTACATATGAGCTGTATCTTAGCATAACCAGAACTTAATTTTATTTACCTATCCTGTGTCACGTATAGTTAAATGTGCTTGTACTAAGTTTCACCGAATCCGTACCATCGGTTTAAGAGTTATGGAGGAACATACATACATAGTCTAC
This sequence comes from Nematopogon swammerdamellus, assembly GCA_946902875.1. Taxonomy (NCBI): domain Eukaryota; kingdom Metazoa; phylum Arthropoda; class Insecta; order Lepidoptera; family Adelidae; genus Nematopogon; species Nematopogon swammerdamellus. The sequence goes on from OX336345.1 coordinate 19,497,955, forward strand.
AAACTCAATATCTCACAACAAAACAAAGTAACTTAGTCCATGACCTGACCATCCCTTACAGATTAATTATTAGTATATTGAGTATTGATGATGGATAATTACTACAAGCAAACATTTTAGTGACAAAATTGGGCGAGCTTCTACGGGAAATTTCCGGATATAGGTAGCTAGCCGTTCCGCTTTTTTTTTTTTTTATTGATAGCGCGACATGTGGCATCGTTTCACCTACAAGTAGGCGTCTAACGATGCCCATGGACATTCTGTGATGCACGGGGATTGCGAATGCCATGCCGGCCTGACAGGAGCCTTTTCACGCCCCTTTTGAAAACCCCCAGGCTGTACTTGGGAGGAAATAGATGGGCAGGGAGAGCGTTCCACATTTTCCCGGTTCTGTGAATAAAAGACCTACAAAACGCTGGTGCGCATCCGTGGTAGGTCGATTGAATAGGGGTGCATCCCCTGCCCAGTACGCGTAGTGCGGAGGTGGAATGGGGACGGCGGAATCGCGTTAAAACAGCTCCTCCGAACACTCCCCATGGAATAGACGATAGAACACACTTAGGGAGCCGACGTCCCTACGGAGTTGCAGTGGTTCTAAGTCGCGGGACACCACAGGGTCACCTACTAGTCGCACGGCACGACGCTGGATTGAGTCTAGCGGCGCAAGCTGGTATTTAGCTGAGCCATCCCACAAGTGCGAGCAGTACTCCAAGCAGGACCTAACCTGTGTTTTGTACAACGTCAGTTTTTGGCCCGGCATGAAGTACCGTCGCACCTTGTTCAGTACACCCAGCTTTTTTGAGGCCTGCTTGGCCTTGCCCTCAATGTGACGCCGGAAGTTCAAGTCGTGCGACAGTTCGACACCGAGGACCCCGCTTCCTACCTCACACAAAAAATTGGCCTTGCCATTGTGAGGGGGAATTCGGCCATGAGTGTCATTGGCACCTCTCCGACATCTACTGCGATGGACGAGTTTTTTTACTTTTATTTGGTGCCGGCGAGGTGCTCGTGTGTTGTTTTTATTTATTTAGTTTATTATTATTTTATTTTTAATATTTCTTGGTACGTTTTAATATTTTTGTTTTAGATTTTATTTGTAGTTTTAGGTCATTTTAATTGGATAGGGAGTTTTAGTTTCTATTTAATTGTTTGTAATTAAATTAAATTAATTACAAGTACCTAGATTTGCAGCAATTTTTATTGAGATAAAGGTAAACCAGTAATCCAGTTACACAAACAAAAAAACGTCTGAATTGTTTCCTTCGCTGTCGCTCGTCTAAACTCGACAAGAGTGTAAATCTGGAATACAAAATGCGGATCGCTCCGTGCGTGCGTGAGTCTTGTAGAGAGGATGGAAATGCCAACTCAGCTGTCCGACGTTCCGGAGATGAGTCCGTGGACTGCCATATCTCGTGTGTCGATCGTGGACCGATAGTCGACGCACGATCGGACGTGTCCAGGATGGGGTTCCGGTCGAAAGTAACTTTTCGTTAGCCGATCTAAGCCGATACATTTTATTAAAAGCATTTTAAGGCCTGCAACTTATTTTAGAAGTTTCCCAATGTCATCGATTTTTTTTAACGTGATGATGTTACGTCTCATAAATTGATGAACACCGGCTGCACGCACGAAGAAGTGTAACGTTCCATCTAAACCTGTGTGTGCAAGCGAGAGCGCGATAGAGACCTGTGTGTGCAAGCGAGAGCGCGATAGAGAGGCATATACAATAGTAGGAAATACAAAATATTTTTCTCCGTCTTTTGCGAGCCTCGAACCCGCGGTCCCTGCCACCATCACTGACCAGACGTGTTATACACGCGGGCTATCGACCGTCTACTTATAGCTGCAAATTTTCTCAACAGTATGTGACAACAGTATGTGAATTTCATGGAGCGACATCTAGCGTCCACATCTAGCGTCAATATTAAATTAAATACTTCAGCCAGCGGTATACTTGATTTAGCAGTTAGGTAATTGTTGCAACTTTGAACATGTACATTTATTTATTTATTTTATTTTATTTTAAACTTTCAGAAACAAACAGTTACAAAATGAATACATAGTAAATTAACTCTAGACTAACACCTAAACCAGTAAAGTTTCTACAAATAATTTTAATCCTACAATTAATAATATCAACAAAACTTATAGATAATATATATATAGAAAGTGTATACATTTGTTTAAATTTGGACAAGAAAGGAAAACGAAAAAACGAAAAATAAAACATTGCGATTTAGAAAATTGTTGAGCAAGTGATACCAATGACCTATCGTATAATATTATAACAGAGTTTTTTGAATTGACCTAAACTAGTGTTAAAAATGTCGACACTGCAGAACAAATCATTATATGTCTTACAACTTCGATTTATGAATCTGTGCTCGCTATAATTACAATGACTTCTGTACAATGAGAATGTGTCAGTAGAACGTGTGTTTCTGATTGGACATCTAAATTTAATTTTATCCAATAAATACTGTGACTCGACAAATGAATTTATGATTTTGAAAAGAAAGGTAACATCTGTGATATGTCTTCTGTTAGCAAGAGAAGTAAGCGCGAAATTGTAGATGGCGTTATGTAGGTTTTTTAAATTTAATTAATAGTCGTTATTTTCTCATATTTTTTATTAGTTATTATCACATCTTCATCATGTACTTAAATTAATTTTACATGGTAAATATCCGCCGGAACTGATTTAATTTATGACATCATCACGTAAAACTATCGTCCGTAAACCAACTTTGTAAAGTTGGTTTGGACAACCAATTTTTTTTCTAGACACAATAAAAATTGGTTTATGTTTATGTCGGAAATAATTGACAGGAAGTTCTACACTATCTTGACCAAATTAAAATCTTTATGGAAACTGACACGGCTGGCTACATCACCTAATACCTCCGTGATGTCAGCCCATAATACCTTGATGAACTAGCTAGGTGAACTAACGTATGTATGTACCTACACATACACGTGCGTAACTGGTCATACATTAGTAGAAGCAATAGATGGATAGAAATCAGGAAATGTTCAACCAATTTGCTATGGAACGTAGCATTCCTACTTATCACTAAACTAATAATTAATTTGAAAAATTCGTAAATCGTAAAAGGGTTTAGATTTAGAGAGGTAAGTTCGATAGGTCGTTACGTCATCTATATACTTACCTATGCAAAAATGCAAATATGTACCTAAGATAATGCCTTTTTAATTTGATTTTATTTTGAAGAATTTATTTTTATGTGTAGGTATGGATGTACCTATCCTGAACATCGCCGACCGAAACTGAGCAGATCCGCTGATGTTTAATGTAAATACAGATTGTAGATAGGTTATTAGAAACGAAACTGCCACGTCGATGTCTTGTTCAGTGTCCGATCTACGAGCTGTCTCCTCCAGTCGGGTCCGGCGCGCCGCACACTGGTTCAAGTTGTATGGGGCTGCGGAAATAATCCAGTAACTTCTAAAATACTTAACATATTTCGATAATTTTTTTTTGCTGGTTTCGTAATTTATAAACACATTGATTATCAAAATATAATTTGGCAATTTTCAGAACATGTCATAAAAAAAAATTAAGTAACGATTTGCAGGTTTAGTAATTAATTCCGCTCAATTTATTTGCAGGAAATTGTGATAATAATAAGAACACCAACTCCTTAAATATTATCAAGCGGCCTCAATTGAGGCCTTCTCAAATCAAAAAGTCATAGAAAAGTGTAAAGTAATGCATAAAAAGGAATTTAAATTCAAACAATTAGCTGTTTGGCTTCGTCGCTAATAGGTACAATTTTCTTCTTTGGTTTTGGCCTTAGACTCGTTATTAGAGGATCAGAGGACAAGAGGATCATGTTCATCACATCTTCATTAGTCGCAATTCTGCTGCACTTCCTGGAATGAAGAAGCCGATAGCGTTTGTAGTTCTGCATACTGAGTTCCACCTTTGATTTAATTGAGCCACAAAACGTTTCTGCACTGCACTCACCACTGTTTCAATTTGAGATTCATTTAGAGTTGGGTACGTATTTTGGAAGTAAAGTCGTAGTTTTTGAAAATCACGATCACACTTGATTAGTTTACTGCACAAAACAGAGTAGGGGATCGCGACACTATCCATTTCGTGAAGGAGATGTTTACAAGTTGGAAAGTGGTTATTAAATGATTAAAAATTAAGGATAGTAATATAAATTGATCATTACATTAATGAGAAGGGGAAACCTCAAATTAGATTAGCAACATCCATTTTTTTTTATGGAAACTGACACGGTTGGCTTACATCACCTACAGCATCCATGATGTCAGCTTATAACACCGGGTAAACTTGGTGCCACGTCAGTGCCTCCCCTCGGTAGTGACGGCTACACTGAACTGGACGGAAAACACAAACTATTTACATAGCCGTTTCGACCCACCTTTCATTCAGTGCGGTGGTACCAACCCGGGCGGGTTAAACCCTACCACCTAGTAATATAAGAAGAGAGTCATATCCCTTAGTCACCTTTTACGACATACACGGGGAGAGATGCAGTGGGGCTATTTTTTTAAAGTACCGGCCCCACACGGTACTAAACTTCCAGCCAACATTACAAATATTTCGATGCGTCCAATCCAACTGACTAAATTATGCACTAGCTGTGCCCGCGGCTCCGCCCGCTCTCATATTTCACTTCTCTGCTAACCTCATAAGCCATTTAGCGTGATAGTAAGTAGCCTATAGTTGATGGGAAGAATCAAGCTATCCGTAGAATTTTTTTATTATTTTTTTTAGACGTTAATTAGGTACTAATGTGCGCTAATGATTGCGCGCAGTTTCACTAATCACTTACCTGGTGCATTCAAAGTGCGATTACTCCCAAAGTGCAAAAAAGTAGCAGCTGAAACTTATAGATCTGATCGACGAAGGTATAGAGTATATTTTAATATGCATCCGAGCACGTAGGCAAATGTAGCTAAACTTGTAGCTCTAGGAGTTTGTATTTTATTTCACATTTTTTGGGGATATATTTGAAATTTATTTTGGAAGAGGAGAATTCATGATTACAATTTTTTTTTATATTTTAAGGAAGATAATGCTTAGGCACTTAATAATAAATAATAAAAGTATTTGTGTAATAATTAATAAGATGTACAAAAAATAAAATTCTTATTGATCATAAATCTTAAATAACGCTGCAAATAAAGTGAGCAACTTTGAGCGTTTATCCTGCAATGTGTAAAGAGTTTAAAAATAAAATTAATACTGTTCAGTAAGCACTAGTTATCTGACTATATGAAAATGCTATAGCAGATATCGTGTATTCAATTTTGTAAATTTGAATTATTTCCGCCCATAAACCATAGTGCGCCGTCTCCGCATGACTCGGGAGAATGGTAGGAAGTGAGCTGGCGGCAGCCGCGTTGTAATTAACAAGATAGTTAGTTACAAATGTAAAAATATTGTGTTTATTTTTAATTTAGATTTTGATTACAGTGCTGCAATGTCTTACAAATTAATTACCTTCTATAATCTTAGAACAGAAGGATGGATCAATCAAATCATAGAACAACAAACATTGTGGTTATTTCCTTCTGGCCGACGGCTCCGCTCGCGTGATATTCCGAAGCTTAGTTAGAAAGTTTATCATCTAACTTTGTGTAAAATTTCAGTTTATCAAAGTACACAACCAACTGAATTTAATAATACCCAGAAGGGGAAATATTCCGTGGATTTGAGATTTATACCTATTGAAGAACTAATAAAGTTAATTAAATATTTTTTTGTTATTTTAAAGCACAGTATAAAGTTAGAAAATCACTTATTCATTTAAACATATATATACGTACCTGTAATACATTTTTGTAGGAAATTTAATCGGAACAATACAATAATTTATTGAAACAATTGCACAATGGTTAAAAACACAAATAGTTGCGGTACAAATTGTATTGTTACAAGGCAAACTAAATATACATTCAAATGTACCATCAAAATTAACTATCGACTACTTAACAATAATGCCTTCAAGAAGAGAATAGTCACGATAAACAAATAAATATCCCGTCCGTTAGAGCTATTATGCAGGTACCTACCTCGAGAGATCTATCAGAGAAACTGTGTTTAGTTGTCCGCAGGGGTTCATTAATACATTCGAATGTATTACCAATTATTATTCACTCGACGCAGCGATTTGATGGATCCCCGTACTATGCAACGCTTGGCGATATCGCTGTAAAATTTTTAGGTTTCCGTATCCCGTACGGAAGCCTATTACTAAGCCTACGCCGTCTGAATGTCTGTCTGTCGGTCTGTCTGTCTGTCCTACTGCTGTATCTCTGGAACCGTAATAGGTATCCTGTTGAATTTTTTACAGAATATGCGTTATTATGCCGAATATAACAACTTATAAAAAAAATTGAAAAATAAAAAAACGAAGGGGTTCCCGTACAAGAAACGTGTATTTTTTCAATGATTTTTTTTTTGTGGTGCGGAAACCTCGGTGCGCGAGTCCGACTCGCACTTGGCCGGTTTTTTACCCACGATGAAACGGAGATGGTACATTTTATAAAAGCTGATTTCCTAATTAGATGTCAACAGTAAGCAAAAACTGGGCAAGTGCGAGTCGCATTCGCGCACCGAGGTCTCCGTATCAGCACGTAATTGGCCGGTTTTTATTATTTGTTGTTATATTTTAGAGATTGCACTATAATTACACCAAGTTTGACGCTTGTATGTATTGCCGTTTTACCGATCGAGCAAACACAAAAAATAAGTTAAAAAAGAAACACATTTCTTGTGTGAGGGCTTAACTTTTTACTTTTTTTTTAATATTTGTTATCCGCCATGTAATTGGATATCGGCCATAATTCTGTGAAAATTCTAACAATATTCCATAATTTCATGACCTTCGTGCGGAAATAAAGAGCAAAATAATGCCAAAACACCGCGAAGACTTTCACGTTCAATTTTCGTGAATGTCGTATCGGCCTGCTAAAGTGTATCGAGTCTCGAGATGGGTCGCGAGTGTGTGGTGGGGGGAATGTGTCGGACGGCACGGGGGGGCGTGACAGTCGTGTCGTGAAGCGATGACGTCCGATAAGGGGTAACGTCTCAATCCGCGCATCGGTCCCCGGACTTGTGGAACGCGTGGAGTCGGGATTGCTCACGCGGTGGCTTGTAAAAATTTGGATTTGTGAAATGTCTTTGTTTCATTTGTTGTAAACATACGTAGGTACATACCTAAGCTTGTTTCCCAATGCGCCACGTCTTCGCGCGCCACGGATCTGTCAGATCGACTAGGCATCTACACTGCCCATTATTTGAGGTAAGTGCGCTCAAAGAGAGTCAAAGACCTCAAATAATCAGCTGTTTAGGTACCTAGTGGCACGTTTTCATCTTTAGGATATAGACATGCTTTGTCAAATTTCTCGAAATATTGTTTTTAGGGTTCCGTATCCGGTACATTACTAAGCCTACGCCGTCTGTCTGTCTGTCGGTCTGTCCGTCCGTCCGTCTGTCTTTCCGTCCGTCCGTCTGTCTGTCCGAGGGCTGTATCTCTTCAACAGTAATGCAGCCGCAGCCACGGGGCAGCCCGTTGAAATTTTCACAGAATATGTGTTATTATGGCCGATATAACAACAAATAATAAAAATAAGAAAAAGTAAAAAATTCACGAGGGTTCCCATAGAAGAAACCAAAAAGTGTATGCGCGCGCGCCATCTACCGAATAGATTATGAAGCATTTCAACTAATCATGACATTTAACTAATATGAAGCATTTCATAACACGCCATCTAGAACCCTCGGTGCGCGAGTTCGACTCGCACTTGGCCGGTTTTTTTTTCTTAACATGTTAATTATGATGGGTATGTGTCCCTGCACAAAATATTTGCAGTTAGTATGGAAACACCTTCGTTATATAGATATTTAGAAGAAGGATTAGACTCAACTCAGCAGATCTGATTCGGAGAAAATGCGAACAGCCCCTGTACCGGCGTTACTCACTCGCCGGTGTGAGTATGAGAAACGATCTCACTCAACCAATCAGAAGGCGTTCGGTGAGGCATCCGGCCCGGCTATTGGTTGAAATATGCGAGTAGTTAGCGAGTGAGTTAACGCCGGTAGACCCCCAGGGCTGCGTGCAAAGCTATAAAAAACCGCCATCCTATTCGTCGATAAAAATAAGTTATATTGTTTCTATCGTTGCAGCACACAGCCACTCCACTCACCGCTTGCTGTCGCGTCGATCCGTGTTGCTGCATCGAACCCCGCGCCATGACTGTGCAGTCCGCTGGCGCCTCCACCGCGCCACCTTGCCGCCACGAAGCCGCCAGAGCGTTCGCTCCCACACAATTACGCACCACTTCAACTTGGCATTCGCCTAGTCCGAGCGGGGATTATGATGTGATGAGTGACTTATGTGGTTCATTTTCAGTCAAATGTGGTGATAAGTATGCGATAGGTACTAGATTGGTTTTTTTTATAGAAACCGACACGGTTGGCTACATCACCTACCTACAACATCCGTGATGTCAGCCCATAACACCGAGTGAACTAGGTGCCATAACAGGGCTTCCCATTCATTTCATGTCGGCTACACTGAACTGGACGGTAAACACGAACTATTTACATAGCCGTTTCGACCGAAGACGTTTCGCTCAGTGCGGTGGTAGCAACCCGGGCGGGATAAACCCTGTACCACTTAGTAAGGTAAGAAAGGAAGGGACCTACAGTCTTACGTGGAATCCGAACCACGGTCAGCCTCCAACCACCGCACAGCGGAAGGTCGATCGAAAGTGATCCGTATTTTCAATGATATTATATGTTAAAAAGGAGGTAGATAGGTTATACGAGCTCCCAAAGACCACTGTCCTGTTTGAAGTTAGTCGCGCACCAACTACGCACGCGTTCAGACGTGCGCTCCTTCCTAAGTAGTTATCAGTTATACCAACCGCCACATAACTTGAATTGAAGACTATTCGAGTCGGCGCATCACTTTATAGTTCTTTCTGTCAACGTTTCAAGTTCGTGCCGTGTGTGAGCACCGAATGTCGTATAGACAACGTATCTTTCTTAAAATATCATTGCGTATTTTCGGTTCCCACCACGACCACGTTGTAGTTGCATTATTTGCTTCCGTGAACTGTACTTCACTTAATAGCAATCTCGATTTGAGAAATCATCAAAAGTTATCTTTGCAATTAATCGCGCAACATTCTCCACCCCCTCGAACAAGTCGCCAAATTACATCAAAACATTTCCCTCCACAAAAAAAAAACGCGTGATTAATGGACGAACTAATAAATATATTTAATACGAAATCATCAGTCCGTCTGTCTGTGTACCCTCAACAACATAATGACGGGTTTTTGTACCTAGAGGGCTTCCGTATAATGACGGCGAAGCGTTTTTTTTTTAATGTTATTTTTTACAACACTTTAGTGTAGCCTCTTTCAATAATGAGTGGTTTTTTTTTAGGTTTTTTTGCTCGCGACCGCTGAGTAAAGGTGCGCTGGATGCTTCGTGTGGAATTGATGCTGATCGATTCGTAGAATCGGATTCAGAGCTTGGAATACGCGATTGAGTCCTTTTACCGTAAAATCCGGCTTTTCCTTTCGTATTAATCAATACATCCTTCCTTACCTATAATAAAATCCAACGTCTGCTTTCTGTCCGTCTGAGTGTCTGTCTGTCCGCTTATAACTCGAGAACCACTGAACCGATTTTAATAAAAAAAAATTCTACGAATAGCTTGATTCTTCCCATTAACTATAGGCTACTTACTATCACGCTAAATAGCTTATGAGGTTAGCAGTGAAGTGAAATATGAGAGCGGGCGGAGCCGCGGGCACAGCTTGTAATATTATAATAATATGCAAACCGTAGCGCGACTCAAAAAGGTTCATTGCTAAAATCGCGGGTAAAAGCTAGAGTTATACCTATATAAATACTTAAATCACTGACATGGCACCTAAGCTAGTTATATATAAACACTTATATAACTGACATGGCATCTAGTTCACCCGGTGCTATGGGCTGACATCACGGATGTTATAGGTGATGTGGCCAATCGTGTCAGTTTACATAAAAAAAAATACTGAAGTAGTTGTTTAACTGTAAGTAGTAAGTTACATACCACACGCTGTATACCAACAATCGGAGTGAGCAGAGTAATCGGTGTTGTGCTGTCCTTTCACCGAGCCATGCAGCAGGTGGGTCTTGGTGCCTTACTTGCCGCTTGATAGTCATCTTGTCTTATTATACATGTCTAAACGTGGTGGTCGGTGTTGTGCTGTAATTTACAAAAGTACTTGCAGCACAACACCGATTACTGTGCTTACTCCGATTTTAGGGATACAGCGTGTGGTATGTATGAATGTATGTATCATTTTCATACATGTACCGAACCGAGCACTCAGAATTCTTGAGAAACGGAGAAATTATCTGAAAGAAGCACTGACCCTAATTTATTCATTAACAGCTTTTGCCCGCAACATCGCTCGCGTGAAATTCGTTTATTTCGGCGCGCGCGGAACAATTCGGTTTGCATTAGAGCCACATGTTAGCGTAACCGGAACTGAATTTTATTTAGCCTATCCTGTGTCCCGTATAGTTAATTAAATGTGCTTGTAGTAAGTTTCATCAAATTCCAATGGTCCGGTCGGTTTAAGCGTTATGGAGGAACATACATACATTCGTACAGAAATGATTTCTAAAAATCGTCAATTTAGTTTTAGTATCATACCATAGAGTCTACAATTGAATTATTTAATAAATAAATCAAAGTAACTTAGTCCATGACGATCCCTTACACATTTATTATTAGTAGTTTTGACTAGTAAGTTCGTCTTAAGCCGGGTCTCCTGCGAATGTCTTTTACGAAACATTTACACAGAAACATCGAAACATTGGGGCGTGGCCATACACATTTGTATGAAAACCATAGAGAAATTATTTTTTTATTTTTTTTTTTTATTGAAACTTGACACGTTTGGCTACATCACCTACAACATCCGTGATGTCAGCCCATAACACCGGGCGAACTTGGTGCCACGTCAGTGCTTCCCTTCGGTCGTACCGGCTACACTGAACTGGACGGAAAACACAAACTATTTACATAGCCGTTTCGACCGACCTTTCATTCAGTGCGGTGGTAGCAACCCGGGCGGGTTAAACCCTACCACCTAGTAATATAAGAAGGGAGTCATATCCCTTAGTCGCCTTTTACGACATACACGGGGAGAGATGCAGTGGGGCTATTCTTTTAAAGTACCGGCCCCACACGGTACATAATGTTTTTGTTTCATGTTTTTTGTGTATTGTTTCGAAAAAACATGCGCAGGAGACCCGGCTTTATTACGATCTTACCACGCAAAGTCGTTCTCACAAAATGAGCTTTTATTGCAGGTGCAAATGTACTCTAATTACCAATCGTAATGAAGGCTATAAGCTTAGGCTATTTGGGTAATGTGAAAACATGATGAACACCCGTCCGTGCACCGGAAATAGTGCATCGGAAAACTAGCGCCGCTCCGCCGCCGCCTCGCGTGCCGCCCACGGCTGCCCGCCCAAAGGCGCGCCGCCCAAACCATGGAAGTATACGCATAGAGGAGTGATACACTCGTCGAGAAGAAATTAAGTACAACGACAAATTACTAACACAGGTGATTTTGGAAATTATACATATTTTGCGAATTAAAAAGTAATAATAATTTACTTTTACTTACTTAAGTGAGTCGGGGGACCGATAAGTAAATAGCGCAGCTCTGAGTTTTTATATTTTAGTGAACTAGGTGCCATGTCAGTGTTTTCCTTCATTTCATTTCGGCAACACTGAACTGGACGGAAAACGCGAACTAAGTACATAGCCGTTTCGACCGACGTTTCATTCAGTATGGTGGTACCAACCCGGGCAGATTTAACCCTACCGCATCTAGTAAGGTATGAAGGGAAGGGACCTACAGTTTTACGTGGAATCCGAACCACGCTCAGCCTCCAACGGACAGCGGGTTTTTTAAATTTGTATTTCAACTTTTATTTCAAGCTTTAAAAATTTAAAAGGCACATCCAAATCGGTCCATCCGTGAGACGTATTTTTCTTATTACTTCATAATTACTTTATTACTTAATTATTATCATAGCAAGAACCATCCCGGTTAAAAAAAACTTTCTAAAAATAAAATTAACGCATCTAATTACAAATTTTGTCAGCCTCGATAGCTCAGTGGTGCAGACAGTCAACTGTCGCTATTGAATGTTAAGCAACGCTGGGTGCGGTCAGTACTTGGATGGGTGACCGCTGACCGTTGGAGGCCGACCGAGGTTCGGATTCCTCGTAAAACTGTAGGTCCCTTCCCTCCTAATCTTACTTGGTGGTAGGGTTTAACCCGCCCGGGTTGGTACCACCGCACTGAATGAAACGTCGGTTAAAACGGCTATGTAAATAGTTTGTGTTTTCAGACCAGTTCAGTGTAGCCGGCACGATCAAAGGGGGAAGCACTGACATGGCACCTAGTTCACCCGGTGTTATGGGCTGACATCACGGACGTTGTAGGTGATGTAGCCAACCGTGTCAGTTTCCATAAAAAAAAAATCTAAATCGGTCCATCCGTTTGGGAGCTACGATGCCACAGACAGACACACAGATACACATACAGACAGCACACAGACATACGGAGGCGTCAAACTTATTCTTTAGTCTTTATTCATCATTCGTACGGTAGGGTAGTACACTACGCTTGAAATTGTCCTGTTTAGTTTTTACAATCCGGTTCGATTACACCCACAAAGCCAGATACTTTGCAGGGTTCTTTTTTTAACGTCTTCGATTACAATACATTGTGACTAGCTACACAGTAGACACCGCTTACAGTGTTAAGATATGGTTTGAGAGCTAGAATAGCTATAATTTAAGCTTGATAAATTCTGACCACATAAACCTACAAACCTACAAACACCCTATATATAACCTATATAACACCCCTCCTTTTGCGTCGGTGGTGGTGGTTAAAAAGGATGTTCCGCGAGAGGTACGTAGGTAACTATATCGCAGCAAGAATTTCTCAGTCAGGTTACTATTCAAGTCAAAGACATGAAGTTTGCGAGCCGTCTTCACTCCGTTCAATGCTTTAATGGCGAGCCACATTCGATTCGTCATGTCAGTGCCACACAATACAGTGTAGACGAAACGGAATCCATCACAGTTGACCACAAAATAAACCACAATCTTCACTCAACACCCACCTACACTTCAACTTGTCGAGTCATGCGTCAGATGCATTAGGGATTCTATGGACAAGGATCTTTAGCCTTTTAGAAGATTATGACCTCAATTAATTAACAACTTGGGTGATTCATAGTAGCTGACTTGTAGAAATTACTTCTCGTGAGCGCGCAAAAACGAAAGGATTTTATTTCTTACTTATATTTACTTAAATATTTTATGAATTTTTAGGAAACAGACAGTCCTGTTTACAAAGAAATGAATACATTAAAGAGTTTTTTATTTTTTTTATTTTTATGGAAACTGACACGGTTGGCTACATCACCTACAACATCCGTGATGTCAGCCCACAACACGTCCCCATTTCATGTCGGCTACACTGAACTGGACGGAAAACACGAACTATTTACATAGCCGTTTCGACCGACCTTTCATTCAGTGCGGTGGTACCAACCCGGGCGGGATAAACCCTACCACCTAGTAATATAAGAAGGGAGTCATATCCCTTAGTCGCCTTTTACGACATACATACGGATAGATGCAGTGGGGCTATTCTTTTAAAGTACAGGTCTGTTAACCAAAGCTGGCGCGTGCACAGTACTTACACCAATGCAATTCTGCAAGTGCGAGTGAGACAGATCGGGTTTTCGTGATGCGTATGCCCCGATCTGTCTCACTCGCACTTGCACAATTGCATTGGTGTGAGTACTGTGTACGCGCCAGCTTTGGTTAACCGACCTGTACCGGCCCCACACGGTACGACACCTCATATGTTTTAAAATTCATCAGGCCATATGCATGCTACGGCGCGTGCATGACATAGAAATAGACAGACATACATACTCGAAAAACATTATGCTTCTATTTGCTTCGCGCAGTCGGGTAAAAAAACTTTCAAAAGATAGGTAGGTACCACAGAGCATCAAATACCTACCGCGCGCGCCCCCTACTAGAGACGCCCTAAGCGATAATATTTGAAACCCAAAAACTACACGCAGTGCTGCTAGCGCTTCGTATGTGTGTGTGTGTGTGTGTGCTAGTATCGACACTACACACAAAGAGGAGCAAGTTAGGCACACGCACAAAACAAATGCACACGCACAACACACATATGTAAGTCATAGGCCACGCCCACAGGCTTCAACGGCGTTGTAGATAAATCGCGCTCAGGGCGCCTCTAGGAAGGGCGCGCGCATTTGATGCTCTGTGGTAGGTGCAGAAGAAATAAACAAACGAAGTACTTACGCTACTGTTCTCTTGTTTCTGTGTGAAGTATTGTTAATTTCTATTGCTCTTCTGTATGTTATCTTCTTGTCTTCTGTAACTCTGTTAGTGTTTCTGTGTGCAATAAAGTATTTCTATTCTATTCTAACTACCTACCTCCCAAATTCGCTATTTTTGCAGAGTTACCAAAATGAGACGTTACAATAAAGCGTTACACGCACAAAAGCTCTCAGTGAACATGGAGGGCGGAGCGGAGGCGCAGTGCGGGGCTACCGATGAGACAGAGAGTAGGCTAGATGGGCGATACGTGACGTAAGAGAGCTCGCAGGAGCGTCCTCTTTTTTTTATGTAATCCGGTATGGCTGAGTCAGAGGGGCCAAAGCGCATGCTCCGACCAGTCAATATCACCTCCGAGAAGGTAGGTGCCGTACCGGACACTTCCCTGGATTGCTGGCTATACTGGACTAGAGGAGAACATAACCGAGGCTGCTATGCGGTCATCTTACATGCAGTACGGTGGTACCAACCCAGTCGGCTGCAATTTACCCTATCGCCTAGTAAGGTCCAAGGGAAGGGACCTACAGTTTTACACCGGTTCCGAACGGTGAAGTAGCAGGTGTACCGTGTAGGTCCACGTAAATTTTTTCGTCAGAAAAAAACTCATTGTTGCACGCCGACCGGATTCGAACCGCGGACCTCTCGCATGAGAAGCCGATGCCCAAACCACTCGGCCACCAGCCGCTTATGGGAACGCGGTGTCGCCAAATTCCCACCAATAAATTTAAGGCAATGCGCACACAGCGATTCGCAGTCACTGAGCGATCGCAATTCGCCGAACAGAGTTAATACCATAATAAAAATCTGTTCAATAAATATATTCAATACAATAGTTCAACAGCATACATGCGTTTGTGGGTCTAGAGTAGAGTGAAATGGCAGGCACGGATTACACTGTAATAGAAGCGCCGGCCGCATTCCGCGTCATAGCATGCTTAATGACATCTTCAGACGGGCATTTGCATCTGCTGGTGTACCAGCTGTTTTAGAGCCTAATATCAGCCGAGACGACGGAAAACGCGCAGACGGGATGACATTAATACCATGGTCAGAAGGTAAAACTCTCGTCTGGGATGTGACTTGCGTAGACACCCTGGCTCCATCACACGTCATCAAGTCTTTGAGAGAAGCTGGTTCTGCTTCTGAGGCCGCTGCCCGTCTGAAGATAAACAAGTACCAAAGCATTGTCAACCAAAACTATTTGTTTATTCCGCTAGCTTTCGAAACCTACGGCCCGTGGTGCAAGGCTTCAAAATCACTTGTGCATATTTTAGGTAAAAAAATTGGGGAAACAACCAGCGTTCAAAATTCGGAAAAGTTTTTAAGGGAGAGAATAAGCTTCGCTGTGCAGAGAGGGAATGCTGCGAGCGTTATGGGCACATTCCCGACATGCCGAACTCTAGAGAAGCTTTTTTATGTTTATTAGGTAGTTCTTATTGTATTTTAATTTAACTTATTATTATTAAATAAATTATTCGTTTGTTAGGCCATTTCCATGATTTTATTTTTTTTATTTTTGCATTGCGCTTATTACTAGCTCCGGCGGTGTTGAATGATAAAAAAAACTCCAGGAAATACAAGACAAGAAGAAGTTGAACTTTGGAAATAAAGCACAGACGTTATCGTTGGTCATTGAGCCTGTTTTATCGGTACTACTATGGCCGCTGCTCTGACGAACTTGCTTCCCTTAATTATCCCTCATCCTCCTGTTCGCCTTCGCCAAACCCGCCATACTCTCGCGGAACACCCCTTTGTAGGTAGTCGACAGAAGAGTTCTTCGAACTGCACGATTCTCTAAATCGTTCTTGTGCCGCACTGCTAAGGTGTGGAACGGACTCCCCGGAGTCCCAGGGAATATCTATCCCCACTCCTAAAATCCACGGATCTTAGTCCACCTCCAAGCCGGACTGGCACCTCCTCGGCGGTGAAATTGGCTGCGCCTGCGTCTTCGACCTCGGGCAGAGCCACCCAGTTCGAAAGCAATAAAAAAAGAAACCTTGAATTCAAATATACGTGGCAAATGCCGCGCAAAACATAAAGTCTATAATACCGCGTGCAAAATTGCGTGAATATTGCATGCAACATAGCGTGAATATTGCATGCAACATAGCGTGAATATTGCATGCAACATAGCGCGGTATTTGCGAGCGATATCTCTAACTGGTGTGTAGGTACAGAGAACATGTCCCGTCCGAGGCACGTTCAGAGATGTTCCATACGTACATACATACATATCATACAAGCTGAATCCCGACAATCGGGGTAAGCAGAGTAATCGGTGTTGTGCTGCAAGAACTCTGGTAAATTACAGCGCAACACCGACCACCACGTTTCGCAAAGTTCGAACAAGATTCAATCGATCAAGCAGCCACAATGTACCGTGTGGGGCCGGTACTTTAAAAGAATAGCCCCACTGCATCTCCCCCGTGTATGTCGTAAAAGGCGACTAATCTCCCTTCTTATATTACTAGGTAACCCGCCTGGGTTGGTTCCAGTGCTCTGAATGAAAGGTCGATCAAGCGGCTATGTAAATAGTTTTCCGTTCAGTTCAGTGTAGCCGGCACGACCGAAGGGAAGCACTGACGTGGCACCAAGGTCACCCAGTGTTATGGGCTGAAATCACGGATGTTGTAGGTGATGTAGCCAACCGTGTCAGTTTCCATAAAAAAATGCAAGTAAGGCTCGAAGACCCACCTGCTGCATGACTCGGTGGAAGTACCGTGCCAAGGTGAGAGGTGGCGAACCTGTCGCCCTTTAGCGCGGCATCTTGTCCTTATTCCTTATAGTCGCCTTTTACGATAAGATGCATGGGGAGAGATGCAGTGTGGCTATTCTTCGGTACCAGAGAGGTTCCCTGCAATGCAACATAAACAGTAGAAGTCGCCCCGAGGGCAAGTGCAGATGTTCGATTGCCCATCTTGCGATTATATCTCTTATCTGCGGCGCGTTGGCGGCAGGAGGGGGAAGGAGGGAGGAAGGGGGATTGTGTCGATCTCCCGGGACTGCCCCCATCATCCCCTGTTATTGTTTCAATCTCTCCACAACTCCCCGAGCGCGATAACCTCGTGGCGACACCTGCTGCGTCAGAATAAGCTGAGAATAAATCGACATGAGATGGTTTCAGCGGCTCGTGGGCCGGGTAATAAGTGCGTTTTTATTATTTTTCTATTTGAATGTTTTATGTATTATTTTATTCGTTTGCTATCGAGTTTGTACGAAGTTGGAGCTGAATTAGGGATAAGGGATTGAGGTTAGAGTTACCATCCGTCCGGATTTGTCCGGACATTCGGCCTAAAAAGCCGGACATCAGTCCGCCTTTTTAATTTGTCTGGGCATTTGACTTATGGAATAATTATACAGGGTGTCCCAGTTATAGTGGTCCAAAATTTTTTTTAGATAGAGGACATCATGTTGATTCATTTAAAAAAAACATTAGTTCCGCGAAAATCAATAGTTTAGAAGTTATGATTTTTTTTAACTTTTTTTTTAATTTCTCTATTTTAGTCACATAAACCGCTCTAGTTGGATATCTATTCCACAAAATCGAATAAAATTTGGTATGGAAGTAGAGGAGACATGTAGCTAGTACGTAATGAATCGTTTTTAGGTTTACTCCTAGACTGTACTGTTGTTATAGCCCTTTCAGGGAATTTTTGTTCAGTTTACATTAAAAGTGATTAATTTTTGAAAAATCACTGTGAAAAAAAAATTTACTACCGAAGATTTGCCCATGTCCTTAAAAACTACCTATACATATCACAATTCTCCTGACCAAAAATTATATTGGTGTTACAATTGTAACATATTCAAAATTAACATCATTTTTACAAAGTCACTACAATAAAAAGTGACGATTACCTTAATTTTTAAAATCATATTTTTTCCAAAACGTTAGTTCCACTACAATTTCACATTATTCACAAACCTGTCTCCAACAGCGCTAATCTACACATAAAAAACTGGTTAGTAATGTTTTTAATAAATAAGATTTTAAAAATTAAGGTAATCTTCACTTTTTATTGTAGTGACTTTGTACAAATGATGTTTATTTTGAATATGTTACAATTGTAACACCACTACAATTTTTGGTCTGGATAATTGTGATATGTATAGGTAGTTTTTAAGGGTATGGGCAAATCTTCTGTAGTACATTTTTTTTTCACAGTGATTTTTCAAAAATTGATCAATTTTAATGTAAACTGAACAAAAATTCGCTGAAAGGGCTATAGCAACAGTACAGTCTAGGAGTAAACCTAAAAACTATTCATTACGTACTAGCTACATGTCTCCTCTACTTCCATACCAAATTTTATTCGATTTTGTGGAATAGATATCCAACTAGAGCGGTTTATGTGACTAAAATAGAGAATTTTAAAAAAAAGTTTAAAAAAATCATAACTTCTAAACTATTGATTTCGCGGAACTAATGTTTTTTTTAAATGAGTCAACAAGATGTCCTCCATCTAAAAAAATTTTTTGGACCACTATAACTGGGCCACCCTGTATATACAATGTTTAACTTTCACATTAGGTAAGTACATTACATAAAAATAACATATAAGTATCCTACTTCAATCATATTGTTAATAAAATGTCCGGCTTGTTTGTCAGGACTTCAACAACTAAGGGATAAGGAAGAGATGCCGTGCTAAAGGACGACAGGCTAGCCATCTCTCACCTTGGTCACCACGGTCCTGCTACCGAGTTGCTGCTTGATAGTTATCTTGTCCTAATACTTTGCTAAACGTGGTGGTCGGTGTTGCGCTGTAATTTGCGATAGCACTTGCAGCATAACACTGATTACTCTGCTTACACCGATTGTCGGGACACAGCGTGTGGTATGTATGTATGACGTTACTAAAAGGTTATCAACAAAAGAGTTCAATGCGCGACATATGGCGCCAAGTCACCCATAAGGTGTCTAACGACGCCCATAGACATTCGGTCTTATGCTGTGGTTGCGAATGCCATGCCGGCCTGACAGGTCCGAGTTCACGCCCCTCTTGAAGGACCCGAGACTGTACTTGGGGGGGGGGGGGGGGCGGATCTAGGTAGGTACCTACTTACTAGTAAATGGTCTCTGTGTAGAACATTATGCTATTCATCCATCAGTCTCGACTTGCTGCATTATATTTCATAGAAACACATTATGCCACCACCGAGTGACTTTGACATTGCGGTTTGAGATTTTCTCACTAAAACGGCCAAGTAATGAGCAGAGCACGATCACAACCTATTTGCGTATGTGTATAGGTATTACATAACGTTGGAGTGTGCCCACGATACCTTGGCACGATTGTGTATTAATAATTAAAATTTACCTAAATATTATTGCATGTTTTTATTTGCGTGTTTGCGTGATAATAAAAAAATGCAGATCAAATTTATCTAAATTAAAATCAAAATAAAAAACCTAAATAAATGAAATTGCACCAGTTTTAATTTTTTCTCATTGTTTATAATTCTATTTCGTATAGGAATAGCTTTATTACAATAAAGGATTCATGTACTGAAGAAAAAACATCAACCACAAGAAGAATCGTAAAATATCCCTCAAAATTTATTTAAGTAGGTAGGTAGGTACCTGCCTACTTATTTAGCTAAAAGTTCCTCTTTATTGTAAAATAAATATTTCAATGTATAATTTGAACAATTAATTGATTCTTCAAAACTTTGGTGTAAACAATAATTCTTGTTAAGGAAAATAAAAACTTACTAATTAAAATAACATATTTACGACTCTCAAACATTGAAAGGTCTACTATAAGAAAATTACATATCTTGCTTGTTTCTGTTTTTTTTTTTGTTGTTACAATAAATTATTTCTATCTATTTAACTAAAATATTAACATAAAAATATCCTATGCCTGTACATAAAATACAACTGGTAATTGGAATACATTCATTTATCTTAACTAGGTAACTGCATTTAAATATATCCAAAGTATATATATCTTTTGTCTAAGTAGTTAAAAGTTTTCTCTATATATCCTTATCTGTACGTGTGTTTGTCACCTAACTCCACCTAAACGGCTGGACCGATTTGGATGAAATTTTTTGTGAATATTTGAGTGGGTGCCTGGATGGTTTGAAAATACAATTGAACCTGGGAGATGGCGGCGGCGGCGGCGGCGTCGTGATAAGTCCACGCGGACGAAGTCGCGGGCACAGCTAGTTTAATATAAAATTAACAGTACAGTATAAACTGAACGCACCGTACGGCGCTCAAGCCCACTTGAGTTTTTCTCGTCCGAGGTCGCTCCGTGAGCGTTACACCCAACTTCACGGTTTAGCCTAATGCTGGATACGAAGCCGCTAATGTCCGCTAATGTCCAGCTCGGCATTGAGAACAATAAGCCGCTCGAAAATATAAAAAACATCAATCGTGCCGGAACGTGTGAATGCGGTTCCTTTACGATTCTAAGTAAGCGTTATTATTAGGCAAAATTTTTAAATCATTAGTATTTGTGAATTGAGGTATGTACTTTAAATTGTAATATTGTAATTGTACCATCATCGTATTATTGAGTAGCCATATCTACCACTGCAATACCACCCGTGATCCGATATACAGGGTGTTTCAGGATAGGCTTGAGAATCTTCAGGGAAAGTACTCATCATTAGAAGAAAAAAATCCTTATAACTCAAATCGAAATTCCATAATTTTTTTTCATGTAAAAATGGATAATTGGTATAAAAACTCGATGGACAGTGAGTTTGGGGAGATTTGGCAAAAGTGATGTTTAGTTCTAGGGAATACAATGACCTAGTCTAGTCCAGTCCCCTCTTTCTTTTGATGTCATTCAAATTTAAGTGTTTGCAGTTACCTACATGAAGTTCAATTCTACTAATTCAGCTAATGGAAGAGCTTTTTATTTAATTTAGTTATTAGTTTCCTTATAATCTGTTGTTTTTTTTTCTTTATGGTTTTAATAATATTATTGTAATTATGTTTTAATAAAATTTAAGCAAACTCTAATAAAAAGGATATTCATATATTGACGTACTTTACACGGCCAAGTGCGAGTCGGACTCGCGCACCGAGGTTTCCGCACGACAAAAAAAAAACGAACACATATTCTGTGAAAATTTCAACCGGCTATCTATTACGTACGGTTCAAGTCAAGACATACAGCCCTCGGCCAAACGGACCAACGGACAGACAGACAGACGGCGTAGGCTTAGTAATAGGCTTCCGTACGGGATACGGAAACCTAAAAATGCCCAATGACCCTTTGTGTGTGAACAACATACGCCATATTCTTCTCTAACTTCCTAAAGCTACGCAAGTCTACTTTTCGTGAAGCTCGCGTAGTCTCGCCAAGCGTCAGTGCGTCAGCAATCGACACTTTGAGCTTTAGATGGATAAGTGGAATCTCCGGTGCGCGGGGCGGCTGTAACGACGTCACACGCGGCTGCAGAAAGCAATTTTCTGAAAATTCAGCATTTCCGGCGGCGGCGGAGGCGCTTCTCACTTCCCGCGCGAAAAAACAACTGGAAAAATCCCGTCTATATAGGTAGGTCGCCTTGCTTCCCGCTCGCGCGCGCCGCGACTCCGTCTGAAAAACAAAGACGCATAATCAGTCAACGCACAAACAAAAGTGAATCCTCATCTTATTGCTGTAAAAGCGAAATTTGCAACGCCCCGTAAACATGTCGCTTACGCTAAGGTGAGTCGGGGTTAGAGGAGCAACCTTTTTTGTAATAAGTTGCCGGAATTAGATTTGGCGGGATATTGTAATGGTTTCCCGCAAGTTGTGAGGGGAAAGTGGTAGGGAGATATGATTTACCTGAGGAAAAACAACGCTGTATCAAATATGTACCTATCCTATTTTCAAGCAATACCATACAGTTGCACCTCTTGTTTTATTGCAAAACTTAAGTAATCAATGTCGTTTATACTGGTTATATTGTAAGATTTGTATTCAGTTAGTATTATATTATAGTTAGTATTATATTATTTAAACTGTGCTTTAGTTTGTCATTTTAGGTTTCCGTATCCCGTACGGAAGCCTATTACTAAGCCTCCGCCGTCTGTCTGTCTGTCTGTCTGTTCGTCCGTCTGTCCGAGGGCTGTATCTCTAGAACCGTAATAGGTAGCCCGTTGAAATTTTCACAGAATATGTGTTATCATGGCGGATATAACAACAAATAATAAAAAATAGAAAAAGTAAAAAATTAAGGGGGTTCCCATACAAGAGACGTGCGAAAAATCTATTAGTCACGCTACTGAATAATAGATGGCGCCACAGGCTTTTATACATTGCATTGTTGAAAGACAAAAGGTAGGCGGATATTATCCGCTCAATTGCCAACGGTCTCATTGAGGTGCTGTCATTTTCCCACCGTCAATTGACATCGACCTCATTGAGGCTTCTCTCCGATTTCTCTTCTCTCTAGGCAACGTGAGCGGTTATTGATAGTGGATAGATACGGAAACCTCCGTGCGCGAGTAAAACCGCACTTGACAAATTTTTTTTCTCTCTTGTCAAAATTAGTTCTTAAATGCTCTTGTCAGATTTGCTTGTTATGATCCTCTGTAAGCTTCGATGTTATATTTTATTTAACTATTGTAACACAATACCCATTGTAACACAATACCCATTGTATTATTAAGTTAAAGTTTTGTAACCCTATTCTATGTGTTACTCGTTGGTGTCTCCAAATAAATAAGTAAAAATAAAAAATAAAAATCTAATAAGATAATTCTAATAAGATCTATGTAAATCGATAAAGTGGTTCTCGTTACACAGTCTTTATGGAAACGGACACGGTTGGCTACATCACTGTATGCCTTTGTCACCCCATAACACCTTTGGTGAACTAGGTGCCATGTCAGTGCTTCCCTTCGGTCGTGCCGGCTACACTGAACTGGACGGAAAACACTAACTATTTACATCGCCGTTTCAGCCGACCTTTCATTCAGTGCGGTGGCACCAACCCGGGGGCGTTAAACCCTACCACCTAGCGAGCCACCTAGTAAGGAAGAAGGGAAGGGACCACAGATCTGTGGAAGGGACCTACAGTTTTACCTGGAATCTGAACCACGGTCAGCCTTCAGCGGTCGAGCGGTCACCCATCCAAGAACTGACCGCGTCCAGGTGTGCCGACCGCACCACTGAGCTACAGAAGCTGAAGATGTAATTCACCTTCTCATGTTTTCAAATGTTGCACTTGCAGTACAGTAATAAATTATATTTTGATTTTATGATTTTGAAAACACAAATGGGTACAAATCTATATTGTATTGAATTAGATTTATATTAATACCAAGCATTTACTTATGCTTACACATTGTTTGTCATATTCCATTAACCGCCACAATTTATAAATTTCACAAACAAAACAATAAAATTCACGTGGTATGAATTCCCCCACTAGAGGCCACCTTGTTTCTCCGTATTCGACCCAGCACTCGGTCTGTGGGGCACCGGGTCGCCCTAGCACAGCCCTAGTCCCTACAGCCCTACACCCGCGGGGCACTCTCCTTCAACCCCTCAGAACCTCGCGCGGGGTAAAGTCGACTCAAACACTGAAGGTACTCTCCTCTCAACAGAGCTATTTAAATACTGAACGAAGTATTACAGATTTTTAAGCCTATTACTAAGTCTACCCCGCGCCGTCTGTCCGTCTGTCTGTCTCTCCGTCCGTCCGTTCGTCCGATGACTCTACCTTTGGAACCGTAATAGCTAGCCGGTTGAAATTTTCACAGAAAATGTGTTATTATGGCGGATATAATAAAAAATGGGTTCCCCATACAATAAACGTGTTTTGTTTTGTTTGTGGTGCGGATACCTCGGTGCGCAAGTCCGACTCGCACTTGGCCGGATTTTTAATAATAGCCTAGCTATATTTTAAAAAGTCTAAATAAGTTATCTGAATAAATGACATGCGTAAGTTAAAAGTTAGACTAGTAAACGAGTCAGGGTATCCTGTAGGTACTCGTAAATGTTTACTAGATAAATGGGTAAATATAATATTGATCACCGCATATAACAAAACTAGCCGTCAAATGCATATGACAGGATTTGTACAAAGTAACTCCACTTTTTGTAGGCAAATAGCCGTGTCTGGCGGGACCCCCCTTAATTTTTACTTTTTGTTTTTTTTTTTCCTTTTTTTTGGGATATCCGCCATAATAAATAACACATATTTTGTCAAGACCCGGCTATACCTATTACGGTATAAAATATACAGCCCTTTAAATGTAGGACAGACTGGCGGACAGAAGGCGTAGGCTTAGTAACAAGGTCGTCGCAAGCGGAACCCTAAAAATGAATGCAGTTAGAAAGGGATAGGAACGGGGAAAGAGGAGAAGGGGGCGGGGATACACTCGCCCCGCATACCCCCGCACCGGTCGGTTATTGTAACGACGTATTGTAGTATTCAATTAGGTGACAGTTAGGGGGGGCCGTCGAGTGAAAATTCGATAGACTTCGGACTCGATTGCTTTGCGACTTTCCCTTAGGGGAAGACTTATTCAGTGAGACCATTCGTGTTGAAATATACTTGCGAACCGTGAGGGCATGATAAACATGCGAAAGTTATTTTATTTTTTTAGGTTTACGTACCCCCTACGGAAGCCTAACACTAAGCTTATAACGTCTGTATGTCTGTCCGTCCGTCCGTCTGTATCTTTGGAACCGTAATAGCTAGCCGGTTGAAATTTTCACAGAATATTGTTATTTTGGCGGGTAAATATAACAAAAAATAATAAAAAAAAAATTTACAAAATCAAAAATTAAGGAGAGTCTCCACAAAAGAAACGTGTTTTTTCAACGTTTTTAAAATATTTACTTTTCAGAACATTTTAATACTAATCTTACTCTGTTCTTCGATTTTTCGATACCTTCGACCGATTCAACCCTTTTATGTATTACTCTATAACCCATTCATTTTCAAAAGTGAAGGTCATGAAACATTTTATATTTGAAAATCAAAGGGTCAAAATTCTTTCTGATACAACTGTACCTGAAAAATCAAAGGCCCTTTGATGAATCATATCCAGTTTTTTCAACCGAGCCTTTATGTACCTCATTCATGTTATCTTATCAGCTTTCACATCACTTTGCATCGCAAAGATGTATACAATTGCAGCTAAAAATCTTGCTCGCTCCTTAATTCTCTGTTGTCCGGTTGTTGCAGCGGTGGTGGGCTGTGGAGTAATTTACGTCGGCGATTGGCATTTTTGTCATAAACATTCGGAAAATACTATAAATCATTCAGAATACGAGGACCTCGGGTCGTTCGCAGGGACCACGCGAGTCGCGACCGAAGCGCGCAGACCACAGGCACCGCCGCGGTCGCAGGAGTGCTAAGGACCAGCTTTCAAAAATGTTATAAACTCTACACTTTATCGGCACGCAAGCTATCTGCGGTTGACAGTCGCGTCTCTTCCAATTGCCCTTTTTAGGGTTCCGTATACATACGAAGTCGCATCAATTATTTGATATGTACATATTTTATTAATGTTTCACGAACAACTGCCGTCAGCCTATGGGCTTTGTTTTTCAGTGATTTGTATAGTTCCGTACCTTAAAAGGAAAAACGGAACCATTTTATGATCCGGTGTCCGTCCGTCTGTCACAGAGGTTTTTCTCGAAAACTAAGTTTTTTTTTTTTTTTTTTATGTAAACCAGCATGGGTGGCTGTGCCGAGGGATCAATGGTGCAGTCGACAGAGCCAAAATCACCTCTCCACGCGAAACCACGCTCAGTTAGGTGCCATGCCAGCAGATTTGCGGACCGTTGCTAGGCTGTCTAGCCCGCTAATACGACGCTTGAAGACAGCCAGGTTAAAGGATTCAGGAAATACACTCGCCGGAAGACAGTTTCACACTCTAGCGGTGCGACAAAGAAACGAAAAAATTTTAAATTTGGCATAATGATAGATCTTGATGACGTGCACATACATATATCGCTTGTCAAAAACTAATAAAATTTTATTTTACATTAATTAATATGGGGGGGGGGGGGGCAATTTTATATCAATAAAATCAAGTTTAATTAAACTAACATATCGTGTGGAGTATCATTTGAAAGAGCTAACTGTAAGGATTGTAAAAATGTTTTTGTACAATTTTAAGTTCAGTGGTCTTGAATAACTAAAAAATTACGAAAAATTACTGCCCCCCTCCCCTGTTCTCTTCGGATTCTAAAGCTAAAATTTTCACTATCATAGGGTTACTAGATAATCCTAGGAAATTTTGTTTTAGTACGGAACTATATTTTTTTTTATGCTTCAGTGCTGGATGTATTTATTTATTTCTATTCTAATTCGTCGAAGTCCGTGCCACCGCACCGAGAATGCCACTTCCCAAAGTTGATCCAAGGCGACGAGGAGGCATAATAACAAACAGTTTACCGTATTACTTGTAAAAACACTCTGCAT
This sequence comes from Nematopogon swammerdamellus, assembly GCA_946902875.1. Taxonomy (NCBI): domain Eukaryota; kingdom Metazoa; phylum Arthropoda; class Insecta; order Lepidoptera; family Adelidae; genus Nematopogon; species Nematopogon swammerdamellus. The sequence goes on from OX336345.1 coordinate 19,524,828, forward strand.
TGTGGTGCCCCCGAGTGGGGCTACGTCGCAGAATGTAGCTATGGCTCTATAGGCCATTGTTCTGTGACGGCTATGAGCGCGAGGTAAACACTTCATGCGACGCTTAGGTGGTGGGATGATATTTTGTGGCGGTGACAGTTTGGAGGTAGGGCCGGTTTAAGCCATATTGAGGCCCCTAGGCAGTGCAAGTCTCGGGGCCCCTCTCTCCTTAGGCAAGTAGGTCTCTAGGTATTGTATTGTATTGTATTGTTTATTGATCATTCATATGGCAGTTAGACTACTCTCGAACTTGTCACAATTTGTTCTATCCGGTTCGATTACACCCACGAAGAAGAACCGACAAGAAACTTCGCAGGGTATTTTTTTAATCATATTTTTACAAGAATTTAGTGACTAGCCACATAATAACACCGCCCATAGTCTATATAAAACACAGCTTGAGAGCAAGATTAACAATTTTCCTGAGAGTTCTGATTACAAAGACTTATTAATTAGGTAGGTAGGTAGTATTATATATAATTAATAATTTAATAATTTAAATTTGGTTTTAGCATAAGGTATACCAAAACCAAATTTAAATTATGTCATTTATTAATTAAAACAAAACTATTTATAGGTGCGTGAAACGGCTCCTGTCAGGCCGGCATGGCATTCGCAATCTCCGTGCATGACAGAATGACGGTGGCATCGTTTCACCTACGAGTACATAGGTGTCGATGCCACATGTCATATCATATATATATAATATAACATATCTATAAAAAAGGTAATTTAATGTAATTTTATGTAATACTTTCAAATGGTGATTATAATAAAAGTAATCGAGTTGTATTTTAGAATAACTAAGTAGGTATGTACCTTATATGCTTATATATAGCATGATTATGTAAAATAGATTTTGTGAATTTATCCTATAAAAAAATAAACCTAAAACCTTCGTAAAATGAATATTACTTTGACATATTTTTCTCAGGCGGCGCGGGCCCATAGGCAGTTGCCTACATTGCCTATATGGATAATCCGGAACTGTTTGAAGGGAGTGAGTTGAATTGAAGGCAAGGTTGAAGGATTGAATGTAGCTTAAGGTGCGTATACACGGCGGGCGACACTTGGCGCTCGCTCGACACTGAGTGTCGTCGTCGCCGCGCTTGTTATATGTCAGTGTCGCGGTTGCCGTCGTGTAGACAGAAAGTGTCGAGTGTCAGTGTGTAGCGTGTGCCCATGATTATAAACCTTCTACGGTCGATGTCGCAAATTTGGTGTGTCTCAGACAATGCATTCAGACTGACGCTGCTTTAGACACGTCTCGATGTCGACATAAAAATATCTAATCGGATGCCAGTGACACTAATGTCGAGACTAGTGTTGAGTGTCAGTGTCGCCGTGTATACGCACCTTTAAAGAATTTGTTAGAGTTTAGATGTTCTTACATTAAGAAAACTAAAAAACATAAAAACAGTGCAATCATCTGGACCAGGCATGTAAACTCATGCTGGAAAAGGTTTAAAAAATGTATACAAAATGGGTCGGTAACTTTTTGAGATTTTCAAAAATTGGTCAAAAAGCATTGATTTTATAGGGGGAGTCAGATGTACCGTCAGCGATGTTTTAAAGGTAACATGAAATTAGTCTTCAATTATGTCCTAAGATGGCGCCAGGAGTATCGAATTTGAATTAAATAATTATTATATTTTTAAATCTGCTAATTATAGAACGATGCTAAGTGGGAACAGCATAGTTAAATTTAAAGATTATTTTATATTAAGTAGAAATTTCAAAATAGTGTATTTTAAGGTTTTCATAATTTTTCCAATAAATATTTTCATGTTTTGTCAGTCCGTGAGCTTGGCGGATAAAATGTATAATTTCGCCGCTTCTGCATCATAGATGTCAGACCAAAGTTAAGTTGTCCTATTTGTCTATAGATGGCATGCCTATTTCTTATTATATTTTTAGTTGCCAAATAGCCACCAACCAAACCTGCGTGCAATTCAAATACGCGCGTGCGGTTAGGATAAAGTGGAGATACCTTCTTTAAAATTATATTTTTTTACCTCACCACCTTTGAAAACGGAAACAAACACGATGGATTAAATATAATAATAATAATAAAAATCGTTAGCCATTTATAAGAAAATCGACCTCAACGAAATAATTTGTATGACAGCTACCCTTATTTTTTTTAATGAAAAAAAACTAAAAAAGGTACCCCTAGATTATCATTTCAAACTACTAAATACGAATTTTGAACGAAATCGGTTGAGCAGTTTAGGCACAAGGTCGCTGGATGGACACACACACACACACACACACATACATGTTTCTCAAAACCACTTTTTTGGGATCGTTGACAGATATATAGCCCAAATCTGTACTGTGTGGGGCCGGTACTTTAAAAGAATAGCCCCACTGCATCTCTCCCCGTGTATGTCGTAAAAGGCGACTAAGGGATATGACCCCCTTCTTATATTACTAGGTGGTAGGGTTTAACCCGCCCGGGTTGGTACCACCGCACTGAATGAAAGGTCGGTCCAAACGGCTATGTAAATAGTTTGTGTTTTCCGTCCAGTTCAGTGTAGTCGGCACGACCGAAGGGAAGCACTGACGTGGCACCAAGTTCACCCGGTGTTATGGGCTGACATCACGGATGTTGTAGGTGATGTAGCCAACCGTGTCAGTTTCAATAAAAAAAAAAAAAAATCAGTCGCATTCTCAACTTCGACATTTTGGACGATCACAATACTTCCTTTCTCCTTACAGTCGCTCGAAAGTAAAAAGCCACCTCCATAGTTTTTAGCCGTTGCGGCAATTTATCGATCGACGCGCGACGTTCGCTTGTTTTGGAACACGCAAATGTTTGCGTGGAGCGTGCAGGCAAGCGATACGGGTTACTGCGCGTGGAAAAAGGATGACACAATATCGATGCGATCTCTTGAGACGGTCGGTTCTGTATTCACGCGATACGCACACTACCATAATCGCGGTGTCTCGTTTTAGTAATAGTTGAAGTATGAACAAAATGTCTTTGAGTATGAAGTAGGGAGTCCAGGCACCGAATTAAAAAAAGTTGAGTCGAGGGCTATTTTTTCCATCTACGATGCTGCTGGTGGTGTTATACCAAAGAGATTAAAAGAGGGTGGGTTTAATGTATTTGTGATAAGCTTTACAGAATATATAAGTCAATGATATTTTATATAAAATTGTAAAATTGTAGATTTTACCGACGACGACACGACGACGAATAAAATAAAAAAATAGTAAATCTGATTTAAATGCAAAATTGATAATAAACCATCGCTTCTCTTATATTCTCTATCTTTTTCGGGAGGAAGGAAGGGATTCCTTCCTCGCCCATCTCTCACTCACCTCTCTCCCGGTCTTCTCTCCTCGATCCCGCCTTCCTCCCCTCCTTCCCCTCACCCTTCACGGACCCCCTCTTTGCCACCTTCCCTTTCGCCCATTCCCTCCCTCTCTCCCTACTTCCCTTCCTCCCCTCATGTCGCCCCTCCTTCCCATCACCCTCGCATTCCATTCCTCCCCTACTACCCCTCATCCTGTCCGCAACCCCCTCTTACCCCGCCCCTTCCCCCTTTCAACCTCTCACTCCCTCGATATCCATTCCTCCTCGTTCCCTCTACTACCTCCCTCCCCCACACCTACCCTCATTCACTAACCCTTCTTCCCTCCATACCTCTCCTCCTCTTCTTCTTTTTTTTATGGAAACTGACATGGTTGGATACATCACCTACAACATCCGTGATGTCGGACATGTCGTGCCGGCTATACTGAACTGGACGGAAAAAAACGAAAAAACTATTTACATCAAATCTCTTTGATTTACATAGCCGTTTCGACATACGTTTTATTCAGTGCGGTGGTACCAACCCTAGTAAGGTAAGAAGGGAAGGGTGCTACAGTTTTACGTGGAATCCGAACCAGGGTCAGCCTCAAATGGTCGAGCGGTCACCCATCCAAGTGTTGACCGCGCCCAGGGTTGCCTGCACCACTGAGCTACCGAGGCTGACAAACGTACCTCCCACCCACTCCCCCTTCTTTTCTCTCCCCCTTCCTCTTCCTGACCATTATTCATTATTTCTTACCAAAAGCAGTAACTATTGAGTAATCTGTGCCAAAAGCCTAGATAATAAATTTTCATATCCTTACCTAGAGAAATCATGGATTCCCCATACAAAAACTTTCACCCCTATTTCACCCCTTATTTTTAGGTTTCCGTATCCCTGTACGGAAGCCTATTACTAAGCCTCCTCTGTCTGTCTGTCCGTCCGTCCGTCCGTCCGTCTGTCCGAGGGCTGTATCTCTTGAACCGTAATAGGAAGCCCGTTGAAATTTTCACAGAATATGTGTTACTATAGCGGATATAACAACAAATAAGCGGAGCTAGGTACAACCCAAGTACAACCAAAGAGTTTGTAAATTCTTTGGACCGGAGTAAAACCGCAAACAGGAAATTACAATCTTACACGTTCAACGCCACATGAAAAATCCAGTATTTCCGTTTGGGCCACGGGGCTCACCGCTCACCGGTGAGCCTTTCCTTACTGAACCATTCAGGGCATGGGGGTCACCGGTGAGCCGCGTGAGAGGGCCTACGTAAACGCTTCCTACAAGCCACAGAGCGCAGCTACAAAGCCAATATGGAAGTGAGCCGCATGGCCTTGTAGTCGAAGCGGACGGCGTGGTTTTCAAATCCAATAGAAACTTGTAGTTTTTTATTAAGTTAATTGTAACGATGCTAGGGCTGCTCTTAACGATAAGGTAGAAAATAATATTTGTATTAATAGAATTAATAAAACCAGAAAATAATAAGAAAATATTCGTCAAAATAAAAATGAACATAAAATTTTCTTCATTGCCAAATAAGAAGACATTATTTATTACGAAAATAATTTATGAAATTGAACAAAACAAAATATTTATGAAATTGAACAATCACAACATTATGACACTTCATTATTTAAAATAATCAATCATCTTAACCCCAAAGGGTTTAACCATAAACAATAAAGAATTATCCGTGAGTCATGTTAAAACAAGGCAAACAAAGGAATGGTTTAGTTGGGCTGCTTTGGCAATAAGTGGATACTTTTTTCGACTTGGTTTTAGCCTGTTTGCTACCCATTATTGGTACGTTCTTTGCATAACATTGGTGACATGTTCTTCTCACTTTTCTGGCCAATCCCTCTTTCCTTTCCAGAGTGTGTTTCATTCTCTTCCGTCTTTCTATATGCATTTCATAGTCGCTATCCTCACTCTCCGACAAAAGAATTCGACAGCATCTTCTTTTCGTTGGTTGAACTACGTCTTCATAGAATCTATTCCGAAACTACGGTTCAGAAGATCTATCTCGATGTTTTCTAACTGCGTTAGCGCTTCTTGTGTTAACTCGAAATCTTCAAAATAATCATTTTTGGCGAGAAAAGCGTAAAACATCCTCAATTGTCGACGCAGCCGGACCGGGGATTGATCGCTGCGTCCGCGGCGTGTGCGCAACGGGTGGGCCGCGGCGTGACCCCGCGGCCCCAGCCAACAGAAAAATACAAATCCTTCATATGAGGCCACACGATCCACCCGTGAGCCTTCTGCTATATCTCGAAAATTAGACGGTAAAAGTCGCAAATTTTTATTTTCCTTACAAATTACCGCATTTTATAAACTTTGTGATGAAAATCTCAAGTTGATGAAAATTACGGATATAATGAGTTTGGCTTGGCCCGAACCGAAAAGTACGCTAGGCCCACCGGTGGGTCGTATGGCGTTCAACGTGTTAATTGTGGGCTGATTTTGAAAATTCTTTTTTTGTTTGGTAGGTCATACTTCAGAGGTGCTCCCATTGAAATTTTATTGAAATTGATTGAGCGGTTTATGAAAAAGCAAAAAAATACTATTGGTGTGTGGTTACCTTCAGCAAAACTTTTGTGATGTGGACTTTTTCAGCAATTTGCAGTTTGACACATGGCGAATAATTCTGTACCACTTCAACCGATTTCGATTATTCGATTTCGATTATTGTTTTTTATGTAATATTGTTTTAAAAATATAAAACCGACTTAAAAAAAAATAAACTAGAACTAAAAAGTATTAAATAGGTAGAATAGGTACCTAATATTTTGAAATTTTCTCTGTCATTGTATTGAAATACATGAATCGATATTGTCATTCATATTCGGACCCTTGTTTCATGAATATTCTAAATTTGAAATCTTTTCCGACCGGCCAGATGCGTTTAATATATTATAATACGAGTACGAGTACCATCGAGCTGGTCTGATGATGGAGACGGAAGGTGGCCATAGGAACTCCTAAACTACACATGATAAACCCATCGTGTTTGGGCTCGTTGAATTTGTCATCACGAGCAATTTACTTTAGACCTAGGAGATTCTCAATTCGACGGTATGTTTTCTTTTTTTGGATGTTTGTTACGCGATTACTCCGTCAATTATTGTGGGCCGATTTTGAAAATTCTTTTTTTTTGTTTGAAAGGGGATAACCATGACGTGGTTCCATTTTAATTTGGACGAGATCAGATTGGAAAGCGAGGCGGAATCGCGAGGCCGAAGGTCGAGCGATTCCGCCGAGTACATTAATAGCAAAAAATTCCAAAAAAAACTGTGAAATAAAAAACTATTTAAAAAAATATATAAAAACCGCCTTCAAAAATGTATGAAATAAAAAAAATCGAACCCTAGAGTTGAAGGCGGTGCTAAAGCAAGCAAAAATGATACATGAAAGAAAACATGCGTGGATGATATCCTTTGTGATTTGTGTAGCCTTCTTTAGCACCGCCTTCAACTCTAGGGTTCGATTTTTTTAATTTCATAAATTTTTTAAGGCAGTTTTCATATTTTTTTTTTACATACAATGCTGACATTATTAGAATGAAGAGTGACGAGTATTTGTTTAACTGTTCAACTAAATAAATACGTTCTATCCACAGAGCACGGAATACCGCGCGCGCGCGCGCGGGGGTTTTCCGTGCTCTGTGTGGATCTATCTATTAAAAGCGCACAAACAGGAAATTACAATCATAATAATATTTTGTTCCGTATACCAAATAATTTTCAAAACATTTTTTTATTTTATTTAATTTGATAAGAAGTGTTAGTTTAATTGTAAATTGTCATAATTTTATTATTCAAATATAATTAAAAATTTTGGAATTTACATAAATAATGTTCTTTATAAATATAAATGAAAGCGCCATCTTTTGTCTAGTAGCAGTAATTCTACAGCCTAGTGACAATTAAAGGTACCTAGATACATGTTGTATTTCAACTAGATAGCGCCCTTAGTATAGAAGTATTAACAAACATTAACGCCACCTGTTTGTTTTACGACAACATCAAGAAAAATTATTAACGCCCTCTGTTGGTTTTACGATTTACAACGTTACCAAATTTGTTATATGGAGTGGTCTATCTGTCCCGACAGGGTTATAAAATCAATGTCAAAAAGTCAAAAAAATTTCGCCGACTTGGATCGAGAATTTCCGAGATTAAATTTTTTCCGAAACGGAAAAAATTTAATCTCGGAATTGAATTAAGGTATAGTTTGAGCCATCTTAGGAGGCGGGTGGACAAAAACTGTAGGCTGTAGCGGGTCCCTTACGCGCGAGGTCAGTCTGCGCTCCGTTCACTTTATCGTCAGTACGATAAAGAATGAATTCCAATTAACAAATTTGTCAAATTTTATCGTGTGCTTTAATTCTAAATTACATTTTCAATGCCTTTGATAGTTGCGCGTAGTGTGAGATCTGTAGATTTTTTGCTGATACGTGTATTGGCTGGGTTACCTAAACGTAATTTTAGAAAAAAAAAATTGGTTGTCTGTAAAGTCGGTTTACGGACGATAGTTTTACGTGATAACGTCGTAAAGTGGTGCCTCTCTATCGCTTGTTAAGCGCTCTCGCTTGCACACACAGGCTCAGATGGAACGTGTCACTTTTTCGTACGTGCAGCCGGTGTTCATCAATTTATAAGACGTGACGTTATCACGTCAAAATGCTCCTGGTATCAGATTATACCACACCACCACGGGCCCCTTTTTAGGTTTCCGTACCCCGTACGGAAGCCTATTACCTAGCCTACAATGTCTGTCTGTCTGTCTGTCCGTCCGTCCGATGGCTGCTAGCATCGAAACCACAAACTTTCACAGAATATGTGTTATTTTGGCGAATATAACAACAAATCATAATAAAATTCAAAAATGAAAAATTCAGTTGGGTTCCCTCCCATACAAGAAACGTATTTTTTTAACGTTTTTGTCTTTGCGCGTGACTTCGCTCGCGTGAAATCCGTAATTAAAAAGAATAAAGTAAGTAAGCCCGCTACCCGTATCTTCATTTCGGCGCGCGGAACAATTCGGTTTGCATGAGAGCCGCATCTTGGTGTAACCGGAACTGAATTTTATTCCTGTTTCACGTATAGTTAAATGTGCTTGTACTAAGTTTCATTGAATTCGGATGATCGGTATAAGAGTTATGGTGGAATATAGATACATGCAGAAAATATTTCTAAAAAAAAATAGACAATTTAGTTTCAGTATCATACATAGAGTCTACAAACTCAGTATCTCAGAAAACAAAGTAACTTACTCCACGATCCCTTAAAAATTATTTATTATTAGTAAGTAGGTATTGATAATGAATTATCTTGATTTAGTTTATTTTGATGTTACGTCGAATAAAACATTTTCTTCTTTACTTTCAAGACGACTTGTATACAATTACTTAACTAACTGTGGAAATGCGAGCCAGAATTAAGTTTCCAGATCCCGGTTTCTTTTGTTTCTTCCTCAACATCCTTTTGATCTCGGAAGGTGTGGGCCCCTTTTTAGGACCCAAAAAAAATGATTAGCTGGTTTGGACCCAATGACATTTTATTTTAAGGAAGGTACTGTGTGAGGCCGGTACTTAAAAAGAACAGCCCCACTGCGTGTCTCCCCATGCATGTCGTAATAGGCGACTAATAAGGACGATAAGGACGAGATGCCGTGCTAAAGGGCGATAGGCCTGCCACCTCTCACCTTGGCACGGTCCTTCCACCGAGTCGTGCAGCAGGTGGGTCTTTGTGCCTACTTGCTGCTTGATAGCTATCTTGTCCGAATACTTTCTGGTGGTCGATGTTGTGTTGCAATTTTCTAGAGTTCTTGCAGCAAGCATAACACCGATTATTCTGCTTACCCTGATTGTCGGGATAAAGCGTGTGTGGTACGTATATATGTATGTATGTTCTGACCCTCTTACCATAAAACATAGATACGAGTATGTGAACTTCCTTTGTGGCAATAAATGTACAGAAACTTGAATTTATTTTAATTTAGCAAATTTTAACCACACGAGCTGGTTTGCGAAACGAACCAGCTTGTGGTATGGGCGCATCCTTCGATCGTTGCGTTGTTGAACTCCGCTTCTTCGTTGATATCTCATGCCCGGGTGACACGAGGCCAGTTTTTCAAGCCAGGACAGTAAGCTAGCAAGCTAGTAAAACTAGCTTCGTGTGTAGACATATTTTGAAGCCAGTAAGCTAGTAAGCCAGTGCCCCAAGCCGGGACAGTTTTAATAGGATGGGGTTCTATTTTTCAAGCCAGTAGCGCCCCCCATCACCTACTTACTGTACTGGCTTTGCGTACTAGCTTCGTGTAAACAACTGCTAGCATGGTGCCAGGCCAGGACAGTAAGCCAGGGCAGCACGATGCATACTAGCTTGCTGTCCTGGCTTGAAAAACTAGCCTCGTGTCACCCGGGCATCATGGACGGACAGACAGGTAAATTGGTGTAATTGAAAACGTTTTTGCGTGTCTCTCGGCGGGCATGATGGATCACATCTCGTTATGTCCTATCAATCTTCCGGCCTAGAGCTTCCGGGGCACTGCGGGCACCTCATTGAATAACCCTCACATTCCTAACGAGATTGACAAAAAGTTTGCGCTGGGAGTTACTATAAGAACTAATTTAGATTGAACATTGGTAGGTTACTATTACCTGTAGGCGATACTAGCACTGTGTTTTTTGAAACGAAATGCACGTTAAAACTTCAGACACTTGGCGAATGAGAGCTAGGCCGAAAAAAGTGTAAGACTTCGAGAGTCACGACACTTTTGCTGTAGTATGTGTGTTTACAAGCGTATGTCTATGTATAGGTATATTAAGATAGATATAAGTTTAACGTGTGTGTGTATGGGTGTGTCTGTGTGGAAACGTAGCTCCCAAACGGATGGACCGATTTGCATGCGGGTTTTTTTTTAAATAGAAAGCTGGTTTAATCGGGATGGCTCTTAGCTATGTTTGTAATCAATTAATCAAGTAATAAAGTAATCAAAAATTAATTATCTTAATAAAAAGTGGACCGATTTGCATGCGGTTTTTTTTTAACTTGAAATAAAAGTTAAATTACAAATTTAAAAAACCCCCGACCCTTAAAAAGTCAAAAATAATTTCCGTTTACTTACTTAAAGGAGTCGGGAGACCGCTAAGTAGATAAAATATTAAACTCAGAGCTGCGCCGGTATTTACATAGCGGTCCACCGACTCCTTAAAGTAAGTAAAAGGAAATTACTTTTTACTTTTTAAGGGTCGGGGCTTTTTTAAATTTGTAATTTAACTTTTTATAACTAATTGCTTGGACAAGGAGAACTTTTCCAAGTTAGTAAAACCGGGCCGGAAATGGCCCTCGGGCCGGAGATGGCCCGCGGGCCTTAGTTTGCCCTTCCTGGGGTAAAATCTCAAGTAAATCAAACACATGATTGGGTTTTAGTGAATCATTATTCATTATCCCATTTGTCTGTCATTAGCCCGTGAACTTGGTTCCGCTGTGTCTACCAGAGTGTGCGGTCGGTCGCTAGATAGAACACTCGTGGTTTCGCCGTATACGCACCACAAATGAATGTATATATCAATATTGTTGGTTTACCCCAAGTACCCTATCATATGCATTGCATTTTAATAGCAAACGACATTTTGTATCTCTTAGATCCGCCTTACTATATTAATCTTAGACGATGTAGATTTTTTTTACATGAGATCTATAGGTAAAAGTTTAACGATTACCTTTTATTCGGATCAATAGTTATTTATTATCCTGTAAGTTAGCAATTCTTGTACCTATGTATAATTGGTAACAAATAGACAGACAGACGAGAGACATTTCAATGTTATAATAAAAAAAAAAATTCCATGGTCTTCTTAGTATACAAAAAACAAGTGATATTAATACTATATTTATAAACTTTATACAGGGTGTATAGGTAAGGTACCGTAGACGTTTCACAGTATGTTCCCCAGCACATTTTTTTATTAAGAAACTTATGAGCTTTTTACAAAAATCTATTTAAGTTGGAGATGAACATGCATGTTACATAATATGTTGATTGTAATGTAAAATATATTGGAGATGAAAATGTAATTTTTTTTTTTATAAACCCAATACTGATCATATAGGTATACTGTTTAGATTTTTTATTTTGTATGAAAAATGGACCTATTTTTGATTTTGTATGAAACACAACACATTTTTGTACAGACACACCGGTGAAAGATCCACAAGTCTTTATACCTACATCCGGCATTTTTTTTTATACAAAGCTCGACATGTAACGTTGAGTCACCCATAAGGTGTCTAACGACGCCCATGGATATTCGGTCGCATGCGGGGGTTGCGAATGCCATGCCGGCCTGACAGGTGTCCATTCACTTGAAGTGCCCGAGACTGTACTTGGGGGGAAATATATGGGCAGAGAGAGTGTTCCAGAGTTTACCGGTAGAGGAAAGATCTGCAGAACCGGACGGCGGGATACCACAACCCATGGAATAAGCGATAGAACTTGATATGTAGACCTACCTACACACAGACCACTGACACAGACATACGTTTTCAGAGTCTTGTGCCGCAAGACGGCTCGCTACGTCAACTCGCTATAATGTGTTACATTAATGAGCGACAGGCGAACCGAATGACGTCAATAAGTACGTATCGCTTTGCGCGTGCGTTTATCTAAATTAGACCAGCAGGTGGAAAACGAGATGTTAGACAATGTGGAGCCTTTTTGGGGTCGTCCACAAAGTACATTAAGGCAAAATTCAAACAATTTCGACCCCCCCCCCTCACCAAGCAGGACCGTACGCTTGGTCGGGACCCCCCCTCCATTCCGTTACGTAACGGGTACTTTGTAAAAAGTTTTGGCCTTATATTCAGGAAAGAAAGATTTTTAGTACCATTAATAAATCCTATTTTAATATACAATGTTTTTTTTTATTGAACATTACAGTGTTGTTTCACATTGCGAATAAACTAAATTATCTTAATTGATCTAACTAACCATTCGCGCTCGCTCAGAAATGCACAAATTTTAATATTTTAAAATTGTGACGTAAAGCAAACCTTGCCCAAACGTAAGAGGACCGTAACGTCTGGCCGGATCCCCCCGCCCCCCTCCCCCCAAAATGCGTTACGTAATTTGTGTAGGACCCCTTTAGGGTTTTGTTAATGATGAATTTATTTAATTTATTGCCAGATACCTCACCTTGTCCGCTTGCTTGTCCGATGCGTATAAATTCAGCTTACAGGTTTGTTTAGCATGCTGTATATGACGTAGCTACCGCGTGGAGCCGACACTTAGAAATAATAGCCCCACTGCATCTCTCCCCGTGCCTGTCGCAAAAGGTGACTAAGGGATAAGGACAAGATGCCGTGCTAAAGGGCGACAGGTAGCCACCTCACCTTGGCGCGGTCCTTCCACCGAGTCATGCAGCTTGTGGGTCTTCGTGCACTGACTGCTATAGTTATCTTGTGCGAATAATTTGTTAAACGTGCGTGTTCGGTGTTTGTTGTGCTGTAATTTACAAGACTTCTTGCAGCATAACACAGATTATTCTGCTCACCCAGGGTTGTCGGGATACAGCGTGTGGTAGGTATGTATACATATGACGTTTCGGTTTCCCCTACTAACTTCAAAACTAGGTATTTTGATATGTTTCTGTCTGTAGGTAGGTACTCCTTGTAGGAAGGAAGTACTTTCTTGTAGGTACCTAGGTAGGTACCTACCTGTTTATTTTATAAATATAAAAAATTATATAGGTATGATAAATTCTTAAGAAATATTTATTTGTGTTTAATAAGTGTAGGCACTCATATAGGTATACGCATAGGTAGGTACCTACATATGTGTCCATGTAAAATAAAAAGTCGACCACTGGGCGGCCCAAATGTGGTAACTTTGTAATTTTTTATCATGTAGGTAATTTAGTTATGAAGAATGGTATTAGGTAGGTAGGCATATGTTATGGAATATTTTCAGAATTTTATCTTTAACGATTTCATTAAAAAAATCTAACCTAATTAGCCCCTATAGACACATTAACCATTTAGTAACCACTAAAACTAGACTAGATATTACTTTATGGCTAAATTGACTGACGTAATTTTTATTACAGGTGTAGGCATTGGTATAGCTACCTCTACCTACTAATTCAACTCTCATTTAAATTTGTATGAATACAAAATGTATTTTTCAACTTTTCTTATACTATATAATAATAAATCACTATCTTTTGTACCGTGTGGGGCCGGTACTTAAAAAGAATAGCCTCACTGCATCTCTCCCCGTGCATGTCGTAAAAGGCGACTAAGGGATAAGGACAAGATGTCGTGCTAAAGGGCGACAGGCTCGCCACCTCTCACCTTGGCACGGTACTTCCACCGAGTCATGCAGCAGGTGGGTCTTCGTGCCTTACTTGCTGCGTGATCGATTGAATCTTGTTCGAATAATTTGCGAAACGTGGTGGTCGGTGTTGCGCTGTAATTTACCAGAGTTCTTGCAGCACAACACCGATTACTCTGCTTACCCCGATTGTCGGGATTCAGCGTGTGTGATATGAATACAAAATGTATTTTTCAACTTTTCTTATACATACCTATTTATAATAAGTACCGTCTATGTATATTATGGAGGGTTCTGTATATTAAATTTTTATTTTTTGTTCGTACCCATTGTGTGTACAGATTTTTAATATAAAAAAATATTTGGATAGTTTTTATCTGAGGTTTTTATTTATTAAATTCTACAGTTCGTTTTCTCAGTGTAAACGGTTTTCTCACTAAATTAGAAATAACCTAGAGTTGACACAGTCAAAGAGATGTTATTTTTTTATTTAGTGTTTTTTTTTTTTGCTTGTCGCAGGACTAAAGTGTAATCCGTATTAGACGAGAGACGCGCCTCTTCGGACTTTCGTTCGAAAGAAGATTAGCGTCCTATGTCTATCTGCTACAAAAAGCATCTCGAGAAACAAACAGGCTGTCGAACGTTTTGACAGCTGCCTGGCGCCATTTTGACGTGCACGATTTAATTATGGAACGTTTTAGTTTTATTTTCAACGACGACTAGGAGCCTAAGCTTGGAGCAGATGTGTTGTGTCTACGCGAGGGGACAAAGCAGCATAGGATTTCTCCTTTTGTCAAATTACCTACTGAAGGTTTTTACTTGGAAAATATGGAATATTGTATCAAAGGGGGAAGCACTCACATGTCACCTAGTTCACCCGGTGTTATGGTACCGGTTGGTGTTAGGTACGGGCTGACATCACGGACATTGTAGGTGATGTAGCCAACCGTGTCAGTTTCCATAAAAAAAAAAAACATTTGCAGCAAATATAGGGTTACCATAAAGGTGCAAGTACTGACTGGGACCCTATATCAAAGTTCAAAACCTAAGAAAAGTTGGCTGTCTATAAGCGGGGAAGTGCAGCACCTATTCTATGAATATTACATTAAATTTTAGATGATAGGTATCTTTACATATAAGGATAGATTATGCATACCTAAATGTATTAGATAATTAGGTAGGCAATGGTTTTAAATGTCCATAGCCAATAAATTATAGGCCCCAGAAAAGTGTCCGATTCAACGATCCACGCAGCTCTGTAAGCTCACAGATAGTTAGGCAAAAGTATCCACTGAACGTTCATTGTCTATGCATACACATAATTGACATCTGCGACTGAAATCTGCGGACTTATGATGCCTGAAACGCTCTGTAAGGACTGTTAGGAAATAAGAAGAAACACCCTTGAAGATTTTTTTTGATAATATTAGTATGGATCTTTTGGTTTCCGACTGGGACATTTGGTGGTCAGGCGGGACGACCGGGACTGAGATTCTAAACCGGTGACAAGTCCCGGTGTACCGGGACGAATGGTAACCCTAAGCTAATATCAAAGTAGCAAATTTTGATATGATGCAGATAAAATTATTTGATCGGTCGGTTCCTACGAGTAAGAACATACTTAAAGTCCTACCTAACCTAAGAACGTCTCTTCACTAGATAGATGCAAAGCCGAAAAAAAAAGTCCCAAAGTCCCGACCAGGACAAAAACTTGTACCTATCTCAAAATTTGAGATAGGTACAAGTTTTTTTCCGGGTCGGTAGCATTTAATGCTATACCCACCCGTATTTCTTTTTATTTAAATACTATACCCGTATTTATTTAATATACTTATATAAGTATGTCTCTATGTATTAATATGTATTTTTTTTTATCTATGTTCATGTATGTATATAATATTATAGTGTTATTTTAGGCGTTCAAGTTATCTTTGTTGTTTTTTTTTTCATTAATTTATTAATATGTTAAGTGTTGTTTCTTTAAATACCTACAATAAAATATGTTGTAATAGTGTGGTTGACCGGCAGAGATTGCCTTAGGCAATAAGTCCGCCATTTGTTATATATAATTTATATTAAACAATAAAGCATATTAAATAAAAAATAAATAAATAAATATTTCAACAACAATTTATAGTTGTTTCAACAAGCAATACCTATAATGTTTTTTAACCCCCGACGAAAAAAGAGGGTTGTTATATGTAAGTTTAACGTGTGTGTGTGTGAGGGTGTGTTTATGTGTGTAAGGGTGTGTCTGTCTGTGGCATCGTAGCTCCCAAACAGATGAACCGATCTGGATGCGTTTTTTTAAATTAGAAAGCTGGTTTAATCGGGATAGTTGTTACCCAAGTTAGCTATGTTTGTAATCAAATAATCAATTAATTAATAAAAAGATTAATTATCTTAAAAAGTGGACCGATTTGCATACACTTTTTAAAAAAGCTTGAAATAAAAGTTAAATAACCTCCAACCCTTAAAAAGTCAAAAATAATTTCCGTTTACTTAAAGGAGTCGGGGGCCGCTAAGTAAATAAAATATAAAAACTTAGAGCTGCGCGGGAATTTACTTAACGGTCCCCCGACTCCTTTAAGTAAGTAAACGGAAATTATTTTTACTTTTTAATATACATTCCTAGGTAAGTGTTTGTTTTTAATGAAATAGGTACCTATGTATTGTTTTATTTGACAACTGGGTATTAAAATTGTTCATCATTGTTTTTAACTGAGTGTTTTTATATTTAGGTATTTAGTTAGGTACCTATATCTTGTTTTATGTTTCTCTTTGTATACAAATATTATTTGTTATATTATTGTTATATATATAATGTTATATTATTATTTCGGAAAAACAATTCCCACTGATTGACTGTACCTACATAGGTACACCTACTTTATTATTTTACAGTTCGCAAAGAAGGTAGCTAGAGATTTCGGGTAAAAATAAACTAAATATTTGTTTACGAATATAACTTTATTAACAATATTAATTTAATGACTGTAATGTGAGTCGATAATTATATTTACAATTTCATTATTATATTACATTTATACATTTTTAACTTAATTATAGTGGTAGGTTAACTCTAGGCTTACTCTACCGGCTCCTTCGCTCGCAAATCTATGAACTTCTTTTCAAATCACAGTAAAATATTGAATAGATTACCCTATATTCTACGCTACCTGTGTTGACGTCGTAGCTACCCACGCATGCTAACTAAATAAAAATATCTCATAGGTACATAATACTTTCATAAGCTTCATAGAGAAAGGACTGTTTCTTTATTAGGTAAATAATTTTTAATTTCGTTTATAATTGTTATAAACGAAGGGGAAAATATTTTTGAAACGAAGTTCCTTATCGCACTTTACACCTCAGACACTTGGCGAATGAGAGCTAGGCCGAAAAAAGTGTTAAGACTTCGACACGTCACGACACTTGCTGTAATATGTGTGTTTGTGTGTTTACAAGCGTCTATGTATAGGTAAATTTATAATATTTTAGGTATATTACAGCAGTATATAGACGTCATTTATTTTTAATTGATTTTTTTTTTATATTTATTCGTCCCTTTTCGGAACAGGCAAAACTAATTAAAGTATACAGCCTTTTCTGTTGTACTTCTAATGTCTGTTGTTTTCTTCTCGAATCGCGAGAATCTCAAAAATATATGCCTTTTAATTACGACGAGACGCTGCAAACAAACTTGTTCATCCGCCATCTTTTTCCTTTTTTAATTAATTACTCTCAAAAGTTGGTAATGTATTTCATTGCGCCTGTTATTTAATACATAATACCTACCTATATAGCGAAAGTAACTTCGTTCCAAACGGGTGTCCTACGACAGCTCTATAATCAAATTCAATCTCTCTATTATCAAAACCTCCTGTCCGGTTGGGCAATAAAGTTGTATGGCTTTGCGCCATGGCGCCGCCGTGCGCAGATTCGCTTCCCTAAGCCATATAACTTTATTGCCCAACCGGACACGAGGTTTTGATAATACTTATAGTCTTTTCTGCGGTGCATGTAACGGTTGATTGGCCGCCTCCGCCGACGGTTAACATCTGACAAATTTTGAAAAATGTCATTTTAACCGAGAAATAAATGTGTTGGATGCAAGGTTGGTAATCATAAGTAGGTGTTTCAAGTTAGGTACACAATTTTCGTTCTTAATCCTAAGATAATTAAATTCGCATTTTTACTGAAAGAAATTCTTGCCGATATTCTAACTATAGTATGAAATTACAGACCTATAACAGTTATGCTAGTAAGTCTTTGAGCTAGGTAGGTAGGTATGTGCGTTAGAATAGAATACAGTAACTATGTAACTTCCTTTTATTTTTGCTTAAAAATGGTTGCTCAAATAGGTTCAAAATAAATCGCATTTTATAATATAATATCTCTGGGATAATTAAACATTTTCATAGCTATGAATAAAACAAAAATTCAATTTTAGGAAAGCTATTATAACATTTAAGTGGTATTATATCATGTACCACAACATAAAGCTTTTATATTAGGTAGAAAAACACACAAGCTTCCACTTTCGTTCACAAATTTTAAACCAGCAGCGGAAGGATATGCATCAGAAATATTACAATTTATATACCTACCTAAGCGAACAGGTATCTAAATTTTATATCCTAAATTGTCAAAAGCAGGTTGTAAGATGGTGTGTCCTAACTGTAAACCTACCCTTAAACTATGAAGAATGTACAATTAATTTAACTTTTAACAGTGCCGAGTTGATCCGCGTTACCTACAAAGCTCTTATTAATTCGCCAGTGCTTTACAATATAATTAGCAAACACTGTAAGTCTACCATGGATGTTAAAATAATTTTTGGCTTACCACCAGTTGAGGAGAGTTTGAAAGGAACTATTTCCGTTGTAACAGAATTTTCAGTAGAGCCAAAAAACTGATATCTAATAAACTTAGGATATCTAGTAGATTTATTTATACAGTGATATTGATAAGAAAAAAAAAATACTTTATAAACAGAATCTTATGCATAATTTAATGATTTTATAGGTATATAGATGTTAAAGACGTTCTAATAGACAAAATGGAAATAGGCCCTTTCGATTAGGGCGCTTTTCGTAATTTTCTATAGGAAATAGTTCGTTTTGACCTTTCAAATTTTACAGGGAGATGTAGGTATACTTCGTTTTGACCTTTCAAATTTTACAGGGAGATGTAGGTATTTGACATCTGACTGAGAATTTGAAAGTAAAAAAATTATTTTTTTTTAAGACTGAGAATCCGTCTACGCGCAACGCGCAACTCGTCGAAACGGAAATACCTAGTTCCTTTTGAACAGACGCTCCTCAGTGAGGTAGCACAGATTACCAATATATATATCTGCGGTTAGGTAGGTATGTATGTCGCGGCAAGTCGCGGTCTTTTTGGGCGACCTTTCGAACCGCACGCGCCTGTCCGAAACATGTCGTCCAAAAGGACCGCGACAAATAACCATGTTATAGGTAAGCCAAACCGCAGTACCTAATAATAACATAATTACTGACACAGAGGCTAAAAAAAAAACGAAAAAACCACCAGAACATCTGAAGGATCCATCGCATCCGGACGGAGGGTGGCTGAGTGTTTTGGGCGACGGCTTCTCTTGTAAGAGGTCCGAGTATCGAATCCGGTCGGCGTGTTCCAATGAGTTTTTTTTTTGACGGATAAATGTACTGGTTGCTCTTCACAGTTCGGAACCAGTGTAAAACTGTAGGTCCCTTACCTTGCCTCTTATTAGGTGGTAGGCTCAAATTTATGTTTAGGTACCTACTTAATATTACTAAACTGGTCATAGAATTATTCTCAGGCACTACCTACCTATGTACCTACCTATGTTCAAAAATGAAATATTGAACAGCTTTTAAGCAATGCTACAAACTTTTGAGGATATGTTTAATAAATAACAAAACAAAATCTTACTCCTACAATTTCACGTAGGTACCTACCTACCTACCTAGTACCTAGGTATCTCCAATAGCGAAATAATGACAATTCCTCAAACACAGTAATTCACCTATACCTACCTACCTATCTAAATATCGGTGGTGCCGGCACCACCCCCGGGGTGAAATCGGTGAAATGGTTGTTTTTGAATCTCCAACCTCAAGCTCACACTAAATCCGGCTATTCTAAAAAGACAAATGCGCCAATAGGCGACATTTGGTGGTAGGCGAGGTGGTAGGGGTAGGTAGGTAGGTACCTAGGTTTCTATTTCTACTTTTCGATCCAAGTTCTTCGCCCTAAAAAGAATTTTTGTTCCAGCATATTTTTGACTAATATAATTAAATAATGATTCTAAAATCGTTACCTACTGCTCTAGTGAGAGGGATCTTACATATTTTTTTTTCAAAAGTTATTAATTAGACGCTTTTGGATGAAATCCTCTATCCATCTTCTTGATTTTTGCATACGTCACACAAATTTAAGCCTTAATAAAATTTTATGCATTGATTTTTTTCTCACATAGCATAACACTGAATAACCTGATTTGTGGACTGCGGTCGTTAGGGATAAAATGCGCAAATATCTTTTTCGTAAAAAAAATCTAACGCATTTCCAGGTTGTGACAAATTCAAACTTTTCATGCACACTTCAAAAGAACAACACGTTGCGGATTTTTTTCAAAAACAGCATAAAAATACGAACGCGTGCGAAGATTCAACTAAACTGTAGAGTCGTAATCAAAAAACTTCCAAAATGTATGCAAAATGACGAGAGTGGCTACACGACGCCAACTCAGCCGTTTAGTTGGCACCGATTCTCCATGACTCAATTAAAACAGTTGGTACAACGCCTACAGCGGCCAACTTTATTTTAATCGGCCGGCGACGTTTCAGGCAAAATGACGAGGGTGGCTACACGACGCCAACTCAGCCGTTTAGTTGGCACCGACTCTCCATAACTCAATTGAAACAGTTGGTACAACGCCTACAGCGGCCAACTTTATTTTAATCAGCCGCCGACGTTTTAGGCAAAATGACGAGGGTGGCTACACAACGCCAACTCAACCGTTGAGTTGGCACCGACTCTCCATAGCTCAATTGAAACAGTTGGTACAACGCCTACAGCGGCCAACTTTATTTTAATCGTCCGCCGACGTTTTAGGCAAAATGACGAGGGTGGCTACACAACGCCAACTCAACCGTTGAGTTGGCACCGACTCTTCATAACTCAATTGAAACAGTTGGTACAACGCCTACAGCGGCCAACTTTATTTTAATCGGCCGCCGACGTTTTCGGCAAAATGACGAGGGTGGCTACACGACGCCAACTCAGCCGTTTAGTTGGCACCGATTCTCCATGACTCAATTGAAACAGTTGGTACCTACAACGCCTACAGCGGCCAACTTTATTTTAATCGGCCGCCGACGTTTTAGTCAACCGCTACACTATGCAGCAGAGCGAACTACTGAACAATCGTCCGTGTCAGACTGTCAATAAACAGTTGGGTTTGAGAGAAATCGGCTGCCATGCCCGACTCAACTAAACTGTTTAGTTGGTGATACAATCGTTCGTGTGGCCGAGCCCTAACATGGCCGTTGAGGTATACCTACCTAGATACACACGTAAGTACCTGAAGGTGCCTTTATTTTATTAAAGTAAATAAAATTATTAAGGTAGATATGTAACACGACTGCCTATATGAGTAAACAAGTATTTACTTCAGCAATACCTTTGGTAATCTCCAGTGCCGGACTTATACCGTTCTTAAGTATTAGGCCAGTTGACTGTCGCCGCCCGCGCAAAAAATTAATAGCATAGAATAGGAGTATTACTAAGTCGCAATGGGGACTTAAAACCTTACCCAAATGATATTTAGCATTTAATAGATCGAAAACTCTATCCACAAATGACTTGCTAGAGTATTGCGTCCATAAATCGCGCAAGAACTTGACGGCTTACACTATACCAAAGCGGAAGTGTTACTTGTAATATTCTATAGCGCCTTTGAAAATGTGCCGCCCCCTGAAGTCTGCCGCCCCTAGGCCGCGGCCTATACGGCCTAATAGGAAATCCAGGACTGGTAACTAATCTCTACGTTTCACAAAAGCCATGTAGGTAGGTAGTTGTAAGCAAAATTGAGAAAAAAAAAACTTGACGAGCTTAGAGTAGGATTTCAGATGAACTGGTTACATTATTTACTATTGTTTAAGATGCCCATTAGCATAAACTCTCGCCTAACCGTTTCACTGTCGCAATTTTATGCAAATGCTTGTGCAGATGCAAATTATTGTAAGTAGGTATTTGCGTAATACAAAACTTAGAAAGTTCTCTAATTCTGTAGAGCGTGCGCGCGCTAAGGCGGACGCTAAGGTGCACACACGTGAAGTAATGAGGGCGACATACCTGAGTGTAGGCGCACCACAAGCCGCTGAGCATACTGAGCAACACGAGCACTCGCGTACCACGGACCGACTCGGCACTCTCTTACCATGCAATACTACGTAGGTTACGATAAATAAATACTTTGTCGCCGTGAGAATTAGAATCACCCTTCACAACGTAATCTACATCAATGTACAAGTTCGGGAACACTACGCTAGAAGCCTCGTCTTCTCCCGACGCCGCCGCCGTGTTCGCCGTCGCGACTCCTCCGTCGTCGGCCGGACGCCGGGCGCGCGCGGACCGGGCTCGCCACCGCGCCCGCGCCCGCGGTGTCGCGATCACTAAAGAGCGTGCAGTGCGGCGCCGGGCCGCGACGCTACTCTTCATCCACGTTGATCTCGGAGTCGGCCGAGTCCTCGTCGTAGGTGCTGGAGCCGGCGAAGGAGCGGCCGAGCAGCGCGGAGCGGTTCTTGGCGGCGGCGGCGCGGTCCCTCTGCCGTCGGTTCTTGAACCAGTTGCCGACTTGCGTGGGCGTGAGTCCGGTCGCCGCCGCCAATTCGCGCTTCTTGGTCGGGTTCGGGTAGGGGTCCTGCAGGTACCATTCCCGCAGTAGCGAGCGCGTTCGCTCCTTGAAGCAGTGCGTCTTCTGCTCGCCGTCCCAGATGGTGCGCGGCAGCGGGAACTTCTTGCGCACGCGGTACTTGTCGACGGGCCCGAGCGGGCGCCCGCGCAGCCGCTCCGCCTCCTGGTAGTGCGCCTCTAGCCAGAGCGCCTGCAGCTTGGCGTGCGAGGAGCGCGCGAACCGGTGTCGCTCGAGGATCGCGTACAGCTCGCGGTGGCGGCCCGCGTGGAAGGCAACCACGGCGCGCGCGCGCAGCACCGCCTCGCACCGCTCCAGCTCCGAGACGTTGGGGTGCGCCACCGGCAGCGACCACAGGAAGCGCGCCAGCCGCTCCACGTCGCCGCTCTCCTCGAGCGTCTCGCACACGGTGGCCACCTGCGCCGCGCTGAAGGACAACGTCGGCAGCGCCAGGAGCGGCGTCGGCGCCGCGTCGACCGCGGGCACGGCGGGCTCGCCTCCGCCGCCGCACGCCGCGTCCAGCGCCAGCGAGCCGCCGGCGCCGCGTCGCGCCTCCAGGATGCGCGCCTGCAGCGCCACCGAGGCCGACAGCTCCTCCCACGAGCCACGCATGTGTCGCTCCGTGACGGCGCGGACGTGCGATGTGCGCGCGTCGCGATCGCGCGCTCTAGTGACGGACGCGCGCTCGGTGCAATATCGCTCCCGTCGAGTCCGCCGGGCGGGGCGGCCGGCGGAGCGGGGCGGATCGGCGCCGTGCGCGCGCGATTGGCTATCGCTTACGGCGCGCGGCCGGAGGCGGCCAATCGGCCGCGCGCATCGGGCTCCGGGGGGCCGGATAGCTTTCAACCGCCGCCGTATCGCGTATCTGGCGGGGTGCGTTTAACGACGTCGCGTCCCGCTCTCTCGCGCGGCCGCTCCTCCCGCGCGGCGCCCCGAGCGCCCCGCACGCCCCGCGCGCCGCATGATACCGACACGCACACCGCTGCCGCTCGCCCGCCGCCGCACCGAGCCGCCAGCACGCTCGCGCCTGCCGACCGACCTGCCTTGATCCGCTAATCAACCAACTTGCTCTGTGCCAACAGTTTGTACCTAACCTACCTGGCCTACCGACTGAATGTTTTCTTTCTCTACTCGCAGAGTGGCAGACAGACCTATGATTACCAACATGATAAATGTCGCCAAACAGAAATATATTCTACAATACTTACGTGAATATTATCTATCTAAATTAATATCTAATAAAATTGTGGTCCATTCTTCTTTAATCTATACCTAGAATAAAACCATAGAAGTGGACAATCTGTTTTAATTCAGTAGATATGTATAAGTTTTTAAGCTACTTACCTTTAGTTAGAATATAATGCCTTGCCTCGCAGCATTAAGCTTGCCCATTGCACCTAATTTGTATAAATTGATGTGCAATAAAGAATATTACATAATAGGTACATACATATACTTAGGTAGGTATGCTAAGCTCACCTATGTATACATCGTGTCCTAAAACTCAACGTCAAGCGGGTACCAGGGAGAAGGCCAGTTTATGACTACCCAGGGAAAAAGAAGAAAAAAAAATCTGAGTCATTTTTTTTTTTTTTTTAATTGAACTGAATATTTTTTTGGTAAAATGACAGGCATTCTGGTTTTGTTTGGGATACTGATCAATAGCAGAGTTATTTAGGCTAACAATAAAAAAAAATTAACAATTATATTTGCAAATTTATAGTCGTAGTAGGTACCTAGCTAAAAGTATAAATTTTCAATGTTTCTCAAATAAAATTCATATCATAAAAAACTAATTACTCCAATTTTTTTTCTTATTTTTCCCTGGGTACTCTTAAACTGGCCTACTCCCTGGTTCCCCGCTTGACGTTGGTATAATTTTCTCCAGATATCACATTAAGTATCATAGGTACTTACTCGATAGATTCAACTTTAAAATATACCTAGCTATTCTAAAAATGGTTCTAAGTACCTATCTCCAAAGGAGCGGGACTGGGCGGTCGCAGTAGGCTTGTGATTTGAGCGTGAAAGCCTTCCCGGAGTATAACGTTATCGAACGGCAAACCACACCCAGGCAGATGTAACGCTACACAGTTGGGGGGGGGGGGGGGGGGGGGGGAGGCGACCACCCCCCGGATACACACCCGCCCCCGGCCGCCTCCGGGGGTGGACGACGTCTTGTAGAAAGTAGAGATTCGAACCGCTCTGTGAGTAGGTTGCACACCTCATGTGAAGGCTCTGTATGTAGAGAGCTTGGCTTACATATGTTATATGTATAGACAACACTTTAGATAGATTTATTTCTAGGTACCCTACCTATGTAACTACTTACTTGGGTTAATATTATCTACTTACCTACTTACGGTTTTTTTTGGAGGTTGATTGAAAGAAATCACTTCCGTATAGGTACTCTCTACACTCAAGTCTAGTCTAACCGTACTCTGCTCTGCTTCTAGGTTAGCCGTACTTTACTTTACTTATTCTGTTCTGCTTCTAGTATAGCCGTAGGTACTCTACTTTACTCTGCTCTACTTCTAGTATAACCGTACTCTACTCTGATCTGCTTCTATTATATATAACCGTACTCTACTTTATTCTGCTCTATATCTAGTATAACCGTACTCTACTCTGATCTGCTTCTATTATAAACCGTACTCTACTTTACTCTGCTCTACTTCTTGTATAACCGTACTTTACTCTGATCTGCTTCTAGTGTACTCTACTTTACTCTGCTCTGCTTCTACTTTAACCGTACTCTACTTTACTCTGATCTGCTTCTACTTTAACCGTACTCTACTTTACTCTGATCTGCTTCTAGTTTAACCGTACTCTACTTTACTCTGCTTAGCTTCTATTATAACCGTACTCTACTTTACTCTGCTCTACTTCTAGTATAACCGTACTCTACTCTGATCTGCTTCTATTATAAACCGTACTCTACTTTACTCTGCTCTACTTCTTGTATAACCGTACTCTACTCTGATCTGCTTCTAGTATAACCTACTCTACTTTACTCTGCTCTGCTTCTACTTTAACCGTACTCTACTTTACTCTGCTCTACTTCTAGTATAACCGTACTCTACTCTGATCTGCTTCTATTATAAACCGTACTCTACTTTACTCTGCTCTGCTTCTACTTTAACCGTACTCTACTTTACTCTGCTCTACTTCTTGTATAACCGTACTCTACTCTGATCTGCTTCTAGTATAACCGTACTCTACTTTACTCTGCTCTGCTTCTACTTTAACCGTACTCTACTTTACTCTGCTCTACTTCTAGTATAACCATACTCTACTCTGATCTGCTTCTATTATAAACCGTACTCTACTTTTCTCTGCTCTGCTTCTACTTTAACCGTACTCTACTTTACTCTGCTCTACTTATTGTATAACCGTACTCTACTCTGATCTGCTTCTAGATACCTTACTCTACTTTACTCTAATCTGCTTCTAGTTTAACCGTGCTCTACTTTACTGTGTTCTGCTTCTAGTATATCCGTACTTTACTTTACTCTGCTCTGCTTCTACTTTAACCGTACTCTACTGTCTCTACTGTACTACTCTACTATCTCTGCTCTACTTCTAGTATAACCGTACTCTACTCTGATCTGCTTCTATTATAAACCGTACTCTACTTTACTCTGCTCTGCTTCTACTTTAACCGTACTCTACTTTACTCTGCTCTACTTCTTGTATAACCGTACTCTACTCTGATCTGCTTCTAGTATAACCTTACTCTACTTTACTCTGATCTGCTTCTAGTTTAACCGTGCTCTACTTTACTCTGCTCTACTTCTAGTATAACCGTACTCTACTCTGATCTGCTTCTATTATAAACCGTACTCTACTTTACTCTGCTCTACTTCTAGTATAACCGTACTCTACTCTGATCTGCTTCTATTATAAACCGTACTCTACTTTACTCTGCTCTGCTTCTACTTTAACCGTACTCTACTTTACTCTGCTCTACTTCTTGTATAACCGTACTCTACTCTGATCTGCTTCTAGTATAACCTTACTATACTTTACTCTGATCTGCTTCTAGTTTAACCGTGCTCTACTTTACTGTGATTGTACTCTACTCTAGTATAATCAAATCATACTCTATTCAATTGTCCTCTCTCTAGCTAGACTAACTGTTCTCTGCTCTAGTCAAACCGCACTCAATTTTACTTCACTCTACTCTTGTATAACGTAGTCTACTCTACTGTCCCTAGACTAACCGAACCCTACTTCACTTTACTCTCCTCTAGTCTAACCTTACTCTATCTTTACTTTACTCTAGTCTCGTCTAGACTATAACCGTATCTTCTTTACTGTCCTCTAGTCTAAACGTACTCTACATTACTCTCCTCTAGTCAAAACGTACTCCACTTTACTTTAATCTACTCTATGGTAACCTACTCCTCTAGACTGACTGTACTCTATGTTACTTTACTCTCCTCTAGTCTAACCGTAATATATTTTACTCTACTGGCCTCTAGAATAACGGTGCTCTACTTTACTCTATTTCAACCGTAATGTAGGTACCTATACTCTACTCAAATTTGTTCTAATCGTATTCTGTAAGGATGTACGTACGTACCTAGGTAAGTAGGTGCTAATGTACTTAGGCACCTACGTTAGATTTAGTTAGGTACTATCTTTCAAGACCAAGGTGCTATCAAAGTATCTAGGTAGGAAGTTACCTATGTATGTATAGATAGGAATGAGTAAGTAGGTAAGTATTCCTACCTAATCCGCAGCTAAAGTTACTAGGTGAGTAAGTATGATTGGGAAGTTTCCTCCGAGGTTTTACACCAAAAACGCGAGCGCGGGGGAGCGAGTGCGGAGGGGGGGGGGGGGGGGGTGAGGGCGGGGGACTTTCTAATTTTCCTAAAAGGTGTAGGAGTCCTGATGCTTCTCGATAAAAATGTAAAAGGTCGAAGCAATATGACGACAAAGTAAAAAAAAACCCACGTTCACACCATCTATATTCCTACCATAGAAATCAATAATAAATACTTACCTACCTGTACTTTTTTATGGAAACTGACACGGTTTGCTACATCACCTACAACATCTGTGATGACAGCCCATAACACCTTGGTGAGCTAGGTGCCATGCCAGTGCTTCCCTTCGATCGTGCCGGTTGCACTGAACTGGACGGAAAACACGAACTATTTACATAGCCGTTTCATCCGACCTTTCATTACGTGCGGTGGTAAAAAACGATTTCCATGTAAAGAAAATTTAAGGTGTAAGCAAAGTCCCCTATACACACCCTCACACACTACACTCACACTCGTCTCCACATATAGGTACACATTTAAATTGTATAAAATTATAAGGATCTGCGTTGAATAAAAAAAAAATATTTCTTTCTTTCTTTCTATTTAGGCAGGTAGGTACTATTGATTAGTTTTTAATTGGCTTTTAAGGAAAATTCGTGACTGGGGAAAAATTACCTAGGTACTGAACAATGATCAGGATCACTTATTGTAATTCTGAGCTGTAGATTTATAAGTCATATATACTTACCTATATACATATATAAAAATCTTCAACTCTTATCCTGTAGGTGGGTACATATTATGTAAGTCTCATAACAAACTCCGTATCATCCGTATGTATGGATATCTAGCCCATGCTATAAAATCAACATATAAACCTAAGTATAGTACCTAACCAGTCATACATACCTATGCCTATACCTAAATATTTAGGTGGCTATGTCTACACCGAACCAAACTGGAGTCGATATCATATCTGCTATAAGTATCGCACTAGGTATGGATGTCTGTTCTGCCGCGAGAGCCTTCTGTGCGCCGAACGATCCTTCCCCACCCCCGGCCCACCCCACCGCGCCGCCCCCACCGCCCCCGCGCCCCCCGGGGGCGGGGGCCACCCCGCCGATCGATACGGAGCGGAGTTTTTGTTCGCCATATCTCTGATGGATGCGCGGCTCATGCGGAAGAGTTTCGTGCACGGATTTGGTGAGCCGGGAGACATTTGCGTTTGATACGTATAGGTTGATTTTGTGTAAAATGAATTTATGTTTTCTGATTTTTAGGTTTCCGTATCCCGTACGGAAGCCTATTACTAAGCCTCCGCCGTCCGTCCGTCCGTCTGTCCGAGGGCTGTATCTCTTGAATCGTAATAGGTAGCCCGTTGAAATTTTCACAGAATATGTGTTGCTATGGCGGATATAACAACAAATAATTAAAAAAAAGAAAATGTTAAAAATTAAGGGGCGCTCCCATACAACAAACGTTCGAAAAATCGATTAGTCACGCTACTGAATAATAGATGGCGCCACAGGCTTTTATTCATTGCATTGTTGATAGACAAAAGATAGGCGGATATTATTGATAGCGGATAGATACGGAAACCTCCGTGCGCGAGTAAAACTCGCACTTGACAGATTTTTTGTAATGATAACACCGACCATCAGTTTGGGGGGTCGCCCCGCCCGCGCCGCCGCGCAGCGTAAAATATAATTTCCGTTTACTTACTCAAAGTATAGTCTCGGGTCCTTCAAGAGAGGCGTGAATGGGCACCTGTCAGGCCGGCATGGCATTCGCAGCCCCCGCCTGCGTCCGAATGTCCATGGGCGTCGCTAGACACCTTATGGGTGACTCGGCGCCACATGTCGCGCTTAGTTTAAAAAAAAAAAAAAACGAGTCGGAGGACCGCTAAGTAAATACCCGAACAGCTCTGAGATTTTATATTTTGTTTCATTAGCGCTTCACTTAATTAAAACGAAATGATTTTTTTACTTTTTAAGGGTAGGGGTTTTTTTTTATTTTTAATTAAACTTTTATTTCAAGCTTTTTAAAAAAACGTATATTCAGTACGCGACAGTAAATATTAAAACAATAATTAATTCGGTGTGGGTGGCTGAGTTGGAGGGACCAAAGCACATGCTCCGACCAGCCAATATCACCTCCGAGAAGGTAGGTGCCATACCGGAAACTTCCCTGGATTTCTGGCTATAGGTACTATGGACTTTATAGAGGAGAACACAACCGAGGCTGCTATGCGGCCATCTTACATCCAGTGCGGTGGTACCAACGCAGTCGGCTACAGTCGCAACTAACCGTCGCACGTCTCTGTGCGACAGGGACGGCGCTCTGCAACAGGATTGTCTCTTCCTAAAGTTCGATGTTCGTTATTTACTCATACATTAATCATACATAGGTATCATACACACGCACTGAAACACTTTCATCATTCATTCATTATAGTTGCCTACGCATACTTACCCACCTAAATACACATACATACATACTCGTAAAAATATTTTCTATTCTTGTTTGTACATACATTTTTATTTTTTTATTTTTGAAGATCCGACCGAGAAAACGGTTTGAGACGCCACAGACGAAAGTCCAGTGTCTCGACCTGAGCAACTAAAATTTAAACAATCTGTTAAGGGAACATGTTATCACTTTATTTTATGTTTCGCAAATTGTTATTAATATCTTTTATCTATTATACCATGTTTCTTTATTAATATTTTTTTTTGCAATTTGAATTTGAATTTAAATTACTGCCGCGTACACTGTACTTAGTTTCAAAAAATGTGTCAAATTCTACCTTCCTCACAAGCTCTCATCAAATTTGTATTTTTTCGCCTCGCATACTTTTTCTGCCATCATTACCGCCACGTTGCGGCAGTCTCGGGCTTCCGGACGGCACGCTTCTGTGACGGCTTCCCGCCAATTTGCAAAGGCGCGACAGACGCGATGCGAAAAAAAAAACTATCGTTCGAAATTCGAAAGTGATTGATCGAGCGTGATTGGCGCGTCCGGAGTTCGTCGCCGCGAATACTTACTATGTAGGTACAGTGCGTGCACCTATGCAAAATATGAACTAGGGTTGTAACGAATATTCGCATTCGAAATTCCGAATATTCGGTTCATTTTTAATATTCGTATCCGTATTCGTATTCGGTTGTAAGATACCGAATATTTATCGAATATTTTAATTCGCGCGTTTTACTAATGAAAGAGCGAGGCGCAACAATATTGGTAGGTGTAGCATATAGATAGCCCGACAGTAAATTAAATTAATAATTGTACCTATTTTAAATACAAAGCGTAGGAAGCTTTACTTCTGTCGGGTGGCCTACGACACCTCACCTTTTTAACCAACTTCAAAAAAAAAGAGGCTATCAATTCGACACGTATGTATATAATACTCGTATTATTGGAACTGCTATATATTCACATATGATAATCTATTAGGGCTTCCAAACAAATATACACAAAAATTGTATAGATGTTTGTATGTATCTTTGTATATACAAACTTGTATATTTGCATCTATGTTTATATGTATGTTTGTATGTATGTTTGTCCACGCATTTCTCCGAAACTATTAATCGGATTTTTACCATTATTTTTTTATTGGCTTACATTTACTTCAACTTAGGGAAAATCGGTTTAGTAGTTTTCAAGATGTGGACTGTTAGGTGTGTCGAATGGGCGAATAATTATATATACAACGAAAATCGATTTCTGTGATTCTTTTTTTTATGTGAGAAGAGTGAAATAAAAAACGGTTTTAAAAAACACTGCACCGACTTCAAAAAACACCTACTTAGAACTAAAAATTATTAAATAATTGAGTCGAAGGCCGTACAAAAGCACACCAGAGATGAAGCCCTTTTGTACCGCCTTCAAATCGATTATATAATAATTTTTAGTTTTAAGTAGGTAGGTGTATTTTTGAACCACCGTATTATTTTTTTATTCATGAATTTTTATATATTATTATTATTTATAAAATTACACAATTAATACAGATATTTCGACTGTGTCGTCGTCATCAGTGAAAAATATAACATATTATGTATGGTGTTGATATTTATGACATATGAGTGGTTGATATATGGTTTTAATTGATTTTTTTTTTTTTTTAATGAACGATATTTAATCCCGGGGTATGATGCGCGCCTAGGTTCCATATGAATGATGATTCCCAAGTTCTTAAATCTATTTCTTTAAGTGGTGGACTGAATGATTTAATGATGCGGACGGTGAAGCATTAATTGAATTTTTTTTATTGATAATTTCGTATTGGCATTATCGCCTTGAACAGAGAGCGAATTTGATATATTTCAACGTATAACTTTTTTAGTCATTTTTACCGCACAGAGTCGTAAAAACCCCTTCTCATCTCGTCTCCCGAGTCCCGGCCTCCCCGCAGTCACATAAACTAATCATCTAGTGAGTTACGACGACGCGCTGTAATAGCTGCGGCATACTAAAATCACCCAAATCACCTTTTGTTCGTACGGGTAGGGTGGACAGAGAGCGTTCACTTGCGGGACATAATAATATGGAGGTCGATTGAAGTTGTCAGCCCAGATGAAACGTATACTACCTGTTTCCAGAGCTAGCATACCTAGCTCTGAACACATTTAGTAAAGGAATGACTTTATTTTATTTTATTATTAACAGCCTGAAGCTCATGCGAAAATTTCACTTTTTTTCTCCGCTGTGCACTTGTTAATATTTTATGGAAATTTTTGTAGCTAGGTATTTACATTCTATTAGTTAAATTATTATTTTTTTCCTATAGGTGTTTATCTAACCTTTTTTTAAATCCGTTTACACTTTTAGCACTTATGTATGACCTCCTGCGGTAGGAAGTCCGTTCTAAGAGTTCACAACTTTGTTCACCAAAAAGTGTTTCCTTGGGTTAGAATTAAATGCTGAGCGATTTAGCTTTGACGTATATTATATACCTATACATATAAATACTATATATTTAAAGTGATATAGAAATAAAATAAAATTGTGCTCTAATCTTAAGGTGTATTTACACATTTAGGTATTCAGATTTAATTATAGTGGATTGATGTTGGACGTTGACATATCTGACAATAGTGTTGGCGACGGACGGTAAGAGATCCGCAATCATATTGTAAATTAAATTTATTTTTATCATTTATGTTTATACACATTTGTGTAAATTTACAAAAAAATTAATAATAAACATACACAAATCTACATTATCTGAAAAATCAATCCTGTATTCTCACATAATATCAAATCAAATCAAAACACTTTTATTACACAGCCACATTATTCGTAGTAAGTAAAAATTTTAACAGTATCGATTCAATTAATTCAATTGTCACATAATAAAGCGAAACATTATAAACATTGAAACATTACAAATGTAAAATCCATAGGTTGACTGACATAAATCTCTGTAAGGGATAAGTCCGTCTTTGATTGAACGTCATGTAAGTTTATTGTCTCTCATTGCGCTTGTTTCTACATATATTTTTTTAGCAATTTTTCTTTCTTTCTATCTATCTACTCGTATCTATGTATCTACCTATAAGATGACGAAAAGATAAAATGATAATAATAAAATATTCATCCGGAGGTTTCTCTCCTTAGGGCCAGTTAAGCAAAAAGCTTCTTAAAGTGGCTTGGCCAGGGCGGGACGTGACGCCAGTTGCGTCCACCAGCACAGGGCTGTGCTGGTGGACGCAACTGGCATCCCGCAATCAAGGGTCTACTTCATTCTTACCATCCTGTGGGGTAATGCCGCAAGTGTTCTAGGAAGATTTGAAAACGCCCCTTTTGATATTATTTTTATGTTTGTTAGGTAGGTTTTAATTATTTATTTTTATATTCTATGAAAATAAAAGGTTACGAAGATATTACACAGCGGTAAAGTTCGTAAGTTTGGATGTAGGAGGTAATATCCGAAAATCCTCATCCGATTAAAAAAAAATCATTGACCAATATTTAAAATGGACTTTCAGGATGGGCACAGACTATGCGAGCGAAGCCACGGGCAAAAACTATTTCTAAATAAATGAATAAAATAATAATAAGTAAGTACTAAGTACTAACACATCGTTATCTTGTGGTCACCCTAACAGCGTGCACCTCGTCCCGACTGCGTGTATCGTTGGCGCGTGTGTTATTGATATTGGTTCATCTGTATTTAAGTATCAGCATAACGTTTGCGTGTAACGGTTACTTGGTAACAATTTCGCGTTACTGCATATAGGGTGTCGTGTTGCTGCTAAAATATGGCTAAGCTAACTCTGTTCACAAATCTTTGAAATGTTTATATTCTAGTTTTTAGCCAGCTTTTAACTCCCAACAACTATCGAAAATGGCCACATTGGCCATGACCAGATTTTTAGGTTTCCCTTTCCACACGGAAGACTATTTCCAAGCCTACGTCGTCTGTCTTTGATCTGTCTATCTGTCTGTCTGTCTGTTTGTCTGTCCGTCCGGGTGCTGTATCTTTTGAACCGTACCTAATAGGTAGCCTGTTGTAATTTTCATAGAATATGTATTTATGGTCTTTATTGATCACCAATTTATAAAAAGTAGGCACAATAAGTGAGCTTAATGCCGTGAGGCATTCTATTCTAACTAACCTTTGGGTTGTGGGAGAAGTACCTTTATGCAGGCGAACAAGAATAGTTTGTGGCAATGTAGGTATTGAGCATAAAAAAAAGCAGTAACTAAAGCAATATGATAAACTACAAACTATAAATAATATGTGTTATTTATTATGGCTGTGCCAACAAATAATAAAAAAAGCAAAAACTAAAAAAACAAAGGGAGGTAGATAAAATAGAGGTAGATAAAGGAAGAAAAATTCCCCATACAAGAGACGTGTTAAGAATCGAGTAGTCACGATATTGAATAATTGATGGCGCCACAGGTATTTATATTTTGCATTGTAGAAAGACAAAAGATAGACGGATATGGTTTTTTGACGGGTATGGTATAGCGGATCTACGGAACCCTCCGTGCGTGAGTAAAACTCGCACTTGGCCGATTTTTTAATGGTAAACGTATCGCTCCGCTGACTTAAGCTTGTAAACACTAAATAATATTTTAATAGGGATGAAAATGAAAAACCGTCTATAGGTAGATAAATATTTATATCAATCAATTCAATTCAATTCAATTATTTATTGGTCTTTTTGGTATATTTATACACTTAGACAGGTCAGATTGTATAAACAAATTTCTTATTATTCTATTTCGATCCAAGCAAAAAAATCTCAATCAAGCTGACAAACACGCGGTCGGATATCAAGATTTTTGAATCATGCATAAGCAAGTAAAAAAGTGCTAAAGGGCGACAGGATAGCCACCTCTTACCTTGGCATGGTTCTTACACCGAGTCATGCAGCAGGTGGGTTTTCGTGCCTTACTTGCTGCTTGATTTTTTTTTTATGGAACCTGACACGGTTAACTACATCACCTACAACATCCGTGATGTCAGCCCATAACACAGGGTGAACTAGGTGCCATGTCAGTGCTTCCCTTCATTTCATGTCGGCTACACTAAACTGGACGGAAAACACGAACTATTTACATAGCCGTTTCGACCGACGTTTCGTTCAGTGCGGTGGTACCAACCCGGCCGGGATAAACCCTACCACCTAGTAAGGTAAGAAGGGAAGGGACCTACAGTTTAACGTGGAATCCGAACCACGGTCAGCCTCCAACGGTCGAGCGGTCACCCATCCAATCACTGACCGCGCTCAGCGTTGCTTAATAACAGTTGACTAACCAACCGCGCCACTGAGCTACCGAGGCTGACGAATTGTCTTATCCCTTAGTCGACTTTTACGACATGCGACGGGGAGAGACGCAGTGGGGCTATTCTTTTCAAGTACCGACCCCACACGGTACAATTGTAACGTAATTGATAGTTATCTTGCCCTAATACATTGCTAAACGTGGCGGTTTTGTCTGGGAAAAACCGGATTGTCTTTTTCTAAAGTTCGCTCGCTTTGTAAATGTTCATTACTTACTGCCTGGCCTGGTAGGTACTGTAGGTACATATTATATCAATAGGTTGTACTTGGTGCCGTGTGGGGTCGGTGCTTTAAAAGAATAGCCCCACTGCATCTCTCCCCGTGTATGTCGTAAAAGGCGACTAGGGGATATGACTCCCTTCTTATATTACTAGGTGGTAGGGTTTAACCCGCCCGGGTTGGTAACACCGCACTGAATGAAAGGTCTGTCGAAACGGCTATGTAAATAGTTTGTGTTTTCCGTCCAGTTCAGTGTAGTCGGCACAACCGAAGGGAAGCACTGACGTGGCACCAAGTTCACCCGGTGTTATGGGCTGACATTACGGATGTTTTAGGTGAGGTAGCCAACCGTGTCAGTTTTCATAAAAAAAAAGGTATAGAAATAGTTGTTCTATAAAATGTTCTATACAAATGTATTTCCAGGTTTGTGGCAATTGTAGAGTTTACAAATACTTGGTTTTGCCCGCGGCTTCAATCGCGGTAGACTCAGTTTAATAGCAAATACGATTTAAACCCAATATGATAATAAACGATCGCTTCTTTTATATTATCTCTCTCCCGTCCATACTATACTTTATTTGACACTGCTGAGTCCTAGGGCTATTTAGCGTGATGGTATATAGCCTATATGTTATTCTGATGTTTAAGCTATGGTACTTTAAAGTCTCATCAAAATCCGTTCAGTAGTTTTTGCGTGAAAGAGGAACAAAGATAAATACATCCATTCATACATCCATCCATCCTCACAAACTTTCGCGTTTATAATATTAGTAGGATTGTATTGCGCCTCTGTCACCCGCATTCTGAATGCACTCGGAAAATGAAGGTGGGTGCATTTTTTTTTTGTGTACGAAAGAGTACGTAAGTAGGTATTGTGCGCGCCATTCGGACTCCGACCGTTTACGAGAAAACCACTGGATGTTTCATACTGACTTTTAGAGAAGAAAGACAGGATCTTGTTTTACACACGACCGCGGGGTGGAGAACTGCAGGTCTATTCTTGTAAATTCTGACAGCGGAATCAGCGCTGTTGTGGCGCTGAGAGCCACTTACTAAAGTGGCTCTCAGCGCCACATCAGCGCTGAGTCCGCTGTCAGAATTTACAAGAATAGACCTGCTGCTGGGCGGTGTGTTGAGATAGCGACACGTGGAGATCCGTTGTCACTGCGTACCCCGCTGATGGAAAACAGGCGTTGCGTATGTAGGACCGCAAGAACGCAGAATAGCTATCTCGTCGTCGAGGAAACGTTCCTGTCAGCTGAGAACTGTCCATT
The DNA here is from genome assembly GCA_946902875.1 of Nematopogon swammerdamellus. Classification (NCBI taxonomy): domain Eukaryota; kingdom Metazoa; phylum Arthropoda; class Insecta; order Lepidoptera; family Adelidae; genus Nematopogon; species Nematopogon swammerdamellus. The sequence continues at coordinate 19,561,498 of OX336345.1, forward strand.
TGGTCGTGCCGGCTATACTGAATTGGACGGAAAACACAAACTATACATACATAGCAGTTTTGACCGACCTTTCGTTCAGTGCGGTGGTATCAACCCGGGAGGGTTAAACCCTACCACCTAGTAATATAAGAAGGGAGTCATATCCCTTAGTCGCCATTTACGACATACACGGCGACGGGGATGCAGTGGGGCTATTCTTTTAAAGTACCGGCGCCACACGGTACACAAGCCTTACGTCAAAAAGTTAGCTATGACTGTGGCTCACCTCGCTTTTTAAAGTTGGATTTCATTGTCACCTACTTCGATCAGTTTATACCTACTCTACTGCTCTGTCCCTATTTACCAGTTATAACTTAAATACCTACTTATATTTAATTTGTTCAGTTATGCGGTACACTAAAAGACTACCTACTTACTTTGGTCGACGTTTCGTCTCCCGCTCCGGAGTCATCTTGAGAATTCGCAGAACTTTGACTACCCAAAAAATACCTGTCACGCCGGCCAGTCGGTCAGATGTCAACCAACCAACTGACGGTCGCTCCTGACCGAATCCTGCTGCTGTAAAAGTCGCTGCTGAGGTCATGCGTGGAGCGTTGCTCGCATCATTTTGGGTGGGGCTGCTCAGTATCGACTTGGCTTGTTGGACTCTATCAAAAGACGTGCAGTTCGCCAAGTCAACGACTCAAAGGTGTCCTTGAATCATTGCAGCTCCGTAGAGACATTGGTTCACTATGTGTGTTCTATCGACTGTTCAACGACGAACGCTGTGAGGAGCTGTTTGAAGCGATTACGACCTTACTGTTTCACCATAGGTCCACGCGTAGCAAACAGAGAATGCATCTCTTTACTGCAGAGCTGCCTAAAGTGCGGACTTAGCGCTCCAATAGGTATTTATTTTATCTTCCGCATTGCGAAACTTTGGAACGCACTTCCTCCCGATCTGATTCCTTCAGTGTATGACTTATAGGATCTTTCAAGAGAAGCGTAAGGCACCTACTGTCACGCCGTCGCGTCGCATTCGCAGCCCCCGCGTTCGAAACCGAATGCTTTTGGGTTTCGTCGGTACAACAATCCAACCAAACTGAGGTCTGAGTGCGCCAAGGGTCTCGCATATCCATAAAAAAATTTTAATTGTGTCGTTGAGAGGGTATTATACTATATGATGATGCGGGTATAAGAATACATATAATAATAAAAGAACAACAGCGTCGCAAAATTCGCTGTCTCCGTTCGACAACAGCACTCCCCGCCATCGCAAGAGGGACAGATGCACGCTCTCAGCTAATTTATTTATTTATTTTATTTTTTTTATATAATATACCTACAAATTACGTCAACATTTGTCCTTCAGGGCTTATGTTTTCCAGACTGCTAAATTTTATCAGATTTATAAAATTCTTTCTTTGTTGTAATAAGAACAGTAAAGTGCAATCTGCGTACTTACATATCTTTTTTATTTTTTGATATCCAAAGTAATGATTCAATAAAGCTTATGATATGACAATATCAACAAATTTAAATTTAATTTTTTTTGGTTCGAAAAATCTATTTTTAACTCTGGCCTCGTATGTTTGATCTAAAGCTAAAATTGACAAGTACGCAGATTATACTGTCCTTATTACAAGAAAAAATAATTAAGAAAATCGGTCAAGGTTTAGGGGTTGGGAAAACATAAAACCCGTAAAACGATTTGCGAAAAATAATAACGTGACTAATATATCTGTGTGCTCTACATGACGCCTTCTCCAGAGGCTACCACAACACAACACAGCGCGAAGGTTTAAAAGCCACCCACCGGTAGTCCCAGCTACAATGCCACATTGGACGGGCAATCGTGTTTATAGCCTACAGCGGGCGAGCTGTGATCGATTTGCGTTGGTACATACACCGCTTCTGTTGTTACGCGACTAGCGGTTGTGATGGTTACATTGTTGTTGCCACTGGTGGTGTTGCAGATGTCAGCTTTAGGACGATCTCGATAAATTATTAGGCGTTACTTTTGTGTTTACGCGTATTGGTGTGAAATGAAAATGTAGCCCAGGAGTAACACGCGTTGACCCACGGTTCGGATTCCATTAAAAGCTAACTGTATGTCATTCTTAACCCAATTCCCCGTTAGGGAGGGAGCGTTCATAACCCACGTGACGGTTTTAGGGAGGGGGGGGGGGGGGGGGGAGCTTTTTGTCACCTCTAGTCACCTAGTTGGGGGGCGAGTCACGTGACCAAAAAACGTAATTTAATTGTAGAAGTGAGACAAAGTGTGCAAATTAACGCAAATGTAAAGCATACCAAAAAATAATATTTCATAAATGTGACTTTACTTGGGGGGGGGGGGGGGGGGGGGGCGTCCGTCACGTGGTTTATGAATGCTTTCTTACTTCTTAAACCTATCGGACTCGCCTTCCATTTTGAGCAGTTCCAAATTCAAACTTAGTAACGTTAATTTGGCCGCAGACGAGCATCATCGTTCGAAATCCCCGCGCGATCAACCAGGAAAGGGTAGAGCGGGGTAATCCCGGAGCATTATTAGATCCCAAATTTGATATTGAAATGTCGCGGTTCGGGATGGTGTAATTTCACAGACAATTTGCCCACAGCAAAGCCGGGCTCAAATTGGGACTGAGGGTGGACGGGGGTGGAGATGAAAGCAATGCAATGTCCGCGAGTAACTAACCGTGTGCGGAAGGGGTTCACTTTGTACGGCGCGCGATAGAGAGGACTTGTGATACTTACGAGTTATTGAATCGTTGACGTTATAAGAACAGGTAAACTGAACAGGTTTATTGTCTCAGTCAATCAAGAACACAAGAGTTATTTTTATGTAAACTAGCATGGGTAGCTGTGCCGAGGAACCAATTGTGTAGTCGACAGAGCCAAAAACACCTCTCCTCGTGAAACCACGCTTAGAGAAACGCCATGCCAGCAGATTTGCGGACTGTTTCTATAGGCTGTTGATATCTTTAGCAGTAAGCAGATAAATGTTTAAACGTTGAAATACGTTGAAATACTAAATTTATTTTTTTCTTTATATATTACAAGCTGTGCCCGCGGCTCCGCCCGCTCTCATATTTCACTTCACTGCTAACCTCATAAGCTATTTAGCGTGATAGTAAGTAGCCTATAGTTGATGGGAAGAATCAAGCTATCCGTAGAATTTTGTTTTATTAAAATCGGTTCAGTGGTTCTCGAGTTATAAGCGGACAGACAGACACTCAGACACTCAGACAGAAAGCAGACGTTGGATTTTATTATAGGTAAGGATAAGGATGTATAAATAAAATATATTCGTATTTATTTCAGGATTAGGAAGGATTAATTAATGAATAACGGATTTTTTTTCGAGTAACGTCAAACAGGAATACTTAACGTATTTACTTATTAAAAAAAATCGGTCAAGCGCGAGTTTTACTCGCGCAAGGAGGCTTCCGTAGATCCGCTATACCATACCTGCCAAGAAACCATATCCATCTTTTATCTTTTGTCTGCAAGCAATGCAAACTGCCTATGACGCCATCTATTATTTAGTAGCGTGAATATGTACTAATCGATTCTTAGTACTTTTCTTGTATGGGGAACCTCATTGTTTTTTTACTTTTTGGCATATCCGCCATAATAACACAAATAATGTGAAAATTTCAGCCGGCTACCTATTACAGTACAAAAGATGCAGCCCTCGCACGGACGGACGGACGGACAGATAGATACATACAGGCAGACACACAGACAGACTGCGTATGCTTAGTAATGCGCTTCCGTATGGATACGTTACGGAACCTTAAAAAAGAGGGTCGTTAAGAAAATAATCTAAATAGTTAAGAAAGAAGCCGCGGAAGAAAGCTAGTTCCTAATTAAAATAAACCCAAGAAAACCACATAGTCTTCTCTATAATTTCACCTTGGAAACGGTGGTAGATTTAGATAGATAGTTTGCTTCCCCCACCCGCGCCCGTCGTCGCTTGTACAAACTGGAGTCCGCATGATGACACTCAATTCAATTGTCATTTGGAAGTCAATGCGAGGTTTTTGTTGCGTGCAATTTACTCCGAGAGCCGAACGTAGGCAGGGAATGTGCAGTCAGGCCTTTGAAGATGTAGGCGCAATATGTACGTACATAGGTAGATAGTGAGTGAAACTTGCTGTGTTGGTTGTGTGTGTTATGTATGATATGAACGTCGATGCTTATGATGGTAAAATTTTCTTGTACCTACATTGTTATTTAATATTTTATTATATGTTTTTAATTTCACGTTTTTCTTCAGAAACATTTATATTAATTCTATACAGGTACATAAAATAAATATACAAAATTTATACAAATAGAATCAAATTCAAAAATATTTATTTTATTATTATGTAGATAAGTATGCGCATATAATTTTTTTATGAATTAGTGATATTTGCTTAATTAATGAATTTAAAAAACTATATTTTCGAAACAAAATATTAAAAATTGTAATTTCATTTACAATTTCTGACTGAATGGAAGCAATTTAAAAAGGAAATAATAGAATGTTGGAAGTATTAAATGAACATTTAAATAATCGTCTTCTAATAAATAAATAAATAATAAATAAACACATGTAACTTGTCAACCTTGTGGTTCTCTAAATGTGTTTTTGTTTTAACTCAATAAAATACAATCAAGATCTGTTTTTACTCTTGAATATATGAATAATGGAGGTCAGCCTGGATAGATAATATGACATATGGAACAGTCACGTTCTTGACCTAGGTTTACACAGTAGGTTATTAAAAAAAAAAATCTGACGACAGTAGGTAATTATAATAATTAATATGTGTGTTTTTAATTAGTAATATACATAGTAAATATAATAAAAATAACTAGAACCAATATTGGTATAAAAAGTATTTAATTCTTATTTCGTGGGATAAACATTCTATAAACCTTAATTTTGTAGTTTTTTCACATGTTCATATTAAAAAAAACAATTACTGATTTGTAGGTAATTTTAGATGATTATTCGCCTTAAAGAAGAGGCAATGTTGCTTAATAGAGAGGAGACTTCATTATATGTAAGTAATGTAAAGTAATTCATATATGATAAAGTATGTGATTTTAAAAGTAACTTAGTTTCAATCGTAACTTCCGTCCTCTTTTATTACAAACGTATAATTTCGCATCCTTCACTCAAAACTCATCCGTATTCCTCTTATCAGTATTCGCATAAGCGTATTTTGTTTCCAATGGATTACTCCGATGGATGGAGTAATCCCAGAGTGCTGGGTACACGCAGCCTCCGCCGCCCGATCTCCGGTCTTATCTCGCGGTGGCTGCTATAAGCCGCGGGGGACTCATCTGAAATAACACGAAAGAAATGCTAATTATAAATAAGGTCTCAGTACTTTGGTAGGTATGCTGCTGCGGGTTGATTGTTGTTTGGATGTATTGGCAATAAAAATGAGGGCAAGAGTAATATTTTTGTAAATAAAGTAGATGTAACAGTTTGTTATACACGGTGTTGCAACCCCAACCGTAAAACCCGAAAGGGGATGATTCTGTACGTCAAATAGAACAACTTTTGTTCTACAACTTTTTAATTTGAAGAAAAAAAAAATTTTTTTTCTCCATACATTTTGAGAATAGGCATTTAAAATTTGTATGGAAAAAGTAATATTTTTTTTGGTTAAAAAATTTTTTTTTCGTCACAGAAGTTGTTTATTTTCACATATAGAATAACCCCCTTATGTCGGTTAAAAATATTACGGGGCAACTGCAACATCGTGTATAACTTTCTGGCAAAGAAAATAAATCTCTCCCATAAATACTTATTTGTACGTTTCGTGTCAATAAAATAAATTTAAAAAAAGGAAATAATAAAAAATAAGAAGAATATTTATTTTCCCTTCAGCATTACATTAGTAAACAACACACATTTTAAAAATTACATAAAAGGAAAAAAGTACTGGACACAGCCTATGCTGAGTCTAGTGAAGATTTCACTAGACTCAGCGCTGTATTTAAGTCCAGCCCATGAACAATTTGAAATTTTAACGAGGTGAGTGAGTGAGGCACAACTTTCCTCTCTAGCTTCAATATCTCATTGGTAAGTGAAAAACAATATTTTTACTTTGTTTAGAGGTTTAGACCGATTAATTTAATATAGGTACCTACGGAATAAATAATGTTTCTTGTACATGCTCCTACACATAAAAGTGAAGTACATAAAAGCATAAAATATTACACCTACAACTTACAAGGAAACGCCCAATTCAGTTTGTTTTATACAATTGACTATAGGTGCGGGCAGCCAACACTTTTAAATATTCCTATTTACTAACAATAAAACCCCACATAAATCTGTAAAAGCTCATTTACTCCCCCACTTTCAGCAACTTTAAATATTGAATGCAACTTAGCGCGTGTGCACACCAACTGTTCTCGTAAGCCGAGTATTATTTCAAAATCCATTATAGTAAACAGTGGATATGGACGCCCCCAAACAATTATAATCGATAGAAGCAGTATTAATTTTGAGATAACGATTAAGAAAAATCAACAAAGGTGAATTTATAAAATATATTCTGTCGCACTTGTTTATCAGTTTGATCAAATGTATGCCAAGTAGTGTATGCCGATAAAATGTTGGGGACAAGCTAAACGTAGGCAATGTAATACAATACTGTGTCTTGGTAATTATTTCTTTGACCCCATCTTTCATATAAGCGCACATTAATTAATTATTCTGGTCTGTCTGTTCCGACTTACCCCGCTTTACCCTAACATTTGAATTTGGAAATGATAGCATGTTCGATTTATTATTTTTAAAATATTACTAAATTTTACTAAATGATTAAAACATTTAGAAAAATACTGTATTTTAAACATTGAACAACATTTTACTAAAACATTAAACATTCAGAAAAATTAATCGCTTAAATTTCTTTATGAATTCTATAAAATGTATACAAGAATATTTAAATAATTTAAAATATTCAAGCCACTAAATAAAAGTATATACATACCTACTGATGTTTCCAGTCACAATTTTTTTACTTTCTAAAACGGCCCAAGGGCCCTGCATGGCCTAATACGGCCCTGGACTTCTTGAATATATTTCGCCACCTTCGACTAAAATGTATTGACCAGCTAACTGATGTCTATTGTATGAGAATGTCACTTTAGTCAACAGATAAATTCTAGCCGAGACTTCATCAGTGCAGAGTAGTTCAGGCACTGTCTTCAGGTTAACTTTAGGAGCTTAACGTAAGTAAGTATAGTTATTTAAGTACTTATTTCACCCCAAAATGAATACACAAGTCTTACTAACATTTTGCTATAAAATCATTTTATAGCGTAGGTAAAACCGAATCTCTCCGACAAACTTTGCACTTCTCACTTCGCGCCCCTGCTTGCCCGTCAATCAAGCAAGTTAATCGGCTTCTAGCGACGAAGCGTTGATGTGATCCGTCCCCTCCCCGTGCCCCTCTCCCCCTCCCCCTCCCCTCCCCGGTGTAGTCCCCTGTTCGTAAAGTCCCTATGAAAGGTCCGTGGCGCGTCCGTCCGTCCACATAATATGCCAAAAATTTTTTTATATTTTTTTTTATGGAAACTGACACGGTTGGCTACATCACCTACAACATCCGTGATGTCAGCCCGTAAAACCGGATGAACTTGGTGCCACGTCAGTGCTTCCCTTCGGTCGTGCCGGCTACACTGAACTGGACGGAAAACACAAACTATTTACATAGCCGTTTCGACCGACCTTTCATTCAGTGCGGTGGTATCAACCCGGGCGGGTTAAACCCTACCACCTAGTAATATAATAAGGGAGTCATATCCCTTAGTATCCCTTAGTATGTCGGCCTTTTACGACATACACGGGGAGAGATGCAGCGGGGCTATTCTTTTAAAGTACCGGCCCAACACGCGGTAACATAAACATTGCACACCATTTATTTGGTCCCCAGCTCTATAAATTCCAGCGATAATAAGTTCACACAATTCGCACCAGATGGCTGTAACCGGTAACATCGTAACCATCACCAGGCCGTATCGGTCTACTGCTGGGCATAGTCCTCTAAGGCACGCTACTCCGAACGCGGTCTTCCGCCCTTCACATCCATCGACTCACTGCTAACTTTTTAGGTCGTCTGCCACCTATCCGGGGGGCATCGCACTCTACCTTTGCTGTTTGTTTGCTGTATACGTGGCCTCTATTCGGGCACCAGTCCACCCCCAGCGGTTATTGGGTCTGCAACAGATGTGCCCAGTCCACTGTCACTTCAGCTTGTTAATTTTCTGAGCATAGACGACTGCCTTGGTTCTTTGTCGTATTTCTTCAAGTACGTAGGTATACTAGTTAAATCAATAATATTTATACAATAATAATAATAATTTTTTTATTTATACAATATTTATATTTTTTATTCAATTATATATTTATTACTAACTATCTTTTGCACGCGGCTTCGCTCGCGGTAGACTCGGTTTAATAGGAAATCCGATTTAAACGCAAGTATGATTATAAGCGATCGCTTCTCACATATTCTTCTCTCTTTCTCCCTTCATACTATAGTTTCTTTGATACTGCTCAGCCCTACGGATATTTAGTGTGATGGTATATAGCCAATAGTGAGCCTTCCACCTTCCTGATCTATCCATTGGTGCAAACAGCATCAAAATCTGTTCCATTGTTTCGGAGTTTACCTCAAACATACATACAGACGTTCCTTTTATAAGAAGTATTGATTACTCTATCTTTAAAAATTATTTTTACAAAATTTTTGTTGTTGTTTCGAAGTGACGAACTTTCGACATCCCTGCGTAATCCATTTTTTATTTGTTTTCCCTACATTAGTGCATGTAAAGTTTTACAAATTAATCCCCCCCGGCCGAAGGGTGGGTGTCCGGTTTCGTTGCGCGGTCGCGGCTCGTGGCACTGATCCATTGTCTAAGCTGATGTAATAACATCCTGTGGGAGATTTCGTGAGATTTACTCACCCCGGTGTCGGCCTGTCAGATTCTGTACAAATGCGAAATAGTGATTCGACTATGATATTCTATGTGTAGTTAAATAGGTGCTAGACCCAATATAGACGTCAGCGACATCAGCTTTGCGGGGCCTCTTTTATTTCCCAGTCAGAAAGAAGAGGATGAATAGAATGAGACTGATGTATGAGTTTAATAGACGTCTGTTTCTGGTTTGCACTCACCTCGGCCCGCGCTTCCGCGCTTCGCGCCTCACCCGCTGACGCCCAGCGCATTTCCTCCAAGGCTAGGCGTCAGCGGGTGTAGCGTGAGGCGCGAAGTGCGGAAGCGCTGGCCAAGGTAAGTGCTAACCAGAAACAGACTAGTAATATATGAGTTTTATTGCTAATCAAATGTTGACAAAAATTAAATGAAAAATCACAAATAAAAATAAATAACCCAACAAGCAATAGCAAGTGTGCGACCATACTTCGATGAGAATTTTTGAGATCGCGCGATCCGGTCAGTTTCCCCTTTGGATTGCTGGCTATACTGGACTAGAGGAGAACACAGCCGAGGCTGCTATGCGGTCATCTTACATCCAGTACGGTGGTAGATACCAACCCAGTCGGCTACAATTTGAGCCTACCACTTAGTAAGGTGCAAGGGATGGAACTTACAGTTTTACACCGGTTCCGAACGGTGAAGCAGCGGGTGTAGGTATCATACATAACTCTACATTACCGCGTGCGAAGCCACGGGCACAGCTAGCAAAAAATAAAGAAATAATTTTGTATATTCTAAGTAGGTAGTATACTTAAGTTTATAGATTTGCTTCTCCCGCGATACATCAACAAAAGCTTACCTACTTATTAAAATCAGATCGACTAGCTTTAAATAAATAAATACAACTCTATAACAAAGAGGTCAGATTGATGTCTGCCGGCGGCGCGGGGGTGGGGGGAGAGGGGAGGCGGGGGGGAGATATTGTGAAGCTGTCACTGAGCATTGAAGAGTGTTGGTGAAGCCATTCTATGAAGTTTCTATAAACTGGGTGATCCGCTTATAACTTAGTGGCCACGCTTCCCCTCAGTGTGTCGATAGATCTTTGCGAATATCGGAGGCTGTAGATGCGCTATATTTGTCGAAAATTCATGATTAGTTAAAATGTTTCATACTGTTTTCGGTAGATGGCGCACATACACTTAGTTCCCCGTGAATTTTTTACTTTCCATACACATATTCGGGAAAATTTCAACGGGCTATATCTCTTGTATCTATTACGGTTCAAGAGATACAGCCCTCGGACAGACAGACGAACAGACAGACAGACAGGCAGACAGACGGCGTAGGCTTAGTAATAGGGTCCCTTACCGGATACGGAACCCTAAAAAAGCGAAAGTAATAAAATATGTTTTCTTCAAATCGTTTAATAAAATTCTTTTCTAATATACATATAAATAAAATCTGAAAACCTATATTATTTTCATATGTGTTTTATTGAAGAAAAATGTGACAAATATCTCTGCAATATTTATATAATTAACAGTGACCTTTTACCCAACAAGGCGAAATAAAAAGTAAAGCTTATTCTATGTTTTGTTATTATTTATATTTATTTTCTTTTACATATTACCTATTAATGTTAATTAATGTTATTTAACAAAAAATAATCTCCACCAGTTTCCCTGTGCTGGGTGTCGTCGTGGTGTAGTGGTGTGTCGTGGTGCGGCGGTGCTGGTAGCGTGAGGTATTAGTGCCGTATTTATTTAGTTGTCGGGATTTAGTTAAACGCCGTCACATTGTCACCGACCAGTAATCTGTAGCGTGGCTGCAGTTAGACCATTACACCCAACCAACAGTATTAACTACAGTGACAGTTATTTATATAAACTAAATAATATACTAATATGTCTGAAACATTTTTAATAAAAAGATGAACATACTGAATATGAAATATTGTTTACTAGCTTTTTCCTGCGACTTCGCTCGCGTGAAATTCGTATTTTTAAAAAGAAGAAAGTAAGTGAGTAAGAATGCCGAGCTGCGTTTCTGCTGCGTTGCCTTTTATTTCGGCGAGCGGAACAATTCGGTTTGTATGAGAGACACTCATCTTAGCGTAACCGGAACTGATTTTATTTAGCCTATCCTGTGTCACGTATAGTTAAATGTGCTTGTACTAAGTTTCATCGACTGTTATGTATGAAGGAACACACATACGGCAAGATACATAATGCAGCAGACTCAAATAGAATATTTTTACTACAGAAGAGGGCCTTGCGGTACATCCTAATTATGAAAACTAGAGATACTTGTAGGACAGCGTTCGGGGAGATAGGAATCATGACTTTACCAAGTGCATATGTTTACCAGAACATATGTTATGCCAGAAAATACATTAATGATTGCTCTCTTAATTCCGACAATCATAACTATGATACACGGTGTAAGAATAATGTACAACTAATAAGACATAGATTAGCTAAAACCTCAAAAAGCTTTATTTGTAATAGTGTTAGATTTTCTAATAAACTGTCTTCTAACATAAAACAATTAGATGATAATAATTTCAAACGACGGATTAAATTAATGTTAATTGAAAAGAGTTATTATTACACTTTAAGGATGCATTAACTGACCGTAATTTTATCTAAGAGTTTGACTACTGTTTTTTCCACTAACAAACTTTGACAATTTGACATTTGGATACACTTTGTATCATTCGATTTTTTTTTATATGACTTATTTATTACATCTCTTTGTAATAAATGTAAACTAATTTTTATTTATTTATTTTTTGACTTGATATAATATGAAGTATCAAAATTGACGAAGTATTTAAATAGGCAGTGTGGTCAGAAGGAAGGTGTGGATCTAAGCTTACGATGGCTTCACCGAACATATCCGGGCCCATCGGCAGTAGAGGAGGGTATCAATCGAGGCCGGGACTAGCGAGTGGCCACTCTAAATTTCCCGCGCATGCTTCACGTTTCGGCTCGCATCAAGCCCTCGTCAGCTAGTCTGCGTTGACTAGGACGCGGGGAAACCACCAGTCCCGCTCTCGACCTCCCTCTCTCTACCTATCCATATTCTGTAGGATGCTTCCAGTGACGTTTTCGAAGCTCTCTCCATATATGAGCTTAGCGTCGATCTTGGGAGCCCTAGATTCTTGAAGAGACTGTAGAGCGACTTCGCTGGTAGTCCTCTTGCTCCGACTTCCACAGCGAAGAGATCAGTCTTGAATCCGTTTCTCACAATCCGGTCTACTAAGTTGCAGTACTTGTTAAGCTTGATGTTGTGGTCCTTCGGTATGTTACTTTCCCATGGAACTGTAAGTTCAACAAGTACTACATGCTTTGTCGCTTTTGAGAATATGAGTATATCCGGTCTTAATGCTGTGGTACAGATTTCCGAAGGCATTTGGTAATGCTTCTCATGTGTGTCCATCAACAATTCCCAATCCTTTGCTGCTCCCAAAATTGAAGAAGGTTTAGTCCTATCTTTAGGCAGCTTATTGGCTCCAGGTTTCACAAAGTTGACCTTCTGGAAGCCGCTACTGGTTTACCCTTTCCTGGTCCGTGCAATTGACAGGTTGATGGCCTCTCTGATGATTTGGAGGATTCCTGTTTATTCCTGAGGATTCCTTCAGTATTCATGTTTATGCTGTAAATATTAATGCTCTTGTGAGCGGTAGTATAGGTTAATTATTTGTAAGTTACTATAATATAATACTTATAAGGTACTAACAAAACATTGTGACTTGCGAAGTTTGTTTGTCAGTTCTTCTTCGCATTGAATTTAGAACTGGCGGAATTTTCGACATGTCCAAGCGTAGGTTACCTACCTATGGATGAAATTATACAATAAACAATAAACAATAAACAATACACACAGAAATGATTTCTAAAAATCGTCAATATTTAGTTTTAGTGTCACACATAAAGCAATATCTCATAAAACAAAGTAGGTAACTTACTCCATGACCATCCCTTACATATTTATTATTGGTATTGATGATGTGGTGTGTGTGTTCATTATGGCGAAATAAATATGTGAATCTGAATCTGAAACCTGAAGATAGCTCTAGAAATTCTAGTACATTTTATCCTAGACTAGAATAAAATGTACTTCTATTAATTCATAACTTCACGCGTCTGTTCTCGAATAGGGTGGGCAGGTACGACGGATCTACACCGGCCACAAACCTTCCCGACACTGCGACGCCTCTTACACATAATGATTTTGTGCTGAGACGTAAAAGTCATTAATTGTGAAATAAACCAATTTGTATTTACATAAAATAATATTAAGTACATAAATACATATATAGGTACATACATACACCATACATAAATAAATACACACATGACACATGCAACACGCCGTATACCGACAAAACCCCTATTGTAAGCAGAGTAATCGGTCCTGTGCTGCAATAACTCGAACTATCAAGCAGCAAGTATGGCACCCACCTGCTGCATGACTCGGTGGACCAATCCAATGTGAGAGGTGGCTAGTCCGTCGCCTTTTAGCGCGGCATCTGGTCCTTACCCTATAGTCGATATTCACTACAAGCACGAGGAGAGATGCAGTGTGTCTATTCTTTTTAAGTACCGTGTGGAGCCCCCACGTTACTAATAAAACCTAGGTTAATGTACCTACCCTAAGGTTTTACATAAATTATAAGTGTTATAAAAATATGTACCTATTTACCCTCGAACTTTTTTTTTTTATGTAATCCGATATGGGTTACTGAGTAGGAGGGGCCAAAGCACACGCTCCGACCAGCCAATATCACCTTCGAGTAGGTGCCATACTGGAGACTCCCCTGGATTGCTGGCTATACTGGACTAGAGGAGAACACAACCGAGGCTACCAGCCCAGTCGGCTACAATTTGAGCCTACCACCCAGTTAGGGGCAAGGGAAGGGACGTACAGTTTTACACCGGTTCCGAACGGTGAAGCAGCAGCGTAAATTTTTTCATCAGAAAAAACTCATTGGTAAACGCCGACTGGATTCGAACCTCGGACCTCTCGCATGAGAAGCCGATGCCGAAACCACTCGGCCACCCGCCGCTTAAACCACTCGGCGCCACATGTCGCGCTTTCTATAAAAAAAATGTTAAAAATAAGCAACCCCCGCGTACGACCGGGGGTCGTCGTTAGACACCTCGAACTGTATGTATTTATTCCATAGGTAATTTCATTTTCTGTTCATTTTGTTTTCCACGCGGCGGCGCGGGCGGCGGCAGTTTGGCACTCACCAAACTTTATTTCAAGAGCTTATCGCGTAGTAGTCACTACTATTTTGGTGACAGGTAATAGGATGACATGACATGACAAAATTATTACGAACCATACTGAATATGCATATTATGTCTCAATGAAATATTGTTATTGTTGAGTGTTCTTTATGGCGAAATAAATATCTGAATTTGTGATGTCATGTAAGTACATTAGGTTCTTGCATATAAGTAGATACCTATATAATTGGTTATGTATTTACCTAATAACTGACATTAAACTTCGTTCAGTAACGGACGATATCGTAAGGCGAGCCCTATAAACGTGTAATCGGAGCCTCCGGATTATAATCGAATTAGACACAATTACACACAATTACACTAGAGTCCGCGCGCCGCCGTGTAACCCGAGCCTTATACGTGCGGGTCTGCCTCCAGGGGCGGCGCTGCGGGGGCCGCGTCGGGGGGCGGCGGCGCGGAGGGGCGGGCGGAGTGTGGGGGCGAGCGAGCTCACGTATGTTTTATTGTGGATATGTATGTATGTATAATGTATGTATATATTCTTTATAGAAAACCAATTTATACAAATTAGGCACAATAGGCGAGCTTAATGCCGTGAGGCACTCTATTCTAACTAACTTTTGGGATATGAGGGAAGTATGTACATGCAGGCGAACAAGAATAGTTTGTGGGAAACTGTAAAGAAATATAGGACTGTACTAGATAAACTACAAACGAATACTAAATAAATTCTTTAATACCTACGCATATATTATACTATGTATGTATTATGATTGTGTTTATGTTTTATGATTATGTTTATGTTTTAACAGACTATGGCGGAGCCAAAAGGAGAGTTTGTGTGTTTAACCTGAATGTTTGTGTATGTGTGTATGTTTGTTAGGTAGGATCACAGGATATCATGGTCTGGAGCTTGGAACTGTGATTTCAAAATATACCTGCTACACGAATTGCTTAGAATTAAATAAAAAATATTTAAAAATAAAATAAATACAAATATTATTTTTTTATAAAATTTGCCTATGAAACAACACATTGTTCGCAAAAAGGATGCGGCACAGCTCTTATTCCTACGGCGAACTATAAGAACGCTGAATTTAAGCCTAACCCTAACATGTTCACATAATTTCGACTACTTACTAATAATGAAACTAGTTTAAAAACGCAAAAAGAACAAACCCAAAAAATACATAAAAAGGGAAAAGAAAAAAAAAGAAAGAAAGAAAGGATGAAAGTGACAACTGTGTGTTATAGTGAAAACCAAAAAATAAAACTAAATAAGTAAACAAAAATGTAAGATAAAGATAAAATTCTAACCTAACCTAACCTAATAACCTAACCTAACCTAATTACCTACCCAATTATAGGTTCGAAGAGGTAGTTACCTACTACACAAGACAGTCACATTAAAATACGTATGGTCTATTAGCCCCCCATTTCTACACATTACCAATACAGCAAACATGTATTTACTTAGCTATATCTATGTACCTATAGGCAAACGCGCAGCAAAGAAAAGGGTTAAAATATATAGTTAGCTAGCTAATAATTTTGTTACTCAACAGTACATTTTAATCCGATGCTAAAAGCCGGAACTTTTTAATGCGGCCTGTGAAAATTACTGGTTTATTTTAACAATGTATTAAAATATACGTTTTGCCATGGGGACAGAACGACGTGAGATCAAACTGACCAATTATACAAAAATAATAATAATACTAAGGGAAAGGGATGAAAAAGCTAATGTTGGTATTGTGGAGAAGGAAATACATTATTTTGCTTATATATACAATATTATGTAGGTAAGGTATAAAGGTACCTACTTCTTATGCTGACAAAATAAGTAAGAAAACTTGCGTTTCAAATTCAATCTAGGCAGAATAAAAAAAATAAATAAAAATTAACATTTTATAAACGCCGACTGTGAAAAAAAAACCAAAACGTTGTCGGGCTCTCTCTCTCTGTTCATTCTAATTTATCTAAACGCCCGTCTACAGTAATTTCTACTGCTGTTATACATAAGCATGCCTTGTTTTTTTTTCAGTTTTATTTTTCATAGGCAAATTTTATAAAAAAAATATTTTATTTATTTTATTGCTAAACATTTTTTATTTAATGCTAAACCAATGTTCGTCTCTAGAAAAATATTTTATAAACAAATCAAAAATTTTATGGGAACCTATGGATTATTCGTATCGATTAATCGACCATGTTCAATTCAACGATTCAGCTGAAATATATATTCGAAAAGTTATTTAGCTTATGTTTTTTATTTATTGTTTAACTTAATAATGACAGCCCATCTCGTATGCAAATATACCTAGTTCATTGCGAACTGACTTTAATGAAATGAAGTCACATAATGATACCTACCGACGCGTACCTACACAGAGAAGCGTACAGCACAAACACACACACACACACATACACACGAACAAGCTTTGAAACGATCGCACATGGCGTCGACGGCCGTGACAGGCCCCATTCACATTCAAATTTCACATCGAAATTGTATATTGTAACAATATCGCGACAGGGAATGACGTGGAGAATCGTGCATAATTATATTCTTACTTCGCAACACTTTCGTCTTTCTTTTTTAGGGTTCCGTATTCACAGTATACGTGTTATTATGGCAGATTATTATTAACAAAAAAATAAATAAAAAAATCAAACGTCATAAAAAAAATGAAAAAAAACAGACGTGTTTTTTTTTCAACATTCTTTTGATTTAGATCTATCGTAATAACGTTAATATACGCCCAAGAGTCAAACTCGGTGTGATGATAATACAAACTCTGTACTAAAAGACCAAATAACAAAAAAAAAACTGGCCAATTACATGGCGGTACGGAACCCTCGGAGCGCTAATCCGACTCGCATTTGACCGGTTTTTATTAGTAAGTGAATTTTTCTATGAAAGGCGTAATTCTTTGAAGTTTTGATGAAAATAATTTTGTTTTTGTTTCCCCTCGTTGAATTGAATGTATGTTTGGTTTTAACTAGGTACTTACATACATACTCTACCATTCTTTTAACAATATTTTGATGTTTTGATGTATAAACATAAACCGGGACCCCAAAGTTTTGGGCTGGGGTGAACTGCGATTGGGTGACGCGTTTTTTTTTGCTTTTGTTTTCGTTATATTTTATTTCAATCACACTGCTATGTTATCTGCCTCGTCAAAATCGTCCGAAGCACGTCTCCAATCGTGTCTCACGTCTCCGCGAGTCAGCCATTACTACCATTATCTACCACGTCACACACGTTGACACCTCTCCCCTACCTACTCCCTTACCCTCCCCCTTCCCTTCCCCTATTCCCTATTATGCTACAGCGTCATTTCATTCCATACACCGTTCTACTCAATGCAGTTGTTACATCTACACATTATCCTACTGGGGTGACGATGTAACGAATATTATTTTCACTATTGTGCACATATATCCTTTTGTTCGAGTTGGTATAGTATCCGAAGTTATTGGTACTTATATGGCGATATGTTTGTTTAGTAGGGATCGTTCGACGCCATTTTTATTTTAAATTGAACCAGATACCAGATACCTGACTCATATGAATGGTAAAAGGAAACAAAATCATATTGTGTCAATGATTGTTTCTGTGTTTTATTTAATAATGTCGCAAGTCGCAACACTCGCAACATGGTATAATAGTACCGTGTGGAGCCGGTCATCGGGGGCCGGTACTTAAAAAGAATAGCCCCACTGCATCTCTCCCCGTGCATGTCGTAAAAGGCGACTAAGGGATAAGGACAAAACGCCGTGCATAAGGGCGACAGGCTAGCCACCTCTCACCATGGCACTGTCCTTCCTCCGATTCATGCATCAGGTGTGTCTTCGTGCCTTACTTGCTGCTTGATAGTTACATATCTTCTCCTAATAGGTACATTGATAAACATGGTCGGTATTGTGCTATATATAATTTACAAGAGTACAACACCGATTACTCTGCGATTGTCGGGATACAGCGTGTGGTATGTGTATGGTTTAGTACTCAAATATTCTATGTGACTCTACAATCTGCGTCGCTTCAAATTGCGGATACCTACACTACATTTCTTTTTTTTGGGGCACTAATTTCGCTAGTCCATCTGAATGAAAGACAAAGGAGAATGATTTTTTTTACGACGGGCTTAAAAACATCAACGTACGTAGTTACAGAGTTTCATGTCTCGTATTTAAAGAAATAATAATTTGATAAGCCTTGCGTGGTTTCACTCACTTGGCCAGTGGGAAAACTTTGAAAATTTGTATGCTGAGGTTTTTCTACATTTTATGTTTCTCGCGTGTGTGTGTGTGTGTGGCGAGCTGATTGGTTGTCCCAAAAAGCCTCCGAATGCCGAAGGAAGTATTAATAAAAGAATTGAATTATTAAATAATTGATAATGATAAATAATTTTCCCGCTTAGGCATTAATTATCAATCACTTATTTAAAAAAAAATTTCAGTTATTTGCAAACGTGTTCATAGTTTAGTTAGAAAACTACCTTTAGCGCTTTCGAAAAAGGTTCTCTTCTTTACCGGATACGTCCCGCCCGGATTTTTTGTTTTACCGCTATAAGTAAAACAAAATTAACTCGGTCCCCGACGCCTTTAATTAACTTAGCTGAAATTATTTTTTACTTTTCAAGGATTATGTGAGTCGGTTTTTTTTTTATTTGTAATTAACGTTTTTATATGTAATAAAAAGTAAGAGCAACCCGAAACTCCTTACAAACGAGTCAAACATCCGTAGAACAGACAATTAGTAGACGATCTGCCCACCACACGAGTAGGTAATACCTACTCCAATAATTACTCCAGCGACATTGTGTGTCGGTCGGCAGCATCAAACCGACAACAGATGATAGGAGGCCCGCTGTCGGAATGTGCTCTATAGATTTCAGTAGGTCGGTGCCTACTCACTCATTTTCGCAGATCCAATGTCAATTGTGTAAGCCAGTGGTGTCCAACTGGTTTCGCCTTAAGGCGGAAATAAGACTCAAACCGTGCTACCCGAGCACTGATGATTGAAACACGAACCGTATTCAGATGTAAATAGGTGCGAGATTCATTCTACTCGTGCGGTGGCTGATACGTCGTCGCGCCGACGATGAACGTTTGCGCGAAAATCAAACTATATATTTAATTTCACGCGTTGGAAAGATGGAAAAAAATTTTTTTTTCGCTACGATTGTAGGAAAAAATATTATCTATATTTCTATGAGGGTCTTGTATTGAAACTATTTATGCTTTTCAAGATAATTTAACTTGAAAGTACAATTTTCGTACGTTTCGTTATTTTTTGGAGATTTATTTAAACACCTTTCCAAAGTAGTAAAATAATTTTTTTTCGCTATGTTTGTTTATTAAAGATCAATACATAACATATATTTTTTACAGATTTTTTTTCCTTACCAATAGCTCAATAATTTCGTTTAAAGTTGACCTTTTGAGTCATATTTGCGCCTTAAGAGCGACACTTCCATATTTCTGCCAATCCCCGCGGGCACATTCAAGTAGCAACAGTACCTATGTATGACGTTTACCTATAAATTTTAATGGGATACCTGGTTATTTTGATGTTCAGACAAATTTACAAAATCTGCTATGCAGAGTGTTTCAGGATAAGGTTTCGTAACTTCAGCGTTCGAAAGGGGTCCATATTTGAAGACGAAAAGCTCTTTTTGGTGAAAATCATTTCATCGAGATTTGGTGGAGGGTTAACACCCGCCTTTATTAAATAAAAATAAAAATAATAACTTGCATGCTTAGAGTTGAACTGCATATATGTAAATTCCAAACACTTAAATTTGAATGACATCAAAGGAAGAAGGGGACTAGACTAGGTCATTGCACTCCCTAGACCTAGACAGCACTGTTGTCAAATCTCCCCATACTCACTGTCCATCGAGTTTTTATTACAATTTTAAATTTTTGTATGAAAATATAAAATACGGAGACATAATGTCCGACGATAAAACCGACGAAGAAGAAGAAAAATATTTTTTTTATTTCTTATAGAGAAGTTATACTCATGTACAAGAAAAAAAAAGAAAAAGAAAAAGAAAAAAACCAAAACAAAGCATTAAATATAATACTTAGGAGAATAGAGAATGAGATTGGAGCAGATATGATTATAGAGACATGTGAAAAGAAAGAAAACACATACATACAAACAACATGCGGATGATGCGGGCATTACAACGATGAATTTATTTACCTACTTCACAAATATTTTAAAACTACTTACTTATATTATATTATCTAAACCACCATGCCACAATTTTACTCACTATTATAAAAAGCTCAATTCAGCCGTCGAACCGCATTAGATTCGACATTGCGTAAGAACTAGGGTTGTCAACTGTTCAGTTTTAACCTGTTAGGTTGTTAAGTAAATTGTTAGGTATTAAGTTTTAACCCATTTGTTCAGTTATCAAATCAACCAAACTGACGTTAAATATTTAATCAAACTTTAAGTTTTTAGCCAAACTATTAAATAAAAGTTGAGGTTTTTACCGTCCAATTTTTCAGTTAAATAAAACCTACCTAACCTACTTACATATTGGCTAATCAAACATTTCAAAACCGAGAAAAACTTTTTTTTTTATTATTTTCAACAGACAACTTTGCACGTAGTCCTGTACCCTATAATCACGAGATTTAACTTACACCGCGTACTACGCTACGCCGTGTTCTCCGCATCATTTTGTATGGAGAAACGAAGCTCGCAAATCTTTCACTAGAGGCGCTGCTCCGTTTCTCCATACAAAATGATGCGTAGAACACGGCGGCGTAGCGTAGTACGCGGTGTAGGTTAAATCTCGTGATTAGGGTACTGACCTCTCACCAACCTCTCACCAACCTCTCACCAACCTCTCACGCTGCGCTAGGGCCTTACAGGATGTTACAGGGGCAGTATTAATATCGTGCTAGTTTCGGTAAAAAAAATTTGGAGCAATAAAGTATTTCTATTTAACGTAAGGAGAACAACAACATTTTTCTACAATAACGAACAACATTAATGAAAGAACAACAACCGCATGGTTTGTTGACTGTGAACCTGTTGATTATAATATTTTCTTTCATTCAGAGTAGGCAACCCTATTAAGGACACATTGTCGTCTAGGTGTTAGGTTTAACAATGTGCTCATGCGCCGATTAGAAGGAACAGATTATGCCCTTAAGAAGTATGTGGATAATGCACGGCGTGTTGAGAATTAATCTATGGATCTTCGCAGGATAATGCAGTAGATATCGAGGTGTACGGTTTCACACTTCTAAAGCTGTTTTTTTAATGAGTTCGGGAATCTGAATGACGACGCTGTGCCCACAATTCTGAATAGTGTTCTTTTAGGATAATGTGACAGCGGGTATAGCTACAGTCAGCGCGTACGTTCGTGGCCTCCGGCAAGCGAGAATGGAATGTATAGTGTTGTGAATCAATCTCTGAAAGTAACGACATTTACGAAACCTCTTTTTTTTATTTATGGCATTACCTAAATTATTTATCTAATAAGGTTTTATTGCGTGGTTGAAGTACGAAGACAAAATAGGGATAATCGTTTAAAGATCTATCGGCCTCCGCCCGCAGAGGCCACGAACGTGCGCGCTAACAGTACCTACAATCATGTGATAGGTAATAAATAAAAGATGATTGTGAGTTAGAGCAGCAGAAGACTAAGGCCCACTTGCACCAACACAAGTTCAATATATAAACCAGTTCAACTCGTTAAACTAGCACCCGTTGTATGTGTGAACCGCGTTTAAATCCATAACTCGCTATTTAACTCTGAACTCGTGTTGGTGCAAGACGCGCTAAGAGACTAAGCGACGGGTGGCCGGGTGGTTTGGGCATCGGCTTCTCATGCGAGAGGTCCGAGGTTCGAATCCGGCCGGCGTGTACCAATGAGTTTTTTCTGACGAAACAATTTAATTACGTGCATACATACACCTGCTGCTTCACTGTTCGGAACCGGTGTAAAACCTTGCCCTTTACTAGGTGGTAGGCTCAAATTGTAGCCCAATGGGTTGGTATCAGAGCGTACTGGATGTAAGATGGCCGCATAGCAGCCTCGGTTGTGTTCTCCTCTAGTCCAGTATAGCCAGCAATCCAGGGAAGTCTCAGGTATGGCACCTACATTCTCGGAGGTGATATTGGCTGGTCGGAGCATGTGCTTTGGCGCCGCTGACTCAGCCACCCATAACGGATTACATAAAAAAAATCTACTTTCTAGAGAAACTCTTGTTCCTTCCTGCTTCATACGCGCTCGGTAAGAGCAAGTACAGTTTCCGGCAGCAAATAATGCGTGTCGAGCTTTAGAAAGAGACAATCCGCCTGTAGAGCGTCGTCCCTGTCGCACATAGACGTGCGAGTTAGTGCGACAGAGACGACACGCTCTACAACCGGATTGTCTGGATAGAAGGAGAGCGGAGAGAAAGCTGGATGTGCATTCATTACTGCCGCGTACTGGTAAGTAAAGTAGATAGATAGATAGAAATACTTTATTGCTCCAAAAAACATTTAACATAAACAAACAATAAGAAATTTACATGAGGGGCAAAGGCGGACTTATCCCTTACAGGGATTTCTCCCAGTCAACCTTTGGATGTTTGAGAGTCGTATGTTGCGAGATATAAGTAGGTAGTAGCAAAAGACTTGAGTGTGGGAATGTAAAATATAATATAAGGAAAATAACTATAATATACTATAATATACAGTATACACTACATAGAAGTACATACTAGTATGATTTTTAAAGTATTGCATTGCACTGGTAGTTTGCCAGTACAAGATTTTATTCTTTTATCATAGAGTCTATATATGATTTTTAAATTTTAATTGTAATTGTCGAGTGTTTCGAATGCGACTCTTTTTGTCTTGACATGTAGCTTTGCAAAATATTGTTTTCAGTTTAGGCCGAGACGCGAAAATTATAACATTACGAATATTGATCCTGATTACATCTTTCTGGAATCGTCCATCCATACTGTTTTCATTTATTCAAGAACAAGAACGCCGCCCAACGGTGCAGTATCTACACCTATGCATAAGTTCAATGGTCTCAACTGAATTACGATCATTATCAATATAGGTGTGTACCACCGCACAAAACTATTCCAAACAAACCACGCGAGCCCCTCACGATCACGACTTTCTATAGGAGGTGAATTCAGTAGCTTCACCGAAGAGAAGACGCGCTATTTCTCGATTTTGCTAGTCCAGTGATCTGTGGGTTAGTCTTTTGATTTAGAGTAAAAACGGATATAGCAAATTTTGTAGAAAATTGTATGTAGAAACTTTTGTCAGAAGTAATCATAATGCTATTCGTACAGATATTCGAGATATGAGCAAAAATCTGAAAAAAGGTACCTTAAAGGTATTTTTTCAATGTGCACTTAGTCTATTTACAAAAATGTTTACCACGTAGCACAGTATGAAATTTGGCCTGATTTTCGGACATGGTTTTTTTACTCCAGAACTAGTCAGTCTTTAGTATTTTAAAAGGTAGAGTAGAACTCCCGTGGGTCAGTTATGTATACTTCCAAAGTTATAAATTTTTGAAAAACAAACTTTTTTTTGGCCGAAAAATTAAAAAAAATTATTGCTCCGAGATTATGGAATATATTAATAATTATATTTTTCAATATACAAGAATGACTTTACCCCCCTTATTTGAAGCTATTTCAAACCTCCTACAGTTAGTACAAAACGAGTAAAAATTTATTTTTTATTTTTCGTTTTTATTTTTTTTCTCCTAAACCAAGTCGCATTAGCACAAAATTCTTACATTACAATTAACCCTAGACCATGTTTAATAAGTACCAGAAAAAACAAAAGATAATCCCGCTTGGTATAGGAGTTATAGCTACTCAAGTTTTTTCGTTAGGGTTGCCATAAAATTTCGGCCCAAGTTTGGCCGAAAATTTTAAACAACTAAATAATAGTTTGTCCAAATATATCTATGAATAAATTAACCAAGACTTGAAATAGACCAACAGTAAAAAAAATTGTGAGAAATTTTTAATTTTAACGTGAAAATCCGTTGTCTCTGCCTACCCCACTGGGAAACAGGCGTGACGTTATGTATGTATGTATGTAGTAAAAAAAATTCTTAAAATATACCTACAGATAAGTACAGAGTAATTAAAATAATAAATAAAAAACAAGATACGTTTTATGGAATATAATATTTATTTGCATATTTCTTTACATTTATTATTTTAGGGTTAGGCAGGGGATGAACAAAAATAATGATGCCAATTTATTAATAATAATTTCAATAATAACAGTATTGAAGAATACTTACACTCCATTCAACCTAGCAACTATTGCCGAGCGGTTTCTCTTTCTCTATACTTCTCGCTCTCGCAAAGAGTGATTGAAGTGACTGTGAACTGAGGTTATGAATATAGTTTAATTTAAAAAATGTATTTTATTATTGTTTATTTATTTGATGAATGAAATTTTGCAATAAACCTGTTTATTTTTTGCTTGGAATCATGTTAAATATTTATATTTTCACGGTAAATTATTAAATATTAAAATTATATATTATTTAAATTTTGTGCCTAATGTACTTACTTCAGCCACCGTTTCAGCTGTTCGTTCTATTGTATTGTAGGTGGCTAAGTTAACGCAGTGCCGTAATACCGGGTAATTCCATATTCATCACTGTCTGATGATTCCCCCACGTCACAGAGGTCCTCGTCACTGCCGCTGCTATCCTCACGTAGATTTATGATATCCATCCATCTGTCACGTGAACTTTTGTTTTGGTCATATCTCGAGAACCACTGGTGCTAGACCCATTGTGTTGGTACTCAAACTTCAGGTCTTGGTGAGATCTATCCATCTGTCACATGAGCTTTTGTTTTGGTCATAACTCGAGAACCACTGGTGCTAGACCCATCGTGTTGGCACTCAAACTTCAGGTCTCGGTGAGATCTATCCATCTGTCACATGAACTTTTGTGTTGGTCATAACTCGAGAACCACTGGTGCTAGACCCATCGTGTTGGTACTCAAACTTCAGGTCTCGGTGAGATCTATCCATCTGTCACATAAACTTTTGTTTTGGTCATAACTCGAGAACCACTGGTGCTAGACCCATCGTGTTGGTACTCAAACTTCAGGTCTCGGTGAGATCTATCCATCTGTCACATGAATTTTTGTTTTGGTCATAACTCGAGAACCACTGGTGCTAGACCCATCGTGTTGGTACTCAAACTTCAGGTCTTGGTGAGATCTATCCATCTGTCACATAAAATTTTGTTTTGGTATAACTATATAACTCGAGAACCACTGGTGCTAGACCCATCGTGTTGGTACTCAAACTTCAGGCCTCGGTGAGATCTATCCATCTGTCACGTGAACCTTTGTTTTGGTCATAACTCAAGAACTACTGGTGCTAGGCCCATCGTTTTGGTACTCAAACTTCAGGTCTCTTCAGGACCAAAACAAAAGTTCATGTGACAGATGGATAGATCTCACCGAGACCTGAAGTTTGAGTACCAACACAATGGGTCTAGCTTCAGTGGTTCTCGAGTTATGACCAAAACAAAAGTTCATTAGACAGATGGATAGATCTCACCGAGACCTGAAGTATGAGTACCAACACGATGGGTCTAGCACCAGTGGTTCTCGAGTTATAACCAAAACAAAAGTTCACGTGACAGATGGATAGATCTCACCGAGACCTGAAGTTTCAGTACCAACACGATGGGTGTAGCACCAGTGGTTCTCGAGTTATGACCAAAACAAAGGTTCACGTGACAGATGGATAGATCTCACCGAGACCTAAAGTTTGAGTACCAACACGATGGGTCTAGCACCAGTGGTTCTCGAGTTATGACCAACACAAAAGTTCATGTGACAGATGGATAGATCTCACCGAGACCTGAAGTTTGAGTGCCAACACGATGGGTCTAGCACCAGTGGTTCTCGAGTTATGTATGACCAAACAAACAAACAAACAAACAATTTACTTTCGCATTAATTATTATAAAGTGAGTAACGTAATTTTCTTATGAGTGTTGCATGCATGCATTGCATAGTGCCATTCAGTTTTTGTGAAAAACAACATGTGAAAAATATGCAAAACAATTTTATTATTATGACTATGACGCCTATGAAAGGCTACTGATTGTAATGCGTTGACTCAGAATAAAAACGCAATACTAACTCCCAGGCGCAGCGGCGCACGCGCCGTTATGGTTTTGAGATGGCTTACGCATACACCTATGACTCACACATACAACGTTGTGTCCTGTGTAAAGAAGGGTAATAACCGTTGCGAGAGCGAGAAACCGCTCGGCATTAGTTGCTAGGATGAACGGAGTATAGGCTACGAATATTTCCGAAATGAAAACAATTGTTAATCCTCTTAATCCAATTGAAGTGGATGGATGAGAAGAGCGGAAGACCGCGTGTGGTGGCGTGCCTTGGGAGAGGCCTATGTCCAGCAGTGGACCGATACGGGCTGATGATGATGATGATGATGATGATGATGATGATGTTAATCCTCAGCACTGAGAAATAGGCCACCTTCTCCCAGACCTAGACACTCATCAAGCGCCTGATTTTCCGCATCGATTTTGATTTCCTCAGCATCCTTCGGTGCAGATTCTTCGGCGAAAGTGTTGGCATCTGCCGGTTTTAGCAATGCTAATGCCTGAGCTGGAAGTGGTAACTTTCGCAACTTTTTCTGTCTGTGGCGCAACCTAATGTTGGAGATGAGAGGATCTCTAGGCATTTTCTAACAGAAAAGCTTTGGGGTATGACAGCTAATTTCTTACCAATGTTTTTATTGATATAATTTGGAATGTTTACAATAGCTAACGTATACCTACGTGCATCAGAGCACGTTAAAACAATCGAAAGTTACTAACTAGGTATATCACTACTAGAAATATTTTTTTTAATCCCGGGAATTTTTCATTATTTTCAAAAGGAACCATATCAATATAATGACTGCATAACGCAATTATAAAAAATCGCTTTACCGTATCCGATCATGATAATTAATCATAATTTAATAAAAAATTCACTTTCGGCCAAAAAATAAAATTAAACTACGATTCGAAAAGTGCCAACCCTGACTGTAAAATTGTCGGCCTAAACATTATTTAGTTAAAACTCCTATACCAAGCGGGATTATCTTTTAGTTTTTTTAGCACTTATTAAACAAGGTCTGGAGTTATTTGTAATGTAAGAATTTTGTGCTAATGCGACTTGGTTTAGGAGAAAAAAAATAAAAATGAAAAATAAAAAATAAATTATTGCTCGTTTTGTACTAACTGTAGAAGGTTCGAAATTGCTTCAAAAAATGGGGCTATAGTCATTCTTGTATATAAAAAAATATTATTATTAATATTTTCCATAATCTCGGAGTAATATTTTTTTTTTATTTTTCGGCCAAAAAAAACTTACCTTTTTCAAAAATTCATAACTTTGCAACTATACGTAACTGACACACGGGAGTTCTACTCTAGCTTTTAAAATAGTAAAGACTAACTAGTTTGGGAATAAAAATACCATGTCCGAAAATCAGGTCAAATTTCATACTGTGCGTAGGTATTTGTTATTATGACCACTTGGTGCGTTATGTAAAAATTCCGGTATATAGTGCCATCGTAAAATTTTATAAAGAATTTTATCAAGTCATTATTTGATTTTGTTATTTTTTCTCTTCTTCTTTATTTATCTTTCTTCGTATTAAGAAAGCAATCGAAGGATTCGAATACGATGTAGGATTTTGCTTTTAGTGTATTGGCCCGCACAGTTCCAACTATATGATTCGGAACCAAGAACTGGCCCGTGACATTTGAGAACAATTCGTATGTTCCGATCGTGAATTTGTCTGTACCTACCTACTGTATACTGACTTACAATTTCAATGGTACATACTGTACTATACTTACTTACGGCTATGAGTTAGTACCTACATCCGGAGAGGTAGACGCGGTCGATTTCTGTAATCCACCGAAAAAAATCAACGCCGGAACCAAATTGTTGAGGGTTCCGTAGGACCGACTGTAGGTATCAGTGCATTTGAAAGGTTACAGTTTTGTCACCAGCACCAACGACATTCTACTTTCTAATACTTTTTAATTCGTTGACCGCTACTACTTTTCGAGCCAAGCGGTTGAACGGTATGCCAGGTAAGTTTATAGCGCTAAACTAAAGTCTTCTCGAGTCTCGAGTATGCCACCCTTTAACCACGTCACTGTAGCCCGAAATATAAGTAGTTACGTCAAAATATGTAAGGAAGTTTATCCATTTCCGCTACCACAATAAAGAATAAAAAATTGGGGCTAAGGTAAAATTTTATTCGCTGTCCAGGAATACGACTAACTGCCTGTTTGGTTTATTTTAAAACATTCCGTGTGTAGCGTGTACCATGTAGGGCCGGTAAAAATAATAGCCCCACTGCATTTCTCCCCGCGAATGTCGTAAAAGCCGACTAAGGGATAAGGAGGCGATGCCGTGCTAAAGAACGACAGGTAAGCCACCTCTTGCACCTTGGCGCGGTCCTTTCACCGAGTCATGCAGCAGGTGGGACTTCGTGCCTTACTTGCTGCTTGATAGTTTTATTTTCTATGGAAAACACGACATATGGCGCGCGCCAGACTAGGTATTATCTTGTTCTAATACTGTGCTAAACGTGGTGGTCGGTGTCGTGAGTCGTGATTTACCGGATTTCTTGCAGCACAACACCGATTCTTACCCCGATTTTCGGGATACATAGCGTTTGATATGTATGAATACCTATAACAATAACAGAATTCTGAAACATGCCAGTTAAGAAGAATTCTGTACAAAGTCACCAATCTTATTTTTCATTTTCGTTGTGCGTCACTCGCAATGAGATTTATTTATTATGCGCTACGTAACCCTTACTGTCTGTAAGCTGTTCGTCCGCCATTACCGGCATTCCATATTCAAAATAGTTTTTTTTTTTCTCGCGCTATGTAGAATGACCAAACTCGACGCATTCGTTGAAAGCTCATGCGAAATATAATAATTATCCGTTGCGCCACAAAAATTTGGTACAGAGCAGGCAGCCATAAAACGGAGTCTTTTGTACCGGCAACAGATCAAGATTCTGTGCCGAGACGTTGTTTCGCTTTGTTGGCGAGGCGGTGGGAAACGGTAGCGCTTAGACGAGTCTCTAGTCGAATGTTCGCGGCTCGCGTAAATTGGTTTGGAGTAATGAATCTGAATTATCTGATGCGATGGGATTAAATTAAAAGTACGATGAGAGATAGGGAGGTAGAAAAAGCTTGAGTGGGAATTAGTATATAACTGTTTGTGTGAATTTTTCTGTGAGAAGATAAGGTGAAAGTTTAACACTAGCTACGTAGGTACTCTGAACGCAAACGAAGTGATATTTTATCCAGCAGGTGAGATAGAAGATAGATAAAATAGGAAATACTTTATTGCAATGCTCCAAACTTATTTTACAGAAACATGCACTATATACAATATGAAGCACAAACGAAGGGCAAAGGCGAACTTATTCCTTAGATAATAATTCTACTTTCTACTCTACCAGTCGAGCTGTGGAAGTTTAAGAGTAGATTAATATAGTGAAATCGTAGAGTGGAATAAGTAGGTAGTAGGAAATGACTTGAGTGTGAGAATTTAAAATGCAATAATTAATTTCTAAGATGATGCGATGAGGCGATGCGCGCACGAAGAACGAGATATGTGAAAGAGCTGCGCGACGACATCGCCGTGCAGTCCGGCGGATACGGAGCTCTCCGAGATGGGGGTGGTGGTGGCCTACGTGTCTAGTGCCACCACCTATCGCTCGTAGCTTGCCTCGCGTCGTCTCGGAGAACGCCGTAGCCACGGCCTGCACCCGCCGGTGTGCTTGGAGGCCTGCCTCCCGCCGCCGGCGGAAATTACCGTTTTTATTTACATTATATTAATTTTGTGTATTTTTATTACTTTTTGTAAAATTTATGTAAAATTAATGTAATATATTATAAGAACGTGAATAAAGAGAAATATCTAAGATAATAAGAATACTTAGATAATAATAATTACGTACCTACATGTACAGTGAATGTACGTGTAAAAGCTAGGTACGTATACACTTATGTAATACATATTACAAATTACAAAATATCATATAAAATAAAATATTCCTTTTTTACAGAAAGCGCAACATGCGTCGACCCACCCATAAGCTGTCTAACGACGCCCGTGGATATTCGGTCGTACCCGGGGGTTGCGAATGCCATGCCGGCCTGAGTGGAAACGCCGCCGCCGCGCCGCTAGCGTTCGAAAATATACATGTTATGAATCCTAACTGCGGAACAATATTACTTTCAAACTTGGAAAAAAAAATGCATGCGTGTCGAATTGATAACCTCCTTTTTAGGGTTACTTACTTACCTCAAAAGATTAAAAAAAAACGGAACCCTATAGGAATTTTGTCAGCCTCGATAGCTCAGTGGTGCAGACAGTCAACTGTCGCTATTGAATGTTAAGCAACGCTGGGTGCGGTCAGTACTTGGATGGGTGACCGCTGACCGTTGGAGGCTGACCAAGGTTCGGATTCCTCGTAAAACTGTAGGTCCCTTCCCTCCTAATCTTACTTGGTGGTAGGGTTTAACCCGCCCGGGTTGGTACCACCGCACTGAATGAAACGTCGGTCGAAACGGCTATGTAAATAGCTTGTGTTTTCCGACCAGTTCAGTGTAGCCGGCACGATCAAAGGGGGAAGCACTGACATGGCACCTAGTTCACCCGGTGTTATGGGCTGACATAACGGACGTTGTAGGTGATGTAGCCAACCGTGTCAGTTTCCATAAAAAAAAAAGGATTACTCTTGCGTCTATCTGCTCGTCTGGACGAAATAAGTAAAAATTTGATACACATATGTAGAGTTCGATGGTCCAATCAGATGTATAGAGTAAATGGACGAATATAGATTTTGGGGGTCAGTTTAGGGAGACAAAGTAGAAAGAGAAGTATATATATTTTGACATTGAAAATGTCTTTTCGAT
The DNA here is from genome assembly GCA_946902875.1 of Nematopogon swammerdamellus. NCBI lineage: Eukaryota > Metazoa > Arthropoda > Insecta > Lepidoptera > Adelidae > Nematopogon > Nematopogon swammerdamellus. The sequence continues at coordinate 19,592,711 of OX336345.1, forward strand.
CGCTTCAGTTAGTCCCCGATTTCCAGCGAGAGTGCGAATTCGCCCTGGTGTCGTGAGTTTTAAGGCTACGTGAATATTTAGGGTGTCAAATGACGTATCGACGAGGGCTACAAGATGGTGAAGTTTGAGAGTACCTATATGAGAATATATCAAGTATCTTAAATATTCATATATTTTAATTTTTTATTTTTGACAATAAAATTATACTTACTACAACTACATTGTAGTTTAATATACTAACATAATTATGTTGATACAAATTACGTATCAAAGTTTGACAAAGGCTCTTTACACCTGATTCACTTAATTAATAAGTCTTCGTAGTCAGAAGTCTCAGCAAAATTTTTAATCTTGCTCTCAAGCTGTGTTTTCGATAGACTATGGGCGGTGTTATAATGTGTCAGTCAGTCAGTCAGCGTGTAAGCGTCCACTGCTGGACATACGCCTCTCCAATTTTCCTCCAGTCCTCCCGGCCTTCAGCGGTACGGAACCACTGCTTTCCGCCGACGTACTTGATGTCGTCGTCCCACCTGGCGGGTGGTCTTCCCACACTCCGTTTTCCTGTCCACGGCCGCCAGTGTAGGACACGGTTACTCCAGCGGTCGTCGTCTCTTCGGCTGACGTGCCCAGCCCATTGCCACTTGAGCTTAGCCACCCGGTATCCAATATCGACTACTTTGGTGCGTCGGCGGATTGCCTCGTTACGCACCATATCACGTAGCGTTATTCCCAGCATGGCTCGCTCCATTGCTCCGTTATAATGTGGCTAGTCACTAAATACTTGAAAAAATATGTTTAAAAAAATACCCTGCGAAGTTTCTTGTCGGTTCTTCTTCGTGGGTGTAATCGAACCGGATAGAACAAATTGTGACAAGTTCGAGCGCAGTCTAACTGCCATATGAATGATCAATAAACAATACAATACAATATGAGAAAATAGCAAAACACCGTTAAAGTAGCCGTTTTTGGGCTGTTTAAAAAGGCCACTTTTAAACATATTTCTAAATATATATATTTTGGACTTTTATATTTTTATATTGTAGACTGACTCAATATCTCGGGATTTTTTTTTTATTTTTTTGTAAAAAATCCACAGATCTCGTGCCTCTCATGACCTTCGGGTACATTGAAAATGAACATAGGCAAAACGTATTTTTTACAATCTTTATTCTTTTAACAATTGTTTAGTCGTAAAAATAAAAGAATATGGCCGATTCTCGCAGAACACAAACTGAACTATTTTATTGGCCGGTGAAGTGCAAATATTTTCAACAATTACCGGTATAATACATTCAAAAGTATAATTGTATGAATTTTACTGTATTGGGGAAACGTTTCGTAAATATATAATAAAGAAACAGAATAATTATTTTTATTAGGTACACATAAAATTATAAGATAGAATTAAGTACTCACAATTAATAAGTTATACTTATAACCAAACGAATTAACAGATCTAACTAACTAAAGTAACAAATTAATAAATATCAACTATTAAAAATATTATATAGGAAACTCGCGCGCCGCGAAAACTCCGCCGCATAAAGGTAAAGCTTTCTCCAACCCCATTACAGATAGCGAGGTTCCGTTTTATGCAAACTGTAGCCCAACTCAATACCCCGAGTACTTTTTTTTATTTTTTCGATATCGCTTTTCGTTTTCGAGATATCGTCGATTCAAGTTGAGAAGTCGCAAAAAATCACGTAATTTTTCGATATTTTTGCACTTTTTCGAAAAAGTTTTTGACTTTTTCACACATTTTATACCATCTTGTAGATCTCGTCAAGACACGTCTTTTGATACCCCATTGACCCGCGTAGCCCCAAAATTGACGACGCCAGAGCGATGTCGCACTTTCGCTGAAAACGGCCCCCTACCAACGCGATCGAAAAAACATTTCCAATGTTAAAAAGCGAAAAAGGGACTTATCATTTTTCTTTAATTTTACGCGAGTTACGAGTCGTCTTTATCTTGCAGTGTGAGTAGTTAAAATGGTTTTCGTGTATGCATATAGGTACTTGAAAATTAAGAATTTAAATTCTTTAAATACATTTTTTTTTATTTTTGAAAATTTTTGTAAATTTTTCAAACTTGATATATTTCTTTGAATACGCCCTAAAAGTAATTTTCAATGTACACGAAGGTCATGTAATGCATGATATCTGTGAATTATTTTCAAGATCATGTGTCATCCCATCCTCATCTCGTTATAAGGGATACAAATAAATAGGTATACTACCTATAAATTTTTTTGTTATTTTAAAACGCATAGTTTATATAGAAAATAAACAAAATTCGAGCATTTCAAACGAATGAGTCTAAAATATTGATGACAATCGATGATTCCTATGTTCCCTATTTAGATACAAATATCTAGGGAATATAGGAATATTTTTTTTATTTTTTATTGAAACTGACACGGTTGGCTACATCACCTACAACATCCGTGATGTCAGCCCATAACACCGAGTTGAAATTGGTGCCACGTCAGTGCTTCCCTTCGGTCGTGCCGGCTACACTGAACTGGGCGGAAAACAAACTATTTACATAGCCGTTTCGACCGACCTTTCATTCAGTGCGGTGGTACCAACCCGGGCGGGTTAAACCCTACCACCTAGTGATATAAGAAGGGAGTCACATCCCTTAGTCGCCTTTTACGACATGCACGCGGAGAGATGCAGTGGGTCTATTCTTTTAAAGTACCTGCCCCACACGTTACACTTATACACATACAATATACTTTCTTTCTTATAATTTACAGGAAAACCTAAACGAAAACCCTACATTTTAAAGTTCTCACGGAAAGCGGAATGGTACGGAACCCTCTCCACGCGAGTTCGACTCGCCCTTGATGACGTTTGACGAGCCGATAAAGCACCCATGATCATTGACCTTCCTTCTTTTATAACCTGACTTGGATGGGCTACGCCCGTGATGTTAACCCATAACACCATGATGAACTAGGTGCCATGCAAGTGCTTCATTTGGTACAATATCTAAACGACGACATTATGCATTCTTACAAACTTACTTCAGTAAGACAATAGGGTATTTTAGAATATAAACTACGCGGATTTATTTCACCGTAGATTGAATATATTATAGTGCCTCTTTCACGAACTTATAAAAACTTCGACAAATGCTAAAAGCACCCGATGCCAAAAAAAAACGCAGCATCGGCCACTGCTGCAACCAAAACAACGTGAAATCGCCTGGGGGCCAATTCACTACCGGCATATTTATTGTAAATCGTATATGTTATTTCGAGTAAAATTATTGCATTGCGATTCCATAGCGACGTTTACATCGAGAAAAGGGGTTATTTCTGGAAGTAAGTGGCTTTCTTAATCTACAAATAGCATCCTTACTCGATATCGAAATATTACTCGCAACCCCCACACAGGACAGAAAGTCCATGGACTCGTTAAACACCTTTTAGTGATGGGTCGGCGCCACAGTAGGAGTTTAAAAAAACGACGAATTGGTAAATAGGTGCTACCGCCGCGCCGCCATTGCCGCACTGGAGGAAAGTCCGAAACGGCTAGTGCTTACGCCCTCAGTGTAGCCGGCTCAGCCGGCAAGAACAAAGGGAAGCTATGACATAGCATCTAGTAGGTGGTATGTCAGACCTAGTTTACCAAAATGTGATAGGCCCGTGATGTCATCACGCGTTTATTAAGCGATAAGACATGACATGTCAGATTCCGTAAAAAAAAGTACATAACTACCTACTCGATTTTCGATTTTAATGTTTGTGAATTTGCCTTCTCTGAGCCGTAGCACAGGCTGTAGTGTCGAGAAATGGCGCGTACTAAGCGTCCTCCGTCCATTATTCGTGTTCCAACGATCCTGTAGATCGCTATCTGCGGGTTTTAATCCCTGGGCCCGTATTTTAGGGATGCGGGGAATATCGTATAGGTGTCTCGGAAGAATTTGTATTTTTTTAAATAATTTGATTTATCACATTAGGCACATGCCCGCTTACCTACCACCCAGCAATCATTGCTAACAGCTCCACACAAAGTCAAATGATGCAATTTATTTATTGAACTCTGATTTATTGAACTCTGAACAAATGATGGAATTTATTTATTGAACTATTGACTGATATCTATCTTCATCTTAAATCTATTATCTATAAGATAAATGAATGTGTGACAGTCAGATCCTGTAAAAATTTATTATGCAACACTTTTGGGCATTGACGGAGTTTTTTGGAATTTGGTTCAAGATATGGCTTCAAGATTTATAAAAAAAAAATAACATGATGAAGAAATCGTAGAAAACCCGTAAAAGTCTCGGAGGAAATATGGCCTATTTATTCCGACTGAGGTAAAAGTAGATAACATTTTTTATTTCAGAAACCCTGGATGGGATCGATTTTGAAAACATTTGGTTTTAAGGCAATATTCTTAGTTGATTAGTACGTTGTGTAATTCGTACACAATATCGATGATTTTCGATTCGATCGAATCGATCAATATCGATTGATTTTGTACCGTGTGGGGCCGGTACTTTAAAAGAATAGCCCCACTGCATCTCTCCCCGTGTATGTCGTAAAAGCCGACTAAGGGATATGACTCCCTTCTTATATTACAGGTGGTAGGGTTTAACCCGCCCGGGTTGGTACCACCGCACTGAATGAAAGGTCGGTCGAAACGGCTATGTAAATAGTTTGTGTTTTCCGTCCAGTTCAGTGTAGCCGGCACGACCGAAGGGAAGCACTGACGTGGCACCAAGTTGTTGGTCACGGATGTTGTAGGTGATGTAGCCAACCGTGTCAGTCTTCATAAAAAAAAAAAAAAAAAAATATTTCAAACTTTCGAAGGCCAGTTTTGTTATAAGAATTTATAAATACACTACTTTAAAAAATCATAGCATTAAATATACAACTCAGTCTTGGACGTAATAATTGTTTTAATTTTTTGAAATGGTATGCGAAAAAAAAACCCGTACAATGGCACCTAATTTAAACAACCAAAATATGCCTTATATGACGTAGCATGACGGTGTTGTTGTAATTTTTCAAAATTTAAATTTTACTTGAACAATTCATCGAAATATTGTACAAAACTCGCGGCTGCTAATTATGAATTTGTCGTAGCTATTGGGATCATCTTTAACATATTAATACAAGGAACCCAATGTAGGTAACTGCACTCGCAACCCCCGCGTACGACCGAATGCCCATGGGCGTCGTTAGACACCTTATGGGTGGCTCGGCGCCACATGTCGCGCTTTCTATGTATAAAAAAACTCACTTCTGGGCAGTATTTTGACCGAATTTGAAAAGAACCCCGTCAATGTCCTATTTATATCCTAGCTACTTCTCACTTAGACCGTGTGGGGCCGGTACTTGGGATAAGGACAAGATGCCGTGCTAAAGGGCGACAGGTTCGCCACCTCTCACCTTGGCACGGTACGGTACTTCCACCGAGTCATGCAGCAGGTGGGTCTTCGTGCCTTACTTGCTGCTTGATCGATTGAATCTTGATCGAATAGGTACTTACTTTGCGAATCGTAGTGGTCGGTGCTGTGCTGTAATTTACCAGAGTTCTTCCAGCACAACACCGATTACTCTGCTTACCCCGATTGTCGGGATTCAGCGTGTGTGATATGTATGTATGTATTCTCTCTCACTTAGATTTATAAGTGGCTGTTAGTAGTTGGTCTCTCCCCGACTAGGTACTCCGAGACCTTTTCACAGCATGTCAATGTGCGCAGTGCCGCAAGGTTTTTATTTTGAAAGGTCCTTTAGCTCGCTCATCCTGCCAGAAGGGATTACCATTCACGGCTACTGTCATTCTGGTGTTAATTTTGACGCTCTCTTTTATTATTTGTGTATTTAATCTGTAAATAAATACGTGGGGATACGCACCGATCGCATTGTCGATATGAACTCCGTCGCCACATTTTTTTGACATCATTATTATACTTGCGATCATAATATGTTTACTGAGAAATATTTTAAACGCGATGATATAAAAACATTTAAGTGAAAAGTTGGCAAAGCGTATGTTTAATTAATGTTACAAGTTGACAAAAGATATTGTTACGATTTTCTCATTATTTTTTCCACATTACATTTTTGGCTCTCTATCTTCATTCTTATCTACTTAGTAATTTATGTCTCCTGAATAGCTAATAAAAATTACTTGCAGTTCTAATAAGAACCATTTAAGGCAAGGAACATTACTCTACCCAGACAAAAATACAAAACAAAAAGCGTAATTCACCCAAATCTTTTAAAGCTGCAACATACAGTCCATTAAGATTTGAAATTTTAAACTCTGCTAAATCTCACTTCCTGTCCCAAAATCCACAGTAGCTCAGGAAATTAGCTACAATATCGTTTGTTCTTAAGATAACTTGTATTTCGCGTTCACCTCGGGTATGAATGATGCATTGAGCCGCACGGATTTGTCCACCGTACAATAGACTGGCCCATAATCTCGTCACACTGGCCCATGACCACAATGGACTATTATTTTGTCATACAAAACGACTTTCCCAGAAGGTGGCATTGTGGAATGGTTAATGGTTTTCTTATCGCCCGACACGACGTTGCAGAATGTTTTGTGTGATTTTTTGAACGTGGAACGCATCCGGAATCGGTGACGTCTTGCGATTGTATATGGTTGGAAGTGTGTCAAACGGTTCCTCCTCGCTACTGTTGTGAGATTGGTAATCCGGAAGGATAATCGCTGGAAACGAAGGAGGATTGTGTAAAGAGATTGTTTTGTGGAATGAACGCAAATTAAAATCGATTTTTCATTGTAAAAAAAGTAAACTTAGAGATATGGTTAGCATAGCTATACCTACCACATACTTTTGAAAATTTTATCTCATTTCTAAAATACTTAGGTAGTTAGTTACCTAATGAACGACAGATACCTAACATTTAATTAACATAAATATTTTACAAAGACTTTTCTGATAGGTATAGGTATATTTGGAAATCTATGGATTCCGCTCACATAGTACCTATATATACAATTAATTTTATAATTGTTTGTGCATGTTTTTATATTACCGTCTATGTATACAGATAAAATTCGACGATTTGTTTATCTATAGGTAAGCTATTAGGGGTGGTTCAGTAATCACTCCCAAAATTGATCAAGTAAACCTTGTAACTAATGTAGCCTTTTTTTAAGTTAGAAATAAAATTAGAAATCTTAAAAAAATCGAATTTACCGACATACTGATGAAATATTTATTTAGATAAAAAAATAGGTAACATTGTGGTTCATTTGAACACCAGAATATATAGATAACACTTTTACGATTTAGAGAGTTACTGCTGAATCAATAAGAGATAATACCTAAGTAATAAGAAAATATAAACAAAAACGTATATAATAGACTACTCCTACGTGCCACATTAATTACCAACCATTCACACGAGAATGACAACAGTCATGTGTACCGCTCATTTAGCAAAGTACGATGCCCAAATCCCACTATGCTCTAACTAACTCTAAAACATCCTCTCCATACAAACGCAGCTAACCACGCCGCGCGTTTAAGCAAAACGATACGGCGTGATTAAAAGGAGTCGTTTTCCCGCAATTTTCGCGTAATGGCGCCAATTTCCTTGGCATAGACAGGGCTTGTCTCGTGTTACGGGCAACACTTTGTAATTAGCTTGCGAGGAGCGGGGCATAATCACCGGGTACCTATGCTCGGCGACGACACTCCGGGCAAAACCTGCATAGTGGATATACAGGGTGTATCAGGATAGGTTTTCGAAACTTCAGGGTTCGAAAGGCGCCCATATTTGAAGACGAAAAGCTCTGAAACTTTTTCCCAGATTCGATCATTTTACAGTACTTTTTGGTGAAAATCTATTCTTCAAGATTTGGTGTATGGTTAACGTCCGCCTTTATTAAATAAAAAATAAATTCTAACTCATGAATAAAAATGGGTAGGTAGGTTGCATACATAACTAGTACAATTTGAACTGCGTGTAGGTAAATTCCAAATACTGAAAGTTCAAAAGAAAAAGAGGACTGAATTAGTTCACTGCACTCTCCAGTCTCACTGCCCATCGAGTTTTTATTACAATTTCCAACTTTTGTATGACAAAAAAACAACAGAATTTCGATTTGAGTGATAAGGATTTTTTCCTTCTAATAATGAGTACTTTCTATTCCTGAAGTTTCTCAAACCTATCCTGATACACCCTGTATATAGGCTGAGAGCAGCTGGCAGGCTTAAGCCGGGTCTCCTGCGAATGTTTTTTCGAAACATTTACACAGAAACATCGAAACATTGGGGCGTGGCCATCCACATTTGTATGAAAACCATAGAGAAATATTGTTTTTGTTTCATATTTTTTGTGTATTGTTTCGAAAAAAACATGCGCAGGAGACGCGGCTTTAGATAGCCGATCAGTAGGTGCGTATAGCTATTTTGAAAATTCAAACTGATAACTATTTAAAGCCTGGCCGACTTGACCATATCTACATTATTTGCAATGGTAAGTACCTATAGCAAGAGCTCAAACTGGCAGTTGCATTGTGTTTCAATTAAGATTATATTAAGGCCTTTTATCCCCTCGAAAATACTGTGATATACACTTACTGATAGCTGTGCTAATAGTAATAAATTATTATAATCTAGTCACAAGTTTCTTATCCGAAACCGTTTCTTGCTTTGATTGCCGCTACTTGGTTGGTGTTATTGATTTATGTAATTGCGATTGTAGTGATCATTACTGATCCTAAGATTTTCCCTTTTGCGCCCCCTCTGGAGTCAAAATTCCTCTCAAAAGGGGAACTTCGTTGTAGAAATAGGTACTGATTGCTCGGCCCGGTTAGTCAGTCAGTCAGTCAGTCAGCGTGTAAGCGTCCACTGCTGGACATACGCCTCTCCAATTTTCCTCCAGTCCTCCCTGCCTTCAGCGGTACGGAACCACTGCTTTCCGCCGACGTACTTGATGTCGTCGTCCCACCTGGTGGGTGGTCTTCCCACACTCCGTTTTCCTGTCCACGGCCGCCAGTGTAGGACACGGTTACTCCAACGGTCGTCGTCTCTTCGGCTGACGTGCCCAGCCCATTGCCACTTGAGCTTAGCCACCCGGTATCCAATATCGACTACTTTGGTGCGTCGGCGGATTGCCTCGTTACGCACCATATGACGTAGCGTTATTCCCAGCATGGCTCGCTCCATTGCTCGCTGGGCAACTTTCAACCTTTGGACAACACCGACCGTCAGCGTCCACGTTTAAAATCCGTACGTCATAACCGGGAGGGAGGACACACTGGTCATATATACGGGTTTTTATATTTTGCGGAAGATCAGACCTCAGGGCGAATTTTAACTTTCCGAAGGCAGCCCTACCCAGTTGAATTCGTCTCTCGACCTCCTTTAGCAGACCTTGTCTACCAAGCCGCAGAATTTGACCGAGATATACGTACTGTTCAACCTGTTCGATCACTTCTCCGTCAATAACGATTTGTCCTCCCGTCATAACCTCGGTCGCCATGACCTTGGTTTTGTCCCGGTTCATCTTCAGATCCACCTTCATCGACGCTGTATAGAGGTCTTCCAGCATGGTCTGAAGCTGATCTCGGGAATTTGACAGAAGGACAATGTCATCGGCGAAGCGCAGATGACTGAGAAGATCTCCATTCACGTTGATACGCATGTTGTCCCACTCAAGCGTCTTGAACACAGACCGGCCCGGTAAGCAAATTGCAAATTCGTGTGGACAATTATTTCTCTTCCGCGCAGCGCGCCGCGCGCCGCCTCCGTCCGCCTACGCGCCGTTGCCGCCTTTAGTTTTTAGTTTTATTTTTGTAAAATAAGTTGTGTAGAAAGATTCGAATACTTAGATAGAAAACCCTTCGTACACCTAGCAACTGGGTACATCATTTTCTATTGCCGTTCAAGCTCTATGCAACTTGCTAATAACCTTAGTCTTACTTACCTTACCACCGTAGACCGTAGTCAAGTTTTATTTAATTGAATTCCTGCAGCAAACAAATCCGCCTCGCTGGACCCTACGTAACCTATGTAGGTACGTACGTACCTAAATAACTCATTCGTTTGAAATTATGACGTAACCAATTTATACATTGGAGCTCTGTCTAGGAGAGGCGGGGCGTTCATTAAGGCTTGCTCGTTTTCACGAGTTTTGAGCCCGACGACGGCGAATTGAAACAACGGACGCAACAGTAACTAAATGAAAACTCAAATGCGACTCAATAGGTAGGTGTGGGTGTGTGTGTCACGTTCTCTAAAGAGTCGTGTTCCGGTGTACTCGTGGTGTAAGTCACGCAGACCACGCAGTACATTGACGCCGCGCCGCCCTCAGTACTTATACGGTCATATCATAAGTCGTCCGGTTTAGAGAATCCTTCAGATGCATGTAGTTAGATACGTCCTACGATGCTTTACTGCGCAGTGTTACTACGTGATCGTTTCGAACCCATTGTTTTTGTTGGCGGCTGCTGGCGGCATTACGTCGAAGACGCGCTTATACAGAATTATCACGGTCAATGACAACTCCGTGAGAAGAGTAGCGAGCGAGCGACTAGCGCCGCGTAGCGTACGGGCCGCATAGTTAGTGCCATTGCACAGCACAGTACTGATTTCAGTACTTAATTGGCAACAGATTTCACCACTGAATTGGGAGTTAGCCAACTTCCAATTCAGTGGATTTCACTAAAAACAATAGGTACTGGAAGAAGTTGTCGCTATGTGGGTTAACAATGCGATGCCGCAGTATGTGGGTGATATTGGGGGAGGTCATTGGGGGAGGTAGACAGAAATACGTCGTAACTACGTACCTATCTACAATCTACCATCGAGACAATCACATGCCTAAAGGCTTTATTCTTTGCATATATAATGTACTCTGTGTCTTTGCCTAATGGGCAGACAGGCATTGGCGATCTAGGGTTATTTTCCAGGGTGGGCCTGGCCCCTGAAAAGCGATGGCCGATGAAGCGAAACCCGATGTATACGCAATAACAGTAGGTAATTTGAACTTGAAGTGTTGAGCCGTATTTCGGCCATTGATTTCGGAAAGTTTCTATAATTACCTAAATAAAATTAAACAAAAACATTTTTGGTGGAAGTGTTTATTGATTACCTGGATGGAAATGGAATTTGATGTTGATTCCTCAGTATTAGATTGTGTTTTTGTGTGAAATTATTTAAGTGTTTTTGAGTGAAATTATTTAAGTGCCCACCCTAAAATTTTGGGTTGGTAACCCAACATCCTGGGGTGGGGTGGGCACCAGACACTTCTGGGGAGGGCACGCACGGCCCACCCGGCCCCCCATGTATATACACCAATGCCGCCAATGGGTAGGGCAATAACATTGCTTTTGTTTGCCGCGAAAAAATGCTAAAATGCTACTGAGCGCGGCATCTAGCAGCACTCCAGAAAAACTTTTACCTACCTATTATATTCTTTGGTACCTACCAACGTAAATGAAGAAACTCATATTAGGTATTGAATTATTTGTATTGTATATTGATCATGATCATTCATATTACGGCAGTTAGACTGCACTCGAACTTGTCACAATTTTTTCTATCCGGTTCGATTACACCCACGCAGAAGAACCGACAAGAAACTTCCTACTTACTGGTTATTACTGGATGTATAGAAAATCGTACCTGGATGTATAGAAACTATACCACTGAGCCACCAAATCACATAAACGACCTAACGAATATAGGACTCGCTTGGAGTTCCGGAGGCGGAGCCAGATTTCCCGCCAAACTGGCATCGACCAATCAGAGCAACTCGCCTAGTGGACTTTGGTAATATGCGCCCCGGTAGACCCGCTGGTCAGGAATTATGTGTATTTTTCATTTGCATCTCTAGAAACACTAGAAACGTCAATGTCAATTTGAAAATTGACATTGACAGTTTGCGGCTTTTGTTTGTACATTATTTTATTTATCTGTGTGCTGTGTTTGCACGTATGTTCAGGATTCAGAATTTCAGTTTTATTTTGTACTTCGTTCATGCATAGTATGATCGGAGTGAGGTTCAACTCGCTGGTGGAAGGCGGCGGGGCCGTGGGCGAGCCCGAGCAGGATGCCAATTCCGCATTAACTGAACTCGACAAGGGTACGCCGGACATAACCTCATCTCACTATTTATTCTGTTTGTGTTTTTGAAACTTTCGGTCGTGTTACTGGTGAGCTAGTTCTGAAAGGTTACCCTAGATTACTAAAATAAATGCACCTCTATAAATTATTCACAACTTCGAAAGGAGGCCACAGATTGGATTCAGCTATTATTTGGAAACTTTTAACAGCTATAGGTACTGTAATACTGACTAGTAGCAATATACTTACATAAAACTGTAATAAAAAAAACAAAAAAAACCAGTAACTATATTTGTTTTTTTTTTTGTTTTTTTTTTTTAACTACTAACAACCTGAAAAGTTGATGTGTACGAGGTTAACTAAAAGTCATTACAATTCTGCAATAGGTCTGAAGTATATATATTTTTTATTTCAATTTTTTTAATTTATTTATTGAAAGCGCGACCTGTGACATCGAGCCACCCATAATGTGTCTAACGACGCCCATGGACATTCGGTCGTATGCGGGGGCGTGCGAATATCATGCCGCCGAGACAGGTGCTCATTTAGCCTCTTGAAGGACCAGAGACTACTTGAGGGGAAGTATGTGGGCAGGGAGAGCGTTCCAGAGTGTGCAGTAATTGTTCTAGAACGCTGGACGCTTCGGCAAACCAATTCATACAAACTTGGCGCAATAGCCGATGTTCATTTATTGTTTTTTTATGTAATCCTGTATGTATTCCACCTCCGCACCACGCGCACTGGGCAGGGATTGCATCCCTACACGCTGGACTTACCGCAGATGATGCGTACCAATCGATTCTGCAGATCTTTCCTTTACAGAACTGGTAAACTCTGCAACTCTCTCCCTGCTCATATATTTCCCTCCAAGTACAGTCTCGGGTCCTTCAAGAGGGGCGTGAATGGGCACCTGTCAGGCCGGCATGGCATTCGCAACCCCCGAATACGACCGAATGTTCATGGGTGCCTTGGCGCCATGTCGAGCTTACAATAAAAAAAAGATGGGGGCTGAGTCAGAGGGGCCAAAGCACATGCTCCGACCAGCCAATATCACCTCCGAGAAGGTAGGTGTCACACCGGAGTCTTCCTTTTAGATTGCTGGCTATACTAGAAGAGGCTGGACTGCTGGACTGGAGCAGTCAAACCTAAAATTCAACACCTTATTTTCATGACGGCAGGTCTCCGGTCGGGCAAAGTGGGCGAACAGTGCGAGGCGATCGTCCGCTTCCCGCGCCTCTTCGAGAAGTACCCGTTCCCCATCCTCATCAACTCGTCGTTCCTCAAGCTGGCGGACGTGTTCCGCGTCGGCAACAACTTTCTGCGGCTGTGGGTGCTGCGAGTCTGCCAGCAGAGTGAGAAGCATCTCGACAAGATACTTAATGTGGATGAGTCAGTATCTTTTTAGTGTTCCATAAGCCGACGCAGTACATATGTCCGTCTATCTGTCCTACCTTGAAAGGGCTGTATCTTTTGAATCGTAATAGGTAGCCGGTTAAAATTTTCACAGTACCTACATGTGTTATTGTGACGAAAATCCTGACAAATTATCGATTTATATTTGTAATACAAAAATAATAAGTAAAAAATTTATGACAATTTAATTTAATTTTACGACCCAACAAGAAATGTGCTTTTTGCAATGCTTTTTTGTTTTTGCTCGATTTCGTAAAAACGGAATAACATACAAGCGTCAAACTTGGTGTGATTATAGTGCTTTTTATAGTGATTATATTGCTAGTGATTATAGTTAACTGAACAAATAATGCTAGCCAGACACGTGCTGCTGTCTAGGTTCGTGCGGCGCGTGTTCAGCGTGCTGCACTCCAACGACCCGGTGGCGCGGGCGCTGGCTCTGCACACGCTCGGCGCGGTGGCCGGCATCATCTCCGAGCGGCAGAACGTGTAGCACGCTGTGCCCCGCTCACTCTCGCTCTGCTGTCTAGGTTCGTGCGGCGCGTGTTCAGCGTGCTGCACTCCAACGTCCCGGTGGCGCGGGCGCTGGCTCTGCACACGCTCGGCGCGGTGGCCGGCATCATCCCCGAGCGGCAGAACGTGTAGTACGCCGTGCCCCGCTCACTCTCGCTCTGCTGTCTAGGTTCGTGCGGCGCGTGTTCAGCGTGCTGCACTCCAACGACCCGGTGGCGCGGGCGCTGGCTCTGCGCACGCTCGGCGCGGTGGCCGGCATCATCCCCGAGCGACAGAATGTGCAGCACGCCGTGCGGCGCGGGCTCGACAGCCACGACAACGTTGAAGTCGACGCCGCTGTTCACGCAACTATGCAGTTTGCCGCACACTCCAAGTAAGTCCCTTCTCAAGCTGAGCTGTTCTCTATAAAAACTGCAAGATCTTTTGCTGTTTTTAGGTTACCGTATCCCGTACGGAAGCCTATTACTAAGCCTCCGCCATCCGTCCGTCCGTCCATCTGTCCGAGGGCTGTATCTCTTGAACCGTAATAGGTAGCCAGTTGAAATTTTCACAGAATATGTGTTACTATGGCGGATATAACAACAAATAATAAAAATAAGAAAATGTTAAAAATTAAGGGGGGCTCACATACAACAAACGAACAATAAAATCAATTAGTCACACTACTGAATAATAGATGGCGCCACAGGCTTTTATACATTGCATTGCTGAAAGACAAAAGATAGGCGGATATTATTGATAGCGGATAGATACGGAAACCTCCTTGCGCGAGTAAAACTCGCACTTAACAGATTTTTTTATGTAATCCGGTATGGGTGGCTGAGTCGGATGGATGACTAGCATAGTTTTGTGATTGGTGTGTTTGCTTGCAGTGCGTTCGCAGTGTCGATGTGCAACAAGCTGTCAGACATGGTGGAGTGTGAGGCGACGGGCGCGGAACGAAGAGCGCGACTCGTACGCGCGCTGAGGACTGTGCACGGCGGAGGTAAACTCACACCTTTTGTCTGCTCATTATTCCCTGGTAATTGCAATTTATTCTATCTCTCGCTCTCCACCTACAACTCCAATACCTCTCTACCCGGACTGTGTATGTTCAGTCAGTCAGTCAGTCAGCGTGTAAGCGTCCACTGCTGGACATACGCCTCCAATTTTCCTCCAGTCCTCCTGGCCTTCAGCGATACGGAACCACTGCTTTCCGCTGACGTACTTGATGTTGTCGTCCCACCTGGCGGGTGGTCTTCCCACGCTCCGTTTTCCAGTCTACGGCCGCCAGTGTAGGTCACGGTTGCTCCAACGGTCATCGTCTCTTCGGCTAACGTGCCCGGCCCACTGCCACTTGAGCTTAACCACCCGGTGTCCAATGTCGACTACTTTGGTGCGTCGGCGGATTGCCTCGTTACGCACCATATCACGTAGTGATATTCCCAGTGTGTTCAGTGAGGTCCTTAAAGGCGGAAATAAGACTCAAACCTTGCAACATGAGCACTGATGATTGAAACACGAACCGTATGCAGATGTAAATAGGTGCGAGATTCATTTCTACTCGTGCGGTGGCTGATACGTCGCGCCGACGATGAACGTTTGCGCGAAAATCACACTATATATTAAATTTCACGTGTTGGAAAGATGGAAAAAAAAAATTTTTTCACTACGATTGTAGGGAAAAATATTATCTATATTTCTATGAGGGTCTTGTATTGAAACAATTTATTTATACTTCTCAAGAGAATTTAACTTGAAAGTACAATTTTCGTACGTTTCGTTATTTTTTGGAGATATATTTAACATCATTCCAAAGTAGTAAAATATTATTCTTTTCACTATGTTTCTTAATTAAAGATCAATACATAACATATATTTTTTACAGATTTTTTATCTTTACCAATAGCACAACAATTTCGTTTAAAGTTGACCTTTTGAGTCTTATTTGCGCCTTAAAGTGAAGTTCCACGCCTACGTGCAATATGTGCAGCGGTGCGCGCGCACGGAGTGCTGCGACTGCTGCGCTCGCTGCTGGCCCGCTTCCCGTCGGTGACGTCGGTGCGCGCCGCCATCGCCGCCATCACCGCTATCGCGAACGACACGGTCGTGCACGTACCCGATCAGGTAACCTCTCTCTGCATAGCATCCTCGGCAGTGTTTCCCCTATACTTTATTTTTCGAAACAGGCCAGTACTGAGAGTTGCTATCTCATGTTTACCATAATCCTAAGACAGATGTCTATGTTTCAGCCTTTTATTAAGAAAGATTTGTTTAGTTCCTCTTAATTTTATTGTAATTTTAAATTAAATGTAAAAATTTCAATACTACTTTTTCATCCATTCAGCTTCCTGCCTTTTCTTGAAGTTCATTTTTCTGGGAAAATGTCGCAAGTACAGGGAAAAAAGGCATTTTCCACGTGGACAGGAGGGGGAGGGGGGGGAGGAGGGGGTTATGGAAATGTCCACGATTGTCCACAAGGGGTGAGGGGGGGTAAAAAAGTACCCAAAAAGTGTCCACGTGGTATGTGAACGGTCCCGTATGACCGCAGCTTTAACGAGTTGACGTGGTCCAATAGCGCTTCAGTGCGCTTTGTTATTACTGTTCTAGTACTGGCTTGTCTCGCGAAATAGAGTATAGTCACAGCATATATATGGCTAAAGCAGTATGGAAACTAGGCCTATTTGTTAAAATAAGTACCTACGCTCCATTGGAGCGTTAGGGATGTCAATCAAATTTTTTTTGTAAAATTGTAAAATTATTATTTATTAAAACATTTATTTAGGTTCTGTAATGTAATGATCAAATAATCAATATAATCAATCATCAATAATAAGTTCAAAACGTGGTTGCTATAAATATGAATTGATATAACTTTTCTCGACTTTTGTCAACTTTTATTAACTTTTGTAAATTGTTTACAACTTTTGTCAGCTCTTGTCAACCATTGTAAATGTTTGTCAACTTTTCTGATCTTTTGGCAATTTCAGTCATCTTTTGTCAACTTTTATCGACTGTTGTCAAGTCTTGTCAATGTTTGTCAACCTTGGTAAACTTTTGTCAGCTTTCGTCAACATTTGTCAACTTTTGTCATCTTTTGTCAACTTTCATGGACTGTTGTCAACTCTTGTCAATGTTTGTCAACTTTTGTCAACTTTCGTCAATATTTGTCATCTTTTGTCATCTTTTGTCAACTTTTATCGACTGTTGTCAACTCTTGTCAATCTTAGTCAACCTTGGTCAACTTTTGTTAACTTTCGTCAACATTTGTCATCTTTTGTCAACGTTTGTCAACTTTTGTCTATTTTTCTCGATTTTTGTGAAATTATAGCCACTTTCGTCATCTTTTATCAACTTTTCTCATCTTTTGCCAACTTCTGTCACCTTTTGTCAACTTTTATCGACTATTGTCAACTCTTGTCAAGTTTTGTAAACTTTTGAGAACTTTTATCAACTCTCGGTAACTTATGTCAACTCTTGTCGACTTTCGTTAACGTTTGTCTACTTTTATGGATTTTGTCGACTTTTGTTAACTTATAGCCACTTTCGTCATCTTTTGTCAATTTTTGCCAACTTCTATCAGCTTTTGTAAAATTGTAACGACTGTTGTCAACTTTCGGAAATTTTTGTCAACTTTTGCCAACTTCTGTCACTTTTATGAACTTAGGCCAGCTTCCGTCAACTTTTGTCAACTTTCGTCATCTTTTGTCAACTTTTACTAACTTCTGTCAACTTTTAACCACTATTGTCAACTTTTGCCAAGTTCTGTCACTTTTATGAACTTTTGTCAGCTTTCGTGAACTTTTGTCAACTCTTGTCAACTTTCGTCAACTATTGTTAATTAATGTCAACTAAGTATTGTCAACTTTTTTCATATTTTGTCAACGTTTGTCAACTTATGTCAGCTGTTTGTCAACTTTCGTCAACTTTTCCCATCTTTTGTCCAGTTTATCAACTTTCGTTAACTCTTGTCAACTTTAGTCAACTTATGTAAACTCTTGTCAACTTTTGTCAACTCCTTGTTAACGAAAGCTGACAAAAGTTCATAAAAGTGACAAAAGTTGACAACAGTGGTTAAAATATGATAAAAGCTGACAAAAGCTGAGAGAAGTTGGCAAAAGTTGACAAAAGATGACGAAAGTGGCTATAAGTTCACAAAAGTCGAGAAAAGTATACAAAAGTTGACAAACGTTGACAAAAGATGACAAAATGTTGACGAAAGTTGACTAAGGTTGACAAACAACCCCAAGAGTTGACAAAAGATGAGAAAAGTTGACAAGAGTTGACATAAGTTACCGACAGTTGACAAAAGTTCTCAAAAGTTTACAAACTTGACAAGAGTTGACAACAGTCGATAAAAGTTGACAAAAGGTGACAGAAGATGGCAAAAGCTAAGAAAAGTTGACAAAAGTTGACATAAGTTTCCGAGAGTTGGCAAAAGTTCTCAAAAGTTTACAAGTTTACAAAACTTGACAAGAGTTGACAACAGTCGATAAAAGTTGACAGAAGTTGGCAAAAGATGAGAAAAGTTGACAAAAGTTGACAAGAGTTGACATAAATTACCGAGAGTTGACAAAAGTTCTCAAAAGTTTACAAAACTTGACAAGAGTTGACAACAGTCGATAAAAGTTGACAAAAGGTGACAGAAGTTGGCAAAAGATAAGAAAAGTTGACAAAAGTTGACATAAGTTACCGAGAGTTGGCAAAAGTTCTCAAAAGTTTACAAAACTTGACAAGAGTTGACAACAGTCGATAAAAGTTGACAGAAGTTGGCAAAAGATAAGAAAAGTTGACAAAAGTTGACAAGAGTTGACATAAGTTACCGAGAGTTGGCAAAAGTTCTCAAAAGTTTACAAAACTTGACAACAGTCGATAAAAGTTGACAAAAGGTGACAGAAGTTGGCAAAAGATGAGAAAAGTTGACAAGAGTTGACATAAGTTACCGAGAGTTGGCAAAAGTTCTCAAAAGTTTACATAACTTGACAAGAGTTGACAACAGTCGATAAAAGTTGACAGAAGTTGGCAAAAGATGAGAAAAGTTGACAAAAGTTGACAAAAGTTGACAAGAGTTGACATAAATTACCGAGAGTTGACAAAAGTTTACAAAACTTGACAAGAGTTGACAACAGTCGATAAAAGTTGACAAAAGGTGACAGAAGTTGGCAAAAGATAAAAAACGTTGGCAAGAGTTGACAACAGTCGATAAAAGTTGACAAAATGTGACAGAAGTTGGCAAAAGATGAGAAAAGTTGACAAAAGTTGTCAACATTTGTCAAAAGTTAATATAAAGTGACAGCAGTCGAAAAACGTTTGTAAACATTTTTTTGCATTCTAAAAGATCGCGGACTGTCCGTGGCGCATGCAACAAAAACAAACACGACCACTCGGACGCGGCACCCGCGACTGATTGTTTGCCACATTCGCTTCGGGGCCTTGTTGAGGTGTGCGTGTGTGTGAGTGCGTCGTTTCGATCGTTTTGTACGTAGTTTCCATACTGCTTTAGCCATATATATACTGTGGTATAGTCAAGTATAAAACAGACTAAGCGAACCCACAAATTGTCTGTGACTCAGGGACTCCAGACCATCTGTAAGTTCTGTATGCATGGATGTAAGGTGCATTATAAAAGTGGCATTATTGCAGGTGGAGCTTCTGCTGAGTATAGCGGTGAAAGACGGACGGACGGTGATCCAGCGCACGGCGCTGCTCGGGCTGAAGACGCTGGCGGAGCACGCGGCGCTGTGGCCCGGCGAGTGCGTGCGCTCGCTCGTGCTGCTCGCGTCGCGAGACTCCTCGCACAAGCTGCTCTGTCTGGAGCTCATGCAGGTACGATTGGCTACATCACCTACAACATCCGTGATGTCAGCCCATAACACCAGGTGAACTAGGTGCCGTGTCAGTGCTTCCCTTCGGCCGTGCGGGCTACACTGATCTGGACGGAGAACACAAACTATTTATATAGCCGTTTCGACCGACGTTTCATTCAGTGCGGTGGTACCAACCCGGGCGCGTTGAACCCTACCACCTAGTAAGGTAAGTAGGGAAGGGACCTACAGTTTTACGTGGAATCCGAACCACGGTCAGCCTCCAATGGTCGAGCGGTCACCCATCCAAGTACTGACCGCGCCCAGCGTTGCTTAACCATCAATAGCAACAGTCGACTGTCTGCACCACTGAGCTATCGAGGCTGAGGTTTGGAAGTGTCTATTCGTAGGTATACCTGCATGCAGGTATATCTACTAATAGCCCTCATGTCATACGGAGGTTATTCGCAGGAAAACAAAATGGTGTCTCCTCGGAGTGTCAGTTAACAAAAACGACATGCGCCGCCTCAACATTAGGTTAGGGTTCATTTTTTTTTTAAACCTCCAAAACATTCACCCATCATCATCATCATCAGCCTGTATCGATCCACTGCTGGACATAGGCCTCTCCCAAGGCACGCCACCACACGCGGTCTTCCGCTCTTCTCATCCATCCACTCCCGGCTACCTTTTTTAGGTCATCTGTCCACCTAGCCGGGGGGCGTCCCACGCTACGTTCGCTTGTACGTGACCTCCATTCGAGCACCCGTCTACCCCATCGGTTGTCGGGTCTACGACAGATGTGCCCAGCCCACTGCCACTTCAGCTTGCTTATTTTCTTAGCAACGTCGACTACCTTAGTGTGAAACATTCACCCATTACAATCGAATAGCCCTGGCCCCTAAGGTTTGTTGCTCTCTCTCCCTTCTGCCACAAGTGACGTGGAGGTGCGCGTGTGCCGACAGACGCTGGTGCGCTGCCCGGCGGTGTGCGCGGCAGGGGCGGGCGGCGCGGCCGAGCTCGGCACCCTGCGGGACTTCTGCAGCGAGGCGATGCTCTCCGTGGACCTTCGGGTCGCCGCGACAGCCGCCGACGTTCTCACCTCCATCGTCGTCTACTGGTGAGTGCGAACACTCCATTCACCTTCGTACAGATGTTTTATCTCACGAGCGCGGGTGAGCCATGTTGTTGTTATTGTTGTTGGTTTGGGGTTGGCTCTAGGCCTACAAACTAATCCCGCTTGGTTGGGGACCTTCGTGCAAAAACCCGCAATCTCCAGCTACCCCAGCCAGCCTATGTCTTCCATGAAAGCCACAAGTCGACCGGTGTGTCTGCAGGCCGCTTATCCCTTAGTCGCCTTTTACGACATTCACGGGGAGAGATGCAGTGGGACTATTCTTATTAAGTACCGACCCCACACAGTACGCGGGTGAGCCATACTTGTAGTTGTAATGCGTATAGACACGCGCTCCTGTGTGTGTAGCGTTAGCGCAGGTAGCGCTCCCGAGCTTACGCAGCTTACGAAGACAGTGTGCATTTACACATTTACACACACAAGCGTGGCTCACCCGCGCTCGTGAGATAAAACATCTGTAATACAAAGGCCTAAATCTAAATCGAAATGAGGGCCTGAGAAAAGATTTAATCAGCAGGTTATAGACTGATAGGATGAACCTGTTATTTTTTATTGATTTGCACTATGTAATCCACTCTCAGCGAACTGTCAAGAGGTTATAAAATTCTTTAAAACTTCTCTCACATTGAGGGATGTTTAAGTATTTTTTTGAAATCTCTCAACTTAAAGTCAACATGGGGCTGACATAACCGTATACGGCTAAAGCCCTAAACTTAAATTAAGAATTTAAAAAAATTTTAGTTTTCAATTGAACTATGGAAATTTTAATTGGACGGAGGACAGGAAGATGCGAGGGGGGCAAATGTCCTGCCCTACCGTAACTGCAGTGAACTTACACCTACCTAATTACAGTAGCAATTATTTTGTAAAGTGGTTGGGGTAACAAAAGAATATAAGGTTGTTCCAGTCCGACGGGATTTGCTCACCACCACAGGATTCCACATTTAATAAGCTTCAATAAAAACGCAGTAGCACTTGTCACTAGTACTTTTATTTTTCGAGGAAAGGAACGGGAAGGGAAAGGGTCGCCAAAATCATTTCCAACATCGGAAACTGAACTTTTAATTTATTAATTTATTTTTTAATGAACAAGCAGCTCTAGCTGATGTGTTCATATCAGTATTTTTTTTTCAGATAACGAATGATTAATGTTTTTTTTTAAATGATGGTCCGGTGGAACTGGGACAATAAATGTGAGTCACATGTGAGAACTAGGGGCGTCACTGTCACTCATTCATGTTACCTGGCCCGGGCAGGAAGGGTTTACATTACAGGTAGAAAGTGCTACATCTACATAAGTTGGAAGCTAAAAGATGCCGCTTTTACACTTAGTAAAAAATTCAACAACATTTGTTGTAGCTACCAGGAGAGCATACCTGTGGAGGGAGCGAGAGATTTGGTGCTGGCTCTGGAGTCGCTGGTGATCGCGACCGGCATCCCGAGCGGCCAGAACAACGTTCGACCCTTGAGGATGGCTCTACGCTGTCTGGTACGCACATTACTATTTTTTAAAAAGTGATCTGCTTGAGTTGGCTATATTTTCTTATATTTATGATGCCCATGGCACCATATTAATTTTTTAAAAAGTTACTCTGCAAGTCACTCCTTGTATTGTTTATTTTTTGTGTCTCACCATAGAGAACATTTTTGTTACATTACATTCTATGTACCTATACAGTTAATTTCAAATGGCTATATCCAAAAGTTTAAAGGAAGATCAGACAGCCAATAACACCACTCCTCGCGAAATCACGCTCAGAGAGGCCCCTGCTGGCTACAAGGCTGACAAAAGGATTGTAGTCTAATTTATTAACACACCTTTTGAAGAGCCACAGGTTATAGGTGGTGGGGAACACACTCACCGGAAGACCGTTGCATATTTTCGCCGTACGACGATACAATACGTTCTCAGAAGTTGGGTGTCAACAACATTAATATGTTATATTATAAATATTATGTTCTGATGACATTTACATCATACACACACGGCTCAGTAGGGAGGGGCTAATATTTTCACACTGTCACTTATTTCGTATTTTATTGAGTCTGGAAAGTTCTCCTTGATGTTGGACCTCAGATTGTATGAGAACCTCACATGCTCTGATTCCTCTCACAGCACAAGTCAGACGATGTGCGTCCGGTCTAAGACGACACCCATGTCTTGTGTTATATTCGTGGTTTGCGATGCTTTGCTTGAAGAGTAGATTCTTGAACTGGTTCTTGCTGTCATGGCACACCGTCTCGTATATCTATAGACCGGTGCTGTTAATATACCCAATGACCCAAATATTGATTGACCCGGTGTACTGCTGTATTCTGTTGCTAAGTAGGAGTCCATGTGGTCTTTTAACAGTTCTAGTAATGCCGCGTGAACTAAGCTATTATCAGAAAAACTCATTATTATTTCTACTTTGGCCCTATCGTATGCTGCATCCAGGTGCCTTAATTATGGAGGGACCCAAACGTTAATGCGACAGATGGCCACTTTTCCTCATTCAAGCAGCAAAAACATTCAGATAATAATTTCCATAAAGTATCTTGTTTTCTTATGTGCCTTATGTGCGTGTGATTTTAAGTGGTGATAAGTGCGTTTTTTGCTACGTTTTATGCTTACCTGTGTTGGGAGCAGCGGCAGATCAGCGCTGCAGCTCTCTCATTGCGAGGGAGCCGCAGCACATAAGCTGAGCTGGGTCCCTTTTCCTCCTAGCCTATGATGTATAAACATATCTACTGTATTACTGACGTGAATGAGGAAATAAACACTCTTCTATTCTATTCTATTCTATATTTTCTCCTCTCCAGGTGCAGCTCTGTAATGCAGAACCGGTGCAGTACGCGCCTCGCATCTCCCGAGTTCTCGGCTCCCAACTGAAGACCAGCTCCTGGAGGGGCTACCCCGATCCCAACGCTCCCGCCAGCGGCCAGGCGAAAGAGCAGGAGGCATACGACATTACTCGAACTGTTGCGTTGCTCGAGGCGTTGTGCGCTCTGGGCGGTACGCCGCACTGTCCAGAATCGATTATACCTGCGATGCCGGCAGTCATTGCCAAGCTGAAGGAGATCGGAAAAGTGGCGAGTGAGATTGTGGAGAAGGAGGAGGCCAAAATGTGAGTGTATTCTTGCTTATTGTGATAGCTCATCTATGCACTCTAATAGGTGTAAAATGTCCTCCTCTATAACAGAATGTGAAAAGAAATTGACTAAAATCTTTACTAGGTTTTTTTAGATTGTTCCTCTAGATTTTTTTTTATGGAAACTGGCACCGTTGGCTACATCACCTACAACATCCGTGATGTTTGCCCATAACACCGGGTGACCCTTCGGTCGTGCCGGCTACACTGAACTGGACTTGGAATTAGTCCCGCATACGATGTTTACCTTGGGTTGAAGCTCACATACATACATGGAGGGAGGATGATGTAATGCTATGTCTGATTGGTCGTTGTGGTTTTTAATTTGTGTGGCATCCCACAGAAATTAAAAACCACCTGCAAAAGACCTCCCAAGGTTTAGGAATCCCAAATCCAGTGCGGGTTGAACGTAAGAACCCGCCATCTGTAAAAGTTCTCCTAATGTTGAGGCCCCATTTTGGTTGCAGGGAGACAGACGAGGTGGGCGGTGAGAGCGAGACTAGCGGCGGTGAGTGGGGCACGGCAACGGTACTGCTGTGCACGGTGGTGTGCCAGGAGCGCGCCGGCAGCCGGCAGCCCGCGCGCGCGTGGGAGGAGCACGTGCTGGCCGCTCTGCGCGCCGCGCACGGATGGACGCAGTACCGCGTCGCCCGCGCCGCGCTCAGGTGAGTTCAGGTCGGGGGAGTGGGCCATGGGGACGGTGGTGTGTCAGGAGCGCGCCGGCAGCCGGCAGCCCGCGCGCGCGTGGGAGAAGCACGTGCTGGCCGCTCTGCGCGCCGCGCACGGATGGACGCAGTACCGCGTCGCCCGCGCCGCGCTCAGGTGAGTTCAGGTCGGGGGAGTGGGCCATGGTGACGGTGGTGTGCCAGGAGCGCGCCGGCAGCCGGCAGCCCGCGCGCACGTGGAAGGAGCACGTGCTGGCCGCTCTGCGCGCCGCGCGCGGATGGACGCAGTACCGCGTCGCCCGCGCCGCGCTCAGGTGAGTTCAGGTCGGGGGAGTGGGCCATGGTGACGGTGGTGTGTCAGAAGCGCGCCGGCAGCCGGCAGCCCGCGCGCGCGTGGGAGGAGCACTTGCTGGCCGCTCTGCGCGCCGCGCGCGGATGGACGCAGTACCGCGTCGCCCGCGCCGCGCTCAGGTGAGTTCAGGTCGGGGGAGTGGGCCATGGGGACGGTGGTGTGTCAGGAGCGCGCCGGCAGCCGGCAGCCCGCGCGCGCGTGGGATGAGCACGTGCTGGCCGCTCTGCGCGCCGCGCGCGGATGGACGCAGTACCGCGTCGCCCGCGCCGCGCTCAGGTGAGTTCAGGTCGGGGGAGTGGGCCATGGTGACGGTGGTGTGCCAGGAGCGCGCCGGCAGCCGGCAGCCAGCGCGCGCGTGGGTAGAGCACGTGCTGGCCGCTCTGCGCGCCGCGCGCGGATGGACGCAGTACCGCGTCGCCCGCGCCGCGCTCAGGTGAGTTCAGGTCGGGGGAGTGGGCCATGGGGACGGTGGTGTGTCAGGAGCGCGCCGGCAGCCGGCAGCCCGCGCGCGCGTGGGAGGAGCACGTGCTGGCCGCTCTGCGCGCCGCGCGCGGATGGACGCAGTACCGCGTCGCCCGCGCCGCGCTCAGGTGAGTTCAGGTCGGGGGAGTGGGCCATGGTGACGGTGGTGTGCCAGGAGCGCGCCGGCAGCCGGCAGCCCGCGCGCGCGTGGGAGGAGCACGTGCTGGCCGCTCTGCGCGCCGCGCGCGGATGGACGCAGTAACGCGTCGCCCGCGCCGCGCTCAGGTGAGTTCAGGTCGGGGGAGTGGGCCATGGGGACGGTGGTGTGCCAGGAGCGCGCCGGCAGCCGGCAGCCCGCGCGCGCGTGGGAGGAGCACGTGCTGGCCGCTCTGCGCGCCGCGCGCGTATGGACGCAGTACCGCGTCGCCCGCGCCGCGCTCAGGTGATTGCAGGTTTTTTTTATGGAAACTGACACGGTTGGCTACATCACCTACAACATCCGTGATGTCAGCCCATAACACCAGGTGAACTAGATGCAATGTCAGTGGTTCCCTTCATTTCATGTCGGCTACACTGAACTGAACGGAAAACACGAACTATTTACATAGCCGTTTCGCCCTGCGTTTCATTCAGTGCGGTGGTATAAACCCGGGCGGGATAAACCCTACCACTTAGGCCCAATTGCGCCAACACGAATTTAGAGTTAAGTAGCGAGTTATGGATTTAAACGCGGTTCCCACAGTCAACGGGTACTAGCTTAACGAGTTAAACTGATTTATATCGTTAAATTCGTATTGGCGCAATTGGCCCTTAGTAAGGTAAGAAGGGAAGAGACCTACAGTTTTACTTGGAATCCGTGGAAGTTGGGGGAAGTGGGGCAAGCGCGCGTGGGAGGAGCACATGCTGGCAAATCTGACTATGAAAAATTTTGGAAATAAGTAAAGTTGATCTGAAAGAGCGATACAAAATGCTGAATCTCGTGCCTATTCGAATCCATCAATGCGCCCTTTTTCAGCTATCCTTGTTCCCTTAGTTTTTTCTCAGTCGGGTCTGATAAAAACGTAGGTATATTTTTATTGCTTGTACCTAAATCTTATTTCTCGTTCTTTGTCAGGATATTTACCTGAGATATGTACGTGCACAACTCCTCGTAAAGATAAGATAAGATAAGCATTTATTTTGCATAATACCTTAACCTATTTACATTTTATGTTTTACACTAACTTCATTTATGCAAAATTGGCAAAATTGGTCTAACCGCACCGCTGCTGTGCGAAACGGCGGCGCGTCAAAAGTCAAAATATTCTCTGAAATGTTTGAGGTAAACCGCACCACGAGGCAGTGGCGCTGCACAGTGAGGTGAGCAATGCATTATGAACAAATTTGTGCTGACCTCCTCGATGGAGTGCGCTTCAGCAGTAGTGCGGTCGCACCTTTTTTTTTATGAGAATCACGACATATGGCGCTCGTCAGACTAAAGTAGAGGAGTAGTCCGACGGCACCCACGGGCATTCGAATATTTACGGGGGCTGCGAATACCATGTCGGCCGGCTAGGTGCACCTTCACTAATGTGATTAAAGGATCCCAGACTAGGGTTTTCTACCCGGGTACCCGGGACCGGGTATACCCGGGTTTACAGGCAGTGGCGGCTGGTGACTTCATTGACCGGTAGTGCGCTAAGTACCTACCTAGGTACTTAAATACCAAATTTCCAAACACATTCCCGTCATGTTATTTTAAGATCGGGACTTCCGAATTTTTTAAACGCCTGCGTTTTATTATGTACGTACCTAGTATGAATATTCTCAAGACAATCAGTTGCAAAAAACAAGAAAAAAAAATCCAATCAAGTTTTTTAACTCATTTTTAGTACCTTTATGAACACACTCATAGACCACAACACTACTGCAGCTTTCAAAAAGAAAACAGTTGTAACATCCCAAAAATACTTCAAAAAAATATATAAAAATAAAAGCATTTGACAAGTAGGAATTGGACCCGGGATCACAGATTACTAAATACTTACTTCGTAACAGATGAATCTCTCCATAGAAAAAGTTACGTACCTTCGGCTTTAATAGCCTAAACTTTTACGACGCCAGTCGCTGCGTGCGAAAATGTACCTAAACGAAAGAGCGTAAAGTGATTATTGCTTTGCAGCTGCGCGCGGACGCGGGGCCTTGAAGCAAATTCGGTGACGTTAGGGCTGCTACTTTCGATAAAAATATCAATGCATTACACAATCTTTAATATTATTATATTGTAAAGAGGAAATATGTGTGAATGTTTGTTCGCGAGCTGCAGCACAGATTTAAAAATGTTTTTTTACTGTTAGATAGGTACCAATTTTTTTTTTTTTTACATATAGGCTACTACTAGTTTTAGCCCGCGGCTTCGCCCTCGTTAAAATATATTAAAGGAAGAAATTAGTTCAGCCCGAAAATACTTCAGGTAATCCTACCTACCTACTACCCCTGTAATGTTATTATTGTTACCTGTACGCATGCTTATCTAACCGATTTTATTCGGTATAGATTAAAAATTTATCTGCCAAGCGAAGCCGGACTTATTGCCGGCGGCAATTACTTCCAGTCGACCTTTACATACACCTTTCTGCTTGGCAGAAGGCGGACTTATTGCCGTAGGCAATCGATTTCAGTGAACCCCCCCCTCTATATGTCAGCTGTCTGCCAACCGCTGACGACGCTGACTGGATCAGCGCGCGCCTTGCGGCGTCGTCTTACCAAGAAAAAGAGTTAAAGGAAGCCGACGTTTGCTATAAAGCAGATGAAAGCGCGGACCGCACGTGTCGGTCTTATTACATTGAGCGGCGGCGTGTTGCGGCGGCGCACCGACAAAATAGTCAAAGGAAGCCGACAAGCGAACCGCCTACCGCTACGCGCCGCTAGCACATGCCGCTAGGTTTCTTTAAAGTGTCGCGCGCCGCGCGTGCACAGCTAGAATTAATATGTCATATTTTGGGATTATTCGTATTTGTAAGAATGACATCAGTTTTGGCCAGACTGTCCTCCTACGTCACGTTACAATCATCTGCAAACCTGTGTTATTTTATGTTATGTTGTGTCCTACCTGTAGAAAACCAAATAAATAAATACACCTCCCCCCCCCCCCCCCCCCTCCATATTCAAATGACGACCCCCATCTTCACGGACGTTGTTTTCCGTTCCGTTGCGTCGTACGTAGTCTTACAATTGCCTTAACAACCAGAAAATGTCAGCTGTATGCACACAAATCGTAAAGTGACTGTGATAGACAAACAGACAGATATATCGAACAAACTCAAGCGAAACACAACATAAACCAAAATACCTATCTACCTACCATTTTTAGTGTTCCGTACCAAAGGGTGCCACGGGACCATATTACTAAGCCCCGCCGTCCGTCCGTCTGTCAGCGGGCTGTATTTCTATTACCGCTATAACAAGAAATAGTAAAAATATAAAAAATAAAGTACCTACATAGTGTTAAATCTTGTACGGTGGTACGGAACCCTTCGTGTGCGAGTCCGACTCGCAATTGTCCGGTTTTTTAGAATAGGTAATTATTGCTCAACAAAAACAATATACTCACATTTCTTCATCAGCAGGTAAATGGAAAAAAGAGAGATTTTTATCTCTCCTCTTCCTGGATTTACATCCATCTACTGCACATAAATTGCCACTGCCACTATTAACAGAAGCCATGTCAACTTGAATTAAGACATAGGCAAAGAAACTCTTTGGATATAGGTAGGTACGACCGTACGAAGCAGTAGCGTGAGCGCGCGCTCACGTAGGTTAGCTCCACGCGGCTGTCGGCAGCCCAATGAATTATGGATGGCCGGCGGTCCGGTCGGCGGTAGGTAGTTATCGCGCGCAAGTACATAGAGTGCGTGAGCCCTGCCGGGATCACCTGATTGTAAAGCCTTACCTTTAACCAAGCCTTACCTTTTACCTTTGTACCGTGTGGGGTCGGTACTTAAAAAGAATAGCCCCACTGCATCTCCCCCCGTCGCATGTCGTAAAAGTCGACTAAGGGATAAGAAAATTCGTCAGCCTCGGTAGCTCAGTGGCGCGGTTGGTTAGTCAACTGGTATTAAGCAACGCTGAGCGCGGTCTGTGATTGGATGGGTGACCGCTCGACCGTTGGAGGCTGACCGTGGTTCGGATTCCACGTTAAACTGTAGGTCCCTTCCCTCCTTACCTTACTAGGTGGTAGGGTTTATCCCGGCCGGGTTGGTACCACCGCACTGAACGAAACGTCGGTCGAAACGGCTATGTAAATAGTTCGTGTTTTCCGTCCAGTTTAGTGTAGCCGACATGAAATGAAGGGAAGCACTGACATGGCACCTAGTTCACCCTGTGTTATGGGCTGACATCACGGATGTTGTAGGTGATGTAGCCAACCGTGTCAGGTTCCATAAAAAAAAAAAAAAAAAAAAAAAAAAAAACCAACGCTTAGGCAAATATCGGCACCACTTAATTCACATTATCACGTGACAGAAAACACAAAACCTAACCATATTCCATTTTAAATATTCGCGCGCTAACGGGTATGCGACATCACATGACAGCGCGCTGACTCTAGGCAGACGGACTCGTGCAAAACGAATCGCTCGGGACGTGTCGCACGCGCGGCTATTGACGATATAGCGTCCTTGTTTGGCGCTCGTGCGCCGCACGCAGAACTCCATTTCGGCCCATACTGTTTCTATGAAGTATCTTTTGTCTCACGCGCTAGCGGTGTTTTGCCGATCCCCATACATTCAGTATGGGAGACCCGCGTGCGTTAGTCGATTGCGCACGGGGCGCGCGTTTACTCGCAAAAAAGTGCCTTGTGATCTATGAAATAAGGTCGAATTGACATTCGTATTTATTTGGAGTACGATCTTTATGGTTTTAATGTAGGTATGTTGTAAGATATTATTTATTTTGAGTGAAAGGAAGACTTCTCGTGGTATGGTAGTGCGGCGCACGAGCGCACTTTAGGACCAGCCGCCAGTTTTTACAGGCGATTTCGTACCCGGGTAAAATTTCCTAGAAGGACCCCGGGTATAATTATTTGGCACTTCGAAAATAAAGTTTATCAGAATTTTTGTAACACCACAGTAGCATATTTTGTAGTAGCTGAGTTGGCAACACTGGTTAAACTTATTGAATAAACATAGAACAATTTACTCTGTGGCCATAGACGGCAGGTGAATTGAGTGAGGTAATGTTGTTCGTATTAGTTTCTGCGTTCTGCAGATAAATTACTACATGCCCTCATAATTCATATTAAACAAAAACAATTAAATCTATACATATAAAATTAATAATGCCTGCAGCAGCAGTTTCATTCACATTCAAATGTCTTTGGTGATATAGCAGATTTATCTCCGTTTCCGTGTTTTGTATTTTGCTTAAAATTAGTTGTCTTTAACAGTCGAAGTAGGAAAGGAATAAATCATATATTCCTTTTGATTTTAAACTATAAATTCTTGATTCTTCTTCATTCTTGCTGGCTGATTTATTTAGTTTTTTTTATAAGTCCAGACTTTTTGCAATTTTCATAGCATTTTCCAGCGTTAGATCCTCTTCTTGCAACATATTTTCTCATCTGTAGCTATATATAATGTAATACCTGGGTACCCGGGTATATATGAAAAAATTACCCGATACCCGGGTACGCGAAAACCCTTTCCCAGACTGTACATTAGAGGAAATTTATTTATTTATTTTCACCTCACCGTGGAAAGGAACCTTAACCGATGCTGTTTGGTTAGGTACGGGCACCACAAGCTGGCGGCTACGCTGCTGGAGAGGCTGGCGCGCGCGGCGCCCAGCGAGTCGGCGCAGCGCTGGCTCACGGCGCTGCAGAGGGCTGCCGCTTCGGACGTGTTGCTGGCCGAGCAAGGTGTGTATAACATCACTGATCATCATCATTTTTTTTTATGTAAACTGACACGGTTGGCTACTTCACCTACAACATTCGTGATGTCAGCTCATAACACCGGGTGAACTAGGTGCCACGTCAGTGCTTCTCTTCGGTCATGCCGGCTACACTGAACTGGACGGAAAACACTAACTATTTACATAGCCGTTTCGACCGACGTTTCATTCAGTGCGGTGGTAACAAACCGGCCGGGTTGAACCCTACCACCTAGTAAGGTAAGAAGGGAAGGGACCTACAGTTTTACGTGGACTCCGAACCACGGTCAGCCTCCAACGGTCCGCGGTCACCCATCCAAGTACTGACCGCGCCCAGCGTTGCTTAACAATCAATAGCAACAGTCGACTGTCTGCACCACTGAGCTATCGAGGCTGTCAGTAGTTTACGCATACACGCTGACTGACGTGTGTGCCGCAGGCGTGTCGGGTGTGGAGGAGGCGTGCGCGGGGTGGGAGCGCGCGGGCGGCGCGGGCGGCGCGGGCGCGGAGGGCGGCGGCGCGTGCGCGGCGGGCTGCGCCGGCTGCGGCTCCTGCACGTCGGTCAGCGCCGCGTGGATGTGCGCGCGCGCCGCGTGGCTCGCGTGCCTCGCGCGCGCCGCCCGCGCCACCAAGGCGCTCTGCACGCAGCCGCCGCCAGCGATAGCGCACGCACAGGCGCAGGTATTATTCAACATCACCACTACGCTAGTTTTTTAGGGTTCCGTATCAGGTACGGGACGCTATTACTAAGCCTACGCCGTCTGTCTGTTTGTCTGTCTCTCTGTCCGTCCGTCCGTCTGTCTGTCCATCCGTCCGTCTGTCCGAGGGCTGTCTCTCTTGAATCGTAATAGGTAGCCCGTTGAAATTTTCACAAAAAATGTGTTATTATGGCCGATATAACAACAAAATAATAAAAATAAGAAAAAGTAAAAAATTCACCTGGGTTCCCATAGAAGAAACCAAAAAGTGTATGCGCGCGGGCCATCTACCGGGTTTTTACGCGGGTTTTTGGTATGATATTAAATATAGTATTTGACTTTTTTGTTTTACTTGATACTGTACTCGCATCAAACTTGACAAATGGCTTTTGCACCATATTTTATGTTTTATTTGTTACTTTTTCCTGGAACAAATAAAACTGTATTTATTTAATTAATTATTAAATTATAAATATCCTCTAAGTACCTTGTTGGTTCCCAGGACGGCAGCAATTTGTTTATTATATAACTAGGCACTGCGCTTAGCTCTCGAAATGTATTCAATATATACGTGCAACAGATTTTTTTTTGTCATTTATTGCTGCAATCTGTCTATTCTTGACATTCAGCAGTAGGGGAATGATTTTGAATAATGAGAAAAAAATATTGCCTCCGGGAAAGTTTTCTTGCCAGTTGTTTCTAGCCGTGCTAATAGAATAGACACATAAAAATGTTTATTGGACTAGCACTTTTGTTTTGTTTTGCACCGTGTGGGGCCGGTACTTTAAAAGAATAGCCCCACTGCATCTCTCCCCGTGTATGTCGTAAAAGGCGACTAAGGGATATGACTCCCTTCTTATATCACTAGGTGGTAGGGTTTAATCCGCCCGGGTTGGTACCACCGCACTGAATGAAAGGTCGGTCGAAACGGCTATGTAAATAGTTTGTGTTTTCCGTCCAGTTCAGTGTAGCCGAAGGGAAGCACTGACGTGGCACCAAGTTCACCCGGTGTTATGGGCTGACATCACGGATGTTGTAGGTGATGTAGCCAACCGTGTCAGCTTCCATAAAAAAAAAAAAAAACACTATCGACTGGATCAATAAATAACAACAGCACAGATGTGAAAGACACTCTGTATTTTAGAATAGAATAGTTAATTTTTTATGGAAACTGACACAGTTGGCTTACATCACCTACAACATCCATGATGTCAGCCCATAACACCGGGTGAACTTGGTGCCACGTCAGTGCCTCCCCTCGGCCGTGCCGGCTACACTGAACTGGACGGAAAACACAAACTATTTACATAGCCGTTTCGACCGACCTTTCATTCAGTGCGATGTTACCAACCCGGGCGGGTTAAACCCTACCACCTAGTAATATAAGAAGGGAGTCATATCCCTTAGTCGCCTTTTACGACATACACGGGGAGAGATGCAGTGGGGCTATTCTTTTAAAGTACCGGCCCCACACGATACAAAAGATAGTGATTTATTCAATTGAAGTTTAGTAAGTACATACGTTATTAACACATTAACACACAGCAACATACAGTTGTACAATAGAAAGGGCGTAGGCGCAGCATATGGCCACTTGCGAGCAGTGGCGGCTGGTGACTTCAGTGACCGGTAGTGCGCTAAGTACCTACCTCCTTATATATCAAATTTCCCAACACATTCCCAATGTTATTTTAAGATCGCGACTTCCGAATTTTTTTAACGCCTGCGTTGTATTATGTTCGTACGTACAGTGGAAACCAAACTTAAATGCGTATTGGCCTGAAGTTCGGCCGCTTGACTGCGCATGTATAGTCAAATAAAATATACAATCGAATATTTTGCCAGACAATTTATAAAATTATTTTACATTATCATTTGTAGGTAAAAAAAGAGAGTCTTGCTTTATATTATTTTTATATATTACTGTATTATATTATGTTTTTGCACACCGATGTATCGATCATGGTTAAAACCGGTTTGAAATGACGACGTGTTGGTGTCGTTCGGGCGACCCCGGTAAACGCACTTCGTCAATAAACATTTATCATGCTAGCACCACACACAGCTGTATGTACACAAATATTTGATAAACATTTCCGTTTCGTCTCCTTTTAATGGCTTGGTTAGAGTGAGATAAAACTAAAAAGTTTGCAACAATCACGAATACGAATAACCATGAAACCACCATTAGTAGAAAATCTACCGAGACACTACGG
The DNA here is from genome assembly GCA_946902875.1 of Nematopogon swammerdamellus. Classification (NCBI taxonomy): domain Eukaryota; kingdom Metazoa; phylum Arthropoda; class Insecta; order Lepidoptera; family Adelidae; genus Nematopogon; species Nematopogon swammerdamellus. The sequence continues at coordinate 19,627,064 of OX336345.1, forward strand.
AAGAAACAAATAAATAGTGAGTGACTGTACAATGGCGCACGCACAGATGAGAGGGGAGCGTGCGCGGGCGACAGGACGCGGGCGGCGACGGCGTGCGGTCGTATCCTAGCAACGCGGGGGAGCGCGGTAGGGTGCGCCGATACCCCCCTTTGCACACCTTCCGCCCTCCCCCCCTCTGCCCTAATAATCGTCTTTTGCGCAGACACACGGGCGCACCTCACAGCCGCATTTAAGTTTGGTTTCTACTGTACCTAGTATGAATATTCTCAAGACACTCAATGAGTTGCAAAAAACAAGAAAATAAATCCAAACAAGTTTTTGAACTCATTTATAGTACCTTTATGAACACACCCATAGACCACAACACTACTGCAGCTTTAACCAACTCTTAGGCAAATATCGGCACCACTTAATTCACAGTATCACGTGACAGAACACAGCGCAAACCTAACCATATCCCATTTTAAATATTCGCGCGCTAACGGGTATGTGACATCACATGACAGCGCGCCGACTCTAGGTAGACGAACTCGTGCAAAAGGAATCGCTCGCGACGTGTCGCACGCGCGGCTATTCACGATATAGCGTCCTTGTTTGGCGCTCGTGCGCCGCACGCAGAACTCCATTTCGGCCCATACTGTTTCTATGAAGTATCTTTTGGCTCACGCGCCAGCGGTGTTTTGCCGATCCCCATACATTCAGATGGGAGACCCGCGTGCGGTTTTCGATTCCGCACGGGGCGCGGGTTTACTCGCAAAAACGTGCCTTGTGATCTATAAAATAAGATCGAATTCACATCTTTATGGTTTTAATGTAGGATGTTGTATTGTAAGATATTATTTATTTTGAGTGAAGTGAAGACTTCTCGTGGTATGGTAGTGCGGCGCACGGGCGCACTTTAGGACCGGCCGCCAGTGCTTGCGAGTATCACAATGGCCGCTGTTTTTAAGCCTAGCCTACACTAATAATAACATGAAATCTAAAAGAACTTTATACAAATTAAACTACAGTTAACACTTTTACACAACATTTTTTATTTACAAGTTTACACAAACATTACACAACAAGTTGATACACAATTAAGATTTCATGATTCATTCATGTTCCATGATACATATTATAGAATTTCAAAGTGCTACATATATAAAAAAACAAAAAAACAAAAAGAAAATCTTAACATAGTCAGTTACATACACTGTCCTTCAAATTTTAGCGCAAGTATGCATTCAATTGAAACATCGTACATACATTGAGCGTTGGCCATTCATTGTATTCGCCAATGTGTAATGGGGTCTGTCAGGGCAATGGCAAGCACTTTTGCGAAAACTTTCGCCAACGTGTAGAGGCCCTTTTTTTATATTATGCGCGACATGTGGCGCCGAGCCACCCATAAGGTGTCTAGCGACGCCCATGGACATTCGGTTGCATGCGGGGGCTGCAAATGCCATGCCGGCCTGACAGGTGCCCATTCACGCCTCTCTTGAAGGACCCGAGACTATACTTGGGGGGAAATATATGTGGGCAGGGAGAGCGTTCCCTACTTTTCCGGTTCTGTGGAGGAAGGATCTGCAGAACCGATTAGTACGCATCCGCGGTAAGTCCAGCGTATAGGGATGCAATCCCTGCCCAGTGCGCGTTGTACGGAGGTGGAAAGGGGACGGCGGAATCGCGTTAAACAGCTCTTCCGAGCACTTCCTGTGGAATAAGCGATAGAACACACTTAGGGCGCCCGTTTTGACGAAGCTGTGCACAGGCGGCGCGCGACCCGGCGGCGCGCGCGGGGGCGTGCGCGGGCGCAGTGCGGCGCGCGCGCGCGGCGGCGCAGGCGTGCGCGCAGCGCTACGCGCACATCGCGCGCACCGCCTTCCACGCGGACGACGCCACACTCAGGCACCTTCATATGTATCCTTTGACAACTCGACGCACCACCAATCCTGATTCTGTACGATGGTCTCAGTGCGGCCAGCGAAGCTCCTTCTCAAACTTTCAAATGCGATGTTCCAACATCTTTATATTTTCTTTTCCTTCTACATTAAAGCTTTGTCCACCTGTTTCTCCTTCTACAAACATGAAAGCTACATGCATGCCAAGTTTCATGCTTTCTACCGGGTGGGACGGTAACTCTAAATTTTTTCAGCTATTAGGAGTCGACTATGTTCAGAATTTTGTGTGAGAATTATCATTATGTAATAATGTAATCATTATAGTGTACTAGGTTACAAAACACACCATAAACGCACGGCACGTGGTCGGCGCGGTATTGGCTTGGAGTTTTGATCTCAAGGTCAGATGTTCCAATCCGGCCGATGTGCACCAATAGCCGCGTACTGACTGAGCGCGGCATACGGCGAGGCAGCCTCGGCCGTATGCCGCGCAAAGATTTGGCGCGCGAGGCTGCCTCGCTACAAAAACAATTGTCGCGAGGCTGCCTCGCGAGGAAAAGCCGAGCCATAATTCAAATAAGTTTTAAGCACAGCTCCTTATCTATGTCGCGAACGAGCGAGGCGAGCGAGGGACATAACGTCCGTCTTGAGGCTCCTTTGAGCGCGACAAAAAACCGACAGCGGGCGGATCGGTCGAGGCAACGCTCGCCCGAGGCCGCGCGTGCGCTTGCTTCAGGCGAGGCGCGTACTGACTGACCGAGGCCTGCTAGCCGAGGCTGCCTCGCGCGGCAGCCGCGCTCAGTCAGTACGCGGCTAATGAGTTTTTTTCTTAAAGATAGAAAAACGTACGTGCCTACCTACGCCTGCTGCTTCACTTTCGTTCAGTGTCGTTCCATTTACCCTTATTATGTAGGTGGTAGGTTCAAATTGTAGCCAACTGGATTGATACCACCGTGCTGGATGTAAAATTACGGCACAGCAGCCTCGGCCGTGTTTTCGTCTAGTCCAGTATAGCCAGAAATTCCAAGGGAACTTTCCGGTATGTCATATGTCATCATGTCGTTCTCGGAGGTGATATTGGCTAGTCCGAGCATGTGCTTTGGCCTCTCAGTCTCGGCCGCGCACACCAGATAATTTTTCATTTTTTATGGAAACTGGCACGGTGGGCTACATCCCCTACAACATCCATAATGTCAGCCCGTAACGTCGGGTGAACTAGGTGCCATGTCGGTGCTTCCCTTCATTTCATGTCGGCTACACTGAACTGAACGGAAAACACGAACTATTTACATACATAGCCGTTTCGACCGACGTTTCATTCAGTGCGGTTGTATCAACCAGGGCGGGATAAACCCTACCACCTAGTAAGGTAAGAAGGGAAGGGACCTACAGTTTTACGTGGAATCCGAACCACGGTCAGCCTCCAACGGTCGAGCGGTCACCCATCCAAGTACTGTGCTCAGGGCTGCTTAACTACAGTCGACCGACAGCACCATTGAGCTAGCTGAAAAAAAATTAATTGGATTTAGACGTATCAGCCAAGGTCTAAAATAAATAAATAAATAAAAATCAAATAAAACACCTTAAGGCGAGAATAAGGGTCAAAAGGTCATCTTTAAACGAAATTATTGAGCTATTGGTAAAGATAACAAATCTGTAAAAAATATGTGTTATGTATAAAAAATATGTATGTATTTGATTTGATTTGATTTGATCTTTAATTAACAAACGTAGCGAAAAGGTGGAAAGGTTGGAAAGGTGTTAAATAAATGTCCAAAAAATAACGAAAAGTACGAAAATTGTAGTTTCAAGTTGAATTATCTTGAGAAACATCAATAGTTTCAATACAAGACCCTCATAGAAATATCCATACTAATATTATAAATTCGAAAGTAACTCTGTTGTCTATCTGTCTGTCTGTCTGTCTGTCTGTCTGTCTGTTACCTTTTCACGCCTAAACCGCTGAACAGATTTCGATAAAATATTGCACGGAGATGAATTGGATCCTGAGGAAGGACATAGGCTACCTTTTGTCTCAAAAAACCACCCTTAAGGGGGTGAAATAGGGGATGAAAGTTTGTATGGGGAACCTAGCATTTCTCGAGTTAGGGATATGACAATTCATATTTAGGCTTTTGATATGAAATAAAGAATTACGTGTTTCAGCGTTTTTGCTAAATCAACCCTTAAATTACAATAGGGGATGATTTCAAAATTAGATTTTAGGATTTTATAAAATTTTGTACGGAGATGAATTGCATCCTGCCTGAGGAAGGACATAGGCTACCTTTTGTCTCAAAAAACAACCCTTAAGGGGGTGAAATAGGGGATGAACGTTTGTATAGGGAACCCATCATTTCTCAAGTTAGGGATATAACGATTCATATTTAGGCTTTTGGTATGAAATAAAGAATTACGTGTTTCAGCGTTTTAGTTAAATTAACCCTTAAATTAAAATAGGGGATGATTTCAAAATTAGATTTTAGGATTAAATGATGGGGAGGGGGAGGGAAGGCGGAGGGGAGGGAGAGGGAGAGGGAGAGGGAGAGGGAGAGGGAGAGGGAGAGAAAGAGGGAGAGGGAGAGGGAGAGGGAGAGGGATAGGGAGAGGGAGAGGGAGAGGGAGAGGGAGAGGGAGAGGGAGAGGGAGAGGGAGAGGGAGAGGGAGAGGGAGAGGGAGAGGGAGAGGGAGAGGGAGACGGAGACGGAGAGGGAGAGGGAGACGGAGACGGAGACGGAGACGGAGACGGAGACGGGGACGGGGACGGGGACGGGGACGGGGACGGGGACGGGGACGGAGACGGGGACGGAGACGGAGACGGGGACGGAGACGGAGACGGGGACGGGGACGGGGGCGGGGGCGGGGGCGGGGGCGGAGGCGGAGACGGAGACGGATACGGAGGCGGAGGCGGGGAGACGGAGACGGAGACGGAGAGGGAGAGGGAGAGGGGGCAGCAGCGGGGCGAGGCGAATATTATTTTAACTTAAGTTTCTTATTTTAATATCGATAGCTTTTTCCCGCGGATTCGCTCGCGTGAAATTCGTATTTCAAAAGAAGAAAGAAAGTAACTGAGGGCGAGGCCTACGGTGGAGCTGCGTTCAGAAAGACTATAATCCTTCTCGAAGAAAGTAAGTAACTAAGGGCGTGGCCGAAGGCCGACCTGGAAAACGCTAAACCTTCTCGATGACAGTAAGTAACTATGGGCAATAGTTACTTACTTTCTTCAAGATGGTTTATAGTCTTCCTGAACGCAGCTCGGCCTTCGGCGTCGCCCTCAATTACTTAATTTCTTCGAGAAGGTTTATAGTTTTCCTGAACGCAGCTCGGCCGTCAGTATCGCCCTTATTTACTTACTTTCATCGAGAAGGTTATTGGCCTTCCTGAACGCAGCTCGGCCTTCGGCCTCGCCCTCTGTTACTTACTTTCTTCGAAAAGGTTATCGTCTTCCTGAACGCAGCTCGGCCTTCGGCCTCGCCCTCTGTTGCTTACTTTCTTCGAGAAGGTTTATAGTCTTCCTGAACGCAGCTCGGCCCTCGGCCTCACCCTCACTTACTTACTTTCTTCGAGAAGGTTTGTCGTCTTTCTGAACGCAGCTCGGCCTTCGGCCTCGCCTTTTATTACTTACTTTCTCCGAGAAGGTTTATAGTCTTCCTGAGCGCAGCTCGGCCTTCGGCCTCGCCCTCAGTTACTTAATTTCTTCGAGAAAGTTTATCGTCTTCGTGAACGCAGCTCGGCCTTCGGCCTCGCCCTCAGTTGCTTACTTTCTTCGAGAAGGTTTATCGTCTTCCTAAACGCAGCTCGGCCTTCGGCCTCGCCCTTTGTTACTTACTTTCTTCGAGAAGATTTATAGTCTTCCTGAACGCAGCTCGGCCCTCGGCCTCGCCCTCAGTTACTTACTTTCTTTGAGAAAGTTTACCGTCTTCCTGAACGCAGCTCGGCCTTCGGCCTCGCCCTTTGCTACTTACTTTCTTCGAGAAGGTTTATAGTCTTCCTAAACGCAGCTCGGCCTTCGGCTTCGCCCATTGTTACGTACTTTCTTAGAGAAGGTTTATAGTCTTCCTCAACGCAGCTCGGCCTTCGGCCTCGCCCTCAGTTACTTACTTTCTTCGAGAAAGTTTATCGTTTTCATGAACGCAGGTCGGCCTTCGGCCTCACCCTTTGTTACTTACTTTCATCGAGTAGGTTTATAGTCTTCCTGAACCCAGCTCGGCCTTCGGCCTCGCCCTTTGTTACTTACTTTCTTCGAGAAGGTTTATAGTCTTACTGAACGTAGCTCGGCCTTCAGTTTCGGGCATAGTTACTTACTTTCTTTGAGAAGGTTTATAGTCTTCCTGAACGCAGCTCGGCCTTCGGCTACGCCCTCAGTTGCGTACTTTCTTCGAGAAGGTTTACTGTCTTCCTGAACGCAGCTCAGACTTCGGCCTCGCCCTTAGTTACTTACTTTCTTCGAGAAGGTTTATAGTCTTCCTGAACGCAGCTCGGCCTTCAGCCTCGCCCTTTGTTACTTACTTTCTTCGAGAAGGTTTATAGTCTTCCTGAACGCAGCTCGGCCTTCGGCCTCGCCCTTTGCTACTTGGTTTATAGTCTTCCTAAACGCAGCTCAGCCTTCGTCCTGACCCTTTCTTACTTACTTTATTCGAGAAGGTTTATAGTCTTCCTGAACGCAGCTCGGCCATCGACCTCGCCCTCAGTTACTTAGTTTCTTCGAGAAAGTTTATCGTCTTCCTGAACGTAGCTCGGCGTTCGGCCTCGCCTTTTGTTACTTACTTTCTTCAAGAAGGTTTATAGTCTTCCTGAACGCAGCTCGGCCTTCGGCCTCGCCCTCAGCTACTTACTTTCTTTGAGAAAGTTTATCGTCGTCCTGAACACAGCTCGGCCTTCGGCCTCGCCCTTTGTTACTTACTTTCTTCGAGAAAGTTTATATTCTTCATGAACGCAGCTCGGCCTTCGGCCTCGCCCTTTGTTACTTACTTTCTTCGAGAAGGTTTATAGTCTTACTGAACGCAGCTCGGCCTTCGGTTTCGCCCGTAGTTACGTACTTTCTTTGAGAAGGTTTATAGTCTTCCTGAACGCAGCTCGGCCTTCGACCTCGCCCTCAGTTGCGTACTTTCTTCGAGAAGGTTTATAGTCTTCCTGAACGCAGCTCGGCCTTCAGCCTCGCCCTTAGTTACTTACTTTCTTCGAGAAGGTTTATAGTCTTCCTGAACGCAGCTCGGCCTTCGGCCTCGCCCTCAGTTACTTACTTTCTTCTTTGAAATACGAATTTCACGCGAGCGGAGCCGCGGGCTCAGCTAGTAGATAATATTTTTCCCTACAATCGTAGCGAAAAAAATATTGTTTTCCATTTTTCCAACACGTGAAATTTAATAAATAGTGTGATTTTCGCGCAAACGATCTTCGTCGGCGCGACGTATCAGCCACCGCACTAGTAGAACGAATCTCGCACCTATTACATCTGCATACGGTTCGTGTTTCAATCGTCAGTGCTCGGGTAGCACGGTTTGAGTCCTATTTCCGCCTTAACAATAAGAGCTGCAGTCTGGAACACACGTGCAACCTGATGGCTCAGCTAATGGAGCGCATCACGACGGCCAACTACCAGGAGAGGCAGGCCGTCGAGCTGACGTTCTCCGGCAAGGAGCTCCGGCCCGAGAGTCTCGAGGAGAGGATTCTGCTGGCCGTCTGCGGGCAGCTCAAGGACATCACCGACAAGCTCTTCAACAGTCCGGACACCAAGCCGGGCATCACGCACCGGGTTCGTCTGTATTTATTTATTTATAGAAAGCGTGTGCCACCCATAATGTGTAGCTACCATAAAGTATATACAGGCTGTTGTTGCGGCCAGTACATTAATTTCGCCAGTTTGTATGTTTTTCCGAGACAAAAAAGTAAGTAAAGTTTTTCTCTGAAGTGTCTAGTTTTGGAGATATGAACTTTTGAAATTTTTCTTTTCGTCAAGTGTAATCTGACGTATGCGGGTGGAGGTTACTCGCGCGGGAACGGTCGGGTTCGAAAAACTCACGCCGCGCGCGCCGCCGCCGCGCATCTCCTCTCCGCGCCTCGTCCCTGCTCGCTCACTCACCGCGCGCCTTTCATTCCCATGTTCGTGCGGAACATTAGATCCTTTTTACGATAAATTAATCAATTAGTTTTTTTTTTTTATGGAACCTGACACGTTTGGCTACATCACCTACAACGTCCATGATGTCAGCCCATAACACCGTGTGAACTAGGTGCCATGTCAGTGCTTCCACTTTTTGATCGTAGTTTGTATGAAAGTTCTAACTTTTTATTTAAAGGGAATTCAGAAAAAAGTTACTTGACTTTTTTGTTACTATTGATCCCAGTAATCATTTCCAAAATTTAATGTAGTGCCTGTTACAACACCCTGTATAAGTAGTACCCATAACCCGCCGGTGGGACGACGACATCAAGTTCGTCGGCGGAAAGCAGTGGTTCCGTAACGCTGAAGGCCGGGAGGACTGGAAGAAATTGAAGAGGCGTATGTCCAGCAGTGGACGCATACACGCCTACTGAGTGACTAACTCACTCGTGTTCATCCCACTGCTTATCACGGATGGGGACTGCCCATCCATGATCACTTCACTCACAGAGTCATGTTTGAAGTGAAGTTGCGACAGTAGACAACTGTTAGTGACCGCTCGGCAGCACATGGAGGCGCTGCTGGCGGGGGGTGCGCGCGTGCTGCGGCGGCGCGCTGTGGGCGCGCGGCGCGTGCGCGGGCGGCGCGGAGGGCGCGCGCTGCCGCGTGTCGCTGTCGCCGGCGGCGCGCGCGCCCGGCTCCGCGCAGCCCGCCGACCACGCCGCCACGCTCAACATCACGCACCATCTCGCGCTCAAGATCGAGGGCGTTATACTGCAGCCGCCGCAGCCGCGGCGCAGGTATGTACCTCTACCTACATAATAGCTGCTCATTAAATACATAAATACTATACATAAATGTAAAAGGCAAATCGCGAAACAGTGTTAGGGCTCGTACCCATGCTACGTGACCGATTTTTCTCTCACTTTTCACTTGTTGCCCCCCCCCCCCCCCCCCCACCCCCCCTTGTGACCTACCGTGGTATGTGCTCAGACCCCCCCCCCTCCCCCATTTTCACGTAGTATTTTAAATAGTTATAAGTTTTTTAGTTTTTTAGTGGTTTTTAGTTATAGGTTTTTTTTTTTAATTAGTTATATTTGTCTATTTAATTTGATAGGTAGTTATAGTTTATGTATTTTCTGTATGTTTAATTCAATAAAGTCATATTATATCTTTTTTAAATAGTAAAAAATAGCTATTTCTTTATATAGAAATGGCTATTTTTAGCCATCATTATATATATTTAATAAATATTTGAGATCTTAGTGTGGTGTAAACGGTACAAGGTAGTAAATCGGCAGGTTATGAAAACTATGCTCACATGTGTACAGATGGGTATTTATGGTTTTATTCATTTATTTCAAATAACAATACACTTTCCAAGAACTTAGGACAAGATATTCCCATATTGAACTTTAAAATTACTTTTTTTTATAAACAATTAAATATATTGTAAAATATAACTGTAACTACGTGACTTGGCACTAACCCCCACCCCCCCCCCCCCCCTCCCCGTGACTGACCGTGGTATTTTTGGAACCCCCCCTCCCCCCCCCCCCCCCCCCCCCCGCCCCCCCCCTAAATCGGTCACGTAGTATGGGTACGAGCCCTTAAGCCTAGTTCACATTAGTAGAGTTAGCGGTAGAGTTAATAGGGCGAGTACTAAATAGCCCCCTCACTCTACCAATGTAGACGCAATCGATAGAGTACTAGAATTTGGTATAGTGGATATCACTGTGGTAGAGTAGCTTTACTACTTTTTTCCCCCACCACCCGCCTTCTCTACTCTACCGGCCACTCGCCCGTGTGGGGATTCCATGCGTTTCTCTTCTTTTGATCCAACCTCGAGTCCATATTCGTTACCTTTTGTTCTGTTCTTCTTCGATAGCTAAAGTAATTCCCCCCAGCAGAACATCAGAAAGATTTATGAAAGAGTTTCTAACTGCAGAATAACAGCAGGCGATGCTCATTGTAGTGCTTTTATCTTACACAGCCTACTCTACTCTACCACCCTGGTTTTGCGTGTGGACGGCTACTCTACCGTAAAAAGTAGAGTAGAGTTAGCAGGCCAAAATAGTAGGTAGTCCACTAGTCCGCTAACTCTACTAATGTGAACTAGGCTTAAGAACGAGAGTGTTGTGGCGTGAAAGAAGATATAGTGACAAGGTTTGAGAAGGAGGATTTTGTACCGTGTGGGGCCGGTACTTTAAAAGAATAGCCCCACTGCATCTCTCCCCGTGTATGTCGTAAAAGGCGACTAAGGGATATGACTCCCTTCTTATATCACTAGGTGGTAGGGTTTAATCCGCCCGGGTTGGTACCACCGCACTGAATGAAAGGTCGGTCGAAACGGCTATGTAAATAGTTTGTGTTTTCCGTCCAGTTCAGTGTAGCCGGCACGACCGAAGGGGAGCACTGACGTGGCACCAATTCACCCGGTGTTATGGGCTGACATCACGGATGTTGTAGGTGATGTAGCCAACCGTGTCAGTTTCCATAAAAAAAAAAAAAAAAGGAGTGCTTCGGTGGTTCAGCCATGTTGAAGGAATGAACGATGCGAGTGAGTCGGGAAGGGTCGCCCTGGACGCATTTACCTGGACCAGATCGGGTGTGTGCACAAAAAGGGTCAAGTGCGTAGTACCCGTAACCGACGAGCATGTATGATGAGTATTATGAGAGTGGAAGAGGCGGCAGAGGTGTGTCAGGATCGTGGCGCGTGGTGCGTAAGGGGTCATCGATTTTCCATGCGGCTGTGGCTTAGTTGTCGCCACACTGGCATGACGCTAGCCGAAATGTCTAGTGCGCTTTAAGAGAGGAAGCTCTCGTCTCGAACGAGACCTTGTAACTAGATGTGAACGTCACTTTCGTTGATTGTGTATGCACACCGCACTTCACTCCTTTTCCATGTACTGCCCTAATTACTTTTACCCGTACGGCTCATTCGCATATAGATCGCATTCAATAATAACCGTGTCGTCTTCGCGCAAGTGCTCGCCCGACTGCCTCGTACTTTTTTTCCTCAGTCCGCTCTCGGCCTCTCGATCTACCCGCAAGATGAGTGAGCGAAGGTTGTGTGGATTGGTTTTGGCGGGAATCGTGATCTGCGCCGAGTACGCCGTTATATCTGTAATTTAAATTTGTATTATGATTATAGTAGACTATTAAGGCTCAATAAATAGTTGAATGTTTCCTGCAGCGGTAAGCAGGAGCGGAGGCAGGTGAAGGGCGTCCAGCTCACGGTGACGGCCACACCGCATCCGCGCACCAACGAGAAGGTGAGACGACAACATTGTTATATGTATTACTGATTGAAACAGTTATTTTCTGCTACCACTTGTTATACTCAGAGGCGGCGCAAGGCGTGGGCGACGTGGGCGACCGCCCACGGCCTCGCGGCCCGAGGGGCCTCGCGCCTCGAAAGTTCATGCAGATTTGATTCATGAAAAACATTCAGCTAGATCTATTAAAAGAGATTAAAAGAGACCACGAGTAAACATGGTTAAACTTAATCAAATGCAAACTAAAGCTTACTATAAAGCCTTTATCCGACACAAGATGGGAAAGCAGGACAGAGGCAGTGAATATTGCAATAAAACAGTGGCTGTATATTGCGATTTGGTGATGTTGTTGAATGTATTGAGTATTGGCAAAATTGAGAGGGCCTCGCAAAATTTATCTTGCCCACATCAAATTAAGTTCACCTAAAACTGTATTACCTCCGTCAATGTGAAGTAAAAACCTAAAATAAAAAAGAAAAACCACTTTTATCTCATACTTACCTGGATGGACAAGTATGTATGTATGTATATTTATTTGTATATAATATTCTATATATTTAGTAATTTATATGTATTAAACATGTATGGCTTATATTTTACTAGCATGTAATTATATGTATGTATTAATAAGTATTCTTATTATTATTTTTATCTTCAATTGTCACGCTCAACTCTTTTGCTACTACCTACTTACATTCCACTATATTATCGAATCTCAAACATCCAAAGGTTGACTGTAAGAAATCTCTATAAGGGATAAGTCCGCCTTTGCACGTTATGTAAATTTTCCAATGTATTTGTTACTGTTTAATGTTTACTGGAGCAATAAAGAATATTCTATCTATCTATCTAAGTTCATGCGCCGCCACTGGTTATACTTTCTGTTGTATTCTTTTATATTTACTAGATACCGTGTGGGGTCAGTACTTATAAAGAATAGCCCCACTGCATCTCTCCCCGTGCATGTCGTAAAAGGCGACTTAGGGATAAGGACAAGGTCTACTGCTAACCACAGTCACAGGACAGGCTAACCACCTCTCACCTTGGCACGATCCATTTACCGAGTCACGCAGCAGGCGGGCCTTCGTGCCTTACGGGCTGCTTGATAGTTATCTTGTCCTAATACATTGAACGTGGTGGTCGGTGTTGTGCTGTAATTGTATTAATTTTTTTCTTCACGATTCCACTGCAATCTGTCTTGGAATGGGAGAGATGCAGTGGGGCTATTCTTTTTAAGTACAGGACCCACACAGTACCGAAAAATTTTTTTTTTTTTATGTAATCCGGTATGGGTTGCTGAGTCGGAGGGGCCAAAGCGCATGCTCCGACCAGCCAATATCACCTCCGAGAAGGTAGGTGCCATACCGGAGACGGAATTGCTGGCTATACTGGACTAGAGGAGAACACAACCGAGGTTGCTATGCGGCCATCTTACATCCAGTATGGTGGTACGAACCCAGTCGACTACAATTTGCGCCTACCACCTACTAAGGGGCAAGGGAAGTATATCGTTATATAAACTTGTGGAGTTTTGTTTTTCTTCACAAAAACCTAACAATTGTGACCGGCAGAGCGTGGAGCTGAGCAGCGTGCCGGCTGCGATGACGGCGGTGCAGACGGTGCCGCCCGTGCGGGACTTCTTCTCCGCGCAGCAGCTGGTGGCGGTCGGCGGCGCCGGGCTCTACACCATCGCTGTGGAGGCCGCCATGGTCGACCAGTACGGCGACACGTGGAACACCGGACCCAGGACCTCCATCGTCATTAAGGTGCGAACACGTGGCGTGGCAAAATTTTTGCATCTTACATAGTTTATTCAGAGTTCTTGGAGCACAACGCCGATTACTCTGCTTACCCAGATTGTCGGGATTCAGCGTGTGTGATAGATAATATGTATGTATGTATGTACATAGTTTATTGTTTATTGTATAATTTCATCCATAGGTAGGTAACCTACGATTGGACATGTCGAAAATTCCGCCAGTTCTAAATTCAATGCGAAGAAGAACGGACAAACAAACTTCACAAGTCACAATGTTTTTTTAGTACCTTATAAGTGTTATATTAAAGTAACTTACAATTTAACCCATACTAACGCTCACGAGAACATTAATTTACAGAATAATAACATTAAGGAATACTCAATAATCTGACCACTCTGCCTATTTACACCAGATCAGATATAGGTAATATCTGGTGTATAGTGCCATCGTCAATTTTGATCTTTCATATATCAAGTCAAATCAAAAACAATATTAGTATAAACTGAGAAACCGTCAGCGCCCCACCAATTAGATTTAATTAAAAAACCAATTAGACAAAAAAAAACAAACAGAAATACTTAAAAACAATTGTATTGTTTTTAAGTGCACTCATAAATTAAAAAGCAGAATACACACACCAGCTATCAGGTGTCAGTGTTTAAAATAAATAAATAAATAATGTTTATTACAAATAAATGTTATAAATAATAAGTCATATTAAAAATCTAAAGATAAATCATTGCAGGTAGGAGAAGGTTTCTTATCGGTTATCTGTCACACAACCAGGGGCGCCGACTTTTAAAAATCCTCGTGGGTGCTCATGCAATTTTTTTTTATTGAACAATCATCATCATCGTCAACGTGTTGCCGTCCACTGCTGGACATATGCTTCTCCAATTTTTCATTAATTCTCCCGGCACCCGGCAGCATGGATTCGCAAAACGTTCGCACAATGTTTTGCATTTGCCGCATTGACACATTCGCACGATGTACCTACGCATGTAGTGCTCCTATATTCTATTGCATGGTATAGAATAATATAGAAGTAACTACTATAACGTTCGCTATTCGTCGCGCCACTAGTGCGAATGTGTAAATGTGGCCGCTCAAAGGCTTATAAGGCACTTTTATCGTAGCTCAAATCCTATTACTGATCAGTTTTTATATCTATCGTCGTGGGTGCTCCGCACCCACTACTCACCCCTCGTGGGTGCTGGAGCCCCCGAGCACCCACGTAGTCGGCGCCTATGCACACAACGTAGACATCTGACTAATAAACAAGTAAGAGCCATTATTCTAAGTTCTCGGTTAGCTATACTCTGAACTGGGTACAAGGTTTATTGTATGGTTGTAGGCGCACGAGGACCCGATCACGAAGAGCAATTCGCAGACGGCTCGTGGGCGCTTCTAACCGATCCTGCCATCGGACCTTCTCATCGTAAGTATTCACATCACACATATGTACAAAGCTTCGACACTTCACTATAGAACCTACTCGCTAATATTGCAATCAGTCAGTCAGTGTGTAAGCGTCCACTGCTGGACATACGCCTCTCCAATTTTCCTCCAGTCCTCCCGGCCTTCAGCGGTACGGAACCACTGCTTTCCGCCGACGTACTTGATGTTGTCGTCCCACCTGGCGGGTGGTCTTCCCACACTCCGTTTTCATGTCAACGGCCGCCAATGTAGGACACGGCTAATCGTCGTCGTCGTCTCTTCGGCTAACATGCCCAGCCCACTGTCACTTGAGCCACCCGGTGTCCAATATTGACTACTTTGGTGCGTCGGCGGATTGCCTCGTACAGTGGAGTTTTTTTTTTTATGTTATCCCGTATGGGTGGCTGAGTTGGAGGGGCTAAAGCGCATGCTCCGACCAGCCAATATCACCTCCGAGAAGGTAGGTGCCATACCGGAGACTTCCCTGGATTGCTGGCTATACTGGACTAGAGGAGAACACAATCGAGGTTGCTATGCGGCCATCTTACATCCAGTACGGTGGTACCAACCCAGTCGGCTACAATTTGAGCCTACCACCTAGTAAGGGGCAAGGGAAGGCACCTACAGTTTTACACCGGTTCCGAACGGTGAAGCAGCAGGTGTAGGTATGCACGTAAATTTTTTCGTTAGAAAAAACTCATTGGTACACGCCGACCTGATTCGAACCTCGGACCTCTCGCAATCGGAGGCCGATGCCCAAACCACTCGGCCACCTACCGCCTATATCAATGTTCAGTATCTTATTGGAGTATCAATATTCCCAGCAAGACACGCTCCATTGCTCGCTGAGCAACTTTCAAACTTACCTCAGCGCCGTAAGAGTCACCGTTTCACACCCGTAAGTTATAACCGGGAGGACGCACTGGTCATATATACGGGGTCTTTAAATTTTGCAGAAGGTCAGATCTCAGGTGAATTTTAACTTTCCGAAGATTTCCGAAACTGTTAAATTCTGAATAAGTACACAATGTCCACAATTTAAATTAGGTGTTATTCATATTTTTATATAACATTTTAAGACGTCTATCGGAAGTAGTCAGCGCGGTCAGTACTTGGATGGGTGACCGCCCAACCGTTGGAGGCTGACCGTGGTTCTGATTCCACGTAAAACTGTAGGTCTTACCTTACTAGGTGGTAGGGTTTATCCCGCCTAGGTTGGTACCACCGCACTGAATGAAACGTCGGTCGAAACGGCCATATAAATAATTCGTGTTTTCCGTCCAGTTCATTGTAGCCGACATGAAATGAAGGGAAGCACTGAAATGGCACCTAGTTCACCCGGCGTTATGGGCGGACATCACGGATGTTGTAGGTGATGTAGCCAACAGTGTCAGTTTTCATTTTAAAAAAATTATAATCACTAAATGTAAGGCGGCTGATGTGGTTGGAGAGCAAGTGCGCGGAGCTACGCTCACTTGTACGCACAATGAGTTATCGGCATCACGCTGTCTAGTCGTTTTTATAAGTTCTGTGTAAGTATGTCGAAGGTGTTGAACTAAGATTGCGATGGCTTCACCGAACATATCCGGGCCCATCGGCAGTAGAGGAGGGTGTTAATCGAGGTCGGGACTAGCGAGTGGTCACTCTCAATTTCCCGCGCATGCTTCACGTTTCGGCTCGCATCAAGCCCTCGTCAGCTAGTCTGCGTTGACTAGTCCAAAAAGGATTAATATGTCGAATTTACAGTAGAATACAATTATGCAAGTTAAAATTTGTCTTATACATAAACAATTTAATTATGTACATAACGTGAAGGAAGGACATCCGTATATAGTCATTGAACTGAATCCATTGCACGCCTAACACAAACAAAATAAAATTGTATTCATGCCGATCTTATCTCGTGCACCGCTTATACTGATAAGATACAGACTTGTTTGTCGAGCTCTCCGATGCTTTAGATTATGAAGTCTGGGCGAAATGCAGTCTCTCTTTCAGCACATTTTAGTGGAATCCTTAGAGAATGTAATCTCGTTTAATTACAGTGATTATTTCAAAACAAGATCATTTTGCGACGGCTATAGCGTTAAATCCCTGATAGATTAGATCATGCGGGCTCATACCGCCGCTCTCTCTCTCTCCCGCGAGGACCAATTCATAATGTGCCAGATACTAGAGCCGTTATCAATATCAGACGCGTACGTATTGATAACCCAACTTATTGTTCACCTGTCTTAGAGTGCTAGTACCGCACGTATCGTAGAATGTTGAAGTCATCACGATGAAGAAGTCAATCCTGTGTATATTTCTGGTGTATGTGCAATGGGTTCACGGCGACCACGCCGTTACGGAGAAACAAAATGCGACAGATCTGTGTGAGAATTCCGGATGCTTCTGCCAGCTGAACGGGGAACAAACGGACTTCCCGTACGTCGATATAGATTGCTCATTCAACGAGGAGTCATTCTTCATCGGCGAATACGCCCTGCCCGATCATGTCAATCTGCTCGATTTGTCCGCGAACAATTTCACCGACCTCGACATCGTATCGGAAATTTTAGACTCGACGACAATGAAAAGATTATTCCTGAACAGAAATCTAATAACCACTATCGGCTCAAGCTCTCTTAATTTACCAGCACTTACGTACTTGGATCTGAGTGACAACCAACTGGAGAGCATCAATCCAGACGTGTTCCACAAACTGAAATCTTTGAAATATCTCAATCTCGGTTCTAACAATTTCAAAGTGTTCTCACCTGGAAATTTTAAGAATTTGAAAGTTCTAGAAGTGTTGTTACTAGACGACAATTCAGTCGGCAAGCATTTAACAGAAGTCAGCCTGTTTCAGGATAACGGCCTGGCATTGAATCCCAAAATCGAAGCGCTGAGCCTCGAAAATGTCGGAATGTATGATCTGCCAGAAAATTTCCTCGCCGAGGCGTACAATCTGAGGCATTTGAGGTTATCTAGAAACTTTTTGACTGTTGTACCAGAATTGCCGTTTACATTGGAATATTTGGATCTGTCCGACAACGCCATAGCCGATATTGACTCGGACGACTTTGCCAACTTACCGGCGTTGAAGGAGCTAATGTTGAACAACCTGAACATAGAAGAGGTGCCCGAGTACATGTTTGCATCGATGAAAGTTCTTAAGAAGCTGGAATTGAAGGGTAACAGAAAGATGAAGCGTTTCAACTCGTTGGCTTTCGGGCAGGATGTTTTAGACGACGCGGATGACTTTTTGCTGGAGGAGTTATCGCTAAGAGGATCTTTGTTGTCGACGTTGAAAGAAGATTTGATGGAGCCGTTCTCACGACTGACCAAATTAGACTTGCAGGGCAATCCTTGGATGTGCGACTGTCGTTTGATTTGGATTAAGAAGTTACAGATACCCGCTGAGGATGCCGATCACATTAGGTAAATTAATTTGTTTAATCAAAATTCTGGTTGTAGCAAAAGCTCTCGAGTACACTTACACGGCTTTTCAAAATCGTTGTGGATACCCCCAGTACTCCCATGATAGATTAGTGTATTCTCTAATCTACCCAATTCAGCTATGTACATTCACAAGCAGAGGGTTCTGAAGGAAAATACGAATATTTTACCAAGAAAGCACTTTCGATTCAGATCCAGCTTCAGTTTTTTTGGTTTCTATTTTCACCAGGTTCACAAAATTTCTAATGGCTTCTCAAGCACCCGGAGCATTCTCGAAATTGGCGCCTATGTACACATCAGTGAATTTTATATATGTAAGAACGTATAAATATAGACCGTGATAAACGTGATGAAGTATGGTCAATTGATTCGATAGCAGATATTAATTAGTTGCATTATCGGAATTATTTTTTATCCATATCTTCAAGACCTTCTAGGCGTTTCTCAGTTTTATCTTTTGCCACTTTTAAATCAATTTTGCACTCAGCGCGAGTGATTATTATGAGAAGCCGAAGAAAAACAGATTACTATAAGGTATTATTAGTTTACCATAAACATTTTTAGTCCAAGGATAAAATATTGTTCAATTTCTACGAAGCAATCTGTAGTCTTTTTTTTTTTTAGTAGACGGAGGAAAGTGACGTTTGGAGTGTTGCCAATTTCCGACAAATTTTAAATAGTCATGTAGTTGCTATCAACAATTGTATCGATTGATTAACTAATGAAATGCTATAAACCCGAATATTGACCTAATTGAGGATTTGATTGACAAAATCTTTAGCTAAATCTACCTAGAAAAAGTTAAGTTGTTAGCACCACAGGTAGCGCGCTTGCTATTTTTTTGTTATGTTTCAGTATCACAACACTTCGCTATAGAGCCATAGCGAGTAGCGTCGTGTGAGTGCGATGAACATAAGAGCTATTACTGTAGAGAGTAGGATGCAAAAAACCACAGAGCGCCCCTCGTGTGAAGGTGTGTGCATAGTGATACCGGAAAGAAAATAATTTTGTTTCGCAATATTTTATGTCAGGACTTTTAAGTCGCATTATAACTAAAACTAAAGATTATTCAATCGATAAAGATTCATAGTTCCTTCATCTTAAAAAAAAACTGACATACCACCAAGCTAGCGACGCCGACTGACAAGATCTAAACTCGTTCACTCTCACTGTCACGTGACATGTTTCGTTTTTCCAGTTTCGCAGAGTGTGCTAAATTTACCTTAGTTTGAACATAACTAATCCACCGTACTGGATGTAAGATGGCCGCATAGCAGCCTCGGTTGTGTTCTCCTCTAGTCCAGTATAGCCAGCAATCCAGGGAAGTCTCCGGTATGGCACCTACCTTCTCGGAGGTGATATTGGCTGGTCGGAGCATGCGCTTTAGCCCCTCCAACTCAGCCAACCATACCGGATTACATAAAAAAAACATGTCATTATAATTGCAGATGTTTCCGTCCGATGCCGCTCTTCAACAGTCGGGTAATGGAAGTGGAGGACCGTAGTATGGTCTGCCGCTCCAAGTTCGCCGAGTACCAGCGCGTGGCCGGCTACGTCGTCATCGGCCTCGCCCTAGTGCTGGTGGGCATGGCGCTCTGGGTGTTCTTCATACTGCCCAAGTATCACAACAGGAAGTCGTTGATACAGAACATGGTGTCGCCGAACTCGCCCTATTCGAGGATTACTATCGAGCCGAACGCGGCCGAGGACTATAGATAAGTGAATGTGTAGTGTATAGTGAAGTACTAGGGTATAGTGAGAAAATTTTTATCAAGTTGCGAATGTACGCACGTAAAGTTTGGTCCACATATGTATCTAACATTATGTAGTTATACTCCGTTCATCATAGCAACTAATGCCGAGCGGTTTCTCTTTCTCTGTACTTCTCACTCTCGCAGAGGGTGATTGAAGTGACTGTGAACTGTGAACTGAGGTTATGAGTATAGTTTAATTTAAAAAAATTATTGAATTATTGTTTATTTTTTTATGAATGAAAATTTTGCAATAAACCTGTTTATTTTGCTTGGAATCAAGTTAAATATTTATATTTTCACTGTAAATGATTTAATATCAAAATTATATATTATTTAAATTTTGTGCCTAATCTACTTACTTCAGCTGTTCGTTCTATTGTAGATGGATAAGTTAACCCACAAACACAAATAATATACAAAACTTCAAAATAACACGTTAAAAATTTGCAAAACAATTTTTTTTTTTTTTCCATCTGCGATCAGTTTTTTTTTTTTTTTTTTACTTTTAGCAGATTTTATTATTACTGTTGTGGCTTTCAGAGAATTGACCCCAGTGGGCCAAACTCTACATTGTGATAGCGGACCTTCCTACTTGGATAGGTCCACTATGCATCGTCTTTTGAGTCTCCTTAATATAGGTTCTTCGGTGAGTTGTTCAGCCAGTCTGTTGGGGTGGTGCTGGAGTCGATTCATGTAGCTTTTGCTGATAGATTGGACCTCCTCGCTAACTGTAGGGACGTCGAGAAGCTGGTGGATTTCGTTAATTCGCATGAACCAGGGGGCTGCACTTATGTTTCTCAATATGACGTTTTGTAGTCGTTGGATTATGTTCATATTGGACATACTAGCACAACCCCAAAGCTGGATCCCGTAGGTCCACACGGGTCTGATGATGTGAAAACAATTAATACGTTATTATTATGACGTGTAGGAAAGGCTACTGACTGACCGGCCGAGTGCACCTGGCTACCTGAAACCTTCTCAGAATAAAAACGCAAAACTAACTCCAGGCGCAGCGGCGCACACGCCGTTATGGTTTTGGGATGACTTTCGCATACACCTATGACTCACAAACACAACCTTGTGTCCTGTGTAAAGAAGAGTAATAACCGTTGCGAGAGCGAGAAACCTCTCGGCATTAGTTCCTAGGATGAACGAAGTATAATTAGTCACAAAGTATTGTAATCAGAGACTTGAAAAAAAAACCCTGCAAAGTTTCTTGCCAGCTTTTCTTAGTGATTAACTGTATTGTAAAAAAAATTTACAAAGAATTTGTAGTGTACTACCATACGAATGATGAATAATGAAAAAATTATATCAGTTTGTCCATGCGATTACAGCATCAGTATCTCCGATGCATATCATAATCGTAAATGTGCATGTCATCTCGGGTTCGTTGTTCGCGGTCTTGACATGCCGCTCTGTTACGGTTCGAACCATAGTCGGTTTTTGTCCAATCATCAAAGAAGATACAGAATACGGATACGTCGCCGAGCGAGGGGTCCGCAACTAGATACGGAGCTTCATACGAGATATGGTGATACAATACGAGGATATGATACGCCACTTCGATACATATGTGGACCCAGCATGAGAGGTGTCATTTGCGTTAGAAAATATTTTGTTAATTTAGAAGTTAAATTCTGTGACATTTGGTCAGATAAAATAAAACAAGATTGTAGCATTAATAGCTACAGAACCCTTATAAATATGAAGATAATTTAAGCAGTGTCTTGTTCATTTTAAAAAGATAATAAAAGAATTTAATGTACTGAAGTAAGTTTTTATTTCAAAATAAAAATGTACCTACAACTTTGCTACAAAAGTTGGTTCATTATCATTTTGTTAATTTCTTTGATATGGTGAAGCTACTTGGTGCGAGTCAACTCATGACTTTCCTACAGACGTTCTACGCACTCTTGTTATTCCATAACATCGATATGTTCTACCACCGGCGACGTCGACATTCACGCATTTCAGTTGTCAAAAATCGATTACAAAACTTTCACAGCTGTTGATCAATAAATAATGAGTCGTGCCGGTTACAAATATTGCACATTAATACTTTTCCAAATAGGCTTGAGCTAAGTCCTACAAAATATTTATAAAACTGTAAATTTTAGGCACAAGCTGACGACATTGAAAAGGCTGAAATATTGAGCGTAATCATTTTTTTTTTTACATTCACTTACATTATTTTATTTATCTAACTTACATTCTGGTTTTAGTTTAGACATATGGCAAATTACCATTTTTATTTGTGCATTTTTTATACATCTACAAAAATTCTCTCAAAAATGATACTCTTATGCGGATGAGCAATGCGGAGCACAGACGCAGACATGAACTCTAACTAAAGAGTAGTGTTTCACAGTGATGCGGCCCACGTGGACTCCGCAGCCATCCGCGGTGCAGACAATGCATGCGTAGGCTCTGTCAGCCTCGGTAGCTCAGTGGTGCGGTCGGTCGACTGTTAGCAACGCAGAGCGCGGTCAGTACCTGGATGGGTGACCGCTCGACCGTTGGAGGCTGACCGTGGTTCGGATTCCACGTAAAACTGTAGGTCCCTTCCCTTCCTACCTTACTAGGTGATAGGGTTCATCCCGCCCGGGTTGGTACCACCGCACAGAATGAAACGTCTGTCGAAACGGCTATGCAAATAGTTCGTGTTTTCCGTCCAGTTCAGTGTAGCCGACATGAAATGAAGGGAAGCGCTGACATGGCGCCTAGTTCACCCGGTGTTATGGGCTGACATCACGGATGTTGTAGGTGATGTAGCCAACCGTGTCAGGTTCCATAAAAAAAAGGCGTCTTCATGCAAAGTCTTCCGTCTCGCAATACTGCGGACAGTGGCGGCTGGTGACTTCAGTGACCGGTAGTGCGCTAAGTACCTACCTACTTAAATACCAAATTACCCAACACATTCCCCTCATGTTATTTTAAGATCGGGACTTCCGATTTTTTTAAATGCCTGCGTTTAATAATAATGTACGTACCTAGTATGAATATTCTCAGGACACTCAATGAGTTGCAAAAAACAAGAAAAGAAATCCAAACAACTTTTTTAACAAATTTTAGTACCTTTATGAACACATCCGTAGACCACAACACTACTGCAGCTTTAAAAAAGAAAACAGTAGTAATGCCCCAAAAATACTAAAAAAAAAATAAAAATAAAATAAAAGCATTTGAAAAGTAGGAATTGACCCCGGGATCACCTGATTGTAAAGCCTTACCTTTAACCAACGCTTAGGCAAATATCGGCAGCACTTAATTCACAGTATCACACAGAAAACACAAAACCTAACCATATCACATTTTAAATATTCGCGCGCTAACGGGTATGTGACATCACATGACAGCGCGCTGACTCTAGCTAGACAGACGGACTCGTGCAAAACGAATCGCTCGCGAAACGACGCGTCGCACGCGCGGCTATTCACGATATAGCGTCCTTGTTTGGCGCTCGTGCGCCGCACGCAGAACTCCATTTCGGCCCATACTGTTCTATGAAGTATCTTTTGTCTCACGCGCCAGCGGTGTTTTGCCGATCTCCATACATTCAGCATGGGAGACCCGCGTGCGCCCTCCGATTCCGCACGGGGCGCGCGTTTACTCGCAAAAAAGTGTCTTGTGATCTATAAAATAAGGTTGAATTCACATTTGTATTTATTTGGAGTACGATCTTTATGGTTTTAATGTAGGTATATTGTAAGATATTATTTATTTTGAGTGAAGTGAAGACTTCTCGTGGTATGGTAGTGCGGCGCACGAGCGCACTTTAGGACCAGCCGCCAGTGACTGCGGAGCTGTATAATGAATGTACGTCACATTATGTCACCGTCCGCACTAGACTTGAAACGTCCCAATTCGGACGCTCCGCGCGTTTCATCCGCATGAGATTTCACAGAAGAGATTTCATGACATTTGTACAAATTACAAAAAGATTATCTTTGTGCAAGCTTATACCTATAATACCTGTTTCCACTCAACCCCCCCGTTAGGAATTGTGTTTAACAGCTTAGTTGATATGGTGAAAATCTTACAGTATTATAAATTGTTCTAAACAAATTTTCCGCAATAAGGTGTCCCGAACAAGAATGGCGATCAGGAGTTCAATATGCAAATTGTACAAACATCCTTTGATATATTCGTGTCTGTTTTAATCCCAATAGGGGTAAGTCGGAAGTGATGAATCTCAATGTGTCACGGGCCTGACTAACACTCAAAGTTTGTTTAAACATATTTGTTGGTTTCCACGTATTTGGGTAATCACTCTGCGCATCTGACTATTGGAGCACATATCCGATCTGATATATATGATACGTACAAAATGCTGAAATACTGCTGATATATTAATCTACATACAGTAAGTGGCAGTAAGTAATGAACATAGAGCTGTAGAAAGAGATAATTCGGTTGTAGAGCGTCGTCCCTGTCGCACGAACTCGCACGTCTCTGTGCGACAGGGACGACGCTCTACAACCGGATTGTCTCTTTCTAAAATACGATGTTCATTACTTACCGGGTAATGTGTACATACTTGGACGAGTGTTTATTATTATTATTATTATTGTTTAGATACACTAGCAGCTTAAAGCTGATGCGTGTACATCGAAGTTGGTAAATATGGTGGTGTACTTACTATGGTGTGCGGTCAAAAACTTCTCTACAAATTATCAAAGGGAAGCACCGACATGGCACCCAGTTCACCAAGGTGTTATGGGCCGACATCACGGATGTTGTAGTAGGTAATGTAACAAACTATGTCAAGATTCCATAAAACAATTTTTTTTTAACTCAAAGCATATGTCGATCCAAGTTCGGGGCACCTTATACACTGGATAATAATTTGATTGTACAGTTAATTATCTTAAGACATATACAATAAGACAGACTGAGTGATAGCATCGGTGAATGAGGCAACTTCGGGGACGAGCATTTGGCGTGTTCACACTCGCTGGGGTGCAAGCATTACCTTCCCCCCCCCCCCCCCCCCCGCACCCCGTAAGATGACCTCATTTATTTTAGACCATTTTGACAGCTTCGGCCTCAATATACATGCGTACATTATAACTCTACACTAACTATATTGTACATTCAATACAACCTATACAGAATGTTTCCGGATAGGGTTCATAACTTCAGGGTTAGATAGGGGTCCATATTTGAAGATGCAAAGCTGTGAAACTTTTTCCCAGATTCGGCCATTTTATAGTACTTTTTGGTGAAAATTGTTACATTAAGATTTGGTGGACGGTTAACGTAGGCCTTTATTAAATAAAAATATAATCGTTAACTCATGGAGACAAATGGGTATATTGCATACTTAGCTATTGAATTGAGAATTGAACCGCATGTAGGTAAGTTCCAAACACTGAAAGTTCAATGAAATCAAAAGGAAAAGGGGACTGGACCAGGTCATTGCACTCCCTAGACTAGACCTAGACAGCACTGTTGCCCAATCTCCCCAGACTCACTGTCCATCGAGTTTTTATTGCAATTTCCAATTTTTTTATGAAAAAAAATTAATACGGAATTTCGATTTGAGTGATAAGGGTCTTTTCTTCTAATAGTGAGCACTTTCTATTCCTGAAGTTTCTCAAGCCTATCCTGAAACATACTGTATACTTACACTCAATTCAGTTTACGAGAAATACTAACTCAAAATAGAGAGAAAATAATACAAACGAATCTTAAAGATGAATACTGGGACACAGTGACATCTATATCGCTACACCTGCCTCGGCTTTTGTCTTGCTATAAATTAATTTACAATGTAAACAATTCTGTAAAAATAAGATAGAATATAAAAAATTGAGATTCAAAATCACGAGACGGCCTTTAAAAAGAGACCATCAAAATAAGATACTTTGAGTACATACACATCTGGATATAAAATAAATAAATAATAAAATCTACACTGATCTACTAAACAATAAATGCATTGCCAAGTCTTACGTTTACTTACATTTATGTATTTATATGATCCCCCGTCCAATCGACACAGAACAATAAATTCTCATTCTCAAAACATTGATTTCAGGGGATCCTTAGTCTTAGGCTCACAAAACACATTTAATTAAATTCATTCTTATGAATATAGAGATTCATAATAAAATTGAGGAAATGTAAAAAAACATTCCAATTACAGTTCGCGCTATAACTTAAATGTACGCCTACATTTTTAATTTCTAATTAGTTTTAATTGCGCACATTTACAAGTGCAGTACTCGGCATTAAGTAATAAACATCGAGCTTTAGAAGGAGACAATGCGGTTGTAGAGCGTCGTCTCTACTCGCAGTGACGGGCGAGTTCGTGCGACAGGGACGGGCGAGTTCGTGCGACAGGGACGACGCTCTACAACCGCATAGTCTCTTTCTATAGCTCGATTGTTCATTACTTACCGCCGGGCACTGTACAAAAAACACTCGCATAAACCACATACATCTGCATTTTTTTAAATGTCTCAACTTAGGCTCAATCCACACTGGGACGGCAGAGGCGCAGTGCGCACTTTCGGTGTGAAATAATTTTAAACTTTATCTACATACTAAAACAGACCAATATCGCTTGAAAAGTTCGAAAAGGTCGAGCGGCGGCGCGCGCAACCGCGCGGCGCGACGCGAGCCTGCCGCGCCGGCCGCTGCCGTCCCAGTGTGAATTGAGCCTTACAGTCATCATTGGACTGACATAACCAAAGACGGCTAAAGTCCCAAACTAAAATTAAGATTAAAGAAAAATCTCATACATACATTAAAAAAAAAACCATCAAGCCTGTGCCACGAATAGGCAGAGATGACAGACCTTACACCACGACATACAAAATGATCTATCCTGACGCATCAGACCAGTCTATGGCTCTCTTTGCTCAGGAAGTCGTCCTGTCAGACGGACGTCTCCGAGTTGAGTCTGAGCACGAACCTGTTGCTCTTCGGGTCGACCACCTCCTCGCTCAAGCTGAACTTGGGCAGCTGTTTCACAGAGCAGCTGAGGAAAATGTCGCCCTGCCGCAGTTGAAACTCGACGCCGTCGGCGAGGGGCCTCGCGAGAAGTTCGTCCGAGACGAGAGACCAGCGCTGGAGCGAGCGCGACTCCTGCTCGGCCGAGAGGACGGGACCCTCCACGAGGAACGGCTCGAGGAACGCTCGCGGGGACGCGTCTTGAGACAAGCAACGCGCGAGGTGGGCCAGCACCTGAGAGTAGAGAAGCATAGATTGTTACAACATTCGCACACATTATGGTGCAATTATTGTGGGAAGGAGGCTTTTTTTTTTATGGAAACTGACACGCTTGGCTACATCGCCTACAACATCTGTGATGTCAGCCCATAACACCGGGTGAACTTGGTGCCACGTCAGTGATTCCCTTCGGTCGTGCCGGCTACACTGAACTGGACGGAAAACACAAACTATTTACATAGCCGTTTCGACCGACCTTTCATTCAGTGCGGTGGTATCATCCCGGGCGGGTTAAACCCTACCACCTAGTAATATAAGAAGGGAGTCGCTATCCCTTAGTCGCCTTTTACGACATACACGGGGAGAGATGCAGTGGGGCTATTCTTTTAAAGTACCGGCCCCACACGGTACGGCTTATCCTCTGAACTAATTTTAAGATGATATCACATAATTGTATGCTCTTCTTCTTTATCCCTTGGATATCCTAGATCTAAGACTAGTGGAAAAATAGACAATCAGAAGATAAGCCTTCTTTTTATTTAGGGTTTTGTGCCGTATGGGTACGGAAGCCTATTACTGAGCCTACGCTGTCCGTCTGTCCATTTGATCTTTGTCGGGACTGTATAATTTAAACCATAATAGGTAGCAGGTTGAAATTTTCACAGAATATGTGTTATACCAGATATCCTAATAAATAATAATAATAAAAAAAGTGTATGGGGGTCCCCATACAAGAAACATGTTTCTTTTTTTTAAAGTTTTTTTACGTAATACATACTTCAGTGCGGTGGCACCAACCCGATAGGGTTAAACCCTACCACCTAGTAAGGTAAGTAGAGAAGGGGCCTACAGTTTTTAAGTGGAATCCGAATCACAGTCAGCCTCCAACGGTTGAGCGGTCACCCATCCAAGCACTGACCACACCCAGGTGGGCTTATTATCACAACTGACAGTCGACCGACCGCACCACTGAGCTACCGAGACTTTTTTTTTCACTTTTCAGTTTGACTTTTATTAGATGTGTTGTGTGAAGGTTGTCGTGGAGGTGCCACATCCATCAATGCGGCTCCCCGTATGGTAGTAGGTACAGCTTCCTCAGTATCCTCAGTTAGGTATTTCGAGAAAGACTGTCCGTTTTAGTGTGTTCACATTGCCTGTTGTATTCAGCAGGCTTGCTGCAAGTTGATTGGGGTGATTTGATAAAGCGCTTGCTGTAGCTGATGTTACATTGGCAAAGTTCTTCCTTTATTGTTGGCACATCGAGATAGTAGTGTATTTCAGCATTTTTAGCGCTGACTAGCTGCACTGAGCTACCGAGACTGACAAAGTAAAAGTAAGCAGTGCACTCACCGAGTCGGCAGAATGCCTCGGCTGCTGCCTGGTGGCGCGCAGGTATTTCTGCAGGGCGCGCGCTAGCGAGGGGAACACCGCCTGCGCCGCCTCACGCGGCCCCAGCGCTCCACCTGCAAATTACCAATTTGAGAAATGGAAAAGAAGAAAATATTTAACTTAAATGGCCGTATCTAGTGATTCCGTTGACTTAGAAGCTAACAATTTCTACACCTCCCAGGAAACGTAGACCTTAGTATTTGATATTAATTTCAACTTGATACGTCTACCCGTTCCTGAGAAAATGGGTCTTGACGGACCGACAGACAACCAGCCAGCCAGACAGACAGACAGACAGACAGACGGACAATAAAGTGATCCTATAAGGGTTCCGTTTTTTCCTCCTTTAAGGTACGGAACCCTAAAAAGGAGACATAA
Source organism: Nematopogon swammerdamellus (assembly GCA_946902875.1). NCBI lineage: Eukaryota > Metazoa > Arthropoda > Insecta > Lepidoptera > Adelidae > Nematopogon > Nematopogon swammerdamellus. Next base: position 19,655,669 of record OX336345.1, read on the forward strand.
ACAAAACTTCAGCACTGACGTCACGGCTGCCGTACTCACTGTTGGTGTTGACTCGGACCCTGCGCACGTGAGCGAAGGCGTCCTCGGTGGCGGTGAGGAGGCGCGCGCGCCGCTTGCGCACGCGCCGCTCGCGCTCCGCCTCCTCGTAGTAGCGCTCGTTGTGCGCTGAGCCCGAGTCCCGCCGGCGCCCACTCGCGCTGCCCCCGCCCGCAGATCCCGTCGTCGATCTGATCCAGTCATTAGAGCGCTATTAGTCGCTACACTTCAGGAAAGGGGAACTCTGTTGTTTTAGATTTTCATTGAAATGAAGTACTGTGTGAGGCCGGTACTTTAAAAGAATAGCCCCACTGCGTCTCTCCCCGTGCATGTCGTAAAAGGCGACTAAGGGATAAGGACGAGATGCCTCGCTAAAGGGCGACAGGCTGGCGACCTCTCACCTTGGTTCGGTCCTTCCACCAAGTCGGGCAGCGGGTGGGTCTTTGTGCCTTACTTGCTGCTTGATAGTTATCTTGTCCGAATACTTTGCTAAACGTGGTGGCCGATGTTGTGTTGCAATTTTCCAGAGTTCTTTCATCACAACACCGATTACTCTGCTTACCCTGGTTGCCGGGAAACAGTGTGTGTGGTATGTATGTATGTCAGTGTAGCCGGCACGACAAAGGGAAGCACTAACATGGCACCTAGTTCACGAAGGTGTTATGAGCCGACATCACGGATGTAGTTGGTGATGTAGCCAAGAACCGTGTCACTTTTCATAAAAATAAAGACAAAGTTGGACATCCGGCTAATGCGGCCGTATCCAACACTGGCGGTCGTCGAAAAGAAAACAAATTGTGGCAAGACACCCGTCAATCGGTCTTTTAAGTTCAAGCGGTTGATACCAAAACTGCGCCTCGCCTGTTGAACAGCCGAGAGAGCAGTGGTACACAGTGGCGTGCACAGACATTTAAGACCGGGTAGGCAGGCAACAATTAAGATTCAAAATAAGTACTTAATTTAGAAACAAGTTGAATTAATTTTAATTTTTACCTCAGCCCGGTTTTCATCTCTTACATCTTCTTTATGTCCACATGAAGATGTTCTGTCCAGCAGATTTTTTTTTTCAATGCACCTCAGATATCCATAAAATGAATAAATTTTAATTAACTACACAATGTCATAAATACAGATACTAAGGGTGACTTTTAAAAACGCCTTTTGAGTGATTTAAACAGAACCAATCTCAATAAAGAGTATGCAGTGCAGTGAATATTGACTACAAAAAGATGAAATAGAAATAAGTAGAGAAGAGGGGCGGTACTTTTTTTATTTGTAAAAACATAAACAAAAGATTATACCACTTCTCTAAAAACTGTACCAGACAATTGCACCGCCGCGCCGGCGGCGGCGCGCGCGCGCGAACGATGCTAGACCAGCTACACCTACGTTACGAGGCATTGTTGTGGTGTTAGTGAAAGGCAGTCCTGCCCTGGCGTACTAAACCGCGCATCGAAACACGCATACACACGCAAAATTCCAGCATATAATGACGCAGGATTTGAGTAATAGTGTGAGTGACCACCAGGTAGTCGTGTTGTCTGCCTTTGCCGCGCGGTGGCGTTGCGTCCGCGCGAGCGGCCGCGCCGACAGGGAGGAGCGCGCGCCAATTTTAAATCATACATTTTGTCGTGAACTTGAGTAGTTCTATATGTTTTAATTTGATTGTTTGGATAGGTGGAATTGGGACTTTAACTCAGGGTAGGCAGTGCTTTTCTGCCTTTATGGGATGCACGCCCCTGGTGGTACATGCTACAAACAAATGCGCTTTTCATTGTATCTCGCTCGCAAGTATTAGAACGAGAAAACATTAGAATAGCTTCAAAACCATACCCATCATATACATACATCAATAAAAAGACAAAGAAAACCTCAACCTCGATAGCTCAGTGGTGCAGACAGTCAACTGTCGCTATTGAATGTTAAGCAACGCTGGGTACGGTCAGTACTTGGATTGGCTGACCGTTGGAGGCTGACCGAGGTTCGGATTCCTCGTAAAACTGTAGGTCCCTTCCGTCCTAATCTTACTTGGTGGTAGGGTTTAACCCGCCCAGGTTGGTAAGACCGCACTGAATGAAACGTCGGTCGAAACGGCTATGTAAATAGTTTGTGTTTTCCGACCTGTTCAGTGTAGCCGGCACGATCAAAGGGGGAAGCACTGACATGACACCTAGTTCACCCGGTTATAAAAAAAAATGGCATAAAAAAAACCAACCTGGCCTGTCCCGGAGGAGCGTTTGCGTTGTTTGACCCGTCCACGTCGTAGAACTTGATGCTGGACTGCGCCTTCCTCTGCGACTTGGATATCGGAATCTTCTCCAAGTAAGGATTGTATATCGGGAACTCGGTGTAGTACTTCTGCAGTGCCCACACCGCCGCTCGCTGTATGCTCAGCTGTCCGATGGCGTACGACCTGCTCTCACCATCTGGGCTTCGCACTATTTTCATATAGTGAACGGGCTCCAGATGCCTGACCTCCATCAGTATTACGGCAATGTAGTGTATGAACAGAAGTGTATCGGTGAAACTGGACGAGTACGCGACTAGAGAATTGTAATCTACTGCCTCCTCGCCGACGGCTATCGCTTTTTTCGCCTCCGTGATTTGTACGACGTAGAATAGCCAGTATGAAAACGTACAAACCGCAACTATGACCAATGTCATCGCGCGAAAGACGAAAATCCTCGGGAGTATAGCATTCCGGGGCCTTAGGAACACGGCCCACACTCCGATCGCTAACAGGACCAACTTGAACGCCACCGAAACTAGCTGACCCTTGCATTCAGCCGAGCAAGAGAGCAGCTGAATTCTTTGACTCGGTTGAATGGCGATGTTATCTGTGAGGCCCGGGAAGAAGCCTATCTTTGGAAGGACGACCATCGCGAGGGGACTGACGAAAGTTACAAAGGAGAGGCACAGGGCGATGGTGGTGCCGAAATAACGGTGGCACATGAATCCGATGCCCGTGTCGGACTCCACGGGCCAGTTGCTGACGTCTTCGACGGAGCCGGAGCCCTCGGAAGTGTTGCCTGTGATGGCGGTGGTGTTCTCGCCCCAGTTCTCGTCCTGAGGCAGGATCTGAACCTCGATCACCTCCTGCCCGTCGCGCCCCGTCTCCGGGTTGATGTTGACGCTGGTCTGGAACGGAGCCATCGTGTTGTCTCCGCAGTCTTTGCGTGGGCCTTTACTGCTTCTGAAAAGAACATTAAAATTTATGTTAATGTTGTGTTTTAGTATGCAGTTATGTAAACTTCTGAACCTGACTTTAGTTTTTTTTTTTATAATTTAACCCTTTACCGCCTGCCCACCCCGCGCGGGGTTCATGCGGCGCACAGTGTCAAATATGACCTTAAAATCGGACACGTTCTTTTTATTCCAGAAATTAATAGATTTAGTTATTTAAAATGCTAGAGTAAAACTCCCCCGCCTCTGCGACTTTTAGTTTAGGAGAAATAATTTTTTGAAAATTACACTTTTTTAGGTTCGGAAAAACGAAAAATAATTCTACAATTAAAACTAAGCTACTTATTTAAATTTCACTCAGCCTTATCAAAGACCCTTTCGAATATCCACAATTCAAAAGTTATTCGAGGCTGTGAAAGTTTACAGAAATCGAATTATATTTATTTTTTATTTTTTTATTTTTTTTTTTCTCCTAGATCCCATAGTAGTAGGCGGAGATATTTATACCGAAAATAGTTCACTGTTTCCTCTGTCCGTTAAAAAAAAACCGACGCCTAATTCCATAGGATTAAGAAGTTACAGGAGTTATTCGCTATGGGCTAGGGTTGTTACTAGAATGAATAAAAATTTTCCCATTTTTTATTTATTTATTTTTGACATTTGATTAATTTTATTGTATTGTTTCGTGATTTCTTTTAATAATAATTAGCTAGTTTTGGTTTTTGTTTGTTTTTTTTTTTATTTTTTTTTTTTATGGAAACTGACACGGCTCGCTAAATCACCTACACTACAGCATCCGTGATGTCAGCCCATAACACCGGGAGAACTAAGTATGCATACCATGTCAGTGTTTCCCTTCATTTCATGTCGGCTACTATGTTTAAAATTGGGGAGGCGTATGTCCAGCAGTGAACACATACATACTGACTGACTAACTGACCAGTCCATATACATCCACTGCTGGGACCATATCATCATTTTGCGGAAAAATAAAAGATTTTGTAAAGTGCCAACCCTATTGCCCGAAACTTGATAATTGCACTAAAATGAGCATAACTTCTTAAACCCATGGAATTAGGCGTCGGTTTTTTTTTAACGGACAGAGGAAATAGTGAACTATTTTCGGTATAAATATCTCCGCCTACTACTACGGGATCTAGGAGAAAAAAAATTAAATAACAAAAATTAAAAAAATATATAATTCGATTTCTGTAAACTTTCACAGCCTCGAATAACTTTTCAAATGTGGATATTCGAACGGGTCTTTGATAAGGCTGAGTGAAATTTAAATAAGTAGCTTAGTTTTAATTGTAGAATTATTTTTCGTTTTTTCGAAACTAAAAAAGTGTAATTTTCAAAAATTAATTTCTCCTAAACTAAAAGTCGCAGAGGCGGGGGAGTTTTACTCTAGCATTTTAAATAACTAAATCTATAAATTTCTGGAATAAAAAGGACGTGTCCGATTTTATGGTCATATTTGACACTGTGCGGCGCGCCAAACCGTTGCGCCTCGCAAACCCCGCGCGGGGTTCAGCGCGGCGCTGATAGCAAATTCTACCAATTTTTTCTAGTAACTTTAAATACTGGTAAAAATTCTTGGTTAAAATTACTAGTAACTATTCTCAAACACGACTGGGCAACGCAATCACCTTCACACAGAAAATAATTATTGAAAAAGAGAAAAAAAAATGTCACTTTTGACAACTGACATTTCCACTGACACTGGAATAGACAAAGATTGTACCCGTAACCGTAGTTCGGTATTCGATAGTTCGCTTCATTGCGCGTATTTTGATATATGACTTGTAGGGCGAAATTAAACAGTTTTGGTCAGAAAAAATCGGAAAAAAATGTCGCGTGTGTTTTGTTTTGCCTGGAATTCAAAAAATCGATCTGTGCTTCTGAATAAGTGAATCGTGAAGTGTTTGGTATGACTGAATGCGTAATTTCAGTACAAATAAGACTGAGCACAGATTATTGATGGATCAATCGATTGAGGCGGGATATTCGAATTTGTGTGTGAGCGCGCCAAAATTTCGCGCGGCGAAAAGGGCTGGGATTTAACGGTAGTACAAATATTTAAATGATGAGGGCCAAAGGGTTAATTGATGTAAAATTTAAGTATATCCCTCCAATACTTTGCTTAACCCCTTAGGCATAGTGGGCATTTCGTTAGGCAAGGAAGAAAAACAAATTATGAACACCTATAGCAAGTTTAGCATGGTTGTAATGGTCTCCGTCACAAGGGATTATGCAGTACTTAATAAACAAAATTTGTGAAATTATGTAAGCAGAACTAGTCCATCTAAGACAAAGAAGGAAAATACTTATATCATTTGTTACTGTAAAATGTTTTGGAGCAATAAAGCATTTCTATCTATCTATCTATCTAGTATTGCATACAATGTAGTCGCCATGATTTATGATTATGATAAGTTAGGGCCCTGAGCTTTGCTGTCACTTGCGACTTAGGAAGATCTATTGTGATCTCTCAAAAATTCATAGCTCACCCCCAAGTCCGATTTCCGCTATGAACCGAGTTATATTCTTGGGGTTGAGTGCCTGTATTTGGCATGGGTTAAAAATATAACCCCCAAGATGGTGTCGCCATACCCTTTGCTCCTGTGCGAGTGCTGGCGATCCCGGTGTCGCGAGCGCCGCGACCGCGCGCTCAGCTCCGACCGGACAGACTCTGTCTCCATCATCACGTGCGTACACCTACATCCGTCAGCGGCTAGCAGCCTCGTGCGCTCTGCGGCAAACACAACGAGCTACGTTACTCCAGTGAATTCGCTAAGCCCTCGAACGTACGTTTAGTCGCGCCTACTACAAGTTTTGTCAGGCTCGGTAGCTCAGTGGTGCAGTCGGTCGACTCTTGTTAAGCAACCCTGAGCGCGGTCAGTACTTGGATGGGTGACCGCTCGACCGTTGGAGGCTCACCGTGGTTCGGATTTCATGTAAAACTGTAGGAAGGCCAATCTTCCAATGCCAATCTTGACTAAACGGAGAAAGTGACAAGTTTGTTTTTTGGTCATTTCACGCGTTCTTACTATGGTATGGCTACTTCAGTGAGTACATGTTATTGAATTTGTATGGGCCCATCCCACATTTTTATGGAAAGTGACACAGTTGGCTACATCACCCACTACATCCGTTATTTCAACCCATAACACCTTGGTGAACTAGGTGCCATGTCGGTGCTTCCCTTCGGTCGTGCCGGCTACACTACACTACTTGATTATGATTATACAAAATGAGAACTAGGCACGGTTTCGTAAGCGTAAACAGACCAGGCACCGAATGGAAAGCCACAGCAAACATTAAAATGGGTGTAATCAGTTCCATTGTAAAACTGGTCACAGCGAAAGACGGATTTCCTAAACTGCCTTCAAAGCCTTGGCTTGGAACAGTCTTACTTACTCTTATTAGAAAGAAACCGTGGATTGGCAATCCCACAGGTCGCAGTGATCCAATTTCAAAGGGATTCCCAATAGAAGTGACAGGAACGTAACAGTCAAAATTCTGCTGAGACGACGCTCACCTGGTTCCTCCCAGCCCAAAGTTCCTGCCTTGTGCTGTGCGGCATAGCAATTCTCACATTCCTTCTACTCAAGCTTGGACGCCGACAAATTATACAGCGATTATTTTATTGCTATCAGCAGACCAACCAAAGAGTATTTACTCTTTGGGATTACACTAGTTAGTCGAAGTGGCACATGAAAGAACAAAATTGACTCTTGCGCTATAATCAGCTGATTGTAAACGCGAAGTGGCGGAAACGAAACGTAACAAAAACGAAATGCACCGCCTCAACATTAGGTTAGGGTTATCTATACATCTTCTTTTTATTAACCCTACTTATTTTTTTTTAACCTCCAAAACATCACAGCTAATCTATAGCGCAAGAGTCAATTTTGTTCTCTCATGTGCCAGGCCCCTGGGACGGACGGACCGGACGGGGTCCGGCAGATGAGCGAACAAAGCAATAGCATTGACTTGCGCTATAGATCAGCTGATTGTAAACAACCAAAAAAATAACCATAAAAAAAAATAACCAGGGTTAATATAAAAAAGATGCGTCGCTACGCGACGCTATCTATATCTATATTAACCCTAACCTAATGTTGAGGCGGAGCATGACGTTTTTGTTACGTTTCGTTTCATAAATGTGGGTGCGCGCAAAAACAGCTGATCCTATGTTCTTTCATGCGCCGCTTGCGACCGGACGGAACGGACGGAAGGAAGGACGCCAAAAAGATTTTTTTTTGCTTTTTTTATCCTTACGGAAATGCAAAGGTCGTTTGACCGTACAGCCAAGGGCCCCAAAGAGAATAAACCATTACAGATTTTCACTGCAGACGAGCGTCTCGCTCGGGGCAATACATCATTGGCGATCACTGACATGGCTCGAAACGAAACGTACCTAACAAAAACGACATTATTCTGGAATACATGCGAACCAGCAGGTCGAAAGGTCGCCACTATGCCTCTCTCCAGCCAGAGATTCCTTGCAAACCTTGGTTCTCAAAATTTAACCAATACCCTAAAAAGGAGACCTCTATTATCTGCCGTATGCGCCTAGGTCACTGTTGTTCTCCAGTTTTTTTGGCAAACCTACACATTGGAGACTCCTCCATATGTGAATGTGGCCTAGGAGAGGCTGACCTCGATCACATATTCTTTTTATGTCCTCTCCAAAACAAAACTCCTCCTCTGTATTTTCTAATATCCTAATATGTGTTGTATATGTGTGTATGTTTATTGTTTGTCTTCATGTTTTGTTTGTGTTTTTCCAGACTCTACGTCCAGTTAGAACTTTGTTTTTTTTTCATTTTAATTGACCGCACATGACCATGAATCCTCACGAACTTGACACTGGCCTAAATGTCTCATAAAGACAACTGCCAAACCAACCAAAAAAAAAACGACATGCGCCACCTCAACATTAAGTTAGGGTTAAATTAATCCTGGTTATTTTTTAAACCATCAAAACCACCAAAACATTCTCAATGTTTTGGTGGTTTAAAAAAAATTACCAGGGTTAATGTTGAGGCGGCGCGGGCGGCGGCGCACGCAACCTACATCACAGATGTGCATGTGGGTGGTATATTTCAACTAACCAACGTCAGTGAACGCCAATGATGTATTGCCCGAGACGCTCGTCACTGCAGGCAGGCAGAGAAAAAAAAAATTCTCTGCCTGCAGTGAAGTGAGTGACTTGCTTGACTGACTGCTGTTTGAATAAGATATAGGATTTAGAAGCTTTATAGGCTTTATAGATTCAAAAGCTACTCTTGCCTCCAAGAAATTAGGTGTCCTCTACCGCAGCAGGCGATTCTTCTCACCGGTGCACTCCATACGCTATAAAAAAGCGCAAGTTCGCCCGGTAATGGAATACTGCAGTTTGTAAGAAGAACTGCCTTGGTCCTTTACTTGCGGGCGTCCTTGTACTCTATCCAGCGCCGCGTCATCTGCCTAATTGGTGATCCCAAGCTCACGGATGGACTTGAATCAATGCAACACAGGCAAACAAATTGGTTCACTTAGCCTGTTTTATAGGTACCTACTACCATTGCCCACAGACCACAGTTATGTAATCTGTGACCATTGCCGATGCTCCGATGAACTTACTTCCCTCATCCCTCCTGCCCCAATCCGTATCCGCACACCCGCCGGACTCGCTCGGAACATCCATAATATTATGTTCTTGATAGGTACCCAACTTTGAGAACGCATCGCTCTTCGAAATCGTTCCTGTGTCGTGCCATCGTGCGGTGAAAATATGGAACGGTTTTCCGATGAGTGTGCTTCCTAGTTCCTACTACCTATAACCTGGGGATCTAGTATTATTATATTCTTTGCTGGGGATCTTCAAAAGGCGTGGTAATAAATTAGACAACGATTTTTGCCTAGTCGCCTAGATAGGTACACCTACAGTAAAACTGATACCTTTGAAATTTAAAGGCTATTTAGAGTAATAATTACCTACCGTACTTACAAAATAGCTGCATTTTAGCTACTGAAAGATACATTTAATCAATATACCCGCCTGGAGCGCGCTCTGTCGAACGAAGGCCTTTTTCGCATAGGGGTGCTAGAGGGGCAAGTTGGAGGGTCGCTAGAACGCAGCTGATGTATTTTGACCGGAAGTATAGCTGTCACTTTTGCGCGGAAGATTTGAGCGCGGGCCTCGCTGCTACCCCTCCTACTTCTGTATCGCTGATACGACAGAAGTGATAAGATAAAAACCGTGCAAATAGCTCAAAGATAACGGCATGAGTCTCGTTACAGGTGCAGTGCAGTATGGCGGCCCCGGGCCCCTCCGAACCGCCAGTGAGGCAGAACGACACGATCAACATCGAGGACTTGCGCCTCGATCGGGTGGTCGCATCGAACCCGGAGATCGGCCCCACGCCTCCGGATGGCGGCTACGGGTGGCTCATCCTCGTCGCTGCTTTCATATACAACATGACGATACCGACCCTGCTTGTGACTTACGGCATCATAATAGTGAAAGCAAATAAAGAGGCGGAACACGAGGGCGACAGCGTTTATCGGATATGGGACGTGAATATAGCGCTGGTGCCGGTGCTGTTCGTGGTGATGCGGCTGCTGCTGGAGTCGTGGTGGCGCGCGGTGGTGCGCGTGTTCCACTATCCGCGGCTCATGGCTCTCTCCGGCCTGTGCCTCACCGTGGCCGGGGTTCTGCTCTCTAGTTTCGCCACCAACACCGACGATAACGAGTTCATCATCAATGTCTTTTCGGGAATATTTGCAGGTGAGGAAATAATATCTTTTACTCAAAAATCGGATGGATAAGAAGAGCGGAAGACCGCGTGTGGTGGCGTGCCTTGGGAGAGGCCTATGTCCAGCAGTGGATCGATACAGGCTGATGATGATGATGATGACTCAAAAATTATCTTTCTATGTCATGCATACTTACGTATATTCTTTATTGAACACCAATTTGCAAATTAGGTACCTTCAATAATAGGCGAGCTTAATGCTGTGACACATTCCACTCTAGCTAACGTTTGGGATGTAGGAGAAGTACATGCAGGCGAACATGAATATTTTGTGGCAATGTGTTAAACAGTAAAGAAATATGAGTACAAGCAAATGTGTACGAAATAAATACTTTAACACGCATAATATATGCAATAGACTTACATATTAAATACCTACCTACACTAATCAGTGGTGCTAGTGTCCATTATAATTATAAGTCAACTGAATGACAAGAGACAGAGAGAGAAGAGGGGAGTTGAGATATGTATGCAATAACTAGAAATAATAATAGAAACTTGACTTAACAATTTTTTAAGTCAACTTCCGGTGCCATACCGATGGCAAGGCCAAGCTGGCATCTAAAAAGCTGGCCGTACTCAAAAAGGCGCGACGGTACTTCACGCCGGGCGAAAGACTGCTTCTGTATAAATCACAGATCAGATCCTGCTTGGAGTACTGCTCGCGCTTGAGGGATGCTCAGCTAAATACCAGTTTGCGTCTTTGGACTCCATCTCGAATCACCTTGTGACATGTCTCAAGACTAGGTCTTGAGACCACTGGAGATTTTCAGAACAGGTAAACTTTGGAACGCTCCCTGCCCATATATTTCCCTCCAAGTGTCTCAGGTCCTTCAAGAGGAATAGGCACCTGTTAAGCCGACATGGCATTCACAACCCCTGCATATGACTAAATGTCAATGGGCGTTGTTAGAAACACAAAAATATTACTTTTAATTTATTGTTTACAGGTGCAGGATCAGCTCTTACCGGTCAGCAGACAGAAATTATTCTTAAACACTACTTTAAAGATAAACTTCTCATGGTTCAGACCATTTTCCGTATGGGCCCCTCCATTGGAAACTGCATAATTCCTATTTTCACCGGATTCCTCTGCGCGAACTTCTCCAATGATATCGTTCTCATGATATATGGAGCTGTTGTCATGCAGAACTGCTTCTTCCTGGCGGCATACACGAGACCCATTTACATAACGAAGCCGCTGAGCAAGAATTACAAAATGCTTAAGGACGCAGAGGAGGATGAAGATGAAGATATTTTCACAAAGCGGAACACTCCGAGCGGATCCGCTCAAAATTCCAGTCTCCAAGAGCAAAACAACACAAACGCAGAACCTAATGCCGCTTCGGAACCGGCCCAGAGCTTTGGAAACAATAACTCCTTCGAAAACACGGAAGACAACGACGAACATGTCATTGCAACGTTCAACACAACGAGCACCGCACGAGAGATAATACAGTCGTCCGTTCAAATGCGCGACGTTGTTCGACCGTCGAACAACGAAAACCGATTCTCGTCCGACTTCAGCACTTACAACATCAACGGGTACAGCACAGTCGCACCGCAGGACTTGGACAGAATCGACAGAGCGGAAGAGCGACCCCAACCACTGTACAGAGAGACGACCGTCACAAACGAGGACGTGGACAACGGTTACGCGTTTGCGTTCGACCAAAACGTAACGCAGGGAACGGCTAGGCGTACGGCCACATTACAGAGAAACTATATAAGCGTACTGAGTATGCTCGCTGACATAGATTTCTACCTATACTGCCTACTGCACATAAACACAACATACTGCATACTGATTCTGGGTGTGCTGCTCCCGGCGTACATGTCCGAACAGCTGCCTTTGTTGAACACGTTCAAGATTAGTACGATGGTTACGGTGACGCACACGGCGGCATTTTGCTTTATTATGTTCTGCGTCATTCTTCCGAAGTCCATCAACAAGAAGGCCAGGTTGTGCGCGTCGTTCTGTGTCATCGGTGCGGTTGGATTTTATGGTAAGAATGAAGAATATTTTAACACTCTCTTTTCTTTCTCTACCTATGCCGTGTGGAGTAGTAAAGAGTGGAAAATGTAAGCAATAAATTACTACTCAGCAAACCGAACTATAGACTTACCGTCGTGTCGATGGTGACTCTTCTTTATCAGAATAATCTCGCTGTTAGTCGACAGATAACGAAATACGAGGAATCTAGTTCAGATACAAAAGTTTTCACTACAAAAAGATCTGTACTGCACCTCACCCACATGACGTATTTATGTGAATAAACAGTTACGCTACGATAACGCTCTACATTCAAAACATTAATTTCACGTCAATAGAATATTGATCACGTGGACTATTGCAACACAGTGTTGATTGCATGTATCCAATGTACGAATTGTTGTCAAACTTTTAGTCCCTTGTGCGATGTTCACTCTCGGAGAAGTTAATTTCCAGATCGGAAGGGGAAGCGTGCAGTACATATTGATACATAATATACCTATTAAGGGGGGACTCCGAAATTAATGTGGGATGATATTAATGCACCATTTCTAAAAAAATCCAATTGGATATTGATGAAATGGAGTATAGGCGTTCTTGGGGGTAGAATGTTTCTGAATGTTGGAAAATAAAAAAAAATCCAAAATCGTGAAAAATCATTATGACGATGAAAACGAAACTTGGGTCGAGAACCTGCCTGCATGGTAACTACCACCGATTAAGGTATCTGGTAAGGAAGAAAAGGGTTATGGACCTGGGAGGTAAGTACCAGGAGAGCAAAAGTTTATAACAGCCCCTTATGCAGCTTCAAGCATTGCTTTTGTTTCTATAATGAGCATGTACGGCACAAGCAAGCAGCCGATCTTTGTTCTGTGGTCACGATTTTCCCACACCGCATTGCAGCGAGGGCACATGTAAAATAAATTCCCCCTCATCCCGCTGGTAGGTTAAGCCGATGGGTGGATGGGTCAAGACCCGTTTTCTCACCTAAAAATGGTATGGACTGCCAGCCTAATATTACATCCTAGAACGATAAAAAAGGTATGGACTCCGAACCCTATCCTCGCCAGCGTAACACGATATAAGCAAAAGCATACTTGTTTCATTGGACGGGCGCGCGCTGGCCCGTCAGTCTGTCATCGGCTGCGTTCGCAAAAACCTGTTTAAAATGCCTACATGCTCTGTGTTTACGTGTAAAAACACTACAGCCAAGTTTAGTGTGCATAATAGTGGAATATCTTATAATCGGTAAGTACACTCCGCTCCCCGCAACTCGGCGATGCTAGTTCTCATACAACCATTTGACAGTCCGGCGTCCATACCTTTTTTATCGTTCTAGATTACATCGGACAGCGAACAGTTATAGACCTTCAGTCGACTTAAACATTTTGTCATCCGCAGGTGTGTCGGTGGCCGGTCACCGGAGTTTCCTCATAATCTGGGGCATGTTCGCCAGTTTCGCGACCGCCTCCACCGCCATTCTCCAGCAGCCGATCTACGACGACACGCTCAACGAATTCGACGCCACCGCCACGTCTTTTGCGTCCAATTTCTTGGCCGCCGCCTTTGTAATGATATGGTGTAACATCATCAACTATGAATACAGGACGTGCTTTCAGATAGCCAGTGTACTGCAGGCCATCACGGCTTGCGTGTTTATAGCTTCGTCTATGAGGATGAAGCGGAGATAGTTTTAACTTTTGACTCCTTGGTTGTGAATTTAAATAACTTTTTTAGAGTTCCGTGTTCATACCGAAGTAAGCCTATGTCGTCTGTCTGTCCGTCCGAGGGCTGTATCTTTTGAACGATAATAGGTAGCTGGTTGAAATTATCACAGCATATTGTGTTATTATGGAACAAGCAAGCAACCATACAAGAAACGTGCTAAGAATTGATTAGTACATACCCACACTCAGTGGCGGGCCTCTCATACAAGCCAAAAAGCCCGGCTTGCCCTAGGTCGATCAAACAAAGCTCGAAAGCAAATCGAAAACGAAAACAGTCGATAGTACCTACTTCAATTTCATTTTAAATATCGCGCCACGTGCCATTCGCGCGCGCCCAAGGTCATTGAGTCGACGACGCGGCGCGGGGACTTCGTCGTTCGTAAGTATCATTCGGAATTGCTCGTGAACTCTCGCCTCGATGCGATGGATGAAATTAGTCAAATACGAGCGTACATTAGTCATCTCGCTTGTTCCCGCTGTTATTCTAGCATAATTTTATTTCCTTCTCGTTCTCGAGTACCATACAATTTTTAGCCTAAAGACACCCATAGCACAGAATAGAAATAATAATATATGAGTATGTATAGCGATTAGTTTGAGGAAATATGCTAAGACTAATTCGTTCCGTAGTGCGAAAGCGTACTCAGTATTAGTGCTATCTCAGTTTTTCAATAGAAGAACGCCAAAGACGTGTCTACTGATGTCTAATGTAGGCGTAGAAGTTTGAAGTGATTGATCGGAGGATTGCGAGGATGTTTGTTAATAAGAAAAAAATTCTCATATCTGTCGTCATTGTCAGTTCGTGTTGTATGTGCGCGCGCGTGTTGTGCTTGTGAATATTCGCTGTTTTGTTCGTAAATACAGAAAAATGGACCGGTAAGTGATGTTTTTTCTCTTTTTCATTATATTCCGGACCTATTGAGTACATTTGTTTGTACTGAGTTGAGATGCATTTTACGTAAAAAATCGAAGAAAAGTCCTACTCCATACTGACAATTTTTTCGTGTTTGTTGTTGTCAAAGCTTGTTTCTCAAAATAAATCGGTTTATTGGAGAAAGTGAGGTGACAGAAATGTTCCTTAGTTCTTCTAGTTGAATAATATATGCCGTTTAGTGCTTGCATGTCGTAAATTTACGAGAAATAAGCCATTTTTGTGACCTAGGTTTCGCCATAGAAACTTTGTTTGAGTCAGTGTCGTAATTTATTTCTAGTTCTGCCTAAATTCGTGTTTTGAGGTAGAAAGTGTCTCAAGATGAGTAGATAAAATTATCTATCCAACCATGTGCTTTCCATATATCCAACACACATATTTACGTAATGAATAGCCCAAATGTTGCAATGGCTTGTGAGTGCGAAAATGTAGTTTTTGACAAAAAAAAATTTGTGAATTCAAGATTTTATTGTGTGCCACACACGAGCGGCTGATACACCAGAAAGGTAGGATTGGTTTGTATATGTATTCCTTTTTATGACAAAAATACTATATTACCAATTTGCGTTCGTGATAAATTTATAAAAATATAAAATCAGAGAGAGGTCGCAATTTTCACATAACACAACTTTACATAATAATTTTGTTACCCAGAATATGTAATATACATAAAAAAAAGCCTTTATAGCTAGAATATTTATCTGTAAATACAATCCATTCGTTATTTCATAAAGTTTCATGGAAAAATCTTTCAAAATGATTTTTTTTCTAACACCTTCACCTACGCCAGGTGGGCGGGCGCCACCTGGTGTACACCTGGTGTAGGCGAAGGATTCTTTTGTTTTATGCTCCCAAAGTTGAAGGGCTAAGAAATAATAATCTTTGGTTAGTTATATTATATCCATGGCGGGTGGCGGCGGCGGGCGGGACGTCGGACGTCGGCTCTCTCTTCGTTCTCTCTCTGGCATGCTATGATATGTATGATATGTGTTGATAAGTCACAATAATTCTATCAACCATAATATGCCTCCAGTGTGCTATTGATAATTAATTATTAACAAGAGTCTTCATAGTAACTGCACTGCACTGCAGTTGGTTTGCATAGATTTTTTAATTACCATTTTCTATAAAATTGTGATACAAGCATGTTTATTTCATTTACTGACTGACAGAATAGTCATATATTATATTTTGTATGAAATATTTGGCTTCGGCTTGCTCTACGATCTGACCCTAGGCCCGCCACTGCCCACACTACTAAATAACGGATGGCGCCACAAGTACTTTGCATTGCAGATAGACAAAAGATAGACAGATATGGTTTTTTGACTGGTATGGTATAGCGGATCTACAGAACCCTCCGTGCGTGAGTAAAACTCGCACTTGACCAATTTTTTGTAGATGCCTTGTTCTGATTGATATGATTTTTTTTTATGATTCACACAATAATTGAGATGCTTTTGTTCCGTTTGCATTCACATTTAAAAAACTACAAACAGCAGCTGTATCTCGTGAATCGGGGTAAGCAGAGTGATCGGTGTTGTGCTGCAACAACTCAAGTAAATTACAGCACAGCACCGACCGCCAATTTTAGAAAACCGTTGGAGTACTGTCAAACCGATAATTTTTTTTTTATTTGAAATAGTACCGTTCAATTGAACATAATCCATTTTGACAAAGACTGCGATGTTGTTAAAAATTGTTTCAACAACTGTACTAACTTTGTACACAATATTTAAGTATCATTACGAGTTTTGACTAGAATTTACTAGAATTTGGACAAGAGAAGATTTTTACCAAAAGCTAAATTGGTGACTCAAAAGTGCATTTCATTGTCACTAACGTGAAAATATATTTTCAATATAATTATGGGCCATATAAGAATGTAAGTTATCTATCACAGTAAATAATAGCATAATATAAGAGTAATATATTTTGTTAAGTTATAAAATTTTAAGTGTCTATACATTTTTTTAATGTTTTTTTAAGAGTTTTTCAATGTATCAAAGTTAATTAGATAATAATAAAAATATTAAGAATTTTGCATTTTTTATATATGTATTTTAAGAACATTTTAGTAAATTCGCTCCGCAACCCTAATATTGAACACAAAAAGTCTTAAAATGTAATAACATTCACGACATAATATTTAATTATCATTTATTTTGCATAAATAAATACATACATTTAGTAGGTGTAAGCTCTTTTTTTTTTGTATACATTAACTGCAAAATTCCATTAGCATGTCATTAAATAACTTGAACACTAAAAAAACTCAAGTGTAGTGAATTTTTTAACAAATCAATAATATGTGCTCAGGATTATTCCCTATTTAATATTTGTGTGCATGTCTATTAACCCTTAGACTTTCGGAAGGGCCGATCAGCCCCAAGTGGCCGCCAAGAGTAAAATTGACAGCCGTCAGATTCGAATAATTTTTTGGGTTTTTTTATTTAAAATTTTACTGCTTTAGATGCGATGTCCTTTGGAGCTAATCTTATATGTTTATTTTTATTCTCTCGTGTTTTTAATAAAATTGTATAACGGTTCATAAAATTTGGTGTTTGATAAAAAACAAGATGGCGAATTGTTGCTGCACTTCAGCAACAATTCGCCGTCTTGTTTTTGTTTTGTTTGATAAAAATCGCTGAAGTCTGTTTGATGAAAATCGCTGAGTTGTAACCAAAAATAGGTGATTCTAGCGCGTTTTACGAAGAAAAATTCATTGAAATCTCTATTAGTCATATTCTCAATGGCAACTTTCTGGGGCCGATCCGCCCCGTAAGTCCACGCGGAAATTTTGGATAATTTTTGGAAGCAAATTGCCATTATTATAGTGACGCAACTTAAGTAATATAGATTTGTGCAATACATTTGGAATGTTTAAAAGTAACAAATAAAAAAATTCAATACAATAGATTGGTACCTATATAATTTTTTTCAATATTGTGTCAACTCGAGCACGGTCCAAACACATTGTGTACAAACAGTTCTTAGATATTATGAGAACTTAACCTCTTTGTATGTAAGTACATATGAAACATAATTTTACAAGCTCAAGCCTTAAATCGGCATCAGATACCTAGACGACACAACATTTTCCTAGCTAGAGTATCACATACAATACTATTTACATATTCACCTTCGAGACCAAATTGTAGACACAATAAATTGTTAGTTTGCCTCAATATACTTACTGAGGCAGACTATTTAAAACTCTGAATAGCCATAGAAATGACTAAGAGTCCCAAAGAAAGCATCCTCTTGAAATTGAAAACCCTAATCCTTTGTTGAACTTGAAAAATCCTACAGCCTGACCATCAAAAGTAGGAACCAAATTGTGGGCGCCACTGTCGTGTTAATGGCAACATTTTTAGCTATATGCATAAATACTGTTTTATTATCTGTGTAGGCGTGGGATCAAGTGGATCACGTGTAGGGAATATCTTACATTATTAAATGAAAGATAAATAAACTGAATGTTTTTTTTATAATTTTAAAATGCCGTCCATTACGTGCACTTAGTACGAAAAAAAAAACTGAAATTGGCCAAAAATTATTAAAATAAAACTTGAGATTTCGTCCACACGATTTGGTGTTACCATAAGATGAGAAATCTAGTGTGCTCTTCTTTAATTTCTACTCTTCGTGACCAAGCTGTATAAGATTTGACCATAAGTATAAAGGAACCCTGATTTTACGAAACACTCTACCCCAACAAATCCATAATGTCACTTTTACTCAACTGTTTTATGTGATTTGGGTTCGTGTTATTATTACTTCCGCTTGAGCCCATCAAAGGTGTTATTATTTGGTTCATAGGGACACTCTGATTCTGATTCGATGGCAAAAGAGAGTCAAACGCCGACCAATCAGGTTTAGGAGCTTGATTTTGAGTCAACATATTGTTTGTCTGCGGTGTTACGTTATAATTTGACCCATTACTGGGCGACCAGCCGGTGTTTGGTGGTAAAGCTGGTTTATTTACCCAGTTCGAACTCCCCGTGTTTTGATTATTGCCCATATTGTATTGATTCTTATTGACTGAGTTGTTGGAAATGTTTGAACTTTGGTAGGATTGGTTAGGGAAAGGTTGGGACGGTTTCGGTGGTGATGTTATTTGATTTAAGTTGGACTGTAGAAGATTGCCAGTGAGGTCTACGGGTCTTGGTGTAGATTTCTGCTGGTTCACGGTGACCAGTCTCGGGGTCGGTTGCCGTGCTAACCGCTGGGCGGTCTCTTGCTGCTGTGCAATTCTGAAATTGTACAATATTTGACTTAATTTATTGCGTTGTCTTGCCAATAGTGAGAACTGGAGAGCTGTCGAGAGTATTATATAGGATAAAAAAGAGAACTTGTACAGTGCGGGGCTAGTACTTAAAAATAATAGCCCCGCTGCATCTCTCCCCGTGCATGTCGTAAAAGGCGACTAAGGGATAAGGGCAAGGTGCCGTGCTAAAGGGCGATAGGGCAGCCACCTCTCACCTTGGCCCGGTACTTCCACTGAGTCATGCAGCAAGTGGGTCTTCGTGCTTTACTTACTGATTGATAGTTATCTTGTCCGTATACTTTGCTAAACGTGGCGGTCGGTGTTGTGCTGTAATTTACTTGAGTTTTTGCAACACAACACCGATTACTCTGCTAACCCCGATTTTCAGGATACAGCGTGTGTTATGTATGTGTATGTATGTAAAAAAGAACTTTCTTTTTTTCATTTTTCCCAAGTTCATTGTCACTGAAACTCAGTATCAAAGCCACCCACCTCAGTAATACCCATGGTGTGTAGATGTTTATTTAGTGAGCAGTGGCCGCTCATCAGACCAACCGCTATTCTTAGCTTAGCTCATTCTTCTTTCATTCTTCTTATTCTTAGCTTAGCTCAGGCCAGGTTGATAAGCTTCCGAACCAGCCTTCGGTCCAGTTTAGAAAGAGCAGCACTCGACTGTCTGCACTCTGAGAGCCCCTCCGTTCTCCATCTTCCGTTGCAGAGGTCTGCAGGCACCCCAGTCGACTTGTCGCTTTCATGGACGACTGGTGGCTGGTGGTTGAGGTAGCTAGAGATCGCGGGGTTTTGCACGAAGTTCCCCAACCAAGCGGGACTAGTTTGCAGGCTTAGAGCCAACGCCAAAACCAAATCAACAACAACGACAGCCTCGATAGCTCAGTGGTGCACACAGTCGACTGTCGCTATTGATGGTTAAGCAACGCTGGGCCGGTCAGTACTTGGATGGGTGACCGCTCGACCGTTGGAGGCTGACCGTGGTTCGGATTCCACGTAAAACTGTAGGTCCCTTCCCTTCTTACCTTACCAGGTGGTAGGGTACAACCCGCCCGGGTTGGTACCACCGCACTGAATGAAACGTCGGTCGAAACGGCTATGTAAATAGTTTGTGTTTTCCGTCCAGTTCAGTGTAGCCGGCACGACCGAAGGGTAGCACTGACATGGCACCTAGTTCACCCGGTGTTATGGGCTGACATCACGGATGTTGTAGGTGATGTAGCCAACGTGTCAGTTTCCATAAAAAAAAACAACAGCCACCCACCTCTGCTTGTCTTCCATCGTCAGAGAGGTGCTACCGCCTTCGGGCATAGCTGGAAGTGCATCGGTCTCGTTGCGTTGAGCTTGGACGCTGTTGCCGCCGGAGAACGACTCGAGCCCGAGTCCGGAGAACATCTTGTCTATGTCCGTCTGCGGGGCCGGCGCCGACACCAGCGTGTCGCCAGTGGACGCTAGGGAGTGCTGCATTATTCTGCGGTAGCAATAACACTTTTAGATAATTTTAGATATTTTTTTTGTTTTTTTTATGTAATCCGGTATGGGTGGATGAGTCGAAGGGGCCAAAGCGCATGCTCCGACCAGCCAATATCACCTCCGAGAAGGTAGGTGCCATACCGGAGACTTCCCTGGATTGCTGGCTATACTCGACTAGAGAACACAACCGAGGCTGCTATGCGGCCATCTTACATCCAGTACGGTGGTACCAGCCCATTCGGCTACAATTTGAGCCTACCACCTAGTAAGGGGCAAGGGAAGGGACCTACAGGTTTACACCGGTTCCGAATGGTGAAGCAGGTGTAGGTATGCACGTAAATTTTTTCGTCTGAAAAAACTCATTGGTACACGCCGACCGGATTCGAACCAAGGACCTCTCGCATGAGAAGCCGATGCCCAAACCACTCGGCCACCCGCCGCTTATAGATAGATTGATGCGGAGCGGAATAAAAATTCCGATCGGACCAATGAACAGGATTTGAACCTGGATCTCAGGCAATAACTCGCAGGCAACCAGCCAGCGAGTTGCAACCAATTTCGAATAGTTCCATCTTCCACTTTTTTTTACATAGATGTTCTGTTCGACTGTTCCGGTAGCTCGCATTAGGTATTGAATGTAGAATCGTATGATGTCATCATCAAAGTTGTATTTGAATTTATCATCGGAAAGGAAAAGTTTCCTTCAAATTTTCATAATATTTTTTTTATTATTTTAGTTCTAAGTAGATTTATTTTTTTATGTAATCCGGTATGGGTGGCTGTGTTGGAGGGGCCAAAGCGCATGCTCCGACCAGCCAATATCAGTTTTTTTTTTTTTATGTAACCTGACACGGTTGGCTACATCACCTAAAATATCCGTGCTGTCAGCCCATAACACCGGGTGAACTTGGTGCCACGTCAGTGCTTCCCTTCGGTCGTGCCGGCTACACCGAACTGGACGGAAAACACAAACTATTTACATAGCCGTTTCGACCGACCTTTCATTCAGTGCGGTGGTACCAACCCGGGCGGATTAAACCCTACCACCTAGTAATATAAGAAGGGAGTCATATCCCTTAGTCGCCTTTTACGACATACACGGGAAGAGATGCAGTGGGGCTATTCTTTTAAAGTACCGGGACCACACGATACAGGAAGGAACCTCCGAGAAGGTAAGTGCCATACCAGAGACTTCCCTAGATTGCTGGCTATACTGGACTAGAGGAGAACACAACCGAGGCTGCTATGCGGCCATCTTACATCCAGTATGGTGGTACCAACCCAGTCGGCTACAATTTGAGCCTACCACCTAGTAAGGAGCAAGGGAAGGAACCTACAGTTTTACACCGGTTCCGAATGGTGAAGCAGCAGGTGAAAAAAAAATTGACGTGCATACCTATGCACGTAAATTTTTTTGTCTGAAAAAACTCATTGGTACACGGCGACCGGATTCGAACCTCGGACCTCCGGATGAACCTCGGAACGTATGGTCGGTTGAAACGGCTATGTAAATAGTTTCGTGTTTTCCGTCCAGTTCAGTGTAGTCGGCACGACCGAAGGGAAACACTGACGTGGCGCCTAGCTCATGAAGGTTTTATGGGCTGACATCACAGATGCGTAGGTGATGTAGCCACAAAAAAAATACATACTTAGACTCATTCTGTATAGAGTTGAGTTGCTCGAGCTTGGCGCGATGCTCGGTCTCCACCTTGGCTACCATCTGCTTGACGAGGCCGACCAGCGCGTTGAACTGGTTCAGCGTGAGACCGTTTTCGACGCACAGCGGGATGAGAAACGGAAGTACCTTGGTCGCCATCACCTCCTTTGTTATTCCCAGCTTCTTGTGGCTGAGCGCCAGCTTGTAAATGCCTGGGAGATAAAGTGAAATAAATCAATTATGTAAAAGCAATATATATTTCAACCCGCATGATGCCCTGCAATTAGCACGACGGCAAAGAAATTAATCTTCCAAGATATCGTCGTAGAGAGACTCAGCACTCTTTTGTTGTTGACATTGGGCTCTTTAGAACCCATCGGTTCTCTAAAATGTTTGTCGCACCGCTAGGTTGTGGAACTGTCTTTCCGACGAGTGTGTTTCCCGAATCCTTTAACCTGGGTGTCTTCAAACGTCGTATTAACAGGCTAGACAGCCTAACAACAGTCCCCAAATCTGCTGGCATGACAACTAACTGAGAGTGGTTTCGCGAGGAGAGGTGGTTTTGGTTCTGTCGACTGCACCATTGTTCTCTAGGCACAGCCGCCCATGTTGGTTTACATAAAAAAATTTAATTGGCGCAAGAATTTTTCATGAAAGATTTCTGTCCAGTCCAACTCAAGTCAACCAGCGGTCAACTGAAAGAACTTAACGACTATGAAAAGCTGAAAAGGCACACCTCAACAGCTTAACGTCTGATCTTCTGCATGATAATGATAATATCAACCGACTGAAGCGTTATGAAGGATAAGCCATATACAATAACATTAAATTGTAGGTCCCTTCGCTTCTTACCTTACTAGGTGGTAGGGTTTATCCCGGCCGGTTTGGTACCACCGCACTGAGCGAAACGTCGATCGAAACAGCTATGTAAATAGATCGTGTTTTCCGTCCAGTTCAGTGTAGCCGACATGAAATAAAGGGAAACACTGACATGGCACCTAGTTCACCCGGTGTTATGGGCTGACATCCATCACGGATGTTGTAGGTAGGTGATGTAGCCAACCGTGTCAGTTTCTATAAAAAAAAATATTTTTATTGCGTCTGAACTCGGTGGGTGGGAAAATTATACAAAGTCTTTATTTATGAGGAGTGTCATTAAGGAAAGACCGTGTAGCCGTGACCGTAACCATGTAGCCGACATGA
The DNA here is from genome assembly GCA_946902875.1 of Nematopogon swammerdamellus. NCBI lineage: Eukaryota > Metazoa > Arthropoda > Insecta > Lepidoptera > Adelidae > Nematopogon > Nematopogon swammerdamellus. The sequence continues at coordinate 19,678,957 of OX336345.1, forward strand.
AATGAAAGTAAGCACTGACATGGCAACTAGTTCACCCAGTGTTATGGGCTGACATCATGGATGTTGTAGGTGATGTAGCCAACCGTCTGTTTCTGATGAGAAAAAAAAATTTTTTTTATTGCTTCTGAACATTTTACAAAGTCTCTATTTATGAGAGGTGTCATTAAGGAAAGACTATATTCGCTCGTCTACCTTCCCTCACAACATCTTTAAAAGGCCTTATTCCGATCGTTTGTAAAAAAATCGTAAATACCCAAATCTAGGTACACAGGTACTTTCAGAATGCAAACGTCACTCACCTAAAATACCCATAAGAACAGCGGGCTCTCTCGATGGTATTTGCGGCAGGAACGGAATAACTTCATCCAGAACCAGCCACTTGTCCAGATGTTCCAACAGTTTCCCCAGGCAGAGCAAACAGTTAACTCGCACCGAGATATAGTTAGTGTTCAGGCACAATTTCTTTATCCTCGGAAGCAATGCGTTCTTCATGGCCGGATAGTCTATCAGGGAAGCAAATGTGGGCAACACCGAGAGGCACAACTCCTGAATCTGCTGAGCGTCCGACTCCAATGCGCGGTACAGCATCGGCAGTATGTCAGACTTGATCTCATCGCCCGGTGTCAACTTTAAGAGCAGTTCCATTTTCTGCATGAAAATTAGAAGAATCTGTATGGGATCTTGGATCACCATCACCGGCTTGAGAACTGGCAGGATGTACTTTATAAATTCTTCTTTTGTTGAGTTCTCGGCGATCAAAAGAACGTTCGGCAGGACGAATGGTACCATAGGCGCGTTGACGAATTCCTTCGTCAAGCACGGCAGAATTCTATAGATGCAGATTCTGTGGGGCATTTTTTGTATAATTTGTGGTAAGCCCTTGTAGAACTGGGACTTTTGTAGATTATCCCATTGGAATAGGGAATCCAAATAGTTCAGGGTTTTTACTCCGACGTCTTCAAAGTATGCAATCTGAAATCATAAATTTGTTTCATTGGCCTAGTGGTTAAGGAATCCAAAAATCTGGGAAGAAACTTGCTGTTTGAAATTCAGCGCAAACAGCTATAAAATTTATTGTTTATTGTTTATTGTATAATTTCATCCGGAGAAGGCATTCCTACAGATGTAAACCCGGTGTTCACCAGTTTTATTGGTGAAGCAAAGCGTGCATGCTTTGAGGAATGGAGGACACATTTTAACAATATTTCAATGGAAAAGGGGATTTGGTACAAAACGCTTCAGCACGAACCTACACAAGTACCCTGGTTCGAAGAAAGCAAATTAAAAAGAAATACACTTGTAGTTGCCTTTAGGCTGCGCTCCGGTCATATTCCACTTAACGCGTTCGCATACTTAATGAAGAAGGTTTCCTCACCAAACTGCGAAGTTTGTGGGGTGCCTGAAAATGTTTATCATGTCCTAGTGGAGTGTGCAAGGGGTGCGGCCGAGAGGCAACAAATATGCATACCTAATATTAATGTAGGAGGTTACATACCAGCTCTCGCAAAGCCCACGTCAGAAGAAGCTGTACAGATTTATTCTTTAGTACAGACAATCATTGCAAGAAGGTAGAATAAGTGATTAAGAAAATTTTTAGTTTTAGTAATGATGTCTTTATTTGTCTTTGTGCGTGTTATTTTATGTTTGTTTATATCTGGTAGGTATGTTTGGGACGGCACTTCCTTCCCATTCATGTTTTTGTGTTTTTTGTGTTTTTTGTGTTGTGTTTTGTGTATATACTGTGTAATTTAATTTGTTTATGATAATATGTTGTTAAGGGAAGGGGCTGATATATTCGTAAAAGGAATAAAGCCCAAAATTAAATAAAAAAAAAAAAAAAAAAAAAAAATAATTTCATCCACAGGTAGGTAACCTACGCTTGGACATGTCGAAAATTCCGCCAGTTCTAAATTCAATGCGAAGAAGAACTGACAAACAAACTTCGCAAGTCACAATGTTTTGTTAGTACCTTAAAAGTATTATATTATAGTAACTTACAAATAATTAACCCATACTACCGCTCACAAGAGCATTAATATTTACAGCATAAACATGAATACTGAAAAATCTGACCACACTGCCTATTTAAATTACCTATATCTGGTGTATAGCGCCATCGTCAATTTTGATATTTCATATTATATCAAGTCAAATAAAACAATTAGTTTACGTTTATTACAAAGAAATGTAATAAGTCATATTAAAAATCAAATGATACAAAGTGTATCGAATTGTCAAAATTTGTTAGTGGGAAAAATAGTAGTCAGACTCTTATATTAACTGCATGCGTGATAATCTGTTCCACACGCTGGAACGCAACGCTTGAGGGGTTAAGTGCCTAATAAATTTTTTAACCACCATATTGCATGAGAGATCAGTCGAAGCGGCTATGTAAATAGTTTGTTTTCCGTCCAGTTCAATGTAGCCGACACAACCAAAGAGAAGCACTATGGTAGAACTAAGGATCTACCTAGTTCACCAAGGTGTTATGGGCTTACATCACAGGTGATATAGGTAATGAATGAAGCCATGTCAGTTTCCACAAAAATGTTTTTTTATTAATGGAAAAATGCTCTCCAGCCAAATGCTCGTTAATGAGAGAGGCTCATGCCTAACAAGAACATCAAAGGGCTGATTCAGAAGAATAAGTTTAAACAAAAGTAAAAATGTTAAGTTTGTTCGCATTAGCTAAAAGATAAAATCAACTTATATAAAAATGAATCACCTTCAAGAACTGATGAGGGTCTGGTCTCAGCGCCGGCGTAGTATTCAACATCAGCTTGACGTACTCCCGCATGCCCTCGGAGACGCACAGGAGTCGCGACGACTGCAGCTGTCGCATTTCACTCGCGAACCTCTTAAACTTCACGTAGTCCGTCCCTACGTTACCCAGCGTCTGATACCCGTGACTATGCAGGCAGTATATCAACATTCCGAGGGAATAAATATCGCTCGCGGCCGAATGCGACGCCGTAAGCACGTACTCCGGAGGCAGGAAGTCCAAGGAGGGCTGCGTCAGCGGATGCATCGCTTGACAGTATTCGGTGAAAGGCCAGTACGGTTCCTTTCCCGTCGGACTCTGGTTCGCTAGGCAGAAATCGAACCCAAATATCTTCCACGCACCCTGTTGATTAACTACGATGGACTCTGGACAGATGTTGCGATGAAGTAGTTTTACGTCGTTGTGTATAAACGCGAGACCCTCAGTCACTTGCATGAGTCCGTATTTGATCTCGAGTTCGTAGAGTTTATAGTTGACCAGGTGTTGCGGGATCGGTTGAGGCATGTTCTCCGTGTTGCCCAGGATGTTCGCGAGGCTTGCGGATACGGGCTCGGTCGCAAACGCGAGACTCTCGCGGCTCTCCTCGAGGCTGTGTTGCACCGTGAGGATCTGCGGGTGTCGCAGCTTTGTCAGTTGGGTGATGCCGCGCTTCAGCGTGTCCAGCATGATGTCTCGGTCGGCTCTGGTCCAGCGGTCGAGGGTTCGCTTTTCGAACACGAATATGGAAGCCTCCTGGCGTGTTGATTTCTTGTAGCCTTTGTAAATTTTCCATTGTAATCCTGGAAATGTATACGGTCAATTGGTTAAAAAATTATTTTATGGATGTTGACACGGTTGGCTACATCACTTAAAACATTTATTTATTTTTTTATTTATTTATTTCTTTTAAACACTGACAGCTAACAGCTGGTGCGTGTATTCTGTTTATTAATTTATGAGTGCGCTTGTATTGTTTTTAAGTATTTTTGTTTGTTTGTTTTTTGTTTTTTTTTTTGTCTAATTGGTTATTTCAAGAATTAACCGAGGGGGCGCTGACGGTGTCCTAAGATAATTTGTTCTAGGCCCTTACGACCCGGTGCGTCAGAAAATGCTTCCTGGGGTTGGTTCTATGTGTGGGCCATTTTAGTTTTAATGAGTGACCGCGAAGACGTTCTTCAGTGCTCCTTTCGTACATTGACTGTAGACTTGGTACATCGTAGCATTCTTTTAGGATTTTATAGGTTTCTATAATGTCTCCTCGTTGTCTCCTTCCAACATCCGTGATGTCAGTCCATAGCACCTTGGTGAACTAGCGAAGCACGCCTTTGGTCGTGCAGGCATGACGTGCCGTACGCTGAACTGGATTGAAAACATGAAGTATTTACACAGCCATTTCAACCTTTCTTTCTTTCAGTGCGGTGGTATCAACCCGGGCGTGTTAAACCCTACCACCTAGTAAGGTAAGAGGGGTAGGGACCTACAGTTTTACGTGGAATGCGAACCACGGTGAGCCTCCAACGGTCAGGCGGTCACCCAATTAAATACTTATCGCGCCCAGGTGCACATGACTAACTGAAGTTTTACCTGGACCAGCGCTGGCGATGAACTGAGTCGCCTCGAACTCTCTAGTGACAGGGTTCCCGGGTAGCACACCCGACAGCTGGGAGACCGTGCTCGACACCGAAGAGTATAACTTGTTGATCACGTCCATCTTACTGAGCTAGTTCTACAGGCACTTCAATAATACTTCTCAATGTTCGTGGTTTCTTCGACAATTCCACACATTATACGTGCTCACCAGAACAGAAAGAAAAAATATCCTGTGGAAATATCAGATAGCTATCAACCAGAGATCTGACAGAATTGACAGAATCATGCATTCACCCTCAGTGTTGCCAACTCAAATTTTGAAATTCTCCTAGATTGACTTCGAAAATCTCCTAAAAATCTCCTAGAAAATTTTCGTCCTCCTAAAAATTTTTCCTGTTCTTCAAATTATAAAAATTTCACCACATTTTTAGTGTTCCTTATACGTACGGGACCATTTTACTAAGCCTAGGCCGTCTATCTGTCTTACCTGTAAAGAGCTGTATCTTTTGCACCCTGAAAACCGGTCAAGTGCGAGTCGAACTCGCGCACCGAGGGTTCTCTGTCAGTCAGTCAGTCGGTCAGCGTGTAAGCGTCTACTGCTGGACATACGCCTTCAAGTTTTCTCCAGTCTCTCGGCCTTCAGCGGTACGGACCACTGTTTTCCGCCGACATACTTCATGTCGGCGTCCCACCTGGCGGGTGGTCTCCCACACTCCATTTTCCTGTCCACGGCCGCCAATGTAGTACATGGTTACTCCAACGGTCGTCGTCCCCTTATTCATTAGTCATTCATTACGCACCATTTCGCCTAGCTATACTCCCATGCCAGCCCAGCAAGGCTAGTTCCATCGCTCGCTGGGCAACTTTTGAAAACAACTTTAGTCAGAGCTCACGTTTCACACCCGTACGTCATAAACGGTAGGACGCGCTGGCCAATATACAGGTTAGACCTCGGGGCGAATTTTAAATTTCCGAGGCAGCCCTACTCAGTTGAATTCCTTCCTCGACCTTCTTAAGGAGACCTTGTCTACCAAGCAGTATTTAACCGAGATATACGTACATACTCTTCCTTCAATATGTTCTATCACTTCTCCGCCAATAATGATTTGTCCCCCCGATTGCCATTCTAACCACCACGTAATTGGTCTGTTTTAATTATTTGTTTTTTTTTTTTAGTTTTTAACCACACCAAGTATGACACTTGTACGTATTACCGTTTTACGTTAAAGCAAAACCAAACAAAAAAAAAATTTTTTTAAAAAAAAGTTTTTTTTATGGGGAAGCCCTTAATTTAATTTTTTTTTCTTATTATTTAATAGGATGTCCGCCAATAATAAATAACACATGATCTGTGAAAATCACAACCAGCTACCTATTACGGTACAAAAGATACAGCCGTTAAGTAGTGCGGACTGACGGACAGACTATCGACGTAGGCTTAGTAATACTACTGATTATTACAAAGAATACATGTAAATAACAGTGATTGATAACAAAGTGTTCGTTCGGTTAGGCCCGCCCGGTAGTCGCTTGTCGGTCGATCAATGCACGCACACACTCACAGAGTGTCACATTATCCTATCTAAAGAGCAAGAAGGGGAACCTTGTTCTTATCAAAAGACAAATCCTATCGTATATTGTGTGACTTGAGAGGTTGGTTGATTCACAAACAGTTCATTCATTGTGTTGTCACTTGTCACCGTACATACCGAAATATTTGTTTGTTACTTACTAGTAAATATATGTTTCTCACTCCTAAATCTTCTCCTGTAATGATTTCTTTCTCCTAGATTTTCTCCTACTCTCCTGACAGGCAAAAACTTCTCCTAACACCGCTGAAATTCTCCTGAATCTAGGAGAAAATCTCCTAACATGGCAACACTGTTCACCCTAAGTACGTTCATCACCTTGCATACATACAGTCAAGCAGGGTCTGTCCCTATCTTTTGTTATTGCAAGCAATTAATAAGATAAAGATAGACCTAATGATGTACGTGAACGATGCGTTAGGTCATGTCACTAAGAAGCTGTCATTCTGACAGTAATGCTTTGTTTGTATGGCTCGCGGTGTGCCACCTGAAAGACTTTATCCAATCCCTCAAAACCTTAATCCTGCAAACCTTCGTTTGGTTCTTCGGCAAGTGATAAATAAATGATGTTTTGGTAAAAAAAATAAAGAAGATGCGTCGCTATCCGCTACGCGACGCATCTTCTATATAACCCTAACCTAATGTTGAGGCGGTGCATGTCGTTTTTGTTACTTTTTTTTATTTTTTTTATGGATATATTCTTTATTTAGTATATTTTAATGTTTCTGCTGTAAATGAAGATACTAATACGTAAATAATTAAAACCTAACTAACAAATGTATAACATTGATAAAATTAACCTAGTAAATAAATAAAGAAAAACTAAATACTAACATTTAAGATTACTGTAAGTAAAAAACTTCGTCCAATTCCTCCGACTCCGCCACAGTACCCAATACGCTGGCTGCGTTGCCCCTTTGAATGACTAGGCCTATTTGCTGAAAAAAGAAAGACTTGGCGCGTCGGTCACCAGACTTATCAATATGGAGGGGCTTTCCTAGGACGTTTCCGAAAGTCCTTGCGTCGGGTGACCACACGCCAAGTGTTTCCACAGCAAAGGCCAGGAATTCGAAGTGGCCGCGCAAGCCGACATATTAACTTTTGTATTTCCGAAAATAAAGCTTTTAGGTGGTTATAAAAAAAACTAAACACCCCAACATTGCTTAGAAAAGAAAAAAAAACAAAAAAGATTTTGTGCGATTCGAACTCATGGTCAAAAAGTACAAACCCTACACGCTTACAATTGAGCTAACAAATTACTTAACCGACCAAACGAATATCGGCTTCTATTGATTCGTTCCGGGCGAAGGAGTAGGAGTGAAGGATTAGAGGGATTCGAGGGATTGGATAAAGTCTTTCAGGTGTCGTTTCGGTATCGGTATGGCTCGCCATCGGTTTGACACCTGAAAGCTCTGGCGACTCCTGCGGGGCTCCTGCGGGATCATGCGGATCCTTTCGGAAACGGCTCTTAGGACATTAACATTAGGTTAGGGTTAATATAGAGAAGATGCCTCGCGTAGCGACACATTTTCTATATATTAACCCTGGTTAATTTTTTTTAAACCACCAAAACATTACTCATACCATAGCCTCCTTCACATTAACCCTTCGGCCCTCCGCATAAATATTCGCATGACCCCAAAATCTCAGCCCTCTTCGCCGCGCGCAAAAACGCAAAATTTTGGCGCGTGTGCTCCCGCACAAATTCGAATATCCCGCCTCAATCGAACGATCCATCAGTAATCTGTAATCTGTAATCTGCGTACTGAAATTGCGCATTCAGTGATACCAAACACTTCAGGATTCACTTATTTAGAAGCACAGACCGATTTTTTGAACTCCAGGCAAAACAAAACACACTCGACATTTTTTTTCGATTTTTTCTGACCAAAACTGTATAATTTCCTTATACGAGTCATACCTCTAACTAAAAATAATGAGACGTACTCTCGAATACGGGTACACGAAATACGGTACAACTTCAACATATTTCAGTGTGAGCTGAAATGTCCGTTGTCAAAAGTGACATTATTTTATTTGACATTTTAAAAAATTATTTTCTGTGTGAAGGTGAAGTGTTGCCCTGCCATGTGTTTGATAATAGTTCTAGTACTTTTAACCAAGAAGTGATACCAGGAATCAGTTCTTTGGTCGAAAATTGGTAGAATTAGTGATTAATTTAATAGTGAGCCGCGCGCCGCCGGCCCGCGCCGAACCCCGCGCGGGGTTTGCGGGAGCCAGCCGGTGAACGATAAATGAACCCCGCGCGGGGTTTGCGGGAGCCGAAGGAGGATATGCTCATACCCTTCGAGCAGCTCGAAGCTCATACCACACTTTCCTTCGAGCCGCATGTTTCCGAAAGGAGTTTCCGCAGGATCCGCGGGAGCCTGCGGGAGCTGCCTGTGCTGTCAGGTTGCGGACCGGTCTCTTTGCAGTCTATCGACTCATATAGCTACCAGTTTTTTTAAAAGTGGTTATACAAAATTCAAATAAACAAAAAAATATGTATTAGAACAAAGTAACTACTCGAACTACTATAAAATCGAAAAATTAATACTCCTTACCCTACCCTGTACAACTGTAATGAAAATTTCAGATGATAGATAGATAGATAGAAAATTCTTTATTGCTCCAGTAAACAACAAACAGTAACAAATACATTGGAAAATTTACATAAGGTGCAAAGGCGGACTTATCCCTTACAGAGATTTCTTACAGTCAACCTTTGGATGTTTGAGATTCGCTAATATAGTGGAATGTAAGTAGGTAGTAGCAAAAGAGTTGAGCGTGACAATTGAAGATAAAATAATAATAAGAATAGGTACTTGTTAACAATACATATATAAGTACATGCTAGTAAAATATAAGCCATACTTACATGTTTAATGCCGTTTAGTGTTTGCATACAGTACATTTACGAGAAATAAGCAATTTTTGTGACCTAGTTTTCTCCATACAAACTTGATCGGCCGTTCGGGATGACTCGGTAGATTTTTATTGTGAACGACACGGGGGGCTGCTGATACACAAGAAAGGTATGATTAGGTCCGTTATTTATTAGTGTTTATAATAAAAATACTATGTGACCGATTGGCGGTCTAATAAATTTATAAAAAAAAAAACCTGAAATAGGTCGCGATTTTCACATAGAAGAACTTTACAAAATAATTTTGTCACCTAGAATACGTAATATATATAAAAAAAATGCCATTTATAGGTAGAATATTTATCTGTTAATACAATATGTTATACATACAAATACATATAAGTACATATGTTAGTTCATGAAGTTTTATGGAAAAATCTTCCAAAATGATTTTTTTCGAGAGTAATGCGCCGGCGCCGATCGCGGTGCGCCACCTGGTGTAGCAGGATTGTTTTGGTTAATGCTTCTGTAGCAGAAGGGTTAATACATATAAATTAATAAATATATCTATTAGTTAATGTATATATTAGTTATATTTTGGATTAGTTTAGCTTAGATAATTAGTTTAATTTTTATTGTATCTTAATTTTTTGGTTGTTTAATAAATACTCTATATATAAATATATAGAATAATATATAATATCTAAATATATATAGAATAGTAATAGATAATTACACGAATATCTGATCTGATTCAGTTAGAAATCGCGACGCCATGATGGACGCCATCATATCTCCTCAATCCTCATACACTACAAAGACTGCAAAGAGACACTCTTCCTCCTCCCGCGGTAATTCATTATCAGCTGTTCGATAATCGAACTTCGATTAGTTAGAAGCAGTGTCAAAAGAGAAAAAAGATGGCGGACGGCGGGAGTTTGTCGCGTCGTCGTTGTAATTAAAAAAATATATTTTTGTGGTTCTCGCGGTGCGAGAACTTATACAACAGACGTTAAAAGCTACGACAGAATTGGCTGTATACTCTAATGAGTTTTGCCTGTTTCGGAAGGAGACGAATTAATCTAAAAAAAAAAAAAAAGAAGCAGTGTCAAGTCAAACATGACATTGTCACAAAACTGACGAATTACAATTATTAGTAATCTGTGCGTGGAACTGAAAAGAAGCTGAAAGCAAAGGCTGAATGAAAACTTCGATTTTGATGGCTTCGCTGGAGTATTACGAAATGTGCTGAGTGCTGAATAACAAATAAATAAATAATGTGAGAAAACATGTGGCTACCGATATTACTGCTTGTGGCCGTGCAAATAGTTCTGTGCGAGGAACCACCGCAAGTGTATCGCCCGCTCGGCCCACTTGTGCAATGCAGCTTTCTACCAATGCAGTTCATCGAATGCGATGAGCCCGTGGACCACAAGGGAAATGTGACGGCGCGAGACATCGCTGGCCACGGCTGCGTTCGATTCGGAGGTGTCCGTTATGCTGATGTGGAACGAACCAAGGTGCAGTGCAAGGTAAACCGCTGATGTTTTAAGTGAGGCCCAAAATATTGCGAAAAGGAAGATTATCTTCTGCTATGGTCGCAGTAATATTGGGATTATCTCTCGTATACAGAAAAATAGATTATACAATGCCACGGGGCGGGATTCTAATACCTGGCCTCTTAAAAAAAAATACAGGAGCATAAAGGACCACAAAATACCGCTATCATGCCGGCACTTCACTTGGCTTAGCGTATTCGTGTTTGTTGCAAACATTTTAGTTTTATCTCGCTCTAAACAAGCTATGGCACCTTCTCCGGAGATACCAAAAAACCAAGAGCTGTCAGTAGCGACAAGAGTGACGGATAGAAAAATAAAGGCTTGACAATATTTTCATGTTATGTAAATGATTTAATAAAGTTGCTACATTGGTGACCCTCGACTGAACAGCACGTACGGCCGGCTACCATCGCGCCGCGCCGTATCTTTCGCAACCGCAAATAAAAGCGAATACAACCACTAAATCACTTCCGCAATGCCGCTCACCTCGGAGGAGATGGAGGCTCGCCTGGGAACTCTACAAGCGCAAAACTTGGCCCTGCAACAACAGCTGCAGCAGGGGCGTGCGTCCGTGGCAACTACATCAGCACTACCACAAGGCGAGGCCGGTTCAAATGTTTTTAAAGTGGCTATTAAATTACCAACGTTTTGGCAAGACAAACCAGCAATATGGTTTGCACAAGCAGAGGCACAATTTGAAATCGCCGGAATAACGGTCGATACGACAAAGTATAATTACGTAATATCTCAGCTGGATTCTCGACTGGCCGCAGAGGTGGAGGACATCATAACCAATCCTCCGCCTGCCAATCGTTACAGTAAATTAAAAGAAGAACTTATACGCCGCCTCTCAACGTCACAAGAGCAGCGGGTGAGGCAACTGATCAGCGATGAAGAAATAGGTGACCGCAAACCATCTCAATTCCTGCGCCACCTCCGTTCGCTCGCTGGTGCAACACTATCAGATCAGGACATTCTGCGGCAGCTTTGGCTTCGTCGTCTTCCCCAACATGTACAGGCCATCCTAACGACCCAAGCAGAGCTCCCATTGGACAAAACGGCAGAGCTTGCTGATAAAATCATGGAGGTCTCACCAACCCCAGTATCACAGATGGTACATGCCGCAACAGCACCGCAGACTACATCCGACTTGCTGTCTTCCCTAGCTGATCGCGTTAACGAGTTAGCTATGCAAGTGGCTGCCCTGAGCACTGGCGGCTACTCTCCAAGCCGATCAAGATCAAACTCAAGAAGACGAGCCCCGCAGCAGAGCAGGTCTAATTCACCCGAAGACGAGATATGCTGGTACCACAAACGATTCCAATCTAAAGCCCGAAAGTGTACCACACCCTGCAATTGGAAGGCTGGTCAGGAAAACAGATTCGACAATTAGCAGCGTCGGCAGCTGATTGTCCCTTGCCAAGCCGCCGACTATTCATAACCGACCAAGCTAGTAAACGCCGTTTCCTCATCGACACCGGTTCTGACCTCTGCTGTTTTCCGAGGCAGTTCCTCCGAGAACGCTACCGATCCACCGATTATGACCTCAGCGCAGCCAACGGCAGTTCAATAAAAACATATGGCGACTTACCGATGAATTTAAACCTTGGGTTGCGGCGAGACTTCCACTGGCGTTTTACCATCGCTGACGTCAGCACAGCCATAATCGGCTCCGATTTTTTGGCATACTATCATCTACTGCCTGACTGCCGAAACAAACGCCTGTTAGATGCCAGCACCGGACTCTCCTCACCCGCTTCTATAGCCACCATAAACCAGACCAGCATTAAAGCAGTCACAGCAACAGATTCTCCATTTAATAAAATACTTTTAGATTTTCCCGACATCACACGGCCGCCTGGTGTCCCAAGACTGGTGAAACACAACACATTGCACTATATCAAAACAACGGACGGACCGCCAGTTGCCTGTCGTCCTCGTCGACTCGGACCACAAAAGCTTCTCGCAGCCCAAAAAGAGTTCGCCGAAATGATGCGTTGTGGCACTGCCAGACCATCGAAGAGCCCGTGGTCATCCCCGTTACATTTAGTACTAAAACGCGACAACAGCTGGCGTCCATGCGGCGACTTTCGCTCCTTGAATGCCAGAACAGTGCCGGACTGCTACCCTGTAAAGCACATCGGTGATTTCTCCCACAACATCGCAGGCTCAACAGTATTCAGCACGATTGACTTGGTTAAAGCTTACCAACAGATTCCAGTGCACGAAGATGACATCTGCAAAACTGCTATCATCACTCCCTTCGGTTTGTTCGAGTTCCCGTTCATGACCTTCGGCCTACGGAATGCTGGGCAGACGTTCCAGCGTTTCATAGATGAAGTGGTACAAGGTTTTGACTTTTGTTTTGCATACGTTGATGACATCCTTGTGTATTCACGCGACGCAACTCAACATGCTGAGCATCTTCGTATTCTCTTCAAACGTCTCAAGGATTACGGAGTTGTGGTCAACCCATCAAAATGCACACTTGGCGTTGATAAGGTCACATTCCTGGGCTACGATATCAGCGCAGAGGGCACGAGACCACCTCCCCAAAGAATCAGCGCGCTACAAGAATACCCTCTTCCCAAGACCGTCCAAGGCCTCAGACGATTCTTAGGTATGATCAATTACTATCGCCGTTTTTTGCCTAACGCAGCGGAGCTGCAAGCGCCCCTAAATGACGCTGTGGCATTGACCAAAGGTAAAGGCGCTAAGCCTGTTAAGTGGACACCGGAACTCGAGCGCTGTTTCGAAGCCTGCAAGAATAGTTTATCCAATGCAACCTCATTAGCGCACCCAGTGTACGATGCTCCTCTGGGCCTTTTCACAGACGCTTCCAGCGCGCAAATTGGTGCTTGTCTCCAACAACGTGAAGTCAACACCTGGAGACCACTCGCATTTTTTAGCAAGAAATTAGGTACTCATCAAGTTCAGTGGCCGGCATACTACCGAGAACTACTCGCGGTGTACGAGGCTGTGCAACATTTTCGGCATATATTAGAAACGCAACACACCACAATTTTTACAGATCATAAACCATTAATTTATGCATTTGTGCAACGCCGAGAAAACCTGCCACCTGCCCAACTAAATCAATTATCCTTCATATCACAATTTACCACTGATATTGTTCACATCAAGGGCATAGATAACATAGTAGCAGACACCATGTCCCGCATAGAGGCAATTTCGATAGAAGATGACTTCGCCGCCTTAGCCCAGTCCCAGGAAACTGACAATGAACTCCGCAATCTTCACAGTTCTCTTAAACTGGAACGGGTTACAGTTCCTGGCACCAACATAACGGTCACATGCGACACCTCTACCGGAAAACCACGACCCTATCTAACAACTCCTTTCCGACGAACTGCTTTCAACAAATTGCACAATTTAAGCCATCCTGGGGCAAAAGCAACTGCGCGCTTGGTGGCTGATCGTTTCGTGTGGCCATCTATGCAGAAAGATTGTCACTCGTGGGCTCGCACATGTATCCCCTGCCAGCGAAGTAAGGTTACCAGACACATTACCTCACCACTGGGCCATTTCAGTAACCCATCTGCCAGATTCAGACATGTACACATTGATATAATTGGTCCATTGCCAGTATGTAATGAGAAAAAATACTGCCTCACTGCAATAGACCGATATACACGATGGCTCGAAGCATGGCCAATGTCTACAATCACAGCGATTGAAGTCGCTGAAACCTTCACAAACGGCTGGATATCTAGATTTGGAGTTCCCACCATCATTACCACAGACCAGGGCACACAATTTGAATCTGACCTACTCCGCAGACTGTTGACGAGTTTTGCCACTAAGCGCATCAGGACAACCAGCTACCACCCCTGCTCCAACGGAATGGTCGAACGCCCCCATCGCCAACTCAAGGCCGCTCTGATGTGCCATGCTGACACATGGGCCAGGGCGCTACCATTAGTACTGCTTGGAATGCGCACGGCTTTGAAGGAAGACCTTAAGACATCTTCGGCCGAGCTAGTCTACGGAGAGCCTCTCAGATTACCAGGTGAACTGTTGGTTCCTTCCCCATTTCCTGAACGTTTCGACGATGCGACGGATTTTGTCATTCAACTGAGGAAGAAAATGGCGAACTTGAGACCAGTTGCCGCTTCTCGACATGCACAGCCTGGGACGTTTGTTTTTAAGGATTTGGCAGTTGCCACTCACGCTTTTTTACGAGAAGACGCAATACGACGATCCTTACAGCCACCCTATACTGGTCCGCATGAGATAATCAGCAAAACGGACAAGACCGTGACCTTGTCCATCAAGGGTAAGGAAATCACGGTCAGTATAGATCGCATTAAACCAGCGCACGTTGAGGTCGAGAGTGAAACATCCGTTGGATTACAAACAACCGGTCCGATGTCTGTCCCAACAGCTCCGACAATCACGCCAACCTCTCCGGACCCTGTACCAACTGCTCCGGACACGGCACCAACCGCTCCGGACACGGCACCAACCGCTCCGATGAACATTACCACACGTTCGGGCCGTCTAGTTCGGTTTACAAAGCATTATTAGGCTTCCTTTCTCCGTGGGGGGGTGATATGGCACCTTCTCCGGAGATACCAAAAAACCAAGAGCTGTCAGTAGCGACAAGAGTGACGGATAGAAAAATAAAGGCTTGACAATATTTTCATGTTATGTAAATGATTTAATAAAGTTGCTACAAAGCCATTAAAGGGAGACGAAACGGAAATTTTTGCCAAATACACGAATACGCTAAGCCGAGTGAAGTGCCGGCATTAGAAAAGACTAAAGCTAAACGCAAACTGGCGCGGTGGTGGCGGTCATAGCGGTGGCGGCCAAAGTAGCGGTGGCGGTGGCGTTCAAAAGTCGCGCAGATCAGAGCGTTCAGATTCGACGGCTCTGATGCCGCGGTGGTTGCGTAATTTCGTAATTTTCGTACTTTTAACTACAAAATTGAAGAAATTTAACTTTTTTTACTCTTAAATTTAACTTTTTTTTAATTTTTAACTTTTTTTTACTTTTGTTTTACTGTTTTTGAATTCCGCGTGAGCAGTATTGTATAGGATGAGTGATTGTAGACCTCGTTTATAATTATTTCCTCCATCCTTTCGTCAGTTCCTATGATTATCACGCGATCAGATGCTGCAGGCGCGATCTGATCGCCACCGCCGCCACCGCCGCGATCGGACCGTGCACTGACCGCACGCGTGCAGCGATCGACCGCGCCAGTGTGCGCTTGCACACACAATTGCATATAACCTATCTGATCGCCACCGCCACCGCCGTGATCGCCTTGATCGCCGCAGTTTGCGCTTAGCTTTACCCTGCGGAAATCAAAATTGGGGCCAAAAATAAAATTTCACGAAATATTTTATACAATTTTTTTTTTTTAAAGGCACCAAAACATTGATTTAGAATATAAATGTATTAAAAACATAAGAAGTGGTATGGGTGAATGTTTTGGTGGTTTAAAAAAAATTTACCCTAACCTAATGTTGAGGCGGCGCATGTCGTTTTTGCATAAATTCCTATTGAAAATAAATGTTTTGGTGCATTAAAAAAAAAACAAAATTCGAAAATTTATTTTGTATAAAAAAAAATTTTTTCCATTTTTTTTTCTCCGGAACTGCGCATTTCCGCAAAACAAAAAATTACATATATAGTTAGAAAACGTAAAAACCTAAACTACAAGTCTATCGTACCAGTTAGTTGAAATAAAGGCGCATGTATTGGAAACCCCAGCCAATGTCACCTTATAATCTTAATATTAGCATAGTCAGAGGCTAATCCTCTTTCCCAGAGGCTAATCATATTTCCCGCTATTGAGCCTAAGACTATGACTAATTGTTAGAATTCTAATGCACAAATTTTCATTTATATCACACACACTCTATTCCCGACAATCGGGTTAAGCAGAGTAATTGGTGTTGTGCTTGTGCATATTAGTGATGCGATGATGAAATGTTCTTCCATGGTGGTGATAAATTAATATAATATATTTATTTGTTGTAACATGGTCTTTTCTTTGGAAACTGACACGGTTGGCTACATCATCTACAACATCCGTGATGTCAGCCCATAACACCATGGTGACCTAGGTGCCATGTCAGTGATTCCCTTTTGTTGTGCCGGCTACACTGTACTGAAAACAGGAGACTCTCCGCACTGAGACATCAAGACGGTCCGTTGTACGTTGGCGTCCGGGTAGTGCTACTCCAGCCACCCGAGCTCTTTCATGAAGTGGAGCACTCTTCTCGATCGCTTCCACACTCCATGGGCAGTTCCCACATTACCAAGAAACTGCAGTCGTTCTACTGCCACCACCGGGTACTCCAGTAGTACGTGGGCGGCTGTTTTGTCCGCCGCCATGCAACCTCTGCATAGGGGGCTGTCGGTGACACCACTGAGCCACTGAAGCTGACAAAATCTTCACAATTATTTTTTTTATACAAACTGATATGGTTGGCTACATCACCTTACAACATCCCTGATGTCAGCCCATAGCACCCTGGTGAACTAGGTGCCGTGTCAGTGCTTCCCTTCATTTCATATCGGCTACATGTATATTAAAATGTTTCATTTTCCTCAGGCGCTGGAAGGAATAGAGTGCTACGGCAACCGAAATTTCTTCCGCGACGGTTTCCCGTGCGTCAAGTACACGGGACACTATTTCACCACTACGCTAATCTATAGTATTCTGCTCGGCTTCCTGGGCATGGATCGCTTTTGCCTCGGGCAAACTGGCACCGCCGTGGGCAAGCTACTCACCATGGGCGGACTCGGCGTCTGGTGGATTGTGGATATCGTGCTGTTGATTACAAACAGTCTACATCCGGAAGACGGCAGCAATTGGAACGCGTACGTTTGATTTTCGCGCTTCTGACTGAGATTTAGACTCGCTATTTCCACACACACCACACGCCGTATCCCGACAATCAGGGTAAGCAGAGTAATCGGTGTTGTGCTACAAGTATTGTAGTAAATTACAGCACAACACCGACCACCACGTTTAGCCAAAGTATTCGGACAAGATAACTCAGATCAGGCAGCAAGTAAGGCATGAAGGCCCACCTGCTGCATGACTCGGTGGAAACACCGTGACAAGGTGAGAGGTGGCTATCCTGTCGCCCTTATTCACGGCATCTTATCCTTATCCCTTAGTCTGCTTTACGACATGCACAAGGAGATATGCAGTGGGGCTATTCTTATTAAGTACCGGCCCCACACAGTACAGTCACTATTTCCATACATACAAATCTTCTCAGTACCTACTGTGTGGGGCATGTCGTAAAAGGCGACTAAGGGATAAGGATAAGCGCTAAAGGGAGACATGTTAACCACCTCTCACCTTGGCACGGTCCTTGCACCGAGTCGTGCAGCAGGTGGGTATTCGTGCCTTACTTGCTTCTTGATAATTATCTTATCCTAATACATTGCAATTTAAACATGGTGGTCGTTGTTGTGCTGTAATTTATAAGAGCACTTGCAGCGCAACACCGATTACCCTGCTCACCCCGATTGTCAGTATACAGCGTGTGGTATGTATGTAAAAACCGCACTGCCAGCCCACAGTATTTTTTTATGAAGAACCAGCATGGGTTTCTGTGCCCAATAGGCAGTCAAAGACAGACACAGATAATAACACGACTCATCGCAAAACCATGAAGGGGCCATCCCAACTGTGAAGCACGGATTGTAGCAGTTTTATATGATTGACGGCAGTTTGTATTAGTATTTATTGTACAGCATTTTAGTATAAAATAAGGCACAAAAAGGGTCGGCTTAATGTAAATCTGTATTATATTCAGGCAAACCTTTAGGATCTGGTAAAGGGTGTCTATGTAGGGGTACGGGTAATGAATGTGAGAGAATAGTAACAAATTCCATATATAAATAGGTACCAATATACACGGTGTTGCAGTTGCCCCTGTAATATTTTTAACTGACATAAGGAGGTTATTCTATATGTGAAACTAAGCAACTTCTGTGGTGAAAAAAATATTTTTGAAACAAAAAAAAATTTTTTTTCCATACAAATTTTAAGTACCTATTCTCAAAATGTATGAAGAAAAAAAATTTTTTTTTCTTCAAATTAAAAAGTTGTAGAACAAAAGTTGTTCTATTTCACGTACAAAATCACCCCCTTTCGGGTTTTACGGTTGGGGTTGCAACACCGTGTACATACATAATTTTATTAAATATATTATTATCTATAATATGTATAGTACTTATTATGCTTGACTATATATTATTATAAAATACCTAAATGGATATGTAACAGGCCATTAAGAAAACAGTGTTAATGTGCAGCAAATATTACACTAATGTCAAGTAATAATTAGTAAAATTTTTTTTTTAACAGAAGTGATAATTATAATTGAATAACTTCTGCCTACTGCAGATAGTGAATCAAGATTGTATTGATATAAGATTTAAACCTGTAATTACTATGAAGTTAACATTGTTTGTTGTTTATACTAATTCATCTTCCTTTGCTGAAAATATTTGTCCGAAATGTTCACTTACACAACTGCGAGGCAGACCACATATTCGGAAGCTGTCATTAATTCATTATTGTTAAAATGTGATAATTATTATAACTAAATAAAGCATAATATATAGAATAAGAATTATTGTTTTATTATTCTTCAAAGATCTATTTTTTACGAGTGCCGAAAAGAAGACCAAAATGAACGCGTGAAATTTTTTTCTAAAATTTTTAATACCCCATTCAAATTGCATATAAATATTTAGGCAAAGAAACAATCTCTGATGGAGTGCGAGCGGAATGAGGTCCTGAATAAAGATTTAGTCAACAGGTTACAGACGGATAGGATGAAGCTGTTATTATGCACTATGATTCCACTCTCAATGAACGGTCAAGAGTTTATAAAATTCTTGAAAATGCCTGTTAAATTTTTTTAAATATCTCAACTTAAAGTCACCATGGGGCTGATATAACCGAATAGGTTTAAAGCCCCAAACTTTATAAAAAATAAAAACACTGCATACACATTACGGCACAACCACAGTAAATCAATATCAGTGGCATCCGATTTTTTTTTCTCAACGCCTCAGTGTGGCAAGTAAGCCTGTATTTTATGAAAATTGGTATGATTTTTAACCATAAATCGGCGCATCCAGCGTCTCTTTGTAAGAAAAATTAATATGAGTCGCTATTAGCGATATTTTCATTTTCCGGTATAGCTCGACGGTCGCGGTCGAGTTGGGCCCCTAAGGGTGTAAGAGCTGGCTCGGCCGCCCGGTCGAGTTGGAACATAATGTGTTAAGTTGGATTAGAAATCAAACCAGACAACTGTGGAAATCAAATTGTTTAATGCATTAGAACCTAAGCGACGAGCGCGGAAGCGGTGCTCGACTCGTACTTCCAGTTGGGCGGCAGCACGCTCTTCGTCTTGTAGTAGCGTGCCAATCTGTGGATCCTGGACTCGACCAGAATCAGCCGGAATTTGCTGTCCTTGTCCTTGCGGTTGCGTTCCAGATGTTTCCTCATGGCGACTGCTTTCTTGATGAGGTAGTAGAGGTCCTCGGGCAGGTCGGGGGCGAGTCCCATGGCCTTCATGATGCGAAGGATCTTCTTGCCAGTCACGAAGCGGACTTGCGCCACTCCGTGCGAGTCACGAAGCATCACGCCTGAGATGGAGAATGTGCTAGTGTTAATTTACTATTTGTGGGAGGGAATACTATCTGAGTGTGGCTCCGCTCTCGGGAGGGCTGGAGGAAAAATGAAAAAAAGATGGCATTCATTCACCATAATTGGCCGTTAGCTAGTTATAACTCGAAGTTTAAGTATATACAACCCGTCCGAAATATCTGCGGACCTGACCAAATGAAGTCATACAAACAGGAGGGTCAGCAAACAAATAAAACGAGAAACATTTTATTGTAATATCTTTTTTATACCTACTTTAATTTAAAAAGCTGGATTCTACATCCCAGAAAATAAAAACTGTAATAATACAGTAGAGCCTTGATAATCCGAACTACCAAAAAACTACCCCTGTTCGGGCTCACGAAGCGTTGGGATTATAGTATGTCTCTAAAGACAGATTCAATAAAACAGCTGTATACTTTGAAAAAATATATTGAGTGACCTTCTGAATCATTAAATACACAAAAAACAGTTACTTAGTTATAAACTGATCTATTTTAGGCTGGTGGGTTCTATTTATTGACAAATAAAAAGCCTTGTGCCTCAAATTACGTAGCATCATCTTTTCGGATAACGAGAGGTCATATTCGTCAGCCCAGTCCAAGCAAGTGTTAAGTGCTGATATGGCTTGCGAGTGGGGTATTTTCTTGACATTTGGAGTAGGAGAATCGTCAATAAAAGATTCGTCAGCGAGAGGGGGTCACTTGGCTCTGTTCGGATTATAGAGGCGTTCGGATTAGCCTGAGTACGGATTATCGAGGCTCTACTGTAATCTGAAAATGTGCATTTGGTCAGGTCCGCAGATATGTACCGTGTGGGGCCGGTACTTTAAAAGAATAGCCCCACTGCATCTCTCCCCGTGCATGTCGTAAAAGGCGACTAAGGGATATGACTCCCTTCTTATATTACTAGGTGGTAGGGTTTAACCCACCCGGGTTGGTACCACCGCACTGAATGAAAGGTCGGTCGAAACGGCTATGTAAATAGTTTGTGTTTTCCATCCAGTTCAGTGTAGCCGGCACGACCGAAGGGAAGCACTGACGTGGCACCAAGTTCACCCGGTGTTATGGGCTGACATCACGGATGTTGTAGGTGATGTAGCCAACCGTGTCAGTTTCAATAAAAAAAAAATAATAATAATATTTCAGACGGGTTGTATCTACTTTCGTGAGTAAATATGTAATGCCGTGAAGAATAAAACTGTTTTATTTTTGTAGACCAGCTTTTTATTTAAATATTTCACTATCCGGTCTTGGCCGGATACCGAATACTAACCGGATATCCGTTGCAACACTAATCCGTAGGCACTGTAAGTCACTTATTACCAGATGGAACGGAGCTAGATGTCACATTTTCCATAAGTCAGGTACCGGATGGGGCCGGTACTTATTGGGAATAGCCCCACTGTGTTTCTCCATGTCCAAGTCGTAAAAGGTGAATAAGAGATAAGGACGAGATGACGGGCTAGCAACCTCTCACCATGGCACGGTCTTTCCGCCGAGTCACGCAGCAGGTGGGTCTGCGAGCCTTACTTGCTGCTTGATGTTATCTTGTCCGAAGTATAGGTTGATCTGGGCTTGGTGCGGTCAGTACTTGGATGGGTGACCGCTGACCGTTGGAGGCTGAACGAGGTTCGGATTCCTCGTAAAACTGTAGGTCCCTTCCCTCCTAATCTTACTTGGTGGTAGGGTTTAACCCGCCCGGGTTGGTACCACCGCACTGAATGAAACGTCGGTCGAAACGGCTATGTAAATAGTTTGTGTTTTCCGACCAGTTCAGTGTAGCCGGCACGATCAAAGGGGGAAGCACTGACATAGCACCTAGTTCACCCGCTGTTACTGCTGTCACCGGCTGACATCACGGACGTTGTAGGTGAGGTAGCCAACCGTGTTTCCATAAAAAAAAAAAAAAGATCACACATAGATGTTCCTAGGTCGCAGTGATAATAGGATTCAGGGGCCCTAACTCTCAATTTCAAATCATAACTCACATACCACACAAAGGCACCACCGTGGTTGTGCAAGTCGCAGGGTTGTCGCGCACGTCAGCTAAGACGCATTTCCATGCAATCTGCTACTCTTCACAAATTGCGACTTTTTTTATGGATTGCACATGTGGCATCGTTTTACCTAGAAGTAGGTGTCTAACAATGCCTGATGGACATTCTGTGTTGCATGGAGATTGCGAATGCCATGCCAACCTGACAGGAACACCTTTCTGTCGTTTTGGTGTGGTTGGAATACGGTACACGTGAGTATGGTTATGGTGAAATTACTAAGTTACTAATCCATCCTAGAACTGAAAATAAAAACATTAGAACTCACCAATCTGAGAGGGAGTGAGACCCTTTTTCCCAAGTTTGAAAATCTGTTCTTTGACATCGTCAGCGCTAAGCTTCAGCCATGTGGGCACGCTGCGGCGGTACGGCAGTGCCGACTGGGATATACCCTTACTGAAACACAACACAAATTGGTTATAGCATTCAAATACAGCAGCGTTGGCACTGAGCGGTGCGGTGAGATATAAATATTCCCACAAACAGTAAGACTTCAATATTTCTGTATCTATTGAAACACAGTTGAGTAAATAGGTAAGATGTGTTTACTATGGCCAGAATTTTGAACAGCACTCTCTTTTCTAAGGCTATCGACACACGAGTACATGCGTACGGGATAACCACACAACGTAAACACTTTGAACATTTTAATGGTGTATGGACTTTTCGGCATGCGCAGCTCTAGATTCAGCCCTCCAGCGGGCACCGCATCCACAAGATTACAGGAAATAAGCCAAAACCATGTGCTCGTTGACAGTACACACGAGGTTAGCTTTAGCTTGGTGTCAACATGTAACTTTCACTGGAACGCCGGATACCAATATACATAGTTATATTCACGTAAATTCCGAATAATACACAGTAAAAATAGGGATTCCTTGCTGCTAATTACCCGGGAGCGTGCATACGACCCATGGTGGCGAATTTCGTTCACGATCACACGAAAAAAGATGGCGTCCGGCAACCGGCAGGCAGACGTATACAGGCACGTTGTGTCACTGGTCCATACCCTCTAAATACTATTCGTCATTATAAACATTCAATATTAAATGATACCAAAGTATTTATTATTTCTAAAATAATTTCATAATCGTAGTATTAAAATTCATATAATAATGCCCCGTAACGCATTACAACTACTTATCTTTCAAAATATATGGTACAAAAAAAAAATTATTATTATATTTTTTTTTTGCAAAATAAATCTTATACCAGGCCCTTTAACTCAACAACTGCATCGGAAGGCCCGGTTTAGACGTGGATAGTATAGGTCCGAGCAGCAGAGAATAGTACTCGGTGTAAATGGTGGGGTTAGTGGTTTGAAAGCACACATAGTTCTAGCAAGCATGTGTATTGTGTGGGGTTGGATTTCAGCTCACTAAAAATTATAGTACTCGAATTGGGAAAGGATCTCATTTAGCAATACTGTCATTCGGATTTAAGTGGTAACTATCACAGTATGACAACTCCGATTCCGTTACTTCTATGAACGTGCATGGAAGCAGTCTCAGTGCTGCCACATTGACGCGTTCTCCTCAGACCTAGCGCTTCGAACGGAGCAATGGTTGAAAATTAGGGGACGATTTATCGTTGTCGTGCCTTGTGTAACTGGGTTTGGATTTGAAGTGATAAAATGCTTTTTGCTTTTATTTTCAAAAATATTTTATTGATTGCCTTCTTTTTTTTTAAACTTGTCTCAATTTATGTCTTCTTGTAATTTCGTACTAATAAAGCACACCGTAAATCTCAATTTTATTTTATTTTTATTTAAATAAATTTTGAGAACCAGGTCATCAGCCCGAATTATTCAATCATATTTGGCGCGTTCTAGCGCATTAGGATAGGACCTCCACAAAAGCGCGCTTTTATAAAGCAGAGGTGGCAGCACTTCACGACGTCCTCACTCAAAAATCTATCAGTAAAAATGGCCGCTTGCTGCAACTAGCGAGCCGCTTTGCTGTCATAATACGACTCAATATTACAAAATCGCAATCCCTATACCGGCGCATGACGCCATCATCAGTGTGAGTTCGTTAGCCAGTGTAATCACGTTTCCATCGGCGCTAATGCATACTGCCTGGAGTGAGGATCCTTCTAAAGGGCATTACTCTTTGCTGACTGCGACATCATCAAGCGGGCACCGCTAGGAGGTGGTCCCTTCGTACGAGCGAGGCTTCCTCATCTTGGGACATACGCAGAAGTTGTTTTGTGACCGGCCTTTTTGTGTGAAACGCACGGTTGTCGAAGCCGGCCTCTGAAGAAGTTTGTCCATGATCATCACCAAAACTATTTGTGCAGTGTTTGTGATTTTCTGAACTAGCCGATCGGCACCTATGACTGTGAGTTATGCGCAGCTGTGCCTGTGGACATGTAAAAACCTTTGTGTGTCTTCTCATGGAGGAGAGCATCGCTTGATAATCAAGGACGGCCGTTGGTGGCAATAGTGAGAAGTAAAATTAGTGTTCTTTCAGCTGTCGAAGATGAGTGAAGACGGCAGCGATGCATCGCCAAAGCGAAAGAAGAAGCAGAAGTTGCGTGTGGTGTCGGAGTCTGAGAGCGAGGAGGAAGGGGACGCCGTGCCGATGCGTAAACATCTCAGGGTACAACGTCTAACATGTTTAACCCGTTGAGTCTCGCACTTTTAAAACAGGCTATCCCCACTTGACTCACATGCCATTTTCGCCGTGCGGAAATTCGCGCGCCCGTAAACTCAAATAAATCTCGCCGTAAATTCAATAAACTCTATTTGCACTAATACACTATGAAATTACCCACGAAACTATCAAAACAATTGAGAATTCACTGATTTAGAAACACAGATGGATTTTTGGATCTCCAGGAAAAACAGAACACACTCGGAATTTTTTCCCCAATTTTTCTAAAATAAAATTGACAGTTCTTATTGATTTTTATATTTTGCCCCATACAAATTGTGTATCAATCCATCTCCAAATAATACATTAAATAATGTTCTTTTTGTTCTTATTATTTTAAATAATGTTCTTCTCTTTCTTCTTTTTTTAAATATTGGCAACCAAACGAATAGGAAATTCGTTTATTACTGCCAGTACATATCCAAAACTAGAAACCAATTTAACATCCTGCCAGAAATGACGTAGGTAGGTATAAATTGACAGCTGTCGAAATATTTTTTTCTTTTTCCTTTTATCGTGTGTTCTATGGGGAAGACAAAGTATTTTTATCCACACAGCCAAACTCTCACTTGTTCTAATAAGAAATATTACTAGACGAAAATGTGGAACCACATATTCCGCGACGGTCGCGGATCTTGTGGACGTTGGAGGGTTAATATGAAGTACATAAACGACAAGAGTATTAAAAAAATTTACATTTATATGAAACTCTCCAAAGTATCAAGTGGTACGCTCTGTCATATATTCCGCAATATCAATTGTATCGAAATAATCTTCCCCAGGTGCTGAGCGACGATGAATCTAGCGGTAGCAGCGTTCCAGAAGGACGCCGCACCCGCACCCTCCCCCAGCTCCAGGACTACAACGACTCCGAATCGGACTGGGAATCGGACAACTCCGAAGAGCCCGACGCCGTCCAAACCAAACCGACCGCCTGCGCCTCCGACTCTTCGGAGGGCAACTCCGACAAATGCCCCATCTGCCTCCTGCGGTTCTCGGACCAAGCGGTCGGCATTCCGGAGAGCTGCGACCACATGTTCTGCGTCGACTGCATCACGGAGTGGTCGAGGAACGTCAACACTTGCCCGGTCGACCGGATGACGTTTACATCGATCGTCGTGCGCGCATGCGCGGGCGGTCGGGTTCTGCAGACTCGGCCCGTGGGGACGCCCAAGAATAATGTCTTTGAAGATACGTTTGAGGTTGAAGTGACCAGGTGTCAGGTGAGCAATTTCATAGCTAGACCTTGTTAGAAAAGTGGAAAATCTTTCTGGAAAGTTAAATGTGAAGTAGGTACTGATTGAATACATTTAAATGACTTGATAAATTCTTGTGCAAGGTACGCGGGGTTTGAAGCTCGGGTTTACACAAATGAGTTATTTATAGATTTTGAAGAACAACTTAATCACTATGGTAACTTAAATTATCCATTTTGAATTAAATAAATTGCATTCTACAATAATTTAATCTACTGTTTTGCAGAAATATATAAAGCAAAAATTGCACACGAACGAACTTCAACAGTAACATAGTTTTACGCTTGTTTTGACATGTTTATTATAGGTAGAGAGAGGGGAGGTCGAGAGCGGGACTGGTGGTTTCCCCGCGTCCTAGTCAACGCAGACTAGCTGACGAGGGCTTGATGCGAGCCGAAACGTGAAGCATGCGCGGGAAATTTAGAGTGGCCACTCGCTAGTCCCGGCCTCGATTAATACCCTCCTCTACTGCCGATGGGCCCGGATATGTTCGGTGAAGCCATCGCAAGCTGAGTTCCACACCTTCCTTCATTTGATATACTTTATTTCACATGTTTACAAGTCAATTCTATTAATTTTACATATCTTATAGTTACTACTATCAAAATGCACAAAAACGAAAT
Source organism: Nematopogon swammerdamellus (assembly GCA_946902875.1). NCBI lineage: Eukaryota > Metazoa > Arthropoda > Insecta > Lepidoptera > Adelidae > Nematopogon > Nematopogon swammerdamellus. The sequence continues at coordinate 19,705,581 of OX336345.1, forward strand.
AAAAACATTAAATCATCGCCGGCGGCGGAAGGCAGGACTCAACGCACACCGGAGGGTGCAGGATATAATATTTATTATTATTATTTAGCTTTATGTATTATAGTAATAGTAAAATGAAAAAAAAAACCCTGCTAATTGCAAACATTGTTCACACTATTCAGGGTTCCTTAGCTATGTTCTACTTGTGCATCAATGGTACCTGTAGGTCTCCCCTCCTCCCACCTCCCACATCGCGCTCTGATTGGTTGGTAACGAATGGCATTTGTACGTTTATACAAACGTCGTGTTACGCTGGCGCGGGGAAGTTCCGACGTCCTTACCTATTAAAGGTTCTTGGAATGTACGATAACAACTCGTAACCGCCATGCTGTTCACGCCTGACACTTTTCGCTAAGTGCTCGCTAAGTAAGTGTTTAACTGTGTGCAGGTGTGCGACAGTCCGGAAAGTGAAGCGACAATGCTCCTGTGCGATGAATGCGACCAAGGCTTCCACATGCAATGTCTGACTCCGCCATTGGAAGAGGTGACCAGCTAATTCTGCCCAAACACAAACACCTTCAAAAAACCGATTAGATAAATACATAAAAAGTACATCAACAAACAAATAGCAACAGTGTCCAAGTACGAAAACTAAAAAAAAAAAAAACAAAAAAAAACAAACTAAAAAAAAACATACTTAATATTCATTATCTGAAAAAAAAAAACTGATATGAACACATCAGCTAAATAAATAAATACACTGTTGTCTATCGTAATTTTATTCGATACATCGGTCAGTCAGTCAGTCAGCGTGTATGCGTCTAGTGTTGGACATACGCCTCTCCAATTTTCCTCTGGTCCGCCAGGACTTCAGCGGTATGGAACCACTGCTCTCTGCCGACGTACTTGATGTCGTCGTCCCATCTGCCGAGTGGTCTTCCCGCACTCTGCTTTCCTGTCCACGGCAGTCAGTTTAGGACACGGTTACTCCAACGGTCGTCGTCTCTTCGGCTGGCTTGCCCAGCCCACTGCCACTGCAACTGCATACGTGCAAAGATTACATATTTTGGAATCATGCATACGAGTTGGCAGAATGCCAGAATGCTTGCATAACACACCATAGAAGAAGCAACTGTTTGAAATTTAGAGAGAATACCTCATCACCTCGGTGGGGAAATTGGTAATGCTTTGTCAGCTCGTGCCATTGGTCCAGGTTTGAATCCTGGTCGACATGGTTTTGTTTTTTCTTCTCTTTATTTTCGCCTTTTCTGTAAAAAATTATAAAATGAGTGCATCATTAGTACTGGGAAGATGACTGCCAACGCGTCTCCGCCCGTTGGCCGGACTGGCACCTCAACACAAACACTGATGCTGCATCAGAGGAATATTTATTTTCTTTAAAACCAATCTGTCAAAAAGACCTTGGCTGGCTTTGTTCACAATTTGAAAGTCAATTTAACTTCAAGATCAACAAATCTACGAAAACACTTTTTGTGCAAAATAATAGTTGAAATATGAGAAACCCTGCTCAAAGATATCATCCAAGAAAAATCCACAAACTTATTCAAGTATAGGTAAATATTTAAAAACATGCATGCATACATACCACACGCTGTATCCCGACAATCGGGGTAAGCAGAGTAATCGGAGTTGTGCTGCAGGTACTCTTGTAAATTACAACACAACACCAACCGCCACGTTTAGCAAAGTATTCGGACAAGATAACTTTCAAGCAGCAAGTAAGGCAAGAAGACCCATCTGCTGCATGACTCGGTGGAAGTACCGTGCCAAGTTGAGAGTTGGCGAGCTTGTCGCCCTTTAGCACGGCATCGTGTCCTCATCCCTTAGTCGCCTTTTACGACATGCACGGGGAGAGATGCAGTGGGGTTATTCTTTTTAAGTACCGGCACCACACAGTATTTAACCTGTTCGGTTCCACGTTAATAAATATGTCTACTCCCCTTAGCTTCCGCGGGACGTGGCATGGGTCCGCGGGCTACGGCGCGCGCGACCTTGAGCGTTGACTCCGACATAAACCGATATTTCGGAAACTAATGATGTTCGATCTATAAACTCTTCTGGCCTAGAAAGTCTAGAAAATTTCCTAAAAACCATGTGAAACAGTGAGGCTTACCTTGTTTAGAAGTACCAGATATTTTAGTTAGAAAAAAAAATCACTCACATTTTTTTGAAAAATTCTTCATTGATATAAATTCAAACAGATCTTTACAATATTTATATAAGTATACTAGTAAATAAACATATTTTTAGAAATAGTATAGTATAATATACCTTTCCTTTACAGAAATCGACGAAATCTGAAACTGAACATGAATCAATTTTTTCAAAATTTTCTAATATATTTATTTGACGAATGAATGGATATTTTGAAATATACCTTCCTCTATTTAGCAATTGAGTGTATGTTAAAAACACTATGATATTTATAACCTGATTATATGATGCTGGCATGGCACCTCTCTGAGCGTGATTTTAAGCAGCACTTTGAACAGCGCGAGCAGTGTACTGTGTGGGGTCGGTACTTAATAAGCATAGTCCCACTGCATCTCTCCCCGTGCATGTCGTAAAAGGCGACTAAGGGATAAGCGGCCTGCAGACACCACGGTCAACTTGTGGCTTTCATGGAAGACATAGGCTGGCTGGGGTAGCTGGAGACTGCGGGGTTTTGCACGAAGGTCCCCAACCAAGCGGGATTGCAGGCCTAGAGCCAACCCCAAACCAAAACAACAACAAGCGCGAGCTGTTATTGGCCGTGTCTGATCTTCTTTTGAACTTCTTTTGAGCTTGTGCCGGTTTCCATAAAAAAAAATCATAATAAATAATTTCTCCTCTGCAGATTCCGGACGACGAATGGTTCTGCTCCAACTGCGAACCGCGACGCATCGACATCAGCTCGTCGAACGCATTCATCGAGCGTATTCATCTACACCTCGGTCGGCCCTCCGAGGCCGCTAGGAGGCGAACGCGTAACCAGACGCAGCCCTCAACCAGTGCGGGCTCCTCGGCCAGGGGCTCCTCGGCCAGAGGGACGAGGAGGAAGGCTCCTAAACGCAGGACGACGCGACGCCGAGTTCGGACCGTAGTGACAGAGTACGAGATTCAGGATGGCAACAAGTTTCCGATTAAGAAGAAGGTTCCCGTGAAGAGGAGGGTTAAGAAACGAAAGGTGATTATTGTATTAGGGTTAGATTATTGTATAATTTGGTTCAGTTCAGTATTATCGCCATACTGAACTGAACCAAATTCCATAGAGGAGATCTAATAGAGACATACAAAATACTGAAGCGGCAATATGACTGCCCAGAGCTAGAAAGCATGTTTGTGTTAAATTCAAACACTCACCTAAGAGGTCACAGCTTGAAACTCAATGTAACAAGCTTCTCAACCGAAGCTTCTCAGCCGAAGAAAACACTTCCTGACTAACAGAATCATAAACAGCTGGAATAAACTGCCCGAGGAAGTTATTGAAGCACCCTCAATAAACACATTCAAAAATAGGCTTGACAAGTATTTAAAAATCGAAGAAATATAACAAATAGCAACACCAGTGATCATCATAAACATGGACACATCAGCATATTAAGCTGGTAGTTCATTAACAAAATAATAATAATAAAATTGTCTTAGTCTGTTGTTAATCTTGCTCTCAATCTGTGTTTTTGATAGACTGTAAGCGGTATTATTATGTGGCTAGTCACTAAAGTACTGTAAAAATATGTATAAAGAAAAAAATACCCTGCAAAGTTTCTTGTCGGTTCTTCTTCGTGAGTAATCGAACCGGATAGAACAAATTGTGACAAGTTCGAGTGCAGTCTAACTGCCATATGAATGATCAATAAACAATACAATACAATATTGTTTGCAATATCACATTGGCAAAAATACATAAAATATTCAGTATGCTTCATTGTCACAATTTTCTGCTGATCGACAGAGGGAGAAACAATTTTAATTTCTTTTGTTCCGTTTACCTATGACCAATAAGAATATTAAAATTTTCTTATGGAAAGTGCGACACGTGGCTTCGTTACGCCAACGAGCAGGTGTCTAGCGATGCCCATGAACATTCCGCGATGCATGGGGATTGCGAATGTCATGCCGACCTGGCAGGAGCCTTTTAATGTCTTAATTTTAGCTTATTGGCCTAGAGTTTAAAAACCAACCTACCCTGTTTCAAAGCTACAATAAAGTTAGGTGTGATTATATTATATTTATTTATTTTAAACACTACAGCTTGCTGTGTGTATTCTGTTTTTTTTTAAGTTATGAGTGCACTTGTATTGTTTAAGTGTTTTTGTTTATGTCTGATTTTAGAACCATTTAAACTTGGAATTAGAACAAAAAATTGTGCAAGATTCTCCAATAAAAATTCAATAAAATAATTTGTAAATTATGCTTTAGGCGAAGAAGCGTTCGCCGCGCACGGCGGCGCGTCGTACGCTGGTACGCGCTAGCGTGCGCGAGCGGCTGGCGGCTCTGCGCTCGCAGATGTCGCAGCTGGACGGCGCCAGCGAGGGTGTGCAGCAGCTGGCGGTGACCAGGCATCGCGCCGGCATCCCCGGCCTGAGGTACGCTGCGGACATCGCCTGACAAACTTTATTGCGACACGTACCGTGTTCACTGTTCGAATTGTAGGCGAGAGGGTGAAGCATTCGGTACGTTTACATATGCAAAGAGTAATTTAATAGTAAGTAAAAGTAAAAAAAAGTAAAAAAGTGTTTATTTCGCAGTCAGGAGTTGTCACAGTGATACATCGTTATACATAACATGACATACCTACATCTTTCCAATCTAAAAATAGGTATGGTATCCCCGGCTCCTCTGACAGGAAAAGAATGTGGCACAGCATGTGACTCCATATACAGGGTGTTTGATGACCATAGGTCATAAAGCAAACCAGGTACTCCTGAGCCTATTTGGAGCAAAAAAGTAAAATGACATTTTGTTCTACGGTGAACTTTTTTTTTACTTTTTCCATACTAAACTAAATAAAAGGCCAGTTTATGACAATGCAGGGAAAAATAAGAAAAAAAAATCGGAATCATTTGTTTTTTATGATCAGTTTTTTTTTTAACTGACATCTCGTACAACATTTTTAGGTACTACGACTACAAATTTGCAAATATAATTCTTAATTTTTTTTTATTGCTAGCCTAAATAACTCTCCTATTGATCAGTATCCCAAATAAAACCAAAATGACCATAGTTTTATCACAAAAAAATATTAAGTAATTTTTCTTTTAAATGCTCATATCATAAAAAACAAATGACTCCGATTTTTTTTCTTATTTTTCCCTGGGTAGTCATAAACTGACCTACTCCCTGGCTCCCGCTTGATGTTGAGTTTTGGGACATGTTGTATACAATATATTTTATTTCCTCGCAGCCTCTTCGGGGACCGGCACCAGCTGGACTATTTCTCAGAGGACGAGCAGGATGATTCAGGGGGCGGTGGAACCTTCGCCGTGGCCCTGAGACCCAGCGCTAGTGTTCTCAGTGCTTATCGACAGGTACGACATATTTGTTTTGATAGACCATATTTTTTATCGAAAGGTTCAACATTTTGAGCGGAAAATAAGAATCAGTAAAGCTCAGGTAAATTGTTACAATATTCTGTGTTCTCACGCAATATTCTGTTTTCTCACACAACATTCTGTGTTCTCACGTGCATTTTTATTTATTTATTTATTGATTTTTTTTTTTTTTTTTTTTTTTTTTATGGAACCTGACACGGTTGGCTACATCACCTACAACATCCGTGATGTCAGCCCATAACACCGGGCGAACTAGGTGCCATGTCAGTGCTTCCCTTCATTTCATGTCGGCTACACTAAATTAATTTTTATTTTGCCGGAAGGAGGATTATCCTCTGATTGTCTATGGTTCCACTAATCTTAGGATTATCTCACTGATACAGAAGAAGAGATTATAGATTTTCGTGAGATACTGTTAAGATTAGCGGAATTAGGGGATAATTCTCCATCTCGTAATTGAGTTAAACCAGCCATCCAGGGAAGTCTCCGGTATGGCACCTACCTTCTCGGAGGTGATAGTGGCTGGTCGGGGCATGCGCTTCGGCCCCTCCAACTCAGCCAACCCCATATCGGATTACACAAAAAAAAAAAATCACAATAGCATCTTGTTTCCATTAGCCACTTGTATGTCGAGAATTTAGAGTTTTCTATGCAAATACCTACTATTTCGCTCAAGATCTTGCAACTTTTGAGAGAAAAAATTTACTACATACTTCTGTTGTCAGTTGGTTGATACCACAGAATAGAAAGTCCCGTGCGCAATATGAGTAGCACACCTTCTCACTCTCACAACGCGACGGTGGCATTAGCAGTTGAACTCCAAAGTATAAAACGGTGATTGCCCCTAAATCTAGCCGAAAGCGTTACAATCGAGCGTGGTAGTTCTACTTAAAAAATGTGTGGACTTTGGGACATTTCAATGTTTTGTGGTTGATACCTCACTTACCAGTTACCACGTGCAGTACTGGTTATGACTATTCCTTAAAGTTTAAGCCTTAAACCAATCTCATCCAAGATTCTTTGATGTTGCACAGCGCAACATTAGTATTAGAAATTTCATAACCATTACTGCATGCAGCACAATCATTTCTAATTTGTACGGACAGCGGAACAAGTAAAAATACAGAAAAATTAAATTTTACTTACAGGCAAGACGCAAAATGATTTCAATCCCGTCGCCCCCTCACGCGTCATCCGCACCAGATTTGTTGTCCAACATCATAGAAAGTCAGACTCTGCTGCATTCGAAGAACTCTCTCGTCTCCGTAACTGTAGACGGCAAAGTCAACATCAAACTTCAGAGCTCCGGAAAGAACCCCATCAAAGAAAATTCTAGCAAGAAAGAGGAGAGAGTAGATCTGTCTGGCGGCGACGACTCCACTAGGAAAGCCCCCTCGTACCCGGGTCACTCGAGAGGGGGCGGGTGGAACGGCGGATATCGCGGTGGCTATCGAGGGGGAGATCAGGGTAATAACAACGTAGGCAACTACGGAAACAACAACGGCAACAGCTACGGAGGCGGAAATAGCTACGGTGGGAATTACCGCGGAGGCGGCGGAGGTTACAACCGGGGAAACCAAGGAAATTCATATCAGCCATACCAGAACTCAGGGACGTGGCAGGAAGACTCGGATCAGAACTACCGCGAGCGAAGACCTCATCAGTACGATGATGAAGAGGAAGATATGTACAATAATAGACCAAATGTACTGATACCTCCGCCTGGTAATGTTCAGGGTCGTGGGCCGGGCTACGTGCGATCCGCTTCCGATCAGGGGAGATTGAGTCTCGCGCCATCGTGGCAGCAGCAGCAGCCGCAGTATTCGGCTGATACACAGCATCGTCAAGAGCAGCATCGACACTCCTTCGGGGGATTCGAGCAGGGCATGGATGCGCTTGACATGCGAATGGGTCAGAGCGCGATGCCGATCAACGAAACTGGCGATGCTCCTGACCTGTATGGCGATATCGAGTCTCCACGGGAGCCGACACCACCCCAGCACTATGAGCCGCTTCCCGAACCGCCCGTGTTCAGATTCGTGCCGCCCGGAGATGCAGATAAATCAGAGGACGAGAAGAGCGACTCGGGACTAGTCATAGACACAGAAAAATACGATCCTACTGAACCGACTCTCGATGAATCCAGCGGCGACGAACAAGGACCTAGCAACAGAAATATTAATCAATCTTTTCCACCAGAGCCTCCACCGGACCTGCCTTTTGCTCCTCAAATGCCCTTCGAGCAGATTCCACCGAAGCCTATCGAGTCGAGTCCTCTAAGAGTCCCTTCGATGCTTCTCGATAAAGCGGTGCAGCAAGTGCTGAACGAGCACAGGAGCCTCATCGGAGCCAGCCCGGTGAACAGATCCATTGTAGACTACAAGAGTGATGAAGAATCTGAAGGGGACTGTCCTAACTTCTCTATCTATTCTGCTACTAGCGTGAACATTGCCAACAGTTCAGAGAGTATTCTCGCTGGCGCTAGCAGACCTCCGGAGATGGAATATTTAGAAAATGAGGAAGATTTGGTTCAGGAAGATGACGATATCCCCATGCCGGAAGAACCGCCAACTATTCCTGAGGAAATTGTTGATTTCAAAAAACCTGAAACGGCCGCTGAGCAAAAGGAGACACTCTCTGCTAAGGAGAAAGCTGCCCGTGATGAGTACGAGGAAAGGCTATCGCGGAAGTGTCCCATAACTCCAAACAAGCGCAATCCAATCAAGATCAAGTTGCACAACACTCCGACACTGATCAAGCGCCACGTCCTCGACCTCTACGCTGAAGAAGATGAAGAAGAGGAAGAGAATACGGATACCAAGAAAGATGCGACAACAAGCCAAACCGAGACGTCCGTCAACAAAGACAGTTCTCCTAATGATAAAGTTTCCGACGAAAGTCCTAAGCAGAGGCAACCTAGTGAAAATGAATCCTCAAATATAGAAGATTCTTCTGTATTTGTAGAGAGAGAGACAGTGGCAGAATCAGGAGGTCCCTCTAGTGACAAAGATAAGATAGACCCTGAAAAGGAGGAAGCCGCAGGAGAAGAGCAAGAGGAAATTAAGTCAAAAACTAGTTCAGATAACGAAGATTATGCCAAGGATGAAAGCTATAGCTCAGAAAAACAAGCCGACGACCATTCGGAACACCCTGACGATGTAACCGACGATGAGCTTCGAGATGATAAAACACCGGATCGCAAACGCGACGGCAGTCCAGATAATGCAACAGATGCCCTTGAGAAAATGACTGAATCTATCAGCGAGAGCGAAGATGAAAGAAGTTATACTCCTTGCTTAGATGAAAATAAATCCAAAGATACTTCCTTGGAAAACGAAAAAGAAAATGTGGGCATCGAAGGTTTGGATACCGAGATGATTTCGGAGGATGAAGGCAACGAGATGTTCTCAGATGCAGAAGATCAGAGACAAGAGAGTGACCGCGAAGGTTCCCCCGCGTCCCCTCCGAAGGAATTCGTTCCAGGAGAGGAGGAAGGAGAAATTGTCGAAAAGGTGAAGGAGCTAGAGAGCAAAGAAAGCAACGAGGAGGGCGAAAAGGAGGAGGGAAAGAAGAAAAAACGGAAGGAAAGGAAGGTGACATCGAAAGATAAAAGTAAAAGCAAAAGCAAAAAGTCAGACATCACATTCAAGAAGCTGAGTAAAAGCGGAAAGGAGCGCAACTATAGAGACAAGGAAGACAAGGGTAAGATCAAGAGCAAGGATCGCAAGAAGTCAGATGACAAGGAGAGCAGAGAGAGGGCCCGGGAGAAGAGGAAAGAGAAGCGCAAAGACATGGAGAGGTACGACGTGAGGAACATCGTGTCGGAGAAGAGACGTCGGGTGAAGGACGCTTTTGGAAGAGATTCGTCCCGGCCGCGATCCAAGAGTCCATCTAATCCACCCTCCCTGTCTTCTGCCCCGCACCGTTCCCTCTCCCGTGGTCGCCGTTCCATGTCCCTGCCCGGCCTGCGGCGCACTATGTCTCGCTCTCGCTCCTTACTCCGCGGTCGCAGGTCCTCCAAGTCCAAAGATCGTTACACACCTTCTTTGGAGAGAAAATCCCTTAGACGGTCAATGTCTAGGGGAAGGAAATCTCTAACTCCCATCAGGAGGCCAATCTCACCGAGATTGAGAAGCTCAATTAGTCCAAGGGGGAAATCACCTCTGTCTCCTCTCCGACAGAGATCCATCTCCCCAAGGTTAAGAATGTCCATATCTCCGAGATTACGGAGATCGATCTCACCGAGAATACGAAGATCCATTTCCCCACAGATGCGAAGATCTATATCTCCCAGAATACGAGGGTCAATTTCTCCGAGAATGCGCGGCTTAATTTCTCCAAGAATGCGCCGGTCAATTTCCCCTAGATTGCGTCGCTCGATTACCCCGAGGTTGCGACGGTCGATGTCCCCGAGACGCCGGTCAATATCTCCGCCCGTACGAAGGTCGGTGTCGCACAGGAAACGCAAATCTGCATCACCACGAATGCGCCGAAAAGGTCGTCGCTCAGTATCACCTAGGAAGCGCACTGCTTCGCCACGACACCGAGGGTCACCAATTCGCGGCCGGAAACGCGCACGCTCGAGAAGTCCCAAGCCAAGAAAGTCAAAATCGCCGCGAAAGAAGGCAAGACCAAACCGTTCTAGGCTCGGATCTCCAGCCAGGAACAGGTCCCGGACACCCAAACCTAAAAAGACTCGTCGAGTGAAGGCTCGCAAGAGCAGAAGTCCCAAAAGGAAATCTCCCAAGCCCAAGAAGAGGTTATCGAGAAGTATAACACCGGAGTTGATGCTCTCTCCCGCCATGATGAGGGAGAGATTGCCTCCCGTGTGGAGGAACGACAAGGCCATGTATCAAGAGTGGTCGGACTCCCGCTCCATTCACTCTCGCATGATGTCTCCCAGTTGGACGCCGCCCCGCGAGCCGTCGCCGGAGCCCCACCACCTCCGCGTCTACCTCACCAACAAGGATAAAGTCAAACGAAAGGAGAAGAAAAAGAGACAGAGGGAATCCGAGAAAATCAAGCAATTGAGACGAGCACCGGACATCGGACCGTCGAAGGAAGTATTCACATCGGGCAATAATATTTTAGTTAGCGTAAGTTTCAATAAGGATGAATTGGCTGAAAACCAGGATCATCCTAGTGGCATCGACCTCGGCACGAAGAAGCGTAAACGCAAACTCGATGGCAAGAAGGAGCGACGCGAGAGGCTCAGGAAGAGAAGGGAACGCAAGAACAACACTGAAAACAAGAAGCCGGTGGCGATTATAGATTTAGAAAAATCTCCATTTAGAGAATTGACACCTTCTCCTAAAAATGTTATAGTTTTAAGTGACAGCGATCATGGTGAGAAAGAGGACGAACTGAATCAGAGACAGCAGCTGCTCCGAAACGAGCTGAGGGAGGCCCCTCCCGTGCAGCAGGAGGTAGTCAACCCTTCCTCCCATCGTGAGCCTCCTTTCCTGAACTCTGTCGGACCCAAGACTCCCCCGGAACCCTCCGTCAAATTCTCCATAGTGCCTAAGGCCAACACTCAGCTGCGCGCAATGAACCCCTTGCACGAGGAGGATGAACCTGAAGAGAACCAGGAGGAGACGGAGAATCAGGAGGTCGAACAGCGCATGAAGGAGAGCACACACAAGGGCCCCAACACGCCACCCGACCCACCCAACACTCCGCCCAGCTCTCCCGACGCCTATGATCCCTTCGAGCCCACCAAGTCGGGCTCCGCGACACCAGAGCCGGACCCCGCTCAAAATGGGGAAGAAAACGCCGTCCCGCAGGAGAAGGCTACCATTACTTTGGAAACGGCGCAGAAAACTAATCTGTCGGCCGACGATGTCGTCAATCAGAGGCCGATAACGCCCATCGAGAAGGTGATGGCGCTGCTGCAGTCGACGAGAAATGTCTCGCCGACTAACGTCACCGACGACATCAGCATCGAGCAACCGGGCGACCCCGAATCCGGGCTCGCGAACGGCGCGACCGCCAACGGGGGCCAGTCTCCCGACCGCGCGAGCACCGGCACCGCCAAATCTGGGCCGCCGCAGTCTCACTTCTCGTTGAGTGTCGCCCCGACCGTGTCGTCGTCTGCTCCCATCTACCACAGCACTGGTATCCCTCGAATAGGCGCGTTCACCAATGCGCCATCACCCCGCGCCAACACCGGCATCCAGCTGACGTTGAACCAGCGCATAGTTCTGCCGTCGCCGACCAAGTCGAGTCCACTTAAGACGCAGCCGGCCAAGCTGTTCCTGGCGAAGCCTTCGCCGATAAAGTCAACGCCCATAAAGCCGATGCCTTCGAAGACGATAATCTCAAAGCTGCCGCTGCCGAGCGTGAAACCGATCCCTGGTAGAAAGAAGAACAATCGAGCCGTAGACATAATCGACCTCGACATGGACATGGACTCGCCCTACTCTCCGGGCTCCAGCGACTTCGGCGACCTGTTCGAGCCGCCCGCTGACACAAACTCTAAATCATACTCAAAATCGTCGGGCAAGACGGACGTTTTTGATTCGTTGTTTGGGCCAAAATCCAAGAAGAGCAAATCATCTGCGACCAAAGTGCCGGTCAAGCAGATCAAGAAGAAAGGTAATTATATCAGATGATATTATGTTCTATGGAATGTTTTATTCTCTTGGGTCAATCACTAAACGTATCTTGTTTCAGGTAAAACTCAAGTGGGCGTAAAGATAGATGAGGACAGCCTGAAGATTCTCGACGACTTGCCGAGCTCCGCGGTCGAGATGCAAGTCAAGAGCAAGGTATGATTGTATTTATAGTTGAACTTAACTAACCCTTCACCGCCCACAGCACCCGCGCGGGTTTTACACGGCGCACAACGGTTACGGCTCACAACACCCGCGCGGGTGTCGGCGCGTCGCGAAATTGAAGGTCGCACGTTTTAGTTCATTTGCTAATTCTGGCAATTTTTCTTATTAAAAGGTACTAGTGGTGCCAATTTGTACTTAAATATACTAGTGACTATTATCAATTTATCAAACATGTCAGGGCGTTCACACAGAAAATAATTTAAAAAAAAAAATATTCACTTTTGTCCACTGACATTTATGAGAAATCTGGAATAGACAAAGGTTGTACCGTAATTCGTGTACCCGTATTCGATAGTACGTTTATTTTGATATATGACTTGTATGGGGAAATTATACATTTTTGGTCAGACAAAAACGGAAATAAATGTCAAGCGTGTTTTGTTTTGCCTGAAGTTCAAAAAATCTGTGCTTCTAAATAAGTGAATCCTCAAGTGTTTGGCATGACTGCATGCGTAATTTCACTATAAATAAGAGTGAACAGACCTTTATTGATCTAAATTCATTACCTTGCGAAATATTCGAATTTGTGTGGGAACGCGCGGGCCAAAATTTCGTCATCTAGATACTTTTATACATAATAAATCAATAATAGTAACACTACAAGTGTATTATAATTCAGAACGTCAGAGGTTGTTCTAATGCTTTTACCAAGTTTCCCAAATATTGTTCATCTAGTCTGGTAAAACATTATGCGAAGTGCTGAGCTACTGCAATAAATTATTATGTAATGTAAACACAATTGAGGAGCCATTGGAAAAACAACCATTGTCACTTTCGACAAACTATTCAGGAGAGAGAAAAAACTTCGTAAAATGGGCATACATGTAATTTTTTAAATTACTATATTTATTTCGATAAGAGCAATTAACCCTTTCGTCGCCGGGACCGCTAGGGCCCAGTCATGCGCCCAGGCCAAGGCTTTACGAAACTTCCACCGTACTACTACTACAATTAAACCTATTTTTGAAAGCACTTTTCGAAATCACATATGTGTGCGCCTGGCCTCACAAAATGACTATAGACAAATATGTGCGACTGGCGCCACCTATTTATATGAAAGCACTTTTTCGAAATCACATATGTGTGCGCCTGGCCTCACAAAATGACTATAGGTGCACACAAATATGTGCGACTGGCGCCGAAAGGGAGGACTTTCAGCATACACATCATCATCAATAAATATTATGGAAAAATAGATATTTGTGTCAGTGGAGTTTGGTTGTTTTTTCCATAATCCACTTCGACATTGGTTGTTCTTCCAATACTACCCGGATTTCTCTGGCTATTTTAACCATGACACTGGTTGTTTTTACTTAGTTTCGTTTTACCAACCGATAGTCCGACAGATAAGGAATCCATAGAGCGAAAAAAAATCTGATCGGGCAAAAATTTACATTGGTTGTTTTTCCAAATGACTCCTCAATTGTGTGTAAAATTTGTGTAAAAAATTGCTTTGTATTAATAAAAATAAAAAATGAACGAGTCTTACTGTAGTCGCCAATGATGCGTAACAAGTTACATGATGAACCAATAGGTGGCGCGATAAATCTGTTTTTAAAGCAATATCTCTATAACAGTACAAATTAAACTACCTTAGGGATAAGCATACAGAAACCAAATCAAAACAACAATAAACACTTTATAGATAGATTAGACATATACACATATAATACCTTATTCCTCAATATCTCCCACACATTTTTTTGTATTTAGATATAAAGTCATATAAATTATTCTACCTTTTATGTATTACCATACTTATGTAAAATTATTTTTACTATACTTACGATGGCAGTGCTGTGAAGAGCGAACTCGAACTTTAACTTTAGCTTTAACACTGGTTTATTATAAACCTAAACATTTAAATGCGTTTTTTACCTAAATAAAGTGAATTGTGGACTTGCTTAATCTATAACATATCTACGCATTGCTTAGTGCTCCTTTTGTGTAAAATTTGTTTTTCATTCATTGCATTCGATTGTTATTTTCACCACCAATCTAGCATTATAATTATCTCTCTTTCTTGCAATGCAACTCAAATGTTCTCCGTCTATACTGTGGTTTATACCATACTATATCAATATTGCTTGAATCTGTTATTGTCTTTAATATTGTACAAGTTTTTACTACTTAATTGATTGTAACTGTAAAGATGTTGATTCTATAATAAATAAATAAATAAATAAATAAACTACCTTAGGGATAAGGACAAGTGCCGTGCTCAAGTGCCGTGCTAAAGGGCGACAGGATAGCCACCTCTCACCTTGAAACAGTCTTTCCACCGAGTCATGCAGCGGGTGGGTCTTCGTGGCTTACTTGCTGCTTGAAAGTTATCTTGTCTGAATACATTGCTAAATTGTGATGGTCGGTGTTGCGCTGTAATTTAAAAGAGTAACTGCAGCACAACTCCGATTACTCTGCTTACCCAGATTGTCGGGATACAGCGTGTGGTATGTATGTTGTATTAAACTACTTGATGGCACTATGCTACAAGTGACGTCACGTCCTGAACATATTTTCACTTCATTCATAAAATTACTGCCATAGCTAAGATCTTGCACATGAAAAAATTTGTTTGTGAATGAATTCAGCCTCGGTAGCTCAGTGGTGCGGTCGGTCGACTGTTGTTAAGCAACGCTGAGCACGGTCAGTTCTTGGATGGGTGACCGCTCGACCGTTGGAGGGTGACCGTGGTTCGGATTCCACGATAAACTGTAGTTCCCTTCCCTTCTTACCTTACTAGGTCGTAGGATTTATCCCGGCCGGGTTGCTACCACCACACTGAGCGAAGCGTCGGTCGAAACGGCTATGTAAATAGTTCGTGTTTTCTGTCCAGTTCAGTCTAGCCGACATGAATGAAGGGAAGCACTGACATAGCACCTAGTTCACCAGGTGTTAACCCTTTCGGCGCCAGGCGCACATATTTGTGCGCGCCTATAGTCATTCTGTGAGGCCAGGCGCACACATATGTGATTTGGAAAAAGTGCTTTCATAAATAGGTGGCGCCAGGCGCACATATTTGTGCGCGCCTATAGTCATTCTGTGAGGCCAGGCGCACACATATGTGATTTAGAAAAGTGCTTTCATATAAACAGTTTTAATTTGTAGTTTATTGTAGTAGTAGTACGGGTGGAAGTTCTGTAAAGCCTTGGCCTGGGCGCATGACTGGGTCCTGGCGGTCCTGGCGCCGAAAGGGTTAAGGGCTGACATCACGGATGTTGTACGTGATGTAGCCAACTGTGTCAGCATGGCCAATAATACTGCATCGATCATACATAGGCGAGCGGAGTAACCACGCACGGGCGTCAGGCTCACTGACTGCCTGAGCGCACTGACGGCACTCGATCGCCTTATCTCTTTCTACTCTTTAAGTGTGTGTAGGTGAATTCGTAGACGACGAAAGAAATACTGTGCGACTGCGTGATCGACAGAGATGGAAAAACATCGCATACGCAACGTTCCCCGCTCCCTCGCCGTCTTCTTACCCCTTTCGCGGCGACCCCGGTTTGCTTTGTTGACGACGTTAATGATGGATCCAGTATAATTGTCCATGTGTGTCAGTTTCCATAAAAAAAAATTAAGAATAAATAAAATAAATACTCTACAAACAGCTTACCTATACACATAGAGCGTACTAACGATGGCGGACTGCGGTGTGTGTCCACTTCACTGGAAGGTGAATTTTCAGTTTCTGAAGAAGCTGAACCGTCAGGAGCGCGTGGTGGAGGAGGTGAAACTAGTGCTGAAGCCTCACTACAACAAGAAGCATGTCACCAAGGAACAGTACAAGGACATACTGAGGAGGGCCGTTCCGAAGGTAACAGCTCATGGTATTGGGTGGCTGAGGTATTGTACCGTGTGGGGCCGGTCAGTCAGTCAGTCAGTCAGTCAATCAGCGTGTAAGCGTCCAATGCTGGACATACGCCTCTCCAATTTTCCTCCAGTCCTCCCGGCCTTCAGCGGTACGGAACCACTGCTTTCCGCCGACGTACTTGATGTCGTTTTCCCGCCTGGCGGGTGGTCTTCCCACTCTCCGTTTTCCTGTCCACGGCCGCCAGTGTAGGACACGGTTACTCCAACGGTCGTCGTCTCTTCGGCTGACGTGCCCAGCCCATTGCCACTTGAGCTTAGCGACCCGGTATCCAATATCGACTACTTTAAAAGAATAGCCCCACTGCATCTCTCCCCGTGTATGTCGTAAAAGGCGACTAAGGTATATGACTCACTTCTTATATTACTAGGTAGGTGGTAGGGTTTAACCCGCCCGGGATGGTACCACCACACTGAATGAAAGGTCGGTCGAAACGGCTATGTAAATAGTTTCTTTTCCGTCCAGTTCAGTGTAGCCGGCGCGACCGAAGGGAAGCACTGACGTGGCACCAAGTTCGCCCGGTGTTATGGGCTGACATCACGGATGTTGTAGGTGATGTAGCCAACCGTGTCAGTTTCCATAAAAAAAAAAATAAGTCAAGAGAGGCCTGGACTGTATGCTCCGTCCATGCGATATCACCGACCAATACGAAGAAAATAATGAAGGAAGGAAATTCAGATTTAGATATTATTTTTGCCGCCATATCAGGTTCCATAAAAAAATTATTTATTATAAATTATCACTCTGAGTACAAAAAGAAATTACAGTTTAACACTTTCACTGACACAAAGATGTAAGATCATCTTTGACACATAAAATTTCATGATAGGACACATACAATTTCCATACAAACTCACACGCCGCCTGTTTGCCAGTTCGTCAGTTTTAGCTTGCTTAAGTTCACCGACCACAGACGTGGCGTCGTACAGTACACGACAAAGTAACCGCCTCTCGACGGAGTGTGAGTGAAAGTGTTAAAAACATGTATTTTTTTAATTGAAACCATTGATTTAATATATTACTAACGTAAGGACATGCCCATGCTAACTCAATAAATGTCCTCACTGAAGTTGTGGTCAAATTATTTCAATGATTGAAAACCATCATTGAAATGTTTTCAAACGTGTTTAAGGCAACCCAAACCCAAAATGTATTGAATATGTCGTCGGGTTAGTGCACAGATGTCGCATGTCCATTTTCGTCACTTTGGACTTAATGATGCAAAAAAAAATTTAAAGGCCAAAGTTTAGGTGCACAAATGTTGCAACTCCAACATTCCATCGTACAGACAGTATTCCTAAAGTGAAATTATGTTACAAGTTCATAAAATGCAAAACAAATGCTGCACAAATGTTGCATGTCCATATAACACATTTTTGCGCCTTAGTAGTACGAAAATGACATGATTTATTCAGTCCGATTAACAACTAAATGTTCTATCTAAATTAAACATAAAAATAAACTTAAAATTTTTTTTTCAAATTTTCCTGAACTGTCAAACATGCATCAAACATTCAAAATTGAATATCTCAGTTTGATTAAAATGGACATGCGACATTTGTGCACTAACCCGACGATGTATTTGAATGCATTTTGTATTTGCTCTCTCCGCTTGTACAGGTAAAATTAACTGGCGTTTTGTCATTCCCTGCAGCACTACCGATCGGTTGACTCAACTGTCATGTTTCCGTCCAACAGATCTGTCACAACAAGACTGGAGAGATCAACCCGGCCAAGATCCAGGCGCTCGTGGAAGCTTACGTTCGCAAACACCGCAAAAGAAATAAACTCACTCTGTAAAACCTAGTTTAATTCACAATCACTCGAGTTATATTTATTCACGTAAGGTCTGCACTAAGTATGGGCTAAAAGAGACGTTATTTAGTTTAATCTCTCTTTGATTCCTTAGTTAGAGAGAGATAAAACTAAATTATTGTCCTTTTTAATCAATATGTACTGCAGGCGTAAGAGTATTAAGTGTTAGAGCGTAAGGCCTGTAAGTAGTTGTGTACGTACGTGGTTTTTTTTTTAATTTTCACACAACGTAGATATGACAAAATGCGTTAGCATGATGCAAGGACAACCCCGTAGCGGAAATGTAACAATTGATGACTTGAATAAGAGATTTACTTTTTAGTTTGTAGTGACTGGGGAAGTTCATGAAATGAATTGCTATTTCCTTAAAATGTTGTCGAATAAGAATATTTTGAAAAAAAAAACAAGAAGAAAGTTTTGGCCCGCATTTGAAAGTTTCATGTATGTACTAATCTTCTAGATATCAGTATGTGTAAATTATTTTATACGTCAACCAGAGTAAGTAAGAAAATTAACAACTGCAATTTACAATCCTCGATAGAGGCATTCTCTATAGCTCGAATGCAGGCGGCCATTACACATCCAGCAACTGGGGGCATCAGACGTGGATAAACAGCAGGAATCAACATTAAAAAAAAAACTTTGGAGCACAGTTCTGTCTACGCTCCTATTGAGACATTATTTTAGAGTTTCGCCCCGAAAGCCAAGTAAAGGGCCCCAGAAAGAATAATGTATTATATATAAATTACGTTTTCCACATTATTTCGAAATTAATCTACCAATGGGTTGTGCATACACATTCGACAAGTTTTTTATGTTTCTTGCATTGTACTTTTTGGAAATCAATTATTGGGTATATCCCACGTTTTTTTTATTTCTAATTGTGCATGTAAGAACAGAAATTTGTGACTTAAAGTAATTTCTACATAAATATGTACAATTTATTCTCGAAAATTATTTTAATTTAAACTTGTGTATTGTATAGTGTATTGTATTGAGGTCGGAATAGACTCGTGCTTTCTCTGATTTTTTTTTTCGTTTATTTTATTATGCTAAAGTTTACTTAAAGTTAAAAAGTAAATTAAGTATTTTAAATCACAACTGTTTTATTTATAGATATAGATATGAGTTGGACGGGACTAGGACCCGTAGATTTATGTATTTATGTAATCGGAGTATAAGTTTCAATAAATAAAACTTAATTCAAAATATCCATGTGTGTGTCATTTTTTCAGCAAATGTGTGCAAAACTAATTTGGCTGTATCGTAGTACCTGTAGTACCTCGGCATTGTTTATTGTAT
Organism: Nematopogon swammerdamellus; assembly: GCA_946902875.1. Lineage (NCBI taxonomy): Eukaryota > Metazoa > Arthropoda > Insecta > Lepidoptera > Adelidae > Nematopogon > Nematopogon swammerdamellus. The sequence goes on from OX336345.1 coordinate 19,724,939, forward strand.
GATTTCATCCATAGGTAGGTAACCTTCGCTTGGACATGTCAGCCAGTTCTAAATTCAATGCGAAGAAGAACTGACAAACTTCGGAAGTCACAATGTTTTGTTAGTACCTTATAAGTATTATATTATAGTAATTTACAATAATTATCCCATACAATAACTCTCAATAGCTCACAAGATTAATATTCACAGCATAAACATGAATATTCAAGAATCTGACCACTCTGCCTATTTACATTACCTATATCTGGCGTATAGTGCCATCGTCAATTTTATTGTGATACTTCATATTATATCAAGTCAAATAAAAAACAATTAGTTTACGTTTATTAACATAGCACCCAGACTAGACAGACACGACGGTGTAGGCTTACCAAAGTTGAGGCTTAGTAATATGCTTTTTTATGGGCTGCTTCACTGTTCGGAACCGGTGTAAAACTGTAGATCCCTTCCCTTGCACTAGGTGCTAGGCTCAAATTGTAGCCAACTGGGTTGGTACCACCGTACTGGATGTAAGATGGCCGTATAGCAGCCTTGGCTGTGTTCTCAAGTCCAGTATAGCCAGCAAGCCAGCGAAGTCTCCGGTGTGGCACCTACCTTCTCGGAGGTGATATTGACTGGTCGAAGCATGTGCTTTGGCCCCTCCGAATCAGTCACCCATACCGGATTAGATAAAAAAATATTGTTAAGGGGATAAAACTGCTTCTGCCATATGTTGGTCATAATATGCAGTTGTATCCAGATGGATTAAAATACAGGAACTTTTAGTGAACTGCGCAATAGTATTGTCACATTGAAAATTCAAGATGCTCCATAATTAAAAAAACCGCATCCAAATCGGTCCATCCGTTTGGGAGCTACGATGTCACAGCAGACTGTCTTCCAGCGAGTGTATTTCCTGAATCCTTTAACCTGGGTGTCTTCAAGCGTCGTATTAACGGGCTAGACAGCCTAGCAACAGTCCGCAAATCTGCTGGCATGGCACCTAACTGAGCGTGGTTTCGCGAGGAGAGGTGATTTTGGCTCTGTCGACTGCACCATTGGTCCCTCGGCACAGCCACCCATGCTGGTTTACATAAATTTTTTTTTTAAAAGACACCCATTCACCCAAACACACATACACACACACACGTTAAACTTGTAACACCCCTCTTTTTTCGTCGGGGGTTAAAACGAAAGGAAATATAAAGTTAAATACAAAAAAGTCCCATAGTTTCAAGTCTCTTTATTGAAAAGTAAAATAACATTACACTATTCGCAGATCTATGAACAAGGGGACTACAAAAGCAATTGTATCAAATTACCAATCGAGCAGTAGGAACAAAAATGGCTTAAACTACGGCTTATTTAAATTTTTGGTTGTAACATACTAGGGATCCATCAGAGAGCATACTGTTTACTTTATGTCCTTTAGTAGATTTATTTATTCGACATTTATTGATCTGACAATCACTAAACATTTCCTTTAAATCTAATTTGTCTACTATGCAACACATGATTTTATTACATATATTATTCATTAATTGCATTTACAATACAATATTTGCTATCTCGAAAGTATGACAAAATATATCTTTAGAATCTTGTGAAAATTATCAACTAATATTTTTGAAAAAAGCTCAAATCGTTTGCATCTTGTCTCTACACAGTATGAAAACTATACAATCAGTTAAGTATAAAAACGTAATCTCTAATAAAAATGATACCTATATTCGAGCGTCAAATTCATACATTGTCGCGACACTCAAAAGTTGTCGGTGTACAATCTGTGACCCCAGAATTTGTGTGCAATATTTCTTTCGTAAAGTTTGAATAGAAGCGATGATGCAATTGGGCCTTGATAATGGCAGATTCAATTTTTATTAACATAAATATTGTGTACATTCGTACAAAAGATTATAACTTTTGGAAGTGTCTTATTCGTAGGTATACCTGCATGCAGGTATACCTGTCCGATCGGGAATGTCTATTCGTAGGTATACCTACGAATTGCCCTGTCCGATCGGGAATGTCTATTCGTAGGTAAACCTGCATGCAGGTATGCAAACTGCACTATGGGAGTTTTCAACGAAACGTAACAAAAACGACATGCGCCGCCTCAACATTAGGTTAGGGTAAGATTATAGATAGCGACGCATCTTCTGTAATTTAACCCTGGTTATTTTTTTTTTAAACCAACTCGCATAGTGCAGTTCGTACCTACGAATACCTCATACCTGCGAATAGCACTGCCCCGCCTGGTAGGTCTATTCGTAGGAAATCAAATAGGACACTCCCAGTTCTTAGTTAATAATCTCTGTTTGGCGTACCTACAATAAATAGCCCTGCCCATAACTTTTATCTTTCGCTCTCATACGGCCACAAATTCTGGTGGACCAGAATACACATTACACACACGACAGTAGCGTCTAAGTGGCGACGGCGAAGCCGACACGCCTGTTACCCATGTCGAACTCTGTGTAGTACTTTCCGATGAACACATCTCCGAGGATCCAGATGGGGCCGTGAGGTGGGGGGATGTCGATGCCCATGAAGCCGGACAGGCAAATGGTCTTGCCAAACTGCGAGATCTGTCAATTGCATCAATATGTATTTCATTTATACTGTTTAATTAGTATTTATTTAGAATATAATATACTTGAAATAAAATGAAAATATACTTTATTGTACACCATTATATTCAATAAACTTATATGTATGTATTAATAAGTATTCTTATTATTATTTTTATCTCCAATTGTCACGCAACTGTTTTGCTACTACCTACTTACATTCCACTATATTATCGAATCTCAAACATCCAAAGGTTGACTGTAAGAAATCTCTGTAAGGGATAAGTCCGCCTTTGCACCTTATGTAAACTTTCCAATGTATTTGTTACTGTTTAATGTTTACTGGAGCAATAAAGAATTTTCTATCTATCTATAAACTCCCACATTGATTGACTCCCCAAACACAAACACCTTCAAAAACCGATTAGATAAATACGTGAAAAGTGCATCAACAAACAAATAGCATCAGTGCCCAAGAACGAAAACTAAAAACAAAACAAGAAAAACATAATCATTCATTATCTGAAGAAAAAAAAACTGATATGAACACATCAGCTACAGCTGCTTGTTCATTTAATAAATAAATATAACATTAATAAATAAATAAATTTTATAAAAGGGTCACAAAGGCGAGTTTAATGCCTTGCGGCATTCTTTACTAACTAACCTTTGGGATGTGGAAAACACGTAGGGGCGGACAATGCAGTACCAAAGAGTGGACAGTAGTATGAAATATAAATACAAGGACAAGGAAATAAGGACAAGACAACTATCAAGCAGCAAGTAAGGCACGAAGAACCCACCTGCTGCATGACTAGGTGGGAGGACTGCGCCAAGGTGAGAAGTGGCTAGCCTGTTATCCTTTAGCGCAGTATCTTGTCCTTATCCCATAGTCGCCTCTTACGACATGCACGGGGAGAGATGCAGTGGGGCTATTCTCTTTAAGTACCGGCCTCACACGATATTATTTTATCTTCAATTCTCACGCTGAACTGTTTTGCTATTACCTACTTACATTCCACTATATTAATCGAATCTCAAACATCCAAAGATTGACTGTAAGAAATCTCTGTAAGGGATAAGTCCGCCTTTGCACCTTATGTAAATTTTCAAAGCATTTTCTATCTGTCTATCTATCAACTCTTATATAAGGTGTTTCATTAGTAGGTAACGATACGCTAAGGGGTGTATGTGTATCAGATACTGATCACGTTCCCATACCTATTTTTTTTTACGATATTAAAAACCTACTCACTCCTCAAATTTAATATGTGAAGTGCGCGTATTTCACCTTAATAAGTATGTTTTTTATATTGTAAGAAAGAATTGGTATGGGAACGTGATCAGTATCTGATACACATACACCCCTTAGCGTAAAGTTACCTACTATTGAAAGACCTTATATACTATACACACATACTTGCATACATACTTGCTGGCAGCTTTCAGCTGATACGTGATAGATCACTCCATGGATCTTGTCTTTTGGTTTGATCAATTTTAATCTCTATTATCTATTACATAAAGCATAAACTCCTGACAACTCAACAATAAACTCCATGACTCCCTTCTTATATTACTAGGTGGTAGGGTTTAACCCGGCCGGGTTGGTACCACCGCACTGAATGAAAGGTCGGTCGAAACGGCTATGTAAATAGTTTGTGTTTTCCGTCCAGTTCAGTGTAGCCGGCACGACCGAAGGGAAGCGCTGACGTGGCACCAAGTTCATCCGGTGTTATGGGCTGACATCCATCACGGATGTTGTAGGTAGGTGATGTAGCCAACCGTGTCAGGTCAGGTCAACAAGTTTCGTGTAACAGATTCTACAGTTAACCTTAGAAACATAGAAATATAGGCGAAAAACAGGAGTTTTTTTTGTTCGGAGAACTGGTGACTTGTTGAACCATTCTGAATACGTTTGTGTCAATATTGTTGAGGCGGCCAAACAAAGGTTTTTACAAAATAATTTCAACTACAGTAGGCGCTCGGTAATCCGGCACCCAAATTTTTTCGCCTATGCCGGATTGCTGGAACTGTCGGATTATTAGATTTGTATGGGATATAAAACATTTATGTATGTACATATGTGGCACACTGCGCGCACACACTACGTAATTCAACAAAAAAAAAAACAGAGACGTAGTTTCGCTGTCAAGGTCGGGGCCGGACTGAGCGCGAGAGTAAATTTAGCTATGCTCACCCGAATCCCCCGCTCTATAATCCGGCAGTAGTGCCGGATTATAGAGCGGGTCAGCTGAGGCTAAAAATGCCGGACTACTGGGCGTGCCGGACTGTCGAGAGCCGGATTACCGAGCGCCTACTGTATTAAAATTATTACAATTGCCACATTTTAGTATAAGTATTGTATTTTTCCATTGAGATTCTGATGTTCGGTCAAAAAAAGTAATTATTCTGATTGGATTATTTTATTTCGCACTAGGAAAGATTGCTATTTATTGCATAAACCCATATCTGGCTGGCCCGGTGACCTTAACATTGTGCGTTCTTTATGGCGAAATAAACAAGTGAATGTCACGCCTCGGTAGCTCAGTGGTGCGGTCGGTCGACTGTTATTAAGCAAGCCTGGGGCCGTATTCTCTAACGTCCTACCGTCACGTCGGTGACGCTGACTAGTTATGTCTCTGTCTAATTATATGAACTAGACAGACATAACTAGTCAGCGTCACCGACCTTCATTTCTTGTTTCTTGTCGTGTACCGTGTTCTTTCAATTTGTGTGCAATAAAGAGGTTCTATTCTATTCTAAAAATATGTTCAAATATTTCGTACAGGGAAATAGTACGAACCAATTATGGCAACACAGAGCTCAGGTTAGCCAACTTGATGGCTAGAGGTAAAATAACTGTGTACGGTCTATAGTTCACCCGGTGTTATGGGCTGGGCTGACATCACGGATGTTGTAGGTGATGTAGCCAACCGTGTCAGTTTCCATAAATTAAAAAAAAAAAAAAGCGAATGTTTAATGATTCACCCTCAGAACGTAGTCGACACCCTCCAGCTGGAACTGTTTGCCCCCGATGGCGAAGTTGATCTTGGGCAGGCTGGGAATCAGCGTGCAGTCCACCATGTACTGGCCGCTGACGATGGGCGTCGCTCCGATCGCCTGGTTGATGCCCTCGACCTCGGCGGTGGGCCCGGCAATCAGGGAGGTGCCCGTGTCGGCGATCGCTTCGCAGCCCTGTTTTAGTTTAATAATAACGTAAATGCATTATATTTTGATAAAATGTCACATCGACAAAAAAATATTTATGGCCGTAAAAATGTTATTACACCATTTCTATCTGAAAAATTATATTATGTCTAGCATTTCGTTATTTCCCAACTAACAATTTAATGTCGTTCAATAGTTAAGTAAACGTTATCTTATTACCTTGAGGTGAAAATAAGAGTAATGTTGTAAAACTGGAAAAAAAAAAAGTTTGTCAGATGCATTCATATAAGCCAGCCGTTCCCAAAAAGTGGTACGCGTACGTTTACCTTTACAAATAGTAAAGAGAAAGGGGCCCATTTATTAAGAGCCTTTGTCAAACTTTGATACATAACTTGTATCAACTTAATTATATTAGTGCATTAAACATAAAACAATGTAGTAAAATGGTAAAAAAAAATTATACAGTCAAACCCGCTTAATACGATCTCCCGCATAATACGATCTTTTGTGCTGGTCCCTTCATTTTACGAACAAATTTTTTCCGCTTGTGTGTACTTGCATGATTTTAACTCTTCCCGCTTGAGACGATTTCCCGCTTAAGACGATTTCCCGCTTAAGACAATTTTTGAGCTCATCCCCTTGAGAATCGTATTAAACGGGTTTTACTGTATAACTAGTAAGATACTTTTTTTTTAAAACTAGCCATTCCTGGCTATGCCAGCCCCATAGTAACTATATTGATATTTTAATGTACTTCAGCACGATTCAATGCCTGTGACTTTACAAAAAAACTTAGTATGGATTCAAACTCCTCCCCCTGAGCTCGCCCCAAGGCTTCATGTACTTTAAAAAAACAGGTTGAGTCTGTCAGTTCTTAAGTCTCTCAATAGGAAGGTGTGGATCTAAGCTTGCGATGGCTTCACCGAACATATCCGGGCCCATCGGCAGTACAGGAGGGTATTAATCGAGGCCGGGACTAGCGAGTGGCCACTCTAAATTTCCCGCGCATGCTTCACGTTTCGGCTCGCTTCAAGCCCTCGTCAGCTAGTCTGCGTTGACTAGGACGCGGGGAAACCACCAGTCCCGCTCTCGACCTCCCTCTCTATACCGTTCTGACAATCCGGTCTACTAAGTTGCAGTACTTGTTATTATTATGTTTGATGTTGTGGTCATTCGGTATGATACGGTCCATGAATACACAGACAATACGAACGTACTTTCGAGCAGAACTTCTTATTGCCAATGGTGACCATGTTCATGCGGAACTGCCAGTAGTTGGGTTTGTCGACGGGCACGTATGTGAAGCTGCCTTTGTAGTGCGCCGGGTCGGAGCCCCCCAGGATGATCTCACCGCCCTGCGCCGCCGCCGGGTCCCTGCCGCCCACAGAACATGTCGAACCATATATTTTTAATTAGAAAAATGCAAATCGAAAATCTTTGGAAAAAATACATCCCGACCAGGATTTGAACCTGGGTCTAATAATAAGGTTCAATATGGAACCGTGCAAGTTGGACTGATCGCAAAAATTATGCGACATATTTAATAATAAATTATTTTTGGTCTTTGTACTTAATGTAATAGTAATAAAGTATGCGAAAATAATTTATTTTAACTCTAAATTCAAAGAATGCGTGAAATCAAATGTAAACTGACAGCACTTCAGTAATCAAATGCAGTGCATCATACATTCATTGAAAAATACCTCATCACTGCGGAAAGGTGCAAAAAGCACTAAACAATTTAATATGTTATGAGACCGTACTTATTAGAGTTCCGTATCCGGTACGGGACCCTATTACTCAGCCTACGCCGTCCGTCGGTCTGTCTGTCCGTCCGTCCGTCTGTCTGTCTGTCTGTCCGTCCGTCCGTCCGTCCGTCTGTCTGTCCGTCCATCCGTCTGTCTGTCCGAGGGCTGTATCTCTTTAACCATAATAGGTAGCCCGTTGAAATTTTCACAGAATATTTTTTTTCCAGGTTTAATCTGCGATCAGTCATCAACTATGAGCAGATGGGTGGAGTGTTGGTTTGTCGCTCGGAGCTGATGATGCCATGAGCATCTCTCCTCTTGAATGATGCTAGGGATATTTTTAATTCCCTAGTTCCATTATGTCGCGCCTTTTTAGACGTCTGACATAGTCCGGCATGGTCAGTTGGACAGCTAGCTGGTTCGGGTGGTGTTCCAATCGGGATCTGTACTTCGTCGCCATCGATTTGATCTCTTCCTTTATTGTGGGCACATTGAGTAGGCTATGCATCTCTTCATTTTGAATGAACCAGGGTGCATTGGAGATTTCCTTCAGTATGTAGTTTTGTACCCTTTGTATGCAGCAGATATTTGACTCACTAGCAGAGCTCCACAGCTGTATGCCGTACGTCCATATCGGCTTGAGCACTGTGTTGTAAACTAGTAACTTATTGTCAGTAGACAATCTGGAGTTCCTTCCCAGCAGCCAGTAGAGACTTCTGTACTTGATGTTTATTGCATCTCTCTTTGTTTGAATGTGCTTCTTCCAGGTCAGTCTACGGTCTATGTGCATTCCTAGATATTTCACTGTATCGCTGTGGGGTAGTACACAATCACCTAGTTTCACTGGAGGACAATTTTCTTTTCTCAGTGAGAAGGTTACGTGGACAGACTTTGTGGTGCTCGCTTTTATTCTCCATCTCCGAAGCCATGCATCTATTTTGTCGAGTCCATGCTGTAATGAAGCAGATGCTTTTTCTGGATCTTTGTTGGATGCCATGGCTGCTGTGTCATCTGCATATGTTGCAATTGTTACCTCGGGACACTGTGGGAGGTCAGACGTGAAAATTGTGTACAATACAGGTCCCAAAACTGATCCCTGGGGAACTCCTGCTTGTATATTGTGAAAGTGTGAGGTACAATCTCCTTCTTTAACCTGAAACAATCTCGCCGACAGGTATGATTCCAGTATTCCATAGAATGAGTGTGGCAGAAGTGTTTTTATTTTATACAGCAGGCCTTTGTGCCAGACCCTATCGAAAGCTTGCTGCACGTCTATACTATTATCAAAACAAACGTGCAGCTCGCACAACAAAGTTTTATGGCTTAGTGAACGGAGATTCCCTTTACTAAGCCATAAAACTTTATTATGCGAACTGCACGTTTGTTTTGATTTGAGAATAGGAAGGCTGATGAGCAATATTCTTTATTTTCAAGGGATTTCCTTATCACACTGCAGACTCTGTGAACTTGCTCTACTGTTGCATGCTTTTGTCTAAATCCAAACTGGTGTTGAGGTATTCAATCAGGTTGATATATTTCACAGAATATGTGTTATTTATTATGGCCGATATAACAACAAATAATAAAAATAAGAAAAAGTAAAACATTCACGGGGTTCTCATAGAAGAAACCAAAAAATGTGCACGACATCTACCGAATAGATTATGAAGCATTTTAACTAATCATGACATTTAACTAATGTGAAGCATTTCATAACACGCCATCTAGATGGCGTGAGTGGCGCTAGCTATGACCTCAACCTGACTCAAAACGTCACAGCGCTGGCAATGCTTTTGTTTATATTCTCAAACAACATTTTCGTTAGGTTCCGCTTGTGAGCGAGATAGATATACTATTAGTATGCGCCTGTGAGAGTTAGATCTGAACTGCTTTACGATATGGAGCTCCCGTGTTTCTGCGTACGTAAAACAAGGTCACGTGGTGCGTGCGGGCGCGGTACCATTTGAATATATGAGATTGTTTTACACTTAGTAACTATTAAGTAATCTGTGGTTTTACTATGATATGATGTACTAGATCAGTGGTTCTTAAACTTTTTTAGCTGACGGCGCCCTTAACCCGTTCAAGAAATTGTGCGGCACACCGCTTCAATATTCGGTTGGTGTCTTTCATAGGCATCATATCTGAACTGTGATAAACTAAGCATGCAAATATGTAAATCAAGTAATATTTTCGAAAGGAATAAAAAACACAATTTTGCGATGCGTAAAAGTTACGCATCGAAATGTAAATGTTTTATTATTATTTCGATTAAGTATGTAGATAGGTACATTACTTTTATACTTATTTTGAATTTAATTATTTACTACTAGTGAGTGGCTCTGTGAGCTGTAGACCTCGCGAGTCTGTTTTTGCATAGCTTAAAACTGAATAAATGTTCACCGGCGCACCTCAACCCCCATGGCTCAGCGATTTTGAAAAATTACCAAAAACTTGTTGAGAAACAGCCGGACATCCGGACATACGTACGCATTTTTGCCCAAGCTGAAACGGAGACGCTTCGCTTGCGCTTCGCGCTCGCTCGGTCAAATAATGTCCACTTTTTCGCGGCACCCCTGGCGTAGGTTCGCGGCACCCCGGGGTGCCGCGGCACCCAGTTTGCGAATCACTGTACTAGATATACGGTTTGTGACGTTTTGGCTATGGAACGTTAAAATTAGGTATATTTTTCTAATTTTTAAGTTCGACTCAAGAATAATGTATAATTGGCATATGTATGTATGTATGTATAATTGGCGAATTTAAAATGCAATAAATTAGTTTTAAGTCCCGCACTCATGTTAAATTATGAAATCGGCTTACCGGTGGTGCGATGATGGCGAGCGCATCGCTGCAGCTCGACGTTTCGAGTCCCCTATGGGACCCGTTCTCAAGAGGACGGGCTAGCTCCTCCGGCAGCCAGCACGTCATTGACAGGAGCCCGCCTGCTTCTCAAATTGTAGTGGTGGGTAGGTATAACTTCCGGATTCGCTGCGTTCTTTGCCTTTTCGGACCTACAGAAATTGCTGACGGTGTCGAGCTCTAGGAAGTTGTCGCTTCGTTCTGTGTTCACTGCAGCGTATCTTTCAAGATCTCGCCGATATGGAAGTCGGTACTGGCAGGAGCTGCAGCGATGCGCTCGCCATCATCGCACCGGTAAGCCGAGTTCATAATATGCAATAATTAGTTTCTTAGACTCAGCCTACCCGACCATTATGGCCACTGCATGTCCCCGGCAGCGGCGATTCCTTTAAGTTGGCTAGGTTGGCCCCGCCAAACCAAATAAAATGAATGCCAACATTAATATTGAAGTATTAAGCAAAAACAAATGTGAAAAAATTTCGGGGTTACATTATTTTTATTATATGACCCACAATGAATAAGCTAAAACGTCAATCCAGTTACATAATTTGAAATTTCGCGCGCGTCACACGCGGCGAATGACGCCACATCAAGGCATTCATTGCCCGGTTGGCTACATTTGAAGCACCATCGTATTCCATACAAGCGGCCGATGTCCACCCGTCCCGCTGATCAGCCTTTCGAATTGGCGCAGCGGGGAGCACATTTAGCGAGCGACTAGCGAGCTAGGCTAGGTGTGCTGTGTGTGCGTGTGTGTGCGCGCTGCTGCGGCAGCGTATGCGTGAGAGTGTGCCGCCTCCTGGAAGAACTCGGCTGGTTGGAGTATGCGCAAAAGGCCTGCACAAGAGCGGGCTTAGGCGCGGAGAACGAGTCCGAACAACAAGAGCGTTTGCGTGACTACTTTGTAAACAAAATTTCACGAGTTGATAGCTGTATTTATTCCGTTATTATTTATTGGTAATAATGGCAAACTCCAGTGCGAAATCTATAATAGAAGATTTTTTGGAAAAACCGTTCTCAATGAGGACTTCTGAACATCTTTTAATTGTTCAAAACGGTCACCCTCGCCCAAGTTTGTGGAATTTAAAGTCTGTTATAAGTTATGTTATAATATAAAGACAGCAAAAGGGAATATATGGCTTCCAAACCTCATTATGGTAGAAAGAAATTAACGCGTAAGTTATGAAATGATAAAAAAAAATCCTTAGCCAGAGCCAACCCAATACTCAGCACCAGGAATCGCTACTGTCCCGGATATAACAATATGTCACCTGTTCAGATAGAAAGAGAAGACGGGCTGCTGGATCAGTCCCTGAGCGATCATGTTGTCCATGACCGGAGTGACTCCATCCACGGAGATGGAACTGAATGCCATGCCGAGAATGCCGTCGAACTTGGCAGCAACGAACGCGAGTCCCGGCTCGCTGAGCGCCTCCGCAAACGTCTGCGACTTCACTATGATACCTCCCACCTGCGCAATGTGTCTTGTGAAAGGATAAGCATGTTGCAAGTGCGCACGGTGTTGCAGTTGCCCCCGTAATATTTTTAACTGACATAAGGGGGTTATTCTATATGTGAAACTAAACAACTCCTGTGAAGAAAAAATTTTTTTTGTAACAAAAAAAAATTATTTTTTCCATACAAATTTCAAATACCTATTCTCAAAATGTTTGGAGAAAAAAAAATTTTTTTTTTCTTGAAATAAAAAAGTCGTAGAACAAAAGTTGTTCTATTTCACGTACAGAATGACCCCCTTTCGGGTTTTACGGTTAGGGTTGCAACACCGTGTATAATCTGTACCCTTGTTGTTGTTGTTTGGTTTGGGGTTGGCTCTAGGCCTGCAAACAAATCCCGCTTGGTTGGGGACCTTCGTGCAAAACCCCGCAATCTCCAGCTAACCTAATCTACACCGCTACGCCGTGTTCTCCGCATAATTTTGTATGGAGAAACGAAGTTCGCAAATCTATCACTAGAGGCGCTGCTCCGTTTCTCCATACAAAATGATGCGGAGAACACGGCGTAGCGTAGTACGCGGTGTTGGTTAAATCTCGTGATAAGGGTACAGAGGGTAATACAGATAGTTCAATCCACCAAGACGCGCCCCACTACTTTTTGTGTGGGGAGGTCGCGCGGTGCGTGCGGGGTGCGGAGGGTTTGACCCGAGCCTCAGTCACGAGTCGAACGCGGCTCGATGCACATGAGTAGTTTAGTCTGCGCTGCGTCAATTCTTGACCCGCCACGAGAGTTGCTCTACTAATTTTTAATTTTTTTTTTTATATCTCGGAAATCTCAGCACTTGAATAAATTATACAATTAAAGTAGAGCATCTTTCCAGTTGATCCACGACGCTCTCTCGCGATGACAGGAACTGCTGTTACCGGAACTTTTTCGATTGGCCAATTCATCTAAGTTTGTGTGAACTCATAATGGTAGTACTAGCAGTAGGTTGCACACTTGCACTGTAAGCGATTAGGAGGAAGGGTGGGGCGCGTCTTCGTGGATTGAACTAACTGTAAGCCTAAACCGGAACAACATAAGAGTCCTAACAAGGACCCTAACAGGACACTGCAGACTAAATAAATACCTACACCAAATGGGCCTTAGCGACACACCGGTGCGCAGGTTCTGTATAAAAGAGGATACACACCCTTTGTGAATGTGAACAGCTTATTCACAGTAGAAGTTGTATTCTTGGGGGTTATATTTTTAACCCATTCCAAACACATGCACTCAACGCCCATACATATAAATCGGTTCATAGCGGAAATCGGACTTGGGGGTGAGCTATGAACTTATAAGATGATCTCTTATAAGTTCATAGCTCACCCCTATAGATCTTCCTAGATTGCAGTGATAACAGGGCTCGGGGGCCCTAACTCTCACACTTTACATCATAATCATATATCTGAGGGACGGTAATGAACAGTGATCGGTGTAGGTAGTGCTATTCCCGGGATTTGGTGACCGTTATCTTAACATGGATATTCCTTAACGTAAGTTACCTCGTCCACCTTAGATTTTGTTTCTGTGAACACATGTTGTTGATTTTCAATATCTGCGAATAAATATTGCTGTCTTTTGAATGTGTGTTTTGTTCTTATCTTCATTATTTAATCATATTCATATTTCACAAATTATTATAATTAAAACATTTTTCTTTTATGGAAACTGACACGGTTGGCTACATCACCTACAACATCCGCGATGTCAGCCCATAACACCGGGTGACCGACCTAGGTGCCCCGGATCCCGCGATCATCAATCCCGGAATCCCGGTGCCATGCCCACATTAACATCATCATTCATGTTCATTGACCCCAAATGGCACTACCTACGCCGATCACTGGTAATGGAGGAGAAACACTGACGTTAACAGAGTCGGTGGAGAGGAATCCAGAGAGACTGCCGGAGCCGTACTGGATGGCGAACTCGGTGCCGTTCTTCTCGTATGTCGTAGACTTTGTGTTGTCATATTTGTTGTGCAGAACTACGGACAAGAACATTTTCAATATAAAAAAAAACATACTTTATTCAATATCTGTATTGCGTAGAAATAAGGTGCTTTGTTATTTATGTCACAAATTTCGGGAGGGTTACATACACACTCAAATAAACACTTTAAGTAAGAAAAAAAAACATATGTTTATAGGAGCATTTTTTCTCCTAACAAAAAAATAAAATCAAATAAGTAGCTGTAAAAAAAACCAATCATAGTGACCTTGTGACTTACTTACAACAAACAGCTGTTCTGCGTTTGAACATAGTACGATCATTGACCCCGTACAATGCAAGTTACCTACTGTTACACACAGGTTAATGTTTAGGTAGCAAACATGATTTGTTAAATTTCTCGAAAAGTAATGCTAAAAACATATAATTTTTTTTGCGTAACATGTTTATTTGAGTGTCTATGTAACCCTCCCGAAATTTTTGACATAACTAACGAAGCACCTTTTTATGACCATAGGTCATACATAAAGCAAAAAACCAGTGATTCCTTGACTAATTTGAAGTCTAAAATGTGCAGTAAAGTTTTGTGAGATGTGCCTTAATTAAGGAGTTATTAATTAAATTAGTTTTCGCACGCAAAATACTACGGTAGTGCGACCGACCCGATGCTCGCTACATTGCGACGTTACCGCTTCGTTCTGTGCATTGTCGACGCCCGCACATGTTCATCGGTCTATTCACACAGGAGCATTTCGTAAATGGAGTGTCTTTATTTAGTTTAGTATGTAAAAAAAAAGTTCACCGTAGAACCAAATGTCATCTAACTTTTTTGCTCCAAATAGGCTCAGGAGTATCTGGTTTGCTTTATGACCTACTAGCTTTTGCCTGCAGCTTCGCTCGCTGTAGACTCGATTTAAATTCAAATCTGATTTAAATTCAAATATGATTTAAATTCAAATATGATTTCTCTCCCTCTCCCTCTCTCCCTCCCTTACTTCCACCAACCTTCCTCCCTTACTCCCCCCCTCCACCCTTACTTCCCCCACCCCTCCTCCCTTACTTTCCCTCACCCCTTCTCCCTTACTGCCCCCACTCCCTACCCTCCCTTCCTACCAAAAACGGGATGTACGGAAACCTCTTTACGCGAGCTCGACTCGAACATGACCACTTTTTTTTTTATTATGTTACCATGGGGTATACACTTAATTTACAGGAAAACCTAAACGAAAATCCTAAGCCTTCTAGTTCTCACAGAAAACGGGATGGTATGGAACCCTCTTTACGCGAGCTCGACTCGAACTTGACCACTTTTTTAAATTATGTTACAAAATTATGTTACTCCGGGATATAATACACAACCCCTATACGAAGTTTCGTCAAAATCCGTCCAGCCGTTCAGGCGTGAAAGAGGAACAAACAAACAAATATACTTTCGCATTTATGATATTAGTGAGATGGTCATAAAACGGCCTGTATAAGTATATCCCCATTTATAAAATTATACGCACTACAGATCGTTCACAGTTATTTTACCTCTGAGATATGTCATTGTATCTTCCGCTAGGTTGGCACCACTTGCTGTCACTAGTACTACGGTCCTAAAAAGGGTTACTTGCTATTAATATTTTACCTGTGGTAGTGGAAATTATGTATAAGTACCTGTTGTACTTGTAGTGATAAGTCCACCTTTGCGCACTCCTGCATTTCTTGTTTCTTGTCGTGTGCTGTTCTTCTTTAAATTTGTGTGCAATAAAGAGTTTCTATTCTATTCTATTCTAAAAATGTATTCAAATATTTCGTACAGGGAAATAGTACGAACCAATTATGGCAGCACAGAGCTCAGGTTAACCAACTTGATGGCTAGAGGTAAAATAACTGTGAACGGTCTATAATTTCGATTGTCCCGATTCGCTCGATCAAATCGGTCTGCGCGTACTATCTCGTATGACCAGCCTCTGTACCGGCGTTACTCACTCGCCGATGTGAGTACGAGAAACGATCTCACTCAACCAATCAGAAGGCGTTCGGTGAGGCATCCGGCCCGGCTATTGGTTGAAATATGCGATTAGTTAGCGAGTGAGTTAACGCCGGTAGACCCCCAGGAGTACGCAACAGTTTCACGTAGGACTCTGTCGCACCAATGCTGGTGTGCGTTAGAATGTTACGCCACACGTTTAAAGCTGGGACTCCACAGCGGCGCACGGATGTGCACGCACACGCATGGCCTAGCCAAGCACACGGATGCGCGTGTACGTGAGCGACTCCACAGCCAGCTATGCCGAGCCACGCGCTTCATTTGTTGGAACATTTCAAACGAAGCGGACGTGCCTACTGGCGTACTACCTATGGCGGAGGCGGCGCAAGCGTTGATTTTGCGTTGAAGCGGGTGGAGGGGAGCGAGCTGCGTGGGTCTGGCTTCGCTCGCCTAGCACAGCCAAACACACGCGTAGCCGTGGGTGTGACGTCACACATCCACGCAGCTGCACGCAGCTCGCAGTGGAGACGCCTCCATATAAATCCATAGGAGCGAATCTAGACACACGTGCGCAGCGTGGCCGTGCGCCGCAGTGGAGTCCCCGCTTAAGGTGGAAATAAGACTCAAAAGGTCAACTTTAAACGAAATTATTGAGCTATTGGTAAAGATAAAAAATCTGTAAAAAATATATGTTATGTATTGATCTTTAATTAACAAACATAGCGAAAAAAAATGTATTTTACTACTTTGGAAAGGTGTTTAAATAAATCTCCAAAAAATAACGAAAGTACGAAAATTGTACATACTTTCAAGTTAAATTATCTTGAGAAACATCAATTGTTTCGATACAAGACCCTAATAGAAATATAGATAATATTTTTCCCTACAATCGTAGCGAAAAAAATATTGTTTTCCATCTTTCCAGAACGTGAAATTTAATATATAGTGTCATTTTCGCGCAAACGTTCTTCGTCGGCGCGAAGTATCAGCCACCGCACGAGTAGAACGAATCTCGCACCTATTACATCTGCATACGGTTCGTGTTTCAATCATCAGTGCTCGGGTTGCACGGTTTGAGTCTTATTTCCGCCTTAATATTACCATCGGTGACGTTGATAAGTTTTTTCTTGATATGATTTTTCTCTCCATTTGCATATAAGAGGCTAGTAAAAGAGAGAGAGAGAGGTGGTGATATGATGCGTAAAGGAGTAATTAGAGATGACAAGGCCTATTGTAAGCCTGTAATAAGACCCTTCATCCGACTGAAGAAGGGAGCGAGAATATAGACTGTTGTGTATAATAAAAACGGGGTTTGCTAATGAGCAATCTCCGAGCAAGAGTTGGACTCCATACACACCAACTGATAATGTCGGCAGTAAAAAAAAAAAAAAGTTTTATGTACTATTAAAAATGTAACACATTTACTGAAGGTCCCGAGATGACCATGAGTAAAGCCGTAAATTTTTAATAACATTTGAAAATCACGGTAATAAGAAAACCCATATTATGTAGTAGATAATATGTACTATGGTTTATGCCGGTACTTAAAAAGCATAGCCCCACTGCATCTCTCCCCGTGCATGTCGTAAAGGGCAACTAAGGGATAAGGACAAGATGCCGTGCTAAAGGGCGACAGGATAGCCACCTCTCACCTTGGAACGCTTCTTCCACCGAGTCATGCAGCGGACGGGTCTTCGTGCCTTGCTACTTGATAGTTATCTTACTTGTCCGAATACTTTGCTAAACGCGGCGTTGATCGGTGTTGTGCTGTAATTTACAAGAGTACCATGCAGCACAACTCCAATTACTCTGCTTACCCCGATGTGATATGTATGTATGTATGTTTACATTGTAGGTATCAATATTGAAAATAATTTACGTTGCAGCACACAAGAGGAAAATATGAGCCAATTCATTAATTGGACAATATAAGGGGAATAATTTTCTGCTATACGTAATTAGTACACATGATAACAAATAAATACAGTATCAGCATTCTCAGTATACTGTTATTGTTACCCAAACGCAAAATTGGATAAAAATGTTTACAGTTAACATATTACAAAAATCTTTAGTTTTGTTTAAACAAGCTACTGTGATATACAATTTTACCAGTAATAAATGAGGGAACATTTTAAATACAATGATTTGCTGCTCTGTGACTTTTTTTTAATGTAATCTGGTATGGGTCGAGTGGTCTGGGCGTCGGCTTCTCTTGCGAGAGGTCCGAGGTTCGAATCCAACCGGCGGCGCATGTATCAAAGAGTTTTTTTCTGATTTGAAACAATTCGGATTCCATGTAAAAATGTAGGTCCACCTAGGTAGGTTGACTGGAGGGAATTGCCTAAGGCAATAAGTCCGCCCTTGCCACACATTAAGGTGCGTACAGACATCGCGAGGCATGCGGCGCGAATGGTTCGTCACGCATGCCTCGGGCTGTGTGGACGTGAGTGCTCACTGTGAGCATTCGCCGCGTACGCTCGTTGCGAGGCTGCCTCAGTGCGAGCCGTGCGTTCCGTGTGGACGGCGCACGCAACACAATAACCGTTGGACTACCAGCGAAGTCGCTCTAGGGGCCTATAGACCTTTCACGGGACCAGATACTTCAAATGCATTTTTTTTGGCTAAAATTAGAACAAAAGAAATCAGACTAGGATCATACCATTGCAAAAGGGTCATTCTGTCTTATTTTGCGTTCGCCGGAAGTTCTGAATATAGAAAATCGATAAAATCAAGAAAATGTTTAGGAGGCACCTATGCCTCTTACAGCACTGAATAAGAGGTACAGTTTATGTTAAAGCTAGTGATGTGCTTAAATAAAGAGGCAAAGGTATCGATAGAACAAAATCCTTTTTATTTCAGCAAGTATTAAATTTATTTATGACTGTCATACTACAGAACTAGTAACTAGGGCTTGCGTATATTTCAGGGTTTCCTTCTTCTTCTAAAGGTATTTTACGGCGTTTGGGGGTCACTTCTAAATTGTCAAGACATCCGCTTGCTGTAGCTAATGTGGGAGGATGTATTGAATAAATATCCTGTAGTATTTTCATTTTACTTCGGCCACTAGAAGACGGCTGAATTTTAGAATTCGCAGACACTCTTTGGTAAACACGGAAATATTTTGAAATTGAGGTGTTCTCCTCTGCCTCACTTGTATTTTGTGCTAAATGCAGCATTCTCCTACATATTTTGCTTCCACGAAATAATTTTCACGCAACCGAACTCATCACTTCATTAGACAAACTGCAATTTACGTGCTTTTCTTATAGACGTACGCGCATCACTGGTTCACAGGTCAAGTATGAAATATACTAACAGGTGCGGGAGGGGGCGGATAAGCCCACACGCTCTATTTGAGGCGTATAGACCCCGCAACCGCACTGAATGATTTTTTTTCCCTTGCAGTGCGATGAAAGGTCTAAAGACCTCTCGCACATTTTTAGGTACCCACTAGTGCTACGTGAAAATAGAAACCCAATCATATATTTATCTCTTTTACACGTGTAAAAATCTAGTAGGTACGAGTTCCGCACCAGAGCGGGACGAAGGCATTTTCTCCCGCACAGCGCGCGAATACACACAGGTGGTCCTTAGACCTCTTATCGCAGTGAGCGTGTTAATAACAAATAGTCTGTGAAAATTTCAACGGGTTACCTATTACGGTTCAAATACAACCCTCTGACAGACGGACAGACAGACAGACAGACGGCGCAGGCTTAGTAATAGGGTCCCGTACGACGGATACGGAACACTAAAAATGTATACTCACGGCAGGCAATATTGGTGTAGTGGCACTTCTTAGACGGCACCCACAGATTGGAGGACCCCGTGTCGAACACGACCTTGAAGCTCTGCGGCGGGTTGCCGATGGAGATCGGTCCGTAGTATTGAGCCTGTTGGGCATAAAACAATTTTATTATTTGTCTATTATGTAACTGCAAATTTCGTGGTCACAGCAAAAAACTTAACCAGACAGCTTCTAACACAAACATCCGAAAGCACTTCATAACAAATCGAGTGGTGAACGCCTGGAATAAACTCCCACAGGATGTGATTGACTCCCCAAACACAAACACCTTCAAAAACCGATTAGATAAATACATAAAAAGTACATCAACAAACAAATAGCAACAGTGTCCAAGAACGAAAACTAAAAAAAAAAACAAAATAAAAATAATCATTTATTATTAAAAAAAGACTGATATGAACATATCAGCTAGAGCTGCTTGTTCATTAAAAAATAAATAAATAAAATAAAAAAATTTCACCACCTTCCAGTCAACTCCTGTCAAGTGTATGAGACATCGTCCCTCCCATGCCAAAACGACGAATGTGCAAAAAGGTCATTCTTGAGATATTTGCCTTTTATTGTCAGTGCTAAATTAACCAATGTTACAAATTCGTAACTATGGCATGGCTAAAATTCAAGGACTTCTAAATTGTCTCAGAATTATTTCACAAATAATAAACATTAGTGTGTTTGGCACAGTAACATCGAAAAAAGTCGCATTCGAGACTTTGACATTGCAAAGATTTGATAAAAATTAATGAAACTACATCAAAAGGTAATTTTCGCCAAAATTGCACATTCGTCGTTTTGGCATGGGAGGGACGACATAATGTCAATTTAACTGACAAATAACTGTTGGACTAGACATAACTGGAGGTGATGAAACTGACCATAAGACAGGGCAGCCCAGGCTGATACTAAATCCAGCTTGCGATTGTTTGCTTTTGCTGAGTCAGCTGAAAATATTCCTTTTAGATAATACATTTTAAAAGTGTGGTGATAGCGACACCTATCCCACAACTGAATAATAAAGATCGATAATAACCTACATCGCTTCGCGACGAAGAAACAGAAAGATTCACTAGCACACCAACAGGTGGCTAATAACGGCTAATTAAGAATTCCATACGCCACATAACACATTGCTGAAATATCAAATACGCCTCGCATAAATACAGATCGCTTGGCAGAACAACCGGGCACTAGCCCATACAACAACATCAGCTGCAGCTACACGTGGAGCCAGAGGACACGACACCGCTTCACCTTTTACCTCACAGCTCTACAAAAGTTAAATTATTTCTTTTTCTATTTTTTTGTTTGTTTTTTATTGAAAGCGCGACAAGTGGCGCCGAGCCACCCATAAGGTCTCCAACGACGCCCATGGACATTCGGTCGTATGCGGGGGTTACCAATGCCATGCCGGCCTGACAAGTGCCCATTCAAGCCCCTCTTGAAGGACCGAGACTGTACTTGGGGGAAAATATATACCTATAAATAAAAATGTTGCTAAATGAACTTTTTATATGTATAAACTCAATGTTTATTAATGACTTGACTGAACCATATGTTCTTTGTATTTTATATCTTTTTTTTAATGTATAAATATATGAATTATTACTTTTCATAATGTTCTTCATGCATACTCGTCGGTTACGGGTACTACGCACTTGACCCTTTTTGAGCACATGCCCGATCTGGTCCAGGTACGTGAGTCTAGGGCGACCCTTCCCGACTCTTCCACTCACACTCGCTCCATAAATTTCTTTCGTTAGTCTCCTATCATCCATTCATCCAACATGACCGAACCAGCAAAGCATTCCTTCCTCAATCATTGTCACTATATCTTCTTTCAGACCATAGCACTCTCGCACTACACTATTTCTCAATCTATCTTTCATTGTAACTCCACACATACTCCTCAACGCGCGCCTTTCTGCATTTGTCCTGATTTCATGCTTCTTCTGTTGCCCAACTTTCACTTTTGGAATAAATAAAGAGTATTAAACCGAAGTTTGTTAAGTAAGTGCATTTTACGGAATTATCACCAATTGGTTGCTCCTTGGTGCAGACTAGCATACTTTATACATTATTTGCTTTAGGCATGAAGAGCATTATAAGAGTGGAAGAGGCGGCAGAGGTGTGTCAGGATCGTGGCGCGCAGAGATCCGTTGTCTCTGCCCTACCCCACTGGGAAATTATAATACACTTTATGCCACTTAATGCACGACAAGGGCAGGCTTATTGCCTTAGGCAATTTCCTCCAGTCAACCCGGTGGACCTACATTTTTACATGGAATCCGAACCATGGAGCAATGGGTGAAGTTTTACGACGTTTTTTTCAAATCAGAAAACACTCATTGGTACACACCAGTTGGTTTCGAACCTGGGACCTCTCGCAAGAGAAGCGATGCCCAGACCACTCGGCCACCCATCGCCAAACAACAGGCGTGACACTATGTATGTATGTATTTATGGGACGTACAAACCTACCTACTATTTGTGTAAACAGAATACTGTTTTTGACATAATCGTATGTTACGTAGATACGAAGTAAATAGGTATGATATTTTGCACTACGTTTATCAAAGTTCAAGCTACACTTGCCAGCAAGATAACGGGCGACTTACAAGAGACAGAACAACATCATGAGGGAGCAATAACTTGAAGCAATCAGAGTTTTCCAGTAATAACATTTTTAACACATATGATGAGGAAACTTCTACGCTAAAATTCTTCCATTAATGCATACATGCTGCAACCCGACAATCGGGAGTGAGCACAGTAATCAGCCTGAAGAGAGTCGGCCTCGGTAGCTCAGTGGTGCGGTCGGTCGACTGTTGTTAAGCAACGCTGAGCGCAGTCAATACTTGGATGAGTGACAGCTCGACCGTTGGAGGCTGCCCGTGGTTCGGATTCCACCTTAAACTGTAGGTCCCTTATCCCCTCTTACCTTACTAGGTGGTAGGGTTTATCCCGGCCGGTTTGGTACCACCGCACTGAGCGAAACGTCGGTCGAAACGGCTATGTAAATAGTTCGTGTTTTCCGTCCAGTTCATTGTAGCCGACATGAAATGAAGGGAAGCACTGACATGGCACCTAGTTCACCCGTTGTTATGGGCTGAGGCTGAAATCACGGATATTGTAGGTGACGTAGCCAAGCGCGTCAGTTTCCATAAAAAAAAAAAATATCACTGTTGTGCAGCTAGAACTCTTGTAAATTCCAGCACAATTGTACTTGTGTTCAGACAAGATAACTATCTTGCAGAAAGTAAGGCATGAAGAGCCACCTGCTGCATGACTCGGTGGAAGGACCGTGCCTAAAAATCTGCTGCATTAAAATTGTGTTATTGTGTGCAAGGGTGGCTGGAAGAAATTGCATTTTTCGATAAGTATGCCTTCCTTTCTTTTCATTCACGGTGGCGCGTGGTGAAATGAAAAAAAAAAGACTTTATTTGTCGTCAGTTTAAACATCAAACAATGAACAATGTTGTAAAGACAATCCGATTGTAGAGCGATGTCGCACAGAGACGAGCGACAGGGACGAAGCTCTAGAAACTGATTGTCTCTTTCTAAAGCGTGCATTTGCATTATTTACTGCCGCGCACTGTACATGCTTGGTTATGCCAGAAGGAAGGTGTGGATCTAAGCTTACGATGGCTTCACCGAATATATCCGGGCCCATCGGCAGTAGAGGAGGGTATTAATCGAGGTCGGGACTAGCGAGTGGCCACTCTAAATTTCCCGCGCATGCTTCACGTTTCGGCTCGCTTCAAGCCCTCGTCAGCTAGTCTGCGTTGACTAGGACGCGGGGAAACACCAGTCCCGCTCTCGACCTCCCTCTCTCTACCTATCCATATTCTGTAGGATGCTTCCAGTGACGTTTTCGAAGCTCTCTCCATGTATGAGCTTAGCGTCGATCTTGGCAGCCCTAGATTCTTGGAGAGACTGTGGACGAATTCGCTGGTAGTCCTCTTGCTCCGACTTCCACAGCGAAGAGATCAGTCTTGAATCTGTTTCTCACAATCCGTTTCTCACAATCCGGTCTACTAGGTTGCAGTACTTCTAACTTCCAGTTCAGTCCGAATCCGGTCACAATAAAAAACAGTATCTTACATCGAGGTAGTTGGAGAGTGGCTCCGGGGTGGGTCCACCGTACGCGGCATACTTGAGCCGCAGCTGCTTCAGCTCCGTGCCCACCTCCTGTAGCGTAGCGCGCACCGACTTGATCTTGTACAGCGGCACCCTGCACACAACAACAAGAGCTAGTTGGAGAGTGGCTCCGGGGTGGGTCCGCCGTACGCAGAGTACTTGAGCCGCAGCTGCTGCAGCTCCGTGCCCACCTCCTGTAGCGTAGCGCGCACCGACTTGATCTTGTACAGCGGCACCCTGCACACAACAACAAGAGCTAGTTGGAGAGTGGCTCCGGGGTGGGTCCGCCGTACGCGGAGTACTTGAGCCGCAGCTGCTGCAGCTCCGTGCCCACCTCCTGTAGCGTAGCGCGCACCGACTTGATCTTGTACAGCGGCACCCTGCACACAACAACAAGAGCTAGTTGGAGAGTGGCTCCGGGGTGGGTCCACCGTACGCGGCATACTTGAGCCGCAGCTGCTTCAGCTCCGTGCCCACCTCCTGTAGCGTAGCGCGCACCGACTTGATCTTGTACAGCGGCACCCTGCACACAACAACAAGAGCTAGTTGGAGAGTGGCTCCAGGGTGGGTCCACCGTACGCGGAGTACTTGAGCCGCAGCTGCTGCAGCTCCGTGCCCACCTCCTGTAGCGTAGCGCGCACCGACTTGATCTTGTACAGCGGCACCCTGCACACAACAACAAGAGCTAGTTGGAGAGTGGCTCCGGGGTGGGTCCACCGTATGCGGCATACTTGAGCCGCAGCTGCTATAGCTCCGTGCCCACCTCCTGTAGCGTAGCGCGCACCGACTTGATCTTGTACAGCGGCACCCTGCACACAACAACAAGAGCTAATTGAAGAGTGGCTCCGGGGTGGGTCCGCCGTGCGCGGAGTACTTGAGCCGCAGCTGCTGCAGCTCCGTGTCCACCTCCTGTAGCGTAGCACGCACCGACTTGATCTTGTACAGCGGCACCCTGCACACAACAACAAGAGCTAGTTGGAGAGTGGCTCCGGGGTGGGTCCGCCGTACGCGGCATACTTGAGCCGCAGCTGCTTCAGCTCCGTGCCCACCTCCTGTAGCGTAGCGCGCACCGACTTGATCTTGTACAGCGGCACCCTGCACACAACAACAAGAGCTAGTATGAGAGTGGCTCCGGGGTGGGTCCGCCGTACGCAGAGTACTTGAGCCGCAGCTGCTGCAGCTCCGTGCCCACCTCCTGTAGCGTAGCGCGCACCGACTTGATCTTGTACAGCGGCACGCTGCACACAACAACAAGAGCTAGTTGGAGAGTGGCTCCGGGGTGGGTCCGCCGTACGCGGAGTACTTGAGCCGCAGCTGCTTTAGCTCCGTGCCCACCTCCTGTAGCGTAGCGCGCACCGACTTGATCTTGTACAGCGGCACGCTGCACACAACAACAAGAGCTAGTTGGAGAGTGGCTCCGGGGTGGGTCCGCCGTACGCAGAGTACTTGAGCCGCAGCTGCTGCAGCTCCGTGCCCACCTCCTGTAGCGTAGCGCGCACCGACTTGATCTTGTACAGCGGCACGCTGCACACAACAACAAGAGCTAGTTGGAGAGTGGCTCCGGGGTGGGTCCGCCGTACGCGGAGTACTTGAGCCGCAGCTGCTGCAGCTCCGTGCCCACCTCCTGTAGCGTAGCGCGCACCGACTTGATCTTGTACAGCGGCACGCTGCACACAACAACAAGAGCTAGTTGGAGAGTGGCTCCGGGGTGGGTCCGTTGTAGGCGCAGTACTTTAGCTGTGTCTTTTGAAGGAGTGGTATCTGCTCGAAACGTCCGTAGAGTCAAACTATTGTATCACCAATTAAACAATTTAGTTAAGTTGGTCATGACGAACATTATTCTCTCCAACCCAACTGTATAGTCGTTGAGGTGTCAGGTACACGAGCGATTGTTCAGTTCTTTCACTCTGAATAGTGGCGGTAGTGCATAGGTTGGCTAAAAAGTCAGCGGCCAATTAAAAACTTCGCCGCCGTTTGCAACTTTTTAATTGAGTCGTGGAGAGTCGGTGCCAACTAAACAGTTGAGTTGTTGTCGTGTAGCCACCCTCGCCATTTTGCATACATTTTAGAAGTTTTTTTATTACGACTCAATAGGTCAGTTGGATAAGAATTGGCCATCTGCTCGAGCCGTTATACTGGGCCACCAACTAGTTGCTAGTCCGGTCTCTGTTATGGAACCCCGGGTGTGGCTTTATACTGCGGAGACGAAGTCGCAAATTGCTGGTAAGCTTAATGCGTAGGCTGAGTTAAATGAAAAATTTTGATGAAAGAATTGTTTGCCAGAGATGCGTAGTTTCGGAAAAACAAATTATAATAAAGAAACAGATTTTCCATACAAAATTAAAACTTTTTTTTTTTAAAGCACCAAATCATTGATTTTGAATAGAATATAGATGCATCTCTCCCCGTGCATGTCGTAAAAGGCGACTAAGGGATAAGGACAAGATGCCGTGCTAAAGGGCGATAGGCTCGCCACCTCTCAACTTGGCACGGTACTTCCACCGAGTCATGCAGCAGGTCTTCGTGCCTCACTTGCTGCTTGATCGATTGAATCTTGTTCGAATACTTTGCGAAACGTGGTGGTCGGTGTTGCCCTGTAATTTACCAGAGTTCTTGCAGCACAACACCGATTACTCTGCTTACCCCTATTGTCGGGATTCAGCGTGTGTGATATGTATGGTATGTAATAGATGCATGCAAAAACGACATGGGCCGCCTCATCATTAGGTTAGGGTTAATTTATAGAAGATGCGGAGCGAAACGATGCATCTTCTATAAATTAAACCTTGTTTTTTTTTTACCACCAAAACATTCACCCAGCGGACCTGCCACCCACTCCCTCCGCCTTCCCCTCCATAATATAAAAAAATAAAAATTTCCAAACAATATATATTTTTCATACAAAAAACATCCCTCCTCCCTTCCCCTCTCCCCTCCGGCAGATGTGGTGGGGGTAAATCAATACCCGCCCCCCTCTCCCCTCCCCCCTAACTCGGCTCCCCCGTGTAAAACCACCAAACCCCCCCCCCCCCCCCCCCCCCCCCCCCCCCCCTCCCTCCTGTCTGTATAAAGTGGATTAATACTCACCGCATGAACTGTGCGGAGCACATCGCTAGCAGCGCCAACCACAGCAGGGGACGCAACATTTTCGCGAACTGCTGAACAATGAGATGCGTAATTTTTCAAGCAGTTTATGATTTTTCATAAGTACAAAGAAAGAACTAGCGTTGGTCTTTGAACAGTTGAAAGTGTATTTTTTTGTTCTGTGTCAGTTGGAAAGGCAAAATAAATCAACAATCTTACCTAGATATAATTAAATTATTTTATTACACAACCTAATCAGCGCAGCGAACGTCCGGCACGATGACGGTTGCGTTTTGTTTGTTTGACAGTTGAAGTTTGACTGACGAGACGACGAACTGACAGTTTGACATTTACACGCGTTCGACACCTGAAAGACTTCCTGGCTCCTTCCTGGCTCCTTTGGCTCCTTTCGTGAACACTCGGCCACTTCGACACGTAATGCCAGCACTTCACGCGCGGCGAGTCGCTCGGCGAGTGACGGCTAGGCGAGCGGCAGCCGCTACGCTCGCCTAACTCAGTCGCCGCCAAAACGCCGAAGATGGAGGTTCAGTTGGTCGCTGCTAATAATTCTTCCACCGTGTCATTCTCACTCTCTCACTCTCGCACGTTCTCACTCTGCAACGGCGCAAACGGCAAACCACACTGACGACGTACGCGCGCGTGTGGAGGGCAGCCGCTCGCGCTCGCCACTCGTCACTTTGATCTTAGCCAAAAAACCGCCACGGGAAGCGAGCGCAGGCGAGGCGAGTCGAGCGTACACGAGTCGACGTGAGCGGCCCTTCACACGCTCGCGCTCGCCTGCGCTCGCCTTCGCTCGCCGCGCGTGAAGTGCGGTTATAACTTATAACAAAAAACGACATGCACCGCCTCAACATTAGGTTAGGGTTACTATAGAGAAGATGCGCGCGTAGCGACGCATTTTCTCTATAACCCTGGTTTTTTTTTAAACCACCAAAACATCACTCATACATACATAACATAACACACTTTCCTTCGAGCCGAAGTCTGCCGAAAGGAGCTAAGGGAGCCAGGAAAGAGCTAGGAAGTCTTTCAGGTGGCGTACCGATACTATGACAGCCTCACTCAATCATCCATCATTATTTTTCTCGATTGTGGATGGCAGCTCTCCAGATTATTGCCAGTTTGAGTTTCACGATAATGCACAATGTACAATGAGTAATGAAATGACTCTGGATTCACTTTCAGATCTTGGCCATATATAAATGATGCAATAAAAATAATCGCAAAAAATTTTTTTTCTTCTTTTTCAACTAAACGTACTAAATTATCTCTTACTGCCAGTAACGGCGGCGCTGCACAGTATAGCAGAAACCCAAACTTGAAGTCTGCCTGAAGTCACAAGCAATTACACCTATGACATTTCAAGCAATAATTTTAGTCCGTGTGCTGGCCACAGGCATTCTGCGCTATGTCGTACTCTAATCTGATGAGAGAGAGCGAGCAGACCGCAACAAGATAATATGGTAAGGTTCTATCTTGTGATATTGTACCTCGATCTCTTTGCTCGACTCATAAAGCCGACTATACTCGTACGTATATCACACGAGAACACTACTTCTAGTACTCATAAAACCTTGACATTGGGTACAAATTGGATAAGTGGCAAACTGTATTATTTCTGATAGGATAGACATGATGTTATGCATTTTGGGAGCACTCATTGGGCGCAGTCTGTTTCTCGGTTGTGGCAATTTCTAAGTACCCATTACATCGACCTACCACGGATGCGCACCAACCGGTTTTGTAGGTCTTTTATTCGCAGAACCGGGAAAATGTGGAACGCACTCCCTGCCCATCTATTTCCTCCCAAGTACAGCCTGGGGTTTTTCAAAAGGGGCGTGAAAAGGCTCCTGTCAGGCCGGCATGGGATTCGCAATCCCCGTGCATCACAGAATGTCCATGGGCATCGTTAGACACCTACTTGTAGGTGAAACGATGCCACATGTCGCGCTATCAATAAAAAAAAAAATAACATACCATTAGGTTGTGAAAATTCTCCATCATTTTGGTCAAATGCCCAAATGTGGAATAACCGCGAAGTAGGTAAAGGAACGACTCTAACGCCGTTCTAAAGATATGTAGTACTTAGAGCTCAAAGACATTCATGTTAGAGCTAATTTAGGTAGAAGTAAAATAAGCGTTAGTGGTTACCTGTGCTTATAGATTTGAGTCTCGTTTCGTATATTGTTATTATCTGGAGCAGACTTATTATTTTAATTTTTTTGCTGTTTTAATCTAATTTTTATTATCTAATAAGTAAGTAGGTAATCTAAAATAGTACCTACATACGTACTTTCGAAAAAAAATAAACAAAATAAAATCTTGGTCAACACGTACATCGCTTAGGATTTCAAGTCTCAGCGCCTACCCTAGCAACGAGGCACTTACAAAATAGATAAAGTTTGACCTATGACACTACCCGTGTAACTCTGTTTGTTTGTTCTCGGCTACCCAACGATAAGAGCACCACTCAGACATCACTAGTGGCATTAAGAACGTTGTGACCTGCACATACAATACAACATTCGTAGGTACAGATAAAGATACTGAGAATACAATTTATTGCACCGAAACTTCAGTTCCAACTGCAACACAGCCGTTGAGCCGTAGTCAAGAAAAGGGAACGAACAAGTTGAACGCGTGACAGCTTAAAGCGATACGTTTTAACAGTTGTTTAAAAATGCTGTCCACGATTGTTTTATTTTTGTTACTGTTTACTGCAATGGTCGCTGCGGAGCAACGTAAGTACATTTTTTTTTAAGTCAGTCTTTTCCATACGAACGACACTCTTCAAACAGTAAAATCTATTCCTGCCCATGGCCAATGGCCAGGAAAAAATGCCAATGGCCAGACGTTCAAGATTTCCACTTCTAGGAAATTCAAACCGTCTCTCAATATATGTAGTAACTTTGTGTTCCACTTTTCCATTGTGTTCTTTGATACATTTTGAATGTTTTCCTTATCCAAATAAATTATGTTCTGAACTGAAACTTAGAAACTTTCTTTTTTTACTTTTAATTCCGAAATGATAATATTAAATATTCATACTCATACCTACAGTTTAGTTGGAGTTATTTCAAAAATGTATGGAAGAAATTAACATTTTTAACCTAGAAATGAAACTTTGTAGAACCTTCAAGGGTGAAGGTGTTCCGTTTCATATGCTTATAAATAACTCCAATTTGTTTTGTATATTCTTTAAAATAATCCCATGCAAATGTTCCAGCTGAACTCCTGAAACCATGCCGAATGGATGACATGGAGTGCGTAAGAGACACGACCCAACAATTTCTAGAGAGAACATCCAAAGGCATTCCCGAGTTAAACGTTACAGCTATAGACCCTCTAGAGGTTGAGAAGTTGGACTACGATCTGGATAAATTCGGATGCACTCATCATGTTACCAATCTAAAGATTGTTGGGTTAAAACAACTCCATGTTAGCGATTTTCAGTAAGTATATACCTACTATTCTTTCTAATAAAATTTCAAGCGAGACATTTTTATTTTTATCCTAGGGGGGTATCTGGAGCTGGTATATTATGCTTTGGAGCTGGTATGTATGGTTCATAAACTAGATACAGTTCTGATGACAGTTTGCTAGCCCCGGTAGGTTGACTGTAATCCGCGCGACCAATTACGTAAGTATATTTGATACGAGTACATATTCTTTAATATTTTTGTTTATTTCTACTTACATCTTTGTATTTTTGTAACAAATTTGTACTTAAAATGAATAACCCCACTGCATCTCTCCCCGTGCATGTCGTAAAAGGCGAATAAGGGATAATGACAAGATGCCACGCTGAAGGGCGACAGGCGAAAAACGAAAAATCTGTAACGCGTGCAAGAAATTTATTTGTCCTGATAATTCTAAGATAGTCTGTATGTCCTGCTCTGAAAATGATGATTAGATTATACTTCATTATAACAGTTTTTCTTTATTTCAATATAGTCGTGTCAAAGGTGTGATTTGGTTACGAAAAGGAGATTTTATGTTTTGTTATTTTTTTTTAAAGCAGATTCAAAAATGCTTACTTTTTTTCTATAATTTAACACGTAATATAATAGTTTATAATATAAACCCATAAATAAATTATTTATATAAATGCAATGTTTTATTTTCCTGCTTTAAAAATGGCATACCAATGTAATCCACGCGACCACTAATGCTACTTTTTAGAGCGCGACTACTGCAGGGTTAAGTGATGTAGCCAACCATTTCAAATTCCGCAAAGAAAAAGAAAATGACACAGCGCTAGCTAAGGCCGCCCTTACTTGTTTTGTTTGTTTCAGTGGTAACCTACATTGATGGTGCGATTCAATCCACGCTTCAAAAGAATTGCATACAATTAGGCAGTGGAGTGCACTATGCCATTCGCAAAATTAGTATGATTCTCTCAAACAAAATGTGGCAGCCCTCACTTCACTGTTTCCGCAATGTGCGTCGTGCCTTTGACCTCACCCACCTAATACCTATGTGTGTCCTAAGCAATTTAGCTCCATTGATTTATTATTTTACGCATGCGTTACTTGTTCGACATATCAGTGATATCAGTATGTGATCAGTACTGATTCAGTAAGAGCAAGGGAAAGGATGCACTTTCAATATAAATGCACGTGTGTAAGTGTTGCAGTATTGCAATCCCCATGTAAAATGTTGAGCCAATCTATTATTTTGAGCTCTAAATTACCAGATTAATTACATGTTTACCAGACCGATGGTCTAATCTAGTTCAGAAGGTAGAGATAAAATAATTTGAATTTGTAATTTGAATTTTATTTTTGGTTTAATGTTGGATTTTATTTATTTCAGAATGGATACAACAGACAAGAAGGTTTCTTTTAGTCTGAATATTTCGGTAACGGCAGAAGGGGACATCACAGTCGATTATCATGTTAAGCCCAAACCTAAAAGTGCTTCAGGACACTACACCTCCGAATTCCGTAAGCTTTCGAGCGTATTCGATACTTTGCTTTGAATATTAAAATAAAAAAAAAAGCAACATTAGGTCCTTTTGATAAAGTAATGACAACACTTTGTGAAATTCAGACAAGTTCGAGAGTAGTAAAACCACCTTATGAATTCTTCCTTTCCCTTCTTACCTTACTAGGTAGTAGGGTGTAACCCGTCCGGGTTGGTACCACCGCACCAAATGAAAGGACGGTTGAAATTACTATGTAAATAGTTAGTTTTTTCCGTATAGCCGGCATACCGAAGGGAAGTACTGACATGGCACCTAGTTCACCAATGTGTTTTGGGCTGACATCATGTATGTAGTAGGTGATGTAGCCAACCGTGTCAGTTTCCATTTAAAAAAATACAACAAAATACCATATACCTAAATTCCTATATAAAAACCTACTAGAACTTTCCCTATCAGACCTATCACAGGATTAAATAAAATAAACAAGTGATTCTTCTAGTTATTATTAACAATGGTAGACAAATTTTGTGAAATATCTCCACTTTGCCTATATTTTTTTATGGCCTCAAAATGTATTGGTTTAAAATGTCCAATGTTTTAACTACTAATATTTTTATTTCTAACTAATATTAATAAGATAACCTAGAAACCCAAAATTACAATGGAACCTATTTAATGAAAAAACGATTGTTACACATTTATTACCTATATTACATAAATAAGATTCTTATTAGATTCTTTTATCTTCTTGTTGCACAAACTATTCGTTAGGTACAACAATGTCTCATTTTCAGAATTCTTGGCTACGACAAGATACCCATATTCCGTAAAGAAAAGCGAAGATAACATAATGCATTATGTAGTTGGAGACGAGGTCACTACTTTTGAGACACGAGGTTCTCCACGGTACCAAATGAGCGAAGATTTCACAAACGCTATTAATGCAGGTAAAATATCCGACAATTACACTAAATCATACTAAATCATATTTAAATTTGGTTAGGAGTAATAAAAAACAATGTTAACGATTAAACATGCTAACACCATGATATCTAGACCTACTCACTTTACTAGGCACCCTGCATTATATTTTCTATGCAAAACAAACGAAACAGATAATGCAATACTGGGTGCCAAGTAAGCATGTAGGTCTCTACGTATTTAAGTAAAAACCAGAATAATATAAATTTGATTAGTAGGAACCTGCCAGGTGGGACGACGACAACAACTACGTCAGAGGAAATCAGTGGTTTCGTACAGCTGAAGGCCGGGAGGGCTAGAGGAAAATTGGATAGGTGTGTCCAGCAGTGGACCTACACATCCTGACTGACTAATATTGATCAGTAGGAACAGGAAAATGTTTTTTCTTGATTTTTAATTAAAACTGAATTAATTACAGATCCTCAATTGTCCGAGATCAGAAACAACATGTTGGCTAACCAACGCCAAGAACTGGCGCAGGCAATACTAAAGGAACTGGTGGACATCATTGTACCGACTCTGGTGCACAATCTACGCCAGGCTGCAAAAGTGTTGCCAATGTCTGCTTTCTTTGTGAACTGATTAAAATACATTGTAAACGGCTGAGAGCTTGGAAGAAATAGATAAACATATTTTCTAAGTAAACAATAAACATATATTTTTTATCATATCTTCACGTTCTCATAAGTCAATAAATTCAACAATTCCTAGTTATCTACATACGTTTTTTTACTTTATAAGTTCTTAGAAATTATATTACGATTGACGAGTAGGTACTATGTTTCGAAACCTATGTCACAGCACAGCCTATGTGTGTACAAATCACCAATATTTTTTTCGAATGACTTAATCATTAATCTTTACGAGTATCTATAAAGTCGTCTCTCAGGTTTAGGAAAAGACGCCTTGTAAACTAACAATAATAAAAACTTCTGACAAAGTGTTTTAAAGTATATTTTCATTCAGCAATAGCTTCTGCGCACTAGAAAAGGTTTAACATTTGAGTCCTTCGTTCTTCATTGACCTAGCTTCAAACCTACACAAACCTAGTTAATTTATTCATGATTTCATTTGAATGGTTGACTCATATTTAAAAAAATTAAGTATGTAAAATATTTTTTTACATTTAAACTTTCAATGTTCACTCAGATAGGTAGATAGCAAACTGTCTTACCTATGTACCGAAAATTATCATCGATGCCAATTATCAGCTCACTGTCAGTGCTTAAATTCCTGTTGCTAGATTGTGAAGATTATATTACTTAATAATGTAATAGGTATTTACCGTATAATAGCTACGGTAAATACTGATAATTACGGGTAAATCTGTACACATAGCAACCCTCAACGCTGTTTTGACAGATAGACAGTGGAGCCAACATAACGGAGAAGGGAAGATTTATATGGAACGCTCTCTACCGCATCATATCATACCACACTTTCCTTCGAGCCGAAGTCTGTCGAAAGGAGCTAAAGGAGCCAGGAAAGAGCCAGGAAGTCTTTCAGGTGGCGCACCGGAAGAAGTTTGTTTGCCGCGTCGTCTTCGTAAATAAAAAGTATATTTTTTGAGATTCTCACAATACGAGAAGAAAACAACAGCCATTAGAAGTACAACAGAAAAGGCTCTATCTATATACTATTACTATATACTATATACTATTGTTTTGCCTGTACCGAAAAGTGACGAATAAATAAAAAAAAAGTAGCTGTCCTGTAACCTGTTGATAATTTTGACAGTTGATTGTGCTGCCAATATAAGCGCTCGATGCAAGCCCTCAAATTAGTCGTGGGGAATATATTATACAGCAGGCAACATATTATATTATAAATTTACAGCATTTATAACGTTAGAAATATTCCACCACATCTGCTGTTTGCTGTAATGCTATTTGCCATTTATCTCGTACGTACCGCCATCTAGTTGATATAATAAAAATTATTTGTTGTAGCCTGTAGGTATTTGAAGCTGTCGCTCGATAGAGGGCAGTGTTTATAGTATTTTGTAACTTAACCCTTAATGCAATGACTTAAGGTTACATTTTAATAAAACAGCAGATGATGATATGATATATTTCCAACGTGCGAGACGTTGGAAATATATCATAGACTAGACTGCTGTTTTTATAGTATTTTGTAACTTAACCCTTAATGCAATGACTTAAGGTTACATTTTAAATAATTAAATAAAACAGCAGATGATGATATGATATATTTCCAACGTGCGAGACGTTGGAAATATATCATAGACTAGACTGCTGTTTTTATAGTATTTTGTAACT
Organism: Nematopogon swammerdamellus; assembly: GCA_946902875.1. NCBI lineage: Eukaryota > Metazoa > Arthropoda > Insecta > Lepidoptera > Adelidae > Nematopogon > Nematopogon swammerdamellus. The sequence goes on from OX336345.1 coordinate 19,759,931, forward strand.
TAACCCTTAATGCAATGATTTAAGGTTACATTTTAAATAATTAAATAAAACAGCAGATGATGATATGATATATTTCCAACGTGCGAGACGTTGGAAATATATACTTTTTAATTATTTAAGACGACGCGGCAAACCAACTTATTCATCCGCCATCTTCCTTCGCAACATTCTATGAACACTTATAAAGGAAAGTTAATTAACAACAAGGAAGGTTAAATAACAATATTCTCTGAAGATTACAATGACAAGTTGTGCAATCTTAAAATTACTGATTTATTAACTGAATAAAAATATTATAAAAGCCATTACAAATACATAATAAATACCGTCGAAAATATATATAATATATATATATTTATATATATAATATATATATATATAAATTTTAAAGAAATGGCAGAAGGACCCGGGCATCCAAGCCAATAATTAAAAAAAAAATTGACCATAGACACATTTCTGATCTGTCTGCCTGCTGTATTCCCGTGATATAATATTTATCTCTTATTTCAAATATGCTAGTTATTCCAACAGCGTTAGGTTCAAATTCCAACAACACCACCAAAAACAGCATTCTAACGATACAGCACTTTAAAACAGCTGCGATATAAAAACAGCAGATCATTATAACGTGCTGTTGAAAAACAGCCGTTGTCCCCCTCTCTACCTCAAATAATAATCTTTTCATTATGCTGCTAATTTCTTTCTGATTTCCCCCAAACTCGAAGCTAATTTTGGCCAAATCAAACGAATATTATCAGTTTTTGTTTACTCGCTAAGAGATTTTTGTCAACTGGCTGGATTGCTGTCATGACAATGGCTGTATTTTCACAATTATGCTGGCAGCACTGGCCTGTTGCTGCCTAGCTAATTGCTATTTGCTTGCTTTGCTAAGTTGTTATCACTGTTGCCAACTTAGCTACTTTATAGCTAGATCTAGCAACTTTTGGATGTTCTCAGCTACAAAATAATCATTTTAGCTCACGAGTCAGTAAGCCTGGAGGCGCTATACATAGGAGGACAGGGGTAGCCGCGCGTCGGCGCACACGCGCCAGCGCGTCAGTCTAGCGCCGGCGACCGATCTTAGTCTCCGTCCGCCGCTCAGGCGGAGCGAACGTGCGCGTCTGTCACAAAATGCCTCATTGTGCAGTGCTTTGGTGCAAAAAGTCGTCGAAAAATTCAAACTTGAACACAGATGGAGTCACCTTTCACGAGTAAGTACTTTCATTCAATTTGATAGCATTTTTCGCTTGAATTTCAGTAACAAACATCGGCGTAAATATGTATGGAGAGCTCTTTTCTGCTTACCCACCATAGGTCGACTATCGTGTTGGATGCAGTTAGCTCTTGTAATTTTTTTTGTTTATTGATAAATATGTATGTTAAATGTATACAGATATTTCATGCATTCTGCCTTATTGCCAAAGGACATTTCTTCTAGTCAACCTCAGCAGGTTTCCTCGTTCAATATTCGTTTATCGCGCTTTTTTCATTCAACCAGTACCTACCGGTTTTTACTTTTGAGCGACTCTAAAGGAATTAATTACTTTAGGTCATGCGTCTACCGGGAATTAGTCTTGTTATGCTTAGCATTAACAAAATTAATTCATAATGAATACCCCGTTAGCATTTAGCACTGCTAAGCGCCCTGATGAATAAAAATTAATGCTAAATGCTAAGCACTAATCACATTTAATTTTAGTTAGCATTGCTGTTGCGTTCGTAAAACTTTGTTGGTTCGTTTGTTTTGGAACGCACAAAGCAATGAAGTATGTGCTATTTATCTGTGGTACTGCTAAATGCTAAATGCTATATAGCGCCTGCGCTCCGCTGCTAGCTAGCTAGCTAGCATCTAAATGCGAAATGCGATGCGATCATGCGAGTGAGGGGTCGGAATTATCATCTGTCACGTGATCATTAGTTTTGGTCATATCTACAAAACCACTGGACTTAGACCCATCGTGTTGGTACTCAAACTGACCGTCTCGGTGAGATCTACCCATCTGTCACGTGATAATTTGTTTTGGTCATATCTCGAGAACCACTGAACTTAGACCCATCGTGTTGGTACTCAAACTGAACGTCTCGATGAGATCTACCCATCTATCACGTGATAATTTGTTTTGGTCATATCTCGAGAACCAATGGACTTAGACCCATCGTGTTGGTACTCAATCTGAACGTCTCGATGAGATCTATCCATCTGTCACATTAATTTTTGTTTTAGTCATAACTCGAGAACCACTGGTGCTAGACCCATCGTGTTGGTACTCAAACTTCAGGCCTCGGTGAGATCTATCCATCTATCACATGAACTTTTGTTTTGGTTTATTCACACGCTTGAGTGAATTCGCACTTCATATACACGGTATTGCAGTTGCCCCCGTAATATTTCTAACTGGCATAAGGGGGTTATTCTATATGTGAAACTAAACAACTTATGTGGCGAAAACATTTTTTTTAACAAAAAAAAAATTTTTTTCCGTAAATATTTTAAATGCATATTCTCAAAATGTATGGAGAAAAAAAATTTTTTTTCTTCAAATTAAAAAGTCGTACAACAAAAGTTGTGGTTATTTCACGTAAAGAATCACCCCCTTTCGGGTTTTACGGTTGGGGTTGCAACACCGTGTATAAGACATTCATTGTGTGTTTTCATTCCATCATGAACTGTCGAGCGATATTTTTCGCATTCGCATTTAGCATTTAACGTTAGCATGTTAATGGCGTAAGATTCGAAAGTGAATTAAATCAATGCTTTTTCGAATTAATTAACAACACTACCGGGAATATCAGATCGCGGATATTTAGGAGAATTAAAAATAATTGACATGGTAGGGTAGATTTTCGCGAATTTTTCGCGAAGTCATATTGCAATATAATTTGTCATATCGTTGGCTAAGTAATTAGCAAATAGTTGTTAATAATATAATTATATTTTTTTTGGTTACAAAACTTTTCGACTTTCTAACATTATTTTTTTAATTTTGGAAAATTCCAATAACAAATACTCCAATAAGATAATACCAATGTACGAGGTCTTACATACCATTGTTTTGGAAATTTTATGTAGATTTATAATAAAGTATCCGAGGTATCTCAGAACTTAGAACTATTATCGTGTTTATGCGAAAATCTGCAAATTCGCAAAATTGTGAAAGGGGCGTTGCCTTTGTTCATTTAAGAGAAAGTTATATTATTCCCTTTATGTAAAGAAGGGTTAAATATTGTTAAATCCGTTTCATCTTTTCATCGCGAATCGACACAATGAGCGACTTATTGTATGAATCCCGTTCAAACGTATGGAAGACTGGCGTCACTTGGCTACCTACTCGCTCGGCCAATCACGGCGTTCCATGCGCCGCTCCCGCCTCAGACTTCACACCCCTTTGGCGGCTACCTCGGTTCTCATACAAACGATGCCGTATTTCGTATCCAGGCTTACTGACTCGTGTTTTAGCTACAAAATAAATCTAGCTACTTTTCTAGCTACTTTGGTAAATATGTAAGATTTATAGCTTGCAACACTTCCCACATGGGAGTTTTGAACAGAAAGCATTGTTTATGGAATCGGGGGAATTCTCGTCACCTCTTCGCAATATTAGTTGGTTCGTTTTAGTAGTATCGTATCGTGTCATATATATATCACGCGTTTCGTATGGCGCTGGGCGCACTCTTTACTAATATGTGAACAGACATTTTAGAAGATGAAAACTTTTTTGAAATAGTAAGTTTTTTTTTTTATTTCTCTACTTACATTTATAAGGTGTAATAAAATAAATCTATAGCCTTTGAGGGGGTTAATCTGTATGATGAAATAAGTCGATTCATAAAAAAACCATGACAAAGGACAGGTATTTTTTTTATATACATTTAGCTACTTCTAGCTACTTTCAGATTCTCAACTAGCTACTTTTCTATTTCACCAGTTGGCAACAGTGGTTGTTATCAATCAGTATCAGTTCTCTTTGCCTTTGTAGGCGCGTGTTGGTGAATGTTGTTATCGTTTCATAACATACATCTAATGAAATGATCATGCAGTGCTGTTCAAACCCGAGCCTTCCCTCCTGCGTACGTTCCGCCACCGTCGTCATTAGATCATACATTAACGAACCAGTCCAATTCCAGTTCCCACCTAACGATCGTCACGAGTGAATCGCTCGGAATTTGCGTCGCAGTAAGTAACCGGGCTCCGAAAATCTGAATCATGGCTGATGGAGAGCAGGAGTCTTCGTTGCAGTCGTTGGTGGATATGTTCGGTTCGTTGGTGACCCGGGACGTAATACAAACCATACTACAGAGTTGTGGAGGAGACGGTAATTTTGAATGTTTTTATTGTCAACATATTTTGGCGAACTCATCATTAATCCGAGTTTACGACCTTCCCATCTTATACTCTTGACGCTTTGTTGTGTGAGTTTAGCTACTTTAAATTTACAATTTAATGATTAGAAAGTGTAATGTACAATCTAGGAATAATGTAAGATTTTTTGTTTTGAAAGTGAATGAAATCTATCAGTTTTTCATTAAAAAAAAACAACTAAAGTTTTTGTTCTTCAATGTTAGAATGTAGACAAAGGTTAAATTGAGAACATGTCAACCAAATACCACAATAGGTACCTTCATCATCAAGGTATTCCAGGCGAAATTTTTTTTTTTTCAATTTTACCACAATAGATTTTTGAAATCTACTTTGTTTTTGATACAGATTAATGCTCTGAAAGGTCCTGCATAGTAACAAAATTATCTTTATAATAAATTAAGCCTTCATTTTAACTCTTGAAAGGGAAATGCCATATAAAAAAGAGAAATTTACATCAATAGAACAACCTTTATTTTTCCAGTTCAGCTGGCTATAGATGGAATCTTGGAATTAACAACTGTGGTTGAAAAATCGGAACCACCCATTCCTCAAGAAGTGGAACTGCCTATATCTGCGTCTGCGTCTAACATTGCCGCAACACAAAATGTTGATAAAAAAGATTGGATCCACTTTCATGAATTACAACAGCGTGGCATTTCTTACGCCGCCGCTTCTCAAACCGCTACCGGCGCGTCGCAAGTCGCTACCGGCGCCATTAAAAAAACGACCGTACGTGAAAGCCGTCCCCCCGCCCGTAACAATAAACTGAAAGAGCTCAGCGACCAACTGCGGAGGATTGTGGACTACCACGAATCTGGCTACCGCACGTTGGTCCTCATGCGTGGCGTCCCCGGCAGCGGCAAGTCCACACTCGCGCGCCAAATCATCGAGGTAACCGTGGGGCCCAGCCCCGTTAATTACAAGTCACACATTTTTAGCTCTGATGATTTCTTCCTGCGCCAGGGCTTCTACGTATACGACGTCGGTCGTCTAGGAGAGGCCCATGAATGGAATCAAGGGAGCGTTCGCATGGCCGTCTCATGCGGCCTGAGCCCCATAGTCGTGGACAACACACACGTGCAGTGCTGGGAGATGCAGCCGTACGCACGTGCTGCCGTCGAAAACGGCTACTTTGTTGAAATTGTTGAACCCAACACGTCGTGGGCGAAAAAGGCCGCTCAGCTCGTTAAGAAGACCACGCACAACGTGCCTTATGGGAAAATTTTAAAAATGCTCGATCTCTACGAGAACCACCATTCCACCCGACACGTCATTGATGGCTTCCAATTGAATTACCCGCCTCACCTCGTGCCGCCGGTGATGCGGACTTGTCCTCCTCTTCCGTATCCTATCGTTAAAACAACATCTCAATCGACCACTAATGTCGATGCGAGCACGACGGCGGCAACTGAGACACAAATTGTAACAGCGAACTCCGGACTTGCTGTCGTTCAAACTTGTGAAGCGCCGTCTACCTCTCAACACACTGAAACCTCAGGCACCACTTTGAGAGACATCAGATTCCAAAATTTGGAAAATTATAAGAAACAGCAGGGAAATGGGAGAAGTGAGGGAAAAGGAGAAGGGGCTATAGGAAGTAGGCTGAAACACACTCAGGAGGAATTGGAGAAATTAGCGCACGAGTGGGAAAATGGACCCGCATGGTTGGAGCAAGGGAAACCACAGGAGACAGTCTCGCAGCATTCCACTGACAATTACGTTTCCATTGACAATCCAAAGCCCCAAAGAGATGTGAGGTCGAGAGAACATTCTCGCTCGCGATCCGCCTCTAGACCTTTGCTCACTACTACTTTGGTGGATGTCGCGCAAGGAATGACAGATTGGGACATGATATCTAAATCGGTCCCAGCTTGGGATCACGACGCTGTTGAAAAAATTGTGGAGCCCAACTTTACGCGCTCCGTGGAGAAGACTAATTCGGAGACATCTGTGGAGAGCGGTGATCACTGCGTCGACGATTCAATCTATCGAGTAATCACAGCGAAGCCGAGGGACATAAACTTCAATTACATTCCACCCGCCGCCACGAAGATACCTCACACGAGGATGCTCGACAAGGGCAGCACGACCGCCGACGTCTTCGATGAGACTTTGTATCGGTGTAAGAACGAGGACAAGCATTTTTTGGCATTTCGTAAGATGTTTAAGCGTATACCGGAGACGGAGCTTAGAGATATTTTTGATAAATGCGGCGGAAATGCCAACTGGGCTTCAGAAGTACTGTTGGACGGTATACCTAACTACACTCCAGGCTCTCCCACCGACGAAGAGCCCGAATCCGAGTCGGAAGATGAGGGCCACAATTGCAGCGCTGAAATGTGCAACTGCGTGTCCACGTACAACATAGTGCCGAGAGCTTCAGAAGCGATCGCCGCCTCCGCCTCAACGACTCCGGTGGCGCTGGCGACACCTGATATTAAGAAGAAGAAAGACAAAGCGCTCTCGGAGTCTTCCATGCGACTGATACGTCAGATTGAGCAGAACGTCAATATCCCCGATTTTCACTACTCCAACCATTGCCTGAAGATAAAGAAGTCGAGACACGGTGAAGCTCCCCAGGACATGGGAGCGTGCGGCGGGCCTTCCGTCGGTCCTGCAATGCAGGCGGCGTCTGTCTGTTCTGATACACACTTCAGCGCCCAGCCCTCCACCTCGGCCGCAGACCTCACCGGCTCCGCCAGCGACGACGACTCTTGTAGTGACGAAGGACAGAAAACGGTGAACTTTAGATTAGGCATGGAGACTATACAGGCGTTGGTACAGATGTATGAGGGCCGTCACGTCACCTATCCCGAGCATATAGTTCCAGTGGTGTCCATAAAGAAAGCCCACCTGGACAACTTCTACGCTATATGGATGGAGTCGCTGACTCATCAGGATGAAACTCAGACAGAGTACACAAACATCCTTATAAAAGAAGACGAGCAAATGGCCAGGTATGCTATGCCACGCATCACTTAACACACTTACATTAATGTAGTAACACAATTTCTCAAAATCTGCATCTCTCCCCTTGTATTTCGTAAAAGGCGACTAAGGGATATGACTCCCTTCTTATATTACTAGGTGATAGGGTTTAACCCGCCCAGGTTGGTACCACCACACTGAATGAAAGGTCGGTCGCAACGGCTATGTAAATAGTTTGTGTTTTCCGTCCAGTTCAGTGTAGCCGGCAGGACCGAAGGGAAGCCTGACGTGGCACCAAGTTCACCGGGTGTTATGGGCTGACATCACGGATGCTGTAGGTGATGTAGCCAACCATGTCAGTTCCCATTAAAAAAAAAAATGGAAAGATTTTAGAATGCACTCTGCCCATTTCTTCACCCTCAAGTACAGGTATTTTTTAACCTGTACTTTGTTTAACGTTTTAGCCATTTTTGGCTATGCCAGCCCAATAGTAACTATATTGATGTTTTAATCTACTTCCGCACGAATCAATGCCTGTGACTTTACAAAAAAACTTAGTATGGATTCAAACTTTTTTCCCTGAGCTCATCCCAAGGCTTCATGTACTTTAAAAAACAGGTTGAGTCTGTCGGTTATTAAGACTCAATAGCTTCTGCCTCAGTTCAAGGTTCCGGGCACATTCCAACAGTATATGGAGTAGGTCCTCTTTTATCCCGCATGTGCTGCAGTTGGGTGATTGTGCTATCTTCATTGTCCTATTTGTTGGAATGTGTCTAGATTGTAATCTCGGGCCAATTACAATTTCTGTTCTCGGTCTTAGGTACAAGCTTGATTACCATACATCGGAATCCGCGGGGCACGAATACGACCTTGTTAGGGATTGACTACGGCGATCAATAAACAATCGACACTGTTATCGATACTCATATTTATTTGTTTATTGTATTTTATTCATGTCATATTTCAGACCTGAATACTTATATACCTACAGTACTTATATAAACATGTATACTTTATGTTAACGATTAAGTAAATATAATACATATTTATATAAGGTCTTTCAAAATTAGTTCATAGTACGCTAAGGGGGGGTTCTGTATCATATAGGGAGTAAAACCTATATAAAAATTTTTGGACCTTGGGCTTTTTTTAAGTAAAAAATTTTTTTATGTAGGTATTTAAATAAAAAAATAGGTGGTTGATTTATATAACCTAATCGATTCAGTTTCATAACAGTAACAAAAAAGTCTTCATGACCATTATGATGTAACACGTGTAAGTTGGTAAAAAAAATTAAATTCTTTCTATTCCATACTAATAAAACTAAAATTGTGGTTTTTCACAATTTCTGAAAGAAAGAGATATACGTGTTGGAAGACTTTTTTGTTCCTAGCACGAAACCGAAACGATTAAGAAAAAATTTTTTTTACATTTAACATTAAAAAAAAAAAAATTTTGTGAAAAAAAAAAATTCTTTGTTCTTCAAAAGTGATCTATTTCCGATACAGAACCCCCCCTTAGCTTACTATGAACTAATTTTGTAAGACCTATTTTTTGGACCTTGGCTTTTTTTTATGTAAAATATTTTTTTATGTGTTTAAATAAAAAAATTGGTGGTTGATTTTTATAGCCTAATCGATTCAGTTTCATAACAGTAACAAAAAAGTCTTCAATATCATTATGATGTAACACGTGTAAGTTGGTAAAAAAAATCAAATTCTTTCTATTCCATACTAATAAAACTAATATTGTGGTTTGAACAGATTTGTGTTGTACCTACAAAGTAAATACATTTGTTTATTATATCTTATTTTCTATAGAAATACTCTTAGTTTTAATAATCGACATTATTTCATATTATTCTAAAATAACGATCGATTTTCGATATTTGTGGATACATTGTCCCATCACTAAACAACCTTGAATCATTCGTGCCCCGCGGATTCCGATGTATGTTGATTACTTTAAAGGCAATATGTTAAGACATTGTCAAACCGGCATGACATTTGCAACATCTCTGCACCAGCAAATATTGTTGTTGATCACCTGCGATGAGGCACAGGAAGGGTATATTGCAGTATACTGCTTTTTGTGTAAATAAAAAATGTATGACCTAACATTAGTTTGTGCCATTTGGATATAATAATGCCACTTAACTTTCTTTTAAGGCACCTGTTGTGACAATATATTCTGGCAAAGCTAAGGGCCATAATGGGAAATTGAATAATTTTATTGTGTTTATATTTTTCCCTATCACAGAATGAGGCACCTAGCAGGCCGAAATGGTATTCGCAGTCCCCCGTAAATATCCGAATGCCATTGGGCGCCGTCGGACTACACCTCTGCTTTAGTCCGGCGCGCGCGGTATGTCGCATATCTCATAAAAAAAAAATTGACACATTTCGAACTGTTGCCAGGCAACTATCAGAAATGGAAGCGGAGTTGGAGGAGATGGGGAAAGAGCCCGAAGTGCCCGACTTCCGCGAGATAATGGACATGGACCTGGCACAGACGCTCTACAACCGGGACGTCGGCGAGTGGAAGAACCGCGAGCCGACCGACATGGCCGCCCGGCTCACCCGCGACAAGCTCCACAACCTCTTCCCGACCATGGAGCCAGAAGTGCTCTCCGAAGTGCTGCTCGCTCACGATAACAATTTCCAGGACACAGTCGAGGTTTTATTTTATCTTAATTATTTTTGCAGGTCTATACTAATAATTTCTTAGTATTTTTTTAAGTAATTTTTTGCCTCTCTTGGAAACCATAAGTACGATAAGAGTGTGGGAGCGGTCTTTTAGATAGTGTAAACTAAACTATATTATGTATGTAAATATCCTAATGTATCCTAAGAAAACTTAAATATAATATTGTCCACTTTGTTACATTTTAAGTAGATAGTACTATTTTATTTCACGGAAAACTGCTTCTGCATGTGAAACGTTGTGAGACTGAAAAATTTACAACTTATATATTTTTTTGTGTAAACATTTTTTATTTTTTCAGCATGTAAAGAATATGAATATGGAGAAAATGCAAAAGAAAAAATTCTCAAAATGAAAAGTCCTAAAACAATTTGTTGTACAGTTTTAAGTGTAGAATCACCCCCACTCGGGTACTTAACACCTTGTATATAAAATTTTATAAGTGCAATTATTTTGTCCTTGTTTATTATGGATTTATCCTCGAGTGAAATATTTGTGTGCGGTTTTCAGGGACTGCTAGTTTCGACTGGACAGGCAGAAATACTTAAAGATAAGAATGGTATCAATAAATTTGTTATGGAAAAAGAAATGCAAAGACAACATGAGGCCCTCGAGGAAGAGAATGAGAAGGTAAGCAATTTTGTGAAGGTGCTCATCGTGACATGACATTCAACACTTCGAGCAGCGAAGGATTGAAGCGCTTAGACCAGTCAAAAACATGTATCTTTTTTTTAATAGAAAGCACAACATATTATGGCGCGCGCCAGACTAACGCACGGCGCCATGTCAGGCTTCCTATAAAAATATTTTTTTTTGCGGATCAGTGGTTTTTAATTTTCCTAGCGCCTTAATAATATCTTACATTACATTATGGTACCTAGATAGCGGGATAGCGGAGGTGATAGCGACCAGTGTAGTTAGAAAATATCCTTCACATTTGCAACTGGCCTGCATTATCTAGGTATTGTGCGTCGTAAAGTGTTTTTGATAAAAACTTATCACCACTAGATTATGGGCGTCGTTGCGGTGAGGCCACAGTGGGGAACTTGCCCCTTGAGCATGCCATTCAGTCATCCTTTACGCGTCCAATGCTGGACATACGCCTCTCCAATCTTTCTCGAGCCCTCCCTGTATTCAGCGGTACACACTGACTTGTTGCCTCCGATGTACTTTATGTCGTCGTCCCACCTGGCGGGTGGTCTTTGCAGACTCCGTTTACCTGTCCACGGACGCCAGTATAGGACCCGTTTACTCCAACGGTCGTCGTCTTGCTGATTCAAGTGCCCAGCCAGCACACGGTCATTTGAGCATAAGCAGGAAAATTAACAATAGTGATATTAGCATGAACACATAATATTTTTTTTCTTTTCATGTACGCATATTTGAAATGACCCTCAGTTCAATAAACAAATTCACAAAAAACTGTAGTAATAAAAACTGAATAAATAGTACATACATACATACATATCACACACGCTGAATCCCGACAATCGGGGTAAGCAGAGTAATCGGTGTTGTGCTGCAAGAACTCTGGTAAATTACAGCACAACACCGACCACCACGTTTCGCAAATTATTCGAACAAGATTCAATCGATCAAGCAGCAAGTAAGGCACGAAGACCCACCTGCTGCATGACTCGGTGGAAGTACCATGCCAAGGTGAGAGGTGGCGAGCCTGTCGCCCTTTAGCACGGCATCTTGTCCTTATCCCTTAGTCGCCTTTTACGACATGCACGGGGAGAGATGCAGTGAGGCTATTCTTTTTATTAAGTACCGGCCCCACACGGTAATAGTGTCCTATTGAAATGTGTTGCTGGTTAAAATCCGGACTACACCTTGTTAGAAATGCGAGTTAATATACAATTATTTATTTACTTTTTGTATTTGCATGAAAATGCAAGTTGTTTTATTATTTGGGTGAATCAAATTTTTCTTGTTTTTGGTATATGTCTGAAAAAAGGATATTATCTAGCTAGATAAATTCACCTTATTTTAATAGTCACAGCAACTCTCAGATAAGAAGAAAGAAGATTTTTTTTTAATATTGATTACCCTGAAGACAACCCCTTTTTTATACAAAACTAGGGACAAAATTATCCCCTGAGTCACGCCTAAAAATTTGGTTCATTTTTTATTTTAAATAGTTCTCTCATTTTTTTTTCAATTGCCTATCGCGGTGCGGTGCGGCGCGGAGCGGCGCGGTGCGGTGCGGCGAGGTGCGGTGCGGCGCGGAGCGGCGCGGGACGGAGCGGCGCGGTGCGGTGCGGCGCGGTGCGGTGCGGCGCGGTGCGGCGCGGAGCGGCGCGGGGCGGAGCGCCGCGGTGCGGTGCGGCGCGGAGCGGCGCGGGACGGAGCGGCGCGGTGCGGTGCGGCGCGGAGCGGCGCGGAGCGGCGCGGGACGGAGCGGCGCGGTGCGGCGCGGAGCGGCGCGGGACGGAGCGGCGCGGTGAGGTGCGGCGCGGAGCGGCGCGGTGCGGCGCGGAGCGGCGCGGGACGGAGCGGTGCGGGATGGAGCGGCGCGGTGCGGTGCGGCGCGGTGCGGCGCGGTGCGGTGCGGCGCGGAGCGGCGCGGGACGGAGCGGCGCGGTGCGGTGCGGCGCGGAGCGGCGCGGGACGGAGCGCCGCGGTGCGGTGCGGGACGGAGCGCCGCGGAGCGGCGCGGGATGGAGCGGCGCGGTGCGGTGCGGCGCGGGCGGAGCATACGAATTTCACGCGAGCGAAGCCGCGGGCAAAAGCTAGTTTATTTATAAACCAAAGACATAATTCCAACACATCCCTACGATTCGTGCTAATGTGCACTTCAGATAATAAAGTGTTATCTGCGGTGCCACAATGAGGATTTACAATATGGATTGGTAGTAATAATGATATTTGTATACATACAATACTATTTTACTCGTAATATAATTACAGATCGAAATAGATAATAATTCATTAGGCTCTGCGAGTAATTTATTTACAGGACAAAAAAAAATGTGTAGTCTCTGCCCTATTACTGGGCATACGCCGTCTGTCCGTCTGTCTGTCTGTCCATCTGTCTGCTCTACCCTTAAAGGGCTGTATCTTTTAAACCGTAATAGGTAGCCGGTTGACATTTTCACAGAATATGTATTAATATAGCGGATATACTAAAAAATAAAAAAATAAAAAATCGCGGGGGGGGGGGGGGGGGGTGGTCCCAATCTTTTTATTTTTTATTGAAAGGGAACATATGGCGCCGAGCCACCCATAAGATGTCTAACGACGCCAATGGACATTCGGTCCTATGCGGGTGTTATGAATGCCATGCTGGCCTGAAAGGTGCCCATTCTCTGCCAGGTGCCCATTCTGCCCTCTATCGTAAAAACGGTAATACATTCAAGCGTCCAACCTTGTGTGATTATTGTGAAAACTTTGAAGTAAAACAACAAATAATAAGAACTGCCTAATGACGCATTGGTACGGAGCCCTCGGTGCGTGCGAGTCCGACTCGCACTTGGCTGGTTTTTATTTATGGAACCTAAAATGGTTGCCTGCATCGTAATGTCAGGCAATCACACCTTGTTCCTCTGTGAACTAAGTGCTACGTCAGCCCTTTGGTCGTGCCGGCTACACTGAACTGTGTAGCCGGCACGAAAGAAAACACACACAAATTTCATAGCAATTTGGGAAGACCTTTTTTTTTATGTAATCCGGCTGAGTCGGAGGGGCCAAAGCGCATGCTCCGACCAGCCAATATCACCTCCGAGAAGGTAGGTGCCATACCGGAGACTTCCCTGGATTGCTGGCTATACTGGACTAGAGGAGAACACAACCGAGGCTGCTATGCAGCCATCTTACATCCAGTATCTTGATTGAATGTGGTACGAATGAGTATTTAAATAATTATAATTAAGCCTTGTCTATTTAATCTCAACCAGGAATTGAACCAGGATGAGTGGCCCGTTCTGTCTGGAGGTGCGGAGGAGGCCCAGATGGAAACGGTGAAACAATACCGCGAAGAGGCACAGAAACATCTTGTTAAGAGGAACTAGTGAGTGAAAATTTCATAATCTCTAGTATTACAAAATTTATATGTGTGATGTCATCGTCAAATACAAAATTAAAGATTCAGACATGAACGTGTCTTCCGTCCATTTCAGTGTAGCCGACATGAAATGAAGGGAAGCACTGACATGGCACCTAGTTCACCCCTTGTTATGGGCTGACATCACGGATGTTGTTGATGATGTAGCCAACCGTGTCAGTTTCCATAAAAAAAAAAGAACTATTCTTTAATAGGCAGACCAGCCCCTGTAACGGCGTTACTCACTCGCCGATGTGAGTATTAGAAACGATCTCACTCAACCAATCAGAAGGCGTTCGCTGAGGCATCCGGCCCGGCTATTAGTTGAAATATGCGAGTATTTAGCGAGTGAGTTAACGCCGGTAGACCCCTAGGCAAAAGTCCTGAGTTTTGCAATTAATTGTAAGTACTATAGAGGCACTGCACTGCAGCGGAGCGGCACGTTGCGTCAAAATGTTCTCTGGATGAAGTAAACTACACTGCGCGACAGCACCCGGCAGCGGCGCTGCATGGCCCGGCAAGTAATTCGTACGAGCAAAGTGCAGTGCCGCTCCGCTGCTGCCAGTGCGGTCTAATTATGTGGAAAAGTAAATTCAACTTGTTACAATCGATCTCAATCTTTTTACATTTTGCTATCTTATGTTTTAGTGCCAAAACCAATAGTAAAATATCAATATTACGATAATTATATTGTAAAGTATTTTATATTCATTTTTACAGACATATTTATGTAATTTCAGTAATCACAACAAGGCTCAAGAATACATGAATCGTGGCATGACTCAAGTTGCATCGCACTACGCTGACATGGCTGCCTTCCACAAGAAGAAATGCGAGCAAGCCAACAGTTTGGCCGCTACCAGTCTTATCCAAGTTAGTTTTACTGAAAGCTTTTGACGCTGTCACTCCTTACAAAGTCCTACATTGTCGGACTTCCTGCCAAGATCGTGAAACTCTTGAAAGTCATCTACTTGGTATGTCCTTTTACACAAATAGCTTAACATTTTATGACTCTATCAAGCTTTACCCGAACTATTTTAATATCAAGGATGGTGACTACCGCAGGGCTCTAATTTGGGTCCAATTCTTTTCTTTTATTATAAAATAAAAATAATTAAAAAAATTACGTAATACGTCAGTGAATTGTTTTGTTTTGAAGGATTGGGAATTGTTGATGGACACACATGAGAAGCATTACCAAATGCCTTCGGAAATCTGTACCACAGCATTAAGACCGGATATACTCATATTCTCAAAAGCGACAAAGCATGTAGTACTTGTTGAACTTACAGAAGGACCACAACATCAAACTTAACAAGTACTGCAACTTAGTAGACCGGATTGTGAGAAACGGATTCAAGACTGATCTCTTCGCTGTGGAAGTCGGAGCAAGAGGACTACCAGCGAAGTCGCTCTACAGTCTCTTCAAGAATCTAGGGCTCCCAAGATCGACGCTAAGCTCATATATGGAGAGAGCTTCGAAAACGTCACTGAAAGCATCCTACAGAATATGGATAGGTAGAGAGAGCTCCCTCTCTCTACCTATCCATATTCTGTAGAGAGCGGGACTGGTGGTTTCCCCGCGTCCTAGTCAACGCAGACTAGCTGACGAGGGCTTGAAGCGAGCCGAAACGTGAAGCATGCGCGGGAAATTTTGAGTGGCCACTCGCTAGTCCCGGCCTCGATTAATACCCTCCTCTACTGCCGATGGGCCCGGATATGTTCGGTGAAGCCATCGCAAGCTTAGATCCACACCTTCCTGTCATTTTAGTGTAAAATATTCCATTTATTTCAAATTTCCACACATTTTTCTATTATTTTATAATTAAAATAATATAATATAATATAATAAAAATACATCAGGTACACGCAGCCAACAAGAAGACATCTAACATGACCCTGGATCTTCATTTCCTATTCGTCGCCGAGGCTCTCCAGACATTGGACCTGTTCCTGGACCACCACATCCAGCTATTGCAGTCTGCAGACACGGGCGGCGTGCGGTGGAACGATTTGTTCCTGATCACGGGGCGCGGACTACACAGCCAGGCCGGTCCTAGGATCAAGCCGGCCGTTAAAAAGAGACTGAAGCAACGCGGCCTTTTGTGCGTATTTGCAATTATACTTTTTTCTTTGTGACCAGAAAATAACTATGATAAACTATAATATACACTACAATGTATTCATATAAGTACGTACTAGTTATGGGTTCGCATCACTGATGTTGTAGGTGATGTAACAAATTATACAATCGACGCAGGATCAACCGCGCACCAACCGGTTCTGTAGGTCTTTTATTCACAGAACCGGGAAAATGTGGAACGCACTCCCTGTTCATCTATTATTTTCCTCCCAAGTACAGCCTGGGGTTTTTCAAAAGGGGCGTGAAAAGGTTGCTGTCAGGCCGGCATGGCATTCGCAATCCCCGTGCATCACAGAATGTCCACGGGCATCGTTAGACACCTATTTTCTTTTTTCTTTCTTTGTGATGATGACCAGAGATAATATCAGATTATTGCTGCTATAGTAAATTATTTACAGAACAGCTACGGTACAAAAGGACCCTTATGGTGGTACTTCTTGTTCAGTCTGTCTGTGCCTTTATATGAAAGCTGAATGATTGGCTACATTCTACTTACGATGTCAGCCCAACATGAGTGACCGTTCGACCGTTTAGGCTCAGATTCCAAGTAAAACTGTAGATGCCCTCCATTCTTACCTTACCAGGTGGTAAGGGTTTAACCCGCCCGGGTCGGTGCCACCGCACCGAATGAAAGGTTGGTCGAAGCGGCTATATAAATAGTATGTGTTATCCGTCCAGTTCAGTGCTGCCCGCATAACCTAAAGGAATGCACTACATGGCACCTAGTTCACCAAGGTGTCATGGGTATTGCACACAGAAAAGAAACATCTGTCAGTTTGGACTCAAATACACAGCTGAACCTTTCCCTAGATTAAAAATATTAATTTGACAAATTGATACATTAAGTATCAAATTTATTTATTTACAGATTTTTTTCACATTATTGTACTACAATGTGTTATGAAAATTACTAATTGAAATTATTTGATACGATATGTATCAACTATTTCTGACAAAGGCTCTATACATCTGATTAATTTTACTTTAAATTTAGATTTTATGCAATCAGAATTATCAAGCTTCAATTATAGTTATTCCAGCTCTCAAACTGTATTTTAACACTGTAAGCGATGTCTATTGCGTAGTTTTTTTTTTTTTTTTATGGAGCCTGACACGGTTGGCTACATCACCTACAACATCCGTGATGTCAGCCCATAACACAGGGTGAACTAGGTGCCATGTCAGTGCTTCCCTTCATTTCATGTCGGCTACACTAAACTGGACGGAAAACACGAACTATTTACATAGCCGTTTCGACCGATGTTTCGTTCAGTGCGGTGGTACCAACCCGGCCGGGATAAACCCTACCACCTAGTAAGGTAAGAAGGGAAGGGACCTACAGTTTAACGTGGAATCCGAACCACGGTCAGCCTCCAACGGTCGAGCGGTCACCCATCTAATCACTGACCGCGCTCAGCGTTGCTTAATAACAGTTGACTAACCAACCGCGCCACTGAAATACCGAGGCTGACGAATTTTCTTATCCCTTAGTCGACTTTTACGACATGCGACGGGGAGAGATGCAGTGGGGCCATTCTTTTTACGTACCGACCCCACACGGTACAAAATACAAAGCTATTCGCAATGTATTGCTCTTCTTTGTGGGTTTAAAAAAAACAAAACAGGACAAATTCAAGCGTGGTGTACTACATACAAATGTTGAATAAAGAATAATGAATTTATCATAGACTGTGTCCAGTTCACTTTTTCTCTTTAGTCATCAACGATCATGTACAAGGAATGATATCAACGTGTGTTTTGTTTGTCTGTATATCGTCAGCTGGCAAGAACGGCCAGAACTTATAATTTTTTCATTGCATAAAAAAAACTTTCCTATCAAACTGTTTGTCGAAAATTATATGTCTTACTGTAAAGCATAATTTTCTCACTTCACTACTTCAAATGTTTACTGAATAATTTGCTTTTCTTTTTATAAAAATCTTTAAAACACTCCTGCAAAAACGTGATTTTTTTAGTTATGTCACCTTTCTTGCCAGCCGACGATATGAAAAAATTAAATATTTATCTTTGTCGTTCTCTTGGTTTCTAGATGCTCACACACGAACCCCGGCTTGCTGAAAGTTCGCATCACGGCGGACAACAAACTGACACACCAGATAGAGTAACTTTACATTACTCCCCGTTGTCTGATCTCTGTAATGTGCGTATTCTCATTCATACCTATTGGCTGGCATCTCTGTGATATAATGTTTTGGATGTTTCAAGAAAATTCTCTTGTGATATAGAATGTTCTTAGAATTCCATAGCCAGCGACACGGGCAGGAACCCTTATAAAATCAATCTGGTGTCTGTATGTTCATAGTAATAATAATTAGTATTGAGCCATCATCAGTGGACACAGTCTACTCCGGTCAAAATTGTCTTAAAGCTGACGCAAACTATTTTTTCTATCAATATCGATCAGTTTATTAACCACCGGATCATTTTGCTCATTGGGACGTATATCTCTTTTTAAATATAGTTACGCTTTGAATTGTATACTGTCACAAGTCAAAACTTTTTGTTTGACTTATGACAGTATCGGATTCAAATTACATATGCGCTTTGAATATGGTTAAAGCAGTATGTAAAAATTTTCGTAATAGAAAATTTAAGGTATACATTTTAAGAATGACAGTGCACGAAGGCTTGCAAATGTATTTATTTTTTAGCGGGAAACAGGTGATTATGATTTAAAGTGTGAGAGTTAGGGTCCCTGAGCCCTGTTGTCACTGCGACCTAGAAAGAGCTAATTGTCATCTCTCAATAGTTTATAGCTCACCCCCAAGTCCGATTTCCGCTATGAATCGAGTTATAACATTGGGGTTGAGCGACTGTATTTGACATGGGTTAAAAATATAACCCCCAAGAATACGGCTTCTACTGTGAATGAGCGCTTCACATTCACAAAGGATGTGTACGGGCGTTTCATCCTCTTTTATACAGAACCAGCACACCGGTGTGTCGCTAAGGCCCATTCGGTGTGATACGCGACGTTCTAGTCAACGCAGGCTAGCTGATGAGTTTTGATGCGAAACGAAACGTTTTGCTACAGCTTACACCACAGAGGATATTATTAGAGAGGAGTTTATCAAACTAAGATAAATCTCTTTAATGGGAGGTTTCACCACCTTCGGGGTATTTTTTTAATCCGGTATGGGTGGCTGAGTCAGAGGGGCCAAAGCACATGCTCTGACTAACCAATATCACCTCCGAGAAGGTAGGTGCCATACCGGAGCCATCCCTGTATTGCTGGCTATACTGGACTAGAGGAGAACACAAGCGAGGCTGCTATGTGGCCATCTTACATCCAGTACGGTGGTACCAACCCAGTCGGCTACAATTTGAGCCTAACACCTAGTAAGGGACAAGGGAAGGGCCCTACAGTTCTACACCGGTTCCGAACGATGAAGCAGCAGGTGTATGTATGCACGTAAATTTTTTCGTCAGAAAAAACTCATTGGTACCTACACGCCGACTAGATTCGAACCTCGGACCTCTCGCATGAGAAGCCGATGCCCAAACCATTCGGCCACCCGCCGCTTAAGTCTCGTTCAACAGTTATTTAACCGGCAGCTACATTGTAGCCGAGGGTGGTGGAATCGGCCTTGTGTCAGTATGTCAAATGCTTCGAAAATGAGTCGTGTGAAATTTCGACATATCAATTTGCGTTCGTTCACTGTTTTCTTGAGGTGCATACCGACTTAGTGAAATCTTCGTTTATTTCTCGCTAATTTTTTTTTTACGATTCTGCTTCAATCTGCTGCCGCAGCCGCAATATCTCCAATAGTAGGAGGAAATCTCCGAAACTACTTATCCGATTTCATAAATTCTCACACCAATATTTAGAAGGGACCTTCAGGATGGGCATAGGCCATATAAGGTCTTTCATTAGAAGGTAATAGTACGCTAAGGGGAGTATGTGTATCATATACTGTTCACGTTCCCCATACCTATTACTTTTTTTCCGATATCAAATACCTACCCATGCTACGAAATAATTGTTCAATAAACTATTATTTTAGTAGGATGGGTAGGTATTTGAAATCCGAAAAAATAATGAAAAATAATAACCTACTAATGAAAGACTTTATATATTATCGCGTTAAAATAAAAGTGCTTTTCGTTGAGACCAATTTTGCAATGTGTCTCTTATGAACGCTGCCTCAATGGTAAGAGTTCTATAGAAAAAGTGTATAGCTTAAAAAGGCCTGTAAAATAGTCTGCGACGAGGGAGGGGGCGGGAGAGGGGATTTAGGGAGGGAGACCAGAGTGGAGGGAGGTGGGGGGAATGAGGGACGGAAATGAGCAGGTAAGGAGGGAGCGAGGGGAGGCGATAGATGAGGAGAGGAGAGGGATGGAGGGGAGGGGTAGGCTTGGAGAGAGGGAGGGAGGGGAAGGTATGGCGGGAGAGAGAGAGAGAGTAGACGAACTTTATTACCTCATTAATTTTTGAAAATTAAATCTGACAAAAGTTAATTCCTTTCGCACCGGTTCAGAGAATTCTCCTCTATGTAAACACTCATTATTTGCGATGAGTCAATTTCAAAACTCGTCGAACAGAGTATAGTAACATGAAAGCAAAAGATTTTTATACCAGTTTAATCTGGTAGCAGTAGTACGCAGTAGCAATCATAACTACTTCACACTACGCTCCTACACAATTTCTTATGACCCGTCTTACTCGCTCCAGCGGGCTTTTCAGTGCGCCTATAGACCGTTCACAGTTATTTTACCTCTAACCATCAAGTTGGCTAACCTGAGCTCTGTGTTGCCATAATTGGTTCGTACTATTTCCCTGTACGAAATATTTGAACATATTTTTAGAATAGAATAGAAACTCTTTATTGCACACAAATTTAAAGAAGAACAGCACACGACAAGAAACAAGAAATGAAGTAGTGCGCAAAGATGGACTTATCACTACAAGTACAACAGGTACTTACTTATACATAATTTCCACTACCACGGGTAAAATATTAATAGCAAGTAACCCTTTTTAGGATCGTAGTACTAGTTTTTTTTTTCTGTTCCTTTCAGCAACATGGCAATCTGTTTCAAAAACAATAAGCCACTTATTTGTTTGATTTAAATCAATCTGTATATGTTGTATTTTTTTGGGAAATCCTAATTTTGAAAGATTCAGACGGAATACTCCCTGTGGAAAATCTGTTGCTCAATCTCGAGATATCGTTCCGTTTCAGTCGCACTTGTTGAAGGCCACCCTCTCCGCTCAACGCCAGTGCAAGTTCATTTACGTGTTGTGATAGTCTCTTTTGATATTGTACGCTGTACTGGGCTATTTCTTGCTTGACAGTCTTTATGTTAAGATCGAGGTATATATATTTGTTGCTGATGTATTGTGGGATATTCAAGATAGTTCTCAAGGTTTTGCTTTGGAATCTCTCAAGTATTTCGATGTTGCTGGTGCTGGCTGAGCCCCATAGTTGGATACCGTATGTCCAGATTGGTTTTATGATTGCTTTATATACCATCATTTTGCTGTTGTCATTCAACTGAGAGTGGCGTCCGGTTAACCAGTATAGGCTGCGCAGTTTAGCATCAAGTTGTTTTCTCTTCGTCCAGATGTGCTTTCGCCATGTTAATCTTCTGTCCAGGTGCATTCCCAGGTATTTCGCGTGATCTTCTTGAGGGATTTCTTCGTCGTTTAGTTTGACTGGAGGGCAAGTTTCCTTTCTGAGTGTAAACGTTACGTGTGTAGACTTGCTCTGGTTTGCTTTTATTCTCCACCGTTTAAGCCATTTTTTCTACTTCATCTAAATGTTTCTGCAATGTGTGCGAGGCAGTTTCCGGGTTAGTATGAGTTAATAGGAGGGCGGTATCATCAGCGTAAGTCGCAGCCGTCGTGTTCTCAGATGTTGGTAGGTCTGCAGTATAAATAAGGTACCGTAGTACTCGTGACAGCAAGTGGTGCCAACCTAGCGGAAGATACAATGACATGTGTCAGAGGTAAAATAACTGTGAACGATCTGCAGTGAGACAGAGCTGCGGCTATCGCAATTTTTGCGATAATCGCTAATAGAGAATAGGGAGGCTGAACGGGTCTTGATACATTTTGAATGTTAAAAAAGAAAGACCGCACCAAACTAGATAGACGCGGTGCTCGATAAATATTTTCTCGACAATCACGCTCCAAAACTCCGGCATCCCCTCTCCCTCGGTTGCAACACTGACAATCCTCGTAGAGCGGAGAAAGACGGCGAGGAAACTATTTGTCTCTTTTTAACACATTAGAGCCTTATGCATCGCTTCCTCTTACCGCTCGCTTGTGTGCTAGGCCAATCATATTCCTTTATAAGTTCATATTCCTTTTGGTGGAGCAAGTGCAGAGCCCCAGCACCGTGTATATAGTTTGGTACGGTCTTTGGTTAAAAATGAGATTAAAAAAATATATTTCTTAATGTTGTTACCTTTAAACTAGTTAAGGTTAGGTATAGCCTATTTCCGTTCAAATTGCCGCATTTTTTAGCATGTTTGCACCTTGCACAGGCTTGTGCATAGGAAAATTAAGGCTCTCGTGCGTGTTCTGCCAAATAATGTTTCGATTTGAACTGAAAGAAGTTAAATATTGAGATTGGTGCCATCCGATTCTGAGAAAGGAATTAAAACTGCTAGGATAATATCAATAAGTGTCTTGTTAATATTATTATTGTATTGAATGTATGGGTTTTTGCCCCCATAAGTCTTTGTAGTAGTAACTGTTCATATTGACAGATTAATTAAACCAGCTTTCTAATAAAAAAAAAAAAACCGCTCCACAAACGTGCCTGAGTAAAGTAGATTTTATAAACAAATAGTTGTGGCCTCGGCTCCGCCGCGGTAAGGTCGGTGAAAACTCTACGGAAATCGTTTGAGTAGTTTTCGAGTAAATCATACATACATATCACACATGCTGAATCCCGACAATCGGGGTAAGCAGAGTAATCGGTGTTGTGCTGCAAGAACTTTGGTAAATTGCAGCACAACACCGACCTCCACGTTTCGCGAAGTATTCGAACAAGATTCAATCGATCAAGCTGCAAGCAAGGCACGAAGACCCACCTGCTGCACGACTCGGTGGAAGTACCGTGCCAAGGTGAGAGGTGGCGAACCTGTCGCCCTTTAGCACGGCATTTTGTCCTTATCCATTAGGCGCCTTTTACGACATGCACTGGGAGAGATGCAGTGGGGTTATTTTTATTAAAGTACCGACCCCACACAGTCGTGTAAATCGAGTAAATCACACGAAAGCTAATCGAATTGGTAGATTGTTTCCGACTTTCGACCTCACTGCTCAGCTCATATATGAATAATGGCGTGATGTTATACAGGGTGTTGTAACGGCCAACACATTAATTTCGCCAGCGCAATCCTCATGTTTCTCCGAGACAAAAAAGTAATTAAAGTTTTTTCCTAAAGTGTCTAGTTTTGGAGATATTAATTTTTGAAATTTATGTTTTCGTCTAGTGTAATTTGACGCGTGAGTGGGGAAGGTGCTGGTGCGGGAACGGTTAGGGACGGATCGTTCTTTGAACTTTTGGGCACAGCCACCCGTGCCGGTAGTCTATAAAAAAAAAAGGGAATTCAGAAAAAAGTTACTTGACTTTTTTGTTACTATTGATCCCAATAATCATTTCCTTAATTTAATGTAGTGGCCGTTACAACACCCTGTATAGTCATTGGCACCTACATAGGCAAAAACGGTAAGTGAATGGGTTGAGCAGTTCTTGAGTTATAAGCAGTGATCGGCGTAGGTAGTGCCATTTTTTTTTTTTTTTATGGAAACTGACACGGTTGGCTGCATCACCTACAACATCCGTGATGTCAGCCAATAACACCGGGTGAACTTGGTGCCACGTCAGTGCCTTCCTTCGGTCGTGCCGGCTACACTGAACTGGATGGAAAACACAAACTATTTACATAGCCGTTTCGACCGACCTTTCATTCAGTGCGGTGGTACCAACCCGGGCGGGTTAAACCCTACCACCTAGTGATATAAGAAGGGAGTCATATCCCTTAGTCGCCTTTTACGACATACACGGGGAGAGATGCAGTGGGGCTATTATTTTAAAGTACCGGCCCCACACGGTACAGATGTGTGGTCAATTAACATGAATTATGATCTTAATATGGACATGTCCCGGGATTCCGGCATTGGTGATCCCGGGATCCGGAGCACCTTGTTCACCCGGTATGGGCTGACATCACGGATGTTGTAGGTGATGTAGACAACCGTGTCAGTTTCCATAAAAAAATAATTATGATGGCTATACGCTTGGCCCGAAACGTCGAGCCACATAGCTCGTGAAGAACCATGAGTAAAGCTGTTTGGTTTTGTTTTTTTTTTATGTAATCTGGTATGTGGTGGGTGGCTGAGTTGGAGGGGCCAGGTCCCGGACATGTCCGGATAAATCCGGACGTCTGACAAGCCTACGCATGACGGTAAGCAAAGACATGACAAATAGTTTTAATTTGAATTAATATTGTAGATATAAACAGACCAGCGAAATATTATAAGGTGCTTCGTTATTCATGTCAATAACTTCGGGAGGGTTACATACGCACTCAAACACTTTACGCAAAAAAAAACATATGTTTATAGGAGTATTTTTTCTCCTAACATCTAACAAAAAAATAAAATCAAATAGCTTTAAAAACCAATCATGCTATAGCCCTTGCAAACACGAAACGTAGGCACACACACCGCACACGTACGTAGGTAGGTAGGTAGCTAGTTTTAGAGCGGCGGCGGCCTAGTGACCTTGTGTGTGACTTACTTACAACAAACAGCTGTTCTGCGTTTGAACATAGTACGGTCATTGACCCCGTACAATGCAAGCTACCTACTGTTACACAGAGGTCTAGTGACCTTGTGACTTACTTACAACAAACAGCTGTTCTGCGTTTGAACATAGTACGGTTATTGACCCCGTACAATGCAAGCTGCCTACTGTTACACACAGGTTGATCCTTTTAATGTTTAGGTAGCAAAAATGTTTTGTTAAATTTCTCGAAAAGTAACGCTAAAAACATATAATTTTTGCGTAACTTGTTTATTTGAACAACACCGATTACTCTGCTTACCCTGATTGTCGGGATACAAAAGCGTGAGTTATGTATGTATGTATGTATGTGTTTATTTGAGTGTGTATGTAACCCTCCCGAAACATTTGACATGAATAACGAAGCACCTTAGGTATTGATTATTATTTATATTATAAAATATATATTTTTATAAATGACATTGGCCGTAAATATATTTAAGCGAATTTAAGACATTATGTTATAATATTATGTACCTAGGTAACAAATAACAATGTAAAAAATTTGACTGTAGATCAATACACACACTCGTCAACACGAGGTGTCCCTTAGGACAGCTGTCAGTCTCATACAGGAAGTGGATGCTATGCTCAAACAAGCTAGGTAAGCATATTAAAAATATTATTGGAACTAATGTATGGTATATTTCTTTCTAGACTCTTTCTAGACCAGCGGTTCCCATCCCAAATAGTCAGACTTATCACATTATACAGGCTGTTCGGCACATGAACCGACAAAATTGTTTTGTAGGTAAGTGGGGTCATTTGCAAGGTTTTTACCTATGACACCTTTTGTCTGGTGTCACGTGGTATCGAGATACGATTTTTTTTCTTTATTTTTGAAAATTACCAAAATCTTAGCTTTAACCCCTTGTAACTTTTTTGTTTATGATTATATCTGCTCGAAATAAAATT
The DNA here is from genome assembly GCA_946902875.1 of Nematopogon swammerdamellus. Taxonomy (NCBI): domain Eukaryota; kingdom Metazoa; phylum Arthropoda; class Insecta; order Lepidoptera; family Adelidae; genus Nematopogon; species Nematopogon swammerdamellus. Next base: position 19,785,847 of record OX336345.1, read on the forward strand.
TATTTGATTTAAAGATGTATGCTTGTTCTAGAAAAAATATCACTTGATGAAGTTAATACCATGAAAAGGATTTATTACCTCCCAAAGTTCCGAGGACGAGTAAAAATATGACAGAATCTTAAATTCTTAATTCATAAAAAAAACGGACAGCAATTGAGAACTTCATTTTCATTTAAAAAGTTCGCTAGTTTCTGCCCTTTCCAACGATATACCACATGTCATCATAAGTCCTTTTTCATGGTACCTATTAACTTCATCAAATGATATTTTTCCTAGAAGAAGAATACATCGTAAAACCAAATACATTTTATTTCGTGCAAATATAATCATAAAAACAAAAGTTGCAAGGGGATAAAGCTGAGAATTTGGTAATTTTCAAAAATAAAGAAAAAAAAAATCGTATCTCGTTACCACGTGACATAAGACAAAAGGTGTCATAGGTCAAAACCTTGCAAATGACCCCACTTACCTACAAAAAAAATTTGTCGGTCCATGTGCCGAACACTGTATAGTGAAATTATCTCCACTGATGAATGGTTGATTGGGACTTATTTTTAGAAACTGATAAATAACTGATACGGTGAATAAACAACATTGTGGTGACTGGCCTGCTTCATGTGGCAGTGTGTTGGGTAGATACCTTCATACAATTTAATATTTAAAAAAATTCACTTTGTCATGAATTGCTGCATCTGTCATTCATAAATCAGCACATGCATGTTTAGGGCAAACATTTTTGTAAAGTAGACCAAGTGCACTTTGAATGAAAACATTTATTATTATTTTATCCATTTATTATTATTATTATTTGGTAATGAACTAGCAGCTTAATATGCTGATGGGTTCATGTCTATGATGATCACTGGTGTTGCTAATTGTTATATTTCTTCGCTTTTTAAGTACTTGTCAAGCCTATTTCCACTGAAGTTTCTTGCCAGTTCTTCTTCGCTGTGATAATCGAACTGACGGAATGTTACAATGTAAATATGACAAATCTGAGCGCAGTGTACTGCCAAGAGATGATAAATAAACAAAACAATTATTACCTATATGTAAAAATAACAATAATATGCAAATTGGTTTTATTTTAATTTTACTCATGGGTAGGTACTTGGGTCTCAGAAAATTAGCCAAGTGGTGCGGATTAAAATTTATATAATTGGGTACCGCTGCTTTAGACTAATTTATAAGTATTTAATTTACATAATGTCTGTTATTATGTACGTCGGCTTTAAAGAATTCACTAGAATAGAAGTAAAATCACAAGTCACACACACTGTGAATTCACTTATCCTTATCACAAGTGTGTGTGTGTGTGTGTGAGGGTGTGTGTGTGTGTGTGTGAGGGTGCGTGCGAGGGTGTGTGCGTGTGTGTTGCATCTGCTGTTGCAATTTGTGTGTAAATTATGACAATAATAATTTTCTTCTTTAGAATTCTTTGAAGCGACAATTTCTTTTAGTTATGAGTAGATGTCATAGTTTAGTTGGTTGTCATAGTTTAGTGGTAGGATGATCGGCAGGATTTGTTACTGCGCAGTAGATTACTGCGCTGCGCTGCGTACTGGCTGCGCTCTGCGTTCGGTCAAGGCCGAGTCTGATTTTAATATTTAAAGTACATTGTTTTTATCCTGAAATGCCTTATGTGCTTACAATGACAAGCGTTGTACTTGTCACACATACTAGAACTGGTAATTTATTTTTGGGCAATTGTACCTAGTTTACCACTGTCGAATGCATTGAGACAATTTATATGTTCTTTTTCGATATTTATTTTGGCACAAAGTTTATTGTAGTTATAACGATTTATTCGGTGGTTATACAATAGTAAAAAAAATAGTTACGCAATGTACATGTCAATTGTTTGTTATGATATGAATATGTCAAACAAATATTTGGTTAATATTGAACCAAATATTTGTTTTGACATTCTTAATACTAACATATTCCTATAAATGACATAACATTTAATGTTATTAACCGTGGTTGTTAGTTAACCTCTTTGTGAGAGGAGATGTTTAGGGTACGTTTACCAAATTTTAGTTTTTTACCATGTTAATTGTTTAGTTTGTAAGGGAAAATGTTTTTGTATACGATAAGTCTTAAATAGTCTGTTTTCTTTAAATCCAAAAATGTATTTTGACATTAATAGAATAGAATGGAATATAAATACTTTATTGCACACTAATAAAGATACCGGATTGAACAAATTGTAACAAATTCGAGTACAGTCATGCTGTCTAATGAATGCTTAATAAACAACATACAACAACAACAACAATACAGAAGACAGAAGATAACATACAGAAGAGCAATAGAAATTAAATAAAACTTGGCTGTATGGTCGGATGATCTTTGCCTGCCTATTTATGGCGAAAACAACAACAACAATTAAATAAAACAAAACATTAGCTAGGTAGGTACCTAAATGAGAAAAAGAAACAGTTAATTTCGGGCTTGCAACTTATTCAAGAAAACTGCACTCATAATATTGTAGTCTGTTATCGAAGTATGCACTTAAGATACTTGAAGGATCAAGTTGTGAATGGGTTAATACAATTGAGGTACTATTATCGTACCTAGTCAAGCGTTAACTAATAATAATTATGAACCTCAAGATATTATTTCATCTGGCCTCTTTTACAGTGCAGTAGGTTTTCTCTACAAGGGTAGATTTTATGTGTTTCTTAAACAAATTATAATTGAGATATATAATATTACCTCTCCTGGCATAGCAATATATTTTGATAAACACTGGGTATTAACTGGGTATTACTTTTGATAATTTTCTCATTATAGGTACATAGAATACATCTATTTAAACGAAAATTTACAAAGGCTTTGATTACATAGTATAAAACGCAGGTTAGGTCCTGCTTGGAGTACTTCTCGCACTTGTGGTATGGTTTCCGCCGTCCCCATTCCACCTCCGCACTATGCGTACTGGGCAGGGGATGCACCCCTATTCAATCGACCTACCAACCGGTTCTGTGGGTCTTTTATTCACAGAACCGGGAAAATGTGGAACGCACTCCCTGCCCATCTTTTAATCCAAATACAGTCTGGGGTTTTTCAAAAGGGGCGTGAAAAGGCTCCTGTCAGGCCGGCATGGCATTCGCAATCCCCGTGCATCACAGAATGTCCATGGGCATCGTTAGACACCTACTTGTAGGTGAAACGATGCCACATGTCGCGCTATCCATAAAAAAAACACGAGAAACATACTTTTTTGTACATAAATAAGTTATATAATTTATAAATTCGCAAAGTTTTAGGTAAGATATTTTTTAATTGATGAATTCAATAAATTTTTACTGACAATAACAATGTACCTATGTAGTTTTATTATATTGCCTCTCTCTCTACCCTACTGAAAACCCTACTGATGTGTATATAAAATAGTTTAATTGTTTTTTATTGGTCCACATACCTGGACCAGATCGGGCATGTGCTCAAAAAGGGGCAAGTGCGTAGTACCCGTAACCGACGAGCATGCATGAAGAACATTATGGGAGTGGAAGAGGCGGCAGAGGTGTGTCAGGATCGTGGCACGTGGAGATCCGTTGTCTCTGCCTACCCCACCGGGAAACAGGCGTGACGCTATGTATGTATGTATGATTTTTATTTCATACTAAAATTTCCATCTCCACTATAGTTGGAAATATGTGATTTCGAAGACATTGAAAGGAAGACATTTGAAAAAATTTCGTTTAGAATCAAAATGTTCGTACGGAACCTCTACGCCGCCGCCGTAGCGTACCGCCGTACGCCGTACCGTAGAGTCTACGGTAGGTACGTAGTATTATATTCTTTGGGAACCTCAGTATACACTTACAGTATGCACTTCACAGAATGTAGTTGTCAGCCTCGGTAGCTCAGTGGTGCGGTCGGTCGACTGTTGTTAAGCACACCTGGGCGCGGTCAGTACTTGGATGGGTGACCGCTCGACCGTTGGAGGTTGACCGTGGTTCGCATTCCACGTAAAAACTGTAGGTCTCTTTCCTTCTTGCCTTACTAGGTGGTAGGGTTTATCCCGCCCGGGTTGGTACCACCGCACTGAATGAAACGTCGGTCGAAACGGCTATGTAAATTGTTCGCCTTTTCCGTCCAGTTCAGTGTAGCCGACATGAAATGAAGGGAAGCAATGACATAGCACCTAGTTCGCCCGGTGTTATGGGCTGACATCACGGATGTTGCAGGTGATGTAGCCAACCGTGTCAGTTTCCATAAAAAAATACAGTCGTATTGAGAACCTCCTCCTTTTTTTGAAGTCGGTTAAAAAACAAAGGTAGAGGAGGAACTTCAAGCGAGGAAGGCAGTCAGTGGAGGGGCACACACCCCACTACCAAAATAATAAATATTAATTCGTTCTGTAACACGTTATATTGAATAGGTAAGTCAATGTTGGTCAAATAATGCCATCCTAATGGGATATATTTGTAACTAGCTTTTACCCGCGGCTTCGCTCGCGTGAAATTCGTTTTTAAAAAGAAGAAAGTAAGTAAGCCCGCTAGCGTAACTTTATTTCGGCGCGCGGAACAATTCGGTTTGTATGAGAGTCACATCTTAGCGTAACCGGAAGTTAATTTTATTTAGCCTATATCCTGTGTCCCGTATAGTAAAATGTGCTCGTATTAAGTTTCATCGGTTTCGGATGATCGGTTTAAGAGTTAGTTATGGAGGAACATACATTACATACATACAGAAAATATTTCTAAAAATCGTCAATTTAGTTTTAGTATCATACATGGAATCTACAAACGCAGTACCTATCTCATAAAACAAAGTAACTTACTCCATGACCATCCCTTACATAATAATATGTCGCGATTTTCAATACTAATAATAAATATTATTTTATTCGTTTATTGACACATTTTTTTTTATATAAATTTTACATAAAAAAACTGAAATCTAAAATTAATATAAAATAACAAAATGGAATTTCCACCACCGGCGGCGGGGCGAACCCAGGCTACCGATGGTCGGACCCGAGAGAAACCTCCGGACAATTCGAGCGGTGTCGAGCAAGACCGCCTTCTGCATCTGATCCTTGATCCAAGCAAGTGGCTCTAGTGAGAGCCTCTTGAGATGATGGTCGAGGCTCTTCGCTATCAGCCCATGCGCAGACACGACTATGGGCACAACGATCGTCGAGTCCACGGACCACATGTCGGTAACCTCATGAGACTCACAAGGTTCTCGTCATTCGGCACCGTGATGTCGACGAGCGCTGCGCGCCGCGCCTCCCGGTCGATTATCACTATGTCAGGTCTATTAGCCATAATAGTCCTATCAGTGATAATCGACCGGTCCCAGTAGAGCGTGATGTGAGCATTTTCGAGAACTGGCTGTGGGTTATACTTGTAGTAAGGCACCTCCGAGCCGACAAGGTTGAACTTCAAAGCAAGTTGCTGATGGATGATCCTGGCTACTAGGTTGTGCCTGTGCAAATACTCGGAGTTGGAAAGTTGCGAACAACCGGAGATTACATGTCTGAGGGATTCGCCAGGTTTGTGGCAGGCGCGGCAGATGTCAATGCTGCCATCCTTCATAATGAATCTCCTGTAATTGTTGGTCTTGACAACTTCGTCTTGTATTGCACAGACAAAACCCTCGGTTTCCCCAAAAAGGTCCCCGAAGCGTAGCCAGTGCACGGAGGCGAGTTGATCTACATCCGGTCCCGTGAGAGACCGGAAGTACCTACCTAATATTATTTTATCTTTATTAACACATTTACAAAATTTACATTAATTTCACATATACAAAGTATAAAAATACAAATATTATTTATTATTAGTATTGAAAATCGCGACATGTGGCACGAGCCACCCATAAGGTGTCTAACGACGCCCATGGACATTCGGTCACATGCTGAGATTGCCAATGCCACGCCGGCCTGAATGAATGCTGATAAAATTTTGCCTACGTATACTGAGGATAAGCCATTTTAAGCAACTTGCTTGCGGGTGCAGTCGACCGCTCGTTGGGAAAATCCACCGGGAGCAAGAGCGATGGGCAAAACCTGGTAAGTACCTATCCAACAAAATAAGAAGAATGCAAGATTACGAACATGTAAGTACAAGGTGTGCCCGCGGCTCCGCTCGCGTTAAAGTCGGAAGGGAAGGTGTGGATCTAAGCTTGCGATGGCTTCACCGAACATATCCGGGCCCATCGGCAGTAGAGGAGGGTATTAATCGAGGCCGGGACTAGCGAGTGGCCACTCTAAATTTCCCGCGCATGCTTCACGTTTCGGCTCGCATCAAGCCCTCGTCAGCTAGTCTGCGTTGACTAGGACGCGGGGAAACCACCAGTCCCGCTCTCGACCTCCCTCTCTCTACCTATCCATATTCTGTAGGATGCTTCCAGTGACGTTTTCGAAGCTCTCTCCATATATGAGCTTAGCGTCGATCTTGGGAGCCCTAGATTCTTGAAGAGACTGTAGAGCGACTTCGCTGGTAGTCCTCTTGCTCCGACTTCCACAGCGAAGAGATCAGTCTTGAATCCGTTTCTCACAATCCGGTCTACTAAGTTGCAGTACTTGTTAAGTTTGATGTTGTGGTCCTTCGGTATGTTACTTTCCCATGGAACTGTAAGTTCAACAAGTACTACATGCTTTGTCGCTTTTGAGAATATGAGTATATCCGGTCTTAATGCTGTGGTACAGATTTCCGAAGGCATTTGGTAATGCTTCTCATGTGTGTCCATCAACAATTCCCAATCCTTTGCTGCTCCCAAAATTGAAGAAGGTTTAGTCCTATCTTTGGGCAGCTTATTGGCTCCAGGTTTCACAAAGTTGACCTTCTGGAAGCCGCTACTGGTTTGCCCTTTCCTGGTCCGTGCAATTGACAGGTTGATGGCCTCTCTGATGATTTGGAGGACTTTATCATGACGGTAGGAATACTGGCCTCGCTCAAGTAGTATTTTGCATCCGCATAACAAATGTTTGGCCGTGCCTACGAACTCCTTACATGACGGGCATAGTCTATTTGTAGATTTCCCCCATCTAACTAGGTTGCTCGGGTCGGGGAGAGTAAGCTGGAATGCATTTAAGTAGAACTTAAGCAGCTCAGGGGACCAGTTGTATATTATGGATTTCCACTTCAATGCAGGAGGGATGCAGAAGTCACCCACTGTTAGCCAATCATTCTGCATTTCTAGGTTTAAGGCGTGAAGTTTGAAGCCTTGTTCCATGTCCTCCTGAGCAAAACCTTTCAGTATTTCTTTATCAGACTTTGCTGTTTCTATGCCCAATCCAGATCTATTGCAAATCGGATTTAAGCGTAAATATTATTTGAAACTATCGCTTCTATAATATACGCTATGAAATAATAATAATAATATATTCCATAAGCCGTGCCCGTGGTTTCTACTCACGTGACTTGACACATAGAAAAATGTATTATATAATATACAAGCTGTGCCCGCGGCTCCGCCCGCTCTCATATTTCACTTCACTGCTAACCTTATAAGCCATTTAGCGTGATAGTAAGTAGCCTTTAGTTGATGGGAAGATTCACAGATTAGGATTTCTGTGGGAAGAATCAAGCTATCCGTAGAATTTTGTTTTATTAAAATCGGTTCAGTGGTTCTCGAGTTATAAGCGGACAGACAGACATACACTCAGACACTCAGACAGAAAGCTGACGTTGGATTTTATTATAGGTAAGGAAGTACCTAGGTATGTACATTAGTATACCTATTAGTATCCAACTATATAAACAGTCAAACGCCAGTACATAAACTCAAACTCAAGACTTTTATTTGCAAACAAGGTAAATAAAACAGAAAACATAAAATAAAAAAATACATAATAAAACAAAATAGAATTAAATACGTATAACAAAAAAAAAAAACAACACATTGTTCGCTACTACTAGACGAAAACATACATTTCAAAAATTCATATCTCGAAAACTAGACACTTTAGAGAAAAACTTTGTTCGCTTTTTTGTCTAGGAAAAACATGAGGATAGTGCTGGCGAAATTAATGTACTCGCCGTTTTAACACCCTGTATAACCGACGACAAATTGTGCAATTTATTTTCTAAATTTCGACCATGCTACTACTCATCCCCTCTAAGAGATGGCGTGATGTTACAAAAATTTCAATAATTGCAAATCATTCTGTAGATCATATTGCTCGAAACCATATGTAAATCGGTTGAGTATTTTTCGAGTAAATCACTTAAATGCAAACCGAAGTTACGATTTTTCTTCGACTGCGTTCACTTCCGACGCCACTGCTCAGCTCATATGAATAATGGCGTGATGCTATGTACTTAGCCTATATCCTATATTATGTTCCACCGCCCTATATTTTTGTGAAAGCTCCGTTCGAATTGGAACAGTAGTTTTACGCGATGAGTGTACAATCAAACACAGGAACAGACAAAAATTCCTAAAATTATCAGAATGCATTAAATTTTTACCCGACTTCGCGGAGCAAAAAGGAGGCTAATGTTTTTCTTTGCAAATATCTTTAATGTACAGACAGACGCGCCAATTTTACAATTTTATTACATGTATTGATTTGCGGAATCACTCGCTAGAAATCCATGGAGAACTAGTAATTATATGTATCTCTTATCCTTATAAAACCAGTATTCAGTAAAAGCATTTATTACACTGACGTTCTATGTACAGCATGTTAGTTTTCAAACGTTTTTTTTTTAATGAAATTTTTGTGGTTTCATTCAAAATAGGCGAACGAGAAAGTAGGTATTCAATGTAATACAATGCAATGACATGACGCCTCAATGAGAGTGATTTCGCGAGGAGAGATGTTTTTGGCTCTGTCGACTGCACCATTGGTCCCTCGGCACAGTCACCCATGTTGGTTTACATAAAAAAATACATAGGTATAGAATAACCTTACTTAATTTACGAACTTCAAAAGTTGATATTTTGGTAAAGTTTTACTTTTAATACTTACAACTTTTAGGCAAGCGAGAACATAATATATAAAAAAATGTACCTACATGAATGATGAAGTACTTTAAGAAGTATACTTATCAAGCAATTTTTGTCATCTCGGATTTTCTTTATCACCCTCTAAAAACGTGCACTCGATAACCTATTACATCGCACATATATAGAGTAATAATAATTAATTTCATCACATCATTCAGAATGTGGCCGAGTACAGAACTAGTGGCGATTGCTACGTGCTTACTCCTGGCGCTTTTCGCGTCTCTTTACTTGTTTTTCACCTGGCATTTCGACTTCTGGAAAAAACTGAACGTCCCTTACGTCAAACCTGCCCCCTTTTTGGGCAATTTCACCTTCCTGTTGAGAAAGAGCCCCTCGGACTTCTTCAAGGAGACGTACCGAAGATTCTCCAATGCGGACTACTACGGAATATGGGTGTTCAGAAATCCGGCTCTCGTCGTCCGCTCACCGGAGGTCGCGAGGAAAGTGTTTGTCAAGGATTTCGATTCCTTTCACGATAGGTTTCTCAGCTCCGGCACCAGTGACCCTCTCGGAAGTTTGAATATATTTACCGCAAACGTAAGTTGTGAATTTTTATTTTTTTGCTAGAAAAGTTCTAAAAGGTCATAGCCCAAGGGCGTAGCCAGGATTTGGTTCAGAGGGGGGCAGACAAGGGAAAACTAATTGGCAAATACGTTTATTACTTAATGGAAACAAAATATTTATTTTATTAAGTATGCAATCAATGTTCAGTATTAGGCCCACTTGCACCAACACAAATTTAATATATAAACCAGTTTAACTCGTTAAACTAGCACCCGTTGTATGTGTGAACCGCGTTTAAATCCATAACTCGCTACTTAACTTTAAACTCGTGTTGGTGCAAGACGCGCTCAGTATCACAATCAGTAATCTTGGTACACCTTGGTAGATCGAGGTATTCTTTTGTCATTCCATAGTTTATTTATACCATTGTTCGGCTCCGTAAACTGAGAATTCTAAATGGTAACTAGTATTGGCAGAAACTTTGTGATTTTTAGGGTTCCGTATCCGGTACGGGACCCTATTACTAAGCCTACACCGTCTGTCTGTCTGTCCGAGGGCTGTATCTCTTGAACCGTATCAGTCCGAGCACTTACCCACATCCTGCTAGAGGGCGGCAGCGGCCCCCCAAGTACCTGGCTACGCCCTTGTCATAGCCGCGTTGTTGCATGCCAGTGTCGTGCCGTGTAATGCTCGATTTGGCTGCTCGGGTTAATTTAGTTTGAACACTCCCGGAGATTCAGATTCAGATATTTATTACATAATGTTTTTAACTTTACTCTGATTAATTATATTCATTTTTATGTTTCCGGATTAACAGTACGTTTAAAGACTTACAAATAGTCGACGTTTCGCCCGAGCCCGTGACGTAGCTAGCGGGCGAAACGTCTTTAATTAAACCTACTGTTAATCCGGAAACTTAAAAATGAATATCAGATATTTATTTCCCCATAGTTGTAGGTAAAGAACACACAGCATTTATTAACAATCTTGATAAATTGATTAAATCTAATTAGTTTGTTTGTGTTATTTATTATGTAAGGGGGTAGACTTAAAACCAGCCGCACGCAACACCTAATTGTTAGGTTTTGCATCATGCTGTGTCATCTCCCAATAAAATATAGTTTACATTTTGATTACTTATGTTTAATATAGTTTAGCTGAATAATCGTTTTTCTTTCTTTATTTATTTCAATATTTCATTGAGACATACCTACCTACAGTACACAATCAGAACAAAACACGGGGGGTACCCAGGGTTTTTTTGTTCGGTTTGGGGTTTCAGATTTCAACAAAGGAAATTCTAATACTGAAACGAGCCTAGAAATTTTTCTATGGGTGGTCGAATTCCAAGGCATCCCTAGTTGATGTGCAAAAAAAATTTTTTTCGGGCGGGGGGGGGGGGGGAGGGGAAGGTGTTATATGTTGTTGTTGTTGTTTTGGTTTGGGGTTGGCTCTAGGCCTGCAAACTAATCCCGCTTGGTTGGGGACCTTCGTGCAAAACCCCGCAGTCTCCAGCTACCCCATCCAGCCTATGTCTTCCATGAAAGCCACAAGTCGACCGGGGTGTCTGCAGGCCGCTTATCCCTTAGTCGCCTTTTACGACATGCACGGGGAGAGATGCAGTGGGACTATTCTTATTAAGTACCGACCCCACACAGTACAGGTGTTATATATGTGTGTTATAGGCTCAAATTGTAGCCGACTGGGTTGGTACCACCGTACTGGATTTAAGATGACCGCAAGCAGCCTCTAGCTCCTCTAGTCCAGTGTAGCCAGCAATCAAGGGAATTCTCCGGTATGGCACCCACCTTCTCAGAGGTGATATTGACAGGTCGGAGCATGCGCTTTGGCCCCTCCGACTCAGCCACCCACACCGGATTACATAAAAAAAATATATATATGAACCCCCAAAACCCCCTCGGCACACCTATGGAACAAAAGCTGAGTTCTTTTACAATTTTGTCAGGAGCCGCTGTGGTCGAAGGTCCGCCGCCGCTTGACGCCCGTGTTCACGTCCTCCAAGCTGCGGAGTCTGCAGGGCCTGATCGACAGCAGCGCCCTGGAGCTGACAGACAGGATACGACAGCAGCACGTCCAGCTCAACAAGCCCGTCGACCTCAGGGTAGGTGCCACGAGTCAGTAAGCTTATCACGGGCGTAGCCAGGTTTCGTTTTCGGGAGGGGTTTTAGAAAAAATAAATCAACGCGAATTATTTTTCAACATTTATTTTACATCATTCATTACCAAAAAATAAGTAATCTCCTATTTTGTCTTAATTTAGGTCCCACTAATCAGAGCTATGTCTGAGGGCCTAGTCCGAGTTTACGTGACAGCTACGTAAACGTCAAATACCGATCGAATTGAGTTTTTATGTATGGGAGCACAATACGCTCACCGCGGCGCCACTAGAGAGCTCCATACATAAAAACTTAATTCGATCGGTATTTGACGTTTACGTAGCTGTCACGTAAACTCGGACTAGGCCCTCTGAATGATGAAAATACAAGTTTAGGTTCAATTTGAAATGTCGTGTACATTTTTTATTTCGGAGGGGTGGGGTGGGGGGGGGGGGGGGGGGGGGTTGAACCCCCAAACCCCCCCCCCCCCCCTGGCTACGCTCGTGGTGCTTATAATTTCAGCATATATAAGGTGTTTCGTTAGTCATGTCGTTAATTTCGGGAGGGTTACATACACACTCAAATAAACACTTTACGTAAGAAAAAAACATATGTTTATAGGAGCTTTTTTTCTCCTAACAAAAAAATAAAATCAAATAAGTAGCTGTAAAAACCAATCATAGTGACCTTGTGACTTAGTTACTTACAACAAGCAGCTGTTCTGCGTTTGAACATAGTACGGTCATTGGCCCCGTACAATGCAAGTTACCTACTGTTACACACAGGTTAATGTTTAGGTAGTAAACATGTTTTGTTAAATTTCTCGAAAAGTAATACTATAAACATATATTTTTTTTTGCGTAACGTTTATTTGAGTGTGTATGTAACCCTCCCGAAGTTAATGACATGACTAACGAAACACCTTATATACACACAGCATAATCCTATGTACCTACCTTCTGGGGCCGGTACTTAAAAAAAATAGCTCCAATGCATCTCTTCCCGTGCATGTACTAAAAGGAGACTAAGGGATATGACTCCCTTCTTATATTACTAGGTGGTAGGGTTTAACCCGCCCGGGTTGGTACCACCGCACTGAATGAAACGTCGGTTGAAACGGCTATGTAAATAGTTTGTGTTTTCCGCCCAGTTCAGTGTAGCCGGCACGACCGAAGGGACGCACTGACATGGCACCTAGTTCACCCGGTGTTATGGGCTGACATCACGGATGTTGTAGGTGATGTAGCCAACCGTGTCAGTTTCCATTAAAAAACAAAAAATATTTGAAAATACACATAATTTGTGACTATTATGTACAATAACAATAGGTATGTGAAAGCCAATAAATATATTTGTTTGTTGATAACTATTTATTTATATAGGTCAATTTAAAGTGGTGCAGCTAACAGCGCTCCGAGTAACGAAAACCTTTCATGCCTAACTGCACAAAAGGCTAGTAAAATTTTCCTTGCAAGCCGAATGTTTGGCTCTATATTTCATTTGTTCGAAAGCACAGAAAGCAAAGAGTTTTTATTTTTTCCAAATTAGACAAATCGCTACTCCGTTGAGGATAACGTTAGAGAAGTTTGTTATATAAATGCAATCCACAGATGGAGAAAACCCACAGTGTTGATGTCCTTCCTCCGCGACGATGACTGTTCGTTTACCTACTAACACTCGCGAGTGCTGTGAGTCCCGGCACTCACGCTTTTGTATCGTTACAACCATGAGAGGTACCGAAAAGGGATGATTTGAAAGATAGTGTTTACTTGCAGGATGTGATGGGATGTTACACAACGAACGTATTTGCTTGCAGGTTCTGATGAGATGTTACACAACGAACGTGTTTACTTGCAGGATCTGATGGGATGTTACACAACGAACGTTTTTACTTGCAGGATCTGATGGGATGTTACACAAGGAGAATACCTACGGGAGACGCAACGCTACTGCGTTTGTATCGGAGCACGGCTAGCCAAAATTCCATACTACTACGAAAATCGAAATCGCAATTTAATCTTTTATGACGTGACTTGTCTATCTCCGTTACCCATATCGCGCCCCGCGATATGGAGAGAGACAGAGCGAGCAAGGCGAGCGACAGGTTTGTTATCGCTGGCTTGGCTCGGGTATCTGGTAGTAAGAGCCGACCGTCCGACCAATCGGAAGCCTTGCTTGACGGCAACTTGACGGGATCACTACGAATGCCAGTCTGACCGACAATGATGGTGCGGTATATTTGTGAATTTTGAAATTGTTATTTGTAATATTATTTCAAATAGTTTTTACTGAACGAATATTATTGTTTGAATCCAAAAAAAATATTGAAAAATTAAACAAGACTGTTGTTTTAATATTTTTGAAAAGTTGTACTAATAATCAGTGATAGGAATAAGTAGGGCTTATTTACCTAAATTTCGAGGAACAGAGTAAAAGATTGGAGACTTCCTTAAGACAATATTTTTTTCCGGTTTAATAATATTCATGGTGTTTTAATTTCGCGATTTGAAAAAAGTGGCCACCATTTTGAACTTTTTAGTTACTGGACCGATTGCTTTCAAAATCGATATCTGGGTGTCAGTATGGGCTCTGAATACGAATCTGTAGTAAACATTTTAAAAAGTGGCCGCCATTTTGAACTTTTTGGTTACTGGACCGATTTCTTTCAAAATCGATATATGGGCGTCTGTGTGGACTTTGGATACGAATCTATAGTCAAAATTTAAAAAAGTAGCCGCCATTTTGAACTTTTTAGTTACTGGACCGATTGCTTTCAAAATCGATATCTAGGCGTCTGTGTGGACTCAGAATACGAATCTGTAGTCAAAATAAAAAAGAAGTGGCCGCCATTTTGAAATTTTTAGTTACTGGACCGATTTCTTTCAAAATCGATATCTGAGTGTATGTGTGGGCTCAGAATACGAATCCGTTGTCAAAATTTAAAAAAAGTGGCCGCCATTTTGAACTTATTAGTTACTGGGCCGATTGCTTTCAAAATCGATATCTGGGTGTCTGTGTGGGCTCTGAATACGAATCCGTTGTCAAAATTTAAAAAAAGTGACCGCCATTTTGAACTTTTTAGTTAATGGACCGATTGCTTTTAAAATCGACATTTGTTTGTCTGTGTGGGCTCTGAATACGAATCCGTTGTCAAAATCTTAAAAACGTGGTCGCCATTTTGAACTTTTTAGTTACAGGACTGATTACTTTCAAAACCCATATCTACATGTCTGTGTGGGCTCTGAATAACAATATGTAGTTAACATAAAAAATATGATATCGATTTTGAAAGCAATCGGTCCAGTAACTAAAAAGTTCAAAATGGGGGCCACTTTTCTTAAATTTTGACAACGGCTTCGTATTTAGAGCCCACACAGACACCCAGATATCGATTTTGAAAGCAATCGGTCCAGTAACTAAAAAGTTCAAAATGGCGGCAACTTTTTTTAAATTTTGACTACAGATTAGTATTCAGAGCCCACACAGACACCCAGATATCGATTTTGAAAGCAATCGGTCCAGTAACTAAAAAGTTCAAAATGGCGGCCACTTTTTTTAAATTTTTACTACAGATTCGTATTCAGAGCCCCCACATACACCCAGATATCGATTTTGAAAGCAATCGGTCCAGTAACTAAAAAGATCAAAATGGCGGCCACTTTTTTTAATTTTGATTACAGATTCGTATTCAGAGCCCACACATACACCCAGATATCGATTTTGAAAGCAATCGGTCCAGTAACTAAAAAGTTCAAAATGGCGGCCACTTTTTTTTAATTTGACTACAGATTAGTATTCAGAGCCCACACAGACACCCAGATATCGATTTTGAAAGCAATCGGTCCACTAACTAAAAAGTTCAAAATGGCGGCCACTTTATTTTTATTTTGACTACAGATTCGTATTCAGAGCCCACACAGACACCCAGATATCGATTTTGAAAGTAATCGGTCCAGTAACTAAAAAGTTCAAAATGGCGGTCACTTTTTTAAATTTTGACAATGGGTTCGTATTCAGAGCCTACATAGACACCCAGATATCGATTTTGGAAGCAATCGGTCCAGTAACTAAAAAGTTCAAAATGGCGGCTACTTTTTTTTAATTTGACTACAGATTCGTATTCAGAGTCCACACTGACACCCAGATGTCGATTTTGAAAGCAATCTGTCCAGTTACTAAAAAGTTCAAAATGGCGGCCACTTTTTTTAAATCGCGAAATTATAACACCATGAATATTATTTAACCGGAAAAAAATATTGTCGTAAGGAAGTCTCAAATTTTTTAATCTGTTCCTCGAAGTTTAGGTAAATAAGTCCTACCTATTCCTATCACTGATAATAATAATACATAATATACAATATATTAGTTTTGTATAGGTATATTTGTTTCATAATTATAAAAAATAGAAAACGTAATATTAAAGAAATAATAACAATACATATTATAAATTGAATATATCCATGTCATTGCCATAAAAAACTAACAACACCCATATACAAAAATTGATTTCAAATTTCTTTCCAGTCTGTCAAATTTGCCTATCATGTGTACGCGCCCGGTATGGCGCGCAGTCGTGCTCCTAACTCGCGGAATTTTTGTATTTTACACGCTTTAAGCATTGTATTATCATTAAAATGACCTAATTATGAAAGGTTACGCCATCTTTTGTCATTCCTGATGATCTTGAGCTCTTTCGACACGCACGAACTGCACAAATCGCCATTTTGCGTAGTGCACATATACGTGTTCTTCGTTCCCAAGTCGCGAGCGCACTGACGGTCGATCCCGCAGCAGCGCTATATGTTAGTGCAAATGCTCTAACACGCGGCTAATTTTCCTATATATTAGCGCTCGACGGTTGCCACTCCCGTAGGTATGCTCGGTGGATGTTACACAACGAACGTGTTTACTTGCAGGATCTGATGGGATGTTACACAACGAACGTGTTTACTTGCAGGATCTGATGGGATGTTACACAACGAACGTGTTTACTTGCAGGATGTGATGGGATGTTACATAACGAACGTGTTTACTTGCAGGATCTGATGGGATGTTATCCAACGAACGTGTTTACTTGCAGGATCTGATGGGATGTTACATAACGAACGTGTTTACTTGCAGGATCTGATGGGATGTTACACAACAGACGTGATCGGTTCTGCCGCATTCGGCGTGCAGTGCGAGTCGGTCCGTAACGACGACTCGCCCATGCGGCGCCTTACACGCGAGATAGGAGTCTTCAACTGGCGCCGCGGACTAGAGTTCTCCAGCATCTTCTTCTTCCCCAGCATCATCGATTTCTTCAGGTAGGTGCAAAAAACATTTGTTCAATAGGTCCAATTTTTGACTTTTAGGTACTCGCTGCGAGTAAAAACTTTTGGGTACTCAGGGTACCAACTTCGGGGTACTCAGGGTACCAACTTTTGGTTCCTCGGGATACCAATTTTTGGTTACTCAGGGTACCAACTTTTGGGTACTCGGGGTACCAACTTTCTTTTGGGTACCGTGAAGTAGCGAAGCGATACTGTCGACAGATCGATACATCCAATTTGAAACAAACAATTAAATTGCACAGTTTTTTTACCCTCATCATCACCCCACCGCAAATTGTAGGTACAAGTGTAGGTACATGGTTGACTGCTCGATTCAAGTTGGCAGCCAATTTTCTCAGCGAATGAAATGGGGAAACGGAAGCCATAAATAAAAAAATAATGTCGTTTTTCACCAGGTTCAAGTTTTACCCAGAAGGCATGTCCACATATTTCCGGCAGATATTCTGGAAGATAGCCGACGAGCGGCGCAGCAACGGCAACGGCAACAGGAGCAGAGACCTGCTGGACGCGCTGATCGACCTCAAGAACGAAGGAGATCCAGGTTAGTTTTGTTATTTATTTTATGGTACCTTATTAGCCCCACCTGTATTTTTTTTATACTAAGCGTGACATGTGGCCCCGCGCCACCCATAAGGTGTCTAACAACGCCCATGGACATTCGGTCGTACGCGGGGGTTGCGAGTGCCATGCCGACCTGACAGGTGCATATTCACGCCTCTCTAGAAGGACCCGAGACTATACTTGGGGGGACATATGTGGGCAGGGAGAGCGTTCCAGAGTTTACCAGTTCTGTGGAGGAAAGATCTGCAGAACCGATTGGTACGCATCCGTAGTAAGTCCAGGGCATAGGGATGCATTCCCTGCCCAGTGCGCGTTGTGCGGAGGTGGAAAGGGGACGGCGGGATCGCTTTAAACAGCTCCTCCGAGCATTCCCCATGGAATTAGCGATAGAACACACTGGGCGCCGACATTCCTACGGAGTTGCAGTGGTTCTAGATCGCGGGACACGTCGTCGGGGTCACCCACTAGTCACTATATAACTTTATTTAGGTAGCTGTCATGAACTCATGACGCCTCTCATCCCTATACAGGGTGTCCCAAAACTCGACGTCCAAACGAAAGGAGGTCATAGAGGAGGTCATTTCCAATCAGAATCACCCTATTTGTAGTTATCCATTTCTCAGTCGTTTAGAAGTTATAGCTCTTTTTCTGGGTTTTTCTAATTACAACCCCAATTTTCGAATAAAAAAACGTAAAAAAAATTACATGTAACTTAGGTTCATTAAATTTTTTGTGGTTTTATTGCAATTAGTGTAGCTTTGTGAAAACATTTGTTTTATAACATTTTCTTTCTTATTCCAATAGTAAAGCCTATTTCAATTAGAATTTTTCAGTAATTCATCAATGAAGCCTTGACTTTGATTGAAGTTTACTTTAAAAAAATGTACTACAGGAAAGTGAACCTGCTTTGCAAAAACATGTACAGTTCATACGGATTCCAGAAAGGTACAATTCATTAGATTCATTACCATAAAACTTAATCTTTAAGACGAAGATATGAATGAAACAACTAATCCGGTCTAACAAATTTAAAAGCGTTAGGTACTTTCTTAGAAGAGAACAATGGAGGGCCTCTCCGTTGAACCCGTGAAAATAATGGGACCGGTCGCCAACATGTTTCACCTACCCCCTCCCCTCCACTCCCACGCCTTTAAGCCGTTCATCACCTATCTGCGCCTGACCCACTCTTTCAGTTTAAGTGACTCGCTAGCTTCTTGTAACATCGCCGTTCCGCTATTCTGTCATATTTTGTGTATGCGAATACATGATATTGTATCTCTCTTTTATGGACGGATTGATACAAAAACGTGACCTGCCTGAGCGGCGCAGTGCGGCGGACTGAGTGCTTGCGAAAGAGTGTGTGCCGAATGCTCACAAATAGCGCGCCTCAAGTCGGTGCGTTGTATGCCACTTCCCGATACTTTTTAATTCGTTGGGATCGACGGCGAAGAAAAAGTGCTCGACGTGCTCCACCTACTCGATGGGTACCAGGAATTTCACCTTGAACGTGTGTGTTGTGTACATTTATGAACACTCTATGATCGGGATAGCGTTCGCGTTCCGGGTACCGATTGCAGTATTCCCTCGCAGCATTACGAGCGTTGCCGTCACATAAACCGTAAATAAAATGCATTTCTGCATATTCACGGGGCGTGTAGGCTGCCATCTCTACGCAGTTTTCAGTTCAATAACAAGTCCAAATCACAAGCACAATCACAGTCAAAATCACAAGCGCAGGTTAAACGCACAGGATAGGGATCAAAGTTCGTAAAGAATAGCCAAATCGTATGTAAAGAAAGAAAAAGAAAACAGAATAGCGGAACGGCGATGTTACAAGCAGCTAGCGAGTCACTGAAAGTGAAAGAGTGGGTCAGGCGCAGATAGGTGATGAACGGCTTAAAGGCGTGGGAGGGGAGGGGAGGGGGTAGGTGAAACATGTTGGCGACCGGTCCCATTGTTTTCACGGGTTCAACGGAGAGGCCCTCCATTGTTCTCTTCTAAGAAAGTACCTAACGCTTTTAAATTTGTTAGACCGGATTAGTTGTTTCATTCATATCTTCGTCTTAAAGATTAAGTTTTATGGTAATGAATCTAATGAATTGTACCTTTCTGGAATCCGTATGAACTGTACATGTTTTTGCAAAGCAGGTTCACTTTCCTGTAGTACATTTTTTTAAAGTAAACTTCAATCAAAGTCAAGGCTTCATTGATGAATTACTGAAAAATTCTAATTGAAATAGGCTTTACTATTGGAATAAGAAAGAAAATGTTATAAAACAATTTTTTTTACAAAGCTACACTAATTGCAATAAAACCCCAAAAAATTAAATGAACCTAAGTTACATGTAATTTTTTTTATGATTTTTTATTCGAAAATTGGGGTTGAAATTAGAAAAACTCAGAAAAAGAGCTATAACTTCTAAACGACTGAGAAATGGATAACTACAAATAGGGTGATTCTGATTGGAAATGACCTCCTCTATGACCTCCTTTCGTTTGGACGTCGAGTTTTGGGACACCCTGTATAGTCTGTGCGCCTCTCTGAGCGTGGTTTCGCGAGGAGTGGGTCTGGCTGTTATTGGCTGTGTCTTGATCTTCCGTTGAAGTTTTAAGGCACAGAAAGCCGGCACGAGTGTTGGTTACATTGCCTAAGGATTTTTTATTCGATGCAGGTACCTAACCTATTATTAGAAATAATGGGGGGTGGAGGGGTGTTACTAACTAGGCAAACAACACATCGTATTACGCTAACCATAGCCATATTTCAAATTATTTAAATATAATTTATACGCTTATAGTTAGGTAAAGATTCAAGGTATAATGTTAATACCAAAGAGCTCTTTGGTGAATACATTTTTGTAATGTAATTTTTCTAAATTCTCTGAAAAATAAGTGGGTGAACAGTGGTAAAAAACGTTCGAAAATGCCTTTGCTATTACAATCTACATTTGTTACAAATACATCTAATAGGTTAAATGCTCCGTTGAGGTTAGAGTCAATAAGATTAATAAGATTCATCTTTCCAATCATCCGACCAATCATTAAGAATAATTGTTTTTTGTTTTATTTTTTTATGGAAACTACACGGTTGACTACATCACCTACAACATCCGTGATGTCAGCCCATAACACCGGGTGAACTAGGTGCTTCCCTTCATTTAATGTCGGCTACACTTAACTGGAAGGAAAACACGAACTATTTACATAGCCGTTTCGACCGACGACGTTTCGCTCAGTGCGGTGGTACAAACCCGGCCGGGATAAACCCTACCACCTAGTAAGTCAGTATAAGAAGGGAAGGGACCACTGAACTATCTTTGAACTTTCAAAATTTTTGGCCGTTGTCGTGCGTGTGTGTGTAATTCATACGAGGAATAGTAACACGCGTCCTTGACAGGAAAACAAGAGTATTTTCAGACCACCCGCCAAATGGAACGACGGCGACGAAAGCAGTGGTACGGAAAGCAGTGGTTCCGTACCGCTGAAGGACCGGAAGCAAATTGGAGAGGCGTATGTCCAGCAGTGGACCCTCACACGCTGACTAACTGACTGTGTGTGGCGCGTGTTGTGTACAGATTTCTCGGACGACGTGCTGGTGGCGCAGGCGGCCATCTTTGTTCAAGGAGGCTTCGATACTACGTCCGTGATCCTCAGTTACACGCTCCTGGAGCTGACGTATGAACCTGAGCTACAGGTTAGTGCGGCTGTCATTACTTTTTTTTTTATGGAAACTGACACGGTTGGCTACATCACCTACAACATCCGTGATATCAGCCCATAACACCGGGTGAACTTGGTGCCACGTCAGTGCTTCCCTTCGGTCGTGCCGGCTCCACTGAACTGGACGGAAAACACAAACTATTTACATAGCCGTTTCGACCGACCTTTCATTCAGTGCGGTGGTAACAACCCGGGTGGGTTAAACCCTACCACCTAGTAATATAGGAAGGGAGTCACATCCCTAAGTCCCTTATTTGCGCCAAATTAGAATAAGATAATAAGATAGATAGATAGATAGATAGAAATACTTTATTGCACCAAAAACATTTTACAGAAACAAACGATAAGTAATTTGCATGAGGGGCAAAGGTGGACTTATCCCTTACAGGGATTTCTTCCAGTCAACCTTTGGATGTTTGGAGTCGTATGTTGTGAGATATAAGTAGGTAGTAGAGATATAAGTAGTAGTATAGTCTCGGGTCCTTCAAGAGAGGCGTGAATGGGCACCTGTCAGCCCGGCATGGCATTCGCAGCCCCCGCATGCGACCGAATGTCCATGGGCGTCGCTAGACACCTTACGGGTGACTCGTAGCCACATGTCGCGCTTACTATAAAAAAAAAATGTAAGACAGAACACAAGAACAACACAGAATAAGCAATATATATAAGCAGAATAAGAATAACACAGAATAAGAATGGCTGGCTTAGATTTTAGCTGTGTTAACTCCGCCGCTAGCCCCTCGGCATAGCCCAGACTGGTTTTCATAACAAAAGCTTAGAACTTTCTCTTAGGCCCGGAATCCACCAAAGCGGAGATGGGCGGGGAGAGGAGAGGAGATGCTTAGAGGCTAGGGTGTTTCCACTGCACTGTTGCGGAGCATGCGCTTTAGCCCCTCTGACTCAGCCATCCGGATTACATTAAAAAAAAAACTACTCTCGATACGGTAAAGAAAGAGCCTTTGTCCAAATCTCTATCAAATCCTTAAATAAAGTTAGTACATTACGCATACAAACCATTTAGTATATACAGTCTCCTCAAGAATCTAGGGCTCCCAAGATCGACGCTAAGCTCATATATGGAGAGAGCTTCAAAAACGTCACTGGAAGCATCCTACAGAATATGGATAGGTAGAGTATGAGGTCGAGAGCGGGACTGGTGGTTTTCCCCGCGTCCTAGTCAACGCAGACTAGCTGACGAGGGCTTGAAGCGAGCCGAAACGTGAAGCATGCGCGGGAAATTTAGAGTGGCCACTCGCTAGTCCCGGCCTCGATTAATACCCTCCTCTACTGCCGATGGGCCCGGATATGTTCGGTGAAGCCATCGCAAGCTTAGATCCACACCTTCCTTCCTATGTATTATTTGTAAAAAAATATAGGTATATTATAAATAAAAATACTCGACCTATCAAATTGTACCTTTCACGGAAATATTTTTTTTATTTGATCTTTTATAGGGTTCCGTATCCATACGGAAGTCTGTCTGTTTGTCTGTCTGTCGTCCCTCCGAGGGCTGTATCCTTTGAAGCGTGATAGGTAGGTAGCAGGTTGAAATTTTCACAGAATATGTTTTATGGCAGATGTGGCAATCGATCCATAAAAAATTAAAAAGTAAAAAAATTAAAGGGGTCTTCTTATAAGAAACGTGCTAAAAATAGATTAGTATATATTCACGCTACTAATAATAGATGGCGCCGTAGGTGGTTTCCAATGCAGATAGACTAGGATATGTTTTTGGACGTTTTTGGATGTTTCTGTGGGTGAGTAAAATTAGCGCTTGACCGATTTTTAGATTTCCGTATCCCGTACGGAAGCCTATTACTAAGCCTACGCCGTTTGTCTGTCCGAGGGCTGTATCTCTTGAACCGTAATAGGTAGCCCGTTGAAATTTTCACAGAATGTGTTATTATGGCGGATATAACAACAAATATTAAAAAATATGAAAAGTAAAAAATTAAGGGGGGTTCCCATACAAGAAACATGTTTTTTTTCAAGGTTTTTTTTTTGTGGTGCGGAAACCTTGGTGCGCGAGTCTGACTCGCACTTGGCCGGTTTTTTATTTTCTCTCTCATTGCTCCATGTGTCAACAGCTTCATAGTCTTTATCAGATGCGTTGTTTTCCTTTTTTTTTCGTGTGTATCTATCTGAACAAGTTCTTTTATCTCCGGAATGGTATCACCACTATGACCTTCCAAAGATATGTATTTGTGTGGCCAGCCAGCAACGCTTTATCTACTATAGCTCTCGGAACGGACGGTTTAGGCGAAGTCTTCTGAACTGTGCTCAGTAGTGCGTCAGTCAGTCAGTCAGCCTGTAAGCGTCCACTGCTGGACATACGCCTCTCCAATTATCTTCCAGTCCTCCCGGCCTTCAGCGGCACGGAACCACTGCTTTACGCCGACTTACTTGATGTCGTCGTCCCACACTCCGTTTTCCTGTCCACGGCCGCCAGTGTAGGACACGGTTACTCCAACGGTCATCGTCTCTTCGGCTAACGTGCCCAGCCCACTGCCACTTGAGCTTAGCCGGTGTCCAATATCGACTACTTTGGTGCGTCGTCGGCGGATTGCCTCGTTACGCACCATATCACGTAGCGATATTCCCAGCATGGCTGGCTCCATTGCTCGCTGGGCAACTTTCAACCTTTGGACAACAGCGACGCGACGTCAGTAGTTAGTACCTATGTGCTGCAAAATGCTTTGCAAATATTCATATTTGGCGGTCTATGCGCCTCACTCACAGTATATATGACAGAGCTGCGCTTCGTACACACGAAATGAATGAAAGCGGTCGTCTCGGCCGGCGGAGCACGCCGCGCCGTGCGATGGACTAGCTTGGACACCATGTGCAGAGTCGTGCGGCATGGACATTTCGTACAAGTCGGCGCCGACTTGCACGAGTGCACGAAATCGGTGAATGGGTGTTGTAATGTAATGCGCTGCATTCGTTCGTCCTTGTCGCGCGCGGAGCACTCGCCGCCGCGCGCGTGCCGCGTGTCGGCTCGACTGTCGGCACGGCTTTCATGTCTCTTTGTTCATACCGCCAAGCCGCGCCGCCGCCCGCTACCGAAGTGTGCGCTGCTTGCTTATATGAATATTTTGCCAGGCAATTTTTAATTTTACATTTTGAACATAAGGTTAAAATTTGAACCTTACAATCTCTACTGTGCTGTGCTGTGCATTGTGAGTGCTGCATGCTTCACTCGTCCTTGGCGCGTGTCGGCAAAGTCCGCCTTCTGCATCGCAGTAAAGTCTATAATATTTATTTACCTAGGTACTTATTCATTTAAAATGTCTGGCAAAGATTATTTAATCTTAGACATAGAGGGATACATACATACTTTAGTTGAAGATCTTATAAAATAATAAAGTGAAATATACATAAATGTACCGTGTGGGGCCGGTACTTTAAAATAATAGCCCCACTGCATCTCTCCCCGTGTATGTCGTAAAAGGCGACTAAGGGATATGACTCCCTTCTTATATTACTAGGTGGTAGGGTGTAACCCGCCCGGGTTGGTACCACCGCACTGAATGAAAGGTCGGTCGAAACGGCTATGTAAATAGTTTGTGTTTTCCGTCCAGTTCAGTGTAGCCGGCACGACCGAAGGGAAGCACTGACGTGGCACCAATTTCACTCGGTGTTATGGGCTGACATCACGGATGTTGTAGGTGATGTAGGCAACCGTGTCAGTTTCCATAAAAAAAAAAATAAAAAAAATACAATCACGCTGAATTAAAACCAAGACAGTTTGCTTATTGCAGTCAAAACGTGCAAGTTTGTGCTACTTCGTGCGCGTTGGACAATCGTGACACGAACTGCACGAGACTGTCCATTGTGCGAGCACAGCACAGCAGTACAGAGATGTGCGCTGTGCGAAATCGTGACACAAACCGGCACAAAAGCGCACCTCTGATATATGACCATCTAAATGTCAAATTATGTTACTGAAGACACCCGACTAAAAAGAAATATAAAACAAGCAGTCGGGTTTTATATTTTTTATTTGATTTTTTTAAATTTGAAGATAAACTATTTTCAAAGTTTGACAAGATGGCGCCTGACGGCAGCCATTTTGAATTTTCAAGTTTCCATAATTAAGACGAATCTAACCACACCTCATAATATATTATGTTAAAATCCATCAAGCCGTTTAGGCTACAGCGCGTGCCATAGAAATAGACATACATACATATAGATAGACTCGAAAAACATTACTCTCCTTTTTGCTTCGCGCAGTCGGGTAAAAAAGAAGCAAACAACAAGGAATGTTGATCAAAAATAGTCGGGCGTGCAGAAGGATTTGAATCACGACTACAGGTTTTATAAAAATGTTATTTGATTTTTTATACTAGCAGAGAAGATATATATTTTTTTTTTATCGAAACTGACACGGTTGGCTACATCACCTACAACATCCGTGATCAGCCCATAACACCGGGTGAACTTGGTGCCACGTCAGTGCTTCCATTCGGTCGTGCCGGCTACACTGAACTGGACGGAAAACGCAAACTATTTACATAGCCGTTTCGACCGACCTTTCATTCAGTGCGGTGGTACCAACCAGAGCGGGTTAAACCCTATCACCTAGTAATATAAGAAGGGAGTAATATCCCTTAGTCGCTTTTTACGACATACACGGGGAGAGATGCAGTGGGGCTACTCTTTTAAAGTACCGGCCCCACACGGTATTCTATAATCTTCTTTAGATCTGCATTCTTATTAATCTTGATTGGCCGTGTTCACTTTTCTCTTCCTTGACCGATTCTCCTCTTCATCCATGTTTCTTCTAAGTAAATTGCAGCAGATCGGAAGTAAAGGAGCTTTAGTAATGAAGAATACAGACCAAGTGACAAATATGACAAATCACAGCTACTAATAATTTCTGACAATTCACACTAGTATTCCTATAATACAAAAATATGTTTTAGGGTGGCTGCAGTCGGTTCCCTGTTAAAAGGTACCGCAGTCCAGGCAGGACTGGCGGCCTTTTTACATGGAAAGCAAATTCGGCGAAATGTTTTGTCTCTGTAAACGGTTGGACTGAAGCCTTTTTGTTATTTATTGAATGTGAATAGATGAATAGGTGTTTTTTTAACAGAACGGCATTATAATGTCAATTTGCCAAAATATGTGACTTACGCCCTTTTAACATGGAGCGATTCATTTATACTGTACTGATTTCTGTGCAGCAACGCCTCTACAATGAGATAAAGGGGGCCTATGATGCCGCCGGCGGTCGGCTGGAGGCCGCTGTCATCAACGAGCTACCTTTCCTGGCCATGTGCATTAAGGGTACCCGACATCTTTTCATTTATACCATCCAATTAGGCCCAACTGCACGTAGCATCATGATTACTTATGTATGATTATTGATTGTCTATGGTACGTACCACTAATCTTAGTATTATCACGCGGATTCGGAAGAAGAGATTATACATTTCCGCGAAATAATCAATCCCCTCCTATCTTGCTCCCATCGACGTGTACTAACTTTGAAGAAATATTATGTACGCTAGTACATAATATATCTTTGTGTACCAATGAGTTTTTTCGGAAGAAAAAATTTACGTGCATACATACTAGCGCTTCACCGTTTTCAGATCCGGTGTAAAATTGTAGGTCCTTTCCCTTGCCCCTTACTAGGTGGTAGGCTCAAATTGTAGCTGTATGTAAGATGGTGTACTGGATGTAAGGTGGCCGCATAGCAACCTCGGTTGTGTTCTCCTCTAGTCCAGTATAGCCAGCAATCCAGGGAAGGCTCCGGTATGACACCAACCTTCTAAAAACAAGGTAAAAAAAACAAATGCCGACAGACGATTTTGTATGGAGAAAGTTAACTTCCTTCTCGTCTTAAGATTATCAGAATCAGAGGATAATAGTGCTACGCTCAATGTGGCCTCAGTTTCAGACCGTTGTTTGCAGGCCATTTTATAGGTTCTTTTCGTTTCTTTATCGTACCTTAGAGATTGTATTGTATCTTAGAGCATTAAGTATTTCATTTCATGGTGTTGGTGAACCCAATAACCTTCCTTTTAATTTACTGCTATCTTTTTGCAGAAACTCTGAGAAAGTATACCCCCATGGGCTTCATGGAACGCATAGCGACAAAAGATTGTCAACTGGACGACAAGCTGCTTGTGCCCAAAGGCACTATAGTATACCTCAACTATGCGGGGATGCACTATGACGAGAAATTCTTCCCAGAACCGCTTAAGTGGGATCCAGAAAGGTTCAGTGACAATGAGAGGAACATTGTCCCGTTCTCGTATGCGCCGTTCGGAGAGGGACCGAGAAACTGTATCGGTGAGGCTATATTTGTTTTTAGATTTCAGTACCTGTACGTAAACATATTACTAAGCCTAAGTCGTCTGTCTGTCTGTCCTAATTTTAAAAGGCTGCATCTTTTGAACCGTAATAAGTACTGCCGTCGGACGGTAAAACGATGTATGTTCAAAAGTATTGTTTTGAGATAAACGCGTTTGAAGGATTTGTGTTATGACTAAACGCTGTAACTAGGCGGTGTTATGGTGAAACGATGTATTGGATATTACATCGTCGTGGCATACCTTAAATGGAGGGTTCTGGAAAAAAATGCATCGTTTTACCGCACAGAATCGTATGTTTTTGGACATACATCGTCATATCGATCTTCATAACTTCTTCAGTGAAGGTCCTACAAAGATAACATTTATATTGGGTGATAGGGCACGCCAAGAACTTTCGATTGAGCCGTGTTACGTAAAAACGCTGTATGTGCTCATACATCGTTTTACCGTCCGACGGCAGAGTAGCCGGTTGAAAAATTTCACAGTAGGTACACGTGGTACACGTGTTATTATGGCGGATATCCTAACAAATAATAAAAAAATAAAAACAAAAAGTAAAAAATTAAGGTGGGTCTCCATACAAGAATTTTTTTTTTTTCAAGGTTTGGCTCTATCGTAAAAATATTAATACATACAAGCTTCAAAATTGGTGTCATTCATTATAGTGCAAACTCTAAAGTAAAACAACAGTGGTGCTGCGGAAACCTTGGTGCACGAGTCCGACTCGCACTTGGACTTCTAGTCAGTCAGTCAGTTAGTCAGCGTGTAAGCGTCCACTGCTGGACATACGCCTCTCCAATTTTCCTCCTGTCCTCCCGGCCTTCAGCGGTACGGAACCACTGCTTTCCGCCGACGTACTCGATGTCGTCGTCCCACCTGGCGGGTGGTCTTTCCACGCTCCGTTTTCCTGTCCACGGCCGCCAGTGTAGGACACGCTTAATCCATCGGTCATCGTCTCTTCGGCTAACGTGCCCAGCCTACTGCCACTTGAGCTTAGCCACTCGGTGTCCAATATCGACTATGACTAATCTACCAATAATCTACGATTAGCAAAGAATTGATGTTCCTGTTTAGGTTGACAATTAGGTAGTGTGATTTTTTTTTAATACCTTAGATAAATTTAGTTCAATTATGTAAAAAGGTACCGTGTGGGGCCGGTACTTAAAAAGAATAGCCTCACTGCATCTCTCCCCGTGCATGTCGTAAAAGGCGACTAAGGGATAAGGACTAGATGCCGTGCTAAAGGGCGACAGGCTCGCCACCTCTCACCTTGGCACGGTACTTCCACCGAGTCATGCAGCAGGTGGGTCTTCGTGCCTTACTTGCTGCTTGATCGATTGAATCTTGTTCGAATAATTTGCGAAACGTGGTGGTCGGTGTTGTGCCGTAATTCACCAGAGTTCTTGCAGCACAACACCGATTACTCTGCTTACCCCGATTGTCGGGATTCAGCGTGTGTGATATGTATGTATGTATGTATAAATTTAGTTCAATTATGTAAAATATTTTTGAAAAATTCGGTTCCATGCCCGGTTCTTTAGATGGCGCTGCCTAGATGCAAAAGAGTTTATTTATTAATAATTGTTTATAGTAAGCGCGACATGTGGCGCCGAGCCACCCATAAGGTGTCTAGCGACGCCCATCGACATACGGACGCATGCGGGGGCTGCGAATGCCATGCCGGCCTGACAGGTGCCCATTCACGCCTCTCTTGAAGGACCCGAGACTTGGGGGGAAATATCTGGGCAGGTAGAGCGTTCCAGAGTTTACCGGTTCTGTGGAGGAAGGATCTGCAGAACCGATTGGTACGCATCCGCGGTAAGTCCAGATAGCTTCTTGATTTTTACTAAATATTTCAGTTTATGTCAAAGTCGGCGCTCTTGGTCGAGGCCGAGCCGCGCGGCGCGCCGAATACATCTGAAAGTCAGGGGGTTGGAAGTAAATAGGTAAAAAAATACCAGGTTACGTCGCTGATTGACTCGATCTTCTGCCTAAGAACGTCGTGGACACCGTGGTGCCCAGATGTCTCGACGTGTTGGTCAGTCAGTCAGCGTGTAAGCGTCCACTGCTGGACATACGCCTCTCCAATTTTCCTCCAGTCCTACCGGCCTTCAGCGATACGGAACCACTGCTTTCCGCCGACGTACTTGATGTCGTCGTCCCACCTGGCGGGTGGTCTTCCCACACTCCGTTTTCCTGTCCACGGCCGCCAGAAGTGTTGGTGCAGTGGTGTAATAGCGTCCTTTTGGAAAAATAAAATAAATAAAAGGTTAACTTAAGGTTCCCTTGCCCCTTACTAGGTGGTAGGCTCAAATTGTAGCCGACTGTGTTGGTACCACCGTACTGGATGTAAGATGGCCGCAAGCAACCTCGGTTGTGTTCTCCTCTTGTCCAGTATAGCCAGCAATCCAGGGAAGTCTCCGGTATGGCACCTACCTTCTCGGAGGTGATATTGGCTGGTTAGAGCATGTGCTTTGGCCCCTCCGACTCAGCCACCCATACCGGATTACATAAAAAAGAAAAAAAACTAAAACATTCAATGTTCTACAGGCAAAAGGTTCGCCCTGATAGCGCTGAAGGCGGCCATCGCCAACATACTCCTCAACTTCGAGCTAGCTCCCAAGCCGGGACAACCGCTGCCCAACGACATACCGACCGAGGCGAACAGTGTGTTCCTCTCTCCGGCGGAGAAGTTGGACGTGCAGTTCGTTGAGAGGCATACATAATACATTTATACAACGTGTCCCAAAACTCAACGTCAAGCGGGAACCAGGGACTAGGCTAGTTTATGACTACCCGCAGGGAAAAATAAGAAAAAAAAATGGAGTCATTTGTTTTTTATGATATGAGCATTTTTTGAAAAACATTTTTTAACCTAATATTTTTTTGTGATGAAACTATGGGCATTTTGGTTTTATTTGGGATACTGATCAATAGCAGAGTTATTTAGGCAACCAATAAAGACAATTAAAAAATTATATTTGCAAATTTGTAGTCGTAATACCTAAAAATGATGTACGAGATGTCAATTTTACACGTTTTTAATAAAAATCCTCATATCATAAAAACAAATGACTCCGATTTTTTTTCTTATTTTTCCCTGGGTAGTCATAAGCTGGCCTACTCCCTGGTTCCCGCTTGACGTTGAGTTTTGGGACACATTGTATAGGTATCATAATAATAAATTTACCTTCTTTAGTAGAATTAATGGTTAAGTTTTTGTCTGTCAAATCAGAAGCGATATACACTGTGTTAATAGTTGGTATTATTACCCGAAAGGGGAGTGCAATTCTAAAACTAAAACTGTACAATTTTTGTTCTACGACTTTTTGTTTTCATGCAATTTCTGACTGCGCCAAGGTGTGCTTAAAATGTTAGCTGTCCGTCATTTTGGAGTAACATCGTGATTCGTGACAAGTGCAATAATATTATAACATACATAAAAAAACTACTCTGTGTGTGGGGCCCTGTGGTGGGGCCGGTACTTAAAAAGAATAGCCCCACTGCGTCTCTTTTCTTGCATGTCGTAAAAGGCGACTAAGGGATAAGGACAAGATGCCGTGCTAAACGGCGACGGGTAGTCACTGCTCACCTTGGCACGGTCTTTCCACCGAGGCATGCAGCAGGTGGGTCTTTGTGTCTTACTGGCTGCGTGATCTGTTATCTTGTCCGAATGCTTTGCTAAGTGTGGTGGGCTGACATCACATGTGTAGTAGCTGATGTAATGGGCTGACATCGCAGGTGTAGTAGCTGAAGTAATGGGCTGACATCACGGGTGTAGAAGCTGATGTAATGGGCTGAAATCACATGTGTAGCAGCTGATGTAATGGGCTGACATCACACGTGTAGTAGCTGATGTAATCGTTTGTGCCAGGTTCCATAAAAAAATGCAATAGTAATGCATACTGAGCGCTAAGTGATTTTAAATACGAAGATTTGGTGTATGTACAGCATGTTTTTGTATTTATATGTTTATTTATGTTGTGTGTGAATTAGTAGGTAAATAAAAAAAAATTAAATTTGAAAGTGTTAATTTTGTTATAATACTGCCAAAAATAATAGCTATGTTTATTGCCAGTTTTTGTAATTTTCGTATTTTTGGAAACATGTTTAAGTACCGCAAAATTATTTTGTCGATGCCTTTTTATAAATTTGCAAGGAAACATCTTCCTGCAAGTCAATTATCTCCATTAAGCCTTCGAAAAATTTAACAATTTCGCTGCCAGAGAAACTTCATAGGGAGATTTGAAAATTACGACAGCTTCCCTATATCTGCAATACATATTCAAGAGCGGCTGGCGCGGCCGAGGCTGGGACGGAGAGCCTCAAACGCAACAAATATAGAAATATAATTCAAGATTTCGAATTTGTTGCATTTGCGGTTGAAACCCTCGGTCCGTGGAGCAGTGAAGCCAAAAGAGGCTTGGGCCTCTGCTGGTTGACACAACTGGTGTCCCGCCATCAAGGGCTTATGTACTTCATTCAAAGGGTAAGCCTTGCCATCCAGCGGGGTAATGCCGCAAGTGCTCTAAGCACATTTTAAAATGCCCGTTTCCATAGTTATTTTAATGTTTGCTAGGTAGGTTTTAATTCTTTAATTATTAATATTACTTTTTTATTTTTATGAAATAAATAGATTGAGTAAACGATATTATTTATTTATTTATTTATTTATTTATTTATTTGATGAACGAACAGCCTAGGCTGATGTGTTCATGTCTAAGTTCACTGGTGCTTTGTTATTTTTATGTTAGTTTAGTTTGGTGTTTTTTTTTTAGGTGTTTGTCGAGCCTGTTTTTAAAGGAATTGGTGGTGGGTGCTTGTACGACATCTTCGGGCAGTTTGTTCCACATTTCCACTGCTCTATTTGACAGGAAGTTTCGTCTCGGATTTGTTGAGCTGACAGTGATTATATTCTATCGAAGAAAGGAAGTCCTTAAGGAAGAGGCCCAAGGCGGAAGAGGGTTTTTGGTTTACCTGAACGCAGCTCGGCCTTCGGCCTCGCACTTAGTTCCTTCCTTTCTTCCAGAAGGTTTATCGTCTTCCTGAACGCAGCTCGGCCTTCGGCCTCGCCCTTACTTACTTCCTTTTGTTTGAGATAGGTTTATCGTTTACCTGAAAGCAGCTCGGCCTTCGGCCTCGCCCTTTGTTAGTTACTTTCTTTGAGAAGGTTTATCGATTACCTGAACGCAGCTCGGCCTTCGGCCTCGGCCTTAGTTACTTACATTCTTCTTTGGAATACGAATTTCACGCGAGCGAAGCCGCGGGCAACAGCTAGTAAATAAAATAAAAATAAAAAATATACATTATTTAAATATTGTTCTCCTATAGTACTTAATTTCCTCTATCGAGTCGAGGATATCTTCCAGCGCGCGGTGTTTGAATCTCTTGCCGGGCGCGCGAGTGTATTCGCTCTTGTACCAACGCTTGGCGAGCTCCTTCACGGAGCTAACGTCGACCACCCTGTAGTGGAGGTAGGAGTTCAGCGTCGGCATGTACTTCCTGAGGAACATTCTGTCCATGTAGACGCTGTTACCTCCGAGGGGACACCTCCCCTCCGGTACATGATGTTGAACGAAGTTGAGGACTTCCTTTTCGGCTTCCGCCAGACTGATCTTGGAATTGGTGCTCGCCTGCGTTAATCCACTCTGAAATTAATATAATTGTGTATTTTATATATTTGACAACTTGAAACCCATTGACAACTTGATACTTCAAGTATCTTAATATTCATATAATAATGTTTTTTTTTTTAAATTATAGGTACTACATCGTAGTATGTTAATCATCAATACATAGTATAAAATAAAGTCGCTTTCCGCCTCTGTCTGTATATCCGCTAACTCCTTCTAAACCACGCAACGGATTTTAATGCGGTTTTCACCATCAGTTAGATAATTTTTCACGGAAGGTTTATATATAGCTAGCTAACTAGCTTTTACCCGCGGCTTCGCTCGCAGTAAAGTCAGGAGTGGAGCGGCGCGGGGCGGTGCGGGGCGGCGCGGGACGGCGCGGGTCGGCGCGGGGCGGGGCGGCGCGGCGCGGGTCGGCGCGGGGCGGGGCGGCGCGGGGCGGGGCGGCGCGGGACGGCGCGGTTCGGTGCGGTGCGGTGCGGGACGGCGCGGGGCGGATCGGCGCGGTGCGGATCGGCGCGGTGCGGCGCGGCGCGGTGCGGCGCGGGGCGGCGCGAGCGGAGCCGCGGGCAAAAGCTAGTATACTCATAAATTATGTTTATACAAATTACGTAGGTATCAAAGTTTGGCAAAGGCTCTTTACACCTGATAAACTTAATTAATAAGTCCTTGTAGTTAGAGCTCTCTTGCTCTCAATGTGTGTTTTCGATAGACTGTAAGCGATGTTATTATGTGGCTAGTCAATAAAATACTTGTAATAATATGTAAAAAAAAACCTTGCGAAGTTTCTTGCCAGTTCTTCTTCGTGGGTGCAATCGAATCGGACAAAACAAATTGTGACAAGTTCGAGTGCAGTCTAACTGCCATATGAATGATGAATAAACATAATACAATTTACCTTCATTCAGTACCAGGGCGTACAATAGATGGCATACATGGCATTTTGGAGCATTATTTTTGTGAAAACGGATTTTCTCAGAGATGTCTCCTAACATACAATTCATACACACATAGCGTCACGCCTGTTTCCCGGTGGGGTAGGCAGAGACAACGGATCTCCACGTCCCACGATCCTGACAAACCTCTGCCGCCCCTTCCACTCTCATAATGTTCTTCATGCATGCTCGTCGGTTACGGGAACTACGCACTTGACCCTTTTTGAACACATACCCGATCTAGGGCGAACCTTCGTGACTCTTCAACTCACATTTGCTCCGTTCTCTTTCATTAGTCTCAGCTCTCCCACCCGTACATGGTCAAAATAATTTTTTTCTTATTTATTTACAATTAATATCAATATAAGCAAATTTTTGCATTCATTTATGTGTACTCGTATATTATAATCCGACCGCTGCATGACGGAGCCGCTTTTGGAGGAAACAATAGCTTAAAAGCCAATTTTTACGTATTAAACATTCAGACAATCCCCTAGATCTAGCGACAAAGTCGTTAGAACGGCAACACTGATAAAAACACTACCTACACTGTGAGTCGGAGGCGGAACTACCATAAAATCGAGGACATGACTACCTGCATAAAATCGAGTGCACTTGTTCTCATATAAATTTTAACTGAAAATTGTTATAAGTTACTAAATTGCTCTAAAAGTATCACCAATAGAAAGCTCGTGATTTAAAACTACAGGAAAAGTGTTATCTCTGCAAAATAAATAATATTAAATAAGGAAAAACATCTTTAAAAAATCAGCTTTGATACAACTGCGAATGTAAACAAAAAACTACCCACAGTGTTCATACAAAACTCAGTTAACTAAATAAATCATACATAAATAAAAATTTTATCAACTTCAAAACAAGATGTCTTGCTCCAAGTGTGACAAGAAAAACGTTATGGACGAGAAAAACCCTGGCATCGTATGTTTTGGGTGTGACCGCCCAGTGTGTGTCAAGTGCAGTGCACTGAGTGCTACAGAAATGCGAGTTTTCCAACTTGCGACTCACTCACTTCGATACCTGTGCCCGGATTGCGAAACTGGCATCAAGGAGCTCCCAAGCCTCAAGAAAGCGGTGTCATCCCTCAAGAACCAGCTGGAAAAATTAAACAAAGAAATCGACAACCTAAAGAATAGTCATACGAAGGGACTAAACCTCGATCTAGTAATCGAAGAGCTAGAAGACAGGAAGATGAGGAGCTCCAATGTTATCCTGTTTGGAATCCAGGAGTCGGCAGCGGAGAATGCTGACCAACGCAAGAAGGATGATGCAGAAAGTGTCCAACGTACCCTGGACTCGCTGCCGGAGCCCGAGCGCCCTCGCGCTGTTATCCGCCTCGGTAAGCCTCAGCCTGGAGCCTCCACACCACGCCCAATAAAGATTGTTATGTCAGGTAAGCGAAAAGCAATTCAAATCTTGAAGAACAAGTCAAAATTGCAAGCCCCTGTAACAGCGAAAGCAGATCTGACACCTTACCAAAGAGATCATCTGAAAAAGCTCAGGCAGGAACTAGAAGAAAGAACGCAAGGCGGAGAAAAAGATCTGACTATAAAATACATAAATAATTGTCCAAAAATTATAAAACTGTCAAAAAAGTAACATCGTCAGATGTAACCGAACTGATCATACACTACACGAACTTGGCTTCACTAACGGCAAAATTCGACCTTTTACTAGCAGACATAAATACATTAAAACCTACATTCATTATTATAACTGAGACACATCTGAAACCTGAAATAAAAGATAGCATTGTGAACATACCTGGATTCTCTTTGTATCGGCAAGACCGAACTACCGGCAAAAAGGCAAGTGGAGGTGTTGCAATCTATGTTGCTAACAATCATAATAACATACCTATTATAGCAAGAAGAAACTCTACCTATGACAGAACAAATGTGGAAGCATTATGGCTAGACATAGAGTATGGCAACTTTAAAATGCTACTAGCCGGGGTGTACCGCCCAACCCATTACACTTTGGAACAATCAGACACAGATCTCTTTGACATGATAGAGCGGGCAACCCAGCAGGGAACTACACTGATCGCAGGTGATTTCAACTTACCTGACATCCAGTGGCCATTAAAAAAATTAGATGGATACAACGCATTACATGAAAAATTTATTAAAACATACACAAACTCCAGCTTGCAACAACTTGTAGAACAAAACACAAGAAAACGCAATAATGAAGAATCTCTACTCGACTTCATAATGTGCAATGACCATAGTCTTTGCACAAAAATCGATTACTGCGCAAATATTGGCAAAAGTGACCATTTAGTATTGGTAGCAACTATTCAGTTTATTTTAGAAAAATCTCACAATAATATTAAAAAACCTCGTCCAAATTACATGAAAGCTGACTATGAAATAATACGAAAAGCATTGAACAAAGAAAATTTATCTGACACATCTGAAACAGATGTGACACATGCTTGGACACAATTCAAAAAAATAACACAAGATACATTACTTACACATGTTTCTGTCTCAACACCCAAGAAGAAACTAAGCAACAAGCCCTGGATAAACAAGCAAGTCATTGATATGATTAAACAAAAAAAGCACCTGTGGAGACTTTACCAATTAAATAAATCCCAAAAAACATACGAAACTTACCGCAAAGTAAACAACCAAATTGTATATCTGACAAGACAATCAAGGAAAAAGTACGAGGATAATATAATCACTTTAGGGTCAAAAGCTTTCTACGGTTACATCCGGAAACAACTATCCTCCAAAGTTAGCATACCGCCAGCTTTGCGGAAAGCCGACACAAAAGAAATTATAACCGACCACTTCGAAGTAGCAAACACATTTGCAGAACAGTTTAAAAAATCTTTTGTACAAGAGAATGATGACCCCTTACCACAAGTCGCTGTTCCAAGAGTAGAGAATACTTTAGAAATGGTGGAGTTTACCCCGGAGAAAGTTCTGAAAGTATTAAAAACATTTAAAGATGAAACATCAATGGGACCGGATGGTATACCTGCAATCTATTTGAAAAGATGTTCTCCAGAGTTGTGCCAACACCTTGCATTTATAATGACCTTATCCTTTAAAACTGGCAAACTACCGTCAGACTGGAAAGAAGCAACAGTAACACCGATATACAAAAAAGGGGATAAACTTGCAGCATCGAACTACCGCCCAATCAGTCTGACGAGCATTATATGCAAGGCTATGGAGAAAATTGTCTGTGACTCACTAAGAACATTTTTAACACAAGAAAAAATTATCATCAGCCAACAACACGGTTTTGTACCCAAGCGCTCAACCATAACAAACCTACTCGAATGCATGAACATATGGACCAAAACATGGGATGAGCGTAAGCCAATGGACATAATATACTTAGATTATGAAAAAGCTTTCGACCGTGTCCCGATAAACCGACTTATTCACAAATTGGACCACTTTGGACTCCGTGGAAAACTACTACTGTGGCTGAAAGATCTCCTAACAAATAGAAAGTTCCGAGTGAGAGTTGGCGAACAACTATCTGAACCTCAACCAGTACTCAGCGGAGTACCGCAAGGATCGATCGTCGCGCCAATCTTATTTGGGATATTTCTCACAGACCTACCAGCCATCATGAAACTCAGCTTCTCGCTCTTTGCCGATGATACAAAATTTTTTGCAGACCCTCTTATAAGCCATCAGACCATACAAGACACCCTTGACCAAATTCTACATTGGACAAAAGAATGGCTACTTTCACTCAACAGCAGTAAATGTACAGTACTCCACATAGGGTCTAAAAACCCAAAGCTCTCATACAACATTGGTGGAAACCAAATACAACCAGTTAAGTCGCAAAAGGATTTAGGAGTCGTGATATCAGAAGATCTAAAATGGGAAGCGCACATAATTCAGCTAGTGAAGAGAGCAAATTCACTTCTCTATACAATAAGGAAAGCCTTCTCCTCCATCACCGCAGAACTGTTTATGAAACTCTACAAGACATATATAAGACCACTACTTGAATATGGCTACCAAATTTGGAGTCCATATTTTAAAAAAGATATTGAGCTACTAGAGAGAGTACAGCGACGAGCAACAAAGATGGTATCATCAATTAAAAATAAAACATATGAAGATCGCTTACAGGCACTGGGATTAACAACTCTTGAGGAAAGGAGACAACGAGGAGACATTATAGAAACCTATAAAATCCTAAAAGAATGCTACGATGTACCAAGTCTACAGTCAATGTACGAAAGGAGCACTGAAGAACGTCTTCGCGGTCACTCATTAAAACTAAAATGGCCCACACATAGAACCAACCCCAGGAAGCATTTTCTGACGCACCGGGTCGTAAGGGCCTGGAACAAATTATCTGAGGACACCGTCAGCGCCCCCTCGGTTAATTCTTTAAAAAACCAATTAGACAAAAAAAAAAAAAAAAAAAAAAAACAAAACAAACAAACAAAAATACTTAAAAACAATACAAGTGCACTCATAAATTAATAAACAGAATACACGCACCAGCTGTTAGCTGTCAGTGTTTAAAATAAATAAATAAATAAATAAATAAATAAAAATTACGTCACTGAAACGTTGTCTATATACAGTGTTGAACTTGCGGTTTCATGGGAAAGCAACATACCGAAGGACCACAACATCAAACTTAACAAGTACTGCAACTTAGTAGACCGGATTGTGAGAAACGGACAAGACAGGCTCTTCAATCTAGGGCTGCCAAGACGGACGCTAAGCTCATACATGGAGAGAGCTTCGAAAACGTCACTGGAAGCATCCTACAGAATATGGATAGGTAGAGAGAGGGAGGTCGAGAGCGGGACTGGTGTTTCCCCGCGTCCTAG
Organism: Nematopogon swammerdamellus; assembly: GCA_946902875.1. Lineage (NCBI taxonomy): Eukaryota > Metazoa > Arthropoda > Insecta > Lepidoptera > Adelidae > Nematopogon > Nematopogon swammerdamellus. Next base: position 19,824,795 of record OX336345.1, read on the forward strand.
TCAACGCAGACTAGCTGACGAGGGCTTGATGCGAGCCGAAACGTGAAGCATGCGCGGGAAATTTAGAGTGGCCACTCGCTAGTCCCGGCCTCGATTAATACCCTCCTCTACTGCCGATGGGCCCGGATATGTTCGGTGAAGCCATTGCAAGCTTAGATCCACACCTTCCCCTTCTAACAATATGGCGTGGCTAATAAACAGCAAAAATTTTAAGCACGGAAGATTACGTAATCAAGGCGAGGGGGGGGGGGGGGGGGGGGGGGGGGTCCAACAAAAGATTACGCTGTGATCACATAGGGGAGGGGGGGTTAAAAAAACGGCCAAAAATGATCACGTAATTGTTGAACGATCCCTAAGGGCTTATAAGGATTTTATGGGATAGGTATCTATGACTCCCTTCTTATATTACTAGGTGGTAGGGTTTAGGATGCCGCCCGGGTTGATACCGCCGCACTATATGAAAGGTCGGTCGAAACGGCTATGCAAAATAGTTTGCGTTTTCCGTCCAGTTCAGTGTAGCCGGCACGACCGAAGGGAAGCACTGACGTGGCACCAAGTTCACCCGGTGTTATGGGCTGACATCACGGATGTTGAAGGTGATGTAGCCAACCGTGTCAGTTTCCATAAAAAAAATATATATAACAACAATATAAGATAGGTACTATCAAGGAGTACTTAAGGCACGCAGACTTATTTACTGCATGACTTGGTAGAAGGACCGCGCCAAGGTTTGTCAGCCTCGATAGCTCAGTGGTGCAGACAGTCAACTGTCGCTATTGAATGTTAAGCAACGCTGGGTGCGGTCAGTACTTGGATGGGTGACCGCTAACCGTTGACCAAGGTTCGGATTCCTCGTAAAACTGTAGGTCCCTTCCCTCCTAATCTTACTTGGTGGTAGGGTTTAACCCGGCCGGGTTGGTACCACCGCACTGAATGAAACGTCGGTCTAAACGGCTATGTAAATAGTTTGTGTTTTCCGACCAGTTCAGTGTAGCCGGCACGATCAAAGAGGGAAGCACTGACATGGCACCTAGTTCACCCGGTGTTATGGGCTGACATCACGGACGTTGTAGGTGATGTAGGTAGCCAACCGTATCAGTTTCCATAAAAAAAAAAAAAGGTGAGAGGTGGCTACCTTGTAGCCCTTTAGCACGGCATCTTATACCTTAGTCGCCTTTTGCGACATGCACAGGGAGAGATGCAGTCGGGCTATTTTTAATACCGGTCCCACACGGTACGGTAAAATTGGTGTAATATACATTGAAGTGGAAATCCATAATATGCAACTGGTCCCCTGAGCTGCTTAAGTTCTACTTAAATGCATTCCAGCTTACTCTCCCCGACCCGAGTAACCTAGTTAGATGGGGGAAATCTACAAATAGACTATGCCCGTCATGTAAGGAGTTCGTAGGCACGGCCAAACATTTGTTATGCGGTTGCAAAATACTACTTGAGCGAGGCCAGTATTCCTACCGTCATGATAAAGTCCTCCAAATCATCAGAGAGGCCATCAACCTGTCAATTGCACGGACCAGGAAAGGGCAAACCAGTAGCGGCTTCCAGAAGGTCAACTTTGTGAAACCTGGAGCCAATAAGCTGCCCAAAGATAGGACTAAACCTTCTTCAATTTTGGGAGCAGCAAAGGATTGGGAATTGTTGATGGACACACATGAGAAGCATTACCAAATGCCTTCGGAAATCTGTACCACAGCATTAAGGCCGGATATACTCATATTCTCAAAAGCGACAAAGCATGTAGTACTTGTTGAACTTACAGTTCCATGGGAAAGTAACATACCGAAGGACCACAACATCAAGCTTAACAAGTACTGCAACTTAGTAGACCGGATTGTGAGAAACGGATTCAAGACTGATCTCTTCGCTGTGGAAGTCGGAGCAAGAGGACTACCATCGAAGTCGCTCTACAGTCTCTTCAAGAATCTAGGGCTCCCAAGATCGACGCTAAGCTCATATATGGAGAGAGCTTCGAAAACGTCACTGGAAGCATCCTACAGAATATGGATAGGTAGAGAGAGGGAGGTCGAGAGCGGGACTGGTGGTTTCCCCGCGTCCTAGTCAACGCAGACTAGCTGACGAGGGCTTGATGCGAGCCGAAACGTGAAGCATGCGCGGGAAATTTAGAGTGGCCACTCGCTAGTCCCGGCCTCGATTAATACCCTCCTCTACTGCCGATGGGCCCGGATATGTTCGGTGAAGCCATTGTAAGCTTAGATCCACACCTTCAAGCGGCGTGCGGGAGCCGAGTGGTCTGGGCATCGGCTTCCCGTGTGAGAGGTCCGAGGTTCGAATCCGGTCGGCGTGTCCCAATGAGTTTTTTCTGACGAAAAAATTTATGTGCATACCTACACCTGCTGCTTCACCGTTGCTGGTCGGAGCATGTGCTTTGGCCCCTCCGACTCAGCCACACATACCGGATTACATAAAAAAAAATGTGTAAATAATCAAATCAAATCAAATAAAAAAAATTGTATTGCACATAAAGTCGTACAGAAAGGTAGCACTTAATGCCTATGGCATTTTCCCCCAGCCTACCGTTTCTTACACATAAAACCAGGGCAAGAAAATAAATAAAGGGATGAAATAAAAAAAAAAACAATGTAGCACGAATAAATAATCACAAATAGCAACAATAGTTACCTCCCCATGTTGAGCTATGCACCATTCGTTCATACTTTTCAATACATCATTGGGTTGATGTATTATAATATCAGGACCGGTCGCTACGACGTTTAAATCGCTGTCCGTCACGAGACAGGCTATCTCGAGGATGTGGTCTCGCTCCACGTCCAGTCCCGTCATCTCCAAGTCCACCCACACGATCCGGGTCGCCATTTCTTTCAGCTCAGCTATGTGAAGATTCTTGGAGGCACCTGCTTACATAAATGGACAGGACTATTCGTAAGTATGCCAAACAGAGATTATTAACTAAGAACTCGTAGGTATGCCAAACAGAGATTATTAACTAAGAACTGGGAGTTCTTAGTAAATATTTGATTATTTGATTCCCTACGAATAGACCTAGAGAGCGTTCCAACTAAATCTTCCCTTCGCCGTTATGTTGGCTCCACTGCCAGTGTCACTGTCAGTGCTTAAATTCCTGTTGCCAGTTTGTGAAGATTATATTACCTAATAATGTAAAAGGTATTTACCGTATAATAAATACGGTAAATACTGATAATTACGGGTAAATCTGTACACATAGCAACCCTCAACGCTGTTTTGACAGATAGACAGTGGAGCCAACATAGCGGCGAAGGGAAGATTTATATGGAACGCTCTCTAGGCGGGACAGTGCTATTCGCAGGTATGAGGTTAGAGCGTCTTGTCCTATTTTATTCTATCTATCAAAGTGAATGTTTTGGTGGTTTAAAAAAAAATAACCAGGGTTAATTTACAGAAGATGCGTCGCATCTTCTATAATTTAACCCTAACCTAATGTTGAGGCGGCGCATGTCGTTTTTGTATCATGCAGGTATACCTACGAATAGACACTTCCTACATTAATACATATCACAAACGCTGTATACCGAGAATCAGGGTAAGCAGAATGATCGGTGTTGAGCTTTTCTTAAATAAGATCACAACACGGACCGCCACGTTTCGCAAAATATTCCGACAAGATAACTGTCAAGCAGCAAGTGAGGCACGAAGATCCAAACTGCTGCATGACTCGGTGGAAGGACCGCGCTAAGGTGAGCGGTGGCTAGCCTGTCGACCTAGCAGGCGCTCTACACAGGGTACTTGTGGTGTAACTGCATAATATTAAAAAAAAGTTATGATTGGTAAAACGTGCACTTACAACCTCAGTTACACGAAGCAGAATTTCCACCGGCAGAAAACTCTTGTTAAGCAACGCTGAGAGCGGTCAATACTTGGATGGGTGACCGCTCGACCGTTGGAGGCTGACCGTGGTTCGGATTCCACGTAAAGCTGTAGGTCCCTTCCCTTCTTACCTTACTAGGTGGTAGGGTTTATCCCACCCGGGTTGGTACCGCAGCACTGAATGAAACGTCGGTCGAAACGGCAAAGTTTCGTATTTTCCATCCAGTTCAGTGTAGCCGGCATGAAATGAAGGGAAGTACTGACATGGCACCTAGTTCGCCCAGTGTTATGGGCTGACATCACAGATGTTGTAGGTGATGTAGCCAACTGTGTCAGTTTCCATAAAAATAAAAATGAACTAGCTCCCAGTGACTGGCTAAAATTCTCTGCTAGCAAAAATCAACGCTAGGTTAGGTGGGAGGAGGGGGAGTTCCCCTCCCCCCACTGCGGAGATGTGTGGTTTCTGAGATATCCATGTTTGAAATTTGAGGTTAAGTCGGCCACTAAACAGTTGTTTTGGGCTAAAATTTGGTTAATTAAAAAAAGCGAGTTTTGGCATTATGACACATAATTTAAAAAAATTTAAATAAATCGAAAAGTATTGATAAATTATATTCTCCTAATAACTACAGGATATATGTACCGGTAATTAGCTACTCGTGCCCCAAGTTACTAATCCTCACCCCAAAAGTATCTTCTACTATCCCCCGTGGTTATTAAAAAACGGAGTGTGGCTGTGTCGTGGACAAGGCCGTGTGTTTTACGTGAATACGTGCAACGACATTCAGTTTACTTACAGACGACTTACAGTTTCATGGGAAAGCAACATACCGAAGGACCATAACATCAAACTTAACAAGTACTGCAACTTAGTAGACCGGATTGTGAGAAACGGATTCAAGACAGGCTCTTCAAGAATCTAGGGCTGCCAAGATCGACGCTAAGCTCATACATGGATAGAGCTTCGAAAACGTCACTGGAAGCATCCTACAGAATATGGACAGAAGATAGAGAGAGGGAGGTCGAGAGCGGGACTGGTGGTTTCCCCGCGTCCTAGTCAACGCAGACTAGCTGACGAGGGCTTGACGCGAGCCGAAACGTGAAGCATGCGCGGGAAATTTAGAGTGGCCACTCGCTAGTCCCGACCTCGATTAACACCCTTCTCTACTGCCGATGGGCCCGGATATGTTCGGTGAAGCCATCGCAAGCTGAGTTCCACACCTTCTTCTTTCTGGACAGGCCCTCGTTACACATTTTACCGGTAGAAAGGTGCGATTGGAGTTCTTCTATATATTGCCAATATTTAAAACAGCGTAAGTGCGCGAGCGCCTCATACGTCACGTTACGTTTCCGCTCGTGAACGTCGATAGAGTAAGACGGTTAAATGAAAATTTGATACGTATAAGGGAGACAACGATTGGAGAGTGTGCTGAATGCTCACAAATAGCGCGCCTCAATTTGGTGCGTTGTATGCCACTTCCCGATAATTTTAATTCATTGAATACGTGTACGTAACAGGTATATTTTCCTAGAGCGTATTACGTAACGAATTCTTTGATCCTTTAGCTATCGAGTGGTGTAATTCAATTTTGGATGTAGATGATAGATATACCGTAGATATACCGATGTACCGTGTGGGGCCGGTACTTTAAAAGAATAGCCCCACTGCATCTCCCCCCATGCATGTCGTAAAAGGCGACTAAGGGATAAGGACAAGATGCCGTGCTAAAGGGCGACAGGCTCGCCACCTCTCACCTTGGCACGGTACTTCCACCGACTCATGCAGCAGGTGGGTCTTCGTGCCTTACTTGCTGCTTGATCGATTGAATCTTGTTCGAATACTTTGCGAAACGTGGTGGTCGGTGTTGTGCTGTAATTTACCAGAGTTCTTGCAGCACAACACCGATTACTCTGCTTACCCCGATTGTCGGGATTCAGCGTGTGTGATATGTATGATAGATATGAAGCTGCAACACCAAACTGTATCCCCCGATTTTGTTATCACTTTTCTGGATTGGCTCCCATTATGGAAGCAAATTTTAAAGACGTATTCACGTCAAAAATCATTATTTTATTTTGAAAAAAATATAAGTTAAAATTTATAAGTAAAGTAATTCCAAACACTTAAATAACAAGACAATATAACATAACATAACATAATAATAACTTAAAATAACCTCATTGCATAGAAATAACCTCTTACAATGTAATAAAAAACAAACAGAGATAATATATTATTAGGTTTGCTACGTACCAGATGCGTAGGTTTTGGAAATTCCAACGTTGCTTCGGTATAGGGACTTTACGAGCAAATTAGGAAGACCCCTTACAAGAAACATTTAAATTTTATTCAGAAAAACGAAAATAAATAACAAACCATTCCTTTTCCACGGTAACAAATTTGCCTTTTCCCCGCTGACCGCTCATTCATTTCATTCAAAGAGTAAAAGACAGAGCGAGCAGATGCGCATGACAGACGTCAGACAATGGATTTTTTTTTATTTTTTTTTATATTAATTTGTCTCCTCCCGGAACAGGCAAAACTCATTAGAGTATACAGCCAATTCTGTTGTAGCTTTTAACGTCTACAAAATATGTCTGGGGGCATCGATTCGATGATCTGGGGAATAATGGACGTAATGGAAATAATGGAATGATGGACGTCGTGGTCGTCCATCCACTCGTCCCGTCCATCCATTGGACCGTGGAATAATTGGACGACAGCCGCGGGCCCACGAGTCGTTATTCGTACAGCGAAGGCCGGCCTCATCATCCCTCAAATAGTATGGGTAATATTTTGGTGGTCTAAAAAAAATCAGGGTTAATTTATAGAAGAAGCGTCGCTACGCGACGCATCCTAACCTAACCTAACCTAACCTAACCTAACATAACCTAACCTAACGTAACCTAACCTAACCTACGGAACCTACCTTACCTAACCTATACGGTATATATAAATAATATATACCGAAAAGCCTGAGTACCTATATAAGAAGCTATCGTGATCTAAGGATGCTCACCCGTACCCAACTCGAGCAAGTGCACATTTGCTTTTAGTGCCACGCCACGTCACTGCCGGCTTTGAGTGTTCTTTTAAATTTTTTATTATTATTTTTTTTTTTTTATGGAAACTGACACGGTTGGTTACATCACCTACAACATCCGTGATGTCAGCCCATAACACCGGATGAACTTGGTGCCATGTCAGTGCTTCCTTTCGGTGCAAACAGTGCAACTAAATGTTGGAACAATCTCCCACCGCCTATACGAGAGAAACCCTCAAAATTTGGTTATAAGCGCTCGTGCAAAGCATGGTTACTGGCTTTGCAAAAGACAGACCCCCAAAGTTGATAACTTCTTCTCATTTTAATGTTTATAATAAAACAAAATTTAGGTTCATCATGCTCTTGATTCTAATTTTAGTGTTTAATGTTTTAATATGTGGGTTTTATGTTTGTGTTTAGTCTTTAAAATTTTATTTTATGTAGGTAGGTAACATTCTAATGTCTGGTCGGTTATTTGTTTTTAGTCATAATATTTCATGTTTGTTATTATTATTGCTCTTTAATGTTTTAAAGGTAGGCATTTTTTATGTAGGTACTGGTTATATTTTTTTTCTCTTTTAAATGAAATGCGTATACAATATTATTCTTATCACAGACTAGGGAAAAATAAGCTTATTTTTTCCCTAGTCTGTGATTCTCATCATGTTTTAATTAGTCTCATCACGTTTTAATGTTTTAAGTGTTGTTCTTGTTGTTCAAATTGAATATGCTGAGCTTTTTACTGAACTTATAATTTATACACGTTCTTAATGTTAATGTTTTTGACGTGATGACGTCAAGTCTTATAAATTGATGAACACCCGCTGCACTCACGAAAAAGTGTCACGTTCCATCTAAACCTGTGTGTGCAAGCGAGAGCGCGTAACAAGCGATAGAGAGGCATATACACAATATATTTGTCCGTCTTTTGCGAGCCTCGAACCCGCGGTCACTGCCACCAATATTGTGTCACAAACCAGACGTCTTAACTTAACCACCCGGCTAATCGATCATGTACCTAGCGGAGCGAATTTGCTCAACAGTAGGTCAAGATTTCATGAAGCGACATCTAGCGTCAACATCTAGCGTCAATATTAAATGAAATACTTCAGCTTCGCAGTTAGGTAAGTGTTGCAACGTTGTAGTATGCGCTTTGATAATATGTAGATGGCGTTATGTAGGATTATTGGGTAGATTTAATTATGTGTTATGTAGAAATTTGCAAATTTAAAGTTTATATTGATAATTAATATTATTAGTTTTTAAAGTACTCACATTTGCGATTTAAGAATTAAACTTCTAAGCACGATAGATGCGAACCCGGCTTCGCTCGGGTAAACTAAACTTGCACTGCAATATTTGATATGTAGTGGATTTTTTGGCTTTTTAGGTTTTTTAAATATAAAATAAACAAAAATTAATAGTCGTTATTTTCTCATATTTTTTATTAGTTATTATCACATCTTTAAATATAAATAATTTAACGTATGTAAAATCACACAAATTCATTCATCTATAATATAGACTTGAGTTTTTAGCCTTCGCCGTGGAAACCCTTGGCGTGTGGTCGTCCGACGCAAAATGCTTTTCTGATCAGCTCGGAAAGTTGTTAATAGAAAAGTCGGGCGACCGTCGCGCCAAATCTTTTTTTCTCCAGCGAATAGGGCTGGAGATTCAAAGGGGCAACGCGGCTAGTGTTTTGGGCACGGTGGGGGAGTCGGCGGAGATGGATGAAATTTTTTTTATTTAATAGGTGTTAATTTTAGTTTTAGGTTTTATTTTCATTGTTATTGTGATTTTCTAATAAGTGAATTTGTCTATAATATAGTGATTCAAACATAAGCCTAAAGGCATTATCTGCCAGTCATGCCTGGGATTGTGAGTATGGTAAATGGGTAGTGCGGGTAATTTCTGTTTTGTATATAAAAAGTTTAATCACAAATTTTAAAAATCCCGACCCTTAAAAAAATCCCGACCCTTAAAAAGTCAAATATAATTTCCATTTACTTACATAAAGGGGTCGGGGGCCGCTAAGTAAATTCCCATGCTGCTCTGAGTTTTTATATTTTACGCGAAGCATCTTCTTTACGCATCTAACCTAATGTTGAGGCGGCGCATGTCGTTTTCGTTACGTTTGCATTTCCGAAAATAATTCTTAAGTGGTTATAAAAAAAACTAAACACCCTAAAAAAATTTTAACACCGTAACATTGCTTAAAAAAGAAAAAAAAACAAAAAAAATTGAGGGATTCGAACCCATGGTCAAAAAATACAAATCCTACACTCTTACCACTGAGCCACGAAATCATATAAACGACCAAACGAATATCGGATTCCCTTGGATAGTTTTCGGCTTTCTTAGGAGGACAACTGTCACTGAGAGACAGAGAATTGGCCCCGAGACACTCGTCCTTTCAATTCTTCTGCCCTGGTAGGTACTTTAGAACCGTTCCCAGTAGTCTTACCACTTTATGACGCCATCACGTAAAACTATCGTCTGTAAACCGACTTTACAGACAACCATTTTTTGTTTGTTTTGTTTTATGCTTTAATTTTATTTTCTAACATTATTGTACTAAGTAATATTTATTACTGTGTATATTGTATGTAACACGGGAGCCGCTGAAAATCAGCGCGCAGTTTAACTGCGTCTCAGCTGAGCGGTTTCCGGTTCACCGTCCTCATGTGTAATTCGGTACCTATGTAAAAATTATTGTGTTTTACTGTACTTATATGGATTTTGAATAAATATTTTTTTTTTCTTTCTTTCTTAACCTAACCTAATGTTGAGACGGGCGGGCGCATGCGCCATGACGTTTTTGTTACGTTTCGTTTCTCCTTGACAGTGATGATGAGCCGGCCTTCGCTGTACGAATAACGTCTCGAGCGGTCCCGGCTGCCAGTGTTGCCAACTCAAATTTTGAAATTCTCCTAGATTGACTTCCAAAATCTACTAGAAAATTTTCATACTCCTAAAACATTCTCCTGTGAAAATTATACAAATTTCACCACATTTTTAGTATTCCTTATCCGTACGTCACCATATTACTAAGCCTAGGCCGTCTGTCCTTCCGTCTGTCTGTCTTACCAGTAAAGGGCTGTTATCTTTTGCAGCGGCGACTCCTGGTCCTGAATATTGGGTTGGCTCTGGCTAAGGATTTTTTTTTTTCATAATTTCATAACTTAGTTACCTACGCGGTAATTTATTTCTACCACAATGAGTTCAAAAACTGAAAGACGATTACGATATAGATAGTTTATAATATTTAGTTTAAATGATTTATTTTGCTCACTTACAATTTATTTGTCTGTAGATAGGTACCTACTGGTTGTGTCAAAGCTGTCGAGTTGCAGCCGACAACAGCGACGTCTCCTCTGGCACGACGACGACGAAACAGGCATACAAGCTTGAATTGTTACATTTTATTTGTACATGAAGTCCACTCTTCGTTCCACAGACAAGAAATTTTCGATGACTCGATCGTGAAAATCTTCTTTCTTCCTCAATTTTGTTAGCAACTCCTTTTCCACAGATGTAAGAGTGCCAAATTACTGAGTCTCTCTTGTCCTTGAGTGCTCCGTAGATAGCTCGGTAGGAGTTTGCCATTATAATTACCAATAAATCACTTTAAATTTAACAACACTGCACAGGATTCATACATACAAAGTCCATACCTACATAACGGAATATATGCAGCTATCAACTCGCGAGCCAATGCGCACACACACGCGCACACAACACACCTAGCCTAGCTCGCTAGTCGCATCGCATCGCACGTCGCACAGCACAAGAATACTCGTCGTGTGGACGCAGCGCGCACACACCCGCACACGCAACACACACCTAGCTACTGATGGGCAAGGATTCAATCCCATTTGGGACCGAAACCTTATTCGAGACTTTATAGGGATTTTATTGGGAAAGTTGGGGAAGGTTCCTCATTGGATCCTACGAAATAGGATTTTATTTTAATATTAGATTTCAACATCGTGAATGAGTTGTTTTCATTAGTACTAGGCATAATATGGTAGTAGGTATGTAGATCATAGTTTTACTGGATGAATTCCTATATCTAAATAAATAATGTATCGACAGGTTTTAATTTGAATGCATGATTCCCTAGTTATGTTCACAAAATAATCAATATCTGTGGTCGTTTGAGCGCGTGTACATTTCGCCGTGATGTGAGAGAGGAAAAAGGTCGGTAATCGAGTCTGTTCAGTGACCGTGACAGTGTGAAAAGTTAGGTACCGATTTTTTGGTAGATCTACCAATTTCGGTCATGTCATGTCTGACCAAAAAAACATACAGTCGAATTGAGAACCTCCTCCTTTTTTTGAAGTCGGTTAAAAAATAACGATTTGAGGTCATAATCTACCGATATTTGTTAAATCAATACTAATAATAAATCTGCGAGGGATGGTCATATAGTAAGTTACTTTGTTTTATGAGATACTGAGGTATAAGACTCTATGTATGATACTAAAGCTAAATTGACGATTTTTAGAAATATTTTCTGTGAATGTATGTTCCACCATAACTCTTAAACCGATCATCTGAATTCGATGAAACATCGTACAAGGATGTTATATCCTATACTATACGACACAGAGGATAAGCTAAATAAAATTCAGTTCCGGTTACGCTAAGATGTGGTTCCCAAACTGAAATGTTTCGCGCGCCATTTAGCGCGAGTAGGTATCAGATATGAGCGAGCCGGCGGCGTGGCGGAGCGGGCGGCGCGGCGGAGCGGGCGGCGCGGCCCAGCGGGCGGCGCGGCGCGCGGGCGGGTGCCTATAAAAGCGCACTCCCCATACTATAGAAAGCCAAAATTGTAATTTGATTCGATCCAAATTTTTTTTATCCTATTCTTATGGTACAAGTTAGGATACATGTAAACTAAATATGACGTCACCGATACGAAACATGTACCTTTTCGAAGTAAGTAACTAAGGGAGAGGCCAAAAGCGGAGCTTCGTTCAAGTTAACGATATATTTCTCGATGAAAGTAAGTAAATAAGGGCGAGAATATCGTTTACGCGAACGCAACTCGGCGTTCGGCAGGGCATTAACTTAGTTTCTTTGAGAAGGATTATCATTTACTTGAACGCAGCTCGGCCTTCGGCCTCGTCGGCCTCTGAAAAAGTATATGGTTTACCTATAGGGAGCTCCGCCTTCGGCGTCGCCATAGGTAACTTAGTTTCTTCGACAAAAATAACGTTTACCTGAAAGGAGCTCGGCCTTCGGCCTAGTCAGTAGTTACATATTTTGTTCGAGAAGGTTTATCATTACCCTGAATGCAGCTCAGCTTTCGACCTTCTCGCTTTATAACTTACTTTCTTCTTTTGAAATACGAATTTCGCAAGAGCGGGCAAAAGCTAGTAAACTATAATAGTTACTAAATATAATACTGTTTTATGTAATCCGGTCGCCTGAGTCGAAGGGGCCTAAGCACATTCTCCGACCAGCCAATATCACCTCCGAGAAGGTAGGTGCCCGTGCATACCGGAGACTTCCCTGGATTGCTGGATATACTGAACTAGAAGAGAACACAGCCGAGCCTGCTATGCGGCCATCTTATATCCAGTACGGTGGTACTAACTCAGTCGGCTACAATTTGAGCCTACAACCTCGTAAGGGGCAAGGGAATTAAGGTACCTAGTTTTACACCAGTTCTAAACGGTGAAGCAGCAGGTGTAAGTATGCACGTAAATTTGTTCGTCAGAAAAAACTCATTGGTACACACCGACCGGATTCGAACCTCGGACCTCTTGCATGAGAACCCGATGCCTAAAAACTCGGCCACCCGCCGCTTAATACTACTTGTATAATGTAATCAGAGACGTTATGTCATCAGATCAGAGCGGATAGTCCAAGCGATCCCTTGCAATGACCACTCACAAATACGACTCGTGAAAACTCGTTACAAACTTGCGTGGCTTCCTCGTGAGATCCTCGCCCTTAATGATTTAGTTTCTTCTTTTGAAATACGAATTTCACGCGAGCGAAGCCGCGGGCAAAAGCTAGTTAAAAACATACTTTATTCGAGAAGGTTTATCATTAACCTGAACGCAGCTCAGCCTTCGGCCTCGCCCTTAATGATTTAGTTTCTTCTTTTGAAATACGAATTTCACGCGAGCGAAGCCGCGGGCAAAAGCTAGTTAAAAACATACTTTATTCGAGAAGGTTTATCATTAACCTGAACGCAGCTCAGCCTTCGGCCTCGCCCTTAAGGATTTAGTTTCTTCTTTTGAAATACGAATTTCACGCGAGCGAAGCCGCGGGCAAAAGCTAGTTAAAAACATACTTTATTCGAGAAGGTTTATCATTAACCTGAACGCAGCTCAGCCTTCGGCCTCGCCCTTAAGGATTTAGTTTCTTCTTTTGAAATACGAATTTCACGCGAGCGAAGCCGCGGGCAAAAGCTAGTTAAAAACATAAAATCCTTTCGATCTTAAAATAGGATTAAATCCGGGACTTTATGATAAAATTTCGCTCATATTACAGAACAACTTCACATACTTAACCTTAAAACATAAAATCCTCATTCGGTCCTAGAATAGGATTAAATCCGGGATTTTATGATAAAATCCCGCCCATAAAGATTCAATCCCGGGATCGACCCATCAGTACACCTAGCTCGCTCGCTAGCTCGCTCTACTCGCTACCGCGTCACTAAATGCACTCCCCGCTGCGCCAACTCGAAAGGCTGATCAGCGGGTCCGCGCGGGACGGGGGGGACATCGGTCGCTTCCGCCTTGTATGGAATATGATGGCGCTTCAAAATGTAGCCAACCGGCCAATGAATGCCTTGATGTGTCGTCATTCATCGTCGCCCGCGTTTGACGCGCGCGAAATTTCAAATTATGTAACGGGTACGGGATTGACGTTTTATCTTATTAATCGTGGATTATATGACATAAATAATATAACTCCGAAATTTTTTCACATTTATTTTAGCCTGATACTTCTTTAATGGTGTCATTCATTTTATTTGGTTTGGCGGCGCCAACCTCGCCAACTGAGAGGAGTCGCCGCTGATCTTTTGTACCCTGAAAACCGGTCAAGTGCGAATCGAACTCGCGCAACGAGGGTTCTATGTCAGTCAGCGTATAAGCGTCCACTGCTGGACATAAACCTCTCCAATTTTCCTCCAGTCTCTTGGCCTTCAGCTGTGCCACTGCTTTCCGCCGACGACGTACTTCATGTCGTCGTCCCACCTGGCGGGTGGTCTTCCCTGAAGGCAATTTTCACTGAATAAGGTATTATTGTATGTTGGCAAGTACCAAGTCTTTTTTAAAGCATGACTTGGGAGGTATTATATCATTTTGAAATCTTGATTAGTCGCGCCAAATTTTGTGAAAACTTGCCCTATTAGTGTAGGTGGGTATTTCTCCGGATTGGCAGAATAAGCTAGTCCGGATCGAAAAATCTTATAAAATGGATTCATAATACTTTAATATTTTTTTATATTGTAGATATGATTAAAATGCTGGGGGTGGGGGGCCTGTGTCCTTTTTTTAATTAATTAATTAGAAATGCGATAAAAAAAATCCAAACTGCTGAAATCTTGACTTCACTGGAGCGTCCGGACTTCCGGACTACAGTTTGCGGTAGAAAAAATTTTTTTTCTTATCATCTATAAGGAATTACGCTACTTTGTATATGTTCTCTAAAACCTAGTTAGTTATGCTTTACCTTATATTTTATATATTATATATTATAAGTAGGCTGTACAGGTTGACGAGTAAATTAGTCGACCATCTTATAAAATGTACGGACGCGACAGCCATCTTTTCACTGTTGAAGAACTTTTTCAAATTAACATTCATTTATTTCCCCTACAAAATTATACAAATAATCAAATAATTTTTTAACATTGGAAATGTTTAATGGATCGATTTTGCGTTATACACAAAAATGCTTAAATAACTTTGTTGATATACTTAAGGGTTACGAACTTACGATACGATACGAGCACAGAGCATCAAATACCTACCGCGCGCGCCCCCTCGCATTTGATGCTCTGTGGTTACGAGGGTCAGTGAGGGCTCAATCGACGCAGAATTTATCGAGACGTATCCGTTGATATGAGATTTTGAAAATTTCTAAATAGGTAATTTTTTTGAAAAAAAAACCGAAAAATTTTGGAAAAAAATCTATATATTATATACATTATATTATATTATATATTAATAGTATATTCGCTGCTCTGCGCCGCTTGACGTTGGATCGCAGCATGACTAACCCGGGTGCAAAGGAGCGCGCCAAAGTTAGATTGCACATCAAAAGGACTATTCTACGAAAACGTCCCAATTTTTTGGAGTTTTATTTTGGTTGGGTTTTTACTAAATAATGAAATTTTCCAAGATACATTTCCAATGCAGCCATTGTTGCGTACACGTAAAATCGGTTGATTTTTTGATAGGGTTCCGCAGCTACGGAACCCTACACTACGCGTGGCGATGGCGACACGCACTTGGCCGGTTTTTAAAATTATTCACGGAGATAGCATAACAACTACACTGGGTAGACTGTTCCAAGATTCTACTACCTTACTCTGTTGGTGAGAAAGTGTCGTCGGGGTTTCTGCCTAAGCCGATTATGTAAATATGAATATTTATTCTTTCGACCGATCGTTCGTTCGTCTTCTATGCGTTCGTAAACCATTCATCCGATTACGATGAAAAACAAAAATTAAATTTACGCGGGCGGACCCGCGGGCAAAAGCTATTACATAGTAGTTAATAATGGTAAAACCGTGTGGTAGGTAATAATAAGTTTGTTGGCCCACCGAACAATAAGTAATAAATAACTTCCGATCTGTTTGAAATCTCGTTTGAAATCTTTCTGGCTTACTTGCGTGCGTTATACCCACAGAGCATAGAACTGCGCGCGCATTCGCGCCCGCAGTAGTATTTCATGCTCTGTGGTATACCGAAAAAAATATACTTCTTCCAGAATGTAAAAAACGTTTTTAAACTGAAAAAAAAAACAAACGCTTGTGAAAATGTTTGTTTTGTTTCCTGAGCCGATCACCTCAGTTGGTTTGAGCCATTGACAACCTCAGCTAAGAAAACTTATTTTTTTCATTCTAATAAAGTTTATTTTTCCTCGTAAATATCTTCCAGCATGAAGGAGTGTACATTGTGTGCTTTGGGTAAGTTTTTTTACTTCTAATATCTTCGAGATGCTAAATCCCGACTATTTCGTAATTTTACTTTGATGGCTTGACCGAGCATACTTTTGGTCCTAGTCAACTATTAAAGATTACATCATCATCATCATCATCATCATCATCAGCCTGTATCGGTCCACTGCTGGACATAGGCCTCTCCCAAGGCACGCCACCACACGCGGTCTTCCGCTCTTCTCATCCATCCACTCCTGGCTACCTTTTTTAGGTCATCTGTCCACCTAGCCGGGGGGCGACATTGCTAAGAAAATAAGCAAGCTGAAGTGGCAGTGGGCTGGGCACATCTGTCGTAGACCCGACAACCGATGGGGTAGACGGGTGCTCGAATGGAGGCCACGTACAAGCAAACGTAGCGTGGGACGCCCCCCGGCTAGGAAAGATTACATAAGAACATTTTTCTCATTGGCTGCTTCAGTTTTCCTGACCTACCTGGCGAGCAACTATGAAGTGAAATGCAGTCCCGTGCAAGCGGAGCGGAGCGAAGCCCCTTACCTGGTGAATATTTTACAAATCGCTCAAACATCCTTTCATTTCACAAATTTTCACACGTAGGGTACATCTCGAAATGATAGAATAGAATAGAAACTCTTTATTGCTGAAGGAAGAACAGTACACGACAAGAAATACAGGAGTGCGAAAAGACGGACTTATCACTGCAAGTGATTACTTCTAGTCAACCTTTGAGTGATGGATGACTGATAGATGAGGAATAAAATACTTACAGAGAAAAAGTATGGTTAGTGCAAGCGAAAGGGAGTAGAAATACGTGTTTTTTTTTATGAATATAAAACCAATCGCAACCGTGGCTGATGAAGCTCCTTTTAAATTCTTGGGCAAAAGGATCACCAGTAGAGGAAAGGAGCATCCTACTGATGATATTGTCCAACTTTTCGAAGAGAGCCTCCGCCAAACTGACAATCTTCCCCTCCTGGGTACACAAAAGGCATGGATTTACGATAACTACCTGACATCAAAACTTTCATGGCCATTTCTCGTCTACGACTTCACAAAGCAAAACCTGACTAAATTAGACTCGTATGTGACCAGATTCCTGAAATCATGGTTTGGACTGGCTCACCCGGCTGACTCGTCAACGCTATACAGATCTCACAATAACTTTGGACTGAACATTAAGAAACCGTCGATATTTTATCAAAAGGCGAGAATAGCCAAACGATGTATACTCAAAGACTCCAATGATAGCGCTATTCAAGCCTTACCCAACACATCACTATCAGATGAACTGGAATCGAGACTCGACTTCTACAAATCATTCCAAGTTGGTACATGCACCAATAGATCTGGATTGGGCATAGAAACAGCAAAGTCTGATAAAGAAATACTGAAAGGTTTTGCTCAGGAGGACATGGAACAAGGCTTCAAACTTCACGCCTTAAACCTAGAAATGCAGAATGATTGGCTAACAGTGGGTGACTTCTGCATCCCTCCTGCATTGAAGTGGAAATCCATAATATACAACTGGTCCCCTGAGCTGCTTAAGTTCTACTTAAATGCATTCCAGCTTACTCTCCCCGACCCGAGTAACCTAGTTAGATGGGGGAAATCTACAAATAAACTATGCCCGTCATGTAAGGAGTTCGTAGGCACGGCCAAACATTTGTTATGCGGATGCAAAATACTACTTGAGCGAGGCCAGTATTCCTACCGTCATGATAAAGTCCTCCAAATCATCAGAGAGGCCATCAACCTGTCAATTGCACGGACCAGGAAAGGGCAAACCAGTAGCGGCTTCCAGAAGGTCAACTTTGTGAAACCTGGAGCCAATAAGCTGCCCAAAGATAGGACTAAACCTTCTTCAATTTTGGGAGCAGCAAAGGATTGGGAATTGTTGATGGACACACATGAGAAGCATTACCAAATGCCTTCGGAAATCTGTACCACAGCATTAAGACCGGATATACTCATATTCTCAAAAGCGACAAAGCATGTAGTACTTGTTGAACTTACAGTTCCATGGGAAAGTAACATACCGAAGGACCACAACATCAAACTTAACAAGTACTGCAACTTAGTAGACCGGATTGTGAGAAACGGATTCAAGACTGATCTCTTCGCTGTGGAAGTCGGAGCAAGGGGACTACCAGCGAAGTCGCTCTACAGTCTCTTCAAGAATCTAGGGCTCCCAAGATCGACGCTAAGCTCATATATGGAGAGAGCTTCGAAAACGTCACTGGAAGCATCCTACAGAATATGGATAGGTAGAGAGAGGGAGGTCGAGAGCGGGACTGGTGGTTTCCCCGCGTCCTAGTCAACGCAGACTAGCTGACGAGGGCTTGAAGCGAGCCGAAACGTGAAGCATGCGCGGGAAATTTAGAGTGGCCACTCGCTAGTCCCGGCCTCGATTGATACCCTCCTCTGCTGCCGATGGGCCCGGATATGTTCGGTGAAGCCATCGTAAGCTTAGATCCACACCTTCCTTTCTATACCTACATGTAACAAATATAAGGTCTTTCATTAGTAGGTAACTTTACGCTAAGGGTGCATGTGTATCAGATACTGATGTGATCACGTTGTTCCCATGCCCATTAATATTTTTTACGATATCAAATACCCACCCATGCTATGAAGTAATTGTTCAACATACATACATAAATATCACACACGCTGAATCCCGACAATCGGGGTAAGCAGAGTAATCGGTGTTGTGCTGCAAGAACTCTGGTAAATTACAGCACAACACCAACCACCACGTTTCGCAAAGTATTCGAACAAGATTCAATCGATCAAGCAGCAAGTAAGGCACGAAGACCCACCTGCTGCATGACTCGGTGGAAGTACCGTGCCAAGGTGAGAGGTGGCGAGCCCGTCGCCCTTTAGCACGGCATCTTGTCCTTATCCTTTAGTCGCCTTTTACGACATGCACGGGGAGAGATGCAGTGGGGCTATTCTTTTTAAGTACCGGGCCCACATGGTACTTAAAAATTCATGTTCAATAAACTATTATTTTAGTAGGATGGGTAGGTATTTGATATCCGAAAAAAAAATGGGTATGGGAACGTGATCAGTATCTGATACACATACACCCCTTAGCGTAAAGTTACCTACTAATGACCTTTTGCCACCAATTCGGGTAGGCGCGCCGGCGGCGCGGCGCACCCAAGAACATTGGCGCACCTGCTGCTTCACCGTTCCGAACCGGTGCCGGTGTAAAACTGTTCTGCCGTCGGACGGTAAAACGATGTATGAGCACATACAGCGTTTTTACGTAACACGGCTCAATCGAAAGTTCTTGGCGTGCCCTATCACCCAATATAAATGTTATCTTTGTAGGACCTTCACTGAAGAAGTTAAGAAGATCGATATGACGATGTATGTCCAAAAACATACGATTCTGTGCGGTAAAACGATGCATTTTTTTCCAGAACCCTCCATTTAAGGTATGCCACGACGATGTAATATCCAATACATCGTTTCACCATAACACCGCCTAGTTACAGCGTTTACCCTACCCTACACAAATCCTACAAACGCGTTTATCTCAAAACAATACTTTTGAACATACATCGTTTTACCGTCCGACGGCAGATTGGCGCACCTGCTGCTTCACCGTTCCGAACCGGTGTAAAACTGTTAGGTCCCTTCCCTTGCCCCTTACTAGGTGTTATTTATTTTTTAATTTTTTTTATTTTTATTTTCGTTTATTTGGGAAATCAACAGCAGTTTTACAATAGGTGTGATTATGTATAGGTTGTACAATAGAAGCCAATTAAAGATTTCCACTGCTTAATCAATCAGATTATGTTGTGCCTTGCTACCTTACTGTAGGTAGATAGCTAATAAGTAACTCTGTGCACGTGTGAGGGTGTGTGTGTGTGTGTGTGTGTGTGTGTGTGAGGGTGTGCGTGTGTGAGAGGGTGTGTGTGTTAAGTATGTTCTGTTTTGTAAGGTTGTATAGTGATGTCGGAAGGGTGTGAAAGCTATGGTATTTATTTATTTATTTCATCGCCTAAGTTATTATGTCGAATGTCTATAAATTTTTGTTTTATATCCTTTTTAAACGTATTTTTTGTGCCTACAAAGGGGTCAGTATCGCTAAACCTATTATTATATGTGTGGACTAATCGTGTTAGAACAGAATTTTGAGCATAGTTAGTTCGATGCAGTGGAGTGTGAAACAGGTGTGTATGCCTTGTGCGGCGAATTGGTACATTGTACCCGATCTCCGAGGTGAGCTCCGGACAGTCTACTCGGCTGTTCAGCAGATCGAACAGGAACGCCATGTCCAGTAGGTTTCTTCTTTCTTCAAGCGTGAGGATGTTGTGGTAAGTGCAGCTGTCTATGTAAGTACTAAATTTAAGTTTTGATTTAAAATTTATATATTTCAAGAATTTCTGTTGCATGATCAAGTTATGATCAAGTTGTAGCCGACCGGGTTGGTAGCACCGTACTGGATGTAAGATGGCCGCATAGCAGCCTCGGTTGTGTTCTCCTCTAGTGCAGGGTAGCCAGTAATCCAGGGAAATCTTCGTTATGGCACCTACCTTCTCGGAGGTGATATTGGCTGGTCGGAGCATGCGCTTTGGCCCCTCCGACTAGGCTACACATACCGGATTACGTAACAAAAAAATATATATAATTGTCCCACAGGCGTACATCTACTATAGCTCTGGAGGCGCTAAGCGTTCGTTGGCGGATGTGGCGTATACCGGTGTGCTGGTGCGCCCGACTATGATCGTTAGCGGTCACTGCTGTGGCGAAGCTTCCTACGGCGAGAAGCTAGTGGTGAGGGTCGGAGCGCTGCGACCCGACCCGGCGGTGATCGGAGAATCGGAGCAAGAGCGGACGGTACGAAGCTGCAATTACATCGACATCCTTAACGGTTAAGGATGTCGGTGTAAGGCTAGCAATGAAGGGTTAAGCCTAAGGGCTAGCAATGAAGGGTTAGGGCTTAACCCTTCATTGCTAGCCTTTAGCTATCTCACCGGAGTGACTGGTGTATGCAAGGTGTATGGGTTGGAGTCCTTGGAGTGTGCACTGATGTTGGATATCAACGACTGACGCGCGGCCTGTTCTGGCTGCCGGTACCTTAGTACCTTCCCAAATTATAGTGATGCTCCACGCGAACACGCCTCGTAAAGCCAATGTCTGAGTTTGCGTTTCCTCGCAAAATTTTCCAATGTACCTACGCAATGAATCAGATTTAATGTGCAAGTAGTTCCCACCAGTTGCCACTCCTTACCTGCCTAGATATCCACTGAGTGCAAAATAAAGTTGATACGGTGACGGCGCGGTCTTTAATCCTGAGATTGTTTACCAGGCGGTGAGCGTGGCGAAGCTCCAAACCGCTGGTGGCGGCAGTGCCGGTGTGGCGCTGGTGATGGGCTCGCCGTTCGACATGACGTCAACTGTGGGCGTGGCCGCGCTGCCGGTGGCCGGTCCCGCGCCAGGCCAGACCTGCGTCTTCTACTATTATGTGAGTTAAGCTCCGTTTGTCCGTCGGCCTTTATCTCCATCTCTCTATATTTACATACATTTCCCCAAATTGATTCCTCCAATGTAATGCTTACCCCATGTTTCACCTTTGTTTTCTTTAATCTCATCTAAGCGGCGGGTGGCCGAGTGGTTTGGGCATCGGCTTCTCCTGCGAGAGGTCCGAGGTTCGAATCCGGTCGACGTGTACCAATGAGTTTTTTCTGGCGAAAAAAATTACGCGTTTAAACCTACACCTGCTGCTTCGCCGTTAGGAACCGGTGTAAAACTGTAGGTCCCTTCCCTTGCCCCTTACTAGGTGGTAGGCTCAAATTGTAGCCGACTGTGTTGGCACACCATCGTACTGGATGTAAGATGGCTGCATAGCAGCCTCGGTTGCGTTCTCCTCTAGTCCAGTATAGCCAGAAATCCAGGGAAGTCTCCGGTATGGCACCTGCCTTCTCGGAGGTGGTATTGGCTGGTCGGAGCATGTGCTTGGCCCCTCCGACTCAGCCAACCATACCCGATTACATAAAAAAAAATAATTTCGACCTTCCTTCCCATGGGATTTTCTTCCATCGGACCTTCCCATTGGTACCTACTCCCTCCTTTGCACCCTCCATCCTACGCATACCACTGAGTTGAGAGTGACCTGTGGTCGTCCAGAGCGCTGAGGTGTCCGGGGTTGAGGCTGCGCGACGGCTGCGGCGCAGCGCGGTGCGCGCGCTGTCGCTTGACAGCTGCAGTGGCCAGCATGGCAGCGGCGACATGCTATGCTTCGGCGGCTTCGAAGCTGAACGTCCTGACGTGAGTGTGCGCCACTGCGACACTACTGAGGGCATTTTTATGAAAACTGACAACCATAACAACAAATTGGTGCTAACGGCAGGTTTTTTAGATCTTAAAGTGGTATATTGTATTAATATAACGTGTCACTCACTACTGTAGAGCTCTTGTCCCACCCTTATAGCACTTGCTAGCTAACGCTATTGTAAAGTCACTAAAGAACCTTACCCTGTATAAGAATGGGTCTCTATTGTCTCTATTAAACAGCTCTTATAACGCGCCCTGTCTTAACACCATAATGTTAGTTGGGAAGGTTGGCTACAGCGCCCTGCAGGTCTATTCTTGCAAATTCTGACAGCGGAATCAGCGCTGATGTGACGCTGAGAGCCACTTTGGTAAATGGCTCTCAGCGCCACAACAGCGCTGATTCCGCTGTCAGAATTTACAAGAATAGACCTGCTGTTCTTGGAACTAGATGTGAGTACTTAACTGTAGTGTCATCCAGTTTTATCTCTACATAATCCAATCTGTTCGATATATGTGCATTTATAATTATTCGAAATCGACTCAAGCATTTTTACATGCGGTTTTCACTACTGGAAACTATTCTATTCACTATTTCCAGTATTCACTATTTCACTATTTCCAGTGGAAATAGTGAATAGAATAGGTTTACCGAGAATTTTCTTTTTTCTTCTTTTGCCCCAATCCACTGGCCGGTGTAGGGCAAAAGAAGGGTGCCAAACCGGCCATGTTGAGCCGAGCCTTTCCTCACTGCTGGCTGTGCCATTGCTGATGTGTTTTGTTTTTAACACCATTCCTCGCGAAACCACGCCATGCCGGCTATGAGGCGGACGAAAAGGTTGTCGTCTAATTTATTGACACACGCCTTTTGAAGATTCCCAGGTTATAGGTGGTGGGGAACACACTCACCGGAAGACCGTTCCATATTTTCGCCGTTCGAAACAGGAACGATTTCGAAAAACGATGTGTTCTTATATAGTAGTTGGGTGTCAACATATGGTATGGATGTTCCGAGCGAGTCCGGCGGGTGTGGCGGAGACGGATGGGGGCTTGAGGGATGAGGGAAGCCAATTCATGACGGAGGTTACACGCTAGGTTTGGCATCAGTTCAGTCCATCAGTCTGGTTAAACCATGGTCCAGACTGACCGTTTAATCTACTTTGATGGATGGATGGTTTGGAATGATGGACCACACTGATGTATTTTAAAATATTTTGATACTAGACTGATGGCAGACTCTGGCGTCTGGCGTCAGTCTGGGGTCAATCTGGTCGTGACCAAGGTCACGGACTGAACTGATGCCAAACCTAGCGTGTAACCTCCGTCCATCAGTCAGAGCAACGTCCATGGTAGTACCTATAGAAGAGTTTACCTGCGCTGCGCACAGGAGAAGGCGGTCGGCGGTGCGGTGTGGTGCAGCGGGCACGCGGTGGCGCTGGCGGGCGGAGCGGCGCCGGGCGCGCCGGCGGACGCGCCGCGCCTGCTGCTCGACCTGGCGCTGTGGCGGCAGCTGGCGCAGTGCGACGACGTCGACTGCCTCACCAAGACCAACCTCGGCACTGGTGACGATTCTTCTTTCACTTAATACATACATTCATATCGCACACGCTGAATCCCGACAATCGCACCGTTGTAATCGTGTGGGGCCGGTACTTAGCACCACTGCATCTCTCCCCGTGTATGTCGTAAAAGGCGACTAAGGGATATGAGCCTCCCTTCTTAATTACTAGGTGGTAGGGTTTAACCCGCCCGGATTGGTACCAACCACCGCACTGAATGAGAGGCCGGTCGAAACGGCTATGTAAATAGTTTGTGTTTTCCGTCCAGTTCAGTGTAGCCGGCACGACCGAAGGGAAGCACTGACGTGGCACCAAGTTCACCCGGTGTTATGGGCTGACATCACGGGTGTTGTAGGTGATTAGCCAACCGTGTCAGTTTCCATAAAAAAATTTTAAAAATCCGGGTAAACAGAGTAATCGGTTTTGTGCTGCAAGAGCTCTGGTAAATTACAGCACAACACCGACCGCCACGTTTCGCAAAGTATTCGAACAAGATTCAATCGAGCATGAGACACAGGCAAGATTGCTTCAGGATTAGCAGGGTCCAAGAAACAACGACGAAGGAGAACACTCGTGCGTTGCCCGACCGTGTCGCGGGCGGGGGTCTAGCACGCATGCGCTCAGATGATGCGTTGTCTACTTGCAGGTCACTCCTGGTCGCTGGAGCCCATGATGCTGGTTGATGCACCAGGATCCGCCAGGCGCGTAACTGCGATGTGTACTCTGCCGGGGCTGCTCGTTTTACACTTCCTTCCTTCTAATATGTAATTAGTCAAATTGCGTTAGGATTATGTATGTTCTTTTGGCGTCAAAAATATGAACGCATTTACCTATTAATTTGAAAATAAAATCTTCATAAAATTTTTACAAGTGTTTATTTTACGATCATTATTTTAAATATTCCATTTGCATTTTGCATCCTTTATCTATTTGCATTTTACACAATTGAGGCGTTCAGTCAGAACCAAAGTGGATCAAGTAATTTATTTTTTCTTTATCTCCATTTTCTGTTTAGTGATGGGAAAATGTATCCACAAATATCGAAAATCGATCGTTATTTTAGAATAATATGAAATAATGTCGATTATTAAAACTAAGAGTATTTCTATAGAAAATAAGATATAATAAACAAATGTTATATTTACTTTGTAGGTACAATACAAATCTGTTCAAACCACAATATTAGTTTTATTAGTATGGAATAGAAAGAATTTGATTTTTTTTACCAACTTACACGTGTTACGTCATAATGATATTGAAGACTTTTCTGTTACTGTTATGAAGCTGAATCGATTAGGCTATAAAAATCAACCACCTATTTTTTTATTTAAACACATAAAAAAATATTTTACATAAAAAAAAGGCCAAGGTCCAAAAAAATAGGTCTTACAAAATTAGTTCATAGTAAGCTAAGGGGGGGTTCTGTATCGGAAATAGATCACTTTTGAAGAATAAAGAAATTATTTTTCACAATTTTTTTTTTTTTAATGTTAAATGTAAAAAAAAAATTTCTTAATAGTTTCGGTTTCGTGCTAGGAACAAAAAAGTCTTTCAAAACGTATATCTCTTTCTTTCAGAAAATGTGAAAAACCACAATTTTAGTTTTATTAGTATGGAATAGAAAGAATTTAATTTTTTTTACCAACTTACACGTGTTACATCATAATGGTCATGAAGACTTTTTTGTTACTGTTATGAAACTGAATCGATTAGGTTATAAAAATCAACCACCTATTTTTTTATTTAAATACCTACATAAAAAAAATTCCAAAAAATTTTATATAGGTTTTACTCCCTATATGATACAGAACCCCCCCTTAGCGTACTATGAACTAATTTTGAAAGACCTTATATAAATATGTATTATATTTACTTAATCGTTAACATAAAGTATACATGTTTATATAAGTACTGTAGGTATATAAGTATTCAGGTCTGAAATATGACATGAATAAAATACAATAAACAAATAAATATGAGTATCGATAACAGTGTCGATTGTTTATTGATCGCCGTAGTCAATCCCTAACAAGGTCGTATTCGTGCCCCGCGGATTCCGATGTCAGATTATTATACATACTAACTTTTACCCGCGGCTTCGCTCGCGTAAAATTCTGTTCAAAAAATTTCAAAATTTGCGAAAAATTCAAAATTCAACATACTAATTTTTACCCGCCGCTTCGCTCGCGTCAAATTCGGTTCAGAAAATTAAACATAAAAAAAAATCTAAATTTGCAAAAAATTAATTTAAAAAAATTCTAAACGTGTAAAATATTTTAAAATGTTTGAATTTTCTATTTTCTACAATTCGAAATTTAAAACTTTAAAAACAAAAAACTATAAGTGAGACTGAGAACTATAACTTCTAACGCATGTACACGTACACTTAACTTTTTTTAAATGGAAACTAGTGTTGCAGCGGATAGTGGATTGGCCGGATATCCGGCCGCCGGATATCCGGCCAGACGTAGGTCTAGGTTTAGGTTTAGGTTAGAGCGGAGCCATAAGGCAGCGATGTACTTTCCCAGGATGCAAACTATCTCCTTCCCAAACTTTAAAGAAATCTGTTTAGCCGTTTAGGCGTGAAAAGCCGACAGACAGACAGACAGACTTACTTTCGAATTTATAATATTAGTGTGCATAGTGTGGATTTGATTGATTATACCGGTATTAACTTAGTCTTGGTTTCCAACTTGGTTAGTTGGAAAAGAATGCCGCAAGGCATTAAACTCATTCTTTATTCTTTATTCTTTATTCATCATTCGTATGGTAGTACACTACGCTTGAATTTGTCCTGTTAGTTTTTACAATCCCCATTTTTTTGCCCGTAGTACACCCAGTGGTACCACGGGCAATTTTTTTTGCCCGTGGTACACCTGAACATTCTGTTCTGATTTTGTTCACCATTAAATGAAGGGTCACAAAAGGCGAGTTGAATGCCTTGCGGCATTCTTTTCCAACTAACCAAGATGGAAACCAAGACTAAGTTAATACCGGTATAATCTATCAAATCCACACTTCGAAAGTAAGTTTGTCTGTCTGTCGGCTTTTCACGCCTAAACGGCTAAACAGATTTCTTTAAAATTAGGGAAGGAGAAGTTTGCATCCAGGGAAAGCACAAGGCTGCCTTATGGCTCCGCTCGCGTTAAAGTATGAGAAAGTAGGCAAATGCCAGTGTTTTTTCGTAAAAAAGAAATGTGCATACCAACCTGCATATACACTACTCTAGTTCCCTTTCTCAATAAACGATTGCTTCTCTTATATTCTCTTTTTCTCTCCCGCCTTCTCTCCCCTCTCTCCCTTACTCCCTTCCGTCTCCCTCATTTGCTTGATACCTTCCCCTTCCTCTCCCTCTCCTCTCGAATGGCCACCTCCCTCTACCCCTTCCCCTCACTCCCTCGAGGTGAACGGGGAAAGGGGGGCAGCTGATGAAGAAGGTAGGGAGGGAGGGTGGAGAGGGACTTTGAAAGGGTGAGGGAGACCCCCCCCTCCTCTCCTCCGTCCCCTAACGAGAGTGAAATGGAAAGGGTAGAGAAGGGATAGAGGGAGTGTAAAGGAGGGAGGAAGGGGTGGAGAGGGAGTGGATAGGAGGTACGGAGGGAGCAGAGGGGGTAGAAAGAGAGGTAGTGGGAGGTGGGAGAGGGACGTTGAAGAGGGAGGGAGGTATAGGGGAGTAGCAGGGTGTGGGAGGGAAGGGGTTTGGGAGGGAGGTGTAGGGGCTTGGAAGACAGGCGGGAGGGGAGAGAAAGAGGGATAATATAAGTTTATTATTTGCGTTGAAATTATCTGCGGGGTGTATCTCCTTAACCGTAATATTATTATTATACACCGTAGAGACTTAATAATAAGTTTCTGCATATTAAACCGAATTTTACGCGAGCGAAGCCGCGGGTGAAAGTTAGTAGGTATGTTGAATTTTGAATTTTTTGAAAATTTTGAAAATTTTGAATTTTTTGAACCGAATTTTACGCTAGCGAAGCCGCGGGTAAAAATTAGTATGTACAGGGTGCGGCGCGAAAACTTGCTGATTTGTATTTCGCGCCAAGCGGCGAGGTGGGGTCGGGAAAGGGCGGGAAATACGAAATCGAAGTTTTGTTATCCGCATAGTCAGTACGCGCCATGAATTGGACCAACGAGCAGCACGCGTTTGCCGTCGAGGCGTACTTTTTTCTGGCCGTCCCAGCGCCTCATCTCTTTGAGAGGCGACCTTGTTTGGCCGGCCCGCTCCCCCGATTTGTCTCCTTGTGACTTTTTTTTATGGGGTTATCTGAAATCAATTGTTTACAATGACCGTCCAAGGAGCCTACCTCAATTGAAAAACAATGTACGCCAAGCCATCGCCAACATACCCGTCGATATGCTTAGAAGAGTTGAACGAAACTTCAGAAATCGGATAACTCAGTGCATCGACAATGAGGGCCGTCATTTGACCGATATCATCTTCAAAACTATATAATAAAAAAAATTTGATGATGTACGTTACAATCAAAGAGTTTGTATTACGTCGCTGCGCAGCGACGTAATACAAACTCTTTGGTTACAATAAAAATAAATTACAGTGATATCTCTACTACTTTTTTTTTTATTGACTTTTCAAATCAGCAAGTTTCCGCGCCGCACCCTGTATAATAATCATCTAACATAAAAATCAGAATAGAATGTTCAGGTGTACTACGGGCAAACAAAATTGCCCGTGGTACCACTGCGCCACTGGGTGTACTACGGGCAAAAAAAATTGCCCGTGGTACCACTGGGTCTACAACCTGTTGGTACCACGGGCAATACGCGATGGTCATTACGGGAAGTGGACGATCTGGGAATGGTCATTCTGGGATGTGGTCCTTTTGGGAAGTGGTCATTTTAGGAAGTGGTCATTCTGGGACGACATAGCCGTTTCGACCGACGTTACGTTCAGTACGGTGGTACCAACCCGGGCGGGATAAACCCTACCACCTAACCTAGTAAGATAAGAAGGGAAGTGACCTACAGTTTAACGTGGAATCCGAACCACAGCCAGACTCCAACGGTCGAGCGGTCACCCATCCAAGTACTGACCGCGCCCAGGGTTACTAATGACCGACCGCACCACTCGAGCGAGGCTGAAACTGACAGGTACGAGTATATGTTTAAAATTGAGGCGCACAGAACCAAAGTGTTCTGAGATATTTTGAGGAAAAGTTAAGTTCTCCTGCATTTTCAGAATGTACCAAGGAGTTGGCTCTTATGTATTGCGTTCAATAGTCGGAATTAGATAGGTATCTGAAAGTAGACCATTCCCTGATCGTCCATTTCCCAAAACGACCACTTCCCAGTTTGACCATTTCCCAAAACGACCACTTTTTTTATGAATACTGACACGGTTGGCTACATCACCTACGACATCCGTGATGTCAGCCCATAACAGCGGGTGAACTAGGTGCCATGTCAGCGCTTCCCATAATCTGAAATTAATATTTTACAAAATCTTTTAAATGATACCGCTGGTCGAAACCTTATTGGTGACTTTATGTTTGTTAATGTTTCTTAATCCTGGCCTCTCCCTGGCCTTGGATGAATTAATAAATCCTGGCATCTATTATTGAATACCATGGATACGCGTTTTTTAATAGGTTTCCGTATAAGTTAATCGCTATTATTATTATAATAGCGATTAACTTATTTAAAATTATGGAAACATCCTTTCAATTTCTGCTGCCCTGGTACTTTAGAATCGTTCCCAGTAGCACAGATTACTAAATAGTTACTTCGTAACAGATGAATCTCTCCATAGAAAAAGTTACGTACCTTCGGCTTTAATAGCCTAAACTTTTACGACGCCAGTCGCTGCGTACGAAAATGTACCTAAACGAAAGAGCGTAAAGTGATTATTGCTTTGCAGCTGCGCGCGGACGCGGGGCCTTGAAGCAAATTCGGTGACGTTAGGGCTGCTACTTTCGATAAAAATATCAATGCATTACACAATCTTTAATATTATTATATTGTAAAGAGGAAATATGTGTGAATGTTTGTTCGCGAGCTGCAGCACAGATTTAAAAATGTTTTTTTACTGTTAGATAGGTACCAATTTTTTTTTTGTTTAACATATAGGCTACTACTAGTTTTAGCCCGCGGCTTCGCCCTCGTTAAAATATATTAAAGGAAGAAATTAGTTCAGCCCGAAAATACTTCAGGTAATCCTACCTACCTACTACCCCTGTAATGTTATTATTGTTACCTGTACGCATGCTTATCTAACCGATTTTATTCGGTATAGATTAAAAATACATCTGCCAAGCGAAGCTGGACTTATTGCCGGCGGCAATTACTTCCAGTCGACCTTTACATACACCTTTCTGCTTGGCAGAAGGCGGACTTATTGCCGTAGGCAATCGATTTCAGTGAACCCCCCCCCCCCCTCCACTATATGTCAGCTGTCTGAGCAGCCACTATATGTATTGCTAGCACGTGGATATGTCCATGTCAAGTGCTCTTTTTTTTTTTTATGGAACCTGACACGGTTGTTGTGTTATTTTATGTTATGTTGTGTCCTACTGTGTAGAATACCAAATAAATAAATACACCTCCCCCCCCCCCCCCCCCCCCTCCATTTTCAAATGACGACCCCCATCTTCACGGACGTTGTTTTCCGGTCCGTTGCGTCGTACATAGTCTTACAATTGCCTTAACAACCAGAAAATGTCAGCTGTATGCACACAAATCGTAAAGTGACTGTAATAGACAAACAGACAGATATATCGAGCATACCGAAACTCAAGCGAAACACAACATAAACCAAAATACCTATCTACCTACCATTTTTAGTGTTCCGTACCAAAGGGTGCCACGGGACCATATTACTAAGCCCCGCCGTCCGTCCGTCTGTTAGCGGGCTGTATTTCTATTACCGCTATAACAAGAAATAGTAAAAATATAAAAAATAAAGTACCTACATAGTGTTAAATCTTGTACGGTGGTACGGAACCCTTCGTGTGCGAGTCCGACTCGCACTTGTCCGGTTTTTTAGAATAGGTAATTATTGCTCAACAAAAACAATATACTCACATTTCTTCATCAGCAGGTAAATGGAAAAAAGAGAGATTTTTATCTCTCCTCTTGCTGGATTTACATCCATCTACTGCACATAAATTGCCACTGCCACTATTAACAGAAGCCATGTCACAGATTACTTAAATAGTTACTTCGCCATG
Source organism: Nematopogon swammerdamellus (assembly GCA_946902875.1). NCBI lineage: Eukaryota > Metazoa > Arthropoda > Insecta > Lepidoptera > Adelidae > Nematopogon > Nematopogon swammerdamellus. The sequence goes on from OX336345.1 coordinate 19,855,864, forward strand.
TCAACTTGAATTAAGACATAGGCAAAGAAACTCTTTGGATATAGGTAGGTACGACCGTACGAAGCAGTAGCGTGAGCGCGCGCTCACGTAGGTTAGCTCCACGCGGCTGTCGGCAGCCCAATGAATTATGGATCGCCGGCGGTCCGGTCGGCGGTAGGTAGTTATCGCGCGCAAGTACATAGAGTGCGTGAGCCCTGCCAGTAGTCTTACCAATAGGTTTCCACTTTAATTACGGTGACTGTATTCAGACCATTTGAAATACTGACAAATTGCAAATCTGACCATTTGAAAGTCTGACGATTTGAAAATCAGACCAAATGAAAACACATGCAATAAGGAAAGTGGTAAATCAAGTAGTCATTATGGGAAGTGGCCATTATGGGAAGTGGTCATTATGGAAAGTGGTCATTGTGGGAAAGTCGTCATTACGGGAAGTGGACGATCTGGGAGTGGTCATTCTGGGATGTGGTCCTTTTGGGAAGTAGTCATTTTAGGAAGTGGTCATTCTGGGACGAAACCGTAAATAGTAGTTCAATATGTAGTCGACAAGGAATGAAGCCTTCCGGAATACAATGTTGAATTTGCAAAATGTTGAATTCTTATCGCGTTGAATTCGCAAAATGTTGAATCCCAAAACGTTGAATTGTTCAAAAGTTGGTTTTCTGGATCCACAATGTTGAATTCCTAAAATGTTGAACACGAGTCAGTAAGCCTGGATACGAAATACGGCATCGTTTGTATGAGAACCGAGGTAGCCGCCAAAGGGGTGTGAAGTCTGAGGCGGGAGCGGCGCATGGAACGCCGTGATTGGCCGAGCGAGTAGGTAGCCACGTGACGCCAGTCTTCCATACGTTTGAACGGGATTCATACAATAAGTCGCTCATTGTGTCGATTCGCGATGAAAAGATGAAACGGATTTAACAATATTTAACCCTTCTTTACATCAAGGGAATAATATAACTTTCTCTTAAATGAACAAAGGCAACGCCCCTTTCACAATTTTGCGAATTTGCAGATTTTCGCATAAACACGATAATAGTTCTAAGTTCTGAGATACCTCGGATACTTTATTATAAATCTACATCAAATTTCCAAAACAATGATATGTAAGACCTCGTACATTGGTATTATCTTATTGGAGTATTTGTTATTGGAATTTTCCAAAATTAAAAAAATAATGTTAGAAAGTCGAAAAGTTTTGTAACCAAAAAAAAAATAATTATATTATTAACAACTATTTGCTAATTACTTAGCCAACGATATGACAAATTATATTGCAATATGACTTCGCGAAAAATTCGCGAAAATCTACCCTACCATAAAAAATTTATGAGTACCCACCTCGATATTTAATTTTTTTACGGTAAAATGAGGTTTTCCAGGCTTTGCCTTTTTTAACAAACTAACCAGCCATACCCACCTGGATATTTAATTCTTTTAGGGTAAAATGAGGTTTTCCAGGCTTTGCCTTTTTTAACAAACTAACCAGCCATGCAGCTAGAGCCTTATAAAATGTACCATGCGTCTCTCTGTCAGTTTGACGGTGTGAATTCGTTATATAAGGGTTAATAAAATAACAAATGAAAGGCTGTGTAGTCTGTAATAGAAACATATATTTGAAACAGAACAATAATTTACTTAATTATTTATTTATAGATCGGTATCTATATTAAAATTTTCATTTAGTAACTTTTGAACAATTGAATTAAATTTAAAAGCACAATTTACGACATTTACATTGTTACTGTTTACATTGTTGACATTTACATTGTTATTGTTGAACTAAAGAACTAAAGAACTAACATGTGTCTCGAGAGATGGTCGCGCAACAGATGGATAGATCTCACCGAGACCTAAAGTTTGAGTACCAACACGATGGGTCTAGCACCAGTGGTTCTCGAGTTATGACCAAAACAAAAGTTCATGTGACAGATGGATAGATCTCACCGAGACCTGAAGTTTGAGTACCAACACGATGGGTCTAGCACCAGTGGTTCTCGAGTTATGACCAAAACAAAAGTTCATGTGACAGATGGATAGATCTCACCGAGACCTAAAGTTTGAGTACCAACACGATGGATCTAGCACCAGTGGTTCTCGAGTTATGACCAAAACAAAAGTTCATGTGACAGATGGATAGATTTCACCGAGACCTGAAGTTTGAGTACTAACACGATGGGTCTAGCACCAGTGGTTCTCGAGTTATGACCAAAACAATAGTTAATGTGACAGATGGATAGATCTCATCGAGACGTTCAGATTGAGTACCAACACGATGGGTCTAAGTCCAGTGGTTCTGTAGATATGACCAAAACTAATGATCACGTGACAGATGATAATTCCGACCCCTCACTCGCATGATCGCATCGCATTTCGCATTTAGATGCTAGCTAGCTAGCTAGCAGCGGAGCGCAGGCGCTATATAGCATTTAGCATTTAGCAGTACCACAGATAAATAGCACATACTTCATTGCTTTGTGCGTTCCAAAACAAACGAACCAACAAAGTTTTACGAACGAAACAGCAATGCTAATTAAAATTAAATGTGATTATTGCTTAGCATTTAGCATTAATTTTTATTCATCAGGGCGCTTAGCAGTGCTAAATGCTAACGGGGTATTCATTATGAATTAATTTTGTTAATGCTAAGCATAACAAGACTAATTCCCGGTAGACGCATGACCTAAAGAAATTAATTCCTTTAGAGTCGCTCAAAAGTAAAAACCGGTAGGTACTGGTTGAATGAAAAAAGCGCGATAAACGAATATTGAACGAGGAAACCTGCTGAGGTTGACTAGAAGAAATGTCCTTTGGCAATAAGGCAGAATGCATGAAATATCTGTATACATTTAACATACATATTTATCAATAAACAAAAAAAATTACAAGAGCTAACTGCATCCAACACGATAGTCGACCTATGGTGGGTAAGCAGAAAAGAGCTCTCCATACATATTTACGCCGATGTTTGTTACTGAAATTCAAGCGAAAAATGCTATCAAATTGAATGAAAGTACTTACTCGTGAAAGGTGACTCCATCTGTGTTCAAGTTTGAATTTTTCGACGACTTTTTGCACCAAAGCACTGCACAATGAGGCATTTTGTGACAGACGCGCACGTTCGCTCCGCCTGAGCGGCGGACGGAGACTAAGATCGGTCGCCGGCGCTAGACTGACGCGCTGGCGCGTGTGCGCCGACGCGCGGCTACCCCTGTCCTCCTATGTATAGCGCCTCCAGGCTTACTGACTCGTGATGTTGAATGACAAAATGTTGAATTCTCGTTCACCCACCAATACGCTCTTGGCCAAAGTTGGACATGGTGTACGTAAGTTTTTTATGTAAATATTTCATCGTTTTTTAAGGGAAGCACTGACATGGCACCTAGTTCACCCGTTGTTAGGGGCTGACATCACGGATGTTGTACGTGATGTAGCAGGCCAACCGTGTCAGTTTCCATAAAAAAAAAGAAACCTCATATTATCCTAGCTTTTTCCGCGGATCCGCTTGTGTAATTTTTAGGGTTCCGTACCTCAAAAGAGGAAAAAACAGTCTTGTCAAGACCTTTTTTCTAAGGAACGGGTAGAGGTATCAAGTTGAAATTAATATCCTTATTCTTTATTCTTTACTAATCATTCGTATGGTACACTACGCTTTTACAATCCGGTTCGATTACACCCACAAAGAAGAGCCGGCAAGAAACTTCGCAGGGTTATTTTTTTAACTTCTTCGAATCTTCGATTACAATACATTGTGACTACCTAGCTACACAATAGACACCGCTTACAGTGTTATGTATGTATGATACAGTTTGAGAGCTAGAATAACTATTTTAACTTGATAATTCTGACCACATAAAATAAAAAGTGAAAGTAAAAGTATAAGTATAATCAGGTGTAGTCATAGGGCCTTTGTCAGAAATTGTTGATAGGTACCTACATACCGTACATATCGTATCAATAGCCATGTCAATTATTAATATTCATACCACATTGTAGTACAGGCTGAAAAACATTGATAATTTTTGTCATAGTTTTGTGTATAGTACATATATCGTGATTAAAATTATGCTCATGATTTCTATTTAGCTCTTTATTTGACCGACTTCGATTCGTCTCCTCAAAGGTTGGCAATTGTGGCATGGCAACACTGGCGCGGCGCGACGAACTCCGAGAGAGAAGTGTCATGGTGTGTAAAGGTTGAATTTGTTTTTATTTATTATTTCCAAAATATCCACGATGTTTCGCCTGCACAGCGCTCAATGCCGTCAGTTGCGTGCCCGCAGTGAGTATCTCGAAATTTTAGACCACTTTATAGCCTTGCCCTTACAACCTTCGACCGCTAGCGAGACCGCTAGTTACCTTATTTTTCACGTCGTATTTTTTAACATCGACAAAAATTATCCCATTTTGAGCCTGACATCTAGCGATAGGTACACAGCGGGTTACCTATAATTTAGGTCTCAGCATGTTTCGCTTGTTCGTCCAATGTAAATATCGAGAGATGACATCACACTAACATAACCCTAAAAGCAGGATGGCTCAATGATTTTGTAACGTAAATACCATAATGCATCGCCTGATTTCCGTTTATATCCAGTCATTCATAGGAAAAAATACATGCTTCTACCTACCAGAACAAATATATTGTATAGTGTAAGTATTATATTTAAGTAAATTGTTCATTTCTGCCGCATGATGTAAACACATGCTTTACGTATAATTCTGTTTAATTTCAGATGTAAAAATAAATAGAAGAGCCGCACCGCTAATACCTTACATAACGTTGTCAAGGTCGCTGTCGACATACACCGCGCACGCTCCGATATGTTTCAACATAAAGTACGAGCCTCCACGATACCTTCACGGGCTCGACAGCGCCGCACACGTCAGACACATCTCCACCAGCCCCCATCACCGCGAGAAGGAACCCCTCAAGGCGTCCTCCAAAGTCGAGACTACTGTAGAAACTATCAAGAAGGATATAGAGGACAAAGAGAAGAATCCTAAGGCGGTAGTCCCGAAAAAGAGCTTAAAACAGAGAATTAAAGACGAATTAAATCATTACTACCACGGTTTCCGCCTGCTAGGTATAGAAACTAGGATATCGGCGAAGCTTCTATGGCGCATCTTGAAGGGAGAGGCGCTCACCCGTCGGGAGCACCGTCTGCTCGTGAAGACGATCGGTGACCTCTTCAGGATGATACCGTTCATTGTGTTCATAGTGGTGCCGTTCCTCGAGTTCGCTTTGCCGATCTTCCTCAAGTTATTCCCCGGCATGCTGCCGTCGACGTTCGAGAGCAGCAGCCAGCGAGACCAGAAGTACCGACTCCACCTCAAGGCGAAGATTGAGGTCGCCAAGTTCTTCCAGGAGACGCTGGATTCGATGGCGCCGCAGGCAAGCGATCGTCACTCGGAGCTCGCAAAGGAGTTTTCACAATTTTTCACAAAGATTAGGACGTCGGGCGAGATGGCAACGAGTGAAGAAATTATGAAATTCTCCAAGTTGTTCGAGGATGAAATAACGTTAGACTCGTTGCAGCGGCCGCACCTGGTCGCTTTGTGTCGAGTGCTGAACGTCACGACGATCGGTACGAGCGCGATGCTGCGCTTCAACCTCCGGATGAAGCTACGCTCTCTCGCCGCCGACGACAAGATGATATCGAAGGAGGGTGTCGACAGCCTCAACTTCCACGAGCTGCAGCAGGCGTGTAAGGCGCGAGGGATGCGCGCTTACGGCGTCTCCGAGGAGAGGCTGCGCAAGGAGCTGAGGAACTGGTTGGATTTGTCGATGAACGAGAAGGTGCCGCAGTCGCTGCTGCTGCTGTCGCGCGCGCTCATGGTTCCAGACAATGTGCCGACGAGCTACAAGCTAAAGGCGACCATATCCGCGCTGCCGGAGCACGTCGTCACGCAGACCAAGGCTGCCATCGGCGAGAAGGAAGGAAAAATGGACTTCAAGGTACTTGGAATTTATAAATTTCGCTGGGATAAAAAAAAACTTTATCTGACTTGCCCAAGTGTTATGTAATTACCAAACGGGTTAATAAATAAGTTTAAAACTGATGTGAACTGATAATAATCGTACAAAGTCAAAATTCATTTTCATTCAATCATAATTGGGTACATACATTTTCAAATGCAAACAAACCTACGAAATATGCCTAATCCTTATGCAATAATATAGTAGGTAGTAAGTAGATGCCTGAATGCCACTTAGATTTTTATTATGAAATCAACTGCAATTTGGGTATATCTCACTGATTAGATCTTTTCGACACCAAAATACTTAAATTATAGAAATACTTTATTGCTCCAAAAACATTTTACAGAAACAAGCTTGATATATAAGGTCTTTCAAAATTAGTTCATAGTACGCTAAGGGGGGGTTCTGTATCGGAAATAGATCACTTTTGAAGAACACTTTTTAATGTAAAATGTAAAAAAAAATTTTTTTTTCTTAATCGTTTCAGTTTCATGTCAGGAACAAAAAAGTCTTCTAACACATGGATCTCTTTCTTTCAGAAATTGTGAAAAACCACAATTTTAGTTTTATTAGTATGGAATAGAAAGAATTTGATTTTTTTTACCAACTTACACAACTTACATCATAATGGTAATGAAGACTTTTTTGTTACTGTTATGAAACTGAATCGATTAGGCTATAAAAATGAACCACCTATTTTTTTATTTAAATACATAAAAAAATATTTTACATAAAAAAAAGCCCAAGGTCCAAAAATTTTATATAGGTTTTACTCCCTATATGATACAGAAGCCCCCCCTTAGCGTACTATGAACAAATTTTGAAAGACCTTATATAATTTACATGAGGTGGAAAGGTGGACTTATCCCTTACAGGGATTTCTTCCAATCAACCTTTGGATGTTTGTGAATTTTTTTTATTTTTTATAGTTGAAATCAAATTTATTCAAGCATATATATTTTGTGAATCGTATGTTGGGGAATATAAGAAGGAATATAATAGGATGCGGAGAATCACCAGTCCCACCATCGATCCCTATCTTAACGTATCCATATTTTGTTGAATACCTTCAGTGACGTTTTCGAAGCTCTCGCCATATATGAGCTTAGCGTCGATCTTGACAGGCCTAGGTTCTTGAATATACTGTAGAACGACTTTGCTGGTAGTTCTCTTGCTCCAACGGACTCGAATTTGGCCAGGTTTTATAGACCCTGTGTACCTAACACTGAAATGGTTGAATTTTGTCCAGGTATTTTAGATTTTTTATTTTCTATTTTTTTTATGGAAACTGACACGGTTGGCTACATCACCTACAACATCCGTGATGTCAGCCCATAGCACCGGGTGAACTTGGTGCCACGTCAGTGCTTCCCTTCGGTCGTGCCGGCTACACTGAACTAGACGGAAAACACAAACTATTTACATAGCCGTTTCGACCGACCTTTCATTCAGTGCGGTGGTACAACCCGGGTGTGTTAAACCCTACCACCTAGTTATAAAAAGGGAGTCGTATATGCCTTAGTCGCCTTTTACGACATACACGGGGAGAGATGCAGTGGGGCTATTCTTTTAAAGTACCGGCCCCACGCGGTACAGTACAATAGATAACACCTCTAACGTAGGTTGTAACATTATGATGGTTGTGGAATGCATTGTCTTCCAGGCCAAAGTGGAGGCGATCAGACTGGAAGAGGCAAAGATCAAGGAAGAGCAGAAGGAGATGAAGGAAGCGGAAGAAGAGAAGAAGATCCTGGACGCGCTCAAGCGGGAGAAAGAGGAGAGTCTTCTCCGCGACAAGGCGCCGGTGCTGGACCAGATGTCGACTCCGGAGCTTCGGGATCCGGCGCCCGCTGTCCAGGTGGACTCGCCGAAGGAGAAATCCGAGGAGGGATTGTCGGCCAAGGACATTGAGGTCATCGAAGACGCCCTTGAGAATATTGGTAAGTGTCGCACTGCCTACATCTTTGGTTTGAGGATTTGTAGTTTTTTAGATTCCGTACGTCAAATCGGTCAGGGATAAGGACATGGTGCAGTGCTAAAGGGCGACAGCATAGCCACCTCTTACCTTGGCACGGTCCTTTTACCAAGTCATGCAGTAGGTTACTGTCTTCGCACCTTACTTACTGCTTGATAGTTAAATTGTCAAAGGCGGTGGTCAGTGTTGTGGGGTAATTCCATTGATCATTGACCCTAAAGACCGCATACATGCGTGCCTCCCTTGACGCAAGCGGCGAAGATCAAGCATCTTTTAAAGCGGCGGGTGGCCGATTGGTTTGAGCATCGGCTTCTCATGCGAGATGTCCGACGTTCGAATCCGGTCGGCGTGTACCAATGAGTTTTTTCTAACGAAAAAAATTATGTGCATACCTGCATGCTGCTTCACCGTTCGGAACTGCGTGTAAAACTGTATGTCCCCTCCCTTGTCCCTTACTAATCAAATCAAATCAAATCAAAATATACTTTATTGTACACCATAAAAAGAAACACAACAGGCGAGTTTAATGCAAAGTAGCATTCTTTACAAACTAACCTTTGGGATGTGGAGAAGCTGATAGGGCGGAAAATGCAGTGCAAGAGAGAAGCTTGAAAAATAAAACTATTAAATAAATGGACACAAACAATAGGTACATAGATACATACATAAAATAAATACTATAAGGTACGTACTTATTATATTTATGCATAAACTACATATACATATGTAAACATATATTTTATAATATAAAACTTAAACTTACTAGGTGGCAGGCTCAAATTGTAGCCGACTGGGTTGTTACCACCGTACTGAAAGTAAGATGTGTGTTCGGCTGTGTTCTCCTCTGGTCTTTTATAGCCAGCAATCCAAAGGAAATTCTCCGATATGGCACCTACCTTCTCGGAGGTGATATTGGCTGGTTGGAGCATGTGCTTTGGCCCCTCCGACTCAGCCAACCATACCGGATGGATTGCATAAAAAAAAATAAGTGCAACAAATAATTAAATATAATATTTTCCCGGCCGGTTTGGTACCACCGCACTGAGCGATACGTCGGTCGAAACAGCTATGTAAATAGTTTGTGTTTTCCATCCAGTTCAGTGTAGCACCTAGTTCACCCGGTGTTATAGGCTGACATCATGGATGTTGTAGGTGATACAGTCAACTGCTTACAGTTTTCATAAAAAATAGAAAAGTAGCTGTGGAAAAACCGTGCTCCCTCGATCCACATCGAAAAGATGCTTTGTTGCGTCATTAGGATTAGTGGTCGGTAGGTAATTCACCCGAGTTCTTGTAGCAGAACACCGATTACTGTGCAGTGTGCTTACATATCGTGGCGGATATAGGATACTTTGGTTTATGAGATACTGCGTTTGTAGACTCTATGTATGATACTAAAACTAAACTGACGATTTTTAGATATCTTTTTTGTATGAATGTATGTATGTTCCTCCACAACTCTTAAACCGATCATCCGAATTCGATGAAATTTCGTACAAGCACATTTAACTATACGAGACACAGGATGGACTAAATAAAATTCACTTCCGGTTACTCTAAGATGCGGCTCACATACAAACCGAATTGTTTCACATCTAAATAAAGATAACGCAGGAACGCAGGCCTTCTTTCTTACTTATTTTCTTCTTTTTAAATACGAATTTCATGTGAACGAAGCCACGGGTAAAAGCTAGCTTTTAAGTAATTAAGCCTTGTTTATTGAATCAAAACTCATTAAACATTCATTGACAAAATCCTTACCTTTAATGAAATCCAACGTCTGCTTTCTGTCTGTCTGTCTGTCCGCTTGTAACTCGAGAACCACTGAAGCGATTTTAATAAAAAAAAATTCTACGGATAGCTTGATTCTTCCCATCAACTATAGGCTACTTACTATCACGCTAATGTATTATGAGGTTAGCAGAGAAGTCAAATATGAGAGCGGGCGGAGCCGCGGGCACAGCTAGTTATGTATATTATAATACTTCAGTGAAGGCCTCCTTCATTCTTTCCAGCTTGCTCTGTCGTTTGCCGTCGTCATCTATTCGTCGTTATTTCCGACTCTTCCATTGTTGACTCCTAGCTCTTTTTCCATCTCGCGGACGACATCCTGTGGAGACACGCGATTATTGGGATGAAGAACTGGTAAACTCTGGAACGCTCTCCCTGCCCACATATTTTCCCTCAAGTTGAGTTTCGGGTCCTTCAAGAGAGGCGTGAATGTGGCCTGTCAGATGGGCATTTTTTTAATGGAAATTGACAAGGTCACCTACAACATCCGTGATGTCAGCCTTATCACCGGGTGAACTTGGTGCCATGCCAGTGCTTACCTTCATGCATGCCATGTCGGCTACACTGTACTGGACGGAAAACACGAACTATTTACATAGCCGTTTCGACTGACGTTTCATTCAGTGCGGTGTTAGCAACGCGGGCGGGATAAACCCTACCACCTAGTAAGGTAAGAAGGGAACGGACCTACAACGTGGAATCCGAACCACGGTCAGCCTCCAACGATCGAGCGGTCACCCATCATCAAATTCACGTCAAAAAATAAATAAAGTGTATGTATGTAAACACGAGTGAAATTGCAGCGCAAACGAAGAAATCGCTGCTGATCGAGAAGGAGGGCATCGAGGAGCTGAAGGCGGAGATGTCCGACTATACGGAGGACGTGAAGGAGCTGCACGACATTATCGCCACCAGCAAGGCAGACATCAAGGTCACCAAGGGCGCTACGAGGTGCGTATCGCTCTTTAGACTGTTTTGAAGTCTTTTTTTTTTTGTTGTAAGCGCGACATGTGGCGCGGAGTCACCCACAAGGTGTCTAGCCATGGACATTCGGTCGCATGCGGGGGCTGCGAATGCCATGCCGGCCTGACAGGTGCCCATTCACGCCTCAAGTCCAGCGTATAGGGATGCAATCCCTGCCCAGTGCGCGTTGTACGGAGGTGGAAAGGGGACGGCGGAATCGCGTTAAACAGCTTCTCCGAGCACTCCCCATGGAATAAGTCATACTACTTTACGGACGTTGAACGGAAATTGAGGAGTTCGTAGGCCAAACGGCCAAACATTTGTTATTCGGATGCAAAATACTACTTGAGCGAGGCCAGTATTCCTACCGTCATGATAAAGTCATCCAAATCATCAGAGAGGCCATCAACCTGTCAATTGCGCGGAACAGGAAAGGGCAAACCAGTAGCGGCTTCCAGAAGATCAACTTTGTGAAACCTGGAGCCAAAAAGATGCCATTGATGCATCCTTTTCAAGCTTCCTTATCCATACCGAAGCCTATTACTAAGCCTATGCCGTCTGTATGTCTGTTCTGCTGCTGTATCTTTTGAACCGTAATAGGTAGAAATTTTCACAAAATATCTGTTATTATGGGTGATATGCCCACAAATAAAAAAAAAGCCTAAGTTTGCACTCCGGGTGTGCCGGCAGAAGTGAAAACTTAAACATCAACGTTGTGCATTTTTGAATATTTTGGAATGGTTAGGGAATAATTTAGCACGAATTGTTTTATTTATCAGTATAAAAGTACTATCATTTATGTGGTAAAATACAATATTCATTTATTGCGCTATCGTAGACAAACATGACAATTTATATTACATAAAAAATTCAACACTACAGAACTATTATAATTATTTTACATCAAAAAGTTTATTTCTTAGAAAAATCAACTTTCATCCATAATTTCATCAATCATTTTTCGAACAGGCTACGGATCTGTCGCGAGTTTAACAGTTTTTGTCTCTTAAACTAAACATAGTTTGTATTTTAAGAGCACAACATAAGTAAATTAAACGGCTTATCTTATAGAGGACTTATCTACTATGTAATGAATTATTTACCTTATTTTAATATTTTGAAGTGTAATGTGAATGTATGTATATATACGTGTGTGTGAAGGAGGGTGTGTATGTGTGTGTATGCATATGTGTGTGAAGGAATGTGAATGTTTATACATTGTAATTTTTTGTTAACTTAAAGTGCGTCGTCATTCGTGCATTCGTCAGCCTCGGTAGCTCAGTGGCGCGGTTGGTTAGTCAACTGTTATTAAGCAACGCTGAGCGCGGTCAGTGTTTGGATGGGTGACCGCTCGACCGTTGGAGGCTGACCGTGGTTCGGATTCCACGTTAAACTGTAGGTCCCTTCCCTTTTTACCTTACTAGGTGGTAGGGTTTATCCCGGCCGGGTTGATACCACCGCACTGAACGAAACGTCGGTCGAAACGGCTATGTAAATAGTTCGTGTTTTCCGTCCAGTTTAGTGTAGCCGACATGAAATGAAGGGAAGCACTGGCATGGCACCTAGTTCACCCTGTGTTATGGGCTGACATCACGGATGTTGTAGGTGATGTAGCCAACCGTGTCAGGTTCCATAAAAAAAAAAAAAAAAAAAGTGCATGTGTAATTTTAAATGTGTTCTAGCGCCTGATGGCATGGCAAAGGTGAAGGCGTGTGACTGTATGTGTATGGGGAAGGTGGGGTATCTAATACTATGACAAACTATAACTTCAGGACAATATATCTCAATATATTTAATTCAATATTACAATGTACAAATTCACTTATTAGAAAATCACAATAACAATGAAAAAAAAAAACTAAAACTAAAATTACCACCTATTAAATAAAAAAAATTTCATCCATCTCCGCCGACGCCCCCACCGTGCCCAAAACACTAGCCGCGTTGCCCCTTTGAACATATTAAACAGCTGCTAATTTATGTATAATGTTTACATCAGATTGTACCGGGCCGTCAACTCGATGATCAGCAAGATGGACAAGGTGCTCCACGAGCTGGAGAGCAAGGAGCAAGCGCTCAAGTCGACCCTCGAGCGGACGGACGCGGAGCAACCGAGGACCAAGGAGCAGCTCATCCACATAGACGAGCTGATGAACTCCATCAAGAGCCTGCAGAAGGTTCCGGATCTCGCGAAGCTGAAGCTCATTCAGGACATCCTCGGCAGACTGGACGACGACTTTGACGGACAGCTGAAGGTGGACGATGTGCTGAAGGTAAGGTCACATTCCAATATGTTGTTAGACCTCGGTAGCTCGGTGGGCGATCGATCGAGCGCTGTGCGCGATCTTAAGCGGCGGGCGGCCGAGTGGTTTGGGCATCGGCTTCTCACGCGAGAGGTCCGAGGTTCGAATCCGTTCGGCGTGCACCAATGAGTTGTACACCTGCTTCACCGTTCAGAACCGGTGTAAACCTGTAGGTCCCTTCCCTTGCCCCTTACTAGTTGGTAGGCTCAAATTGTAGCCCACTGGGTTGGTACCACCGTACTGGATGTAAGATGGCCGCATAGCAGCCTCGGTTGTGTTCTCCTCTAGTCCAGTATAGCCAGCAATCCAGCGAAGTCTCCGGTATGGCACCTACCTGCTCGGAGGTGATATTGGCTGGTCGGAGCATGCGCTTTGGTCCCTCCGACTCAGCCACCCTGGATTCAGCAAAAAAGCACACCTGGGCGCGGTTAGAACGTGGATGGGTGACCATTGGACCGTTGAGGCTGACCCGTGGTACAGATTCCACGTAAAAATGTAGGTCCCTTCCCTTCTTACCTTACTAGGTGGTGTGGTTTAACCCGCCCGGGTTGATTTCCGTCCAGTTCAGTCTAGCTGGCATGCATGGCACCTAGTTCACTGAGATGTTATGGGCTGACATCATGAGTGTTTTGTATTTAATGTAGCCAATTTCTTAAGTCTTGATTGATTTCTCGTTCAAATGGCACTAAACCAATGCGGTTTAGTGCCATTTGAACGGCATTTGAAAAACATGAACTATTTACACATACCTGTTTTGACTCACTGTTTCATTCATTGCGGTGGTACCAACTCGGGCGGAATAAACCCTACCGCCTAGTGAGGTAAAAGAAAGGGACCTACACGTGGAATCCGATCCACGGTCAGCCTCCAACGGTCGAGCAATCACCCATCCAAGTACTGACCGCGCTCAGGGTTACTTAACAACAGGGTTTTATCGACTGTTTAACGGTGAATGCTCTGAGGAGCTGTTCGAAACGATTCCGACCTCACCATTTCACCATAGTTCCACGTGTAGCAGAAATGAAATGCATACCTTTACTGTAGAGCTGCCTAAAGTGCGGACTAAGCGCTCCAGTATTTCTTTTATCTTCCGCACTGCAAAACTCTGGAATGCACTTCCTCCCGATGTGTTTCCTTCAGTGTATGACTTAGGATCTTTCAAGAGAAGCGTAAAAAGGAATCTTGTCACGCCGGCACGGCATTCGCAGCCCCCGTTCTAAACAGAATGCTTTTGGGCGTCGTCGGCTCAACAATCCACGCTGACGGCGCCAAGTGTCTCGCGTATTCATAAAAAAAAAACTCTTGCCCCACTCTAGCCCACTGTATTTTTTATTTTTCTTTTCATTTTTCATCTACAATCAGTCGGATGACTTTTATTAGATGTGTTGTGTGAAGGTTGTCGTGGAGGTGCCACATCCATCAATGCGGCTCTCCATATGGTAGTAGGTACAGCTTCCTCAGTATCCTCAGTTAGGTATTTCGAGAAAGACTGTCCGTTTTAGTCTGTTCACATTGCCTGTTGTATTCAGCAGGCTTGCTGCAAGTTAATTGGGGTGATGTGATAAGCGCTTGCTGTAGCTGATGTTACGTTGGCAGAGTTCTTCTTTTATTGTTGGCACATCAAGGTAGTCGTATATTTCAACATTTTTGAGCCCACTGTGTCAAACAAAATGCTACTTGGCACGCATTCTTGTTCGGCTTTGCTGAACCGTTGTTTTGCGCCGCGCAGATGGTGGAGATGATAGGCAACGAGCACGTGAATCTGTCGGAGAAGCAGATGGCCGAGCTGATTGAGCTGCTGGATAAGGAGGAGGTGCTCGAGGTGGAGAGCAAGATACAGAAGGCTCTCGACAAGGCCGCCGATGCCGAGAAGAAAGCTCACTCGGATAACATTCACAAGGTCAGTGGGGAGAATTTGTTTTTTTTTTAATATAAAAACCATATTGTATTATATTTATTCGTTTATTTACACATTTTCTTTTTAACCGACTTCAAAAAAGGAGGAGGTTCTATGTTCGGCTGTATGTATTTTTTTTTTTTTTTTTAATGTACAGCAATATTTTCCCCAATTGTGAACCGATTTCGATGATTCTTTTTGTTTTCGGTTCAGTCTAGCTCCAAGGTGGTCCCATTTTTTTTTTGGTCAAGATCGGATTGGAAAGCGAGGCGGAATCGCGAGGCCGAAGGCCGAGCGATTCCGCCGAGTACATTATTTTGGTCAAGATCGGATTGGAAATCGACCGTTACTAATAACCCCCTCAAGTTTGGGCTCTTCTACTAATACACTTGGTGACAAGGGTCTGATGATGGAATCAGAGAATCTCGTCATCAAGTGTATTAGTAGAAGTATGGGACACTCGTCCAAACCATCCAAATGAGCCCAAACTCGAGGGAGTTACTAGTAACGGTTGAAGAGTCCCACTGTCCACGTCCTGACTCCATCATCAGACCCTCGTCACCAAGTTGAAACTATCATAACATTGTATTGTCACGGGAAATCAATGTGTGTGCAAAGTTTCATAAGAATCGGTTCAGTAGAAGTAGTTGAAAAAGTGGTCGCAAAGTTGTTGAAACAAATAAACAAGGGGTCAAGCTAAATAAAACCGTTTAAAAATAGTTTCTCTGGCGTTTTGATAGACGTATTTGTACATTTCGGCACAATACAATATTTATACATTGTGAAAAGTGAACTGTGCCTGACAAATCGGACTCCTAATTTGTTTTAAACACAAATTAACAAACATAAACACTGCGCGCCTTACCGCTTCCTGGCGGTGCGGAGCGGCGTGGAGTGTCGTGACGTCACGCACTCCGCGCGCGACTAGTCGAGATCGGCGCATTCATTTGATCGCTTCTAGCTCATTTTTGGTCGTACGACAAAAATAATTACACCAATGTTTTGGATTTTTCATGGACTACAATACTACATTCAAAACTAAAAACCGCGTTGATCCTCATTGGAGCATGCTAGTCTTCACAAACAGCACCCGTTCACGAGCATCACACCTGGGCCAGCCAAGTTGTGGTTGTTTGTCTTTGGGGTTGGCTGAACGTGCAGACTATTCCTCCCTCTTGGTCGGAGACCTTCGTACAAAGCCCCTTGATCTCCAGCTACCCCAGTCAGACATATGTCTCCATGAAGGCCACAACACGAACAGGGTGGCTGCGGACCTAAAAACTAGCATGGGTGGCTGTGCCCAGGGACCAATGGTGCAATCAACGGGAGCCAATTTCACCGTCCCTCACGAAAGCGCGACCTGTGAGGTGCCCTGCCAGCAGATTTGCGGAATGTTTAGATAGATTGTATTATTATCTCACAATCAGCACTTATGATAAAACAATATGAAACAGATAAAAGAGCCAAGTAAACTTATATGAAATAATAATTTACTATGTATACTGTTAACCCTAGGGTTCTGAACCTTGTAGGGTGGCACTGCACCATTGCTATATAGTCCAACCAGTGAAGGATTTCGAAGTGATAAAGTAGGGTTTCGATTTCGAATAGGTTGAAATTTGAAAATACCTATTTTGTATCATAACTTCTTCAGAAAAACTGCTTCACCAGCAGTTATATAAGGTGTTTCGTTAGTCATGTCAAAAATTTCGGGAGGGTTACATACACACTCAAATAAACACATTACGCAAAAAAAAAAAATTGTTTTTAGCATTACTTTTAGAGAAGTTTAACAAAACATGTTTGCTACCTAAACATTAACCTGTACAGCCCCCGTAAATATCCGAATGCCCGTGGGCGCATTACCAATAACAATGCAAGTTACCTACTGTTTTTTTTTTTTTATGGGGAGCACGACAAATGGCGCGCGCCAGACTAACGCAGAGGTGTAGTCCGACGGCGCCCACGGGCATTCGGATATTTACGGGGGCTGTACAGGTTAATGTTTAGGTAGCAAACATGTTTTGTTAAACTTCTCTAAAAGTAATGCTAAAAACTATTTTTTTTTTTTTTGCGTAATGTGTTTATTTGAGTGTGTATGTAACCCTCCCGAAATTTTTGACATGACTAACGAAACACCTTATACATAAGCGATTTTCATGTTTAGGTATAAACCTCTAACTTCTAAATATCCCTGCAAACTGCAAAGGTTCTGCGACAGAGAAATTATTCCGACGTGTCCATACAAAAAATTTCCTGGTTTACCACATTATTAAGTTTGCTGTCACAGTTTGGATGTTCCTTTACGTTTCTGGATTCCAATATGTATCTTTGAATTTGTAATAAACATTTTGAATTTTTTTGCGGGGTTGTCTAGCCTGTTCGTACGACATTTGAAGACATCATATTGTTGAGCCAACCCCTAATGCTACCATGCTGTGGGTGGTAGCATTAGGGGTTGGCGCGAAACCTGCAAACTAGTCCCTCTTGGCCAGGTACCTTAGTGCAAAATTGTGTGCGTTAATTCACCCGGTGTTATGGGCTGACATCACGGACGTTGTAGGTGATGTAGCCAACCGTGTCAGTTTCCATAAAAAAAAAAAAAAAATAATAATAAGTTTCTGGTGCCATGATGTGCCACTTATTATAATTCCAAAAAGGTTTTTAGGGATAACAAATTTTTTATTTTCTTACAATTGCATGCATGTATGGTATGATTCTGTGATGTAAAGTGTGAGAGTTATGGCCCCTGAGCCCTGTTGTCACTGCGACCTAGGAAGATCTATTGTTATCTCTCAAAGTTTATAGCTCACCCCCAAGTCCGATTTCCGCTATGAACCGAGTTATATTCTTGGGGTTGAGTGCCTGTATTTGGCATTGGCATGCATGTAACTATAACGCTACCAAAACTTGTAGACCAATGGCATTAGTGGTAGTGATAATATGTACAAGTGTACGCGCTGAGTGCATCTATTAGTGTGCCGAGCACCGCAGTGGGGTTCACGCACACTAACTCACTAACTAACACTAATGCCATTGGTCTACAAGTTTTGGTAGGGTAATAATGTATTTAATTGTTTGCTAAATGACTGAGGCCCACTTGCACCAACACGAGTTTAAAGTTAAGTAGCGAGTTATGGATTTAAACGCGGTTCCCACAGTCAAAGGGTGCTAGCTTAAACTGGTTTAGCGAGTTAAACTGGTTTATATATTAAATTTGTGTTGGTGCAAGTGGGCCTAAGTATATTTTATTTTGTTTATTGATTTTTAACACTAACATCTTTAAGCTGGTGCGTGTTTTCTGTTTTTTTTTTATTTATGAGTGCACTTGGATTTTTTTTTATTTTTTTTTCTTTAATTGGTTTTTTAACGAATTAACTGAGGGGGCACTGATGGTGTCGTCAGATAATTTGTTCCAGGCGCTTACGAGCCGGTGCATCAGAAAATGCATCCTGGGGTTGGTTCTATACGTGGCCCACGTATTTTAGTTTTATTGTGTGGGCTTTTTCATTTAATTTTTCGCACTACCCCACCACTACTTTCCTCACAATCCCAGTATTCCCGGTCATGACTGGTATATATAGAATGCCTTTAGGCTCTCGAGTCCGAATTTTGTCACTTCTATTGTGGAATAAAGTCTATTTTCATTTTCATTTCACTCGCAGAGCCTGTTCGACCTGATCCGGGAGGCGCAGGAGAGGCGAGGCATGAAGAAGGCCGTCCAGAAGTACTCGGAGCCGCGCGCGATGCCCAAGAGCGACGAGATCGTCACCAAACCCGAGAGCAAGCCTGACGAGAAGAGGCCCGACAATCAGTGAGAGTAGAAATATTAGCTTAAGTGGACACAAAATACGAATTTGTACATAGGGGAACAAACGGGCACGGTAGTAGTATATGAAGAATGGAATAGCCTGTTGTGTAGGTATGCGCTCGACCCGTTAGGAGATAGTACTCTTAGGCTGGTCGCGCACTATGTAGGTCAAGACAAAGACAACTGGCCGCAAAGTCCAGACGTTACACATTACTAATGGTACCAGGGCGACAGAACTTCGCCGGCGTCTTTCGAGTTTGCTTTCAACAGATGGGCACTATGTTTACTTACATTACAGCAGCTACTGCCACCTAATGCATACTGGTAGCTTAATATTCTAAGAGATGGCTTCTATTACTCGCCCGTTTGGAGTACAAGCACCTGCAAACAAAATGCGACCCTTGGTCTTGGACTGACAGTGCGCGACAACCCATACTTGTGCATTTTATTTCAAACATTTGGTAGAAAAAATATTTATTTTATTGTAAATTACTACACTATGTATATTTCTGAAATGTAGTTTCGATAAAACGCGTCGAATGTTGATGATTTCTGTTGTAAAAGCTCCGCTACCGGGTGCGAGAAAATCACAAATGAAGTGCACGGTGTGTCGTATGTATATTATGACTCGCTACAAGTGACAATAAATATTTGTACACAATATATAATGCCATTTGTTGAATATTTATTAACAAATGCGAGTGCAGCGCTGAACCATATAATACTAGTATGCTGAAATGACTATACCTTACAAAATTACAGCTATTTTTGTGCCGATTTGATTGTTGCTATTTTGGCGCTGTAGTAGTAGTGAGCATCCAGGGAACTAAATTTGTCAATGCAAATGGTTGTGTACTACATATTCTACAAGTAAGTAAATTCACAACAGATCTACCTATTTAAAAAAAAATCCATGTTCTGTGCATCGTTATCGTTGTTCGGACTCGTTCTGCGCGCTTAGGCCCACTCCATTGTGGGCCTTTTGATGTTCTGTGCATATTATTATACATTGCAATCTACGCCAAAATGGCGATGACTTTTTTCTGACGAAAAAATGTACATGCATACCTACACCTGCTGCTTCACCGTTCGGAACCTGTGTAAAACTGTAGGTCCCTTCCCTTGCCCCTTACTAGATGTTAGGCTCAAATTGTAGCAGACTGGGTTGGTACCACGGTACTGGATGTAAGATGGCCGCATAGCAGCCTCAGTTGTGTTCTCCTCTAGTCCAGTATAGCCAGCAATCCAGGGAAGTCCCCGGCATGGCCCCTTGCCCCTTACTAGGTGGTAGGCTCAAATTGTAGCCGACTGGGTTGGTACCACCGTACTGGATGTAAGATGGCCGCATAGCAGCCTCAGTTGTGTTCTCCTCTAGTCCAGTATAGCCAGCAATCCAGGGCAGTCTCCGGTATGGCACCTACCTTCTCGGAGGTGATATTGGCTGGTTGGAGCATACGCTTTGGCCCCTCCGACACAGCCACCAATACCGGATTACTTAAAAAAAAATCAAAACGGCACAAAAATAGCCATCTAAAGCCATTCCAGCGTACTAGTATAATAGAGTTCAGTGGTGCACGGGATCGCAGTGAGTCCGATGATGCTACTCTTCAGTTATGGTTCTGTCTAGTTAGGTAATTAAGCGAATGGAGATTATTACCTAATAATATATTCCTTTTCGCGAATTCCTGTGATTTTATTTTTTGTCGCTATTCTACCTGTAAATAAAATTTAGCATAAATAATTAAGTTGGTTGTGCGGTGAGATATGTCACCGCTGCCGCCGTTATTCAATACTGTTGCACAAATGTATTCATGCTACACCGTTCTCCGACTTCTGGTGCCACATATGGGTGACCATTTTGCTACCACCAGTGGATAAACCTGTTAAACAAAAGTTGTGCTTCTGTTTTCAAGGTGAATTTTGGTCTGTTTATAATTTAACTGAATGGTTGGAAGTGAGAATTATTGGTACAGTTTGTGCCAAACTTTATTTTCGCTCGTACAATGTTTTCACTCCATAAGCTTTGCACATCTGAATGTACTGCACGCACACCTCTCCGACATCTTCTGCGCAGCAGAGTAGACATTGTATGAGCGGTAATAAAGTTTAGGGAAAACTGTATAAAAAGGCATACATATTTAACAGCAAAAAAAACAATCAAAATTGGATTGATGGAAACCTTTTGCAGGCGCCATTCCAAAAACCAATAAATATTTTACTCTTCGAATATGACCTGAGTATTTTTTCGTTTTTATTATAAAGTAGAATATATCCCAACGTTAAAATAATGTGTTTGCAATGTAATGAAATGGAGATATTAACAAATCTCATCTCCATTAATAATACATTTGCTTCTCCATCAGTTTATTTGGAAGAGTATTTTTTCTGTAGGTGAGCATTTTAATACCATGTTATCTGTATTTAAAAGTAATATATTGTCGTTTGACATAAATCTGCCAGTGTTTTATTATTTTGCCTGCTTTATTTGCATCTGGATGAGCCTGGCCTTGAGTGAATCTCAGTGAAAACTCAAAACACAGTAGGTACTGTGTTTTTCCTCTAAAATTAAAAATATTTTTATGTGCCTTTGCCTTATTTATTTATTACGAATAACAGATACTCAAAAATAAAAAACACTTTTTCAATACACTATTTAGATTGCGTACCATAACCTGACCATAACCCAATTCTATTTGAATTTAATTTCAGTCTGAGATTCTGAAACAAAATATGATCGAACGGAGGGCAGACGCCAAGTGGCCAAGACGCACCAGAACAGACGTATTTGTCCTCTGTGGCAGAGGCACAGCCATACAGTAACATGGCGCAGCTCTTTCATACAAAGATAAAAAAAAAAATGTTAGCTTTCATACATGATGCCGGCACTTCACTTGGCTTAGCGTATTCGTGTTTGTTGCAAACATTTTAGTTTTATCTCGCTCTAACCAAGCCATTAAAGGGAGAAGAAACGGAAATTTTTGCCAAATACACGAATACGCTAAGCCAAGTGAAGTGCCGGCATAACATAATTCACAAAGAGAATTTAACCATAATTCCCGCCAGTGTTTTTCTGATTGACAACACGATGTTGACAACAACCGGACGAGTAGTATTTATATTCTTTGGCAGCATTTAACCAAACCGGTACGACACCCGAAAGACAAGGCGGCTCCTTTCGTGAACACTCGGCTCGAAGCGAAGGAAAGTGGTATGGATGGATGAATGTTTTGGTTGTTAAAAAAAAATTGGTTGTCTGTAAAGTGTGTCAGAGGAGGGACAAGTGACGTCGCGCGTCCCAGTCAACACGCCTCGCCCTCCTCGCGGTGTGGCCGGATCCAGTGACAAGACCTGCTGCTTCTTTCGCAACCAGCGCACTCAATCCACCACGGTTCGCTGATCCATCGCCCGCGTCTGCCGGTGAGGATGACGAACCAGGGACACGCCCCGCCACACCAGCTACGACGGGACGAAGTCCGCCGCCACCGGTTAGCTTGGGGCTATCGCGGCCCTATGTCGCGCTTGCAGCCTCCGCCACCGGTGCGCAACAGCGACGCACACAATAGGGCCAACAAAGATAGAAGAGCTGTGTGACGTCGCCCCGCAGTCCGACGGGTACGGAGCTCTCTCTACGGAGAAGTGGTGGCCTACGTGTCTAGTACCACCACCTATCGCTCGTAGCTTGTCTCGCGTCGCGTCGTCCCGGAGAGCGCCGTAGCCACGGCCTGCACCCACCGGCGTGCTTGGAGGCCTGCCTCCCGCCGCCGTCGGCGGATATTTACCGTTTTTATTTAGATTTTTATTATACATATAATTACACAAAATTATAAATACAGAAAATTATAAAAAAAAGATTTTTATTAATTTTGTGTATTTTTATAAGTTTTTGTAGAATATAACATATGTAAAATTAATTTAAGTACATGATAAAAATGTGAAAATAAAGATTAATTATCAATATAACTGTGTATTTTTATATGTTTTTGTAGAATATAAAATATGTAAAATTAATTTAAGTACCTACATGAAAATGGCATGACTGGCACATAATGCCTTTAGGCATAACGCCATCTACATATTATCAAAAAGCGCATACTACTACGTTACAACACTTACCTAACTGCGAAGCTGAAGTATTTCATTTACTATTGACGCTAGATGTCGCTCCATGAAATCCTTACCTACAGTTGAGCAAATTAGCTTCGATAGGTACATGGTCGATTAGCCCGGGTGGTTAAGTTAAGACGTCTGGTCGGTGATGGTGGCAGGGACCGCGGGTTCGAGGCTCGCAAAATACGGACAAATATATTTTGTATTTCCTACTATCGTATATGCCTCTCTATCGCTTGTTACGCGCTCTCGCTTGCACACATAGGTTCAGATGGAACGTGACACTTCTTCGAGCGTGCAGCCGGTGTTCATCAATTTAAAAGACGTGACGTCATCACGTCAAAAAATTTACCCTATCCTAGTATTTGTTACGTTTCGTTTCGAGCCGAGTGTTCACGAAAGGAGCCGCCTTGTCTTTCGGGTGTCGTATACATAACCAAACGCACGCACGCATAATTTTTGCGTTGCTACGCGACGCATCTTCTCTATATTAACCCTAACCTAATGTTGAGGCGGTGCATGTCGTTTTTGTTACGTTTCGTTGCTGCCACTTCGCGTTTACAATCGGCTGATCTACAGCGAAAGCGTTCCTTTGTTCATGTGCCGCTTGCTATAAAAATATAATGGTTTTACATAACAATAAAACCAATATTATGTGCCGAAAAGGAAAACATACAGCATTGCTGTTGAAGAAGCAGTGTATACTTAGCCTTGAATACGTGCAACACTTACCATAGATAAGCTCGTTACCTTCCAAGTTTGCTCACCGGATCCCGGTGGCGCCACTCTCCATGCCAGCTAGGGTGGGGAACCCGCCATCACCGTCATAGTCTTCACCAGGAAGTCCTTCCCGCAATGCTGTATGTTTTCCTTTTCGGCACATAATATTGGTTTTATTGTTATGTAAAACCATTATATTGATGTGCCTCCGGAAAACATACAGCATTGCTGTTGAAGACGTGTTTGTTATCTGCTAGTGTAATTGGGCACAACGCTATGATGAATTTGAATAAAAGTATGTATGTAAGTAGGTCTTATGATCGGATTTAAATGTTAGATCTGATTTAGAAAATTATAGTTGTGTATTCGTTGCACAAACATAATAAAGTGAGACAAGCCATTTTTATGTAATAATTAACAGATAGAAAATAATAATTGATAACTTAAGATGTTGAGAAATTTCTAGATAGTGATTCGGATGCCACTTCTTGAATTTGGATCTTTCGGCAGTAATGGTTAAAGAATGTTGATTCTGCTTTCCAGTTCCCTCGGGACAATATTTCTTCTATTGGCATGTTTTCGAGCCAGCTTAGTGAAGCTGCTGCTGATCGACAACTTCCAGGTGACGCGTCGATTCCCGAATCTTTTAAGAGGGATCTAACCCAGCCGCCTATGACTGTGCGGGATGCTGGTTTTATAGCGCCAGAAACAGTGATGAATAGGCTATCACTGTAATCGGCCTGAGATCTTCTTTCTTGAGATTTTTTGATGAAGGATCTGACAAGGTTTACTGGACATATTTTTTCGTTTGTGTGTTTTAATAATTTCCATTCTGATTGTCGGTGGGATCTAGTATCCGTTTTCGAGCCGAATGAGGGTGTGAAAACAATGTTTTCTCCATTATCTACGAATTGGTCTGAGGTTATTTTAAGTAATGTTAAATCATGCACCCTGCGACCCGATGCTAGAAGGAGCACAGTGGCTACTCTTCTAGCTGATTCAAACAGCGAGTCCTTAGGAGGGTTGGTTGTTAACCAGTCGAGAACTGATCTGGGATCCCATATGTGGTTTTGTTGGTTTTGGTTTTGCTGCTCCGATGGCTTTCATGACATGTTTAATTAAGAAATCAGAGAACGTATCCTCTTGTACGTTAGGGCCACAGAATGTTGAGATTGCCGACTTGTGTACTAGTATTGTACTGTAGGATAAGTTTTCTTTCAGGAAAAGATGGGCAAGAAATTTGGCGACCTCCTGTGGGAGCGGCGACTTAGGATTGATATCGTTTTCTGTGGTCCAGTGTAGCCATCTTTTGATGGCCGGTGAGTATGTTGTTAGAGTAGATTTTCTCCAACTACTCTTTAGGAGGTCTCTCTCTTCGATAGACCAGTTTCTTATCTTGCCGCCCCACCCCCAACTTTCCAGATTTTCAATTTCAGCTGATGGATTTGTGCCGGGGGTCGGTTCGTTGTTATGTCTATCAGTGTTTGATGTAAGTTCTGTATCTCGTATGGGGGATCTAATGCTCTGGATTTCAGAACCTGAAGCCAGAAGGCTTGCGGCCAATCCGGGGCTACGACTAGGTAAGTCCCCCTCGCTCTGTCCAGGTGTGCAAGTACTCGTGGGAGCAGGCTGGGAGGGGGGAAAACCCACGCTAGTTGGTAATTCCAGTCTTTGCTGAAGGCATCTATGAAGTTTGCGTATGGATCTTTGCAATCCAAGGATGCGTAGGTTTCCACCACAGCGGATCTTTCTGATGCGAATAGGTCGATTTCGGGACTTCCCCACAACTGGAACACCTCCGCGGTTGTTTGTTGTAGTATGTGCCATTCTGCAGGCACCTTCCCTCTCGATAACCTGTCGGCAATTAAGTTGTATCTGCCCGGGAGGTAGACCGCCGATAGGGTTATGTTCAGATCGTCTACGAGTTTCAATAACCGGAAGGTCAGTTCTAATAGGTTTAGCGATCGTGTTCCCCCTTCATTGCGGATGTATGCGATTATCGTTCTGTTGTCGGATTGAACAAGTAGGTGCGAGTTCTTGAGTACGTGTGCTTGGTATTTTATTGTAGCAAGCACTGCGTACATTTCTTTTTTGTTGCAGTGCCAGCGTTTCTGCCGTTTGGACCACGTGCCTGATATTAGGGTCCCGTTGATCTGGGCACCCCAACCCTGGTCCGAGGCATCCGTTGCCAGGAAGTGGGTTGTGGGCTTTTTGTGGATTGGCGATGTTTGGTGTAAGGCTCCGAGCCACCAAATTATTTCCTGAAGTACTAGTTGTGGGATTTGCAATTTCTGTCTTGGCTGTTTTGCGTGGAACTGTCGCAGGAATATTTGCATGTGTCGGCAGTGAAGTCTGCCCCTGGGAATTACGAAATTGGCGAAGTTCAATTGACCCAGTAAGCTTTGCATTTGACGAAGGTTGCACACGCCCTTTTCTGTCATGCGATTTAGGCTCAGATTTATTATGCATTTTTTCTTGGCCGGAAGGCACATTGTATTCACCGCTGAGTTCCACCGGATCCCTAAGTACTCTATGTCCTGCGTTGGTTTGAGGACTGATTTGCTGTAATTCACTGTCCATCCCAGGTGTTCCAAGAGCCTCACGGCTTCCGCAGCCTGAGAGGTCAACTTCTTTGGGTCCTGGTTGGCCAATAGAAAGTCGTCCAGGTATACTAGGATCCGGAAGCCTCTTGCATGAAGGATCTCCGCGATCCAACATGTTACGGATGAGAAAATGTGTGGGGCCGAGGCTAGGCCGAAAGGTAAGCATACCATTTCCAACAGCTGGCCTTGATAGCAGAGCCTGAGGAATGGACGGTGCGATTCTGAAATCGGCACGTGGAAGTATGCTTGTGAGATATCCAACTTCACTTGCCAATCTCCCGTCTTGAGGAAGTCGGGAACTGTGGCTTGAGAAATAAGTTGGAAATGTTTGACCTTGATGAACTTGTTCAGCTCTCGAAGGTCGAATATTGGTCTTAAGGACCCGTCGTTTTTCTTTCGGAGAAACATATTGGACAGGAAGCTGGGCGTTGGTTTCTGAGGGGCCTTGAGGATACCCTGGTTTATGAGTTCCCGAATAGTTTTCGTCATTTCCGGGGTTTCTTTGATTGCATACCTTTCCCGTGTACTGAGGGATGGTGTTATTAGCGGGGGTTTGTTGTGAAAGGGGATACGAGATCCCGATATTATTGTCATTATGAAATTGTTCGCGCCTAGTTCTTTCCACCTCTCCTGGAATAAAGCTAGGCACCCCCCGCTGAATTTGATGGGACAGTCATGTTTTCTTTCCATCTTTGTTACGAAAGGAATTCGCATTTTTTGCCGGTCTCCTGCTGTCACTCTTGCCTTTGAAGCTATGAACCCTAGCCGGGAATTGTTTCTTACCACCCCCCGTTTGAAACCGATGCTGGGAGGTTGAGGGTGTTGGTTCGTGATCTTTTCGTCTTTGCATGTACTTTTTATTTTCTTTTATGTAGCTAGGTTGTGTCAACCAGGTTTGTGATCCCCCGAGTGACTGTATGAGTGACAGAAGTCTGGGTTTTTCGAATAACCATTCTTCGCTTGGCGGAATGTTTTTCAGAGCCGCTTGAATATTTTTATTTGGGGTTTCTGATACGAGTCTGCCGCGCCTTGTTTCAATACATTCTGCCCGTTTCCCGCACACAACTTGCAACGTTCGCTCCGTTAAATTGTACGAAGGAGAAGCGTTGCCAAAAGACTCGGTCATTTTGGTGAACAAGTTATCCGCATTAAGCTGCTGTGGGTTTTTATGGGCCCAATCGATTATGTTCTGTAAACCTGCTTGGAGCAATTCACGTTGTTCGAGCAAGCTATTAGAGAGGGCGGCCATAACTTGTTCTGTGGGTGCCAAGAAGTCTTTCCCTTTGTTCAGATGGCATAGTTCGTCATTTATCTTAAGGCCGCAGAAACCCGGTGAGGCTAGCATGTTCTGCAAGCTTTTCTTGTAACGGACGTTGTTCCACGATGGTGAATTAAAGTGCTGAAGCTCTATTAGCTTCTTCAGTCTATTTTCGTCGGCAGGCTTTACATATTTTTTGTCATCAAAATCCGGTTTTATCTGACCTAGATCTAGTGTTTTACTTTGGTTGGATTCAGGATTGGTCAAGAATTCGTTCGAGTCGTGTGAGACTGAGGGTAGATTGTTAATCTGAGCATAAGGCTGCTGTATGATATTTTGTATAGGTACAAATTGTTGTGACTGTGTGATGTAGTTGGACAGGAAACTCACCTGATGAATGAGCGTTTCGACGCGAGGGTCGGTTACCTCGTGTGGTTGGGAACCCGTTGTCTTGCGTCGCTTATTAGGCGGCGGTGTTGAGGGGTCCTCGTCGTCCGACGACGACGACCCGGGTTGCTCCGAAGATTGTGCGCGCTGTCCGGAGGCCCTCGAGGTAGGCCTCGAATTGTTCAGGCCATCGTCTTGATTCACTGAATTTCTTTCGGTATTCCCGTTATCCGTTTCCATCGCAGCAAATCGGACGAATTCACGCGTTAATGCTTAATGCAATGCCTACTCAGGCTTTAGACGGCCTGAGTCGACGTGTATTTTCGGTAAAAGTGACGTGAAAATTCACGTGTAAAAAGGTTAGTTTGCTACCGTCTCGTGGCAAAGTACACAACGCTATGACGGTGATGGCGGGTTCCCCACCCTAGCTGGCATGGAGAGTGGCGCCACCGGGATCCGGTGAGCAAACTTGGAAGGTAACGAGCTTGTCTATGGTAAGTGTTGCACGTATTCAAGGCTAAGTATACACTGCTTCTTCAACAGCAATGCTGTATGTTTTCCGGAGGCACATCAATTGGTTTATCTGGCTAGACCACAGATCTGGACTTTGATCCCGTCCGGAAAACGAGCTTGGTGGCGCTGCGGCGACGACGACCGGCATGGTTAGGCCCGGGCTATACGATGCGGAAAAAATCGTGAGGCGAAAATAAACTGACCACGCCTCCTACGGGCTACACGGCATGCGGAAATTTATTTACCCACACGCTGGCTGACTCCGATAGGTGAAGCACAACGGCACAATTTGTTATTAGTACGAGAGCGCACTGCAAAAAACCAACGTCATCACCCACAGAGCATGAAATGCGCGCGCCCGCCCCTACTAGAGGCGCCGTGAGCGCGATTTCTCTACAACGGCGTTGAAGCCTGTGGGCGTGGCCTATGACTTACATATGTGTGTTGTGCATGTGCATTTGTTTTGTGCGTGTGCCTAACTTGCTCCTCTTTGTGTGTAGTGTCGATACTAGCACACACACACACATACGAAGCGCTAGCAGCTCAGCGTACGGTTATTGGGTTTCAAATATCATCGCTTAGGGCGCCTCTAGTAGGGGGCGCCCGCGGTAGGTATTTGATGCTCTGTGTCATCACCAGTTTGTGGCAGTGTAGAATAGGATAGGCATCTTAAATATACAGGGTTGCCTGAGCAAATCCGAAGTTTCTTGCCAGTTCTTCTTCGCTGTGATAACCGAACTGGCGGAACTCCTTCTAGCACGAGCCACGATGTCGAGCAAGCAGGCGATCGAACCGCCTGACATTCATGTCTCATTCGCAGTTCTCTTCTTATCCAGTAGTCGATCACTGCGACCGCCCTAACTTATGGTGGACAAAGTGACCGCTCCTACTCGCCAGCCAACCGGCCACGGCTACTGTCTTATTTTAATATAGGGCGGACAAAGTGACGGCAGGCCTCACGCGGTTACCGCGCAAAATAAGACTGGTTAAGGTGTGATAGTCTTACGACTAATTGTTTTCCTTCGCACATTCCAGATTCCAGCGACCCTTATAAAACTTTTTTTTTTATTTCTGTCAAATATTCCTTCAAGTAGGATACTATATTTTGATAGATACTATCTGCAATAGATATGTCGAATCGCGGAGCAACAACATTTGGGAAATTTGCCGAAACTCTTCTCCCGCCAGTCCCGCCCGCCACCCGCTCACTTGCTCTGCATATTTCCACATCATTTTTTGTCGTCAAGCGCACACACACACTCACAGCGCAGATAATATTTTAGTGAGTAAAAGCTAAAATATATATTATTATCTGCGCTGTTTGTGACAATGCGCACAAATACCTCCCGCGGGCCGCATGCGATCCTCGGGCCGCGGTTTATTGACCACTGGTATATCTGGATTAATAAAGTGTTAAGATTTTAAGATTAAAAGTTTTAAGATAAATCTATCGTTATAGGGTGCTATGATTACATGAACGATTTTAGAACTTAGTAACAGGCAAAGATATATTACGTACTAGATCAATCACTCGGCTAACTAACATGTTCCACCGAGTTGCGGTTCACGATCCTCAAGTCTCTTAGTCGAGCGCGAGAGGCCGCAGCGCGCAGTCGTCGCCTGCCTGCTGCGATCGCGCCTCGCCTACTTTAAACTAATACATCTTCTTCGATGCGAAGGTGCGATAGCGAATCTGGAGATGAAGTGTCAGAATGAAAAGACAATATGCACACCGACGCACGAGTGCGATCGTTCTCCTTACCCCTTGCCTCTCTCCCGCACGCTTCCCGCCCCGCGCGAGCCCCCCCCCCCCCCCCACACACACACACCGTCCGCCAGACCGTCTCCCACACGCTTCGCTTTCCGCCCCGCGCGCGCTCCCCTCTACCACTCGACTCTGCGCTCCGCCTCCCCGCTACCTTACCCCAAATCTCAGCCGCTCGAACACCGCTTCTCTGTATATTTCTTCGGAGCGAGAACTCTATATAATATTTCCTCAAAGGTAACAGGGCATCAATCCGACATACAACTTGGCCGACTAGGAAATTAAATAGGCGTAAATTTTACAATTTTTCACCACTCTTAAATTTGCCCGACTGCAAAAACTGCCAAGGTAGTAGGAGGCAACCTAGTATTTTTGTGCTCTTCTTTATGACCTTTATCGAATGTATCAGGTCTCCAGTTGGTAGTCGATGACGTAAATTGCACCAGAAAAATTACATGTTTAACCCTTCTACACAAAACGTGCCAGGATTTGCTCAGGCAACCCTGTTTATTTAAGATGCCTATTCTATTCTAGACCACCACAAACGGGTCCCATCTTGGTACTCGATGACGTTGATTTTTTGCAGTGCGCTCTCGTACTATATGTTTAGCGTTTGACTTGCGGAAAAAAAACGCCAGTATAGCCGCCGCCATATAACTCCATAGGACCGTCCGCTTGAGCTTCTACTCGTGCCGAAAAATTCGGCTGCGGAAAAGCGGAGAAACCTGGACATGTGCGGAATTCCGCACGCGTGTAGCCGGTGTGTCGATGTCTCGAACATTTTGTATGGGATGCTGATTGTATTTTTTCGGGAGGCGGGGCTAATAATCTCCGCTCAGGAAAATAACAGCATCGTATAGCCCGGGCCTTATGCGTCGCTGGTCTGCTCTATATTAACCCTGTTTTTTTTTTAACCACCAAAAACATCACAACATCACTCATACATACCACACATTCCTCCTTCGAGCCGAAGTTTGCCGAAAGGAACTAAAGGAGTAGGTTGCAGGATCCAGCAGGTCTTTCAGGTGGCGGACCGGAAGCCTATGCCACCGGTGCGCCACCTGAAAGACTTCCTGGCTCCTTTAGCTCCTTTCGGCAGACTTCGGCTCGAAGGAAAGTGTGGTATGATGGATGACTATATGAGTGACGTTTTGGTGGTTTAAAAAAATTGGTTGTCTGTAAAGTCGGTTTACGGACGATAGTTTTACGTGATAAGAATTACCGTATTTTTTCGTATGGCACCCCTATCGCTGCCATGCCGGCCGTACGCCGTACATTTGTCGATTTCTAGCCTCGATTACCGTACGATACGGCAATTACCGTACGTTTGGCAACACTGCCGCTTGGGCCGATTGTGCCTGTCTATAGCTTGTTACGCGCTCTCGCTTGCACACACAGGCTCAGCTGGAATGTGGCACTTTTTCGTGCGTGCAGCCGGTGTTCATCAATTTATAAGACTTTATCACGTCAAAAAAAAACCAGGTATTTAACCCTAACCTAAGGGCGTTTTTGCACTTGCGACGACACGACACGACAAAATGCGGTCACGACTCCGAGCGCCATATATTTATATGAGCCGTTTACTCACGCAACGACACCGCCCAACACGACACACGTTTTGCCAACGACTTTTTGGCTATGTCGTCCGTGCCGCTATGTCGTTCCGTTTTTTTTGCGGTGACGACTTAGCGGCTGTACGAAACAAGTTGGAACTTGCTGCGAGCATTTATTTTGGAGGTATGCATTTTCTCATGGTTGTATCTTGCTTGACGTATTTCACCAGTCAAGTGGAACAGCAGATAGTCGAATGTAGTTGTTGACATTCGAAAGTAATTGGAGAATTTTTCTTCATGCTCCTGCAGTTTATCGTATAGTACGTAAAACCCTACATCAACATATCTTTCACGTAAAAGTGGATGAATCCAGTATTTTTTGCATCTCCTCATTCAAAGTAAAGCATGATGAGCGTGCTCACGTGAAGACTACAAGCCGCGATTGCCGTGTAGTTGCTGAATCGTCACCAGTGGAAAAACGTACGAACGACATGTCGTGTGCAGTGCGTCGTGTGTTGAGAAACGTGAACGCAAATCGTGTCGTGCGGTCGCAAGTGCAAAAACGCCCTAATGTTGAGGGGTGCATGTCGTTTTTGTTACGTTTCGTTTCGAGCCGAGTGTTCACGAAAGGAGCCAGGAAGTCTTTCAGGTGTCAAACCCGATATGCCACAGAGTAGATTGTTTATGTGTGTGTGTGTGCGTGTGTGTGGGTTTGAGCGAGCGGGCGTGTGTGTGTGTGTACACACATACATACTTATCGACGCGGGCGCGCGCTTGCTTGCTTTGCTTTGCTTGCATGCAGCAAAGAACTGCAAACGCTATATCTAGCTAGCGCTAGATTGCGCAAACTCGCCCGACTTGCGGTGCGGCTGCCATGTTTTTCTCGCGCGGGGCGTGTTGGTGCAGCAACTAGCATGCGAGGCCTCGACTGCGCCTAGCTAGACTCAGGTAAGCTACGTGGTGTTGTGCGCTGACAGTGCGTGAACGTCGTCGGAAGCTTTTCGCATTGCGAGTGCGCCCTAGTGAAAGTGCGTCATGTAACGTCGATATTTTCTCACGCAATCTCCAAACTCCGCTGGCTCGGGCACAGGTGACTAAGTGCAACGAAGATACTGCGCTGAAATTTCTTTGTTTATGATTAATTTTCACTCGATCCAACTTACTAGGGTGAAAGAAGTGTTTAGATTCCGAGTTCTTGAGCCCGCGACTGGTTTTGGCGCGTCGGGTCAGTTTGGGCGCGAATCGACGCGCGCATCACGCTGGGGCTGCGAAGTGGTCCTGAAGAGAGGAATGTCCGCTTCTGCCGCGCGGCGCTCGCAGGCGTCGGTGCAGAATGGATAAAATAATAGTAGTCCAACAGGCCTAGAGTATATAACCTTCAAATTATTTAGTGCAATCAGTACATACTGTAGGTATTTACTTGGGACCTAAATTTAGTTATATTATGTACGGCATCAAGTGGGCCTTTTTAGTACTGATTTTAATGACTTTGAATGTTGCAATTTATAACTAGTTTTTTTGTATAATGGGTAGCCTGTGAAAGACTAGGTAATATTTAATAAGTACTTATGTATATGTATGTATATTGTTCCACAAAAGTACATGTCTAATTAGGCTGAAGCAATATGTATCGTAGTAATGACAAGACAAACATGTTGTCAAAATTATAAAGAAACATTGACCCTTTGAAGCTGGACGTCTTCAAATTGCTTTTCTCTGTGCGTCATTAGTGTTTGAGCGGTCGACTGATGTGTGCCTGTGTTTCAGACTGGGATGAATGGTGGCGCATAACTCGTGGAGTGACACCCGGTGACGATGCTCTCCCTCCGCGAGCTGTGAGCGCTGCCGGCACCGCACGACCTCCAAACACGAAACCAAAGATTTAACGATGTACTAGCTCCGTTGGCTCCGACACGATTGCTCCGCTCGACGTCTACCGGCTCACGTTATAATGGACCTCGCATCACAAACGGAATCGTGCCCGCACGCGCTCTACAACCGGCGACATGCGTAAACACAAACGGCAAGCCCAGGCGCACGCCTGCGAGCCCGCCGCCACCCCGCCGCCGCCCGCACGCGCCCCCGCACCTCCCGCCGCACCCTCCGCCGCTCACACCCCGCGCCCGCGCTTCTGATAAACCCGCAGCCCCCACCGAGGTCAGTACCTACCTGCACATTATGATATCTATACATTATGTACCTAAAAATACAGAGTTTTGCAGCAGTCACTACAATTATTTCAACATGGGAATTGCTCGTAGTTTTCTAAAGGAAAAAATTCTCGAATCTCTAAAGTTTATTCTGAGATTGAGAGAGAATAGACAGATTCTCCGATGCCGACCTTAGGCCAATTCGACAGATCCTCCGATGCCAACCTTGGGCCAACTCGACAGATCCTCCGATGCCGACCTTGGGCCAACTCGACAGATCCTCCGATGACGACCTTGGGCCAACTCGACAGGACTCGAGGCAAAACGCGTTAACACCCCTCTACACGTCGAGTGTTGAAAGATAACTTGGAGGGGTTCCACGATTGTGTAGTGCCCGCCCACATTATATTTTTAAATTCAGCATAGCTACACTTGAAAATTTCTGAGGGTTTCTACATATATTTAGCTTAGATCATGGGTGGCCAATCTTTTCAGCAGGGGGGGCATAATACATTTATTTGGATTACCCATATAGAATGGGCTGAAAAAAAAAATTTAATTACTTGTCCGAGTGGTGGGAAAGGGGCGAGAAAAGGATGGCTCACCCGATGCGGCGCGGCGGCGCGCGCAAACGTGCCTGCTCGGCTCCTTCTCCCGTTCCCACCGGGTTGGGGCTGCAGCACTCGCCGGAGACTATGGCGCGACCGCACTACCAGCCGCGGGGGTGCGCTCGACCGCGAACACGCGAAACGCGACGTTTGGCTCGGCGGGAGCGCACAGATACGCACGGCGTATTCAAAATGGTTTGGAGAAGCTCGCTGATTGTCTGTTTTCCGACGCGGGAGAGCACGGCTAATGTAACCCAAAGTGTAGAATCCGTATGATAAAACGTTTGATTTGTTGTCACAGTAGCGAAAGACTAGGTGGCATATGGATGGATAGACTTTATAGAATGACACTGATAAAAGTAATAGTTTCATTACAAGACTTATTATTTTGTGCTAACAGTGGTGGAGACAAATAACACCATATTAGCCTGGAGTCAACATTTTCCATTCTCCTCGGAGCCAAAGGCACACTTGCATTGTATTATTTTTTTTTTTATTAATAAAATAGTGTTGTGTTTTGAAGTGTAGTTCGCTTTCTATCTTCATGTTTTAGTCATGTTGATTCACACAGATATGTGTATTTCGAGACACGTGAATAGAGCTCTCGTCACTATATGTTTTGTATGGCGGAGAGAGTTCTAGTAACGTGTCTCCAACTAATTATATACAGACTATACAGTAGAGTCATGATAATCCGACTACCAAAAAACTACCCCTGTTCATACTCACGAAGCGTTCGGATTATAGTATGTTAGATTAGATAGACAAATTCAATAAAACAGCTGCATACTTTGAAAAAGTATATTGAGTGACCTTCTGAATCATAAAATACACAAAAACAGTTACTTAGTTATAAACTGATCTATTTTAGTCTGGCGGGTTCTATTGACAAATAAAAAGCCTTGTCCCTCAAATTACGTATAATCATCTTTTCGGATAACGAGAGGTCATATTCGTCAGCCCAGTCCAAGCAAGTGTTGAGTGCTGATATGGCTTGCGAGTGGGGTATTTTCTTGACATTTGGAGTAGGAGAATCGTCAATAAAATATAAAAGATTCGCCAGCGAGAGGGGGTCACTTGGCGCTGTTCGGATTATAGAGGCGTTCGGATTAGCCTGAGTACGGATTATCGAGGGTCTACTGTGTATAAAAAAAAAAAACCAAAAGCGTGACTGCAAAAAAACTTAACTGAAAAAAAAAAAATAAAAAATACAGTTAAATTGAGAACCTCCTCCTTTTTTTGAAGTCGGTTAAAAACAAGCTCTATAATGTACAGAATTTGATTGATGATTATTTTCACATGTTTATTTTTATATCGTAGCAGGTATGACAGAATCCTTGGAAGTAATTATGTTTACTTGAAATGTTTGGCTTTGTTTCAAGTTCGATTAAGGAGTTACATAGAAATGTTTGATAAGGTGACATAAATTTCGTAGTCAATACTAATATAAAGAGGTAAAGTTTCCAAGTTTTGATGTAGGAGGTAATCTCCGAAAATGCTCACGATTTAAAAAATTCTTTGACTAATAATTTAGAATGGACCTTCAGGATGGACATGGGCTGTGGCCAAAGCTAGTATATAATTAGGTAATGTCCACCTAAGGTTGAATTGACACGAACTTGGTTTAGTTAGATAATCACTTCAAGTGTGTTTGTTCATCGTAATGTGTTTATCTTTTGTTCACAATACAGATGAAAGTGTTTGATGTGTAATACATTTACGATTTGTATCATTATCAACTTCATTAGCGCATCTGGCACTGGCTGTGCCAGACGTACCGCTCCCGTTGTGTCGCTCTAACTGAAAATCGTATTCTGACTTTCTCCAATTTCGATCACCCTGATGCCTCGGTATTTATTTACGATGGCTTGATGTTATGTATGTCTTATAATAAACGACTGAAGATATGCAATTTCATTATAGTAAAAACGGCATATAAATCGGTTGAGCCGTTCTCGAGTTATGAACATGCATTATTAATATTCTTTATTGTATCATTAAAAAAAATATTTGAAAAATAGGCAAATTAATGCCATAATGCATTTGGTAACTAGCATACAGACGGCAGATGTTGCATTTTGCAGTGTCCTTGGGCACAGCCACCCATGCTGGTTCACAAAAAAAAAAACAATTTGGGTTTTAGAGCAGGCGAGTCGCTAGCTACATTATTAACTTGGCGCTTTTTGAAATGCAAGCAGCCATGAGGCGCTCGCTTCCCCGCGAGGGGCGGGGGCCACTGGGGCTCTCCTGCCGCCGGCACGCCCATCGCTCACTCTCTCACAATCGTAACCACTCTCTCAAGGTCGGTCCCCAGCTTCGCATAGAGACATAGTGCACCTTTAACACGTTCACACCGGGATGTACTACCACCGGTCGCACACTCGTAGGCGGTTCATGAGGCGGGGTGTACCACCAGTGGCGCACGACACCAGTACCTATATATAGTCTGTTTTTTTGGAAGACGGAGGAAAGTGACGTTAGGAGTGTTGCCAGTTTCTGGCAAATTTTTAATAGGCATGTAGTTGCTATCGATACTTTTATCGATTGATTAAATAATGAAATGCTATAAGCTCGAATATTTACCTAATTGTGGATTTAATTGACAACATATTAAGCTAAATCTAGTTAGAAAAATGTTAAGTTTAAGGCACAGGTACAGCATAATATGTGTGAAGGTTTGTCGTGTCGTGTAAAAGTCGATACTATTTTCATCGACTACAATCACTAGTGGTGCAAAGCGTGCAACGCTCCGTCTTCCAAAAAAACAGACTATAGTATTGAACCTTCTTTACCGCCAGAGATTAGACTTTTGTGTTATGTGCGCCCCGCCCTGGGGATCATTATCTGTTTTCTTAGTTTAGTACAGATTTCTGGTCAAACTATATCAAACAATAAAGCAGTATAAAAAAAAAACACCACGAGTGTGGGTATAATTTTATTGGGCAAAATTAATCCCGGTCTGAACGTGTTAATAAATCCTCGGTGGAAATGCCAAAAAGGGTCCGCTTAAATTAAAAGTTGATATTCGAGTTTAAACTGAATATTCGTATATACTTTGCTCCTTAACGGAGGTGACAGGCTCAAGTCCACTGCATTAGTCGGATGGTGGGACGTCGATGCCATCGGGGCGGCCTTTTGGAAAGGTATCGCACCTTTAATATGAGCTCAAAATCGAAAATCAATTTGGCTTTGCAATTTTGCTTTTCCACCGACGATTACGTTTTGTAGCGTTGAGGTTTTGCAAGTTGCACACTAGTTTGAGGGTGTGACCGCATCGCACTGACTGCATGATGCGATTTCTGACCGCGTGCGCCCACAGAGCTTTGAGATACAAGAACAAGACATTGCATTGTGTGGTTTTCGTTGAAACTCATGATTTTGAACTCCTGGCATGTACTGATATCCCATTGGTGAAAGTTGAAGTGTTAAAGCTAGTCGATTTCGGTTTGGTTGTATCAGTCGCGCAGTGCGTATCACACACTAGTGTGAGCGTAGAGTTTGAGATTAAATTATACACAGAACATTTCACGGCATTTTCATTTTTGTGATATTGAAAAAAAATTAAATAAACTCACCGTTCCAATCCAAACATGTATTGAGACTGACACTTTTTAGATAAAAATTTTTTTTAGTGAGAAAGTATTAATTTTCATCACCAGATTCACCCCGGAAATGTGATGGGCGCATCTTGTAAAACTGTTTACCTAATGCTACATTAAGGGAACAGGTTTTCCAGTTGTGTGTGAATTTATTGGTGTATTAAAATTAAATAATAACAAGTACAGGTCAGTTAACCAAAGCTGGCGCGTGCACAGTACTCACACCAATGCAATTGTACAAGTGCGAGTGAGACAGATCGGGGCATACGCATCACGAAAACCCGATCTGTCTCACTCGAACTTGCACAATTGCATTGGTGTGAGTACTGTGCACGCGCCAGCTTTGGTTAACAGAGCTGTAGTAATAATTACGTACAAATAAATGTCAATCTCTATTTCTATTGCAGAAATCGGATTTCGAGCAAACTGTGGAGCGGGCCTGCACGAAACTAAAGGAAACTGAATATCGTGGAAGCGCCTCACAAGTAGGTATGCAAAGGTCGCCTTTGGAACAAAGTTCGGATGCAGTTCGTAAGTACTGCGCTGCGTTCCCCGCTCTAAAGAAAGGCCACCAGTCTCCACTGCAGTACTTGCTACCTCCGCCCGCCTGGTGTCGCAAGCCGATACAGCACTCCGGCAACCGGGTCATCATGCAACAGCTGGATTCGGCTTTAGCGAGAGATTGGAACTTGAGAAGCAAGCGACTGGCCACCGGCAAGGAGCGGCGCAACTCGTACCACGGCCAGAAGAGGAGCAACTCCTCCAAGAAGAGGTGTCACAGCTACAGCAAGTCCTTAGAGAGCGAGGAGAACCTTCCCGAATGGGTGACGCACGAGGGCGTGTGGGATCTGGAGACGCAGGACCCCGTCAGGGAGTTCATCCGCGCGCTCGCCTTGGATGAGGGCTACGGCACCTGCGAGAACACGGTCACAGACGACGTGCGCATCCTCGCCCACGTCGAGATGAGGATCCACGAGAGTACCGTGCCCGACTGGGATGAGGACATGGACCTGGACGCCGAATGGGTGTTGGAGGAGGGACGGGGGCGGGCGCTGCGCGCGCCCTCGCCCACCGATGAAGAGTCCTACGCCAAATTCGAGGCCAAGTTCGACCGCAGCATCGAGGCTCTCTGGTCCAAAGACCAGGCCAATACTCCCGATGACGAGTGTCAGGAGCTGCCTATCGACTTCCAGGACCTGCTCGCCTCCCCCACCGACCGCGCTCCCTACCGCCCCTCCAACAAGTGCAGCCTCGTCTCGCTCTCCGAGAGCATCTGGTCCAACGACACCTTCAGCGCGTTCCTGGGCACCGCAGGAGCCTCCACAGTCACGCCCGGTGGCGGCGTCGACGTCCTGCACGATCGGTTCAAGCCGCTCAACCTGACCGACGCAAGGACCTCGCCCGAGGAGGAGCCCTTCTCCCTCTACAGCTACGAGGACGTGTACGACTCGGTGCCGTCGGTGGCGAGCGTGATGCGATCTCTCACCGCACTCAACCACAGCAAGAGTCGCAGCTCCTTCACCGAGGTGCTACCGCGCCGCCCCTCTGCCGCCGCTGACCCGCGCCGCATCGGTCCCCCGATCGAATGCGCACCGGAGCCGCCGGCGCGCCCTCCCGAACCGGAGGAGGACTTGCTCACATCGGCCCGCACGCACTTCCGCCCCATCGGCAAGGAGTCACTGGATGCGGTGGCGTCGCCGCCGCCCGCTGCGCGCTACGCCGACGGCGCGACGTTCGACATCTGCGGCGACCTCGACACAGTCGCTTACCGCCGCAGTCAGTCCGGATCCATCTTCGTCGATTCGAAAACGAGCGCTTCCGACAGGTACCTTGAGTACAGTCCGGATGGGCGCTGCGCCGATGCAGCCAGCGAAGTGGACGGAAAACTGAAGTTTTCTCTCAAGTTCCGCGTGCGGCAAAGCGAGAAGAGCGTGCAGACAGAGGAGAGGGCGGAGACGAGCGTGCGGTGCGAGGGGCGGGGCGGGCAGGAAGCGCGTGCGGATGGAGTGCGCTCGCGTTGGGGTGCGTGCGACGAGTGCTCGCGGCTCGCCGGCGCCAAGAAGATGCGCCAGAGCAACGCGGCGGCCGGGCTCAGCAGCATATGGAGCGAGGGGGGCGTGGGGCAGGGGCAGGACGGCTGGTGCGGCGCTTGCGCGGCGCGCGAGGCCCCGCCGCCCGCCGCTCGCCCGCCCCTCGGCGACGAGTGGTCGCGCGACTGGGAGGAGCTGCTGTCGGACATAAGCTACGCGCACGCGCGCTACGCGGCGGAGGCGGAGGAGGCGGCGGGCGGGGGCGGGGGCGGCAGCGCGGGCGGCGAGTGGTGGCGCGTGGATCGCAAGCGGCGGCACAGCGCGATGGTGTGGTGCGCGACGGGCGCGCGCGGCGGTCGCTGCCCGCACCCGCACGACGCACCCTTCCTGCACTGCTGCGCCGCCGACCGCCCGCTCACGCGCTGAGCTCCGCCCGCCGCCCTCGCGGACGTTCCCTGCGCTCCCACCGGCCTCACACTATTCTACCGACAAGTGAGAAGCCTCAATAGAGCGCTGTGCGGAGCGCGAGGAACGAACCGACCGTAAGTATATTTGTTCTCCCGGCTCCACCATAAGGTTAGCTCGCTCGGTCTAGGTTTAAGGCAGCGTAGAGTAAAACGACACATTTCCAGTCCTGTTATTGGTCTAGATTTCAAATGATGGTGCTAGCGTGCATTCTCTATGTTGAAAAAATTTCAATCGGTCGACTTCATTTGGTGTACTTTTGGGTATCAGTAAATTATATGATTGTTAACTTTACCATAATGGACGGACTCATAGTCGTATCGGTCACATTTGTGCCTTTCTACGTGTCCTGGGTTGTTCCTGGGAAGCTGCAATTTTTTATAGTAATTAGTATTGTAGCTTGAATGGTTTTGTTTGACTTCAGTTGGGCTAACTCGAGGGATATTTATACACCGGAATGTACTTTAATTCGACTACAGCTAAAGGAACTCGGGAGAGAAACGGATAATGAAATATCGTTTTATCGTGCGGTCGATCCTCGCTTTGCCTCCACTCAAAACTTCAAAAGAGAAAGTACTAGGAGAGCAGACGATACAGGACCGGAAATGATAACCTAGAATATTTCAGTTGACAGCGCAGGTTGAGTTGTGGGACGTTGCGTTCGGCCGCGCGAGGCCGCGTCGCCGCTTTGTAAATTTTACTTCTACCATCTTAAGGATCGTAGCCGACTAATGGCATAATTATTTTCCCGTGAAGTTAATCATCGTAGACACATATTCGTAAAACATATCTTATGTGTACGTAGATTCTTATCTTCTAATGTAGTATGTATGGATTAATATTATGTAATCCTTTTAGTTGAATTATTTCTTTGTAGCGTTTTCTATTATGGAATGCAGGTTTGTGTGAAATGCCCGCCGTCGTCTCTTCGCTCGCTTCTAATTGTGACAAGGCTCCACGAAAATAATTAGTCTTATTCTAGTGGAAGCCACATTACTTGTATTTGTATTATATGATCATAGCATCAGTTGTGTGCGAGAGCCGCAGAGGTGCAATCGGGCGGTCGACATTTCATAAGCAAGCCGGATGGACGGTCCCTAATATAATTATTACCACAACAGACGTCCACGAGTTGTTTTGAGAGAAAAGAAAATTGTTTACATGTAGAACGTCTAATATTTTTGTTAGTATTTTTTTTTGCTAGTATAATTTTTTGGTTATGTTTTCATCATCGAACGACGAGTCTTGCAAGTTTTTCGAAACGCTCCTGTTAAATTTGTTGTATTAAAAAAAAATATTTTTTTTCAAAATTTTAAATTGTCCATTTATTTGATGTGAATGAGATGCGCGTTTTTGGGGTTAGGTTTTATTTTTGGTAAAATTAAATATACAATAATGTTGGGCGGAGAGGTGTGTCCCGGTGTGGGACGTGCCTGTAACATTAGTTGTCGCACGACGATCGCGGCGGGGCGGACTGGGGCGAGCTCGCCGCGAATAGTGTTTAGTGCACTAGCAAGTGTGGGGGGGGGGGGGGCGCGACACACCCCACACACCCCGCACACACACCTCTATGCAATAATACTTAGTGGTAAGCTGTTTATTTTGCGGTGATATTACGTTGTATGACAGTTTGTCACTTGAAATAAAACACGCGGAACCCCCCTGTGTAATATGGGGGTACGTTATTATACCCGCTCGAGGTTCGCCGCCAACATTATTTAAATTTTCGTGCTGTAAATCAAATTGCTAGTTATTGCGACAGATGAAAAAAATAACCGTTGCATCAAAATGAGTTACTTTCGCTTAGCTTAAAAACAATGAAATCCTTATTGGAACGTTATAGGTAGGCACTTTCTGTACATATTTGTAAAGTATTTGCATACGGCAGAAATTTAAATAATGTTTTGTCACTCGACCGTGCGTAGGTGACTAACATTTTATTGTTAATTATTGTATATGTAACGATTCATATTAACATTAACTATGTACCTTAGGTTCTGTTACTGCTCTAAGTGACGTGCCGACATGCCCCGCTGTTAACTCGGGGCTAAATAATCAAAATGTATTATGTATGTTTCGTTTCCATCGTATCTGTTTAT
Organism: Nematopogon swammerdamellus; assembly: GCA_946902875.1. Taxonomy (NCBI): domain Eukaryota; kingdom Metazoa; phylum Arthropoda; class Insecta; order Lepidoptera; family Adelidae; genus Nematopogon; species Nematopogon swammerdamellus. The sequence goes on from OX336345.1 coordinate 19,898,444, forward strand.
TTCATTAAAAAAATATTTATATTTATTGAAAAAAAAAAAAAGGTTCTGATTATTTTGTGACTCAGTAGTGTCTGAAGAATGTTTTATGCAATAATAGAGCTAGAAGGAGTAGGAAGCGGAGTGCAGGGTGTGAGCTCTAAGCAGCCGCGCGGCGGAGCGACGGCCGCGTATGCATACAATCGAACCGAGTTATATTTGTCAGTTGTGTGAGTGGATGTACTGCATATTCTGTATTCTCGTCTCGTGTGTTTGATCCTTTGATTTTGGATTAAGAATATTTTAATCTTTGTAACAATGAAAAAAAAAATATTTTCAAAAAAATTCAATAAAAAAATCGTATGTATCTCGGGATCTATTCCGCGTCTGTCGAATGTGTCGTCGATGGCGTGGTATAGATTCTTATTGTTTTATCTATGGTTTCTACTTGTAATTCTAACATGCCCGCGTTAATCTTATTACAAATTGCACATTATTTGAAACGTTAAAGTCCGTTTGCAGGCCTCGCCTCGTTCGTAAAAATGTGTCGTCGCATTGTTCATGTTTGAACAAACTTCGTTTTAACTTCAGTCGTGTCCACACGCGCTACCTAAGCTTCGAGTGTGCCAAAGATACACGAAAGATGAAGAGTGTGCAAACGGGCTTTACAATTTATTATTGACGTTCATGCTTCATGTATTGCGTAAGGAATAATTTCTTGCGAGTTGTAATATTTTAAGCAATATTTGCGATTATAAGCAATGCTATAGCCACATGATGTGGTGGCTGTTCATAGATATTGCTTCAGCTTGTGCTGGGTGAAATGTATATTATAAAATGTCGTATTCTCAGTCGGCGCTTTACTTATGCAGAGAGAGAGAGAGCTGAGCAGAGGCAGAATTTTTTTATTATTTTTTAATATATATTTGTTACTGCAATCTGTCTGTGAGCCGACATTCATCAGTACTTGTGCATTTGAAATAGGTCTTGTATGGTAAGTGTCCATTGACAGTTCCATATACTTTATTCACAGTCTTACACTCTGTGATGAGATCTTGAGGTGCTCTTCTTTTCAATCTGTTGAAAACTTTCCTAGAAGCCATCAACTCGGTTGCCAGCTTGTTTGGGTGCCTTTCGACTCTTTTTTTTGTATGCCTCAGTTCTGGCTTTCGCTTCCTTCTTTACCGTTGGAATCTCAAGGTCCCGATGCAGCTGATTATTGGTGACATACCAAGGCAGAATAGTGTTTAAATTGTTTCTCAAGTCGCGTACAGAATATATTCGCAACGCAACAACGCTTGCAACACATTCCCAGTGTTTGGACGTCACTCCGCGCACGAACTGCAACACTGTGCGTCGACGATGCATTCGCGTTGTGTGCGGAGCGATCTGTCGATTGTTGTTTTTTTTTTCACAACAAACACAAAAGGCTTGCAGTGCGAGCGGAGTACGCGGCGAGGACGGGTTTGTGCGATTGTGGCAAACGAGACCGGGTACTCTCGGGAAACTCGTTAGAGTCGTAAAACGATTCGCTCGACGCGTCCAAATATGTGAACGTTGCCTTGAACGTTGCAAGTACTGTGCTTTATATTTTCCATGTTGTGATGTAGCTGCTAAAATCAGTTTCAAGACCCAGCCGGGTGTTGCACTCTTTCAGAAGCTGAGTTCGTTCATTGCGTTATGTCGTAATGCGAATTGCTGCACATTCGATCATTGGTCCCTTATCTTACCTTACTTGGTAGTAAGGTTGGACCCGCTCGGATTGGTAACAACGTGGTTAAATAACGGAGGTCGATACGGCTATGTAGAACAGTTCGTGTTCCCTGTCCAGTTCAGTGTAGCCGGACAGGATGCAAGGCTCTCCGGTAAGATTACCGTGTGATGAGTTAACATTGAGTATATAATAGTGTAGTCCAAAATGCTGGTCAGCTCTCTGTCTTTAAGTTGTGCCGAGAACGAATGTTGAGAATATTAAGAAAATGTTGATAAACATATTTTTCTATAGCAAAAATTGCTTTCATGTATCGGTTTGAAGAAATGTTTTAGTTTAGCAGCTTATCTACTGTAATGATTTTAACTGTAACAGATATTTATATTCATGATGTGCAACGTGTACAAACGCGTCTGTCTCACATTATATATTACTTATATATATATTTATATAGTTATGTATAATGTATCCGATAGCTAAGGAATAGTTCTTATTGACACTGCGAGGAGTTATAAAATTTAATTATGTAGACGGACTTGCTGAGCACTCGGCTTCGAGCTGCCGCATCGTTCAGACCACCGATGTCTGCACGTCCGTCGGTACGACTCGATTCCTCGACCATCTTGAGGAGAAAGTGCTTTCAGCACAAAGTTTGCATCGGACAAAACCGGGGGACCGACATCCGCACAATTTGCAATCTTAACCTTTAAATTCTGACACTCTTGTTGTTACATAAATGTAGATATGTGATCTCACAGACCTTTCACAAGTGATATAGTTTCTAAATGGGTTATATGTATTTTTTTTTATCTCTTAATTTAAAGTTCAAATTGAATTTTTTGCCATCGAGCGTACAATGGTAGTTTTCGTAACATAAACATGTCTCATAAAAGTGGACTAAAGTTCTGTCATATATCGAGTCTCTTTGTCAACTGTTATTGAAAGATATGTGACTAGAGAGGGTTCTCTCTAGAGTCACATCATCAACAGGGTTGTTGCAATACCTGAACTTGTAGCGCGTTCTGTGAGACCGCAGAGTCTGCGGTGGAAGGTTACCGCCGTCTTGCCGATTTGTGCCGGATGTCAGAGGGTTTTCGATGTCTCCAACGTTGGTCGATGGATCCTCGTTCGTTGCGAACTATAAACGCTCAGTCCCCGCAAACATCTGCGGCAAAAGCCACTTGACAACTTATAAAGTGGCGTTTCCCATCATCTCACTCGTGCTACTTTTGGCACGCACATTTCCCCCCTAAAACGCGCAGATGACAAAACGCTTTGTGGTGCGTCGATGCGTGAAGGCGTTGTACTCGGAGGCTCTTGGATTCAATGTCGGCTGGAAAAGCCTAAAGGCTGTTGCACACGAGGGATTTGTTATTGGATTTTAAAGATTATTATCTACATTGTATGCCAGAATGCATGCTCTACTCTGCTGGTGGAAACCGCGTGGAGTATATTGCATAGCTTACCTCCACTCTGGTTCCCACCGGCAGAGTTAGAGTACACGCATTATAAAAGTGTTGTTTCGTACAGTGTTAGCTCGAAGGAACTGTATTCTCCAATAAATCCATATTCATTGCTGAAACGTTTAATAAAATACAATCATGCAGCATATAATATCTCTCGTGTATATCGGTCTCTAAACCTTTCATAAACTAGTGATTTATTTAAAATTATACTGGACCAAAAGTTTGTGGTAAATTTTTATTAAAATAAACTGTTGTATGTTTACGAGAGCGCCTCGCGTCGACTCGAGCTGTCATCTGCGGTCAAGCGTGCACCTGACTGACGGAAGTCACTCGGTTGCATGCCAATCCCGTTAGCTACATCATCATTCTACATGCAGAATGCTGTTCTCATTGTCGTCAAGTCATTGTACCATGTGGTATGGGTATTTTTACATTGTTTTTTGTAGCGATTTAGCTTTGTCGAGTGCAGATTCATGAAGTTGCCTATACGTGATCCGCGGCTGCGACAGTCCGTGCAGGACCTACGATACCTATACGATAAATTCGTTGGACGATCGGGACGTGCACCAGGATTACTGGCCATATGGGTAAAGCGCCGTCATCAGGCAATGTTCTCGAAGAAATTAGTTTTTCCCTAAACTGTCTTCCGACAGTTTGAATATGGGTAAAATCTGCAGACTGGCGTTTATTAAAACATCAACTTTAAGAATCTCTTGCAGACTGTCCCAGCCGAAGGACTAGAAAATGTTATTAGATGGATTTAGCAATACAGTTTGTAGATTAGAAATTGTATCAATGATGGCGACATTAAAATTGTTAAAATGAAGTGACCTCTCACATTGTAGATCCGTTCATTTAATATTGTGATAGGAATGGAGGCGTGATCGCACCATGTATCGATTTAATTACAATGTAGAACTTTGTATCTTCCGGAGTGTAATGTTCTATGTAGAGATTTTGGTGTATCTGCAGTGACGACTTCGACACTGTCAGAAATGAGCTCCTTTCCTAAAGAGGCCAGTTGCCAATCTGACTCAAAATGTTGTTTGTTCGCGAATATTTGCAGAAATTGCATTATATATATTACTAACGTTAGTAATATATAAGATCTTTTTTACAGTGGATCTTTGAAGAAATTTTCAAAATGTCTCATAGTCAGGCAGTGTAGTTTTTTTAACATTATGGATCAAAAGTGTCCGTCTCCATTCCTATGCCTCTAATATAAACACTTTGTGACTTTTTTTTTATTGGTCAAAGTTCTTCCTTTAACCAGTCCTCACAAAGTTTCTCTCAGATATCTGTACAAGAGGCTATAAAGAAAATGAAAGAGTCAATACATTTTTACGTAGTCAGTTTATCTTTCAAATTGTTGGGCTCTTCGATCATACATAAGGTTAGTATGTATTCAGAAAGTTACCATTATTTCATTGTTTTCTATTGACTACGTGGTTCATATGAATGTTCACTGGTTCTTGCCACCTGTATGGAATTCTATTATCACCATTAAAACGGATTTCCCAATGTCGTCGTTTCATTGTGTTCTTACCTTCTTTCCTGTTCAAAGTTTGAGTATTAGCTGTCAAGAGAAATATAATATTATGTTTTAAATAAAACAGATGTAGTAGGTGTGTCGTCCGAGCTCCACAAGTGGCACTTTAAAACCAGGGCAAACGCCCCGCTTGAACATATACTAATCTCTTTTTTGCTCCAAACTTTTTTTTTATGGAAACTGACACGGTTGGCTACATCACCTACAACGTCCGTGATGTCAGCCCATACACCGGGTGAACTTGGTGCCACGTCAGTGCTTCCCTTCGGTCGTGCCGGCTACACTGAACTGGACGGAAAACACAAACTATTCACATAGCCGTTTCGACCGACCTTTCATTCAGTGCGGTGGTACCAACCCGGGCGGGTTAAACCCTACCACCTAGTAATATAAGAAGGGAGTCATACCTTAGTCGCCTTTTACGACATACACGGGGAGAGATGCAGTGGGGCTATTCTTTTAAAGTACCGGCCGCCCCACACGGTACATTTCGTTGGGCGATCGAACATATTGCCGGCTTGTAATATTGTGACGGTCAAGGTCTCGTGCCATTTGTAAACACCGAATGTCGTGTGGACAACGTATCTACTCCTTTATAAACATATATCATTGCTCAAAATCTTATTTGAATCTCAACTGCCATATCATCAATACTAATAATAAATCTGTAAGGGATGGTCATGGAGTAAGTTACTTTGTTTTATGAGATACTGAGTTTGTAGACTCTGTGTATGATACTAAAACTAAATTTACGATTTTTAGAAATCATTTCTGTATGTATGTATGTTCCACCATAACTCTTAAACCGATCATCTTAATTCGATGAAACTTCGTACCAATACATTTACCTACACGGGACACAGGATAGGCTAAATAAAATTCACTTCCGGCTACGCTAAGATGTGGCTCCCATACAAATCACATTGTTTCGCGCGCCGAAATATAGGTACGGTAGCGGGTTTACTTATTTTCTTCTTATTAAATGCGAATTTCACGCGAGCGAAGCCGCGGGCAAAAGCTAGTTGCAAAATAAGGAGGCTAAAAGTTCGACACGAAGATTTATAGTGCGATTATGGGAACTTGGCCGTACCAGCCTCGGTTTTGTTCTCCTCTAGTCCAGTATAGCCAGCAATCCAGGGAAGTCTCCGGTATGGCACCTACCTTCTCGGAGGTGATATTGGCTGGTCGGAGCATGAGCTTTAGCCCCTCCAACTCAGCCACCCATACCGGATAACTTAAAAAAAAACTGCCAACCGAGGCAATCAGGAACTATGTAGATACAGTCAGGGGCGTTTTTAGGATTCCGTACAGGGCGCTATTATTAAACCTACGACGTCTGTCCTACCTTGAAAGGATCTTTTGATTGAACTGTAATACTTAGATATTTTCACAAAATGCGATATGTATTATGGCGGGGCGGGTAGTAGCAAATAAAAAAAAAGGTGATGTGTCGTGCGTGACTCGTGGAACACCAGCCAGAAGCCAAGCTTATGCTTTGTATCCAATCCATTTAGGTATTAATTTAACACGAGTCAGTAAGCTTGGCTTACTGACTCGTGTAATTTAATTTCGATCGGAATAGCTCCATCTATGCGATATTCCTTTCAACTTATACAATAGGTCTACTCAGGGCCGGACCTACCATAGGATCAATAGAACCGGGCGCTCAATTGCTGAGGCGCATTATGCCGACCTAGTATCACTCTATCTATATTATTATAAGGCGGTCATCGTCGTCAGGGACGATGGCGACGCGGCCCTGCATTTTGCCCATCTGTTATCCATTCATACATTTTTTTATTTAACACCGCGCGCCGACCACTCTTCACCCAACACGTGTATGCGTAGCGGCGGCGGCGCGGCGGCGGCGGCGGCGGTGCAGTGCTTTCGCTGCGCGGTGGCAGTGCGCGATAGCCGTCTCTATTTGCTTGGATAAAGAGACGACAACGACGGTTATGGCTGCACGCATTGGCACAGATGCCTGGGGCGCTGGTGCAACGTGGAGCAGTCTCGCGCCCTCGCCGCCCTCCGCCTATACGTTTCTCACTCACACCTACGAACGTATGTATCCGTCAAACATAGAGCTATTTCGGGTGTTTGGAGCAACGAACCGCTTGCTAGATACCTCTCAGTCATCTCTACGAAATTCATATCTTCTATTCCACTTACTCGGTGCCCCTATCTGTATCAATTCACCAAACGACTTTGTCAACCACGTTATTATTTTAAGAAAAATAGACCTTAGCAGTTACGAAATTTGATGGAATTCGGTTTGCATTTTTCTTTACTCCTGAATATTAATTAATATATGGTATTTTTTGAAGAACTTTCGCGCGTTTTTTTTTCTTTTCGGACGCTGCTGGGTATATACATGTGCGTGCATCCAAAATAATGCAATTAGTGCGCATTTTGTTTTGGTCGGTGCTGGCTGGTGCTGGCTAGTGCTTTGTGCGTGCATGATGAGCTGGTGACACAGCTTTAGCTGGTGTGTGTGTTTAGTGCTGGGTGCTCCTGCCTGGGCCGGAGTGGTGGTGAGCGCTTAGTAGGTACCTTACCTACCATTGGTAAGGTGTATCATATTATTTTTCGCTACAAATTAAGAGGTGTGCGTCGCGTCATCCATCGCTACAGCCGGCGGCGGCGCTGCGCCGCACTGCCCAGAGCTCTTCGGCCGCGCCCGGCTACTATTCGATGCGGCTGCGATTGTGTTTTCAAACCATCCAGGAACCCACTCAAATAAACACACAAAATTTCAACCAAATCGGTCCAGCCGTTTAGGCGGAGTTAGGTGAAAAACACACGTACAGAAGAATTATACAGGCTGTTCGGCACATGGACCGACAAAATTGTTTTGTAGGTAAGTGGGGTCATTTGCAAGGTTTTGACCGATGACACCTTTTGTCTGGTGTCACGTGGTATAGAAATACGATTTTTTTTTTCTTTATTTTTGAAAATTACCAAAATCTCAGCTTTAACCCCTTGTAACTTTTTTGTTTATGATTATATCTGCACGAAATAACACTGCAATACTTGGTTTTACGATGTATCATTGTTCTAGTAAAAATATCATTTGATGAAGTTAATACCATGAAAAGGACTTATGACCTCCCAAAGTCCCAAACACGAGTAAAAATATGACAGAATCTTAATTTCTTAATTCATAAAAAAAACGGACAGCAATTGGGAGCTTCATTTTCATTTAAAAAGTTCGCTAGTTTATGCTCTTTCCAACGATATACCACATATCATACAAATCATTCACTATGTGGCCAAAATTGAGATGAAAATGAAGCTTTCAATTGTTGTCACTTTTTTTTTTAAATGAATTAAGAAATTAAGATTCTGTCATATTTTTACTCGTCTTTGGGACTTTGGGAGGTCATAAGTCCTTTTCATGGCATTAAATTTATCAAATGATATTTTTCCTAGAACAAGGATACATCGTAAAACCAAATACATTTTATTTCGTGCAGATATAATCATAAACAAAAAAGTTACAAGGGGTTAAAGCTGAGATTTTGGTAATTTTCAAAAAATAAAGAAAAAAAATCGTATCTCCATACCACGTGACACCAGACAAAGGTGTTATAGGTCAAAACCTGGCAAATGACCCCACTTACCTACAAAAAAAATTTGTCGGTCCATGTGCCGAACACCCTGTATATAAGGATATATTATATATAATATAGAATAGAGAAACTGTGTAGGTAGAAGTTATTTTCACGAATAGGTCATATTTTATGACATGTCAAATGCTAATAAGAACGTACAAAGGGCGCCAATTTTTTTTTCTGCACCGGGCGCGGAAAAACCTAGGACCGTGCCTGGGTCTACTTCAAAAGACTCATAGATGGTGCTGGGCAGGGCAGCGCAGCCATCGCGCTGCCCTGCCAATGAGGAGCGTTGCATTGCAACTTCCGTTCGTACTTTCGTGATATGGTTGCAGGTCCACATCCCAAACAACGACATTCTACTTTCTGGACGGGCCCTCGTTATACATTTTACCGGTAGAAAGAGAATCTCTCTCACAGATGCACACTAAGCTAAAATTTTACACACACACGTAACATAGGCTAGAATAAGACGTGCAGATGCAAACTCCGTGAACGGAAAAGGGATAGTGCGATTGGAGTTATTCTATATATTGCCAATATTTAAAACAGCGTAAGTGCGCGAGCGCCTCATACATCACGTTACGTTTCCGCTCTGAGAACGTCGATAGAGTAAGACGGTTAAATGGCAATTTGATACGTGTAAGAGAGACAACGCTTGTACATTCCAAATTAGAATTCGTATACTTGAACTGTGTACGTCGCGGCTTGGGTGGTCGCCTTTATATTCATATAAAGACTTGTGTCATGCGTTACAAGATAGGTTTAGAACCCTGCATGTCGCCACTGCATGTTCTCAGTGACTGACTCTCGTATGCTCTCGTCTCGAACCGAGTAACGTATAGCCGTATAGCTATCCTTTTCACGCTCATATTTTGTGTATGCGAATGCATTATCTATCTCTCTCTTTTACGGACGGACGGATACAAAAACGTGACATGCCTGAGCGGCGCAGTGCGGCGGACTGACTGCTCGCGAAAGAGGGTGCGCTGTATTCTCACAAATAGCGCGCCTCAAGTCGGTGCGTTATAAAGTTATAATATAAGCCACTTCCCGACACTTTTTAATTCGTTGATCCCAAAAAAGTTAAAAAGAGAGAAAGAGTGTTAAAAAGATTTGCTTCATAAATACAAAAAATAAAAAATTATGGGGTTCCACAGGTTTAGTTGGCATCGAACACGGCTCAAATAAAATGTTGTACAACTTTTTAAAGCGGTCCGAATGTTCATTCTCTTCGTTAGACACCTTAGATGACCACATATCGCGCTTGTTATAAAAAAAAACATTTGCCGCCCTGGCCCGTGGCCCAATCGAACCATAGGTAATACGTTTGCTTGCAATAGAAGATTACGAATTTAAAAATCCCCGACAAATCATAAGCCCTCAAAAAGTAACAAGAATTCTCAAAAAGTAAAACATAATTTCCTCTTAGTTGATTAAAGGCGTCGGGGATCGAGTTTAATTTTTTTACTTATCTATCTAACCTCATCTAAAACGGCCCATCCGTTTGGGAGCTACGATATCCCACAGACAGACAGAGGCGTCAAACTTATAACACGCTTTTGCGTCGGGTGTTAAAAACTTCATATAGGTACCTAATTGCGAAGTTACCTAGCTTTTCATACTGGCAGTAAAACTAGTTTTTTTTTATAGAACCTGACATCACCTAATGATGTCAGCGCATATCTTGATGAGCTAGGTGCCATGCCGCTGCTTCCCTTTAGTCGCTATACTGAACTGGACGGAAAACAGGAACTATTTACACAGCCGCCAACTAATTTGATCTAAATGAATAGCGAGACATTTCAGACAGGATTTCTTAGTTTTACCTCAAACTTACAACCTTCTTGAAGTCAACCTCAGGCAAGTTTTAAAGGGGGCGTTGCATAACCAAACATTTTGCAGGGCTTTGCAGCCTCAAATGATGTCCACTCCAGTCTCCAGCACAAACAGTCCACCAAGACTCGCTCTCATTAGGTCCAGCTAGATCAGAAGCCCGATAACCGGGAAAGGGCCGAAGACACGCAGTGTAGTCGGCCACTTGTCTGTACCCATGGAAATTAATACCCAGGAACGTTGTTGTCATACGTTGCATACATTTTACCTACCGATATTTGGCTGGCATGAATACCTTTAGCTGCAGACAAAAGTTACGTCAGTAAACAAGGTGTGAGAAAGACAGAATCGGTTAAAATTAAAGTTGGCAGTGGTTTGCCTTTCATCAATTGTTTCAAGTGAACCAGTAGGTTCCTTCCTTTAGTTTACTAGATGGTAGAGTTCAACCCGTTCACTTTAGTTTACAGGAGTCCGACCACCTCCACTGCACTGAATGGATATCAGCCGAAATGAAAATACTTAGTTCGCGTTTTTACGCCCTTCAGTGCAGCCGGCACGACCAAGACGCAAGTGAAGCACAGACATGGCGCCTAGTTCAGCAGGGTGCGAAGGGTTGACATAATTTGTAGTAGCGAAGCGACGACGACGACGACGCGGCGCGAGGCGGCGGCGTAGGCAGCCATTGTGATTTCGTTCTTGTGCTCTTTCTGATGTTGATGCCTCGTCTATATATGTATTCCCGTCGCGTCGCCTGTGCCGTCGCGCGTGCCTACACGGCTAAATAATTACCTATTGTCTTAAACGTCGCATAAACCGCGCCCCCTATAGTTCGCTGCGGGAGATGCTGCCGATAAATTCGGAGGATCTTGCTTGCGTTATTTTCACCGAAACCAACTCATTAGTGCTTTATATAGGTACCTTATAAAAAACTTTATACTCTGCTCGGCCAGTGTTGACAGTGAGTGACTCATCGGAAATAATGAGCGTTTACATAGAGGCAAATTCTCTGAACCGGTCCGAACAGAATTCACTTTTGTTATCAGAGTTAATCCTTTGAAAAATATGTTAGGTAATAAAATTTGTAAAGAAATAAAGTAGAAATGAAAAAATCCTCAAATAAAATGAAAAAAAAACGAGATTATTCTGGGAAATTGTCTATACTTCAGATAGAATATATTATAACTACTCTGGCAACAATGGTTATAAATTACGGTAAGAACAATTGCATGTGTCCGTGTCGAGTGACTGTCCAAATGAAGACTGAGCTATGTGAACGCTCATTCACCCCCTCGCCTCGGTGCGGTGGTTGGGAGGCGCGGTAATCTGCAATGAGTCCCTGTCAACACTGGCGGAACAGAGTATTAGTCTAGGCAAATGTTGATTGAATAAGTCGTCTCCTTCACGATTTTCGTAGCCATCTCTTCTATATACCTACGACAGGTATTGATGTGTTCGTCTTGGTCTCTTGTATACCTACCGAACTGCCTGTCGTAAAGCGGAAAAGTGGGAACTTTGGTAGCTTTGACGTCACAAAGATGGCGCCGACAGTTATAGATTTTTGCACAAATCTCGAGTTCTGTTTCATCAAATTGATTGTGTGAGGTGTTGTTGGAAAGCTAATTAAATGTTCTATGATTGCTTCTTTGAGGCATATTGCGTAAATGTAGTGGTTATAAAAATATTTGAAAAGAGTTGATTTTTTTACCTTATGTGTTTGCATATTTTCCAGTATAACTCAACAAACAGAACCTTTAGCGTAATTTATGCCATTACATAAATTATAAAAGACTTCTTTAGCTTACCAAAAATGTCAGTTGTGTCACCACATTCAACAGAAAAACCACTAAAACGACACCTACTTAGTATTGATTACGTCGAAATAAATGCGAGAAAATTATACAAATATACGAATATTGTATTGTATTGATTTATTTATCGCAATGTAAAATTTCACACACATATAAAAATGATGTTTAGGTACATGTTAGTCATTTACATTACTCGTCAAAATCGTCAATATGTGCCTAGGTCATAAATAAATAAAACACAAAAAAAAAAGAAACATTTATCGCTTAAATTTTTTTAACATCATTCATTACATAGTTAACCAATTTTGAATTATAATATCGTTAATCGAATGAAAATGTTATTAGTAAAACTTTAAACTGACGATATTGCACTTGGTTGTTAAAATAATAAAATAATTTGATTTGATTGCTCCACTGCTCGACACGAGCCTCCCTTATTATTATGAGAATTATTTTACACTGTCACTGTTACTGCCACGTCCCCTATTTGTTCCATCTAATCCGTCCATTTGTCCCCTCCATCGACGAATCCCCTCTCATTCTCAAAAATCCCCCCTACAGTCATGAATGCATTTGCCACGCGACTAAAGTCTAGTTCACATTAGTAGAGTTAGCGGTAGAGTTAGTAGGGCGAGTACTAAATATATATACCCCTCACTCTACAATGTAGACGCAATCGGTAGAGTAGAGTATTAGATTTTGGTAGAGTAGAGTGGATAGCACGGTGGTAGAGTAGCTCTACTACTTTTTTCCCCTACCACCCGCCTAGGCGCCTACTCTACTCTACCGGCCACTCGGCCGCGTGTGGAGACGTTTTGACTAAAACGTATCTTCTCAATGTTATCAGGAGTCATCCACAAACACAATTTAAACTTTAAACTATCGTGCATCTTCTTCACCGAGTTCTCTCAAAAGGAGTGCAGACGCTCTGTGCGTTTCTCTTCTTTTGATACAACCTCGAGTCCATATTCGTTCCTTTTGTTCTGTTCTTCTTCGAGAGCTAAAGTAATTTCCCCCAGCAAAACACCAGAGAGATTTATTAAAGAGTGTCTAACTGCAGAACGACGGCGGGCGATGCTCATTGTAGTGCTTTTATCTTATACTGCCTACTCTACTCTACCACCCTAATTTTGCGTGTGGACGGCTACTCTACCACCGAAAGCAGTAGAGTAGAGTTAGTAGGGCAAAATAGTAGGTAGTCCACTCTACCGCTAACTCTACTAATGTGAACTAGGCTTAAAACACGCCTGCTGCATTAATGTACTTTACGCGCGTGTTTTGTTTGACTTCCTTACAGAGTAAAATACGTGACGTGACTTCCCGGATCGTTTCTCAACCTATAATATGTATGATTGAGGGAGGTGATGGCTGATGGCCCCGTCCCGGTGTGGTGCTCGTGAACGGGTGCTATTTTTGGAGACTGGCCTGTTTCATGTGGCGGTATGGTGGGTATATAACTTCATAGAATATCATATTAAAAAATATTCACTTTGCCATGAATTGCTGCATCTGTCATACATAAATCGTATTTATTTAGGTACTTAGTGGTAAAAAAAATGTCAGTGAAGTTTCTTGTCAGTTCTTCTTCGCTGTGATAATCGAACTGGCGGAATGTTATGTTACAATGTAAAATATGACAAATCTGAGCGCAGTGTACTGCCAAGAGAGGCTAAATAAACAATAAACAATGGAATTAGGGCACAGACGAGCATAGTTTTCAATATTTTCTAATTTGAGAGAAGCAAGCAGGCAACTTTATGATTTACTAATCCTAAAGTTATTTATGCAAGTACCTACTCATAGGATAGGAGTGTGGTGATAGGAGTGCATGCTGTGCTAGGGTTGCCAACAAAAAAAAATTCGTATTCCTGACTTAAAGTATTATTTAAGTATTATATTATTGAAAAGTATTATTTACTTCTAGGTACTATACATCCACAGAAAGACTTCCAAAGAAAGGCTATGTGCTACTAGCAATTCTCTTTAATAGCATTATGAGATTGGCTTGCTTCCCAGAAATATGGAGGGTCTCTCACATAACTATGGTCCCAAAACCAGGTGTCATCATACAGACCAATAAGCCTTTTACCAGTAATATCGAAAGTGCTTGAAGTTGTACTCTTGAGAAGATTGAGCCCAATTATGAAATCTGCTAACATTATCCCAAATCATCAGTTTGGATTCAGACCACAGCACGGATCAGTTGAGAAAGTACACAGGATCACTGATAAGGTGCACAGATGATTCGAGGCCAAACAGTACTGCTCAGCCGTTTTTCTTGATGTACAACAGGCCTTCGACAGAGTGTGGCATAAAGGTCTGTTGTATAAACTTAAAAAACTCTTACCACACGCAATATACCAAGTCCTGAGATCCTACCTGGAAAACCGAATCTTTCAAGTGAAAGTTGGAGAAGACTACTCTGGCTTCCTCGACATTCTAGCAGGGGTTCCGCAGGCCGCAGGGATCTTTGCTGGGTCCGATTCTATACACCATTTTTACGGCAGATATGCCTGAGACTGACAATGTGACATCAGCCACTTACGCAGACGACATGGCGGCCCTTGCTAGCCATTCTAGCGTAGCAATGGCGTCCAGTATACTCCATCTACCCTGGACAAAGTGGACATATGGCTTCAAAAATGGCGGATCCGAGTCAGCGCACCTAAGTCTCACCACGTCACATTTTGACTTCGAGTCGGCTGTCCTCCTGTGAAACTTGAAAGCGAAACCCTACCACACACTAGCTCCGTGCGTTATCTAGGAATGCACTTAGATAGGAGGCAGACATTTAAAGAGCACATCAGGTGCAAAAGACAGGAACTGAACCTACGGCTTATCAAACTGCACTGGCTGATCGGCAGAGCCTCTAAACTGAGCACATCCAACAAACTCCTCATCTACAAAGCGGTCATCAAGCCGGTGTGGACATATGGCATACAGTTGTGGGGCACTGCAAGCAACAGTAACATTGAGATCTTTCAGAGATTCCAAAACAAAGTTCTTCGAAACATATCAAACGCACCATGGATCTCTAAAAACTATGACATACACGAGCATCTCAAAGTGCCGAGCATAAAAGCTGAGATCCAGTCGAATTGTACCAGATACAAGACGAGGCTAAAAAATCACCCAAATATTCTGGTCACGGCACTCCTGGACCACACCGGCCCTAGCAGGCTGAAACGACCCCAAGTGTTGACCCTAGATCTTCGACACTAACAACCAAAAGGGAGAGCCGTCAATGGATGGCCCACCTCAAACGCCATACTCCAAACAACAATTAATCTGCTTATGGTAGAGTTCCGATGGCAGATGGCTAAACCAGAAAAATAAGGTACTATACATTTGAAACATATATTTTTTCGTGCTCTTTGCACATTCCAGCAGTGACGAGGTACTTTTGATATGATGCACTACATTAAATTACCTACCTACCGAGACTTTCTTCGAAAAAACGTGAAATCTAAAAAAAGTGTTATTATTAGGTACTTATTATTTTTTGTTTATGGGAACTGACTCGGTTGGCTACATCACCTACGACATCCATGATGTCAGCCCCTAACACCGGGTGAACTAGGTGCCATTTCAGTGCTTCTCTTCATTTCATGTACAAAATATAATTTATAAAAATAATCTAGAAAAACTCATCCGGATAAAAAATCGTACCTACTGAATAAAATCGTTCAATGTAATACATTCAGACAAGAACACTTTATAGGCATTACTGGCATACATGGATGCTGGCATAACACTACTTCCGAAAGGAACATGGTGTGGCTTCATCATAAATATGGCAGCTGATGGATGGAGTTTCACGTCCCTGCAAACAGGGCCGATATCGGGGGTAGCGTTGTCAGTTGTTGGTATTCACACATATTTTAACGCCCATGTACCGCCGCCGTCTCTCTTGAGGTCGTACTTTAAATTACAAATTTAAAAAACCCCCGACTCTTAAAAAGTCAAAAATAATTTTCGTTTACTTACTTAAAGGAGTCGGTAGACCGCTAAGTAAATTCCCGCGCAACTTTTGAGTCTTTATATTTAATTTACTTAGCGGTCCCCCGACTCCTTTAAGTAAGTAAACGAAAATTATTTTTGACTTTTTAAGAGTCGGGGGTTTTTTAAATTTGTAATTTAACTTTTATTTCAAGCTTTTTAAAAAAAACCGCATGCAAATCGGTCCACTTTTTAAGAGAATTTTTTTTTTATTACTTAATTACTTTATTACTTGATTACAAACATAGCTAAGAACCATCCCGATTAAACAGGCTTCCTAATAAAAAAAACCGCATCCAAATCGGTACATCCGTTTGGGAGCTACGATGCCACAGACAGACACACACACACACACACACACACACTCACACACACACACGTCAAACTTATAACACCCCTCCGTTTTTTTCGTCGGGGGTTAAAAAATAGAGAAAAAACACTAATAGACGCTTGCCTTCGGTCGCTCGCCTGTTGTAAATAAATTGTAGCCAGTAATGAAGTTATGGTATTTTTAATGCACCTTATGGTACAGGACATGAAAAGGTGGTAGACTACCATAAATCTGGTAGGTATGTCTGGTAACGCTATAGTATAGATAGACGATATCGGCCCGGCTTGCAGGGACGTGAATAGGCCGATCGATAGATAACTTTAGAGATGAATCATCACTAATCATCACAGGCAGGATCTTTCATGCAGTTTCAGTTGTCGACAGAATATTGCACAAACAGCGCGGTGGGAGTTGTTGTTGTTGTTTAATTGATCATGCATATGGCAGTAAAACTGCACTCGAACTTATGAGAATGTGTGCTATCCGGTTCGATTACGCCCAAGATGAAGAACCGGTAAGAAACTTCGTATAGGGGTTTTTTTTCATACATAATATTACAACAAGTACATATTTAGTGACTAGCCACATATTAACATCGCCTACATTCTATCGAAAACACAGCTTGAGAGCAAGATTAACAATTTTACTAAGAGTTCTGACTACAAAGACTTATTAATTATGTATATCAGGCGAAGATATCAGGTGTAAAGAGCCTTTGTCAAAGTACGTGGGTACCTCAATTGGGTAGGGTTTATCCAACCCACCTGTACTCAGCACTGCAATGTGTAGGTAGGATTAATTCGCAATAACAAAACGAGTGCTAATCGTGGTATCAATCTCTGCCATCTTACAATGAACTTAGCTTAGCGGTCTCCGTGGGCGCCGCCCCGCCGCCGCCCCGCCGCCGCCGCGTCGCCTCCTCCGCCGCGCGGCGCGCGTCCCACGACGGATTTTGAAACAATGCTTGTTTATTAAAACTACTATCAGTAAACTGACTAGGCAAAGCTACTCAGTCGTAATCATCGGTATTAGGAAATACGTGCACATATACGTTCGTAATGGTTTCACTAAATCCAATGATCAAACTTAGGTAATTTTCAACTTAATTATTTTTTCATTTAATCCGGTATGGGTGTCTGAGTCGGAGGGTCAAAACGCATGCTCCGACCAGCCAATATCACCTCCGAGAAGGTAGGTGCCATACCGGAGACTTCCCTGGATTGCTGGCTAATACTGTACTAGAGAACACAATCGAGGCTGCTATGCGGCCATCTTACATCCTCCAGTACCAACAACCCAGTCGGCTACAATTTGAGCCTACCACCTAGTAAGGGGCAAGGGAAGGGACCTACAGTTTTACACCGGTTCCAAATGGTGAAGCAGCAGGTGTATTGAGGGTATGCACGTAATTTTATTCGTTAGAAAAAACTCATTGGTAACACGCCGACCGGATTCGAACCTCGGACTTCTCGCATGAGTTTATTTCCACGAGATTGTCGAGATTGTTGATATGGTACCAACATCAGATCAGAAAGTAGGTACCAACATAACGGGAGGAAACCGTTTTTTTTTTTTTTTTTTTTTTTTATGTAATCCGGTATGGGTGGCTGAGTCGGAGGGGCCAAAGCACATGCTCTAACCAGCCAATATCACCTCCGAGAAGGTAGGTGCCATACCGGAGACTTCCCTGGATTGCTGGCTATACTGGACTAGAGGAGAACACAACCGAGGTTGCTTGCGGCCATCTTACATCCAGTACGGTGGTACCAACCCAGTCGGCTACAATTTGAGCCTACCACCTAGTAAGGGGCAAGGGAAGGGAATTTTTTAAATGTAAGTTAATATAAATCACCGATCGACGGAGTTCCGTTCAGGAAATATCTTGAGGGCTTTTTGACTTGACGTGCTAAAGGGCGACGAGCCGCCCGTCACCTGAGCACGATCCTTTCGCAGTTATAGGTGCATCCAGTACTTTAGTTAGATGGGTTGCCTTCATGCGTTACCTTGCTGTTTTATAGTTGTCATGTCATAGATTATACTAGATTTTGCCCGCGGCTTCGCTCGCGTGAAATTCATATTTAAAAAGAAGAAAGTAAGCAAGCCCCCCAGCGCACCTTTATTTCGGCGCGCGGAAAAAATCGGTATGTATGAGAGCCGCATCTTAGCGTAACCGTAACTGAATTTTATTCAGCGTATCCTGTGTCACGTTATAGTTGAATGTGCGTGTACTAAGTTTAATCGAATTCGGATTGTATTGTATTGTATTGTTTATTGATCATTCATATGGCAGTTAGACTGCTCTCGAACTTGTCACAATTTGTTATATCCGGTTCGATTACACCCACGAAGAAGAACCGGCAAGAAACTTCGCAGGGTATTTTTTTAAACATATTTTTACAAGTATTTAGTGACTAGCCACATAATAACACCGCCCATAGTCTATCTAAAACACAGCTTGAGAGCAAGATTAACAATTTTGCTGAGAGTTTAAGTTTAATTAATTAAGTGAATCAGGTGTAAAGAGCCTTTGTCAAACTTTGATACGTAATTTTTTAGTTTTAGTATCATACATAGAGTCTACAAACTCAGTATCTCATTCATATAAAAACAAAGTAACTTACTCCATGACCATCGCTTGCAGATTTATTATTAGTATTGATTGATGAATCGAAATACAAAAAAACAAAATGTTTCGTGTGACGATACTCGTATGTGGAATCCATCCACATTTAAACCTGAGTCGTAAAGACTCAGGTTTAAATGTAGACTAGCAGACGTAAAGTCTGCTAGTCTTTGCAAATTCTACGCCAAGGAACAAGCTCCTCCTAATCTGGCGAGAAATCTCTCAAAACGCCGACAGCACAACGTATTGCGAATCGTAACACCGCATGTTCATCGCACACTTAATTAACCGTTAAATTATCGTTTACCGAAACGAATTAGAAGCCCGGAGTATTTTAATAACACGCTGTCAACATGTTTAAATGCACTCTCGGGAACGAACGCTCCGAACGGGATAGGATTCTAATCCTCGGTGATATTAATGCCGGTAGACGGCATTGCAGGAAATATCTTGACTTGAGGTTTGACTTGATGATGTGCTAAAGGGTGACTGGATAGCCAACCCTCACCTTGACACGGTCCTTTCACAGTACTTAGGTGCAAGCAGTACTAAAGTACTGCTGAGCGCTACCTTCATGCCATGTTCGCTTGTCCTAATATTTTTCTCTGTTGCAATTTACCCAAGTCTGATAGAGCAACTAGATTACCTACTCTGCTTACCCTGTTTGTCGGGATAAATCATGATGGTATGTGAGCACCATGACACCCACAAGGTGCCTACCGACGTCGGACGCCCATAGACATTCGGTCGTATGCGGGGGTTGCGAATGCCATGCCGGCCTGACAGCTGCCCGTTCACGCCTCGCTTAAAGGACCTGAGACTGTACTTGGGGGGAAATATGTGGTTAGGGAGAGCTTTCCAGAGTTTAACAGTTCTGTGGAGTAAAGATCTGCAGAACCGGTTGGTACGCATCAGCGCTAAGTCTTAACGTGTATCTAGTTATGCGATCCCTGCCCAGTGCGCGTTGTGCGGAGGTGGAAAGAGGACGGCGGGATCACGTCAAACAGCTCCTACGTGTACTCCACATGGGATAAGCGATAGAACACACTTGAGCACCGACATCCCTACGGAGTTGTAGTGGTTCTAGATCGCGGGTCACCTCGGGGTCATCCACTAGTCGCTCGGCTCGACGCTGGATAGAGTCCAGAGGCGCATGCTGATATTTAGCAGCGACATTCTACAAGTGCGAGCAGTGATCCAAGCAGGACCTGATCTGCGATTTATACAGTACCTAATCTGCATAATGTTTATGTGCTTGATTGGCACCCAGCAAAGATTTGACGCTCGGTTTCATTCATGATTTCATTAGTGTGTTTGTGACTTGTTTGATTGAGATTTTGATTGTGACCAAAGAATATAGAAGGAGAGAAGATGTGTCATGAATGCCACCTCGTATCGGAACCGCAGTCGCCGGTTTTCGAACGCACACAATCACAATTAACATATACGAACGCACGAACACATTCGCACTAGCGGGTTTTGGCCAATCCAAAGCGCCGCATCCACGAGCGCTCACGCACACATCGATCGTTTATTTGGTGAAATGTGACCATATTAACGTGACGCGGACACACCTCCTATCTACCCTATCCCCTCTCATATACCCTCCTTCCATAATCTTTGGTGACTACCGATAGAATAAAAAAAGTCGTATCGCA
Source organism: Nematopogon swammerdamellus (assembly GCA_946902875.1). Lineage (NCBI taxonomy): Eukaryota > Metazoa > Arthropoda > Insecta > Lepidoptera > Adelidae > Nematopogon > Nematopogon swammerdamellus. The sequence continues at coordinate 19,919,012 of OX336345.1, forward strand.
ACAGCCTGATATTCCTCTGAAGCCATGGTTCTCCAAAGCAGTGGCGGCTGGTGACTTCAGTGACCGGTAGTGCGCTAAGTACCTACCTAGGTACTTAAATACCAAATTTCCCAACACATTCCCGTCATGTTATTTTAAGATTGGGACTTCCGAATTTTTTAAACGCCAGCGTTTTATTATGTACGTACCTACTATGAATATTCTCAAGACACTCAATGAGTTGCAAAAAACAAGAAAAAAAATCCAAACAATTTTTTTAACTCATTTTTAGTACCTTTATGAACACACCCATACACTAACTGCAGCTTTCAAAAAGAAAACAGTAGTAATGTCCCAAAAATACTTCAAAAAATATATTAAAATAAAAACATTTGAAGAGTAGGAATTGAACCCGGGATCACCTGATTGTAAAGCCTTACCTTTAACCAACAACAAATATCGGCACCACTTAATTCCAGTATCACGTGACAGAAAGCACAAAACCTAACCATATCCCATTTTAAATATTCGCGCGCTAACGGGTATGTGACATCACATGACAGCGCGCTGACTCTAGGCAGACGGACTTGTGCAAAACGAATCGCTCGCGACGTGTCGCACGCGCGGCTATTCACGATATAGCGTCCTTGTTTGGCGCTCGTGCGCCGCACGCAGAACTCCATTTCGGCCCATACTGTTTCTATGAAGTATCTTTTGTCTCACGCGCCAGCGGTGTTTTGCCGATCCCCATACATTCAATATAGGAGACCCGCGTGCGTTACTCGATTCCGCAGGGGGCGCGCGTTTAAACGCAAAAAATGCCTTGTGATCTATAAAATAAGGTCGAATTCACATTCGTATTTATTTGGAGTACGATCATTATGGTTCTAATGTAGGTATGTTGTAAGATTTTATTTATTTTGAGTGAAGTGAAGACTTCTCGTGGTATGGTAGTGCGGCGCACGAGCGCACTTTAGGACCAGCCGCCAGTGCTCCAAAGCGAAGCTCTTGGATAAAAAAAGCTGCTCCATCATCTCTAGAATAAGACTTGGCCACTGCTGCTCTGCTTTTCAGTATTCCTTAACAAACTGAGAATAAGGGACTCCTCACTGTGTGAATGTGGTCTGGCAGAGGGAGATCTGGACCACATTTTTTTCCTGCCCATAATTTTTTTTTATGTTATCCGGTATGGGTAGCTGAGTCCGAGGGGCCAAAGCGCATGCTCCGACCAGCCAATATCACCTCCGAGAAGGTAGGTGCCTTACCGGAGACTTCCCTGGATTGCTGGCTATACTGGACTAGAGGAGAACACAGCCGAGGCTGCTATGCGGCCATCTTACATCCAGTACGGTGGTACCAACCCAGTCGGCTACAATTTGAGCCTACCACTTAGTAAGGGGCAAGGAAAGGGACCTACAGTTTTACACCGGTTCCGAACGGTGAAGCAGTAGGTGTAGGTATGCACGTAAATTTTTTCGTAAGAAAAACCTCATTGGTACACTCCGACCGAATTCGAACCTCGGACCTTTCGCATGAGAAGCCGATGACCAAACCACTCGGCCACCCTCCGCTTAAAACCCAATTAATTAATTACTTACCCATATATCCCATCACTCTACTCTATGCTCCCAGAATCCAAAACCCCTCTTCCAGCCAATATGACTTATCTACGTACCCTTCCTTCCCCACTCACTATCTCATTGTTGGCCCATTTTATAAAATCTAAAAACATTCATTTGTGATTATCTCTTTTTATTACAAATTTTGTTATATCTTATTATACCACTTGTATATTTGTTTGTGTTGTCTATGTGTGTTGGTGTATCTTTACATTCACAGGTCTCACGCCTATAAAAAAAAATGACACTAAACGACCACTCCAACATGTTTCTCTTGGACTCGACACTGGCACTGGCGGAATTGGCTACGATTCAGAGGCCAATAATAAAAATAGAATAGAATGAAAAGTCGTCATGTCTGCGGAGTTCTGGTGAAACTACCCATCACGCAGCATGCCCACGACTTCCTACGGTTGTGCGACGCAATAAGGTACGTGCAGTGCTCGTGTAGTATCTACGAGATAATCTTTTAGACGGCAGACAGATGAGTCACGATCGAGCCGAAGATATTTCAAATAGACTTTCTTTAGCTTTTGCGCTTTTGCGGTGGGCGTCTTCATCGGTACATTTGTATGATGATTTATGATTTAAAGTGTGAAAGTTAGGCCCTTTTCAAGGTAAGGTCCCCTGAGCACTGTTGTCACAGTCGACGTAGGAAGATCAATTGTGATCTCTCAAAAGTTGAGAGCTCACCCCCAAGTCCGTTTTCCGCTATGAACCGAGTTGTATAGTCTTGGGGTTGTTTGAGTGCCTGTATTTGGCGTGGGTTAAAAATGTAAGCCCCCAAGAATACGGCTTCTACTGTGAATTAGCGCTTCACATTCACGAAGGATGTGTATGGGAATTTGATCCTCTTTTATACAGAACCTGCACACGGGTTTGCCGCTAAGGCCCATTCGGTCAGTACGCCTGTGTGAATCTAGTAGGACTTTGTCAATCTCATGTTCTGACAGCCACGTTCTGTTCAATAAATAGTCCACACAAAAACTCAATGAGTGTGGCAAGGTTATGTAGGATGGCGATTACGAGTTAATTATTACCGTACGTTCGATGATCGTCGTGCCCCCCCCCCCCCCCCCCCCCATTATTTCAAATGACGTAATATACGGACGACCCCTAGGTACTTACCGTTAGATTAGATTCTGATTATGCGAAACCAGGACCAAGATCATCGTTTTCGAATTCCTGGAAATAAGTAATCCTATCGGCGGCGCCACGGTGTCCCACCGCCGCCGTACCGTGCACCAGACATAACCCCACCGAATGTCTAATAAAGATGGGCTCACGCCGGCAATATATTCCCATACAATGCGCTTTACGTTGCATCTACGTGCAGCCTTTCAACGCTAGTAGAAATTAATTTTCCAACTATCGATTTCGTTAAATTGATCGCGCGGAGGTCCGGGCCGCAGCCAGGGGCGTATTCATGCGTCACGCCTCCTAGGGGTTCTCCCCTCTAAGGGCGATCAACCCAACCGCCTTCTGCCACATTCCCAACCTAAACAGTGTTGAAGGCAGACACTGAGACAGAAATAAATCCGTACTTCCTGTTGTATATCGAAAGAACAAAAAACTGTACTAATATTTTCGATTTCTGTGTTTGTTCACCGCGACAATATACGCGCGACAGCTGGTAAGTGCTATAATGTAATAATAATATAACTTTTATTTCAGGCGCAAGTTCCACACATGACATAATACGTATAATTAGGTACATATTACAGTCAAATAATACAATCTTGAAACTTACATTACAACATTAAAAGTGAAGGTATAGAAAAAATTAGATACTTATGAAATCTTCAGATCCGATAGACAACTACGTACTATAACGACGTACCATACTATTTGTGAAAATACGTGATAATAAGACAAGACATGATTTTAAATAAAATGGAACGATAAAAATCCGGTAACATACACACTATAAAAGTGAATATCAATATAAACTTTAAATTTGTAAATTTCTACATAACACATAATTAAATCTACCTACTTTATCAATAATCCTACATAACGCCATCTACATATCAAAGCGCATACTACAACGTTGCAACACCTACCTAACTGCGAATCAAGTAAACTACCGCTGAAGTATTTCATTTACTATTGCCGCTAGATGTCGCTCCAAAAGACTCAAAGCCATGAAATCTTCACCTACTGTTGACCGAATTCGCTTCGCTAGTACATAATCGATTTAGCCGGGTGGTTAAGACGTCTGGTCGGTCACACAATATTGGTGGCAGGAACAGCGGGTTCGAGGCTCGCAAAAGACGGACAAATATATTTTGTATTTCCTACTCTCCTTATATGCCTCTCTATCGCTTGTTACGCGCTCTCGCTTACACACACAGGTTCAGATGGAACGTGATACGTTTTCGTGCGTGCAGCCGGTGTTCATAAATTTATAAGACGTGACGTTATCAAGTCAAAAACATACAGACGAATTGAGTACCTCCTCCTTTTTGGAAGTCGGTTGAAAAGAGTAGAGAGACGGACAATATCTCGGTTTCAATAATTTCTTATTACTGAATCGTTGAGTTTATTCGACGGCCTGTGCAAATGCTTAATTTTCTCAGGGTCAAAAAACCGCCCCCGCAAACAGTACCTAGATACGCGCCTGGACGCAGCCCAGCCCAAGCGACGACGACGTGTCGTGTCGTGTTACAATGGGCTCGTTTATATCAGTTCTGGGGAGCCTATTGAGTGTGGCAGAGGAAGGACCAGTGCTTTTTAAACTTCCAATAGTTTTCTCCATTGGTATATTGAATAATTTATAATATTTCTTATGCACACCAGTGGGCCACGACCAGGGACTCCATTAGCACTGAAATACAATTCTTTATTCTTTATTCATCATCCATAGGCAGTACACTGCACACGGATTCGTCATAGTATAACATTTTAGCATTTTGCGAGTTCGATTATCACAGCGAAGAAGAACTGGCAAGAAACTTCGCTGGCTACTTTTTTTTTACGCCCACTTAGTCTCTACATCACTACATCTCTCCCCGTGTATGTCGTAAAAGGCGACTAAGGGATATGACTCCCTTCTTATATTACTAGGTGGTAGGGTTTAACCCGCCCGGGTTGGTACCACCGCACTGAATGAAACGTCGGTCTAAACGGCTATGTAAATAGTTTGTGTTTTCCGTCCAGTTCAGTGTAGCCGGCACGACCGAAGGGAAGCACTGACGTGGCACCAAGTTCACCCGGTGTTATGGGCTGACATCACGGATGTTGTAGGTGATGTAGCCAACCGTGTCAGTTTCAATAAAAAAAATAAAAAAAAAGTCTACATTTACAAAAATGTTTGCCACTGCTTTCAGTACATACGATTCATTACTATTTCTAAAAATTGATCACAAATACAACATTTATTTTCCATAAGCGTAAACTAGTATAACATGTATCACGCCAGGGCCAGCCATCGCCTCCCTCAACCATATTTGAGGGTGAGAGAGAGGCGACCTGGACCAAGTGTCACCGTAATCAAAGAAATAACTTAAGGCGATGCACTACCCCAGCGGCAACACGACATGACTTTTTTACTTGTTTTTTTACGATCCTTGTGCACATTCAGTTTTGATACTATTGTTTTTTTTTTTATGGAAACTGACACGGTTGGGTACATCGCCTACAACATCCGTGATGTCAGCCCAAAACACCGGGTGAACTAGGTGCCATGTCAGTGCTTCCCTTCATTTCATGTCGGCTACATTGAACTGGACGGAAAACACGAACTATTTACATAGCCGTTTCGACCAACGTTTCATTTAGTGCGGTGGTACCAACCCGGACGGGTTGAACCCTACCACCTGGTAAGGTAAGAAGGGAAGGGACCTACAGTTTTACGTGGAATCCGAACCACGGTCAGCCTCCAACGGTCGAGCGGTCACCCATCCAAGTATAGCGACCGTCGACTGTCTGCACCACTGAGCTATCGACGCTGACAGTTTCAGTCACGTATTCCTATAACGTAATAAGAATAACAATTTCACTGAGAATTTTGACTACAAAAGACTTAGTAATTAAGTGTATCAGGTTTAAGAGCCTTATATGGGTAATTATTAGGAGCTATTCCATCCTCTCTAACAGCGTTTTCTCGAAAGGTCAAACTGCAATGGCTCGCCAGATGTACGTTTTGAAAAGCACTGGCAAACAGACAATGGCGCACTTGCCGAAGACGTGATGCGGGGAGGTGCGCGCGCGCAAGATATTAGAGCCGGGAGGCGTGTCCGGTCAGCCGACGGCCGCCGCCGCCGACGACGACGACGCAGGCGGCACAGGTATTGGTATGGTAGGTAGGTTAGGCTTGCCAGGTGCTCGGGATTTCCGGGATTGTCCCGGGCTTTCCGGGATTGTCCCGGGCTTTCCGGGATTGTCCCGGGCTTTCCGGGATTGTCCCGGGCTAGGCTCCAATGTTCCGTGTCCCGGGCGAAGGGTCATTTTGTCCCGGAGAGTGAAATGTATCCCGGGAAGAGTCCAGATGCTGATGAAGTGCTTAAATTAGCGATTTCCTTCTTTTATTTTAGTGTTGCTTACAAAAGTTGTTCGCTTTATAACAAACACTAATAGTTCGCCGTAAAAATTATAGCAGAAAAATATTTATCTTTTCTTTCTCCATCATATTTATGAAGGACTGCAGTAGTAGATATGTCCCGGGAAGGCTAACATCAGATCTGGCAAGCTTAAGTAGGTACCCGTGGTAGGCACGAACGAAAGGCTCGCGGTGCACTGAGTATATTTCTGTGATCTGGGATACTGCAAGCATACCCCTTTCGTTTCTCATCTCGAAGATTTTCATTCAGGTAAAATTTTGTGATAAAAGTTGTGATAAGGTTTCTTTGGACGATAAAATCCGTAATTACGAAATACGACACAAGGAACTAAGGTAGTCGACATTACTAAGGAATTTAGCAAGCTGAAGTGGTAGTGGGCTGGGAACATCTGTCGCTGACCCGACAACCGCTGGGGTAGAGAGACGGGTGCACGAATGGAGGCCACGTACAAGTATACGCGCACAACCTGGGGATCTTCAAAAGGCGTGTTAATAAATTAGACAACGACCTCTTTGTCCGCCTTGTAGCTGGCATGGCGCCTCTCTGAGCGTGGTTTCGCGAGTGGCGATATTGGCTGTGTCTAATTTTCCTTTGAACTTTTGGACAAAGCCAGCAGTGCCGGTTGTCCATAAAAAAATGAAAAACGGGACCTCAGACACATCTCCATGTAGCATCATATTCCGACATGATCTGTCTACGCCCGGCAGACTTGCTCTGCTAGACGCTATGGAAAGAACACCTGGAGTAGTATGCCGGCATTTAGGGTTTGCCTTTAGATGATATAAATGTATTCTTACCTAAGTACCTAGTTTTTGCAAGCAACATTAATCGGTTTATGATTTTCTCTACTCTACTAGGCCTCTCACCGAGACCTATAGTTTGTATTCAATTTCTCATACCCATCGGAAATTACAGATCGCACAGCGGCAACGACCATCATTCTGCGACAGACCCTGGTATTGTAGAAAATCTAGTGAGCTAAATTATGTACCTACATCGACATCGGCAAAGGAGATAAGGCTTACATGGAATGAAATGAAATGAGTGTTTATTTGTCGCCAGTTTAACAAGGAGGAACATATAACATAGCAAATCAACAAAATGGCGACAAATTTGGCCCAACGACGTTGTCTATTGCGCTCATTTGCAGTTGGACCCACTTTGCCGAGAAGTACATAAACTTATAGGCTAGATTAAATAAGGCGTCATCCATACTAATATTATAAATTCGAAAGTAACTCTGTTGTCTGTCTGTCTGTCTGTTACCTTTTCACGCCTAAACCGCTGAACAGATTTCGATAAAATATTGCATGGAGATTAATTGCATCCTGAGGAAGGACATAGGCTACCTTTTGTCCCAAAAAACAGCCCTTAAGGGGTTGAAATAGGGGATGAAAGTTTGTATGGGGAATCAAGCATTTCTCAAGTTAGAGATATGAAAATTCATATTTAGGCTTTTGGTATGAAATAAAGACTTACGTGTTTCAGCGTTTTTGCTAAATCAACCCTTAAATTAAAATAGGGGATGATTTCAAAATTATATTTTAGGATTTTATAAAATTTAGTACGGAGATGAATTGCATCCTGAGGAAGGATATAGGCTACCTTTTGTCTCAAAAAACAACCCTTAAGGGGGTGAAATAGGGGATGAAACATTGTATGGGGAATCCAGCATTTCTCAAGTTAGAGATATGAAAATTCATATTTAGGCTTTTGGTATGAAATAAAGAGTTACGTGTTTCAGGGTTTTTGCTAAATAAACCCTTAAATTAAAATAGGGGTGATTTCAAAATTAGATTTTAGGATTTTATAAAATTTTGTACGGAGATGAATTGCATCCTGAGGAAGGACATAGGCTACCTTTTGTCTCAAAAACAACCCCTAAGGGGGTGAAATGGGGGGGGGGGGGGGGGGGGGGGGGGGGGTTGAAAGTTTGTATAGGAGTATCGGTTTTTTTAAAGGTAGGAACTTGAAAATCATAATTCTACTACTGCTACTCATCATAAATATATAATTGTTTCAGGGATTTACCATTTAAAGGGGGGGGGGGGGGGGGGGGGGGTGGGGGTAATTTGGGGTGACAGTGGCCTTGCCCTTAGTTATGTTCTTTCGTTACTTAGTTACTTACTTTTTCGAGAACGTTTATCGTCTTCCTGAACGCAGCTCGGCCTTCGACCTCGCCCTTAATTACTTACTTTCTTAGAGATGGTTTATTGTATTCCAGAAAGCAGCTTAGCCTGAAGCCTCGCCATTAGTTACTTACTTTATTTAAAAGGTTTATCGTTTACCTAAACGCAGCTCGGCCTTCGGCCTCGCCCATAGTTACTTACTTTAATCGAGAAGGTTTTTCCTCTTCCTGAACGCAGCTCGGCCTTCGGCCTCACCCATAGTTTATACTTACTTTCACCAAGAAGGTTTATAGTCTTCCTGAAAGCAGCTTGGCCTTCGGCCTCGCCCTAAGTTACTTACTTTCTTCGAGAAGGTTTATAGTCTTCCTGAACGCAGCTCGGCCTTCGGCCTCGCCCTCAGTTACTTACTTTCTTCGAGCCGGTTTATCCTCTTCCTGAACGCAGCTTGGCCTTCGGCCTCGCCCTAAGTTACTTACTTTCTTCGAGAAGGTTTATAGTCTTCCTGAACGTAGCTCGGCCTTCGGCCTCGCCCTCAGTTGCTTACTTTCTTTGAGAAGATTATGGTCTTCCCGAATGTAGCTCGGCCTTCGGCCTCGCCCTTAATTACTTACTTTCTTAGAGAAGGTTTATCGTCTTCCTGAACGCAGCTCGGCCTTCGGCCTCGCCTTTTGTTACTTACTTTCTTCGAGCAGGTTTATAGTCTTCCTGAACGCAGCTCGGCCTTCGGCCTCGCCCTCAGTAACTTACTGTCTTCGAGAAGGTGTATGGTCTTCCTGAACGCAGCTCGGCCTTCGGCCTCGCCCTTAGTTACTTACATTCATCGATAAGGTTTATAGTCTTCCTGAACGCAGCTCGGCCTTCGGCCTCGCCATCAGGTTCTTACTGTCTTCGAGAAGGTTTATGGTCTTCCTGAACGCAGCTCGGCCTTCGGCCCCGCCCTTAGTTACTTACTTTCATTGATAAGGTTTATAGTCTTCCTGAACGCATCTCGGCCCTCGGCCTCGCCCTTAGTTACTTACTTTCATCGATGTGGTTTATAGTCTTCCTGAACGCAGCTCGGCCTTCGGCCTCGCCCTTAGTTACTTACTTTCTTCGAGAAGGTTTATAGTCTTCCTGAACGCAGCTCGGCCTTCGGCCTCGCCCTTAGTTTCTTACTATGTTCGAAAAGGTTTATGGTCTTCCTGAACGCAACTCGGCCTTCGGCCTCGCCCTTTGTTACTTACTTTCTTCGAGAAGGTTTATAGTCTTCCTGAACGCAACTCGGCCTTCGGCCTCGCCCTCAGTTACTTACTTTCTTCGAGAAGGTTTATGGTCTTCCTGAACGCAGCTCGGCCTTCGGCCTCGCCCTTAGTCACTTACTTTCATCGATAAGGTTTATAGTCTTCCTGAACGCAGCTCGGCCTTCGGCCTCGCCCTCAGTTACTTACTGTCTTCGAGAAAGTTTATGGTCTTCCTGAACGCAGCTCGGCCTTCGGCGTCGCCCTTAGTTACTTACTTTCATCGATAATGTTTATAGTCTTCCTGAACGCAGCTCGGCCTTCGGCCTCGCCCTTAGTTACTTACTTCCTTCGATAAGGTTAATAGTCTTCCTGAACGCAGCTCGGCCTTCGGCCTCGCCCTCAGTTACTTACTGTCTTCGAGAAGGTTTATGGTCTTCCTGAACGCAGCTCGGCCTTCGGCCTCGCCCTTATTTACTTACTTTCATCGATAAGGTTTATAGTCTTCCTGAACGCAGCTCGGCCTTCGGCCTCGCCCTTAGTTACTTACTTTCATCGATAAGGTTTATAGTCTTCCTGAACGCAGCTCGGCCTTCGGCCTCGCCCTTAGTTACTTACTTTCTTCGAGAAGGTTCATAGTCTTCGTGAACGTAGCTCGACCTTCGGCCTCGCCCTTAGTTTCTTACTATGTTCGAGAAGGTTTATGGTTTTCCTTAACGCAGCTCGGCCTCCGGCCTCGCCCTCAGTTGCTTACTTTCTTCGAGAAGGTTTATGGTCCTCCTGAACGCAGCTCGGCCTTCGGCCTCGCCCTTAATTACTTACTTTCTTAGAGATGGTTTATCGTCTTCCTGAACGCAGCTCGACCTTCGGCCTCGCCCTTAGTTTCTTACTATGTTCGAGAAGGTTTATGGTTTTCCTGAACGCAGCTCGGCCTTCGGCCTCGCCATCGGTTGCTTACTTTCTTCGAGAAGGTTTATGGTCTTCCTGAACGCAGCTCGGCCTTCGGCCTCGCCCTTAGTTACTTACATTCATCGATAAGGTTTATAGTCTTCCTGAACGCAGCTCGGCCTTCGGCCTCGCCATCAGGTACTTACTGTCTTCGAGAAGGTTTATGGTCTTCCTGAACGCAGCTCGGCCTTCGTCCTCGCCCTTAATTACTTACTTTCTTAGATAAGGTTTGTCGTCTTCCTTAACGCAGCTCGGCCTTCGGCCTCGCCCACAGTTACTTATTGTCTTCGAGAAGGTTTATGGTCTTCCTGAACGCAGCTCGGCCTTCGGCCTCGCCCTTAATTACTTACTTTCTTAGAGATAGTTTATCGTCTTCCTGAACGCAGCTCGGCCTTCGGCCTCGCCCTCAGTTACTTACTTTCTTCGAGAAGGTTTATAGTCTTCCTGAACGCAACTCGGCCTTTGGCCTCGCCCTTTGTTACTTACTTTCTTCGAAAAGGTTTATAGTCTTCCTGAACGCAGCTCGGCCTACGGCCTCGCCCTTTGTTACTTACTTTCTTAGAGATGGTTTATCGACTTCCTGAACGCAGCTTGGTCTTCGGCCTCGCCCATAGTTATTTACTATCTTCTTTGAAATACGAATTTCACGCGAGCGGAGCCGCGGGCTCAGCTAGTATAAATATAATAAATAGCACGACTAATCTAACCAAACTAACCACAGCTAAAGTAAAGAAACAGGCTTAAAAGAGGAGAAATATGGCTCCGATCATCCGAGCAGGTATATCAATGAGATCACTCACTAAGATTTTAACGGCGATGGATCCGCTGCGGCACTCTGATGTTGAATAGAATAATCTGTGCAAGCAATCGATTAGTTAGATGATTCTAGTTCGTTCTCAGTTGGAATCTCCCCACCGCCCACTTGGCTCCCTTGGTAGGATCCATCAATGGATCGAAGTGGACTTCCTAGTGCACTTGAATCCCTTGTGGAAGGATTATGCGACAATGGATTTTAAAACACACTTGGATCATCATTCATCAGTGTCCGTATACATATTGAAATCAAATCAAATTTATTTTTCATTATTATCACATACATACGCATTTTTTAATAGAGGCTCTGCATTAGACGAATTTCTCGTAGAGCCACTTGTTGACAGTATTTCGTAGAAATTTTGCGCTTATGTTAAAAATATGTCAAGTCTCGCACGCAACCTTTCCACAAAAGTTGTAAGATCCCATGTAGAGAGAGACAAGTATTTTAATATCATTGAAGCCTCAATTCCTAATGTTACAATACGTTATATTTTCTAATGAATAATAATAAATATTGAGTTACTCTATGCATACTTAACATATTCATTTATATAAAAAAAATATCTTGACTTGTCAATAACATCTATACATCTATATACATATAATAATACATATAATAAAATCGTAAAGGTAAGAAAGTCTGTACATTGAATGTATTCGGAAAAAAACTAACCAGGGTGGCTTAAAATGAGATACTGAACATATTAGAACAGTTTTTAAAATTTTTGTTTGTTTGTTTGTTTGTTTGTCTGTACGCGCATCACGCAAAAACCACTGAACGGAATTAGACGAAACTTTGTATAGTGGCAGTTTATATGCCGGGTTAACATAATACGTAAAAAAAAATAACAAAAATAAAAAAAATTCAACAATTATAAACATTATTGCGCGTTTAAAATCACGTAGTCCAAAGTACATAATTATATCTTGAGAACTGGCAGCAAATACAATTTGAATAAAATATTCATTCGAAATTTAAAAACAAGTAGATACAACGAAAATGACAGTTCTTCTTTTTTATAACTTGAACACAATAGTCTATACATATTATATCTATTCTTTCTATACATATAATAAAATCGTAAATGCAAAAATGTCTATTTGTACGCTCATCTCGCAAAAACCACTGAACGGAATTTGACGAAACTTTTTATAGTGACAGTGTATATCCCGGATTAACATAATAATTAAAAAATATAATAAAAATCACGTAATCCAAAGTAAAGGTAAAAAACAATTTTAAATGTCATGTTGACAACGGAGAACTGTCATCTCGACGTGAGTTGGCCGGTGACAAATTGTTTGATAAATAAAAATAATAATTGAAAGTCGAAGTTATGTCGCTGTCATTGGTGCAATAAAATTTATATATCTGTTGCCCGCGGCTTCGCTCGCGTGAAATTCGTATTTCAAATAAAGAATGTAAGTTACTAAAGGCAGGCCCGAAGGCGAATCTGCGCTCACGTAAACGATATTCTTTCTCGATGAAAGTAACTAAGGGCGAGGCGGAAGGCGGAGCTGAGTTCAGGAAGAAAAAAAACATTCTTGAAGAAAGTAAGTAACTAAGGCCGAGGCCGAAGGCCGAGCTCTATTCTGGAAGACCAACCCTTTGGCTCTGGAAGCATTATTTATAAATCTTCCTTCGCCTACACCAGGTGGCGGCCGCGATCGGCGCCGGCGCATTACTCTCGAAAAAAAATCATTTTGGAAGATTTTTCCATAAAACTTCATGAACTAACATATGGATTGTATTTACAGATAAATATTCTAGCTATAAATGGCATTTTTTTATTTACATTACGTATTCTAGGTGACAAAATTATTTTGTAAAGTTGTTCTATGTGAAAATCGCGACCTCTCTCAGGTTTTTTTTTTTTATAAATTTATTAGACCGCGAATCGGTCATATAGTATTTTTATTATAAACACTAATAAATAACGGACCTAATCATACCTTTCTTGTGTATCAGCAGCCCCCCGTGTCGTTCACAATAAAATTTGTATGTGGAAATTTGTATGGTTTGTATTATTTGTATGGAGAAAACTAAGTCACAAAAATTGCTAATTTCTCGTAAATGTACTGCATACAAACACTATACGGCATATATTATTTCAACTACAGGAACTAAATGACACTTCTATCACCTCACTTTATCCAGAAAACAGATTTATATCGAGAAACAAGCCTCTAAAAACAGCCGAAATTGGTACCGAAAAGGAGGCATTTTCTTAGTATTTTTACGAAAAATTCAGATCAACTCAGCACAAACAAATGCACTCAATACATCCGCAATATAATGAAAAAGAGAAAAAACATCACTTATGGGTTCATCTGCACAAAAAAACACTCAGCAAACCCGAAAACAGAAGAGCAACGTACAACGCCCTCCTAATATAACCGCTGTCTTGATGACACTGACAGGGCGGTAAATCTGACATTTCTCTATGGGAGATGTTGGCCGCCTGAAAGGCTAAAGGATTCTACTATTTGAATTAATTACTGCCAGGTGCCACGGCTAAGTGAGATACAAGAATAAAATAATTTTGTTGGGGCCTCCCAACGAAACACGGAAAAAAAAGAAAGCGGCCGATATCGGCCGCTCCATTCGTAAAGGTATAATCTATAAAGCGGCCGATATCGGCCGCTCCATTGGCAAAATATTGTATAAAATCTCGTTCATCGCAGTTGCCGTCGAAAAAGAATAATTCAATTCAATTTGTAATGAATATTGTTAGTTATTACTTATCATTCAATAAATTCAATTCGAAGATGTATCAGATTCTATAGCATCCCCTCAGGCCCAAGCGGTTGACAGTGGGCTCCGGATTGCTCGGTTTGTTCCCCGCTCGCCGTTTGAAGCCTGAAAGGACCTCCGGCTTATTCATTTCAATAATTTGCCGAAAGGTTCGCTCCCGCGCGAATCTGCATAATCACAGCTGAGTACACAAATTAATCACGCCGCCGTATTCTCGCGAAATTTCCGGGTAAACAAATAAACAGATTTTGAGCCGGGCATGAATCATCTGTCGCCTTCCTTTAATCACTTCTGGGTGACTTCATAGTTACTTACCTTCTCGAAGAAAGTAAGTAACTATGGGCGAGGCCGCAGGCCGAGCTGCATTCAAGAAGAAGCTAAACCATCTTAAAGAAAGTAAGTAACTAAGGCAAGGCCGAAGGCCGAGCTACGTTGAATAATTGAAAAACCATCTCGAAGAAAGCAAGTAACTAAGGGCGAGGCCGAAGGCCGAGCTGCGTTCAGCAAGAAGCTAAACCATCTTGAAAAAAGTAAGTAACTAAGGCTAGGCCGAAGGCCGAGCTACGTTCTGATAATTGAAAAACCATCTCGAAGAAAGCAAGTAACCAAGGGCGAGGCCGAAGGCCGAGCTGCGTTCAGGAAGAAGCTAAACCATCTGGAATAATTAAGATTGAGTTAATTTAATTTAAATTTTATTATAAAGTCCACGCTTCTGGCGGCAAATATACCGTGCATCCTAGAAACTCGCGGTTATTCCCGACTGGATGGCAAGAGGCCCGATGCTATCACCTTAGTGCCATGGACTAAGGGTAGTTCTATGGTGTGGGACGCCACTTGTGTTCTCACATTGGCTCCAAGTCACGTTAGGACATCTTCAAGAGCGGCTGGCGCGGCCGAGGCTGGGGCGGAGAGCCTCAAACGCAACAAATATAGAAATATAATTCAAGATTTCGAATTTGTTGCGTTTGCGGTGGAAACCCTCGGTCCGTGGAGCAGTGAAGGCCTCTGCTGGTTGACGCAACTGGTATCCCACCATCAAGGGCTTATGCATTCGGCATTCAAAGGGTAAGCCTTGCCATCCAGCGGGGTAATGCCGCAAGTGCTCTAAGAACATTTGAAAATGCCCGTTTTGATAGTTATTTTAATGTTTGTTAGGTAGGTTTTAATTCTTTAGTTATTAATATTACTTTTTTATTTTTATGAAATAAATAGATTGAGTAAACGATATTATATTCTATCGAAGAAAGAAAGTCTTTAAGGGCGAGGCGCGAAGGCGGAAGAGGGTTTTTGGTTTACCTGAACGCAGCTCGGCCTTCGGCCTCGCACTTAGTTCCTTCCTTTCTTCCAGAAGGTTTATCGTCTTCCTGAACGCAGCTCGGCCTTCGGCCTCGCCCTTAGTTAGTTACTTTCTTTGAGAAGGTTTATCGATTACCTGAACGCAGTTCGGCCTTCGGCCTCGCCCTTAGTTACTTACATTCTTCTTTGGAATACGAATTTCACGCGAGCGAAGCCGCGGGCAACAGCTAGTCACAAATAAATCGCTTCGTGAAGATTTCTTATCAGTTTACTAACAAACTAGTGTTACCTACGCTAAGTTTAGGTATATTAATTTTACATATATTATATAACTATAAAAGGTAATAAAATACACAAAATTAATACAAACAAATAAAAACGGTAATACCGCCGCCGGCGGCGGGAGGCAAGCCTCCAAGCACGCCGGCGGGTACAGGTCGTGGCTACGGAGCTCTCCGAGACGACGCGAGACAAGCTTCAAGCGATGGGTGGTGGTACTAGACACGTAGGCCACCACCACCCCCATCTCGGAGAGCTCCGTATCCGCCGGACCTCACGGCGACGTCGTCGCGCAGCTGTTTTCAAAATCTCGATCTTCGCGCGAGCGTCGCCTCATGGTTGCACTACACCACCGGTAGCGGGGGCACTAGACGGGACGCGAGGTCCCGATGACCCCAAGCTGGCCGATGGTGGACGCCGCCCTCACCGTAGTTGTTCTGGCTCGGCCGACGTCAACGCTCCATATTCGCCGTCGATGAAATGCACCGGCGGCGTGGAGCTGGGTGGTAGTGTGTGCGTGTAGTGTGCGAGAAGAATGGCGGCTCTCGTATTGGACGACGCAGGCGCGGGCGGAGGCAGTGCTGCTGCGAGCGAGCGGTGGCGGCGGCGGCGTCGACGTCGAGCGCGGCGGCGGCGGCCGGCCGTCGCTGCAGAGCCTGCTCTCCATCACGCAGGTCGCGTCCCGGGAGGTCTGCAGCTGCTTCTGTCGCCAGGCATGTCGAGCTGGTGAAGTACCGGGGACACCGAGCGGCGGCGGTGGTGATGCCGGCACGGTGCCTCCAACCGTGCGGGTCGCTGCGCCGCTGGAGAAGGGTCCGCGCGTGGCGGAAGCTCGGTTTGTTCGTCCCAGGCAAACACTTTTAAAAGAAATTTTCTAGAGAAAAAATTTCCGACATGTCGGTTTATATATTATTGTTATTATTATATTTTAGCTGTCCGATTGTCAAGTCAAGATTTACCTCTATCCAAAACAAAGAGGCCAAAAGTACCCTGAGTTACTTCGAGAAAAGGATGCACGGAGCAAAGCGGCCGTACGACCGTGTTTGCTCGACTTGGCGGGGGTACGGCGTTCCTTTGGTCGATGGCATACTTGTTCGGGAATGATGTATGGGAAAGGCATATCTATAGGCAGATGTCGGCCCGGGAAGACCCGGGAAGACCTAAACGCTGCTTATTTTAAAATGTCTAGAACTAAGAAAATATCAATAAAGAACGAGTTTGTTACGGTCTTTGTAAAGAACACTTTTCGTAGCAACCATAATTACTGCTACCGGCCCAGGCCGACAATCTCCTTTTTCCATCGGCGCGAGCGCATAATCTAAGCCGGGGCGCGGTAAATCTCGAGATATCCGTAGATTACCCGAGGATATATTATCGTTTGTCTTTTTGCTCCGGCGCACTTTCTGCGAGCTTTTACACGAGATATCTTCGTATTTATATTTCTCTACTAGCTGAGACCGCGGCTCCGCTCGCCTTGTTGTCTTTTTAGGGTTTCGTATCCGTCGTACGGGACCCTATTACTAAGCTTACGCCGTCTGTCTGTCTGTCTGTCTGTCTGTCCGAGGGTGTGTATCTCTTGAACCGTAATTGGTAGCCCGTTAAAAATTTCACAGAATATGTATATTATGGGCGATATAACAACAAATAATAAAAATAAGAAAAATAAAAAATTCACGGGGTCCCCATACAAGAAACTAAAAAGTGTATGCGCGCCATTTACCGACAACAGTATGAAGCATTTTAACTAATCATGAATTTTAACTAATATGAACATTTCATTTAAGCATTTCATGAAACACGCCATAGATGGTGTGAGTAGCGCTGACCATGACATGGCGATACGGAACCCTCGGTGCGCGATTTCAACTCACACTTGGCCGGTTTTTTGACCATGCTAGTTTATTCTGAGACTGCGTCCACTTCCGTTCGACCCTACTTTATATCAATAATAATGGCGACAAGTGGGAGGCCTATGTCTAACAGTACGATAATAAAATGTCTAGATTGCGATTTAAATTACCTACGGCAAATTGTATTGTATTCTATTGTTGTATTGTTTATTGATCATTCAATGGGAGACTGCGCTCGAACTTGTCACAATTTGTTCTGTCCAGTTCGATTACGCCCACGAAGAAGAACCGGCAAGAAATTTAGCAGGGTACTTTTTTTAATACATATTTTTACAAGTAATTTAGTGACGGGCCACATAATAACACCGCTTAACAGTCTATTGAAAACACAGCTTGAGAGCAAGATTAACAATTTTGCTGAGAGTTCTGACTACAAAGACTTATTAATTAAGAGAATGTGTAAAGAGCTTTTGTCAAACTTTGATATATAATTTTTATCAACATAATTATCTTAGTATATTAAATATACCACAATGTAGTATAGTCAAAAATTAAAAATACAATTTTTTTTTTATGGATTGGTTATGGATTTTCAATGGGTTAATAAAATTGAGGTAGCTACTAATCGTACCTAGTCAAGCAAGAGTTAACTAATGTCCAGTAAATTTTCTCAAATACCGTGCTAAAGAGCGAAACCAACCCACCGCCACGCCACTGACTCTCTATTTGGAGCCACCTACATATTGAATTGGCAGTTTGATTAAAACACAATAAAACATTCTATTATAGGAGGAACTTTATGAGGGAACATAAAAAGTATCGACACTATAAATTTACAGCTGTTTCTACTTATTAACCTTAAACCTCTTCCATTCATAGTGACGTCATGCGCTCAGCGGAATGGGGAGCGGGGACTGGGGCGCCGCAGCCCCGTTTCCTCTTTAGGCAGTTTCCTCTTTACTAGAGCGGGATAATAAACAAAGCGAATGCGAATAGCGCGGCCAAATCGTTTTTATTTTTAAGTATGAAGAATTTGAGCGTTGTGATTTTTTAAAATCGTGCTTCACTAAATAATATAAAATTGTATTTGGAGAAAAATTATAAAAAATGTACATAAATTCTTTATAGTTTTACAATATAAATTGCCGCAAAAATAGAGGAATGTTTGGATTTTTTTTTCTATCGAGCGAAGTTAAAAAACTTGCCGTTTCAACGTCGAGGTTCACTAAAGATAATTCTGTAGATTGAAAACCTAGAACATTCCCTATTCCCTCATCTTTAACTTTTCATATGTCTGCATCAATCCTACGATACAGATGACACGAGTGGTAGAGGCTTAAGAATAGTCACATTCTAGTCTTTTAGTGTCGTAAAACACTACGTTGACTCAGGCTGGCGATGACAAGAACGCATATTGATGACTGAGATATTGATCTTCCTTTCCAGTTTGCACTATAATCATACCAAGTTTAACGCAACAAGCGTCAAACTTATGTGGTATAACAATAAATAATAAAGACCCGCCAATAATTAACCTGGTGGTACGGAAACCTCGATGCGCGAGTCTGACTCGCACATGGCAGCTTTTTACGATGGAGCAAAAACAAACAAAAACTTTGAAAACTTTGAAAAAAAGAGGCCAAGTGAGAGCCGAGCTTGTGTAGAGAGGGCTCCGTACCATTCCATTTTGTACTGTATTTTAGATACAGTAGTTTCGGAGATATGGGGGGGAGGGGGGGGGGTGGGGGGGCGGGCAATTCCCAATTGTATATTTTCTTTAATCTATTTCACACTGTGCATTTTAAAATTATAAATAAAATATATATATACACATGAAATGAAGGGAAGCACTGACATGGCACCTAGTTCACCCTGTGTTAAGGGCTGAAATCACGGATGTTGTAGGTGATGTAGCCAACCGTGTCCAGTTCCATAAAAAAAAAAATATATATTTGTATTTCTCACAACAAGAACTTTTCATTGATATGATAAGTCACACGATGCACGTGAAAACAACTTTTTAATTTGTCCATCAAAATTAACTCCCATAATCGAAACTCGTTCAGTTACGCTAAATCCCTGATTGGATCATCAAACTCTATCAAATATCTATCTACCAAAATATCTCAATTTCAACTTTATCCGTTAGTAGATTCGGAGAAAATAAGCTGCGACAGACGGACAGATATACAGACAGACACGAGAGTTATTCTATAAAGAGTTTAATTTTTTATTCCCTTTTGAGGTACGGAATCCTATAAACGCATTTCTAGTACGGGACGGGACCCCTTAATTTTAAAAGTTTTGAATTCTTTTTATTTCTGGGAACGACCTCTCGTCGGATAACCCAGAACCAGACATAAACGTGAAACTGGAAAACCAAAAACAATACGAACCAACCCCTTATCCCGAAAATCGGGGTAAGCAAGAGTAATCGGTGTTGCGCATCACGAACGTTGGCAAATTACAGCACAACATTTTTTTTTTTTTTTTTATGGAAACTGACACGGTTGGCTACATCACCTACAACATCCGTGATGTCAGCCCATAACACCGGGTGAACTTGGTGCCACGTCAGTGCTTCCCTTCGGTCGGGCCGGCTACACTGAACTGGACGGAAAACACAAACTATTTACATAGCCGTTTCGACCGACCTTTCATTCAGTGCGGTGGTACCAACCCGGGCGGGTTTAACCCTACCACCTAGTAATATAAGAAGGGAGTCATATCCCTTAGTCGCCTTTTACGACATACACGGGGAGAGATGCAGTGGGGCTATTCTTTTAAAGTACCGGCCCCACACGGTACATCGACCACCACGTTTAGCAAAACGTACTAAATACTGTCAAGGAGCAAGTAAGGCTCGGTGGAAGAACCGTGCCAAGTGAGTGATGAGAAGTGACTAGCCCCTATCCTGTCGTCCTTTACACCGCAATGTTGTCCTTATCCCTTCTCGTTTTACGTCATGGACCGGACCGCCTGCCTTTTTTTATAGAAAGCGCGACATGTGACGCGACCCATAAGGTGTCTAACGACGCCCATGGACATTCGGTCGTACGCGGGGGTTGCGAATGCCATGCCGGGGCCTGACAGGTGCCTATTCACGCCTCTCTTGAAAAGCCAAATAGCGAGTAGGCAGTGGATGAATTCAATAGATGGAGAAACCCGACAAACAAGGTCGCGCCGCTGGCCCCGTGCCGCCGCCGCCGCCAGCCAGTGTCTGCGCCGTATGCAAATATTCTAATTTCTAAATGTATTCAGTCACATCTTGTGTTCCGCCTCTATAAATTGCCATCATAGTCCGTAACGAGATGAACCGAATAACAAAACCCAAGAGGTGAACGAACGGCCTCGACTCAACACACTTTTTAGGTTTCCTTATCCCGTATTAGGTTTCCCCACAGTTGTAAATGCTGTCTCGGTCAATAATTTTAAAAACAAACTGGACAATCATAAAAAACATAAATAAATAAATTAAAAAAATACACAAAAACAAATAAAATATATACAGGGTGTTTCAGGATGGGTTTCGTAACTTCAGGGTTCGACATACATACATACATACATAACACACGCTGTATCCCGACAATCAGGGTAAGCAGAGTAATCGGTGTTGTGCTATAAGGACTCTGGTAAATTACAGCACAACACCGACCACCACGTTTAGCACAGTATACGGACAAGACAACTAGGTATCAAGCAGCAAGTAAGACACGAAGAACCCACCTGCTGCATGACTAGGTGGAAGGACTGCGCCAAGGTGAGAAGTGGCTAGCCTGTCGCCCTTTAGCGCAGTATCTTGTCCTTATCCCTTAGTCGCCTCTTACGACATGCACGGGGAGAGATGCAGTGGGGCTATTCTTTTTAAGTACCGGCCCCACACGGTACTTCAGGGTTCGAAAGGGGTCCATATTTGAAGACGAAAAGCTCTGAAACTTTTTCCCATTTTGGTGAAAATCGTTTAATCGAGCTTTAGTGGACGGTTAACGTTCGCCTTTATTAAATAAACATAAAATGGCTAATACATATGTAGGTAAATTCCAAACACTTAAATTTGAATGGCATCAAAAGGAAAAGGGGACCGGACTAGGTCATTGCACTCCCTAGACTGTTGTCAATAAATCTCCCCATACTCACTGTAAATCGAGTTTTTATTACAATTTTAAATTTTTGTATGAAAAAAAAATACTGAATTTCGATTTGAGTGATAAGGATTTTTTTCTTCTAATAATGAGTACATTCTATTCCTGAAGTTTCTCAAGCCTATCCTGGAACATCCTTAATATAATATTATCTAAATAAGTGTTGTGATATAGGGGCATCAGCTAATAGCTGTTAGCCTAATAATTATTCATAATAATAATTTGGGACCCGACCACAGAGCATGAAATGCGCGCGCCCGCCCCTACTAGAGGCGCCGTGAGCGCGATTTCTCTACAACGCCGTTGAAGCCTGTGGGCGTGGCCTATGACTTAAATATGTGTGTTGTGCGTGTGCATTTGTTTTGTGCGTGTGCCTAACTTGCTCCTCTTTGTGTGTAGTGTCGATACTAGCACACACACACACATACGAAGCGCTAGCAGCTCAGCGTACGGTTATTGGGTTTCAAATATCATCGCTTAGGGCGCCTCTAGTAGGGGGCGCGGGCGGTAGGTATTTGATGCTCTGTGGACCCGACCATCATCGGTAGCTTACTTGAGTGTTAGCGGATTTCTATCACCAGATGGTTTTTGATGCAATCGCACTCTTGTTTACGGATAGGTAACAATTTTTTTTTTATCGAAACAGACACTGTTGGCTACACCACCTACAACATCCGTGATGTCAGCCCATAACACCTTGGTGAACTAGGTGCCATGTCAGTGCTTCCCTTCGGTCGTGCCGGCTACACTGAACTGGACGGAAAACACGAACTATTTACATAAGTATAGCCGTTTCAAACCGACCTTTCATTCAGTTCGGTGGTACCAACCCGTGCGGGTTAAACCCTACCACCTAGTAAGGAAAGAAGGAATCCCTCCCTCCTACGACAGTTTTACGTGGAATCCGAACCACGGTCAGCCACCAACGGTCGATCGGTCACCCATCCATCCACTGATCGCGCGCAGCGCAGGTGTGCTTATGCTCCGACCGACAGTTGACCGAACGCACCACTGAGCTACCGAGGCTGACGACTGTTTCATAGCGATTTGACTTTTCTATATTTAGTTGGTGATACAAACGCAATGGCATACGACATCCCTTAGTCCAGTGATTCCCAAAGTCGTCTGGATCGCGACCCATTTAAAAAAAATCACACTTCACATCCCATGGAGACCAAGAGATTTGCTTGGTAAGTAGTGTAATATATTTTTTTTATTACAATATTAATTATTCATTTCATAGTATTAATTTATTCTAGTTTAGTTTAGTTTTATGTATTTTATTAATATTGTAAATTGTTAATTTGTGCAATAAAGGTATAATTCTTTTATTACGATATTAATTATTAATTTTTTGCACACGAACTAGGCACGCAACACCTAGAACATTTTCTAGGTTCTTTCCAGTATTAGAATTTCCTTTGAAGCGGCGGGTGACCGAGTCGTTTGGGCATCGGCTTCTCATGCGAGAGGTCCGAGGTTCGAATCCGGTCGGCGTGTACCAATCATCGACATCTATTTTATAGATCGAACGTCGTACGATGCAACCTGTGCTAGACGTCGGTACAAGTGTGTGTGCACACACACGCAGTATTGTGATACGTGACACGATCCCTACGACGATACTATCGCGCGCTCGCCCCCACCCGCCCACAGATGACAAGAACGAGCGAGAAAGACGTCATGCGGCACGTTTGCCGTTTTTCCGCCCACTCCAATCACCAGCAGGCAAGCGAGAACGAGAAAGCGATACCACCGCACCGTCACACGATCCTATCCGTGACAGCATGGATTCTTAACACGCCGTAACATGCTCAGGCGAAACAAACAACAACGTTTGTCACTGTCACTCTTTATAACAGCAACCGGGCATGCTGCACACACGCGTCACCGACTCGATACAGACATGCGTGTGTTCAACACGCGCCGCACACGCCGTATGAAGCGGCTGTCCGTGAAATCTGCATTATATGCGGTTCTCGTCGAGAACATATTTGTTCGGGAGTGATGTATGGGATGGGCCAATCTAGAAAATAGATATCGATGGTACCAATAAGTTTTTTCTGACGAAAAAATTTACGTTCATACCTACACTACACCTGCTGCTTCACCGTTCGAAACCGGTGTAAAACTGTAGGTCCCTTCCTTTGCCCCTTATTAGGTGGTAGGCTTAAATTGTGGCCGACTGGGTTGGTACCATCGTACTGGATGTAAGATGACCGCAAAGCAGCCTCGGTTGTGTTCTCCTCTAGTTCAGTATAGCCAGCAATCTAGGGAAGACTCCGGTATGGCACCTACCTTCTCGGAGGTTATATTGGCTGGTCGGAGCATGTGCTTTGGTCGCTCCGACTCAGCTACGCATATCAGATTACATAAAACCGCCTTCCAACCTTCTGATTGAGCTGACTTTCCACGCTCTTAGTACCTACCTACCTACCTACCGTTGTTACCAATGATTGTAGACTCATTCAATCCAAAAGGACTCAGCTGGAGTGCGTGGAAAATCGAGGGGAAAATAATGGCATGCCTGTTAGAGGTGCATATTCTGTGAAAATTACGGTTCAAAAGATACAACCCTAGGACGGACGAACAGACAGGCCGACAGACGGCATAGGCTTTTATACTAATAAGTACTGTGTGGGGTTGGTACTTAAAAAGAATAGCCCCACTGCATCTCTCCCCGTGCATGTCGTAATAGGCGACTAAGGGATAAGGACAAGATGCCGTGCTAAAGGGCGACAGGCTCGCCACTTCTCACTTTGGCACGGTACTTCCACCGAGTCATGCAGCAGGTGGTTCTTCTTGCTGCTTGATCGATCGATGTCTTGTTCGAATACTTTGCGAAACGTGGTGGTCGGTGTTGTGCTGTAATTTAGCAGAGTTCTTGCAGCACAACACCGATTGCTCTGCTTACCCCGATTGTCGGGATTCAGCGTGTGTGATATGTATGTATGTATGTACTAATAATTAAGGCTAATAGGTGTAGATACTTCCGTATAGATAGGGAACCCTAAAAACTATTATTCATGTACAGCGATCGCCGCGGCTGCATCTCGCTCGAAGCCCTCGCTATGTTTTATTTATCCGATGCTGCTGCCGGCGCGACGGCGCGGCGGCGCCGCTGATCTCGCCTCTGCAAAAGGAATGTCGGACATTTAGGTCCGGTCAGAGCAGCAGCGGTCGAATAAAAGGAGTGCGAATAACCGGCCGTTTATTTATTGTAATATCTGTTACCGCTTAGGTCATTGTATGGTTATTGCGGCGACTGGCGGCGGTAGCGGCCGCTCTGCGGAGGCTCAAAGTGGCCGCCCGCCGCCGCCTCCGGAGTGATTCTGAAGGAGCTCACGTTTGGATGGCGGCGTCCGCGTCGTCGTGGGCGACGACAAACTGCTGTTTGAATATTTATCCGTAATTCTATATTCTAACATTCTTGACGGCTTTATTCACGACCACTTCAAATATGGTGGACAAATAAATAATTTCGTAATAAATAAAGCGAAGTTTCTACGCGACCGGCGGCGTTGGCTGTGTAACGTACGTCAATATATGTATGAATAACCATATAAGTAATCCGAGAATCACTTTATCTATTTACATACGGTGTTCACTGTTACATTTTGTCACATCTCAAGATGGTTTTAGGCTAGAAGTCATACATAACGCTACGTCATCGATCGGCTGCCTGACCTGTAAGAAAAAGGTAAAAATATAAAATCAATCTGTAACTTTTTATATTATTACAAATTGTTATTCTAAAAATTGTACATAGTAATCTATGAAGACCTTATCAACGATATAGCACTCGACCTATTAAAGAAAAGTGTTAATTTTCAACTTGATAATTTCGGTTCCTATAATCTCTATCTCTCTACTTTTTATAAAAGGGAACGTATCTGTATGTATGTATGTTTGAGGTAAACTC
The DNA here is from genome assembly GCA_946902875.1 of Nematopogon swammerdamellus. Lineage (NCBI taxonomy): Eukaryota > Metazoa > Arthropoda > Insecta > Lepidoptera > Adelidae > Nematopogon > Nematopogon swammerdamellus. Next base: position 19,944,526 of record OX336345.1, read on the forward strand.
CGGAACCACTGAACAGATTTTGATGCGGTTTGCACCGTTGCGTTGGCGCGATTTTTTTTTATGTAATCCGGTATGGGTGGCTGAGTCAGAGGGGCCAAAGCACATGCTAGCCAATATCACCTCCGAGAAGGTAGGTGCCATACCGTTGATTGATAGTTCTTGAGGCTCCCTATAGCTCCATATAGGCTATATACCATTTTTAAATAGATTTAAATTTAATAATTTCAATTTAAATATTTTTTACGCTAAATAGCCTAAGGCCCACTTGCACCAACACAAGTTTAAAGTTAAGTAGCGAGTTATGGATTTAAACGCGGTTCCCACAGTCAAAGGGTGCTAGCTTAAACTGGTTTAGCGAGTTAAACTGGTTTATATATTAAATTTGTGTTGGTGCAAGTGGGCCTTAGAGTTGAGCACTATCAAATAAAGTATAGTATGAACGCAATTTAGTGTCCAATGGTGTAATAGATGGCGTTAGCAGTTCTGTTGTGTTGCAAGAAATTACAGACTGTCTTATTAAAAAAATATATATATTACAAAAATAGCTCAAGGTTTAGGGGTTGCGTTTACTCTGCTTATCCCGATTGTCGGGTCGGGATACATTCATTCATTTGTATACATACACGCAGATTAGGCTTAGCCTTTTACTGCTTACTCTCTCATTCGTCTCTCTCAATTGTACATCTCTTTTTTACATTGTCGGCTTTGACCATTAGTGATTTACGCTACCCCTAATGGCAAAAGTCGAGCGGGTCGGGACTCGGGATACAGCGTGGCGTGTGGTATGTATGTATGTGCGTGTAGTAAGTGTGTTGGGGTCGGGTTGGGAGTCGCGACAGATGGAGAGCTTTTCGCGCCAAACAAATGTTGTCATTTATCATGCTTTATGTAGAGATGCGACGCGCTGTGCCGCGCGCGCCACCTCCGATGCCGCCGCGCGCGCCTCTTGACGCAGTCGACACCGCCGCCGCCGCCTCCGCCGCAGCCGGCTTGTACTTATCTTTTTAGTTAAGGCCGTGACAAACGCCAACGACCTTGAGCATTCGGGAATTCTACATAATGTACCATGCGACTGCTAATTTCGCTTCGCACGTTCAAGTCACATTTAGCGTAGTTTGTCGCTATCAGCCTAAAGAGTTGATGGTTCGGGGTTCGAATCCCACTTTCGTATGTTTTTTTTTTTGCTTTTTTATTATTTTAATTATTAAAATGATTGTGGCTTATGTAACTGATGCGTGATTCTAATTTTTTATTTTTTATTATTTTACCTAAATAACATTTTATTGTAATTTCTTCCAAATTATTTTAGTTCATGTACTTACCACTTTTTATAAACCTCTAAATAGACTATCGATGAAAACTAAAATAAAAATAGGTAGGTAGGTAATAGGTAGATAGGCATTTAGGTATGTATGGCAAATATCATAGCAACATAGGTACCGGCCGGCGCGCGCGGCGCGCGCGGCGCGCGCGGCGCGCGCGGCGGCAGCATGGCACGGTGCGGTGGGGTGCGGTGCGGTGCGGTAACTCAGTAGCAGCGTGCCACTCACGCATGCAAGCAAGCAATAACAAGCCGCTCCTCCGCGCCGCGCCGCCGCTCCTCCGCGCCGCGCCGCGCCGCCGCGTCGTCACCGCTCCGCGCCACCACAGTGCCGCCGCCGCCGCCGCCCCCGCTCCGCAGCGCGCCGCTGTTGCTAGGCTACTTTTATTTAGGCACGGTTCTATAGTCCTTGCATCTCAAGCGCAGACAGCGTTATACCACACCCGTGACACTAGTCACATTTTCTATGAAGCGGCCGAAAATGTGTACCTACTGCTCACGTACGCGGGCGCCTTTGCGTGTATTGGTGCGACCTCGATAACTTGGGTACAGGATTGGCACTCTTTATGAGAAGTTTGTAGTGGACAATATTATAAATTATATTTGATGTAATTTAAAAGGAAACATTTTTAATTATGACTATCTATGTATATGTACCTCTTAACATTATTGGAGGGCAAGAAAAAAAGAAAAACATCAACTTATATGCACATGTTTTATTTTTACTCGCTAACTAAACGACAATTTTGCAGTGAAAGTTTCACTAAATTTTGGAAACTTTGCAATAGGTATTCCATTTTTATTATTTTTAAGCCGAATCGTATGTGAAGCTAAAGTGAAATTTTCAATGTATACTTGCCGCCATTTTGAACTTTTTAGTTACTGGACCGATTGCTTTCAAAATTGATATCTGGGTGTCTGTGTAGGCTCTGAATACGAATCTGTAATCAAAATTAAAAAAAAGTGGCCGCCATTTTGAACTTTTTAGTTACTGGACCGATTGCTTTCAAAATTGATATCTGGGTGTCTGTGTAGGCTCTGAATACGAATCTGTAATCAAAATAAAAAAAAGTGGCCGCCATTTTGAACTTTTCAGTTACTGGACCGATTGCTTTCAAAATTGATATCTGGGTGTCTGTGTAGGCTCTGAATACGAATCTGTAATCAAAATTAAAAAAAAGTGGCCGCCATTTTGAACTTTTTAGTTACTGGACCGATTGCTTTCAAAATTGATATCTGGGTGTCTGTGTAGGCTCTGAATACGAATCTGTAATCAAAATAAAAAAAAGTGGCCGCCATTTTGAACTTTTCAGTTACTGGACCGATTGCTTTCAAAATTGATATCTGGGTGTCTGTGTAGGCTCTGAATACGAATCTGTAATCAAAATAAAAAAAAAGTGGCCGCCAATTTGAACTTTTCAGTTACTGGACCGATTGCTTTCAAAATTGATATCTGGGTGGCTGTGTAGGCTCTGAATACGAATCTGTAATCAAAATAAAAAAAAGTGGCCGCCATTTTGAACTTTTTAGTTACTGGACCGATTGCTTTCAAAATTGATATCTGGGTGTCTGTGTAGGCTCTGAATACGAATCTGTAATCAAAATAAAAAAAGTGGCCGCCATTTTAAACTTTTCAGTTACTGGACCGATTGCTTTCAAAATCGATATCTGGGTGTCTGTGTGGGCTCGGAATACGAATCTGTAGTCAAAATTAAAAAAAAGTGGCCGCCATTTTGAACTTTTTAGTTACTGGACCGATTGATTTCAAAATTGATATCTGGGTGTCTGTGTAGGCTCTGAATACGAATCTGTAGTCAAAATTTAAAAAAAGTGGCCGCCATTTTGAACTTTTCAGTTACTGGACCAATTGCTTTCAAAATCGATGTCTGGGTGTCTGTGTGTACTCTGAATACGAATCTGTAGTCAAAATTAAGTGGCCGCCATTTTAAACTTTTTAGTTACTGGACCGATTGATTTCAAAATTGATATCTGGGTGTCTGTGTAGGCTCTGAATACGAATCTGTAGTCAAAATTTAAAAAAAGTGGCCGCCATTTTGAACTTTTCAGTTACTGGACCAATTGCTTTCAAAATCGATGTCTGGGTGTCTGTGTGTGCTCTGAATACGAATCTGTAGTCAAAATTAAGTGGCCGCCATTTTAAACTTTTTAGTTACTGGACCGATTGCTTTCAAAATAGATATCTGCGTGTCTGTGTGGGCTCTAAATATGAATCTGTAGTCAAAACTAAAAAGTGCAAGATGGCGGCAACTATTTTTAAATTTTGAAAACGGATTCGTATTCAGAGCCCATACAGATACCCAGATATCAATTTTGAAAGCAATCGGTCCAGTAACTAAAAAGTTCAAAATGGCGGCCACTTTTTTTTAATGTTCACTACAGATTCGTATTCAGAGCCCACGCAGACACCCAGATATCGATTTTGAAAGCAATCGGTCCAGTAACTAAAAAGTTCAAAATGGAGGCCGTTTTTTTTTTTATTTTGACAACGGATTCGTATTCAGAGCCCACACAGACACCCAGATATTGATTTTGAAAGCAATCGGTCGAATAACTAAAAAGGTCAAAATGGCGGCAACTTTTTTTAAATATTCACTACATATTTGTATTCAGAGTCCACACAGACACCCAGATATCGATTTTGAAATCAATCGGTCCAGTAATTAAAAAGTTCAAAATGGCGGCAACTTTTTTTAAATGTTCACTACAGATTCGTATTCAGAGCCCACACAGACACCCAGATATCGATTTTGAAAGCAATCGGTCCAGTAACTAAAAAGTTCAAAATGGCAGCCGCTTTTTTTAAATTTTGACAACGGATTCGTATTCAGAGTCCACACAGACACCCAGATATCGACTTTGAAAGCAATCGGTCCAGTAACTAAAAAGTTCAAAATGGCGGCCACTTTTTTTAAATTTTGACAACGGATTCGTATTCAGAGTCCACACAGACACCCAGATATCGACTTTGAAAGCAATCGGTCCAGTAACTAAAAAGTTCAAAATGGCGGCCACTTTTTTTAAATTTTGACAACGGATTCGTATTCAGAGCCCACACAGACACCCAGATATTGATTTTGAAAGCAATCGGTCGAATAACTAAAAAGGTCAAAATGGCGGCAACTTTTTTTAAATATTCACTACATATTTGTATTCAGAGTCCACACAAACACCCAGATATCGATTTTGAAATCAATCGGTCCAGTAATTAAAAAGTTCAAAATGGCGGCAACTTTTTTTAAATGTTCACTACAGATTCGTATTCAGAGCCCACACAGACACCCAGATATCGATTTTGAAAGCAATCGGTCCAGTAACTAAGAAGTTCAAAATGGCAGCCGCTTTTTTTAAATTTTGACAACGGATTCGTATTCAGAGTCCACACAGACACCCAGATATCGACTTTGAAAGCAATCGGTCCAGTAACTAAAAAGTTCAAAATGGCGGCCACTTTTTTAAATTTTGACAACGGATTCGTATTCAGAGTCCACACAGACACCCAGATATCGACTTTGAAAGCAATCGGTCCAGTAACTAAAAAGTTCAAAATGGCGGCCACTTTTTTTAAATTTTGACAACGGATTCGTATTCAGAGCCCACACAGACACCCAGATATCGACTTTGAAAGCAATCGGTCCAGTAACTAAAAAGTTCAAAATGGCGGCCACTTTTTTTAAATTTTGACAACGGATTCGTATTCAGAGCCCACACAGACACCCAGATATCGACTTTGAAAGCAATCGGTCCAGTAACTAAAAAGTTCAAAATGGCAGCCGCTTTTTTTAAATTTTGACAACGGATTCGTATTCAGAGCCCACACAGACACCCAGATATCGACTTTGAAAGCAATCGGTCCAGTAACTAAAAAGTTCAAAATGGCGGCCACTTTTTTTAAATTTTGACAACGGATTCGTATTCAGAGCCCACACAGACACCCAGATATCGACTTTGAAAGCAATCGGTCCAGTAACTAAAAAGTTCAAAATGGCGGCCACTTTTTTTAAATTTTGACAACGGATTCGTATTCAGAGCCCACACAGACACCCAGATATCGACTTTGAAAGCAATCGGTCCAGTAACTAAAAAGTTCAAAATGGCGGCCACTTTTTTTAAATTTTGACAACGGATTCGTATTCAGAGCCCACACAGACACCCAGATATCGACTTTGAAAGCAATCGGTCCAGTAACTAAAAAGTTCAAAATGGCAGCCGCTTTTTTTAAATTTTGACAACGGATTCGTATTCAGAGCCCACACAGACACCCAGATATCGACTTTGAAAGCAATCGGTCCAGTAACTAAAAAGTTCAAAATGGCGGCCACTTTTTTTAAATGTTCATATGATTAAGATTCGCTCCGGTGAAGGAAAACACCGTGAGGAAACCTGTGCACAGCAGTACATATAAAATTGTTGTGGACACAGCTTCCAATCCAGCTTGTCACGTGGAAATGTATAACAATTCCCTTCCATGTTCATGGGAAAGGCTTGCGCTCAGTAGTAGGACATTAAAATTGACTCAAGAAGAAGAATAAGAAACCAAATTGATATCTGATTTGTGTAACATAAATTTCATTATTTCACATAAGAATGAAAATTTCACAGTAATTTTGCAGAAAGTGCAAAATTTCACTGCAAAATTTCAAGTGAAATTTTTGTGCAAAATTGCGCCTTGCATCTCTAAGTAAGTGCGAACAAGGAGGTTTGAAGTCCACCGCGCGCGCGGGCGCGGCCGGCCCGATCGTTGTTCTGTGCTGTGAGTGCGAAAGAACCGCGCGCGTACGTGTAAGTAGCTACTACTCCCTCTCGAAGGTGCGCTCGCTCTCCTCTCGACAGTCGGTGCCAGCCTGACTAGCCGTCCGCCAGAAGTCGACCAGACAGCGCTCGCGGGCTGCGGGGCGCGGGGGGAAGCAAACTCGCTTCGAGGCGGAGCGTCGCTTCTATACGCCAGTATTATAAGTATTCTATGGTTATACCACAGTACCTATTAGTTATTCTGTGGTTATACCAACGAAAGCCATGCATATAACGCCCCGTCAAGTTACGTACCGGAGCGTATACTGATAGATACCACAGAAGAGAGATATTACTGATACGGTCGTACTGTATACTGGTACGGAAAATGACACGGTGGCAACATCACCTACAATACAACATCCGAGATGTCAGCTCGTAACAACTGGTGAAGTAGGTGCTATGTCAGTGCTTTTCTTCGGTCGTACCGGCTTCACTGAACTGGACGGAAAAAAAGAAGGGAGTCATATCCCGAAATAGTTTGTATTTTCCGTCCAGTTTAGTGTAGCCGGCACGACCAAAGGGAAGCACTGACATGGCACCTAAGTTCACCCGGTGTTATGGGCTGACATCACGGATGTTATAGGTGATATAGCAAACTGTGTCAGTTTACATAAAAAAATCCCTCAGTCGCCTTTTACGACATGCACGGGGAGAGATGCAGTGGGGCTATTATTTTAAATTACCATCCCACACGGTACAAATATACCTAACCACCTATCTTTTTTCCATTCGATCCAAACACAGAAGACAGAAATGACGACCGACACGCGGGCGCAGCAGGGCAGGAGCGAGCAAGCGAGCCCGGAACTAAAATTGTATCTAGTATTGAAGTGCCTGCTAAATTGACGAAGGCAAAAATTTTACCCTTCCGACTGAAGAATTACGTCAATAATTTCATGTAGGCGTTTTTTGTTTTTTATTTTTATCTCCTTTCGTGGATAAAATAATAAAAAAAATTGAATAGAGTTTTCTCAGAGCTTTGTGACCTTTGAATCGGTGGTATTGTAAAATTGTAATAATACACACATACTCAGATTTTCAAAAATTCATGCTTTTTTTATATATTTTTAATTTTATGTTTATTACTTACTTTTACTCATTATTAAAAAAACCAGCAATGCACTTTGTTGGTAAGGAACCAAAATATAGGTTGGTATTTTTTTAATTTTCTGAATGTGTGTCAATTGGTCAGTTTTGGACCTTCTTTGTCGCACTTTTTGCATGTTTTGCGTATTTGGCGTTTGTCACCGCCTTAATGCATAGTAACTTTCGTGGGTAATTTATAAAGTTTAACAAAACATTTAAATCTCTAGATAGGGCATAGTCTAACATGGTGTACTGCAGACAATGTCACCAATGAAAGGGCCGCATGCGGCTACTTCGCATCAGACGCAGCGCCACGCGCGTGTTGAGTAGGCTTGCCAGATCTAATGTTAGCCTTCCCGGGACATATCTACTACTGCAGTCCTTCATAAATATGATGGAGAAAGAAGAGATCAATATTTTTCTGTTATAATTTTTACTGCGAACTTTTAGCGTTTGTTTTAAAGCGAACAACTTTAGTAAGCAACACTACACTAAAATGAAAGAAGGAAATTGCTAATTTGAGCACTTCATCAGCACTGGACTCTTCCTGGGACAAAATAACCCTTCGCGCGGGATTATCCCGGTCTAGGCTCCAATGCCCCGTCATCGGAGCCTATAGTCTGTTCACCGAGTCGACCTAGTATGGCGCTCTCTCTGTCCAACATTGGCATACAAATGATAAGGACGAAAAATGAGAACGCCCCGCCCACGGGCGCATGCATGTACGTGATTGGATGCATGCGGGCTATGCATCCAATCACGTGCAAGGCCATATCTCCCAGTACTAGGTCGACTCGATGAACAGAGTATAGCCCGGGACAATCCCGGAAATCCCGGGCACCTGGCAAGCCTAGTGTTGAGACGTCGTCGTTCCATGGAACGGAATGGAACGGGCCGTTAACACAGCGTTAGCGCTTTGTTAACATGAGGCAGCTTTTGATGCGATTCTTGATGACTAATTGTACACGAAGTCACACACACCGTTTAATCGGTGACAAACTTTTGAGCGCTATGCCCTATCTATCGATTTAAATCTTTGGGTTTAACGGTAACACTTAATGTGAAAGAAAGCGATACGTAAATTATATTTACACAAAGCATTCTAGGGCGCCTCGTCATCGAAGAATTTCCTTCGATGACGATCGAAGGAACTGCATCATGATGTAAGTATAGTATACGCGGCAGTAAATAATTAACATCGAGCTTTAGAAAGAGACAATTCGATTGTGCGAATTGTCTCTTTCTAAAGCTCGATTACTGATTATCAACGAATGATTCCTGAATTAAATTTAATTTTCACATTTAAGGGTTAAATTCCCTAATTATGCAGTTCTCCTTTAAGCAGTAAGAATATGGGTCATTACTTGATTTTGTGCCATATATTGTTGGTAGAAACAAATCTTTGTTTAGCCGTTATAATTTTTTGAGCTTTTATAGTATAATTTTAAATTTAAATTTTAAGGTAGAATTCCCTAATGATGATTTTCGTCCGGGAACTTGTTCTCGTTTGATAGTTTATTCATGTTTAGGAAAATACATTTTATATTGACAAATGAAAATTTTTTTCTTGGACTATATTTTTTATTTCACTTTGTTTGATATTTTGGTAGGATATTTTGCAATGATATTTTGTTATTGGGATAGTGTTATACCTGAAATATTGTATTTTCAGTGTTCTATTGATTCGCAGGTGACAAGTCTGCATATTTTCTGGGAAGCGAGTAACTTTTTGTATGACCCTCTTTTGGCTGCTACCTTCACACCGGTTCGATTGTGGAGCGTCGTCGCCCATGTCCCACGAACTCGCACGTCTATGTGCGACTATAATATATAGGACAACACGAAATCTTGGGTTCTCACATTGTCATTAAAACCGTAAACGTCCTACTTGCAGCCCGAAAGGGGTCAGAATGGTTCCCACGAGAAACGTAGAAATTCGCACATTGCATAATCTTCATTGCGGCCTCACGCGCCTGAGCCTGCCGGGGCTTACGAACAGAAATCTAAGCTCAGATGTGCAGCAATAAATTAAAATGATTCACGGTGGTCGTACCAGGCAGAGCACCCATCACCCAACCAGAGTTACTCGCACGCGGGGCCATACTCTGAACCTTGTTTGTGCTTTCGAATATATTGTGCCATATATACCGAGGCTAACCGCTAATCTGCCTATAGAAACTTAAGACCCAAATACCACTATAACTCATCTTACTTATCCTACTAATCCTACTAATATTATAAACGCGAAAGTTTGTCAAGATGTATGGATGTATGGATCTTTGTTCCTCTTTCACGCAAAAACTACGCAACGGATTTTGATGAGGCTTTATAGTACTATAGCTTATACGTCAGAATAGCACATAGGCTATAATTTATAAAGATATTGTGTAAATTTGCCAAAATATAACGATAAATGTCAAGTACCTAAGTCGGAAAAAATCCCGCTATCATCTCTTCTCCCAAGAAAAACAAAAGACTATCAACGTCACATAAGAACTTCAATTTCGATTTCTGTTGTTTTTTTTAATTTGCAGAAAACAAAATGTGGCCAGTACCCAGTACGGAAAGGCGCGGGGCGGTGCGTAGCGGCGCGGGGCACTGCGGGGCGGCGCGGAAAGAAGACGGGGAAGGGGTGCACTGACGTGGCATCAAGTTCACCCGGTGTTATGGGCCGACATCACGGCTGTTGTAGGCGATGTAGCCAACCGTGTCAGTTTAAAAAAAAAAGGTGGGTGGGTGTAACTCGCGAAGGGCACGCGGCACTTTCTTCCCACCCCTGTAACTCAAGGTCTCGAGGGGTACATCCGCTGTGCTATTAAACGTGGACTCTGACGGTCGCTGTTGTCCAAAGGTAGAAAGTTGCCCAGCGAGCGATGCTGGGAATATCGCTACGTGATATGGTGCGTAACGAGGCAATCCGCCGACGCACCAAAGTAGTCAATGTTGGGCACCGGGTGGCTAAGCTCAAATGGCAGTGGGCTGGGCACGTTAGCCGAAGAGACGATGACCGTTGGAGTAACCGTGTCCTACACTGGCGGCCGTGGACAGGAAAACGGAGTGTGGGAAGACCACCCGCCAGGTGGGACGACGACATCAAGTACGTCGGCGGAAAGCTGTGGTTCCGTATCGCTGAAGGCCGGGAGGACTGGAGGAAAATTGGAGAGGCGTATGTCCAGCAGTGGACGCTTACACGCTGACTGACTGACTCCTATTTGAAAACTCAACTGGAAAGTTCCCCCCTATCGTCTTATTATTATTGCACTCATCGGTGTCGGCTCGTTAAGGTCCTCGTTAAAAGCGCTAGAGGTCCTGACGGTGAAAGGAGCTAATTGGCGGGAGTGGAGGAACCGTTAGCGCAGTAAATGTCAGAGAGGCTCACGATGCGCAGCCGGAGGCAGAGCAGAGCCTACGCGACATTTTACTGCCTGTGCCTCGCCAGTGCCGGATTTTCCGTATAGGCAATATAGGCAACTGCCTATGGGCTCCGCGCTGCCTAGGTGCCCCGCGGCCCGTGAGAAAAATAAGTCAAAGTAGTTTAATTTGACGCTTTCGTTGTAATTTTAAAAAGGATTTAGGTTTATTTTTTACTAGCTTTAGTCCGCGGCTTCGCTCGCGTGAAATTCGTATTAAAAAAGAAAACAGTAAGTAAGCCTGCTACCGTACCTTTATTTCGGCGCCCAGAACAATTCGGTTTGTATGAGAGCCACATCTTAGCGTAACCGAAACTGAATTTTATTTAGCCTATTTATATTATATTTTAGCCTATTATATTTAAATGAGCTTGTACTAAGTTTCATCAAATTCGAATGATTCGAATAAGGGTTATGGAGGAACATAGATACATACAGAAAAGATTTCTAAAAATCGTCAAATTAGTTTTAATATCATACATAGAGCCTACAAACGCAGTATCTCATAAAACAAAGTAACTTACTCCATGGCCATCCCTTACAGATTTATTATTAGTATTGATTGATTGATTGATGATGATATTGATAAGACGAACAATTTTACATTAATTTATTTACTTGTTTTTTTATGGAAACACCACCTACAACATCCCTTGTAGGTGGTGGAAACACCACCAACAAACACGGTTGGCTACATCCAAGAAAGTTGAATAGGTAAGGACGTCGAACCTTCCCCGCGCCAGCGTACCACCATATTTGTAAAAAACGTACAAATAACATTCGTTACCAGCCAATCAGAGCGCGATACCACACAATATCACCCAATCAGAGCGCGTGCCGTCCCTCTGCTACCCGCGGAGCTCGGCGACGCTGGTTTTCATATAAGCATTTAACAGTCCGACGTCCAACCTTTTCAACGTTCTTGGCTACACCACATACAACATCCGTGATGTCAGCCCATAACACCGGGTGAACTAGGTGCCATGTCAGTTCTTCCCTTCATTTCATGTCGACTACACTGAACTGGACGGAAAACACGAACTATTTACATAACCGTTTCCACCGACGTTTCATTTAGTGCGGTGGTAGCAACCCGGGCATAAGCATATGGATGATTGATGATGATGATTGACAGTTAAATCAAGAAATAAATCTATAATCACGATTTGCAAGTATGGCATAAAATTACCTACAAAAAATTGTTCAAATAAATGACATACATTTATAAAAATCTGGTGTTGGTATAATAAATACTACCTAACTACCTAGAGACTTACTTGCCTAAAGGGAGAGGGGCCCCGAGACTTGCATTGCCTAGGGACCCCTATATGGCCTAATCCGGTCCTGTTACCTCGTATCTTTGGCCAGAACTTTTACGAGCCAGAGTAAAATCTTCATTAGCTTTTTTTCTTCGTAAGCTTCTGCCGATGTACTTACGGTGTCATTGTCGACCAATATGGTTTTGCGACTGCTGGGTAATTTTTTTAGGGGTTTCGTATCCATACGGAAGCCTATTACTGAGCCTACAATGTCTATCTGTCCGTCCGTCCTAGGGCTGTCTTTTGAACCGTAATATAGGTAGCCGGTTGAAATTTTCACAGAATATGTGTTATTTGGCAGATATCCTAAAAAAAAAGAAAAAAAAAACGGACGGGTTGCACTCCGGGAGTGCCGGCAGAAGTGAAAACTTAAACATCAACGTTGTGCATTTTTGAATATTTTGCAATGGTTAGGGAATAATTTCGCAAGAATTGTTTTATTTATCAGTATAAAAGCACTATCATTTATGTGGTAAAATACAATATTCATTTATTGCGCTATCGTAGATAAACATGACAATTTATATTACATGAAAAATTTTACAATACAGAACTATTATAATATTTTACATCAAAAACTTTATTTCTCAGAAAAATCAACTTTCATCCATAATTTCAACGAATCTTATGCTTTTTCGATCAGGCTACGAATCTGACGCGAGTTTTACATTTTTTACCCATCTAAAAAAAGTGCCAAGCGCCGCTAAAGAAGTTTTCACTTCAAAAAAATTAAAAGGCGGTCCCCATACAAGAAATGTTTTTTTTTCAATATTTCTTGTTTTTGCATGTTTTTTATGATAGACATAAAAACGGTAATACGTCGCTGCGCGTCAAACTTGGTGTGATTATAATGGTAAACTCTCGGTGCGCGAGTCTGACTCGCACTTGGCCACTTTTTTGTTTGTATAGTTTCCATGATTGTCACTAGATCCATATAGTATCTGTCCGTTTCTTTCATTGAACTGAGAATGAACACACGGCAGTGTACCTCGCTGAAAGTGTTTTCACTTCTTTTGACTGTGTTCCTTGTACCAACGTAACCCTTAAAGAACCGGCCAAGAGCGAGTCGAACTAGAGCACCGAGGATTCCGTATCGCCATCTCATGGCCAGCGTCACTGACGCCATCTATGTATTAGTTAAAATGCTTCATACTCTTTTCGGTAGATGGCGCGCATACCCTTTTTAGTTTTTTCTATGGGAACCCCCATAAATTTTTTACTTTTTCTTATTTTTATTATTTGTTGTTATATCGGCCATTAATACATATTCTGTGAAAATTTCAAAGGGGCAACCTATTACGGTTCAAGAGATACAGCCCTCGGACAGACAGACAGACAGACAGACGGCGGTGTAGGCTTAGTAATAGGGTCCCGTACGACGGATACGGAACCCTAAAAACGCATCAAAATCTTAATCGCAACATATCTTAGGAACTTCTTATCTGCATTTGTATTTACATATACAAATGGAGATTTACAGTTTATAGTTGACATTGAACATTTAGGTCAGGTGAGTTGTGGATCATCAAAGCGGTTTCATGGGTATAAGTATTCACGAGACCGCGCTTCGTAGCTAGGTGAGGGCTGTATAGTGTATGAAACAATGCTCTGCGGCATGAGGTCAGGTCGCGAGGCGGCGGCGGGTCGCACATTTGACCTCAGCCTGGGAAAATCTCGGCTATCTGTTGCAAGGGCGGATCTACCTCTTGGTCCTTGGGGGGCGGGTTTCTTACATACTATAGGTTACAATTTGGTTACAATACAATATGCATTCTTACGGACTGCTAAATAAAGATAAGTTAACTAAGTTAAGTTAAGTTAATCCAGTTAACCTGTCCTCTGCCATTGTAGACCTTAGCCACGTTTTAAGTCGCCTAAGTGTGGGGAAACTTGAAACTAGATTGAACCGTGTGGGGCCGGTATTAAAAGAATAGCCCCACTGCATCTCTCCCCGTGTATGTCGTAAAAGGCGACTAAGGGACTCCCTTCTTATATGACTAGGTGGTAGGGTTTATCCCGCCCGGGTTGGTACCACTGCACCGAATGAAAGGTCGGTCGAAACGGCTATGTAAATAGTTTGTGTTTTCCGTCCAGTTCAGTGTAGCCGGCACGACCGAAGGGAACCACTGACGTGGCACCAAGTTCACGCGGTGTTATGGGGTGACATCACGGATGTTGTAGGTGATGTAGCCTACCGTGTCAGTTTCCATAAAAAAAAACTTGCGGGCGAATTACGACAGGCTGGCTGGCGGTGGGAATGGTGGGATTAGGTTCTGTTAGGTGCTGCGTGCTAAATTCGCGCCGAAGTAGATATTGTTACATAGATAATATTATACTATACATATTAACAACACAGTTCTTTTGTCATTTGGAATCTGTTTGTGTCAGTGATTAATTGATTATCTAAGATCGTGTCGCCCGGTGTCGCCGCCTCCGCAGGGGGTTTTTTTTTTGTGGTGCAGGAAGACACCTAGGTGCGCGAGTCCGACTCGCACTTGTCCGGTTTTTCTATGCCGCCACGCCTGCCTTTCATGATGGTTCGCTGGCTGCATCGCCTACAACTTCCACGAAGTCAGCCGAACCGAGCGACACGTTGTTCCTGTCGTAACCAGGTGCTATGCTAACGTTTGCCTTTTCGTTGTGTCGGCTACGCTGAATTGGACGGAGAATTTTTTTTTTTTTTATGGAAACTGACACGGTTGGCTACATCACCTACAACATCCGTGATATCAGCCCATAACACCGGATGAACTTGGTGCCACGTCAGTGGTTCCCTTCGGTCGTGCCGGCTACACTGAACTGGACGGAAAACACAAACTATTTACATAGCCGTTTCGACCGACCTTTCATTCAGTGCGGTGGTACCAACCCGGGCGGGTTAAACCCTACCACCTAGTAATACAAGAAGGGAGTCATATCCTTTAGTCCCCTTTTACGACATACACGGGAAGAGATGCAGTGGGGCTATTCTTTTAAAGTACCGGCCCCACACGGTACAACACACATTGGATTATTTTCTATAGCTGGTTAAGACCGATCATCATTCAGGTGAATCGGTCGGATTTCATTCTGCCACCTACCAAGCAAGCAAGGGAAGCGACGTCAAGTTTTACATGGAACTCGAACGATGGATGCATGTACATATCAGATTCAGATATTTATTTTGCCATAAAGAACACACAACAATAACAATATTTCATCCTGCCCGGGTTGATACCACCGCTATGTAAATACGAGTACTTAGTTCGAGTTTTCCGTCCAGCAGGTCTATTCTTGTAACTTCTGACAGCGGAATCAGCGCTGTTGTGGCGCTGAGAGCCACTTTGGTAAGTGGCTCTCAGCGCCACATCAGCGCTGATTCCGCTGTCAGAATTTACAAGAATAGACCTTCAGTTCTGTGTAGCCGACATAAAATGACGGAAAGCACTGACATGGCACCTAATTCGGCCGGTGTTATGGGCTAACATCACGGATGTTGTAGGTGATGTAGCCAACCATGTCAGTTTCCATAATTTTTTTTTAAATAAATGAGCTTATCTCTTTGTCTCGTTCTCTCAAAGTTCACTTGTAGCGATTTCCGCGGTAGTTTCCGCCACGGTATAAAAACTTTCGGTTGCGCTGCACACCATAGATCAGACAAATAAGTAATGCTAGATTTTTTTTATGGAAACTGACACGGTTGGCTACATCACCTACAACATCCGTGATGTCAGCCCATAACACCGGGTGAACTAGGTGCAATTTCAGTGCTTCCCTTCATTTCGCGCTGGCTACACTGAACTGGATGGAAAACATGAACTATTTACATAGCCGTTTCGACCGGCGACGTTTCGCTCAGTGCGGTGGTACCAACCCGGCCGGGATAAACCCTACCACCTAGTAATATAAGAAGGGAGTCATATCCCTTAGTCGCCTTTTACGACATACACGGGGAGAGATCCAGTGGGGCTATTCTTTTAAAGTACCGGCCCCACACGGTACATAATTTATGTCTTGTCTCGTTCTCTCAAAGTTCACTTGCAGCGATTTTCGCCGTAGTTTCCGCCACGGTACAAAAGCTTTTGGTTGCGCTGCACTGCACACCATAGATCAGACAAATAAGGCTAGATGGCCGATCAGGTCAAATTGTTGTTGACATTATAGTTCGTTCATTATTATTTATTTTTATGTAAACCGACAAGTGTGGCTGTGCCGAGGAACCAATTGTGCAGTCGATAGAGCCAAAAACACATCTCCTCGCGAAACCACACTTAGAGAGGTGCCATGCCAGCAGATTTGCGAACTGTTGCTAGGCTGTGACTAGCCGACGCTAGAAGACACCCAAGTTAAAAGGATTGAGGAAACACACTTGCCGGAAGACAGTTCCACACCCTAGCGGAATGACAAAGAAACTAAGTGCGATTTACGAGAAAAGCAATAGGGAGAATTTTTTTTTTGTGATAGGAGTTTTGGCTATTTTGGCAAGACCTGTTCCCACACTGTCAGCCTCGGTAGTTCAGTGGTCCGGTCGGTCGACTGTTGGTCGGATCATAAGCACACCTGGGCGCGGTCAGTGGATGGATGGGTGATCGCTCGACCGTTGGAGGCTGATCGTGGTTCGGATTCCACCTAAATAAACTTGTCTGTAGGTCCCTTCCCGTTTTACCTTATTATTAGGTGGTAGGGTTTAACCTGCCCGGGTTGATACCACCGCACTGAATGAAAGGTCGGTTGAAATAGCTATTTAAATAGTTCGTGTTTTCCGTCCAGCTCAGTGTAGCCGGCACGGCCGAAGGGAAGCACTGACATGGCACCTAGTTCATTAAGGTGTTATAGGCTGACATCACGGATGTAGTAGGTGATGTAGCAACTGTATCAGTTTCCATAAACAAATATAAATACAGAGCGCCCTTGGTCGGAATAACTATTATCTCATCTGTGGCTCGGTTGCCCGTCCGGCCATTATCTTTCCGATCTGTGCGCTGCACCTACATCGCCGAATATATATTACTAGCGTAACCCTACATGTCGGCAACCGAGCAACAGATGATAGCAGAGAGAGGCTGCATCGCTGCCCTGCGCCCGCCTCTAATGGGGACGCGGCTCGCCTCCGCGCCGCCGCCGCCGCCGCCGCAGGGCTCTTCCCACGGCTTGCCTCAACTCTTGAGACGGGCAGCCTCATTCTTCGTCCGCTATGATATACACTCCACGGCGGCGAGACGGTGCGGTGTCCTCAATATCAACGCCATCGCACGAACAAAGTGAAATTGATTGCTCGCGGTTGGCTGTGATGGTTTCTCGGCCATTTTCATAGCTGCTTTTGTCGGTGGAGTGAGGTAAACGCGGAAAGAAGGATAAGATAGATTAGATTAGGCTCAGTATCATACGCTGCGCCTAGCTAGACCCTATTTTTCATAGTTTATTAGGTATGTAATCCATACTAATATTATAAATTCGAAAGTAACTCTGTTGTCTATCTGTCTGTCTGTCTGTCTGTCTGTCTGTCTGTTACCTTTTCACGCCTAAACCGCTGAACAGATTTCGATAAAATATTGCACGGAGATGAATTGGATCCTGAGGAAGGACATAGGCTACCTTTTGTCTCAAAAAACCACCCTTAAGGGGGTGAAATAGGGGATGAAAGTTTGTATGAGGAACCTAGCATTTCTCGAGTTAGGGATATGACAATTCATATTTAGGCTTTTGGTATGAAATAAAGAATTACGTGTTTCAGCGTTTTTGCTAAATCAACCCTTAAATTACAATAGGGGATGATTTCAAAATTAGATTTTAGGATTTTATAAAATTTTGTACGGAGATGAATTGCATCCTGCCTGAGGAAGGACATAGGCTACCTTTTGTCTCAAAAAACAACCCTTAAGGGGGTGAAATAGGGGATGAACGTTTGTATAGGGAACCCATCATTTCTCAAGTTAGGGATATAACGATTCATATTTAGGCTTTTGGTATGAAATAAAGAATTACGTGTTTCAGCGTTTTAGTTAAATTAACCCTTAGATTAAAATTTTAATTTCAAATTCATTTTGATTTCAAAATTAGATTTTAGGATTAAATGATGGGGAGAGGGAGAGGGAGAGGGCGAGGGAGAGGGAGAGGGAGAGGGAGAGAAAGAGGGAGAGGGAGAGGGAGAGGGAGAGGGATAGGGAGAGGGAGAGGGAGAGGGAGAGGGAGAGGGAGAGGGAGAGGGAGAGGGAGAGGGAGAGGCAGAGGCAGAGGGAGAGGGAGAGGGAGAGGGAGAGGGAGAGGGAGAGGGAGACGGAGACGGAGACGGAGACGGAGACGGAGACGGAGACGGAGACGGGGACGGGGACGGGGACGGGGACGGGGACGGGGACGGGGACGGGGACGGGGACGGGGACGGGGACGGGGACGGAGACGGAGACGGAGACGGAGACGGAGACGGAGACGGAGACGGAGACGGAGACGGAGACGGAGACGGAGACGGAGACGGAGACGGAGACGGAGACGGGGACGGGGACGGGGACGGAGACGGGGACGGAGACGGAGACGGAGACGGGGACGGGGACGGGGACGGGGACGGGGACGGGGACGGGGACGGGGACGGGGACGGGGACGGAGACGGGGACGGGGACGGGGACGGGGGCGGGGGCGGGGGCGGGGACGGAGGCGGAGGCGGAGGCGGAGACGGAGACGGATACGGAGGCGGAGACGGAGACGGAGACGGAGACGGAGAGGGAGAGGGAGAGGGAGAGGGAGAGGGAGAGGGAGAGGGAGAGGGAGAGGGAGAGGGAGAGGGAGAGGGGGCAGAAGCGGGGCGAGGCGAATATTATTTTAACTTAAGTTTCTTATTTTAATATCGATAGCTTTTTCCCGCGGATTCGCTCGCGTGAAATTCGTATTTCAAAAGAAGAAAGAAAGTAACTGAGGGCGAGGCCTACGGTGGAGCTGCGTTCAGAAAGACTATAATCCTTCTCGAAGAAAGTAAGTAACTAAGGGCGTGGCCGAAGGCCGACCTGGAAAACGCTAAGCCTTCTCGATGACAGTAAGTAACTATGGGCAATAGTTACTTACTTTCTTCAAGATGGTTTATAGTCTTCCTGAACGCAGCTCGGCCCTCGGCGTCGCCCTCAATTACTTAATTTCTTCGAGAAGGTTTATAGTTTTCCTGAACGCAGCTCGGCCGTCAGTATCGCCCTTATTTACTTACTTTCATCGAGAAGGTTATTGGCCTTCCTGAACGCAGCTCGGCCTTCGGCCTCGCCCTCTGTTACTTACTTTCTTCGAAAAGGTTATCGTCTTCCTGAACGCAGCTCGGCCTTCGGCCTCGCCCTCTGTTGCTTACTTTCTTCGAGAAGGTTTATAGTCTTCCTGAACGCAGCTCGGCCCTCGGCCTCACCCTCACTTACTTACTTTCTTCGAGAAGGTTTGTCGTCTTTCTGAACGCAGCTCGGCCTTCGGCCTCGCCTTTTATTACTTACTTTCTCCGAGAAGGTTTATAGTCTTCCTGAGCGCAGCTCGGCCTTCGGCCTCGCCCTCAGTTACTTAATTTCTTCGAGAAAGTTTATCGTCTTCGTGAACGCAGCTCGGCCTTCGGCCTCGCCCTCAGTTGCTTACTTTCTTTGAGAAGGTTTATCGTCTTCCTAAACGCAGCTCGGCCTTCGGCCTCGCCCTTTGTTACTTACTTTCTTCGAGAAGATTTATAGTCTTCCTGAACGCAGCTCGGCCCTCGGCCTCGCCCTCAGTTACTTACTTTCTTTGAGAAAGTTTACCGTCTTCCTGAACGCAGCTCGGCCTTCGGCCTCGCCCTTTGCTACTTACTTTCTTCGAGAAGGTTTATAGTCTTCCTAAACGCAGCTCGGCCTTCGGCCTCGCCCATTGTTACGTACTTTCTTAGAGAAGGTTTATAGTCTTCCTCAACGCAGCTCGGCCTTCGGCCTCGCCCTCAGTTACTTACTTTCTTCGAGAAAGTTTATCGTTTTCATGAACGCAGCTCGGCCTTCGGCCTCACCCTTTGTTACTTACTTTCATCGAGTAGGTTTATAGTCTTCCTGAACCCAGCTCGGCCTTCGGCCTCGCCCTTTGTTACTTACTTTCTTCGAGAAGGTTTATAGTCTTACTGAACGTAGCTCGGCCTTCAGTTTCGGGCATAGTTACTTACTTTCTTTGAGAAGGTTTATAGTCTTCCTGAACGCAGCTCGGCCTTCGGTTACGCCCTCAGTTGCGTACTTTCTTCGAGAAGGTTTACAGTCTTCCTGAACGCAGCTCAGACTTCGGCCTCGCCCTTAGTTACTTACTTTCTTCGAGAAGGTTTATAGTCTTCCTGAACGCAGCTCGGCCTTCAGCCTCGCCCTTTGTTACTTACTTTCTTCGAGAAGGTTTATAGTCTTCCTGAACGCAGCTCGGCCTTCGGCCTCGCCCTTTGCTACTTGGTTTATAGTCTTCCTAAACGCAGCTCAGCCTTCGTCCTGACCCTTTCTTACTTACTTTATTCGAGAAGGTTTATAGTCTTCCTGAACGCAGCTCGGCCATCGACCTCGCCCTCAGTTACTTAGTTTCTTCGAGAAAGTTTATCGTCTTCCTGAACGTAGCTCGGCGTTCGGCCTCGCCTTTTGTTACTTACTTTCTTCAAGAAGGTTTATAGTCTTCCTGAACGCAGCTCGGCCTTCGGCCTCGCCCTCAGCTACTTACTTTCTTTGAGAAAGTTTATCGTCGTCCTGAACACAGCTCGGCCTTCGGCCTCGCCCTTTGTTACTTACTTTCTTCGAGAAAGTTTATATTCTTCATGAACGCAGCTCGGCCTTCGGCCTCGCCCTTTGTTACTTACTTTCTTCGAGAAGGTTTATAGTCTTACTGAACGCAGCTCGGCCTTCGGTTTCGCCCGTAGTTACGTACTTTCTTTGAGAAGGTTTATAGTCTTCCTGAACGCAGCTCGGCCTTCGACCTCGCCCTCAGTTGCGTACTTTCTTCGAGAAGGTTTATAGTCTTCCTGAACGCAGCTCGGCCTTCAGCCTCGCCCTTAGTTACTTACTTTCTTCGAGAAGGTTTATAGTCTTCCTGAACGCAGCTCGGCCTTCGGCCTCGCCCTCAGTTACTTACTTTCTTCTTTGAAATACGAATTTCACGCGAGCGGAGCCGCGGGCTCAGCTAGTACCTAAATATATACTGGTCCATTCAGGCTTAAACGATTTTTAAAGCTATTGACTTCACACTGACGGAGATAACGGAAGCGACTTGCCGCAGTGCAAGAATATAATAATATATCTATTGAGCAAGAATTTCACAGTCATTTGTGTATGACCGATCGCGTCTGAGCTTGATGGAACTATTTTCCGAGTCTCCAAGTGAGCGGTTTCGCCGGTTGAATTTATAGACGTTTTACCTCGATTGGTGTATGATTTACAGGCTTAACGGACGGACGAACGGACGGACAGACAGACAGACAGACAGACGGCGCGTAGGCTTAGTAATAAGGTCCCGTACGACGGATGCGGAACCCTAAAAATGTGCAACGGTGATCGTTGTAGTCGTCGGCAAAGAGTTTGTATTACGTCAAACTCTTTGGTCGTCGTCGGTTCTATGTTCGCTTATACGTCGAGAACAACTTAATCAATTCATATTGGGTTTCCAATGACGTTTTCTGGCACATTTAAGAATGGTTAAATAGGATATTATGTACCACGAAGTGGCCGCGAAGCTGATCTAAAGGGCAAGTTATTTTTATTCATAAGATGAAATTTTTCCCAACATATCTATTGCCTTACTTATAGGTACCTAGTACACCATTTAGAACCAGAAAGACTTTTCGATAGGAAATGAGCTATAAAATATTTTTAAATTATGCAGACATTCGACTCGCACTTGGCCGGTTTTTTTAGTATAAGCATCGATGTTCGATGAGTTATGTAACGTTTTTTGGATTCTACATAATATTTTTTCAGTATATTTTTCTCAATGTTATTTTAAACAGACATTTATTTTTTCTTTCTAATTTCAAAAATGGAACAGTCAGTAAACACATTATGTGTATACAGACAGATAGAAGTAGAAACGTGGTAGGAGCATACAGGAATGTACGCATACATGTCAGCAAGCTTGTCAGCCTCGGTAGCTTAGTGATGTGGTGCGGTCGATCGACTGTTGTTAAGCGCACCTGGGCGCGGTCAGTACTTGGATGGGGACCGCTCGACCGTTGGAGTCTGACCGTGGTTCGGATTCCACGTAAACTGTAGGTCTCTTCCCTTCTTACCTTACTAGGTGGTAGGGTTTATCCCGGCCGTGTTGGTCCCACCGCACTGAAAGAAACGTCGGTCTAAACGGCTATGTAAATAGTTAGTCCGGCCAGTTCAGTGTAGCCGGCACGACTGAAGGGAACCACTGACATGGCACATAGTTATAGTTCACCAAGGTTTTATGGGCTGACATCACGGATGATGTCAGTTTCTATAAAAAAAAGTTTGCCAGTTTCAATAGAAGGTACAAGATAAATATTTAGCAGACATAATACATTTCAACCCACACGCTACACTTTTTGGGTCCAACGGATTTCTTATAAATAAGTGTACCGCTTTTTTTGAGTTGGATACGCTCTTAGCCTGCTCCAGTTTTCACACGTAGAGTTACACGCGAGTGCGGATTCCGTCCGAAATTCCGGATTTTAATTAGAGAACCTCGCTTGTAGTCTGTCTGAAGGAGATAAGTACATAGTGAGCGAGGTATTCCATGGTAGTCGGCCAAATAACAACTTTGCACAAAATAATTGCACAGTATTATGTATCTGCGGCGGATAATTTACCAAAATTCACGCACGCGCTTTTTGAAATTGCTCTGAGAACTCTATGCAGTCATCCTAAGTATTTATGACTTTTATAGAATTACAACTTCATTCATCATTTGAATGGTACAATTAAATAAAAATGTACATATATACCGCACGCTGTATCTCGAAAGTCGGGGCAAGCAGGGTAATCGGTGTTGCGCTGCAAGTACTCCTTGTAAATTACAGCGCAACACCGGCCACCACGTTCAGCAGAGTATTCGGACAAGATAACTATGTATATCAAGCGGCAAGTAAGGCACCGAAGACCCACCTGCTTCATGACTCGGCGTAAGGACCGTTCCAAGGTGAGAGGTGACTAGCCTGTCGCCCTTATCCACGGCATCTTGTCCTTGTCCCTTAGTCGCCTTTTACGACATGCACGGGGAGAGATTAATTAATAGGTATAGCCCGGTTTTCTCAACCGTTCACTTCGAAAGAATGCGGCGCGCACCCTCCGCTCTCCGCCGCCACCGCAATTGCCCGTCAGTACGGTGGAGGCGGAGAGCGGAGGGTGCGCGCCGCATTCTTTCGAAGTGAACGGTTGAGAAAACCGCGCTATATGTATAAGTACTAAAAATAATACATGTAAGTACATGCTACTTACCGCGGATGCGTACTAATCGGTTCTGCAGATCCTTCCTCCACAGAACCGGTAAACTCTGGAACGTTTTACCTGCCCACATATTTCCACCCAAGTATAGTCTCGGGTCCTTCAAGAGAAGCGTGAATGGGCACCTGTCAGGCCGGCATGGCATTCGCAGCCCCCGCATGCGTCCGAATGTCCATGGGCGTCGCTAGACACCTTACGGGTGGTTCGGCGCCACATGTCGCGCTTTATATAAAAAAAACTTATATGAATACTTACATATAAATTATATCTCTCAAACA
The DNA here is from genome assembly GCA_946902875.1 of Nematopogon swammerdamellus. NCBI lineage: Eukaryota > Metazoa > Arthropoda > Insecta > Lepidoptera > Adelidae > Nematopogon > Nematopogon swammerdamellus. The sequence goes on from OX336345.1 coordinate 19,968,139, forward strand.
AAGCCATAACTGGAAAAAACAAGCCATGAAGCTGTAGTTGATTTTGATTATGATATTCTAAGATACTGAAAACAGTTTTATATTGCTCAGTTTATGCACAATCATTATAACGGATTACGTTGGCCACCGAAATATCAATATCATAATCAAAATCAACTACGGTTCTTGGCTATGTTAGTAATCAATTAATTATGAAATAATAAAAAAAATCGGTCTCACGGATGGATCGATTTGGATGCGGTTTTTTTTAACGCTTGAAATAAAAGTTAAATTACAAATAAAATATAAAAAAAATCAGAGCTGCGCGGATATTTACTTAGTGGTTCACGGACATAATTTTTTACTTTTTAAGGGCGGGAGTTTTTTAGATTTGTATTTTAACTTTTCGCTAATGGGGAATAGGCTGGCAGATCGAGACTCGCTCTCGTCGTAATATTACCTACAGTGACGCAACGTTTTGACAATCGCCGAATACGGAGCGGCTTGAACTTTCACACAGCTGGACATCAGCGCTGGACCAGAACTAATTCGGCCATCGGCAATGCAGACGTAACACCCGGCTGCTGGGCCGTAGCGACACTCTTTGCAAGGGGGCAAGGCATCTTGGCCCCCACTAGAGGAAAGGTATAATTATCTTCTTTTTTTTATTTTGTTAATTTAATAAAGAACTAAAAAGTGTATTTGTCATCTAGACAGTGTGAAAAAGTTAAATTACAAATTAAAAAAAAAACCGTGATACATCAAATATCCTTAAAAATAAATCAAATATAAATTTTCATTTAGTTACTCAAAGGCGTCGGGGCACCAAACGGGGCACCGCGTTTTGATTTTTATTTTATTTACTTAGCGGTCCCCGACGCCTTTAAGTAACTAAACGGATATTAATTATGTTTTACTTTTTAAGGGTTGTTGCCTCTTAAATTTTTTTATATCAAGCTTTTTAAGAGATTTAATTTGATTACTAAAAGGCGACTAGTAAAAGTGTAAAAAATTCCACTGCACAGCTGAGATCCCTTCACCAATTATAAATAGCGCCGATGATCTTCGAATCGACTGACCTGATTTTCATCGAACATAGCTTCTACCCGGTTAAATCAGATTTATAATAAAAAAACCGCATACAAATCGGTCCATTCCTTTGGGAGCTACGGTAAAACAGACAAACACAGGCGTCAAACTTCAACATACGTCCTTTTGCGTCGGGGGTAAAAAATTCTGTCGACCAAGGGCCGTGACAAACGCCAACGACCTTGAGCATTCGGGAATTCTACATAATGTACCATGCGACTGCTAATTTCGCTTCGCACGTTCAAGTCACATTTAGCGTAGTTTGTCGCTATCAGCCTAAAGAGTTGATGGTTCGGGGTTTGAATCCCACTTTCGTATGTTTTTTTTTTTTGCTTTTTTATTATTTTAATTAATTAAATGATTGTGGCTTATGTAACTGATGCGTGATTCAAATTTTTTATTTTTTATTATTTTACCTAAATAACATTTTATTGTAATTTCTTCCAAATTATTTTAGTTCATGTACTTACCACTTTTTATAAACCTCTAAATAGACTATCGATGAAAACTAAAATAAAAATAGGTAGGTAGGTAATAGGTAGATAGGCATTTAGGTATGTATGGCAAATATCATAGCAACATAGGTACCGGCCGGCGCGCGCGGCGCGCGCGGCGGCAGCATGGCACGGTGCGGTGGGGTGCGGTGCGGTGCGGTAACTCAGTAGCAGCGTGCCACTCACGCATGCAAGCAAGCAATAACAAGCCGCTCCTCCGCGCCGCGCCGCGCCGCCGCGTCGTCTCCGCTCCGCGCCACCACAGTGCCGCCGCCGCCGCCGCCGCCCCCGCTCCGCAGCGCGCCGCTGTTGCTAGGCTACTTTTATTTAGGCACGGTTCTATAGTCCTTGCATCTCAAGCGCAGACAGCGTTATACCACAGTACCTATTAGTTATTCTGTGGTTATACCAACGAAAGCCATGCGTATAACGCCCCGTCAAGTTACGTACCGGAGCGTATACTGATAGATACCACAGAAGAGAGATATTACTGATACGGTCGTACTGTATACTGGTACGGAAAATGACACGGTGGCAACATCACCTACAATACAACATCCGAGATGTCAGCTCGTAACAACTGGTGAAGTAGGTGCTATGTCAGCGCTTTTCTTCGGTCGTACCGGCTTCACTGAACTGGACGGAAAAAAAGAAGGGAGTCATATCCCGAAATAGTTTGTATTTTCCGTCCAGTTTAGTGTAGCCGGCACGACCAAAGGGAAGCACTGACATGGCACCTAAGTTCACCCGGTGTTATGGGCTGACATCACGGATGTTATAGGTGATATAGCAAACTGTGTCAGTTTACATTAAAAAATCCCTCAGTCGCCTTTTACGACATGCACGGGGAGAGATGCAGTGGGGCTATTATTTTAAATTACCATCCCACACGGTACAAATATACCTAACCTACCTATCTTTTTTCCATTCGATCCAAACACAGAAGACAGAAATGACGACCGACACGCGGGCGCAGCAGGGCAGGAGCGAGCAAGCGAGCCCGGAACTAAAATTGTATCTAGTATTGAAGTGCCTGCTAAATTGACGAAGGCAAAAATTTTACCCTTCCGACTGAAGAATTACGTCAATAATTTCATGTAGGCGTTTTTTGTTTTTTATTTTTATCTCCTTTCGTGGATAAAATAAAAAAAATTGAATAGAGTTTTCTCAGAGCTTTGTGACCTTTGAATCGGTGGTATTGTAAAATTGTAATAATACACACATACTCAGATTTTCAAAAATTCATGCTTTTTTTATATATTTTTAATTTTATGTTTATTACTTACTTTTACTCATTATTAAAAAAACCAGCAATGCACTTTGTTGGTAAGGAACCAAAATATAGGTTGGAATTTTTTTAATTTTCTGAATGTGTGTCAATTGGTCAGTTTTGGACCTTCTTTGTCGCACTTTTTGCATGTTTTGCGTATTTGGCGTTTGTCACCGCCTTAAAGCGTTGATGCAAAGATGAGCCCTTGTCGCGATATTTTCTGTTTCATGTCCTGCAAATCACTTCAAACCAGCCATAGAGAAAGAGCTTGATCGCTCATCATGTGACGACGGAGCGAGAATCTATTTGCGAGGCAGTTTCTAGGCCATCTAGAAACGGCCGAAATTAACGTATATCTTTTATACTTACGTTCATTTCTATCGTAACTTTTCGGTTCAAGTTCAAATTATATGTATATTATGATTTTTCCATTCCGCTTCTGAACAATTCCCCGCCCCCTAAAATTACCGCCCGATGCACCGACCCCTCGCCACGTCACTGCCTGACCATGTGATTTATGGTCACCAGCACCCACGACGATGATGGCATAAAAAGCGAACTTTCTTGAACTAAATGTCGATTGTGTTGCAAATACGCATTCATAGATTTGACTTGTTTAATAATGGCGGGCACAGCTCAGCACAGCTCCGCGGCTCCGCCCGCGGCGGCGCCGCTCGTTGCTGTAGTCCACGGAAAGGAAGTACGCACACTGAAGCGGTATTGCCATACATTGCGTACGCTTTACCTTGTTACCAATATTTGGTCGACATGCACTTCATTTGCAGCAAAAAGAAGGTACAATCGCAGCAGAGTAGAAAATGCCCATGGGACACTTTATGGGCGGCCCGGGGACACATGGTATTTTATATCATTCTTTTATAACTATTTATTAAATTTCACGTGTTGGAAAGATGGAAAAAAATATGTATTTCGCTACGATTGTAGAGAAAAATATTATCTATATTTCTATGAGGGTCTAGTATTGAAACAATTTATGCTTCTCAAGATAATTTAACTTGAACGTAAAAATTTCGTACTTTTCGCAATTTTTTGGAGATTTATTTAACACCTTTTCAAAGTAGTAAAATATAATTTTTTTCGCTATGTTTGTTTATTAAAGATCAATACATAACATATATTTTTTACAGATTTTTATCTTTACCAATAGCTCAATAATTTCATTTAAAGTTGACATTATGAGTCTTATTTCCGCCTTAAGGCGGAAATAAGAAAAAAGTTTTTTAAGAATAAGTCTCCACTTACCTAATAGTTATGCTAAATAAATTTTTTATATGTATGTAAAAATAAGAACTGAGAAATAAATACTTTATACATACACATACCACCTTTTATTTTCAGCTTCAGTTACTACCTTCTTGCACGCATAACGAGCGGGTGAGCTGTTGCCTCGTGCTCCATATTGCTTGCTACCTTTGGCTTTACAAGACCTTTTATCGACTCAACTTACAGTTAAAATAATATTTTTATTTTCAACCTCGTCCGAAGGTCACCCATCCAAAGTCCGATTGCTGGCGAACGGCTATTAACCCGCGAGCTCGGAGAAGACCGTGGTAATTTTATCTGTTTACTTTCAAGGTTATAATAATGCTCCCTCCCCCCCTTCCCCCTCCCCCCTCCGGCTTACAGGTGTTTTCGGCGCACCGCGGCTCGGCCTCGATCTCGAGCGCCGACCTTGACATAAACTCAAATTACCTACAAAACCATGTGTAATATTACTGGTTAATTGCTGATATTTAAAAAAATATTTTCTCAAAAAAAAAAAATCGGGGCCAGCGCGGACCCAATGGAAGCTAGGGCGAGGGGGTGTAAAATGAATCGGCGACCGCGCGGACCCTTCTATTCTGAACTTTACTCGTAAACCCATAAAGACGAGGTCTTTTTCACCTCCTCGAAAAACTCAAGCCTCTTCTATGTGTTTACGTCCATGCTATGGCCCAAGAGCAACTGAGACGTTGATAGATAGGCTCGTGGCTCAACAAATGAACGGCGATGCCACTAATTGGCATTTTGCATAAATACCATCCATCTGATTTGTAGTGTACGCGGGAGCGCTCGGCGACTCCGCCGGTGGCCAGGTGGCGTCCCCTCGCTCATCTCGCGGCAGATCTGCTCAATTAGAACAGCTTCCATAGCGAAGATGATGAATGAAGCTAGTGGTGTATGTATAATAATAATTAATAAAATATAATTGAATTTGAATTATTTCAAATTCAAATATACTTTATTGTACACCATAAAACATGGAATACACAAGGCGGTTTGAATTAATGCAATGCAGCATTCTTTACAAACGAACGTTTGGAATGTGGAGGGAGACGCGCATGGGTCCAACCATCTGAATAAATGTTTCATGAATGTAATTATTAATATGAATAAAATTAAATTGCAAATCACCATCGAAATCTGATAAAAACAGTTTACGGATAAAAGAACGTACGTAGGTCTTTAGAACGTAGGTACTGTCTGGGCACATCAGCCGAAGTGAATACTTGCTACCGTTGAAGTAAACAAGCTTGGCCTACACCGGCTGCCGTGGACGGGGTAACAGAGAAGCCTTTGTGTGTGTTCTATCGCCTGTACCACGGAGAGTGTTCCAAGGAACTGCACGATGCGATCCCTCCATCCCCATTCTACCATCGTTCCACGCGCAACAGGACGGGAATGCACCCAACCAAACGCTGTCGAATCACCACACTTAGGACAAATCGATCCTGTAAATCCTTTATTTACAGGGTTGCCAACATGTGGAATGCACTCCCACCTGCATCCTTTCCTCCAATGTACAGTCTGGGGTCCTTCAAAAATAATGTAAAGGTGCACCTAGCCTGCCAACATGGCATATTCGCAAGTTCGCAACCCCCGCATGCGACCGAATGTCCTTAGGCGTCGCTAGACACCTTATGGGTGGCTCGACGCCACATGTCGCGCTTACTATATTTTTTTTATCTACATGTACTTATTTAGTACAAATTCGAAAAATTCAAATTTCGAGACGATTTTATTCATCGTCGAAGCACCCAGCATAGCATGAATGAAGCCTGCTTCCTCGGCTCGACAAAGTGACGAGCGAGTAGCGACCTGGTTTCCCGCACGACTTCCATCGGCTCTAGATACAGGGTTGCCAGGTGGTTCAGTTGAAAAAAACCGAACATTATTCATCAGAAGGCCTTTGGTATTCGGGTACAAATATTTCAAAAAAATAAATTAAAGGGGCACCCTTTGATTTTGGAATGCAAAAATGTTCATAATCTTTACTTTTGAAAATGAATGGGAGATAAGAGTAATAAATAAAAGGGTTGGATTGATCGATTTGATTTCGAAATGAATATTAAATTGTTCTGAAAAAAGAAAATATTTGCGTTACATGAAGAAAAAACCGGACGTATTTATGTCCGGTTTGTCATTACTTTGGAAACCGGACACGGCGGGTGGCTGAGTGGTTTGGGCATCGGCTTCCCATGCGAGAGGTCCGCGGTTCGAATCCGGTCGGCGTGTAGCAATGACTTTCTTCTGACGAAAAAAATTACGTGCATACCTACTTACACCTGCTTCTTCACCGTTCGGAACCGGTGTAAAACGGTACGTCCCTTCCCTTGCCCCTTACTAGGTGCTAGGCTCTAATTGTAGCCGACTGGATTGGTACCACCGTACTGGATGTAAGATGACCGCATAGCAGCATCGGTTATGTTCTCCTATAGTCCAGTATAGCCAGCAATCCAGGGAAGTTTCCGGTCTAGCACCTACCTTCTCGGAGGTGATATTGGCTGGTCGGAGCATGCGCTTTGGCCCCTCCGACTAGCCACCCATACCGGATTACATAAATAAATAAAAAAAAAACTCCAAAAACTAGACTGCGTCCGGTCCAAAACCGGACATCTGATAACCCTACAGAGCTTGTCTGAGTTGGCGCGGCTCACGCGGCGCGATCGATCGTCGTGGAACTGGAAGGGCTTGCAGTGCAGGCAAGCTGGCGGCCTACTTTGTACCGACCGAGAATGACTATACTGAGCAACTTCGTAGCTAAAATGTTACATGCTGAATCTAATTTATGACAGTTGACATGTGAGGAGTTATATAATAAAATTTTGGAGGAAGCGGAGCTCTTAAAACATATTTCAGCAAATGAAAAAAAAAAACATATTAACGTTTTTAATTGTTTACGTTCCCAAATCGAGGTGCCTGTGTTTTTTAGGGTTCCGTATCTACACGGAAGCCTATTACAAAGCCTACGTCGCGCTATCTGTCTGTCCGTCCGTTCGAGTGCTGTAAATTTTGAACCGTAATAAGTAGCCTGTTTAGAATAATCAGTGATTGGCTGTGTGGAATTCTTACTACAGTGCTTTTTTTATATACCTACATAAACTGTTGGCGAACCCAAAAGTCAAGAGGGATTTAATATTTGTGTTGGAATCCGTTGAGTGTTCTCTGTCCATGATGAACTCTGGGCCCCAAGGGCTAGAGAACTTAAGTACCTACTATCGGGAGATATTTAAAAACGCCGACCCTTAAAAAGACAAAAATAATTTACGTTGACTTACTTAAAGGAGTCGGGGGACCGCTAAGTAAATACCCGCGCGGCTCTGAGTTTTTATATTGAATTTACTGAGTGGTCCCCGACTCCTTTAAAGCAAGTAAACGGAAATTATTTTTCACTTTTTAATGGACGCAGATTTTTTAAAATTTGTAATTTAACTTTTATTTCAAGTTTTTTTTTAAATACTGCATTCAAATCGACGCATCCGTGAGGCGTAATTTTTTTATTACCTCATAATAACTTTATTACTTGATTACTAACATAGCTAAGAACCATCCCGGTTAAACCAGTTTTCAAATTAAAAAAAAACCGCATACAAATCTATCCATCCGTTTGGGAGCTACGATGCCACAGACAGACACACACAGACAGACGACACGGAGGCGTCAAACTTATAATACACATCTTTTTGCGTCGGGGGTTAACAAATTAAAAACAAATTGAGTTTGTCGTAGTTTTTGAAGGAAAGGGATCTACACGGTCAGCCTCCAACGGTCGAGCGGTCACCCATCCAAGTACTGACCGCGCCCAGGGTTGCTTAATAACAGTCGACCGACTGTACCACTGAGCTATCGAGGCTGACAAAATATTCAATGGAATGTGGCCAGCACGATGTCTTAGATCTGGCACTATTTTATGCCTTTGTAAATTGCACACAACCAGGGAGAACCTTTTTTTTTTATGGAAACTGACACGGTTGGCTACATCACCTACAACATCCGCGATATCAGCCCATAACACCGGGTGAACTTGGTGCCACGTCAGTGCTTCCCTTCGGTCGTGCCGGCCACACTGAAGTGGACGGAAAACACAAACTATTTACATAGCCGTTTCGACCGACCTTTCATTCAGTGCGGTGGTACCAGCCCGGGCGAGTTAAACCCTACCACCTAGTAATATAAGAAAGGAGTCATATGCCTTTTACGACATACACGGGAAGAAATGAAGTGGGGCTATTCTTTTAAAAAAGTACCGGCCCCACACGGTACAAACCTGGTGGTGGTGATTGCAACGTTTTAAGATTAGTTTGTAACGAATGCCGCAAGGCATTATAATCAACTTTTTTCACCCTTTACATACAGATGAACAATAATAGTATATTATTTTCATTTCATCTCATTTAATTTCTTGCCATTTCAAGTCCCAAAAAGCTCAAAACAAGGTGGCAGCAACAGGTAGTTGGTGCGATCCGCACGAAACAAGTGAACAAGTGTAGAGTCCGCCCCTCCGCCGCCGCCGCCGCGCCCTCCTGCGCTACAGCCTCCGGCGCGGCACACTTTACAGCCTCCGCCGCCGCCGCCGCTGCGCCGACGAGCCAGTACTTGCTCACTTTCTTTCCACTCCACCGTCCGATCAATTCTCGAACTTTTGACTCGAGCCGCTGCTGTTGTATCGATGCTGCTTTCTTTCAAACAACAACGATGCGTCCGGCTCAGGTTGCGAAGCGTAGATTTTTTTCCTCGTACATAAGCAGATAAAAATCTCGTATTTTCGCTTTCAAATCTCGTACATTCATTATGCATGTAAAATGTGATAAAATAAAAAATAAGGCATACAGGATTAAAGTATCGAATTTAGGAAGTTTTAAATAATGAAATTAGATATTGCAAATTTGTTATTAAATAAAACATCACTTTGTATTAAAAATAATCTTTAATATTACTCACGTTAAATAAAAAATAAAAAAAAATTTGCTTATAAGTATGAAATTAAGTCAGCATAAAAGGTATTTTATGCATATTGCGCTATGCATAAAAACGATTAATACCAAGAAACGAATTTTTTTATTTCTCGGGGATTTCCCGGTACATGACAAACTAACCATAGACTATACTATTTTTTAATGGCTTGGATACTTACGATTTATGCTACAAATTTTTTCCTGCAATGAAAAATTATGTTATAAATTTCCTTATGTCAAAATCCCGTAAATAATTGTACGAGACTGATAGTGTCCAACTGTCTACGTATCTCGTACGGAAGACCTCAAATCTCGTATTTGTACGTGGAACCTAGTACGGTTGACTACACTACCGGCCTGCCCGCGGCGAAGGTGGCCGTCTGATGCTCTTGCCTTGCGCAGCCGCGCCCCGCCCGCACCGCTCCTCATAAAAAATATGATCGCTCTGATGAGTGAGAGCACTTTCACTGCACGCCGCCGCCGCCGCCGCCGTGTCGTGTTCGTGTCGAGCTTTACAATACGGAAACAAGCTCCGACTTTTATTTATTCAGGAAGGAGGGGAGGCTGAACTTTGCACCTTTCTAACACTCTCTCTGCCGACGACTGTCCGTCCGGAGTCCGGAGCTAGTCCAGTCTCTATCTGGCTACCCACCAGTGTTGCCAAGGCAAGATCTAGATTTAGCTCTAAATCTTAGTCGTCAGCTCTAAAAAAATATTCAATTTCTATACGTTTAGCTCCTTTTTTTAGAGCAGTTTAGCGCCTTTTTAAAAGCATTTTTAATATTTTTTTGTATGGATTTAGCATTTTAGCTCTATTTTCGAACTCATTTGGCTCTTTTCGTAAAGGAGGAGTTGGCAATACTGCTGCCCGTGATACGGCCGGACCTGATGCACGCGACGCATGCCGGGCCGCCGACGACGCCGTCATTTCATTACCACCGTTCAAGGCCTCATTCCACTTCCGAAAGATCCGAATAAATGCATACGAATCGCCGATTCGGCCCACACCGTACACGGCCGGCGAGCATCGACGTTCGAAGCTGCGCAGATCTCAAATCTCAATATTATCACGGTAACATCCTATAAAGAGCGATTCTTAATCAGATGCGCGTTGGATGCTGCAGCCATTGATTTATATATTAATAGATAGACTTCACATCACATACGCTCGATCGGTTTCTAGTCCTACTGACATGAGCCAAACGGTCCATCTTGAGTTGACGGTCTGTCAGTCGCACGCTCGCACGCTCGGCGAGCGCAGCAGGCGCGTCGATCGTAGTTTTTTTTACAAATATAATGCGTGGTAATGCCTACGTGTCCCTTGCGACCCTGTAAAAATCGTACCGGGAAGAGTAACATAGATGACGGCGTCACATAACACAAATAAGTGCACGCATATCACGTAATTTCCTAAATATTTACATATCGCCGAACGGGCCGACGACCGTTCGCCGAACGTTCATTCGTTGGTAATACTCTAGTTATCCTTCACTACAACAGCGCGGTCCTGATAGTTTAAGTGGACACCGGAACTCGAGCGCTGTTTCGAAGCCTGCAAGAGTAGTTTATCCAATGCAACCTCATTAGCGCACCCAGTGTATGATGCTCCTCTGGGCCTTTTCACAGACGCTTCCAGCGCGCAAATTGGTGCTTGTCTCCAACAACGTGAAGACAACACCTGGAGACCACTCGCATTTTTTAGCAAGAAATTAAGTGCTCATCAAGTTCAGTGGCCGGCATACTACCGAGAACTACTCGCGGTGTACGAGGCTGTGCAACATTTTCGGCATATATTAGAAACGCAACACGCCACAATTTTTACAGATCATAAACCATTAATATATGCATTTGTGCAACGCCGAGAAAAACTGCCACCGCGGACCGTTTCCGTATAGGTGTATTTTTCTTAACTCCATGTCTCACATCGTCACGAGATCGGTTTTGTGGGCGTGATAATCTGTAATTGGGTTGACGAAATCAGAAGAGCTGTCCTAGTTGATAGGGAATGTAATGAGCGAGCAGTGTAGAGCGTTCATGATCTGATCAGGTCTTGGGAAACTACCGATTAATTTGATATGTGCAATAGTAGGTATGCACGGACGGCGGCGTGAGAAGCAGCTTCTTAAAATGTGTGCAAGATGCTATTTAAATTTGCAACGTGATCGAATGAAATTCAAATTGTAGTTTTGGGGCGGAGACATTCTGCAATATATATATTTTTTATAATCAGGTTATCCTTGCCCAGCATACTACTTTACAAAGCGTTGCATTAGTTTACCGCTAGATGGCAATGTTTTCTATTGAATACCAAATTCTCCTCCAATATTGTATAGAACACTGAATCTATACTTTAAAACATCATTGGCTGCAGCGACAGAGACGATCACCGCGGGAGGTAGGGTAGATAGACCAGACTGCATACATTATGCGGCGACTACTGACTTACTAACGGTCGCTATATCGTCTTCGCTTCATACGGGTGATAATGATAAATGATTCGAGCGACACGCACGAGACCCGGATATTAACTTGTTCGGCCCGCGACCGCCCGCACACACACCGGCCGAACAACTATTACGGAACATGAAACACTTGACAGATAGGTGTACCGTGTGGGGCCGGTGCTTAAAAAGAATAGCCCCACTGCATATCTCCCCATGCATGTTGTAAAAGGCGACGAAGGGATAAGGACGAGATGCCGTGCTTTAGAGCGAGAGGGTAGCCACCTATCACCTTGGCACGGTCCTTCCATCGAGTCACGCAGAAGGTGAGTCTGCGTGCCTTACTTGCTGCTTTATGTTATCTTGTCCGAACTATTGGAAGTATATCTAGGTCGCAGTTATAACAGGACTCAGGGCACAGATGAGATACTAGTGCCCTAGTGGCCCTAACTCTCTACTTCAAATTATAAATCATAAATCATAGGTGATCGTGCCATGGGCTTTGAAGTGGTTTTGGATCTCAATCATTGCTAAAAGTGATAGGTATAATGTAATGAGATACGCCAATGCTCTCAGCATTGGCGTATCTAGGGTTATTTTCCAGGGTGGGCCTGGCCCCTGAAAAGCGATGGCCGATGAAGCCGAAAACCGATGTAGGTACCTACCTATACGCAATAAAAGTAGGTAATTTGAGCTTGAAGTGTTGAGCCGTATTTCGTCGACCATTGATTTCGGAAAGTTTCTTTACTTTCCTAAATAAAATTAAACAAAAACCTTTTTTTTTAGTGTTTATTTTGATAACCTGGATGTAAATGGAATTTTATGTTGATTCCTCAGCTGTAGATTATTTAAGTGTTTTTGTGTGACATTATTTAAGTGCCCACCCTAGAATTTTGGGTTGGCAACCCAACATCCTGGGGTGGGCACCAGACACTTCTGGAGTGGGCCGTGCCCACCCGGCCCCCCCTCTATATACGCCAATGAGTGAGAGTTCTGTGGGTGCCTTCCCTTCTTACATACCGAGTTAAACTCTACCATCTAGGTAGGGTTTAACCCGCCCTGGTTGATAGCACGCACCACGCCGCACTGAATGCAAGGTCGAAAAGGCTATGCAATTATGTAGTTTTATTTATGTAGTTGTTTTCCATCTAGTTCAGTGCTGGCGGTTCGACCAAAGGCAACCGTGTCCGTTTCCATAAAAAAAAACATATTATACAGGCATGGCGATCTTATTGCCATTCCTTCATTGACTTATATATTACTAACGTAAGGACGGGCCTATACGAACTGAACAAATGGCCTCACTGATTTGGTTGTGCACGCGAAGTGCACAACCAAAACCTTATCAGTCAGTTGCTGGCTGTCAGTCGGCCGTGACGTGTTAGTTGTGTGGGTGTCGCTCCTTAATGCCTCATACTTGCGTACTCAAATCGTGCAGGGAACTACAAAAAAGAAAGGGGGAATAACGTACCATAGGTGCGTAAGCCTTATTTTGTTGCATTCAGCGATATTTCCTAATAAAATCTGAATTGACATTTTGTTTACGCAACATCGCATGCCAGCCGTCACTGCATTCCTTGATTCTACACGTATCCGTTTTCCCCTACCTTATTAATTATGTATTTTATCTTTAATTCTCACTCTCATCTATTTTGCTACTATGTACCTACTTATATTTCACTATTAGGTATTAATCGACTATTAAACATGCAAAGGTAGACTGGAAGATATAAGTCCCGCACAGAGATTTCTTCTTGCACCTCGTGTAAATTTCTTGGAGCAATACATTATTTTCTATCTTTTTCTTTCTATCTAGTTGAAGTCGCCGTCTCACATGGCGGGTGGTCTACCACCCATTTCCTGTCCACGGCCCCGCCGTAGCTAGTGTAGGACACGTTCAACCCTCGCATAAACCGCCTTATAGCGTGGTGATCGCTTTCAAATGTCAATGAAGACATTACGAGGTGTTAATAATGCCCGGGCATTATGAATAATGACAAGTCAAATCGGGCCAAGTGATTAATTATTAAATAACCTTCATTATGTATCATAGAAAGGGATTTATTTGATATAAATGAATACAAAATTAAAATGCTAAACAAACTACTTACATAACTATATAAAATATTTCACTGAAATTTTGCCTGGGGATGGAGCTGAGTGTTCCCAGCATACTCGCGGCATTCCCACGCTGGATGGCGATGCTGACCCTCTGTTTGAGATAAACTCCTGAACGAGGGTCGCCCGATATAATTTTTAATTAGTGTCTGGTCATTATGAATACTGCTACGCTATCGTCGGGCAATTTGATAATTTAGGTACATTCGGCAAGGCGAGGGCGCGGGCGCGGGGATAGACCATGTCTATGTTTATTGGACCTAGTTCGTAGGTACTGTGGTAGGTATGAGGTTGACAGGAAAGTGGTATGGGTGAATGTTTTGGTGGTTTAAAAAAAACATAACCATAAAGATAAACAAAAACATAAACTTAACCAGGGTTAATTTATAGAAGACAAGCTGTGCCCGCGGCTCCGCCCGCTCTCATATTTCACTTCACTGCTAACCTCATAAGCCATTTAGCGTGATAGTAAGTAGCCTATAGTTGTTGGGAAGAATCAAGCTATCCGTAGATTTTTTTTTATTAAAATCGGTTCAGTGGTTCTCGAGTTATAAGCGGACAGACAGACATACACTCAGACACTCAGACAGAAAGCAGACGTTGGATTTTATTATAGGTAAGGATGCGTCGCTACGCGACGCATCTTCTATAAATTATGAATTCTATAAAGTTTGATGAACGGTTAGTTCACCAAATCTCGATGAAACGATTTTCACCAAAAAGTACTATAAAATGGCCGAACCTGGGAAAAGTTCCAGAGCTTTTCGTTTTCAAATATGGACCCCTTTCGAACCCTGAAGTTACGAAACCCTATCCTGAAACATCCTGTATAGATAGACGAAAAATTATGCTTACTCTTTTCTTCCGCTGTTTTATGCAAATTTTGAATGAGTTAGAATTTGCGGCACACCTGGATGTCACTCACATGTCGACGGTGACACACGGACTAGACGGTGTGTCGCGGGCGGCACACCGGTTGAAAACCCCCGGTATATACGCTGATAGTGATAGATAAAACAATAATCACGTTTTCACACCAACAACATTGACCTTGTGAATGAAACATGAATCGGTGATAGTCGGCAAGTGTTTGCTAACTCTCACACGTGTCTGCGAAGAGGGGCAAGCAAGCGGCTCGGCGGCTATTGAATAGCCCGTGAAATTCGAGAATAGCCGACAAGTTGGCGTCTCGCTTCGCTCGTCAATATAGTGACCGTTTTTGCTTGCACCGTGTGTAAAATTAATGAATGATGACCAGACGGTGTCTCGTTCCTATAATTGAAACGGACACAAAATTGTGGTTTTTAGGATTTCATATCCACACGGAAGCCTTGTTTTAAAAGAACATTGAGCCGACTTCAAACCCTAAAAAGTAATAAATCATATTTTGTTCTTGAGTAGAAGGCGGCACAAAAGCACAAAAGGGCTCATCTACTCAAGATCAAAATAATATTTATTATTTTTTAGGGTTCGAAGTCAGTTCAATGTTTTTTTTTTAAACAGTTTTTTTATTCATTCTTATTAGTAATATCACATAATATTAAAATCGGTTGACGGAAAGTGGGTGATTGAAAAATTCCTTAGTGTGAAAGTGTTCATTCCTTAATTTCCCACCCTTAGGGATGGTATTCTTTCATAAAATGTATGAAAGGACCACCCCTGCCTGAGATATACCTACCATACTCATGAAAAAAATAAATGTTAAAATCGGTTGAGAATTGGTGGAGAAATCGAGTAACAAACACACAAAAAAAAAAACATGCAGACGAATTGAGAACCTCCTCTTTTTTGGAAGTCGGTTGAAAATTAATTACGTCCCGACCAGGATTCGTACCTGGAGCTATGGCATGATACTTACCCATCGTCACTCTTTATCTACTTCAGTAAACGACAGAATATTGTCTTTTTTTTTCAACCGACTTCCAAAAAAGAGGAGGTTCTCAATTCGTCTGCATGTTTTTTTTCATTTGTGTATGTTAAGGGATATGACTCCCTTCTTATATTACTAGGTGGTAGGGTTTAACCCGACCGGGTTGGTACCACCGCACTGAATGAAAGGTCGGTCGAAACGACTATGTAAATAGTTTGTGTTTTCCGTCCAGTTCAGTGTAGCCGGCACGACCGAGGGGAGGCACTGACGTGGCACCAAGTTCACCCGGTGTTATGGGCTGACATCATGGATGTTGTAGGTGATGTAAGCCAACCGTGTCAGGTTCCATAAAAAAAAAAATTTTTACTTTGGCATTTCATCTTCTACGTAGGGCTCCGAATAGAATAAGGTTATGTGAAAAATATTGTGGGGGAGAAAAAGCTACTTCTGACACTAAATGCAAGTAGAGCACTCCAGCCTTTCAACCCTTCTTCATAAATAATGCACACAATTAGCATCAGATGAGTGATGCTAATTGTGTGCATTATTTATGAGATACTAAAACTAGGATAAATCTTATATAATCTTATAAATCTTATATCTTATATAATATAATCTTACTTGGTGGTAGGGTTTAACCCGCCCGGGTGGTACCACCGCACTGAATGAAACGTCGGTCAAAAACGGCTATGTAAATAGTTTGTGTTTTCCGACCAGTTCAGTGTAGCCGGCACGATCAAAGGGGGAAGCACTGACATGGCACCTAGTTCACCCGGTGTTATGGGCTGACATCACGGACGTTGTAGGTGATGTAGCCAACCGTGTCAGTTTCCATAAAAAAAAAAAAAAGGAAACACTTAATCTCTTCCACATCTTTCTTATCCACGAGAACACAATGCTGTATTTGCAATTAATTCACACTAATGTCATCTTGTCGCTGTCCCCGTTGCAACAGAATACATTATTATCAAAGAAGAAACAGATAACAGAGGTTTGTAATAAAAAAATTGCCTATTGTTCTTATTCTTTTTTAGATTCCCGTATCCCGTACCGTACGGTAATATTTAAGTAAAATGCGACGTCTGTATGTACGTCCGTCCGTCAGTTCGTCCAATGGCTGTATCTTTCGAACCGTAATAGTTAGCCGGTTGAAATTTTCACAGAATATGTGTTATTTTGGCAGATATAACAACAAATAATAAAAAATCTGTCAAGTGCGAGTTTTACTCGCGCACGGAGGTTTCTGTATCTATCCGCTATCAATAATATCCGCCTATCTTTTGTCTTTCAACAATGCAATGTATAAAAGCCTGTGGCGCCATCTATTATTCAGTAGCGTGACTAATCGATTTTTCGCACGTTTGTTGTATGGGAGCCCCCCTTAATTTTTAACATTTTATTTTTTTTATTATTTGTTGTTATATCCGCCATAGTAACATATATTCTGTGAAAATTTCAACGGGCTACCTATTACGGTTCAAGAGATACAGCCCTCGGACAGACAGACAGCGGAGGCTTAGTAATAGGCTTCCGTACGGGATACGGAAACCTAAAAAAGGAAAAAGTAAAAAAAAAATAATAAGGGGGTATACGAGAAACGTGTGTTTTCAACGTGTTTTTTTGTGCGGTAACCTCGGTGCGCGTGTCCGACTCGCACTTGGCCGGTTTTTTAGGGTTTCATCGGTAAAGTGTATGTCCGTCCGTCTGTCACAGCTCGTAAACTGCTTTAGCGATGTCCATGAAACTTGCAAAGTGTATAATATCCGCGAAGCAACCACATTATTATGGGGCAAGTAAAGTCGCGCATACTTAAATGTAAAAAAAAATATGTATATACGGGTCGAAAAAAATCTAGATAAAAATTAACACTTTTCTCTAATAGGTCGAGTGCTATTTATTTATTTTATTTTTATTTTATTAGGGAAACACAGATGGGTACAAATAATGATAACCACAAACCAGTAAAGTTTCCACATAGATTAGGTGACTTACAATAACTAACACAGGAAAAGGTCTAGGTAGGATTACTAGGTACAAATTTTCCAATTTTATTTATTCGATGTACCCAATTGATCTTTTCAGATGTAAAATTTTTTAAGTCTTAAAATATTTCAATAGTATTGCTAAATACAAAATCTAAAAACACATGATTCGTGAAACTAAACAAAACTAACCTAACCTACAATTAAAAATATTAGACAATTTTTTGAATAAAATATTTGTAATAGTATAAAAAGTTACAGATTGAAATAATCTCAAAGTGGTTATTGACGAACGTTACACGACCGCCCACCCTTAAAAACTTCGCTTTATTTATTAAAGTTTGTATATTAAACGGTTTTAGAAAAAAAATTCGGTTTACGGACGATAGTTTTACGTGATAACGTCATAAAGTGGTAAGACTACGCATGTCGTTTTTTTTACGTTTGTATTTCCGAAAATAATTCTTAGGTGGTTATAAAAAAAACTAAAAACCCAAAAAAAATTTAAACACTTTGCTTAAAAAAGTAAAAAAAAAGAAAAAAAAATTTGAGGGATTCGAACCCATGGTCAAAAAATACAAATCCTACACTCTTACCACTGAGCCACGAAATCACATAAACGACCAAACGAATATCGGATTCCCTTGGTTCGCTTTCGGCTTGGGCCGATTGTGCCTCTCTATCGCTTGTTACGCGCTCTCGCTTGCACACACAGGCTCAGATGGAACGTGACACTTTTTCGTGCGTTCAGCCGGTGTTCATCAATTTATAAGACGTGACGTTATCACGTAAAAAAAAAATCATTCTTCTGGGAATGGCAGCGCCTCACGTGGGGTGAAGTAGCAAGTAGGAAATCGCTGCTGAAGTGCTGAACCATCAGCGTGTGAATCACGCTTTGTTAAATGTTGGCAACCGAACGATCGGCTATTGTTCTTCCTCCGAGACATGAACTTGAGCTTGACACACGACTGAGCTGAGAGTCATTACAATTGTGCGGTTCCCTCTTCCGTGTGATTTGATCACAGCTGATTGATGTGCATCATAGTATAATGCTTCGCTGCTGTTGTACCGGCTGTCGTACGAACTGAGGAGCGGTTATTGAGTATGAATTCTGCATGCTTATCCTACCTACCATACATCGCGATATCGATTCCTACATATATACATACATACATGCAACATACATACATACATCACGGGTTTGCCCAGGATTTTGGTAGGGGGTTCAGATTTGATTAAAGGAATTCGAATACTGGAAAAAGCCGCAAACATTTTCTAGGTGGTCGAACCATTGCATGCCTAGAAGTTCGTGTGCCAAAAAAAATTAATAATGAATATTGTAGTTTAAAAAAAATTACACGCCTATGATACATGCATACATAGGTAAATTACATACATACATACATACATATACTCGAATAACATAACCCTAATTTTTGCTTCGCGCAGTGGGGTAGAAGTAGAAGGGAACCAACTCAACATTTTGCTGCAGGGGCGTGCCTTACAGCGCTGATTTTCAGTTGATCTGTTTAATTGAGAGAGAAACATGGAACCATTTAAAATTAGATAAATAAAATGAAACAATAATAATATTTCACACCGGGAGCGTTTAGAAGTCAGAACTTAAATGCTGGCTGACCGTGGTTCGGATTTCACGCAAAACTGTAGGTATCTTCCCTTCTTGCTGTAGGTATCTTCCCTTCTTCCCTTCCCTTAGCTTAGGCGGTAGTGTTTAACCCGCCCGGTTTGATACCACCGGACTGTATGAAACGTCGGTCGAAACGGCTATGTAAATAGTTTGTGTTTTCCGTCCAGTTCAGTGTAGCCGGCACGATCGAAGGGAAGCACTGACATGGCGCCTAGTTCACCCGGTGTTATGGGCTGACATCAAGGATGTTGTAAGTAGGTGATGTAGCCAACCGTGTCAGTTTCCATGAAAAAATAAAAATAAAAAGGTAAGTGTACAGAAAGCTAAAAACTAACTTAGACTTAATTGAATATTACCTATAATAAAATCCAACGTCTGCTTTCTGTTTGTCCGAGTGTATGTCTGTCCGCTTATAACTCGAGAACCACTGAACCGATTTTAATAAAACAAAATTCTACGGATAGCTTGATTCTTCCCATCAACTATAGGCTACTTACTATCACGCTAAATAGCTTATGAGGTTAGCAGTGAAGTGAAATATGAGAGCGGGCGGAGCCGCGGGCACAGCTTGTCATTGAATAAAATATGGTGCCCGCCAGTGCCCGCCCGCCATCCACTCAGTTCACTGCATGTTCCTTAACAAGTATGTATGCATTCTGTTTTCATAGTAGATTGAACATTTCCGTTGGTAAATATAATAATTTAACCATCCACTCTACAAATGGCCGCGACCAGACTAATCAGCATACTTAAAATGCAGTAACCGTGCATTTACGCTGTCACTGCGATAACAATAAAAGCCTTTTGAATAATTGTGCTTTTACTGTTAATTATGCCTAGTAAGATTCCCAAAAGAAAAACGCATACAAATGACTGAGCCATTATTTTATGGAAGATATCGTTGCGTGCACGCCGCCGCCAATGCTGTTGAAACAATGGACTGACTTCCTAGTTCTTTCTTCAGTACAAATGTTCGCAAGGAGAAGATAAAAAAAAACGAGGGAACATTGAAGTGAAGGGAATATTATCTTTGAGATGGGAAATTAGTTCTACCTATACTAATCGTATAACGTATTCGCCACGAATAAAATTTTCTGTACCTACGAAAATGTTTTTAATTATTATTATTTTTTATTTTATGTAAACTGACGCGGTTGGCTAGATCACCTACAACATCCGTGATGTCAGCCCATAAGCCCGGGTTAAATAGGTGCCATGTCAGTGCTCCCCTTCACTTCATGTCGGCTACACTGAACTGTTCGAAAAACACGAACTATTTACATAGCTGTTTCGACCGACGTTTCGCTCAGTGCGGTGGTATCAATCCGGCCGGGATAATCCCTGAAGCGTAGAAAGTCCGAGCAAGTTTTAATAAAGGAATCGGTCAATATGATGATGACGCAGATGAAAGTCGATTAAAATTGTCAAGGAAACTTCCGACCGACGCGACGGTCGACCGGTAGATTACTGTCATCGACTTTCTCAAAAAAAAAAAAAAATGACACGACGAAAAAGTGAACGCGTGCAGTTTGCGGAGTTACTTCGAACAGGGTTGCAAAACGTGTCAGTTTATTATTGTTATATAACTTTCTCGGAGAGGCGGGCGGCGCGGCGGCGGCGACGGAAGGTGTCGGCGAAGTTTCGAGTAACTGTACACCGACATACTTCAGGTAAATAAACAAACGTTATACCACATTCGACCAGATAAATAAAAGTAATTATGCATTGCATTCGGAATGGTCCTACGAAATTCGTTTTTCGCGGTGGAAGAAGTATTGGCACAGAGCATGCGCGCGCCCCTCCTAGAGGCGCCCTGAGCGCGATTTCTCTACAACGCCGTTGAAGCCTGTGGGCGTGGCCTATGTCTTACATATGTGTGTTGTGCGTGTGCATTTGTTTTGTGCGTGTGCCTAACTTGCTCCTCTTTGTGTGTAGTGTCGATACTAGCACACACACACACATACGAAGCGCTAGCAGCTCAGCGTGCAGTTTTTGGGTTTCCAATATTATCGCTTAGGGCGTCTCTAGTAGGGGGCGCGCGCGGTAGGTATTTGATGCTCTGTGAGTATCGGCATGGTCAGCGCTTAAGGCCGTGACAAACGCCAACGACCTTGAGCATTCGGGAATTTCAAATTCCAAATTATTTTAGTTTATGTACTCGTACCACTTTTTATAAGCCTCTAAATACTAAAAAACTAAAATAAAAAATAGGTACTTAACAAATTCAAAGGTTTTTACCACAGGTTCTTACACTGATTTGTACACTTCACGTAGTATACATTTTTCGAAATAAAAATTAGCTTTTATTTCTGGTATTATCCATGTTTAAACATATACTGTTTTTATTTGTGGCATCCCATTTTATTAATTTTGTACAATCAAGCATTGCTATGCTATGTAGTTTACAAAATAATTACAAAACTAAAAACAAATTGCAATGTTTTTTTATTAAGAAAAAATTGTAGCGAGGTTGATGTTTTCGAAAAAAAAACACAAAATTTTAAATAACTCGTAAACCAAGCATTTTCGGAATAGGAATTATATGGTTAAAAACACACAAATTACCTCTACTATAACCCCCTGAAAGGAATACATCGAATTACCAGTAACCCTATCCAATCGTGAAGAGGAAGATAAAAAATTAATCCTACCTACATTAAATAGTACGCATGATAAAACACAAGAAGTTCAATTCCCTTTAAAGCTACAGGTAGAGTACCTATACGTAGCACTTTACAACTTGCCTCGGTCACGTAGTCGCAGTGTCGTGGAATCACGACTTTGAGCTCGATTCGCAACACGAACACCCGCTACTATAAGTTCTCTACACTACCTCCGGCGTCATCCTGACAGACCTTTCTTTCGAGATCCCTGCGAACCATCTTCTTCAGTAAACCATAGAGACGCTTCAAAAGAAACTTTACCATAGTCCGTGTACGCCATTGTTTATAACTTGCGCAATAGCAGCAAAGAAGATAATAATATGATAGCAGACTTCACAACGAATAAAGAAATAGAGCAAAAACTCACGTAGACTCTAATGTCTGCCTGCACCACGCCTGAGGATTCTCGGGGCAAAAAATCTATCGAGTATTGTGTTGCGTTTGTTGGGTTGGTGTAATGTAATTGTTTGCTAGCTTGAAAGTCGTGTTTTTAATTATATTCTGCGAGAAGCAGGCCTTGATTGAGAGCAGTGGACCGGTCAGACGCCACGGTTCGGGGGGAACAACCTTTTTGTTGATCGGAGTGAAGTAATTCATTCGAAGTCACATTGCTATGAATGACTGTAAGGGTCGATGATTTAAATTTACTATCAGTATTTACATATTATAGATATGTAGGTTTTTTTCGAAAACGGCTCAACCAATTTGGAAGCTGTTTACACTAATGCAATCTGACATTACCGGATGGTTAAAGTGTCACTACATGGATTTAAATTTTAAACGTGCAGGGTCGAGCCGGTCGAGCGCATACAAGTAAGTAGGTAAATTTGACATTTTGTATTGGATGTATTTGCTATTAAAACTTTAACAGCAAATTCATCCAATGAAAAAATTCATACCATTACCGCTATCAGAATCTGTAAAGCATACAATATAACCGTTAGATATGAAGTTAACGTATTTCATAAAACAGTTAATGATGATACATTCTTATATCTACCGAAGCGTACGGAGCTACGAAATCTCTCGGTCAATGCTTTTTTTTTTGTAATTACAACAGAATCTTTATTCCATCTGGGGGACGTTCATTGCGATTAGCTAGCACCAGTAGTAACACATTACTTTTAATTTCGTGACCTATATTGTGTGTACCATGATCAACTGAAATTGAGGATGACACTATATACAAGATATTATAAATATAAATAGGCAGTGTGGTCAGATTCTTGAGTAGGTATTCATGTTTATGCTGTAAATATTAATGTTCTTGTGAGCGATAGTCTGGGTTAATTATTGTAAGTTACTATAATATTATAATACTTTTAATGTACTAACAAAACATTGTGACTAGCGAAGTTTGTTTGTCAGTTCTTCTTCTCATTGAATTTAGAACTGGCGGAATTTTCGACATGTCCAATCGTAGGTTACCTACCTATGGATGAAATTATACAATAAACAATAAACTCATTCGATGTAAATTTCGCCAGTATTGCGAGATTTGGACCAAGGTCGTCTGAAGCTTAGATCTGAATCTGTGTCTGGCTACAATTCCACAATGGTCGCCGTCATAAGATAAGTAAGTAAGCATAAGTCCGTCACCAGATAAGTACTTTCGTCCAATCGAACCGAACAGACGTAACAATCGCTGACAACAGATAGTCATAGACACAACGGACAACACTCGCTGATGGATGAGTAACATCCACACGTGTCGAGCAGTCAAGTGTTAAATCTCTAATTAGCACTTGGACAGCTTCAACGAATTACGTACAAAACAATTGTCAGACGCAGTAAGGTGGTCGACCTGACAAACCAAAGCTACGCGTGATAATTTGTATGTCATTGTAATATCCTTGGTCGTTGTCGGTTGACGGGCTTCAGTTGGCGAGTAGCCCGCAGCAGTGCCGGTGCTAGGCGTCGGCGACATCAGCGAACGCCGAAGGCCTAGCGCCTGGGGGCCTTGCAAAAATTCATTTACCCTTGCTGACTGACTCCCTTTGTGATCGCGCGATCCCAAAAATTCTCATCAAATTATGGTCGCACACTTTGGGCTATTGCTAATTGTTTATTGTTTATTAAGCATTCATTAGACAGCATGACTGTACTCGAATTTGTTACAATTTGTTCTATCCGATTCGATTACACCCACGAAGAAGAACCGGTAAGAAACTTCGCAGGGCTTTTTTTTACAAGCATTTAGTGACTATCCACATAATAACACCGCCTACAGTCGATTGAAAATACAGCTTGAGAGCAAGATCAAAAACATATTTTTGTTTTGTTTTTGAAGTTCTGACTGCAAGGACTTAATTAAGTGGATCAGGTGTAGGTGCTTGTTGGGTTATTTATTTTAATTTGTGATTGTTCATGTAATTTTTGTCAACATTTGATTAGCAATAAAACTCATATACATCAGTCTCATTCTATTTATCGTTTTCTTTCTGGCTGGGGAATGAAAGAGGCCTCGCAAAGCTGATATCGCTGACGTCTACAATTTGGTCTAGCACCGCCACTGGCCCGCAGCCCGCACGGTGTCACCTGGACTGATCAGGGCCAAGGGCTGCGGAGTCGAGTTTCATCTGACCAGTGACTTGGAAAATAGTGCGTGCGAAGTGCTAGAAGCACTGCATGCGGTAATATTGATTTTTGAACACGGCTTCTTCATGAGGTAGCAGAATGGCGAAAAGTTTGCAACTGTTCAGGTAAAAGGCCATCTTACATACAGTACGTGTATGTAAGATGGCCTTACGGTGGTGGTACTAACCCCGGTCGGCTACAATTTGAGCCTACCACCTAGTAAGCGGCAAGGGAAGAGACATTCAGTTTTACACCGGTTCCTAACGGCGAAGCAGCAGGTGTAGGTATGCACGTAAAGTTTTTCGTCAGAAAAACCTCATTGGTACACGCCGACCGGATTAGAACCTCAGACCTCTCGCACAAGAAGCCGACGACGCCCAGACCACTCGGCCGCCCGCCGCTTTTATATAAGTCTTTTTAATCCATCAATCCGCTATATCGGATTGATTAATAACAATAAGACATTTTTGTAAGTTCTCAATGAAAAAAACAATGAAGGACGGCACCATTGACATCTTCTGCGCCTGCCACCAACCTGGCGAGTCCCTCAGACATATGATTTTCGGTTGTTCGCAGATTCCCAACACCGAGTATTTGCATAGACATAAGCTAGTACCCAGGATTATCCACCAGCAACTTGCCTTAAAGTTCAAACTCGTGGGTACCGAGGTGCCTTACTATAAGTACAATCCACCGCCAGTTCTCGAGAACAGTCATGTCATGTGACACTACTGGGACCGGTCCATTATCTATCACAGACAGGACTATTCTCGCGAACAGACCTAATATTGTGATAGTGGACCGGGAGGCGAGGCGCGCAACGCTCGTCGATATCGCCATGTCGCACGATGATGGTAACCTCGTCAGTAAGGAAGCAATGATATATGTCAGATTAAGATGATCGTTTTATCAATTCTGGCGTGTCAGCTGCCGCACCACACCCAATGGAAGAAGTGACAGTTTTGCGATGACGTCATCATGAGACCAAGATAAAAAGTGAGCATGAAAACCGGCCAAGTGAGACTCTGTTTAGGGTTTGCACTATAATCACACCCAGTTTGACACTACGATAGAGCAAAAGCAAAACAAAAACAACGTTGTAAAAGACATGTTTCTTGTATGAGGACTCCCCTTAATTTTTTACTGTTTATTACTATATTATTTTTTACTGTTTATTACTTTTTTACTATATTATTTGTTAGAAATCCGCCATCATAACACGGTTCCGGTTACGGTTCAAAGGATACAGCTCTTTAAAGTTAGGGCAGACGAACAGACAAACGAACAGACAGACGGACAGACGTCGCAGGCTTAGTAATAAGCTTCCGTATGGGTACGGAAACATAAAAAAACAAGATTGCTACCTACCGGCAGTAAACCAAGGCTAGACGGAGAGCCACGGACGGTCGCACGCCACTCCTCACACTAAACCCATTATTAGCCTATGATGAATTTTGATTGCTTCGTCCTCAATGGCTAAACTCAGCTTGAGTTAAGCTTATAATGCCTTTTATAACTGAAACACGTGTTCAGATGCTTCAGATGGAAAAAATAGTTATACCATTAAAAGCTCGTTAATATTAATATCTTAACATTCGAGTGGTAATTGCATTTGATAGGTTTCTTCTTTAAATAATTTAATTCTTTGTCAATACGGCCTTGCAGGCATAATACCGCTATGATGCTGGTTCGTCAGGTTAAATGTCAAAAATCTTTTGTGGCTGATGGCTGAGACCTTTATTCGTCTCAGTCTTTGTTATATCATCTACGCCCTCCATCTTTACCTTTAATTCTTTGTCATTTATGTGTGTCATCCATTCTTTAGAAGTTAGTTCTTTCTTAGTTTTGTATTAGTTCACACACACACACACACACACACACACACACACACACACAGATATATTTGGTTTTATCTGGATATTTGTGGGGCATGGCTCATGTGTGGGTGAGGGTGTGTTTATGTGTGTTGTGTGTGTGTGTACGAGGATCAGTGTGTTTGTAGGATTATTTATTATCCCCAGCAGAGCACAGCTGTCGATGTTTTTTGTACCACGTTCTTCTTTCATCGAAACGAATGAACTTTTCAAACCACTTAATTTTACTCCCATTTTGTGTTAGCTCGCAATTATAACATCCGCCACGGCTTCTGGCGCCGCTGTTGGCTATTGCGCTTAGTGCATTTCACACATCACAGTTGCTTCAACTTTTGCGGTGATATCTGCTGCAATAACGACACTAATTCCCCGCTTGTAATTGCGAAATGA
Source organism: Nematopogon swammerdamellus (assembly GCA_946902875.1). Lineage (NCBI taxonomy): Eukaryota > Metazoa > Arthropoda > Insecta > Lepidoptera > Adelidae > Nematopogon > Nematopogon swammerdamellus. Next base: position 19,994,770 of record OX336345.1, read on the forward strand.
TGCGTACCTATGTGCGGTCTAGACTTCTCGTGGTAGGTCATGCAATTTCGAGAGAATGCGGAAGTGTTACACAATCTTTTGATGCATTACGGCGAATTGGGTCGAAGGCATCGGGATTTTCGAGATGGAAGGTGAGGTGTCGTACAGAGATAATTTTATTACGTATAGTTGTGCTCGCGATTTCGCTCGCGTGAAAGTCATGGTTTATGAAATCTGATTGAAGCGCACATACGAAGTCCATGTAAACGATAAGTAACCCCCAACTATATCACGTACGAGTATAATATTACACGTATTGAGCACCGTTAGACACCTCATGGGTGCTTCGGCGCCAAATGTCGAGTTTTTAGGGTCCCGTCGCAAAATGCGAAAAAAGGGACCCTTATGGGATCGCTCTGGTGTCTGTCTGTCTGTCTGTCCATCTGTCGGTCACACGCAGATATCTCCGGACCTACTGAACCGATTTCGATGAAACTGACGCCAAATTATGTGCAATTTTGCTATAAACAATAAGTTTACTTTAACAAATTTATTTCATTTAAAAGTTGACAATAAAGTGCACTTTTGTCGCCGAACTTTGACCTATTAAGGGTTTTTTGAAAATTCTAAAAAAAATAGGCAATATTATGTAGTTGTGCATAAAACTATTAATTTTCCTCAAAATGTCATACGTTTGGAGATTTAAATTTATTTAAATTTAATTTTTTTTTAGAAAATTTTAATTTTTGCTTGACTTTTTGGTCACTGCTCAAGCCACCGATAACGTAGCGTTGTGATTGATAGCTTAAAATCATCCTGCCTGAGAAGCAAAGACCGTACCAGCTTAGGTAGACGCGGCGCTGAGGCTCTGCGCTTGCTCTGCCAAAAGTAATACGAACTCGAAAAGTAATATCACTGGCCGAGCAGTCAGTTCGTGCATCCGGCCGCGAGCGAACGTACGATCGTAAGCGCGCGCGTCGACGATTCAGTCAAGACAAATGCCTTAGTGTGCAGAGAAAAGGTGCAACAATACGTCGGAGAAGACACAAAAGCAAGAAAACAAAACCTACCATAAGTAAGTACATTATCTATTTTATATTATATACTAAATGTATTGATATTAGCTGCCAACCAACGACATTCTACTTTCTGGATATTCTTTATACATTTTACCGGTAGAAAGATAATCTCTCTCACATATGCACACTAAGCTAAAATTTTACACACACACGTAAGTACGTAACATAGGCTAGAATAAGACGTGCAGATGCAAACTCCGTGAACGGAAAAGGAATAGTGCGATTGGAGTTATTCTATATATTGCCAATATTTAAAACAGCGTAAGTGCGCGAGCGCCTCATACATCACGTTACGTTTCCGCTCTGAGAACGTCGATAGAGTAAGACGGTTAAATGGCAATTTTATACGTGTAAGGGAGACAACGCTTGTACATTCCAATTTAGAATTCGTATACTTGAACTTTGTACGTCGCGGCTTGCGTGGTCGCCTTTATATTCATATAAAGACTTGTATCATGCTTTACAAGATAGGTTTAGAACCCTGCATGTCGCCACTGCATGTTCTCAGTGACTGACTCTCGTATGCTCTCGTCTCGAACCGAGTAACGTATAGCTATCCTTTTCACACTCATATTTTGTGTATGCGAATGCATGGTATTCTATCTCTCTCTTTTACGGACGGACGGATACAAAGACGTGACCTGCCTGAGCGGCGCAGTGCGGCGGACTGACTGCTCGCGAAAGAGGGTGGCTGGGCTGTATGCTCACAAATAGCGCGCCTCAATTCGGGGCGTTGTATGCCACTTCCCGATACTTTTTAATTCGTTGCTGCCAACGTCGCGCAAAATAAAGCGAGCACGCTCGATGCTTGCATTCGAAGATGGCGGCACTGGCGGCGCGCGCGGCGACATCTAAAAATAAGAGGAAGCGATGCATATGGCCTTACTGTGTTAAAAAGTCGTTTTCTCGCCGTGTTTCTCCGCTGCGCTCGTAAGGCCCTAATGTGTTATATTATAAAGAGTCAACTCGGCGTCTTTCTCCGCGTGTAAGGCTTTAATGTGTTAAAAAGAGACAAATAGTTTTCTTGCCATCTTTCTCCGCTCTACAAGGATTGTCGGTGCCAGAACCAAGGGGAAAGGGTATGCTGGAGTTTTGGAGCACGATATTCGAGAAAATACATATGGAGCGCCGCGTCTATCTAAGTTGGTACGGACGATCTTTGCTGAGAAGTAACGAAATGTAATAGTGAAAACTGTATGTAAATAAATAAAGTGGTTTTCGAGTTATAAGAACATTTCATATATATATACGTACGTTACACGGTCGGTCGGTCGGAGGCTTTGAATACGGGGGTTGTGGTAGGGGGGAGATGTCCGTGGGGAGAGGGGAAGGGAGGATAATTTAATCTCTATCTTCTTTTCTCTATCTAAAACTACTAAGTCTAGAAAGCTGAAATTTTGAAATGGGGGGTGAAAATTTGTATAGAAGTATCGGTTTTTTTAAAGGTAGGAACTTGAGGAACTTGAAAATCATAATTATAGCTACTCATCATAAATAAATAATGACGTGTTTCAGGATTTTCGGATTTTCACTTTTTAGGGGGGTTGGGAGAGGAGGGGGAACAAGGGGTTAAAAATGGTATAGGAGTATCGGTTTTTTTAAAAGTAGGAACATAATTCTAGCTATTCATCACAAATAAATAATTAAGTGTTTCAGGGTTTTCAGATTTCACATTTAAAGGGGTAGTGCGTGGGGGGGGGGGGGGGGGGGGGGAATTTGGGGTGACAGTGGCCTTGCCCTTAGTTACGTTCTTTCGTTACTTAGTTACTTACTTTCATCGAGAAGGTTTTTCTTCTTCCTGAACGCAGCTCGGCCTTCGGCCTCACCCATAGTTTATACTTACTTTCACCGAGAAGGTTTATAGTCTTCCTAAACGCAGCTCGGCCTTCGGCCTCGCCCTCATTTCCTTACTTTCTTCGAGAAGGTGTATGGTCTTCCTGAACGTAGCTCGGCCTTCGGCCTCGCCCTCCGTTACTTGCTTTCTTCGAGAAAGTTTATCGACTTCCTGAACGCAGCTCGGCCTTCGGCCTCGCCCTTTGTTACTTACTTTCTTCGAGAAGGTTTATCGTCTTCCTGAACGCAGCTCGGCCTTCTGCCTCGCCCTCAGTTAGGTGCCATGACAGCAGATTTGCGGACTGTTGCTAGGCTGTCTAGCCCGTTAATACGACGCTTAAAGACACCCAGGTTAACCACCATAATTATAACACACGTAACTCAGAGCGTTTAAAATCTGTTGCGCATAAATCGGCGATGGCTGAAAAAGACCCTGACGTGATTGGACCCAAATTGTACGAAAATGTTCCTGATACAATAAAATCAATAAATAGTGACAATGTGTTCCAGAGTCAACTGAAAATATTTCTCTTAGACAATCCATTTTATAAGTTAAGTGAATTTTTTTCATACTGTAAATAAAAATTCTGCTGACTTTGATAATTCAAATTGTTTATATGCATAAACACAAATTTTATTAATAACTTGACTGAACCCTATGTTCTTTGTTTTGTATTTTATTATCTTTTTTAATGGGCATATTTTTGACTTAGTATTTTAAATTTTTTGCTTAGATATAGTATGTTATATTTAACATAATGAAAACTTAGTATGTAAGTTATATTTAAAAAAAGCTCTGTAAGGTTTCTTACCCGATTCTTCCTTATAGATTGCACTACTGAACGGGACATCATAAAAAATGATGACGAACCATACTGAATATGCATATGTCTCAATGAAATATTGTTATTGTTGTGTGTTCTTTATGGCGAAATAAATATCTGAATCTGAATCTGAATCTAAAGGATTCAGGAAATACACTCGCCGGAAGACAGTTCCACACTCTAGCGGTGCGACAAAGAAACGATTTAAAAGCCCAATGTCAACAACAAAAGGGTGCTGAGTCTCTCTGCGACGAGTCATGCGGAGATAGGACGGGTGGCAGGGAACAAGGGATGCTAGTTCCGCAGAGCAGCGTCCGTGATAGTATCTGTAAAACAGACTAAGCGAACCCACAAATCGTCTTAAAGCTTTCAAAATAAAAATAAACGTGTCATTATCAAAAGCAAGAACACACAAACCGGCAACTATTTCAAAAGGTAACGTACCGTTCCGTTTTCCGTGAGCACTTTATCTAGTATCTAGAATGTAGTCCAGTCCAGCCCTTACAGTCCAGACTGAACAAATTGAAGATGACGGTGACAGAGAAATAATGGTAGAACAAAATATATCTCTTGAACGTTAATTAATGGTGTTCAATTGAGTTTAACTATGGATAATTATTGATCTGGCGAGTGGGAGACCAGTAATGGCGCCTCAGTGACTATCGGTTTGTGTAGTGCGGCCTCTTTGTTAATTGGTTCATTTTATATCGTGTATGACTTTTACAATCGCACTGACCGAGCGATTTGTAATACATACATAATATATACATACAAAAAGCAGAGTAATCGGTGTTGTGCTGAAAGTACTCTTGTAAATTATATAGTGGTCGGGTGTACCACCACGTTTAGCAAAGTAAATATCAAGTAACAAGATAACAGCTATCAAGCAGCAAGTAAGGCACGAAGACCCACCTGCTACATGACTTGATGGAAGTTTTTTTTTTTATGTAAACCAACATGGGTGGCTGTGCCGAAAGACCAATGGTGCATTCGACAGAGCCAAAAACACCTCTCCTCGCGAAACCACGCTCAGTTAGGTGCCATGCCAGCAGATTTGCGGACTGTTGCAAGGCTGTCTAGCCCGTTAATACGACGTTTGAAGACACCCAGGTTAAAGGATTCGGGAAACACACTCGCCGGAAGACAGTTCCACACCCTAGCGGTGCGACAAAGAAACGATTTAGAGAACCGATGGGTTCTCAAAAGCCCAATGTCAACAACAAAAGGGTGCTGAGTCTCTCTGCGACGAGTCATGCGGAGATAGGACGGGTGGCAGGGAATAAGGGATGCTAGTTCCGCAGAGCAGCGTCCGTGATAGTATCTGTAAAACAGACTAAGCGAACCCACAAATCGTCTTAAAGCTTTCAAAATAAAAATAAACGTGTCATTATCAAAAGCAAGAACACACAAACCGGCAACTATTTCAAAAGGTAACGTACCGTTCCGTTTACCGTGAGCCTTTTATCTAGTATCTAGAATGTAGTCCAGCCCTTACAGTCCAGACTGAACAAATTGAAGATGACGGTGACAGAGAAATAATGGTAAAACAAAATATATCTCTTGAACGGTAACGGTGTTCAATTGAGTTTAACTGGATAATTATTGATCTGGCGAGTGGGAGACCAGTAATGGCGCCTCAGTGACTATCGGTTTGTGTAGTGCGGCCTCTTTGTTAATTGGTTCATTTTATATCGTGTATGACTTTTACAATCGCACTGACCGAGCGATTTGTTATACATACATAATATATACATACAAAAAGCAGAGTAATCGGTGTTGTGCTGCAAGTACTCCTGTAAATTATATAGTGGTCGGGTGTACCACCACGTTTAGCAAAGTAAATATCAAGCAACAAGTTAACTGCTATCAAGCAGCAAGTAAGGCACGAAGACCCACCTGCTACATGACTCGGTGGAAGTTTTTTTTTTATGTAAACCAACATGGGTGGCTGTGCCGAAAGACCAATGGTGCATTCGGCAGAGCCAAAAACACCTCTCCTCGCGAAACCACGCTCAGTTAGGTGCCATGCCAGCAGATTTGCGGACTGTTGCAAGGCTGTCTAGCCCGTTAATACGACGTTTGAAGACACCCAGGTTAAAGGATTCGGGAAACACACTCGCCGGAAGACAGTTCCACACCCTAGCGGTGCGACAAAGAAACGATTTAGAGAACCGATGGGTTCTCAAAAGCCCAATGTCAACAACAAAAGGGTGCTGAGTCTCTCTGCGACGAGTCATGCGGAGATAGGACGGGTGGCAGGGAATAAGGGATGCCAGTTCCACAGAGCAGCGTCCGTGATAGTATCTGTAAAACAGACCGATGTACCGTGCCAAGATGAGAGCCTGTCCCTTATGCGCTGTATCTTTGTTATAGAAACCTATGGATAGATCGCTACACTGACCCGATACAATCGACGGAACATCTTCTACAACATTAGTGTCAGGTCCCTCTGTGTGATTTATGTTGTTATCAATTTCGTACCGTGTGGGGTCGGTACTTAAAAAGAATAGCCCTATTGCATCTCTCCCCGTGTATGTCGTAAAAGGCGACTAAGGGATATGACTCCCTTCTTATATTACTAGGTGGTAGGGTTTAACCCGCCCGGGTTAACTAACTATGTTTCTTTGTCATTTAAAACCGTTATAGTGTAGGTAGAACTTTTGCACAGTTCCAGAATAGTGAAGGCTTTTCTACGACTAGGTACGTTTGCCATAAATAAGCCATTTAATACAGCCCGGAGGCGGGGCGGCGGAGGCGACTAGTACCAGTTCCTCGGAGGCAGTACCGCCTGACCTCCGAACCTCTCTGTCTGTTCATTCAGAGCGGGGCCCTCCTGTGCCGCCCGGCCCCCGCCCGCACCGCGCACCCCCGCACACCCGGCTCTCTTCACCGCGCTCTCCACAGTCGGTCCGCGGTCGAAAGTTCCGCTCAGTCAGCCATGAGCCAGCCACTCCAGCCAGCCAGTGTAAATCGCGACTGAACAGCGCTGCACGCGTCTGCGCGGAACGAACTCTACCTATTCAACGGTTAAAAGTAAAACGAACACATCTAAATACTCTTTTTCAATAACAAAATAATACTTATACAACGAATAATAACATTCGATATTTAAATATATTTAATGGCCGCGATCAATTCGGCGTCGTTCTTAATTCAAATTCAAAATTAACGGTTCGAAGTGTGTAAATATTTGAACTTTTTGCGTTTGTAACTTTCAAAACAGACTAAATGGGAGTGTGGTTGTAATCGCAGGACGTTTCATCAAATGTCGTTGATAGATAAGCAGGAATAAGTGGGCTTCGATTGTGAACTGGTTTTGGGTTTGAACCCGACTCCACGCCTGAGCATGACTTCCATGTACAACGAGGTAAGTCTTTGGTCATCTAAAGTTAAATTTAAGCCTTTTGAAACCCTGAAGCGAAAAACGGTTTACACTTTTTCAAGTTTTGACGAGGAACTTTTTTTAATCAATGTTTTTATGTGATAGATAATTGAAGTTATCTTATTGGAAACGCATACTTCAATGAGAATATACCTGCTAGAGATAGAAACTCTTTATCGTACACAAATGACAGGAAATCAGTAGGTACATGAAAATAGTTAAAAACATGAAAATAGTTAAAAACATGAAAATACAGGATTCCGCAAATGTGGACTTATCGCTGCAAGTGATTTCTGTCAGTCGACCAGTCTGCCAGTTAGGTACGAGGAAGAAATTTAATATGTAGTAGGTATTTATAATTTTAATGTTGTTTATAATGAAGTATGGGTATAGTCAAACTGACGGAGGGGCGGGGCGGGGGGGGGGGGGGGGGATTTAGGGGTTCAATTCCCCCCCCCCCCATTGAGAAATAATTTTTAGACTAGATAGAAAATTATGAAATTTAAATTGATCCGTAAGACGAATTTATACAACCTGTATTATTCAATTCCTTTATTGATCTATTCCTATATTAGTCTATACTACAGCGAAAGTGTCGTGACGGTCGATACTACAGCAAAACTGTCGGGACGGTCGAAGTCTTACACTTTTTTCGGCCTAGCTCTCATTCGCCAAGTGTCTGGAGAGTGGAGTGTAACGTGCGATATGGAACTTCGTTCTAAAAATCAATAGACAAATAAAATCAATAAATGTTAATTAAAAATAATCATGAAAGTAATAAATAATGTTCAAGCACCTACATAAATAGCACCCATTTTTTTTATATAGAAACCGCGACATGTGGAGCCGAACCACCCATGAGGTGTCTAACGATACCCATTGACATTCGGTCGTACGCGGGGGTTGCGAATGCCATGCCTATTGAACTTACTTATACAGGCTGTTTCAGGATAGGGTTTAATAAAATAAAAAATACAAAAATTCACAGATCTCGTGCATTACACGACCTTCGAGGTACATTGAAAATGAACTCAACAAAATAAAAAAAAGTAGGTAGGTAACTATTACATTTATATATTTTTTATTATTTTTCAAAAACACGAGCAGTTTAAAAAATGTGAACTAAGATTTTGACAGAAAAAGAGATAAGCTTGACATTATGTCTAACTAAAGTAACAAATTAATAAATATCAAATATAAAAATATAATATAGGTTACGTTAGAAGATTATATTCCTATGGCTTCATTCCGGCTCTATCATCAGGACCCTGGAAAGAAATCATATATGACTAGAGTACTTGCGAAGACAAATCCAACGAGCCCAAACATGCTGGATTAATCATGTGTAGTTTAGGAGTTCCTATGGCTTCCTTCCGGCTCCATCATCAGGACCCTGGACATTATATATGACAAGAGTACTTGCGAAGACAAATCCAACGAGCCCAAACACGATGGGCTTTTCATGAGTAGTTTATGAGTTTCTACGGCTTCCTTCCGGCTCCATCATCAGAACCCAACCACAGATTACTTAATAGTTACTTCGTACCTAACTAACAAACTAACAAAGTCACCCGAGGATCTGAAGAGCCGTGATTTGATTTTTCACAATTTATTTCATAAATTCGGATATTCCTCCTCGCTCTCTACGCTGCGCTGTTGCACTTCCAAAAGTCGATTTCACACTCTCAGCGAAAATGGAAAAAATTTGAGGGACCACCTAGCACGAACCACCATCGATAAAATATATTTTTTTTAATATAGCCCAAAGTCCAAATCTAAACAGGTCTTTTTAAATTTTTCGATATCACATTTACTTTTTGAGATATAAGAGATTTAGTTCGAAAAAAATAAAATTTTTCACGCATTAAAAACATTGTTTTTTTTTTTACTTTTTCGAAAAAAAAAACACCATCACCATCTTGTAGCCCTAGCCGATACGCGTCTTTTGAGTCCTCAATCACTAACGTAGGACGATTTCGCACTCTCAGCGAAAATGGGGGGTAATACTGAAGCGATCGAAAAAACATTTTCAATGTTAATAAAACGGTAAATTCCAAACGCTTAAATTTCAATGACAACAAAAGAATATGTGGATTGCACTAGGTCATTGCACTCCCTATACCTAGACATCAATGTTGCCAAATCTCTCTCAGACTCACTGTTCATTGAGTATTTATCACAATTTTCAATTTTGGTATGAAAACAAAAAATACGGAATTTCGATTTTTAAGTGATAAGGATTTTTTTCTTCGAATAATGAGTAGGTACTTTCTATTTCTGAAGTTTCTCATGCCTATCCTGAAACATTCTGTATAATCTATTATCGTTTTCATTGAATGCATAAACTCAAACTCAATTTCTGAATCAGATTTTCTCAACCGTACCTACCGTGTGGGGTCGGTACTTAAAAAGAATAGCCCCACTGCAGCTCTCCCCGTGCATGTCGTAAAAGGCGACTAAGGGATAAGGATAAGATGCCGTGCATAAGGGCGACAGGTAGCCACCGCTCACCTTGACACGGTCCTTCCACCGAGTCTTGTAGCAGGTGGGTCTTCGTGCCTTACTTGCTGCTTGATAGTTATCTTGTTCGAATGCATTGCTAAACGTGGTGATAGGTGTTTTGCTATAATTTACAAGACTAATTGCAGCACAACATCGATTACTCTGCTTACCCAGATTGTCGGTATAAAGCATGGCATTACATGACTTCTAACGTGATGAACCGATAAATACCTAACTTCCAAATATAAAAAATCCTAGATAATTTGTCAAACGTATACTTTAAACCCTACTTTATCATATCACATTGCAAAGTTTCAGCGACAGTGGAATTATTCCGAGTGGAAACCTTCATTGATTGGACTACAAGGCTTTTCCGAATTTTCAAGTGAATGCTTTGAAAGTTCTTTCTATCGTGTCAAATAGATCCAATTGTATTTTAGGCTATTATTGGTATTGGTTGGTACGCAGGCAGTATTTCTGATATGTATACGTATGTATTTCCTCAATAAAAGCTTCATAATATCTCCGCGAGTGCACGTGAATAAGCTTTAAGTAATTCGAACTTGAACTGCAGTTAACAATAAATACCCCATCGTCTCGCTACTAGTATAATGTTCTTGACTCTATCAATTAACATGCCCAGCCAGAGCTCTGTGAATATTTTCTGTTTGACTAACGCGGGCCACTTCCTTGATGTAGGCACATTTCGAGTTCCTGTTTGCTGACGATGCGTGCGTGCGCGCCGATCTCTCTGGCATTCGGGTGTAGGTACCTACGTGTTCCGATGAAGGCAAGCCAAGGTAAACTTTTCTTGGAAACGCATAGAATATGAATAGATAAAGGAACCAAAGTTTGCCAGTGACGGCAGGATGTGGTTTTCGATAAAGTTTATGCGATAATTCTTTTTTGCGTTTTTTTTTTATTTTTATTGAAACTGACACGGTTGGCTACAATCACCTACAACATCCGTGATGTCAGCCCATAACACCGGGTGAACTAGGTGCCATGTCAGTGCTTCCCTTCGGTCGTGCCGGCTACAATGAACTGGACGGAAAACACAAAGTATTTTTTACATAGCCGTTTCGACCGACGTTTCATTCAGTGCGGTGGTATCAACCCGGGCGGGTTAAACCCTACCACCTAGTAATATAAGAAGGGAATCTTATCCCTTAGTTAGTCGCCTTTTACATACACGGGGAGAGATGCATTTGTTTTTTTTTTTTAATGCGGTATGTGTGGAATGTATGGCTGAGTCAACGAGAAGAGCACATGCCCGACCAGTCAATGTCACCTCCGAGAAGGTAGGTGCCATACCGGAGAACCTCTCGAATGTTCGATTTTTATAAATATTTTTTTATATATCTTTGAAACTATACATTTTAAAATTATAAAACAAAATTGTATTTCTTATAACGCGTCCTTTCATTTGAAACAACTTTTAACTTTCAACTGTACACCCAAAATCGAAATTTGTTCATTTACGCTAAACGTCGTGATTGGGTCAAATTTAAACTTTTTTCGTCCAATAGATTCGGAGAAAATAAGGCGAGACAGACGGACAGTGATCCTATAAATAAGGGTTCCGTTTTTTCCTCTTTTGAGGTAAGGACAATAAAACTGTAGGACCCTTCCCTTGCCGCTTACTAGGTTGTAGGCTCAAATTGTAGCCGACTGGGTTGATACCACCGTACTGGATGTAACATGGCCGCATAGCAGCCTCGGTTGTGTTCTCCTCTAGTCCAGTATAGGCAGCAATCCAGGGAAGTCTCCGGTATGGCACCTACCTTCTCGGAGGTGATATTGGCTGGTCGGAGCATGCGCTTTGGCCCCTCCGACTCAGCCACCCATACCGGATTACATAAAAAAAAGCCCCAGTTGCACTCCGGGAGTGCCGGCAGAAGTGAAAACTTTTTGTATTTCCGAAAATAATTCTTAGGTGGTTATAAAAAAAACTAAACATCCTAAAAAAATTTTAACACCGTAACATTGCTTAAAAAAGAAAAGAAAAGAAGAAAGAACAAAAAAAATTTTGAGGGATTCGAACCCATGGTCAAAAAATACAAATCCTACACTCTTACCATTCAGCCACGAAATCACATAAACGACCAAACGAATATCGGATTCCCTTGATTCGCTTTCGGCTTTACTGTCACTGAGAAACGAACAGAATAGATCCCGAGCCACTCGTAACTTAACCCTTAATGCAATGACTTAAGGTTACATTTTAAATAATAAAAATAAATCTGTCGCTTTTCGAGATGTGACGCGAGTTTAACATTTTTTACCCACCTAAAAAAGTGTCAAGCGCCGATAAAGAAGTTTTCACTTAAAAAAAAAGGAACCCTAAAAGCCTTTCGGCAACTCCCGGAGTGGACTTTGGAAAAAAAAAGGAACCTTTCGGCAACTCCCGCAGTGGACTTTGGAAGTAATATGAACATGGTCCAGAGCATATCCGACCAGTCAAGATCACCTGTGCCATGACGGAGGCTTCCCTCTAGATAGCTGCGATACTGTGCCGTTCGACAGGTCAAAGATGAAAGTCCACAATAAGAAGCAATCATCGAAAGCGATGAAGCGTAAAAGTAACCCGCACATCAAAGTTTAACAGTTCCGCCACATCGATCAACCACAACACTAGATATGGGACCGCCGCCGCCGCCGTACAAAAACGGACCACATTTACTTCTACCTACACCAATAAATAGGTAATAATTACCTATTATGATAATAATAGAAAAGCGGTCAAGACCGAGTCAGGCTGGCACAAATTAAGGTTCCGTACTAAAACAAAAATATGTTTTTCCCTGAAAATATTACATTGTTGAAAAAAACCTGCAGTTTTCCTGTAAACCATGGCTTGATATCTCTCTGGTTTGATAACCCTATGAAAGTCAAAATTTTAGTTTTACCTAGGGGAAAGGGGGAGAGGGGGAGGGAACGGTAGATTTTTTGCACATTTTTAGCTATATCATATTAAGACCACTGAGCTTAAAATTGTGCAAAAAAATTGGTTGTCTGTAAAGTCGGTTTACGGACGATAGTTTTACGTGATAACGTCATAAAGTGTTGTGCCTCTCTGTCGCTTGTTACAAGCGAGAGCGCTCGCTTGCACACACAGGCTCAGATGGAACGTGACACTTTTTCGTGCGTGCAGCCGGTGTTCATCAATTTATAAGACGTGACGTTATCACGTCAAAAATATTATTCCTTAGAGATTATTAATCCTTACAGAGCTCAGCTAGATACCTGCACAATATGTAGTTTAAAATGTTTTATATTGGTATCAAATGGGCCCCCCCATATATTAATGTAAAATAATGTTTTATCTAGTTTTTGGCGAGCGATATATGTGCACGTTATCAAGATCTATCAATATTTCAAATTTAAAATTTCAACGTTACCTAGCTTTCGAGAAAAACCTCTGTGACAGACGGACGGACACTGGAGTGATCTTATAATGGTTCCGTTTTCCCTTTTAAGGTACGGAACCACGAAAAAGACCGAAGTATGAAAATGCAACCATTGATCTGTAGTACTAGATGAGACTCTCATACATAACTCCCGAAAAATTTTTTGTCACTGATGAAATTAGCTTACTAGCTGAGTTTGATACTAATTACCCGACTATTTTTGTGTTGTGTGGCTCAACGATGGTCTTATGTCCGCAACTAAGCGCGACTGAGGGGTCTTCGCGCATTCATAGCATGAGATAGCTTTTAATTCGATCCTTTTGAATGATAACAATTGTATGTGAAGGCACGGACACTTGTTTAGTGACAGGTAACATGTTTCACCACGCTTTGCCTCATCTAGTAGTTAGTTCGGCGAATAAAACACGCGAAGAAAATAAGGAAAACTCGAAGTGCCGTTTAGAAAGAATGAGTCAATTAATGCTAACTATCTAAGGTGTGAGCGGGATAATCGCACTGATACCCGATTTGCCACCTCCGTTTAATTTTCAGCTAACAGTGATTTATGATTTGAGTGTAAATTGAATAAATAACTGCTATTTAATCTATGGTTAAGTGACATTTCTCATACAGTTGACAGGAGTTGACAGCCAGCTACATTTTGGCCGATGGTGTTCGCCTTTTCACATGGGCCCTAACGAGATGAGCCGTCCCATTTTGTGTGTAGGCTGTGGTGTGTAGTAGGTTAGGTATGTACCATTATTTACGCCGCTATACCGAATCTAGTGTTGTGATCGATCGATGCTCCCGCCTTTGGTTCGCAATAACGTCTTTCATTCATTCTCCTCTAAGGTGCGGCTGCGGCGGGCTGTGGAACTGTGGCATGGACATCAAATATTGAGAAGCGGCATTCTCAAACATTGCGTATAAATTTTACATTGTTACGATTTGGTCGGCGTGCACTTAATTTTCATCAGACAAAAAAAGTTTAATTACAAAATAAAAACTCCGTGGCGTGGTGGTCGGTGTTGCGCTGCAATTTCGCCTGACCTCTTGCAGCATAACAGCGGCTAGATAATCTGCTTACCCCGATTGTAGGTATACAATGTATAAGGCGTGATGGTATGTGTATAGTGAGACTCAATAATTGCTCTTTCCATATCGGTGCAAACCGCTGTTCAGTGGTTCCCGAGTTTATCTCAAACATGCATACGGACAGACGTTCCCTTTTATAAGAAGTATATAAAGATGGTATATACGAGTATGGAGTATTTATAGCCTATAGTGAGCCTCAAAAACTACTCTTTCTGTTGTTGCAAAACCACATCAAAATCTGTTCAGTAGTTCCAGAGTTTACCTCAAACATACACCTGTTGGCCTCCTTGGGCTCTATCCAGCGTCGCGCCATCCGCCTAATTGGTGATCCCAAGCCCACGGAGGGACTTGAATCATTGCAACACAGGCGAACAATTGGGTCCCTTATATCCTGTTTTATAGGTACTACCATTGCCGATGTTCCGAAGAACTGGCTTCCCTCATCCCTCCTGCCCCGATCCGTATTCGTCACACCCGCCGGACTCGCTCGGAACATCCATATTATGTTGTTGACACTCAACTTCTGAGAACGCATCGCTTTTCGAAATCGTTCCTATGTCGTACGGCGAAAATATGGAACGATCTTCCGGTGAGTGTGTTCCCCACCACCTATAACCTGGGAATCTTCAAAAGGCGTGTTAATAAATTAGACAACGACCTCTTTGTCCGCCTTGTAGCTGGCATGGCGCCTCAAATCTCTGAGCGTGGTTTCGCGACGAGTGGTGTTATTGGCTGTGTCGTAATCGTCCTTTGAACTTTTGGGCACAGCCACCCGTGCCGGTCGTCTATAAAATATAACTTTCTTCATCCAATTTTTGGAGTTTCCGGCATCTTAGTGCCAACAGTCCGTCTTGTTCCCGCCCAGGGTCCTCCCAGGAAAAAGAACAAGGTGTACATTAAGATGTTATACATAAGTATTTTGGAGCTCTGGTCTATTGATTTTCTGTTTGATTTAATTCTTCCAAATATCCACTCATAAATTTCGACATAACTTTTGTGCTATGTATAGCCGCCTGCTTCTGTAAAATTTCCATCTTTATATCCGCCTTTAAAATATCTATATATTTTTGTGCAGTTTTTGAAATAATTCCGGTGGTACCAATAACAATAGGAATAATTTTGCACGTTGTGCTCCACAGTCTTTCCACTTCAATTTTGAGGGCATAGTATTTTGATAATTTTTCTGCTTCCTTTTTCATAATGTTGTAATCTGAGGGCACGGTTACATCAATGAGATAGGTTTTATTTTTCAATGTATCTATATATATCAAATCTGGTCTATTGTTCGGTATTGCAAGGTCGGTAGTTACTGGTAGTTCCCAGATAATTTTGCTAGACTCGTTTTCAATTACATGTGGTTCATTTAAGGGACATTGCCACCAAAATTTGGTTGTTTGAAATTGATGTTTCTTTCTAAGGCACCAATACACATATTTTACGAGATTGTTGTGCCTTTTAACATACAGAGGTTGTACCAAAATTTTACAACCTGATATAATGTGCATTACGGTTTCGTCACGTTCACTGCACAAGCGACATTTACCGTCGACCTCTCGTTTGAGTACATCTCTTTCAAACTGTTTTGTGATAATTGCCTGGTCTTGTATTGCAAAAATCTGGGATTCTAATTTGGGGGTCGTTGGATTTTTTTTAAGCCATGTAAATGATTTCTGATAGTCAGTATTAGTATGCGCCAGGATTTGGTTAAATATCTGACCGTGAATGGGCTTCATCTTCCACTTTTCTTTATTGATAAGTATTTGGTATTTAAGTATTATATTTTCATCTTCAGTTGGATCCGAAAGATTCAAGTCAGCTCTAAATGTTTCACCTTCTTTTTGTATGCTATAAATGGTCTTTCTATTGTCATGTGACTTTATGGTCTCCATAATGCAGTCACATCCTATTTTTATGTACATTTCAAATTTAATAGTAATACGTTTATACAAATCTTCCATATTGAGTAGTCCCCGTCCTCCCTCGTGAACTGGTAGATATAATCGTTGCACGTCAGACTTTTGTTGGTGTGCTTGGTAGATATTGAAAAGCTTTCTGGTTTTAACATCAATTTTCTTCAGCTCACTGACGTTATAATTGATAACATTAAATGTGTATAACAAAACTGGAGCAGCATAGCTGTTAATTGCTTTAATAATATTTCTGGCGTTGAGTTTAGATTTTAGAATTCTTCTTGTCCTTTTAAAATATAAATTTGCTTTGTCTTCTTTGACTTGATTGTGGTCAATTTCTCCATTTTCACAAATTCCCAAATATTTGTATTTCTTTCCATCTTCCAAGGGTAAGAATTTATTTCCGTCTAGCAGTATGTGTTCCTCTCCAGCGATGTTTGTTCTCTTTCCGCATTTCAATTCTAATACGTTGCATTTATCTAGCCCAAACTCCATTCCAATATTTCTTGTAAATATTTCAACTGTATCAATCAGTGTCGCCATCTCGTATTTGTTTTTTGCATACAATTTAATATCATCCATATACATTAGGTGATTAAATATTTGCCCATTCTTTAGTTTGTATCCGGTCCTATTGTATTTGTTCAGCATGGAAGATAAGGGATTGAGGCAGAGGCAAAATATAAATGGAGAAAGGGAGTCCCCTTGGTAGATGCCTCTGTTGATTTTTATTGGTTTTGTGTTAATTGTGCATTTCGCACTCGACGCTGTCATAAGGACTTGCCATTTTCTCATGACTTTGATTATGAGATTGATTATATTTTCTGGACATTTATAAATTTTCAGGATATGTAAGATCCACTCATGTGGAACTGAATCATACGCTTTTTTGTAGTCTATCCAGGTCATATTTAAATTTTTCTTATTTTGATGAGCATCTTCTAGAATTGTTTTATTGAGTATCAGATGATCTTTGCATCCTCGAGACCGTTTTCTGCAGCCTCGTTGATGTGGCGCCATTATATCATTTTTCTGACAGTGTTTATATAATTCTTCATATAGAATTGAAGTTAATAATTTATACATGGTTGGTAAGCATGCAATAGGTCGCCAATTTTTCGCGTATTTGCTATCTGTGTTTTTCGGGATCAATGTAACTAAACCAGTTACAAACCATGAATCAATTTCTTCGTCATTGCTAAGAATTTTGTTGAAGCTGTTTAAAATGTAAGGATGTGCTGTAGTAAAATACTTAAGATAGTAATTATGCAATTTGTCTATTCCAGGAGATTTCCAGTTCTTTATTTGTTTTACACTGTCCATAAATTGTAATTCATTAATTTTTTCAAAGTGCGACTGCGCCTGAATATTTATTTCATCTTCAATATTTTGTAGCCAATTCTTTTCTCTATTAATTGGCACTGGCTTACTAAAAATGTTACTCATAAATGTTAATGTTAATGTTAATGTTATATATATATATATATATATATATATATATATATATATATATATATATATATATATATATATATATATATATATATATATACAGTGGCGGCTGGTGACTTCAGTGACCGGTAGTGCGCTAAGTACCTACCTACTTAAATACCTACCAAATTTCCCAACACATTCCCGTCATGTTATTTTAAGATCGGGACTTACGAATTTTTTAAACGCCTGCGTTTTATTATGTACGTACCTACGTAGTATGAATATTCTCAAGAAACTCAATGAGTTGCAAAAAACAAGAAAAAAAATCCAAACAAGTTTTTAACTTATTTTTAGTACCTTTATGAATACACCCATAGACCACAACACTACTGCAGCTTTCAAAAATAAAACAGTAGTAATGTCCCAAAAATACTTAAAAAAAAATATAAAAATAAAAGCATTTGAAACGTAGGAATTAACCCGGGATAACCTGATTGTAAAGCCTTACCTTTAACCAACGCTTAGGCAAATATCGGCACCACTTAATTCACAGTATCACGTGACAGAAAGCACAAAACCTAACCATATCCCATTTTAAATATTCGCGCGCTAACGGGTATGTGACATCACATGACAGCGCGCTGACTCGCTTCGAGGTAGACGGTTCGCTTTGAGGTAGACGGCAAAGAGTTTGTAAGACGGACTCGTGCAAAACGAATCGCTCGCGACGCGACGTGTCGCACGCGCGGCTATTCACGATATAGCGTCCTTGTTTGGCGCTCGTGCGCCGCACGCAGAAATCCTTTCGGCCCATACTGTTTCTATGAAGTATCTTCTGTCTCACGCGCCAGCGGTATTTTGCCGATCCCCATACATTCAGTATGGGAGACCCGCGTGCGATGTATATTCCGCACGTCGCGCGCGTTTACTCGCAAAAACGTGCCTTGTGATCTATAAAATAAGGTCGAATTCACATTCGTATTTATTTGGAGTACGATCTTTATGGTTTTAATGTAGTATGTTGTAAGGTATTATTTATTTTGAGTGAAGTGAAGACTTCTCGTGGTATGGTAGTGCGGCGCACGAGCGCACTTTAGGACCAGCCGCCAGTGTATATATACATACAGACAGACGTTCCCTTTTATAAGAAGTCAGTCAGTCAGTCAGTCAGCGTGTAAGCGTCCACTGCTGGCCATACGCCTCTCCAATTTTCCTCCAGTCATCCGGGCCTTCAGCGATACGGAACCACTGCTTTCCGCCGACGTACTTGATGTCGTCGTCCCACCTGGCGGGTGGTCTTCCCACACTCCGTTTTCCTGTCCACCGCCGCCAGCGTAGGACACGGTTACTCCAACGGTCATTGTCTCTTCGGCTAACGTGCCCAGCCCACTGCCACTTGTGTAGACTTCTGCTACGCCATAAGAAGTAGAGAAGATGATTATGAACTCTTCCTTCGCCACTTTTCGGCAAGTTGATGGCCTTGAGGCCCTTTCTAGATGTATACTCCACCGTCGTTTGCGGTATGCGGTTGGCTGATTCAATTGCCCGCGGCGCGGCGGCAGCGGCGGCGGCGGGGCATAGCCGATAGTGGTCGGCCTACAAACAAACAATATAACGCGTCTTTCACCGCCGCCACCTGGTGCTGGCTGATACCGCTTATCACTAGGCTGAGGGAACCACTCGAGTACGGCGACTGTGTTCAGTTCGAGTGAACGAATCAGTGATTAAGTATTTGTACCGTGTGGGGCCGGTACTTTAAAAGAATAGCCCCACTGCATCTCTCCCCGTGTATGTCGTAAAAGGCGACTAAGGAATATGACTCCCTTCTTATATTACTAGGTGGTAGGGTTTAACCCGCCCGGGTTGGTACCACCGCACTGAATGAAAGGTCGGTCGAAACGGCTATGTAAATAGTTTGTGTTTTCCGTCCAGTTCAGTATAGCCGGCAAGACCGAGGGGAGGCACTGACGTGGCACCAAGTTCACCCGGTGTTATGGGCTGACATCATGGATGTTGTAGGTGTTGTAAGCCAACCGTGTCAGTTTCCATAAAAAAAAAACAATACAATTTAATAGAGTTGTAATGAAAATTCAAGTAAAAAATTATATGTACTTATATTCACAAATACACAATCTACACTAATATTATACAGAGGTAAAGTTTGTAAGTTTGGCTGGGTAATCTCCGAAAATCCTCGTCCGTTTTAAAAAAATCTTTGACCACATAGGATACGCGAGCGAAGCCGCGGGCAAAAGTTAGTACATGATAAAGAGTAAAGAATAAAATTACATGACAATAAATTAATTATCTAAAACAGCGATTCTCAAACTTTCTTGGTGACGGAACCCTTTTGGAAAGCGAAATATTTGACGGAGCCCTAAAATAAACAAAAATTTGCATGTAACAGTTACTTATATATATTAACAGTTATTTATAATAGAAGAGAAAAACGATAATTAAATATCTAATGGGAGGTATGAAACTGTTTCTTAATCTTTATCAATTGGTTGATATCAGGTTTGATAGAAGAGAGTTGAAGTCTCATATCAGGTTCAGCGTCCAGTCTATTGAGGTATTTGGTGAATCCTGTTTCGCACAAGTATGTTGTTGGGAACGCGAGAATCATCTTGGCAAGAAGTGGATATTCATCGCGGATTCTGCACCAAAAATCATTGAATGGGCATCGTTTTGAACAGTGACTCCATACTGGTGTTTGAGGACCTTTCTAAAAACGATTCATATATTTGGAGAGGTTCATTTTTTTTCTCGTTTTCTCGCGGAGCCCCCACAAAGGCTCCGCGCGGAACCCTAGGGCTCCGCGGAGCACACTTTGAGTATGGCTGATCTAAAATAAAAAAAACACATTATAAACTTAGGCCCACTTGCACCAACACAAATTTAATATATAAACCAGTTTAACTCGTTAAGCTAGCACCCGTTGACTGTGGGAACATCGTTTAAATCCATAACTCGCTACTTAACTTTAAACTCGTGTTGGTGCAAGTGGGCCTTAATATCTAACTAACCCTAATGGAAAATAACCCTTATATTTCCCGGCAGCGTATAATGCGTGTCGAGCTTAAGAAAGAGACAATCCAGTTGTAGAGCGTCGTCTCAGTTCGTGCGACAGGGACGGCGCTCTACAACCGAATTGTCTCTTTCTGAAGCTCCGCACGCATTATTTTCCGCCGGCAACTGTACATTCGTTCGTACACCGAGACGACAACGTTGGTGACTCCCAGGACCGCCGCAAACCCAGCTCGTCTGCACCTGAACCGTTTTTATTTTATTTAGATTAATTTACCTAATTTTAATATCCTTTTATATCTTTGTTTATTATAGATATTAAGTTATTGGAATAAAAACTATTTAAAAAAATATAAAAACCGCCTTCAAAAATGTATGAAATAAAAAAATAAAAATCGAACCCTAGAGTTGAAGGCGGTCGGTTATTTTTGCTTGCTTTAGCACCACCGCCTTCAACTCTAGGGTTCGATTTTTATTTTTTTATTTCATACATTTTTGAAGGCGGTTTTTATATTTTTTTAAATAGTTTTTTATTTCACAGTTTTTTTAGTAATTTTTATTTGCTATTAATGTACTCGGCGGAATCGCCTCGCTTACCAATGCGATCTTGACCAAAAAAAAAATGGGACCACCTTGGAGCTAGACTGAACCGAACACAAAAAGAATCATCGAAATCGCTTCACAATTGGGGAAGATATTGCTGAACATACATAAAAAAAATACATACAGCCGAACACAGAACCTCCTCCTTTTTTGAAGTCGGTTAAAAAGTTAGAATTAATGGGTTGTATATTAATCAAGCGTACCATCAACCACCTAACAAACATTATAATACAATAACTATCAAAAAGGGGCGTTTTCAAAAGTTCCCAGAACACTTGCGGCATTACCCCGCTGGATGGCAAGGCAAGGCTTTGAATGAAGTAGGCCCTTGATTGCGGGACGCCAGTTGTGTCCACCAGTAGCAGCAGAATGCCAAGCAAGCCTCTTCAAGAAGCCAAAAGAAGAATTGTTCAAGAAGTTGTATTTCAATAAATAGGTATATAATGTATACACTCGCTTAAAGTACCTAATAAGACAATGAACTCGTGCTCCGTAAATTTTTTGACGTGATAACGTCACGTCTTATAAATTGATGAACACCGGCTGCACGCACGAAAAAATGTCACGTTCCATCTGAGCCTGTGTGTGCAAGCGAGAGCGCGTACAAGCGATAGAGAGTCACAATCGGCCCAAGCGTCGGCTTGTACACATTTATCTCTCTGGTTCTAAAGTACCAGGGCAGCAGAAATTGAAAGGATAGTCTTACCACTTTATGACGTTATCACGTAAAACTATCGTCCGTAAACACCCCGGGCTGTTAAACCACATAACTACGTATTGTGGAAGTGCAGCCATCGGGGCGTGGCAATTGCGCGAACACTCAAGCCCGCAGGTCCGAAATTACCTCCAATCGTCGCGGAAATCTGGGCGCTAGAATACTAGGAACTCTCCATTATGTGGAGCGTGGAACATCGAGGCCACTAGAGGGTTTATTCCTGCCATTATTTCGGTCAGTCACCCATCAAGCAGGCGAAAGAATTAATACGGCATCGGCATAGGCGCGACCGCACCAGTGTCTTCTTCTCTTCTCTTCTTCTCTACTTCTTGTAAAAGGGGACGTCTGTCTGTATGTGTGAGGTAAACTCCGGAACCACTGAACAGATCTTGATGCGGTTTGCACCAATGTAAAAAGTAGTTGTTGAGGCTCACTATAAACTATATACCATCACACTAAATAGCCATAGGGCTGAACAGAGAGAGAGAGGAGAGAGAGATAGAAAGAGGAGAGAGAGAGAAGATAAGAGAAGCTATCGTTTATTATAATATTTTACCGATTCTACGGCGAGCGAAGGCGAGGGCAAAAGCCAGTGAACAATAAACAGCAAAGCAAAACGACAGACGACAAAATCAAATATTAACAACTATGTAGCTTTTTCTAGCGGCTTCGCTTCGTGTGACTTTTTGCTCACAGTTAAGGCCGCGTATGACACAGCGTTATGATAAAAAAAACCATCTTGAGAAGTGAAAGAATGTAACAGTGAAAATCGTGTGTAAATCGATAAAGTGGTTTTCGAGTTATAAAGATATTCATATATTGACGTATGTTACACGGTGTTGGTCGCCTTTTCAACCTTTGGACAACACCAACCGTCAGAGTCCACGTTTCACACCCGTATACGTCATAACCGGAAGGACACACTGGTCATATTTATATAAGGGTCTAGAAATTTTGCGGAAGTTGCAGACCTCAGGGCGAAGAATTTTGACTTTCTGACGCCGCCAGCCCAATCCAGTTGAATTCGTATTCAGAGTAGATACTAGGAATAGCACCTTTATCGACTCTCCTTCCGTTTTTGCCAATTACACCATAATCTTTACGTTTTCACATTATAATAAATTTGACGAGGTTATCGATGTCACTGTGTTTCTATTACAGTCTATTAGCAATGTCGATTACGAGATCTAAAAGTTAAAAAAAAATCCCAATTGAGCACATTGGATAGACGAACCGAGACCCAACGAAGACATAGTAGTACATTATCTGCCCTTTCCTTTCTCTCTTGTCATTCAGTTGATTGTATTGCACAACGGTACCACTGATTAACGTCTGTATACAGGGTGTTTCAGGATAAGGTTTCCTAACTTTAGGTACGAAAGGGGTCCATATTTGAAGACGAACACCTCAGAAACTTTTTCCCTGATTCGGTAATTTTATATTACTTTGAGAAGAGCGGAAGACCGCGTGTGGTGGCGTGCCTTGGGAGAGAGAGGCCTATGTCCAGCAGTGGATCGATACAGGCTGATGATGATGATAGTACTTTTTGGTGAAAATCTTTTCATCGAGATTTGGTGGACGGCTAGCCCGCCTTTATTGAATAAAAATAAAATTACTTTAATAAAATAGCTTTAAGCATGCAAGTTAGTCATTTTGAACCAGAGTAGAACTGCATTTAGATAAATTTCAAACTCTTAAATTTGAATGACATCAAAAGAAAAAAGGGGACTGGACTAGGTCATTGTACTCCCTAGACCTAGACGGCACTGTTGTCAAATCTCCCCATACTCACTATCCATCGAGTTTTTATTACAATTTTCAATTTTTGTATGAAAAAAAAAATACGAAATTTCGATTTGAGCGATAAAGATTTTTTTCTTCTAATAATTAGTACCTTCTATTCCTGAAGTTTCTAGAGCCTATCCTGAAACACCCTGTATATGCGTGTTAAATTATTTATGGAATTATTCGTTTGTAGTTTATCCATCATATTGCTTTACTGCTCAATAAATAATAACATTGCCACAAATTATTCTTGTTCGCCTGGATGTACTTCTCCCACATCCCAAAGGTTAGTTAGATAGAATAGAATGCCTCGCGGCATTAAGCTCGCCTATTGTGCCTAATTTGTATAAATTGCTGTTCAATAAAGAATATAGGTATACATATACATACGTAGACACAGGTTCGACACAGAAATCAAATAGTTGGTCTTGTCTTGCCGGAGACTCAACAAAATGATTATCATAAAGAGGCTTTCTCTTTTAAAATGCCCACGAAATTACATCCGAGTGTCAGTAAAGTGGTGCTTTACTGTTATTTAGCGATATCATTAGAAATTCTAATCGAACAAAAAACAGAAGAATGCACTTCGACTGTTCGGGATGTTTGTTCGTCTCGCTTGATGAGGTGATTTGTATGAAATTTTACACCATAAATACTAGTTTTCTCATGAACAGTTACATTAAATCATAAAATATCTACCTCCACGGATTTACTCCAAGTTCCATAAACTTTATAAAGTCTCATCAAATAATTAAATTATGTTTTCGACAACATTTGCATCTCTTTTTTATTTAGGTCAGGCATGCATCATCGCTGCATCGTACTGTGCAATTTCTCCACCAGTAAAATAATTATTGGATTTTTGGGATATGGTTTTGACTGTCTAATTCACAGGTGTAATTATTGTTCTAAGGTTGTTCAGGTCTAATTGTTGTTATTATTATGCTTATGGTCAACATCGACAAATAGTTGTAGGTGGGTAGTTCCCTGTGGGTAGTTTGTTGGTTTTTTGTTAGTCTTGCGTTTCATAATTATTGCAAATTTTTTATTGATAACTTCTGCCACTAAATGAAGTCTGACCGCAAAAGAGATGTCAAATAAGTAGGTATCAAATAATCACTTAGGAAGGGAGTAAGAGATTGCTCGTATGCAATACCATTTGCCTTTTGAGTAAGCACCGTTACACCAGTCAGCACCAACATCATAAATCATGTAAATAAATGTATTAAGTAATACTAAGTATTACTGCTCTGTAAGCAAATGTTTATCCTACTCAATAAATGGTTTTTTATTTATTATTATTATTAATTAGTCAACATTCCTTCCTGTACTCCAGAGTCCAGATACTATTCGTAGAGTTGACCGCATGACATGAATGGTGTTTAGGGTAGATACATCGTCGTCGTTGTCTCAGTGGTCACTGTCTGCCTCTACCTCGAAGGAAATAGGTCCTATTTCCTCTGAGGCCTCTACCCACTAAAAGTTATTCTACGAACTGAGAAGTTGACACTCCGTTGCTAGCTCGAAGCAGACAGCGCGAAATTGTTGTTTTATCCTAGTTTTAAGTCTGAGCACACGAAGAGGAGGGTAATGTTTATAATTTTACCTTTCCTATCACTATGGGCCATACTTGAGGATTCTTAGATTCAGGCTCTTCGAATTTACCTTCGAGCTATTTGTGTAGTGCATTAAGGTTTATGGATCCCTTTCAGTTCAACATTTCATTGGATGTTTTAGTTAGCGGAATCAGTCGACCTTTCCCGCAATTGAGTCTAAAAGTGGTTTTATGGAGTGGGGTGAATTTGGGTGTGGTGGTGGGTGACTGCATTTGTCTTTCGGCAGTCGCCCATGCTATTTTCAGGCAACTCTCCTGCCGACATTTATTTCTGCTTGGTTTGCTACGAGCGAGGGTAAAATAAAACGAGGGGATCACGAAGGCGCCAGACGGGAACGTGTATTGTGTCGTATTGTTTTGATGACATCATCACAGTGACTCATTCATATGTCTATCTCACACATACACATCCTCACTTCCGTCCGACGCAGCAGTCGCTGTTAAAATTAAAATGGTACTAATAGAGCTAGTTAAAATGAAGCAGTAAAATCTGAACTCACTCGGGCGGATGCTAGTTCGGGAGTTGAGTTTTATATTTGTTGGTATGTTTGGTTGAATTCTCTTTCCTCTTTCTTCCTGTAATAATGTCCTTTGTTCACATGCCCATAAATCAAAATAGGTTTATGAAATATTCAAACCTATCTAACTTTTAAAGCTTAATGTTTCTATTCAATTCTAAAATTTTATGTTGAAGCTTCAAATAAAGCTAAATGTTGCTAAGTAGTTAGCTAGCTAAGTAGTTAGTTGCTAGGTAGCTAAAGTTAGCAAACTCGCTTGCATATAGGTATATATTTTTGACCTAAAAAAGGTAGCCGGGAGTGGATGGATGAGAAGAGCGGAAGACCGCGTGTGGTGGCGTGCTTTGGGAGAGGCCTATGTCCAGCAGTGGACCGATACAGGCTGATGATGATGATGATGATGATGATTGAATATTACAACTTCTCTACGATATCTGCATTAAGATAGTACAAGCAAAGCTAGTGCATTTTAATTACTTCATTAGTTGTTTTTAATATACTTTTGATTTTATTTCATTAGGGCCCCATTGCGGGAAGGAGGTTTTTATCCTCTGATTGTCTACGGTTCCACTTGGTTCCATTAATCTTCTCACGGATATGAATGAAGAGATTATCGAGATAATCTTTAGATTAGCGGAATCAGAGGATAATGCTCAAGAAGAGCCTAAAATGTAAGAAACAATGTTACACCAACTGGTATTACTTCAAGCTTTACTTGAAAAATTAAAAGATGGAGCGTAGGTGTATTCCTAATTATTTCCTCATCATTTGCATTCAAATCTTCTTTAATGTACATCGTATCAAACACCTGTTCTTTTGTCACCTGGACTGCGGCCGATCATCGATCAAATACTCCTACGATTTCTACTTCGCAAACCTTCACATATGTTTTGCAAGATTTCTAAATATTATTGATGGTCAGAAGACTTCCTTGATGTCCATTACAAATTGAAAAGGAAACACCTTTTAGAGCTGGATGAGGCATGCTGTTACTAGCTCTGTACCCTTTCATTTTACCCCTAGCATCTGTTCCTTGAGCAAAACCTATCACTGTTATAGAAATATTGATGTTCCATAGCATTCACTTCTAAAAGGTATTGTCCTAAAACAACTTCATCTTTGACAGCACCGTCAAATTCTGGACAGTAATCCAAGGAAGCAGAAATCAGACACCGTACATGGAATATCGTGTTTCGTAGATACACCGTACATATACCGCGTGGGGGCCGGTACTTAAAAAGCCAGGTTAAAGGATTCGGGAAACAGTCGCAGGAAAACAGTTCCACCCACACCCTAGCGGTGCAACAAGGACACTATTTTGAGGAACGATGGGTTCTCAAAAGCCCAATGTCAACAACAACCGTGCTGAGTCTCTCTCTGCGACGATGGCTGGCGGAGATAGGACGGGTGGCAGTGAATAAGCGATGCTAGTTCCACAGAGCAACGACCGTGATAGTACCTGTAAAACAGACTAAGCAAACCTACAAATCGTCTGTGACTCACACACCCATACCATTGCATAAATACTCGAACAGAATTCGCCTGCCGAGTCGATCGAGGCGAGTGGCTCTTGGCCTTGAATCTCCGCGGAGTGTGACGAGGCGGGCTCATCTGAGCGAGCGGAACGGTGGTCCATCCAACCGTGTCCATCTTGCGGACTCGAGGAACCGTTTGACGGTGGCGGAACTGGTGAATGGGGCCCGAACAAAGAGGGCCCGAAGGTGCGAAGAATACAAAATTGTAGATTCTTCTATTCTCAAGTCTCATACATCGCATAATACAATATACTTTTTCTATGGAACCTGAATTATGTTTTTTATTTAAACTGACACGGTTGGCTACATCTACCGATGTCAGCCCACAGCACCTTGGTGAGCTAGGCGCCATGTCAGTGCTTCCCTTTGGTCGTGCCGGCTACAATCAACTGGACGGAAAACAAGAATTATTTACATAGCCGTTTCGACCGACCTTTCATTCAGTGCGGAGGTACCAACCCGGGAGTGTTAAACCCTACCACCGAATGAGGTAAGAAGGGACCTGCAGTTTTGCGTGTAATAAGAACCACGGCCAAGCTCCAACGGTCGAATCCATCAAAATTCTGATAGTGCCCAGGTGCGCTTATGATCTCGAACGACATTCGACCACCACTGAGCTACCGAGGCTGACTTATGAGATTTTTTTTAGATTATATTATATTCAATATTTCTATGGTAATTTTAGTATTAACTGGCCCGCTAGGGGCGCTGCAACTTTTCTCCTAACAAATATTTCCTTGAACACGTCACTTGTACTCTGAGCCTCTGGTTTCAGGCAGACATCACGTTACTACACCCGTGATATCAGCCAACCACATCTTGCATACAATATACATACAATTTATAATGACTACCTGCTACGAGTTGAAGCGTCTGCGATCTTTCGAATTCTTCCGGGGTTGAAAAAAAGGTTCTGTGATAGTGTGGTTTTGTGACAAATTGTGGGATTCATAAGAAACTTCACGGACACGCCTGACTCAGAACAAAATATTGTACTCAGATCAAAATAATATGTACCTTAGAATGCTGTGGGTAAGGTCATCGAGTTACGACGCGCACGCGGGTGAGGCGTTTTTTTCCTCCATAAATAAAGCACCTGGGCGACTGAGTTTCGCTCGACGTCTATACCTATCTAGATAGACTAAAAGAATGTCAGTCAGTCAGCGTTTAAGCGTCTACTGCTGGACATACTCCTCTCCAATTTTCCTCCAGTCCTCCCGGCCTTCAGCGATACAGAACCACTGCTTTCCGACGACGTACTTGATGTCGTCCCACCTATCGGGTGGTCTTCCCACACTCCGTTTTCCTGTCCACGGCCACCAGGTAGGACACTGTTGCTCCAACGCTCATCGTCTCTTCAGCTAACGTGCCGGCCAACTGCCACTCAACTGCCACTTGAGCTTAGCAACCCGGCCGGTGTCAAATATCGACTACTTTGGTGCGTCGGCGGATTGCCTCGTTCTATTCCCAGCATGGCTCGCTCCATTGCTCGCTGGGCAACTTTCAACCTTTGGACAACAGCGACCGTCAGAGTCCACGGATATTAAAAGAATAACATTATCTAAATACAAAATTTCATCCAAATCGTTAGAGCCGTTTCCAAGAATTCAAAGCTCACTTATAGTAATAGCTAGCACAGGTAATAGGATAAATATTTTATTATCAACCTACAATATATATACCTACTTCAGTTTTGATTTTGTTTCTTTTAATATAAATTTATAGTCTTAAGCGACAATACACTGTTCAACTTTGGAATACCAAGACTCTCGGTTAAAAAAAATCGCCTCAGTAACTAATTCAAAACTAAGAAAATTCTAGTTAGCTTACTTTACCAACGAAAAAGGGGACATTATTATAAGTGACTCATGCATGAATCAGGATTTCAATGCAGAATTATTTCCAGAGCGGTGAAGCAAAGCACTTCTTTGTCTCTAGCATTTTGAAATCATTCGCGTTGTAATCCGCATTGGCCTAAAGGTTAACTGTATTCGGATCAAGGCTATTCGCCTAAGCTCCACTCCATTCATGATCCATTGATCACGGTGGCGCATGGCACACGGCGAGTGCAACCACGGCGCTTAGGGTTGTCAGACAATCGGTAAATCCGGTATTGTCCTTATTAGATATACCTAGTTTTTGATTTTTTTTTATTTTTTATTTTTTATTGCTACCGTACTGGGTGGCTCTGTCCGAGGTCGCAACCTCAGGCGCAGCCAATTTCACCCCCGAGGAAGTGCCAGTCCGGCTTGGAGGTGGACTAATGTTGCTGGGGAAAGGCTATTAACCCGCGATTTGAAGATCCGTGGTTTGTAGGAGTGGGGGAAGATATTCCCTGGCATCCCGCTCCACACCTTTGCAATGCGACACAAGAACGATTTAGAGAATCGTGCAGTTCGAAGAACTCTTCTGTCGACTACAAACGGGTGTTCCGCGAGAGTATGGCGGGTTTGGCGAAGGCGAACAGGAGGAGGAGGGATAAGGGAAGCAAGTTCGTCAGAGCAGCGGCCATAGTAGTACCGATAAAACAGGTTCAATGACCCAACGATACTTCTGTGCTTTAGAGGTTGAAGGTCCTTTGTGAGTACAGAGTCACCAATGAGGCGAATGGCTCGTCGCTGAATAGAATCCAAGGCTGAAAGAAGGTACTCAGGGGAACCCTCCCAAAGATGACTGCTATATATATAGTATGTTATAGTTAACATAATTAAAAATTAGCATGTAAGTTATATTTAAGCATTTAAAAAAAAAACTCTGTAAGGTTTCTTGCCCGATTCTTCCTTATAGATTGCATTGCTGAACGGGATAAAACAAAAACTTTGACGAACCATACTGAATGTGCATATGTCTCAATGTAATATTGTTATTGTTGTGTGTTCTTTATGGCGAAATAAATATCTGAATCTGAATCTTAATCTATGGTTGGTTGAAAAAGAAATTCATGGTCGGTTATAGTCAAATTTCTCATAAATTTGACAAGAGTTAACTGGTAGCTGCATTTTAGCCGGGGATGGTGAAAACGCGCGGTGTACTAAATAAGCGGTTGGTGGCCGAGTGGTTTGGGCATCGGCTTCTCATGCGAGAGGTCCGAGGTTCGAATCCGGTCGGCGTGTACCAATTAGTTTTTTCTGACGAAAAAATTTACGTGCATACCTACACCTGCTGCTTCACCGTTCGGAACCGGTGTAAAACTGTAGGTAGGGACCTACAGTTTTACACTTCTTAGCACACACAGTCTTACTTACCCTTGCCCCTTATTAGGTAGGTTCAAATTGTAACCGACTGGGTTGTTACCACCGTACTGGATGTAAGATGGCCGCATAGCAACCTCGGTTGTGTTCTCCTCTAGTCCAGCATAGCCAGCAATCCAGGGAAGTCTCCGGTATGGTACATACCTTCTCGGAGGTGATATAGGCTGGTCGAAGCATGTGCTTTGGCCCCTCCGAGTCAGCCACACATACAGGATTACATAAAAATAAAAAAAATGTACCGAAAAAAATAGAAACCATACTGAGCCACAGGCGATTTGTAGGGTCACTCCGTCTGTTCTACAGGTAGTATCATGGATGCTTCACGGTGGAACTTGCAATTCAATTCCTTGCCATCCAACCTACTTACATTCCACTATATTATCGAATCTCAAACATCCAAAGGTCAACTGTAAGAAATCTCTGTAAGGGATAAGTCCGCCTTTGCACCTTATGTAAATTTGCCAATGTATTTGTTACTGTTTAATGTTTACTGGAGCAATAAAGAATTTTCTATCTAAAAATCTATCTATCTATCTCCACAGCACTCGTCGCAGAGAAACTGTACTCCCTATTGTTGTTGACATTGAGTGTTTGAGGCCACAACGCATCGTTTCTCAAAATAGTTTCTCTGTCACACCTCCGGGATGTAGATTGGTCTACCCGCGAGGTGTTTCCCGATTTCCCGATACTTTCAACAAAAAACAGTCTGTGTCTCTAGCTCAGTGTAGCCAGAACGAGAAAAGGCGAGCAATGTACATACATGTTGTATCTGTATGAACCCTATTATGCCAATAAACTTGTTTTTTTTTCATCAATACATGTATACATACATATAAGTATTTTATTGAAATGGTTACTAACATTGAGGCTGGTTTATCCATTGGAAATTAGAATAGAATAATATTTTGTAATACAAGTAAATTGTTAATATTAGACAATAAAAGAAGAATTTATATTAAAACTAAACTATCTTAAAAAATTATTCTAATAAAACAAACTATAAATTAAATCCTACTATTACAATTAAACAAAGGAGAAGGGAGGGTTGCACCGGTTGAGCGTGGACTTTTTGAGTTTTGTAAACGAAAATGACTTTTCAGCCACACTTACGTTTCGGCAAGTATGGCTCTTGCGTTTCGTTTTTCGGTGTAAAAAGTTTGTCAGAAAATGTTTCCTGTAATCCCATTTGAATAAATAAATAAATAAATAAATTAAATATGCCGGAATCCCATTTTCCCAATCCGGCAGCCCTGGCTGCGGCTGACGGAATCGTCCGGTTTCACCAGCGCCTGCGTCTGCGCAGCCGGACCGGTAAGCTGCGCGGGAGTGCCGCATCCGGCACGCCGACCGATGACCCCTCTCCGTCCGAACCACCTCCCTGCGACTTCCTCATCCATCGTCTTTTACATAAACTGACATATGTAGTTACATCACCTGACTGGCTGCATGTGTAATGGATGTCAGTTATTGACTATATTCCTGTCGGAACTCTTTAGGTGCCGTGCCAATGCTTTGTTAGGATCTGAAGCGTTTGATGATGTAGTCAACCGCTTCATGTCGAAACAGGTGTCATGCCAGTCAGTGCTTCCCTTGTGTTTCCCTTTGGTCGCTCATATCGGTTACAGCATGGACGGCCTAACCTGAGGCGAACACACGTACGCACACAAATGCATTTCTCTAATACAAATGCTTGACATGCACCTACATGGCCTGAGCAACTACTACACTCGCAGAATTTTATGCTCACCCACATGCATGCGTGAATGTATTTGTACGCCTCAGGTTAGAACGAACGACCTATACACGAAATACATTTTCCAGTGAGGTAGGCAGAGACAACGGATCCCCACCGTGCCACGCACCACGTACCTATTTATTTCGACATAAAGAACACACAACAATAACAATATTTCATTGAGACATATGCATATTCAGTATGGTTGGTCATAATTTTTTTTGTCATATCCCGTTCAACAGTGCAATCTATAATGAAGAACCGGGTAAGAAAGATTACAGAGTTTTTTTTTATATAACTTACAATCTTTTTGCTTAGATATAGTATGTTATATTATAATTTGTATATAACATACTATA
Organism: Nematopogon swammerdamellus; assembly: GCA_946902875.1. Taxonomy (NCBI): domain Eukaryota; kingdom Metazoa; phylum Arthropoda; class Insecta; order Lepidoptera; family Adelidae; genus Nematopogon; species Nematopogon swammerdamellus. The sequence goes on from OX336345.1 coordinate 20,027,361, forward strand.
TCTAAGCAAAAAAAAAATATTATGTAAGCCAAGATAAGCATATAAAAAGATAATAAAATACAAAACAAAGAACATAGGGTTCAGTCAAGTTATTAATAAAATTTGAGTTTTTAGTTGCATACTCGTATAAACAATTTGAATCAAAATCAGCAGAATTTTTATTTACAGTAAGAAAAAAATTCACTTAGCTTATAAAATGGATTTTCTAAGAGAAATATTTTCAGCTGACTCTGGAACACATTGTCACTATTTATTGATTTTATTGTATCAGGAACATTTTCGTACAATTTGGGTCCAATCACGTCAGGGTCTTCTTCTCTCATACATAATACATTCTCATACTCGTTGCGTCCGTTTTGTATGTGGCTCTAACCTATCTAAGTGCTTTGTGCATCTCCCAATCGCCGATATCCTGATGAATGGTTGCTGAGTTCCCACGTGATTCGTTCTTGATATTAAAATGAATTCGTTCCGCTTGATAACTGTTATTAGCTTTGTGGGCGGCGCGGCATCTGCCGCTGCCAGCTCTTGAGTAAATAAATGCGACTCCTCAATATAAGGTGTTTCGTTGGTCATGTCAAAAATTTCGGGAGGGTTAGATACACACTCAAATAAACACTTTACCTAAAAAAATACATATGTTTAGAGGAGCATTTTTTCTCCTAACAAAAAAAATTAAATAAAATAAGTAGCTGTAAAAACCAATCATAGTGACCTTGTGACTTACTTACAACAAACAGATGTTCTGCGTTTGAACATAGTACGGTCATTGACCCCGTACAATGCAAGTTACCTACTGTTACACACAGGTTAATGTTTAGGTAGCAAACATGTTTTGTTAAATTTCTCGAAAAGTAATGCTAAACACATTTAATTTTTTTTTGCGTAACGTGTTTATTTGAGTGTGTATGTAACCCTCCCTCCCTTATATTATATAACAGCTGTCACGTTTTAATCTTCTATTGGAGAAGCATCTAGCTCGACCGTTAGAGGCTGACCGTGGTTCGGATTCCACGTAAAACTGTAGGTCCCTTCCCTTCTTACCTTACAGGTGGTAGGGCTTATCCCGCCCGGTTTGCCAGTATCCAACATAGAGGAACCAGATTTTTGGTACCCAATCTCTTAAATTCACTAGGCAACCTGCCTCTATGTAGGTAGGCGTACTCTTAAGACGAGACGGCAGTTAACTTTCTCCATACAAAATCGTCTTTCGGCATTTATGTTTTTTACCCCCCTAAACCTTATCCGATTTTTACAATTCTTTCTTTGTTGTAATAAGGACAGTCGAATCTGCGTTCCTGTCCTGTCCTGTTTTATTTTTTGAATATTTAAAGTGATGAGATGACTCAATAAAGCACCCTTTGAGTCCCTTTGACTCAAAATAGTAGTACTCCCCTTGGCTCCCAGGCCCTTTTAGCGGCGCTCAAAAACGCAAAATTTTGGCGCGCGCGCTCCCGCACAAATTCGAATATCCCGCCTCAATCGATCGATTCATCAATACTCGTTATTCAGTCTTGTTTGTACTGAAATTGCGCGTTCAGTGATACCAAACACTTCAGGATTCACTTATTTAGAAGCACAGACCGATTTTTTGCACTCCAGGCAAAACAAAACACACTCGAATTTTTTTTTATTTTTTCTGACCAAAACTGTACAATTTGGTCTTACATGTCGCATACCGAAATAAGCGCATTGAAACGAACTATCGAATACCGAACTACTACGTTTACGGGTACAATCTTTGTCTATTCCAGGGTCAGTGGAAATGTCAGCTGCCAAAAGTGACATTTAATGTGTTGCCCTGTCGTGTCTGAGAATAGTAATTAGTAAGTTTAACCAAGAAATGATACCAGTATTGAGTGTTTTGGTAGAGAATTGGTAGAATTAGATAATGAATTAAAACTAGCGGCGCGCAAAAGGCGCGCAATAAGTGGAGCGCGCGCTCCACTTTTCGTCGACGACCGTTGGCTCCCAGCGGAGAGCGCTCCATCTGGGAGCCAACGGTCGTCGACGAAAAGTGGAGCGCGCGCTCCATGTGGGACTCGAAGGGAACTTCATGAAATCAAAAAAATTAAGAATTCCAATTTTTTCGGTCGAAATATAAATTTTTAGCTCCTGTGTTGTAGGTATATTTCATTAAACAAAAAAATTACAGGAACGTAGATTGGACTGTCCTTAAGACAATAATTTTAATAATAATATTTTTTGTAAAAATCGGATAAGATTTAGGGGGCTAGAAAACATAAATTCCGAAAGACGATTTCGTATCGAGAAAGTTAACTTCCGTCTCGTCTTAATATTTCGTCCACATTACAAAACATTTGTAATACCGTTTTGAGTTTGAGTATTACGGTATTACGACATAATTTTTTGCTCAGAAAAGCACATGAAATCGTTTTCGCTGCTAAGGTAAAGTAATCCCAACAAATAAGGTTTCGTCTGTGAAAGCAATTCGTTTTCGCTCCAAATTGATCATCTCATTTCACGAAATTCATTTTCAATTGCTTATTGTTGAGAGTAAATTACTTACGTTCATATTGTCCGTTAGGAGGCTTTGACCGCGACTTTTATTTCGTTCGTGTTAGCCATTTCAACTTACGTAAGTAACGTCATGATAATATTTTGTTTTATTTGTGTAATATTTTAATATTTCACCATCCTACCTAACCCTATGTTTTTGTATTTTATTATATTTTTTTGTGGATATTGTTTATTGTATAATTTCATCCATAGGTAGGTAACCTACGCTTGGTTGGACATGTCGAAAATTCCGCCAGTTCTAAATTCAATGCGAAGAAGAACTGACGAACAAATTTCATAAGTCACAATGTTTTGTTAGCACTTTGTTAGTACCTCATAATAAGTATTATATTATAGTAACGTGCAAATATTAATCCATACTACCGCTCACAAGAACATTAATATTTACAGCATAAACATGAATACTGAAGAATCTGACCAATCTACCTGTTTATTTACTAAAGTACGAAATGTAATTCGAGATCAAAAATGTAAACAAAGAAATGTCACTGTCAAATTGATGTTTCATGGGTAGTCAACATTTTTCTAAAGAGTCTAAAGCTGCGTTCTCGTGGATCGATTTTAGTTGATCAATTTGGATTGATTTACAAATTGAATAGCAATTTAATATTCTTAATGAAATTAAAAGATTTGTATTATCAAGGTGTTTCATGTTTTTTATTTAATAATTTTTTTTTACCAAACATAAAATTGATTCACTCTCTGATTCTAACTCTGACGAGCTTAACGATGAAGAGTCCGAATCAGTCACATTTATTATACACTGATCCGTCACCGTATCAATAAGGTGGTCGAGCTCACACATTTAAATTGTTCGAACAATTTATTTTATCGATTTTCTGGTTAAGAAGAGCCAAATGTTTAGAGCTTCTGCCTTATTGCCAGTATAATAAAAAAAATTGCGTGATTTTATTTAAAATAATTATATTTTATTTTTGGATTGTTTTTTACGTCACTTTAAAGCTGAAAACTGTGTGCCATATTTTGTTTTACGTGTTTAAGATACGCGTACAATTTTAACATGCTATTTTGGTACTTTTCGAAAACTACACAAATGAGACTATGGTTTTGAATTGGCAACACCTTTGTTTACCTTTTTGATCTCGAATTACATTTCGTACTTTATATCTGGTGTATAGAACTTAATACTTTTTATTTTTTGCTTAGACATCATAAATGTTTTGCTTAGAAATAATTTAACGCAATTAAAACTTAGTATGTAAGTTATATTTAAAAAAAAAATTCTATAAGTTTTCTTACCCGGTTCTTCCTTATAGTTTACATTGCTGAACGGGACATGAAATATTGTTAAAATATCTGAATCTGAATCTGAACCTACAAGACGTAGATGTTGCACGTTGTAGATGTTTGGTGATACTTTCTAAATGATTTTTTTAGCCAACAGAAGTACGAAAATACTATAATGATTTTATTTATGCCAACGATAAAGTTTTAAAAACTAATGTTTTTAAGTTTACACTGTTATTTATTAATTATATACATTTTTAAGTTTCCGGATTAATGCCCACTTGCACCAACACGAGTTTAGAGTTAAATAGCGAGTTATGGATTTAAACGCGGTTCAAACGCGGTTCCCACATACAACGGGTGCTAGTTTAACGAGTTAAACTGGTTTATAGTTAAATTCGTGTTGGTGCAAGTGGGCCTAACAGTGGGTTTAAAGACTTACATAAGTCGACGTTTCGCCCGCTACGTCACGGGCTTCATCCATCAGGAACTGCGGGAGTTCCTGGAGCCGACGTCTGGTGTCCGTTGTACGAGTACGAGTACGTTGTACGAGTTTGACGTCTGGTACAACGGACACCAGACGTCGGCTCCAGGAACTCACGCAGTTCCTGATAAAGCCCGTGACGTAGCGGGCGAAACGTCGACTTATGTAAGTCTTTAAACCTACTGGTTTTAAAAAGTGCAGTAACTACTTTCATTCATTCTCATTGACAGTTGTGTGTGACACTCAAAATCAGAAATGTTGTGCGTTCGGTCGACGTTATTAAGCAACCCTGGGCGCGGTCGGGTGACCGCTCGACCGTTGGAGGCTGACCGTGGTTCGGATTCCACGACTGTAGATCCCTTCCCTTCTTTCCTTACTAAGTGGTAGCGTTTAACCCGGCCGGGCTGGTACCACCGCACTGAACGAAACGGCTACGTAAATAGTTCGTGTTTTCCGTCCAGTTCAGTGTAGTCGACCTGAAATGAAGGAAAGCACTGATGCGGCACCTAGCTCACCCGGTGTTATGGCCTGACATCACGGATGTTGTAGGTGATGTAGCCAACAGTGTCAGTTTCCATAAAAAAATATATCCAGATCTTTGTTTAGGAGTCCGATCATAGAATGAGACAAATCGTTTAATAAATACACATGCTATCAGATTATCTGAAGTGTAAGTTTATTATCTTACACCTTGAGTTCGGAAGGTTGACTCTTCTGCTCATCTTTATTTTATTTTTTTTGAAACTGACACGATTGGCTACATCACCTACAACATCCGCGATGTAAGCCCATAACACCGGGTGAACTGGGTGCCACGTCAGTGTATCCCTTCGGTCGTGCCGGCTACACTGAACTGGACGGAAAACACAAACTATTTACATAGCCGTTTCGACCGACGTTTCATTCAGTGCGGTGGTACCAACCCGGGCGGGTTAAACCCTACCACCTAGTAATATAGGAAGGGAGTAATATCCCTTAGTCGCCTTTTACGACATACACGGGGAGAGATGCAGTGGGGCTATTCTTTTAAAGTACCGGTAAGTATCTCATTATTTTTTATCAGAGAATTCACACACACGATTTCAATGTCTCAACTCAACTCTCAAGTGCAGAGATAGCTACCACCGAGACCGAGAAATGGCTGGAGAGTGTCCGAATTTCCGAAAGAGCCAGCGTTCGTCAGGGTTGCCACATTGTAAAACTGTGGATAAAATAAATTGTGAAATGTACAATACACAAGAATACCCATTGGGCAAGGTGGGATATGAAAGAACGATTTTTAAAGTTTACACAGTTATTCATTATTCTCATTTTAAAATTTTACGGACGTGACTTACGTAAGGCGACGTTTCACCCACTAAGTCACGGGTTTCATCAGGAACTACGAGAATTCCTGGAGACGTCGGCGGACGTCTAATGCCATTTGCAAACGTCAAACTTTGAAGTTTGGTACGACACTACACGGCCAGGAGGACTGGAGGAAACACGGATCGTAAGTGGGAATAAAATTGAAGAGGCGTATGTCCAGCAGCGGACGCATGCACGCTGACCGACAACACTACAAAATGTGAACAGCCACCCGTGGGTTAATTATGCTGAAATAAAGAAATAAACCGGGTGGCTAAGCTCAAGTGGCAGTGGGCTGGGCACGATAGCCGAAGAGACGATGACCGTTGGAGTAACCGTGTCCTACACTGGCGGCCGTGGACAGGAAAACTGAGTGTGGGAAGACCACCCGCCAGGTGGGACGACGACATAAAGTACGTCGGCGGAAAGCAGTGGTTCCGTATCGCTGAAGGCCGGGAGGACTGGAGGAAAATTGGAGAGGCGCATGTCCAGCAGTGGACGCTTACACGCTGACTGACTGAAAAGAAATACATAAATGTGAACTAAGTTTAAATAATTTTTTTCGCCCTTAATTTTGGCAAAACAATAAATTGACAACCCTACACGACAGCGGTCGGGGCCAGTATGCAAATGTTTGAAATGTCGCGAGTCGCGCTGACCCACAAACCCGACTGCAGACGTCTCGCGTCGTCGTCGTCGCTTCGAAGAAACACCGGCCCGTTTCCACCTTACCCATTGCCGGAGGAATACCTGAAGCGGCAAGCGACAGTTAACTACACGACTCGGCCTCTGTCGCGGACTTTCCTGTAAGCATTATTTTAACTGTGGAAGTCAACGGGTTAAATGTACTCCCGCCGCGCCGCCGTCACCTTGGGTAGAGAGAGACCAACACACTTTAGTAGGCACCCGCCCATTGTGTTAAATGCCTCAGCATGCTATTCATAGCATAGATATATAATTTACATGCTATACCCTATACCTAACATAAAGTCACACCAAAACCTATTTCCCAATGGGATGGTCAGAGACGAAGAATGAAAGGTCGGTCGAAACGCCTATGTAAATAGTTTGTGTTTTCCGTCCGGTTCAGTGTAGCCGGCACGACCGAAGGGAAGCACTGACGTGGCACCAAGTTCACCCGGTGTTATGGGCTGACATCACAGATGTTGTAGGTGATGTAGCCAACCGTGTCAGTTTCCATTAAAACAAATATATATCCACGTGTCACGTACGTACGATACTGGCACATCACTGGTGCATCAATCAATCAATACTAATAATAAATCTGTAAGGGATGGTCATGGAGTGGGTTATTTTGTTTTATGTATGAGATACTGCGTTTGTAGACTCTATGTATGATACTAAAACTAAATTGAAGATTTTTAGAAATCATTTCTGTGTATGTATGTTCCTCCATAACTCTTAATCCGATCATCCGAATTCGATGAAACTTAGTACAAGCACATTTAACTAAACGTGACACAGGATAGGCTAAATAAAATTCAGTTCCGATTACGCTAAGATGTGGCTGTCATACAATCCGAATTCTTCCGCGCGACGAAATAAAGGTACGGTAGCGGGCTTACCTTACTATTTCGCGCGAGCGAAGCCGCTGGCAGAAGCTAGTCAAATATATATTTTATCCTTTGATTATCTAACTATGTCGGTAAGTAGCTCTTTAAATTTTTGTTACTTCCGCTAAAAAATTCTGAGCGTTGCAGTCCGCATTCTACTCAAATCAAAAAAAAAACGGCCTGTCTCTATCCGGCTTGCTCCCGCGGAGTTTGCACCGTACACCTACTTACCTTATATGGGGCATTAAATATAGTGATCATATTGTGATGCTTCCTTCCTTCCTTCCTTATCCTTCCTTCCTTTCCTTATCCTTATCCTTATTCCTTATTCCTTATTCCTTATTCCTTATTCCTTATTCCTTATTCCTTCCTTCCTTCCTTCCTTACCTATAATAAAATCCAACGTCTGCTGTCTGTCTGAGTGTCTGAGTGTCTGAGTGTATGTCTGTCTGTCCGCTTATAACTCGAGAACCACTGAACCGATTTTAATAAAAAAAAATTCTACGGATAGCTTGATTCTTCCCATCAACTATAGGCTACTTACTATCACGCTAAATGGCTTATGAGGTTAGCAGTGAAGTGAAATATGAGAGCGGGCGGAGCCGCGGGCACAGCTAGTTATATACATAAGTAACTCTCCACTCTGCATAGTTCAAGAAAAACTTTGTTATTTCAGAGAAAAGCCGACATGCCTATTCAGATGACTGACTTAGTTGATTATTATTAGTGATCAAGCGTGACAGACATGAAGATGTGAGTAAATAGTTAACCATGTACAGTTAGTTGGCTTTGAAATTGAAATTGAATTTGGACTTTTTCATATTCACTAACTAGCTTGCTGTGTATATTAATAAATAATACACGTTATACATACAAAAAGTAAAATATCCTTATCCTTACCTATAATAAAATCCAACGTCTGCTTTCTGTCTGAGTGTCTCAGTGTATGTCTGTCTGTCCGCTTATAACTCGGGAACCACTGAACCGATTTTAATAAAACAAAATTCTACGGATAGCTTGATTCTTCCCATCAACTATAGGCTACTTACTATCACGCTAAATGGCTTATGAGGTTAGCAGTGAAGTGAAATATGAGAGCAGGCGGAGCCGCGGGCACAGCTTGTATAATATATTATTCAATATGAAAATAATATAAGCCATGGTTGTTTGTTACTGCTTACTGTTACTGTTATCAGTTGATGCTGGTGCTGACGCTAATTTTAATTAGGTATTTTCTTAAAAAAAGAAACAGGGAAAAAGTACTGATCATTATGAATTTATATCAAAAAGTTTCACATTTTTCCGCACAGTTTGAAATAAAGTTTTAATCATTTTCAATTCAAAACTTGCAAGAGAATACAACACGCGCCACAAGCACCATCCCCTCTGCGGTCAGGTCATGTCACGCACGACTTGAGCATTAATAATCAGCATCGGTCAATGCGGATGCTGATACTGATGCTGATATTGAATTTCCGCGAATGCTGATGCTGATGCTGATATTGAAAATAATGTTGAAGTTCCGCGAATGCTGGTGCTGAATGGTGATGCAGATATTGAAAATGATGTTGAAGTCCGCGGATGCTGATGCTGATGCAGATATAGAAAATGATGTTGAAGTCCGCGGATGCTGATGCTGATGCAGATATAGAAAATGATGTTGAAGTTCCGCGGATGCTGATGCTGATGCGGATATTGAAAATGATGTTGAAGTTCCCCGGATGTTGATGCTGATATTGAAAATGATGTTGAAGTTCCGCGGGCTGATGCTGATATTGAAAATGGTGTTGAAGTTCCGCGAATGCTGGTGCTGATCCTGATATTGAAAATGATGTTGAAGTTCGGCGGATGCTGATGCTGATGTTCGCAACAACCCTGATATAAACCTATTGTGCTTCATTGTTCACATTTGTATTGGATTCCGAAACGAACTATCTATATTACATTATCTTCAATGCAATCCCACACCATGCGGACGCGGACGGCCTTGCGAATTCATTAATTGACTGTTCAATAATTAAAACAGCAACATCGCTTCAATCATCGTCAACATTAATAACGTATTCAGGAATCTCGTTTGCGCTGGCTGTCACTTTCTCCCCTGTCGCCTGGATCTGTGGGCGTTTTGTTGTGTAATCGCCGATTAAGTACGGGTGTGTGTGTGGTAGTAACTAGTAACCAACTGCTGCCTTCTACGTACTGTTGACTTGTATTCTAACGCTTAGCGACGTATTCAAACTCTTTGACTGTTATAAACCACATGCATTTATATGTATAATGCATGTATAATGTATTAATGTCACACCTGTATCCTAATGTGGGGGGCATAGACAACTGATCTCCCCATGTGGAGACCTACATACATACATTACTAATAATTAATTAGGCACTAAGTATTACTAGGTATTCACTGCCCGTATTGTATTATCTACCTACATTATGTAGCCCATGGGGTCGGCGGAAAGCAGGGAGAACTGGAGGAAAATTGGAGAGGCCTATGTCCAGCAGCGGACGCATTAAAAAAAAAATATTGCTTCCGAACTGGGTGGCTGTGCCCAAGGTCGAAGCCTCAGGCGCAGCCAATTTCACCGCCGAGGAGGTGCCAGTCCGGCTTGGAGGTGGACTAATGTTGCTGGGGAAAGGCTATTAACCCGCCATTTCAGATCTGTGGATTGTAGGAGTGGGGAAAGATATTCCCTGGCAGCCCGTTCCACACCTTTGCAGTGTGGCACAAGAACGATTTAGAGAATCGTGCAGTTCGAAGGACTCATCTGTCGACTACAATAAGGGATGAGGGAAGCAAGCCTAAACGCTGACTGGAGTTTAGCCTGTGAGTCTAGCTAGGTCGACTCTTTTCGATCGCTCTTTTCAACTTACATTCGCGCCAAAATTGTTTTTAAGGTTTCGTATCGTATGCTCAGATCAGTAAATATGCATACGGAAGCCTATTTCTAAACCTACGCCGCCCCGTCTGTCTATCCGTCCGTTCGTCCGAGAGAAGGAACATATTGCTACGGAACCCTCTGTGTACGATCGAAGAACCTTTCTTTTCTCAGTCCTTGTCATTACATCTCTACATTCTCGCTCGTGTATACTGTTCTTGACTTAATCAAGCCCTTTTAATGGTATTACCGCATAGCTTATTTATTATTATACTCAACCAACAAGTCAATAAAATTTCACTGCAATGGAATGCACTTGTATACTCTACTATACAATCAGCTTTCTTAGTTATGAATGCACTCGTAAAAGAAACAACAGTTTTATGGTGGCTTTGTACGTAAGCACGTAACGAATACGGAAAAATCGCCTCTACGACGACGCGGCAGCCCAGTATTACGTAGGTTTAATAAAATTTAAGGTACACGGAAATATACACCGGCAGACGGAGCCTACAGCGTCTGTCTGTCCGTCCGTCGCGTCCGTCCGTCCATCGCCATACAAGAAACGTGTTTTTAAAGTTTTTATTTTGTGTTGCGGAAACATCGGTGCGCGAGTCCCACTCGCACTTGGCCGGTTTTTGTATATAGCCTGAATTACATCGATGCCTGAAATAATATAAAATATAGCTTTTGCTCGCGGCTTCGCTCGCGTGAAATTCGTATTTAAAAAGAAGAAAGTTAGTAAGCCCCCTACCCAAAGAGATTAAAAGAGGGTGGGTTTAATGTCTTTGCCCCTACCACGAGTCAGTAAGCCTGGATACGAAATACGGCATCGTTTGTATGAGAACCGAGGTAGCCGCCAAAGGGGTGTGAAGTCTGAGGCGGGAGCGGCGCATGGAACGCCGTGATTGGCCGAGCGAGTAGGTAGCCAAGTGACGCCAGTCTTCCATACATTTGAACGGGATTCATACAATAAGTCGCTCATTGTGTCGATTCGCGATGAAAAGATGAAACGGATTTAACAATATTTAACCCTTCTTTACATCAAGGGAATAATATAACTTTCTCTTAAATGAACAAAGGCAACGCCCCTTTCACAATTTTGCGAATTTGCAGATTTTCGCATAAACACGATCATAGTTCTAAGTTCTGAGATACCTCGGATACTTTATTATAAATCTACAATTGTGTATTCCATAATAAAAATTATCAAAATGTATGCGAAAATAGTTAAGCATAAAGATTTACTTTTTTTAGGAAACTGATACGGATGGCTCCATCATCGTAATAATGCTTCAGTTTGGTACCAGTGATGATGGGAGCCCAATATATAAATAATAAAATAAAACTACAATAAACTAAAATAATAAAAATAATCAAGATCGATAAATACATAAAAAAAAATAAACAAACCAAATAAAATAAAATATATGAAGAAAAACCGGATTTAGACACATCAGCCAAGGCTGCCTGTCTAAAATAAATAAATATACCTAGGTGAATTAGGTACGTGCCTTTTCACCGATTCCCCCTAATCGATCCGGCTATACTGAATTGGATGGAAAACACGTAGGTACTACTTTTCATAGTGACTTCGACCGACGTTTATTTAGTGCAGTGGTACCAACACGGGCGGGTTGAACCCTACCATCTACATATACATCCTGTACATTTATATACGTTCTATACATTCTGAATCTCTGACATTAAGGGCAAACGTTTAAACTATTACGTCAATTATTTTTAATTCTCCTAAATATCCGCGATCTGATATTCCCGGTAGACGCATGACCTAAAGAAATTAATTCCTTTCTCCTTAGAGTCGCTCAAAAGTAAAAACCGGTAGGTACTGGTTGAATGAAAAAAGCGCGATAAACGAATATTGAACGAGGAAACCTGCTGAGGTTGATTAGAAGAAATGTCCTTTGGCAATAAGGCAGAATGCATGAAATATCTGTATACATTTAACATACATATTTATTATCAATAAACAAAAAAAATTACAAGATCTAACTGCATCCAACACGATAGTCGACCTATGGTGGGTAAGCAGAATAGAGCTCTCCATACATATTTACGCCGATGTTTGTTACTGAAATTCAAGCGAAAAATGCTATCAAATTGAATGAAAGTACTTACTCGTGAAAGGTGACTCCATCTGTGTTCAAGTTTGAATTTTTCGACGACTTTTTGCACCAAAGCACTGCACAATGAGGCATTTTGTGACAGACGCGCACGTTCGCTCCGCCTGAGCGGCGGACGGAGACTAAGATCGGTCGCCGGCGCTAGACTGACGCGCTGGCGCGTTTGCGCTGGCGCGCGGCTACCCCTGTCCTCCTATGTATAGCGCATCCAGGCTTACTGACTCGTGGCCCCTACCCTACCATACCTTTATTTCGACGCACGGAACAATTCGGATTAGTATGAGAGCCACATCTTAGCGTAAGCGGAACTGATTTTTATTTAGCCTATCCTGTGTTACGTATAGTTAAATGTGATTGTACTAAGTTTTATCGAATTCGGATGTTCGGTTTAAGAGTTATGGAGGAACATACATACATATAGAAAATATTTCTAAAAATCGTCAATTTACTTTTAATATCATACGTAGAGTCTACACTTTAGCTTGAGCCACTTCTGTTGACCCGGTCTGTCCACTAGAGAGCGCAAGCGGTCGTTTGGGCATCGTGAGAGAATATGCCAACAAAAGCTAAATCGATGTCGGACGAGCAATTGTCAGCAGTTACCGCTGTCTTCCAAATCGCCATTGTTAGGACTCTGTGGTTAGGATAAGTGACAAATAATTTAAAAGTATAGAACTGACATTTTTGTAGATTGTATAAAACATTTCAAATTACTTCACCCAATCTAATAATAATAAAATCGTCCCGGAGAGCTCCGTAGCCACGGTCTGCACCCGCCGGCGTGCTTGGTGGTTTGTCTCCCGCCGCCGGCGGTATTACCGTTTTTATTTAATTTTTGTATTAATTTTGTATATTTTTATTACTTTTTAGTATAGGTGATATGTAAAATTAATATGAAATAAAAAAAAATGTGAAATAAAGATATATCACAATAATAAAATAATAAAAGCGCTCGAGTGCTATAGTCGAGCTCGCGTGGAGAGGGCTCCGTAACCTTCGACTTAGGATTTTCTTTCAGGTTTTTTTATTTTAGCTTAGTAGTTTCGGAGACAAGAATGGTGGGGGAGGGGTAGAGAGAAGCTCGATTTTCGTATATTTTCTGTAACATTTTTAAAATGATGTATTTCTTATAATGAACCCTTTCCATTCCATACGTCACACGCAAATGTGCACTTGAAAAAAAAAATTTTTTAATTTCTAGTTTTTCCCCCAAAATCGAAAATCGTTCATTTACTCTTTACGTCCGTGAATCCGTGATTGGGTAATCAAACTTTGTATATAGCTACGTGCCAAATTGCAACGTTTTTCATCCATTAGATTCGAAGTCAATAAGCTGTGACAGACGAACAGACAGACAGACACTAGAGTGATCCTATAAGGGTTCCGTTTTTTCCCTCTTTTGAGGTACGGAACCCTAAAAATGCACACACTCAGACGCCCAATCAAAGCGACACTATCTACAGACGTCTTCATTTTATCTAGGACACTTTGCAATTACCTACTATTAGAATAATTTTGTAAATAGGAGTTCTAAAACCTACAACGAATTATTTAGCAATGTACATTTATTCAACCCAACTTTAAAAGACGTTGTGTAAAATCTTATATTAGCTCAATTGAGTAAATATCATCTCCGAGAAGGTGCGGCCGGTGCCAAACCGGAGACTTCCCCTTTGGATTGCTGGCTGTACAGAGTATTTCAGGATAGGCTTGAGAAACTTCAGGAATAGAAAGTACTCATTATTAGTAGAAAAAAATCCTTATCTATCACTCAAATCGAAATTCCTTTTTTTTTATACAAAAATTGAAAATTGTAATAAAACTCGATGGACAGCGAATAATTATGGGAAGATTTGGCAACAGTGATGTCTAGGTCTAGGGAGTGCAATGAGTCCAGTGCCCTTTTCCTTTTGATGTCATTCAAATTTAAGTGTTTAGAATTTGCCTACATGAAGTTCAATTTTACTAGTTAAGTATGTAAGTTAGAAATTTTATTTTTATTTAATAAATGCGGACGTTAACCGTCCACCAAAGCTCGATGAAACGATTTTCTCCAAAAAGTACTATAAAATGACCGAATTTGGGAAAGAGTTTCAGAGCTTTTCGTCTTCAAATATGGACCCCTTTCAAACCCTGAAGTTACGAAACCCTACCCTGAAACACCCTGTATACAGGCGAGACTGCTATGCCGTTATGCTATTATGCTATTCCTATATTATAATAATAGCTTTTGCCCGCGGCTTCGCTCGCGTGTAATTCGTATTTAAAAGGAAGAAATTATGTAAGCCCGCTACCGTACCTTTATTTCGGTGCGCGGAACAATTCGGTTTGTATGAGAGCCACATCTTAGCGTAACCGGAACTGAATTTTACGTGTCCCGTATACTTAAATGTGGTTGCACTAAGTTTCACCGAATTCGAATGATCGGTTTAAGAGTTATGGAGGAACATACATAAATGCAGAAAAGATTTCTAAAAATCATCAATTTAGTTTTAATACCATACATAGAGTCTACAAGCGCAGTATCTCATAGAACAAAGCAACTTACTCGATGGGCACCCCTTACATATTTATTATTAGTACCCATTGATTCATCTATTACTGTTCCATTTGTATTTTCATATTTTGTGACTTCCATTCACCATCACTTTTCAAGTGGTCGACGAGTTAATAATAAGAAATAAGAAATAAGAAATATTTATTTTTTCCCCTTCAGCATTACATTATTTTAACATATTAGACACATTTAAAAACAATCAAGACAAGTAATATTAATTAACACATAACATTTAAACAGTTACAGAAGGAAAAAGGAAAAAAAAAGGACTGAACACAGCCTATGCTGAGTCTAGTGAAGATTTCACTAGACTCAGCGCTGTATTTAAGTCCAGCCCTTGAACAATTTAAAGATTAACAATTGAAGACATACAACTTCCGCTCTAGCTTACAATATTTTAATGATAATTGAATGTATTTGTTATATATATTTATATATATATAAATATATGAATATACAATTTAGACAAGTTAATTTGATATCGGTAGGTACTAAAAAATAAATAGTTGCTTGTGCATACAATTATAAATTTTGAGAGTTAGATAAATTCCTAAATAAAAACATATACCTAATGTGCAAAACATATAATAATGCTCTTCTATATTTTGAATTGTTTGGTACGCACGAAGGCATTGTGTTAATACAAAGAAAGCATGCAATTTATACTTACTTGAAAGTAATAAATGGGTGATTTGTTGTTACTCGTCGGCATACAAACGAAATAAATAGAAAGTCAAATTACTGTCTTCCACTTAGAGCTATATTTTTGTAAGGAATTTGTTTTATAAATATGTACCTTATTTTTTTTTTATATAGACTGTACTTGGGGGGAAATATGTGGGCAGGGAGAGCGTTCCAGAGTTTACCAGTTCTGTGGAGGAAATATCTGGAGAACCCTTTCGAATTCGAACGTCCCACACGTTCGAATTGTTTCAGACTGGGTTGATTGATACTAGTATCAAGATTGACGATGGAACTATACCTACACAATCTTTTTTTTCTACTATCATGGACGCTCGGATGAACTTGCTTCCCTTATTCCTTCCCATCCAACCTACATATCTTCGCAGCACTCTCCGCAGTGAAACTGAGCACCCTTTTGTCGTTGACATAGGGCTTTTGAGAACCCATCGGTTCTCAAAATCTTTTCTTTGTCGCACCGCTAGTGTGTGGAACTGTCTCCCGGCGAGTGTGTTTCCCGAATCCTTTAACATGTGTGGCATGGCGCCTCACTGAGCGTGGTTTCGCGAGTAGAGGGGTTTTTGGCTCTGTCGACTGTACCATTGGTCCCTCGATATAGCCACCCGTGTTGGTTTACATAAAAAAAACCAACTCAAGAACAACTTGTGGCATTTGCATTGTATCCAATCTGGTAGCGGTGATATCGGCTGGCCGGCTCAGTGCTCTGATCTCTTTGACTCAGCCACATATACCCAACGAATATTTTAAAGGCAACTAGAATTAGTAACGTTTTCGTGACCGAACTGGATTAGAACAATGTCGCGCGACGACCGCCCGCGCCGAGTGTTCTAACTCGGAAATGTTTGGTATCATAAACCCTCCTTAGTCCTTAGACGTTAGTTTAATTAAAATTGGTTGTCTGTAAAGTCGGCTTACGGACGATAGTTTTACGTGATAACGTCGTAAAGAAACACAGCTATAAGAATTACCGTATTTTTTCGTACGGCACCCCTATCGCTGCCGTACGCCGTACATTTGTCGATTTCTAGCCTCGATTACCGTACGATACGGCAATTACCGTACGTTTGGCAACACTGCCGCTTGGGCCGATTGTGCCTCTCTATCGCTTGTTACGCGCTCTCGCTTGCACACACAGCCTCAGATGGAACGTGACACTTTTTCGTGCGTGCAGCCGGTGTTCATCAATTTATAAGACGTTATCACGTCAAAACGCGATTTTTTAGGGTTCCGTACCTCAAAGGAGGAAAAAACGGAACCCTTATAGGATCACTTTGTTGTCCGTCTGTCTGTCTGTCTGGCTGGGTGTCTGTCTGTCTGTCAAGACCTTTTTTCTCAGGAACGGGTAGAGGTATCAAGTTGAAATTAATATCAAATACTAAGGTCTCCGTTTCCTCGGAGGTGTAAAAAAATTAAGCTTCTAGGTCCACGAAATCACTAGATACGCCCATTTAAGTCACATATTTTGCTACCGGCAAATCAAATCAAAACCTATAGAGTACTTCCCGTTAACCTAGAATAATGAAATTTGGTAAGAAGCAAGTTCTCACAGCACAAGTAAAGGAAAGAATCGAAAATTGTTTTATAGTTATGTGACATTAAAGAAAAAAAATTTTTGTTTTGTGTGCCACGGTCCTTTTTTCTCAGGAACGGATCAAGATAACAAAGAAATTAATACGAAATACTAAGATCTACGATCTCTTTAAGATGTAGAATATTGAAGCTTCTAAATTAACGCAATCAAAAGATACGGCCATCTATGTCTGATTTCATACTCGCAAACTCACTCAAATCAAATCAAAACCTACAGGGTATTTCCCGTCAACCTAGAATCATAAAATTTGGTAAGAAGCAAGGTCTCGTAGCACAAGTAAAGGAAAAAATCTTAAAATTTTATAGTTGTAGTTATATGATATTAAAAAAAATTGCTTGTTTTGTGTGTTAAGAACCTTTTTCTCAGTAACGAGTCAAGATATCAAATTGAAATTAATATGAAATACTAACGTCTGCGATCCCTTCGAGCTATAGAAAATGGAAGCTTCTAAATAATTAAAATCAAAAGATACGGCTATTTATTGCAAATTTTAATAATTGCAAACTCACTCAAATGAAATCAAAACCTATAGGGTACTTACCGTTGACCTAGCGTAATGATATTTGGCAAGAAGCAAGCTCTCACATCACAGGTAAAGATAAAATCCGAAAATTGTAAATATGTCCTTATGTCATATAAGAAATATATTTTTGTATATTTCGACTTCACGAATGCCGCACAGTGAAACCATTGCTGTAGTGTTTATTTAGGCGGTTCGTGATTTTTAAAAACATTTGTTTTTGTACATACATAATACCTACAAATATATTGAGTGATGCTGATGATACGGAACCCTCGGTGCGCGAATCCAACTCGCACTTGCCGACTTTTTTTAAGAAAGAAAGCTTGCGGCTGTCTGTACCTACTCAAGCGAGCGAGCGGCTAGCAACAGTCGAATTCACGGCATTGTAAAAAAATCCACGTGGACGGTCTCTGTACCCCCCATCCCCCCTCCCTGTAGACAATCGTGGACATTTCCCTCCCCCTCCCCGCATGTTCTGTCCACATGGTATGTGAACGGCAACTTTTCCATCTCAAACTGTCCGGCCCGCGACTTCTGCGGCGACGAGACGGGTGCGACGACGAAGTCAAAGCTCGTAAACAAGTCACAAAAAAATATGACGCCCACTCTCCGGGAGGTAGCGCGGCCATTGTTACGCTTGATCGATTCCGAGATTTCCGAGATCCGAGATTTGCTCTCGGCTCACGGTCGCGGTCGCTACGCGGTGATGCTGGTGACTCACCGTTTTGCTCGCTTTTGGCATCCCGGTGTGCAGCTGGCAGACCGATCGCCCCCTTCCCTTGTCTAATTATATAATCAACTAAATAATGTACTTAATACACCTAATAATGAACACGAGGGGGGGGGGGGGGGGGGAGGCATTCACCCTGTCACGTGCAAAGAGTTTGTATTCTTTATTGAACACCAATTTATACAAATTAGGCACAATAGGTGAGCTTAATGCAGTGAGGCATTCTATTCTAACTAACCTTTGGGATATGGGAGAAGTATATATATTATGTACAAGAATAGTTTGTGGCAATGTTTTAAGTAATGCATCAAGATAAAAACCCGACTACTGAAAAATCACGCTCCTCGGCCTTCTGCCTCGCCCTTAGGTACTTATTTTCTTTGAGTAGGTTTATCGTCTTCCTGAACGCAACTCATTTACAAACTTTCGCGTTTATAATATTAAGATGGTTTAAGTAGGATGTATTTGGGTAGGTTTGGAATGAGGCCGAGTACCGTGTGGGGTCGGTACTTAAAAAGAATATCCCCGCTGCATCTCTCCCCATGCATGTCGTAAAAGGCGACTAAGGGATAAGGACAAGATGCCGTGCTAAAGGGCGACAGGGTCGCCACCTCTCACCTTGGCACGGTACTTCCACCGAGTCATGCAGCAGGTGGGTCTTCGTGCCATACTTGCTGCTTGATCGATTTAATCTTGTTCGAATCCTTTGCGAAACGTGGTGGTCGGTGTTGTGCTGTAATTGACAAGAGTTCTTGCAGCACAACACCGATTACTCTGCTTACCCCGATTGTCGGGATTCAGCGTGTGTGATATGTATGTATATATGTATGGAATGAGGCCTGATTTTATTTTATTTAAAAATTATTCCCAATTATCGGGTGCATGCAAGCAATTCCGAAAGCAATAGCTAACAATATATATATTTTTGAAATGTGCTAATTAAGCCCTTTCATTTGATACCCAACACGGCATCATTAAAAAAAAATTTTTTTTTAGACCATGACTTTTTGTCATATAGAGGGCGCCATAGTCAATTTTGTGTGACATCACATAGCCTATAACCAGCGGACGATCAAGACGCTTTCAACGATACCTCATTTGTCAAATTGTGATAAGTAGTTTAGAAGTTATGAGGGAACAGATGAACATACATACATACATACATACATACATACATACATACCGGTCAAACACATAACCCTCCTTTTTGCTTCGCCGTAGTCGGGTAAAAATACAAACTAATCTCTACTTTTTCTCTATCTTCTTCTTCTATTTTTTATAAAAGGGAACGTCTGTCTGTTTGTTTGTATGTAGGGGAGGTGTGTAAGATGGGTGGGAGATTAGAAGAGGGGCGACGAACGAGGGGCAGGGGTGAGGGAGGGAGGGGGAAGCGGCGGGGTATAGATGGTTGAACGAGGACTGAGATATGGAGGGATAGAAGTGTCGGAGGGAGGGAGAGCTAGGGGGAGAAGGGAGGGGTGAATTGGGGGAGAGCACAGTGTCAAATATGACCATAAAATCGGACACGTCCTTTTTATTCCAGAAATTTATAGATTTAGTTATTTAAAATGCTAGAGTAAAACTCCCCCGCCTCTGCGACTTTTAGTTTAGGAGAAATAAATTTTTGAAAATTACACTTTTTTAGTTTCGAAAAAACGAAAAATAATTCTACAATTAAAACTAAGCTACTTATTTAAATTTCACTCAGCCTTATCAAAGACCCTTTCGAATATCCACATTTGAAAAGTTATTCGAGGCTGTGAAAGTTTACAGAAATCGAATTATATATTTTTTTAATTTTTTTAATTTTATTTTTTTTCTCCTAGATCCCGTAGTAGTAGGCGGAGATATTTATACCGAAAATAGTTCACTATTTCCTCTGTCCGTTAAAAAAAAACCGACGCCTAATTCCATGGGATTAAGAAGTTATGCTCATTTTAGTGCAATTATCAAGTTTCGGGCAATAGGGTTGGCACTTTACAAAATCTTTTATTTTTCCGCAAAATGATGATATGGTCCCAGCAGTGGATGTATATGGACTGGTCAGTTAGTCAGTCAGTGTGTATGTGTTCACTGCTGGACATATACCTCCCCAATTTTAAACATAGTAGCCGACATGAAATGAAGGGAAACACTGACATGGCATGCATACCTAGTTCTCCCGGTGTTATGGGCTGACATTACGGATGCTGTAGTGTAGGTGATTTAGCGAGCCGTGTCAGTTTCCATAAAAAAAAAAACAAAAAAAAAAACAAAAACCAAAACCAAAACAAGCTAATTATTATTAAAAGAAATCACGAAACAATACAATAAAATTAATCAAATGTCAAAAATAAATAAATAAAAAATGGGAAAATTTTTATTCATTCTAGTAACAACCCTAGCCCATAGCGAATAACTCCTGTAACTTCTTAATCCCATGGAATTAGGCGTCGGTTTTTTTTTAACGGACAGAGGAAACAGTGAACTATTTTCGGTATAAATATCTCCGCCTACTACTATGGGATCTAGGAGAAAAAAAATAAAATAAAAAAAATAAAAAATAAATATAATTCGATTTCTGTAAACTTTCACAGCCTCGAATAACTTTTCAAATGTGGATATTCGAAAGGGTCTTTGATAAGGCTGAGTGAAATTTAAATAAGTAGCTTAGTTTTAATTGTAGAATTATTTTTCGTTTTTCCGAAACTAAAAAAGTGTAATTTTCAAAAAATTATTTCTCCTAAACTAAAAGTCGCAGAGGCGGGGGAGTTTTACTCTAGCATTTTAAATAACTAAATCTATTAATTTCTGGAATAAAAAGAACGTGTCCGATTTTAAGGTCATATTTGACACTGTGGAGAGGAGAGATAGGAAGGGAGGAGCGAGTGAGGCGAGGGAGGAGGGAGGCAGGGGAGGGAGGAGGGAGGGAGGGGAGGAAGGAGGAAGAGGGTAAGGAAGAGGGAGGAGGGGAAAGAGTGAGAGGTAGGAAGGAGGTGGGTGGGGAAGATGAAATGAGCGAGGGGGGACGGAGGGAGTGCGGATGGAGAAAAGAGGGGGAGTAAGAGGGAGCGAGGGAGAAGGCAATTAGGGAGAGAGGTAGGCAGATAGCGAGGTTAAAGAGAAGGGAAAGAGGGGGATGGAGAAGAGCGAGGGGAGGGAGGGGAAGGGAGGGGAAGCGAGAGAGTTAGGAGAGAGGGAGGGAGAAAGGGTTCAGGGAGAGAGAGAGAGAGAAAATACAAAAGAAGCGACCGTTTATTATATTCTCGTTTTAATCGGATTTGCTATTATACCGACTTTACCGCGAGTCGCGGGTAAAAGCTAGTGCAATATGTAGCTAGTATGTATGCTAGTAAAAATGTATTTACTTCAGTATTATATAGAGAGCAGGTGCGCGCTGTTAGAATCTGGAGTGTGTTCGCTCTTTGAGTTCGTCGCTTCAGCCACACCAGGATATTTTCACGCCCACAGTCGGCGACTCGCTATATGCTTATATTTGAATACGTCCTAAAAGTCATTTTCAATGTACCCGAAGGTCATGTAATGCGTGAGATCTGTGAATTTTTTAAATCAAATTTATTCAATTAAATTAACCCATTTCCAAATTTTCCATTCCAAAAAGCAAAATAAAATTCAATGGCACATTGAAATAGATGTATATGTAAAATAAAAGTTAAATTACAAATAAAAAAAAAAATTACGAAATGTGCAAGCACTTTTCCCTCTACAGCAAGCAACAAATTCGGTAATTCGGTAATATTATTGGTATTCGCAAACGTATCAATCATACATAAGCTGTAAATATGTAAGTATTATACCTATCTCATTATCTGACCAATTATACGAGTACCCAAAGATATTTAAGTATCTCAAAGTGGAAGTAGATATAGCACCATATCATACTTATTAGTTTCCTTTGTTCCTTTCTAGACACTAAGCGAGACGTATGGTGGCGTGTTAGTTTGATAAAGTTCTACATACTCTACCTACAGTGTTGTGTGTCTGCTTAGTATTTGCATGTGCTTAGACCGTACATACATGCTAATTGTCCGGAATGGACATTGGTTAGACACGGCTTAATAGCTGGACAAACGTTGGCCGTAGAAAGGCAAAGCGCCGACAAGTTAATTTTAATTTTATTTAAATTAAACTAAACGTGAGAAATGTTTTTCCTTCTCATCAACTAAAGGTTCACTAGAAGAAATCACTCATATTGATGCGCCTTTCTCCTAAATTTCTTTTGTTCTTTTCATATTTTTGACGTCATATACGTCTTATAAATTGATGAACACCGGCTGCACGCACGAAAAAGTGTTCGTTCCATCTGAGCCTGTGTGTGCAAGCGAGAGCGCGAAACAAGCGATAGAGAGGCACAATCGGCCCAAGCGGCAGTGTTGCCAAACGTACGGTAATTGCCTTATCGTACGGTAATCGAGGCTAGAAATCGACAAATATACGGCGTACGTCAGCGATATGGGGGCCGTACGAAAAAATACGGTAATTCGTATAGCTGTGTTTCTTTATGACGTTATCACGTAAAACTATCGTCCGTAAACCGACTTTACAGACAACCAATTTTTTTACTTTTAAATTGTGCGGTGTAAATGTCAAATGGCTTAAGGGCAAGTGCTTACCTTATGTCCTATGCGCCAATTGAGATTTGTAAATATTTGCCCTGTCTCGCCAATTGAAATTTACACTGTCATTATTGCAGTGTAAAAGGTAAAAGTATCAAAGTTT
This sequence comes from Nematopogon swammerdamellus, assembly GCA_946902875.1. NCBI lineage: Eukaryota > Metazoa > Arthropoda > Insecta > Lepidoptera > Adelidae > Nematopogon > Nematopogon swammerdamellus. The sequence continues at coordinate 20,050,403 of OX336345.1, forward strand.
GAAAAGATTTATATTCTAAATTAAACTGTTTTGGCGCTTAAAATCTTTTGCGTGTCTACATTTGTTTTATATATAAAAAGCGCGACATGTGGCAACGTTTAACCTACGAGTAGGTGACTTACGATGCCCATGGACATTCTGTGATGCACGGGGATTGCGAATGCCATGCCGGCCTGACAGGAGCCTTTTCACGCCCCTTTTGAAAAACCCCAGGCTGTACTTGGGAGGAAATAGATGAGGAGTGAGTGCGTTCCACATTTTCCCGGTTCTGTGAATGAAAGACCTACAGAACCGGTTGGTGCGCTCCTCGGTAGGTCGATTTAGTGTATGTGTATTTGTTGTTTTCTTTAGAGTGTCGATTGTGTACACTATATCCGAGCATGGAGTAATACACCGCAGGGTCGTGAGAACGAAGTAGTTGAAAGTATTTGCCCATAACCGGATATCGAGCCTTTGGGGGTCTATTCGTCAAGGGGAGGGAATCACTGGTGAAATGTGAACTCACGCGAAACAGGAGCGTGAGGGGGAGAGAGCGAGCGTGGATGTGAAGCGAGAGAAAGAAAGACGAAAGCGACGCAGAGAAGCAGAAGTAATTATTCTTGTGTTTCTAATCCCCGCCTCGACTTTTCGACCCCTCGACCCCTTCAAAGGCGGAGGGGGGGGGGGGGGGGGGGGGGGGGGGGGGAGGGGGGGGGGGAGGGGGGATATCTCTATACAAAATTTCTTGTGCGGTGACGATGACGGTGACATGACGTTTTTTTTTAGTTTACCCCCCATTTTCATAAAGTTAAGAAGCGTAAAGAAGTATAACTTCGAAAATACAATTGAACTGTATAATATTTAACTCATTTTGTGCCATAACATGGCGCTTCAGGTAACATACTTAAAACATATTAAAGCTGTCTCGGGTCCTTCTAGATAGGCGTGAATAGGCACCTGTCAAGCCGGCATGTAATTCACAATACCCTGCGTGCGACCGAATGTTTATGGGAATCGTTAGACATCTTATCATTTCTAGCGTCGATATAAAAGGTGCTATTTATTGATTGGGCTAATTCAAAACAAATTCATCCAGAACCACGGTTCGGATTCCGCGTAAAACTGTAGGTCCCTTTCCTTCTCATCTTACTAGGTAGGTGGTATTTGTTCGTTTTCCGCCCAGTTCAGTTTAGCCGGCACGACCGAAGGGAAACACTGACATGACGCCTAATTCACCAAGATGTTATGGGCTGACATCACGGATGTAGTAGCTATAGGTGATGTAGCCAACCGTGTCAGTTTTAATCGAATATAAAGAATCTCAATTTAATAATTTTACTAGAAATGACGTGTTACTTGTACTATTATACGAGATACGATTTGGCTGGTAGTGAATAGACCCGCTGAGCTCGTGTGCTCCGTCTGTGCCCACGCTGCTGTTCATGCTCTTATTTAAGTTACTAGTTTACTATACACGCTCCATTCTTACTTTGTACACAAAGATAATTGTAACACTTTTTTTTTTTTTTTTTATTTAAACTTGACACGGTCAGCTACATCACCTACAACATCCGTGATGTCAGCCCATAACACCGGGTGAACTAGGTGCCATGTCAGTGCTTCCCTTCATTTCGCGCCGGCTACACTGAACTGGACGGAAAACACGAACTATTTACATAGCCGTTTCGACCGACGTTTCGTTCAGTGCGGTGGTACAAACCCGGCCGGGATAAACCCTACCACCTAGTAAGGTAAGAAGGGAAGGGACCTACAGTTTAACGTGGTATCCGAACCACGGTCAGCCTCCAACAGTCGGGCGGTCATCCATCCAATAACTGACCGCACCATTAAGCTGCCGAGGCTGGCGATCCCTTAGTCGACTTTTACGACATGCGACGGGGAGAGATGCAGTGGGGCTATTCTTTTTAAGTACCGACCCCACACAGTACACGTTGCCAAAATCCTAGGAATGGAAAAAAGGTATAGGTAAGTATTCGATCTGGAATAGGCTGAGTGAATCTATTCGAAATGCTCCTTCGGACGGTATCTTCTTATCTAAGCTTAAGGAGTTTCTGGTCACCAAAGCATACTACTCCGCAGAGGAGTTCTTAGACCGTGACGATTTCTCAAATGGATAATAAATAAAAGGCCATGTAATTGGTAGTATTTTGTATTGTTAAATTTTATATTGTTTTGTATATACTTGCACTGAAATTCTATATTATTGTTCTATAATAATATAAATATTTTTTGTGTGTTTATAAAGATAAAGTAAGATATTATTATTGACTTGTAATATGAAAAATTATTATTAATAAAAAATCTGCATCTGAATCTATGGAAAAAAACGAGGGGAAAAATACCCTGCGAGATTGCTTGTCGGTTTTTCTTCGTGGGTGTAATCGAACCGGATAGAACAAATTGTAACAAGTTCGAGTGCAATTTTACTGTCATAAGAATTCTCAATAAACAACTTATGCCGTTCCTCGCACTCAGCGAGAACAACGCACAGACAGCCGACACAATCTGCATGATCCAAAGGTCGACGTAATGCAAAACTTGGGCCATGGTTCAGTCAGCCACTAATTTTAACTAAATTATGCAAAGTTCCTCCGTGTCCGGAACGGAATGCGGTCAGCTGAGAGACCCGAGACCGCGCGGTGGAAAGCATGGGATGGGAGTGCTGCGCCTCGGGCTTCGGCCTCGCTACATTCGCAGGTTGCTCCGGGAAACAATCCTAAATGCATGTGAAATAATTATAATGTCATAATAATCTACAACAAAAAGAGGGTCGTCGGTATATGTAACGGTGTGCTGGATGTTGTGGTAAAGGGCGACAGGATAGCCACCTCTCACCTTGACACGGCCCTTCCACAGTCTGTGCCTTACTGGCTGCTTGATAGTTGTTGTTTTTATGTCCTAATGCTTTGCTGAGCGTGGTGGTGGTCGGTGTGGTGTCACACTCATTCATTCATTCATTATCTACTTACAGATACACAACTTACTGCAGCTACAACAGTATCTAGATTCGAGATAGTTTACGGGAAATAATTTTATTTCTGAAGCGAATCTTTTTAATGCACGTTTAGGATGGTGACCTTACTCAAAAAAAGTGAAACGTCACGAAAGTACGAACGGAAGTTGCAGTGCTCCTCATTGGCTGGGCAGCATTGTTGCCCTGAGCGCCATCTATGAGAGTCTTTTGAAGTCGAACAATTTTATTGGTTGTTGTTTTACTTATTGTTTCACAAACTAGCTAAGGTTGTGAAACAATAAGTCGAAAGGAATATCGCATAGATCGAAATTAAATTATATTACCTAATGTGAATATATTTTTTTTTTTAGCTTTGTCTGTTTAACTTGTCAACCTCGTTAGCTCAGTGGTGCAGACAGTCAACTGTCGCTATTGAATGTTAAGCAACGCTGGGTGCGGTCAGTACTTGGATGGGTGACCGCTGACCGTTGGAGGCTGACCGAGGTTCGGATTCCTCGTAAAACTGTAGGTCCCTTCCCTCCTAATCTTACTTGGTGGTAGGGTTTAACCCGCCCGGGTTGGTACCACCGCACTGAATGAAACGTCGGTTGAAACGGCTATGTAAATAGTTTGTGTTTTCCGACCAGTTCAGTGTAGCCGGCACGATCAAAGGGGGGAAGCACTGACATGGCACCTAGTTCACCCGGTGTTATGGGCTGACATCACGAACGTTGTAGGTGATGTAGCCAACCGTGTCGGTTTCCATAAAAAAAAAAAAAAAGATATGTTTGCTTTTATTTGGCAGAATAACACATATTTAATCAAACTAATTACAATTTAATTCACCTAATGAAGAACTTATTAAAATATACCTACTAAAACTAATTAAGGAAGGAGGAAACGGGATGTGTGTTTCTACACTGTGCCGTTGATGGAGAGAGATGAACCCCCTCCGCCCCCCCCCCCCCCCCTGGTTCGCTACTGTAAGTAAAATATTTCATCCAATTCAGCCGACTCTACAGTGCCCAATATCGCTGGCAGCGTTGCCCCTTTGAATCGCCAGCCCTATCCGCTGAAAGAAGAAAGAAGAAAGACTTGGCGCGTCGGTCACCCACCAGACTTATCGATGACGAGCTTTCCTAGATCGTTTCCTAATTATGTAATAAATTTGATTTTATATACAACTAGCTGTGCCCGCGGCTCCGCCCGCTCTCATATTTGACTTCTCTTTTAACCTCTGCGATTTAACGTGATGAAAAGTAGCCTATAATTGATGGGAAGAACCAAGCTATCCGTAGAAGCAAACTGTATTAAAATCGGTTCAATGGTTCTCGAGTTATAAGCGGACAGACATACATACATACATACAGACAGAAAGCAGACGTTGGATTTTATTAAGGTAAGGAAGGAAGGAAATAAGGAAAAAGGAAAAGGAAAGGAACGAAGGAAGCGTAAGAAGCTCCGCTTCTTTCGGTTGTACCACGCACGACACCGCATCTTTTTTATACAAAAATGTACAATTTAAACATATTTCTCTCGTTCTAAACGGAATGCGGACAAGCTGAAGCGCGCGGTAGAAAGCCTGGGAGAGCGCCTCGGGCTTCGGCCTCGCCAAATTCGGAGCTTGCTCCTGGGAACCGCCCCAGGTGAACTAATCAGCGAGATGCGAAATCGAGAGTAGGCGGGCGCATATGCATATTTTATCTTCGTTGTTTAAGATTTCAATGATTTAGTTTAGTAGCTAACTAGTTTTGGTAAATGTTTCGACCTCATTATTTTAATAATAGTATTTTAAGACGATCTCGTACTTTTGCTATATAAATGAAATGAAACGAAACGTATATAAAAAATACATTATAGTACCGATATGCTTCTGTCCCCATCATCAATTTGTACCTGGTACTTTAAAAGAATAGCCCCACTGCATCTCTCCCCGTGTATGTCGTAAAAGGCGACTAAGGGATAGACTCCCTTCTTATATTAATAGGTGGTAGGGTTTAACCCGCCCGGGTTGGTACCACCGCACTGAATGAAAGGTCGGTCGAAACGGCTATGTAAAGAGTTTGCGTTTTCCGTCCAGTTCAGTGTAGCCGGCACGCCCGAAGGGAAGCACTGACATGGCACCAAGTTCACCCGGTGTTATGGGCTGACATCACGGATGTTGTAGGTGATGTAGCCAACCGTGTCCGTTTCCATAAAAAAAAGAATCAATTTATTTGTGGATACAAATATTTTATATTTCACGGGGAGAGATGACAAGGTATTTTTTGACGGATTTTCATTCTTTGTATTCATTCTTTGTATTTGTGAAATTTGAAAGGTCAAAACGAACTATTTCCTTTAGATTTTTATTTACATTATATTTGCATTAAATTAATGTGGTTTTTTACCCGACTTTAAAAAAAGAAGGTTATCAATTCGACACGTATGTATGTAGGTAATATTATTTTATTTATGTATGTAAGTATCACAATGCTCGCATTCTTCAATATACTTTTTTTTACTTACCTGTAAGTATTTTTAAATTAAACCATTGTGCATACTTTTATTTTACTTGTTTATCGAGATTTTCGATTATACGGATAATCGGGGTTCCACTGTATTCTCATGTCGTGATGCTTCTAATTTTATTTTTAACTCACAGGTTTAGGAATTGATCACGACAGTGCGCAATTTTGCGAGCGTGCGTAAAATTCGGCGCGCGCGCACGCGATCATTCGTCGATCCCGTCGTCGGAATGCTTAGGAGGTTGGATGGAATACATATTTTGCAAATTAGTATCTTTATTAGCAGCGTGTGCTGGAGGAATTTCTTTTTCTGCTTAAACGTGCTGTTTAGAAGTCGAGAAACATGGAAAAAGTAAAACAAGAAACTCAACTAATTCCGTGCAATTAATGCGAAAAAAGAGAGAAGATTACAGTGTAGCAGGAAAAGCCAGCTGGAGCACACGCCTAAAAGAATTACCTGAATACATTCAGCCGTTTTAGAGTTTCGAGTTTAAATTCAGCTACTTACTGACACGCATACATACTTGCATAAAAATTAAACACATTTCGCTCTCTTGAAAACATCCCCACGAGGGGCTCAAAATGTTTTCCCTAAGGGCAAAAAATTTCAAGGGCGGCAATTCTTCTTGTTCTTTAGGGTTCCGTACCTTAAAAGGTAAAAACTGAAATCTTATAAGGTCACTCCCGTGTCCGAACCCGATCCCCTGTGCCGATCCCTCTGTCACAGAGGAAGTAACGTAGGAATTTGAAATTAGGAATAATGATAGATCTACGTGATGCGCACTAAATCGCTCGTCAAAAAATAAATAAACATTTATGTTAGATTAATATATGAAGGGGTCAGAATCGAATGGTACCCCTCCCTCCCCCCCCCCCCCCCCCCCCCACCCCCCATGCTATCAAAGAAAACAATACAATTCAATACAAATAGTCCGTCCGTAGTAGTAATATAAATGGATAGATGATAGAACGCAGTGATCGCCACGTTTGCTATGAATGAGTGTACACGCAGCGCGAGAGAGCGCAAGCAAGCCACGTGGCGCCGGCGCTGCTGATCTGTTATTTTATAATTTTTATAAATTTTTTATAAAATACACCCCCGTAGAATAACTGCTTTACCCCCGCGGGGGTAATTACCCCCAGGTTCGGAACCCCGGGTGTAATCGAACCAACAAATTGTGACAGACATCGATGATTGTGACAAGTTCGAGTGCAGCCTTTGTGACAAGTAGTGTCCGACCGAAAGTGTACTTTCACTTTCGGCCGAAAACCGTAGACGAATTTCGGCAAAATTCTACTTTCGGCAGAAAGCCGAAAGCCGAAGCCGAAAGCCGAAACCGAAAGCCGTAGCCGAAAGTATGTATGTATGGCATTTAAGTATTAGGCAGTGTGTGCCTGCGCCGGCCGCCAATCGCGTAATCGCGTCGCGGCGTTCGCGTCGCGTCGCGTGCGCGCGGTCCGGTCGGTTTGTCTGTCTAACAACTTTCGGTTGGGCCGAAAGTGACCACTACTTTCGGCCGAAACCGTAAGTTTGCCGAATGTTGCAAATATTGGTCGAAAGGCGGAAAGCCGAAAACCGAAACCGAATATTCGGTCGGACACTAGTGACAAGTTCGAGTGCAGTCTTACGGCCATATGATATGAACGATCAATAAACAATAAACAAAATAATCAGGATCCAATTTAAACTAGTTCTCAAACAGTAATTCTTCGCAAGTCCAGCAATACTGCCGTATTTCCCTACGCATTCGATTTCCGTGGTGGTATTCGCTGCAATCCTACTTCTGCTGCGTCGTGCACTTGTGATTAGTTGAGCGATATGCCTTCCATATACGATCGATATAAGCAATCAAACTGTATCATCCAACGGTACCACACTGATTAGCGGATCCCTTCCTGACTTCCTGGCGAATAAGTCTAGAGACCGACCACCTGTGTTGGAGCCGGCTCGTGACCGAGCAGTAAACTAATTATCTCAGTTTGTGAGAGGGAGTGGTTTCGATATGCGTCGGAGTGCACCATCTTTGTTCTCATTCCGATTTTTATTACTACACGATTGGAATTCCATTTAAACTGTTAGGTCCCTTCCCTTGTTAGATAGGACCTACGTGACACTGAACGTAGACAGATGGAGACTTCCCATTGGATTGCTGGCTATACTGGACTAGAGGAGAACACAGCCGAGGCTGCAATGCGGCCATCATACACCCAGTACGGTGGTACCAATCCAGCCGGCTACAATTTGAGCCTACCACCTATAAGGGGCTAGGGAAGGCACCTACAGTTTTACACCGGTTACGAACGGTGAAGCAGCAGGTGTAGGTATGCACGAAAATTTTTCCGTCAGAAAAAACTCATTGGTAAACGCCGACAGGATTCGAACCTCGGACCTCTCGCAAGAGAAGCCGACGACGCCCAGATCACTCAGCCAGCCACGCCTTATGATTCTATTCCGTTTATGATTCGGATTGACATTGATGCTGGCTGAATCACTTTTCTTGAATTAAAAAGTTTAGATGTATTGCGAAGAGGGTTTTCAATAAAATCGGTTCTCAGGCGACGCAATGGTTTCTGTTTAACGTTGAACCTAGGTACCCGCTCCTACAAGACTAATAGCTAGCATCAAAAGAGCATCAGACACGCCGCAGATTACTTGGATAGCTGCGACTAATTTTCGATCCTTAAACGGATGGCGGACGTGAAACGATCCAACAAACGATGACTCATACATAACATAACATAAACCATGGGTGAACTTCCTAGAAAAATATATATTGACATACATACTCTCAATATCATTCATAGGTACTAAACCGTAAATCTTTGTATTTGATTGGCAAAAACTTTAAAGTTCTTTGAGAACTTTATTTTTTATGGAAACTGACACGGTTGGTTACATCACCTACTACATCCGTGATGTCAGCACATAACACCTTTGTCAACTAGGTGCCATGCCAGTGCTTACCTTTATTCGTACCGGCTACACACAAACTATTTGGAGTACCTATTTATAACCCATCATCTACCCAACATAACATAATTGGACCACTTTTTATCTCAGTTGTTTCTCGTCAAGGTCGGCTCTGCGCAGTGTTCTTTGCTAGCTTTTGCCTGCGGCAAATCCGATTTAAACGCTAAATGAAATCGCTTCTCTTATATTCTCTCTGTCTCTCCCGTCCATCCTATACTTTCTTTGATACTGCTCTGCCCTAAGGCGTGCTGGTATATAGTGAGCGTCAAGAAATATTCAGTCCATTGGTGCAAAGAGCATCAAAATCTGTTCAGTGGTTCCGGAGTTTACCTCAAACATACATACGGAAACGTGTCTACGTTTCCTTTTATAAGATAACAAGCTGTGCCCGCGGCTCCGCCCGCTCTCATATTTCACTTCACTGCTAACCTCATAAGCCATTTAGCGTGATAGTAAGTAGCCTATAGTTGATGGGAAGAATCAAGCTATCCGTAGAATTTTGTTTTATTAAAATCGGTTCAGTGGTTCTCGAGTTATAAGCGGACAGACAGACACTCAGACAGACAGACACTCAGACAGACAGAAAGCAGACGTTGGATTTTATTATAGGTAAGGAAGGAAGGAAGGAAGAAGTAGAGCTAGAGATTTATTTATTACAGAGAGATACTATCCAGTTGCAGTAAATTTGAAATGTTTAGAAACAAATGTATCGAGTATCGACCTTTGTCTCAGCTCAGTTGACATTTGGAATTAGACTCTGGCGCGATGAGGTGACTTCTCCGTGACGTTCCCGTAAATGCCAGAATCGTGCGTCCGCCCGCACGTCAAACTTCTTGCCGGAGATAACAAATCTTCCCTCATCTAGCGTAGTCGCAGCTGCAAGACCGCGAGATCCTAAGATATCCTAACAAAATATCGTAACGTGTTTAAGCAGGTTGAAGGTTTAAACTCTTATAACGTTATTATTTCTAGGTCGTGATCTTAGGTCCATAATAAACGTTCGTAAACTTGGCTTAATGCCACATTAGGCCTAAGCTATGGTGCCACTTAGATTTAAGCACCTACTGCTGCTGCTTCTGTGCCGTTCCCGCAGTCATTATCGTCATTGTGTGTACTTACACAGATAATTTTAAATTGTGCGTCAGACTGTATGTACGTTCGCCCATTTCCTTATTTCGATTTTTTTTACGGGTAAACATCTATGTATATATACCGGGATATTTGGGGCTTGAGTGAATTGCAGTTTCGTCAAGGGTCACTTCACGTGTGACCCTTCAGTATGTTTCAGCCACTGCGTATTTCAAATGTCGCAAGGTCGAGCACTGCTTCTCTTAGAAGTCCTCAGACTGGAACTTTGAATCGTCTTTTAAATTTTTTCAAATCTTTCATGCTCTGAAACATGTCCGAAAATTAAATACGTCTGCTGCTGCTTTATCGCTAATGCGGTGATCGTCTGTGTTGTTACAGAACAAGGCTGTGATCCGGCCGATAGCGTTCAAGCCGCTGTCAGGGCGACTTTCCTCCGGCGGCGAGCGGTATGGCTCCACACCAGTCCTGGCTAGCCGACCCGGCTCACACATGACGCTGTACGGAAGTGAGTTTATGCACACTCACCCCACATAATACTACATTCGTTCTCATTCGTCTATAGAGCCTATATACGTGGGATCGCTGATCGCGCGACGATTAATTATACTTACTGTGGAGTATCAGTATTCCCCTGCATGATGTATGTGCGCTTTCTTAATGAACTCAAACGCAAGCAAGGCAACGAAGTGCTCTTTTGCCTGGTTTATTCAGTGCGATCATCATTGGTCATCCTCAATCAAACTGCCAAGATGGACGACAGATTTGCTGTCGACCGTGTTGCGGATTTTGGTTGAAACTCCCCAAGAACCCTTAAACAAGGTTTGCATTCAAGGCAAAGTTGTTTTTGTCAAGGGGTTTGAACATGATTGATCCGCGCCATGACATCTCGAACCTAGTCTGGCGGCGACTATGTGAGAACAGGTTTAAATGAGGTGATTTGCCTGAAAATCAGCGCTGCAGATCATCATCATTGTGTAGCAAAAGCTGATGCAGCAGCTTCTTGTCTTTTCTAGCCTTTTGTGTGAAATATGATTTTTTATGGAAACTCCCTACATCACCTACTACATCCGTGATGTCAGCCAATAACTCCTTGATCAACTAGCATCTTGCAACATAACACCTTGCCATGTCAGTGCTTCCCTTCGATCGTGCCGGCTACACTGAACTAGACGGAAAATACGAACTATTTAGCCGTTTCGAACGACCTTTCATTCAGTCGTACTGCAGCGATGTGGAGAATATTTTTTTTCCTTCCTTTTTTGTGTTACGAGTATGCGTTGTGTAATTGCGAACCTTATCTGTTATGTGCCTTGTGTCAACGTGGTCATGTTCGCTTAAATTAATGAATTTAAATTCAATGAGTGATGTAACGCAATTTTATTCAATATTGCCTATATGAACGCCTGCGCTGGTCTTTCTTGCAACGATCGGAAGAACTGTAAAATCGATACTTTTTACGCCGGCGCTACGTAGTGAAGTCACTGCAGTCCGCCGGCAGTAAAAGTTATGTAGAAAAGAAAAAGAAAACAGGGAAGACCATCGTGGACTGCGGCGTATCTTTTAATTTCTTTCAACTGGTCACCTTAAGTTGACAGCTTACTTTGGTCCCGTTCAGCTCCTCTCTCCATGAGCCCGTTAACATCGAAGCCGTTAGCATACACATTGAATAGATCCGGGGACGTCAGCCCACCCTGTCTGACGCCGCACTGGAGCCGGCATTCACTCGACAGCGCGTCGCCCCACCTCACCACGTTCACCTGGTTTCCGTACCAGTATTTCAACAGATGTACTACCTACTTCGTTCTAAACCCTCAGTCGCGCACAGCTGTCTTCCATAGAATATCGTAATCGATCGCATCGAATGCGCGACTGAGATCCAGGAAGCATCCGTACATCACCTAACGGTGTGTTTCAACGATACAATAGTGACGAGATCTAGACTCGATATATTTGCTTTAGATATGAATCCAGAATCCTCACCATAATACGATTGTTTTTATTGGTGGCATTATTTTTGGGCAACCTCAATAACCGCGACATGACATTCGTATGTGACGAGCGGTACTCCAGAATCGCCTTTTCAAGAGTCCTTCTCATAAAATCATTATCCTGGGTAGGTACTGACGGTGCCCGCTACACCTACAACATCGCCACTATCCTCCGCAGACGGTGGTGTCGAAACGGACGTAGCCGTCGCCCGTATTAGTTACTTACTCTATGGCCGTCGCATGGCCGTGCCGTGTTGCACTGGCATAGCACTGGCAACGGTGGTGACTGCTACGAACTATTAAATGATATTCTGCGCGTGCAGGTTCGTCGGATGTTCGCGAGGGTCGCGCATGGTGCGGCTCCCCGCAGCCCGCGTCGCTCTCCGCGCTGCCGCCCGCGTCGCTCGTCGCGCCGCTACATCGTCGCCATCACTCCGCCGCTCTGCAGTTAGTATTTGTCTAATTGTACCTCTAAATTTTTTTTTATTATTGTTTCCGAACTAGCTGGCTATGTCCGAGGTCGAAGCCTCAGGCGCAGCCAATATCACCCCCGAGGAGGTGCCAGTCCGGCTTGGATAATAATAAATATTCTATTTTGAAGCTGCTGCAGCTATTGAACTCGTGGGCGAACTTACTCAGGTTCAGGCTTAGGGTTCAGGTACCTATTTATTTATTAATTTATTTATTTTAGGTACTTCAACAGAGTAGTTGACAGTGTCAACTTGACACAATACACGAATTTCTCACCACATTTCAAAATCATTCAACTATCCAAAATTTAAAGTACACAAGAAACTTAATACAACAACAAAAAACAATGATAATATTACAATATTTAGTCTATTAGCTTTGCATCTTGTGGACAGTGGTAAATAAAATGCTCTTGTTGTGTCAGTGTCTCCAGTAGGTATTATGGCGACACCTCGCGTTTCCGTGATCCAGGCGCCTAGGCGGCGGCAGCAGTCTAAACATCCATAATGTACCTTATTCCAAAAGAACAGCGTAGACAGTTTATCAGTACTTACACTTGTACGTTATTACAACGTAAAATAACCAGCCCAGCTGGGAAGCACGTATCAAACAATGCTAATAAAAATATGTTGAAGATTATACCTAACCGTGTATAAAGTCATTGCTTTATCGCGCCTCGCCTTCTCGCGCCATCTATCGTCTGCGTGCGCTTTTAGCGTTATTATACGAGACGCCATTTTACGGCGGCAGATAGCGCTAGTCACGCCGAGCGTGCGCGGTGAGTTTGCCGCGTAAGCGACAAGCGAGACGGGACGGACGGCGGCGGCGCGGAGCGGCGGAGGCCGGCGAGCGAGCGACCACTAGGAAACAAGCGTTGACGATGACAATGGCAATGGATGGACGGAAAGATTATTGTAATAGCTGGAGAAGAAGTGAAGGCTGTTGATGAACTCGATTCGAGCAGCGCTTGGGAAAATAGACCTACCAGGATACTAGCTAGCTAGGCACGTAACCAACTACATATCACATGATATCACCATCGACTGAATTTTATAAAAAACGCGGACGAAGCAGAAAGATACGTAATGAATGGAGGAAAATATGGAGAATGGAGGAAATTCTCCATCACCATGCATATTATGGTGCCATTGGATTATTTGCTGTACCTACGACAGACATAGAACCTCTATAATAACCCGCCCAAAACATCGATCACATCTACCCATTCGACATACGCACTATAAACTAAATAATATGTATAATAAATAACATACCTACCTAGTTTACTATCATTATACATAACATAACATAATAGCCCGCTAAAAACCAGAAAATTTGCCACTTTCTTGACGTGTTCTTGACTAATTTAGGGGGAAATTTCGTTAGCCAGCGTTAGCTAGCAGCTAAGATATATTAAGTACCTCGTTAAGTACTTATGTAAACTAATAATTATTTGGCAGTGGCTATCTTTACGTTACCTCTACCACCTCTATTTAGATTAGACGAACTCCGTCGCCTTCGCAATACATAATTGCATATCACGCGCCCTATGGCAGCCTGTAAGTAAGTGCTGTTTGTTTCCATTCCAAAACCCCTCACGAGTCAGTCGCGTGCGTGTCCTCCCGCTACTCCGCTTCGTCACGCTCTGAAGTGCCGCTGGAACGTCAAGCCGAGTTTCATTCATAGCAACACAAGACGCGGCCGAGTCAGCTTGCTTCATTTCAAGCTTACTTCCTCACACATTTCATCGGTAAGCGGCCTTCCGCTGTGCTCGACCTTGCGACACTTGAAATACGCAGTGGCTGAAACGTACTTCGCGTTTCGTTAGCACTTCAAATACGGTTGGTGATTTGTGACATACCGAAATTACGTGCGCTCCGGTTTATTGTGCAGTTTCAACCTACTATCGGTTACGTTTGAAATCGCCAAGTATAAGATACAAATTGTGCAAAACATTGCACGGTGGGAAAAGTTTCGTAATTTTTTTTGGTGAGTTTAAAATTCTAGAACATCTTAAGAAGATGATGCCTGTTGTGGCATTGAAACTTGAAATCTTCCATTGGTATTTTCAATATCGTCCTATCGAAAATTATTTTGATCTTTGTCCATTGTATATTGAAACGACGAAATTTTTTATAGCTTTTTCAGGTTCATAATTTATCTGCCAATGATAAATTCTTTATTCTTTATTCATCACTCATCACATCACCCATAGACAGTACACTGCACTCGGATTCGTCATATTTTAAAATTTAACATTTAGCATTTTACCAGTTCGATTATCACAGCGAAGAAAAACTGGCAAGAAACTTCGCTGGATACGTTTTCTTACGTCCACTTATTGTACATTTACAAAAGTGTTTGCCACTGCCTACAAAGTACGAGTCATCACTATTTATAAAAATGTATCACAAAATTATAAATATATTAATAAACATAAATCATAACATAAATATCAAATTATAGTTGTTGCTCCCACCAGAATCACAATTAACTTGGGGATAATTCGAATGGAGAAAAGGATGGTACTGCCGTGCTTGCCCGACTTGGAACGTAGATTGGACTGTCCTTGCGAAAAGAAAAAAATGTAAACATCGGATAAGGTTTAGGGGGCTAGAAAACATAAATGTCGAAAGACGATTTTGTATGGATTAAGTTTACTTCCGTCTCGTCTTATGTGTTATTTTTAACCCCCGACCCGACGCAAAAGAGGGGTGCTATTATAAGTTTAACGTGTGTATGTATGTGTGTATGTGTATATGTGTAAGGTAATTACTTTGCGGTCCCCCGACTCCTTTCAGGAAGTAAACGGAAATTATTTTTGACTTTTAAGGGTTCGGGATTTTTTTTTATTTGTAATTTATTGTTAGAATGTACCTAAGCTGAAGTGAAAAATTAATATTTCGTTCATTATTTTCTAAGTTTATTGTAGTTGTATTATCCACTTAAGTTTTGCCAAACGACTGATGTCTAGGAAAGTTGGGCGTACTGCGTAGTCTGCATTTGAGAGATCATAGAAGATCTTATACCGGAAATTCGGTTGGCCGCTCACGGCGGCATGGACTATCCACGTAGGCGGCACTGGAGCAAGATACAGTTTCATATCCATAATTCATACACAGCCTCATTCATACGCCATGCGAGTGATGCATATTTCATATACACTTCGCTCGTCATGCATGAAATATTCGCAATTTTACACAACGAGACAGAAGAGCTCTGCGAACGGCACGATTCTTTAAATCGTTCTTGTGCCGCACTGCAAAGGTGTGTGGAACGGGCTCCCAGGGAATATTTTTCCCCACTCCTACAATCGACGGATCTTCAAATCACTTTCCCCAGCGACATTAGTCCACCTCCAAGCCGGACTGGCACCTCCTCGGGGGTGAAATTGGCTGCGCCTGAGGCTTCCACCTCGGGCACAGCCAACCAGTTCGGAAGCAATAAAAAAAAATAGACCGCAATACGCGCGAGCGAAGCCGTCGGCAAATGCAAGACAGAAACTATAAGAATGACTTTGCCGAGAATTATTTTCAAAGCAGCAAGGCAACAACAGTAACAGAACATAACATTTTATCACTTATTTGTCACCTTGAATTACGCGAGTTGGATGGCGTGACCACTTTGCTGTCGTAAGTTCTGCCTGCAAGAGCTAGGTGGTCTGTATTTCATAGTTGGGTTATTGACTTGCTAGCTGGACACTATACGGAACCCTATTAGCAAGCCTACGTCGTCTGTCTGTCTGTCCGTCGTCCTTCTGATTAATGGATCTTTTGAACCGTAATAGGAAGTCGGTTGAAATTTTAACAGAATATGTGTGATCTGATTATGGCGGAAAGTGTTTTATCCCCCTAAACCTCATCCGATTTTTACAATTCTTTTTTTGTTGTAATAAGGACAGTCGTATCTACGTTCCTGTTTTATTTTTGGAATATCTAAAGTGATGGATGACACAATAAACTTATGAACTTCATGGGAATTTTTTTTTTTCAGTCGAAATACAAATTTTTAGCTCCGTTGCTGTAGGTATATCTCATGTAAACAAAAAAATGACAGGAACGTAGATTGGACGGTCCTTACAAAAAAAAAATTCTAAAAATCGGATAAGGTTCAGGGGGCTAGAAAACATAAATGCCGAAAGACGGTTTTGTATGGAGAAAGTTAACTTCCGTCTCGTATATCCGACCCGACACCTACATTGCATGAACAATATCTCAAATTGTTTAGGGTTATCTGGCAGAAATCTCTGCGAGTTCAAGTTCTATTATGTATGAATATCTAAAATTTTACATCCCGATGTGTACCTACATACAGGTACATCTAGTTGGCTAAAGTAAAATTCGTTTCAAAGTTATTTTCCATATCTAAATGGCCGTTTCCTCAGCACGCACTACCGGCGAAGCAAGACGGCTTCGCCTATGAGCGCATCTCTAGAAATCTCTGTTAGATCTGTGTAGCGTGAAGTGAAGACGCTTCGTATTTTATCATCTTTAGCATTTTTCAACTCATATGTACATTATCAGATCTCTGTGTTGTTTCTGTAGCATTCTGATATTTTTGCAGCTTTATCAATCTAAATTGTATTTGTTTCTGCTAATGTATGTTTTTTATAAGACCTTAGTATGGGTTTAGTCTGGAAAAAATATATTTAAATTTAATAAATTTCGTTTGGTCTGGAATATGCTCGAATTCATCATCTTATATGTTGCATTGCACCGACTACCGACGACGTGACTCAAGAGTTCAAACCGGGTTCATAAAGAGTCATACGTTCAAGCAATGCATTTTGATCAACTTGACAGAATGTCGGTTAACGTTCTATACCTACAACCAACCTACAACCCACATCTATAAATTGCAGTTAACCTGTACGCTTCCGCGTTATAATATGTCTACAGCCCCCAGACTCCCGCATGGGCGTGGCCCGCGGACGGCGCGCGCGCACATGAGCGCCGACCTCGACATAAACGCAGATATTTCGGAAACTAATAAAGTTAGATCTATAAACTCTTCTGTCCTAGAAAGCCTACAAAATTTCCTAAAATCCATGTGAAACAGTGAGGCTTACCTTGTTTAGAAGTACCAGATATTTTAGGTAGAAAAAAAAATCCCAATTTTTTTTTGAAAAATTCATTATAAAATAAATTCAAAACATACCTTTACAATATTTATATCAGAATACTCGTAAAGAAACATACTTTTAGAAATAGTAAAGTATAATATACGTTTTCTTTACAGAAATCAGCGAAATCGGATGTTCAACATGAACATCCTGGGACATTCCGTAAACTCCGAGATGGCACGCGCGTGATATTTTTTCCCAATTTTATAAATATATTATTTGAACTAAACCTTCTTTTATTTTGCAACTGATCGTATGTTTGTATAATAATGCGAAGAAAATTGGAAAAATAAGCTATATTTCCATGAAAAATATGCCCCCAAAGTCATTGTTTACACATTTCATACAAAAATAAACAAACATTTTTGAGCGACGAAAAATATGACTTTTGTCGCCACCCGAACTCGTAATGCATCTTCTATTGGTAGAATAACTAATAAATAACACTATTTACTAACCTTTAGCTCATAGATGCACTTGAATACACTTATAATAAATAATTTCGCAGAAGTGCGTCACCTCTTCTTCTTCTTCTTTTTTTAAATAGTGGCAACCAAACGAATAGGAAATTCGTTTATTACTGCCAGTATCCAGTGACGGAGTTGCACGGTATAAATTTGTGATTATTTTTTATTTTTTGTGTATCAGCATGACATTACGTACGACAATGTTGCCATCACACGCATGATGTCACCTAAAATCGGAACGCAGCTGAGTGGGGTCCCGCAATAATCAATATTTCTTCGAACGCATTAAAACGATAACAATTTCTTAATGGAGCGACGGCTTTTAAAGCCTCTTTCTTTACCGTTGCTCATTCGTTTGGATGAATCTTTTGGTCACGATTCGTTCCCGTAAGTCACGTTGCCCTGTTGGCACGAACTGGGCATCTTTATGTAGCACAGTTGCGTTAGCACCGCGGTAGATTTCATTCTTTGATAACACGTTTCTGTGCTCTGGTTGACTTTTTGATTGCCTATAGTGTTGCCTAAAGTGGCTTATGCAAGCTGACATAAGCTTCTTTCAGCGAGAAAGTGTCTTTATTATTGACCAATCTTGTTATTTCATTACCTTATTAATTTTATTACACTCTTAATTTTTATACGACCGTCTACCTTCCATCCGGTCTACCCGTATTAATGTTATGTAGATATATATACACATTAAGTATTATATTATAATATAACACACCGATTGTAACGCGGATTATACATAAGAGTTCGTAACGTAACATCCGTGAATCGGCTGCTTTATCCAAATACCTGAACGAACAGATTGATACAAAGGCTAATTACGAGTTCCTCGCAATGGGACAGATAATCATGTACCTTACTAGATACTTCTAGTGATGACGAGGTACCAAGATCGGATCTCATTTTGGCCTCGCGCATGATGTGCTACACCGTCAATCAAAATGTCTGGTCAATTGTCAATAATATTCATCATTAAATTATATTTTTAACCCCTAATCTGACCGTTGTTAATCAGAAGTGGTCAGTCACTACCAACGATCTCACTTAAATCTATGAGGTCGTTGGCCACACACACCTAAACTCTGGGCATTCGTATGAAGCTGTTGTCTGAAAGTTAGTGTTCGGCCTTAATGAACTGACCTAAGTTTCTCAAGCCACTCCTAACCAGCCCTTGTCTACTGCCACATGTATCTTGTCACAATGATCAACTCAATTTAATTCTCCGATTTCAGGACGAAGCAGAGCTGCATGTCGGTGGTGGGCGGCGGAGGCGGCGGCGGCACGCAGGCTCCGGGGCCCGCGCCGGCGCCTTCGCCCTCCGACTCGGGCGTGTCAGAGCTGGAGGCGGCGCTACGCGACCGTGAGCTGTCGCCACAGCACCAGCAGCTACAACACGCCACGTGCTGCGACTCGGACCACGCTGCGGGCTTCACCGGGTGAGATATGAACACCTTAATGTCCGTGGTGGACGGCGCGGCGGCACGAAGACTCCGGGGCCCGCGCCGGCGCCCTCGCCCTCCGACTCGGGTGTGTCCGAGGCGCTGCGGGACCGTGAGCTGTTGCCACAGCACCAGCAGCTACAACACGCCACGTGCTGCGCCTCGGACCACGTTGCGGGCTTCACCGAGTGAGACATTCGTAACATCCGTTGGTGTTTTGTTGGAAGGAATTTGTTAAATAAGAGTAAGCGTATCCTATTTGGTTCTTTCTTTTTATTTCACAAAGCTCGATCACAATTTCCTTTAAGATTAGAAGTACTTCGACGGATAGATTTTTCCTCCTGAAAGCCAGCATTGGTGGGATAAGTCATAGGTACCCAGTTATAAGGCACTTACAATACAACTCTACTTCTTTATTTCATTGTGTGCAAAAAAGATGAGATTTCCATTCTATGACATCAGGTTTCGAAACCCGAACCTCATGCAAGCATAATCAATGCCCTAATGATTTCTTACTTAACATGGCTGTTGTTTGCTGCATCACCTGCGTCATGTCATGACTACATGACCGCCGCGACGATCGCGCTGAGTCCTATAATTTTTTTGATATTTTCCAAGCGTAGGTAGCAAGTAGCAACTTATGGATGAAATTATACAATAAACAAAAAACGAAAACAAATCACCAATGCACACATAGGTAGGTACTCGTAAATCGTGTGTAAGTCAATGAACGCAATACATACACCAAAACGACAATCTCTTCTTTTTATTTAATAGTGACAACAAAACGACAATCTCAACGAGAGCTCATGAGGTGTCGTTGGAATTATCGAAAATTGTCGTTTGCTCATTGGTCAAATTCAAATGTTCGTTCTTTAACATTTGAACCTAAGAGTAGGGTTACGACACGACAATGACAATGCCATTTTTTATTATGTAGTTCTAAAAACGATATATCGAAACGATGTCAATTAGAGTAGGTTACGACACGACAAATGGCACGATGCATCGTTTTTACAACTCCGAGTAGACCTCCTGATTGTGCCTGCATTTGGATTGATGACTTCAAAATCTAAGACTATTAATTTGTTATCATCAAAGCCCCTTTCCTCAATTCCGATATTTGGTATTTGCAGTGGCAACGGATCGTGGGGCCGCGGTTGCTCCGAGGAGCGGGCCTTGGAGCGGGAGCTGCGCCGCCTAAAAGCGGCCCACGAGAGCCGCCTGAGAGCTGGCGCGCAAAAGACTATGAAGCTGGAACAGCTGCTGATGATGCAGAGCTACCAGCTGCAGCAGGACAAGCAGCGGCTGCAGCGGGACGCGGCGGCCTCGGCGCACGATATCCAGCAGCTGAGGGATGACACTCAGCAGCTTAGGGGCCGCCTGGAGGACACGGAGTGGAATCTGTGTCAGAAGACGGGCGAAATTGCGCTGCTTAAGGCGCAGCTTAAAGATGCTCAGGTAAATATCCCATACCTAACAATTTACGTTAATATTTAACGTTCATATGGGGATTTATCTGCCGTCAGTTATCAACTTTTTAAACGTAGGCACTGACATGACTTGGTAACGTAAATTTTGCAGGAGGTAGCAAATATTACGAGGCGAGGAGGTGTAAAACTGTAGGTCCCTTCTCGTCCCCTTGATCGGTGGTTAGGCTCCAATTGTAGCCTATTGTGTTGGTACCCCTGTCACAGATTACTTAATAGTTACCTCGTAACAGATAAATCACTCCATAGAAAATGTTCCTACCTTCGGGCTTTAATAGCCTACTCTTTCACAACGCCAATCGCTGCGTGCGAAAATGTACCTTAACGATCAAGTGTAAAGTGGTTATTGCTTTGCAGCTGCGCGCACTTGCGTGGGCGAGCGTCTATGTATACTTCGCGCGGCAGACGAATTTCTACTGAAAAAGACCGCCGGCGGCCCGTCGGGCTGTAGGTAGTTAGCGCGCGCAAGTACATAGAGTGCGTGAGGCCTGCCCCTGTACTGAACAAAAGATAACCGCATGTCCGCAGCTTCGGTGTGTTGTATTTGTGTACTCCTCTAGTTCAGTACAGTCAGCGATCCAAAGGGAAGTCTCAGGTACAGCACGGAGACCGGAGATGATATTGGCTGGTCAGAGCATGCGCTCTGGCCCCTCTGACTCAACCACACGTACCGGATTACCTACATAACAAAATAATAAGCTACACATTTTACGCGGGAGAGAAGCCGCGTTCAAAAGTTACAATAAAATAAGATCCATGACAATTGTTCAGGACAGCTTTGTCACCCGCCTGATAGGTGCTCAAAACTGAGGGTTCCGGCGTCTCCCCTGTTGGATCTCGGAGGCCCTTCTCGCCTCCGATGATCTTTCGAAAACTATGCTTAGATTAGGTACCCCTGAAAGTGACCGTAAAGGGAGCCGCTTCTCATCGGTAATTCCAAAGCCAAAAGAATTGTTTCTTAGCGGCCAGTTCAATTTTAATTTAAATGTCAATCTTTAAATATAGAGCGGTGTCAGTGGAAAAAATAGCAATGTGATAATAAACAGTTCATTATTTCTTCAATTTCAGAACGAGAAAACTTCTAAAGGACACGAATACCTTCAGCTGAAAGCGGAATGTCGACAGCTGCGGGAGACCCTAGAGAGGAGAGAGAAGGAGATGTTAAAACTGAAAGCTGACGCGGAGGAGAAAGACAAGGTCACGAAGCGTCTGCAGTCGGAAGCCGAAAGACTGAGAACAGACCTCGCCGAGAACGAGAACCAGTTCGCGAGACTCAAGGAGCACAGCACGAGGGAAGCCGACAAGCTTAGAACTGAGCTGAAAGAGTTGAGACAGGAGTTGTCAGACGTTTCCCTGAGCGGGTACGAGGGGATCGAGTGTGGACGCACGCAGCGGGGTATATACGAGCCGTGTAAGAACACAAATGAATATCACTGGAATTCCCAAGACAGCTGCCTCGAGGACGCAGAGGTTCAGCGCCTGAACGGAGAACTGCCCGACTGTCCGGAGCCGTGCCACGCCACCGCCATCGTCGACAGGCTCAAGTGTGAACTCGATAGCAAGGAGACCCTCTTCGACATCGAGCGGAGGAAGTGGTCCGAGGAAAAGGAGAAGGTCCTCCGCTACCAGAAGCAACTCCAACTCAATTACGTGCAGATGTTCCGCCGCTCGCGCTCCCTCGAGGCCGAGGTAGAGAGCTTGAGGCTGGAGCTGGACCTATGCCATAAGAACGTTAAGAATTTAGGTAAATTGGGCAAGACGATAGAGCTATAGGCTGCGTTCCAGGCGTCGCGGCAGACTGACGAACTAATGGACCAAATTATTTAGATGATGATTTAATCAGTTTCAAATGTTATTAAACACTTACAAATTGCCAGTAATTTTTGAATAATGGCTTTCTTTATAGTAGTTTTTGCTTTAAACAATATTTGCATAATAAAGGGCAGATTTATCGGACATAATGTGTAATTACAAGGTGACTATAGATAGACTTAAGTATTTTTAATCGCAACTGAATTATAAGTAGATATTTAAATATAAATTGTGAGATATGGCGAGAGATGTACACGAGAAACTTAATTTAAGGAAAATTTTTATTTAAGATGGAGCAAATCTTGAGACAATAAAACATTTCCTAATTTCGAGTATTGTTTTAGTCTCTAGAGGACACCAACAAATTCTATGCAATTGCCTTAATGACCTAATTACCTATACTGTGTTATGTAGGTAGGCCACGATAAAGGAAAAGATTAAATAAAACAATAGTACCAATTTGCTTGTGCACAGTGATTTAATTACACAAAAATAAATTCAATACATATACATGCTTAACATACAATTTTAAATTATTGGAGCAGAATCAACTAAGAACAAAGAAACATACAATAAACTCATACATTCACTCGCCACTACAATACAAAGTTGAATGAACACATGCGAGCCACGTCCGTACTAAATCCACACTGATCTTCAAATTTTAATTCGAGGTATAACTGATCATCGGGAGTAATACTGCGTTTTTTATCAGAAACATCGAGCAATTAGATTCAAATTATTCAAACCCGTGCGAATCTGTATTAACAGTTCGTCAAGTCAAGTCAGTCGGTCAATCCAAATCTGTATTCGAAGTTCAAACACAATGTTAAGAACATTTTATTGTCACATATTCTGTATGGTTTGTCGACATTATTGTCATGCGTAAAGTATTTTCCACAGTCGTCGTGTAGTTAAAGGAAAATTTCAGCCGGGGCACTTCCAAAAGGAAACTACTTACGGCATGAACAGTGTATGCTGGCATGTGGGTAGCAGGTGATGTAGTCAACCATTGTCAAGTACCATAAAATACCTACATTCCCTCAGCATAGGTTTAGCATCAGTTAATGTTGTCTATGCGTTCAGTTGACTTCTCATTGCAATTTCTTAAAATACCCGAGTTTCTAATCCAAAACGTGTACAGTACGTTTGTTTACTCAGCAAAGAGGCAAAATCTGGAACTTTTCAAAACTTCCCTTTGACTCCAGGAAAGGTAAACTTCTGTCGCGAGCGAAATGCGCCATTGTCGTTGGGGAAAGCTGGTTTGGGATCGCCGATAGTGGTGACAGTTCCCAGTGTGGGCCTGGCTGGTTCCACTTGGCGGACATCGAGGACCTTGAAATATATCAATATATTATTACTATGTAATAGAAAGAATTGTGTCTTTTTGATCGAAAATTCGATCGAAACGAATTCCTTTGCAATTAATTTTCCAAAAGCGTTTTCATTCCTTGCGGACCACCGCCACTGGAATTAGTATCAACTAATTCCAGTTAGCAATATTTTAATGTTACTGCAGGTTAATATCTATCACCTAATACGAAAAGGAAAGGTATCTATAATTTTACGTGAAATCATAACTATGGAGCAATTACGGAAATGCACATATCAAACTCAAAATGAAAAATGAAAGTGGTGTAGCGGGTATTGAACTTGTGCCTATCACAGTAAAAGTAAGACTTTCGGCACACAATCACGAGCTGTATACCTATTCTGAAGTGTGATTGGTGCACACCGAGTTAGTAATCTCAGACCTCAAATATTGGCTCAGATAATAGAATAATGACTTTCTTGGTGAACGATTGAGCGCTCTGGACGCGGTATGTTGCCCAAAAGTCTTACTAATCAACTTACAAAGATGTCTACATCCTGTGCCTTACCTTATGTTATGTATGACCAATTTTAACCTCTACGCATTATTTTGCTCAAATCTGTGGTCACTAGGATACTGAACACGGAAGAGGCAAACGATTGGGTCAGTTTCAGACCTATTTTATTTCGCTTGTAAGAAAACAAAGATGGCTGACCTTAGACTTCTTCCGCCACTTATACCACCAGTACTCGACTCCGAGCGTGATGCAGGCGAGGCCTATGCCCATGAAGATGACGATGAAGACACCCCCGATGTTCTGGATGGAGATTCCATCGGACTGGTCGTCCTGCTTCTCGCACTTCATCGCTTCGGGATTGTTGTTCCACCAGTTCTCCTTTAGTTTCTCCAGTTTGCGCTTGTTTAGAAGTTGGAGGATCCTGGAACAGATCGTGAGGTTTAAATGAAAGGCAGGCTTTTTTATTTATTCTTAATTTAAGTTTGAGGCTTTAGCCGTATTCAGTCAGCCCCATGGTGTCTTTAAGTTGAGAGATTTCAAAAAAATTACTTCAACGTCCCTCAATGTGGGAGAAGTTTTAAATAATTTTATGACCTCTTGGCAGTTCATTGAGAGTAGATTACATAACAAACCACATCCTATCCGTCTGTAACCTGCTGACTAAATCTTTTCTCAGGCCCAGGCTTCAAGACAACCTTCTAATAAGACAAGTATTTGAATAAGTACCTATGCAATATTATCCTTCTAGTAGAGACAACAATAACCGAGTAGTGTGAGAAGTTAAACGAAACTATTACACTTGATCTAAAAAGGTAAGGTTTAATTTAAGGCATATATCTACACATATAATAATGAACAGACTACGAAGGGCCCAAAGAATAATATTTTTGGTACCTAGCTGTATTGCCGAATAGGCATAAAAAAAACATGGAATAGCTTGAAATGGAAAATCGTAACCATTTTCTTCGGCAAGCTGAGAATATCTACCATTTTATAGTTACTTAAAAACTCTATGTTTGACATTGTCAAACTCCAACCGGATTCAGAACAATAAAGTCACACTCACGCATTATTGAACTGGTCCTTCAACGGCGAACCCTGCTGGACAGCAATGGCGTAAGGTTTCCTCGAGAACTCATCTCCAACCATCTGCAGGTCACAGCTGGTCAAAACATGATACCGCACATCCGTCGCGTCTCCCAACCAAGCGAATCCCTCGCTAGAACTCTTTGAGTCTCGGACTCTTTGGATCGCTTCATCTATGGTGTTTGGCAGTCCTGCTTCTTTCATGGCTTGCCACATCTTACTGTATTTATCGCTGACCGGATAATCCCAGACGGCGAGTTTTGCTCTCTCTACGTCACTCAGGCTGTCGTTAAGACTCATCTCCTTCCAGATACTGGAAACGAATGAAAGGTTCAGATAAGGCGTGATTTGGCGTTAATTCAATTATGATTGGTTTGTTCGGTTATGCTATTTTGTGTCTTGTATAGGTATGGAGGAATTGCTGCACCCACAAGTGATTTGCGTCTTGCAATCTCACTCGATCCTTGCTACCTCACTTAACCATTTATGGCAGCCAGCCTATCTTCTCCATTAAAGTTAACAAGGCGGCCAGAGGTTTCCAGGGAGATCAGACATTAGCAGAGTGTGAAATCATCTGGATAAAAGTGTGACAAAATAGGGCCCAAAAACTCCATTCTCACCTAGTGTTCAGAGTGGCTTGCACCGACCTAGTGAGTACTACAAGGTTCTACAATGGTACTGCCACTCTGCTGATTATCCGTTTACTTACTCGTAGAACTTAGCTTCGATGTTGGACATGCGGTCGAAGTAAGTCATGGCTGCTGATCCGTTGAGCGGTGCGTACTGGATCTTGTACTGCTTGGAGAGATCGTCGAGCGACTCTATGGGAGTGTCCAAGCGGGATACTGTTAGGAAGGCAGCCAAGTTGGCCGTGTATGAGGCTATTATGATGAACCTGGTAACAATGTATTGAATGTTATGGTAAATCCCTGAAATTTTTGGCTCAACCCATTATCCCTTCTTCCTGTCGGAGCTAAGTGCCATGTCAGGCCTGTTTGGTCTTGCCCGTATGTGCGCATTACCTACACTACATTTTTCTGAGGTGCAAGTAATGCAGAATGAAATTTGTTCAAGTCCACCATAATGTTAGGACAATTAGACCAGCATTATACGGCGTCTTGAGTCTTGAGTCAGTGAGACTTGACCATTGACGAATTTCTACGCATTGACTGTCGTGTCGTTGTCGACCCCTTCCGGGAGCAGGAAGGACTCGACAACCATACATAATTGTATATTGTATCAGTTGAGCTGATTCAGCTCTAATTATACCAGAATGGTATGGTGTTCCATGCTGTTCTGAAGGGTCAAGATACTAGAGCCGAAAACTCACTTTTTGATATTACTACTTATAGGCTGTGTCTACTGATTTGCTATCACACATTCATCATCATCACCCATATTGCAACCGGTGTCGCAACTTAACCGTGTAATGGAGTTGACCTCTATGCTATGCGTCATCGTCAAAATCATTGTTGATGAGTTGATGACGAATTGAGAAGTGACGATTGTTATAAGTTGATATAACTGGTATACCTCACAACCAGAGAATTTAAAAGGATAGAGGGGTCAACTCGGCTAGTCATAAATGGTGTGACACAAACACGAAATTACAAGTATGCCTATCTCTGTCACATTTGCCGGGTCACGCGCAAGTGTGACAGTGTCTCACCTCGTGTGTCACTAGTCGACTTTGTCGTCCCTGTCTCTGTCATACATAGGTTTGCATAGGTGTGACACATTTATAATAACTTCACCTACGCGACACTTCGAGTCTAGTAGTATTATATTCTTTGCTTCGAGTCTAGTAGTATTATATTCTTTGCTTCGAGTCTAGTAGTATTATATTCTTTGCTTCGAGTCTAGTAGTATTATATTCTTTGCTTCGAGTCTAGTAGTATTATATTCTTTGCTTCGAGTCTAGTAGTATTATATTCTTTGCTTCGAGTCCAATAGTATTATATTCTTTGCTTCGAGTCTAGTAGTATTATATTCTTTGCTTCGAGCCTAGTAGTATTATATTCTTTGCTTCGAGTCGAGTAGTATTATATTCTTTGCTTCGAGTCTAGTAGTATTATATTCTTTGCTTCGAATCTAGTAGTATTATATTCTTTGCTTCGGGTCTAGTAGTATTATATTCTTTGCTTCGAGTATCCTGATCATTGGCCTTAAATAACACAAGACACAAATTCTCTAAAAACCGGCCAAGTGGCGACCGGTTTCCGTATCACACGATTCACACGTAATTGGCCATTATTTTTAGTATTTGTTATTTTTTACTTTTGAGTTTGCACTATAATCACACCAAGTTTGATGCTTGTTACTGCCGTTAGCTACCGGTTTTTTGATAAAGCAAAAAAGAAATTACTTGTATTGGTTTGGGACTTGGGTGGGACCCACCTTTTGACACCGATTGTTTTTTTTAATTATTTGTAAGGATATTTAAATAACACATTTCTGTGAACATTTTATCAACCGGCTATCTAGGTATTACGGTTCAAAAGATACAGCCCTCGGACGGACTGACAGAAAGACATACGGCGGCGCGGCACGGCGTTGGCTTAGTATTGGATTCCGACTTCCGAACGTAGGTAGGTAAACAAAAACCTAAAAACGATGACCACACAAGACACTGTGAGGTGCGTAAGTAAATATCATCGTAGGTACAGCGGCAAAAGAACTTCTGAAGCATGAATTTTAGGACATGGTCTGGCGAATGCGTCGGTCACTGCTCGCAGGGTTCGTTCGCCTCGCGCCGTGCCGCCGGCGCTGGCTGCCCATAACAGCCCAACACACTTTGGTGAACTAGGTGCCATGTCTGTGCTTCCTCCTTTATTGATCGTGCTGAACTGGTAGGAGAACATGAACTCCTACCATGAATGTTTGGGAACTCGAGCTGAGCGGGAGCGTAATAAGCCAAGTGTAATCCCAACGACGACCGTTGGAGTACAGTGGCGGTCGTGGACAGGAAATTGAGTGTGGAACTACCACCCGCCAGCTGAGACGACAACAAGTACGTCGGCGGAAAGCAGTGGTTCCGTACCGCCGAAGACCGGGAGAACTGGAGGAAAATTGGAGAGTATGTACGCTGACATACCCAAAAAGCCACCAAGTAGCGGCCAGCAGGCGTCCAGAGAGGTTCTTGGGTGCTTCGCCGCCACCCTGTGGCGTAAGCGAGGTCATGCAGAACCACAGGCACTCCTTGAGTGTGAACTCACGTTGCTCCTCGTCGTCCTTGTACTTGTCGCGGTTGTTCTGGAAGCTGTACGGACTCCACTTGTCGAACACCCACATGAGGAGGCTGCGGGCAGACGACAGAACACAAAAAGCTTATCAGAAGGCATCGTTACCAGCAGGTCTATTCTTATAAATTCTGACAGCGGAATCAGCGCTGTCAGAATTTACAAGAATAGACCTGCTGACCGGAAGAGTCAGTTCCGCAAGAGGGTCGGTTCCGAAAGAGTCTTCCATTTTAATTTTCGAACAAAGTCGTAGTTTAATTCAAATTTATATTTCCATAGGAGAATCAACAGGTCTAGTCTATGGGTTTAGGGGCAATAAGTAATGAATGAAAGATATGTATTGTTTTACAAGTATGTAGGTACCTACCTATGTACATACTGATGCATTCGACTGACTTCCCAATGGTACCCATCGCATTAAATGTACCTCAGTGAGCGTGGTTTCGCGAGGAGAGGTGAATTTGGCTCTGTAGACTGCACCAATCGTCCTTAGGCACGGTCAGTCATGATGGTTTTCATAAAAAAAAAAATTATAAAAAAAATTAAGGTCAGCCGAAACGGCTTTGAAAATATTAGTGTTTTCCGTCCAGTTCAGTGCAGCCGTCACAACCGAAGGGAAGTGCAGCCATGTCACCTTGTTCACCAAGATGTGATGGGTTGACATCAAAGGTGTGAGGTGATGTAACCAACCTTGTCACGCAGGTTCCGTAAAAGAACTTAGGAAATACGAAAAATTTGACGCATGGAGACACCGATGATGCATGGATATGTATGAATAATGAATAGACCATTAATTAAGATTTGGCTCTCAGTACTGATCCTCCACCGTGCGTATGTGACCTTTATTATCAACATGTAAGCTATAAATGAGTTCTCTTCCTCGTTCGTTGTCATAATCATATCTCACACTCACAAGTAACGAAGCTGCGCTGTGAGAGACATCTCCGCTTCAAGCAAGCTTTGCATGATATAGCTACTGAGAAAAAAAATTGAGCAAAGCCGGTAATCATGAAGTCAAATAGATTATCCTACCGACGAAGACAAGGGCGCTCGTTGGCGGCCGGCGACTAAACGTTGTGGCGGCATTTCGAGTTATGAATAAAAAACTACACGATGACCTCCATCCGTTGCTCAACGGTCGATATTATCTCTATCTACATACCCACACGCGTTAGCAGCCTCGTACGTATGTGGTGTACCTTGTCCGGTCCGACTATGTTATATTCAAATGACCTTCATAGACGACGTCCCATAAAAATATTTACGCTCAGAAACGTGTGAAACGTGACAAGATACGCTAAAGTCAACCATGTTTGTCGACAAACCTGATACAGTTTACTTCCAAGCATCGTGGATTGATACGCGCGTGGTAGACGCGAGTTTCTTGAGCCCGGATTGTTCGATCAGGCGCCAGAGGTCTACTTATAAAATAGCCCATTTCTCATTTTGACTACTTACTTCTCTAGGTGACTACTTCGCTATCGGACACGGTTGGCTATATCACCTACAACATGCGTGATGTCAGCCCATAACACCGGGTGAACTTGGTACCACGTCAGTTTCGCATTCTGTCTATTTCTCGAACTACCTACTTCGCAAACCGTCTCGGATTGCTTAACCTTAAGTGACCTTAAGTACCGACAGACCTGGTAAAGAAGTAGGCGGCCAGTATGGAGAGCCATACGTCGTTCTCGAGCACCGTGAGGAACTTGAAAAGCGACGTGGGAGTGCGCGGCAACTTCATGAGGATCGTGATGCCAACCAGGTCGTAGTACGGCACCGTGAAGTCGATCACGTTCTCCCGCTCCGCCATCACTGACATGGAGCCCAGCCCGATGTCAGCCCGCTTCTCCGTCAGCTCCTTCACGATCCCGTTCCAGTTGCCGTTCTCGTCCATATTCCCAAAGTTTCCGTCTGGCGCCAGCGTTATCTCGTAGTCGAATTTCACGATCTGCCGAATCTCCTCGATCAGGTCGATGCAGTAGCCTTTAAACCCCTTCGGCGCCTCGTCGTCTCTCATCATGAACGGCTTTTGCTGAAATCGTTAGAAAATGTTATCTCGTAATAAAGCCGACGCATACTCGCTTCGTCGCGAATGTTTCATTTATTTTCTACTGTTTACGCAGTTGCGCGAACTTGAGATATTGAAGGTCAGTGAACTGCATTTTTTGCGAGTCATTCTCGACGACTCACCTCGACTGTCACTATACGATAGACTATATCGGCGGAGTAGTTCTTCATGCTGGTGGGATCGGTGAGCGTGAGAGGGTTTGAGAGGCCGGCCTTCCACGAGCCGAGAGCCTTGCTGCCGATGGAGGCGCCGTCCTTCACTGTCACCGCGGCCAGCTCAGTGTTGAACGCCATGTAGCTCCGACCGTTCATCTGCTCCTCTTCTGGAATGTAGAAGGGAGCGTAGGTCGATGTCTCCTTTACCTGTAGGAGCAGTGGATTTTTATTTGACAGGGGGGTGATAGGCCACACGAGACATAATTTAATTAACATTCAAGGATTATTGTATAAATTTCAAAATTCCATCGAGTGTAAGTATTACCTCTTGAAAAGCAGCTTTCAGGTCCAAGGTCCTATTGGGAGTATTTTTGCCGTCATAATCATCGCAGCTAATGTACCTCATGTCATTTGGCCATTTGCCAGAGTCGAGTAACGACCTGAAACATATTAAATTTGAATTCTGGAAATATACGTAGACTAAAATAAATACCGGAGCTTTAGTAATTTATCACCGGTGCGACGTTGCGGGGCAGCCTTGAGGAAAAATCCAGAATATTGAACTCACTTGACAGCCAGAAAAGTTCTGAGGGACAGGTCGAAGTAGAACGCCGAGGTGACTTCCGGTTCGCCGTTCATGCTGTAGGTGGTTTTGATTTTCCCGAGCCTATCCCGACTCTTGGCTTCTGGGGTAGGTCTCAAGTAAATTATGGTGGCGTCTTTGCATCCGCAACTGATGTCCCCTTTCTCCAAGCTTAGGGCAAACCAAGAGGTCTTGCGACCGAAGTACTGATTCTCGTCTGCGGCATCGAGCACGTTCTTAATGGTCCTGAGGCTGCCCAGAATGAAGAAATTAACTATGTCGAGCTCGCGGAGACTCCTCAACTGCGTCTTGATGTCGTCTTTGTTGAAACCCTTCACTGGTGTGATCACGTGTCTGGTGGGGATGTTTTGGAGCAAAGACTTATACTTGTGATCCATTACTGGAAGAATTAGATTGCATTGATTGGATTTACAATACAAATCATGATATTGCTGTAAACCCGGATCTGTTTCCACCTAGGTACTTCTTACTGTATGTGCGTAGAGGCACTTACTCACCGAAAAAATCGTCAAACAATATGGCGGCGTTGGTGATGTCTTGTTTGGTGACGATTGAACGTATGCATTCCGGCAGCAAATCAGCAGGAGGCGCGACTTGAAGGAGAAATTTGGTCTGGTTGGACGACAATGATCTCCACTGTCTCAGGTCACCCATTTGGCCAAACGAACCCGTTATGGTGGGCAGCCCCAGAGCAGCCGTGAACGATTTGATGGTCTCCGATCCCAATCCGGTCATCGTGAAATCGAGCACCACGTGCGGCGTTTTCTTTGATAATAACATGTCGTTGTATTTCCTGCAAACTTGTTTCAAAACGTTCCAACACTTTCGGTCTGAAATGCTATTCAAATGTATATTAGGTACCTACTTTTAAAATTATTTGAAACTTACCGACTTCCAGGAAACCTTTTGCGTCCGTTCGATTTCCCACCACGACCGTGGGGTCTACCGCCAGGCCGAGACTTGGGTTTCTCCGAACATACTCCCTGGCCACTTCAAACGCTTTCTCTGCGATCGCGTTGTTCTCCTCGTTCACGAATACTAAACATACATTCTTCATTTATCATCCGCACGTGATTTTTTGAAAACTTTTTAAAACTTTTTGAAACGTTTTATTGGCGCTTATTAAATTTTGTTGAGCATAATGTTTCATTTTTTTTCACGCGTACCACCTCGAGGCTTTATTGGTTGTACGCGTACCATAGATTGAGAACCGCTATCCGAAATCACTTAGGAACTTTCATAATAAGCAATTTACACGTGGGCTTAAATATAATAGCCCTCTGCATCACTTCCTGTGCAAATAGTAAAAGGCGACTAAGGGACGAGATGCCGTGCTAAAGTGCCGTGCCGTGTAAGAAGGGGAGTTTTTTTTATGTTAGGGTGTGGCTCCAAACCAGCGACTCCATGTAGCTTGTTAGCTAGTTTAGCTCCTTTTCCTATCAAGGGGGCCGGGTTATTATGCCTATTCTTATATTCCAAAGATGTATTATTTTAAGCAACATATGTAGGTATAACTGTACTCCTGAATGTGACGTTAATGCTTTTTACTCGCTTACTTTACAGCCTCCTATTTAGGGGAATAGTCTGGATGCGGACCGTGATTCGTTTAGCTAGGTGTGTGATTTGCACACAGATTCAACAAACAGTGCAGACATTTCTTTACAACAGCAGCGTGAAAACGAATCAGAGCGGTGGCTCAATTTTTTTACAATGTTTTTCTTTTGAGTGTAAAATGTAGATAAAAATGAGAAAATGTAAAACTTACGGACGTTAATATTTTGAGTAGTCTGCGTCGATGTGAAGTAGATATTGTGAAGCAACATCACAGACCACACTATGGACTTCGACACCATTGTGCGCGCTGCCCTCATGATTCCTAGAACCTTGTCCACCCCACCATCCTCACTCGAGTTCTGCCCGGGTCGCCATTACACCCGGGCGCGTCTTCGATTCTGAAATCTGTCTGGTCACATACCTAGAGTGTTTACGTTCCTGTTACCTAGGCGATGACCAGTTATTGATGCACGTGTTTAGATTGGTGGTCATCCATCATATATAAATGACGCAGATAGTAATGGCGTATTATGTGGAGCGCGTAAGCTCACCTTGACTGAACTTCTAGCAAGTGTGTGGTGTGACCTATTTTGACCTAGCTGAAGACAAATAGGTACGCTGTCCTCTGCAGCAGTCTAGGGACTAGTGCAGGGGGGACAGTTTACCTACATTTTAAGTGTATTATTTATTATTATTGAATGGGCACCTGTCAAGCTGGCATGGCATTCGCAACCGCCGCATACGACCGAATGTCCATGGGCGTCGTTAGACACCTTATGAGTGGAACGGCGCAATATGTAGCGCTATCAAAAAAATTTTTTTTTTACTATTTTACTCTTAGATACTACTACCGGTACGACAACGATTGGAGAGTGTGCTGAATGCTCACAAATAGCGCGCCTCAATTCGGTGCGTTGTATGCCACTTCCCGATAATTTAATTCGTTGATTGCTACTAGCTCATTTTTGGTCGTACGACAAAAATAATTACACCAATGTTTTGGATTTTTCATGGACTTCAATACTACATTCAAAACTAAAAACCGGGGCTTTTCCCCGGCTTAGGGACCATAATAGTTTGCGCAACCTTCCATTGAAGTGGGACATAACATCTGACTAGAATAGCGTTGTATAGCTCAGAAGATAAAACCCTCTTCTGGTAGTTCCTTCATAATTTTCGCAGTAAGTAATTAGGTCATATCCAGGAGCTTTATGTTGAGCGAGTTTTTGTATGACCTATTTTACCTCGTTTTTCGTGAATTTCTTTATGGGAAGAAAAAGGGTAACATAAAAATCTTAATACCAACAGAGGGCGTTGGTAATTTTTGTTAAATTTGTCGTAGTCCTACTAGATGGCGCTTTGCTTTTTTGCATTATACAAAACTTAAAATTTTTCATTTCGAACTTTCAACATAACATAAAATTATCTTTAAATGTCATATAATTAGCAGATTTAAAGATATATTATTTTTAAATTCAAATTAGATACTCCTGGCGCCATCTCAGGACTTCATTGAAGACTATTTTTTATGTACTATTTTTCTTGTATGAGATTGCACATCTGTCCTGTCCAAAATCAATGACGCCTACCAATATTTGGTTGGTTTGGTACGCATCATTGATTTTGACATCGAACAACACCGATAAACGAGCTTCACGCTGTATGGGGTCGGTACTTAAAAATAATATAGCCCCACTTCATCTCGCCCCGTGCATGTCGTGAAGGGGCGACGGGCCAGCCACCTTGGCGCGGTGCCTCCACCGAGTCGTGCAGCAGGTGGGTCTTCGTGCCACACTTGCTCTATCTTGTCATAATACTATGCTAAACGTGGTGATCGGTGCGGTGCTATGATGTAATTTACAAGTCCTCGCAGCGCAGCACGCGATTACTCTGCTTACTCCGATTGTCTGGATACAGCGTGTGGTAACAATGCACTGCGGTGCATGCTGGGTTTGCCGTGGAGGTGTAGTGCGTCTGGCATGTTCGCCGAGAACAGGATCGATGACTTCTTTGGAGTGCTGCGCAAGCAGAAGGCAGCATTTCTTGGTCGCGTCATGACCAGCGAGCAAAATGTTATTATTGAAAATGTTGGCATGTACATTAGTTATTATGAATTTTTAAAATAAATAAATAAATTATTAAGTATTAGGCATTATTATTATTATTTTTATATCTTTATTAAAGACAATTTTATTATTTTATTTCATTTAAGTGTTTGACAATTTTACTTACGTATGACTGAAGATGCATTTTTAATTTTTTTATTTTTAATTAATTTAATTCATATTTGTTTTAATATGTTTATAATTATTATTGTTACTCTAATTGTTATATTATTGCTATTCTAGTGTATCTGAATTTGTTGTGTGTGTAATGAATGGGACAAGTGCCTGAATTAATAAAAATGATTTGATTTGATTTGATTTGATATATGTATGTGTACAAATAAAAAAAAAACTAAAAAATAAAAAATCTGGTACTTACTGATATGAACCAGTAAAAAAAATTGGCTGTCTGTAAAGTCGGTTTACGGACGATAGTTTTACGTGATGGATGACGCTTGGGCCGATTGTGCCTCTCTATCGCTTGTTACGCGCTCTCGCTTGCACACACAGGCTCAGATGGAACGTGAAATTTTTTCGTGTGTGCAGCCGGTGTTCATCAATTTATAAGACGTGACGTCATCAAGTCAAAATGTATTATGCCTTTATCTGTGACAACTTGTGATTTTATGAATTATTGACTTTCTTTTTTTTGTACATAAAACTGAAAACCGAAAAAATTGTTTTATTTCACGTAGTCAACTCGTCCGACGACTGCGTCTGACTCGAATTTCAAGAAGTGTACCGCCACCTGACAGATTCAGTTTTAATATACATATTATGTAAAACTTCATCTATCAGCGCAGATCGATAGCTTTTTGAAAACACGATTTGATTTACTTTGCCCGATAGCAAAAAAAATCATGAATTTAGTTATAAAAACGTATTTAAGGTGACCAAATCAAGGCTTTGGAGAAAATATATTTTATTTGTTGAATATACAGGATGTCCCCGGACAGGTGTAGTTCCTTTAAGGAGGCTATTCTACGCGTTGTATGTAACAAACATAATTAGTAAGAGATGTAGCTAGGAACGC
Organism: Nematopogon swammerdamellus; assembly: GCA_946902875.1. Classification (NCBI taxonomy): domain Eukaryota; kingdom Metazoa; phylum Arthropoda; class Insecta; order Lepidoptera; family Adelidae; genus Nematopogon; species Nematopogon swammerdamellus. The sequence goes on from OX336345.1 coordinate 20,086,394, forward strand.
CTGTTGCGGAGATATAAATTTCTAAAGTTATTAATACAATGTTGTAATGCTCTAATCAGGCGCGCGCGAATACGGACAGGACGCGACGCGAGTGAACGCAAACAGATAGCCCGCCCCGCCCGCGTACCGCTCGCGCCCCGACCCGCACCATTCCGCCTTGCGTTTCACAGTCACTCGGTCTAATCTAAAGGCGTTCACACATTGTAGGTAGTATGCATTTAGTTTGTTAGGAAATCCTAACATTTTAATGAAAGCACATATTCAAAAAATTCTTTCACCAGTGTTTTTGTTACAAGGCGTAGAATAGCCTCCTTAAAGGAACTACACCAGTCCGGGGACATCCTATATCTAAATCCGTAGCTTTTTACTTTTGACGTGAATACGTCTTTAAATTTGCTTCCATACTGGGAGCCAATCCAGAAAACTGATAACGAAATCGGGGGATACAGTTTGGTGTTGCAACTTCATATCTATCATCTCTACATTCAAAATTTAATTACACCACTCGATAGCTAAAGGATCAAGTTGACTGTGCTGTGACCCATCGCGGGCGGCGCGGAGGGGGAAGCGCCGCCATTTTGAGGTAATTTCGCTGCGTGCACGTATTCACGTAAAACACACGGCACGGCCGTGTCCACGACACAGCCACACCCCGATTTTTTGTTTCGTTCCGTAGTTTTGGAATAAAAAAAATAGAAACCTAATTTTTGATTGATTGTGTTGCATCCTACTCCAACCAGCGAAAGCGGCGCCTTGAGAGAGGAGTACGGGTGAATACGGATTGACAGGGCCTTAAGGTACGGAATGAAACATAAAAACGCAAATTATGCAATCAAATTAATATTTTATTCATCCGTATTAATAATCAATGGTTTCCCGTGCGGGTCATCAAATCTATCGTGACATTTCACATCCATCAGCATTGTGATTGCGATAAAAAGTACCGTTAACATCAGAATCGCCACCATATTCCCCATGAGGATGGGAACTGTGAACAATGACCAGCAAACTTTCGCCGGTGCAAACTTCAAATTGCTTACTGGTACGGCACGGCGTAATTCTGAAAAAAAAATAAAGAAAAGTTCCTCATAAGTAAACAACAAAAATTGTTAACCCTTTGAGTTTCACACGTTAAAATAGTACTACTGCCCTTGGCTCCCAGGCCCTTTGGCGGCGCTCAAAAACGCGAAATTTTGGCGCGCGCGCTCCAGCACAAATTCGAATATCCCGCCTCAATCGATCGATCCATCAATACTCGTTATTCAGTCTTGTTTGTACTGAAATTACGCGTTCAGTGATACCAAACACTTCAGGATTACATGATACGTCATTGTTCAGGATTCACTTATTTAGAAGCACAGACAGATTTTTTTAACTCCAGGCAAAACAAAACACACTCTTTCGATTTTTAAACGGTTTTATTTAGCTTGACTCCGTATATTTGTTTGTTACTATCTTTGTTTCAAATCTTGCGACAACTTTTTCAACTACTTCTACTGAACCGATTTTTATGAAACTTTGCACACACATTAAGTTCTCGTGACAATACAATATTATGATAATTTCAACTTGGTAACGAGGGTCTGATGATGGAGTCAGGAGGAGGACAGTGGAACTCTTCAACCGTTACTAGTAACCCCCTCGAGTTTGGGCTCATATGGTTGGTTTGGACGAGTGTTCCATACTTCTACCAATACACTTGGTGACGAGGGTCTGATGATGGAGTCAGGAGGTGGACAGTGGAACTCTTCAACCGTTACTAGTAACCCCCTCGAGTTTGGGCTCATATGGTTGGTTTGGAAGAGTGTCCCATACTTCTACCAATACACTTGGTGACGAGGGTCTGATGATGGAGTCAGGAGGTGTACAGTGGAACTCTTCAACCGTTACTAGTAACCCCCTCAAGTTTGGGCTCATTTGGTTGGTTTGGACGAGTGTTCCATACTTCTACCAATACACATGGTGACGAGGGTCTGATGATGGAGTCAGGAGGTGGACAGTGGAACTCTTCAACCGTTACTAGTAACCCCCTCGAGTTTGGGCTCATTTGGTTAGTTTGGACGAGGGTTCCATACTTCTACCAATACACATGGTGACGAGGGTCTGATGATGGAGTCAGGAGGTGTACAGTGGAACTCTTCAACCGTTACTAGTAACCCCCTCGAGTTTGGGCTCATTTGGTTGGTTTGGACGAGTGTCCCATACTTCTACCAATACACTTGGTGACGAGGGTCTGATGATGGAGTCAGGAGGTGTACAGTGGAACTCTTCAACCGTTACTAGTAACCCCCTCGAGTTTGGGCTCATTTGGCTGGTTTGGACGAGTGTCCCATACTTCTAATAATACACTTGGTGACGAGAGTCTGATGATGGAGTCAGGAGGTGGACGGGGAACTCTTCAGCCGTTACTAGTAACCCCCTCAAGTTTGGGCTCATATGGTTGGTTTGGACAAGTGTCCCATACTACTACCAATACACTTGGTTACGAGGGTCTGATGATGGAGTCAGGAGGTGTACAGTGGAACTCTTCAACCGTTACTAGTAACCCCCTCGAGTTTGGACTCATTTGATTGGTTTGGACGAGTGTCCCATAGTTCTACCAATATACTTGGTGACGAGGGTCTGATGATGGAGTCAGGAGGTGTACAGTGGAACTCTTCAACCGTTACTAGTAACCCCCTCAAGTTTGGGCTCATTTGGTTGGTTTGGACGAGTGTCCCATACTTCTAACCAATACACTTGGTGACGAGGGTCTGATGATGGAGGCAGGAGGTGTACAGTGGAACTCTTGCACCGTTACTATTAACCCCCTCGAGTTTGGGCTCATATGGTTGGTTTGGACGAGTGTCCCATACTTCTACCAATACACTTGATGACGAGGGTCTGATGATGGAGTCAGGAGGTGTACAGTGGAACTCTTCAACCGTTACTAGTAACCCCCTCGAGTTTGGGCTCATTTGGTTGGTTTGGACGAGTGTCCCATTCTTCTACCATTACACTTGGTGAGGAGGGTCTGATGATGGAGTCAGGAGGTGTACAGCGGAACTCTTCAACGGTTACTAGTAACCCCCTCGAGTTTGGGCTCATATGGTTGGTTTGGACGAGTGTCCCTTACTTTTACCAATACACTTGGCGACGAGGGTCTGATGATGGAGTCAGGAGGTGTACAGTGGAACTCTTCAACCGTTACTATTAACCCCCTCGAGTTTGGGCTCATTTGGTTTGTTTGGACGAGTGTCCCATACTTGTCGAACGCAAAAGTATGAAACAGACATACCATCTGTTCAAATTGATTTTGAAAGAGACCGCGGACACCTTATCCATCCTAAAGCCGTACAGTTTCCAGCAAAGATTAATTATGGAACAGCTGAGAGACGGATGTTACCGATAATTTTGTCATGGGCCTTCACTGTTCATAAAATGCAGGGCAGTACTGTTGACCGTGCTGTCGTGTATTTGGGCTCCAGACTATTTGAGGAGGGTCAAGCGTATGTTGCATTGAGTCGCGTAAAGTCTTTAGAAGGGTTATGTATTGAGGAGCTTGATTGTGAGTAATTGACAGGTAAGAAACCGAGTAACAAAGATGCAATGAGAGAGTTGGAAAGGATGACGAGTTTACGTAATGAATGATACGAGCCAAAAATCAAACTAAAAACGAGTAAATAAAAAAATAGGTAAAAAAACTTTTAAGTTAAACGGTTTTATTAAAAAGGAAAAACTAGAAAAAAAACAGCTGTACAAAAAACTATAAAATAATAAGGACACAAGCCTGGGCCTTCTTAAGATTTTACGTCTGGGTAAGAAATCGTGCAATACTAGCGTGCTGTCTTCTCATGTCGGATGCCAAAGGGCACATTGTGTCGCTGCGTCAGCGGAATAAGTAATAAATTGAGACTTTTAACAGACTAATATAAAAACGTGGGGCGTATAATATGCGTAATAAATAACATGCGCCCCACGTTTTTATATTAGTCTGTTAAAAGTCTCAAATTATTACTTATTCCGCTGACGCAGCGACACAATGTGCCCTTTGGCATCCGACATGAGAAGACAGCACGCTAGTATTGCACGATTTCTTACCCAGACGTAAAATCTTAAGAAGGCCCAGGCTTGTGTCCTTATTATTTTATAGTTTTTTGTACAGCTGTTTTTTTTCTAGTTTTTCCTTTTTAATAAAACCGTTTAACTTAAAAGTTTTTTTACCTATTTTTTTCTGACCAAAACTGTACAATTTCGCCATATGTCGCATACCGAAATAAGCGCATTGAAACGAACTATCGAATGCCGAACTACGTTTACGGGTACAATCTTAGTCCAGTGTGACCAGATTCAGTATTTTAATACTTTTTCAGTATATTTTGATGATTTTTTTGACCATCATATTACTGAAAGTTAGTATTTTTTGGTAATATTTAGCATAAAATTACATTTTCATGGTAAACGCTGGACGCAATCGTCCCCATGAACTTCGCTTCTATCTCCGTCGCGAACATCGGCATTATGAGAGGGAATTTCCCCAAAATTGTTTCACTTTGTGTGGTCATAGAGCAACAAGGTAGGTAGTAGGGTAGGTTCCCGATCCTTTGTTATCGATTATAGATTAAAGAGCCTGATCCTAAACTTGATCGCAAAGTAAGTCATTGGTTACAATCCTCAAGTATTGGCTCACCCCTTTCTTGTGAGCAATTTTGAGTGGAAGTTGAAAAATTTTCTAACAGTGATGGCACTTTAAAATATAAAAATATAGCTAGTTTAGTAAATCTTTGTTATGTATACCCGTGTCGAATGCTGCATGTGAGCGCATACTCTCACAGATTAATTTAATAAAAACGGTTTTATTAAAAATAAAAAACTAGAAAAAAAAAACAGCTGAAAAAAAAACTAGAAAATAATAAGTACACAAGCCTGGGCCTTCGTAAGATTTTACGTCTGGGTAAGAAATCGTGCAATACTAGCGTGCTGTCTTCTCAAGTCGGATGCCAAAGGGCACATTGTGTCGCTGCGTCGTCAGCGGAATAAGTAATAAATTGAGACTTTTAACAGACTAATATAAAAACGTGGGGCGTATAATATGCATAATAACATGCGCCCCACGTTTTTATATTAGTCTGTTAAAAGTCTCAATTTATTACTTATTCCACTGACGCAGCGACACAATGTGCCCTTTGGCATCCAACATGAGAAGACAGCACGCTAGTATTGCACGATTTCTTACCCAGACGTAAAATCTTAAGAAGGCCCAGGCTTGTGTACTTATTATTTTCTAGTTTTTTGTACAGCTGTTTTTTTTCTAGTTTTTTATTTTTAATAAAACCGTTTAACTTAAAAGTTTTTTTACCTATTTTTTATTTACTCGTTTTTAGTTTGATTTTTGGCTCGTATCATTCATTAAGTAAACTCGTCATCCTTTCCAACTCTCTCAATGCATCTTTGTTACTCGGTTTCCTACCTGTCAATTACTCACAATCAAGCTCCTCAATACATAACCCTTCTAAAAACTTTACGCGACTCAATGCAACATACGCTTGACCCTCCTCAAATAGTCTGGAGCCCAAATACACGACAGCACGGTCAACAGTACTGCCCTGCATTTTATGGACAGTGGAGGCCCATGAAAAAATTATCGGTAACATCCGTCTCTCAGCTGTTCCATAATTAAACTTTGCTGGAAACTGTATGGCTTTAGGGTGGATAAGGTGTCCACCGTCTCTTTCAAAATCAATTTGAACAGATGGTATGCCTGTTTCATACTTTTGCGTTCGACAAGTATGGGACACTCGTCCAAACCAACCCTATGAGCCCAAACTCGAGGGGGTTACTAGTAACGGTTGAAGAATTCCACTGTACACCTCCTGACTCCATCATCAGACCCTCGTCACAAAGTGTATTGGTAAAAGTAAGGGACACTCGTCCGAACCAACCCTATGAGCCCAAACTCGAGGGGGTTACTAGTAACGGTTGAAGAGTTCCACTGTACACCTCCTGACTCCATCATCAGACCCTCGTCACCAAGTGTATTGGTAGAAGTATGGGACACTCGTCCAAACCAACCAAATGAGCCCAAACTCGAGGGGGTTACTAGTAACGGTTGAAGAGTTCCACTGTATACCTCCTGACTCCATCATCAGACCCTCGTTACCAAGTATATTGGTAGAACTATGGGACACTCGCCCAAACCAACCAAATGAGCCCAAACTCGAGGGGGTTACTAGTAACGGTTAAAGAGTTCCACTGTACACCTCCTGACTCCATCATCAGACTCTCGTCACCAAGTGTATTGGTAGAAGTATAGGACACTAGTTCAAACAAACCAAATGAGCCCATACTCGAGGGGGTTACTAGTAACGGTTGAAGAGTTCCACTGTACACCTCCTGACTCCATCATCAGACCCTCGTTACCAAGTGTATTGGTAAAAGTAAGGGACACTCGTCCAAACCAACCCTATGAGCCCAAACTCGAGGGGGTTACTAGTAACGGTTGAAGAGTTCCACTGTACACCTCCTGACTCCATCATCAGACCCTCGTCACCAAGTGTATTGGTAGAAGTAAGGGACACTCGTCCAAACCAACCATATGAGCCCAAACTCGAGGGTTTACTAGTAACCGTTGAAGAGTTCCACTGTACACCTCCTGACTCCATCATCAGACCCTCGTCACCAAGTGTATTGGTAGAAGTATGGGGCACTCGTCCAAACCAACCAAATGAGCCCAAACTCGAGGGGGTTACTAGTAACGGTTGAAGAGTTCCACTGTACACCTCCTGACTCCATCATCAGACCCTCGTCATCAAGTGTATTGGTAGAAGTATGGGACACAACAACACCAACCATATAAGCCCAAACTCGAGGGGGTTACTAGTAACGGTTGAAGAGTTCCACTGTCCACCTCCTGACTCCAACATGAGACCCTCGTCACCAAGTGTATTGGTAGAAGTATGGAACACTCGTCCAAACTAACCAAATGAGCCCATACTCGAGGGGGTTACTAGTAACGGTTGAAGAGTTCCACTGTACACCTCCTGATTCCATCATCAGACCCTCGTCACCAAGTGTATTGGTAGAAGTATGGGACACTCGTCCAAACCAACCAAATGAGCCCAAACTTGAGGGGGTTACTAGTAACGGTTGAAGAGTTCCACTGTACACCTCCTGACTCCATCATCAGACCCTCGTCACCAAGTGTATTGGTAGAACTATGGGACACTCGTCCAAACCAACCAAATGAGCCCAAACTCGAGGGGATTACTAGTAACGGTTGAAGAGTTCCACTGTACACCTCCTGACTCCATCATCAGACTCTCGTCACCAAGTGTATTGGTAGAAGTATAGGACACTCGTTCAAACAAACCAAATGAGCCTATACTCGAGGGGGTTACTAGTAACGGTTGAAGAGTTCCACTGTACACCTCCTGATTCCATCATCAGACCCTCGTCACCAAGTGTATTGGTAGAAGTATGGGACACTCGTCCAAACCAACCAAATGAGCCCAAACTCGAGGGGGTTACTAGTAACGGTTGAAGAGTTCCACTGTACACCTCCTGACTCCATCATCAGACCCTCGTCACCAAGTGTATTGGTAGAACTATGGGACACTCTTCCAAACCAACCATATGAGCCCAAACTCGAGGGGGTTACTAGTAACGGTTGAAGAGTTCCACTGTCCACCTCCTGACTCCATCATCAGACCCTCGTTACCAAGTGTATTGGTAGAACTATGGGACACTCTTCCAAACCAACCATATGAGCCCAAACTCGAGGGGGTTACTAGTAACGGTTGAAGAGTTCCACTGTCCACCTCCTGACTCCATCATCAGACCCTCGTCACCAAGTGTATTGGTAGAAGTATGGAACACTCGTCCAAACCAACCATATGAGCCCAAACTCGAGGGGGTTACTAGTAACGGTTGAAGAGTTCCACTGTCCTCCTCCTGACTCCATCATCAGACCCTCGTTACCAAGTTGAAATTATCATAATATTGTATTGTCACGAGAACTCAATATGTGTGCAAAGTTTCATAAAAATCGGTTCAGTAGAAGTAGTTGAAAAAGTTGTCGCAAAATTTGAAACAAAGATAGTAACAAACAAACAAACAAACAAACAAATATACGGAGTCAAGCTAAATAAAATATAAAACCGTTTAATAAAAACCGAGCGAAGAAACATATTTAACAATAAAAATGTATCAGTAGTTTTAAAAACAAAGCAAGGGATTAAAGATGAAGGATGTTGTTTAAATTCTAATCCTTCGAAAATAATGTTGAAGTAAAATTCGAACATTTATAATGATGATGATGAATAAAACATTTTATGAAAATCAGTATTTTTAATGGTATATTTGACCTGTCATAGAAAGTATATTTTAGTATTTTTTCAAGGTGGCAACGGTATTTTCGTAAAATTTAATCTGGTCAAACTGTCTTAGTCTATTCCAGCGTCAGTGGAAATGTCAGCTGCCAAAAGTGACATTTTATATTCTAGTGGGGATTTAATGCAATAATTTCATGGGAACCTTGCAAATCTTCAACAAAGGATGTTACTTGGCACAGGTGTACCTAGGGGTGTTCTGAGCTGATTTAGGCCTGGAGCCACGAGGAGCCACCGTGCAGGGGGGCAGGGAGGGGGGGGGGGGGGGGGTGGTAAAAATGCATCCGCCGCCCCTCACTCCGAGCTTGATATCTGCATACATTAAGCAACTTGACCAAGTTTGGTAGCGTTTTCGTAATTATACGAAATCGTCGCCCTAAGTAGCTCTTGTTTTGGGTATACGCCATTTATCAAATTTTACAGGAAACTGTTTTTTCTGTTTTAAAAATAAAACATTCATCCTTTTTGTGTCAAAATTTAACAGTATGTAGAAGAAATACCCCTATAGTGGATAGCACTCTTTTTTTATTTATATACACTAAAACAAATCAATTAAAATTACTAACATTTGGATATGCCACAAAGTTGCGAAAAGTCCGTTAACTTTTATGGATATGCCCCAAGACAACGTGGATATGATATTTCATGAGTAGCATTCTGTCAGTTCTTGTTTTTGGCACGTCCCAGTTTACACACACAGGATGTTTTTGTTTTTATTACGCCTAAAGAAATTTTTACAAATTGTTTGAGTTAGATTGGTAGTATTCATGCATCGATCATGAAAGATTGAATAACATTAATGTAGGTATGTACTACTTCTTACATAGGTATATAAACTTACATATAATTTTTAAATGTAATATGATATTGTAGCTACACCGCGCAAAGTAGGTATACAATAATATAATTTTTTTAAATGTAATGCGTTCAATTTGAATTTGATACACATCCTGACGACGAAAAAGACGCAGCCTGTATAACGGCCAGCTGTTTTAGGTTAGTTTAATAAATTGTAGATAAATCTAATTTCCGTCGCGTATCTTCTTCCAAGTGTGTTGCCTCCTGGTTCAGGAGTAACTTCGATGTCCATGATGTCGATTTTCAGACGAAAATCAGCAAAAACCTTTGCAAACTATTCAAAAACACGAAGGAAAAACGGTTCGCGTTGTAAATTCCACTGACAAAGATAGACAATATGGCGTCTACTGAGATGACGTAAGCAAAATCCCTGCGCTCTGATTGGCGAGAACATGGAGATGCCCAAATTAAGAATTCAATAAATATAAATTCGGTAAATTTTTGGATATGCCAAAATTAAGAACTAAACGTTTTCTTCACATGTTGGATATGGATTCTGAAAAAAGTACTTTACTGTTTACAAAATAAGATATTTTTTGTCTATCGGATGCGTAATTTTTTTTTTTCAATGTTTCTACATTCATAACTCAATTTCGTAAAAAATGGTCTATGCCCAAAACAAGAACTAGAGCGACGAATTTGCACTCATCCATATAAAAAAATTGAGTTCTAGGCAAAAATTTAAAAAAATATATTGAATTTTTTTTTTTAATCTTAGCTCACAGCTATTCTATAAGATTATGCTTTAAAAAAATATGTTTGAATAGCCCTGTTATTCTAGAGTATGCAAGTATACATTTTATTACTTATAACAGCGTAGAAAAAAAAATTCTGTCGCGCGACGGAGCTGCACATTAAGAGCGGTACTAGCAGCTGTTAAGCTAGAGTTCATATTTAGGATATAATTAGGTATTTCATTAGTTGTATATGACTTTAAGTACTTGTAGACGTTATATTGTATTAATTTAAAAACACAAAATGAATCTATTTATAAAACGTCAATTTCTATAAAAATTTAAAGATAGTCAAATTGATAGTTCCAGTTACCATAATTACTCGCAATGCAAGGCTTTATAAATTTAAGATAAATTTATTTATCAGCTTTAATAATGAAATTTTTATTAATTTATTTTGGAGAAACATACAGTTTAATTATGTACATAATTATGTGGAAAAAAAATTATGTGGAACTAATGAAATTTATTTAAAAAATAAGGGCACTTTATTAAAAATTGCCGCCGCAGCCACATAGCTCGGTGCACCTCAACTTTCGTTTCGTGAAGTTGAATCATACTGCGCATAATTGTTTGCATCTGCTCCTAATTAATTAATAATTACAGGCAAGCAGCGCCTGCCGCGCCGGTAGACTGGTCCATAATAGCTCACATAAGCCATTGTGCTTTGTCCAACCCTAATAAGCAGGACTTGTGAGGTCTTGGTTGGGTGGTAAAATTTGACCCCACACATATCCTCCCTGATATATTGCCCGAAGAATATGTAGCAGCAAATAGCACAGAACAAGGAACCTCGATTCATTTTTGGTCACGAAAATCAGGCTACTCCTCCATCATTATCAGCCATGGGAAAAATACGATCAGAAACCAAATCAGACCTTTTTAAATGCCAAACCAACTTTTGTGACACAGATACAGAGTCGAGTTCACCAAAAGTGTCGGCCAAAGTTTTATATGGATCTGCTTTGGTTCACATGCTATCCTGGACACAGCAAAACCTTTCTTCAGTATGCTGACACAGTATTTGACACAGAGAACTTACCACTGTCTCACGATTATTAGGACCGGTATGACACAGGCAGTCTAAAAAAATGCGACGAGAGATAAATGTGGCTCTGGACAAAGAAGACGAGTCACCTCCAATACAAACATTCTCAAGGGTTGGCCAAATTTTCTCAGGGATTAATACAAATAAAGAGGAATTGTTCTATTTCTTGGCTATCGTGAGACAGTGGTAAGTTTTCTGTGTGTCAGCATACTGAAGAAAGGTTTTTGCTGTGTCCAGGACTTAGCATGTTGACCAAAGCAGATCCATCTAAAACTTTGGCCGAAACTGGGTGGTGAACTCGCCTCTGTAGCTGTATCACAAAGGTTGGTTTGGCATTTCAAAAGGTCTAATTTGGTTCCTGATCTTATTTTTCCCATGGCTGACAATGATGGAGGAGTAGCCTGATTTTCGTGAGCAAAAATGAATCTAGGTTCCTTGTTCTGTGCTCGCACGTAGCTATGTATAATTTGCTGCTACATATTCTTCGGGCAATATATCAGGGAGGATATGTGTGGGGTCAAATTTTAACACCCAACCAAGACCTGCCAAGTCCTGTTGATTAGGGTTGGACAAAGCACAATTGCTTAAGTGAGCCCATATGGACCAGTCTACCGGCGGCAGGCGCTGCTTGCCTGTAATTAATTAGAAGCAGATGCAAACAAATATGCGCAGGACGATGCAACTGCACGAACGAAAGTTGAGGTGCACCAAGCTATGTGGCTGCGGCGGCAATTTTTAATAAAGTGTTCTTATTTTTAAAATTTATTTCGTTATTAAAGCTCATAAATAAATTTATTTTAAATTTATAAACCTTGCATTGCACGTAATAATGGTAACTGGAACTATCAATTTGACTATCTTTAAATGTTTATAGAAATTATGCCGAATATCCTAACAAATACATAGGAAAGCTTTATTAAGTATTCATATGAACACACAACATTAACAAAAATAATTAAATGTACACCTAAAAATAACTAAATTAACTATAAAAATAAATCTATCTATAAATAAAAATAGTTGTCCATAGGGACCATAAGCATGGTCCCCATGACGGAAGTGGCGTTCCCCCTCTGGATCGCCAGGCTGATCCGCTGGTTGAAATACGCCCTGGGCAAATTGAAATTAAATTTTTCTAAATAGATTCATTTTGTGTTTTTAAATTAATATAATATAACGTCTACAAGTACTTAAAGTCATACACAACTAATGAAATAGTGGGGGTTGGGTTGTTTGCGTGGGTTGGGTGGGTCCGTTGTCTTTACTTGTTACTTGTCTTATCCTGATTGTCGGGATACAAAAGCGTGAGTTATGTATGTATGTATGTATGTACAACTAATGAAATACCGACTTATATTCAAAATACGAACTCTAGCTTAACAGCACGCAGCTCCGCCGCGCGACAGAAAACAATTTTTCTACGCACCTATAAGTTAAGTATAGTAATAAAGTTTATACCTGCATACTCTAGAATAACAGGGCTACTCAAACATATTTTTTTCCTAAAGCATAACCTTATAGTATAGCAGTGAGCTAAGATTTAAAAAAAATTTAAAAATATTTTTTTAAATTTTTGCTTAGAACTCAATTTTTTTATATGGACGAGTGCAAATTTTGTTCCACAAAGTGATTCCCCGTCCTCGAATGCTACCAAATTTGGTCAAGTTGCTTAATGTATGCAGATATCAAGCTCGGAGTGAGGGGCGGCGGATGCATTTTTACCCCCCCCCCCCCCCCCCCCCCCCCCCTCCCCTGCCCCCCTGCACGGTGGCTCCTCGTGGCTCCAGGGCTAAATCAGCTCAGAACACCCCTAGGTACACCTGTGCCAAGTGGCATCCTTTGTTGAAGATTTGTAAGGTGGGTCGCATTAACATCCCCACTATTCTGTCAACTTCAATATTTATTTTCTGTGTGAAGGTGATTATGTTGCCCAGTCGTGTCTGAGAATAGTTATTAGTAAGTTTAAACAAGAAATGATACCAGTATTCAGTGTTTTGGTAGAAAAGTGGTAGAATTAGATAATGAACTAGCGGCGCGCAAAAGGCGCGCAATAAGTGGCGCGCGCGCTCCATCTGGGAGCCAACGGTCGTCGACGAAAAGTGGAGCGCGCGCTCCATGTGGGAGATTTAGGGTATGTTTACAGGGTTCCGTATCCGGTACGGGACCCTATTACTAAGCCTACGCCGTCTGTCTGTCTGTCTGTCTGTCCGTCCGTCCGTCCGTCCGTCCGACCGTCTGTCCGAGAGGGCTGTATCTCCCGAACCGTAATAGGTAGCCCGTTGAAATTAGAATATGTGTTATTTATTAAGGACGATATAATAACAAATAATAAAAATTAAAAAGTAAAGTAAACTAAAAAGTGTATGCGCGCGCGCCATCTACCGAAAAAAGTATGAAGCATTTTAACTAATCATGAACTTTAACTAATATGAAGCATTTCATAAACACACCATAGATGGCGTGAGTGGCGCTGACCATGACATGGCGATACGGAACCCTCGGTGCGCGAGTTCGACTCGCACTTGGCCGGTTTTTTATGGAAACTGATAACGTTGGCTACATCACCTACAACATCCGCGATGTCACCTTGGTGAGCTAGGTGCCTATTCGGCGCTTCCCTTCGGTCGTGCCGGCTACACTGAACTGGACGGAAAACACGACCTATTTTTTCGACCAGCCTTTCATTCGGTGCAGAGGAACCAACCCGGGCGGGTTACACCCTTCCGCCAATTAGTAACGTAAAAAATCACCAAAAAAAAAACCAGCCAAGTGCGAGTTGAACTCGCGCACCTATGTTTTCTTACGTAAAATAAAAACTAAGTGTTTTAATGCAATATCTAACATAAAAATCACTAAAAAAAATAAAGTTTAAAAAAATTTAACCCGACTATTGAAAAAAGTAACTATAATTAAAAAAACTGTAAGAAAAGTTTCAAAACCTTTACCATAAATAAAATAAACTAAAAAGTAAGAAACAAGATATTTAGGTACGAGGCTACGGCGCACAGTGCAGCGTCCCGAAGAAAAGTCCGGACGTTTGACATTTTCTCAAATGTCCCAGAATCCAAAAAAAAATTACTATCGCCCATTCTACAGGATCATAGCTATAACAATGAATAGCTTTTATTTTTTTCACCATACTCTAACATTTTTTAATTTAATCCGGAAAATACCTCTGCCAGGAAATTTCAATGTATTGCATTAAATACGGTGAAATGTATTATTTTCTGTCGCCTTTCTTATTTAATATTTATTACTTTTGGGTAATAATGGGTTCAAATGGTATATCATAGAATATATAAATTTAAGCATATGGCCATTTTACTAAATAACGTAATTTTTATAGACTAGTTTTAGAGAATCGATAAAATAATCTGAAGTGAAATATTTAAACATCAAGAAAGTAAAAAGTCCAAAACGGTCCAAGAAATGATTATTGCTGCGTTATAGATTAGCTATTGGACTTTAGCCAGTATGAAAATGGTAGCCATATGCAGCCATATCTTATATACTTTTTATGTTTGTTTACGATCGCGCCTAGCCGCGCCTGACGCTCAAAACGGCCGCTCTTTGTTTTGGTGACACATCACATCACAGTATTGTATTTTTATGGTGTTATACTGTTCTTATAACAACATCACAATGAGCACTATTACATACGTCTAATAAAATAACTTATTGGGGGTCGAGTATTTTAAAATATATATTTTAACGAGTCACCTTTAATTCTAATTTACTTTGATATTAGTTTATTAAGATCTCACAGTAGAAATTATTTTATACATCATGCACTATATCTTTATACATAATAGGTATATAGCATAATATGTATACTTAGCCGGTACTATAGTACCTTTATTTTTTGTGGTTTAAGAGATGAAACATAATTTAGTATAAAAGTGAAGAACTGGAACAATATTTTATTATTTTGTTTTAACACGACTACGTGCATACTGAAGCCATGTATCTACTGCAGCGAACCATTGATTTTTACGTTTTATTACGAGACAATTCTTTACCATTAAAATAATATATAATATATTATTGACTCAAAAAGTGCTGGAAGTAATTGGAGAATCGTTTACATCCGGAGAACGAGCGACGATCAAGACTTGGCAGAATGTGCACCTGAAGTAAATAGAGTTTAGAATAGTACATAATTAATTAAGGTACTTATCTTGTCTAATTTCTCATAATAAATAAAAAAAAAATCAATGTTTCGCTGCAGTAGATCCATGACATATCATTATCACGAATGTATTTTCTCTAGTTTATTTATAAACGTAGTTCCTTATTTCATTTATTTTTTCTTTACTTTTTAATAAAAAAATATAAATATGTAGATTTAATTTTAGTACTAATTTAATTTCGAAAGTTTAATTATAATTTTGTTTAATTAATTTTCTAGTTATGATTATGACTACTCTTGTTTTTAATTGAAAATATACATATTTAAATATACTATCGATGTTATGAATTCATATATATCATCAATATCACCGTCAGCTCGGCAGCATTATCTGTCCGCGGTCACTGATGGATGAACATAGGCTTCTCCCTAAGCATGCGATCTTTTATGCAAACTTAATATAAATACATAATAGAAAACTGTTGTAAAACTAAATAAAAAGCATTTAAATTTCTTTATTTTAATTTTTAACCTTTCCTGAATAAATAAAATAAATACCTGGAAACACAAAAAAAAAATCTTACACACAGTGCATATTTTGAATTTCAAATTAAAATAACTATAAATACTATTGCTGGATTTTTTTCAAATTTACAGAATTAGTAGCTAAACTATTCAAGATTATTCATGCAAAATTTCAGAGCATTATCTTGAAAAGTTTCGGAGAAATCAAGCGATGTCCTCAAAATCGTATTTTGGTTGCACTGTGCGGCGTAGGCTTAAATATTATATTAAATATAATTCCGTACGGGATACGGAAACCTAAAGAAAAGTATTTTCGTATATTTAAAGTTAAGTAGATAATTTTTTTTTATAGCTGACAACGCACGACTACGGCATTTCAATTTAATTATAACGTTATTATTGTGAAACTGCCAGAAGACTTCAATGAAACTAAATAAACAGGAAAATCAAAAGACCGCTCTTACTCAATAAGACGATGATAGCAACGTCCGAAGGGAAGCACTGACATGGCACCTAAATATCTTGTTTCTTACTTTTTAGTTTATTTTATTTATGGTAAAGGTTTTGAAACTTTTCTTACAGTTTTTTTTATTATAGGTAGTTACTTTTTTCAATAGTCGGGTTACAGTTTTTTAAACTTTATTTTTTATTTCATTCCTTTTAGTAATATTACATAAATAAACCTTCTCGAAGACAGTAAGTAACTATGGGCGAGGCCGAAGGCCGAGCTGTGTTCAGGAAGACGAAAAACTTCTCGAACACAGTAAGTAACTGTGCGCGAGGCCGAAGGCCGAGCTGCATTCAAGAAGACGAGCAAGAAGAGCTCTGAATACGAATCCGTTGTCAAAATTTTAAAAAGTGGCCGCCATTTTGAACTTTTTAGTTACTGGACCGATTGCTTTCAAAATCGATATCTGGGTGTCTGTGTGGGCTCTGAATACGAATCTGTAGTCAAAATTAAAAAAAGTGGCCACCATTTTGAACTTTTTAGTTACTGGACCGATTGCTTTCAAAATCGATATCTGGGTGTCTGCGTGGGCTCTGAATACGAATTCGTATTCAGGGTGAATACGAAAAAAAGCGTACTGACCGCGCCCAAGTGTCCTTATGATCACGACCGACCCCGCCACTGAGCTACCGACGCTGATAAAAATGTATACTTATTCAATATTTGAGCAATAAAGAGTGTTTTTTGTTTTTTTTTTATGGAAACTGACATGGTTGGTTACATCATCTACAACATCCGTGATGTTAGCCCATAACACCGAGTGAACTTGGTGCCACGTCAGTGGTTCCCTTCGGTCGTGCCGGCTGCACTGAACTGGACGGAAAACACAAACTATTTACATAGCCGCCGTTTCGACCGACCTTTCATTCAGTGTGGTGGTACCAATCCGGGCGGGTTAAACCCTACCACCTAGTAATATAAGAAGGGAGTCATATCTCTTAGTCGCGTTTTAAGTAATTATTACACTATACGTGTAAAGAGTGTAATTCTAGTGCTGCCAAACTAGTTTACCTGCAACGTCGCAAAAGGCTCGATGGGCGTGCACACTGCACACATGGTCGGCAGCGCAGGGGTTGCGGGAGCAGGGGTCTATGCATCGCCCTTTGAAACACGATAGCAGCAGGGCGCATTCCTCGCTGGTGGCGCACTCCGCTGCCATACATAACATATCCTCTCTTAGCCGCGCCGCCACACTACGATGGTCTATGGGACGCTTGGTCACAAAACTCGAAATAACCGAGGAAATAACAAACATGCACCGATGACTTCGCGGCCTGGGGAGAGGGTTGTTAGATAGCCGGGCCACCTCCCACCACTTATCAATTTTATTGGCCTATATCGCGCCAGTTTTTAGACAGTTATTTAGTACCGTGTGGGGCCGGTACTTAAAAAGAATAGCCCCACTGCATCTCTCCCCGTGCATGTCGTAAGAGGCAACTAAGGGATAAGGACAAGATACTGCGCTAAAGGGCGACAGGCTAGCCACTTCTCCTTGGCGCAGTCCTTCCACCTAGTCATGGAGCAGGTGGGTCCTTCGTGCATTACTTGCTGCTTGATAGTTGTCTTGTCCGTATACTGTGCTAAACGTGGTGGTCGGTGCTGTGCTGTAATTTGCCAGAGTCCTTATAGCACAGCACCGATTACTCTGCTTACCCTGATTGTCGGGATACAGCGTGTGTTATGTATTTTTAGACAGTCGCCACTTGTAAGTGCAACTCGTTGTGTGCGTCACAAGGCTGTTAAAAAATTAGTTCGCGTTTTAAGTTTACATTTTTTTATTGTACGATATTGATAAGAGTTGTTGTTGTTGTTGTTGTTTTGGTTTGGGGTTGGCTCTAGGCCTGCAAACTAATCCCGCTTGGTTGGGGACCTTCGTGCAAAACCCCGCAGTCTCCAGCTACCCCAGCCAACCTATGTCTTCCATGGAAGCCACAAGTCGACCGGGGTGTCTGCAGGCCGCTTATCCCTTAGTCGCCTTTTACGACATGCACGGGGAGAGATGCAGTGGGACTATTCTTATTAAGTACCGACCCCACACAGTACTTGATAAGAGTTTTAACGGACTTTGAAAATAGAGGAAGCAGAAGAAGGTATGCCCATCCAAATTGCATAAAAAAATTATTTATTTACTGATTGATTGTGTGAACAACATGGTGTTACTTTCACCTATCTAAAGTAGCTATGATTTTTCATAAATCTGACATTGACGAGACTAAAAGTTTATGAATTAAATCACGTTAAATAAAATCTTTGATGCGATCTTAGAGAGAGATAAATGAATGTAGTTTCGAGAACAGCTCACAAATTTTCATCGACGTATATGTGCCAAGGCACCTTTAGGTACATATACGAGTATATCGATGCAAATTTTGCGGGTTTTTGCGCAAGTCATACAAATGTATCCAAATTCCATGTCAAGGTACTAGTAGTATTATATTGAAATAATATTAAACTTCTGTTATCACTGTATTAAGTCATTCATTAACGAAAATATTAACAATGTGCCTGGCTATATATTTATTAAATTTGTGTAGTATTTTCAGCCATACCAACTAATTAAATTTAATCTTTCAGCAAGCAGAGCCGCCGACCACAGTATATAAAATACTGATCCATGGGCACTTGATTTTGAAAAGTTCCATTTTACCCATAGGTCAATTCTCCGAGGAGGCTCAGGAGGCGAGAAATAAGCATATAAAACTATTTCAGGAGGGTTACTCTCGAAAATGCTCCAGAGAAAAAACCCTAAGGGATAATTTTAATCATCTCCTGGTCACCTCGGACCCATATGGCGGCGGGCGGCCGAGTGGTTTGAACATCGGCTTCTCATGCGAGAGTTCCGAGGTTCGAATCCGGCATACCTACTCCTGCTGCTTACCGTTCGGAACTCGGAACCGGTGTAAAACTCAATATCCCTTCCCTTGCCCCTTACTAGGCGGTAGGCTAGTAAGTAAATTTCGAGCCTCCGAGAACTACCGAAAAGAAAATACAAAAAAATATCTCCAGAGGTCCTGCAAATGTAGAATGTTGTAGCGAGCACTACTGGAGACTGGAGAGAGTGATACAGATGAAGTATAATTAATATGTAAATATAGATAGACTGCTAGAGGATAGATTACAGATTAAGATAATAATACATAAATGAGGTTATAACTATATTTAAGTGCTTAGATACTTAGATATTATTACATCAAGTTAATTTAATGTCATAAAAATATTTTTAATAAAGGGTGTATACATATTCTGCAGTATTTAATTATGATATAAAACTAAATTCAGTTTCTTGAATAAATGTGAACACACTACAACCAGAAAATAGGTTTTGGTCAAGCGTCCCATAGATAGGCCCCATCTTACAGTTTAAGCCGGCACCGCCGCCGCCGTAGTCGTTGACGACGCCGCCGCCGATATCGATGGGCTCACGGAACGGTTGTATCTGGAAGCGGAAAGCAGACACACTCGGGAAAAGGGGCATTTCATTTCATTTATTAGCATAAATAACCCTTACGAGCCGTGCACATTTTATAACAAATTAGTATAAACTAAACCATTTATAAACAGATACAAACTCTTTGAAACAGTCTTAAAATAATTAAATTGAAGCGGTCAGAAGTAGAAGGGCCCATTTTCAGTGGACATAGGTCCCAATATCGCATAATGGGCCCTTCTTCGACAGACCAAAATATTGAAACTGCTATTTGAGTACTTCCTAGTATGAAAATGGGACTTTCTTCTCACAAAAAGATGGGCCTAGGCTTAATGAATAATAATAAAAAAAAAATACTATTTTCGCTAATAAATAATGAATGGGCCCTTCTACTTCTGACCGCTTCAATTGTAAACAATGTATATTAAAAACTAATAAAATTAACAGCGTCAAAATCACAAATTTAAATTGCAATATCGGTCAATATCAATGTAAATTACAATTAAAATCATTATTATATCACATTTTTTCAAATTAAAAAAATGGGTGTGACGTTTATTCATTCATTATACATTTTAATAATTTTACATATGTAAGACGGGTAATTATTAGCAGGCTAGAGTGATCGATTTTCGCGCCTATTTATCTACTTCGACTGTTAGAAAGCGCAAACGCATATAATAATGTCTCTCTCGCACAGCGTCACACCTCCCTTCCCCGCGCACCCCTTCAGGGCCACGCCATCATCAGACCCTCGTCACCCAGTGTATTGGTAAATGTATGGGACACTCGTCCAAACCCACCAAATGAGTCCAAACTCGAGGGGTTACTAGTAACGGTTGAAGAGTTCCACTACCCACCTCCTGATTCCTTCATCAGACCCTCGTCACCAAGTGTATTAGTAGAAGTATGGGAAACTCGTCCAAACCATCCAAATGAGCTCAAACTCGAGGGGGTTACTAGTAACGGTTGTAGAGTTCCACTACCCACCTCCTGATTCCATCATCAGACCCTCGTCACCAAGTGTATTAATAGAAGTATGGGACACTCGTTCAAACCAACCAAATGAGCCCAAACTCGAGGGGGTATTAATAACGGTTGAAGAGTTCCACTGTCCGCCTCCAGTCTCCATCATCAGACCCTCGTCACCAAGTGTATTGGTGGAAGTATGGGACACTCGTCCAAACCCACCAAATGAGTACCAACCCGGGCGGGTTAAACCCTACCACCTAGTAATATAAGAAGGGAGTTATATCCCTTAGTCGACTTTTACGACATACACGGGGAGAGATGCAGTGGGGATATTCTTTTAAAGTACCGGCCCCACACGGTACATCAGTTTCTCTGGCGTTTTGATAGATGTATTCGTAAATTTCGGCACAATGCAATATTTATACTATTTAAACCGGCCAAGTGCGAGTCGAACTCGCTTGGTTTCTTCTATGGGAACCCCCGTGAATATTTTACTTTTTCTTATTTTTTTTTTATAATTATTATTAAAACGGTTTTATTTAGCTTGACTTCGTATGTTTGTTTCTATCTTTGTTTCAAATCTTGCGACAATTTTTTCAACTACTTCTACCGAACCGATTTTTATGAAACTTTGCACACACATTGATTTCTCGTGACAATACAATATTATGATAATTTCAACTTGGTAACGAGGGTCTGATGATGGAGTCAGGAGGTGGACAGTGGAACTCTTCAACCGTTACTAGTAACCCCCTCGAGTTTGGGCTCATTTGGTTGGTTTGGACGAGTGTCCCATACTTCTACCAATACACTTGGTGACGAGGGTCTGATGATGGAGTCAGGAGGTGTACAGTGGAACTCTTCAACCGTTACTAGTAACCCACTCGAGTTTGGGCTCATATGGTTGGTTTGGACGAGTGTCCCATACTTCTACCAATACACTTGGTGACGAGGGTCTGATGATGGAGTCAGGAGGTGTACAGTGGAACTCTTCAACCGTTACTAGTAACCCCCTCGTGTTTGGGATCATTTGGTTTGTTTGGATGAGTGTCCCATACTTTTACCAATACACTTGGTGACGAGGGTCTGATGATGGAGTCAGGAGGTGTACACTGGAACTCTTCAACCGTTACTAGTAACCCCCTTGAGTTTGGGCTCATTTGGTTTGTTTGGAAGAGTGTCCCATACTTCTACCAATACACTTGGTGACGCAGGGTCTGATGATGGAGTCAGGAGGTGTACAGTGGAACTCTTCAACCGTTACTAGTAACCCCCTCGAGTTTGGGCTCATTTGGTTTGTTTGGACGAGTGTCCCATACTTCTACCAATACACTTGGTGGCGAGGGTCTAATGATGGATTCAAGAGGTGGACAGTGGAACTCTTCAACTGGTACTAGTAACCCTCTCGAATTTGGGCTCATTTTGTTGGTTTGGACGAGTGTCCCATACTTCTACCAACACACTTGGTGACGAGGATCTGATTATGGAGGCAGGAGGTGGACTGTTGAACTTAAATAAAACAAAAATTATGATCAGGATATTTTGAACTTAAATAAAACAAAAATTATGATCAGGATATTTGTTTCAATCCACCCAAGTTAAGGTTTATGTATTTTCCCGAGAACTGTGTGGCGTTAGGGTGGCTAAAAATGATACGTCGTTAGCGATACACCACCCAAGTCAACGTTTGAAACGTGCCGAGGACTGTGGCATTAGGGTGGATAAAATTATACGTCGTTAGCGTTTCAACTTCAAGGCTGGGCACACCTTGTTGTATGAGAGCCTTGCCCCTCTATATGGACCTCTGGGGGGGTCGACTGTTATTAGTCCAGTACTCGTGGGAACAACATGAAAGAAAAAAATTATAAAAAAATCAAACTAAAAACGAGTAAATAAAAAATAGGTAAATAAACTTTTAAGTCAAACGGTTTTATTAAAAAAAAACAGCTGTGCAAAAAACTAGAAAAAAAAATCAGCTATACAAAAACTAGAAAATATTAAGGACACAAACCTGGGCCTTTTTTTTTTATTATTAATTAAACGGTTTTTTAGCTTGACTCCGTATATTTGTTTCTATCTTTGTTTCAAATCTTGCGACAACTTTTTCAACTACTTCTACTGAACCGATTTTTATGAAACTTTGCACACACATTGAGTTCTCGTGACAATACAATATTATGATAAATTCAACTTGGTAACGAGGGTCTGATGATGGAGTCAGGAGGTGGACAGTGGAACTCTTCAACCGTTACTAGTAACCTCCTCGAGTTTGGGCTCTTATGGTTGGTTTGGACGAATGTCCCATACTTCTACCAATACACTTGGTGACAAGGGTCTGATGATGGAGTCAGGAGGTGTACAGTAGAACTCTTCAACCGTTACTAGTGACCCCCTCGAGTTTGGGCTCTTAAGGTTTGTTTGGACGAGTGTCCCATACTTCTACCAATACACTTGGTGACGAGGGTCTGATGATGGAGTCAGGAGGTGTACAGTGGAACTCTTCAACCGTTACTAGTAACCTCCTCGAGTTTGGGCTCATTTGGTTTGTTTGGACGAGTGTCCCGTACTTCTATCAATACACTTGGTGATGAGGGTCTGATGATGGAGTCAGGAGGTGTACAGTGGAACTCTTCAACCGTTACTAGTAACCCCCTCGAGTTTGGGCTCAATTGGTTGGTTTGGACGAGTGTCCCATACTTCTACCAATACACTTGGTGACGAGGGTCTGATGATGGAATCAGGAGGTGTACAGTGGAACTATTCAACCGTTACTAGTAATCCCATCGAGTTTGGGCTCATATGGTTGGTTCTGACGAGTGTCCCATACTTCTATCAAGACACTTGGTGACGAGGGTCTGATGATGGAGTCAGGAGGTGTACAGTGGAACTCTTCAACCGTTACTAGTAACCTCCTCGAGTTTGGGCTCACATGGTTGGTTTGGACGAGTGTCCTATACTTCTACAAAGACACTTGGTGACGAGGGTCTGATGATGGAGTCAGGAGGTGTACAGTGGAACTCTTCAACCGTTACTAGTAACCTCCTCGAGTTTGGGCTCATTTGGTTGGTTTGGACGAGTGTCCCATACTTCTACCAATACACTTGGTGACGCAGGGTCTGATAATGGAGTCAGGAGGTGTACAGTGGAACTCTTCAACCGTTACTAGTAACCCACTCGAGTTTGAGCTCATTTGGTTGGTTTGGACGAGTGTCCCATACTTCTACCAATACACTTGGTCACGCAGGGTCTGATGATGGAGTCAGGAGGTGTACAGTGGAACTCTTCAACCGTTACTAGTAACCCACTCGAGTTTGGGCTCATTTGGTTTGTATGAACGAGTGTCCCATACTTCTACCAATACACTTGGTGACGAGGGTCTGATGATGGAGTCAGGAGGTATACGGTGGAACTCTTCAACCGTTACTAGTAACCCCATCGAGTTTCGGCTCATATGGTTGGTTTGGACGAGTGTCCCATATTTCTACCAAGACACTTGGTGACGATGGTCTGATGATGGAGTCAGGAGGTGTATAGTAGAACTCGTCAACCGTTACTAGTAACCTCCTCGAGTTTGGGCTCATATGGTTGGTTTGGACGAGTGTCCCATACTTCTACCAAGACACTTCGTGATGAGGGTCTGATGATGGAGTCCGGAGGTGTTCAGTGGAACTCTTCAACCGTTACTAGTAACCCCCTCGAGTTTGGGCTCATTTGGTTGGTTTCGACGAGTGTCCCATACTTCTACCAATACACTTGGTGACGCAGGGTCTGATGATGGAGTCAGGAGGTGTACAGTGGAACTCTTCAACCGTTACTAGTACCCCCTCGAGTTTGGGCTCATTTGGTTTGTTTGGACGAGTGTCCCATACTTCTACCAATACACTTGGTGACGAGGGTCTAATGATGGATTCAGGAGGTGTATAGTGGAACTCTTCAACCGTTACTAGTAACCCCCTCGAGTTTGGGCTCATTTGGTTGGTTTGAACGAGTGTCCCATACTTCTACCAATACACTTGGTGACGAGGGTCTGATGATGGAGTCAGGAGGTGTATAGTGGAACTCTTCAACCGTTACTAGTAACCCCCTCGAGTGTGGGCTCATTTGGTTGGTTTGGACGAGTGTCCCATACATCTACCAATACACTTGGTGACGAGGGTCTGATGATGGAATCAGGAGGTGTACAGTGGAACTCTTCAACCGTTACTAGTAACCCCCTCGAGTTTGGGCTCATTTGGTTTGTTTGGACGAGTGTCACATACTTGTCGAACGCAAATGTATGAATGAAACAGACATACCATCTGTTTAAATTGATTTTGAAAGGGACGGCGTACACCTTATCCATTCAAAAGGATTCAGGAAATACACTCGCCGGAAGACAGTTCCACACTCTAGCGGTGCGACAAAGAAACGATTTAGAGAACCGTAGGGCACAGTACCCTAATCACGAGATTCAACCTACTACGCTACCCATGCTACGCCTTGTTCTCCGCATCATTTTGTATGGAGAAACGGAGCAGCGCCTCTAGTGATAGATTTGCGAACTTTGTTTCTCCATACAAAATGATGCGTAGAACACGGCGTAGCGTAGTAGGTTAAATCTCGTGATTAGGGTACAGACTACAGGCCTGGCCGTATAGGCCGCGGCCTAGGGGCGGAAAACTTCAGGGGGCGGCAGATTTCCGAAGGCGCTAAAGAATATTACAAGTAACACTTGCGCTTTGGTGTGTGTAAGCCGTCAAGTTCGTGCGCGATTATGGACGCAATACTCAAGCAAGCCACTTGTGGATATTTTTCGATCTATTAAATGCTAAATATAATTTGGGTAAATAATGGTTTTAATTCCCCATTGCGACTTAGTAATACTCCTATCCTATGTTATTTATGTTTTGCGCGGGCGGCGAAAGTCAAGGGGCCTATACTTAAAACAGTACAAGTCCGAGGGCTGGCCCTCACATGCGCATACGTACCTGATATTTCCCTATTGAGATAGACACGCCACCGCCGTAGAGATGGATAGGTTCAGCGCAAGCGTACGAGTAGCCCCACGACGCGCCTCCGCCGAGAAACATTCGCGACACTTTCTGGTCATCCACGTACAGCATTGCCTCGTCTGCAATCAGCGGAGTTATTGCAAAGCAAAGATTTAATAAATGGATAGATAGGGCAGCCTAGGGGTCTGTACCGTGTGGGGCCGGTACTTTAAAAGAATAGTCCCACTGCATCTCTCCCCGTGTATGTCGTAAAAGGCGACTAAGGGATATGACTCCCTTCTTATATTACTAGGTGGTAGGTAGGGTCTAACCCGCCCGGGTTGGTACACCACCACACTGATTGAAAGGTCGGCCGAAACGGCTATGTAAATAGTTTGTGTTCTCCGTCCACTTCAGTGTGGCCGGCACGACCGAACGGAATCACTGTCGTGGCACCAAGTTCACCCGGTGTTATGGGCTGACATCACGGATGTTGTAGGTGATGTAGCCAACCGTGTCAGTTTCCCTAAAAAAACCCGCAAAAAGAAAATGGGTAATTTTTTTTTTTCAATTCAAATACTGTGGTTTTTTTATTTATTTTTTTTATTGAAAGCGGGACATATGGCGCCGAGCCACCCATAGGAATAAGAATAAGAATAAAGAATAAAATATTTTTATTTACACAAATACACCTTTTACATTGTTCTTACATTAAAATACATTTAATCTTAAGCTAAGTGCAATATGTAAATAGGTAGCGGCTCAGCATATGCCTAGCTAGGTTTGCGCCCAGCTGACGCTGCTTTTCAGCCGCAAACTACCAGAGGTAGTCAAAAAAATAACTATTACGGTTTTATTCGGGTTCAGGCCCAAGCCGCACTGCTCTGCTCTGAATAGGACTTATGACCTCCGAAAGTCCCGAGAACGAGTAAAAATATGACAGAATCTTAGTTTCTTAATTCATTTAAAAAAAGACTGACACCATTTTCTTTTAAAAAGTTCGCTAGTTTACGCCCTTTCCAACGGTATACCAAATGTCATACAAATAATTCACTATGTGGTCAAAATTAGGGACATAGACCAGAATAGAACGACAACACGGGCACTTCGTAACAGGACCACTTACTTATCGGTGGTCGCTTCCCGTACTGAGAGCGTTTTCCGGAGCATTTTCAAATTTAGAACATGTACCGGTCGCGCGGGCACTTTGTTCAATTCTCCAATATTAATGTTTAGACTCTTGCAAATTATCTCTAATTTTGATCACATAGTGAATGATTTGTATAAAATGTGGTATACCTTTGGAAAGGGCGTAAACTAGCAAACTTTTTAAAGAAAACGACGCTCTCAATTGGTGTTGTTTTTTTTTTAATGAATTAAGAAATTAAGATTCTGTCATCTTTTTATTAGTCGTTCTCGGAACTTTGGGAGGTCATAAGTCCTTTTCATGGTAGTAACTTCATCAAATATTTTTTTTACTAAAACAAGGATACATAGTAAAATTCAATAAATTTTATTTTGTGCTGATACAAACACGAACAAAAAAGTTACAAGGGTTTAAAGCTGGGATTTTGGTAATTTTCAAAAATAAAGAAAAAAAAATCGTATCTCGATACCACGTGACACCTGACAAAAGGTATGTTAGGTCAAAACGTTGCAAATGACCCCACTTACCTACAAAAAAAATTTGTCGGCCGATATGCCGAGCATCCTGTATAATAAGAACTTTATCACAGCTCTATTATTATAAGAGTGAGAATGGCTGCTAACCAACTTTAAATCGTTATAGATCCTAAATGGTAATTCGAAATGAAAAATGATAAGAGAAACCTAGAGATCATTTTCAAATACCTATTCAACGATACCCCACTTAACATAGATAGTCAACTTAAATTTTTTTCTTTTTCACAATATGGCACCTAGTTGTCGCCATATTGAATTTTGATTACTGTCATGTCTTTAGTGACACTCGCAAGATTAAGACAAATCGATTGACGTAAGAATCATCAAAATCGGCCCACGCGTTTGGTCTCTAGTGTGCCACAAAGGAACAAACATACATACATACATACATACATACATAGGCTGATAAACACATTACCCTCCTTTGCGTCGCGCAGTCGGGTAAATAAACACATTACCCTCCTTTGCGTCGCGCAGTCGGGTAAAAATGCAACGAATTATTAAGTACACTCTCCGGTAATATGGAAAAGGCTACACCACAATTCTCCACCATGAAAAAAATGGAAATGACCACCGTCCCCCGCCCCTGATACTAGCCCAATCCCCACTCTTGGTGCCAACCCCAGCCCCAACGTTGAACTAGAAACTGATCATCATGCGCGAAACAAACCTACTCTTCTTATCCTCTCTGACTACCATGCGGCAAACTTGTCATACATACTCAACAAGAGAAGACGAGACGACTGCGAAGTAATCAGCGACGTGATCCAGCTGGCACCAACTTCTCGCGTGCTACAGGACATAGAGAGGAAGACGGAGAAATTTACGCGGAGTGACTGTGTGGTAATCATGTGCGGAGGCGGCGACCATGGAGTAGAGAGTATTCCAAATGTAATAAACAACATGAGAGACTCTATAAATAAACTAAAACATACGAATACCGTTATTTGTACTATACCACATTGTACAGATACTGGAATAAATAAATCTGATTATAATAATTTTGTATATAAAATAAATTATGGAATTTTAAAAACATTTAATGATATTAAAGGATTGTATATATTTGATACTAACAAGGATCTGTGTGATAAAGATTATAGAATAAATGGATTCACATTAAATATTGCTGGTAAAGAAAAAATTGTTCAAGGTTTAGACCTTGAACAATTTGATAAGATATAAATAGAAATAAATGAAAAATATTACAATAGCAACAATTATTTTTACAGAACTCTCTATCAGGGTAACATCAGACAGTAAACAAAAACTATAAGAGTAAAAAGACAAATAGCAAATTTAGTATTTTATTTCTGAATGTAAGAAGTATTAGGAATAAAATAGACCAGATAGAATGGTTCATAGATAACTTATTTAATGATAAAAAGGCTTTGCCTGCTCTACTATGCTTCTGCGAAACTTGGCTTGAAAAAAATGAATCTGGTCACCTGTGTATTAATAATTACAACGTTATTTATTTATATATTTATAGTTATTTAGTTATTAGAGTATTGTACAGAGGAAGCGGAACAGTAATATTTGGTAGAGAAGATATAAGTATATATAATAAATTAGATCTTAGCAACTATAGTATTGAAAAGGTCATAGAAGTGGTAGGTTTACAGATAAATGTTGTCTAACAAGTACATAAGCATACTGACTATATATAGATCTACTGCGTCTGTTAATTATGAAACATTTTGTGAGGTGATGAGCAGGATCATAAATGAAAAATATTTAAAACATATAATAATTGTAGGAGATTTCAATATAAATATTAAGGATAAAAAAGCTAAAAGATACAGTAATTTCATTAATTTCATGAAAAGACATCATCTAAAATATATGCTAACTGAACCTACCCTAAAACAAGTAAATCGGCAACAACAATAGATAACATACTAACTAATCTTAACATTAATGAAATGGAAGTAAATACCATAACGTGTGACATATCTGACCATGAAGCTATACTGCTGAGAATAAAAAATGAAAAACCTATGAAACAAAAACGTTTAAAATATGAATATACGTAAACAACTACTCAAATAAAAATAAAGAGATATTTAAAGAACATTTAAATTTGACTAATTGGGATAATATCCTTATCCTTCCTTCCTTACCTATAATAAAATACAACGTCTGCTTTCTGTCTGAGTGTCTGAGTGTCTGAGTGTATGTCTGTCTGTCCGCTTATAACTCGAGAACCACTAAACCGATTTTAATAAAACAAAATTCTACGGATAGCTTGATTCTTCCCATCAACTATAGGCTACTTACTATCACGCTAAATGGTTTATGAGGTTAGCAGTGAAGTGAAATATGAGAGCGGGCGGAGCCGCGGGCACAGCTTGTATTATATAAGATGGAGGATGACACTACCGATAGATTTAACATTTTTTATGATTATATAGGTAAACTAGTTAATACCACTTTCCCGCTTATTAGAAAAAGCTCGTATAAATTAAATAGTAAATGGATAACTAAAGGACTAAGAATATATTGAATGAAACGTCGGTCTAAACGGCTATGTAAATAGTTTGTGTTTTCCGACCAGTTCAGTGTAGCCGGCACGATCAAAGGGGGAAGCACTGACATGGCACCTAGTTCACCCGGTGTTATGGGCTGACATCACGGACGTTGTAGGTGATGTAGCCAACCGAGTCAGTTTCCATAAAAAAAAAATCTTTAAAAAACAAAGTGTGAGCTATTATAGAACTTAAGAGAAAACAACACAGAACGAAGCAAGGAAAATTATAAAAAATATAGAAGTATAATAAATAAATGTATAATACAAGCTAAGAAAATAACTGATAGAGAAGAGATTACTAAATCTAAAAACAAATCAAAAGCTACATGGACTGTAATAAAGAAAAGAACTAACAAAGTCAAAGTTGAAGAAATTTATAACATAATGTTAATAAAAGATAGTAAAAAAATTACTGATCCAAAAACTGTTGCAGAATTACTTAATAACTTTTATGTCAATGTGGGAAAACCTAAAATGTAAATTTTGATGCAGAATACTTAAGTTTATTGAAAAAAATAAAAAATGATACAACAAAATCCTTTTATTTAGAATATCTTACATAAATAGAGGTATTCAAGACAATAAAAAGGTTAAAAAATAGTGCTAGTGCAGGAATTGACGGGTTACGTACAGATATATTAAAAGAAAGTGCAGTAACATTATGCGAACCACTAACTAATGTACCTATTTAATGATTGTATAGCCAAAGGAACATATCCAGATGTATTAAAAGTTGCCAAAATTATACCTGTTTTTAAAAAGGGTAATAAAAATGATGAATCAAACTATAGACCCATATCAATACTGTCCCCGATCACAAAAATATTTGAAAATTTTTTATCAAATAAACTTCTTGATTACCTAGAAAAAAACAATATTTTAACGAGCAAACAGTACGCCTACAGAAAGAATAAATCCACCACTAAGGCTATAAAAGAGTTGATAGGTAATGTAATAGATTACCTAGATTCTAAAACTAAATGTGCTGGTTTGTTTTGTGATCTGAGCAAGGCCTTTGACTGTGTGAGCCACTCCATACTATTAAATAAATTAGAATACTATGGTGTTAGGGGACTGCCTTTGGCATTGCTCAGGTCATACCTGACAAACAGAAAACAATATGTGGAAATTGGTCAGTACACTAAAGAAGGAACTAAAATAAAAATTGCGTCTGAATATAAAACTATCAAGTACGGAGTACCACAAGGTTCAGTTCTAGGACCGCTACTATTCTTAATATTTATTAACGACTTGCCTAATCATCTCACAAAAAGTAATGTATATATATTTGCAGACGATACAAGCTGCATAGTGAGTGGAAACCCTCTTACCATTTGGGAGAGAATATGAAAACGACACTTAAAGAACTATCTGAATGGTTTAATCACAATAATCTAAAACTTAACAAAGATAAAAGCCAATACATTGTTTTTAGAAATAGGAATAATGTGCTAGACAGTGATGACAATATAACAAACTTTCCCCTAGTGATGACGAATGAAGTAACATTCTTAGGAGTTATAGTAGATTGTAATCTCAATTGGAAATCACAATTAGAAAAAATGTGCATTAAACTCACCAATGCGTGTTATGCTTTAAAAACAATAAAAAAAAATTACAAATATTGACACACTAAAGATGGTATACTTTGCTTATATTGAATCCATATTGAGATACGGTATAGAAGTCTGGGGAGCCAGCACTAATGCACAAAAAATACTTTTACTACAAAAGAAATCGATTAGAATTATTACATCTTCCAAATGGGATGCAACTTGTCGACTACTGTTCAAACAATTAGATATACTAACGGTGACAAGTCTATATATATTTATACTGTGTGTAGAAACTTATAAAAACATTAATAATCATGTAAAGCAGGGCGACCAACAAACTAAATATACATTACGAGATAGAAATAAGCTAACATTACCGTCAGTACAAACAAATTTAAAGCAACACAGCTTTGACTACATGTCTATTAAATTGTTCAATAAATTACCTCACAATATAAAGAGCACTGAAACTGTAACAAAATTTGAAAACGAACTAAGGAACTAAGGAAGCAAATAATTTTATATCCTGAAAGAATATTTTGACGATTGATTAAATGAATGTGATGTGTTGTATGTTTTGTGTGGGCTGTTGTTTTTTATATATTTCTTACATTCCTATTACCTAATTTAATCTAATTTTACATTTTTGACAACATTCCTAATTGAATTACTGTAATATTAATTATATTGTGAAATATTATTCTGTATTCAAAACTATTTAAATTTTATTTTATCTCACTTGTTTTAATATTATAATGAATTTTATTTTTACTCTTTAAATTGTATGACTTTAAAGTGAAATATTATTCTGTGTTCAAAACTATTTACATTTTATTTTATCTGACTTGTTTGAATATTATAATGAATTTTTAATGTGAAAAATGTATAAAATGTACTCTAAACCTGACGGTGTTAATAAAGAGAATAAATAAATAAATACTCAAATAACCGAGCTGTCTCTGCATCGCCAGAGTGCGACCTGTACAGACAGACGTACACCCGCGAGACCGTTCCCAGATCCACGTGGACCCAAAGTACTGATAGCTCGGAGTCCTCAAGGCAGCGCAGGCGACGACAGCAAATATCCGCCCTGACAAACAAGCAAACCCCGGCTCGCGAGCGGAAGGCTTCTTCCAGGGTGTAGCCGGGGTAGTGCAGGTAAGAAGTGTCGGCAGGGCGAGATATTTGTGTTTCCGTCAGGAAAATCAAGGCCGGCTTCTTCGTCTCCAGGTGGTGATGGACGGCATTCAGGTTGGCATGCAACCCCCGCACGTTGGTCGAGTCGACGCTGAATAGTGGTGTAGGGGTGTGCACCGCTGATTGAACCTTTTTTTTTCTTTACTTTCGCTGCCATGTTTGTTGTAAGAGGGAGGGAAAGAGCATGAAGGGGTGGCTGTGGTGATTCACGGGCAAAGCGTGGACCCTAGCTTCATCGCTTACTGCTCAGGTTAATGTTGCGCCGACACGGAAGACGGAAGGGCCTCCGGTCCCCCCCGGAAGTGGCCGCCGGAACCCCTACTCTGATCACCAACCGGCACGACGGACCACTCCGGGATTATGCGCCTGTTGACCGGGGCAGCCTCTCGCGTTGGTTAGACGCGATTGGGCCCCTGTACTACCCGGCGGGCGGCCAGCGGGATAACCGTTTCACCGGGTCTCCCTGTCAACCGTGTCGATGCATCACCTCTGAACAGCGAATCCGCGTCGGGATCACTGACCTACTCCTCACCACAGCCAACCCCACCTGCTACTGGGTCCCCGGGAAGTACACCGGAACACAGCGAACTGTTATGACGGTGTAATTGTTTCTCCCGGGGTGTGGTGGCGAACCCAGCCGATCCGAAGATCTCCCACACGCTGATTGCTGTTCATTTGGCACCACCCAGGAGGCACGTGTGACTTAGGGACCGGACCTTGAGGTGTCACGGACGCGAACAGCTCTATCCCCCAAATAATGGTGCGGGCCCCCATATAATCATAAGACACGCCGAATTCCTAGATAACTAATTGCATGGTGTAATAATATTACACCATTTAGTAGCCTCTATTCAAATCTTACCTACATTATTAAAGTAGTAAGTATGTAAAAAACTTTTAAATACAGTATAGTAAAAAAAAAAGTTCTAGAATTTCATTAATCGTTTTCTTTTCAGGTTTTTAGTAATACAAATGTCATTAAAATACGATTTTAGGGTTTCCCAGAAGGGCCCGCACCACAGGTTCAGCCTAGGAGTCTACACACAGAGGCGGCGCAAGGCGTGGGCGACGTGGGCGTCCGCCCACGGCCTCGCGGTCCGAGGGGCCTTGCGCCTCGAAAGTTCATGCAGCTTTGATTCATGAAAAATATTCAGCCAGATCTATTCAAAGAGACCCCGAGTAAACATGTTTAGACATATTCATAGGCAAAATAAAGCCTTTATCAGACACAAGATGGGAAAGCAGGACAGAGACAGTGAGATTGTATTATTGCAATTTGATTATGTTTACTTTCATCGAGGAAAGGTATGCTGACAAAAATGTTTCATTTGATCGGTAGGTATACCGGAAATCCATTTCAACAGTGAACATCCATAAAATCCATCCTCTAGTGCCACCAGAGAGGGCCTCGCAAAATATATCTTGCCCACATCAAATTTAGGTCTTGCCCCGCCACTGGGTCTACAGATTCTAGATTCGGCCCTGGCATAGTCTAACATGGCGCACGCACTCCAGACAATATCACCAATGAAAGGGCCGCATGCGGCTACTTCGCATCAGTCGCAGCGCCACGCGCGTGTTGAGAGGTCGTTCCACAGAACGGAACGGAGCGCGCCGATGCGCGAGTACAGAGCGTTAGCGTTTTGTTAACACGAGGCAGCTTTTGATACGATTCTTAATGACTACTGTACATGAAGTCACACACACTCAGTTATGTCTACTCGGTGACGAACTATTGAGCGCTTTGCTCTATCTATCGATTTAATAATCTTTGTTGCAACGGTAATCCGTACTCTGTGCACCCGGAATCGGGTGTCCTAAATGAGTACGACATATAGAGCAAGTAAGATTAGATTAGGTTAAAGGTTAGAACATAATACGAACGATGAGTGTCGCAAATTCAGTGGTTCCCTTCGCTCGTGCCGGCTACACTGAACTGGACGCAAAACACGAACTATTTACACAGCCGTTTCAACCGACCTTTCATTCATTGCGATGGTACCAACCCGGGCGGGTTAAACCCTAACACCTAGTAAAGTAAGAAGGGGGACCTACAGTTTTACGTGGAATCCGAACCGCGGTCAGCCTCCAACGGTCGAGCGGTCACCCATCCAAGTACTGACCGCGCCCAGGTGTGCTTATGATCACGACCGACAGTCGACCGACCGACCGCACCACTGAGCCACCGAGGCTGACAATGCCATATAAACCTGTGTATAGCTCCTTTCCCTTACCCTTACTAGCTGCATGGTAGGGTTAAACCCGCCTGTCCCGGCACCACCGCACTGAAGGTCGGCCGAGACGATTATGAAAAAAGAGTGTTCGTGTTTTCTTCAGTGTAACCGGGACTACCAAAGGGAAGCACTGACATGACACCTAATTCCCGCAGGAATGAGGGAATAGGCGGTTTTACGGTTGTAGCATAGGTAATAGACCATACAAGGTGGTAGGCTCAAATTGTAGCCAACTGGGTTGGTACCACCGCACTGGATGTAAGATGGCCGCATAGCAACCTCGAGTGTGTTCTCCTCTAGTCCAGTATAGCCAGTAACCCAAAGGGCGGAAATCTCCGATATGGCACCTACCTTCTCGGAGATAATATTGGCTGGTCGGAGCATTTTTTTTTTTTTTATGGAAACTGACACGGTTGGCTACATCACCTACAACATCCGTGATGTCAGCCCATAACACCGGGTGAACTTGGTGCCACGTCAGTGCTTCCCTTCGGTCGTGTCGGCTACACTGAACTGGACGGAAAACACAAACTATTTACATAGCCGTTTGGACCGACCTTTCATTCAGTGCGGTGGTACCAACCCGGGCGGGTTAAACCCTACCACCTAGTAATATAAGAAGGGAGTTATATCCCTTAGTCGCCTTTTACGACATACACGGGGAGAGATGCAGTGGGGCTATTCTTTTAAAGTACCGGCCCCACACGGTACAAAACAAGGAGCATGTGCTTTGGCCCCTCTGACTTAGACACCCATACAGGGTTATATAAAAAAACAAAATTTGTGGTAGAACTTCTTCTTTCTTTCCTTTTTCTTCCCCCACTCCTACAATCCAAAGATCTTCAAATCGCGGGTTAATAGCCTTTCCCCATCAACATTAGTCCACCTCCAAGCCGGACTGGCACCTCCTCGGGGGTGAAATTGGCTGCGCCTGAGGTTGCGACCTCGGACAGAGCCACCCAGTTCGGTAGCAATAAAAAAAAAAAAAAGAACTACCATTGTTGTGGCCTGGCGCAGCGTGTCGCGGCGTGTCACAGCGTGTCGCGGCGTGGCGCAGCGTGGCGTGGCGGTGCGTGTGCACATCTTATCGTGTCATGGCGAGCTGGCGCGACAGGCTATCATTCCCACAACAGCATTCTTCACGGCGGCCGCGAACTGGCGCATGGCGCGGTGCAGTACCCTTATCACGAGATTTAACCTACACCGCGTACTACGATACACCGTGTTCTCCGCATCATTTTGTATGGAGAAACGAAGTTCGCAAATCTATCACTACAGGCGGTGCTCAGTTCTCCATACAAAATCATGCGGAGAACACGGCGGCGTAGCGTAGTACGCGGTGTAGGTTAAATCTGGTGATAAGGGTACAGGTTGCAGAACTACACCATCGTGTCGTAGCTTGACGCGCCAGAGACCCGGTGGAGGGGGTATGGCGTTCTGGCGCCGATCCAAATCTGCGGGTCTGCGACACGACACGCTGCGTTACGACACGATGGTGTAGTTCTAGTCATACAAAATATATGGGTGGGATATGCGAGCCAGGCGCCGCCACACTGCGCCACGCCACAGTGGTGTGTAGCTCTACATGGAGACGTGATTCCACGTCAAAAACCAATCTGTACCCTTATCACGAGATTTAACCTACACCGCGTACCTACTACGCTACGCCGCCGTGTTCTCCGCATCATGTTGTATGGAGAAACGGAGCAGCGCCTCTAGTGATAGATTTGCGAACTTCGTTTCTCCATACCAAATGATGCGGTGAACAGGCGTAGCGTATTACGCGGTGTAGGTTTCATTTCGTGATAAGGGTACTGGTTGGTTCCCTAAGAAATCTCAAATCAAAAATAGAGTGCTCACCCAAAGACCACCCGGCATTCCAAAAGGTGAACTTCAAATGCACCGCAGCGGTCGCATACTTCAACTTTACGGTACCGCCGTCCGGCGTCCAATCGTTGCTCGAGACAATGGGAGATTCCTTAAGCGTAGACCTGGTTCCTCGCTCAACAGAGACCACGTTTTTCAAGTAAAAGAGCCCGACGGGGTTAGCCACAAACACTCCAGGATCTGATGCCGACAGGGGCACTAGAACGAGCCTTTTTATAGGGGGCGCCGCTGCCGTATAAAAGCATGACACGGGACCATATGTCCGTTTACGCATCGTTTCATACACTTCGGAGATGAGATGGTCGTGTCGCCTCAAATATGTCGCCCTCGTATCATTCTGCGACTCCTTAAAAACGACGTAAAAGTAACTCAAGTTGGTGGGATGGATTTCTACATCCAGGTTCGCGTCGCTTATCACATATGTGTTCCCTGCGTCCGGTTTCATTTGTTCGGTTAGCGACATGTACGGCTCACCAACTGATGGGTAATAAGTCGCTTTTTTTGACCGGATCAATCCTTGCAGATAGCTGTACGGACTGCCGTCTTTGTCTTTCAGCGAGAAATCTTCAACGGAGAGTGACTCTTCAACGAAAACTATAATTACCTCATTCTTGTTTCTGACTTTCTCAATGATGTTCGAAAAAGTAGACGGCTGAATCGTGGTGAGTGGATTGGAAGAATGGTCTAAGGTATTCGTCTTTTCCTGCATAATAAAAACAGGCACTCCATTACTAACCCCGTGTGTCGCTTGGGGATAACTTATTGCTATAATAAGGATCAGCAAATTCATGTTGATTTTTTTTCGTAGGATTTCTGCACAAGATCTCACACTAACTTACACTATTTGCACATTAAACAGATTTTAGTCTTTTGTTTAATGTGAGACAATTGACAGTTTTTGACATCTAAAAGTTTTATTGTAAAATGTGTTTTTATTTAAAACCAGCACATAATGCTGTGTGCTTACAATAATGATGGCATTAACTTTGTCAGTTTGTATTTTATGTATAGTATAAATTGTTATGTATATAATATGTATAATACATAGATAAAAATAAACATGTTTTCCTCAGCTCTCTTCCGCTTGCACTACCCATAATTCTTTCACTATAACTTTATTCCTCTTCACCCAAAGGTTGATTGGAAGAAATCATTTGCAGCGATAAGTCCGCCTTTGCACACACCTGATTTCTTGTTTCTTGTCTGCATGGTGCAGACAAGAAACAAGAAATGCAATTGTGTGCAATAAAGAGTATTCTATTCTATTCCTTTATAAACACATCATACCCTCACGTCGCATCCATACAAATCGGGGTAAGGAGTCTAATCAAGGTATGGCAACCTACCTTATCGGAGGTGATATTGGCTGGTCGGAGCATGCGCTTTGTCCCCTCCGACTCAGCCACCCATACCGGAATACATAAAACAAAATCGGTGTTGTGTTGCAAGAACAGGCAAATTCCAGCACAACACCGACCGCCATGCTCAGCAAATTATTAAGACAAGATAACTTTTCAAGCAGCAAGTAAGGCACGAAGCAAGTTATCCAGTGCGTGACCTCGGCCGGACCGTGCCAAGTTGTGAGGTGGCTATACTGTCTGTCGCCCGTCGCCATCGATGCAGTGGGCATATTCTGTATAAAAATGTCATAGTCATAGGTAAAAAATGTCATAGTATAAATAGGTCAAAAGATTGGAAATAAATAAAGCCACAGATCAACTTAAATAAAACGGTTTATTCAATAAATGCCTAATTATACAATGAGCTACAAAATTCAATGTTGCCAGAAAAAAATCAGAAAACTGTGAAAAAGGCTAAAAAATTCATGATTTCGAAGTTATTTACAAAAGATTGTTTGCTGTTCTACATTAAATGCTGAACTATATTTACAACATAAAACATCATTCTTTTAAAGTTAGTCAAACCTAGAATACTCGCAGTTTGTGTATATGCTCTTAAAAATAATATCAAGGCCCCATTAGTTCTCACGACGCACGAAAAAAAAAACTAACTGGAATGGACATCACACTCTTGGCACTAAAATGGAGGGGTATTGGAAAAACTTGACCTCACAAACATTACAATAAAATTGTTGTACACAAATCAGCAAACGAAACTCACTCTGACAGATAACCTATAATTCATCACTTTCACTGACACTTCATCGAGAAGCGGTTACTTGTTCGAGTACGGTACGACGCCACGTCTGTGGCCGGTGAACTTGAGCAAGCTTAAACTGACGAACCGGCCGAAGGCGGGCGAATTTGTATAGATTACTATCAAGTCACGTGATCTTGTGCCGTATTGCACTCAACTAGGGCTGCCATGCCATCCGTGCGGGTTTCCCCGGATTTGTCCTCTTTTTGAAGGCATCCGGAGGCGTCCGGGGGGATTTTTTAAAGTAGTCTGGGTTAGACGAAATTCAAAAATCCCGCCCGCTGCATAACTCTATGATAGACGCTAAACGTCGAGCCATAGCTTGAAGACGACCGTGAGTAATGCCGTTAAATATTTTAATATTAAAAGGTGCTTTTATTTTTATGTTATTTATTAGGGGTAAAACAAACAGGTTATTACATTTGATATCAGGTAGAAACAATATAGAGAATAAGACTTATAATAACCCGTGTTTATTTGAGTGTGTACATACACACGTTACGTGTGTACATACATGTTAGATAGCATAGGTGGACGTATCTGCACTTGCATCTAGTACTTGCTCGACGCATCAACCGGGCATTTGTGAGAAGATGTCGAGCTAGCATTTGTGCAGGTTGTAAACAATTTGAACATCTACTTTAACAGGTAAAGACCAATTACTTCAAGTGTTTACTTTATTCCAATTCGTAGTTGGTAGAACAGTTACCAAATTCCGAGGTCTTTTTGCAGTTAAATAACAATATCTCTTTAATTATTGGGCAAATCGGTAAGTGATGTACCATTTTAAAAACTAAATTAGATGGGCGTATTTTCACCGCGAAGGGCAAAACTCAAGGGACGAGGCTGAAAAAATTTTAACATGTGGCTCTTAAGTCGTTTTTCAGCTAAAGAGGATTAAACAACTGACATGAACTCTCCGGTCATCAATATTCTCTCTGATCTGGAACTCAAAACCGTCAGTGAAGTTGACTTTCTGGGTATAAAAATGGACCAAAAATTAAATTGGGAACTCCAAATCGACAAGGTGGCAAAAAGGTTAAGTTCAGCGTGCTACGCAATCAAAAAAGTGTTTGAATTATGCGGAAAACAAACAGCCAAGACTGTATATTTTGCCTACTTTCATAGTATAATGACATATGGCCTTATGTTCTGGGGTACGGCTGCCCAAGCGAAAAGAATATTTATCCTGCAGAAACGTGCTGTCAGATACATAATGGGTATGAAGCCTAGAGACTCCTGCCGAAGTGTCTTTAGAGAGCTTGGTATTATGACCTTTACTGCAGAATATGTGTACCAAAATATTATTTATGCTAGGAAAAACTTAAATAACACCCCATCTAACTCACAGATCCATGACTATAATACGAGACACTGTGAACTTATTCGTATTAAACAGCATAGGTTAACAAAAGTCTGGAAGAGTTTTATATTAAATAGTGTAAAATTTTATAACAAACTAACTCCAGAAGTAAGAGCGCTAGGATTAGAGGAATTCAGGAAAACTATTATAATAATGTTAATAAATAAAAGTTATTATGACGTGAGCGAGGCTCTAAGCGACAATTTCTAATTAATCTAGTCATTATTCTAGTCATTTTTACATTTAATCTTAGATTTAGTATATTTTTGTTTTATTTCACTTATTGCAAATAATTGATTTTTCTGTTGACCATTAAATTTTAATATAGATTTTAATTTTAATTTTAATTTTTGTTGTGTGTTACCTATCAGGATATTTTACTAATATTTTTTTACTAATTTCTTTTATCCTTTTATATCAATTGACAAATTCATATTGAATTTTATTTTTATCGTGTTTTTATCATATTGACATATTTGACATGATTTTTTTATGTTTTTATTTTTGACGAATGAAATTTTACTGTGGATTTTTTTTCAAGCAAGTCTTTTTTACTTTATCTTTTTCTTTTATCCTTTTATATCAATTGACAAATTCATATTGAATTTTATTTTTAACATGTTTTTATCATTTTATTATTTGACATGATTTTTTTATGTTTTTATATTTGACAAATGAAATTTTACTGTGGATTTTTTTTTCAAGCAAGTCTTTTCTAATTTATTGTACGTACCTTCTTTTATTGTATTCGTGACATTTTAGATGTAACCTAAAAATCTTGATTATATATTTTTATGTTGTGATTTTTTTCCCATGCCTTTATTCAAATGGTATTGTGTTATTATTAAGTTTTAAAGTATTGACGAAGGCTATTTTTTGCTCGAACCCAAACATTTTACTTATAATTACCTAGCTAATAATAATTTATATGTGTTTTATTCAATGTGTGTGTAAATGTTATGACTGACTTATTCAAGTGTACCGTGGTACCAAAGGAATCAATAAAAATATGAATATGAATATGAAAAAACATGAAAAAATAAATTATATCGTGTGAAAGCCTTACTTTTCAGAAATATTTGACAAAAACTAGATTTAAGAAAATCTTACATTTGTACTTGTGGCATTTGAAAAAAATGAGCTGAGGGAGAAAATTTTGGATTTTTACAAAAATGACAATATCTCAAAAACTAAGCCATTTTTTCTAAACCTAAAATTAGATATTCTGAGAGGTAATTAGCAGCCCTATCTTTTTTTTTTTTTTATTGACAGCGCGACATATGGCGCCGAGCCACCCATAAGGTGTCTAACGACGCCCATGGACATTCGGTCGTATGCGGGGGTTGCGAATGCCATGCCGGCCTGACAGGTGCCCATTCACGCCCCTCTTGAAGGACCCGAGACTATACTTGGGGGGAAATATATGGGCAGGGAGAGCGTTCCAGAGTTTACCAGTTCTGTAGAGGAAAGATCTGCAGATCTATAGGCTATCTCCTGTTCAAGGATTATCGTCGGTTTCTGGGACACCTGTAAATGAAAATTTTATATAGTCAAAAAGTTTAAAATAAAATAATTTTCATGTCATAATAAGAACAAAGCAATGTCCGGGGTTTTATATGAAAATCCGGGGTTTTACTTCTTTTTGTCCTAGTTTAATGATTTTAGAGATGGCAGCCCTATACTCAACTCACTTTTAATTTCTGTCGTAGGAAACAAATCTAGAATGATTTCCCTGCACACAGGCGGCGTGTGAGTTTGTATGGAAATTTTATATGTCATATCATGAAACCTAAGATTATCTTTGTGTCAGTGAAAGTGTTAACACAACCGGTCGGCCATCTTGTCATATTATAGATTTATCATATATTAGAATCTTTATTCTTCAAGTTTTTATGAAATAAGTTCTCAAGTATTTAATTTACATCAAAAATATGTACAACATACTTAAAGAACATAAAATTCCACATATTTTCGTGTATAAATCGTTCTTGTACCTATAATACATGACCGTTTAGAGTGGCAATAATAAAGAGGAACAAATTTTACATATTATTTTTATTTAATGTCATTGTTCCATCTGACGGGTGGTCTACTATCCGTCCAAGACCACCAGAATAGTACCAATAGGTCTAAATTATTCCGGAGTTAATGTTGTCGTCCATGTGCTCAATCGCGTCTATAAACTCATTTTCTATCCTCGTCATTATCTGGTTTTGCAAAGATTCCTCGTCTTCATTGTCGCTATCGATTGTATGAACTTGTGGCGCATTTTCGCACTGTCCATTGCAGAACTTACAAACATTAGAGCACATTAGTCAGCTTTTCTGCAGCCACATGCCCCTCTATTCTTTGTTCGTTATTCATCATCCATAGATAGTACACTACACTCGGATTCGTCATATTTTAACATTTAACATTTTGCCAGTTCGATTAACACAGTGAAGAAGAACTGGAAAGAACTTCGCTGGATACTTGTTTTACCTCCACTTAGTCTACATTTACAATAATGTTTGCCACTGCCTACATAGTACGAGTCATCACAATTTTAAAAAAAATATCACAAATACAACCTTTTCGCTCAAAACTGCAATTTTCCTATAAACGTAAACCATTCATATAACACGTTGGAGCCAATTGGAGCAGGCCAGTCCCCACAAACAGCACCAGTTCACGAGCATCACGACAGGGCGAGCCATCGCCTACCTCAACCATATATTTTGAGGATGAGAGGCGACCCGGACCAAGCGTCACCGTAAGCAAAGACCTTAAAGCGATACACTACCCCAGCGGCAACAAGACATGACTTATTTACTAATCTTGTGCACATTCAATTTTAATACTATTGCTTCAGTCACACAATCATAAAACTTATTAAAAATAACAATTTCACTGATAATTTGATAATTCTGACTACGAAAAACTTCATTACGTAATTCAAGAGCCTTTTGTCAACATTTTATACGTAATTTGTATTAACTCAAAAATGTTAGTGCATTACGCATACTTCAACATAGTATAATTATTGTAAACAAAAATATTACGATACTCTATCGCAGCCTTTCTTACAATGGCATGAAATTAAATTCAGTAAGGTCTCGGGCGCTGGTTTATCTGTATTGTAACAGGAGCAAACCCAATGGTGCCACGTAGCCAGCCCCAGTCTTCAGGATTTTTTTGGATTCCGTAGCATTTTTGGACTTGATGGTACGTTCTATAAGCAGACATAGTGCAGCGTCGTTCGTTGGTGGCAAAGAAGCAAGACTGACTTTGCTTTTTGTTGCAGATTTTGCGAACCGTTGATAGCGTAGTGGTTCTAATGTATATTTTTCCATGTCACCATCATATAAGACAACAAGAAACCTTAAAATAACCTTAAAAAAAATTTAATGTGTAGTGAGTTTTTCAAAATTAATCTTTCAGTCACTGTAAATCATATACTAGAGGTAGAAGAATGATTTGTACACGAAAATTTGTGTGACACTGCACGATAATCATGCTTATAGAACGTACCATCAAGTCCAAAAATGGTACAGAATCCAAAAAAATCCCGAAAACTGGGGCTGGCTACGTGGCACCAATGGGCTTACTCCTGTTACAATGACAGATAAACCAGCGCCCGAGACCTTAC
Organism: Nematopogon swammerdamellus; assembly: GCA_946902875.1. Taxonomy (NCBI): domain Eukaryota; kingdom Metazoa; phylum Arthropoda; class Insecta; order Lepidoptera; family Adelidae; genus Nematopogon; species Nematopogon swammerdamellus. The sequence continues at coordinate 20,130,166 of OX336345.1, forward strand.
TGAGTTTCATTTCATGCCATTGTAAGAAAGGATGCGGTAGAGGGGCACGTGGCTGCAGAAAAGCTGAACTAATGTGCTCTATTGTTTGTAAGTTCTGCAATGGACAATGCGAAAATGTGGCACAAGTTCATACAATCGATAGCGACAATGAAGACGAGGGATCATTGGAAAACCAGATAATGACGAGGATAGAAAATGAGTTTATAGACGCGATTGAGCACACAGACGACAACATTAACCCCGGAATAATTTAGACCTACTGATACTATTCTGGTGGTCTTGGACAGATAGTAGACCACCCGTCAGATGGAACAATGACATTAAATAAAAATAATATGATTACCTACGTGATCATTTTATAACTTTAACGTATAGCGAAATTAACACGAGCGCCTCGTTTCCGTGTGGCAGAAACACCTACCACGAATAATTTTATAATTTTATAATTTTTTAATTTAATAATTTTATTGAAATCAGTAATTTTAAGATTGCACAACTTGTGTAACGTTGCCGCCTGTGTCCGACTGTTCTCCCAGTCCAGGTGACTTCGTTATCTCCTAAACTGTTCAATAAAACATTGATTTAACGTTTTAAGATAGTTTAATTTAAATTATATTTTAAACCCTCACATAAATATCCCATCGTATCAACCTATAAACCCTATTACCCTTGCATACCCCAACCGTATAGATACGTCCTACTAGGGAAGGAACGTCCAGCACCGGACCCACTGGAGGCCCAGGTGCTGAAGGAAGGGGTGTCCAACACCGGACCCACGAGAGGCCCAGGTGTTGAAGGGAAAGAGGTGTCCAACACCGGACCCACGAGAGGCCCAGGTGTTGAAGGGAAAGAGGTGTCCAACACCGGACCCACGAGAGGCCCAGGTGTTGAAGGGAAAGAGGTGTCCAACACCGGACCCACGAGAGGCCCAGGTGTTGAAGGGAAACTAGCAAAGGGACCCACGAGAGGCCCACCAGGCTAGGGGAAAGGGGAAATAGCAAGGGGACCCACGAGAGGCCCACCGAGCTAGGGGAAAGGGGAAATAGCAAGGGGACCCACGAGAGGCCCACCGAGCTAGGGAGATGAGTCCGGTTCGAGAGGCGAAGCCGAACTGATTTACTCTTACATGTGTGCCCCATTTATATGCTTCCGAGACTAGGCGAGCTGGACGTTGATTGGTGGATTCGAACACTGCCGGTAGCGTTCGACTCCGTCCGCTGCGCTGTCGGTTGTCGCGCTGCTGTGCGGCGCGCGCTCGTTCGATGTTTGAATTCGTGACGCGGCAATATGTCTCGTCACATTCCCCCCTCACGTGCAGGATTTTTGCATCTGGATGGACAAAATCACATCATATAAAACCACTAATATCCTAGAAATTCCTATCTTGTCTAGAAATTCCCAAACTTTTAAATGTTCTAGTCTAGCAGTCTAGTATTCTAGTTTCTAGTATTGAAATTGTTAAACAACTAATAATATTGATTTTAATTATTAAATGAATTTAATTTATGAATTTTATTATTGAGAGATTATGATTATTTTAAGAAGAATAATTTAAGAAAAATTAAGATTAAAATTATTATTTAAAATATTGTTTCTTCCTATAACTGTTCCCCATTTTTGTCTTTTTTTTTCCTCCCCTTTTTTTTCTTTTTATTATCATTTTTCCTCCTTCCTTTTCTTTAACTTTATTTTCGTTTTCTAGGAAACCCTCCGTGTCTTTGTCTACTTCTATTTCAACAAAATCTTCGTCCTCGCTCATTTCCATTATGGTTATTTTCTTTGGCAGCCTTTTACACTCATTTAAAAAAATCTTCGCTTCTTCCCACTCTACTATGTTTTTTTTCCTTGATTTTTATTTGCGGGGTTGATTGGTTTCGTTGGCTTACGAAACATTTTTCTTTTCACTCCCTTCTCCGACTTTTCTTGTTTGACCGTAGACAGGACTTGTATTCTTCTTCTTCTTCTTTTTTTTCCGACTTGCAACCGCAAGATGTTCAGAGCGGTCCTTGAGCCGAAATGGCAACTGATCTCTTTTTTTATTTGAGATCTAAATACTGCCAGTGTCACGTTAAGATATCCACGTTATATATTTTATAAACAAAAAATGTCATTGTGCAAAATTTTGATTAACGGGCAAAGAAAATGCTGAAATCTTTACATTACACATAAAAAGAAAAGAAATAATCAAACTCTAAATCATGTCATAAATAATTCAAATCATTACATAGCCATTATAACTTACCTATACTTCAAAAATAGAAAAAGAAACAATACAACAGAAAATATACAAGTAGGAATTCTATATACACATAGAAACAAGGAAAGCAAGCCGACTTAACTAGAGTTTGATATTGTTGCTATTTATGCATCTAGCAAGCAATTTCAATATTTTGGGTGAGGGACAGAACAGAAGAGAGTGAATATTAATGGGAAGTGAAACTTTTAATTTTGGAAGCATTTCATAAATTGATGGCATTTTGTTATTGAGAGGGCAAGAAAATATAATGTGGTCTACATTACCCTCCTCAAGGCCACATTCGCATAGAGAGTTGTCCCTAATGCGAAGTTTGGCAAGGTGGACTGGACTACAGCAATGGCCCATTCTGAGCCTGTTTATAATAGAAGTTTCTTTTTTAGGGAGAGTAATTTTAAAGAACCAAGGTTTCACTGGAATTTCTGGTTGGATCTTGGCATAGTATGAACCTCTAGTTTTGCTGGTATTTATCCAGTTTGAGGACCATGATTTTTTAAGGTAAACCTTAGGGAGAGCTACAAGGTCGTGGCAGTAATTTTTGTAATTTAATTTGTCACCACTAACAACCGCCTCCTTAGCTAATTGATCAGCGATTTCGTTCCCTGCTATGTTAGCATGACCAGGGATCCAAACAAGAACAACCTCAGAACTATTGGATTGCAGTTCTAACAGAATTAATTTAATTTTAAGAACAATGTCATTATGCATTTTAGATTTGAATGGATTTTGCTGTATGGACTGAAGAGAGCTTTGAGAGTCAGTTAAAATAACCGCCTTGTCAATATTATTAAATCTAATATATTTAACAGCTTCCAGAATAGCCAACGCCTCTCCTGTAAACACAGACGCCTCCGGAGGACTTTTCATCTTCAAAGACCTGTTAGCATTCTTGTGAAAAACTGCATAACCAACACTACCTTCGGGAGATAACTTGGAGGCATCCGTATAAATATATTGCCATCCCTTACAGTTTTCATCTAACCATTGCAGAAGCTTTTTGTTGGGATCCAAAGTATCTTTGTCAATATCTATAGAAGTACGAATGTTGGGAGAGAAGTTAAGCGCTTCATATGGAATTTGAAAAATTGGCACTGTTCTATCTCTGTGAGTCGGAGCTCTTAAATTAATAAATTTCCTGAAGCTGTGAACTAAATTTGGATGAGACTTAAGCCTCCAGAAGTTCTTTGTACGAGTATATTCGGTAAGAAGCCTAAGCTTCGGAATAATAGGATGGTTAGAAAACTGAACAGCTTTAAATAAATATCTATTTGCTAAATATTGCCGTCTCATATGAAGGGGAGGGTCAACACATTCCACTTGGAGAGCATTGGTGGGCGAGGATTTCATATTCCCTGAAATTATACGGAGACATTGGTATTGGATTAAGTCTAGACTTCTAAGTGCTTTGCGATTTGCAGGCTCAAAGATAAAAGTACCATAATCCAGGTGAGGACGGATAATAGCATTATAAATTAATTTCATATAAAATGGATGAGAACCCCACCACACACCAGAAAGACAACGAATGATATTAATATTCTTTAGACATTTTGTTTTTATATAATCTATATGTAGCACTCCTGTCATCTTTGAGTCAAGAATAACTCCAAGAAACTTAACCGAATCAGACTGCTTAATTGGTGTATCTTGATGAATGACAATGAAAGGGGGGATATTTCTTTTTCGGGAAAAGGTTACTACTGAGCTTTTGGATGCCGAAAGTTCTAAACCATTATTGAGAAGCCAAGTGTCTAGAGAAATTAGGGCCAAATTAATTGACTCAGATGCTTTGACGATAGATTTGTTTGAAGCATACAATAAAAGGTCATCAGCGTACTGTAAAACGCGACAATGATGTTTAATTTCAATATCCATATCAAAAGTGTAGATACTATATAATAGAGGGCTCAGCACAGATCCCTGTGGAAGACCTTTCCACACAGTCCTAACAAGATGACTATCTCCATCAGTATAGAGATGAATATGTCTCTCCAACAAAATGTTGGAGATAAACATCGTCAGTTTCTCAGGCACCTTCAACTTTTGTAATTTTTTCCATAACATAGGGAGCTGAACATTATCGTAAGCAGCAGATATATCAAGAAATGCAGCTACAATGGATTCATCTCGACTGAAAGAGAGACGAACATCCATAGAAAACAATGCAAGACTGTCCATGGTACTTTTTCCCTTCCGAAAACCGAATTGACTATTGGATAAAATCTCTTGGTTTTCAATGAACCACTCTAAACGATTTTTCACTAGGTGTTCAGCAACTTTAAGGAGGACAGAAGACAGAGCAATGGGACGGTACGATGTGCCGTCGTTAGGATCTTTCCCAGGTTTCAGTATTGGAATAATAACTTGAGATTTCCATGACACCGGGAAGATGCCAGTGTCTATGATCATATTAATAATGCTAAGAAAATATTCCCTAGTTAGAGAATCAAGATTTTTTAAAAAGGAATAAGGGATCCCATCTATACCAGGAGCAGAATCTTTTACATACCTTAAGACATTATTAAGTTCTTGGAGAGAGAAGGGGTCGTAAATTGATGACTGATTCCGTATTCTATTAGTGTCTTTTTTAAAACTTTGCTGATGAACTGCTTTCCATTGTCCGATATTATACTTTCTGGTATACCAAATTTAAATATAATGCGTTCTTTAAATATCTTCGTTACTGCCGTGGCTGTTGCCTGTCGTAAGGGTTGTATTTCTACCCATTTTGTAAATTTGTCTTGAAAGACAATAGCCCATGTATGACCTTTTGTTGATCTTGGTAATGGTCCTATTAAATCCATAGATATTATTTGCCATGGTTTTATTGCCTGTGTGCTTTGCATGAGTCCCGGTGTTAATCGTTGCTCCGTCTTTTGTGTTTGACATACCTTACATTTTTTTATATGCGTGACTACGTCTCTAAACATTCCTGGCCAAAAATATCTTTCTTTTATTCTTTTAAAAGTCTTTGTAATGCCCATATGTCCTCCGCAAGGTTTGTCATGGTTTTCTGTTAAAATTTGTTGTCTTTTTTCTTTTTGTACACATAGTTTCCATTTTGTTTCTTTTTCTAATTCTATCTCATATTGATTAGAATTGTCTAGTTTATATATATTATTATTATATATCTTATATTCTTTCATATTTTTTGAGTTTCTTTCCATTTCTTTACTTAACTTTGTGTACCAATCTCCATCTTCATTTCTTGAAACAACCGTTACATCTAGTTCTGTTATTGGATTTCTAGATAGTGCATCAGCCACTTTATTTAGTTTTCCTTTTCTATACTGTATGTCAAAGTCATATTGTTGTAATTCTAGTGCCCATCTTGCTAGTCGTCCGGAAGGATTTTGTATTGAATGTAACCATTTTAGTGGTTGATGATCTGTCACTACCGTAAACTTGTATCCTTCTAAATATGGTCTCATTTTTCTTATTCCCCATATAACTGCCAGACATTCCTTCTCTAAAGTTGAATAATTTTTCTCTTGTTGGTTTAATGTTCTACTGGCATAAATAATTACATGTTCCTTGCCGTTTTCTTCTTGTGAAAGTACTGCACCCAATCCTTCGTTGCTAGCATCTGTTTGTAATTTAAATGGTTCTTCAAAATTTGGACATTTTAATATTGGTGATGTCGTCAGAATTTTCTTTAGTTCATTAATTGCTTCTTCGTGTTGAAATGTCCATTCTATTAATTTTGTTACTGGTTTTCCATTTTTATTTTTTAACAATTTTGTTAATGGTTGCGCAATTTTTGCATAATCTGGTATAAACTTACGATACCATGATGTCATTCCTAGTATTCTTCTTAATTCTTTTATTGTTTTTGGTGACTGCATTTCTAGTATCGCTTTCACTTTATCTGGATCTGTTTTTATTCCGTCTTTATTTATTGTGTGACCTAGGTACAGTAATTCTTCTTGACAGAATTTACATTTATCTTCATTTAATCTTAAATTCGCTTTCTCTAGTCTTTCGAATACTTTTTTCAAATGCTTTAAATGTTCTTCAAACGTCTCTGAAATGATGATTATGTCATCCAAGTAAGCAAAAGCATGAGGTTCCATTTCAATTCCTATTACGTTGTCTAGTAATCTTTGAAATGTCGCAGGGCTTGAGTGTAATCCAAATGGCATTACTTTAAATTGGTATAATCCTTTTCCAGGTGCCGTAAATGCCGTTATCTTCTTGCTTTCTTTTGCTAATGGGACTTGCCAGTATCCATTTTTTAGATCTAAAGTTGTCAAATATCGTGCTCTTCTTAATTTTTCTAGAGTATTGTTGACTTGTGGTAATGGATATGCGTCCCTTATTGTTATTTCATTAATTTTTCTAAAATCAATACAAAATCTATAGTCACCATTCTTTTTCTTTACTAGTACAATAGGTGAACTGTATGGACTTTGTGATTTTTCAATAATTCCTTCACTTAGCATTTTTTCTATTTCTTTGTTAATATGTTCCTGCATTTTTGGATTTCTTGAAAAATATTTTTGTTTAATTGGTTCGTTGGTTTTCAACTTAATCTTGTGCTCTGTTAGTGATGTTATTTTTCTATTATGTCTTAGTTTCGGTAATTCTGTTTTTAGGAATTCTTGTAATTGTTGTTCTTCTTTTATATTCAAATGTTTGTTCTGTATACAATTTAGTGCGGTATCTTCTTTTATATTTATTTCCCACTTGAATCCTAGTCTATCTAGAAGATCCATTCCCATTATAATTCTTGAATTTAATTCTGGAAGAACATAGAATTTATGAGTCAGTTTACTTTCGTTTATTACTATTGCGATATCAATACTTTCTTTTATTGATGTTATTGAATTATCTGCCAATGTTACGTCTACTGTCTTTCTTTTCACTTGACATTTTTTTTTTTACAGAAATTAGCAACACTCTTGTCTATAAACGAATGTCCTGCTCCTGTATCCATTAATGCTTTATAGTGTTTTCCATTTACACCAATTTCTATATATGGGCGACGTTCGTGATGAACTAGGCCCTTCGATGTAAGGAGTTGCTCGGGCCCGCAGCTCCTTCTTCGTTTCCCGGATTTCGTCTGCAACAATCCGATGTTAGAATTCCAGGCTTTCCACACATGCTACAAAATAGCACAGCGCGTCGTTGACATTCCCATCTGCCATGTCCGCGTTGGCTACATTTCCAGCAGCAATCTCTAGAATCGTAGTTTTTATTTACTGTTATCCATTCCTTTGTAAATGTGGTTGTTTGTTTTGTTCTTTCTTTTAATATATTTTCATAGTCTTCGGCCAATTTTACTAATTCCGTAATATTTCTGAAGTCAGTTCTCTTAATGTATAATTTATATTCTGGTGTCATATTCCTGTAAATTTTATAAATTTGATTTTCCTGGTCCAATATTTTTGCACGCCTCATTTTTGTTTGCATATCTGTAACATAATCAGTGAACTTCTCATTATTATGTTGTTTTCTTGCCTCTATTTCTTCTCAAATGCTCTCTTCGTAATCCCTTGGAAAGTAATATAATTGGAAACATGTTTGAAATGCTTTCCACGATTTCCAGTCCTCTTTGTTATTTCTGTACCACAATAAGGCATTATCTTTAAGAAGATGAGGTAGTGCTAGCAAAAGTTTTTTTTCTGACACGTCATATACTTCTCGTAATTCTGATATTCGTTCTAGAAATTCTACTGCATTTTTATTTCCGTCAAAGTGTACATTCCACTTTCTCACAGCTTCCAATGTTTCGTAGTTGTTTTTCTCTGGGATCCTTTTTCCTTCTTCTTTATTTTCCTCCTTGCGTACGTCGTCATCCTCTTCTCTGGTATTAAAATGCTCCTTCAATTTTTTTCGAAGTTCGTCTAGTGTTCCCTCGGAACTCACACCCTCTCGTTGGGCTACTTGCTCTAGTTCGTCTTTTTTTAATGCGTGTATCTCCGCTCTATTCATTTTCTAAACGGTCTAGTCTAGTCTAGTCTAGTCTTCTAGTATTTTTTTTTCCTTTTTGTTCGGGCGCCAAACTGTAACGTTGCCGCCTGTGTCCGACTGTTCTCCCAGTCCAGGTGACTTCGTTATCTCCTAAACTGTTCAATAAAACATTGATTTAACGTTTTAAGATAGTTCAATTTAAATTATATTTTAAACCCTCACATAAATATCCCATCGTATCAACCTATAAACCCTATTACCCTTGCATACCCCAACCGTATAGATACGTCCTACTAGGGAAGGAACGTCCAGCACCGGACCCACTGGAGGCCCAGGTGCTGAAGGAAGGGGTGTCCAACACCGGACCCACGAGAGGCCCAAGTGTTGAAGGGAAAGAGGTGTCCAACACCGGACCCACGAGAGGCCCAGGTGTTGAAGGGAAAGAGGTGTCCAACACCGGACCCACGAGAGGCCCAGGTGTTGAAGGGAAAGAGGTGTCCAACACCGGACCCACGAGAGGCCCAGGTGTTGAAGGGAAACTAGCAAAGGGACCCACGAGAGGCCCACCAGGCTAGGGGAAAGGGGAAATAGCAAGGGGACCCACGAGAGGCCCACCGAGCTAGGGGAAAGGGGAAATAGCAAGGGGACCCACGAGAGGCCCACCGAGCTAGGGAGATGAGTCCGGTTCGAGAGGCGAAGCCGAACTGATTTACTCTTACATGTGTGCCCCTTTTATATGCTTCCGAGACTAGGCGAGCTGGACGTTGATTGGTGGATTCGAACACTGCCGGTAGCGTTCGACTCCGTCCGCTGCGCTGTCGGTTGTCGCGCTGCTGTGCGGCGCGCGCTCGTTCGATGTTTGAATTCGTGACGCGGCAGTATGTCTCGTCACATTTGTCATTGTAATCTTCAGAGAATATTGTTATTTAACCTTCCTTGTTGTTAATCAACTTTCCTTTATATGTGTATAAAGAATGTTGCGAAGGAAGATGGCGGATGAATAAGTTGGTTTGCCGCATAGTCGTAAATGATTAAAAAGTATATATTTTTGAGATTCTCGCGATTCGAGAAGAAAACAACAGACATTAGAAGTACAACAGAAAAGGCTGTATACTTTAATTAGTTTTGCCTGTTCCGAAAAGGGACGAATAAATATAAAAAAAATTATAAAATGTTGATTGGAGATTATTATTTTATTTGTATTGTGTTATAAAAAAACATTGTTAATATTTTTTAAAGCTTATCATTTTTATTTCAATATTTGCAAACAGCTTTCTTTGCATCACTATCACTCACGTCAAAATAGTTCCACACCGTGGCTAATGTAGCTCTCGGCGGCATTTACACAACTAAAAGTCTGCCTGCTCATTCATAGCAAGCAACGAGTCAGCTGTTTTATTGTTGCTGTTTCTAACAAACAGCAGTCTAGTCTATTATAATATATTTCTAACGTGCCAGTCTGCTGTTTATGGTTGCTGTTTCTGACAACCAGCAGTCTAGTCTATTATATATTTCTAACGTGCGAGTCTGCTGTTTTATTTAATTATTTAAAATGTAACCTTAAGTCATTGCATTAAGGGTTAAGTTACAAAATACTATAAACACTGCCCTCTATCGAGCGAGAGCTTCACATACACCTCACAACCAGATAATTTAAAACGATAGAGGGGTCAACTCGGCTAGTAGTCATAAATTGTGTGTGACACAAACACGAAATTACAAATGTATCCCTATCTCTGTCACACTTATCGGGTCACGCGCAAGTGTGACAGTGTATCACCTCGCGTGTCACGCACGACACGACTCACGAGTCGACTTTGTCGTCTCTGTCTCTGTCATACATAGGTGTGACACATCCATACTAATATTATAAATTCGTAAAACACATTTTAATTTTCTGTGAAAATTTTATCAACCGGTTATCTATTATGGTTCAAAAGATACAGCCCTCGGACGGACTGACAGACCACTGGCGTAGCGTGGATTTCTGACGCCCGGGGCTAACCCAAAATTTGCCGCCCCATATTTGGGCAGTTATTGCGGTTCGTTCAGATTTCACTTCCAGGCCCAAATTTGGTATTTCCAGAATGTTTAGCCAAATTCTGTGAATTGTTATCAATGGTTACTAAAAAGATGCAGCGGTTGCACTTAGCCACTATAAGCTACGTGTTAACGATAGTGAGTAATCGAGAAAAAACTAGGCCAAATGTCATTCCACTCCCTTTCCAAACGACCAAGTAGTAACTGTAGGGACGTTTTTCTCTCAAATTAACAACATAACCAGAATATAAAATTTATTGTGCCATGAAGAATCTAATACAGATTAATAATTTAAAGCCCTTATATCCATCGACATCTATTTCTTATATCTGTATAGTAGTGGGAACCCTGAAAGAACGGACCTTTTAATTTTGTCAAGCGAAAACCGTCATTGTCTTCCGCGTCGACGGAATTAAAAGTTTTGAGTCAGTCCGTCACTGGACGTCGACTGCACTGAGCCCCCCGCCCCCCCCCCCCCCCCCTCATCTAACAGTCTTTCGCTGAATTAGTGAGGAGGTGGACGTGCGTCGCTGCGAACCGAGTTATATACGATCTCGCTGTTCGAAAAGTACTTTGTCACAGGTCATCCATTATTACAATCCAGCGTTTTTAAAGGCAATTAAGAGTTTCCTATTTTCGATAAATACCTCTTTGAATCCATTTCATGTTTAGTTGCATGTAATACCTCTACTTTACAGATTAGGTATACGTGTCACTCGCAATTTACAATTATGTACGAAAACATCATTCCTTTCCAATTCATTACCTTCAATTTTCACGAAATATGTCATGGATGGAAATGATACCATTTGGAAAAGAACGACCATTTTCACTAACCCCCATTTCTTATGTTAATTTCACTACCCATAGGCTGGCTGGGATATATTTCTAATTCAATATGTTCGCCATGTACATGTTAAGTTATATAATGAGTTTCTCTGTATTTATTCTCTATTTTCGGTTTATAAGTATAAGCAAAAGGTTTATAAAAAAATCACTTTTTGACGTATTCCTCAGCGAGCACAGGTTTATGAAGCTGCAAATTTGGTTTTCCACTACTCGAACTTCGGTTCCTAACAACACAATACTTTAAGCGCGTGTCGTGCAAAATGGCAGGCGACGGTGCTGCCACTCAAGTAAATAATATATATCTCTTAAACAAAGCCATAACTGGAAAAAACAAGCCATTAAGCTGTAGTTGATTTTGATTATGATATTCTAAGATACTGGAAACAGTTTTATATTGCTCAGTTTATGCACAATCATTATAACGGATAACATTATAACGGCGAGCACCGTCGCCTGTCATTTTGCATGACACGCTCATAGGTAAAATAAATCATCCAACATTTTGGCATACCAAAAATTCCGCCATTTTGAAAAAAAAGCCAGTAATGAAACACGCGCCAATCGACAGAGTAAGTGATAAAATTATTTCATTGATTTTTTATCAGAAAACTGAACTTTTCGAATATAACAAATATCTATTAGGTAAATTTTTTTATACGTACCACTGCGTAAAATCAAACAAGTTTTTTGATGAAACATTTGCTTTATTTTACTTAAACTTATGCTAGAAAAATATGTACAATAAATAATATGAATCAACTTATTACGCGTTATTACTTATTACCTAATTACATATTATTTTTTACCCGACTACGGCGAAGCCAAAAAAGGAAGGGTTATGAGTTTGGCGTGTATGTATGTATGTATGTATGTATGTATGTATGTATGTATGTATGTGACTATCTATATTCCACTCTACAGCCTAAAGTACTGGACCGATTTGAAAAATTCTTGTGCTATTGGATTCGTCTTATTGACGGGAGTGTCATAGGCTATATAACAATTTTCAAAAATCAAAATGGCGGACGCACGGCGTCAAAATGTCAAATTAGTTTTTCAAAATATATTAAGTGGGGTATCAAATTAAAGATAATTAAATTACGATTCCGAAAATATATACTTTGCTATCTATTAAACTTATGTGTACAGAGAAATAGAGCAAAATTTGTAGCGAATGTATGTATGAATCGCGATTATTCGCGTCGCGATGAAGCGTGGTCGCCCGCGCACCGCGTCGCCGCCGCCGCGCGCCCCCACCCACGGTTTCGGTACGTTACATAGGTACATAACGCGCGACGACGACGCGAAGAAGCGACATGGAGAAATGGACATGTTGGTAATATACCTACATACTTACTCACTGATCTACCGCAAATTTTATATAGATAGGTATTATTATTATTAGACAGTTATACATTATTATACAGTACTATGCTAAAATAAATTGGTATTAAATGTCCATGTAGAGATGTTCTAACTCAAAGTGGCTCGCCCCCTCCACTACGATTTGGCCTTAATAATGTTAGTGCAGTTGTGTAGTTACACAAATTAAACGGATACGGAAACCTAAAAAATCCATGTACAGACAAAACATTTCTATTGGGTGTGTGTACCGAAAAAAACCTTAATATTAATAATAGATGAGGTGGAGGGGCGCGCCACTTTGAGTTAGAACATCTCTACCTAGTGTAAGCATATGTAGTGTAGGTACATTAAATATACCTAATACCTACAATATTTTCGGATGCAACCGAACCGCCGATTGCGGAAAAGTATTACCAATTTTCTGGGTACAGTTTTAGCCCTAGACTCGATTAGTTGCCGGAAACCTACGTATTTGGAAATGGTGGTGCCCAGGAGGTCCAGGTGCTTCCAGACAGGTATAACGCTGACTTAGAAACTGGCTTGGAAAGCAAAAGGACCTTCAAATCGACCTTCGCAAATAATGCGCAGCACTGAGCCTTGCTAACGTTGAAGGCGTGGGCGTAGCATTCAGGGGGTACATATCATTGTTATGCATACGAGAGTACGGAACACGGGTTCTACACCAGTTACCCTTCAACTAGGCGGGATGTGGATGAGAAGAGCCGAATACTTGTGTCTGAACTTGAGCAAACACTCGGCTCTATTTCCGAATGGGCAGTAGCAAGTTGGTCAAGTTCAATACCTCCGAGATACAAGTTTGCGCGTTCAGTGCGAAGAGAGCGGCGTTCACACCAGCTCCTTCCTAACAAGGCATGTCACTTAAATTTTGCGACCACCTCGGGATCCTCCGAGTCGAATTTTCGCACGATCTAAACTTCCGGCGTGACATCGAGGGCAGGGCCGTATAAATCGCAGATTCGGTCCTGCTTGGCTCACTGACTGGATGGCTTAGTCAAATACGAGCTAGCGCCTCTGGAGTCTGGACTCGATCCAGCGTCGAGCCGTGCGAATAGTAGGTGACTCCCAAATGTCCCGCGATCTAAAACCACTGCAACTCCGTAGGGATACATAGCTAAATCAGAGCCTGTTGAAATACAAACAGAGAGAAATATTTTCCCCAAAGTACAGTCTTGGGTCCTTCAACCTGGGCACCTGCATGGCATTCGCAGCCTCCGCATGCTACCGAATGTCCATGGGCGTCGCTAGACACCTTATGGGTGGCTCGGCGCCACATGTCGCGCTTACTATAAAAATAATATCAGTAGACTATGTCAGTATCAGTAGCACAGAAATACTTCTCTGATCTGTGATCAGTAGTCTATGTACACGAACCTGAAACCTCGGTCTTCGGCCTTGATTTGATTGGTTTACTCACTTCGCGAATCCGCTTCACCCCAGCCCGATATGTTTACTTACATAGAGAAAGAAAATCGTGTGCTTACCAAAGACATTAAACCCACCCTCTTCCCTTTTAATCTCTTTGGTGCTTACACAGCTCAGTCTTCGGTCTTGCTCTGACTGACTTTTCATTTTACTTCAAGACTATACATCGTTCAACTATACATCATTTGTTTATAGATCTGTGACTTTAGTTTCAAATACATATGACGACAAATAAACGGACGGATAGTATCAATTTTGTACCGTGTGGGGCCGGTACCTTAAAAGAATAGCCCCACTGCATCTCTCCCCGTGTATGTCGTAAAAGGCGACTACGGGATATGACTCCCTTCTTATATTACTAGGTGGTAGGGTTTAACCCGCCCGGGTTGGTACCACCGCATCGCACTGAATGAAAGGTCGGTCGAAACGGCTATGTAATAGTTTGTGTTTCCCATCTAGTTCAGTGTAGCCGGCACGACCGAAGGGAAGCACTGACGTGGCACCAAGTTCACCCGGTGTTATGGGCTGACATCACGGATGTTGTAGGTGATGTAGCCAACTGTGTCAGATTCCATAAAAAATAAAATCAATATACGAGTTACATAATAAATAACATTTCAAGTATGCAAACTGTTTTAAAAAAGCCTAAAATAAAAAAAATTAGTTATAAAAAACTAAAACCCGACTACGAAAAAGCAAATTATGAAAAATGTTAAACTAAAAAAGCAAATTATGAAAATCGTTTAACTAAAAAAAGCAAATTATGAAAAATGTTCAACTAAAAAAGCAAATTATGAAAATCGTTTAACTAAAAATAACAAAATAATGTTTTCCATATAATTTATCAGATACAGCAATTCTCTTTTTTTTTATATATTGATTTTATCTTAGCACTAACTTTATAAATTTTGATAAATTTATTATTTTTAACGTTCTAAATATAGAGCCGTGGTCGGACGTTCTTCGTTCAACAAGGCAAGTGAGGCCGTCGTCGTGCATTATTAGAGCGAGGAACTTAGGACGGCCATCGCCATTGTGTCATGCTGGCATCGGACGGAAGTCGGAACCCCTTTATGGCCGCTATAATTTTTGTAAGATCAGTCAGAGCCAATCTAAAATTATTATAAGTAGATACATAGGTACATACCGAACGTCAACGGCTATAATGCACAACGACGGTCGCACTTGTCTTATTGAACGAAGAACGCCCGACCACGGCTCTATATTTAGAACGTTAAAAATAATAAATTTATCAAAATTTATAAAGTTAGTGCTAAGGTAAAATCAATATAAAAAAAAAAAGAGAATTGCTGTATCTGATAAATTATATGGAAAACATTATTTTGTTATTTTTAGTTAAACGATTTTCATAATTTGCTTTTTTAGTTGAACATTTTTCATAATTTGCTTTTTTTAGTTAAACGATTTTCATAATTTGCTTTTTTAGTTTAACATTTTTCATAATTTGCTTTTTCGTAGTCGGGTTTTAGTTTTTTTTTATTTTTGAACTGGATTATCTCGGAAAGTATAGGCTTTACGACATTTCATGACTGAACACTTTTTGTTTGTAATCACGTACTTTGTTGATTGGCACATGTTTCATCACTGGGGGCAAAATAGATTTTTTTTTTCAAAATGGCGGAAGTTTTGCTATGTCGAAATGTCGGATTATCTTTATTTTACTTAAAAGTATTTTGTTGTTAGGAACACAGAGTAGTGGAAACCCAAATTTGCAGCTTCATAAACCTGTGCTCTCTGAGGAATACGTCAAAAAGTGATTTTTTTGTAAACATAATTTTTGTATTTTTGAACTGGCATATCTCTGAAAGTATAGGCTTTACGACATTTCATTACTGAACACTTTATGTTTGTAATCATTTACTTTGTTGATTGGCACATGTTTCATCACTGGCCGCAAAATCGATTTTTTTAAGGGCAATTTAGGTATGGCTGCCTCCATACAAAAAAGTTTGTTGCTCTTTATTTAAAATTCTGAGCAAATTCAAATACCGAATAATGCGTACAACACTAATATAATATAGTTATTGTAATACATTTAAAATTAAATAATAAAATTACAATTATTATAATAAAAATACTGCTATAATTTTTTTTTGAGATAATTCTCAAAATTTGTTTTGCAGTATTTTGTAGGAACTTACTTAATGTAAGTTTGTAATGGTTTCGAACTGGATATATAAATTTGTAATACAATTATTTATAAATTTAGTTCTCGTTAAATTAAGAGTTAATTTTTTCCTTTACTTTTTACGTGTCGTACTTCATTAAGATATAAATTTTCAGGCAAAAATAGCAAGAACAAAGAAAAAGCTTACAAAAGAGGAGAAACTAGACAAAGATAGATTCATTCATTCACCAATAAAAGGCTGATTACTTATCTTATAAAAATGGCTTTATATCAATAATTTTTTAACCGTATACATTATATACTTTCAACCATTTCAAAACTATTGCAACCTAATACCTTATATCACAAGGAAATTACATTACTTTCCAAAAATGGTTCATTACGTTCAAGGCTTTTTCATCACATTTTTCAAACAGTTCATCGCCATCCATAGTGTTTCATTACCATCCACGCAGTTTTCATCGCCTTCCACCCCGTCATTCCTTTCCATCCGTTTATTTAAAAAGTATTTAGGTCACGAATGTGCCTTTCAAAATACACTTACCTGAGTGAGTATAAAAACATAATAAAATAATAAAAAGTTAAAAAAGTGCAAAAAAATAAAATTGTTGCTTAACTCGCAAATTCGAACGAACCGCAAGAACTGACCATTTCGCAATTTAGAAAAAAAAACGATAAAAGGCTGTGATACCATCCATACTATCCATGCTATCCATACTTCCATACTAATATTATAAATTCGAAAGTAACTCTGTTGTCTGTCTGTCTGTCTGTTACCTTTTCACGCCTAAACCGCTGAACAGATTTCGATAAAATATTGCACGAAGATGAATTGGATCCTGAGGAAGGACATAGTCTACTTTTTGTCTCAAAAAACAACCCTTAAGGGGGTGAAATAGGGGATGAAAGTTTGTATGGGGAACCCATCATTTCTCAAGTTAGGGATATGATAATTCATATTTAGGCTTTTGGTATGAAATAAAGAATTACGTGTTTCCGCGTTTTTGTTAAATCAACCCTTAAATTAAATTAGGGGATGATTTCAAAATTATATTTTAGGATTTTAAATTATTTTAAATAATTTTATTCATACTGGCGGTTGAAGAGGGGCTTGAGGTAGGGGGAGGTCTCCGCGGGGAGAGAGGAAGGGAGGATAATTTAATCTCTATCTTCTTTTCTCTATCTAAAACTAATAAGTCTAGAACGCTGAAATTTTGATATGGGGGGTGAAAGTTTGTATAGAAGTATCGGTTTTTTAAAAGTAGGAACTTGAAAATCGTAATAATAGCTACATACATACATACATACCACGCACGCTGAATCCCGACAATCGGGTAAGCAGAGTAATCAGTGTTGTGCTGCAAGAACTCTGGTAAATTACAACACAACACCGACCACCACTAGCTACTCATCAGAAATAAAAAATGACGTGTTTCAGGATTTTTGGATATTCACATTTTAAGGGGGGGAAACGAGGGGTTAAAAATTCTATAGGAGTATCGGTTTTATTAAAGGTAGGAACTTGAAAATCATAATTCTAGCTATTCATCATAAATAAATAGTTAAGTGTTTCAGGGATTTTGGATTTAACATTTAAAGGGGGGGGGGGGGGAGGGGGGATTTGGGGTGACAGTGGCCTTGCCCTTAGTTACGTTCTTTCGTTACTTAGTTACTTACTTTCATCGAGATGGTTTTTCTTCTTACTGAACGCAGCTCGGCCTTCGGCCTCACCCATAGCTTATACTTACTTTCACCGAGAAGGTTTATAGTCTTCCTAAACGAAGCTCGGCCTTCGGCCTCGCCCTCAGTTACTTACTTTCTTCGAGAAGGTTTATGGTCTTCCTGAACGCATCTCGGCCTTCGGCCTCACCCTTTGTTACTTACTTTCTTCGAGAAGGTTTATAGTCTTCCTGAACGCAGCTCGGCCTTCGGCCTCGCCCTCAGTTAATTATTTTCTTCGAGAAGGTTTATCGTTTTCCTGAACGCAGCTAGGCCTTCGGCCTCGCCCTTAGTTACTTTACTTTCACCGAGAAGGTTTATAGTCTTCCTAAACGCAGCTCGGCCTTCGGCCTCGCCCTTTGTTACTTAATTTTTTCAAGAAGGTTTATAGTCTGCCTGAACGTAGCTCGGGCTTCGGCCTCGCCCTCAGTTACTTACTGTCTTCGAGAAGGTTTATCGTCTTCCTGAACGTAGCTCGGCCTTCGGCCTCGCCCTTTGTTACTTACTTTCTTCGAGAAGGTTTATAGTCTTCCTGAACGCAGCTCGGCCTTCGGCCTCGCCCTCAGTTACTTACGTTCTTCGAGAAGGTTTATTGTCTTCCTGAACGCAGCTCGGCCTTTCGGTATGGCCCTTTGTTACTTAATTTTTCCAAGAAGGTTTATAGTCTTCCTGAACGTAGCTCGGGCTTAGGCCTCGCCCTCAGTTACTTACTTTCTTCGAGAAGGTTTATCGTCTTCCTGAACGCAGCTCGGCCTTCGGCCTCGCCCTTTGTTACTTAATTTTTTCAAGAAGGTTTATAGTCTGCCTGAACGTAGCTCGGGCTTCGGCCTCGCCCTCAGTTACTTACTGTCTTCGAGAAGGTTTATCGTCTTCCTGAACGTAGCTCGGCCTTCGGCCTCGCCCTTTGTTACTTACTTTCTTCGAGAAGGTTTATAGTCTTCCTGAACGCAGCTCGGCCTTCGGCCTCGCCCTCAGTTACTTACGTTCTTCGAGAAGGTTTATTGTCTTCCTGAACGCAGCTCGGCCTTTCGGTATGGCCCTTTGTTACTTAATTTTTCCAAGAAGGTTTATAGTCTTCCTGAACGTAGCTCGGGCTTAGGCCTCGCCCTCAGTTACTTACTTTCTTCGAGAAGGTTTATCGTCTTCCTGAACGCAGCTCGGCCTTCGGCCTCGCCCTTTGTTACTTACTTTCTTCGAGAAGATTTATAGTCTTCCTGAACGCAGCTCGGCCTTCGGCCTCGCCCTCAGTTACTTACTTTCATCGAGAAGGTTTATCGTCTTCCTGAACTCAGCTCGGCCTTCGGCTTCGCCCTGTGTTACTTACTATCTTCAAGAAGGTTTATCGTCTTCCTAAACGCAGCTCGGCCTTCGGCCTCGTCCTCAGTTACTTACTTTCACCGAAAAGGTTTATAGTCTTCCTGAACTCAGCTCGGCCTTCGGCCTCGCCCTTTGTTGCTTACTTTCTTCAAGAAGGTTTATCGTCATCCTAAACGCAGCTCGGCCTTCGGCCTCGCCCTCAGTTACTTACTTTCACCGAGAAGGTTTATAGTCTTCCTGAACGCAGCTCGGCCTTCGGCCTCGCCCTCAGTTACTTACTTTCTTCTAGAAGGTTTATGGTCTTCGTGAACGTAGGTCGGCCTTCGGCCTCGCCCTCAGTTGCTTACTTTCTTCGAGAAGGTTTATCGTCTTCCTGAACGCGTTAGTGACTTACTGTCTTCTTTGAAATACGAATTTCACGCGAGCGGAGCCGCGGGCTCAGCTAGTTTCTAATATATTAACTCTGCCGTCTGCCCACACTGTTCTAAAGATGTCGATGAACAGAATCAAGGAGATAGTACGAACGAGACTCTGGATCTGGTTTTTTGAATGCCCGACCTTTAACGTCCAGCGACTTACCTTCACAAAAAGATTGATGGAAATTTATAAAAAACCTGAAAATATGCCGCGCGTCACACAGGACCTACTTGCTAATTCGGAATGTTTCCCATCGATATACCAATTTATTATAACAACAATTGAAGACATATAGAATTAATATATATTCTTCGTCCGTTATCTTGAGACTCTCAGCACTTGATGATGCTAGCACTGGGTTAATATCAGTCCCCGCCCAAGTGCATCTCGGGAAAGGGGATAGATATGTGGTGATGTATGCCACTTCTTAATCAACTGTTTCACCATAATTTTCCTGTTGATTGACTTCTTCCAAATATCCAGTCATTACTTTTGTCATAATTTTTGCTGTTTGTATTGCAGCTTGTTGTTTTAAAACTTGTATTTTTATATCTGCGTTTAAAAATTTTATATAACCTGGTAAAGTTTTTGCAATAATTCCGGTTGTTCCAACTATTATAGGAATGATTTTGGCATTTGTATTCCATAACCTTTGTACTTCAATTTTGAGGGCGTAATATTTAGTCAATTTTTCAGTTTCTTTTTTTGTAATATTGTTGTCGAAAGGAACGCTGACATCAATTAGGTATGTTTTATTATTGATTTTATCTGCATATATTATGTCCGGTCTATTGTTTGGTAGTGGGTAGTCGGTGATAACTGGCAATTCCCATATAATTTTGGCTTCTTCATTTTCAATTACATGCGGCTCGCTTAGTGGACATTTCCACCATATTTCTGTATTTTCGAATTTGTGTTTCTTCTTTAGGCACCAGTAAACATATTTAACAAGATGATTATGTCTTTTTAAATATAAAGGTTGAACCAAAATCTTGCAGCCAGAAATTATATGTGCAACCGTTTCGTCTTTTTCTTTGCACAGTCTGCATTTTCCATCTACATTTTTCTTCATTATATCACGTTCAAATTGTTTGGTTTTTACAGCCTGGTCTTGGATTGCAAATATTTGTGATTCTAGTTGCGGTGTAGTAGGAAACTTTTTTAGCCATTTAAATGATTCAACATAGTCTGTAGTTTGTTTATCTAATATGTCATTTAGTAGCTGGCCATGTAGTTGTTTATTTTTCCATTTTTCTTTATTTTGTTTGATTATTTGTTTCATAATTTTATTTTCATCATCAGTAGTTTCATCCAGATTGATTTCTCTTCTAAATTTCTTGCTTTCAGTTTGTATACTGTGTATTGTTTTATTATTGTCATGCAATTTAATTGTTTCCGTAATAATGTCTTGTTCGTTTTCTAAGTATTTTTCGAATTTTATTGTGAGTTTTTTGTATAGGATTTCGATGTTGAGGAGACCCCTTCCTCCTTAAAGTATGGGTAAGTATAGCCGATCTATATCGGCATTTCGTTGGTGCATATTGTACATATTTAAATATTTTCTAGTCTTCGTATCAATTTTTTTGTAATCCGACAGATTATAATTAATCACATTAAAACTGTAAAGCAGCACAGGAACTGCGTAGCTATTAATTGCTTTAAAGATGTTTCTTGCATTTAATGTAGTTTGAAGAATTTTTTTTAGTCTTCTCAAATATTCTTTTACTCTCTCTTCGATGATTTGTTTATGATTTATATGCCCATCTTCATGAATTCCCAAGTACTTGTATTTTTTATCATTTAGGCTGTCGAACTTATTACCGTCTAGTAGTATGTGATTTTCGCCTATTGAATTTATCCTTTTTCCACATTTTAGCTCAAGTACATTGCATATATATATATATATATGCAATGAAAGCAAGAAATTTAGAAGAGAAATCAATCTGGATGAAACTACTGATGATGAAAATAAAATAATGAAACAAATAACCAAACAAAATAAAGAAAAATGGAAAAATAAACAACTACATGGCCAGCTACTAAATGACATATTAGATAAACAAACTACAGACTATGTTGAATCATTTAAATGGCTAAAAAAGTTTCCTACTACACCGCAACTAGGATCACAAATATTTGCAATCCAAGACCAGGCTGTAAAAACCAAACAATTTGAACGTGCTATAATGAAGAAAAATGTAGATGGAAAATGCAGACTGTGCAAAGAAAAAGACGAAACGGTTGCACATATAATTTCTGGCTGCAAGATTTTGGTTCAACCTTTATATTTAACCCTTTATAGGACGGCTAGAACAAAGTGGTCAGTTTACTGGCCACTTGCATTAAAGGTTACACTTCATACAAGTTTGGTCTAATTATGATCCTTATAGTAAATTCTTCGTCCGTTATCTTGAGACTCTCAGCACTTGATGATGCTAGCACTGGGTTAATATCAGTCCCCGCCCAAGTGCATCTCGGGAAAGGGGATAGATATGTGGTGATGTATGCCACTTCTTAATCAACTGTTTCACCATAATTTTCCTGCTGATTGACTTCTTCCAAATATCCAGTCATTACTTTTGTCATAATTTTTGCTGTTTGTATTGCAGCTTGTTGTTGTAAAACTTGTATTTTTATATCTGCGTTTAAAAATTTTATATAACCTGGTAAAGTTTTTGCAATAATTCCGGTTGTTCCAACTATTATAGGAATGATTTTGGCATTTGTATTCCATAACCTTTGTACTTCAATTTTGAGGGCGTAATATTTAGTCAATTTTTCAGTTTCTTTTTTTGTAATATTGTTGTCGAAAGGAACGCTGACATCAATGAGGTATGTTTTATTGTTGATTTTATCTGGATATATTATGTCCGGTCTATTGTTTGGTAGTGGGTAGTCGGTGATAACTGGCAATTCCCATATAATTTTGGCTTCTTCATTTTCAATTACATGCTGCTCGCTTAGTGGACATTTCCACCATATTTCTGTATTTTCGAATTTGTGTTTCTTCTTTATATATATATATAACTTTCTTCATCCAATTTTTGGAGTTTCCGGCATCTTAGTGCCAACAGTCCGACTTGTTCCCGCCCAGGGTCCTCCCAGGAAAAAGAACAAGGTGTACATTAAGATGTTATACATAAGTATTTTGGTCTATTGATTTTCTGTTTGATTTAGTTCTTCCAAATATCCACTCATAAATTTCGACATAATTTTTGTGCTATGTATAGCCGCCTGCTTCTGTAAAATTTCCATCTTTATATCGGCCTTTAAAATATCTATATATTTTTGTGCAGTTTTTGAAATAATTCCGGTGGTACCAATAACAATAGGAATAATTTTGCACGTTGTGCTCCACAGTCTTTCCACTTCAATTTTGAGGGCATAGTATTTTGATAATTTTTCTGCTTCCTTTTTCATAATGTTGTAATCTGAGGGCACGGTTACATCAATGAGATAGGTTTATATATATATATATATAAATTCTTCGTCCGTTATCTTGAGACTCTCAGCACTTGATGATGCTAGCACTGGGTTAATATCAGTCCCCGCCCAAGTGCATCTCGGGAAAGGGGATAGATATGTGGTGATGTATGCCACTTCTTAATCAACTGTTTCACCATAATTTTCCTGTTGATTGACTTCTTCCAAATATCCAGTCATTACTTTTGTCATAATTTTTGCTGTTTGTATTGCAGCTTGTTGTTGTAAAACTTGTATTTTTATATCTGCGTTTAAAAATTTTATATAACCTGGTAAAGTTTTTGCAATAATTCCGGTTGTTCCAACTATTATAGGAATGATTTTGGCATTTGTATTCCATAACCTTTGTACTTCAATTTTGAGGGCGTAATATTTAGTCAATTTCTCAGTTTCTTATTTTGTAATATTATTGTCGAAAGGAACGCTGACATCAATGAGGTATGTTTTATTATTGATTTTATCTGCATATATTATGTCCGGTCTATTGTTTGGTAGTGGGTAGTCGGTGATAATTGGCAATTCCCATATAATTTTGGCTTCTTCATTTTCAATTACATGCGGCTCGCTTAGTGGACATTTCCACCATATTTCTGTATTTTCGAATTTGTGTTTCTTCTTTAGGCACCAGTAAACATATTTAAGAAGATGGTTATGTCTTTTTAAATACAAAGGTTTAACCAAAATTTTGCAGCCAGAAATTATATGTGCAACCGTTTCGTCTTTTTCTTTGCACAGTCTGCACTTTCCATCTACATTTTTCTTCATTATATCACGTTCAAATTGTTTGGTTTTTACAGCCTGTCTTGGATTGCAAATATTTGTGATTCTATTTGCGGTGTAGTAGGTAACTTTTTTAGCCATTTAAATGATTCAACATAGTCTGTAGTTTGTTTATCTAATATGTCATTTAGTAGCTGGCCATGTAGTTGTTTATTTTTCCATTTTTCTTTATTTTATTTGATTATTTGTTTCATAATTTTATTTTCATCATCAGTAGTTTCATCCAGATTGATTTCTCTTCTAAATTTCTTGCTTTCAGTTTGTATACTGTGTATTGTTTTATTATTGTCATGCAATTTAATTGTTTCCGTAATAATGTCTTGTTCGTTTTCTAAGTATTTTTCGAATTTTATTGTGAGTTTTTTGTATAGGATTTCGATGTTGAGGAGACCCCTTCCTCCTTAAAGTATGGGTAAGTATAGCCGATCTATATCGGCATTTCGTTGGTGCATATTGTACATATTTAAATATTTTCTAGTCTTCGTATCAATTTTTTTGTAATCCGACAGATTATAATTAATCACATTAAAACTGTAAAGCAGCACAGGAACTGCGTAGCTATTAATTGCTTTAAAGATGTTTCTTGCATTTAATGTAGTTTGAAGAATTTTTTTTAGTCTTTCAAATATTCTTTTACTCTCTCTTCTATGATTTGTTTATGATTTATATGCCCATCTTCATGAATTCCCAAGTACTTGTATTTTTTATCATTTAGGCTGTCGAACTTATTGCCGTCTAGTAGTATATGATTTTCGCCTATTGAATTTATCCTTTTTCCACATTTTAGCTCAAGTACATTGCATTTATCAAAACCAAATTCCATTCCTATATTTGTTGTAAATATTTCTACTGTGTCAATTAGGTTTGCCATTTCAAATTTATTTTTTGCATACAGCTTGATTAATTAATTAGATTAATTAGTTTTCCGCTTTTCATAGTATATCCAGTTTTTTCACAATTATTGAGCATGCTTGATAATGGGTTTAGGCATAGACAGAAGATAAGCGGAGACAGTGAATCTCCTTGATAAATTCCTCTTTTAATTAAAATCGGGTTTGTTGTCGTAGTTAAGTTTGTACTAACAGTATTCATTATAATTTTCCATTTAGTCATTGCGTTTGCTATAAAGTTTATGATAATTTCTGGGCATTTATACATCTGTAGAACACGTAGTATCCATTCGTGTGATACTGAGTCATATGCTTTCTTGTAATCGATCCATGCCATATTGAGATTTTTTTTGTTATTTGCTGCATCTTCAAGTATTGATTTGTTGAGAATAAGGTGGTCTTTGCAGCCTCTATAGAGCAATGTCTATAGAGTTCATCATTTAATATATATGTTAGTAGTTTATATGTAGTTGGTAGGCATGCAATTGGTCGCCAATTCTTTGGATTTGTAGTGTCAGAATTTTTGGGAATTAGTGTGACCATACCTGTTGCGAACCATGGTTTGATTTCTTCTTTCCCTTTCAGGATGTTGTTGAAACTGTCAATAATAAAAGGATGTGCTGATGTAAAATATTTCAAATAATAATTTTGAAGTTTGTCTATTCCTGGTGTTTTCCAATTACTTAACCTTGTTATTCCTTCTTTAAAATTAAATTCATTAATTTCTTCAAAATTAGTGTTTCCTCTTATTTTTATCTCTTTTTCGATGTCATTTAACCATTTATTCGTATTTTTTACATTGGACGGTTTACTAAATATATTGCCCCAAAATTGTTCGATTTCGTTTTTGTTTGGTATATGTGTTGGTAGTTCTTTCTTTTCAAAAAGGTTTCTGTAGAACTTGTGTTCATTTTCTTTGAATAACTTGTTCTCGATTTTTTTTTGGTTTTCTTTTTCGTATCTCTTTATTCTGCCTGCATACATTTTAATTTTTTGTTTTATGTCTTCGATAGTGTTATTTAATATTGTATTAGTTGGTATTTTATATTTTAAGTAGAGCTTTTCTTTTATGATTGTCAATCGTCTGCTTTCTGTACCTCTGTTTATTTCTATAAGTTGTCCCACATCTTTCCGAAGTACAGAAATTTTTTCTTGTATCCTTCTTTTCCAAACTGGTACATTATTATTATTCTTGTTTTTCTTTCCAATTGAGTATATTTTTTGATTGTTTTCTTGAATAACTGTAAGCGCTGCAGCATATAGTATTGTGTTTATATCTGTTATCTCCATCATTGTTTTTAGTAGCAGAGGTAAGTACCCGTTTATTATTTCCATATTTTGCATAAAGTTCTTGTGTAATTTTGCTTTTGGTAAGTAAAATCTCTCGTTTATTTCTAATTGCATAACTTCTTCTAGATTTCTTTTTAGCTTTTTAATTAGAATACTTGTATTTAGTTGTTCATTTGTAGGTTGTTGTGAACATTCTTCCATATTATTATTTATAGAAACCGTATCAATATTTGAATTCAGAAAATTTGTTGGTGATACCATAGTTGTTATCGTACGTCGATCTTGTATAGTGATGTTTAGTACATTCGTCGACATTTCAGATTCCATGCTCGTAATTATTGTACTTGTAATCTCCTTAGCATTGTCTAATCTTCTTTCTTCTATTTGAAGAGTACTCTGAGTGTTTGTATTTGCTTCATTTTCATTATTATTTGTTATTCCATTTGTTTTTTCATTTTGAAATTGTGTTATATTGTCTTGATTGTCTGTATTTACGTACAGTATATTTGATTCTATGTTTGATGTTTCGTGTATATTCTCTTCTCTAATTTCTAATATTGTATTTACTTGACTCGGGTTTACACCTTCTATTATTTCGTTATTTCGTGTTTCATTAGATATTTCTATTTGTGTCTTTAGTAGATCAATAACATTTTCTGATGTAATTGGTAGTGCTTCTATTTTTTCAATAATATTTATTGGAAGCATTTTGTAAATTATTATTTTTCGTGCTTGATTAGATAGAGTGGCGCCATTCAGATTGTTAGTTTTTGGATTATTAGGATTTCTTTTTTTGAATAGATCGTACATCCTTTTCATATACCCTCTGCCACTTTCTCTTGCTTTGAAATAGCAAAAAAGGACCTCACACATTTCTGAATTGTTCCATTTTCTTCGTGAATCATCGTGTTTTTCGATAATCCAAGGGTATCAGATGTGTCATTAATGGGTGACTGTATATTATTATCAGTTATTGTATTATTTATGTTTTGCCAAATCTCGTTTTGTACTTTAGTTTCTATTTGTTTCAGAATTTGGGGTGATAACATATTGTAGGATAGTATCCTTCTTGCTTGTGTGGATAATGTAGTCCCCGTAAATTTATTACATTTATTGTTGTTAGGATTTCTTTCTTTAAATAAATTTTCTAGTCTTGCTAAATATCCGATCCCCATTGCACGAGATTTGTAGTAGCAATACATTAGTTCCATTTGTTCAGCTTTTGACCACACTCGCCTTCTATCTTCTAGCATGGAGTTTGCTTGTGGTATTCCAGTTCCTGATGTACCGGCAACAATATTGGGTACATTCCCTTGTTGCAAAGTAGCACCGGTGGTTGTCGATGGATCATTGTATGAATTCATTTTTATTTTTAAAATGAGAAGAAAAGAAATTAGTGACAAAGTCACTGTCAGGTTGTTGTTGATATATTATAAATATATTTTCAAATTTGACATTTCCACATCGATAATTTAACATGTGATATCTTTGTAAATTTCTCATGAAAATATGAATTTATTTCAGTGGTTTGTAGAAGAAATGTGCAGCTATTACCATTCACTAGCTTTCTTGTAGAATTTCGTTCCAGAATTTCTGTAAAATGTATGTTTAGTTTGACTTTGACATGTCCATACAAAAAAATTTTTCAGCACTTTCTTCGTTGTTTTCTTGAAAAATCTTGAAAAATACACTGAATATAATATATAACTAAACTCTAAAAACTCTAAACTAATGTGTCCTATCAAATTTATATGCAAAAGCTGCTAAAATATATTATTTTACAAATATTCTTTAAATCCAAATTTAATCTCTTTGTTTAAATCCAATCCAATACACTCTCGCCTCGCCTACACAGATTATTTATTTGTTTCGTCAGTATGTTTCCAGAAAAGCCATTAATATTTAACTAAAGTTTGAATTGTACACTTTCCTTTTCTATGCTATGTAGTAATTTACATGTATCGTGATTTTTTATAGTTTCTTTCACTTTGTCTTGATTTTCGTTGTTTAAATATTCATCGAAGTTCATAACAGTTCTTTTGTACAGATTTTCTATGTTTAATAATCCTCTTCCACCTGAATCTATTGGTAAATATAATCTTTCTCTGTCAGCATTTTTTTGATGCACATTGTAGATTTGTAGCATTTTTCTTGTTTTTCGATCTAACTTAATCATGTCACTGACATTATAATTAATTATATATATATATAATTTTATTCTTCCGGATCTCTTCGGAGTCGTCGGCGATTGTACTCGCCGGTCTGCCACCCGTCCTCGCTCGAGTGCCTCCCAAGATAGAGGACGGGCCCACCGATCAGTCTTGAGTTACATAATATTATTGTCTTCACTGTCAGGAGGCAGATTTCCACTCAGAAATTTGGTCATTATTTTTGTGGTTTCAATTGCAGCCTGTTGTTGGAGTATTTCTAATTTTATACCAGCGTCTAAATTTTTTATGTGTTTCTCTGTTGATTTATTTATAATTCCTGTAGTGCCTATAACTATTGGGACGATTTCGACTCTTGTATTCCACAATCTTTGGACCTAAATTTTTAGTGCGTAGTATTTAGTAAGTTTTTCATTTTCCTTCCTAGTGAGGTTATAATCGGACGGTACTGTGACATCGATAAGGTAAGTTCTGTTTTTATTTTTGTCTACATATATGATTTCTGGTCGATTGTTAGGTAACGCATAATCTGTGGTGACAGCAATCTCCCATATTAGTTTAAATTCTTCATTTTCCACCACATGAGGCTCACTTAACGGGCACTTCCACCAAAATTTAGTTGTTTCGAACTTGTGTTTCTTGAGTAAATTCCAGTAAACGTATTTGACTAGTTGATTATGTCTTTTTAGGTATAGTGGCTGTACTAATATTTTGCATCCTGAGATAATATGCCTGACTGTTTCATCTTTTTCATGACATAATCGGCATCGTCCGTCTGTATCAAGTTTTAAAATATCTCGTTCAAACTGTTTTGTTCTAATCGATTGTTCTTGTATTACAAAGATTTTAGATTCCATTTGGGGAGATGTAGGTTGTTTTTTTTGCCACAAAAAAGATTTTTCAATATCTGTATTTGGGTTCATCAGTACCTCTCTCACAATTTGACCATGTAATGGCTTTTCTTTCCAATTTTCTTTGGATCGTTCAGTCTGTTTTTTGTGGATTAAGATTTCATCTTCCGTGGGTAGTTCGATATTAAGTTTTTGTCAAAATTTTTTACCTTGTGATATTATGTTATATAGGCCTTTTTCCTTATCATGATCAACAATTACTTTTAGGACGTTGTCATTTTTGTCATCTAAATATTTTTCCATTTTAATAGTTAATTTGATATATAGATTTTCTATGTTTAATAGGCCTCTTCCTCCTTCATTGACTGGTAAATATAGTCTTTCTGTGTTTGATTTTTGTTGATGCATGTTATATATGTTTAGGAGTTTCCTGGTTTTTCTGTCAATTTTTTTAAAGTCATCCATAGTATAATTTATTACATTGAAAGTATATATAAGAACCGGTGTTGCGTATGTATTTATGGCCTTTATAATATTTCTAGAGTTCAATGTAGATTGAATTATTTTTCTTACTCTTCTTATGTATTCATTTTTCTTCTCTTCTATTATTTGTTTGTGGTTGATTTCCCCATTTTCATCAATGCCAAGATATTTATATTTTTTGTTATTTAAGGCTTCAAATTTGTTTCCATCAAGCAGTATATGGTCTTCACCTTCAGCATTTATTCTTTTACTACCTTTTATTTCTAATACTTTACATTTTTCTAAGCCAAATTCCATTCCAATTTGTTTGGAGTATATTTCTACGGTATCAATTAGATTTGATAGCTGATATTTTTTGCAGCGTATAGTTTTATATCATCCATGTAGAAGAGGTGATTAATTATTTGGCCACTTCTTAAAATATATCCGGTTTTTTCATATTCACTCAGTAATTTTGATAGTGGGTTAAGACATAAACAAAAAAGTAAAGGGGACAGAGAATCTCCTTGAAATATTCCTCGTTTTATAACTATTGGCTTTGTTGTAATTCTTGAGTCAGTGCTTATTGTATTCATAATCACTTGCCATGTTTCCATAACTTTTGATATACAATTTGTAATTACGTCAGGGCATTTATATATTTTGAGGATGAAAATAATCCATTCATGCGGTACCGAATCATATGCTTTTTTGTAATCTATCCACGCCATGTTTAGGTTTTTCTTGTATGTGTTTGTATCTTCTAAAATTGATTTATTGACAATTAAATGATCTTTGCAACCTCTCGCTCCCCATTTACAACCTCTTTGGTAGGGAGTCATTATATCATTGGCATTACAATGTTTGTATATTTCTACATATAGGATATATGTAAATAATTTGTAAGTGGTTGGTAAGCATGCAATCGGCCTCCAATTTTTTGGATCATTTGTATTCGTATTTTTTGGGATTAAAGTGACCATACCTGTTGTAAGCCACGGATCTATCTGTTCTTCGTTATTAAGAATTTTGTTAAAGTAATGCAGTATGTATGGATGTGCACTGGTAAAATATTTGAGGTAATAGTTCATTATATATATATATATATATATATATATATATATATGTATATATATAGGAACTGGATATTTAGCACGACTAGAAAAATTATTTGTTGAAAGGAATGCAAACAACGAAAAAAGTAAAAGATTCACCGGGACAACGTTATCAACTCAAGCGAGAAGAATTATAGCTAACGAAATGATATCAAAAGAACTTTTAAATGAATTAAAAAACAAAGCGGATAATAATGTCGACCCTTGTATTTCGACAATAATGAATGACAGAAATAATGTGCTACAAAAAAATATTGATGATTCTAGAAGAAAATGGTCAAATGAAGAAATGATGGAATTGCTTTTTTGTTATTTTCAAGCAAGAGAAACTGGAAGGGGATATTTAAAAAAATTACAATATATGTTCCAAGAAAGAAACCCAAATAACCCTAAAACCTCCAAACACAATGGCCATACTTTATCCAACCAAGCTAGGAAAATTATTATTTACAAAATGTTACCAGATCAAATCATACGTGATATTGAAAATGCGCCCTGTACAACTGAAAATATCATGGAGTTCCTCAGGCAAACTGAACCCCAGGAAATAGGTACAAATTCCAATAATACTAACGCAACAATGAGGTATATGGGTTCACTATACTCCATCTACAATGAAGAGAATTAAATCACCTATGCCAGAGAACTAATAAATCCAATAACTGATTCGATTAACAATCACATTGAACAGGTACCCAGTACAACACCCACTGATACCTTTAACAACAATGAAGTTGCAGAATCAATATTGTCCAGGGAATTAATAAATGTAAGAAAAGAACAGAATGCTGACCATTCATATGGGACCGAGTTGCTAATCCTAATTATTAGGATTAATTATTTATTAATTATTAGGTTAATTATTATATATAATATATATTATATATATAAATATATAATATATAATATATATATATATATATATATATATATATATATATATATAATAATATATATATAATAATATAAATAATTATTATAAAATAGGTTAATTATTATAGGTTAATTATGATTAATTTAATTAATTAATAATAATAATAATAATAAATAATTAATATTAACACAGAGGACAGGCACTATAGCAGAAATGAATGAAGATGTCTCCTTCAATATATTCTCACCAAATATAACCAATTATAATATGAATAACCATTATAATTCTGAATCAAATTTATGTAATGACAGAAGTCATATAATAAAGAATTTAATAAATACAATAGAAGAAATAAAGAAAATTGACATAAATGAAAGACAATACTTACCGAAAGGAATGATAAACAAACAATTCATACAAAATGTCAATGAAATAAATGCATATTTACCAAATATATTAACATTTAACATGAGCATAACAGAATTAAACATAATCCTCTACTCAGCAGCGATGACAGTTATCAAAGAAAACAAACAGAAAATACTTGAAAAATCGTTTAACAATAGTAATCAGGTCCCAGTTTGGAAAAAGAGAATATAAGATAAAATTTAAATATTGAGAAAAAACCTTTGACAACTGATCGAAATTTCACGTGGTGTTACTAGCAGGAGAATGAGAAATATCAAGGACAACCTATATAAAAAGTATAATATAACAACTGATATAATGTTATACAATATAATTGAACTACTCAAACAAAAAATCAAAATGTATGCGGGAAGAATCAAACGGTATGAAAATGAGAATGAAAAAAAAAAAAGAAAATATACTATTTAAACAAAATGAACGAAAATTCTACAGGAAAATGTTTGAAAAAAATATAACTCCAAAAGAAATCCCAACAAAGAACGAAATAGAAGAATTTTGGTCAAAAATTTACAGTGAGCCTGTTAACATTGATAAGTCGAATATTATGATACAAACAATTGCAGATAAATCACCAATAATCCAGAGTAACAATTTTAATGCAATAAATGATGTAGCATTCAAAGATGCAATGAGAAATCTAAAAAACTGGAAGACCCCCGGAATAGACAAACTACAAAACTATTACCTCAAATATTTTACCAGTGCACATCCATACATACTGCATTACTTTAACAAAATTCTTAATAACGAAGAACAGATAGATCCGTGGCTTACAACAGGTATGGTCACTTTAATCCCAAAAAATACGAATACAAATGATCCAAAAAATTGGAGGCCGATTGCATGCTTACCAACCACTTACAAATTATTTACATATATCCTATATGTAGAAATATACAAACATTGTAATGCCAATGATATAATGACTCCCTACCAAAGAGGTTGTAAATGGGGAGCGAGAGGTTGCAAAGATCATTTAATTGTCAATAAATCTATTTTAGAAGATACAAACACATACAAGAAAAACCTAAACATGGCGTGGATAGATTACAAAAAAGCATATGATTCGGTACCACATGAATGGATTATTTTTATCCTCAAAATATATAAATGCCCTGACGTAATTACAAATTGTATATCAAAAGTTATGAAAACATGGCAAGTGATTATGAATACAATAAGCACTGACTCAAGAATTACAACAAAGCCAATAGTTATAAAACGAGGAATATTTCAAGGAGATTCTCTGTCCCCTTTACTTTTTTGTCTATGTCTTAACCCACTATCAAAATTACTGAGTTTTGGAATGGAATTTGGCTTAGAAAAATGTAAAGTATTAGAAATAAAAGGTAGTAAAAGAATAAATGCTGAAGGTGAAGACCATATACTGCTTGATGGAAACAAATTTGAAGCCTTAAATAACAAAAAATATAAATATCTTGGCATTGATGAAAATGGGGAAATCAACCACAGACAAATAATAGAAGAGAAGAAAAATGAATACATAAGAAGAGTAAGAAAAATCATTCAATCAACATTGAACTCTAGAAATATTATAAAGGCCATAAATACATACGCAACACCGGTTCTTATATATACTTTCAATGTAATAAATTATACTATGGATGGCTTTAAAAAAATTTACAGAAAAACCAGGAAACTCCTAAACATATATAACATGCATCAACAAAAATCAAACACAGAAAGACTATATTTACCAGTCAATGAAGGAGGAAGAGGCCTATTAAACATAGAAAATCTATATATCAAATTAACTATTAAAATGGAAAAATATTTAGATGACAAAAATGACAACGTCCTAAAAGTAATTGTTGATCATGATAAGGAAAAAGGCCTATATAACATAATTTCACAAGGTAAAAAAATTAGACAAAAACTTAATATCGAACTACCCACGGAAGATGAAATATTAATCCACAAAAAACAGACTGAACGATCCAAAGAAAATTGGAAAGAAAAGCCATTACATGGTCAAATTGTGAGAGAGGTACTAATGAACCCAAATACAGATATTGAAAAATCTTTTTTGTGGCAAAAAAAACAACCTACATCTCCCCAAATGGAATCTAAAATCTTTGTAATACAAGAACAATCGGTTAGAACAAAACAGTTTGAACGAGATATTTTAAAACTTGATACAGACGGGCGATGCCGATTATGTCATGAAAAAGATGAAACAGTCAGGCATATTATCTCAGGATGCAAAATATTAGTACAGCCACTATACCTAAAAAGACATAATCAACTAGTCAAATACGTTTACTGGAATTTACTCAAGAAACACAAGTTCGAAACAACTAAATTTTGGTGGAAATGCCCGTTAAATGAACCTCATGTGGTGGAAAATGAAGAATTTAAACTAATATGGGAGATTGCTGTCACCACAGATTATGCGTTACCTAACAATCGACCAGACCTCATATATGTAGACAAAAATAAAAACAGAACTTACCTTATCGATATCACAGTACCGTCCGATTATAACCTCACTAGGAAGGAAAATGAAAAACTTACTAAATACTACGCACTAAAAATTGAGGTCCAAAGATTGTGGAATACAAGAGTCGAAATTGTCCCAATAGGTATTGGCACTACTGGAATAATAAATAAAACTGCAGAGAAACATATAAAAACTTTAGACGCTGGTATAAAATTAGAAATACTCCAACAACAGGCTGCAATTGAAACTACAAAAATAATTACGAAATTTCTAACTGGAATTTTACCACCTGACAGTGATGATCAATAGATAATAATATATAATATAACTCAAGATTGATCGGTGGGCCCGTCTTCTATCTTGGGAGGCACTCGAGCGAGGACGGGTGGCAGACCGGCGAGTACAAATGGTTTATCGCCGACGACTCCGGAAAATGCGGAAGGATAAAGTTATATATATATATAATGAAGAGAGTGAAATAACCTATGATAGAGAACTAATAAATCCAATAACAGATTCGATTAACAATCACACTGAACAGGTACCCAGTACAACACCCACTGATACCTTCAACAACAATGAAGTTGCAGAATCAATATTGTCAAGAGAATTAATAAATTCAAGAAAAGAACCGAATGCTGACCATACATATGTAAACGAATATACAGCTGCTAATGCACATAGGACAGGCAATATAACAGAAATAAATGAAGATGTCTCCTTCGATATATTCTTAACACCAGATTTAACCAATTATAATATGAATAACAATTATAATACGGAGTCAAATTTATATAATGACAGAAGTCATTTAATAAAGAATTTAATAAGTACAATAGAAGAAATAAAGAAAACTGATATAAATGAAAGACAATACTTGCCGAAAGGCATGATAAACAAACAATTCATAAAAAATGTAAATGAAATAAATGCATATTTACCAAATATACTAACATTTAACATGAACATAACAGAATTAAACATAATCCTCCACTCAGCAGCGATGACAGTTATCAAAGAAAACAAACAGAAAATACTTGAAAAATCGTTTAACAATAGTAATCAGGTCCCAGTTTGGAAAAAGAGAATACAGGATAAAATTGAAATATTGAGAAAAAACCTTGGACAACTGATCGAAATTTCACGTGGTGTTACTAGCAGGAGAATGAGAAATATCAAGGACAACCTATATAAAAAGTATAATATAACAACTGATATAATGTTATACAATATAATTGAACTACTAAAACAAAAAATCAAAATCTATGCGGGAAGAATCAAACGCTATGAAAATGAAAATAAGAAAAAAAAAGAAAACATGCTATTCAAACAAAATGAACGAAAATTCTACAGGAAAATGTTTGAAAAAAATATAACTCCAAAAGAAATTCCAACAAAGAACGAAATAGAAGAATTTTGGTCAAACATTTACAGTCAGCCTGTTGACATTGATAAGTCGAATATTATGATACAAACAATTGCAGATAAAATACCAATAATCCAGAATAACAATTTTAATGCAATAAATGATATACCATTTAAAGATGCAATAAGAAATCTAAAAAACTGGAAGACCCCCGGAATAGACAAATTACAAAACTATTACCTCAAATATTTTACCAGTGCACATCCATACATATTACTTTAACAAAATTCTTAATGACGAAGAACAGATAGAACCGTGGCTTACAACAGGTGTGGTCACTTTAATCCCAAAAAATCCGAATACAAATGATCCAAAAAATTGGAGGCCGATCGCATGCTTACCAACCACTTACAAATTATTTACATATATCCTATATGTAGAAATATACAAACATTGTAATGCCAATGATATAATGACTCCTTACCAAAGAGGTTGTAAATGGGGCGCGAGAGGTTTCAAAGACCATTTAATTGTCAATAAATCTATCTTAGAAGATACAAACACATACAAGAAAAACCTAAACATGGCGTGGATAGATTACAAAAAAGCATATGATTCGGTACCGCATGAATGGATTATTCTCATCCTCAAAATATATAAATGCCCTAACGTAATTACAAATTGTATATCAAAAGTTATGAAAACATGGCAAGTGATTATGAATACAATAAGCACTGACTCAAGAATTACAACAAAGCCAATAATTATAAAACGAGGAATATTTCAAGGAGATTCTCTGTCCCCTTTACTATTTTGTCTATGTCTTAATCCATTATCAAAATTACTGAGTGAATATGAAAAAACCGGATATATTTTAAGAAATGGCCAAATAATTAATCACCTCCTCTACATGGATGATATAAAACTATACGCTGCAAATAAATATCAGCTATCAAATCTAATAGATACCGTAGAAATATACTCCAAACAAATTGGAATGGAATTTGGCTTAGAAAAATGTAAAGTACTAGAAATAAAAGGTAGTAAAAGAATAAACGCTGAAGGTGAAGACCATATACTGCTTGATGGAAACAAATTCGAAGCCTTAAATAACAAAAAATACAAATATCTTGGCATTGATGAAAATGGGGAAATCAACCACAAACAAATAATAGAAGAAAAGAAAAATGAATACATAAGAAGAGTAAGAAAAATCATTCAATCTACATTAAACTCAAGAAATATTATAAAGGCCATAAATACATACGCAACACCGGTTCTTATATAAACTTTCAATGTAATAAATTATACTATGGATGACTTTAAAAAAATTGACAGAAAAACAAGGAAACTCCTAAACATATATAACATGCACCAAAAAAAATCTAACACAGAAAGACTATATCTACCAGTCAATGAAGGAGGAAGAGGCCTACTAAACATAGAAAATCTATATATAAAATTAACTATTAAAATGGAAAAATATCTAGATGACAAAAATGACAATGTCCTAAAAGTAATTGTTGATCATGATAAGGAAAAAGGCCTATATAGCATAATATCACAAGGTAAAAAATTTAGACAAAAACTTAATATCGAACAACCCACGGAAGATGAAATCATAATCCACAAAAACAGACTGAACAATCCAAAGAAAATTGGAAAGAAAAGCCACTACATGGTCAAATTGTGAGAGAGGTACTAATGCACCCAAATACGGATACTGAAAAATCTTTCTCTTGGCAAAAAAAAACAACCTACTACTCCCCAAATGGAATCTAAAATTTTGGTAATACAAGAACAATCGGTCAGAACAAAACAGTTTGAACGTGATATTTTAAAACTTGATACAGATGGACGATGCCGATTATGTCACGAAAAGGATGAAACAGTCAGGCATATCATCTCAGGATGTAAAATATTAGTACAGCCACTATATCTAAAGAGACATAATCAACTAGTCAAATACGTTTATTGGAATTTACTCAAGAAACAAGTCCGAAACAACAAAATTTTGGTGGAAATGCCCGTTAAATGAACCACATGTGGTGGAAAATGAAGAATTTAAACTAATATGGGAAATTGCTGTCACCACTGATTATGCGTTACCTAACAACCGACCAGACCTCATATATGTAGACAAAAATAAAAACAGAACTTACCTTATCGATGTCACAGTGCCATCCGACTATAACCTCACTAGGAAGGAAAATGAAAAACTTACTAAATACTACGCACTAAAAATTTAGGTCCAAAGATTGTGGAATACAAGAGTCGAAATCGTCCCAATAGTTATAGGCACTACAGGAATTATAAATAAATCAACAGAGAAACACATAAAAAATTTAGATGCTGGTATAAAATTAGAAATACTCCAACAACAGGCTGCAATTGAAACCACAAAAATAATGACCAAATTTCTGAGTGGAAATCTACCTCCTGACAGTGAAGACAATAATATTCTGTAACTCAAGACTGATCGGTGGGCTCGTCTTCTATCTTGGGAGGCACTCGAGCGAGGACGGGTGGCAGACCGGCGAGTACAATCGCCGACGACTCCGAAAAAATCCGGAAGAATAAAATTATATATATATATATAATTAATTATAATGTCAGTGACATGATTAAGTTAGATCGAAAAACAAGAAAAATGCTACAAATCTACAATGTGCATCAAAAAAATGCTGACAGAGAAAGATTATATTTACCAATTGATTCAGGTGGAAGAGGATTATTAAACATAGAAAATCTGTACAAAAGAACTGATAAGAACTCGATGAATATTTAAAACAACGAAAATCAAGACAAAGTGAAAGAAACTATAAAAAATCACGATACATGTAAATTACTACATAGCGTAGAAAAGGAAAGTGTACAATTCAAACTTGAGTTAAATATTAATGGCTTTTCTGGAAACATACTGACGAAACAAATAAAAAATAACATCGAGATGTGGAAAAATAAACCAATGCATGGGCAATTAATAAATAAAGTATTGTTTAATCAGAACATAAATTATATAAAAAGTTTCCAATGGCTTAAAAAAACCAATTACTGCAAAATTAGAATCACAATTATTTGCAATACAAGATCAAGCTATAACAACACGACAATTTGAAAGGGATATTATAAAAAAAGCAACAGATGGGAAGTGTAGACTCTGCAATGAAAAAGATGAAACTTCAATGCATATCGTTTCTGGCTGCAGCCACTATACCTAAAAAGACATAACCATCTGGTAAAATATGTATATTGGTGCCTCAACAAAAAACATAACATTGAGACAACAACTATGTGGTGGAAGTGCCCCCTTAGTGAACCACATGTCAAAGAAAACTCTAGTGCAAAAATAATGTGGGAAATTCCAGTTCTCACCGACTATCCTCTACCGAATAATAGACCGGACATTATATATACTGATAAAATTAATAATAGAACTTTCCTCATAGATGTTACAGTGCCCTCCGATTATAATGTTATAAAAAAAGAGACAGAAAAGCTTACCAAATATTATGCACTCAGAATTGAAATTGAAAGGTTATGGAAAACGAAAGCAAAAATTATACCAATAGTGATTGGAACTACAGGAATTGTTGGCAGATCTATAGACAAATACATTTCGGATTTAAAAGCAGATATCAAAATTGAAATTTTACAACAACAAGCTGCTATACATACATGCAATATAATGACAAAATTTATGACCGGCTATTTGGAAGAATTACAAGGAAACAACAATCACACCACTGATTACTAACATCTACCACTAATATCTACAACATCTACCCTCTCTCCCAAGGTGATCTTGGGCGGGGATGATGAAGATTGTCCAGCCAAAACCCAACGATGGCTGAGGTTCAAAAAACTTGGACGAGGATTTTATATATATATAACTTTTCTTCATCCAATTTTTGGAGTTTCCGGCATCTTAGTGCCAATAGTCCGACTTGTTCCCGCCCAGGGTCCTCCCAGGAAAAAGAACAAGGTATACAATAAGATGTTATACATAAGTATTTTGGAGCTCTGGTCTATTGATCTTCTGTTTGATTTAATTCTTCCAAATATCCACTCATAAATTTTGACATAATTTTTGTGGTATGTATAGCCGCCTGCTTCTGTAAAATTTCCATCTTTATATCGGCCTTCAAAATATATATTTTTGTGCAGTTTTTGAAATAATTCCGGTGGTACCAATAACAATAGGAATAATTTTGCACGTTGTGCTCCACAGTCTTTCCACTTCAATTTTGAGGGTATAATATTTTGATAATTTTTCTGCTTCCTTTTTCATAATGTTGTAATCTGAGGGCACGGTTACATCAATGAGATAGGTTTTATTTTTTCAATGTATCTATATATATCAAATCTGGTCTATTGTTCGGTATTGCAAGGTCGGTAGTTACTGATAGTTCCCAGATAATTTTGCTAGACTCGTTTTCAATTACATGTGGTTCATTTAAGGGACATTGCCACCAAAATTTGGTTGTTTGAAATTGATGTTTCTTTCTCAGGCACCAATACACATATTTTACGATATTGTTGTGCCTTTTAACGTACAGAGGTTGTACCAAAATTTTACAACCTGATATAATGTGCATTACGGTTTCGTCACGTTCACTGCACAAGCGACATTTACCGTCGACCTCTCGTTTGAGTACATCTCTTTCAAACTGTTTTGTGATAATTGCCTGGTCTTGTATTGCAAATATCTGGGATTCTAATTTGGGGGTCGTTGGATTTTTTTAAGCCATGTAAATGATTTCCGATAGTCAGTATTAGTATGCGCCAGGATTTGGTTAAATATCTGACCGTGAATGGGCTTCATCTTCCACTTTTCTTTACTGATGAGTATTTGGTATTTAAGTATTATATTTTCATCTTCAGTAGGATCCGAAAGATTCAAGTTAGCTCTAAATGTTTCACCTTCTTTTTGTATGCTATGAATGGTCTTTCTATTGTCATGTGACTTTATGGTCTCCATAATGCAGTCACATCCTATTTTTATGTACATTTCAAATTTAATAGTAATACGTTTATACAAATCTTCCATATTGAGTAGTCCCCGTCCTCCCTCGTGAACTGGTAGATATAATCGTTGCACGTCAGACTTTTGTTGGTGTGCTTGGTAAATATTGAATAGCTTTCTTGTTTTAACATCAATTTTCTTCAGCTCACTGACGTTATAATTGATAACATTAAATGTGTATAATAAAACTGGAGCAGCATAGCTGTTAATTGCTTTAATAATATTTCTAGCGTTAAGTTTAGATTTTAGAATTCTTCTTGTCCTTTTAAAATATAAATTTGTTTTGTCTTCTTTGACTTGATTGTGGTCAATTTCTCCATTTTCACAAATTCCCAAATATTTGTATTTCTTTCCATCTTCCAAGGGTAAGAATTTATTTCCGTCTAACAGTATGTGTTCCTCTCCAGCGATGTTTGTTCTCTTTCCGCATTTCAATTCTAATACGTTGCATTTATCTAGCCCAAACTCCATTCCAATATTTCTTGTAAATATTTCAACTGTATCAATCAGTGTCGCCATCTCGTATTTGTTTTTTGCATACAATTTAATATCATCCATATACATTAAGTGATTAAATGTTTGCCCATTCTTTAGTTTGTATCCGGTCCTATTGTATTTGTTCAGCATTGAAGATAAGGGATTGAGGCAGAGGCAAAATATAAATGGAGAAAGGGTGTCCCCTTGGTAGATGCCTCTGTTGATTTTTATTGGTTTTGTGTTAATTGTGCATTTCGCACTCGACGCTGTCATAAGGACTTGCCATTTTCTCATGACTTTGACTAAGAGATTGATTATATTTTCTGGACATTTATAAATTTTCAGGATATGTAAGATCCACTCATGTGGAACTGAATCATACGCTTTTTTGTAGTCTATCCAGGTCATATTTAAATTTTTCTTATTTTGTTGAGCATCTTCTAGAATTGTTTTATTGAGTATCAGATGATCTTTGCATCCTCGAGACCGTTTTCTGCAGCCTCGTTGATGTGGCGCCATTATATCATTTTTCTGACAGTGTTTATATAATTCTTCATATAGGATTGAAGTTAATAATTTATACATGGTTGGTAAGCATGCAATAGGTCGCCAATTTTTCGCGTATTTGCTATCTGTGTTTTTCGGGATCAATGTAACTAAACCAGTTACAAACCATGATTCAATTTCTTCGTCATTGCTAAGAATTTTGTTGAAGCTGTTTAAAATGTAAGGATGTGCTGTAGTAAAATACTTAAGATAGTAATTATGCAATTTGTCTATTCCAGGAGATTTCCAGTTCTTTATTTGTTTTACACTGTCCATAAATTGTAATTCATTAATTTTTTCAAAGTGCCACTGCGCCTGAATATTTATTTCATCTTCAATATTTTGCAGCCAATTCTTTTCTCTATTAACTGGCACTGGCTTACTAAAAATGTTACTCCAAAATGTCTCAATTTCGTCTTGAGTTGGCATCTCAGTAGGCATTACGTCTTTATCAAACATTTTTCTATAGAAATGATGTTCATTTCCTTTAAATAATCTATTTTCATTCTTTGCTGAGTTTTCTTCTTCATATCGTTTTATTCTCCCAGCGTACATTTTAATTTTTTGTTTTATATTTTCCATACAGTTTTCTAGAGTAATAATAGATGTAATATTGAATTTCTCAAAGAGCCTATTCTTAATTGATGTAAGTCTTCGACTTGTGACACCTCTGCTAATTTCAAGCAACTGTCCTAATTCTTTTCTCATCAATTCAATTTTGATCTGTATTCTCTGTTTCCACAGAGGTACACCTTTGTTATGCTTGTTACATTTTGTATAGATTTTTTGATTATTTTCTTCAATGAGTGTGATTGCCGCCGCATAAAGTATCTCATTTATTTGAAATATATGCATATTCTCTTTTAATAATGTTGGTAGGTATTTATTAATAGTATCAAAATTTGCAATGTACTTTTTGTTTATTTTTGCTTTTGGTAAGTTCAATCTTTCTTCCATTTTTATTTTTTTAATAGCTGATAAATTTTCCATAAAGTGCACTATTAATGAGTTAGTTTCTGCCTCATTGGGTTCATTTGTTCTGAAATTTATTTCTGGTACTTCCCCAGTTAATTGTTCAATACTTTGTGGTATCACTCCCTGTATTTCATTTTCTTGATTGTAATTTGTGTATACATCCTGTGTGTCGGTATTATTCTGAACATTTTCCGGACTCGGGTCGTTCCTATCTTGGTTGATGTTTAAATCATTATTAGATGTGTTTTGGGAATACATTTGGTTTGGCCTGGTGTTGGAAAGAGCTTCCATAATATTTGTTGTAGTGATTTTTAAAAATTTTAACTCTTCTATTATATTAGATGGTAACATTTGATAAATTATTATTTTTCTTGCTTGGTTAGAAAGCATTGGGCCATTAAATTTGTTCAGTTTTAGGTTATTTTCATTTCTCATTCGAAATAATTGTTCCATTCTTTTTAGATATCCTCGCCCTCCATCTCTTGCTCTAAAGTAGCAGAACAACAGTTCACACATTTCCTCGTTTGACCACTGTCTTCGACCATCTTCGTTATTCTGAATTAAATTTTATATATATATATATACAGCTACATTTACAAGAAGTTTTGCTGAGTTTTACAGATTTTGATATATGTATATTTCCTGTTCCCATCGAGCCATACTTTCGGCATCGTATCCTTCTTGCAATGGGCGCAATAAATGCCGTTTTGCATAAAAGGAGTCTTTAGAGCTTTCATATCCTTCCATTAATTCTAATTCAGATCGA
This sequence comes from Nematopogon swammerdamellus, assembly GCA_946902875.1. Taxonomy (NCBI): domain Eukaryota; kingdom Metazoa; phylum Arthropoda; class Insecta; order Lepidoptera; family Adelidae; genus Nematopogon; species Nematopogon swammerdamellus. The sequence goes on from OX336345.1 coordinate 20,173,591, forward strand.
AATGGAACATGGGTGACTAGTAAACTATAATAGTAACTTTCGGGATCGGATGTAGGCGTGAAATATCTCGTTCTTAAAATTGCAGGTCTTTTTCTAATCTTCATTCTTCCCATGCCATCTAGCAATTTGATAAACTTTGCCTGAGTCGCTACTCCTATTTCGCCGTCGGAATTTGGATATGCGTCAGCATCGCCTTCCTCGTCCGAAATCATAGATGAAGTAGTTGGCTCAAAACGTGTTGCGACCTCTCCCAAACTGAGCGAGTTTAGATTGACCGGTCTGTGCACATACCTGTGAAATATATTTTTGAAAGGTTCAGAGTTATCTGAATCTATCCTAAGCATTCGGTATCTCTGTTGAGGTTTGCAAGTATTAACGAACACGCATTTCCTTGAACTGTCCCGCAGTTTGAGATGACAAACCGGTTGGAACGCGCACTCCGGGGCTGACACTTGCCGGTGTGTAAGGATTGCGTTTTGGACTGCAAATAGCTGCTGGCCAAAATTACCGCCCCTATCTTGTACTCTCCTTATTGCATCGGAAACACTTTTAGATATTTCTACTGGTTCTGACTTTGAAATGTATTTAGAAATATAATAGGCAACTCCTAGAGCTGATCCGCACGGTTGTATATCTATATTTGCTTTCCACATTTTTAAGATTCGGGAATTGTAATTGTTTATCATGCCTTCTCCTTCATTTCTTTTCAATATATAAAACCGCCCCCCGTTTCTTATGGCTTGGTCGTCATCTAAAATCACGGTGGCATTAGAAACTGGTCTTGGAAATGAAAACCTACATTGATTACCACGGTTATTTTTGAAACACGTATGTGTATGTTTATGTGTTTGTAAGCGCGTGACCAGTTCTTGTAGGTGTTCGTCATCATCTGGTAACCGGCAAGAAACAACTTCGTCAATTAATGTAAGACCTTCCAAAGAACTAAACGCGGGCATATTATCACACCACACCACAAAATGGACATGAGGAGTTCCGCGAAGTTGAAACTCGATCCGCCACCAGTAGTCTGGGACCTTACGTAGTAGAACAGGGTTACTTTCCCGTTTCAGCACCCTGAAGAATGCATTCAGTCTGAACATGAACTGACGAGATAACGTTACAGGGTATGATTCCACCAATCGGAGCTTTTCCTCAAATGTTAAGTTTTCCTCTGGGACATACGGTCGACCATCGGCTACGAGAAGAGCGTGAAGTATATCAGGCCAGTTCAAGTCATTGCATGACAAAGTTAAGTACCAGTGAGGCGGGCCTAGATTCTTGACCATGGCTAATAGATCGGTGTAGGCACGGTGCCAGTACGAATGTGTTCCTCTAATATTACGCATGCTCAAGTGGATGTTTTTAACCAAGTCGGTAGTTTGGGCTCCATCTTGGCGTAGTCTGCCGCAAACGGAAACATTTTGTCTCGCTTTAAATAATTCCACCACAGAGAGGGCATAAAACAGATAATCGGTAATTTGGAATCTTTTATCTTTTCCCATGATTCTGGTTTGGTAATAATCGAGTGGAGTAATGGAAACGAGTCTACTTTCCTGGAGTCCGTTTTTGCCAAAGGGGAATAATTGTACCCAAGCCAGTTCCTCCGCTCGCCTCTCAGCTAACACACTAATTGGAGAAGCGGTTTTCCGTTTCAGCTCGTGCATAGGAACTGATCTGTCGGTATTTACAACATTTGATACTACGTCGGTAACGTCCGGTATTGAATTTTCTATTGGCATTAATGCTGTCACAGTAATATCGTAACCAGGTAACTCCTCAGTTGCTTCATCGTTTATACTCTGTTGTCGGGTGACGACGTGAAAGCCGCTAGCCGAATGTTGGAGTTGTGATGACATAGCAGTGACAGAAAATTGCATATTTCTGGCGGTAGTTGCATAAAGTATTGTGACGAAGTGTTTGAATAATTTAGCTAGACTCTCGAAACACATCACCATAGCTGTACCGCGCTCGCCAGCCACGAAACCTTTGGGACCTCTAGAGTGCGAATCGAACAGATAGTAACTTTCCGCGAACTTTACTATCGACACTGATAGCTGGGTTTGGCTCGTAACGATTCCACAGCAATGTGTCAAAAAGAAATATTCAAGCCCCGAATGCATAGAGCTAAAGAAACCTTCAGGTAAATCAGATGGATTCGTCGGATTAATTAATCCAATAACACAATCAATAACGAACACGAGATCAAAATCATTGCCGGCTATCGATACAGTGTTCAGTAGATCGTCTGTTGTCAAGTAGTCTGGAGGTGACTCAAGGCTCTCTAAGCAACGCAAATAATATGTATTTCCAGACAACAATATGCGATCTATATCGGAAGAGAGCCATTGAGGTAGAGGTTTGAATGCCGAGTAAGCCACTGCAGCTGCAGCATTCGCGGTGCACTGTTTTCCACGCGACCCTTCAGGGAAGCGGACACTTCCTTGGTGGAAAGTACCGCGCAGGATGCAGGTACCGTTACCCAAACTTTTGTAAGGCGTTGGTATTGGCACCGCTGCAACTTGGATGTCAGTAGCAATTGAAATTTCGGGGAGTGTCAACTCAACTACGTGGTCATTGCTTGGCTGAGCGTTCATATTTATTTGGACATTATGGTACAAATCATTATTCGCTAACAACCATTCTAACGCAGATTTTATTTTGGCCATGTTACCGCAATATTGTCTATTTGTCGAAACGTTTTCCAAGTGCTCTGTTACTACCACGAGCCCACAGCGTTCGACAGAAATTGGAAGTTGTTCAGCCACTTCTTCTACTTGTTGTGCAAATAATATCGCCTGCCCTTTGAGCCCACGTTGGCCGTAGCGGCCGCCTAAACGTACAACCTTTATGAATGGTTTAATTCTGGAAATAAGGCGCAGCTCCATTTCACTTAAACATAGTAATTGGGGAGGAGTATCAGGTAACGACATATTATTCCAATAAGCTGTGGAAGGGACTGCATTCTTTTGTATTTTTCCAGCGCATTTGTTGCAGCAGGGGAATCGGCTAGGACAATCGACAGGTAGTAAGTTTGCTGCGAAAGGTGATTTTGTAATATAGGTGATTTGATTGTAGAAACACAACTTCCAACATACATAACAAGAATTATCTGCCACCTGCGAAATTGCTGTATCAAAATCGTCAGACTGAAACAGTCTCCGCCTTGCATTATTAGTGTTCAAGGCACTAAGTCTTCTATCTCTCGATGAAGGAGACTCGTCTGCACGAGCTTGGGAAATCTGCTCTCTAACCGCAGCCAATCTCTGCTCTCTACAAGAGGGAGATTCGGCTTCTCGGGCGAGAGATGCATAATCTCTCATCAGGGACAGCCTCTCTTCTGTATAAGTAGGAGATTCTGCGTCTCGAGCGAGAGATGCATGATGTCTCATCAGAGAGAGCCGCTCTTCTCTAGAAGAAGGTGATTCTGCAGCTCGAGCGAGAGATGCATGATCTCTCATCAGGGACAGCCTCTTTTCTGTATAAGTAGAAGATTCTGAGTCTCGAGCGAGAGATGCATGATCTCTCATCAGAGAGAGCCGCTCTTCTCTAGAAGAAGGTGATTCTGCAGCTCGAGCGAGAGATGCATGATCTCTCATCAGAGAGAGCCTATCTTCTCTAGAAGAAGGTTATTCTGCATCTCGAGCAAAAGATGCATGATCTCTCATCAGAGACAGCCTCTCTTCTCTAGAAGAAGGTGATTCTGCATCTCGAGCGAGAGATGCATGATCTCTCATCAGAGACAGCCTCTCTTCTCTAGAAGAAGGTGACTGTGATGCCCGAACTTGTGCTGCATGCACCCTCATTGCAGCAAGTCGTTTTTCTTTAGTGAGTGACGATTCCTTTGCTCTCATTTCCGATTGATGCTCGTTTCTCCAGTTCAGTCTCATTCTTTTAGACAAAGGGGACAGACTGGCACGCTTCTGGGCCATACTACTTTTAACTTGTTCAAGTCTCTTTTTTTTAGAGGTCGGGGACTCTTGTTTTTTACGTTTTGAAAGTGTTCTGGCGTTCTTCGTATTTTTAGACAGACCCATGTTTACATACAGGACAGAGGACCGACGAACGGGAGCCGGTGAACCCTCTCACATAGGGGCATGCGTATGTCGAGCCATGGTTATAGATACAAAATTATAAACGTATTAGAAAAGGACAGCAAAAGTACTTTTGTCTCAGGCGACAGTTGCGTAGCGCCGAATCAATTAACTGAGAGTCCAGAGTCTATTCATTCCTGGTGTTTTCGTCGCCTGAGTTGAAAATTGTATTGTCTTTAATCTAATCGTGTTGGTGAGGTCTTTGCAATATTGTCGATGTTATTTTATGTAATACCTTTTTATATAAATGTGTAGTAGGTACTTTATGTGAATTTGTATACTTTTTTATAAAAAAAATTCCTAAGTTGAAAACGAATACGTCGTTGGTTGAAAATTGTATTGTTTTTAATCTAATCGTGTTGGTGAGGTCTTTGCAATATTGTCGACGTTATTTTATGTAATGCCTTTTTATATAAATGTGTGAAAATTTTCAAACACGAGGTTTTTTTGTTATTTCTCCGAGCTCGTTCCACTTACTTTATGTGAATTTGTATATTGTTATATAGAGAGCGTTTGTAATTAGTACTCTGAGATTAAAGTAATAAAGGGCAGATTTTTACAGCTTTTTTATTAATTATTTTCCTAAATTGAGTCCAGTGAACAAAATATGGGGACAGAAAGGATAAGTGTGATAGGCATTTGCTAATATTTATTAGAACTTAAAATAAATGTGAGCCAGCATACATGGCAGGTTTCTGTTTTTTTTTTCGTATCAAAAATATTTTTTTGGTGTTTATTAATTTTTTTTTTGTGAGACAATGGGAAACTAAGTCAATGTAATTTCGTAAATATTGTAGTTATAAAATAGTTTTGACCACCTTTTAGCAATCAATGACGTATCATGTTTTAGGGGATGTTTCGAGCCCGAAGCAAAGAGATTGCCCGAATCATTAATTACCATTCGTCGAGATGTGTGCGCTGCGCACGGAATGAATTCCGATTGCTAGAATAATAGAAGACAAGCGTTCTAAAAAATTCGATCGTACATTGTTATTCTAATTATTTGAACGATTGTGAAAAAAATTAAATACTGAATTTGTGCCAGTAAAAAAATTCGGAACAGACTTGAAATTTGAATAATAGGGAAATACAGTGACTGCTGCTGGCTGTAAAACTTATTATTTCCCGGAAATTAAACATTAGTAAATGCCACAGAAAAAAAAAACGATAACCTGCCATGCATTATGGTCATGCATGTTTGATTACAGAATGTAAACAAACATATTGTAAGGAAATATTTGACGGAAATTCTAGATTTATTAACGGAGTATCGAGACAAGGAAAATCTTAACGAGCCAATGTGGCGAGACACAATGTCTCACCGGAAACCTTGGCAGAAGAAGACCTCGAAAAAAACGTATGCCTTGGGCAACGCCTTGGGAAGTGGAGATGTCAGAAGATGGATGCCTCGCGAGATGAATGGAAATCAGCAGCCGGGAAAGAAGTGCAGCTAGGGAAGGCGACCACAATTAATACAAATACATACATAAGTAGGCTTCATTACTTATTGTACACAACTCGTTAATTACATAATATTTCAGCAAAGACGATACGTCATTGAATATATTTATTCAACAGCAAAAATAGGTACTAAATAGACAATTAACTAAAAACTATAATATATAAAAAATCTCGTTTAAACTGTCTCCGAAATGACTGCGCAGGGTACCTAAAACACTCGCTGCATTTCCACGCTGGATAGCAAGGGCTATCCGTTGCCTGAGGAATGTTTCGCAGTTAGGTACTCCTGACATTTCTGTTAATTTAGAACCTATTGACCGAACAAATTTATTTGATTCTTTACTCCAAGCACCCATAGTCTCGACGGCGAATGCGAGGAAGTCATAATTAGCTTTAATTGCCGAGTATTTTAGGTGCTTAGAGCGAGCGGCTGATTCGGCAGCGGCGCCAGCTGTCCGTGAAGACGCAAGTACGTGGGAATCAGCCAAAGTATCTGCGCACGTAGCGTCCCACACCAGAGCCCTGCCCCTGGACCAAGGTGTCAGCGTCATCCCGTCCGGTCTCTTCCCGTCATCCCTACTCAGGCCTACTGGTTCAAAAACTGATGGAACATTTATTGAATTTAGGGCTCTCTTAATGATGTCATTCAGGGCTGAGTGACGAGAAAGTCTACCGGCGCTCTTGTAGCAACAGAGGCCATGACGCCCTTTAGGGCCAACTTCTTTACCGCACAGGCATTTGTGAGGTTGGCACAAATCACAACCTAGGCGGAGTGCGATTGCGACACGCAATGAGTTGTTGTCCATAAGTGTACCTGTTTGGGATGATGGGATTGCATGCAGCCAACAGCCAGACTCCGGCGTGGATACAGCTCTTATACGGGCTTTTTCGGAACGGGAGGCTGAGTTCAGGAGAGCGTCATATGTGGTTTTCACTACAGGCGCATCCCAGGCCTTTTGTATCTTTTTACTCAAAGGTACGTCCTCGCCAGGGCACTGCAACTTCCAAGCCTTCAAGGCCTCGTCCAAGAAGCAGATCACAGATTCGTCACTGGAAATTGGTAATATGGCTGTGACAAGCTCTGTGACCCCAAAAGACGAGGCCAGGAAAGCCGAGATCCCCACGTCTGCGACACGACGCACCCCAAGACCTCCGCACCGAATAGGAAGGGAAGCCTGTAACCATTGATCATTTGTTAATTTTATATTTATAATAGATTCCAAAGTGTGCTGAAATAAACTATCTAATTTTTGAATTTTATCCTGGAATAACCAAGTCGGCAATGTCCTGGTTATGTAAGTCATTTTTGGCATTCCTAGACACATTTTAAGTAGTACATATCCAACGTGGGGATGCAGCGAGTGTAAGCGGCTAAGTAATAATTCTACACTGGAAATTTTCCTATCAAGAAACTCAGGAGTTGCTTCAGTGGACAGAGGCGCACCTAGTAACTCTAATTTCTCAACATTAGTTATACGTAAGCCTGGCAGTAAACGTTCAAATTCTAAAAGTATATTTACATCGACGGTATTTGATAAAAAAGTTATTTCACACTTGTTTGTGTTAAATTGTAGGCCGATGGAATTTAATTCATGGATAAGCATTTCCAAGTCATTAAATAAAACTGAAGGAGAACCTCCAAGCGTTCCATCGTCTAGGTACCAAATATTTAAAACGCTTTGAATTTTTTCTATTATAGGATGAATAGCCAAACTGAAAATTAAAGGACCCAAGGGATCACCCTGTTGTGCACCTACCTGAGACACGATAGTGTTTTCCCCGAAAAAAAGAAGCGATGGGTTGTAATAGCATTGCCAGAGATAAGGTAGAAGGAGAGGGACTTTTTCTTTTACCTGTGACAATATTGTGTCCCTTTCCACCGAGTTAAAGGCGTTTTTAAGATCAATTTTTAGAAGTAAATTTTGACTATTTATGTTTGACGAGATGAAATACCTGGTGGCATGAATGGCCGCTTCGCACCCCTTTTTAACTGCAACTCCAAGTTGCTTAGGTTTTAAATAAGGTTCTATTTTGGGTCCTGCGATTCTGCAGCATAATTTTGAGACCAGCCGCCTGAAAGTGTTCCCTACAGCTATTGGCCTTATGCCACCATCTTTCTTATGCAGTGCACATAGATTTGCACCGTACATATATTGGCATGCCTCATTGATGATCTTGCCTTGTAGCATCATATTACACAAAACTGTGATGGCTTGGAGGAGACTGCGACCTGCTTGACCGGAACAGTGAGAAACCATATCTTTTAGGTGTTGTGGCCGTATTCCATCTAGGCCTGACGCTGACCCATTTGGGAAACTCAAAATGCCTTCAAGGACCATTTTTGACGATACAGACAAATACTCGGAGTCGGTGTTAGGTTGGTCTGGGAAATGGAGGGATCTTGATGGTGATGGGTGTTTACTTTGTAGGATCTCTAGAACTTCTTTGTCGTGGGATGCGAGTTTATCTTCGGAGGCTAGTAGTCTTGCAGCACCTCTAAGGTCGCCGTCGGCTACTTTCGCTTCTACTTTTCTTTCTATATTTGTCACAATTGCTTTAGAATCTGGTATGTCAAGAGACTCGTCGTAATTTTGAATATTGACTTTGATTTTATTCGTAAGCGACTTATCTTCTCTCGTGCCTTCTGGGATTCTTAAGGCTGTGTAAGAAAATAACATCAGATTCTCCCAATCATCGTTATTGTTCGCTGAGGTGCAGCGTTCTATTAAGTGCGTAAACTTTTCAGCTGCAATTATGCGGGCTCCTTTCGGTATCCTTCTAATAATTCTTACTTTTGACTTGTATCGAGATATTTTTTCTAAAAAAGTACCTTGCGTACTATGAACAAAGTTTGTAATATTTGTGTTACTAGACTCCGGGATTATTCTTCTGTACTTCGGGTGAGCTCTAGATGTATGTACACCCAAACCTTTTTTGCCTTTACATTTCTTGGAACAGAGTGGGCAGGCAAGATAACCAGGCTCGGCCGCCTGTGATGCTGATTGCGATTGGGTGATGGCGGAGCAGGTAGAACAAATCCAGTTTTGGGCTGAAGGACCGCCATCGATGATTTCAGCATTCGGTACCCCCACGCAAGCGCCGTGATACCATTTCGAACAAGCGACACATGATATCCAGTTTTCGTCGGAGTCTATGCTTATACCGCATTCACAAACAGCGTTTTCCATTTAAAAAGATACGAAATGTACGAAAATATACATATACAAAAGAACAAATCTAATGAAATTACGAGAAAAATAAATATTATGATAATTTTCTAGAAATATACGACTTGTCAGCTTGACTTTTTTTTTTTTTTTTTTTTTTTTTTTTTTTGTACGTCATTGTATTTCAGAGGCTGGTTTTTATTTTTTTGTATTCGTTACCGGACCTCCTGGTAATTACAATACTCTTTGGCCAGGAAACCAAACTCTAGATGTCGCCATGCACAATGAAAACCTCCTACATCGTGATGAAAACTAACTGCTTTATTCAGAGTTCCCTTAAAGTTAACACACAGTTATATCGGGTATTATTCCACGTCATCACGTAAAACTATCGTCCGTAAACCGACTTTACAGACAACCAATTTTTTTTTTTAAACCACCAAATCATCACTCATACCACACAACATCACTCATACCACACATTCCTTCGAGCCGAAGTTTGCCGAAAGGAGCTAAAGGAGTAGGTTGCAGGATCGAGCAACTCTTTCAGGTGGCGGACCGGATTTGACACTAGTTAGGTACGCGCTCACGTCATAAGCTACTAATTAATCTGTAGTGTTGTCTTTTTCTAACACAAGTCACATATGAGATAGCACAATGCGAGCGCAAACTGCCAACGCAAAGAGTTTGTATTACGTCGGCGACATAATACAAACTCTTTGGATTGACGTTTGCATGTAAACAAATGGCCGTCCCGTCTTCCCTTCTATGTACGTGATTATTTTTTGCTGATTTTCACAAATTCCTACTAACAATTGAGTACTAACCTATCCTATGTCAATTCTGTGATGTTCTAGAACATTTTGGTATATCTTTCATTGAGAATCGCTTCGTCCAGGCGCTACGCTCTTTTTAACTCTCATACATACATACATACATACATACATACATACATACAAACATTCAGGCTAAACCATTGATTTTATAGGGGGAGTCAGATGTACCGTCAGCGATGTTTTAAAGGTAACATGAAATTAGTCTTCAATTATGTCCTAAGATGGCGCCAGGAGTATCGAATTTGAATTAAATAATTATTATATTTTTAAATCTGCTAATTATAGAACGATGCTAAGTGGGAACAGCATAGTTAAATTTAAAGATTATTTTATATTAAGTAAAAATTTCAAAATAGTGTATTTTAAGGTTTTCATAATTTTTCCAATAAATATTTTCATGTTTTGTCAGTCCGTGAGCTTGGCGGATAAAATGTATAATTTCGCCGCTTCTGCATCATAGATGTCAGACCAAAGTTAAGTTGTCCTATTTGTCTATAGATGGCATGCCTATTTCTTATTATATTTTTAGTTGCCAAATACCCACCAACCAAACCTGCGTGCAATTCAAATACGCGCGTGCGGTTAGGATAAAGTGGAGATACCTTCTTTAAAATTATATTTTTTTACCTCACCACCTTTGAAAACGGAAACAAACACGATGGATTAAATATAATAATAATAATAAAAATCGTTAGCCATTTATAAGAAAATCGACCTCATCGAAATAATTTGTATGACAGCTACCCTTATTTTTTAAAATAATAAAAAACTAAAAAAGGTACCCCTAGATAATCGTTTCAAACTACTAAATATGAATTTTCAACGAAATCGGTTGAGCGGTTGAGGCGCAACGTCGCTGGACACATTGCCATAGACAAATTTGTATGACGGCTACCCTTATTTTTTCGAATTTTGAAAAAGTAAAAAAATGTACCCCTAGATTATCATTTCAAACTACTAAATACGAATTTTGAACGAAATCGGTTGAGCAGTTTAGGCACAAGGTCGCTGGACACACACACACACACACACACACACACACACATACACACACACACATACACACACACACATACATGTTTCTCAAAACCACTTTTTTGGGATCGTTGACAGATATATAGCCCAAATCTGTACTGTGTGGGGCCGGTACTTTAAAAGAATGGCCCCACTGAATCTCTCCCCGTGTATGTCGTAAAAGGCGACTAAGGGATATGACCCCCTTCTTATATTACTAGGTGGTAGGGTTTAACCCGCCCGGGTTGGTACCACCGCACTGAATGAAAGGTCGGTCCAAACGGCTATGTAAATAGTTCGTGTTTTCCGTCCAGTTCAGTGTAGCCGGCACGACCGAAGGGAAGCACTGACGTGGCACCAAGTTCACCCGGTGTTATGGGCATCACGGATGTTGTAGGTGATGTAGCCAACCGTGCCAGTTTCAATAAAAAAAAAAAAATCCGTCGCATTCTCAACTTCGACATTTTGGACGATCACAATACTTCCTTTCTCCTTACAGTCGCTCGAAAGTAAAAAGCCACCTCCATAGTTTTTAGCCGTTGCGGCAATTTATCGATCGACGCGCGACGTTCGCTTGTTTTGGAACACGCAAATGTTTGCGTGGAGCGTGCAGGCAAGCGATACGGGTTACTTCGCGTGGAAAAAGGATGACACAATATCGATGCGATCTCTTGAGACGGTCGGTTCTATATTCACGCGATACGCACACTACCATAATCGCGGTGTCTCGTTTTAGTAATAGTTGAAGTATGAACAAAATGTCTTTGAGTATGAAGTACGGAGTCCAGGCACCGAATTAAAAAAAGTTGAGTCCAGGTTGAGTCCAGGGCTATTTTTTCCATCTACGATGCTGCTGGTGGTGTTATACCAAAGAGATTAAAAGAGGGTGTCTCGTTTTAGTAATAGTTGAAGTATGAACAAAATGTCTTTGAGTATGAAGTACGGAGTCCAGGCACCGAATTAAAAAAAGTTGAGTCCAGGTTGAGTCCAGGGCTATTTTCTCCATCTACGATGCTGCTGGTGGTGTTATACCAAAGAGATTAAAAGAGGGTGGGTTTAAAGTATTTGTGATAAACTTTACAGAATATATAAGTCAATGATATTTTATCAATAAAATTGTAGATTTTACCGACGACGACACGACGACGAATAAAATAAAAAAATAGTAAATCTGATTTAAATGCAAAATTGATAATAAACCATCGCTTCTCTTATATTCTCTATCTTTTTCGGGAGGAAGGAAGGGATTCCTTCCTCGCCCATCTCTCACTCACCTCTCTCCCTGTCTTCTCTTCTCGATCCCGCCTTCCTCCCCTCCTTCCCCTCACCCTTCACGGACCCCCTCTTTGCCACCTTCCCTTTCGCCCATTCCCTCCCTCTCTCCCTACTTCCCTTCCTCCCCTCATGCCGCCCCTCCTTTCCATCACCCTCGCATTCCATTCCTCCCCTACTACCCCTCATCCTGTCCGCAACCCCCTCTTATCCCGCCCCTTCCCCCTTCCAACCTCTCACTCCCTCGATATCCATTCCTCCTCGTTCCCTCTACTACCTCCCTCCCCCACACCTACCCTCATTCACTAACCCTTCCTCCCTCCATACCTCTCCTCCTCTTCTTCTTTTTTTTATGGAAACTGACATGGTTGGATACATCACCTACAACATCCGTGATGTCGGACATGTCGTGCCGGCTATAAAAAAATTACTATTTAGATCAAATCTCTTTGATTTACATAGCCGTTTCGACATACGTTTTATTCAGTGCGGTGGTACCAACCCTAGTAAGGTAAGAAGGGAAGGGTGCTACAGTTTTACGTGGAATCCGAACCACGGTCAGCCTCCAATGGTCGAGCGGTCACCCATCCAAGTGTTGACCGCGCCCAGGGTTGCCTGCACCACTGAGCTACCGAGGCTGACAAACGTACCTCCCACCCACTCCCCCTTCTTTTCTCTCCCCCTTCCTCTTCCTGACCATTATTCATGATTTCTTACCAAAAGCAGTAACTATTGAGTAATCTGTGCCAAAAGCCTAGATACAAAGACATTAAACTTAATCTCTTTGCCTAGATATTAAATTTTCATATCCTTACCTTGAGAAATCATGGATTCCCCATACAAAAACTTTCACCCCTATTTCACCCCTTATTTTTAGGTTTCCGTATCCCTGTACGGAAGCCTATTACTAAGCCTCCGCAGTCTGTCTGTCCGTCCGTCCGTTTGTCTGTCCGAGGGCTGTATCTCTTGAACCGTAATAGGAAGCCCGTTGAAATTTTCACAGAATATGTGTTACTATAGCGGATATAACAACAAATAAGCGGAGCTAGGTACAACCAAAGAGTTTGTAAACTCTTTGGACCGGAGTAAAACCGCAAACAGGAAATTACAATCTTACACGTTCAACCCCACATGAAAAATCCAGTATTTCCGTTTGGGCCACGGGGCTCACCGCTCACCGGTGAGCCTTTCCTTCCTGAACTATTCAGGTCATGGGGGTCACCGGTGAGCCGCGTGAGAGGTCCTACGTAAACGCTTCCTACAAGCCACAGAGCGCAGCTACAAAGCCAATATGGAAGTGAGCCGCATGGCCTTGTAGTCGAAGCGGACGGCGTGGTTTTCAAATCCAATAGAAACTTGTAGTTTTTTATTAAGTTAATTGTAACGATGCTAGGGCTGCTCTTAACGATAAGGTAGAAAATAATATTTTTATTAATAGAATTAATAAAACCAGAAAATAATAAGAAAATATTCGTCAAAATAAAAATGAACATAATATTTTCTTCATTACCAAATAAGAAGACATTATTTATTACGAAAATAATTTATGAAATTGAACAAAAGAAAATATTTATGAAATTGAACAATCACAACATTATGACACTTCAGTATTTAAAATAATCAATCATCTTAACCCTTTGGCTCTTAACCATAAACAATAAAGAATTATCCGTGAGTCTTGTTAAAACAAGGCAAACAAAGGAATGGTTTAGTTGGGCTGCTTTGGCAATAAGTGGATACTTTTTTCGACTTAGTTTTAGCCTGTTTGCTACCCATTATTGGTACGTTCTTTGCATAACATTGGTGACATGTACTTCTCACTTTTCTGGCCAATCCCTCTTTCCTTTCCAGAGTGTGTTTCATTCTCTTCCGTCTTTCTATACGCATTTCATCGTCGCTATCCTCACTCTCCGACAAAAGAATTCGACAGCATCTTCTTTTCGTTGGTTGAACTACGTCTTCATAGAATCTATTCCGAAACTACGGTTCAGAAGATCTATCTCGATGTTTTCTAACTGCGTTAGCGCTTCTTGTGTTAACTCGAAATCTTCAAAATAATCCATTTTTGGCGAGAAAAGCGTAAAACATCCTCAATTGTCGACGCAGCCGGACCGGGATTGATCGCTGCGTCCGCGGCGCGCGCGCAACGGGTGGGCCGCGGCGTGACCCCGCGGCCCCAGCCAACAGAAAAATACAAATCCTTCATAGGAGGCCACACGATCCACCCGTGAGCCTTTTGCTATATCTCGAAAATTAGACGGTAAAAGTCGCAAATTTTTATTTTCCTTACAAATTACCGCATTTTATAAACTTTGTGATGAAAATCTCAAATTGATGAAAATTACGGATATAATGAGTTTGGCTTGGCCCGAACGGAAAAGTACGCTAGGCCCACCGGTGGGTCGTATGGCGTTCAACGTGTTAATTGTGGGCTGATTTTGAAAATTCTTTTTTTGTTTGGTAGGTATACTTCAGAGGTGCTCCCATTGAAATTTTATTGAAATTGATTGAGCGGTTTATGAAAAAGCAACAAAATACTATTGGTGTGTGGTTACCTTCAGCAAAACTTTTGTGATGTGGACTTTTTCAGCAATTTGCAGTTTGACACATGGCGAATAATTCTGTACCACTTCAACCGATTTCGATTATTCGATTTCGATTATTGTTTTTTATGTAATATTGTTTTAAAAATATAAAACCGACTTAAAAAAAAATTAACTAGAACTAAAAAGTATTAAATAATATTTAATATTTAATATTTTGAAATTTTCTCTGTCATTGTATTGAAATACACGAATCGATATTGTCATTCATATTCGGACCCTTGTTTCATGAATATTCTAAATTTGAAATCTTTTCCGACCGGCCAGATGCGCTTAATATATTATAATACGAGTACGAGTACCATCGAGCTGGTCTGATGACGGAGACGGAAGGTGGCCATAGGAACTCCTAAACTACACTTGATAAACCCATCGTGTTTGGGCTCGTTGAATTTGTCTTCACGAGCAATTTACTTTAGACCTAGGAGATTCTCAATTCGACAGTATGTTTTCTTTTTTTGGATGTTTGTTACGCGATTACTCCGTCAATTATTGTGGGCCAAAGACATTAAACCCACCCTTTGTGGGCCGATTTTGAAAATTCTTTTTTTTTTTTTTGAAAGGGGATAACCATGAGGTGGTTCCATTTTAATTTGGTCGAGATCAGATTGGAAAGCGAGGCGGAATCGCGAGGCCGAAGGTCGAGCGATTCCGCCGAGTACATTAATAGCAAAAAATTCCAAAAAAAAAAACTGTGAAATAAAAAACTATTTAAAAAAATATATAAAAACCGCCTTCAAAAATGTATGAAATAAAAAAAATCGAACCCTAGAGTTGAAGGCGGTGCTAAAGCAAGCAAAAATGATACATGAAAGAAAACATGCGCGGATGATATCCTTTGTTATTTGTGTTTTGTGTAGCCTTCTTTAGCACCGCCTTCAACTCTAGGGTTCGATTTTTTTAATTTCATAAATTTTTTAAGGCAGTTTTCATATTTTTTTTTTTACATACAATGCTGACATTATTAGAATGAAGAGTGACGAGTATTTGTTTAACTGTTCAACTAAATAAATACGTTCTATCCACAGAGCACGGAATACCGCGCGCGCGCGCGCGGGGGTATTCCGTGCTCTGTGGATCTATCTATTAAAAGCGCACAAACAGGAAATTACAATCATAATAATATTTTGTTCCGTATACCAAATTATTTTCAAAACATGTTTTTATTTTATTTAATTTGATAAGAAGTGTTAGTTTAATTGTAAATTGTCATAATTTTATTATTCAAATATAATTAAAAATTTTGGAATTTACATAAATAATGTTCTTTATAAATATAAATGAAAGCGCCATCTTTTGTCTAGTAGCAGTAATTCTACAGCCTAGTGGCAATTAAAGGTACCTAGATACTGTTGTATTTCAACTAGATAGCGCCCTTAGTATAGAAGTATTAACAAACATTAACGCCACCTGTTTGTTTTACGACAACATCAAGAAAAATTATTAACGCCCTCTGTTGGTTTTACGATTTACAACGTTACCAAATTTTTTATATGGAGTGGTCTATCTGTCCCGACAGGGTTATAAAATCAATGGGCTAAACACATTACCCTCCTGTTGGCTTCGCCGTATAAAAATGGATTCGCACACTGAACTACTGACAACTACCGATGATACCTTGCAGCAAAGGAGTATTCCAACTAATGCTGCCGGTACATGTGGGAATAATAGACCTAATTGTAATATGCTTGAAGATCGAAGGCGAATATGGTCAAAAAATGAAATGATTGAACTAATGTACTGTTATTATAAAACAAGATCACAAGGAACTGGATATTTAGCACGACTAGAAAAATTATTTGTTGAAAGGAATGCAAACAACGAAAAAAGTAAAAGATTCACCGGGACAACGTTATCAACTCAAGCGAGAAGAATTATAGCTAACGAAATGATATCAAAAGAACTTTTAAATGAATTAAAAAACAAAGCGGAAAATAATGTCGACCCTTGTATGTCGACAATAATGAATGACAGAAATAATGTGCTACAAAAAAATATTGATGATTCTAGAAGAAAATGGTCAAATGAAGAAATGATGGAATTGCTTTTTTGTTATTTTAAAGCAAGAGAAACTGGAAGGGGATATTTAAAAAAATTACAATATATGTTCCAAGAAAGAAACCCAAATAACCCTAAAACCTCCAAACACAATGGACCCCGATCAAATCGATCGAATTACCAGATCAAATCATACGTGATATTGAAAATGCGCCCTGTACAACTGAAAATATCATGGAGTTCCTCAACCAAACTGAACCTCAGGAAATAGGTACAAATTCCAATAATACTAACGCAACAATGAGGTATATGGATTCACTATACTCCATCTATGACAGAATGAAATCACCTATGACAGAGAACTAATAAATCCAATAACTGATTCGATTAACAATCACATTGAACAGGTACCCAGTACAACACCCACTGATACCTTTAACAACAATGAAGTTGCAGAATCAATATTGTCTAGGGAATTAATAAATGTAAGAAAAGAGCAGAATGCTGACCATTCATTTGAAACCGAGTATACAGCTGCTAATCCACAGAGGACAGGCACTATAGCAGAAATAAATGAAGATGTCTCCTTCAATATATTCTCACCAAATATAACCAATTATAATATGAATAACAATTATAATTCGGAATCAAATTTATGTAATGACAGAAGTCATATAATAAAGAATTTAATAAATACAATAGAAGAAATAAAGAAAATTGACATAAATGAAAGACAATACTTACCGAAAGGAATGATAAACAAACAATTCATACAAAATGTCAATGAAATAAATGCATATTTACCAAATATATTAACATTTAACATGAGCATAACAGAATTAAACATAATCCTCTACTCAGCAGCGATGACAGTTATCAAAGAAAACAAACAGAAAATACTTGAAAAATCGTTTAACAATAGTAATCAGGTCCCAGTTTGGAAAAAGAGAATATAAGATAAAATTGAAATATTGAGAAAAAACCTTGGACAACTGATCGAAATTTCACGTGGTGTTACTAGCAGGAGAATGAGAAATATCAAGGACAACCTATATAAAAAGTATAATATAACAACTGATATAATGTTATACAATATAATTGAACTACTCAAACAAAAAATCAAAATGTATGCGGGAAGAATCAAACGGTATGAATATGAGAATAGAAAAAAAAAAAATATACTATTTAAACAAAATGTACGAAAATTCTACAGGAAAATGTTTGAAAAAAATATAACTCCAAAAGAAATACCAACAAAGAACGAAATAGAAGAATTTTGGTCAAAAATTTACAGTGAGCCTGTTAACATTGATAAGTCGAATATTATGATACAAACAATTGCAGATAAAATACCAATAATCCAGTGTAGCATTCAAAGATGCAATAATAAATCTAAAAAACTGGAAGACCCCCGGAATAGACAAATTACAAAACTATTACCTCAAATATTTTACCAGTGCACATCCATACATACTGCATTACTTTAACAAAATTCTTAATAACGAAGAACAGATAGATCCGTGGCTTACAACAGGTATGGTCACTTTAATCCCAAAAAATACGAATACAAGTGATCCAAAAAATTGGAGGCCGATTGCATGCTTACTAACCACTTACAAATTATTTACATATATCCTATATGTAGAAATATACAAACATTGTAATGCCAATGATATAATGACTCCCTACCAAAGAGGTTGTAAATGGGGAGCGAGAGGTTGCAAAGATCATTTAATTGTCAATAAATCTATTTTAGAAGATACAAACACATACAAGAAAAACCTAAACATGGCGTGGATAGATTACAAAAAAGCATATGATTCGGTACCACATGAATGGATTATTCTCATCCTCAAAATATATAAATGCCCTAACGTAATTACAAATTGTATATCAAAAGTTATGGAAACATGGCAAGTGATTATGAATACAATAAGCACTGACTCAAGAATTACAACAAAGCCAATAGTTATAAAACGAGGAATATTTCAAGGAGATTCTCTGTCCCCTTTACTTTTTTGTCTATGTCTTAACCCACTGTCAAAATTACTGAGTGAATATGAAAAAAACCGGATATATTTTAAGAAGTGGCCAAATAATTAATCACCTCTTCTACATGGATGATATAAAACTATACGCTGCAAATAAATATCAGCTATCAAATCTAATTGATACCGTAGAAATATACTCCAAACAAATTGGAATGGAATTTGGCTTAGAAAAATGTAAAGTATTAGAAATAAAAGGTAGTAAAAGAATAAATGCTGAAGGTGAAGACCATATACTGCTTGATGGAAACAAATTTGAAGCCTTAAATAACAAAAAATATAAATATCTTGGCATTGATGAAAATGGGGAAATCAACCACAAACAAATAATAGAAGAGAAGAAAAATGAATACATAAGAAGAGTAAGAAAAATCATTCAATCTACATTGAACTCTAGAAATATTATAAAGGCCATAAATACATACGCAACACCGGTTCTTATATATACTTTCAATGTAATAAATTATACTATGGATGACTTTAAAAAAATTGACAGAAAAACCAGGAAACTCCTAAACATATATAACATGCATCAACAAAAATCAAACACAGAAAGACTATATTTACCAGTCAATGAAGGAGGAAGAGGCCTATTAAACATAGAAAATCTATATATCAAATTAACTATTAAAATGGAAAAATATTTAGATGACAAAAATGACAACGTCCTAAAAGTAATTGTTGATCATGATAAGGAAAAAGGCCTATATAACATAATATCACAAGGTAAAAAATTTAGACAAAAACTTAATATCGAACTACCCACGGAAGATGAAATCTTAATCCACAAAAAACAGACTGAACGATCCAAAGAAAATTGGAAAGAAAAGCCATTACGTGGTCAAATTGTGAGAGAGGTACTGATGAACCCAAATACAGATATTGAAAAATCTTTTTTGTGGCAAAAAAAACAACCTACATCTCCCCAAATGGAATCTAAAATCTTTGTAATACAAGAACAATCGATTAGAACAAAACAGTTTGAACGAGATATTTTAAAACTTGATACAGACGGACGATGCCGATTATGTCATGAAAAAGATGAAACAGTCAGGCATGTTATCTCAGGATGCAAAATATTAGTACAGCCACTATACCTAAAAAGACATAATCAACTAGTCAAATACGTTTACTGGAATTTACTCAAGAAACACAAGTTCGAAACAACTAAATTTTGGTGGAAATGCCCGTTAAGTGAGCCTCATGTGGTGGAAAATGAAGAATTTAAACTAATATGGGAGATTGCTGTCACCACAGATTATGCGTTACCTAACAATCGACCAGACCTCATATATGTAGACAAAAATAAAAACAGAACTTACCTTATCGATATCACAGTACCGTCCGATTATAACCTCACTAGGAAGGAAAATGAAAAACTTACTAAATACTACGCACTAAAAATTTAGGTCCAAAGATTGTGGAATACAAGAGTCGAAATCGTCCCAATAGTTATAGGCACTACAGGAATTATAAATAAATCAACAGAAAAACACATAAAAAATTTAGACGCTGGCATAAAATTAGAAATACTGCAACAACAGGCTGCAATTGAAACCACAAAAATAATGACCAAATTTCGGAGTGGAAATCTGCCTCCTGACAGTGAAGACAATAATATTATGTAACTCAAGACTGATCGGTGGGCCCGTCCTCTATCTTGGGAGGCACTCGAGCGAGGACGGGTGGCAGACCGGCGAGTACAATCGCCGACGACTCCGAAGAAATCCGGAAGAATAAAATTATATATATATATATATAATAACAGACAAGTCTGCATGGTACACCTTTGCCTATCCCAAAACAGGGATAAAAGCAACCAAAAAAAAAACCATTTCTAAAGCATTTAAAATAAACAGTGGTCGAACACTAGAAAATATAGGGCATCTTTTGTTAATGACGATAGCTCTAGAGCTTCGTCATCTAATTGGAAGGAGGTATTTTTGGACAAGCTGGCTCCTCCCTTTGTTCCACACTCAGAGGAAATACCTTTTTTATATCAGTCTATTCCATAGACGTATATATTATTTCTCTATGGTCTATTCCTATTGCAGATCCCATGAATGTTCCATATTCCATGCAGGAACTGAAAACTGTTCTTAAATATGTATACATAATGTATACATAATGTATACAAAGGATTCCTCCCCAGGAATCGACGGTATTCCATATTCCTTTTTAGCTAGGGCTGATGATCTCATTTCACAATATTACTTAGATATGGTAAATTTTATAATTGACTCAGGACAAATTCCCCAAGCGTGGAAATGTCAAATTATCATCCCTATTTTAAAACCTGGTAAAGACCCAGAAGAGGGTTCCTCTTATCGACCAATAGCTCTCTCATCTATGTACTTAGTTTTATTAGAAAATATAACATTACTCGATAACCATCTTGAAGCACTTCCGAGTCCTGTACAGTTATTTCAATAATTATAAGAGGAGCCAGAAATGACACCTTCGACAGCTGATATAGACTGACCACTCAAAAAGCTGGAGATCCAAGTGCACAGTTTTGTAGGGACACCGTAAGCTTTCTTAACAGTCCCCGGTGCTTGACGCGATCGAATGCTTTGCATATGTCCAGAGCGACGGCCAGCGATTCCCCAAAACCATCGAGCCTTTCAGCATAGTTAAACCACACAAGTTAGCCGTCTTCATACAAACGTGCCGATTTCGCACTCACACAAGCGCGCGCCTGCGCACGCTGTCTGTACACAACCACTACATGCATTCTCACTGTTCCTCGCGCGTAGTCAGTGATGGTCGCCCCGCCCCCGCGCTCGGTGACGCACACCACGTGACGGCCGCTGCCTGCCGCCGCGCCGCGCCGCCTGCCGCTTCCCGATAGAAAGTATTAATTATTATTCGAATTTTATTTTATTGCACTAACATAATGGCTCCGCGTTTCTGCAGTGTGTAGTGTGTACGCGGCTGCATGAATAGATCAGGCTCGAATCGCGAGTTAACATTATTCTCATTACCTGCTGCCATCGAAAGGTAAGTAACATAAAAAATATTATTAAAGTATGTAGTTAAATTATGTAAGTTATTAATACGAGTAGGTACTAAGCGAAGGAATTGACTTGAGACCTGGCTCGGTAACGTCAGAGCAAAGTACCTATTAGTATTTAATTATAGTATTAATTAGTTATTAATAGGTAGGTACTAGCTGCAAAAACCATTCGCGAACCCCGGCATCGGGCGCGGCCGCGCGGCGCACGCGAAGGCCGCGCCGTGCGCGGGCCCGCGGTTGTCGACTTGTTCAGACTTGTTAGAGATACCACGCACAACGCAATTTCGCGCGGTTTTGTCTTCTATAAATGGCCACAGCTCCTACCGCGGACACTGTCATGACTGCTAGCGACCAACCAAGTTATTAAGTAATTCATTAAAATAACAAAAATAAAAATATAAGTAATTAAGTAATAATAAAACAAAATTAATAAATACATTTTAAAATTATTTATTTGATAATTTTTTTATTAAGATTAATAATTATATTAATCTATAATTCTAAATATATTTTCTATAATTTTTATAGTTACAAATTTTTTGCCCACTTATTAATTCTCTTCATCGTTCGCGACTACGGAATGGTTGTCCAAAGACGGACGTGAGTTAAAGTTGAATTTTAACATTGCATTAATTTTTGGGAGGTTAAAGTTAAAAAAAAAAATTTTCCCGTCTGCGCGAAGCAAAAATGAAGGGTTATCTTTTTAGCAATTTATGTGTGTGTATGTTTGTTTTTACGTATGTTCCACCGTAGCGCCCGAACTAAGCATCCGATTATTGAGTGGGGTATCGTTGTCAAGGGCTCAAACATCAAAATAACATCGTTCACTGTCTATCGAAAACACAGCTTTCGAAAATATACCTTAACGCCAGTATATAATAAATCTATGACAGCTCATATATTCTGTTAGAGTAAAATTTTGGGAGCTGGCTCTTGGTCTATAAATAAAAAATACATAAATGTACATAATAATTTTAAAGAATAGCATTTCCAACATGATGGGCTCACTGCCTGTCAATTGTGTTAGTGTTGTGAGTTGTGACATCCCTGGAGGCTCGGCGCAGCGTAGGTAGTTATTTTAAAAATGGCCTCCAGTTATCTTACTCGTCTTCTTTTACTATGCTTTCAGCCTACAAATGCGTGACGTACGCAAGAAGACTCCAGTCGACCTTTGCTTGCGGAAGCCGTATTGCTTGTCATCGAGAAGTTTACAGTCTTCTAGATACGTCAGAGCGCTGAGTTGACAATACGCTCCATAACCTTACTCAAAAGTAAGGTTAGGGATAAAACCAACGTCATGACGATGGAGGTTATGGGTGAGGGGATATTCTGATCGACGGTGAAGTGATCGAACAAGTGGAGGAATACGTATATTTCGGACAAATATTTCGGCTAGGTAGGTCGACAAGGCCTACTGAAGGAGGTAGAGAGACACATTCAACTGGGTTGGGCTGCCTTCGGAAAGCTCGTCCTAAAGTCTGATCTACCGTAACGCAAAACATATTTAATAAGAAATATATACTAGTCTCAAAAGTTATTTAGTTAATACAGTGTAAACGGCATAATATAACTTCGATTAAAAGAAAAACTGTTGTTTTTTTGTACTTCATTCGACGAAAACTCGCAATGACGAAATAGAATACAGAAAGTTAGGTTTTGCTACGTAGAGTTTGCAGTCTTAAATGTTTTTAACTTTATGTAAATTAAATTTTTTTTTTCATTTCTAAACCTCAAATACATAAGTTATCCTATTTATAAGTTATAATAGGCATGTTATTTAATTAAAAAATATGTTTCTTGCTTTCGGTGGTTTTGAAATTGACTTCGGTGCACCAATTTCCACCGAAAACACCGAAGTCATTGACACCGAAATCAAAAAAGTAAGGAAAATCTAAAATATTTGCAAATATAACCCATATATACAGCATTGCTCTCTAAGTTGGAGATCTAGTACTAATAAGACAATCTCTAATTAAAATATAATAGTAATATGTCAAATAAATAACGAGAAAATTGGTTCAGCGAAATCAATTTCATAGGTTACCAAGCCACCGAAAACGATTACATACCTTAATAACACAGCCGCACAGGAACACACAGACGTGTTGTCCTCGCCACAGAAGTGGCGCGACTGATATTTTTTTTCGCTTTAACAGCTATGCACGCAGCTACAATAGTATAGGATCTATGAGCGTATTCGTGCGCGCCACCGATATCAAAGGAAACTAGCGGACGCAGATAAAATAATTCGTATTTCGTCTTCTAAAGTGTATTCATGCTTAGTAAAAATGTAAGGTAAAGCATAACTAACTAGGTTTTAGAGAAAATATACAAAGTAGCGTAATTCCATATAGATGATAAGAAAAAAACTTTTTTCTACCGCAAACTAGTCCGGACGCGCCAGTGAAGTCAAGATTTCAGCCCTTTGAATTTTTTTTATCGTATTTCTAATTAATTAATCAAAAAAAGGACACAGGCCCCCCCCAGTATTTTAATCATATCTACAATGTAAAAAACATAAAAGTATTATGAATCCATTTTATAAGACTTTTCGATCCGGACTCGCTTATTTTGCTCATCCGGAGAAAGACCCATAAGGTGCTTCGTTATTTATGTCAATAACTTCGGGAGGGTTACATACGCACTCAAATAAACACTACGTAAAAAAAACATATGTTTATAGGAGCATTTTTTCTCCAACATCTAACAAAAAAATAAACTCAAATAGCTCTAAAAACCAATCATCCTAACCCTTGCAAAACACGAAACGTAGGTACTTCCATAGCGTCACGTCTCTAGATTTATGGCGGCGCGGTGTCCTTGTGACTTACTTTGTCGGTAGCCGCCGGCCTCCGACAGTTCTTTTACTACGCCGCGCGCCGACAGACCTTCATTTCCGTGTGTGCGTATTGCATTGCCGTGCGCGGCGGCGCGTTCTTTGTTTCTCGTGCCTGTGTGTGCTGCAGCCGTTTCGCGAGAGCACAAGTCATATTGCAAATTCAAAATGCCGCCGTATCGGTACACCGACGCGAACTACTTGTGTTCTTCGGCCGCCTGAACGGTGCCAACTACTTGGAGTTCCTGCAGGAAGGCCTCCTGGACCTACTCGCGGAGGTTCCTGTGAACCGCCATCGCTGGATGTACCACTTCCACACCAGCACACTTCACACCTGACGGAGGAGTTCCAGGGCCGGTGGATAGGCCGCGGCGGACCGATCCCTTCGCCGCCACGTTCACCGGACCTGACGCCGCTAGATTTTGATGTGTGGGGACGGGCCAAGGATCTAGTTTATGGGCAGGATGGCCACACCGTGGAGAATGAAGAACAGTTACGTGCTCGGATTGTAAACGCATTCGCTATAAGAGGTGACAGAGACACTCTAGTTCGTGTTAATCAGAGCATCGTGAGGAGGGCCACTCTTTGCATCCGAGTGCAAGGCGGCCATTTTCAGCTTTTTTTTGTAAATGTGGGTGAGTACCTAGTATGTAAGTTCCTAACGACTATTGTAAGTGAAGGGTACCCACACATACTCACACACGCACACACATCCTCTCACACATTCAAAAACACAACAAACAGCTGTTCTGCGTTTGAACATAGTACGGTCATTGACCCCGTGCAGTGCGAGTTACCTACTGGTACTACTGGTACACACAGGTTGATCTGTTTAATGTTTAGGTAGCAAACATGTTTTGTAAAATTTCTCGAAAAGTAATGCTAAGAACATATTTTTTTTGCGTAACTTGTTTATTTGAGTGTGCATGTAACCCTCCCGAAGTTATTGACATAATTAACGAAGCACCTTATATAAAAGTCACCCGACTGGTTGTAGATGAAAACGGAAGAGAGAAAAAAAAATTATAATTGTGTGCAATTGAAACTTAAGATTTAACTCACACGTCAACCTATGACTTAATTTCAACGTGTCACCCATGTGTCACCACCGTCAAAAAAGTTGCGGTCTTTGAATAGTAGAAAATTAGCATGGGACCGCTTCATAAAAGACAAACAAGGCAATAAAAGATAAATTTCAAACAATTATTTATTCATATTGCATTGTGTAAATCCTATAGTACGGAGCATTTAATTTCAATGTTTCTTTAATTTTAAATCTTTCCTGTCTGCTGTCCCTGGATTCGAACACTAGGTTGGTCAACTGCTAAACAGTTGTCTTGCCAGCTGACCAATAATACTAATTTATGTAAAGATCATTTCACTCAGTTTATTGTTTTTTTAATGAATTTTGGTTTTAATTTCCTTTATGTTTTTCTTTTTTTTTGTCAAGCTTTTTGTCAAGTGTCAAATTATTTTTGGAAATATTTTCACCTCTCGTTTTATAGATATTTTGAGGTTGTGTCATGCTACACCGCAAGTGGGCGACAGGATTCATCAAACATGTTTTTCCTTCCGTTTTTATGTTATTCCATGACACTACTTTTTCATTTTTTTCTTTTGCTACTAACTGTTTTTTCGTTACATTAGTTTCTTTTTTAATTGCATCTTTCTGCTCAATGAGTTTTACATTAGGCCTCAGCTTAGATATTTTATTATGCATGATGTGTTTTGGTTTTAGAGGTCTTGAATTGTTAAATTTAGATATATTTATTTGGGAATTTGATGTTAAATTCATATCACTGCTTTCGAATGTCTTAATATCTCTTGGGTTGTTAAATTTATTTGTTGTATTTTTTCGGGAGTTTGATGTTTTATTGAAATCACTACTTTCCAATCTCTTAATATTTAATGGTTTATTAAATGACGGTGTATTCGTCTGACTTTTTTCCGTAAATGTTTCCAGTTTTTGTGTACTAATTGATTTGTTTATGCATGACGGTGTATTCGTCTGTTGGCTTTTTTCCGTAAATGTTTCCAGTTTTTGTGTACAAATTGATTTGTTTATGCTTATTTCTTCACATTTATTATTTTTTTCGGATTGGTTTACACAGTCATTGCAATACGACACAGATGTATATTTTTTTAAAAAATTATTTGTTTGCCTAGATGCAAAAAACATTTCTTCAAATTTTATTTCCTCATCAATTGCACTTATTATTGGTAGTAGATCTGAAGTTTTAAAATTGGTAGCTGTTATTACTTTAACATCGTTAAATTCTTCAGTTCCTTCTTCATAATGCAGAATATCTTTTTCTTTTCCGTCTCTAAAATCTGACAAACATTGATCTTCTATTTTTTCATCAGATGTCACAAAATTATGCAAATCGTAGTTATCAAATGCTTGTTTATCATCTTCATAATCCCGGCTGCTGCGTAAGCTCACTTCATCACCTCTTATGTGAATTGATTTTGCGTCTACACTTTCAACAGTCAATACTTTTGTTAATTTATAAACACTCTTACATAGCAAATGTGAATCTCTTGATGCTTTCGCGTTTCTTTGGATACAGACATTGTGTGTCCTAGCGACCGTTTGTGCTGCAAATGAATTTGTATTCTGCTTTGAAAAACGAGCAGTCTTCTTGGCAGAAACTTTTTCAACGCCATTCTCATCATCTGAACCCTCGGGTGGCTCTCTTTCTTTCGAACATACTTCACAAATGCAAGAGTCACAGGTGCATGGATTTACATTACTTTCATCGTGACAATCGCATTCAACTTCCACATTACTTAGGTCCATACTATTTAGATCTCTTCTTCGGCAAATAATGCATTCACTAGGACAGCAATCACAATTATAATTTTCTGATTCATTTACTACATTATCGTCAGTTGTAGTACTATTTTCTGATTCATTCATTACATTATCATCAGTCGTAGTATTAGTTTCAGACATGAATTTGAAAATCACACTCGCTACTTTAGCTTTACTCGTCGTTTTATTTACAGATTCATTCGCTACATTATCGTCAGGCGTAGTTTTAGTTTCTGATTCATTCAATACATTATCATCAGTTGTAGCTTTGTTTTCTGATTCTTTTAATACATAGTTGTTGTTTGTAGAGTGGTAATAATATGATGACTTATCTCTAAAGGTTGTAAGATCTTTAGCAAGTGTTTGTACTGGAGAAAAATTTAAGTTAAAGTTCTCTTCACGTTTCTTTCCCTCTTCACTCTTTTTAAATCTTGTAGAATTTAAAGATTCATCTTCATTCTTGTTCTTTCTTGTACAATACAAAGAGTCATCATCACAAGACAATGCACAAGATAATTGGCAAATACGGCATTTGCACGGATTACACTTGCATTCTGGGCGAGAAATGGGTTTACAAAACTTGCATTCGCACGGATTACAGTGACAATGGTAGTTGACATGAGGAGTGAACCCTTTTTGAGTCTGTGCTTCCTCTGATTTCGGCAGCACAATTTTTACTTTGAGTATAGTCTTGTTGCAACTAAGGCAGTCGCAGGGGCTACAGACACAGATGTCCGGTTGTCTCTTCACGGTGCTGAAAAATCTCTCCTTTGATATACATTTCACGGACTTCTCTTTTGTTGGAACGGAAGGACGCACTACCTCAATTGAATCTGAACTATTCATACGCTCAAAGCATTCGCAAACTTCGCAAGCGCATGGCGGCTCCTGCTTCACAGGTGTGGCAAGACTGTGTGGCAAGTTCAGCTTCTTTCCGGAAAAACAGTTGCATGAACTGCAATCGCAGTCTCTGTATATCCTCTTTATGCGTCTTATGAGGTTATGTTTGTCTATATGCTTACTGTTTAACGCACGGTTAAGTAAACGCTGTGCTATTTCAGTGTCGATATAGTCAGTATTTGAATTCTCTACCATCGACGCTCCTGAGTTTATCTTCGAATTTCTGTTGCAAATCTCTTTCCCGTTCGTGCAATAAGCAATAAAGGTATTTGAATAAACATATTGCTCAATCAATGCCCAGTCAAGGGAATGATGGATATATTCTTCATAAGATCTTCGTGGTTTTTTATAAATTTCTTTGCTTCTACATAATATGCTTCCCTTACGGTGACCTGTACCGGGTTTTCTACGGGAATGCTCCATAATGAATTTACAGTCTTCTTAGAAAGTTATAGGCTTTACTTGTAGTTGGCTTTTTGTTTTGAATGGTTTATGCTCTAAGGAATGTATGAATGGGTTGTGCTCCGGTTTTTCCCCCTCCTTATTAGCTTTGGTTTGGTTTTTCAATGTGGAATTGGAGGGTAGAGGTGGAAGAATAAATTTGAGTTTTTTTTTAGAAAATGACAGAGTTTACATCTTGCCGCTTAATTTGTGTTGTGAAATTGTTTACGCCCTAAGGAATTAATTCATTCTTTTGTGTCCCTTCCCCTTCTGAGGTTTCAAAAGGTCGTGGGTTTTGCTTGTGGACGGCCGTAAATCGGTTGATTTACGAGGTGGGCGAATGAACTGGTCGAGGCTGGCTCGCAAAGCCACGTTGGAGAGCAGGATGCTGCTCAGGTACCTTGACACTTCTGAGTCGTACATCAGATTCTCTCGGAACATTTGGTAGCTGCAAATAAAATTAAGTGGATGGGTACACGTGTTATAGCTCACAAGGTAGGCCGACGCTCTCGTGCTTAAGCACACAAAATTAAATGCGCATGCGCATTCTGAACACAACTAAGTTATAAAACTAACCCGATTTTGTGAGATAAAACACCTGTGAGTACCTAATTGACGCTAGCTAAAGTTTCACTAGTGGGTACTGGGCAGGGTTGCATCCCTATACGCTGGACTCACCGCGAATGCGTACAAATTGGTTCTGCAGGTATTTAGTCCACAGAACTGGTTAAGCCCACATATTTCCCCCCAAGTACAGTCTCGGGTCCTTCAAGAGAGGCGTGACCTTATGGGTGGCTCAAGCTTATTATTTTAGGATAATTGAACGTAGAAATTGTTTGTAAATAGACATACAGGGATTGATGTAGGATGCATTAGAAGGAACCACAGATAAGATCAACAATCTGCTATAGGGGTCAGTCACGCGTCGTCGCAAGCTTCCACTTAGGACAAATCGATCCTGTAAATCCTTTATTTACAGGATTGCCAACATGTGGAATGCACTCCCACCTGCATCCTTTCCTCTAATGCAGGTACAGTCTGGAATCCTTCAAACATAATGTGAAGATGCACCTAGCCGGCCGACATGGTATTCGCACCCCCCGTATATATCCTAATGCCCGTGGGCGCCGTTGGACTACACCTCTGCGTTAGTCGGGCGTGGGCCATATGTCGTGTTTCCCATAAATAAAAAGTAATGGCTGCACAGGCAATCAAGAGCATTCTGTATGGGAACACTGTCGCCAAAGTTCCTACCAATCAACTAGACGCACGCAGCGCTTAGTGGCCATTCAGCGAACGCATATTAACATCGACAGCCAATGAGAGCGAGCACATAATATGTCGACATCCTTTGCTTTATGTGGCACTAGCTGAGCCCGCGGCTCCGCTCGCGTGAAATTCGTATTTCAAAGAAGACAACAAGTAACTAAGAGCGAGGCCGAAGGCCGAGCTGCGTTCAGGAAGACTATAAACCTTCTTGAAGAAAGGAAGTAACAAAGGGCGAGGCCGAAGGCCGAGCTGCGTTCAGGAAGACGATAAACCTTATCTAAGAAAGTAAGTAATGAAGGGCGCGGCCGAAGGCCGAGCTACATTCAGGAAGACCATAAACCTTCTCGAAGAAAGTAAGCAACTGAGGGCGAGGCCGAAGGCTGAGCTGCGTTCAGGAAGACTATAAACCTTCTCGAAGAAATTAAGTAACAAAGGGCGAGGCCGAAGGCCCAGCTGCGTTCAGGAAGACTATAAACCTTCTCGAAGAAAGTAAGTAACTGCGGGCGAGGCCGAAGGCCGAACTGCGTTCAGGAAAACCATAAACCTTCTCGAAGAAAGTAAGTAACAAAGGGTGAGGCCGAAGGCCGAGCTGCGTTCAGTAAGACGATAAACTTTCTCGAAGAAAGTCAGTATCTGAGGGCGAGGCCGAAGGCGGAGCTACGTTCAGGAAAACCATTAACCTTCTCAAAGAAAGTAAGTAACTGAGGGCGAGGCCGAAGGCCGAGCTGCGTTCAGGAAGACTTAAAACCTTCACAAAGAAAGTAAGTAACAAAGGGCGAGGCCGAAGGAAAAGCTGCGTTCAGGAAGACTATAAACTTTCTCAAAGAAAGTAAGTAACTGAGGGCGAGGCCGAAGGCCGAGCTACGTTCAGGAAAACCATAAACCTTCTCAAAGAAAGTAAGTAACTGAGGGCGAGGCCGAAGGTCGGGCTGCGTTCAGGAAGACTATAAACCATCTCGGTGAAAGTAAGTATAAACTATGGGTGAGGCCGAAGGCCGAGCTGCGTTCAGGAAGAGGAAAAACCTTCTCGATGAAAGTAAGTAACGAAGTAACGAAAGAACGTAACTAAGGGCAAGGCCACTGTCACGCCAAATCCCCCCACCCCCACCTTAAATGTGAAACCCTGAAATACTTAATTATTTATTTATGATGAGTAGCTAGAATTATGATTTTTAAGGTCCTACCTTTAAAAAAACCGATACTCCTATACAATTTTTAACCCACCGTTCCCCCCTTAAAATGTGAAAATCCCTAAACCCTGAAACACGTCGTTATTTATTTGTTGCTAGATCAGTCAGGACAAACAGTTTTATAAGTATAGATTAGTAGGTACTCGTATATTGATTTGCGTTTAAACCGAGTTTCCGCGAGCGAAGCCGAGGGCAAAAGCTTGTATTGTATATCTATATAGCACTAGCGTAGTGATTTGATAAAACTTAACAAATCGCCGATACATACATACATACATTCAAACAGACGATTCCTTTTATAAGAAGTATAGCTAGAGATAGAGAAAAGAAGATAGAGATTAAATTATCCTACCTCCCCCCCACCCCCCCCCCCCTACCTCAACCCCCTCTTCAAAACCACCCCCAGTACGAATAAAATTATTTAAAATAATTTAAAATCCTAATATCTAATTTTAAAATCATCATTTTAATTTAAGGGTTGATTTATCAAAAACGCTGCAACACGTAATTGTTTATTTCATACCAAAAGACTAAATATGAATTGTTATATCCCTAACTTGAGAAATGCTGGGTTCCCCATACTAGTCCGGACCGGACGTTAGGTCAATCAAGCTTTCATTTTGTGATGCAAGTATGAAACTTCGCACATCGATTCTTGGGTCCTAGTACTTGCGATCCGAGATGGTAGCCACCTTGGTAAGTCGTGACTACCCCCTGTTTTGGTTGGTTGAAAGGGGCAAATTGATTAATTTAAGGGAGTTCGTTCGGTCAAACCAAAGAGTTTGTATTACGTCGCTGCGCTCCTTTATAGAGAGAATGTGAGCGTTGGTGAGGTGAAGCTTCGTTGGTGAGGGCCACGAAGCGCGTTCGGGTCCGATCGACAGTCATCGGCCGTGCTTCGTCGCGCGATGCAGAGGGATCAATTTCTTAGTTTTATTCCTAAAATTCAGCCAAAATGGTCAACTGTTTTAATTTGCAAATCTGACTCAAAGGAGGAGACTGGAATCGTGAATGGTCTAAGATTCCACAGGTAATTGGTATTTTGGTGATATTTTAACCGGGAGCGACGGCGGTGGCGGATTTCCTATAGAACGTGCTAAGTCTAAATAATATTTTTTCCCGAATATTTATATAATAATCCATGTGATTACGTAATTAATTTAAGTAGTACTAGCTTTTGCCTGCGGCTTCGCTGGCGTGAAGTTCGGATTTAAAAATAAGAAAGTAATTAAGCCCGCCCCCGTACCTTTTCGGTTTGTATGACAGCCACATCATAGCGTAACCGGAACTGATTTTGTTTAGCCTATCCTATGTCTCGTATAGGTAAATGTGCTTGTACTAAGTTTCATCGAATTCGGATGATCGGTTTAAGAGCTATCGTGGAACGTAGATAGTTACATACATACAGAAAATAGTTCTAAAAATCGTCAATTTAGTTTTAGTATCATACATAGAGTCTACAAACGCAATATCTCATAAAATAAAGTAACTTACTCCATGGCCATCCCTTACAGATTTATTATTAGTATTCATGATAAAGTTCCAAAATAGGAGGCAGATATGATCTTTCGTGTATTTTTTTTTAAAACCAAGTAAAAGTCAATACTCTATGGAAGGACTTTAGAGCTCGGTTACTTTATTAAACGACGCATGTTCGTTCACGTAGGTATCTTATCTTATGAAGCATTTATTTTTTTCAAAAAATGGCCGCCATTTCGAAACGAATGGAATGAGCTTAACGTAAATCACGCATATACCTACCTTCGTTCTTAAGCAACCCTGAGCGCGGTCAGTACTTGGAAAGGGTGACCGCTCGACCGTTGGAGCTGACCGTGGTTCGGATTCCACGTTAACCTGTAGGCCCCTTCTCTTCATACCTTACTAGGTGGTAGGGTTTATCCCGGCCGGGTTGGTAACACCGCTCTGACGAAACGTCGGTCGAAACGGCTATGTAAATAGTTCGTGTTTTCCGAGCAGTTCAGTGTAGCTGACATGAAATGAAGGGAAGCACCGACATGGCACCTAGCTCACCGGGTGTTATGGGCTGACATCACGGATGTTGTAGGTGATGTAGGTAGCCAACCGTGTCAGATTCCATAAAAAAACGCCCAAATATGGACTATTTAGTATGTATACTGGTTTCCGAGTAATTTTGTTTAGTGAAAGATGGCAATTAGGTAATTTTCAATTAGGTACCTTTGGTTTTAAGGATTCCCAAAAATCCTGAAAAAATTAAACTGGGAGGCCGCAATAAAAAGAACAGGAAACACTTACAGCCGTATTTGTTCTCAACATTTTGAAGAAGACTACTTTTATATTGCACCAGATGGAGATAGAAAACTCAAAGATCAAGCAATACCAATAGTCCAATCAACGAATGGCCCAAAAGGAGGTGTAGAGTGCGTGAGCAGGGTCAAAAGCGATTTCTTCAGAAACCTGTTCGCGGTGCTTAGGGAGTAAACATACTAAAAGTCCTGGCGTCTACGAGGTGAGCCAGAGGGAGGGTGGGGGGGAGGGGGGGCCAAATAAGGTCCCGCTGTTGGGTTTTTCGCTGCGATCTCGAAAACAGTGCCCCGTAGAGAAAAATTGTGTTATACCGAATGAAAGCTCATAAAATTCTCTACAACTTTTATTCTATTCACTTTTTTCGAATTCCGAACCGTTTTCGAGCTACACGCTGAGGAAAAGTGAAAATTTTCGAAAAATTGATTTTTACCTCATATTTCTCATCAAACATTCCTTCATATCGTCTAAACTATTCACCTGAGAAAGATATTGTCAAGAAGTTATAGAGAATTTAATTCCCTTTAAAAGTGTGTATACATATGCTAATTTATCTCCTGCCGGTCAACAGTTGAGGCGGCTCACGGCGAGGTTGAACAGGCTGGGAAGATGTGCTTCCTCAAATAGTATGGGGCACCAGCAAGACAGACCTCCCTCAACCAGTACATCTTCCAGTCGTTTATGAGGTCAGTGGCTAATATAAATCCTGAAATTAGCTCGCTCCCACCGACTGAGAGCGCAGGTAAACAGCACGCAGAGGCCCTTCATCAAGAACCACCCATCACTGAGGATGAAGATGCCATGGATGAAGAACCCTTACCAGGGCCCTCACGTCCAAAGAGGATGAAAACTTCTTGGAAGTAAAACAATGAATAATTATTAAAATAAAATAAAATTACTTACCTTATAACAAACTTTTATTTATCCCATCAACTATAGGCTACTTACTATCACGCTAAATGGCTTATGAAGTTAGCAGTGAAGTGAAATATGAGAGCGGGCGGAGCCGCGGGCACAGCTTGTCATCTATAAAATACAATTTTCCATTTTTTCAATTGACATGATTTTCATTTACTGCATTTAACGCGCTTTCAAGTGTGACATATTAATAGATGATACATAGGTGTAACAAACGATAGTTGTGACTCAGGAATGACCAAAACAACTTTTTCTGAAAATGATGAAATTTCACAAAAATATCTTAAAATTGGTGCAACTGTTGACCGGCTGGAGATAAATTAGCCTATATGTACACACTATTGAAGGGAATTGAATTATCTATAACTTCTTGTTTGACAATATCTTTCTCAGGTGAATAGTTTAGACGATATGAAGGAATGTTTGATGAAAAATATGAGGTAAAAATCAATTTTTCGGAAATTTTCACTTTTCCAAAGCGTGTAGCTCGAAAACGGTTCGGAATTTAAAAAAAGTGAATAGAATAAAAGTTGTAGATAATGTTATGAGCTTTCATTCGGTATAAGACAATTTTACTCTACGGGGCACCGTTTTCGAGATCGTAGCGAAAAACCCAAAAGCGGGACCTTATTTGGATCATAAATTTTGATTTACAAAACTTTTGTTATGTTGTTTTTTTTCCACTCATTTGTCGTAAATACGAATCTTTCATAATGGCAAGTACCTGAGCGATCGAGCTTTGCTCGGTGTCTACGCAGATCTATGTAGATGAATAAACTTGAAAAAGTAACATTATCTAAATACAATTAAATTTCGTCGAAATCGTTAGAGCCGTTTCCGAGAAACAAATATATACATACAAGTTTAGCTCACTTAAAGTAATAGGATAAAGCAATAAAAGTAAGCACCGTAAGAATTCAATATATTAAGGTACCTACAACCTCACTTACAATACAAATTAAATTTTGCAAAATAAGAGATACATTGTTTCTATGCTTGGACGCTTTCCGTTCGCGCATGCCCGAGTAGGAGCCGAACGTCGTTCCCCTGCCCGCACTACACCCCGCAGCGGGCTTCATTCTTTCTCGTAGCCGTGTGCCCATAGGGTCGCTCTATAAAGGAGCGCAGCGACGTAATACAAACTCTTTGGGTCAAACTTGTATTTTGTGATGCAAGTATGAAACTTCGCACATCGATTCTTGGGTCCTAGTACTTTTTTTTTATGTAATCGGGTATGGGTGGCTGAGTCAGAGGGGCCAAAGCACATGCTCTGAATAGCCAATATCACCTCCGAGAAGGTAGGTGCCATACCGGAGACTTCCCTGGATTGCTGGCTATACTGGACTAGAGGAGAACACAACCTAGGTTGCTATGCGGCCATCTTACATCCAGTACGGTGGTACCAACCCAGTCGGCTACAATTTGAGCCTACCACGTAGTAAGGGGCAAGGGAAGGGACCTACAGTTTTACACCGGTTCCGAACGGTGAAGCAGCGGGTGTAGGTATGCACGAATTTTTTTTCGTCAGAAAAAACTCATTTGGTACACGCGGACGGATTTGAACCTCGGACCTCCCGCATGAGAAGCCGATGCCCAAACCACTCGGCCACCCGCCGCTTAGCGATCCGAGATGGTAGCCACCTTAGTAAGTCGTGACTACCCCCTGTTTTGGTTGGTTGAAAGGGGCAATTTGATTAATGGGAGTTGGTTCGGACAAACCTTTCATTTTGTGATGCAAGTATGAAACTTCGCACATCGATTCTTGGGTCCTAGTACTTGCGATTCGAGATGGTAGCCACCTTGGTAAGTCGTGACTACTCCCTGTTTTGAGTGGTTGAAAGGGGCAATTTGATTAATTTCCGGGCGTTGAGGGAGTTGGTTCGGGCAGACCTCCGTACTCATTACAACTAAACGTGCTCACTCTTCTTAGAGGATCTCTCTTGCTTCCCGACTGTCCACAAAATGAGCAAGTCTTCGAAGTGTAGGTTGCATTCAAGCGACGGGTCTTTACAGGAGAGTGGTGTTCCTGAGATGTGGAGGCTTGTGATCTTTCTTGAGCTCTTGAAAGTTTTCATTTGTTGCATTTCAAGTAGCAAGCTTTATGCCATGAAGCATTATTCTTCATAAGATTTTTCTGAATACCACCATCGTTTAATTCAGAAAAGTTAATTTTAAACGGCAAAGCACCAATATCGTAAAACCCTTGAAGATTAGTCGCAAGAGTTTCATAGCCCTCCTCACTGCAAACGCCACTTCGGGGATTCTGAGCAGGGTTGACTAATCTCTCATCTCGTCTTTCCGACTGACACAACACACACTTGGACTTGGACCAGTCGATAGCATGCGGAGGACTCTCGTCTGAAACCTCACTTGCTTGCACTGTGCGAAACATGTTTCTCTCAATCCGCCACCACCTCCACCAGTCTGGTGAAAGTGGTGGCGGAAGAAGGAAGGAGGAAGAATAAAACACAACCACATTGTTACATTGGTCGAATGCGATATAGTTAAGTAAATGTGGGACGGAGTGCACTCAGGTTATGCTTAAAAATGTCTCATCTATACATATAATAAAATCGTAGACGTGCCGTGTCTGTACATAAACTATTTTTGCAAAAAAATTACAGGGAGATGGAAGGAATAAGTAATAGAACGTAAAAATATAATTTTAGAAATTTTTGTCTGTCGGTTTGTCGGTTTGTTTGTTCGTTTGTGCGCGCATCACGCAAAAACCACTCATTGGATTCAAAATCTAATTTAAAAAAATTTGTAGTTTTATTCTGAGTAACATTTAGTGTTTATTTGATCAAAATCAATCAACCCACAGAATCAAAAGATATTAATTTTTTAAGTTTAGTTAGAAAATATCTTATAGCAAAACGCCACCGCGCTGCGTCCGCAGCGCCCCGCCTCGCGGCGGCGTCGCGCGGTTCTTTTGTTTAGTGTCATGGAAAAGAAACACGGTTGTAGACTGGTGAGGTGAAAGTGTGAAACATTTCGTGTGTGCAGTTTTTGTGTTTTTATTATTTATATATTATTTAATAAAAAAAACACATGTTTTTTATGATATTTTCGACAAATTTGTCGTCTTCAGATAAAATTGTTTATATATTTAATAATTCAAATAATGTATGATAGATGGCGTTGTTATCTGGTAACTAGATTTATAAGTTCTTTTATCCTTTCATTTCATCTTTCTTATTCTTTTTAACCGACTTCCAAAAAAGGAGGAGGTTCTCAATTCGTCTGTATGTTTTTTTTTTTTTTTTTTTTTTTTTTTATTTTTTTGTATGTTTGTAACACGATTTCTCCGTCAATTGAGGGCCGATTTAGAAAATTCTTTTTTTGTTAGTTAGGTCATACTTCCGAGGTGGTCCCATTTCAATTTTATCGAAATTGGTTCAGTGGTTTTCGAAAAATCAGCATAATACTATGGTGTGTTGTTACCTTCAGCAAAACTTGTGATGTGGTCGTTTTCGGCAATTTTCAGTTTGATAAATTAGTATGGTGTATGGTTACCTTCAGCAAAACATTTGTGATGTGGACTTATTCAGCAATTTGCAGTCTGACACATATGGCGAATAATTCTGTACCACTTCAATCGATTTCGATTATTCGATTTCGATTATTCTTTTTTATGTAATATTACTAAAAAGAATGAAATAAAAACTGTTTTAAAAAATATTAAACCGATTTCCAAAAAACAAAAAAAAAAAACTAAAAAAGTATTAAATACCTAATATTTTGAAATTTACTCTGTCCTGTTGAAATACATGAATCGATATACTAGTGATACATATTCGGACCCTTGTTTCATGAATATTCTAAATTTGAAATTTTTTATCTTTTCCGACCGGCGCTTAATTTATTATGGTACCTGGCCAGTACCTACTGTACCGAGTACCATCGAGCTGGTTTGATGATGGAGACAGAAGGTGGCCATAGGAACTCCTAAACTACACATGATAAACCCATCGTGTTTGGGCTCGTTGCATTTGTCTTCACGAGAAATTTACTTTAGACCTAAAAGATTCTCAATTCGACGGTATGTTTTCTTTTTTTGGATGTTTGTTACGCGATTACTCCGTCAATTGTGGGCCGATTTTGAAAATTCTTTTTTTTTTATTTGAAAGGGGATAACCCTGAGGTTTTTGAAGTGAAAACTTCTTTAGCGGCTCTTGGCACTTTTTTAGGTGGGTAAAAATGTATAACTCGCGACATCGCGTCAGCGTCATTTTTAAAATGAAACCTTAAGTCATTGCGTTAAGGGTTAAGTTAGAGTGGCACGGGATCTGCCGGCACTCCCGGAGTGCAACTGTTAAGTAGGGTTCCGTAACACGTTTATGTCTGTCCATTCTACTAAGTTCTGCAAAATGAATGTAGGGTTCCGTAACATATGCATGTCTATCCGTTCTACTAAATTTTACAATTTTCAACCAAGGTCCTCCGACGGTTATTTTATAATAAAAGTAGGCTTCCGTAACACGTTTATGTCTGTCCATTCTACTAAGTTCTGCAACATCACCTACAACGTCCGTGATGTCAGCCCATAACACCAGTGCCATGTCAGTGCTTCCCCCTTTGATCGTGCTGACTACACTGAACTGGTCGGAAAACACAAACTATTTACATAGCCGTTTCGACCGACGTTTAATTCAGTGCGGTGGTACCAACCCGGGAAGGTTAAACCCTACCACCAAGTAAGATTACGAGGGAAGGGACTTACAGTTTTACGAGGAATCCGAACCTTGGTCAGCCTCCAACGGTCAGCGGTCACCCATCTAAGTACTGACCGCACCCAGCGTTGCTTAAAATTCAATAGCGACAGTTGACTGTCTGCACCACTGAGCTATCGAAGCTGACGTGGTCCTATTTTAATTGGGTCAAGATCGGATTGGAAAGCGAGGCGGAATCGCGAGGCCGAAGGCCGAGCGATTCCGCCGAGTACATTAATAGCAAAAATTACTAAAAAAAACTGTGAAATAAAAAAAAAGTTTTAAAAAACATAAAACCGACTTCCTAAAAAAAGTAGAACTAAAAAACTATTTAAAATAAAAATATAAAAACCGCCTTCAAAAATATATGAAATAAAAACCTAAAAAAAAAAAACGAACCCTAGAGTTGAAGGCGGTGCTAAAGCAAGCAAAAATGATGCATGAAAGAAAACATGAGCGGATGATAATATCCTTTGTGATTTGTGTAGCCTTTTTAGCACCGCATTCAACTCTAGGGTTCGTTTTTTTTTTTTAGGTTTTTATTTCATATATTTTTGAAGGCGGTTTTTATATTTTTATTTTAAATAATTTTTTAGTTCTACTTTTTTTAGGAAGTCGGTTTTATGTTTTTTAAAACTTTTTTTTTATTTCACAGTTTTTTTTCCTAAATTATATTGTTTGAACTTCCTGATTTCAACAGTCTGAAACTAACATTGTATGCGAGCTGTTAGGTGTATGCAGGTTTTTTCTGTTAGGTTCCGTTTTTTTAGTTATATTATTAAAGGCTGACCGTGGTTCGGATTCCACGTTAAACTGTAGGTCCCTTCCTTTATTACCTTACTAGATGGTAGGGTTTATCCCGCCCGGGCTGGTACCACCGCACTGAATGAAAGGTCGGTCGAAACGGCTATGTAAATAGTTCGTGTTTTCCGTCCAGTTCAGTGTGGCTGATGTGAAATCAAGAGAAGCACTGACATGGCACCTAGCTCACCCGATGTTATGGGCTGACATCACGGATGTTGTAGGTGATGTAGACATGCGTGTCAGTTTCCATGAACAAAAAAATTTTTTTTATCTTATCGGATTATGTGGGGCCAAGAGGTCTACTGAACTCTGAAGTGGACGTGGCTTTTGTGGGCTGCGGAGACTGAAGATAAAGCCTTCTGTGGACTGTGAGGCTGAAGACGAAGGCTTCTGTGGACATCTGAGACTGAAGATGAAGGCTTCTGTGGGCTGCGAGGCTGAAGATGAAGGCTTCTGTGCTCTGCGGTGACTGAAGATTCGATGGCTTCGGACGGGTTTCAGTGAAGCTGTTGCCTATGAGCTCTGCTAAGGACGACGACCGCAGGGGTATGTGTGTCAGCCGGTTCCTTCTGCGAGTGGAGCTTCTGCATAGGCGCTCCTGAGAGTCCGGGTATCACAGTGGGAGGTTGCTGAGGCTGTGTCAGTTGTCTGATGAATCATCAGATCGAAGAGAAGCCACCTGCAATCTCGCCGAGGAGGAGGACTTCCAAAATGGAGTGGCCCCAACCTGTTCCTTCAACGAGTAACAGACTATTATATTAACATCTGTCGTAAATCAAGGAGTTCACCAGATATCGAACTATGAAGAACTTTACCAAGAAGCCTAAGAAGAATTAGTATAAATATATACGTATTTAACAGATAGTAAAATAGTATTTAAGTATGTAAGGATTATTAAGGGTCTGCATGCCCAAATTGTGCCTCTCACTCTAACAATGCGCGTTTTATTTTATTATGAAGAAATTATACAACTTATAAAAAAATCCTCTGGAAGAAACATGCATGATAAAATTATTAATGCTTTTCAATAAAAATAATTAGTATTCCACATATAATAATAAAAAAAAACAAAAACTTAATAAACTTTTAGTTTTTTTTTTCAATTATTATATGTGGAGTACCAAATTTTTTTATTGAAAAACATTAATAATTTTATCATGCATGTTTCTTCCAGAGGATTTTTTTATAAGTTGTATAATTTCTTAATAATAAAATAAAATGTATGAAAAACGGCCAATGTTAGAAAGAGAGGGTAGATTTAGGCATGCAGACCCTTAAGAGAAGGCTGTGACCTGAGGCTGTGACTTACTGATTGGTCACTGTCATTGGTTCGTTAGCAGGCTTAGATTTAAGTTTCAGTTACTTTTCGCACGGTTAGCTATACCTGGCTCTTTCCCGTATTCGTAATTAAAATAATTAATATGCACACATTCCTGGAAATTCTACTTCTAATATAGTTTACAGGGAAGCGTTATTGTAGATTATAAATTAGCATTGGTTGCGGCTTCAATTATGTAGGTCGAATCAAGTCTATAACCTGCCCAATTAACAAACACCAAAATAATTGAATCATACTAACGAACGGACAGATAGAGCTACGTTGCGTTTTATAACAGGGCTGAGAAAGATGAAGACCACGCGGACGTAGTCGCGGGCACAGCTAGTTTTCAATAAATATGTATTGCTTTGTTGTGCTGTTATCCCATACTATTAAACGAGCAATATTTTTAATGGGAATATGGTTATATATTATATGGTTACGATTTCAATGAAATTAGCTATATGACGGTTTTTGGGGACGAAAAATCAATGAGAAGAACCAGAGATGAGACCTAGCTAGCTAGGTCTCATCTCTGGAAAACGCGCTTTTCCAAGTTTTCACACACCGAGCAAAGCTCGGTCGCCCAGGTACTTCAAGTTAATTTGATTAAAAATGATTGCAAAATACCTAATAAGCTATTCTAAAGTGTTTAGAGCCATCCGAGGCGTACGGGATTACAATATAGGCATTTTATTCAAATTGCCCCTTGGAGATAGACAACCACTCAAAACAGGGGGTAGTCACGACTTACCAAGGTGGCTACCATCTCGGATCGTAAGTACTAGGACCCAAGAATCGATGTGCGAAGTTTCATACTTGCATCACAAAATGAGAGGTTTGTGCGAACCAACTCCCTTAATGTCCGGAAATTAATCAAATTGCCCCTTTCAACCACGCAAAACAGGGGGTAGTCACGACTTACCAAGGTGGCTACCATCTCGGATCGCAAGTACTAGGACCCAAGAATCGATGTGCAAAGTTTCATATTTGCATCACAAAATGAGAGGTTTGTCCTAACCAACTCCCTTAACGTCCGGACTATACAAACTTTCATCCCCTATTTCACCCCCTTACTTAAGGGTTGTTTTTTGAGACAAAAGGTAGCCTATGTCCTTCCTCAGGATGCAAATCATCTCCGTGTAATATTTTATCGAAATCTGTTCAGCGGTTTAGGCGTGAAAAGGTAACAGACAGAGTTACTTTCGAATTTATAATATTATATAGTAAGTATATATATATAGTATAATATATAGTATATAGTATAGTATATAGTATATATATATAGTATATAGTATGGATATGGATATGAATATGGATATGGATGGATTAATGTGGCGACGACGACGACAGCATAGACGACCGACAGTCGCTACGCGTGGCGTGACTGCTAGCAGATTGTTTCCGCTGATCTGT
This sequence comes from Nematopogon swammerdamellus, assembly GCA_946902875.1. Taxonomy (NCBI): domain Eukaryota; kingdom Metazoa; phylum Arthropoda; class Insecta; order Lepidoptera; family Adelidae; genus Nematopogon; species Nematopogon swammerdamellus. Next base: position 20,215,999 of record OX336345.1, read on the forward strand.
GCAAGCAATATAAACACTAATTTTCTATAGGTATGACTTATGTTATGTAGCTTGTGGGATGCTTGTGGGCAAGAACGTTAGATGTATGGACATCGGACCTTCCCCGCTCCAGAGCGTAACGATAATTTTAAAAACGTACAAATAACATTCGTTACCAACCTCAGATCAGGAAAGGAATCCTTTCCTGATCTGAGTTACCAACCAATCAGAGCGCGATACCACCCAATCAGAGCGCGCGCCGTCCCCTCCGCTACCCGCGGAGCTCTGCGACGCTGTTTCTCATATAAGCGTTGAGCATGCATTGAACAGGCCGACTTCCAAACTCTTCTAAACGTTCTTGCTTGTGAGTATGTATTATGTATTTGAAAAACCAAACCAAAAATCACTCACAACACAATGAAATGGTTTTAAATTAGGCAGCTGCATTTTCAAACTCATGTTTAATGAAAACATGAGTTTACTCAGATGGATTTTCTCAGAACATTGTCAGACATACATTGTGTCACTGTCCAAAGAGAATAACCACAGATTACCAATATATTCAAATTTTTGATTTGACATCTCTTTTGCTCTTCAGAGTACTCCGCTGCCAGCATCTATTGATTCTATATTATTTACATTTATAAAATTTCCCGGTTCTGAATTATCTCAGATATGTGTAGGTTAGGTAGAGAGCGTTTCAACTAAATGTTCCCTTCTTCTTCTTTTTTAGTGGCAACCAAACGAATAGGAAATTCGTTTATTACTGCCAGTATCCAGTGACGGAGTTGCACGGTATAACTTCCCTTCGCCGTTATGTTGGATCCACTGTTAGTGTCACTGTCAGTCAGTGCTTAAATTCGTGTTGCCAGATTGTGAAGATTATATTACCTAATAATGTAATCGGTATTTACCGTATAATAAATACGGTACATACCGATAATTACGGGTAAATCTGTACACATAGCAACCCTCAACGCTGTTTTGACAGATAGACAGTGGAGCCAACGTATCGGCGAAGGGAAGATTTAGTTGAAACCACAGAGCATGAAATGCGCGCGCCCGCCCCTACGTAGGTACGTAGGTACGTAGGTACGTAGGGGGCGCCCGCGGTAGGTATTTGAAGCTCTGTGGTTGAAACGCTCTCTAAGTATGTAGTTTTGTATGTTGTCAAGCAAGACTGTGTGCAGTCAGAGTTTTTTCTCCTTAATGACCGCAGGTGGTTTGTTTATGCCACTTAATGTGTGGCAAGGGCGGGCTTATTGCCTTAGGCAATTTCCTCCAGTCAACCGGATGGACGTACACTTTTACATGAAATCCGAACCATAATTAGGGAGGCGAATAGGGGATTTTTCGGGCATACTCGAGCGCATCAGTTTAAGATATGAAAGATACCTTAGACCTAATAGAACAACTTTGGAAAGTATTAGCTCTTTATCTAGTGACGCGCGCGTAGGATAGACGATCAGATTAGTAAAAAAAAAATCGATAGTCTGAAATACTCGAGCGCGTCAGATTATGATATTGGGGGTTGATTTTAGTGTTTTAAGACTAAATTTAACTAATCTGACGATAACTCCTTAACGCCGCAAAGTTATAGGGTCGCGAACTTGTAAAAAAAAAACGTTAATCCGGTATTCTCGAGTGCGATAAATTTTTTTTTAATTTTGAAGAATAATCCAAAACTTACAAAAAATACAAAATCTGCCGGTTTCCGGATGACCGGAAGTGTGGAGGAGCCATTTCGTCTTCCGAAAAACGCGTTGCGGCATATAAATCACAAACGATAAATTTTACAAAAAAAAAGGTTCAAATAAAAAAAAAAGGTAATTTAATTTTACACAAAAAAGGTATCTTTATATTTTTGTCTAAAGTCAAATCTTTTGGACTTATGGCATCATAAAAACTCAAACTCCCGGTTTTTTGAGTATATCTCGAAAACGGAGCGTGTTAAAAAAAAAATTATATGAAACAACGATGATTAAATTATCTAACTTTTATTATATCTCAAACTTTTTTTTCCTAAAGCTTCTCAAAAATGTTTGTAGACTCAAAAACAGTTCCGTGTATCTGTATAAAAAATACAATTTTTACTACTATTCATCTACATTTACGTTGATTGTATCTATCGCTTTATTGTCATTCCTAAATTCCCCGTTTTATCAGAAAAATAAAAAATAAAACTTTTTTTCGTCAGATTAAGAGAACCCACCAACATTTTTGTCAGATTAAGAAAATATGCTTTCAGGACACCGAGATAAACCCTCCCTATAAAAATCTGACGCTCTCGAGTATTTCAAAAGAACGTTTTTTTTTTGCTATTTCAAAAAAAATTCGTAAGTTATCGTCACGCCGAAATCGTCAGTTTTTTTTAAGGGACCTTGGGGCCTACTTAACACCCCTTCTGAAAATCTGACGCTCTCGAGTACATTTTTTTTTCGGATTTTTGACTATCTTGTATGCCTACCCCCACCACGCAAACCGGCAGATTAGTATACGGTTGTTATCAGAGGCACTTGGGGCATACGTGGTATGAATATCTGACGTGCTCGAGAATGCCCAAGTAACGGTTTTTTTTTTACATTTTTGAAAAACCGTACACGCCATACCCACCGCTAAAACGGTTTTTACCATACTAGCTTTTCTTTTCGAAATTACTTCATCTACAATAAAATCTAAAGTGAAGAGAGGTTTATTTACATGTTCGCTCGACGCCTCCTTCGTGAACTCATTGGCACATTCAACAAATTAGCGCATTTAGGCAAATTATACTTTTCGTAAATAGTTAAAAATAAAATTAAGCATTACATAAGTTTCGCTTAAGAGTATATTTTGCTTCGATATGTCGGTCGCTTACTAACTACTATTTAAGATATGTACAGAAATTCTTAGGGGGTTTATTCTTAGCAAAAAGGCACCGTATTGAGGTCGCTGAGTCAAATTACCTGGAACAATAGACAAAATCCAACATTATTACGTATACACACACCAAACTATCACTGGGGCACTTTTGTTTTTAGGGTTCCGTATCCGTTACGGGACCCTATTACTAAGCCAACGCCGTATGTCTGTCTGTCTGTCTGTCTGTCCGTCCGTCCGTCCGTCCGTCCGACCGTCTGTCTGTCCGAGGGCTGTATCTCTTGAACCGTAATAGGTAGCCCGTTGAAATTGTCACAGAATATGTGTTATTATGATATGATGGCCGGTGTAACAACAAATAATAAAAATAAGAAAAAGTAAAAAATTCACGGGGTTCCCGTAGAATTATGAAGCATTTTAACTAATCATGACTTTGAACTAATATGAAGCCTTAACACGCCATAGATGGCGTGAGTGGCGCTAGCCATGACATGGTTATACGGAACCCTTGGTGCGCGAGTTCGACTCGCACTTGGCCGTTTTTTTTATGGTAACTGACACGGTTGGCTACATCACACCTTCAGCCCATAACACCTTGGTGAACTAGGTGTCATGTCAGTGCTTTCCTTCGGTCGTGCCGGCTACACGGAACTGGACGGAAAACACGAACTATTTAAATAGCCGTTTCAACCGACCTTTCATTCAGTGCGGTGGTACCAACCCGGGCGGGTTAAACCCTACCACCTAGTAAGGTAAGAAGGGAAGAGACCTACTTGTTTACTTCCCTTGGCCCGTATTAGGTGGTAGGCTCAAACTGAACCCAACTGGGTTAGTACCACCGCACTGGACAAAATATGTCCGCATAGCAGCCTCGGCTGTGTTTTCCTCTGGTCCAGCAAAGACAGCTTAATCTAATGGTAAGTCTCCAGTTTGGCGCCTTCCCGAAGGTTAATGGTTGGTCGGTACTTGCGGAGGTACTGCTTCCACAGGCCGGGGTTGCATTCAGCCATCTTGTGCGAGAGGGACGCGGTGTTACTTACTTGAGTGTAGTGGTGAGGGCGAAATGGACGCGGTGAGTGTTTGAGGATTGTAAACTTTCTCGAGCTGAGGCTTGATCTCGGTGCCTTCGGATCGCTGGTCGACCGCTGGGCCATTCGGCCACGGTGGCTGTGCGAGGCTCGAGTGAAACTTGTGGAGATATTGTTCGTGAGTGAGGCAACAGCGTCATCTAGCGCTGAATTAGCGGAGGCGAGGACAGTTGACATTTGTGATAGTGACATTGACACTGACATCTACGCTGACGGCTGTCGACAGTGACAGCTGTCAAATCTGAGTGTTGCCGGGTCACGGATTGTTAAGCGGACTGATTGACCATTTTGAACTTGGACTGATCGGCCCGACAGTACGACCAATCGAAATAAAATAAAATATTATTATTACTATAATTTTTCAGATTTCTCCTTTTTTTTTTTTTTTTTTTTTTTTTTTTTTTTTTTTTTTTTCCAATTTGTTTAAAACTTGGAATTACAAGGAGTGCGGCTAACTTTGGTTAGGGTGGACCTAGAGCGCCGTGTAAACTATCTCTGGATTCAGTAGGACCAGGCGAATTAGGCTGAGGAGTCGGCATGTCGAAAGGGGGGGGGAAAACCCCCTCCACCCAAGAGTGGAGGGAGGCTGAGGGGGAGGCTGTTGACATAGAAGATATCGAAGACGTAGACACCGGGGGGTTTGCGCCGAGGAAGTCGCTGGCGAGGACCCCACCGCAGAAGGCTGCGGACGTGGGTGCCAGCAGGGCGCTCAAACGAGTGGCGTCGTCCCCTGAATTAAGGGAGTACACTGGGAAACGGGTATCGGTTGCCCAGAAGGAGATCCCGCCTGCGGCTGGTATAGCCGCAGGTGGCAAGGTGGCGGCAGCATCGGCAGTGAAGGCTAGTGGTGCCGGAGCCAAGTCGTCACGCGGCGGCCAGAGCGCAGCGGGCCCTTCGTCGTCAAGAGGGGCGGCTTCGGTCACCGGGGAGGCGGACGAAGAATCGGAGGAGGTCCTTGTAATAAAGGTGAAGGATGCTCTGAAGGCTATGCTTGAGGCGGCAGAGCACCCTTCAGCTAAAGTGAATAAGGAGCAGAGGCTCACCATGAACAAGGGGGCCTTAGATATCCAAACCTGGGTGTCCCAGCTTGCCATCAGAGCGGGACGAGCGGAGCTACAGCTGGCTAGGTGGGACATCGAAAGAGAGAGGCTGAGGCGAGAAGTGTTAGAGAAGGAGCTGGAGGTAGTTAAGGCGAGAGCGGGCCGGGACACTAGGGAGTCGGTTACAAGGGCGGGTACAGAAGTACCGTCTATGGCGATAGATTACTCCAGGGCGCTAAAGCTGGGGGGTAAGGCGGCGGAGGTCCGGATTGCTCCGGCAAGCAGGGCCCCGGCGCTGGCGATCTACCCAGCTGAGTCCCTGGGGGAATCTATCAAGAATAGTGAGGAGACAAAGAAACTCGTCACGTCGACGGTGGACCCTACAGAGATGGAGTGGCAGGTCCAGGGCTGTAGGAAGATAGGAAAGAGGGGAGTGGTGGTCCAAGCCACAACAAGGGAAGGAGCCAAGGCCATGCTGAGAAACACCAAATTAAAGGAGGCGGGCCTAGTAGTCTCGGAGCTGAAGCAGCGGAAACCATTGATAAAGATTAAGGGCATTGGGGAGGAGACGGATGATGCCCAGCTGAAACGTGCTCTGGTCAACCAGAACTTAAAATTAAGGGAGGGGAACACCTTTACGGAAGGTAACATTAGTGACGCGATGAAGCTGGTTTTTAGAAAGAGGGCGCGCGGTTTCAGCTGGGCCGTGTACGAGGTCTCCCCGAAGTTGCGTGAGGCGATATTGGCCCAGGAGCTGATATATGTGGGCTGGGAGGCCCACCGAGTTGAGGATTTCAGCGGGGTCACCTGCTGCTTTAAATGCCAAATATACGGGCACCCGATGAAGCATTGTCGAGCGGCTGGTCCTACATGCTCAGACTGTGGACAGGACGGGCACGAGAGGGCAGCGTGCAAAACCGCGGTGGCGGATAGGAAATGCGCGACATGCTCTAAAATGGGCAGGAGTGGGGCGGATACGCATAGGACGTTCGCCACCTCGTGCCCAGCCAGGCAGTTCGCGGAGAGACGCATGGTGGATCAGACCGACTACCATGGGTAAGGACCGTACTCGAAAATTGGGTGGAAGGGGTATGCGCGTCGGTCAGTTAAACTTGCATGGGTCTTCGGCGGCCACCGAAGAGATCAGGAGGATATGCGTGGAGCACGAGTTGGATGCAATGCTCGTTCAGGAGCAGTACGGGGGCGCAGGAGGGGTAACCCTCCTGCAGCTTGGGGTAAATTCGTCTGCGGGATTATACATCCACAACAGCTCGGTGCGTTGCGCATTCCTACCTGATCTCAGCTCAGACTTTCTGGCGGTGGCTCACGTGGACCTACCGGGGGGAGGACTTCATTTGGCGAGTGCGTACTTTAAGTATAGCGATCACATCGACCCGCATTTGGAAGGAATTGAGAGGATGATTACGGCCCTGCGGGGCAGTCATTTAGTAATTGGGGCGGACGCGAATGCGCACTCGCCAATGTGGCATTCCCGTTTAAACCACTGCGAGGGTAAGGGCCGTGAGGCTAATGATAGGCGGCAAAAACTTGAGGACACAATAAATGCCCATGCGCTCACGGTGGTGAATGTGGAGGGAATGCCGGAGACCTTCTCTGGGCCGAACGGCTCATCTAACATAGACGTGACCATGTGTTCTGCGGGGGTGGTGGTGGCTGATTGGAGGGTCCATGTTGGAGCCTCCATCAGCGACCACCAACTGATTACGTTCACACTGGGAGGCGACATGGTGGTCCACGTGGAAGATCCCAAAGTTAGGAGGTTTAGGGACGTTCCGGAGGACTGGGCTCCCTATCAGAATGCTCTGCTGCTAAGTGCAAATCGGCCGAATGAAGAGATGGACGCAGAGAAGTACGCGAGGAAACTGGGAGAGATGATTGAGAGGGCAGCAGCAGAGCACTTAGGTCTGAAGCGCGCAAAGAAGAAGGACGGTACGCAAGAGTGGTGGAGTGAGAAACTGAGCAAGAAGAGAGCTATCGTAAGGAGAACAAGAAGAAGGATGCAAGGGCGGAAGAAAGACAGAGGACTTGCACAGGAGATGGAATACATGGAGGTTCTGAACGAATACAGAAGGGAAAAGCTAGAATATAAGAGAATGATTGAGGAGGAGAAGCTGAGAATGGTAAGGGAAAGGGCCACCATTCAGGGCAACGAGAACCCGTGGGGTCAGCCATACAAATTTGCGAAAGGCAGACGGCCAACCGTGACCAATGTGGTCACGGCCGTAAATTGGAGGGGAGCGCAAGCGCGCACCACAGAGGAGGTGATGGCGGACATCGCGGGCTCTCTTTGCCCTGACGATGACCCTCTAAGGGATACAAGGCAGCACACTACCATCAGAGCACTCGCGCTCATTCCACCCAGCGTAGGGGCACAGTCAATTATCCCGGTAGGGCGGGTAGAGCTTAGCAAACTGCTAAAGGACCTGCCCAACACAGCTCCGGGGATTGACGGCATTACGGCCCCGATGCTAAGGTGGGCCCACTCGTCTCTGGAATGGGAGATGATCTCAAGCATGAATAAATGCTTGATGGAGGGCAAATTTCCAGAATGCTGGAAGGTGGGCAGGCTAATAGTTCTGCCGAAGGGAAACGGGAAGGATCCGAGTGACCCGAAGGCCTATAGACCGGTGACCCTCCTGCCGATCCTGGGCAAAATCCTGGAGAGGATAATTGTAGCGAGGCTGGAGGGGGTGCGCAGTAGACTTTCGGAGTTTCAGTTCGGATTCACGCCGAAACGTTCAACCACAGACGCTATAAAAAGCCTGATGAGTAGAGTGAGGGAGTCGGAGTGTAAATATGTCCAGGCGATTTTCCTGGACATATCGGGGGCCTTCGACAATGCTTGGTGGCCAATGGTGCTGGTGAAGGCCAAGAGCTTGGGATGTCCGCCTTACATATACAGGGTCCTAAGCTCATACTTCGCCAGAAGGAAGGTCGGATTATACTGTGGCGCCAGAGTTGTCTGGAAGACCTCCACCATGGGGTGTCCCCAGGGTTCGGTCCTCGGGCCTTTCCTATGGAACATCCTCATGGACGATATGCTCCGATTACCCCTGCCGGAGGGATGCCACGTGGCCGCGTATGCGGACGACGTGGTTGTTACTGTGGAGGCGGACTCCAGGGCTCAACTGGAGTCCAAGTCTGCGGGGGCGCTGCGGTTGCTGGAAGGTTGGGGTACTACTAACCGGCTTGAATTTGCCCCAGCTAAGTCATGTACAATGACAGTCAAGGGAAGGTTCACGAACCGATCCCCGACTGTCATTGTACATGACTTAGCTGGGGCAAATTCAAGCCGGTTAGTAGTACCCCAACCTTCCAGCAACCGCAGCGCCCCCGCAGACTTGGACTCCAGTTGAGCCCTGGAGTCCGCCTCCACAGTAACAACCACGTCGTCCGCATACGCGGCCACGTGGCATCCCTCCGGCAGGGGTAATCGGAGCATATCGTCCATGAGGATGTTCCATAGGAAAGGCCCGAGGACCGAACCCTGGGGACACCCCATGGTGGAGGTCTTCCAGACAACTCTGGCGCCACAGTATAATCCGACCTTCCTTCTGGCGAAGTATGAGCTTAGGACCCTGTATATGTAAGGCGGACATCCCAAGCTCTTGGCCTTCACCAGCACCATTGGCCACCAAGCATTGTCGAAGGCCCCCGATATGTCCAGGAAAATCGCCTGGACATATTTACACTCCGACTCCCTCACTCTACTCATCAGGCTTTTTATAGCGTCTGTGGTTGAACGTTTCGGCGTGAATCCGAACTGAAACTCCGAAAGTCTACTGCGCACCCCCTCCAGCCTCGCTACAATTATCCTCTCCAGGATTTTGCCCAGGATCGGCAGGAGGGTCACCGGTCTATAGGCCTTCGGGTCACTCGGATCCTTCCCGTTTCCCTTCGGCAGAACTATTAGCCTGCCCACCTTCCAGCATTCTGGAAATTTGCCCTCCATCAAGCATTTATTCATGCTTGAGATCATCTCCCATTCCAGAGACGAGTGGGCCCACCTTAGCATCGGGGCCGTAATGCCGTCAATCCCCGGAGCTGTGTTGGGCAGGTCCTTTAGCAGTTTGCTTAGCTCTACCCGCCCTACCGGGATAATTGACTGTGCCCCTACGCTGGGTGGAATGAGCGCGAGTGCTCTGATGGTAGTGTGCTGCCTTGTATCCCTTAGAGGGTCATCGTCAGGGCAAAGAGAGCCCGCGATGTCCGCCATCACCTCCTCTGTGGTGCGCGCTTGCGCTCCCCTCCAATTTACGGCCGTGACCACATTGGTCACGGTTGGCCGTCTGCCTTTCGCAAATTTGTATGGCTGACCCCACGGGTTCTCGTTGCCCTGAATGGTGGCCCTTTCCCTTACCATTCTCAGCTTCTCCTCCTCAATCATTCTCTTATATTCTAGCTTTTCCCTTCTGTATTCGTTCAGAACCTCCATGTATTCCATCTCCTGTGCAAGTCCTCTGTCTTTCTTCCGCCCTTGCATCCTTCTTCTTGTTCTCCTTACGATAGCTCTCTTCTTGCTCAGTTTCTCACTCCACCACTCTTGCGTACCGTCCTTCTTCTTTGCGCGCTTCAGACCTAAGTGCTCTGCTGCTGCCCTCTCAATCATCTCTCCCAGTTTCCTCGCGTACTTCTCTGCGTCCATCTCTTCATTCGGCCGATTTGCACTTAGCAGCAGAGCATTCTGATAGGGAGCCCAGTCCTCCGGAACGTCCCTAAACCTCCTAACTTTGGGATCTTCCACGTGGACCACCATGTCGCCTCCCAGTGTGAACGTAATCAGTTGGTGGTCGCTGATGGAGGCTCCAACATGGACCCTCCAATCAGCCACCACCACCCCCGCAGAACACATGGTCACGTCTATGTTAGATGAGCCGTTCGGCCCAGAGAAGGTCTCCGGCATTCCCTCCACATTCACCACCGTGAGCGCATGGGCATTTATTGTGTCCTCAAGTTTTTGCCGCCTATCATTAGCCTCACGGCCCTTACCCTCGCAGTGGTTTAAACGGGAATGCCACATTGGCGAGTGCGCATTCGCGTCCGCCCCAATTACTAAATGACTGCCCCGCAGGGCCGTAATCATCCTCTCAATTCCTTCCAAATGCGGGTCGATGTGATCGCTATACTTAAAGTACGCACTCGCCAAATGAAGTCCTCCCCCCGGTAGGTCCACGTGAGCCACCGCCAGAAAGTCTGAGCTGAGATCAGGTAGGAATGCGCAACGCACCGAGCTGTTGTGGATGTATAATCCCGCAGACGAATTTACCCCAAGCTGCAGGAGGGTTACCCCTCCTGCGCCCCCGTACTGCTCCTGAACGAGCATTGCATCCAACTCGTGCTCCACGCATATCCTCCTGATCTCTTCGGTGGCCGCCGAAGACCCATGCAAGTTTAACTGACCGACGCGCATACCCCTTCCACCCAATTTTCGAGTACGGTCCTTACCCATGGTAGTCGGTCTGATCCACCATGCGTCTCTCCGCGAACTGCCTGGCTGGGCACGAGGTGGCGAACGTCCTATGCGTATCCGCCCCACTCCTGCCCATTTTAGAGCATGTCGCGCATTTCCTATCCGCCACCGCGGTTTTGCACGCTGCCCTCTCGTGCCCGTCCTGTCCACAGTCTGAGCATGTAGGACCAGCCGCTCGACAATGCTTCATCGGGTGCCCGTATATTTGGCATTTAAAGCAGCAGGTGACCCCGCTGAAATCCTCAACTCGGTGGGCCTCCCAGCCCACATATATCAGCTCCTGGGCCAATATCGCCTCACGCAACTTCGGGGAGACCTCGTACACGGCCCAGCTGAAACCGCGCGCCCTCTTTCTAAAAACCAGCTTCATCGCGTCACTAATGTTACCTTCCGTAAAGGTGTTCCCCTCCCTTAATTTTAAGTTCTGGTTGACCAGAGCACGTTTCAGCTGGGCATCATCCGTCTCCTCCCCAATGCCCTTAATCTTTATCAATGGTTTCCGCTGCTTCAGCTCCGAGACTACTAGGCCCGCCTCCTTTAATTTGGTGTTTCTCAGCATGGCCTTGGCTCCTTCCCTTGTTGTGGCTTGGACCACCACTCCCCTCTTTCCTATCTTCCTACAGCCCTGGACCTGCCACTCCATCTCTGTAGGGTCCACCGTCGACGTGACGAGTTTCTTTGTCTCCTCACTATTCTTGATAGATTCCCCCAGGGACTCAGCTGGGTAGATCGCCAGCGCCGGGGCCCTGCTTGCCGGAGCAATCCGGACCTCCGCCGCCTTACCCCCCAGCTTTAGCGCCCTGGAGTAATCTATCGCCATAGACGGTACTTCTGTACCCGCCCTTGTAACCGACTCCCTAGTGTCCCGGCCCGCTCTCGCCTTAACTACCTCCAGCTCCTTCTCTAACACTTCTCGCCTCAGCCTCTCTCTTTCGATGTCCCACCTAGCCAGCTGTAGCTCCGCTCGTCCCGCTCTGATGGCAAGCTGGGACACCCAGGTTTGGATATCTAAGGCCTCCTTGTTCATGGTGAGCCTCTGCTCCTTATTCACTTTAGCTGAAGGGTGCTCTGCCGCCTCAAGCATAGCCTTCAGAGCATCCTTCACCTTTATTACAAGGACCTCCTCCGATTCTTCGTCCGCCTCCCCGGTGACCGAAGCCGCCCCTCTTGACGACGAAGGGCCCGCTGCGCTCTGGCCGCCGCGTGACGACTTGGCTCCGGCACCACTAGCCTTCACTGCCGATGCTGCCGCCACCTTGCCACCTGCGGCTATACCAGCCGCAGGCGGGATCTCCTTCTGGGCAACCGATACCCGTTTCCCAGTGTACTCCCTTAATTCAGGGGACGACGCCACTCGTTTGAGCGCCCTGCTGGCACCCACGTCCGCAGCCTTCTGCGGTGGGGTCCTCGCCAGCGACTTCCTCGGCGCAAACCCCCCGGTGTCTACGTCTTCGATATCTTCTATGTCAACAGCCTCCCCCTCAGCCTCCCTCCACTCTTGGGTGGAGGGGGTTTTCCCCCCCCCTTTCGACATGCCGACTCCTCAGCCTAATTCGCCTGGTCCTACTGAATCCAGAGATAGTTTACACGGCGCTCTAGGTCCACCCTAACCAAAGTTAGCCGCACTCCTTGTAATTCCAAGTTTTAAACAAATTGGAAAAAAAAAAAAAAAAAAAAAAAAAGGAGAAATCTGAAAAATTATAGTAATAAGTCTAGTATAAGTCCGCCTTACATATACAGGGTCCTAAGCTCATACTTCGCCAGAAGGAAGGTCGGATTATACTGTGGCGCCAGAGTTGTCTGGAAGACCTCCACCATGGGGTGTCCCCAGGGTTCGGTCCTCGGGCCTTTCCTATGGAACATCCTCATGGACGATATGCTCCGATTACCCCTGCCGGAGGGATGCCACGTGGCCGCGTATGCGGACGACGTGGTTGTTACTGTGGAGGCGGACTCCAGGGCTCAACTGGAGTCCAAGTCTGCGGGGGCGCTGCGGTTGCTGGAAGGTTGGGGTACTACTAACCGGCTTGAATTTGCCCCAGCTAAGTCATGTACAATGACAGTCAAGGGAAGGTTCACGAACCGATCCCCGACTGTCAAAATGGGGGGAGTGTCAATTAAGGCAGTGAAGGAGACGCGGTTCCTGGGGGTGGTGCTCGACGAGAGTTTTGGATTTGCAAGGCACGCGCGGGCGATAGGTGAGAAAGCCAACGCAAGCTATGGTAGGATGGCCAGGATAACGGGGAGCTCGTGGGTTCTCCGTTATCCTGCCCTTCTGGTCATATACAGGGGGGTGTGGGTCGCCACAGTCACCTATGCGGCGTCGTGCTGGGTTAGCCGCGTGGGGCTTCACGTCGTTAGGAGCCATCTCCTCCGTACCCAGAGACAGGCTTTGATACTCCTTACCAAGGCGTACAGGACGACCAGTACGGCAGCCCTTCCGGTTCTCGCGGGTGTGCTGCCGGCCGACTTGGAGGTGGTCAGTGCCGCGGAAAGGCTCGGGGCCGGAAAGGAGTTAGTAAGTAAAGCGGAAGCTGCAGCTGAAGCGAAACGGGTGGCTGAGGAGGCACGCAGTCAATGGCAGGTGAGATGGGACGGGTCAGGGACGGGCAGGCACCTCTCCAAGTGTTTCCCCAATGTGGGTGAGAGGCTTAGGAGGACATGGGTCTCGCCCGACTATTACACGTCCCAGATCCTTTCGGGCCATGGGAATTTCCGCGGCAAACTGCAGGATCTGGGCTTGGCAGAGGATGGAGGCTGTGAATGTGGGGAGGAAAGGGAGGACGCTGAGCACATCCTGTGGGAGTGCAGCGAGTTTGAATGCGAAAGAGCGGAGATGATGGATGAAATTCGGGGCCTGGTTGGGGGCCCGGTTTTCTACGACGACCTGACGAAGACAGCGCAGACCTTTGGGGCTTTCCGCAGGTTTTGCAGCAGGTGGCACGCCGCTAAGATGACGAAGTCGCTGCGACAGGGGAGCAGTTCGGGGTTGTCCGAATCTCCCTCGTAGTCGGTAGAACGCTACTTTGATCTGTGTGTTTTGAGTGCTACCTGGGTGTTTGTGTTGTTGTTATGTGTAAAGCTACTGTGTATATTTTATGTTATATTTCATTGTTCTTTGTAGATTTTTCATTGTGTTTTATGTTATCTGTGTATGAAGAGAGGACAATATTAACTGGGTTGACAAATTACCGGCGCAAGACTGACAGACTAGGACGCTCAATCGCCAATAAAGATGCCCAGGTGGTCACTGAAAAGATGCCGAGAACCCAGGGCCACGATAAAGAAGCCACCTGGGGCCACTAAAAGAAGCGGAGCACGACGCCTGACGTGACAAGTAGAGTCTTAGCTTGGGGGTTAGGTGAGGTTTAGGTTAGGGGACAATGGGGAGACAAGTCGCCGTATGTGACGTGACTGGCCAATAGGGCCTTTGACTGACGGACTAGTAGATGGGGACACTTCGTCCGGAGCCGGTGTGCTCGAAGGGGGAGCCCCAGAACGCCTCGCTGGGTCTCCTCGAGTGGGGTTGGACCGCTGTATTCGCGCGTCTTTGGCACGGCCGCCGTGTCGGGTGGCCGGTCGACTGCAACCCCTGTGCGTGCATCGGACTCGGATGATATTTGCCTTGACGAGCGATGAGAACACATTGCGAGTGCTATATCCGCGAGGATGGTGCGCTCGGGAGGTGGTGGGTTAGAAGTGGTACTTGCGGAGGACATTATCAGTGCCACGAGTAGGGCTTGCAATCCGGATATCCGGATATCCGAATTATCCGGATATCCGCCCAATTTTTGTATCCGGATAATGAAAGGTCAGAAATCCGGATATTTCGGATAATACGGATAGTTGATTTTTTCGAATTAACTAGGTAAAACATAATAATGTACATTGTGTGCAGTGCATCGTACATCTTACATCGTACCAGTGGCAATTTTGCGGCGACTGTAATGACTGCTCTAGGGAAAAAGACTTCAACCTACCATCAGTTGTGTTGTGCACATGGAACCGAATTAACAGTTCAGGATGTTCTGTATAAGAAAAAAAAATCTACCGATGAGGAACACGAACTCATTGAAACTCAAAGTACCGAGAAGTCCGCTACAGAATATGAAGATATGGACAGTGACGACACCGGCTCGGATAATGAAGAAGGATTTATTGTCGCTACAGGAACAAGAAGTGGATCTGGATCTGGAACAGATATACGGGAGTACTACAAAGATGTAATTAACAAAGTACGAACAGTCGTAAAGATGTTTAAGCGTTCTCCAACCAAGTCTGAAGTCCTATATAAATACGAAATAGAAGGAGAAAAAACAGGTGTTCGCCTTATACTGGACTGTAAGACAAGATGGAGCAGTCTTGCCAACATGATCAGCCGATTTGTAAAACTAAAAGACTCTGTGCTTAAAACCCTTATTGATTTAAAAATTAAAACTACTTTTAGTGCAGCAGAGTTGAATCAACTTGTAGAAATATCAGACGCTCTCAGCATTGTAAAGGCTACAGTGGAATCCATCTGTGAAGAAAAAGCAAACCTGTTGACTGCTGAGATAGCTTTGAAGTTCATGGGGCAAAAACTTTCAAACTGTGAAAGCCAAATAAGTGCCGATCTTGTGGAGTCACTGAAAACAAGAATTGCAAAGCGCCGAGTACCAGAACTTAGTGGTACAATTAAATATCTTCACAATCCGAAAAGCTTTTATGATGAAGCTGAACGCGACACATCTGATTTAACTTTTAGGAATAATTCAAATGCAGCCATTCAACAGACGATCGTCCATATTAATTCTACTTATTTTGGAGTACAGGAACATGAAACTATCCCTAACGAGCCTCAAGTAACTGCAGTCGCTCACATTGTAAAAGGTTCAATAAAAGAACAATTACAAGAAGAGATTAATAAAGTATTGAGGAGACCTTCATCTTCGCGAATTTCGCAAGCGCAACCTGAGCAACGATCTCCATCCCGCCAAAACGATTTGCTACTAACTAACTACAACTACTACAATTCAGGTAGAAATGGCGCTTTATGACCAGGGATGCCAAAGAAGCAAGAACTTAGAGAGGGCCTACAATGTTTTGCTGGCAATAACACCCACCAGTGTAGAGGCAGAAACGGTATTTTCTGCCTCTGGCTACCTATGTAACCATTTACGGACAACTATGAAAGACGACTCCCTGGATTCCTTAAGCTTTTTAAGATCTCATTATCAAAATAAAAAATAAAAAATGAATGGGATGAGACTGAAATAAACGTTGATTTAAGAAGAAAATAGTATGTAGATGGGTAGTTGGTTAATTTAAGAAGAGAAGAGTTCCTAATTATATTATAAATTAAGAAAAGAAGTTAAACGTTTAAACTTTTCATTGTTTTTAGATTTGATTCATTTGATATTGTTTGACCTGATACATATTATAATCATGAATGTTTTGTTTGTTAATTTTAGAAGAAGAACTTAATTTTTGCTTAATTATTAATACATAATGAATGATACTTTTAAACAGCATTCCGTTGTTTTAATTTTAGTTCCTTTCCTTTCAAAATTATCCGAATTATCCGAAATATCCGAATATCCGAATAGTAAGGCTCACTACTATTTGAATTATTCGGATACGAAAATTTCACGGATAATGCAAGCCCTAGCCACGAGTCAGTAAGCCTGGATGCGAAATACGGCATCGTTTGTATGAGAACCGAGGTAGCCGCCAAAGGGGTGTGAAGTCTGAGGCGGGAGCGGCGCATGGAACGCCGTGATTGGCCGAGCGAGTAGGTAGCCAAGTGACGCCAGTCTTCCATACATTTGAACGGGATTCATACAATAAGTCGCTCATTGTGTCGATTCGCGATGAAAAGATGAAACGGATTTAACAATATTTAACCCTTCTTTACATCAAGGGAATAATATAACTTTCTCTTAAATGAACAAAGGCAACGCCCCTTTCACAATTTTGCGAATTTGCAGATTTTCGCATAAACACGATCATAGTTCTAAGTTCTGAGATACCTCGGATACTTTATTATAAATCTACAATTGTGTATTCCATAATAAAAATTATCAAAATGTATGCGAAAATAGTTAAGCATAAAGATTAACTTTTTTTAGGAAACTGATATGGATGGCTCCATCATCGTAATAATGCTTCAGTTTGGTACCAGCGATGATGGGAGCCCAATATATAAATACTAAAATAAAACTACAATAAACTAAAATAATAAAAATAATCAAGATCGATAAATACATAAAAAAAAATAAACAAACAAATCAAATAAAATAAAAATATGAAGAAAAACCGGATTTAGACACATCAGCCAAGGCTGCCTGTCTAAAATAAATAAATATACCTAGGTGAATTAGGTACGTGCCTTGTCACCGATTCCCCCTAATCGATCCGGCTATACTGAATTGGATGGAAAACACATAGGTACTACTTTTCATAGTGACTTCGACCGACGTTTATTTAGTGCAGTGGTACCAACACGGGCGGGTTGAACCCTACCATCTACATATACATCCTGTACATTTATATACGTTCTATACATTCTGAATCTCTGACATTAAAGGCAAACGTTTAAACTATTACGTCAATTATTTTTAATTCTCCTAAATATCCGCGATCTGATATTCCCGGTAGACGCATGACCTAAAGAAATTAATTCCTTTCTCCTTAGAGTCGCTCAAAAGTAAAAACCGGTAGGTACTGGTTGAATGAAAAAAGCGCGATAAACGAATATTGAACGAGGAAACCTGCTGAGGTTGACTAGAAGAAATGTCCTTTGGCAATAAGGCAGAATGCATGAAATATCTGTATACATTTAACATACATATTTATTATCAATAAACAAAAAAAATTACAAGATCTAACTGCATCCAACACGATAGTCGACCTATGGTGGGTAAGCAGAAAAGAGCTCTCCATACATATTTACGCCGATGTTTGTTACTGAAATTCAAGCGAAAAATGCTATCAAATTGAATGAAAGTACTTACTCGTGAAAGGTGACTCCATCTGTGTTCAAGTTTGAATTTTTCGACGACTTTTTGCACCAAAGCACTGCACAATGAGGCATTTTGTGACAGACGCGCACGTTTGCTCCGCCTGAGCGGCGGACGGAGACTAAGATCGGTCGCCGGCGCTAGACTGACGCGCTGGCGCGTTTGCGCTGGCACGCGGCTACCCCTGTCCTCCTATGTATAGCGCATCCAGGCTTACTGACTCATGCATGATCAGTGCAAACAACGTAGTTAAACCAATTTAAAAAATCTGTTAAGTGCGAGTTTTACTCGCGCACGGAGGTTTCCGTATCTATCCGCCTATGTACAAAAACCGTAACCAAGTAAATAACAACGGTAACCAAGGAAGTAACCGTTACCCTGGAAACAATCAGAACCGTGGTAACAATAATTATGTCCACAGATGCAACATAAACACAGATGTCATACTTATTTGAAAATCAAAAAGGTACATCAATGTGAAAACTGGCATGAAAAAATAAAAAACCAAAATGAAATTTATTAGTCTATGATGAAATTGTCTTTTCAAATTTGGAAAAACAAATATTCAAGAATATGGAGCGTTCCAACTAAAAGTTCCCTTCGCCGTTATGTTGGCTCCACTGTCTATCTGTCAAAACAGCGTTGAGGGTTGCTATGTGTACAGATGTACCCGTAATTATCAGTATATTTACGGTATTTTTTGTACGGTAAATACCGATTACATTATTAGATAATTTTTTATTTTATTTTATTTTATTTATTCAGTAATCATACAGTACATAATAAACCATTAATATAAAATATTTAACAAACTTAAAGCCAGCTAAGATTACATTAACATATAAGTAGTAATATTTAAACAAAAAAAAGTATGATGCTAACTTAAAAAGACACCATTTTATTGTAAACCAAATGCCAAAAGAGAATAACAAATCTATCATCATCATCATCAGCCTGTATCGGTCCACTGCTGGACATAGGCATCTCCCAAGGCATGCCACCACACGCGGCCTTCCGCTCTTCTCATCCATCCACTCCCGGCTACCTTTTTACAAAGCTATAACTTATAACCCAAACTAATATATTTATGCAAGAATAAATCTAATATTAAAGGAGAAAAAAAAACTTAATACGAGTAATAAGCTAATGAAACACTACGAGTAAAATTTAATTTTTTTAAGATTGTCGTGAAAGATGTCAACATGAGAAAATTTATTATTATAAGTTACACAAGAGCGGCGAAGGAAAGCATTACTAAGGACCTTAGTCTAAGGTAGTTACAATTACTTTTAGGAATATTAAATAAATTACCAGAACGTGTGCGAAATTTCGGACATCGGAAATTAATTTTGCTGAGTAAGTGGGAGAATCTACTTTATTGTTTAGTATTTTATGCAGTAACCCACAGAAATTCTCTGATCTGTGCAGTAACCTAACATCTGTAATATAATCTTCACCATCTGGCAACACGAATTTAAGCACTGACAGTGACACTGACAGTGGAGCCAACATGACGGCGAAGGGAACTTTTAGTTGGAACGCTCTCTATCCGCTATTATCTCCCTATCTTTTGTCTTTCAACATGCAATGTATAAAAGCCGTTGGCGCCATCTGTTATTCAATAGTGTGACTAATCTATTTTAACGAAACGTTTCTTGTATGGGGCCCCCCTAAATTTTTAACTTTTTCTTATTTTTCTTATTTGTTGTTTCATCCGCCATAGTAACACATATTCTGTGAAAGTTTCAACCGGCTATCTATTACGGTTCAAGAGATCCAGCCTTCGGACAGACGGACGGACGGACGGACGGACGGACGGACGGACGGACGGACGGACGGACGGACAGACGACGGAGGCTTAGTAATAGGCTTCCGTCTGGGATACGGAAACCTAAAAACGGTCAAGTGCGAATCGAACTTTCGCACCGAGGGTTCCGTATCGCCATGTCATGGCTAGCGCCACTCACGCCATCTATGGCGTGTTATGAAATGCTTCATATTAGTTAAATGTAGTTAATTAGCTAAAATGGTTCACACTATATTCGGTAGATGGCGCGCTTTTTGCTT
Source organism: Nematopogon swammerdamellus (assembly GCA_946902875.1). Lineage (NCBI taxonomy): Eukaryota > Metazoa > Arthropoda > Insecta > Lepidoptera > Adelidae > Nematopogon > Nematopogon swammerdamellus. The sequence goes on from OX336345.1 coordinate 20,235,521, forward strand.
TTTGGTTTCTTCTATGGGAACCCCCGTGATTTTACTTTTTATTATTTTTATTATTTGTTGTTATATCGGCCATAATAATCAAATCAAATCAAATCAAACAAGGACGGACGGACAGACAGACAGACGGCGTAGGCTTAGTAATAGGGTCCCGTACCGGATACGGAACCCTAAAAATACTATTTTATGTTTAAATATGTTAGTACTAAGCACGTACTAGCTTTATATACAGTGGTGGCCATATAATTAAGAACGATTATTTTAAGAACAGATTTTTTTCAAACAAAGTTGCATAGCATAACATATTGGATAAATTTTCTTTAATTTTTTGTGGTATGGCAAAATACTTACATACTATTTGTGCATTCATTATACACAAGCAATTACAAAAAAAACTATGAAATTGTATATACAATACATGAACCTAACATCTGAACCCATAGCAGGCCTCGCGCACTCTATGTACTTGCGCGCGATAACTACCTACCGCCCGCCGGGCCGCCGGCGACCCATAATTCATTGGGCTGCCGACAGCCGCGCGCAGCTAACCTACTACGCGAGCGCGCGAAAACGTACCTATATGTTAATTCAAGTTGACATGGCTTCTGTTAATAGTGGTAGTTTATGTGCAGTAGTAGCAGTAGATGGTGTAAATCCAGCAAGAGGAGAGATAAAAATCTTTCTTTTTCCATTTACCTGCTGATGAAGAAATGTGAGTATATTTGTTTTCTTTGAGCAATAATTATTCTAAAAAACCGGACAAGTGCGAGTCGGACTCGCACACGAAGGGTTCCGTACCATCGTTTACCAAGATTTAACACTATGTACTATATTTTTTATATTTTTACTATTTTTTGTTATAGCGGTAATAGAAATACAGCCCGCTGACAGACGGACGGACAGACGGACGGACGGCGGGGCTTAGTAATTGGCTTGGCACCCTTTAGGTACGGAACACGTAAATAGGTATTTTGGTTTATGTTGTGTTACGCTTGAGTTTCGGTATGTTAGATATATCTGTCTGTGTATTTGTCTATCACGGTCACTTTACGATTTGTGTGCATACAGCTGACATTTTGTGGTCGTTAAGGCAATTGTAAGACTACGTACGACGCAACGAAACGGAAAACAACGTCCGTGAAGATGGGGAATTTTGAAAATAGGGGGGGGGGGGGGGGGTCTGGTTTGCAGACGTTACACGTGACGTAGGGAGTCTGGCCAAAACTGACATCATTCTTACAAATACGAATAATCCCAAAACATGACATATTAATTCCGGCTGTGCACGCGCGGCGCGCGACACTTTGAAGAAAGCTAGCGGCATGTGTTAGCGGCGCGTAGCGGTAGGCGGCTCGTAGCGGCAGGCGGCTCGCTTGTCGGCTTCATTTGACTCTTTTGTTAGTACGCCGCGCCGCGCCGCCGCCGCTCAGTCTAATAAGACCGACACGTGCGGTCCGCGCTTTCATCTGCATTAAAGCAAACGTCGGCTTCCTTATATAATAAGTCCGCCTTCTGCCAAGCAGAAAGGTGTACGTAAAGGTCGACTGGAAGTAATTTCCGCCGGCAATAAGTCCGGATTCGCTTGGCAGATGTATTTTTAACCTATACCGAATAAAATCAGTTAGGTAGGATTACCTGAAGTATTTTCGGGCTGAACTAATTTATTCCTCTAATATATTTTACAACGTCCGTGATGTCAGCCCATAACACCGGGTGAACTAGGTGCCATGTCAGTGCTTCCCCCTTTGATCGTGCCGGCTACACTGAACTGGTCGGAAAACACTACGAGGGCGAAGCCGCGGGCATAAGTTAGTAGTAGCCTATATGTTAAACCAAAAAAAAGATAGGTACCTATCTAACAGTAAAATAACATTTTTAAATCTGTGCTGTAGCTCGCGAACAAACATTCACACATATTTCCTCTTTACAATATAATGCATTGATATTTTTATCGAAAGTAGCAGCCCTAGCGTCACCGAGTTTGCTTCAAGGCCCCGCGTCGGCGCGCAGCTGCAAAGCAATAATCACTTTACGCTCTTTCGTTTAGGTACATTTTCGCACGCAGCGACTGGCGACGTAAAAAGTTTAGGCTATTAAAGCCGTAGGTATTGAACTTTTTCTATGGAGAGATTCATCTGTTACGAAGTAACTAATTAAGTCATCTGTGCCCATAGTACTATACATACAGGCTGGTCACATAATTAAGAACGCAGATTAATTTATTTTTAATCATAATTTAAATTTTGAACACTTTGTGCTATGTCACTTTTTGTATAATGTCGGCGCCATTTGTTGCTGTAAGAATACTAAAACATGTTTATTTCATTTAAAACGATGGGAAAAAATAAAAGATGTGATCAACGAGAACAACTGGTCGTATAAAAAGATAGCAGACCATCTGCAATGTTCAAAAACCATGGTTTTCCACGCTGTGAAGCATTTCAATATGTATCAAACTGCTTCAAATATACCGCGCGCGCCTAAACAGAGGAAGACATCTCTCTCGTCGAGAAGATAGAAACATCGTTCGCTTGGCTAAAAAAAATCCGTTGAAAGGGTCCAATGAAATAAAAAAAGTCGGCAAGTGCGAGTTGGACTCGCGCACCGAGGGTTCCGTATCATCAGCATCACTCGATATATTTGTAGGTATTATGTATATACAAAAAGAATTGTTTTGGAAAATCACGAACCGCCTAAATAAACACTACAGCAATGGTTTTTGACTGTGCGGCATTCGTGAAGTTGAAATATACAAAAATATATTTCTTAAATGACATAACGACATATCCTTTTCGGATTTTATCTTTACTTGTGAGACCTTGCTTCTTGCCAAATTTCATTACCTACTCTAGCTAGGTCAACGGTAAGTACCCTATAGGTTTTGATTTCATTTGAGTGAGTTTGCAATTATTAAAATTTCCCATAAATAGCCGTATCTTTTGATTATATTGATTTAGAAGCTTTCATTTTCTATAGCTCGAAGGGATCACAGACGTTAGTATTTCATATTAATTTCAATTTGATATCTTGACTCGTTACTGAGAAAAAGGGTCTTGACACAAAAAACAAGCAATTTTTTTTTTAATATCATATAACTACAAGTTTAAAATTTTAGGATTTTTTCCTTTACGTGTGCTATAAGACCTTGCTTCTTACCAAATTTTATGATTCCAGGTTGACGGGAAATACCCTATAGGTTTTGATTTGATTGGAGTGAGTTTGCGAGTATGAAATCTGACATAGATGGCCGTATCTTTTGATTGCGTTGATTTAGAAGCTTGCATTTTTCAAACCTTAAAGAGATCGTAGATCTTAGTATTTCATATTAATTTCAATTTTTTATCTCGATCCGTTCCTGAGAAAAAGGGTCCTTGACATACAAAACAAATATTTTTTTTTGTGTCAATAACACAATTTTACAATTTTCGGATTTTTCCTTTACTTGTGCTGTAAGACCTTGCTTCTTACCAAATTTTATGATTCTATGTTAACAGGAAATACCCTATAGGTTTTGATTTGTTTTGAGTGAGTTTGCGAGTATGAAATATGACATAGATGGCCGTATCTTTTGATTGCGTTGATTTTTTGATATTCTACACCTTAAATAGATCGTAGATCTTAGTATTTCGTATTAATTTCAATTTGTTATCTTGATCCGTTCCTGAGAAAAAGGGACCTTAACATACAAAACAAACAAAAATTTTTTTTTAATGTCACATATCTATAAATTTACAATTTTCGATTTTTTTCTTTACTCGTGCTATGAGACCTTGCTTCTTACCAAATTTCATTATTCTACGTTAACGGGAAGTACTCTATAGGTTTTGATTTGGTTTTCCGGTAGCAAAATATGTGACTTAAATGGGCGTATCTAGTGATTGCGTGGACCTATAAGCCTAATTTTTTTACACCTCCGAGGAAACGTAGACCTTAGTATTTGATATTAATTTCAACTTTATACCTCTACCCGTTCCTGAGAAAAAAGGTCTTGACAGACAGACACCCAGCCAGACAGACAGACAGACGGACAACAAAGTGATCCTATAAGGGTTCCGTTTTTTCCTCCTTTGAGGTACGGAACCCTAAAAACAATGCGAAGACGGTACACGTCGGAGATGACATGGTCGTGTCGCCTCAAATATGTCGCCCTCTTATCGTTCTGCGACTCCTTAAAAACGACGTAAAAGTAACTCAAGTCGTTAGGATAGATTTGTATATTGAAGCTCGCGTCGCTTTATCACAAATGTGTTCTCTACGTCCGGTTTCATTTGTTCGGTTAGCGACATGTACGGCTCACCAACTGATGGGTAATAAGTCGCTTTTTTAGACCGGATCAATCCTTGCAGATAGCTGTACGGACTGCCGCCGTCTTTGTCTTTCAGCGAGAAATCTCCAACGGAGAGTGACTCTTCAACGAAAACTATAATTACCTTATTCTTGTTTCTGACTTTCTCAATGATGTGTGGCGGTGCTGGCCACTATAGACATTGAACAGATTTAAAATAATAATTTTGACAACTTTGTTTATAGTCTTGTCATTGCAGACTTGTCAATCTTCCTTTAAATTCAAAAAACATAATAAATATTATTTTACGAGCATCATATTATTTTATCCACCACGAGCAGCTAAACTGGTGACCCCGACGATCCTAGACGTCCTGCGAGATGGACGAACAAGTAGAGAAACTACAAATAGAGTTGGAAAACTTGAAAAAAGGTACTGGAGATATTTCTTATGCCGCTGTCAAGATACCACCATTTTGGACACCGGATCCTCAGCTGTGGTTTCGCCAAATCGAAGCGCAATTTGCACTCGCTAAGATAACACAACAAGAAATTAAATACAATTATCTATTGGCTTACTTAGATGGAAACACTCTTCCTACTGTCGCCGACGTTATCAAATCGGACCCATCCGCAACATATGAAGTACTGAAGCAATGCATCATCAAACGCTTATCAGAAAGCGACGAGCAAAGAATACAGAAACTTCTAAATACTCTCGAACTAGGAGACAAGCGACCGTCGCAACTGCTACGAGAAATGAAAAATTTATCAGGTTCCAATTTCTCTAAAGACGTCATCCGTCATTTATGGTTACAGCGACTACCAGTATCAGTACAATCCATCCTAATAACAAACTCCGATTACGTAGACAATCTTGGCTTAATGGCAGACAAAATCATCACAGTAACAAATACGAATACATCACATAACACGTCGTCTGTCACAATAAATTAACAATCAGAAATTGCAGAATTACAAGAGGAAGTAGGAGAACTGAAACGAACAATTATAAACTCATCACATTTTAAAAGAAGCTATACGAGAAATCTACCAACCAGTACTGTCTTAAACAACAATGTACAACCATCAATCTGCTGGTACCACGAAAACTTTGGAATCAAATCAAAAAAGTGTCAACCTCCATGTGAATTCAAATCAAAAACTACTAATTGGCAAGGCTGTGGCGACTTGCGCTTGTCATGGAGGAAATAATTGTCGCCTTTTCATAACTGATCCAGACACTAAACTACATTTTTTAATCGATACAGGAGCCGACATCTCGATTGTATCACCCCGGCTATCAGACCGAGGAAATATAACGCAATATTTATACGCTGCGAATAATACAAAAATAGCTGCTTTCGGTGAACGTACCTTAGAACTGGAGCTCGGTCTCAAAAAGAAATTCAAATATTCCTTCACTGTAGCGAATGTTCAATACCCAATAATTGGAGCCCACTTTCTATTACATTACAAATTGATAGTAGACTTACCCGGAAGAAGATTAATAGATAGTTATACATGGTTCCATTCTGCTACAGAAATTATGGAATTGAGCACAGATGACTGTACTAAAATCAGTACAATTTGCCCAAACAGTGACATAGGTGAACTACTTAAAAAGTTCCGAGCCCTTCAAGAAGTTTCAAATCAAATAGACGTTATCAAACACAATACAAAGCATTTCATTGAAACTACTGGACCTCCGCGCCTCTAAACCACGGAGACTATCACCAGAAAAATTAAAAGTAGCACGGGAAGCTTTCCACGTCATGCAAGAACTTGGTCTCTGCAGACCATCCAAAAGTCCATGGGCCAGCTGCTTACATATGGTTCCCAAAAAGTCAGGAGATTGGAGGCCTTACGGAGATTATCGTCGTTTGAACAACATTACAATACCAGATCAGTACCCACTTCCGAACATTCAAGATTGCACAAACTTTCTTGCCGACAAAACTACATTCTGCACCATAGATCTCGTCCGTGCCTATCAACAAATACCTGTACTACCTGAACATGTCGACAAAACCGCAATTACAACACCATTTGGACTTTATGAATTTCCATTCATGCCATTTGGTCTCAAGAACGCAGCTCAAACATTCCAACGATTCATGAATGAAGTTTTTGCAGATGTAGACTTGTCTACATTGTCTACATTCTAGTCTTTGTCTACATTGATGATATTTTAATCGCATCACAGAATGACTCGCAGCACAAGGAGCATTTACAAATCGTTTTACAGAAGCTATCAGACTACGGACTAAAGATAAACATTGCAAAATGTTCATTCTCTCAGAATAGCGTCTTTTTCCTCGGCTAAGATATATCCGAAGAAGGATTAAAACCACGCGACGACAAGGTATCTGCTATTATTAATTTCCCAAAACCAGAAACCATCTGTCAAATGCGCCGCTACCTTGGAATGGTCAACTTCTACAGAAGGTTTATCCCACATGGTGCAGACATTCAAGCGTCATTACATGTAACGGGTAAGCGTAACGACAAAATAAACTGGACAGAACCAATGAATACTGCATTTGAAAAAACAAAACAAAGCATTAGTAACAGTGTGATGCTTGCCCACCCACGCTCTGATGCACCATTGTCAATTCATTCAGATGCATCAGATTCAGCTATTGGTGGTGTACTACATCAAATATACAATAAGAAATCACAACCACTGGGTTTTTTCTCTCGAAAATTGACAGATACAGAAAAGAAATATTCAGCTTATGATAGAGAGCTTTTAGCACTGTATGAAACAATCAAACGCTTCGCACACATGTTGGAAGGACAAAAGTTACACAGATCACAAGCCTCTGATCTATGCTTTTCAACAAAGATCAGATAAGCTGAATGCACGTTCTTCCAGGCAACTCTCATACATCTCACAATTCACAACCGACATAAAACATGTAACAGTCATAGATAACATTGTTGCCGATATATTATCGAGAATTAATGCGATACAGTCCAAAATGCCCACCAACACTAAACTAGCAACCGCTCAAATATTTGATGAATCTTTAAGAGAATTGCTTTCATCATCAAAATCAAATTTGAAACTAAAAAAAATTACAACAAACGATAATGTACAACTATACTGCGATATTTCCACTGCAAGAGTTCGACCATATTTGCCACTCAGGTACAGAGAAGTGATTTGTAAACAAATACATGATATATCACACCCCGGTATTAAAGCAACTTACAAAATGATATCAGCACGATTTGTCTGGCCAAATATGAACAAAGAAATTAAGCACTTTGTACGAAACTGTGAACAATGTCAAATATCAAAAGTCAACAAGCACGAAAAATCGCAACTTCAACATTTTCTCCCACCTGATGAACGCTTCTCACACGTCCACATAGACATTGTTGGACCATTACCATTATCAAACAATTGTCGTTACCTTCTAACTTGCATCGACAGATTCACTCGTTGGCCAGAAGCAATCCCGATAAAAGAGCAATCAGCCGAAACAGTCGCTAGAGCATTAATAGGTACATGGATCTGTAGATTCGGAGTTCCACGTCGGATAACTACAGATCAAGGAGCGAACTTTGTATCAGAACTTTTTCATTCCCTATCAAAACATCTGGGTGTAAATGTACACCACACAAACGCCTATCATCCACAGGCAAATGGTTTGATTGAGCGATGGCACAGATCCCTCAAAGCATCTCTGATGTGCCGGCTAAGCAAAAGACGAGAATTGTGGACTGAAGAACTACCCATTATTATGTTTGGTCTTAGAAGTGCCATCAAAGAAGACATAAAACATAGTCCAGCAAAACTTGTATACGGAACGACTCTCCGTCTGCCTGGTGAAATTTTTATTCCACCTTCAAGCACTCCTTCAGAAGAAACATATCCAGAAAAGCTTAGAATGTTTTTCAGACAACTATGAATTGAACCCCCCAACTGGCACTGCAACCCAAAAATTTTCCACAATCCAGAATTGACACTTGTTCTCACGTATTTCTACGAGACGATTCTTTGAGATTTGCGCTTATACCACCATATAAGGGACCATACCGAGTTTTAAGTCGAGCAAATAAAACATTTCATCTTCTTATTGATGGAAAAAGCAAGCCAACGTCAATAGACAGACTAAAATCGGCGCATTTAGACAAAACCTTTCCAGCAAAGGAAGAACATCTTCAAAGACAGTCAGCTTCTAACAACGCGTCAGACTCTAACCCCAAGGACGATTCTGTAGCTAAAAACGTTCATACAAGCCTAAATGAATCATTGAATGATAATGATCGTCATAATATCAACATCCCAGCAAATTTGGACGATCCCACAACTTCGAGGACTTCGAGGACAGGAAGACGTATAAGAATACCAGCCAGATTTCGATATTAACTCCTCAAGACCGGCGTTAAATCTGGAAGAGGAGTATGTGGCGGTGCTGGCCACTATAGACATTGAACAGATTTAAAATATTAATTTTGACAACTTTGTTTATAGTCTTGTCATTGCAGACTTGTCAATCTTCCTTTAACATTCAAAAAACATAATAAATATTATTTTACGAGCATCATATTATTTTATCCACCACGAGCAGCTAAAGATGTTCGAAAACGTGGACGGCTGGATCGTGGTTAGTGGATTTGAAGAGTGATCCAAGTCTAGCGAGTTTTCCTCCAGAATAAAAACTGGCACTCCATTTGTGACCCCGTGTGTCGCGTGGGGATAACTTATTGCTATAATTAGTATCAGCAAATTCATCTTGTTTTTTTTTTCGTAGGTACCTATCTTATTTCTGCACAAGTAAGATATCAAACTAACTTACACCATTACAAATAGTGTAAGTTAGTTTGAGATCTTACTTGTGCAGAAATAAGATAGGTACCTACGAAAAAAAAACAAGATGAATTTGCTGATACTAATTATAGCAATAAGTTATCCCCACGCGACACACGGGGTCACAAATGGAGTGCCAGTTTTTATTCTGGAGGAAAGCTCGCTAGACTTGGATCACTCTTCAAATCCACTAACCACGATCCAGCCGTCCACGTTTTCGAACATCTTTAGCTGCTCGTGGTGGATAAAATAATATGATGCTCGTAAAATAATATTTATTATGTTTTTTGAATGTTAAAGGAAGATTGACAAGTCTGCAATTTTGTTTATAGTCTTGTCATTGCAGACTTGTCAATCTTCCTTTAACATTCAAAAAACATAATAAATATTATTTTACGAGCATCATATTATTTTATCCACCACGAGCAGCTAAAGATGTTCGAAAACGTGGACGGCTGGATCGTGGTTAGTGGATTTGAAGAGTGATCCAAGTCTAGCGAGTTTTCCTCCAGAATAAAAACTGGCACTCCATTTGTGACCCCGTGTGTCGCGTGGGGATAACTTATTGCTATAATTAGTATCAGCAAATTCATCTTGTTTTTTTTTTCGTAGGTACCTATCTTATTTCTGCACAAGTAAGATCTCAAACTAACTTACACCATTACAAATAGTGTAAGTTAGTTTGAGATCTTACTTGTGCAGAAATAAGATAGGTACCTACGAAAAAAAAACAAGATGAATTTGCTGATACTAATTATAGCAATAAGTTATCCCCACGCGACACACGGGGTCACAAATGGAGTGCCAGTTTTTATTCTGGAGGAAAGCTCGCTAGACTTGGATCACTCTTCAAATCCACTAACCACGATCCAGCCGTCCACGTTTTCGAACATCTTTAGCTGCTCGTGGTGGATAAAATAATATGATGCTCGTAAAATAATATTTATTATGTTTTTTGAATGTTAAAGGAAGATTGACAAGTCTGCAATTTTGTTTATAGTCTTGTCATTGCAGACTTGTCAATCTTCCTTTAACATTCAAAAAACATAATAAATATTATTTTACGAGCATCATATTATTTTATCCACCACGAGCAGCTAAAGATGTTCGAAAACGTGGACGTCTGGATCGTGGTTAGTGGATTTGAAGAGTGATCCAAGTCTAGCAAGTTTTCCTCCAGAATAAAAACTGGCACTCCATTTGTGACTCCGTGTGTCGCGTGGGGATAACTTATTGCTATAATTAGTATCAGCAAATTCATCTTGTTTTTTTTTTCGTAGGTACCTATCTTATTTCTGCACAAGTAAGATCTCAAACTAACTTACACCATTACAAATAGTGTAAGTTAGTTTGAGATCTTACTTGTGCAGAAATAAGATAGGTACCTACGAAAAAAAAACAAGATGAATTTGCTGATACTAATTATAGCAATAAGTTATCCCCACGCGACACACGGGGTCACAAATGGAGTGCCAGTTTTTATTCTGGAGGAAAGCTCGATAGACTTGGATCACTCTTCAAATCCACTAACCACGATCCAGCCGTCCACGTTTTCGAACATCTTTAGCTGCTCGTGGTGGATAAAATAATATGATGCTCGTAAAATAATATTTATTATGTTTTTTGAATGTTAAAGGAAGATTGACAAGTCTGCAATGACAAGACTATAAACAAAGTTGTCAAAATTAATATTTTAAATCTGTTCAATGTCTATAGTCAATCAGAAATCCTAAACAATATAAAGGCCACTTCTGTAATCTGCAGACTTAGGCTCGGTCACTGTTGTACTCCAGTTCACCTGGCCAGGCTCCGCATCCTCGACTCTTCCATTTGCGAATGTGGTCTGGAAGAGGGAGATCTTAATCATATTTTTTTTTCCTGTCCCTTATATCATAATTCTCCGCCTCTGTACTCTTCTTTACCAATTCTTAAGGTTCCCCTCCCCACTAGCATTAATTGCTTACTGTTGATTAATAATGTTAAAATTTTGAAATTATTAGCTAAATTTATTGCCAATAACAATATAAAATTATAAATGGGAATGATGATTAATATTGTATATAATTTTTTCTTAGTTTTAAAGTAATATTGTGTTTAGTTATAAGTTATTTTATTATTTTCATGCACGCAAGCTACTCATTGTTAGCTTGGTTCGTAAGTATGCGCGCGCGTTAAGTTAATAAGTCAATTTTTCTGCTGATAACTATATTGTTGTATGTTTTTTTTTTTAACTTGTTGATGCAACTACTATTGACCTAAAGACGTGACTCTGGCTTAAATACGCTAGACTAAAAGCGTGATCGCCAAAAAAAAAAAAAAAGGCGGTCGCACCAGGAATTAGGGTGGTTTCAGAACAAGAATTATCACTTCTTGGCTCTCCAGTCTTGGAAGAAAATATGGTACCAACGATAAAGAAAAAGAAAGAAATCTTGTTAAAATTTGCAAACCATTTGGTTGTTAGTGTTATGCTTTAAACAGCGGAATCTGTTAGATTATCCAAATTAAAGATTCTCAGTAATACTTTGTGTCCATTTATTTATAATGTATATTTTGAAGTGACAATAAACATTACTAGGCAACCCATTAGACATTACGTTTTTTAGATGTTGAACAGATTATATTCATTCTTCAACACCTCCTCTTAAAGTTTAGTTAAACCCATTTCAGCACTCAGCTTCTGAAACCTCGGTCTTGGCAAGGTCTTGGTAAGAATGTCTGCCAACTGCATCTCCGAAGAAACTTTCTTAATCTTCAGATCTCCACCGATAACTTGCTCTCTTACAAAGAAGTGTTTCAGACGAATATGTTTCGTTCGTCTGTGGAACTCAGGGTTGTTCGCTAGCCTAATAGCAGCTTCATTGTCCACGTGTAGCTGCGGTACGTGCAGCTCTTTGACTACTTCATTCAGTAGCCGCTTCAACCAAACTAACTCTCTGGCTGCCTCGCTTGCCGCCACTATTTCAGCTTCGGTTGTGGAGATAGCGACTGACGTTTGCCGTCGACTCATTCAAGTCACCGCTCCCCCAGCGTACATGGATACCACTCCAGAAGTTGAGCGTCCTGTAGATAAATCACCGCCGTGATCTGCATCACTGTAACAATCTAATGAATCAGTCAAATACCGATACCTGTATTCAATTCCATGCTCTTTAGTGCCTTGAAGGTATCGCATGATGCGCTTCACTCTCATAATGTCTTCTTTGGAAGGGTTCTCCAGAGATCTTGATGCTACCCCGACTGAATATGCAGCATCGGGTCTGGTTCCCACCATCAGATATGCTAGTGCTCCTACTGCCTCTCTGTATGGAAACATCTGTTTATCAAGTTCGTCCTTTGCAGCCTCTACACCTGCCTTCACACTTGGAGTAGACACCGGCTTGCAGTCTTTCATTCCAAATCTCTGTAGAATTTTCTTCGTGTAAGCGGTTTGACTAACTTTAATTAAATGATTATCTCGTACTTTTATGTCCAGTCCAAGATAGTAGGAAGCAGGTTTACTCGTTACCTTGAACTTTTCTCTCAGTTCACAGAGAAACTCATCTGCGTCTTCTTGACTGTTCGCTGCTACAAGACCATCATCCACATATACTGTTACAATAAGCTTTCTTCCTTGTATTCTTCTTATATACAAACAAGGATCCGCGTCGCTCTGTTTGAAATTCAGTGCCTTCAAGTGCTCTGCAATGCACTGATTCCAACACCTCGGTGCTTGTTTTAAACCATATAAACTTTTATTCAGTTTACACACTTTCATACCATTGTTTTCATATCCCTCAGGAAATCTCATGTAGACATCCTCTTCTAGCTTTCCGTAAAGAAACGCAGTAGTCACATCAAATTGAGTCAAATGCATTCCTTCACTTGCAGCAACACTCAAAACAGCTCTGATGGTACCGGTTCTCGCCACGGGACTGAAAGTCTCTTCATAATCTATGCCTTTCTTGTGTGAATAATCTTTAACAACTAGTCTCGCTTTGTATCTTTCGATCTCACCTTCCTGATTTGTCTTTATCTTGTATACCCACTTGCATGGAATAGCTTTCCGATTCTTAGGAAGATCAACCATGGTCCACGTCTCGTGTTCCTTTAATGAACACATTTCCGCATCCATTGCTTCTTTCCATTTGTAAGCTTGACTGCTTTGTATGGCTTCTTTGTAGCATGTTGGTTCCTTGAACTCGCTCTGTACAATCATTGCATAATCTTTGAATCTTCTCGGTAATTCAAGTAAAGTTCGATCTCGTAGTGTACGCTGTCCAGCTTGCTCTATTTCTTCTTCAGTCAGATTGCTCCTATAGATTTTTTTTTATTGAACCTGACACGGTTGGCTACATCACCTACAACATCCGTGATGTCAGCCCATAACACCGGGTGAACTAGGTGCCATGTCAGTGCTTCCCTTCATTTCATGTCGGCTACACTAAACTGGACGGAAAACACGAACTATTTACATAGCCGTTTCGACCGACGTTTCGTTCAGTGCGGTGGTACCAACCCGGCCGGGATAAACCCTACCACCTAGTAAGGTAAGAAGGGAAGGAACCTACAGTTTAACGTGGAATCCGAACCACGGTCAGCCTCCAACGGTCGAGCGGTCACCCATCCAATCACTGACCGCGCTCAGCGTTGCTTAATAACAGTTGACTAACCAACCGCGCCACTGAGCTACCGAGGCTGACGAATTTTCTTATCCCTTAGTCGACTTTTACGACATGCGACGGGGAGAGATGCAGTGGGGCTATTCTTTTTAAGTATCGACCCCACACGGTACAAACGAAATTTGATCGTCAACTTCACCTTCTACCTCCTCTGATTCAAAAGATTCTTCAGCCACTTCTGGGTTTAAGATAAGATCTCGTTCATTTCGATCCGGCACTTGAGGATCTTGATCCTGTTTTTCTGACGATTTAGGTGATTCTGGTAGTTTAATGGCTACTTCAACTTCATCTTCTAATTGGGAATTTCCATCACTCGGACAACTCTCTGGTTTTTCATCAAATATGACATCTCTTGACCTTATGAAACTATTGTTTTCTGGATTCCAGATTCGATAGCCATCCTCATCATATCCAATTAGAATACCTTTATTAGCTTTTTGTCCATTTTCTTCCTCCTCTGCTTCGGTACATGGGCGTAACACTTACTTCCTATTATTCTCAAATGCTTTATTGATGGTTTCTTCCCCAACCACAATTCAAACGGCGTTTTTCCTTCAACTCGACTAGATCCCGTTCTGTTGAGAATGTATGTGGCTGTGTTTACCAGCTCTGCCCACAGTCCTTGAGGAATTTTGGTCTCATGTGCATACATCATGGCTCGTGCTGCTTCTACTATTGTTCTGTTTTCACGTTCACTGCAGCCATTTTGTTCTGGTGTATACGGCATTACCAACCGTTGTCTTATTCCATTCTTTCTTAGAATTTCCCTCATGGATTCGTTGTCGAATTCGCCTCCGTTATCGCTCAAAAGCTCTTGTACAGTATGTCCGGTCACTTTAATTTCTGCCAACATCTGCTCTAGCTTCGATTTCTCTTCTGACTTCTCTCTCATGAAGTATACGTAACGATAGTGAGTGTAGTCGTCCTTGAATAAGACATAGTATCGGTACTTTGTCATCGAATACATGAAAGGTCCGCATACATCAGTATGTACTAGTTCACCCGGCTTTGTTGCTCGAATTCGACTCCCAAACTTCTGCCGATGTGCCTTTCCATAAACACAACCTTCACATATTTCTTTGTCAATGTTAACTTTTATTCCAAGTTCTCTTTCGATGACTTCCTTTACATGCCGTTTATTTTGGTGTGCCAATCTCTCGTGGTACAATTGTAGTTTTTCTCCGTGATCAACGACAGCATTTATTTCAATCGGCATCACAGGATATACAGTCTTCACTTTCAGCTTGTATAATCCTTCGTTCTTCTTTCGTTCACCGATTAAAACTATTCTGGCTTTCTTTCCAGCCAGTCTTAGGCTGCACCTCTCCTTTGTAGACAAAAAGGTACTCTCGCCTAGTTTATCTTGTGCCGCCAGAACAGAGTTAGTTAAGTTTCGTTGGATGTCAGGTACATACCACACATCCTGGAGCACGATGTTCTCTTTACGACCATTTACATCAGCGTCTATGACAATATTTCCTTTGCCTATTGCACGAATACTTTGTCCATTAGCTGCTGTGACTGTGTGTTCTTGCATGAATTTATCAAAAGTATGAAAATATTCAGCACGATTGCATACGTGACTGGTTGCCCCATTATCAACGTACCATCCTTCGGGATCAAAATCTGCCCTTATAGCCATCACAGTCATTAGATTCATGTTGACACTCTTTTCGGTCACCTTAGAGGAAGATGCCTTCGGTGGTCTTCCGTCTGATATCCACTTCTTACATTTCTTCACTATGTGTCCTTCCTTTCCACAATAATGCCACTTGAATATTTTTATCTTATCAGTTTTTGCCGTGAGTGCTTCTATGCTACTCTCATTTCCTTTGCTAGTCAAAGCTCGCTAATGCGCACAGAGTTGAGAAGTTATATTTTCCACGGTTCTATCCTTTTTACCCATCAAGATCCAACTTGATTTGAATGAAAAATATTTCTCTGGCAGAACTTCTAGGATCTTGCAAGTTAAAAGAATTTCCGGCAATTCAGTTTCATCACCTTCGGTCTTCTTTAACTCCATCCGTAGGTTATTCCAAACATTTTTCAATTTCGAGATCAAGGTCGACATGTCGTCGCTCGGTGTATGCTTGAAGCTGAAGAACTCCATACACAGGTGATATACTTTGTCTTCCGACACCCCATCGAACAGCCTGTGTAGTTCCAGCCAGACTTCTCTTGACGTTGAAAATCTCATCACCTTCTCCAGAACTTCATCGAACATATTATTTGTTAGACATAGGAGAGCCAATCCATCGTCACGCTCGAAATTAACCAGGTCAGTATTGTATCTTTCCTGCTTTTCTGGTTTCGCCGTCACACTGCTCTCACAAGGTTTCTTTTTCAACCCCTGTACTATGTCAAGAGAATTCGGAATAATTTTAAGTAAAATTTGGACCTTATACTTCCATGTTATCCAATTTTCTTTACCTTCAAGTTTTCCAATTTGAACTTTTGTGAACTCCATTTTCACTTCAAATCAAACAGAAACATGCCCTGGGCCCATAACCTGTTAGTGTGATGCTTTAAACAGCGGAATCTGTTAGATTATCCAAATTAAAGATTCTCAGTAATACTTTGTGTCCATTTATTTATAATGTATATTTTGAAGTGACAATAAACAACATTACTAGGCAACCCATTAGACATTACGTTTTTTACATGTTGAACAGATTATATTCATTCTTCAACATTGGTCAATTTACAACCGCATGTCTCTTTCTAACTTTTAAGGCATTGCCAAAGAGTTTGTATTACGTCGCTGCGCTCCTTTATAGAGCGACCCTATGGGCACACGGCTACGAGAAAGAATGAAGCCCGCTGCGCGGTGTAGTGCGGGCAGGGGAACGACGTTCGGCTCCTACTCGGGCATGCGCGAACGGAAAGCGTCCAAGCGTAAAAACAATGTATCTCTTATTTTGCAAAATTTAATTTGTATTGTAAGTGAGGTTGTAGGTACCTTAATATATTGAATTCTTACGGTGCTTACTTTTATTACTTTATCCTATTACTTTAAGTGAGCTAAACTTGTATGTATATATTTGTTTCTCGGAAACGGCTCTAACGATTTCGACGAAATTTAATTGTATTTAAATAATGTTACTCTTTCAATTTTATTCATCTACATAGATAGGTGTAGACACCGAGCAAAGCTCGATCGCTCAGGTACTTGCCATTATGAAAGATTCGTATTTACGACAAATGAGTGAAAAAAAAACATAACATAACAAAAGTTTTTTAAATCAAAATTTATGAATTTTTAAAATTCAACATTCGAACGAAAACATGATTGAGATCTTTATTTGGAATTTAACTAAACCTCACACAAAAAGTTGCGGATTATGAGTTATCTATCACTACTACATTACTATACTAGGAAAACGCAAAGGATGATGGTGTTCGTAAAATGCTCCAAAAATTCAAGTTTACATTGAATATCACTCGTTTAGGACTTTAAAAATAAATGTACAGATTTATCTCTAAAGAGAAGAAAAAGAGTGCAAGGAATTTTAAAGCCTTTAGGCTTTAAAATTCCATGCACTCTTTTTCTTCTTTTTCTTCAGAAGAAAAAGAGTGCATGGAATTTTAAAGCCTTTAGGCTTTAAAATTCCATGCACTCTTTTTCTTCTCTTTTGTAAAGGGGGATTTTTTTTTTCTTCTGATAACCTTGTAGTTCAGGCAATAAAGGAGGTGTAGAGTGCGTGAGCAGGGTCAAATGCGATTTCTTCAGAAACCTGTTCGGGGTGCTTAGGGAGTAAACATACTAAATACTAAAAGTCCAGGCGTCTACGAGGTGAGCCGGAGGGGGCGGGGTCCAAATAAGGTCCTGCCTTTGGGTTTTTCGCTACGATCTCGAAAACTCTGCCCCGTAGAGAAAAATTGTCTTATGCCAAATGAAAGCTCATAAAATTATCTACAACTTCTATTCTATTAACTTTTTTCAAATTCCGAATCGTTTTCGAGCTACACGCTTAGGAAAAGTGAAAATTTCCGAAAAATTTATTTTTACCTCATATTTCTCATCAAAAATTCCTTCATATCGTCTAAACTATTCACCTGAGAAAGATATTGTGAAACAAGAAGTTATAGAGAATTCAATTCCCTTCAATTGTGTACATACATATGCTAATTCATCTCCAGCCGGTCAACAGTTGGACCAATTTTATAATTTTTTGTAAAATTTCATCATTTTCAGAAAAAGTTGTTTTGATCATTCCTGAGCCACAACTATCGTTTGTTACACCTATCTATCATCTAATAATATTTCACACTTGAAAGCGGGTTAAATGCAGTAAACGGAATTCATGTCACTTGAAAAAATGGAAAATTGTATTTTATAGATGATAAATAAAAGTTTGTTATAAGGTAAGTAATTTTATTTTATTTTAATAATTCATTGTTTTACTTCCAAGAAGTTTTCATCCTCTTTGGACGTGAGAGCCCTGGTAAGGGTTCTTCGTCCATGGCACCTTCATCCTCAGTGGTGGGTGTTCTTGATGAAGGGCCTCTGCGTGCTGTTTACCTGCGCTCTCAGTCGGTGGGAGCGAGCTAATTTCAGGCGTCCATAGCTCTCTTGGGTGGACAGTACTATTTTTTTTGTTTTTCCTCGGCCGGGTTTCAGTAGCAGGATGTCTTGGGTGGAAGGAGTGGGCACCAGCAAGACATACCTCTCTCAACCAGTACCGTCCAGTCGTTTATGAGGTCAGTGGCTAGTATATAGCCTGAAATTAGTTCGCGCCCACAAACTGAGAGCGCAGCTAAACAGCACGCAAAGGCCCTTCATCAAGAACCACCCACCACTGAGGATGAAGATGCCATGGAGGAAGAACCCTTACCAGTGCCCTCACGTCCAAAGAGGATGAAACTTCTTGGAAGTAAAACAATGATTTATTAAAATAAAATAAAATTACTTACCTTATATATAACAAACTTTTATTTATCATCTATAAAATATAATTTTCCATTTCTTCCAGTGACATGAATTCCATTTACTGCATTTAACCCGCTTTCAAGTATGACATATTATTAGATGGTACATAGGTGTAACAAACGATAGTTGTGGCTCAGGAATGACCAAAACAACGTTTTCTGAAAATGATGAAAATTTACAAAAAAAATTAAAATTGGTGCAACTGTTGACCGGCTGGAGATGAATTAGCATATGTATACACACTTTTAAAGGGAATTAAATTCTCTATAACTTTTTGTTCGGCAATATCTTTCTCAGGTGAATAGCTTAGACGATATGAAGGAATGTTTGATGAGAAATACGAGGTAAAAATCAATTTTTCAAAAATTTTCACTTTTCCTAAGCGTGTAGCTCGAAAACGGTTCGGAATTCGTAAAAAGTTAATAGAATAAAAGTTGTAGACAATTTTATGACTTTTCATCGGTATAACACAAATTTTCTCTACGGGGCACTGTTTTTGAGATCGTAGCGAAAAACCCAAAAGCAGGAACTTATTTGGCTCACCTCGTAGACGCCAAGACTTTTAGTATATTTACTCCCTAAGCACCCCGAACAGGTTTCTGAAGAAATCGCTTTTGACCCTGCTCACGCACTCTACACCTCCTTTTGGGCCATTCGTTGAGTGGACTATTGGTATTGCTTGATCTTTGAGTTTTCTATAAACATCTGGCGCAATATTAAAGTAGTCTTCTTTAAAATGTCGAGGACAAATACGGCTGTAAGTGTCTCCTTTTCTTTTTATTGCGGCCTCCCACAGTTTAATTTTTTCAGGATTTTTGGGAAACCTTAAAACCAACGGTACCTAATTGAAAATTACCTAATTGCAATCTTTCACTAAACAAAATTACTCGGAAACCAGTATACATACTAAATAGTCCATATTTGGGCGCTTTTTTTATGGAATCTGACACAGTTGGCTACCTACATCACCTACAACATCCGTGATGTCAGCCCATAACACCAGGTGAGCTAGGTGCCATGTCGGTGCTTCCCTTCATTTCATGTCGGCTACACTGAACTGGTCGGAAAACACGAACTATTTACATAGCCGTTTCGACCGACGTTTCGTCAGATCGGTGGTATCAACCCGGCCGGGATAAACCCTACCACCTAGTAAGGTATGAAGAGAAGGGGCCTACAGGTTAACGTGGAACCCGAACTACGGTCAGCTCCAACGGTCGAGCGGTCACTCATCCAGTACTGACCGCGCTCAGGGTTGCTTAAGAACGAAGTATGCGTGATTTACGTTAAGCTCATTCCATTCGTTTCTAAATGGCGGCCATTTTTTTAAAAAATAAAATGGTTCATAAGATACCTACGTGAACATGCGTCGCGTCGTTTAATAAAGTAACCGAGCTCTAAAGTCCTTCCATAGAGTATTGACTTTTACTTGGTTTAAAAAAAAATACACGAAAGATCATATCTGCCTCCTATTTTGGAACTTTATCATCAATACCTACTAATAATAAATCTGTAAGGAGTAGTACAAATGGAGTAAGTTACTTTGTTTTATGAGATATTGCGTTTGTAGACTCTATGTAAAACTAAATTGACGATTTTTAGAACTATTTTCTGTATGTATATACCTATGTATATTCCACCATAGCTCTTAAACCGATCATCCGAATTCGATGAAACTTAGTACAAGCACATTTACCTATACGAGACATAGGATAGGCTAAAAATGATGGTAGTCTGGGCGTCCTGGGTATAGAGGTGTCCAGGGACGTTGGATTTCGATCGTTCATAGAATCCAAGGCGAAACTAGCATCTCGAAAATTAGGGATACTCTACCGATGTCGGCGATTTTTCACACCGGTCCAATTGCTTACACTCTATAAAGCACAAGTAAGACCGGTGATGGAATATTGCAGTCATCTTTGGGAGGGTTCCCCTGAGTACCTTCTTTCAGCCTTGGATTCTATCCAACGACGAGCCATTCGCCTCATTGGCGACTCTGTACTCACAAAGGACCTTCAACCTCTAAAACACAGACGTATCGTTGGGTCATTGAGCCTGTTTTATCGGTACTACTATGGCCGCTGCTCTGACGAAATTGCTTCCCTTATCCCTCCTCCTCCTGTTCGCCTTCGCCAAACCCGCCATACTCTCGCGGAACACCCCTTTGTAGTGGACAGACGAGTACTTCGAACGGCACGATTCTCTAAATCGTTCTTGTGCCGCACTGCAAAGGTGTGGAACGGGCTTCCGGGGAATATCTTTCCCCACTCCTACAATCCACGGATCTTCAAATCGCGGGTAAATAGCCTTTCCCCAGGGACATTAGTCCACCTCCAAGCCGGACTGGCACCTCCTCGGGGGTGATATTGGCTGCGCCTGAGGCTTCGACCTCGGACACAGCCAGCTAGTTCGGAAACAATAAAAAAAAAAAAAATAAATAAATAAAAATTCCGTTCCGGTTACGGTATGATGTGGCTGTCATACAAACCGAAAAGGTACGGGGGCGGGCTTAATTACTTTCTTCTTTTTAAATTCGAATTTCACACGAGCGAAGCCGCAGGCAAAAGCTAGTACTACTTAAATTAAATACGTAATCACATGGATTATTTATTATATAAATATTCTGGAAAAAATATGATTTAGACTTAGCACGTTCTATAGGAAATCCGCCACCGCCGTCGCTCCCGGTTAAAATATCACTAAAATACCAATTCCCTGTGGAATCTTATACCATTCACGATTCTAGTCTCCTTCTTTGAGTCAGATTTGCAAATTAAAACGCAACAGTTGACCATTTTGGCTGAATTTTAGGAATAAAACTAAGAAATTGATCCCTCTGCATCGCGCGACGGAGCACGGCCGATGACTGCCGATCGGAGCCGAACGCGGTTCGTGGCGCTCACCAACGAAGCTTCACCTCACCAACGCTCAGATTCTCTCTATAAAGGAGCGCAGCGACGTAATACAAACTCTTTGGGCATTGCTTTTATATTCCAAAATTTACATACCTTCTCCGCACAAGTCCATTTTGGAACCACATAGAGGAAATATTAGATTTAGATAACATTTTAAAAACAACTGTAAACACTATTTTTAATATAAACTTAGAAATTCAAGATAAAGCCTGGACACAAATAACTTTACCAGTTAGGTTCGGTGGATGCGGAGTCCGTTTGGTCCAGGATGTCGCCTTCCCTGCCTTCCTCTCGTCGATCCACAGTGTATCAAACCTGATCGGTTCTGTATTAAGCCCGCCACTCGGTGACGTTGAGGTTGTACACTCGGTCGAGGCGAGGGAGGCGTGGCTGGTGAAATGTCCCAATCAATCTCCACCAGTTTTCCCAAATTCGCAACGTGGCTGGGATGAACCCGTTATTAATTCAATGTGTAGAGTTCTCTCTCTGGACGGCAGCGATGCTGATAAGGCACGCATCCTGGCATCGTTGCAGACTGAATCCGGTGCGTGGCTTAATGCATTTCCGTCACCACATCTTGGCACTCTGCTTGACAGAGATACGCTACACATCGCTTTCTGTCTGCGGTTTGGTGTCAGGATCTGCCAGCGGCATACATGTGTTTGCGGTGAATTGGTGAGGACGTTAGGGCATCATGGTCTTTCTTGCTCCAGTAGTGCTGGCAGGATATCTCGCCACGCTGACATCAACCGTATTCTAAAGCGCTCCCTTGCATCTGCGAATATGCCTAGTATGTTGGAACCTCTTGGCCTGTCTAGAGACGACGGAAAACGGCCAGACGGTCTCACACTCTTGCCGTGGAAGCAGGGGAGGGCTTTGGTTTGGGATGTCACGTGTGCCGATACCTTAGCTCCTAGTCATGTAGTGGGCTCTAGTCATGTTGCTTGCTATGCCGCAGCAAAGGCAGAAAAAGCGAAACATCTGAAATACAATACTATTAAGCAGCACTATGAGTTCGTTGCCTTTGCTGTGGAGACTCTTGGGGTGTGAAGTCCGGACGCTAAAGACCTCATGAAGCAGCTAGGTCAGCTGCTTATTGAAGCGTCCGGGGACCGTCGTGCCAAAGCGTTCCTCACACAAAACATCAGCCTCGCCATCCAGCGCGGGAACGCGGCGGCTGTCCTCGGGACAATGAATGATGTCCCGAGGATGCAGGAATATTTTTATTTAATTTTAGTTGTTACATTTCTGTTTAATTTAATTTTTCTTTGTCTGGTAGAGAAATATTTACATATTTATAAAATAAACTTAAAAAAAAAATTTTGCACATTAAACAGTAATATTATATATTTTAGTCTTTTGTTTAATGTGAGACAAGTGAAAGTTTTTTGACATCTGAAAGTTTTATTGTAAAATGTATTTTTATTTAAAACCAGCACATAATGCTGTGTGCTTACAATGTTATGAATGAATCCGATGGTATGAATCCGATGGTACACCGAAGTATTCTCAGAATACACTTCTCACGCAAGGTTCCGTACTGTCACCGTTACTGTTCACAATATACACAGCGGATTTAGAGAACGCTTTGAGTACAGTGCGGTGCCAATTATATGCGGACGACACGCAATTGTACTTCTCTTTTCCCTTGAGCGCGTCTTCTGGTGCCATCGGATTGATAAATCAGGATCTGGATAGGGTCTGACAGTGGTCAATGAGTCACGGACTGTGCCTCAACCCACAAAAATCTGTATTCATGATTATGGGAAACAGGAGAGTTATTTCTCAAATGAAGACGAGTAACCCGCTACTATTCTTAAATGGATGTACAATCCCACTGGTCGAATGCGCCCGAAACTTGGGGTTGTACATGGATAGTGAGCTTAGGTTCGATACACACGTAACGAAAAAAATCCAAGCTGCAATGATTCGACTCAGAGCCCTTTACCGTATTCGTGACCACCTCTCTGTGAACGTAAGGCATACGGCATACCCTAGTTGAAACCTTAGTGCTGTCTCACTTCAACTATTGCGACTCTGTTTACGGCCCACGCATAACAAAGAAGACAGCACTGAAGATGCAGAGAATTCAAAACTCGTGCATACGATTCTGCAGAGGGGTAGGCAAGAGGACTAGAATATCCCCCATTCTCAACGACCTCAATATTATGAATATGGAGAACCGAAGGCGCCTGCACTTCTCTTGTCAGGTGCATAGAGTGATCCATAGACAAATGCCTGAAAGACTTTATGAGCGAATTTGAGTGGCTAGGAGATCACGGACAAGCCACGCGGGGCAGTGGTATTTCCCTAAAAATCCCACAGCACCGTGGGGCAGCAGTCGAGGGTGGTTTCAAGGTAATGGCGTCGAGGTGTTGGAATGACCTTCTTCCACCAGTCAGGGCATTGAGGTGTACCAATGTGTTAAAAAAAAAGCTGAAATCGGCACTCTTGTTAGCACAAAAGGGCCATTGACGATTTAAAAAAAAATTTATGTTTTGTCGTTTTATGTATCTCTTTTCTAATTTTATTTATTGCTGCGTTGTATTTAGTTATATTATTTTATCGTGTTGTTCTTTTTAGTATTATTCTGTTTTTGTTATCCTTTGTGCTATTATAAGGTATTATTTTTAAGTTGTTATTTATAGTGTTAGTCATTTGTTTGTTTATAGATAGAAAAAGGTACTGTGCTTATGTTAGTGTTTTATTTATTATTATTACTCTGGGCCCATCTGAAAAACAGCACATAGCACATGGGTCCATATTGTCATTAATTGTGTTAATAATTTAGGTTTTGCTTGTATAATTTCATGTTTTTTTGTAATGTTTTCTTTTTTTTGTTATGATCTTTAATGACAATAAACAACATTTTTCTTTCTTTCTTTCTTTCTTACAATAATGATGGCATTAACTTTGTCAGTTTGTATTTTATGTATTGTATAAATTGTTATGTATATAATATGTATAATACATAGATAAAAATAAACATGTTTTCCTCAGCTCTCTTCCGCTTGCACTACCCATACTTCTTTCTCTATTAAATTTATTCCTCTTCACCCAAAAGTTGACTGGAAGAAATCATTTGCAGCGATAAGTCCGCCTTTGCGCACACCTGCATTTATTGTTTCTTGTCTGCATGGTGCAGACAAGAAACAAGAAATGCAATTGTGTGCAAGAGTATTCTATTCTATTCCTTTATAAACACATACACTCACGTCTCGCATCCATACAAATCGGGGTAAGGAGTCTAATCAAGGTATGTCAACCTGTGGCCGCCATATAAAAAACCTTTTACTGTCAAAGTGTCAAACACTTTGAAAATAATAACAACTTGTCGATCGATATAACATTACATCTCTTGCTTATGAACTCTTTCAAAGTATTTTCATTTAAGCAATCATTTTTTGTATGTTTAAATAAAACATCCAAACTGGTGACCCCGAAATAAGAACATGGCCGAGTCTAAAAGCATCGCTCGTGTATCTATTAAAATACCACCGTTCTGGAAGGCTGACCCAAAGTTGTGGTTCGCACAATTGGAATCGCAATTCTTCACAGCTCAAATCACAGAAGACGATACTAAATACCATTATGTGGTATCGTCGATCGAGACACAACTATTGACATACGTAAGTGACATTATTGTCAACCCACCCGCTGAGGGGAAATATCAGGCATTGAAAACACGCATCACTAATCAGTTCCAACGAACAGAATCCGAAAAATTCAAGCATCTATTTGATTTAGAATTGGGTGACAAAAAACCAAGCCATTTGCTTCTGGAAATGAAGCAACTTCTGCAGCACAATGAGCACACGGAGGGCATTTTAAAGTCGATTTGGTTCCAGCGTCTCCCAAACTATATTCAACCGATACTCATCGCGAATGACGACAACTGTGACTTGAACAAGTTGGCAGCTCTTGCCGATAAGCTTATGGCTGCGCAAAACATGACACTTCCACAGTTCATCACAGAAACTGAAACAACGTCGCCCAGTGCTCAAGAGCAGATTGCAGCACTATCCAACCAAGTCGATGCTCTCGAAAAGCAGTTTATCAACTTAAAAAAAAGTACCGTGCAAAAACAACAAACAAATTCAAACTCCCAATTTTGTTGGTATCACGAACATTTTGGAATGCGAGCAAAAAAATGTACGAATCCATGTTATAGCTTATGTATCTTTGAAATAAAGCAAGTCTTCTCAGAAAAATATTTTGTTTTACTCCATTTTCATCAATGACAACATATCAGAATATTACATGTCAAACATAACATTAATACTTTTCTTTTATGAGTTGATTTGAGATGGTCTATGAATAGAGGTTATTGCAATCTCTCCAACACTCCTCCTTAATCTCACAATCATACTTCTCATCATACACTCACCATGCATCACTCTAGCACTTAGACAAAACACTCTTTCAAAGTTCATGCACTCAAACCCATTCCTTTCACACAGAATTCAAACTTCCCTCTCAGAAGCGGCTTGGTTAAAGCATCTGCGATCATCTCGGTTGTTGCTTTGTATTTTAATTGAATAACACCGTTCACTGCTGTCTCTCTTACAAAGTGATATCTGACGTCCACATGTTTAGTACGCTGGTGATGAACTGGATTGGTAGCTATCGCCATAGCAGACTGGCTGTCTGTGTAGACAGTGATGAAGCCCTCCGGCTTCTTCGTCATCTCTGCGATGAATCTACGTAGAAATACTGCTTCCTTCGCAGCTTGTGACAAACTCACATATTCCGCCTCCGCAGTTGACAATGCCACAGTTTTTTGTTTTCTGCTCTCCCAGCAGACCGCAGCTCCGGCAAGATTGAACACGAAGCCTGAATATGATCGTCTGTCGCAAATATCACCTCCGTGATCTGCATCTGCAAACCCTTTGATACATCGATCGTGTCTTCTGTACTTTGGGCCATAGCTCCTTGTGCCCTTCAAATACCGAAGAACTCTCTTTGCAGCCACCCAGTGCTCTTCGCTGTAACAGTTGTTGAACTGGCTCAAGTAGCTGACGACATGTGCTATATCTGGTCTCGTGCACACTGCCAGGTACATAAGAGATCCTATCAGTCCTTGGTATGGAATCTTCTCATCCGGTTTGTGGTTTTGATCCGGTTTGGTTAACCTCTGACCTGGAACTGACGGAGTAGTGACTGGCTTACAGTCCTCCATGCCGAACCTTTTGAGAAGCTTGTTTACATACTCTTCTTGATCTATTTTGATCTCTCCCTTCTCTTGTTTCAGCCTCATACCGATTACAAGTTCAGCTTTCCCCAAGTCTTTCATGCTGAACTTAGATTTAAGTTCCTTCTTCACATGCTGCATCTCTTGCGCATTATTCCAGAATATCAGTAAGTCATCAACATACACTGCAATGATGATAACTTTTCCTTCGTTAACTCTTGTATAAACACATGGTTCATTCTCGGACCTCTTGAAGTTCATCCGCTCTAACTCAAAATTAAGCTTCTGGTTCCATGCTCTCGGAGCCTGCTTAAGTCCATACAGTGACTTCTTCAGTAAACAGATGTAGTCTTCTTTTCCCCTTTCAGCAAAGCCCTCCGGTTGCTTCAAATAGACAACTTCGTTTAAGTTGCCATTCACGAATGCAGTTGTCACATCCATGTGATCGACATTCAGACCTAACTCTACAGCCAGTGCCATCAGTACTCTCAGTGAACTGTATCTCACTACAGGCGCAAATGTCTCATCATAGTCGATTCCTCTTCTCTGACTGAAACCTCGTGCAACAAGTCGAGCCTTGTATCTTGTCTTATTTCCCGCCTCCTTTTTGACTCGAAATAACCATTTTGAATCAACAACGTTGCACACTCGTGGAGGTTTCACCAAACTCCAGGTTTCATTCTTCTTTAGAGCATCTAACTCCTCCTGAATTGCCATTCTCCATTTATCTTGATCTCTTCTAGATAAAGCCTCTGTCAAGGTTGATGGTTCGTCTTCATCAATTACCGACTGGTATGTGACGTGGTCTGGAAAACACTTCTGCTTTCTATCTCTAGCTGGGTATCTTCTCTCTGGAACAACAGCTGGAATATCTGAACTTTCACTCTCAACCATGCCATCTATGTCTTCAGCTGGACTCTTTTCATTAGAGTTTTCTTGATCAATGTCACTCTCATTTATGTCGTCTCTTTCTTCAGTTGATTTACTATCATCAAATCTGTCTTGATCTTTTATGTCAAGTATCTCTTCTAGAATTACCTCTGCCTCTGGTGTCTCTTTAGGGATTCTAGGTGAATTCGCGACTTCTGTTTGAGACTCTTTCTCAAACGTAATGGGGACATAAATCTGTTCTCTTTCAGGTGTTTCTACCTTACTGTTGTATTTTTGATTTTCAAAAAATACAACATCTCTCGCCTTGTGTAATTTTCCAGTGCTCGGATCAAACAGCCTGTATGCCTTAGAGTTCTCGTCGCATCCAAGGTGAATTAGCTCTCTACTTTTTGGATCCCACTTGGTACGTTTCTGGTCTGGAATGTGCATAAAAGCTTTGCACCCGAAAACTCTAATCGCACTCAGGTCAGGTTGTTTCCCCGTCCAAGCCTCTTCAGGTGTCATATTCTCGACAGCGATGGTAGGCGATCTATTTTTCAGATAGGTTGCAGTACAGACAGCCTCTGCCCAGTACTTAATATCTAGGCCTGATTCTTGGAGCATGCTCCTACCTTTTTCTACGATTGTGCGATTTGCACGCTCAGCAACTCCATTCTGCTCAGGTGTGTATTCTACAGTCAGCTGATGTTGAATTCCATATGTTTTCGCAAATTCTCCCACTTGTTTATTGACATACTCACTGCCGTTGTCCGACCTTATAATCTTTAGCTTCTGACCTGTTTGAGTTTCAGCAAAGCTCTTGAACTCCTTTATCTTTCCAAACACATCACTCTTGCGCTTGAGAAAATAGACGAAGGTCTTCCGTATCTTATCGTCAATGAATGCCATGAAGTACTTACTCCCACCGATGGAGTCCTCGCTCATTGGTCCGCACACATCTGTATGTACTAACCCTAGTACCTCAGTAGCCCTCGTAGCACTACCCTTCTTGAATGGTTGTCTTGTCTGTTTGCCCTTCAGACATGGTTCGCACTCTAGCGATGTGGTAGTAACATTTATGAAACTCACCCCTGTTGCCATGTGGTCTCTAAGTAGTTTCAGGTTACGTACTCCTAGGTGTGCCATCCTCCGATGCCACAAAAACAGTTCATCACTTGCTGTTGAAGTCAGTGCAACTCCCTGTGAAGAGTATTTCAGTTTATAAATACCTTTTTCTACAGTACCTTTAACTGATACCTTGCCTATTATACTAACTTCACTCTCTTTGTATATCTTGCATTCTCTCTCTGAGAACACAGCCACTAAACCTCTCTTAGTTAGAGTACTTATACTCAGTAGATTAGTTGATAACCCAGGTACATACATAACATTCCTCACATCAACATCCAATTCATCCATCACCACAGTTCCAGTTCCTTGTCCATACATCTTACCACCATTCGCAGCCGAGACCTCCCTCTTTTCGTGCTCTTTGTATCCTCTTAACCAATCTACCCGATTAGACATATGAGACGATGCTCCAGAATCTAGGATCCACTCTTCCTGGGGATGATCTTTTTCAGTAGCAGCAAACGTCGTATGCACACTCGCAGGAGAAATATTCTTTCCTCTTGGGTTGTCCGGACAGTCTCTTGCCTTGTGCGGTCCATTACAAATGAAACACTTGATTTGTCTCTGATTATCCCTCTGAATCTCTCGCTTGACGTTTGTGGTCCTCTTTGAAATAAGTGCAGAACTCGTCGCTGTAGTAGTGCCGAAGTAAACTTCATCCATTTGTAGAAGTTTAGTCTTGATGTAGTCGGTCGTCAACGTAATGTTTGTGTTCTCAATAGCCATTCTCATAGGTTGAAAATCTTCGGTAAGACCTTGTAGCATTAGTGCTGCAAGTAGCTCATCATCTATCTCCTTGCCTATGTCGCGCAGTTGTTGTGCTACCGTTATCTGAGCAGTTACATAGTCTCTCACTGTTGTAAATTGCTCCAACTTGAGACTGACTAGCTTCGACAGCATTCGACATCGATTATTGAGGCCTCTGTCCTCAAATGCAAACTTGAGAGCATCCCAAGCTTCCTTAGCATTTCTCGCCTGGCGTACGTGAACTAAACAATGCGGCCTAACCATCAGGCAAATTTTTGCACGTGCCTTTTGGTCTCCTTTGATGCCTTTTGCATCACCCTCTGCCGGCATGGAATGAGTATACTGCCACAAATCATCGTGGATTAAGTGCATCTCCATCAAAAACTTCCACGTATTATAGTTGCTGTTTCCATCTAATTTCTCTATAGACGGCATACCTCGAAAGTGCGACTCCTCGCAGCCCGGCGGTGGTTCCTCACCACCTCCGCCACTTGCCATCACTGAGAAAACTTTCTCTCTGCTTTACACGAAACACGCTGCGCCCATAACCTGTTATAGCTTATGTATCTTTGAAATAAAGCAAGTCTTCTCAGAAAAATATTTTGTTTTACTCCATTTTCATCAATTACAACATATCAGAATATTACATGTCAAACATAACATTAATACTTTTCTTTTATGAGTTGATTTGAGATTGTCTATGAATAGAGGTTATTGCAATCTCTCCAACAATCCATGCAATTTCACGGAAGAAAAAAACGCAATAGGCAATCACTAAGGGCGATGGGTGATATTGTGCCAAAAAATTATCGCCTGACAATTTTCGATAAAATCAACAGAATGAATTTTCTCATTGACACAGGAGCAGATTTGTCTGTAATTCCGTGTACATATAAAGACAAAATAATTAGGCACTCGAATTTCGAGCTCTACGCAGCAAACGGATCGACTATTAAAACATATGGTAACAAAATATTAGAAATTGATCTCGGACTACACAAGAAATTTTCATGGAAATTCGTAATAGCCGACGTTTCAAAACCAATAATAGGTGCCGATTTTGTGCATTACCATGACATGTTAATTGATATGAAGAGACGTCGTCTGATTGAGAGCAAGTCAGCACAGTTTACAAATGGGAAGTTAACAGATACCCCCTGCACTGGTATCTCCACTGTAAATTTCCTTTCACCATATCACAGACTTTTGGCGGCGTACAAGGAAATCACAAATGAGCAACTAGCAAACAGGAGCTCTAAACACAATGTAACGCACCATATTCAGACTACTGGACCTCCTGTATCTGCAAAGCCAAGAAGACTCGCTCCTGACAAACTTAAAATAGCCAAAAAAGAATTTGATTACATGATAGAACAAGGTATTTGTCGTCCATCTAAGAGCAATTGGGCTAGTCCATTACACATGGTGCGAAAGAAGAACGGCGACTGGCGACCTTGTGGGGACTACCGACGTCTTAACGCTACGACAGTTCCTGACAAATACCCAATTCCACACATTCAAGACTTCTCTAACATTCTACATGCAAAGAAAATATTTTCTACCATTGACCTTGTCCGCTCTTACCATCAGATACCTGTAGGAGAAGATGATATTAAGAAGACCGCCATCACAATACCCTTTGGCTCATTCGAATTCCCTAGAATGACATTTGGTCTATGTAACGCTGGGCAGACTTTCCAAAGATTCATGCACGAAGTTACACGTGGACTCGACTTTTGCTTCACATATCTGGATGATATACTCGTCGCATCTGATACCGAAGCTGACCATATGGATCAT
Organism: Nematopogon swammerdamellus; assembly: GCA_946902875.1. Taxonomy (NCBI): domain Eukaryota; kingdom Metazoa; phylum Arthropoda; class Insecta; order Lepidoptera; family Adelidae; genus Nematopogon; species Nematopogon swammerdamellus. The sequence goes on from OX336345.1 coordinate 20,266,866, forward strand.
CTCAAAAAGTTGTTCGAACGTCTCAAGGACTATGGCATTATCATTAACAACGCAAAATGTCATTTCGGTCAAGCAACTGTAAATTTCTTGGGATATTTAATTACGAAGGATGGCGTGTCACCACTGCCTGAAAAGGTTGATGTGATTCTAGCATATAAGCAACCAGAAACGGTACTGGAGCTAAGAAGATTTCTGGCCATGATTAATTATTACAGACGATTTCTTCCTCATTCAGCAAACACACAGGTCATTCTTAATCAATACCTGAAGGGGAGCAAAAAGAATGACAAACGGCCAATAGAATGGACAACGACCGCATTGAATGCATTTAACACGTTGAAAGTTGATTTATCCAGAGCTTCAATTTTAGCTCATCCAAAAGACAATGCTCCATTAGCCCTAATGGTAGATGCTTCAAATCTGGCCATCGGTGGAGTAGTTCAACAAATGAATCAAGGGGAATGGCAGCCTCTAGGTTTTTTCTCAAAGCCACTAGATGAAACACAGAAGAGATACAGCACCTATGACCGCGAATTGCTGGCAGCATACGCGAACATCAAACATTTTAGGCATATGCTCGAAGGACGAAATTTCACACTGTTTACGGACCACAAGCCACTTACATTTGCATTTGCACAGAAGCATGATAACTGTAGCCCAAGACAAATGCGACATTTGGATTTTATTGGCCAGTTTACAACTGACATTCGCCATCTGTCCGGTCCGGACAACATTGTTGCAGATGCACTATCTCGAATCTCGCCGATTTCATTACCGTCAAGTATTGATTATTCAGCAATAGCACTGGCTCAAAAAACAGACAATGAACTAAAACATCTTCTTGAGTCCAGTAAGTGTTCACTAATATTAGAAGAAATATTTATGCCGGAATTCAACACCACCATCATTTGCGATGTATCATTGGAACGGCCCCGTCCTTTCATACTTATCTGCGTCCAAGAGTTCTTTAGTAGTATTTTCTAGGAAAAGACTCATTCCTCGAATAGATGTATTTTATAAAAATGTCCGCATTCCCACTTCTAATCAGACCAAATTCTTAGGCGTTATTTTAGACTCTAAAATGTCTGGTTCTCCTCACGTTGAACATATAGTTTCAAAATGTGAAAAAAACATTAACATATTACGAACTCTTGCTGGAGTGTGGTGGGGAGCTCACCCATTTTCATTAAAATTAATTTATAATGCGATCATACGGAGTCATCTTGATTATGGTACTTTCATATTGGAACCTTCAAACAAATCTGCTATGCAGAAGCTTGATCGTATCCAATCCAAGTGCCTCCGCATCATAACGGGAGCTATGAAATCCAGTCCAATCAACGCCCTTCAGGTTGAGTGTGTAGACCCTCCTTTGTTTTTACGACGTCAGTTTCTGGCTGACAGATTTCTATTTAAGGCCATACAAATTTCGAATCATCCACTTTTCCCCAAACTTCGACTCCTTTCAAAACTGTCATTTGAAAAACCCTACTGGATTAACAAGCCAGCTACTAGACTAGTCCGTAGTTTTCGTGAATTTAATCATCTTCGAGCTCCAGTGCAACGATCTCTTCATCTTCCCTTATTCATGACTCCATACGAGGCAGTCATATACAAACCAGATGTGATTAAAAATTTTGGTGTTAAAAGTTAAAAGTTTGGTTGGTTAAAAATTTAATTTGCTCATCTCCAAAAATTGGCAAGGTTGGGATCTTATCTTTACGGACGCTTCAAAATTATCAGAGAAAGGTAGTGTAGGGGCTGCTGTATATCATAAATCCAGCAATACTTATCAAATAATTAAATGTCCTCCGGAGACTACAGTCTATACGGGAGAGTGCATAGCTCTACTGGAAGCAGTCAAATTTGTGCATTTGTTTCAAAAATTAGACAAAGTTATCATATTTACAGATTCACTTAGTGCTCTGCAGGCCCTAGTGCAAAACCCTTTTTACTCCAAATTACATAATCCCATAATTTTCAATATAAAGAATTTAATTTTCAACTGTCTTAATAAAAAACAAATCACCCTGGCTTGGATTCCGTCTCACTGTGGCATCGCAGGCAATGAGCGTGCTGATGCCCTTGCTAAGGAGGCTGTGGTGCGAGGGGATAAATTTCCCTATGTCAATTATTCACATGATCTGGTTTCACTATCTCAATCATTTTTATCTCAATCTTGGACTAATGTCTGGAAATCATCCAGTAAACACAAAGGCTCTCATTATGCACAGTTTCAGACAAATATTCCAGCCCGACCATGGTTCTATAAGCTAAACGTCTCGAAAGTTGCCACTTCTGTAATCTGCAGACTTAGGCTCGGTCACTGTTGTACTCCAGTTCACCTGGCCAGGCTCCGCATCCTCGACTCTTCCATTTGCGAATGTGGTCTGGAAGAGGGAGATCTTAATCATATTTTTTTTTCTTGTCCCTTATATCATAATTCTCCGCCTCTGTACTCTTCTTTACCAATTCTTAAGGTTCCCCTTCCCACTAGCATTAATTGCTTACTGTTGATTAATAATGTTAAAATTTTGAAATTATTAGCTAAATTTATTGCCAATAACAATATAAAATTATAAATGGGAATGATATTAATATTGTATATAATTTTTTCTTTGTTTTAAAGTAATATTGTGTTTAGTTATAAGTTATTTTATTATTTTCATGCACGCAAGCTACTCATTGTTAGCTTGGTTCGTAAGTATGCGCGCGCGTTAAGTTAATAAGTCAATTTTTCTGCTGATAACTATATTGTTGTATGTTTTTTTTTTTAACTTGTTGATGCAACTACTATTGACCTAAAGACGTGACTCTGGCTTAAATACGCTAGACTAAAAGCGTGATCGCCAAAAGAAAAAAAAAAAAAAAAAACATAGACCTCGTCGGTCCTCTGCCTCCGTCGAACGGCTATAGATACCTCCTCACATGTATCGACAGGTTCACGAGATGGCCGGAAGCCATTCCTATTCCAGACATGACGGCAGAGACTGTCGCCGCAGCAATATACGCCGGGTGGATTGCAAGATTTGGAGTTCCATCGCGCATCACTACAGACCAAGGTGGACAATTCGAATCAAACCTGTTCAGCCAATTAGCAAGATTACTTGGTGTAAAGCACATTCATACCACTCCATATCATCCAGCCTCAAATGGCATGATTGAACGATTTCACCGTACTCTGAAGACTGCAATTAAATGCCACGCAACAAACAATTGGACAGAAGTCCTCCCTACCGTACTACTTGGCCTCAGAACGAGCTACAGAGACGAACTGCAAGCAACTACTTCGGAAATGGTCTACGGCTCTAGCCTTCGATTGCCAGGAGATTTTGTTGAAAGCAATATACATCATGATTTTCCCAGTACGCAGGATTTTGTCTGCCGACTTCGGGAATTTATGGGACAACTCCGACCTGTTCCAGCTTCTCATCATAACAAACAATCAGTGTTTGTGCATAAAGATCTGAGTACCTGTTCGCACGTCTTTGTCCGTTGCGACTCCGTATTGTCGCCTCTTCAAAGGCCATACGATGGACCTTATCTAGTTATCGAGAGGTCGGACAAAGTTTTCAAGCTGTTAATCAAAGGTAAAGAAAACACATTTCTATCGACCGCTTGAAACCTGCATTCATTTCATCAGATGATGAAGATTTTAAACCGACCCCTATTCAAGTCAACCCAGTTCCACCCAAACTGGCGCACAAGATGACGTCGATACCGGCGCAGAGACCAGTTAACGCCAGTCTACCGGAACTAGGCGAAGGGACTCCAACAACAACACGTTCGGGAAGAATAGTACGGCGTCCTACCAGATATTTCGTGAGGTCTACGCAACGCCCTCACTCGGAGGGGAGCTGTGTGGCCGCCATATAAAAAACCTTTTACTGTCAAAGTGTCAAACACTTTGAAAATAATAACAACTTGTCAATCGATATAACATTACATCTCTTGCTTATGAACTCTTTCAAAGTATTTTAATTTAAGCAATCATTTTTTGTATGTTTAAATAAAACATCCAAAAACCTACCTTATCGGAGGTGATATTGGCTGGTCGGAGCATGCGCTTTGTCCCCTCCGACTCAGCCAGCCACCCATACCGGAATACATAAAAAAATAAACAAAATCGGTGTTGTGCTGCAAGAACAGGCAAATTCCAGCACAACACCGACCGCCACGCTCAGCAAATTATTAAGATAAGATAACTTTTCAAGCAGCAAGTAAGGCACGAAGCAAGTTATCCAGTGCGTGACCTCGGCCGGACCGTGCCAAGTTGTGAGGTGGCTATACTGTCGCCCGTCGCCGTCGATGCAGTGGGCATATTCTGTATAAAAATGTCATAGTCATAGGTAAAAAATGTCATAGTATAAATAGGTCAAAAGATTGGAAATAAATAAAACCACAGATCAACTTAAATAAAACGTTTTATTCAATAAATGCCTAATTAATTATACAATGAGCTACAAAATTCAATGTTGCCAGAAAAAAATCAGAAAACTGTGAAAAAGGCTAAAAAATTCATGATTTCGAAGTTATTTACAAAAGATTGTTTGCTGTTTTACTAATTATACTCTATATTTACTCCCCAACTCATATCGCAATATATCATATCGCAATATTGAAAACATAATTTTTTTAAAGTTAGTCAAATCTAGAATACTCGCGGTTTGTGTGTATATGCTCTTAAAAATAATATCAAGGCCCCATTAGTTCTCACGACGCACGAAAAAAAAAACTAACTGGAATATGAATAGACAGCACACTCTTGGCACTAAAATGGAGGGGTATTGGAAAAACTTGACCTCACAAACATTACAATAAAATTGTTGTACACAAATCAGCAAACGAAACTCACTCTGACAGATAGATAACCAAAGATAATGAATGACACCGCCCTTAGACGCGCGCGCTGAACGACGCGCTTTCGAGATAGAGTTACACGACAGAAAGAGAAGCGAAATGTAGGTGGTTATCGTACTTATCGTGTTTAAGCATGCAGCTCTGTGCGAGTCAATTTGTACTTTATCGCGTCGTCGCAGAGTAGCTATTTCTTTGTGAGTGTTTGTAGTTTGTACAGAGCAGCTTCTGAGCCGACTGAGTAGTCAAGTCAACTTATCTGACGACAGATCCGTAGGTAAGTTTAAAGCTGCCCGCGCTCATAAAAGGCCTTCTACACTGTTGGGTGGTTGGGACATCTCGGCTTACCTTGGTTGAGTTGGGGTGGAGATCGATCGTGTGGAAGTCTGTTGCCAACCATAAATCCGGGTTGGGGGCGGGGTTTGGGGCAGGGCATTTGGTTGGACGTGGTTGCGACCGCTGCTCTCACGATCAGGGTCAAAGAGAGGGCGTTGAATCGGGACTCGACCGTGTAGAAGCCTGTTGCTGATCGCATGCGCGTCAGTTGTGTTCAGTCAGTCGAGCTAGCAGGGCGTGCGCGTGTTTCAAGAGAGCGAACGAGCGGGGGCATGCAATTTTAGTACCGTGTGGGGTTGATTTAGCTCACTTTAAGTAATAATAGGATAAATACTAGGAATAATTGCAAACTTGACACCCTTTTCAAGCTTCAACCGCAGGGCTAAAATTTTTAGTAGTTATTGCTGAATGATAGTTTATACATGTACTAAAAATAATAACCCCATTACATCTCTCCCCGTGCATGTCGTAAAAGGCGACTAAGGGATAAGGAGAAAGTAGGGCGGCGGGTGGCCGAGTGGTTTGGGCATCGGCTTCTCATGCAAGAGGTCCGCGGTTCGAATCCGGTCGGCGTGTACCAATGAGTTTTTTTCTGACCAAAAAATTTACGTGCATACCTACACCTGCTAATTTACCGTTCGGAACCGGTGTAAAACTGTAGGTCCCTTCCCTTGCCCCTTACTATAGGTGGTAGGCTCAAATTGTAGCTGACTGGGTTGATACCACCGTACTGTATGTAAGATAGCCGCATAGTAGCCTCGGTTGTTTTCTCCTCTAGTCCAGTATAGCCAGCAATCAAAGGGAAGTCTTCGGTATGGCACCTACCTTCTCAGAGGTGATATTGGCTGGTCGGAGCATGTACTTTGGCCCCTCCTACTCAGCCACCAATACCGGATAACATAAAAAAAAGGTTAGAAAGCTTATGGGTGGCTCGATACCATATTTCGCGCTTTCAATAGAAAAAAAATGTGTCGTGACTCGTGCTAAAGGGCGACAGGTTCCCCACCTCTCACCTTGGCACGGTCCTTCCACCGAGTCATGAAGCAGAAGGGTCTTCGTGCCTTAATTGCTGCTCGATAGTTATCTTGTCCTAATAGATTACTTAACGTGGTGATCGGTGTTGTGCTGTAATTTACAAGAGTCCTTCCAGCACAACACCGATAACTATATTTTTTTATCGTAATTAATGGTCGCACCATTTCTAACAATTTCAACAGGTACATACATTCTAAGGTATTTGAAGTCGAATTCTGTCAAAAGGTTTAAATGCGAGTCATTCTTTTACGCTCTTTCAGCCATAGTTTCATTCATTTTCTTCTTTGTTTTATTATTTTGCTCACTTTCACATAAAAGGGCTAGAGCCACTCTATGTTGAAAGGCAAGGTGCGATACGCGAGACGTCCTGCGGTCCAATATAGCACTGATAAGTTGAGTCAACCACGCGATCGTGTAGATGCTCAAACAATTTGGTTGACCCAATCAAGGTGAGGCTGGTTGATCCAACCACCCAACCGTGTAGAAGGCCTTTTAACCAGTGCGTTGATAGTATTAATAGTAGTAATGTAATAATGAGTGTATGTACACGTGGCGTCTTACTTAACCAATAGCTCTGTTGTTCGAATTATTAGCCAATTATATGCGCCACATTTACATGTGCGTTTTTTTAAACTTTGTGTAACTACACAACTGCACTAACATTAAAGCCATATCGTTGTGGAGGGGGCGAGCCAAGTAGTTCTTTATTTCATTGTGTGCAAAATACATGAGATTTCTATTCTATGACATAAGGTTTCGAAACCCGAACCTCATGCAAGCATCATAATCATAACATAAATGCCTTAATGATTTCTTACTTAACATGGCGGTTGTTTGCTGCATCACCTGCTATATCCACGATGTCAGGTTCCTGTGGGTGCTAGGTGTCATAGCAATGTTTCCCAGGTTACCTTCACAAGTCACTCGAAAAAAAAAACTGAATTTGATTTCTGTTTCTGCATTTGGATTGATGACTTCAAAATCTAAGCATATTAATTTGTTATCATCAAAGCCCCTTTCCTCAATTGCGATATTTGGTATTTGCAGTGGCAACGGATCGTGGGGCGGCGGTTGCTCCGAGGAAACGCTCTTGGAGCGGGAGCTGCGCCGACTAAAAGCGGCCCACGAGAGCCGCCTGAGAGCTGGCGCGCAAAAGACCATGACGCTGGAACAGCTGCTGATGATGCAGAGCTACCAGCTGCAGCAGGACAAGCAGCGGCTGCAGCGGGACGCGGCGGCCTCGGCGCACGATATCCAGCAGCTGAGGGATGACACTCAGCAGCTGAGGGCCCGCCTGGAGGACACGGAGTGGAATCTGTGTCAGAAGACGGGCGAAATTGCGCTGCTTAAGGCGCAGCTTAAAGATGCTCAGGTAAATGCCCCATACCTAACAATTTACGTTATTATTTAACGTTCAGATGGGGGTTTGTCTGTCGTCAGTTATCAACTTTTAAACGTAGGCACTACCCAAGAATATTGAATAGGTAACGACGCTGGACTGTCCAATGCTTACATGAGAACCAAAGTCGCCGAACTCCGCGGGTAGCGGAGGGGACAGCGCGCGACTGATTGGGTGGTATTGGGTGGCATCGTGCTCTGATTGGCTGGTAACGAATGTTATTTGTACGTTTTTACAAACATCATGTTACGCTGGCGCGGGGAAGGTCTGCCGTCCTTACCTATTCAATGTTCTTGGCACCAAAGAGTTTGTATTACGTCGCTGCGCTCCTTTATAGAGCGACCCTATGGGCACACAGCTACGAGAAAGAATGAAGCCCGCTGCGGGGTGTAGTGCGGGCAGGGGAACGACGTTCGGCTCCTACTCGGGCATGCGCGAACGGAAAGCGTCCAAGCGTAGAAACAATGTATCTCTTATTTTGCAAAATTTTATTTGTATTGTAAGTGAGGTTGTAGGTACCTTAATATATTGAATTCTTACTGTGCTTATTTTTATTACTTTATCCTATTACTTTAAGTGAGCTAAACTTGTATGTATATATTTGTTTCTCGGAAAAGGCTCTAAACCGGCTCTCTCGGCTTTCGACGAAATTTAATTGTATTTAGATAATGTTACTTTTTCAAGTTTATTCATCTACATAGATAGGTGTAGACACCGAGCAAAGCTCGATCGCTCAGGTACTTGCCATTATGAAAGATTCGTATTAAGACAAATGAGTGAAAAAAAAAAAATAACATAACAAAAGTTTTGAAGTTTTTTCAAAATTTATGAATTTTTAAAATTCAACATTCGAACGAAAACATGATTGAGGTCTTTATTTGGAATTTGAATTGGAAAACTAAACCGCACACAAAAAGTTGCGGATTATGTATGAGTTATCTATCACTACTACATTACTATACTAGGAAAACGCAAAGGATGATGGTGTTCGTAAAATGCTCCAAAAATTCAAGTTTATATTGAATATCACTCGTTTAGGACTTTAAAAATAAATGCACAGATAAAGGCTTTAAAATTCCATGCACTCTTTTTCTTCTCTTTTGTAAAGGGGTTTTTTTTTCTGATAACCTTGTAGTTCAGGCAATAAAGGAGTAGAGTGCGTGAGCAGGGTCAAATGCGATTTCTTCAGAAACCTGTTCGGGTGCTTGGAGTAAACATACTAAAAGTCCTGGCGTCTACAAGGTGAGCCGGAAGGGGCGGGGCCCAAATAAAATCCTGCTTTTGGGTTTTTCGCTACGATCTCGAAAACGGTGCCCCGTAGAGAAAAATTGTCTCATACTGAATGAAAGCTCATAAAATTATCTACAACTTCTATTCTATTCACTTTTTTCAAATTCCGAATGGTTTTTGAGCTACACGCTTAGGAAAAGTTAAAATTTCCGAAAAATTGATTTTTACCTCATATTTCTCATCAAAAATTCCTTCATATCGTCTAAACTATTCACCTGAGAAAGATATTGTGAAACAAGAAGTTATAGAGAATTCAATTCCCTTCAATTGTGTACATACATATGCTAATTTATCTCCAGCTGGTCAACAGTTGGACCAATTTTAAGATTTTTTGTAAAATTTCATAATTTTCAGAAAAACTTGTTTTGATCATTCCTGAGCCACAACTATCGTTTGTTACACCTATGTATCATCTAATAATATGTCACACTTGAAAGCGGGTTAAATGCAGTAAATGGAATTCATGTCACTTGGCTTTGCTGGAAGGCTGGGAAGATGTGCTTCCTCAAATGGTATGGGGCACCAGCAAGACAGACCTCCCTCAACCAGTACATCTTCCAGTCGTTTATGAGGTCAGTGGCCTGAAATTAGCTCGCTCCCACCGACTGAGAGCGCAGGTGAACAGCACGCAGAGGCCCTTCATCAAGAACCACCCACCACTGAGGATGAAGATGCCATGGACGAAGAACCCTTACCAGGGCTCTCACGTCCAAAGAGGATGAAAACTTCTTGGAAGTAAAACAATGAATTATTAAAATAAAATAAAATTACTTACCTTATATATAACAAACTTTTATTTATCATCTATAAAATATAATTTTCCATTTCTTCCAGTGACATGAATTCCATTTACTAAATTTAACCCGCTTTCAAGTGTAACATATTATTAGATGGTACATAGGTGTAACAAACGATAGTTGTGGCTCAGGAATGACCAAAACAACGTTTTCTGAAAATGATGAAATTTTACAAAAAATCTTAAAATTGGTGCAACTGTTGGCCGGCTGGAGATAAATTAGCATAAAAAATTTATACACAGTTTTAAAGGGAATTAAATTATCTATAACGTTTTGTTTGACAATATCTTTCTCACGTGAATAGCTTAGACGATATGAAGGAATGTTTGATGAGAAATATGAGGTAAAAATCAATTTTTCGAAAATTTTCACTTTTCCTAAGCTTGTAGCTCGAGAACGGTTCGGAATTCGAAAAAAGTGAATAGAATAAAAGTTGTAGACAATTTTATGACCTTTCATTCGGTATAACTAAAATTTTCTCTACGGGGCTCTGTTTTCGAGATCGTAGCGAAAAACCCAAAAGCAGGACCTTATTTGGGCCCCCCCTCCGGCTCACTTCGTAAACGCCAAGACTTTTAGTATGTTTACTCCCTAAGCACCCCGAACAGGTTTCTGAAGAAACCCCGAACAGGTTTCTGAAGAAATCGCTTTTGACCCTGCTCACGCACTCTGCACCTCCTTTTGGGCCATTCGTTGAGTTGACTATTGGTATTGCTTGATCTTTGAGTTTTCTATATCCATCTGGTGCAATACTAAAGTAGTCTTCTTTAAAATGTCGAGAACAAATACGGCTGTAAGTGTTTCCTTTTCTTTTTATTGCAGCCTCCCACAGTTTATTTTTTTCAGGATTTTTGGGAAACCTTAAAACCAAAGGTACCTAATTGGAAATTACCTAATTGCCATCTTTCACTAAACAAAATTACTCGGAAACCAGTATACATACTAAATAGTCCACATTTGGGCGCTTTTTTTATGGAATCTGACACAGTTGGCTACCTACGTCACCTACAACATCCGTGATGTCAGCCCATAACACCAGGTGAGCTAGGTGCCATGTCGGTGCTTCCCTTCATTTCATATCGGCTACACTGAACTGGTCGGAAAACACGAACTATTTACATAGCCGTTTCGACCGACGTTTCGTCAGAGCGGTGGTATCAACCCGGCCGGGATAAACCCTACCACCTAGTAAGGTATGAAGAGAAGGGGCCTACAGGTTAACGTGGAATCCGAACCACGGTCAGCTCCAACGGTCGAGCGGTCACTCATCCAGTACTGACCGCGCTCAGGGTTGCTTAAGAACGAAGTATGCGTGATTTACGTTAAGCTCATTCCATTCGTTTCGAAATGACGGCCATTTTTTCAAAAAAATTAAATGCTTCATAAGATACCTACGTGAACATGCGTCGTTTAATAAAGTAACCGAGCTCTAAAGTCCTTCCATATAGTATTGACTTTTACTTGGTTTAAAAAAAAAATACACGAAAGATCATATCTGCCTCCTATTTTGGAACTTTATCATCAATACCTACTAATAATAAATCTGTAAGGAATGGCCATGGAGTAAGTTACTTTGTTTTATGAGATATTGCGTTTGTAGACTATATGTATGATACTAAAACTAAATTGACGATTTTTAGAACTATTTTCTGTATGTATGTAACTATGTATATTCCACCATAGCTCTTAAACCGATCATCCGAATTCGATGAAACTTAGAACAAGCACATTTACCTGTACGAGACATAGGATAGGCTAAATAAAATTCAGTTCCGGTTACGCTATGATATGGCTGTCATACAAACCGAAAAGGAATGGGGGCGGGCTTAATTACTTTCTTCTTTTTAAATTCGAATTTCACGCGAGCGAAGCCGCAGGCAAAAGCTAGTACTACTTAAATTAAATACGTAATCACATGGATTATTTATTATATAAATATTCGGGAAAAAATATGATTTAGACTTAGCACGTTCTATAGGAAATCCGCCACCGCCGTCGCTCCCGGTTAAAATATCACCAAAATACCAATTCCCTGTGGAATTTTAGACCATTCACGATTCTAGTCTCCTTCTTTGAGTCAGATTTGCAAATTAAAACGCAACAGTTGACCATTTTGGCTGAATTTTAGGAATAAAACTGAGAAATTGATCCCTCTGCATCGCGCGACGGAGCACGGCCGATGACTGCCGATCGGACCCGAACGCGGTTCGTGGCGCTCACCAACGAAGCTTCACCTCACCAACGCTCACATTCTCTCTATATAGGAGCGCAGCGACGTAATACAAACTCTTTGCTTGGCACTACCAATATAGGAGACTTGGTAACTTTTTTGCAGGAGGTAGTGAATATTACGAGGCGAGGAGGTGTAAAACTGTAGGTCCCTTCTCGTGCCCTTGATCGGTGGTTAGGCTCCAATTGTAGCCGATTGGGTTGGTACTACCGCACTGAACGAAAGATGGCCGCATGTGTATATATGCCTCGGTGTGTTGAGTACTCCTCTAGTTCAGTACAGTCACCGATCCAAAGGGAATTCTCAGGTTCAGCACGGAGCCCGGAGGTGATATTGGCTGATCAGATCATGCGCTCTGGCCCCTCTGACTCAACCACAAGTACCGGATTACCTACATAAAAAAATAATAAGCTACACATTTTACGCGGCAGAGAAGCCACATTCAAAGTTACAATAGAATAAGATCCACGCACGACAAATTGTTCAGGACAGTCTTGTCACCCGCTGTTCAGTGCAGCCGTCACAACCGAAGGGAAGCGCTGCCATGCCACCTAGTTCACCAAGGTGTGACGGGTTGACTTGACATCATGGGTGTTTAGGTGATGTAATCAACCTTGTCACGCAGGTTCCATATAAAAACTTAGGAAATACGAAAAATTTGACGCATGGAGACACCGATTATGCATGGATAGGTATGAATAATCAATAGACCATTAATTGAGATTTGGCTCTCAGTACTGATCCTCCACCGTGCGTATGTGACCTTTATTATCAACATGTAAGCTATAAATGAGTTCTCTTCCTCGTCAGTTGTCATAATCATATCTCACACTCACAACGAAGCTGCGCTGTGAGAGACATCTCCGCTTCAAGCAAGATATAGCTTTGCATGATATAGCTACTGAGAAAAAAAAAATGATCAAAGCCGGTAATCATGAAGTCAAATAGATTATCGGTTACTTAGATACCTACCGACGAAGACAAGGGCGCTCGCTGGCGGCTGACGGCGACTAAACGTTGTGGCGGCATTTCGAGTTATGAATAAAAAACTACACGATGACCTCCATCTCCATCCGTTGCTCAACGGTCGATATTATATCTATCTACATACCCACACGCGTTAGCAGCCTCGTACGTATGTGGTGTACCGGTACCTAATCCGGTCCGACTACGTTATATTCAAATGACCTTCATAGACGATGTCCCATAAAAAAATTTACGCTCAGAAACGTGTGAAACGTGACAAGATACGCTAAAGTCGACCATGTTTGTCGACAAACCTGATACAGTTTACTTCCAATCATCGTGGATCGATCAGTGATATGCTAAAGTACGTAATATATAAGTCAATGGGATCGATACGCGTATGGTGGACGTTTCTTGAGTCCGGATTGTTCGATCAGGCGCCAGAGGTCTACTTATCAAATAGCCCATTTCTCATTTTGACTACTTCTCTAGGTGACTACTTCACTATCGGCCCACTTAGCACAAAGCCGATTTCGTATTCTGTCTATTTCTCGAACTACCTACTTCGCAAACCGTCTCGGAATGTTTAACCTTAAGTAGGTACCGACAGATCTGGTAAAGAAGTAGGCGGCCAGTATGGAGAGCCACACGTCGTTCTCGAGCACGGTGAGGAACTTGAAAAGCGACGTGGGCGTGCGCGGCAACTTCATGAGGATCGTGATGCCGACCAGGTCGGTAGTACAGCACCGTGAAGTCGATCACGTTCTCCCGATCCGCCATCACCGACATGGAGCCTAGCCCTATGTCAGCCCGCTTCTCCGTCAGCTCCTTCACGATCTCGTTCCAGTTGCCGTTCTCGTCCGTATTCCCGAAGTTGCCGTTTTGGTCCCGAAGTTGGCGCCAGCGTGATCTCGTAGTCGAATTTCAAGATCTGCCGAATCTCCTCGATCAGTTCGATGCAGTAGCCTTTAAACCCCTTCGGCGCCTCGTCGTCTCTCATCATGAACGGCTTTTGCTGAAATCGTTAGAAAATTTAATCTCGTAAGAAGTCCGACGACGCCTACTCGCTTCGTCGCGAATGTTTCATTTATTTTCTACTGTTTACGCAGTTGCGCGAACTTGAGATATTGAAGGTCAGTGAACTGCATTTTTTGCGAGTCATTCTCGACGACTCACCTCGACTGTCACTATACGATAGACTATATCGGCGGAGTAGTTTTTCATGCTGGTGGGATCGGTGAGCGTGAGAGGGTTTGAGAGGCCGGCCTTCCACGAGCCGAGAGCCTTGCTGCCGATGGAGGCGCCGTCCTTCACTGTCACCGCGGCCAGCTCAGTGTTGAACTCCATGTAGCTCCGACCGTTCATCTGCTCCTCTTCCGGAATGTAGAAGGGAGCGTAGGTCGGAGTCTCTTTTACCTTTGGGAGCATTGCATTTCATAATATTTGACGATGAAGATAGGCCACACGAGACATCTATACATATAATAAAATCGTAGAGGTAAGAAAGTCTGTACATTGAATGTATTCGGAAAAAAACTAACCAGGGTGGCTTAAAATGAGATACTGAACATGTTAGAACAGTTTTTAAAATTTTTGTTTGTTTGTTTGTTTGTTTGTTTGTTTGTTTGTTTGTTTGTTTGTCTGTACGCGCATCACGCAAAAACCACTGAACGGAATTAGACGAAACTTTGTATAGTGGCAGTTTATATGCCGGGTTAACATAATACGTAAAAAAAATTAACAAAAATAAAAAAAAATTAACAATTATAAACATTATTGCGCGTTTAAAATCACGTAGTCCAAAGTAAAGGTAAAAACAATTTTAAATGGCATGTTGACAACGGAGAACTGTCATCTCGACGTGAGCTGGCCGGTGACAAATTTTTTTATATACATATAATAAAATCGTAGAGGTAAGAAAGTCTGTACATTGAATGTATTCGGAAAAAAACTAACCAGGGTGGCTTAAAATGAGATACTGAACATGTTAGAACAGTTTTTAAAATTTTTGTTTGTTTGTTTGTTTGTTTGTTTGTTTGTTTGTCTGTACGCGCATCACGCAAAAACCACTGAACGGAATTAGACGAAACTTTGTATAGTGGCAGTTTATATGCCGGGTTAACATAATACGTAAAAAAAATTAACAAAAATAAAAAAAAATTAACAATTATAAACATTATTGCGCGTTTAAAATCACGTAGTCCAAAGTAAAGGTAAAAACAATTTTAAATGGCATGTTGACAACGGAGAACTGTCATCTCGACGTGAGCTGGCCGGTGACAAATTTTTTGATAAATAAAAATAATAATTGAAAGTCGAAGTTATTTCGTTGTCATTGGTGCAATAAAATTTATATATCTGTTGCCCGCGGCTTCGCTCGCGTGAAATTCGTATTTAAAAAAAAGAAAGTAAGTAACTAAAGACGGGCCCGAAGGCGGATCTGCGCTCACGTAAACGATATTCTTTCTCGATGAAAGTAACTAAGGGCGAGGCGAAAGGCGGAGCTGATTTCAGGAAGAAGAAAAACATTCTTGAAGAAAATAAGTAACTAAGGGCGAGGCCGAAGGCCAAGCTCTATTCTGGAAGACCATAAACCTTCTCGAAGAAAGTAAGTAACTATGGGCGAGGCCGTAGGCCGAGCTGCGTTCAGGAAGAAGCTAAACCATCTTGAAGAAAGTAAGTAACTAAGGCGAGGCCGAAGGCCGAGCTACGTTCGGATAATTGAAAAACCATCTCGAAGAAAGCAAGTAACTAAGGGCGAGGCCGAAGGCCGAGCTGCGTTCAGGAAGAAGCTAAACCATCTTGAAGAAAGTAAGCAACTAAGGCGAGGCCGAAGGCCGAGCTACGTTCTGACAAATGATAAACCATCTCGAAGAAAGCAAGTAACTAAGGGCGAGGCCGAAGGCCGAGCTGCGTTCAGGAAGAAGCTAAACCATCTCGAATAAAGTTAATTAATATTAAGATTGAGTTAATTTAATTTAAATTTTATTGTAAAGTCCACGCTTCTAACGGCAAATATACCGTGCATCCTAAAACCTCGCGGTTATTCCCGGCTGGATGGCAAGAGGCCCGATGCTAGAGACCTTAGTGCCATGGACTAAGGGTAGTTCTGTGATGTGGGACGCCACTTTTGTTCTCACATTGGCTCCAAGTCACGTTAGGACATCTTCAAGAGCGGCTGGCGCGGCCGAGGCTGGGGCGGAGAGCCTCCAACGCAGCAAATATAGAAATATAATTAAAGATTTCGAATTTGTTGCGTTTGCGGTTGAAACCCTCGGTCCGTGGAGCAGTGAAGCCAAAAGAGGCTTGAGCTGGTTGACGCAACTGGTGTCCCGTCATCAAGGGCTTATGTACTTCATTCAAAGGGTAAGTCTTGCCATCCAGCGGGGTAATGCCGCAAGTGCTCTAAGAACATTTGAAAATGCCCGTTTTGATAGTTATTTTAATGTTTGTTAGGTAGGTTTAATTCTTTAGTTATTAATATTACTTTTTTATTTTTATGAAATAAATAGATTGAGTAAACGATATTATATTCTATCGAAGAAAGGAAGTCTATAAGGGCGAGGCCGGAAGGCGGAAGAGGGTTTTTGGTTTACCTGAACGCAGCTCGGCCTTCGGCCTCGCACTTAGTTCCTTCCTTTCTTCCAGAAGGTTTGTCGTCTTCCTGAACGCAGCTCGGCCTTCGGCCTCGCCCTTACTTACTTCCTTTATTTGAGAAAGGTTTATCGTTTACCTGAAAGCAGCTCGGCCTTCGGCCTCGCCCTTAGTTAGTTACTTTCTTTAAGAAGGTTTATCGATTACCTGAACGCAGCTCGGCCTTCGGCCTCGCCCTTAGTTACTTACATTCTTCTTTGGAATACGAATTTCACGCGAGCGGAGCCGCGGGCTCAGCTAGTAATTTAAATAAAATTCAAGGTTATTATATAAAATTCAAAATTCCATCGAATGTAAGTATAACCTCTTGAAAAGCAGATTTCAGGTCCAAGGTCCTATTGGGAGTATTTTTGCCGTCATAATCATCGCAGCTAATGTACCTCATGTCGTTTGGCCATTTGCCAGAGTCGAGTAACGACCTGAAACATATCAAATGTGAATTCTGGAAATATACGTAGACTAAAATAAATACCGGAGCTTTAGTAATGTATCACCGGTGCGAGACGTTAGCGACTTGCGGGGCGGCCTTCAGGAAAAATCCAGAATATTGAACTCACTTGACGGCCAGAAAAGTTCTGAGGGACAGGTCGAAGTAGAACGCCGAGGTGACTTCCGGTTCGCCGTTCATGCTGTAGGTGGTTTTGATTTTCCCGAGCCTATCCTCTCTTGGCTTCTGGGGTAGGTCTCAAGTAAATTATGGTCGCGTCTTTGCATCCGCAACTGATGTCCCCTTTCTCCAAGCTTAGGGCAAACCAAGAAGTCTTGCGACCGAAGTACTGATTCTCGTCTGCGGCATCGGGCACGTTCTTAATAGTCCTGAGGCTGCCCAGAATGAAGAAATTAACTATGTCGAGCTCGCGGAGACTCCTCAACTGCGTCTTGATGTCGTCTTTGTTGAAACCCTTCACTGGTGTGATCACGTGTCTGGTGGGGATGTTTTGGAGCAAAGACTTATACTTGTGATCCATTACTGGAAGAATTAGATTGCATTGATTGGATTTACAATACAAATCATGATATTGCTGTAAACCCGGATCTGTTTCCACCTAGGTACTTCTTACTGTATGTGCGTAGAGGCACTTTACTACTCACCGAAAAAATCGTCAAACAATATGGCGGCGTTGGTGATGTCTTGTTTGGTGACGATTGAACGTATGCATTCCGGCAGCAAATCAGCAGGAGGCGCGACTTGAAGGAGGAATTTGGTCTGGTTGGACGACAATGATCTCCACTGTCTCAGGTCACCCATTTGGCCGAACGAACGAACCCGTGATGGTGGGCAGCCCCAGAGCAGCCGTGAACGATTTTATGGTCTCCGATCCCAATCCGGTCATCGTGAAATCGAGCACCAAGTGCGGCGTTTTCTTGGATAATAACATGTCGTTGTATTTCCTGCAAACTTGTTTCAAAACGTTCCAACACTTTCGGTCTGAAATGCTACCTATTCAAATGTATATTAGGTACCTAATTTTAAAATTATTTGAAACTTACCGACTTCCAGAAAACCTTTTGCGTCCATTCAGTTTCCAACCACGACTGTGGGGTCTACCACCAGGCCGAGACTTGGGTTTCTCCGGACATACTCCCTGGCCACTTCAAACGCTTTCTCTGCGATCGCGTTGTTCTCCTCGTTCACGAATACTAAACATACATTCTTCATTTATCATTGGTAGAACTAAGCAGGTGGATAGATAGTACTTAGTTACTCCAGCGATTACATTAAGGGAGGAAGATTGTCAAATTTCTCCTCCTATCTGTCTCTTAGTGTGTGATTTGCACACAGATTCAACCAACAGTGCACAGACATTTCTTTACAACAGCAGCGTGTATTTTTATATTATTCTGTTGAGTGTAAAATGAAGATAAAAAAAAATGAGAAAACGTAAAACTTACGGACGTTAATATTTTGAGTAGTCTGCGTCGATGTGAAGTGGATATTGTGAAGCAACATTACAGACCACACTATGGCCTTCGACACCATTGTGCGCGCTGCCCTCATGATTCCTAGAACCTTGTCGACCCCACCATCCTCACTCGAGTTCCATATCACCTGGGCGCGTCTTCCGTCTTCGTCTTCAATCCGTCTGGTCAGATACCTAGAGTGTTTACGTTCCTGTTACCTAGGCGATGACGAGTTATTGATGCACGTGCTTAGATTGGTGGTCATCCATCTATATCTATACATATAATAAAATCGTAAAGGTAAGAAAGTCTGTACATTGAATGTATTCGGAAAAAAACTAACCAGGGTGGCTTAAAATGAGATACTGAACATGTTAGAACAGTTTTTAAAATTTTTGTTTGTTTGTTTGTCTGTACGCGCTTCACGCAAAAACCACTGAACGGAATTAGACGAAACTTTGTATAGTGGCAGTTTATAAGTAGGCCGCCCTATCTATGAAAAAAACAAGTTAAATATAATGAATAAAGAATCACATTTAAAAAGAATCTCTCGGATGCATTTTAATTGTGTTAAATATATTTGGAAATAAAATATATATATATATCGATTGGTATAGAAAGGCAGGCATAAGTGTAAGACTGACTGTTTTGAATAAAAATGTTTGATTAGGTATGTTTTCTTTTGTTTTATTTTTCATAATACACTCTACCTAACCTACGCTTACAATCGAGATCTGGGGTCTTTTTCATAAAAAACATTTAGTTAATATATAATTTTTATGAAACAGGCCCTTATTTTTTTTATCAAACAGGCCATTAGGGAATGTAGACAGTAGTGTGTAGTTACAACCAATCCATATTTTGTACAAAACGACTTTGGAGCACAGCAGCAGTCTTTAACCTAAGTACTTAGTTTACATTTCATGATAAAATAAAAAGTATTTGTGGTGATTTTTAAATATGTAAAATGTCATCTTCTATTGTCATCATTGTCTGTCAATAATTTTCCTTCTTATAATATTATGTTACTACGATTTTAGTTGATTAAAACCTTGATTCGAAGGTTTTGTGTTTAAATGTTCACCTCAATTTAATCAACTAAAATAAACTCTATGAAATGGAGAAATATCTCAGACCTGACAAGTTGGACGTGGATCCTCAGACAGGCAATCAAAACTCCTCTCGATGGATACATTGGAGAAAGACTTTTGAAAACTTTCTCTCACTAGTGCCATCAGACTCGAAGGAAGGTACGCTCTCATCTTCTTCTAAACTCCAACTGCTCACAAACCATGTCTCCACTGATGTATACAAATATATAAAGGACTCCAGTGACTACGAAACTGCTATCACGAAACTAGAAAGTATTTTCGTGAAACCTGCAAATGAAATATACGCCCGTCATATGCTCGCAACACGAAAACAGAAAAATGAGGAAACTATAGATCAGTACATGCAAAATCTAAAGTTGCTTGCAAAAGATTGTTTATTTAAGGCAGTCTCAGCTGATGAAAATGAAACCGACTACATAAGAGATGCTTTTATATCAGGACTCTCTTCACAAATAATAAGGCAACGTTTACTGGAAAATACCAGTCTAGACTTATGTGATGCTTATAATCAGGCACGTTCGTTGGAATCTGCACATCTTCACAATCAAGTGTATGAAATCCGAGATACCATTCCTTCTGCCGCTTCCTCTTCCAATCGATTAATGCTGCCTCAACAAACTAATCAGGGCAGAAACTCAAATGGTCGCCCAACTGATATCTGTTTCTACTGTGGATATAAGAGGCACCCACGTAGCTCGTGCCCCGCTTCAAATGCAACTTGTACATCTTGTAACAAACGTGGTCATTTCTCTAAAATGTGTCGCAGTAAAATACAAAAGTCTGCTGCGTTAACTCCGGAACCTGAAGAAGAATTTCCTCAAACGTCTGCACCAGTATCTAATGTCCTGTCTTGCAATGTCACATCATCTGATCGTACACCGAACATGGATGTAATAGAGGCTCTCGTTCCAGTACTAGTAAATGGACATCGAGTAATGGCATTGATAGATTCAGGCAGCAAATCTAGTCATATTGATAACACATTAGTACAAAAGTACAATATTAAAACAGAACCCTGTTATGCACGCGTCTCGCTAGCGTCATCAGAATATGTTATGACTATAAATTCCTGCTGCTCCATTCAAATTGATCTATTGGGAAATAAAATCGAAGCCAAACTGACAGTAATGCAAAATCTATGCAATGACATTATAATCGGCCGAGACATACTACAGAACCATTCCGTACTGGAATTCCATTTTGGTGGCCCACTACCTCCTCTCAAGCTCTGTGCACTGACTGCCGCAAAAATCGATCCTGTTCATCTCTTTCCTAACGTCAATATGAATTCCAAGCCTATTGCAATCAAATCACGCCGACACTCTGCTTCAGATTTAGAATTTATAGATAAGGAAATCAAAAGCCTCCTTGCTGATAATATAATACAGGAGAGTATATCACCATGGAGAGCACAAGTTCTAGTGACTAAAAATGGAAACCATAAAAAACGTATGGTGATAGACTACTCGCAAACAATAAATAAATACACTCAGCTCGTTGCCTATCCACTTCCCTCAATAGAAACAGTCGTATCAAAGGTATCTCAGTTCAACGTATTCAGCAAAATAGACCTGAAAAGTGCCTACCACCAAATACCCATCACGAAGAAAGACAGATCGTATACAGCCTTTGAGGCTAATGGGAACTTGTATGAATTTACAAGAATTCCGTTTGGAGTTACGAACGGGGTCGCCTGCTATCAAAGAACAATCGACAATATCATCAGAAAAGAAAATTTAAAAGGCATTTTTCCTTATTTGGATGATATCACCGTTTGTGGAATAGACCAAAATGACCACGATGAGAAACTTCGTGCATTTATGCTAGTCGCTGAAAAATATGCACTAACAATAAATAAAGAAAAGAGTGAATTTTCAGTTAAAGAAATAAACATACTCGGGTATAATATATATAATGGAACCATAAAACCTGATCCGGAGCGCCTGCGACCACTGCTCGACCTGCCGCTCCCTCACGATACAGCTTCGCTCAGAAGAGCAACGGGCATGTTCGCCCACTACTCAAGGTGGTTATTAAATTTCTCTAAGAAAATTCAACCTCTCATACATGCGAAGACATTCCCCTTAACACCAGAAGCAAAAGAAGCTTTCCAAAACCTGAAGACTGAGATAGCCAAGTCCTCTGTACATGCCATCAGTGATGATGAATTATTTACTGTTGAAACAGACGCTTCAGATTTCGCTATTGCTGCCTCTCTCTCGCAACAAGGTCGACCAGTAGCATTTTTCTCTCGATCTCTCTCTGACAGTGAACGTCATCACTCTGCTATTGAAAAAGAAGCATATGCTGTAGTAGAGTCACTGCGAAAATGGAAATGTTTCTTGATGTGTAAACCTTTCAGACTCATCACCGATCAAAGATCAGTGTCATTTATGTTCAATCAGAACCACAACAGTAAAATAAAGAATGAAAAGATACAGCGCTGGCGCATGGAACTATCCCTTTATACTTACGAAATAGTATATAGGCCCGGAGGGCAAAATGTTGTAGCTGATGCTCTATCCAGATCGTCCGGTCTCGCCGCAGCCATAAAGGATGAAGAAAGTAAACTCAAGGATTTACACAGTACCTTATGTCACCCGGGCGTGACGAGGATGGCCCATTGGGTAAAGACCAAGAACTTGCCATTCTCCATTGAAGAAATCAGACGTATAACTGCAGCATGCCCTGTATGTGCCGAGGTGAAACCACGATTTAATACATCTCACGGGACACTCATTAAAGCTATGGCTCCTTTGGAAAGAATCTCTATTGATTTTAAAGGCCCAATACCATCTCAAACCAAAAACAGATATATTCTGACAGTAATCGATGAGTACTCACGTTTTCCCTTCGCATTCCCCTGCCAAGACATCAGCACTGATACAGTCAAACGGCACCTCACAGAAATATTCTCTATGTTTGGAATGCCAACCTACGTACACTCCGACAGAGGCACATCATTTTTGTCTGGTGAACTCAAGCATTTTCTAAATGAAAAAGGCATCGCTACTAGTGCAACTACACCGTATAATCCACCATGCAATGGACAAGTCGAAAGATATAATGGAATCATTTGGCAAACAGTGAAGTTGGCACTGAAATCTCAAAATCTTGCTGTAGAGAACTGGGAAGCTGTTCTCACTCAAGCCTTGCATTGCGTTCGATCTCTATTATGCACTGCAACTAACGCTACACCGCACGAGAGAATGTTCAAGCATCCCCGACGGTCATCAAATGGTCAATCAATTCCGACGTGGCTCAGTAGTCCAGGACGTGTCCTTATGAAGAAGCACGTCAGAGCGAGCAAATACGATCCACTCGTGGAAGACGTAGAGCTCATCGAGTCCAACCCCTTTTACTCTCGTGTTCGTTTGCAAAGCGGAAGGGAGGTAACCGTCTCCAACAGACACTTAGCTCCTCCTGGTGATGTCGGTGAGATTATTCCAGAAGATGAAGAGATATTAGAATCTGAAGTCAATACCCGAACATCTAACCTCGATCCAGCAGTGGGAAAAGGAGAACATTTCGACAATACTCAAGCCCGTGACGATATCCCTCCCTCGGATCCTGCTTCACCAGTAGAGTCGCCACAGCTATCTCCTGCTTCTCCAGAAGCGCCACCACATCCAGTTGCTGCTGATGCTCCTAGACGCTCGGGGCGAAGTCGACAGCCTCCGTCACACTTCAGAGACTTTTCTAAATAAATAGTTCATGTGAATTTTGAGGATGGAAGAATGTGGTGATTTTTAAATATGTAAAATGTCATCTTCTATTGTCATCATTGTCTGTCAATAATTTTCCTTCTTATAATATTATGTTACTACGATTTTAGTTGATTAAAACCTTGATTCGAAGGTTTTGTGTTTAAATGTTCACCTCAGTATTTTTTTCTCAAAATCACCAGGACCGATTTTGATGCCCATCTGTCACTTTGAAGTAACCATAAGGGCCTTCACTTTGGCACATGTCTCAATCGTGGAGGCTCTTGGACCACTTTTGCCCATTCTCCTTTATATAACTGTTGCCCGCGGCTTCGCTCGCGTGAAATTCGTATTTCAAAAAAAGAAAGTAAGTAACTAAAGGCGGGCCCGAAGGCGGATCTGCGCTTACGTAAACGATATTCTTTCTCGATGAAAGTAACTAAGGGCGAGGCGGAAGGCGGAGCTGAGTTCAGGAAGAAGAAAAACATTCTTGAAGAAAGTAAGTAACTAAGAGCGAGGCCGAAGGCCGAGCTCTATTCTGGAAGACCATAAACCTTCTCGAAGAAAGTAAGTAACTATGGGCGAGGCCGCAGGCCGAGCTGCGTTCAGGAAGAAGCTAAACCATCTTGAAGAAAGTAAGTAACTAAGGCGAGCCCGAAGGCCGAGCTCTATTCTGGAAGACCATAAACCTTCTCGAAGAAAGTAAGTAACTATGGGCGAGGCCGCAGGCCGAGCTGCGTTCAGGAAGAAGCTAAACCATCTTGAAGAAAGTAAGTAACTAAGGCGAGCCCGAAGGCCGAGCTACGTTCTGATAATTGAAAAACCATCTCGAAGAAAGCAAGTAACTAAGGGCGAGGCCGAAGGCCGAGCTGCGTTCAGGAAGAAGCTAAACCATCTTGAAGAAAGTAAGTAACTAAGGGCGAGGCCGAAGGCCGTGCTCTATTCGGGAAGACCATAAACCATCTCGAAAAAAGCAAGTAATTAAGGGCGAGCCCGTAGGCCGAGCTGCGTTCAGGAAGAAGGTAAACATTTTTGAAGAAAGTAAGTAACTAAGGCGAGGCCGAAGGCCGAGCTACGTTCTGACAAATGATAAACCATCTCAAAGAAATCGAGTAACAAGGGCGAGGCCGAAGGCCGAGCTGCGTTCAGGAAGAAGCTAAACCATCTTGAAGAAAGTAAGTAACTAAGGGCGAGGCCGAAGGCCGTGCTCTATTCGGGAAGACCATAAACCATCTCGAAAAAAGCAAGTAACTAAGGGCGAGCCCGTAGGCCGAGCTGCGTTCAGGAAGAAGGTAAACATTTTTGAAGAAAGTAAGTAACTAAGGCGAGGCCGAAGGCCGAGCTACGATACCACCTCGAATACAGTTAATTAATATTAAGATTGAGTTATGTAATTTATTATAAAGTCCACGCTTCTGACGGCAAATATACCGTGCATCCTAGAACCTCGCGGTTATTCCCGGCTGGATGGCAAGCAAGAGGCCCGATGCTATCACCTTAGTGCCATGGACTAAGGGTAGTTCTTTGATGTGGGACGCCACTTGTGTTCTCACATTGGCTCCAAGTCACGTTAGGACATCTTCAAGAGCGGCTGGCGCGGCCGAGGCTGGGGCGGAGAGCCTCAAACGCAACAAATATAGAAATATAATTCAAGATTTCGAATTTGTTGCGTTTGCGGTTGAAACCCTCGGTCCGTGGAGCAGTGAAACCAAAAGAGGCTTGGGCCTCTGCTGGTTGACGCAACGGTGTCCCGCCATCAAGGGCTTATGTACTTCATTCAAAGGGTAAGCCTTGCCATCCAGCGGGGTAATGCCGCAAGTGCTCTAAGAACATTTGAAAATGCCCGTTTTGATAGTTATTCTAATGTTTGTTAGGTAGGTTTTAATTCTCTATTTATTAATATTAGGTACTTTTTTATTTTTATGAAATAAATGGATTGAGTAAACGATATTATATTCTATCGAAGAAAGGAAGTCTTTAAGGGCGAGGTCCGAAGGCGGAAGAGGCTTTTTGGTTTACCTGAACGCAGCTCGGTCTTCGGCCTCGCACTTAGTTCCTTCCTTTCTTCCAGAAGGGTTATCGTCTTCCTGAACGCAGCTCGGCCTTCGGCCTCGCCCTTACTTACTTCCTTTATTTGAGAAAGGTTTATCGTTTACCTGAAAGCAGCTCGGCCTTCGGCCTCGCCCTTAGTTAGTTACTTTCTTTGAAAAGGTTTATCGATTACCTGAACGCAGCTCGGTCTTCGGCCTCGCCCTTAGTTACTTACATTCTTCTTTGGAATACGAATTTCACGCGAGCGAAGCCGCGGGCAACAGCTAGTCATACATAAATGACGCAGATAGTAATGGCGTATTATGTGTAGCGTAGCGCGTAAGCTCACCTTGACTGAACTTCTAGCAAGTGTGTGGTGTGACCTATTTTGACTTAGCTGAAGACAAATAGGTACGATGTCCATGTCTTTGTCTGCAGCACAGTCTACGGACTTGTGCAGGGGACAGTCAGTTCAGTACCTACATTTTAAGTGTATTATTTATTTCTTATTGAATAAAGAATTCTGTACTAATTATTTTTTAATTTTTTTTACTAAGCTTGTGTGTGTATATAAATATATTTTTCTTTTAGATAAATGCCCAGCCGAAAATGAAGAGAATCTTGTCGGGACCAAAGTCGGGACGTATTTTTAAACGGTTTTATTTAGCTTGACTCCGTATATTTGTTTGTTTGTTTGTTACTATCTTTTTTCTCTTCAATTTCGTCGTTGCATTTACCTAGGTATCTAAAAAAAAGGATACATCTGTAATTAAAATCACACTCGTGCTGAGTTGGTAGCAAATAATATAATAAGTACGTTAGATAGAAGTGAAGAATATAATAACTACGTTAGATAGAATTTAGTGTGTTCTAGGCTTAGATGTTTTTAGCGCGACATGTGGCATCGTTTCACCTACAAGTAGGTGCCTAACGATGCCCATGGACGTCTTGTGATGCACGGGGATTGCGACTGCCATGCCGGCCTGACAGGAGCCTTTTCACGTCTTTTTATATAATGTAATTGTTTCTGTAGTTAGAAGTAGAATTCCATGTAGATTATGTTGTGATTATTTACAAGACCAACTAATTCAAAAGCTGTTATGCCAAGTGTAGAATGTATGTAGGTACCATACCACCTCCCAATTAAAACTTCAGTTCTTGCTGTTTACATTAGCATGTTATCAAGTCACTTCTATATCAAAGTAGGTATGCTTTGTTCTCTGTAACCCAAAAACGATTTCTCTATTATTTAGTAGTTCATAAATAACTTTCATGATATAGCAATGAATGATTATCTATAAAAACCCTATAGATAACATCGATAGTATTATTTCGATAGTAATAATTTAACATTGGCTTCAATCAAAGGACATCCCACCCAAAGCCGTAAAGCTTTTAATAAAAAAAATTGTGTATAAAAATTAAAAAAATTACAGCTTTCCGTTACTGAAATCAATTTTGAATTCAGAATATTATATTGCAAAGTTTTACTCAGAAAACGTATTCACATGAAATGTATGAGAATGATGGACGAAATAAAAGAGGCGAAATGGTTTGAACTATTTTATTGCCATTAACATTTTGAAAATATCTTTATATCACACAGACACAAAGAAGTTTTGTAAATCTGTACACACATTAACATGTAATAACATTGTTTGGTACAGTTCCTGAGACTGCAATTACATTTATTGTAAGTAGTTCTCAAAATAATATGCACATCAAAACATTTACAATATGTCCTTCCGAACACAATAGTACGGTCTGTTTGTAGGTAAGTAGGTATTTTGGCAATAAAATATTATTACTCCTACGACAGACAAATTTTACAAGTTAATCATATACCATGAAGTCAGAATCACATAACAATTACGTGGACACTCGTTAGTAAATTACAATAAATACATTTTCGATGAGAAAAAGAAATGTTTTTGTTTTTTTTTTTCAAAGATATGGTACAGAGTGTTCGAGAAGAGCTTACTTAACGAATTTGAACTTTCACCATAAAGTTGAGATATCTTAAAATAATTATTAATTGAGAGTGGAGACGCGGCCGGGGCCGCAAACCGCGAGCGGACGGCGGTACTCGCACCGAACTCTGCTCACATTGGCTCCACGTTATCATGTCCAAAGGAATGTTTAAATGGTTAAGTAATATGCCTATGACAATTACATGTGCAAAGATTTTTAACTGCTAACTTAAATTTATTAACTGAAATTACCTATAATGTAAACTTAAATTAATATACAATCAATCATCCTAGGTGTTTCTCGGAAGCTATTATCTGACTACGGAAAACTTGGCACCGTTCACGCAACGGACCGTAACCGCACCGGCGAGTGTGCCGAGCGACCGGCGCTCCCGGGCCTCCCGAGCCGGCGTGGGTGCACCCGCGAGACACTTAAGAGCTAGAGTTAAATCCATTAAAACTTCACCCTTCCGAAAAAATACTTCAAATCGCGACACCTAAGGTATGGAAGTAGACACAGAGATGCAAAAACTCGCCGCACGATCGGCCGATTGCAGCGCAGGCGGGCGGGTGCGAGGGTTCGCGTCGGATATTCGAGATAGTGTTGGGATATATCGCATTTCCTGGTTTAGCCTACTGCTCCATCTGCGTTGTAACGTGTAAATAGTGGATAATATATAACGCGTTGAATTACTAACGGCATTAGACATTAACAATTACTCGGCAGTTCGACACAAAAGGGTTTTAGAAGCGCTTGCCATAGGTTTGAGGTGTAAATTATTATAATGCCTTCATTATGGCGCATTCGGATGCAACGATGAACGTTAACGCAGATGGAGAAGAAATCGCTGACGGTTACGATGGATGGGGTGGGGGGTTGTGAGGTGCGCTGCAGCCGGCGGAGCGTGGCGGAGGGGGTGTAGGGGGGAGAGTTTAGGCGGTCGCTTCCTCGGTGGCGGGCTCGTCGGCGGGCGCCTCCTCGGAAGCCTTCGACTTCTTCTCGGGCGTGGTGGCGTCCGGCTCGTCCTCGGCCGCACTCGATTTCCGCTTTATGCTCGCTTTGTCTGCAACGATACAGAATGAAGTCAGTTTAGTTCGGAATAAGCTAAAATGGCAATGGGCTGGGCACATCTACCGACGATACAATCGTTGAAGTAAACGAGTCCTACGCTGGCGGCCACCGGCGAGGTGGGATGACGACATTAAGTGTGTCATAGTCAATCAGTGGTTCCGTTGAAGGCCGGGAGGACGGGATAAAAATTGGAGAAGCGTATGTCCAGCAGTGGACCCATAAACGCTGACTGAATGTAGAATTAAATTTATGGTAAGAGCATAAGTTTGACTTGAACTAAAATTTTCCTGTTACCTACTTTTTGTAAGTTTTATAACATAATGTAAAACTTTGGGTTTTGTTACTATGTGATGTGACTATCTTGCATTTGGTTCTCAACTTCATTCAGTTGGAAAGAGATTTATTAAAATTATTTTATTGCAGTCCTCTTAGTTGTTTCATTTACTTTATTGGGGAAGCATATCAAAAAGACAAAATTATCTGTTACTTCTGGAAAATTCAACGAAATTTAAACATAGCCATGAATTCAGGTATATGTACTTAAAAACTCGAGACATAATAAATTTGTATACCTACCAAAACCAGTTCTAATACAATGTGTTAAGAGTTAATTTTTGCGTAAAAATTGGATTATGTAAATATATTATTTTATGAACGTGATCTATTCAGAATTATACCAGAAATGCATAATAAATAATTCATTAATTAATTCATCTTCCGGCACAGTTTTCCTTGGCCGTGAATTTAATTAGGCACACAAATGAGCAACACATTAGCTGATATTGTAAATTTTTAAAATATCTACTGTTTGTGCAACTTGATATATCAGCAAAAACACTTCTACGGGACGATAAAGATGCAAATCCAAAAATTGATAAATTGTTGAAATTAATTTAAAGTATGTATGTAAGGTTCTAGATATTGTGTATTGTCACTTATGTTCGCTTTCACTAGAGGGAAATAATATATTTATTTAAAAACATGGATCTGGCCTGAGGTTCTTCAAATGTTTAACAGGAGAGATGAATTATTTTAGCTCTGTCGACTGCTCCCTCGGCACAGCCACCAATGCTGGATTTAATAAAAAAAAATCTGTCAAGTGCGAGTTTTACTCGCGCACGGAGGTTTCCGTATCTATCCGCTATCAATAATATCCGCCTATCTTTTGTCTTTCAACAATGCAATGTATAAAAGCCTGTGGCGCCATCTATTATTCAATAGTGTGACTAATCGATTTTATTATACGTTTCTTGTACGGGAGCCCCCTTCATTTTTACCATTTTCTTTTTTTTATAATTTCTTGTTATATCCGCCATAGTAACACATATTATGTGAAAATTTCAACGGGCTACCTATTACGGTTCAAGAGATACAGCCCTCGGACAGACGGATGGCGGGGGGTAAAAAGGGGGTTTAGGTTAAGTTTAGGCACGCACCTGTGGAGCCGTTGGTTGGCGCGTCGCCGTTGCTCTCCTCGGCCGGTTCCACGTCGTCCCCGTTCTCGGCGGGCTCGGCGGCGGGGGCGTCCCCGTCGCCGTTCTCGTGCTCCGCGGTGCCGTTGCTCTCGGGTGTCGTCTCCTTCTCCGCCGCCGCGGCCTTCTTCACCGGCGACTCCTTTACGGGCGCCTCCGTCGAGCTCACCTCCTCCGCGACCACCTCCCTGAAACGTACGACAACTACTATCAATACGGGGCATCCAGTTCAGTGTAGCCGACAAGACTAAACTTTATGGCAACTATGTTCAGAGACGATCATTCCGTCGTTCGCTCTGCAGATAGTGTTACTACGGTATAGTAACATGCATGTATTAGTATGCAGCAATATAGCATGTCAGTCGGTCAGCGTGTAAGCGTCCACTGCTGGACATACGCCTCTCAAATTTTCCTCCAGTCCTCCCGGCCTTCAGCGATACGGAACCACTGCTTTCCGCCGACGTACTTGATGTCGTCGTCCCACCTGGCGGGTGGTCCTCCCACACTACGTTTTCCTGTCCACGGCCGCCAGTGTAGGACACGGTTACTCCAGAGGTCATCGTCTCTTTGGCTAACGTGCCCAGCCCACTGCCACTTGAGCTTAGCCACCCAGTGTCCAATATCGACTACTTTGGTGCGTCGGCGAATTGCCTCGTTAAGCACCATATCACGTATAATTAAATCATATACAATATAGCATAATCTAATCAATTAATCACGCAGATTGTTGGCTGACAAGTTGGTAGACAAATCCAATGAGTATGTTATCGAGACAGCGGTGTCGAATCGAAAAGTCAGCTGTGTGCACACCGCTATTATAGACGTTCATAGACTTTATGAAGTTTTACAACTTTTTAATTGAGTCGTGGAGTCAGTGCCAACTGAACAGTTGAGTTGATTTCGCGTTTTAGCATGTACCTATTTTGTAAAAAAAATTATTACGACTAAACAGTTTAGTTGGATAAGAATGAGCCGTGTGCCGGGGCCCTAACGGTGCATGTCGAAATTTGTTTAATCAGAAGGTTGGACTAAGGCAAGCAGAGTTGACATACGAAATGACTCAACTGGTTTCGGATTTTCCTCAATTTATTTGAACAATGTTGTGTTAATTTAAATTTATAGATTCATACTTAGTTTATATTGCTGCTTTCAGTCTCTAACATCAATTTTGTCATTTATTTTCATACTATAACACAGAGGACTTATTGCCTTCTGAATTTCTTCCAGTAAACCCGCAAAATAATTTGACTGAATACTGGTGATAAATCCACCAATATCATCTCACCTAGATAAGGTCAGATCGTTCTCATAATCTCAAAATCACAAATGGGTACGTGATTTTCGCTAAGTGGAAGTTGGAATAATCGCTCAGAATGTTTACTTGTAAACGCGTAAGACATCTGTACACACTGGGCATTGAACTCGTTATAAGCCGAAGCGAAAGTAAAGTTTTTCACGGACCGCGGATGCCGCAGCCCGTGAAAATCTAAGTAGATTGCGTTGTGGCATCATAGTTATTTGAGCAAGGATGTCGGCGCGAGCAGCGCGGTGGAAGAATTACGTTCGCGGAACTTGCCGCTTCGCGCCGTCAGTCGGCGCGGTGAATCGATAATGGCGGAGTCACCGGGCGGAGTAGAGCGCACGCGGTAAAAATAACTCAATGACAACATCGAACCTACCGCGACCGTGCCGCGTGTTGCGACACACAAGCTCCGCGATGCCGCTCCGTGTTCGAACACCGCGCCGCGCGCCGGTCACGGCGGTGTTGCCAGCGTTGATATTCAAAATAACTTCATGTCTCAACTCAATAAAACCACTAAAACCACTTCTGGTGGTTCGCAAGGAAAATTCCTAACAGCCCGGTGTCGCAATATTCCCGAAAAACAGTCTAATGGAAGTCGGGGACGAGAAAAAAATATAGCAATCACCAAAGCGTGCATCGAAATTTCCAGAAGGATGAAGTACTGGCAACACCAACGACGCCGCACCGGTAGGGGCCGCCATGATGGCGCGTAAAACGGCGTGCTCCACTCACCGGTAACACTTCGAAAATTCTACTTTACACTACTCCCCGATAGCCAACCATATCATTTTTGCACTTGTATTCGAAGCCACGTCACATTTTTCATGAATTTCGAACTAATGATTTCGAATGACATGATTCAGCGAAACGACGCTTTCCCGCGCCCGCGTGCACACACAAGGCACTTGGTAGCCGATTATAAACACATAACTTTGATGAAAATATATTTTCGGTGCTACGGGTTACAACACTTACTTATTTTCGACGTCTGCCATTATGTAGTGTATAAAAACTTGGTTCTTCAAAAGTAGAGCGGCACGCGGATACGTGAGCGCACGACACGAAACCAGCAACGACGAACGACGCGAATGAAATGAAACGAAAGTTGACGAACTGAATCGGTCAGCGCGGGAGGACGCCGCACGGTGCTGCCATAATCTGTTTAGCGAATTACTCAAATTATGTTTTCAATATATTACACCTTTTGTTTTTTTAAATTATTACAATTAGGAATATCTATTTATTTTTCATAAGAAATATCAGTAATTGTTATTATTCCGCGAGATGTAATACAAAATGTGTGTAAAACATTTTATAATTCCTTGTAATTGAAGCTAAATTACTCACAATGGTATCCCGAGTCGATGGCAGGGCGCGAGAACTGTGTTCGGCTAAATGAATGAAACAGCGAAAGGTTCTGCGCACTAGAGTAACAGGGACAAAATGTAATTACGAAGGCTTTGAATGCTAAGCTGCACGCACACATGCTACGAGAAAGGCACAGCTCAATTATAAAATTAATTGCATTTAGTTCGTACTTACAGTAAAATATTTATGATTGTTCTTCTACATTGTATGTCATAAAAGCGATAGCATGTATGCTTATAAGTTAAGATAAAGAAACAATGTTAATAATGTTAAGATAAAGAAAAGCACTTATGGAGCAGACTTCAATAATAAGCAAATTTTCAATACTAAGTATGTAGGTACAAATGTAAAATGGTACCGAAACATAGACATGGCAATCAGTCCGCAGGTTGGGTGGGGTGGGGTGGGACTATATATCTTTCAAAATTAGATAAGAGTACGCTAAGGGGGAGTTCTGTATCATATACGGAGTAAAACCTATATAAATTTTTTTGGACCTTGGGCTTTTACTTAAATAAAAAAATAGGTGGTTGTTTTTTATAGCCTAATCGATTCCGTTTCATAACAGTAACAAAAAAGTCTTCATTACCATTATGATGTAACACGTGTAAGTTGGTAAAAAAAATCAAATTCTTTTTATTCCACACTAATAAAACTAAAATTGTGGTTTTTCACAATTTCAGAAAGAAAGAGATCTATGTGTTGGAAGACTTTTTTGTTACTGGCATGAAACTGAAACGATTAAGAAAATATTTTTTTACATTTTAAATTAAAAAATATTTTTTTTGTAAAACAAATTCTTTGTTCTTAAAAAGTGACCTATTTCCGATACAGAACCCCCCCTTAGCGTACTATTAACTAATTTTGAAATATAATCGCTTATCCCGGATCCCGGGGGAATTACCTGTTGGCGTCATATTCTACTATTCTACGTCAGCATGGTGAAACAGATACATTCCTACGTGTAGTGATTTCAATATTTACAATAATATTATAAATAGGCATGTAAAGAGGTAAAGTTTGCAATTTTGGATGTAGGAGGTAATCTTCGAAAATACTAATCCGATTTAAAAAAATCTTTGACCAATATTTAGGATGGATATAGGCTATGCGAGAGAATCCGCGCGCAAATGCTAGTGTTTTATAAATCGTCGCTCCAGTGCGTATGAGTCCAAACGGACATAAGGATAATTTTATAGGAGCCGTTTAAAGATTTACATGTTCGATCATGAGAATTTACTGATTTATCGTAAATATTGTTTCTTAATTTTATTAAAATAGACGAACAACTAAATTTTAAATAAAAAATCCTAGTAAATAATATTAAGGACTTCCACTTCAAAGCAAGATTTTACCTTGGAGTTTGGACAAAGTGACTAAACAATGAGCGAGAATGGTGCAGGTTGGACAACTGGCTTTGCAGATTGGAGTTGAATCACGACTGTGTTCAATTCGTTTATGTCCAATCTCCAGTTAAAGCCAATTTTTGATATACAGAGTGTTATATTAATTTTTAATGTAGTGTAGGGAAACCTAAAACTTTTTTAGCTCTAATTTTTTTTCTTATCTTTAGTTCAGTTTTAGATATAGAATCATATTCCGAGGTTGGGTTCAAATTTCAAGTTTGTAGTCCTGCTAGAAGTACTTAGATTTTTGATGATCGGTGGGTGAGTCAGTAAGTCAGTGACAAAATTCCGGAACTTTGACTGGGGTTATGTCGTAAACTATATAATATGTATAAACTTGTAATTTGGGGGTATAGGCAGGTTTGGTAAGTACTCTTGGAAACTGATTTCAGGATTTACCTCTATCCACAACAAAGGTGCAACAAAGGTACAGGGAGGCCAAAAGAACCCTGAGTTGCTTCGAGAAAAGGATGGTACGGCCGGGCCGTGCGCCTTTGCTCGACTTGGCGGGGGCACTGCCGTGCGTCCAGATTAATAAGTTAATGAAAATTGGAACACTCCTAAACTAACTTCCAAATCATAATGGTCGTGGAAGCACTCTGAATAATTCTTGAATATTTCGTTACCTGATGAGCCTTTCTCTATTCTCTTCACTTTTCTTGCAGTTAGGCATGTTTCCAGCTTGTTTTGCATGTTTATTGTGCACAAAAACTATTGAAAACAACTAAACACAGACGTTTTGTAGTTTACTCTTGGAGACTCGGCGTCGAACTAATGATGTCACGTGATTCGGCGGGCTCTCTGATTGGCTGATCGACCGTTTGGGCACATACGAACGCAACGAATGAAGCAGAATCTTGACGCTTGGATACGTTGTTAGAGGATTTATATGAAGACATTTTACTTATTACTGCGTTCCATTTTGTGGAATATTTCTACTTTGGACACATACGCTCTAAACAAGGTTTGAATTTGGTGGAGCTTAGACAAGAATTTTATTTTTAAGCTGTTTAGAGGTGGAAAAATATTACTTTTTATATACAGAAATGTGCGGATAAACATACTGAATTGAACCGCATTCATAACTCATTTTGGCGGGAAATGTCCGTTTGGGCACATACGCACTGGAGCGACGAAATGTGAACCTGAGTTATTATAGTTACATAAAATTAGAGACCGTTGATATTACATAGATATCATCACGCTGTATCCCGACAATCGGGGTAACCAGAGTAATCGGTATTGTACTGAAAGAGCTCTGGTGAATTACAGCACAAAACCGACCGTGTTGGTAGCAACGAATTAAATTATCGGGAAGTGCCTTACACAACGCACCGAATTGAGGCGCGCTATTTGTGAGCATTCGCGTGCTCACAAATGAGCACGCGAATGCTAGCTACGCGTGAGCTGCGTTCAGCATGAGGGTAAACTTTTCGAAGAAAGTAAGTAACAGAGGGCGAGGCCGAAGGCCGAGCTGCGTTCAGGAAAACGATAAACCTTCTCGAAGACAGTAAGTAACTATGGGCGAGGCCGAAGGCCGAGCTGCATTCAGGAAGAGGATGACCTTTTCGAAGAAAGTAAGTAACAGAGGGCGAGGCCGAAGGCCGAGCTGCGTTCAGGAAGACGATAAATTCTCGAAGACAGTAAGTAACTATGGGCAAGGCCGAAGGCCGAGATGTGTTCAGGAAGAGGATAAACCTTTTCGAAGAAAGTAAGTAACAAAGAAGTTACTTTCTGAACGCTGCTCGGCCTTCGGCCTCGCCCATAGTTACTTACTGTCTTCGAAAAGGTTTATCGTCTTCCTGAACGCAGCTCGGCCTTCGGCCTCGCCCTCTGTTACTTACTTTCTTAGAAAAGGTTATCCTCTTACTGAACGCAGCTCGGCCTTCGGCCTCGCCCATAGTTTCTTACTGTCTTCGAGAAGGTTCAGTTTTCCTGAACGCAGCTCGGCCTTCGGCCTCGCCCTCTGTTACTTACTTTCTTCGAAAAGTTTACCCTCATCCTGAATGAAGCTCGGCCTTCGGCCTCGCCCATAGTTACTTACTTTCTTCGAAAAGGTTATCCTCTTCCTGAACGCAGCTCGGCCTTCGGCCTCGCCCTTTGTTACTTACTTTCTTAAAGATGGTTTATCCTCTTCCTGAACGCAGCTCGGCCTTCGGCCTCGCCCATAGTTACTTACTGTCTTCGAGAAGGTTTATCGTCTTCCTGAACGCAACTCCGCCTTCGGCCTCAAAAAGTTACTCACTTTCTTCGAGACGGTTTATCGTTTACCTGAACCCAGCTCGCCCTTAGTTACTTACTTTCTTCCTTTGAAATACGAATTTCACGTGAGCGAAGCCGCGGGCAAAAGCTAGTCTTTAAGAAAGTAAGTAACAAAGGGCGAGGCCGAAGGCCGAGCTACGTTTTGGAAGAGGATAACTTTTTCGAAGAATGTAAGTAACAGAGGGCGAGTCCAAAGGCCGAGCTGCGTTCAGGAAGACCATAAATCTTCTCGAAGAAAGTAACTTCTTTGTTAGTTACTTTCATCAAAAAGGTTTATCCTCTTCCTGAACACATCTCGGCCTTCGGCCTCGCCCATAGTTACTTGCTGTCTTCGAGAATTTATCGTCTTCCTGAACGCAGCTCGGCCTTCGGCCTCGCCCTTTGTTACTTGCTTTCTTCGAGAAGGTTTATAGTCTTCCCGAACGCAGCTCGATACCGGTCAAAAACATAACTCTCCTTTTCGCTTCGCCGTAGTCGGGTAAAAATAAGAATCTTTTCGCTAATATTCCGCGCATACTACACTACGTACCTACAATATAATAAACAAAACATACGATCAATTAACTTAAATCAAATAGGAACTTCAGTTAAGTAAATATCCGCTAACATCGACTCGCAACAACACTTTTGCACTTAAAATTAATCAAATAGATACATAACGAAGTTAACCTTCATAATATTATGAATCGAATTAAATAAGAAACTCTGCCGAGACAATGCATACACACACCGCGCTCCGCCAGAACGCACCCCGCGTCGCATACATACATACATACCGGTCAAAAACATAACTCTCCTTTTCGCTTCGCCGTAGTCGGGTAAAAATAAGAATCTTTTCGCTAATATTCCGCGCATACTACACTGCGTACCTACAATATAATAAACAAAACATACGATCAATTAACTTAAATCAAATAGGAACTTCAGTTAAGTAAATATCCGCTAACATCGACTCGCAACAACACTTTTGCACCTAAAATTAATCAAATAGATACCTAACGAAGTTAACCTACATAATATTATGAATCGAATTAAATAAGAAACTCTGCCGAGACAATGCATACAATAAACACACCGCGCTCCGACAGACCGCACCCCGCGTCGCGCCCCGCGCCTCCTCCACCGCGCTGCCAGTCTCCGGGAGCGAGACGCGCTACTTACCCCCGCCGCACCGCGCCGCCCTTTATTTCGGCGCTTGGATCAATTCGATTTGTATGGGAGCCACATCTTAGCGTAGCCGGAAGTGAATTTTAGTAAGCCTATCCTGTGTCCCGTATAGTAAAATGGGCTTGTACTAAGTTTCATCAAATTTGGATGATGGCTTTAAGAGTTATGGAGGAACATACATACATACATACATACAGAAAAGATTTCTAAAAATCGTCAATTTAGCTTTAGTATCATACATAGAGGCTACAAACTCAATATTTCCTAAAACAAAGTAACTTACTCCATGACCATCCCTTACAGATTTATTATTAGTATTATTATATTATTATATTGATATTGATGTAAGAAGACGTGGGTAGTTTTGGAAATTTGAAGTATAAGAAATAAGGTTAGTTTGTTTACATACCACACGCTCTATCCCGACAATCCGGATGAGCAGAGTAATCGATGTTGTGCTGCAGCACAACACCGACCATCAACTTTCACAAAGTATTTGGACAAGTTAACTATCATCGTCAATAAGCATCTTATCCTTAGCCCAGTTGTCTTTACTACATACACGGGGAGAGATGATTGTCTTTTCTTTACTACATACACGGGGAGATGATAATTTACTACATACACGGGGCCTTTATTTTCAAGAAACGGGCACCGGGCCACACCCCCCGTAGTATGCAAACTTATTTACTAAAAATCTGATTGACTTTAACCTTAGGTTCCACCTACTTATTTTTTTATTATGCGTTGAGAATGAGAATTTCGAGTTGTACCTCTTCTATAGCTTGCGTGCGACCTGTTTCCTTTTCCCGTTTGTATCTATTCGCAGTTTAGCTAATAGGGGGCCCCCTTTTATACAGAAAGAGCTGGTGTTTGCATGCGAGCAAGAAAAAAATAATGTATCGAATATGTAAGCACCTCATTACATTTTTATTTCATTGTCTTAACTTAACACATCGATAGCGATAAGCATGAATACAGAAACACATCAAGGCGATAACATTTTGTCACTGGCCAAAAAATTATAATAAAAAAAGACAATTCTGTATTGATTTGTATTGCGGCGCGATTAGATGTTAGATGTGGACAAAACAACATTAGGCTGGATTTGACCTAAGTAGGCATCTATGTTTAAACCTAAATAATACCTAGTAAAAAAATTGGTTGTCTGTAAAGTTGGTTTACGGACGATAGTTTTACGTGATGATGTCATAAAGTAAATCAGTTCCGGCGGATATTTACCATGTAAAATTACTTTAAGTACATGATAAAGATGTGATAATAACTAATAAAAAATATGAGAAAATAACGACTATGAATTTTTGTTTAATTTATATTTAGAAAAACCTACATAACGCCATCTACATGTTCAACGTTGCAACAATTACCTAACTGCTAAATCAAGTATACCGCTGGCTGAAGTATTTCATTTAATATTGACGCTAGATGTGGACGCTAGATGAAATTCACATATGAAATTCACATACTGTTGAGAAAATTTGCAGCGATAAGTACACGGTCGATAGCCTGCGTGGATAACACGTCTGGTCAGTGATGGTGGCAGGGACCGCGGGTTCGAGGCTCGCAAAAGACGGAGAAATATATTTTGTATTTTCTACTATTGTATATGCCTCTCTATCGCGCTCTCGCTTGCACACACAGGTCTCTATCGCGCTCTCGCTTGCACACACAGGTTTAGATGGAACGTTACACTTCTTCGTGCGTGCAGCAGGTGTTCATCAATTTATAAGACGTGACATCATCACGTCAAAAATTTAAACACCCTAACATTGCTTAAAAAAGAAAAAAAAAACAAAAAGATTTTGTGGGATTCGAACCCATGGTCCAAAAAATGCAAACCCTACGCGCTTACCACTGAGCTACCAAGTTACTTAACCGACCAAACGAATATCGGCTTCTATTGGTTCGCTCCGGGCGAAGGAGTAGGAGTGAAGGAACAGCAGGCACGACAAAGCCTTCAGGTGTCGTACGGGGGAAAAGATGGCGTACGACACCTGAAAGCCATTGTCGTGCCTGTTGTTCCTGCGATCCTACTCCTTCGCCCGGAGCGAACCAATAGAAGCCGATATTCGTTTGGTCGGTTATGTTATGTAACTTGTTAGCTCAGTGGTAAGCATGTAGGGTTTGCATTTTTTGGACCATGGGTTCGAATCCCACCGAATCTTTTTGGTTTTTTTTGCTTTTTTTTCTTTTTTAAGCAATTTTACGGTGTTTAAATTGTTTTAGGGTGTTTAGTTTTTTTTATAATCACATAAGAATTATTTTACGGTACCGTGTGGTGCCGGTACTTAGTACCGTGTGGTGCCGGTACTTAAAAAGAATAGCCCCACTGCATCTCTCCCCGTGCATGTCGTAAAAGGCGACTAAGGGATAAGGACAAGATGCCGTGCTAAAGGGCGACGGGCTCGCCACCTCTCACCTTGGCACGGTACTTCCACCGAGTCGTGCAGCACGTGGGTCTTCGTGTCTTACTTGCTGCTTGATCGATTTAATCTTGTTCGAATACTTTGCGAAACGTGGTGGTCGGTGTTGTGCTGTAATTTACTAGAGTACTTGCAGCACAACACCGATTACTCTGCTTACCCCGATTGTCGGGATTCAGCGTGTGTGATATGTATGTATGTATGTAAGAATTATTTTCGGGAATACAAACTTGTAACAAAAACGACATGCACCGCCTCAAAATTAGGTTAGGGTTAATATATAGAAGATGCGTCGCGTAGGTTATTTTTTTTTTTAACCACCAAAACATCATTTATTTATCGATTCAAGGAGTGGTTCCGCAGGATCGCAGGAACAGCAGGCACGACAATGGCTTTCAGGTGGCGCACCGGAAAAGATGCGTTGACTGACAGACTCTTAAAAGCTTCAATAACTGAACGCGCCTGTCACGTGCTTTTATGTTGGCTAGCCTGAGCGCTTATCGATTGCACTAGTTCACCTTTGTGCCGCCCCGGCAGCACAGTGTCGCGCGATGATGCTGCCCTCGCCGAAGCAGTATAACGCTTTCGTGGCCGTTGAGTGAATTACTGCAGCCTCGTCGCTGCCGCCTGTCTCCCCGCCCCGCGCCCGCCCGTAGTCGCCTATAGTTTGTATAATCGTATTCAACAGTCGAGCGGCGAGCAGTGAGTGAGCGAGCCGAGTGATAGAATAGCTGAGTCGCCTGGCAGGAAGCCATTTTAGTGTCCGCGGTGCAGTGTGTGTCGAGTGTGCGAACCGTGGAGCTGGCGGATAAGTGTGTGGGTGTAGTGCGGTATAGATGAGCGTGGCTCGCGCGCGTGCAGCGTAGTGTCGAGCCCAGCATGCGCCGCGCCTCACCCGGGCGGCCCCGCTAGTGCCCAGCCAGAGGGAGGCCGGTGGGTAGCGCGAGCGAGCGAGGCCGGGCACCGCGCCCCGCCGCCGCCGCAATGGGCAACAACGCCGCCGCCGCCAACAAGAAGGTGGACGCCGCCGAGAGCGTCAAGGAGTTCCTCGACCAGGCGAAGGAGGAGTTCGAGGAGAAATGGAAGAAAAATCCGAC
The DNA here is from genome assembly GCA_946902875.1 of Nematopogon swammerdamellus. NCBI lineage: Eukaryota > Metazoa > Arthropoda > Insecta > Lepidoptera > Adelidae > Nematopogon > Nematopogon swammerdamellus. The sequence goes on from OX336345.1 coordinate 20,307,740, forward strand.
CAACACCGCCGGGCTGAGCGACTTCGAGCGGATCAAAACGCTCGGCACGGGCTCGTTCGGTCGGGTCATGATAGTGCAACACAAGCCCACGAAAGAGTACTACGCTATGAAAATCCTCGACAAGCAAAAGGTTGTGAAGTTGAAGCAGGTGGAGCACACGCTGAACGAGAAGCGCATCCTGCAAGCGATTTCATTCCCCTTCCTCGTGAGCCTCAAGTTCCACTTCAAGGACAACTCGAACCTGTACATGGTGCTGGAGTACGTGCCCGGCGGGGAGATGTTCTCGCACCTGCGCAAGGTGGGCCGCTTCTCCGAGCCGCACTCGCGCTTCTACGCGGCGCAGATAGTGCTCGCCTTCGAGTACCTGCACTACCTGGACCTCATCTATCGCGACCTCAAGCCCGAGAACCTGCTCATCGACTCACAGGGCTACCTCAAGGTGACCGACTTCGGGTTCGCGAAGCGCGTGAAGGGCCGCACGTGGACGCTGTGCGGCACGCCGGAATACCTCGCGCCGGAAATCATCCTGAGCAAGGGCTACAACAAGGCGGTGGACTGGTGGGCTCTGGGCGTGCTCGTGTACGAGATGGCCGCCGGCTACCCGCCCTTCTTCGCCGACCAGCCGATCCAGATCTACGAGAAGATCGTCTCGGGCAAGGTGCGCTTCCCCTCGCACTTCGGCTCGGAGCTGAAGGACCTGCTGCGCAACTTGCTGCAGGTGGACCTCACCAAGCGCTACGGCAACCTCAAGGCGGGCGTCAACGACATCAAGGGCCACAAGTGGTTCGCCTCAACCGACTGGATCGCCGTCTTCCAGAAGAAGATCGAGGCGCCGTTCATCCCGCGCTGCAAGGGCCCCGGCGACACCAGCAACTTCGACGACTACGAGGAAGAGGCGCTCCGCATCTCCTCCACCGAGAAGTGCGCCAAGGAGTTTGCTGAGTTCTGAGCCCGCGCTCGCGCCCGCTCCCACCTGTATATACTTAGTGAGAACGATCCGCTACCGCGAGCTCCACTCCTCCGTGAGTAGGCATTTTGTACTAGCAAAACCTTTTGTACGTCGTCGTACGCACGCCGCCGCGCCGAGGCGCCAGTCGCTTGGTGCCCTGTTTGATTCGGTGGAGACGCGACGCGTAGGGACCGTGCGAGCTGCTGCGTCGCGCGTTCCCGCCCCGGACGTGTTTTTGTTTCTCCATGCAGTGTGTATTTTTAACTGGTGTCTATTAATTGCGGTGTTAACTGGTGGTTGTGCGTCGCAGTGGTTCCGTTTCACAGTGCGCATTGTAGTCTCGTATTCGAGCGGAGTGGAACGGCAGCCGAGCGAGGAGTCGCGCCGTTGCCGAGTGAGACCGTCGCGTCATGCCTCGTGAGCACGAGACTTTGCTATGAGCTAGTGCGCAGAGACAGCCTCAGTTGCGTCTGCCGGGGCTTCGCGGGCGACACCGGACGCGTCGCCTGCGTGCCCCCGCCCCCGCACGCCACCGCTCCCGCGGTTTGCACTCATTCACGAACCTAGTGGTATCGCAGTCGCGGGCAGACCGAGACGCCGATACGACGCGGACGAGCATTGCAACTAAAGAGATTAATTTATTTAACTACCTTAGTGATGTTCGATAAGTGCAATTAATAATAATTTTAATTTTACATTGATTTGTGATCTGAAGCAACAAATTATATTTTTCTTTGGTAATTTTTGTTAGATTTGTCGTGTATAGTTCCTTATTGTGTACATCTCACCTATAATATGTATTACATAGTTCCTTAGTGGATCCGCTCCATACAGGCCCTGTTCAATCAACTGTAGGTACGTCGTCCTTGCTCAACATACTTAAATATTGCTAAGGATATGGTTTCTTGCTATTTTATACTTTTTAAGATCATAACTTCTTTTATTTTGTCACATTTAAAAGTCACATTATTGTTAATTTCGTTTTAACTCTAAGAAAAAATATGTACGGATTAAATTTTTTATTCAAATGGAAGTACCGCGAAGTGAATAGCGGGCCGCCATCCACTAACATTCTTAATTTCTGACTTGTCCTGCCGTGCAAACTGTACGAAAATGTGAATCGATAAAATGAACCCATTGAAGCCACTAATTAAACCGTAATCTTAAATTTGTTTCCATGATTTTGTCGTGACGCGCCAGTCCGATAAGAAAAACAATCTTTCTATCACCATACACATGTTGTGTACATTACTGTCAGATTTATGTCGATAGTCAAACCGAAGGATTGCGTGTCAGTGGATGGTGACAATTCTGTTAATTCGCAAAGATAGTTGTCATCTAAATGGAATGCATTTTGATGACACAATTTTTTTGTAGGTATTATGTTTACAGATTATTTTCAATTTACAACATGACACATTACGCGACGAGCGGGAAGAGGGGATTGTAATACCTAACGTCCTTCTTTCTCGTTCTTGCAAATCCACCGGCGTTTAATCCTCTACGATTATATATTCCGGCAGGAATAAACTTTTGTTAATAGGGCGCTATCGAGTTCTAAGTATCTATGTAAGTGTAACATAATGCGTGCAGAAACGTTTGATAATGTCATTCTTGATTTTATTCCTTTTTTAAAAATTCTGCCTTACAAGTACGTAACGTCATATCAAGTGTTCAATGTAAGATCTTTAGCATGCGAACCATCTTAGGCTTGATATTTCGCCCGGACTAAAGGAATAATTTTTGATAGATATTTCATCATTGGTTGGTTGATCTTGTTTACCTAACTGCTCATCATATCACTCGCTTAGATAGCAAACATTCACTTTTGAATAGAGTTTTAATACTAAAACTTTCTAGCAAAAACATTCAAGTGAACCATTTATTTAGTAGAGTTACCATGGATATTATATTACCATGGTTGGTCACTTTCAGTCCCTTTGGCAGACGTTTCCGAAACGACGGCCAAATTGACCGTGAATTCCAACCATGCATGCTAAGCCAAATACCAATAATAATTATTTAGTAGAGTTCTGTATAAAAAATAAATAAGCCTTTAAAACACATTCTTTTAAAATTAGTTTATTGTTCAAACAGATTTATAGATTTTCCTACTATCGAAAATAAAGTTATTACTATTTTATGGTCTAGAGCGTGGATTCATGTCATTTACCATCTGTTTGCGTCTAGAATGATTCAGTGGAAAATTTAAACAAGTGTATCGTTCTAACCCTAACTAATAAATTGGAAATTCTGTAACAACCTATGTATGAGCGTCGTTGATTCTATATTCTCTTTATAAGTCGAGATTTCATTGATTGAGTAGAATCAATTCACGTGGAGTTTTACTGACACTCTCTGGCACATATAAGGAAGATGCGGGAACACAAGACTTGTTACCGCGTCTTGGTGTGTTTATTACGCTACATCAGCGTCTACCAAAATTGTAATCGTACCCGATCAGTCATTTATTAGGTTCTAATATCTACTTAATAATAACAATATAATACGGAATATGTCCCAATCAACCATTCATACATGGATATAAGTTTCACTAATGAGATAAAGTGAACCCATTTCTCTTTACTTAAGACTAGCTTTTGCCCGCGGCTTTGCCTATGTCCATCCTGAAGGTCCATTCTAAATATTGGTCAAAGAATTTTTTAAATCGGATGAGTATTTTCAGAGATTACCTCAACTTTACCTCTTTAATAATATTAGTGTGGATTTTAGGGATAAATGTGGCCATTAAGTGTGCCGCCAACTAGTACCCCTTCCCTTGAAGCTGGTTACCCCTGGGGGTACGCGTACAACTATTTGAGAACAGCTAGATAGATTATCGGCATTGGCACTAATGCTGACAACATTAGAAGCAATGCTTTCCCAAAATGAACACAAGCAAATTAATGTTGCGTTTCAGTTTAAGTGACAGCTGTCACTTTCGCTAATGATCGAGCTTTAATTATAGCAGACTACATTTTCTAATTGCTACCTCATTACTCTTCATTATTATCTGAAGAGCAATGTGAAACAATGAACGTATTGTGTTTACGTAACTCCATGTACGCATGTACCTGTACTTGTGTTGCTGTAGTCACTAGTTTAACTTCGGGAGCAGATTACTGGGATAAATAGGAACAAAAATGTGTAGGACCATATTGCAGGTGGTTCGACTTAATGCGATAAACAATTTATTCTTGTCGACCATTGAATTGAATCTGTTAGCGTACAGTTTTTCTCCTTGTGTTTCTCTTCTCCGGAGTATGAATTTTTTTGCTACACTTGGGTTTAAATTCCAAAAGATTTTACGATACATAGATAAAAATTCACACGTGCCAGCCTAACTAATAAACTGAGAAAATCAGCAACGGCACGTTATTTCTGTGTCGTCGATTCTGTGTTCACTTATAATTAAAAAACCATTAAATGAATTCCCATGGGGTTTTCATTGAAATTTTCTAACACATCTAAGGATGGCTATATTATGATATTATAATGTGAATCGAAGCCGCATAAATACCTAGTTTTAAATATCTGTCAAAAATGGTAACGCCGCAAGCATAAGCAGTTTTGATTGAAGTGGTATAAAATGTCTTTCTCAAATAAGTAATTGAATTGTACCCATTACGTAGGACCCAAAGCGTGTAACTGTAGAGTAGAGAATAGTCAACTCCATAATCACACATATGTTTTATTATCAACCAAATTTTTTACTGCATTTGGTTTGAGAGAATTTTATATTGACTATTTATGTTTTGAAACATTTCAAGTGCTGCCAAATCATTGCCATTCATTATCTACCACACTTCACAACACCTATTGTAACATAATCACTATCAGCAAAGTTCTTAAGCGTAAAATGCTAAACACATTATGAAACACTTTGGCTATTTAACTTTAAAGAGATTAGCGGTTAAAAGATTAGCGGACATATTCTGTGATGTCAGAACTGTCGCAACGACGTCATTGGCTAGTCGACGCGCTTACAAATTCCAAATTGAACTTCTCTTTCGTCGGCGATAGTGTTGGGCGCCAAAAAACCTAGACTCAACAGTCAACACACTTAATATCTGTCAGAGTGCCCTCAGTCTAATGACTAATGTTGTGCTAGGATTTCATGGTGGATCTATGTCCAATTAAATTGTATGTATACAATCTCCATTCTATTTTCTAACCTAATCTTCCTTTCTTTTTCGCTCTTCAGGACAATAATTTATTCTGCAGAATTATTCCATGCTAATCAAATTATCGAAGCTAATCAATCTGTCTGTTGCGTGTGATCGCTTCAGGATTATCAGCCGTAGGCGTAGTCTTTGCAGTTTATTGTTATTTTATTAGCATCGCTTAATGCTCATAAAATAATAAAAAAACAACAGTGGATTTCTGGTTAGTTAATGCAGGGACTGTAGTGATCCTACAACCTGAGTGGCTAGCTGTAGGGTCACTTTGAATTATGAAGTGTGCTTTAAAGATAATGAACGGCAATGATTTGGTAGCACTTTTAGAATGTTTTTGAATGAAAATGTCAATATCAAAATGCTCTAAAAAAAAAAATTGCAGTCAAGAATTTGGTTGATAAAAACATTAGTGAATGCCGAGTTTTTATTGACCGAGGTAATTAAATGAAATACAAATGACATCCTGGTGGGTAGGTTTCGTTTATATCTGAAGTGATTAATTAGGTACTTGAAAGTGGAAAATTTAATTATGATTACGAAAATAAATTTTATGTGAGAATAAAAGTTTAATTGAATTAATTGAATTGATAATTTTGTTCCGTTTCATGTACAGAATCTTCAAAATCCCTTTTTGTGGTTATACATAAACTCACAATTTTTGCTTACACTCATCATATTTTCATCAACGAAACTTGTCAATTCAACGTCTGCCGTCTGTGTGTATGTATGTTCGCTTATACATACAACATGTCCCAAAACTCAACGTCAAACGGGAACCAGGGAGTAGGCCAATTTATGACTACCCAGGGAAAAATAAGAAAAAAAATCGGAGTCATTTGTTTTTTATGATATGAGCATCTTTTGAAAAACTTTGAAAATTTCTCGTACAACATTTTTAGGTACTACGACTACAAATTTGCAAATATAATAGTAAATTTTTTTTATTGGTAGCCTAAATAACTCTGCTATTGATCAGTATCCCAAATAAAACCAGGATGCCTGTAGTTTTACTAAAAAAAAATATTCTGTTCAAATTTTTTCTATAAAAACAACTCAGATTTGTTTTCTTCTTTTTCCCTGGCTAGTCATAAACTGGCCTACTCCCTGGTTCCCGCATGACGTAGAGTTTTGGGATAGGTTGTATATAACTCAAGAACGGCTCAACCTATCCGTTTGCAGTTGCCTATGTATTACGACATATCTCCGCCAAGTTATAGGATAAATAGCATCACGCCATTGTTTATATGATCTGAGCAGTGAGGTCGAAAGTGAACACAGTCGCAAAAATGCACCAATTCGGTTAGCTTTCATGTCATTTACTCGAAAATTACTCAACCGATTTACATAGAGTTTTCACCGGCTTGGCCGCGAGCGGAGCCGCGGGCACAACTAGTATAGAATAATGAATTACATGTTACAAAAGTGTTAGTGTATGGACTCACGGTTAAGATGTGTACAACGCGTAACGTTCAAGTTTGCCGGTCCGCGCAATGCAATTACACGCTGACGTCACAGCGTTAGCGGCAAACCTGAGTGGGACATGTTGTAAACATTAGCGTTCTTTCGCGTGGGTGTTACTGTTATCAAATCGCAATATAATTTATTAATAACAAGGCAGTGAGCGAATCATTTGCTGCTATTTATTGAGAGCCTAAGGTTTGAGTCACATGTTACAGATTTTTCTATTGAACCAAATCTCAATGGTAGATTGTTTAACAGCTCATTGGAAATAAACTACATGGCAGAATTTTTACAAATAGATCTTCCTTACCTATAATAAAATCCAACGTCTGCTTTCTGTCTGAGTGTCTTTCTGTCTGTCCGCTTATAACTCGAGAACCACTGAACCGATTTTAATAAAACAAAATTCTACGGATAGCTTGATTCTTCCCATCAACTATAGGCTACTTACTATCACGCTAAATAGCTTATGAGGTTAGCAGTGAAGTGAAATATGAGAGCGGGCGGAGCCGCGGGCACAGCTTGTACCTAATAAAATTGAAACCCGACCTTAATAAATGAATAACTAATATATTATAATTGAATAATAATATTGTTCAGTAAAGAATTCATGTTCACAGCTAGAACTCAACAAAATGAATATAATTTTATTTAAATTAACAAGTAATAGTATACAATTGTTTGCATCCTCAGTACTATACATTAAAACTACATTTTGTGTCATGTAAAGATGTGTTGGACATATAATTGACATAATAAAATCATACCATGTACCTAATGAATGTAATATTGTTACAATACGAACATTCGGGGAGTTGGGCGGGACTCATTGTTGCAAGGGAAATCTATGAAAATGTTTGTAATTAGAGAAGCCACATCGCTACAAACTTCTCTATCCACATATATTTTGGAAATGGATGGACACGTCACAGCAAGCATACTTAAAAGTATGGATTTTCATTGATATGTTCTTGTAATATCGTATGCCACTGACTATGATTTATGATACCCCTTAGTCCTATTATCACTACTACCTAGATAGATCTATTATCGTCCCTCCCATGCCAAAACGACGAATGTGCAAAAAGGCCATTCTGAGACATTTACCTTTTATTTTGAGTGCTAAATTAACCAACGTTACAAATTAAAAGGCTAAAATTCAAGAACTTCTAAATTATATTAGAATTATTTCACGAATAATAAACATTAGTGTGTTTGGCACAGTAAAATCGAAAAAAGTCACATTCGTTATTATTTCACAACGAAATATCTCTGAGTACCGATAATTTAGACATTCGTGACTTTGGCATTGCAAAGATTTGATAAAAATGAAACTATATCAAAAGGTCATTTTTGGCAAAATTGCACATTCGTCGTGGTGGCATGGGAGGGACGTTATGTATGATCTCTCAATAGTTCGGACAAGATGACATCAAGCAGCAAGTTAGGCATGCAGACCCACCAGCTGCGTGACTCGGTGGAAGGACCGTGCCAAGGTGTGAGATGGCTAACCTGTCGCCCTATCCCTAAGTCGTCTTTTATAAATATAGGCAGGTGACGAACTGTCCACTCAATGGATTCACCAAACACATCCGGGCCCATTGCAAGCAAAGGCCGTACCAAACTAGATAGACGCGGTACTGAGGCTCTTCGCTTGCTCCGCCAAAAGGAATATGATTGGCCTAACACACAAGCGAGCGATAAGAGGAAGCGATGCATACCTAAGGCTCTAACTAATGTGTTAAAAAGAGAAATATAGTTTTCTCGCCGTCTTTCTCCGCTCTACGAGGATCGTCTGTATTGCAACCAATGGAGAACGGGATGCCGGAGTTTGGAGTGTGATTGTCGTGAAAATATTTATCTAGCACCGCATCTATCTAGTGGTACGGTCTTTGATTGCAAGTAGTAGATGGTTTCAATCGGGCCAATCTTGTTCTCTTTATATCGCACTAGACGTTTCGGCTCGCGTCAAGCCCTCGTCGGCTAGTCTGCCTTGAATAGGATGTGGAACAGAACTAGTCTTGTGCTCAACCTCTGATAAATCTCTACGGATTCCAATTATGTATGAGGCTTCCTGTGCGGTCCGCGAGCTCTTTCCCTTTTTCCTCCGCTCATCCCGTAATATGTTTGGGATGCTCATCACAGAATTTGAGTTTAAGATTACTTTTTGTTTATCACAAAGAAGTGCGGGTTACGAATGGAATCTCTGAAGGTTTTCCCAAATATAGGCAAGCACACAAAGAATAATTTTCAAGATATATCAGAAACATGTTTATTTAGGAAATTTCATTTCTATCATTTCGGGGTTGTGCCCTAACCATGCAAACATGTATAAATTGCTTCCATCTAAAATTTGCCCTGTTGGTCTAGAAAAATTTAAGAATGGTCATAAGTTCCAGGTTTATTAAAAATAGGTATATGCCCGAAATTTTTTCTAGAAAAATGTAAAATTTGTTTTGGGTTTTTGTGGGACAATATTTCGTCCGGTAACCCTGGGTCTATGGGATAGTGTGTACAACTTTTGGGCCTATAATATGTTTATGTAAAGTCAACACACCACAGTACATTGTCCGTGACCCCGCAGTGTGCCAATGTTGAACCGATGTTCAAGACCACACATTTAATGTGGCCTAAGCAATTTGTGTATTGGGTCCAATTCATTGGGGCAAATATGACGGCATATAGATGTCGCGGTTCTGTTTAGAAAACCTTTCCTCAATTTTGCTTGTCCAGAAAAATTTGCTTGCTTTACGGTACGCACACAAGCAATGATTTTGAGTGTTTTCAGTGAAGTTGTTGTCCTTAATATTTGGGAAAAAATTTAGGTATTAAAAATATTTCGCTTACATTTTTCTTTGATTATTTTCATAATTTTTTACATTTTATATCGAAATCTTAAAATTGATGTGAAATAAATATTTTGTATGAATTGTATTTTGTGATTGTGTAGATTTCTGCATCGTGCTGAAAGGTCACTGTAATATTTGATATTGTTTTATTTTCTCTGATGTGAGTAATAATACGTTGCATTATTTTGTACCTAACCTAAGAATTCTGCTAACAGTAAAATCGTGAAGGACTGAAGGACCCAGCTTCTTACTTACTTTACTAAACCGTTGGGTAAAAACCTGTCATTCACTTTACTAGACCTACTTATTTATTTGTCGGAATAATTGCCTTACTTGATAGCAAATTGGTTACTTTATAAGATGAATCTTAGATCACTAGGAAAAGAAGTGAAAAAGGAAAAAAATGCAAGTCTTTATGTTCTAGCAGTAAATACTTTATTCACTCTCGATGGCAATCCTTCCGGCCCTGCACACAACAATAATTGTGTTGTTTTTAAAGTTGCATGTGCGTCTTGTAAACAGAAGCGCAGTACTCATTATCTGTTTATACAGAAGCGTATACTAGAGTGGAGATAACAAAATACATAGTATTTGTGTTTGCGTTATCCACCACTGCATTACACCTCACATGAACCAACCTACTAAATAAAAAAACATAGATAATACTGATGCGATGATTGTGTGAACACATATCTGTAGTAGAAACTTTATCTGGATTATTCTGAGTAATCTGAACGCTTGATTTTTTATTAAAAAAAAAAAATACAATCTTTTTAATTTTTCATGAAACCCTTCAGTTGAAACTCCCAATCTGCGCTTTGTCGGGAATAAAAAATCAGCTAGAAGCGAAATAATAAGATAGAGCCTCGATAGATGGCGGGAGAGTCAACGAGTGTTCAGACCAAACTCACATCCTACACAGGACATGTTCACAAAATGCAATAATAGGTTTATTAAATTTTTTTACGTTGAAAATATCATCCTAGGTAATCTAATTTAAAAATAATTTACATGTAAGTAGGTATCACGTACGTTTAAGCACTTACGTTGTAGTACAAATGACAAATTTTGACTTTTGAATTTTGTACATACTGAAAATACCTGCTCTGCTAAGAATGAATTAAAAATTTAAGTTTCAATTTGTAAAGTGATAATTTGTAATTAGCAGTAAATCTTTGTCACGAATATGTAGAGGCCGCGACCCTGTTGTGGCCGCTTTCCATCTAAGACCAATTTGTAAACGGCTGGACCCGTTTATGTAAAATGCTACGTAGTATCGGCTCGATTAGAATTAATCTGTTGGTAACAATGATATTATAAGTTAAAAGGAGGTAGATAGGTTATCTGAACTCCCAAGCGGCACATTAAATACAAGACCAAAGTCCTGTCTGAAGTTAGTCGCCCACCAACTACGCACGCGTTCGGACCGCTAACCACGAGCCGCTAACACATCGAAAATGCCGTCGTGTGTAATGAATGAGATTCTGCACTAATTCTAATAATTGGAATAAGACTTTTCGAGTCGGCGCATCATTTTATAGTTCTTCCTCTCAACTTTTCAAGGACGTGCCATGTGTGAGCACTGAATGTCATATAGATAACCTATCTTTCCTAAAATATCATTTGTTGGTAACGTAATGCACACCAGGTCTGCGTTAGGTTATTCGGCAAAAAAAAAAATTTTAACATGAGGCATTTTACGATGGTGTCACTCGGCCGACTTCGTCTGGTCTAACAGCCATACATTTTACATTCATTCATACATCTCTAAGAGATGCTTTTATAGGTATTTTATGTAAGTTATATTTTCCGTTGCCCTGCTTACGCTTTTCCCATTGATTGAAATAATTGTAGTAGATACTGACTCGTAATGATTTGAAGAGTTTTTTTTTCTTCAAAATGCAAATTTTGTCTTGTTTATTCAGTGAGTAATTACGTCTATGAAATATTTTTTTTTAAAGTTATGTGTTACATAATAAAAAAAAATTAAAATTTGTGTGTAACTTGATCGATGGATATATCCGTTGTTTTAATATGTATTGTACATATTTTTTTGTTATTCATGCATGGCTCACCACTGTAAAGGTTAGTCGAGTTTACATTGAGATACATTGTGCTTGATAACCAACAAAATAATATCTTTTCATTCCAGTAGACCCTCGCATACTCATTCATGATCACGATACAAGTAAGTCAAGTCACATGTGGACATTCTAATGAGAATTTTGTCATTGGGTACACTCAAGAACGTTGAAGAAGAGTTAGGGACGCCGGACCTTCCCCGCGCCAGCGTAACACGATATTAGTAAAAACGTACCAATAACATTCGCCGGTCGCCCGTTGCTGGTCACATAGCGTCAACCTTCCCCCCACCCAGTCAGTCAGCGTGTAAGCGTCCACTGCTGGACATACGCCTCTCCAATTTTCCTCCAGTCCTCCCGGCCTTCAGCGGCACGGAACCACTGCTTTCCGCCGACGCACTTGATGTCGTCCCACCTGGCGGGTGGTTTTCCCACACTCCGTTTTCCTGTCCACGGCCGCCAGTGTAGAACACGGTTACTCCAACGGTCGTCGTCTCTTCGGCTGACATGTCCAGCCCACTGCCACTTGAGCTTAGCCACCCGGTATCCAATATCGACTACTTTGGTGCGTCGGCGGATTTCCTCGTTACGCACCATATCACGTAGCGATATTCCCAGCATGGCTCGCTCCATTGCTCTCTGGGCAACTTTCAACCTTTGGACTACACCGACCGTCAGAGTCCACGTTTCACACCCGTACGTCATAACCGGGAGGACACACTGGTCGTATATACGGGTCTTTAAATTCCCCCCACCCGATACCACCCAATCAGAGCGCGCGCCGTCCCCTCCGCCACCCGCGGAGCTCGGCGACGTTGGTTCTCATACAAGCATTGGACAGTCCGACGTCCCTACCTCTTCTAACGTTCTTGGGTACGCTGTTGTATAGAAACCAATAGTGGAAAGAAAATAATGCATATTCATTGCATTTTTTTTATATCTGCGTGTATTTATTGTTCACACCTAGATCTATACTTATCGAGTGCCTATAGCTTTTGAGAGTTCAAGTGTAAAAATCCGTTACTTTCAAATACATTTATTTGTCACCGTATGTATTGATCTTCCATAAAGTTATAATGAAATTAAAATATCGATGTAACAACATTAAAAGGTGTATTCATTGTTTCGATACCCATAGAGTAAATCTTTGTAAGCATCGGAGACCCCTTAGCAAAATGTTCAAGTTGAAAAGAGTGCTAAATTGAAAAAAAATAAAAAACTCACATGGCACTACTTGCAATACAAATAAATAAGTATAGGGAGTATGGGACCAGGCTATACTTCTAAACACTAGGTACATATTTTTATTTAGGTTGTACAATGTACATGTTTTCGTATTAAAATTAAATTAGCCGAATCCTTTTGAATTAAAAAGTGTAAGGAGACTAGATCAGTCACAATGTTTTGTTAGTATCTTATAAATATTATAGGTAGTACTGTCTGACCATCAATCTGACCACTGGGAAAAACCCTAACTTACAAATAATTAACCCATAGTACCGCTCACAAGAACATTATTATTTACAGCCACAGAGCATCAAATGCGCGCGCCCCTCGCTAGGGGCGCCCTGAGCGCGATTTCTCTACAACGCCGTTGAAGCCTGTGGGCGTGGCCTATAACTTACATATGTGTGTTGTGCGTGTGCATTTGTTTTGTGCGTGTGCCTAATTTGCTCCTCTTTGTGTGTAGTGTCGATACTAGCACACACACACACACACATACGAAGCGCTAGCAGCACTGCGTGTAGTTTTTGGGTTTCAAATATTATCGCTTAGGGCGTCTCTAGTAGGGGGCGCGCGCGGTAGGTATTTGATGCTCTGTGTTTACAGCTCTGCTTTACATTACCTATCTGGTGTAAGTGCCATTGTCAATTTTGAAACTTAAATAATATCAAGTCAAATGAACAACAATTTAGTATTCTCATGCTCAACTCTTTTGGTACTACCTACTTAAATTCCACTGTATTAATCGAATCTCAAACATTCAAAGGTTGACTGTAAGAAATCTCTGTAAGGGATAAGTCCACCTTTGCACCTTATGTAAATTTTCTAATTTACTTATTACTCTTGAATGTTTATGGCAGCAATAAAGCATTTTCTATCTATCTGTATAAGTTTATTACAAATGAATGTAATAAATAAGTTATAAAAGTCTAAAGATACAATGTGTATTCAATTGTCAAAGTTCATTAGTGGGCTAGGTTAGGTTAGGTTAGGTGGTGTGGCTAGGTCAATGTTTTCATCTAGTACTGAACTCAATTCTAGATAGCTTTGTTTATTGAGTACACGAACACAGAGTTACACACACTGACACAACACGCCTCCGCCACTCGTCCTGGATGTAATTTGCAACTTCCTCATGAACGCGCGCGCCGCGCAGTGAGCTCGGCCGACGAGACGCAGAGTTGGCACCACCGCACGCAGCCGGCCCACGCGACGACTTCCGGGACAAACATCATACGGTCGCCGACACCGCCCTCTGCAACTCTGTACGACCTTCGAACATTACACATTGCTGCTGCATACACTGACATTATACCTGGATACTTCCGCACGGTCTGGCTGGTTGAACTTAAGATGATACCAATAGGGAAGATGAGCATTTGAATTTTTTTTAAATGTTTATAGTTGAATATCTTGAGCGCTCTCTAAACAAATTGTGAATCAGCCGTGACGTCACGTCGCCGCACCCGGCCGGGTAGCCGACTCCCAGTCCCACCCCACCGCCTCCGCTGCTCAAGATATTCAACTTTAAACATTTAAAAAAAATTTAATTTAATGCCTATCGCGATAATTCTTTCGGCGTTTTTCATCTAATTTGTCGGTTTATTTTTTCCCTACGCGGTCGCTCGACCAAGGTCGCGCCGCGTCCGCGTTGGGACTTTGGGACTCTTTCAACTTCCAAATGGAACCGTATCTACATTTGGAAGTTTATTGGAAAGGTTTCCAATTTTTTGGAAACCTTTCCGAATACACTTCCATTTTTGGAAGCTTATTTAAATCACACATTGTGATATACGCCTCCACGGTTGGAAACTTAGTTACATCACAAATTTTGATTTAAATAAGCTTCTAATATGGAACAGTATTCGGAAAGAAGACTTCAGTTCTAATCACAACTGAAGTCTCAGTTTTTAAGCCAGTTTCAGGAATATAATATAAGAGCTAGAACGGTTGGCTACATCACCTACAACATCCGTGATGTCAGCCCATAACACCGGATGAACTTGGTGCCACGTCAGTGCTTCCCTTCGGTCGTGCTGGCTACACTAAACTGGACGGAAAACACAAACTATTTACATAGCCGTTTCGACCGACATTTCACTCAGTGCGGTGGTACCAACCACCACTTGCGGGGAGAGGAGGCGACGACGCTATTGGCGAATGAGAGCTAAGCGAAAAAAGTGTAAGTCTTCGACCGACGCGACACTTTTGCTACAGCACCATGGAGAATAGCGACAACTGTGTATTGAAAAGTGATTTTGACGATTGTCGAATAGGTCGAATTTTGTAAATGTTTGTCGATTTTGTCAACTTTTGTCGGCTTTTGTTAACTTGTCAACTTTGACGAATTTTGTCAACTTTTATTGACTTTCGTCGACTTCTGTCAACTTTTGTCCACTTTAGTCAATTTCTGTCGACTTTCGTCAACTTTTGTCACATTTGGTAACTTTTGTCGACTTTTATTGACTTTTGCCAAATTTGGTAAACCTTTGTTAAGTTTTGGCAACTTTGACAACTTTTGTCGACTTCTGTCGACTTTTGTCAACTTTTGTCGACTTTTGACGACTTTTGTCCATTTTTGTAAACTTTGCTCGACAAAAGTTGAATTTTTTTTTACCAAAGTTGACAAAAGTTGAGTCAAAGTTGACAAAATAGACAAACGTTTACCAATGTGTTCGTTTAGGCTTTTACCGCTAATACACATTGTATAAATTTTTCGTGCCATGGTGAGCGGTGGCTCTCTAGACCAAGGGTCTTCAACCCGCGGCCCGCGGGCCGCTTGCGGCCCGCGGTTGCGTTCTTGGCGGCCCGGCATTAGATTTAGGTTTGATCAAGTTTTACTCAAAGTACATCCCTATTTCAGATTTTTCTAAAATTAGAGATCATGCACTGAAAATGACATCTCTGTTTGGCACCTCATATCTTTGCGAACAATTATTTTCTCGAATGAAAAACGTAAAGTCGAAGGCAAGAACTAGAATCACCGATGTTCACCTTGAAAACAGTTTGAGAATTGCAACGACTAGGTACTATATCTGCCGATATTGATAAATTAGTTAAGAATAAACAATGTCAAACGTCTCATTGATTTAATTGTATTAAAATCATTTCTAGTCTGTAAAATTACGTAATAAATACCTAAGTTCAATGATTATATTATTGCTTTTTAATTACTTTTAGTTTACAATGAAATGTCTTTCTTGTGTTGCGGCCCGCCAAACCGATATCAGAGTATACTATGCCCTTCACTTCAGAAAGGTTGAAGACCCTTGCTCTAGACCTTTAGCCACCTTTAGCACGGACGGCATCGTGTCCTTATCCCTTAGTCGCCTTTTGCGACATGCACAATGAGAGATGCAGTGGGGCTATTATTTTTAAGTACCGGCCCCACGAAGCATACAATAATTATTAATTTATCACATGCTAGCTTTTGCCCGCGGCTTCGCTCGCGTGAAATTTTTATTTTAAAAGAAGAAAGTAAGTAATCCCATTCCGTACCTTTATTTCGGCACGCGGAAAATTTCGGTTTGTATGGGAGCCACATCTTAGCGTAACAGAAACTGAATTATATTTAGCCTATCCTGTGTCTCGTATAGGTAAATGTGCTTGTATGAAGTTTCATCGCATTCAGATGATCGGTTTAAGAGTTATGGCGGAACATACATACATACAGAAAAGATTTCTAAAAATCGTAAAGTTAGTAGTCATACATAGAGTCTACAAACGCAACATCTTATAAAACAAAGTAACTTACACCATGACCGACCATCTCTATAGATTTATTATTTATTAGTATTGATTGATTTAGGTACAGAATACCTACTTGGTACAAGTAGACGACCCGATATCGCCCTTCAAAGGTATCGTGGACAGGGGCGCCGACTTTTACAAATCCTCGTGGGTGCTCATGCAATATTTTTTTTTTACTTTAGCCACTTCTTGATACAGAAAAGAAGTAAAGAAGATACTTGTAGATGAAACGAGGCCACATGTCGCGCTATACATAAAAAAAGTATAAAATTCTAGATTGAACAATCATCATCATCATCAGCGTGTTGACGTTCACTGCTGGATATACGCTTCTCCCATTTTTCTCTAATTCTCCCGGCACCCGGCAGCATGGGTTCGTAAAACATTCGCACAATGTTTTGCATTTGCCCCGTTTACACATTCGCGCGGAAATAAGGCACTTTTATCATAGCTCAAATCCGATTACTGATCAGTTTTTATATCTATCGTCGTGGGTGCTCCGCACCCACTACTCACCGCTCGTGGGTGCTGGAGCCCCCGAGCACCCACGGAGTCGGCGCCTATGATCGTGGAAAACTACATAACTGTTTGTCGAAGGAGGCGTCTCGCTGCCTTCGCACAGAAAATTAGCGACTCTACACTCTACACCTAACAACATGTAGCGGATGCCTATTTAGCGTGTTAGGTGATAGTTGATACCTAGGCTGTAGTACTCGCAGTGAGATGAGTCTATTACTCGTCCTACTTCTTATTCATGTCCATGGGCGTCGTTAGACACCTTATGGTAAGAAAAGCTGACGTGGCACCAAGTTCAACCCGGTGTTATGGGCTGACATCACGGATGTTGTAGGTGATGTAGCCAACCGTGTCAGTTTCAATAAAAAAAAAAAAAAAAAAAAAAATCTCTTCAAGGGTTAAGTTCGCCTTTGCATCTAATGTACCTGTATTCCTTGTGTTATTTTTACTCTTGTAAAATATTTGTGGAGCAATAAATAAATTTTCTATCTATCTAATTATAGAGCGGAATTAACTGAAGCAGACCAGCTGAGGCGCCGAATTTGTACTCGTAAATATATAAGGTATACTTGAGTCGCGCCAGGCTTTGGCGCGACGGAAAGGCTTTTATTGTCAGAGGAAATGTTAGTAAATGATTGTCCTGAAACTCGTACAATGCTCGTTTTATCGATTACTTACAGTAAATATTTTCTAGATAATTTGCTTAGTAATTGAATGAATGACTTCTGTGTATACTGATTTACTGTTCACATGCCTGACCATACGTGCAACAAACATTTGTACATACATAAAATTACGCCTGTTTGCCAATGCAGTAGAAAACGGGATCTCTGCCACGGCCGTACAAACTGTATCATAATTTTGGGTAGCACGCCACTTTTATTTCACCGAAAACCCGAAAACTGGTTCTGTATGTGGAACTGAAAAATTGTTCTTAGATTTTTTTTGCAAATGTCAAAATATTTAATTACCTCCTAGGGGGTGAAATTGGCTGCAACCTGAGGCTTCGACCTCGGGCACAGACACCCAGTTAGGAAGCAAAAAAAAAAAGTTTGTAATCCTAAAACGAAGCACATAATTATTGCATCATGTGCGCTCATCGGTTATGCCTTATGAAGGCAATGTTTTATCTATCGCTACTTCTGTCAGCCAGCTTTACTAACTTAGTTTATCTTTATCGTGTTTTATTATTTTATTTTCATCGATATTTTGATAGGTGCTATCTTTCGATTATCTTGGATGGCAGTTAGACCTTTCTCAAGTAAAGAAGTAGCTCCGTCGAGAAAGATTAAGTAGAGGCGGGGTATCAAATTTGTCCCACGTAAGTACTATGATATGCATATGTATGTATGTATGTATATATTCTTTATTGAACGCCAATTCATACAAATTAAGCACAATAGGTGAGCTTAATGCCGTGGGGCATTCTATTCTAACTAACCTTTGGGATGTGAGAGAAGTATATGCAGGCGAACAAGAATAGGTTTTAGCAATGTATTAAGCAGTACCAATACTCCATACGTCGCCAGTTTCGTATATGTACGTACATACCACACGTTGTGTCCCGACAATCGGGGTAATCAGATTAATTGGTGTTGTGCTGCACTGTAAGTAGGTACTCTTGTAAATTTCAGCACAACACCGACCACCGCTTTTAGCAAAGTATTAGGACAAGGTAACTATCAAGGAGCAAGTAAGTCACGGAGACACCTGCTGCATGACTCGGTCGAAGTATCGCGCCAAGGTATTGTGGGTAGCCCGTCGCCCTTTAGCACGGCATCTTGTCCTTATTCCTTAGTCGTCGTTTACGACATGCATTGGGAGCGACGCAGTGTTACTATTTCATATAGTTATTTCATATAGACGTCAGTTTTGTAGGTATGTGTAGGGGTACCAAAAAGTCATCGGATTAATTCTGGAGTGCAAAAAAGTAAAAAGCTTTTTTTTTCCAAAGCCTTGATTTGGTCACGTTGTTGCCTTAAATAAGTTTTTATAACTAAATTCAGAGGCATGTTCATGATTGTTTTCTATCGAGCGAAGTTAATCAAATTGTGTTTTCAAAACAATTTTCAAAAAGCAATCGATCTGCGCTGATAGATGAAGTTTTACTTAATATATTAAAACCCCCGACCCTTAAAAAGCAAAAAATAATTTCCGTTTACTTACTTAAAGGAGTCGGGAGACCGCTAAGTAAATTCCCGCGCAGCTCTGAGTTTTATATTTTATTTACTTAGCGGTCCCCCGACTCCTTTAAGTAAGTAAACGGAAATTATTTTTTGCTTTTTAAGGGTCGGGGGTTTTTTAAATTTGTAATTTAACTTTTATTTCAAGCTTTTTAAAAGAAACCGCATGAAAATCGGTCCACTTTTTAAGATAATAATTTTTTTTATTACTTAATTACTTGATTACTTGATTACAAACATAGCTAAGAACCATCCCGATTAAACAAGCTTCCTAATAAAAAAAACCGCATCCAAATCGGTCCATCCGTTTGGGAGCTACGATGCCACAGACAGACACACACACACACACACACACACACACACACACACGTCAAACTTATAACACCCCTCCGTTTTTTGCGTCGGGGGTTAAAAACTGAATTTGTCAGGTGAGTAATATTGACGGTACACTTCTTTTTTTTTCATTTATTTAAAGGGTTTGTTTCATTAAATGAAAATGCCAACCCTCTTCATACAACAACAAACATAACACAATAAAATAATAGACAACAACAACTTAAAAACTAACCAAACTAATTCGAGCGAGCAGCTCTTTCTTTCATAATAACATTATACATTTTAAACAACTTCGCAGCAGCCTCGGATGCTGGATGAGCCAAATTATCTATATATGGACCTAAACAGAATCGCCCATAATTCTAATGTTTCCTAACTAAATTTCCCCTTGCACATTCGGTCAAAATATGATATACATCTTCAGGAACTCCGCATAGATCACAACACTTCTTGAAATTCGAGTCAGACGCAGTCTCTGTTTTTTTTTGGAGTTTGAATTCAAGGAGTATGCACCTCATTCTGACTTTATTTGTATGTGCGTATTATAAAATTACGTATTTAGCACATTTTCTTACTCGCTCATGACATTGTTGGAGTCTCTCTCATATCGTCCGCAGCGTTGTTTGGCACGAGTTCAACTTGTGCCGGGGAAATAGCTAACGGGCTATTCTTCATTATTTCATTTTTATTTTGCGCGAACATTTCGAGACATGCAATATTATCTCGAAGAATAGAAATAGATGGCGACCATAATGTACATATTCTCTTTGATAGCGAGAGTATCTGTGGGCGAAAAGTCGATGACAACATCGCAGTCATCGTATATTTTGCTGAGTTAGGTACTCAGCAAACCCCCTACCCTAGGACGAGACGGAAGTTAACTTTCTCCATACAAAATCGTATTTCAGCATTTATGATTTTTACCCTCCTAAACCTTATCCGATTTTTACAATTATTTTTTTAGGGTTCCGTATCCGGTACGGGGCCCTATTAGCCTACGCCTTCTGTCTGTCTGTCCATCCGTCCGTCAGTCTGTCCGTCCGTCCGTCTGTCCGAGGGCTGTATCTCTTGAACCGTAATAGGTAGCCCGTTCAAATTTTCACAGAATATGTGTTATATTATGGCCGATATAACAACAAATAATAAAAATAAGAAAAAAGTGAAAAATTCACGGGGGTTCCCATAGAAGAAACCAAAAAGTGTATGCGCGCGCGCCATCTACCGAATAGATTATGAAGCATTTTAACTAATCATGACATTTAACTAATATGAAGCATTTCATAACACGCCATCTAGATGGCGTGAGTGGCGCTAGCCATGACATGGCGATACGGAACCCTCGGTGCGTGAGTTTGACTCGCACCTGGCCGGTTTTTTGTTGTAATAAGGACGGTCGAATCTACGGTCCTGTCTTTTTATTTTTGTGTATTGTAGGAGTGTATTTGTGATTATATTGCAAACTCTAAGGTAAAACAACAAATAATAAAACTCGGCCAATTACGTGGTGTTACGGAAGCCTCAGTAAGCGATTCCGACTCGCACTTGGCCGGTTTCACATTAATGTAAACATAAAGTATACTGAATATTTTACTGAGCAATAGTTCAGTACAAAAATATCCCAATTCAGTGTTCAGCCAAACGGTCTTATAAAGTAGGTAATTATAATGAATATTTTACTGAGAAATACTGCAGTACAAAAATATCCCAATTCAGTGTTCAGCCAAACGGTCTTATAAAGTAATTATACTGAATATTTTACTGAGAAATACTGCAGTACAAAAATGTCCCAATTCAGTGTTCAGCCTACGGCCTACGTAGCGTTCAGCCACACGATCTTATAAAGTAATTAGACAGAATATTTTACAGAAATACTGCAGTACAAAAATATCCCAATTCGGTGTTCAGCCAAACGGTCTTATAAAGTAATTATACTGAATATTTTACTGAGAAATACTGCAGTACAAAAATATCCCAATTCAGTGTTCAGCCAAACGATCTTATACAAAGTACTTATACATAATGAATATTATACTGAGAAATACTGCAATACAAAAATATCCCAATTCAGTGTTCAGCCAAACGGTCTTATAAAGTAATTATACGGAATATTTTACTGAGAAATACTGCAGTACAAAAATATCCCAATTCAGTGTTCAGCCAAACGGTCTTACAAAGTACTTATACATACTGAATATTTTACTGAGAAATACTGCAATACAAAAATATCCCAATTCAGTGTTCGGCCAAACGGTCTTATAAAGTACTTATAAGTACTGAATATTTTACTGAGAAATACTGCAGTACAAAAATATCCCATTTCAGTGTTCAGCCAAATGGTCTTTCAGGAACAATGGGGAGAGAATATACATAGAATCTTACATAAGGTGAAATGCGAACACGTGTCGTTGCCAGAAGATCAGTTTTATCGCGAAATCTGGATACTGCCGTGTTATTGGCAAGCAAAATGTTGAAGCTCCTTGGAGTAGAGCCATATTTTCACGCGATTTCTCCCGTCTTTTGTGGAGAAAGACCGACGCGGTCGTTCCGGTAATTCATTGACTACAATTTGTGAAATGAGTTAAAAAAACCGGTCAATTGCGAGTCGGACTCGCGCACCGAGGTTTCCGAACCACAAAAAAAAACACGTTTCTTGTATGGGAAACCCCCTAAATTTTTTCGGTTTTAAAATGTTTTATTATCTGTTGTTAATATCCGCCATAATAACACATATTATGTGAAAATTTCAACCGGCTAGCTATTACGGTTCCAAAGACACATCAGTAGGACAGACGGACGGACGGACAGACAGGCAGACAGACGGCGTAGGCTTGGTAATAGACTTCCGTACGGGATACGGAAACCTAAAAATGATCAAATTTTCAAATTGTCAATGGGTTCTTGTTCAGTTCACTAGGTTTGATGAAGAGATTAATTCGCTCGGAACTGAAACTGAACTACAAAACGTCGCTCCAGTGAAAATGAGCTTTAAATGCAGGTTGATTCAGCAGATTTTTCTGCATATTTCTGCATTTAAAACTCATTTTCGCTAAAAATGTTAGACATTGGACAACTCCCGAACTGGAGCGACGAAAAGTACTTAATTGGCTTAATCTGCAAATCGGACAACTCCATTTTTGAGGGGTATGGACATTTTGATGTCGTTTTATTGGTCTAAATATTATCTATATTCTTGTAAAGCTATCAACTCCGAAAATCCTAAGTTTCAGAAAATACAGACCGCACAAATATATTGCAACTCCATCCCATATTGTTTGCAACACCGAAATTGTGACAACTCCGCTGTTGGTGACAGAGCTGTGCGTTTGTATAGCATAGAAAAATATTCTTAAAAATTCTAATATCACTGTGTAATACATTGTGTGTGCATTGAGTGCTCGGTAAGTAGATATATCACTATAAAGTACCTATCATTTTTGACCGTGCTTACGATTGTAAGCAATATAACCTTCACATAATTTGGTATTGGAGTTGGACGATTTTCCGAAAGTGTAAAATGGTGAATTTGAATTTCATCTGGGAGTTGTCTCATTTTTCATCAATCAGTTTTTTCGCTCTCCTGTAAAATTACCCAAAAGTGAGTTGTCCGATTTGCAGATTAAGCCATCGTACACCGCATGTCAATAAAGGAAGTGTGAAGACGTAGCATGGACCAATCACCAGGGCATCCCCCAGGTCAAAAAAAAAAAAGAAAAAATTGGCTAAAAAGAATCTAGAATTTTTTGTCAGGTAACTTTTTTCAAACCGTAAACATTACGTAAAACATATGTAATTTTTTATTCAACATTAATATCTAAATAAATATCTCGCCAAGTACATATTATTTATTATGTAAGTAGCTGGCTCTGCGGCCCTCGGGGTCGGGGCCCAAAAAATGAGAAAAACTAAAATTCTAGCTTGTACAGTATTGCTTTCACGAGTCATGAGCACACTTTTCATTGGTCGGTTTGACGGGATGTGACGTCGACGGCACCGACGCTTCACGCGATTGGTTCGTCACTCGTCAGTCAGCGTCAGTCGACGCTCGTCGTTATTGGGCTCACACGCGTCGTCATTCGACTACTATTAGATAGGTACTTGTCTTTTTCGGGTTTGCACTTACCTCGGCCCGCGCTTCCGCACTTCGCGCCTCACGCTACACCCGCTGACGCCCAGCCTTGGAGGAAATGCTAGGCGTCAGCAGGTAGATGACAAGCGGGTTAAGCAGAGTAATCGGTGTCGTGCTGCAAGTGCTCTGGTAAATTACAGCGCAACACCGACCACCCACGTTTAGCAAATTATTCGGACAAGATCAAGCAGCGCAAGTAAGGCGTGAAGACCCATCTGCTGCATGACTCGGTGGAAGTACCGTGCCAAGGTGAGAGGTGGCGATCCTGTCGCCCTTGCACGGCATCTCGTCCTTATCCCTCAGTCGCCTTTTACGACACGCACGGGTAGAGCGCGTGCGTGGCTAAGCTCGGTGGCTAAGCTGAAGTGGCATGACACGCCAGCCGAAGAGACGACGACCGTTGGAGTAACCGTGTCCTACACTGGCGGCCGTGGACAGGAAAACGGAGTGTGGGAAGACCACCCGACAGGACGACATCAAGTGCGTCGGCGGAAAGGAGTGTGGTTCCGTACCGCTGAAGCAAGCGCTGAAGCATAGGCTGAATGTCGGGAGGCCTGAAGGAAAATTGGAGAGGCGTATGTCCAGCAGTGGACGCTTACACGCTGACTGACTGAACGACTGACGGGGAGAGATGCAGTAGGGCTATTCTTTTTGCTAAGTATTGATTTTATTATCGTTTCATTTCTGCTGCTGCACTATGAAATCTGGGCAGGGCTATTCGTGGGTACGCCAAACAAAGATTATTAACTAAGAACTCGTAGGTATGCCAAACAGAGATTATTAACTAAGAACTGGGAGTGTCCTATTTGCCTACCAGGCGGGACAGTGCTATTCGCAGATATATGAGGTATTCGTAGGTACGAATTGCACTATGCGAGTTGGTTTAAAAAAAAAATAACCAGGGTTAAATTACAGAAGATGCGTCGCGGCGACGCTTTATCGTATTGCTTACAATCGTAAGCACGGTCAAAAATAGTGATATATCTACTTACCGAGCACTCAATGCACACACAATGTATTACACAGTGATATTAGAATTTTTAAGAATATTTTTCTATGCTATACAAACGCACAGCTCTGTCACCAACAGCGGAGTTGTCACAATTTCGGTGTTGCAACCAATATGGGATGGAGTTGCAATATATTTGTGCGGTCTGTATTTTCTGAAACTTAGGATTTTCGGAGTTGATAGCTTTACAAGAATATAGATAATATTTAGACCAATAAAACGACATCAAAATGTAACGGACCCCCCAAAAATGGAGTTGTCCGATTTGCAGATTAAGCCAATTAAGTACTTTTCGTCGCTCCAGTTCGGGAGTTGTCTAATGTCTAACCTAATGTTGAGGCGCGGCATGTCGTTTTTGTTACGTTTCGTTGAAAACTCCCATAGTGCAGTTTGCATACCTGCATGCAGGTTTACCTACGAGTAGACATTCCCGATCGGACAAGGCTATTCATAGGTATACCTACGAATAGACATTCCCGATCGGACAGGGCTATCCGTAGGTATGCATGCAGGTATACCTACGAATAGACACTTCCATGAAATCCAGCATTCTGTCTGACTAGATATCGAGAGGAGTACACGAGAATTATTAATGTAATGTCTGTCTGAATTGAAGATTGCTATGCGGCTTGCAGTAACCAACCAGTAACGAGGCGTGCGCGCGCGCATGCGTGATTCACCCACCATCATCCGGCTTATTTATAAATAACCAGTCGGCTCGTTGCTGTTGCCACGTTGATGGTTAAGTCACTTCGGTAGGTTCTCGTAGTTCTGTTCTGTCGGCGGTTCTGCTGAGTTTCATTCATCTATGTATTCGTACGGGCGTAGCCAGGGGGGGGGGGGGGGGGGGGGGGTTCAACCCCCCCCCTGGCTACACCCGAAATAAAAAAATTACACGACATTTCAAATTGAACCTAATACCACAGATTACTAACTTAATAGTTACTTCGTAACAGATAAATCACTCCATAGAAAATGTTCCTACCTTCGGGCTTTAATAGCCTACTGTTTCACGTCGCCAATCGCTGCGTGCGAAAATGTACCTTAACGATCGAGTGTAAAGTGGTTATTGCTTTGCAGCTGCGCGCAGTTGCGTGGGCGAGCGTCTATGTATACTTCGCGCGGCTGACGAATTATTCACTGAATTAGACCGCCCGCGCCGCCGCCGCCGCTGGC
This sequence comes from Nematopogon swammerdamellus, assembly GCA_946902875.1. Classification (NCBI taxonomy): domain Eukaryota; kingdom Metazoa; phylum Arthropoda; class Insecta; order Lepidoptera; family Adelidae; genus Nematopogon; species Nematopogon swammerdamellus. Next base: position 20,333,578 of record OX336345.1, read on the forward strand.
GGCGCGGCGGCCCGTCGGGCGGTAGGTAGTTAGCGCGCGCAAGTACATAGAGTGCGTGAGGCCTGCTAATACCTTTTTTTTTTTTTTTTTAAGGATACTGACACGGTTGGCTACATCACCTACAACATCCGTGATGTAAGCCCATAACACCGGGTGAACTTGGGGCCACGTCAGTGCTTCCCTTCGGTCGTGCCGGCTACACTGAACTGGACGGAAAACACAAACTATTTACATAGCCGTTTCGACCGACCTTTCATTCAGTGCGGTGGTAACAACCCGGGCGGGTTAAACGCTACCACCTAGTAATATAAGAAGGGAGTCATATCCCTTAGTCGCCTTTTACGTCGGATGCAAGTTACCCTTCAGCTAAGCGGGATATTGTGGAAGAGAAGAACCGCCGATTGCGGAAAAGTATTCCCAATTTTTAACCGACTTCAAAAAAGGAGGAGGTTCTATGTTCGGCTGTATGTATTTTTTTTATGTATGTTCAGCAATATCTTCCCCAATTGTGAACCGATTTCGATGATTCTTTTTGTGTTCTGTTCAGTCTAGCTCCAAGGTGGTCCCATTTTTTTTTGGTCAAGATCGGATTGGAAAGCGAGGCGGAATCGAGAGGCCGAAGGCCGAGCGATTCCGCCGAGTACATTAATAGCAAATAAAAATTACTAAAAAAACTGTGAAATAAAAAACTATTTAAAAAAATATAAAAACCGCCTTCAAAAATGTATGAAATACAAAAATAAAAAATCGAACCCTAGAGTTGAAGGCGGTGGTGCTAAAGCAAGCAAAAATAACCGACCGCCTTCAACTCTAGGGTTCGATTTTTATTTTTTTATTTCATACATTTTTGAAGGCGGTTTTTATATTTTTTTAAATAGTTTTTTTCTGGGTGCAGTTTTAGCCCTAGACTCGATTAGTTGCCGGAAACCTACGTCTTTGGAAATGGTGGTGCCCAGGAGGCCCAGGTGCTTCCAGACAGGTATGACGCTGACTTAGAAACTGGCTTGGAAAGCAAAAGGACCTTCAAATCGACCTTCGCAGATAATGCGCAGCACTGAGCCTTGCTAACGTTGAAGGCGTGGTCGTAGCATTCAGGGGGCAACATATCATTGTTATGCCAAATTCGGTCCTGCTTGGTTTACTGCTCGCACCTATGGGATGGCTCAGTCAAATACCAGCTAGCGCCTGGACTCGATCCGATCCGAATTTCGGGGGGGAGGTGTTAAAAAATCATGGTATTTTTTTGGTTTTTTCCAATAAAAAAAAAAGGTTTCGACTTTTCCAAAAAAATTTTAGACTATCTGACGGCCCTTTTGAACCCTTGTACGTCCTCGTGGCCCTAAACCACTATATACCACGGGGCAAAGACACTTTCAGCGAAAATGGGACCCTACCGGAGCGATCGAAAAAACATTTTCAATGTTAAAATGGGGACTGAGCTCCATAGTAGTTTGGGCATTCTCCTTTCGCATAACAATAAACACAGATTATCTTTATCATATCGGATAATGTATTAGCAATGTTTATTTAGCACGAAAACCTTGAAGTGAGCGCGCCGCCGCAATGTCGATCACACTGACGTCGATAATGTCCATTATTACGGCGTTGTTTCGCTGATTACGAAAAAAAAACCGGCGAAGTGCGAGTCGGGCTCGCGCACCGAGGTTTCCGCACCACAAAAAAAACAATTTCTTGTATGGGAACCCCCCTTAATTTTTTACGTTTTCTATTTTTTATTATTTGTTATTATATCCGCCATAATAACACATATTCTTTGAAAATTTCAACGGGCTATCTATTACGGTTCAAGAGATACAGCCCTCGGACAGACGGCGGGGCGTAGGCTTAGTAATAGGCTTCCGTACGGGATACGTAAACCTAGGCTTGCCATAATTTTCCAGACTCAAGTCCGGACGCCACACTGATCATCAAAAACAAGGGCCTCCCCCTTCCTCCGTATGGGTACCATCACCGCACTGAATAAAGGTTGGTCGAAGCAGCTATGAAATAAAATAGTTCATGTTTTCCTACCAGTTCAGCAAGATCAAAAAGGAGGAAGCACTGACATGGCAACCAGTTCACCAAAGTGTGTTGGGCTGATAACACCGCTATTGTCGGTGGTGCGGTGGTGTAAGGGGACATCCATTAATCACGTGAGCAAAAGAAGGGGGGGGGGGGGGGGGGAGGGGAGGGGTCTGGCAAAATCTCACCAAATCTCACTAGGGGGTCTACAACAATCTCACCTCATGTTTGTTTTATTTTTTTTTTTATTATTTATTTAATTTACACTAACAGCTTGAGCTGAAGCGTGTTTAGTTTTTGAGAGACCGCGACGTTCTTTGGAGCTCGTTTCGTACCATTGTTTGTATATCTTTGCGCAAAATTCCACAGTACGGCGCGGCGGCGGCAGCGCGAAGCGAAAACTAGTAATTTTTGACGCTGATGGGAAGCCGTTCGCTTCGTTCTTACTTCGTGAATGCCTTCGAAGAAAGCAAGTAATTAAGGGCGAGGCCGAAGGCCGAGCTGCGTTCAGGAAGAAGCTAAACCATCTTGAAGAAAATAAGTAACTAAGGGCGAGGCCGAAGGCCGAGCTGCGTTCAGGAAGAAGGTAAACATTTTTGAAGAAAGTAAGTAACTAAGGCGAGGCCGAAGGCCGAGCTACGTTCTGACAAATGATAAACCATCTCGAAGAAAGTAACTAAGGGCGAGGCCGAAGGCCGAGCTGCGTTCAGGAAGAAGCTAAACCATCTCGAATAAAGTTAATTAATATTAAGATTGAGTTAATTTAATTTAAATTTTATTATAAAGTCAACGCTTCTGACGGCAAATACACCGTGCATCCTAGAACCTCGCGGTTATTCCCGGCTGGATGGCAAGAGGGCCGATGCTATCACCTTAGTGCCATGGACTAAGGGTAGTTCTTTGATGTGAGACGCCACTTGTGTTCTCACATTGGCTCCAAGTCACGTTAGGACATATTCAAGAGCGGCTGGCGCGGCCGAGGCTGGGGCGGAGAGCCTCAAACGCAACAAATATAGAAATATAATTCAAGATTTCGAATTTGTTGCGTTTGTGGTTGAAACCCTCGGTCCATGGAGCAGTGAAACCAAAAGAGACTTGGGCCTCTGCTGGTTGACGCAACTGGTGTCCCGCCATCAAGGGCTTATGTACTTCATTCAAAGGGTAAGCCTTGCCATCCAGCGGGGTAATGCCGCAAGTGCTCTAAGAACATTTGAAAATGCCCGTTTTGATAGTTATTTTAATGTTTGTTAGGTAGGTTTTAATTCTTTAGTTATTAATATTACTTTTTTATTTTTATGAAATAAATAGATTGAGTAAACGATATTATATTCTATCGAAGAAAGGAAGTTTTAAGGGCGAGGCCCGAAGGCGGAAGAGGGTTTTTGGTTTACCTGAACGCAGCTCGACCTTCGGCCTCGCACTTAGTCCCTTCCTTTCTTCCAGAGGTTTATCGTCTTCCTGAACGCAGCTCGGCCTTCGGCCTCGCCCTTACTTACTTCCTTTATTTGAGAAAGGTTTATCGTTTACCTGAAAGCAGCTCGGCCTTCGGCCTCGCCCTTAGTTAGTTACTTTCTTTGAGAAGGTTTATCGATTACGTGAACGCAGCTCGGCCTTCGGCCTCGCCCTTAGTTACTTACATTCTTCTTTGGAATACGAATTTCACGCGAGCGAAGCCGCGGGCAACAGCTATGATGAATAAAGATATCGATGGAATAAATCGATGGTATAAAGAAAATATTACACACACATACCACACGCCTGTATCACGACAATCGTGGTAAGCAGAGCAATAGGTGTTGTGCTGCAAGTGTACTCTTGTAAATTACAGCACAACACCGATCACCGCGTTTAGCAAATTATTGTATTAGGAAAAGAAAACTATCAAGCAGCAAATAAGGTACGAGGACCCACCCGCTGGCTGCATGACTCGTTGGAATGACCGTACCAAGGTGAGAGGCGGTTATTCTGTTGCCATTTATCACGGCACCTTGTCCTTATCCCTTAGTCGCCTTTTGGGAGTTGCACGTGGAGAGATGCAGTGGGGCTACTACCGGCCCCACACAGTACCGAAAAAATATGAATTTCTTTTTATTTGTTTTATTACGATTGTTTGTGCTAATTATTATTCAAAACGACAATGGCGCCCAATTTTTTATAATCCAATTTATTACGAAGTCGTTAAAAAACTAGATTGATGGATGCCAGAAGTGATAGATAGCGGAATGCGACGTTTACCCGGGGCTGTAAACCAAAAATTACATCTCTTTACGGCTCAACTTTCATGCATATCGCGGACAGGATTATCTTCGCATGTTATCTTATCGAGAATGATTACGAAAAGATATTTAATGTGACCGATAAAGAAAGTAGGTACTTTGTCTTGCGTCAAAACGTTTACACGGGCAGCTATCATAACACGTGTACATGAACAAAACAATTAGTGGTGGTCAACATACAAGGTATCATAATAATATATCCCCCACTCTACCATCGTTCCACGCGCAACAGGTTGGGAATGCATTTACTTACACCATCGAGAATCTCGTTGGGCGCGGCTCACAGCGACAGCAATACGATGAAGGAAATTCGAAATTTGAAAACGGTACACGATGCTTTGTAGTAATTTCGACTGCTCTTCATATCATCCGATATAATAATATTATATATGACAAAAATATACATTTAAAATATTACGCAGCTATAAAAGGCGCTAATGCGGATGTTGATATGATAAGCCGACTTTGTAACCTTGACTTTGTGTGACCTTGAAAATAACAACTTTGGCACAAATATTTATGCTGTTCGAACATAATTGAATCAATAATCGTTTAATAACATTTTAATCATAGTTTGCAGAGTTAGATGAACTTTTATTGTCGTTGGGATTTTGGGATCAGCTAAAATGAAATTGTACTGGTAGGTAACACTACTAAGTACAACATAATACAATAATTTCCCGTTTTCCCGTTTCCCTACACATTATCTATCATATTAAACTTCCTGAAGCTTACAATGATGACAATTACATTATATTATAGGTATAATACATAATAATAATAATACAATATAATACAAAATAATAAATTAAGATTAAAGATTTAACAATGTTTGGATTTAACAGTGAAATTAATGAACATAAGTAAAAATAACATTTAAAATTGTAGATTGATATAAATAAAACGTCAAAATGTCAAATTGTAAATACCTAAAAAATATAATAACATAAAATGTGCAAAAATCTATTTTAATACTTAAAAGATACATAAGAAAGAACACAACAAACCTTATGTATAGTAGTATAATAATAACTGTAAAAATTAAATATTGAGATACTTGAAGCATTAAGTTGTCAATGGGTTAATAAAATTGAGCTAGTAATCGTACCTAGTCAACAGTTAACTAATTATGCAGTCAGAATCTCAAAAGATATAGGTACAGGCACCTACCTAATTTTATTTACAGTATAGATAGTAATCTAGGCTTTTTCACAAGGTTTGATTTTATGAGTTTTTTAAACAAAATATCATTGGATGTTTACCTCCATGTTTACCTCTTCTGGTATTTTATAAAAATAATCTAATACTATTGCAAATAAAACTTTTCGACATTTTAGATGACGTAATTTGAATATAATTTTAACGTCAAATATCATGCTGGTGAATATCGGAACGAAGAGTAGAGTTCTGCAATATTTCCTAGCTTATGTTATGAGATATTTTGATAAATATAAACACTGGTAAGTAGTTTATTTGAGCTCCAGGAGTGATTAATGATTATATCCTTGGTGATACAGTCATTGCTGAATCATCACCCCGTGTGTCCGGTACCTCAGGCTCGGAGACATCAGGTGAGAGAGCGTGCGTATGACAACGTTCCAAAAGCGCGTCTGCAGTTTTGAACCCGACTGTACCTGCCTGCCAACTGCCGCAAGTTAGATAATAAGTCGGGAGGCTTATGAAGATAATTTTTGCTAAAACAAGCCGCACGACCGCTATCAGACGGAGAGCGCATTATTTTTGCATTTCAGTCACGTACGCCATTGTTACTGAAGCCCGTACGTGAGGCCCGTAAAGTGTTCTTAAATACGCTTCTTTTTTTTTATTGTTTCGCGGAAATTCAACATATTTTACACAGTTCAATGTACGATTTGTACGACGCAATTTCAGAATCTCGACGGAAACGTACCGTATGGTTTAATTAATCACGGACCGCGGCTGGCTGACGCGTGTTTGTGGTTTTGCATTGAGGTGAACGAAACGCTCGAACGAAACAATTGAATTGGTACTGCGCTATTAAAATACTTAATAGGGTATGAGGGGCAATCGCAACGCCACAGTTTAGAGACGCCCTAAGCGATAATATTTGAAACCCAAAAATATAAAAACCGCCTTCAAAAATGTATGAAATAAAAAAAATAATAATAATAATTTAGCACCACCGCCTTCAACTCTAGGGTTCGATTTTTATTTTTGTATTTCCTACATTTTTAAAGGCGGTTTTAATATTTTTTTAAATAGTTTTTTTAGTAATTTTTATTTGCTATTAATGTACTCGGCGGAATCGCTCGGCCTTCGGCCTCGCGATTCCGCCTCGCTTTCCAATCCGATCTTGACCAAAAAAAAAATGGGACCACCTTGTCCTTGGAGCTAGACTGAACCGAACACAAAAAGAATCATCGAAATCGGTTCACAATTGGGGAAGATATTGCTGAACATACATAAAAAAAAAACATACAGCCGAACATAGAACCTCCTCCTTTTAGTGCTGCTAGCGCTTCGTATGTGTGTGTGTGTGCTAGTATCGACACTACACACAAAGAGGAGCAATCTGTGCCACCGCGCCCAGGGGCGCAGCCAGGATTTTGTTTCTTGGGGAGGCAGGCAAGATAAAACTAATAATGTGCTGCATCCCGACAATAGGGGTAAGCAGATTAATGCAGATGCCCCCCTACCTGCCCGTACTTGGCTACACCCTTCGCGCCACTTTCTATGTCGATGTTGAATAGCTTTAACTTTGTTTTTCAGACCCACCAGCACGACCGCCATGCATAGTGAGTGAGTCACTGGCCTGGCGAAAGGTGAACTCGTGTGAGAGCGAGATTGCGAGCGTGTGTGAAGCAAGAGAGAGCGAGATATAAAAAAACTTCACGCGAATTCAACTTCGACCGAATCTTATAGCACTGAAATGTAAATCTGTTGTTAGACATTGATGTTTAATTTTATAGATCGAACGTCGCGCGATTTAACCTGTACTACGTTTCGTCTTAACAAGTGTGCGTGCATTCACACACAGTATTGTGATACTCACACAAGCACACACTTACATCATATAGTCGTTTCATGTCCGTAAACGGCGGGCATCGGAGCGCGCCGCGCCTCCTGCCACGAGATACTTTCGTGTTTGCATTTTACACACCGCCATGCTGTCACGTGACGCGATCCCTACGACGTTACTGTCGCGTTCTCACTTACCTACAGATGATAAGAGTGAGCGAGAAAGTTGTCATCGCTCGCCCATCGGCGCGATTGTCGTATTTCCGCTCACTCTTATGATCAGTAGGCAAGTGGGAACGAGAACGCGATAGCTACGTCACACAAGTCAGCATGGCTTCTTAACACGTCATAACATGCTCAGGCGAAACAAACAACAACGTTTGTCACTGTTACTCTTGCATAAAACACAGCTTTACTCTTTCTCGTTCGCTCTTTATATTAATTACGTATACAAAAATCTGTTTAACATAAAATTTGAGAAAAAAACCAGCAAAATAAATACTTACTGATGGAAGGAGACGCCATTCTTTACGTAATTTCGATCTGAGCTGTTACAATACTTGTAACAGCAACCGGGCATGCTGAACACACGCACTTTTGCGCCACAGACTCGGTACAGTAAGACTTACGCTCAACACGCGCTGCACACGCCGTATGAAGCGGCTGTCCGTGAAATCTGCAATTTATGCAGTTCTCGTCGAGAACAAATTTTTTCGGGAGTAATGTATGGGATGGGCATATCTCAATGTTGTTAGAGAGCTAAATAAATACCAGCGTTGTAATTATCTATGCAGTCATGTTAACTCTATTCTCTACTTTTTATAAAAGTCTGAATGTATGTTTGAAGTAAACTCTGGAACTACCGAACAGATTTTGATGCGGTTTGCACTAAAGCAAAGATTAGTTCTTGAGGCTCACTGTAGGCTATATACCATCACGCTAAATAGCCTTAGGGCTGAGCAGTATCAAAGAAAGTATAGTATGGACGAGAGAGAGAGAGAGAGAGTGAATACAAGAGAAGCGATAGTTTATTATAATTTTTGCGTTTAAATCGCATTTGCTATTAAATCGAGTCAACCCGAGCGAAGCGCAAAAGCTAGTGCCAAATATAACACAACGCTGGCTGCCTGACGTGCCCAGCCTACTGCCATTTGATCATGGCCCCACCCGGTGTCCAATATCGACTACTTTGGTGCGTCGTCGTCGGTGGATTGCCTCGTTACGCACCATATCACGTATAGATATTCCCAGCATGGCTCGCTCTATTGCTCGCTGGGCAATTAAGTTTTATTTTTTTTTATGGAATCTGACACGGTTGGCTACATCACCTGCAACGTCCGTGATGTCAGCCCATAACACTGGGTGAACTAGGTGCCATGTCAGTGCTTCCCCCTTTGATCGTGCCGGCTACACTGAACTGGTCGGAAAACACAAACTATTTACATAGCCGTTTAGACCGACGTTTCATTCAGTGCGGTGGTACCAGCCCGGGCGGGTTAAACCCTACCACCAAGTAAGATTAGGAGGGAAGGGACCTACAGTTTTACGAGGAATCCGAACCTCGGTCAGCCTCCAACGGTCAGTGGTCACCCATCCAAGTACTGACCGCACCAGGCGTTGCTTAACATTCAATAGCGACAGTTGACTATCTGCACCACTGAGCTATCGAGGCTGACAAAGTAATGCACACCGAGCTTTAGAAAGAGACAATCCGGTTGTAGAGCGTCGTCTCTGTCGCACGTATGCTCGCACGTCTCTGTACGTCTAAAGCTCGACAAGCATTATTTGCCGCCGGGAACTGTACGTCATGACTGGGAGGACACTGGTCGCGTGGACATCTCAAGTACACATTGGATATATAATATTAATATATTAGCTACCACAGATTAATGAATGAATAGTATAGTTTAGTGTGTGTTGAGTGTGCATTAAGTGTGTCCTCTATCTCAAGGGGTTTCTCAGTGCAGGATTAAGATATTAGATTTTCAATGATACACTTGAGTTGTCCGACGAAGGTCTCTTGCTCGGGGCATCAGTACCCTAATCACGAGATTTAACCTACTACGCTACGCCGTGTTCTCCGCATCATTTTGTATGGAGAAACGGAGCAGCGCCTCCAGTGATAGATTTGCGAACTTCGTTTCTCCATACAAAATGATGCGGAAAACACGGCGGCGTAGCGTAGTTTTTTTTTTTAAGTGAAAACTTCTTTAGCGGCGCGGCGCTTGGCACTTTTTTAGGTGGGTAAAAAAATGTATAACTCGCGACATCGCGTCAGCGTCATTTTTAAAATGAAACCTTAAGTCATTGCATTAAGGGTTAAGTTAGAGTGGCACGGGATCTGCCGGCACTCCCGGAGTGCAACTGTTAAGTAGGGTTCGGTAACACGTTTATGTCTGTCCATTCTACTACGTTCTGCAAAATGAATGTAGGGTTCAGTAACAAATTTTTAGCGTAAATGAATGAATTTCGATTTTGGGGGGCTAAATTAGAAATAAAAAAAAATTTTTTTTCTAGTAACATATCAATGAAAAGGGCTATAAGGAATACTCTTTTAATATTTTTATTATAACTTAAAAATGCATAGGTAGTTTAATGAAAGAAACTATGAAATATGTACAGTGCGTAGTAATAAATTATTGTCAGCTTCGATAGCTCAGTGGTGCAGACAGTCAACTGTCGTTATTGATTAAGCAACGCTGGGCGCGGTCAGTCCTTGGATGGGTAACCGCTCGACCGTTGGAGGCTGACCGCGGTTCGGATTTCACGTAAAACTGTAGGTCCCTTCCCTTCTTACCTTACTAGGTGGTAGGGTTCAACCCACCCGGGTTGGTACCACCGCACTGAATGAATCGTCGGTCGAAACGGCTATGTAAATAGTTTGTGTTTTCCGTCCAGTTCAGTGTAGCCGGCACGACCGAAGGGAAGCACTGACATGGCACCTAGCTAACCCGGTGTTATGGGCTGACATCACGGATGTTGTAGGTGATGTAGCCAACCGTGTCAGTTTCCATAAAAAAAATGCACATCGGGCTTTAGAAAGAGACAATACGGTTGTAGAGCGTCGTCCCTGTCGCACAGAGACGAGCGAGTTAGTGCGACAGGGGCGACGCTCTACAACCGTATTGTCTCTTTCTAAAGCCCGATGTACATTATTTACTGCCAAGTATTGTACTAATAAATAAGTATAATTTTATTGTCATTAGTTGTTCCATGTCAGAAGACAAGAGCTTTAATAATTTATTTTTATGTAATCCGTTATGGTTGGCTGAGTCGCGAGAGGGACCAAAGCGCATGCTCCGTCCAGCCAATATCACCTCCGAGAAGGTATAGGTGCCATACCGGAGACTTCCCTGGATTGCTGGCTATACTGGACTAGAAGAGAACACAACCGAGGCTGCTATGGGGCCATCTTACATCCAGTACGATGGTAGCAACCCAGACGGCTACAATTTGGGCCTACCATCTCAACACGATCGTTAATCGATTCCACCAAATCGATTGTCATCGTTAATCTGGTGTTGTATAGCCTATATATTGATTGATATAGCTTGATCTATCTACCTACCGAATTTCATCCAAATCAGTTCAGCCGTTTAGGCGTGAAAGTGGAACAAACAAACAAACAAACATCAATACTTTCGCGTTTATAATATTACTAGCGTTTGCCCGCGACTTAGTCGGCGTGGATTTTAAAAAAAGAACAGAATTCGAAATTGACGTTTTTATCTGACGTTGATAGGCTTTTGTTTTTCTTGTCTTTTATATTCTCTCTCTCCCGTCCATACTATACTTTACTTGATACTGCTGAGCCCTAAGGCTATTTATCGTGATGGTATATAGCCTATATGTTATACTGATGTTTAAGCTATATCACTGTAAAGTCTCATCAAAATCCGTTCAGTAGTTTTTGCGTGAAAGAGGAACAAAGATCCATACATCCATACATCCTCACAAACTTTCCCGTTTATAATATTAGTAGGATAGTGGGAAATAATATTTACCGTATCAAAGATAATTTCCTCTGTCGTCGCAACCTCGTTATTGATATTTAGTCAGGAGCGTATTTTCCAACAACGGAGAAATAATTGGTAATCCGAATTGAATCCGAATTGATATACTTGTACTTAGGTATAATTTATTAGCTACAGGATAGAATCAACATTAGATAATATCTAATGTTGATTCTAAAAATAAATAAATTATATTATATTGTTATTTGATAGTGTATTTCCGGGCCAAGTCGCCCATGTCACCACTTCAATAGTATATTATTTAACGAATCTTGGCGCAATCGAGTGGTTTCTTTTCAGCCCAATTTATTGAGAGCATTATGTATGAGAGTTCGTTTGATTGCCAAAAAGAGAATAAAATTTATTGAAAACGAAGATGAAGGAATTAATATTAGAAAACCGGCCTAGTGCGATTCGGGCTCGCGCACCGAGGGTTCCGTACCACCATGTAATTGGTCGGTTTTTTATTACTTGTCGATAATTACTTGACCGTGTGGGGCCGGTACTTAAAAATAATATCCCCACTGCATATCCCCCCATGCATGTCGTAAAAGGCGACTAAGGGATAAGGACAAGATGCCGTGCTAAAGGGCGACAGGCTCGCCACCTCTCACCTTGGCACGGTACTTCCACCGAGTCTTGCAGCAGGTGGGTCTTCGTGCCTTACTTGCTGCTTGATCGATTTAATCTTGTTCGAATACTTTGCGAAGCGTGGTGGTCGGTGTTGTGCTGTAATTGACCAGAGTTCTTGCAGCAAAATACCGATGAATCTGCTTACCCCGATTGTCGGGATTCAGCGTGTGTGATATGTATGTATGTATGTATGTTGATTTAATTTAGAGCTTGCACTATAATCACACCAAGTTTGACGCTAGTATGCGTTATCGTTTTTAAGATAGAGCAAAAACAAAAAAACTTCGAAAAAATATAAATTTCGTGTATGTTATAGTTATAAATTATAATTCCCTTCATTTTTAAAATTTTTATTTTTTGTTTTTATTATTTGTTAAGATATCTGCCAATAATAAATAACACATTTCTGTGAAAATTTCAACCGGCTACCTATTGCGGTTGAAAAGATACAGTAGGCCGGACAGACACGGTGCCTTAGTAATGGGTTTCCGCGCCCGTTCGGTACGGAACCCTAAAAAACCAACTTGAAACCATCACTGTTGAAATTGATGGTCTGTCCGTCAAATACATATAAATCTAGAATTTTAGCAATAATTTGATTAGATAGACATTACTTAATTACTCGTAACATTCCCTTCCCTTCTTACCTTACTAGGTGGTAGGGTTCAACCCGCCCGGGTTGGTACCACCGCACTGAATGAATCGTCGGTCGAAACGGCTATGTAAATCGTTTGTGTTTTCCCTCCAGTTCAGTGTAGCCGACACGACCGAAGATAAGCACTGACATGACACCACTTTCACCATAGTGTTATGTAGCCAACCTTGTCAGTTTCCATAAAAAAAAAATACAATTTTTGAGAGGCTCTGAATGTATATGGGGCCTTGGTTGGTCCTCCTCCACAGCCTTATTAATAATTATTGTTAAATGTACTTCACCAGATCCCAGTGTCCATTATGAGATTATGAGAAATTTAATAAGAACACTTTTTTTTTTAATTTCCCGGGAAAACCTTCATATCATAAAAGAAAAGAAATGCGAAATCTAGGACGCCCCAGAACGCCCCGCCCCGCCACCGCCGTCGCGCCGCCGCGTCGCCGCCGCCGGCTCTCGTACAGAGAGCAAAGGAGCCCAACAAAAGGCTTTTGTGCGGCTCACGACAGCCATTCACACGCGACAACCATTGTTTCAGCTAAGTACCGTATCTGCCTTCAGAGTTCCGAGCTGCGGACCTTTCCTAGAAAACGCTATTAAATCATTTAGATATTGGAATAGTTCAGGTCACCTCGGTTTGACGGTATCGCGAATACTTTACCATCATGTATAAGATTGATTTGATGTTTGATGGAACGAGGAATATGTCCATCCTAAAAATATACAAACATAATTTTCGTTTAGTTATTTAAAGGAGTCGGGGGACCGCTAAGTCAATACCCGTGCACCTCTGAGTTTTTATGTTTTATTTACTTAGCGGTCCCCCGACTCCTTTGAGTAACTAAACGGAAATAATTTTTTTACTTTTTAAGCGGTCTATAAAAGTTAAATTTGTAATTTAACTTTTATTTCAAGCCTAAAAAAACCCCATCAAATTCGGTCCATCTTTTTTATTTATGGAAACTGACACGGATGGCTACATCACCTACAACATCCGTGATGTCAGCCCATAACACCGGGTGAACTTGGTGCCACGTCAGTGCTTCCCCCTTTGATCGTGCCGGCTACACTGAACTGGTCGGAAAACACAAACTATTTACATAGCCGTTTTGACCGACGTTTCATTCAGTGCGGTGGTAGCAACCCGGGCGGGTTAAACCCTACCACCAAGATTAGGAGGGTAGGGACCTACAGTTTTACGAGGAATCCGAACCTCGGTCAGCCTCCAACGGTCAGCGGTCACCCATCCAAGTACTGACCGCACCCAGCGTTGCTTAACATTCAATAGCGACAGTTGACTGTCTGCACCACTGAGCTATCGAGGCTAACGAATTACTCGGCACATAACACCTCCATCTACGGTAAAAAATGCATTTCTAAAAAAATGTTACATAGTACCTTCGTCCACTCACGTCTTCATATGTTTCATTGTTTATTTTATTGTATAATTTCATTTCATCCATAGGTAGGTGTAACCTACGCTTGGACATGTCGAAAATTCCGCCAATCTGACCACTTACCTATATCTGGTGAATAGTGCCATCGTCAATTTTGATACTTAATTATATTATCAAGTCAAATATAAAACTATCAGTATAAATCTAAAGATACAAAGTGTATCCAAATTGTCAATAAGTTCGTTAGTCGGAAAAACAGTAGTCAGACTCTTAGATAATCAATTAACATTAGGTTAATCCGCAACCGAAGGGAAGCACTGATGTGGCACCAAGTTCACCCGGTGTTATGGACTGGCATCACGGATGTTGTAGGTGATGTAGCCAACCGTGTCAGTTTCCATAAAAAAAAAAAATTAAAAAAATCGTTCGAGGTGATTTACTCCGGACTGCAAAGCTCAATAAAATACAACATAGCAAAAAAAATCATTGCAGTGGACTGCGGAGACACGTGTGCGAGCGACCGCGTGCAAGGTGAAAATGGCTACTGAACCCTCTGTGCGCGAACAACGTTCGCGCTTAATTTCCTCTCACACTTATCAGACACTGTCAGAAATCACATCAAGCTATTGGCATATATTCTGAAAACCAATTTCCCAGCATCTGTATCATTATGATAGTAATTTCCGCGGGGTTGTTTCCCTCGGGCGGTGTATTTTTAACGTCGCATCACCCCAGACGAAGTCTCGGGTGCTCGCTTGCCCCGCGTGGGCGTCCGCCCCGGCCGCCGCGCCGCGCCTCCCCCGCAGCCGCATACGACAAACAAACCAAAACACCGGTGACGGATCTAGGAAGTTTTGAGGGGGCGCTCATTATATCGTATGTGTTTTGAAGGACGAATGTATACGGAACAAGGCGCCGCCGCTTTCGCTGGTTGGAGTAGGATGCAATACAATCAATCAATTAAAAATTAGGTTTTTATTTTTGGCGTGATAACGTCTTATAAATTGATGAACACCTGCTGCACGCACGAAAACGTCACGTTCCATCTGAGCCTGTGTGTGCAAGCGAGAGCGCGTAACAAGCGATAGAGAGGCACAATCGACCCAAGCGGCAGTGTTGCCAAACGTACGGTAATTGCCGTATCGTACGGTAATCGCTAGAAAGAACGGAGGCTAGAAATCGACAAATGTACGGCGTACGGCAGCGATAGGGATGCCGTACGAAAAAATAGGGTAATTCTTATAGCTGTGTTTGTTTATGACGTTATCACGTAAAACTATCGTCCGTAAACCGACTTTACAGACAACCACTTACAAAGACACAGACAAAGACTTAACGGACGCTGCTCTATGGAACTAGCATCCCTTATTCCCTGCCACCCGTCCTACCTCCGCAGACTCGTCGCAGAGAGACTCAGCACCCCTTTGTTGTTGACATTGGGCTTTTGAGAACCCATCGGTTCTCTAAATCGTTTCTTTGTCGCACCGTGTGGAACGTTCTTCCGGCGAGTTTATTTCCTGAATCCTTTAACCTGGGTGTCTTCAAGCGTCGTATTAACGGGCTAGACAGCCTAGCAATAGTCCGCAAATCTGCTGGCATGGCACCTAACTGAGCGTGGTTTCGCGAGGAGAGGTGATTTTGGCTCTGTCGACTGCACCATTGGTCTCTCGGCACAGCCACCCATGCTGGTTTACATAAAAAAAACCATTTTTTTATTCCAAAACTACGGATCGAAACAAAAAAGTAAAAAGCTACGGATTTAGATATATATTCAACAAATAAATAAATTTTTTCCAAAGCCTTGATTTGGTCACGTTGCCTTAAATACGTTTTTATAACAAAATTCAGATGCATGTTCATGATTTATTTATATCCAGCGAAGTTAATCAAATCGTGTTTTCAAAAAGCTATCGATCTGTGCTGATAGATGAAGTTTTACATATTATATTAAAACTGAATCTGTCAGGTGAGATTGGTGGTACACTTCTTGAAATTCGAGTAAGACGCATCCTCACGTCACCTTAATGTAACATCGTCTGGAGCCCCAGCTGTAGGTAGAGTTAGGAAGTTACCTTAAGGTAGCGCTTTTACTTAAATGAAGCGGCGGCGGGTGCCCGAGTGGTGTGGGCGTCGGCTTCTCTCGCGAGAGGTTTGAGGTTCGAATCCGGTCGGCGTGTACCAATTGGTTTTTTCTGACGAAAAAAATTACGTGCATACCTACACTTGCTGCTTCACCGTTCGGAACCGGTGTGAAAACTGTAGGTCCCTTCCCCTCACCAGGTGGTAGGCTCAAATTGTAGCCTGGTGGTTGGTACCATCGTACTAGCTAGACGAACGACGGCCGCATTGCAACTTCGGCCGTGTTCTTCCTCAAGTCCAGTGTAGCCAGCAACCCAAAGGAAACTCTCCGATATGGCATCTTCTCGGAGGTGATAAGATGCCATATCTTCTCCGATATATCATCTTCTCGGTCGATGTGATGTGCTCTGGCCCCTCTGAATCATCCACCCATACCGGGTTTCATTCAAAAACAAATATTTTTTTATGGAAACTGAAACTGGAACTTGGTTGGCTCATCCATCAGTCATCAACTCATCACCTACAACATCCGTGATGTCAGCCCATAACACCTTGGTGAACATACATTGTATTGTATTGTAAATATTAATTGCACTGAAATAAAATATAGGCAAAAGGTAACACTTAATGCCTCTAGGCATTTTCTAATAGAATACCTTTGGGGTATGATAACTGCTAGGTGAGTGGCACTGAGCTTCCCTTCGGTCGTGCCGGCTACATAAAACTGGACGGAAAACACCAACTATTTACATAGCCGTTTCAACCGACCGTTCATTCAGTGCGGTGGTACCAACCCGGGCGGGTTAAACTACTACAGTTTTACGTGGAATCCGAACCACGGTCAGCCTTCAACGGTCGAGCGGTCACCCATCCATCCACTAACCGCTCCCAGATGTGCTTATGATCTGACCGACCGACCAGTCGACCTGCCGCACCACTGAGCCACCGAGGCTGGAAAATATTTAAACACACATATTGTGTCATACAATTTGTGGAAATATTCAGCATAAACCAAAACAGCCCAGATGAGAACTACAGTGCTGATTTTCAGGCAGCCCCAAGCTAAAGAATATTCTGCCCCTCTTTCTGGGAGTGCCCCCCTAAACTAAGTTTCCTAGGTCCTGCCTAAACCATCCCATTAGCAAGGAACACCTGTTTCTGTACTTTCTGTCCTCTTTGACCTTTCGCCGTCGGGCTGCGTGCGCCTGAGTTTTTTTTTTGCTCACAGAAATATTATGTTTTTACCTATACGCCTTTTTAATTTATTTCTCCTACTTACAAGTTTTCTCCGCCGGCAGCGAATTTGCGTAAAAATAACAACGGCTGGACGTATATGATGCTCGTGTTACAGGAAAAATATGAAAAAATAACAACGCCGCGGCCGTGATGTCACCAAACGCCGCGGTGATATAATTTCAGTATTATTCACAGTCGAGCATCTAAATACGATTTGTCTATTCGCACACTCGTAAATCTAAATTTCGCGACATCCGCTACAAAAAAATGTTCAGCACGCTATTAGGATTCCGTATTAATACGGAATCCTATTGCTAAGCCAACGTCGTCGTCTGTCTGTTTGTCTGTCCGTCCTTCGAGTGCTTTAATAGATACGTCGGTTGAAATTTTCACAGAATACTTGTGTTATTTTATTATAGCGGATGTGCCAACAAATAATAAAAAAAGCTAAAAGTAAAAAAAAATTGAGAGGGACCCTGTTAATTTTTTTACAAGAAACGTGCTAAGAGTTAGGGTTCCGTATTAATACGGAAACCTATTACTAAGCCTACGTGGTCTATCTGTCTGTCTGTCCGTCTATCCGAGTGCTGTATCTTTTGAACCGTAATAGACACGTCGTCGGTTGAAATTTTCACAGAACATGTGTTATTATGTCGGATGTGTCAACAAATAATTAAAAAAAGCTAAAAATAAAAAAACACTAAGATAAGTCCCCATACAAGACACGTGCTAAAAATAGATTAATCGTGCGACTGAATAATAGATGGCGCCATAGGTTTTTATGTATTGCATTGTTGAAAGACAAAAGTAGACGAATAAGGTTTTTTGGCAGATAAATTATAGCGGATGCACGGAACCCTCCGTGCGTGACTGAATCTGTGTACTTGACCGAATTTTTTCTTCTGTCTGTCCAGGGCGTACAAGATGATAAGAGGTAAATTTTATCTTCATAAAAACGCCAGTTATTTTTACCCGACTGCGCGAAGCAAAAAGGAGGGTAATATTTTTTTGAGTAGTCGTTTCATCCACCGCTTATGGTTCGTGGTGGCAACATTTTATGTAATTGGCTGAATCAAGTTTTTCTTGTTTTTGATATCTGTCTGAAAACAGGATATAATCTTGATAAATTCACATTATTTTAATAGTTACAGCAAATCTCAGATAGGTAATTGATTAATAAGAAAAAAGCGGCACAAAGAATTTTGAGTAATTAAAAAAAATATATTGGCTACCCTGGGGACAACCCCTTTTTTCCATACAAAACTGGGGACAAAATTGTCCCCTGGGTTCTAAAAATTTGGTTAATACATACATACATATCACACACGCTGAATCCCGATAATCGGGGTAAGCAGAGTAATCGGTGTTGTGCTGCAAGTGCTCTGGTCAATTACAGCACAACACCGACCACCACGTTTCGCAAAGTATTCGAACAAGATTAAATCGACCAAGCAGCAAGTAAGGCACGAAGACCCACCTGCTGCATGACTCGGTGGAAGTACCGTGCCAAGGTGAGAGGTGGCGAGCCTGTCGCCCTTTAGCACGGCATCTTGTCCTTATCCCTTAGTCGCCTTTTACGACATGCATGGGGAGAGATGCAGTGGGGATATTTTTTTTAAGTACCGGCCCCACACGGTACGGTATTTTATTTTAAATAGTTCTCTACTTTTATTTCAATTGCCTATCAGCCTAAGTATTTTATACTTATTGATTTTCAACTAAGTAATAAATTGTAATAAACTTTTTTTTTTTAATTTGACTTTGCAGCTGGTTTTTACGTTACAAGAAAAAAATGATCCACCCAATTACTATACACGCATTAAGCATTTCGAAAGTAGATATCATGCCTATGATGATGATAGATGAATGGGATGACGTAAGTAGGGCAAATGGCACGTTTATCGTATCTAGTTAGTTTTATTGAAGATAGATTACAGTCGATTAGCTGTTGCCTACGTCTAGCTGGTATCAAAATAATGTCTACTGAAAATAATAAAACTATGATAGAAAATTATAATCACCATCACCACATATTTCCTGCCAAGTATAGTGTCGGGTCCTTCAAGAGAATGGGCACCTGTCAGGCCGGCATAGGCATTCGCAAGCCCCGCGCACGGCCGAATGTCCGTGGGTGTCGTTAGACACCTTATGGGTCGCTCGGCGCCACATGTCGCGTTTTCTATAAAAAAAAACCTGGAATACAATACAATGAAAACTTCGGTATATCAAATTAAATCAAATAATTCAAACACAATAATGTTAAACAATAAATATAAAAAGATTAAAATAAATACCAAATTTATTAATTAAAATTAAAAAACGCATCTTCAGTCATACCTACATGAAATTGTCTACACTTAATAATACTCTAGTCAGCGCACCGTGGTTCGCTAAAAATGCTGAAATACACGACTACCTTGATGTGCCAACAATAAAAGAAGAACTCTGCCAACGTAACATCAGCTACAGCAAGCGCTTATCACATCACCCCAATAAACTTGCAGCAAGCCTGCTGAATACAACAGGCAATGTGAACAGACTAAAACGGACAGTCTTTCTCGAAATACCTAACTGAGGAAACTGAGGAAGCTGTACCTACTACCATATGGGGAGCCGCATTGATGGATGTGGCACCTTCACACATCACATCTAATAAAAGTCATCCGACTGATTGTAGATGAAAACTGAAAAAAAAAAACTTACTAATACTTACAAAAATAAAATAAAACAATAAAATTGTCTTTAATAAAAAATACAAATTATACCTAATACATAATAATTTATATACATTCATAATAATTTATATACATGCTAACATTTTCAATTTTATTATTATTTATCATATAAGATTTTTAATTTTACCAGCTCTACAATTTTACAAATTGCTCTACCTGATAATGGTAAAAAAGGCATGTTGTCCACAGGGAAGCATCATGGTACCTAGTTACTATAGGAATACGGTGTAATATGCGGAGTTCTATAAAAAAAAAAAAAATGGGCGACACACGAAACACGCCAAGTGCGAGTTGGACTCGCGCACCGAGGGTTCCGTATCATCAGCATCACTCAATATATTTGTAGGTATTATGTATGTACAAAAACAAATGTTTTTAAAAATCACGAACCGCCTAAATAAACACTACAGCAATGGTTTCACTGTGCGGCATTCGTGAAGTCGAAATATACAAAAACATATTCCTTATATGACATAACGACATATTTACAATTTTCGCATTTTATCTTTACTTGTGATGTGAGAGCTTGCTTCTTGTACCCTATAGGTTTTGATTTAATTTGAGTGAGTTTGCAATTATTATAATTTGCCTTATATAGCCGTATCTTTTGATTTTAATTATTTAGAATCTTCCATTTTCTATAGCTCGAAGGGATCGCAGACGTTAGTATTTCATATTAATTTCAATTTGATATCTTGACTCGTTACTGAGAAAAAGGTTCTTGACACACAAAACAAGCAATTTTTTTTAATATCATATAACTACAAGTTTAAAATTTTAACATTTTTTTCCTTTACTTGTGCTACGAGACCTTGCTTCTTACCAAATTTTATGATTCTAGGTTGACGGGAAATACCCTATAGGTTTTGATTTGATTGGAGTGAGTTTGCGAGTATGAAATCTGACATAGATGGCCGTATCTTTTGATTGCGTTAATTTAGAAGCTTCAATATTCTACATCTTAAAGAGATCGTAGATCTTAGTATTTCGTATTAATTTCAATTTATTATCTTGATCCGTTCCTGAGAAAAAGGGACCGTGGCATACAAAACAAAAAAAAAATATTTTTTTAATGTCACATAACTATAAATTTACAATTTTCGATTTTTTCCTTTACTTGTGCTGTGAGAACTTGCTTCTTGCCAAATTTCATTATTCTAGGTTAACGGGAAGTACCCTATAGGTTTTGATTTGATTTGCCGGTAGCATCTAGAAGCTTAATTTTTTTACACCTCCGAGGAAACGGAGACCTTAGTATTTGATATTAATTTCAACTTGATACCTCTACCCGTTCCTGAGAAAAAAGGTCTTAACAGACAGACAGACACCCAGCCAGACAGACAGACAGACAGACAGACAGACGGACAACAAAGTGATCCTATAAGGGTTCCGTTTTTTCCTCCTTTGAGGTACGGAACCCTAAAAACGGCCAAGTGCGAGTCGGACTCGCGCACTGAGGTTTGTGCACCACAAAAAAAAAAAAACACATTCACGGCGACCTCATTATGAATGCTTCTAGAGGCTGATGGACGGAGCAGGCCGGTTGCAAGGGGATGGCGAACGTCTGGAAGCACAGGAAGGAATGATACTGCAATTAAACTACATAACACGTTTTCACTGCCAGATTAGGTTGTACCAGAGTGCCAGAGTACCAGAGTAGTAAGAAAGATGATGAGAAGATAAAGATGATGACAGATGAAAGATGATTTATTTGACACAAAATTACATACATACTACACGCTGTATTCCGACAATCGGGGTAAGTAGAGTAATTGGAGTTGTGCTGCAGCTACTCTTGTACATTACAGCGCAACACCGACCACCACGTTTAGCAAAGTATTCGGACATGATAACTATCAAGCAGCAATGCACGAAGACCCACCCGCTGAATGGCTAGGTGGAAGGATCGTTCCAAGGTGAGAGGTGGCTAGTCTGTCACCCTTTAGCACGGCACCTTGTCCTTATCCTTTAGTCGCCTTTTAGGACATGCATGGGGATATTCTTTTTAAGTACCGGGCCCCACATAGTACGTCACACAATTACTGAATGGATTATATATATCTCATGTTACTTACAGACGATTTGTAGGGTCACTCAGTCTGTTCCAGAGGTACTATCATGGACGCTGCTCGGAGGAACTTGCTTCCCTTATTCCTTGCCATCCAACCTATCTTCGCAGCACTCGCCGCAGAGAAACTGAGCACCCCTTGTTGTTGACATTGGGCTTTTGAGAACCCATCGGTTCTCAAAATCGTTTCTTGGTCGCACCGCTAGGGTGTGGAACTGTCTCTCGGCGAGTGTTTTTCCCGAATCCTTTAACCTGAGTGTCTTCAAACGTATCAACGGGCTAGACAGCCTAGCAACAGTCTGCAAATCTGCTGGCATGGCACCTCAATGAGCGTGGTTTCGATTCGGTTTTTTTTGGCTCCGTCGACTGTACCATATTGGTCCCTCGACACAGCCACCCATGTTGGTTTACATAAAAAAATATGTACAATTTATAGACTGCTCGTTTTTTTAAATTTTAAATTTTTTATTGAAACTGACACGGTTGGCTACATCACCTACAACATCTGTGATGTCAGCCCATAACACCGGGTGAACTAGGCGCCATGTCAGTGCTTCCCTTCGGTCGTGCCGGCTACACTGAACTGGACGGAAAACAAACTATTTACATAGCCGTTTCGACCGACGTTTCATTCAATGCGGTGGTACCAACGCGGGCGGGTTGAACCCTACCATGATGATGTATGGAATGCTCGACGATGGTAGTTCTGTACTTTTCAACTCTATGTAGCTATCCATCTCGCTATCCATTTAGTTGCGCAATACTATAACCAATCAGTAGCGACCGAGATCTGATCGTAATTACTGAAGCCATTTGAAATGTTCGTCTGGACACCAATTCACTAGCCGCAGGAGAATCGAGTGCGATATTTCGAGAAAAATTACGTTTTATAAAAACCCGACTACGAAAAGCAAATGTAACAAGGTAATTTCATCTTAGAATGCTGTATACATAGATAGAAAATGCTTTAGTGGGGCTCCCTCTCTATGCAGATCTTTGTGAATATAATGCATGAAGCTTAGTGACTATCCCTTCGATCATCGATTGCGTAATTTGTATCTATGGCAGACTTTCCCAAAGCATGGTTCGCGCACTATTTCTAGATTGGGCTGATAATTGGCCTCCAGGAATAACACTTTTTCTCGATGTCCCTAGGTACAGAATGGCAGTTTATAATGCGCAGTCTTACAATAAATCGCAAACCGGCCGCTTTGGTAGCAAGGCGTGGTTAGGTGGTGAAATTGGCTGTGCCGAAGCACCTTTTGGCCACTTGATACTCGTTTTCATAAAAAAACCGGCCAAGTGCGAGTCGAACTCGCGCACCGAGGCGTTCCGTATCGCCATGTAATGGTCAGCGCCACTCACGCCATCTATGGCGTGTTATGAAATGCTTCATATTAGTTAAATGTCACGATTAGTTAAATGCTTCAAACTCTATTCGGCGGACGGTGCGCGCGCATACACTTTTTGATTTCTTCTATGGGAACCCATTGACTTATATATTATCTATCACTGTGGGAACTCCGGTGAATTTTTACTTTTTCTTATTTTTATTATTTGTTGTTATATCGGCCATAATAAATAACACATATTCTGTGAAAACTTCAACGGGCTCTACCTATTACGGTTCAAGAGATACAGCCCTCGGACAGACGGACGGACAGACAAAAAGACAGACAGACGGCGGGCGGCGTAGGCTTAGTAATAGGGTTCCGTACCGGATACGGAACCCGAAAAAAGGAAATACATTTTACTCGAAATACGATGGCTTTAGTGAATTGACGCGCAGCTCTTGCACATCGCGTTGTTCCCTTCCAAGTTGACGTGATGACGTCATCACTTCACGTAGGTGGCGGCGGAGGTTGATAGATAAGCGATATGTATCTACCTACGTGGGATCTCGGTTTAGGCACCGAATATACATACCTACTGTTCAGGGGGTTGCGTATCGTACCTACCTTTTGTTGACAGGAACATAATGAATGTGTAACGGACGTCAGGTGCTGGATTTCATGTGCCATTGACGAGAATCTCTTACATTTGTTTAAACCCTTTATAGGACGGCTAGAACAAAGTGGTCAGTTTACTGGCCACTTGCATTAAAGGTTACACTTCATACAAGTTTGGTCTAATTATGATCCTTATAGTAATAAGCAGTCGCCGATAGAGTACAGTGGCCAGTGTACTGGCCACCCGTAATTTGTTCGCCTGATTTTACTTGACGCTTATTTGAATAGAGGTGTACAGTCCACTGGCCACTGTACTCTATCGGCGACTGCTTATTACTATAAGGATCATAATTAGACCAAACTTGTATGAAGTGTGACCTTTAATGCAAGTGGCCAGTAAAGTGGCCACTTTGTTCTGCCATCCTATAAAGGGTTAAAGTCCCACTCCCTACTAACATACAAACGATACTGTATACTAACAATTCCAATGTTATAAAATATATATTAAAATTTATAAAATGTAATGACGTAAGACTGTAATTAATTATATATGTATAATGTTTTATTTATTTATTTTCATCTTCTTATTTACAACTAAGTATGTGTCTTGCATGCAAACTAGTAACTTCAAATCACCTTCAAATGCTTCGTTCCTTTCAAAATTATTTTGTTTTATTATATTATAAAAAGTAATCACAAATTTATACCGTGCAGCGCCGTCACTGGATACTGGCAGTAATAAACGAATTTCCTATTCGTTTGGTTGCCATTATTTAAATCAAAAAGAAGAAGAAGACGAGAATCTCAAGTTTTTTACCCGACTGCGTAAAGCGGAGGGTTATGTTTTTCGAGTGTATGTATGTATGCGTGTGTGTATTATGTATGTCTGTATGTGTACATACGTACATAAATACATAATTTTTTATTTTTTTTATTATCACACATAAGTATAACAAGATAGTACTAACTATTTAATGTCAGGTACTATGACAACCTGTAGATTTTACAACATAATGAATGACATTAGAAAAGATAAGAATTGTATTAGATACTAGCTTTTGCCCGCGGCTTCGCTCGCGTGAAATTAGTATTTAAAAAGAAGAAAGTAAGTAAGCCCGCTACCGTACCTTTATTTCAGCGCGGAACAATTCGATTTGTATGAGAGCCACAACTTAGCGTGACCGGAACTGAATTTTATATTAGCCTATCCTGTGTCCCGTATAATCAAATGTGCTTTTACTAAGTTTCATTGAATTCGGATGATCGGTTTAAGAGTTATGGAGGAACATACATACAGACCGCGCGCGAGCTCCGAGGAAGTTTAAGGAATGTTGACGTAATAACCTAGTGCAGTGATTTAGTCGATATTACGTTATCGATATTAATTTTCTCCCTGTTCTCATTGCTCGTGCTCGCAATTTCTTCTTCATCCATATTAAATGTCTATTTGTACACACAAAATGAAGTCCGGTAATAACTTAAAGAGTAACGAATTAACACGCGATTGACTGATACGCGCGCATATTGCGAATACGGCATCGATAAGCGTGCTCTCGCGTCAAGGCCAACACTCGGACTGGGAGCGCGCGGGGTGTGAAGCGACGGTCGGGAGGGGCGCACACCTGCCCGCTTCCCCAGCCCCCGATTCCTCGGAGCTCGCGCGCGGACAGTACAGAAAATATTTAAAACAAATTGTAAATTTAGTTTTAGTATCATATACATAGAGTCTACAGACGCATTATCTCATAAAACAAAATAACTTACTGCATGACCAATGACCATCCCTTACAGATTTATTATTAGTATTGATGATTATGTTTATGATTCTTCTCTTCGACATTCTGCGGGAGAACCACTGCGCTAAACAGGAGCTGAACCAGTCAAACACACCCTACACACACACACGCACACCCCCCCCCCCCCACACACACCCTCACACACACATCCTTAGTTACATTGTTAAGTTGTACTTACCTATAACAAAATTTTAAAAGGCAATAAATATATTTTGATTTGATTGATTGATTGATCAAAGTGTATGCCCATATTGCTCATTTAGGTAATTCATTTTATTATTGCACAAGCTGTGCCCGCGGCTCCGCCCGCTCTCATATTTCACTTCACTGCTAACCTCATAAGCTATTTAGCGTGATAGTAAGTAGCCTATAGTTGATGGGAGGAATCAAGCTATCCGTAGAATTTTGTTTTATTAAAATCGGTTCAGTGGTTCTCGAGTTATAAGCGGACAGACAGACACTCAGACAGACAGAAAGCAGACGTTGGATTTTATTATAGGTAAGGATAAGGATGCTTTCATCTACCCCTCCGACCCCCCCTGCTCGTTTAGCTCAGATATTTCTCATCAAATACCTGTTTTTATTACATTCAGGTCGCATAAGTAATGTGCAAGCCCGGGTAAACAAACCATTGTTTCTCGGTCTGTCAATCAGTCGGCCTTCCTGACAATAGTCGTGTTTAGTTAGTTGTATTGAGTATTGAATGCTGCACGCCACATCGCCTGATAAGTGACATCTCCCTCCCTGACCTAGTACCGGCTGCTCAGGGCAGCCATCTCTTCTCAACTATCAAGTAACGGGTTAAACGCAAACGAAGATGCCGTGCATAAGGGCGATAGGATAGCCACCTCTCACCTTGGCACGGTCCTTCCATCGAGTCATGCAGCAGCTGGGTCTTCGTGCCTCAGGCTGCGTCTGACTCGAATTTGAAGAAGTTTACTACCAATATTACTCACCTGACAGATTCAGTTTTAATATATATTATGTAATACTTCATCTATCAGCGCAGATCGATAGCTTTTTGAAAACACGATTTGATTAACTTCGCTAGATAGAAAAAAATCATGAACATGCCTCTGAATTTAGTTATAAAAACGTATTTAAGGCAACGTGACCAAATCAAGATTTTGGGAAAAATATATTTTATTTGTTGAATATATATCTAAATCCTTTTTACTTTTTTGTTTCGATCCGTAGTTTTGGAATAAAAAAATAAATACCTAATTTTTTATTGATTGTGTTGCATCCAAAGACATTAAACTCATCTCTTTGGTTGCATCCTACTCCAACCAGAGAAATCGCCGGCGGCGCGGCGCCTTGAAAGAGTACGGGTGAATAGTTTGCTGAATGTGGTGGTCGGTGTTTTGCTTTAATTTACAAGAGCACCTGCGGCACAACACCGACTACTCCGATTACTCCGATTGCCGGGATACAGCCGAGTGGTGTGTATGTATATACGTACGTACGTAACATCCACTTTTGAGACTGAACTAGATAATAATAACTGCAACACTTGCACGAATGCTGACAGTGAAATGCCCGCGTCACTCCTATCACAAACAAAGTGAAATTACGAGTATTGTTCAGCTACAAATAAAGCGTTTAATAATATGAAATATTTATTGAATGCTGGCGCGCGCGAGAGAACATTATAAACACCTGCCACATTATGTCGGTCGGACGGATCGGCGGCGACCGAGCATGACCGCTAGCTAAATTAAGAAGCAGACCAATTTTTAGGGTTCCGTATCCATCGTATGCGACCCTATTACTAAGCCTACGCCGTCAGTCTGTCTGTTTGTTTGTCTGCCTGTCTGTCCGTCTGTCCGAGGGCTGTATCTCTTGAACCGTAATAGAATAGAATAGAATATCCTTTATTGTACTTCAATATAAATTTTACAAAAGGCGGACTTATTACCTATGGCAATCTCTGCCAGTCAACCTTCTTAATTGAAAACATAATATAAAGGTAGCAACAAAAGAAGAAAAATGAAAGAAACTTAATACTAACGAAAGTTAATTAATAAAAGTATACAAGCAGACGCCAGGCATAATATATACAGTTACAGTAAGTAAATTACATAAAGTAAATATATTACATAAATATAGGGCATATTAACATACTAAATAAGAATACATAAACATATACTTATATATGTATTATGTACTAACAATAGATACTCGATAAATAAATTACATAAACTGCTTAGATATATCTATAAATTAATAAATAAAGTCACCTTATTCCTTGGAGATATAAGACGCTTTCAAGCGCTTTTTGAACGTGGCCAGAGATGGAGATGTTCTTATTTCTGGTGGGAGATTGTTCCACAGGCGCGCTGACATCACAGAAAATTATTCAGAATAGCTAGAAGAGCTGTGTGAAGGGATGAGAAGAAGGAGATTGTCAGCTGACCTTAGCGGTACACCATGCGAAGAGAGATAGGCAAACCTCTCTCAGAGGTAATAGGTAGCCTGTTGAAATTTTCACAGAATGTGTGTTATTTATTACTTATTACTTTATTACTTATTATGCCCAATATAAAAACAATTAATAAAGAAAAGAAAAAGTAAAAAATTCACGGCGTCCCCATACAAGAAACTAAAAAGTGTATGCGCACCATCTACCGAAAAGAGTTTTTTATTTTAACTAATACATAGATGGCGTGAGTGGCGATGACCATGATACGGCGATACGAAACGCTCGGTGCGCGAGTTCGACTCGCACTTGGCCGGTTTTTCAGTTCCATTCCACATTTAAATCGCTGGTCGCTGACAGTTCGGTCGGTGCAGCATTTTCAGTTAGCTATAAGGCGCCTCGCCTTTCCGCAAACATAAAAAGGACAAACCCCGACTATGAAAAACGAAGAAAAAAGGGCAAGTTGATTTTACACAGCAGTATAAAATGCTGTTGATGGGCGTTAAAATGCTGTAGAATTAGAATGAACAGAGAGGCCGACTAGAACATTTTATACTGCTGTGATCACCTGAACACTTAAGGGCGACAAGTCAGCCACCTCTCACCTATTCACGGTCCTTTCGCCGAGTCATGCAGCAGGTGGATCTTCATGCTTTACTTGCTTCTGATAGTTATCTTGTTGCTAAATGTGGTGGTCGGTGTTGTGCTGTAATATACAAGAGTACCTGGCGGCACAACACCGACTACTCTGTCTGTTTACCCCGATTGCCGCCGGGTGCAGCGTGTGGTAGGAATATAATAACATGGATATTAGGTACCACAGACAGACCTCGCCACAGCCTAATGCCGCGTACACATTGGTGTATCATGTAATGTATCATTGTAATGTAACGCACGAATTTGCCGTACACATTGCTGTAATGTAACACGTAATGTAACACAATTCCCATAGTCTGGACGTCTAGCGAGCCCGAGCCGAGCCTACATCGAGCACGATACGAGCATTACAAACCATGCTCGCAGCGATCCGTCGGTTGTCGGTTTTTTGACGAACACAAAGGGGCTCGCTCGCAGTGCGCTCGCTCGCAGTGCGCAGCGTGGACGGTTGTGTTTTCGACGAGCACGAGCACGAAGCGAGCGCGCAACTTGGCTTGGCCTTGGCAGTAAGTATTTTTATTTATTTCTTTGCTTCCACATAAAACATATATCAGTCAGTCAGCGTGTCTGCGTCCACTGCTGGACATACGCCTCTCCAATTTTCCTCCAGTCCTCCCGGACTTCAGCGGCGCGGAACCACTGTCTTCCGCCTACGTACTTGATGTCGTCGTCCCACCTGGCGGGTGGTCTTCCCACACTTCGTTTGCCTGTCCACGGCCGCCAGTGTTATTTGCTGAAATCTCATGTCTGCGAGCAGTTCTGCACCTGCTCTCCGTTTGTACAAATTTGTACACCACCACCACCGTCGACGTCGACGTTTTGTTTTTTGTTTTTTCATCAGTTGATGTATTTATCAAAAATGAAGCACAGACAATCGTCAGAGCGAGAAGTTGATCGTCGCCCTCCGTGTCGCTTCGCATCGCGTGTTCGCGGCAAACTGGTGGACACAGATGTTCGTGTTCGTTCGAGTCGAGGCTCGTAGTGAAGGCTCGCTTCGTGCTCGCGAGACGTCCACACTGATGAAATTTTACATTACATGGTACACAAGCTGTGCCCGCGGCTCCGCCCGCTCTCATATTTCACTTCACTGCTAACCTCATAAGCTATTTAGCGTGATAGTAAGTAGCCTATAGTTGATGGGAAGAATCAAGCTATCCGTAGAATTTTGTTTTATTAAAATCGGTTCAGTGGTTCTCGAGTTATAAGCGGACAGACAGACAGACACTCAGACAGAAAGCAGACGTTGGATTTTATTATAGGTAAGGATAAGGAAGGAATAAGGAATAAGGAATAAGGAAGGATAAGGAAAAAGGAAATAAGGAAAAAGGAAAAGGAAAAGGAAAGGAAGGAAGGATTACATGATACGTTACACCAATGTGTACCCGCCATAAGAACTTTTCCTTCGTCTGAGGTTAGGACATTCATTACCTTCTTCCTAAATTTGGTTATGTTTATATGCAGACGTTATTCTTGGTATCTTGGTCTGGATATAAACACGGTGTTGCAACTGCAACCCCAACCGTAAAACCGGTGATTCTGTACGTGAAATAGAAAAACTTTTGTTCTACGACTATTTTTATTTGCAGAAAAAAAAATTTTTGTCCATACATTTTGAGAATAGGTATTTAAAATTTGTATTGATCATGATGAAAATCATTAATTTTTCTTCAAAAAATGTTTTTTCTTCACAGAAGTTGTTTAGTTTCACATGAATAACCCCCTTTTTGTCAGTTAAAAATATTACGGGAGCAACTGCAATACCGTGTATAATGCTCATTGCGCATAAAAGTGAAAATAAGAGTATGTTTCTTTGCAGGTGGTGCACTGCACCACAGCTGCATCTGTCGCATCGCAGCGCAGGAAGCAAGCAAGGCGCGCGCGACGACTCACACACACAAGCACACACCCGTACGAGCACGCGACACGCGCCCGGCTGATGCTCAGCTTTTCTCACCGCTTAGCTCACACACAGGTGGCCGCGCTCACACAGACACGCTTTATCTATTCAGGGCTCCGAGATGTGCGTGACCTTGGTATTGCGATTTGTGTGTGAGATCGAGCCGTGACGCGCGCGTCGCGACTCGCGGTATCTTATCCGCATCACATTCACTAGAGTTTGGCGATAATGAAGATTAGAGCGAACGTTAGCGCCATCTATGTGTTAACGTTGAATCTATAATTGGATACATTTTGGCATATTATGCGGTCTCATGTTGTGTTTTCGTAAGGTGTAATTTAAATTTAATAAAATTTTAAATAACTACCTATTTTTAGTTTTTTTGACGTGACGACGTCACGTCTTATAAATTGATGAACACACGAAAAAGTGTCACGTTCCATCTGAGCCTGTGTGTGCAAGCGAGAGCGCGTAACAAGCGATAGAGAGGCACAATCGGTATAGTCAAAGTTACCATGGAAACGTCTTATGAAGTAAAACTGTCAAGATCAGACAACAGAAGTTTATTAATGGCCAGTCACAACATGATTAATCTTTCTACTGGAAATAGAATTACTGATCTTTGCTCTATGTACTACGATTATTCCACGTCATCACGTAAAACTATTGTCCGTAAACCGACTTTACAGACAACCAATTTTTTTTTTCTTTTTGATTTGATTTTTTTTTTATTTTATTGAACTTTCCCAATAATTTATCTGACCACGTATAAATAAAATATAAAAATTCAGAGCTGCGCGGTCTCCCGACTCCTTTCAGTAATTAACGGAAAT
This sequence comes from Nematopogon swammerdamellus, assembly GCA_946902875.1. Taxonomy (NCBI): domain Eukaryota; kingdom Metazoa; phylum Arthropoda; class Insecta; order Lepidoptera; family Adelidae; genus Nematopogon; species Nematopogon swammerdamellus. The sequence goes on from OX336345.1 coordinate 20,365,237, forward strand.
TATTTTTGACGTTTTAAGGGTCGGGGGTTTTTTAATTAGTAATTTAAATTTTTACTATTATATTTTGTTGCCGGGAACTGTACACTATATTTGTTTGCGTCTTATTATGATTTTTTCTCTATCCATACCTACCTATCCAATCTTAATAAATAACACCTTGCCAAGCAACCTGCTTGCATGCACAAGCCACTTGTTACGCACACTTTTACAGGTCGACGACTGTACCTTGCCTTGATTGGACGAGTATCTCTACGATCAAATGCCTGCAAGTGTGCGTGCACGTTAGGGTTGCCAACCATACTTTATAATAAGGTGTTATATTAAATTTTTGGTCGTTATACTTTATACTTCTGCTTAACCATAATGTATTCAAAAATACACCGATACCAGTTTCCGGAACGAAACGCTCAAACATAAGTAATTTTCGAACGATTCAATAATTAGACAAATTCTATCTAGTGAAATATTCACTAGATTCAGCACAGGCAGTGTCCAGTCCTTTTTTTCTCTTCATAGCTATATGTAGTTATCTAGTCTAGGTGTTGTAGTACTTAAACTTGAAGTGAAAAATAAATCTTTCTTATTCTTAAATCAGAACTGAACGCATGTACCTATGTGTGCAGTTGTAATGCTAATAAGTATGAAAGTATCTTCTTTTCTTGAAATTCCATCGACTGGCATATCGTTCTAAGAGATTGAAAAGCCTATATCAAAACTATACCATAATTAATGGTTTCAAACTAAGTGAAATAAAATAAAAATAAAGTTAATTTTTTATAAAACCGGACTACGAAATTTTTTAGAAATAACAAGGAAAGTTTATCGAAAATGCTGTAGTCGGACGTGCTGTAGGATTCCAATACACAGGGAGCCCGAGTACAACATCCTCGATCAATTTTCCTTGTTATTTCTTTCTTGTTATTTTTCGTAGTCAGGTTTTACAAAATATTTATTACTCAGATTTTTTCTTTCAAGATTTTTTATTTTTATTTATTTTCTTTAGGTTATTTTACCTATAACATGTTGCCAGCCCTTGCGTACGGTAGTATGTATTGCACATGTATTGTATGTTCCCTGGCAGTGGCATGTTCCGCGAGTCCGCGACACGGACAAGGAGTAGGGGAAGTCGGGGCTGAAGGGACCCTGTAAAGTTTGATATTTTTTTTTCAACAAGACATCTATTGTAATATAGGAAATTACCTATACCTTGTCATAAATAAGGCAAATAGTGAAGTTGATGTTTTTTAATAAGATTATATTCACAGTCGCCACACACCAAAACCTGTTCCTGAAGGCATTCACCCACCCACACATCAATATGCGTAGATTTAATTTAAACAGCCCATTGAAGTAGGTAAATGCAATTTGCTCCGTTTTCTTCATCGGTGTCGCTGTCTCGAACTCTGTTGTTTTGCCGACTCACATTTCTTCACTTGGTTTTTTTTTGGCTTGTCTTCATTGATTTTTTTTTTTATGGAAACTGACATGGTTGGCTACATCACCTACAGCATCTGTGATGTGAGCCCATAACACCGGGTGAACTAGGTGCCATGTCAGTGCTTCCCTTCATTTCATGTCGGCTACACTGAACTGGACGGAAAACACGAACTATTTACATAGCCTTTTCGACCGACGTTTCGTTCAGTGCGGTGGTATCAACCCGGTCGGGATAAACCCTACCACCTAGTAAGGTAAGAAGGGACCGAACCGCCAACAATCCAACGGTCGAGCGGTCACCCATCCAAGTACTGACCGCGCTCAGCGGTGCTTAACAACAGTCGACTGACCGCACCACTGAGCTACCAAGGCTGACGAATTTCCTTATCCCTTACCCTTAGTCGACTTTTACGACATGCGACGGGGAGAGATGCAGTGGGGCTATTCTTTTTAACCGACTTCAAAAAAGGAGGAGGTTTGAGAGGTGATTCTTTTTGTGTTCGGTTCAGTCTAGCTCCAAGGTGGTCCCATTTTTTTTTGGTCAAGATCGGATTGGAAAGCGAGGCGGATTCGCGAGGCCGAAGGCCGAGCGATTCCGCCGAGTACATTAATAGCAAATAAAAATTACTAAAAAAACTGTGAAATAAAAAACTATTTAAAAAAATATAAAAACCGCATTAAAAAATGTATGAAATAAAAAAATAAAAAATCGAACCATAGAGTTGAAGGCGGTGGTGCTAAAGCAAACAAAAATAACCGACCGCCTTCAACTCTAGGGTTAGATTTTTTATTTTTTTATTTCATACATTTTTGAAGGCGGTTTTTATATTTTTTTAAATAGTTTATTTTTAAGCACCGGCCCCACACGGTACAAACTATCCTTACACAGATCGTTTTAAATATCGATCGAGTGACAGGCGACAGCTGACCGCAGTTGGGCTGCCAGTCAAATGCGAGCGGAAAGCGTTAGCAATATAAAACGTATGTCCATGTATCGATGTCTGAAAATCGTTTTGCGCATATTATATGCTGTTTTGCCACGCTTCCCCTACCTGCTGAATCGTCATGACATGACATGAGCATTGGAAATTGTTTGTTATTTATTGTATAATAGATAAGGTTAGCGATAAATTGTTCAGTTTTTGCGGATAAGCCTGATAAAATTCAAGCCAGATATATTTGTATTGTGTTATTGGCGAGTGATCTTTGCACCTGTTTTGTGTATGTAGGTATCTGCACAACCTCAATTACTCAATTATTTTATTTAACTAGCATATACTTACGTGTATTATTAATAAATAATAATACATACATATGTATACATACAAAACACACACGCTGAATCCCGACAATCGGAGTAAGCAGAGTAATCGGTGTTGTGCTGCAAGAACTCTGGTAAATTACAGCACAACACCGACCACCACGTTTCGCAAAGTATTCAAACAAGATTCAATCGATCAAGCAGCAAGTAAGGCACGAAGAGCCACCTGCTGCATGACTCGGTGGAAGTACCGTGCGTGCCAAGGTGAGAGGTGGCGAGCCTGTTGCCCTCTAGCACGGCATCTTGTCCTTATCCCTTAGTCGCCTTTTAGGACATGCATGGGGAGAGAAACAGTGGGGCTATTCTTTTCAAGTACCGGCCCCACACGGTACTTATTAATAAGTATTCTTAATATTATTTTATCTTCAATTCTCACGTTCAACTCTTTTGCTCCTATTAACCTACTTACATTCCGCTATATTAATCGAATCTCAAACATCCAAACGTTGACTGTGAGAAATCTCTGCAAGGGATAAGTCCGCCTTTGCAACTTATGTAAATGTTCTAATGTGCTTGTTACTTTTGAATGTTTCTTGTAGCAATAAAGCTAGGCTAGTTTCTAGCAAAGTATTTTTTTTTAAACTGACACGGTTGGCTACATCACCTACAACATCCGTGATGTCAGCCCATAACACCGGGTGAACTTGGTTCCACGTCATATACTACATTTTTTTTTTCTTTTTTTTTTTATGGAAACTGACACGGTTGGCTACATCACCTACAACGTCCGTGATGTCAGCCCATAACACCGGGTGAACTAGGTGCCATGTCAGTGCTTCCCCCTTTGATCGTGCCGGCTACACTGAACTGGTCGGAACCTAACTAATCGGAACTTCTTCATTCGGTCGTCATCCCTTCGGTCATTCATTATACTGAACTGGACGGAAACCACAAACTATTTACATAGCCGTTTCGACCGACATTTCATTCAGTGCGGTGGTACCAACCCGGGCGGGTTAAACCCTACCACCTAGTAATATAAGAAGGGAGTCATATCCCTTAGTCGCCTTTTACGACATACACGACATATACATACCTATGTGTGGAACATACCTTTGCAGTGCGACATAAGAATGATTTATAGAATTGTGCTGTTCGAAGAGCTCATCTGTCCACTACAAAGGGGTGTTCCGCGAGAGTATGGTGGGTTTGGCGAATGCGAACAGGGGGAGGACGGATGAGGGAAGCGAGTTCCTCAGAGCAGCGGCCACAGTAGTAGGTACCTACCGACAAAACAGACCCAATGATCCAACATAATTAGTATTTTCTCATTTTTCGACCATAGTGCCATTTTCCTAGGTAGCCTACGTTATGGTGTTTAGTACACATTTGAAAACAACTACCCCCCTCCCCCCACAATCTTACCCAGTGCGCCTTGGACCCCCCGTGGCGGTAGAAATACCAACTCTTAGTACGAGAGCAATTTAGCTCTTTCTAAAATTTATAATTCTTTAATTAAAAAGTTGCCCCAACCGTTCTCACAGCTAACGTCCTCGGCTTCGGTGTTCGGCAGATTATATTAGCGTAAAAATGCGGGTCGCCGCGCGTTCGCGATACGTGACCATACGCAATACGCAACGCAACGTGTGAGCTCGTCTTGCGACACCACCGCCTTCATCGATATTCGGTAACTGGCGCGACAAACTGGTTTAATCAGAGCCAAGCGGCACCTATGTCGTCGGGCTCGTTTTCCCCACCTTGCCTAGCGCCAGCCAGGGCCGTAGTCAAGATTGTGAGAATAGGTGCGCGATCACTTAGGTTTCAAGCACTGGTGTGGGCTTGCAGCTTGCTTGATTTTTTTTTATTGAAAGCGCGACACATGGCGCCGAGCCACCCATAAGGTGTCTAACGATTCGGCCGTATGCAGGGGTTGCGAATGCCATGTCGGCCTGACAGGTGCCCATTTACGCTTGGACCCGAGACTGTACTTGGGAGGAAATATATGAGCAGGGAGAGCGTTCCAGACTTTACCGGTTCTGTAGAGGAAAAGTCTGCAGAACCGATTGGTACGCAATTGATGCGGACATGTTTAGGGTTCCGTATTCATACGGAAATATTATTACTAAGCCTACACCGCCGTCTGTCTGTCTCTCTGTCAGGGCAAGGGGATAGGCTCAAATAATAGCCAACTGTGCTGTTACCACCGTGCTGGATGTAAGATGGCCGCATAGCAGCCTCCTCGGCTGTATTCTCCTCTAGTCCAGTATAGCCAGCAAATCAAAGGGAAGTTTCCGGTATGGTAGCTACCTTCTTGGAGGTGATATTTTCTGGGCGGAGCATGTGCTTTAACCACTCTGACTCAGCCACCCATACCGGAATACATATGAACAAAATAGTATGTCTGACCCACGTCTGACACGATCGGACGATCATATTGTATTTATCAATTTTCCTTCAGTCGTCCGAGAGCTCTGCTACGGCATACAATCTGACCTTAGTCTGGTCCCATAGAATGATCATTTTCTATTGAGCAATTTTCCTTCAGTCGAGTCGTCCGAGTGCTCTGCTACGGCATACAGTCTGACCCACGTCTGATCCGATTGGAAAACTATTTTCAGTTGAGAAATGTTCCCTCTGTCGTCCAGGTACAGATTACTTAATAGTCCAGGTAGATACTATATGTATGTATGCGGTTCGCGCAGGGAACGCTTGTGACCCCCTGAAATGGCTACTCAAACCATGTCTCCCTCTTGATACTACACTGTCGCTTGCCAGGGAGCGAGAATAGACGCGCTGGACATTCCGAGCAACACGATAATTAGCTCTGACAACATCATTATGAACACAATGACTGAATTTTTTTATTATTTTTTTATGGAAACTGACACGGTTGGCTACATCACCTACAACGTCCGTGATGTCAGCCCATAACACCGGGTGAACTAGGTGCCATGTCAGCGCTTCCCCCTTTGATCGTGCCGGCTACACTGAACTGGTCGGAAAACACAAACTATTTACATAGCCGTTTAGACCGACGTTTCATTCAGTGCGGTGGTGTGGGCGGTGGTAGCAACCCGGGCGGGTTAAACCCTACCACCAAGTAAGATTAGGAGGGAAGGGACCTACAGTTTTACGAGGAATCCGAACTTCGGTCAGCCTCCAACGGTCAGCGGTCACCCATCCAAGTACTGACCGCACCCAGCGTTGCTTAACATTCAATAGCGACAGTTGACTGTCTGTACCACTGAGCTAACGAGGCTGACAAAGGCTGAATGCTACAAATCTGATGTAACGTAAGTACCTAGGTTAGGTACTCTCATCATACTCGTAAGTACTGCGAAGACAACTTTCATTGTTTTTAATTTTTTATTGAAAGCGCGACATGTGGCGCCGGTCTACCCATAAGGTGTCTAACAACGCCCACGGATATTAGGTCGTATGCAGGTTTGAGAATGCTGTTCCGTCCTGGCAGGCGCCCATTCACGCCCCTCTTGAAGGACCCGAGGAACTATTAAGTAATCTGTGTTCTGAATCTGTACTTACTTGAAATTACATACATATTTAGTAGGCTGTACTGGTATGCGGTGTAGCGGGCGAATTTATGACAGAAAATGCAATCTCTTCCTGGCCACCTTGTACTGCGGCAGTTTCCTCAATCGAGCGAGATATAATATGTACTTTTTACTAGAGAGTGCATTCGGACATTGCGCCATGTTCCACCGAGTTGAAGCCATTCAGCTGCAGCTACCCTACTCACAATGTCAGGCATGACTGGCAGATAAACCTTTTGTCACTTTTTGTGCAATAAAGTATTTTTTTTTTATGGAAACTGACACGGTTGGCTACATCACCTACAACATCCGTGATGTTAGCCCATAACACCGGGTGAACTTGGTTCCACGTCAGTGCTTCCCTTCGGTCGTGCCGGCTACACTGAACTGGATGGAAAACACAAACTATTTACATAGCCGTTTCGACCGACCTTTCATTCAGTGCGGTGGTACCACCAACCAACCAACCCGGGCGGGTTAAACCCTACCACCTAGTAATATAAGAAGGGAATCATATCCCTTAGTCGCCTTTTACGACATACACGGGGAGAGATGCAGTGGGGCTATTCTTTTAAAGTACCGGCCCCACACGGTACGAAATACAGTAGTACAGTATATTTTCATTTTCATTTCATTTCAACTCCACTTCCCCTCTCCCGCTCGCTCTCCGTACCTGCTCTAGCGCTCGTCTCTTTGCGCTGCGCCATGCCACCCCGCTTCCTTGCCTCATACCTCTGTTGTTTCTTTGTAATAAACTTATACTAATTGTGTTTGATTTGACTTGATATAATATGAAGTATCAAAATTGACGATGACACTACACAGATACACCACATAAAGGTAATTTAATAGCCAGAGTGATCAGATTCTTGAGTATTCATGTTTATGCTGTAAATATTAATGTTCTTGTGAGCGAAAGTATGGGTTAATTATTTTCAGTTACTTAATATAATACTTATAAGGTAATAACAAAACATTTTGACTTGCGAAGTTTGTTTGTCAGTTCTTCTTCGCATTGAATTTAAAACTGGCGGAATTTTCGCCAAGTCCAAGCGTAGGGTACCTGCCTATGAATGAAATTAACAATAAACAATAAACAATTTGCGACTTGATTTCTTTGAAACTATCTCCGTAGCGCATCCTCTAGCTGAGTACTTAATAGTTTGCGCACTTTGTTTTTCTTTACCGTTGTTGGTCTGTCGGTACCGTGTGGGTGGATCAGATACTCAAAAGAATAACCCTACTGCAGCGGTTCTCAAACTTATTTGGTGACGGAACCCTTTTGGAAAGCGAAATATTTGACGGAGCCCTAAGATAAACAAAAATTAGTTTTTTGCATTCTGTATTACTAATCATATTACAATGCAACAGTTACTTGCATAATATCAATCAATCAATACTAATAATAAATCTGTAAGGGATGGTCATGGAGTAAGTTACTTTGTTTTAGGAAATATTGAGTTTGTAGCCTCTATGTATGATACTAAAGCTAAATTGACGATTTTTAGAAATCTGTTCTGTATGTATGTATGTATGTATGTATGTTCCTCCATAACTCTTAAAGCCATCATCCGAATTAGATGAAACTTAGTACAAACCAATTTTACTATACGGGACACAGGATAGGCTTACTAAAATTCACTTCCGGCTACGCTAAGATGTGGCTCCCATACAAATCGAATTGTTCCAAACGCCGAAATATAGGGCGGCGCGGCGCGGCGGGGGTTAGTAGCGCGGCTGCTGGCGAAGACTGGCGGCGCGGCGGCGGCGGAGCGCGGTGTGTGTATGCATTGTCTTGAGCAGAGTTTCTTATTTAATTCGATTCATAATATTTATTATGTAGGTTAACTTCGTTAGGTACCTATCTATTTGATTAATTTTAGGTGCAAACCTATCGGCTGCTCCAGAGCGAAACACTGTATTAACCAAAATGCTAAATTGTTCAGGAGAGCGAAAATAGTGGAAAATTGAAATATAACAATTTCTGTTCTATTTAAAGGAAAAGTAAATATGCAGTTAATTTGAAAAACATTTGCGTTCGTCTTCCTGAACATCTTTGTAGTGATATGTACCATATGTTTTTATTGTTATAACTATCTTTTGCCCGCGGCTTCGCTCGCGTGAAATGCGTATTTCAAAGGAAGAAAGTAAGTAACTAAGGGCGAGCTGGGTTCAGGTAAACGATAAACCGTCTCGAAGAAAGTGAGTAACTTTTTGAGGCCGAAGGCGGAGTTGCTTTCAGGAAGACGATACACCTTTTCGAAGAGAGTAAGTAACTATGGGCGAGGCCGAAGGCCGAGCTGCGTTCAGGAAGAGGATAAGCTTTTCGAAGAAAGTAAGTATCTATGGGCGAGGCCGAAGGCCGAGCTGCGTTCAGGATGAGGGTAAACTTTTCGAAGACAGTAAGTAACTATGGGCGAGGCCGAAGGCCGAGCTGCGTTCAGGAAGAGGATAAACCATCTTTAAGAAAGTAAGTAACAAAGGGCGAGGCCGAAGGCCGAGCTGCGTTCAGGAAGAGGATAAGCTTTTCGAAGAAAGTAAGTAACTATGGGCGAGGCCGAAGGCCGAGCTGCGTTCAGGATGAGGGTAAACTTTTCGAAGAAAGTAAGCAAGAGAGGGCGAGGCCGAAGGCCGAGCTGCGTTCAGGAAAACGATAAACCTTCTCGAAGACAGTAAGTAACTATGGGCGAGGCCGAAGGCCGAGCTGCGTTCAGGAAGAGGATAACCTTTTCTAAGAAAGTAAGTAACAGAGGGCGAGGCCGAAGGCGGAGCTGCGTTCAGGAAGACGATAAACCTTTTCGAAGACAGTAAGTAACTATGGGGGAGGCCGAAGGCCGAGCTGCGTTCAGGAAGAGGATAAACCATCCCTAAGAAAGTAAGTAACAAAGGGCGAGGCCGAAGGCCGAGCTGCGTTCAGGAAGAGGATAACCTTTTCGAAGAATGTAAGTAACAGAGGGCGAGTCCGAAGGCCGAGCTGCGTTCAGGAAGACCATAAATCTTCTCGAAGAAAGTAACTTCTTTGTTACTTACTTTCTTCGAAAATGTTTATCCTCTTCCTGAACGCACCTCGGCCTTCGGCCACGCCCATAGTTACTTACTGTCTTCGAAAAGGTTTATCGCCTTCCTGAACGCAGTTCGGCCTTCGGCCTCGCCCTCTGTTACTTACTTTCTTCGAAAAGTTTACCCTCATCCTGAACGCAGCTCGGCCTTCGGCCTCGCCCATAGTTACTTACTGTCTTCGAAAAGGTTTATCGTCTTCCTGAACGCAGCTCGGCCTTCGGCCTCGCCCTCTGTTACTTTCTTCGAAAAGATTATCCTCTTCCTGAACGCAGCTCGGCCTTCGGCCTCGCCCATTGTTACTTACTGTCTTCGAAAAGGTTTATCGTTTTCCTGAACGCAGCTCGGCCTTCGGCCTCGCCCTCTGTTACTTACTTTCTTCGAAAAGTTTACCCTCATCGTGAACGCAGCTCGGCCTTCGGCCTCGCCCATAGTTACTTACTTTCTTCGAAAAGGTTACCCTCTTCCTGAACGCAGCTCGGCCTTCGGCCTCGCCCTTTGTTACTTACTTTCTTAAAGATGGTTTATCCTCTTCCTGAACGCAGCTCGGCCTTCGGCCTCGCCCATAGTTACTTACTGTCTTCAAAAAGGTTTATCGTCTTCCTGAAAGCAACTCCGCCTTCGGCCTCAAAAAGTTACTCACTTTCTTCGAGACGGTTTATCGTTTACCTGAACCCAGCTCGCCCTTAGTTACTTACTTTCTTCCTTTGAAATACGCATTTCACGCGAGCGAAGCCGCGGGCAAAAGCTAGTTATTATAATAAAAGAAAAACAATAATATAAATATATAAAACAACAATAAATAAATAATATAATATGGATCTAGCTGAATCGAGCCAGAGAGGAGAGGTGAGGTGTATTTTTATTTTCTCGTATTCTCGCGGAGCCCCCACAGAGGCTCCGCGGAGCCCTAGGACTCCGCGGAGCACACTTTGAGTATGGCTGCCCTACTGCATCTATCACCGTGCTTGTCGTAAAAAGTCGACTATGGGATGAGAACAAGATGCCGTAAAAGTAAAGTAAAAATAATGGTTAAAAATAACAGCCTTGATTTTTAACTTCTTTTGCCATATGCACCATAATAATAATAAATAACACCTAATAATAATACCTTGTGAAGGCAGAAAAAGACAAGATGTTAAAATACATCGATCTGTCTCACGAGGTTACCGACATGTGGCCCGTGGACTCGACGATCGTTGTGCCCATAGTCGTGTCTGCGCATGGGCTGATAGCGAAGAGCCTCGACCATCATCTCAAGAGGCTCTCGCTAGAGCCACTTGCTTGGATCAAGGGTCAGATGCAGAAGACGGTCTTGCTCGACACCGCTCGAATTGTCCGGAGGTTTCTCTCTCTCGGGTCCGACCATCGGTAGCCTGGGTTCGCCCCGCCGCCGGTGGTGGAAATTCCATTTTGTTATTTTGTATTAATTTTAGATTTAGGTTTTATTTGTAAAATTAATATAAAAAAAGAAAAAATGTGTAAATAAACGAATAAATAACACATACCTATTCTGTGAAATTGTAACCGGCTACTTATTGCGGTTTAAAAGATACAGCCCTCGGACGGAGACGGATAGTCAGACAGACATACAGGCGGCGCGGCGTAGGCTTAGTAATAGGTTCCATATGGAACAAAATAATAAAAACAACCGAGATTTTTTATATATATAGTTTTTAGTTATTAATTGTCATTGGTTTTTTTTTGCTGTCCAGTCCTTACATAATAGTCGGAGAGCTGAGGGACCAAAAATGCAACAGTTTTATAAAGGCTGATATTTTAATATTAGGTCATAAATAGGTTGAATATCAATAGCCCGCCGTCAGTCAGGCAGTTTTTGGGACAACTGGCGCGGGGGTGGTTCCGAACTTGTCAAAAAAACACGTACGTCGCAACTGTTTTATAAAATCTGAAAATTAGTCTGTGGATTGTAAGACAACTAACAAACTATGCGGACATAGTCAGTCTGCAGAATATTGGAACAGTACGCGTCAGCAGCCCGCTAAACCCGTAAAATTTTTTGAAAGTGTTTTATAAAATCTAAAAAAAATTGTGCAAGTAGTTCTTAGTACCTAAAACAAGACTAACATAGTCAGCCCAAAGTTTTATGGAACATACGCCGTCAGCAGTCAATAGAAGGGCGCCGCGCGCGCTTAATTTATATAAGGTCTTTCATTAGTAGGTAACTTTACGCTAAGGGGTGTATGTGTATCAGATACTGATCACGTTCCCATACCCATTTATTTACGATATGAAATACCTACCCATCCTTCTAAAATAATAGTTTATTGAACAAATTATTTCATAGCATGGGTAGGTATTTGATATCGTAAAAAAAAAATGGGTATGGGAACGTGATCAGTATCTGATACACATACACCCCTCAGCGTAAAGCTACCTACTATGACAGACCTTATATAAATTAAGCGCGCGGGGCGCCCTTCTATTGACTGCTGACGGCGTATGTTCCATAAAACTTTGGGCTGACTATGTTAGTCTTGTTATAGGTAAGCTAAGAACTACTTGCACAAATTTTTTTAGATTTTATAAAACACTTTCAAAATTTTTTACGGGTTTAGCGGGCTGCTGACGCGTACTGTTCCAATATTCTGCAGACTGACTATGTCCGCATAGTTTGTTAGTTGTCTTACTATCCACAGACTAATTTTCACATTTTATAAAACAGTTGCGATGTACGTGTTTTTTTAACAAGTTCGGAACCACCCCCGCGCCAGTTGTCCCAAAAACTGCCTGACTGACGGCAGGCTATTGGTATTCAACCTATTTATGACCTAATCTTAAAATATCAGCCTATAAAAAACTGTTGCATTTTTGGTCCCTCAGCTCTTGGACTATAAAACAGCTTTAAGAATTTGAATCTTCACGAGGACTGGTGTTTATAACGACGCTACGTTTCATTTCCCGAACATCTGCAACAAAACAAAAAAACTGCTAGCAAGAATCCGTCTTTTCCTCTTTAATTATCTGACCACAACGCTTATGCCAATGTTTTTATAGCAACTTGTTAGGGTTCAGTGGATTCCTGTCTTTACTTCCACCTTATAGCATTGCTGGCGGACCTAAGACGGCATGATAAGTAAGTAGGTACTGTGACAAAAAAAACTGGAAATTGAGTAAGCACAGCACTGGGCAAAAGATGGCCGCACAGCAGCATCTCCTTATTTTTTTATTTTTTTTTTAATGCTGGCTGGGTAGGAGGGGCCAAAGCACATGCTCCGACCATCCAAATTTCACCTCCGAGAAGCTAGGTGCCATACCGGAGACTTCCCTGGATTGCTGGCTATACTGGACTAGAGGAGAACACAACGAGCGAGGCTGCTATAAAACTGTAGACTAATATCTCTTCTGTGACTGTATGTACGCCCCTTGCCTTCTTACCTTACTAGTTGGTAGGGTTTAACCCGCCCGGCGTGGTACCACCGCACTGAATGAAAGGTCGGTTGAAATGGCTATATGTAAATAGTTCGTGTTTTCCGTCCAGTCATTGACATGGCATCTAGTTCACCAAGGTGTTTTGCGCTGACATCACGGATGTAGTAGAGTAGGTGATGTATCCAACCGTGTCAGTTTCCATAAAAATATAAACAAAAAAATCATTCAAGTCAAATCAAATCAAATCAAAATATGTTTATTGCCTTTTAAAAATTTTCCAAAAGGTACAACTTAACGCCGTAGGCGTTCTCCTCCAGCCAACCTTTGGGTTATCATGAATGAGTGTGGAGTGGCAGAGAACTAATAAGAATGATGTAGATAATTTCAACAAATTATACAATATAAATATAAATAAATAGATAAAAATATATAAATACATACAAATATACACGAATAAAATATACAGAGAAAACTAACATTAGACTCTAATCCATAAATAGCGAGTAATTTATCGTTCCAGAAAGTGAGACATTATACGCTTCGAGTCGAGACTGACTTAGTCTGCAACTAACACTAAGACTTTAATATGCGCTGCAGATATTTTATTCTCATAAATATGCTAACTACTCACAGATTGCGCGAAAACGGAAGAGACCACTTTTCATCAGCGAAAACTAAACTTAAAAAAAAAAACAATTGGCACAACAGACGAGCCATAATGAATTCTATAATAGCTAACCTTTGAGTTATTGAAAACTGACACGGTTTGCTACATCCGTGATGTCAGTCCATAACACCTTGGTAGACTAGGTGCCATGTCAGTGCTTCCCTTCGGCCATGCCGGCTACAGCGTACTTCATGGACAGGAGGAACTATTTAAATAGCCGTTTCAACCAACCCGGGCGGGTTAAACCCAGCTACCACCTAGTAAGGTAAGAAGGTGGAATCCGAACCGCGGTCAGCCTCCAACAACGGTCGAGCGGTCACCCGTCCATCCATCCACTAACCGCGCCCAGGTGTGCTTATGATTCAACTGACCACCGACGGACAGTCGACCGCACCACTGAGCTACCGAGGAGGCTGTTAAATAGACGACTTTAGACATAGATACTTTAGTCTGTCTACAAACCTACAAAGTACGCCGGACTGGCACCTCGGGGGTGAAATTGGCCGCGTCGGACACTGCGACCTCGAGCACAGTCGCCCAGTTCGGGTGCAAAAAAAAAAAACATGCGCCTGCGACTACATTTAGACTTGAGTATTCTGTGCTGAGTAAGGATAGCGAGTTGAAGAAGCATTATTCTCTCCTGTCCTGCCTGACGCCACGGCCGTGGGTAGACACAGTTAAGTAATACCGTAACGGATATAACAGTTTAAAAGTCATTCTTTGACCCGATAGCCGAGACGAGGCGACACGTAGCCGCGGCTGTGATCTCAAGATTTTTTTCAGCCTCGCGCAATAATGCTGTCATTTGAATCATAAGAGTTGAGTTCCAGAGTATAGATACACACGACTAAAGGGACACTCTAACTTGGCAAGTTGGCACCTAGTTCAACAAAGTGTTATGGATATCAAGGATGTTGTAGCGAACCGTGTCAGTTTGCCTCACGAGTCAGTAAGCCTTACTGACTCGTGGTTTGCCTATAACAAGAATAAAAAAATAAATACGCAGGTAGACACTTTAGAAAGAAGCGTCATGCCATAAGCGCATGCCCTCGATCGCATCATATGGAGTGCATAATGGCCGGAAAAGTGTGTATAATGAATGAACAATTATATTATAAGGAAATTTCCAATAGGGACGGCTTAGATTATTAATTGGTCTCCAGCGCGCGGAGACCAATTTAATAATCTAAGACGGACGCTCCGTAAATTATAGCTTGATACGCGTGACAGATGTCAGAGTGACATTTCTTTGTATGCGTGACAGATGTCAGTGTGACATTTCAACAAAGTATGCCGTTGTATTGCGTGCATTTTTGCATTTTACTGTAAAAAAATACGGAACTTCATGCGAGGTGTTCTCGATGACATCTGTCATGCGTATCAAGCTATATTTTACGGAGTAAAATGGAATAAAACAAGTTGTGTGTGACATATCAACGAAATTTTTGTTTTATTTGAAAGCTCTATCAATGACATTACGTGTGGAATGTGACATCGTTCAAATGGCCGCCGTTGGTTCGCTGTTCCAATTTTCGATCAGGCTGAATTTAAGCGATGGCACGCACGCGTTATGTTGACTTTGAGTGCACCGGTCGTTTGCGGCTTATTGACATAGACTTAAGGAAACCCCACAAGAAAAAGTCTAACGGGGTCAAATCGCAAACGTTGAATAGTCGACACGACTAGTAAAGACGGCCGTACCGTAAAATGGGCGCAACGCGCGCATCGTTGCCAAAAGAGAACCCATTTTTGATAATTTTTTTTTTATAGAAAGCGCGACATATGGCCCCGCGCCACCCATGAGGTGTTTAACGACGCCCATAGACATTCGGTGGTATTCGGGGGTTTCGAATGCCATGCCGGCCTGACAGGTGCCTATTCACGCCCCTCTTGAAGGACCCGAGACTGTACTTGGGGGGGGGGGGGGGGGGGGGGGGAATATGTGGGCAGGGAGAGCGTTCCAGAGTTTACCGGTTCTGTAGAGGAAAGATCTGCAGAACCGGTTAGTATGCAACCGCGGTAAGTCCAGCATGTAGGAATGCCCTGCCCGGTGCGCGCGGTGCGGTGGTGGAAAGGGGACGGCGGGTGATAATAAAGTTTTATCATTTGCACGTGTTGCTCGACACTGTAACTTTCCACGGTGATTTGTCTTTAGTGTCTGAAAAATAAAAAAAGAAGAAAAGAACAACAACAATTAACAGCAGATAAAACAACACGGCCGCTATGAACTGTCAAAATCTACCAGGTAGACGTGTTGTCCGAGCGCCGCAAGTGACACTTTAGAACCAGGGCAAACGCTCCGCCTGAAGACAGAATACGGTCTCTTTATTGCTTTCAACAGCAGATATGCCGTCCTACTTCCTCTTGTAATATTGTGAACGCTCAAGGTCTCGTGCCATTTGTAAACACCGAATGTCGTGTAGACCACGTATTTACCCCCCTTTTAAACATAATAATATCATCATTAATTTTAAATATCTGTTCCTCATAAAACTAGAGATGCACTAAGCATATTTTGAATTCTTTCATATAGATTCAATCAAAATCTGTTTTGACAATTGTATATTAATATGAAATAGCTGTGCCCGCGGCTCCGCCCGCTCTCATATTTCACTTCACTGCTAACCTCATAAGCCATTTAGCGTGATAGTAAGTAGCCTATAGTTGATGGGAAGAATTAAGCTATCCGTAGAATTTTGTTTTATTAAAATCGGTTCAGTGGTTCTCGAGTTATAAGCGGACAGACAGACATACACTCAGACACTCAGACACTCAGACAGAAAGCAGACGTTGGATTTTATTATAGGTAAGGAAGGATGACTTATGAATTTATTATGGTGGAATTAATAAATTTTGTAATGACTGAATTATTTTACGTCAATGCTAGATTATAATTTTTAATGTTTTGACACTTAAAATAATTGAATTGAATTCAATTAGTTATCCCAAGGCTATTCCACCACTCACGATATATTGTGTAAATTCTAACAAGGCTCGAACAACTGTGTCACCAACTCAATCGTACGAATTCCCAATGATTCTAACGACGACGACGACCATGACGGTACCTACTGGCTAAACGTAAAGTTAGCAAGAGCTGACGCTATAATGACTGTAGCGGCGAATGGTTTGGCCAGTACGGTAATCCTTGATGATATACCTAACCTCGGGTCACGACAAGCAGTGCTGTCTATAATATTTACAATAGCAATGATTCAACTTAAGCCAAAGCATTCATACCTCTAATTAATAGCATTCGCATGATTCGCAACAGACAAATATTTTACTTTCCTTCCTTTATAAGTACCTATGAACAGAATATAATATTTATTGATATATCTCATATTATATTGGTAATTTTTGTTGCATACGATCAAACCAAATTTGGAATTAGTCGTTGTAAAACTCAAATTAGTACGTAATTAACTATTATAATAAAACATTAAAATGTAATTGTCATTTAAAGAGATGCTGCACATGAATAAATATTATTTCTTTCATTAAATTATAATTACCTACTACTAAAATAAAATAGTTACTTAAAAGCTACTGCCAAACGTGAGAAGTAGTCTACGAACTGTTTAAAGTTACCTACGAAATTGGCCGTAAATATTGAACATTAACTTATTCTTTGAGGAATTCCTCTACCGAATATTACGCCTTCCCCCCACAAAAAAGCGTTTCAAAAGCAGGTTTTTTTTTTATGGAAACTGACACGGTTGGCTACGTCACCTACAACGTTCGTGATGTCAGCCCATAACACCGGGTGAACTAGGTGCCATGTCAGTGCTTCCCCCTTTGATCGTGCCGGCTACACTGAACTGGTCGGAAAACACAAACTATTTACATAGCCGTTTAGACCGACGTTTCATTCAGTGCGGTGGTACCAACCCGGGCGGGTTATACCTTACCACCAAGTAAGATTAGGAGGGAAGGGACCTACAGTTTTACGAGGAATCCGAACCTCGGTCAGCCTCCAACGGTCAGCGGTCACCCATCCAAGTACTGACCGCACCCAGCGTTGCTTAACATTCAATAGCGACAGTTGACTGTCTGCACCACTGAGCTATCGAGGCTGACAAATACCTGAGGCTGGCAGGTACCTCAAAACGCTTTTAGCGCATGCAACACAGCATGTAGGAACCGAACAGCATGGAAGTTGGAAACTTGTGCGGTAGCTGATCGCACGATTCGTGCCGTGCGTGTCACACCATGACTGCAGCAAGAACATTTGTTCTTGGACTGCAGCATGATGCCACAATATGTCGCACAGTGTTGCTTGGGTTTAGTGCTCTACATCGGACAGAAAACCTAAACCCCAAAAATTTGTGACCGTCGTGTGAACTGTGATCACGTAACTCGTCTCTGAATGTGGATGAAACGGGGCAAGGCGACACGTAACACAGACATTCCATTGGAATTACATCACAAATGTTTGCAAATGTTCACCTAGAAAACATGCCATGTTTATTAAACAAAATAACAGATGTACTAAAGGGAGATAGGCTAGCCACCTCTCACCTTGGCACGAAACTTCCACCGAGCCATGCAGCAAGTGGGTCTTCGTGCCTTACTTGCTGCTTGATAGTTATCTTTTCCTAATACATTGCTAAACGCGGTGGTCGGTGTTGAGCTGTGATGTTGTTCTTGAAGCACAACACCGATTACTCTGCTAACCCCGATTGTAGGAATGTATGTATGTTACCCAAAATCTTACACAGGGTAGGTTCACTTTCATCTGCATTTTATGAAGCATTCGTCGCAAATTCGATTACGATTTGCTCCTAATCGTCTGATCCTCGATACGATGTGCCAGATTTTATGCTTGACGAACGTCAAAATGTACTAAGTGACTCATTTATAACGCGAAGCTTATTCAGTGAAGTACCTAATAATGCTTCACGAGCAATGAGCGAGACGAGACAGGCAGAAGAATACGTGATTTATAACCCTGTACGTGTGATGACGACGAATTGGTCGGTTGAATGTTCATCTTTGTAGCTCGGTCGTGCTCACTCACGCCTTAGAAGCGTGTTCTAATTTATCGTCCCGTGTATGGTCCGTTGCGAGCGTTGACCCACCACCGGTAGCTTCAATTCTTGTCTCAGAAATTTTCCGACCGTCGCAATAGGGTGTAATTGGAAAAGTTGCACGCCTACTTGTACATTTCGCTACTGCCTCACCTTAAAGAGTAGGGAAAGTGATTCGTTAAAAGTTTAAAGTAAGCGCTTCTGCCATTGTTTACGGTTTACAGAAGATTACATTCGTCACCCTCTCATGACAACGTCGCGAAGGAGTCCTGACTTTGGTCCTTCGAGCTGAATGTCAAAAGTTTGAGTCACTCCCGTCTCATACCCATTCATCGCTTAGGAGTTCAAGGTGGCATTTAGGATCCCCATTGGATGGCATCGATCTATTTCGAAATTTGAAAATTCATACCAATAAAAAGTCGGACATTACGAAAAAAGTCCGGACGTTTTAGTCACAAAATGATCCCACGCGCTAATTGCGAAAATTCATTCAAATTTATTCATTAATTTTTTTTCCATTTAAGTAAAATATTCGGACAAATTAAAAAGCCAGACTAAGTCCGGACGGTAGGCCGAAAATCCGGAGATGTCCGGACAAATATGGACGGATGGTAACCCTACGCCAGAACCATAACACACCCACTTCTCAAAAGGGCTCGCTCTTCACTGCTTTGCTGAGCGAGAGAGGACTACGTCTCGTCGTCATCGTGAATAACATCGCTTTTGGCGTTAGTTTGACAGTGACAATTGAGTGGGACAATGTTCTGCTGTCAATTCGTGTGGGAACAATAATAATTAACTATTTATGGCAACAAAAGAAGAAATGAGAATGTTCTCAGTGGGCATTGTTCGCCGGCTCTCGCAGGTGGGGGCAAGGTGAAGCGTGCTGCGGTGTGTGGAGGTGGTGGGACGCAGGTGACGTCACCCGACGCGGCTGATAATGGAGTGTCACGCTAAAATACCGCGCAAACATCATTCCGTGACACGACCGGATGCCAGGGTTGCCAGTGAGGCCAAGAATTTTTGGCAGATTGAAGTTTCGGTCACCCCTTGCACAGCGTACAGTGAGCGAAACAATGGGGGCGAAAACATGCAGAGAGACTCAGCACTAGTGTTCCCAAATTTTTTTTCAAGCATGGCGGCGGGACAACCTCAAATATTAGAGGGAAAAAACGGGATTTCAAAATAAAAGCCGGGACATCAAGAATTCACAAATTATTTTATTGTTTTGCATTATATTTCGCTGAAGATTTAACTTGCTTAAGTATGTCTTTTTTTGTGTTAACATAATGGAAGAAATCAATACAGTTCAGACTTCAGCTTGCAATCGGGCAATACGGGCAGCCAATCTAAATGAAAACAAACCAACTGCCTCTGACTGAGCGAGCGAGACACATTGCACTGCATTTGGGGGGAAAATACGAATTAATAGAAAAAACTGGACACATGCCGTCCCGATCACTCTTCCTGTTTTAGCCAAAAAGCGGGACGCGCCGCTAAAACGGGACATCTCGCAACGCTACTCAGCAGTACCCTTTTGTTGTTGACATTGGGCTTTTGAGAACCCGTCGGTTCTGTAAATCGTTTCTTTGTCGCACCGCTAGAGTGAGGAACTGTCTTCCGGCTAATGTATTTCCTGAATCCTTTAATCTGGGTGTCTTCAAGCAGCCTAGCAACAGTCCTCAAATCTGCTGGCATGACACCTAACTGAGCGTGGTTCGCGAGGATCGGTGATTTTGGCTCTGTCGATTGCACCATTGGTCTCTCGGCACAGCCACCCACGCTGGTTTACATAAAAAAAATGCTTAAAGATCTTAAGTTAACAAACATACATTTTCTCGATTCGTTTCTATGATTTCTGCATTCATTTAATTAAGTAATAGTCCAAGTTCGTCATCTCTAGATCGACAAGGCAATGAGCAACGATATTACGTAAAAACTCAATCCAAATGTACCCAATTTTCTTTTCTGTTTCCGATTCGCCTTCAAATTGAATCGAGATACCTTTTCGTCATGCTAACGAGTCGTCAAACAACAGCCGCTGACGTCAAAAGCAGGTCAAAAGCTATCTCGCCGGTATCAGAGCCGAATATGTCGCACGCGGGCCAGCTTGTGACGCGCTATTGAATCAGCTGCTGTCAGTTTGGTCGATTGAGCTGGCACAGGTCGAGGGGGCCCGCTCGTTAAGCGACGGCACAACCAATTAGAATCGTTTAAACTCCCCGGCGAAACGATTGCTAGGTCAGATTGTGCGATATGGAGCAACCGGGGGAAAGGCAAGGTGTGAGATCAGCCTGAGCTGGTAAAAGTTCAACTGTCTTCAGTCGAAAATACTAAATGAATACCTATTTAATGGTTTATACTCCCAACTACTAGCTGAGCCTGTCGATTTGCTGGCACATATCCTATAAAAATCGTTAATTATGCCAGAAAACTTCAATAAAAACTCCATATGAAATTGATTTGGTATGACCATCGATAGGTATGACAATCACGGGCGCTGCTCTAAGGAACTAACTAGCATCCCTTATTCCATCTACAATTATTGCCATCGGTCATGCAGTGGTTCCATACCGCTGAAGGCCGGGAGAACTGGAGGAAAATTGGAGAGGCGTATGTCCAGCAGTGGACGCTTACACGCTGATTGACTGACTGACTGACTGACTCTCCTATCTCCGAAAATCCCGTCCCAGCACACTTTTTTTATTGATTAGTTTTGCTTTGAGAACCCAGCGTTTCTCAAAATCGTTCCTATGACTCACCGCTAGGATATGGAACAGTTTTCCGGCGAGTGTGTTTGCCGGATCCTTTAACCGTTGGTTTTCAAACTCAGCAACGGTTCGTAAATCTAGTGGCATAATATGACACCACACGAATTTGGCTCTGTCGACTGCACCATTGTTCCCTCGGCACAGCCACCCATGCTAGTTTCCACAAATAAGAGTAAGTAGCAAATTTTTACCCTTTTAGTTAGTCCAATGATGGCTCATTCATGATGTTCGAAGAAGGCCTGTGATCTGTTCAACTTTGTTTATTACCCTCTAATATTCTGAGAATCAAAAGTCTGGTGGAAGTGGAAGATTTTAATTTATATAAGCAACCGGTTTCGGTGGCTTACCTCATCGAGAGGTTGTGACCGCAGGACTATCTATGTAGGATATATATCTATCTATCTAGGTAGGTTTTTATCAGGATAGACACCTGCCTATCCTTTTAATTCATGAACGGTTTACCTTGTATAACACATAAGCTGTGCCCGCGGCTCCGCCCGCTCTCATATTTCACTTCACTGCTAACCTCATAAGCCATTTAGCGTGATAGTAAGTAGCCTATAGTTGATGGGAAGAATCAAGCTATCCGTAGAATTTTGTTTTATTAAAATCGGTTCAGTGGTTCTCGAGTTATAAGCGGACAGACAGACATAAACTCAGACACTCAGACACTCAGACACTCAGACACCCAGACAGAAAGCAGACGTTGGATTTTATTATATATATAATAAAAATTAGAAGATCCTACTCTAGAACGCCATCACCACCTGTCTGTCTATTTGCATATCATGCGTTTGTTTGTTAGTTACATTATTTGTTTACATACATACATATCACACACGCTGAATCCCGACAATCGGGGTAAGCAGAATAATCGGTGTTGTGCTACAAGAACTCTGGTAAATTACATCACAACACCGACCACCGCATTTCGCAAAGTATTCGGACAAGATATATATCAAGCAGCATGTAAGGCACGAAGGAAGACCCACCTGCTGCATGACCCGGTGGAAGTGCCGTGCCAAGGTGAGAGGTGGCGATCCTGTCGCCCTTTAGCACGGCATCATGCCCTTATCCCTTAGTCGCCTTTTACGACATGCACGGGGAGAGATGCAGTGGGGATATTATTTTTAAGTACCGGCCCCACACGGTACGTATGCATGTATTTAAATAAGCCATTTCAATTGTCAATGTGTCACCGCCGACACAAGGAAAGCACAGATATCATCTACCTTCAGCAGGAAAGGTGATGGAATGTTCTGAAATCGGATTTCTAGACAGTCTTATGTTAGGTTACATTAATCTGCGGATTACATAATATGGGAGCCAGCCCTGAAGTGGGGCGAGGCGGGTGCCAACCTGCTAATCACTCTGCCAACAATATACGTCGCGTCACGTGACGCTCCGGAGGAAAAGAGTGCCATATCCTGAATTACCACATAATATCACATTGTTGCTTGATCCACTCACATAGTTTTTCATTATAAAAAATAAATCAATCAAAATTGCTTCTTAAAAATCGTGCATTTGTCGCACCACCGCTAGGGTGTGGAACTGTCTTCCGCGGCTATTGCGTTTCCCGAATCCTTTAACCTCAGTGTCTTAAAGCGTCGTATCAATAAGCTAGACCAGGGGTCTCCAAACTATTTTATAGGCGGGCCGCATTGACTTATAAAAAAAATTGGCGGGCCAGAATCAAACGTATTTATTTTTAATAAATTGTAAACTCAAAATGTGTAGGTATTTTCCTTGAATACTTAATGTTTATTATAATAATGAGAAATGGTTTCTCCATTTTTTTAAAGTTAATTTTGAATATGTTTTTAATGTTAGGTTTTTAATATGTACAAAATTAGTTTTAAGCAAATCATCAATCAATACTATAAGTACTACTAATAATAAATCTGTAAGGGATGGTAAATTAACTTCCGGTTACGCTAAGATGTGGCTCTCACACAAACCGAATTGTTCCGCGCGCCGAAATAAAGGTACAGTAGCGGGCTTTAGCTATTATTAAAACAGACCGTAAATGTTCATCAGAGAGCCTTTTGCGGCGGCTCGTGGCGCTGCGCCGCCGCCAAGTGCGCCGCTATCCGACCGACCGAATAGCACTGGTGCCATTGGTGCTATGTTTACTCTAGTTAAGAGACTCTACCTAGAGTCTAGGTATGCAGCTCGCCCATGCACAATTTGGGATGAATTAAAAACAAATGTTTAGGCCATTAAAGGTGGTGCGGGCCGGATAAAGTGGCGACGTGGGCCGTATCCGGCCCGCGGGCCCTAGTTTGGAGACCCCTGGGCTAGACAGTCCGGCAACAGTCGGCAAATCTGCTGGCATGGCGCCTTTTTGAGCGTGGTGGTTTCGCGAGGAGAGTGGCTCTGTCGTCGAGTGAAACCAAACCCTCGGCACAGCCACCCATGTAGGTTTTCATAAAAAAAGCTTTTGCGGGTTTTATTTTTGGGAAATTTTGTGCTAGGAGCCTCACATACCTACTTAAATTTCAGGTTACCAAGGTCACAATATGCCATCTTGATAGCGTGTTTGAGCAACACAAAAGAAACCATCATTACTGGTAACGGTGTCCATTTACTTAGTGATCTCTGGCCCATGATGCCGACTAATTGAATGTAGTTTTGCAGAAAATCAATCAACCAACAACATTACCAAACCAAATTGATGTATTGAGTTCTGAAATTGTAGGGAAAAATATTATCTATATTTCTATGAGGGTCTTGTATTGAAACAATTTATGCTTCTCAAGATAATTTAACTTGAATGTACAATTTTCGTACTTTTCGTTATTTTTTGGAGATTTATTTAACACCTTTTCAAAGTAGTAAAATATAATATTTTTCGCTATGTTTGTTAATTAAAGATCAATATATAACATATATTTTTTACAGATTTTTTATCTTTACCAATAGCTCAATAATTTCGTTTAAAGTTGACCTTTTGAGTCTTATTCTCGCCTTAAGGTAGTTTATTAAATTCAGACAATCTAAAATTAAATCAGAGGAGCCAATAAGTAACTTTAGTCTAGACAATTAATTTGTTTGTAGTTATTTTTTTGTGCGGTGCTGCCCGGGAGATAACCAGTGAGGGGGAGGGGGGATAGAGGTAGAGGTAGTGGGGGCGGGGGTGGGAATAGGGGGAGAAAAAGCATTGTTTTTTCCAGATCGCAAAAACACCAATTATGAACTCAAATTATGATTTTATTTTTGTTGGTTGGTCATTTTCTGCATGACTACACTCAAATCCACCTTGCTCGTGTCGAAACTAGGTCTAGTAATATATGTATATTCGGTGGCTAGGTGCCGTCAGTGATTTCCTTTGGTCATTGGCTACAATAAATTGACGGGAACACAGACTATCTTTCATAGCCGCAACGACCGGTCTTCTTTCAGTGCGGCGGTACAAACCCGGGTCAATTATGCCACCACGAAAAGGAAAGGAATGTACAGTTTCACATGGCGTCCGAATCCTGGAGCAAGTCTTATGACCATTTTCACCGCATCCGGTCTCGTATAACAGTTATTGCCGGTTAAAATGATATTTCTCATAAGTTTGACAGGAGTTCAGCTAAGTACATTTTAGCAGAAGGCAAGGGCGTAGCCAGGTACGCCAGGGGGAGGGGCAGCCAGGAATGCGATTTTTTAGAAGAATTATCTTTTGCCATACGATTCTATACTCAAACTGAGGCCTAATAAAACTCCAAACAGTTACGGTTTAACTGATTATGCTATGATTATGATTATGGTTCTATATTATTAAATATCACATTTTATTATTCTATCTATAAACTAGTGTTGTAACGAATGCCTATTTTTCCACATTCGCGAATACGAATGCGAATACGAATATTCCAAAATGATATTCGCGAATACGAATACGAATGTTGAAAAATTTTATATGAAATTTTATATCCAAATGAAAAAACACTTAAATTTTCTATTATAAATGTAGATCTACCTACATTGAGTCCTAAATTATATGAATACGGACTTATTTTAATGTTTTTCTCTGTTTTTGATTACTTGACACTGCATTTTGAAAAAAAAAATTAAACGAAATTAGTGTGTTACAAAAGATTTATAATTTTATTAAATAATCAAACTTTAGGAGCGGCAAATTATACTTAAGGAATAACAGCTTAGCAGCTTTTTCGGGATTTAACTGGTTTCGATGGGGCTCATATATTAAGCCAGCACCGCTGAAAAGACGTTCACTCGGTACACTTCCAGCAGGTGCAGACAGGTACTGTCGGGCTATACGCCACACCTAACAATATTGTTGCGCCTCACTCTTTCATTAGTAAAACACGCGATAAATAAATATTCGATAAATATTCGGTATCTTACAACCGAATACGAATACGGATACGAATATTAAAAATGAACCGAATATTCGGAATTTCGAATGCGAATACGGATATTCGTTACAACCATACTATAAACATGTCGTACATGGCTGGTATGGAGGAGCAACAGATCAAACAGTCTTTTGTGCATTTATTTAAAAAAAAAATCGATAAAAAAATATTTTGGTAGAGCTCAATAGCTCCTTTATGTGTGTTTTTACAGAATTCACATCAAAAAATATTTAGTATTATTAAAAAAATATTGAATGTTGGCGACCGCGTCAAATCGTATTTTATTCCTAAGTTTTAAGGTTAAGATCGTGGAGTGATCTGATCACCTACGTTTGGGTATCCTTCTCTTATGGAATGGATCAAAGATCGCATCAAAGAGTAGTATGTTTGAAATTATTATTTAAAAAACACAGATTTATGAAATGGAAGGGAATCTTTTTTATTTTATCATCATAATCTACACGCCAAAATAAATATATTAGCAAAAAAAAAATCCTCTTTCTATGATTTTTTGTTTTCAAGACAAATTTTTTTTGCTAATTTCTCGAAACTAGGATTACGACACAAAATACTGTTTGATCAGTTGCTCGTCTAATTTTCGAACAATTCGACTTGGTCCTTCTATCCGAATAAATACTAGTAGGTAATTCACGGATACGAGTCAATAATCGCCGTGATTGTTCGAATACATTCGAAATGTCAAAATAATCGAATAAAATGTATATACTATACCCGGTTACTATACCCAGTAATAAATATCAGTTTTTATAGCATTCACATTATTAGTTTTCCCTTGTCTGCCTCGCAAGAACAAAATCCTGGCTACCACCCTTGGCAGAAGGTGGTGGAATCGGCCGTAATAGGAGTAAGGCAGGGCAGCGTTAGCGTGCCAGAGTTTCAGCGTCGCCATAGTCTCAAGCACTGATATTTAAATTAGAAAGACGCCGCTCCGCGCCGCCCCCGCCCGCCGGCTCCGCCGATGTCTTGGAGCGCTGGAGAAGTTAACCGAAGTAACTTATGCGCCAGGGACTTGTCAAGTTCCTGCACGCGGGCCCTCCTCGCTCCCAGGCGCTCTATTCCAAGTAGTGCACGCACAACTGTGGCGGTAGAAGACGCGAATGTGAACTGTCTGCGAGCAAACCACAAATCAGAGATTGACGAAGCGATTGTTGATGACCCAACAACAGTGTGTGGACGCGTTGTGTCGCTAAAATTACTACCAATCAACTTACAGCAATGCACACGGTGCTGTGGTCACCTACAGCCAATGAGAGCGAGCAAACGTGTCGACATACTTTGCCATACGGTTGCTTCCAGCATAATGCAGCGACACGGCTAATGCTTGATTGTACATGTAGCTATCAATTCTCTGATCTGTGATACAGAGTATATACATACATGTAGATAATACTGAATTTCGCGAAATGAGGAGCAACTGCAAAGATGGGATATAACTCCCTTCTTATATTACTAGGTGGTAGGGTTTAACCTGCCCTGATTGGTAACACCGCACTGAATGAAAGGTCGGTCGAAACTGCTATGTAAATAGTTTGTGTTTTCCGTCCAGTTCATTGTAGCCGGCCATGAACCAAGTTCACCTGGTGTTATGGGCTAACATCACGGATGTTGTAGATGATGTAGCCAACCGTGTCAGTTTCCATAAAAAGATAAATGTGATTTTGAAAATTTGAAGAGGTGTTTTTGTTTTGGTTTTGGATTCTCGCCTCCCCCATCTGACCTAAAATTCGACTAGTTGGCAGCAGAGTGAACATTGAACGCCAGTCCGTACACGTTGAATATTATTTTCAGTATTAATGTACTGAACCTAATCTCGATAAAAATAATTACCGTGTAATGTAGAGATGTAATGCACAAAGAAGTGCGGACAGCAACAACCGGAGTGGCTCTTTCATGAAGCTCAATGTTCATTATTTACTGCCGGGCACTGTGCTAACTCTATTCTATATGAATTCTATATCCATCTGTCCTCGGTATGATGTTGCTGTACGTCCCGAATCTGCGTGCAAGGAGTCACTTGCTGTTTGCGGAAAGTCCATAGCAGACGTTCCACTATGGCCAGACTCCAATGCAACGGGCGCTGGCCGCACTCATCCGTCTCACCGTCATGTTTCCAGATCTATACTTCTTCAACTGCAATACTAAAGTCTTTCAAAAGTACGCGGTGAGATACGTTGAGCTAACTATGAAAAAGCTTCTACATTGTTAAATTCTGGGGCTTGCTCTGTAGTAACAATATAATATATAAAGAAATAAATGAAATAAAAAATAAGTCAGTATTTTCATCATTGCTGGATATCAGTAATATTTGCAATAATATTTGTCGTGCACGAATTGCCTACGAACAGCAATATCGTTTGGCAAAAACCGTACGTTTGAATCTTTGTTAGTAATAAAAGTTGCGCGTAGATTGGAATCGACTTGCTTAGTTGCTACCGTCTTTGAAAGTTGTGCTCGTGCGTCGTCTTCTTGTGAATGAATATTTAACTTACCGAGCTTTCTTAGTTGGTAATTATAAGAGGGGTTTCTTTGTTATTCATTAACGCAGGCAAAGTATATCCTTGTCTAATGATGGATGTCGTTAATTAAAGTAAAAATATCAAAATAATTATTTAAATAAATAACACATTTTTGTGTAAACTAGGGGGTAAATTATTCTTTATAAAATAATCACAACACAACTCGTTTTGTCAGCATGTGTGCATTTGTTAGCCTCCTCGGTAGCTCAGTGGTGAGGTCGGTTGACTGTTGTTAAGCAACCCTGAGCGCGGTCAGTACTTGGATGGTTGACCGTCCGTCCTCTACCGTTAGAGGCTGACCGTGGTTCGCATTCTAGGTAAAACGTAGGTCCCTTTCCTTCTTACCTTACTAGGTGGTAGAGTTCATCCCGGCCGGGTTGGTACCACCGCACTGAGCGAAACGTCGGCCGAAACGGTTAGGTAAATAGTTCGTGTTTTCCGTCCAGTTCAGTGTAGCCGACATGAAACGAAGGGAAGCACTGACATGGCAACTAGTTCACCAATGTGTTATGGGCTGACATCACGGATGTTGTACGTGATGTAGACAACCGTGTCAGTTTCCATGAAATTAAAATTTAACTTGTAAAAATGCACGATTCACCACACAACTGTGTTGGTAGGTAGGTACCGGTTCGTTTTGCACATATCATTATGAGCTATAATCAGTCACTATTGTGGTTTTCCTTATTACTTGGCTCTGTTCGTTGCATTATCGCTGTTGCCCGGCCGCCGCCGCCGCCGGCCTGCGAGTAGGTGCCTATTCAACCACGACGTTAATAAAAAAAATTGGTTGTCTGTAAAGTTGGTTTACGGACGATAGTTTTACGTGATAACGTCATAAAGAAACACAGCTATAAGAATTACCGTATTTTTTCGTACGTTACCCCTATCGCTGCCGTACGCCGTATATTTGTCGATTTCTAGCCTCGATTACCGTACGATACGACCATTACCGTACGTTTGGCAACACTGCCGCTTGGGCCGATTGTGCCTCTCTATCGCTTGTTACGCGCTCTCGCTTGCACACACAGGCTCAGATGGAACGTGACACTTTTTCGTGCGTGCAGCCGGTGTTCATCAATTTATAATACGTTATCACGTCAAAAAAAGTTTACTCGTGTTTAGTTAGACGGGAAATGACTCCCTTCTTATATTACTAGGTGGTAGGGTTTAACCCGCCTGGGTTGGTACCACCGCACTGAATGAAATCGCTTCTACCAAACCAACAATCATTTGACACTAAATTCCGTTCATATTATACTTTCCTATACTTTCTTTGATACTGCTCAGTCCTAATTCTATTTCGCGTGATGGTATGTAGCCTATAGTGTACTTCAAGAACTATCTTTACATTGGTGCAAACCACATCAAAATCTGTTCAGTGGTTCCGGAGTTTACCTCAAACATATATACATACATACAAACAGACAGTCGTTCCCTTTTATAAAAAGTAGAAGAAGAAGATAGAGAAAAAGTAGAGATTAGTTTGTAGTTTATCTTAATACATTACTTAAAACATTGCCACAAACTATTCTTGTACATAATATATATACTTCTCCCACATCCCAAAGGTTAGTTAGAATAGAATGCCTCACGGCATTAAGCTGACCTATTGTGCATAATTTGTATTAATTGGTGTTAAAATAAAGAATATAAATAACCATATTTAAAAATTTGATTATAATTTACTTGCTTTTTCATACTGAAATATGTCAATTTTGAAAAATTTTATAATTAAAATTCTCAATTTTCAAGTGTATGCATACACGAAAACCATTTTAACTACTCACACTGCAAGATAAAGACGACACGATACACGCGTAATGGAAAATTTAAAAAAATCATAACTCCCAAAATTTTCACTTTTTTCAAACAATTCAAAAATCATCGACAATATAAAAATATAAAAGTTTTAAATATATATTTAGAAATATGTTTAAAAGCGCCCTTTTTAAACCCCCTAAAACGGCTATTTGAAGCGGTTTTTTGAGATTTTCTCAAAAAAAAAAAAATTATATTTTTTTTCACAATCTTCTAGCTCTCGTCGATACGCGTAATTTGAGACCCTAAATATTCACGTAACCTTAAAACTCTCGACACCAGGGCTAATTCGCACTTTTCTGGAAATCGGGGCCTATACTGAAGCGATCGAAAAGACATTTCCAATGTCAAAAGGGTTGGTACCACCGTACTGGATGTAAGATGGACGAAAAAAAAAACAGCTATGTGGCTAACTTCACACCTGTCTACCGGTTCGGTGTCTATACAGCCTTTTTGAAACCTCTATTCGTGTATCGACAGAGTCTGTTCAACTCTTAACATTATTTTCGTAAACTCGCAAATCATGCTCGCCAGGTTGGGAGGTTCGCAAAACCCGAATGTCGTTGCTCTCGGCCCACAAAAGCCTAGCAGAGAAGCTACACGGAGGTGGTGCCTCCCCGGAACCTGTGTACTACGCGATAACTGAGGACATGATGTCAAAGGTCGATGCTCTAAGTAGCTAGACGTCTGATTTTTGTGCAGAAATGGCGCGAGACAACCATCGATCACCTTTGAAGGGACGATCACCGATCGAGTTCGAGCATCGATCACCGCTTCAAAATCCAAATCATTTATTCAGTGACTACCTTTTGCCAGCGGCTTCGCTCGTGTGAAATTCGTATTTTTAGAGAAGAAAGTAAATAAGAAAGAAGGCCGAGCTACGTTCAGGTAAACAATAAACCTTCTCTATGAAAGTAAGTAACTAAGGGCGAGGCCCGATCAACGAATTAAATTATCGGGAAGTGGCATACAACGCACCAAATTGAGGCGCGCTATTGGTGAGCATTCAGCACCCTCTGCAATCGTTGTCTCTCCTTTATACGTATCAAATTGCCATTTAACCGTCTTACTCTATCGACGTTCACAGAGCGGAAACGTAACGTGATGTATGAGGCGCTCGCGCACTTACGCTGTTTTAAATATTGGAAATATATAGAAGAACTGCAATCGCACCTTTCTACCGGTAAAATGTATGACGAGGGCCCGTCCAGAAAGTAGAATGTCGTTGGGCCCGATACCGTACTTCTATTTCGGTTTGCGGAACAATTCGGTTTGTATGAGAGCCACATGCATATCTTACATGCATGACACCGGAACTGAATTTTTTCACCCATGCTGGTTTGATTAAAAAAAATCCTACATAATTTGTCAGCCTCGGTAGCTCAGTGGTGCGGTTGGTCGAATGTTGTTAAGCAACGCTGAGCGCGGTCAGTACTTGGATGGGCGACCGCTCGACCGTTGGAGGCTGACCATGGCTCGGATTCCACGTTAAACTGTAGGTCCCAGCTTCCCTTCTTTCTTACCTTACTAGGTGGTAGTAGGGTATATCCCGGTCGGGTTGATACCACCGCACTGAGCGAAACGTCGGTTGAAACGGCTATGTAAAAATAGTTCATGTTTTCCGTCCAGTTCAGTGTAGCCGACATGAAATGAAGGGAAGCACTGACATGGCACCTAGTACACCCGGTGTTATGGGCTGACATAAGGGATGTTCTAGGTGATGGAGCCAAACGTTTTTTTTTTTTTCATAAAAAAAAACGTGAATTATTCACCTTCGGAAGAATCAGTATTCACAAGAGCCACTTTACTTATTACTATCGCGGTCACGTTTTCCCGTTACATCTTAAATTCGCCACTTTCCCCCAACAACATCGACCATCAGTCAGGAAGTGTGGCTCAAGTTTACTCATAAATGTGGCAGATAGCTTGTAAGACGGACTATTCACGTCCCTGCAACCATGACCGACATTGGTGGTAGCAATGCCAGACGTACCATAAATGAATGTATTTATACCATAATTTCATGCTCACTGTCTCACTTGAGCTCGTACTTTGAAATAGAGAAGCAAAACCAAGTAGAGGTACCTAATATTATGACGATTAACGAATCATACGGAATGTGCATTTGTGTAAATGTAATAAATGGTTGTTCTTTATAGCGAAATAAATAGGTATCTAAATCTCAATCTGAAACTATTACAGCGGCTTGCCTTCGGTCGGTGCGATGCGATCTTTGTGAATAAATTAGGTAGGCAGAGTTTTATATTGTAAATAATACTGCTCTTGTGAACGGTAAAAAGTATGGGTTAAATAAGGTAAAAAATAACATTGTGCCTTGGGAAGTTAGTTTAGCAGATCTTCTTCTCATTGAAATCGAACTGGCGGATTTTTCGACTTTTCCAAGAGTAGATTACCTACCTATGGCGGAAATTATACAATAAACAACAGCAGCAGGCAATGAACTTATGGATTTTACCATTACCATATGGTACAGGGCATGAAAATATGGTATAAGTACCATAATTAATCTACGTCTGGGAACGTCACCCCGATATCGGCCCTGCTTGCAGAGACGTGAATAGGCCGCTTAAGTGGAGCGGCCCAACGGGTATCGATCTAAGCCAGTGACCTTGCCACCCGCCTCTGAGGTCGTGAGAATTTGGCGGCCACAGCCCCCTCACCCCTCGGAGCCCCCGCCCAGCGCCCCCCGGAGCCCCCGGCGACAAACAAAACAATAAATCATGCGAATGACGACCGAAATAGAGAGACAGATGACCCCATCGGATATGCGGCGGGGCGCAACCTTCACCCGCGAGACCCCAGGGGCTGCTCTGGGACTTTCACCACGGAGCATTTGAGTTGGTTAGAGGGGATAAGGAGGCGTGGTCGGCGCGCCGCAAGTTAATAAATTAAACTTTAAATTATAATATAATTGTGGGACCGGTACTTTAAAAGAATAGCCCCGCTGCATCTCTCCCGTGTATGCCGTAAAAGGCGACTAAGGGATATGACTCCCTTCTTATATTACTAGGTGGTAGGGTTTAACCCGCCCGGGTTGGTACCACCGCACTGAATGAAAGGTCGGTCGAAACGGCTATGTAAATAGTTTGTGTTTTCCGCCCAGTTCAGTGTAGCCGGCACGACAGAAGGGAAGCACTGACGTGGCACCAAGTTCACCTGGTGTTATGGGCTGACATCACGAATTTTGTAGGTGATGTAGCCAACCGTGTCAGTTTCTATAAAAAAAAAAGTTTCAGCTGCAGGAGAAACACGTCTGAGCAACGACATTCTACTTTCTGGACAGGCCCTCGTTATACATTTTAACGGTAGAAAGGTGCGATTGGAGTTCTTCTATATATTGCCAATATTTAAAACAGCGTAAGTGCGCGAGCGCCTCATACATCATCACGTTACGTTTCCGCTCTGTGAACGTCGATAGAGTAAGATGGTTAAATGAAAATTTGATACGTATAAGTGAGACAACGATTGGAGAGTGTGCTGAATGCTCACAAATAGCGCGCCTCAATTCGGTGCGTGCGTTGTATGCCACTTCCCGATAATTTTAATTCGTTGCGTCTGAGTCGATTACTTTTATCGTAGTACAGACTAAAACGTCGTAAGTAAAATGTTCATCGTGGTTTCAAGTTCAGTAGCTCGGCCGTTCCATCCGTTTCCCTTCCAGCTACTCATACATACCTATACATACATATCACACACGTTGAATCCCGACAATCGGGGTAAGCATATTGGTGTTGTACTGCAAGAACTCTGGTAATTTACAGCACAAAACCGACCACCATGTTTCGCAAAGTATTCGAACAAGATTCAATCGATCAAACAGCAAGTAAGGCACGAAGACCCACCTGCTGCATGACTCGGTGGAAGTACCGTGCCAAGGTGGGAGGTGGCGAACCTGTCGCCCTTTAGCACGGCATCTTGTCCTTATCCCTTAGTCGCCTTTTACGACATGCTTGGGGAGAGATGCAGTGGGGTTATTCTTTTAAAGTACCGGCCCCACACGGTACAATACTCCTCATACTACTCCTCATTTCGTAATGAATACTCTAGTAACTAACTACATAGAGTATTCATTACGAAATGAGATTACTAATAAAAAAATGTCTGAATTGTTCAGATAAAGAATTCCATTTTTCTCATTAATATTAGGTACGTACTTTGTTATTTTTAATTAGAAGTATCCCTAATAAAAATATTTTCGTATTTCTTTTCGTTTTATATACTTATTAAATGACATTTTAAATCTTGATTGCTAGTTATCATCATTCATTCATCATCTACCAAACGTACCGCGACAGATATATATTGTTTTAAACGGACCCCCAATGAAACTAATTGGTGAACCCTGCTCTAGTTTTCATTTTGATATTATACGACGATTTGTGGGTTCGCTTAGTCTGTTTTACAGATACTATCATGGACGCTGCTCTGTGGAACTAGCATCCCTTATTCCCTGCCACCCGTCCTATCTCCGCATGACTCGTCGCAGAGAGACTCAGCACCCTTTTGTTGTTGACATTGGGCTTTTGAGAACCCATCGGTTCTCTAAATCGTTTCTTTGTCGCACCGCTAGAGTGTGGAACTGTCTTCCGGCGAGTGTATTTCCTGAATCCTTTAACCTGGTATCTTCAAGCGTCGTATTAACGGGCTGCGGTCAGTACTTGGATGGGTGACCGCTGACCGTTGGAGGCTGACCGAGGTTCGGATTCCTCGTAAAACTGTAGGTCCCTTCCCTCCTAATCTTACTTGGTGGTAGGGTTTAACCCGCCCGGGTTGCTACCACCGCACTGAATGAAACGTCGGTCAAAACGGCTATGTAAATAGTTTGTGTTTTCCGACCAGTTCAGTGTAGCAGGCACGATCAAAGGGGGAAGCACTGACATGGCACCTAGTTCACCCGGTGTTATGGGCTGACATCACGGATGTTGTAGGTGATGTAGCCAACCGTGTCAGTTTCCATAAAAAAAAATACCCAGAACCTAATAATACAAGTAGGTACCTACCAAATTGTTTTCTCATTCTGAACGGGTAATAAACACACAATTTTCCAATAAAGCATTTACGGGGAAGTGCAGTGCAGTCGACCAATGGAGCAGGCGGGGGACTCCAAAGGCTACTAGAAGACTGTGTCGAGTCGAAGCGACGACCGCCGAACACTGACCTACGACAACCGACTATTATCGTAGCCACTATTTACTTTATACAGGGGGATCTTTAGCGTTACGTATGGTTCGGGATCTATGCGGTTGCTATGCGGCCATCTTACATTCAGTACGGTGGTACCAACCCAGTCGGCTACAATTTGAGCCTATACCACCTAGTAAGGGGCAATGGAAGGTCTGTCTGCAAAGCAAAGTACCTTTTTTTTTTTTTATGGAAACTGACACGGTTGGCTGCATCACCTACAACATCCGTGATGTCAACCCATAAAACCGGGTGAACTTGGTGCCACGTCAGTGCTTCCCTTCGGTCGTGCCGGCTACACTGAACTGGACGGAAAACACAAATTATTTACATAGCCGTTTCGACCGACCTTTCATTCAGTGCGGTGGTACCAACCCGGGCGGGCTAAGCCCTACCACCTAGTAATATAGGAAGGGAGTTATATCCCTTAGTCGCCTTTTATGACATACACGGGGAGAGATGCAGTGGGGCTATTCTTTTAAAGTACCGGCCCCACACGGTACAAACGGTACCCACCTGTGTCGCGATCTATTATTTAGTAGCTTGAATATGTATACTAATCTATTCTTAGCACGTTTCTTGTATGGTAGCGCGGTAGCGAGCGACACGACAGACGCTGCGCCGCACCGTAAGGTTACGTATCCGTCGTACGGGACCCTATTACTAAGCCCACGCCCCCGTCTGTCTGTCTGTCTGTCTGTCCTTCCGTCCGTCTGTCCGAAAGCTGTATCTCTTGAACAGTAATAATTAGCCCGTTGAAATTTTCAGAGAATATGGTGTTATTATTATTATGGCGGATATAACAACAAATATTAAAAAACAAGAAAAAGTAAAAAATTATGGGGGGTTCCCATACAAGAAAAGGACGGACGGACGGACGGACGGACAGACAGACAGACGGCGGCGTAGGCTTAGTAATAGGCTCCCGTACGGGATACGGAAACCTAAAAAGTGAGATTTAATATTGCTTAATATTGTTTCATTGTTAAGATGAGAGATCAAACGATTCGTTTGATATTCCGGAACAGTTTATGAAAATGCTTAGATATTTGAACCAGTAAAACAAAATGGTAACATTTACTTCAAACACTTTGTGGAGCGCGCGAGAAAGAAATGTTTTTTCTCCTCCTCTCAGCGGGCACTAGGCGGCCATAAAGTGGCAACAGTTAAAGTTTTACGAACTTTCACGAGCGCCTCCCCCAACCCCCTCCCCCCGCTTCGGACCCCCGGGCGGAGGGGCAGGGGGAGAGGGAGAGGCGTGCCGTCACACGCGGCAGGGCGGGCGGGGCGGGGCTCCACTACTGATGGGTCGTCCGTCGTTGTGTAACTTTAGTTATATGGGGATGATTTACTATTTTTAAACCAGTTTCATACAGGTTTGGTAATAAAGTGTTTTTTTAAACAGTTTTAGGCCATTTTAAGATTAGTCCACATAGAATAGCCCCACTGCATCTCTGCCCTTGCATGTCGTAAAAGGCGACTAAGGGATAAGGACAATATGCCGTGCAAGGGCGACAGGCTAGTCACCTCTCACCTTAGCACGGTGTTTTCACCGAGTCTTGCAGCAGGCCTTACTTGCTGCCTGATCTGACTTATCTTGTCCGAATACTTTGCTAAACGTGGTGGTCAGTGTTGTGCTGTAATTTACCAGAATATACAATATATATGTAAGATATATAAGCTACAAGTGTAGCACAACACCGATTACTCTGATTACCCCGATTGTCGCGATACGGCGTGTGGTGTGGTGTGTATGTGTATGTATGTATGATGTTTTGTTTAAACATACAATAGGGCGGCATCGACGTCGGCTTCTCTTGCGTCAGGTTCAAGGTTCGAATCCGGTCGGGGCGCCTCGCAACGAGTTTTTTTCTATTTACCAGCTCATTTATTATTTTTACCAGCTGCTTCAAGGTTCGGATTGCATTTAAATTGTAGGTCCACCGGGTTGACTGGAAGAAAATGGCAAAGACAATAAGTTCGCCTTTGCCACACATGGAGTCTTATACCTATTTTATTATTTTCTATTCCGTCTGTCTGACACTGATTTCAATAAATTATCGAACCGTTTTTGAAACTCATTATTCCATAAAAAATCGAATATGTATAAACTCGATTTACAAAACCCGATAGAAGTTCGAACGATTATATCCGAACTCGGGTCGAGTTCATTCAGCCGAGTCCGGCCACGCGCCGCGCTCTGGATCCGTCAACTCTCTTCTAGAGGCTCCTTTCATTTTCGATTAGAACCAATTTTCGAGCGGCCTGGGGCCACCTCGCCAAATGAAATCAACCAAGCTCCCGTTCTTAGGGAATATACTTAGAAATATTGTTTGTTAAAAACCTTCGCAAGAATTAATTTACGTATTTCCTGTAAGTATGCGTATAATATACGTTATACATAGTTATATAATACATACAGATACACCAGCAATCCAGGGAAGTATCTCCGGTATGGCACCTACCTTCTCGGAGGTGATATTTGGCTGGTCGGGCATGTTTGTCAGCATCGATAGCTCAGTGGTGCAGACAGTCGACTGCTGCTAACGCTGGGTGCGATCAGTACTTGGATGGGTGACCGCTCGACCGTTGGTTGGAGGCTGACCGTGGTTCGAATTACACGTAAAACCGTAGGTCCCTTCCCTTTCTACCTTACTCGGTGGTAGGGTTCAACCCGCCCGGGCTGGTACCACCGCACTGAATGAAACGTCGGTCGAAACGGCTATGTAAATAGTTTGTGTTTTCCGTCCAGTTCACTGTAGCCGGTACGATCGAAGGGAAGCACTGACATGGCACCTAGTTCACCCGGTGTTATGGGCTGACATCATGGATGTTGTAGGTGATGTAGCCAATCGTGTCAGTTTCCATAAAAAAAAAAGTGCTTTGGCCCCTCTGACTCAGCCACACCGGATTACATGAAAAAAAAATAGATTTTTCATCTATTACCGTTTCGAAAGGGTAGTCTAATCTCTCATTTCATCGTTAATGGTGAAACCGAGCACGTAATAAAAAGGGCGACAAGGCCAAACATAACAGTCACCTTGACGCGACATTAGAATTCCATTTTTAAAATATCAACGGATAATTCTAAAATAACTCTGTCCTCACAATAGAGCCGTGCGTGCCGTGCCAGTAACCTTGTCTTGTCTCATATTCCTCACTCACGTCACGACTCGAGAAGAGTCAGCCGTAAAACGCCGTTCCATACTTCTTACTGCCTAGGAGTGAGTCACAAGGACGGCGTTCCATACCTAATTATTACAGACTAGATATTATTTCATGATTCTTAGCCATCAGAAGTGAGCTACAAGGCAACGACCGGTTCCACACTTCCTATCCGCCAGCAGGGCACTACAAGGCATCGTTCCATACTTCCTACCCGTCAGGAGGTCACTTCAAGGCATCGTTCAATACTTCCTACCCGTCAGGAGGTCACTACAAGGCATCGGTCCATACTTCCTACCCGTCAGGAGGTCACTACAATGCATCGTTCCGTACTTCCTACCCGTCAGGAGGTCACTACAAGGCATCGTTCCATACTTCCTATCCGTCAGGAGGGCACTACAAGGCATCGTTCTATACTTCCTACCCGTCAGGAAGGCACTACAAGGCATAGTTCCATATTTTCTACCCGTCAGGAGGGTACTAAAAGGCATCGTTCCATACTTCCTTCCCGTCAGGAGAGACTACAAGACATCGTTTCACACTTCCTACCCGTCAGGAGGTCACTACAAGGCATCGTTCCATACTTTCTACCCGCCAGGAGGTCACTACAAGGCATCGTTCCATACTTCCTACCCTTCAGGAGGGCCCTACAAGGCATCGATCCACACTTCCTACCCGTCAGAAGGGAGCGAAAACTTCATGAGAGCGATCCCAGCTGTCGGGGTCCGCTTTCCTACCTACTCGAACGAGGATGCTCCGAACGAATTAATTATGGATCGGTCGGTTATATAAGGTGTTTCGTTATTCATGTCGTTTCTTTCAGGGGGTTGTTCTGTATCCTAAACTGAGTAACTTTTGTTCTACAGCTTTTGGAAATTGAAAAAAAAATCACCTTCTCCATACATTTAAGGGCAGACCTAACCTCCAAATGTATGGGGAAAGTGAATTATTTTTTTTTTTCAATTTCCAAAAGCTATAGAACAAAAGTTACTCAGTTTAGGATACAGAACAACCCACTGAAAGAAACGACACGAATAAGGAAACACCTTATATAATAAGAAAGTGCTCGTAAGTATTCACGTTTATATTTTGAAGAATCGATCAATAAAATCGGGGATTGAATTAGTCGTGCGCTGCTTTAAATATGCAGTCCGCACGCGACACAACGTCAATACTAATAATAAATCTGTAAGGGATGGCCAGGGGTGGTCGAAATGGCTATGCAAATAGTTCGTGTTTTCCGTCCAGTTCAGTGTAGCCGACATGAAATGAAAGGAAGCACTGACATGGCGCCTAGTTCACCCGGTGTTATGAGCTGACATCTCGGATGTTGTAGGTGATGTAGCCAACTGTGTGAGTTTCCATAAAAAAGATGGGCATGGAGTAAGTTAGATTACTAGGTGGTAGGCTCAAATTGTAGCCGACTGGGTTGGTACCACCGTACAGGATGTGAGATGGCCGCATAGCAACCTCGGTTGTGTTCTCCTCTAGTCCAGTATAACCAGCAATCCAGGTTAGTCTCCGGTATGGCACCTACCTTCTCGGAGGTGATATTGGCTAGTCAGAGCATGTGCTTTGGCCCCTCTGACTCAGCCACCCATATCGGATTACATAAAAAAAAAAATGTATGGTATGATACATACTTAAACTAAATTGACGATTTTTAGAAATATTTTCTGTATGTATATGTATGTTCCTCCATAACTCTTAAACCGATCATACAAATTCGATTAAAGTCATTACAAACGATTATACGTGACACAGGATAGGTTAACTCATTGCCGGTTACGCTAAGATGTGGCTCTCATATAAAATCGAATTATTCCGCGCGCCGAAATAAATGTACGGTAGCGGGCTTACTTACTTTCTTCTTTTTAAATACTAATTTCACACGAGCGAAGCCGCGGGCAAAAGCTAGTCTGAAATATGGACACGAAACAACGGAATTTTATAGTACATTCACGACGACTGTTATACAGGTTGACTGGAAATTCGATCTATTCCTTGAAATGGGTTATACTAGAGATTATTTGGAATAATTTAACTCCCATCAACTGGGGGTTGGAAATGAGCGGTTTCCGCGATATCGGGGTGTTATTATTTTATTTTTATTTTGACTTGTAATCGAAAAAAAAGTTGAAAAAAATTTCCTCAGTTTTGGGCACTCCATTTATATTTTCCTGTAAGCTGGTAAGCTAACAATCATTTAGAATAAAAATATGGGCCCAAAGTTCTCAATATCTCAGAAATAAAAGGGTTTAAATGACATTTATTTTCATTTTTATGTTAATTTTTATTTAAAAAAAAAAATTTTAAAAGGGGTTATGCCTTTCAAGGAATAGATCGAATTTCCAGTCACCCTGTATTTATATAACATATATACATGCAAAGTTAGCTGGGGCCACTCAGCGGCAGATTGCTATCGCAGCAGCTACAGTAAGTTACGAGTATTTGTACTAGAATCGTAACGGGCGAATCTTAGAGGGTGCACACTTCTTATTTTTAGGGTTCCGTATCCATACGGAAGTCCTAGGGCTGTATCGTTTGAACCGTAATAGGTAGACGGTGGAAATTTTCACAGAATATGTGTTATAAATGACGGATGTGCCAACAAATAATAAAAAAAAGCAAAATCTAAAATATTAAGGAGCGTTCCCATACAAGACACGTGCTAAGAATAGAATCATAACATATTCACGGCACTGAATAATAGATGGCGCCACAGGTTTATATTTTGCTTTATAGAAGTAAAAAAATATGTTACGGAACCCTCCGTGCGCGAGTAGAACTCGCACTTGTTTATTGATTGTTTTGTACTGTCTGTGTACTTGAACTAGACGGAAAACACCAATTATTTTAATAGCCGTTTCATCCTTCGTTAATTCTATGCGGTGGTACCAAACAGGACGGGTGTAACCCTACCATGTAGGGGAAGGGACTTACGGTTTTAAGTGGAATCCGACAGCCAGCCTCAACGGTCGGACGGTTACCAATCAAAAGTTCGGCCGAGCCCGGTGTGCTTAACTTCTACGATCGAACGCCGATACATTACACCACCGAGCTACCGAGGCTGACCTAAATCTCGAAAACATCTAAGTAAGTATGTATTGAAATGATATATTCATATAAACACGGGACACAAAAACGAAACATAAAATTTGTGAGCTGTTTACCGCCAATGGGGGCGACTACACGGGGCGACAAACATTAAAGTGGTAAAGTTAAAGAAAAGGGAAAAGAAAATAAGGAAAGCAGAGAGAGGGAGGAAATCATAGAAAAGCAGGAAAACAGAAGGCAATGAACAAAGATGTGATTTGGTGGTGCCTCGTAGAGAAAAAAGGTTTAACCTGACTGAAATTATTCCATGCCTTGAAAGTTTTGTATTCTTCAGAATTTTTTTTTTATTAGCCCGATTGAAGAATAAAGAAGAATAAAGCCACTGCATCTCTCCCCGTGTATTCGTAAAAGGCGACTAAGGGATATGACTCCCTTCTTATATTACTAGGTGGTAGGGTTTAACCCGCCCGGGTTGGTATCACCGCACTGAATGAAAGGTCGGTCGAAACGGCTATGTAAATAGTTTGTGTTTTCCGTCCAGTTCAGTGTAGCCGGCACGACCGAAGGGAAGCACTGACGTGGCATCAAGTTCACCCGGTGTTATGGGCCAAGGAGGATACAGACTGTATCCTCCTTGTTATGGGCTGACATCGCGGATGTTGTA
Organism: Nematopogon swammerdamellus; assembly: GCA_946902875.1. NCBI lineage: Eukaryota > Metazoa > Arthropoda > Insecta > Lepidoptera > Adelidae > Nematopogon > Nematopogon swammerdamellus. The sequence continues at coordinate 20,407,220 of OX336345.1, forward strand.
GGTGATGTAGCCAACCGTGTCAAATGGAAACCATAAAAAAAATAAAAAAAAAAGGAGTAAAAGTAGATTATAGTAGAATGGAGCCTAATAAACGATTCCGACCTCAACACTCCGCCATAGGTCCACGCGTAACAGACAGGGAATGCATCCCTATACTGTAGAGGAGCTGCCTAAAGTGCGGACTAAGCGCTTCAGTATTTCTTTTTAACCGACTTCAAAAAAGGAGGAGGTTCTATGTTCGGCTGTATGTATTTTTTTTTATGTATGTTCAGCAATATCTTCCCCAATTGTGAACCGATTGCGATGATTCTTTTTGTGTTCGGTTCAGTCAAGCTCCAAGGTGGTCCCATTTTTTTTTGGTCAAGATCGGATTGGAAAGCGAGCGCCGAGTACATTAATAGCAAATAAAAATTACTAAAAAAACTGTGAAATAAAAAACTATTTAAAAAAATATTAAAACCGCCTTCAAAAATGTATGAAATAAAAAAATAAAAATGGAACCCTAGAGTTGAAGGCGGTGGTGCTAAAGCAATCAAAACTAACCGACCGCCTTCAACTCTAGGGTTCGATTTTTATTTTTTTATTTCATACATTTTTAAAGGCGGTTTTTATCTTCCGCACTGCGAAACTCTGGAATGCGCTTCCTCCCGATATGTGTTTCCTTCATTGTATGACTTAGGATCTTTCAAGATAAGAGAAGCGTAAACGCAGCGTATGTATAATATTATTATGCTGTAAGTATTAATGCTCTTGTGAGCGCTAGTATGTGTTAATTATTTGTAAGTTACTATAATATATACAGGGTGTAAAAACGGCGAGTACATTAAATTTAGGAAATGATTATTGGGATCAAGAGTAACAAAAAAGTCAAATAACTTTTTTCTGAATTCCCTATAAAAAGTTACAGTTTTCATACAAACTAATTGATTATATTATTTTAGTGTAAAAATGATCTAATGACAATAGGGCGGCGCGGAGGGGGGAAGAACGGATGAGACGTGAGCGCCTCGGACGGAGGTGTTGGCGGGAGGGGCGGGGGTTAGCTTTGTGAGTGGAGGACTGGAGGTCGGCAGGCGGAGGGTGCGGAGCGGCAACAACGCGTGTTAAATTACCTACACTAGACGAAAACATACATTTCAAAAATTCATATCTCGAAAACTAGACACTTTAGAGAAAAACTTAAGTTGCTTTTTTGTCTAGGAAAAACATGAGGATTGAACTGGCGAAATTAATGTAATCGCCGTTTTAACACCCTGTATAATACTTATAAGGTAGGTACTAACAAAACATTGTGACTTGCGAAGTTTGTTTGTCAGTTCTTCTTCGCATTGAATTTAGAACTGGCGGAATTTTTGACATGTCCAAGCGTAGGTTACTTACCTATGGATGAAATTATACAATAAACAATACATAAACTCTATATAAGTTACGGTATCAAGTTTCAGCCGCTGTATAAGGAATGACCCTTATCGGTCAGCGATTTCAGCAACTTATGGCGGTATTCACGCTTCAGTGTAATCCAACCCAACACGAATGAGTCGATGACCCCACTCGACAGGCGTGACCTTGCTCAATGAAATCACCATTTATTTTTACACGAATAGTTCGTTAGGGGTATTTTAGGGGTGTGCTGGGCAGGTACCGCAGAGAGATCCTTCTATATACGCAGTCGGGTCATAAGTTCTGTCACAACCTTATTATTTTCAAATTTCGAATACTGGCCAGAAATGTTTTGATTGATTTTGAATAAGGAACATTTTGCGTCTTTTAATACTCCATTTTAAAACATGGAGTGGACGCAAAAGGAAGACACAATCGCAGTTATTGCGTTGCACCGCTGCGGTTACTCGCCAACTGAGATTTTTAAACTTCTAAAAAAAATTAAAAATAACACTGAGGTTTGTTTAACCTATAATTAAACGATTCGGTGAAGATTCGAGCTTCGAACATCCCAAGAGGAGTGGCCGGCCTCGTACGGTTAGGACACCGGCGGTCATCAAGGCAGTGAGGGCGCGAATCCAACGAAATGCTGTGCGCAAGCAACAATTTTTAGCTCTGTAGATGCGGTTAAGCAGAACCACAGTTAAAAGAGTATTAAATAAACACCTGGGACTATGAGCTTAGGAAATATGACATTTTTTAAATAAGCGTCTGAAAAAAATAAGGATAGTGAGATCTCGGACTTTGTCAAGGCGGTACGTGAGAAAAAAGTACCGCGAAATCGTTTTTTCAGACAAATTTTTTTTTTACCTTGAACAAAGTTACAACATAGAAAATGATAAAGTTTATGCCCATAACAGTGAAGAAGTGGGCATGCCTATCCCGAGAGTTCAGCGTGGACATCATTCTTCATTATTCATGGTTTGGCTTGAAGTCTCATATTCAGGCCTAACTGAGGTGTTTTTCTGTGAGAAAGGTGTAAAAATCAGTGTCGTTGTCTACCAAAATACGGTGCTTACAAACATTGTGGAACCTCTTTCTCACAAAATGTTCAAAAACAGACACTGGGTACACCAACAAAATTCTGCGCCAGCTCATAGGGCAGCAAGCACGCAAAATTGGCCGACCGCCCATGGAATCGACTTCATCAGGCACCAAGAATGGCCCTCCTCCAGCCCAGACTTGAAACCATTGGATTACAAAATATGGCAACATTTGGAGGAGAAACTCTGCGCTAATCCTCACCAGAATTTGGAGTCTCTCAAAGCATCCCGGATTAAAGCAGCTGCTGATATAGACACGAACGTCGCGCGTCGTGCGTGCTGCGATCAACAACTGGCCAGGCAGGTTGAGAGTCTGCATTCAAAATCTGGGAGGGTTTTTTGAATAATTTTAATAAAATTTTAATCTACTTTAATCTGCCTTTCTTTTCATATATATATTTCAAACTAACATAAAAGTCGTACAATTTATTTAATAATGTATTTGTGACAGAACTTATGACCCGACCTAGTATATAGGGTGTTACGATGACCATGTCATTAACTTCGGGAGGGTTACATAGACACTCAAATAAACACGTTACGCAAAAAAAAAATATATGTTTATCGTATTACTTTTCGAGAAATTTAACAAAACATGTTAGCTACCTAAACATTAACCTGTGTGTAACAGTAGGTAACTTGCATTGTACGGGGTCAATGACCGTACTATGTTCAAACGCAGAACAGCTGTTTGTTGTAAGTAAGTCACAAGGTCACTATGATTGGTTTTTACAGCTACTTATTTGATTGAATTTTTTTGTTAGGAGAAAAAATGCTCCTATAAACATATGTTTTTTTCTTACGTAAAGTGTTTATTTCAGTGTGTATGTAACCCTCCCGAAGTTAATGACATGGTCAGCGAAACACCTTATATATATTATATACTTTTTTTAAATATGGACTCCAAATTTGGTAGCCATATTCAAGTAGTGGTCTTATATAAGTCTTGTAGAGTTTCAGAAACAGTTCTGCGGTGATGGAGGAGAAGGCTTTCCTTATTGTATAGAGAAGTGAATTTGCTCTCTTCACTAGCTCAATTATGTGCGCTTCCCATTTTTAGATCTTCTGATATCACGACTCCTAAATCCTTTTGCGACTTAACTGGTTGTATTTGGTTTCCACCAATGTTGTATGAGAGCTTTGGGTTTTTAGACCCTATGTGGAGTACATAGTCAAGGGTGTCTTGTATGGTCTGATGGCGTATAAGAGGGTCTGCAAAAAAATTTGTATCATCGGCAAAGAGTGAGAAGCTGAGTTTCATGATGGCTGGTAGGTCTATATGCGCGCACCGGTAGTCGGTAAATTACCGTGGTTGGTTGGTTGTCCTAATACTTTTCTAAACGTACATAGTGGTCGTTGTTGTGCTGTAATTTACCAAAGTCCTTTTTTTTATGGAAACAGACACGGTAGGCTAGATAACCTACAACATCCGTGATGTTAGCCCATAACACCTTAGTGAGCTAGGTGCCATGTCAGTGCTTCCCTTCGATCGTGCCGTACTGGACGGAAAACACGAACTATTTACAATAGCCGTTTCGACTGACGTTTCATTCAGTGCGGTGGTACCAACCCGGGAGGGATAACCCTTCCATCTAGTAGGTCTTACCTTGGAAGGGACCTACAGTTTTACGTAGAATCCGAACCACGGTCAGCCTCCAACGGTCGGCAGTCACCCATCCAAGTACTGACCGCGCCCAGGTGTGCTTATGATCCGACGGACAGTCGACCGACCGCACCACTGAGCTACCGAGGCTGACAAACTCGGCTACATAATCTACTTACACCTGGTGAAGTAGGTGCCATGTCAGTGCTAAGGTCGTGCTAGCTACATTGAACTGAACGAAAAACACGAACTATGATACATACATACATACCACACACGCTGTATCCAGACAATCAGGGTAAACAGAGTAATCGGTGTTGTGCTGCAAGAACTCTGGAAAATTGCAACACAACATCGACCACCACGATTAGCAAAGTATTCGGACAAGATAACTATCAAGCAGCAAGTAAGGCACAAAGACCCACCTACTGTACGACTTGGTGGAAGGACCATACCAAGGTGAGAGGTGGCAAACCTGTCACCCTTTAGCACAGCATCTCGTCCTTATCCCTTAGTCGCCTTTTACGAGATGCACGAATAGAGACGCAGTGGGGCTATTTTTGAAGTGAAAACTTCTTTAGCGGCGCTTGGCACTTTTTTAGGTGGGTAAAAAATGTTAAACTCGCGTCAGATCTCGAAAAGCGACAGATTTATTTTTATTATTTAAAATGTAACCTTAAGTCATTGCATTAAGGGTTAAGTTACGAGTGGCTCGGGATCAATTCTGTTCGTCTCTCAGCGAATCAAGGGAATCCGATATTCGTTTGGTCTTTTATGTGATTTCGTCGCTCAATGGTAAGAGTGTAGGATTTGTATTTTTTGACCATGGGTTTGAATCCCTCAATTTTGTTTTTGTTTTTTTTTTTCTTTTGTTTTCTTTTTTAAGCAATGTTACGGTGTTTAAATTGTTTTTAGGGTGTTTAGTTTTTTTTATAACCACCTAAGAATTATTTTCGGAAATACAAAAAGTTTTCACTTCTGCCGGCGTTCCCGGAGTGCAACTGGGGCTTTTTTTTTAAGTACCGGCGGGCGGCCTCACACACAGTACAATGATGAACTGTGATGTAATGACTATATTTTTAAACACGCTGCCTGTAAGGTTTTGAAGGGGGATTTTTCGAAGGACACCTTCTTACTATCATTTTATAATTTTATGTTCTGTTTATAGACGTCCAGAGATACCAGCCTTGCGGCTACAAAATCCAGACGTCTACACCTGCACTCTTGCGAGTACAGTGATCATGTATGCCAGATCGAGGGCCCATAGCTGTACCGTTTTTTCTAAATAATCCCATGGGAAAAACACAGACTGAAGCCTTTCCCCAGCCGATCCGAGCCACCACCCGTCTACCCGAAGGAACCCCCGACCGAAGCCGAGAGCCGGGGGTGAAGCCATCACTGCCACTGGAGTCCAACAACAGCCTGTGCCCAGGGCCTCAGCACTTTGTGCTAGCCGTAGCTTTTGTTTTCACCAGCTATGTATATGCGTGGAATTGCATATGACCACCACCTAATGTGTACCGGGGATCCACCGGTCTTGAAGAACTTATAGCGTCTTTGACTCGTGAGAAATCCAACCCACATCCACATATAAGTGTGTGTTGCACCGACATACCGATCTACATTATTCGCTCACCACTCGCCAGCTTTCGCTACTTATTCCCGTGTTTGATACTTCGAAAGAAGCACCAGGGAATCAACGCTAAACCACAACCCCTGCGAAGGACAGTCCTGCATGAATATGGATGTTCGCCGTGATGGGTCTAACACATTTTGTCTGGTGTTGTGTTTTCGACACATCGCCGCCGCCGCCGGCGCCGCCCGCCCGTTCACTAGCTCGCTCCAGAGCGGGGACGCTCACAAACTTTCTGTTCGATAACGCTTGGGGGGGGGGGGGGGGGGGGGGGCGGGCTTGGGGGAGGGGAATGGGGGCAACCTTGAGAGGGGTAGGTAGGGGAAGGGACGGCTCCTGAAATGGGAAGAAAGTATTTCTCGCTACGCGTCACATTAGCGTACAGTTCGGTAAATTTGTATAGCACAAAGGCCCTTGTGCACGTTGGCCCAAACGGGCCAACGCAACGTTTTGGCGTAAGGAGCAGGGACGCAGCATTGTATAGGCACTTTCTGAAGTGAGATAGACAAAGCGTTGGCAAATGAACTGGGCCAACGTGTTAAGGCCCCCAGTACATTTTTCTGTTCTGACCTAACCCAGACTTATACAAGGTTGAGTTAGGTTGCAAAAATGCAACTAGAATTATACTCATTATTCGCTCGTGAAACTTATGTATGAAATACATTTGCTGACATCACGGATGTTATAATATAAATTCTTTAATTAGGTACAGTAGAACCAGGATAAAAATAAATCTTATTACTCCTAGTCGAACTACTGGCAATGCTACTTGTCCGTAGTCCTACTGGTAGAACCAAGGGCAACGTTTTTGCCCGTGGTACTACCAGTTGAACCATACCATAGGTCATGTTACTTGCCCGTAGTCCTACTGGTAGAACCAGGGACAAAAAACTTTGCCCTTGGTTCTACCAGTAGGACTACGCAGTAAGACCACGGGCACAGATTACTTAGTAGTTACTTCGTAACAGATAAATCACTTCATAGAAAAAGTTCCATACCTTCGGCTTTAATAGCCTACTGTTTTACGTCGCCAATCGCAGCGTGTAAAATTGTACCTAAACGATCGAGTGTAAAGTGATTATTGCTTTGCAATGAATACGACTTGGCTCCCCCAAGTGCCAGTTCTATCATCTAGTACCGATTCATCTGTGGTCGTAACCTTTTAACTTCCAATTTTCCATTGTTTCGAATTTCGTATCCCGACCAACGACGCGTCCCCCCCATTCTTTGCCTCACACCCCTCGAACCCCCCCCCCCCCCCCCCCCCCATTCGCTCTTCCCGTTCGGGTGAGCACTACAGCGTTCATTGAAATAAAATCTAGAGGAACGGCATTTCATTCATTGCATTAATTTGAACTTGTTGGCAAAGTTTGGTCGGCACGCACATTATCTGCAGCAGAGAGAAGCTACGTCAGCCACGGTGGCTCGGTGGTGCGATCGGTGCACACTTGGGCGCGGTCAGAAATTAATTAGTGACCACATGGACGTTAATAGGGGGGAGGTAATATTCACCCCAAACTCACCGGCACAACTATTTATGATATGGAATACTGTAGCCACATTTGGGAAGGCAGCCTCCAGTATCTGTGAGCGCCGTCAGCTGTGACGTCATGCGAAAAATTTAAATTTTGGACGTTCAGACATTTAACTTTATCTCCAAATGTATGACATTTTGAGGAAAGTGAATAGTTTTGTGCACAACTACATAAGAGTACCTATATAGTTTATTTTTTTCAGAATTTTCGAACAACCTTTAATAGGTCAAAGTTCGGCGACAAAAGTGCAGTTTTTTGTCAACTTTTAAACGAAATATTTGTTAAAGTAAACTAATTGATTATAGCAAAGTCATATATTCTTGAAATTGCCTTAACAATACCTATAGAATGACGGTATATTTTATTTATTAAAAAAATAAAAATATATTTTTGGTTTACATTTTGGGGTACCCTGTACTTTTCACAGGACTATTAGACAAACTTATGTACTTATAACATATCTACCGCCAAAGTTATACGTAATTTGGCGTGAGTTTCATCGAAATCGGTTCGGTAGGTCCGGACATATCTGCGCGTGACCGACAGACAGACAGACAGACACCAGAGCGATCCCATAAGGGAGGGACCCTTATGGGATCGCTCTGGTGTCTGTCTTTTTCGCATTTTGCGCCGGGATCCTAAAAACCACCTCCACATGTTTTAATTTTTTTTTATTGAAAGCGCGACATATGGCGCCGATCTATCTACAGGTCTATAGGTGTCTAACGACGCCCATGGACGTTCGGTCGTGTGCGGGGTTTGCGAATGCCATGCCGGCCTGACAGGTGCCCATTCACGCCCCTATTGAAGGATCCGGGACTGTTGGGGGAGGGGAGGGAATATATGAGCAGGGAGAGCGTTCCAGAGTTTACCTGTTCTGTAGAGGAAAGATCTGCAGAATCGATTGGTACGCATCCGCGTTTAGTCCAACGTTATGCTCCTTCTAGATATCTATTTCCATGATAACGTTATTATTTAGCATTGGTAATATTTTCGGGAGCTGGTAACTCGCGCGCTGGCAAATTGTTCTTCGGATGATGTTTGCAGGATGTTTTGGGAACAAATAATTCAAAGAGTAGAACTCGTTGACATGTTGGAGAGTCGTTATAAATTGGGTGCTACTGAAAATCTAGTGTTTAGGGTTTCGCACCGTACGGGACCCTATTACTAAGCCTACGCCGTCTGTCCGTCCGTCTTCTGAATAGTAATATGTAGCGGGTTGAAATTAGCTGTTTCTGTTTCACGATCGGACGTCGATCCATAGCACCACCGCGCTACAGAGGCTGGCAACATTTCTAATATGATAACTCAAGTTTGTCCAGTTTCAATCACGCATTCAATGACTTTCGGATGTGGGGTAGACTGTTGTGACAATCCGTATATTTTAGGAACACATTTATTTTTCAATAACAAATTACGAATACATACGATCAGCTCTATACACATACATAGCGTCACGCCTGTTACCCAATGTGGTAGGCAGAGACAAACTGTTCACCGCGTAATTTCGGTCTACGGTTATATGGAAGGTCGCATGTTAAAAAAAAACTTTATTAAAATTAATTTTAAAATCAAGCAATTGAATTTTAGATCTCGTGGCGTTCTGACCCATTCTCAGGACCCACTGTCAAAAAAAAAAAATTGTGGCCTTCCGACCCAATTACATTTAATTTTGAGGGGCGTTCTGACCCACTTACCTGAAAACACAGATACAGTAAGTGAACTTCCTTTGTGGCAATTTGCAAACCTCCTATAATTTCTGCTGCCCTGGTACTTTATAGCCATTCCCATTCCCAGCTTACCAAGAAGTCTTCGGATTTCCACTTTAATTACGGTGACTGTATTCTGACCATTTGAATACTTTATTGCACAAAAAATAACAAAAGGCGGACTTAAAGCCTAAATGCATCTGTATGTCACCTCAATAGTGTCGGTTTAAATTTTTCATTTTCATTTTACATACATACATAACGTTATGCCTGTTTTTCAAAAGGGTAAGCAGAGACTACGGATCTCAACGTGCCATGGTCATATTAGTCATAATATGACTAATATTTGATTTAATTTATATTATAAATTATATTTATATTAGGACAAGTTAAATTATCAAGCACAGGCAGTAATAGGTATTTATTCGACACTAGCTTCTGCCCGCGGCTTCGCTCGCGGTATACTCGATTTAATAACAAATTCGATTTAACGCTTCTCTTAATATCTACCTACAAAAATGACTCGAATCCAGATACCTACCTACTGTAGGTATATGGCTTGGTGGCAAACGATTGTAGGTTGATATTCTCAGTAAAGTATATGAATTCCTTTGAATCGTCCGAGACTATAAATTAAGCTAAAACGCGGCATCAAACCAGGAACGGACGATTCTTTCGCAGAATGAATTATTTAATTCTATTAGACGGAGAATCGTCCATAAAAAGTGTACTGAATCGCGAAATTGTCCCATCCCGTCGTGTCGTTCCGATCCGATCCCAAAGGGGGGGAAGAATTTAAAGCTGTAGATAGGTCATTATTAAATTAAATGTTTGTTTGATTTCTCCTATAACATACTTATCTTCGAGTAATATGGCAACAAATAAATATAAACGGAGAAAAAGGGGCCTAAAATCTGTTGGTTGTTTGTTGGTCCCTTTTGCATTCGCTGTGATAATCGAACTGGCTAAATGCTATATATATATGTTTATTGTTAAAATAATGACTAATCCGAGTGTAGTGTATTGTATATGGATGATGAATAAAGAATAAAGAATACTAGATGTGAGAGGTTTCAACCATAAATGTAATTCCATGTTTATATTTTCGGATTAAAATAATATAGAAGTAATAGGCCTCCGTACGAAGTACGGAAACCTAAAAACCAGTTCGAGGAGTTGATGACTCTTCTACTGCTTTGAATATTTTAGGGGCGGCCATTTTATTCTGTCTATAAAATCTGCAAGAAACGACCGACTGATGTTCTTCTCTTTAAATAGGTTTTTAGTAAGGCTTTAGCGACGCGCCCTTGTCATCTCACGCGGTGTTTTATTTGTCATTCCTCGTCTCATAAATGAGCGTGTCGTACGAAAAGGCTGGCGGGTTAGTACCACTGCTTTATGATAACTGCGACTGCTCATTTTTAAGGGCTCATTTAGAGTTAAATTGTTCTTTCACATATTGTCGAAATCATGGAGAGAAAATCAATGGCGATTAGTTATTATGAGATTATACTTTTTTTATGTAATCCGGTATGGATGGCGGAGTCAGAGGGGCCAAAGCACATGCTCCGACCAGCCAATATCACCTCCGAGAAGGTAGGTGCCATTCCGGAGACTTCTCTTTGAATTGCTGGCTATATTTGACTAGTGGAAAACACGCCATCTTACATCCAGTACGGTGGTATGAATCCAGTTGGCTACAATTTGAGCCTACCACCTAGTAAGGGGCAAGGGAAGGGACCTACAGTTTTACGCTGGTTCCGAACGGCGAAGCAGCAGGTGTAGGTATGCACGTAAATTTTTCCGTCAGAACAAAACTTATTGGTACACACCGACCGGAATCGAACCTCGAACCTCTCGCACGAGAAGCCGTTGCCGACCACTCGGCCACCCGCCGCTAAAGTCTAACTTTGGAATTAGTCCATCTTACTTATCAGAACTCTTATCCGATGTCCCGTGCCAGTTTCCGTAAAAAAACCGGCCAAGTGCGAGGCGAACTCGCGCACCGAGGGTTCCGTAACGCCATGTCATGGTCAGGGCCGCCACTCACGCCATCTATGGCATGTTTTATGAAATGTTTCATATTAGTTAAAATTCATGATTAATTAAAATGCTTCATACTGTTTTCGGTAAATGGCGCGCATACACTTTTTAGATTCTTGTATGGGGAACCCCGTGAATTTTTTACTTTTTCTTGTATGTATTTATTGTTTGTTGTTATATCGGTCATAATAAATAACACATAGGTATTCCGTGAAAATTTCAACGGGCTACCTATTACGGTTCAAGAAATACTGCCCTCGGACAGACAGACAGACAGACAGACGGCGTAGGCTTAGTAATAGGGTCTCTTACGACGGATACGCCCTAAAAACGAACCCTAAAAACCAACCATAAATATACAAGGTGTGAAAACATTTATTGAATTAGAGGAATATTCTACTGAAAAAAAAACAATGTTTCTTAACATTATATTACAGCTACTAATATTAATAATATACCATAGCTCGGACGTTTTTCAGTGTCCTCCTTGTTTTTCAGCCTGCCCTCGTGCTTGAAGGCTTCTCAGATTTTTTTTTTATAGAAAAAAAAATTACCAACATTCGCAAATCGGCTAAGCAGTTCATATTTTACGGGAAACTCACATTTTTACATATAGAGGACCCAATAAATTATACTAATGCTTGGCTCCAAAACGAACCAGTCAGGAATTTCGAAGCGGAAGCATAGACTAACGAACATATCTACAGAAAACAGAAGGCATTAATTATATTTTCTCTCTTACGTCACGATTGTAAAATGATTGGATATGAAAGGAAACACACATACATACAAACCACTCGCTATAACCGGCAAATCGGACTAATAAGAGTAATCGGTGCTGTGCTGCAAGGACTCAGACAACGCAACACCGACCACCGCGGCGAATTTGTTCGCAAAGGAGGATGGGCAAAAATGTATGAACTCTGGCCCCAATAGCAATTAATTATATATCAATAGAAAGGTAATTTTATGTAGATAACTATGCACTGGTGCGCAAGTTTCCAATTGTTGTCGGATCGGAGCTATTCTGCTTTAAGTATGAAATATAAATATACAGTTTTTTCTATATATCACATCTTAGCGTAACCGGAAGTGAATTTTATTTTATCTATCCTGTGTCTCGTATTACTAAATGTGGGTGTACTAAGTTTCATCGAATTCATATGATCGCTTTAAGAGTTATGTAGGAACATACATACATACAGAAAATATTTCTAAAAATCGTCAATTTAGTTTTAGTATCATACACAGAGCCTACAAACGCAGTATCTCATAAAACAAAGTAACTTACTCCATGACCATCCCTTAGTGATTGATTATTATTAGTATTAATGACTAGCTGTGCCTGCGGCTCCGCCCGCTCACATATTTGACTTCTCTGCTAACCTCATAAGCCATTTAGCGTGATGCTAAGTAGCTTATAATCGATGGGAAGAATCAAGGTATTCGTAGAAACAAACTGTATTAAAATCGGTTCAGTGGTTCTCAAGTTATAAGCGGACAGACAGAGCGACAGACAGATCACTATATCTCCGAACGGACAACGATTTGGCCGAAGCGCCCATAGTAACTATTGATCTACTTTAAATACCCAATTCAACCATGTAATACTCATTGCTATTGGAGGGGTGTACCAAAGTGCCCATCCTCCAAATCGTGCATCATTGAACAATTTGACTCTGTACACTTATAAAGTGTAAATGTATCTATAGTTCATTCTATCTGAATTTGTTTAAATTATATTGTTAAATTTTACACCTGATCCACTAAATTAAGTCCTTGCAGTCAGAACTTCAAAAACAAAACAAAAAAGCAAAAATCTGTTTCTGTTCTTGCTCTCAAGCGTTGCTCTCAAGCGGTCTTATTATGTGGATAGCACTAAATGCTTGTAAAAATTATTATGGAAAAAAAAGCCCTGCGAAGTTTCTCACCGGTTCTTCTTCGTGGGTGTAATCGAACCGGATAGAACAAATTGTAACAAATTCAGCATGACTGTAGTCATGCTGTCTAATGAATGCTTATTAAACAATATACAATATACAATTTAAATATCGATATTTTTGGAAAAATTAATCGAAGTAAATGTTTTCTCTAAATTACAGCGTTTACCTGCATGCAGCCCATAACGCATGCGCTCCTTGGCCGTCTGCCAAATATCGTAACAGCTGTATGTCTATGGCCGGTACACCGTCCGTACCTACTATCCAATCCACCCACTTCCATACACCCACCGTGTACGATGTACGGTCACTGAATACATTACATTACAATACACATTTAAACAAGCCCCGATCCTTAAAAAGTAAAAAATAATTTGCGTTTACTTACTTAAAGGAGTCGGGGGACCACTAAGTAAATTCCCGCGCAGACCTTAGTTTTACCTTAGTTTTAGCCCCTTACTAGGTGGTAGGCTCAAATTGTAGCCGACTGGATTGGTACCGCCGTACGTAAATAGTTTGTGTTTTCCGTCCAGTTCAGTGTAGCCGGCACGACCGAAGGGAAGCGCTGACGTGGCACCAAGAGTTCACCCGGTGTTATGGGCTGACATCACGGATGAAGTAGGTGATGTAGCCAACCGTGTCAGTTTCCATAAAAAAAATGTCTCCGGTATAGCACCTACCTTCTCGGACGTGATATCCGCTGGTCAGAGCATGTTCTTTGGCCCCTCTGAATCAGCCACTCATACCGGATTACATAAAACAAAAGGTGAAAACCGTTAGACTTACAAGCGACTAAGGGATATGACTCCCTTCTTATATTACTAGGTGGTAGGGTTTAACCCGCCCGGGTTGGTACCACCGCACTGAATGAAAGGTCGGTCGAAACGGCTATGTAAATAGTTTGTGTTTTCCGTCCAGTTCAGTGTAGCCGGCACGACCGAGGGGAGGCACTGACGTGGCACCAAGTTCACCCGGTGTTATGGGCTGACATCATGGATGTTGTAGGTGATGTAAGCCAACCGAGTCAGTTTCCATAAAAAAAAAAAAGCAATTTGCTCACGCACTTATGTATTTCATATTGGTCAATTTGAAATCAACTTTTACTGGCACAAAGTGACTAAGGAGGCCAGCCTGCCTATTCTCTATTGCCGGTTATTGCATTATTAGCCGCAGTTCTGTCTCACTATAAACACATTGAGAAGCCCGTTGGACCGAGTGAGACGGAGCATGAGAATTTGCTAATAGGGATGAATTGACACGATCGTCGCTTTTGTACCGTGTGGGGTCGGTACTTAAAAAGAATAGCCCCACTGCATCTCTCCCCGTCGCATGTCGTAAAAGTCGACTAAGGGATCGTCAGCCTCGGCAGCTTAATGGTGCGGTCAGTTATTGGATGGATGACCGCCCGACTGTTGGAGGCTGACCGTGGTTCGGATTCCACGTTAAACTGTAGGTCCCTTCCCTTCTTACCTTACTAGGTGGTAGGGTTTATCCCGGCCGGGTTGGTACCACCGCACTGAGCGAAACGTCAGTCGAAACGGCTATGTAAATAGTTCGTGTTTTCCGTCCAGTTCAGTATAGCCGGCGCGAAATGAAGGGAAGCACTGACATGGCACCTAGTTCACCCGGTGTTATGGGCTGACATCACGGATGTTGTAGGTGATGTAGCCAAACGTGTCAAGTTTCCATAAAAAAAAAAATATTTTTATAATAGCCTAAGAATATAGCACGGCATCTCAGTCGCCCCTTTACGACATGTACGGGGAGAGATGCAGTGGCCCTATTCTTTACAAGTACCGGGCCACACACGAGGCATAGTTTGAAATTTTAGATTAGACATTTATTTAGACAGATTAGGCCGGTGATGGAGTACTGCAGTCACATCTGGGAGGGTAGTCCCCATTATCTGCTAGCATCCTTGGACTCGATACAGCGCCGAGCCATCCGTCTTGTTGGTGACCCGAAACTTACAGATGGTCTGGAGTCCCTAAGTCACAGACGATTTGTGGGTTCGCTTAGTCTGTTTTACAGATACTATCACGGACGCTGCTCTGCGGAACTAGCATCCCTTATTCCCTGCCACCCGTCCTATCTCCGCATGACTCGTCGCAGAGAGACTCAGCACCCTTTTGTTGTTGACATTGGGCTTTTGAGAACCCATCGGTTTTCTAAATCGTTTCTTTGTCGCACCGCTAGAGTGTGGAACTGTCTTCCGGCGAGTGTATTTCCTGATTCCTTTAACCTGGGTGTCTTCAAGCGTCGTATTAACGGGCTAGACAGCCTAGCAACAGTCCGCAAATCTGCTGGCATGGCACCTAACTGAGCGTGGTTTCGCGAGGAGAGGTGATTTTGGCTCTGTCGACTGCACCATTGGTCCCTCGGCACAGCCACCCATGCTGGTTTACGTAAAAAAAAAAAAAAAAAAAAAAAATTAATGCGAAATGGACAATACTGTCCTGCCGTCCGTCCGTTCGATGGCTGTTATTTTTGAAACCGTAATAGCTAGCCGGTTAAAATTTGCACATAATATGTTATTTTGACGTATATAACAACATTATTATAATAAACAATTCAAAACGTGAAACATTTAAATAAATTTTTTTATGGTGCGGAATCTTCGGTGCGCGAATCCGACTCGCACTTGACCGGTTTGTGTCAGAGCTCTAACGATTTGTTGTCGTTCCCTAAAGTGTTTGCGGTGTAACGTAACATGTCACATCTATCGTTCCACCTGACGAGGGACGTGAATGTGTGAAAATGACGTGATAGCATTAGCGTGGTTAATGGACCCACTCCCGGAAACTGACTCACCTAATTAACGAATAGCTTCACTAACTTGCGTCGACTCGACGCGAGACGCGGTTATGTCAACATCGAGGGAGATAGATGCCAAGAGATATGCGTGTTAGCACAGATTACTTATTAACACTTATTAACACTTTTAAACATTCATAACATAAATCTCTCCATAGAAAAAGTTCCATACCTACGGCTTTAATAGCCTAATGTTTCACGTCGCCAATCGCTGCGTGCGAAAATGTACCTAAAAGATCGAGTGTAAAGTGATTATTGCTTTGCAGCTGCGCGCAGTAGCGTGGGCGCGCGTGTAGGTATGCTCCGCGCGGCTGTCGAATTTTCACTGAATTAGGCTCGCTCGTATAGTATATTAAGCTGAGTAATCGGTGTTGCGCTGCAAGTACTCTTGTAAATTACGGCACAACACCGACCGCCTAGTTTAGCAAAGTATTCGGACAAGGTGACTATAACACGAAGACCCACCTGCTGCATGACTCGGTGGAAGTACCGTGCCAAGGTGAGAGGTCGCCTGTCGCCCTTTAGCACAACATCTTGTCCTTATCCCTGTCGTCTTTTACGACATGCACTGGGTGGGCATTACAAGAAAAAAGAATTGTAAAAATCGGATAAGGTTTAGGGGGGTAAAAACATAAATACAGAAAGACGATTATGTATGGAGAACGTTAACAGCCGGACGGACAGACGGACAGACAGACGAGCAGACGGCGTAGGTTTAGTAATAGGCTTCCGTACGGAGTACGGAAACCTGAAAAAGACAAAGTACTACACACGATCGTCGCTTTTATACCTAATTGTTGCGACCTCTCCGTTCCTCTGAGATTGTTTTCCTCGTAAATTTTCCTCGATGGCCCCCGTAAGCCCGAGAGTACGTGTATACCTACATAGCCATACTTGTAGCTAGCTTTTCCATTACCAGAGGCCTATTTAGGTATGTGGCTTTAGGGTCATTTCATCAGACAGCAAAATATTGAGGACCAAACATTATTTTCAATAGGCAATTAATTCAAATAATTATTTTCAGTCTATTTTGTTGTGATATTGTATATTTTTGGTTTATTAATTTTTTCTTTTTTTATGTAATCCGGTATGGGTGGCTGAGTCGGAGGGGCCAAAGCGCATGCTCCGACCAGCCAATATCACGTCCGAGAAGGTAGGTGCCATACCGGAGACTTGCCTGGATTGCTGGCTATACTGGACTAGAGGAGAACACAACCGAGGCTGCTATGCGGCCATCTTACATCCAGTATTTCTATTTCTTTTGACCTTTTTGTACAATGACATAATATGTTTGATTTTAATTTGTTACACTTGTAGTATTTAAATATTTTGTGCATTTTAAATTTTCTATGTTTTGACGATGGCCTATTTTTGCTTGGATCGAAATAGTAGGTATAATAAGAAATTTGCTTATAAAATCTGACCTGTCTAAGTGTATAAATATACCAAAAAGACCAAATAAATACCATACCATACCATACCAGTACGGTGGTTTTACATCATATTGTTTGTTGTTTATTGATAATTCATATGGCAGTATAACTGCACTCGAACTTGTCACAATTTGTTCTACCCGGTTCGATTACACCCACGAAGAAGTACCGGTAAAAAACTGTTTTAAAAAACATAAAACCGACTTCCTAAAAAAAGTAGAACTAAAAAACTATTTAAAATAAAAATATAAAAACCGCCTTCAAAAATATATGAAATAAAAACCTAAAAAAAAAAACGAACCCTAGAGTTGAATGCGGTGCTAAAAAGGCTACACAAATCACAAAGGATATTATCATCCGCTCATGTTTTCTTTCATGCATCATTTTTGCTTGCTTTAGCACCGCCTTCAACTCTAGGGTTCGTTTTTTTTTTTTAGGTTTTTATTTCATATATTTTTGAAGGCGGTTTTTATATTTTTATTTTAAATAGTTTTTTAGTTCTACTTTTTTTAGGAAGTCGGTTTTATGTTTTTTAAAACAGTTTTTTTTATTTCACAGTTTTTTTTAGTAATTTTTGCTATTAATGTACTCGGCGGAATCGCTCGGCCTTCGGCCTCGCGATTCCGCCTCGCTTTCCAATCCGATCTTGACCCAATTAAAATAGGACCACGTCAGCTTCGATAGCTCAGTGGTGCAGACAGTCAACTGTCGCTATTGAATTTTAAGCAACGCTGGGTGCGGTCAGTACTTAGATGGGTGACCGCTGACCGTTGGAGGCTGACCAAGGTTCGGATTCCTCGTAAAACTGTAAGTCCCTTCCCTCGTAATCTTACTTGGTGGTAGGGTTTAACCTTCCCGGGTTGATACCACCGCACTGAATTAAACGTCGGTCGAAACGGCTATGTAAATAGTTTGTGTTTTCCGACCAGTTCAGTGTAGTCACCACGATCAAAGGGGGAAGCACTGACATGGCACTGGTGTTATGGGCTGACATCACGGACGTTGTAGGTGATGTTGCAGAACTTAGTAGAATGGACAGACATAAACGTGTTACGGAAGCCTACTTTTATTATAAAATAACCGTCGGAGGACCTTGGTTGAAAATTGTAAAATTTAGTAGAACGGATAGACATGCATATGTTACGGAACCCTACATTCATTTTGCAGAACTTAGTAGAATGGACAGACATAAACGTGTTACGGAACCCTACTTAACAGTTGCACTCCGGGAGTGCCGGCAGATCCCGTGCCACTCTAACTTAACCCTTAACGCAATGACTTAAGGTTTCATTTTAAAAATGACGCTGACGCGATGTCGCGAGTTATACATTTTTACCCACCTAAAAAAGTGCCAAGAGCCGCTAAAGAAGTTTTCACTTCAAAAACCTCAGGGTTATCCCCTTTCAAATAAAAAAAAAAGAATTTTCAAAATCGGCCCACAATTGACGGAGTAATCGCGTAACAAACATCCAAAAAAAGAAAACATACCGTCGAATTGAGAATCTTTTAGGTCTAAAGTAAATTTCTCGTGAAGACAAATGCAACGAGCCCAAACACGATGGGTTTATCATGTGTAGTTTAGGAGTTCCTATGGCCACCTTCTGTCTCCATCATCAAACCAGCTCGATGGTACTCGGTACAGTAGGTACTGGCCAGGTACCATAATAAATTAAGCGCCGGTCGGAAAAGATAAAAAATTTCAAATTTAGAATATTCATGAAACAAGGGTCCGAATATGTATCACTAGTATATCGATTCATGTATTTCAACAGGACAGAGAAAATTTCAAAATATTAGGTATTTAATACTTTTTTTTTTTTTTGTTTTTTGGAAATCGGTTTAATATTTTTTAAAACAGTTTTTAATTTCATTCTTTTTAGTAATATTACATAAAAAAGAATAATCGAAATCGAATAATCGAAATCGATTGAAGTGGTACAGAATTATTCGCCATATGTGTCAGACTGCAAATTGCTGAATAAGTCCACATCACAAATGTTTTGCTGAAGGTAACCACACACCATACTAATTTATCAAACTGAAAATTGCCGAAAACGACCACATCACAAGTTTTGCTGAAGGTAACCACACACCATAGTATTATGCTGATTTTTCGAAAACCACTGAACCAATTTCGATAAAATTGAAATGGGACCACCTTGGAAGTATGACCTAACTAACAAAAAAAGAATTTTCTAAATCGGCCCTCAATTGACGGAGAAATCGTGTTACAAACATAAAAAAAAATAAAAAAAAAAAAAAAAAATAAATAAAAAAAAAAAAATAAAAAAAAAAAAAACATACAGACGAATTGAGAACCTCCTCCTTTTTTGGAAGTCGGTTAAAAACAGTAGGTCCCTTACCTTGCTCCTTACTAGGTGGTAGGCTCAAATTTTAGCCGACTGGGTTGATACTGGATGTAAGATGGCCGCTTAGCAGCCTCGGTTGTGTTCTCCTCTATTCCAGTATAGCCAGCAATCCAGGGAAGTCTCCGGTATGGCACCTACCTTCTTGGAGGTGATATTGGCTGGTCGGAGCATGTGCTTTGGCCCCTCCGAGTCAGCCACCCATACCGGATTACATAAAAAAAACTTAGCAGGGTATTATTTTTTTCATACTTATTCTTACAAGTATTTTAGTGACTAGACACATAATAACATCGCCCACAGTCTATTGAAAACACAGCTTGATAGAAAGATGAAATTTTTTTAGTATGTCCTCCTGCCCAGTGTAACGCTTCACCTTGGTGATCCAGGGTGTGGCACCCCCGCAGATCTGTACCTGTTTGGAAGATAAAATTGTCGTGCGTGTCACGTGGTCAGTGGCGGCTTTCTGCCTAAATACGGCTCAGTCCGTTACTGTAGCTCGGTCTATGGCTCGGTCGACTCGAGGCGAGCCCTCCGGCGCGGCGCCCGACAACCCCCTAGCCCATGTAGGGGTTGATTGATGACTCCCATACTTCTCTTAGTAACTGGGCGGGGCGAGGCAATAGCGTCTCTTCACCTTGACCCATGACTGTTACTGTTGGTATTGTAAAATTTAGTGAAATTAAATTTATTAATAGACACGAAAATTAATTAAGGAAATCTACCTTCTAGGCTTCCGTACGGGATACGGAAACCTAAAAATCGCCAATTTCGTTTTAGTATCATACATAGAGTCTACAAATGCAATATGTCATTAAAACAAAGTAGCTTACTCCGTGACCATCCCTTACAGATTTATTATTAGCATTGATTGGTGATCAAAAGTAAAATTAGTTAGAATAGGGTGCTGCGCTGAGTGGCGGTTCCCAGGTGAAGCAAGTGAGGTGCCGCCTCACGCCGCCGCACATACAGGTATTTGCAAAATCTGGGCGGACAAAATTATTTTTGTGTCTAATTAGAATTGAAATAGCTCCAATATAATAACAGCACATTTTAAAAATTTTATTTATATATTTCAGACTTTAACGTACTATTTTAGATATTTACTCACAAAAATAAAAATGAAAAAATTGTATTTACTTTTAAGACATTTTATCAACTACTAAAGACATTTATTAACTTCTGCAATAATATATAGGGTATAAGGGTATGCAATTAAGACTAGGTACAGTTACTCGTAGTTAACCCCTTCATTGTCTTTATTCTTCGTTATCACTTTCTGACGAAGACTCCACATTTTATTGATTAACATCTTGTTTAGTTAAAAAGTCATTTATCCGGACGTATCCGGACATATTTACTTTGTTATTTAAAAGGAAATAGAGTCTAGAATAACTCAAAATAAAAATCATAGCCCGATATATCCCGATACAAAAACAAAAACTTTAGCTAAGGATAAATGTATCAAAATGAGGGAATAAATCAGGGTAATTTTTATAAGTTAAAAAAAAGTTATAGTGAATAGTTTATCGTTACTCTTTTAAACCACTTATTAAGCCTCTTACCTGCTTTATCAGAATACATCACTTTCAAATTGCAATGTGAACTTAGAAACTTAAAAAAATACTTCGAATTTGATGATTTTTATGAGCACGCCGCGAGAAGTGATACGTGAAAGGGTGAAACGTACGAATTCCGGCTGATGCTACGCGAGCGGGCGGCCAGAGAGAGAGGGCGCGCCTGAACATTGTTCATCGGTTTGTTCTCTCTACCTGAAACCAGTTTTTAGAACTAAAAGTGCAATTTAGTTTTCGCACTAATGTCCGCCCAGATTGTGCAAATACCTGTATGTGCGCCGCCTAGAAAAATAAAAAACAGCATGGATGTTTATTTATTGCTAGACTTTGGGCATGTCCTGTCCTCGAAATGAAGACTGCAATACAACATTAATAAAATGCTATTATGTAGGTGGTGCCCACAGATCAGGTGCCTCACTAAAATTCACTGGCCAGAGCAGGCTGATCCTTGCTTTCTTCCAAATTAAATATTTTCGTCCACATATATTTTATTCGTACATTTTGTCCGCTAACCGAAGTTGAAATTTGAAGTAGGTGTATTTTAATATATTTTTCGCGTAGCGTCGACTAATGCGGACCTATTGTCGCTCATTCTCGGCTTCGGCCATTTTGGATGCCGGTCACGTGCTCAATTAGTCCGACCACCAGTCTCTGTGTTTTCTTTTTGTATTTTTGTATTTCGAATATGCGATACCCGCCAGAGAGCATTGATATGCGTGACCAGCGTTCGTAGTTCGTTGCCGGTAAATCGTGACGGCGTGTTAGTTCTTATCGATATAATTTGAAATTATAGCTTATTGGCAGCATGGTATACTTACCAATGTATACAGAGTGTATCAGGATAGGTTTGAGAAGGTTCAGGAATAGAAAGTACTCATTATTAGAAGAAAATAATCCTTATGGCTCAAATCGAAATTCCGTTGTTTTTATTTTTGTCATACAAAAGTTGGAAATTGTAATAAAAACTCGATGGACAGTGAGACTGGAGAGTGCAGTGAACTAATTCAGTCCTCTTTTTCTTTTGAGGCCATTGAACTTTCAGTGTTTGGAATTTACCTACACGCAGTTTAATTGTACTAGTTATGTATGCAACCTACCCATTTTTATTATTCATGAGTTAGAATTATTTTTTTATTTATAAAGGCGGATCTTGAAGAATATATTTCCACCAAAAAGTACTGTGAAATGATCGAATCTGGGAAAAAGTTTCAGAGCTTTTCGTCTTCAAATATGGGCCCCTTTCGAACCCTGAAGTTTCGAAAAACTATCCTGATACAGCCTGTATACTACTTATCTGACTGCATAATTAGTTAACTCTTGACTAGGCAGGTACGATTAGGGCCTCAATTTCATTAACGATTGACAACTTGATACTTCAAGTATCTTAATATTCATATATTTTTATTTTTGACAATTATAATAGGTACATTTTTTTTTTTTTTTATGGAACTCGACACGGTTGGCTACATCACCTACAACATCCGTGATGTCAGCCCATAACACAGGGTGAACTAGGTGCCATGTCAGTGCTTCCCTTCATTTCATGTCGGCTACACTAAACTGGACGGAAAACACGAACTATTTACATAGCCGTTTCGACCGACGTTTCGTTCAGTGCGGTGGTACCAACCCGGCCGGGATAAACCCTACCACCTAGTAAGGTAAGAAGGGAAGGGACCTACAGTTTAACGTGGAATCCGAACCACGGTCAGCCTCCAACGGTCGAGCGGTCACCCATCCAATCACTGACCGCGCTCAGCGTTGCTTAATAACAGTTGACTAACCAACCGCGCCACTGAGCTACCGAGGCTGACGAATTTTCTTATCCCTTAGTCGACTTTTACGACATGCCACGGGGAGAGATGCAGTGGGGCTATTCTTTTTAAGTACCGACCGTACATTGTAGTATGTTTAATATACTAACATATTATGTTGATACAAATTACGTATCAAAGTTTGACAAAGGCTCTTTACACCTGATTCAATTAATTAATAAGTCTTTGTAGTCAGAACTCACAGCAAAATTGTTAATCTTGCTCTCAAGCTGTTTTCGATAGACTATGGGCGCGGTGTTATTATGTGGCCACTAAATACTTGAAAAAATATGTAAAAAAAAAGAAATACCCAGCGAAGTTTCTTGTCGGTTCTTCTTCGTGGGTGTAATCGAAGCGGATAGAACAATTTGTGACAAGTTCGAGCGCAGTCTAACTGCAATATTGAATGATCAATAAACAATACAATACAATTTGATGGTATGATAAATATTTATTTGTACATAAAGAAACTTAACAGGTTATTCACAAACATTTAAAAAAATTATAAATTAAAATTATTAAAAAAACTATAACTACCTATACAAATATAACTAATTAAAAAACTATAAAAAAACATACATACATACATACCACACGCTGGTATCCCGATAATCGGGGTAAGCAGAGTGGGCGGTGTTGTACTGCAAGTTTTTTTGTAATCCTGTATGGGTGGCTGAGTCGGTGGGGCCAAAGTACATGCTCCGACCAGCCAATATCACCTCCGAGAAGGTAGGTGCCATACATATCCCTTGGATTAGCTGGCTATACTGGACTAGAGGATAACACAGCCGAGGCTGCTATGTGGCCATCTTACATCCAGTACGGTGGTACCAACCCAGTCGGCTACAAGTCTATCCACCTAGTAAAGGGCCACATAATAAAGCAGAATAAGACGTTGGATTTTATTAAAGGTAAGGATAAGGAAGGAAGGAAGGAAAGGATGGTACAGAAATGTTATTTGTAAGTTTGCATTGCATGGGATTTTAGAAGTGTCTTTCTTTGTAACGATTAAAAATGAAAGTTGTCCATTTGAGCTGCACAATCATTCCTTCAAAATATGTTGGTTGGTAGTCATTGCTGAATCATGTATAAAACGTAATGAGAATCGTAATCGGTGTCTGGTAGGCGGTTTGTTATTTTAGTTGATAGCCTTACTTCCGCTACATTCAGCGAACCTCGGTCTCGCGTCAGAAGGAGCATCATTTCTAAATATTACACCGCCGACATAATCACTGTTATATAAATATCAACATTAAGAGCAGCAGGTCTATTCTTGTAAATTCTGACAGCGGACTCAGCGCTGATGTGGCGCTGAGAGCCACTTTAGTAAGTGGCTCTCAGTGCCACAACAGCGCTGATTCCGCTGTCAGAATTTACAAGAATAGACCTGCAGGCAGCGGTTAGTCACGTGATTATTTTTCTCCATACAAAATAGTTTTTATGGCTTATGTTTTCCTAGCCTCCAAACCTTGACCGATTTTTATAATCCTTTTTTTCTTATAATAAGGACAGTCTAATCTACGTACCTGTAATTTTTTGTTTAGATTAAATACGACGCGAGAGTTAAAAATCGGTTTTTTGAACGAACGAAATAGAATTTTTAATTTGTTGATGTCACAAAGTTCGTAAAGCTTTATTAAAGCATTACTTTGGATATCATAAAAATATAAAAAAACCGGCCAAGTGCGAGTCGGACTCGCGCACCGAGGTTTCTGCACCACAAAAAAAAACATTGAAAAAAAACACGTTCTTGTATGGGATTCCCTTAATTTTTACCTTTTTCTATTTTTTATTACTTGTTGTTATATCCGCTATAATAACACATATTCTGTGAAAATTTCAACGGGCTACCTATTACCGTTCAAGAGATACAGCCCTCGGACAGACGGACGGACAGTTGGACTGACTGTAGTAATAAAAAAAAAAAAGAATAGTTAAAATTGGATAAGGTCGGGAAAATATAAGACCCGAAAGACAATGTTGAATTAATTTGTAGGTACATTAGCTGAGAGCGTGCAGCTGTCCCTCTTGCGTTGGCGGGGAGCGCGCGCGGCGAACAGAGACAGCCAAATACCCAACATGTTGCCACGTGACTAATCCTGTCGGCTCTTAATATAAGAGCAAGGGCAATGGCGTTGAAATTGACTGTAAAACACGAAACGAAAAAAAGAGTATTCCGCGTATATTAGTCGTCTGTTTCCAGAATGCACCCGATGACGGTTATGACGTCACAGCTAGCGGTACCGTAGACAAAAAAGTCGGATAGAAGAATGCTCCCGCCACTAGGTGTTAAACTGAACTGTCGTTACTTCGTATTTCAAGCATAGAAGTAATATGTACTACCATGTAATAATAATTCTACGTAATTAAGTGACATGACTAGTGAGGCTAGCGCACACGCACTAATCATATTACTTGTCCTTTTTTTATTCATATTGGCATTTAAACACAACAATATGTTAGTAATTAAAACAAATAACACAAAAAAAAACACAATTCGTACACGCGCGAGGGGCAGGTAGCACAATTACACTCGTATTATATTCTTTGGCTACGCGACAGCGATACTAACGCTACTGAGCTGGGCGTCAGCGGGTGTGGCGTGAGGCGCGATGTGCGGAAGCGCGGGCCGAGGTAGAGGCAAACCAGAAGAAGACAAGTAATAAACTGTAAAACTGTTTATGTCGTTGCGTTGGCTGAAATATTTCATAACATTGAATATCATTACAGGCTCCCGGCCATTACAGTTGGAATATGCGCGGGTGTGCTTTGGACGGTGAAACCGTCCAAAGCACACCCGCTCAGAGAAATAACAGCTAGATTGGCCGTCAGGAACGCACTGTATGGTAATAAGGTTATAGATAGATAGAAATACTTTATTACTCCAAAAAAAAAAAAAAAAAAATTTTACAGAAACAACGTAAGTAATTTACATGAGGGGCAAAGGCGGACTTATCCCTTAGAGTAAACTAAACAACTTCTGTGGCGAAACAATTTTTTTGAAACAAAAAAAAATTCCATACAAATTTTAAATACCATTCTCAAAATGTATGGAGAAAAAAAAAATTTTTTTTCTTCAAATTAAAAAGTCGTAGAACAAAAGTTGTTCTATTTATTTACGTACAGAATCACCCCCTTTCGGGTTTTACGGTTGGGGTTGCAACACCGTGTATACATACATACTTGTCCATTCAGAATTAAAGAATATTTTAGCTTTTGACTATCCTAACTAATCCTTGACTAATATATATTATGATTATGACCACTGACGGAGATTCCTACCAGTCTTCCGGCAATGCGCGGCGCTTCGCATCCACCGCATGTCGCCGTTTATATAGATCTACCAGAATCTGATGACACGAACAAAAGAAAAAAAAAATTTGATTTTCACCGTGTTAGTGAAGTGTGAAACTGACGTTCAATGAGATGAAAGTGGACTCTGACGTTCGCTGTTGTCCAAAGGTTGAAAGTTGCCCAGCGAGCAATGGAGCGAGCCATGCTGGGAATATCGCTACGTGATATGGTGCGTAACGAGGCAATCCGCCAACGCACCGAAGTGGTCGTGCCCAGCCCACTGCCATTTGAGCTTAGCCACACGGTGTCCAGTATCGACTACTTTGGTGCGTCTCGGCGGATTGCGGCGGAAGCTGTACACATTATATCGGATGTATTTTATTTTAGAGAGATTCACACGTTAGGAACATTTAGTTTTCCATATTAATTACTAGCTTTTGCCCGCGGCTTCGCTCGCGTGAAATTCGTATTAAAAAGAAGAAAGTAAGTAAGCCCGCTACTGTATCTTTATTTCGGCGCGCGGAAAATTTGTATGAGAGAGACACCTTAGCGTAACCGGAAGTGAATTTTATTTAGGCTATCCTGTGTCCCGTATAGTTAAATGTGCTTGTACTGAGTTTTATCGAATTCGGATGATCGGTTTAAGAGTTATGGAGGAACATACATACATACAGAAAATATTTCTAAAAATCGTCAATTTAGTTTTAGTATCATACATAGAGACTACAAACGCAGTATCTCCTATAACAAAGTAACTTACTTGACCATCCCTTACAGATTTATTATTAGTGTTGATGGTGATGTTGTTACATACTTTCACAGAAACCATTTCATCTATATTTTAGCGTAACGTCACAGATTACTTAATAGTTACTTCGTAACGTAACGTGGTAACGTATCCAAGGGACGGCTCCTTCCCATAATCTCACTTCGGCCAGTGTTAAAAGTTTAGCATTAACGGTGGTAGGCGCGAGGCCGAATAAATTCTCGGCATAATTCAATTTTAACCGGATTAGGCGGGCTTTTGTTCCAATTTGTAAGCTGCTTACCGATTACCTGTGCGGCGGCGGCGCGTGGTGGCACTTTGGTGAGTGAGACAGGAAAGACAGAAAAAAGTTTAAATAAAATATGACGTAATAAGGTCTTTCAATAGTAGGTGACGGATACTAATCAATCACGTGCCCATACCAATTTTTTTTTATGATGTAAAAACGTACTTATTAAGGTGAAATTCGCGCACTTCACGTATTAAATTTGAGAAGTGAGTAGGTTTTTTTATCGTAAAAAAAAAAATTGGTATGGGAACGTGATTAGTATCTGATACACATACACTCCTTAGCGTATCGTTACCTACTAATGAAATACCTTCTTATATATTACAGGATAGCTTAAAGAGAAATAAGAATTATAAGAAAGAAAAATTAATAAAAGATTAAAAAATCGGTCAAGTGCGAGTTTTACTCGCGCACGGAGGGTTCTGTAGATCCGCTCTACCATACCTGTCAAAAAATCTATATCCGTCTATCTTTTGTTTGTACATACATACATAGGTACATACATATCACACACGCTGAATCCCGGCAATAGCAAGCTACTGCCGGGATTCAGGCAATAGCTTGCTATTGCCGGGTAAGCAGAGTAATCGGTGTTGTGCTGCAAGAGCTCTGATTAATTACAGCACAGCACCGACCGCCACGTTAAGCAAAGTATTCGAACAAGATTCAATCGATCAAGCAGCAAGTAAGGCACGACGACTCTCCTGCTGCATGACTCGGTGGAAGTACCGTGTCAAGGTGAGAGGTGGCGAACGTGTCGCCCTTTAGCACGGCAAAGTACTTTCTATTCATGAAATTTGTCAAGCCTATCCTGAAACACCCTGTATGTATACATCCTAAACATTTCATACTCTTCGTCGGTGGGAGGAAGATGAATGAAAAACACTCACATCCCGGCAGTCACATGCCCGGCGAGATAAAAATTGAGGACATTGGAAGGCAAAGGCGGGGAGGGTTTCTTCCGCCTGCGCTCGGCGATAAGGCGGAGGGGCGGGCGCCGTTCGGCATATGTACTTACTAGCATTTGCCCGCGACTTCGCTCGCGGTGGACTCGGTTTAAGGCTGAGGTATAGTTAATGGGAGGTTTGATAGCAAATTGCTGGTAGTTATATCCTGTAGTTTAGGATGTTAGAAGAATATTAGTGAAGTAGTAGAATTAGGCCGAGGAGATTAATAATTTTCGAGAAAAAAAAAATTTAAAAATTGAAATTCACCACCCCGACATAACCTGTTAGTATGGCTATTCCCTAGAGTGTTTTATATCCTGTAGATATTATTGGAAGAATATTAGTGAAAGAATTAGCCCGAGGAGATCAATACTTTTTGAGATTTTTTTTTTTTATTTAAATTCATCGCCCCGACATAACCTGTTTAGTATGGCTATTCCCTAGCTAGAGTGTTTTTATAAGCCCGAGGCGCGGAGGGAGTGCAGCCCCCGTCCGCTGTAACAAAGCGCAGGCGCCCGTGTGAGCCGCAGCGGCTGTGGCTGGTCGCCGAAGGCGAGCATGGGTGCCTGCGCTTTGTTACTCAAGGACGGAGGGGCTGCACTTCCCGCAGCGCCGGAGAAGAGGCAATCGTAATTAGCTAATGAGTTTTTTTATACGTTGCTCCCTTTTTGTTGGTACTTTGTATGCCCCCCCCCCCCTCCCTAAACGGCCTCCCTCCTCGGAGGGGGGTTCATAAATCGATACACCAAGCTCACCCCTCCCCTGCACCGCCCCCTCCCCCCTCCGCTACATGCCAGTATCTATACCCACCCCCGGTTTAATAGCAAATTCGATTAAATATGATAATATAAACGATCGATTTTTTATATTCTCTCTCTCTCTCTCTCTCTTCCTCCCTCCCTCTCTCGCTCCCCCTCCTCCTTCACTCCCCTCTCCATCCGGGACTACAATTCCGTCCATACTATACTTTCTTAGATACTGCTCAGCCCTATTGATATTTAGCGTGATGGTATAATAGCCTATCTATAGTGAGCCTCAGGAACTACTATGTACATTGGTGCAAACCGCATCAACATCTGTTCAGTGGTTCATTTCGGAAATAAAATATTGCTTTTTAGGGTTCCGTACCCCGTACCTATTACTAAGCCTACAACGTCTGTCTGTCCGTCTGTCTGTCTGTCCGTCCGTCCGTCCGTCCGTCCTTCTGATGCCTGTATACTTATTTGGAACCGTAATAGTTAGCTGGTTGAAATTTTCACAGAATAGGTATGTGTTATTTTGGCGCATATAACAAGAAATAATAAAAAATAAAAAAATTTAGGGGTCTCCATCAAGGTCCCCATTTTTTTCAACATTTTATTTTTGTGTTGCGGAAAACTCGATGCGCGAGTCCGAGTCGCACTTGGCCGGTTTTTTACACTTAATTTATATACATCACCTAATCCTTCTGCGCATAAAGCTAGCTCTTAAATGAAGCTAGCTCCTCCAACAGGGTTTAGGCAGCCGAGCGACGATGCGGGCCAGGTCAGGAGGTTACAAATGCGAGGTACACGCCTCTATGCCTCATGCATAAGGGATCAGGCTCGTCTGTGTTGATGTAGCTCTGAATAGGGCGGAGGCTTCTCCGCTGACGTCAACGGTACGCAAAACGAATGAATGTAAGTACCTACAATCGCATCTATGTACATAGCTGTGGAAATACATCTGTAGAACGATCTGGTACACGCTCGCTTCGCTTCGTATTTAAAAAATCTAAAAAAACTATTGGGTGTGGCAGCAGGGTGTGGCCCTTGGAGGTAGAGAGACCGCCCCGCGCCGCAGAGCGTGCGCGTCATAGCTGATTTTTATTTTGTATTTTTTTATGTAAACCAACATGGGTGGCTGTGTCGAGTGACCAATGGTACAGTCGACAGAGCCAAAAACCCCTCTCCTCGCGAAACCACGCTCAGTGAGGCTCAGTGAGGCGCCATGCCAGCAGATTTGCGGACTGTTGCTAGGCTGTCTAGCCCGTTGATACGACGACGTTTGAAGACACCCAGGTTAAAGCATTCGGGAAACACACTCGCCGGGAGACAGTTCCGCAACCTAGCGGTGCGGCAAAAAAACTATTTTGAGAACCGATGGGTTGTGTGCGCACATCTCTGATGCGAACTCGCACAGAGATGTGCGAGTTGGTGCGACAGGAACGACGCTCCACAACTACTGATGGGCAAGGATTCAATCCCATTTGGGACCGAATCCTTATTCGAGACTTTATAGGGATTTTATTGGGAAAGTTGGGGAAAGTTACTCATTCGATCCTACGAAATAGGATTTTATTTTTAATATTAGATTTCAACATCGTGAATGAGTTATTTTCATTAGTACAAGGCATAATATGGTAGTAGGTATGTAGATAATTGTTTTACTGGATGAATATCTAGATAAATAATGTTTCCACAGGTTTTAATTTGAATGCATGATTCCCTAGATGTTAACAAAATAATCAATATCTGTGGTCGTTTGAGCGCGCGTACATTTCGCCGTGATGTGAGAGAGGAAAAAGGTCGGTAATCGAGTCTGTTCAGTGACTGTGACAGTGTAAAAAAGTTAGGTGCCGATTTTTTGGTAGATCTACCAATTTCGGTCATGTTTGACCAAAAAACATACAGTCGAATTGAGAACCTCCTCCTTTTTTTGAAGTCGGTTAAAAAATAACGATTTGAGGTCATAATCTACCGATATTTTTTAAATCAATACCTACTATTAATAAATCTCTAAGGGATGGTCAGAGAGCAAGTTACTTTGTTTTATGAGATACTGAGGTATAAGACTCTATGTATGATATTAAAGCTAAATTGACGATTTTTAGAAATATTTTCTGTGTATGTATGTTCCACCATAACTCTTAAACCGATCATCTGAATTCTATGAAACATCGTACAAGCACATTTGCCAATACTATATGAGACAGTGGATAGGCTAAATAAAATTCAGTTCCGGTTACGCTACGCTAAGATGTGGTTCCCAAACAAACTGAAATGTTCCGCGCGCCATTTACCGCGAGTAAGTATCAGATATGAGCGAGCCGGCGCGGCGGCGCGGAGGAGCGGGCGGCGCGGCGGAGCGGGCGGCGCGGCGCGCGGGCGGGTGCATATAAAAGCGCACTCCCCATACTATAGAACGCCAAAATTGTAATTTGATTCGATCCTAATTTTTTTATCTTATTCTTATGGTACAAGTTAGGATACATGTGAGCTAAAATGACATTCACTTAGTTTATTTGAGAAGGATTATCATTTACTTGAACGCAGCTCGGCCTTCGGCCTCGCCGGCCTCTTTGAAAAAGTATATGGTTTATCTATAGGGAGCTCCGGCTTCGGCGTCGCCATAGGGAACTTAGTTTCTTCGAGAAAAATAACGTTTACCTGAAAGGAGCTCGACCTTCGACCTCGTCAGTAGTTACATATTTTGTTCGAGAAGGTTTATCATTAACCTGAATGCAGCTCAGCTTTCGACCTCGTCCTTTATAACTTACTTTCTTCTTTTGAAATACGAATTTCACGAGAGCGGGCAAAAGCTAGCAAACTATAATACTAAAAATAATACTGTTTTATGTAATCCGGTCGCCTGAGTCGAAGGGGCCTAAGCACATGCTCCGACCAGCCAATATCACCTCCGAGAAGGTAGGTGCCCGTGCATACCGGAGACTTCCCTGGATTGCTGGATATACTGAACTAGAAGAGAACATAGCCGAGGCTGCTATGCGGCCATCTTACATCCAGTACGGTGGTACTAACCCAGTCGGCTACAATTTGAGCCTACAACCTCGTAAGGGGCAAGGGAAGGTACCTAGTTTTACACCGGTTCCAAACGGTGAAGCAGCAGGTTTAGGTATGCACGTAAATTTTTTCGTCAGAAAAAACTCATTGGTATACACCGACCGGATTCGAAGCTCGGACCTCTTGCATGAGAAGCCGATGCCCAAAAACTCGGCCACCCGCCGCTTAATACTACTTGTGTAATGTAATCAAAGATGTAATGTCATCAGAGCGGATAGTCCAAGCGATCCCTTGCAATGACCATTCACAAAGACGACTCGTGAAAACTCGTTACAAACTTGCGTGGATCATAACGAGATGCCACCAATGGCATCTCAGATCTCTATGACGGATGATCTAAAAAAAGATATAGATGCCATCCAGAAAAACAGTCACGACCATCTATTTGCACAGAATATATAGGTACAGAAATGAAAAATGAAATCGACGTGGAACTAATGATTTCGAGTTTTCTGCATCTTCAGTGTGACGGCTGGTCAAGCATCCGGAATAAAGCGAAAATAACCTTTCTTGTTTAAAAACCTGAACCGCTTTTTGTGGATTTTGTGAAGACGGACGAAAATCGGCATCCTGCAGAATATATCGCCAACGAAATTATTCGTGTGATGTCAGTTTGTCGAAGAAAGTAAGTAACTAAGGGTCAGGCCGGAAGGCGAGCTTCGTTCAAGTTAGCGATATTCTTCTCGATGAAAGTAAGTAAATAAGGGCGAGGACGAAGGCCGAGCTGCGTTTAGGTAAACGATAAACCTTCTCCCGTCCTCGGGCCTAACTTTTAATGACTAATATCGTTTACGCGAACGTAGCTCGGCCTACGGCCTCGCCCTTAGTTACTTTCTTTAAAAAAATATATGGTTTACCTATACGGAGCTCCGCCTTCGGCGTCGCCATAGGTTTAGTTTCTTCGAGAAAAACAACATTTACGTGAAAAGAGCTCGGCCTTCAGCCTTGCCCTTCATCAGCCATGATTTAGT
Source organism: Nematopogon swammerdamellus (assembly GCA_946902875.1). Lineage (NCBI taxonomy): Eukaryota > Metazoa > Arthropoda > Insecta > Lepidoptera > Adelidae > Nematopogon > Nematopogon swammerdamellus. The sequence goes on from OX336345.1 coordinate 20,440,258, forward strand.
TTCTTCTTTTGAAATACGAATTTCACGCGAGCGAAGCCCCGGGCAAAAGCTAGTTAAAAACATACTTTATTCGAGAAGATTTATCATTAACCTAAACGCAGCTCAGCCTTCGGCCTCGCCCTTAGCTTCTTCTTTTGAAATACGAATTTCACGCGAGCGAAGCCGCGGGCAAAAGCTAGTTAAAAACATACTTTATTCGAGAAGATTTATCATTAACCTAAACGCAGCTCAGCCTTCGGCCTAGCCCTTAGTTTCTTCTTTTGAAATACGAATTTCACGCGAGCGAAGCCGCGGGCAAAAGTTAGTTAAAAACATACTTTATTCAAGAAGATTTATCATTAACCTAAACGCAGCTAAGCCTTCGGCCTCGCCCTTAGTTTCTTCTTTTGAAATACGAATTTCACGCGAGCGAAGCCGCGGGCAAAAGCTAGTTAAAAACAGAAAATCCTTATTCGGTCCTAGAATAGGATTAAATCCGCGACTTTATGATAAAATTTCGCTCATATTACAGAAGAACTTCACATACTTAACCTTAAAACATAAAATCCTTATTCGGTCCTAGAATAGGATTAAATCCGGGATTTTATGATAAAATCCCGCCCATAAAGATTTAATCCCGGGATCGACCCATCAGTATCCACAACCGGATTGTCTCTTTCTAAAGCTCGACACGCATTATTTTCCGCCGGGAACTGTACCTTCCGTTTAATTAATCCATCACCTTTGTACCGTGTGGGGCCGGTACTTTAAAAGAATATCCCCACTGCATCTCTCCCCGTGCATGTCGTAAAAGGCGACTAAGGGATATGACTTCCTTCTTATATTACTAGGTGGTAGGTTTTACCCGCCCGGGTTGGTACCACCGCACTGAATGAAAGGTCGGTCGAAACGGCTATGTAAATAGTTTGTGTTTTCCGTCCAGTTCAGTGTAGCCGGCACGACCGAAGGGAAGCACTGACGTGGCACCAAGTACACCCGGTGTTTTGGGCTGACATCACGGATGTTGTAGGTGATGTAGCCAACAGTGTCAGTTTCAATAAAAAAAAAAAATCACTTCATCACATAATACAATAGGTTTGGTAATGTTCTGTTTAGTTCTGCGAGTTTAATTTAAACTCGAACGCTGCGGCTCGATAGCAGGAAGGAAGTTCTACATTTCCAGCGATATCGTATCAGTTTGTGTTCGGCAACAACAATATTGTAGGTTAATTTAAGTATTTTATAGATTTTATTATTGAAAAAAACTTCTTTAGGCGCGTTGAGAGATTTTCGGTAGGGGGTAAGAATTATGAATTCGCGTGGCGTGTCAAGATGCATGTTGACGCATGTTAACACGCCACTCAGCCACCCACTACTTGTGGATTAGTATAGTATGTATGTTATATGTAGGTATATTCATAAAACATGTATTCCTCCTGCTTTTCACTGGCGCTGCCTACACTTTCTTCTTTATAATTTTATTCCTCATCATCGCCCAAAAGCTGACTAGAAGAAATCACTTGCAGTGATAAGTCCGCCTTTCCGCACTCATGTTTAGATTTAATTAAATCACTTCACTTCCGACTCACTTCACCTATTAGCGGGCCTCTAGTTTGCTTTCACCGAATCCACGCGCGCTACGTTTCAGCGACACACGTTCAGTCTTAAGACTAAGCTAGGGTCCGCAATCTGGGACAGCGTTGGAATGAATGGATCCCAAGGGTGCGGTCGGATGACCTTTCAAGCGGGCCCGTCCCATCCACGAACCTGCGGAGGAATTGGAATTCTGTGTCACGTGTCAAAATATACGGTCTATTAAGGAGTTTCCGCAGATGACAACGTTGGCCAAAACAATGTGTTAAGGCCCCGTGAAAATTCCACGGGCGTAAACGAGATAGTGGGTGAAATTCAAATAAGATGTATTCATCCCTTAATTTAAATGGGACCAACCTCGACTATAACCAATTCAATTAAAAAAAAATGGGTTGTCTGTAAAGTCGGTTTACGGACGATAGTTTTACGTGATGACGTGGAATAATCGTAGTACATACATCAAAGATCAGTAATTTCTATTTCCCATCAATAAACTTCTGTTGTCTGATCTTGACAGTTTTACTTCTTAAGACGTTTCCATGGTAACTTTGACTATACCGATTGTGCCTCTCTATCGCTTGTCTTAACTAGCTCTCGGTTGCACACACAGGTTCAGATGGAACGTGACACGCTTTCGTGCGTGCAGCCGGTGCTCATCAATTTATAAGACGTGACGTCATCACGTCAAAAAGAATTATTGAAATAGTTTCCCAATTAGAGAAAATATCACTTAACATACACTCCAAAAAAATTCAGTTTCGATATGAGAACCTCCTCCTTTTTTTTTTTAAGTCAGTTAAAAAGATATCGACCTAGATTCAACGAATACAATTTTTTTTTCCAAAACCTGACATTGGGTACGTTACGACCAATACCTAACCCTTCAAAAGACAAATTCACAGGGATTTTCATGATTTTTTTTCCATCGAGTAAAGTTAATTAAATCGTGTTTTCAAAAAGCTATCGATCTGCCCTGATAGATGACGTTATTCATATATTAAAACTGAATATGTCTGGTCTTCGTGCCTCACTTGCTGCTTGATAGCTATAATATTAAGATCACATCAACGTTAAGCCACGTCTACTACGAAGCTTTTTTTCGAAACATTACACAGAAACATCGAAACATTGGGGCGTGGCCATACGCATTTGTATGAAAACAAAATGTTTTTGTGTAATGTATCTTGTGTAATGTTTCGAAAAAACATGCGCATATCCCACGTATCCCGATAATCGGGGTTGGCAGAGTAATCGGTGTTGTGCTGCAAGTGCTCTCATAAATTACAGCACAACGCCGACCACAACGTTTAGCAAAGTATTCGAACAAGATAACTATCAAGAAGCAAGTAAGGCACGAAGACACACCTGCTGCATGACTCGGCCGAAGGACCGTGCCAAGTTGAGAGTTCGCCCTTTAGCACGGCACCTTGTCCTTATCCCTTAGTCGCCTTTTACTACATGTACGGGGAGAGATGCAGAGGGGCTATTATTTTCAAGTACCGGGGCCCCACACAATATTATTAAAAATATTATAATTAAAATATGTAAATGTAAAAATGTATATTCGCAGGCGGTATCGTGTGCTTAACTTTTTCCACATTATTCATGTCCATAATTCTGTCTGCTTTTTCGACCCCCTCAGGCGTCGAGCTTGCTCAAGCGCCCTCCAGCTTCTAATTTAACTTCTGCCCGTAATTCACGTTAAATTTTCGAGTGTGTTTATGAATTTAATGTCGTTTTTAAGGTTCCGTATAATATTAAAAGGTAAAAGCGGAACTCTTATAAGATCACTGCCGTGTCCGTCCGTCTGTCACAGAGGGTTTTTCTCGAAAACTAAGTAACCTAGTAGCTTGAATATTGGCATAATGATAGATATTAATAGATAGATAGATAGAAATACTTTATTGCTCCAAAACATTTAACAGTAACAAACGATAAGTAATTTACATGAGGGGCAAAGGCGGACTTATCCCTTACAGGGATTTCTCCCAGTCAACCTTTGGATGTTTGAGAGTCGTATGTTGTGAGTTATAAGTAGGTAGTAGCAAAAGACTTGGGTGTGGGAATGTATCAATCAATCAATACTAATAATAAATCTGTAAGGGATGGTCATGGAGTAAGTTACTTTGTTTTAGGAAATATTGAGTTTGTAGCCTCTATGTATGATACTAAAGCTAAATTGACGATTTTTAGAAATCTTTTCTGTATGTATGTATGTATGTATGTATGTATGTTCCTCCATAACTCTTAAAGCCATCATCCGAATTAGATGAAACTTAGTACAAACCAATTTTACTATACGGGACACAGGATAGGCTTACTAAAATTCACTTCCGGCTACGCTAAGATGTGGCTCCCATACAAATCGAATTGTTCCAAACGCCGAAATATAGGGCGGCGTGGCGCGGCGGGGGTTAGTAGCGCGGCTGCTGGCGAAGACTGGCGGCGCGGCGGCGGCGGAGCGCGGTGTGTGTATGCATTGTCTTGAGCAGAGTTTCTTATTTAATTCGATTCATAATATTTATTATGTAGGTTAACTTCGTTAGGTACCTATCTATTTGATTAATTTTAGGTGCAAACCTATCGGCTGCTCCAGAGCGAAACACTGTATTAACCAAAATGCTAAATTGTTCAGGAGAGCGAAAATAGTGGAAAATTGAAATATAACAATTTCTGTTCTATTTAAAGGAAAAGTAAATATGCAGTTAATTTGAAAAACATTTGCGTTCGTCTTCCTGAACATCTTTGTAGTGATATGTACCATATGTTTTTATTGTTGTAACTAGCTTTTGCCCGCGGCTTCGCTCGCGTGAAATGCGTATTTCAAAGGAAGAAAGTAAGTAACTAAGGGCGAGCTGGGTTCAGGTAAACGATAAACCGTCTCGAAGAAAGTGAGTAACTTTTTGAAGCCGAAGGCGGAGTTGCTTTCAGGAAGACGATAAACCTTTTCGAAGAGAGTAAGTAACTATGGGCGAGGCCGAAGGCCGAGCTGCGTTCAGGAAGAGGATAAGCTTTTCGAAGAAAGTAAGTATCTATGGGCGAGGCCGAAGGCCGAGCTGCGTTCAGGATGAGGGTAAACTTTTCGAAGACAGTAAGTAACTATGGGCGAGGCCGAAGGCCGAGCTGCGTTCAGGAAGAGGATAAACCATCTTTAAGAAAGTAAGTAACAAAGGGCGAGGCCGAAGGCCGAGCTGCGTTCAGGAAGAGGATAAGCTTTTCGAAGAAAGTAAGTAACTATGGGCGAGGCCGAAGGCCGAGCTGCGTTCAGGATGAGGGTAAACTTTTCGAAGAAAGTAAGCAAGAGAGGGCGAGGCCGAAGGCCGAGCTGCGTTCAGGAAAACGATAAACCTTCTCGAAGACAGTAAGTAACTATGGGCGAGGCCGAAGGCCGAGCTGCGTTCAGGAAGAGGATAACCTTTTCTACGAAAGTAAGTAACAGAGGGCGAGGCCGAAGGCCGAGCTGCGTTCAGGAAGACGATAAACCTTTTCGGAGACAGTAAGTAACTATGGGCGAGGCCGAAGGCCGAGCTGCGTTCAGGAAGAGGATAAACCATCCCTAAGAAAGTAAGTAACAAAGGGCGAGGCCGAAGGCCGAGCTGCGTTCAGGAAGAGGACAACCTTTTCGAAGAATATAAGTAACAGAGGGCGAGTCCGAAGGCCGAGCTGCGTTCAGGAAGACCATAAATCTTCTCGAAGAAAGTAACTTCTTTGTTACTTACTTTCTTCGAAAATGTTTATCCTCTTCCTGAACGCAGCTCGGCCTTCGGCCACGCCCATAGTTACTTACTGTCTTCGAAAAGGTTTATCGCCTTCCTGAACGCAGTTCGGCCTTCGGCCTCGCCCTCTGTTACTTACTTTCTTCGAAAAGTTTACCCTCATCCTGAACGCAGCTCGGCCTTCGGCCTCGCCCATAGTTACTTACTGTCTTCGAAAAGGTTTATCGTCTTCCTGAACGCAGCTCGGCCTTCGGCCTCGCCCTCTGTTACTTACTTACTTCGAAAAGATTATCCTCTTCCTGAACGCAGCTCGGCCTTCGGCCTCGCCCATTGTTACTTACTGTCTTCGAAAAGGTTTATCGTTTTCCTGAACGCAGCTCGGCCTTCGGCCTCGCCCTCTGTTACTTACTTTCTTCGAAAAGTTTACCCTCATCGTGAACGCAGCTCGGCCTTCGGCCTCGCCCATAGTTACTTACTTTCTTCGAAAAGGTTACCCTCTTCCTGAACGCAGCTCGGCCTCGCCCTTTGTTACTTACTTTCTTAAAGATGGTTTATCCTCTTCCTGAACGCAGCTCGGCCTTCGGCCTCGCTCATAGTTACTTACTGTCTTCGAAAAGGTTTATCGTCTTCCTGAAAGCAACTCCGCCTTCGGCCTCAAAAAGTTACTCACTTTCTTCGAGACGGTTTATCGTTTACTTGAACCCAGCTCGCCCTTAGTTACTTACTTTCTTCCTTTGAAATACGCATTTCACGCGAGCGAAGCCGCGGGCAAAAGCTAGTAATATAATATATGGGAAATAACTATGATAAACTATAATATACTTGCGCTACATAATATAAGTACATACCAGTTTAAACATAGAAATCGCAAATTATAAATTAAATTAAATACATAAAACTATAAATTAAATACATATGTATTAAAGATTAATGACGCGCAAATATCAATAAATAGATACGTAGAGCGTACTGGGTACACTTGGCGTCGGCAGAGACGGAGTTTCGGCGGACTTTTCAGAAATTTATTTTTTGTACGTTTTCTGGATATTAATTTTAGATTAGTTTTAGTTTTAGTGTATTAGTGTATAGCTGTATTTTGTAGGTTGTTGTGTATTGTGTATATTTTCATGTCTACGTTCTAATAAATGTATAAATAGATAAACATTTATTTTAGACTAATGTGGGGGGTCAGTTTGGTACCTACAAATAAAAAAAAGTTTGAATTAACGTGTTGTGTTGATATCATTTCCCTCACCTTCCCTCATCTTACTTGGTGGTAGGGTTTAACCCGCCCGGGTTGATACCAACGCACTGAATGAAACGTCGGTTGAAACGGCTATGTAAATAGTTTGTGTTTTCCGGCCAGCAGGTCTATTCTTGTAAATTCTGACAGCGGAATCAGCGCTGATGTGGCGCTGAGAGCCACTTACCAAAGTGGCTCTCAGCGCCACAACAGCGCTGATTCCGCTGTCAGAATGTACAAGAATAGACCTGCAGTTCAGTGTAGCCGGCACGATCAAAGGGGGAAGCACTGATATGGCACCTAGTTCACCCGGTGTTATGGGCTGACATCACGGACGTTGTAGGTGATGTAGCCAACCGTGTCAGTTTCCATAAAAAAGAAAATTTGAAAGAGATAAATGAAAGGATTCTAAAAAAAAAATTACAATTTTGAGTTCAGTGGTAAGTTATTAATGAATAATGAATGATATATCTATAAATATGCAAAAAATTACCGTTCCCCCCCTGCTCTCCTAGGTGTCTAAAGCTAAAATTTTGATTTTAATAGGTTTAGTAGATCTATTACATATAGCCATCTATTACAAAATTTCAGGTTTTTTTCGACAATGTAATAATTAGTTGTAGGTACTTACGGCAAAAAAAAATATATTTATTAAAAGCAAGTAGCAATGGTTTGCCCAACTGTCAAACCATTCTGTAATTTTTATTTAGGAGTTTCGTTATTTTCTAAATCACAATTATTTCGGTAAAATAACACAAATATATTGCGCGGTGTTACGGAACCCTCGGTGCGGGAGTCCAACTCGCACTTGGCGACCTTTATGCTTTCGTTAGGAGTAAGAATATTACTGTACAAGTTCAACTTTCTTAGAAAAAATTTGGATTTATGTTGAGATCTATATTATTTTAGAGTATTATAATATTTTAATACAAGCATTGGCTGATGCGTCATATATCAAAACACTTTTTATTTTAATAAAAAGTTAATAAAGTTATCAAAGATTTATAAAAGTTATATAGAGATAGAGATAGAGATGAGATAGAGATAGAGATAGAGATGAGATAGAGATAGAGATAGAGACAGAGACAGAGACAGAGACAGAGACAGAGACAGAGACAGAGACAGAGACAGAGACAGAGACAGAGACAGAGACAGAGACAGAGACAGAGACAGAGACAGAGACAGAGACAGAGACAGAGACAGAGACAGAAACAGAGACAGAGACAGAGACAGAGACAGAGACAGAGATAGAGATAGAGATATAGAGAAGATAGAGATTATTTTTGACCAGCACTTTAGTGAGGACATTAATGAGTTCGTATTTCTATCGTATGGGCGTGTCCTTACGTTAGTATCCTACTATCCTACTAATATTATAAACGGGAAAGTTTGTGAGGATGGATGGATGTATGGATCTTTGTTACTCTTTCACGCAAAAACTACTCAACGGATTTTAATGAGACTTTACAGTACTATAGCTTATACATCAGAATAACATATAGGCTATATACCATCACGCTAAATAGCCTTAGGGCTCAGCAGTATCAAATAAAGTATAGTATGGACGGGGGAGAGAGAGAATATAAGACAAGAAAAACAAAAGCCTATCAACGTCACATAAAAACTTCAATTTCGAATTCTGTTCTTTTTTTAAAATCCTCGCGGGGAAAATCTAGTAAGTTATACGTAAGTTACACCCTCCAACTTCTCAAATTGTTTGCCCAAATCGTTTTATCTTTCGCTCACAATTTCACGAGTTACGATTGGCTTACGTCCACAACAATGGCGCCTACCGGTCGACGTTCCCTTAGTACTCCACGCGAAATTTTTCAAGTCATTAAGGCGGAAATAAGACACAAACCGTGCTACCCGAGCACTGATGATTGAAACACGAACCGTATGCACATGTAAATAGGTGCGAGATTCATTCTACTCGTGCGGTGACTGATACGTCGCGCCGACGATGAACGTTTGCGCGATTTTTTTTTTTTTTATGGAAACTGACACGATTGGCTACATCACCTACAACATCCGTGATGTCAGCCCATAACACCGGGTGAACTAGGTGCCATGTCAGTACTTCCCCCTTTGATCGTGCCGGCTAAACTGAACTGGTCGGAAAACACAAACTATTTACATAGCCGTTTAGACCGACGTTTCATTCAGTACGGTGGTACCAACCCGGGCGGGTTAAACCCTACCACCAAGTAAGATTAGGAGGGAAGGGACCTACAGTTTTACGAGGAATCCGAACCTCGGTCAGCCTCCAACGGTCAGCGGTCACCACGGTCACCGCACCCAGCGTTGCTTAAAATTCAATAGTGACAGTTGACTGTCTGCACCACTGAGCTATCGAGGCTGACACTATATATTAAAATCACACTATATATTAAATTACACGTGTTGGAAAGATGAAAAAAAAAATTTATTTCGCTACGATTCTAAGGAAAAATATTATCTATATTTCTATGAGGATCTTGTATTGAAACAATTTATGCTTCTCAAGATAATTTAACTTTAAAGTACAATTTTCAAATTTTTCGTTATTTTTTGGACATTTATTTAACACCTTTTCAAAGTGGTAAAATATAATTTTTTTCGCTATGTTTGTTAATTAAAGATCAATACATAACATATATTTTTTACAGATTTTTTATCTTTACCAATAGCTCAATAATTTCGTTTAAATTTGACCTTTTGAGTCTTATTTACGCCTTAATCGAAATGGCGCCGAACCTCTCGTCGGAGAGTCGTCCATCATCAGCCGACGCAACTTTGACTGGTGTGGAAGCATCTTTTCGATGGATTGCTCTGTAATTTTGCTCGAAGCCTTATTGGCGGAGCAAACTGCTCTGTCATCTTCAAAGTTCAAGATGGCAAGCTCTGTTTTAGGGTACGTATACATTTTAATTAACTCGTACGTACTTATGTATGAAGCGCTGACGTGGCACCAAGTTCATCCGGTGTTATGGGCTGACATCACGGATGCTGTAGGTGATGTAGCTAACCGTGTCAGTTTCCATAAAAAAAAAGTATATCAATCATCAATCAATACTAATAATAAATCTGTAAGGGATGGTTGTGGAGTAAGTTACTTTGTTTTATGAGATACTGCGTTTGTACACTCTAATATAATGCATGATACTAAAACTAAATTAACGATTTTTAGAAATATTTTCTGTACGTATGTATGTTCTTCCATAACTCTTAAACCGATCAACCGAATTCGATTAAACTTAGCACAAGCACATTTAACTATACGAGATACAGGATAGGCTAAATAGAATTAAGTTACGGTTACGCTAAGATGTGGCTCTCATACAAACCGAATTGTTATGCGCGCTTAAATAAAGGTACGGTAGCGGGCTTACTTACTTTCTTCTTTTGACGTGATAACGTCACGTCTTATAAATTGATGAACACCGGCTGCACGCACGAAAAAGTGTCACGTTCCATCTGAGCCTGTGTGTGAAAGCGAGAGCGCGTAACAAGCGATAGAGAGACACAATCGGCCCAAGCGTCGGCTTGTACACATTTATCTCTCTGGTTCTAAAGTACCAAGGCAGCACAATTTGAAAGGAGGTTACCCGTACCATAATATATTAAGCGCATCTGGCCGGTCGGAAAAGATTTCAAATTTAGAATATTCATGAAACAAGGGTCCGAATTGACGGTATCACGTAAAACTATCGTCCGTAAACCGACTTTACAGACAACCAATTTTTTTAAATACGAATCACACGAGCGAAGCCGCGGGCAAAAGCTAGTTTAGTATATTATAGTATAATCAACATTCTCTCAGCGACCGGACTACATCTCACTGGCTGATGTAGGAGGTTTTTCACACCAATGGAAATTCATTAGTGCAGTGCCACAGTCAGATCGGTTTGGAAGGATTCTTATGTTTTGATTACTGCGGCTGCACTTGCGGGAAAAATTTGGGAATATTTAACAGTTTTTGAAGTAACCAGACATTTATTGCCATTATGGATTGCAATCCCGCAAAGTAGGAACCTGCAATCCCGCGTGATCCCGCATCATTTGAGAGTCTGTTGGATCCTGCAATGGCTATATGGCATTTTTTTTTATTGTAATCCGGTATGGGTGGCTGAGTCGGAGGCGCCAAAGCGCATGCTCCGACCAGCCAATATTACCTCCGAGAAGGTAGGTTCCATACCGGAGACTTACCTGGATTGCTGGCTATACTGGACTAGAGGAGAACACAGCCGGGGCTGCTATGCGGCCATCTTATATCCAGTACGGTGGTAACAACCCAGTCGGCTACAATTTGAGCCTACCACCTAGTATGGGGCAAGGGAAGGAACCTACAGTTTTACACCGGTTCCGAACGGTGAAGCAGCAGGTGTAGGTATGCACGTAATTTTTTTCGTCAGAAAAAACTCATTGGTACACGCCGACCGGATTCGAACCTCGGACCTCTCGCATGAGAAGCCGATGCCCAAACCACTCGGCCACCCGCCGCTTTAAGTGTATTTTAGTATATTATAGTACCTAAGTATATGTACTCGTACATTCTCTCAGCGACCGGACTACAGCTCACTGGCTGATGTAGGAGGTTTTTCACACCAATGGAAATTCATTAGTGCAGTGCCACAGCGAATGTCAGATCGGTTTGGAAGGATTCTTATGTTTTGATTACTGCGGCTGCACTTGCGGGAATTTTTTTGGAATATTTAACAGTTTTTGAAGTAACCAGACATTTATTGCCATTATGGATTGCAATCCCGCAAAGTAGGAACCTGCAATCCCGCGTGATCCCGCATCATTTGAGAGTCTGCTGGATCCCACAATGGCTATATGGCACAGCGCTATTAGTTAGTACCACAGAGCACGAAATACCCCCGCCCGGGGGCGCGGGCGGGGGTATTCCGTGCTCTGTGGTTAGTACCAATCCCGCGAATTTCCCGCGACATTAAAAATACTGCGGGATTGCAATCTCTTGCTTGACGCAGTGAATCGTAAATGTAGCATTGCCAGTAATAGGGTAATTAAAAGTAGATCACCGGCTAATCTAAATTCTGCATAAATGAACAAATAATTTAAAGACGCAACTTATGCGACTAACTACGAGGTACTTGCCAAATCAGATGTAGGATCGCAAACGTTGACCCGGTTCCTTTGCCAAGAGTTGGTGTATCGAGCGTCGAGGCACTTACGATGGCGCTTCTTTACATTGTATCACACATAAATTTGTGTTCGTCAAAAATCTATATAAAGTAAAAACCGGCCAAGTGCGAGTCGAACTCGCGCACCGAGTGTTCCGTATCGCCATGTCATGGTCAGCGTCACTCACGCCGTCTATGGCGTGTTTTATGAAATGCTTCATATTTGTTAAAATTCATGATTTGTTAAAATGCTTCATACTGATTTCGGTAGATGTCGCGCATACACTTTTTAGTTTCTTGTATGGGGACCCGGTGTTTTTTTTTTACTTTTTCTTATTTTTATTATTTGTTGTTATATCGGCCATAATAACGCATATTCTGTGAAAATTTCAACGGGTTACCTATTACGGTTCAAGAGATACAGCCCTCGGACAGACAGACGGCGGCGTAGGCGTAGTAATAGGGTCCCGTACGACGGATACGGAACCCTAAAAAATATACAATGAACTATACAAATGAATGACGATCGGTCACAGAAATAAAGTCAAACAAAAATAGCCAAATATACAATAAACTGTACCATAAATCTATCAGTCAATATTATTCATCAAGGTTTTCATTTACCTTGTAGTAAGGTTTGTTCAACAGTAAGTACTTTAGCCGGCACCTAAAAACAATATTACTCTCAATCCCTTTTAGTGACTGAGGCAGCTTTTCGTAAAGTTTGGGGCCTATTACTCGCCAGTTCTTTTCTGCTCTTGCACTATGGTGCATCACGGTTCTTAGACTGGCACCGTGGCGAGTGTTGTACTCATATTGCGAACCGTTTGAATAGTAGATTGCAATATTCAGTCGTACATACATTATATATAACCTCAAATAATATACTCGAAGAAGGGTCGCCCTAAACTCACATACCTGGACCAGATCGGACATATGCTCAAAAAGGGTCAAGTGCGTATAGTATCCGTAACCGACGAGCATGCATGAAGAACATTATGGGAGTGGAAGAGGCGGCAGAGGTGTGTCAGGATCGTGGCACGTGGAGATCCTTTGTCTCTGCCTACCCCACCGGAAAACAGGCGTGAGGTTATGTATGTATGTATAATATAATACTGTGACCAGTATCGTGTGGGGCCGGTACTTTATAAGAATAGCCCCACTGCATCTCTCCCCGTGTATGTCGTAAAAGTCGACTAAGGGATATGACTCCCTTCTTATTATTACTAGGTGGTAGGGTTTAACCCGTCCGGGTTGGTTCCACCGCACTGAATGAAAGGTCGGTCGAAACGGCTATGTAAATAGTTTGTGTCCTCCGTCCAGTTCAGTGTAGCCGGCACAACCGAAGGGAAGCACTGACGTGGCACCAAGTTCACCCGGTGTTATGGGCTGACATCACGGATGTTGTAGGTGATGTAGCCAACCGTGTCAGTTTCCATAAAAAAAAAAAAACTGTGAGGATTTTTAGTGATTTAAAAATATTTCTGCAAGACTCTTTAAATTTTGCTCGAGTAAAAACTCGAATAGCCCGTTTTTGTTGAAGTAGGTTTAATCGATTTAGGAGTCACTGTGGCGTTCTTTAGGTGATTGAGTTACAATGATTAAGTAGGCAGTAGGTTGGAAGCTGGAGCTCGCCTCGTCAGCCGTTCCTAATGGATTTTAGAAGCAGAGCTGAATGCATCATTTGCTGGAGTTGGAGCGAGCCCAGTACGCTTCGTGTACCAACCTATAATCATGAGACTTGTAACTTCTGCAAATATTTTATTTCTTCGTTCCAAAATAGGTTTTGGTGGCCGAGATTCAATATAAGTCACTGATCTATAGTACTAGATGAGCCCTTTTCATAGATAATTCCGGAAAAAAACGTGTCACCGTCCAAATCAGCTTGAAAGCTGAGTTCACAGTGACTGATGCCTTGTATTTATGGTCTTATCCTCTTATGTCCGCGATTACGCGAGTGAGGAGAGTTAGCGCATTCATAGCATAATATGATTTTTAACCTGTTTACTTCCCAGGTTATAATAATGCTTGTTATTGTTATGTTATTGTTGAAACACAAAAGATAGGCGGATAATAGCGGATAGATACGTTAACCTCCGTGCGCGAGTAAAATTCGCACTTAAAAGTTCTTCGCACTTCCCTTGCCCCTTACTAGGTGGTAGGCTCAAATTGTAGCCGACTGGGTTGGTACCACCGTACTGGATGTAAGATGGCCGCATAGCAACCTCGGTTGTGTTCTCCTCTAGTCCAGTATAGCCAGCAATCCAGGGAAGTCTCCGGTATGGCACCTACCTTCTCGGAGGTGACATTGGCTAGTCAGAGCATGTGCTTTGGCCCCTCTGACTCAGCCACCCATACAGGATTACATAAAAAAAAAAAAAAGATTTTTAGAATAGACGACCTCTAACAATTTTCAATGAGCTTTGCCGCTTCTAGTATTTAGTTCAATGATTCATCTGCTACCGGAAGGAACGCGAGCAAATGCTCACATAAGCTGTCATAGTCATCCAAACGCGAGCCGATCGACGCGGCGACGTCCGCCCCCTCCCGCCTCGCTCATTTCTGCACCCCGTACCCCTCCCCCTACCCCCGCCGGCCTCACACTTGACTCGTTCCCTTTGCATGTTATTCCAGTTGGCTTAGCTCGGCTAGCAGGCAGTGCCGCGGCCTTCGCCCCGTTTCACACATACGCGGCACGGCACGGGACGGCACGGCTGCCGGATGAATGGGCAAGTATGTGATGTTCACATATAAGTATACGACACGATTCATTGCCGTGCTGTTTATGTACCTACCTACGCCTATCTCAGCCCAGTCATACCCGAGGTCATACCTGTGGACGGTTGGTTATCAAAGAAAGAGTATTATATTTGGTGTTTAGTTGGTTTAACTGACATGGTTGAAAAGTATTATTTTTAAATAAATTAAATTAATACAAAACTAAACTACTAATAAGATAAAATTGAATAATGCAATATAACAAACATACATAAATAAAAAAAAATGTGGGCTAAATTATGTTGATCGCACGCTACATCCACATTTTGTAGATAAAAACATTTATACTTAATAAACATATTATATAAAGTTTAACATAATACATTTTGTTTTTGATCTTCAGCCGGCCGACCCGGCATCGCGTGTACATGGAATTGTCGACGAAATTTTGTTATATCAATAAAAGATATTTGAAATAAAATGAAATATAAACCTATTATAGGTATTAAACTAACTTAAATTATCTTAAAAAAAATAAATTAAACCTACAAAAATTATTAGATTTTGAAGATTATGTTGGGTTGGCTAGGTTAAGAAGTATCATGCACGGTCACATACCTAAACTTTAAGATATATTGAATGCCGAAAATAAAAATACGTCCCAATCAGGATTAGAAACAAGTTAATAAACAATACAACAATACAATACCATTGACTATTGTGTCAATATTTTGGGGCCGGTATTTAAAAAGAATAGCCCCACTGCATCTCTCCCCGTGCATGTCGTAAAAGGCGACTACGGGATAAGGACAAGATGCCGTGCTAAAGGGCGACAGGCTCGCCACCTCTCACCTTGGCACGGTACTTCCACCGAGTCATGCAGCAGGTGGGCCTTCGTGCCTTCCTTTATGCTCGATCGATTGAATCTTGTTCGAATACTTTGCGAAACGTGGCGGTCGGTGTTATGCTGTAATTTACCAGATTTCTTGCAGCACAGCACCGATTACTCTGCTTACCCCAATTGCCGGGATTCAGCGTGTGTGATATGTATATGTAATGTATGTATGACTATCAGTGACAGTCTATGCAGTGACTATGCACGGCCCGGCAGCCGTGCCGTGCCGCGTATGTCTAAAATGGGCCTTCTCCGCAACCCAGCTCAGTAGTTGACGCTCCGGAGTTAAACGCGCCACAGACGATAAATATAATATAAATAGTATATCTTACCTTAGGGCACATTTCACAATATCGCGCACCATAAAATCTTTCGAACCATCCATCACACATGACAAAAATAATATACTTATGTTTGATCTTACAGTATCTTTAGAAGCGATATTGAAAGATTTCAAGCGATATGGAAATATATCGTAATATATGATGGATGACCCCGACGTGTCCCGCGATCTAGAACCACTGCAACTACGGAGGGATGTCGGCGCCTTAAGTGTGTTCTATAGCTTATTCCACGGGGAGTACTCGGAGGAGCTGTTTAACGCGATTCCGCCGTCCCCTTTCCACCTCCGTACAAAGCGCACAGGGCAAGGATTGCATCCCTATACGCTGGACTTACTTTTTTTTTTTTTTTTTTTTTTTTTTTTTTTTTTATGGAAACTGACACGGTTGGCTACATCACCTACAACGTCCGTGATGTCAGCCCATAACACCGGGTGAACTAGGTGCCATGTCAGTGCTTCCCCCTTTGATCGTGCCGGCTACACTGAACTGGTCGGAAAACACAAACTATTTACATAGCCGTTTTGACCGACGTTTCATTCAGTGCGGTGGTACCAACCCGGGCGGGTTAAACCCTACCACCAAGTAAGATTAGGAGGGAAGGGACCTACAGTTTTACGAGGAATCCGAACCTCGGTCAGCCTCCAACGGTCAGCGGTCACCCATCCAAGTACTGACCGCACCCAGCGTTGCTTAACATTCAATAGCGACAGTTGACTGTCTGCAACACTGAGCTATCGAGGCTGACTGCTACTTACCGCGGATGCGTATTGCTACGCATCCGCGGTATCATCGATAGGCAGATCCTTCCTCCACAGAACTGGTAAACTCTGGAACGCTCTCCCTGCCCAAATATTTCCCCCCAAATATAGTCCTTCAAGAGAGGCGCGAATGGGCATCTGTCAGGCCGGCATGGCATTCTCAGCCCCCGCATGCGACCGAATTTCCATGGGCGTCGCTAGACACCTTATGGGTGGCTCGGCGCCACATGTCGCGCTTTATATAAAATATATATATATATGTGGCATCTTGGCGTCGTGCGCTTAACGAAATCCTCATTCCTCATTGAAGATTGAAAAACTAGAAAATTCTCTATACTTACCTATAACTTTTGGTAGGTTTTCATCAATCCTGCGTTACTGATTACCCGGTGTCGGTAGCATCTTATGAATGTATATCAATCATACTAATAATAAATCTGAAGGGATTGTTTTATGAGATACTGTGTTTGTAGACTCTATGTATGATACTAACACTAAATTTATGATTTTTAGAATTATTTTCTATATGTATGTATGTTCCTCCATAACTCTTAAACCGATCTTCTGAATTCGATGAAACTTAATGATGAATTAACTTAACAGTACAAACACATTTTACGGGACACAGGATTGGCTAAATAAAATTCAGTTCCGGTTACGCTAAGATGTGGCTCTCATACAAACCGAATTGTTCCGGGCGCCGAAATAAAGGTACGGTAGCGGGCTTACTTCTTTTCAATTACTTTCCTCTTTTTAAATACGAATTTCACGCGAGCGAAGCCGTGGGCAAAAGCTTATTTAATAAAATATTATCATATCTTAGCCGTGCGTGATACTAATAACATGAAAATAAGATAACATTTCATCTTAGGGCATCTTAAGATAAAATATTATAGTATCTTCCTCGTCTGCGACGGGCTTTATAAAATTTTAACGAGTTTGCTAGGCTCTTGCCATAATCCATCTTCTGTGCTCTCGCATACGGGAGGTGGCGGGTGAAAGGGGTGAGGCAAAATTTTGCGCACATCACAGATGAGAGATATTTCCGTGTTAAAAGAAAGAAAAAAAAAAGAAATAATAATACATTTAGGAAAATGTCTACGCCTATTTTACACATAACCATGTCTCCTACTTTAAAGAAGCTCTGTTTTGCGGGAAGACCTGTTCTATTAACATTTTATATTTTTTTGTTAACTATCTTAGTTAGAAGTTACATAATTATTGTGTTAGTTTTTAGGGTTCCGTATCTGTCGTACGGGACCCTATTACTAAGCCTACGCCGTCTGTATGTCTGTCTGTCTGTCTGTCCGTCTGTCCGAGGGCTGTAGGTATATCTTGAACCGTAATATAGTTAGCCCGTTGAAATTTTTACAGAATGTGTGTTTTGTTATTATGGCCGATATAACAACAAATAATAAATCTAAGAAAAAGTAAAAAATTCACGGAGGTCCCCATACAAGGAACTAAAAAGTGTATGCGCACCATTTACCGAAAATAGTATGAAGCATTTTAACTAATACATAGATGGCGTGAGTGGCGCTGTCCATGACATTGCGATACGGAACCCTCGGTGCGCCAGTTCGACTCGCACTTGGCCGGTTTTTAGTAACACATTTTGTAATTTTTAGGGTTTCGTACCTCAAAAGAGGGGAAAAATCGTTGTGACATCAGACGTGTGTCAGAGGTGTGTCAGGTCAGGATCACGACGCGGAGATCCGTTGTCTCTGTCTACCCAATCGGGAAGCTGGCGTGGCGTCGAGCATGACGTCAATCTTATCAAATAAACAAACATGGGTCAGTTTCAGACGCAAGGGCTGATAAAAACACATCTGCGCGTAGGTAGGTGTATGAACAGGAAAACAAGTACTCTCGACTTCATCAACTAACAGTTTCCCGCCCACCCGATGACATCGTCCCCGCCCGCCCATTGCCCGCCTCGGTCGTTTCTCACTCCCGGGCGTATCGTTGTTAGGTGCAACCCTTCCGAGGGCCGATGCCGTTCCAACGCGATGTTCCGGCACATTTACTCCGCGAAGCCGATTGTCATACGATAGGTCGAAGCGGTTGAAAGATTTTTGAAAATATACAGAGTTAAAAAAAAAAAATTTTACACAATTTTTATAAAAGCCGATTAGGAAAAAAAACCCGCCAAGTGCGAGTGGAACAAGTGCAAGTGCGAGGGTTCCGTATCGCCATGTCATGGTCAGCGCCACTCACGGCATCTATGACGTGGGGTTATGAAATATTAGTTAAAATTCATGATTAGTTAAAATGTTTCATACCCTTTTCGGTAGATGACGCGCGCGCATACACTTTTTAGTTTCTTCTATGGGAACCCCCGTGAATTTTTCACTTTTCCTTTTTTTTTACATTTGTTGTTATATCGGCCATAATAACACATATTCTGTGAAAATTTCAATGAACTACCTATTACGGTTCAAGAGATACAGCCCTCGGACAGACGGACAGACAGACAGACAGACGGCGTAGGCTTAGTAATAGGGTCCCATACGACGGATACGGAACCCTAAAAACGAAGAAAACAAAGCAAGTCGATCTCAAAGAGCGGTATAAAATTATGTGGTCGGGCTTTCAGTTCATTCTTTTTCGTTTAAAGACCGGTAATATTTTTTCAATAATAGCTCTCACTCAGGTGTGACTAGAGTTTCGATCTACCGGGTGTCGACCTAAAGAGACGTCGATCTATTACACCCAGAACCTACACAACGCGACTGACACAATTCTCCTGTAGCGTGGAACATATAAATAGTCATCACATCAGTATTGTTCACACATATACACCACTGCTCATTCACACATACACATTTATGTAATGGTGCGTTCAAACAAACAGAGGTTTTACGATGGGTTTTTCACAGTCCATAATAATATACAGGTTGGTTGTTTATTAATAGGGTACAAAAGAGTCGGACAAACCAAAGAGAAAAACTTTTATATTAACAGGATGTTCGGCACATGGACCGACACATTTTTTTTGTACGTAAGTGGGGTCATTTGCAAGGTTTTGATCTATGACCTATGACAAATTTAACTTACCTATAAAAAAAAATTGTCGGTCAATGTGCCGAACAACCTGTATATAAACAATTTTATCTGACGTCGACAATATAATGTCGACAATATATTATAAAAATATATGGGTTTTTTGTAAATACGAGTAATATACAGGGTGTCCCAGAAACCGACAATAATCCTTTGGCAGCTGATAGGGCTGCTAATTACCTCTCAGAATATCTAATTTTAGGTTTTGTAAAAATGGCTTAGTTTTCGAGATATTGTCATTTTTGTAAAAATCCAAAAATTTTTCCCTCAACTCTTTTTCTTAAATGCCACAAGTACAAATGCAAGATTTTCTTAAATCTAGTTTTTGTCAAATATTCCTGAAAAGTAAGGCTTTCACGCGGTATAATTTATTTTTTATGTTTAATCCTGCTTAGCTGAAAAACGACTTAAGAGCCACATGTTACATTTTTTTCAGCATCATCATTTTCGCCACCTATCTAGCATTAATAATGGTATCAATATTGCTTGAATCTGTTATAGTCTATAATAATATTGTACAATTTATACTACTTAATTGATTGACGGTAAAGATGTTGATTCTATAATATATAAATAAATAAATAAGTCCCTGGCAAAAAAAAAAACGCATATACAATCACCGTTCCGTCGTCGTGTGTAAAAATGTAGGTAACTATTAGTTTTATATAAATTTAAAACTTGTACAGTTCCATACATACATACATATCACACACGCTGAATCCCGACAATCGGGGTAAGCAGAGTAATCGGTGTTGTGCTGCAAGTACTCTAGTAAATTACAGCACAACACCGACCACCACGTTTCGCAAAGTATTCGAACAAGATTAAATCGATCAAGCAGCAAGTAAGGCACGAAGACCCACCTGCTGCATGACTCGGTGGAAGTACCGTGCCAAGGTGAGAGGTGGCGAGCCCGTCGCCCTTTAGCACGGCATCTTGTCCTTATCCCTTAGTCGCCTTTTACGACATGCACGGGGAGAGATGCAGTGGGACTATTCTTTTTAAGTACCGGCACCACACGGTACAATTCCCTGCAGCAAATAAGGCGTGTCGAGGTTTAGAAAGAGACAATCCGCTTGTAGAGTGTCGTCCCTGTCGCACGAACTCGCACATCTCTGTGCAACGTCGTCAGCCTCGGTAGCTCAGTGGTGCGGTCGTTCGACTGTTGTTAAGCAACGCTGAGCGCGGTCAGTTCTTGGATGGGTGACCGCTCGAGCGTTGGAGGCTGACCGTGGTTCGGATTCCATGTAAAACTGTAGGCCCCTTCCCTTCTTACCTTACTAGGTGGTAGGGTTTATCCCGCCCGGGTTGGAACCACGGCACTGAATGAATCGTCGGTCGAAACGGCTATGTAAATAGTTCGTGTTTTCCGTCCAGTTCAGTGTAGCCGACATGAAATGAAGGGAAGCACTGACATGGCACGTAGTTCACCCGGTGTTATGGGCAGACATCACGGATGTTGTAGGTGATGTAGCCAACCGTTTCAGTTTCCATAAAAAAAATTATTTAAAAAACAGGGACAACGCTCTACAACAGGGTTGTCTCTTTCTAAGTATTTTTCAATGTTTTACCTTTTTTTTATGTAATCCGGTATGGGTGGCTGAGTCGGAGGGGCCAAAGCGCATGCTCCGACCAGCCAATATCACCTCCGAGAAGGTAGGTGCCATAACGGAGATTTCCCTGGATTGCTGGCTACACTGGACTACAGGATAACACAGCCGAGGCTGCTATGCGGCCATCTTACATCCAGAACGGTGGTACCAACCCAGTCGGCTACAATTTGAGCCTACCACCTAGTAAGGGGCAAGGGAAGGGACTTACAGTTTTACACCGGTTCCGAACGGTGAAGCAGCAGGTGTAGATATGCACGTAATTTTTTACGTCAGAAAAAACTCATTGGTACACGCCGACCGGATTCGAACCTCGGACCTCTCGCACGAGAAGCCGATGCCCAAACCACTCGGCCACCCGCCGCTTATGTAAGCGAAGCACTCTACGTTTTTAGATAATAAAAGCAGTCACGCGATTTGGATAACACCAATGACATATTTCGCTGGATAATATATGCCTTTACAATTTTTCTAATTACTAACTGAGGCGAGTATGAGTGGGCGATGGATGGCAATAGTTACTTGCTGTGCAAGTATATATATGAAGGTATCTAGATGTATTGATTTTTCTCTAAGTACCTACTAGGAGTAAGCGTTGAATCAACGAACTGCTTTTTTCAACCGTTTATCTACTGTCAACGAGTTAAGCGTTTTCTTTTCCCTGTTTCCACAAAAAAATATTAATTCTTCAATTCAACTGCTCACCCAAACAAGCTACGATAGAAATTAATGAAACTAACGTCGGTCTACCGTCAACTAGTTTAATCAGTTGTTCAACACAACTGATCAACTCAAAATCACCAAAAAGCGCCAACTCATTCCAGCTTTTTTTTTTATTCGAACCAGTTGACGTGTTGACGACTATTCTTGCTATTTCAACTAGTTGACCGTTTTCTGTAACGGTTGCGTTTCATTGACGTAAAAACCGTCAACGACACTCCTAGTACTAGGTTTATTTCATTGACACTATCGATCGAACTATAGGGATAATGTGGTTATGAAACTAAGAAAGAAGAAATTAGATTTAAGAATAAACATTTTAACTGTATGTCATTGTTGTATGTATCCGCTTTGAACTACGAGAAAATCGGTCAAGTGCGAGTTTTACGCGCGCACGGAGGGTTCCTAAGATCCACTGTACCATACCTGCCAAAAACCCATATTCGTCTATATTTATTTGTCTTTCTATATATAGTAAGTACAAAATATAAATACCTGTGGCGCCATCTACATATTATACAGTAGCGTGAATATAATATATTAACCACAGACTAGGGAAAATTTTTTCCCTAGTCTGTGATATTAACCGATTCTTAGCACGTTTATATATTTGGTCAGTACTTGGATGGCTGACCGCTCGACCGTTGGAGGCTGACCGTGGTTCGCATTCCACGTAAAACTGAAGGTCTCTTCCCTTCTTACCTTACTAGGTGGTAGGGTTCAACTCGCCCGGGTTGGTACCATCGCACCGACTGAAACATCGGTCGAAACGGCTATGTAAATAGTTATTGTTTTCCGTCCAGTTCAGTGTAGCCGGCACGGCCGAAGGAAAGCACTGACATGCACCTAGTTCACCCGGTGTTATGGGCTCACATCACGGATGTTGTATGTGATGTAGCCAACCGTGTCAGTTCCATTAAAAAGAAAATTACAAAAAAAAAATATTACCCTTACTTGTTGGCCAGATCATTAGATAGATAGAAATACTTTATTGCCCCAAAAAACATTTAACATAAACAAACAATAAGAAATTTACATGAGGGGCAAAGGCGGACTTATCCCTTACAGGGATTTCTCCCAGTCAACCTTTGGATGTTTGAGAGTCGTATGTTGCGAGATATAAGTAGGTAGTAGCAAAAGACTTGAGTGTGGGAATGTAAAATATAATATAAGGAAAATAACTATAATATACTATAATATACACTACATATAAGTACATACTAGTTAATTAAACGTATAAATTACTATTTATAGATTAAATTAAATACATATGAATTACAATTTATATAATACATAATACCTAAATATATACATACATACTTGTCCATTCAGAAAGGATTTTTTAGCTTATCATTGGCTAGCGCTTTATCAAAATTATCGGGCAACGCTTAGAGGAGGCCTTACTTGTCCCCCTTAAATATACTGTACGTGAAACAGATCCATCTTTAGAGCTGGACGGCCAATAGTGGACATGGAAAGTGGAAAGGGCCGCCGCCGCCTTAACCCCCCTGGCGGCAAGCATTAAATAATACAGTGGATAGAGATGATAATTTTTTTATCGAACCTAATTTTCAAGGAACTTGTAGGAACTCAGAAAACATAGCACAAAGAGCTTTAGAAAAAAAAATCCTGTTCAACATATCAAAATTTTTTGTGAGCTTTAATATATTTTTAGTAATCGTTGAAAACTATTATTATATTAAATTATTTATCTATTATTATTTCTATAAAGCACTTCATTTCTTATTTAGATAAACACAAAGCCGAAAATGAAGAGAAAAAAATACGTCTCCATCAGGAATCGAATCTGGAACTCCTGGGCTTTAGCCGCCTGCACGTTACCATTTTGCCATCGGGTCAATGACGTAGTCTTAATCGTGTCATTTCCCACCCTATCATATGGTTGAGGGAGGCGATGGCTGGCTCAGGTTTGGTGCTCGTGAACGGGCGCTGTTTGTGGAGACTGGCCTGCTTCATGTGGCAGTGTGCTGGTTATATAAAAAAAATAAAAAAAATACAATTTCTTAGTAAAAATGTTTTCACTTAGTCATGAATTGCTGCATCTGCCATAAATCAGCACATGCGTGTCTAGGCAGTGGCAAACATTTTTGTAAAGTAGAATATTAGGCCAGTCATATCGTACACAAAAAATCGCTGAAATAGAAATAATTGCGGTAAACTTGCTTTTTTCATATTTTGATATGTTGTTTGGGTCCCCTTAGATAGTATTTTTCCAGATTTGCAGCACTCTGAAATGTGAGCGTGTCGAGTTATTGTTGAAAAACCGCAATTTTTTTTCACTTTATTTAGTTTTATGCAAAAAAACCACATAGGAAGGCTCTCACGAGAAAGGTCGCTAAGACCTAGGTTTTGAGGGCCCAGTAGTATCAATATTAACTTCGACGAGGGGGGAGATGTCGATGGGGAGGTTGCTGCCCATTTGAAGAGCAGGAGAGACATCAAAAACTTCTTCAATAGCATAATCGGGGTCGTCTCTATCTTCTTCTACATGCTCCATTGGTGGGACATTCGTGCACAAGGTAATTAAATTTGCTACAATTTCATTTCCCATGACTTTCCCCGTAGATACCTCATTAAGCCTGATATTTTGGTCGAAAATTGACTATTTCACATTTTTCAACTTATTAGAAAATAATTGCAAATTTTGGGAACCCTGTATCTTGAGAACTATTAGACCTAGAAAACTGAATTAGAGCTCAAACTGTTGGGAATTTTATCTACTTTAAAAAAGTCATAGCGACCTTTCTCGTGAGAGCCTTCCTATGTGGTTTTTTTTGCATTAAACAAAAAAAGTGAAAAAAAAATGCGGTTTTTCAGCAATAACTCGGCGCGCTCACATTTCAAAGTGCTGCATATCTGGAAAAATACTATCTAAGGGACCCACACAACATATCAAAAAAGCAAGTTTACTGCAATATTTCTATTTCGAATGTACGATATGACTGGCCTTTAAAGTATACATTGAAAAAATTTCCAGGGAAGTTTCTTGTCAGTTCTTCTTCGCTGTGATAATCGAACTGGCGGAATGTTACAATGTAAATACCTATGGCAAATCTGAGCGCAGTGTACTGCCAATTAGATGCTACATAGACAATAAACAACAATACTACTAGTACATACTTTGTACTAACATAAAAATAGAAAAAACCAAAATAGTTTTAGAATTTTTAGGAAAACTGGAAAACATTTTAAGCGCTCTCTTCTCGCAGTAGAAACAGTGTTAGTTTATATGCACCGCTGCGACTCATTTGGACTAATTTAAATACGCAAATAGTTTATCAGCTAGCACACGTACAGTCCGTACTAATGTAACTTTTGTAATACAAATAATTTGTACGTCTTAAGATCTTTTGAGCCGGAGGCGCGCGCCGCCGTGTAAATCTCTCGGACACGTTGGAAACTCATAAAATTGTTTGAAGTCGAGTTCACGTAAACACACGGCGAGAGAATGTTGCCAGAGGTCCAGTTACATTAGTTGCGAAATTTTTGAATGTCCCGGACGAAATTAATTTCGTAATAAATAAAAATAATTATGGTGCAGAATTTAAAGGTGAGACCACAACACTCTTTCAAACATTCGTGGGCGCACTATCTGTCTTCTCAGCAGTGCATAATATTGCGCATATTGTGGTATTAAAATAAGCGAGCTAAAACAATATTTGTTTCACTGTGGTTTGGTCATTGATATTATAACCCTATTCTCCTAAAGATGCAATTAAATTTCATCATAAGTGACAAGCTATCATGATAATCTGAGTATCATCGTAGTATTCCAGCTTATTCGAAAAAAAAAATTATTTAACCCAACAAATATTTATAGTTAAGAATTGAATTTATAGAAGGATTTAATGAAAGACTTGTTGAGTTTATAGATAGTGACGATGAAATTCTCAATGGACTTGTTGAGTTTATAGATAGTAAGAATGAAAGTGTCAATGGACTTGTTGACTTTATAGATTATAAGGATGACAGTCTCAATGGACTTGTTAAATTTAGCAAGGATTTATCTAACAGTGTATACCGTATGTAAATCGATAAAGTGGTTCTCGAGTTATAAGGATATTCATGTGTATACGTACGTTACACGGTCGTAGAAACTTCGCTTTATTTATTAGGAAAATACCATTACTTTGCGCGCGAAGGAGACAAAACGACTGTGCGACGACACATATCGCGTTATTTCCTCAAAAGAATAACAAGCGATGCTAATTTATGGAAGACTCGTGTTTTGCTAAATATTGTTTTGTGTTTTTCGTCTTTTGTTTTTCAACAAAAGAGCATCGGCATACTAATATAGGTAGAACTAGTTACAACCAGTTCTACCTTTTGTAGAACTGCGGAACTTTTTTGACGCAATGCGTTCTTTAGGGTCTAAAAATGTTTACCAAAACGTGACGAGTGGATCCTAATGATGATGGTTTTTCAACACATAGATGAGCCTTTTCTCTTACGTCACCCCCAAAAAAGCATGTCACCGACCAAATCAGCTTATAAGCTGAGTTCATAATGAGCAATGCTTGTATTGTATGGCTCACCTTATCGCCTAAGGGCTCATACACATAAACACGATACGACGTCGCGTCGTACTACGACGCGACGTTGTATGGTGTTTACATGTAAGAGACCTAAGTATCCTCGGCCTCTTAGGGTTCTTACACATAACATCTTACATCTTAGGGTCCTCCCACCCCTCTCCTACCCGCTGCCTCTTTTTGTCAAAATTTTAAGAAAGAAATACTTCTTTAAAAATTACGCTAGTTAGGCCTCACACGATACAACGTCGCGTCGTAGCACGACGCGACGTCGTATCGTGTTTATGTGTATGAGCTCTTATGTCCGCAAATACGCGAGTGAGCAGCGTTAGCGCATTCATAGCATGTGATGGCTAGTAATGAGATTGGTTGTATTCGTGATGACAAATTGCATGTGAAGACATGCTCACTTGTTTACCGACAGGGAACATGTTTCATCGAGCTTTGGCTCTTCTAGTATTTAGTCCTGCGGTTTTAACAAAACGATCTAATTACTCACCCGATAAACATTGTCGTAAGATCGGGTTTCTTAAATCAGAGTGTATAAATTGTCGCGACCACAAGACTGCAGCCGCAAGTCGCATATCACTTACCCGCTCCGATCGCTTCGTCCCACATCCCGTAGCTCTTTCCAATCGAAGTAGCCTGCCCCCATGGGTGACCGATGGTACAGTCGACAGAGCAAAAAACCCCTCTCCTCCCGAAAACACGCTCAGTCAGTCAGCGTGTACGCGTCCACGGCTGGTTATATTAAAACTTGGTGAATTTTGCTGGCCGCACATCTCTCTGTCGTCATCCATCGAAGTAGCCTGCCCATC
The DNA here is from genome assembly GCA_946902875.1 of Nematopogon swammerdamellus. Lineage (NCBI taxonomy): Eukaryota > Metazoa > Arthropoda > Insecta > Lepidoptera > Adelidae > Nematopogon > Nematopogon swammerdamellus. The sequence continues at coordinate 20,467,394 of OX336345.1, forward strand.
CCCCCTCCCCCCTCCCCGCCCCCTCACCGAGCGAGCGGCGCCGCGACGACACGATCCCCAAGCGGGCGTGAGCGCCTTCTCCCCCTGCTCCCACTCTACAGTGAGAGCGCTGCAAACGACTCGCTTTGAAAAGTGCAGGTTACTTCAAGGGGCTGGTTACTTCGATGGGGAAGAGCCACGGGACGAAGCGATCGGAGCGCGCAAGTGATATACGACTTTCGGATATAGTCTTGTGGTCGCGACTGTACCTGCATTTTTTTTTATGTAATCCGGTATGGTTGGCTGAATCGGAGGGGCCAAAGGACATGCTCCGACCAGGCAATATGACCTCCGAGAAGGTAGGTACCGTACCGGAGACGTCCCTTTCAATTGATGGCTATACTGGACTAGAGGAGAACACAGTCGAGGCTGCTATGCACTTGATGATCGCGACTGTACATATGACTGTAGAGAGGGCACCAGTATCGAGCACCTATGCCTATATGAGTTCCCTTCGAGGTTCCCTTGAACCTTACTAGGTGGTAGGCTCAAATTCTAGCCGACTGGGTTGGTTAGCCGACCACCGTACTGGATGTAAGATGGCCGCATAGCAGTCTCGGTAGTATTCTCCTCTAGTCCAGTATAATAGCCAGCAATCCAGGGAAGTCTCCAGTATGGCAAGTATGGCACATTCTTGGAGGTGATATTGGCTGGTCGGAGCATGCGCTTTGGCCCCTCCGACCCAGCCATACATACCGGATTACATAAACAAAAATGCATCCCGCGATCGATGTTCTATGATACGGTCCGTCCGTCTGAACACGACCGACTGAGAATTCGTCTTTCGTGCTATTTGCGTCCGTCGTCGCGCGGGCGCAGGCCTCGGGTTCTTTCTGCTTACATCACAACCAAACAAATAAATACTCGGAAGCGACATCGTCGTACTTCGCGTACATTTTATCGTTTTTTTTTTTATGGAAACTGACACGGTTGGCTACATCACTCACAACATCCGTGATGTCAGCCCATAACACCGGGTGAACTAGGTGCCATGTCAGTGCTTCCCTTCGATCGTGCCGGCTACACTGAACTAGTCAGAAAACACAAACTATTTACATAGCCGTTTCGACCGAGCGACGTTTCATTCAGTGCGGTGGTGCCAACCAGGGCGGGTCGAACCCTACCACCGAGTAAGATAGGAAGGGAAGGGACCTACAGTTTTACGTGGAATCCGAACTACGGTCAGCCTCCAACGGTCGAGCGGTCACCCATCCAAGTACTGACCGCGCCCAGCGTTGCTTAACAATAAATAGCAACAGTCGACTGTCTGCACCACTGAGCTATCAAGGCTGACAAAATATCTGTTTTTTTTAGGAAACCAACATGGGTGGCTGTGTCGAGGGACCAATGGTACAGTCGATAGAGCCAAAAACCGCTCTCCTCACGAAACCACGCTCAGTGAGGCGCCATTCCAGCAGATTTGCGGACTGTTGCTAGGCTGCCTAGCCCGTTGATATGACGTTTGAAGACACCCAGGTTAAAGGATTCGGGAAACACACTCGCCGGGAGACAATTCCACAACCTAGCGGTGCGACAAAGAAACGATCTTGAGAACCGATGGGTTCTCAAAAGCTCAATGTCAACAACAAAATGGTGCTCAGTTTCTCTACGGCGTGTGCTGCGAAGATAGGATGGCAAGGAATAAGGAAAGCAAGTTCCTCCGAGCAGCGTCCATGATAGTACCTGTAGAACAGACTGAGTGACCTTACAAATCGTCTATGACTGAGAGACTCCAGATCATCAGTCAGTTTCGGGTCTCCCACCGAACTGATGAGTTCACAGGGATCCCCTAGGGGATCGGGCTTGGGGATCCTGGTGGCCTCACCCCACCAGACGGTTACAAATGATTGGCCGGCATGCACTCAATTTGCAACAGAAAGAAGACGCACGTAATATACGAACTAGGCCGTACCATGAACGTAAATCTGCGAAAGACAGGCGGCAGACGGACAGAATGATAGCACATTTTATTAAGTTCATAATGGTTTCTAAGCTAAATTTTAATTTCTTATTTCATCAGACGATAGTGTCTTTCAATGAAAGAAAAAGCCGCCAAGTGCGAGTCGAACTCGCGCACCGTCGGTTATTTCTGTTATGCGTTTACCAAAATAATTGTGTTTTCGAAAATAACGAAACGCCTAAATAAAAACCATAGCAATGGTTTGACTGTCAGGTAAAGCATCTCGCGAAATGTTTTCGTTCACTGCTCAGCCTTTTGGAGAAATGTCGTGATAATACATAGCCTATTTAACCTTTCCGAGACATGCCAGATTACATTAGTGAAAACCGCTTTTTTTATGGATCGCGTATCCATAAACGTATCCATAAACCAGACGCTTGGCGCCGTCAGCGTGGATTGTTGAGCCGACGACGCCCAAAATGATTCGGTTTCCAACGTGACTGCGAATTCCGTGCCGGCGTGACAGATGCCTTTTTACGCTTCTCTTGAAAGATCCTAAGTTATACACTGAAGGAAAGACATCGGGAGGAAGTGCATTACAGAGTTTTGCAGTGCGGAAGATAAAATAAATGTTGGAGCGCTTAGTCCGCACTTTAGGCAGCTCTACAGTATAGTCTGCTACGTCCACGGAACGGAAAAACCTATGGTGAAATGGTGAGGTCGGAATCGTTTCGAACAGCTCCAACGCTGGTGAAATCGTTTATCGTCATTTACTCGTTACAGACAGACAGACAGACAGACGTTGCACTTTATAATTAGTAGAGACAGAGAGATGTGCGGACATGCAAAATTACCACGTTTTATTATAAATAACCTACATATGGTTAGACGTGCCTTATTATGTTTATTTTAATTTTTTTAATTTAAAGCGCGGCTCGTAGCGCCAAGCCAGACGTCTAAGGTCTCTAACGATGTTCATGGACATAAATTCATATGCGGGGGTTGCGAATATCATTCCGGCCAGACTGGTGCCTGTTCACGCCTCTCTCGAAAGACCCGAGACTGTATTTGGGGAAATATTTGTGACAAGGGAAATATATGTCGCGCTCCGTTTTACGTTTCATATGTATTGCTTTCGTGGAAATGCGCGCGTTGAGGAGTGTGTGGAGTTACAATGAAAGATAGATTGAGAAATAGTGTAGTGCGAGAGCGCTGTGGGTTGAAAGAAGATATAGTGACAAGGATTGAGAAAGAAATGCTTCGGTGGTTCGGTCATGTTGGAAGAATGGATGATAGGAGACTAACAAAAGAAATTTATGAAGCAAATGTGAGTGGAAGAGTCGGGAAGGGTCGCCCTAGACGTACGTACCTGGACCAGATCGGGCATGTGCTCAAAAAGGGTCAAGTGCGTAGTACCCGTAACCGACGAGCATGCCTGAAGAACATTATGGGAGTGGAAGAGGCGGCAGAGGTGTGTCAGGATCGTGGCATGTGGAGATCCGTTGTCTCCGCCTACCCCACCGGGAAACAGGCGTGACGCTATGTATGTATGCTTTCGTTTATCGGCACTTTTTTAACCTCCTCGAGAAATGGATGCCACTTCTTGTCTTCGAGTTCTATTTCTCTGCATCACAACACAAAACGGTTCGCAACCCGCTCTCTTGTCACTGAGTATATTTTTACTCCACAACGGACGCGAGAGGATGGGAACTTTCCAATGTTGAGGGCAACCCTTGTGACGTCATCGCATTCATCGTAGGAAGGGTGGAATAATAATAGCCTACGAATAAAAATATACCCGTTAGGCAGAAAGCGTGAATATTGAATGCACGAATGGTAAATTTATATTCTTCGAAGAATCTCTCCCCGTGCATGTCGTAAAAGGTGATTACGGTATAAGGATAACGTTCCGTGCTAAAGGGCGACAGGGTAGCCGCCTGTCACCTTGGCACGGTTCTTCCACCGAGTCATGCAGCAGGTGGGTCTTCGAGGCTTACTTGCTGCTCGATAGTTATCTTGTCCGAATACATTGCTTAACCTGGCGGTCGGTACTGTGCTGTAATTAACAAGTGTACTTGCAGCACAACACCGATTACTCTGCTTACTCCGATTGTCGGGATACAGCGTGTGATATGTAAGTAAGTAAGAAAACAAACGCAAACGTATTTGTGATACATACCTACATACATACATACATAATGATATTTGTGGCAGTGATTTCGAAAAAAGACATTAAGTTTTTTATTTTTTTTATTTTGAAGAAAATTACATAATCCAACATGTTCATTTGATCTCCAGAATCGCCTCTTAAAATTTTGCCAATCATTGCTGATTCAATCTGTTACCTCATGTCATTACTCCCTCCAAAGCTGCATTTCCAAACTCTACTACGACGGGAGTTCGCGAAAGCGAAATTTTTTTGAATGGCCGCACCTTACCCTGAATCCTCACTATGGATGACACTGGCCAAAATTCCTGAAAAAAAAATCGCCAAATAATAAAAAAATAACAAAGAAAAAGCTTTCGTGAACTTTAGTAGAATTTGGAAATATGCTACCCGGCTCTCGTTTCATTTTCTTTATTAAAAGCGCGACATGTGGCGCCGAGCTAACCATAAGTTGTCTAACAACACCCATGGACATTCGGTCTTATGCGGGGGTTCAGAGTTTACTAGTTTTGTAGAGGATATGTAGATCTGCAGCTCTGATTGGTACGCATCCGCGGTAAGCACAGCGTGTAGAGATGCAATCCTTGCTCAATGCGCGCTGCGCGGAGGTGGAAAGGGGACGGCGGGATCGCGTCAAATGACTCCTTCGGGCACTCCTCATGGAAGCGGTGGAACTCACTTAGGAAGCCACCATTGTGTCCAACCTCGATTTTTGCGCACTCAGTTTCAATATTGCAAAGATTATTTGTTGCATCTTGAAGCTCAGTGGTCGGTGACTCAACAAATTGGGTGAATTTCGGGACAAGCCGCCAGTTAAAAAAAACAAACAAAAACAAACGTCATTGAGCCTGTTTTATCGGTACTACTATGGCCGCTGCTCTGACGTAATTGCTTCCCTTATCCCTCCTCTTTCTGTTCGCCTTCGCCAAACCCGCCATACTCTCGCGGAACACCCCTTTGTATTGGACAGAAGAGTACTTCGAACTGCACGATTCTCTAAATCGTTCTTGCGCCGCACTGCAAAGGTGTGGAACGGGCTTCCAGGGAATATATTTCCCCACTCCTACAATCCAAGGATCTTGAAATGGTGGGTAAATAGCCTTTCCCCAGCGAAATTAGTCCACCTCCAAGCCGGGCTGGCACCTCCTCGGCGGTGAAATTGGCTGCGCCTGAGGCTTCGACCTCGGGCACAGCCAGCTAGTTCAGAAGCAATTAAAAAAAAACCGAACTGCCTTATACATCCCTTCCGATTATAGGTCTTGTTTTCCCAACTCCCAAGTCCACCGCATTTAAATTCACAACGCCCACACCTACATAGGCTGAAGATGGACCAAGCTACAGGTTTTGCTCATTTATAAATACCTCGTGGGCGGGCCCCGCCCCCGCCCTGCCTGCGGGTGTGGGGCGGTCTTCAGTGGGCGGCCAGTGCACTAGCTCCGTTTATCCGGATTAAAGCGAATTTGAATAATCCTCATAACCCATTAATAGTATGATATTTTGAATCCCCGGCCAATGTTGGCTTTGAGGGTTTTGTAGGAAAAACATTATTTTTAGTTTGTGTTGTTAAAATCTATTGATTACACAAGATGCTTCATTAATAGGTGTAAGTGCCAGAAAGGGGGTGATTCTACACCTGAAACTGAATAACTGTTCTACCACTTTTTATGTTGAGATTTTTTTTTCAGACAAAAGTGTCGTAAAAATTTCAATCTCCAAATACGTATAGTCACTATACATATTTGGAGATATTTTCTAGTTCAGTACAGCTGGCAATGCAAAATAAGATATTGTAGTATAAGTTTACTGCTCGCTTCAAACCACAGTATTATTGAAACTTTTTTATCCATTTTTGTAATGGACGAAGGGAATTTTTTGCTCGATCCAGAATACCACATTATAACATTATTTTTAAATACACTATGACTTGTCCGAGTGTGCACAGACACCTAATGGATGCATTAAAAACTTGTAGGTATATATATATGTATATATATATATATATATATACAATTGGATGATAGGAGACTAACGAAAGAAATTTATGAAGCAAATGTGAGTGGAAGAGTCGGGAAGGGTCGCCCTAGACGCACTTACCTGGACCAGATCGGGCATGTGCTCAAAAAGGGGCAAGTGCGTAGTACCCGTAACCGACGAGCATGCATGAAGAACATTATGGGAGTGGAAGAGGCGGCAGAGGTGTGTCAGGATCGTGGCACGTGGAGATCCGTTGTCTCTGCCTACCCCACCGGGAAACAGGCGTGACGCTATGTATGTATGTATGTATGGTTTCTCGGAAACGGCTCTAACGATTTGGAGGAAATTTAGTATTTAGATAATGTTATTTTTTTTCAGTTTATCTAGATAGGTGTAGACGCCGAGCGAAGCTCGGTCGTCCAGGTACTAAATAAATAAAAAGAGAAATCTCCCTTATGTCATCTTCTCGGAAGATATACATATTTGGCTGGTTGGCACATGTGCACTTGTAATGTTTCATTCAGTGCGGTGGCACCAACCCGGGCGGGTTGAACCCTACCACCTAGTAAGGTAAGAAGGGAAGGGACATACAGTTTTACGTGGAATGCGAACCACGGTCAGCCTCCAACGGCGATCGGTCACCCATCCAAGTACTGACCGTCCCAGCGTTGCTTAACCATCAATAGAGACAGTCGACTGTCTGCACCACTGATGTTATATTAATTTACTCCTACCCTTATAAAATGTTATGCGATCCACGTAGGTATTGAACATTTAGCAATTACGCAATCCATTCACTAAATTTACACACAGACCCAACCCGCACTCATCAATCGGTATTTTCGGAAAGCAATTCAACAAATTCTCTGATCCGTTCGTCCGGATAACGTCCTCCGACGGATAACCGCGTCGCAACAACAAACATATAAACACACCTCTATTAAGGCGATGTTACATTTATAAATATTCGTCACGAAACCAGCATTATTGCAAGGTTGGACAAATTTTAGCCGACTGAGTTCGTTGGTACCACCGTACTGTACGAAATATCGCCGCAGCTGTGTTCTCCTCTAGTCCAGTTTGGCCAGCAACAATACAAGGCTTAGTAATAGGCTTCCGTACGGTATACGGAAACCTTGTTGACTACGGAACCCTAAAAACTATCGATCTGCGCTGATAGATGAAGTATTACACATATTAAAACTGAATCTGTCAGGTGAGTAATATTGGTGGTTAACTTCTTGAAATTCGAGTCAGACGCAGCCTCACGTCACCTTAATGTAATATCGTCTGGAGCCCTAGCTGTAGGTAGAGTTAGGAAGCGGGTGGACAGGGGCTGGCGGCGAGGTGCGCCAACGTGACTAACCTGCTATTTATAGAGACGAATGCTCGCCACGGGCCGCGGGGAGGACGGCCACGGTGGTGGTGGTGGTGCCGCGGCGGCCCACGGGAGATTTTGCGGCTGAGTTATAGGCGAGGTCTGAGATACCAGTGGGCCCACCTTCGGTTAACACATCTTCACCCGCGAGGAGGTGCTAGTCCGGCTTAAAGGTGCACTAATTCCGCTGGGGTAAGGCTGTTAACCTGCGTTTTGAAGATTCGTGGACTGTAGGAATACTTATTGTTATATTTTCGGAATTCATTGCATCTTGCATCTTCCCTCGTGCATGTTTTAAAAATCGACTAAGGGATAAGGACAAGCTGCCGAGCATAACTTTGCTAAATGTGGTGGTCGGTGTTGTGCTGTAATTTAGAAGAGTACTGCAGCACAACACCGACTACACTGATTACCCCGTTTGTCGGGATATACAGCATGTGATGTGGAATGTTTTTCTTTTTGAATGTTGTTTTTTTTTATTATATTTTATCGATACTTAAATGTCTAATTGTCTTTTTTTCTTATCTTATTTAAATTGTATTTTGAATTTGTTGTGTGTGTTCTGGCACTTATGCCTGATTGAATAAACTATTTGATTTGATTCTGCAGATCGGTCCTCTACATAACCGGTTAACTCTGGAACGCTCTCCTGGCCCATATATTTCCCCCCAAGTACAGTATCGGCTCCTTCAACTGTGCGTGACTAGGCACCTATCAGGCCGGCATTGCATTCGCTACCCTCTCATACGACAGAATGTCCATGGGCGTTGCTAGACGCTTTATGGGTGGCTGGATGTCACATGTCGCGCTTTCAATAAAAAAAAAACTTGGCCAGTTTTTACACATGCATGTGTGAGGCGTTGTACGCTGGGCTTGCGTACACACTCTGTTCACACTCCGTTAAACGCGCTCTTTTTTTTATTGCTTCCGAACTGGGTGGCTCTGCCCGAGGTCGAAGCCTCAGGCGCAGCCAATTTCACCGCCGAGGAGGTGTCAATTCGGCTTGGAGGTGGACTAATGTCGCTAGGGAAAGGCTATTAACCCGCGATTTGAAGATCCGTGGATTTTAGGAGTGGCGAAAAATATTCCCCGGAAGCTCGTTCCACACCTTTGCAGTGCGGCACAAGAACGATTTAGAGAATCGTGCAGTTCGAAGGACTCTTCTGACGACTACAAAGGGGTATTCCGCGAGAGTATGGCGGGTTTGGCGTACGCGAACAGGAGGAGGAGGGATAAGGGAAGCAAGTTCGTAAGAGCAGCGAGCGGCCATAGTAGTTGTTATTTGTTTATAATAATTAAACACTGTTGTACGTATTTATGTAAGATTTTAATGCAATCCATTATTCAATGACATGTCTGTTATGTCGTTGCTATTGGCAACCATCTTTATTCTATTTTTAAATATACATGCCCCTCTAAATAATTAATTAATTACATAACAATAAAATTATTATTATTATTTATTTATGTTTTACCCCCTTCTAAAAATAATAATACACTCTAAACTATATATTTCATTGACAATAATGTGGTACCATATAACTAAGTACCAAACCTTTCTGGACATCTTTTCTGTCTTTCTGATCTGCGCAGTACCGGTTCATCGGTATTACAGGCAGGTTCTGGATTACCAGTAGTTGGTGCTGGTTGATAATAATTATTTGGCATTTTTTTAATATGGATAGAGTTTCTTCTATAGTATTTATTATTACAAGTACGCACTAAGTATGAGCGAGGTGCTGACAATTTTTTTACAATATAAGCAGATTCCCACAACAAGCTTTTAACATCTTGTAGCAACACTTTTTCACCTACGTTGAAACAATTTTCCTTTTTGTAAGTGTGTCGGTTATAATATTTACCCTGCTCTACTTGATTGTCAATCATTTTTTGATATACATCAGTTTCTATGGCTTTATGTTTCAAATTACTTACAAGTGTTGGCAATTTTGAACGTAAAGTACGATTCATCAGAAGTTGTGACGGCGAGTATTCTAATTTGGCAACGGTAGCGTTCCGATAATTTAATAAGAAGAGCTCTATATCTATTTTACAATCAGTTGATTTTTTTAACATCAATTTTGCTATCCCTACTCCTTTTTCAGCAAGTCCATTTCCCCTTGGGTAGTGTGGACTTGAAGTGTCAACTCGGAAATGCCAATCTTGTGCAAACTGTCTAAATTCTAAACTATCGAATGGCATGTTATCGGCAACCACAATGGCAGGAATGCCGAACTTACTAAATATCTTTTTCAGCTTACCGACCACTGCTCCAGACGTCTTAGAATTTAATTGTTCTATTTCAATCCATCTCGAGTAATAATCTACTAGTATTAGATAACTTTTTCCAGCAAATTCCGCAATGTCAAGACAAATTTTATAAAAAGGTACATCTGGTATAAAGTGGCTATGAAGTGGCTCCTTCATTTTGGATGGACTATATTTGAGACAAGTTAAACAACTGGAAATATAGTTTCTCACATCTGAATGTATTCCAGGCCAATACAAAGTGTTGTTAATCATTTTACTAACTTTATTTATACCTAAGTGAGTTTCATGCAACAACTTTGTCATGTAATTTCTCAATAGAGGCGGAACTATCAATCTATTTTTGAAATATACTAAATTATCTTCAACCGTGATGTCATTTCTAATTTTATAATAATGTGACAATTCGCCAGTATAATCACATTTATTCTGCCAACCGTGTTGATAATATTCCAGAATCTTACTTAAACTAACGTCTTTACTAGTTTCAACTTGAAATTCTTTCAGTTTTGATTCGGAGAAAGTCAACAAGGTTGTACTCAGTGTATGTACAATATCACACATGCTAAGATCATTTGGTTCCTCCTTGTGAATAATGTTTCGGCTCAACAAATCGGCAATATACATTTTCTTACCAGGTAAATATAATAATTCAAAATCATATATAATTAATTTTAAACGAAGCCGCCGTAATCGATTGTTTTTTACTAAATTTAAATCTTGCTTTACTATTGACACTAAAGGTAAATGGTCATTAAATATTTTGACCTTATGTCCATATACTAGATTATGGAACTTTTTGCAGGCAAAAGTTACACTTAGCAACTCCTTCTCTATTTGAGCATAATTGATCTCCGCGCTTGTTAGTGATCTCGATGCATAGGACACTGGCTTCCCCTTTTGCATCAGACAGCATCCAATCGCATCCTTTGAAGAGTCACATTGCAACTCTATAGACGCATAGGGATCAAACGGTGTTAATATACTGTCTTCACTAATTATATCTTTAATTTTTTCTAGTATTTGATCGTGACTTTTTGTCCACAGCCAGGTGCAATTTTTTTTTAATAAGTCTCGTAATGGTCCTATTAATTCTGACAAATGCGGTATAAAATTTCTCATATAATTTATAATTCCTAAAATTTGTTGCAGTTCATTTTTATTTGTTGGTGATTTCAAATTTTTTATAGATTTTACCCTTTCTGGATCACACTTTAGTCCTTGTTCATTAAAAATTAACCCAAAATATTTGACCTCATCAACGAAATACTGCACTTTATCTGAATTAAATTTTATATTTAACTTTTTAGCTCTCTCTATGACATTATGTACTATATTTTCCAATTCTTCAACACTACCAGCTGCACAAAGCAAATCATCAAAATACACTGTGACACCAGGAATGTCACCAAAGTACTTATATGTAAACTTTTGAAATATTTCTGGTAATGAACAAAGGCCAAATGGAGCTCTGAGAAATTTGTAGCACCCAAAAGGTGTACTGAACGTGCAAAGATCAGTTGACTGTTCGCTTAGCTTTATCTGATGAAAGCCATCCTTTAAGTCAAATACACAAAATATTTTTTTACCGGACAAATTTGATGTGAGATCTTCAAAATTTGGTATTGTATAATAGTCCCTTAATATATTTTTATTTAATTCTGATGGGTCTATGCACACTCTTAAAGTTTTATTCGGTTTTTCTATTATAACTATATTGTTTACCCATTCCTTAGGTTCATGTACAGGAAGTATCACACCTTTTTCCTGTAGACTTAGCAAAGTTTCTTTTAACCTGGCTTTTAACTTTAGTGGTATTCGTCTAGGTGGACACGTTCTTGGAATCGCTCCATCTTTCAGTTTTATGCTTAGAATGTCTGGGAAGCAGCCCAATCCTGTAAATATATTTTTATTTATGGCAATAAAATGTTCTTTGTCTATCTCTGGTTTACCTATGGAATCAATTCTTTGAATTAGTTTTAATCTAATACACGCAGATAAGCCTAAAATTGGTATTGCTTTTGGATTGTCAACAACAATGAAATTCGTGTTAATTGACTTTCCTTCAAGTCTTAACATTACATCTATTGAACCCTGTGGAGCGATTTTGAAACCACCGAACGCTTCCAGCTTTACATTTGTTTCTCTTATATTCTTACAGAGATTTAATTTCTTACAATACTGCAATGGTAAAATATTAATCTCAGCTCCAGTATCTAATTTAAATTTTATATTTTCACCATGGATTGCTATATTTTTATACCAATTTACCTTAGAATCTAAAGATCCAATGTAAAGGTTGTTCTGAGCTTCTTCCGTTTCATCTTTGTTAATTCCGAGCTCGTGTGTTATGCGTGAGTGCGACGATTTGTATGGCTTTCCCTGTCTTGTTGGCATCGTCTGCGATTCTGACCGGCTCGAGGTCGACATCCGCTTTGACGCATCTCCTTCTTCTTCTTCTTTATTTTGCCGGATTGCTGCTGCGCGACACATCTTTGTGTAGTGGTTTGGCCAGTGACATTTATTACATATGTTGCCAAAGGCAGGACACTCTCTGAACCTATGACTTGTTCCACATTTAGTGCATCTACGTGTAGTGTTTGAAACAGAGTCTATGTTTTTGTCTTTATTTAAAAGCTTGATATTCTGTTCCGCTAGTTCAGCCGATTGACAATAAGCCACTACATTGTCTAGACTTCTTCTTTCTCCTCTTAGAAGTTTTTCTTTGACGGTGTTGTTCCTAATCCCCAGCACAATTTGTGCGCATAAGAGCTTGTCTTCTTGTTCTGCAAAGTTGCATTGGTCGACCATACCTCTCAAGGCGGCGTAAAACCTTTCAAACGATTCTCCTTCTTGTTGTGTTCTTTGGAGAAATTTATATATTTGTACAGTTTCATTTGCTTTTGGCTGCAGATGTTTTTCTAAAATTTGTAGTATATTACTTACTGTTTCTTTGTATGACTCGTCCTTTGGCTTGATTGACCTGTACAGCTTTTGTCCATCCGTACCAAGTAAGTTTTTTAGTCTGGCTACCTGTACTTCTTGCGGCTTCTTATTAGATTCTGTCGCTGTAAAATATTTTAAGACTTCTTCTTGGAAGATCGAAAAATTTTCAGCTACATTGTCCGATGCCAGGTTCAGTGGCGCCGGCTTATTGAACATGTCCGTGGACATTGTAAATGAGTTTTGAGCTTGTAGTTCTTTTTACGGCTGCGCCATGTTATTTGTTTATAATAATTAAACACTGTTGTACGTATTTATGTAAGATTTTAATGCAATCCATTATTCAATGACATGTCTGTTATGTCGTTGCTATTGGCAACCATCTTTATTCTATTTTTAAATATACAGTAGTAACGATAAAACAGCTCTATATAATATTATTGCTCTGCGGCACAAAGCTTCCTAAATTCTCCGTCCGTACGTAAGTGACATTCAAAATTCTCGACTCGTCGGGCATCCTTGCGTTGGGACTAGGGATTATTTGTGCTTCGGAGGGTTTGTTTGAGCGGCGCGAGATGGCGATGACGTCACTGCCCCCCCCCCCCCCCCCCCCCTCTTCCGCCCGGCAATTCCGAGCCCTCCCTCAACCCTTATGCCATTGATTGTGCTATTAAATTATTTTGGCTAAGTGCGCAGGGCAGCGTCGTTAAAGTTCTACCGGTTCTACCTACGTTAGCTGTAAAATACTTGTAATAAGTAATAAGTAATAATAACTAATAAAATTTACGAAAAAAAATACCCTGCTAAGTTTCTTGCCGGCTCTTCATTGTGAGTGTAATCGAACCGGATAGAAGACATTGTGACAAGTTCGATTGCATTATTATAAACAATAAACTGAACTTTACTGCAGCAATCACAAGATCAAAAATCGCTTGGCTAATCTTACCGGAATCATCGTCTTATCGGCAGCCTCGGTAGCTCAGTGGGGCGGTCGGTCGACTGTTGTTAAGCAACCCTGAACGCTGTTAGTACTTGCATGAATGACCGCTCGACCGTTGTAGGCTGACCGTGGTACGGATTCCACGTAAAATTGTAGGTCCCTTCCCTTCTTACCTTACTAAGTGGTAGGTTTTATCCCGCCCGGGTTGGTATGTTTTCCGTCCAGGGGGTATATTCTTGTAAATCCGCCAGCGGACTCAGCTCAGTTTCCGTCCACTGAGACTCGCCTGACAGCACTTCGGTATTCTCCTCACAGCGGATTCAGTCGCTGAGACTAAGAGTTGTACCGTGTGGGGCCGGTACTTTAAAAGAATAGCCCCACTGCATCTCTCCCCGTGCATGTCGTAAAAGGCGACTAAGGGATATGACTCCCTTCTTATATTACTAGGTGGTAGGGTTTAACCCACCCGGGTTGGTACCACCGCACTGAATGAAAGGTCGGTCGAAACGGCTATGTAAATAGTTTGTGTTTTCCGTTCAGTTCAGTGTAGCCGGCACGACCGAAGGGAAGCACTGACGTGGCACCAAGTTCACCCGGTGTTATGGGCTGACATCACGGATGTTGAAGGTGATGTAGCCAAATGTGTCAGTTTCAATAAAAAAAAAAAAAAAAAAGAGTTATTTTGGTATTCTAGTAATCAACAGCATGAACTCAGTTAATGCTTCGATCGAGTAAATAAAGTTTAGATGTGGAGATATTTTGATAAGGTCGAGATGCTGGAGGATGGATCATGGGCATGGCAAGGGATGACATGGCATGGCAAGGCACGGCACGCCATAAAAAAAATCAATCGCTGGGTTGAGGGCGAATATAACTAACATAATTAAATTATGTTAGTTATATTCGCGAGGTGCAACGATACGGGGGACGACAAAATTTGTCGTCCCCCGTATCGTCGCACCTCTCGCTATAGAAGCCAACGAGACGAGACGCGAACGCTCAGACCACTCGACCACCCGTCGCTTAAAGCCTCTTGTTATTCGCCGCCTCTATTTTTAATCGCCGACGCAAACGGAGGGGTGTTATAAGTTTAACGTGTGTGTGTATGTGCGTGTCTGTCTGTTGCATATTTGCTATATTTAACCGACTTCAAAAAAAGATTCCCAACCCGTCGAAATATTTTACTTTTTGTTTTTTTTTTTGTTATGTGTGTACAGCGATAATTCTTTACGACGTGGAGCATGTGCCTTGGCCCCTTACTAGGTGGTAGGCTCAAATTGTAGCCGACTGGGTTGGTATCACCATACTGGATGTAAGATGGCCGCATAGCGGCATCAGTTGTGTTCTCTAGTCCAGTATAGTATAGCCAGCAATTCAGGGAAGTCTCCGGTATGGCACCTACCTTCTCGGAGGTGATATTGGCTGGTCGGAGCATGTGCTTTGGGCCCTCCGATTCAGCCACCCATACCGGATTACATAAGAAAAAATGTGCATGACTTTCGATGATTCTTTTTTTCGTTGAAAAGCAGGTACTTCAGGGGTTGAAATCGGTTTTTAACTAAGAAAGAACAGTTACCTCAATAATACATCCAAAACTATATTCCTAGATTGCACAACATTTATATTAAACTGTGTACTGTACGCCCCATTGCATCTCTCCTCGTGAATGTCGTAAAAGACGACTAAAGGGCGACAGGCTATGTGATGGAATCACACAAGGTAAAAAAGATAAATATATAGCCAATAGTAATTCAAAGCTAAATTATAGAACATTAAAACGTTTCATTAACAAAATAATTTATATTACAATTTAACTAATCACCTAATAAATTCAATCGTGACTGCACACTCCACTAAGAAATAAAATGGCGCGAACGGCCATTACAATACGACGCGCAATTAGACAAACAAGAAATATAATAACATCAGTTGGTTCGCATATAAAACACTATAGAGCGCCGAGGCGGGGAAGGTAGCATGAGGTAATCCTGACACGCGGTGAGAGGGGAACAAGACATGGGCGCGTACGAAACGGCGGAGAGGTGAGGTAAGAAGGCGCGCGTCTTGCGGGCGCGGGGTCAGAGATCGCGGTATCATCACGCCGTTTGAGCGCGGCTTGAGGTAGCGAGTCAAGGAGCGCGAGTAGTGATTATTTCGCTGCGAGTTGTTAGTATGAAAGAATGAATTATTGTCAAGACACGATCGTGACACGCTCATACTGCGGGGACACCGTACGTTTTGTTCCTATGTGTCAGAAACGTGACAAGCTCATACTAATAATTTATTTTTATTTCCATACTAAATAGTATCAGGACACGAATGTGACACGGCCATAATACGAGGCCACCGTTCGATTTGTTCGAGCGTGTCACAACCGTGTCCAGCCCATACTAAAAATTAAATTCTATCTCCATACGAAATTTCGCTCTGTGACACGAACGTGTCACGGCCATACTACGAGGCAACCGAGCGTTTTGTTCCTGCGTGTCAAGAACGTGTCACGGCCATACTAAGAGGGCGCCGTTCGATTTGTTCCTGCGTGTCCGATTCGTGTCGAGTCCATACTAATGATTCAATTTAATCTCCATACTAAATTCGTGTCAGGACACGAATGTGACACGGCCATACTATGAGGTCGCTGGTCTATTTGTTCCTGCGTGTCTGGAATCTGGACATGACGGAGTTTATGGGAATTTGAAGTTTCGTGATCTCTGTGAAGATATCGCACAGGGTCTAAAATTATTTTAATAATTATTTATTAATGATTCAAACTAATACACTAAACATTTTATAAAGGGAAGAGTATATAAACAAAGTACCAGTTATTAAACAAAAACATAAAATAAAACAAAACAACGTTTCATTGAGTATGACGCCAACATTCAAATAAATATCCGTTGGAGCGTGCGCGCGGGGCGGAGAGAGGTATGAGGTAAACAAGACAAGGGGTGAGGTATTACCGAGCTGCGGGCGCGCGTGGGCCGCGGGGCGAGGCGGAGCGACCTGAGGTAATTTGTCAAGCGGTGCGGGAGGGGTTTTCGTTAAGCGGTGTTAGTATGAAGGATTGGTTTCGTGTCCTGACATGAATAAAACACGACGATGGTAAGGAGATTTCGATTGGTTTCTGCGTGTCCAGGTTCCGTACATGAATAGTATTATCAAACACGGAAGATGGTATCACGCATGTACAGGAATTAATATATAGACAATAAGAAAACTAACAACTTGGAACGTTAGCATTTTAAATGAAAATACTCGAAGAATATAGACAATATTAAACAAAAATATATAAATAAAACACTCCGTTATGGCGCTAAAAGTCGATTTATTAATAGAGCACATGTAATAACATCAATTAATTTATATAACAAAAGCAACAGTTCTCTGCATGCGGAGATGCACAATGGGTGCGGGGAAGTGGTGTTAAAACCCCGAAGTAGAGGTAAATCGCATCGCTGACGAGCGAAACAGCTTTAGGTACCATGTGGAAGGTACGAAGAGGGTTTGTTTTCCCTCCAAAATCGAATTTATATCGTGTCACAAACGTGTCCAGTTCATACTAAAAACATAAAATTATCCTCCATACAAAATTACGAGTCCGGACAGAAACGTGACACGGCCATACTACGAGGCAGCCGATCGATTTGTTCCTGCGTGACACAAACGTGTCCAGCCCATACTAAAAATCGAAATTCAATCTCCATACAAAATCGCGCTCCGTGACACGAACGTGTCATGGCCATACTAGGAGGCCACCGTTCGATTTGTTCCTGCGTGTCAGGATTGTGACACGAGGAAAGATTATAAAAGGAGAGGGAGGGGAGCGTGGGGAGTTCAGTCTGTTTTGGGAGTCGAAGGAGACGGTCGTGCGTATTTAGCGAGAGCCCAGGTACGAAAGTTAGTACGGCTTCGCTCGCGTGAGTTTTCGAATAAGTTCGGGAAAGAAGTATCGCTCGGCTTCGCTCGCGTGTATTTTCGATTGGGTTTTCCTAGTGAATAATTTCACTCGGCTTCGCTCGCGTGTATTTTTGATTGGGTTTTCTTAGTAAATGAATTTGGTAAAAAACCCCGGTGATTGAAATTAGTTTAATTTCGTGAATATTAGTGTGGGAATTTCTGTAAAGCTTTCGGAGTTGCAAATGAAGGTTGAGCTGGATTTTGTAATTTTGGGGGTGATATAGGGGTTTTCAACTAGTTTTACGGAAAATATTTTGGATGTTCTTTTTGAGCCTTTTGAGTTCTGGATGAAGGTCGAGCTGGATTCTGGAATCTTGACTGGTGATGGAAGGACTTCCAAAGAACTTTTACAATGACACTATGTCCGAACTGGCCTACCATGAGGACTGGTACATTGGGAAGGTTTTCTTAGTTCATAAATGATTTTGTAAAAACCGGTGAATAAAGTTTGTTTGTTTCGTAAATTTTAGTGTGGGAATTTCTGTAAAGCTTTCGGAGTTGCAAATGAAGGTTGAGCTGGATTTTGTAATTTTGGGGGTGATATAGGGGTTTTCAACTAGTTTTACGGAAAATATTTTGGATGTTCTTTTTGAGCCTTTTGAGTTCTGGATGAAGGTCGAGCTGGATTCTGGAATCTTGACTGGTGATGGAAGGACTTCCAAAGAACTTTTACAATGACACTATGTCCGAACTGGCCTACCATGAGGACAGGTACATTGGGAAGGTTTTATTTTATATTAAAATATAATGGACTGTGACCTGATCATAAATTTCACGTACATAAAGGAAGTCAGTGAATAGAGTTTGTTTGATTCGTGAATTTTAGTGTGGGAATTTCTGTAAAGCTTTCGGAGTTGCAAATGAAGGTTGAGCTGGATTTTGTAATTTTGGGGGTGATATAGGAATTTTCAACTAGGTTGCGAATTATATTTTGGATGTTCTTTTTGAGCCTTTTGAGTTCTGGATGAAGGTTGAGCTGGATTCTGGAATCTTGACTGGTGATGGAAGGATTTCCAAAGAACTTTTACAATGACACTATGTCCGAACTGGCCTGCCATGAGGACTAGTACATTGGGAAGGTATTTTAAAATATAGAGAAGATTAAAAGAAACAAAACCCGATCTTTAAATTCGTAAATCATACGTATATAAGAGTGTTTGAACCACGCGTAATTATTAAAAAATATGTCGAATTTAAATATGTAAAATCAGTGGTTTTACCGTATTTTGATATAAAAGTATATTTTTATTAAGTGTTAACTTCGCGATTAGATTCAGTGGCGGGTGTTGTGGTTTCGTTTGAATTTATTGTTTTACGCTATTCTATTTGTAATGGTGTTTTATTTAAGGTGATTTTAGTGAATCGTGTCAGACCGGTTAGGATAGTGGAATTCAAAGGTAAATTTTGTAATATATATGCATATGCAACATACTGGCTAGTTACGTTTTAGGACGTAGGGAGATTGCGTAAATCAGGTTTAAATATACCTGTATAGGTTATGTAGATTATGACCAGCACACCATTTTAATAAACCCTTAAGAAAATATTCCTAATTGATTTCGGTGAAAGGTGGACCCCTGACCGCATCATTTGGAATAAAACAATTTCTGTAGGTATATCAATAGATAGCCACAGAAATATAAACCATAACATATACACTATACACTCACAATTAAAAGCATACACTTATGCCTTTAGGGAGGACAAAAGAATATCTTTTGAACTCCAACATAACACTACGAGATTAAATTGGTAAATCTGTCTGAAGATGTATATTTTGTACAGATCAGAAAACGGGGACTCCTAGGGACAAATAATAAATTTGTAGCTTAAGTACAAATTTATCTGCGTTGGGAGTCACGGGGACTGGCGATGGATAAATATCGTATGGACCGAGGGTCCATACGAATTTAGTGGGGCCAGTTCCACAAACCCCTTCAAAAGGGGTCAATAAAAGTTTGTATTGTTGAAGTTCTAAAATTTAGAAGAAAATATAAAATAATAGATTTCATCTATTGAACAGCACAACAAAATTAAGCTATCAAGTAATACATTGATCATAATTTAATAATAACAATAACACAAACATCAGAACACTTTCATTTTGAATTTTGGCGGGTCTCACAAGCTCGCAAGCGAGGTACGTGAGCGCGCTGTCGAAGCGTGCACATAGAACACAGAGGGAAACCAGAAGGGTTTAAATGACTATAGATGAATGAGCAATTAGTTTGGTAAGTGCTTTAATGTTGATATTAGAATTTACTAGAATAGATTTAGGAAATGAGAGTTAGTACTCTGAGTTATTACGGTACACAACGGCTTCCTGAAAAGGAAGTAATAATTGGGTCCATTTTACAGGAATTATGTGTACGAATTAGCGACACTGTTTCTGACAAACCTAGAGATCACTTGAAAGTTATACGCTGGCCATATTTCGATTCTTTATATTCTAGTTGTTCTAGAGCTAAAGAGTTGATTTTTGATAATTCTGCCTTTAATATCTAAGGAAAAACAATAGGTATAGGGTAGAGGTTATTACAGTGCTGCGCGTGACCAGCATATATAAAAAAAATTTATGTAAAAATAAGTTCTTTTTTAGTTATAGTAGTGTTATCATAAATCCAAGGAATTCAAAGTTATAGTAGTGTTATCATAAATCCAAGGAATTCAAAGATATATATATATAAACGTTTTGTAATGGTCTGACACGAGAAATCTTATTATTTTGTGCCAAAACGTAATTTGCGTAAGTGTAAGAGCGAATTGTATGGTTACGATTCGTAATGTAAGTCTAGGCGTGCCCAGTCTACTGCCAGTAAACATCGGAGCAGTTTCCAGCAGATGACATCTAACTATGGTTTGGTCCATAGCAACAATGTGAGTTATTCCATTATCCGGCGAGATTACAAAATAAGTGTTTCTTTTCAGAGGTAAAATGTTGTACGTAATTGTGAAATGATTTACATGACCTACGCAATTACATCGTCATAAGTATGTTATTAGCCATTTATTATAAAAAGAAATTTTAATGTCACTTGCATAATGATTATTTGTTCTATGGAAAAGTGGAACTGGAGAATTATTGATTGATGAGCGCTTGGCCAAGGCCACAGAATACTTGCGGGCGCAGGGCTACCAAATTTTTGAAAGACTAGTGTGGACTGGTTTTAAAGATGAAGCATGTTTGGGTGCATTGTGTGTTTAGAGAAATTCGTGCTAAAGGGTTGGGAAGTTTAATCTGACTTGTTTAATTATCTTGTTCAAAAAAAAAAAAAAAAAGAAGGAAATTGAAAGTAATAATATGTGGTGCACGGAGTCGTATTATGCAGATGTTATTTATGTATGTGTCACATTATGTATTGAATTGTTTTGGAATAAAAAACGAACAGATACTAAGGTCTTTGTGGCGCAGCGCTGATTGCTCTGCTTGCCTGATCTGTCGGAGGGGGAAGCGTGTGTTGTGTGTATGTATGTATGATTTCTATTACTTTGTTATTATGTGGAAATTGCAATCACGAAATTTGAAGTGAGAAGGTGGAATATTTTTGGCAACCCTACACAAGTTTGTAAATTTCGTGTTGATTAGGCCCATGAGGAGAGAACCATGGTCAAGAAAGATTGATTTATGGGTGCACGTGTTGTACTGTTTGTGTTTGATCATTAGTTTCGTTTGGCATAAGTGTACGAATGATTCTTATCTCTTTCCCACTAGTATAAAGTGTATGCAATGCAAGTAAGAGTTAGAACGAGACAGTAGACTAGAGCGCTATTTTAGACTTGCTCTTCTAGTGGGGTGTGAATGAGAGAGAGAGAGATACAATTGATATACGAGACTAACAAAAGTTGAAGAATTCAACCACGTGGCGATGCAGGTGTTCAATTTAGACAAAAAAAATGGAGAAGCGCGTGGTTTAGCTCAGATTGCTAATACAAAGATGTTTGTCTGGTTTGTGTATTTTGGTAAAAGAGTGAATGAATATTGGTATATATATAATTGTCAGAGGCAATGAAATAGCAGTGCCGAGAAAGAAAAAATTTTTTTTCATGTTTAGGTAAACGATATGAATAGTGAATGATGAGTAGGTAAATGCATGTTAGATTTTACTGTTAATTTTTTTTGGGTAATTTGTGTATTTTTAAATGTGTGCATAATAAACTGTGCGAGTATCATACCACAGTGGATGTTTGTATATGAAATGGTTTTATTTGATTGAGAATAAATCAATACATATTGATTTATTACTTCGTGACTTTATGTGTTGCTGTGCTATAAGACGACGGACTAGCCACCTCTCGTTTTGTCATGACTTACTCGAATGTTGTACAGACGGATGCGTTTTGTACTGTCGCGCGTAGTTACTGGAAAAAGTGTCGCAACTGTACTTGCGACGTGCTACACCTCAGGGGTGAGTAGCTGTGACAACGTGTCTTTCGTTTTTTTGAAGATAAAGATTACATGTTTATCCAGTATGAATGTTTGTGTACGGTTTGACTGGATGGATTGTCAACGCACGTTGACTAGACCGTTTTGATCATTTTTGTGACGCAGGGACATACGCTCATTGGACGGATTGTTGCTATTTTAACATGATTCAAGTATACTAAGCGGAGACTCTGTTGAGTTGATGACCGAGCAGGGCGTAGCTCGCGCGCGCGTCCTGCGGGCGCGGAGACAGAGTTCGCAACACCATCACGCCGTTGGAGGTGCGGCGTGGTTGGCGAAGTAATTGAGGAATGGGAAGGCCATTAGCGATGTTAACAGTAGTACGGTTCTTCTGTTGTGTCAAGTATCTCGTCGGGAAAACAATGCGCAGAAAATACAATTTATTTTGTCATGCACTGAGTCTTGAGATGTGTATGGGTTGAGTGATCGGCGTTGTGCCTCGGTTAATATAGTATTAAGCGGCATAGCATAGAATATTACAAGTTGTAGGATGCAGGTTGGTGCACAAAAAGCGAATGAGGAAATCGTTTTGCGGAGCCTACGCTGTCTGCTTGTATGTCTGCCTGTTCTACTAAAGTTGAAATTTGTTTCAGGGTAAATGTAGAGTTCTGTAGAATGGTTGTGTCTGTCCGTTCTACTAGAATTGACAGTTAATTCGGAAGGAATGAGGAGTTCTGTAATAAGCGTATGTAGATTTTGTTTCTGTCAGTACTCCTGGAGTGCAATTGAGGGTTTTATTGTTGTGCTGTGTCATTGTAAAGCATTGGGATGCTATGAGTTCGTTTTACGTCCGGTTCTATAGTGCCACTTAAACATTAATAATATGAACATGCCGGCTACAGCGTCAGAAACTTGCAGTTTCATAAGAACAAATGAGAGGCCGGACGGTTACAATTTGGAATTGTCGCCAGGCGAGGCGAATTTGTTGGGGCGCATCGGGAGATTTTTTTACTGATGAATTAAAAAACTTTTATCAAGTAATATGTTAAGAAGAGAGTATAGTTCTACGATAATATATAGGAGTGATTGTGAGTGAGGCGGAACTTTGCGGATGACGAATCGCGCTTTGTAGGGAAAGAAAAAAAAAAAAACGAACTTGCGATGTTTTGCTTCTTGCGAATTTGTTGGGGCGCATCGGGAGATTTTTTTACTGAAGAATTAAAATTTTATCAAGTAATATGTTGTGAAGAGAGAGTAGTTTTATGCTAGTAGAAAGGGGTGACTGTGCGTGAGGCGAAACTCTGCGGATGGCGAGTGACGGACTGGCCACTTCTCACCTTGGCACGGTTATACTGTTAGGTAGTGCGGGAAAAGGACCCTGTATCTTGTTGCAATGTGAAGGTTGACTTGCCTGGATGCAGCATGTTGGTATGTGTGGGAGATAGGTTTTATGGATGCCATGTCGGAGTGTTGGTTATCTGTGGAATTGAATATACGTTAGTGTGGTCAGCAGTATAACGCTGTTTATTTCACTGCTTGAGATGTGGGTTGGAATAAAATATATATATCAGTTTGTGATTGTATGTATTTGTCAAGCAGTAATGTATATAATTGGCTGTAGAGCAGAAGTTTGATATTAGATGTAACGTTTCAGCTAATTAGAACATTATAATTGTGCCAATTAATATAGATAATGGAAGGGACTACAGTTTTACAACGATTCAGAAAGATGAAGTTAAAAGTGTTTGTTGAAAATCAAGCAAGAAGGCTATTAAGCGCCTAGTCCGAGGCGACACGCAATAGAATTACTAGTTGATGGTTTGTTGCGGTGTGTTGTCGAAGGCGTATTTCACTATCAAACAGTGTAGATCCATTTTATCAACTTAGTTATGAATTGGAAATGTTGGATGGTATGTATTTGAGGAAGTATGTTTGAGCTAATGTAGGTATATGGATTCCGTGTTAACTGAAGTCATATATTTTGTGTATGGGAACGAAGCATAAATATTTGTCTAGTTGTATGAGTTTGTTCATTTTATAAAAGCGAGTACATGGATATATTAGTATTTATGTATTCTTACAACGTGATTGGGAGTTAGAAGATAAGATAGTCGTATCTTGTCTCACTAACATTATTGGGGAAATTGAATGGATGTGATGACGGTCTAATAGAAAACGTATGCATTAACTTTTCTATGTAGAAATTCAATTCTGAAGATGTGTATTATTGGATTCCATTAATTATCTTATGTCAACGTATTGACTGGAAGTGGAGGTTTTCCTATATTAAGTATCCTGTCTGCGGATGTCGGAGCAAGACACTGTTGTCCAGAAAAAATTTTTGCCTGACGTACTCAGCCCATTGCCACTGGAGGTGGACAGTAGATGTTGCCTGTTTTATGGGTCGGTTGTATGTGAGCTGTTTGCTTGTGAAAATTACGTGAATGAAGGGGTGGGTCTAAGAGTTGCCGGAAATAATACATTGGTGCCACCATTTTGAATAGAGGATTGATGCGGCTGTATGGTTGATTCGAGTTTGGTTCAGTTCAGTGTGGCCAGCATTAACGGGGTAGGTAGGCATTCGTGTGAAACCTGTTCCGCCAAATTATTAGAGCAAATAGCTTAGATATTATAAGTAGATTATTAATTTAATTTAAATACGATTTAGATTTTGAAAAGAATGAAGTGAGGTCGTATATTGGCCGGTCATTCATTATATTCACACAAGATGCAAAACCGTGGCGGCATTTCAGTTCTAGGCTTTCTGAGAATCAATATGCGATTGGATAATCATTTAAATGTGGATGTTATAGAAAAGCTTTATAGAAAATCCATACTCCAAACTGATCTTCTTATGTGGAAATCTGTAAAATGATAAAACTAGTATGAAATGCCCGGATATTTAATTCCACATTTTATCTTGAAAATCATTTAAAAATGGATAATTCCATATAAATGGTAACGTTGCTGTGGTTGTGTATTAACTGACTCAGGGCGCCCGGTTCAAAAATATTTGAAGGAATATGGATCTTATCGCGAACAATAAGAACCATTGCTAGTGTTTGTTTTGCTTTCACAGCGTAAGGGGACCAGACTTGCGTACTAAAACAAATAAGTACCAACCTTACGGAGTGAATTTCGGAGTAAATCCGAAAAGGAGAAAAAAAAAGGGGAAAGAAAATAAGTCGAATGGAGAAAGATTTGGTAGGGTACTCAAATACTCAAGAACCCGGGAAAATGGGAAAAAGAAGGAAAAAGGAAAAAAAATTTAAAATTAGGAAATAAACATACCCACAGTTCACAATGTTCACATCATAGTGACATCTGAAAGGAAGTGGTTAAGAGGCAGGGAGGGAGTGAGGGGTTATGAAAAATGCTTAATGATTTTGCAGAAGCAAATTATACTTATACAATACTAGTATTATGTTTGGAAGTGAGTTTTGCGAAACATGGAGTATTCTATTTACTTGCCATCTATTGGTGTATTAGTGAAGTTTTGACATTACAACGTAGAAAATTTTGTTGGGCATTGTTATACATAGAGAGATAGGTGTCGCTGGAACAAAATAATTATATTTAAAATTCAAATTAAACTTTTCCTCCCTTTTACAAAAGTAAACATCAGGGCCCCTGCCGTGCTGGTTTCGCTCGCACGACGAGTTCGGGTTGCGTTCGACTCGATTGATCGCACGAAGCAAATTATTTTGGTACCGGCGTACGGGTGAGTGCGCATGCGAATGTTGTACAGGTGACGAAATTATCGAGCGAGTGTCGATCCACCAATCTTGCCACTATTAAATTTTACTAAATGTATTATGCTACCTAGAATGCAAAGCGCTCATTTTGTCAGGTATCAAACGGTCAATATAGTATGTATACTATTTGTCAGAATCTTTATGTTAATTAAAAGAGGAAAAAGAGTATTGACTAAATTGAAAACGCGTATAAATTGAACACCTCGATATTTAAGAGTAGCTATTTAGTATTGGTAAAAATTACATCGTGGTAACACACGTGATGTTGGTTGTCGGTCGGTCAGCCAGTTGTGTGAGTGATGATGACAATCATTTTGAATCTCTTCCCCTCAACCCTCCGCCTTCCTCCAGCCATATTACCTAGCCACAAAAATACCCCGATAACGGTACTAACGAGGTGAGACCGCGGTGAAGTGCGGAGGAAAGCGCATTTATTCGAGGAGAGGAGGTGCCTAGCCTATAATGCCTATATAGAAATTCCGACGGGTAATACATAGCTGTAGATACCTAACTATCTAAAATAAATAACTCCTGTATGTACCTATCTATTATTATCATACTTGGTTATACACTATAGCTCCACTACCGGTCACCTATAATTTAGTTACATAGGTAGGTACATACTTAGATAGGCACTGTCAAATTGATATGAGTCGTGTACTTAGAACACAAGACTTTATTTAGCATTAACAACGGTACCGTGCATGTGAGCCGGTCGGTATTAATGATAGTGGCCCCGCTGCGTTTCTCCCCGTGCGTGTAGAGGAGGAGGCGACTGGGGTGCGGGGAACATGATGCCGTGCTGAGGGGCGGCGGGCTGGCCCCTGTCGCATTGTCGTGGTCCTTCCGCCGAGTCGTGCGGAGGGGTGGGTCTTCGTGCTTGCTTGCTGCTTGAAGTGGTTGGGTGTGTGTGGCGCGGCACCGGTTGCTCTGCTTGCCCCGGTTGTCGGGTTGATGGTCGGAATGTGGCGTGTGGTATGTGTGGTATGTGTGGTGTGTTGTGTGTGTGTGTGTGTGCCTAGGTACAGACTTTATTCTTATTTTATTTTAGTGATAGGTACATAAGTACCTACTTGTATTTTATCTATAATATTTGAGTGAATACTTAATGAATGAAGGAATGAACAACTTGTAGATAGAATAATACATGTTTAAATACCTCTACACTAGATTCAAAGAAGGGAATCATTAATTTGGCATGTGATCAACCTTGAGATTTTCTAAACTGTCGCAGGGGATGATCAAAATCAATCAAGTGTTTGAGTGAGCGTATACGTCAAGATGACTCGAAGTCCGAGTTCACATTTCGTGCAACTTTGCCAATGACTGTCAAAATGTGGTGGAACGACGTACGAGTTCGAGTAGACCACGAGACCGTTTCGTGCACTCACTCACTTGTACATTTGACAGATACGACGGTGCCATTTATACCTACTCGTTCACTTTGCTCGAGCTCGTCGATCGAGTGGAATTACCACGGTCGGGCTGCTGAGTGTATAGCCTATTAAATGATAATGTTAAAAGTATGAGAGTTACATTAATCCGAATTAGTTTAAATTTATATTATTTATTTAAGGTTTACCATAACTAAAGATCTTGAACTTGCTCATTGATGAGTGTTTTGAAAGGAAAAGTGACAGCGTAAAGTTCGGCGCAAAGGTGTTTATATATTTTGTAGGGGGTTTTATCTAAATACCTTGGTTCGTATTAATCGGCAACGGTCTGTGTCGGACTGCTGCTGGACGTGAGCATTTCCAGGGGGTTTCCCACCTCGCTCGGTGTTTCACTTTAATTTTATTCTGCTCTTGCCTACCTATGGGGTTATAGGTGCACTTAACTGAAGGAGGAGCGTTACATTTTATGCGTGGGCGTGGTCGACGATCGGGCGTCTGTCTGCTTATTGATTGTCGGATAAACGACGAATAACAATAATGGAAGAAGAATACCAAGAAACAATAGGAACAGAGGAGGAACAGGAGCCAAAAGCAGGGAGCAGACTTCAACATGATTTAATCAGAAAGCAGAAACGGTTGGAGAAAGACATAACGCACCATAGGAAAAAGATAAATACCAGGAAATTTTGATACATTTTATGTAATTTAACAGTATGTAAACATGTTTAATTTTATAGAAGAAGGATAATAAAAATGATTTAATAATAAAAAAAATTTTTCTTTTATTAAAAAAAAAAAAAAATAAAGAAAACAATCCTTTTAAGCATTTACAAACAGGTTAGTATATATTTATAAAAAAAAAAAAAATTTTTTTTTGTAAAATATATAAAATATTGACATTTTGTGTTATTTTACAGGTTACAAGAAAACCGACAATGGAAAAGGATTGTGACAAAATAGAAACCAGAGGAAAATTTTATTTAATGGAATAACTTTGTAAAATAAAGTAAAATTTAAAAAAAAAAAAATTAAATAAAAAAAAAAAAAAAATGTAATTTTATTAAGCGCTTTGTCAAAATTGATTATGTGAAACAACCTACTGTTACGCATAATCGTTACACTATACAAAACCTTCTTCAATTTCTATTATCACGTTATCTATCGGTGACTTTTATCATGTTAAGGATACTTTGTCGGTAGCGAGCGTATTGAATTGTTGATAGACGTAGTTGTGGGTTACATTCTCATAAATACTGTAAATAAACCACTAGAGTAGTGCTCATTAAATTATTGTTAAAATAAATAGATTCATACGGGTTAGAAAATTAAAATTAAATTTCACAGAGTAAGTAAAGTCATGCGGGCGAAGAAAAAAAAAAAATAATAAATAAATATATTAATTAATTCTAAAATAAAAAGAAAAAAAAAATAATGAACTACTTGCATAGCCTAAGCCGGTGATGGTAAGGTGTGTTATGTGTTCTTCACGGACCAGTTCTGTCCTGCCGAACTGCTTACATAGCCTAAGCCAGGAGTGGTAAGGCGTGTATTGCATTGTAAACAGTGATGTACTGTATCGGTCCTTACGATAAATAATAATAATAATAATAATTCTCGTCTCCCGTCGCCGGCGAGAATACCGTCTTTTGTTTATGTCTGTTTGTATAAATTTTATATAGGTAATTTATTTTATAAATATATAAAATTAATATAAATAAGTAAAAAAAAAAAAAAAAAAAAAAAAAAAAAAAAAAAAAAAAAAAAAAAAAAAAAAAAAAAACGGGAAACAAATATGACAAAATAAATAAATAAAATGCTGTACAGTGAGGAGAGTTAGACTAAATTACTTCTAAATAAGAAGTAACAAAAATTTAAAATAGACTTGTTGACTTGAGTGGATGGTTTTGGATGTTTGTGTAAAATACGCGAGTAAACCTGCGGGTATTGTAGTGTCTGTACTCTGTAGTGAAATTTCCTTCTAATGAGAGCAGCGCTCTAACCTGAAGGGACCTTTACAAGGAATCAGGATACTTTGGCTTCGTTTGGTTTTCCCATACATTGCTTCGAAAATAATGTTAAATTAAATTCAGTGTGAAGAACACACAATTTGGGACTTAGAAAAGGTGAGGTGAAAATGCCTTAAGTGCAGAACTTTACATTTTACTGAGTCTGACTCACGCTGGGGAGGGATTATGACATCGTCTACTAAAGGCGTTCCGAACACAAAAAAATGGAGCGTTGGAAGTTCAGGATGACATTTTCTGGTCTATTTACAGTGAATGAGTGTAGTATTTGGTTTGAAATCATTAACCGGAGAAATGTTGGAGGAGTTAAAGTAGAATCGTTTACAAGCATACCGAGTCCGTCTATTCGTCAATAGGTGAGTTAGGATCCAAAATGATGCATGAGTCGATTTCGAAGTCTTTTGAAAATATGTATCCCGACTACTCTGCCTTTAATGGAAGCTTGTTGTGCTAGGATACATGCATAGCCTAAGCCGGAGGTGGTAAGGTGTGTTATGTGTTCTTCACGGACCAGTTCTGTCCTGCCGAACTGCTTGCATAGCCTAAGCCGGAGGTGGTAAGGTGTGTATTGCACTGTAAGCGGTGATGTTCTGTTTCGGCCCATACGGTAAAGGATGAGACTAGAGGTTCCTGCACTGTTGGGAAATCTGTTAGAGGCAGAATATAGGGATCTAAGGCTTTGAGGTGATAACTTTTGCCTAAATTCCTAGATTTATTAATAATAAACTAAATCAATTACACTAAAATATTTGTTTAATGTAGTATTGGCACGAGCTGCAAATGGAAGATAAGGGAAAGAGTGCAAACATGGTCTAAGCCGGAGGTGGTAAGGTTGTGGTATGCATTCTAAAAATCTTTTCTCTTTAAGCTAAGGGAGATAAATCCTAAGCTGGAGGGTAAGAACTTCCTAAAGCACGTGGACAGATGGTGTTGAAAAAAAAAAAAAAACACACAAATTAAAAATTATAGAAGAAGGGGGTCTCTGGAAGGGAACTTGAACCCTAACAGTGATAAATAATTATATATACAAACTTCTTGGAAGGGAACAATAAAACCCTAACAAAGAAGAAGTAATTTTCAAGATCATAATGTATATAGCTTCTTAACGAGATCAAGCGTCACGGAATGAGGTTCCGTTGACTTTGCTTCGTTACGAACCTCTATGCGGGCGACTGTGATGGAATCACACAAGGTAAAAAAGATAAATATATAGCCAATAGTAATTCAAAGCTAAATTATAGAACATTAAAACGTTTCATTAACAAAATAATTTATATTACAATTTAACTAATCACCTAATAAATTCAATCGTGACTGCACACTCCACTAAGAAATAAAATGGCGCGAACGGCCATTACAATACGACGCGCAATTAGACAAACAAGAAATATAATAACATCAGTTGGTTCGCATATAAAACACTATAGAGCGCCGAGGCGGGGAAGGTAGCATGAGGTAATCCTGACACGCGGTGAGAGGGGAACAAGACATGGGCGCGTACGAAACGGCGGAGAGGTGAGGTAAGAAGGCGCGCGTCTTGCGGGCGCGGGGTCAGAGATCGCGGTATCATCACGCCGTTTGAGCGCGGCTTGAGGTAGCGAGTCAAGGAGCGCGAGTAGTGATTATTTCGCTGCGAGTTGTTAGTATGAAAGAATGAATTATTGTCAAGACACGATCGTGACACGCTCATACTGCGGGGACACCGTACGTTTTGTTCCTATGTGTCAGAAACGTGACAAGCTCATACTAATAATTTATTTTTATTTCCATACTAAATAGTATCAGGACACGAATGTGACACGGCCATAATACGAGGCCACCGTTCGATTTGTTCGAGCGTGTCACAACCGTGTCCAGCCCATACTAAAAATTAAATTCTATCTCCATACGAAATTTCGCTCTGTGACACGAACGTGTCACGGCCATACTACGAGGCAACCGAGCGTTTTGTTCCTGCGTGTCAAGAACGTGTCACGGCCATACTAAGAGGGCGCCGTTCGATTTGTTCCTGCGTGTCCGATTCGTGTCGAGTCCATACTAATGATTCAATTTAATCTCCATACTAAATTCGTGTCAGGACACGAATGTGACACGGCCATACTATGAGGTCGCTGGTCTATTTGTTCCTGCGTGTCTGGAATCTGGACATGACGGAGTTTATGGGAATTTGAAGTTTCGTGATCTCTGTGAAGATATCGCACAGGGTCTAAAATTATTTTAATAATTATTTATTAATGATTCAAACTAATACACTAAACATTTTATAAAGGGAAGAGTATATAAACAAAGTACCAGTTATTAAACAAAAACATAAAATAAAACAAAACAACGTTTCATTGAGTATGACGCCAACATTCAAATAAATATCCGTTGGAGCGTGCGCGCGGGGCGGAGAGAGGTATGAGGTAAACAAGACAAGGGGTGAGGTATTACCGAGCTGCGGGCGCGCGTGGGCCGCGGGGCGAGGCGGAGCGACCTGAGGTAATTTGTCAAGCGGTGCGGGAGGGGTTTTCGTTAAGCGGTGTTAGTATGAAGGATTGGTTTCGTGTCCTGACATGAATAAAACACGACGATGGTAAGGAGATTTCGATTGGTTTCTGCGTGTCCAGGTTCCGTACATGAATAGTATTATCAAACACGGAAGATGGTATCACGCATGTACAGGAATTAATATATAGACAATAAGAAAACTAACAACTTGGAACGTTAGCATTTTAAATGAAAATACTCGAAGAATATAGACAATATTAAACAAAAATATATAAATAAAACACTCCGTTATGGCGCTAAAAGTCGATTTATTAATAGAGCACATGTAATAACATCAATTAATTTATATAACAAAAGCAACAGTTCTCTGCATGCGGAGATGCACAATGGGTGCGGGGAAGTGGTGTTAAAACCCCGAAGTAGAGGTAAATCGCATCGCTGACGAGCGAAACAGCTTTAGGTACCATGTGGAAGGTACGAAGAGGGTTTGTTTTCCCTCCAAAATCGAATTTATATCGTGTCACAAACGTGTCCAGTTCATACTAAAAACATAAAATTATCCTCCATACAAAATTACGAGTCCGGACAGAAACGTGACACGGCCATACTACGAGGCAGCCGATCGATTTGTTCCTGCGTGACACAAACGTGTCCAGCCCATACTAAAAATCGAAATTCAATCTCCATACAAAATCGCGCTCCGTGACACGAACGTGTCATGGCCATACTAGGAGGCCACCGTTCGATTTGTTCCTGCGTGTCAGGATTGTGACACGAGGAAAGATTATAAAAGGAGAGGGAGGGGAGCGTGGGGAGTTCAGTCTGTTTTGGGAGTCGAAGGAGACGGTCGTGCGTATTTAGCGAGAGCCCAGGTACGAAAGTTAGTACGGCTTCGCTCGCGTGAGTTTTCGAATAAGTTCGGGAAAGAAGTATCGCTCGGCTTCGCTCGCGTGTATTTTCGATTGGGTTTTCCTAGTGAATAATTTCACTCGGCTTCGCTCGCGTGTATTTTTGATTGGGTTTTCTTAGTAAATGAATTTGGTAAAAAACCCCGGTGATTGAAATTAGTTTAATTTCGTGAATATTAGTGTGGGAATTTCTGTAAAGCTTTCGGAGTTGCAAATGAAGGTTGAGCTGGATTTTGTAATTTTGGGGGTGATATAGGGGTTTTCAACTAGTTTTACGGAAAATATTTTGGATGTTCTTTTTGAGCCTTTTGAGTTCTGGATGAAGGTCGAGCTGGATTCTGGAATCTTGACTGGTGATGGAAGGACTTCCAAAGAACTTTTACAATGACACTATGTCCGAACTGGCCTACCATGAGGACTGGTACATTGGGAAGGTTTTCTTAGTTCATAAATGATTTTGTAAAAACCGGTGAATAAAGTTTGTTTGTTTCGTAAATTTTAGTGTGGGAATTTCTGTAAAGCTTTCGGAGTTGCAAATGAAGGTTGAGCTGGATTTTGTAATTTTGGGGGTGATATAGGGGTTTTCAACTAGTTTTACGGAAAATATTTTGGATGTTCTTTTTGAGCCTTTTGAGTTCTGGATGAAGGTCGAGCTGGATTCTGGAATCTTGACTGGTGATGGAAGGACTTCCAAAGAACTTTTACAATGACACTATGTCCGAACTGGCCTACCATGAGGACAGGTACATTGGGAAGGTTTTATTTTATATTAAAATATAATGGACTGTGACCTGATCATAAATTTCACGTACATAAAGGAAGTCAGTGAATAGAGTTTGTTTGATTCGTGAATTTTAGTGTGGGAATTTCTGTAAAGCTTTCGGAGTTGCAAATGAAGGTTGAGCTGGATTTTGTAATTTTGGGGGTGATATAGGAATTTTCAACTAGGTTGCGAATTATATTTTGGATGTTCTTTTTGAGCCTTTTGAGTTCTGGATGAAGGTTGAGCTGGATTCTGGAATCTTGACTGGTGATGGAAGGATTTCCAAAGAACTTTTACAATGACACTATGTCCGAACTGGCCTGCCATGAGGACTAGTACATTGGGAAGGTATTTTAAAATATAGAGAAGATTAAAAGAAACAAAACCCGATCTTTAAATTCGTAAATCATACGTATATAAGAGTGTTTGAACCACGCGTAATTATTAAAAAATATGTCGAATTTAAATATGTAAAATCAGTGGTTTTACCGTATTTTGATATAAAAGTATATTTTTATTAAGTGTTAACTTCGCGATTAGATTCAGTGGCGGGTGTTGTGGTTTCGTTTGAATTTATTGTTTTACGCTATTCTATTTGTAATGGTGTTTTATTTAAGGTGATTTTAGTGAATCGTGTCAGACCGGTTAGGATAGTGGAATTCAAAGGTAAATTTTGTAATATATATGCATATGCAACATACTGGCTAGTTACGTTTTAGGACGTAGGGAGATTGCGTAAATCAGGTTTAAATATACCTGTATAGGTTATGTAGATTATGACCAGCACACCATTTTAATAAACCCTTAAGAAAATATTCCTAATTGATTTCGGTGAAAGGTGGACCCCTGACCGCATCATTTGGAATAAAACAATTTCTGTAGGTATATCAATAGATAGCCACAGAAATATAAACCATAACATATACACTATACACTCACAATTAAAAGCATACACTTATGCCTTTAGGGAGGACAAAAGAATATCTTTTGAACTCCAACATAACACTACGAGATTAAATTGGTAAATCTGTCTGAAGATGTATATTTTGTACAGATCAGAAAACGGGGACTCCTAGGGACAAATAATAAATTTGTAGCTTAAGTACAAATTTATCTGCGTTGGGAGTCACGGGGACTGGCGATGGATAAATATCGTATGGACCGAGGGTCCATACGAATTTAGTGGGGCCAGTTCCACAAACCCCTTCAAAAGGGGTCAATAAAAGTTTGTATTGTTGAAGTTCTAAAATTTAGAAGAAAATATAAAATAATAGATTTCATCTATTGAACAGCACAACAAAATTAAGCTATCAAGTAATACATTGATCATAATTTAATAATAACAATAACACAAACATCAGAACACTTTCATTTTGAATTTTGGCGGGTCTCACAAGCTCGCAAGCGAGGTACGTGAGCGCGCTGTCGAAGCGTGCACATAGAACACAGAGGGAAACCAGAAGGGTTTAAATGACTATAGATGAATGAGCAATTAGTTTGGTAAGTGCTTTAATGTTGATATTAGAATTTACTAGAATAGATTTAGGAAATGAGAGTTAGTACTCTGAGTTATTACGGTACACAACGGCTTCCTGAAAAGGAAGTAATAATTGGGTCCATTTTACAGGAATTATGTGTACGAATTAGCGACACTGTTTCTGACAAACCTAGAGATCACTTGAAAGTTATACGCTGGCCATATTTCGATTCTTTATATTCTAGTTGTTCTAGAGCTAAAGAGTTGATTTTTGATAATTCTGCCTTTAATATCTAAGGAAAAACAATAGGTATAGGGTAGAGGTTATTACAGCTAGCCCCCTGTCACCTATACAAGATAACGAATTCAAATGCAAAATGTATTTGCCTACGAACGTTAATAATAAAACCTAAAAAAAACCTAAAAACCTTGGAACTGTCCTTCCACCGAGTCATGCAGCAGGCGGGTCTTCGTGCCTTACTGGCTGTTTGATAGTTATCTTGTCCGAATAGATTCTCTGCGAAACGTGGTGGTCGGTGTTGTGCTGTAATTTACAAGAGTACCTACTTGCAGTACAACATCGATTACTCTGCTTACGCCGATTGTCGGGATACGGCGTGTGGTATTTATGTATGTCACATTAAACTCAAAATTTATTTGATCAAAATAACTCCCCCATCCCTACCACCCTTGCAGTATTATGTGATTCGTTTCTATCGTACATAGATAAAAACAGGAAAGGGGTTATTTATGCACATACATTTTTTTTATGTAATTCGGTATGGGTGGCTGAGTCGGAGGGGCCAAAGCACATGCTCTGACCAGCCATAATATCACCTCCGAGAAGGTACGTGCCATACGGGAGACATCCCTGGATTGTTGGCTATACTGGACTAGAGGAGAACACAACCGAGGCTGCTATGCGGCCATCTTACATCCAGTACGATGGTTCCAACCAACCCAGTTGGCTACAATTTGAGCCTACCACCTAGTAAGGGGCAAGGGAAGGGACCTACAGTTTTAAACCGGTTCCGAACGGTGAAGCAGCAGGTGTAGGTAGTAGGTATGCACGTAATTTTTTTCGTCAGAATAAACTCATTGGTACACGCCGCTGACCGGATTTGAACCTCGGACCTCTCGCATGAGAAGCCGATGCCCAAACCACTCGGCCACCCGCCGCTTGCGCGAGCTTGATACACTATGTATAAAGCTCGCGTCTTTGAATTCAATGTTCCACGCTTCCTGCAAACAAAACCTTCTCGTGACAAGGGGTTGGATGAAGGCTCAGAAGCGACACGAGATGAGGGATAAAGCGACCGCTTCACCGCAATTTATATACGAGAGTGGAGGTAAAAATACTCAATTGACAAGATAAAAACATAAAACGAGTTTACGATCGCAAAACGATGCATTTGTCTGTGAAAGGCTTTCATTTATTTATTTTTTTTTTTTTTTTATGGAAACTTGACACGGTTGGCTACATCACCTACAACATCCGTGATGTCAGCCCATAACACCGGATGAACTAGGTGCCATGTCAGTGCTTCCCTTCATTTCGCGCCGGCTACACTGAACTGGACGGAAAACACGAACTATTTACATAGCCGTTTCGACCGACGTTTCGCTCAGTGCGGTGGTACCAACCCGGCCGGGGTAAACCCTACCACCTAGTAAGGTAAGAAGGGAAGGGACCTACAGTTTAACGTGGTATCCGAACCACGGTCAGCCTCCAACAGTCGGGCGGTCATCCATCCAATAACTGACCGCACCATTAAGCTGCCGAGGCTGACGATCCCTTAGTCGACTTTTACGACATGCGACGGGGAGAGATGCAGTGAGACTATTCTTTTTAAGTACCGACCCCACACGGTACAACATAAAACAAGCATGTAAGCTGTGTGCGAATGTGAGTCAGCCCGTACACGATAAATGTTTATTTTCCGTATTACTGACTGAACATACTGATAAAAATAAAATTGTCTACTGTGCGGGGCCCGTCCGCAGTATCTATTCCCGTGCATGTCATAAAAGGCAACTAAGGGATAAGGACAAGACACCGTGCTAAAGGGCGACAGGTTAGCCACCTTTGCGCGGTCCTTTCACCGAGTCATGCAGCAGGTAGGTTTTCGTGCCTTACTTGCTGCTTGATATAGTTATCTTGTCCGAATATTTTGCGAAACGTGATGGTTGGTGTTGTGCTGTAATTTACTAGAGTCCTTGCAGCACAACATCGATTACTCTGCTTACCATTAGTAATAAGCACTTAAATAAATTATTCAATTCACTGCCTAGTTATTTCAACTGTTCACCTGCAGGAGTCTCGCGCTAGGAAAAGAGAACTTCAAAGGTAAAAGGAGAAAGTCAAAGGTAATTTTTAATGCATCCGGATTTAGAATCCGGCATATCTTGAATTACACTTCTATTTATATGAGATTAAAGTTGATTTCGCCCCGTGTGCACATGTGGGTCTGTGTGACCCGACTAGGTCGGATGTGCTGGAGGTTTTCGTTCTATTTCCGGTTGTTTAAATAGGTCATCGGAGGCAGCGCGGCGCGGCGGCGCCCAGCTGGGGGCGCGGCGGGGCGAGGCGGTTCCTTCTGAAACACGTTCAATGTCGTTGTTGGTTTAATTGAATTGCGCTCGTCGTTTTGACGTGAAATCACGTCTTACTCATACGGTACAAGGTGGGATGCATCTAAAGCTAAAAATATATGAAGTCACCGACACGAAACATGTACCGGGGCAATGGTCAATGCTCAATTTTTTATTAACGCACATCATTGATTTTATAACCCTGTCGGGACAGATAGACCACTCCATATAACAAATTTGGTAACGTTGTAAATCGTAAAACCAACAGGGGGCGGTAATAATTTTTCTTGATGTTGTCGTAAAACAAACAGGTGGCGTTAATGTTTGTTAATACTTCTATACTAAGGGCGCTATCTAGTTGAAATACAACATGTATCTAGGTACCTTTAATTGTCACTAGGCTGTAGAATTACTGCTACTAGACAAAAGATGGCGCTTTCATTTATATTTATAAAGAACATTATTTATGTAAATTCCAAAATTTTTAATTATATTTGAATAATAAAATTATGACAATTTACAATTAAACTAACACTTCTTATCAAATTAAATAAAATAAAAAAATGTTTTGAAAATTATTTGGTATACGGAACAAAATATTATTATGATTGTAATTTCCTGTTTGTGCGCTTTTAATAGATAGATCCACACAGAGCACGGAATACCCCCGCGCGCGCGCGCGCGGTATTCCGTGCTCTGTGGATAGAACGTATTTATTTAGTTGAACAGTTAAACAAATACTCGTCACTCTTCATTCTAATAATGTCAGCATTGTATGTAAAAAAAAAATATGAAAACTGCCTTAAAAAATTTATGAAATTAAAAAAATCGAACCCTAGAGTTGAAGGCGGTGCTAAAGAAGGCTACACAAATCACAAAGGATATCATCCACGCATGTTTTCTTTCATGTATCATTTTTGCTTGCTTTAGCACCGCCTTCAACTCTAGGGTTCGATTTTTTTTATTTCATACATTTTTGAAGGCGGTTTTTATATATTTTTTTAAATAGTTTTTTATTTCACAGTTTTTTTTGGAATTTTTTGCTATTAATGTACTCGGCGGAATCGCTCGACCTTCGGCCTCGCGATTCCGCCTCGCTTTCCAATCTGATCTCGACCAAATTAAAATGGAACCACGTCATGGTTATCCCCTTTCAAACAAAAAAAAAGAATTTTCAAAATCGGCCCACAATAATTGACGGAGTAATCGCGTAACAAACATCCAAAAAAAGAAAACATACCGTCGAATTGAGAATCTCCTAGGTCTAAAGTAAATTGCTCGTGATGACAAATTCAACGAGCCCAAACACGATGGGTTTATCATGTGTAGTTTAGGAGTTCCTATGGCCACCTTCCGTCTCCATCATCAGACCAGCTCGATGGTACTCGTACTCGTATTATAATATATTAAACGCATCTGGCCGGTCGGAAAAGATTTCAAATTTAGAATATTCATGAAACAAGGGTCCGAATATGAATGACAATATCGATTCATGTATTTCAATACAATGACAGAGAAAATTTCAAAATATTAGGTACCTATTCTACCTATTTAATACTTTTTAGTTCTAGTTTATTTTTTTTAAGTCGGTTTTATATTTTTAAAACAATATTACATAAAAAACAATAATCGAAATCGAATAATCGAAATCGGTTGAAGTGGTACAGAATTATTCGCCATGTGTCAAACTGCAAATTGCTGAAAAAGCCCACATCACAAAAGTTTTGCTGAAGGTAACCACACACCAATAGTATTTTGTTGCTTTTTCATAAACCGCTCAATCAATTTCAATAAAATTTCAATGGGAGCACCTCTGAAGTATGACCTACCAAACAAAAAAAGAATTTTCAAAATCAGCCCACAATTAACACGTTGAACGCCATACGACCCACCGGTGGGCCTAGCGTACTTTTCGGTTCGGGCCAAGCCAAACTCATTATATCCGTAATTTTCATCAACTTGAGATTTTCATCACAAAGTTTATAAAATGCGGTAATTTGTAAGGAAAATAAAAATTTGCGACTTTTACCGTCTAATTTTCGAGATATAGCAGAAGGCTCACGGGTGGATCGTGTGGCCTCCTATGAAGGATTTGTATTTTTCTGTTGGCTGGGGCCGCGGGGTCACGCCGCGGCCCACCCGTTGCGCGCGCGCCGCGGACGCAGCGATCAATCCCGGTCCGGCTGCGTCGACAATTGAGGATGTTTTACGCTTTTCTCGCCAAAAATGATTATTTTGAAGATTTCGAGTTAACACAAGAAGCGCTAACGCAGTTAGAAAACATCGAGATAGATCTTCTGAACCGTAGTTTCGGAATAGATTCTATGAAGACGTAGTTCAACCAACGAAAAGAAGATGCTGTCGAATTCTTTTGTCGGAGAGTGAGGATAGCGACTATGAAATGCATATAGAAAGACGGAAGAGAATGAAACACACTCTGGAAAGGAAAGAGGGATTGGCCAGAAAAGTGAGAAGAACATGTCACCAATGTTATGCAAAGAACGTACCAATAATGGGTAGCAAACAGGCTAAAACCAAGTCGAAAAAAGTATCCACTTATTGCCAAAGCAGCCCAACTAAACCATTCCTTTGTTTGCCTTGTTTTAACATGACTCACGGATAATTCTTTATTGTTTATGGTTAAACCCTTTGGGGTTAAGATGATTGATTATTTTAAATAATGAAGTGTCATAATGTTGTGATTGTTCAATTTCATAAATATTTTGTTTTGTTCAATTTCATAAATTATTTTCGTAATAAATAATGTCTTCTTATTTGGCAATGAAGAAAATTTTATGTTCATTTTTATTTTGACGAATATTTTCTTATTATTTTCTGGTTTTATTAATTCTATTAATACAAATATTATTTTCTACCTTATCGTTAAGAGCAGCCCTAGCATCGTTACAATTAACTTAATAAAAAACTACAAGTTTCTATTGGATTTGAAAACCACGCCGTCCGCTTCGACTACAAGGCCATGCGGCTCACTTCCATATTGGCTTTGTAGCTGCGCTCTGTGGCTTGTAGGAAGCGTTTACGTAGGCCCTCTCACGCGGCTCACCGGTGACCCCCATGCCCTGAATGGTTCAGTAAGGAAAGGCTCACCGGTGAGCGGTGAGCCCCGTGGCCCAAACGGAAATACTGGATTTTTCATGTGGCGTTGAACGTGTAAGATTGTAATTTCCTGTTTGCGGTTTTACTCCGGTCCAAAGAATTTACAAACTCTTTGGTTGTACTTGGGTTGTACCTAGCTCCGCTTATTTGTTGTTATATCCGCTATAGTAACACATATTCTGTGAAAATTTCAACGGGCTTCCTATTACGGTTCAAGAGATACAGCCCTCGGATAGACAAACGGACGGACGGACAGACAGACTGCGGAGGCTTAGTAATAGGCTTCCGTACAGGGATACGGAAACCTAAAAATAAGGGGTGAAATAGGGGTGAAAGTTTTTGTATGGGGAATCCATGATTTCTCTAGGTAAGGATATGAAAATTTATTATCTAGTCTTTTGGCACAGATTACTCAATAGTTACTGCTTTTGGTAAGAAATAATGAATAATGGTCAGGAAGAGGAAGGGGGAGAGAAAAGAAGGGGGAGTGGGTGGGAGGTACGTTTGTCAGCCTGGGTAGCTCAGTGGTGCAGGCAACCCTGGGCGCGGTCAACACTTGGATGGGTGACCGCTCGACCATTTGAGGCTGACCGTGGTTCGGATTCCACGTAAAACTGTAGCACCCTTCCCTTCTTACCTTACTAGGGTTGGTACCACCGCACTGAATAAAACGTATGTCGAAACGGCTATGTAAATCAAAGAGATTTGATGTAAATAGTTTTTTCGTTTTTTTTCGTCCAGTTCAGTATAGCCGGCACGACATGTCCGACATCACGGATGTTGTAGGTGATGTATCCAACCATGTCAGTTTCCATAAAAAAAAGAAGAAGAGGAGGAGAGGTATGGAGGGAGGAAGGGTTAGTGAATGAGGGTAGGTGTGGGGGAGGGAGGTAGTAGAGGGAACGAGGAGGAATGGATATCGAGGGAGTGAGAGGTTGAAAGGGGGAAGGGGCGGGGTAAGAGGGGGTTGCGGACAGGATGAGGGGTAGTAGGGGAGGAATGGAATGCGAGGGTGATGGGAAGGAGGGGCGACATGAGGGGAGGAAGGGAAGTAGGGAGAGAGGGAGGGAATGGGCGAAAGGGAAGGTGGCAAAGAGGGGGTCCGTGAAGGGTGAGGGGAAGGAGGGGAGGAAGGCGGGATCGAGGAGAGAAGACCGGGAGAGAGGTGAGTGAGAGATGGGCGAGGAAGGAATCCCTTCCTTCCGTAGACGGAAAAAATAGTTCTGGACTCCGCACTTCATACTTCAATTATTACTAAAACGAGACACCGTGGTTATGGTAGTGTGCGTATCGCGTAATACAGGACCGACCATCTCAAGAGATCGCAGCGATATTGTGTCATCCTTTTTCCACGCGCAGTAATCCCGTATCGCTTGCCTGCACGCTCCACGCAAACATTTACGTGTTCCAAAACAAGGGAATGTCGCACGTAGTCGATCGATAAATTGCCGCTTGCTTCAACGGCTCAAAACTATGGAGGTGGCTTTTTACTTTTTATTATGAAAAACATTTATTGGATTTTTTTTCGTTTATTTGTGTAAGTAAACCTATGGACGATGAGTGAATTATTTTATAAAATATTCAAACGCATCAATATATAGAGATTTATTTGATATACAATGAATACAAAATTAAAATGCTAAACAAACTACTTACATAACTATATAAAATATTTCACTGAAATTTTGCCTGGGGATGGAGCTGAGTGTTCCCAGCATACTCGCTGCATTCCCACGCTGGATGGCGATGCTGACCCTCTGTTTGAGATAAACTCCTGAACGAGGGTCGCCCGATATAATTTTTAATTTTGAGCCTAAAGTGTGCACAAGATTTTTTACTTCCTTACTCCAGGGGCCTAAAGTTTCGACGGAGAAAGCCAAAAATTCGTAAGATTTTTTAATTTCTGAATATTTACTGTGTTTGTTCCGCGCGGCAGCCTCCGCGGCGGCACCAGGCATCTTACATGTTTGGCTCAAATATGAAGCTGCCATGGTGTCGACGCAGGTGGCGTCCCACACGAGAGACCTGCCCTTGGCCCATGGGATCAACGTCATCCCATCTGGGCGCTTACCGTCGTCTCTAAATAAACCGACTGGTTCCAGGATACAAGGAACATCGATGGAACTGAGTGCCATTTTTATTATGGAATTAAGCGTGGCGTGTCTAGAAAATCTCCCAGCACTTTTAGTGCAGCTCAGTCCATGACGTCCCTTCGAGTCGACGGCAGCGCCGCAGGCACAAACATGCGGTTGGCACACGTCGCAACCAAGCCGAAGAGCAACCGAGAGCCTCATGGTTGTATCATCGAGCAGTGTGCCTGTATGTGGAGATGGAACGACGTTTAGCCACTGACCAGATTCCGGGGTGGATACCGCGAAGATATATTCAGTTCTTCAGGTTTAGAGCGCGGCGGAGCGGCGGTGGAATTCTTGCCTTTTTTTGCGGTGCGGTGACAACGCATTTGTCAATTTTTTCCGAGTTTAGAGTTTAGACGTGTCATAAGTCACTTGCAACTAAAATCACCTAAAATTTGACAGATATGCTTAAATTAAGATTTTAAATAATTCGTTCATCTCCTGTCTTTCTTCCTCAAAATGACAATAATATAAATTGTAGCTTTAGTAGTGTGAAGTGGCTACTAGAAATAAAGCCAATATGTTACTACTAAACACAGACCAAGTCGAGTCGAACCCACAAACCGAGGGTTCCGCACAAATACGATGGGGGCGTGGCTTTGAAGTGGAACAAAAACATTGATTTTGAATAGACATGTATGCAAAAACGACACGAGCTGCCTCGACATGGTCCCTATTAGGTTACGGTTAATTTATAGAAGACGCGGAGCGTAGTGACGCATCTTCTATAAATTAACCCTGATAAATTTTTTTAAACCACCAAACTGGTTATAAAGATAATAACATTTCTCACCCCCACCCACCACCTCCCACTTCAAAGCCACACCCATAATGTAAATTAAGTTCATCTCAAGATTAATCTTGTGATACATAAATATATTACAAATTTAATTTTGCGGTCAACCTAAATAATAATTTCTCACTAACTATTTAAACGAGACCAGTTTTTCATATTTTCGTATTCCTCCCTTTGAAGTTAACTTTTTTGAACAACTTTGTCATATACCTTTCATAAAGCAAATAAATATTATATTTAAAATCTGTAAGAATCAAACAAGAACCAACCAAGAAAGAAACACGTAAATTTCTTGTGCACGTGAGTCCTTTTGCACAAATCGCAGACCAGGTCATGCTTGGAGTACCTGTGGGATGGCTCTGCCAAATATCAGCTTTTAAAAGGGAAATTATGTGAAAAGAGGAATTTGTTAAAAAGGATTGCATCCCCACACGCTGGACTTACCAACCTCTACCAACGCGTACCAACCTCTTCTGCAGATTTTACCTCTATAGAACCGGTACACTCTGGGACGCTCTCCCGTCTATATATTTCCCCCCCCCCCCCCCCCCCCCCCCAAGTACAGTCTCAGGTCCTTCAAGAGGGGCGTGAATAG
Source organism: Nematopogon swammerdamellus (assembly GCA_946902875.1). Taxonomy (NCBI): domain Eukaryota; kingdom Metazoa; phylum Arthropoda; class Insecta; order Lepidoptera; family Adelidae; genus Nematopogon; species Nematopogon swammerdamellus. Next base: position 20,511,390 of record OX336345.1, read on the forward strand.
GCACCTGTCCCGCATACGACCAGATGTCCATGGGCGTCTTTAGACATCTTATGGGTGCTTCGGCGCCACATGTCGCGCTTTCAATAAAAAAAAAAAAAACACAAGCAAAAATCTGTAAATAAAAATTATGTTTAAGAGTTCTGGTATTTTGTTGATTTTATTGTAGCTTTTCCAATTGCCATCTAATATAGTAAGAAATATATATTATAAATTAATTCTTTTGGGAATCCGGTGATACCGTTTTCAAAGGTGGTGTACGTAAGAAAATATAATTTTAAAGAAGCCATCTCCACTTTATCCAAACACATTAAATGTATGAAGTAAAAATTTTTACTATTTCTTATAAAATATTGTATTTGAACAAAGAGATTTTATGTATAGAGTGAGCACTACGAAGAAAGAATACAGAGAAATGACGGCCAATAACTGAGGTATGAGGTAAGGTAGCGGGGTGGCGGAACGCTGAGCCGCGCGGGGCGGGAAGCGAGCGGGAGAGGGGCTAGCTAGCGAGCGACTAGCGGCTAGCGGCCCGGCCGGCCCGGCCGGTCAGTCAACACGTGCATTGGAATACGTAGGGTTGTCACTTAGTCTACCAAAAATATATTTTTCGATTTATTATTTTACGAGTAGGTATTATGGTTAATTGTGCCCGTAGTCTAGTGGTAACGCTTCTCAATGCAGAAGTTGCGGGTTCAAATCCCGGGCACTAACTAATGTACTTATTTATTTCCTTGATAAAGATTGATATACATGCATTTCATAACGAATAGGTACGATCGCTCCGGTGAAGAAAAATAAAGTTAGGTAACTAGTGCACACTGGTCTATGAAAGGTATTTTTGTGTAAACTGCTTCTGATTTCCACTGGTCACCATGTACGAGTAATCGAACCGGATATAACAAATTGTGACAAGTTCGAGTGCAATATGACTGCCATAAGAATACTCAATAAACAATAAAACAACAACAATAAAAACAATACCTCCTATGTCAGTGAGCAGAGTCCGTGCCTAGCAGTGGGACGTTTTAAAGGATTATAGAAGAAAACAGATAGTGAATTTCATCGAAAAAAACGTTTTTATGTATTTAAACTTAAAATACAGAACTATAATAACTTGAAATACATACCTAAACTTATATGGGTTTTTAAATTACCGTGGTTATTTGACATTTTAAGAAGTAACAACGGCTTTACTCACTATCGAAATACGAGCTGTGTGGCTCGACATTTCGGCCAGAGTGCTCATGATGATGGGCCATACGTTTGGCCCGAAACGTCGAGCCACACAGCTCATATTTCGACCGCGAGTAAAGCCGTTTTGTATTCTTATAATACCTACACTTAATAACTAGAATAATATCTAAAAAACTAAACTTAATAATAAAGAATTCATAACTGCGGTCTTGGCCTTGGACTAAACTTAAAATCTCCAAACCAAACATACATAAAATAAAGAGTGCAGCATTTATAAAAAAATATATATATATATATATATAACTAAAAAAACCATTAGGTATACTTTGGACTACACACACAAACACAACTAAAATAACTCTTCCTCCGTACTTAAACAAAATAATTTAAATTTCACTTTACACAAATTTAAATTTTCACTTTCCTTTAAACAATGTATCATCTTGGACTATTTTTATCCATCTTTCTCGTATTGATCCCTTAGAAGGATGTGGAAACCTTGTAAAAAGATTTTTTTCTTGAAAATTTCTCAATTACTTACTAATTTAAAAAAAATAAAAGAATAGCGACAACCCTAATTAGCGGTCAATTCACTCTCATATTTTAACGTGGTTTAATACATATTTATTTACTTTCATACATGATATCCCAGAACTCTATTTCTAATCATTCATATGTGGCAGCCCTAATGAGCGCGTTTAATTTATTTGTTTAATTAAATAATGCTTATGTTATTGCAATGCTAGGTCAATACATAAAATGTACAAAATTTTCTAATTGAAGTAGCGTTGTGACAGCCCTAATTGGCCAGTTGAACCAAATATTTCTAAGCACATGGAAAACAAGATATTATATATAAGGTCTTTCAAAATTAGTTAATAGTACGCTAAGGGGGGGTTCTGTATCGTAAATAAATCACTTTTGAGGAAGAAAGATTTTTTTTTACAAAAAAAAAAAATTTATAATAATGCAAAAATGTAAAATGTAAAAAAAAATTCTTTTCTTAATCGTTTCAGTTTCATGCCAGGAACAAAAGTCTTCCAACACATAGATCTCTTTCTTTCAGAAATTGTGAAAACCACAATTTTAGTTTTATTAGTATGGAATAGAAAGAATTTGATTTTTTTTACCAACTTACACGTGTTACATCAAAATGGTAATGAAGACTTTTTTGTTACTGTTATGAAAATGAATCGATTAGGCTATAAAAATCAACCACATATTTTTTTATTTAAATACATACAAAACATTTTACATAAAAAAAGCCCAAGGTCCAAAAAAATTTATATAGGTTTTACTCCCTATAGGATGCAGAACCCACCCTTAGCGTACTATTAACTAATTTTGAAAGACCTTATATATTAAGATCACAATGAAGTGATACTTACCTATGAAATGAGATGCCATCAGTTTTCCCAATATTTTTGGTATGATTTTTGCAATATCGCAATTCGCAACACACAACCGGGCATAATGAATGACTGGCGCGATGCGAGCCGCAGACGGACGGCAGCGAGCGCGCGGACGGCGCGTCCGCCGCGTTCGGTCGCTCGCGAGCTACTAGTCTCAAGAGGGTCCTTCCGCGTAATGGTTACTCCACCGCGGTGGAGCGAAGGCTGTTGCCCGGGTAAGAGGTCTAGTAGAATACATGATACGTCATTGTATTTGAAGGGGTTTTCACTCTTGAAATATAATGCCAGATGCTCTCGTATGCTATGCAGAGGCTTGAAGCCGGCATTTGTGTAATATTGAAGACGCTGAAGCAACTGCTCTCGCGCTGGCGGTCGATGGCAGAATGAGCGGGCGATGCACGTATTATTTGAATTGCACGTATTTTTGGTGGGGCACGAATCGCACTGACATGCGGAATCTTAATATTTTTTATGATCGAAGCTTCCTTCCTCCCGAAAAAGATAGAGAATATAAGAGAAGCGATGGTTTATTATCAATTTTGCATTTAAATCAGATTTACTATTTTTTTATTTTATTCGTTGTCGTGTCGTCGTCGGTAAAATCTACAATTTTACAATTTTATATAAAATATCATTGACTTATATATTCTGTAAAGCTTATCACAAATACATTAAACCCACCCTCTTTTAATCTCTTTGGTATAACACCACCAGCAGCATCGTAGATGGAAAATATAGCCCTGGACTCAACTTTTTTTAATTCGGTGCCTGGACTCCCTACTTCATACTCAAAGACATTTTGTTCATACTTCAACTATTACTAAAACGAGACACCGCGATTATGGTAGTGTGCGTATCGCGTGAATACAGAACCGACCGTCTCAAGAGATCGCATCGATATTGTGTCATCCTTTTTCCACGCGCAGTAACCCGTATCGCTTGCCTGCACGCTCCACGCAAACATTTGCGTGTTCCAAAACAAGCGAACGTCGCGCGTCGATCGATAAATTACCGCAACGGCTAAAAACTATGGAGGTGGCTTTTTACTTTCGAGCGACTGTAAGGAGAAAGGAAGTATTGTGATCGTCCAAAATGTCGAAGTTGAGAATGCGACTGATTTTTTTTTTTTTTATTGAAACTGTCACGGTTGGCTACATCACCTACAACATCCGTGATGTCAGCCCATAACACCGGGTGAACTTGGTGCCACGTCAGTGCTTCCCTTCGGTCGTGCCGACTACACTGAACTGGACGGAAAACACAAACTATTTACATAGCCGTTTGGACCGACCTTTCATTCAGTGCGGTGGTACCAACCCGGGCGGGTTAAACCCTACCACCTAGTAATATAAGAAGGGGGTCATATCCCTTAGTCGCCTTTTACGACATACACGGGGAGAGATGCAGTGGGGCTATTCTTTTAAAGTACCGGCCCCACACAGTACAGATTTGGGCTATATATCTGTCAACGATCCCAAAAAAGTGGTTTTGAGAAACATGTATGTGTGTGTGTGTGTGTGTGTGTGTCCGTCCAGCGACCTTGTGCCTAAACTGCTCAACCGATTTCGTTCAAAATTCGTATTTAATAGTTTGAAATGATAATCTAGGGGTACCTTTTTTAGTTTTTTTTAATTAAAAAAAATAAGGGTAGCTGTTATACAAATTATTTCGTTGAGGTCGATTTTCTTATAAATGGCTAACGATTTTTATTATTATTATTATATTTAATCCATCGTGTTTGTTTCCGTTTTCAAAGGTGGTGAGGTAAAAAAATATAATTTTAAAGAAGGTATCTCCACTTTATCCTAACCGCACGCGCGTATTTGAATTGCACGCAGGTTTGGTTGGTGGGTATTTTGGTATTTGGCAACTAAAAATATAATAAGAAATAGGCATGCCATCTATAGACAAATAGGACAACTTAACTTTGGTCTGACATCTATGATGCAGAAGCGGCGAAATTATACATTTTATCCGCCAAGCTCACGGACTGACAAAACATGAAAATATTTATTGGAAAAATTATGAAAACCTTAAAATACACTATTTTGAAATTTCTACTTAATATAAAATAATCTTTAAATTTAACTATGCTGTTCCCACTTAGCATCGTTCTATAATTAGCAGATTTAAAAATATAATAATTATTTAATTCAAATTCGATACTCCTGGCGCCATCTTAGGACATAATTGAAGACTAATTTCATGTTACCTTTAAAACATCGCTGACGGTACATCTGACTCCCCCTATAAAATCAATGACGCACATACAAAACACATCAATATCAATCAGTACTAATACTCAATCTGTAAGGGATGGTTATGGATTAAGTGACTTTGTTTTATGAGATATTGCATTTGTAGACTCTATGATGATACTAAAACTAAATTGAAGATTTTTAGAAATATTTTTTGTATGTGTGTATGTATATATGCTCCTCCATAACTCTTAATGTAATTCTGTAATCAAATGTGGTTGTACTAAGTTTCATCGTATTCGTATGATCGGTTCAAGAGTTATGGAGGAACATACATACATACATACATACATACATACACACAGAAAATATTTCTAAAATTCGTATCATACATAATATGTATGATACGATTCTATATATACTACGATTCATACATTATACTATATTATAGTCTATTAAAGTACCGTGTGGGGCCGGTACTTTTAAAAAGAATAGCCCCACTGCATCTCTCCCCGTGCATGTCGTAAGAGGCGACTAAGGGATAAGGACAAGATACTGCGCTAAAGGGCGACAGGAAAGCCACTTCTCACCTTGGCGCAGTCCTTCCACCTAGTCATGCAGCAGGTGGGTTCTTCGTGCCTTACTTGCTGCTTGATAGTTATCTTGTCCGTATACTGTGCTAAACGTGGTGGTCGGTGTTGTGCTGTAATTTGCCAGAGCCCTTATAGCACAACACCGATTACTCTGATTACCCTGATTGCCCGACAATCAGGGTACTGTTACAATACAGCGTGTGTTATGTATGTAGTCTACAGATACAGTATCTCATAAAACAAAGTTACTTACTCCATGACTAACTGGTGACTGATGATGATTTATTATTAGTATTGATTGATTATTATTGATGATGAATAAGTACAATGAAATTCAGATAAATATTTAGTTGATATGTTTACAAAAATTACATTTTGAACTGAGTAACTAAGTATCTTAACCTAATTTCAAAACAAAAACACTAGATTTCCATGTGTTTTGTTTGATTTCATTAGTTGGTATGGGTTAGTTGGAGTGTATCTGTTTAACTACCTACCTAATTGTTTTTTATGCGCTGTGTATGTATTAGTTTAGAATTTAATGAAAGGGTAAAAAAATAAATTGAAATTAAAATGTTAAATGTTGAATGTAAAATTATAAATGTATTCACTATCCCTAGAATTTTTATTTACATAGTTTATTGCTGAATATAATATGTGTGTTGTGACTTTTGACAATAACCATAGATAGTGTTCAATCAAATTTACCAGCTCTAATCACCGCGGCTTGGTTGACCGAAATCGCTAACCACACTACCTGTTATAACATAATTGGGTTTGTCTAAATCTAGATTCCCTCGACGACACTGTTCGTGGCTCGGTGGGCGTGAGGTAAGCTCCGCCGGTGCTTTGGGAATTGACTAAATAAACCCTGTAGACAGACAGACAAGGCCAACCTATAAAGCACAGACGTATCGTTGTATCATTTCAAGTTTTCAGAATGACATGATAAATAAATACAATTAATGATGCGATATGAATGTCATTTTTGTTTTATTGAAACTGGCATGGTTGGCTACATCACCTACAACATCCGTGATGTCAGCCCATAGCACCGGGTGAACTAGGTGCCTTGTCAGTGCTTCCCTTCGGTCGTGCCGGCTACACTGAACTGGACTGAAAACACAAACTATTTACATAGCCGTTTCGACCGACCTTTCATTCAGTGCGGTGTGGTAGCAATCCGGGCGGGTTGAACCCTACCACCTAGTATGGTATGAAGGGAAGGGACCTACAGTTTTACGTGGAATCCGAACCACGGTCAGCCTCCAACGGTCGAGCGGTCACCCATCCAAATACTGACCGCGCCCAGCGTTGCTTAACAATCAATAGTAACAGTCGACTGTCTGCGCCACTGAGCTATCTAGGCTGACAAGTAATTACTAATTAGTTATGCGATAACGACATGTGGTGGTTGGTGGTTTGTGGCAGAAACCAGTAGTATTTCATTTCATGTTGCCACTGGGGTAGTGCATCGGTGACACTTGGTCCGTGTCGTTTCCCACCCTATAATATGGTTGAGGGAGGCGATGGCTGGCCCAGGTGTGGTGCTCGTGAACGGGTGCTGTTTGTGGAGACTGGCCTGCTTCATGTGGCAGTGTGGTGGGTACAACTTCATACAATTTCATATTAAAATGTTTTCATTTTGTCATGAATTGCTACATCTGTCATAAATCATAATTCATAAATCAGCACATGCGTGTCTAGGCAGTGGCAAATTCCAGTGAAGTTTCTTGTCAGTTCTTCTTCGCTGTGATAATCGAACTGGCGGAATGTTACAATGTAAATATGACAAATCTGAGCGCAGTATACTGTCAATAGATGCTAAATAAACAATAAACAATTGAGCCTGTTGTATCGGTACTACTATGGCCGCTGCTATGACGAACTCGCTTCCCTCATCCCTCTTCCTCCTGTTTGCCTTCACCAAACCCGCCATACTCTCGCGGAACACCCCTTTGTAGTCGACAACAGAGTTTTTCGAACTGCACGATTATCTTCTCGTGTCGCACTGCAAAGGTGTGGAACGGGGCTTCCGGGGAATATCTTTCCCTATTCCTACAACCCACGGACCTTCAAATAGCTTTTTCCCAGGGACGTTAGTCCGCCTCCAAGCCGGACTGACACTCCTCGGGGGTGAAATTGGCTTCGCCTGAGGCTTCGACCTCGGGCACAGCCACCCAATTCGGAAGCAAAAAAAAAACGTCGGATAACGTAAGGCTGCAAGGATATTTTAGTTGTATCTCAAATAAGCAAATAAAATTAAAAAACAAATTATTTGCCAGGCGGCGGGTGGTCGGCGCTGTTCTGGCGCAGGACCCTTGATCTCAGGTCCGTGGTTCGAGTCCGGCCGACGACGACGGCGTACTCCAAAGAGTATTTCTTATTGAAAAAAAACTGTTGTAAAAAATATAAAACCGACTTAAAAAAAAAACTAGACCTAAAAAGTTATAATATTTTGAAATTTTCTCTGTAATTGTATTGAAATATATGAATCGATATTTTGATTCATATTCGGACCCTTGAGTTAAAGACGGTACAAAGCACAAAAGGGGTCCATCTATCAATTTTCAGGTGTGCTTTTGCACCGCCGCCGTCAATTCAAGGGTCCGAATATGAATCTCAATATCGATTCATATATTTCAATACAATGACAGAGAAAATTTCAAAATATTATTTAATACTTTTTAGTTCTAGTTTTTTTTTTAAGGTATCGACTTGCTTATGTTTTTATTGGTGAAAAGTCCACATTTTTGCTGAAGATAACCACAAATCATAGGGCTTTGTTGATATTTCAAAAACCGTTAAATAAATTTCGATAAAATTTATATGGGACTATCTCTGAAGTATAAACTACCAAACAAAAAAAGAATTTTCAAAATCGGCCCACAATTGACGGAGTAATCGCGTAAAAAACATAAAAAATAAACATAATCGAATTGAGAACCTCCTCCTTTTGAAGTCGCTTGAAAATGTAGACGGATAGACTATTCTTTATTGCTCTACAAAAATTGTTCACGAAGAAAACCCAGTAGGTACACTGAGTTACAGTGCGGCGCGGTACAGTGAGTTACATATGAGGCGCAACAGCGGCCTTGTCCCTTAAAGATATTTCTTCCCGTCAACCTTTGAATTATTGAGACGTGCATTTATATAAAGTATAATTTGTAGGTAGGAGCAAGAGTGAGAATTTTATAATAAGCAAATTTCTCACGCTTGAGTATTTAGTTCAGTGCTAGAAATTACCTACCAATTTACATTATATTTTTTTTTATATAGGTATTAGGCGTTTTATATTTCTTCGTTAGATAAACGGACAGCCGAAAATTAAGAGAAAAAAAACCCCCGACCCTTAAAAAGCCAAAAATAAATTCCGTTTACTTACTTAAAGGAGTCGGGAGACCGCTAAGTAAATTCCCGCGCAGCTCTGAGTTTTTATATTTTATTTACTTAGCGGTCCGCCGACTCCTTTAAGTAAGTAAACGGAAATTATTTTTGGCTTTTTAAGGGTCGGGGGTTTTTAAGGGTCGGGATTTTTTAAATTTGTAATTTAAATTTTATTTGAAGCTTTTTTTTAAAAATCGCATGAAAATCGGTCCACTTTTTAAGATAATATTTTTTTTTATTACTTAATTACTTGATTACTTGATTGGAAAAATAGCTAAGAACCATCCCGATTAAACAAGCTTCCTAATAAAAAAAACCGCATCCAAATCGGTCCATCCGTTTGGGAGCTACGATGCCACAGACACACACACACACACACACCCTCATACACACACGTCAAACTTATAACACCCCTCCGTTTCTTTCGTCGGGGGTTAAAAAAAAGTGTCAGGTTCGATTTTTTTTTATGGAAACTGACACGGTTGGTTACATCACCTACAATATCCGTGATGTCACACCGGGTGAACTAGGTGCCATGACTGACAGTGCTTCCATTCATTTCATGTCGGCTACTTACATAGCGGTTTCGACCGACCAAAATAACCGAATCTTTGTCGGGACATATTTTTTCCCTTCATTTTTGGTTTTCCATTTATCTAATGAAGAAATATGACCTATTTACAGTTTTAGATGGAACACAAACCGTGGATCAGTTCACACATAAATAACAATCAATCATTTATTAATTGATTCTAATGGAAGAGTAATGGACAGCGTGTCATTAACTCGTTAGCGGTTACTTGTTTCACACACACCCACACACCCTCACACTCACACACGTTCTTCAATACCAACGGCATTGTATTTTGCATATGTATAAGTTGTGAAATCGGTTTTTACTCCCCGGAACGGGCCGGAAAAGCATAGAGCGAATTCATTAAACGCGATAGATTTATGAGTTTGACAGAGGCAAAATTGGTCCTTTGTTTTGTTTTTAGGGTTCTGTACTTTAAAGAGAAAAAAACGGAACCCTTAAATTTCAATTTCCTGTAAATTGTTCAACACACTTGAACTTGTGTTAATTATTGTAAATTTCCTTGTTATTTCTTGATTGTTTCCGTGTGGGGCCGGTACTTAATAAGAATAGCCCCACTGTATCTCTCCCCTTGCATGTCATAAGAGGCGACTAGGGGATAAGGACAAGATACTGCGCTAAAGGGCGACGGGATAGCCACTTCTCACCTTCTCACCTTAGGCGCAGCCGATTCACCCCCGAGGAGGTGCCAGTCCGGCTTAAAGGTTTGAATATCGGTGGATTGTACAGGAATAGGGAAAGATATTCCCCGGAAGCCCGTTCCACACCTTATCGCAGCGTAAAAGGCGGTGCCGATGTGAGGGCAGAGAATATTCAAATATCGTCCATTTATATACAGCCGTAGGGTGAGAGTGGTTTAGTGATCGAGATATTAACTACTGGAGCTTGGGTGGCTGAGTCGGAGGGGCCAAAGAACATGCTCCGACCAGCCAATATCACCTCCAAGAAGGTAGGTGCCATACCGGAGACTTCCCTGGATACGTTTATTTCAGAAAAGAATAGCTGTATCGTATACACAGAGTGATTTCGTTAATCTATACATATAAAAGAAAAAAAAAACAACCCCGGACCAGTGATATGAATGAGATCTGTAAATCAGGTTGATAAATAAAAAATCTCATCCATACCGACCGATCCAGGGAAAGTTCCCAAGACACTCAGCGCATTAGCCCTCTGTATGGCCAGACTAATGCGCTGAGAGAGGTAGGCCCCAGCTCGGGCCTCCCCGGACACTTCTATCATTCGACTGCCTAAATCCTTGCAGAGAGACTTAGCTTCAGCTGACTATGGGCCTAATGTTTCCACAGCGAAAGCAATCATTTCATAATTTTGTGCTATTTCCCTGGATTGCTGGTTATACTGGACTAGAGGAGAACACAACCGAGGCTGCTATGCGGCCATCTTACACCCAGTACGGTGGCACAAACCCTGTCGGCTACAATTTGAGCCTACCACATAGTAAGAGTTTAAGCTTATTAGCACTTACAAATAAGTCTTTTATGGCTCACGCTAAAATGATATCCCTAAAATCTCCATTTTACAGGAAATAGTACGAAATAATACAAAACAATTTTGCTACCATAATCCCACTTTCACTTTCGTCCGTCACGCTTACGTCACGTTGTTTCTTAGTGCTCGACATGTTCTGAGAGACAGTTATTCTATTTTTCTGGAGAAAACATCTTTGAAAGGGCATACTTTGCTTTTCACTAACGTGTTCTTTTGTATGTGTGAAAATATTAGTTATGCATCAATCAGCAAATTCGTTACCCGCGACGGCCATCCAATCCAATCTCACTCTAACTGAAGGCCAAATAAATTGACAATATTTCTTCTCCGGCGCCCTTCACCGGAGTAAGATTTTTGAAACAAAAAACACCGGCCAAGTACGAGTCGAACTCGCGCACCGAGGGTTCCGTATCGCCATGTCATGGTCAGCGCCACTCACGCCATCTATGGCGTGTTTATGAAATGCTTCATATTAGTTAAAATTCACGATTAGTTAAAATGTTTCACACTCTTTTCGGTAGATGGCGCGCGCGCATACATTTTTTAGTTTCTTCTATGGGAACCCCCGTGAACTTTTTACTTTTTCTTATTTTTATTATTTGTTGTTATATCGGCCATAATAACACATATTCTGTGAAAATTTCAACTGGCTACCTATTACGGTTCAAGAGATACAGCCCCCGGACAGACGGACGGACGGACGGACGGACAGACAGACAGACAGACAGACGACGACGGCGCGCGGCGTCACGTCGTCGTAGGCTTAGTAATAGGCTTCCGTACGGGGTACGGAAACCTAAAAATGATGACCAACCAAACTCAATACGAATTTGTGTCAATGCACATTATTAACATTTGATGAAATTAGCTTTTGCCCGCGGTTTCGCTCGCCTGAAAGTCGGTTTCTTAAATATTGGTAATTTTTTAAAAATTAAAAACAAAAAACTTTAATTCCGGAACTGTAATGGCCTCTATTGGCTGACTTCATCACCTCTGGTGGATTTCATTGAGCGTTCTCTATCCCTTAGGGACTCTGGGCCCTAAGTGATAGGGAAGATGAGTACTGTGGGGCTGATATTAACAAATCGTTGTTATATGATCTAAAAAAAAGTAACCTTTATCTAACAGGTGATAGGAGCAAACCGGCTGCATTGACCGAACAAAAAATCTAAATCAATAAAGTGTTTATCAGTCAGGCACATGTAAATAGGTTACAGGTAGATATACATAAAAACAATGCATGAAGATGGTACCAATACTGTGCCCGCGAGATAGTGTATTTATTAAACACTATCGCCTAAACTGGCTCTAAGGCTGTTTCATAGGCGACATTGCTTGGTCAAACTATTTTTGATTACATTCGGGTATCTAATCTACATAAATGTATGTATCAGTGGCGGCTGGTGACTTCAGTGACCGGTAGTGCGCTAAGTACCTACCTAGGTACTTAAATACAAACTTTCCCAACACATTCCCGTCATGTTATTTTAAGATCGGGACTTCCGAATTTTTTAAACGCCTGCGTTTTATTATGTACGTACCTTATGAATATTCTCAAGAGACTCAATGAGTTCCAAAAACAAGAAAAAAAAAATCAAACAAGTTTTTTAACTCATTTTTAGTACCTTTATGAACACACCCATAGACCACAACACTAATTGCAGCTTTCAAAAAGAAAACAGTAGTAATGTCCCAAAAATACTTCGAAAAATATATAAAAATAAAAGCTTTTGAAAAGTAGGAATTGAACGCGGGATCACCTGATTGTAAAGCCTTACTTTTAACTAACGCTTAGGCAAATATCGGCACCACTTAATTCACAGTATCACGTACGTGACAGAAAGCACAAAACCTAACCATATCCCATTTTAAATATTCGCGCGCTAACGGGTATGTGATATCTGATATCACATGACAGCGCGCTGACTCTAGGTAGACGGACTCGTGCAAAACGAATCGCTCGTGACGTGTCGCACGCGCGGCTATTCACGATATAGCGTCCTTGTTTGGCGCTCGTGCGCCGCACGCAGAACTCCATTTCGGCCCATACTATTTCTATGAAGTATCTTTTGTCTCACGCGCCAGCGGTGTTTTGCCGATCCCCATACATTCAGTATGGGAGACCCGCGTGCGATACTGGATTCCGCACGGGGCGCACGTTTAAACGCAAAAAAGTGCCTGTGATCTATAAAATAAGGTCAAATTCACATTGGTATTTATTTGGAGTACCATCATTATGGTTTTAATGTAGGTATGTTGTAAGATATTATTTATTTTGAGTGAAGTGAAGACTTCTCGTGGTATGGTAGTGCGGCGCACGGGCGCACTTTAGGACCAGCCGCCAGTGGTATGTATGATATATTTAAATCTAATAAACTAATTTATAATAGAACTAGCTTTTCCGCGCGGCTTCGCTCGCGTGAAATTCGTATTTAAAAAGAAGAAAGTTAGTAAGCCGGCTACCGTACCTTTATTTCGGCGCGCGGAACAATTCGGTTTGTATGGGAGCCACATCCTAGCGTAACTGGAACTAAATTTTATTTAGCCTATCCTGTGTCTCGTATAGGTAAATGTGCTTGTACGAAGTTTCATCGAATTCAGATGATCGGTTTAAGAGTTATGGTGGAACATACATACATACATACATACATACAGAAAAGATTTCTAAAAATCGTCAATTTAACTTTAGTATCATACATAGAGGCTACAAACTCAGTATCTCATAAAACCAAGTAACTTACTCCATGACCATCCCTTACAGATATTATTAGTAGAAGATAGATAGATAGAAGATATTGATATTGATTGATGATTGATGATGATTGATATGATGATGATTGATACTTATTCTAGTTTGTGCGCCGTGTGTGAATGAGATAGGGTGAGGATGTGTGAGGTATGTGCTATATACCAGCTATATTATAGCCGACTTAGTGCAGTGCAGAGGAAGCTATTATGCCTTTGAGTAAGGACGACGACGCGCGAGCGGCGGCGGGCGCTGCCTGTACCGAGGCCGTTCGAGCCTCGAGGTCGATAGTGCATGCACCGCCCCCCGCAGCACCTGCTCCCCCCCATTGCCCCACAGGTCGACGACCCTCCGTTACCGGAAGTTATATTCCAAGTAATACATAAACAGGGAGAAATCCCTGTTAAGGGATAAGTCCGCCTTTGCCCCTCATGTACATTACTTATTGTCTGTTCATGTAAAATTGGTTTTTTTTGGAGTAATAAAGTATTTCTATCTATCTAACTAAACGATGCCGAACTAATATGTAAATTATTTTTTAGATACTAAATATAAAAATAAATTAATAAATAATAAACGAATTTTTACATGAGGAACTTGGCTGAAGCTTTAGTTATGTATTTCATTCATTTTTATTTTAGATATGTATGTAATCTAATTAGTTTTTTTGTATTGTATAATAATTTAGACAGAGCACTGTACTCCTGTACGTTATATCAAATCTTCGAAACAATTAATATGTTAATTCACGAAAAGTCATTTGTGGTTCTGTCTAAATGCATATACTCGATTAATTTTATTCATTTTATTTGTAAAGAGGGCTGTGTATTACTTAATCTGTGGCTGTGTGTTTGCTAAATATAATTAAAAAATATTTTTTTACCCATTACAGTTCAAAAGATACAGCCCTCGGACGGACAGACAGACAGACGGCGTAGGCTTAGTAATATGCTTCCGTATGGATAAGTAAACCTAAAAATAGAAAAAAAACGTAATTTCATAAACACGCAGGCTCTCCTGGTGGCGGGCTAGTTACGGGGTTGCTATATTTCGAAAATATATTCTCAAAATTATTGTACTGCACTTTGAAGAAAACGCTATAATGGACATAGATAATTTTATTTTCCTCGTAGTGGGGAGTGTTGGTACTTAAAAACAAATAAAAAGTTGGAATTCAATGGAAAGGGAATTCGAAGCAGGGAATAATGTTCCGAGACCATCTATCTATCTACCTACACCATGTATACACCTGGAAAAGGCGGCAGAGGTGTGTCAGGATCGTGGCACGTGGAGATCTGTTGTCTCTGTCTACCGCACCGGGAAACAGGCGTGACGCTATGCGAACCATGCGTGTGCGCAAGTTGGAATCGGCAAACAGGATAGCGCACTGGCTCACCTCAATCCACCGCTTATTAAACGGTGCATGTGTCGGTGCGGTTAGAGTTGCCAACCACACCGGCTCTAAAATAAAGTATATTACCATTATTTTATGTATAAGTTCTTTAAACTTTTGAATAGCAATAACGTACGCGAAAATACTTTATTTCAACCTTAAAGTTCTGAAATGTAACGTAAAATATCAGCACAGTTTAACGCTTAACGTGGACGTTAAACGTCCGTTGTGGTTTGGTACCTGTAATTTAATTTATTTTTTTGTTATTATTTTATACATTTGGTAAGAATATTATTAGCGTTTCTATGCGGCTATCTTTCATCAGTACCCACGCACGCTTCTCGGCGAGATAATGGAAAATTATATTCGCAGATGCGGGGGATCGGTATGCAAGGGCGGTTTCTCGACATTGTTGGCTATGTCGCTTCTAAACATGTGATGTTATAGCCCATGCCATACTCAAAGTGTGCTCCGCGGAGCCCTAGGGCTCCACGGAGTCTCTGTGGGGGCTCCGCGAGAATACGAGAAAAAAAGTCAAAAATACACCTCTCCTCTCTGACTCGATTCAGCTCGGCTGCGCAGACGTCACAGTTTCATATCTCCCATTAGAGATTTAATTATTGTTTTTCTCTTATATTATAATATTATGTAAGTAACTGTTACACTGTAATATGATTATTAATAAAGAATGCACAAAAACTATTTTTTGTTTATTTTAGGGCTCCGTCAAATATTTCGCTTTCCAAAAGTGTTCCATCACCAAAAAAGTTTGAGAACCGCTGTTATAGCCCATCGCACCTTACTCCTGCCTGTCGGAACTAGGTACCACCTCGATGTAGTGCGGCGGTACTAATCCGGACGGATTTAAACTCTCCCCTCAACAAACAAATTGGTGCTACTGGCAGGTTGTTTAGATGTTAAAGTGGTATGGCGGAGGCTGCAGCCAAAAGAAAGCACAAACAATATGAAAACATCAGCCTGAATTATTGGTTTGTGGCTTTCGCTGTCGAAACCTTCGGCTCCTGGTCTGAGGAGGCGATAGCTTTTGTCCACGAGATAGGGTCAATGATGTCTGCTGCCATAGGTCACCCCTCTTGCCTCGCCTTCTTCCGCCAAAGGATAAGCCTGGCAATTCAGAGGGGTAACGCGGCTGGCATCCTCGGCACAATCCCGGGGACAAAAGCACTAAATGAAATTTATTTTTTAAGTTAGTTTATTTCCTAAGTTAGTTTATATAATTTTTAGATTAGTTAATTATTTTATAACTATGTTAATTTGAATTGAATAAACTATTTAATATGTAGTGGTATATTGGATTAATATAACTCAAGGTTTTAAGCGTCAGAGCTCTTGTCCCCTCATAGCACTTACTAGCGCTATTGTAAAGTCACTAAAGAACCTTAACCTGTATAAGAATGCGCCTCTTTCGGGGTTACAAGACAGCTAGAACACGCTATAACACCAATTGTTAACAGCAATATATATATTTATATTTTTATATTTTTATATTTTCATATATTTTTATTTTTTATTTTTGACAATACAATTATACCGCATTGTAGTTTAATATACTAACATAGTTATGTTGATACAAATTACGTATCAAAGTTTGACAAAGGCTCTTTACACCTGATTCACTTAATTAATAAGTCTTTGTAGTCAGAACTCTCAGCAAAATTGTTAATCTTGCTCTCAAGCTGTGTTTTAGATAGACTATGGGCGGTGTTATTATGTGGCTAGTCACTAAATTCTTGTAAAAATATGTTTAAAAAATACCCTGCGAAGTTTCTTGTCGGTTCTTCTTCGTGGGTGTAATCGAACCGGATAGAACAAATTGTGACAAGTTCGAGAGCAGTCTAACTGCCATATGAATGATCAATAAACAATACAATACAATACAATATACTTCAGCCTCTCAAAATAACTATTATACAGCTCTTATAGCGCCTATTTTAACATCATAATGTTAGTTGGGCCACCGTATCTTCTCTTCTCTACGTAATATTAAATCTAACTTCTGCCGTCTGTATGTATGTGGTAGGTAAAGGAAGGGACGCCTGTTCCTGGCTGGTTGTGTGAGTGTGGGCAAGAGGGCCCTGGATTCCTTATAACCTGCTTGTGTTTCGGAGTCGGGTGAGCGCTCGGACTCCTCGATCGGCGGTGCCCACGCAGCTGTGGTGTCCAGGCCTGGACGTGGAGGTTACACCGAGACGAGTCCTATGGTTTGCACTCGATTGAACACTTGCCGTGATTCTTGAAGCCCGTGCGTGGCACATTCGCTTTTGCGACACTTTTCCACAGGAAAATAATAGCTACCAAGCTGTTAACGTGGTGCCTCAGCAACACACTTTTTTGAACTCATGGTTTTTTCTTCTGGTGCGAAGATTGGAGAGGAAAGGGAGGGTAAGCGGTAAAAACTGCAGCGTAGGCGGGAAATTTGAATGCAAACTGCCGATCTTTACAAACCAGTATGTATGTTCGCTTATTTATAAGTCATGAACCTCTTAACCTATTTACTTGCGGTTTTTATCTATGTAATGCGACATATCTCCCCATGGTTATAGGCTATATAGCATCACGCCATTATTCATATGAGCTGAGCAGTGGGACCGAAAGCGAACACAATCGGAGAAAATTATATGATTTCCGATTGAAATCCGATTTGCTATTGCATTGACTTTACCACGAGCGGAGCCGCGCGCAGCTAGTAGACTTCAATACTAATAATAAATCTGTAAGGGATGGTCGTGGAGTAAGTTCATTTGTTTTATGAGATACTGCGTTTTAGACTCCATGTGTGATTGATTAGTAAAACTAAATTAGCGATTTTTTTATAAAAAAATTCTGACCCAATAAACTTTTTCAATTTACCGGCACAAAGATGTTGAGATTTTAATAATGCAAACACTAAAGTTTTTAGTTTGAGGTCCAGAATCAACCCATAAAATATTGGCACGCATTGTTCAACATGTATAATAATTTTTAGGGTTCCGTATCCGGTACGGGGCCCTATTACTAAGCCTAAGCCATCTGTCTGTCCGTCCGCCCGTCTGTCTGTCTGTCTGTCCGAGGGCTGTATCTCTTGAACCGTATTAGGTAGCCAGTTGAAATTTTCACAGAATATGTGTTATTTATTATGGCCGATATAACAACAAAAATAAGAAAAAATTTACGGGACCCCCATAGAAGAAACCAAAACGTGTATGCGCGCGCGTCATCTACAGAACAGAGCGTGAAGCATTTTAACTAATCATGACATTTAACTAATATGAAGCATTTCATAACACGCCATAGATGGCGTGAGTGGCGCTAACCATGACATGGTGATACGGAGCCTCGGTGCGCGAGTTCGACTCGCACTTGGCTGGTTTTTTTAAATATCGTGTCGTCCATCGATGTATGCGATGTATGGTACGGAGTCTGGCAGAAACATAAACATTCATCATTTTAACACCGGCTTTTTGCACATTTTTACTAATAAACATTAGGCAGTATGTCTGAATTTACATACAGTATAATAAAATGTATTATTCTCACTTAAGTATCTCGACTAGACGGCGCGGCGCTTAGTCATAGGCAGTACGGCAGTACGGAACCCTGAAAACGACCAAAATAAATATCTTATAATAACACGAAATAAAACAAATAAAAAAAAAAACTGTTTTAAAAAACATTGCACCGACTTCAAAAAACAACTAGAACTTAAAACTTCTGTGAATATTTCAACGGGCTAGGTTCAAGAGATACCACAAGAGATACATAGATAGGTTCAAGTAGATCCCTCGGACAGACAGACAGACAGACAGACAGGCGGTGTTGGCTTTAGTAATAGGCTTCCGTTTGGATACGGAACCCTAAAAATGGTTTAAATAGGTACCTAATTAAACGATCAAAATATTAATACATCAAATTGAAATAAATACAAAAGGAAATAACAATAATAACCCGCGCCTGCGCGCTTCGAGACCTGTCTCCCGCCGCCGCGCCGCCCCCGCCGTCGGTATTACCGTTTTTATTATATGTTTTTTTTTTTTTTTTTTTTTTATGTGATCCGGTATGGGTGGCTGCGTCGGAGGGGCCAAAGCACATGCTCTAACCAGCCAATATCACCTCCGAGAAGGTAGGTGCCATACCGGAGACTTCCCTGGATTGCTGGCTATACTGGACTAGAGGAGAACACAACCGAGGTTGCTTGCGGCCATCTTACATCCAGTACGGTGGTACCAACCCAGTCGGCTACAATTTGAGCCTACCACCTAGTAAGGGGCAAGGGAATTGTATTCTTTTTGAGTATAATATGAGTAAAATTAATATAAATTAATAGAAAAATGGGAAATAAAGAGTATAAAATAATAAAGATGTGGTTGTCAAACAAAACGAACAACTAAAGGAAACACATAATGAATTACGGCATTATTGACATCTGCCGCGCCTAGGCTTGCCAGATCTGATGTTAGCCTTCCCGGGACATATCTACTGCCTGCATTCCGTCACAAATAAGGTGGAGAAATGTAAGAAATTTTTTTCTGTTGCAATTTTTACGGCGATATCGGCGGCGTTTTTTTGATCGCGAAATAATTTAGTTAGCAACACTACACTAAAAAAAATGAAAGTAGAATCTTCATTTACATTTCTTATTCATATTTCTTGTGAGTTGCTAATTTGAGTACCTAAGTTATCAGCATCTGAACTTTTTTTTTTTTTTTTATGGAACCTGACTCGGTTGGCTACATCACCTACAACATCCGTGATGTCAGCCCATAACACAGGGTGAACTAGGTGCCATGTCAGTGCTTCCCTTCATTTCATGTCGGCTACACTAAACTGGACGGAAAACACGAACTATTTACATAGCCGTTTCGACCGACGTTTCGTTCAGTGCGGTGGTACCAACCCGGCCGGGATAAACCCTACCACCTAGTAAGGTAAGAAGGGAAGGGACCTACAGTTTAACGTGGAATCCGAACCACGGTCAGCCTCCAACGGTCGAGCGGTCACCCATCCAATCACTGACCGCGCTCAGCGTTGCTTAATAACAGTTGACTAACCAACCGCGCCACCGAGCTACCGAGGCTGACGAATTTTCTTATCCCTTAGTCGACTTTTACGACATGCGACGGGGAGAGATGCAGTGGGGCTATTCTTTTTAAGTACCGACCCCACACGGTACAATACCGACCCCACACGGTACTGTTCGTCGACTTCTGTTCGTCGGCTTCTTTGCGCGACGTCAAGTCGTATGTACAAACATATTTTTCTTCCCGGGACAAATTGCACTCTCCGGGACAAAATGATCCTTCGCCCGGGACACGGGACATTGGAGCCTAGCCCGGGACAATCCCGTTAATCCCGGGCACCTGGCAATCCTAGCCGCGCCTGCCACCAACCTGACGAGTCCCTCGGACATGTGATTTCCAGTTGTTCGCAGCTTGCCAAGTTGCCAACACCGGTATCTGCATAGACACAGCATAGTAGCCAGGATTATCCACCAGCAACTTGCCTTAAAGTTCAAACTCGTGGGTACCGAGGTGCCTTACTATAAGTACAATCCACCGCCAGTTCTCGAGAACGGTCCTGTCCTGTCACCATCTCTCTACTGGGGCCGGTCCATTATCACAGGCAGGCAGGACTATTCTAGCGAACAGACCTGATATTGTGATAGTGGACCGGGAGGCGAGGTGCGCAATGCTCGATGATATCGCCGTGCCGCACGATGGTAACCTCGTCAGTACGGAAGCAGAAAAGATGTTAAAGTAGGTATCTGTAGCTGCAGCACGAGGTTACCAAAATGTGGCCCGTCGACTCGACGATCGTTGTGTCCAGTCGTATCAGCGCATGGGCTGATAGCGGAGAGCCTCGACGACCACCTTGAGAGGCTTTCGCTGAGTGGTTGGGTCAAGGGCCAGATCCAGAAGGCAGCCCTGCTCGACACTGCACGCATCGTCCGGAGGTTTCTCTCCTTCTAAGGAGAGGCGAACCCAGGCTACCGATGGTCGGGCCCTACCTAACCCGACCATCGGTAGCCTGGGTTCGCTCCGTCGTCGCCGGTGGTATGGAAACTCCGTTTATTTATGGGATATGACTCCCTTCTTATATTACTAGGTGGTAGGGTTTAACCCGCCCGGGTTGGTACCACCGCACTGAATGAAAGGTCGGTCGAAACGGCTATGTAAATAGTTTGTGTTTTCCGTCCAGTTCAGTGTAGCCGGCACGACCGAAGGGAAGCGCTGACGTGGCACCAAGTTCATCCGATGGTATGGGCTGACATCACGGATGTTGTAGGTGATGTAGCCACCCGTGTCAGTTTCCATAAAAAAAAAAAAATATTTTGTGTAAATCTTAGATTTTAATTTTGTAAAGATGTAAAAAAATATATAAAATTTATATAAAAATAAATGTGTAAATAATGAATAATAATAATAATACACTTTATGCCACTTTACGTGTGGCAAGGGCGGGCTTATTGCCTTAAGCAATATCCTCCAGTCAACCCTGTGGACCTACATTTTTACATGGAATCCGAACCATGGATCAGCGAGTGATGAATCAGAAAAAAACTCATTGGTAACGCCGCCGCCGGCGCCGGTGGGATTTTTTTTCAAATGTAATCCGGTATGGGTTGCTGAGTCGGAGGGGCCAAAGCGCATGCTCCGACCAGCCAATATCACCTCCGAGAAGGTAGGTGCCATACCGGAGACTTCCCTGGATTGCTGGCTATACTGGACTAGAGGAGAACACAACCGAGGCTGCTATGCGGCCATCTTACATCCAGTACGGTGGTACCAACCCAGTCGGCGACAATTTGAGCCTACCATCTAGTAAGTTAGGGCATTTGAACCTCGGACCTTTCGCAAGAGAAGCCGATGCCCAGATCACTCAGCCACCGGCCGCCGCCGCTACGCCTCGCACATCTGCTTTTGTTTTTAAATTTTTACTTCCACCAAAATAGTTGGCCAGACCTTTCTATAAGTCGTCATCTACCTCCTCCGCCCATTCTCAAGTTCATTGAGGCGGCGGCGGCCAATCTCAGTGCCGCTATTTCGAGATATATTATATTCTATAATTCTCTTTTCACAAGGTTCTATTAAGATCCATCAAAGTCGAGATATTTAATACTCCCACGCACGGCGGAGCAGCTGGAAATATCTGCCTTTTTCCGTACTGCCGAAAATAGGTTTCACCGGTAGGTTTCAGTCAAAACTTTCTCTGGCACGTGACAAGAGTTCAACGTATTTATAGACACAACTTGTAAGTAGGTAGGCACAGTCTGCCGCCTTCATACATCGATGTATATTTTATTGTTTAAGCTGTGCCCGCGGCTCCGCCCGCTCTCATATTTCACTTCACTGCTAACCTCATAAGCCATTTAGCGTGATAGTAAGTAGCCTATAGTTGATGGGAAGAATCAAGCTATCCGTAGAATTTTGTTTTATTAAAATCGGTTTAGTGGTTCTCGAGTTATAAGCGGACAGACAGACACTCAGACAGACAGAAAGCAGACGTTGGATTTTATTATAGGTAAGGATTGTATAATTTCATCCATAGGTAGGTAGGTAACCTACGCTTGGATATGTCGAAAATTCCGCCAGTTCTAAATTCATTGCGAAGAAGAACTGAAACAAACTTTGCAAATCACTATGTTTTATTAGTACCTTATAAACAGAGTGTTCGACACATCGACCGACAATTTTTTTTTGTAGGTAAGTGGGTTCATTTCAACGTTTTGACCCATGATACCTTTTGTCAGATGTCACATGGTATCGAGAAACGATTATTTTCTTTATTTTTGAAATTACCAAAATCCCAGCTTTAAACCCTTGTAACTTTTTTGTTTATGATTTTATAAGCACGAAATAAAATTAATTGAATTTTAGTTCTAGAAAAAATATTATTTGATGATGTTAATACCACGAAAAGGTCTTATGACCTCCCAAAGTCCCGAGAACGAGTAAAAATATGACAGAATCTTAATTGCTTAATTCATTAAAAAAAAGTGACAGCAATTGATAGCTTCATTTTCTTTTAAAAAAAATTGGTTGTCTGTAAAGTCGGTTTACGGACGATAGTTTTACGTGATGACGTCATAAAGTATATAAAGTGCGAAGTCAGATACAAAATCAGTTTATAATACTTTATCGTGCTTAGAAGTTTAATTCTTAAATCGCAAATGTGAGTACATTAAAAACTAATAATATTAAGAAGAAAAGCTGTCAAACTGACAGGGGGTAAAAAAAATTCTGAAAATTTGAAAAAATGTAAATTTTATAAAACAGCCTCGGCAGTGTATTACCGGCGACACCGCCTCAGCGCCTCACCACCCCGCTGTGTCAGAGGAGGGACAAGTGACGTCGCGCGTCCCAGTCAACACGCCTCGCCCTCCTCGCGGTGTGGCCGGATCCAGTGACAACACCTGCTGCTTCTTTCGCAACCAGCGCACCCAATCCACCACGGTTCGCTGATCCATCGCCCGCGTCTGCCGGTGAGGATGATGAACCAGGGACACGCCCCGCCACACCAGCTACGACGGGACGAAGTCCGCCGCCACCGGTTAGCTTGGGGCTATCGCGGCCCTGTGTCGCGCTTGCAGCCTCCGCTACCGGTGCAGCGCCGTGCGCAACAGCGACGCATGCAAGAGGGCCAACAAAGATAGAAGAGCTGTGTGACGTCGCCCCGCAGTTAGACGGATACGGAGCTCTCCGGGATGGCGGTGGTGGTGGCCTACGTGTCTAGTACCACCACCTATCGCTCGTAGCTTGTCCCGCGTCGTCCCGGAGAGCTCCGTAGCCACGTCCTGCACCCACCGGCGTGCTTGGAGGCCTGCCTCCCGCCGCCGGCGGATATTTACCGTTTTTATTTAGATTTTTATTAATTTTGTTTAATTAATTTAAAGTTTTTGTAGAATATAAAATATGTAAAATTAATTTAAGTACATGATAAAAATGTGAAAATAAAGATTAGTTATCAATATAAACTTTTAATTTACGTCATCTACATATCGAAGCGCATACTACAACGTTGCAACACCTGCGAATCAAGTAAACTACCTACCGCGAAGTATTTCATTTACTATATTGACCCTAGATGTCGCTCCAAAAGACTCAACGCCATGAAATATTCACCAACTGGTGACCGAATTTCGCTTCACTGGTACATGACCGATTAGCCGGGTGGTTTAAGACGTCTGGTCGGTCACAATATATTGGTGGCAGGGACCGCGGGTTCTCGAGGCTCGCAAAAGACGGAAAAATATATATTGTATTTCCTACTCTCCTTATATGCCTCTCTATCGCTTGTTACGCGCTCTCGCTTGCACACACAGGTTCAGATAGAACGTGACACTTCTTTGTGCGTGCAGCCGGTGTTCATCAATTTATAAGACGTGACGTCATCACGTCAAAAGTTCGCTAATTTACGCCCTTTCCAACGGTATACAAATGTCATACAAATAATTCACTATCTATGTGGTCAAAATTAGGCACAGAGGCAGGACAGAACGTCTGGCTGGGATTTTGGTAATTTTCAAAAATAAAGAAAAAAAAATCGTATCTCGATACCACGTGGCATATGACAAAAGGTATCATGGGTCAAAACGTTTCAAATGACCCCACTTATCTACAAAAACAATTTGTCGGTCGATGTGCCGAACACCCTGTATAAGTATTATATTATAGTGACTTACAAATAATTAACCCATACTATCGCTCACAAGAGCATTATTTATTTACAGCACATAAACATGAATACTGAAGAATCTGATCACTCTGCCTATTTACATTATCTATATCTGGTGTATGAGTATGCACGCTTATAACTCGAGAACGGGTCAACCGATTTAGATGAGGTTTCACCGATGCAACCTGGCGGTTATGCAATATCTCCGGCTGGTTACATGCTACCCTTAACGCGAACGGAGCAATAGTTTGTCAGCCTCAATAGCTCAGTGGTGCAAACAGTCGACTGTTGCTATTGATTGTAAAGCATAACGCTGGGCGCGGTCAGTACTTGGATGGGTGACCGCTCGACCGTTGGAGGCTGACCGTGGTTCGGATTCCACGTAAAACTGTAGGTCCCTTCCCTTCTTACCTTACTCGGTGGTAGGGTTCAACCCGCCCGGGTTGGTACCACCGCACTGAATGAAACGTCATCGGTCGAAACGGCTATGTAAATAGTTTGTGTTTTCCGTCCAGTTCAGTGTAGCCGGCACTATCGAAGGGAAGCACTGACGTGGCACCTAGTTCACCCGGTGTTATGGGCCGACATCACGGATTTTGTAGGTGTGATGTAGCCATCCATGTCAGGTTGGGGGGGTTCTGTATCGGAAATAGATCACTTGTGAAGAACAAAGAATTTTTTTCAAAAAAAAAATTGTTTTAATGTAAAATATAAAAAAATTTTTTTCTTTAATCGTTTCAGTTTCATGCCAGGAACAAATAAGTCTTCCAACACACAGATCTCTTTCTTTCAGAAATTGTGAAAAAAAC
The DNA here is from genome assembly GCA_946902875.1 of Nematopogon swammerdamellus. Taxonomy (NCBI): domain Eukaryota; kingdom Metazoa; phylum Arthropoda; class Insecta; order Lepidoptera; family Adelidae; genus Nematopogon; species Nematopogon swammerdamellus. The sequence continues at coordinate 20,536,898 of OX336345.1, forward strand.
ACAATTTTAGTTTTATTAGTATGGAATAGAAAGAATTTGATTTTTTTTACCAACTTACACGTGTTAGATCATAATGGTGATGAAGACTTTTTTGTTACTGTTATGAAACTGAATCGATTAGGCTATAAAAATCAACCACCTATTTTTTTATTTAAATACTTACATATTATAAAAATATTTTACATAAAAAAACCCCTAGGGCCAAAAAAATTTATATAGATTTTACTGCATATTTGATACAGAACCCCCCCTTAGCGTACTATTAACTAATTTTGAAAGATAGCACATTGTGTACTTCTGTTGATAACTGTTCATATGTGAGGATTCGTCGCCCCCCATCCGCTCGCCCTCCGCCGCCGCGCCGCCGCCGCCCGCCCAGCTGAAGCGCAGTAGGGCGGCCCGCCCTGCCCATCCGCGCGGCTGGAGGCACCGGCGCTCACCCAGGCGGCTGCACATCGCGTCCTCTAAACCTTCTCTACCGTCCGATCTACTCTCGCTATACAGCCTGCTACTAATCATTCATGATTTTTACCAAAATTAAATTTTCGAAAAAGGTCGACGGGGTCGTCGTCTCTTCGGCTAACGTGCCCAGCCCACTGCCACTAGAGCTTAGCCACCCGTTGTCCAATATCGACTACTTTGGTGCGTCGGCGGATTGCCTCGTTACGCACCATATCACGTAGCGATATTCCCAGCGTCGATTTAAACAACAGAAGAGAGAATGTGTGAAAGAGAGAAGAGAGAAAGAAGTACCGTGTGGGGCCGGTACTTAAAAATAATAGCGCCACTGCATCTCTCCCCGCGCATGTCGTAAAAGGCGACTAAGGGATAGGGATAATGTGCCGTGCTAAAGGGCGACTAGCCACCTCTCACCCTGGCACGGTCCTTCCACCGAGTCATGCAGCAGGGCCTTACTTGCTGCTTGATAGTTATCTTGTCATAATACATTGCTAAACGTGGTGGTCGGTGTTGTGCTGTAATTTACAAGAGTACTTGCAGCACAACACCGATTACTCTGCTTACCCCGATTGTCGGTATACAGCGTGTGGTATGTATGCATGTATGTAAAAGAGAATATTATAAACTTTTTACTCGTAAAATCTTAATCACCCTGTCTAAAGGTTGGTATTTGGACACCTCGGTCGGACACGAGTATAGGTACATCCATTATCTATACCAGGAAAGCATTAACGTATACCTAAATGTTTTTAAACATTTTATACATATATGTAAGTATCTACACATTTTGCAGGACAAATAATACCGCGGTGGGCCTTCCGCATTCATATAAAAAATATAATAAAATAGAGGTACATGTCGAGAGTTTGCGTGAAAAGTTTTTTAGCGGCACTATAATAATAAATACAATTTTGTCAAATTATTGTGAGAAATTCATTCCTTACAAAAAATAAAAAAAAAAAGTTTCCCGTACCGGGAATCGAACCCGAGCCTCCTGGGTGAAAGCCAGGTATCCTAGCCACTAGACCATACGGGATATAGATACCGCTTTGAAATATTTTCTCTTATTAGTAAAGAGTTATAGCGCCATCTGTTGTACATAAATTATTATATAGTATGTGAATCTTTTAGTTCTGCCCTGCCATCTAACGGTGGGAACTGTTATTCATATAGACGTCATGTCACTAACCCAAGCATTTTAATCGTTCATTGCGGTATTCGTCGTTGAAGTACGCCAATGTGCCGTTAGATGGCGTTGTCAAAGAAGAAATAATATGAATGAAAGTGAAATAAGAAAGGATTTTTCTACACATTTTTGTTTAAACAAATTTCTTATATGCGTAATAATAAAATATGTAATCGATCGTAATAAACTTTACGTGCCTAAAATAGTAAAGTGTATTATAATTATATTACAATACCTAGGTACCATAATTGCATGCGGTTAAGGCACCATGTTTTATGTTCACCCAAGTTTTATATCATCGATCGGGCAAAAGCTAGTTGTGAATAAAAACCGGCCAAGTGCGAGTCGAACTCGCGCACAGAGGCGAGCGAGGGTTCCGTATGGCCATGTCATGTCATGCCACTCACGCCATCTATGGCGTGTTTTATGAAATGCTTCATATTAGTTAGAAACTCATGATTAGTTAAAATGCTTCATACTCTTTTCGGTAGATGGAGCGCATACAATTTTTAGCTTCTTATATGGGGACCCCCGTTATTTTTTTACTTTTCCTTATTTTTATTATTTGTTGTTATATAGGCCGTAATTTTACATGTACATATTCTGTGAACATTTCAACGGGCTATCTATTAGGGACCGTTCACATACCACGTGGACACTTTTTGTGTACTTTTTGACCCCCCCCCCCCCCCCCCCCCCCCTGTCCACGTGGAAAATGCCGTTTTTTTTTCTGTACTTGCGACGCAAAATGCGACATTTTCGAAGAAAAATTATCTTCAAGAAGAGGCAGGGAGCTGAATGGATGAAAATGTAGTACTTGCAATTTTGACATTTAATTTAAAATTACAATAAAATTAAGAGTAACAAAAAAAATCTTTCTTAATAAAAGGCTGAAACAGAGATCTTTACAAAACATTTAAACAGATGAAGTTTTTTTTTTATATTATTTTTATCACATTTCAAAGTTCTAAAGTACGTTTACGAACCGCAGCTGCGGCGGTTCTGAGATCTGGGATATTTGTAAAATAAATAAGCATTTTGTAATATAGAGACTTCTTTTTAATTTGTGCCAGTGGCTGTAGCAAACAACACTCAGGCGAACGACCTGCTCGGCTAGCTCGCGGGGGCAGGGCTAGTCTCGTAGGTATGCCAAACATAGATTATTAACTAAGAACTGGGAGTGTCCTATTTGCCTACCAGGCGGGACAGTGCTATTTGCAGGTATGAGGTATTAGTAGGTACGAACTGCACTATGCGAGTTGGTTTAAAAAAAATAACCAGGGTTAAATTACAGAAGATGCGTCGCGGCGACGCGACGCATCTTCTGTAATTTAACCCTAACCTAATGTTTAGGCGGCGCATGTCGTTTTTGTTACGTTTCGTTGAAAACTCCCATAGTGCAGTTTGTATACCTGCATGCAGGTTTACCTACGAATAGAAATGCCCGATCGGACAGGGCTATTCGTAGGTATACCTACGAATAGACATTCCCGATCGGACAGGGCTATTCGTAGGTATACCTGCATGCAGGTATACCTACGAATAGACACTTCCAGCTCGCGGCATCACGTGTTTTTAAACTCAAACGTCCACGTGGACGGTCCCTGCACCCCCTCCCCTCCCCCCTGTGGACAATCGTGGACATTTGCCGACCCCCTACCCCCCCCCCCCCCCCCCCTATTTTTGTCCACGTGGTATGTGAACTGTCCCTTACGGTTCAAGAGATACAGCTCTCGGACAGACGGACAGACAGACGGCGGCGTAGGCTTAGTAATATGGTGCCGTACGACGAATACGGAACCCTAAACATTTTGAGTCTAGTATCAAGCGTTGTCTATGTATGCTAAATGACGACTTCAGGCCGAACGTTTGACCAGCTAAGACTGAGAATTATTTTTGTTTATCTTTAAAAAAATATTGGTTGTCTGTAAAGTCGGTTTACGGACGATAGTTTAACGTCATAAATTCTGCTGCCCTGGTACTTTAGAACCAGAGAGATAAATGTGTACAAGCCGACGCTTGGGCCGATTGTGCCTCTCTATCGCTTGTTACGCGCTCTCGCTTGCACACACAGGCTCAGATGGAACGTGACACTTTTTCGTGCGTGCAGCCGGTGTTCATCAATTTATAAGACGTGACGTTATCACGTCAAAAATAAAAATGTTGGAAAATGAAACAAGGTGAAGGATTCAAGCGCATATTATTTCAGAAAATCGTTTAATTTTATTTTACAACGTGCAGCCTCAATACAGTTTTAAAACAAACAAAATATATTCATTTAAATATTAACATCTATTATAGTATAATCTAATAGTTTCATTTGCAACAACTATGTAGGTAGATATAATTTTTTTTTTATTTTCTTATCATACTTTTGGTGAAGTGAGGTGACAGTAGGTTATAAATAGTTAGTTAGCCTTGTAAGAAGACAGCTAGGTCACTCACGTTCCCATCTCATTTATTCAAACTTTATCAAGTAAAATAAAATAAACACTTTATATTTTCTTCAACAACATTATTTTTATTTAATCACAATCAGATGTGCAAAAATACATACTTACATATCAAGAAATAAATAAATACCTAAGTAATGTAATGAAGGTTTGGATAATTATACAATAGGTAATAAATATTTATGTTTCCATGCCTATTTATATTATTTCAAGGGCAAGGCAATTATAAAACCTTATTTTAAATAAAAAAAAGCAGAAAAACAGAAAGTGTCGCATCGAAGATATAAATTTAATTTTATTGTATAGAAAAATGTAATGAGGTAGTGTGTTTTAAATAATTATATTTCACTGATTAATAAATAACATAACATATTTATATACTTAGTCAAAAGTAAAGAACAATAAATACAGACATAACGATAGTAATGATCCATTTCATATAAAACATATTAATAAATATAAAAAAATATAGCTACTTATAACTTTTTTTCTTTAAAAAATAATGATGTTTTTTTTGTACTATTTATCTACCTTGCATATTTGTTCCATTAATGTATTGAAGAATATTTAATTCAAATGATGATCTCCAGCACTGACGCAATATTTCCAGGCCGTGCTAACACCCATTGTGACGACTTGATCTGGCGAATCCAGACTTCTTTCTTTTGAGTTTTAAATTTTGTGTCACTGGTCAGTGTGAATAGGCCGCAGACTCTCGCAGCCCCGAATGACGACCTTAGGCAAGAAATTGTTAAATAATATATTATAGTCCCGAAAGTATTGAGAAAAGAGATGGAAAATAAAAAAATAAAACCGGCCAAGTGCGAGTCGGACTCGCGCACCTAGATTTCAGCACCACAAAAAAAAAAACTTTGAAACAAAAAACTTGTTTCTTGTATGGGGACCCTCCTTAATTTTTGATCTTTTCTATATTGCCAGACGGCGTAGGCTTAGTAATAGGCTTCCGTACGGGATACTGAAACCTATTATTGGAGGTCACCATTATGAACGAAATCATTTTCATTACGTATAATGGAACACATTTCAAAGATGTAAATAAAATTATTAAATAAGAAAATCATAATTATCTAGTAGCTAAAGAAAATAAGTTATAATTACCTATTATATCAAAATGGATGATCACTTTTGCGACACTCTGTATAAAAGCGTCTTTAGAGAACGTGTCCCAGACACAGTATACCTGACCGCTCCTTACAACACCCTCACACACAATGAAATAATCATTAAACGTTATGACAAATTTGTAATAATATGGTATTGTTTGCGAAATAATAACTTATTTGTATGATATTAGATTTTGTATTAACCTTAGCAAAATTAATTATAACATGTTAAGTGCGTGCCGCAAAAAATATTTCTCTAAGTAATAAAATAAATAGGTACTTATTTAAAGAAGGGAGAGTAATGTCTACGCAAGTAATACCTCACATTTTCTACAGGTAGTTATTCCGAATGTTTGCTTGAAGAAAGAATTGAGTAAAAATATTTTTATAGATGTATATTTTCCTTTTTCTTAAATGTATTACTAAATTTATTTAGTTAGGTACAATATGCCACATAAATTACAGCCTACATACTACATAGGAACTTAAAATCAAGTTGACTATATTTATTTTCATGAACAAAAATCACTGTATTAAAATAACGTCATTATTTTTGGTAAAATCTATTGTGCTGTCTAAAAATCGAAGAATCAAGCACAACTCTCCTTAGAAAAATATTGAATATACATAGAGATCTAGACGTTAAGGACATGTCTATGGAATAAAAATTTTAAAAGTATTTTGTTATTTTACGCTACAATATTCTTAGTTTTTTCAATATTGGTTAAAACTTGTAGACGTACGCAGATGATCAAATAATACGTGATTTTTGTGAATTAGTTTAATGAATTTGAATGGAATGATTTCGTTTTGACGTTGCATAGATACCGACCAACGATTTAATCTGGCTGGGAGAAAATAGTTGATCGGTATCAATTGATTGAGAGATCAACCCCAGCATTTTTGGATAAATAAAAATATATGTTGATAATGGAATTTTTTTTAACATATTTTTAAATAAAAAATCACGAAGATGCTATGAATGCTATAGGCGCATAATTATGACAAAACCATAATATGCCAGTGTTGGTATGTGTTATGCTTATGAGTTATGTTATGACTGTGTTCAAGCCTTATATTAAGCGCCCGCGTAATCTTGTATGACAATATCCGGTTAATGCGAGAGACATTATGACATGACCGTGTAGTGTGATCTTGTTAAGGAGATATCAAATTCGTGTTATGACGGTTTTTAAGCGATAGACATAGCGATATTACGACAGTGTAAAAGACGATATCGTGATAATGATGATAATGTTAAGACATTAGGCCGATATTCCAGCGATATGACAATGTGGCGATGGCGTAACTGCAGTATGACGATGTATATACCGTGTTATGACGGTGTTTTAACGGTTTCTAACGGTATTTAGACGATATTATGAAGTAATGACGGTATAGTGACGGTATGATGACGATATAGTGACGGTATGCTCAGGGTAATAGTGACAGTATGGTGACGGTATAGTGACGGCATGATGGCGGTATAGTGACGGTATGGCGGCTGGTAGACGGTCGCGATGGCTCGGCTGGAGGCCTACTGCTCCGCAACATCACGCCGCCTCCTTCCGGGTCCTCCAGCGAAGTTGGCGGCCGCCAGGCCCATGAGGTGCTTCGCCTGCAGCGCTCCGGAGTATCCGCGGCTTAGCCCCAGGTCCAAGCCACGCTTTGTGCTGAAAACATCAATATCACACCAGTCCAGTTGAGAGTCTTGCTTACACGAGAACTTCACACATAATCATTCACTGCAAATGTGTGGAATGGCTTCGAGAAGGAGAAAACAATCTCCTACCCTGCAGTCCAGCCATTTTCAAACCGCACGATCTCTTTTCCCATAAATTTTAGTCAACTACTGCACCACCTCGGGGGTGAGATATACGTGCTTGTTTGATTGTTGCGTGTCTCACCTCGAGCTCAGCCACTCGAAGACAAAGTGCCGTGGTAAAGGATGACAGGATAGGTACCTTTAATTTTGGCACGGGCCCTCTACGAAGTCACGCAGAGGGTAACTGTCTTAGTACCCGACTTGATGCTTGATAGTTAACCTGTCCTAATACTTTGTTAAACGTACTGGTGGACCCACCCGCTGCATGACTCTGTGGAAGGACTGTGTCAAGGTGAGAGGTTGCTAGCCTGTCGCCTTTGCTAGCACGGCATCTTGTCCTTATACCATAGTCGCCTCTCACGACATTCACGGAGAGAGATGCAGTGGGTATATTCTTTTTAAGTGCCGGCCCCACACGATACTTTAAGTTACTGTATTTGTGCATTCTTAAGGTGCTTTGTTTCCTGCATTACGCCTATGTACGAAGGTAGATGACCGCAGAGGCCATGGCCGTGGTTCGGATTCCACGTAAAATTGTAGGTATTGCCCTTTAGGTATTACCCTATGCCTCCTAGTAATGTAAGAACGGAGGGGTTTCTTACCTTACTCGGTGGCATAGGGTTTAACGCGCGCGGGTTGATACCAAAACACTGAATAAAAAGTCGATCGAAGCGGCTATTTCAATAGGCAGCGTTTTTCGTCCGGTTCAGTGTACCCGGCACGGTCAAAGGGTAGCATTGAGATGGTTCACATGTTCACCAAGGTGTTATGGGCTTATGGGCTTAGCCAACCGTGTCAGTTTCCATAAATAAAAGAGCCTGTTTTTAATAAATATCTTTCTGCCTACATATTATACTAGATGTGCCCGTGGCTCTGCTCGCCGTGCAGGCATAAGTCGACTTTTTTCCGATTGCGTTCACTTCCGTCTCCACTGCTCGGCTCATATGAATAATGGCGTGATGCTATACAGGGTGTAAAAACGGCGAGTACATTAAATTTAGGAAATTATTATAGGGATCAAGAGTAACAAAAAAGTCAAATAACTTTTTTCTGAATTCGCTTTAAATAAAAAGTTACAGTTTTCATTCAAACTAATTGATTATTTTAGTGTAAAATGATCTAATGACAACAGGGCGGCTCGGAGGGAGGAAGAACGGGTTAGACGTTAGCGCCTCGGACGGAGGTGTTGGCGGGAGGGGCGGGGGTTAGCTTTGTGAGTGGAGGACTCGAGGTCGGCAGGCGGAGGGTGCGGAGCGGCAACAACGCGTTAAATTACACTAGACGAAAACATAAATTTCAAAAATTCATATCTCGAAAACTAGACACTTTAGGAAAAACTTTACTTGCTTTTTTTGTCTAGGAAAAACATGAGGATTGCGCTGGCGAAATTAATGTACCTACTCGCCGTTTTAACAACCTGTATAGCCTATACTCTGGAGATATGTCACATTACATTGGTAAAAACCGCAAGCAAATATGCATACATACATAAACACTGTTGAGTCAAGCGTGTGTACGGCATGTGCCTCCTACCTGTGTTTAGGCGTCGTCGCCCAGTTCCACTGCTTTCGATTGGGCATGGCAGATGTGGGGGCCGTCGTCGTCTTAGAGGAGACGCGAGCTGTCCGAACACCTGCCGGGCCGTGCTTCCCGCGCACACTTCGGAACACAATACTCAATGTTATCACCAGCCTTGAGAGCGGAGCGCCGCCCTCGATTGAGATGTCTTACTTGATCGCAAAATCAACCGCCTCCAAAGAGTCTCGGACGAGAACTCGTCGATATCCTGTTCCGAGGAGACCACATCCGCAATGGGTCGCTGTGGCGTACTGTCTGTAGTTCCGCTGTAGGAACTTCTGGCGCCGAGCTTCGTATCAACCGCTTTACGTTGGTAAGTCACCGCTGTTCTGATGGTCGTAGATAGGAAGACCCGATGTGTGGAAGTGTTTACAGCAACCACTCGAAAAATCCCATCTCTACCTGGCCTAATTCCCGCAATCCTGCCCACCTAACAATGGAGAGGCGGAATATTTTTGTCTTTCAAAAGAACCAGATCGCCCACGTGAAGGGAATCGGTCATTGAAGTCCATCTCGGCCGTTGATGGAAGGTGGTCGAAAAGTGTGTGCTCCATTTCTTCCAAAAATGTTGCGACATGACTTGTACCAATTCGAATCGTTTTAGCCTCGAAATTAGCTCTGCTGACCAATCGTATGCCGGGACTGAAGTTAATGGTTGCCCGTAAATGATTTCATAATAAGGAAATGGGCGCCAGTGAGAACGTCGAATTCTGATGGGTCCGAGGATAGTGGATGCATTGGACACGATTTTAAAACCGCCTCTACTGACGTGAAAACTTTCGTTAACTCTTCAAAAGTGAAAGTCTCCTCACCTAAGACCCGTTTCAGATGCGTTTTTGCCCATTTGATTCCTGCTTCAAAAATGCGGCCAAACTGGGGCGTGCTGGGTGGAATAAAACTCCACTATATGCCCTGATTGGTGAACCCTCCTTCGAGTTAAGCCGCTAACACTGGTTGGCGAAGGTGCCGCTCAATTTCTGCCAAGTGTCGATTGATGCCAACGTAGTTTGTACTGCAGTTCGAAATCGACCGAAAAAACCCCACGATGTGGAATATAGCATTGTTCCTTGCGTGTGACTATAGCTGGAGGGACCGACATGTGCCCCACCTGAATGAATTCCCGCACAACTCCATATTTTGGAAAGCATTCTTCGTTCTGAATTTAGTTGCCTTTCTAATGGTTCTAAGTGGTAGTTCTAGAATCTCCTAATTTGAGCCGATTTGACATAAAGTGTATGCGCACCGAATAGCGCCCCTCAGCATTGGGCTGGTGAGACGTACGGGATAAATTCTGAGAAACTGCATGTTTTGAATCCGCAACCGCTAGTTCTGGGCTGTCTACTCCAATCTACTCCGACGGCCAAAATCTTTGAATTTCTCTCGCCAAAGAATTTCCCGCTGTGGATAGGCTGTAAGAAAATCACACCACATTGGACTCGCTGTATAAGACAGAACCAGCAACAGCAAACCAAAGATCGTATCTAATGCGATGGGAAAACCTAGGCCCACCTTCACTAAATCCCCCTGCAATGTATTCCCCAGTAAATCCAGCTCTGGATCAGTTTCCGGGCGGTGCTGTTCTCAGAGTAACCTCCGAGTGATTCGTTTTATTCGTGGGTGTTATGGGCTGACATCACGGATGTTGTAGGTGATGTAGCCAACCGTGTCAGATTCCATAAAAAAATAATGACCGGTTCTTCCAACTCGTCTGGACTGCGGCCGTGCTTCCCCGCGAGGGGGAATGGGGACGAGGAGGCAGTGCGAGCCACCTCGGTGAAAGTGGGCAGGACGGGCGTAGTATCCTGAGAGCTGATTTAGGTTATCTTGTAGTTCCTCACAATCTTTGGTAGATTTTATTACCTTGATAATTGTTTTATCATTGACCTGCAATGAGTATAATATGTCAGATATAATGCGAGAAGAATGTTTCCGAATACTTCCAAACGAAATCATTCGGAATAATTCGAAAGCTTCCGAAAACTTCCGACTTGAGCGTCGGCGTGAGCGTGTGCTTTGTCGGCGTTATAAAGAGCGACTCTATGAAAACGAACGGGCTTTACGCCTTTACCTACTGTCCTTTGTTTTTTTTTTTGCAGTTTTGGCTTGGTCTTTAAGAATTAACTGTACCCAATAAAAACAACAGAAACACCCAGATGATATGTAGATACTTCTTTACCTACTTATTAACCCTCATTTAATCTCTATTTAAGTTGGTATACAATAAATAAACAATAAACAGTGTCTACGTAATTTTACAAAAATAACCAAAATAAAAACATTTACATCGCCATGTAAAAATGTGTTCGCTCAAAATTATTCTCAGCAAATTTAACTGAACATTATTTATTATTATTAAACATCTACAATTCAAACCTCATCTACCATTATCAATATACATATAATTTAATTCTTAAATATTCCTCAACTGACATCGCGTGCGCAGCACCTCCAGACAGTATCAGTCGCTTGCGTATCTATTCAACGAAAACTTCCGAAGTATACAGATCTTTTGGGAAGTATTCCCTGCCTACGTCACGCGAAACTACACGCATAGCAACCACACAGCGCATAGCAGGTTACCTACCGCTTCGCGCTCCGCTTGCCCTTCCCGCTGCGCCCCCTCAGCGCCGCGCGCTGCCGCTCCGCGCGCCGCCGCCGCCCCGCAGCGCGCCGCCGTCGCACCAACGCCGGCCGACTGCGTACGAGTGTAGGTAGGCCGCATCCGCATGCATAGATTCGTTTCGTTCGTTCGCGCGATTTTCGATCATTTTGAAATAAATATGTATTATCATTTTTAAATAATAATTACCTTGAGGCATTCCATATAATGTATCAAGGAATATGAATATAATAAAAAACTTCTTAAATCCGGCACGGTCTAAAATTTACAAAATATAGGTATTACGCATTCCTATTCATACTAAATAAACTTCTATAAAACATGGAAAGCTTCCATGATTTTCGAAGTATTCCTTAATTATTCCGAATAATTCGCATGTTTTGCAACTATAATGTCATACCTTGGGTGGGTTACACCTGATGGTATAGGTATTATTGAATTGTGATCTGGGATGTATTACATAATATACCTATACGACTCGACCCACCTAAGGAGATCTTCTTTTTAAGTTTCATGGACGTTATGATGTGATCACACCGCGGAAATCTTTTTCGAAGTCAGTATAGACCACATCGACCTGTCCATCACATTCTACGTTTTTTATTACATAATTAGTGAGTGCCTTATCATTAAATTAGATATTGTGGACATACCTTCTAAAATACTCTGACATGTCGTGGACACGCTCCAGGATACTGTTGGATATAATGCGACATATCTCCATCAGGTTATATAGAACAGGATATATTGTCAATATTCACATGAGCTGAGCAATGCGGCCGAAAGCAAACACAGGAAAATTCGATAATTTCCGATTGAAATCCGAATTGTCATTAATCAGATTTTACCCACAGATAATATGGCAATATTAGCATACTGACTTGCTGCGCTCGAGCTGTATCATGTTGCCGAGTCTGTTGATCATGTCGATGATCTCCTCCGGCTCCAGCTGCTGCTCCATATCCGGCAGGTAGTAGTTCGGCTGGCTGCACGCACAACAAGCACACAGTCTGAGTTCACATATCTTTAAAAACTGGAAATACTTTTCTCAAAATACATCTCCACATAATTGGCCTCAGTGCCGATCCACTATGTGCTCAACGTGGGGAAGTAGAAACCAGTGCGCACTTCGTCGGTCAGGCAGGGTACCATCCTGCAGACGAAGATATGGCAGGAAGACACTGACAAAGGATCACTACTACGAGGAAGAACTTCGAGAAATCAGCCGGTAGAAAATCTTGGAGGACCTAGACTGGACAACCATGAGCATACGTAGGCTACGACGAGGGGAGCAGGTAATCTCTGGAGAGAGAGAGAGTGGAAGAATCGTTGGATCTGTGTCAGGGTCGTCGCACGTGGAGTGCAGTTGCCTCTGCCTATTGGGGAACAGGCGGGATGATATGCACATAATATTTGTACCCCGAGGTATCCCGAAACTTAGCGACCTTATAACTCCGCAGGGACGTTGGATCTTTGTGTGTGTTCTATCGCCTGTACCACGGAGAGTGTTCCAGGGAGTTGCACGATGCGATCCCTCCATCCCCATTCTACCATCGTTCCACGCGCAACAGGTTGGAAATGCATCCACACACTGTCGATATCCCTCCACTTAGGACAAATCGATCCTGTAAATCCTTTATTTACAGGGTTGCCAACATGTGGAACGCACTCCCACCTGCATCCTTTCCTCTAATGTACAGTTTGGGATCCTTCAAACATAATTGAAGGTGCACCTAGCCGGCCGACATGGTATTCGCAGCCCCCGTAAATATTCGAATGCCCGTGGGCGCCGTCTGACTACACTTCTGCGTTAGTCTGGCGCGCGCCATATGACGTGCTTTCCAAAAAAAAATAAAAAATTATGTGTTATGTGAAAAAATCAGATCTCGTGCATTACACGACCTTCGAGGTACATTGAAAATGAACTCAACAAAATAAAGAAAAAAGTATTACATTTATATTTTTTATTATTTTTCAAAAACACAAGCAGCTTAAAAAATTTAAACTAAAATTTAGACAGAAAAAGAGATAAGCTTGACATTATGTCTAACCAAAGTAACAAATTAATAAATACCAAATATAAAAATATTATATAGGTTAGGTTAGGTTAGGTTAGGCTACGCGACGCATCTTCTAACCTAACCTAAATAATATATGATTATACTTTATAATATTTACTTTCATTATCAATCATAATATTCCAAAACATTATATTTATATGTAAAAATCATAAACTTTAATGCTACTAGATTAAGATTAGTCCGCGCGCCGCACATACCTCCCGCGGTATTCAAAATTCCGCCGCATAAAGGATAAGCTACAGCCTAGACCGTGAGAGATAGCGAGGTTCCGTTTTTTGCAAATTGTAGCCCAATTCAATCCCCCGAGGGCTTTTTTCATTTTTTCGATATCGTTTTTCGTTTTCGAGAAATCGCCGATTCAATGACGTAATTTTTCGATTTTTTTTTATTTTATGAAAAAAGTTTTTGACTTTTCCAAAATTGTTTTACGCCATATTGTAGCGCTCGCCGAGACGCATCTTTTGACACCCCAATCATCCACGTAGCTGTAAAATTCACGACACCAGGGCGATGTCGCACTTTTCCTTGAAATGGGTGCCCTACCAACGCGATCGAAAAAACATTTTCAATAATAAAATCTCGTTCACGAAATCAGCAGATGAAACAGCTCTGCCTTTAGAACTGGCGATGATCGGGATCGCGGAATATAGATCTGTGGTAGGGATCGTTCATGGCCCACCTGGGCAAGTACTGACATATAATCTAACCGAGGTGGGATTGCCTGACCTAATGGGTGTATTAGGCGCTGTAATAAACTATGTCAGCCTCGGTAGCTAAGTGGTGCGGTCGGTCGACCGTTGTTAAGCAACCCTGAGCGCGGTCAGTTCTTGGATGAGTGACCGCTCGACCGTTGGAGGCTGACCGTGGTTCTGATTCCACGTTAAACTGTAGGTCCTTCCCTTCTTACCTTAATAGGTGGTAGGGTTTATCCAGCCCGGGTTGTTACCACCACACCGAATGAAACGTCGGTCGAAACGGCTTTGCAAAAAGTTCGTATTTTACGTCGAGTACCCAACATGAAATTGAAGGGAAGCACTGACATGGCACCTAGTTCACCCGGTGTTATGGGCTGACATCACGGATGTTGTATGTGATGTAGCCAACAGTGGCAGTTTCCATAAAAAATAAAAAAAATGTTAGGTTTTAGAAGAAAATCCACGGTAGCCACAACAGCGAGCTTCCCCGGCCGGCCTGTGGGTGCACGCGTATGGATCTGGTGAATAATCAGGATATTGTACAACTACCTGGGGTAGGCGATGGCGGGAGCCAACAGCGCCAGCAGCACGAAGCACGCCAGCGCACAGCACGAGCTCCTCAGCAGCAGCATCCTGACACACAAACACACATCTCATTACTACACTCTGCACACATACATTACTGTCGTTCGGGATCATGAGGTTCGTGATCAGTGGCGGCTGGCCCTTAAGTGCGTTCGTGCGCCGCACTACCACAAAACATAACGCCTTCACCCGAAAGAAAGAAATAAATTAAAATATTAAACATTCTCCATGAAACCGATCGAAGTAAAAATATCAAACTGAATTCGATCCTATTTCCTAGACAACAAGGCACGATTTTGCTGTACGTAATACGTACTACATACTACGTATAGCCGCCGAGCTCGCCGCGCCGAGTGCAGTACAAAACACCGCGAACGTTTACTATGAGAAAATGTCAAACGCCGCTGCCCCGCCGCGTGAAACAAAACACTATTCATACGATTATGTGTGGCCTTCTGCGTGTGACACACGACGGAAAAAGAAGGACAGTATATTGTGGATAGACGCGCGTGCGACACGTCGCGACCGAGCCAGCCGACGATGAGCCGAAGTAAGCCGAGATCGTAAACCCGACCGAAGGCACGCGCGGGCGGGGGGCGCGGGCGCGCGGGCGCGGCGGGGGCGATCCAAACTCTGGGTCGAAGTCACACACACACAAGCGCTAAGTACCTACACATACGCTGTAGCACGAACCGACCGGCGAGTCCATTTTTGGAATATGGGTGTTTCTTATATTTATCTAACAGATCGAGTTTGCAATTGAATAATTTGAATTATTCGAATATCGATTTGATACATATTCGAATGGTAATTTATAAAATATTCGAATGTTACGACAAACATTAATGATACTGCCTATTTCGCTATTTTAAAGTCAAAAATGTAATCACCCAAAGACCTAGGCGTTGTTGGTCGCGCGATCATCCGATCGATCGCTCGCCGCGCCGCGCCGCGCCGCGCGCGCCGCGCCATCTCACTCAGTTCGGGGCGAGACCCGTCGTCGTCGCGTCGACCGATGATGGCCGCAGGCCGCTCCGCGCCGCCGCGCCGCCACCGCTTAGATGAAATATTGTACGTAATATATCTTTGCCGCGCCGGGATGTTTTGCAAATCAGTTTTTTAACAGTTTGAACGACTTTTCGTCAGTTAACAGTACATTGTGAAGTTTTCTTCATTGCCCGGCGCGGCAAGGCTGGCCGACGGGCGCGGGCACGCGCGCCGGCCACGCCTCGCGCGCGGAGGCGCCCCGGCGGCCGCGGCTCGGTGCTCGGTGGCCACTGCGCAGTGAAGTGTCGCTTTGGTTCTTCGAGCAATTAGGACTCTGGTTGTGTTTCTAGTGCGTTATAAAAATGAGTGGATTCAGTGTTGACTATATTAAAAACAATAGAACTTTACATAAGAATAAACTAGAAATTAAATTGGCCGGACCTCCTAGACCAGTGCTTAATATAAAACAGGAGCGCAAATCAAAGAATAGACTATTCCAAAGAACATTTAAAAACGAATTGTACCTTAAAAAGAAGTGGTTGTGTGGGTGCGAGTGCCTTGACGCATTTTTTTGTTTTCCGTGCCTTATTTTTGGCGGAGAGACGATTTGGACCGACACTGGGGTGAGAGATTTGACGCATTTGGGGGAGAAAATTAAAAAGCACGACTCTTCGCAACTTCACCTACAAAATGTTATGTCCTTATCGGTTTTGGGAACAGTCGACATAAGAGAACAGTTGGATTGTGCATATCGCGTTAATATTCAAAAACACAATGAGCAAGTACTTTTACATAATTTGGGCAATTAACTCAGACATGAAAATAAAATAAAAAATCACGTCTCGGTATCCATTAGATTCACGTTTGGGTTTAGTACTACGAGTAAGTTAGCGCACACTGTGCGCTAGGTACCTATGGGACTGGGTGTGCTGTGCGCACACCCAGTCCCATAGGTCACCAGCCGCCACTGTTCGTGATCATAAGGTTCGTGATCATGAGGTTCGTGATCGTGAGGTTCGTGATCATAGGGTTCGTGATCATTAGGTTCATGATCATGAGGTTCATGATCATGAGGTTCGTGATCATGAGGTTCGTGATCATGAGGTTCGTGATCATGAGGTTCGTGACCATGAGATTCGTGATCATGAGGTTCGTGATCATAGGGTTCGTGATCATAGGGTTCGTGATCATAAGGTTCGTGATCATAAGGTTCGTGATCATAAGGTTCGTGATCATAAGGTTCGTGATCACAAGGTTCGTGATCATAAGGTTCGTGATCATAAGGTTCGTAATCACAAGGTTCGTGGTCATAAGGTACGTGATCATGATTTTCGTGATCATAAGGTTCGTGATCATAAGGTTCACTGGACGCGCGCTCAGTACTTGGACTGGTGACCGTTGCACCGTTGGAGGCTGACTGTGGTTCGGATCACACGTAAAACTGTAGGTACCTTTCCTTCTCACTTTACTGGGTTGTGGGTTTAACCCGACCGGGTTGATACCACCGCACTGAATGATAGGTCGGCCGTAGCGGCTATGTAGGTAAATAGTGGTTGCGTCGCTTTTTACATTTTCGCGTTGTTGTATAATATTTCATACATTCATTCCATCTTCAATATTGGCGCCACGAGAAATTTCAAAAGTGCTTTCACAAAATCTGTTGAAAGAAAGAAAGAAAGAAATGATTTTTATTTTATCTTAATTAATCCTTAAATATAACATACGGTTCAAAAAAACTAAAAGTGAAAAATGGACAGGCGCACCCTTTGCCGTTACACACCCACTCGTCTCCGAGCTGGGTGTGTGAGGCGCTGAATTTAAGCCTGCCCCACACAGTCAATACATTTTTGAGCATGATACAACTTAGCTTAAGTGAACAATAACTTAGCCTAAATATGTTAGTTTTATAACAATAATTATGTTAGTTTACAATAAGATTAAAATAAATGAAGTACACAGGTAATTACACATTTATATAATAAAAAATTAGAAACAAAAATCATATAATATAGTATTTCGGAATACTTACGATCAGATACTTACGAATGCTACAGTCAGTGGTTCTGTCACCTCTGAAAAGGATGGAGCTAACGATCCTAAGTATAGCCACGCGCAACGCAGTATCAGTTGTTTTCTTTAAAAGGTTTTTTTTAATGGTAACTTACACGGTTGGCTACATCACCTACTACATCCGTGATGTCGGCCCATAATACCTTGGTGAACTAGGTGCCATATCAGTGCTTCCCTTCGGTCGTGCCGGCTACACTGAACTGGACGGAAAACAAGAACTATTTACATAGACGTTTCAACAGACCTTTCTTTCATTTAGTGGGCGGGTTAAACCCTACCACCTAGTAATGTAAGACGGTTAGGTATCTACAGTTTTACGTGGAATCCGAACCGCGGTCAGCCTCCAACGGTCGAGCGGTCACCAATCCATCCACTGACCGCGCCAAGGTGTGCTTTTGTACCTCTCGCGCCCCAGTGCGGTCTTTCGAAATTATGGAAAGTTGACTTCCATACTTTCGGTCCCAAACATCCCGAGAAATTCCAGGAGCAATCGGATTCCGTTCCGCGCTGCCACAGAAGACCACCACTCCAGTAGGTCAGTGGCGCCAACACGTCCAAATAGTTCGTGTTTTCCGGTCCAGGGGGTCTACCGGCGTTAACTCACTCGCTAACTCACACAAATACTCGCATATTTCAACCAATAGCCGGGCCGGATGCCTCAGCGAACGCCCTTCTGATTGGTTATTTATCTATTTATTTATTTTAGACTATCGGCCTAGGCTGATACGTCTAAATCCAGTTAAAATTTGTTGTTTTTGTCATTATCTTAGATTTTTTTATTATTATTTAAGTGAGGTTGAGTGAGATCGTTTCTCGTACTCACATCGGCGAGTGAGTAACGCCGGTACAGGGGCAGTTCAGTGTTGGCTGCTGCACGTTCATTTGTGATAGCAACTGGTTGAAGGTTTTCATTAATTGCGGTGGCATTTTGTTATATTATTCTTGCAACATCATATTGTTTTTCCAAATAAAACTTTTCCATATTAAATCGCATAAGTACCACAATGAGAAAACAATATTATGTCTGTTCAAACTACTTCAAACAAGATAAGACTAGTCTGTAAAAGATAACGTCTTATTTTCATCTGAAAAAAATATGTTCTTATTATGAAATTATAAATAAATATACATACCACGCGCTATTCCGATAATCGGGGTAAGCAGTGTAATCGGTGTTGTGCTGCGAGAGCTTTTTTTTTCATTGACAGCGCGACATCTGGCGCCGAGCCACCCATAAGGTGTCTAACGACGCCCATGGACATTCGGTCGTATGCGGGGGTTGCGAATGCCATGCCGGCCAGGTGCCCATTCACGCCCCTCTTATAGGACCCGAGACTGTACTTGGGGGGAAATATATGGGCAGGGAGAGCGTTCCAGAGTTTACCGGTTCTGTAGAGGAATGATCTGCAGAATCGATTGGTACGCATCCGCGGTAAGCCCAGCGTGTAGGGATGCAATCCCTGCCCAGTGCGCCTGGTGCGAAGTTGCTCTCTGGTAAATTACAGCACAACACCGACCGCCCCCGCACGGTTAGCAATTATAAAAACAAAATATAGACGAATATGGTTTTTTGATTGAGATGGTATAGAGGATCTACGGAACCCTCCGTACGCGAGTAAAACTCAATTCAAAACTCAAATCAACAAAACATGACCAATTGTTTCCTCTTTTGAGCTACGGAACATTAAAAAAGTATGAATATTATACGAGTACTACGAGTAAGTATTATCTGTACAATGTGTGGTATGGTAATGTCATTAAGGATCCAGAACATTAAACTTGTTAAGGATAATCGAATGACCATGTGGACGATTTGTCATTCTGGGCTAGATAGTACAGTGGTATAGCCTCAGGCATGCAATCCTAGAGTAGCGGGTTCGAATTCGAGAAAAATCTTGCGTTGTTATCGACAATCAGTTAGGTTTCAAGACCGATTTTATCGCGAACGATGCCACGGGCACTATTACTGTCGTTCTGTTTGCGAACAGACTTGATACTTAAAATGATACAAAAGCTGCTTCTGTATAAACCGCAGATCAGGTCCTGCTTGGAGTACTGCTGGCACCTGTGGGATGGCTCTGCCAAATACCAGCTTGCGCCTTTGGACTCGATCCAGCGTCGAGGTGGGTGACCCCGAAGTGTCCCGCGTTCTAGAACCACTGCAACACCGTAGGGTTATCGGCTCCCTAAGTGTGTTCTATCGCTTATTCCATGGGGAGTGCTCAGAGGAGTTGTTTAACGCAATCCCGCCGTCCCCTTTCCACCTCCGCACCACTCGCACTGGGCAGGGATTGCATCCCTATACGCTGGACTTACCGCGGATGTGTACTAATCGATTCTGCAGATCTTTCCTCTACAGAACCGGTAAACTCTGGAACGCTCTCCCTGCTCATATATTTCCCCCCAAGTACAGTCTCGGGTCCTTCAAGAGGGGCGTGAATGGGCACCTGTCAGGCCGGCATGGCATTCGCAACCCCCGCATACGACGAATGTCCATGGGCGTCGTTAGACACCTTATGAGTGGCGCGGCGCCATATGTCGTGCTTTCAATTAAAAAAAAACTTAATGTGATAGTGGACCGGGAGGCGAGGCGCGCAACGCTCGTCGATATCGCCGTGCCGCACGATGGTAACCTCGTCAGTACGGAAGCAGAGAAGATAAAGTATCTGTAGCTGCAGCACGAGGTTACCAAAATGTGGCCCGTCGACTCGACGATCGTTGTGCCGATAGTCGTATATCAGGGCATGGGCTGATAGCGAAGAGCCTCGACGACCACCTTGAGAGGCTCTCGCTGAGTGGTTGGGTCAAGGGCCAGATCCAGAAGGCAGCCCTGCTCGACACTGCGCACATAGTCCGGAGGTTTCTTTCTTTGGGACCCGACCATCGGTAGCCTGGGTTCACCCCGCCGCGCGTTGGTGGAAACTCCGTTTTTTTAAGGCTAGGTTTTTAATATGTACAAAATTAGTTTTAAGCAAGTGTGTAATTAAATAATAAATATAAAAAATATAAAAAAAGATGTAAATAAATGTATCAAATAACACACTTTATGCCACTTAATTTGCAAGGGCGGGCTTATTGCCTTAGGCAATTTCCTCCAGTCAACCCGGTGGACCTACATTTTTACATGGAATCCGAACCATGGAGCAGTGGGTGAAGGTATGCACGTAAATTTTGTTCAAATCAGAATAAAAAAACTCATTGGTACACGCCGGTTGGATTCGAACCTCGGACCTCTCGCAAGAGAAGCCGACGCCCAGACCACTCAGCCACCCGCCGGTATGTATGTTGGGATATATTTTATAAAATTTTATAAAAATACTCAAAAATTAAGACCAAATAACAATAACGGTAAGTATTGTAACAGTTACTTAACATGGATGGGTGACCGCTCGAACGTTGGAGGCTGACCGTGGTTCGGATTCCCCGTAAAATTGTAGGTCCCTTCCCTTCTCACCTTACTAGGTGGTAGGGTTTATCCCGGCCGGTTTGATACAAACCGCACTGAGCGAAACGTCGGTCGAAACGGCTATGTAAATAGTTCGTGTTTTCCGTCCAGCAGGTCTATTCTTGTAAATTCTGACAGCGGAATCAGCGCTGTTGTGGCGCTGAGAGCCACTTACCAAAGTGGCTCTCAGCGCCACATCAGCGCTGATTCCGCTGTCAGAATTTACAAGAATAGACCTGCAGTTCAGTGTAGCCGGCGCGAAATGAAGGGAAGCACTGACATGGCACCTAGTTCACCAAGGTGTTATGGGCTGACATCACGGATGTTGTAGGTGATGTAGCCAAACGTGTAAGTTTCTATATATAAAAAAAAACAATTCATACATGCGACAAAATATTTGAAAATTCATGAAACAAATATCAAAGCCGGTACTGAATATTAAGATTCTGTTTACAGTATACTTTATAATATTTGAATACGACAGAAGAGGCGTCTTCATACATATCCTGATTACATTTGTCGAGTTCTTCTGTACGATACTGTGAGCAAACACACATTTTGACAAATACAAACAAAGTGTGTATGAAACAACCACACTGAAGGTGAATTGGCCATATTCGGCAAATGTTGTTTATATGAGGGAATAAAATGAATGAGTAAATTACTATTGACCCATTTATCTCTCTATTATATGGCCGCATTAGCCGCTCTATATAGATAAACCATATCCAGCAACAGGGACAATTGCATCAGCCCTCCCTTTCCCCCCTGAGCTTACGCGAAAAATGTAGGTACATACTTAAAAGGGTTTTGACATTGAAAATGTCATTTGGTTCGTTTCAGTATAGGCCCCGATTTCACGAAAAAGTGCGATCCCCTTATATCTCGGAGAGTTGTGAAGATAGGTTTTTAAAAAAAAGCTCAGAAGACGCGTATTCGTGAGAGCTGTAAGTTGAAATTAGTGTTGAAGTAAGTTTTTACAGTATTTATGTGTTATTTTGGACAATATAACATCAAATAATAAAAAAAAAATGTGACTCACACTTGGACGGTTTTTTAGGTTTCGGTATCCCGTATGGAAGCCTATTACTAAGCCTACGCCGTCTGTCTGTCTGTCTGTCCGTCCGTCTGTCCGAGGGCTGTATCTCTTGAACCGTAATATAGGTAGCCCGTTGAAATTTTCACAGAATATGTGTTATTAACTTATAATGGCGGATATAACAAAAAATAATAAAAAATAGAAAAAGTAAAAAAATCAGGGGGTTCCCATACAAGAAACGTGTTTTTTTCAATGTTTTTTTTTTGTGGTGCGGAAACCTCGGTACGCGAGTCCGACTCGCACTTGGACGGTTTCTTTATGTAAAGCAACATGTTGGCTGTCCTGACGGACCAGTGGTGCAGGCGACAGAGCCATAAACACATATCCTCGCGAAACCGCACTCAGTTACGTAGGCGTCATGCCAGCAGATTTGCGGAGATTTGCTGAGCTCAAGTTACAGAATTCGGGAAACACACTCGCCGGAGGTCAGTTCCACACCCTAGTGTTGCGACAAGAAAACCCAACATCGAAATTCGTTCATTTTATACGCTATACGTCGGTGACTGGGTCATCAAACTCTATGTATTTATTTATTACATGTATTTCCTCCCAAGTAGAGCCAAGGGGCGTGAATAGGCTCCTGTCAGGCCGGCATGGCATTCGCAGTCCCCGTGTATCACAGAATGTCCATGGGCATCGTTAGACTTGTAGGTGAAAGGAAGCCACATGTCGCGCTATCCATAAAAAAAAAATAGATTTTTTTCGTCTCAGTAGATCCGGACAACATAAGCTGTGACAGACGGATAGACAGACAGACATACACGAGAGTAATCCTATAAGGGTTCAGTTTTGTTTTCTCATTTGAGGTACGGAACCCTAAAATTAGGTACATACGTACAATTGTGTTGTACAATTGTGTACGTACAATTGTATATACATTTTATTTCCAGCAAGAGACAAGGTACCGTGTGGGGCCGGTAGGTACTTAAAAAGAATAGCCCCACTGTATCTCTTCCCGTGCATGTCGTAAAAGGCGACTAAGGGATACGGACAAGATGCCGTGCTAAAGGGCGACAGGTAGCCACCTTTCACCTTCGCATGGTCCTTCCACCGAGTCATGCAGCGGGTGGGTTTTCGTGCCTTCTTGCTGTTTGATAGTTATCTTGTCCGAATACTTTGCTAAGCGCGGTGGTCGGTATTGTGCTGTAATTTAACAGAGTTCTTGCAGCACAACACCGATTACTCTGAATTTCCAGAATACAGCGTGTGGTATGTATGTATGTATGCATGTATGAAAGAGACAAATTTGATGATAATACAGGACACTCGATGTACTCGTAGGCAACGAAAACTAATAGTGTCTATTTATATTTGTCATTGGAAAATTTTATCATCAAATTGAACTTGAAAAGCGTTCAAAATGTTCATTCACCTCTGTGTTGCTCTGTTATCTAATCTATCGTGAAAGAAGCAAGATCTAACTCAACAAACGAAGTACCTACTTATATAACAAGTATTAGAGATTTCACAACATCTGTATCGTTTCACAACGCCTGTTTCAGTTCGTACGTTCTCGCCGGAGAGGACACACTAATAGTAGGAGAAAATTAAAATACTTAAACTACAAATTTAAAAGTTTTTAAATAAAATCAGTTATGGAGAAGGTGGATAGTTTTGGTGATAAAAAGGACACACAAGTGGTTTCTTTTGAAGATGCTCTCAATATTGTCGGTATGTAGTTTTTTGGTTTACATTGCATTATAGCTTTTTAATATACCAGCTTTTACACATGACTGTATGGAGATGCATTTTTTTTTTAAATTTTGATTAATTTAAGTTGTATTTGTTTTTTTTATATTTTTTTATCGGAAGCACGACATATGGCGCGCGCCAGACTAACGCAGAGGTGTAGTCCGACGGCGCCCACGGGCATTCGGATATTTACGGGGGCTGCGAATACCATGTCGGCCGGCTAGGTGCACCTTCACTTTATGTTTGAAGGACCCCAGACTGCACATTAGAGGAAAGGATGCAGGTGGGAGTGCATTCCACATGTTGGCAACCCGGTAAATAAAGGATTCACAGGATAGATTTTTCCAAAGTGGGGGAATATCGACAAGGTGTGGATGCATTCCAACCTGTAGCGCGTTGAACGATGGTGGAATGGGGATGGAGGGATCGCATCGTGCAGCTCCTTGGGACACTCTCCGTGGTACAGGCGATAGAACACACACAAAGATCCAACGTCCCTGCGGAGTTGTAAGGTGTCTAAGTTCCGGGATACCTAGGGGTTGTCAACGAGGCGGACAGCGCGACGCTGAATCGAGTCTAAGGAGCCAAGCAGGTATTTTGCGGATCCGTCCCACAGATGCGAACAGTACTCCACGCATGAGCGAATCGGCGCTTTATAAAGCAGCAGTTCTTGGCTCGGGGTAAAGTACTGACGCACCTTGTTGAGGACACGCAGCTTTGTTGAGGCTACCTTAGCCTTTTCCTCGATGTGGCGTCCAAAATTAAGGTCGCGAGTTAGTTCTACCCCGAGAATCCCAATGTGCTCCTCGACCTAGAGACTAGTTCCTTGGAAGGTGGGGGCTGCAGTGAACGGTGTCCGCTTCGCGCTGAATACACACGCCTAGGTTTTACTTGCGTATTTATTCTTTTTATATTTATTGTTTATTATTATATTGTATTTAAATTTGTTGTGTGTGCAATGGGTCAAGTGCCTGAATGAATAAATGATTTAATTTGATTTGATTTTGATAAGTATAGATTTTATTTGTGCCACGTGAGTGAGGGCCCAAGACAAGATGCCGCGCTAAACATCTCCATCGCTTAGTCTTAATTATAGGAATTAGCAATACAATACAATTGTATAATCAAAAGCGAGGGGTCGTCGGCGCGGTCTTGGCTTGGACCCTCAAGGTCCGAAGTTCGATTGCAGCAAACATACAATACTGAGTTTTTTTTCAACGGAAAAATTTACGTGCATACCTCCACACCTGTGTTCACCTGCCAATAAACTGAAACTTGTTCCTCTCACTCGCAGGTACGGGCAAGTACAACACAGCACTGCAGGTGGTCAGCGGTCTGCTCTTGATGGGGATGGCCATGGAGATGTTTGACTTCAGCTTCATAGTGACCGCCAGCACCTGTGACCTCCAGCTGACAATGCAGCAGCAGGGAATTCTCTTATCTTTGCCTTTCATGTGTGAGCACATTCTTTTATGATACCTGGCATGGTTGGTAATCATCCACTACATTCCCTCATGTTTACCTTTCATGTGTGAGCACATTCTTTTATGAGACCTGGCATGGCTGGCAATGATTCACTACAGTCTCTCATCTTTGCCTTTCATGTGTGAGCACATTCTTTTATGAGACCTGGCATGGTTGGCAATCACCTACTACATTCTCTCATCTTTGCCTTCATGTGTGAGCACATTTTTTTATGAGAACTGGCATGGTCGAAAATCCAATTGACGCGGTTCATCCATAGGTACATCTTAAGCCCACAAATCTGCTCGTAGGGCATATCACCACGTGAATAGACAATTCTATCTACTCCTGTCACCTCACCGCGGTTCCGGCCTCATCCCCCTCCATGGTTCCGCGAGGACAGGCGAATTTGAGTCTTCCGACTGCACCACTATTGGTGCTTCTGCGCAACCACCAATGTTAGGTTTCATAAAAATTAACAGATTTCGTGCCTCACACGACTATCGAGCACATTGGAAACAGCTCTCATGAATACGCGTCTTTTGTCTTTTGCCTTTTTTGAATATCATATCTTTACAACTCTCCGAGATATAAGGGGATGGCACTTTTTCGTGAAATCGGAGCCTACACTGGAGCGAACGAAAAGACATTTCCAATGTCAAAACCATAAAAAACATTGTCACTTTATTTTTAGCAATAATCTGCTCATCGTTCCTCTGGGGATACCTCTCGGACACGCGCGGGCGCCGGATGGTGCTGATGTGGTCCATGTACACCGGCTTCGTCCTGTCGACCCTCAGCAGCCTCTCGCCCAACTGGATAGTGCTGGGCGTCTTCAGGTTCATCAGTGTTTGCTTGTGAGCTCTCCTTTCCATTTTAGGTTATCGTATCCCGTACGGAAGCCTATTACTAAGCCTCCGTCGTCCGTTCGTCTGTCCGAGGGCTGTATCTCTTGAACCGTAATAGGTAGCCCGTTGAAATTTTCACAGAATATGACATGTGTTACTATGGCGGATATAACAACAAATAAGAAAAATAAGAAAATTAAAAAAATCAAGGGGGGCTCCCATACAACAAACGTCCGAAAAATCAATTAGTCACACTATTGAATAATAGATGGCGCCACAGGCTTTTATACATTGCATTGTTGAAAGACAAAAGATAGGCGGATAGTAGCGGATAGTACAGAATACCTACAACATCCGTGATGTCAGCCCATAACACCGGGTGAACTTGGTGCCACATCAGTG
This sequence comes from Nematopogon swammerdamellus, assembly GCA_946902875.1. Taxonomy (NCBI): domain Eukaryota; kingdom Metazoa; phylum Arthropoda; class Insecta; order Lepidoptera; family Adelidae; genus Nematopogon; species Nematopogon swammerdamellus. Next base: position 20,563,511 of record OX336345.1, read on the forward strand.
CTTCCCTTCGGTCGTGCCGGCTACACTGAACTGGACGGAAAACACAAACTATAGCCGTTTCGACCGACCTTTCATTCAGTGCGGTGGTACCAAACCGGGCGGGACAAACCCTACCACCTAGTAATATAAGAACGGAGTCATATCCCTTAGTCGCCTTTTACGACATACACGGGGAGAGATGCAGTGTGGCTATTCTTTTAAAGTACCGGCCCCACACGGTACAAATTTCTCCACTCACGATTCAAATCACCTTTGGAAGGTTCAAACCGGTAAAATATTCCATGTACAGTATAGCCGACACGACCAATAAGACGCACTGATGTGGCACCTAGCTCGCCAAGGCTGGTAAAAAGGTATTCCTTCTTGGGGAGTTTTTTCAATATGAGCCGGCACTACAAAATGGTAGCCTCATAGACGTAAGGGAAGGGACCTGCAGTTTTACGTGGAACATGAACCACGGTGAGCCTCAACGGTCGCACGCATCCAAAGTCCAATACCATGACACGAAGACAGTGGAGTTTACTAATTCAAATGAAAAGAAAGTCATCGACTGGTGGAGCAGGTGATAAGCCTATACTAGACTGGACTAGGGGAGAGAACAGTTGAGGCCGATATGCGGCTATCTTTTGTATATCCAGTACGATGGTATCAACCCAGTCAGAATTTGAGCCTATACCACCTAATAAGGGGCGAGCGAAGGGAAGGGACCTACAGTTTTACACAGCTTCCAAACGGAGAAGCAGTTATGGTATGCGCGTACATTGTTCCGTCAGAAAAAAATCATTCGCGCATTTCGGCCGAAATCGAACCTCGGACCATGAGCTCAAGAGGCCAAACCAAGACCGCGCCGACCAAAATTTACCGCGGTAAATGTAAAACGTGTATTTAAGCATAAACGTATGTAAGTATTACATGTATGTAATTGGGTACTTACTAAAATATACGCAAATATTAAATGTATGCGATTGTGTACTAAAATGTACGAAAGTACTAAAATGTACATATACATATTATGTAAGTCCTAAAACAGTGTTGTGGCAGGCCTCACACACTCTATGTACTTGCGCGCGCTAACTACCTACCGCCCAGCGGGGCGCCGCCGCGCCGCCGCCGGCGCCGCGCCGGCGGCGGTCTAATTCAGTGGCAATTCGTCAGCCGCGCGAAGCATACCTACACGCCCGCCCACGCAACTGCGCGCAGATGCAAAGCAATAACCACTTTACACACGATCGTTTAGGTACATTTTCGCACGCAGCGATTGGCGACGTGAAATAGTAGGCTATTAAAGCCGAAGGTATTGAACTTTTTCTATGGAGTGATTTATCTGTACGAAGTAACTATTAAGTAATCTGTGGTTGTCCCCAGCTCATGCGCAGCGAACGCCGCGACCTACACCCTACTGGGCGAATGTTGTCCGGCCGCAGTGCGCAGTCGCCAGATGCTGTTCGCGACTATACCGCTCATGTTTACACAAGGATTCACTGGACGTTAGTCTAACTTATACAGGGTGTTCGGCACATGAACCGACAGAATTTTTTTGTAGGTAAGTGGGGTCATTTGCAAGGTTTTGACCTATGACACCTATTGTCAGTTGTCACGTGGTATCGAGATGCGATTTTTTTTCTTTATTTTTGAAAATTACCAAAATCTCAGCTACAAACCCTTGTAACCTTTTTGTTTATGATTGTATCAGAACGAAATAAGTTTACGAAATTAGTTTACCCTAGTTTACGCCCTTTCCAACGGTATGTCACATGTCATACAAATAATTCACTATGTGGTCAAAATTAGGCACACAGACGGATCAGAACGACAACGCGGGCACTAATCGGAGGTCGCTTCCCGTATTGAGAGCGTTTTCCGGAGCATTTTCAAATTTAGAACATGTACCGGTCGCGCGGGAACTTTTGCAAATTATCCCTAATTTGATCGTTCTGTTCTGTCTCTGTGCCTAATTTTGGTCACATTGTGAATGTTTGTATGACATGTGGTATACCGTTGGAAAGGGCGTAAACTAGCGAACTTTTTAAAGGAAAATGAAGCTCTCAATTGCTGTCAGTTTGTTTTTAAATGAATTAAGAAATTATGATTTTGTCATATTTTTACTCGTCTTCGGGACTTTGGGAGGTCATAAGTCCTTTTCATGGTATTGACTTCATTAAATGATATTTTTTCTAGAAGAAGGATACATCGTAAAATCCAATAAATTTTATTTCGTTCTGATACAATCATATACAAAAAAGTTACAAAGGTTTGTAGGTGAGATTTTGGTAATTTTCAAAAATAAAGAAAAAAAAATCGTATCTCGATACCACGTGACAACTGACAAAAGGTGTCATAGGTCAAAACCTTGCAAATGACCCCACTTACCTACAAAAAAATTCTGTCGGTTCTTGTACCGAACATCCTGTATATAACTTTAGTAAAAATTTAAGGGTTGAAACAGTTTTTACACTATTTTAAAAAACAATTATGAACCGTTTTTAGGTTTCCGTACCCCGTACGGAAGCCTATGCTAAGCCTACGCCTTTCGTCTGTCCGTCCGAGGGCGGACTTTGAACCGTAACCATCTTGTGAACCGTAATAGGTAGCCGGTTGATTTTTTTACAGAATACTGTGTTATTATGGCGGGTATACTAACAAATAATAATAATAAAAATTAAGGGTGACAAGAAATATATTTTTTCAACGTTTTTTTTTATCTATCGTAAAAACCATTACCTATATATCTATGCATTTATAAGCGTCAATCTTGGTGTGATTTGATTTGATTACATATATTGCAAATTGTTACCGTGAGTAAGCTGTTGTGTTTAAAAAAATAATATATTGCGAACTCTAAAGTAAAACAACAAATAATAAAAACTGAACAATTGCGTGGTGATAAGTACGGTGGTACCAACCCAGTGGGCTACAATTTGAGCCTACCACCTATTAAGGGGCAAGGGCAGGGAACAGTTTTAGATCGGTTCCGAACGGTGAAGCAGCAGGTGTATAGGTGTGTAGGTATGCACGTAAATTTTTTCGTCAGAAAAAACTCATTGGTACACGCCGACCGAATTCGAACCTCGCACCTCTCGCATATGAGAAGCCGATGCCCAAACCACTCGGCCACCCGCTGCTTACCCCGATTGTCGGGATACAGCGTGTGGCTCCTTGGCGTGTGGCATGTATGTACATATGTATTCTAACTAGATATCGATGATTAACTAGTACCGTGTGGGGTCGGTACTTAAAAAGAATATCCCCACTGTATCTCTCCCCATGCATGTCGTAAAAGGCGACTAAGGGATAAGGACAAGATGCCGTGCTAAAGGGCGACAGGCTCGCCACCTCTCACCTTGGCACGGTACTTCCACCGAGTCATGCAGCAGGTGGGTCTTCGAGCCTTACTTGCTGCTTGATCGATTTAATCTTGTTCGAAGACTGTGCGAAACGTGGTGGTCGGTGTTGTGCTGTAATTGACCAGAGTACTTGCAGCACAACACCGATTACTCTGCTTACCCCGATTATCGGGATTCAGCGTGTGTGATATGTATATGTATGTATATCGATGATTCTAACTAATATTGCCTATATATTTCCAGTGCTGGCATACCCGGTGTTCGGACTGGACTTCTCACACGACCTCCCCTGGCTCGGCATCGCTTTCCGACCGTGGAGGTTACTAGTGATCATCACCGCACTACCGTGCGGACTTGGCGCACTCTGCCTGCACTTTTTCTACGAAAGCCCTAAGTTTCTAGCCGCCAGCGGGAGGAACGAGGAAGCAGTCGAAGTGCTGAGCAAGATATACAGTATCAATAAAGGCGTTCCCCCGGATCAGTTTCCGGTAAGCTTTTTTTAACAAGCGACGCAAAAGAGGCGCGTTATAACTTTGACGCTTCCGTCTGTCTGTCTGTCTGTTGCATCGTAGCTCCCAAACGGATCGACCGATTTGGATGCGGTTTTGTTTATTAGAAAGCTGGTTTAATCGGGATGGTTCTTAGCTATATTTGTAAGTAATTAAGTAAACAAACAAATAGCTATCTTAAAAAGTGGACCGATTTGCATGCGTTTTTTTTAAAAAGCTTGTGAGGCCGGTACTTTAAAATAATAGCCCCACTGCATCTCTCCCCGTGTATGTCGTAAAAGGCGACTAAGGGATATGACTTCCTTTTTATATTACTAGGTGGTAGGGTTTAACCCACCCGGATTGGTACCACCGCACTGAATGAAAGGTCGGTCGAAACGGCTATGTACATGGTTTGAGTCTTCCGTCCAGTTCAGTATATCCGGCACGACCGAAGGGAAGCACTGATGTGGCACCAAGTTCACCCGGTGTTATGGGCTGACATCACGGATGTTGTAGGTGATGTAGCCAACCGTGTCAGTTACCATAAAAAAAAATATTATGTCATTTGAGGACAGATCTGCCCTCATGAGGTAGTGTGACACGTACGGCGTATCCAAGCTACTAGTCTCGATACCTCGCGGCTGACATCACGGATGTTGTAGGTGATGTAGCCAACCGTGTCAGTTTACATAAAAAAAACTTAAATTACAAATTAAAAAAAAACCGGTCCGGTCAGTAAATAAAACATAAAAACTCAGTGCCGCGCGGGTATTTACTTTGCGGTTCCCCGACTCCTTTAAGGAAATTATGTTTAACTTTTTAAGGGTCCGGCCGCTTTTTTTTAATTTGTAATTTTGACTTCATCTTCTTAACCTTTCGTTTGTCGTCCTTTGCTTTGCACCCAAAATATTTTACCCCAATAAACAGGCGCCTTATAGTATAGAAGGAAACTTTAAATTTCCAGGTTAAATCTATAAGTCTGGACGAGTCGACGGCGAAGAAGTACGAGAATCAATCTTTACTAAGCTCCATGTGGGAGCAGACGGTGCCCCTCTTCCGTCCGCCCATGCTCGTGACCACCGTTAAGCTGTACTTCTTACTTAGTGTTATTTACATGACGTAAGTATCAACATACTGGCTGTTAACGCGGCTTTGCTACGCGGCAAAATATCCTATAACCATCCATAGATGTGTGTGAAAACCTGAGTAGATTGAGTAGTTCTCGACTTATATATAAGCGAATGTGCCCGCGGCTCCGCCCGCTCTCATATTTGACTTCTCTGCTAATCTCATAAGCCATTTAGCGTAATAGTAAGTAGCCTATAGTTGATGGGAAGAATCAAGCTATCCGTAGAATTTGTTTTTATTAAATTCGCTCCAGTGGTTCTCGAGTTATAAGCGGACAGACAGACATACAGACAGACAGACAGAAAGCAGACGTTGGATTTTATTAAAGGTAATAAATAATATAATAAGGACGGTGATGATCGTCCTGTCGTCGGTCCGTCAGAGGAGAGGAGGTCAAAGTTCCATTGAATCAAAACTGAATGAATCGTCGGTCGAAACGGCTATGTAAATAGTTCGTGTTTTCCGTCCAGTTCAGTGTAGCCGACATGAAATGAAGGGAAGCACTGACACGGCACCTAGTGCACCCGGTGTTATGGGCTGACATCACGGATGTTGTAGGTGGTGTAACCAACCGTGTCAGTTTCCATAAAAAAAAAAACAATTCCCTCCTTAGGTCGGTTCTTGTACTGCTTGCAGAAACAATAGTTTCTGCATATGGTTTCCACGTATCTTCACGTCTCTCTTCTCGAACTTGCAAGCGGCGGCCGGAGACGAGAGTCATACGCTCTGCAGCCTTCTGAGTGCCAGCTCCGTTGCAGCCGATAACCGAACTGACGAGGTACTGTCATCGTTCTCATTACCTACGTCTGTTTATACTTCGTCATCATCATCCCTTTGAAGTCCCAATTTTTTTATTTTTTTTTAATATAATCAGGTATGGGTGGCTTAGTCAGAAGGGCCAAAGCACATGCTCCGACCAGCCAATATCACTTCCGAGAAGGTAGGTGCCATACCGGAGACTTCCCTGAATTGCCGGCTATACTGGACTAGAGGAGAACACAGCCGAGGCTGCTATGCGGCCATCTTACATTCCGTACGGTGGAATCAACCCAGTCGGCTACAATTTGAGCCTACCACCTACATAGTAAGGGTCAAGGGAAGGGACCTACATTTTTACACCGGTTCCGAACGGCGAAGCAGCAGGTGTAGATGTGCACGTAATTTTTTTCCTCAGAAAAAAAATATTGGTACACGCCGACCGCATCCGAACCTCGGACCTATCGCATGACAAGTCGATGCCCAAACGACTCGGGTATCCGCCTCTTAAATCCTGGGCGTGGGACTTCCTTGTTCCCATATGTCGTACGTCCCGTGGTGACTATAATCATGCTGAGGCCTAGGAGGTGTTTCATCCGAAAAGGGCATTCCACTATTTATGTTTTCAAGTGAAGTTTCTCTGAGCATAGACTCTGTACTCTATATCAAAATATTTTTCAATTATTTAAAAATTTAATAATTAACTATAATTTTTTTTATGTATTCTTTAAATAACACACTTCATCCACTAAAGCTTTTAAGTATACTCTGTTATTAATTATATTCATTTTTAATTAAGTTTCCGGATTAACAGTAGGTTTAAAGACTTACATAAGTCGACGTTTCGCCCGCTACGTCACGGGCATCATCAGAAACTGCGGGAGTTCCTGGAGTTCGTGCGGGAGTTTGACGTCTGGTACAACGGACACCAGACGTCGGGTCCAGGAACTCCCGCAGTTTCTGATGAAGCCCGTGACGTAGCGGGCGAAACGTCGACTTATGTAAGTCTTTAAACCTACTGTTAATCTGGAAACTTAAAAATGAATACACTTCATCCAATCCAAGTTCTGACCGCACTCAGGTGTGCTTATGATCACGGACGGACAGTCGAGCGAACGCACCACTGAGCTACCGAGGTTGCCAAAACAGTAGTAACAACAGTTGTTACTACTGTTTTAGCAACCTCTACATCAGTTACTGATATCTCCATATCTGTTTTATTTTCAGTTCCAACCAGAGCTCTGCGTCGACAATATGGAAGACAACGCCATATGGGCGGTGGTCTTTCAGTCTGGAGCCATGACGATCCTCAGTGCCTTCGTCGCTCAGCTCTACGCCAGGAAGAAAGCAGTTATCATGAGCTGTCTCGTTCTACCCTGTATCAGCGCTGTCTGCGTCCCGCTCATGCCTGACCCCGTATCCGGGGTCCTCGTGTTCTTCGTCTTCACGGCTACTGCTCTTAGCTCAGGCATCGTGTCTTCGTATTTTGTTGAGCTCTACCCTACATCATACAGGTTAGTATTTTTGCAAACACGGCTTTGCATGAACCGAATTTCATGTGTTTTAATTTTTGCCAGGAAGGTCGGAATGAATATATAAAGTAAAGTTTGTAAAAATAATTGATTTTTTTCAGGTTTTCTATTTTTTATTATTTGTTGTTATATCCGCCATAATAAAACATATTATGTGAAAATTTCAACCGGCTACCTATTACGCTTCAAGAGATACGGCCATCGAACGGACGGATGGACGGACAGACAGATAGACAGACAGACAGACTGCGTAGGCTTAGTAATAGGCTACTACGGAATACGCAAACCTAAAAATACTCATAACTATAAAAATACACTAACTATAGTTTTATTGATTCTTTAATACCAAATGTCTAATGATTTTGTTTCAGAGGAATGGTGGCGTGCCTCGGCGTGATGGTGGGAAGACTGAGCGCCTTTTTCGGCATCAACATAGTGGGCGTGGTCATTTTCACACACTGCCAAGTGACCTTCTATGCTTGGTCCGTTTTGCTATTCGGTAAGCCGGTACTCCATAATGTCACATTATGTAACACAGTGTAACACGATGTAACATTATGTCTCACTATGTAACATAATGTAGCCTATTATGTTCGTTTAGGCTTTTACCACTGTTACACATTGTCGTAATGCTTTCGGGTACGCGGTATATGACTTAAAGCGAATCACATTCGTCGACGTTTCGTCCCTCGCTCCGGGGACATCGTCAGGACTCGCGGACTGCGACGACTTGGAGGACACCCAACACGTCGCCCTGTCCCCAGAGCGAGGGACGAAACGTCGACGAATGTGAGTCACTTTCTGTCGCATACTGCGTAACCGAAAACATTACGATAATAATGTAACCTAATGTAACATAATGTAACTATTGTTTCCCTGTGGGATACACAGCCACAACGGATCTCCGTGTGCAACGGCTCTGACACGCCTGTGATGCCTCTTCCTCTAATGATACTCGAGTTTTGAAAATAATATTGTCAACCTCAAAATCGTTTAATGTACCAATACTTTTCGAAATCAAGTGTAACCTATGTATGTATGTGTATATATACAGGGTGTCCCCGGACAGGTGTAGTTCCTGTCTTGTAACAAAAGCACTGGTGAATTTTTTTTTAATAGGTATGTGCTTTCATTAAAATTTTAGGATTTCCTAACAACCTAAATATGCTACCAATACAGTGTGTGGGCGCCTTTAGACCGCGGGACTGTGTAACGCAAAGCTGAATGGCGCGGGTCGGGGCGCGAGCGGTACGCGGGCGGGGCGGGCTATCTGTTTGCGTTCACTCGCGTCGCGTCCCGTCCGTATTCCCGCTGCCCGCTGCCCCGCGCCCCGCGCGCGCCCGATTAGAGCACTAAAACATTACACTACATGAATAACTTTAATAATAAAAACGGTTGAGAACCAAATAAAGGTACGGTTGCGGGATTGCGCATGAGAAGCCGATGCTCAAACCACTCGGCCACCCGCCGCTCTTTTTAAATAGGTACGAATTTCACGCGAGCGAAGCCGCAGCAACAGCTAGTAATGTATATAATTATTGTTACTCACTTCTTGTGTCTTGTTTTATTGTTGCGCTCAAAGCTAACTGAAAAACCTATACAAAATATAATGTTCTCATAATATATTCTGGTCTTGTTACAGGCAGCATCGCAGTGGCTTACCACCTCCCGCCAGATAAACCCAACATTTCGAAGTAAATGCGAATATATTTAGAACTAAATGTTTCTTTAAAATCTTGGATGTATACTCAAACATTAAGTAGTTAGTAAGTTGACAGACTGTAATAATGTTCAGTTATACATATGTATATGATAGGTACTATTGTTTCATACTTTTGTACATAATGAGTAGATAACATTTAAGAGTAATTCGAAAACGAATGAAATTTTTCAACTTTGATATTATAATGGTTTTAAGTTTACACTGTTATTCTATTATACGATTTTAAAATTAGGATAATAATTTGAATTTTTTTACGGAGAATGTGACTTACCTAAGTAAATCGTTTTAACATCGACATTAAGTAAGTCACATCCACTGTTAATCCGTAAACAATTTAAAATGTGTATCTATACATAAATAAAAATTTAATGCTCTTCGTTGGTAAGTGCAGCACTTGAGAACGGCTGGACCGATTTGGTTATTTTTTTTAAGTTCGTAATATAAATAAGGTTTTAAGGGAGTTTGAGCTGTGAGTAAAAAGTCACTCGAAGCGAAGCCGCGGAAAAAGCTAGTGCCTATATAATAAAAACCGGCCAAGTGCGAGTCGAACTCGCGCACCGAGGGTTCCGTATCGCCATGTCATGGTCACCGCCACTCACGCCATCTATGGCGTGTTTATGAAATGCTTAATATTAGTTAAAATTCATGATTAGTTAAAATGCTTAATAGTCTTTTCGGTAGATGGCGCGCCCGCATACACTTTTTATTTTCTTCTATGGGAACCCCGTGATTTTTTTTTTCTTATTTTTATTATTTGTTGTTATGTTGGCTATACTTAATAATAATAAGACATATTATGTGAAAATTTCAACTGGCTACCTATTACCGTTCATGAGATACAGCAATCGGACAGACACAGACAGACAGACAGACAGACAGACAGGCGGCGTAGGCTTAGTAATAGGGTCCCGTACCGGATACGGAACCCTAATAACTTTTCTGTGGAAACACTTGGCGTGTGGCCACCCGACACAAGGACCTTCGGAAACGACCTAGGAGTCGAAAATGACCTAAGCTCCTTATCGATAAGTCTGGTGGTCGACGCGCGAAGTCTTTCTTCTTTCAGCGAATAGGGTTAGATTTAAAGGGGCAACGCTGCCAGCGTATTGGGCACTGTGGCGGAGTCGGCTGAGTTGGACGAAATATTTTACTTACAGTAAGAGTTTATGTAATTGTTTAGTTATTTATTAGGTTAATTTTATTTAATTCGTTTTACTCATTATGTAACTTGTTTTACTATTCCATATATACAGAGTGTTAAAACGGCGAGTACATAAATTTTTCGCCAGCGCAATCCTCATTTTTTTCCTAGACAAAAAAGCAAATAAAGTTTTTCTCTAAGTGTCTAGTTTTCGAGATATGAATTTTTGAAATGTATGTTTTCGTCTAGTGTAATTTAACGCGTTGTTGCCGCTTCGCACCCTCCGCCTGCCGACCTCCAGTCCTCCACTCACAAAGCTTACCCCCGCCCCTCTCGCCAACACCTCCGTCCGAGGCGCTCACGTCTCATCCGCTCTTCCCCCCTCCGCGCCGCCCTATTGTCATTAGATCATTTTTACACTAAAATAATCAATTAGTTTGTATGAAAATTTTACTTCTTATTTAAAGGGAATTCAGAAAAAAATTATTTGACTTTTTTGTTACTCTTGATCCCAATAATCATTTCCTAAATTTAATGTACTCGCCGTTTTTACACTCTGTTTATAACTAATCGTCAACAAAAATAGCAGTCACATTGGCTGGTTTTAAATATATTTTTTTCTATTACCTTCAAAGACCGTTGTTATTTAACATTGGATCGACTTTGTAAGAAAAAAAAAATATCGAGAATAAATAATTTTTCACATTTTTACGACTGAGCAAATCATTATAACAACAAAACGTAAAATGCTCTGCTCAAGTTTAGAGAACACGATATGCCACAACATCAACGTTCTTTCATTGACTTGTTCTTTTCGAACCGTATTCCGATTTCGAAATTCGAAATTTGAGCCACGTATTTCTTGCATCGTGATTATCTTTTCGTATTAACAAAATTAGCCTGAATGGGTGCACCTAACACGCTATTCAACGAAATGCATTTACATAACTAACGAAAGCTCATTTTTTGAATCGAAAGAATAATGTAAGTATATAAAGCGGAGTGCGCGCAAAGGAATTCTGATTTTGAAATTGAAATCATATTACGAAAATGTACGAAGGAAATGAAGGTTACCTACCTGAGTAAGAACACACATATACCTAGAACAATTTAGAAGAGAAAATTGTTCGTCTCTTTACCTCTTTATTTCTGTCTTCTATAAGATGGTTTAGTAGATATTATTTTAGACCGAGCAAAGGAGACGGGCTGCACCGAGAAATTTCTACATGGTAATTCAAGAGCTATCCACACTGAGTCCTACTCGCACTTGGCCGGTTTTTTTAACCCCCGACCTTGGAGAAACCCCCGACGCAAAAATAATGGTGTTATAAGTTTAACGTGTGTGTATATGTGTGTAAATGGGTGTGTCTGACTGTGGCATCGTAGCTCCCAAACGGATGGACCGATTTGGATACAGTTTTTTAAATTAGAAAACTGGTTTAATGTGGATGGTTTTTAGCTATGTTTGTAATAAAGTAATCAAAAATTGTATTATCTTAAAAAGTGGACCGATTTGCATTCGGTTAAAAAAAAACTTGAAATATTATTACAAATAAAAAAAAAACCCGATTTCCGTTTACTTACTTTTATATTTACTTACGTACTTTCCGTAAACGGAAATTATTTTTGACCTTTTATGGGTCGGGGGTTTTTAATTTTTTTTAATTTAACCTTTTTAAGTAAAGCTAAATCATCCGTCTAAATTCTCTCTCTCTCTCTCTCTCTCTCTCTCTCTCTCTCTCTCTCTCTCTATCTCTCTCTCTCTCTCTCTGTCTTCTAATTAACTGTTTTAATGTCGGGTGTCTAGCTAGAGCGCCGTACTTCTGCTAAAATTTCCGAAAGAAAAGGGTGACTCCGAGTTCACAGTTTGACCGACTTCGGTACGGTCTATTACTCCAAAACGCAAAGTTTTGACATCTAGAACAGCAGCATTCTTTAAGCGAACTCTTCCCAATTTCCGGATATCAACGGCGAACAAATTCCGAAACAGACGCGCTTTGTCTACTGGTACACGGGCTAGGAGGGCATAGGGACAAAAGTGCGTTCTCGAATTTCCAACCAAAAACTTTCCCTTTCAACGCGCCGCCGCGGCGGGCGTCGCGTCGCGCGCTCCGCTTTCAAAGCGCAAAGAATTCCAGAATAAATTATTGCGTCTAATATAAGCCGCTTTGTGTACAAAATATTTTGACACTGCTCGCGGGCTCCGTGATATTTGGCAATTTACTCGGATGAAGCATTTTATCTTCAGTATTATGCCATTCATTTTTGTGATGTACAACTGAACAACTGAGCGCCTAAAAACCAATGAACGATCTTTACATTTGGAATTAGGTGTTATTGTGAGGAATCCGTAAAACTCAACATTTTTTTTTTCATTTTCTTTTTTTTATGGAAACTGGGACGCTTGGTCACATCACCTACAACATCCGTGATGTCAGATCATAACACCGGATGAACTAGGTGCCATGTCAGTGCTTCCCTTCATTTCATGTCGGCTACACTGAACTGGACGGAAAAACCGACGTTTCATTCAGTGCGGTGGTACCAACCCGGCCGGGATAAACCTACCACCTAGTAAGGTGAGAAGGGAAGGGACCTACAGTTTAACGTCGAATCCGAACCACGGACAGCATCCAACAATCGAGCGGTCATCCATCCAAGAACTGACCGCGCTCAGCGACCGCTCCACTGAGCTACCGAGGCTGACAAACCTTGACAACCTGACTACCTTTTAGTACATGAAGATAACACATTTCGGTATTTCCGAAATGTTTTATTCTACTAATGATTATAGCAAAAAATCTGTAACGCCCTAACGTCTCTATCTATTTTGAGAACTTATAATATATTTGTATTTCTTATATATAACGAGCCCTTTTCATTGATAGGTCGTCACATGATGAACTTGAATTTTTTTCAATTTTCTAATTTGTCCCCCAAAATTGACCCCTAAAATTTATTCCCAAAATATAAGTTCGTTCATTTACTATATACGTCCGTGATTGGGTCATCAAACTCTGCGTATTACCAAATTTAATATTTGTTTCGTCTCAGTAGATTCGGAGAAAATGAGCTGTGACAGACGGAGAGACAGACAAACAGACACGAGAGTGATCCTATAATGGTTCCGTTTTTTCATCTTTTTTAAGGTACGGAACCCTAAAAAACAAATAGAGAAGTGGTTATGATGTTAAACTTGTCACACGTGTAACCCTTAAGTGTGACAAGTTACGTGTGAAAAATAGTTAATTTGTGAATTATTTTGCATGAGAGCTTATATATTTTTTTTTCTAGAAGTTGGAACCTTTCTAGATCTACTAATGTCAAAGTTCGATAGATCTCCAAAAAAAAATAATATTACAACAATAATAATTAGACTTCAGATCGACGGATTAAAATGTCCACATTATTGTTGTCTTCAAAAAACGGTAACAGTCAAATTTTAGGGTTTTTGTTTATTGAAAGAGTGACATATGGCGCTTAGCCACCCTTAAAGTGTCTAACGACACCCGTGAGCATCGTCGTATGGGGGTTGCGAATGCCATGCCGGCGTGACAGGTGCCCCTTCACGCCCCTCTTAAAGGACCCGCGACTGTACTTGCGTGTAGAGATGCAATCCCTGCCCAGTGCGCGTGCGTGCGGAGGTGAAAATGTAAAAATTAAATGTAAATTTTAATAACCTTTTTCCTAGCTGACGTCAAGGTGGATCGAAGAAAAGGTCGACGTTATACTAAATACCTCGAAACGAAAAGGCCACTGAAGAGGAATTCCTTTGCGAAGTTAAAAACTTTTCGGTTTTATAAAATGTTATAGAAGAAGAAGGACCACTCGTTACGGACTTGGCGGAGAGGAGGTATCGTCGGCCCGCGGCCCGAGGCGCCAAATCGTCTTTGTCATGCAAATCTCATTCATTACCTGTCCACATTCCGACTTCGGAATATATCTTGGGAATTTCAGCTGCCACTGACGCAGAAGAGTTTAGATAGAAGATGTATAGGGGCCATCCGTATATTACGTCATTTCAAATTAAGGGGGGGGGGGGGGGGGGGGGGGGGTCATCTGGTCTCCGGATGACGGTGATATGACGAAGTACCCCCTATTTCGTCATATCACCGTCTTTCGGAGACCAGATGTTATTATGTGGCTAGTCACTAAGTACTTGTAAAAATATGTCTAAAAAATACCCTGCAAAGTTTCTTGTCGGTTCTTCTTCGTGGGTGTAATCGAACCGGATAGAACAAATTATGACAAGTTCGAGAGCAGCCTAACTGCCATAATATGAATGATCAATAAACAATACAATACAAAGATACCCGGGGGGGGGGGGGGGGGGGGGGCAATAATGACGTAATATACGGATGGCCCTTAACTTAAATAAATTAAATTAAATTAGGAGGAGGGGGGGGGGGGGGGGGTATCTAGTCTCCGGATGATGGTGATATGAGGATAGGAGGAGGGGGGGGGGGGGGGGGGGGGGGGGGGGGCTTGTCAAAATTGACGTTATTGTTTCAAATAAGGACGACCCCAAAATGTTACATAACCTTCTGTGCTCGCGACTTCGTTCGCGTAGACTACAGTTTATGCTCGTTGGAGCTATTTAACGCGATCCCGCCGACCCCTTTCCAACTCCGCAAAACGCGCACTGGGCAGGGATTGCATCATTATACGCTGGACTCACCACGGATGCGTGCCAATCGATTCTGCAGAGCGTTCCTCCACAGAACTGGTAAACTCTGGAAAGCTCCCTTTGCCCACATATTTGCCCCCAAGCGAGCCCCCAAGTATAGTCTCGGGTCCTTCAAGAGAGGCGTGAATAGGCACCTGTCAGGCCGGCATGACATTCGCAACCGTACGACCGAATGTCCATGTGCGTCGTTAGACACCTTATGGTCGGCTCGGCGCCACATGTCGCGCTTTCTATAAAAAAAAGCATTGTTTTGACTACCTGTGTATGGAATAATATTTCCGGAATAAAAATTAGGTAAGTAATGGGAATGACATCTGTTTTGCGAGAGGGGGGGGATATAATGATGGGGCGAGGGGGGGGGGGGGGGGGGGGGGGGTGTCGACAAAAATCGATGACGTAATGTATGGACGACCCCATAACGATTTTTAATATCAATATTTCAAGGTGCGCTAGGCAAAGTCTCATCTCGGCTATCGAAATAATTCTTGTTTATTTTCGTACGTTCGCGACGTCTTCTTCGTTCCATTTCGCAGTACGTATTGATGAACGTAAAGTAAAAGATATTCGCGTGAGTGGAACGAAATAATATGTTTCGTCAGTTATTTTTCTAAAACGTTATTCTTTCGGTACGTGTAGGTATCTACACCTGTTCGTAGTTTCAATAAAATCAGATTTATCGGTAGGTACGATACACGCCTCTGCCGTCGGTCGTGTATTTGCTTCGGGTGGCCGAGTGGTCCGGGCATATCGTCGTCGGCTTCTCGTGCGAGAGGTTGGAGGTTCGAATCCGGTGGCCGTTTACCTATGAGTTTTTCCTAACGAAAAACATTTCCGTGCATACCTCACTTCACCTGTTGATTCACCGTTCGTAACCGGTGTAACACTATAGGTCCCTTCCCTTGCCCCTTACTAGGTGGTGGCTCAAATTATAACTGACTTATGTAATCGACCCACGACGTACTGGATGTCTGAAATCCAAAGCCCATACCGGAGAGTTTTCGTGTTTCCATATCCCGTACGGAAGCCTATTATTATTGTTGGCTATACTGAACTATTAGGAGAACATAACGCAGCTTATCTGTGATTTAGGATAGGGATATTGACAATTCTATTGATGCTATTGTACCATGTTTTAAAAATTACATTGACAAGTTTATTAACGCTAATTTAAGTAGATAGTAGTAGTATTAGGTACGTGCAGTAGTAGTCTATAAGCATAAGATAGCTTGTTTTTGTCTTTTATCTCGTTCTGCACAGCCCTTGTCATTGTTTGTCATTGTTTCCATTGTGTTTAATTGTTTTTCATTGTTGTTACATTTCGAAAGATAACGAATTCAAGTGCAAAATTTATTTGCCTACGAATGATAATAAAAAAACCTATAAAAACCTAACCTATAACACAGCTGAGGCTGCTATGCAGTATGCATCTCGGTAGTACAAACCCAGTCGACTGTAATTTGAGTAACCCAAGTGTGTGTAAATTCAATCAGAAAAAAATCATTAATGTGTGATAGATAATGTATGATAATGTAGGTACGTACAATTGAATAAATTTCTATTCTATTCCATTCCATTCGATTCGATTCGATTCGATTCGATTCGATTCGATTCTATTCGATTCGATTCGATTCGATTCGATTCGATTCGATTCGATTCGATTCGATTCGATTCTATTCGATTCGATTCGATTCGATTCGATTCGATTCGATTCGATTCGATTCGATTCGATTCGGTTCGAATCGAATCGAATCGAATGGAATATATATTCCATTCCATTCCATTCCATTCTATTCTATTCTATTCTATTCTATTCTATTCTATTCTATTCTATTCTATTCTATTCTATTCTATTCTATTCTATTCTATTCTATTCTATTCTATTCTATTCTATTCTATTCTATTCTATTCTATTCTATTCTATTCTATTCTATTCTATTCTATTCTATTCTATTCTATTCTATTCTATTCTATTCTATTCCATTCTCTCAGAAAGTGCGGTATTTTACTTTCGTGCAATAGTCCGGTCTTTCATATCGCAGAAAAAGTTCAACACTCTGGCGCTGAGTAGGAATATTGCACTCGTGATAAGCGTCGGTTGTGATAAGGGTGCGGGGGAGGCGGCGGCGGCGGCGCGACGGAAGAGCTTTAGGGCCGAAACCAATCTAGATAATATGAAGCATGCCGATTTCGCATTGTCGGGAGGTTTCCACACATCACATTCACACGTAATCCCATTTCAAACACTTCACTGTGAGTTATCAGATTGACGAGGGCGTAAGCTGTCCGTGCGTTTTCAATTATTATAAATCGTAGATCTCAATATGTACGATTGTATGTACGACTGTCAGCCACGGTTGATCAGTGGTGCGATCGGTCGACTATCGACTGACCGTTGTAGGCTGACCGTGGTTCGCATTCTACGTAAAACTGTAGGTCCCTTCCCTTCTTACCTCTCTAGGTCATAGGGTTTAACACCGCCCGGGATGGTATCACCGCACTGAATGAAAGATCGGTTAAAACGGCTATGTAAATAGTTCGTGTCCTCCGTTTGGTTCAGTGTAGCCGGCACGACCGAAGGGAAGCAATGACACTGCACTTAGTTCAACAAGGTGTTATGGGGTGACATCACGGATGTTGTGGGTGATGTAGCCAACCGTGTCAGTTTCCATAAAAAATAAAACTAAATACATTTTGCACTTGAATTCGTCATCTTCTGAATGGCAACTATAGTATAGCAACAACAATGACAAACAATAAAAAAGAATCTGCCAAGTGCGAGTTTTACTCGCGCACGGAGGTTTCTGTATGTTTCCGCTATCAATAATATCCGCCTATCTGCTCAGGTGGCATGGTCTTCGAATTTTAATTTCGAAGATATGTAGGACGATCGGAGAGAAGCCTCAATGAGGTCGATGGCAATTAACGGTGGGAAAATGACAGCACTTCAATGAGGTCATTGGCAATTGAGCGGCTATCTTTTGTCTTTCAACAATGCAATGTATAAAAGCCTGTGGCGCCATCTATTATTCAGTAGTGTGACTAATCGTTTTTTCGGACGTGTGTTGTATGGGAGCCCCCCTTAATTTTTAACATTTTCTTTTTTTTGTTATTTGTTGTTATATCCGCCATAGTAACACATATTCTGTGAAAATTTCAACGGGCTACCTATTACGGTTCAAGAGATACAGCCCTCGGACAGACGGACGGACAGACGGACGGACGGACGGACGGACGGACGGACGGACGGACGGACGGACGGACGGACGGACGGACGGACGGACGGACGGCGTAGGCTTAGTAATAGGCTTCCATACGGGATACGGAAACCTAATAACAACAGGTACTTATGCTAATACCTATAAAAGCTGTAGGTATTCACATGGAAAGCAGTTCAAAACTAAGTTTCCTGAGAGCCGCCGCTTCACTCCTCTACATTTACCATATTAGCGAAACTGCAGAGTCCCGTGAGAAGCAGGGTTGCCAAAAAGTGTATCGTTTTAATTCGCCTTGAATTATATTTTTTAGATTACTCTAAAGAGAACAGACATTCTTTATTTACCAGAACTCTGACGAAATAAAAAAAACCGGCCAAGTGCGAGTCGGACTCGCGCACCGAGGTTTCCGCACCCGGTTTATGACGTAACAGTTATAGTAAAACAAAAAGTCCTACCCATAAATATTAAAAATAAAATGACAATAAAATAAATAAATACACCTATAAATAAAAAAACTACTTTTAAGGGAAACCCCCGAAGAGAAACGTCATAAGAGCACCTCGCCGACAGCAACGGTATAATGTTTTTAAATTGATTTAAAATGTGTTCGTTTTTTTGCCAACCCTGATACTCACTCACGGTGCCCAGCGCAAACTTTCCTCTACTCGATTCGCATTCAAATTTTATGCAAATCGACGCAATTGCACCGGTCACCAACTGGTCACCTACCACTGGCTCGCCTGATTGCAGCGACCAAGACTTCATAATGACTGAAATTTAAATTGTTAACCCTATACGAGTACACCTCTTTTTATGCATTACAAGTAATATCGGTCTTTGAGACCGCTATTTGAGAAAACGCTTATAAAACTTTATCAGTCAAAAGTCATTTATTTGGCATACGTTTCAAGATACCAGTTCCTTAGGGGCTATGAGAACACATATTTTTTATGTATTAATTTTTATTTCAAACGTAAAAAATAAATATACACAAAAATTAAATATCATTGATAAATAGAACTTTTGAGTGCTATAGTGTGAAAATTAGAGTCATAATATACATTGGGCACATTTTGTCTGCGTGATATATCTGAATGCAATATAATATATTGATATCATACATAACGAGGTGTGCTCAATGGGTAAAAAAAATGCTGTCAAGTGCGAGTCGAATTCGCGTGGAGAGGGTTTCGTACCATTCCGTTTTCCGTGAGAACTTTAAGACATAGGATTTTCGTTAAAATTTTCCTGTAAACTATAAGAGATAGAATATTTAGAGAGAGAAGTTTCTACGGGCGACCGACGATGACCGGTGACCGATCGTGTAACGTACGTAATTTTTTTTTATGTAATCCGGTATGGGTGGCTGAATCGGAGTGGCCAAAGCGCATGCTCTGACCAGCCAATATCACCTCCGAGAAGGTAGGTGCCTTACCGGAGACTTCCCTGAATTGCTGGCTATACTGGACTAGAGGAGAACACAGCCGAGGCTGCTATGCGGCCATATTACATCCAGTACGGTGGTGCCAACCCAGTCGGCTACAATTTGAGCCTACCACCTAGTAGGGGGCAAGGGAAGGGACCTACAGTTTTCCACCGGTTCCGAACGGTGAAGCAGCAGGTGCAGGTATTGTACGTAAATTTTTCGTCAGAAAAAACTCATTGGTACACGCCGACCGGATTCGAACCTCGGACCTCTCGCATGAGAAGCCGATGCCCAAACCACTCGGGCACCCGCCGCTTATTTACGCTGCCGTCAATATTTGAATATCTTTATAACTCGAGAACCACTTTATCGATTAACATACAGTTTTCACTGTTAAATTCAGTTACTTCTTAAGATGGCTCTTGGCTATAAAGCATACACGCTACAACTTCTCCTTTCCTTACCGAAGTAAATGCAATTTATATTACATAAGTACATATCTTTACTCCCCTTCTCTTACTCTCCTGTCATACAGTTGATTGTGTTGCACAACGGTACCACCGATTAATGTACATATACTATGTAAGTTTATTATATACATATCTATGCTTATTAAAGTATCTATGTAGTATTCGTACGTAGTTTATCATACATATTTCTATAATCTAACACATTGTCACAAATTATTCTTGTTCGCCTGCATGTACTTCTCCCACATCCCAAAGGTTAGTTAGAATAGAATGCCTCGCGGCATTAAGCTCGCCTGTTGTACCTAATTTTGATAAATTGGTGTTCAATAAAGAATATATACATACATACATACATACATACATCTAAGAAGTTATTCAAATTGAATTATTTTGGACTTTTTAAAGCTTTAAAAAAATTCATTCAAATCGGTCTACTTTTTTAAAATAATATTTTTTTGGATTATTTAATTACTTGATTACTTGATTACTAACATAGCTAAGAACCTTCCCGGTTAAATCAGTTTTCTTACAAAATGAAACCGCATCCAAATCGGTCCATCTGTCTGGAAGCTACGATGCCACAGACAGACACACAGACAGATAGATATACGGAGGCGTTAAGAGGCCTCCTTCCTAAATCTACCCTATCTTTCTAACATTGACCGTTTCTCATACATTTTATTTTATTATGAAGAAATTATACAACTTATAAAAAAATTCTGTGGGAGAAACATGCATGATAAAATTATATTAATGTTTTTCAATAAAAAAATTTGGTACTCCACGTAAAATAATTGAAAAAAAAACTAAAAGTTTATAAAGTTTTTGTTTTTGTTTTAATTATTATATATGGAGTACCAAATATTTTTATCGAAAAACATTAATAATTTTATCATGCCTGTTTCTCCCATAGGATTTTTTTTATAAGTTGTATAATTTCTTCATAATAAAATAAAACGCGCGTTGTTAGAGTGAGAGGCACAATTTACGGAGGTGGCCCCTTAAACTTATAACACCACTCCTTTTGCGTCAGGGGTTAAAATCAGAAGAAGTTTACATAAATACGTCTACGCTCCATGTTCAACTACGACATAGGTACCTGAGTCCCGACGCGACGGTGTTGAATAATCCCAGGAGCGATTCCGACCACCGCGCGGCTCCAGTCTCCGCACCGAAAAAGGCCCTCCGAACTTGTGAAATAAAGTTTTATACTAGAGTTAAACTGATAAGATAGGGATGTTAATTACACGGCTATTTCACACGTTATTTCGCGCCGCGGCGGGTGTTCCCTCACGCGCGAAATTTGTTTACCACTCTTAGATTTTTTTTAATAAGCGTTTGATGTATCGTGATTTGGTACGGCTCACAGAGCATCAAATACCTACCGCCCGCGCCCCCTACTAGAGGCGCCCTAAGCGATGATATTTGAAACCCAATAACCGTACGCTGAGCTGCTAGCGCTTCGTATGTGTGTGTGTGTGCTAGTATCGACACTACACACAAAGAGGAGCAAGTTAGGCACACGCACAAAACAAATGCACACGCACAACACACATATGTAAGTCATAGGCCACGCCCACAGGCTTCAACGGCCTTGTAGAGAAATCGCGCTCACGGCGCCTCTAGTAGGGGCGGGCGCGCGCATTTAATGCTCTGTGGTACGGCTGAAGCCGCCGACTGATTGTGACGTCACGCGGATGCGATGTGTCAATCTACATAGATCAAATCAAACACTAGATAATCGGCGGGTGGCCGAGTGGTTTGGGCATCGGCTTCTCACGCGAGGGGTCCGAGGTTCGAATCCGGTCGGCGTGTACGAATGAGTTTTTTTCTGACGAAAAAATTTACGTGCATGCCTACACCTGCTGCTTCACCGTTCGGAACCGGTGTAACACTGTAGGTCCCTTCCCTTGCCCCTTACTAGGTGGTAGGCTCCAAATTGTAGCCGACTGGGTTGCTACCACCGTACTGGATTGGTTGTGTTCTCCTCTAGTCCAGTATAGCAAGCAATCCAGGGAAGTCTCTGGTATGGTACCTAACTTCTCGGAGGTGATATTGGCTAGTCAGAGCATGTACTGTGACCCCTCTAACTCAGCCACCCATACCGGATTACATAAAAAAAAATCAAAACATACTTTATTTTACACAATAAAACATGGAACACAATAGGCGGGTTCTCATTCACTGCAATATATAGAGAAGACACTTCGATAGAGAAGACACTTCGATAGAGTCTCATTTAGATAGAGAAGACACTTCGATAGAGAAGACACTTCGATAAAGTCTCATTTAGATAGAGAAGACACTTCGATAGAGAAGACACTTCGATAGAGTCTCATTTAGATAGAGAAGACACTTCGATAGAGAAGGCACTACGATAGAGTCTCATTTAGATAGAGAAGACACTTCGATAGAGTCTCATTTAGATAGAGAAGACACTTCGATAGAGCCTCATTTAGATAGAGAAGACACTTCGATAGATAAGACACTTCGATAGAGAAGACTTATCGAGTTTCGGATTTAAGCTGTCGTTAGTTAACGGGTTTACAGAAATATTTAAGTCTCTGTTGGCGCAAACAGCGCTAAGTCACAGGGCAAGAATGATATTTGAAAATAATTCTGCGGGCGCCATGGACCTGCTATTTCAAATATCAAGTTGTCTGTTATCGCCTAAATGTCTACAGTTATTTTCCAAAACACAAATCTAGATATTGTCTACCACCTTTGTCTATGCAAAATATGTCTAACAAACATTTAATTCAAATTTCATATTCTCGCTTAGTTGATCACAATGTACCATATTGACATTCGACATCGGCGGAAACGAAATTTTCAAGCCCAACTTGCCTCGGAAATAACAAAATCGACTAACAGAAATTCTCTACATCAGTTGAGTTGTTATCAGCACGCACCTGTCATGAGTGGGTGCCATGGCAGGGGGGGTCGGCGGCGATTGTTCAAAGCAGATTCCGTCCCCGGCTGCAAATATTTCTACAAAGCAATTTCCCTATGACTAAAGCTCGGGACACGCTCTGTGTCTGACTGGAGCAAATTAAATGTTGTTTTATGTAATTTTCGAAGTTACGAAGTGCGTAGTACACCTACGTCACCTACCCACAAGCCGATTGTGTATTAGCTTTTTGCCGCGGCTTCGCTCGCGGTAGACTCGATTTAATAGCAAATCCGATTTTTTTTTATGAATACCTACACGGTTGGCTACATCACCTACAACATCCGTGATGTCAGCCCATAACACCGGGCGAACTAGGTGCCATGTCAGTGCTTCCCTTCGATCGTGCCGGCTACACTGAGCTGGACGGAAAACACAAACTATTTCCATAGCCGTTTCGACCGACGTTTAATTCAGTGCGGTGGTACCAACAAGGTCGGGTTGAACCCTACCACCGAGTAAGTTAGGAAGGGAAGGGAAAGGGACCTACAGTTTTACGTGGAATCCGAAGCACGGTCAGCCTCCCAACGGTCGAGCGGTCACCCATCCTAGTACTGACCGCGCCCAGCGTTGCTTAACAATCAATAGCAACAGTCGACTGTCTGCACCGCTGAGCTTCGAGGCTGACAAACGATTGACAAATGATTTAACGTAACGTGAACGTAAATATTATAATAAAATCTCACTCTCTCTCCCGTCCGTACTATACTTTCTTTGATACAGCTCAGCCCTAAGGCTATTTAGCGTGATGGTATATATCCTATAGTGAGCCTCAAGCTAAACGAAACGTCGTTCCAAATGGCTATGTAAATAGTTCGTGTTTTCCTTCCAAATCAGTGTAGCCGACATGAAATGAATTGGAGGCGCTGACATGGCACCGGTCTTGTGGGCCGGCATCACGGATGTCGTAGGTGATGTAGCCAACAGTGTCAGTTTCCTTAAAAAAACACACTAAACCATTAGAACCGACCAATTATTTGGTGGTATGGAACCCACGGTTCGCGAGTCTAACTCGCACTTGGCCGGTTTTTTACTTTCCACAAATGACTCGGTAACATTTTGCAAGGTCACTTCAACATAAAATTGATCTGCCGATCCCGTTCAACAGAAAGGACATCCCGCGAGCGATGTTAGTACCTACGGCGAGAGACACAACAATGGAAGTTACCTTTTGTCCAGCGAGATATTTTCTTCTTGAGTTACTAGCGCAGATGTTAGGTCGAAAATCGGTTCGATAGTTTTGTAATGTTTTACTCAGTCTTTTTACAGTTCCGTATAGTATGAAAAGAGGAAAAAAACGGAACCCTTATAGGATCACTCTCGTGTCTGTCTGTCTGTCTGTCCGTCTGTCACTGCTTATTTTCTCCGAATCTACCTACTGGACGAAAAATGGAAGTTATCAGTACTGATACATATCTGCTCCAGTGCCGGACTTGTACTATTCATACTATTGGACTTGTATAGGCCACTTGACTTTCGCCGCCCGCGCAAAACACAAATAACATAGGAGTATTACTAAGTCGCAATGGGGACTGAAAGCCAATTGATATTTAGCATTTAATAGACCGAAAACTCTATCCACAAATGACTTGCTTGAATACTGTGTTCAACTTAACGGCTTACACAAACATACCTACCAAAGCGTAAGTGTTAATTGTAATAATCTTTAACGCCTTCGGAAATCTGCCGCCCCCTGAAGTTTGCCGCCCCTAGGCCGCGGCCCATACGGCCTAATGGGAAATCCAGGACTGACCTGCTCCCGTTGTTCCCGTCTCACATACTCGCGTTCCCCTTGTTCACGAGTGGCCAAGTGACAATGCCAATAACAATGCGCGTCGGGGAACGGGAAAAATGCGGATTGAAAATCTGAAAACACTGAGGTAGAGAACTGAAAATTAGAGATGTTTTCTTTTCGGTCTGCGGTGTGTACCGTGTGTGGCCCTGTACTTGAAAAGAATAGGCCCACTGCACCTCACTCCGTGCATGTCGTAAAAGGCGACTAAGCGATAAGGATAGGATGCCGTGCTAAAGGGCGATAGCGTAGCCGTCATAAAACACGCCATAGATGGCGTGAGTGGCGCTATGACATGGCGATACGGATCCCTCGGTGCGCGAGTTCGACTCGCACTTGGCTGGTTTTTTATATATGCCAGTACAATATGCTCGATATTTTATAATGATCGACCGCGCTGGCGGCTCGTGTCGAGACACAAGTTCGAATCCTGGCCGGGGAGGAAATTTTTCACTTCAGTATCGTTTAATAAAAAAATTACTCTCCACCTTGCACCACAATCCCGACACGACGACGTGTGGGCGGCGCGGCAGCAGAGTACACACCCGTATAGAGTTACAACTCCAACATGGATGAGATGGGAAAGGTCCGGTCCGGCAGTGGGACATGTCACCTCGTTGTGGACGAAAAGAACGATGCTAAATAGCCACCCGTCCCGGGGTAGAGACGTATGGTATTGTGTATTCGGTATATATTCTGTTGTTTAGAAAAGTAATTTCTCGTATTTTAGTCATTTACACATTACATACCACACGCTGTATCCCGACAATCGGGGTAAGCAGAGTAATCGGTGTTGTGCTGCAAGTACTCTCACAAATTACAACACAACACCGACCACCACGTTTAGCAAAGTATTAGACAAGATATGTAACTATCAGGCAGCAAGTAAGGCACGAAGGTCCACCTGCTGCATGACTCGGTGGAAAGACCGTGCCAATGTGAGAGGTGGCTAACCTGTCGTCCTTATGCACGGCATCTTGTCTTTATCCCTTAATCGCCTTTTACGACATGCACGGGGAGAAATGCAGTGGGGCTATTCTTATTAAGTACCGGCCCCGCACAGTGCCTACCATATACAGATTTGTCCTAAACGTGGTCGTTGTTATATGCTGTGATGTATCCAAGTTCTTACGTCACAATACCGATGTCATTGTCAGCCTCGATAGCTCAGTGGTGCGGTCGGTCGACTGTTGGTCGTGATCATAAGCACACCTGGGCGCGATCGATACCTGCATTGGTGAACCCTCGACCGTTGGAGGCTGATCGTGGTTCCGATTCCACATAAAACTGTAGGTCCCTTCCCTTCTTACCTAACTGGGTGGTAGGGTTTAACGATTTGGTACCAGCGCACTGAATGCAAGGTCGGTTGAAACGGCTATGTAAGTAGTTCGTGTTTTCCATCCATTTCAGTTTAGCCGGCACGACCGAAAGGGGACCACTGACATGACACTAAGTTCACCATGGTGTTATGGGCTGACATAATCATGTTGTAGGTGATGTAGCTAATCGTGTCAGTTTCCATTTAAAAAAAGTAAGGCGCGAGGGCCAGTTAATGCCTGACAGTGGAAGGATCAAAGTGAGATGTGGCTACGCTATCGCCCTTTAGCACGGCATCCTGTCCTTATCACTCAGTCGCCTTTTACGACATGCACGGAGTGAGGTGCAGTGGGTTTATTATTTTCAAGTAGGTACTGGGCCACACACGCTACCCACCGCAGACCGAAAAGAAAACATCTCTAATTTCCCAGTTCTCCACATCAGTGTTTTCAGATTTTCAATCCAGTAACATTTTGCCCGTTCCCCAACGCGCATTGTTATTGGCATTGTCACTTGGCCACTCGTGAACAAGGGGAACGCCGAGCATGTGCGGCGGGAACAGACGACGACGGGAACAACGGGAGCAGGTATGTATCAGTACTGACAACTTCACAAAGAGAGTGCACCGCACGTTCCGACTCGCCCGCGGGTGCAGTCGGGGTGGCGCGGCTAGCGACGAGGCATGCGACAGCGAGACATTTTCATGTAGGATGGTATATTATTATAACAATATGGGTAAATACTATTTTAATATCGATTTTTCCTAAGTGTCCTATTTACTAAATAGGACACTTAGGAAAAATCGATCCTGTAGAGTGTTTTCATTTTACAAAGGCACGAGGGTTATGTATGAGGTAGGAAGTGGTGTGAGACCGCGCGGAGCTCAGTAGGGAACGACTCGGTTCGACGGAGCGACGCGGAGACGTGTAGAACGTGTGTACCACCAGGCACCGAGTTCGTTCTCTACTGAGCTCCGCGCGGTCGCCTCTCACACTACTTTCTACCTCGTACCACGGGGGGTACGAGGTAGGAAGTGGTGCGAGAGGCGACCGCGCGGAGCCTTCGTAAAATGTAAATACTCTAAATCCTTTATTTACAGGGTTGCCAACATGTGGAATGTACTCCCACCTGCATCCTTTCCTCTAATATACAGTCTGGGGTTCTTCAAACATAATGTGAAGGTGCACCTAGCCGGTCGACATGGTATTCGCAGCCCCCGTATATATCCGAATGCCCGTGGGCGCCGTCGGACTATACCTCTGCGTTAGTCTGGCGTGCGAGAGAAATGTCGTGATTCCCATAAAAAATAATTACTATACTAATCGCGAACGTAAACCATGAACGGGAAGGCTGGAGTGCGACAGACCGACAAACAGATGACGGAGGCTTAGTAATAGGCTTCCGTACGGATACGGAACCCTAAAAATATATGACAGTACAAACAACTAAAGCCTTCACAAGCGTTTATGCCTTTACCAAGCGTTTATGCCTTTACCAAGCATTTATGCTTTATCAAGCGTTTATGCCTTTACCAAACGCCTGTGCCTATACCAAGCGTTTGAGCCTTTACCAAGCGTTTAAGCCTTTACCAAGCGTTTGAGCTTTTATCAAGCGTTTGAGCCCTTACCAAGCGTTTGTGCCTTTACCAAGCGTTTGAGCCTTTACCAAGCGTTTGAGCCTTTACCTAGCGTTCGTTCTGCCATCGCATCGCTACATATGTAACTCGGAGTACAAACAAGCTCGGCGATAGACTTGCGCTCGGAGCACCTCCATTTCTTATCGGAAATATATCATCTATCCCTTTGAAATAGATATGAACGTAGAATAATAGTAGTTTCATGCGATAATACCGCGACAACCGTCGGAGACAGAGGCTTGAGTTGGGGATGAAGGTTAGCTTTATAATCGCTTTTGGTATTTTCAACATCTTCTTGTCTTATCCGTATTACAAAATTCAAATGGCGTATCTCTCTCTTGTATGTATATGGCTTTTAAGTTTCAAAATTTTAATTTTGGTAATTAGGCAATGGGCCTGTGTGGGGCTGGTACTTAAAAAAAGAATCGCCCCATTGCATCTCTCCCCGTGCATGTCGTAAAAGGTGACCAAGGGATAAGGATAAGATGCCCTCTTTAAAGGTAGGACTTCTGTACCTCTGCGGTACGGAAACCTAAAAATCTTTGTTTTAATGGATACTGACACGGTTATAACACCGGGTGAACTAGTATGTGCTTCCGTTCAATTCATGTCTGCTAACACTGAACTGGATGGAAAACGCGAACTATTTACCATAGCCGTTTCAACCGACCTTTCATTCGGTGCGGCGGTATCAACCCGGGAGGGTTAAACCCTACCACCTAAGTCTAAGTTAGGTAAGAAGGGAAGGGACCTACATTTTACCTACCTATTACTGTTCAAAAGATACGGCCCTCTTTAAAGGTAGGACAGACAGACTAACAGCGTAGGCTTACTAATAGGCTTCCGTACTCATACTGTACGGAATCCTAAAAATCTAAATTATTCGTACTTGCGGCAGCGCAGTGGCGTCGTTTTCGGAGTACAATTGATCCCGCACTGGCTTCACGACACTCTTACAAGCGCAACGGACCGCAAAATGTTTACAGTCCAATCTGTCCAATAACCCTCACTGCTGCGCTACGGCCGAGAGGTTCTCCTCGCGCCGATAAAGGGTTAATTGCTCTTCTTTTACGTCTCTCCGTCCGGTCGTAACGACTAAATACTTTACTATACGTCCAGCCTATCTTCGAACATCCACCGTGCAAAGTTTCAAGAGTAAAACCACTAATATGGCACGTAACAAACAGTTAACAAAATAACGTTGACACATTCGACGGTTACTCGAAGACATTCGAGAACGGTGTTGTCACGTGGCAAGCTTTCCGGTAAATGAGACGGTGCGGAATTAAGACGAGACGGAAGTTAACTTTCTCCATACAAAATCGCCTTTCGGGATTTTATGTTTTCTAGACCCCTAAACCTTATCCGATTTTTTTAATTTCTTTTTTTTGTCTTGAGGACAGTCCAATCTGCGTCCATGTCTTTGTCGTTTTTGTTTAGATGAAATAAACAACACCGCAGCTAAAAAAAATTTATTTCGGCCGAAAAAAATTAATTTTTTTTATTGTTTGATGTCATGAAGTTCATTAAGCTTTATAAAAATAATAAAAAAACAGGAACGTAGATTCGACGTTCAACGTTTAGGGGGGTAAAAGACATAAACCCCGAAAGACGATTTTGTATGGAGAAAGTTAACTTCCGTCTTGTTCTTGTTGTTTATAGCAATAATAGGGCATTGCAATTGTATTTATCTGTATCTCTATCTCTCTCTCTATTTCTATCTTCTTCTCTCTCTACTTCTTATAAAAGGGAACGTCTGTCTGTATGTATGTATGCATGTTTAAGGTAAACTCCGGAACCACTGAACAGATTTTGATGCGGTTTGCATTAATTTAAAGATTAATTCTTAAGGCTCACTCTCACTCTAAATAGCAATAGGACTGAGCAGTATCAAAGAAAGTATAGTATGAACGGAAATTGGTGTCGAATGGTAGTGCCGGATGGAGAAGGGAGAAAAGGACGGAGGGGAGCGCGTGGGAGACAGAGAAAGATATAAAGAGAAGGAATCGTTTATTATCATATATTTTGTGTCTACCGACCGAGTCTAACGCGAGCGAAGCCGCGGGCAAAAGCTAGTCTCTTAATAAAATCGCACTTTTTTTAATCTATCGTAACAACATAATAAAACGATTGTATAGTTACACTTAGTGTGATCGATCATAGTGCAAACTCAAAAGTAAAACAACAAAATATAAACCGGCCAATTACGTGGTGGTACGGAACCCTCGCACTTGGCCGGTTAGTTAGGTATTTAGGTTCTTATTTATTTCTCAAATTGATGTTTACTTATTTCTTGTATTACTACCTCGGGAAAAGTAGGTACCAACCAATAGACCACCACTCAATTTGTTATGAAAATGTTTGCGAATATAATTTTAACCGGATTGTTGATAAAAATCTTCTCCGAAATAAAGACGAAGATCTTCGTCTTTATTTCGGAGAAGATTTTACCAGAATTTGTTCAAATTTGAGCGCATTCATAGATAATGGAAATATTTAGGTTGAATAAAAAACAATGAACAAGAAAACAGACAAATATCGACGTAAATATTACATGTTCAGTTATTGTATTAAATGACGAACCTAAGTGTATCTTGTGTACCTACAGATGATGAAGAAATAAATAAAAAATAAAAATAAATGTTCAGAAAATAAATTAAGTTACTATGCAAACTGTAAACATTTGTATTCTGTTAATAACACGAAGATAGTCTTTGAAGTATCTGGCAAATATTCAAGTGTAGGTATTGGTGAAACTGAAGCCCCATTCATATTCAGTCTTTCTTGTTTCTGTACCTGACAAACTCTTTGACGCTTTTTAGAGATTAAATGCATCATACGTACTGTACAGCCAACAATCCAGAGGGAAGTCTCCGGTATGGCACCTAACTTCTCGGCGGTGATATTCGGAGCATGTACTCTGACCCCTCTGACGCACCAACACATACCGGATTGCATTAAAAAACCGGCCAAGTGCGAGTCGAACTCGCGCACCGAGGGTTCCGTATCGCCATGTCATGGTTAGCAAATATAGACGAATATTTTTTTGCCAGGTATGGTATAAATAAATAAATAAAATATTTCTTTATTCAGGCACTCAGTCCTAATTATCCTAATTATACATAATTTCGTCAAATCAATACTTAAATGCTAAAACAGAATAAAAGGTATACCGCATCTATGGTACCCTCCGCGCGTAAGTAATGCAGCTCACACTTGACCGATTTATTTTTAGGGTTCCGTATCCGGTACGAGACCCTATCATTAAGCCTACGCCGTCTGTCTGGCTGTCCGTCCGTCCGTCTGTCCGTCCGAGGGCTGTATCAATTGAATCGTAATAAGTAGCCCGTTGAAATTTTCACAGAATATGTGTTATTATGGCCGATATATGTAACAACAAATATAAATAAGAAAATGCTAAAAATTCACGGGGGTCCCCATAGAAGGAATTAAAAAGTGTATGCGCGCCATCTACCGAAACCGGTATGAAGTATTTTAACTAAACATGAATTTTAACTAATATGAAGAATTTCATAAAACACGCCATAGATGGCGTGAGTGGCGCTGACCATGACAAGGCGATACGGAACCCTCTCGGTGCGCGAGTTCGACTCGCAATTGGCCGGTTTTTTTTAACTGACACGGTTGACTACATCACCTACTACATCCGTAATGTCATCACATAACACCGGTTGAACTAGGTGCCATGTCAGTGCTCTAAAACTCATGTAACTCTAATAATAGATATATCTACCAGTGTAACTCTTTGCCTAAAATAAAAGCCAGTAAATCTTTGAAGTATTTCAAAAGTGACCACCACCCTTGCGAATAATATTATGAAAAGTCCGTCGCCGGCAAAAGGAAAGCGCCCAAGGCAGTGTGACGTCACAGCGGCTCCGACGTGGTGAAAGTCGTAGAGGGAAAAAGTAGTAAAATTCGTGAGATATAAAAGCAAATTAATTCAGAAAGTAAAGCTGCTAAGGCCGCATTTAATTTTACGCAGCTGGCTCGGGGCCATAATTCAATTTTCGAATGTTAGAACATTCTCAAAGGAAGCGGAGCGGTGCGTTCTAAAGTGTTTAGGTGACTGTGCTAATTCCCTGCACACAACATGTAATGACATAATTTGAAAAAGATTACAAAATACATATACATATATACATACATATCACACACGCTGAATCCCGACAATCGGGGTAAGCAGAGTAATCGGTGTTGTGCTGCAAGAACTCTTGATAAATTACAGCACAACACAGACCACCACGTTTCGCAAAGTATTCGAACAAGATTAAATCGATCAAGCAGGAAGTAAGGCACGAAGACCCACCTGCTGCATGACTCGATGGAAGTACCGTGCCAAGGTGAGAGGTGGCGAGCCTGTCGCCCTTTAGCACGGCATCTTGTCCTTATCCCTTAGTCGCCTTTTACGACATGCACGGGGAGAGATGCAGTGGGGCTATTCTTTTTAAGTACCGAACTCACACGGTACAAAATGTTTACAGTATTCAAGTTTATGCTGTAAATGTGAATTCTCTTATGAGCGGTAGTATGGGTTAATTATTAATAAGTTACTATAATATAATACTTATAAGGTACCTACAAACAAAACATTGTGACTTGCGAAGTTTGTTTGTCAGTTCTTCTTCGCATTGAATTTAGAACTGGCGGAATTTTCGACATGTCCAAGCGTAGGTTACCTACCTATGGATGAAATTATACAATAAACAATAAACTGAATTATAAAAGAGGCGCAAAATTTTCAAGTCGACCCG
This sequence comes from Nematopogon swammerdamellus, assembly GCA_946902875.1. Lineage (NCBI taxonomy): Eukaryota > Metazoa > Arthropoda > Insecta > Lepidoptera > Adelidae > Nematopogon > Nematopogon swammerdamellus. The sequence goes on from OX336345.1 coordinate 20,595,891, forward strand.
CATTACCTGAGACGTACGAACGGTCCGTTCGGAACGGACCAACAGACACCGCAGTGAGGTCATAAGTGTTCCGTTTTCAAATGTTGGTGGAAAAAGTAAGCAACCACACAAGTACACACATACATACATAACCGCGTACCGTGTGAGGCCGGTACCTTAAACGAATAGCCCCACTGCATCTCTCCCCGTGTATGTCGTAAAAGGCGACTAAGGGATATGAAATTCTTATATTACTAGGTTACCACATGGGGTTTAACCGCCCGGGATGATACCACCGAACTGAATGAAAGGTCGAAACGGCTATGTAAATAGTTTTCCGTCCAGTTTAGTGTAGCCGGCATGACCGAAGGGAAACACTGACGTGACACCAAGTTCATCCGGTGTTATGGGCTGACATCACGGATGTTGTGGGTGATGTTAGCCAACCGTGTCAGTTTCCATAAAAAAAAATTAGAATAATAGATGGCGCCATAGACTTTTATACATTGCATTGTTGAAAGACAAAAGATAGGCGGATAATAGCGGATAGATACGGAAACCTCCGTGCGCGAGTAAAACTCGCACCTAACAGATTTTTTATATCTATCAATCACACGCTTTTCAAAGTTCTAATGCGAAGGATCGTAATTTATGAAAAAAAAACCCCTAAAAGCGCCTTAAGAGAGAACTCGTCGTGAGAATAAAGTCAATATTCCAGCAATGGAAGCGTAGAGAAGGTGTTCCTAGAGCAGAAAGCGTGACGTGTACATCGTTACCTTTAAAGAGAGCATATTAGGAGCATCTTTGAGAACTTATTAGAGCTGAGTGAAGCGTTTTCGCTTTCTAAGTATCTATTACGTCACCGTGTCACTGCGGAAAATGTGTATTGCGTAGGTAGGTTTTTTTATTTTTTTTATTTTAATACCCGACGCAAAAGGACGGGTGTTATAGTTTGACGTATGTCTGTCTCTGTGTTTTATTTTTATATTTATGGAAACTGACACGGTTGGCTACATCACCTACTACATCCGTGATGTCAACTCATAACACCTTGGTGAACTAGGTGCCATGTCAGTGCTTCCGTTCGTGCCGGCGACACTGAACTGCACGGAAAACACGAACTATTGAAATAGCCGTTTCTAGCGACCTTTCGTTCAGCGCGGTGGTACGAACCCGGGCGGGTTACTACCTCCTAGTAAGTTAAGAAGGGACCTGCAGTTTTACGTGGAATCCGAACCACAGTCGGCCTCCAACGGTCGAGCGGTCACCCAGTTGACTCCTGAGCTACTCAGGCTGGCAATTTATTATCAATAAAACACACAGTAATACAGTTCCATTAAAAGAATTGTCAAGAACAGTAAAATGAAATCAAATTAATAAGACATTAGAGCATGAATAGATAATATGTCAATAAGGTAAAATAAAATAAATTAATAAAAGCGTATGATTTCCAAGAAAGAAATGGAAATAGTAGTAGATAGGTACATAACTAAATTTCGAGTCACAGAAAACTAAAACTAAAATTTTATGGTTTATTGTTTAATTTCATCCATAGGTAGGTAACCTACGCTTGGACATGTCGAAAATTCCGCCAGTTCTAAATTCAATGCGAAGAAGAACTGGCAAACAAACTTCGCAAGTCACAATGTTTTGTTAGTACCTTATAAGTATTATTATTATAGTAACTTACAAATAATTAACCCATACTACCGCTCACAGGAGCATTAATATTTGGTATTGTGGGAGTAGCTGTAAAAGGTGGAGAGATGTTGATGTCTTGTATCCACCGGCGCCGCTGCGCAGCTGGATGTTGTGTGGGCTACTGCCCAACGCTCTCAGTGAGCTAACTGTATATATACAGAGCGTATTTGCAGATTTGAGAATGCGTTGAGCGAATGTATGGATTTTGACATTTTACGGTTCTGCGCCATCTGTTAGCGCGTTCGTGAGTCAACTTGTTGTTTCGGAAGAGTACCGTCTTATGTAGTTCTCGAGTTTCGTTCGGCTGTGGCCAGGTGACGCCACAGTATTATTATTATTATTTATTGGTATTTTATTTGCTTATATATAAGTTATTATATTACAATTTACAATTAAAAAAAAACTATATTAAATAACATGAAATATAAAACTATTAAACTAACAAACAATCTTAAAACAAATAATAAAATTCGTCCGGCTCGGCAGCGGTGCCGGAAGCCACCAAAACGCCGTTCAGGCCGGCGCGGCATGGCGTTCGCAATCCCCGTGCATCACAGAATGTCCATGGGCATCGTTGAAACGATGCCTGTCGCGCTATCCATAAAAAAACCGGCCAAATGCTAGTCGAACTCGCGCACCGAGGGTTCCGTAACGCCATGTCATGGTTAGCGCCACTCACGCCATCTATGGCGTGTTATGAAATGCTTCATATTAAGTAGTTACATGTCATGATTAGTTAAAACGCTTCATATTCTATTCGATAAATGGCGCGGCGCCCATACACTTTTTGGTTTCTCCCCGTGAATTTTTTACTTTTTCTTATTTCTTATTATTTGTGGTTATATCGGCCATGATAACACATATTCTGTGATAATTTAAACGGGCTACCGATTACGCTTCAAGAGATACAGCCCTCGGACGGACGGACGGACGGACGGACGGACGGACGGACGGACAGACAGACGGCGTAGGCTAAGTAATATGGTCCCGTACCGGATACGGAACCCTAAAAAACCACGTCGGTGCCCATTAAACGAGATTTAAATAATTTAAATTAAAATTTAAATACTAGTATCAAATAATTATTGTCATGATATCACAGTACAAAATGTTAAGATCAGTGTGTGTGTGTGTGTGTGTGTGTGTGTGTGTGTAAGATTAGATAAATTACAAATTTAAAAAACCCCCGACTCTTAAAAAGTCAAAAATAATTTCCGTTTACTTACTTAAAGGAGTCGGGGGACCGCTAAGTAAATTAAATATAAAGACTCAAAAGTTGGCGGGAATTTACTTAGCGAATTTACTTTTTAAGAGTCGGGGGTTTTTTAAATTTGTAATTTAACTTTTATTTGAAGCTTTTTAAAAAAAACCGCATGCAAATCGGTCCACTTTTTAAGATAATTATTTTTTTTATTACTTAATTACTTTATTACTTGATTACAAACATAGCTAAGAACCATCCCGATTAAACAGGCTTCCTAATAAAAAAAACCGCATCCAAATCGGTCCATCCGTTTGGGAGCTACGATGCCACAGACAGACACACACACACACACACACACACACACACACACACGTCAAACTTATAACACCCCTCCGTTTTTTTCGTCGGGGGTTAAAAAATAACACCGTTTGATTTCATTTCATTTTCTTCTGCGAGGAATATGAGCAAATCTTTGGTCGATAACGAAGTATTCGCCATTGAGCAGGCCACTTCAGTCGTCGATGCTCGTAGAATCAGAAAACCCAATGCTGATAACTCGATTAGGCGCGAGCGCGGCAGACCTAACTTCATTTATTTAATCCTCGTCGTGGTCGAAAACGCACGCGACCGCCCACTTCGCCGCTCGTTCGCTCCTTCGAGAAAATACTCAGCTAACACTTTTCGCCCGTGGCAACGATTTAAAATTCTCGTTACTGCTTCGTAACTTGTCCAATTCGTGGATGTCAGACCGGGCGGCGATATAAAACGAATTCGCGCCCGAAAACTTGTCAAGTTTTGTGGTATCAAGGTGTCGTCGAAATAACAACTTGGGTGTCGGAATGTAAAATTGCGACGTTAAAAGCAGAAACTTGGAGGGACAGGGGCTTATGCGCTAATCGGGAACAAATTTACAATGAAAATAGGTTAGGGGTTTTCTATTTATCGTTGATTTTTAATATGTTTAAAATTGTAGTTCCCAGCTGATAAGTATACATACATAACCATCTCATGCATTTTTTCTCCCCACGGACAAATATGAAAATACCACTTTTGGGATGCAACAACTTGACTAAAGCTTGTCAATTTTTTTAAAAATAGAAAGCGTGAATTGTGGATTTGACCCACCCATAAGGTATCTAAGGACGTCCATGGACATTCGTTCGTCATTCGACGGGTGCACCCAGATCTGAGACATAGTTTTGATGACCAAGAATGTGTCCCTGTCACGTTTAAGCAAAATAATAAATCTCATTTGTACACTATAGTACACATTTTTCAATAACACTGGGAGGATTTCGAAAATTCAGGGTTCGAAAGGGGGTCCATATTTGAAGTCGAAAAGCTCTGAAACTTTTTCCCAGATTCCTTTTTTGTGAAAATCGTTTCATCGAGATTTGGTGAACGGTTAATGTCCGCCTTTATTAAATAAAAATAAAATGACTAACTTACATACTTAACTAGTAGAATTGAACTGCATGTAGGTGAATTCCAAACACTTAAATTTGTATAACATCAAAAGGAAAAAAAAACTATTTAAAAAAATATAAAAATCGCCTTCAAAAATGAATGAAATAAAAAAAAAAAATCTAACCCTAGAGTTGAAGGCGGTGCTAAAGAAAGCTACACAAATCACAAAGGGTGCCATCCACTCATGTTTTTTTTCATGCATAATTTTTGCTTGCTTTACCACCGTCTTCAACTCTAGGGTTAGATTTTTTTTATTTCATACATTTTTGAAGGCGGTTTTTATATTTTTTTAAATAGTTTTTTATTTCACAGTTTTTTTAGTATTTTTTTGCTATTAATGTACTCGGTGCTATCACTGTTCATCGAGTTTTTATTACAATTTTTAGTTTTTGTATGAAAAAATAATACGGTATTTCGATTTGAGTGATAAGGATTTTTTCTTCTAATAATGAGTACTTTCTATTCCTGAAGTTTCTCAAGCCTATCCTGTAACACCCTGTATAAGTATATGGCATATATCACATTGTATCCCGACAATCGCGGTACCTATGTAGTGTAATTGTTGTTGCGCTGCAAGAACTCTGGTTAATTACCGCACAGTTATTCATCGGTTATGCGTCCACTGCTGGACATAGCCTCTCCAATTTTTCTCCAGTCGTCTCGGCCTTCAGCGGTTAGGTAATCATCACTGATGGCCTATTTAATGTCCTCGTCCCGCCTGACGAATTTTTTTTTATAGAAAGCGCGACATGTGGCGCCGAGGCACCCATAAGGTGTCTAACGACGCCCATGGACATTCGCTCGTACGCGGGTGTTGCGAATGCCATGCCGGCCTGACAGGTACCTATTCACGCCTCTCTTGATGGACCCGAGTTGGGGGGAAATATGTGGGCAGGGAGAGCGTTCCAGAGTTTACCAGTTCTGTGGAGGAAACATCTGCAGAACCGATTGGTACGCATCCGTGGTAAGTCAAGGGACGCAATCCCTTTACGCTTGACTTGACTTGACCCAGTGCGCGTTGTGCGGAGGTGGAAAGGGGACGGCGGGGTCGCGTTAAGCAGCTCTTTCGAGGATTCCCCATGGAATAAGCGATTAGAACACACTTAAGGCGCCGACATCCCTACGGAGAATTTTAGTGATAATGGGATGAAAAGCAAACGGCTACTTTTCCGCTACTGAGTATTTTGGCGATGACAAAAGTGAGTCCTTACATGCGTGATCAAAAGGTGTGCCCTTTAATTTAAAAAGAGCTTCTCTCTTTCGCGTCGGTGAAGCGAATAGCGAACACAACTAAGGACAGGAAGCTGCACCTCCTATAAGACCATAGAGAACGGGAGTGACCCTCACAATCGTTAGTTCGTATCTTTAGCGTCATATATCTCCAAGGAATAAAGGTGACTTTATTTATTATTTACAGATATATCTAAGTAGTTTATGTTATTTATGTATCGAGTATCCACTGTTAGTAGGTACATAAATAATACATACGCAGTCGGGTCATAAGTTCTGTCACAACCTCATTATTTTCAAATTTCGAATACTGGCCAGAAATGTTTTGATTTATTTTAAATTAAGAACGTTTTGCGTCTTTAAAAATAAAAAATTAAATTATTTTACTCTATTTTAAAACATAGAGTGGACGCAAAAAGAAGACAGAATCGCGATTATTGCGTTGCACCACTGCGGTTACGCGAAAATTGAGATTTTCAAACTTACAAAAAAAATTGAAAATAACACAGAGGTGTGTTTATCGTATAATCAAACTATTCAGTGAAGATTCGAGCTTCCAAGATGGCAAGGGGAGCGGCTGGCCTCGTACGGTTAGGACACCGGCGGCCATCAAGGCAGTGAGGGCGCGAATCCAATGAAATCACGCGCGCAAGCAAACATTGTTGGTTCTGCAGATGCGGTTAAGCAGAACCACGGTCAAAAGAGTATTAAATAAACACCTTGGACTACGAGCTTATTAAAAGATAATAGGGCATTTTTTTTATGAGCGTCTGAAAAAAATTAGGATAACGAGATCTCGGCCTTTGTTAAGGCGGTACGTGGGAAAAAAGTACCGCGAAATCCCTGTTTCAAACAATTTTTTTTTTACGTTGAACAAAATTACAACTACCAAAATGATAAAGTTTATGCCCACAACAATGAAAAAGTGGGCAGGCGTATTCCGAGAGTTCAGCATGGGCATCATCCCTCATCAATCATCATTCATGGTTTGGCTTGAAGTCCCATATTCAGGCCTAATTGAGGTGTTTTTCTGTGAGAAAGGTGTAAAAACCAGTGCCGTTGTGTACCAAAATACGGTGCTTTCAAACATTGTGAAACCTTTTTCTCACAAAATGTTCGAAAACAGACACTGGGTATACCAACAAGATTCTGTGCCAGCTCATAGGGCAGCAAGCACGCAAAATTGGCTGACCGCCCATGGAATCGACTTCATAGGGCACCAAGAATGGCCCTCCTCCAGCCCAGACTTGAAACCATTGGATTACAAAATATGGCAACATTTGGAGGAGAAAGTCTGCGCTAAACCTCACCAGAATTTGAAGTCTCTCAAAGCATCCCTGATTAAATCAGCGGCTGATATAGACACGAACGACGTGCGTGCTGCGATAAACGACTGGCCACGCAGGTTGAGAGTCTGTTTTCAAAATCTGGGAGGGCATTTCGAATAATTTTAATAAAATTTTAATCTACTTTAATCTGCCTTTCTTTTCATATATATATTTTAAACTAACATAAAAAGTCGTACAATTTATTTAATAAAGTATGTGTGACAGAACTTATGACCCGACCTAGTATATAAGATGTTTCGTTAGTCATGTCATTAATTTCGGGAGGGTTACATACACACTCAAATAAACACGTTACGCAAAAAAAAAAATATGTTTTTAGCATTACTTTTCGAGAAATTTAGCAAAACATATTTGCTACCTAAACATTAATCGGTTTGTAGCAGTAGGTAAACTGCATTGTACGGGGTCAATGACCGTACTATGTTCAAACGCAGAACAGGTGTTTGTTGTAAGTAAGTCACAAGGTCACTATGATTGGTTTTTACAGCTACTTATTTGATTTTATTTTTTTGTTAGGAGAAAAAATGCTTTATGAACATACGTTTTTTTTTTCTTACGTAAAATGTTTATTTGAGTGTGTATGTAACCCTCCCGAAGTTAATGACATAACTAACGAAACACCTTATATAAGTATGTATGCTGGGTACTGCCAGTCCAGGCTGTCAGTCCTAGCCAAGTTTTTTCCCATTTCAAATTGATCCTTGGGACCACCGCATAGGGTGCATTTTCGTTTCGCACCCCGGCCTTGAGTAATGTCGCCACCTAGTAATATAACAAGGGAGTCATATCCCTTATACTCCTCTATTGAAGAATAATAAATTAGTTTAGTTGATGTTTAGGTTTAGTGATCTATGTTACCCCTGAAATTGACGTTTATGTCTACCTATGTTAGTTTGATGTAAATGCTTGCATTAATTATTCACACTTCGACATATTATGTACGACCTATGTAACTTAATACATCTTGAATTAATGTTCTGGTGCAGTAGTAAAGGCCCTGTCTTCTTTCCGACAGGTACCAACAAATTCGAATACGTATACCCACTTTCATTCTCTTGTGGAGTTTGATTAGGGCGTCCTTGTGACGTAGACGTGTTGGTTTGCGATTCGTATTGTATGTTGAATTGCACTAAGTCCCTTCCCTTGTCACAGGTGGCAGGGTGATTCCCGCCCGAGTTGGTCACCACTGCACTGATAAAAGCATTCAGTGAAATCAAATCAAATGTATTTTTTCTCAATTCAAACATTTAAAATCAGTTAGTGAGTCAATTGGCGTACGCCTCTCCAATTTTTATCCAGTACTCCCGGCCTTCGGCGGTACGGAACCACTGCTTTCCGCCGACGTACTTCATGTCGTCATCGCAACTGGCGGGTCTTCTTCCCACACTCAGCCAGTGTAGGACGCGGGCACTCCAAACGGTCGTCGTGTCTTTGGCTGACGTGCCTAGCCCACTGCCACTTGAGTTTAACATGCATCCAAACAATTGAAGTGCCTATCAAGTGAGCTGAGAAAAGGGCCTAGACGAAGATAATGGCACTGGCAATTGCATTGCCGCTGATTTTAAACTAACCTACCAACCTAAGAGCAGATTACTTAATAGTTACTTCGTCCTAAGTGGAAATTGAAATGCTTAAGCCTTAGATTATTAATTGATCTTCGCGCGCTCCGACTAGATCTCCGTGAATGCGGCAACTCAATATTCTAGTGTGTGTAAGAAAATGTAGTAGTATGTGTGTGATCCCATAGTCTTTCCTATTGAGACTGGCTCGAGTACGCCGACTTCGGCATAGTATTTGTTGCCGCATTTTACACGTACACGGGCGGTATCTAGTCGGAGCGCGCGGAGACCTATCAACAATCTAAGGCTTAAGCATTTCAACTTCCACTTAGTGTCAGAAGGAACACAAAGTGGCAGATTCTCCAATGCCCATGCGCAATAACAACGGAATAAGGAATAGGCTGGAAGGGCCACGGAACGACAGCACTGTCGAACTTGCACTGAAACCACGATCGCCATTTTTCTAATTTGAAATAAGCTATCCGACGCACGGCGCTTAATTGTTGGCTACCGACCAGTGTGTAATTTAAATCTTAGTAGCTCTTTTATTACCCCTCCAACCAACTCAAATGCTCTGTGTTTAAAACGGAAGCACTAGCATGGTACTCAGTCCCGTCAAGTGTAGGTGTATTGATGATGTTGCATTAAATTCATAAAACTTATAATATAATAAATTATTTCATGAAAAATCAAAGCCAGATTAACATTTAATAGCTACTCGGTCTTAACGGGCAGTGGCTGCCCAATTTTCCCATTATTATTGGCCGAATTCGATTTCGGGATCGGCCGCTCCTCTGGGACATGACGTGCGAGAAAAGGGATGAAATATAGAACAAGGCAACGAACGCCCCACGAGCGGCCAGTATACGTGAGGAATTGAAATATTATCGCCAGCCCCTAGCGGCCGCCAGCAAACAGCTAGGCTGCAGGCGGATACCGTTTCTATTGAATTGAAATGAGAATAAAATTGATTAACTGAAATGAAAAACATATATTTTTCTTTATATTATTATACCTAGTAATTTAGTCGTGCGAATACGCAGGCAGCCTTTTAAGTCGTGTCGTATGCAAACCTCCCGCAATTATAAAAAAAAAAACTGGTAGCATTTTAAACATTTTGAATTTAGAAGCCGAAAACGAAAGATGGTCAGTTTTATTACAAAACGTCTGGTCAAAGTTGATAAGTCTATATTAAAAACCGGTCAAGTGCGAGTCGGACTCGGCACTCGGAGGGTTTGTGTATCGCATGGTATCGCCATGTCACGGTCAGGTCAGCGCCACTCACGCAATCTATGGCGTGTTTTATGAAATGCTTCATATTAGTTAAAATTCATGATTAGTTAAAATGCTTCATACTGTTTTCGGTAGATGGCGCGCATACACTTTTTAGGTACTTGTATGGGGGACCCCGTGAATGTTTTATTTTTTTCTTATTTTCATTATTTGTTGTTATATCGGCCATAATAACACGTATTCTGTGAAAAATTCAACGGGCTACCTATTACGGTTCAAGAGATACAGCCCTCGGGCGGACGGACAGACAAACAGACAAGTCCCTTCCCTTGCCCCTTACTAGGTGGTAGGCTCAAATTGTAGGCGACTGGGTTGGTACCACCGTACTGGATGTCAGATGGCCGCATAGTAGCCTCGGTTGTGTTCTCCTCTAGTTCAGTATAGCCAGCAATCCAGGGAAGTCTCCGGTATGGCACCTACCTTCTCGGAGGTGATATTGGCTGGTTAGAGCATGTGCTTTGGCCCCTCCGACTCAGCCACCCATACCGGATTACATAAAAAAAAAAGACAGACGGCGGCGTAGGCTTAGTAATAGGGTCCCGTACGACGGATACGGAACCCTAAGGTTGACTGCTACAAATAACATGATAACTTCTCCTTTGTGTGCCTGTATATTTCCTTTATACATATTATGTTCCATTTATTGGCGTACAATAAAAGATTTTTATTTATTTAACAAAAATATTATGCATTTTAAACATTTTAAATTTAGAAGCCAAAAACAAAAGAACGTCAGTTTTTAACATTTTTCTTTTTATATTCTAAAAGTGGGAACCAGTAAGTACTAAACAGTACTAGCTGTAAAAGTAGTGCCGATTGGGGCTGGTACTTACAAAGATTAGCCAGTTGATTAGCCCCAATGCATCTCTCCCCGTGCATGTCGTAAAAGGCGACTAATGCATAAGGACAAGATGCCGTGCTAAAGGGCGACAGGAGACGGTCCTTTCAATTGGACAGACAGACGACGTAGGCTTACGGAGGCGTTGGCGTAGGATACGGAAGCCTAAAAATGTTAATATTCACTATGCATGTTGAGACAAAATGCTCTGTCTATAATTTATGTAGGTCGGAGGAGGATGTACCCAGGAGCCAGACGGTCTACGCTCTAATCCCGGGGGTGTACTATGTTACTCTACTCAATTAAAGCTAGTGAATAACTTTACAGTTATTTACCTGAGAGTTTTTGTTGCACATAAATTTAAATTATGAATTATAGCTACCGCATATTTTCAGGACCAGTTGCGGCTGGGATAAAACTAAGATTAGGTCTTGAATTATTATTATTATTGTTTTCAGACTTGGTTCCTACTATAGAGGTTTAATAAAAAATGTAAACTAAAATGTAGACAGAAAAAGAGATAAGCTTGACATTATGTCTAACGAAATGAACAATTATAATAAAAGATTTCCTCTATAGGGGCCAAACACATTGTCCCTAGCACGGACGCAGCATTCCCCCTACTAAAGTAGGAAGTAGGTAACTTCCTACTTTATTCCGACAATCGGGGTAAGTAGAGCAATCGGTGTTGTGCTGCAAGTGCTTTTGCAAATTACAGCACAACACCGTTCACCACGTTTAGTAAAGTATTCGGACAAGATACGTAATTATATCAAGCAGCAAGTAAGGCACAAAAGCCCACCTGATGCATGACCCGGTGGAAAGATCGCGTCTACTAACATACATGCGCTGCCAAAATCATAATCCTCGTTTTGGCTTCGCCGTAGTCGGGTAAAAATAGTACGTGCTTCCTGTCCAGTTCAGTGTAGCCGGCACAAACAATCAGACAGCAGTGCACGGCACCTACATAGTCCAGCGTAATGCGCTAACGTCGACATCGGTGCAGTAGCGAATGCAGTCAAACACGTTAGGTTCTCTAAACATATGACTACCAAAGTGGAAGTGACTTTTCGACGAAGACGTCAGAAGACAACACATAAGCGGTGGGTGGCCGAGTGGTTTCTCATGCGAGAGGTCCGAGGTTCGAATCCGCTCGGCGTGTACCAATGAGTTTTTTCTGACGACAAAATTACGTACACCTACACCTGCTGCTTCACCGTTCGGAACCGGTGTAAAACCGTAGGTCCCTTCCCTTGCCCCTTACCAGGTGGTAAGCTCAAATTGTAGCCGACTGGGTTGGTACCACCGTACTAGATGTAAGATGGCCGCATAGCAGCCTCGGTTGTGTTCTCCTCTAGTCCAGTATAGCCAGCAATCCAGGGAAGTCTCCGATGTGGCACCTACCTTCTCGGAGGTTATATTGGCTGGTCGGATTCAGTCACCCATACCATATTACATTTAAAAAAATCATAATTAAAGATAAAGAAAAGATATGAATTTCAAAGAGCTATCTTCGCTGACGCCACTTTTCGGGGTTTTGTAAGTTTGATCAGAAGTTAGCCGAGGGACAGCTCACAACCGCAGGATTTTCTTTTTGCGAAGTGAAAAGATAAAGGCCAATTTTAATATTTCATTAACCACCGTGAAGTGGAAGAGTTAACTGGGAACAGTTTAGTGTAGCCGACACGAAATGAAGGGAAGCACTGACATGGCACCTAGTTCACCCTGTGTTGTGGGCTGACATCAAGGATGTTGTAGGTGATGTAGCCAACCGTGTCAGGTTCCATAAAAAAAAAACAACAATTGATTTAGTAGTAAAATCAATGCACGACTTACTAATAGTCAACCCCCTTCCTCATGTTATGTGAATGAAAGGTATACATGAAAGCATTCATATATCCAACCATTCATATATGTTGGTCGAAGTAGAAAGGTGGCGGCGGTTGGATGAGTGTGGCTTGCCTTGTTTAAGAACAATAAAATGAGCGTAAAATGTTTTGGATTTAAAGATGTAATACTTTACCAACGAATTAAACTGAATAGCGTTTACATTAAGATCTGTTTGCTTATCTTGAGCAATTTAAAAATAAGCGTATTTCAAAAACGGTAAGGTTTTAAAAGTAAAGGAGACTTGTAGACTTTGAAAGTTTGAAAGAAACTTTTCAATTACTTTTTACTGAATATCCTGTTTAATTCTAGTGCCATGCCGCTTATTACGTTCTCGGTATAAAGCGGAATGGGTTATAAAATGCTATATAGAGAGCTCTGAAGTTGTAGTCGTGGCTTCCTCCTCGTCTTGCAACATCGTAATGGTGCTTCCGTTGTTAAGTGCAGGAGGTTGTAAAGCGGCAACGTTCGTATCTGTGCACCCCTAAGCGGCGGACGGCTGGCGTAGTCTTGGCTTGGACGCTTGATGTCAGCGTCTGAGGTTCGAATCCCACCGACATGTACCAATGAGTTTTTACCAAAACATGAGCATCTCATCAATGAGCATCTCGTCAATGAGCATCACCTTTCCGAGCCGGTGTAAAGTGAAGGTCCCTTCACTAGGGTGGCATCCTAGTGGTATCTAGGATACTATAGGTGGGATCGAAGCCTCTATCGCTAGGTGGTAGGCTCAAATTGTAGCCGACTCAGTTGATACCACCGTACTGTATTGTATTGTTTTATTTATTGATCATTCATATAGAAACGACAAGAAACCTCGCAGGGTAACTAGAAATTCCGCAGGGTAACAAGAAACTTCACAGGGTAACAATAATCTTCGTGGGGTAAAAGGAAACTTCGCAGGGTGACAAGAAACTCCGCAAGGTAACAAGAAACTTCGCAGGGTAACAAGACACTCCGGAGGGTAACAAGAAACTCCGCAGGGTGACAAGAAACTTCGCAGGGTAACAAGAAACTTCACAGGGTAACAAGAAACTCCGCAGGGTAACAAGAAACTTCGCAGGGTAACAAGAAACTTCGCAGGGTAACAAGAAACTCCACAGGGTAACAAGAAACTTCGCAGGGTAAAAGTCTCCTGTATGGCACCTTCTTGGCGGTGATATTGGCTCGTCGTAACACGTGTTCTGGCCCCTCTGACTTAGTCACTAATACGGAATTGCATAAAACCAAATTTTGAGCAACCCGTTTCGCTCCTATCATATTGAACCAGGAGTTGGTCTAAGGGCTCATACACATAAACACGATACGACGTCGCGTCGTGCTACGACGCGACGTCGTATCGTGTTTACAAGTAAGAGGCCTATGAATCCTCGGCCTCTTAGGGCTCTTACACATAACATCTTACATATTAGGGCCCTCCCACCCCTCCTCTCCTACCGCTCCCTCTTTTTGTCAATATTTTAAGAAAGAAATACTCCTTAAATAAAAAATACGCGAGGGCCTCATACGATACGACGTCGCGTCGCGTCGTAGCACGACGCGACGTCGTGTCGTGTTTATGTGTATGAGCCCTAAGCACGCCCTAAGGCAGGCCACTCATGTCATGTACCTACGTACGTATATTAAATACCCGACACAAAAGGAGGGGTGTTATAAGTTTGAAGCCTCAGTCTGCATGTGTGTCTGTGGTATCGTAGTTAGAAAACGGGTAAGCTGATTTGAATGCGGTTTTTGATTAGAAAGCTGGTTTAGCTGGGATGGTTCTTAGCTATGCTTGATGAAGATCAGATCAGCCGATTGGAGGATCATCGACACTATTGCTAATTGTTGAATGTATCTCTTCTGTAAAATGGAAATTCATTTCACTTGCACTAGTCTTTTTTAAGTAATTTTTTTTATTCAAAGCGATACATATGGCGCCGAGCCGACATATGGCGCAGAGGTGCACTGACATCACGGATGAAGAAATTGATGTAGCAGTTTCCATAAAAAAAAGGAAGCGTTTTTGAAATATTTTCATTCCAAAATGGCATATATAGGCGTATTAATGAGTACCAATACACAGGTAAGGTACCATACTGCAATCTCGAAGGGAGATTTTTCAATATTAATTTAATTTTTTTAGTACATTGCTGTTTACATACGATCTTACAGAACTAGGACTAGCTAACCAGTATCCGCCCCTTAATTTCACACAGGAAGCCCCTTAGTTAGATAGAGGGGTAGGTAGAAACGACGGAAGGAGTGCGCCCCAGGGTCTTTCTAGGGCCGGCCGTTTGCGGTAACTCTTCCTCGGGAAATATTTACTTGCGGTTGTACCGGTTTATTAACCCTCAGGTAATTTTAACGAGGGATAGAGAACAGAGCAAACGTAAGTTGCATGGAACTACAATGAGCGAAATATATTTTCTTTAGTTTTAACATTTTAAAGTTTTTAATCAAAATATCGCGATTTTTATAGCCTTGAGCATATTATGTTCACATGATAAAAATTAAATGAAATTAAAATATACTTTATTGTACACAATTTTATAAAAGGGTCACAAAAGTTTAATGCCTTACGGCATTCTTTACGAACTAACCTTTGGGGTGTGGAAAACGCATAAGGTCGGACAATGCTCTACTAAAGAATAGACAGTAGTATGATATGTAATATAAATACATAAAGTTATGTATTACATGGACAAAATGTACATAGACACATACAACCAATATACATCCCTACATATACATAATTCGATTTAAACAATAAGAAAAATAAATATAGTCATATACGTCAAATCTTATATACTAATATCTATAGTATAATAATCTCTATAGGGCAAACCAGTAGCAGCTTCCAGAAGGTCAACTTTGTGAAACCTGGAGCCAAAAAAGCTGCCCAAAGATAGGACTAAACCTTCTTCAATTTTGGGAGAGCAGCAAAGGATTGGGTAGTGTTGATGGACACACACGAGAAGCATTACCAAATGCCTTCGGAAATCTGTACCACAGCATTAAGACCGGATATACTCATATTATTCTCAAAAGCGACAAAGCATGTAGTACTTGTTGAACTTACAGTTCCATGGGAAAGTAACATACCGAAGGACCACAATATAAAATTTAACAAGTACTGCAACTTCGTAGACCGCCTTGTGAGAAACTGATTCAAGACTGATCTGCTCTGAGTGGAAGTCGGAGCAAGAGGACTACCAGGGAAGTCGCTCTACAGTCTCTTCAAGAATCTAGGGCTGCCAAGATCGACGCTAAGCTCATATATGGAGAGAGCTTCGAAAACGTCACTGGAAGCATCCTACAGAATATGGATAGGTAGAGAGAGGGAGGTCGAGAGCGGGACTGGTGGTTCCCCGCGTCCTAGTCAACGCTGACTAGCTGACGAGGGCTTGATGCGAGCCGAAACGTGAAGCATGCGCGGGAAATTTAGAGTGGCCACTCGCTAGTCCCGCCCGACCTCGATTAACACCCTCCTCTACTGCCGATGGGCCCGGATATGTTCGGTAAATCCATCGCAAGCTTAGTTCCACACCTTCCTACATACTTATATACTTTAAATATGTCAGGCCATGTATAGGTGCATGTCAAGCATTTGTATAAAAGAAATGCATTTGTTAATTTCATATTTTTTTCGTATTGTACATATTTTTACATATTGTAACTATGTGAAGGATATACATATATCACACACGCTGAATCCCGACAATCGGGGTAAGCAGAGTAATCGGTGTTGTGCTGCAAGAACTCTGGTAAATTATAGCACAACACCGAACACCACGTTTCGCAAAGTATTCGAACAAGATTCAATAGATCAAGCAGCAAGTAAGGCACAAAGACCCACCTGGTGCATGACTCGGTGGAAGTACCGTGCCAAGGTGAGAGATGGCGAGCCTGTCGCCCTTTAGCGCGGCATCTTGTCCTTATCCCTTAGTCGCCTTTTACGACATGCATGGGGAGAGATGCAGTGGGGCTATTCTTTTTAAGTACCGGCCCGACACGGTACTAATGTGACACGTGTGGACACGGTACGGATGTGAAGGACTGTTCAATTAAGAAAAAAAAAATATATCCACTTGTAATTGAAAATTTTAATTACTAGCTAAATATAAGATGCGCCGTAACTGTAACCATTCGGCTGCCTCCGCCGCCGCGCCGCCGCGCCGCGCCGGGCGAACGAAACGTCCCGGCCAACGACGACGTGTTGTGTTGCGACTGTCGCCCTATCAGTTTCAGAGCCCATGCAATATCTGCTCCAAAGTATGGGTCGCGACCCACCACCGGTGGGTCGCGGCCCATACTTTGGGAAAGGCTGGTTTAGCTCCTTAGAAGAAGTTTGTCGTGTCAAAATGAAATGCCAACTTGTGTCCCTAGAGAAGCGTCATTATACCAGCAGAGGCAACAGGCTAGCTCGGGAATAAATTAAAAGCCTTATCGTGGCGCCGCCGTGCGGTGGGATTAAAAACTGCCTTTTTGATAAACGACTGCGCTTGACAACCACTAAAGAATATTTGTTTTCGTACAAAAATTAATTTATTAAGTTTTCCGCTAAGATGTGGAACAGTGCTCACTGATGCATGCTTAGCAAATTTAAATGTTTTTCTTATGTTATTATTTTGACGTGGAATTAAGTATGTTTGTAGGTCCCTGGTCGGCGCGGCCTTGGATCGGACTCTCGATCGCAGGATCCGAGGTTCACTATCACCAACTATTAACAAACAGTTTGTACGAAGATACTGGTTTTCAAATATACATACCACGCGCTTTATCCCGACGGTCGTCGGGGTAAGCTGAGTAATCGGTGTTTTGCTGCAAATACTCTTGTAAATTACAGCACAACATCGACCACCGCGTTTATCAAAATATTAGGACAAGATAACTATTTAAAGCAGCAAGTAAGGCACGAAGACCCACTAGCTGCATTTCTCGGTGAAAGGATCGCGCCAAGGTGAGAGGTGACCAGCCTGTCTCCCATTAGCGTGATATCTTGTACTTTATCCCTTAGTCGCCTTTTAGGACATGCACGGGGAGAGATGCGCAGTGGGGCCATACCACAAACAGTAAACAATTATTTTTCTTATATATTGTACCGTGTGGGGTCGGTACTTAAAAAGAATAGCCCCTCTGCATCTCTTCCCGTCGCATGTCGTAAAAGTCGACTAACGGATAAGGAAATTCGTCAGCCTCGGCAGCTCAGTGGTGCGCTCGGTCAGTACTTGGATGGGTGACCGCCCGACCGTTGGAGGCTGACCGTGGTTCGGATTCCACGTTAAACTGTAGGGCCCTTCCCTTCTTACCTTACTAGGTGGTAGGGTTTATCCCACCCGGGTTGGTACCACCGCACTGAGCGAATCGTCGGTCGAAACGGCTATGTAAATAGTTCGTGTTTTCCGTCCAGTTCAGTGTAGCCGGCGCGAAATGAAGGGAAGCACTGACATGGCTCCTAGTTCGCCCGGTGTTATGGGCTGACATCACGGAAGTTGTAGGTGATGTAGCCAACCGTGTCAGTTTCCATAAAAATAAAATATGCATACGATTCCAAGTTTGAAGTTCTGGTAATCAAATAAAAGAGACTTTTAATCTCTCATCGATCAACACTTCTACCGACTAGAGACCGAAGGATAGTAAACGAGCATTTCGCTAAGTACCTACTCTACCAACTTTAGGACTCAATAACTTTATTGCCAGCAGAAGCGACCGAGCCCGCTTTTCGATAACTTACAAAATAATGACAAAACTCTCGGTTGACATTAAAGCCATTTGCTAATTTCTAAAGAAAGCTTTACGGGTGATTAATAACGCTATAGTCATTAGGAAGGAAAGGAAAACGGAATATTGAATAATGATTAATAGATTAATTTCATTTGTCATTAATTCGATGGAATTAATTAGATTTGATTAAATCCTAAAATTAGACTTTTCATTCAATTCGGTTTGATCGGATGAACCGTGTGGTCGGTCCGTCAAAAACTCGGCCCGGAGTAGCGGCAATACAAAATGAGATCCGTCTCGGTCATTCGTCATCCGAGAAAAAACCGGACCATGGACGAAGACTGTGTTATCGTCTAGCGCGAAAGCAGCTTTTCAGATTCCTGGTGAGATTGTTGGCTAGGGTTGCCATGATTTTCCGGCTCAATGCCGGACGGACGCCAAACGAAACCTCAAAAACATGATGCATATTTAAAATAGTGTTTTTAGGGTTCCGTATCCGGTACGGAACCCTATTACTAGGCCTACGCCGCCGACCGTCTGTCTGTCTGTCCGAGGGCTGTATCTCTTGAACCGTAATACTTAGGTAGCCCGTTAAAATTTTCACAGAGTATGTGTTATTTATTACGGCCGATATAACAACAAATAATAAAAATAAGAAAAAGTAAAAAATTCACGAGGAGAAACCAAAACGTGTATGTGCGCGCGCCATTTACCGAATAGAGCGTGAAGCATTTTAACTAATCATGACATTTAACTAACATGAAGCATTACATAACACGCCATAGACGGTGTGAGTGGCGCTAACCATGACATGGCGAGTTCGGCTCGCACTTGGCCGGTTTTTTTTAATGGGAAACGCGACATGGCGCACGCCGGAAGCTCAGTTTTACTTGCTTTACTTATCGACATTATATACGACGAATATTTATGTATAGTATACTAACCATCTACCTATTTCATCAGCGGGTCGTACAGTAGCGAAAATACTCCGAGCGTAGCCGAGGGCAAAAGTTTGTTGTGAATGAAATTGACGTTGTTGGTAAGTAATCATCCGCCTGCATCCAGGTTTTCCAGAATAAAAATGGGTTGTTGAGAAAAATGATTAATTAATGGATTTTGTTCACACTTTACTTAAAAAGATAGGTACGTACACACTTACATACATCTGTAGCGTAATATAAAACTTTACATCTTGCAAAAATGCCGGACAATACGGACGCAATTCCGGACGGGCCGTCCAAAGGTCGGACAGTCCGGCCCAATTTCGGACGTATGGCAATCCTATTGTTGGCCTTACCTCAAAGATCCCGCATTATTGATACGACCGAAACTCTTAAAACCTCCACAAAGGTCCTTATGCATTCTTAAACACACACCTTTACACTTTGACTTTGGGAGCATAAAAAGACATTTCAGAAGTTAGGTCAAGCAATAAAGGTAATTTTATTACGAATCTAAAACCTGTAATAAATTTTAACAGTACACATTCGGAATACTAATAAAATTTGATCGGATATTCAGTAGCCCATAAATATAAAGCGGATACATTAATTTTCCTGGGGGCTAATAATTTTTATTACCTTTTGTATTTTGAAATGAAAGCGCAAGTTTCAGAATTTGTCCGCGGCTCCACTAGCGCGAACTCGTATTCGGGAAAATAAATATTACCGGTAATAAAAACCGTTCAAGTGCGAGCTGGACCTCGGACATCGTGCAATGGTTGTTTCGTACCAATGCACTTTGATACTGAACATACTAAACAAAAACTGGCCAAGTGCGAGTCGGGTTCGAGCACCGAGGTTTTCGGACGACAAAAAAAGTTGAAAAACACGTTATTGTATGGGGACACCCCATAATTTTCAACCTTTTTTATTTTTAACCCCCGGGGAAAAAAGGGTGTGTGTGTGGGTGTGTCTGTCGTGGCATCATAGCTCCCAAACGGATGGACTGATTTGGATGCGGTTTTTTTTCAATCCAATCCAGGTTCAATCTTCCTTTAAACTTTTGGGCTTAGACACCCGTACCGTTTGCTCATAACAAAAATTATGGTGAATTCAATCTACGGTCGAAGTCAGGGGCTTCCTTCCTCAATAGAGACGGGCAGTGGCACGAAAATAAACGTCAGAGCTATTTAGACCTGAAAGAGGTCGGCATCATCAAGCCTCGCTAATTGCAGTGGACTAGTAGATGCAAACAGAACGGACGGGCAACGAATCCGTAATGAGCTCCAGAGAGTCAATGATAAATTATTGTGTGTCCGTCCGGTGAAAACAAATACAACTCCAGTTGTATCGATTTTCGTTTTATTAGACCATCGACATATTTCTATGTATAAAGAGAATAATAATAAGGTCCTCATGCATTCTTAAACACACATCTTCACACATTTATTTTCGTAGCAAAAAAATACATTTCCAAGGAACTTTTCGTCCTATCCACCGACGACGCCCGCCGAGACATCATCTCCATCGTCTAAAGGTGATAGTTCTCGAGAACGGTCATATCACTCTGTACTGGGACCGTACCATTATCTATCACAGACAGGACTATTCTCGTGAACATACCTGATATTGTGATAGTTGACAGGGAGGCGAGGCGCGCAACGATCTTCGATATCGCCGTGTCGCACGATGATGGTAACATCGTCAGTAAGGAAGCAGAGAAGATGTTAAAGTATCTGGATCTGCAGCGCGAGTTTACGAAAATTTGGCCTATCGACTCGACGATCGTTGTGCCCATAGTCGTATCAGCGCATAGGCTGTTAGCGAAGAGCCTCGACGACCACCTTGAGAGGCTCTCGCTGAGTTGTTGGGTCAAGGGCCAGATCCAGAAGGCTACTCGATACTGCGCGCATCGCAAGAGTTCTCTCCCTAGGGCCGGACCATCGAACTGACCGCGCTCAGGGTTGCTTAACAACAGTCGACCGACCGTATCGAGGCTGACAAAATAGATTGAGAGGAACTATTACGAAAAGCGATGCGGTCTCAGTTTTTGAACATCACTTTATCCATAACCTGAACGAACATCGAACTCGCCGAGGCCTATCATTTCCTCCAACGGACGAGTAGTCGTGCATCAGTAGTTTCCGAGATATGCCCTCTCAAGCACTTTTCCTTTTTTTTTCCGAAACGGCTAAATCGATTTGAAAAAAAAACAACTATTAAAAAAAGAGCCATTTTTTCTACGAAAAGAAACAAATTGCAAGTCGATCTGACCAGCAGTGCAGGAGTTATAAGCATTTATTGATTTTCGAAGCCTTTTTTCTAAGGTCGCTATTTATTTATAGAAGGGCTTGATGTACGACCCTCGGGTATGTCGTCTTAACAAGTGGAAAGAACTACCTTTAGGACGATATGCCTAACCTTCCTGTAACTCACACACAACATTATGAACATTTGGGTCGGAAGTGACATCCAGTCAGCAACGGCTTTCGCGGACGGAGGTTCGGTCAAAGTTTACGTTTACGCGAGCATGACAAGAGCATTAAAACAAAAACAATGAGCATCCCCGCGCTGTTTAAATATTCAGATAATATTTCAGTACACCTTCCGCTCCGGACAGATGATTAATTGACCTGGCTCTGAATAAATGATACGCTGTGGGAAAGGTTCATTTTGATATTTGCGAGAGGACGCGTTACATTCGCTTGCAGTATTTACTCGGAATCGGCTGCCGGCTGCCTCCCTGACGTTTCCCCTACCAGTTTCTTCCGTTACCTGTGACTGTGAGTCCTTGTTCACGCAGTTAGCAAAGGTAAGTGTTTGGAGAGAACTGATTTACAAACAGTTAAGGCCGGGTGGAGTAGTACCCATAGGCATCCCTTCCCGACAACGTAGGTATTTCCGTTTCCGTATTCACTGGGAGGCAGTACTGCCTTAAAACGCGCGCGGGTTTGATAAACTAACTCCCTTTTCAAACTCATGTTAAATTCAAGGCCGGTCTGTTAACTGAATCGGATATTCATCTGTCACATTTAAGAGCTTTGTTGGTTCATTGGTAGAGTGTATGCAGAGGAGAGTGTACACATTTTTCGATACATTTTTTTAAAATAATAATAACCTACATATTTTTAGGTTATTAAAAATAACCTATTAAATATTTAAATATCTTTGTCTTACACCAATCGTCCTTAGTTCTCCCCCTAGTCTGATGTCTAAAGATACAAACTTATTAATACTTCCCTTACCCCTTACTAGAGTGCTGTGTGGGGTCGGTACTTAATAAGAATAGTCCCACTGCATCTCTCTCCGTGCATGTCGTAAAAGGCGACTAAGGGATAAGCGGCCTGCCAGACACCTCGGTCGACTTGTGGCTTTCATGGAAGACATAGGCTGGCTGGGGTAGCTGGAGACTGCGGGGTTTTACACGAAGGTCCCCAACCAAGCGGGATTAGTTTGCAGGCCTAGAGCCAACCCCAAACCAAAACAACAACAACAACAACAACAACAACCCCTTACTAGGTGGTAGGCTCAAATTATAGCTAACTGGGTTGGCAACACCCTACTGGAGGTAAGATGGCCGCATAGCAGCCTGGGTTGTGTTCTCCTCTAGTCCAGTATAGCCAGCAATCCAGGTAAGTCTCCGGTATGGCACCTATCATCTCAGCCACCCATAACGGATTACATAAAAAATATATACTTTCAACATCGGATGAGACATTTACCTGCTTGTTTGTCTAGCGAACCGCCCCTCAGCGGATCCAGCTAGGTTCCTATTTCCCCGACTGTTTGTTCGTCGATCGCCAAGCGGATGAGCTTAATATTAGGAGGAATGAATGGTGTTTGCCAAATCCTCTCATCTCGCGTTATATGAGGCGCGGGGGAGGAGTGGCGCGGGCCACCCACGAAGCGACTTATTAAAGTCTTTGCTGACGTCAACGGAACATTCAAAGACACGCAACAATTTCGCATGTCGGCTGCGCCCTTTCGTGTCAACTCACGTGAAATAAATCATAAATCATTCGCCTATTACAGTTTTACCCAACTTGGGTAAAAGCGAAAACTTTTAGGATTTGTCATAGTGTGTATATTTTTAGGGTTCCGTAACCATTCACGCTAGCTGCGCTCTTATAAGATCGTACGTTGTCCGTCTGTGCTGTTTTTCTGTTTCTGTCCGTCGCATGCGCCGTTCGAGGGGATTATGCTGGAGCGTAAACCTCTAAGTGTAACCTACGAATAAAGAAAACACGGAGACAGCCTTCTATACAGAATTTCTCACAAATCTGACCCGAAAACACCTACAATCACACACACATCGATAGATACCCGCTGCCTTTTTTCCACAAGTACTTATAATCCGGCCGTTGAGGGAATTAGTTCCTGACGTCTGTAAGTTGGTACATAATAAAAAAAATTACAAGTTTTTATTACCGATTCCCGCAACTGCACGTTCGGACTAAGGTAATTATGAACATGTTCTATTGTATACGGTTTCGTACTATTTTGACGAGATTGTCGTACTTTTTAACCCGCGACGAAAAAAGAGGGGTGTTATAAGTTTGACGTGTGTGTGTATGTGCGTAAGGGTGTGTCTGGCTGTGGCATCGTAGCTCCCAAACGGTCGAACCGATTTGGATGCAGCTTTTTTATTAGAAAGCTGGTTTAATCGGGATGGTTGTTAGCTATGTTTGTAATCAAGTAATCAAGTTATTAAGTACCTAATCAAGAAAATTATTATCTTATAAAGTGGGCCGATATGCATGCGGATTAAAAAAAAATCTTGAAATAAAAGTTAAATTAGATGTTAATAAAAGTTAAATTGCTCTAAAGTCCGGCATCTCTCAGATGCCGGACTTTAGAGCAATTTACATTAATAAGTTCATAATGCACTATACGCAACGTCGTCTTTGTGCAGTAATTAAAAAAAAACGCATCCAAATCGGTCCATCCGTTTGGGAGCTACGATGCCACAGACAGACACACACTCACACACACACACACACACGTCAAACTTATAACACCCCTCGGTTTTTTTCGTCGGGGGTTAATAAAAATGGCTTTGAGAAACAAAAAAAAACTTAATTCGTGTTCGTTTTTATCACTCGAACCAAATTTCATTTAATTATTACGTTCTATCATATTTGAAACTCATTTATAGGTTTCAGTACTTCGCCGTACGGAAGCCTATTACAAACCTACAACGTCTGTCCGTTCGTCCCATGTTTGTATCTTTGGATAACAACAAATAATAAAAAAATTAAAAAGCAAAAAGCCCCAGTTGCTCTCCGGAAGTGCCGGCAGAAGTGAAAACTTTTGTATTTCCGAAAATAATTCTTAGGTGGTTATAAAAAAAACTAAACACCCTAAAAAAATTTTAACACCGTAACATTGCTTAAAAAAGAAAACAAAAGAAAAAAAAACAAAAAATTTTGAGGTCATGTTTCATGGTTCATGGTCAAAAAATACAAATCCTACACTCTTACCATTGAGCCACGAAATCACATAAACGACCAAACGAATATCGGATTCCCTTGATTAGCTTTCGGCTTTGCTGTCACTGAGAGACGAACAGAATTGATCCCGAGCCACTCGTAACTTAACCCTTAATGCAATGACTTAAGGTTACATTTTAAATAATTAAATAAATCTGTCGCTTTTTCGATGAGGCTACAGATCTGACACGAGTTTAACATTTTTTACCCATCTAAAAAAGTGCCAAGCGCCGCTAAAGAAGTTTTCACTTCAAAAAAATTAAAGCTAGAAACTCATTGGGCTCACGTACGGGCCTGCCACCCCTCCGGGTTTGACCCGGAGTCTACGGGTTTGAATGGTGTATATCCGGGCTACGGGATAACATAGTATATCTCCGGGTCTGACGGGGCGGGCGGTGTGTCGAGCCGAGCGGTGAATTCGGCTCGACTGACTGAATCGAACGAACGACATCGGACGAATTGGATGCACCGTGCGCGTGCGCGCGCGATTATGGATTCAATGATTATTAAAAGTAACAAATTTCACAGAATTACCGAAAATAATTGGATTTTTTTTTTCAATACCGATTATTAATGCTTTTTTGGAATGCGATTTTTCCTTAATGAAAAATTTATGGACAGACGAGAGAAACTGCTTATCAGTCGACATGGTGAAGTCGGAGTTTTTTTTTTTTTTTTTTTTTTTTTTTTTTATTGCTACCGAACTGGGTGGCTCTGTCCGAGGTCGCAACCTCAGGCGCAGCCAATTTCACACCCGAGGAGGTGCCAGTCCGGCTTGGAGGTGGACTAATGTTGCTGGGGAAAGGCTATTAACCCGCGATTTGAAGATCTGTGGATTGTAGGAGTGGGGGAAGATATTTCCTGGGAGCCCGTTCCACACCTTTGCAGTGCGGCACAAGAACGATTTAGAGAATCGTGCAGTTCGAAGAACTCTTCTGTCGACTACAAACGGGTGTTCCGCGAGAGTATGGCGGGTTTGGCGAAGGCGAACAGGAGGAGGAGGGATAAGGGAAGCAAGTTCGTCAGAGCAGCGGCCATAGTAGTACCGATAAAACAGGCTCAATGACCCAACGATACGTCTGTGCTTTAGAGGTTGAAGGTCCTTTGTGAGTACGGAGTCACCAATGAGGCGAATGGCTCGTCGCTGAATAGAATCCAAGGCTGAAAGAAGGTACTCAGGGGAACCCTCCCAAAGATGACTGCAATATTCCATCACCGGTCTTACTTGTGCTTTGTAGAGTGTAAGCAGTTGGACCGGCGTGAAAAATCGCCGACAGCGGTAAAGGACTCCTAATTTTCGAGACGCTAGTTTCGCCTTGGACTCTATGAACGATCGAAACCCAACGTCCCTGGACACCTCCATACCCAGGACACCCAGACTACCATCGTTGGGGACTTGGCTGCCCTGAAAAGTGGCTTGGAGAGGAAACGGATCAGCCTTAGTAGAGAAGGCACAAGCTTGCGTCTTGGCTACGTTGAAGTTGACCAAGTTCTTCTTCCCCCAAGAGGATACTTTTTCGAGAACCTGGTCAACCCGAGCAACAGTTTCGCGTCTCGCGTTTGCTGCTGAGGCCTCTCTACCCTTCCAGTCCTTGATGAACCCTTCGTGCACCGTGCTGTCGTCCGCGTAACAGTGTATTTCGCCGAGCGAGAGCATGTCGTTGATGAACAATAAAAACAGCGTAGGCGACAGCACGGATCCTTGTGGAACACCAGCATTGATTGAGTAGTCGGCCGAGCAGGCACCATCTAGGGTGACAAATATCGACCGGCCACTCAAAAAGCTGGAGATCCAGGTGCACAGTTTTGTAGGGACACCGTAGGCCGGAAGCTTGCTTAAGAGTCCCCGGTGCCAGACGCGATCGAATGCTTTGGATATGTCCAGAGCGACCGCCAGCGATTCCCCAAAACCATCGAGCCTTTCAGCCCATAAATGCGTGACGTACGCTAGAAGATCTCCAGTCGACCTTTGCTTGCGAAAGCCGTATTGTTTGTCGTCGAGGAGTTTAGAGTCTTCTAGGTACGTCAGGAGCGCTGAGTTGACAATACGCTCCATAACCTTACTCAAAAGTGAGGTTATCGCAATAGGGCGATAGTTCGATGGGTTCGCTGGGTCCCCCTTCTTGGGGACCGGCTGGACCGAAGCTCTCTTCCAGCAAGAAGGCATTGATCCGGAGGAATAGGAGCGTTTGAATAGGCGGGTGAGGACTGGCGCCAATTCCAGAGCACAATTTTTCAAGACGATCGCCGGGACGCCGTCAGGCCCACTACTCTTCGAAATATCCAACTCACGTAGTGTTTTATGGACGACTCTGGGGTGGAACCTAATATTTGCCATCATACGCCCGCAATGGGGTAATGAAGGGGGGTTGGCGCCCAGGTCGTCCATGTTTGAGTTGGATGCGAAAAGGCGTGCAAAGATATTCGCCTTTTCTTTCGCGAGTATAGCGAGCGAGCCATCCGGACGTTCCAGCGGAGGTGTAGCTGGACGGCAGAAATTCCGACCGATGGATTTGGCGAGAGACCAGAAGGCGCGGCTACCCGAAGGGCTACGTGCAAGTTTCGCGCCAATTCCACGGTCGTGCCTGAACTTGGCCAAGTTTTGCGTTCGTTTGCAGGACCTAGCAACGACGTTGAGCTCTCGTCTGTTCTCGACAGACCTATTCTGCAGCCATTTCCTATAAGCCTTGTTCTTAGTGTCAATAGCCAGTCTGCATTGACAATCAAACCAAGGCTTATGGCGGCCGCCGATGGGAACGGTGGAGGTAGGTATGAAGAAATTCATACCCTGTGCGATCACATCGACGACCGATTGGGCACACAGGGATGGGTCTGGAGAAGAGAAGCAAACGTCGTGCCAAGGGTAGGCTCCCAGGAAGGATCGGAAGTCATCCCATTGTGCTGACCGGTAGTGCCAAACTGTTCGCGTACTACATTCACGTGCTTCCGCGAAGTGTACAGTTGGCACAGTTGAGCGTACAAGGCAATGGTCGGAGTTTCCGAGGGGAGCTTCGACCCTCACCTTGTAACCATTTGGCTCGGTAGTCAGCACAAGGTCCAACAAACTAGGTCGATGGGCAGGGTTATCAGGTATCCGAGTGGTTCCGGATACCAACTGCGTCAACCCGTGCGCAATGGCCAAGTTGTAAGCCTCCCTGCCGGCATGGTCAGTGATGGGGGAGCCCAACCAGTCTTGGTGTTTAGCATTGAAGTCACCCAGCATCACTAACTCCGCCGTAGGGAACTCGCAAAGCAGTTTGTCTGCCGTACTGCTGAGATGCTCATAAAATGCCTCTGTTCTTGACGCACTGAGGTTAGGGGATCTGTATGCACCCGCGTAAATCCTCACCACGTGGGGAAGATTCACGCGGATCCATAACACAGGAAAAACAGGGTCTTCAAATCGGGTGAGCCGGGTATAGGAGACACCAGATCCAACGTACAAGCAGACACCACCCTTCGCCATGAAACGTTCCTGAAGATTGTAACCAGGAACGTCCAGGTAGGATGCGTCCGCAGGACGCCCGATCTGGGTCTCCGTAAGAAAGAGGAGGTGAGGCCTCGCCGTCTGCAGATGGCAGGCGACGGATGAGAAATTTGTGTGTAGACCTCTTATATTGGCGAGGTCTACCTTAAATTTTGAGGGAGAACGGGCCGCTGAAGGTTTATACAGTTTTCTATTTTTTGTTCGGCTCATAATTTAGATGGGTGATTGATTCGTGGAGTGTATCGGAATGTGCCCAGGGCGCGGTGATGCCTTGTGCAACTCGGATAGACTCAACCAACTGACAGTCGCAGAGAGCGAGAGGACCCCCGGGCCCCCCCTCCCAGAAAACATGTGGTCTCCCATGGTCACCAGCCCCACAATGCTCTCTGACAGGGATTTTCGCGTGTTGATAGGGCAGCCAGCACACGGGTTGGTGAGGGCCGTGTGCCGGGCCCCTGTACTACCACGCAGGCAGGCAGCGGTCACCTGTTTCCACCGGCTCTCCCTGACCCCTGCGGCTGTCAGTCGGTTAAAAGGAGTCTGGAGTGCGAGCGACACTAGCATCCACAACCCAGGACACCCCCGACACACTCAAGTCCACCGACCGGCTAGTCGCAGGCTGGCCTCCAAGTGTAGCAGAGCCACATCAGGAGTTTTTCGCCTACGACCTGTGGTACCAACCCGGACGACATAGTGGAGGACTTGTCTACCACATAGTGAGGCTGAAAATAAATCCTGTTTAGGCGCAGGATGATCGCCTGCGTCCGACATTCCTCAGCTGTTGCGACTCTGGGACGGTGGTAATGCCAAAGGCATCGTCGCAACATTGCCCAGGGAGCACGACGAGGACGTGAATGTCGGACTTGCTGGGCTCTACTTTAGTGTGACCCACCGCTGGCACAGTAGATTGCTAGATTGGTAATTTGGTGAACTCCATACAGCTCCAGAGAACACTACCAATGCTTAACCCAGCGAACCCCCCAAAGGAGTTAATTAATTTTAAAGATTTTAATAATATAATATGACCTGTCGAGAATTTTAAAGTATTTGAAAAAACCTGAGAAAGAAAAGTTGATAAAAAAATCACAATTATCTGTTTTTAAATTACAATTTGTAATACTATTTCGTATTGAATGATACCTACCTCTGAAAATTTACATTTTATTTTATAAACATTTTGAATTTTCTGAATACTCCGGGTCTACCATTTTTTAAAGGTGGTAGCCCTACGTACGCTACGCACGCGTACGTGGGCGCGTCGGTCTCCATACATTTTATATGGAAGAGTGCAGCACGCGACACGCGTAGCGTAGGGTGGCGTGGGTGCAATGAAACTGCGTGCTGCACTCTTCCATATAAAATGTATGGAGACCGACGCGCCCAGATTCGCGTGTGTGGCGTACGTGGGCCCAATGAGTTTCTAGCTTAAGGAGTCTTGAAGAAACTCGTTTTTATCGAAGTCGGCGCGCGAGTGCGACTTGCACTTGGCCAGTTTTTTTAAGTAAATGTCATAAACGGTTATATAGAGGAAATATCATTCTGTGGACAGAGCCTTTTCGTATTATTTAGCGCATATTGTGCGAAATGAGTTCCATTTTCAAAATAAATTTGACGTTTTTCAGGTGACAAACGCTCGCTTTCTGTCACGCGGGCTTAACGACATGTGAATTGAAAACAGAACGCGACGTGACGATGAGTCTGCGGTTGATAGACGCTCTGTCTCTCGTCACTGATGTTATGTTCTGTGTAGAGGTGACCGACCGGACCGTTATTACTTAGTCAGAGTGACTGAACGATATTTGAGTGCTAAAAAGCTGTTTTATTCATTCAATATTGGCTTAGATTCCAGGTATTTTTGCCAGTGCACTTATTCAGTAATTTGTATGGCATAAATTTACAATCCCCGAAAATATGCGTTCAGACATAAAATTTCAAATAAATCTACTCGTTAGCTATTCCAAATTCAAACGAATGTGACCGCCATTATTCCATACACCCCGCGTCTCCTCATTTTGCTCAGATAAATTAATTACTTTGATAATAAAGGTTTTGGAAAAGCTAACATTATTTTCACAGTAGGTCTGTTATTGTTTAGTTAGACAGTGGTGTCCAAATTGTTTCGCCAACGAGCTACTTCCATATTTCTATCAAGCCCAGCAGGCACCTTCAACTTCACAGTACCTATGTATGAAGTTTACCTACATAATGGGATACCTGGTTATTTTAATTTTCAAACAAATTTACAAAATCTACTATACAGGTTGCAGTTGCCCCCGTAATATTTTAACTGGCATATGGGGGTTATTCTATATGTGAAACTAAACAACTTCTATGGCGAAAAAATTTTTTTTGAAACAAAACAAGAATAATTTTTTCCATACATATTTTAAATACCTATTCTCAAAAGGTATGGAGGAAAAAAAAATTTTTTTCTTAAAATTAAAAAGTCGTAGAACAATAGTTGTTCTATTTCATGTACAGAATCACTCCCTTACGGGTTTTACGGCTGGGGTTGCAACATTTGTATCATCCATAATGACAACATGACAGCATTAGGCCATTTTTAACATGTTCTGGAGTCAACGTATTTCTAAATGTATTTTTTATATTTTATTTTTTATTTTTTGTATTCAATGTTTGTGTTTATTGGAACTCCTGGGTGCGGGCGCCTAAAAAAAGGCCGCTTGCTACCGGGGACCCGTGTACTACCGGTTGGACACCACTGAGTTAGAGGTATGTAGATAGATAACCTACATATTCGTTTAATTAGGCTGTTACCTGTTACCGCTGTTACACATTATAATAAACTTTACTGTACTGTGTAACCGAAAATTTAGATAGATAGAAGATAACCTACACTTTCACATGTAGTTAATTTACCTTTTATTGTTGGTAACCGATACGTTTCAAAGAAATTAAACAAAATAATTTCATTGAAATGGAATGACTCATTTATTTTAAACACGAATAAAACTAACTCATAGGTTGGAATTACAAGCTACCTAGTTTCACAAAATAGGTAAATAAGAAATGGTAAACTCTGGAACGCTCTCCCTTCCCACATATTTCCCCTCAAGTATAGTCTCGGTTCCTTCAAGAGAGGCGTGAATAGGCACCTGTCAGGTCGGCATGGAATTCGCAACCCCCGCGTACGTCCTAATGTCCATGGGCGTCGTTAGACACCTTATGGGTGGCTCGGTGTCACAACATGTCGCGTTTTCTGTAATATATATACAGGGTGTTGTAACGGCCACTACATTAAATTTAGGAAATGATTATTGGGATCAATAATAACAAAAAAGTCAAATAACTTATTTGTGAATTCCCTTTAAATAAAAAGTTACAGTTTTCATACAAACAAATTGATTTATTTAGTGTAAAAGGATCTAATGTTCCCCATGAATGCGGGGAACATTAGATCCAACAACAATCACATAAATTATTTAACAACATAAATTTACAAAATTAATATCTCCAAAATTATACACTTTACAGAAAAACTTTATATACTTTTTTGTCCCGGAAAGACATGAGGATTACGCTGGCGAAATTAATGTACTGGCCTTTACAACATCCAGTATATATTCTGGTACCCGGTCTAGAGTAAGAGAAGGGTTTTATCAAAAAATCGGTCAAGTGCGAGTTTTACTCGCGCCCGGAGGGTTCCGTAGATCCGCTATACCATACCTGCCAAAAACAATATCCGTCTATCTTTTGTCTGTCTGCGTAAATATGCACTAATCTATTCTTAACACGTTTCTTTAAAGTTAATATTTTAACTTTTTGATCTTTTTATTATTTGTTGGCATGTATTGTTGATAAGTATTCTTATTATTATTTCATCTTCAATTCTCACGCTCAACTCTTTTGCTACTACCTACTTACATTCCACTTTATTATCGAATCTCAAACATCCAAAGGTTGACTGTAAGAAATCTCAGTAAGGGATAAGTCCGGCTTTGCACCTTATGTAAATTTTCAAAT
This sequence comes from Nematopogon swammerdamellus, assembly GCA_946902875.1. Taxonomy (NCBI): domain Eukaryota; kingdom Metazoa; phylum Arthropoda; class Insecta; order Lepidoptera; family Adelidae; genus Nematopogon; species Nematopogon swammerdamellus. The sequence continues at coordinate 20,628,005 of OX336345.1, forward strand.
ATACTATAAAGCATTTTCTATCTATCTATCTATCTATTAGACATACTATTCTATGTAAATTTCCACCGGCTACCTATTTCAAAAGATTCAGCCCTCGGACAGACGGACAGACAGACAGACAGACAAACAGACAGACAGAGAGCGCAGGCTTAGAAATATCCTTTCCTACGGATACGGGACCCTAAAATTTCGTACGGAACCCTAAAAAAGCTAAGGGTAGTGAAGGCTAGCGGGGTTAAGCGCGCGATATTCATTTTATGACGCAAATAAAACGCAATCCACCCTATCTTACCTAAATGCGTACACTGAACCAACACCCACCAGTGCGTACGGCTGGAACAGCTTAAGATCGCCATTTAGTGCTATTTTTAGAATTCCGTACCTCAAAAGAGGAAAAAAACGGAATCCTTATAGGATAACTCTTGTGTATATCTGTCTGTCCGTCTGTCATAGAGTGTGATCGGCGTAGGTAGTGCCATTTGGGGTCAATGAACATGAATGATGGATGATGTTTATATGGACATCCCCCGGGATTCCGAGATTGTTGATCTCGGGTTCCGGGGCACCTAGTTTATCGGTGTTATGGGCTGACATCATGGATGTTGTAGGTGATATAGACAACCGTGTCAGTTTCCATAAAAATAAAAAATATATATAATAATTTGTGAAATATGAAGATAATTAAATAATGAAGATAAGAACAAAACAAATATTCAAAACACAGCAATATTTATATGCAGATATTGAAAATCAACAACATTTTGTTCACAGAAACAAAATCTAAGGTAACTAGACTAAGGTAGGACAGAATCTAAGGTAGGACTAGGTAACTTACGTTAACGAATATCCATGTTAAGATAACGGTCACTAAATCCCGGGAATAGCACTACCTACGCCGATCACTGGTGATGACCCAATCAATACAAATATGTATATTTTCTATAATTTTAAAATGTATCGAGCATTCCCCCATCTCCACCTACTAAGTCTGAAATTTCGAAAAAAATAGGGAATATAGGGCCTCTCTTATAGTTTACAGGAAAACTTAAACGAAAATCCTACGTCTTAAAGTTCTCACGGAAAACGGTATGGTACGGAACCCTATCCACGCGAGTTCGACTCGCTTGACCGCTTTTTTTTTGTGAAAAATTATATATCTTTTTGTAAATAATAATACCTACTGTTCCGGATCGACGCTCGGGAAGCGGTGGACTGTATTTTCTGGCTGGGATCGGCAAGACGCCCGGCCACTCGGTCGACGACACGCAGTACGGGAGACAACGAACTAAATGAAACTCCGGTGCTCGGTACGGTATAGGGCGGCCTAATACCGGAGCAACCACGGATGAGACGGCGGGCTTGCGGTTGTTCGGGGCGACGCAAGCGTGAGACGCGCAGCGGAGAGAGAGAGACGGCGATAGACGCTTGCAAGTGGCGAATTCGACCGCGTCGGCGGGAATGTAACCGCTCCTCTTGCTGCTCTTGATGGTGGTCTTCTCTCTCCGGTTGCTCGCTGCGGTCTGCCGAGCCGGCGGTTAGAGGCCCCTTTTATAACCTCGCTAGGGACGCGCCGGGCAACAGAATGTAGCACCGGCGCGGCGCGGCGGACCGTTGCACTATTGCGCTCGGCTCGGCTATGAGTCATCTCGCTACGCGCTACACCAGCGCCCCCTGCCGCACTCGCCTCGTCCGTGTGTACTCCAGTAAAAGGCCGACCAGATATATTTATTTATTGAATAAACTTATATCTATCCTAGTTAATATGTTTTAATAGCTAATTAAACCTAACGGGCTAGATCTTACAGGCTAACTTATTCTACGACTTATAAATGTATATTTCTTAATAACTAACTTATGTCTAACTTATATGCTATCTTAATTACACCTAGCCCGCGCCTATGCTATACTATGCTAACTTATGAAACCTATTTTTATATCTACGCCGGCCGCTGCCTAACTACGCTATTTCCTATACTAATTTCCCTAAGCTAAGATGCGCTGGCTGCGGAGCTATCGTCGTCCGCCACATTCTCCCGCCGTCGTCGCTTGTCGCGATCCTTTTCGGCAGGCAGGACGACGATCTCCTTGACTGGCCTTCGGAAGAGGCGCCCCGCAGTCAGCACATCGACGACACGCGCGGCCCCGCTTGCCCAGGGTAAGTGGCAGCGACTCGTCCCCGGGCCATGTGTTGCGCGGGAGGTTGGGGTCGGCGATGGTGACGACGTCCTCCATTTCCGGCACCCGTCCACGGCCCTGTGGCTCCCGCCGGTGTGGCAGCTCCGGCAGTACTCCCGTACCCAACGCTGCCAGCAGCCGTCGGTCAGTCTCTGCGCTTTTGCGGCTCCCGCCGGTGCTGTAGCCCGACTTCCGGGTCTCCACTCTAAGCGACTCCGTAGTCGTCCAGCGGCGTCGTCACCGAGTAGGTGGTGCTCGGTCGAGCATGCGGGGTACTCCTTCTCTGCGCTCGCGTCCACCTGGTCCTCGCACTCGGCGGCGCATTCGTGCTCGCTCGGCGGAGCGAGTTGTGTCGCGGCAGTGGTGGCCTCCTGTGTCCTGGCAGCGGTGGCTAGCGGCGTCATGGCAGCGGTGGCGTGCTGCATCGCCGCGGTGGCGGCGACGGGCTGCGGCGCGACGTGCGTCGTAGTATGCACGTAGTAGCTGCGGGTGGCAGCGCAGCGCGTATGTCCGCATCGGCTTGCGGTGGCGTAGCGTGCGGGCCCCGCGGTAGCGGCGGCGGCAGCAGCCTGTGGCGCGGAGTACGGCCACGCAGCGGCGGCGGGCGGTGGCGCGGCGTGCGGCCCCGCGGTAACGGCGGGCGGCGGCCTGTGGCGCGACGTGCGGCCACGCAGCTGCGGCGGGCGGTTGCGCGGCGTGCGGCCCCATGGTAGCGACGGCAGCAGCCTGTGGCGCGGACGGTTACGCCGTGGCGGCGGGCGGTGGCGCGGCGTGCGGCCCCGCGATAGCGGCGGGCGGCAGCCTGTGGCGCGGACGGCCACGCAGCGGCGGCGGGCGTAGATGCAAGCGGCCACGCTGCGGCAGCAGCGGGCGGCGGCACGGCGGCGGCGTGCGCAGAGGCAAGTGGCCACGCTGCGGCGGCAGCGGGCGGCGGCACGGCAGCGGCGTGCGTAGCGACGGGTGCCGATGTAGGTGGCCACGCGGCGGTGGGTGGCCATGCAGAGGCACCTGGCTGTGCCGCGACGGCGGCGCGCAACCAGGTCTCGGGGGCGGCGGCCTCCTCTGCGTCGGCGGCGGGCGGCCACGCTGCGGCGGCAGCGGGCGGCGGCACGACGGAGGCGTGCCCAGATGAGGGCGGCCACGCTGCGGCGGCAGCGGGCGGCCATGCTGCGGCGGCAGCAGGCGGCGGCACGTCGGTAGCGTGCGCCGATGCAGGCGGCCACGCTGCGGTGGCAGCGGGCGGCGGCACGACGGCGGCGTGCTCAGCTGCAGGCGGCCACGCTGCGGCGGCAGCGGGCGGCGGCACGACGGCGGCGTGCTCAGCTGTAGGCGGCCACGCTGCGGCGGCAGCGGGCGGCGGCACGGCGGCGGCGTGCCCAGATGCAGGCGGCCACGCTGCGGCGGCAGCGGGCGGCGGCACGGCGGCGGCGTGCCCAGATGAGTGCGGCCACGCTGCGGCGGCAGCGGGCGGCGGCACGGCGGCGGCGTGCCCAGATGAGTGCGGCCACGCTGCGGCGGCAGCGGGCGGCGGCACGGCGGTTGTGGGCTCAGATGAATGCGGCCACGCTGCGGCGGCAGCGGGCGGCGGCACGGCGGCGGCGTGCGCGGATGCATGCGGCCACGCTGCGGCGGCAGCGGGCGGCGGCACGGCGATGGTGTGCGCGGATGCATGCGGCCACGCTGCGGCGGCAGCGGGCGGCGGCACGGCGGTTGTGTGCGCGGATGCATGCGGCCACGCTGCGGCGGTAGCGGGCGGCGGCACGGCGGTTGTGTGCGCAGATGCATGCGGCCCCGCTGCGGCGGCAGCGGGCGGCGGCACGGCGGCCGTGCTGGATTGCTCCGCGGCGGCGGAGCTCGTCCAAGCGTCACAGGCGGTGACGTTTGCCGCGGCGGCGGCGGACGGTGAGACAGCGGCAGCGTGCAGCGGTGTGTCTGGCCACGCGGCGGTGGGTGGCCATGCAGAGGCACCTGGCTGTGCCGCGACGGCAGCGCGCAGCCAAGTCTCGGGGGCGGCGCCCTCCTCTGTGTTGGCGGCGGGCTGGCCTGCCGTGCCTGATTGCTCCGCGGCGGCGTGCTGCGTCTCCTGCTCCCGCCGGTGTTCGCTGTGCACTCGCACCCAGTTATCGAGGCGACCGCGCTGTAGTCCGTTGTCGCTTTCAACATCACTCGACGAGGCCCGCTTAAGTCGCAGGAGCGCGATCCGCTCCTTCATGACATTGGCACGCGCGGTTGCTTGCTCGACGCGCGCGGTTGCTTGCTCGGCGCGCGCGGTTGCTTGCTCGAGCTCGAGCTGTGCGAGCTCTTCTTGTTGCGCGAGCTCCGCACGTAGCCGCCTCGAAGACGCGGTCGACCGGGCAGATCGCGTTCCGCGCCCGGCGGACGCTTGCGAGCGTGGCGGGGCGACGCGCGACGCGGCGACGCGCGGCACCGGACACTGCACTGAGTCACATTGTACTGTGACGTCATCGCTGCGCGGGGCGTGTACGGGCGCCGCGCTCGGTGCGATGACGTCATCGCGGCGCGGAGCGTCCGCGGGCACGGTGCCCGGTGCTCTGACGTCACTACGGCAAGTGACGTCGGCGCGCGTCGCGGTACACTGCACTGTTGCACTTGTGTCCGTCGCACTCACACACACGTTGTCCGTCGGGGACGACTCGTCATCCGTCTGCAGTCCGTGGGACGATGTTGCGGTCCCCGTCTCACAGCTCGTCGTTCTCCCGTGGCTGTCCGAGGTCGCGGGCGGCGATACGATAAGCCCCGGCGCGGGTGCTCCTCCAACCGGCGGCACACGCGGCACGTCACACGGCGGCGTGACGCGCTCCAACGTAATAGCTCCTCCAGTCGGCGGCACACGCGGCGGCTCGTCGCGCTGCGGGTCGGCCCTCGACAGGCTCGCGTTCTTCGTGGACCGAGTGATAGGCATCTTCTATCCGGCGCCGAATGGATCAATGTTCCGGATCGACGCTCGGGAAGCGGTGGACTGTATTTTCTGGCTGGGATCGGCAAGACGCCCGGCCACTCGGTCGACGACACGCAGTACGGGAGACAACGAACTAAATGAAACTCCGGTGCTCGGTACGGTATAGGGCGGCCTAATACCGGAGCAACCACGGATGAGACGGCGGGCTTGCGGTTGTTCGGGGCGACGCAAGCGTGAGACGCGCAGCGGAGAGAGAGAGACGGCGATAGACGCTTGCAAGTGGCGAATTCGACCGCGTCGGCGGGAATGTAACCGCTCCTCTTGCTGCTCTTGATGGTGGTCTTCTCTCTCCGGTTGCTCGCTGCGGTCTGCCGAGCCGGCGGTTAGAGGCCCCTTTTATAACCTCGCTAGGGACGCGCCGGGCAACAGAATGTAGCACCGGCGCGGCGCGGCGGACCGTTGCACTATTGCGCTCGGCTCGGCTATGAGTCATCTCGCTACGCGCTACACCAGCGCCCCCTGCCGCACTCGCCTCGTCCGTGTGTACTCCAGTAAAAGGCCGACCAGATATATTTATTTATTGAATAAACTTATATCTATCCTAGTTAATATGTTTTAATAGCTAATTAAACCTAACGGGCTAGATCTTACAGGCTAACTTATTCTACGACTTATAAATGTATATTTCTTAATAACTAACTTATGTCTAACTTATATGCTATCTTAATTACACCTAGCCCGCGCCTATGCTATACTATGCTAACTTATGAAACCTATTTTTATATCTACGCCGGCCGCTGCCTAACTACGCTATTTCCTATACTAATTTCCCTAAGCTAAGATGCGCTGGCTGCGGAGCTATCGTCGTCCGCCACACCTACCTATGTATATTTTTAAAATCGTTCTCTTGTGGAGTCGCAGTGATACACTTCACCTTAAAAGAAACATATTTTTAAAGTTCCGCACGAATCCATGACATAAATACAATTGTATGCTACACATACAATTGTACGACATACATATAATTGCATTACAGACATACAATTGTACGAGACATACAATTGTACGACGTACATACAATTGTGTGACATACGCACAATTGTATGACACACATACAAATTGTATTACATACATACAATGGTATTACATACATACAGTTGTACAACAAACAGATAATTGTATGACACACATACAATTGTACGACACACATACAATTGTACGACATACATACAATTGTATGACATAGGTACATTTAATTTAATGTGTGGGTTTGTGTAAAATGTATTATTACAAGACAAACAATAATTCCAAATTATTTGATTTCACCATTTTTAAACATGCTTTTTGTATCGTAATCTTGGGAAGCACTGACATGGCACCTAGTTCACCGAGGTGTTATGGGCTGACATCACGGGTGTTGCAGGTAATAATAAAAAAAATATTAGGTACATGTGTAACGCTTGTAGTGGAATTGAAGAATAACCTATTTGAAATGTGAAATGAAGCGAGATTTCAAAATTCGTTTCAGCGTCAAGCCTCACCCGCCCGCCCCACGAGTGAGACCGCAGAAGGCTCCAATCTCGCACATAAACAATACGTAAGGCTTCTCGGGTCGCTGTAGTGAAAAGACAAGGGTTACGGCGCGACCTTTTCGCTCGAAAACATGAAAATGAATGGACTTCGCGGTTAAATGTTCGTTGAATTTTGTTTAACTTGAATGATCGTCCTAAGCAAGCTGATAACCGTCTGTTCTGCGTAATTTTTTGGTTAAACGATTTGTAATTTTTTTTCTAAATTGTTAGTCTATATGCGTCCAGTGCTGGACATACTCCTCTCCAATTGTTCTGCAGTCCTCCCGGCTTTTAGAGGTTCGGCACCGCTGTCTCCGAGGATGTCGTCATCCCACTTGGCGGGAGGGGTCTTCCCACACTCCGTTTAATTGTCCACGGTCGCCAGTGTAGGATACGTTTATGGCCACGTCGGCTGATGTGCCCAGTCCACTGCCATTTGAGCTTAGCCGCGCGGTGTCCAATATCGACTACGTAAAATACATAATGATTTTAAAATAATTCTTCGGTTATTATTATGTAATGTATAATACTAATAATAAATCTGTACGGGATGGTCATGGAGTAAGTTACTTTGTTTTATGAGATACTGCGTTTGTAGACTCTGTGTATGATACTAAAACATCTATGAACATATGTTCCTCCTAACTCTTAAACCGATCATCCGAATTCGATGAAACTTAGTACAAGCACATTTAACTATACGTGACACAGGATAGGCTTAATAAAATTCAGTTCCGGTTACGCCAAAATGTGGCTCTTACACAAACCGAAATGTAGCGCGCGCCGAAATTATGCGAGCGAAGCCGCGGGTAAAAGCTAGTACCTATATGTCTGACAAAGGATCTATACACCTGATGTATTTTTCTACTACTTAACTTATATTTTACAACATACGACTATTAATCATTCAAAAGTTGATTAGAAGAAATTCCTGTAAGGGATAAGTCCGCCTTTTTCCCTCATATAAATTATATTTCGTGCTTGTTTCTGTAAAATATTTTCGAAGCAATACAGTATTTCTACCTATCTATCTAGTTTTTTTTAATGGAAACTGACACGCTTGGTTACATCATCTATACAACATCCATGATGTCAGCACATAACACCGGGTGGACTAGGTGCCATGTCAGTACTTCCCTTCATTTCATGTCGGCCACACTGAACTGGACGGAAAACACGAACTATTTACATAGCCTTTTCGACCGACGTTTCGCTAAGTGCGGTGGTACCAACCCGGCCGGCATAAACTCTACCACCTAGTAAGGTAAGAAGGGAAGGGACCTACAGTTTAACGTGGATTTCGTTACTTCAGTTTCTTTCGTACATTCAATTTCGGCTCTCTTCAGCCATTTCACGTCCTAATACATTCTTAAGAAAGTGCAATTTTCGTGACTTAACTATCTTAGAGCCAACAGGATAGGCCAGAGTCCACTCAGGTTTTATCTCACCGCGAATTAGGTCTCCAGCACAAAAGTTTCCCCCAATTGAAATGCCTCGGAGCGACGCGCGCGTCGGCCGAGCGCAAGGGTTACCAGATGGTGTCCCAAACGAGGACATGTCCTTCTTTTTGGATCAAACAGAAACGTCTTTCTTCCGCCTTTAATTGTCCTCTTTATTTTAATTAAACCATATTATTCGAAGTACCTGCCCGCGCCGCATTGTGGGATGAATTCCCACAATGCAAACATTGAACGAGTGCTATCCCTTATTAACGCACAATGGACAAGAGCGAAAATTACTAACTGTTACGTAAAAGCTATAATCCTAACTCAGTACAATGTAAAAGATGTAACATGTTCTAAATTGTATCATTATCTTCTAAAAATGACCAGTTATTGTCAAAAATAGGTAGTGCAGATAATAGTGCATCGTTAAAATATTATGTCTTGTTTTATTTATAACATTTCTATAATTAAATTATAGCCTTTCCAGAATAAATGTCCTCCTTTTTCAATTTTGTATCTGGTAACACTAAGTAAGCGCACCGCGGCGCCCCGCGCACGCTTCACAATCGGCACAGTGGACAGGCACCCTTAGCACTGAAGAATTTTTCTGGGATACAACTGTTAATAAATGTGTCATACATTGGGGTACAATTTAATAGAATATAATAAAAAATATAAGACACACTTTTTTTGCACGCAATACAAACAGTACCCGAAAAGAAATAAGAAATTCAGGAGCGGCCAAAGGCGGACTTATTCGAGTTATTTCTTCCAGTCAACATTTGGCCAGTCAATTAAGAGTTTACTTAATTATTTTTATTCAATTTACTCCATCCCCCAATCACAAACAATACATATTAATAAAACTGTAAACTTTACGTGTCTTCAAAGCCAGAATATTACTTACACTTATGGTAACAGTAATTTAGTAGAAATAGAAATTGGTTTCTAGCAATATATTCTAGGTTTCTAGCGAGGGGAAGGCCAAGCTGGCTTCTAAAAAGCTGGGCGTACTCAATAAGGTGCGACGGTACTTCACGGCGGACCAAAAGCTGCTGCTGTATAAATCGCAGATCAGGTCTTGCTTGGAGTACTGCTCGCACCTGTGGGATGGCTCTGCCAAATACCAGCTTGCGCCTCTGGACTCGATCCAGCGTCGAGCCGTGCGACTAGTGGGTGACCCCGAAGTGTCCCGTGATCTGGAAACACTGCAACACCGTAGGGATGTCGGCTCCCTAAGTGTGTTCTATCGCTTATTCCATGGGGAGTGCTCGGAGGAGCTGTTTAACGCGATCCCGCCGTCCCCTTTCCACCTCCGCACCACGCGCACTGGGCAGGGATTGCATCCATATACGCTGGACTTACCGCGCATGCGTACCAATCGATTCTGCAGATCTTTCCTGTACAGAACCGGTAAACTCTGGAACGCTCTCCCTGCTCATATATTTCCCCCCAAGTACAGTCTCGGGTCCTTCAAGAGGGGCGTGAATGGGCACCTGTCAGGCCGGCATGGCATTCGCAACCCCCGAATACGACCGAATGTCCATGGGCGCCGTTAGACACCTTATGGGTGCCTCGGCGCCATATGTCGAGCTAACAATAAAAAAAAAAAAAAAAAAAAAAAAATATGATCTGTTGTGTTTGGCAATTATTATTAACATTTTTGTAACGCCATCTCCTATAGGGAACGAGTTCATTCTGGTCGAAAGTCATAAACATTTTAGATAATTAAGTTGATTATAATTAGTTGTACGCTATATCATAATCAATATAATTTGATTCGTAATTTAATATTTGTATTATCCAATTGTTAACCACATCACGCCATTACTCATAAGTATGAGCTGAGCGAGCAGTGCCGTCGAACAGAAGTGAGCTCAGATTCAGATATTTACACACCACTACAGACCACGCGCCGCATCCCGTCAATCGGGGTAAGCAGAGTAATCGGTGTTGTGCTGCAAGAACTCTGGAAAATTGCAACACAACATCGACCACCACGTTTAGCAAAGTATTCGGACAAGATAACTATCAGGCAGCAAGTAAGGCACGAATGCCCACCTCCTGCATGACTTGGTGGAAAGACCGTGCCAAGGTGAGAGGTGGCTACCCTGTCGCCCTTATGCACGGCATCTTGTCCTTATCCCTTAGTCGCCTTTTACGACACGGCCCCACACTGTTTTGTACAGTGTGGGATCCCTCAGATATTTATTTCGCTTTATAGAACAATCAGCGCCAAGAATATTTCATTGACACATAATATTCATATTCAGTGTATGGTTCGTCATTATTTTTCTTTTCTCTTTACGTAATTTAATATTTGAAATCGTTAACAATTATTTAATGCTTTTATGACCTTTTAGATGGCGAAGACCAATGATATTTTAAGAAGGATACGTTGTCTATACGAAATTCGGTGCTCACACACGGCACGAACTTGAAACGTTGACAAAAAGAACTATAAAGTGATGCGCCGACTCGAATAGTCTTATTCCAAATATTAAGGTAGGGAATTCAAGTTATGAGGCGGTTGGTATAACTGATAACTACTTAGGAAGGACGACGCACGTCTGACCGCGTGCGTAGTTGGTGCGCGACTAACTTCAAACAGGACTGTGGTCTTGTATTTAATGTGCCGCTTTGGGAGCTCGTATAACCTATCTACCTCCTTTTTAACATATAATATTATTGGCGAAGACTATTATACAAACATTGAAAATAAAGTGACAAGGTTCTACGTCTCTACGTGGTCTAGAACAGGGATTATCAATCTTTTTTTCAGGTACCACTAAAACCAATATGTTTGGCGGCGTACCACTTTTACCTACAAGAAGCTAATAATCATACCTTATCTTCTATATCTACATTCTTAAATTCTCTTTGTAGCATCACACCACAGTACAATTAATGATTATCTTTCCTCGAATGCTGAAGTGATCTCGGGATCGAATCTAAAAATATATTTTTTTATCGAATTTAGTTCTGAAAAAAATTTCTTCGCAACTCACTATGAGCATTCGATATTGAGTTTTTATATCGCTAAAAACATCAGAATTCAAATTATATTTATGTTCATCAACAAAACTTTGTAAATTAGAATTAATTAAGGCACTTGCCGCTTATTCAATTTTGTAGAGCATAATGTTTAACATTTTCGCGTAAGTTCCACCTCGAAGCATTCCGCATACCACTCTGGTGGTACGCGTACCGTAGATTGAGAACCGCTGGTCTAGAAGACAAACATGCTAAGTGCAAAATTTTGTTTTTTTTTAACATTTTAATGTCAAACGTACTAAATGAAGATATTCTACCGCTTCCACTTATCAGAGTGCCGTATTTCTATCTCTTTCGGTCTAATTCGTAAGAGTGCATTTTTTAATAAGTTACATGATGTTGAAATAAAAAAAAACTTAATGACAGTTAACAACCAAGTATGTAAATACATAAACAAAATGTGCTAATTAGCTTTTAATCGTTTGACTTGGGTTTAATCGCGATTCACAAAAAATCTAAGTGCAATAATTTGAATAGATTATACCATACAAAAAATGCTATTTCAACATTTAAATAGGACTGATTGTTGCTCAAAGTACTGAATTGCGCTCTTTTTTATAATTCTGAAGTTTTTTGGATATAAATATTTTGAAATTAAAATTCATTATTACATAGATTGATTCTGTAAATAAATTTTGGCACTAATCCTGTATACAGTTTTGAGTTTCAGTATATCGATTCCCTAGTTCCAGGCGCGCAATTTACGAAAGCCTGAAATAGTGCTAGGTGTAAACTTCGTTCTGGCCACATTCCATTGAATAAATTTAAATTCCTGATGAAAAAGAGAGATTCAAATTTGTGATCGGTGTAACAAGGGGGATGACATGTACCATTTGCTGATGGAGTGTGGACAGAACGAGGAATTACGGACGGAATTGCAGACGTCACTTAGGGAGGACAGACTCAATTTGTTTTTTAGTATACATAAACTGTTGGCGAGCCCAAGTGAGATATTTAGTAATTTGTGTTGGATTTCGTTGAGCGTTCTCTATCCCTTAGGGACTCAGGGCTCTAAATGATAGGGAAGATGTGTAAGTACTTACTATGGGGCTGATATTAACAAATCATTGTTAAAATCCCCAAAAAATATAATAATAAACTTTTCAATTAATTAAAACAGTTCTCCTGAATAATTGTCAGCCTCGGTAGCTCAGCTCAGTAGGTGACCGCTCGACCGTTGGCGGGTGACCGTGGTTCGGATTCTACGTAAAACTGTAGATCCTTCGTACCTTACTAGGTGGTAGGGTTTATCCCGCCCGGGGTGATACCACCGCACTGAATGAAACGTCTCGGTCGAAACGGCTATGTAAATAGTTCGTATTTTCCGTCCAGTTCCGTGTAGCCGACATGAAATGAAGGGAAGCACTGAAATGGCACCTAGTTCACCCGGTGTTATGGGCTGACATCACGGATGTTGTAGGTGACAAATTACCTTGCCAGTTTCCATAAAAAAAGTATATATAATTGCTAGAACTGCCCCTATACCGGCGTTACTCACTCGCCGAGATGTGAGTATGAGAAAAAATCTCACTCAACCAATCAGAAGGCGTCCGCTGAGGCATCCGGCCCAGCTATTGGTTGAAATATGCGAGTATTCGTGTGAGTTAGCGAGTGAGTGAACGCCAGTTAACTCACTCGCTAACGTAAGGTAACTACAGGGGGTCTCCCTGTAGTTAGTACGTTTGTCTTCTAGAATCTAGACCATCGAAACACCTTATTTTCAGAACCGCCTATGCGTGCGGAATCCAAAGTGACCGCGCGTAAACCGCAAATAATATTATCTCCCCTCGCTACCGCGGCGCCGAATTCGGATCAGCCCGAGTGCCTGAGGTCAACGGTTGACCAGTCTGAAAAGAGTGACCGGCAGCCGGCCTGAAAAGAGTGACCGAATGATAAGTGTGACCGAGTGAGATGTGCGAACTCACCGTGAAATTGAATGATTCGTTCGTTGGCTTATGATTTTGTCGGTTTGATAGTTTTGGTGCTCACGGCATTAGAGTTAACATCGACAAACTATACACACAGACACGCAGTGTTATTTTAGTTACTCGCCTTTTGTGTTCCATGTTTTATGAGATTTTCTCTAAAGTGTCTAGTTTTGGAGATCATTTTTGAAATTTATGTTTTCGGCTTGTGTAATTTGACGCGCGCGGGGGAGGGTACTGTCGCGGGAACGGTCGGGATCGAAACATCACGCCGCGCCGCCTCCGCGCGCCGCGCCGCTGCGATCTCCTCACTCCGCGCACTCGTCCCTGCTCAGTATTCGCTCACTCAACGCGCGCCTTTCATTCCTACGTTAGTGCGGAACATTAGATCCTTTTACACTAAATTAATCAATTAGCTTGTATGGCAACTGTAACTTTTTATTTAAAGTGAATTCAGAAAAAAGTTATTTGACTTTTTTGTTACTATTGATCCCAATAATCATTTCCTAAATTTTATGTACTGACCGTTACAACACGACCTGTACTAAAATTGTTGACGCTTTACTTTCTTTCTATCTTTACGTCTTATTGTCAAATTCAAATTCAAAACTCAAATTCAAAAATATTTTTAATCAAAGGGAAGCACTGACATGGCACCTAGTCCACCCGGTGTTATGGGTTGACATCACGGATGTTGTAGGTGATGTAGCCAACACTGTCAGTTTCCATTAAAAAAAATATTCGAAAAACATAAGACAGAAAAAAAGTAAAAAAGTAAAAAATAAAATAAGGTAATAAAATAAAAATAAATTATTCAACTTAAAGACTAACTTATGTTTAGTGAATGGGTATCAGGCACAGTTTACGTCGTTTATTGTTTTATCAGTATTAAATTTGTGTCATTCTTCTTCTCTGTTTGCTACCTTTACAAGTGTTTATAATTAAGTCAGGTGGACTGACAGAGATAGCCTTAGGTAATAAGTCCGCCTTTTGTACAATTTTGTATTGGAAAGCAATGAAGTACATAATATATTCCATTCTATTATTTTAATTAATTAATGATCCCCACTCTTTAGACAACTTGAAATATCTTCCGAAGCAAGTCGAACGCCACATGTTCTTTTATAATTTCAAGGCCAACTTCAAATTCGCGTATAGACTTCAGTCGAGAATAATTTTCCGGTGGCGGGAACACTTCGCGCGTCGTGATGTTAAAGTTTCCTTTGAAGGGAAAATTTTCTGCTTCCGCTTGAAATAGTCGACTTTTAACAAGGCGTTTGCGTTGTGCAATAAGTTCGAATGTACTTTTAAGGTGACGTGAGGCTGCGTCTGACTCGAATTTCAAGAAGTTAACCACCAATCTTGCTCACATGACAGATTCAGTTTTAATATATGTAATATTTCATCCATCAGCGCAGATCGATAGCTTTTTGAAAAGACGATTTGATTAACTCCGGTCGATAGAAAAAAATCATGAACATGCCTCTGAATTTAGTTATAAAACGTATTTAAGGCAACGTGACCAAATCAAGGCTTTGGAAAAAGTATATTTTATTTGTTGAATATACATATCTAAATCCGTAGCTTTTTACTTTTTTGTTTCGATCCGTAGTTTTGGAATAAAAAAAAACAAAAACCAAATTTTTGATTGATTGATTGTGTTGCATCCTACTCCAACCAGCGAAAGCGACGCCTTGAGAGAGGAATACGGGTGAATACGGGTTGACAGGGCCTTAAGACTGCGGTAGTACAGCGTGAGGCACAATTTGCAAAATTTGCCACATTTTCGTTTCGGTTTTTTGTTCAACGAATTTCAAAAATATATGTATATAGGTATTAAAAAATCCTGTCTAAAAGTTTACCATATTTAAAAGTTGGTGACAGATTTTTATTTTTATTTATGTCAATTAATAAGTGAAAAAAAAATCACAAACGTACAACTAAATGGTCATAGATACTCCGAAATTCTCTCTTTGTTTCGAAATTGCAGCTTTCTAAAACATTATTTTGAGTATTATACTAATTGCAGATGATGTAAGATAAAATTTTACTTATTTTGACAGATTTGGATATTCGTGTAATGTGAATTGGTTTAACAAACTTTGAATAAATACTATAAACCAAGCGAACGCTTCGCTATTCAATCAGTTTCAATTCAGTCAGCATTTTGATGCAGCTCGACACTGGGTAAATGGCATCTTTGTACTCTCCCTCATAGCACAATTTTTCATTTTTCATAGTTACATACAACATAGTTATAATATCTGGCGTGCCGTGTCGGGTTGTGGCGCTGGAAGTAGGTATGGAACCTGTAGCTGCGGGTGGCCGAGTGGTCTGAGCGTCCGGGCTTCTCTTGCGAGAGGTCCGACGTTCGAATCCGGTCGGCGTGTACCAATGACTTTTTTCTGACGGAGAAATTTACGAGCATACCAACATGTCCATGGATGTCCATGGGCGTCGTTAGACAACTCGGGGGTGGCTCGGCGCCAATTGTCGCGTTTTCTAGAAGAAAAAAAATCCTAATAATAAAAAGAAGAAAAAAAAACGGTACGGAAACCTCGGTGCGCAAGTCCGACTCGCACTTGTCCGGTTATTTTTTTTTATGTACCCTTTACTGGAACGCATTAAACACCCCTTTAATGTACAATATTTTTTTGTGTATATTATAGGATATTTGAAATAAATTTAAGTATCTCGACTTACATTATTAAATCAATATTCTGTTTAAATTTGGAACGCGCGACCCAACTCTCTATGCAGCCATAAAATAAAACAACACAAGTGTGATTCGTTATCCGAATTTGAAATCGTTTAGTAAGAAAAAGTTCTCCTCAAATTGCTACCTTGTGGGTGGAACACGAAAACAATTGGGAAATATGTCGGTTGGATCAAATCAATCATTGTTTGAAGGTGACTGATTGATCGCGGAGTTGCGAGAACCTTTTTCTTCGGCTGTATCAATTGACTTATTGCTGAAGACTGATGACGCGGATAGCTTAGCCAGTGGATTCGTTTTTCATAATATATTTATTTATTTATTTAGCAGACAAGCAGCCTAGTAACAAAACAATAAAAAACCGGACAAGAGCGAGTTGAACTCGCGCACCGAGGGTTCCGTATCGCCATACGCCATGTATGGTCAGCGCTGCTTCATACTGTTTTCGGTAGATACACTCGGTAGATACGGCGCGCATACACTTTTTAGTTTCTTGTGTGGGGACCCCGTGAATTTTTTACTTTTTCTGATTTATATTTGTTGTCATATCGGCCATAATAAATAATACATATTCTGTGAAAATTTCAACGGGCTACTTATTACGATTTAAGAGATACAGCCCTCGGACAGACGGACAGACAGACAGACAAACGGCGTAGGCTTAGCAATAGGATCCCGTACGACAGATACCGAACCCTAAAATATTAAATCATACGTCTGAACATATTTCTCTCCCTGATGATTAGGACACTGTTTAGTTAGTGACACAGAGCATCAAATGCGCGCGCCCGCCCCTACTAGAGGCGCCTGGAGCGCGATTTCTCTACAACGGCGTTGAAGCCTGTGGGCGTGGCCTATGACTTACATATGTGTGTTGTGCGTGTGCATTTGTTTTGTGCGTGTGCCTAACTTGCTCCTCTTTGTGTGTAGTGTCGATACTAGCACACACACACACATACGAAGCGCTAGCAGCTCAGCGTACGGTTATTGGGTTTCAAATATCATCGCTTAGGGCGCCTCTAGTAGGGGGCGCGGGCGGTAGGTATTTGATGCTCTATGGTTAGTGGGATCAAACATTGTGTGTGTAGTAGTGTATACATGTATTACCGTTTTTAAAATAGAGTAAAAATATTGAGTCCTTCGTATCCTCACGCCATTCTATCGGTGACCATTGTTATACCTTTCAGTTCATACTTTTGTAGTTAAAATGTTAATTAAACAATCATTCAGTAGATTGCTCTGGCTCTTCCACATATTATGTTAATTTTTTGAGAATCGCCTGATTTTTCGTTAGTTTTTTTTTAATATTTCAGGGCATATCCGCTATAATAAGACGTATTTTGTGAACATTTCAACAGGGTACCTATATTACGGTTGCAAAGATACAGCCACGAGGATACAGCCCTCGGATGGACAGACGGACAGACAGACAGACAGACGGCGTGGGCTTAGTAATAACTTAATAAGGCTTCCGTATGGATACGAAGAACTAAAAAACCGGCCAAGTGCGAGTCGAACTCGCGCACCGAGGTTTCCGTTAGGGATTCCCCCCTGATTTTTTTACTTTTTCTTATTATTATTATTTGTTGTTATATCGGCCATAATACCACATATTCTGTGAAAATTTCAACGGGCTTACTATTACGGTTCAAGAGATACAGCTCTCGGACAGACAGACAGACAGACAGACGGCGTAGACTTAGTAAATAGGGTCCCCTACCGGATACGGAACCCTAAAAATTGCTCCATACGAATCCGTCTGTCGCGAGAGCGCAGTAGCAGTGGACACACTGGGGGTAGGCTACTGCGCTGGGTATATCGCGTCAGGCATCACAATGAGCTTGTTGAGACAAGCTGCTAATGAGCTGCCGCCCGGCGACAATGGGCGCTAGTGGGCCTCTCGACAGAGCGCGGTTAGAATACAGAGCGGCCCAGATTACCAGCTGACTGGGGCCGATAAAAGACACCCGGATGTTGTTTCTAGATTAAATGTGTGTTTGTTTTCGTTATATATATTTTTTTATGTAATCCGGTATGGGTGGCTGAAATCGGAGGGGCCAAAGATAGATAGATAGAAAGAAAATTCTTTATTGCTCCAGTAAACATTAAAAAGTAACAAATACATTAGATAATTTACATAAGGTGCAAAGGCGGACTTATCCCTTACAGAGATATCTTACAGGTCGGTTAACTAAAGCTGGCACGTACACAGTACTCACACCAATGCAATTGCCCGCGTGCGAGTGAGACAGATCGGATTTTCGTGATGCGTATGCAGTGCGACGTCTCACTCGCACGCGGGCATTTGCATTGGTGTGAGTACTGTGTACCTGTACAGTCAACCTTTGGATGTTTGAGATTCGATAATAAAGTGGAATGTAAGTAGGTAGTAGCAAGAATAGCGAGTTGAGCGTGAGAATTGAAGATAAGATAATAATAAGAATACTTATTAACAACTAGCTGAGCCCGCGGCTCCCTCGCGTGAAATTCGTATTCCAAAGAAGAATGTAAGTAACTAAGGGCGAGGCCGAAGGCCGAGCTGCGTTCAGGTAATCGATAAAACTTCTTAAAGAAAGTAACTAACTAAGGGCGAGGCCGAAGGCCGAGCTGCTTTCAGGTAAACGATAAATCTTTCTCAAATAAAGGAAGTAAGTAAGGGCGAGGCCGAAGGCCGAGCTGCGATCAGGAAGACGAAAAAAGTAATATTAATAACTAAAGAATTAAACCTACCTAACAAACATTAAAATAACTATCAAAACGGGCATTTTCAAATGTTCTTAGAGCACTTGCGGCATTACCCCGCTGGATGGCAAGGCTTACCCTTTCAATGAAGTACATAAGCCCTTGATGGCGGGACACCAGTTGCGTCAACCAGCTCAAGCCTCTTTTGGCTTCACTGCTCCACGGACCGAGGGTTTCAACAGCAAACGCAACAAATTCGAAATCTTGAATTATATTTCTATATTTGCTGCGTTTGAGGCTCTCCGCCCCAGCCTCGGCCGCGCCAGCCGCTCTTGAAGATGTCCTAACGTGACTTGGAGCCAATGTGAGAACAAAAGTGGCGTCCCACATCAAAGAACTACCCTTAGTCCATGGCACTAAGGTGATAGCATCGGGCCTCTTGCCATCCAGCCGGGAATAACCGCGAGGTTCTAGGATGCACGGTATATTTGCCGTTAGAAGCGTGGACTTTATAATAAAATTTAAATTAAATTAACTCAATCTTAATATTAATTAACTTTATTCGAGATGGTTTAGCTTCTTCCTGAACGCAGCTCGGCCTTCGGCCTCGCCCTTAGTTACTTGCTTTCTTCGAGATGGTTTATCATTTGTCAGAACGTAGCTCGGCCTTCGGCCTCTCCCTTAGTTGCTTACTTTCTTCAAGAATGTTTTTCTTCTTCCTGAACTCAGCTCCGCCTTCGGCTAAAAGTAACTAAGGGCGAGCCTTAGTTACTTTCATCGAGAAGGAATATCGTTTACGTGAGCGCAGATCCGCCTTCGGGCCCGCCTTTAGTTACTTACTTTCTTTTTTTGAAATACGAATTTCACGCGAGCGAAGCCGCGGGCAACAGATATATAAATTTTATTGCAGCAATGACAGCGACATAACTTCGACTTTCAATAAATTTTTTTTATTTATCAAACAATTTGTCACCGGCCAGCTCACGTCGAGATGACAGTTCTCCGTTGTCAACATGACATTTAAAATTGTTTTTAACCTTTACTTTGGATTACGTGATTTATAATATATTTTTTAATTATTATGTTCATCCGGGATATACACTGTCACTATAAAATGTTTCGTCAAATTCCGTTCGGTGGTTTTTGCGAGATGCGCGTACAAATAGACATTTTTGCATTTACGATTTTATGATATGTATATAGAAAGAATAGATATGTATAGACTATTGTGTTCAAGTTATAAAAAAGAAGAACTGTCATTTTCGTTGTATCTACTTATTTTTAAATTTCGAATGAATATTTTATTCAAATTGTATTTGCTGCCAGTTCTCAAGATATAATTATGTACTTTGGACTACGTGATTTTAAACGCGCAATAATGTTTATAATTGTAAATTATTTTTTATTTTTGTTATTTTTTTTTACGTATTATGTTAACCCGGCATATAAACTGCCAATATACAAAGTTTCGTCTAATTCCGTTCAGTGGTTTTTGCGTGATGCGCGTACAGACAAACAAACAAACAAACAAACAAACAAACAAACAAACAAACAAAAATTTTAAAAACTATTCTAACATGTTCAGTATCACATTTTAAGCCACCCTGGTTAGTTTTTTTCCGAATACATTCAATGTACAGACTTTCTTACCTCTACGATTTTATTATATGTATAGATACATATAAGTACATGCTAGTAAAATATAAGCCATACATGTTACAAGCATGTTTGTCAGCCTCGGTAGCTCAGTGGTGCGGTCGGTACGCTGCTGAGCGCGGTCAGTACTTGGATGGGTGACCGATCGACCGTTGGAAGCTGACCGTGGTTCGGATTCCACGTTAAACTGTAGGTTTCTTACTTTACTAGGTGGTAGGCTTTATCTCGGCCGGGGTGGTACCACCGCACTGAGCGAAACAGCTATGTAAATAGTTCGTGTTTTCCGCCCAGTTCAAGTGTAGTCGACATGAAATGAAGGGAAACTCCGAGAAAGTAGGTGCCATACCGGAGACTTCCCTTTGGATTGCTGGCTATACTGAACTAGAGGAGAACACAACCAAGGCTTCTATGCGGCCATCAGATTCAGATTCAGTACGGTGGTACCAACCCAGCCGGCTACAATTTGAGCCTACCACCTAGTAAGGGGCAAGGGAGGGGGGGGCCTACAGTTTTACACCGGTGGTTCTGAAATGTGAAGCAGCAGGTGTAGGTATGCACGTAAATTTTTTCGTTGTTTAAAATTCTTCGTGGGTGTAATCGAACCGGATAGAACAAATTGTGACAATGACAAGTTCGAGTGCAGTCTAACTGCCAAATTAATGATCAATAAACAATACAATACAATTAAAATATGAGACATTGACAATACTTTTACGTGAAGGTTACGAGTATATTCACCTAATTTTAAATGTTCTTGCAATGACCAATGACAATGCTAAGTAATTTTGAGTTGATCTAGGTATTTACAATATATTTTTTTCTTATACTTACTTATACGGTGTTGCAGTTGCCCCCGTAATATTTTTAACTACATAAGGGGGTTATTCTATATGTGAAACTAAACAACTTGTGTGAAGAAAACAAATTTTTTGAAACCAAAAAAAATATATTTTTTCCATAAAAATTTTAAATACCTATTCTCAAAATGTATGGAGGAAAAAAACCATTTTTTTCTTAAAATAAAAAAGTCGTAGAACAAAAGTTGTTCTATTTCACGTACATAATCACCCCCTTTCGGGTTTTACGGTTGGGGTTGCAACACCGTGTATGTAATGATGTACACGGTGTTGCAACCCCAGAATAACCCCCTTATGTCAGTTAAAAATATTACGGGGCAACTGCAACACCGTGTATATTGGTTGTATGTATGTATCTTTGTACAATATGTCTATGTAAGTTGTGTATTTATATTTCATACTACTGTCCACTCTTTAGTACTGCATTGTCCGCCCCTACATGTTTTCCACATCCCAAAGGCAGTTCGTACAGAATGCCGCGAGGCACTAAAATCGCCTTTTGTAACCCTTTTATATAACGGTGTACAATACAGTATGTTTTAATTTAATTTAATTTCAAGTAGGTACTCATTGCACCGCGTACGTGAACAGTTTCGCCATTTTATCTGCAGCCGTAAATAAGAGGGAAGTAAATTGATGCTTATCGATTTAATTTTATAAATTGCACCCAATCGGCTTGCGTCATTCTATTCAGGCGGCAACACTGAATAAAGTCCTACCATAGACGTATAAAGATTATTTCTCTATGAGTCCTACTCAGTAGCCGTGATACAGAACATTCCTTATTTAAAATCATTTTAATTTAAAAAGGAGACGGGGATGTTTGGGCCCGATTGTAATAAAATGAGGTATGGTTCAAAAAAATGGTTATATTTTTCTTTATCGAACCGTAAAATATCAACCCAATTTTTAATCTAGAAAACGAGAAATCTTTAAAAAAAGTGATAAAAGAAACGATTACGATTAAACTAAATATTTATTAATGTTGATACAATCATGATTTTAAACATTTAAAAATAAAAACGCTAGCACCAAATGAATAACTCAATTAAAGTAATTAAATCCATTACAAATTATCATTTTACTATTAAAAAAAAATCAACATTCACAATAATAAAAGGACGCTAGTATCCATATAAAGTCTGTGATAAAAACAGAATTGGCTGTATACTCTAATGAGTTTTGCCTGTTTCGGGAGGAGACGAATTAATCTAAAATAATTTCTATAGAAGAAGAGCTGTCATAGCTGTCAGTTGTATTTTCATTTCATAATATTTACAAAACATAAATAACTAGAATTCTGAAAAAGTTTCGATATTAATGCATTATTTTATTATTTTGAAGCAAACATCAACAGCAGATCTATAGAAGTGAATTTTGAGTGTGTAATAAGCGGTGGGTCTGGTTGCTGCGCCTATGTGCCAAAATCTGCTGAATTTTCAGTGAAGATTTAATGATATTTAGGCTATTAATTGACACTATTTTCATCTTTGTACAATCGGGCCCAAGATTGTATGAAAGCGTATCCGTCTCCTTTAAGGTGCTAACTGCATTTTCAGTGGTCAAATTTCTTTATTTTAATATATTTATAGTTAAAAAAAAATTATTACCTATTAACTATAAAACTATTAGAGCGGCGGGTGGCCGAATGGTTTGGGCATCGGCTTCTCATGCGGGAGGTCCGAGGTTCGAATCCGTCGGCGTGTACCAATGAGTTTTTTCTGACGAAAAAATTTACGTGCATACCTACACCCGCTGCTTCACCGTTCGGAACCGGTGTAAAACTGTAGGTCCCTTCCCTTGCCCCTTACTAGGTGGTAGGCTCAAATTGTAGCCGACTGGGTTGGTATCACCGTACTGGATGTAAGATGGCCGCATAGCAACCTCGGTGTTCTCTAGTCCAGTATAGCTAGCAATCCAGGGAAGTCTCCGGTATGGCACCTACCTTCTCGGAGGTGATATTGGCTAGTCAGAGCATGTGCTTTGGCACCTCTGACTCAGCCACCCATACCGGATTACATAAAAAAAAACCTACATTTTCACTTAAAAATAATATATTATATATTTAAAAATATAATTTAATAATAACTACTGTGGCCGCTGCTCTGACGAACTTGCTTCCCTTATCCCTCCTCCTCCTGTTCGCCTTCGCCAAACCCGCCATACTCTCGCGGAACACCCGTTTGTAGTCGACAGAAGAGTTCTTCGAACTGCACGATTCTCTAAATCGTTCTTGTGCCGCACTGCAAAGGTGTGGAACGGGCTCCCAGGAAATATCTTCCCCCACTCCTACAATCCACAGATCTTCAAATCGCGGGTTAATAGCCTTTCCCCAGCAACATTAGTCCACCTCCAAGCCGGACTGGCACCTCCTCGGGGGTGAAATTGGCTGCGCCTGAGGTTGCGACGTCGGACAGAGCCACACAGTTCGGTAGCAATAAAAAAAAAAAAAACTTTGTAAATAACTTACCATATTAGGACTGAATAAAGTTAAGTGAATCTTGCTGAATAACAATTACACTGAAGTGACTTAAGTTTCCTGAGGAAGTCTAACCGGTTGCATTTTTGTTTATATAGAAATTTAAATGGTAGGTTCGCAATAAACATTACATTTCATTTCATTTCATTCCATTCGTTCGTCCGGCTACACTGAACTGGACGTAAAACACGGAACTTTTGAATTATTTTTTATGGAAACTGACACGGTTGGCTACATCACCTACACCATCCGTGATGTCAGCCCGTAACACCGGGTGAACTAGGTGCCATGTCAGTGCTTCCCTTCGGTCGTGCCGGCTACACTGCACTGGAGGAAAACACAAACTATTTATATAGCCGTATCGACCGATGTTTCATCCAGTGCGGTGGTATCAACCCGGGCGGGTTGAACGCTACCACAACACATTTAAAAACACATTTTAAAATGTCTCACATTTGCTATGTATTTATATATATATTTTTTAATTTATTAACCTAACCTAACATAACTTAAACGAACCTAACCAAACTAACACAAGTAACACGGTGTTTATTTCGAAACAAAAATCTGTTCAGAGAGTTACATCTTGTGGGGTAATTATGTAACCCATCACTAAATAACCGCGAGCAAGATGTATGAACTCTTTCACGAGCGAACTATTTCCCTTTGAAGGTCCATCTAAAGTTATGTGCATCAGGTATATATTCACATTAGTCGCGTTTCACGTCTCTATTTGCTATGTCGGAAGGAATAAGTCCAGCTTACAAATTCAAGTCTTGAAAATTTGAAAACACATTTTAAAATGTCTCAAATGTGGACTGTATGTATACTTTATTTCATTTACTAACCTTGTAAAATATTCCTTGACTATTATTAATAATTTTGACTAATGTTATTGTATTTTTTTTTTTTATGGAAACTGACACGGTTGGCTACATCACCTACAACATCCGTGATGTCAACCCATAACACCGGGTGAACTTGGTGCCACGTCAGCCTTCCCTTCGGTCGTGCCGGCTACACTGAACTGGACGGAAAACACAAACTATTTATATAGCCGTTTCGACCGACCTTTCATTCAGTGCGGTGCTACCAACCCGGGCGGGTTAAACCCTACCACCTAGTAATATAAGAAGGGAATCATATCCCTTAGTCGCCTTTTACGACATACACGGGGAGAGATGCAGTGGGACTATTCTTTTAAAGTACTGGCCCCACACGGTACTGATTAAATTATTTTATTATTTATTATTAAATTATCAAATTATTTTATTTTTAACGTAGCTTATCTGTGGTTTAGTATAGGGATATTGACAATTCTTTTGATGCTACTGTACCATGTTTTAAAAATTCCATTAAAAAGTTTATTAACGCTAATTTAAGTAGATAATAGTAGTATTAGGTAAGTGTAGTAGTAGTCTATAAGTAAAAGATAACTTAATTGTTTTTGTCTTTTATCTGGTTCTGTACAGCCATTGTCATTGTTTCAACTGTAGGTCTCTTCCCTCCTAATCTTACTTGGTGGTAGGGTTTAACCCGCCCGGGTTGGTACCACCGCACTGAATGAAACGTCGGTCAAAACGGCTATGTAAATAGTTTGTGTTTTCCGACCAGTTCAGTGTAGCCGGCACGATCAAAGGGGGAAGCACTGACATGGCACCTAGTTCACCCGGTGTTATGGGCTGACATCACGGACGTTGTAGGTGATGTAGCCAACCGTGTCAGTTTCCATAAAAAAAATAAAAAAAATAAATAAAAAAAAAATAAAAAAAATTGTGATGTTAATCGCGCAGAGTTAGATTTTATCAGAAGTATTCTTCTTAAAATCTTTATACATGAAATACCAAGATATTTTTATTGGGCTCGGTGGTGAAATACGAGTATTTCGCATAATTAGTAGGTAGATAAAGTTTGTTTTCGTGCTAAGTGCTACACAAGAGGATTGTCAAAGCTAAAGCTAGACATTCTAAAAAGGTTGAAATATAATTTGGAAGTATTAATTCCGAAAATGTGCGCAGAGTGAAGTAAGGTAAATTAAAATACGATTCCGTGATTCTGCAGTTGAATATGAGTTAAGTTTAATCACAGAGCTAGACTGAGGGAAGGCGGCCGCCGATCGGTGTTCTGTGGGTTTAATCTTTCATTTTTATTTAAAATTACTTTTTAAATAAATAATACGTTTTTGGCACAACGAAGGATCCAGTATAGGAGTTTATACATTTAATCAATGTCAATTTGAATTGTAAGTAAATATTATATTTTTTATGGAAACTGACACGGTTGGCTACAACATCGAGATGTCAGCCCATAACACCTTGTTGGTAGGTGTTATGGGCTGACATTACGGATGTTGTAGGTGATGTAGCCAACCATGTGAGTTTCCTTAAAAAAAAACCATTCAATTTCTTAAAAAAAAAAACCAAAGGAAAATTGAAACAATTCTATAACAAAACTCTCCTCAAAGCATAAAGAGACGAGGCGACATAACGCAGTATGAGATAAAATACCAATCTAAAAAGACAAAAAAAAAAGTTCAACTCCAGGCATTACAAGAAAAGGCGTGATGTTGCAAATGTGGAGATATTTCGCCGCCAGGGTCGGTTTTAATCTGCGCGCTTGAAACAATTTCAGACGAACCACTCCTCCGCAGGGACCCGCGCTGACTAATATGGCCGCCCGACCACTCTTAAGGGTACACTGTACGTTGCCTTCATTCATACAAACTTTCAAAAATACTAAGTCTAACATTTGGCACAATACTCAAATTTATATGCAATTTTTACGCTTACGGAACTCATTTTTAACCCCCGACGTAAATAGAGAGTTGTTATTAGTTTGACGCCTCCGTCTGTCTGTCAAATAGCTCCCAAACGGATGGACCGAATGACCTTAATGCGGATTTTTTATTAGAAAGCTGGTTAAACCGGGATGGTTCTTAGCTATGTTAGTAATCAAGTAATAAAGTTATTATTGAAGTAATAAAAAAATTACGTCCTCACAAACATAGCGAACTAATTAAAAATAAAAATAACTAATCTCATAACTGAAGACATCAGGTGACAAAGGTGCTTTGTAACAAAAACAAAAAGCTGAGAAAAATGAGGTCAAAGTTTATGGCTCAACTTTTTTAATTTAGGACTTTTGAATAGATTTTTTTTCTATTCCTGATAACTAACTGACTAAGTTTACTTTGTATATACATGAAAAGCGTACAAAACCATGCATTATGTTTTTATTTTTTGCTTTGTGGATGAAGGTGTTTTGTACCACATAGCTCTTTCATCATGAACAAAAAATTCAATTTATGAGATGATCTTTGGAGATGATGAAACTGGAATAAGGTGTTATATGAACCACGGAAAAACCTACAATTTCGTGTACATAACACCTTCACCACTTGAATAACTCCTATTTCCGTCGTGATTTCGGATTTTCTGTCAGTGCCACTTGATTACTCGGCACATAACACCGTCATTTACGGTAAAAAATGCATTTCTAAAAAAAATTACATAGTACCTTCGTCCACTCACCTCTTCAACTGTTCTCTTCTCTAGATATTAAAAAATGCAAAGTATTCCGGCTGTGTGTATTAATATTCGCTTATAAGTCGAGAATGTCTCAACCAATTTAGATGCAGTTTTCACCAATGCAATCTGACGCGTCGTCAGATCTTTATAGGCTATTTAATATACCGATATCCTTAACGCGAGCGAAGCCGCGGCCTTTGTAATTAAAGTATAGAAGACCCCGCTAGTATTAAGAATTTCAGTCCCAAATTGCTTCTTAAGTATGGGAAAATATAAAACTGGCACGACCCTAGATAGCCGTCAAGCGGAAATTGTAAGTTGCTATAAGTAGAACTCATTTATCATTCAACGAGCGTGAAAATTCCTTGGCCAAATTAACTTTAAGTACTAAGATTAAGTGTTTCCCATTTGGCATTTATTTTTTCGTCGCAAAAAAAAAAATATTATCTTTGTTCATTATAATGCCATTATGTTTTTTACATAACTGTATTTTTTTTTCAATTTACAGATAATTATTTTGTTTGTAAGTTAAGACTTTATTTTAATTTCAATAAATGTGTTTGTTACTGCAGATTTACACTATTTAATTAGGAAAGAGTAACGGTAGTGTGTTTATCACCTTAAGAACTGTGCATATATTACGTAAGATTCCCGACAGCAACGTTCAGATTTATAATGCGCGGAAGTAAAGGGCGGATGTGGCGCAGGTGCAGAACACTTAAATTTAGAGCTTTCCTTTCGGCCATGCTTTTATGAAGTATTTAAAATAGTACAATTTCAGTGCGTGCATTAATTTACGTATTACTGACACGGTATGAGTCAGTCAGTGATTCCTGAAGGTGAGGTGTCGTGGGAGACCCGACAGAAATGAAGGGAAGCACTAACATGGCACCTAGTTCACCCAGTGTTATGAGCTGACATCACGGATGTTTTAGGTGATGTAGCCAACCGTGTCAGTTTCCATAAAAAATTATAACAAAAGAAGCGATTGGCTTCTTTCGCTTTGTATATACACTCCAATTATTAATTTAAGAGAGAGAGGAGAGAGAGAGAGAGAGAGAGAGAGAGAGAGAGAGAGAGAGAGAATAGCCCGTTAAAACCACTCGTGTAAGATTTTTTGATAAATCTTGATTTGGTCACGTTGCCTTAAATACGTTTTTATAACTAAATTCAGAGGCATGTTCATGATTTTTTTCTATCGAGCGAAGTTCAAATCGTTTTTTCAAAAAGCTATCGATCTGCGCTGATAGATGAAGTCTTACATATTATTAAAACTGAATCTGCCATTTTTTTTTTATTTTTTATTTAATCCGGCATGGGTGGTTAGTCAGAGGGGCCAAAGCACATGCTCCGACTAGCCAATATCACCTCCGAGAAGGTAGGTGCCATACCGGAGACTTCCCTGGATTGTTGGCTATACTGGACTAAAGGAGAACACAACCGAGGTTGCTATACTTCTTGAAATTCGAGTCAGACAGTCTGACATCACCTTAAATGTGACGTAACATGTGAGCGACCCTGCTCACTGCGTCTCCGCCGCCCACTTTGCTGCGGCATGAAAAATTTCACAGCAACGCTCTTATACGCGCAATGACGGAGCTGTTCTTCGGAAAATTATTTTTTTTGTGCAACTCTTGTTGAAAGCTAGCCGCTAGGGGCCTCGATTGAACTTGGGAGTTGTGAACAATTTTAATACTCCAATTGTTTTCATTGTGAGAAGTTTTGCATATCCGCTGAACAGAGATATAATTATTCTCTTCTATGCTATTAAAGGTGCGGCTTCTGTTTGTCTGAGATGGGCTAGTTTATATTTCGAAGACGCCTGAAACCGTTTCGTTACCTCGTTTTGTTTCGTTACGTTACCTGTGGATGAAATTATACAATAAACAATAATATTCTATGTGTCATCATCACGATATTTCTTCAAGAGGCTGAGCAGTGAACGAAAAGCGTGCGCCAGGCGTGAAAAAATCAACATAATGTACATTGGCTTATCTCTTGGAGGAGATGTACAAAAATCATAAAAACAAATGAAAATAAACTTTATTGTTCAAAAGTTAAATTACAAATTTTAAAAAACCCCTACCCATAAAAAGTCAAAAATAATTTCCCTTTACTTACTTAAAGGAGTCGGGGGACCGCTAAGTCAATACCCGCGCAGCAGGACCTAGCGGCCGAATCTCTAGATAAAATCTCTCAACAGACATACATTAATATTCATAAATATTACACTTTGGCGGACTTATTGTATTAGGAAATTTCTTCCATTCCATACATACATACATAATTTATTCTCATTACACATCACACAAAAAAACATGACAAAAAAAATGATGACGAACCATACTCAATATGCATATGTCTCAATGAAATATTGTTATTACATATCACACACGCTGAATCCCGACAATCGGGGTAAGCAGAGTAATCGGTGTTGTGCTGCAAGTACTCTGGTCAATTACAGCACAACACCGACCACCACGTTTCGCAAAGTATACGAACAAGATTAAATCGATCAAGCAGCAAGTAAGGCACGAAGACCCACCTGCTGCATGACTCGGTGGAAGTACCGTGCCAAGGTGAGAGGTGGCGAGCCTGTCGCCCTTTAGCACGGCATCTTGTCCTTATCCCTTAGTCGCCTTTTACGACATGCACGGGGAGAGATGCAGTGAGGATATTCTTTTTAAGTACCGGCCCCACACAGTACTTGTTGTGTGTAAAGAACACACGGCGAAATAAATATCTGTATCTGAATCATCCGCGCCTGAATCACAATCCATTATTAGTAGTTTTTTTTTTATGGAAACTGACACTGTTGGCTACATCACCTACAACATCCGTGATGTCAGCCCATAACACCGGGTGAACTTGGTGCCACGTCAGTGCTTCCCTTCGGTCGTGCCGGCTACACTGAACTGGACGGAAAACACAAACTATTTACATAGCCGTTTCGACCGACCTTTCATTCGGTGCGGTGGTACCAACCCGGGCGGGTTAAACCCTACCAGCTAGTGATATAAGAAGGGAGTCATATCCCTAAGTCGCCTTTTACGACATACACGGGGAGAGATGCAGTGGGGCTATTCTTTTGAAGTACCGGCCCCACACGGTACAAAAAGTTTATGAAAACGAAAAGATGTCAGACTTTGTAAATCGTAAGAATTTATATCTCGTTGTGTTCTCCTCTAGTCCAGTATAGCCAGCAATCCAGAGAAGTCTCCGGTATGGCACCTACCTTCTCGGAGGTGATATTGGCTGGTCTCGGGGTGGTCGGATGGGTCGGAGCATGTGCTTTGGCCCCTCCGACTCAGCGACCCATACCGGATAACATAAAAAATTACATTTTTATCGAACCATGCAAGGCCGATGAAGAATAAAATATTATTACGACTTAGCGGGGTACACCGAGACATCTACGGCCCAGAATAATACATGATAATTTATTCGAAGTAGCAGTCGAGAAACCGTTTAAAATATTCTTAGGTAAAATACGCACAAATGAGAAAAGGAGAGGCCAGATGGACCATTCAGACCGTTCTGTGTGGAAATGCTATCAAATCAACCGACCGGCAAATCAAATGCACCAACCGGTCTTTTTTTTATTTATTTAATTTATTTTTAGGGATTTTAACAATAATTTGTTAATATCAACCCCATAGTACTCATCTTCTCCATCCCTTAGGGCCCAGAGTCCCTAAGGCATAGAGAACGCTCCACGAAATTCAACACGGTTCTGTAGGTCTTTTATTCACAGAACCGAGAAAATGTGGAACGCACTCCATGCCCATCTATTTCTTCCTAAGTACAGCTTGGGGGTTTTCAAAAGGAGCGTGAAAAGGTTCCTGTCAGGCCGGCATGGCATTCGCAATTCCAGTGCATCACAGAATGTGCATGGGCATCATTAGACACCTACTTATAGGTGAAACGATGCCACATGTCACCTGGGTAACCGCCACTGGGCTACATCTCCTACAACATCCGTGATGTCAGCCCATAACACCGGGTGAACTTGGTGCCACGTCAGTGCTTCCCTTCGGTCGTGCCGGCTACACTGAACTGGACGGAAAACACAAACTATTTACATAGCCGTTTCGATCGACCTTTCATTCCGTGCGGTGGTACCAATCCGGGCGGGTTAAACCCTACCACCTAGTAATATAAGAAGGGAGTTATATCCCTTAGTCGCCTTTTACGACATACACGGGGAGAGATGCAGTGGGGCTATGTGCTATCCATAAAAAAAATCCGATACGTGCTATGGGTGCGGTGTGGACACGTTTTTTTATGTAAACCAACATGGGTGGCTGTGCCGAGAGACCAATGGTGCAGTCGACAGAGCCAAAAATACCTCTCCTCGCGAAACAACGCTCAGTTAGGTGCCATGCTAGCATCTGATTTGCGGACTGTTGCTAAGCTGTCTATCCTGAATACGACGTTTGAAGACACCCAGGTTAAAGGATTCGGGAAACACACTCGCCGGAAGACATTTCCACACCCTAGCGGTGCGACAAAGAAACGATTTAGAGAACCGATGGGTTCTCAAAAGCCCGTGGACGCTTAGAGCGATATTGGGTAGATGCTTTATTGTCCATCTAGCAATTTTGTTCTCTTATCTATGCTACGCTTTCAGTGGTTATTAAAGGTTGGTAATAAGAAAATTTGTCAAGCCCCCTGTTGTATTTATAATCACCTTTGATTCCAGTGAAATGTAAATTCTAAATTCTAATATAGGTATATGTATAATATATTATATATTATATACCTAATTCAATTATAATGCAATATGTATACATTGAAACGGCGATGTAAATAGTTCGTGTTCGTATTTTCCGTCCAGTTCAGTGTACCCGGCACTACCGAACGGAAACACTGACACGGCAGCTAGTACACCGAGGTGTTATGGCCTGACATCACGGATGTAGTAGATGGTGTAGGCAACCGTGTCAGTTTACATTAAAAAAAAAATGTGCAATGTATCCCTTTTTACCTTACTAGATGGTGGGGCTTAACCGGCCGGGTTGATACCACCGCACTCAATGAAAGGACTGTCGAAACGGATATGTAAATAGTTCGTGTTTTCCGCCCAGTTCAGTGTAGCCGGCACGACCGAAGGGAAACACTGCCACGGCAGCTAGTTCGCCAAGATTTTACGGGCTGAAATCACGAATGTTGTAGGCAATATAGCCAACCGTTTCAGTTTCCATAAAAAAAAATCATTATTTTTTTGTACCTCATAGATATGAAAGTATGCGTTATACAAATGAACACTTTTTTAATCTAAAACGCATGTTGATACCAACTCTCTGCTCTTCATTCCTCGGGGATAAAAAATAAGCGAGATTAAACGCTGAGATTAAACGCGCTCCAATTGCCCATTTAATTTATGTTGAAGCATAACATAACAATTTTTAAAACTGACAAATGCTTGTATTAAAACGTATGTTAAATCTTCCGCTGTAGTATTTACCGAGAGAACTTTTACTAGAAAACAAACTTATTGGAAAACAGTCTGCAAAAAAATTCCCTATCGTTATCTATCAATTAAGCCTATATTTTAGTTTTTGTTATTTCATAAATTAATACCCTAATTTGTGTTAAACTTACAAACTTAGTATAAAACATATGTATTTATAATTAATACCCTAATTTGTGTTAAACTTACAAACTTAGTATAAAACATATGTATTTATAATTAATTCAGGGTTTTTATGGTTGCGCACGGGATCCGATTAATAAGCCTGCGGCGTCTGTCGGTCCGTATGTCACGCCCATACATACATAACACACGCTGTATCCCGACAATCAGGGTAAGCTGAGTAATCGGTGTTGTGCTATAAGGACTCTGGAAAATTACAGCACAACATGGACCACCACGTTTAGCACAGTATACGGACAAGACAACAGCAAGTAAGGCACGAAGAACCCACCTGCTGCATTGAAAAATTGAAAATGAAAATTGAAATTGCGCAGTATCTTGTCCTTATCCCTTAGTCGCCTCTTACGACATGCACGGGGAGAGATGCAGTGGGGCTATTCTTTTGAAGTACCGGCCGTATGTTCTACCTTTAAAGGTCTTTTGAGCAGTAATAGGTAGCCGGTTGAAATTGTCACAGAATATGTGTTGTTATGGCGGATATACTTACAAATAATAACAATTAAAAAAGAAAACAATTATGGCGGGTCTCCATTCAAGAAAAAATATTTTTAAAGTGTTTTTAGATTTCCCTATCCCGTAGGGAAGCCTATCACTAAGCCTGTGCCGTCTGTCTGTCTGTCCGTCCGTCCGTCCGTCTGTCTGTCTGTCTGTCTGTATGTTCGTCCGCCGTCCGTCCGTCCGTCCGTCCGTCTGTCTGTCTGTCTGTCCGAGGGCTGTAGTAAAAAAGTAAAAAATAGAAATAGTTTCTTGTATGGGTTCCCATACAAGAAACGTGTCTTTTTTCAATGTTTTTTTTTGTGGTGCGGAAACCTCGGTGCGCGAGTCCGACTCGCACTTGGCCGGTTTTTTGTTTGTTTTATTTTTGCTCTGTCGTAAAAACTGTATTACATACATACAAGCGTGAAACGTTGGTTTGATTATAGCGCAAACGCTAAAGTAACAATAAACAATATTTTTTTATGTAAACCAACATGGGTGACTGTGCCGAGAGACCAATGGTGCAGTCGACAGAGCCAAAATCACCTCTCCTCGCGAAACCACGCTCAGTTAGGTGCCACCGAGGGTTCCGTAACACCGCGCTATTATATTTGTGTTATGTATTTATAATAAAAATTGTTTCTTCTTTCGTTCAGTGCGGCATCCGTTGTGAAATTTCTGGTTTTTAATAATAAAAATTTATAGGTCTTTCGTTCTAACCTGAGGCGTACAAATATATTCACGCATGACGGTGAGCATAAAATTCTGCGAGTGTAGTAGTGCCGGGCTCGGTGCATATCAAGCATTTGTATTAGAGAATTGCATTTGTGTGCGTACGTGTGTTCGCCTCAGGTTAGGCCGTCAATGCTATACGTAATTTGATAACTATAACTTTTCTAGGATCTAGGATCTAGAATTTGCAGAACATATTTTTGAGCAGAGGATCACTGTCGCCTCTCAAATAGAATCTGCGAGTTAAGAGCAGGCAGATGACTTCGTCGCGAAGTCATCAGCTGCCCGCCGGAGCGTAACGTCAGAGCAAAGTTACTTAGTAGGCAATTAGATGACACGCGTGTAGGGTGTGCAATTTCGTTAAATTCCTATTTCATATTTTCGAATGTTCGTTAAAAGTTCATGTTTTTCAAATTTAAACTCAGTGACGTAAATTTTTAAATTTCGAAATTCGACCTCTTTTATTTTTATTAATTTTAAATTATGCACTGTTTGCACAGCAGGCGAAAAAAACTATAGATGGGCATTCTTCATTGTACCTAAACCAATGAATTATAAACGTTAGAACAAAGAAAACGTTGAGAACATCAATAGAAGCATAAAAAAATAATAATATAGGTATTATATAATTTTATGAATTGAAAATAATAATATAGAATCAGATGTGATTTAAATGAGATTATTTATTTAGGGCTGTTTATTAATTTAGTGATTCTAATGATATGGTTTGGTTTACTTATACTTACCGAATTTGTGTTTGCTTACACAGCTTTTTGAATGAGAACTGTGGCAGGCGCTGTTGCACGCCTACCCAGGCAATTTGTGGAAGAAATTTGTTATATTTACCTATTTATATATATGGCACTGTTGCACCATAAATTATGTTGATTTGATTTGATTTGAGAATAATGCAGAGAGAAGCAAATAGAATAACAGCGCGCAAAAGGTGAAATTATCAATAAAAGAAGGATGACATTTGAGCGTTAGCTTCCTTTCAAAAACGTGGCACGAAAAGCGCCGTCACACTCACACCTTGCCGGCAAACGCCGGTGTGCAAGAGAGAGATGGCGCTCCGGCCGGGCGCCACTTTTGTGCAAGTGTTTTTTTAGCATTCCGTATCAGGTACGGGACGGGACCCTATTACTAAGTCTACGCCGTCTGTCTGTCTGTCTGTCTGTCCGAGGGCTGTATCTCTTGAACAGTAATAGGTAGCCCGTTGAAATTTTCACAGAATATGTGTTATTATGGCCGATATAACAAATAATAAAAATAAGAAAAAGTAAAAAATTCACCGCGTTCCCATAGGAGAAACTAAAAAGTGTATGCGCGCCATCTACCGAAAAGAGTATGAAGCATTTTAACTTTTAACTAATCATGAATTTGAACTGATATGAAGCATTTCATGGTGGCGCTGACCATGACATGGCGATACGGAACTCTCGGCGCGCGAGTTCGACTCGCACTTGGCCGGTTTTTCAATTTCCCACTGTGGCGTTCGTGGCATCGGGATTGAGCGAAGGTTTCTTCTTTAGATATATAGAAAATGCTTTATTTCTCCAAGAAAAATTCAACAGTATTAATGCACATTATAAATTTTAATTTAGGTGCAAAGGCGGATTTATCACTCACAGAGATTTCTTCCAGTCAACCTTCGGATTTTCGAGATTCAATTAAATTGTGAAATGTAAGTAGGTAGTAGCAAAATTGTTGAGTGTGAGAATTGAAGATAAAATACATACATACATATCACACACGCTGAATCCCGACAATCGGGGTAAGCAGAGTAATCGGTGTTGTGCTGCAAGAACTCCGGTAAATTACAGCACAACACCGACCACCACGTTTCGCAAAGTATTCGAACAAGATTTAATCGATCAAGCAGCAAGTAAGGCACGAAGACCCACCCACCTGCTGCATGACTCGGTGGAAGTACCGTGCCAAGGTGAGAGGTGGCGAGCCTGTCGCCCTTTAGCGCGGCATCTTGCCCTTATCCCTTAGTCGCCTTTTACGACATGCATGGGGAGAGATGTAGTGGGACTATTCTTTTTAAGTACCGGCCCCACACGGTAAAGAAGATAAAATAATTAATAATAATCAGAATACCATTGAGCCAAGCCATACTTATGTTAATACGTATAAAAGATAATAATGTTTCACATGTACATCATCAATACTAATAATAAATCTGTAAGGGATGGTCATGGAGTAAGTTACTTTGTTTTAGGAAATATTGAGTTTGTAGCCTCTATGTATGATACTAAAGCTAAATTGACGATTTTTAGAAATCTTTTCTGTATGTATGTATGTATGTATGTATGTATGTATGTTCCTCCATAACTCTTAAAGCCATCATCCGAATTAGATGAAACTTAGTACAAACCAATTTTACTATACGGGACACAGGATAGGCTTACTAAAATTCACTTCCGGCTACGCTAAGATGTGGCTCCCATACAAATCGAATTGTTCCAAACGCCGAAATATAGGGCGGCGCGGCGCGGCGGGGGTTAGTAGCGCGGCTGCTGGCGAAGACTGGCGGCGCGGCGGCGGGGCGGAGCGCGGTGTGTGTATGCATTGTCTTGAGCAGAGTTTCTTATTTAATTCGATTCATAATATTTATTATGTAGGTTAACTTCGTTAGGTACCTATCTATTTGATTAATTTTAGGTGCAAACCTATCGGCTGCTCCAGAGCGAAACACTGTATTAACCAAAATGCTAAATTGTTCAGGAGAGCGAAAATAGTGGAAAATTGAAATATAACAATTTCTGTTCTATTTAAAGGAAAAGTAAATATGCAGTTAATTTGAAAAACATTTGCGTTCGTCTTCCTGAACATCTTTGTAGTGATATGTACCATATGTTTTTATTGTTATAACTAGCTTTTGCCCGCGGCTTCGCTCGCGTGAAATGCGTATTTCAAAGGAAGAAAGTAAGTAACTAAGGGCGAGCTGGGTTCAGGTAAACGATAAACCGTCTCGAAGAAAGTGAGTAACTTTTTGAGGCCGAAGGCGGAGTTGCTTTCAGGAAGACGATAAACCTTTTCGAAGAGAGTAAGTAACTATGGGCGAGGCCGAAGGCCGAGCTGCGTTCAGGAAGAGGATAAGCTTTTCGAAGAAAGTAAGTATCTATGGGCGAGGCCGAAGGCCGAGCTGCGTTCAGGATGAGGGTAAACTTTTCGAAGACAGTAAGTAACTATGGGCGAGGCCGAAGGCCGAGCTGCGTTCAGGAAGAGGATAAACCATCTTTAAGAAAGTAAGTAACAAAGGGCGAGGCCGAAGGCCGAGCTGCGTTCAGGAAGAGGATAAGCTTTTCGAAGAAAGTAAGTAACTATGGGCGAGGCCGAAGGCCGAACTGCGTTCAGGATGAGGGTAAACTTTTCGAAGAAAGTAAGCAAGAGAGGGCGAGGCCGAAGGCCGAGCTGCGTTCAGGAAAACGATAAACCTTCTCGAAGACAGTAAGTAACTATGGGCGAGGCCGAAGGCCGAGCTGCGTTCAGGAAGAGGATAACCTTTTCTAAGAAAGTAAGTAACAGAGGGCGAGGCCGAAGGCCGAGCTGCGTTCAGGAAGACGATAACCTTTTCGAAGAATGTAAGTAACAGAGGGCGAGTCCGAAGGCCGAGCTGCGTTCAGGAAGACCATAAATCTTCTCGAAGAAAGTAACTTCTCTGTTACTTACTTTCTTCGAAAATGTTTATCCTCTTCCTGAACGCAGCTCGGCCTTCGGCCACGCCCATAGTTACTTACTGTCTTCGAAAAGGTTTATCGCCTTCCTGAACGCAGTTCGGCCTTCGGCCTCGCCCTCTGTTACTTACTTTCTTCGAAAAGTTTACCCTCATCCTGAACGCAGCTCGGCCTTCGGCCTCGCCCATAGTTACTTACTGTCTTCGAAAAGGTTTATCGTCTTCCTGAACGCAGCTCGGCCTTCGGCCTCGCCCTCTGTTACTTACTTTCTTCGAAAAGATTATCCTCTTCCTGAACGCAGCTCGGCCTTCGGCCTCGCCCATTGTTACTTACTGTCTTCGAAAAGGTTTATCGTTTTCCTGAACGCAGCTCGGCCTTCGGCCTCGCCCTCTGTTACTTACTTTCTTCGAAAAGTTTACCCTCATCGTGAACGCAGCTCGGCCTTCGGCCTCGCCCATAGTTACTTACTTTCTTCGAAAAGGTTACCCTCTTCCTGAACGCAGCTCGGCCTTCGGCCTCGCCCTTTGTTACTTACTTTCTTAAAGATGGTTTATCCTCTTCCTGAACGCAGCTCGGCCTTCGGCCTCGCCCATAGTTACTTACTGTCTTCGAAAAGGTTTATCGTCTTCCTGAAAGCAACTCCACCTTCGGCCTCAAAAAGTTACTCACTTTCTTCGAGACGGTTTATCGTTTACCTGAACCCAGCTCGCCCTTAGTTACTTACTTTCTTCCTTTGAAATACGCATTTCACGCGAGCGAAGCCGCGGGCAAAAGCTAGTTCTAAATAGTTCTCTATTTTTTTCAATTGCCTATAAACCTAAATATTTTATACTTATTGATTTTCAACTAAGTAAAAAATTTTATTTAATTTTTTTTTTATATTTGGCTTTGCAGCTGCTTTTTACGTTACAAGAAAAAGTTGATCCACCCATTTACAAATTTTTAATTTTGTATTCTAAATAGTTCTCTATTTTTTTCAATTGCCTATAAACCTAAATATTTTATACTTATTGATTTTCAACTAAGTAAAAAATTTTAATTAAATTTTTTTTATATTTGGCTTTGCAGCTGCTTTTTACGTTACAAGAAAAAGTTGATCCACCCATTTACAACACTTCTAGTCCCGAGTAGACCTATATTAGTCCCGCGTTTTCAGAATCTATCTTCTCACGATGTCCCCCTTCGGTCGAGTTATGACATTATTCTAGCTATCTCCTCTCATAAAACTATTATTATACGAAATAATTTACTGTTCACGCAGCTCGGCTGTGGAATTCACTGCCACACTTTATCCGACATTGCAAATCGCTTCCACGAAATGAAAACCCAAAAAAAAAACCTTTTGTTTCCTGGATGGACAAGTATGTATGTT
The DNA here is from genome assembly GCA_946902875.1 of Nematopogon swammerdamellus. NCBI lineage: Eukaryota > Metazoa > Arthropoda > Insecta > Lepidoptera > Adelidae > Nematopogon > Nematopogon swammerdamellus. The sequence goes on from OX336345.1 coordinate 20,666,932, forward strand.
TATCGTATAATATATTTATTACTCCTACTAGCTTTTGCCCGCGGCTTCGCTCGCGTGAAATGCGTATTTCAAAGGAAGAAAGTAAGTAACTAAGGGCGAGCTGGGTTCAGGTAAACGATAAACCGTCTCGAAGAAAGTGAGTAACTTTTTGAGGCCGAAGGTGGAGTTGCTTTCAGGAAGACGATAAACCTTTTCGAAGACAGTAAGTAACTATGGGCGAGGCCGAAGGCCGAGCTGCGTTCAGGAAGAGGATAAACCATCTTTAAGAAAGTAAGTAACAAAGGGCGAGGCCGAAGGCCGAGCTGCGTTCAGGAAGAGGGTAACCTTTTCGAAGAAAGTAAGTAACTATGGGCGAGGCCGAAGGCCGAGCTGCGTTCACGATGAGGGTAAACTTTTCGAAGAAAGTAAGTAACAGAGGGCGAGGCCGAAGGCCGAGCTGCGTTCAGGAAAACGATAAACCTTTTCGAAGACAGTAAGTAACAATGGGCGAGGCCGAAGGCCGAGCTGCGTTCAGGAAGAGGATAATCTTTTCGAAGAAAGTAAGTAACAGAGGGCGAGGCCGAAGGCCGAGCTGCGTTCAGGAAGACGATAAACCTTTTCGAAGACAGTAAGTAACTATGGGCGAGGCCGAAGGCCGAGCTGCGTTCAGGATGAGGGTAAACTTTTCGAAGAAAGTAAGTAACAGAGGGCGAGGCCGAAGGCCGAACTGCGTTCAGGAAGGCGATAAACCTTTTCGAAGACAGTAAGTAACTATGGGCGTGGCCGAAGGCCGAGCTGCGTTCAGGAAGAGGATAAACATTTTCGAAGAAAGTAAGTAACAGAGAAGTTACTTTCTTCGAGAAGATTTATGGTCTTCCTGAACGCAGCTCGGCCTTCGGACTCGCCCTCTGTTACTTACATTCTTCGAAAAGGTTATCCTCTTCCTGAACGCAGCTCGGCCTTCGGCCTCGCCCTTTGTTGCTTACTTTCTTAGGGATGGTTTATCCTCTTCCTGAACGCAGCTCGGCCTTCGGCCTCGCCCATAGTTACTTACTGTCTTCGAAAAGGTTTATCGTCTTCCTGAACGCAGCTCGGCCTTCGGCCTCGCCCTCTGTTACTTACTTTCTTAGAAAAGGTTATCCTCTTCCTGAACGCAGCTCGGCCTTCGGCCTCGCCCATAGTTACTTACTGTCTTCGAGAAGGTTTATCGTTTTCCTGAACGCAGCTCGGCCTTCGGCCTCGCCCTCTCTTGTTTACTTTCTTCGAAAAGTTTACCCTCATCCTGAACGCAGTTCGGCCTTCGGCCTCGCCCATAGTTACTTACTTTCTTCGAAAAGCTTATCCTCTTCCTGAACGCAGCTCGGCCTTCGGCCTCGCCCTTTGTTACTTACTTTCTTAAAGATGGTTTATCCTCTTCCTGAACGCAGCTCGGCCTTCGGCCTCGCCCATAGTTACTTACTGTCTTCGAAAAGTTTACCCTCATCCTGAACGCAGCTCGGCCTTCGGCCTCGCCCATAGATACTTACTTTCTTCGAAAAGCTTATCCTCTTCCTGAACGCAGCTCGGCCTTCGGCCTCGCCCATAGTTACTTACTCTCTTCGAAAAGGTTTATCGTCTTCCTGAAAGCAACTCCGCCTTCGGCCTCAAAAAGTTACTCACTTTCTTCGAGACGGTTTATCGTTTACCTGAACCCAGCTCGCCCTTAGTTACTTACTTTCTTCCTTTGAAATACGCATTTCACGCGAGCGAAGCCGCGGGCAAAAGCTAGTTATAACAATAAAAACATATGGTACATATCACTACAAAGATGTTCAGGAAGACGAACGCAAATGTTTTTCAAATTAACTGCATATTTACTTTTCCTTTAAATAGAACAGAAATTGTTATATTTCAATTTTCCACTATTTTCGCTCTCCTGAACAATTTAGCATTTTGGTTAATACAGTGTTTCGCTCTGGAGCAGCCGATAGGTTTGCACCTAAAATTAATCAAATAGATAGGTACCTAACGAAGTTAACCTACATAATAAATATTATGAATCGAATTAAATAAGAAACTCTGCTCAAGACAATGCATACACACACCGCGCTCCGCCCCGCCGCCGCGCCGCCAGTCTTCGCCAGCAGCCGCGCTACTAACCCCCGCCGCGCCGCGCCGCCCTATATTTCGGCGTTTGGAACAATTCGATTTGTATGGGAGCCACATCTTAGCGTAGCCGGAAGTGAATTTTAGTAAGCCTATCCTGTGTCCCGTATAGTAAAATTGGTTTGTACTAAGTTTCATCTAATTCGGATGATGGCTTTAAGAGTTATGGAGGAACATACATACATACATACATACATACATACAGAAAAGATTTCTAAAAATCGTCAATTTAGCTTTAGTATCATACATAGAGGCTACAAACTCAATATTTCCTAAAACAAAGTAACTTACTCCATGACCATCCCTTACAGATTTATTTTCGGATGATGGCTTTAAGAGTTATGGAGGAACATACATACATACATACATACATACATACAGAAAAGATTTCTAAAAATCGTCAATTTAGCTTTAGTATCATACATAGAGGCTACAAACTCAATATTTCCTAAAACAAAGTAACTTACTCCATGACCATCCCTTACAGATTTATTATTAGTATTGATGATTGATACAAAATTAAATTTTTTTTTAGGGGTGACTCAGGGGACAATTTTGTCCCCAGTTTTTTTTGTAAAAAAGGGGTTCTCCTCAGGGCAAGCAATATTAAAAAAAAATTACTCAAAATTCTTTGTGCAGCTTCTTTCTTATTAATCAATTACCTTTCTGTGAGTTGCTGCAACTAGTAAAATAAGGTGAATTTATCAAGGTAATACCTATCCTGTTTTCAGACAGATATCAAAGTGATAAAGAAGGATAAGGATGTGTGAATTTCTGCGGACAGTTTCGAAATGACAAGCCCTACACGTGGTCGGGTCGTCTCGGCGTGGGGTAGGCAAAAGTCGGTAATTCAATAATAAAGGCGGCGTAGCAGGTTGATCCATTATTATTAATTCAATTATTGGCGTCGAGAAATAATTTGAGAGTTCGGCCGGAGTTCCATGAAAGTGATACGGCCGTCCAACAAGACGGTAAACGTGATCAACTTTGATGCTTTAATGGATCTTACATTTAGGTTGCAGAGACGAAGGTGTGGATGGAGTGGTGGTTCGGTAAATTACAGCACAACACCAACCACCACGTTTCGCAAAGTATTCGAACAAGATTCAATGGATCAAGCAGCAAGTAAGGCACGAAGACCCACCTGCTGAATGACTCGGTGGAAGTACCGTGCCAAGGTGAGAGGTGGCGAGCCTGTCGCCCTTTAGCACGGCATCTTGTCCTTATCCCTTAGTCGCCTTTTACGACATGCATGGGAAGAGATGCAGTGGGGATATTCTTTTTAAGTACCGGCCTCACACGGTACAAAAAAAAATATTTCTCCGAAAACTACGACTATCCTGTATAGAGCAAAGATTACTATAATACAAATGGAATAAATCGCCCAAGCTAGTCAATGCGCTTTGGTCGTGAGTCGTGACCCGAGTTTACGCACGTAGTAAAAATTACCGCCAACTATTCCTCAAAATGGTTCCGCATTTCCACAAAGGCGTCGTCGTCGTTTCGAAACGGAGATTAGATACGAGAGGGCATAAGACGAAATGGTCCCCCGCTTCCTCGTCACATCGCACTCGACACGTCCTCGGCTTATATTAAACGCATATTTTCACAATTATTAACTCGGTTTACGGACGCGAAATTGTCGTGTGTGCAGAATATTTCCAAATTCTACTACGGGAGTTAGCGAAAGCCTTTTTAGGGTCCCGTATCCATAAGGAAGCCTATTACCAAGCCTACGTCGCGTCGTCTGTCTGTCTGTTCGTCCGTCCGAGTGCTGTATCTATTGAACCGTAATAGGTGGCCGGTTGAAATTTTCATAGATTTTTTGTAATATTTTATTATGGCGAATAATAATAAAACCAAAATGTAAAAAATAAGTCCCCATACAAGAAATGTGCTAAGGATCGATTACTATATATATTCACGCTACTAAAATAATAGATGGCACCACATTTGTTTGCATTTATATCGGGACGTAAATGAATCGGATATTCTCGTCTTATCGTAAATAAAATCCGTTAGCCTAGCGGTACATGTATGGAGTTTTGATCTGATGGTGGTGAGTTCGAATCCTACTTGTGCAAACGCTCTTTTTTTTCTTTTTCTTTTAAACTAGCTCGCTTACGCGGTGGAACGGAACCCTGGGTGAGTCCGACTCGAACTTGGCCGGTTTTTTCTTTATTTTTTTCTTAGGCGATTGCTTTTTTGAGACATTTTGGCCAGTGGCATGTGTGTTATTTACCAGAACGGGTTACCAATAAAAAATTTAAAAAATCCTCTGCCGAAACCAGTTACCAACGAAGAATAAATATTCTTCTACCGCAACCAGTTACGAAACTCAGTTACGTACGCGGCCGAAAGGGTACATTCAAGGTCAGGTGCAGTCATTTCCAAAAATTGCGACTGAAAGCAGAGAGTCTGGAAACACAAACGAATCAACATTACAAGAACAAGCGTGCCAGTTAGTCTGTCGAATACATAGAAGTGTTAACGTTATTTCTATAAAAAACGTCACGAACAAAATGTATTTTTTTGCACTTTTTGGTTTAAAACAAATTGTATCCTTTAGAAGCATTTTAATTGGGGTTTGAAGATTTAATTTTAGAATGTGGAAATGTTACTTTATAGACGCAATTATTAACTGTGAAAGTCTCAATTCGTTTCTAAGTAAGCGCGCAACGCTTAGGTAAAACAAATTAGGTAATACCTACCGTGCTGAGAGATCCGGAAGCTAGGCAACGCAGACGAAAGTCTAGTGCTTGGTTCCCACTTTAATATCATCGCTAGACATACCGACATAGGATATGTAACATTAGGATATAGTCTTATTTACACCTCTTTTATGTATCTCAGCGCTTATTATATTTTAATCGGTACCCCTCAGTGAATTTTCGGAGAGTAAAATTTTTTTTTGGTTTTTTTTTTTTTTTATGGAAACTGACACGGTTGGCTACATCACCTACAACGTCCGTGATGTCAGCCCATAACACCGGGTGAACTAGGTGCCATGTCAGTGCTTCCCCCTTTGATCGTGCCGGCTACACTGAACTGGTCGGAAAACACAAACTATTTGCATAGCCGTTTAGACCGACGTTTCATTCAGTGCGGTGGTACCAACCCGGGCGGGTTAAACCCTACCACCAAGTAAGATTAGGAGGGAAGGGACCTACAGTTTTACGAGGAATCCGAACCTCGGTCAGCCTCCAACGGTCAGCGGTCACCCATCCAAGTACTGACCGCACCCAGCGTTGCTTATTCAATAGCGACAGTTGAATGTCTGCACCACTGAGCTAACGAGGCTGTCAAGTACCCCTGATTAAAATGTTTAAATCAAACAATGTTCATACGGTAGTTATTTTTACATAGGTAATAATAATGTATCGATCGTATTAATTTATTTATTAGATTCTAAGCTACTTAGTAATCTATAATACGAAATGGGTCCCACTCAACCATTGGAGACAATTTTCACTAACGAGATTAGTGGGACGCTGTCTCTTTTGTAGAGGTAAACGTGGACATTAAGTGCGCCCACGCGTACCCCTTCTCTTGAGCCTGCGTACCTCTGGGGGTACGCGGACCGCTATTTGGGAACCGCTGATGTATCTTATCTGAATGCTTCGGTGGTCCGGTCATGTTGGAAGAATGGATGCATAGGAGACTAACGTATGGGAAACCGCGGTCAAAAGCTAGTCGTTAATGGATCTTTTTTGATATGCATGCTCGCCACATTTTAATTAGGTTTTCGTACCCCGTACGGACAAAGCCTACGCCGCAGTCTGTCTGTCTGTCCGTCCTACTGCTGTATCTTTGGAACCGTAATAGGCAGCCGATTGAATTTTTTACAGAATTTGTGTTATTGTGGTGAAAAAAAAAATAGAAAAATTAATAAATAATTGGAGGTCCCCATAAAATAAATAATACACAATTTGTGGATAGGAAACCACGGTGCGCGAGTTATAAAAAATAATATATTGTTAATAAAAAATAATTTATAAAAAAAATTGGCAAGATTCTCTTAATTTTAGATGCATGAACCTATTTACCATTCTAATCAATTTGTGTTTTCTTTGATGTTGGAAAATTGAATATTGCTCTTTGGAAACTGGGAAATAACATATCACAAATTTACTTACTTACTTACTTATACGGATTCCACAGTGGAATTTTAGAAGAAATATTCCGTCTTATTTTAGAAACACACGCACTTTATGGGGCACCTCTGCCATATGGGCATAAAAACAAGTTTTTTTATTAACAGTTTTAAGCAGATACAGTCAGTAATAAAAACCGGCCAAGTGCGAGTCGGATTCGAGCACGGAGGTTTCCGCACCCAAAAAAAAAAACACGTTTCTTGTTCCCATACAAGAAACATGTTTTTTTTGTGCCCCCCTTAATTTTTCACTTTTTCTATTTTTTATTATTTAACATATAATATCATTTGACATCCTCCATAAGTTTGTGCCAACACCGGGTGGAAATAACAATAAAACTATTAATTAAAGCAAGCTCACACCCATGCATACCCTCTCGACTTTCGTGTCAATACAGCCTCAAGGGAAGCGATAAATCGCTAAGATCCCTTTCTGTAGTTCGCACTAACAGGGACGAGGTGGGCGGAGCCACTTCACCGAGCAAATAAAGAGAATAAACACTTACTTGCCTCCTGCAATGTTTCACCACCGGCCGAATTTATCCCAGTTTTAGCCACATAATACATAAAAAGAGTAGAAGTTGATTATTTGAATGTATTTATTTAAAATAACGTAACGTAACCAAACCATAGCGCTGCCGTCTGCCTCCGTTCCTGATTTAGAACGATTCACTCTGTTCTTCTAGTATTATCTGACAAATTAAACACTCTTTTGAGAGGAAACGTTAATCCATTTATTCAGAATGTCAAGATTAACCTTGACAACAGTAAACATAAGTTAATTTCCATTCTTGGATACTTCTTCATTCTGCTCTTTAATCTTACAAATATAAATATTGGTAATATTGGTATATTTGAAATATTTGACGCTGACACCTAAGCCATTATATATTAATATATTTTTTCCACTGATGACAGACACGTCGAAATATTTGCAAATGTGTAATTTTTTTAATAAATATATTGTGTAAATAATAAAATAAAATAATAGCCATACTAGTGGTGTTAATAAAAATATATTTCAATCTCTATCTAAAATACGAAAACTTATTTGAGATAAATAATTATCCGTGAAGAATTTGAAGAATATTTTCCTATACTACTGAAGTGAATCCATTTATATTGCACACAAATCTTACTAGATTGAGATTTCTAGCATGATGGTTTGACAGTAATGAAAGGCGACTGATACGGGCGGGAGAGCAAGTGCGCGGGGCTACGCTTACTTGTGTTACGCACAACGAGTCATCGCGCGCTTCTATTCCTTTTTATGTTCTGTGGTTTCAGTCTTATAGAACTTGCCGCATACAACTCCATCTATAATTCAACGAGGGAAAATTACTTGGCTTGCGTCTGTGTGATATTTTGACGTGAATCTGTATTTGTATGGGAGCGCCATTTGACATTCAAGCCGAGTGGGGAAGAAACCAAACCAGCTCAGTGGTGCAGCCAGCTCTGACATCACCTGCAATGCAATGCAATGATGTGCTATGTTGTTTCATCGGTGTGAAGTTAGTTACTTAGGTTACGAGTAACTAGGTTCTCAATAACGAAAATTACATTCTGAAAATGTATATTTATGGTGCCTATTTATTAGGGTTAATTAGTGTAAGTTCCATAAAAAGCGGCCATGTGCGATTCGAACTCGCGCACCTAGGTTTCTGCACCGCAAAAAAAACGCTGAAAAACATGTTTCTTGTATGGGGATTGGGGACCTCCCTTAATAATTTTATTTTTACATTGTATATTATTTGTCGTTATATCCGCCATAATAACACGTATTGTGTGAAAATCTCAACCGACTAGCTGTTTCGGTTCTAAAGATACAGCAGTAGGACAGACAGACATACAGACAGACAGACAGACAGACAAATAGACATTGACTATATATATATAATTATATATAACCTCTTGCCTGGTTTCCAGCGGAGTAGAATATTTATCTCTGCCGATTGCATTAGCTAGCAAGATAGTAATATTTCTGCATAATACCGAACACAACTTTTGCATAAAGCCGTTGAACGAAGTACTTATAGATAAATGCGGCGTATCTGATGATGAACAAATGTAACTTATACACGGTGTTACATTTATAGTCCTAGCTACCTGACTCTGTTTAAGTTTCCTTACAATATGTCAATTAGGTCATTGTATTTATCTAAATGTTGAGTTAGCTAGATCAGAAATTTAATTTCTTGTTTTAGTTTTTTTTCTCTGTATTTTTAGTATTTATTACTAGTAGCTTTGGTTTTATTTTTTACTTCGAATATTTAATTGTCAATATTTTTTTTATAGCTATTAACATGCTAAGTACTTTTAATTTTGGAGAGTTGACTGATCTTGAAATGTAGTAGAAAAGCCGTGTTTCGGGTCAACTACTCTGTCTGTCTAATCTTAGGTAGATAAATAAATAAATATGTCATAGTACCCGAAAGGGGATGATTGTACACCTGAAAATTTATAACGTTTGTTCTACGATAATTTTTATTTTGATAATTTTTTTATGTTCACTTTCGCAATACAAAACTGTCCAAAATGTTTTTAACGTGTATTGTCAAAAAAAAAATCCCTTTCATGGACAGATATGAGATTTAACACCGTGTATACATATTTTCCCCAACCATGAATTTCCCTGTTTATTAAATTGTATATTTCTATGCAAAACATAATTTTTATTTCTATTTCTGTTTCTAAAAAACCTTTACTGTCACACATTTTATAAAAAACCCTATCTCAACTTTCACCATTGAAAACTTTTCAGTATTAATAAGCTAAAATTACAATGACGTCACTTTCGAACGTACGGCGACACCAAGGGCGGAGGGTCTGGGCGGCTTCTCAGAGGCTGAGGCGGCAGACGAAGTGTTGTGGAAAATTACACCGCTTAATCGTTTATTAGTATAATTACGTTCAACGTTTGCACCGCTTCGCTGGCCCGCACTGCCGCCCCGCCCCGCCGCCGCCCCGCTTTGCCTACACGAGCCGAGGTTTGAAGGCCGATTTTACATGTGAAATCCAGAGCAAAGACGCCGTCGTCGCAACTGTATTATAGTAATTTAGCTTTACTTTCGCAAAATTTTCGCACTTTCGCAATGGCAACATTAGAAATACAGGATGTTGTAACGCCCAGTACATTGATTTCGCAAGAGCCGACGTCTGGTGTCCGTTGTACCAGACGTCAAACAGTTTGACGTCTGGGACAACGGACACCAGACGTCGGCTCCAGGAACTCCCGCAGTTCCTGATGAAGCCCGTGACGTAGCGGGCGAAACGTCGACTTATGTAAGTCTTTAAACCTACTGTTAATCCGGAAACTTAAAAAAGAATATAATTAATATCAGTGTAAACTTAAAAACATTAGTCAGAAAAAAGTTATTTGACTTTATTGTTACATCATTATTGATCACAATAATCATTTCCTAAATTTAATGTAATGGCAATTACAACACCTGTATATGTACTGCTTACTAGGTACACTCGGACAGCGCGCCATTTTCGACCAAGTTGAAGCCATTCAGCCGCAACTGAGTTAGTAGATGGCGATCCACCGACGTCCCTACACGTGCCGACCGCGCCAGCACGCCCTCTACTGCTCGGCTCTCCGCACTGCGCCTGCCCGCTTCCTTCTCTCATACCTCAGTTACTGCGACTTGATTTCTTTGAACATTTCTTCGTAGTGTCTAGTGATGTATCTCAATGGATAACAATAGCGCGAAGATAAATTTAAGCATGATGGAATTTCCGAAAAGAGGCCGAAAATTAATGCTTTGTCGCCAATGAGACGAATGACTCGTCGCTGAATAGAATTCTAGGTAGAAAAAAGGTCTCAAGAGAACTCTCTAAAAGATGACTGCAATATTCTATCGCCGTTCTTACTTGCGCTTTATAAAGTGTAAGCAGTTGGACTGACGTAAAACATCGCAGATATCGGTAAAGGATCCCTAATTTTCGGGACGCTAGTTTCGCCTTGGACTCTATGAATGATCGAAATCCAACGTCCCTAGACACCTCCATACCTAAGACGCCCAGACTAGCATCTTTGGGGACTTGGCTGCCCTGAAAATTAGCTTGAAAAGAAAACAAGTCAGTCTAAGTAGAGAAGGTGCAAGCTTGGGTCATGGCTACGTTGACGATGACCAAGTTTTCCTTCTGCCAATGGGATACTTTTTCGTGAACTAGGTCAACCTGAGCAACAGTGTCGCGTCTCGCATTTGCAGCTGAAACCTCTCTACACTTCCAGTACATGGTATTTCGGAATTATTGTCTTTTTTCGACAAATATGTCCAAAGAAAGAAGGCTCCGTCGAAACGGTATACATGGTATTCGTAAATATAAAATGGGCTTCATCGTGGAGGTGACAGGCCGGAGTGGCGCCGCAAAGCCGGCAATGAAAGGTCTTCTCGTTGGATCTTCAGTTTCTGTTCAAAATATTGTAAGCTACAATTTAGTACTGCTGCAGTACTTACTTACATAAAATATACTACTGCTATACCGGTGTCTTGTTTACATCTTGATAGAAAAAATGCTAGAGAGAAAAATCTCTCGGTAGTCTTTTTAGCATTCTGTGCCGTACGGGACCCTATTACTAAGCCTACGCCGTCTGTCTGTTCTGCCTTTAAAGAAATCTTTTGTAACATACCATTGTTCTCTCGGCACAGGCACTCATGTTGGTTTACATAAACAAAAAAATCTATGCTTGTTCGAAGAGGAACATTTTCGTCGACGACTAAAAAGATAAAAGACGTCAGTCCTTAAGCTCTGAGGTTGACAAGTTCCTGCGAAGGATTTGGCGGTCATAATGTCACTCCGAAGATGAAATACAACGTGAGGATTGCTGTACACCAACAATTATTGCTGTGTACAAGGTTTAAAGGAAGATAGAGGTTTAGAAAAGAAACATACTCGATGTTCCCCCTGGTTAATGTTTCGGGGAACACACTCACCGGACGGAAGACAGTTCCACACCCTAGCTTGTGGTCTATCATAATATAGCTTTACTTTATAGGCATTAAAGCTCGCGTATCTAATTTGTATGAATTATATACATACGTATATACATGTTTGCACATCAAAAATCTCTGTAACGGACAATTCTGCAATACACCTCATGTACCTAAAATATGAAATTGTACTTGTTTCTAAAAAAATGTTTTGGAGCGATAAAGTATTCCTGTGAGATGTTTCTACCTACCGAGTCCACGTGACTGTTATTTTATCAGGCTTCTAAGTTTGATGTAATAAGTGGAAATTGAAGGAGGCGACGACGCCCGCGGCGGCGCGGCCGCGAAACTCGTTAACTTCAGTAGTCGACACCGGCAGACATGCCTCGACCACCAACGCCGCCGTTGCTTAGCGCTGCGTACAGGGCTAGTTCAATTTACGATTTACGAGTGGTTTGGGTATCGGCTTCTCTTGCGAGAGGTCCGAGCTTCAAATCCGGTGTTGTAGGTATGAGTATATCTTCTGTGGTATTGAGTTTTTTTCTGATGAAACAATTTTCACACATACGTACACCACCTGCTGCTTCACCATTCGGAAACGGTGTAAGACCATAAGGATTTATCGGGGCTGGAGTGAATTGCAATTTGGTAATAACAACAGTGATAGTGCCACACGCGAACGAACTCTGATGTTTATGTTACTGTAAATTTCCGAAGCCAGTAAAACGCGAAATAACTAGTAACGACTCAAAGTTTCCAGCAGCATCGCTAACTTCGCGCTCTTGCTAGTAAGAACGCGAAGCAACTGAAAACCGAAGGGAAGCACTGACATGGCACCTAGTTCACCAAGCTGTTATGGGCTGACATCACGGGTGTAGTAGGTGATGTAGCCAACCGTATAAATTTCGCCAGTTCTAAATTCAATGCGAAGAAGAACTGACAAACAAACTTCGTAAGTCACAATGTTTTATTAGTACCTTTATAAGTATTATGATCACTTACAAATAAATTAACCCATACTACCGCTCACAAGAACGTTAATATTTACAGCATAAACGTGAATACTTAAGAATCTGATCACTCTTCGTATTTACATTACCTGTATCTGGTGTATAGTGCCATCGTCAATTTTATGTCGTATGTTCAGTAGTGGACGCACATACACTGGCATACTGACTGATCTAGTGTTTGAGGGGATCTCTATCTGAAAGACCTTTTCGCTGATAGACAATTCAAGTTTCTATTACGCTATATTCTATTCCATCTGGACGCAATGCTATCTCCGCCGCGGGGATAGTCCGAGATAACTGCGAAAAATAAATGGGAAAAGAGTTTTAATATCTTGCTGGCGTCGTAGGCGTATTATCATTAATTCTTCGCCTGGCCTGTGAGACAATAAGCCTCGGGTGCGATTAAAGAATTGTGTTCACAGAGAGTTACCTACTGAAAGATATCTCCGGGCCCAGTAGTAACGAAATGTCAAGGACTCGCGCAAGATAAACTGTTATTTTTGTGGTAGCTGGTTGAATAAACCGTATTACATTTGAAAAGCGATTCTCATTGAATTGATCGTTTATATTTAAAAAAATTTGTATATTTAAACAAATGAAGATGACATTTATGTAGCTTTCTTTAGGAAAAATTTTGTTATTTTTGCCTTTATCTGAATTTTTTATCAATGTAAAATACACAAAACAATTTCTTCATTCACAAGAGAAACTTTGAATATTTGACTCTAAATGAAATTCATTTATAAAAATATAAAAAAAATATAAAAAAATAAAAAGCTATTTATTCACACAAGCACGCTCGAAGTTATCATAACGAAGCATGAAAACTACAAATATTAATATTCGTAAAACTACGAATATGTTTTACTAATGCGTTACCATTTCGTTCGAACTGCCTTTATTCGGTGCGGTGTTACCAATCAGAGCGGACTCAGTCCTACCACCAAGTAAGGTAAGGTATAATATGATACCATGAAGATCCCCACATATGAGGCATTAATTTATTGATCTATACTTTAAGGAAAGGGTTCTCTTGCCTCGCCGATATTTCAATCGGGATCCTGGTCACGGCACCACTGAAATGAGCATTTTCTAACTTCAACATTAAATGCTAAATCTCTCTCCGGTGCGCCACCTGAAAGCCATTGTCGTGCTGCTGTTCCTGCGATCCTGCGGAACCACTCCTTGAAGTGATAAATAAACGATGTTTTGGTGGTTTAAAAAAAAAATAACCAGGGTTAGGTTAGGTTAGGTTAGGTTAGCCTAACCTAATTTTAAGGCGGTGCATGTCGTTTTGTTACGTTTGTATTTCCGAAAATAAAGCTTTTAGGTGGTTATAAAAAAAACTAAACACCCTAAAAAAATTTAAACACCCTAACATTGCTTAAAAAAAAAAAAAAAAAGATTTAAAAATGCAAACCCTACACGCTTACCACTGAGCTAACAAGTTACTTAACCGACCAAACGAATATCGGCTTCTATTGGTTCGCTCCGGGCGAAGGAGTAGGAGTGAAGGAACAGCAGGCACGACAAAGGCTTTCAGGTGTCGTACGGCATCTCTCTCAAACCCACCCCTCTGTGTAGTGAGATATTTCCGCAAAGTATTTCGTCACGTACTGTGCGTCCGGGCGGTTTACTTTGTCCGCCCGCTAACTACTTTGCGGAGAAGTTTGCTCAACCGGAGAGACTAACTAATACCCACAACCCTGGGAATATGCACCTAGAAGAAGCATAATATATTTGTCTGGGGCGAACACACGAACTATTTACATAGCCGTTTCGACCGACGTCGTGCGGTGGTAGCAACCCGGGCGGGATAAACCCTTCCACCTAGTAAGGTATGAAGGGAAGGGACCTATAGTTTAACGTGGAATCCGAACCACGGCCAGCCTCTAACGGTCGAGCGATCACCCATCCAAGTACTGAGCGCGCTGAGGGTTGCTTAACAACAGTCGACCGACCGCACCACTGAGCTACCGAGGCTGACATATTATTATATTCTAGTATAGTATAGTGGAATACTGACTCAGATTAGTGGTAAAGAGGGGTCTGCGCCATCTTGCCAACTTTTATGCCAAAATATGTGCAATGTTTTACGATGCCGTTTCTCGGTAAACTACACGGTTAAAGTGGATTTGCCGAATGTTTTGGAAGGACGCGGCAGAACGCGGTCGTATAGTGTATTTTTTATAGAAAGCGCCGCGTATGGCGCCGAGACACCCATAAGATGTCTAACGACGTCCATGAACGTACGGTCGAATGCGAATTTCGATTGTCTTCAAATGTGCTATTTGGAGACAAAAAAATGTGAATTATGAAATATATAAATTTTGGTTTTGACGTTTCAAATGAATAATTTTCTAGATATTTTATTATTTATTTTTATTGTTACTAATCGGCCTAGTTTTGAACTGATTGAATAATAATGCATGTCAGCCATCTTAACTGGCAAAATGAATGTATTTCGACGACGTCAATATTATTTTGAAGACACTAGATGTGTGCAAAATTATTTATCATTTAATTAATTTGATAAAACGCACTAAATATAAGCTCTCTATGAGACACATAGGTTTAAACATCCGTTTCGGTTGCTCATTAAAAAAAATTCGGTGTAGTTCTCCACAAAATTACTTTTAGTCATACTAACTTTTTTTATTTTTTTTTATTGGAAGCACGACATATGGCGCCGAGGCACCCATGAGGTGTCTAACGGCGCCCATGGACATTCCATCGTATTCGAGAGTTGCGAATGCCATGCCGGCCTGACAGGTGCTCATTTACGCCCCCCTTGAAGGACCTGAGACTGTAATTGGGGGGAAATATATGAGCAGGGAGAGCGTTCCAGAGTTTACCGGTTCTGTAAAGGAAAGATCTGCAGAATCGATTGGTACGCATCCGCGGTAAGTCCAGCGTATAGGGATGCAATCCCTGCCCTGTGCGCGTGGCGCGGAGGTGGAAAGGGAACGGCGGGATCGCGTTAAACAGCTCCTCCGAGCACTCCCCATGGAATAAGCGGTAGAACACACTTAGGGAGCTGACATCCCTACGGTGTTGCAGTGGTTCTAGATCGCGGCGCGGGGCACTTCGGGGTCACCCACTAGTCGCACGGCTCGACGCTGGATCGAGTCCAGGCGCAAACTTATTCTTAACTAATAATAAAGCCGAAAATCTGTAACGATCTTCAACGCTCTTCGGAGGAACATGCATCCCTTATTCCTTGCCATCTAACCTAAAATCTAGAGTTGATAAAACGCAAGGTGAGTGAAAATACTGCCATTTTAAAATATCGTTAAGTGCCTTCTCGAATCGCTGCTTCATTTGCATATGAATACATAGGTACAGTGAAATCCGAATCGCAGCTAACCCCTTTTCTTCTCTCTATGCTCCAATGATTCTTTTATGCTCTTTTATGCCGTATGTGTTTCTTGAGTGCAGGCAATCGAAAATAAATCCGGTAAAGTAATGTTTCGTTTACGAAAACTCTTCTACATATTGTTAGGTTTCCGTATCCCGTACGGAAGCCTATAACGTCTGTCTGTCTGTCCGTCCGCCCGTCCGTCCGTCTGATATGGCTGTATTTTTGGAACCGTAATACCTAGACAGTAGACGGTTGAATTGGTGGTTCGCAGAATATAGTAGAGTGTTATTTTGGCGGATGTAACAAGAAATAATAAAAAAATTAAAAAGTGAAAAATTTATTCTCGGTTTTCGTATATTTTCTTCAATATCTTTTAAACTATGGATTTTTAAATAAAATATATTATATATATTTGTATTTCTTAAAGCTAGTCCTTTCGTATGATAAGTCATATTATTATGATAAATTAGAAAAAAAATCTAATTTGTCCCTCAAAAATTACCCCCATAATCGAAATTCGTTCATTCACGCTATACGTCATACGAGAGTGATCCATAAGGATTCCGTTTTTCTTCTTTAATGGAATCAAACATTCAAATTTTAAGCGCTCTCTTTAGTCTCGCAGTGGAAACCGTGTTAGGCAATATTGATCCCTGTCGGCGGGCACTAGAGTATATTTTTCTTGCTAGGGCAGTTCAGTCGGTGTCCTCTATCTCTCGTAGGAGCCTACGGGACCCCAGTCCCAGTACTAGATCCGACTGGAACACAGCTCACATTACGTTTGAAACAGTGTAGCCCACTTGCCTGCCACAGGGACGGTACGCGCACGCTGCACCGCGCTCTAACCTTTTCATTGCTTTTTAGGGTTCCGTATCAGTCGTACGGGACCCTATTACTAAGCCTACGCCGTCTGTATATCTGTCTATCCGAGGGCTGTATCTCTTGAACCGTAATAGGTAGCCCGTTGAAATTTTCACAGAATATGTGTTATTATGGCCGATATAACAACAAATAATATAAATAAGAAAACGTTAAAAAATCAAGAGGGTCCAAGCAACTAAAAAGTGTATGCGCGGCACCTACCGAAAAGAGTATGATGCATTTTAACTAATACATAGATGGCGTGAGTGGCGCGGCATCTACCGAAAAGAGTATGATGCATTTTAACTAATACATAGATGGCGTGAGTGGCGCGGCACCTACCGAAAAGAGTATGATGCATTTTAACTAATACATAGATGGCGTGAGTGGCGCGGCACCTACCGAAAAGAGTATGATGCATTTTAACTAATACATAGATGGCGTGAGTGGCGCGGCACCTACCGAAAAGAGTATGATGCATTTTAACTAATACATAGATGTCGTGAGTGGCGCGGCACCTACCGAAAAGAGTATGATGCATTTTAACTAATACATAGATGGCGTGAGTGGCGCGGCATCTACCGAAAAGAGTATGATGCATTTTAACTAATACATAGATGGCGTGAGTGGCGCGGCACCTACCGTAAAGAGTATGATGCATTTTAACTAATACATAGATGGCGTGAGTGGCGCGGCACCTACCGAAAAGAGTATGATGCATTTTAACTAATACATAGATGGCGTGAGTGGCGCGGCATCTACCGAAAAGAGTATGGTGCATTTTAACTAATACATAGATGGCGTGAGTGGCGCGGCATCTACCGAAAAGAGTATGATGCATTTTAACTAATACATAGATGGAGTGAGTGGCGCGGAACCTACCGAAAAGAGTATGATGCATTTTAACTAATACATAGATGGCGTGAGTGGCGCGGCACCTACCGAAAAGAGTATGATGCATTTTAACTAATACATAGATGGCGTGAGTGGCGCGGCATCTACCGAAAAGAGTATGATGCATTTTAACTAATACATAGATGGCGTGAGTGGCGCGGCACCTACCGTAAAGAGTATGATGCATTTTAACTAATACATAGATGGTGTGAGTGGCGCGGCACCTACCGTAAAGAGTATGATGCATTTTAACTAATACATAGATGGCGTGAGTGGCGCGGCACCTACCGTAAAGAGTATGATGCATTTTAACTAATACATAGATGGCGTGAGTGGCGCGGCATCTACCGAAAAGAGTATGATGCATTTTAACTAATACATAGATGGCGTGAGTGGCGCGGCACCTACCGTAAAGAGTATGATGCATTTTAACTAATACATAGATGGCGTGAGTGGCGCGGCATCTACCGAAAAGAATATGATGCATTTTAACTAATACATAGATGGCGTGAGTGGCGCGGCACCTACCGTAAAGAGTATGATGCATTTTAACTAATACATAGATGGCGTGAGTGGCGCGGCACCTACCGTAAAGAGTATGATGCATTTTAACTAATACATAGATGGCGTGAGTGGCGCGGCATCTACCGAAAAGAGTATGATGCATTTTAACTAATACATAGATGGCGTGAGTGGCGCGGCACCTACCGAAAAGAGTATGATGCATTTTAACTAATACATAGATGGCGTGAGTGGCGCTGACCATGACATGGCGATACGGAACCCTCGGTGCGCGAGTTCGACTCGCACTTGGCCGGGTTTTTTTTTACTTTAACCCCCGACGCAAAAGGAGGGCTGTTATAAGTTTGACGCCTCCGTCTGACTGTGTGTGTATCTGTGTGTCTGTCGGTGGCATCGTACCTCCCAAACGGATGGACCGATTTGGATACGGTTATTTTTGAAGTGAAAACTTATTTAGCGGCGCTTGGCACTTTTTTAGGTGGGTAAAAAATGTTAAACTCGCGTCAGATCTCGAAAAGCGTCAGATTTATTTTTATTATTTAAAATGTAACCTTAAGTCATTGCATTAAGGTTTAAGTTACGAGTGGCTCGGGATCAATTCTGTTCGTCTCTCCGTGACAGTAAAGCCGAAAGCGAATCAAGGGAATCCAATATTCGTTTGGTCGTTTATGTGATTTCGTGGCTCAATGGTAAGAGTGTAGGATTTGTATTTTTTGACCATGGGTTCGAATCCCTCAATTTTTTTTTGTTTTTTTTTTTGTTTTGTTTTCTTTTTGCAATGTAACGGTGTTTAATTTTTTTTAGGGTGTTTAGTTTTTTTTATAACCACCTAAGAATTATTATCGGAAATACAAAAAGTTTTCACTTCTGCCGGCACTCCCGGAGTGCAACTGGGGCTTTTTTTATTAGAAAGCTAGTTTAACCCGGATGGTTCTTAGCTATGATAGTAATCGAGTAATAAAGTTATAATTAAGTAATAAAAAATTACGCCTCACTGATGGATCGATTTAAAATAAAAGTTAAATGACAAATTTAAAAAACCCCCGACCGTTAAAAAGTCAAAAATAATTTCCGCTTCCTTCCTTATCCTTACCTATAATAAAATTCAACGTCTGCTTTCTGTCTGAGTTTCTGTCTGTCCGCTTATAACTCGAGAACCACTGAACCGATTTTAATAAAACAAATTCTACGGATAGCTTGATTCTTCCCATGAACTATAGGCTACTTACTATCACGCTAAATGGCTTATTAGGTTAGCAGTGAAGTCAAATATGAGAGCGGGCGGAGCCGCGGGCACAGCTAGTACTTACATATAAAGGAGTCGCCGGACCGCTAAGCAAATAAAATATAAAAAAACTCATAGCTGCGCGGGTATTTTATTTACTTTGATTAAGTAAACGGAAATTATTTTTTACTTTTTATAAGTGTCGGGGGTTTTTTAAATTTGTAATTTTCATTTATATAGAACCTGTTAGGTTGACTACATCCCGCGACGTCAGCCCATAACACGCAGGTGAAGTAAGTGCAGTGTCGGTGCTTCACTTTGATCGTGCCGGCTACATAAGTAACATTTGATCTCGTATACATTCGACATTGTAACCGCCTTCCGTATTATAGTAGAGCTTTTAATTTTAATAGGTAGTCCGCACTACCGCCGCCCCGGTTCCAACTTTCCACCTTGTATTTGCGTAGGTCGTGTTAAATCTAATTAGAACATCCTGAACTTGGCGCTAGGTCGTAATTGGCTCACCACATGTGGCTAACATCATTACGGACCACCTCTGTAACGACGTTCCAAGTACCTTACGAACACAGCTGTTCCGCTCAATTTGATTGAGTTGCTAGCAGTAAATTAAATTTTCTCCATAGCGTTTCGTAAACTCTGTCTCGGTTCAGATCAGAGAATGGTTAGAGAGCAATCATTCGCCATGGTATTTGCAATCCCCGCGTACGACCGAATGTCCATGATCGTCGTTAGGCACCTTATGGTTGGCTCAGTGACATATGTCGCGCTTTCTAAAAAAACCGGCCAAGTGCGAGTCGAACTCGCGCACCGAGGGTTCCGTATCGCCATGTCATGGTTAGCTAGCGCCACTCACGCCATCTATGGCGTGTTATGAAATACTTCATATTAGTTAAAATTCATGATTAGTTCAAATGCTTCATACTCTATTAGGTAGATGGCGCGCGCGTACACTTTTTGGTTTCTTCTATGGGAACCCGCATGAATTTTTTACATTTTATTATGCCATAATAAATAACACCATATTCTGTGAAAATTCCAACGGGCTACCTATTACGGTTCAAGAGATACAGCCATCGGCCAGACAGACAGACGGACGGACAGACAGACAGACCAGACAGACAGACGGCGTAGGCTTAGTAATAGGGTCCCGTACCGGATACGGAACCCTAAAAATTACGTCATATAATAGATACAGTAACCACGGAAGCGGCACATAGTTCCTACAGGAGGTGTAATGTGCTGACATTACCCCTTACTAAGTGGTAGGATCAAAGTGTCGACTTGGTTGGTACCACAGTACTGAATTTAAGATGGCCGCATAGCACCTGCTTTGTTCTCCTCTAGTCTAGTATTGCCAACAATCTAAAGATAAGTCTCCGGTATGGCACCTACGTTCTAGGAGGTGATAATTGACTGGAGCATGTACTTTGGCCCCTCTGATGCAGCCATCGACATAGGAATAAACAGACAAATTAGAAATGTTATATAAATAAACAAGTAAAAAATTCAAAAGTAAAAAAATTAAGGCGGGTTCCCATACAAGAAACGTGCTATGAATCGATTAGTACATAATATTCACGCTATTATAGATAGAATAAAAAGAAAGCGCCACAGGTATTAATATTTTGAATTATTATAGAAAGACAAAATATAGACGAATATGGTTTTTTTGACAGGTATATATAGGGTATATACGAAACCCAGCGCGCGCGAGTATAACTCGCACTTGACCAATTTTTGAATACGACAATTATGTTGCTGACGGCTATCGTCTTATTGACCGCACGCACAAACATTCGCATGTTTGACTAGACAAGTTGGGTCGATTTTTTTTATGCAAACTGACACGGTTGGGTACATCACCTACAACATCCGTGATGTCAGCCCATAACATCATTTTTAAAGTTCCACAGGCAGCGACTGCTGTGGAACTCTTACAAAATCGGTATGTTTATCTGTTCGTCCGTCTGTCTGTCTGTCAGAAGCTGTAAATGTAGCTATTAAACTGTTATTTAGTTAGAGCATAGTCTTATAATTTGTTTTATTTATATTTTTGACGTGATAACGTCACGTCTTATAAATTGATGAACACCAGCTGCACGCACGAAAAAGTGTCACGTTCCATCTGAGCCTGTGTGTGCAAGCGAGAGCGCGTAACAAGCGATAGAGAGGCACAATCGGCCCAAGCGTGTACACATCTAAAGTACCAGGGCAGCACAAATTGAAAGGAGGTTACTCGTACCATAATATATTAAGAGCATCTGGCCGGTCGGAAAAGATTTCAAATTTAGAATATTACGTTATCACGTAAAACTATCGTCCGTAAACCGACTTTACAGACAACCAATTTTTTTTATCTATGGATCTAAGCTGTCGAATTTCAGTGTTAAAAAAAATAAATAAAAATAAATAAACGGCTCCAGCTATCTCTTGAAACTTGGAAATTATTATAGATTTTCGCAACAGAACATTGCACAGACTTCAAAAAACGACTAGAACTTAAAAGTGTTAAATAATATTTTGATTCATAATCATATTTAAAAAAAAAACAGCTTTAAACTCTTGTAACGTTTTTGTTTATGATTGTATCAGCACGAAATAAAATTTATTTAATTTTACGAAGTACCCTGGTTCTAGAAAAAATATTATTTGATGAAGTTAATACCATGAAAAGGTCTTATGACCTCCCAAAGTCCAGAGAACGAGTAAAACAGCAATTGATAGCTTCATTTTCTTTTAAAAAGTTCGCTAGTTTACGCCCTTTCCAACGGCATACCACATGTCATACAATTAATTCACTTTGTGGTCAAAATTACCTTACCCACAAAAAAATTTTGTCGGTCGATAGTCGATGTGCCGAACAGCCTGTACAATTCAATTACACAACCTCGTTGTATACCTACGACTCGTATTAGCTTTATAACGTTAATTGGAGTAGATAATATTTCATCATCAGCCTGTATCGGTCCTCTGCTGGACATAGGCCTCTCCCAAGGCACGCCACCACACGCCGTCTTCCGCTCTTCTCATCCATCCACTCCCGGCTACCTTTTTTAGGTCATCTGTCCACCTAGACGATGGGCCTGGTCCACAAATTTAAAGTAGCTCAGCGAGCTATGGAAAGAGCAATGCTCGGTATTTCTTCTTCTTCTTCTTTTTTTAAATAGTGGCAACCAAACGAATAGGAAATTCGTTTATTACTGCCAGTATCCAGTGACGGAGTTGCACGGTATAAATTTCTTTGACCGATAAAATCCGTAACGACGTGATACGTCAAAGAACTAAGGTAGTCGACATTGCTAAGAAAATAAGCAAGCTGAAGTGGCAGTGGGCTGGGCACATCTGTCGCAGACCCGACAACCGATGGGGTAGACGGGTGCTCGAATGGAGGCCACGTACAAGCAAACGTAGCGTGGGACGCCCCCCGGCTAGGTGGACAGATAATATTTAGATAGACATAATATTTAGATAGCTATGTAGATAGTTATAAAAATAATATAGTAAATAATGAACTCGGCTTAAATAAATAAATAAGATAAGTAGTGACTCTATATTTAGAAATTCGAAGTATAGAGGCACATATAAAAATTAAACATAATACACGTGACGTGAGTGACACAAAATTTGTTTTGTGAGTAGAAAAATATGTTTTCATATTGTCAATTTACTATAACAAGGCTTTCGCTGCCTGTCGAATATCAGACTCGCGAATATTGACTACACAGTTTAGGTAGATTTTGTTGAATGTTTAACTTATTCCAACACGTCACTGAAGATACCCATTCAAAAGCACTTCACGCTTGTAACTTATGTACACAGCGGCGACAGAAAGGGTACCTATTTCGAAAGATAAACACCCAAAACGTACATACATTTCCCAGATTTCTAAACACATTGTGCGATTTCATTCAATTGAATGTGAAATCTCATTAATTGAGAATTAATTCATGTAATATGATGTTATCAAAAACACTGTTGTACTAGTAACTATTTCTAATCACTATTCACGAATTCTCAATCACTATTAAAGGCTATTAAACATTGGCTTAACCGACTTCAAAAAAAGGAGGAGGTTCTCAATTCGACTGTTTTTTTTTTATGTTTGTCACCTAAGAAATTTCGACTGGGTGAACCAATTTTGATGATTCTTTTTTTATTTGAAAGCTGGTGCTTCCCGTGTGGTCCCATTTCATTTTGGTCAAGATCGGATTGGAAAGCGAGGCGGAGTTGCGAGGCCGAAGGCCGAGCGATTCCGCCGAGTAAATTAATAGCAAAAAATTACTAAAAAAAACTGTGAAATAAAAAAGTATTTAAAAAAAAACCGCCTTCAAAAATGTATGAAATAAAAAATAATCGAACCCTAGAGTTGAAGGCGGTGCTAATAAAGCAAGCAAAAATGATGCATGAAAGAAAACATTAGTGGATGATATCCGTTGTGATTTGTGGCTGCACCGTCTTCAACTCTAGGGTTCGATTATTTTTTATTACATACATTTTTGAAGGCGTTTTTTTAAAATAGTTTTTTAAAAGTCGGTTCAATGGTTTTTGTAACAGTTTTTTATCTCACTCTTTTTATCATAACAAGGTTCTACGTATAATTGGGCGTAGCCGACGACGTGTTTTCCAGTGATTGGTATACACTTACCAGTCCATATCTTGAAAACTACTGAACCGATTTTTATGAAACTTGCACTATTCCCTAATTTGGAAGATACTTAACCCTATAAGGTAAGATAAAGAATTATGGCAATTCGATTTCTAGTTTACGAGAAATTCGTGGACAAACATACATACATACATACCTACATACCTATACACATACATACATACCTACATACCTATGAACATACATACATACATACACGTATGAAATTTGGTACACATGTTTAGAAGCCCACATAGACTAACATTTTATCCTTCCTTACCTATAATAAAATCCAACGTCTGCTTTCTGTCTGAGTGTCTGAGTGTCTCAGTGTGTGTATGTCTGTCTGTCCGCTTATAACTCGAGAACCATTGAACCGATTTTAATAAAAAAAAATATCTACGGATAGCTTGATTCTTCCCATCAACTATAGGCTACTTACTATCACGCTAAATGGCTTATGAGGTTAGCAGTGAAGTGAAATATGAGAGCGGGCGGAGCCGCGGGCACAGCTTGTAATGAATATTGTGCAATTCCAACGATATTACGTACATACGGGTCGAGTCGATACCTCCTTTTTTTGAAGTCGGTTAATAAAGTGTAATATAAATATTTCTACTATACGAGTAAATAAAACGGCTAATCAGATAAATAGTTTAGATACTATACCAGCTTGCAGCTTGCTTTACTTTTAGGTTCTAACTTTGACCCACAGGGTTCTTGTGCTAATCTTGTGTCTTAAGGCTTTACAAGTATTTGAGGCGTTCCTCGGGTAAGCTTTGTTTGTGGTTTTAGGGTTGTTTGGTGGGCACTGTGCAAACTAATTTTGAAATACGAGTATCTGGATTTTGTAATCCGTATTGCTAGCGGTTCAGGCAGTTCGGAAAATCTGCAAATTAGGAAATAGTAATTTCCTTGCTTATTATATTTTGTCATTATAATGTCAACCTCGGCAGCTCAGTGGTGTGGTCGGTCGACTGTCAATCGTGATCATAAGCACACCTGGGCGCGGTCAGTACTTGGTTGGGTGACCGCTCGACAGTTGGGGGCTGACCCTGGTTCGAATTCCACGTAAACTGTAGGTCCTTTCCCTTCTTACCTTACTAGGTGGCAGGGTTTAACCCGCCCGGGTTGATACGATAGAAACGGCTATGTAAATAGTTCGTGTTTTTCGTCCAGTTCAGTGTAGCCGACACGACAGAACGGAAGCACTGGCATGACACCTAGTTCACCAAGGTCTTATGGGCCGAGTTCACGGATATTGTTGGTGAAATGGCCAACCAAGTCAGATTTCATAAAATTTGCCTACAAATAAATATATAATTAATTAAAACCTCTAAATTGAATTCAATTATCCTTATAAAAGCGAAGTTTCTACACCCGTGAAGCGTGCCTCAATGTATGAATCTTTGTAACTCGAGAACCACTTTATCGATTTACGTAGGGTTTTCACTGTTTAATTCTTTCACTTCTCAAAATGATTATTTATTATATTGTAGGTGATGTAGCCAACCGTGTCAGTTTCTATAAAAAAAAGCTGACTTACAGACGGCCTGACTTGGTGAACAAGGGCAACTTCACGTCGCTCTCCGCCGCGGGTAAAAGCTAGGATGATGAACGTGATCAAGTAAGTAATGTGTTTCCAGGAAAGGTCAGCTGACACCTTCCCCGCAGTGCTAAGTCGACCTCCGTCCATTTATCACACAGCCGGTATTACGTTTCTTTCCTTTCCGGTTGCGTTAGGGCTGCCAACACGCGGACACAACGCGCAACGGCGTTACATTTATTTTATTTTATTTATTAAGGAGAAAAAACAGAGACTCAAAAATATTATTTATTCATTTTAAGTTATTTATAAAAACATTTCTATTTGTAAAGTTTTTTTTTGTTTATAAAATTTTTTTGTTTAATTTATGTAATTTTAAATAATAATTTAATTTAAATTAAATACATTTAATAAAATTAAAAATTTAAATAATTTAAAACGAAAGAGAAACAAAATTTGACTTGCCTTAAGTTTAATGTACCAAATAGATCAATAAAGGATGAGAATTGAATCAAAGATTTAAATGGATAGATAGAGCAAAGCGCTCAAGATTTCGTCACCGATTAGACATAACGGTGTGTGTGACTGGTAATGATTATTTTCAAATATTTAATATTTTATTATAAATGATAAAATTTGTATTTATAATCTTATATATAATTCCTTTATGTTTTATAAAAAATATATTTTGAATGATTCAAATATTTATATTTTTAATAATGTAGTTTATAAATTTAAACATGTACAGTAGTCATCAAGAATCGTATCAAAAGCTGCCTCATGTTAACAAAACGATAACGCTCTGCACTCGCGCATCGGCGCGTTCCGTTCCGCGAAACGACCTCTCAGCACGCGCGTGGCGCTGCGTCTGATGCGAAGTAGCCGCATGCGGCCCTTTCGTTGGTGACATTGTCTGTAGTGCGCCATGTTAGACTATGCCCCATCTATCGATTTAGATCTTTGAATTGAATTAACTGCTGCAACCTTCGCAATCACTTGTGCACAAACCTCGTCTTCGTCTCGGCTAATAATTTGCCCAATTAGAAAACGAGATTTAATTCAAACCTTCCACTCGACGAACGTACAAAATTACGCGCAATTATGAAAAGGCCGAATCGACGACGCTGTAATAATAAAGAAAAACACGAAAACTGCGAAGAAAAACAGAGAGGTGTTAAATTTGTTGGTAAAATTAACCTTAACTGGATCATTAATTTGACTTAATGAGAGAGTAAGTGAGACGGCGTCGGTAAAATGTGACTCCGGTTTCTTTGGAATATTTTGACTATTTACTAAGGCATAAAAGGCCTCCTTTGCCGCTATAACCTGTATGTCCTTTTGAATTAATTATTTTCTCTATAAACCAACATTTGTCAGCCTCGGCAACTCAGTGGCGCGGTCGGTCATGATCATAAAAGCACACCTTTTTTTTATGTAATCCGGTATGGGTGGCTGAGTCGTAGGGGCCAAAGCGCATGCTCCGACCAGCCATATCACCTCCGAGGAGGTAGGTGCCATACCGGAGACTTCCCTGGATTGCTGGGTATACTGGACTAGAGGAGAACACAACCGAGGCTGCTATGCGGCCATCTTACATCCAGTACGGCGGTACCAACCCTAGTCGGCTACGGCTACGACTTGAGCCTACCACCTAGTAAGGGGCAATGGAAACGCCTGAGCGCGATCAGTACTTGGATGGGTGACCGCTCGACCGTTTTTTTTTTTTTTTTTTTTTTTTTTTTATAGACTACCGGCACGGGTGGCTGTGCCCAAAAGTTCAAAGAACGATTAACACACAGCCAATAACCCCACTCCTCGCGAAACCACTTCGCGAAACGACCGTTGGAGGCTGACCGTGGTACGGATTCCACGTAAAACTGTAGGTCCCGTCCCATCTTACCTTACTAGGTGGTAGGGTTTAACCCGTCCGGGTCGATACCACTGCGCTGAATGAAACGGCTATGTAAATAGTCCAGTTCAGTGTAGCCGGCACTACCGGAGGGAAGCATACTGACATGGAACTTAGTTCACCTTTTTTTTTTTATTTAAACTAACACGGTTGGCAACATCCGTGATGTCAGGCCATAACACATTGGTGAACTAGGTGCTATGTCAGCGCTTCCCTTCGGTCGTGCCGGCTACACTGAACTATATGGAAAACACGAACTATTTACATAGATGTTTCAACCGACCGATTCAGTGCGGTGGTACCAACCCGGATGAATCAAATTAATAATTACTTGATTTCCGAATTTCAAAATCTGATTCGTTTCATTCAGTTACGTTACAGCAACCAAAATTGCAGCTAGCAGTTTCACTATTTATATTTAATTTTTTTAGAACTAAACATATCGTACATACTACATATAGCTAATTTATAAAATAAAATAAACTGAATTTACCTATCAAATGAAATTATTTATAACTAAAATAGAAATCTAAAGGAGAAAGTCCTACCAATAAATATAAAAATAAAGAATATTGTAAACTATATTATATATATATATTATATATTTACAAACTATATTACCGTTTTGAATTTTTGTATTAATTTTGTGTATTTTTATTACTTGTGTATAATATATGTAAAATTAATAAAAAAATTTAAAATGTGAAATAAAGGATATAAATAAATAAATTTATAAATAATGAAAAACTTTTACGCGAACTGATCGGTTCTCAAAAGGTACTTTTAACGATTGTTTAGAGGAATACACCGCGTGAACTTACATAACTGAGTAAATTACAAAACTCTGTAATTTATTTCATTTAATGTTTCACTCGATTCAGGAAAAGCATGAAAAGTCAGCCTGCTCTCATTGTCAGCTTCAATATTTGTTTATGACTCATTCAACTTCGAAACTTGACGACACTCTGTCGTTTATTATTCGATTTGTTTATTTCTATTTATTTCTGTTATTTAAACATTAAATGATATTTCGACGGAGTAGGCAACAGATTACAAATTCAACTCACGAAGTTTGTTGAGCGTTCTTAATGAATTTCGTTCAGTTTACTCTTAGTAGTTTTCGTTTGTTTATTCAAGACTTGTGCGCGAAGAATTTGTTGAAAAACGTTTGATCATTTTCTTTTTCTTTTATGTAATCCGATATGAGTGGCCGAGTTAGAGGGGCCAGAGTGCATGCCCCGGCCAGCCAATATCACCTCCGAGAAGGTAGTTGCCATAACGGAGACTTCTCTTTGGAATGGTGATATTTTTTTTTTAGATTCCTAGAAATATACATACGTGCAGTTTATTTTTTCCGGTTTCTACATGGATGCATTTTTTCTTAGGTATAGCTTCGGCTTTAGAAGCATTACTAGTAAACAAAAAAACTAATAAAATTAACAAATTAAACTAATAAAATAAACTAATAAATTAATATTGTACCGTGTGGGGTCGGTACTTAAAAAGAATAGCCCCACTGCATCTCTCCCCGTCAAATGTCGTAAAAGTCGAATAAGGGATAAGAAAATTCGCCAGCCTTGGTAGCTCAGTGGCGCGGTTGGTTAGTCAACTGTTATTAAGCAACGCTGAGCGCGGTCAGTGATTGGATGGGTGACCGCTCGACCGTTGGAGGCTGACCGTGGTTCGGATTCCACGTTAAACTGTAGGTCCCTTCCCTTCTTACCTTACTAGGTGGTAGGGTTTATCCCGGCCGGGTTGATACCACCGCACTGAACGAAACGTCGGTCGAAACGGCTATGTAAATAGTTCGTGTTTTCCGTCCAGTTTAGTGTAGCCGACATGAAATGAAGGGAAGCCCTGACATGGCACCTAGTTCACCCTGTGTTATGGGCTGACATCACAGATGTTGTAGGTGATGTAGCCAACCGTGTCAGGTTCCATAAAAAAAAAAAACCTACAAATAGAACAGGTAGCTAAATAAGATATGCAACTAGATAATTACGTTTTTACATGCTGGTTTACATAAAATATTTCGTGTTTTCCGTCCAGTTCAGTGTAGCCGGTACGACCGACAGGAAGCACTGACATGGCACCTAGTTCATCAAGGTATTATGGGCCGACTTCAAGGATGTTGTAGGTATAGGTGAAATGGCCAAACATGGCAGATATAATAAAATTTGCCTTCAAATAAATATATAAAATTAATTAAAACCTCTATTTAATTCAATTATCCTAACAAAGCAAAGATACCTCAATGTATGAATCCTTGTAACTCGAGAACCACTTTATCGATTTATATACGGTTTTCACTGTTAAATTCTGGTACTTCTCATGATGTGTTCAGATAACAGACTATGTCATCGGCGGCCTGAGCTGTGAGCAAAAAGTCACGTGAAGCGAAGCCGCGGGCAAAAGCTAGTAAATTATAAATTTCCTCTAGGGACCTCGTCCCCTGGATAATTTCTAAATTTTTTTATTAAGTGTATTTCACGCACTGTATGTTCTTTTACCTACATCGTCCTCGGAGTGATGAAATGGATGTTAGCATAGAAATAATATTACCCTTGTGATTCTGCAGGAAGAAATACTTTTATTTTTTTAATTTTTCTGAACGATTTTGGCGCAGGTTTGTTTATTTTATCTTCGAGACATGAAGAATATGCGAGGGAAAAAAGTTGTATATATTTTAATTTATTCGAACATTATTTTTTAAATAACACCCAAATACAATTAAACCACAGAAACCTACTAAAAAATTCCTTCCAATATTGTGTTCCGTACTCTGGACACGACGTCAATAAGATATAACCTTTGCCTGTTTATTTATTTTCATAAAATTTATAAAAAAATAATACTAATAACCAAAGAATTAAAACCTACCTAAGAAACATTAAAATAACTATCAAAAGGGGCGTTTTCAAATGTTTCTAGAACACTTACACCGTTGCCTATATATTAAACCCATATTAATACTCGTAAGATTACAAACATTTGTTCTTATGTGCTGTGCTGAAAAATTAATCCAAACGCAACAGTGGCCACAGGCGAAACTTTTCAAACTTTTACGGTCACCATGTCGTTTCCAGACTGCTGCAAGAGATTCGCTAAAACTACGCACTTACCTTGGCGTGTAGTGTGGTGTGGAGGCTTCCGCGGCAAGAAGGATGGCGCGCCGACAGTCGCGGTTGTTGCTCGAGCCCGCTCGCGAACACCGCAACAAGTGGTTGGAACGTCGGCAATGATCCCGAACCCGGTCGCCTCCACTTCTTTTATACGGCGCGGCCGAGGGCGGGCGCCGCCCACCGGCCAATGCGTGCGTCCCCTCCGCGCCGCCGCCGCCTCAACCCCCCCGCCCTCCCCGCCGCACACTTACACATCCCTTAATGATGATTACATTTCATAATTCAGTTTAGACGAATTCCAATTTGCGATGTCCTGCTGAGGTTGCAGATATGGTGACGCGCCGCCGACGCCGCCCCCCGCGCGCCGCCCGCCCAGACGAGCCGCCCAAACGACGATGATTTCTGAGCTTTCATTTAGTTACCGGCTTATAAGCCTGCTTATAAGGGTTCGCTTAGTCTGTTTTACAGATACTATCACGGACGCTGCTCTGTGGAACTAGCATCCCTTATTCCCTGCCACCCGTCCTAAATCTCCGCATGACTCGTCGCAGAGAGACTCAGCACCCTTTTGTTGTTGACATTGGGCTTGTGATAGCCCATCGGTTCAATAAATCGTTTCATTGTCGCACCGCTAGAGTGTGGAACTGTCTTCCGGCGAGTGTATTTCCTGAATCCTTTAACCTGGGTGTCTTCATAGACAGCCTAGCAACAGTCCGCAAATTTGCTGGCATGGCACCTAACTGAGCGTGGTTTCGCGAGGAGAGGTGATTTTGGCTCTGTCGACTGCACCATTGGTCCCTCGGCACCGCCACCCATCGTCGCTCCAGTTCGGGAGTTGTCTAAGTCACATTTTTAGCGAAAATGAGCTTTAAATGCAGAAATATGCAGAAAAATCTGCTGAATCAACCTGCATTTAAAGCTCATTTTCGCTAAAAATGTGACTTAGACAACTCCCGATCTGGAGCGACGCCATGCTGGTTTACATAAACAAAAAAGCGGATGGCGGTATCGTCGCGTCGGTACTTCCCAACTTCGAATGTCTGTAGAAACATTGATCCATGGTAAAAACCCACCTTAAGTAAGAGAACCGTGAAGTGCACTTTTCACAATATACCAGGGAAGTATATTTCCAACCCGTAATCTTGCACTATGAGGCGGAACGAGTCTTCGAGCTTATTAGCGGTTTTAAAGTGCGGCAGAAACCGATAAGCCATGACAAGTTTGAGAGCGTGTAAAATAAATATCGTCTGACACCAGACATATGCACTCGGAGAGACGTTTTTGTTAGATTAGGGTCTACGTTTATGAGTCCTTCGCAAAAGTGTCACATATTTTAAATCAAGGGCGACATTAATAGCTTTCACATGTCTTGTGTATCGTGGGAGCGGCCGAGTCGCTGCGCGCGGGCGAGTTCTCTGGAAGTTGGCAAAAAAAAAAAAGATTGTATGTACCTACGGCGTATGTACTGAATCTTATGAGATGAACAAATATTGTGTAGTTATGAAATTGATTTCAGAAACCACATAAGCAACAGGGCGCTTTCGCCTGTGGCGAGAGGACGTACTCTACTAGCGTCAGCCGGGCCGGCTGCCGCGCTCCTGAGGGCCGTGGAAAGGCTCTGATCACCTAACCTGTGCACCGAGGGAGGCGGCATGACTGCAAGCGTGTCATCACGGCTAGTGGAGCGGCGAGCGCTCTACTCTCGCATGTGCTGCATGACGGCCAGCCTCAACGACGGACGGACCGCAGTGCACGGTCAGGGCGATTCCCTCGCGTGGGGAGCTCGGGCGACGACCTTCTTCACGAACTATCGGGACAGACGGCATGCCTGCGAGGAGCGTGACGGCCAGCCGCACCGACGGACGAATCGTAGGGCGCGGTCAGGACGCCCCTCTCACGCGTCATGACGCCACTTCATCAGAAGAGTTCGGTGACGGTTGAAATCAGTGTTGTGTGTGATAGGGATAAAAAGGGCAATTTAAATTGAGTGCAGTGGTTAATGAAAACGTACGCTCGCAGAGCTTGAAAGCGAAGAGAACTTTGTAGTAATAAGTTTATGTATAAGACCATGTGTGAACATGTATACCTATAAGTTAACATAAAGGGTCAATCTATATTGGCTAAACATATAACTGTACGATTAAGGTATCGGCGTTCTGCTCGACAAAGGCGGACTTAACGTGGGGGCAATCGACTCTCAGTCAACCCTTATACGCCGTAACGTGTTTTACATAAGGTGCCATAGCATCTCTCGCAGTTATGTAATAGACGTGTAAATAGAATGAAACGGCACCAGTAACGCCACCCTTTGGCGCGAGTGCCAACTAACGAGATGAGATATTAATTGAAAAAGAGGGGAAATGAATGACACAGGTTGCACCATCTATGAACGCGAGTAGTAATTAAAGATTTAGGATATTTTTTCATTAGGGTTTTAGTGACGCCATCTGGAGGCGTATTAGCGAGACGGGATAATATTGGGTTCGCTGGTCTGTGATTTTGTGAACCCGCCAATATAGAAAAACGGAGATTCGTAAGACAGCCGCCAGGGGAGCTGCGTGAATAAAACAAACGCTCGCCTGGAGGAAAGGGGCAGTTGACGAGAGGCGCCTATCGAAGAGACTTGCTTGTCTGACCTGTGCTAATAATTTCAAAATAACGAGTGTAACAGAAATGTATCTAGTAAAAGTTCGATAGACATAACTTAAAGGCAGTTCGGGAGAGAAGCAGAATATTGCAGCGGCTACGATAAGAGCTGAGTAACCCTTCTATCTATTATTACGAAGCATTTTCTATTTGCCTAAACCCGTAAGTTGAAAATAAGGATAGATTTAGATTTTTAGTACGAATTCACTTACCGTAAGTATATTACGGGTAAATTCAAGGAGTATATAAATTGTTTCTCCTTCACATAACTGGCAAATGGGGAATGGTTCGGTACTATAATCTACACATGTGTGTTTTGTTGATCGTCGATCATACTTGTGAGACGTACTCAGTTGCTTAATACTGTTAAATGTGATTTAGGTTCGAAATTAGAGCTAACCCCTAAGCTTGCTAGAAAGTAAGGACAATCTGTATCGTGAGCTTATTTGAAAAGAGCCATGTGAGTTTTGTTGCCTCGCTTCTTTCTCACATAAAATTCTAGGCAAGAAGCGAGCAAAGTTAAATATAATAATTAATAAGAAAAAAATAAATGAAAATATTAATTGATTTACTTTGGTTTAATTTATGTTCTATTTAGAGATAAAGAGTAGAGTACCTATTTTCCCACAAATATTGCATAATCCAAGTAACTTTCTTTGTTGAGTTTTATGTTGAAGTTCTATGACATGCTCTATCATAGCTGCTATAAGCAGAAGGTGCGCTAAAGTTAATTTTACCCATCAATAGTTGAATGTTGTCATCTTCCATCACACATAGCAGACTGACACTATAATTCGTAATTGGGGAGACAGCTGAATTGGTGAAGTTTCATTTATTGCTATAGTCAAGATATGCTACTAGCTAGCGTACAAGGATATCAGGTCACTGAAACAATTTAAGGACAAAGGGAGATACAGGTGTTTACATCTGATCATTCACTATACTCGGATCCGAATCAAACTAAATAATATATACATATACATATGGATGCAGTGGCGTTCATCTCGACTGGCCAGTCTATCCATTGTCCTGTTTCAGATATACTAAAGTATTGACCTATAAGTCTGGAGACCTAGTCCCAAGGCTTACACTATCGTTAATCAAGTTGCAACAATCGGCGCGACAGTCTGAGGTTCTCAGGCCACGCTGAATACGATATCCAAACCTCAGTGCGGATCGGCCGGTCCATGAGAGCACTGAAAGTGTCTATAATCTATGGTCTGATAGCTTGAAAAGAGTGTCAGTTCAGGGGTAGGACACCACTATAACAGTTCATGTAGCTCTCGCCAAAATCAGCTGTGTAATAGGTTACACGATATTAACATAGTAGGTCTCTACCACACTTGCTCATACTAGGTTACACACTACAGATAGGGAAGTTGAACAGCACAGTTATTGATGGAATTACAAGGTTTGAAGTATTGGAAGTTCGATATTCATGACTGAGACGGTCCGTCTAGTCACTGGTAAACATACTTGCATCAGATAAAGAAAAAAATTTCTACTATAGACGATCGGGTTCTCTTCAAGTGATGTCGCGTGACAGGATTGTTTTAAATTGTATACACATGGTATAAATTGGAGCATAGAACTTGGGCATAAATACACAACGTAAGGTCTTATTTTAACATTAGCAAGTTTGGGTACTGGCGAGGGTCTGAGAGGGGAGGAACTGGTTTCAACTCTGATTGAAACTCAAAATTATAAGATATTGGATACCTTTCACAAGTATTATCACTGTGTTGTTTTCAGGAGTTTTATGTAAAATTGTTATGTATTTTGTGCATTGTAGCGTGTCTCTGAGGTGCATTTAAGAGTTTTTTTTCTCGTACAGTAAGGTAATTAAATTTTAACATCCGTTAGTTTTCGTACAGTAAAGTAAAAAAATAAAAAATTAACATCCGTTAGTTTCTATCGCGTTCATATCTATTCGCTACGAAATATTTTGGCTAACTATACTATTAGTTTCGTTGGTAGATGGTAGGTAATTTTAAAGCGATTAAATTTATTATAATTTTAGTTTTCTTATCGCGTTTGTCTTAATTTGCTGCGGAATAAATTAGCTAACTGTATTACTAGTTTCGTCGATAGGTAGAAGATTATTTGAAAAATAATTAAATTTCAAGGATCGTTAGTTCGTTATTATATTAACATTTCTTTGCTACGAAATAATTTAATCCTATTTGCTATTAGTTAATTAATAGGCAGTAGGTTACTCCGTTAGGTTAGTTAGTGTTAGGTTAGTTAGTGTTAGTTAGGTTAATTAGGTTAGGTAGTGTTAGCTTTCAGTTTTATAGATTATTAGGAGGTAGGCTAGGTAATTATAATAGGTAGGCGGTTACGTTCGATAATACATAGCGTACGGATAGACTGCAGTAAGTACTAGATTAGGACTACTTAGACTAGGTGTAAGTAAGGTAGTCCGTCTTGGTAGGTAACTGGAGCAGGTTATATTTAGTTTGAATTAGCCCAACGTAGTTAACGGTTACGGTGAAAATGTCGGAATTAAGTAAACGTCGCGGGAGGAAGCGGGGAGGAGCTTCAACGATACAAGTAGGCACTAACAAGAGACCTAGGAGAGAAGATGCGACAGTTACGGATGCGTCGAGCGGGCTACTCGAGGGCCTTAATCAGAAACTTGATCAAATATTCAAGCGCCTTACCGATTTGGAGAACGGGCGACAGGACTCGACGAGGGCAGAGAAGGCTTCGACGGAAAATCAGCTGAGAGCTGTCTCAGTATCTGAACCCGCTTCGATACGCTCAGAGGGAGCTTCTAACGGCACGGGGAACGTGTTCGTCATTCGACCGACAGTGGATAAGCCATCATTCAATGGAAAGGGAGATATCAACCCTATGAAGTTCCTGAAGAAACTGAAACGATATATAAATGCCATCGGGGCTCAAGGCAGAGCTGTAGAGGTATCTATAGAATGCCTAACTGGATCAGCTGCTAAGATCTTGGAAATGTACCAAGAACAGTGGAACAGCATGGAAGACTTCGAGGAAGATTTCAAGCGGATGTTTTGGGGCTCGCGTCAGCAGGAGGCGGCCAAGTACCGTCTGATGAACACGACATGGAGCCCGTCGCAAGGTCAGAGCATGAGCGAGCATTTTGCCGAGCAAGTAGAGAAGGTGCAGGGCCTAAGCATTCCGTTGGGACAGAACGATCTAGTGAACAGCGCCATGAGGCATTTCCCTGTAGATATTCAACGGCTATGGTTCACGAGAAAGGGAGATGTCAATCTCTTCGAAGCAGCGGAGTTCCTACGCGATTTGGAACAGAATGTCGTAGCCAGAGCGAGCAACAGCAACGCAACGCCGTCGACAAGTCGCGGCATAATGCCGGGAAACGGCCGAGGGAACTGGTCGTCGGGGCCGAGACAGAATTGGCCACGTTATCAGTCGGCAGGGAGAGGAAACGCCATCGTGTCTGCTGCGATGTACGGAGGTCCTGCGGATCAACAGGGTTTGAGAGGTCGGTCGTCGATGAGAGGGGCACGGCGCGGGAATGGAAGGCGTGGCGGTTCAGCGAGAGGAAGCCGAAGTGAATCCTATCGCGCTATAAAATGGCAGCCAGAATCCAGTGCGCGCGGAGAAAACGCTACAGGGGCGCCGAGTGCTAACAATGCGAAGAACGGGTTGGCCTCGGAAAACTAAGTGAGCCTGCGCGCATTGTTTCGCCCGCGCCGGCGATGAGTAAGACGAAGGGCGGAATGGTAGCTATGTATAGATATATGACAAAGTGTGGCTGGAGCCCGGGCAGGGGACTTGGACGGACAGAGTCGGGAATAAAGAGACCCATCGGAGATGGTACAGCATGCGAAGGCGAATTATACATAATGGAAATGGGAAAACTACTTAGTAACCATTACGACGAGCTGTGGTTGGAGCCGAGAGGTCAGCTAAACTGTAAGAGGAGAAGACGTCAGCTAAACACCCTATATACCGACACGTGTGTGGAGGAAGAAGATGAAAGAGATTACTCTCTACCGCCGTTACCTGAGATTGAAATCACTTTGTATGGTAACAAGATACATGCATTGATCGATTCAGGGAGCCAAGTGACGTGCTTAACACTGGAGTTATATGAGAAATTGCAACGCGAAGGAACAAGTTTACCTGAAATACCGATCCCAGGATTAGAGATAAAAAGCGCGTTTGGTTCCCGAAGCGAAAGGGTTAAAAAACTCGTATTATTAACCATACAACTAAATGCTTTAGAAATAGAGACACCAGCATTGGTTTTAAAACGTCTTCCGAGGACTATTGTGCTGGGCTTCGACTGGCTACAACGGACAAAAGCCGTTATCAGCTGTGGGCAGAGAACGAAATTATCAGTGGAGCATCTGGGAGTGACGACACAAATCAATATCGCCTCGGGTCAAGCGACGGAAGGCGCCCGGACGGAGATACAAAAAATTATGAACAATATTACCGCGCAAAAACAGAAGGGACGCTCTGAGGATGACATAAAAGATTATGTGAGTTCGTTGACCATACCCGAGGAACAAAAAACATTGTTGTTGCCGATTCTACAAAAACATCGTAGTATTTTTTCTGAACGTCCTGGATTAACAAATAAATATACTCATGAGATAAGGATGAAGGACGATAAGCCGTTTGTTCAACGCAGTTATCCTATTCCATTCGCGCATAGAGAGAAGGTGCTTCAGAAGATAGCTGAATTGGAATCTCTTGGTATTATTAAGAGGCAAATTACGGAGTATATAAGCCCTTTGCACTATGTACTTAAGAAGGACGGGTCGGTGAGAGTTTTATTGGACGCCCGCGAGCTAAATAAAAAGATGTACGGAGATCAAGAGTGCCCGCCTTTGTCTTCTGAGATTGTGCAGTCGTTCCACGGAGTCAACTATATATCCACTCTCGATCTGAGCCATGCATACTTCCATATACCTCTAAGCGAAGAGTCTATAAAATATACCGGTTTTGCGGTGGGGGGAAAAACATATGCTTACTGCGTACTGCCACAGGGCTTAAAATCGAGTGTCGGTGCATTTACTCGAGCAATGGATATAATACTTGGAAGCGATGTACGTTCCTATTGCACGAACTTTTTGGACGATGTGACTGTATACACCAGTGGCGACCTGAGCTTGCATTTAGAACATCTGGACAGAGTGCTGGGGAAGCTGCGAGACGCAAATCTGAGTTGTGGTTTAGCGAAATGTCATTTTATGCAGACTAAAGTGAAACTACTTGGTCATATTGTTACTACGGAAGGTATATACATGGACCCTGACAAGATTACAGCGGTGAAGAATTTCCCTGCGCCCAGAACAGTCAGACAATTGCGTGGATTTTTGGGCATGATTAACTATTTCCGACGTTTTGTTTACAAATACGGTGAGCAAACGAAGACTTTGTGTCAACTGTTGAAAAAGGGCGAACCCTGGAGCTGGGGAGATGAGCAACAGTCATGCTTCGAAAGAGTAAAAGGGTTATTTTTAGACACCGTAATGTTAGCACACCCGGACATCAGAAAGCCGTATTACCTACAGACAGACGCGAGTGCCGTCGGAATTGCTGGCTATGTCTTTCAGCTAACAGAGGAAAATGACCCTCGTATAATTGGGTTTTGTAGTAAGGCGCTGTCGCAAGCAGAATCAAATTGGAGCGTATCGGAACAGGAACTTTTTGCAGTCATATATAGCCTGACCAAGTTCGAATCTTACCTATTGGGCGCAAAACTGACCATTCGAACTGATCACAAGAGTCTCACATTTCTACAATATTGGAGACTGACGAGTGCGCGAATGATAAGATGGTTTAATTATCTAGGACGGTTTGACTACACTGTTGAATATGTCAAAGGCAGCGACAACGTGGTGGCTGACATCTTATCTCGACAAATCGATTCGCCCGGACCGTACCAAAGCGCTAAAACAACTTGCCCTGAATTAAATTTATTTCAGGCTACGAATCTGAAAACAATAACTCAGCAATTAAAAGCTATTGAAGATTTGCAAGTAGCGGACCAGGACTTAAGCAAAATAATAAAGTATCTAAAGGAAGGTGGCTGCAGACCTCAAAATACGGAGTACGATAGATACAGGCTGATTGAAGGCAAGTTATATTATCAACGTCATCAGAACCTAGGCAGTACCTTAGTAATACCGGAAGCGATGCAGGACGCATTAATTATGTATGTTCATGAAGAAATTGGGCATTTCGGAAGATATAAGGTATAGCGTTGATGAAAACAAGATATTATTTCAATCGGATGTCACGTGTAATTATGAGAGTCCTAAGGACTTGCGATATATGTCAAAGAACCAAACAAGAGAGCTTCCCTACCGTGGGTGAAAGCCAGCCTGTTGTGGCTTTGGACATGGGCCAAGTAGTGTGGGCAGACTATTATGGTCCTCTGCCCAAGGGCAAGTATGGCATGTCGTATATACTGGTGATTCAAGATGCATTTACGAAATTCATCAGGTTATATGCTTTGAGAAAAGCTACTTCCAGGGCGGCCATAATGTGCGTGAAACGGTTTCACAACGAGATAAAAATATTACGATTGGTCACTGACAATGGATCTCAGTTCACTTCTAAGGCATGGACTACCGAGCTAACCCGATTAGGTATAAAGATCTCACATACTACAGTTCGTAACCCTAGACCGAATACAGTCGAGCGCGTCAACAAGGAACTAGGAAGGTTTTTCCGATCCTATTGCGAAAAGAAACATTCCACCTGGGTAAATATACTGTCGAAAATCGAATCTACGTACAATGCGACCATCCATTCAAGCACGGGCTTTACTCCAGACGAACTAGCGTGGGGAAAGTCCACCGTATTGGCCACAGATAATTTGCTAAAAGAGCGCATAGTATCTGAGACCGAACAGCTAGGTACAGCTGACATGCGCAATCTGGCTCGCACAAACCTTCGAAAAACAGCGGAAAATCGGAAAAAATATTTCAACAAAACGCACAGAACCACACTATACCACATTGGGGATTACGTAAAGTTGAAAACTTTACCGCGTTCAGACAAGCAGTGTAAGATTACATCAAAATTTCTACCCTTGTACGAGAAGTATTATCAAATTGGCGCCATACCTAATGTCAACGTGTATACTTTAATCGACCCTGAGACCGGCGCGACACGGGGAAATTTTAACGCTACTCATTTAGGTAGGTATTATGTAGGCCCACCGCGCGAATCCGAACAGGGGCGGGCAGGCACCGGTTAGGCCGGCATAGCATTCGCAA
Organism: Nematopogon swammerdamellus; assembly: GCA_946902875.1. NCBI lineage: Eukaryota > Metazoa > Arthropoda > Insecta > Lepidoptera > Adelidae > Nematopogon > Nematopogon swammerdamellus. The sequence continues at coordinate 20,707,146 of OX336345.1, forward strand.
ACCCCTCGCGTGCCGAATGTCTATGTACGTCGTTAGCTGCCTTACTGATGGCCCGGCGCCGCATGACGTAATTCCAATAAAAAAGGGGCAGAGTCGAAGGCTGGCGCCGGCGCCCGTTGTAAAGTGAGACAAAGGAATTTATGGTGCCACTCGAAGAACAATAGAGTAGACTAACAAGGGACTCCAAAGCTTATTTGTGCAACGGCGCGCGCGCCGACCGAGGTCGATGACCGGCTACTGGTCCTTTTTTTTTTGTTGTTGCTACACTGTGTTAGTAGGTCAGCTGGTATAGAGGTTGACGTTAGCGGCGGATTTTACTTTCTTTATTTTAAGAGATTTGATTTTTTTTTGTGCTCTAGCGGAAGCGCTGATTAATTACCTTAATAGGTGGTTAAGGATTATACAAATAAGGATTTAGATTTGTAGACTAGATATTAGTGTCTAACTGTAAGCTGAGTTAGGTTTCGTTTAGGATGCAACTTTTGAAGCTTTCTTCAAAAGTCACAGAGAGGGGGATGAGGCGGAACGAGTCTTCGAGCTTATTAGCGGTTTTAAAGTGCGGCAGAAACCGATAAGCCATGACAAGTTTGAGAGCGTGTAAAATAAATATCGTCTGACACCAGACATATGCACTCGGAGAGACGTTTTTGTTAGATTAGGGTCTACGTTTATGAGTCCTTCGCAAAAGTGTCACATATTTTAAATCAAGGGCGACATTAATAGCTTTCACATGTCTTGTGTATCGTGGGAGCGGCCGAGTCGCTGCGCGCGGGCGAGTTCTCTGGAAGTTGGCAAAAAAAAAAAAGATTGTATGTACCTACGGCGTATGTACTGAATCTTATGAGATGAACAAATATTGTGTAGTTATGAAATTGATTTCAGAAACCACATAAGCAACAGGGCGCTTTCGCCTGTGGCGAGAGGACGTACTCTACTAGCGTCAGCCGGGCCGGCTGCCGCGCTCCTGAGGGCCGTGGAAAGGCTCTGATCACCTAACCTGTGCACCGAGGGAGGCGGCATGACTGCAAGCGTGTCATCACGGCTAGTGGAGCGGCGAGCGCTCTACTCTCGCATGTGCTGCATGACGGCCAGCCTCAACGACGGACGGACCGCAGTGCACGGTCAGGGCGATTCCCTCGCGTGGGGAGCTCGGGCGACGACCTTCTTCACGAACTATCGGGACAGACGGCATGCCTGCGAGGAGCGTGACGGCCAGCCGCACCGACGGACGAATCGTAGGGCGCGGTCAGGACGCCCCTCTCACGCGTCATGACGCCACTTCATCAGAAGAGTTCGGTGACGGTTGAAATCAGTGTTGTGTGTGATAGGGATAAAAAGGGCAATTTAAATTGAGTGCAGTGGTTAATGAAAACGTACGCTCGCAGAGCTTGAAAGCGAAGAGAACTTTGTAGTAATAAGTTTATGTATAAGACCATGTGTGAACATGTATACCTATAAGTTAACATAAAGGGTCAATCTATATTGGCTAAACATATAACTGTACGATTAAGGTATCGGCGTTCTGCTCGACAAAGGCGGACTTAACGTGGGGGCAATCGACTCTCAGTCAACCCTTATACGCCGTAACGTGTTTTACATAAGGTGCCATAGCATCTCTCGCAGTTATGTAATAGACGTGTAAATAGAATGAAACGGCACCAGTAACGCCACCCTTTGGCGCGAGTGCCAACTAACGAGATGAGATATTAATTGAAAAAGAGGGGAAATGAATGACACAGGTTGCACCATCTATGAACGCGAGTAGTAATTAAAGATTTAGGATATTTTTTCATTAGGGTTTTAGTGACGCCATCTGGAGGCGTATTAGCGAGACGGGATAATATTGGGTTCGCTGGTCTGTGATTTTGTGAACCCGCCAATATAGAAAAACGGAGATTCGTAAGACAGCCGCCAGGGGAGCTGCGTGAATAAAACAAACGCTCGCCTGGAGGAAAGGGGCAGTTGACGAGAGGCGCCTATCGAAGAGACTTGCTTGTCTGACCTGTGCTAATAATTTCAAAATAACGAGTGTAACAGAAATGTATCTAGTAAAAGTTCGATAGACATAACTTAAAGGCAGTTCGGGAGAGAAGCAGAATATTGCAGCGGCTACGATAAGAGCTGAGTAACCCTTCTATCTATTATTACGAAGCATTTTCTATTTGCCTAAACCCGTAAGTTGAAAATAAGGATAGATTTAGATTTTTAGTACGAATTCACTTACCGTAAGTATATTACGGGTAAATTCAAGGAGTATATAAATTGTTTCTCCTTCACATAACTGGCAAATGGGGAATGGTTCGGTACTATAATCTACACATGTGTGTTTTGTTGATCGTCGATCATACTTGTGAGACGTACTCAGTTGCTTAATACTGTTAAATGTGATTTAGGTTCGAAATTAGAGCTAACCCCTAAGCTTGCTAGAAAGTAAGGACAATCTGTATCGTGAGCTTATTTGAAAAGAGCCATGTGAGTTTTGTTGCCTCGCTTCTTTCTCACATAAAATTCTAGGCAAGAAGCGAGCAAAGTTAAATATAATAATTAATAAGAAAAAAATAAATGAAAATATTAATTGATTTACTTTGGTTTAATTTATGTTCTATTTAGAGATAAAGAGTAGAGTACCTATTTTCCCACAAATATTGCATAATCCAAGTAACTTTCTTTGTTGAGTTTTATGTTGAAGTTCTATGACATGCTCTATCATAGCTGCTATAAGCAGAAGGTGCGCTAAAGTTAATTTTACCCATCAATAGTTGAATGTTGTCATCTTCCATCACACATAGCAGACTGACACTATAATTCGTAATTGGGGAGACAGCTGAATTGGTGAAGTTTCATTTATTGCTATAGTCAAGATATGCTACTAGCTAGCGTACAAGGATATCAGGTCACTGAAACAATTTAAGGACAAAGGGAGATACAGGTGTTTACATCTGATCATTCACTATACTCGGATCCGAATCAAACTAAATAATATATACATATACATATGGATGCAGTGGCGTTCATCTCGACTGGCCAGTCTATCCATTGTCCTGTTTCAGATATACTAAAGTATTGACCTATAAGTCTGGAGACCTAGTCCCAAGGCTTACACTATCGTTAATCAAGTTGCAACAATCGGCGCGACAGTCTGAGGTTCTCAGGCCACGCTGAATACGATATCCAAACCTCAGTGCGGATCGGCCGGTCCATGAGAGCACTGAAAGTGTCTATAATCTATGGTCTGATAGCTTGAAAAGAGTGTCAGTTCAGGGGTAGGACACCACTATAACAGTTCATGTAGCTCTCGCCAAAATCAGCTGTGTAATAGGTTACACGATATTAACATAGTAGGTCTCTACCACACTTGCTCATACTAGGTTACACACTACAGATAGGGAAGTTGAACAGCACAGTTATTGATGGAATTACAAGGTTTGAAGTATTGGAAGTTCGATATTCATGACTGAGACGGTCCGTCTAGTCACTGGTAAACATACTTGCATCAGATAAAGAAAAAAATTTCTACTATAGACGATCGGGTTCTCTTCAACTACCACTTAAATTATTTTTTTGTGTATAAAAGATAATATATTATCAATATCTACGAGTATGTCCCTATGTTGTCCTTTCTTCGTTATTTCATTTTAAATGAAATATATTTGATTATAAAAATGTGAAAATATAGCAATTTTAGGCCTAACTTTCATATTGTTTATATGGAAAACTATAAAAAAAACTTAAAATTAAGACATAGCGACATCCAGTAAGCTTTTGTTAATAGCAAAAAAAAACTGAGGAAGAATAAAGACATGAAAAACTGTTATATAAAACATTACATCGACTTCAAAAAACAACTAGAACTTAGTGTATAATAATATTTTGATTCATATTCGGACCCTTGAGTTGAAGGCTGTACAAAAGCACTAAAGGGGTCCATCTATCAATTTTCAGTAGTAGAATTGGGAGTTCAACCGACGACGTGTTTTTCCAGTGCACACTTAACAGTCCATATCTTGAAAACTACTGAACCGATTTTGATGAAACTTGCACTGTTCCCTAAATGGAAGTAAATGTAAATTTGAAAACGCAGTACACGATGCTCTTAAGAAGAAAGTGAATAAATTTTGTTTTCACGCTTTATTGTTTTGAAGACGTATTGTTTTTCTATTCTTCATACATTTTAAGGTTAGGGTTAGGCCCCAAATGTAGGTATGGAGAATAGAAAGAAATGTATCTTCAAAATAAAAAGACGCAAATCATTTTTTTTTTTCAATTTCACTTACACAATGATCCCTTTTCGTCTTCCATACCTTACCGCAGACATCCTGTAAATATCCGCCCGGATTGGTACCACCGTACTGAATGAAAGGTCGGTTGAAACGGCTATGTAAATAGTTCGTGTTTTCCGTCCAGTTCACTGTAGGCGGCACGAAGGGAAGCACTGACACGGCACCTAGTTCACCAATGTGTTATGGGCTGACATCACGGATGTAGTAGGTGAGGGAGCCAACCGTGTCAGTTTACAAAAAAAAAAATGTGCCTACATCTTCGTTCATACAAATATTTATTTTTTCCGTCTACGATCTACATTTGTAAAAAATAGCAATTCCTATTATTTTATTTCAGCAAAAATATAGTTTTTCGTGTCAATACAATAATAATTTCAAAACTGCACAAACGATAACTGGATTTCTACTAACTCGGTGCTAGAGCCTTGCGGAAAAGTTCAAAAGTTTAAGCTACAAGTCGTGCGCTGCGCTGTTTGGTGCGTGAAGAAAATACGGTTTAGTTAGATAACTGGGCCGTCGAAGTTACTAGTTTTCAGTTAGCGACTTGCTTCGAACGCTATGTTGTGTTGAGTGATAGTGACTTGCCCTAACTAAAACAGGTTGCTTAGCGCAACAATTACCAACATTAGCAGTTTTTTTTATTTTTTATTGAAAGCGCGATATATCGCTCCGAACCACCTAAGGTGTCTAACGACGCCCATAGACATTCGGTCGTATGCGGTGGTTATGAATGCCATGCCAGCCTGACATTGAATTTTACTTTCAAAATATTATTTATACAATATTTATTTTTCTTATTCTATATACATGATGTTTCAGGATAGGGATTCGTAACTTCAGGGTTCGAAAGGGGTCCATATTTGAAGATGAAAAGCTCTGAAACTATTTCCCAAATTCGTTAATTTTATAGTAATTTTTGGTAAAAATAGTTTCATCGAGCTTTGTTGGACGGTTAACGTGCACCTTTATTAAATAAACATAAAATGATGTAACTTCATGTAGGTAAATTCCAAACACTTAAATTTCAATGAGATCAAAAGATAAAGGGGACTGGACTAGGTCATTGCACTCCCTAGACCTAGACAGCACTGTTGCCAAACCTCACTGTCCATCGAGTTTTTATTACAATTTTAAATTTTTGTATGAAAAAAAAAATAGTGAATTTCGATTTGAGTGATAGGGATTTTTTTCTTCTAATGATGAGTACTTTCTATTCCTGAAGTTTCTCAAAACTATCCTGAAACAACCTGTATACAGTTCTGAAGTGGATGTCTTCTCCTGTACGCGTTGTTTTTCAGCCACTGCCATGATGTTTTTTTTTTAATCCGGTATGGGTGGCAGAGTCAGAGGGCCAAAGCACATGCTCCGACCAGACAATATCACCTCCGAGAAGGCAGTTGACATACCGGGGGCTACCCTTTGGATTGCTGGCTATACTGGACTAGAGGAGAACACGCTATGCGGCCATCTTACATCCATCCAGAATTCTCAGTGAAATTGTTATTCTTAATACGCTATAGGAATATGTGTATGAAGCAATAGTATTAAAACTGAAATCCGCAAGAATCGTAAAAAAGTCAGAGTAAGAGTTGCCGCTGGGGTAGTGCATCGCTTTAAAGTCTTTGCTTACGGTCACGCTTGGTTGAGGTCGCTTCTCACTCTCGAATATGGTTGAGGGAGGCGATGGCTGGCCCTGGCGTGATGCTCGTGAACAGGTGCTGTTTGTGGAGTGGAGACTGGCCTGCCCTACGTGGCTTGGCTAGCCTACTACCTAGTAAGGGGCGAGGGAAGGGACCTACAGTTTTACACCGGTTCTGAAAGATGAAGCAGCAGGTGTAGGCATGCACGTAAATTTTTCCGTCAGAAAAAACTCATTGGTACACGCAGATCGGATTCGAACCTCGGACTTCTCGCAAGAGAAGCCGGCGGCCAGACCACTCGGCCACCCGCCCCTTAAAATTTATTTATTTTATATTGTTGCTTATTGTCAATTGAGTATTCTTATGGCAGTAAGAATGCACTCGAACTTGTCACAATTTGTTCTATCCGGTTCGATTACACCCACGGAATAGAACCGGCAAAAACTTGGCAGGTTATTTTTTTTTCATACATGTACGAGCCTGTGTGAGGGTGTGTGTGTACATAGGCTGTTCCGAAAATTGTTAGTGAAATGAAAAATAGTTAGAATATAAAAAAAAATTATTTAGCTTTTCAAAATATTTCCCTCCAATCCTTATGCACTTATGCATTCGGGTGAACCAGGTTTCAAAACATTTAAAAAACGTATCTTGCGTAAAAACGTATCGAAAAATAACCGCCGAAATTTTCGACGGCCTCGTCTGTAGTGTTGAATTTTCGCCCGCGAAGCATTTTTTTTACCGTGGGAAATAAAAAAAAATCGCATGGAGCTAAATCTGGGCTGTACTGAGGATGGGATAACCTTTGTACCCCCGAAGTTGTCAAATAGCCACTCTACGCTGATGACGTTTTCATGAGTGACTGCAGTTGATGGTCGGCCGGGTCTGGGGTCATCGTTTAGGTTCTCTCGACCACGTTTAAATTCACGAAACCAATAAGTAACTGTTGCAGGAGCAGACTCCCCAAAAGCAGCTTGCAAATTTTCGTGAGATTCCTTGAAGGTTAACCCTAGTTTATAAGCATAGAAAATCATAACACGAAAAGATTCTAGCGAGACGTCCATTGTTGCAAATAAAATATGAGTGACGGATAACCGTTAAAAATATTTAAAAAAAGAACTACACATAGGTGGCCAATAATTTTCATCAAGGAGATTTGTATTTAAATTAGCCGTCAAATCAAAATAGTTCCAGGAAAAAAAAATGCATTTATTCTGTGGCTAACAATTTTCGGAACAGCCCACGTATGTGTATGTGGGATCGTGTCTGAATGAATTAATTCTCAAGACTTATACTTAAGGTTTACTTTTATGTTTACAATGGTTTTTATTTTCATATTTTACAAAACAAAAGGTAGCTTACATACTTAAAATGCGTAGGAAGCTAGAAAACAAGTTTACCCTCAGATCATTAAGCGCAGGTGATTTGGCAGCGACTGTGATCACCTCGCTAGAGACATCTGTTTTTATGTTTATGCTAATAACCTCACCTGCCTGAGGAGGGCGGTAGAGTGGAGCCGCTTACATCAAGATGGCGACCGAGAAGCAGTCTGAGATTGTATTACAAGATCGCAAAGATGTCTTGAAAGCGTCAAAACGCTTCTTGAAAACACAATGTTGGTCACAGGTACAAGCGGCGGGTTTTGTCCCCAAATTTTTCCCCAAAAATTTACTCACAAAATCGAAATTCGTTCACATAATGCTGTACGCCCGTGATTCGGTCATCAAACTCTATATAATATGTTTATTTTATAATTTCATTAGGTAGGTAACTTACGCTTGGATATGTCGAAAATTCCGCTAGTTCTAAATTCAATGCGAAGAAGAACAGACAAACAAACTTCGCAAGTCACAATGTTTTGTTTGTACCTTATAAGTATTATATTAGAGTAACTTACAAATAAATAACCCATACTACCGCTCACAAGAGCATTAATAAATACTTGCAGCGTAAACATGAATTCTGAAGAAATGTGCCAAATCTCTTTTTTTCGTCCAATATATTCGGAGAATATAAGCTGTGATAGGCGGACAGACGGACAGACGGATAGACAGACACGAGAGTGATCCTATAAGGGTTCTTTTTTTTCGTCTTTTTTGGTACGGAACCCTAAAAACGGTAATAAATAGGTACAAGCGTAAAACTTGGTGTGTTTATAGTGCAGACTATAAAGTAAAACAACAAATAGTAAAAACCAACCAATTACGTGGTGGTATGGAAACAGACGGACAGACGGACAAAGACGAGGGTTCAGTAAAACGCTTCCACATCCGTATGGTACACCATGGTGCATATATGGTACATATATGGGCACCTTAATAATATTTTATTTCGCAGCTTTTTTTGTCAGCGGTACCGCTCGCTGATTTTTTTTTTATATACTGCCGACGAGACGCGGGTGTCTGTACCCAATACTTCAACGGAAGATCAGACACATCCAATAGCACCGTTCCTCACGAAACCACGCTCAGAGAGGCGCCATGCCGGCTATGAGGCGGACAAAAAGGTCGTCTCTAATTTATTGAAAGACGTGCCTTTTGAAGATCCCCAGGTTATAGGTGGTGGGAAAACACTCACTGGAACACGGTTCCATATTTTCGCCGTTCGACACAGGAAAGATTTTGAAAAACTATGTGTTCTTAGAAGTTGGGTGTCAACAACATATGGATGTTCCGAGCGAGTCCGGCGGGTGTGGCGGAGACGGATTGAGGCAGGAGGGATGAGGGAGGCCAATTCATCAGAGCACCATCCATGGTAGTACCTATAAAACTGGCGAAGAGAAACGGTTGTTCGCCTGTGGCGAGTCCCTCCGCGAGCTTGGGATCACTAATTAGACGGAATTACTTAGAATTCCAAAGTAGCCTATTCGCTCATGCAAAATTTCAGGTACTGAGATGATTTGAGATTATGAGGGTAAGCTAACCATATATTGTACATAATATTAATTTTGAATGTTAAATCATTTTAGTTGACCAAACCATCAAAAGTAAAGTCGAACTCAAATTGCCTTTTCCAGAGGACTTTCTCCCTCGATCACGTACGGAATAGTTATAGCCTGCCTTTATCTTTAACCATCCCGCATAGCAGTAAACTCGAGGTCCGCGGGCGGCTTACTCACGTACAAATTATTGAGAAACAACCGTGGGCATTCATCTCACACCCAGCACTAAAAGCTAGTAAATAAGTTCAGAATAAATTATCACATAGATCTTCTGTTCATTTTTACGGTTCCGTATCCTTAAGAGATACGGAACCCTAAAAAGCCTAAGGTGTCTTAAGCGTACGGCGTCTGTCTGTCCGTCCGTACGTCCGTCCGTCAGTCCGTCCTAGGGCCGTATCTTTTGAACCGTAATAGGTAGCCGTTGAAATTTTCACAGTATGATGTGTTCAATAAGGCGGATATGCAAACAAGCAAAAAGTTAAAAATTAAGTGGGGATTTTTTTTTTACAGAAAACTACTTATAATATGTCTCACGTATGTTAAGTACCTACTTGAAGCTGTGAAGTTATTTAAGTGGCTCAACAAACCATCCGAAGACAATATTACTCGTATATTATGTACATACGAAAATGTTTTCATACTTTACAGATATTGGACGAAATTTATGAAAATACATACCACACGCTGTATTCCGAAAATCGGGGTAAGCAGAGTAATCGGAGTTGTGCTGCAAGTACTTTTCTAAATTACAGCACAACACAGACCACCACGGTTAGCAAAGTATTCGGACAAGATAACTATCAAGCAGCAAGTAAGGCAAGAAGACCCACCCGACACCCGCTGCATGACTGGATGGAAGAACCGTTCCAAGGCGAGAGGTGGCTAACCTGTTCCCCTTTAGCACGGCACCTTGTCCTTATCCCTTAGTCGCCTTTTACGACATGCACGGGGAGAGATGCAGTAGGGCTATTCTTTTTAATTACCTACTGGCCTCACACGGCACTTTACATAAAAGGTATAGGCCCCCTAAAATTTAGAATTTTAGACACATATTTCTCACTAATTAACACTCCTTCAAAAATAGTATCTATAATAGAATTATTTGAAGAAAAATACTAAAACCCTTTTTAAAACTAAATATTTACGTTTGTGGGTTGCAATCAGACACGCCCCCTAAAGTCGACTTCATTTTTAAATTATCGATATTTGAGCCTCTGAGCTGCAGTTGTCCCTTTTGCACGATTTACAGAGACAGCGAAGAGAGAGACAGGAAACAAAATCCCCAATACGCGCTCCTTGGTTAACTTTCTCCATACAAAATCGTCTTTCGGCATTTATGTTTTTTACCCCCGTAAAACCTTACTTATTCCATTTTTTAAATTCTTAATTTGTTGTAATAAAGACAGTCAACAGTCTACGTTCCTGTCTTTTTATTTTTAATCTTATCTAATGTAATTTTTATTTTTATCTAATGTGATGACTCTATAAAGCTTAATGAACTTCATGACATCAAAAAATAAAGAAAATAAATTGTTTCGATCGAAATAAAAAATTTTAGCTCCGGTGTTGTAGGTATATTTCATCTAGACAAAATAATGACAGCAAGAAAAAATAAGTGTAAACATCGGACAAGGATGAGGGGGTTGGAAAACATAAATTCCGAAAGACGATTTTGTATGGAGAAAGTTTACTTCCGTCTCGTCTTAAGGGCTTGGAATGCGGACCAAGATTCTTGGTAACAGAGAGACAGAAAACAAGAGACGCACAGTACGATTAGGATTAGATAGGCACGGAACAAGCGCCCATACAATGATGCGAATCTCTAAGCAGTTTACGGCCGATAAAGAGGTTTAGTGTTTCGTGGCGACGTCGGCCACGATAGCGGAGCGACCGCAATGCAACAACGACAGATTGGGGCCCGGCTACACGGCGGGGATTAATAAACTCAGATTATAGTGAACGTGACGCAAAAGACAGCGAACTTGTTGAGAGGCTATTAATCGGGAGTGGGTTGTACCTCAGATCAATAAATTTGAGCGTTAAAAAGGCATTGTAAAAAAAAAAATCTGAAAATATTTTATTTTTCAATCTAGTCTTGACTGAGGTTTTTTCTCGTCTGGCGGGAAGCGACCGAACGCTGCACGATTCAAACAACAAAATTATTAATAGCTAGGCAAAACTAACATTACAAACCTTTCAAAATTATGTAAATAATTTTGAAATTCATAATTTTAATAAAAACCCGTGGCGGTTGTCCATCAAAATTAGATTTCTTTCAAGTTTTGAAAACGAGCATTGAAATTATATCATCCACGTTACCATGCCAGCAATATATGCCATTACCGCAGCCACATTCATGGATCGCCAGATTTGTCTTTGCTCTACCAGAGCAAAGACAAATCTAAAGTATTTCCAGTTAGAACAATCACCTGACGTAGACGACCGAATGTCCAGGGGCGTCGTTAGATACCTTATACGTGGCTCGACGCCATAAGTCGCGCTTTCAATAAAAAAAATGTTACCTGTTGTGTGGACAGTCAGTACTTGCGGACCTACTGAATTCGATAGAAAATACGCCTTGAGTTGTCCCGCAAACATAAAACCGCACAAATCCACAGTTTAGTCAAGATGTTGAAGAGCCGGGCGCGCTGGTCGAGTTCGAATCCTCTTTCCGTTTTATGTTGACCACAAGTAAGTGATATCGTCGCGCATAAAGTTTAACATTACACTCAGATGACATTTTATTCATATCACAGTCAAATCATCATTACCACTTTCGGCATTATCACACAATGAGTATGATATGCGTTGCTTATATATATATAACATACCACACGCTGTATCCCGACAATCGGGTTAAGCAGAGTAATCGTAGTTATGCTGCAGGTACTCTTGTAAATTAGAGCATAACACCGATCACCACGTTTAGCAAAGTATTCGGAAAAGATAATTATCAAGCAAAAAGTATGGCACGAAGACCCACCTGCTGCACGACTCGGTGGAAGCAACGAAGAAACTGGCGACATACAGAAGTAAGTAATCTAGATGTGAATAGTACATTTCCGGCAGGGCATCCGCAACCCCCGCATACGGCCGAATGTCCATGGGCGTCATTAGAGACCTTATGGGTGGCTCTGCGTCATATGTCGCGCTATCAATTAAAAAAAAACACATTTTTGATAAATATGTTTGGAAAACAGATTTAGTTTTTTAGGAAGCCGTCTGTCTGTCTGGCTGTCTGTCTTACTTCTGTATCTTTGGAACAACACCGAGGTTACGCACCACAATTTTTTTTTTTACAAACACGCTTCTTTTATGGGAACCCCCTTAATTTTTAACTTTTTCAATATTTTTTTTATTTGTTGTTATATCGGCCATAATAACACATATATTGTGAAAATTTCAACGGGCTACCAATTACGGTTCAAGAGATACAGCCCTCGGGCAGACAGACGGACGGACAGACGGACGGACGGACGGACGGACAGACAGACAGACGGCGTAGGCTTAGTAATAGGCTTCCGTACGGGATACGGAAACCTAAAAAGTATCCAGCGAAGTTTCTTGTCAGGTTATTCTTTAGTGTGACTATCGAACTAACTAAATGCTAAATCTTAAAATATTACGAATCCGAGTGTAGTGTACTGTCTATGGATGATGAAAAAAGAATAAAGAATTGAAAATTTCAAGCTATTTCGCCGGTAACGATTCCTGAACGGAACTGAACCGGGGGACCGGCGTCGTGGACGTCATCGCTATCCCGTCACCGACGTTATGAACTCCAGACAATTGACAAACATACAGATCGAGCTCTGATTGAAGGGGGAGCGATAGGCGCCCACGTACGGAGAATATACTGCACTGGCAGTTAGCCAGCGCAGCGCATGATTTTATCCTTTTGCTCATAGTGAGTGAGTTTTGTACCGTGTGGGGTCGGTACTTAAAAAGAATAGCCCCACTGCATCTCCCCCCGTCGCATGTCGTAAAAGTCGACTAAGGGATAAGAAAATTCGTCAGCCTCGGTAGCTCAGTGGCGCGGTTGGTTAGTCAACTGTTATTAAGCAACGCTGAGCGCGGTCAGTGATTGGATGGGTGACCGCTCGACCGTTGGAGGCTGACCGTGGTTCGGATTCCACGTTAAACTGTAGGTCCCTTCCCTTCTTACCTTACTAGGTGGTAGGGTTTATCCCGGCCGGGTTGGTACCACCGCATTGAACGAAACGTCGGTCGAAACGGCTATGTAAATAGTTCGTGTTTTCCGTCCAGTTTAGTGTAGCCGACATGAAATGAAGGGAAGCACTGACATGGCACCTAGTTCACCCTGTGTTATTGGCTGACATCACGGATGTTGTAGGTGATGTAGCCAACCGTGTCAGGTTCCATAAAAAAAAAAAAAAAAAAATAGACTCTATCTATGATTTTGAAAATTTAAATTGATATCCTCAAGTAGATATAGTAGGAGTATATTGATAGTGTGGCGGCGTGCTTTGGGAGAGGCCTATGTCCAGCAGTGGACCGATACAGGCTGATGATGATGATGATGATGATGATCCTCAAGAGTTTCGCAGGCGATTGTTATATTTGTTATGATGACTTTTAGCTTGAAATTTTTTTTTCAGTTCAGGCGAAAACTAGAAAATAGAAATAGAAAATAGAAAATAGAAAATATTTATTTCAACATAGTGAATTTACACAGAAACAAAAACAAACTACTTATACATAATATTTTACAATTCACTTTGGTGAAAATGGCCTAGGCGCAGCTCAATGTGCCTATGCCTAGGGACACATTGGTGCTGTTTTTAAGCCTAGCCAATAAGCGCTTAGCTCCTAATACACATTAGGTATAACATAAATTATTACAATTAGTGTAGGATAATATGTGAAAAAGAGAAAGCAAGGTACCTAACTAATGAGATAACTATAAAATAATTAAATTTGCCGTTGCCAGTTGGTTGACAACATAAATGAAATGAAATGAACAAACCACAATTGTAGGAAGGTATACAAGTGTAAATTGATTTGACAAGGTGATACATGTGCTCACTCAACACTGGGACAGCCGAGCAGGTATACTGCATGTATAGTATAATGTGTATCAAGGTGTGTGTGTGAGCGTGTGAGGATGTATGTATGCTTGTGAGGGGGTGTGAGGGATTATGTGTGTGAGAAGGTGAGTGTGTGTGATTAGTTGTGTTTTTATATATAAATGTGTGCTTACCCAATTTATTTTCCAACTATTTATTTGTATTAATCTGTGTATTTAGAATATATATTTTCATGTGATTTTTAAAAGTGACCGTCTTTTCTAATTGTCTGATTGGTGGCGGAATGTTATTCCAACATCGGGTGGCCGCATATTTGAAACTTCCCTCAAATGCAGCCCCCCGATGCCTTAGAACCTCCAGCAATTTACCAACAGACCTAGAGTTGTAGCGGTGTCCTTCACCGAGCCATTTCAGCTTTTTCCAAAGTGACTCAGGCTTTCGAGTACGTATTATTTTATGCACCAAAACTAAACTAAACATCGAAATTTCCACATGTGTTCTGTGATAAGTTGACTCTGATTACAAGTTTATAGAATCGTCAAAGCTGTTTCATTCAACCTAAAGAAGAACTGGAGCTGGAAGTACCAGTTAAAAGTGGTGGAGGCGCCGGGTAACGATCCCTGGGCCTCTCGCACATGCATCATACACACCATCACAGGAATACTCGCCCATACTCCAGCCTATACTGTCAGCCTCGGTACCTCAGTATAGGATAGTGTTGTATTGTTTATTGATCATTCATATGGCAGAGTTAGACAGTTTCCATAAAAAAAAAAAAGACTGCACTCGAACTTGTCACAATTTGTTCTATCTGGTTCGATTACACCCACGAAGAAATGTCGGCAAGTGCGAGTTGGACTCGCGCACCGAGGGTTCCGTATCATCAGCATCACTCAATATATTCGTGAAGTTTAAATATACAAAAATATATTTCTTATATGACATAACGACATATTATCCTTTTCGGATTTTATCTTTACTTGTGAGACCTTGCTTCTGAAGCTTTCATTTTCTATAGGTCGAAGGGATCGCAGACGTTAGTATTTCATATTAATTTCAATTTGATATCTTGACTCGTTACTGAGAAAAAAGGTCTTGACACACAAAACAAGCAATTTTTTTTTAATATCATATAACTACAACTTTAAGATTTTAGCATTTTTTCCTTGACGTGTGCTATGAGACCTTGCTTCTTACCAAATTTTATGATTCTAGGTTGACGAGAAATACCCTATAGGTTTTGATTTGAGTGGAGTGAGTTTGCGAGTATGAAATCTGACATAGTGGCCGTATCTTTTGATTGCGTTGGTTTAGAAGCTTGCATTTTTCACACCTTAAAGAGAGCGTAGATCTTAGTATTTCATATTAATTTCAATTTTTTATCTTGATCCGTTCCTGAGAAAAAGGGTCCTTGATATACAAAACAAAAATTTTTTTTAATGTCAATAACTACAATTTTACAATTTTCAGATTTTTTACTTTACTTGTGCTATGAGACCTTGCTTCTTACCAAATTTTATGATTCTAGGTTGACGGGAAATACCGTATAGGTTTTGATTTGATTGGAGTGAGTTTGCGAGCATGAAATATGACATAGATGGCCGTATCTTTTGATTGCGTTAATTTAGAAGCTTTAATATTCTACACCTTAAAGAGATCGTAGATCTTAGTATTTCGTATTAATTTCAATTTGTTATCTTGATTCGTTCCTGAGAAAAAGGGACCTTACAAAACAAACAAAAACAGGCAAGAAACTTCGCTGGGTATTTTTTTTTATATGATTTATTACAAGTATTTCAGTGACTAGCCACATAATAACATCGCTTACAGTCTATCGAAAACACAGATTGAGAGCAAGATTAACAATTTTGCTGAGAGTGGTGCGGTCGGGCGACTGTCGGTCGAGATCATATCACACCTGCTTGGATGGGTGACCGTGGTTCGGATTCCACGTAAAACTGTAGGTCCCTTCCCTCCTTACCTTATTAGGTGGTAGGGTTTAACCCGCCCGGGTCACCGCATGACCGCACTGTGATGAAAGGTCGGTCGAAACGGCCATCCAGTTCAGTGTAGCCGGCACAACCGAAGGAGCGCGGCACCTAGTTAACCAAGCTGTTATGGGCTGACATCACGGATGTAGTAGGTGATATAGCCAACCGTGTCAGTTTCCATAAAAAAATACTATAGCGGCAAAATTATCGCAAAAAGATTTCGGCTGACACGGTTCGGCATCCTGAGATGAATTGATTATGTTAAGTCGTAAGCATCGGGAGTCACAAATACTTTGTGACTTGTGACGTTTACTGGCCGATATAATCCACGTGATACTGATATGATAACACAGAGGTTATTTCTCTTCATACAAAATGGTCTTACGGCGTTTATGTTTTCGCAACCCCTAAACCTTGACCGATTTTTATAATATTATGACATTGAAAATGTTTTTTTCGATCGCTTCAATATAGCCCCCCCATTTTCACTGACAGTGTGAAATCGTCCTGGTGTCGCGAGTTTTGGGGCTACGCGAGTGGTTGAGGGTTCAAAAGACGCGTATCGGCTAGGGCTATACAAGATGGTGAAAGTGATCTCAAAAAAAACTCTTTAAAAAAACCCCCGACTCTTAAAAAGTCAAAAATAATTTCCGTTTACTTACTTAAAGGAGTCGGTAGACCGCTAAGTAAATTCCCGCGCAACTTTTGAGTCTTTATATTTAATTTACTTAGCGGTCCCCCGACTCCTTTAAGTAAGTAAACGGAAATTATTTTTGACTTTTTAAGAGTCGGGGGTTTTTTAAATTTGTAATTTAACTTTTATTTCAAGCTTTTTAAAAAAAACCGCATGCAAATCGGTCCACTTTTGAAGATAATAATTTTTTTTATTACTTAATTACTTAATTACTTGATTACAAACATAGCTAAGAACCATCCCGATTAAACAGGCTTCCTAATAAAAAAAACCGCATCCAAATCGGTCCATCCGTTTGGGAGCTACGATGCCACAGACAGACACACACACACACACACACACACACACACACGTCAAACTTATAACACCCCTCCGTTTTTTTCGTCGGGGGTTAAAAAAATATAAAAACCGCCTTCAAAAATGTATGAAATAAAAAAATAAAAATCGAACCCTAGAGTTGAAGGCGGTCGGTTATTTTTGCTTGCTTTAGCACCACCGCCTTCAACTCTAGGGTTCGATTTTTATTTTTTTATTTCATACATTTTTGAAGGCGGTTTTTATATTTTTTTAAATAGTTTTTTATTTCACAGTTTTTTTAGTAATTTTTATTTGCTATTAATGTACTCGGCGGAATCGCTCGGCCTTCGGCCTCGCGATTCCGCCTCGATTTCCAATCCGATCTAGACCAAAAAAAAAATGGGACCACCTTGGAGCTCCCATTTGGGAGCTCCTCAGACTGAACCGAACACAAAAAGAATCATCGAAATCGGTTCACAATTGGGGAAGATATTGCTGAACATACATAAAAAAAAATACATACAGCCGAACATAGAACCTCCTCCTTTTTTGAAGTCGGTTAAAAACTAAATGTGATATCGAAAAATTATAAAAAACTGTTTAGATTTGGACTTTGGGCTACATTTAAAAAATGCATTCGTCTATCGATGATGGTTCGTGCTGTAGGTGGTCCCTAAATTTTTTTCCCATTTTCGCTTAGAGGGTAAAATCGACTTTTGGAAGTGCAAAAGCGTAGAGAGCGAGGAGGAATATTCGAATGTATGAAATTGTGAAAAATCAAATCACGGCTCTGCAGATCCTCGGGTGACTTTGTTAGTTTGTTAGTTGAGTTCTGATGACCGACCGCACCACTGACCTACTGAGGCTGACAAAGGAAGATAGGTACCTCCGTACAATAATAACATCCATTATTTTCCTCATTTCTGCGAAAGTGCGTATCACAAAAATTATTTAAGGGGGCTGTCCGTGTGGAGCCATGGGCGCTTTGGCAGGCACAACAATCAAGCAAAAAAAAACCGACCTAGTGCGAGTCAGACTCGCGCACCGAGGTTTACGCTCCACAAAAAAAAACATTAAAAAAAAACACGTTTCTTGGGAACTTCAATTGCATACACAGAAATATTTTCCACGAAAATACTCACTCGATTCGAAAAACAAGTTAATAATTGTAAATATTAATGTCTGAAACAGATAAGTTATATTCCAGGGATTGCGCTGATCTTTGACGACCTCTGGCGGCGATGTATAAACAATTAATATTATTATCTTTCTTATTTATAAGCGGGCAGTATAGTATAGTAGTGATTCTTCAGAGTTGAGAGCGATTAGTGCTCACTATTGTTTAAAGTGTTCAAGTTGTTGGACGGACAAACTCTATTTATTTGTTATAAAAATGTGGACTCGCCTTGCAGTGTTGTTAACCTTCGCCTTGGTTAGTGAATATTTATTTGTTTGATAGCTTCTGCCCGCGGCTTTTTTTTTATGTAATCCTGGCTGAGTCAGAGGGGCCAAAGCACATGCTCTGACTAGCCAATATCACCTCCGAGAAGGTAGGTGCCATACCAGAGATTTCCCTGGATCGCTGGCTATACTGGACTGGAGGAGAACACAACCGAGGCTGCTATGCGGCCACCTTACATCCAGTACGTTGGTACCAACCCAGTCGGCTACAATTTGAGCCTACCACCTAGTAAGGGGCAAGGGGGCAGGAGGCTTCGCTCGCGGTAGAATCTATTTAATGGCAAATTCGATTTAAACGCAAATATGATAATATAGGATCCCTTCTCTTATATTCTCTCTCTCTCTCTCCGGCCCATATACTATACTTTCTTTGATGCTGCTCCTCATAAGGCTAATGACGCATGATAGCCTATAGTGAGCCTCAAGACCTACTCTTTGGTGCAAACCGAATCAAAATCTGTTCTGCGGTTCCGGAGTTTACCTCAAACATACATACAGACAGACGTTCCCTTTTATAAGAAGTAGAGATAGAGATAGAGATAGAGACGATACAGATAGAGATAGAGAAGAGATGGAGAAGGTAGAGATAGTGCAGAGATGGAGAAGATAGACATTTTATGCATGCGTTTTTTTTATGTCGTTTGCCTACGTATCCTGAAAAATGTGTGTACATACTTGTAAGTGTTAAATGTAATCTATCTATATATCTATACATATAATAAAATCGTAGACTTACCGTGTCTGTACATTACCTATTTTTGAAAAACAATAACTGGGGGACGGAAGGAATAACTTAAAATCAGCGACGAAAGTCACAAGCTGCGTCCAGACCTTTGTTCGGCAAAGATACATATTTTTATTTTTTTCTATTTATTTTTCTTATTATTAGTTATTAATTATCCTTAATCTAAGTTTTATTCTGCTCCGTTTACATTTTTAAATTATTTTCTACAGGTTTCTTTCATAGCCAAATTTTTTACTGTTTTTGTTATTTATTACCTAGTTTAGTTTTAATGTGTAAAAAGTGTTAATTTTAAGACGTATGTTTATCTATTTTTAAGTTATGTATCTATATGCCAACAATAAATATATTTCATTTCATTTCATTTCATTTCATTTCAATAAGTAATAGAACGTAAAAAAAACATTTTTGAAATTTTTGTCTGTTTGTCGGTTTGTCGGTTTGTTGGTTTGTCACGTTTGGCACGTTGTCAGCTATACGTGACTTTCCCGTATTAGTAATTCAAATAATGTATATGCACACATTCCTGGAAATTCTACTTCTAATATAACTTTACTGAGAAGCGTTATTGTAGATTATAAATTAGCATTGGTTGCGGGTTCTCTTATGTAGGTCATTATCGAAGTCTATAACCTGCCCAATTAACAAACACCAGAACAATTGAATCATACTAACGAACGGCCAGACCGAGTCACGTTGCGTTTTATAACAGGCTGAGAAAGATCAAGTCCACGCGGACGTAGTCGCGGGCACAGCTAGTTAAAGAATAAGCTTAAATTGTATAAGTCCTATTAGATTTAATTTTGCATGCTAGGCTAAAAAATTGTTATATTCTGTTCTATTCCATTATATTCCATTCCATTCCTTTCTATTCCATTCTATTCTATTCTATTCCATTCTATTCTATTCTGTTCTGTTCTATTCTATATGTGGTACCTACTTATAAATATTTCAATGTGCTTTGAATGAATCGTGGAAATATTTCAGTATTGTGATCGTGATTTCAGTGCGTCCTGGCAGACCTACCGCATTCTGAAAACAGACCGGAAAGGCAGGTCACTCTGGTATGTCAAAATATTATAGTTTTCTGTACCGATTCGTTTTATTTATTACCTACCTGCATTTAGACAATTGATATTTCTTGAATCTGTAAAAAAATGTGTTCACATTGTAATTGCCTTTTTTTTATGGAAACTGACACGGTCGGCTACATCACCTACAACATACGTGATGTCAGCCCATAACACCGGGTGAACTAGGTGCCACGTCAGTGCTTCCCTTCGGTCGTGCCGGCTACACTGAACTGGACGGAAAACACAAACTATTTACATAGCCGTTTCGACCGAACTTTCATTCAATGCAGTGGTACCAATCCGGGCGGGTTGAACCCTACCACCTAGTAATATAAGAAGTGAGTCATATCCCTTAGTCGCATTTTACGACACACACGGGGAGAGATGCAGTGGGGCTATTCTTTTAAAGTACCGGCCCCACACGGTGCAACAGTTTCCTTACAGTGTTTTGTATTTTTTTTTAATCTGTGTTCTTTATGACGAAATAAATATCTGAATCTGAATCTGGCGTTGGATCTTATACTATGCCGGATCTAACGCGGCACAGATGGCTGATACTTCACGGTAGTGTTTTCCTTGTTCGTTTCAGAAACCTCTGTCATCATGCTGCGATATCCCTGAGATAGGAGAGGCGCAGTCTCTCGCCGAATGCTCTAACCGCAAGGCGGCGGCCGCGGCGACGACGGCGGGACTCGTTAGTATCTTAGTTTCTACATTTTAAAACGAAACTGAACACATTTAAATTAACAACTTTTTCGGTGGAGACGATATGGGGGCATGGTCTGAGGCAAAGCGGCTCGCGAAAGACATCGGGATGTCCCTGTACACTGCTTCAGGAGAACAACGTTCGCTCGAGTTCCTGAGGCAGCGTATCAGTGTGGTCATCCAGCGAGGCAACGCCGCTAGCGTCCTCGGAACAGTGCCCATATCGTCCCACCTGGAGGAGGTTTATTAGGTTTTGTGTAGGTTATAGGTTGTTTGTTTTGTAATGCGCAATAACACATAGATTATTTAGAACTTTAGAAGTAAGTAAATAAATATCAATTTTAGTTAAACTTTTAAAGGGATATTAACAATAACTACAGTTCCCTCAAAACTTAAATGCCGCTCGACCTACCTGCGCAGTCAACGAATTTTAGGTCATAACTCGTAGGTCATAGGGTGTAATTATCTGCAAATTATTATATTTGTGTGGCGACGGCCAATTTTTTACTTTTAGTTTCTTTAAATATTTGTTAACATATCCCCCTTAATATCACATGTTCTGTGAAAATGTCAATCGGCTACGTATTACGGTTCCAAAGATACAGCAGTAGCACAGACAGACAGACAGACGGCTTAGGAATAGGCTCGTTTAAAAGGTGTGCTCGTTTAATTTTGGTGTCCAAAGTTTTATAAGTTCAATAAAAGGGATGAAAAAAAAATTAAGAACTTGGACCAGCGCGCGGAGAATCGTTTTCGAAAAGGATAATAAAACTTATTTTAGTCATCGACAGAAGCGTATAATGAGTTTACTTTTGTTTGTTTATCGAACTTACTACAAAATAAACAACCTCATTCAACTCCAGCTTCACAAAACGTTGGCCCATTATTTTCTGTACATATGACTGACGTCTATAAGCATATTTTTGAACTAATAATATCGACATTATCTTTTTATTTTTATAGTTAAATAGTAAACTTTATTTTGAATACAACTTTGTTGAATTTTTTTTAATTCATCATGCTAACGGTTACAGGAAGAAATCACTCCTCTTTGTGTATCCCTATACTTAGGTATATATTATTTTCTTTACATTATTGTTTTATTTTTCAAAATTATTTGCTTCATTGTTCTGTTCCGCTCTGTCCACTATAATCTACCTTATGCTACTATATTCACAGAATATCGCATTAAGTATATTTGATATATTCTATTATATTCTATTCTATTCTGTTCTATTCCATTCCATTCCATTCCATTTCATTCCATTCCATTCCATTCCATTCCATTCCATTCCATTCCATTCCATTCCATTCCATTCCATTCCATTCCATTCCATTCCATTCCATTCTATTCTATTCCATTCTATTCTATTCTATTATATTCTGCTCTTCTCTATTCTACTCAATTTTACTTGTACATTTATACTTGTATATATTCCAGTGCAACGACGTGAAATGTGTATTCGAGAAGTCCAACTGGCTAAGCGGCGGAGGTGAAAAGCTGAACAGGGAAGCTTACAAAGCCCACCTGCGCGCGTGGGCGCGGGACCACCCGGGCTGGTCTGACGCTGCGGAGAAGGCCATCACGGACTGTGTGGACAAGGACGTCAGGCAGTATCTAGATGTGCCGTGCAAGGCTTATGACATCCACACTTGCACCGGCATTGCTATGATAAAAGTAAGCGCTTGTAAGATTTGGGACAGTATCATACATGATATCGGTTTAAGAGTTATGGAGGAACATACATACATACAGAAAAGATTTCTAAAAGTCGTCAATTTCGTTTTAGTAAATGAAATTCGAAGCCGGAATAACAGATTTTCTAATCGCTGTACTTATTACTTTTCCTTTATTTTTTATTTAAGTTGTCTCTGTTATTTTGTTTGTGTTTCATATATAAATAAATCGAACCTACCGCCTAGTAAGAGGCAAGGGAACGGACCTTATCATACATACAGTCTACAACCGCAGTATCTCATAAAACAAAGAACTTACTCCATGACCATCCCTTACAGATTTATTATTAGTATTGATTGATACCACCACGAGTACCACCACCATGCAGCAAGTAAAGCCCAAACACAATTTTTATCGCCTTATTTTTTCACCATTCTGTTTTCCGTGCCTTAAGACTTGGGATTTCGTTTTCGTTTTTAAAGTTTTCTTGTAAATTATAAAGCCCTGTTTTCGAAATTTTGGACTCAGTAGCGCTCGATTTGTGTATACTTTGTTTAATAATAATATCTTAAAATAACCTTTTAAACTATTCATTTTGAAAGTATAAAAATAAATATGTTTGTTTGCGGGTTTATTTCATTGATCAGCCTCGATAGCTCAGTGGTGCAGACAGTCAACTGTCGCTATTGAATGTTAAGCAACGCTGGGTGCGGTCAATACTTAGATGGGTGACCGCTGACCGTTGGAGGCTGACCGAGTTCGGATTCCTCGTAAAACTGTAGGTCCCTTCCCTCCTAATCTTACTTGGTGGATCAAAGGGGGAAGCACTAACATGGCACCTAGTTCACCCGGTGTTTCGGGCTGACATCACGGACGTTGTAGGTGATGTAGCGAACCGTGTCAGTTTCCATTAAAAAAAAATAAAAAATAAATAAATTGATGTCACACACTTTCAAATGTTTACTCCAAATTGGTCCCCAAAATCGTAATTCCTTCGTTTACGCTTTATTACATCCGTTTATATATCCGTGATTGGGTTATGTACCACATTTAATCTTTTCGTCGAGTAGATACGGAGAAAATAAGCTCTGACAGGCATACAGACAGACGGACAGACTCAAGCGCGATCCTATAAGGGTTCCGTTCTTTTCCTCATTTGAGGTACGGAATCCTAAAAAAACCGGCCAAGTGCCAGTCGAACTCGCGCACCGAGGGTTCCGTATCGCCATGTCATGGTTAGCGCCACTCACGCCATCTAGATGGCGTGTTATGAAATGCTTCATATTAGTTCAATGTCATAATTAGTTAAAATGCTTCATAATCTATTCGGTAGATGGCGCGGCCGCATACACTTTTTGGTTTCTTCTATGGGAAGCCCCGTTAATTTTTAATTTTTTCTTATTTTTATTATTTGTTGTTATATCGGCCATAATAACACATATTCTGTGACAATTTCAACGGGCTACCTATTACGGTTCAAGAGATACAGCCCTCGGACAGACAGATGGACGGACAGACAGGCAGACTACCTATTACGGTTCAAGAGATACAGCCCTCGGACAGACAGATGGACGGACAGACAGGCAGACTACCTATTACGGTTCAAGAGATACAGCCCTCGGACAGACAGATGGACGGACAGACAGGCAGACTACCTATTACGGTTCAAGAGATACAGCCCTCGGACAGACAGATGGACGGACAGACAGGCAGACTACCTATTACGGTTCAAGAGATACAGCCCTCGGACAGACAGATGGACGGACAGACAGGCAGACAGACAGACGGCGTAGGCTTAGTAATAGGGTCCCGTACTGGATGTAGTTACACATCTGCCTAGTTAGGACGTCATGTTCAACACGGGCCCGCCTAACCGAATGATTTTCGCTTCCAGAAATGTCCCAACGAAGCTTGGAAGTGCTGACGCGTTCTGGAGACTGGAGACACTCAAGAGATCAGTCAAGAAAAGAACAATTAACGAAAAG
Organism: Nematopogon swammerdamellus; assembly: GCA_946902875.1. Lineage (NCBI taxonomy): Eukaryota > Metazoa > Arthropoda > Insecta > Lepidoptera > Adelidae > Nematopogon > Nematopogon swammerdamellus. Next base: position 20,731,678 of record OX336345.1, read on the forward strand.
TAACGAGCTGAGAGATTTAACCAAGCATACATTTAACGAGTTCTGCATCCCATTAATTTAGACGAAAATAAACTTTTACGAACTGTATGTTTCGGAAAGTCACTTAAAAATATATAACACCTTTATGCATAAAGTCAACGCCAAAGTCAAATATATTTATTTCAGCGAGCATAATATCGATACATATTGTATCGGTGACGATTGGTCTGGGTCGCCTCTCACCCTCAAATATGGTTGAGGGAGGCGTGATGCTCGTGAACAGGTGCTGTTTGTGGAGACCGGCCTGCTCCAATTGGCTCCAACATGTTTTAAGAATGGTTTACGATTACAAAAAAAAAAAAAATTTATTTGTGATACATTTTAATGAATTAAATACTTTTTTATACCAATATTTTGTTTTAGTTATTTTTGTCATATGCCGGGTTTGCGAATGCCATGCCGGCCTGACAGATGCCTATATTCACTCCTCTCCTGAAGGACCCGAGACTGTACTTGGATGGAAATATGTGGGCAGGGAGAGAGTTCCAGAGTTTACCGGTTCTGTGGTGGAAGGTTATGCAGACCCGATTGGTAAATTAGACCGTCCTAGGTCGGCCAGTGCTAATAGAACAAAATATAAAATACTTTTTGCTCCAAGAAACATCTAACAGGAACAAACACCTTAGAACATTTACATAAGGTGCAAAGGCGGACTTACAGAAATTTCTTACAGTCAACCTTTGGATGCTTGAGATTCGATTAATATAGTGCAATGTAAGTACATGAGAATTGAAAATAAAATAATAAAAATAAATTAATGTGAGTACATGCTAGTTAAATAAAAAGCAATACTTGGGTTAATACGAGTACATATAAATTACTAAATATGTAAAATATAATGTACATAATGAAAATGAAAATGGAAATTAAAATAAATGAAAATGTAAATGAAATGAAAATATTTATTGTCAAACAAAATCATAAAGTGCAAATAACCGAGTTTCCTGGGCTAGAAATAGAAATAGAAATAGAAATAGAAAATTCTTTATTGCTCCAGTAAACATTAAACAGTAACAAATACATTGGAAAATTTACATAAGGTGCAAAGGCGGACTTATCCCTTACAGAGATTTCTTACAGTCAACCTTTGGATGTTTGAGATTCGATAATATAGTGGAATGTAAGTAGGTAGTAGCAAAAGAGTTGCGTGACAATTGAAGATAAAAATAATAATAAGAATACTTATTAATACATACATATTAGAAAATGTGTGTCTCACAGAAAGATACAAATAAATATACATACCATACATAGTTCCTATCTACGAGTAGTGATTAAGGTCAATATTGACCCTCAAAACGTATATTGTGCAGGTGACGACGAATCAGTGCCGAGTGACCCTCACTCTCTGTCGAGGACACGCCACTGGCTGCCGGTTTCATGTCCATTGTAAAATAGCTCTTGCCGAAATAATGATATGGTATATGATTCGACGATTCAACGATGAGACAATGCACAGACGGACGGACGCGCAGTAGACAATGAAGGGGCCTGGACCCACTTCCCAGACACAATGCGAACGACAGGTGTAATGGTGTTGCTTGAAAATTGTTTTCGTGAAAATGTATGAGTGAAAGACAATTTATTGTATAAACTTTGTTTTTTTTTTTTTTTTTTTTTAATGGAAACTGACATGGTTGGCTTACATCACCTACAACATCCGTGATGTCAGCCCATAACACCGGGTGAACTTGGTGCCACGTCAGTGCTTCCCTTCGATCGTGCCGGCTACACTGAACTGGACGGGAAACACAAACTATTTACATAGCCGTTTCGACCGACCTTTCATTCAGTGCGATGCGGTGGTACCAACCCGGGCGGGTTAAACCCTACCACCTAGTAATATAAGAAGGGAGTCATATCCCTTTGTATCTTTAGATTTTTAAACATGACATAAAATTTCTTTGTAATGAATACATACATACATACCACACGCTGTATCCCCACAATCGGGGTAACCAAAGTAGTCGGTATTGTGCTGCAAGTACTCTGGTAAATTACAGCACAACACCGACCACCACGTTTAGCAAAGTATTCGGAGAAGATAAATATCAGGCAGCAAGTAAGGCACGAATGCCCACCTGCTGCATGCATGACTCGATGGAAAGACCGTGCCAAGGTGAGAGGTGGCTAGCCTGACGCCCTTATGCACGGCATCTTGTCCTTATCCCTTAGTCGCCTTTCACGAGATGCACGAGGAGAGATGCAGTGGGGCCGCCACACAGTACAGCACAAGAACAATTTTAGCAAAAATTGAATTCGCGACATTGAAAGACCAATCATCGCCCAAACACACATTATATTATTTGCACCCAATTTAATATTAAATTTCAAACGCAATTTTCCGGCTTTTTCATTCCGAATTCCACCAAATTCAATACTCTTAGCACCTGTTAAAACGAGCCACAATCGCGCGCGTCACGAAACGAGGCCGCGCAATGTAATGTAAAAAAATTACTATCGTTACAGTTTCCATAAAACCTTCATAAATATTGTAGTGACGCTCCCATGGAGCCATTACTAATAGCTTTGTGATGGAGTATTACGATGCCATTAGGTGTGGGTAACGATGGCACAGATTAGGGGAAGCCGCGGCGATAACGCATCGCACTGTCGCGCCGTGCGACTGCAGATTCATGCACTAGAAGTTGGCTGTTTACACTTGCTGAATAATGGGGCGACAGTCTCGCAATGTCGGATGGCACATTCATTTATTTAATTGGGAAGGGAGTAAGTACATAGAAACATTAAAACGTTAGAAAGTTCCTTTTTATAGAAAGCGTGACGTGTGGCATTGTTACACCTGCGAGCAAGTGCCTAACGATGCCCATGGACATTCTGTGATGCATTTGGATTGCGAATGCTATATTATTTTATTTGTTAAGTTCACGGATTAAGCCGCGGTAAAACGGTCGTCATTCGCTATTCTGTGGTTTAAGTTCTAGTTCTTCTAGTTAAATTTATAACCGAATTAGAAAAAACAAGTATATAAAGTTTAATCGAAGTTTATAAAATATATATATGTTATATAGCTAATTTATTACAAACTAACCAATATGTACAATGTTAGTCCTGGTTACACTTCTGGCCAGTACACAGACGATAAACATGCGACAAACAATAACTGACTTCATTATTTATTATATTCAAACCATTTGTAGTTATGTAGTCACCCTCCAAGTCGAATAATATTTATCTGTAATGCAACAGCAGACTCAATGGAGTCTACTCAGACATGTTTCTACTGCAGACGGAACGTCTGCACTGAGTCATGCGATCCCGTGCCTAGTATGAAGCGCTTGACCTAGAAATGGGTCAAGCGCGAGTTTTAGTCACGAACGGAGGGTTCCGTAGATACGCTATACCATACCTGTCAAAAAACCATATTCGTCTATCTTTTTTCTGTCTGCAATGCAAACTACATGTGGCGCCATCTATTATTTAGTAGCGTGAATATTTACTAATCGATTCTTAGGGTGTTTCTTATGGGGACCCCTTAATTTTTTACTTTTTGATTTTTTATTATGTGTTGGCATATCCGCCATAATAACACATATTCTGTGAAAGTTTCAACCGGCTACCTGTCACGGTTCAAAAGGTAGAGCCCTCGGGCGGACGGACGAACAGACAGACTGACGGCGTAGGCTTAGTAATAAGCTTTCGTATGGATACGGAACTCTAAAACGTAGGCAACGAATGTATGAAAAATAAGCTTCCTAATAAAAAAACTGCATCCAAATCGGTCAATCCGTTTGGGAGCTACGATACCACAGACAGACAGACACACACACACACCCTCACACACACACACGTCAAACTTATAACACCCCTCCGTTTTTTTCGACGGGGGCTAAAAAGAGTAAAATTAATATGTTTATACTAAATATATTAATGCAGGCACGACAGTGTGGAAGTACTGGCGCCTTGCAGTACTTGCTAGTGGATTCACCGACACGGCAAATTGTACACAGCTTCTGTGCTAATGGGCGGATTTCCGCACGATTTCTGACGGATTGCCCGCACCTTATAATTACATAGTATTATCTAACCGTACACGCGCACACGCATATAGGGAACCTATACGATGTAATAATCATGCCAATAAATACAAATTATTAGGTGTGTTTTAATGTCAAGTTGATGAATGTTTGCCTAGCTAAGGCTTGAGCATCCTATCTCCGTATGGCTCGTCGCAGAGGGACTCTGCACCCTTTTGTTGTCGACATGGGCTTTTGAGAAACCATCGGTTCTCAAAATTGTTCTTTATCGCACCCTGTCCTCCGGCCAGTTTGATTCCCGATTAAATACCCGCGGAGCTCTGCGTTTTTATATTTTATTTACTTAGCGGTCACCCGACTCCTTTAAGTAAGTAAACGGAGATTATTTTGCAGGGTCGTGGGTTTTTAAAATTTGTATTTTGATTTTATTTCAAGCTTTTTTTTTTAAAAACCGCTTGCAAATCAGTCTACTTTTTAAGATAATGAATTTTTTGGATTACTTAATTTCTTGATTACAAACATCTGGAGCGTGGGAACACCACAGACACCTGACACCATGTTGCGTTCTCGCGCAGCGATATATACTGGTATGTTAGGATTTAGATCGGCAGTAACGTTCAGTTGAAGATCGTACGGAGTGGATGTTAATGAAGAGGGAATCAGTTTTCTCGTACAAATTTAATAAAAGAATTGAGGATTACGCCAAAAGATTATCGTAATTATTTACGAATGAATGAGACAACTTCTATTATTTATTAGTGACTCCTCTAATTCAGGAACAAATCTTGACTCAACTGAACTGCCGATCGCTGACCGCCATACACGGCCCAATCGGCATGATCCAATCGGCTTCAAGCCAAAAGAATTGAAATTCGAATGTGCTGGTTCAGTTCCGAAGACTATGCAATGTCATGTAAAAAAATCTGTCAAGTGCGAGTTTTACTCGCGCACGGAGGTTTCCGTATCTATCCGCTATCAATAATATCCGCCTATCTTTTGTCTTTCAACAATGCAATGTATAAAAGCCTGTGGCGCCATCTATTGTTCAGTAGCGTGACTAATCGATTTTTCGCACGTTTGTTGTATGGGAGCCCCCCTTAATTTTTAACATTTTCTTTTTTTATTATTTGTTGTTAGATCCGCCATACTAATACATATTCTGTGAAAATTTCAACGGGCTACCTATTACGGTTCAAGAGATAGGCCTCGGACAGACAAACGGACGGACGGACGGACGGACGGACGAACAGACAGACAGCGGAGGCTTAGTAATAGGCTTCCGTACGGGATACGGAAACCTAAAAATTAAAAAAAATCTCGTCGAGGCCTATCATTTTCTCCAGCGGATGAGCAGTCGTGGGTCAGTAGTTTCCGAGATATGCCCTCTCAAACATTTTTTGTAAATTCTGAAACGGCTTTACCGATTTTGAAAAAAAAAACAACTGCTTCGAAAAGACAGAAAATTTTCTACGATAAGAAACAAATTGCAAGTCGATCTGACCAGTAGTATAACTCCTGAAGTTTTCGGAGCACTTTTTCTCTGGGCCATATTTATAGAATGATCGATGTACGGCTCTCAGGTATGTCGTCTTAGCAAGTCGGAAGAACTACCTTTAGGACGATATGCCTGACGTTCCATTAAATGTCTTTTCATAAAAAAAATAAATAAATAAGTATCTCGTCGAGGCCTATCATTTCCTCCAGCGGATGAGTAGTCGTGGATCAGTAGTTTCCCAGATATGCCCTCTCAAGCACTTTTTCCTTTTTTTCCGAAACGGTTGAACCGATTTAGAAAATAAACAACTATTAAAAAAAAGAGCAATTTTTTCTACGAAAAGAAATAAATTGCAAGTCGATCTGACTAGTAGTTCAGGAGTTATAAGCATTTATTGATTTTCGAAGCATTTTTTTAGAAAAAAGGCTCATGGGTAAAAAGGGCCTTAAGGGCCATATTAAATTATAGAAGGGCTTGACGTAAGACTCTCTTTCTTAGCAAGTCGGAAGAATTACCTTTAGGACGATATGCTTCACCTTCCTGTAACTCTTATAGTTTCATTTATTAAAACAAATTCAAGTGTGACAATGACACAATTTACAATACACAAAAACCGTATAATCGCTATGTTTTTAAAAAACATTTGCAAGTTTATATATTATGCTTTGAGAACAGTCGGAGGACCCTTCAAATATTACGTAAGGTTTTAATAAGACATTCTTGCCCCAGACTTAAGCTCAGACTTCCCCTATTTTTGATACATTATAATAAATACAAAATCGGTCAAGTGCGAGTTTTAATCACGCACGGAGGGTTCCGAAGACCCACTACAACATACCTGTTAAATAACTATATCCGTCAATATTTTGTCTGTCTGCAATGCAAAGTACCTGTGGCGCCATTTATTATTTGGTAATGTGAATATTATGTACTAATCTATTCTTAGCACGTTTGTTGTATCCGGACCCCCTTAATTATTTTACTTTTTGCTTTTATTATTATTTGTTGGTATATCCGCCATAACACAATTTTTTTTATAGGAAGCGCGACATTTGGCGCCTCGCCACCCATAAGGTGTCTAACGACTCCCATGGACATTCGGTCGTACGCGGGGGTTGCGAATTGAAAGGTGCCTATTCACGCCTCTCTTAAAGGACCCGAGACTTGGGGGAAAATATGTGGGCAGGGAGAGCGTTCCACAGTTTACCACTTCTGTGGAGGAAAGATCTGCAGAACCGATTGGTACGCATCCGTGGTAAGTCCAGCGTATAGGGATGCAACTCCTGCTCAGTGCGCGTTGTGCGGAGGTGGAAAGGGGACGGCGGGATCGCGTAAATTCACCATGGAAGCGGCGGGTGGCCGAGTGGTTATGGCATCGGCTTCTCATGCGAGAGGTCCGCGGTTCGAAACCCGTCGGCGTGTACCAATGAGTTTTTTCGGACGAAAAAATTTACGTCCATACCTACACCTGCTGCTTCACCGTTCGGAACCGGTGTAAAACTGTAGGTCCCTTCCCTTGCCCCTTACTAGGTGGTAGGCTCAAATTGTAGCCGACTGGGTTGGTACCACCGTACTGCGTGTAAGATGGCCGCATAGCAGCCTCGGTTGTGTTCTCCTCTAGTCCAGTATAGCCAGCAATCCAGGGAAGTCTCCGGTATGGCACCTACCTTCTCGGAGGTGATATTGGTTGGTCGGAGTATGCGCTTTGGTCCCTCCAACTCAGCCACCCATACTGGATTACATAAAAAAAAAAAAATGGAATCCTAGAACGATAAAAAAGGTACCTTACCTTTTTTATCGTTCTAGGAATAAACTATATAACACATTCATCGCCGACATCCTTACGGAGTTGTAGTGGTTTTAGATCGCGGGACACGTCGGGGTCACCCACTAGTCACACGGCTCGACGCTGGATCGAATCCAAAGGCGCAAGCTGGTATTTAGCTGAGCCATCCCACAAGTGCGAGCAGTACTCCAAGCAGGACCTAATCTGCGATCTATACAAAAGCAGCCTTTGGTCCGGCGTCAAGTACCTACCGTTGCACCTTATTGAGTACGCCCAGCTTTTTAGAAGCCAGCTTGGCCTTGCCCTCGATATGGCGACGAAAGTTTAGGTCGTGCGACAGTTCGACTCCGAGGAACCAGAGGTGGTCGCTTAATTTTAGCGAGACGTGCCAAGGAAGGAAGGAGCTGCTCCAAAGATACAGCCATCGGACCGACTGGCAGACGGATAGACAGACAGACGGCGTAGGCTTAGAAGAGGGGTATAGAATCAAACCCGCCACTCTTCATGATTCGTGATTTTACGGTATTAATCAATTTCACATTACAAGTACTCTCAATAGGTTTAAGTATAAGAGAGGCGGTTTTGAATTTGAAGTTTGACTTCAAGTGTAAATTTATACGTATTGCAGTAGGTTTTGAACATGAACAAATTATTTTATTGAGTTCGAAATTCCTCATAGAATTGAATGCATAAAAAACACGCAAACACCCAAAATATGGAGAGTGGCGGGTTTGATATTATACTAGGCTTCCGTACGCGATACTTAAATTTGCCTACCTACCTAATTTACCTAAAATTACGTAAAATGCGAACAGTAAATCATCGAGGACAGGCTCCCTCCTATCATTTCCTTCGCACAGACAATCGCACAATGGTCACGCTAGTCGCGGTATGAGTGTCACAAAACACCATTATATATATAGCCGACACGCAGACCGAAGCCATCAGTGCTCGTTCAGTCTTCACTAATTCCTTACAATCACCCCTCAAACATTCCGAAATGATCAGGCTGTGTAGTTGCGTTGTACTTATGGTGTTTGTGCAGGTGTGCAAAGTTGAAATTATTTTGTTATATTCAAAAGTGTGAATCGTAAGAACGCCGCTGAAGGTTAATTTCACAATCAGGAGGAGTACCTCCCTCGGCACAGCCACCCATGTTGGTTGACGAAAAAAAAAACCTACAGCGACCGTTCGCTTAGCTTACTGTAGCATAATTTGAAAATACGAAATTTAATTTAATTACAAAATAAAATAGAAACTAAAACGAGCTATCAAATTAAAATTACCTAAAGCTGTAAATTAAAATCTGAAAGAACCAAGAAATATTTAAAAATAAAATTATAATAATATAAATAAATAAATAAACAAATCAAAACTTTTATGGGAATAATTGCAATACAAAATTACGTACAGGTACAATGTCCAGCCAGCCCAAGCAGGAAAAGGATGTGGCAAAGCATGTGACAGTCGCTGGTCATATGTCACACTCAATAAAGATTATGCTTACCAAAGAAGTAACATAAATCTAGCCCTTATTATAATCTAAACGTATTGACCAAACATTGTAGTGATTAAGTCCAAAATGTCCATAATACTAAGTCTTCAAACGTATTACTAACCTTAGGGGCTATGACAAGGATGCGGTGAAGAGAATTAAAATTCTTGTAAATCAACCCTTATTTTAATTCAAATAGTATATGATGTTCCGGTGAGTGTGCTTCCCACTACCCATAATTAAGCGGCGGGTGGCCGACTGGTTTGGGCATCGGCTTCTCATGCGAGAGGTCCGCGGTTCGAATCCGGTCGGCGCGTACCAATGAGTTTTTTCTGACGAAAAAAATTACGTGCATACCTACACCTGCTGCTTCACCGTTCGGAACCGGTGTAAAACTGTAGGTCCCTTCCCTTGCCCCTTACTAGGTGGTAGGCTCTAATTGTAGCCGACTGGGTTGGTACCACCGTATTGGATGTAAGATGGCCGCATCACAAGCCTCGGTTGTGTTCTCCTCTAGTCCAGTATAGCCAGCAATCCAGGGAAGTCTCCGGTATGGCACATATCTTCTCGGATGTGATATTGGCTGGTCGGAGCATGTGCTTTGGCCCCTCCGACTCAGCCACTCATATCGGATTACATAAAAAAAAAGATATGTCGATAATTTGGAAGGCTACCTTTTTGTCCGCCCTTGCAGCCGGCATGGCGCCTCTGTGAGCGTAGTTTCACGAGGAGTGGTGTTATTGGCCGTATCTGATTGTCCGATTGGACTCCTGGCCACATCCACCGTCTGTATCGATATGCACCACCGTGTATCAAGTAGCGATATTCGCGGTATAGCTCGCTCCATTGCTCGCTGGGCAACTTTCAACCTCTGGACAACAGCGACCACGTTTATTGTATTGCTGATATATTTTAACTACCAATCCTATTGTGAATTCATTGCGATAACCAAATTGTGTACAGTGGGGGCTCAAATTATTAGAGCCACCACACTTAATATCATAGTTATCAATACAAATTTGCCCTTGGGAAAAAAATTCCACCTCCTAAACCTTTGAACCAGAGCTGCGCTTCGTGCGCACGAAGCGCAGCTCTGCTTTGAACCTAAACTATTGCAACTTGGTATTTTTTATTACTGATATATTTGCCATAAACTTATGTTACCAATTTCAACCTATGAACATCGACTTAACTTAGAGACAAAGTAGAATTTTTTTAATTCTGTACACAAATTATTTAAATGATATGAAAATAAATAATCGGTATTTATACATTTGTCTCCAAGTTAAGCCGACTTTCATTGGACTAAGGTGTAAACGTAGGTTTATGGCAAATATATCAGTAATAAAAAATACCAAGTTGCAATAGTTTAGGTTCAAAGGTTTAGGAGGTGGAATTTTTTTCCCAAGGGCAAATTTGTATTGATAACTAAGAAATTAAGTGTGGTGGCTCTAATAATTTGAGCCCCCACTGTATTTAGAAAATTGATAAAACAGCAACTTTCAGATAGCGACGTCTGCAGACATGCCAGAAGAATGTAAGAGGCCACCACCCGCTGTTGTAAGTATACTGTTTCCGAAGTTTATTGTAAGTATACTGTTTCCGAACTTTGTTGTAAGTATACTGAACGCGATTGAACATTCTGCTGGTTTTTTCCTGAAGACAATTTTTATTCGTGACGTTCACGCCGCCATCTTGGTGAAACCGTAATGAACCTAGCTGCACACTATACATAAATGAATATAGCTGCACACTACATGCAAATTTAAAACAAGAATGCACACAAGTGCATTATGGTCATGAACATTCTCCCGCCCTTGAAGTGGTATGCACTTCAACATGTGTATGCTAGTAACAATTAGTAATTTATAAACCAAATATTAAATTTCACAAATTAAATCTTAGTGGACTGTAAACCAAGTAGGTGATGACAATGAATTAGCATGATGGAATACAAATTACAAATATTTTCGTTGTATACATTTTTTAAGAATGTATCAAAGTCGACTCTGCACTCTGTAGTGAGATGATCGGGTCTCAGTACTGCGTGAAGAGGCAAGTAGTCGTATGAACTGTTGCTTGCCGGTGGATGTGCTTCAGGCTTGTGTCCAAACTCAATGTTTTCTCCTGCCATGAACTCTCTGGCGAGCTCTGGGTGCGAAGATTGATTCTTCTCTAGTGACGTGGAAGTCTTGATGGTGCCAGGCAGCGAGTTGTCCAGCGCCGGGCTGTCCTCACGCAAGAGCAACTTCATGTCGTAGCGGCCGGTCGAGTCGCGTGTGGTTGTGTCTTTGAATAGTTGTTCACACTTAATTTGCTCACTTTTGAGAGCCGGCTTGGTCGGTAGCTCCTCCAACTCGCAGACTTGTGCGACTGGTTGATGAAGGTCTTCATTGGTGCACACAGCATGAAGGCTTTTGATGTGGTGGATGCCTTCGATGGCGCGATCCAGCCCAGGACAGAGTTTTGTAGAGTAACTTGACCAGATCCGGACAGCCGACCTGATAGTATCAGCTCGTAGAACACGTCGGCACCCAACAGTATGTCGATCGGGCCCGGCTGGTGAAACGCAGGATCGGCGAGCTGCAAATGTGGAGGCAGGTGCAAGCGCGCAGTGCTGACCACATGTGTGGGCACGTTACGCGTTATCACGTCCAACATAAGGCAGTCGACGGTACGTGCGTACTGTGAAACACGCGAACTGATGCACACGTGAGCTTTTGACTTCACATCAGATTATTGCTGTGCAAGTCCAGACACCACAACGTGGTTAGGTGTACTTTTCAGTCCCAGCTTGTTAATGAGACCACTTGTTATGAAAGAGCTTGTGCTCCCTGAATCTAGTAGACAACGAGCCTTGTGTGATTCGCCCTTGCAGTCTAAGACATTCACGACGGCGGTTGATAACAGTACTGCAGATTGATTGCAATTTGACTTATGACTGTCTACTGTACTTAGTACACTTTCACTAGATGCCACCTGATTGTATGCCATTTCATTCGGGTGCACTGATTGCTTTTTGTCATTAAGGTGAAGGAGGGAGTTGTGTTTTTTGCCACACTCCGTGCACGAACGAGACTTACACTGAATTACGTTGCAGCCTGACTTGAGACAGATATAACAATTATTGCTTGTTTTTATGAACTGAATGCGGTCCGGTGTATCCATTTTTAGGAATTGACGACACTGATATAATCCATGTTTTCCATCGGAGCACAACTGACAAGTTAATTTTGACAAGTACGATTTATTGTTACTTGTGCTGAATGAATTGACCATCTTTGACTTTGACTTGGAAGTGTAATTCCTTATGTCTGATGAATTGTCCAACAGCTCAAATGCTTGGCATCGCTTTTCCAGGAAGCGAAAGAAATGTTGACACTTGAGTTCACTGAGTTGGTTTGACCGGAACAGCTCCCATTCACGGCGATTGTATTTATCAAGTTTCTGCTCCAGGATATACATGAGCAAAACATCCCACTCTTGTACTGGAAGGCTCAGATTCTCCAATGCTTGCAAGTTCTGTTTTGATTGGATGCAGAACTGTTTCAGTGCCTGGGTAGACCCACCGATGGCTGGTTGGTCGACCACAATCTTGAGATGCGAATTTATTATGAATTGCTTGTTTTCATATCTCTCCGCCAGCGCATTCCAAGCAACTTCAAAATTGTCACTTGTTACAGGTATCGAGTCTATTGTTTGTAGTGCTTCTCCTTCCAGCACTGACTTTAGGTAATAAAACCTCTCAACTTGTGACAGAGATGTATTTTCGACTACGCATGACTCGAACATGTCACTGAATGAAGACCATTCTTTGTATTGGCCAGTAAACACATTAAGATTAATCCGAGGCATCTTCAAGTTTGGTTGGTGTTTTGACGTGCTTGGTCCACATGACGTGTTTGATACAACGTCAACAACGCCTTTGCTGAACTTGCGAAATGCCGCTTGAGTTGCGTAAAAGGTATTGTCGAACAATTCTTGAATTTGTTCGCTTTCTTGTTCTGACTCTCCGTCAACAAAGACCGCGGTGAACTGCTCAAGTATTGATGGCAGCCGCGCTTCGCGCACCAGCAGCTGGTCTTTATCGCCCGACACGTTGTCATAATCGGTGACATACTGATGGATGTCTTTTAATTGTTTCAAGAGCTTGTTTCGAAGCTGCAGTGCTTTTCTGTCGATTCCCATTGTTGTTTATTTACCTTTGACTTGACAGGTGATTGATGACTTTGATAGTCTAGATTGGCAGCACGATGCTATGCGCCGCAGTTTGTTTGACAACCTGCGCCGTTCGTCGCTTGTGACGAACTTAACGCCGTTCGCGCTGCTCCACTGATTGCTGGCTGGTTGCGAGCCGCTTGAGACTCTCCCAAAATGGCGATTTTATTGATCCAAAATGTGTCTTGAAGTTACAAAGCTTGATATTCGACTCGAAGTGACCAAACATGAACGCGATTGAACATTCTGCTGGTTTTTTCCTCAAGACAATTTTTATTCGTGACGTTCACGCCGCCATCTTGGTGAAACCGTAATGAACCTAGCTGCATACTATACATAAATGAATATAGCTGCACACTACATGCAAATTTAAAACAAGAATGCACACAAGTGCATTATGGTCATGAACATATACTGTTTCCGAACTTTGGTGTGTGTTATTTATTACCGAACTTTCTTGTAAGTGTAGGTATTGTTTCCCAACTTTGTTATAAGTATACTGTTTCCGACCTTTCTTGTAAGTATAGTAATTCCGAACTTTGTTGTATGTATACCATTGATTTTATAGGGGGAGTCAGATGTACCGTCAGCGATGTTTTAAAGGTAACATGAAATTAGTCTTCAATTATGTCCTAAGATGGCGCCAGGAGTATCGAATTTGAATTAAATAATTATTATATTTTTAAATCTGCTAATTATAGAACGATGCTAAGTGGGAACAGCATAGTTAAATTTAAAGATTATTTTATATTAAGTAGAAATTTCAAAATAGTGTATTTTAAGGTTTTCATAATTTTTCCAATAAATATTTTCATGTTTTGTCAGTCCGTGAGCTTGGCGGATAAAATGTATAATTTCGCCGCTTCTGCATCATAGATGTCAGACCAAAGTTAAGTTGTCCTATTTGTCTATAGATGGCATGCCTATTTCTTATTATATTTTTAGTTGCCAAATACCAAGAGGGTGAGTTTAATGTCTTTGCCAAATACCCACCAACCAAACCTGCGTGCAATTCAAATACGCGCGTGCGGTTAGGATAAAGTGGAGATACCTTCTTTAAAATTATATTTTTTTACCTCACCACCTTTGAAAACGGAAACAAACACGATGGATTAAATATAATAATAATAATAAAAATCGTTAGCCATTTATAAGAAAATCGACCTCAACGAAATAATTTGTATGACAGCTACCCTTATTTTTTTTAATTAAAAAAAACTAAAAAAGGTACCCCTAGATTATCATTTCAAACTACTAAATACGAATTTTGAACGAAATCGGTTGAGCAGTTTAGGCACAAGGTCGCTGGACGGACACACACACACACACACACACACATACATGTTTCTCAAAACCACTTTTTTGGGATCGTTGACAGATATATAGCCCAAATCTGTACTGTGTGGGGCCGGTACTTTAAAAGAATAGCCCCACTGCATCTCTCCCCGTGTATGTCGTAAAAGGCGACTAAGGGATATGACCCCCTTCTTATATTACTAGGTGGTAGGGTTTAACCCGCCCGGGTTGGTACCACCGCACTGAATGAAAGGTCGGTCCAAACGGCTATGTAAATAGTTTGTGTTTTCCGTCCAGTTCAGTGTAGTCGGCACGACCGAAGGGAAGCACTGACGTGGCACCAAGTTCACCCGGTGTTATGGGCTGACATCACGGATGTTGTAGGGGATGTAGCCAACCGTGTCAGTTTCAATAAAAAAAAAAAAAATCAGTCGCATTCTCAACTTCGACATTTTGGACGATCACAATACTTCCTTTCTCCTTACAGTCGCTCGAAAGTAAAAAGCCACCTCCATAGTTTTTAGCCGTTGCGGTAATTTATCGATCGACGCGCGACGTTCGCTTGTTTTGGAACACGCAAATGTTTGCGTGGAGCGTGCAGGCAAGCGATACGGGTTACTGCGCGTGGAAAAAGGATGACACAATATCGATGCGATCTCTTGAGACGGTCGGTTCTGTATTCACGCGATACGCACACTACCATAATCGCGGTGTCTCGTTTTAGTAATAGTTGAAGTATGAACAAAATGTCTTTGAGTATGAAGTCCGGGCACCGAATTAAAAAAAGTTGAGTCCAGGGCTATTTTTTCCATCTACGATGCTGCTGGTGGTGTTATACCAAAGAGATTAAAAGAGGGTGGGTTTAATGTATTTGTGATAAGCTTTACAGAATATATAAGTCAATGATATTTTATATAAAATTGTAAAATTGTAGATTTTACCGACGACGACACGACAACGAATAAAATAAAAAAATAGTAAATCTGATTTAAATGCAAAATTGATAATAAACCATCGCTTCTCTTATATTCTCTATCTTTTTCGGGAGGAAGGAAGGGATTCCTTCCTCGCCCATCTCTCACTCACCTCTCTCCCGGTCTTCTCTCCTCGATCCCGCCTTCCTCCCCTCCTTCCCCTCACCCTTCACGGACCCCCTCTTTGCCACCTTCCCTTTCGCCCATTCCCTCCCTCTCTCCCTACTTCCCTTCCTCCCCTCATGTCGCCCCTCCTTCCCATCACCCTCGCATTCCATTCCTCCCCTACTACCCCTCATCCTGTCCGCAACCCCCTCTTACCCCGCCCCTTCCCCCTTTCAACCTCTCACTCCCTCGATATCCATTCCTCCTCGTTCCCTCTACTACCTCCCTCCCCCACACCTACCCTCATTCACTAACCCTTCCTCCCTCCATACCTCTCCTCCTCTTCTTCTTTTTTTTATGGAAACTGACATGGTTGGATACATCACCTACAACATCCGTGATGTCGGACATGTCGTGCCGGCTATACTGAACTGGACGAAAAAAAACGAAAAAACTATTTACATCAAATCTCTTTGATTTACATAGCCGTTTCGACGTACGTTTTATTCAGTGCGGTGGTACCAACCCTAGTAAGGTAAGAAGGGAAGGGTGCTACAGTTTTACGTGGAATCCGAACCACGGTCAGCCTCAAATGGTCGAGCGGTCACCCATCCAAGTGTTGACCGCGCCCAGGGTTGCCTGCACCACTGAGCTACCCAGGCTGACAAACGTACCTCCCACCCACTCCCCCTTCTTTTCTCTCCCCCTTCCTCTTCCTGACCATTATTCATTATTTCTTACCAAAAGCAGTAACTATTGAGTAATCTGTGCCAAAAGCCTAGATAATAAATTTTCATATCCTTACCTAGAGAAATCATGGATTCCCCATACAAAAACTTTCACCCCTATTTCACCCCTTATTTTTAGGTTTCCGTATCCCTGTACGGAAGCCTATTACTAAGCCTCCGCAGTCTGTCTGTCCGTCCGTCCGTTTGTCTATCCGAGGGCTGTATCTCTTGAACCGTAATAGGAAGCCCGTTGAAATTTTCACAGAATATGTGTTACTATAGCGGATATAACAACAAATAAGCGGAGCTAGGTACAACCCAAGTACAACCAAAGAGTTTGTAAATTCTTTGGACCGGAGTAAAACCGCAAACAGGAAATTACAATCTTACACGTTCAACGCCACATGAAAAATCCAGTATTTCCGTTTGGGCCACGGGGCTCACCGCTCACCGGTGAGCCTTTCCTTACTGAACCATTCAGGGCATGGGGGTCACCGGTGAGCCGCGTGAGAGGGCCTACGTAAACGCTTCCTACAAGCCACAGAGCGCAGCTACAAAGCCAATATGGAAGTGAGCCGCATGGCCTTGTAGTCGAAGCGGACGGCGTGGTTTTCAAATCCAATAGAAACTTGTAGTTTTTTATTAAGTTAATTGTAACGATGCTAGGGCTGCTCTTAACGATAAGGTAGAAAATAATATTTGTATTAATAGAATTAATAAAACCAGAAAATAATAAGAAAATATTCGTCAAAATAAAAATGAACATAAAATTTTCTTCATTGCCAAATAAGAAGACATTATTTATTACGAAAATAATTTATGAAATTGAACAAAACAAAATATTTATGAAATTGAACAATCACAACATTATCACACTTCTTCAAAGGGTTTAACCATAAACAATAAAGAATTATCCGTGAGTCATGTTAAAACAAGGCAAACAAAGGAATGGTTTAGTTGGGCTGCTTTGGCAATAAGTGGATACTTTTTTCGACTTGGTTTTAGCCTGTTTGCTACCCATTATTGGTACGTTCTTTGCATAACATTGGTGACATGTTCTTCTCACTTTTCTGGCCAATCCCTCTTTCCTTTCCAGAGTGTGTTTCATTCTCTTCCGCCTTTCTATATGCATTTCATAGTCGCTATCCTCACTCTCCGACAAAAGAATTCGACAGCATCTTCTTTTCGTTGGTTGAACTACGTCTTCATAGAATCTATTCCGAAACTACGGTTCAGAAGATCTATCTCGATGTTTTCTAACTGCGTTAGCGCTTCTTGTGTTAACTCGAAATCTTCAAAATAATCATTTTTGGCGAGAAAAGCGTAAAACATCCTCAATTGTCGACGCAGCCGGACCGGGATTGATCGCTGCGTCCGCGGCGCGCGCGTAACGGGTGGGCCGCGGCGTGACCCCGCGGCTCCAGCCAACAGAAAAATACAAATCCTTCATAGGAGGCCACACGATCCACCCGTGAGCCTTCTGCTATATCTCGAAAATTAGACGGTAAAAGTCGCAAATTTTTATTTTCCTTACAAATTACCGCATTTTATAAACTTTGTGATGAAAATCTCAAGTTGATGAAAATTACGGATATAATGAGTTTGGCTTGGCCCGAACCGAAAAGTACGCTAGGCCCACCGGTGGGTCGTATGGCGTTCAACGTGTTAATTGTGGGCTGATTTTGAAAATTCTTTTTTTGTTTGGTAGGTCATACTTCAGAGGTGCTCCCATTGAAATTTTATTGAAATTGATTGAGCGGTTTATGAAAAAGCAACAAAATACTATTGGTGTGTGGTTACCTTCAGCAAAACTTTTGTGATGTGGGCTTTTTCAGCAATTTGCAGTTTGACACATGGCGAATAATTCTGTACCACTTCAACCGATTTCGATTATTCGATTTCGATTATTGTTTTTTATGTAATATTGTTTTAAAAATATAAAACCGACTTAAAAAAAATAAACTAGAACTAAAAAGTATTAAATAGGTAGAATAGGTACCTAATATTTTGAAATTTTCTCTGTCATTGTATTGAAATACATGAATCGATATTGTCATTCATATTCGGACCCTTGTTTCATGAATATTCTAAATTTGAAATCTTTTCCGACCGGCCAGATGCGTTTAATATATTATAATACGAGTACGAGTACCATCGAGCTGGTCTGATGATGGAGACGGAAGGTGGCCATAGGAACTCCTAAACTACACATGATAAACCCATCGTGTTTGGGCTCGTTGAATTTGTCATCACGAGCAATTTACTTTAGACCTAGGAGATTCTCAATTCGACGGTATGTTTTCTTTTTTTGGATGTTTGTTACGCGATTACTCCGTCAATTATTGTGGGCCGATTTTGAAAATTCTTTTTTTTTGTTTGAAAGGGGATAACCATGACGTGGTTCCATTTTAATTTGGTCGAGATCAGATTGGAAAGCGAGGCGGAATCGCGAGGCCGAAGGTCGAGCGATTCCGCCGAGTACATTAATAGCAAAAAATTCAAAAAAAAACTGTGAAATAAAAAACTATTTAAAAAAATATATAAAAACCGCCTTCAAAAATGTATGAAATAAAAAAAATCGAACCCTAGAGTTGAAGGCGGTGCTAAAGCAAGCAAAAATGATACATGAAAGAAAACATGCGTGGATGATATCCTTTGTGATTTGTGTAGCCTTCTTTAGCACCGCCTTCAACTCTAGGGTTCGATTTTTTTAATTTCATAAATTTTTTAAGGCAGTTTTCATATTTTTTTTTACATACAATGCTGACATTATTAGAATGAAGAGTGACGAGTATTTGTTTAACTGTTCAACTAAATAAATACGTTCTATCCACAGAGCACGGAATACCGCGCGCGCGCGCGCGGGGGTATTCCGTGCTCTGTGTGGATCTATCTATTAAAAGCGCACAAACAGGAAATTACAATCATAATAATATTTTGTTCCGTATACCAAATAATTTTCAAAACATTTTTTTATTTTATTTAATTTGATTATGACAATTAAACTAACACTTCTTGTGTTAGTTTAATTGTAAATTGTCATAATTTTATTATTCAAATATAATTAAAAATTTTGGAATTTACATAAATAATGTTCTTTATAAATATAAATGAAAGCGCCATCTTTTGTCTAGTAGCAGTAATTCTACAGCCTAGTGACAATTAAAGGTACCTAGATACATGTTGTATTTCAACTAGATAGCGCCCTTAGTATAGAAGTATTAACAAACATTAACGCCACCTGTTTGTTTTACGACAACATCAAGAAAAATTATTAACGCCCTCTGTTGGTTTTACGATTTACAACGTTACCAAATTTGTTATATGGAGTGGTCTATCTGTCCCGACAGGGTTATAAAATCAATGATGTATACCTACTGTTTGCCAAGTTTGTTAAAAGTATTAATTAATGAAATCGGCTTACCGGTGCGATATGGCGAGCGCATCGCTGCAGCTCTTCAGCAGTGACGTTCTGGCTGCCGGAGGAGCTAGCACGTCCTCTTGAGAACGGGTCCCATAGAGGACTTGAAACGTCGAGCTGCAGCGATGCGCTCGCCATAATCGCACCGGTAAGCCGATTTCATTAATTATTATGAGTGACGGTGCGGGACTAAAAACTAATTTTATTATAAGTATACTGTTTCCGAACTTTGTTGTAAGTATACTGGTTGCCAACGTGGTTATATATCAGTATACTGTTCCCGAACTTTGTTGAAGTAGGTATACTGTTTCCCAGCTTTGTTGAGTATAATGCTACCCAAATTCGTTATAAGTATACTGTTTCTTAGCAACCCTGGGGGCGGTCAGTATTAGATGGGTGACCGCTCGACCGTTGGAGGCTGACCGTGGTTCGGATTGCACGTTAAACTGTAGGCCTCCCTCCCTTCTTACCTTACTAGGTGGTAGGGTTTATCCCGCCCGGGTTGATACCACCGCACTGAACGAAACTTCGGTCGAAACGGCTATGTAAATAGTTCGTGTTTTCCATCCAGTTCAGTGTAGCCAACATGAAATAAAGGGAAGCACCGACATGGCACCTAGTTCACACGGTGTTATGGGCTGACATCACGGATGTTGTAGGTAAATATACCTTAATACTAGTTCAATTTGGCGTACCATGGTTGGTAGTCCCGGCCATTTTATTCAACGTTTCGAACTGGTGCGCGCAGTCCATCATCAGGGCGAGGCGAGGGCCCTGCCTGCCAAGTGCGAGCGGCTGCGAAAATTGTGAAAAAAGCTGAGGGTAGGTAGCAAATCGGCTTGCTTGGGCTGCGTACCCGCAGCTGTTTTCACCGCAGCCAGGCGCTCGTCCTGATGATGGACTGCCCGAAAGTCGAGCAAAATGACCGCGACTATAACCCAATTTTGTCAGCTGTCAAAGTCGTTAGGTTGGCAGGACTGAATTCATCCCATACTTACTTCCTCACCTCTCCGCCGACGCCTATCAGTACACGCCCTTGCTGTGTGTGTGTGTGTGTGTGTGTGTACTGATAGGCGTCGGCGGAGAGGTGAGTAAGTAAACGGGGGGTAAATTCAGTCCTGCCAACGACCAACCTAACGACTTTGACAGCTCGAAGTGCACAGTTAAAAAAATTGGGTTATACCACAGAGCATCGAATACCGCGCGCGCCTCCTAGAGGCGAAAGTAATAATAATATTTGAAACCCAATAACCGTACGCAGAGCTGCTAGCGCTTCGTATGTGTGTGTATGTTAGTATCGACACTACACACAAATAGGAGGAAGCAAGGCACACGCACAAAACAAATGCACACGCGCAACACACGTATTTAAGTCATAGGCCACGCCCACAGGCTTCAACGGCGTTGTAGGGAAATCGCGCTCAGGGCGTCTCTAGGAGGGGCGCGCGCGGTATTCGATGCTCTGTGGGTTATACCAACCATGGTTAAAGCCATATATTTTACCTAGTAAAACCATTTAGAATTATTTCAACAGTTTACTGTATTACTGCATATATAAGGTGCTTCGTTATTCATGTCAATAACTTCGGGACCACATACCCACATACGTATGTAACCCACATACGCACTCAAACAAACACTTTACGTAAGAAAAAAACATATGTTTATAGAATAATTTTTTCTCCTAACAAAATAATAAAATCAAATAAGTAGCTGTAAAAACCAATAATAGTGACCTTGTGACTTACTTACAACAAACAGCTGTTCTGCGTTTGAACATAGTACGGTCATTGACCCCGTACAATGCAAGTTACCTACTGTTACACATAGGTTAATGTTTAGGTAGCAAACATGTTTTGTTCAGTTTCTCGAAAAGTAATGCTAAAAAGATTTAAGTAATTAATAAATATATTTTTTTTTGCGTAACGTGTTTATTTGAGTGTGTATTTAACCCTCCCGAAACATTTGACATGAATAACGAAGCACCTTATATGTATACTGATTCAACCATAGTTGAACGTCATAAATGAGCAGCAATCCAGGGAACTCTCCGGTATGGCACCTACCTTCTCGGAGGTGATATTGGTTAGTCAAAGCATGTGCTTTGGCCCCTCTGACTTAGCCACCCATACCGGAAAACATAAAAAAAATGAATGTTGACGATGATGGTGCGAATGACAGGATAACCCGATGGACTGCTGCGTCGCGCCGCAGATGTTCACGGACAACGACCTCGAGGAGTGCGGCTTCACGAAGGCCCACCAGGGCCCCTATCCCCCCGGAGGCAGGCGAGCGGGAGGCAGGCCTCCCGGAGCGGGAGGCCCGCCTGCTGGCCCGCCGCCCCCCGGACCACCGCCGGTTTGTTACTTTTTGATATATCTTTGGGGCTATCTATAGGGCTTTTGAGAACCCATTGGTTCTCAAAATGGTTTCTTTGTCGCACCGCTTAGGGTGTGGAACTGTCTCCCGGCGAGTGTGTTTCCCGAATCCTTTAACCTGGGTGTCTTCAAACGTCGTATCAACGGGCTAGACAGCCTAGCAACAGTCCGCAAATCTGCTGGCATGGCGCCTCACTGAGCGTGGTTTCGCAAGGAGAGGGGTTTTTGGCTCTGTCGACTGTACCATTGGTCTCTTGACAAAGCCACCCATGTTGATTTACATAAAAAAAAAATATCAAACCTTAAAAAAGTTAAGCACTGATATAGCATACCTATTTCTCAGCGTCGGTAGCTCGGTGGTGCAATGGATCGACGTGCGATCGTGAACATTCAGCACACCCGGGTGCGGTCAGAACTTGGATGGGTGACCGTTCTATCGTTGAGGCTGACCGTAATTCGTGTTTTCCGTCCAGTGCAGTGTAGCCGGTACGACAGAAGGGCAACAATGATATGGCACCTAGTTAACCAAGGGGTTCTGGGCTTATATCACGGGTGTAGTGATGATGAAGCCAACCATACCAGGTTCCATAAAAAAACTTGTTCCAACAGGAATAAAGGGCTGATCTCGTCTGCTAAAATTTGTGGATTCGATTCTGGTTGTTGAGCACCACTTTTCGAGTATTAAATGTATTTTCCTGTCATTTGCCAAGTGGCGGGTGGCCGTCACGGTCTTGACATAGACTTTGAACTCAGCGTCCGAGGTTCGAATACGGCCGACATGGACCAATGAGTTTTTTTCTGCAGAAAAATGTAAGTGCATACCTCCTGCTGGTACACCGTTCGGAAACGGTTTAAAACTGTAGTTAGTCGATATAGTACCAATGCGGACATGATTGCCGCGTTCATTCCGTCATTCCTTCCGCCAAGAACTATAATAACTCCTTTTGTTCACATAATTTCAATATAACGCCAATTCTTATGAATTCCGCATCCTCATATTTGTGGTCCATACACAGGAATGGAGGCGATCGTCCGAAGCTAAGCAAAACAACACTGGCAAAGAAGAAGTTACCAAAGTCAAACGGCGAATGAAGATGGTACTAGAATTATGTAGAAGTAGAATATGTAGAATTATATAGAAGTTGAAAAGGGTATTATAATTATGTGGAAGTAGAAAAGGGTATTAGAATTATGTAGAATTACATGTAGTCTAAATCGATTGTATTAGAATTATGTAGAAGTAGAATTATGTTATTACAATTATATAGAAGTTGAAAAGGGTATACTAGAATTATGTGGAAGTAGAAAAAGGTTTTAGAATTATATAAGGTGTTTCGTTAGTCATGTCATTAACTTCGGGAGGGTTACATACACACTCAAATAAACACTTTACGTAAGAAAAAACATATGTTTATAGGAGCATTTTTTCCCCTAACAAAAATATAAAATCAAATAAGTAGCTGTAAAAACCAATCATAGTGACCTTGTGACTTACATACAACAAACAGCTGTTCTGCGTTTGAACATAGTACGGTCATTGACCCCGTACAATGCAAGTTACGTACTGTTACACACAGGTTAATGTTTAGGTAGCAAACATGTTTTGTAAATTTCTCGAAAAGTAATGCAAAAAAATTGGTTGTCTGTAAAGTCGGTTTACGGACGATAGTTTTACGTGATAATGATAACGCCATACAACCCATGTTTCATGAATATTCTAAATTTGAAATATTTTCCGACCGGCCAGATATTATGGTACGAGTAACCTCGTTTTAATTTCTGCGGCCCTGGTACTTTTACAAGCCGACGTTTGGGCCGATTGTGCCTCTCTATCGCTTGTTACGCGCTCTCGCTTGCACACACAGGCTCAGATGGAACGTGACGTGATATTCGTGCGTGCAGCTGGTGTTCATCAATTTATAAGACGTTATCACGTCAAATCATATAATTTTTTTTTTGCGTAACGTGTTTATTTGAGTGTGTATGTAACCCTCCCGAAATTAATGACATGACTAACGAAACACCTTATTTATAAGTAGAAGAGGGTATTATTAACGTAGAAAGTTAAATTGATGTAGTCTACATTTCCATTTTCATTCCATTTGTCCGCTACGGTTGAACCAGTTAAGATTTGGCTTAGTCAGATTATCCATTAGATATAACTAGTCATACATAACTTACTCTCGCGAAACACCCCTTTGTTGTCGAAGGAACAGTTCTTCGAACGGCACGATTCTCTATAATCTAAAATCGTTCTTGTGTCGCACAGCGAGGGTGTGGAATGGGCTTCCATTGATCGTTTTTTCCTACTGCTACAATCCACTGATCATCAAATCGCGGATAAATAGTCTGTCCCCAGCGACTTTGGTCCGCCTAAAAGCTGGACTGGAACCCTCTCAGGGTGAACTGACTGTACCTGAGGCTCCGATCTCGGGCACAGCCACCCACTTGGGTGAATAAAAAATATGTCATCTCTTTCTCTTCTGATTTCTGTCCGTCTTCTCGCATAAAACCACTTAATAAATGTCAATCAGTTTTTTTTACTTTTCTTAGAGTTTACGTAGTCTTTTCTACGCAGTTTAAAATGCAATATCCATCTATATTTCTTCTGATTTTGGTTTGTCTCCCGCGTAAAACCACTTAATCAATTTCAATCTGCTTTTTTGTACTTTCTAGCTTGCTTCTTCTTAGAGTTTTTTTCCTGAGGTAGTCTTTTCTACGCAGTTTAAAATGCAATATCTATCTCTATTTCTTCTAATTTCTGTTTGTCTACCCGCGTAAAACCAATTAATAAATTTCAATTAGCTTGCTTGTGCTTTGTAGCTTGCTTCTTCTTAGAGTTTATCCCTAAGGCAGTTTTATCTACGCACTGTAAAACGCAATATCCATATCTATTTCTTCTGATTTCTGCTTGTTTTCCCGCGTAAAACCACTTAATCAATTTCAATTAACTTGTTTGTGCTTTGTAGCTTACTTCTTCTAGAGGTTATCCCTTTGGGTGTTTATTTTTTACTAAGTATTGTAAAATGAAATATCCATCTCCATTTCTTCTGATTTCTGCCCGTTTTAAACCACTTAATCAATTTCAATCAGCTTTTTTGTATTTTCTAGTTTGCTCCTAGTTAGGTTAGTTAGGTTAGTTAACAAGGGACGTTTTTTCTTCGGAGTGTAAAATGCAGAGTGTCCCTAGTGCCTCTCAACCAACACCCTTCCGGCCCTTCCGTGCTCCGCGGCTGTCGAACAGTCGAGCTCACGCGAGTGTGCGACGGCATAACTGCCTCTCCGATTTGTTCTTTCCTCTACGCCTCATAATTACAACCTTTTAAAAATAATGGCACGAAAACTTACAATAAAACGTTGCACTGCGGGTTGTAATAATCCCCCTAAATCATTCTGCGTTGACCTCTCCAACATCCGAGGTCTTCGCTCAAACTTGGTTGCCGTCTCCCATCACCTGGAGTCGGCAAGACCACATTTATTGTTCTTGACGGAGACTCAGATCTGCCAGCCAGCAGATTCCACTGATCTCAGTGTTCCGGGCTATACACTATTTGAACACTTTATGCCCAAAAGTGGTGTCTGCCTTTATGGTCGATCCGATGTCTCCGTCAAGAGATTATGCCATGTCGAGGACTCCCGTTTCCCAGTAATATGGGTCCGCGTGAATCTTCCCCACGTGGTGAGAATCTATGCGGGCCTGTATCGCTCGCCTAACCTTGGTGTCAACGAGACTGTTGCATTCTTCGAGCACCTCAGCAGAGTGACAGACAAACTGCTTTGTGAGCTTCCTACGGCTGAAATTGTGATGGTGGGCGACTTCAACGTCAAACAAAAGGAATGGCTTGTGTCCACCGTCACCGATCACTCCGGCCGGGAAGCTTACAACTTGGCCATAGCCCACGGATTGTCGCAGATGGTATCGGGGTTTACACGCATACCTGACAATCCTGCGCACAAGCCTAGCTTGCTGGACCTTGTGCTGACTTCCGAACCTACAGGAACAGGGTTAGTGTCAAAGCTCCCCTCGGGAGCTCTGATCACTGCCTAGTGTCCTGTACAGTGCCGACTGTGTACTACGCGAAAACACGCGAGCCCAGCACTCGCACAGTCTGGCACTACAAGTCAGCACAATGGGAAAAATTCCGATCCTTTTTAGGAAGTTTCCCTTGGAAGGAGGTCTGCTTTGCCTCTTCGGATCCATCAACGTACGCTGAGTCTATTACCAAACTGGTGCAACAGGGTATGGAGTACTTTATTCCATCTTCTGTTGTGCCAGTTGGCGGTAGTCACAAGCCTTGGTTCAACCGCCTATGCCGCAAAGCTGTAGAGGCCAAGAACCAAGCCTACAGGCAGTGGCTGTCCGCACGCACCGCTGAGGCAAGGCGCGCACTTAACGCCTCCTCCAGGTCTTGTAAGCGAACACTCAACGTGGCCAAGTTCAAACACGATCATAGAATTGGCGAGAGACTAGTGCGATGTCCGACCGGCAGCCGCGCATTCTGGGCTCTCGCCAACTCTATCGGACGGAACTTTTGTCGCTCTGCCACACCACCCCTGGAACGGTCTGACGGATCAGTGATCACTCGCTATCCTCGCGAAGGAAAAGGCGAACATTTTTGCTCGTCTTTTCGCGTCTAACTCAACGATGGATGACCAGGGTGCAACTCTTCCCTCGATACCACACTGTGGGATCTCGATGATGGAGCCGAAGTTGCACCAGACAGGTATTCAAATGTTTGAGAACGTTGGACACTTCGAAGAGTAGTGGTCCAGATGGCATTCCAGGCATTGTGCTCAAAATGTGTGCCCCCGAGTTGACACCAATAATCTCACGTCTTTTTCGCCTCTCCTTCGCCAGTGGCACTGTACCTTCTTGCTGGAAGAGAGCCTCGGTCCAACCGGTCCCAAAAAATGGCGACCCAGCGAACCCCTCCAACTATCGGCCCATTGCGATAACTTCGCTTTTATGCAAAGTTATGGAGCGCCTCATCAACTCCCAGCTCCTAACGTACTTAGAATTAAATAAACTCCTGGATGACAAACAGTACGGTTTCCGTAAAGCACGGTCCACAGGAGATCTTCCAACGTACGTTACGCACATATGGGCCGAAAGACTGGACAACTTCGGGGAGTCGCTGGCAGTCGCATTGGATATTTCCAAAGCCTTTGACCGCGTTTGGCACCGGGGCCTTCTATGCAAGCTTCCATCTTATGGCATCCCTCCAAAGCTCTGCGCCTGGATTGCCAGCTTTCTGACGGGTCGCTCCCTCTTCGTCTCGATTGATGGTACGAAGTCGGACGACTTTCCAATTAACGCTGGTGTTTCGCAAGGCCCTGTGCTGTCACCTACGTTATTTTTAATCTTCATTAACGATTTACTGTCCCTGGGCATGATTCACAGTTACGCAGATGACAGCACAGCACATGCAGGTTATGTCAAGGACTGGAAGAGCAGAGATGCACAGCCCAGCAAGGCGCAACGTTCTGTTGTTGACTCAGTCACTGAGTCTGTTCTACAGGTACTATCATGGACGCTGCTCGGAGGAACTTGCTTCCCTTATTCCTTGCCATCCAACCTATCTTCGCAGCACTCGTCGCAGAGAAACTGAACACCCTTTTGTTGTTGACATTGGGCTTTTGAGAACCCATCGGTTCTCAAAATCGTTTCTCTGTCGCACCGCTATGGTGTGGAACTATCTCCCGGCGAGTGTGTTTCCCGAATCCTTTAACCTGGGTGTCTTCAAACGTCGTATCAACGGGCTAGACAGCCTAGCAACAGTCCGCAAATCTGCTGGCATGGCGCCTCACTGAGCGTGGTTTCGCGAGGAGAGGGGTTTTTGGCTCTGTCGACTGTACCTTTGGTCTCTCGACACAGCCACCCATGTTGGTTTACATAAAAAAAAAAGGCACGCAGTTCTTTGTGACGTGGTATCGCGTGCTATATGCGCAGAAGGAAATGGCAACGGAATCCTCTTTGTGTCCAATATACAAGGTGTAAAAACAGCGAGTACATTAAATTTAGGAAATGATTATTGGGATCAAGAGTAACAAAAAAGTCAATTAACTTTTTTCTGAATTCCCTTTAAATAAAAAGTTACAGTTTTCATACAAACTAATTGATTTATTTAGTGTAAAAAGGATCTAATGTCTGCACAAACGTGGGAATGAAAGGCGCGCGGTGAGTGAGCGAGCAGGGACGAGTGCGCGGACCGAGGAGATGCGCGGCGGCGGGGCGTGGCGTGAGTTTTTCGATAAAACTCCCGTTCCCGCGCCAGCACCCTCTCCCCGCACGCGTCAAATTACACTAGACGAAAACATAAATTTCAAAAATTAATGTCTCCAAAACTAGACACTTTACAAAAAAACTTCACTTACTTTTTTGTCTTGTAAAAGCACGAGGATGGCGCTGGCGAAATTAATGTACTGGCCGTTACAACACCCTGTATTTCTGATCCGCCATCGGTAGTACGAAAATTTGACATGAATGGTTCTATATGCGCAGTGCGACAGGGAGAAGTGTCTCCTTAAGAAGTACAGCATGCTCAAGGACGACGGAAGTGTGGACACCGAGGCCGCCAAGATATTCTTAGACAAGCAGAAGGCCGAATCCGAGGAGTTCGGGGCGGCCTTAGACAAGGCCAAGAAGGAGTGCCTGTCTCAGAATAACCTCGCCGAGTTCGGCCCTCCATTCATATGCGAGCCTGTCAAGCTCTTGATGTGTGTGTCTACTACAATTTTCGCGGTAGGTATTACTTTTTTTTGGGCAAACCTGTTTTTAGGTTTCCGTATCCCAGACGGAAGCCTTTTACTAAGACTCCGTCGTCCGTCCGTCCGTCCGTCCGTCCGTCCGAGGGCTGTATCTCTTGAACCGTAATAGATAGCCCGTTAAAACTTTCACAGAATATGCGTTACTATGGCGGATGAAACAATAAATAAGACAAATAAGAAAAAGTTACAAATTAAGGGGGGCCCCCATACAAGAAACGTTTCATTAAAATAGATTAGTCACACTATTAAATAACACATGGCGGCAACGGCTTTTAAACATTGCATTTTGAAAGACAAAAGATATGCAGATAATAGCGAATACATATTCTTGAATATTTACTCTTTCGAAATTTAAAAAGACAATTTCATTTGTTTTTTTATTTTTTCATGACAGTTTTTACATTGATGTATTTGATTTTCAAATATGACATCTTTGTTTATGTTGCATCTGTGGACATAATTGTTACCACGGTTCTGATTGTTTCCAGGGTAACGGTTATTTCCTTGGTTACGATTTTTGTACATAGGCGGATAGATACGGAAACCTTCGTGCGCGAGTAAACTCGCACTTAACAGATTGTTTGTATAGTTGGGTTCAGTTCTCTGCCAACCGTTGGACCAGACAGAGCGCTCATCGCTCGCTCGAACATAGCGCGGAGACGACCGTGAGAAAAGCCGTAAATTTTTCGAATGTTTTTGTAAGCTTACTGACTACACATCGCGCCTCCCGCCGAAATACTGGTATAATGCTCGAAGGAACCTGCATCCCTTATTCCTTGCCATCCAATCTATCTCCGCTGCGCTTGTCGCAGAGAAACTAAATACCCATTTGTTATTGACATTGGGATTTTGGGAACCCATCGGTTCTCAAAATCGTTTCTTTGTCGCACCGCCGCTGGGGTGTGAAACTATTTTCCGGCGAGTGCGTTTACCGAATCATTTAACATGGGTGTCGCCGAACATCGTGTTAATAGGCTTGACAGCCAATCCACAATTGTGTAGCCTCCTGAAAAATATCGAAATATATTTAAAATAACTGTATGATTTCAGGAATGTCCATCGTTCGCGAATGAAGAAAAATGCAGAGATCTGATACAGTACATAAAAAAATGCAAGCCGTTTATACACCACTAACTATTATATACCTTATACGTACTACACAAGTGGATAAATAAATGAATAATCATGGAAACAAGAGCATTGTGAATAATAATTCCTATCAAAATTATATAATAAAAATCTATCAATGCTTTACCTGCTTAAACATTACCACAAACTATTCTTGTTCGCCTGCAAATACTTCTCCCACATCCCAAAGGTTAGTTAGAATAGAATGCCTCACGGCATTAAGCTCACCTATTGTGCCTAATTTGTATAAATTGGTGTTCAATAAAGAATATATACATACATGCAGGCATATTATTTAATGGTTCTGTTTGATTTTGTTTATTCCCTCAAATTCACTAAATGTAAAAGCTTTCCTTCCCTTAAAAAGTCAAAATCATTTCCCTTTAGTTACTAGAGGCGTCGGGGGAGCGCTAAGTAAATAACTGCGCAGCTATGAGCTTTTATATTTTCATCCATCCGTTTCGGAGTTACGATGCCATACAGACAGACAGACAGAGGAGTCAAACTTATAAAATCTCTCCGTTTGTGTCGGGGGTTAATAAAACAGGCATTGCAGACCGTGGTTCGGATTCCATGTTAAAATGTAGGTCCCTTCCCTTCTTAGCCTGTAGCCTGTGGTGTAGCCGACATGAAATGAAGGGAAGCACTGACATGGCACCTAGTTCACCCGGTGTTATGGGCTGACATCACGGAGTTAGTAGGTGAGGTAACCAACGGTGTCAGTTTCCATAAAAAAAAATTGCCAATCGCCAATGAACAGCGATCGGATGCCGTCTTCCCTTAGCCAGCCACCCCGCGGTGTTTCTGCTCGCTGACAATCACCGTCGAATCAATTTATATAAACGTTCAGAGTTGAACAGTGGACACACATATTTGTCCCATCGTATATTGATACGGGACACAGGATAGGCTAAATAATTTTGTTCCGATTACGCTAAGATGTGGCTCTCATACAAGCCGAATTGTTCCGCGAGCCGAAATAAAGGTACAGTAGCGGGCTTACTTGCTTTCTTGTTTTAAATACGAATTTCACGCGAGCAAAGCCGCGGGCAAAAGCTAGTGGTTAAATAAGCGTGCACTAAGTTTCATAGAAAGGAACATACATACATACCACAGAGCATGAAAGAAATGCGCGCGCCCGCCGCTACTAGAGGCGCCGTGAGCGCGATTTCTCTACAAGGCCGTTGAAGCCTGTGGGCGTGGCCTATGACTTACATAAGTGTGTTGTGCGTGTGCATTTGGTTTGTGCGTGTGCCTAACTTGCTCCTCTTTGTGTGTAGTGTCGATACTAGCACACACACACACACACATACGAAGCGCTAGCAGCTCAGCGTACGGTTATTGGGTTTCAAATATCATCGCTTAGGGCGCCTCTAGTAGGGGGCGCGGGCGGTAGGTATTTGATGCTCTGTGATACATACATACTTACATACAGAAAAGATTTCTAAAAATCGTCAATTCAGTTTGAGTATCATACATAGAGTCTATAAACACGTATCTCACAAAAATAAAACAAAGTAGGTAACTTACTCCATGACGATCGCTTACAGATTTATTGTTAGTATTGATGTATATTATAATTTATATATAACACATGTTGGAAACATTTTATATGTACATATGTACACAAACATACACACCACACGCTGTATCCCGGCAATCGGGGTGAGCAGAGTAATCGGTTTTGTGCATTTACTTTTGGTAAATCACAAACAACACTGACAACCACGCTTAGCAAAGTATTCGGACAAGATAACTATCAAGCAGACAGTAAGCGTTATACGCACCTGCTGCATGACACGGTGGAAGAACCGCGCCAAGTTGAGAGGCGGCTGACCTGTCGACGTTTAGCACGGCACCTTGTCCTTATATCTTATATTATACATTATATATTATGTATAGAGCAAACATATTTGGTCTTACAAATAAATTCAAAATCATAATGGTTCTGTTCGCCAGCTAGCCGACCTATCTATCTCCACGTCGAACAGTGCCAGTGGCCACAAGAGGAAACTTACATTCGCGTTGGAAACTCGCTTTATCATGGCTCTAAATAATTTCAGCTGTTTCTGATAGATGGCGCTTCTCATATTTCGTACATTTTCAAGCCGCGGTGAGCCCAGCGTGTAGGCATAGTAAATGGAGACTGTTTATTAAACTGTTTAAACTATGGTGTAGGGAGGGATGAAATCCCAGTGCGCGTGGTGTGGAGGTGGAAATGCGACGGCTCCTTCAAGCACTCCCCATGGAATAAACGTTAACACACACTTAGAGAGCCTACATCCTTACGGATTGACAGTGGTTCTAGATCACGGGACACTTCGGGGTCACCCACTAGTCGCACGGCTCGAAGCTGGATTGAGTCCAGAGGCGCAAGCTGGTAATTGGCAGAGTCATCCCACAGGTACGAGCAGTACTCCAAGCAGGACCTGATCTGCGATTTATACAAAGGCAGCTTTTGGTCTGGCTTGACTCTCGCACTCAGCTCTTTGGCCTTGCCCTCTATATTGCGACGAAAGTTTAGGTCGTGCGTTGAACTCAACCAAATTACTACGATCCCATTCGGATGGGCAAGTAGGTATGTACGTTTATTTATTTGTATAGTATATTCTATATATTATTTAGGAAAGTATTAACGCACGTATTTATTTAACTAGCATGCACTATTAATAATAATAATTATTTATTAGGTACTTATGTATTGTTCTTATTAATATTATATCTTCAATTTTCACGCTCAACTCTTTGCTACTACCTGCTTACATTCCACTATATTAATCAAATCTCAAACATCCAAAGGTTGACCGTAAGAAATCTCTGTAATGGATAAGTCCGCCTTTGCACCTTATTTAAATTTTCTATGTACTATTACTATTATTATTGGAGCAATAAAGCATTTTCTATCTATCTATCTAACTAAATAGACCGCATAGCGTTTGTTCGAGTTCAGACACAAGACTTCGCCTCTTCTCATCCACGACATCCCGACTGACCGAAGGGTGACTGGTGTAGGATTCGTGTGCCGTACTGTCGTCCGCATAACAATGTATGTTGCCGAGTGGCAGCATGTCATTGATATGCAGAAGAAACAGTGTGGGTGACAGCACAGACCCCTGCGGTACGCCGGCATTCACTGACCAGGCGTCCGACGAGCAACCGTCCACTAGGACCTGATTGCTACGCCCATGTAATAATTCTGCGACCCAATCATGAGGCCAGAAGGATGTCCGGCGACGTGCCGGCAATTTGCCAAGAGCGACTTGTGCCAAACCCGGTCAAATTCCTCGGCATTTTCAAGAATTTTCAAGGTCAATTTCCAAGGATTCACCATGACCTTCAAGCGATTCCCCCAAAAGTTAGTGACGTACGCTAGGAGATCACCAGCAGATCGTTATGGGCGGAAGCCGTATTGCCGATCGCCGATGAGATCATTCGTCTCCAGACACTTCATCTGCTGCGCATTGATAAAGCGCTTCATCGCCTACCTACAGCACCAGGTGTCTAGGTGGTCACGTAATTTTTAGGGTTCCGTATCCGGTACGGGACCCTATTACTAAGCCTACGCCGTCTGTCTGTCCGTCCGTCCGTCTGTCTGTCTGTCCGAGGGCTGTATCTATTGAACCGTAATAGGTAGCCCGTTGAAATTTTCACAGAATATGTGTTATTATGGCCGATATAACCACAAGTAAGAAAAATAAGAAAAAGTAAAAAATTCACGGGGTTCCCATCTACCGAATAGATTATGAAACATTTAAACTAATCATGAAATTTAACTAATATGAAGCATTTCATAACACGGCATAGATGGCGTGAATGGCGCTAACCATGACATGGCGATACGGAACCCTCGGTGCGCGAGTTCGACTGGAACTTGGCCGGTTTTTTCTTCAAAAAAGACTCATTGGTGCATGTCGGCCGGATTCGAACCTAAAGCTGAGACCGTGCCGACCAACCGCCGCTCTTACATGTATGCTAAAATATTGTTTTGTGTGAAATATGTATTTTTTTATGTATTGTTCTTATTAATATTTTATCTTCAATTCTCACGCTCAACTCTTTGCTACTACCTACTTACATTCCACTATATTAATCAAATCTAAAACATCCAAAGGTTGACCGTAAGAAATCTCTGTAATGGATAAGTCCGCCTGACACTGACACGGTTGTCTACATCACCTACAACATCCGTGGTGTCAGCCCATAATACCGGGTGAACTAGGTGCCATGTCAGTGCTTCCCTTCATTTCATGCCGGCTACACTGAACTGGACGGAAAACACGAACTATTTGTGCGGTGGTACCAAACCGCCCGCGATAAATCGTACCACCTAATAAGGTAAGAAGGGAGGGACCTACAGTTTAACGTGTAATCCGAACCACGGTCAGCCTCCAACGGTCGAGCGGTCACCCATCCAAGTACCACAGATTACTAACAAGTACGGTCAGTACTTGGATGGGCGCTCAGTGTTGCTTAACAGCAGTCGACTGACCGCACCACTGAGCTACCGAGGCTGACGAATTTCCTTATCCCTTAGTCGACTTTTACGACATGCGACGGGGTATTGTTAACTTTGAGTGTTTTTATGACCAAATAAACAAGTTAAACGGAATATTCATTCCCTTACTTCCACAACCCAACGTCCACTACCGATTTATACAACTTGTTTATTCCGAAACTGAAAAAAAATATAAGATCATAAGCATTACATTACAAATTAATAATTGTCACACGCGCGGCTGGACACACTGAGTGATGTGTGGTTAGAGGTAATCGTGCGTTCGGCTATTTCACACCCACTAATGAGTCAAATCGTCGGAAACCAGGACGTTTTTACGTCAAATTGACCTTCACAAAGGTGACAGCAAGGAGACTTAGAGGTCGTTGTTTGTTTTCATCCCTTTACAACTAAATTACTCGTCTTTCGTTGATATGAATAATATTTTTAATATCTGAAACTAGAAAAAAAAATCAATTTAAAAACCCCTGACGCTTTAGCCTAAAGAAGCCTTTAAAAAGTGCAAAATAAGTTGGTCTACTCGTATTTCAATCGAATTATAAGCATCTGCAATTCCTTGAATCCAATAAACACTTAGTAAGTTTTTTTATATCACCCAGTATGGCTGGCTGTGTCATAGAGGCCAGAGCGCATGCATCAACCGGTCAATATCGCCCAGGAGAAGGTGCAATATCTATTCAATACTTCCCAATATATTATACTTGGATTGCTTGCGATACTGGACCAGAAGGAGAACACACCCGAGGCTGCTATGCGGCTATCTAAATATAATAATATAATCATAATCTTAAAAAAAAATTAAAAAAAAAAAAAAAAGTCCACCACTTAGTAAGAGACGTCCGTTAAGGGGGGGTACTAGGCAAAACATCACATCATATTATCCTAACTATAGCCATATTTCCATAGATATAACTATAATTTATATGCTTATAGTTAGGTAAAGATTCAAGGTATAATGTGTAATAGATTATTGTAATATAATCTTGTAAATTCTCTGAAAAATAAGTGAGTGAAAAGTGGTAAAAACGTTCGAAAATGCATTTGCTACCCTCGTTACAAATACGTCCATACAAAAAGCGCTTGCGCACGGCAACGGCCCAAAATTTAGAATGTTCAAAGATAGTTCAGTGAAAAACCATTTATTCTGTAAGCGTTTGAATTTATTTAGATGATTCTTAGTCTTATTGACTCTAAGCTCAATGAAGCATTTTTCGTATTAGATGCATTTGTAAATAATGGCGAGGGAAATAGCAAAGGCATTTTTTAACGATTTTGCCACTTTTCAACCACATATTTTTAAGGGAATTTATAAGATTAAATTAAAAATAATATATTCACATTATACCTTCAATCTTTACCTAACTATAGGCATATAAATTATAGTTAAATCATCAATCAATCATATTGAAATATGGGTATGGTTAGGATAATAATATGATGTGATGTTTTTCCTAGTACCTTTTAACGGGCGTCCCTTAATAAGTGGTGGACTTAATTTGTAGCCGATTAGTAATTAGTAGTAATATTGCATCTAAAGACCCCCCCCCCCCCCCCCCCCCCCCCCGCACCACCTCCCCGCGCCGCACCGCTGCCTCCGTCGCAAATCCGTGCGGATAGACTTTTTAAAATTTTCTTTCATGATATTTTGAAATGTTTTTTTTTTACCTTCAAGATAATTAAGTGAGGCGGTGCTTCACTTGCTTCACCTGGGTAACCGCCACTGGGATGCAGCCTTTTTCAATCAAACTACCACGGATGCGCATCAACCGGTTCTGTAGGTCTTTTATTCACAGAACCGGGAAAATGTGGAACGCAATTCCTGCCCATCTATTTCCTTCCAAGTACCTGGCCTGGCGTTTTTCAAAAGGGGCGTGAAAAGGCTCCTGTAAGGCCGGAATGGCATTTGCAATCCCCGTGCATCACAGAATGTCCATGGGCATCGTTAGACACCTACTTGTAGGTGAAACAATGCCACATGTCGCGCTATCCATAAAAAAATATTTATTATTTTTCATACAATCACGAGCAATCAGCACCGACAAATAAATTATATGAAATTGCTGTCACGCGCCGCGCCCGCCGGCGCCGCCGCCGGCTAGTCGGATCAACATCAGACCGTATATATAGAGTTGGCAGTGTTCATCCTTCATCACTCTGTTGATTTTATTCCCATTCGTGAGTTAGACAAATTCGGAAAACATGATGAAGTTCATCTTATCATTTGGCCTGATCGTGGCGGCCAAAGTAAGTATACGTTTAATATTTCAGTGAATGTCTGTGCTATTTATTATACACGGTGTTGCAGTTGCCCCCGTAATATTTTTAACGTACATAAGGGGGTTATTCTATATGTGAAACCAAACAACTTCGGTGAAGAAAAAAAAAATTTTGAAAAAAAAAAAAAAAATTTTTTTTTCATAGAAATTTTAAATACCTATTCTCAAAATGTCTGGAGAAAAAAACATTTTTTTTCTTCAAATAAAAAAGTCGTAGAACAAAAGTTCTTCTATTTCACGCACAGAATCAACCCCTTTCCGGTTTTACAGTTGGGGTTGTAACACCGTGTATATATAGGTATATATGATAAACATTGATTTCTGTCATGGCACTTTCAGGTTATCTCGGCTCAGATCCCAGACGAATGCAAGAACTTCCCAGTTACGAAGGTAAGTTTGGTCATGATGAAACATTGGCATACAATAGGATTAAAATCAAATTGTAGAAACTTCACTGGTTTAGGTGTTAAACTAGAGTTAATTTTCTATCTATCAATATTGTAACTGTTTTTTTCTCTGAAAGTTTAAAATAAAAAAATAAAAAATACAATATTTAGGGTTATGTAGCCAGCAACGCTGCGGGACCCTTATAAAATAGGTCATGTGTGTGTCCGTCCGTCACACGTGCTATCCGAGGTGATTACTGACGTAAAGTTAAATAAATCTTTAAACAAATCATAAAGTAGTCCTACCTAGTGAGTTGTGTTTGAACTCAAACACTGTGGTTAATTTGCGAATGGGGCCGTAGCAATTTTATTTGGTCGGGTACAACGCCCCCAATACACAAATCTGCGTGTTCAGTGCTAAGATAGCGGCGTTCACACCAGCTTCTTCGTTTCAAGGCACGTCACTAAAATTAAGAGACAACCTCGGGGTCCTCGGAGTCGAACTGGCGCACGACCTAAAAATTTAGCGCCATATCGAGGGCAAGGACAAGCTGGCTTTTAAAAAGCTGGGCGTACTCAATAAGATGCGACGGTACTTCACACCGAGCCAAATGCTGCTTCCGTATCACTTCGTATCCGTATGCTTGGAGTACTGCTCGCACCCGTGGGATGGCTCAGCTAAATACCAGCTTGCGCCTCTGGACTCGATCCAGCGTCGGGCCGTGCGATTAGTGTGTGACCCCGAGGTGTCCCGCGATCTATACCCACTGCAACCTTGTAGGGATGAGGAGGCTTGAAGGAACTATTTGACGCGATCCGCCGTCTCCTTTCCACCTCCGGACAGTGAGGACTGGACATGGATTGCATCCCTATACGCTGGACTTACCGCAAATGCGTAGCAATGGGTTCTGCAGATCTTTCCTCAACAGACACGGTAAACTCTAGAATACTCTCCCAGTGCACATATTTTCCCCCATCTCGACTCCTTCAAGAGGGTCGTGAGCACCTGTCAGGCCGGCATGGAATTCGCAACGCCGCATGCGACCGAATATAATATATGGGCGTTGTTAGACACCTTATTGGTGGTTCACGAATGCATTATAGTTTTTCTCGAGTTGTCTCGTCGGGGCACAGCGTGATGAATGTGTGTATGTAAGGTCTAATCCGACATGTTATAGATGCGACCGTGCGATTGCTGCGATATGCCCAAGCTATTCAAGGAAGATGACATCGCCAGTTGCGGCCTCGTGCCGGCGGATTTGTCTCCCGTGGACCCTTCTGCTCCTCCAACTGACGTCTCGGTAGCTACATCACATTATTTACAACTATCATTATCAGTCGTTTACATTTATGAGAAATTCCTCACTACATTAACAGTAATTCTTGAGAAAGTGTTTCGGGGATATGAAGTTGTTAAAATAAAGACTACGAGTAGCCAAAAGAATAGAAGCATTATTCAAGTTTTTTTTTATGTAATCCGGTGAGTCAGAGGGGCCAAAGCACATGCTCCGACCAATCAATATCACCTCCGGGAAGGTAGGTGCCAGGACTTTCCTTTGAATTGCTGGCTATACTGGACTAGAAGAGAACAGAGCCGAGGCTGCTATGCGGCCATCTTACACCAATATGGTGTTACCAACCCAGTTGGCTAAAATTTGAGCTTACCACCTAGTAAGGGGCAAGAGAAGGGACCTACAGTTTTACGCCAGTTCCGAACTTTGAAGTAGCAGGTGTAAGTATGCACGTAAATTTTTTCGTCAGAAAAAGCTCATAGGTTCACGCCGAGCGGAATCGAACCTCGAACCTCTCGCACGAGAAGCCGTCGCCCAGACCACTCGGCCACCCGCCGCTTAAGTCTAACTTTGGAATTAGTTACACGCTTATATGGGTTTTAAATTATCGTAGTTGTTAAACATTATTTAAATTTTTACGGCTTTTCTCACGGTCGCGGTCGATTCTCCGAGCTACGTGGGTCGACCTTTCGAGCCAAACGTAGGTATGGCTCATCTTCATTAGCACTCTGCCGGCGCGAGGGTTGACAGAGAACTGATCTCCCGAAACGCCGAGCAACAGCTCGGAGAAATTACCTTGAACTTACATCCTTGTACACTGCCATCACTAACTGAATAATATTGCATAGAAAGACATGTCAGTGAGGCATTTCGTCCGGAGACTACGGTTTCGGTGGCGGTATTCTGGAATCTGTGTCAATTTTGATACATGTTAGATTTCAAAAGGGAAGAGCATCATAAATAATAAAAGAAGTACATTTCAGAAATAACTTTGCTGTATATCACACATTAGTTACGTCGACTTAGCAGAATTAATTTGTGCATCTGTGAAATGAATCATTGTTGGTTCAATGTTTTATCATGAGCTTGATTTGACATACTTAATTAACTTATGAAAATGTTTGCAGTGCGACAAAGAAATATGCATTCTGAGAAAGGTGGGAATGATCACAGATGATGATAAAATCAACAAGGAAGCGGCCAAGGCATTAATCGACAAAGTAGCTAGCGCGGATCCTGACTTTACAGATTTCGTCGATATAGTAAAGAGTAACTGCTTCGATACGGACCTCACTAATATGGGACCTCCCGGTATATGCCTGCCTAAGAAAACCCTCAAGTGTATGCTCTTCTATACGATAACGGTAAGGATCCCAATAATATTTTTCTTGTAAAACAATTGCTTAGCGATCAAGTATTGGTTATAATATTATTGGCGATCTGGATGGCTTAGGAGATTTGTCTAAATGTTTTACCAAGTAATCTGTGGTACTGTAGGACATGTCTTGTCGTGTTTCTTCGCAAGAACTAGTGACAGGTTTGATTTACTCTTCATGTTAAAAAACTCTAAATTTTACAAGTAATATTTTCGTTCTTAATTAACAAACTCGTAGTCCTATAGATGATTAATATTATACAAAACTCCACAGAAATGTCCGAAATGGAAGGAAGTGGACGACTGCATCGAGCTGAAGCAACGCGTGGAAAGATGCAAGGCGTTCTATCCTAAACTCTAAAAACGGATTCACTTATCGACAATTATTCCCGAAGAAGGTGAGAACGGGCGGGATACGAAGAAGCCAAATAATTGATTTGTCTGCGAATATTGTTTGACTACAAATACAATTGACAATACGTGCATTATTCTTTTGTTGTTTTTACTTTTAGTTAAAACAATCAGATTATTGATTACAAGGTGTAAATGCAAAACGAACGAAGAGATAATGAAGAAAGAAGGGAGTAGGTAGTGCATGCATTCAGTACATTTGTTCCATATTGTAGATAGTTATTCGCTGTATATAGTTTGCAATAAAGCGAAGTATGACCACGCCGTCTTCATAATCTGCAATGAAAATTTATAGAAATTAGTGTTTTTACGTTCTAATGACGTAAGTAATAGTTTGAATATCATCCTGCTAAAATTAAATATAACAAGAAACAATACATCAACCTGAATAATATAGAAAAAATAATAATTTCGTGCTCTGAGGTCTTAGTGCGGCGATATCACTACTTTCGAAGTAAAGTAACTGCAACTCACGTTTACAGATGTTCCCTTTTATTTATGGATACGCGAGAGGTTTGCCAACGACGACGCCCAAAAGCATTCGGTTTCGAACGGGGGTTCCTAAGAACTAAGGGAGATCCTAAGTCATCGTCCTAGGTCATACACCACCGGGAAGTGCATTCTAGAGTTTTGCAGTAGAAAAGATAAAATAAAATACCGGAGCGTTCAGTACGTACTTTTAGAAGATATACAGTAAATAGATGCATTCCCTGTATGCTACGCGTGAAATGGTGAGGTCGGAATCGCTTCGAACAGCCCATACATTTTGAGGAAATGACGTTTCATATAATCAACATTATCAACAGCCTTTAATATGAGGAAAGAAGGAATTTGGTTTGTCCTAAAATAAACCAAAATGACTCACTCCGATGAAAGTGTCGAGGTTGACTGTGAAGAAAGCGGAGGCTCTCACGGTGACGGGTCTCTGCGCGCGAGCCTGCATCAGTCTCAGAGAAGACTTGTCCCTCGCCGCCATCCTGTACCAACCGCTACAGTACGCTCCGAAGCCTATCATGCAGCTCTGTGAACATTTTATTCTGAATTCATTAAAGGCGATAGAGAAGATTGAATACATCTCCAGTCAGCAAGTCTGGAGAAGACTGCTTTTTATTGGAACTTTGAGATCCAACTAAGCATAAAGATATACTTGTAGTAAAAGAATGATTGTAAAAACTGCGATTAATTTATCAATACTTCACATATTAACCAATTATACAAGTACATATTCAAAACGAGACTTAAATTTAAACCTCTTGTGCCAGCACTTCTGAGTACCAACAAGGCAGCAGCATCTGTAAGATGATGGAGGTTGTGTAGGCAACATGCGTCGGGGCATCGTGAATTTCACCCATCTGTAGCAAAAAATGGCATATTCTTCAAAAACATCCAAACCTAGCTATGTAATATTTAGCCAGCTATTTGATTTGAGTGTCTACATTGAAAATTCTTCTACCTATAATGCCCTAAATGAGCGCTTAATTAAGAAAGATTGGACTGGTCACTTCATCAGAATCCCATGTGTAAATACAAGTATAATACGATTTAACATAAGGGTACATACTAAATGTTTATACAAAAAAGAAAAGATATAGAACCAAGAACTGTGGAACATAATTTACCGTAACAGTGATTATCTGCTGGCAGATGACGAGACCACTGAGGAAGAAGTTGAGAGCCATGACGGTGCTGAATATGTCCTCGAACTTGCCGCACAACCTACACAGACAGGCGTACATTATATTTCTTCTCCAGCCGCTTCACCTTTTGAAAAACTCTACGGTTCTTCTCTTCCTCTTAATTTGTTGTAGACTGCTAATCTGATAAATCACCAGTACGGCATATCAGCTGGATATAATAAAGCTTAAGCAATGATTCGTTTCCATAATTGCTGTGATTAATTGATCCAGCCTGATATAGAAATAATGTGAGCCTAAACCTGTCTAAAATTTTACATCCCCTAATACCTATCTTTGCTATATGAATAAACTCGTAGCATGGTAATATGTAGTTAGTTAGATGCCAGTAATATCTATCAGAACTTATTACCATTATTACTAAAACGATTATCCTTACCTTTAATAAAATCCAATCTGCTTTCTGTCGGTCTGTCTGTCTGTCCGCTTATAACTCGAGAACCACTGAACCGATTTTAATAAAAAAAATCTACGGATAGCTTGAT
Organism: Nematopogon swammerdamellus; assembly: GCA_946902875.1. Classification (NCBI taxonomy): domain Eukaryota; kingdom Metazoa; phylum Arthropoda; class Insecta; order Lepidoptera; family Adelidae; genus Nematopogon; species Nematopogon swammerdamellus. The sequence goes on from OX336345.1 coordinate 20,773,942, forward strand.
TCTTTCCACCAACTATAGGCTACTTACTATCACGCTAAATGGCTTATGAGGTTAGCAGAGAAGTCAAATATGAGAGCGGGCGGAGCCGCGGGCACAGTTAGTTTCCATTATAAAGTGTGTCGTTCGTCTACTACGATACGTACTCTAGCATTGTAATGTGCTTTTCAACCAGGGTCTCCAGTTCTTTGTTAACTTGATCATCTTGTTGTGGAGTCAACCGGCGATTATCGTCACTCGTTGACTCATCTTCTACGGTTTTGCCTACTCTTGTTAGAGATATGGAAATCAGCTTGCATTGCAACGTGAGGTTTGTCAGCAATGTAACCATAATTCCGTGTGTGCAGGGATCATTAAAACCGGCAAAGACGCCTGTAATTTCAGAAATACAGGTAAATTTATTAAGATTTTGTGTAATTTGCACAATCTGAAATGCAATAATTTCAAGAATAAATAAATAAATAAAATCTGCGTCACTCACTACACTCGGAAAAATTGTTTCCGTTATCGGTTACCCTGATTTATCTGTACTGAAAAGGAGCTTTCGGATGTAAAGATTTCTTCTTAAAAACCTTGTTAAATTTTATACTTACTTACGTAATAATTATCACATCGCTTACCATTTCAAGTTACTTACCCGCCATTAGTTGCGACAAGTAGCAAAGAAGGTAAATCCGGATACTCGTCCTCCACTCGAACGGGTAGTCCTCATAGAACGGCAGAAGTAATTCTGTAACTCTTCCTGTCATAATGAGCTGGAGCGTCATCAGAACCATTGGTATAAAGAAATAAAGTATCGGCACAGTCATCTCTATAATGCTGAACCACCTGAGTAGCTTTGTCGGCGATCGAACCGTTTCTACCACGCATTTGAGTATTTCTTCGTCGGCATTCTCTCCCGGCCACATCTCCCTCAAGTCCTGTAGGAGTTGACGAATCTGCTTCCTCTTCGTGACCATATTCAGAGATTTGCACAGGGATATGAGAGCTCCCAGTACACAGGCGATCAAATCCGCCAAGTGAAGAAACCTGGCCATGAACATTCCCTTCGCCATCGCGTCTGCAGTTATTACTATCGAGGAATAAATACAATAAACCAGGTTCAGCACCGAAATGGAGTAGTAGACACGCTGCAGGATTACCACCTTGAGAGGCCTTTCTTGTAGAATATCTTTCAGTCCCACGAGGGGAGACACTCGGTAAAACATTTTGAGCATCTCGTCAAATTTTACGTAGTTGGCCATTATGCTAATATGACTGGTGTTCGTGTGTGAGAACTCATTTATAAGTGCGACTGTATATCCAGCAATCTATCTACAAATATGATAGGTGGTTATTATTTTGGGGAGGCGAAAGTTTTTTAATAATCGTTGTAAATTTGTTAGTTCAGCAAACTTTTAGAAAATCAAATTGCTTCGTTTTTGTGACAAAAAACTTTCTCAAAAGGAAATTATAAGGCACAGTTTTGAAATTTTTATTTAAAATGTTCAACTAGGTATGTTATTTATCAATCAATCAACACTAATAATAAATCTGTAAGAGATGGTCATGGAGTAAGTTACTTTGTTTTAAGAGATATTGTGTTTAAAGACTTTATGTATGACACTAAAACCTAAATTGACGACTTTTAGAAATCTTTTCTGTATGTATGTATGTTCCTCCATAACTCTTAAACCGATCATCCGAATTCTTTTAAACTTAGTAAAAGCACATTTAACTACACTGGTGGACACAGAATAGTGTAATACAATTCAGTTCCGGTTACGCTAAGATGTGGCTCTCATACAAACCGAATTGTTCCGCACGCCGAAATAAAGGTACGGTAGCGGGCTTACTTACTTTCTTCTTTTTTAATACGAATTTCACGCGAGCGAAGCCGCGGGCTTAAACTAGTAGTACATAATTTCGTAAAAACAGGTAAATGGAATACTACCTCATTTTGTTACCTATGACTAGGATTTTTTTTATGGAAACTGACATGGTTGGCTACATCACCTACAACATCCGCGATGTCAGCCCATAACACCGGGTGAACTTGGTGCCACGTCAGTACTTCCCTTCGGTCGTGCCGGCTACACTGAACTGGACGGAAAACACAAACTATTTACAAACTATATAATTTATTTTATACTATGTGTAATAGAATACAAACCACCGCCCAACCTAGACCTAGACCATCTAGGGCTGCCATCCCTAAAATCATTAAACTAGGACAAAAAGAAGTAAAACCCCGGATTTTCATATAAAAACCCGGACATTGCTGTTTTTCTTATTAAGACAATTATTTTATTCTTTTTGGCAAAATTTAATTTTCACATTATTAAAATATTTAACGGCATTACTCACGGTCGTCTCCAACAGCTATGGCTTGACGTTTAGCGTCTATCATAGAGTTAGATAGATAGGGAGAAAATTCTTTATTGCTTCAGTTAACATTAAACAGTAACAAATACATTGGAAAATTTACATAAGGTGTAAAGGCGGACTTATCCCTTACAGAGATTTCTTACAGTCAACCTTTGGATGTTTGAGATTTTATAATATAGTGGCATGTGAGTAGAGTTATGCAGCGGGCGGGATTTTTGAATTTCGTGTAACCCGGACTACTTTAAAAAATCGCCCCGGACCCCCCCGGACGCCTTCAAAAAGGCGAAAGTTTTTTAATAATCGTTGTAAATTTGTTAGTTCAGCAAACTTTTAGAAAATCAAATTGCTTCGTTTTTGTGACAAAAAACTTTCTCAAAAGGAAATTATAAGGCACAGTTTTGAAATTTTTATTTAAAATGTTCAACTAGGTATGTTATTTATCAATCAATCAACACTAATAATAAATCTGTAAGAGATGGTCATGGAGTAAGTTACTTTGTTTTAAGAGATATTGTGTTTAAAGACTTTATGTATGACACTAAAACCTAAATTGACGACTTTTAGAAATCTTTTCTGTATGTATGTATGTTCCTCCATAACTCTTAAACCGATCATCCGAATTCTTTTAAACTTAGTAAAAGCACATTTAACTACACTGGTGGACACAGAATAGTGTAATACAATTCAGTTCCGGTTACGCTGAGATGTGGCTCTCATACAAACCGAATTGTTCCGCACGCCGAAATAAAGGTACGGTAGCGGGCTTACTTACTTTCTTCTTTTTTAATACGAATTTCACGCGAGCGAAGCCGCGGGCAAAAACTAGTAGTACATAATTTCGTAAAAACAGGTAAATGGAATACTACCTCATTTTGTTACCTATGACTAGGATTTTTTTTATGGAAACTGACATGGTTGGCTACATCACCTACAACATCCGCGATGTCAGCCCATAACACCGGGTGAACTTGGTGCCACGTCAGTACTTCCCTTCGGTCGTGCCGGCTACACTGAACTGGACGGAAAACACAAACTATTTACAAACTATATAATTTATTTTATACTATGTGTAATAGAATACAAACCACCGCCCAACCTAGACCTAGACCATCTAGGGCTGCCATCCCTAAAATCATTAAACTAGGACAAAAAGAAGTAAAACCCCGGATTTTCATATAAAAACCCGGACATTGCTGTTTTTCTTATTAAGACAATTATTTTATTCTTTTTGGCAAAATTTAATTTTCACATTATTAAAATATTTAACGGCATTACTCACGGTCGTCTCCAACAGCTATGGCTTGACGTTTAGCGTCTATCATAGAGTTAGATAGATAGGGAGAAAATTCTTTATTGCTTCAGTTAACATTAAACAGTAACAAATACATTGGAAAATTTACATAAGGTGTAAAGGCGGACTTATCCCTTACAGAGATTTCTTACAGTCAACCTTTGGATGTTTGAGATTTTATAATATAGTGGCATGTGAGTAGAGTTATGCAGCGGGCGGGATTTTTGAATTTCGTGTAACCCGGACTACTTTAAAAAATCGCCCCGGACCCCCCCGGACGCCTTCAAAAAGAGGACAAATCCGGGGAAAACCGGACGGATGGCAGCCCTAGACCCATCTAAATATCGCCACCTAACGGCGAGGTTGGAAAACAAAACACCGCCCAAATGGTACTTGTAAAAACCAGTAACTTCTTATCTCTATCTTAACATAATTAATGTCTCTTAATTCCTATTTATTCTTACGTAGTATTACTTATATAAATATAATTATATTTTTCAGGCTTTCATAAATCCTTATATGTATTTTTAAATAAAAAATTGTCACATCTTATCTTTGCTACTACCTACATTCCATTTTTTACACATTTCACACACCTAAAGGTTGGCTGTAAAAAATCTCTTTAAGGGATAAGTCCGCCTTTGCACCTCATGTAACTGTATTCATTGTATTATTCTTGTGAAATATTTGTGGAGCAATAAAGAATTTTCTATTCTATTCTATTCTAAATTCTCCAAAGAGCACACAACGAGAACTTTTAGAGGGCGCTTGTTGATTTTGGATACGCTATAATACGGCTTTATTACAAACTAGCTTTTGCCCGCAGCTTCGCTCGCGGTAGACTCTGTTTAATAGCAAATACGATTTAAACTCAAATATGATAATAAACGATCGCTTCTTTTATATTATCTATCTCTTGTCCATACATTTTTATGAATAGCGCGACATATGGCGTCTTTTTACGTACAAGTAGGTGTCTAACGTTGCCCATGGACATTCTGTGATGCACGGGGATTGCGAATGCCATGCCGGCCTGACAGGAGCCTTATCACGCCCCTTTCGAAAAACCCCAGGCTGTACTATACTTTAATTGATACTGCTCCGCCGTAAGGCTGTTTAGTGTGATGGTATATAGCCTATAGTGAGCCACAAGAACTACTCGTTCCATTGGTGCAAACCGCATAAAAATCTATTGAATGGTTCAGGAATTTACCTCAAATATACATACATACAGACAGAGGTTCCTTTTTATTATATAAGAAGTAGAGATAGAGATATAGACTAGCTGCTACCAGCGGCTTGGTTTGCGTGAAATTCGTGTTTCAAAAGAAGAAAGTAAGTAAATAAAGGGGAGGCCGAAGGCCGAGCTGCGTTCAGGTAAACGATAAACCTTCTCAAATAAAGTAACTATCGGCGAGGATGGCACTTGTTGATTTTGGTTACGTTATATATGAATTTATTACAAATATCCATGTATTTATACATAATCCTTTTTTTTTATCAATTTCGTATGTACAATTTTCAAGAAGGTGGTAGGTGTAACATCGGAATGTTACATGAGTGACATGTAATTAAAGTTCATTGTTTAAAGAATGTGATGGTCTTTGGCCAAAATAATACATATTTTATTATTAAATAAAACTTTAACTATAAGTCGATGTAAAAAATGCCTTTAACAGTTTAGAACGAGACTCAATGCTCAATTCCATACAAAACAATATCCCCGAAATTTACCCATACCTCTGGCAATGCTATGCTTCACCAACTCATCTGTTCTACAATCAAAATGATCCAATTTCATCAAGCGTTGGTTGCCAGCAGGGAGATCCACTGGGCCCGGCTATATTCAGTCTGTCAATCCATAGTATTATTGAACAAATAACTTCAGAGCTGAATATATGGTACCTGGACGACGGAACTTTGGGCGGGAAAGTTGACACAGTATTGACAGACTTAAATACAATAATCACTGCTTTCAAAGAAATCGGGCTTCATTTAAATTTTTCTAAATGTGAAATTTATGTTTTCAAATCGGACGATGAAAAAGATGAAATTATTAAGAAGTTCAACGAAATAGCGCCAAACATACAAGTTCTAGAAAACGATAACTTTTATCTTCTTGGTGCTCCAGTTACTTCCGAAGGTATACGCCCACTGATTGAGAAGAAAACAGAGACGATATCGAAATTTTGTGAACGATTGGAAGACATTAATACACATAAATGGCTTTATTTTTGCTTCGCCACTGTATATACATGCCGAAACTCACTTATTTTCTGCGCTCAAGTCCGATTTGGAAGGAAAACGACTTGATTAATTCAATTGATAACTCTCTGCGTTGTAACTTGGAAAAATTGCTGAATTCGAAATTGTCTGATTCGTCCTGGCAACAAGCAACTTTACCCGTAAAATACGGTGGAATCGGTCTGAGAAAGGTGGAGGATATTTGTCTACCGGCCTTCATTTCTTCAATTAATAGTACGTCAGCTCTCATTGGTTCGATATTAAGTCCCTCACTATGTGAGTTTGAGATTTCGTACTTCGAAGAAGCCGTTTCTGCTTGGAAGGTGCTTTGTCCCGACGAACAACCACCGTGTCCAAGCCAAGCTGTCGCCCAGTCCAAGTGGGATATTCCAATAGTCAAAATGAAACATAACATTCTCCTTGAAAATTGTAATGAAATTAATCGTGCACGTATTTTGGCGGTTTCAGAAAAAGAATCTGGAGCGTGGCTTGAAGCTTACCCATCGAGTCACCTAGGGACTTTATTAGATCAGAAAACCACCAAAATTTCGGTTGCACTTCGTTTAGGCCTCAAAATTTGTGAAAGTCATATTTGTGTGTGTGGGTCACCAGTCGACATATATGGCCACCACGGACTATCATGTATCAAAAGTGCAGGTAGAAACTCCAGGCATCAAAATTTAAATTTTATTATAAAGTCCACGCTTCTGACAGCAAACATACCGTGCATCCTAGAACCTTGCGGTTATTCCCGGCTGGATGGCAAGAGGCCCGATGGTATCACCCTGGTGCCATGGGCTAAGGGTAGGTCATTGATGTGGGACGCCACTTGTGTCGACACATTGGCTCCAAGTCACGTTCGGGCCTCTTCAAGAGCGGCTGGCGCGGCCGCGGCCGGAGCCGAGAGCCTCAAACGCAACAAATATTCAAATATTATTCAAGATTTCGAATTTGTTGCGTTTGCGGTTGAAACCCTCGGTCCGTGGAGCAGTGAAGCCAAAAGCTTCTTGAAGAGGCTTGGGCCTCTGCTGGTGGACGCAACTGGCGTCCCGCAATCAAGGGCCTACTTCATTCAAAGGGTAAGCCTTGCCATCCAGCGGGGTAATGCAGCAAGTGTTCTAGGAACATTTGAAAATGCCCCTTTTGATAGTTATTTTAATGTTTGTTAGGTAGGTTTATTTCTTTAGTTATTAGTATTACTTTTTTGTTATTTATTAAATAAATGATATAAATAAAACTTTTAAAATAGCTTTATTCTTAACAGGATGTTTGACGCTACAACATAATATTTCCTATCAATCATTATCAATACTAATAATAAATCTGTAAGGGATGGTCATGGAGTAAGTTACTCTGTTTTAGGAAATATTGAGTTTTTAGCCTCTATGTATGATACTAAAGCTAAATTGACGATTTTTAGAAATCTTTTCTGTATGTATGTATGTATGTATGTTCCTCCATAACTCTTAAAGCCATCATCCGAATTTGATGAAACTTAGTACAAACCAATTTTACTATACGGGACACAGGATAGGCTTACTAAAATTCACTTCCGGCTACGCTAAGATGTGGCTCCCATACAAATCGAATTGTTCCAAACGCCGAAATATAGGGCGGCGCGGCGCGGCGGGGGTTAGTAGCGCGGCTGCTGGCGAAGACTGGCGGCGCGGCGGCGGCGGAGCGCGGTGTGTGTATGCATTGTCTTGAGCAGAGTTTCTTATTTAATTCGATTCATAATATTTATTATGTAGGTTAACTTCGTTAGGTACCTATCTATTTGATTAATTTTAGGTGCAAACCTATCGGCTGCTCCAGAGCGAAACACTGTATTAACCAAAATGCTAAATTGTTCAGGAGAGCGAAAATAGTGGAAAATTGAAATATAACAATTTCTGTTCTATTTAAAGGAAAAGTAAATATGCAGTTAATTTGAAAAACAATACATCTTTGTAGTGATATGTACCATATGTTTTTATTGTTATAACTAGCTTTTGCCCGCGGCTTCGCTCGCGTGAAATGCGTATTTCAAAGGAAGAAAGTAAGTAACTAAGGGCGAGCTGGGTTCAGGTAAACGATAAACCGTCTCGAAGAAAGTGAGTAACTTTTTGAGGCCGAAGGCGGAGTTGCTTTCAGGAAGACGATAAACCTTTTCGAAGACAGTAAGTAACTATGGGCGAGGCCGAAGGCCGAGCTGCGTTCAGGAAGAGGATAAACCATCTTTAAGAAAGTAAGTAACAAAGGGCGAGGCCGAAGGCCGAGCTGCGTTCAGGAAGATGATAAGCTTTTCGAAGAAAGTAAGTAACTATGGGCGAGGCCGAAGGCCGAGCTGCGTTCAGGATGAGGGTAAACTTTTCGAAGACAGTAAGTAACTATGGGCGAGGCCGAAGGCCGAGCTGCGTTCAGGAAGAGGATAAACCATCTTTAAGAAAGTAAGTAACAAAGGGCGAGGCCGAAGGCCGAGCTGCGTTCAGGAAGAGGATAAGCTTTTCGAAGAAAGTAAGTAACTATGGGCGAGGCCGAAGGCCGAGCTGCGTTCAGGATGAGGGTAAACTTTTCGAAGAAAGTAAGTAAGAGAGGGTGAGGCCGAAGGCCGAGCTGCGTTCAGGAAAACGATAAACCTTCTCGAAGACAGTAAGTACCTATGGGCGAGGCCGAAGGCCGAGCTGCGTTCAGGAAGAGGATAACCTTTTCTAAGAAAGTAAGTAACAGAGGGCGAGGCCGAAGGCCGAGCTGCGTTCAGGAAGACGATAAACCTTTTCGAAGACAGTAAGTAACTATGGGCGAGGCCGAAGGCCGAGCTGCGTTCAGGAAGAGGATAAACCATCCCTAAGAAAGTAAGTAACAAAGGGCGAGGCCGAAGGCCGAGCTGCGTTCAGGAAGAGGATAACCTTTTCGAAGAATGTAAGTAACAGATGGCGAGTCCGAAGGCCGAGCTGCGTTCAGGAAGACCATAAATCTTCTCGAAGAAAGTAACTTCTTTGTTACTTACTTTCTTCGAAAATGTTTATCCTCTTCCTGAACGCAGCTCGGCCTTCGGCCACGCCCATAGTTACTTACTGTCTTCGAAAAGGTTTATCGCCTTCCTGAACGCAGTTCGGCCTTCGGCCTCGCCCTCTGTTACTTACTTTCTTCGAAAAGTTTACCCTCATCCTGAACGCAGCTCGGCCTTCGGCCTCGCCCATAGTTACTTACTGTCTTCGAAAAGGTTTATCGTCTTCCTGAACGCAGCTCGGCCTTCGGCCTCGCCCTCTGTTACTTACTTTCTTCGAAAAGATTATCCTCTTCCTGAACGCAGCTCGGCCTTCGGCCTCGCCCATTGTTACTTACTGTCTTCGAAAAGGTTTATCGTTTTCCTGAACGCAGCTCGGCCTTCGGCCTTGCCCTCTGTTACTTACTTTCTTCGAAAAGTTTACCCTCATCCTGAACGCAGCTCGGCCTTCGGCCTCGCCCATAGTTACTTACTTTCTTCGAAAAGGTTACCCTCTTCCTGAACGCAGCTCGGCCTTCGGCCTCGCCCTTTGTTACTTACTTTCTTAAAGATGGTTTATCCTCTTCCTGAACGCAGCTCGGCCTTCGGCCTCGCCCATAGTTACTTACTGTCTTCGAAAAGGTTTATCGTCTTCCTGGAAGCAACTCCACCTTCGGCCTCAAAAAGTTACTCACTTTCTTCGAGACGGTTTATCGTTTACCTGAACCCAGCTCGCCCTTAGTTACTTACTTTCTTCCTTTGAAATACGCATTTCACGCGAGCGAAGCCGCGGGCAAAAGCTAGTCTGTAATAAATACTCACATCAGTATAGCCGAATTACTGTGATTTAAGATAGCTTATTGCTACGAAAAAAAAAACCCAAGTGACTTAGCTGTTCTGTTTTACTTTAAGTTTCCTAAATTCCAAATTGTATCACATCTATATATTTTGATATATATTTTTTTTTTTTTTTTATAATATATATTTTTTTGTTATGCTTTATCATAAATTATACTTGCCTTCAACACATTTTAATAATAAATCAATATAGGTATTTTGATTTGATGATCGTATCAGTCAGTGTGCCTCGAAGTAACACGGTTGTGCGCAAAATAACCAATACATAACGTTGTAACTTTATATTTCTGAAGGTTTATTTTTATGGAAACTGACATGGTTGGCTACATCACCTAGAACATCCGTGATGTCAGCCCATAACACCTTGGTGAACTAGGTGCCATGTAAGTGCATCCCTTCATTTCATGTCGGCTACACTAAACTGGGCGGAAAACACGAAATACTTACATAGCCGTTTCGACCGACGTTTCGTTCAATGCGGTGGTACCAATCCGGCCGGGATAAACACTACCACCTAGTAAGGTAAGAAGGGAAGGGACCTACAGTTTAACGTGGAATCCGAACCACGGTCAGCCTCCAAAGGTCGAACGGTCACCCATTCAAGTACCGACCGCGCTCAGCGTTACTAAACAACAGTCGACTGACCGCACCACTTAGCTACCGAGGCTGACGAATTTCCTTATCCCTTAGTCGACTTTTACGACATGCGACGGGGGGAGATGCAGTGGGGCTATTCTTTTTAAGTGTCGGCCCCACACGGTTACATCTCTATTTTGTATGAAATATAAAAAATATGGCAGTGCACCGCACCGGCGGCGGCGGCGGCGGCGGCACACCTCTACCAAACCGCGGGCGGATACCACCGTTATTATCGTAACCGAGATCGGTGTGTGTTGTGTTATACCATGCGGTTATTTTACGTCGAAATTAATGACAACGCCATCTATTGACAACTTTTACCTCCCCCTCGGCGTCACCCACAGATTGACACCTAGCTCTAATTTCGGCAATTCTGTATGCATGCATTGAGGATTGATGTAACTAATTAAATGAAATAAACATTTAGGTAAATTTAATATTTATATTTCAAGAAAATTAATTTTAATTTTACTCCGTTGATGTTCTGACGATTTACATTGATAATACTAAACGAAGCTAATGAAATTAACACAGATAATGTTATTCTAACATATAACATATTACATAACGATACCTACCTACCTAAGCTAAGTGTCTACAAATAATGAAATGTTTACCAACATTCATTCGCTCCTTTGCACCAATTAATATCTATTTAACCTAAAATAACGATTAAAATAATTGTGCACATCTTACATTATCGTCTTTGAATTCCTCGATATGTTGAGATTCGTAGTCGACAAAATTATTGCGAGATATTTTTTTTTATGAACACACACGATTGGCTCCTAGGTGAACCGGGTGAAGTAGGTGCCATGTCAGTGCTTCCCCCTTTGATCGTGCCGGCTACACTGAACTGGTCGGAAAACACAAACTATTTACATAGCCGTTTCGATCGACGTTTCATTCAGTGCGGTGGTAGCAACCCGGGCGGGTTAAACCCTACCACAAAGTAAGATTAGGAGGGAAGGGATCTACAGTTTTACGAGGAATCCGAACCTCGGTCAGCCTCCAACGGTCAGCAGCGGTCACCCATCCAAGTACTGACCGCACCCAGCGTTGCTTAACATTCAATAGCGACAGTTGACTGTCTGCACCACTGAGCTATCGAGGCTGACAAAATTCGGTACAGGCATACGGCAGTCTAAAATGTCATTCGGCTTCAATCCACATCCGCACTCACTTTTCACGCACCACTGCTAGCTCGACGGGACTCGCCACGCGAACCGCATAAAAGCTAGTCTTTACTTAAACTTTATCCGATTTCTTAAATTTTTATTATTGTTGTAATAAGTACAGTCCAATCTACGTTCCTGTAATTTTTTTTAGATAAATTATACTTAATACACCGGAGCTAAAAAATTGTATTACGACCGAAAAAATTGATTGTTTTATTTTTTTATGTCATGAAGTTTTATTGAGCCATCACTTTAGATATTAAAAAAATAAAAAAGACAGGAACGTAGATTCCACTGTACTTATTACAACAAAAGAAGAATTGTAAAAATAGGATAAGGTTTAGTGGGGTAAAAAACATAAATGCCAAAAAACTTTGTATGGAGAAAATTAACTTCCGTCTCGTCTTAAGAATTATTCCGTCTCGTATTAAGCACATTCACGCGCGCACCCGTAAGGCGACGACGCGACGGTGGCGGTGGCGACAAATCGGCGGACAAATCCGCATGTAAATGTTGCACGGTGCGACGCGCGACGGCTGCACTGGCCGCGCGGCTCGGCGCTCGGCTCGGCGCGTCGTCTTGGGATTTGTACGGCGCAAGGCTCGGCACGGGGCTCGGCTGGGTTTCATTAACCGACTTCAAAAAAAGGAGGAGGTTCTCATTTTTGAGTTATAAATACAATAATCAGTAACGTAGAGATCACACTAACGGGTGATGAAGTGGAAAGGGACGGTATATTTCCCAAGGATATAATATTCAATACTTTAATATACAGTTATTCGTTGTAAAGAGTTTGCAAAAGAACGAAGTATGACCATGCCGTCTTCATAATCTGGAATTAAAATACATGCATATTAATGTTGTGTAAATATAAAATAAATGTTTTTTTTACTACATTACCCTGGTGGAACAAGTATCAATTAATTGATCTGTTCTGACTGAATATTATTAATCGTTCTCAGCATAAGATAATAATATTAATCTAAAAAAAAAAATTATGAGTTTGTAGCAGTGGCTGTGGAAACCCTCGGTTCCCTGTGCGAGGAGGCGAATAGCCGGGGGATAGCCGTGCTGGATCCTTCCTGATGCAGCGCATCAGCATGGCTGTACAGAAGGGCAATGCCACCAGCGTTATGGGCACTTTCCCGCCATCAGATCAGTTAGATTATGATCTAATATAAATTGTTATTGTAAATGTGTAGTAATAGTATGTGTAAGTGTGTTCTATCGCTTATTCCATGGGGAGTGCTCGGAGGAGCTGTTTAATGCGATCCCGCCGTCCCCTTTCCACCTTCGCACCACGCGCACTGGGCAGGGATTGCATCCCTACACGCTGGACTTACCGCGGATGCGTACCAATCGATTCTGCAGATCTTTCCTCTACAGAACCGGTAAACTCTGGAACGCTCTCCCTGCCCATATATTTCCCCCCAAGTACAGTCTCGGGTCCTTCAAGAGGGGCGTGAATGGGCACCTGTCAGGCCGGCATGGCATTCGCAACCCCCGCATACGACCGAATGTCCATTGGTGTCGTTAGACACCTTATGGGTGGCTCGGCGCCATATGTCGCGCTGTCAATAAAAAAAAAAAAAAAAAAAAAATAAAATTAATCTAACTACTATATAATACGTATTCAAAAGTGGGCAAATATAAAAAGTTCTAAAGCCAAATACCTAATAATAATTCAGTAATTCAATAATATATTGAGGATCATATAAAGATAAATAAAAAAAAATTTGTTCGTTTTAAGGAAAGAAAAAATCGGTGGACACACAGGACACACAATATCATTCGTCCGTAAACCGTAAGGAATCGAATCGAAAACGAAGACGGTGACAGATGGTGTGACTCACTGCGATGAAAGTGTCGAGATTGACTGTGAAGAAAGCGGTGGCTTTCACGGTGATGGGTCTCTGTGCGCGAGCCTGCATCAGTCTCAGAGAAGACTTGTCCCTCGCCGCCATCCTGTACCAACCGCTACAGTACGCTCCGAAGCCTATCATGCAACTCTGTGGACATTTTATTCTGATTTGGACAAATGATTTCTTTTTAGGGAAACTGACACGGTTGGCTACACCACAACATCCGTGATGTCAGCCCATAACACCGGGTGAACTAGGTGCCATGTCAGTGCTTCCCTTCCTTTCATGTCGACTACACTGAACTGGACGGAAAACACGAACTATTTACATAACCGTTTCGACCGACATTTCATTCAGTGCGGTGGTACCAACCCGGGCGGGATAAATCCTACAACCTAGTAAGGTAAGAAGCGAATGGAGGGACCTACAGTTTTACGTGGAATCCGAACCACGGTAATTAATGAAAATTTTATTATCTCCAGTTCTGGCCTGTGAAGACCTTTTCATTTTGTGAGGTTTTTCAGACTTATATTAACCCAAAACAAAACGCACTCGATATTTTTTTCCGATTTTTCTGACCAAAACTGTATAATTTCCCCATACAAGTCATATATCAAAATAAAGGTAACGAAACGTACTATGGAATACGGATTACGGTACACCTTTGTGTATTCCAGTGTCAGTTGTCAAAAGTGACATTTTTTTTTTCATTTTCAATAATTATTTTCTGTGTTAAGGTGACGTGCTGCCCTGTCATGTTTGATAATAGTTGCTAGTATATTTAACCAAGAATTGGCACCACTAGCACCTTTTAACAAGAAAATTGCCAGAATTAGCTAATGAATTAAAACGTGTGACGCACAATATGTGTCACGCGCGTGCCATCTGGGAGTGTAAAGGTTAAATTAACGGGAAGCTGACTTTTTTTAAACCGTAACAATAATAATTGGTGCCCATTTAGAAGAGTAAATAATATTAAATTGTACTTAACAAGATTTAAATGTTAACCTCTTGTGCCAATGTTTCTGAATACCAACAAGGCAGTAGCATCTGTAAGATGGTGGAGGTTGTATAGGCAATATGCTTCGGTGAGTCATGAAGCTCTCCCATCTGTAACAAAAAAATTCCGCGTAATCATCGAAAACATTGTAAACAACAGTAACACTCATACACTTTTGGGAAATTTACAGTTAGTCATCATCAACGATCTGAGCTAAATTAAACAAAAGAAAAACAAACTAAGTATAATATACCCAGATATGAGACGACAAAGAACGGTCGTTGGTGGCATAACATTGACAAAGATTGAATCTGAGACTTTTTCATAAGAATCTCACCCATAAAAATGTTTAGTTACAGAACCATATTTAGATACTGGTAGGTCAGCAAGCCATCCAACATATTACCCTAAACGGTGATGGCGCACACTCAAATGCTATGCTCACACTAGACTAGAAACAAACGAGATATTTTTAACTTAGTGAAACATAAGTAAACCGTGAAAGTGATAATCTGCTGGCAGATGACGAGACCACTGAGGAAGAAGTTGAGAGCCATGACGGTGCTGAATATGTCCTCGAACTTGCCGCACAACCTGCACAGACAGGCGTACACTATATTTCGTAACGAGCTGCTTCAATGCCGATTGGATAAATCAATGTCGGGAGCAGCTGCATATACAGCGTGCCCCATAAGGATCAAACAAAACATACATTCAGGCTGAACACATTACCCTCCTTTTGGCTTCGCCGTAGTCGGGTAGAAATGGGAGATAGGAGGGGAATCATTTCATACCAAATCACTATGAAAATAGTTACCAAAAGCCGAGTAGAAGTTATTCTTGTAGAAAATCGTGTCACGTTCTTTAAAAGAACACACACACACACAATATAAATCCACCAGCGAGAAAAATATATTTCCAAGAAAAAAAAATCACTAAAGTGATTAATGTTGTTAGCTTTATTTTAATAATGACATTTTGTTTTAACCACCTAAAGCAAGACCCATGGCAAAAAATAATATTTTGTTTCATCAAGACAATAAACTGGCGCACCCATCCGTAATTATTGCGATAGCCAAAATCAATGAGTTAAAGTTCGAATAGCTTCCTCACGCGCCTTATTTGCCAGATTTGGTTCCTTCGGAATATTTTCTCTTCACAAACTGGAAAAAAATTGCTCGGGGGTAAAAGATTTGCCGACAATGAATAGGCAGAATCGGCGACTGATGGCTATTTGGAGCTCGACTCTTCTCACTATAAACAGGGTATCGAAGCTATCAGAAATCGCTGGCAAAAGTGCATTGAGTTAAAAATAATTGTTTTCTCTGTTAGGTCAGATATTTTTGAGACCACCCACGTATGTCAGAAAGGATAGAATTTATGGATAAGATGTAGGTAGGATAATACGGTGATTAATAAGATTACTACATATATATATATATATATATATATATATATATATATATATATACATTATGAAAAAGGAAGCAGAAAAATTATCAAAATACTATGCCCTCAAAATTGAAGTGGAAAGACTGTGGAGCACAACGTGCAAAATTATTCCTATTGTTATTGGTACCACCGGAATTATTTCAAAAACTGCACAAAAATATATAGATATTTTAAAGGCGGATATAAAGATGGAAATTTTACAGAAGCAGGCGGCTATACATAGCACAAAAATTATGTCGAAATTTATGAGTGGATATTTGGAAGAATTAAATCAAACAGAAAATCAATAGACCAGAGCTCCAAAATACTTATGTATAACATCTTAATGTACACCTTGTTCTTTTTCCTGGGAGGACCCTGGGCGGGAACAAGACGGACTGTTGGCACTAAGATGCCGGAAACTCCAAAAATTGGATGAAGAAAGTTATATATATATATATATAATTTTATTCTTCCGGATTTTTTCGGAGTCGTCGGCGATTGTACTCGCCGGTCTGCCACCCGTCCTCGCTCGAGTGCCTCCCAAGATAGAAGACGGGCCCACCGATCAGTCTTGAGTTACATAATATTATTGTCTTCACTGTCCGGAGGTAGATTTCCACTCAGAAATTTGGTCATTATTTTTGTGGTTTCAATTGCAGCCTGTTGTTGGAGTATTTCTAATTTTATACCAGCGTCTAAATTTTTTATGTGTTTCTCTGTTGATTTATTTATAATTCCTGTAGTGCCTATAACTATTGGGACGATTTCGACTCTTGTATTCCACAATCTTTGGACCTCAATTTTTAGTGCGTAGTATTTAGTAAGTTTTTCATTTTCCTTCCTAGTGAGGTTATAGTCGGATGGCACTGTGACATCGATAAGGTAAGTTCTGTTTTTATTTTTGTCTACATATATGAGGTCTGGTCGGTTGTTAGGTAACGCATAATCAGTGGTGACAGCAATTTCCCATATTAGTTTAAATTCTTCATTTTCCACCACATGTGGTTCATTTAACGGGCATTTCCACCAAAATTTTGTTGTTTCGGACTTGTGTTTCTTGAGTAAATTCCAATAAACGTATTTGACTAATTGATTATGTCTCTTTAGATATAGTGGCTGTACTAATATTTTACATCCTGAGATGATATGCCTGACTGTTTCATCCTTTTCGTGACATAATCGGCATCGTCCATCTGTATCAAGTTTTAAAATATCACGTTCAAACTGTTTTGTTCTGACCGATTGTTCTTGTATTACAAAAATTTTAGATTCCATTTGGGGAGTAGTAGGTTGTTTTTTTTGCCAAGAGAAAGATTTTTCAGTATCCGTATTTGGGTGCATTAGTACCTCTCTCACAATTTGACCATGTAGTGGCTTTTCTTTCCAATTTTCTTTGGATTGTTCAGTCTGTTTTTTGTGGATTAAGATTTCATCTTCCGTGGGTTGTTCGATATTAAGTTTTTGTCTAAATTTTTTACCTTGTGATATTATGCTATACTAGCTTTTGCCCGCGGCTTCGCTCGCGTGAAATTCGTATTTCAAAGGAAGAAAGTAAGTAACTAAGGGCGAGCTGGGTTCAGGTAAACGATAAACCTTCTCAACTAAAGTAAGTAACGGCGAAGCTTCAGGCTGAGCTGCATTCTGGAAGACAATAAACCTTCTCGAAGAAAGTAAGTAACTAAGGGCGAGGCCGAAGGCCGAGCTGCGTTCAGGAAGATGATAAACCTACTCAAAGAAAGTAAGTAATTGAGGGTGAGGCCGAAGGCCGAGCTGCGTACAAGATGACTATAAACCTTCTTGAAGAAAGTAAGTAACTGAGGGCGAGGCCGAAGGCCGAGCTGCGTTCAGGAAGACGATAACCTTTTCGAAGAAAGTAAGTAACTAAGGGCGAGGCCGAAGGCCGAGCTGCGTTCAGGAAAACCTTCTCGAAGAAATTAAGTCATTGAGGGCGAGGCCGAAGGCCTAGCTGCGTTCAGGAAGAATATAAACCTTTTTAATGAAAGTAAGTAACAGAGGGCGAGGCCGAAGGCCGAGCTGCGTTCAGGAAGACCATAAAACTTCTCGAAGAAAGTAAGTAACTAAGGGCGAGGCCGAAGGCCGAGCTGCGTTCAGGAAGACTATAAACCGTCTTGAAGAAAGTAAGTAACTATCGCCCATAGTTACTTACTGTCATCGAGAAGGTTTAGCGTCTTCCAGGATACAGCTCGGCCTTCGGCCACGCCCTTAGTTACTTACTTTCTTCGAGAAGGATTATAGTCTTCCTGAACGCAGCACGACCTTAGGCCTCACCCTTAGTTACTTACTTTCTTCGAGAAGGTTTATGGTCTTCCTGAACGCAGCTCGGCCTTCGGCCTCGCCCTCTGTTACTTACTTTCATTAAAAAGGTTTATATTCTTCCTGAACGCAGCTCGGCCTTCGGCCTCGCCATTAGTATGTTACTTACTTTCTTTGGGAATGTTTATTGTTCATCTAAATCCAGTTCACCCTCCGGCCCCGGCCTAATTTACTTCCTTTCTTCTTTTGAAATACAAATTTCACGCGAGCGAATCCGCGGGAAAAAGCTATCGATATTTAAATAAGAAACTTCAGTTAAAATAAATCAAATACTTTAGATACCTAACTAAGTAAAATACTCCACTTATTAGCGTAACCGGAACTGAATTTTATTTAGCCTATCCTGTGTCTCGTATAGCTAAATGTGCGTGTACTAATTTTAATTAGATGATCGGCTTAAATTGTATGGAGGACTTTTTTTAGAACTATTTAAGAGAAACAACCAAATTCGATTTAAACGCAAATATGATAATAAACTATCGTTTGTCTTATATTCTCCCTCTCCCTCTCACTCCCCTCCCCCTCCCCTCCATCTCACCTCCCCCTCCCCTTCCCCCTCCCCTCTCCCTCCCCCTTTACAGCAAACGGGATGGTACGGAACCCTCTTAACGCGAGCCCGACTCGAACTTGACCACTTTTTTTTTTAAATATGTTTCCATGTAATATACACTTAATTTACAGGAAAACCTAAACGAAAATCCTAAGCCTTCTAGTTCTCACAGAAAACGCGATGGTACGGAACCCTTTTTACGCGAGATCGACTCGAACTTGTCCACTTTAAAAAAAATTATGTTATCATGGGATATACACTTAATTTACAGGAAAACGTAAAAGAAAATCCCAATCCTTCTAGTTCTCACAAAAAACGCGATGGTACGGAACCCTCTTTACGCGACCCCGACTCGAACTTGACCACAATTTTTTTAAAAATTATGTTACCGTGGGATATACACTTAATTTACAGGAAAACGTAAAAGAAAATCCCAATCCTTCTAGTTCTCAAAAAAAAACGCGATGGTACGGAACCCTCTTTACGCGACCCCGACTCGAACTTGACCACAATTTTTTTAAAAATTATGTTACCGTGGGATATACACTTAATTTACAGGAAAACATAAAAGAAAAACCCAATCCTTCTAGTTCTCACAGAAAACGCGATGGTACGGAACCCTCTTTACGCGAGGTCGACTCGAACTTGACCACTTTTTTTAAAAATTATGTTACTCCGGGATATACACTACCCCTATACGAAGTTTCGTCAAAATCCGTCCAGCCGTTCAGGCGTGAAAGAGGAACAAACAAACAAACAAACAAACAAACAAACAAACATACTTTCACATTTATGATATTAGTGAGATAGGCCTTTTTCCTTATCATGATCAACAATTACTTTTAGGACATTGTCATTTTTGTCATCTAGATATATATATATATATATATATATATATATATATATAAACAGAACTTACCTTATCGATGTCACAGTGCCATCCGACTATAACCTCACTAGGAAGGAAAATGAAAAACTTACTAAATACTACGCACTAAAAATTGAGGTCCAAAGATTGTGGAATACAAGAGTCGAAATCGTCCCAATAGTTATAGGCACTACAGGAATTATAAATAAATCAACAGAGAAACACATAAAAAATTTAGACGCTGGTATAAAATTAGAAATACTCCAACAACAGGCTGCAATTGAAACCACAAAAATAATGACCAAATTTCTGAGTGGAAATCTGCCTCGTGACAGTGAAGACAATAATATTATGTAACTCAAGACTGATCGGTGGGCCCGTCCTCTATCTTGGGAGGCACTCGAGCGAGGACGGGTGGCAGACCGGCGAGTGCAATCGCCGACGACTCCGAAGATATCCGGAAGAATAAAATTTATTTATATATATATATATATATATATCTATGATAAAGTAAAATCGAATAAAGGATAATTTACTCTAGCACTATATTGTGCTTTTTCATAAGCGTCTCCAGTTCTTTGTTAACTTGATCATCTTGTTGTGGAGTCAACCGCCGATTATCGTCACTCGGTGATTCGTCTTCTATCGGTCTGCCCACTCTTGTTAGAGATACGGAGATAAGCTTGCATTGTAACGTGAGATTTGTCAGCAATGTAACTATAATTCCATGTGTGCAAGGTTCATTGAAGCAGGCAAATACGCCTGAAATTTCAAAGATACACGCAAATTGGTTAAGGTTATGCTAGTTTTGTATCGTCTGGGCCACTACTTGCTTAAGGAATAATCCTCTCCATCATCGGCTACATTGATTCTTCTGCACATTCGAAACTTTCCTGTAGATATGTGCTATATCATGTAATGGTAGACATATTTACTTACACAATAAATTATCATAGCTTACAATTTCAACTTACCTGCCATTAACTGTGACAAGTAACAGAGAAGGTAAATCCAGATACTCGTCCTCCACTCGAACGGGTAGTCCTCATAGAAAGGCAGAAGTAAATCCGTTATTCTTCCTTCGCTAATCAGCTGGACCGTCATTAAAACCACCGGTATGTACATATAAAGTATCGGCACAGTCATCTGTATAATATAAATCCACCAGAGTAACTTGGTGGGCGATCGAACCGTTTCTTCCAAGCATTTGAGTATTTCCTCGTCGGCATTCTCTTCCGGCCACATCTCCTTCAAGTCCTGTAGGAGTTGACGAATCTGCTTCCTCTTCATTACCATGTTCAGGGATTTGCACAGATATATGACAGCTCCTAGTCCACAAGCGATCAATTCCGCCAAGTGAAGAAATCTGGCCATGAACATTCCCTTCGCCATCGCGTCAGCAGTTATTATTAGCGTGAAGTAAACGCTATAAAGCAGGTTCAGCACCGAAATCGCGTAGTAGATACGATGCAGGATTACCATCTTTAGAGGCCTTTCTTCTAGAATATCTTTCAGTCCCACTATGGGAGACACTTGGTAAAATATTTTTAGCATCTCGTCAAAATGTATGTGGTTAGACATTCTGTTAATTTGATCGGTGTCAACTGTAAGAGCTCGTTTAAAAGCGTGACTTATTTATATTTGACACCTACCTATCTGCCAGAATTTGTTACATACCTAGACATCTATCTATATACTGGAAGTGGTTATTAATTGCGGAGGAACCAATTTATAAATTGGTTGTAATTGTTTTAGTACGGCGAACTTTCAAAAAATCAAACTGTTTAGTGAGATGAAAAAAAAGCTTTTCGAACTAAAATTACAGGTTAATAACTATAAACTTTTTTTAACACATTAAAAATCCTGATTTTAATACCAACGATACCTATTTAAGTAAGTACGTATCATATAAATAATGTATGTAAGTACATAAGTTATTATGATATATTTTTGTATTCATAGTTTTAACAAAACATGGACAGCTTACGGAGGGGTTCGATAACACAAGCACATTTACATAAGGTATACTTAGCGCATACAAGGAAACTGACAGATAGCGCTTAAGAAATATAACTAAAACCACCATGATGAAAGTTTAGCATAACATTAATTATGTTTGACAATTTAAAATATTATGAAGCTGACATTAGTGCCACGTCACCTTAATACATTATATTTAATTCAATGGAAAGATGATTTTAAATTAAATAAACTTTTGAAACATTTATTCGTTCTCGACAGGATAGTCGAAGCCACAACACAATATTTTTGATCTGGCATAAATACTAAGAAGATGAAATGAAGGGAAGCACTGACATGGCACCTAGTTCACCCGGTGTTATGGGCTGACACCACGGATGTTGTAGGTGATGTAGCCAACCGTGTTAGTTTCCATAAAAAAATAAAAAATACAGCAGCCTGGCTATGAATACTACGCTCTTATTTCAGGACTTTTTTTCGAATGTCCAAGCAGCGCCATCTATAGAACTTCTATCTATCCGTGGTACAGATATTTTATCTCACGAAGTACGTTTGGCTATGATTGAATTGTTTTAGTGTGCGTAAACTCGAGAGCGCTCATCCATGGGTCACGATCGTGAAGCGGTCCGCGCACACAACAGTACACGTCACTACTACAATCAGAGCCAAACGGACTTCGTGAGATAGAACATGTGTACCAATATATGCGTGGTATTGATGGGGAGGCATACCCATCGGTACCACCACGATGTATGTGGCTTTATGTCAATCATTCATAACATAAACTACCAATCGGCGGTCGACTCCTGTCAGCCGGCCCCCTCAAAAGGGATGAACGACACTGTGATGCCAATGTTATCTTAAACGTTCGAGAATTTTATTTCTGAATTGAAATTGAAATATATTTTTATTGATACCAATAGTATGGCTATTATTTTTATCCATTTATTTCCACATTTCTTTTTATACAAATTTTAAATTTTTTTTTTTTTAATTAAAACCTAAAATTAATATAAAAACAAACGGAGTTTCCACCACCGGCGGCGGGGCGAGCCTGGTTATTTTATTATTATGAGTAGTTATATTTCAAGAAACTTATGCTACTGATTTATTAAACGACTATGTTACGTATCACTCGTATATATGGAGAGAAACATTGGATTGCGCACACTGATGCGCATTGATTTGAACCTCGACGGCTGATGTGACAAATTACATTGATAATACTGAATGAGGCTTATTAAATAGTTTTTTTTTTATAAAACTATTAGTACCTAATACGAAATTAACACGAAACATTAGGATGGAACATTAGGAACCATATGTCTACGGATCATGAAATTTTCAACAAATTCATTAACATCGCTCCTATAAACTGATTAATAATCATTTATTTTAAAATAAAGATAATTATAATTCTGTACATCTTAATCTTATGATGTCGTCGTTTCTGGAATCCTTAGTCGGCAAGCTTGCGAGATTCCGTACGAGCGTGCAACAGTAAAAATGTCATTCGGCTTGCACTTGGCACCCGCGCCCACTTTTCACGCACACCTATCAGTGACTAGTTCGACGGGCTTCGCTAGCCTAGTCTAGCAGTATCAGAGATCTCATGGGAATCAAGGCAGGAGTCGCGGGTTGTATCTCCCTACGTAGAGGATCATGCCGGACGGATTGTGTCGCGCGAAGTAGAGGAAGGGCCGATCGAACTGTGGAGGCGCGGCGCCTCTGCCGACAGACGCGCCTGGCGAGGGCGCAGGTGCAGCGCAGCGCGGTGTTGCGGCGCCGACGACGTCGTCTCACCGTCCGGCTCGTGGAAGGCGCGGTGGTAGTCGCGCGGCTCGTTCCAGCTCGACCACGTAGCTCGGTGGCTCGACGTCCAACTTTTTTTTTATGGAATCTGACACGGTCGGCTTCATCACCTACAACATCCGTGATGTCAGCCGATAACACCGGGTGAACTAGGGTGCCATGTCAGTGCTTCCCTTCATTTCATGTCGGCTATACATTGAACTGGACGGAAAACACGAACTATTTACATAGCCGTTTCGACCGACGTTTCGCTCAGTGCGGTGGTAACAACCCGGCCGGGATAAACCCTACCACCTAGTAAGGTGTAAGAAGGGAAGGGACCTACAGTTTAACGTGGAATCCGAACCACGGCCAGCCTCCAACGGTCGAGCGGTCACCCATCCAAGTACTGACCGCGCTCAGCATTGTGACCGCACCACTGAGCTACCGAGGCTGACGAATTTCCTTATCCCTTAGTCGACTTTTACGACATGCGACGGGGAGAGATGCAGTAGGGCTATTCTTTTTAACAGACTTCCAAAAAAGGAGGAGGTTCTCAATTCGTCTGTATGTTTTTTTTTATTTTTTTTTTTTATTTTTTTTTTTATTATTTTTTTGTATGTTTGTAACACGATTTCTCCGTCAATTGAGGGCCGATTTAGAAAATTCTTTTTTTGTTAGTTAGGTCATACTTCCGAGGTGGTCCCATTTCAATTTTATCGAAATTGGTTCAGTGGTTTTCGAAAAATCAGCATAAAACTATGGTGTGTGGTTACCTTCAGCAAAACTTGTGATGTGGTCGTTTTCGGCAATTTTCAGTTTGATAAATTAGTATGGTGTGTGGTTACCTTCAGCAAAACATTTGTGATGTGGACTTATTCAGCAATTTGCAGTCTGACACATATGGCGAATAATTCTGTACCACTTCAATCGATTTCGATTATTCGATTTCGATTATTCTTTTTTATGTAATATTACTAAAAAGAATGAAATAAAAACTGTTTTAAAAAATATTAAACCGATTTCCAAAAAACAAAAAAAAAAAAACTAAAAAGTATTAAATACCTAATATTTTGAAATTTTCTCTGTCCTGTTGAAATACATGAATCGATATACTAGTGATACATATTCGGACCCTTGTTTCATGAATGTTCTAAATTTGAAATTTTTTTATCTTTTCCGACCGGCGTTTAATTTATTATGGTACCTGGCCAGTACCTACTGTACCGAGTACCATCGAGCTGGTTTGATGATGGAGACAGAAGGTGGCCATAGGAACTCCTAAACTACACATGATAAACCCATCGTGTTTGGGCTCGTTGCATTTGTCTTCACGAGAAATTTACTTTAGACCTAAAAGATTCTCAATTCGACGGTATGTTTTCTTTTTTTGGATGTTTGTTACGCGATTACTCCGTCAATTGTGGGCCGATTTTGAAAATTCTTTTTTTTTTTATTTGAAAGGGGATAACCCTGAGGTTTTTGAAGTGAAAACTTCTTTAGCGGCTCTTGGCACTTTTTTAGGTGGGTAAAAATGTATAACTCGCGACATCGCGTCAGCGTCATTTTTAAAATGAAACCTTAAGTCATTGCGTTAAGGGTTAAGTTAGAGTGGCACGGGATCTGCCGGCACTCCCGGAGTGCAACTGTTAAGTAGGGTTCCGTAACACGTTTATGTCTGTCCATTCTACTAAGTTCTGCAAAATGAATGTAGGGTTCCGTAACATATGCATGTCTATTCGTTCTACTAAATTTTACAATTTTCAACCAAGGTCCTCCGACGGTTATTTTATAATAAAAGTAGGCTTCCGTAACACGTTTATGTCTGTCCATTCTACTAAGTTCTGCAACATCACCTACAACGTCTGTGATGTCAGCCCATAACACCAGTGCCATGTCAGTGCTTCCCCCTTTGATCGTGCTGACTACACTGAACTGGTCGGAAAACACAAACTATTTACATAGCCGTTTCGACCGACGTTTAATTCAGTGCGGTGGTACCAACCCGGGAAGGTTAAACCCTACCACCAAGTAAAATTACGAGGGAAGGGACTTACGAGGAATCCGAACCTTGGTCAGCCTCCAACGGTCAGCGGTCACCCATCTAAGTACTGACCGCACCCAGCGTTGCTTAAAATTCAATAGCGACAGTTGACTGTCTGCACCACTGAGCTATCGAAGCTGACGTGGTCCTATTTTAATTGGGTCAAGATCGGATTGGAAAGCGAGGCGGAATCGCGAGGCCGAAGGCCGAGCGATTCCGCCGAGTACATTAATAGCAAAAAATTACTAAAAAAAACTGTGAAATTCCGCCGAGTACATTAATAGCAAAAAATTACTAAAAAAAACTGTGAAATAAAAAAAAAGTTTTAAAAAACATAAAACCGACTTCCTAAAAAAAGTAAAACTAAAAAACTATTTAAAATAAAAATATAAAAACCGCCTTCAAAAATATATGAAATAAAAACCTAAAAAAAAAAAACGAACCCTAGAGTTGAAGGCGGTGCTAAAGCAAGCAAAAATGATGCATGAAAGAAAACATGAGCGGATGATAATATCCTTTGTGATTTGTGTAGCCTTTTTAGCACCGCCTTCAACTCTAGGGTTCGTTTTTTTTTTTTAGGTTTTTATTTCATATATTTTTGAAGGCGGTTTTTATATTTTTATTTTAAATAGTTTTTTAGTTTTACTTTTTTTAGGAAGTCGGTTTTATGTTTTTTAAAACTTTTTTTTTATTAAGTACCGGCCCCACACGTTACAGTTATGTTTAGTTTTAAATTAATCAATAAAAAAAAATTTATTCTTCTAGTAACATTTTGCGTTCTAAATTATAATTAAGGCTGCCTTAAGGTTGGCTCGAATAAATATCTATATAAAATCAATTTATTAGAAATAAGCCCGTCTTTACAGCTAATATATTTTTAATAAGTTGTATCACCTTCATAGCATAATTTATTTTTACCATTAAAAATATATAAATTTTATTAAATTAAATATTTAATGACCTATATTGTTAAGTGCATAATTAAAAATTATTAATACCATATGCAATATATTATATTGCGCGTGACGCTTCGCTGTCATGTTGCAAAATTACTATTTAGCACCAATGACGTTTGTTTAGCACCTTGTAAAATCTCATAATCGAGCCTTTGCAGTGAGTGGACGCACACAGTCTGCGCCCACTCCACCCACGCGCACCTGATCTACCGCGTCAGCAAACCAGTATGACGCATCCGGAAGCGGTGCAAACACAAACGGAGAAGAAGTCATTTTAATTCTTAGATTAGGACATTTAATAAGTGTTGGCCCGATTTGGCTGAAAAAAAAAAATTCAATAATCATTATACAGTTATTCGTTGTAAAGAGTTTGCAATAGAACGAAGTATGACCATGCCGTCTTCAATATCTGCAATAAAAATACATGTAATTAGGATTGTGTAAGTATAAAATAAATATTATTAATTTAATTTTACTATTAAAACAAGGATAAATAATGTCTAAGATAATAAAAACTACCTTCGCTTTGAGAAAAGAAGAAATCAGTTGGTGCCCAGGGATCACAATTCGAAATAATTAGAATACGAAACCTTAAAGCGAAGACGGTGGCAGATTAGATGGTATGACTCACTGCGATGAAAGTGTCGAGGTTCACTGTGAAGAAAGCGGAGGCTCTCACGGTGACGGGTCTCTGCGCGCGAGCCTGCATCAGTCTCAGAGAAGACTTGTCTCTCGCCGCCATCCTGTACCAACCGCTACAGTACGCTCCGAAGCCTATCATGCAACTCTGTAAACATTTTATTCTTATTTGGCCAGGTCGATCGAGAAAAATGAATATACCTCAAATGTTTACGTCGGAACAAGGTTGAGCTGTGTTGGGTTTTGAGAAGCAACTGTGCATAAAGATTAACCGGGAGCAGAAACATTATTTTAAAACTGCGCTTAACTTAGCAACACTTCATATAGTGTCCAATTATACTATATTTAATTTGAAATAATTATATTTGCAACTGTTATACATAACGAAACTGAAAATTAAACCTCTTGTGCCAGTATTTCTGAGTACCAACAAGGCAGCAGCATCTGTAAGATGAGGCATGATGTGTAGGCAACATGCTTTGGTGCATCGTGAAGTTCTCCCATCTGTAACAGAAAAGTCCCGTTAAGGCCGGTTTACATTATTTTAGTAATGGAGAGTGCGTTAGGAGAGAGCATTAGTAGAAACATGTAAACGGTAGCTTTTGATGATTAGTACTACTCGCATTAATACGAATCTACTCGCCTTTCTACTCAAATCAAATAGAACCGCTTTACATTTTTTTTATGGAAACTGACACGGTTGGCTTAATCACCTACTACATCCGTGATGAACACCTTGGTGAGCTATGTGACATGTGAGTGCTTCCCTTTGGAAGTTTCCAGTCACACCCTGCCCGCGCCCGCTCTAACCCGCACATCACTATCCTCGCTACTCGCTGTTGCGTAAACGGGCAGTTTAGTAACAACTATATTGGAGTGCATTCGTAAATAGGCGGAAATGGCACTATACTGGAAAAAGTCTAAACGTGTACTGGAAAGGCATAAAAACTATTAAAGCACTCCCATTAGAGTGTACTAATATAATTTAAACCGGCCATAATGCTTCGAATACGTTATTATAAACCAGACTAACACTCTGATGCTTTCCCCAAATTAATAGTTCAGTGAACAAAAATATAACATAGCTATAATACCACAAATGATAACACAAAGAAGAATGGTTAATTGCATGACATTGTGAAGGCGATTTAACTTGTAGTGCATAGTGAATCCTATGTTTACCGTAAAAGTGATAATCTGCTGACAGATGACGAGACCGCTGAGGAAGAAGTTGAGAGCCATGACGGTGCTGAATATGTCCTCGAACTTGCCGCACAATCTGCACACACAGGCGTACACTATTTTTCGTCACTAGCCCCTTCGCATTTTGAAACACCACGGTTGTATTCTTTTTCTGGTTCTATTATTTCTTTGTAGACTGTTGTTCGGATAAATCGCTGGTACGGCACAGCAGCTGGAGAAATATTAGTGTAGTGTTTCGCAAGTCGTGGATCACTCTCACCAAAATGGACCTTGCTGCTTGAAATCTGCATAAACACGGTAGAAGTTTTTGCAATACAACTGGCGGTACAACTTTGTGTAGTAATTTTTAATTTTAGTGGCAAAATGTGAAGGACTGAATTCTAGGGTTTATTGAAAGAAAACACTGTTTATTGATATAACACAAATATGGATTTTAGTGTGGAGGAAATGTTCATTAATACAACACATTATGAGTAAGTATGCTCTACATAAAAGAAATATAAGCAAATATTAATTTTGAATATTTTTTAATATGATGGGTGAACATTTTTTATGCATTTTCTTGGAAAGTTCGTCTTTGTTGGAAAGTACTTCCTTTTATCCTATTGTCATTTGTTCACGACTTATTGGACGCCCTGCATAGCATTTAAAGCAATGTGCTAGAATTGAATTGAAGTTTTATTCAGCCTGCACTATGTATGAATATGAGACTAGATC
Source organism: Nematopogon swammerdamellus (assembly GCA_946902875.1). NCBI lineage: Eukaryota > Metazoa > Arthropoda > Insecta > Lepidoptera > Adelidae > Nematopogon > Nematopogon swammerdamellus. Next base: position 20,802,862 of record OX336345.1, read on the forward strand.
AGATATTAACGACTAGATCCCTAGCACGAATATTAAAATTCTAGTGGGTAGTAGATTGTCAGGGTTGCACGATGATTACTGAGATAACTTTTTTTTTCTATGATAAAGCGAAATCGAATGAATACATACTCTAGCACTGTATTGTGCTTTCTAATAAGCGTCTCCAGTTCTTTGTTAACTTGATCATCTTGTTGTGGAGTCAACCGGCGATTATCGTCACTCGGTGATTCATCTTCTATAGGTCTACCTACTCTTGTTAGAGATATAGAGATCAGCTTGCATTGCAACGTGAGGTTTGTCAGCAATGTAATCATAATCCCGTGCGAGCAGGGTTCATTGATGCAGGAAAATACGCCTACAAATTTCAAAGATACACGCAAATTGGTTAACATTTTGCTAATTTATTTATTTATATTTATATAGGCACATGAATAGAATTTACTAAAATGTTCACACGAGAATAAAAAGTCGAGTTCTTATTAGTGAAACCCCTATTACAGGGAAGCACAACATTATTGCAAAAAATTATTACAAACATTTACTAAATGAATAAAAAAATCAAACAAAAATACATAATATTTTTATTTAAAAAGAATAAAAGAAAGATTTAATAAATCCACCATACATTTTAAGGTCACTATACATATACATTTTTATCCGCATTTAGTTGGCACAAGGTTGTAGGTGATGTAGCCAACCTTATAAATTTTTTTTTGTTCATTTTCGTTTGACATGGATATCATTTGAAGACAAAACTGTAAAAAATCGATGTTGTCACAAAATATTTTGTAACAAAGCAAAAAACGAACATGAAATTTATATTACAGAAGAAGAAATGTTGTACCATCTGCATCACTATTAAGGACCAAATCTTTCCGTAATCCACTCCATTGATTGATTTGTAGGCCTGAAAGTTTCCTTGTAGAGCTGTGATATATTATGTTAACGCAGATTGAATATAGTACTACTAATCTACGATGTTATATAATGTACCAAATTAATTATACCTAAAATTCTTACAAATTTCAACTTACATGCCATTATCTGTGACAAGTAACAAAGAAGGTAAAGCCAGATACTCGTCCTCCACTCGAACGGGTATTCCTCGTAGATAGGCAGAAGTAAATCGTTTATTCTTCCTTCGCTAATGAGCTGGAGCGTCATCAAAACCATCGGTATGCATAAATAAAATATCGGCACAGTCATCTCTATAATAAAGAACGACCAGAGTAACTTGATCGGTGATCGAACCGTTTCTTCCAAGCATTTGAGTATTTCCTCGTCAGCATTCTCTTCCGGCCACAGCTCCTTCAAGTCCTTTAGGAGTTGACGAATCAGATTCCTCTTCATTACCATGTTCAGGGATTTGCACAGGTATATGATAGCTCCCAGTCCACAAGCGATCAATTCCGCCAAGTCAAGAAACCTGGCCATGAACATTCCCTTCGCCATCGCGTCTGCAGTTATTATTATCGTGAAGTAAATGCAATAAACCAGGTTCAGCACAGCAATGACGTAACAGAGACGGTGCAGGATTACCGCCTTTAGAGGTTTTTCTTTTAGAATGTCTTTCAGTCCCACGAGGGGAGACAATTGATAAAATACTTTTAGCATATCGTCAAATAGTATGTAGTTGGGCATCGTGCTAATCTGACCGGTGTCGACTGTGAAAACTCTTTTAAAAGCGTGACTTTATAATATTTGACATCTACCTATCTATCTACATTTTTTACATACCTAGGCATCTATATTGATACTAGAAGTGGTTATTAGATGCGGAGGGAAAAATTTGTAAATAATTGCTTGTAATTATTTTAGCAGAAAGAACTATCAGAAAGTCAAACTGTTTAGTTAGGCGCCAAAAAAGCTTTTTAAACTAAAATTACGGGTTAACTATAAACTTTTTAACAGAATAAAAAATATGTTCTGACCAATTGTCTGATTTGCATGCCAACGATACCTATGTAAAGAAGTATGTTCGTAAGTAAGTTAATGACATATATTTTATGCCAAGTGATATTTTTTTTTATTGACAGCGCGACATATGGCGCCGAGCCACCCATAAGGTGTCTGACGACGCTCATGGACATTCGGTCGTATGCGGGGGTTGCGAATGCCATGCCGGCCCGACAGCTGCCATTCACGCCCCTCTTGAAGGACCCGAGACTGTACTTGGGGGGAAATATATGGGCAGGGAGAGCGTTCCACAGTTTACCGGTTCTGTAGAGGAAAGATCTGCAGAATCGGTTGGTACGCATCCGCGGTAAGTCGAGCGTGTAGGGATGTAATCTCTGCCAAGTGCGCGTGGTGCGAAGGTGGAAAGGGGACGGCGGGATCGCATTAAACAGCTCCTCCGAGCACTCCCCGTGGAATAAGCGATAGAAAACACTTAGGGAGCCGACATCGCCGCGGTGTTGCAGTGGTTCTAGATCGCAGGACACTTCGGGGTCACCCACTAATCGCACGGCTCGACGCTGGATTGAGTCCCAAGCAGGTATTTGGCAGAGCCATCCCACAGGTGCGAGCAGTACTCCAAGCAGGACCTGATCTGCGATTTATACAGAAGCAGCTTTTGGTCCGGCGTGAAGTAGCGTCGCACCTTATTGAGTAAGCCCAGCTTTTTAGAAGCCAGCTTGGCCTTCCCCTCGATATGGCGACGAAAGTTCAGGTCGTGCGATAGTTCGACTCCGAGGACCCCGAGGTGTTCGCTTAATTTAAGCGACGTGCCTTGGAATGAAGGAGCCGGTGTAAACGCCGCTCTCTTCGCACTGAACGCGCAAACTTGTGTCTGGAAGCGTTGAACTCGACCAAATTACTACGGCCCCATTCGGAAATAGAGCCGAGTGTGTGTTCGAGCTCGGACACAAGTCTTCACCTCTTCTCATCCACAACATCCCGACTGGCTGAAGGGTGACTGGTGTAGGATCCGTGTGCCGTACTGTCATCTGCATAACAATGTATGTTGCCCAAAGACAGCATATCATTGATATGCAGAAGAAACAGCGTGGGTGACAACACAGATCCTTGTGGTACGCCGGCGTTCACTGACATGGCGTCCGACGAGCAGCCGTCCACTAGGACCTGAATGCTACGCCCATGTAGGAAGTCGGCGACCCAGTCACAGAGGCCAGAAGGAAGTCCGTAAGCCGGCAATTTGCCCAAGAGCGACTTGTGCCAAACCCGGTCAAATGCCTTGGCAATATCAAGGCCAATTGCCAAAGATTCACCATGACCTTCAAGCGATTCCCCCCAAAGGTGAGTGACGTACGCTAGGAGATCACTAGCAGATTGTTTTGGCCGGAAGCCGTATTGCGGATCGCTGATGAGGTCATTCGTCTCCAGGTACTTCATGAGCTGTGCATTGATAATGCGCTCCATCACCTTACAGAGAGGTAATCGCTATAGGTCGGTTATAGGTCGGTCGGTCGCTATAGGTTAGATATAAACCTAACTAAAATTATGTTATTCATTGCTATCTAAACATGAACACCTTACGGAGGGGTTCGAAAACATGTTCGTCAACATTTACGTAAGAGGTAATTATAGCTTTATCGAAACTGACAGATGGCGCTTAACTAAAACCGCCGCGCTCTGATGAAAGTTTAGTATAGCAATAAGTATGGTTGATCAGTATTATGAAGCTGTCACGAGTGCCACGTTACCATAATTATATTTCATTCAAGGGAATGAAGATGTCGAATGAAACGACCATGTTATTATCTATGGAGCGAACATAGGATTGCGCATTGTTTTGTACATAAAAGTAATTATAAAGCCTTACACGACTGTAGTAGTCACTATAAAAATATCATCATACTATAAACGTCGTCCATAAAAATGATATTATTAGTAGGTACCTCTGTGTTGTAGATTTATTAATTAAAATCGGCTTAATTTTTTTGTATTTAAACAGAAATATTTTTCCGAAAATAAAACGAGAGGGGCAAATGTCTGCAGATTTACAAGCAGCGAGGGGTGAGGGCAGAAGGACAGTGCCTCCGCCGCTACCGCGCGCCCCAAGCGGCGGAGCGCTCTTACTAGGCGGGGGCACTCTCTTGCTCAGGCTCATAGAACATGATGTGACAAATCAGCTTCAAGCTGTTAGTGTTATAAATAATAATAATAAAAAGTGGTCAAGTGAACCGTGTTCACGTGCCGAGGGTCCCGTAACCGCACTGCTTCGCTTTCATCTAATTATATTTTCTACCAGGGTGCGGTTAGACTTTGGATGGGTAGCCGTACGACCGTGGTTCGGCTGGCTGTGGTTCAGATTCCACTTGAAACTAGTTTCATCGCTTTATTTATGTACATATTTAGCTGGAAGGGATCAACCCGTTTTGATTGGTACACGAACACTGAACGAATGTCGGTCGAAGAAAACGGCTATAAAAATTATACATGTTTTCCATCCAGGTCAATGTAGCCGGCACGACCAAAGGAAATACTGCCATGGCACCTCTCTGACACTGACTGACTAACTAACAATTACTCTGGCATACACTTTGCATGATAAATAGCATCAAGTCGAACTTTATTTGCATGTTTGTGCACTCATCACGTAAACTACTACACCAATTTGAATGGAGTTTTCATAAAAAAATGGGATATGCCACTTTGTTTAATAAAAAAGTTTTTCTGCGTGACAGAAACTGTCGAGTCCTTTATTGCACTGTATGTCTTTATGTGTTAATAAATATTTTCAATCCAATCTCCTACTTCCATCTTAATTATTATTTTGCCATATAAATAAATAAAGCGAAGTTTCTACGGGCGACCGGCCAATTTATTTTAAAAAAAATATTTTATTTAAAGCGCAATAAGTGGCGCCGTGCCACCCATAAAGTGTCTAACGACGCCCATGATTTCGCTTGGGATGGCTCTGGCAAATACCAGCCTGCGCCTCTGGACTTGCTTCGAGCCGTGCGACTAGTGGGTGACCTCGAAATGTCCCGCGATCTAGAACCACTGCAACTCCGTGGGGATGTCGGCTCTCTAATTGTGTTCTATCGCTAATGAGCAAGTCTCCTAATTTTTTTATTTAATGCCATATAATTTTTATTTAATGCCATGCCAAACAAAGGATAGTCTAAGCCAGGCTGAGAATGACAGTGAAATAATTTTTTCAATATCTTTTGAAACGGCGAAGTTATAGGACCTGAAAGTTGATAGGTAACTATAAAAGTGCGACGTCATAACTGCACGACGCAAGCATGCCGCCCCGCCGGCATCTCATATCCGCTGCCACCGCCGCGCATCGCTGCTGCAAGTTTAGCAGTTTCTTCGTTCCTATGATACCTAATCTCGTATACCTAAAGATTACACTTTTTATTATGTGTAGAAAAGCTACAGAACACAAATATTAATTAGGAAGTTTCCATTTTTTTTTTTTAATGCCATCGGATAGTCTAAGCCAGGCTGAGAATGGCAGTAAAAGATTACGAAATAGGAATATGAACATTCTTGGATACCTAAAGGTTACATTTCATGTAGAAAAAATGCAAAAAGTTTATCTACTATACATATATTGGTTAGGTAGTAGTAGGCAGGTAAGTACTTACTTCGAGAGTTTGACTCCTCTGATTTCGGCACTACAGTATGATGGATTATTGTGAACAAAATCCATAATCATGCCTACATCTACGCTTGGCAGGTTACTGGAGTCACCACCATCAAAATCTTTCTCCATTATTTGGTTTTTACTAGTCACAATAAAGATATTTCGTACGCGTACGGATGGACCCGGCGCGGCGTGCGAACGGCACGAGGAGACTAGTGCGACTGTGACGACACATGGCACCCGGCTGAATGTAATTTTGGCGCGATGGGATTTTCGAAGTAGCAAAACTAAAAATTGTGATAAGTTGGTCATTTTTAAAGATATCACAATAATTCTTTCAGTGGTAGCATCGTGAACCTTAATCCTATTAAATAAGAGTGATACTTATAGCATTTTCGTACAAAGGAGACTTCCTCACCGGCTCGGAGGAGCTGTTTAACCGCAATCGGGGGAAGTCTCCGGTATGGCACCTACCTTCTCGGAGGTGATATTGGCTGGTCGGAGCATGTGCTTTGGCCCCTCCGACTCAGCCACTCATACCGGATAACTTAAAAAAACCACTGATCTACCGAGGCTGACAATAAGTAAAGCGAAATTTCTACGGGCGACCCACCGACCGTGTAACGTACTCGTACGTAATATATAAGAAGTATTCTTATAACTCGAGAACCACTTTATCAATTTACATGCGGTTTTCTTTGCTACATTTCGTTACTTCTCAGGATATTTTTAAGCTATCAATCACAACGCTTTGTTATCGGTGGCTTGAGCTGTGACCAAAAAGTCACGCGAAAAATTTAAATTTGGGCTGTTCATACATTTAACTCTATCTCCAATTGTATGACATTTTGAGGAAAATTAATAGTTTTGTGCACAACTTCATAAGAGTACCTATATTATTAATTTTTTTCAGAATTTTCAAGCACCCCTTAATAGGTCAAAGTTCGGCGACAAAAGTGCAGTTTTTTGTCAAATTTTAAACGAAATATTTGTTTAAGTAAACTTATTGATTATAGCAAAATTATATATTTATGAAATTGCCTTAACAATACCTATAGAATGACATAACATTTGATTTATTTAAAAAACAAAACATTTTTTGGTTAACATTTTGGGGTACCCTGTCCTTTCCACAGGACTATTAGATAAACTTATCTGTAATATATCTAGCGGCAAAAATTACACGTAATTTGGCGTCATTTTCATAGAAATCGGTTCAGTAGGTCCGGAGATATCTGCGTGTGACCGACAGACAGACAGACAGGCAGACAGACAGACACCAGAGCGATCCCATAAGGGTCCCTTTTTTCGCATTTTGCGACGGGACCCTAATAACAAAATCAGATTATATACTGACGAGACTTATTATTTTTTTTATTTTATAATAAAACGAATAGTACCTATCACGAAAGTAACATGAAACATTAGGATAAAATGCTATACTATGTATAACTAATTAAAAACCTTTTATTTGAAAATAGAGAGTCTAATAATTTCGTTCTATAGAAACTGAAACGGTTGGCTACAATATCACCTACTACATCCGTGATTCTCGTATCAGCCCATAACACCTTGGTGAACTAGGTGCCATATCAGTGCTTCCCTTCGGTCGTACCGGCTACAATGAACTGGACGGAAAACACGAACTAATTATATAGTCGTTTCAAAGCTAGTCAGAGATCTCATGGGAATCAAGGCAGGAGTCGCGGGTTGTATCTCCCTACGTAGAGGATCATGCCGGACGGATTGTGTCGCACGAAGTAGAGGAAGGGAGGGCCGATCGAACTAGAGGCGAGCGGGCTGTGGAGGCGCGGCGCCTCTGCCGACAGACGCGCCTGGCGAGGGCGCAGGTCCAGGTGCAGCAGCGCGGCCGCGTGTCGCGGCGCCGACGACGTCGTCTCACCGTCCGGCTCGTGGAAGGCGCACATTTATTTGAAAAGGCAAGAACAGGAAGGATAAGTAGTCCATTAATAGAAGTATGTACTTATATGGATATTAATAAAACATACACAATTATTTTGTTGGTTTTATTTTTAGTTACAACAATCAGTAACGTTCTACAAGTATAAAGTTAAGAGTAGAAAGATGTAACACTGACGGGTGATGGGGAGGAAAGGGGGGGGGGGGGGGGGTATTGCCTTAGGATATCTGAGGCTCTTTCATGAGATTTTTTGACATGTCGTTGTCTCAGAGTCCAGAACACTAAAGTAGTTGCGTACAAGCAAAAAAATCTCATAATAGAGATTCTTTTTTTTCCTCTTTATTTATGCCTTTATAGGACGGCTAGAACAAAACTGGCCCCCCGTAATTTGTTCGCCTGATTTTACTTGACGCTTATTTGAATCTAGAGGTGTACAGTCCACTGGCCACTGTACTCTATCGGCGACTGCTTATTACTATAAGGATCATAATTAGACCAAACTTGTATGAATTGTGACCTTTTGTTCTGCCGCCCTATAAAGGGTTAAATAGGGCTTTAGCCGCCTAACGACTATGCCAGCCCCATCGTAACTCCTGCAGTGGGTGAACGCAGCCTGCACCCACTCCACGTGCACCTGATCTACCGCGTCAGCAAACCAATATAACGCATCGGGGTCACTATTGGGATCCGTACAAACACAAATGGAGAATAATTTACTTCAACTCTTAGATTAAGACATTTAATATTATTTTTTTATTTGACCCTATTTGGCTGAAATAAGGAAATAAATTAATATGTTCAACAATTTATTAGACTGTTATTCCTTATAAAGAGTTTGCAATAGAACGAAGTATGACCATGCCGTCTTCAGAATCTGCAATAAAAATAGGTGGTGCGTAAGTATAAAAAAAAATATTGATTTCATCCTACTATTGAAATAAGTAACCATAGATGATTTATTTATGACATTTTCTTTAATATTTATTATTGATCGTTTTCAGATGTCAAAAATATTATAATAATTATCTAGCTCCCACAATAAATTTATATTTTAAATATAAATAAGCAATAATTCTAAATATCTTTTATATCACATTGTAGGGTTCCGAAGCCCTCAGCGTCCTTCTCGGGAGTGATGCCATAAATTTTGGCGACCTGTCACGCACATCGCGGAGCTCTATTTTAAAATAAACATGGGTACGCCGGAAACATGTTGAGACCCCACTTTCGAGTTAATAAATTAACTTGAGAATACAAGTTTTAAGAAATCCACTCGTGCATAATTAATTGACGACTTAGCGAGAATGAAGGGTGTCTCGAAGCAGAGTAGACATGACAAAAAAATGCCATAATTTACCGTCCGGGCGACGCCAGGCCACATGTGCTCGCTCGTCTGTGCGAAGGAGCAATTTTAACGTCTCCCGAGAAATGTATGAAGGAAAGAATCTGTATGTTTAGTTATACATTAAGGATACAAAATAGATATTACGCGCCCACGAAAATCAATTGCAGATACCTGGCAACAACTACGAGAGACTGCGGAGGAGCACTGGGTGCCCGCTCACGAACCGGTCGGCTGCTCGCTTCTCGCAGCACGCTCAAGGAAGCTGCATGGGGCTGGTGGGAGCGCAGCGCCCAGGGCTGACCCTTGGAGATCCGATGCCGGATCGGCAGCGGGAGATGACGACAGAGTGCGGCTGCCAGCCGTCTGCGGCGGGTACTGAGTCAACTCCAGGGTTCCAGGAGAGAAGATGGACCCAGATGCCGTGCCTGAGTGCCATCTCGGCATACCGTCTCGCGAACGAAGTGTCAGTGTTACGCAGTGATAAGTCTTGCATTAATGAATATTAATGCCGTATGCAGTGTAAAGAAATACAAGCATTAACGTGCGCGTCAACAATGGACCCTATCCTACAGAAATGTATATGATTATGTATTCGTGTAACCTAGCGACAATTAAGACTTACTTTTACAGAATACGGACTATATAAACATCATGTAATACTAGCATAATTGATTCTGCGGATATTTACGATTTAGGATTTATTAGAAATATCATTATGTCACATAAGGAATATTATGCAGATTGGTACATGCAGCGACATCTATATGTAATTTATATAAGTAGCGGGCAAAACAATGTAAAGAATAGGGCGTCCTCTAACGAGATTTGGGGGCGAAATTGATGTTTGTTACTGGTTACTTAGCGAAAGGACTAGGAATGTTCGATTTTGAGTAGGAGTTGAGAAGTGACGCCACTAGGGGGCGCGGATAAACATCATGTTGGCGCGAGTTCAAAGCGTGGCTTTAGACAATAAAACTGTTTTACTAGGGGGGATGATCATCAGTCTTGGAAGCACCGTTGAGATAATTAGTCACTCCTCCAGAGTACGCTTGAATTGAAAAATTAGAGCAGCATTGTGATTGATAATTGAATTGAACCTAGTTTGTCTGTGAAGTAAAATCATCCGTAATTCAACTCAGTGAGCGGTTGCGGCCGTAGGCGTTAGCAGAATAAACCAGAGTTAAGTACCTATTCGCTATAGCAATTAAAGAGATACATTATTCATTTGCCAGTGTATTAGAATGATTTATCAATTAATTTATGGGATTAATTAAATATATTAATCGTTGGATTCAATTAATTTAAGATAGAAGCAGTATGCTTCGTTATTGGTTTAAACACTAAATATTGGCAAATGACCGGTGGATCGATCTCACCCCGCCTAATTGTTGAATATTCATGTTGGTTTAATTGATGTCGTGTACCTACGAAATTCATTTAACATTACCTCTTTAGAGTAATAATTATTCTCAGCTAAGATAGTTCTTACACTTTTCCCATAAGTAATGTGCATTGTAATTTGTGGTGTAAAATATTGACACGGGAGTTTTTCTGCTCGTCTTTTCTTCCGTGGAAAATTTAGATTGCTAGACGAGCGAATTTAAAGTAACATCATATTGAACTGGCTTATGAAAATAAATGATATATCAGTTCACATAACTTGTTTAATTAACTAGCTGAGTCCTCCAATTCTACCCCTGAAGTAAAGAATCTCTCCTGAATCATAAAGACCAGTAATTTATTAAATTACATTGAACGGCCTATTAGCCTAGATTTGTTGAATTTGATTACAGGTCCTTTAATAGTTCATTTGGTTCGATATATATAGAAGGAAATTGATAAGTTTTTGAAATTCGAATTTAACGCCATTTGCAGATCTGATCAATCCTATACATGGTTGAATAGATTGGGTTCGAATCTGAATTGAATTAATTAGCCCTACTGATTGATAAATTGCAATTGCCGATATCACAGTATAATCAACACTGACTGGGGAGTTAACTGAAAACAAGATTGACGGGTTACAATTTCAATCCTTTCAGCAGTGGGAATACTGCAGTGGATGTAGTATATGGAAGATCAAGGTCGTAGATCACACATATATGCCATGGCTAACGCCTGATGGGATGCTACCCAGTACGAGACCATTATCTACTGAATTAAGTGACAATTACACAAGGTATTGTGAGAACACTCTGTGTTAAATCTTCACAATCATAAAATACATATATGTCTGGTCAAACTTACCCAAGGGAAACCGACCTGAATCCGCGGGTTATCTCGCGGATCTAATTATTTGCGCACGGGGTTAGCCGTCTGACGATTAACCCATTCATATCTTCCAATAAGCAGGTTGGGCCCGCCTAGCTTATAATATTCTAAAGTCGAAATTAGCGACCTGACATAGAGGTTGGCTAATGAGACTATCGGAGTAGCTCTGCGGAAATTATTGCAATTGTAGCTTATCGACCACCGCTCGAACGTCATTCTTGTGTTAGGAAATACTAAACAAAGCAGGAATACACTTTCACACATACACATGACTATGGCCAGTCTACATACTAACTTCAATGGCCCACAATTCACTTAGGAGGTAAAGGCAATATTCATATCAGTTGGAGGTTAACGTAGAACAATTGATCATTTATAAGAAGCTATTACAATTTATAATTATCCACTGAGATTAATTTATAATATTTAATTAAATAAATCAGTCAAAAAAAAAAAATTTATTAGACGATCATTCGACCCCTTACAAAATGCTGACCGTGTCACAGGATTGATTTGAATTGACCACTCTAAGTATCAATCAATCAAAAAAAAAAGGACCTTAATTAAAACACAACGTAGACCATATATATTAAATATGATAAGTAATTTTAGAGTCTAAAACTCGGAGAGGGGAGATTTTGGTTTCAGTCAAAAAAAAAATTCGACTGGAAGGAGGTTAAATGAATTTCGAACCAACATTGTGTTACTTTTCAGGAAATAATAAATGTGTTCAAATGTTATACTTGTGACTGTGTACAAACGTATCTTCTTGCATTCTTGCGTGAGCTGATGTTGATAGGGTGTAATTTTTTATTAACTTAGTAGGATAGTGATATAGAAAAATCGTAGTTAGTTAGGACGTAAATCCTAGATAGAAATTAAAATACTCCACTAGAAAATAATTTACGAGCGGGTTGGAAGCGGTTGTTGTTTAGAGTAAATAGTTTTTTCTTCACAATTTTCTTTAAAGCGTTTTGTTAAATTGTTTTCGTAAAATCTATATTCGAGCATCGCGTAATATCGTTGTAGTTAGGTAATAATTAGTGCATTAGAGTAGGTAAGGATTAGGGTTCTTAAATTAATAACTTCTTTATTGTTTTTTTCTTTCTTAATTACGGACATTTAGTAATAATAGATCGTGTTAATAATAGCAGTCGGGTGCTTACGGTTAGGATGGGAAGTGTCGCCAGGTAGGTAGAGTTAGGTTGTTTTATAGGAATTTAGAAATTAGGTTAGGTAGGCGGGTACGTTCGGTTAGTATAGACGCATAGATAGGTATTGTAGGTAGAATTTAGGTCGCGGAAGAGTGTAGTAGTTTTTTGTTGTTAAAATAGGCGTGTTAGGGCTATTTAGTTAGTACTCGGAAAGACTTAGGTAGTTTATAGGTAGAATGTCGAAACCTAATGTCGGTCGCGGAAGGAAACGAGGAAGCGCTACGCAAGCGGACGGCGTGCCTGATAAAAGGCCTAGGAGAGGAGGAACCACGTTTACGGAGTCGTCGAGCGAATTACTCGAAGGATTGAATCAGAAGCTCGATCAGATCTTCAAGCGACTGACGGACTTGGAGAATGGCCGCCCGGATCCGGCTCCGGTGGAAGATGTTTCAACGAATAATCAGCTGGTAGTTGGGCCCGAGTCTGGACCGACCTCGGTGAGTTCGGAAGGGACTAGCGCTAACACAGGAAATGTGTACGTCATCCGACCAACCGTTGATAAGCCGATTTTTAATGGAAGAGGTGATGCAAATCCGATAAAGTTTTTAAAAAAATTAAAACGATATATAAGCGCTATAGGTGCTCAGGATCGTTCAGTGGAAGTGTCGATCGGATGCCTATCGGGACCTGCAGCTAAAGTGCTGGATATGTACCATGGGAACTGGAACAATATGGAAGACTTCGAGGCAGACTTCAAAAGAGTCTACTGGGGCGCTCGGCAACAGGAGGCTGCAAAGTTCAAACTTATGAACACGACATGGAACGCCACCCAAGGTTTAACCATGGGAGAGCATCTGGCCGAACAAATCGATGTGATACAGGGTCTGACCATTCCGCTAGGACAAAACGATTTGGTGAACAGTATAATGAGACATTTTCCTGCGGATATACAGCGTCTCTGGTTCACGCGGAAGGGCGACGTTGACATGTTTGGAGCCGCGGAGTTCCTAAGAGACCTGGAACAAAATGTGATCACTAGGGCGAGCAGCAGCAACTTCCTAGCTACAAACAGAGGAGGAGTGCAGAGGGGCAACGGAGCAACTTGGCGGCCGAACAACGCACCGACGCGGGGCCACTATCGATCAGCAGGGAGAGGAAACGCAATAGTATCTGCCTCAATGTATGGAACCGGATTCAACCAGAACACGAGAGGGAGACCAGCATTTAGGGGGGCTCGACGAGGTCAGGGTCGGCGAGGCGGAGCAACACGGGGATATTCCAACGAGTCGTACCGTGCGATTAAATGGCAACCCGCAACGAACACTAATGAAAATGATGGAGCAGCGTCGACGACCACCGCTAATGAGAATAAAGGCGTCGGGGGCTCGGGAAACGAGACAAGCCAGCGTGTATAGTCCCGCTCACGCAGGCTCGACAGAAGACTAAAGGCGGGATGGATGCGGTATATAACTACATGAGGAAATGCAGTTGGAGCCCAGGCGACGGTCTAGGAAGATTATTGTCGGGATCGAAAAAACCAATTAAAATAATTACCCCAACCGAAGGTGAATTTTATATAATGAAAATTGGGCAATTATTAAGCCGACATAAAGACGAGCTCTGGCTGGAACAAGGTGACCAAGAGAACTGCAAGCGAAGGAGACGCCAACTGAACACATTATATAGCGACATGTGTTTCGAGGAAGAAGAAAGCCAAGATTACTCATTACCGACTTTGCCGGAAGTTAGAGTAACGATGTACGGGAAAACCATAATGTCATTAATTGACTCAGGTAGCCAGATTACCGGGATTACTACAGACTTGTATGAAGAGCTCCTTAGCGAAGGCAGGATACTGCCAGAGGTGCCCATCCCAACTATACAGATAAAAAGTGCTTTTGGCTCCAGAAGTGAAAGAGTTAAAAAAATTGTATTGATAACTATTGGACTAAACCACTTGGAAATAGAGACGCCAGCATTGATTTTAAAGCGATTGCCTAGATCGATAATACTCGGTTTTGACTGGTTAGAAAGAACGAAGGCCGTAATCAGCTGTGGGCAACAAAAGAAACTGACAATAGAACATATGGGCGTACAGTCAACAGTAGCCATTGGACCAGAAGGAACCACCGAAGGAGCGCGCGCAGATGTAGAAAAAATTATTAATTGTTTGACGGCGCCAGGACACCGTGGGAAGTCCGAAAGTGAAATAAAGGATTATGTAAGCTCATTGACTCTACCCGAGGAGAGTAAAAATCTTTTGTTACCGGTATTACAAAAGCATTGTAATGTTTTTTCTGAACGACCCGGACTAACAAATAAATATGTTCACTCAATAACAATGAAAGATGACATACCGTTTATGCAACGTAATTACCCCATTCCGTTTGCTCACCGACAAAAGGTTATTGATAAGATAAAGGAAATGGAGTCGTTAGGGATTATAAGAAGGCAGATAACAGAATATTGCAGTCCTTTACATTACACATTGAAACGTGATGGAAGCGTCCGGATCCTGTTGGACGCTCGTGAGTTAAATAAACGGATGGCTGGAGATGTCGAGACGCCACCGTTGAGTTCAGAGATAATCCAATCGTTCCATGGAGTAAAATGGATTTCTACTTTGGACTTAAGTCATGCTTACTTCCATATACCCTTAAGTGAAGATTCAATTAAATATACTGGATTCTCTGTAGGTGGAAAGACGTACGCGTATAAGGTGTTACCACAAGGCCTTAAGACTAGTGTCGGGTCGTTTACACGCGCAATTGATATAATACTCGGAACAGAAGTACGACAATTTGTAAAGAATTTCTTAGATGATTTGGTGGTCTATACATACGGTGACTTAAGTGAGCATATGAGTCACTTAGACAAAGTCCTAGAGAGGCTTAGTGAAGCCAACATGAGTTGTGGGTTAAAAAAATGCAGTTTCATACATACTAGAGTCACATTACTTGGTCACGTGGTAACGACCGATGGAATATTCATGGATGCAGACAAAATAAAAGCAGTGAAGGAATTCCCAACACCGAAAACGGTACGGCAGCTCCGCGGATTTCTCGGATTAATCAACTACTTCCGGAGATTTGTATACAGGTACGGGGAGGAGACCCAGCCTTTGTGCCAATTATTAAGGAAAGACCAGCCTTGGCAATGGACAACGGAGACTGAAAAATGCTTCGAGAGAGTGAAAAATTTGTTCTTGGAGACAGTCATGCTAGCTCACCCAGACACTAAGAAAACATACTATTTACAGGCGGACGCGAGCGTGACCGGAGTAGCGGGATATATATATCAATTATCGGATCAGAATGATCCGCAAATAATCGCGTTTTGTAGCCGAGCGTTGTCAGACGCCCAAAAACGTTGGTCTATATCTGAGTTGGAACTATTCGCAATAATCTACAGCCTGACTAAATTTGAAACCTACCTTATGGGCGCAAAATTGGTCATAAGAACTGATCACAAGAGCCTTACCTTTCTACAATATTGGAGGCTTGCAAGTGCACGCATGATCCGCTGGGCACATTATTTAGGCAAATTTAATTATACGATTGAATATGTCAAGGGGACTGAAAACACAGTTGCAGATGTATTGTCACGACAGGTCGGATCTACAGGAGCTGGCCAAGACACGCGTGTAATATGTCCGGAAATAAATCTTTTTCGAGTCACAAATAGAGAAATAATCACTCAACAGTTGAAGTCGATAGTGGAATTACAAAAAGTAGATAAAGGTTTGAATAAAATAATAGAATATCTGGAAAATGATGGCGACAAACAAAGAAATAACGAATACGAACGATATAAAATAATCGACAAAAAGTTGCATTACGAGCGTCACGGAAGCCACGGATACACGCTTGTGATTCCTGAAGCCATGCGAGACTCTTTAATCACGTATGCACACGAGGAAATTGGACATTTTGGGAGATATAAAGTGTATGCCTTGATGAAGACTCGATATTATTTTAATAAAATGTCACGAGAAATAATTCGGGTGTTAAGGACCTGTGATTTATGTCAGAAAACGAAGGTCGAATCCTTTCCCACTGTCGGACCTAGTCAGCCGGTTATTGTTTCACAGATTGGTGAAATCGTGTTTATTGACTTCTTCGGGCCCCTTCCAAAAGGGAAATATGGAATGGCTTATATTTTAGTAATACAAGATGCATTTAGCAAATTAATGAGACTATACGCACTAAGGAAGGCCACCGCCAGAGCAGCGGTAATGTGTGTAAAGAAGTTTCAAGAGGAAATACACATAAAGAAGGTTGTAAGCGACAACGGATCACAATTCACAGCAAGATGCTGGAAGAACGAATTGACGAAACTGGGCATTGGAGTCTGCTATACAAGTGTACGGAACCCTAGACCAAATTTTACGGAAAGATGTAACAGAGAACTAGGTCGTCTCTTTCGTGCATATTGCCACAGAAAACACTCCAAATGGGTAGGAATATTACCTAACATCGAGTCAACCTACAACCAAACGATACACTCTAGTACCAAGTTCACTCCCAACGAATTGGTCTGGGGTGAAAGGACCCAATTGACTATGGACAAGTTTCTGGAAAACGACAATCTACCACGCGACGAAAGCCTAAGTATGGAGGAGATGCGGGAACAAGCCCGCGCAAATTTAAGACAAGCGGCTGAGCTTCGAACTAATTATTATAACAAGAGTCATCGAATTGCTCAATATGACATCGGCGATTACGTAAAATTAAAAACATTACCGCATTCAAATAAGGAAAGGAAAATAATTTCAAAATTCCAACTTTTGTTCGAAGGTTATTATCAGATCGGCGCCGTCCCGAGCAAGAATTTATACACTTTGATCGACCCACAGACAGGTAGAATCCGTGGGAATTTTAATGCAATTCACCTAAGTAGGTACCACGTAAATTCTGTAGATAAACAACAAGTGTCGCCTGCGGCTAATATTGTCTCGTAGGAAAAAATAGGGACCAGCGGTACACCACGCGTTGAGCGGGTCGGACAATGGGTGAAGACAGCTGACGGTAGCCGGTTATTGATAAGCGGAGGTCGTTGCACTCAGATTTTTTCTTCTCTTCCTTTCTTCTTTGTACTTATAGGGGAGTAGTAGGGTTTTGTTTTGCGTCGGCTAGCGTAAGCTTTTGTTATTGATAGCAATAATAGTAGATGTTGAATATAGTTGCGGCTATTCGATAGATAATATCTAATTATAACAGCGATTAGTTAGTACAGTTAGTTGGATATAGAATATTTTGTACGAAGGGATGTAGTCAGTTGGGAAGTCCCATCAGACTCCATGAGAGGGGAATGTAGGGTTCCGAAGCCCTCAGCGTCCTTCTCGGGAGTGATGCCATAAATTTTGGCGACCTGTCACGCACATCGCGGAGCTCTATTTTAAAATAAACATGGGTACGCCGGAAACATGTTGAGACCCCACTTTCGAGTTAATAAATTAACTTGAGAATACAAGTTTTAAGAAATCCACTCGTGCATAATTAATTGACGACTTAGCGAGAATGAAGGGTGTCTCGAAGCAGAGTAGACATGACAAAAAAATGCCATAATTTACCGTCCGGGCGACGCCAGGCCACATGTGCTCGCTCGTCTGTGCGAAGGAGCAATTTTAACGTCTCCCGAGAAATGTATGAAGGAAAGAATCTGTATGTTTAGTTATACATTAAGGATACAAAATAGATATTACGCGCCCACGAAAATCAATTGCAGATACCTGGCAACAACTACGAGAGACTGCGGAGGAGCACTGGGTGCCCGCTCACGAACCGGTCGGCTGCTCGCTTCTCGCAGCACGCTCAAGGAAGCTGCATGGGGCTGGTGGGAGCGCAGCGCCCAGGGCTGACCCTTGGAGATCCGATGCCGGATCGGCAGCGGGAGATGACGACAGAGTGCGGCTGCCAGCCGTCTGCGGCGGGTACTGAGTCAACTCCAGGGTTCCAGGAGAGAAGATGGACCCAGATGCCGTGCCTGAGTGCCATCTCGGCATACCGTCTCGCGAACGAAGTGTCAGTGTTACGCAGTGATAAGTCTTGCATTAATGAATATTAATGCCGTATGCAGTGTAAAGAAATACAAGCATTAACGTGCGCGTCAACAATGGACCCTATCCTACAGAAATGTATATGATTATGTATTCGTGTAACCTAGCGACAATTAAGACTTACTTTTACAGAATACGGACTATATAAACATCATGTAATACTAGCATAATTGATTCTGCGGATATTTACGATTTAGGATTTATTAGAAATATCATTATGTCACATAAGGAATATTATGCAGATTGGTACATGCAGCGACATCTATATGTAATTTATATAAGTAGCGGGCAAAACAATGTAAAGAATAGGGCGTCCTCTAACGAGATTTGGGGGCGAAATTGATGTTTGTTACTGGTTACTTAGCGAAAGGACTAGGAATGTTCGATTTTGAGTAGGAGTTGAGAAGTGACGCCACTAGGGGGCGCGGATAAACATCATGTTGGCGCGAGTTCAAAGCGTGGCTTTAGACAATAAAACTGTTTTACTAGGGGGGATGATCATCAGTCTTGGAAGCACCGTTGAGATAATTAGTCACTCCTCCAGAGTACGCTTGAATTGAAAAATTAGAGCAGCATTGTGATTGATAATTGAATTGAACCTAGTTTGTCTGTGAAGTAAAATCATCCGTAATTCAACTCAGTGAGCGGTTGCGGCCGTAGGCGTTAGCAGAATAAACCAGAGTTAAGTACCTATTCGCTATAGCAATTAAAGAGATACATTATTCATTTGCCAGTGTATTAGAATGATTTATCAATTAATTTATGGGATTAATTAAATATATTAATCGTTGGATTCAATTAATTTAAGATAGAAGCAGTATGCTTCGTTATTGGTTTAAACACTAAATATTGGCAAATGACCGGTGGATCGATCTCACCCCGCCTAATTGTTGAATATTCATGTTGGTTTAATTGATGTCGTGTACCTACGAAATTCATTTAACATTACCTCTTTAGAGTAATAATTATTCTCAGCTAAGATAGTTCTTACACTTTTCCCATAAGTAATGTGCATTGTAATTTGTGGTGTAAAATATTGACACGGGAGTTTTTCTGCTCGTCTTTTCTTCCGTGGAAAATTTAGATTGCTAGACGAGCGAATTTAAAGTAACATCATATTGAACTGGCTTATGAAAATAAATGATATATCAGTTCACATAACTTGTTTAATTAACTAGCTGAGTCCTCCAATTCTACCCCTGAAGTAAAGAATCTCTCCTGAATCATAAAGACCAGTAATTTATTAAATTACATTGAACGGCCTATTAGCCTAGATTTGTTGAATTTGATTACAGGTCCTTTAATAGTTCATTTGGTTCGATATATATAGAAGGAAATTGATAAGTTTTTGAAATTCGAATTTAACGCCATTTGCAGATCTGATCAATCCTATACATGGTTGAATAGATTGGGTTCGAATCTGAATTGAATTAATTAGCCCTACTGATTGATAAATTGCAATTGCCGATATCACAGTATAATCAACACTGACTGGGGAGTTAACTGAAAACAAGATTGACGGGTTACAATTTCAATCCTTTCAGCAGTGGGAATACTGCAGTGGATGTAGTATATGGAAGATCAAGGTCGTAGATCACACATATATGCCATGGCTAACGCCTGATGGGATGCTACCCAGTACGAGACCATTATCTACTGAATTAAGTGACAATTACACAAGGTATTGTGAGAACACTCTGTGTTAAATCTTCACAATCATAAAATACATATATGTCTGGTCAAACTTACCCAAGGGAAACCGACCTGAATCCGCGGGTTATCTCGCGGATCTAATTATTTGCGCACGGGGTTAGCCGTCTGACGATTAACCCATTCATATCTTCCAATAAGCAGGTTGGGCCCGCCTAGCTTATAATATTCTAAAGTCGAAATTAGCGACCTGACATAGAGGTTGGCTAATGAGACTATCGGAGTAGCTCTGCGGAAATTATTGCAATTGTAGCTTATCGACCACCGCTCGAACGTCATTCTTGTGTTAGGAAATACTAAACAAAGCAGGAATACACTTTCACACATACACATGACTATGGCCAGTCTACATACTAACTTCAATGGCCCACAATTCACTTAGGAGGTAAAGGCAATATTCATATCAGTTGGAGGTTAACGTAGAACAATTGATCATTTATAAGAAGCTATTACAATTTATAATTATCCACTGAGATTAATTTATAATATTTAATTAAATAAATCAGTCAAAAAAAAAAAATTTATTAGACGATCATTCGACCCCTTACAACATATAATCAGTAAATTATGTGATTAGTTTTGATGAAAGAAGACATTTGTGGGTGCCCAAGAGATCACATTTAAGTCTTACAATACGAAACCTTAAACGAAAACGGTGACAGATGGTGTGACTCACTGCTATGAAAGTGTCGAGATTGACTGTGAAGAAAGCGGAGGCTCTCACGGTGATGGATCTCTGCGCGCGAGCCTGCAGCAGTCTCAGAGAAGACTTGTCTCTCGCCGCCATCCTGTACCAACCGCTACAGTAGGCTCCGAAGCCTATCATGCAACTCTGTAAACATTTCATTCTGATTTGGATAAGTCGATCAAGAAAAATGAATGTATCTCCAATGTTTACCTATGAAGAAGATTGGATTGGGTTGAGTTTTAAGAACCAACTATGTATATAGATTAACCGGGAGTAGAGGAATTCTTTGAAAACTGTGATTAACTTAACAATGAGCGTGTATGAGTCCAGTGGTGGACATATGTCTCTCAAATTTACTCTAGTCCTACGCCCTCAGCGCGACTTACCAACTCTGCACATAATGCCCATTTCTAAGATTGTATATGAGAATTAATTGTACATAACGAGACTTAAATTTAAACCTCTTGTGCCAGCACTTCTGAGTACCAACAAGGCAGCAGCATCTGTAATATGATGGAGGTTGTGTAGGCAACATGCTTCGGTGCATCGTGAAGTTCTCCCATCTGTAACAAAAAGGTCCTCTCATGCTTCGAAAACTTTCTGAACTAGAGTAACACTCATAATATGCTTTTACCAAATTAAAAGTTCAGTGAAAAAAAAAGATTTTATTTATTTATTTATTTATAATTATTATATATGACCTTACATGATTGAATGAATTACGAATAAATAGGAATTACCGGTTCAGGCGCTTCATGACGGTATTTGCAAACTACCGAACTTAGGAGGCAAATATGTAAAACTCGGAACCTGTGTCGTCAACTCATTCAGCAGTGTACGACTAACTGGTGAGTGGCGTAATAGTTTGTTCTGCGACTTGGGCACTACTAACAACAGATGAGTCCTCGCTCGGCGGTAGTTGTCAGACACTAACACTGATACAGAACCAAGAACCGAAGGGTTGTGAATGGAGT
This sequence comes from Nematopogon swammerdamellus, assembly GCA_946902875.1. NCBI lineage: Eukaryota > Metazoa > Arthropoda > Insecta > Lepidoptera > Adelidae > Nematopogon > Nematopogon swammerdamellus. The sequence continues at coordinate 20,824,540 of OX336345.1, forward strand.
CGTTCAGTAGTCTGTACATGTGAACCAGAAGAGACAGAGTCTTCCTTACTTCCAAGATGTCATAACCCACCCAGGGATATAGAAAGGATAGCAACCATACTGTTTTTAAAGGGGAATCTTAGAAATCGTCTCTGGACTTTCTCCACCATGAGAGTATAAGTACATTCATAGGAAGACCAAACAAATTATTATTACATTCGACTTCAGTTTACTACGTACTTACAAATAAATTATAGAGAGTTTTATTACTTCTATTGTACGAAAGTCGGACGAATGTTTGAGGACAAATCCAAAGAAGACTTTCAGAGTATACATGTGAGAATGGAAGTTTAATTTGGGATCCATAATCACACCGAGGTTCTTAACTTGGCACCGAACAGCGTATAGCTGTTGAATACAATAGGGGCCAACGACTTGATGTATGTCATCACTGCACATTTAATATCATTGAACAGAAGATTATTCTCGATAGTCCATCGGCGAACAATGTTGTCAGCCTCGATAGCTCAGTGGTGCAGACAGTCGACTGTCGCTATTGATGGTTAAGCAACGCTGCGCGCGGTCACTACTCGGATGGGTGACCGCTCGACCGTTGGAGGCTGAGCGTGGTTCGGATTCCACGTTAAACTGTAGGTCCCTTCCCTTCTTACCTTACTTGGTGGTAGGGTTCAACCCGCCCGGGTTGGTACCACCGCACTGAATGAAACTTCGGTCGAAACGGCTATGTAAATAGTTTGTGTTTCCGTCCAGTTCACGATTGAAGGGAAGCACTGACATGGCACCTAGTTTACCCGTTTTTATGGCCTGACATCACGGATGTTGTAGGTGATGTAGCCAACCGTGTTAGTTTCCATAAAAAAAAAAATAAAAAAAATGTCGATATTGTATTGAAGCAGCTCACAATCTGAAGGTTTTTCCCCCACATTTCAAAATTTCAGCTGTCAAGACTTAGTAGTTTAGATAGAGAAAAAAGATAGAGATTAAATTAAACTCCCTTCCCCTCTCCCCGCGGACATCTCCCCCTCCTACCTCAAACCCCGTCTTCAAAGCCACCGATCGACCGACCGTGTAACGTAGTATATGAAATGTTCTTATAACTCGAAAACCACTTTATCGATTGACATACGGTTTTCACTGTTACATTTCCTTACTTCTCAGGATGATTTTAAGCTATTAATCAGAACGCTACGTTATCGGTGGCTTGAGCTGTGACCAAAAAGTCATGCGAAAAATTGAAATTTTGGCTGTTCAGACATTTAACTTTATCTCCAAATTTATAACATTTTGAGGAAAATGAATAGTTTTGTGCACAACTACTTTACAGTACCTATATTGCTTATTTTTTTCAGAATTTTCAAACAACCCTTAATAGGTCAAAGTTCGGCGACAAAAGTGCAGTTTTTTGTCAACTTTTAAACGAAATATTTGTTAAAGTAAACTTATTGTTTATAGCAAAGTTATATATTTTTGAAATTGACTTAACATATAGAATGACATGACATTTCATTTATTTAAAAAAACAAAAAATATTTTTGGTTTACATTTTCGGGTATCCTGTACTTTCCACAGGACTATTAGACAAACTTATCTATAACATATCTAGCGGCAAAAATTACACGTAATTAGGCGTCAGTTCGAAATCGTTTCAGTAGGTCCGGAGATATCTGCGTGTGACCGACAGACAGACAGACGGACAGACAGACACCAGAGCGATCCCATAAGGGTCCCTTTTTTCGCATTTTGCGACGGGACCCTAAAAACAGTTGTGCATAACATTGTGTATGATTGGAGGTCACCTGTTCACCTGAATCTCATCCATGTTTAATGTTTTGTACAGAATCATGCTTAGGTATAGTACAGGTGGGTTATGAATGAACCATACAATATAATGAAACTAAACGGTAAGGGCGCACACTCGATTGATGGTTGTTTTGTATTATTTTTGGTTTAATTATCATTCGTAGGTAAATAAATTTAGCACTTGGAGCCTTCATCTTCCGAATTACAACTATAGTATAGCAAAAACAATGACAAATAATTAAAAACAATGACAAGGGGTTGTACTGAACCAAGAGAAGAAGAAACTAATTAAGCTGAATTATGCCTATAGATCCTACTACTTAACTAATACTACTACTATCTGCTTAATTTAGCGCACACTAGCGCACAATGCTGTGCACACTAGCTTAGAAACAAACAAGAAATTTTGATTGAACTTGTAGTGCATAGTGAAGCATAAGTTTACTATGAAAGTGATAATCTGCTGGCAGACGAGGAGACCGCTGAGGAAGAAGTTGAGAGCCATGACGGTGCTGAATATGTCCTCGAATTTGCCGCATAACCTGCACAAGACAGGCATACACAATATTTCTTCTCCTGCCGCTTCACATTTTGAAACTCTACGGTTCTTCTCTTCCTCTTAATTATAATAAATTACAGTGTTTCACAAGTCGTGAATCGCACCGTCCTCGTCGTCCCTTGTGGCCCAAATGGGCCCTTTCTGAAATCAGCATAAAATAGTAGAAGTGTTTGCAATGGCGGTACAACTTGTGCAGTTTTTTTTAACAAAACGTGAAGAATAATTTGTAAGTTTTATTTGAATAAAACACTGTTTATACAATTATTTCTCTTAGTGTGGAGTAAATGTTCAATATAGCACACAGTATATAGCGAAATGAAGGGAAGCACTGACATAGCACCTAGTTCACCCGGTGTTATGGGCTGACATCACGGATGTTGTAGGTGATGTAGCCAACCGTGTCAGTTTCCATAAAAAAAAAAAAAAAAAAAAAAAAACATTATGAGTACAGCATATTCCAAAAAGTTAAATAATTTATTGATTTTATACGGCGGCTCTTCAAAAACATTGCTGTTGAAAACTTGAACATTCATAACTATTATCTTGGAAAGTTTATCTTTGTTGGAAATAACTTTCCTTATGTCCTATTTTCGTTTGTTCACAACTTATGGAATACCCTTTAAAGCAGCTAAAGCAATGTTCCTTTGTTTAAGTGCTAGGATTCAATTGAAGTTTTATTTAACCTGCAATGGATATGACTACATATGAGACTAGACCAGAAATAGATCCCTTGAATTATCCCTAGCTAGGATATTAAAATTCGAATGGGTAGTTAGTATCAGCATAGCACGATGATTACTTAGATAACTGAAGATGGACTGCAGGTGCCAGTCCGAAACGTCGGCCACAATGACCGGGAATTCAAACGATGGTAAGCCAAATACCAACCAAAATATTAATATCCATGGTATACTAAAAGTATTTATACTTAGTTAACGATTTCAATGATAAAGTCAAATCGAATGAATTCATACTCTAGCACTGTATTGTGCTTTCTAATAAGCGTCTCCAGTTCTTTGTTAACTTTATCATCTTGTCGTGGAGTCAACCGGCGATTATCGTCACTCGTTGATTCACCCTTAGAGGGTATGCCTACTCTTGTTAGAGATGTGGAGATCAGCTTGCATTGCAATGTGAGGTTTGTCAGCAACGTAATCATAATTCCGTGTGTGCAGGGTTCATTGACGTTGGCAAATATGCCTGAAATTTTAAAGATAAATTTCAAAGATATATAAGTAAATTAGTTAACATTTTGCTAATTAATTTTTATAGTAGGACCACGAAAACTATTTACAAAATATTTACACAAGATAATATGCACATAGTCTCGAGTTCTTATATGTAAACCCGTATTACAGGGAATCACAGCATGCAATTAAAAATAAGAACAAGTGCAAACATTTACCAAAATAACATTAGAACTAAATCATACAAACAATAAACAAAGCAATAACTATTTAGACAAAACGTTTTTAATAATAAAGAATAAAGGAAACATATAATAACACTATTCGATCAAAAAACATTTTAAATTCAAATTCAAGATTCAAATTCAAGATTTTTATTTGCAAACAAATAAGAAAACATAAAAGAAAAAAATACACGATAAAACAGAAATAATTAAATACTTATAACAAAAAAGTTAAATTACAAATTTAAAAAACCCCCGACTCTTAAAAAGTCAAAAATAATTTCCGTTTACTTACTTAAAGGAGTCGGTAGACCGCTAAGTAAATTCCCGCGCAACTTTTGAGTCTTTATATTTAATTTACTTAGCGGTCCCCCGACTCCTTTAAGTAAGTAAACGGAAATTATTTTTGACTTTTTAAGAGTCGGGGGTTTTTTAAATTTGTAATTTAACTTTTATTTCAAGCTTTTTAAAAAAAACCGCATGCAAATCGGTCCACTTTTGAAGATAATAATTTTTTTTATTACTTAATTACTTAATTACTTGATTACAAACATAGCTAAGAACCATCCCGATTAAACAGGCTTCCTAATAAAAAAAACCGCATCCAAATCGGTCCATCCGTTTGGGAGCTACGATGCCACAGACAGACACACACACACACACACACACACACACACACACACGTCAAACTTATAACACCCCTCCGTTTTTTTCGTCGGGGGTTAAAAAAGGACATTAAGACAAATACAACACATTGTTCGCAAAAAGGATGCGGCAGAGCTCTTATTCCTACGGCGGCGAACCATAAGAACGCTGATTTTAAGCCTAACCCTAACATGTTTACGTAATTTCGACAATATTACTTATAAAGAAACTAGCTTAATAACGCAAACAGAACAAAACCAAAAAATACATAAAAAAGGGAAAAGAAAAAAAAAGAAAGAAATGAAGAAAGTGACGGGTGTGTGTTATAGTGAGAACAAAAAACAAAAAAAAACAAAAAGAAAACAAAATAGGTAAATAAAACGTAAGATAAAAATAAAATTATGGACAGTGATTAATAAATATTATATATTATATATATAATAATATAGTATATTAACTTTATGGGTGGTGGAATGTTGTTCCAGCACTTGGAAGCCGCGTATCTAAAGGATCCTTCAAAGGCGGCTCCGTGGTGCTTTGGGACAATGACTAGAGTACCAGCACCTCGTGTGCCGTGAGCGTGTTTTGCACCTGCCCACTCAAGCTTCTCCCATAATAACTCTGGAGCATGAGTATTAACCATTCGGTGAAGCTGGCTGGCAAGATGCAGCACACGTCTATTGTTCATATTAAGTAGGTACATTACATTTATTTAGATAGGGAGTAATATGCTGTCTTCTACCAATGGGTCTGCAGAATCTCATGCAGGCATTTTGTACACGTTGTATTTTTTTGTGTTTTCTTGTAAATACAGGGCCCATAGACACACTGTCTATGGGCCACAGTAATTAAAATGCGAGAGCACCAACGCATCGGTCAGAGTGTGTCTAACCTCATACGATAAGTGCTCTCGCAGTTTGTAAAGTGTTTTTAGAGCTGCAAATGCTATTTGGACTTTTTTACCTATGTGTTTCTCAAATCTTAAGTTGCTGTCTATATGGAGACCAAGATCACGAGTACACTTTACCATGGGCACGGGAATATTGTTAATGTTTATTTGGGGTTTTAGACATGCAACCTTAGACACTTGAGATTTTGTTCCTAGAACCATAAATACTGACTTCTTGGGGTTCAATGCAAGACCGTTTTCCGACGACCATTTCTAAACGCGGCTCAGATCCTCGTTGATCATATCTACAGCGATGTTGATCTGATCAACGTGGAATGTGAGGAGTAATTGGGTATAATCTGCGTACATTTGACACGCCATGAACTTGAGCACCGAACTCATGTCAAAAAGTTGACTCTCATCGCTGACACCGTCTGCAGTATGTATAGTGTAAAGCAAGGGTGATAATAGTGATCCCTGTGGACAACCTTGTGTCACTGCCGCAGAGTCGGAGAATAAGCATGTGCCGTCCTCGTTTCGGCATCTAGTCGTCTGAGAACGCCCCGTTAAGTAACCCGTTTAATGTCTAACCAATTGCATACATTTTTATTCGCATTTCAATTTAGTTTGAAATGAATATAATATTAAGAAAGCAATACAAATAATAAAATGTCATCACAATAAAATGTATCAAATAAAATTTTTCAAAAGAAATGCACCATCTGCATCACTACTTACTTACCGAAAAAAAAATTCCGTAATCGACTACTTGATTTGTCTGTAGAACCGAAAGTTTCCTAGTAGAGTTAACGTAAAAGAATATAGTATTTACTTAAATTACAATATTATATTGTACCTAATGCATGATCACATGGCTTATAAATTTCAACTTACTTGCCATTATCTGTGATAAGTAACAAAGAAGGTAAAGCCAGATACTCGTCCTCCACTCGAACGGGTATTCCTCGTAGACAGGCAGAAGAAAATCTATTATTCTTCCTTCGCTAATGAGCTGGATCGTCATCAAAACCATCGGTATGCACATATAAAATATCGGCACACCCATCTGTATAATATAAATCCACCAGAGTAACTTGTTCGGCGATCGAACCGTTTCTACCAAGCATTTGAGTATTTCTTCGTCGGCATTCTCTTGCGGCCACATCTCCCTCAAGTCCTGTAGCAGTTGACGAATCTGCTTCCTCTTCATTACCATGTTCAAGGATTTGCACAGGTATATGATAGCTCCCAGTCCACAAGCGATCAATTCCGCCAAGACAAGAAACCTGGCCATGAACATTCCCTTCGCCATCGCGTCTGCAGCTATTGTTATCGTGAAGTAAATGCAATAAACCAGATTCAGCACAGAAATGGCGTAGTAGATACGGTGAAGGATTACTGCCTTTAGAGGCCTTTCTTCTAGAATATCTTTCAGTCCCACGATGGGAGACAATTTGTAAAATATTTTTAGCATTTCGTCAAATGGTATGTAGTTGGACATTCTGCCAATTTGACCGGTGTCGACTGTGAAAACTCGTTCAAAGCGTGACTTTATAATATTTGACATCTACCTATCTATCTACATTTGTTACATACCTAAGCATCTATATACTACTAGAAGTGGTTATTAGATGCGGAGGGAACAATTTGTTAATTTCTTGTAATTGTTTTATTACAGAGAATTATCAGAAAGTCAAAGTGTTTAGTTAGGCGACAAAAAAGCTTTTTAAACTAAAATTACGGGTTAACTAACAGAACTTTTAACAGAATAAAAAATATGTTCTGACCAATTTGTCTAATTTACATGCCAACGATACCTAAGTAAATAAGTATGTTTGTAATTAAGTTAATTAGATATATTTTATGCCATGTGATATAAACCTAACTACCTTACGGAGGGGTTCGAAAACATGTTCGTCCCTCACAAGTATATTTACAAGAGGTAATTTAGCTATAGGCTATAGCGAAACTGGCAAATGGCGCTTAGCAATAAGAAATATGCCCTTAATATATTAGAAAGACCATGATGAAGGTTTAGTATATCAATAAGTATGGTTGACAAGTATTATGAAGCGGTCATGAGTGCCACGTTACCATAATTATATTTAATTCAAGGGAATGACGATTATGAATTAGAATAAACTTTAAACATTTATTTGTTTTCGACAGGATGGAATACAATATTTTTGATCTGATATTTTTTTTTATAGAAACTGACACGGTTGGCTATATCAACTACAACATCCGTTATGTCAGTCCATAACACCGGCTGAACTAGGTGCCATGTCAGTGTTTCTCTTCATGTCGGCTACACTGAACTGGACGGAAAACACGAACTATTTACATAGCCGTTTCGACCGACGTTTCGTTCAGTGCGGTGGTACCAGCCCGGCCGGAATAAACCTTACCACCTAGTAAGGTAAGAAGGGAAGGGAGGGACCTACAGTAGGGATCTGCAATACCTCTGTATTGTAGATTTATTGATCAAAATATAATTAATTGTTTTGCATTTAAATATAAATATTTATCCGCAAATAAATCGAGGGGGCCACAATGCCCGCACAGTTGCAAGCCGCGAGGGGTGAGGGCAGTGGGGCAGTGCCGCCGCCACCGTGCGCCCCAGGCGGCGCGGCGGCGGCTCACTTGACGGGGGCACTCCTTTGCCCAGGCCCTTTAATCTTAGTAAAATCTGTGTTACCTCGACTGATGATATCACAAATCACATTGATAATACTGAATGAGGCTTATTAAATAGTTTTTTTAAAATAAAACGAATAGTAACTAACACTAAATAAAATTAAACTAAAATTAAGAAATATGATAAAACTAAACTAAAATAATATATAAACTAAATCTAAAAAAAAAATTAAAACTACCTATAAATAAATATTTCATTTAAATTTGTCTGAGTCGCTGCTCCGGTGCAAGTGCCAAGTAGGCACGCCGGGTTACACCTCTGAATCTCAATGGCGATTCGCCGAACAAAGAAAGCTTAAGCTTACACTAAATTAACACGAAACATTAGGATATACCATGTGTATACGTATCACGCAATTTTCAGCAAATTCATTAACATCGCTCCTATAACTAATAACCATTTATTTTAAAATAAAGAGTCAAATAATTTCGTACATCTTTTTTTATTAATTTTTTTATGGAAACTGACACGGTTGGCTATCTCACCTACTACATCCATGATGTTAGCCCATAACACCTTGGTGAACTAGGTACCATGTCAGTGCTTCCCTTCGGTCGTGCCGGCTACACTGAATTGGACGGAAACTATTTACATAGTCGTTTCAACCGACCTTACATTCAGTGCTTTGGTACATACCCGGGCGGGTTAAGCCCTACCAATTAGTCCACCTAATAGGTAAGAAGGGAAAGGGACCTACAGTTTTATGTGGAATCCGAACCACGGTCAGCCTCCAACAGTCGAGCGGTCACCCATCGAACCACTTACCGAGCCCATGTGTGCTTATGATCCAACCGACAGTCGACCGACCACACCACTGAGCTGGCTGAGGCTATGTCGTCGTTTCTCTAACCATTGGAGATTCGTAGTCGGCAAGATTTCGAGATTCGGTACGAGCATACAACCAGTCAGCATTCCGCACCCGCTCCCACTTTTCACGCACATCTACCAGTGGCTAGTTCGACGGGCGTCGCTACGCTAGCCCCACTCGCCGCGCGACCGCATCAAAGCTAGTCTAGCAGTATCAGAGCCAGGCGTGAATGGGCACCTGTCAGGCCGGCATGGCATTCGCAGCCCCCGCCTGCGTCCGAATGTCCATGGGCGTCGCTAGACACCTTATGGGTGACTCGGCGCCACATGCCGCGCTTAGTATAAAAAAAAAAAAAAAAAAAAAAAATCAGAGATCTCATGGGAATCAAGGCAGGAGTCGCGGGTTGTATCTCCCTACGTAGAGGATCATGCCGGACGGATTGTGTCGCACGAAGTAGAGGAAGGGCCGATCGAACTAGAGGCGAGCGGGCTGTGGAGGCGCGGCGCCTCTGCCGACAGACGCGCCCGGCGAGGGCGCAAGTTTAAGCGGCGGGTGGCCGAGTGGTTTGGGCATCGGCTTCTCATGCGGGAGGTCCGAGGTTCGAATGCGGTCGGCGTGTACCAATGAGTTTTTTCTGACGAAAAAATTTACGTGCATACCTACACCTGCTGCTTCACCGTTCGGAACCGGTGTAAAACTGTTGGTCTCTTCCCTTGCCCCTTACTAGGTGGTAGGCTCAAATTGTAGCCGACTGGGTTGGTACCACCGTACTGGATTTAAGATGGCCGCATAGCAACCTCGGTTGTGTTCTCCTCTAGTCCAGTATAGCCAGCAATCCAGGGAAGTCTCCGGTATGGCACCTACCTTCTCGGAGGTGAAATTGGCTGGTCGGAGCATGCGCTTTGGCCCCTCCCACTCAGACATCCATACCGGATTACATAAAAAAAAAAGTGCAGCAGCGCGCCCACGTCGTCGTCTCATCGTCCGGCTCGTGGAAGGCGCACATTTATTTCAAAAGGCAAGAACAGGAAGGATAAGTAGAGATCCATTAAAGAAGTATGTACTTATATGGATATTAATAAAACATACACAATTATTTTGTTGGTTTTATTTTTAGTTACAACAATCAGTAACGTTCTACAAGTATACAGTTAAGAGTAGAAAGAAGTAACACTGACGGGTTATGGGGAGGGAAGGTTGGGGATATTGTCTTAGGATATCTGAGGCTCGTTCGTGAGATTTGTTGACATGTCGTTGTCTCAGAGTCCAGAATACTGAGGTCGTTGCGTACAAGCGAATAAATATATTCATGTTCATATTCATTTAATTAGCATAACCCTTACGAGCGTTGTACGTTTTATAACAATTGTATAAATAGTCTTAATAAAATAATTAATTTCTAAAATGTATAAAAATAGAAAAACTTAACAGCGTCAAAAATCACTAAATTTAAGTTCCAAAATAGGTAAATTACAATTAAAATCATTATAACATTCAAATATTATATTGTTTACTTGTACGCAACGAAATGTAAAAAAAACGTGGTCTCCTTTCTTACCTTACGGTTTGGTACCACCGCACTAAATGAAACGTCGGTCGAAACGGCTATGTAAAATAGTACGTGCTTTCCGTCCAGCTCAGTGTAGCCGACAGGAAATGAAGGAAAGCACTGAACTTGGCATCACCCGGTGTTATTATGTACCAAACCGGGCGGGATAAATCCTACCACCTAGTGAAATAGATAATAGATAGATAATACCACCTAGTGATAGATAATAGAGCCTCTGCAGTGGGTGGACGCAGTCTGCGCTCACTCCACGCGCACCTGATCTACCGCGTCAGCAAACCAATATGACGCATTCGGGTCACTATTGGGACCCGTACAAACACAAATGGAGAATAATTTACTTAAATTCTTAGATTGAGACATTTAATATGTATTTTTTTATTTGGCCCTATTTGGCTGAAATGAAGAAATAAATGAATATATTCAACAATTATTAGACAGTTATTCCTTGTAAATAGTTTGCAATAGAACGAAGTATGACCATGCCGTCTTCATAATCTGCAATAAAAATAAGTGATATGTCAGTATAAAATAAATCATATTGATTTCATCCTGCTATTAAAATAAGTAACAATTACTTGATTTGTTTCTAACATTTTCAGTAATATTATTTATCGTGTTCAGATGTCAAAAATGATATATATTTATCTAGCTTTAATAATAAATTTATATTTTAAAAATAAATAAGCACTAAGTTCAAATATCTTTTATATCACATAATATATTTTATTTATTTAGTTTTGATGAAAGAAGACATTTCTGGGTGCCCATGAGGTCACATTTAATTCGTTTTAGAATACGAAACCTTAAACGAAAGCGAAGACGGTGACAGATGGTGTGACTCACTGCTATGAAAGTGTCGAGATTGACTGTGAAGAAAGCGGACGCTCTCACGATGATGGGTCTCTGCGCGCGAGCCTGCAGCAGTCTCAGAGAAGACTTGTCCCTCGCCGCCATCCTGTACCAACCGCTACAGTACGCTCCGAAGCCTATCATGCAACTCTGTAAACATTTTATTCTTATTTGGCCAGATCGATCAAGAAAAATTTATGTATCTCCAATGTTAGTTCACCCGGTGTTATGGGCTGGCATCACGGATTTTGTAGGTGATGTGGCTAACCGTGTCAGTTTCCATAAAAAAAATGTATCTCTAAAGAACATTGGATTGTATTGGGGTCTATGCATAAAGATTAACCAGGAGTAGAAGAATTCTTTGAAAACTGTGTTAACATAACAGTAAGTCAGTGAGCATGTATGGGTCCACTGCTGATATGGTGATGTATGTCTCTCAAATTTCCTCCAGTCCTTCGGCCTCAGCGGGATTACCAACTCTTCACATATGCCCATTTCTACGATTGTATATGAGAATTAATTGTAAATAACGAGACTTATATTTAAACCTCTTGTGCCAGCACTTCTGAGTACCAACAAGGCAGCAGCATCTGTAAGATGATGGAGGTTGTGTAGGCAACATGCTTCGGTGCATCGTGAAGTTCTCCCATCTGTAACAAAAACGTCCTCTCATGCTTCGAAAACTTTCTGAACTAGATATTATGCTTTTACCAAATTAACAGTTCAGTGAATAAAAAAAGAATTTATTAATTAATTTATTTATAATTATTATGTATGACCTTACATGATTATCCAATGAATTATAAATAGGAATTACCGGTTCAGGCGCTTCATGACGGTATTTGCAAACTACCGAACTTAGGAGGCAAATATGTAAAACTCGAAACCTGTGTCGTCAACTCATTGAGCAGTGTACGACTAACTGGTGAGTGGCGTAATAGTTTGTTCTGCGACTTGGGCACTACTAACAATAGATGAGTCCTCGCCCGGCGGTAGTTGTCAGGCACTAACACTGATACAGAACCAAGAACCGAAGGGTTGTGAATGGAGCCGTTCAGTAGTCTGTACATGTGAACAAGAAGAGACAGAGTCCTTCTTACTTCCAAGGTGTCATAACCCACCCAGGGATATAAAAAGGATAGCAACCATGCTGTTTTTAAAGAGGAATCTTAGAAATCGTCTCTGGACTTTCTCCACCATGAGAGTATAAGTAATTTCATAGGAAGACCAAACAATTACATTCGACTTCAGTTTACTACGTATTTACAAATAAATTATAGAGAAGTGTTATTACTTCTATTGTGCGAAAGTCGGCCGAATGTTTGAGGACAAATCCAAAGAAGACTTTCAGAGTTTATACATTTGAGAATGGAAGTTCAATTTGGGATCCATAGTCACACCGAGGTCTTTGACTGTTATAAACAGGCGTTAACTTGACACCGAACAGCGTATAGTTGAATACAACAGGGGCCAAAGACTTGATATATGTCATCACTGCACATTTAATATCATTGAACAGAAAATTATTCTCGATACTCCATCTGCGAACAATGTCGATATCGTATTGGAGCAGCTCACAATCTGAAGGTTTTGATAGTTCTAGGATGAGTTTAATGTCATCAACGAACAAAAGGCATAGCGCCGAGAAAAAAAAATGGTAGATCGTTAACACAAAGAAGAAAAAATAAGGGGCCCAAGTTACTACCTTGACTGACACCAGCAGCGGGAGCACAAATGCGTCGATAAGCCTATATCGATCGATAAACATCTATTCGTCTTCTTCTATTCTACTTCGTCGAACGAAGCCAATAGATGTTTATCGATCGATATAGGCTTATCGACGCATTTGTGCTCCCGCTGCTGGACGCGTAAAGTATGAGTTGGATCGATAAACTCCGTACTGCACGAAATGTTTCCTATTGCGAAAGTAGTAGGTGAAAAGTAAAGCAATTTAGGTGTAAAGTTCTATTTCCTCCCAAGTACAGCCTAGGGGCGTGAAAAGGCTCCTGTCAGGCCGGCATGACATTCGCAATCCCCGTGCATCACAGAATGTCCATGGGCATCGTTAGACACCTACTTGTAGGTGTAACGATGCCACATGTCGCACTATCAATAAAAAAAAATAAAAATAAAGTCCAAAATAGCTAACTAGCAGTCCTAACTAGCAGTTGCTTCACAAAGGTGGTAAGGTTCGTCACGGTCGAGCGAGCTAGACGGACGCCATGTTGTGGGTCCACCAATTTGGAGTCAACCTGCCTTAAGATGTGGCGGTGGATAACAGTTTCAAATATTTTTGTACAATATATGTTTAATACCACAAATGAGATAAAAAAAAACAGTCGTTAATAACATTGTGTATGATTGGATTGGAGGTAACATGTTCACCTGAATCTCATCCATGTTTGATGTTTTGTACCGAATCATGCTTAGGTACAGTACAGGTAGGTAATGAACCATCCAATACATGAAACTGAACGGTAAGGGCGCACACTCGATTGATGGTTGTTTTTTGTTATTATTTTTTAGTTCAAATGATCATTCGTAGGTAAATAAATTTTGCATTTGAATCCGTCATCTTCCGAATATCAACTATAGTATAGCAAAAACAATGACAAATAAAAAAGAACGAAAAACTGATTACAAACAATGACAAGGGGTTGTACAGAACCAAGAGAAGAAGAAAATAATTAAGTTTCTAATAGCTAATTAATTTAGCGCACATTAGCGCACAATGCTGTGCACACTAGCTTAGAAACAAACAAGAAATTTTGATTGAACTTGTAATGCATAGTGAAGCATAAGTTTACTATGAAAGTGATAATCTGCTGGCAGACGAGGAGACCGCTGAGGAAGAAGTTGAGAGCCATGACGGTGCTGAATATGTCCTCGAATTTGCCGCATAACCTGCACAAGACAGGCATACACAATATTTCGTCTCCTGCCGCTTCACATTTTGAAACTCTACCGTTCTTCTCTTTCTCTTAATAAAATTATAATAAATTACAGTGTTTCACAAGTCGTGAATCTCACCGCGTCGTCGTCGTCGCCAAAATGGAACCTTTCTGAAATCAGCATAAAATAGTAGAAGTGTTTGCAATGGCGGTTAAACTTGTGCATTTTTTTTTTAACAAAACGTGAAAAATAATTTGTAAGTTTTATTTGAATAAAACACTGTTTATACAATTATTTTCTTAGTGTGGAGTAAATGTTCAATATAGCACACATTATGAGTACAGCATATTCCAAAAAGTTAAATAATTTATTTATTTGATACGGCGGCTGTTCAAAACATTGTTGTTGAAAAATTGAACATTTCATAACTGTTTTCTTGGAAAGTTTATCTTTGTTTGAAATTAATCTCCATACGTCCTATTTTCGTTTGTTCACAACTTATGGAATGCCCTTTATAGCAGCTAAATCAATGTTCCTTTGTTTAAGTGCTAGGATTGAATAGAAGTTTTATTCAGCCTGCAATGGATATGATTGTGAGACTAGATCAGAAATAGATCCCTTGAATTATCCCTAGCTAGGATATTAAAATTCGAATGGGTAGTTAGTAATGTGTCAGCATAGCACGATGATTACTAAGATAACGATTTCATTGATAAAGTCAAATAGAATTAATGCATACTCTAGCACTGTATTGTGCTTTCTAATAAGCTTCTCCAGTTCTTTGTTAACTTGATCATCTTGTCGTGGAGTCAACCGGCCATTATCGTCACTCGTTGATTCATCTTCTAAGGGTTTGCCTACTCTTGTTAGAGATGTGGAGATCAGCTTGCATTGCAATGTGAGGTTTGTCAGCAACGTAATCATAATTCCGTGTGTGCAGGGTTCATTGACGTTGGCAAATATGCCTGAAATTTCAAAGATATGTAAATTAGTTAACATTTTGCTAATTATTTTTTTATAGTAGGACCACGAATACTATTTACAAAATGTTTACACAAGAAAAAATTGTAAACAGTGTCGAGTTCTTATAATATGTAAACCCGTATTACAGGGAATTACAACATGCAAAAATAAGAACAAGTGCAAACATTTACCAAAATAACATTAGAACTAAATAATTCAAATAATAAACAAAATAATAACTATTTAGACAAAACGTTTTTAATTATAAAGAATAAAGGAAACATATAATAACACTATTCGATCAAAATACATTTTAATGTCTAATCAATTTGTATAAATTTTTATTCGCATTTCAATTTAGTTTGAAATGAATATAATATTAGGAAGGAATATAAATGATAAAATGTCATCACAATAAAATGTATCAAAGGAAATAAGAAGAAATGTACCATCTGCATCACTAGTCACTACTTACTTAACGAACAAATTTTTCCGTAATCGACTACATTGATTTGTCTGTAAAACCGAAAATTTCCTAGTAGAGTTAACGTAAAAGAATATAGTATTTACTTAAAATACAATATTATATTGTACCTAATGCATTATTACATGGCCTATAAATTTGAACTTACTTGACATTATTTGTGATAAGTAACAAAGAAGATAAAGCCAGATACTCGTCCTCCACTCGAACGGGTATTCCTCGTAGATAGGCAGAAGAAAATCTATTATTCTTCCTTCGCTAATGAGCTGGATCGTCATCAAAACCATCGGTATGCACATATAAAATACCGGCACACCCATCTGTATAATATAAATCCACCAGAGTAACTTAGTCGGCGATCGAACCGTTTCTACCAAGCAATTCAGTATTTCCTCGTCGGCATTCTCTTGCGGCCACATCTCCCTCAAATCCTGCAGCAGTTGACGAATCTGATTCCTCTTCATTACCATGTTCAGGGATTTGCACAGGTATATGAAAGCTCCAAGTCCACAAGCGATCAATTCCGCCAAGTCAAGAAACCTGGCCATGAACATTCCCTTCGCCATCGCGTCTACAGTTATTATTGTTATGAAGTAAATGCCATTAACCAGATTCAGCACCGAAATGGCGTAGTAGATACGATGCAGGATTACTGCCTTTAGAGGTCTTTCTTCTAGAATATCTTTCAGTCCCACGATGGGAGACAATCGGTAAAATATTTTTAGCATTTCGTCAAATGGTATGTAGTTGGACATTCTGCCAATTTGACCGGTGTCGACTGTGAAAACTCATTCAAAGCGTGACTTTATAATATTTCACATATACCAATCTACCTACCTTTACATACCTAGGCATCCTATGTACATAGATACTAGAAGTGATAATTATTTTAGTAGAGAACAGTTGATAAATTGCTTGTGATTTTTTTAGTACAGAGAACTTTCTGTTCAAATCAAACTGTTTAGTTTTAGTTAGGGGACAAAAAAGCTTTTTAAACTAAAATTACAGGTTGGCTGTGAACTTTTTCAACGTGTATCACCGTGCGTCATTAGCAGTAACTTATGCCAACGATACCTATTTATATTTTCTTTAATTAAGTTATTCGGATATATTTTATGCTATGTGAAACAAGCAAACATAAATAAAATAATGTTATTCATCGCTCTAACTGAACATGGCACCTTACGGAGGGGTTCAAAAACATATAAATTTTCCACAAGTAATTGTATGTAAGGTCATTAAAATTAACCATAACGCATATAAGGAAACAATATACATATATATTATAATCACCATGGTGAAAGTTTAACATAGCAATATGTATGTTTGACAATGTATTATGAAGCTGACATAGGTGCCACGTCACCATAATTATATTTCGTTAAAGAGAATGAATATTATTTATAAAAATAAACTTTTGAAACATTTATTTATTGTCGACAGGATGGTTGAAGCCACAACACAATATTTTTGATCTGATTTATATACTGCTTACATACTGTGGTTTAGCTGTGAATACTATGCCCTTATTTTAGAACTTTCTTTCGAATGTCCAAGCAGCGCCATCTATTGACTTCTAATAATACGTGGTACCGATGGAGAGGTTTCCCCATCGGTACCACGTATGCGGTTTTATGTAAATCATAAAACACTAATCTGCGGCCGCCCCAAGAGCCCCGAGCGACTCTTGTGATGCCAATGTTATCTTAAGATTTCGGGAATTTCATCAGCACTATGAAATTGACACATTGAGATAACTAATAAAATAAAATAAACATTTAAATTTAATAGTTATATTTCAAGAAACTTATGCTACTGAATATTAAACGACTATGTTATATCTATGGAGCGAAACATTGGATTGCGCATTGATTTGTACATAAAAATAATCATAAAGCCATACACGACTGTAGTCATTATAAAACATATCATCATAATGTAATCGTCGTCCATAAAATCATAATATTCATAGGTACCTCTGTATTGTAGATTTATTCATCATAATCGACTTAATTTGTTGTATTTAAATAGAAAATAAAACGAGAGGATAAAATGCACCCAGAGTGCAAGCCGCGAGGGGTGAGCCGTGAGGGCAGTAGGGCAGTGCCGCCGCTGCGCTGCGCCCCAAGCGGCGGCGGGGGAGCGCTATCACTTGGCGGGGGCACTCCCTTGCCCAGGCCCATAGACCTACGTAAAATCTGTGTTAACCTCGACTGATGATGTCACAAATCACATTGATAATACTGAACGAGGCTAATGAAATATTTTTTTAATAACACGAACAGTACCTAACACGATACATTAGCATATGACATGTGTCTACGGATGCAATTTTCATCAACATTTATTACCATCGCTCCTATTAACTAATTAATAACTATTTATTTTAAAATAAAGAGGCTAATAATTTTGTACATCTTACATCTTACAATGTCGTCGTTTCTCGAACCCTCGGAGATTCGTAGTCGGCAAGATTGCGAGATTCGGTACGAGCATACAACGATCAAAATGTCACTCGGCTTGCACTTGGCACCCACGCCCACTTTTCACGCACACCTACCAGTGGCTAGTTCGACGGGCGTCGCTAGCCCCACTCGCCGCGCGAACCGTATAAAAGCTACTCTAGCAGTCTTAAAGATCTCATGGGAATCAAGGCAGGAGTCGCGGGTTGTATCTCCCTACGTAGAGGATCATGCCGGACGGATTGTGTCGCACGAAGTAGAGGAAGGGTCGGTCGAATTTGAGGCGAGCGGGTTGTGAAGGCGCGGCGCGCGCCGGCAGACGCGCCTGGCGCGGTCGCAGGTGCAACGGTAGCAGCGCGGCGCCGACGTCGTGCGGATCGTGGAAGGCGCGCTGGTAGTCGCGCGGCTCGTCCCAGGTCGACGCCCATCTGGAATTCCTTCGCCGTCTGTCGGCGTCATCCATCTCCGGGTACTCCTCAACGTGATGCTGCTCACCGACAGCGCTCTCGCCGCACGTCACGAACGTACTCGTCTGGATCATGTCCGACAGGTAGAGATCCTTCGAGGGTCCGTTCAGCCCGCCCAGGTCCGCCTTAGCGGGGTCGAAGATGTCGCGAAGACCCATGCCTCTCAGAGCCGCCGACACGTTGAATACGGATCTGTGAGAGAACCTCGGAATTTGCAGCTCGAGGCCCGGGCGAGGCAGCAGCGTGCGGAGGAGGCGGTACCACTCGGGCGCGGTCGGGATGGAGTCCAGAAGCTTCCGCTCGAGTCTTTCGAGGTCGTCGGCGTGGACGGTGTTGCCCTGCTGGCCGGGCATCAGCAGCACGGTGGAGACAACGGAGTCTGCCGTGCCGACGGAGGCCGCGGTGGCGTCCATCACGGGATCGTAGCCCGCGAGGAAGCCGCTCCGGTAAAGGACGGCGGGTACCGGCACCAGTCGACGTTGTCTCACGGACGGTGATACTACGAAGTACATTTCTCCGTCGCGTCCCTCCACCGAAGAGTCCGTGCAGTCAGTCTGCAAGGGAAAAGTATTAAATTACTAACATACTCCTATAGCTCTTCAGTGACAAAAAAAAAAATCAAAAATACAATGTATGCAAATCTGCATGTGATTATTCAAACAATCCGCTGTTAGATTGTTTCTTTGTGTTTCGTTAAGAAACGGAGTAAGTATGTAGTTAATTATTGAATTCGAATGAGGGCAAGACAAGATAATGTCAATACAATATTTTATTCAACTAACCTCAAAAACATTCGCCGAAAAGGCAGCTAATGGCGGTTTCATTGAAATGCCGTTCGTTTTGATATATTCATTTATCTTTCCCCAGGTGTACCGTTTTACCAACAGATTAGTCCTTCTCCGTATGATGTCGTTTATTAGCTTGAAATTAATTTCTTCAACATGACCATTGTAAAAGTGCTGGGCTCTCTCTTTGTAAAAAGTCAATAGCTTTCCTCGATTTCTGTCACTGTAAAGTTCTCGGACAAATACTGACACTGCAACTCCTGATTCCGGAGTCGTTTCGATGGAATCGGATATGTTCTTCAGTGTAAAATGCGGATTAAAAGTGACCATATCGTCTAATTTTAATATATCATTCATCTCCCCTGATGTCGCTCCACGAGCGCCCATGAACATCATAGCTAACATCGATGTTATGGAGTAAGGTGACAGTATAAAACTACGCTTCTTGTCAATGTTTTCGACTGCCGCGCTCCAATATCTAAATGCGAGCTCGTTACAAAGATCAGTAAATTGGTATATATCTTCGCCTAAGTTTTTGATAGTTATTTCCAGGCCTTGATTTTCCTTCGGACCATCTAAGTTAATTTCTTTACTGGGATCATTTGTGAATTCCGGCAAGGGAGGAATGTTTGGGCTTTCCAGTTTACTTTTGTCGCTGGCAATAGGGGGGATTTCACTGATTTTGGGAGGAGATACGGTCGAAACAAGTTTCCACGAACCATTTTTAATGTTATCCGTAAGCTCCTTGTCTTCAATGTTTACTTTTTGTACTTTCTTTTTGGTCTCATTTCCTTTATAATTTTGTTTTTGGGCAGAGTGATTTTCTGTCACTATGTTTGTTGATTCGCCTTTTTGTTTATTTGCGGTTAAATTGGCCAAGTTGGTAATATGATTTTGTAAACGTTCAACATTGATTGGTTCAGAGTTTTTTATTTCCGTTTTGTTATATGTTTCGGAGGAATCATCTTCATGAAAATTCCCTTCTTTTTCAGGGCCGTTTCTCTTATTAATCAGTGGAATAGATAAATCGTTTATGGGTTCAACTACTATTGTTGAATTTTTTATTTCTGGGCTAATTTCAGAATAGTTTTCTGTAACATTTGAACGGTTTCCTTGGTGATTGTTTTCGCTCACATTCACAGTTTGATCTTTGCTATTCTTCTCGTTCACTAATGGCTCATCTGATGAAACTGTCGGTGCATCCGACGCTAGTGTAGTAATTTTTATAAAATCGTCATTTTGGCTGGTTGCATTGTTTTTGACCATTATATCTCCTTCGATGCTCACGTTGTTGTTTGGTACTGCTGGTGTATTCGAATTCTTGAAATCATTGACAGAATTAATAATATTCAGATTGTGGTCTTGTGATGCAGTGTTTGTTGTAGTTACAATATCCATATCATCGTTTCTATTTAATGGGCTTTCCGTAGGAGCATTAAGAATTTCATTTACACCTGTGGTCTGCACAATATTATTTGGTAATTGATCGACAACTTGAGATAGCAAATCGGACATGGATTCTGATAAGATAGGGTCAACTTGTGTTGTAGCTTCAGTATTATCTGTGAAATTATTTGCATTATTGGAATTCATCTTCTCGGTGGTAATGCTTATTGTTGGCTTGGCAAAGATTGTGATCTCCTTTTCCTTTAGACCGTCAGGATCACTAGTTGAAATTTTTATGAAAGTGCTGTTTGATTTAACCGTATCAGGCCTTTCAGTCGTAGATAATGTATCTGATAAGTCAAACCCACCATTTTCTTTAATTTCTGCTTCTAACGCTTCATTGTTATTCTGTATAACAAAACTATTGCCTAAATCAGATGCAATTTGACTTATACTTTGAGCTACATCAAAGGTTGGGTTTAATTCTTGTTCGAGATTGACGGGAGCATTGTCCTTAATTTTTAAATCTTCGTTTTGTGTTGAATTCACGTCCAGAGATATTATATCAGTAGTCGTGTGGGCCGTAGAAGGTGAAACCGACTGTGTAGTAAGGGTGGTGCTATTTCCGTTCTTAGTATCATCAAATTCAGCCAATGTTACTGCTACTTTTGCCGTGGTGGAAGTGTAAATAAGACTCGAAGGTCTATAGGTTGTTACTGATATGAGAGGTGGGACTGTTTTTGTAAGTTTTTCATTATCAGTCGTCCGTTTTGTTGTGAACACATCATTGGGAATAGAAGTTGTAACTCGGAAACTGGTCGTTGACTTCGGTGTAGTGTATGGTTTTGGCGTCATTTTAGGCTTCGTAATTTCTATGTATGTAGTCTCTGTCGTTGTCGAGGGGGACATATGAGAATTTTTATCTGAATGGCTCACTGGTGGTTTTTTTGTTGATATCTCAGGTTTTTTCGTTGCCACATTTTTTATAGGATTTAAAGTGCTTAATTTTTCAAACGAATTGTCGATTATAAATTTAGTTGAGTTGGTGATTATGATTTTAGTAGCGGGTGTAGTTGGTCCTTTAGTAGTGGTAGATGTAAGTGCGACGGTGGGGGTTGTTGGTTTCTGGGTAGTAGTAGTCGTGGTGGTAGTGGTGGTGGTGGTGGTAGTAGTTGGTTTGGGTGAGGTACTCGTTGTTGTTGTCGTTGTTGTGATCTCCTTAGGCTTGGCGGTGGTGGTAGTTGTTGTAGCTTCAGTGGTAGTCGTGCTGGTTGTACTCGTTACTGGTTCGTCCTTCGTGTCTTCTCTGGAATCGCTGATGGGTGGGTTATTTTTGGAACTTTCGGCATCCTCTGCATCCGGGTCTTCCTTACTAGAAACGTTGTTATCTGAACCTCGTATCGGCTTATTGCCGAAATCTATTGTTTCCGTTTCCGGTGTTCCAAAACTGCTCGGAATTTTGTCGGGTACTATTTCGACCCCCGTGTTCCCAAATATTGATGGTAAAATCATACTCCAAGAATTCGATACGTCAGGCGTATCGAACGATGTGGGGTGGGGAGGGTTGTTCTTCTGAGCTTCCATTTGGGATTTTAACACATTCTGGACGTTCGTCACCACGCTGTGGACTTTGGTGAAGGGTGGCTGACTGAAGTTGAAGGCGATCGTTGGCTTCTCGTCCTGAGCGAAGGTGACCATGTGGCCGTCATTGCCTTCTCCGGCCGCCACTATAGCTTGGATCTCCTCGAGAGTCATCAGCCTCTTCACCAATTCTCCGGACTCGTCGAACGTGTAGAACTCGTATCTGTCTGGCGTCAGCAGATTGCTGGGACTTCCGACTTTAGCCGGTAGCTCGGCCGGTGGAGGAAGGGAGTTGCCCAGTGCGTCTGCGACGAATGGCACTTGTGCTGTCCTGGAAAGACATGTATCGTGTTAGTAAAATATGAAAACAACATTTTGAATTGTGAAAAAGAAAACTAATAAATTAAACATCGATACCACACGCTGTGTCCCGACAATCGAGCTAAGCAGAGTAATCGTGCTGTGCTGCAATTACTCTTGTAAATTATGTACAGCGCAACACCGACCACTACATTTACCAAAGTATTAGGATTAAATAACTATCAGGCAGCAAGTAAGGCACGAAGACCCACGTGCTGCATGACTCGGTGGAAAGACTGCGCCAAGGTGAGAGATGGCTATCCTGTCGCCCTTTAGCACGGCATCTTGTCTTGTATTAGTTTTTGTATTTCACCAATTTAGTTTTTTTTTTATATTTACCTATGTAATCAACTTAGTATTAGCTTTCTTATTGTATCATTTAGTGAGAATTTTCGTTCATGGAAACACTTTTGTGGCTCTGCCTAAAGTCTAAACTCTTTTGTGTACTCTTTCTTTATAAATAAGGGTTGTCTGTTTTCTAAATAAATAAATAATTAAATAAATTATCCCTTAGACCCCTTGTACGATATGCACGGGGAGAGATGCAGTGGTAACTAATAAATTATGTTTGAAAAATATATGAAAATTAACAATACAAGAAACATAATTATAAAACTAGTTCACCCGGTGTTATGGGCTGACATCACGGATATTGTAGGTGATGGAACCAACCGTGTCACTTTCTATAAAAAAATATTTAAACAGGTATCACCTTCTCGGCATTCCATCTCCCTCGCTGAGAGCGAACCCCACGACGACCGCGGCCAAGTACACCTGCAGCCACATCCCGCCGGCTCGGCACCTGGAAACAGAGAGAGCACTGTTAACATTCCGTAAACAATGGCCGCCGCCTTGACACCGTTAGTTCAACGAAAGTATGAAAAAACCCATTAAGAGCTACTGTAACAGAAGCCGGTGCTGTGCCGCTGTGTAATATTGGTGTTTCACGCAATAAATAAAAAGAAGATTACAGCCGGCAAGAACGTGGGAGAGCGCGTTTCGGAACAATGATGCGAGCAACGGAAGATTCACATGGAGTGAGGCGAGCGGTCGCCGAAACTGGAGCGAGCGCCGAGCGCCTAAGCGCGGCTCGCCCCGCGGCGCGTTGCTGGCGAAGTGGCCATAAACTGACTGAGCCTATACGTCTTACTTACCGATTTCTATGCTGTATTCTAAGTTACATCTCTGATGTACGGCACAAGAACGATTTAGAGAATCGTTCAGTTCGAAGAACTCTTCCGTCGTCTACAAAGGGGTGTTCCGCGAGAGTATGGCAAGGTACCCTAAAAACTCTCCGAATATTTTAATTAACGGAAGAGGTTTAAGAGCTTAAAAAAACTAGGTGCCCTGCCAGTCCTTCTCTTTTATCGTGCCGGCTACAGTGAACTCTCCTATTCGAAAATATTAATAGGTATATCGTAATTTTTTATGATTTTAAGCGGTAATTATATATTGTACGAAATCTATTTTGGCTAGTACAATATTATGGTTGGCATCTCTACAGTAGGTACTCAAAATACCACATTACCACAAACGCAAAGCTTCGTTAAAACATTCAGTCAAATTCGCAGAGCAATTAATACAAAATCTGCATAGTATTTAGCCCATGAAACGCTTCATCAATTATGTAAATGCTGGTCGGATGTCCGGCGACCGTGACTCCTATACACTGTCAAACGAATCCTATTTAACGCCTGTCCTGTCCTCCATTGAAGATATCCGTGAAGCATACTGAGTGAAAAGCTTTGTTACTAGTCAATTACTAATGGGCCGCACTTTATGTCAAGGTGTAGATACGCGTAGATTGAAAATACTGTATGCTCCAAAAATACTTTACAGAAATAAAAAGCGCTTTTTTTGAGAATGTGTGGTCCACGCGAGCGCACCTCGTCCTTAGTCCTTAGTCCTTAGCTTTGGCTTACTGTTGCAGACAAAGTAAATAAATTACATGAGGGTCAAAGGTTGACTTATCCCTTACAGAGATTTCTTCCACTCAACCTTTGGATGTTTTCGATAAGTGGTATGGTTTAGCTTGCCCGGGTTTTTACGACCGCACTGAATGAAAGGTCGGTTGAAACTGCTGCTAATGTAAATAGTTCATGTTTTCCGTCCAGTTCAGTGTAGCCAGCACTACGACCGAAAGGAAGCACTGACATGGCACCTAGTTCACCAAGGTCTTATGGGCTGATATCACGGATGTAAGTAGGTGATGTAGGCAAGCGTGTCAGTTTCCATAAAAAAAATATTTGTAATTATGTAATTTTTTCTGTGTAATAAAAAAAAACTTATAAAATAAAATGTTTTCGTCTCTACATTTTCCTCTCAAGAGAACATTTTGCCGCTGTTGCCCTCAATATGCCGTTCAGTGTCGTCTTGTTTCGATTAAACCAGTAATTTCCGAGTTCAGAGCCACATCGGAACCTAGCGGAAGAATTGAAGCGAATAAAGCGCTTTATTGCTTTTTTCCGCAGCGCGATTCGCTTGATCGATTGCAGTGCCGTGCCCACGGAGGAGAGCGTGCGGAGTGCGTACACGACGCAGTTGGACTAAGCAAACTGGGTACGAGGCCACCAACTGGGACCACACGTAATCGAAGTGGGCATAATTTTTTTTTATATAAAATATAAAAACTCAGAGCTGCGGCGGGTATTTACTTAGCGGTCCCCCGACTCCTTTAAGTAACTAAATGGAGATTTTTTCTTTTTAAGGGGTTGAGGCTTTTTAAAATTTGTAATTTAACATTGTTAATTTTTTATCATAGTTTAATTATTTTAATTTGGTTTAGTTACAATATACTTAATTGAATGAATCTACGAGTACTTAATCCTTTCCTTTCCTTCCTTCCTTACTTATAATAAAACGAGTAATAAAATCTGTCTGAGTGTCTGTCTGTCCGCTTATAACTCGAGAACCACTGAACGGATTTTAATAAAACAAAATTCTACGGATAGCTTGATTCTTTCCATCAACTATAGGCTACTTACTATCACGCTAAATAGCTTATGAGGTTAGCAGCGAAGTGAAATATGAGAGCGGGCGGAGCCGCGGGCACAGCTTGAATTGAATATATTGAATTGAATATATTATAATTGAATTGAATATGGATTTAACATGAAATAAACAACTAAAACCAAAAATTCCAAAATTATATTTGATTGTTGATACTCTTAGAAGAAACGAACAAGAACACTAATTACAAAACTATTTACTCTAACAGCATTTATTAATTAACTATTTATTTTGATTCGACTATCAGCAACAACTTATCTCTACTCGCATATTATGTAATAATAGGTTGTGCAGCGACCGAGTTGCCTGACACTCTAGGTACCATATTGTAGCTCTGCCCCGTAACGCAGTGCCGTAGAACTTGGGCTTCCGCTCCGATATTTTATGTTTTACGTTCCGTTGTACTTTGAAACAGTACGGCGGCTTCGGTCTGGAATAGAGTTTACATTATTCATTTTGGTCTACGGGAAAACAAATACGATAAACAACTGATGTATCTAGAGGGGGAACGCGGCCCGTATCCTCGGCACTATCCCGACCGGGGGCGAAACGTTTTGATGAAATTTATTTACTAGGTTCTTTTATAATATTTTTTATTAAATTGTTTATTTATTTAATTTTAATTTCAACAAACTTGAGAAAGGTAAAGGTAAACATATTGCACAATACATAAAGCTAATTACAAAATAAAATAGACGAAAACTACCTATGAAATTAAAATTACCTAAAATTACAATTAAAATCCAAAGAGTTTGTATTACGTCGCTGCGCCGTAATACAAACTCTTTGTTAAAATCTAAAACGAAAAGTCCTACCAATAAATTTATAGATTGAGTTTTAAATTTAATATAGTTATAATTGTTATAATATATAATATTATTAATTGATTCCTTTATTAACACATTTTATTTTTATAACAATTTAAAATTTTTTTATGAACTAAAAATTACAATCTAGAATTGGTATAAAATCAAATGGGTTTTCCACCGGCGACGGGGCGAACCCAAGCTACCGATGGTCGGGCCCTAGGGAGAGAACCCTCCGGACGATGCGTGCAGTGTCGAGCAGGGCTGCCTTCTGGATCTGGCCCTTGACTCAACCACTCAGCGAGAGCCCCTCAAGGTGGTCGTCGAGGCTCTTCGCTATCAGCCCATGCGCCGAAACGACTATGGGCACAACGATCGTCGAGTCGACAGGCCACATTTTGGTAACCTCGTGCTGCATATCCAGATACTTTAACATCTTCTCTGCTTCCTTACTGACGAGGTTACCATCATGCGGCACGGCGATATCGACGAGCAGTGCGCGCCTTGCCTCCCGGCCCACCGAGAATAGTCCTGTCTGTGATAGATAATGGACAAATAATATTAATATATATTCATACAAATTTATATATCAACTGATGCATGCATACGACACGTAGGAATTCAAAATAATATATTAATAACATTAAACACAATTTTAAAGTTAAGACGAGAGAATATGTACGTGAATTAATTTAAAAAGCTGCACAAAAATTGTTCATACGAATTGCTTGCCGCGTAGTGCGGTTTACTTCAATTTTCATAATTAGAATATATTTTTCAGGCGCTGCCCCCCCGCGTCGCCGCCGCGCCGCGGCCGTCGCGTCTCGTGACGCGCCGCTACAGCGCAGCCTGGTGCGGTCACTGACACTACAAGCGTTACATCGTAGCGGGGCGGCAAGCGATGACTGCATCGTGCGGCATAACATTGTAGATGAATGTAAAGCGATATGACTACAGATCAATACGACGACAGTGTGTGTCACGCGATGAGTTCTTCTCATCTTGTTAGCTTTTAATTGCAGTCGCTATATCGATAGTAAAGTGGCATTTTTCTCATTCTCATCTACGTGCATTGTCCCAGCCTTCGTCCAAGGTGCGTTTTTTTTTTTTATGTAAACCAACATGGGTGGCTGTGCCGAGAGACCAATGGTGCATTCGACAGAGCCAAAAACACCTCTCCTCGCGAAACCACGCTCAGTTAGGTGCCATGCCAGCAGATTTGCGAACTGTTGCTAGGCTGTCTAGCCTGTTAATACGACGTTTGAAGACACCCAGGTTAAAGGATTCGGGAAACACACTCGCCGGGAGACAGTTCCACACCCTAGCGGTGCGACAAAGAAACGATTTAGATTACCGCGTTATTCGTTCGCCCGTCTGTCCGTCTATCCGTCTGTCAAGAACTGGGAGACATATCAAATACTAAGGTCGACTGCCCCTTGGAAGTGGAACGCGCACCGAGGAGGGTTCTGTATCACCACGTAATTGACCGGTTTTTATTATTTGTTGGTTTCTTTAGAGTTTACGCTATAATCACACCAAGTTTGACGTTTGTATGTATCATCGTTTTTACGATAGAGCAAAAACGAAAAAAACAAATATTTTTTATGTGATATAACTACAAATTAACTATTTTCGGATTATTTCGTTTACATATGGTGTCACAGACCGTGCTTTTTTGCCAAATAGGGGTTTATATAGGTTTTTATGAGTGAGTTTACTACAAACTATGTGACATAAATGGCCGTATCTTTTGATTGTGTTGACTTAGAAGCTTTAATTTTTTACACGTCCAAGGAACCGTATTAGACCTTAATATTTGATATTAATTTCAACTTCACACTTCGTCTTGACAGACGGACAGACCAAACAGACGGACAACAAAGTAATCCAATAAGGGTTCAGTTTTTTTCCTTTTCAGGTATGGAACCCTAAAAATTACTTTGAAGCAATGATATTGCCCCATATAGTACACTACCACGGTGGACTGGCACATTCTCATATCCAAAAACAAGGGGAACATTTAGAGCAGCAACAATTATGAGTGACAGTTGAATCGGCAACTTAGTACACTCGGGAAATAAAGTGTATGAGTAATTTGCGAAACGACTCCGTGTAAACGTTTGCCCAACGAGCTGGGAAGCGTCGGGCGGGGAGGGCGTAAAGCTAGCGAAACTCGTAACAGTGTGTGCAGCCATCGAGGTATATATCACCAGAGGATGCGCTACGAAGAAAGTTACAAATAAGTCATTAGAGTCGCATATTGCACACACGACACGACACCCACACACGCTCACCCTCACACATGCACTCACTCACACGCACACAAATCAACAATGTTTGTAAATTTTATTGTCTTCAATGTAAACATGAGAAAATCTTTAACTGGTTTAGGAATTTATATGAAAAACCTACATAATGTATGTATAAACTGTTGATTTTGCAAATAAATAAATATAAAATAAAATAAATAATATTATTAAAAACATTTTTAAAAACAACATAGTAAAAGGAAACAAACACAAAATTTAAATAAAAAGCTTTTCCATTGGAACTGTGACCACAGTCTCAAGGACCGAAGCAGCGTTCCCCCGCTGAATGGCTTTTTTTTTAATCGGAGGGGCCAAAGCACATGCTCTTTGCATGCGCTTTGGCCCCTCCGATTCAGCCACCCATACCGGATTACATAAAAAACAATACTTGGGTAAGTGGTTTTTGGTTTACGTGGTGGTCGGTGTTGTGCTGTAATTTACCAGATTTCTTGCAGCACAACACTGATTACTCTGCTTACCCCTTTTTTCGGGATTCAGCGTGTGTGATATGTATGTATGTATGTATGTGGTTTTTGTGAAAAAATTGTAATAAATAAATCATGTATTTTTTTCGTCTCTTCTTTCAATAACTGAGGTATGAGACATGGAAGCGGGGTGCTGCGTGGCGAAGACCCGAGCGGTACAGGGGTGCTGGCTCGCGAAGCGATCCGGTGAGGGGTTGCAGTGTTTTGTTTGAGGCGGGCGGCGGCGGTGCGCGCAGGCATAATAATTGGCGATCGATTGACTCAGGTTACAGGTTTGCAGCGGCGGATGGCCGAGTGGTTTGGGCATCGGCTTCTCATGCTAGTCCGGTCGGCGTGAACCAATGAGTTTTTTCTGACGAAAAAATTTACGTACATACCTACACCTGTTGCTTCACCGTTCGGAACCGGTGTAAAACTGTAGGTCCTTTCCCTTGCCCCTTACTAGGTGGTAGGCTCAAATTGTAGCCGACTGGGTTGGTACCACCGTACTGGATGTAAGATGGTCGCATAGCAGCCTCGGTTGTGTTCTCCTCTAGTCCAGTATAGCCAGCAATCCAGGGAAGTATCCGCTATGGCACCTACATACCTTCTCGGAGGTGTTATTGGCTGGTCGGGGCATGCGCTTTGGCCCCTCAAACTCAGCCACCCATACTGGATTACATAAAAAAAAAGGTGCGTGCAAATGGGTTTACATCGACGGAACATTGCGGACTGTCCCAGTGCACTGTCTAGCTAGAAGTACATATATCTCGATGAGTGGAGTCTATGTTCTATTTCCGGGAAACTAAACATTATGTAATGTATCCTTTGTATGTTCCCTAGGCACGGTAGCAGGAAAACTTGGTTCAGAGGTCCGACCGTCTAGCCTTTTTTTTTAATGTAATCCGGCAAATGATACGTCATTGTAATCCGGCATGTGTGGCTGAGCTGGAGGGGCCAAAGCACATGCGCACTGGTCGGACCAGCCAATATCACCTCTGCGAAGGTAGGTGCCATACCGGAGATTTCCCTGGATTGCTGGCTAAATGCAGTATTTAAAATATATCAAATTTTTTTGTTACCAACATCTAAACGAATTTATGACCCGAAATATTTAAAGGATCTAATAATTTTCTCTTCATAGTGATTTGAAGCCGCTCTGGAAAAACGTGAAATTTGAACAAGTTTTCTGATTTGAAATCTTTCTATCGAGTCAGATATTGTCTTCTACTCTATGAAAATATATATTCCCTCTTCAAATTCATACAAGCGTTCTAAATGAGCAAATTCTACTGCCTTCTCTACCGCAGGCAGAATTCAGGTAGACGCCGCTCTAGTAAGTCAATCAGCCCCGGTGCTCCTGGATAGAGGGCTCTCTCCGCTTGCTCGAGACCAATTAGGTGATGTTGCGATGGAAGATAAGCTAACCCGAGGGCTTGCAGTATATGCGGTAAGAACAGCGAGAAATCATAAGTGCTTAGAAGTATCCATACCTATGTTGGTCTAATTTATGAAAGAGTTGTTTATTGTAAAATTTCATCCATAGGTAGGTCGCCTTCGCTTGGAAATGTCGAAAATTCCGCCAGTTCTAAATTCAAATGCGAAAAAGAACTGACAAACTAAACAAGTTACAATGTTTTGTTATAGTTATAGTATAGTACAAGGTGGGCCAAAAGTATTCACCTGATGTTCTTTGGCTGTAAATTTTTTTAAAAAGGAAATCATTGGTTCTACTTATGGATTATGTTTATTTAATGAATTAGAATATTTTTAATTAAATCGAGAAAATGATATCGGTCAAGTGTCCGCCGTCAGAATTAATGACCATACGGGCTCGTTTTATGGCATTTTTCATCACTTGTGTCAGAACTTCCGGCGATAGGTTCTTTAAGTGCTTCAAGAGTCCGAGGATTGTTTACATAAACCCGGGACTTTAAGTAACCCCACAAAAAATAGTCTGGAGCGGTCAAATCGGGTGATCTGGCCGAAGTCGGAAATCTTCGACGAAATTCACGCTGCGTCAAATACCACAGATGAATTGGAAAAAAATGGATTCAATTATTCCGCGTTCTTGAGGAGAATAGCGTTCCATGACTTATTGACGTGTATTCTGCATCTGTTTACTTCACAAATGTCAAAACAGAATTTACATTTTCCGCCATTTTGAAAAGTTATAGCGTCGTCCAATAGGGTGATTACTTTTGGCCCACCTTGTATAAGTGCGAGTTTTACTCGCGCACGGAGGGTTCTGTGGATCCGCTATACCATACTTGTCAAAAATCATATTTGTCTATATTTTGTCTTTCTATAATACAAAATATAAATACCTGTGGCGCCATCTATTATTCAGTAGTGCAAATATGTACTAATCGATTCTTAGCACTTTTCTTGTATGGGGACCCAGAGAATTTTTTACTTTTATCTTTTTTTATTATTTGTTGGCACATCCGCCAAAATAACACATATTCTGTGAAAATTTCAACCGGCTACCAATTACGGTTCAAACGATACAGCCCTAGGACAGACGGACAGACAGTCAGACAGACAGATAGACAGACAGACGGTGTAGGCTTAGTAATAGGCTTCCGTGTGGATACGGAACTGGATACAGTTTCGAAGTCTAGAATTCTCGCATCACTGGATGCTAAGGATATTAATAATTTTAACAATTAAATTCACATGCATAGCTCCTCTAAAACCTTTCATTGTTCTTTGTCATATCAACGTAGATGATCCATCGGTAGCCAGCCTCTGACGTCCGTCGAGCTATAGCGATACCTATCTGAAAGCTGCGCCAGGCAAGACTAACGCAACACTAACGAGGGGTCTAGCTAACGTATAGAATCCGCCTCCAGCGAACTTGAAAGGCAACGTCGTCCGAGGCGATCCTGAGGAGGAAGCATTTGAGAGAATACGTAATCTGCCTTCTTACGTACAAAGAA
Organism: Nematopogon swammerdamellus; assembly: GCA_946902875.1. Taxonomy (NCBI): domain Eukaryota; kingdom Metazoa; phylum Arthropoda; class Insecta; order Lepidoptera; family Adelidae; genus Nematopogon; species Nematopogon swammerdamellus. The sequence continues at coordinate 20,856,679 of OX336345.1, forward strand.
AAATTAAATTTAAAGTAAAAGGCAAGGCAAAGGTGAATGCAGATGCGACAGAGTATAAGGTGAATGCAGATGCGACAGAGTATAAGGTGAATGCAGATGCGACAGAGTATAAGGTGAATGCAGATGCGACAGAGTATAAGGTGAATGCAGATGCGACAGAGTATAAGGTGAATGCAGATGCGACAGAGTATAAGGTGAATGCAGATGCGACAGAGTATAAGGTGAATGCAGATGCGACAGAGTATAAGGTGAATGCAGATGCGACAGAGTATAAGGTGAATGCAGATGCGACAGAGTATAAGGTGAATGCAGATGCGACAGAGTATAAAGTGAATGCAGATGCGACAGAGTATAAGGTGAATGCAGATGCGACAGAGTATAAGGTGAATGCAGATGCGACAGAGTATAAAGTGAATGCAGATGCGACAGAGTATAAGGTGAATGCAGATGCGACAGAGTATAAGGTGAATGCAGATGCGACAGAGTATAAGGTGAATGCAGATGCGACAGAGTATAAGGTGAATGCAGATGCGACAGAGTATAAGGTGAATGCAGATGCGACAGAGTATAAGGTGAATGCAGATGCGACAGAGTATAAAGTGAATGCAGATGCGACAGAGTATAAAGTGAATGCAGATGCGACATAGTATAAAGTGAATGCAGATGCGATAGCGAATGAGGAGAATGCGTTCCAACCTCAGATTCCAACGTTCAGTGACGAATGCCCACAAGTTATCCTAGCGGCGCACTTGGTGTAACTTCTGGCGTGTATATTGCGTCGCATAACGCGCGATCCAGTAATGTAATAGTAATGTTACATTACAGGATCTAGTAATGTTTTTTATATGGAAACTGGGCACGGTTGGCTACATCACCTACAACATCCGTCATGTCAGCCCATAAAACCGGGTGAACTAGGTGCCATGTCAGTGCTTCCCTTCATTTCATGTCGGCTACACTGAACTGGATGAAAAACACGAACTATTTTTACATAGCCGTTTCGACCGACGTTTGTTGAAAATGTTTATTACTTAAAAAAAAATCAAATCCCGTTAGAGGAACCATATGTTTTCAAACTCGTAATATTTCCACGTGTCTTATCGTTTTTAAAACAACTGCTTTATGTAAGTGTGTGTATATTTGTTTATATGTATTATATGTATTTACCTTCAAACCTGTATGTATGTAACGAATGCATTTCATTGCAGTTATATGTGTAATGAATTTATTATAATATTTTTATATTATAAGAAAATATACATATCACTTTTTAGTGCTTCTTAATATTTATTGAAAAAGAACACATGTTTTTTTATGCACATTTTATATATTTCGGCGAATGCCGTCTTCAGTAATTAATTATCTATTATGAATAAAATATTGTTATAGTTATATGTGTAAGTACATTATATTTTTTATGTTTTAGCTCTTCTTCTTAATTTTACGCACTGCCCATCTAACACACTCACCTAACACTCACAATCCTAGTTAGAGAATGCCTCTAGGCTTTTTGTCACTTTGAGCAATAAAGTACCTATGTATTAATTTTAATTTCAGTTCATAATGTTGTGATCGATAATTTTTGTGAATAATTTTCATGTTGACGTATATCGAGAAGAATAATATAGAACTTGGTGATAATTTTCATATAAATTTTAAAATCAAATAAATGAAGAAGGTGGAACGTGAAAGTGGGCTCAGTCCATACGAGCAAACACGAAACCTACATGCGATCCAGAATGTACGAACGGAGGATTCCAAGCAGAAAACACTTCAAAGGACTCTCTCAAAGGGAGTTCAATCGAGTAGAAACACGAATCAATGCTTAGGAATAGTGAAGACGTGACTACAGCAGCAACGGCGGCGGCGGCGGTGCGGCAGTGACATCGGATATAGAACCGCAGCTATACTCTTGGATCTGGGTCAAACTTACTCGATCCGAAAAGTTTAACGACATAGGAGAGGCGGTAAAAGGAACAATTTGTCAATGTAAAGAAAATGGATTTTGAAAGATGCTGACGCCAATTTTGTTTGTAGACAGTATAATAAAATTGGCATTGACCAAAAATATAAAGAAACATGATGCGACTTCATTGATACCAGTAGTAGTGGTTTTTAATGAAATGAAATGAAATGAAATGAAAATATACTTTATTGCACAAAAAGTGACAAAAGGCGGACTTAAAGCCTAAGGGCATTATCTGCCAGTCATACCTGGGATTGTGAGTAGGGTAGATGGGTAGTGCGGAAAATTAAATGATATTTTTTTTTTAAGAGTACAAACCTAAATAATAATACATAGATAATAGTAATAACATACAACTAAATACATTCGTGATTTACATACATACAAGTTCAAAAGTACATATAGATATACGCAATATAAACAAATACATACATACATACCTAATGCAGTTTCTAAACAAGCGATAACACACATGGAAACATTAAGTTTTTAATTATGGAAGAAAATGAAATCTTGGAATTTTTTTCACCTCATCCTGGAGATAGAAATTTCTAAATTGTATTTATTTTAAAAGATAAATTTTCGAGAATATACGATGCTTGGCAGCGTGAAGCTAAAGCTGCCATTCTTCTCTTAGCTCGAGTGAAATGCCAGAAAAATGGCGTGTTTATATTTTATGACACTCGCGCGCGATGAAAAGCCCACTTTGGGGAAAATTGTAACAGGAAATGCTGGAATCTTCTTTCGCATTCGTATAGCTATATGCGTACTTATACTCGTATATGAGAGTTTTATGTTTTGCAACGTAGCTCTCGCAAAAATGTTTCGGGAATGAGAAGTATGTCCCAACTATTTCCTAAATACTTCAAGGACACTATGTATTACACTTTCCACACAAATAGATAGCTCTCACACCCGATGTTTTTTGCCTTTGTTATGTAATCCGTTATGGATGGCTGAGTCGGAGGGGCCAAAGCACGTGCTCCACCCAGTCAATATCACCTCCGAGAAGGCAGGTGCCATACCGGAGACTTCCCTTTGGATTGCTAAATATTGGACTAGAGGAGAATACAACCGAGGCTGCTATGCGGCCATCTTACATCCAGTACGGTGGTACCAACCCAGTCGGCTACAATTTGAGCCTACCACCTAATAAGGGGCAATAGTCCGGACGTTAAGGGAGTTGGTTAGGAAAAACCTCTCATTTTGTGATGCAAGTATGAATCTTCGCACATCGATTCTTGGGTCCTAGTACTTGCGATCCGAGATGGTAGCCACCTTGGTAAGTCGAGACTACCCCCTGTTTTTAGTGGTTGTCTATCTCCAAGGGGCAATCAATCAAATTGCCCCTTTCAACCACGCAAAACAGGGGGTAGTCACGACTTACCAAGGTGGCTACCATCTCGGATCGCAAGTACTAGGACCCAAGAATCGATGGGCGAAGTTTCATAATTGCATCACAAAATGAAAGGTTGATTGACCTAACGTCCGGACTACAAGGAAATGTGATCGATGATTGCATATGATCCTACATGACTTTTGAGACAGAAGACGCATTTACGAGAAATTTTGGAACTCTTAAACGCCTCACAGTCTTCTGATTCAAAACTGCCATGTCGACTTAGTAAATGTTCGTTTTCAAACGGAACTTTACGCGGGCGAAACCGTGAGTAAAGAAAAGAATCTGAAGAAGAAAAGGTTATTTGCAGGCGTCCATGGACTCAATGCAGCGCCGAGCCGTCCGCCTTGTTGGAGATACCAAATTATTCACCTATTATGGTCTGGAGTCGTTGATCTACAGATGATTTATAGGGTCACTCTATTAACCCTTAATTTATCCCGTGACTTAAAATCACACATTTTATCTATAGGGGTCCATTGGACCCAAACATTTTAAAATGACTGTAAAATAAAAACTATAATATTATTTTTTATCATTTTAATATAGTAATTATAACAAGGTTTCGCTTTATGAAATGTAATCATTTACCAAGAATAAACTAAAACAGGGACAACTCTATTTGGGTCACAACAAAAAAATTCCAAAATTTATCTTCTGCATAGCCTAATAAGATTAACAAAAACACTTTAATATCGTACTTGCCTCTAAGATCTAACAAGAGGACGTTTCCAACATAAAATTAAAACAATAATAAAAAAAAATATTCGTTCAAGATCTTTATGGATCAAGAATGGACCATACGCTATCGATATCTACCGAACGGAGAGTCGCATGCGCACGCCCGCTCGCCACCCCGTCCAGGACACTACTAGAGGAAGGTATTGTGGGGGGGCAGCCACTACAATTCGCGCAGTGCGAAATAGCAAGCTAAATAATTTTTGATGTGGGTCCATTGGACCCATAAGATAAAGGGTTAACCTAATGAATGAAAGTTGCACTGGGGAACTTGCATCGCTTATTCCTTGGCATCCAACATATCTCCGCAACACTCGTCGCAGGCATCGGGGGGGCACCCTTTTTGTTGCTGACATCGTAATTTTGAGAACCTATAGTTTCTCAAAATCAATCGTTCCTCTGTCCCGCCGCTAGGACGTGGAATTGTCTTTGGGTGATTGTGGTTCTCGATACTTTCAACCAGGAGACTTAAAACGTATTATCAAGTTGGTTAGCGCTTTCATCATCAACATCATCATCAGCCTGTATCGGTCCACTGCTGGGCATAGGCCTCTCCCAAGGCACGCGACCATACGCGGTCTTCCGTGTATAGTGTATTCAAAAATACCTCATGACTGCTGATATGTATAAAGGCCACTAAAAAAATGTATGTATCAATATTTAAATAAATAACACCTTTTTTTTATAAAATGTTACTTTTTATTTACCGTCCCTGTAATCAGAAATACGTTATTTCCTTTTAAAAAGAATTGACAACCCTACTCACCCTCTAGATAAATAGTGTCGGCAGTGAGATTAGCAGTGAAAGAAACCATAAAAGCAGTATTCGGACAAGATAACCGGTGGTTGCAAGGTGCCGTGTGGGGCCGGTACGTAAAAAGAATAGTCCCACTACATCTCTCCCCATGCATGTCGTAAAAGGCGACTAAGGGATAAGGGCAAGATGCCGCGCTAAAGGGCGACAGGCTCGCCACCTCTCACCTTGGAACGGTACTTCCACCGAGTCATGCAGCAGGTGGGTCTTCGTACCTTACTTGCTGCTTGATCTATTGAATCTTGTTCGAATACTTTGCGAAACGTGGTGTTCGGTGTTGTGCTGTAAATTACCAGAGTTCTTGCAGCACAATGCCGATTACTCTGCTTACCCCGATTGTCGGGATTCAGCGTGTGTGTTATGTATGTATGTATAACTATCAAACTGCAAGTAGGTAAGGCACGAAGACCCTGCTGCGTGACTCTGTGGAAGGACCGTGCCAAGGTCAGAGGTAACTCTCCTGTCGCATTTCATTTTATATGTATATGTTGGGTCTACCTTGGAGGTGTAGTGCGTCTGGCATGTTCGCCGAACATCGCATTGACGATTTCTACTCCATAATGCGGAAGCGGCGAGCAGGGTTTATGAAACGTATTTGTGAATGTGAAAACCCAATTATAAGTGTTATCTCCCGCAAATAATTTTACATTAATGACGAAATTGTGGATATATTATAATTAATATAGATGTATTTAAATAGTATATGAAAATTTTGTAAAAAAAATTAATATTTGTATTAATTAAATTTAATTGTTTATTGTGTATTGAGTGCATTATGTTTCCGTGTTGTTTATGTACAAATATGGGTGTATACCTGAAATAAACGTTTAATAATAATATATTTGTTTATAGAAACTTGACACGGCTGGCTACATCACCTACAACATCCGTGATGTCAGCCCATAGCACCGGGTGAACTAGGTGCCATGTCAGTGCTTCCCATCATTTCAAGTCGGCTACACTAAACTGGACGGAAAACACGAACTATTTGCATAGCCGTTTCGGCCGACGTTTCATTCAGTGCGGTGGTACCAACCCAGGCGGGATAAACCCTGCCTACCTAGTAAGCTAAGAAAGGAAGGGACCTACAGTTTTGCGTGGAATCCGAACCACGGCCGCCAACGGTCGAGCGGTCACCCATCCAAGTACTGACCGCCCTCAGGGTTGCTTAACAACAGTCGACCGATCGCACCACTGAGCTACCTCATAGCAACTACGATTATATTTTGTAGCGACTGATACTCTCCTAAGAACTGACGCAATCTCAGGCCTCCCTCCGTCTCTATTGGATTCTGTGCTAAATGGATTTTTGGTGATAGCATTGTTTGGTCCATTAGCGGCAATGACTCTTATAGCAACGAAATCTTTAATCTTGTCCGATTTTAAAAGCAGCGGCAGCGCCTGTGTTGTTTCGATCGTGAATTTTTAGGGTCCCGTATCCCTAGGTTCGTAACTCCATTACTAAGCCTACGCCATCAGTCCGTCCGTCTGTCCGTTTGTCTGTTATACCATTTATAATTTAAAATTAATATATTTTTTTTTTATGGAAACTTACACCGTTGGCTACATCACCTACAACGTCCGCGATGTCAGCCCATAACACCGGGTGAACTAGGTGCCATGTCAGTGCTTCCCTTCGGTCGTGCCGGCTACACTGAACTGGACGGAAAACACGAACTATTTACATAGCCGTTTCGACCTACGTTTCATTCAGTGCGGTGGTACCAACCCGGGTGAGTTGAACCCTACCACCTAGTAAGGTAAGAAGGGAACCTACAGTTTTACGAGGAATCCGAACCTCGGTCGGCCTCCAACGGTCAGCGGTCACCCATCCAAGTACTGACCGCGCCCAGCGTTGCTTAACATTCAATAGCGACAGTTGACTGTCTGCACCACTGAGCTATCGAGGCTGACAATTATTATTACTTGATTGTATTTAGGAATATAACCCTTTTTAATGGAATTTAAATTATTTTCAGTAAGAAATTGTGGAAATTACATAGTTAATATATAATTAAATTGTAAATTTGACGTGCTTATGACGATAATTGTGTGTCTAAATGTGTGGAAATGTAAAATATTTGTCATACCTGTGCATGGTTTGACAAACAATAAAAGTTCCGACAATAAACGAATGAAATGAAATGAAATGTTTAGCAGGTTGAAATGTTCGCAGAATATGTGTCATTATGGCAGATATCCTAAACAATTCCAAAAAAAATACAATAATAAAAAACAAAAAAGGAAAAATTAAGGGGGTCCCCATACAAGAAACGTGTTTTTTACGTGTTCTTGTTATTTTTCTATATTAAAAACGTTAATACGTACAGGCGTCAAATTTGGTGTGATTATAGTGCAAACTCAAAAGTAAAACAATAAATAATGAAACCAAGCCGATTACGTGGTGGTACGGAACCCTCGGTCCGCGATCCCGACTCGCACTTGGTCGCTTTTTTTTTTAACTGGTTCGCAGATCTAGATTGTACTTTACTGATTGTATGTCACACGAAAGACAAGATGTTATCTCTTTGATATACATTGAGATAAAATCTTTATTAAGAAATGTAATCTTATTAATCTTTATTAAGAAATTGTAATACTAAAAAATCTAAAGGAATCATGCTGCACTTTTAAAAATATCTGTAAACCGATTGGTCTCACCGTAGTCGCCGTCGTCGTTCTAGAACGGTAAACTGTAATCGTTCAATTCTCGCCACGGTCTCCAAAATCGTTTATCCACCTCATGGTGCGACCGTTTCTAGTCGTAAACATCAAAACACGGTAAACAGATAAATTGAAAACAAAATAACGTGATCCAATTACGTTCCAGTTCAGGCGCCACTGCGTGTCAAGTTCATTTTTCGATTCTGCGCTTTTTACGACACGGCCCGAAATCACGTTCGAAATAAGAACGGGCGTTCGAGAACGAGCGGAAAATAAAATCAAAATGCAGCAACTATGTCTCCAGTTCGACGAACTTGAAGAAGCACCGCTCCGTTGCCGCTGCGATCAATTTGCGAAGAAAAAAGTGTAAATAATTTATACAATGCGCTCGCCGTAATGGCGTCAGTGAGAACATTTACGTTGAACCATCGAGGCAGCAGTACAGGAGGACGCTTCTAAGCTGCGTTTGGGTATGGCAGATGTGAAAATTATTATAATAACTTGAGATAGTACATATTTATTTAAGGAATTGCAATTTGAAATTATTATGAGAACGTTTTTTTTATCCGTTTGAAGAGCTTTTAAGTAATATCATTGGTTCTCATTCATGCGTGTAGATTTTGCCTGTGGCAGTGTCCGATCGTGGCGTGATTTAAGAATGAGGTGGCAATTAATAATTTTTATTCTAGGTCTTATGGCTTAATTTTTAGGGTTCCGTATTTTTCTTTATTATCACATTTTATGTACAAGACATATTTTGACATTAATATTACGCCGCCGCCGGCGGAAGGCAGCTCTTCTATCCTTGTTAGCCCTCTTGCGTGCGTCACTGTGGTGCACGGCGCTGCACCGGTAGCGGAGCCTGCAAGCGCGACACAGGGCCGCGATAGCCTCAAGCGAACCGGTGGCGGTTGACTTCGTTTAATTTTTACGGACTTAATTTTATTTTTATGCTTATTATTAGTATGGCTTCTTATTTAAATATATAAATTGTATTTTTCTTCGCCTCCTCACACTAGTAGTAAGTTTTTGTTTTATATGATCGAGTCGCTCCGGCCAAAGTAATAAAGCAATACTCAACAACAATAGCGAATATTCTCCAAGCAACATTTCTTCGAGAGAATTCATACATTTGAGACGGATTGTCCCTACAGTTTGACAACACAAACGCGCGCTCTTGCAATAGAATATCTCTACGCGCTTACAGTTCGCACCTTGTGTGCCCGACCGTGTCCATTCCTGGTAGAGCTTAGATAGAACGAACTACTCAGTGCTCGTGTCTCTGGGAGTTAGAGGTTGTTCATCATAATAATCTAGAACAGTTTTGTATGCACAGCTTGATAATACCTTGTGTATACGGCATTACAGTTATATTATTTTATTTTGAATTTTGAATTAAATATTTTTATATATACAAATATTTGATTAAAGATTTTTAATATTTTTTTATATATTTTATATACATAAAATAAAAAAAAATACACAATTATAAGTCGACGCCAGACAAGAAAGAATTATTTTATTTTGTTTTTATTTTAATAAAATTTTATAAAATTGTTTTAAAGTATTGCACTGTGTATTGTATTTACTTTATTCTATTTGATTGCATTTATTGTATTTTATATCCCACATATATTACAATAAAAAATACAAACTCTCAAATAAGTATATAAAGGTGGCACGCTATTAAGTATTATGTGGTAGCCTTATATGGCATATAGTTCAACAAAGTGCTATGAGCTGACAACAAGAATGTAGTTTGATGTAGCCAAGCCAACCAATCAAAATTATATGAATCATAAAAAAAAATACTGCAATAATTTTACATGCAACGTATGTATGTCGTATTGTGGCGCCGACCCATCCAAGGTGTCTATCGACGCCCATAGACATTCGTTCGTATGCTACCTTTAAATTACACAAATGTGCAGCTATCTCAATTGTTTATGTCCTAACGAAATTAGCGAAAGATGCTAATTGGAGAGTATAACGATGTCTCTTCCTAATTACAAGCGAACGATGTGATAAATGTCATACAAAGCCATCACGAAATAATGTAGAGAGCGATTTTAAAATTCACACGCTTTCCGCTTATAATTATTATTAAAAAAAACCGGCCAAATGCAAGTCGAACTCGCGCACCGAGGGTTCCGTATCGCCATGTCATGGTCAGAGCCACTCACGCCATCATGTATTAGTTAAAATGCTTCATACTCTTTTCGGTAGGTTTCTTGTATTATTAACTGTAAATTAACATAGTAACACATATTCTGTAAAAATTTCAACGGGCTACCTATTACGGTTCAAGAGATACATGAGAGATGTATCTCTTGACACAGTACAGTACAGTACAGACGGACAGACAGATGTCTTAGGCTTAGTAATAGGGTCCCGTACGACGGATACGGAACCGTAAAACATGTTTTAATTTTTTATTCTTTTGCATACATTCAAACTTATTTACTCACACACTTTATTATGACTTGTGCGTGCCGATTCAGTAGGTATGTCACGTAAATACGAGCGAAAATTTGCTAATATTAAAATGTGACACTTTGTTGGAACTCGTTAGTATAAGCTACAAACATTATGCATACGAGAATCTAATCAGAAGAGCGAGCACGAAAAATGTGTTGTTTTTAACCACAGAGCATGAAATGCGCGCGCCCGCCCCTACTAGAGGCGCCGTGAGCGCGATTACTCTACAAGGCCGTTGAAGCCTGTGGGCGTGGCCTATGACTTACATATGTGTGTTGTGCGTGTGCATTTGTTTTGTGCGTGTGCCTAACATGCTCCTCTTTGTGTGTAGTGTCGATACTGCACACACACACACATACGAAGCGCTAGCGCCTAGCAGCTCAGCGTACGGTTATTGGGTTTCAAATATCATCGCTTAGGGCCCCTCTAGTAGGGGGCGCGGGCGGTAGGTATTTGATGCTCTGTGTTTTTAACCCTTTAAATAAAATTTGTATTCGTGTGCGCATGACTAATTTTTTCGCGACTAATCAGCTTAGTGCTTTACAATATTTTAGTGAACCAACTTTATTTATTATTATTAACTAGCTTTTGCCCTCGGCTTCGCTCGCGTGAAATTCGTATTTAAAAAGAAGAAAGTAAGTAAGCCCGCTACTGTAACTTTATTTCGGCGTGCGGAAAAATTCGGTTTGTATGAGAGACACATATTAGCGTAACCGCAAGTCAATTTTATTAAGCCTATCCTGTGTCCCGTTAGTCCCGTATAGTAAAATGTGCTTGTACTAAGTTTCATCGAATTCAGATAATCGGTTTAAGAGTTATGGAGGGGCATACATACATACATAAATACATACAGAAAAGATTTCGAAAAATCGTCAATTTAGTTTTAGTATCATACAGTCTACAAACGCAGTGTCACATAAAACAAAGTAACTTACTCCATGACCATCCCTTACAGATTTATTAGTATTGATTTATATTGATGACTTCATGTTGCCTCTGGGGTAAGTGTATCAGGTGTAAAGAGCCTTTGTCAATATTTTAATTTGTAAAACTATCATACTTATCTTTATTTATGTTGTTTTTAAATTATTCATGTATAAATAATTAATAATCCTAATACATAATTATACACTTATTGTATTGGTATTGACCTTAATATTTTGTACCGTTCAATTTAAATTAAAAATTTATTTATTAAAATCATCTTATACAACATACATACTTACATACATACCACACGCATTATCCCGACAATCGGGGTAAGCAGAGTAATCGGTGTTGTGCTGAAAGTACTCTTGCAAATTACAGCACAACGCCGACCACCACGTTTAGCAAAGTATTCTGATAAGATAACTATATCAAGCAGCAAGTAAGACACGAAGACCCACCCGCTGCAAGACTCGGTGGAAGGACCGTGCCAAGGTGAGAGCTGGCTATCCTATCGCCCTTTAGCACGGCAGCGTGTCCTTATGCCTTAGTCGCATTTTACGACATGCACGGGGAGAGATGCAGTGGGGTGATTCTTTTTAAGTACCGACCCCACACGGTACTATCATACTTCTGAATGAATACATTTCGCAAGAATCAGCAAAATAGTCACAAATAGTTTATTCTTTTTTGCCTTTGTGGTCCCCTAATGCCTTCCACGGAGGACCGCACAACCGCAAATTGCAGCCATTTTGCGCCGGATCTAGAATCTAGACCTCATCGTTACGAGTGGTCCCCTCGGCCTCCACGCGAAGGCTTTTGAGGCACCTGCTAACGAGCGCATTCTCCCCTCGAGTAGTATACAGTACAAGTGGAAATGAGCCAGTATACACTTTTCGTGCACTCGCACAGTGCTCTTTCATTTTTAGGTTTCCGTACTCCGCACGGAAGCCTATTCTAGCCTATGCCGCCGTCTGTCTGTCAGTCTGTCCGTCCGTCCGTCTGTTTTTTTTTTCTATGAAAACTGACACGGTTGGCTACATCACCTACAACATCTGTGATGTCAGCCCATAACACCGGGTGAACTAGGTACCATGTCAGTGCTTCCCTTCATTTCATGTCGGCTCCACTGAACTGGACGGAAAACACGAACTATTGGTAGTACCGATCCGGGTGGGATAAACCTTACCACCTAGTAAGGTAAGAAGGTAAGGGACCTACAGTTTTACGTGAAATCCGAACCACTCTCAGCCTCCAACGGTCGAGCGGTCACCCATCCAAGTATAACCGCGCTCAGGGTTGCTTAACAGTCGACCGACCGCACTATCTTGGGAACGGTAATGGCTACCCGGCTGAAATGTTCACAGAGTATTTGTTAGTATGGCGAATATCCTAACAATAATAAGCTTTGGAAGGGAACGAGGTTATGTGCGAACATTTGAGTCTTTCTTTGTTGACAGCTCGACGGTATTAACGCGAGCGAATCTGCGGAGAATTTAAATATTTAGGCAAGGCCTAAATAAAATATTTTTTAGGAAATCGTAGCAAATGATTTGCCTTCAAAGCGTAGAAAGTACATTTTTGAATGTTTGTTTGTGCCCTTCGGGTACAAAAATTACGTTCCTTACAAACCGGTATTCCACTTCTGCAAGTGACTGTCGGCAAAGTGAAACAGATCAAATGTGGGTAATCGGGTTGTTCTCGGGCGGAGGGGCGGAGACTGAGTGGGGAGGGGGGGCCGCGGTGGGAAAGCGAGCGGGCTCCTGTCTCCGCTTATCTCAATTAATCCGCTAACCATTTATTTACTTCTGTACTTGAGACACAAGTTGACTTTAAACTTAACGAACTGAAAATGTGTTCCGATGTACAGATTAACTTAAAAAACAAGCCGAAAATGCGCTTTGACTTTCTGCAGCATAGCGGTGTTTATTTTATGAGCTATCTAGGTCATGGCTCCATGTATACATACATACATACCATACGCTGTATGTCGACAATCGGTGTAAGCAGAGTAAATTACATTTACATACTCATACATCTTACATACTCTCTTGTAAATTACAGCACAACACCGACCACCACGTTTAGCAATGTATTAGGACGAGATAACTATCAGGCAGCAAGTAAGGCACGAAGACCCATCTGCTGCATGACTCGGTGGAACGACCGTGCCAAGATGGGCTAGCCTGTTGCCCTTTAGCACGGCACCTTGTCCTTATCCCTTAGTCGTCTTTTACGACATGCACGGAGAGAGATGCAGTGGGGCTATATGACTCATGAGTGAGTGATATATTTATTACTTTAGGGGTCAAAATTTAAGGAAAGGTATTAAATATGAATTCGAGACGGAAAAAAAATACAGTTCATGGTGCTATCTATATCAAGTACACTATAAATGTATTTCTTATTCTATTTTATTATATTTAAATGTTTATTAATTTCATTTGATTTGATTTTAAATAAGCATACATATTATGGAAAATTACACTTATACATATATATGGAGAGGCGTATGTCCAGCAGTGGACACTTACACGCTTACTGACTGTCCGACATACTAATCTAAAAAAATTAACCGGATCGGGGAGGATGAAGTTGGGCAACGGGAGAGGGTGGGGTGGGGTCCATGGTTATGCGGCGTGAATCAATCACAGCCGGCGGGGGTTGTTGCGGAGAAGAAGGAGGGGTTTAGGAATTCGGAAATAGCCAATGTACAGTGTAGTCATCAAGAATCGCATCAAAAGCTGCCTCGTGTTAACAAAACGCTAACGCTCTGCACTCGCGCATCAGCGCGTTCCGTTCCGTGAAACGACCTCTCAACACGCGCGTGGCGCTGCGACTGATGCGAAGTAGCCGCATGCGGCCCTTTCATTGGTGACATTGTCTATCAGTGCGCCATGTTAGACTATGCCCCATCTATCGATTTAAATCTTTGGTACAAACATATGTTCCGCTGCACGAAATCGAGTTCGGTCGGATAACGCGTCATTAGGCGGCGTCCATCATCTCATAGAACGTGTTAATTATATTGTACCGCCGGCCTACATTCCTTTGGATTATTTTTTTTCATTAAGTTGCTCTTCTGTTTGTGATATATTATTATGTTGATATGTCTGGCATTGACGTGCATAAAACGATTCTTTAGACAAGGTCAAGGCACGGCCGAAGGGAAGCACTGACGTGGCACCAATTCACCCGGTGTTATGGGCTGACATCACGGATGTTGTAGGTGATGTAGCCAACCGTGTCAGTTTCCATAAAAAAAAAGTCAAGGTGACCTATGCAAATGTATTTTATTTACACTTATTTAGTAGGACTTACTGCAAAATAAGTGTAAATGAAAGACAGGAAGGAGAAGGTCGATTTGTTTTATTTCGAAGGTGGAAAGGGGACGGCTCAGTCCCTTTTCCACCTCCGCACAAAGCGCACTGGGCAGGGATTACATGCTACCTCCACAGAACTGGTAAACTATGGAACGCTCTCCCTGCCTATATATTTCGCCACGAATACAGACTCGGGTCCTTCAAGAAAGGCGTGAACAGGCACCTGGCAGGCCGGCATGGCGTTCACAACCCCCGCATGCGACCGAATGTCCATGGGCGTCGCTAGACACGTTGTGAGTGGTTCGGCGCCACATGTCGCACTTACTATAAAAACTATTGTTTTTAGTCTACAATCTCTTATTAACGAAGCCGAACACTTTCTGTATGTTCTCAAATTTTTTATGAATATCAGGGTAAACGCGTTGGTTTTTTTTTTTGTGGAAACTGACATGGTTTGCCACATCACCTAATACTGGAAACCGTCATACTAGAATGTCAACCCACAAAACCTTGGTGATCTAAGTACCATGTCAGTGCTTCTCTTTGGTAGTGCCGGCTGCAGTGATCTTTTACATATGAGCTTCGACCAACCTTAAGGGGTAACAACCCGGGTGTCCTGAAATTTACCAGATTTCTTGCAGCATAATGTATGTATATATGTATCTGTAATATGTGTCTGAGATGGGTATATGTATATGTGTGTATATTTTAAATGTTATTTACAACACTCGAAGAACTCAACACGTAAGTATGTAATTGGCCACAGACACACACACACACACCCTCACGCAATAAAACCTACATTATGTGCAATATATTGTAATTTCGAAAACTTACATACATAGAACTTCTACTGATCTGTCTTTAATGAGTGAGTCTTATAATGACAATTAACCCACTTATCGGATCTGAGGTTTCAAAACGCTCTTTCGTTACAATGGATCGTCTGTTCGAGATAATGAGATAATTCTGACACTTAAATTAGAATCTAAACATGCCATTGCGAAGAGTGCCTCGGATTTATGTTGACGATTTTCAATCGAAGCTGTCGTCATTGTAAGTTTTTAGGTTTCCGTACCCTGTACGGAAGCCTATTAATAAGCCTAAAACGTCTGTCTGTCCGTACGTCCGTCCGTCCGATGACCGTATCTTTGGAACCATAATAGCTAGTCGGTTGAAATTTTCACAGAATATTGTGTTATTTTAGCGGATATAACAACACATAATAAAAAATTTTAAAGTGAACAATTAAGGGTGGTCCCCATACAAGAAACATGTGTTTTCAACTAATATTTTTTTTTTGTGCGGAAACCCCTGTGCGCGCGTCCGACTCGCACTTTGCCGGTTTTTAGGTTTCCGTATCCCGTACAGAAGCCTATTACTAAGCCTACGCCGCGCCGTCTGCCTGTCTGTCCGTCCGTCCGTGTATCTGTCTGTCCATCCGCCCGTCTGTCTGTCTGTCCGAGGCATCTCTTGAACGGTAATTTTTTTTTCAATGTTATTTTTATGTGGTGCCGAAACCTTGGTGCACGAATCCGACTCGCACTTGGCCGGTTTGTATAGATATGTTACGTTACAAGACACATTGGCGCGCACTGTAGCTCATCGCACAGAATTCGATACCCAAATGTGCTGCGAACAGCGTAATTATCACATGCGGTAATAATTACATTGCACGTAAAGCTATTTTTATTAAGTACTTGCTTTTGCCCGCGGCTTCGCTCGCGTGAAATTCGTATTTAAAAAGAAGAAAGTAAGTAAGCCCGCTACCGTACCATACCGCGCGCGTAACAATTCGGTTTGTATGAGAGCCACATCTTAGCGTAAGCAGAACTGATTTTTTTTAGCCTATCCTGTGTTATGTATAGCTAAATGTGCTTGTAATAAGTTTCATTGAATTCGGATGATTGGTTTAAGAGTTATGGAGGAATATGCATACATACTTACCTACAGAAAATGTTAGAGTCTACAAAGTCATCAGTATTCCATAAAACAAAGTAACTTACCTACTCCATGACCATCCCTTACAGATTTATTATTAGTATTGATTATAATGACATGCAAGCTACATAATATACTCATACTGACCTACAAAACCGCGCGGGGTCGGTACTTAAAAAAATAACCCCACTGCATCACTCCCCGTGCATGTCGTAAATTACTACTAAGGGATAAGGACGTGTAGGTGGGTATTCGTGCATTACTTGCTGCCTGATAGGTTATCTGGTCCTAATACATTGCTAAATATGGTGGTCGGTTTTGTGCTGTAATTTATCAGACTTCTTACAGCGCAACGCCGATTACTCTGCTTTTTTTTTTATGGAAACTGACACGGTTGGCTACATCACCTACAACGTCCGTGATGTCAGCCCATAACACCGGGTGAAATAGGTGCCATGTCAGTGCTTCCCCCTTTGATCGTGCCGGCTACACTGAACTGGTCGGAAAACACAAACTATTTACATAGCCGTTTAGACCGACGTTTCATTCAGTGCGGTGGTGCCAACCCGGGCGGGTTAAACCCTACCACCAAGTAAGATTAGGAGGGAAGGGACCTACAGTTTTACGAGGAATCCGAACCTCGGTCAGCCTCCAACGGTCAGCGGTCACCCATCCAAGTACTGACGGCACCCAGCGTTGCTTAACATTCAATAGCGACAGTTGACTGTCTGCACCACTGAGCTATCGAGGCTGACATTGTAGCGATGTAATTGTAACCGATTGTAGCGATACATACAGCATCCGATATTCAAGTAGGCAGTATAATTAACTAAAATTGTGATCTGTCGAATTAATTACGAAAATTCTCACCAGACTGTACAGCTCGTTCAGATTATCGTGTCATACGTCGTCGGTCGTTAATTCGTGACAACATCCTTTGAAGCTATCCGCGCTTGTCGTGTCAAGAAATTGTCAACGTTTAGATTCAGTAACGGTGCCTTGCGCATTCGCTGCGACCGGGGTGACCCCCCGACCCACGGCTTTATTAGTGCATTAGCGTTATGTGAAAAGCGTGTGCTCGTTTTTTTTTAAATATTAAAAATGTGGTTTATGGCCTCAGAGCGGCCTCGTGATCTTGATGCTTAAATCATGACACTAGGGAAATCGTTTTAATTGGCGGCCGGGAGGCGACGCGAGGGAGTTATCCGCTTGAACATTTTATAAAAGAGACGATTCATTATCTGCAAATATTCTGGTACGCCTGGGGATATCATAGATATTCAAATTGTGATAATAATGATAATGAAAAAAAATATTAAAAGGGTAGTGTGAGCGCTTTGAAGAGAGAGAGAATACGATGAAAATCAGTGTCTTCCCGGTTATGGGAAGACGTAAGCTCTGCCTGATACCCATTCACTAAACATAAGTTAGTCTTTAAGTCGTATAATTTATTTTTATGTTTTATTTTACCTTATTTTTTTACTTTTTTTCTGTCTTATATTTTTTGAATAAAATATTTTGAATTGAATTGAAAATGATCACCAATGATACAATCATTATGATACAATACAATGGTGAAAATGTATTGACAAAAATTTGCAAGTGTGACAGAGACATAATAATGTCATTTTGTCTTTGAACACACTGTTTAGGTAATGAGTTTTCACCTATTCGACGTGTTAATGTTTTTCTATTCTTTTGAATTATTTTTATAGTCTACCTAATGTCCATCGGCGTCGTTAGACACCTTATAGGTTACTCGGCGTCATATGTCGCGCTTTAAATTAAAAAAAACCTAAAGTGTACCTTTACTTCTTCATTAGATATATACAAAGCCGAAAAAGAAAGATAAAGAAAAATAAGTCCACACCAGAATTCGACTTCTGACGTGAGCCGCCAACTACCGAATTAGAAGCGTCAAAGCGTAATAAAACATGTTAACTATCGGTAAACAAGTGTGCGTGCCTTCGCATACAATTGTCGTCACGAATACATTCAAAGGATCGCATTAAAAGCTTTCTCATGCTATATGAATGCGCTAACACTCCACACTCGCGTGTTTGCAGATGCAGACATAAGACGATCAGTACCCTTATCACGAGATTTAACCTACACCGCGTACTAACGCTATGCCGTGTTCTCCGCATCATTTTGCATGGAGAAACGAAGTTCGCAAATCTATCACTAGAGGCGCTGCTCCATTTCTCCATACAAAATGATGCGGAGAACACGGCGTAGCGTAGTACGCGGTGTAGGTTAAATCTCGTGATAAGGGTACAGGCGGGCCATGCAACGCAAGCATCAGTCATTGGTGAACTCAGCTTATTTGGTTGGTGACATGTTTTTTCGGGAGTGGTGTATGAGGAAGGTTCAACTACTACTGCAACTCATCCTGCAACTACTATAGATCAGTGCCGCCAACGCGTTACCAATTTCGCTCCCGGGTGCAAGGGTATCTATAGTTGTTTAGCGGTGGTATAAACAAGCATTAAAACCTGTCTCATCTTCATCGATCTTCCTCACAATAAACGACAATCTAATTCCCCTTTAATCTCATAAACGATCATCCTTACTTCATACCATACAGCAGGGGTTCTCAACCTGTGCGTTGTGACACCCCAGGCCGTAGCGCCATCACCCCTGGGTTTAGATAAAATCCGCGCACTTCATGACGCGCCACCGTCCGTACTTCGTTTGCCAATTTATAAACTTTTTTAATTAATTATTTTTAATATTTTACTTTTGTTTGTTTTTATTATTTGTTGGGATATCCGTCATAATAACACATATTCTGTGAAAATTCCAACCGGCTACCTATTACGGTTCAAAAGATACAGCCGTTTAAAGGTAGAGCAGATGAATGAACGGACGGACATACGGCGGCGTAGGCTTAATATTAGACTGTCGTACTCGTACGGTACGGAACCATAAAAAGGTTGCGAACCCCTGACATACAGATTTACAACCTTTAATAACTCTTTTTCCTCAATAAAATTAACTCAATCATAAACCGTCACTTCGTTTCCCGCCAACACGTAAACCGTCATTTCGTTTCCCGCCAACATTTCTGGTCACACACATCTCACAAGCTCCGATGCTCTGTCAGGTCACAGCATATATGGTCAGGTGAATGACACTGCTACCCTATATCTCGGCCTCCCGCATTCTGATTGTACAGTAGAGCCGACAGCATGGCATTAGACGCTCGGAGATGGCGTTATAATTGCAGAGTAATGGGATGAATGCAGTCGTTATGCAGAGGAAGTATGGACGCGGCTTGCGGTGCGACAGTCGTCGGTCGTGAGACCGGACTCCCGGACCGTCGCGTCGCACTCAAGAATATGAGCAAGCGGTACCTAGGATTATATTATGTGGATAGTCACTAATAAAGTGTAAAATTATACAAAAACCGGCCAAGTGCGAGTCGGACTCGCGCACCGAGGTTTCTGCACCACAAAAAAAACCATTAAAAAAACACGTTTCTTGTATGGGAACCCCCCTTAATTTTATACTTTTCTATTTTTTATTATTTGTAATAAAATCGCCGCCTGTAATAAACACATCCGCCATAATAATAACACATATTCTGTGGAAAATTTCAATCGGCTACCTATTACGGTTCCAAAGATAGACAAGACAGACGGCGCGCGTAGGCTTAGTAATAAGTCAATGTTAGTAATAGGCTTCCGTACGGAATACGGAAACCTAAAAATGCTAACAGAACAATCTCTTTGTTATCTTGTATGTAAAAGATAAAGGCCAAAAGTACCCTGAGTTGCTTTGCGAAAAGGTTGGTTCGTACGGCCGTGTTTGCTCGACTTCTATTCTAAACTAAACAGATATTCTAAAGTAACCAACTTCTAATCTATAACCGTCAAAAGTTGGGATGTTTCTTATAAAAATTTTATTATATTGGGTGATTTTGTTACCATGCCAAACCTTTCAGGGGGTTAATCTGTATAAAAAACTAAGTAGGTTTCAAAAAATAACAGTGGCGAAATTGGAAACGAAAATTTTAGTTCTCCATACATTTTGAGGTTAGGTTTGATTAGTTTTTTTTTAGGTTAGGTTTCATTTTTTTGTTTTTATTTCGCCATCGTTCTTTTTTGGAATCTACTTAGATTTTGGTTCAACGAACATCCTGAAAGGTCCCGCATCGCAAATAAATCATCTTGTATAACTTATATTATCAATAACAAAGTTTTTTCCTAGAGGCTTTAAAAAAATCACTAACAAAGATATTTTTTCAAAAAGCCTGTATGTAGAATACTTTGGAATAACACAATACGATTAATTATACGCGTGGGTACCCATGTTATATATATAGGTATTATATAATATGGGTAAGTACCCACTTATGTTTCATAATGTAACAAAATTCCTTAGAAAATAGCTCATTACCAAGCTTTTAAGATGCGAGCTTTGACCCACGACCCGAGGCCGCGGTCATCTACAGTGTCGTCTGCACTTCCAGCCGATAAAGTCACAGTTTATTATTTATTAACGACTAGCTTTTGCCCGCGGCTTCGCTCGCGTGAAATTCGTATTCAAAAAGATGAAAGTAATTAAGCCCGCTACCGTAAGTCCTGTGTCACGTATAGCTCAATGTGCTTGTACTAAGTTTAATCGAATTTGGATGATCGGTTTAGAGCTATACTATACTAAATTACTAACTAATGCTATTGGCGTGCTTATAAACATTTTGATGTGAATTCAATGAACGTCTAGCTTTCCAGAAAGTTGGCGACATAAATTATGTACTTTCGACGGCTTACGGTTTTTTTTTTCTTATTTTTCTTATTTGTTGTTATATCGGCCATAATAACACATATTCTGTGAAAATTTCAACCTACTCGTATTACGGTTCAAGAGATACCTCCCTCGGAGAGACAGACGGACGGACGGACAGACAGCCAGACAGATGGCGTAGGATATAGGAACCCTAAAAATGTATGCGCACCATCTACCGAAAAGACTATGAAGCATTTTAACTAATCATGAATTTTAACTAATATGAAGCATTTCATAAAACACACCATAGATGGCGTGATTGGCGCTGACCATGACATGGCGATAGGGAGGCCTCGGTGCGCGAGTTCGCCTCGCACTTGGCCGGTTTTTTATGCGCTGCGTACCTACTGACTGCAGTAGGTGACGTCATAGTAGCGGAATCAAATAAGTAAGAACGTTTATAAGATATCAACACCGCTAGAGTAACTTTAGAGATTTTAGCTGCACTTTGCAGAATCCCCTGCCGGCAGTATATTATACATGAGGCTCTGAACAATATGCAGGGCGAGCGCAGGGGTCTTATTAGCTCATGCATATTCGAGGACGAGCAGCGGCGATGCTTGCATGCATATTATTATATTGTATGTGTTGCGGATGTTGCGATATTGTTGCGGATGTTGCGGTATTGTTGCGGGAAATGTTAATTTCTCCTTCATAACCAGTATGTAGATATTAAAAATCTAAAGAAAGATTTTTGACGTGATGACGTCACGTCTTATAAATTGATGAACACCGGCTGCACGCACGAAAAAATGTCACGTTCCATCTGAGCCTGTGTGTGCAAGCGAGAGCGCGTAACAAGCGATAGAGAGGCACAATCGGTATAGTCAAAGTTACCATGGAAACGTCTTAAGAAGTAAAACTGTCAAGATCAGACAACAGAAGTTTATTGATGGCCAGTCACAAGATGATTAATCTTTCTACTGGAAATATAATGACTGATCTTTGCTCTATGTACTACGATTATTCCACGTCATCACGTAAAACTATCGCCCGTAAACCGACTTTACAGAAAACCAATTTTTTAACATTGAAAATGTTTTTTCGATCGCTTCAGTATAGCCCCCCATTTTCGCTGAGAGTGTGAAATCGACTTTTGGAAGTGCAACAGCGTAGAGAGCGAGGAATATCCGAATGTGTGAAATAAATTGTGAAAAATCAAATCACGGCTCTGCAGATCCTCGGGTGACTTTGTTAGTTTGTTAGTTGGGTTCTGATGATGGAGCCGGAAGGAGGCCATAGGAACTCCTAAACTACACATGATAAGCCCATCATGTTTGGGCCTGTTTGGATTTGTCTTCGCAAATACTCTTGTCATATATGATGTCCAGGGTCCTGATGATGGAGCCGGAATGAAGCCATAGGAACTCCTAAACCACAGATGATAAATCCACCATGTTTGGGCTCGTTGGATTTGTCTTCGCAAGTACTCTAGTCATATATGATTTCCAGGGTCCTCATGTTAGAGCCGGAAGGAAGCCATAGGAATATAGGTTTACTTTATTTTTAATGCAATACTTTTTAGTATTACATTTATATATTTTTAATTATTTTTCAAAAACACAAGCAGCTTAAAAAAAATTAACTAAAATTTAGACAGAAAAAAAGAGATAAGCTTGACATGTCTAACTGTAACAAGTATAGAGTATAGCCCACAGAGCATGAAATACTACTGCGGGCGCCCGAAGTAATGCGCGCGCAGTTCTATGCTCTGTGGTCCCCATAACTATAAGTTCATAGGGGAGTTTTTCTCGGAGGTGAGGTTTGCACGGTGCGCCTCCTAAAAGACTTCCTGGCTCCTTTGGCTCCTTTCGGCAGACTTCGGCTCGAAGGAAAGTGTTGTATGAGTGATGTTTGGTGGTTTAAAAAAAATAACCTAACCTAATGTTGAGGCGGTGCATGTCGTTTTTGTTACGTTTCGTTTCGAGCCGAGTGTTCACGAAAGGAGCCGAAAAGGAGCCGAAATGTCTTTCAGGTGTCGAACGCAGGTTTGCGAAGTCACCCACAGAGCAAGAAATACCATGCTCGCTGCCACGGCGGCGCTGCCGAATGAGGGAAGGCAACCGCCCAGCGCTGCTCTGTGCAGTCACCCATACCGGATTACATACAACAAATCCGTCCAAGTGCGAGTCGGACTCGCGCACCGAGATTTCCGTACCACCGCGTAAAGTTTTTATGATAGAGCAAAAACAAAAAATCGTTGAAAACAATTTTTTTTAAGTATGGGAATCTCCTTAACTTTTTAACTTTTTATTTTATTATTTGATAATGACACCTAAAAAGCATTATTTTACCAACATAGTATATTTTAGTTGCCAACTAGATTTAAAAGCGTTTCACAGCTCCCGCTTTTAGCGTAAAAATGTGCAACATTGTATCCAACAAAAAAAGGTCGCTCAAAATACTATATGATACCGAAGAAATAATTACATAAAACTGGGTGTCGCCTTGCCGAGGAGGTGATGTGTGTGCACAAAATGGAAATTATGACACACATTATCTTCTGTCTGATCCAAACGGAATTGACACCAATAAATAAAAATAAAACAACAAGAAAAGAAAAGAAAAACACAGCCTTAAGAATATCGTAGAAAGGACTGATCTATTTTATTGCGTTCTTCCACTAAACCTTTCGTTCATGGGGCATTAAGTTAACAACAATATAATCTATGTAGTCCTGAACATTAAGAACAGAATAGTAACAATAATATTGAATAATAGTTTTTGACCGCGGCATCGCTTGGCGTGACTTTTTGCTCGCAGCTCAGGCCGACGATGACGTAGCGTTATTAGTTATAGCCTAAAACCATCTTGAGAAGTTAAAACTGTATGTGAATCCATAAAGTGGTTCTCGAGTTATAAGGATATTCATATGACGTACGTTACACGGTCGGTGGTCCGTAGTAACTTCGCTTTATTTATCAGCATAACACGCTGACCAAAAAACCAGCCAAGTGCGAGTCGGACTCGCGTACCGAGGTTTCCGCACCACAAACAAAAAACATTGAAAAGAACAATTTTCTTGTATTTTTTTTACTTTTTCTATTTTTTGTTATATCCGCCATAATAATAACACATATTCTGTGAAAATTTGAACGGGCTACCCATTACGGTTCAAGAGATACAGCCCTCGGACGGACAGACGGACAGACATACAGACGACGTAGGCTTAGTAATAGGCTTCCGTACGGGATACGGAAACCTAAAAATTAAGTGCACGCCGACCAAATATTGATAACAAGCTATTATGCATGCAATCTAAGGCATTGTCGTTTCTATTTATTTCTTTGTACGATACTTTTAGTGTGTGCGTGCGGTGGTACCCGTCCGCGTGCCACCAGACCACACATCACGCGGACATGATTCAGTATTATGGGGCAGTCTCCGCTGGGCCGATTTGTATTCATTTACCTTAAGCTTTCACATACATTTAGGTTGCTGTTCTGTACGAGAATAATATATACGTTTTTGTATGTCAGCATTTTGTGTTGAGATGTATGCGATTTATTTCTATTACGTACTAGCTTTTTCCCGCGGCTTCGTTCGCGTGAAATACGTATTTGAAAAGAAGAAAGTGAGTAAGCCCGCTACCGTAACTTTATTTCGGCGCGCGGAACAATTCGGTTTGTATGAGAGCCACGCATCTTAGCGTAAATGGAACTGAATTTTATATAGCCTATCCTGTGTCCGTTATAGTAAAATGTGCTTGTACTAAGTTCCATCGAATTCGGATGATCGTTTTAAGAGTTATGGAGGAACATACATACATATGTACATACAGAAAAGATTTCTAAAAATCGCCAATCATACGTATAGAGTCTAAAAACGCAATATCTCATAAAACAAAGTAACTTACCTACTCCATGTCCATCCCTTACAGATTTATTATTAGTATTGATTGATTGATTGATTGATATATTGATTGATGTTTAAGAACACTGCCATGCCAATATTATAATAAGGTGTGAGTTTGATCCTCCATTAAGGGCGGGTACTGTGTGGGGCCGGTATTTAATAACAATAGCCCCACTGCATTTCTCCCCGTGCATGTCGTAAAAGGCGACTAAGGAACAAGGACAAGATGCCGTGCATAAGGACGACATGCTAGGCACCTCTCACCTTGGCACGGTGTTTCCACCGAGTCATGCAGCATATGGGGTGATATGGGCCTTCATGCCTTACTTGCTGCCTGATCTGAGATACTTATCTTGTCCGAATACATTGCTAAACGTGGTGGTCGGTGTTGTGCTGTAATTTACGAGAATACTTGTAGCACAACACCGACTGTCGGAATACGGCGTGTGGTGTATGTATGTATGTATGTATGTATGTATGTGAGTTTGATTCCCATATCATATAATTATTTATTATCAAATCTCAAACATCCAAAGGTTGACTGTAAGAAATCTCTGTAAGAGATAAATCCGCCTTTGCACCTTATGTAAATTTTCTGATGTATTTGTTACTGTTTAATGTTTACTGGAGCAATAAAGAATTTTCTATCTTATCTATGCATCCAATGCTTATTGAATCAGGCCTTACTCCATGGTTCAAATTGTGTCTTTGTCGAAGCATGCCCACTGGGCTCTAAATCGCACATAATCAATTTGCTGTTAGTTCAGTTACGTTCAAAAAATTGTTTTGATATTGCGCCAAGATAGCGAAAAAAATAAAAAAATATTCTTAAAATTTGTGAAATACATTTTCAACTCATCCAGCGAAGTGGCGGAATATAAAGTGAATACTTCCCGCATATCTAAATGAACATTATCTACATAGGTATAACACGACCACATTAAAATCATTCTCCGCCCCGCCGCAGACTGCAGTCAGTACGCTGTGAAAAAAAATTTAGTTTACTAAGAATCAGTGACTTGAGGATAGGCAACTTTTTATCAGGCATCGCTCGCGGTAAATAGGGTTGCCTGTAATGCGATAAAAACCACGAGGAAGCTAGTGATTGAATGAAGCTTACTTAACAGTCATTTATTTCATTCATTTTTTTTATGGAAACTGACACAGTTCGCTCCATCACCTACAACATCCGTGATATCAGCCCATAACACCTTGGCGAACTAGGTGCCATGTCAGTGCTTCCCTTTGGTCGTGCCGGTTACGCAAATACGAACTATTTGCATAGCCGTTTCGACCGACGTTTCATTCAGTGCGGTGGTACCAACCCGGGCGGGATAAACCCTACCACCTAGTAAGGTAAGAAGGTAAGGCGCCTACAGTTTAACGTGGAATCCAACCACGGTCAGCCTCCAACGGTCGAGCGGTACAAGTACTGGCCGCGCTCAGGTGTGCTTATGATCACGATGAACAGTCGACCGGCCGCACCATGAAGCTACTGAATGTGATTAGAATTTGAAGAATTGGACATTAGAACTAGTATATAGCTATCTAACTCATAAACATCAAAAGTAATTACCAAATGTTAGTGACATATTATATGTTTAAGCGAATAGGTATTGACCGCGTGTATACTTTGCGGGCGGGGCGTTTCAGACCGTAAGCGGCAGGCGGCCGTGAGGACGCGACGCGGGAAGCGGGGAAGCGCTCGAATCTGATTTTAAAGTGGTCGTGTTATAAGCACAAAATGTGCTCAAACTCCGACAACGCTACCGCCTCCGTCGCGCCGCACTGCGCGTCCATTCCTCTTCGTAGACTAATGGTCCTGCTTCCTCGGCAGACATTTTGCATTTTACTCGGCCCCATCGCGGCGTCTAGCCATTCGCCCGTTTGTTTATTTAGACGAGAAAATGGAGGAAAAGCTGTGAATGTTGATTATTATCCGAAGTTATTAATGGATCCCTTGGTAATTTCTCTGCCTATCAATCATCAATACTAATAATAAATCTGTAAGGGATGGTCATGGAGTGCGTTACTTTGTTTTATGAGATATTGCGTTTGTAGACTCTATGTATGATACTGAAACTAAATTTATCATTTTCAGAAATCTTTTCTGTATGTATGTATGTTCCATCATCATAACTCTTAAACCGATCATCCGAATTCTATGAAACTTAGTGCAAGCACATTTAACTATACGTGACACAAGATAGGCTAAATAAAATTCAGTTCCGGTTACGCTAAGATGTGGCTCTCATACAAACCGAATTGTTCCGCGCCTCAAAATAAAGGTACGGTAGCGGGCTTAGTTACTTTCTTCTTTTTAAGTACGAATTTCACGCGAGCGAAGCCGCGGGAAAAGCTAGTATTGAAATAAATGCGCCCATCCAAATATTTCAGACATGATTAACAAGCTCATTTTTAATCTAACGTAATCAGAATTTCGAACTCCATTGATGATGATAAAAGATCGAAGTATTCATTATGAGCACATCAATCAACCGACGTAATGTTTGATTTCGGCCCCGCTTTTATGTGCCCGTCAAATTAGATTTAAAACTAATTAGACACTATAGTACAAAGGTGCTAGCTTAATATTTCACAATTATTACTTTTACTGATAGCTGATTAATTATGACGCCGTAGAAAGCGCTTTCTGGTGTGTTGGGCGAGCGTCAAGCCAATAATTTTCCTAATAAATAAAGCGAACTATCAACGGCCGTGTAACCTACTTCAATAAATGAATATCCTTATTATAACTCAAGAAATACTTTACCAATTCACATACGGGTTCCACTGTTACATTCTGCCACTTCTCAAGGTTTTAGGCAATAAATCATAATTAATCGGCGGCCTGAGCTGTGAGCAAAAATTCACAAGAAGCCCTGTCGCGACCAAAAGCTATTATTCAATACTATTATATGTTTACTATTCTGTTATTAATCAGCACAAAGGTTTACTGGAAGAAAGCACTCTTTATTCTTTATTCATCATCCATAGCATCGATGATCCAATAGGCAGTACACTGCACTCGGATTCGTCATATTTTTTAACATTTTAACATTTAGCATTTTGCCAGTACGATTATCATACCACAGCGTAGAAGAACTGGCAAGAAACTTCGCTGGATACTTTTTTTTACGTCCACTTAGTCTACATTTACAAAAGTGTTTACCACTACCTACATAGTACGAGTCATCACAAATTTTCTAAAAAAAACGGCCAAGTGCGAGTCGAACTCGCGCACCGAGGAGGGTTCCATATCGGCATTATTGTCATGATCAGCGTTACTCTCGCCATCTATGGCGTATTTTATGAAATGCTTCATATTAGTTAAAATTTATCATTAGTTAAAATGCTTCATACTCTTTTCGGTAGATGGCGCGCATATACTTTTAGTTTCTTATATGGGAACCCCGTGATTTTTTTACTTTTTATTTTATTTTATTATTTGTTGTTATATCGGCCATAATAACGCATATTCTGTGAAAATTTCAATGGGCTACCTATTACGGTTCAAGAGATACAGCCCTCGGGCAGACGGACAGACAGAGAGACAGACGGGGTAGGCTTAGTAATAGGGTCCCGTACGTAGGATACGGAACCCTAAAAATGAATCATGTACGAAAAGGGATCAGTCCTTTCTACGATATTTTGTGTTTTTTTTTATTTTCTTGTGGTAGATATTAATTTATTGTTTTGGTGTGCAATAAAGCCGCGTAAGCCGCGGGCAAATCTATCCAGTATTACGTATATTATTATACTCGCTTTTCCCGCGGCTTCGCTCGCGTGAAATTCGTATTTAAACAGAAGAAAGTAAGTAAGCCCGCTACGGTACCTTTATTTCGGCGGGCGGAACAATTTGGTTTGTATGAGAGCCACATTTTAGTGTAACCGGAACTGAATTTTATTTAGCCTATCCTGTGTCTCGTATAATCAAATGTGTTTGTACTAAGTTTCATCGAATTCAGATGATCGGCTTAAGAGTTATGGAGGAACATACAAACATACATACAGAAGAAATTTCTAAAATTCGTAAATTTTGTGTTAGTATATCATACATAGAGTCTACAGACGCAGTATCTCATAAAACTTAAGTAGCTTACTCCATGACCATCCCTTACAGATTTATTTTTAGTGTTGATGCGAGCGTATGTGTGTATACGGGTCTTTGTAAAAGACTTTGTTCCTATTTATGTTAAAGAGTTGCTGGGACTTGGGACAAGAAATCGAAAACTGCATCGAAATGTTTCTACCAAATTGAGTCCAAAGCAGGTGCATAATTTACCCACTGCACGCATTCCCTCTGCCGTTACTCCGCCGGAGACAGTTTGCACCGGAGACAAGAGTAACGGTGAGTCCGGCACTCCGGCCGCGCCGCCGCGCCGCCGCGCCGCCGCCGACCAAATAACCTCTGTTTGTTTAACATAGTTTACCGCGCAGTTCGCCTGGCATTGTCGCGATAACTGGCGGCTCCATTACAACTACCACAAATTATTTACAATAGTCTGTGCGCCGTACTACACAGCGTGGGTGCCCGGACGTATGGCAGGATGAAAATATTCCACATCCATTAATTAGTCTACGTTAAAATCAGATTGAATAATTACTACAAGTGTGGGAGTACAGTGTGGGGTCGGTACTAAGAATAGAATAGCCCCACTGCCTCTCTCCCCGTGCATATTGTAAAAGGCGACTAAGGGATAAGGACAAGATGCCGTCCATAAGGGCATAATAAGTGCGACAGGCTAGCCACCTGTCCCCTTGGCACGGTCCTTCCACAGAGTCGTGCGGTAGGCGGGTCTTCGCGCCTTACTTGCTGCTTGATAGTTATTCTAATACCCGTACTTTGCTAAACGTGACGAAGCGCATCACCGATTACTCTGCTAACCCCCGAAGATGCCGTATCTTGTCCTTATCCCTTAGTCGCCTTTTACGACATGCATGGGCATAAATGCAGTGGGGCGATTCTTCTTAAGTACCGGCCCCACACTGTAGCTTGATAAGCTAATTTTGGTTACGAGCATGTTGCTCCATGTATGTTCAATGTTTCAAGATAGGCTTGAGAAACTTCAGGAATAGAAAGTACTCATTATTAGAAGAAAAAAATCCTTATCACTCAAATCGAAATTCCGTATTTTTTTCATACAAAAATTGAAAAAATGGAATAAAAACTCGATGGACAGTGAGTTTGGGGATATTTGGCAACTGTGCTGTTCAATTCTACTAGTTAAGCATGCCAGTCAGTCATTTTATTTTTATTTAATAAAGGCAGACGTTAACCGTCCACCAAATCTCGATGAAACTATTATCACCAAAAAAATTGGTTGTCTGTAAAGTCGATTTACGGACGATAGTTTTACGTGATAACGTCATAAAGTGGTAAGACTACGCATGTCGTTTTTGTTACGTTTGTATTTCCGAAAATAATTCTTAGGTGGTTATAAAAAAACTAAACACCCTAAAAAAAATTTTACACCGTAATATTGCTTAAAAAAGAAAAAAAAACAAAAAAAGTTTGAGGGATTCGAACCCATGGTCAAAAAATACAAATCCTACACTCTTACCACTGAGTCACGAAATCACATAAACGACCAAACGAATATCGGATTCCCTTGGTTCGCTTTCGGCTTGGGCCGATTGTGCCTCTCTATCGCTTGTTACGCGCTCTCGCTTGCACACACAGACTCAGATGGAACGTGACATTTTTTCGTGCGTGCAGCCGGTGTTCATCAATTTATAAGACGTGACGTTATCACGTCAAAAGTACTATAAAATGACCGAATATGGGAAAAAGTTTCAGAGCTTTTCGTCTTCAAATATGGACCCTTTTCGAACTCTGAAGTTACGAAACCCTATCCTGAAACAGTGACAGTGAGTATGGGGCGATTTATTGACAACAGTCTAGGGAGTGCAATGACTTAGTCCAGTCCCCTTTCCCTTTTGATGTCATTCAAATTTAAGTGTTTGGAATTTACCTACATGCAGTTCAATTCTACTAGTTAAGTATGTAAGTTAGTCATTTTATTTTTATTTAATAAAGGCGGACGTTAACCGTCCACCAAATCTCGATGAAACTATTTTCATCAAAAAGTACTATAAAATGACCGAATCTGGGCAACCGTTTCAGAGCTTTTCGTCTTCAAATATGGACCCCTTTCGAACCCTGAAGTTACGAAACTCTACCCTCGTACCCTACGAAACGCTAAGGTTGACTGTAAGAAATCTCTGTAAGGGATAAGTCCGCCTTTGCACCTTATGTAAATTTTCCAATGTATTTGTTACTGTTTAATGTTTACTGGAGCAATAAAGAATTTTCTATCTATCTATCTATCTATCTCTACCCTGAAACATCCTGTGTTACGTTGCTTCCCTCACTACGAGTGTCATTCCCCTGTATAGGATTAAAGCAGTGAAGAGGAAAAAGTGATTACCCGGCACGCAAGAAGAGGGAATTGAGATGCGTCTCGGGTGCGCGCTGGCATTCCTAACACCGTATTAGCTGCTTAGATAAAACTCTAGGAGTAGATTCCCATGGCTTCATTAGATGGAACTTGTTTAAAGCATTTTTATATAAACTGTTTGTGTACTAGCACTTAATTGTTTTCTCTGAAACAGTGAGGGAAAAGTGTTCTCCTGCGCTTGAAGAAGAGATCTAGTACCTAACTAAACTCGTGTCCAGCTTTTGCCCTCGGCTTCGCTCGCAGTAGACTCGGTTTAATAGCAAATCCGATTAAAACACAAATATGATAATAAATCCGCCGACGACGCACTAAAGTAATCGGTATTGGACACCGGGTGGCTAAGCTCAAGTGGCAGTGGGCTGGGCACGTTATCCGAAGAGACGACGACCGTTGGAGTAACCGTGTCCTACACTGGCGGCCGTGAACAGGAAAACGGAGTGTGGGAAGACCACCCGCCAGGTGGAAGTATTTACAAACACATCAAGTACGTCGGCGGAAAGCAGTGGTTCTATACCGCTGAAGGCCGGGAGGACTGGAGGAGAATTGGTGAGGTGTATGTCCACTAGTGGACGTTTACACGCTGACTGACTGAGACAAGAAATCGAAAACTGCATCGAAATGTTTCTACCAAATTGAGTCCAAAGCAGGTGCATAATTTACCCACTGCACGCATTCCCTCTGCCGTTACTCCGCCGGAGACAGTTTGCACCGGAGACAAGACGGATGTATGTAGCTTCGAATAAAATGGAACTTTTTACATGCCGAGGATTACTCGCAATACAGTACTGTGTGGGGTCGGTACTTAATAAAAATAGTCCCACTGTATCTCTCCCCGTGCATGTCGTTAAAGCCGACTAAGGGATAAGGACAAGATGGCGTGCATAAGGGCGACAGGTTAGCCACCTTTCACCTTGGCGCAGTCTTTCCACCAAGTCATTCAGCAGGTGGGCCTTCGTGCCTTTACTTGCTGCCTGATAGTTATCTTGTCCGAATACTTTGCTAAACGTGGTGATTGGTGTTGTGCTGTAATTACCAGAGTACTTGCAGCACAACACCTATCTCTGTTTACCCCGATTGTCGGGATACGGCGTGTGGTGTGTTTGTGTGTGGTTACTCGCAATAGAGGCTTACTAAAACGAAATTTAATTTTTTTAAATCAAATATGTCATGGTTGTCAACTTCATCTACTACCCCCGGGATGTCAGCCTTTGGTGAACCAGGTGCTGTATGTCAGTACTTCCCTATGATCGTGCCGGCCACACTGTAATGAACGGAAAGCATGAACTATTTACATAGCGCCGCTTCGAACGGCCGCGATTAGCATTCAGTGCGGTGGTAGCAACCATTCCATGGACCATTCGGACGGGTTAAACCCTACCACCGAGTAAGTTAAGAGAAGGGAAGGAACATACAGTTTTACTGTTGTCACCCTCAACGGTCGAGCGGACACGCATCCAACTTCCGACCGCACCCGGGTGTTATATATATATAGTAACTTATAATTTAATTAGATAGGTGCCTAATTTTATGGATATTAATTGTTTTGCTCGTTGTACTTCCGAATGAGAAATACAGGAAATCTTTAGCGTGGACATTGGGAATATATTCGTGAACTTTTGTCCCATCATCCCCGTCTACATTACCACCGGGGACAATGGGAATTATTTTAGCTCATTTTCCTATCGTCCCCGTTAGCGGGGACGGGCCGCCGGGGACGATAGGACCTACCGCACATTTTGTGGCCATGCTATATCAGTGAATTTTCTTATTAGAATGAGAGAAATTTTACGAACGGCCGTCGATCGATCGCATCACCAAGCTACCATAACAAATATTCATTAAATAATTCTAATTCTTAAATCCGAAGCCCGGAACACATTTAGCCACTCACACGCACTGCATGTGTTCGCGCGTGTTGCGTGGCATGCTCTATGTACGCTTGCCCCGCCGCGGCCGCCGCGTGTTCCGTCATCCGTGAGCACGCTCGTCGCGACGCGAACGTAGTCGGATTTTTTAAGTTTCCGTACCCCGTACGGAAACCTATTAACTAAGCCTACAACGTCTGTCTGTCTGTCTGTCCGTCTGCCCGATGGCTGTATCATTGGAACCGTAATAGCTAGCCGGTTGAAATTTTCACAGAATGTATGTTTTATTTTGGCGGATATAACAACAGATAATAAAAATAGAAAAAGTAAAAATTAAGGGTGATCCCCATACAAGAAAGTGTTTTTCAAGTGTTTTTTTTTATGGTGCGGAAACCTCGGAGCGCGAGTCCGACTCGCACTTGGCCATTTTTGTTACCGTCCTCAAAGTAAGTCCAGTAAGTAAGTAAGCCCGCTACTGTACCTTTACTTACTGTACTGTACCCTTCGGCGCGCGGTACAATTCGATTTGTATAAGAGCCACATCTTAGCGTAAACTGAACTGAATTTTATTTAGCCTATCCTATTTCTCGTATAGTAATATGTGTTTGTACTACGTTTCATCGATTTCGGATGATCGGTTTAAGAGTTATGGAGGAACATACATACATACATACAGAAAAGATTTCTAAAAATCGTCAATTTAGTTTTAGTATCATTAGAGTCCACAAACGAAGTATCTCATAAAACAAAGTGACTTTCTCCATGGCTATCTCTTACAGATTTATTAATAGTATTGATGATTCTTTATTCTTTATTCATCATCCATAGACAGTACACTGTACTCGAATTCGCCATATTTAAACATTTAAACATTTTGCCAGTTCGATTATCACAGCGAACCTGGCAAGAAACTTCGCTGGATACTTTTATGCCGGGCTTAAAACTTTAAAGTTTAAACCATTTAACCTTATTTATAACAACTGCACAGGACAGAACCCCTCTCCCTTGCAGCGCAAACTGTACTCGAGCAGTTTGACTCCGACTCAGAGAGCAGTGTTGTCCCCTAGAATGCACTTTGTTAATTGTTGTTCCAAACTAGCTCGTAATGTCATGTCTCGGACTGAGTTATTGTGGTCGCTTCGGCGAGACGAGAGGTCGCGGCCGCTCCCACGCTATCGCTTAGTTCTAGATTTACAACCATCACTTTTAGTTAGACTTGTGCCCCGCGAGGTATTACCGCTGCTGAAAGACCCAATAATGAAAGAGTGATATGTCTGAAGCCACCGTGCGCGTGCATTACTCTGCATCTTGGAAATATGTTTGTTCCTTATAACGAGCCCTTCTCATTGTTATGTAACATCATTATTATTTAAATTGACGATGGCACTATACACCAGATATAGGTAATTTAAATAGGCAGTGTGGTCAGATTCTTCAGTATTCATGTTTATGCTGTAAATATTAATGCTCTTGTGAGTGGTAGTACGGGTTAATTTATTTGTAAGTTACTGTAATATAATACTTATTAAGGTACTAACAAAACATTGTGACTTGCGAAGTTTGTTTTTCAATTCTTCTTCGCATTGAATTTAGAACTGGCGGAATTTTCGACATGTCGACAAATCTCGATTAAACGATTTTCACCAAAAAGTACTATAAAATCACCGAATTTGGGAAAACGTTTCAGACCTTTTCGTCTTCAAATATCGACCCCTTTCGAACCCTGAAGTTACAAAACCCTACCCTGAAACAACCTGTATGTATATTCACGGATAACACATTAACAAAGATGTTTTCTTTACTTCTTTATTATGTTCTCATATCAAGGAATTCGTCGGCGTAATGTAGCGAATAAGAAGCATTTTGGCGTCTCAAGATAATTACTGAAGTCGCACGTACGGAATAAATAAAATTATGTCTCCCGGTGGTGGTTGCGTAAATGGAGCGCCCGGGATTTAAATATTGTGTAAATGTACCCTTGTTCGCGAATTACAATAAGACAATAAAGTAATTTGATGAAACAAAAGTGGCGCTGGATAAAGACATTCTAAGTCAGACGCCTCTGGTTTCATAAGCATGTTGCTTTCACTCAATACCACCCATTCGTTGTTCCAATTTCGTGCAAAATTTGTACGCTAGTTCGCAAATTCTGATGATTTTTACCCCGCGATTCAGTGCAAGGTATTTACGCTGCTGCCAGCGCCACTAATGAGATAGCGTGATGTTATAAAACCATAAATTGAAATTACCATGCCGAAGCTGACGTTCTAACTTATATTATGATTTCAAAATGGCGCCAAAGGGGACAACCGGAAAAATTTATACTATAGAATAAAATAAAATCAAAATTTCATAACATTTGACCTAACAAGGACGTCCTAACCTAGACGGCCTCGGTAGCTCAGTGGTGCGACCGGTCGGTCGACTGTCTGTCGTGATTATAGATACGCACAGCTGAGCGCGGTGATGCAGAACTTAGATGGGTAACCATTCGACTGTTGGAGGCTGACCGTGGTTCGGATTCCACGTTAAAACTATAGGTCCCTTCCCTTCTTACCTTAATAGGTGGTAGGGTTTAACCAGCCCGGATTTATACCACTGCACCAAATGAAAGGTCGGTCGAAACGGCTATGTAAATAGTTCGTGTTTTCTGTTCAGTTCAGTGTAGCCGGCACCTACTTCACCAAGGTTATCGGCTGACATCACGGATGTCGTAGGTGATGTAGCCAACCATGTCAGTTTCCATTAAAAAAAATTCACAGATCTCGTGCTCTACACGACTTGAAGGGACATTGAAAATGAACCTAGCTATTATAGATTATCCGCTACGAATAAATGATAAAAAAAAATGTTTGTAATATAAAAAAAAATTATATGTTTGTAATATTTTTACGGCATCTTGTAGCCCTTCGAATTCCACCGTCTTTTGAGCCCTGGTGGGCCCTCGTACCTCGAACCTGCGACGCCATGCATAGGTTGTAGAGGTACCTAGGCGGCGCATGTGCGCCGCCTAGGTACCTCTATAACCTAAGGCGTCGTACCATCTTAAAGCCCTTAGAATTCCGCGTCTTTTGAGTCCTAATAGATTCTCCTATCTCAAACATGCGAAGTTCCACGGGGCTGTCACACTTTCAGCGAAAATGGGGCCCTACTGAAGCGATCGAAATTTTTTTAACATTAAATTAGTGAAATCTAACCGTGTCAACGCGCACAGTGCTGACATTTCCTTGATTCAACTGAACGCGTAATTTTTCGGTCGAAAATTTAAAATTTTTTTCTATTTAAAAAAAAAAATTTTTCAAAACCAATTTTTTTTTTCAAAACCATCTTTTCCAAAATATTTTTACATCATCTTAAATCCCTTCGAATTCCGCGTCTTTTGAGCTCTCATATATCCTCGTGGCCGCACGCGAGCCGCCCGCCGCGTGATATCACACCTCGCGCCGCGCAAAACTCGCGGCTAAGGGCACCTCTACAGCCTCAACCGTCACCAATATCGAAAAAAGTATAATGACCTAAAATGTTCCCCGTCTTAATATCTCTAGGTGAGCCTCTCAGTTTTTCGATTTTCGACCTCGTTCAGGAGATATCGAAGATATTCCGAGGGAAGGTGTTAAAAAATCAAGGTTTTTTTTTTTGGTTTTTTTTTATTTTCGAAAAAAGTTTTCGACTTTTCCAATTTTTTTACCGTCTGAAAACAATTGAACTTCTGCGTCTTTTGAGCCATCATACGTCCTCGTGGCCCTAAACCACTATATACCACGGGCAAAAGACACTTTCAGCGAAAATGGGGCCCTACCAGAGCGATCGAAAAAACATTTTCAATGTTAAAAAACCCTTAACCTTGCCTTGTAGCATTTACCGGGTCAAGCTTTGTCTCATTCCGCCGTATTGTCGGAATGCGAACAACGCGGGCTTGCGCGATTTACAATTACAAAACGGCCCACAATCACACCGAGAGGAGAGGTCCATTTCACAAGCTGACTGTCTGAAGCGGCAGCATCTGATACCGCTTCGGCGACAGGCAGATGTTAGATCTAATGAGATACTAGAGAGAGAGAGATATGAAGACACATTCGGCCGACCCGCTTTTCGGATTGATTACGAAGAATGTTTCATTCATATCTTTCAAAAGCTGCTTTGTTTTCTTTAATTAAATAATAACTTAGTTAAAAATAATTAACTTAGGTTTATTTCGGTAGAATTTTTTTATTGTGTATTTTTATGTTTATCTTAGTACTAAGCATGCACTCGCTTTATATTTCTTCATTAGTATATAGATAGATGCAAAACCGAAAAAAAACTGCCAAGTGCGAGTCGAACTCGCGCACCGAGGGTTCCGTATCGCCATGTCATGGTCAGCGCCACTCACGCCATCTATGGCGTGTTTTACAAAATGCTTCATATTAGGTAAAATTCAGGGTTAGTTAAAATGCTTCAAACTCTTTTCGGTAGATGGCACGCATACACTTTTTAGTTTCTTATATGGGGCCCCCGTGAATGTTTTACTTTTTCTCATTTTTATTATTTGGCCATAATAACACATATTCTGTGAAAATTTCAACGGGCTACCTATTACGGTTCAAGAGATACAGCCCTCGGACAGACAGACAGACAGACGGCCTAGGCTTAGTAATTGGTTTCCGTACAGATACAGAACCCTAAAAAAAATTTGCCAATCTACTTAGAACTTTGTTTTGTTTTGTTGCACCTACCCTAGTTTTTATATATGTAAAAAAGGGTAGGCTGGCGGAAAATGACATAGGCATTAAGTACTACCTTCTGAACGATTTTATGTGCAATAAACGTTTTTTTATTTAATAATATTTTATATTTATGTTTTTTTATTTGATTTGATTTTAACTTTTTGTGCCGCATTCCAGTTTACCTTTTGTATTGATAAATAATTATTAGTAATAATAATATTTAGCTTTGTTTCCAAAAATTTCCTTTAAATTAAATTTACGCCATCATTTTGTAGAGGTGAGATAGCCGGAGGAACTTTTCGAACTTTGATGGAGATATCAAAAGACTAATGAGAAATAAATGGGTGGGAGAGTAAAGAGGCGCCTGTTCCCCTTCGGCGGTGCGTGCGAACTTCTCCTGGTACCCTAATCACGAGATTTAACCTACTACACGCTACGCTACACTACGCTACGCCGTGTTCTCCGCATCATTTTGTATGGAGAAACGGAGCAGCGCCTCTAGTGATAGATTTGCGAACTTCGTTTCTCCATACAATGAACTGCATCTCTCCCCGTGTATGTCGTAAAAGGCGACTAAGGGATATGACTCCCTTCTTATATTACTAGGTGGTAGGGTTTAACACGCCCGGGATGTATCACCGCACTGAATGAAAGGTCGGTCGAAACGGCTATGTAAATAGTTTGTGTTTTCCGTCCAGTTCGGTGTAGCCGGCACGGCCGAAGGGAAGCACTGACGTGGCACCAAATTCAACCGGGGTTATGGGCTTACATCACGGATGTTGTAGGTGGTGTAACCAACCGTGTCAGTTTCCATAACAAAAAAAATACAAAATAATACGGAGAACACGGCGTAGCGTAATACGCGGTGTAGGTTAAATCTCGTGATTAGGGTACTGATGCCCGCCCGGGGCCTGGCCGTGTTAACGGGTAGGTAACAAATTCATCCATTCAATCAGCTAGTAACTTTGTTCGCTTAAACTTAGCTTCGTGCGCTTGCTGCGCAACTGGGCGGGTTGCGCCTTCCTATACTCAAATCAAAACAAACGTGCAGTTCGCGTAATAAAGTTTTATGGCTCAGTGAAGGGATTCTCCCTTCACTGAGCCATAAAATTTTGTTGTGCGAGCTGCACGTTTGTTTTGATTTGAGAATAGTAGGACACAAAAATTGAATTACTGCGACGCTTTTAGTGACAGAACATACAAACCGACCAAGTGCGAGTCTGACTCGCGCACTAAGGATTCCGTACCACCACGTAATAGGCCGATTTTGGCTCTGTCGACTGCACCATTGGTCTCTCGGGACAGCAATCAATGTTGGTTTACATAAAAAAACCTTTTTTACTTTTTTAGGGTTCCGTATCCGGTACGGGACCCTATTACTAAGCCTACGCCGTCTGTCTGTCTGTCCGTCCGTTTGTCCGAGGGCTGTATCTCTTGAACCGTAATAGGTAACCCGTTGAAATTTTCACAGAATATGTGTTACTATGGCGGATATAACAAATAATAAAAAAAAAAGAAAATGTTAAAAATTAAGGCGGGCTCCCATACAACAAACTTGCAAAAAATCTATTAGTCACGCTACTGAATAATAGATGGCGCCACAGGCTTTTATACATTGCATTGTTGAAAGACAAAAGATAGGCGGATATTATTGATAGCGGATAGACACGGAAACCTCCGGGCGCGAGGAAAACTCGCACTTGACAGATTTTAATTTTTTATGTCCTGAACTGACTGCACTGAACTTTTAGTAGTCTAAATTCAAACCTGCACAGTTAATGACCCGTATGTACTTGTTCCCTTCACAGAATTGTGAAAAGAAATGAGCAATATTGAGCTCAACCCAATTAGGTCGAAGCTATGAATTCCGTCCCGCAATATTTACGACATAAAAGTTTCATTTCAAAGGCTCTACGTATAAAAAGCAGAAAATTCTAAAGATTGAAGTGCCTACGTACGTTTTGCGCCATTTTCTCGGCGCTCGAGGCGGGCGTCATTACTTTTTACTACGTGTTTTCATTGCTCACAGATTCACATAAAATACGGTCACCTTTAGCACGGCCGGATGAGCGGATGTGGCCCTAGGGTGGGACCCAGTACGTTGAGAACACATATCGATATTTGTTTGGAAATTGCATACTCGAAGGAAATCTACCTCAACACCTTTACCTTTGTACCGCGTGGGGCCGGCTTGGTACCCCCGCACTGAATGAAAGGTCGGTCGAACCGGCTAGATGTAAATAGTTTGCGTTTTCCGTCCAGTTCAGTGTAGCCGGCACGACCGAAGGGAAGCACTGACGTGGCACCAAGTTCACCCGGTGTTGTGGGCTGACATCAACGGATGCTGTAGGCGATGTAGCCAACCGTGTCATACGTATTCATAATCTTCCCCCCACACCCCGCAAAGATGGACTCCCTTACATTAGAGCATTAGGACAGTTTCGCTCTTTCTATTATAATAACTCTATGACGTGGGTATACCTAGGCAAAACATTGGTATAATTTGCACCTACTCACTACAACTTATAGTATCTGAAAAGCATTCTATTTTGAAAACAGAGCCTAATAGTTGATCTATTTCATTATTACATCCGGATCTTAACGCTATTCTAACGATATTCTACTGAAATTTGAAATGTACAGCTTCCCGGAAGAATATCTAAATATTTATCGGAACCCCGGACGTGCCTGACATTTCAGTTCTACAGTTTCCACGTTCATACCTATATAAATAAATGCAGGAACCGACATTCAAACAGAGTAAACACAGTAAATGCCGGTTAGCGGCATGTAAACAGCACTTACGAGCAAATTACGCATCGATTGTGAGTTCCTCCGCGAGCGCTTCACTCACTGCCCGATGCATTTATTAGCAATAAATAACGACAGTGCAATGATGATCGGCGCTTTCAATCGGTGCGTAATTTTATCGCAATAATATAAATTGTGTTAGGTACTCGGTTCAGTGGGGCGACGGGTATATCGATATCGAAGTATATCGACACGTTCACATCACTCTAGGGCGCAGAAAGGGGGATCCACAACTTTAGTAATGGAAGACAATTTCTGCACACTGCGCTCTCATTCCGTTGTTATGTCGCTCGCAACAGTATTGTTATTACAGGAGCATTTAGATAATTTAAACTGACAATCTGTAATTAATTATATAAAATGTATGTATAATTCTAATGCAAAACTATGAATAAACATTTTTATTTTAAACTAGTTAAGACAATAAAATAGATAACTACTACCTAATAATAAAAAACAAAAAAATATGACCTATACAAAACCTAATAACCCTCCTCCAGGTGGGACGATGTGGGCACTGTTCCGAGGGCGCTAGCGGCGTTGCCTCGCTGGATGGCCACACTGATACGCTGCCTCAGGGACTCGAGCGAACGGTGTTCTCCTGAAGCAGTGTACAGGGACATCCCGATGTCTTTCGCCGCTTTGCCTCCTGAGACCGTTCCCCCATATCGTCTCCACCGCAAATGCGGCGAAGCCAGTGAACTCTATTAATAGTTAATATTAGATATGTGATAAGAAAGGTGTTTTAC
Source organism: Nematopogon swammerdamellus (assembly GCA_946902875.1). Taxonomy (NCBI): domain Eukaryota; kingdom Metazoa; phylum Arthropoda; class Insecta; order Lepidoptera; family Adelidae; genus Nematopogon; species Nematopogon swammerdamellus. The sequence continues at coordinate 20,898,167 of OX336345.1, forward strand.
GTACGTAAGTACCACACGCTGTATCCCGGCAAGCAGAGTAATCGGTGTTGTGCTGTAAGTACTCTTGTAAATTACAGCATAACGCCGATCACCACGTTTAACAATGAATTAGGACAAGATAAGTATAAAGCAGCAAGTAAGGCACGAAGACCCACCTGGTGCGTGACTCGGTGGAAGGACCGTGCCAAGGTGGGAGGTGGCGAATCCGTCGCCCTTTAGCACGGCACCGTAAAAAGAAATTTGTCTACAACACTCTCAAGAACATTTGTTGAACACTCTATTGTCGCGATACGCACGCCAAGCTCAAGGAATCTCCTCAATACATTTCGTTTTATCGACATGTTTTTCATCGACACGCGACCGTTCTATTCATTAACCGTATCATTATATAATTGGCATACCGATATATCGCTATCGACTGATATTATGTTGATATTCGATAGTTCTCTCTCGCTCGCGAGCTAAAATACTCTTGAACTGTTACTAGATACAGATAGATAGATAGAAATACTTTATTGCTCTAAAACATTTTACAGAAACAAACGATAGATAGATAATTGAACCTATACACTAAATACGTAAAAACATCCTATTAATTACACGTTCATATAATATATAATACCTAAATATATACATACATATGCCAGCTGTGGACCGATACAGGCTGATGATGATGATGATGATGATACATACATACTTGTCTTAACATTTTTGTCGCGCGGCGGAGTTGTCAAGGTTCTCAGTTCAGTGTAGCCGGCACGACCGAAGGGAAGCACTGACGCCATGCCAGTGCTTCCCTTCGATAGTAGGTGATGTAGCCAACCGCGTCAGTTTACATTTTTTTTTTTATGGAAACTAACACGGTTGGCTACATCACCTACAACATCCGTGATGTCAGCCCATAACTCCAGATGAACTTCGGTCGTGCCGGCTACACTGAACTGGACGGAAAACACAAACTATTTGCATAGCCGTTTCGACCGACCTTTCATTCAGTGCGGTGGTACCAACCCGGGCAGGTTAAACCCTACCAGCTGGTAGGGTTTATAAGATATAAGTAATATAAGAAGGGAGTCATATCCCTTAGTCGCCTTTTACGACATACACGGGGAGCGATGCAGTGGGGCTATTCTTTTAAAGTACCGGCCCCACACGGTACAAATAAAATAAAATAAAAAGCTTGGGCCGAAACGTCATACGTACTACATAACTCAAAAACGTCGTTACATGTCAATGCCTTAAAGCTTATATTACAGTCGGTGTAATAATATATTATGGTATATTGTTGTTGTTTTTTTTTTCTTGCCAACCCTAGTTGCTAGTCCGCCGAGAGGCTGGCGTTCCAATAATGGCACAGCGCTGACTCTAGACTCGACCGCAACGTAGATGGAACAACCTTGGCAGTGCAATGCAGCAAACTGCACGCGCTACTCCACGGTTCGGATCGCGGAACTGTCGCGTCGTCGTCGGTGCGCTATCGCTTTGATGGAAGTTCGTCGAATATGTCTTCTTCGGGAAACATCCACTAACGCTAACGTTACAAAAAGTGCATATAACACTATAAAACCTATATTATTTTTTAAAGTAAAGAATAAGCAATTTTTTTTTTATTTATTAAACATGAAAATTTATACATAGTTATGTATGAATTTTTATGATTAGTAGTTAGTTTATTAATTTATTTTTATAGTAAATTAGCTAGTTAACTTTCGCCAGATTTTCTTTAGATTTTTTTAAACATGATCCCCGTAATACAACGCAGACGACATTTGGGGAGGGATCCCCATTGAATCCGAGATTTCTTAGAAAAGTTCTATCAAAAAAATCTTGCTTAGGGAGGACTAGCAATCTAAAATGCTTCATAAAAACAAAATCAAACAAATAATTCGCCGGTTTTAATTCTCAATATTTTAGTCAGTCAGTCAGTCAGTCAGTCAGCGTGTAAGCGTCCACTGCTGGACATACGCCTCTCCAATTTTCCTCCAGTCCTCCCGGCCTTCAGCGGTACGGAACCACTGCTTTCCGCCGACGTACTTGATGTCGTCGTCCCACCTGGCGGGTGGTCTTCCCACACTCCGTTTTCCTGTCCACGGCCGCCAGTGTAGGACACGGTTACTCCAGCGGTCGTCGTCTCTTCGGCTGACGTGCCTAGCCCATTGCCACTTGAGCTTAGCCACCCGGTATCCAATATCGTCTACTTTGGTGCGTCGGCGGATTGCCTCGTTACGCACCATATCACGTAGCGTTATACCCAGCATGGCTCGCTCCATTGCTCGCTGGGCAACTTTCAACCTTTGGACAACACCGACCGTCAGCGTCCACGTTTCACACCCGTACGTCATAACCGGGAGGACACACTGGTCATATATACGGGTTTTTAAATTTTGCGGAAGATCAGACCTCAGGGCGAATTTTAACTTTCCGAAGGCAGCCCAACCCAGTTGAATTCGTCTCTCGACCTCCTTTAGCAGACCTTGTCTACCAAGCCGCAGAATTTGACCGAGATATACGTACTCTTCAACCTGTTCGATCACTTCTCCGTCAATAACGATTTGTCCTCCCGTCATAACCTCGGTCGCCATGACCTTGGTTTTGTCCCGGTTCATCTTCAGACCCACCTTCATCGACGCTGTATAGAGGTCTTCCAGCATGGTCTGAAGCTGATCTCGGGAATTTGACAGAAGGACAATGTCATCGGCGAAGCGCAGATGACTGAGAAAATCTTCATTCACGTTGATACCCATGTTGTCCCACTCAAGCGTCTTGAACACATCTTCTAATGCGTTCGTGAAGAGCTTGGGTGAGATCACATCCCCCTGCCTTACGCCCTTACTAAGGGGGATGGGTTGGGTATTTTCGTGGAGCCTCACAGTCATCGTCGCGGACCGATACAGATTTCGGAGTACCTCGATGTAGCGGTGGTCGATTCTGCACCTCAGGAGGGAGTTTTCGACAGCCCATTTTTCAACTGAGTCGAACGCCTTCTCATAGTCGACGAAGGCTAGGAAGAGCGGCTTGTTGTATTCCTCGCACTTTTGCACCACTTGTCGCACAGTAAATATGTGGTCCATGGTGCCGTATCCTTTCCTAAATCCAGCTTGCTCACGAGGCTGGTACTGATCCAGCCTCTGTGTCAGCCGACTCGTGATGACTCTCGAAAAGACCTTATACACGTGGCTGAGAAGTGAGATAGGTCGATAGTTTTTCAACTTCGCCCTATCCCCCTTCTTGTGAAACAAGACAACGACACTATTTCGCCATGCGGCCGGAACTACACCACTTTCAAGAACTGCATTGAACAGTTTCTGCAGTTCTTTCAAGATCGGTCGTCCGCCAGCATTTAGAAGCTCCGTCGTTATCCCGTCTTCACCTGGAGCCTTGTGTTTTTGAGTCCTTTCAAGGCAGCCTTTATCTCATAGACACTAATCTCGGGCAGATCCTCCGTGTAGTGTCTAGTGAGCGGCGCACGCCTATCAGAGTCGACTGGTTTGCTTGGACTCGGGGCAGGAATTGCTGCGGAATACAATTCACCATAAAATTCCTCCACCGCCTTAAGTATATCCGGCTTTCTTGCGGTGACAACCCCATTCGCTCGCTCGAGTTTGGAAATTTGGTTAGCGCCGGTAGAGAAGGCACGGGCAAACACTTTGCTGCCTCGATTTTCCTCTATAATGCGCTCAACCAATTTCGTGTTCTCTCGGCGAATATCACGGCGAATGGACTTGCCTATGGTCTTGTTGAGGTTCCTGTGCACGAGACTGCTCCGGGTCTCCGGTTTCATATTCCGTCGTGTTTCCAGGAGCCTCAACGTCTCTGCGGATAACTTGCTGCGGGGTGCCTGTCGACTTTTGCTGAAGTGCTGCTCTGCAGTGTCCGTTAGTGCGGATACGAAGTCTGTATACACCTTGTCGATGTCGGCATCCTCATCTCGTGGCACCAAGCTAAAAGCATCCTCGAGTTTCGCTTCGAAATTTTCGAGCGTCTCGTCCGGTATGTTCAGCTTGGCCAGCGGTTTGTGGATGAGTTTGCGCCGTTCCATCTTGAGGTTTAACTTCAGCGTACCTCGCACTAGTCGGTGATCGCTGCCAGTATCGAAGCGGTTAAGGACAGTAACGTCTATACATGACGATTTACTGTCCGCCAGTATGTAGTCTATCTCGTTTCTCGTACAACCGTCATATTATATTATATTAACACGTTATATTTTACAGTTTAACACAAATGTGCATATTATCCGAATTAACGCAAGCGGTGCCGTGGGTATACTGTATTCTCCTCTAGTCCACTATAGGCAGTCCAAAGCGAAGTCTCCAGTATGGCACCGATCTTCTCGGCGGCGATATTGGCCGGTCGGGGCATGTGCTTTGACCCCGCTAATTCAGCCGCCCACACCGGATTAAATTAAAAAAAAATCAAAAAATTTATCCTAAGTATATATAAGTTTACATTACGTTAATATGTTTTTTCATTAATAAGTATATGATTTTGCTCGCGTTTTTGTTAAGGTTTGAGTTTTCTCATTCTCTTAATTGGCATTTTGTATGATTATTTTTTTTATTTCCTTGTGATGAAAGATTTTTGTTTACTAAAAATTTAGTCTTTTATGTTAGCATCATCATCATTTTTTATGTACCTATATATACTATCTTTTAATGTAATCTTAACTGGTTTTGACTATGTTAAATATTTTACATTAATTTGTGTTCTTTATGTACCGTATGATTACAGAATAAAATAAAATAATAAAATATATATATGTCACCCGCAACTCGAAAACACAAATCAGCCGGCGACATCACAGACGACATCGAGTCGAACGGAGCAGGCGGTACCGCATCTCTACAGAACACGACGGCGGAGACGCAACAAAACACAAACCTGCCAGTTATTTGACTCGAGCCGCCTCCCCGCCCCGCCCCGGTGTGAACGAACTCGGCTCTATTTTTATCTGGCCGTCTCCGATGATAAGTAAAAAAAAAAAGAAACAAAACTCATTGAATTACGATGATTGTGCCGGCCGCCACTTCGATTACCGATGGGGCGAGTTTATGGTTTTATTTGCCCCGCGACTACACATGTCCGTGGACGGGCAAACTGCATTGCGCTGCGTGTGTGTGTCGGCTGCTCTAACTCTTGCTAACAAAAGTTTTTCTATCTCTGCCAGCCAGAATAAACAGGGTTTATACCTATTGGAGAATACAGGGAGAATATTTTTTTTAATTATTTTTTTTTTTTTTGTAGAAACTGACTCGGTTGGCTACGACGACGTCAGCCCATAACACATTGGTGAAATAAATGCCATGTCGGTGCTTCTTCGTGCCGGCTACTGCACTGATCTGGACGAAAAACACGACCTATTTACATAGCCGTTTCAACAGACCTTTCATTCAGTGAGGTGGTTCCAACTCGGGCGGGTTAAACTCTATCTAGTATGGTAAGACGGTAAGGAACCTACAGTTTTACATGGAATCCGAACCACGGTCAGCCTCCAACGTTCTAGTGGTCACCCATCCAAGTACTGATCGCAGCAGGTGTGCTTATGATCACGACCGGCAGTCGACCGACCGCACCACTGAGCTACCGAGGCTGATGTTTGAATGCCTTAATTTAACTTCACTTGTTAGTACGGGTCAAATGTTGCAACTTTCATTTTGCACAGAATGTTGGTGCTGGTAATAATATGTAAAATCTAGTTTACTTACTCAAAATTGTAGAATTTTTTTTTTAATAAAAATTATTTTTTTTTATTAAAATTACAACATTAGTAATAAATAAAAAAATTTTTTAAAACAAACTTTTATTTAAGCCATGTACTAAAACAAAGTTTAGGTTTTCGATTTGTTTTGAAAAAGCTACCAATAAATAAATAATAATCAAAGAAAACAATAATAATTGAAATAATAATTTTAATGTCATATGTGCAACATTAATTCATTACGGTGATTGGTTGATATGCAAGCACTTGCCGAATTATGTATTTTATTTACAATTCGCTTTTTGAAAATATATTGAAAACCTAAACCTATTTTATTAGTTGTAGTACATTGTTTAAATAACATTTTGCTTTGGAAAAGGTTTATTTAATTTATTATTATATTATATTTTGTGTAAAACTTACGAAAATAAGAATTAAAAATTCATTCCGCAAAATCAAATAAATGGTATATTAATAACTCGATAGCTGTGCCCGCGGCTTCTCATAGAGGCAAAATATCCTATGAACATCCTTCGTCGTCAAAACGTCGGCGTAAAAGCCATGTGAATTGATTGCGTTAGTTCTCGACTTTTATAAGTGAACATTGAATAACGACGGCCGCACTTACTGATTTCGCGATGGATTAGTTTTATTTGAATTATTACGAAATTAAAATAGCAGTACTGTGTGAGGCCGGTACTTAAAAAGAATAGCCCCACTGCGACTCTCCTCGTTCATGTCGTAAAAGGCGACTAAGGGATAAGGGCGAGATGTCGTGCTAAAGGGCGACAGGCTTGCCACCTCTCACCTTGGCGCTGTCCTTCCACCGAGTCGTGCAACGGGTGGGTCTTTGTGCCTTACTTACTTGCTGCTTGATAGTTATCTTGTCCGAATACTTTGCTAAACGTGGAGGTTGATGTTGTGTTGCAATTTTCCAGAGTTTTTGCAGCACAACACTTGATTACTCTGCTTACCCTGATTGTGGGGATACAGCGTGTGTGGTATGTACGTATGTATGTAAAATAGCAGTATTGTACTACGATATTCCGTGAGGGCTAATAAAGTGCCCCCACGACATGTATCGGTTTCTTCCAAACAGTATTTATTAATAATTTTGTATAGGTATATATTTACATACATAGCGTCACGCCTGTTTCCCAGTGGGGCAGGCAGAGACAACGGATCTCCGCCTGCCACGATCCTGACACACCTCTGCCGCCTCTTCCACTCCCATAATGTTCTTCATGCATGCTCGTCGATTACGGATACTACGCACTTGACCCTTTTTGAGCACATGCCCGATCTGGCCCAGGTACCTAGTCAGCGCGCACGTTCGTGGCCTCTGCGGGCGGAGGCCGATAGATCTTTAAACGATTATACCTGTTTTGTCTTCGTACTTCAACCACGCAATAAAACCTTATTAGATGAATAATTTAATGTCAAAAATAAAAAAAGAGATTTCGTAAATGTCGTTACTTTCAGAGATTGATTCACAACACTATACATTCCATTCTCGCTTTCCTGCCGGAGGCCACGAACGTACGCGCTGACTGTACGTCTAGGGCGACCCTTCCCGACTCTTTCACTCACATTCGCTCCATACATTTCTTTCGTTAGTTTCCTATCATTCATTCTTCCAACATGACCGAACCATCAATATATTTGTATGTAAACTTAATATTTAATTAACTTTATTTTCTACAAAAACATCAATACCGCCGTTAGCAAAGTTGATGGGTAAAGCTTTTACATAAAATAAATTATTTATTTTGTTAAAAACTAATAAAGCACAAGATTTGCCAAACTAATGCATAAAATTAAACTAGAGAGGAGCTCAGGAAAAAACGAATAAAAATTTACGAAGTTATATTTTGATGTTCTCAGTTTTGAAAATTTTCAGTAAACAAACTTTAATCCCCCGTCTTTAAAATGACAATAAGATAAAAACACTTACCGAAAAATGCTCTCAAGCTTCTGATTGGACTTCGCGCGATGTAGTTTTCTTTCTTCCAAGTGTCGCCAGCTGGGCCGCGGGTATCGCGCCGGCTAGGTCGACATCGCTCTACCGGCGTCGGCCACGGACGACTCTACAACTGCTTTTTTCCGCGATTTCGTTAATTCTACGACTAACGGTTCACTCGGGACGCGATGCCGAATTGTATGTATAGCCTACAGAATCGAGATTTACCGTAAACTTTTGAGCATCTACTTCTAATCGGCTTGTCGTCTGTTCGAAATTTGAATTTGACGTTGTTTTCTGTTGAGTAATTTCAAATTTAGAATCTAATTTATTTTCTCCTTTGTTGTTGAGAAATATTATATTAAATATTCGAATTTGGAATAGATCGTTATGATTTCAAATAAATCGGTCCAGCGCGTTGTATCGAAGCTCTGACGGTCGGGAGGCGCTAGGCTTTCGCGGCGTGGTGCCCGGCTCGCAGACGCGTTCAGACTGCTAGGTGCGAGGGCCGCGTCCGGTGGCGTCACCCCACCACCCACAACCGTCACCCGGCGGCGTGCAGCCTCCGCCTTTCGTACTCGAACCATACTTGAGCCTGAACATGTTCACATGAGAACGGACTTTGGAGCATATGCGAAATTAGTCAATGAAGATGTAACGAAACCGAGCAGTACTTACGCGTGACGCGTTACGGCAAACTCAATTCACTCCAGCCCCAAAAATCCTCGGAGAACACATCAAAATTGCGGCGGGTGGCCGTGTGGTTTGCCCAACGGTTTCTCATGCGAGAGGTCCGAGGTTCGAATCCGATCGGCGTGTACCAATGAGTTTTTTCTGACGAAAAAAATTACGTGCATGCCTACACCTGCTGCTTCACCGTTCGGAACCGGTGTAAAACTGTAGGTCCCTTCCTTTGCCCCTAACTAGGTGGTAGGCTAGAATTGTAGCCGACTGGGTTGATACCACCGTACTGGATGTAAGATGGCCGCATAGCAGCCTAGGTTGTGTTCTCCTCTAGTCCAGTATAGCCAGCAATCCAGGAAAGTCTCCGGTATGGCACCTACCTTCTTGGAGGTGATATTGGTTGGTCGGAGTATGCGCTTTGGCCCCTCCAACTCAGCCACCCATACTGGATTACATAAAAAAAAAAAAATGGAATCCTAGAACGATAAAAAAGGTACCTTACCTTTTTTATCGTTCTAGGAATAAACTATATAACACATTCATCGCCGACATCCTTACGGAGTTGTAGTGGTTTTAGATCGCGGGACACGTCGGGGTCACCCACTAGTCACACGGCTCGACGCTGGATCGAATCCAAAGGCGCAAGCTGGTATTTAGCTGAGCCATCCCACAAGTACTTACCTACCTTCTCGGAGGTGCTATTGGCTGGTCGGAGCATGTGCTTTGGCCCCTCAGACTCAGCCACCCATACCGGATTACAGAAAAAAAAACTCGTTTCAAAATTTTAAAATTTTACTTGGATGACTATATGATACCCATTAGCTCAATTCATCAAGGTGCCACACCGGTTGATTGATCTGTATTTTCTGACAAGTTGAAATGAAATGAAATGTTTATTTATTTTTCATAAGTAGATAAGTTTGCAACCTACACTTAACAGAACAGATGTACCTAATAACTAATAACATACCTAATAACTATAAAAAATGCAGTCTGGGCGCAGTTCACTCTATATAATATTTTAGGTTTTAGTATTCACAGACTTTGCAATAGCTTAAATTATCTAAGAAGAATCCAAAGGTAAGACAAAACTAATCAAGTCCTTCAATTAGTACTTGAAAACTTTCGAGTCCGCCGCTCCGCCCGGACCCGACGCCGAAAGACTTTCCTTCTCTCACTTTCGTCCAAGTTCAGAGGACTCCCAACGAAAGTAATCTTGTTCAAATACTTTGCGAAACGTGGTGGTCGGTGTTGTGCGGTAATTGACCAGAGTTCTTGCAGCACAACACCGATTACTCTGCTTACCTCGATTGTCTGGATTCAGCGTGTGTGATATGCATGTATGTATGAAGCCAAAGGTAAGACAAAACTAATCAAGTCCTTCAATTAGTACTTGAAAACTTTCGACTCCGCCGCTCCGCTTCACCGCGACGCCAAAAGACTTTCCTTCTCTCACTTTCATCCAAGTTCAGAGGACTCCCAACGAAAGTAAATTTCACCCAACAGGATAACCTGAATACATCATAATAATATGGACGAGCGCACGTATGGTAATACTAACAGAACATATAATTGTAGTGCGTAGAGTATATAGAAGCGGCGGCGGCGCGCTTACTCGTGAGTACCATAAGGTAAGCGTATTCGCGCGAACTTGACTTCCGCACATTTCAGCCATCAATATAAAAATACCGACCAAGTGCGAGTCGGACTCGCGCACCAAGGTTTCCGCACCACAAGAAAAAAACATTGAAAAAAAACACGATTCTTGTATGGAAAGCTCCCTTAATTTTTTGCTTTTTCTATTTTTTATTACTTGTTATTATGTCCGCCATAACAAGTTATTATTAATAATTAATAACATATAGTTATGCAATTTCCCATAGTTCTTGCAGCACAACACCGATTACTCTGCTTACCCCGATTGTCGGGATTCAGCGTGAGTGATATACAGGGTGTAAAAACGGCGAGTACATTAAATCTAGGAAATGATTATTGGGATCAAGAGTAACAAAAAAGTCTAATAACTTTTTTCTGAATTCCCTTTAAATAAAAAGTTACAGTTTTCATACAAACTAATTGATTAAGTTAGTGTAAAAATGATCTAATGACAACAGGGCGGCGCGGAGGGGGGAAGAGCGGGTGAGACGTGAGCGCCTCGGACGGAGGTGTTGGCGGGAGGGGCGGGGGTTAGCTTGGTGAGTGGAGGACTGGAGGTCCGCAGGCGGATGGTGCGGAGCGGCAACAGCGCGTTAAATTACACTAGACGAAAACATACATTTCAAAAATTCATATCTCGAAAACTAGACACTTTAGAGAAAAACTTTATTTGCTTTTTTTGTCTAGGAAAAACATGAGGATTGCGCTGGCGAAATTAATGTACTCGCCGTTTTAACACCCTGTATAAGGTCTTTCATTAATAGGTAACGATACGCTAAGGGATGTATGTGTATCAGATACTGATCACGTTCCCATACCAATTTTTTTTACGATATTAAAAACGTACTTATTAAGGTGAAATACGCGCACTTCACGTATTAAATTTGAAGAGTGGGTAGGTTTTTTATATCGTAAAAAAAATTGGTATGGAAAAGTGATCAGTATCTGATACAGATACACACCTTAGCGTATCGTTACCTACTAATGAAAGACCTTATATATATATGTAATAACACATATTCTGGGAAAATTTCAACCGGCTACCTATTACGGTTCCAAAGTTACAGCAGTAGGACAGACGGACGGACAGATAGACAGACAGACGGCGTTGGCTTACGTACGGGATACGTTCTTTATGGCGAAATAAATATCTGAATCTGATATTCATTTTTAAGTTTCCGGATTAACAGTAGGTTTAAAGACTTACATAAGTCGACGTTTCGCCCGCTACGTCACGGGCTTCATCAGGAACTGCGGGAGTACCTGGAGCCGACGTCTGGTGTCCGTTGTACCAGACGTCAAACTGGAGTTTGGTACGTCGAGTTTGACGTCTGGTACAACGGACACCAGACGTCGGTTCCAGGAACTCCCGCAGTTCCTGATGAAGCCCGTGACGTAGCGGGCGAAACGTCGACTTATGTAAGTCTTTAAACCTACTGTTAATCCGGAAACTTAAAAATGAATATAATTAATAACAGTGTAAACTTAAAAACATTAATCTGAATCTGAATCGGAATCTACGGAAACCTAAAAATTTAATACCCGTAACCGGCGAACACGTATGAAGCATAATATTATTATAGTGAAAGAGTATGAGTTTCAGGATCGTGGCACGTGAAGATCCGTTGTCTCTGGCTACCCCACGCTATGTATGTATGTATGTATTTGCTATATCACAGCGCAAGAATAATAGTCGTGCAAAGAATTTGTCTAAATGTGAGTCATCACCAAACGGCACTGAGCGGCAGGAAGCTGCGCGCTGGCCGTCAAAATATTCTTTGTACGAAGTTGTATAAAGTAACCCGCACTAAGCCGCAGCGGGGCTGCGCGCGCGTCGCGGCAAGTAGTTAGTGTGGACATTTTTGTCTCACCTTTAAGGTGGTAAATTATAACTTAGAGGTATCACAACTCACAAATTGTTTGTATGGCTATGTGTGGTCTTCATACTAATAAGTCATCGTTCCAATTCTAATCACAATTTGGTTACACTGATCTTCACATACTAATAAGCCATCGTGCCAATTCGACTGGCAGTTTGGTTACACTGGTATTCATTCTAATAAGCCATCGTGTCACTTCTACTGGTATTTTGTTACACTGGGCTTCCTACTAGTAAGCCATCGCGCCACGTCTACTATCAACTTGGTTACACAGGGTTTCATATTAATAAGCCATCGCGCCACCTCTACTATCAATTTGGTTACACTGGATTCGTAATAATAATAAGCCATCGCGCCACTTCTACTGGTAATTTGGTTACAATGGGCTTCATACTAATAAGCCATCGTGCCAATTCTGCTATCAATTTGATTACACTGGGTTTCATAATAATAAGTCATCGTGCTTCCTCTACTATCAATTTTGTTACAGTGGGCTTAATAATAATAGCCATTGTGCCACTCCTACTATCAATTTGGTTACACTGGGATTCATACTAATAAGCCATCGCGCCACTTCTACTGATTTTTCATGTTCTGTGGTAATACGCCTGTAGGCCACCTCCAATTCAGCATGTACGTTCAACCTACTGTTTTTATAATGAAGGGCGGGAGCAGGTGCGGTGTAGGTGGGTGTCAGAGGACATTAGAGGCAGTCTAGGCGGCGCCGCGCGGCACCGGCGCGTCGTCCGCGCAGTGAGCAAACTTTTGCTCCCTATAGAAATGACCGGAGAAAGGAAAACGTTTACACGGGGAAGCTGAATTGAAGACTATTGGTGAAAATTTAAACCGAAATGTCTTTTTTTTCTGGTAAAATTTATCAAATACATAATTCTAGAACTCCATATAAACTGAACGTGGCTAGCCTGTCAACCTGTCGCCCTTTAGCACGGCATCGTGTCCTTAACCGTTAATCACCTTTTACGACGTGCATGGGGAGAGATCCTAATAATTAGTTAATTTTAATAACATTATTTCAGTAGCTATATTTTGATCAAATCTGTCTGTCTTTTTTGCAAACTTTTTGTGTTGTGCAAAAAATTATATTTTCATTTTATTTCATTACGAAGATGTAACGGCTTTTTTTTTTCTTTCTCTTGGGACCAGCCGACCTCGTAGCGGGGATTGTCATTGTCAAAATATTTATATGTACGATACGTCAGTGACATGCCGACTTTGGATTTTTTTTAAGGAAATTGCCTTCTATTGCCTAAATGTGTTCATCTGATACCATTAATAAACACGATGCTCAAAATTGTATCTATACTCGTATAGACGGTTCTCTACACTGGTGTAGAAGTAGTAAGATTGTGCGTACATTGTCGGAGGAAACCCAAGCGTTGAGCTCTTTTCGTCCACAGATGGTCGGTGTGCACTATTAACAGTTTGGTAGCATTTACATTATGTTCACTTTCGAATGACCGACTGGAGTAGGTACAATTACTGAAACAGAATGTTACGTGACGTGGTTCAGTAAGTACTGCCTTCATTTCAGGAAACCGAATAAATTTTACTCATTCATGAAATATTTTGTGACGAAAAATTCAGTCTCATTTTACTTATATTTAAGATTTAATTTTGTGAAAAACTAATTTTAAAACAATTATTGAACCGTTCGGATTGATACCACCGCACTGAAAGAAATGCCGTTCCAAGCGGCTATGTAAATAGTTCGTGTTTTCCTTCCAGTTCAGTGTATTTTATTTATTTATTTGTTCTTCGACATATTTATAGAACATATTGGGTTACTTATGTACACAATAATGGAAGACACTGCATTCTTAAAGTAGGTGGATGGATCGATCGTGTCGTCCGTGGACCAGGAGTTCGACCAGGAGTCGAACGGCGCTGTAGCCGGAACTATCAGAGGGAAGCACTGACATGGCACCTAGTTCACCAAGGTATTAAGGGCTGACATCACGGATGTTGCTGGTAATGTAACTAACTATAAATCAGGTTCCATAATAAGAAAAAATCTACATATCTCACACTACGCGCAACTATCAAAGGCATTGAAAATGTAATTTAGAAATAAAGCACACGATAAAATTTGACAAATTTGTTAATAGGAATTCATTCTTTATCGTGCTGACGATAAAGTGAACGGAGCGCAGACTGACCTCGCGCGTAAGGGACCCGCTACAGCCTACAGTTTTTGTCCGCCCGGCTCCTAAGATGACTCAAACTGTAGCTTAATTCAATCCCGAGATTCAATTTTTACCGTTTCTTGAAAAGCGAGCTCAAAAAAAGTTATTAGAAAATTCTCGATCCAAGTCGGCGAAATTTTTTTGAATTTTTGACAAATTTTGGAAAATCTCAAAAGGTTACTGACCGATTTAGGAATTTTAAATTGCACTTTGAAGACCTCCGGCAGATGCATATTTTGACATATGGCCCATCCGCGTATCTCTCATATCTGCGAAACTACAGGCAAATGTCACAATTTCATAAATCGGGGCACTATACTCGATCACGAAAACATAAGAATTTTCAATGTTAAACTTCGCGAAATTTCACACGCAAAAAAAGTTTTCCGAAGATAAGTGTAAACACTGCAGCGCGTTAAAACTAAAAGTATCATAGCGAGAGATTTTACATGGAGGACACGTACTCTAGAGAACCACCCCGCTCCGCCCCCATCCGCCTGGCGCAACGGATCTATAGGGGCGGGAAAAGGGGGCCACTACAGCTCGCACCTCCAGTCTCAAGAGAGGGGACTCCGCAATAATGTGACGAGTGATCATTATTTATTAGTAGACAAGATAACAATGCACCAACAATACATTCAGAGAGTGAATGTCCTAACTAAGATTTCAATAAAATATGCAATAAAATTTAAATTGTAGTTAATCCGACTATGAAAAACTAATCAAATAACGAGGAATTTTGATAAAAAAACGCTTGATTAGATTTAGGGTTCCGTACCTCAAAAGAGAAAAAAAAACTGAACCCTTATAGGATCACTATCGTGTCTGTCTGTCTGTCTGCCCGTCTGTCACAGCTTATTTTCTCCGAATCTACTGGACGAAACAAGTTGAAATTTGGTACATTTACAGAGTTTGATGAACGTATAGCGTAAATGACCGAATTTCAAGTTTGGAGGTACATTTTGGGAAACTAATTAGCAAGTAATTTTTTTTTCAAATGCATCATGTGACCTATTCTATGAAAGACTCGTTTTAATAATTTACAAATATATATTTTTTTTAATTTGAAAATGCATACATATTATAAAAAAAATATTAAAGAAAATATATAAAAATCGAGTATCCCCACTATCTCTAAAACGACCGAGTCTAAAATAAAAAAAAATACTGAATATTCTGCCTGTTTTATAGTTTACGTACAGGAGAATGAATAATAATAATTATTAACTAAACGAAAATCCTAAGTCCTAAAGTTCTCACGGAAAACGGAACCGTACGATACGGAACCCTCTCCAGCGCGAGTTCGACTCGAACTTGACCGCTTTTTTTCGTAGAGGCCAAAACGCTGCTCCGCATTTTTCCGACATTAACAGCCTCGCACCAGGCCCAACCCACATGCGCTAGCTAGATCCGCCACTGCTCCTCAGAAATATATGTAAATTGTACGCGACGAGACCCGCATACATACCATCGTCGTCCAATATCGGTATGCACCGGCGGCGGCGCTGCCGACAATCTCATTACACCGGGCTATATTTCATTCATTTTATTGCGAGGTGATTGGTATGGAGGAGACGAGATATATTGTGGCGATGTAAAAGTCTGCTTTCTGTCTGTCGACGGGCGGCGGCGACCGGCGTCTCCCTGGGGTCACGTCGTCGTGCCATTATACATTTTCAATGACCTACAATGCGATGAATATTTTATAAAATGAAATAATTTAACTTATATTTCAAGTTTTTTTTTTAAACTGTATGCAAATTGATCCACATTTAAAGATAATAATTTTTTTCATTACAAACCTAGCTAACAACCAACCCGATTAAACCAGCTTTCCAATAAAGAAAACAGCATCCAAATCGGTCCATCCGTTTGGGAGCTACAATGCCACAGACAGACACACCCATACACACACGCAAATAAACACAATTATCTCACGCATTATTCTCACACCCCAACACACATATACAAACACCCGTTAAACTTATTATAAGACCCCTCTTTTTTCGTCGGGGGTTAAT
Source organism: Nematopogon swammerdamellus (assembly GCA_946902875.1). Lineage (NCBI taxonomy): Eukaryota > Metazoa > Arthropoda > Insecta > Lepidoptera > Adelidae > Nematopogon > Nematopogon swammerdamellus. The sequence continues at coordinate 20,914,267 of OX336345.1, forward strand.
TAATATATACTTTATTGCACAAAGTGACAAATTGCGGACTTAAAGTCTACAGGCTTTCTATACCAGTCGTGCTTGGTATTGTGAGTACCATCGCACCACTGAGCTACCGAGGTTGGCAACTTTTCGCAAATGGATTCTAGGCACAGAGCAGCTATCGGCGGATTCGTCTCCCAGCCTTCCGCCCTTCGCGACTCGTGTGATTCTGTGATTCCAGGAGATCCATTTTTCTAAAGAAAAATGGGTGAAATAAATTTAAAAAAAATTTATGTAATCTTGTGTGGGTGGCTGAGTCGGAGGGGCCAAAGTACATGCTCCGACCAGCCAATATCACCTCGGAGAAGGTAGGTGCCATACCGGAGACTTCCCTGAATTGCTAGCCATACTGGACTAGAGGAGAACACAGCCGAGGCTGCTATGCGGCCATCTTACATTCAGTACGGTGGTACCAATCCAGTCGGCTACAATTTGAGCCTACCACCTAGTAAGGGGCAAGGGAAGGGACCTACAGTTTTACACCGGTTCCGAACGGTGAAGCAGCAGGTGTTAGGTATGCACGTAAATTTTTTCGTCAGAAAAAACTCATTGCTACACGCCGACCAGATTCGAACCTCCGACCTCTCGCATGAGAAGCCGATGCCCAAACCACTCGGCCACCCGCCGGTCAAAATATGCAGTAAACACAAATTTTCTGTTACATTTTCTTTATTGTTTTTTTTTTCTTTACGCTATGTTGAAAATGAACAAAAAATGCACGTGGTACACACAGCAGCATCAGGTATCGTCAGCCGGCGGCGCAGCGGCGTGTGCGGCCGAGCACGACGCGCCCGTTAGCCAGGGTTCAGTCCAGCTGACCGCGCGCACGCGACACGTGTGCTGCGCTTGCGCGCAACACGCGCGGGTTAGAAGTGCCCGGTGAAAAAGGGAAGAAAGAAGAAAGGAAAGAAATAATAAAGGAAAGAAAGAAGAAAGGAAAGAAAGAAGAAAGGCAGAAAGAAGAAAGGAAAGCTAGAAGAAAGGAAAGAAAGAAGAAAGGAAAGAATGAAGAAAGGAAAGAAAGAAGAAAGGAAAGAAAGAAGAAAGGAAAGAAAGAAAAAATTAAGAATGAAGAAAGGAAAGAAAGAAGAAAAGAAAGAAAGAATAAAGGAAGAAAGAAGAAAGGAAAGAATGAAAGAAAGACGTGACTCGACTTGAACTTGTAGCACTTCCGACAAGTATCTCATCTGTGCCTCCGAGCCCGCAGCTACGTCCCACGAAGGCCGGATTGAAGAAACCAGAGGTTGGGCGGGATACAGCAAAGGCTCAGAAGTCGGACGGGAAAAGAAAATAAACTTTTAAAAATAAACTAACATGCAGTAAGTATAGAAAGCAAAAGAAAAATAGATAGTTTATTGTTGGTAGAGTTTTGTATGAAGTTCGTAGTTGGCCAACGATGCCTATGGACATTCAGTGATGCTCGGGGATTGCAAATTCCACGCTTGAAAGGTAATTTTACGCGCCACATTGTAAAAATGAATCCAGAAATTTTAAGGAGGAGATTTTTATTATTTAAGAATTTAGAATGAGCCGTCTTCATTCGATGTATTCTGACATTGTTAATTTTGTATTTTATTCTAATTTTTTTTCTGTATCATAGTTGAAGATATTTTAGTTTTCCTCTATAGTTTTTCGTTTTAAGGTTATGATTTTTACTCAGTGTTAAATACATAAGTGCATCACATCACGCGACATAAGACACACCTTCCATGTCCAATACGGGAAGGTTTCCAGTGAGCATGGCATACAACCGCAGATAGCTGTTATCGAAATTCACCTCATGTAGATACTCAATATATACAATAATAATTATGTAAACATTTCCTGTACTAAATTTATTTCTTATTTCTCATTTCTCATTTCTCGATCCTCATTTCTCATTTCTCTTTTCTCGTTTCTCATTTCTCATTTATCATTTCTCATTTCTAATCTCGCTTCGTTAATTGGGTGCACTTCTTAACCGGGTGTGCTCTACGGAGGCTCGTTCGGACGGAATATCGATGTAATTGAGCGTGATCCGACACGCGCTCCGCAACTGATCGTCCAGGTACTTCTACCGATGATCGTGTTGTGAGCAATGATATTTTAGGAAAGATAGGTTATCTATATGACATTCAGTGCTCACACATGGCACGTCCTTGAAAAGTTGAGAGGAAGAACTATAAAGTGATGCGCCGACTCGAATAGCCTTATTCCAATTATTAGAATTACTCAGTGCAGAATCTCATTCATTACACACGACTGCATTTTCGATGTGTTAGCGGCTCGTGGTTAGCGGTCCGAACGCGTGGGTAGTTGATGGGCGACTAACTTCAGACAGGACTGTGGTCTTGTATTTAATGTGCCGCTTGGGAGCTCAGATAACCTATCTACCTCCTTTTAACTTATAATTCATTGGTTGTGAGGTATAGAGATGATGAAGACAAGAAAATGCACGAGAAGACAATATAATATATGCATGCAGACATACCACACGTGCGTATCTTGATAAACGAAGCAAGCAGAGTAATCGGTGTCAGGCTGCAAGAACTTAAATTACATCACAGCCCGACCGCCACGTTTAACAAAACCACAGCTGAAAATAGGTATATACTACCCACTTTACACTCTACTCACAATAAGTCTTTTTAGTCAAATCTCTCAGCAAAATTGTTAATCTTGCTCTCAAGCTGTGTTTTCGATAGACTGTAAGCGGTGTTATTATGTGGCTTTGTCACTAAAGTACTTGTAATAATACTTATGTATTAAAAAACATACCCTGCGAAGTTTCTTGTCATTTCTTCTTCGTGGGTGTAATCGAACCGGATAGAACAAATTGTGACAAGTTCGAGTGCAGTCTAACTGAACTGCCACATGCATGAATGATCAATAAATCAAAACAATACAATACTGTATCTCTCCCCGTGCATGTCGTAAAAGGTGACTAAGGGATAAGGACATGATGCCGTTCTAAGGGGCGACAGGCTAGCGACCTCTCACCTTGGCACTGTCTTTCCACAGAGTCATGCAGCAGGTGGGTCTACACGCCTTACTTGCTGCTTGATAGCTATCTTGTCCGAAAACTTTGCTAAACGTGGTGTTCGGTGTTGTGCTGTAATTTACCAGAGTAGGTACTTGCAGTACAACACCGATTACTCTGCTTACACCGATTTAGTGGGATACAGCATGTAATAAATGACCCATAGAACCTACAGAACAAAGAAATCGCCTCGCGCTGTGGGAATACGGCCGGCGATCGCTGCTCTGCGGTAAAACCCATGAATTTCTCAATTCTAGCTAGACCTTAAGGCCGATTCAACTGAAGTATTAACTCAATTAACACAAAGAAAAAATTTAGAAATTAAGAAAATTGCTGAAGCTTTCAATGAGTGGTTATTGGTAAACATTTTCATTCCAGTCACGAAAATTTCCCTTCAGTTTCAAAATCGTACCGTGTGGGGTCGGTACTTAAAAAGAATAGCCCCACTGCATCTCTCCCCGTCGCATGTCGTAAAAGTCGACTAAGGGATAAGAAAATTCGTCAGCCTCGGTAGCTCAGTGGCGCGGTTGGTTAGTCAACTGTTATTAAGCAACGCTGAGCGCGGTCAGTGATTGGATGGGTGACCGCTCGACCGTTGGAGGCTGACCGTGGTTCGGATTCCACGTTAAACTGTAGGTCCCTTCCCTTCTTACCTTACTAGGTGGTAGGGTTTATCCCGGCCGGGTTGGTACCACCGCACTGAACGAAACGTCGGTCGAAACGGCTATGTAAATAGTTCGTGTTTTCCGTCCAGTTTAGTGTAGTCGACATGAAATGAAGGGAAGCACTGACATGGCATTCACCCTGTGTTATGGGCTGACATCACGGATGTTGTAGGTGATGTAGCCAACCGTGTCAGGTTCCATAAAAAAAAAAAAATAAATAAATAAATAAATAAAAAAAAAATTGACCCAAAGCCATGAATACTAAGCACCTACTTCAAAGGAAAGCTAATAATAGCTTACCTTAATACTTTCATACTAACAAAATGCTTCCGGTTTTTAGATTTCCGTACCCCTTTCGGAAGCCTATTACTAAGCGTCTGTCTGTCTGTCTGTCCGTCCGATGGCTGTATCTTTGAAACCGTAATAGCTGAAATAAAACAGAACAAAAACAGTGTTCAATCGAATACTAGTTGCCATTTTCACAGAATATGTGTCATTTTGGCGGATATAACAACAAATAATGAAAAATTGAAAAAAGTGGAAAGAGGGTTCCCATACAAGAAACGTGTTTTTTCAATGTTTTTTGTTTGTTTTTTTTTTGTCCGGAAGCCTCGGTGCGCGGGTCCGACTCGCACTTTGCCGGTTTCTTTTTTATTATACTTATCCTCCTAACCAATAAAGCGAGCGATCTAGTAACAACCTGTGCACCTTCGTCGATTCTACGTCCGCTTATAACTCGATAACTACTCAAACAATTCACGCGGAGTTTTCACTGACGTTTTCTGGTAGCTCTAAGGATGCTTAGAGGATTCATCATATTATTTGTGGCGAAGCGGAGGCATGTCAATTGCTAGTTCTTACGTCTATTATTATAACATCCAACGTCTGCCGTCTGTATGTTCTCTAATAACTCGAGAATGGGTCAACCGATCCAGATGGTTTTCACTAATGTAATCTGACATACAGGGTGTCCCAAAACTCAACGTCAAGCGGGAACCAGGGAGTAGGCCAGTTTATGACTACCCAGGGAAAAATAAGAAAAAAAATCGGAGTCATTTGTTTTTTATGAAATGAGCATTTTTTTAAAAACGTTGAAAATTAAAATTTTTAGTTACTACGACTACAAATTTGCAAATATAATTTTAAACCAGTATCCCAAATAAAACCAGAATGCCTGTAGTAGTAGTTTTACCAAAAAAAATATTCAGTTAAATTTTTTTCTAAAAAAATTAATGTCTCAGATTTTTTTTTCTTCTTATTTTTCCCTGGGTAGTCATAAACTGGCCTACTCCCTGGTTCCCGCTTGACGTTAAGTTTTGGGACACGTTGTAGTTGGCCCAACAGACAAACATAATATACGTAGTAGTTGGCCCAACAGACAAACATAATATACGTAGTAGTTGGCCCAACAGACAAACATAATATACGTAGTAGTTGGCCCAACAGACAAACATAATTTAGTTTGGGAGGCAACGATTGGCAATATTAACAATTCACAAAAGTTTCTGTACATGGTTAAAAAAATATTTGGAACTGTGCGCCGGCGCACGCCGCCGCGTGCGCCGTGCAGAAAAAATTATCTCCAAAATTAACAAACAATAGAAACAAATGCAGGCTGTCGTCCGCTCCTAATTCGCTGGAGTCCCACTAGCGGGTCTCTTGTCGCTACCTCATTATTTTACAATTAGTATTAATCAGCAGCGCGCCCACGGCTTTGCTCGGGTCAAAAGATGGTCTTAGCGGTAAAACTGGCTAAGCCTAATCCCCGCAACCTCCGTGGTCCACCGTCTGTATGTATATATTTATATTTATATATATATTTATTGCACTCAAACTGGCAAAAGTTAACACTTAATGCCTCTAGGCATTTTGTACGAGTATACCTTTGGGGTATGATTGATGGATGACTGATAGGTGAGTGGCGCAAAGAAATACATAACATAAAAGTCACTTATATTATAGTTATATACGTACGACATACATAATAAGTATACCAGATACATATATAATATATGTTTATGTATAAGCAAGAACTTTTATTACTTCCGAACTGGGTGACTGTGCCCGAGGTGGAAGCCTCAGGCGCAGCCAATTTCACCCCCGAGGAGGTGCCAGTCCGGCTTGAAGGCGGACTAGTATCGCCGGATACGATATATGTCGCTAAGAATAAACTAAATACCTACATATAACGATACTGTAAAACTCTGGAGCGCTCTCCCTGCCCACATATTTCCCCCAAGTATAGTCTGTCAGGCACCTGTCAGGCCGGCATGGCATTCGCGTCGCAACTCCAGCGTACGACCGAATGTCCATGGGCGTCGTTAGACACCTTATGGGTAGGTCGACCGAAGCAAAATGATGCGCTTTCTATTAAAAAAATGTTTTTTCTTTCTTTCTCTCTCTCTCTCTCTCTCTCTCTCTCTCTATTTATATCTAAATATTTACTACGTTTCGAAAAGGTTTCGTTTTCAATTTCACACCGACCGACGACGCGACGGTACCAAGTGTTTTCAAACAATAGGTACTCGTAGGTAAGGCTTCGCAGTTTATCAAGATGCTCCAGCTACACCCGTGCGGCGCGGGGCAGCGGAGGGTCGGCGGCGGCACTTTCTCTGTGACTAATGAGTGTATTGAGTCGTCTCTACTGTCACAACGCACTTGAGGACACGCCGTTTTATGTAAAACAACCAGACAGGCTGTCAAAACACATTCTGGGCTACTGGGCAACCGGCTTGTTGTAAGCCTGCGCTTGCGAATTTAATAATAAAATTATATATGCTTCTTCCCTAGGTACCTACCTAGATACAAAGGCGAAAATGAAGAGAAAACCGGCCAAGTGCGAGTCGAACTCGCGCACCGAGGGTTCCGTATCGCCATGTCATGGTTAGCGCCACTCTCGCCATCTGTGGTGTGTTTATGAAATGCTTCATATTAGTTAAATGTCATGATTAGTTAAAATCCTTCATACTCTATTCGGTAGATGGCGCGCGCGCATACACTTTTCAGTTTCTTCTATGGGAACCCCCGTGAATTTTTTACTTTTTCTTATGTTTATTATTTGCTGTTATATCGGCCATAATAACACATGTTCTGTAAAAATTTCAACGGGCTACCTATAGTTTCAAGAGATACAGCCCTCGGACAGACGGGCGCGGGCGGACGGACGGACGGACAAACAGATAGACAGACAGACAGACGGCGTAGGCTTAGTAATAGGGTACCGTACCGGATACGGAACCCTATAAAATGCGTCCCGAGTCCCGACCAGGATTCGAACCTGGAAATCCAACTTGAGCCGCCCAGCGGATCGAAGACCTATCTCTCACCAATGGGTGGTAGGTATAATGCGCGGGGCGGATCTTGGCGTGTCGCCGCCGCAGCGGTTCGTCGGTGTTCTCCCTCGCACCCGCACCGTACTTGTATAGTTTATTCGCGTGGCGGGTCGCCCGCTGCGGCGACGACACCCCGAGATCCGTCCCGGGCACTATATATAACCCGCAGGGGTTGTTACCGCCGCGTCGCACTGACTGAAAGAACGATTGAAACGACTATGCAAATAGTTCGTGTTTTTGGTCCAGTGCACAGTACGGTCGGCACCATCGAAGGAGAGCACTGACAAGGCACCTAGTTCACCAAGGTGTTATGGGTTGACATCACGGATGCAGTATGTGATGTAGCCAACCGTATCAGTTTCAATAAAAAAAGTCCGTAAGTAATTTGTCTAAAAGCGCTGACTGGCGCGTATGTAGATGAACGGACCGCTGCTGTGCGCAGGCGCACGCAGGTAACAGTATCCACTGGGGATCATTCAACAATTACGTGATCTGTTATTGGCCATTTTTTCACTCCAATGTGATCACAGCGTAATCTTTTCTTGGATCCCCCCCCCTCGCCAGGATTGCGTAATCTTCGTCCGTGCTTCAAAATTTTTGCTGTTTATTATCGTGTCTGACTACTGACACGTTGTCAAGTTTCTATGGGGCTTACTTAAATGACCTGAATTTGGGAAGAACGCGTGTCATCGGTCAAAGTTCAAAAGGTAAGAACTAAAGTTAAATCAATATGTAGATGGAGCAGCAGTTTCATTTGTCTTTGTGGAAACAACGAAATTAAATCAACTCTTTCTCCCTAAGTCGACCGTGTGGTACCGTATGGGGCCGGTACTTTAAAAGAATAGCCCCACTGCATCTCTCCCCGTGTATGTCGTAAAAGGCGACTAAGGGATATGACTCCCTTCTTATATTACTAGGTGGTAGGGTTTAACCCGCCCGGATTGGTACCACCGCACTGAATGAAAGGTCGGTCGAAAAGGCTATCTAAATAGTTTGTGTTTTCCGTCCAGTTCAGTGTAGCCGGCACGACCGAAGGGAAGCACTGACGTGGCACCAAGTTCACCCGGTGTTATGGGCTGACATCACGGATGTTGTAGGTGATGTAGCCAACCGTGTCAGTCTCCATAAAAAAAAAAAAGTCAAGCTTTTCTTTCTTGCGTTCGATTACGTAATCATGTGATCTCCCCCCCCCCCCCCCCCCCCCCGGCCCCTTCCCCCCAAGAGACGTGATCATAACCTCGCCAACCCCCCCCCCCCCCCCCCCCACCCTTCTCGGATATCACGTAATTGTTGAATGATCCACTGAATGACACAGCGCAAACGCATTGCGACGCCTGAGGCATTCGTATGAGCCGTGCAATTTCCCTAACATTAATCGCTCCGATTAAGTGAATTAATGGTGTAGGATTTAGTATGCTACTACTGTCTGTGTCTCCGCGGGAGGCGGCGCGGCGCGCCGTCGACCCTTGTAGAGTCAAGAGCCTACATACGGCGGTAGGCCGGGAGCCAGTTGCGATCTGATTATATCAGCGAATTTTATGACTACTGCTCCTTACACCTAAGCTCTGATAATACATACATAGGTATATACATAGCACACGCTGTATGCGGACAATCGGGGTAAGCAGAGTAGTCGGTGTTGTGCTGCAAGTACTAGTTTAAATTACAGCACAGCACCGAACACCACATTTGGCTAAGTATTAGGGCATGATAACTGTCAAGCAGCAAGTAAGGCACGAAGACTGCATAACTCGGCGGAAGGACCGTGCCAAGGTGGCTAGCCTGCCGCCCTTACGCACGGCTCTGCTAAGTGTTTGTGTTTTTCACGAGGTTTTTCATATTCTAAACCACGTCTGTTAAAGTGCAGCATAAAAGGTATTTTAAAGCGATCCCAAACTTTTTTTTATGTAATCCGGTATTGGTGGCTGAATCTAAGAGGCCAAAGCACATGCTCCGACCAGCCAATATCAAGGAAACAAAATAAACCGAACTATAAGGAACCAAATTTCAACCTTTTTCGTCCAGTAGGTTCGGGGAAAATAAGCTGTGATAGACAGACAGACAGACATGTGAGTGATCTTATAAAGTTTCCATTTTTTTTTCTGTTTTTTGAGGCGCAGCACCCTAAAAAAGATGACTCTGAAAAGTTGGCTCACACATGGATGTTTGAGCGTGTTCGGTAAATATGATGGTAATGCATGGGGCTAGAGCAGTGGTTCTCAAACTTTTTTAGCTGACGGCGCCCTTAACCCGTTCAAGAAATTGTGCGGCACATCGCTTCAATATTCGGTTGGTGTCTTTCATAGGCATCATATCTGAACTGTGATAAACGAATCATGCAAATATGTAAATCAAGTAATATTTCCGAAAGGAATAAAAAACACAATTTTGCGATGCGTAAAAGTTACGCATCGAAATGTAAATGTTTCATTATTATTTCGATTAAGTATGTAGGTATGTAAGTATGTAGGTGTAAATAATTAAATTCAAAATAAGTATAAAAGTAATGTACCTACATTACTTTTATACTTATTTTGAATTTAATTATTTACTACTAGTGAGTGGCTCTGTGAGCTGTAGACCTCGCGAGTCTGTTTTTGTATAGCTTAAAACTGAATAAATGTTCACCGGCGCACCTCGACCCCCATGGCTCAGCGATTTTGAAAAATTACCAAAAACTTGTTGAGAAACAGCCGGACATCCGGACATACGTACGCATTTTTGCCCAAGCTGAAACGGAGACGCTTCGCTCGCGCTTCGCGCTCGCTCGGTCAAATAATGTCCACTTTTTCGCGGCACCCCTGGCGTAGGTTCGCGGCACCCCGGGGTGCCGCGGCACCCAGTTTGCGAATCGCTGGGCTAGAGGCATGAGGAAGCCAATTCAGAGCATCATCGGTCGCGGTTAATATGTACCTAGAATGGAAACTATTGTTTACTTTCAGCTACATATTTGTATATGAGGTGTTTCGTTATTCATGTCGTTTCTTTCAGGGGGTTGTTGTGTATCCTAAACTGAGTAACTTTTGTTCTATAGCTTTTGGAAATTGGAAAAAAAAATTAACTTTCTCCATACATTTGGAGGTTAGGTCTGCCCTTAAATGTATGGAGAAAGTGAATATTTTTTTTTTCCAATTTCCAAAAGCTGTAGAACAAAAGTTACTCAGTTTAGGATACAGAACAACCCCCTGAAAGAAACGACATGAATAACGAAACACCTTGTATACATATTATATGTATACAAGGTGTTTCGTTATTCATGTCGTTTCTTTCAGGGGGTTGTTCTGTATCCTAAACTGAGTAACTTTTGTTCTACAGTAAGTAGTATATTATACTACTTACTATATATATATCTGCCTATATACTGACTATATATCTGTCTCTCTACTTACTATATATCTGTCTATGTATTTTCCGTCCAGTTCAGTGTAGCCGGCACGACCGAAGGGAAGCACTGACGTGGCACCAAGTTCACCCGGTGTTATGGGCTGACATCACGGATGTTGTAGGTGATGTAGCCAACCGTGTCAGTTTCCATAAAAAAAAACAGTAACGGAATCGTGTTCTTTTAAACATTTTTAACGATATACGAGATCAGACAAGCGAAACTCGGGCGGCTCCCGGGGCATGCGCAGAAACAAATTGTGTATTCCGACAGCAACAAAGAGCGCGGTGCACTGCCGGAATTAGAAACCAGGCGGCCAGTTTTCCGGATCTAAATATAAGCTACTGCATCGATTGGGTTTGATTGGTCAAACTCAAGCGGCTTTCAAAGGCTGGAGATGTTTTTTATTTTTTTATTTATTAAAGAAAACACACACACACACACAGCCATTAACAATCATATCTATATAATACTCGAATTCTGTATAACCTGGTTATTTAAAGAAAGGGATTGAAAATGCCGACGTTTTACAGCTGTACACTGTACACAGTCGGCATGCAAATTTTTTTTGGATAATATTATTATATTTTTTTTTATTTTTTTATTTTCTTTAGACGGGAATACTGTGTGAGCGAGAGGCTGTTACACGAAAGTAAGAGCTTAATGTCATCCTCGGTAGCTCAGTGGTGCGGTCGGTCGACTGTTGTTAAGCAACCCTGGGCGCAGTCAGTACTTGAATGGGTGACCGCTCGACCGTTGGAGGCTAAACGTGGTTCGGATTCCACGTAAAACTGCAGGTCTCTTTCCTTCTTACCTTACTAGGTGGTAGGGTTAATCCCGCCCGGGTTGGTACCACCGCACTCGGTCGAAACGGCTACCTATGTAAATAGTTCGTGTTTTCCGTCCAGTTCAGTGTAGCCGACATGAAATGAAGGGAAGCACTGACATGGCACCTAGTTCACCCGGTATTATGGGCTGATTTCGAGGCTGATTTAGCCAACCGTGTCAGTTTCCATAAAAAAAAGGACCTCACCACATCCAAGTCCCAAAAAAATTGTTTTATTTCGTGGTTAGTAGCCCTGATGATGGAGAGAGGGGCACGGAGGAGGGGGTATTTGAGAGCGAGGGTCCCGGAGGAGGGGGTAAACAAACCACAAGGATGATGAGACCGCAGCGCAGAACTAAAGCTGCGGTCTCACTTCTCACCTTGTCCTATCATTTTATATTTCTAGGCTTTCGGAAGATTCCTAATTGTTTATTGAGCATTTTTATGGCAGTAAGACTGCACTCGAACTTGTCACAATTTGTTCTATAAACATAAACTTTGATGTATCTTAAGATGTGTGGTGGGGTGGGAGGACGACATTAAGCACGTCGGAGGCAAGCTGGGGTTCCGTACTTACCGCGGAAGACCGAAGGACTGAAGAGGCGCATATCCAGCAGTAGACGCGTAAACCCTGGCTGACTGATAAACAAAAGGAAGACGCACTCACCACATCCAAGTCCCAAACAAAATATGATTTTATTTCGTGATTAGTAGCCCTGATGGATGATGGAGAGAGGGGCACGGAGGAGGGGGGTATTTGAGAGAGAGGGGCCCGGAGGAGGGGGGGTAAACAAACCACAAGGATAATGAGACCGCAGCGCAGAACTATAGCTGCGGTCTCACTTCTCACCTTGTCCTATCATTTTATATTTCTAGGCTTTCGGAAGATTCATAATTGTTCATTGTTTATTGAGCATTCTTATGGCAGTTACACTACACTCGAACTTGTCACAATTTGAGGAGCGTCTGTTCAAAAGGAACTATTTCCATTTCGACTAGTTGCGCGTTTTTTTTTTACGGATTCTCAGTCTTTTTATTCAAATACATCTCCCTGTAAAATTTTAATGGCCAAAACGAACTATTTCTTATAGAAAATTACTATTGAAAACAAAAATTTTGGTCAAAAAGGCCTATTTCCAATTTATTTGAGCTAGAATATTCGAATTTATTGTATTTTGAACAGAATAAAAATATTTCCCATATAAAATAGACAACTGTGTGCTCATTTATTTCTACAAAGGGCATATTTCCGCTAATAACATTTCTTTAGACTGGTATCACTGGTTTGAGCTGTCAAACGTCAGCAACCCAATCCAAAGGGCGTAAGTATTTCCATTTTTTTCTAGACAAAAGGGCCTATTTCCAAATTAAGAACGTCTGTAACATCTATAATATATAAAATCCTTAAATTATGCATAATATTCTGTTTATAATGCATTTTCCTTATCAATATCACTGTATAAATAAATCTACTATATATCCTAAGTTTAATTAGCTAGGTATCAGTTTTTTGGCTCTGCCTACTGAAAATTCTGTTACAACGGAAATAGTTCCTTTTGAATCGACGCTCCTAATTTATACGCAGTGATTATTTATACGGGTACTGGATAAATAATTTATAATTAATAATTTTTTTAATTACCGGATTAATAAAATAAAATTATTCGTACGGATACTGTACGAATAATAATAAATTATTTGTCCGATACCCGTGTAAGTAATAATAAATTATTTGTACGGTACCCGTATGAATATATGCAGCCTAATTTATAAGAGGTGATTCTAGAATTCAAATGAACAACTTTGACCGTTGTAATTTGTCATTTTTCAAAACCTCAAAATTAATTTCACTAGCCCCATCGATGATCATTATGCATGTATTATACAATTTATAAAAAAAGTATATCTATTAGGTGAGCCGAGAAGATGTCATTATAATACATTGTGCACAAATGTGCAGGCATTTAACATCGTGAAAGTCGTATTTATTAATATAAAAAAAAATACGACTTTCATGCCCACAGCCTTCATTATATGAGCACATTGCACACTTGACCGGTTGATAAATGTGTTTATTTGCTTCGGTCTTCTCAACTACCTGCTCATTACTAATTTGTTTGACCTTGATTATCTCAAAGTATATTTAGGCACTTCACGCTCGATTTTTTTGAATGAAAATTATGTAGGTACATTCATGACCTACATACATTGCTGTACTAATAAATGTATAATGTACAAATGAAATACATTTTTCTTTTCTTTATGTACAAATGAGATATATTTTTGTATTTCTGTACCGTGTGTGGTTGGTACTTAAAAAGAATAGCCCCACTCCATCTCTACCCATGCATGTCGGTAAAGGCGACTAAGGGATAAGGACAAGATGCCATGCTAAAGGGCGACAGGCCACCTCTCACCTTGGCACGGTCTTTCCACCGAGTCATGCAGCAGGTGGGCCTTCGTGCCTTGCTGCGTGATCGATTGAATCTCGTTCGAATTCTTAGCGAAACGTGGTGGTCGGCGTTGTGCTGTAATTTACAAGAGTTCTTGCAGCACTACACCAATTACTCTGCTCACCCCGATTGTCGGGATACAGCGTATGTGATATGTATGTATGAGATATATTTCTCTTTTCTTTATTGTACATAAATGAGATACATACAACTATCGTACAGTGCGTTATTTTGGCCCGTTCACTGATCGTTCGAACCACGGGCATGCACGGACGTGCCCAGAATTATTGTACGGATCTTTCAAAGCATAGATTACAAATATTTTTCTAATGTGTATTATTGCATATTATTTACTATATACTACTACCTATTACTTTGTCTATTCGTAGGTATACCTGCATGCAGGTATACCTACGAATAGACACTTCCAGTTAATATTATAATATCTTCTTACTCTCCCTCATCTCTTTCTCCTTATTCCTTCCTTTTTTTTTTTACTATAATAAAATCCAACGTCTGCTTTCTGTCTGAGTGGCTGAGTGTCTGTCTGTCCACTTATAACTCGAGAACCACTGAACCGATTTTAATAAAACAAAATTCTACGGATAGCTTGATTCTTCCCATCAACTATAGGCTACTTAATATCACGTTAAATAGCTTATGAGGTTAGCAGTGAAGTGAAATATGAGAGCGGGCGGAGCCGCGGGCACAGCTTGTAATATATATTTTAGAAAGAATCAAATTAACCTCTGATTATCCTATATTTATTTACATTCTATTTATAACATTTTCCGGTTCTGAAAATATGTCCTGTTGTATTTTTATTGTATTTTAAATATATACTCAGAATTTTTTTCCCCTAAATTGACCGCATATGACCATGTGTCCAAAGAGATACAAACTCTTTGCATGTATCCTCACTTACATGACACTGGCCAAAATGTCTTAAAAAGACAATTGCCATAAAAAAAAGACCAATCAATTTAGTAATCTGTGGACCGAACCAACCAACATACATTATTTTATTTATCTGTGCAACCAACAGCTGGGACTATCGCCAAAAAAAGGCCAGAGAAAAGATGGATTACAGTGGTGGTGTGGACATGATCTTCCGCAGTGCATGCATCACGCAGTGGGAGCGGCTCGTCCAGGCACATACCATGTTGGAGCATAATCATTGCAAGTTAGATTACATTCATGTTTTTCAATCAAAGTAATAAAAAAAACCCCACCCTTAAAAAGTCAAAAATAATTTCCGATTACTTATAGGAGTCGGGAGACCGCTAAGTAAATACCCGCTCAGCTCTGAGTTTTTATATTTTACTTACTTGGCGGTCGGGTAGGTTAATTTTTGAAATAAAATGCTCATCCAAGTCGCTCTAACCGTGAGACGTAATTTTTTTATTAATTCATAATTACTTTATTCCTTGATTACAAACATAGATAAGAACCATCCCGATTAAACCAGCTTTTAATGAAAAAAAACCCATCCAAATCGGTCCATCCGTTTGGGAGCTACGATCCCACAGACAGACACACCCGTATACACACATACATACACCCACGTTAAACTTATGACACTCCTCTTTTTGTATCGGGGGTTAAAAATCCTAAAAAAGATGGTTGACGTTTTAGTGACAGAGCCACTGAGCTGACCCAGTGATGTGAAAATGTAGATTTTTAAATTTTATAGACTTCTTACGTAGCGGTTGCAACCTTTGCTCAATACAATTCAATTTATTGGATTTTATGTTTTTATTGTAGACATATTATTGGCTGAGGATAAGAAACTTGGGGCATTATTATTAGTAGTTAAATTGCTGGTACATCTATCTCGTATTTTAGGATATTTTAGGAGAATATTCGTGATAGAATTTGTTTGCCGGAGATCAATACTTTTCGCTTTGCTAAACGGTATGTGATCGGTATTGTGATGTAATTCGCCAGTGCTCCTCCAGCACAACACCGATTACTCTGCTTATTCCGTTTGTCGGCAATAGTATACAGCGTGATATTAGACACTTATTGATGCCCAATTTCATCTACAGCAGCAATGCGAAGTGCGAAATATTAAAATCAAGTTTTTCGCATACAGATCGAGAACAGAAGAGTTGTCGGATATGTTTCATTCGAAAAAGAAGTTCCAGACGGGGAGCGAATACGATGGCAGCTGGAACCTGCTCGGGATGAACGGGAGGGGACGTTACACTTTACCAAACGGTTACTTTCAAATTGTTTTATCCTTACCTATAATAAAATCCAACGTCTGCTTTCTGTCTGAGTGTCTGAGTGTATGTCTGTCTGTCCGCTTATAACTCGAGAACCACTGATCCGATGTTAATAAAAAAAAAAATCTACGGATAGCTTGATTCTTCCCATCAACTATAGGCTACTTACTATCACGCTAAATGGCTTATGAGGTTAGCAGTGAAGTGAAATATGAGAGCGGGCGGAGCCGCGGGCACAGCTTGTTGTTTAAACAGGGTGTTTCAGGATAGGCTTCAGAAACTTCAGGCATAGAAAGTACTCAATAGTAGAAGAAAAAAATCCTTGACACCCAAATCGAAATTGCGTATTATTTTTTTCATACAAAAATTTTTAATTGTTATAAAAACTCGATGGACAGTGAGATTTGGCAACAGTGCTGCTATAGGTCTAGTCTAGTAGGGAGTGCAATGCAATGACCTAGTCCAGTCCCCTTTTTCTTTTGATGTACCGTGTGGGGTCGGTACTTTAAAAGAATAGTCCCACTGCATCTCTCCCCGTGTATGTCGTAAAAGGCGACTAAGGGATATGACTCCCTTCTTATATCACTAGGTGGTAGGGTTTAACCCGCCCGGGTTGGTACCACCGCACTGAATGAAAGGTCGGTCGAAACGGCTATGTAAATAGTTTGTGTTTTCCGTCCAGTTCAGTGTAGCCGGCACGACCGAGGGGAGGCACTGACGTGGCACCAAGTTCACCCGGTGTTATGGGCTGACATCATGGATGTTGTAGGTGATGTAAGCCAACCGTGTCAGTTTCCATAAAAAAAAAAAAAATCAAAGTCATTCAAATTTAAGTGTTTGGAATTTACCTACATGCAGTTCAATTCTACTAGTTAAGTTAGTCATTTTATTCTTATTGAATAAAGGCGGGCGTTAACAGTCCACCAAATCTCGATGAAATGATTTTCATCAAAACGTACTATAAAATGACCGAATATAGGAAAAAGTTGCAGAGCTTTTCGTCCTCAAATATAGACCCCTTTCGAACCCTGAAGTTACGAGACCCTATCCTGAAACAACCTGTATATGAATCATTGACTTATATTATAGGCTTTTGCAGGCGACTTCGCTTTGCGTGACTTTTTGCTCACAGCCCAGGCCGCCGAGGACGTTTTTTATATAGTAAGCGCGATATGTGACGCCGAGCCACCCATAAGGTGTCTAGCGACACCCATGGACATTCGGTCGCATGCGGGGGCTGCGAACGCAGCCGCGAGTTGGGTTGAGTTTACACATTACAATTTGTATACCCCGGCGACAGGTTTTTTTTTATAGAAACTGACACGGTTGACTATATCACCTACAACCTCCGTGATGTCAGCCCATAACACCTTAGTGAACTAGGTGCCATGCCAGTGCTTCCCTTCGATCGTGCCGGCTACGGCTAGCCGTTTCGACCGACGTTTCATTCAGTGCGGTTGTACCAACGCGGGCGGGTTGAACCCTACCACCGAGTAGGGTAGGAAGGGAAGGGACCTACAGTTTTACGTGGAATCCGAACCACGGTCAGCCTCCAACGATCGTGCGGTCACCCATCCAAGTACTGAACGCGCCCAGCGTTGCTTAACAATCAATAGCAATTAGGTGTGGTGTACGATGGTGAGATGAACGACGGTGAGTTCCACGGGCGCGGCGAGCTGCAGTACCAGGACGGCACGGTGCTCCGCGGCCGCTGGGGGCGCGGCGAGCTCCTGGAGAGGACGCTCGTCTTCGCTGACGGCTGCGAGTATGCCGAGAAAGACTGCACGTACTGCACTATGCCAGATAGAAGGTAAACTTGTGGATTAACTTACGCTTCCCACTCCACTCCTGTGTAATGTTTGTAAATAAGTTGGTGCGTTGGTGTAAAATGTTTATAATTTGGTGCTTTGGCGTAAAATTTTTATAAGTTAAGTTCGTGCGTTGGTGTAAAATTGTTATAACAATTGAATTGAATTGAAATTGGCTGGTCGGAGCATGCGCTTTGGCCCCTCCGACTCAGCCATCCATAACGGATTATATAAAAAAAAAAAAATATGCTTATAATATTATTTGTGTCTTAAAATCAGCGTCCCTCTCACTGGCTCCCGGACTCGGTGGTGAGAGACAAAGGCTGTGTCAGGTCCAATTTGTCTTGTCTTATCGTGTTTTTATTGTATCTATTGTGTTGGTTTTTATAGGACAAGATAAATAAATAAATTTCATTTCATTTTTATAAGATAGGTTGGTGCGTTGGTGTAAAATGTTTATAAGTTGGTGCGTTGGCGTAAAATTTTTATAAGTTAAGTTCGTGCGTTGGTGTAAAATTGTTATAACATAATTTGGTGCTTTTGTTTAAAACGTTTATAAGTTGGTGCATTGGCGTAACATTTGTATAAGATAAGTTGGTGCGTTGGCGTAAATTTTTTTTATATTAGTTGGTGCGTTGGTGTAAAATCTTTATAAGATAAGTTGGTGCGTTGGTGTAAAATGTGTATTAGACATGAAGGATAATAAAAAGTAAATATTATGTAAAATTAATATAAAAAAAAATGTGTAAATAAATGGATAAAATAGTAAAAAAAAATTTTATGGGAAACACGACATAGTATGGCGCCCGCCAGACTAACGCAGAGGTGTAGTCCAACGGCGGCGCCTACGGGCATTCGGATTTATTTACGGGAGGCTGCGAATACCATGTCGGCCGGTTAGGTGCACTTTCACATTATGTTTGAAGGACCCCAGACTGTACTATCTATCTAACAAACTTGAAGCGAGCGAAGCCGCAGCAGCAATCAAATTGTTTATTGAATGGCTTAACAGAATCTAATCACACTGTCTATTGTATTGGCTTTCGGTAGGTTTACAATAGAGAGAAACAAAGGTCTTGAGCCGGCGGGGCGCTCGTACCGGACGGCGGAGCAGCCTACACCGCTGCTGCCTCCGGGCTGCTACGACACTGTAGACGGCTGTTACAATCCTGGCGTTGCGATGGTCATGGAGCATGATAACCCGGAGGAGATATTGCGGTTGGTGATTAATTTTTTCTGCATATACACAGGGTGTTTCAGGATAGGTTTAAGAAACTTCAGAAATAGAATGTACTCATTATTAGAAAAAAAAAATATTTTTATCACTCAAATCGAAATTCCGTACTTTTTTTCATACAAAAATTTAAAATTGTATGGACTCGATGGACAGTGAGTACGGAGAGATTTGTCTAGGTCTAGTGAGTGCAATGACCTAGTCCAGTCCCCTTTTTATTCTTTTGATGTCATTCAAATTTAAGAATTTACCTACATGCAGTTAAATTCTACTATTTAAGCATGTAAGTTAGTCATTTTATTTTTATTTAATAAAGGCGAACGCTAACCATCCACCAAATCTCGATAAAACGATTTTCACCAAAAAGTAATATAAAATGACCAAATCTGGGAAAAAGTTTCAGAGCTTTTCGTTTTCAATATGGAACCCTTTCGAACCCTGAAGTTACGAAATCCTATCCTGAAACACCCTGTAACCTCAGTTGTGTTCTCCTCTAGTCCAGTATAGCAAGCAATCCAGGGAAGTCTCCGGTATAGCACCTACCTTCTCGGAGGTGATATTGGCTGGCCGGAGCGTGCGCTTTGGCCCCTCCGACTCAGCCACCCATACAGAATTACATAAATATATATAAATAAATATACATAAATTATCATAATATTATGCCTCAAAATTGAAGTGGAAAGACTGTGGAGCACAACGTGCAAAATTATTCCTATTGTTATTGGTACCACAGGTATTATTTCAAAAACTAAACAGGACAAATTCAAGCGTAGTGTACTACCATACGAATGATGAATAAAGAATAAAGAATAAAGAATAAAGAATAAAAACTGCACAAAAATATATAGATATTTTAAAGGCCGATATAAAGATGGAAATTTTACAGAAGCAGGCGGCTATACATACCACAAAAATTATGTCGAAATTTATGAGTGGATATTTGGAAGAATTAAATCAAACAGAAAATCAATAGACCAGAGCTCCAAAATACTTATGTATAACATCTTAATGTACACATTGTTCTTTTTCCTGGGAGGACCCTGGGCGGGAACAAGTCGGACTGTTGGCACTAAGGTGCCGGAAACTCCAAAAATTGGATGAAGAAAGTTAATAAAACTGCAGAGAAACATATAAAAAATTTAGACGCTGGTATAAAATTAGAAATACTCCAACAACAGGCTGCAATTGAAACTACAAAAATAATGACGTTTCTAACTGGAATTTTACCACCTGACAGTGATGATCAATAGATAATAATATATAATATAACTCAAGATTGATCGGTGGGCCCGTCTTCTATCTTGGGTGGCACTCGAGCGAGGACGGGTGGCAGACCGGCGAGTACAAATGGTGTATCGCCGACGACTCCGAAAAATGCGGAAGGATAAAGTTATATGTATAATTTATTTATACCAACGATAAAATATAAATTAGGGCAATCAATACTTCTCTGATCTGTGGGCCAATCTCTTCTGAAAACCGATAAACTATGGAACGTTCTCGCGCATTTGCAAAATTAAAATTTCTTCCTCTCAACCTTCACATTTTTCATTCCGCCATTCACATTTTTTTTTGTCCGGAAACTAACACAGTTCGGTTCATCATACGGGCACACCCGTCATGTCAGCCTATGACACAGCTAGGCGAACTAGGTACCCTGTCGTGCTTCCTTTTGGTAGCGCCGGCTACGCTGAACTGGATTACGCTGATCTCAACTTAAGTGTAGCCACCTCCGAGTAAGGTACGAAGGGAAGAGACGTACAGTCGTACACAGTGTTACATGGAATCCGAACCACGGTCGGCCCCCACAATCGAACGGTCGCCCATTCAAGTTCTGACCGCACCCAGGTGTGCTTAAGATCAGGAACGGCAGTCTATCGATCGCACCACCGAGCTTCCGATGCTCACAATGATGAGGAAATCTGCCCATATTATTACAGTGTCGTGGACACGCCTCCTTCGAATATCTACTCTCCTTCCAAAATCTTTGCTCATTAGTCATTATTGATTTCTTCGCGCTTTCTACTCGTTGATGGACCAACGAGACGAATGTATTATAAATCGGTATTTTTCGAAAATCAAAAAAACTTATGTCCATTTTGCGCGTAATAATAAAAACATTATTCGGTCATTGTTTAGTTGGCAAAGTCTTGTAGAGGCAATAGTGTCGACTATAACAAGATATTCACTATTCTTTCAAGCGCCGAGTCATGCCGAAATACATTTGAATACAGCCTCGTGCTGTGAACGTAGGTACTTAGTGTCCATCACGTTTATCGAACAAAAAAAAATAAAAACAGCTTCGTCTCAATGCGAGATAATTTCACTGCCAATGATCTCCTTATAGAGCTTTCGATTTCTTTTGAATACCCACCCGGGTTCGTGCACTGCCTTTTGGATGTCCGCACTTCGACAAAAAGCAAACCGGCCGAGTGCGAGTGAGCTCGTAAAGAGAACCCTCTCTCATTACTCAACCCAACCTTAATATATTTTCATTACACAGAGTTTCTTTCGGAATATTATACCAACTAAGCATTGATCATGTCATGATGCGTTATACAGTGGCGTTTGATACCCCTCCACAATTATCCTCATTCGTCATAATCTAATCCACCCCCCCCCCCCCCCTCCTCCCCCTCTCGCAAAACTGACGTAATTTCTATTAACTATCTATGTGACAGGTTTTTCATCCTAGCAGAAGAGCAAAGGCTGTGTAATAATGACGTAATGTATGGATATCCTATGTAAATCCTTTTCAACGATATGCGAGAATCCAAATTAATTTTTTTATCTTCATTTGATTGACCTATTGGAAGGATTTTGTTAGATCACCTCAAATCTGCAGAACGTAACACTATGTCAAAATTTCGAATTTAAATTGCCTACTATATCCGTAAAAAAATTGTCATTCTGTGTGAAGCCGCGTCTCCTGCGCATGTTTTTTCGAAACCATACACAAAAAACATGAAACAAAAACATTATTTCTCTACGGTTTTCATACAAATGTGTATGGCCACGCCCCAATGTTTCGATGTTGCGTTCGAAGAAAAAATATGTTTTTTATTTGACAAAGAAACATTAAATTAAACAGAAATGGACCAACGACGAATGTTTCGATGTTTATGTGTAATGTTTCGAAAAAAAACATTCGCAGGAGACCCGGCTTTAGGCAAACATACAGATGGACAGATAGACGGACAACGTGTAAGGGTTCCTCGGTGTAATTTTCGGTAACAGAAAGAGCGTTCGAAAAGCGGGCCATTGTCTGCGACTCATTGTTCTGAAGTGTCGATTATATGAGGTCAAGATGGACGCTAATTCGTTTTTACCAATTAAATACGTTGATGATTGAGCGTCGGCGTTTTTGCAAACCGTCCGCTGCGAGGACTGATTCTGGTTTCCTCTGCATGGAGTGTCCGCAAAGCATACCCGCAGCATTTTTCGCTTTCTCGCACTTAATTAATTCTTCCCGTGTAGCAATTTTGACGGCAGGCTGGTGGCGCGCCCATCAGAGAGTTTTCCCCGCACCGGAGGTGCTCACATTTTTTTTTTTTGTGTAATCCTGTATGGGTGGCTGTGTCGGAGGGGCCAAAGCACATGCTCCGACCAGCCAATATCACCTCCGAGAAGGTAGGTGCCATACCGGAGACTTCCCTGGATTGCTGCCTATACTGGACTAGAGGAGAGTCAGCCTCGATAGCTCAGTGGTGCAGACAGTCAACTGTCGCTATTGATTGTTAAGCAACGCTGGGTGCGGTCAGTAATTGGATGGGTGACCGCTGACCGTTGCAGGCTGACCGAGGTTCGGATTCCTTGTAAAACTGTAGGTCCCTTCCCTCCTAATCTTACTTGGTGGTAGGGTTTAACCCGCCCGGGTTGGTACCACCGCACTGAATGAAACGTCGGTCGAAACGGCTATGTAAATAGTTTGTGTTTTCCGACCAGTTCAGTGTAGCCGGCACGATCAAAGGGGGAAGCACTGACATGACACCTAACTCACCTGGTGTTATGGGCTAACATCACGGACGTTGTAGGTGATGTAGCCAACCGTGTCAGTTACCATAAAAAAAAAAGGAGAACACAACCGAAGCTGCTATGCGGCCATCGTACTGTTGTACCAACCCAGCCGGCTACAATTTGAGCCTACAACTAATCATTGAATAAAACAGGTCAAATGGATACATCCTTTAACACTGGTGGAACCGTGAGCACGTGAGTGCAATTTCAGTGTAGTGAACTCGCGACGCGACACAACTTAACCATCTTTAAACCTACCGAAGTACGGCACAGGAACCTAACACATAAATAGAACCGTTCGGTCCACGCGAGGCACCATTCAACCATATTTATTTATTTTATTTATTTATTTATTTTAAACACTGACAGCTGACAGCTGGTGCGTGTATTCAGTTTATTAATTTACGAGTGCACTTGTATTGTTTTTAAGTATTTTTGTTTGTTTGTTTTTTGTTTTGTTTTTTTTTGTCTAATTGGTTTTTTAAAGAATTAACCGAGGGGGCGCTAACGGTGTCCTCAGATAATTTGTTCCAGGCCATTACGGCCCGGTGCGTCAGAAAATGATTCCTGGGGTTGGTTCTATGTGTGGGCCATTTTAGTTTTAATGAGTGACCGCGAAGACACAAGGATTTACACCAAAAATACGCTGGTCGGGCACCAAAACACAAATATTACACTTTCGGTCCTAGCTGGGCACCTAGGTCTGGTTTCTCAACTGTTTTTTGCCGAGAAATTGCAACTTGGAGAACTATGTTACACGACCGAAGGGAAGCACTGACATGGCACCTAGTTCACCAAGGGTGTTATGGGCTGACATCACGGATGTAGTAGGTGATGTAGTCAACCGTGTCAGTTACCATAAAAAAAATATTGGTGTCACGTCAGTGCTTTCCTTCGGTCGTGCCGGCTACACTGAACTGGACGGATAACACGAACTATTTACATAGCGTTTTCAAAGGACTTTTCATTCAAAATCGAGAGGACTATCGTGCGAGTAAGCTTATGCGTGTGATGTCAGTGTCGGTAGCTCAGTGGTGCGGTCGGTCGACTGTTGTTAAGCATACCTGAGCGCAGTCAGTACTTGGATGGCTGGCGGCTCGACCGTTGGAGGCTGACCGTGATTCGGATTCTACGTAAAACTGTAGGTTTTTTTTTTTTTTTATGGAAACTGACCCGGTTGGCTACATCACCTACAACGTCCGTGATGTCAGCCCATAACACCGGGTGAACTAGGTGCCATGTCAGTGCTTCCCCCTTTGATCGTGCCGGCTACACTGAACTGGTCGGAAAACACAAACTGTTTACATAGCCGTTTTGACCGACGTTTCATTCAGTGCGGTGGTACCAACCCGGGCGGGTTAAACCCTACCACCAAGTAAGATTAGGAGGGAAGGGACCTACAGTTTTACGAGGAATCCGAACCTCGGTCAGCCTCCAACGGTTAGCGGTCACCCATCCAAGTACTGACCGCACCCAGCGTTGCTTAACATTCAATAGCGACAGTTGACTGTCTGCACCACTGAGCTATCGAGGCTGACAATAGGTCCCTTCCCTTGTTACCTTATACTAGGTGGTAGGGTTTATCCCGCCCGGTTTGTTACCACCGCACTGAATGAAACATCGGTCGAAACGGCTATGTAAATAGTTCGTGCATTTCGTCCAGTTCAGTGTAGCCGACATGAAATGAAGTACTGCATGTCACCTAGAAGCACTGACATGGCACCTATACTTCACCCGGTGTTATGGGCTTACATCACGGATGTTGCAGGTGATGCAGCCACCGTGTCAGTTTCCATAAAACAAAAAATTGTTTTGTTTGATTGATTAGTAGGTAGAGAGCGTTTCAACTAAAAGTTCCCTTCGCCGTTATGTTGGCTCCACTGTCAGTGTCACTGTCAGTGCTTAAATTCGTGTTGCCAGATTGTGATGATTATATTACCTAATAATGTAATCGGTATTTACCGTATAACAAATACGGTGCATACCGATAATTACGGGTAAATCTGTACGCAATAGCAACCCTCAACGCTGTTTTGACAGATAGACAGTGGAGCCAACATAACGGCGAAGGGAACTTTTAGTTGTAACGCTCTCTACCCTATAAATTGATCCGGTAGGAATGTTCAATGCGTCTGTGTATAACGTCACCAGAGCGCCGGGCAAACTTGAACAGAAGTGGATTGTGGAGAACTGCCGGCGCGCGTGGAGCGAGCCGTGCGGCCCGAAACCCCATCTGTACGAGGAGTGGGAGACGCTGGAGCCCTAGCGGCGCGTGCGCAGACTTCCCTCGACCATTCACAAGACGTCGTGTGACAGCTGACACATTGGAAGTGCTTTACCGCATTGTATGACTATGACTGTTAAATTTGTCAAAGAAGAGATATAGCAAAAAGTATTTTTATTCAGATTTAGAAATTAAAAAAAATATGTGTCATACAATATTAAACAGAGATAAATGATTTGAGTTGAGAAATTTTAATAGATGACTCTTCTTTACCGCGTGGGGCCGGAAGGTGCTTAAAAAAAAATAGCCCCACTGCATCTCTCCCCGTGCATGCCATAAAAGGCGACTGAGGGTTAAGGGCGAGATGCCGTGCTATAGGGTGACAGGTTGGCCACCTCTCACCTCGGCACGGTCCTTCCATCGAGTACAGTACGTAAGTTTATAGAAAGAGCACATTCAATATTCTGTGGGTGGGATGGCAGTAGCCGGCTGAATCGAATTGACGCGCGCTGCCGCCGTTGGCGTAATTTGCAGGAAATGAGCGTCGTCGGAAGAAGTTAGTGAAGGCGTCGGCGCCGCGGCGGAGGCGTCGCGTCGCGGCGCCGGATATTGGCGTCCTGCCTCGCTCAAATTGTCTGTGGCGCTTCTGAAGTGATGTTTTAACCTGCGTTGATAATTTCTAATTTAGACTAGAGAAGTAGGTACCTACGTAATTTGCTTTCGAGAATGACGAAACAGGCTTCATGCGCGTGAGTTTTCTATTCTGTGGCGTGAGTTAATGTGATAATTTTTTTTACGCCTTGAGAACCCAATATCTTGAAATAATCATACATACATACATATCACACACGCTGAATCCCGACAATCGGGGTAAGCAGAGCAATCGGTGTTGTGCTGCAAGAACTCTGGTAAATTACAGCACAACACCGACCACCACGTTTCGCAAAGTATTCGAACAAGATTCAATCGATCAAGCAGCAAGTAAGGCACGAATACCCACCTGCTGCATGACTCGGTGGAAGTACCGTGCCAAGGTGAGAGGTGGCGAGCCTGTCGCCCTTTAGCACGGCATCTTGTCCTTATCCCTTAGTCGCCTTTTACGACATGCATGGGGAGAGATGCAGTGGAGCTATTCTTTTTAAGTACCGGCCCCACACGGTACTTATCCTTGACTTATACTTGAAATAATCACTCTATTTTAATATTCTATGTTGCCAGCCTCGGTAGCTCAGTGGTGCGGTTTTCTGGCTGTTGTTATAAGCAACTCTGAGCGCGGCCAGTACTTAGATGGGTGACCCGTGCCGTGACCGCTCGGCCATTGGAGGCTGACCGCAGCAGTTCGGATTCCACGTAAAACTGCAGGTCCTTTCCCTTCCCTCTTACCTTACTATAGGTGGTAGGGTTTATCCCGCCCGGGTTGATACAACCGCACCGAACGAAACGTCGGTCGAAACGGCTATGTAAATAGTTTGTGTTTTCCGTCCAGTTCAGTTTAGCCGGCACGACCGAAGGGAAGCACGGACATGGCACCTAGTTCACCCGGTGTGTATCCATTAAACCAAAAAAAAAACGAAGACAGACAGAAAATGCTTAAACCCTACCACCTAGTAAGGTAAGAAGGGAAGGGACTAGGGACCTACGGTTTCGTGGAATCCGAACCACGGTCAACCTCCAACGTCGAGCGCGAGCGGTCACCCATCCATCCTGTGACCGCGCCCAGGTGTGCTTATGATCCGACCGACAGTCGACCGACCGCACCACTGAGCTACCGAGGCTGACAAACCTTGATGAACTAGGTGCCATGTCGGTGCTTTCCTTCGGTCGTGCCGGCTATACTGAACTGGATGGAAAACGAGAACTATTAACATAGTCGTTCCGATCGACTTTTCATTCAGTGCGGTGGTAGCAACCCAGTCGGCTACAATTTGAGCCTACCACCTAAGTAGTAAGGGGCAAGGGAAGGGACCTACAGTTTTACACCGGGTCCGAACGGTGAAGCAGCAGTTGTAGGTATGCACGTAAATTTTTTCGTCAGAAAAAACTCATCGGTACACGCCGACCGGATTCAAACCTCGTTAAAAAACAATAACCAGGGTTACTATATAAAGAAGATCCGTCGCTACGCGACGCATCTTGTCTATATTAACTAACCCTAACCTAATGTTGAGGCGGTGCATGTCGTTTTTGTTACGTTTCGTTTCGAGCCGAGTGTTTCGTTTCAAGCTTTTTAGGTGGTTATAAAAAAAAATTACCTTAACCTAATTTTAACACCCTAACATTGCAAAAAAAAACAAAACAAAACAAATTTTGACAGAAGGGACACGAACCCATGGTCGAGATCGAAAAAATAAAAACCCTACACTCTTACCACTGAGCCACCAAATTACATAAACGACCAAACGAATATCGGGTTGGGTTGGTTCGTCCGAAAGGAGCCGCATTAGCCGCAGGCGCCGCTAGAGCTGTCAGGTGTCAAACCCTTCACTTTTATCTCTATGTCGCAGTATTATCATAATGTAAAATTATAATTTTACTAGGAAAACAACAACAACCTCTCCAGACTCCAGACCACTCGGCCACCCGCCGCTAAAAGTTGCAATGATGTTTTTCATTTGCCAACCAATTCAAAACGAAATTATTCCAAGCTAACGACGACGTCACGACTATTCAAATGTTGTTGGGGCTCGGTGCTGTTCGCACGGAGACGAGGCGCGGCGAGCTAGGTTAGGTATCAGCGTCTAATACCTGGGTAATACCTAAAGCACTAAATCTTGTTTTTACAAGAAACACATTTAGCAACGGTTTACGAGTGCGGTGGAGTCGCTCGTGACCGCGGCGCTGCGATGGCGCAATCGCCGCATGGCTGTGCATTATTTTTGCGAAAGATAATTGCGACGAAATAGCTCAGGGCTAGAACGATTTTGTGAAAATTGCGAGCCAACAAAGGATTAGGTACTTTGACCCGCGCGCTCCTGTGTGTTTTTTAGGGTTCCGTATCCGGCGTACGGGACCCTATTACTAAGCCTCCGTCGTCTGTCTGTCCGTCCGTCCGTCCGTCTGTCCGATTGCTGTATATCTTGAACCGTAATAGGTAGCCCGTTGAAATTTTCACAGAATATGTGTTATTATGGCCGATATAACAACAAATAATAAAAATAAGAAAAAGTAAAAAAATCACGGGGGTTCCCTTGAAGAAACTAAAAAGTGTATGCGCGCGCGCCATCTACCGAAAAGAGTATGAAGCATTTTATTTAAATAATCATGACATTTAACTAATATGAAGCATTTCATAACACGCCATAGATGGCGTGAGTGGCGCTAACCATGTCATGGCGATAAGGAACCCTCGGTGCGCGAGTTCAACTCGCACTTGGCCGGGTTTTTTTTGTGTTTTTTATGGAAACTGAACACGGTTTGTCACCTACAACATCCGTTATGTCAGCCTGCCAGGGTGCAACCTTGGTGAACTAGGTCCCATGTCAGTACTTCCCTTTGGCCGTACATGCTGCACTGAACCGGGGGTCTACCGGCGCGGCGTTAAGAGGATTCATATGGCAGAACAAAAATTCGAGTCGGCTGCACTGAGCAATCGAGCGCAGTGCGCGCGTTTGTATGGTGAATTTTGTAGTTTTTGTTTGTTTAAAAATGATTAGGATTTGTTTTTTTTTTTAATAATGCTGCATTAATGTCTAGAAAATTAAATTCCCTATACAATGACGTAAATTTTATTCCAAAATAATTATCGAGTATGGAGCTAGGGCTATCGCAACTATCTTCATTCCTAAGGGACGTGAACTTTCGATCGAAAGTTTGTCGATAATTAGGTTATTAGGTCATACAATTTATCGACAAAGTTTCGACCGAACTTTCACATCCCTTCTTCGGAATGCAGACAGTTTCGCACATTTCCCACGCATCATAACTTCCTGGTGGCACTATAATACCTTTATCGACGTGTAGTGTTTCTATAGGAAATGCAAAGGTTTTTATTCGTAGGTACTGTACGAATAAAAATCTTTGCATTTCCTATAGAAACACTGGGCTGGCTGTACGAATCGTACAGCCAGCCCTTCTAACTCGTTCTCGTACGAAAAATTTATAGAAATCGCAATTTGCCATTTATTTTTTGGGGACCAGCCGGCCTTTCTGGAAGTCAACGGACTTAAGCGGTTTGGGGACCGGCCGGAAGCAATAGGTTAAAGAGGTGTTAAAATCATAATTTAGCCTAATTTTTTTATTTTTATTTAGGTATTAACTAACAATCGTTAGTTTTGTGACAAACACCAATTAACACCTTTACTCTGGATAGTCCAGATAAATGCATCGAGAATTTGGTGCCCTGTTTAAGACGAGACCGAAGTTAATTTTCTCCATACAAAATCGTCTTTCGGCATTTATATCTTTTACCCCACTAAACCGTATCCGATTTTTACAATTCTTTTTTTGTTGTAACAAGGATAGTCAAATCTAAGTTCCTGTATTTTTATTTTTTGAATATCTAAACTCAATAAAGCTTAATAAACTTCATCACATCAAAAAATAAACAATTAAATTTTTTTCGGACGAAATACAAATTTTTAGCTCCGGTCTTGTAGGTATATTGTATTGTATGTATCTAAACAAAAATATGACAGGATCGTAGATTGGACAAGAAAACAAAATTTTAAAATCTGATAAGGTTTAGGGGGCTAGCAAAGATAAATGCCGACAGACGATTTTGTATGGAGAAAGTAGTCAGCCTCGATAGCTCAGTGGTGCAGACAGTCAACTGTCGCTATTGAATGTTAAGCAACGCTGGGTGCGGTCAGTACTTGGATGGGTGACCGCTGACCGTTGGAGGCTGACCGAGGTTCGGATTCCTCGTAAAACTGTAGGTCCCTTCCCTCCTAATCTTACTTGGTGGTAGGGTTTAACCCGCCCGGGTTGGTACCACCGCACTGAATGAAACGTCGGTTGAAACGGCTATGTAAATAGTTTGTGTTTTCCGACCAGTTCAGTGTAGCCGGCACGATCAAAGGGGGAAGCGCTGACATGGCACCTAGTTCACCCGGTGTTATGGGCTGACACCACGGACGTTGTAGGTGATGTAGCCAACCGTGTCAGTTTCCATAAAAAAAAAAAAAAAAAGTAACTTCCGTCTCGTCTTAACAGGATCTTACTCAATTCGATCGTACATAAGCCATAGCTTATATATTTTATTCATTCATCATAATTTCATATCTTTATATTCAACGTATCTTCGCAGCACTCGTCGCGGAGAACCTGAGCATCCTTTTCTTGTTGACATTGGGCATTTGAGAACCCATCGGTTCTCTAAATAGTTTCCTTGTCGCACCGCTGGTGCGTGGAACTGTCTTCCGGCGAGTGTTTCCCGAATCTTTTAACCTGTCTGTACCCTTATCACGAGATTTAACCTACACCGCGTACTACGCTACGCCGCCGTATTCTCCGTCATTTTGTATGGAGAAACGAAGTTCGCAAATCTATCACTAGAGGCGCTGCTCCGTTTCTCCATACAAAATTATGGGGAGAAGACGGCGTAGCGTAGTAGTAGTTTAGAGGTTAGATCTCGTGATAAGGGTACTGGACTGGTGTCTTCAAACGTCGTATCAACAGGCCAGACAGCGACAAATGAGTGTGGTTTCGCAAGGAAAGGCGATTGTGACTCTTTCGACTGCACTATTGGTCTCTCGGAACAGTTGCTTTACATAAAAGGAGGGGCCCTGTTCTCCTAGGTTTCTAAAGCTAAAATTCGACTTTCATAGGGTTAGTAAGCCGTAGATTACAGGAAAACTGCTGGTTTTTTCGAAACAGTAATATTTTTGAGGGAAAAACAAATTTTTTTTTAGTACAGAACCATAATTTGTGCAAGCCTGACCCGCTTTTTTTTTATTTGTCGAATATAACTATTTTATATTTTCATGTGCCGGAATTTTTACTGACCCATCTGCCAAACCTAACTGGGATGGACGCCGGGCGCTGAATGCTGGGGTGGGTCGTTGGGTCGCAGGTAGGAAATCAAAAGAAAACAACAAAGTAAATGAGCAGTGCTTCCGTGTGGTAACTTTAATGATAATTCATGTGGAGCTCGGTGAGGTGACTGTTAAATTCACAAATAGCTACAGGTCACACTTGAGGAGCAACGCAACAAAATCACACATATCCACTTTTTCCGTAAGTGTTTTTTTATCGATTCGACATCTTTAGTCTGAAACCTACCGAATAGCAGTTTTATAGTGTTCAAAATCACACTAATCGCTCCTGTATAATCGCTAGAAATCCAAGGTTTGCATCAGAATCACACATATCCTGGTACAAAGTCGTATTTTGATGTCAAACTCTAAACTTGCGATCATAATCACACAAATGAAATAGAATAATCATTGGATTGGAAAAATTTGCACCAAAATCACACATTATTAGTTATTTGGCTCTCCTGTAAAAAAAGTTTATGTGGACATGTGCGATTTTGTTCCGTTGCTCCTCACTTAAAATCTCAAATATTCAATTAGAATAGAATGTAGAGTAGCTAACTAGAGAAATTGAATTAATTTATCTATTACCCCTTTTGCCTTTCTTTTGAGCGTGCGGGGCCGAGGGCAGAGCTATCGAGTGTCCCGTCTTCTTGAGGTGATCGAACAGCTTGTTCTTAGAGGTGAAATCGCCGCGGCAAACCGCGCATTGGAGATTCGTTTCCGTCGCCAGCTCCTCCGGCTCCGTCCGCCCCTTGGCTGGCTTCTTCTCCGGCTTCTTGGGCTTGTTGGATCGAGGCGTCTTGACGGTGGCCTTGTCTGCCTTGTGGGGCTCGTGTGGTGCGGCGGCGGCGGGGGAGGGGGCGGGGGGAAGCTCGTCGATGTTCTCGGTGGAAGTGTGCGAGAGGTACGGTGTGTCCTTCTTGGCCTGTTTGCATTAGGTTTTTTTTAAACAATTTACATACCATATCGTAACCTAAAAACAGTCAGTCCGTCAAGTCATTTAAGACGAGACGGAAGTTAACTTTCTCCATACAAAATCGTCTTTCGGCATTTTGTTCTAGCCCCCTAAAGCTTATCCGATGTATTTTTATTTTATTTTTTTTTTATTGAAACTGACACGGTTGGCTACCTCACCTACAACATCCGTGATGTCAGCCCATAACACCGGGTGAACTAGGCGCCATGTCAGTGCTTCCCTTCGGTCGTGCCGGCTACACTGAACTGGACGGAAAACACAAACTATTTACATAGCCGTTTCGACCGACCTTTCATTCAGTGCGGTGGTACCAACCCGGGCGGGTTAAACCCTACCACCTAGTTATATAAGAAGGGAGTCACATCCCTTAGTCGCCTTTTACGACATGCACGGGGAGAGATGCAGTGGGGCTATTCTTTTAAAGTACCGGCCCCACACGGTACAAACATTTTTTTCTTTTTTTCTTGTCTCAAGGACAGTCCATTCTACGTTCTTGTCATATTTTTTTTGTTTAGATGAAATATACAAAATGGGAGCAAATTTTTTTTATTTTGACTGAAAAAAATTTAATTTTTAATTTTTTGATGTCTGCAGTTCATTAAGCTTTATTGAGTCATCACTTTAGATATTTAAAAAATAAAAAGACAGGACCGTAGAATCGACTGTCCTTATTACAACATAAAAAAATAATAGTAAAAATCGGATAAGGTTTAGGGGTCGGGAAAAAAAAGCCCCGAACGAAAAATTTTCATGTAATTTGTAGGTATATTAGCTGAGAGCGTGCAGCTGTCCCTCTTGCTCTGGCGGGGAGTGCGCATGACGAACAGAGACAGCGATACTTTTTTCAATACATGTTTTTTGTTTTTTGAGCGGCGGGTGGCCGAGTGGTTTGGGCATCGGCTTCTCATGCGAGAGGTCCGCGGTTGGAATCCCGTCGGCGTGTACCAATGAGTTTTTTCTGACGAAAAAATTTATGTGCATACCTACACCTGCTGCTTCACCGTTCGGAACCGGTGTAAAACTGTAGGTCCCTTCCCTTGCCCCTTACTAGGTGGTAGGCTCAAATTGTAGCCGACTGGGTTGGTACCACCGTACTGGATGTAAGATGGCCGCATAGCAACCTCGGTTGTGTTCTCCTCTAGTCCAGTATAGCCAGCAATCCAGGGAAGTCTCCGGTATGGCACCTACCTTCTCGGAGGTGATATTGGCTGGTCGGAGCATGCACTTCGGCCCCTCCAACTCAGCTACCCATACCGGATTACATAAAAAAAAAAAAAAAAAAATGTTTTCATGAGACTGACTTCTGTCTGGTCTTAATTACTTATTGTTAAATCAAAAAATGTGACAACGCATTAGGCTATAATAACAATAATAACGTGATTGTAAGAGTCGGGAAGGGTCGCCCTAGACGTAGGTACCTGGACAAGATCGGGCATGTGCTCAAAAAGGGTCAAGTGCTTATTCTCGTAACCAACGAGCATGCATGAATAACATTATGGGAGTGGAAGAGGCGGCAGAGGTGTGTCAGGATCGTGGCGCGTGGAGATCCGTTGTCTCTGCCCACCCCACCGGGAAACAGGCGTGATGCTATGTATGTATTCAATAGAAACAAAGACTGTCGGCTAGCTACCTGTATGTGGTTCTTGACTCACCACATGAGGGTTGTTGACGCACCTTGGTATGTCACCAATAACCAGTTTTTTTTTTGTTTTTTTTTTATGTGATCCGGTATGGGTGGCTGTGTCGGAGTGGCCAAAGCACATGCTCTGACTAGCCAATATCACCTCCGAGAAGGTAGGTGCCATACCGGAGACTTCCCTGGATTGCTGGCTATACTGGACTAGAGGAGAGCACAACCGAGGCTGCTATGCGGCCATCTTGCATCCAGTACGGTGGTACCAACCCAGTCGGCTACAATTTGAGCCTACCACCTAGTAAGGGGCAAGGGAAGGGACCTACAGCTGCATCGGGACCTTGAGATTCCAACGGTAAAGAAGGAAGCGAAAGCCAGAACTGAGGCATACAAAAA
The DNA here is from genome assembly GCA_946902875.1 of Nematopogon swammerdamellus. Lineage (NCBI taxonomy): Eukaryota > Metazoa > Arthropoda > Insecta > Lepidoptera > Adelidae > Nematopogon > Nematopogon swammerdamellus. Next base: position 20,948,468 of record OX336345.1, read on the forward strand.
AAGAGTCGAAAGGCACCCAAACAAGCTGGCAACCGAGTTGATGGCTCCTAGGAAAGTTTTCAACAGATTGAAAAGAAGAGCACCTCAAGATCTCATCACAGAGTGAAATGACTGAGAATAAAGTATATGGAACTGTCAATGGACACTTACCATACAAGACCTATTTCAAATGCACAACTACTGATGAACACACACAGACTCACTGGCTCACAGATTGCAGTATATAAGGTATTTTTTCTTTTTAACTGACGATGCGTAAAGGGCGTGTTCTGTATCGGAAATAGATCATATTAAAATTATAAAAAAGGGGGTAATATTTTTATATTTTATTTTTATGATGTATTTTATAATAAAAAAATACTAACAAACTCTCCTAAATACATTTAACACGTTTTGTTAAGAAACTATGTTTCTATTTCTAACAATTATTATCTCGGTAATTATTAGAAATAGAAACCTAGTTTCTAAGCAAAAGGTGTTAAATGTATTTATAAGAGTCTGTAAGTATTTTTTTTATTATAAAATAAATTATAAAAATAAAATATAAAAATATTACCCCCCTTTTTTTATAATTTTAATATGATCTATTTCTGACACAGAACACCCCCTTTACGCATCGTCAGTTAAAAAAAAAGACCTATATAAAAAAAAATTATGAATTCAATAGAAACGAAGACTGCCTGCTAGCTACCTGTATGTGGTTCTTGAGTGCGGTGAATTTCTTGGCGCGGCGGGAGCGCGCGGGCGCGTCCAGCTCTGTGAAGCTCATCTCGTCGTGGCTCTCGTTGCCCTCGCTCTCGGGCTGCGGCAGCGCTGGCTTCCTCCTGTTGCGCCTCTTCTTCTCGCTCCTCGTCAGCACCTGCACGCGCACACGCACCGGCGTCAACACATGCACGCACCGGTGTCAACACATGCACGCACTATTGTCAACACCTGCACATACCATTGTCAACACCTGCACACACGCCAGTGTCGACATCTGCACACACCAGTGCCAACACTTTCAGAAAAACTAATTGGTAAACGCCGACCAAATTCGAACCTCGGACCTCTCGCAAGAGAAGTCGACGCCCAGACTACCAGGCCACCCGCCTCAAGGTTTTTAAGGTTGACCATTACCCGATGCCATATTAAAAAAGAGAAAGGCGGAGAATATAAAATAAAAACGGACTATCTCTCACCTCCAAATGTCCCGAATCATCGGATAGTGTCTCCTTTTCTTCCAGTTCCTCCGGGTCCTCTTCCTCTGGCACCCTTTCCTCTGGCTTCCCTCCCTCTGGCTTCTCTTCCTCTGGCTTCTCTTCCCCTGGCTTCTTTTCCTCTGGTCCCCCTCCCGCCGTAACTCGCTCCTCTGGCCTCCCATTCACCTCCGGAGAGCCCTCGCTCTCCTCATCGGAGGTATTGAGTCGGTCGTCGAGCGTGAGGCTGGCTACGTTCTCGCGATGCTTCTTGCTGTTCTCGTGGTTGCCGAAGGACTTGGCGTTCTTGAACAGCTTGTTGCAGGCGGAGCAGTAGAGGCCCTTGATGTTGGAGCGCACCTTCGACGGCTTGCCCGTAGCCTTGGACGCCTCGCTCACCTGCACATGCATTAATTATTATTAATATTTTATATCCTTTATTTCACTTTTTTTTTTTATTTTATATTAATTTTATATAGTTACATTATACCATTGATTTTATAGGGGAGCGTCTTTAGAAAATTTCAATGGGTCCCGACTGTTAAAGTCGCTATGTTCCGCATTAGAGTTTATTATTTGTTTTATTATAATGTGTGTATCGATCATGAAACTATTTCAATGGTGTAGTTATTCAATATTACTTAACAAAGTTCTAGACTACTGGACTTGTTTTTTTCTTTTCAGTTTTCATTTAAAGTTATTTTTTTACGCAGTCGGGTTTTTTTATTTTTTAAATAAATTTTTTTTATTTTACTCTTTTTAGTTGGGATTAGAAGACCGTAAATTTCGTAATCTTGTCATTTCATTGAGAGAATTAATATCGTGGGGATTATTAAGCAGCTTGCGGTGGTCTAAACTACTGATTATTTTATTGATTATTATTAATGATTGTCACGTGGTATCGAGATACGATTTTTTTCTTTATTTTTGAAAATTACCAAAATCTCAGCTTTAAACCCTTGTAACGTTTTCGTTTATTGTATCAGCACGAAATAAAATTTATTGGATTTTACAATGTATCCTTCTTCGAGAAAAAATATCATTTGATGAAGTTAATACAACAAAGTGGACTTATGACCTCCGAAAGTCCTGATAACGAGCAATGACAGAATCTTAATTTACTAATTCATTTAAAAAAAGACTCACAGAAATTGAGCGCTTCATTTTCTTTTAAAAAGTTCGCTAGCTTACGCCCTTTCCAACGGTATACCAAATGTCATACAAATAATTCACTATGTGGTCAAAATTAGGGACATAGACCAGAATAGAACGAAGATGCGGGCACTTTGTAACAGGTCCACTTACTTATCGGTGGTCGCTTCCCGTACGAGAGCGTTTTCCGGAGCATTTTCAAATTTAGAACATGTACCGGTCGCGCGGGCACCTTGTTCAATTCTCCATTATTAATGTTTAGACTCTTGCAAATTATTTCTAATTTTGGCCGCATAGTGAATGATTTGTATAACATGTGGTATACCTTTGGAAACGGCGTAAACTAGGAAACTTTTTAAAAGAAAACGACGCTCTCAATTGGTGTTGTTTTTTTAGATGAATTAAGAAATCAAGATTCTGTCACATTTTTACTCGTTCTCGGGACTTTGGTAGGTCAAAAGTTCTTTTCATGGTATTAACTTCATCAAATATTTTTTTCTAAAACAAGGATACATCGTAAAATTCAATAAATTTTATTTCGTGTTGATACAATCATAAACAAAAAAGTTACAAGGGTTTAAAGTTGGGATTTTGGTCATTTTCAAAAATAAAGAAAAAAAATCGTATCTCCATACCACGTGACACCTGACAAAAGGTATGTTGGGTCAAAACGTTGCAAATGACCCCACTTACCTACAAAAAAAAAATTGTCGGTCGATGTGCCGAACACCCTATATAATAAGAACTTTATCACAGCTCTATTATTTATTATATATAAGAGTGAGAATGGTTGCTAACCAACTTTAAATCGTTATAGATCCTAAATGGTCATTCGAAATGAAAAATGCTGAGAGAAACCTAAAGATGATTTTCAAATACCTATTCAACAATATCCCACTTAACACAGTCAACTTAAATTTTTTTCTTTTTCACAATATGGCACCTAGTTGTCGCCATATTGACTTTTGATTACTGTTGTTGTTTATTGTTTATTGTTTATTTAGCATCTATTGGCAGTACACTGCGCTCAGATTTGTCATATTTACATTGTAACATTCCGCCAGTTCGATTATCACAGCGAAGAAGAACTGACAAGAAACTTCACTGGAAATTTTTTCAATGTCCACTTGGTCTATACAAAAATGTTTGCCACTGCCTAGACACGCATGTGCTGACTGACATGTCTTTAGTGACACTCGCAAGATTAAGACAAATCGATTGAAGTAAGAATCATCAAAATCTGCCCACGCGTTTGGTCTCTAGTGTGCCACAAAGGAACAAACATACTTAAATAGGCTGATAATAAACACATTACCCTCCTTTGCGTCGCACATTCGGGTAAAAAGTAACAAAAATATACAAAAATTCAATAAAAACGGTAATACCGCCAGCGGCGGGAGAAAAACCTCCAAGCGCGCCGGCGGGTGCAGGCCGTGGCTACGGAGCTCTCCGAGACGACGAGCTATTAGCTAGCTGATGCGCCTATATCACGTGACTTATTTAGTTACTTTTTAGCTTCTGTAGCAGAAGGGTTAAGTATATATATTTTTGTTTTTGTTTTTTTATTTATGAATTTTTTTTAAATGATTGTCCAGTTTGTGTTTGAAAATTATTCACGCATAACGCACAATACATTCAATGAATGTATTGTGCGTTATATATAATGAACATTGTCACCAGCCAACCTATTCTTGATTGAAAAGTAAACTCTTAGTGAAAAATATGTTTTTTTATAGTTATCGCGACTCGTGACATCGTTTCACCTACAAGTAGGTGTCTAACGATGCCCATCCATGGACATTCTGTGATGCACGGGGATTGCGAATGCCATGCCGGCCTGGCAAGAGCCTTTTCACTCCCCTTTTGAAAAACCCCAGGCTGTACTTGGGAATATGAGAGGTGGCGGTACTAGTATGAGAGCTGACGGTGCTAGTATGAGAGCTAGCGGTGCCAGTATGAGAGGTAGCGGTACTAGTAGGAGAGCTAGTGGTGCCAGTATGAAAGCTGGCGGTGCCAGTATGAGAGCTGGCAGTGCCAGTATGATTGGTGGCGTTACCAGTATGAGAGGTGGCGGTACTAGTACGAGATCTAGTGGTGCCAGTATGAAAGCTGGCGGTACCAGTATGGGAGCTGGCGGGACTAGCATGAGAGCTGACGATGCCAGTATGAGAGCTGGCGCTGGGGGTACTGTGTGGGGTCGGTACTTAATAAGAATAGTCCCACTGCATCTCTCCCCGTACATGTCGTAAAAGGCGACTAAGGGATAAGCGGCCTGCAGACACCCCGGTCGTCTTGTGGCTTTCATGGAAGACATAGGCTGGCTGGGGTAGCTGGAGACTGCAGGGTTTTGCACGAAGTTCCCCAACCAAGCGGGATTAGTTTGCAGGCCTAGAGCCAACCCCAAACCAAAACAACAACAACAACATGAGAGCTGGCGGTACTAGCATGAGTGCTAGCAGTGCCAGTATGAGAGGTGGCGGTGTCAGTATGACAACTGGCAGTGCCAGTATGAGAGGTGGCGGTACCTCGCCGGTCTTGGAGCTGTCCTCGTTGCTGCTCTCCATGCCGCCCTCGCTGATGGTGTCGTCGTCGCTCGACACGCCGAACTCCTCCTGCAGCAGGCTCTCGATCTCCGCCAGCCGCCGCTGGTACTCGTCAGTCTGCAGCAGCGCCGCCGCGCCCGGCCGCCGCTGCGCCTCCTCGATCTCCTTCTGTCGCGCCGCTATGTGCGCTCGCCGCAGCTGCTCCGCCTGCAACGTAGGGTTGCCAACCGTACTTTAAAATAAAGTATGTTACGTTATTCAAGGTCTCCGTACTTTAAACTTTTGAGTAGCAATATAGTACGCGAAAATACTTTAATTCAACCTTCAACCTTTAAAATAAGTTCAAACAATGCGTGAAATGAAACATAAACTAACAGCACTTCAGTACCTAATCGAATGCATTGCATCATAAAGTGTATTAAAAAATACCTAGTCACTGCTGAAATATTCAGAGAGCACTAAAAATATAAATGTTTTAAAATTCAAATAAATAATACTTTTTATTAGACTGTACTTTTTATTTGCCATCCCTGAAATCAGAAATACGTTATTTCTTTTAAAAAATTTGTTGTCTGTAAAGTCGGTTTACGGATGATAGTTTTACGTGATAACGTCGTACAACCCTTGTTTCATGAATATTCTAAATTTGAAATCTTTTCCGACCGGCCAGATGCGCTTAATATATTATGGTACGAGTAACCTCCTTTTAATTTCTGCTGCCCTGGTACTTTTACAAGCCGACGCTTGGGCCGATTGTGCCTCTCTATCTCTTGTTACGCGCTCTCGCTTGCACACACAGGCTCAGATGGAACGTGACACTTTTTCGTGTGTCTATTATATTTATAAGATGTGACGTTATCACGTCAAAAAGTTGCAACAGCACTGCAACGTGACGAGAAAACATCAAGTTCTGCAGTTACTCAAGAGTAAACAACCGTTCAGAAGGTGTTGCATGTTTTTAGGGTTCCGTATCCGTCGTAAGGGATACCGTCGTACCCTATTACTAAGCCTACGCCGTCTGTCTGTCTGCCTGTCCGTCTGTCCGAGGGCTGTATCTCTTGAACCGTAATAGGTAGCCCGTTGAAATGTTCACAGAATATGTGTTATTATGGCCGATATAACAACAAATAATAAAAATAAGAAGTAAAAAATTCACGGGGTCCCCATATAAGAAACTAAAAAGTGTATCCATCCATCTACCGAAAAGAGTATGACGCATTTTAACTAATCATGAATTTTAACAACTTATTATGAAGAATTTCATAAAACACGCCATAGATGACGTGAGTGGCGCTGACCATGACATGGCGATACGGAACCCTCGGTGCACGAGTTGGACTCGCACTTGATGGTTTTTTTTTGTTTGTTTCCTTATTCCAACAATCTGTCCCTCAGTAGCAGCACAGCTGTTGCGAGGGTATCACGGTCAGTGCCGGATCCGCCTGGTAACTCTTGGACGTTCTCCCTCTCCATCAGCTTGACGCCACGCTACTTACCTGAATGTATATGCTACTTACCTGACTGCATCATTAGATAACTCTTGACTAGGTACCCATTGACAACTTGATACTTCAAGTATCTTAAATATTCATATATTAAATGTTTTTATTTTTGACAATAAAATTATGCTACATTGTTTATGTTATGATACTAACATAATTATGGTGCTACAAATTACGTATCAAAGTTTGACAAAGGCTCTTTACACCTGATTCACTTAATTAATAAGCCTTCGTAGTCAGAACTCACAGCAAAATTGTTAATCTTGCTCTCAAGCTGTGTTTTAGATAGACTATGGGCGGTGTTATTATGTGGCTAGTCAATAAATACTTGTAAAAATATGTTTAAAAAAATACCCTGCGAAGTTTCTGGTCGGTTCCTCCTTGCGGTGTAATCGAACCAGATAGAACAAATTGTGACAAGTTCGAGCGCAGTCTAACTGAATGATCAATAAACAATACAACAATACAATACAATACGCTTACCTTCTTCTTGTTCTCCTCTGCCTTCTCCTGGAGCAGCTTGGTGTGGTGGAGGACTCGCTTGTCCCGGCGCCGCACGAAGCTGACGAGGCGCCGCACCTCCTCGTTGCGCTCGCGCCGCGCCTTCTGCCGGATCTTGTTGTTCTCCTTCTCCATCAGCTTGATGACGCGGCGGTTGTCGCCTTGCGAGATGTCGTATTGGTCCAGCCATACGTAACCTGTTCATTGTATTGTATTGTATTGTATATATTTATTGCACTCAAATGGAATATGGGCAAAAGGTAACACTTAATGCCTCTAGGCATTTTCTAACAGAATACCTTTGGGGTATGATAACTGCTAGGTGAGTGGCGGAAAGAGATATTATAAGTATGTTGTATGATATTATGACAGATGTACGGGAATACAAAAAAAAATTTATAAACGTAAATATGAATAGTTTAAATACTATACTATATATCAGATATATACATAAGATAGACTAAATATACTTAGTTTTTACATATTATATATATTTACTAAGTCTAGATTCAAGTTTATTGGAGAAGAGATAATTTTAGTGTCAGTAGATTATTGGGAAGCTAAGCATGTTTGTGCCGGCAAGTTAGTTAATTCGTGTTTTTTTTTTATGGAAAGCACGACATGTGGCATTATTACACCTACAAACCATGCCCATGGACATTATGTGATGGACGGGGATTGCGAATGCCACGATAGCCTTACAGGACCCTTTTCCAGCTACTTATTAAAAACCCTAAAAAACGCGAAATGAACGGAAGCACTGACATGGCACCTAGTTCACCCGGTGTTATGGGCTGATATCACGGATGTTGTAGGTGATGTAGCCAACCGTGTGTCAGTTTCCATAAAAAAAACCCTCCTTGTAATGAAATAGATAGGCAGAGTATGCGCTCCATCATTCTTGGTCCATAATTCGCATCCATGCCATTTTTGCTATGCGAAAATTCGCGAATTTTAGCGCGTCCGCGTGCACATAAATTTCGTAATATTTCGTAGAGTAAAAGACGACCGATATTTTTTTCCAAAATTTTCTAACCATACCCGAATCATATTCGACGTATAGATCATGAATTTGACTATTCAAATAACGCTTTCTAAATAACATTATAATAGAAACTAATAGTTGTCAGCCTCGATAGCTCAGTGGTGCAGACAGTCAACTGTCGCTATTGAATGTTAAGCAACGCTGGGTGCGGGCAGTACTTGGATGGGTGACCGCTGACCGTTGGAGGCTGACCGAGGTTCGGATTCCTCGTAAAACTGTAGGTCCCTTCTCTCCTAATCTTACTTGGTGGTAGGGTTTAACCCGCCCGGGTTGGTACCACCGCACTGAATGAAACGTCGGTCAAAACGGCTATGTAAATAGTTTGTGTTTTCCGACCAGTTCAGTGTAGCCGGCACGATCAAAGGGGGAAGCACTGACATGGCACCTAGTTCACCCGGTGTTATGGGCTGACATCACGGACGTTGCAGGTGATGTAGCCAACCGTGTCAGATTCCATAAAAAAAAAAAAAAGAAACCAGTACAATCATGGCAGAGATGAAACAATAAATTGACAGCTGTCAAAGCAATTTGCGATTGTTTTTTTTTCTGGGGCCTGCATTTTGCATAACGGCGCAAGACTAGCCACCTCGGCACGGGCCTTCCACCGAGTCATGTAGCAGGTGGGTCTTCGTGCCTTACTTGCTGCTTGATAGTTGTCTTGTAATACATTGCCAAATATGGTGGCCGGTGTTGTGCTGTAATTTACAAGAGTACACTTGCAGCACAACACCGACTACTCTGCTTACACCGATTGTCGGGAGACAGCGTGTGGTATGCATGTATGTATGTATGTCAGCACAACTGCATATTAACACCAATATAAATCTCAAAGTGAGCGCACGAATGTGAATTTAAATAAACTCATACACAATAATTATTACTTTTGTTTGTTGAAAACGACATCCAAAACGCGTAGAATTCGTGCACTTCCTCGTAGAGCGTGTCCGACATTCCAAACTTGGGAATATTTTTGACGTCCTCAGGGTCTTCAAGGAAATCTATTTCTTCCGCGGCCAGCTTCGAAAACACCTGAAAATAAAATGAGGACATGTTATTTTTTACAAAAAATATGTTTATTTCGGTAAGCAGACCAAGACTGACGCATATCAATACTGTTTTGTGCAGATGACTGAATAGTTGAGCCTTTTGCTGTTGTTGTTGTACTGGGAACATTTAGGCCCTAAATTATATAATGCTATAAGCGATCAACTAAAAGCAATAGGAATCCTTGCATTGTAAGAAATTAAAAAATTTGCTATTAATTAAAGGTATAAATGAATCAGAAACAAGGTTGAAGACACGGACTAGGGAAAATAAGCTTATTTCCCCTAGTCCGTGGTTGAAGACTATTGTAAAGAATCAATGGTATAAAGCAGCCATACTCAGTGTGCTCCGCGGAGCCCTAGGGCTCCGCGGAGCCTCAGTGGGGGCTCCGCGAGAATACGAGAAAAAAAATCAAAAATACACTTCTCCTCTCTGGCTAGGGAAGGTGTGGATCTAAGCTTACGATGGCTTCACCGAACATATCCGGGCCCATCGGCAGTAGAGGAGGGTAATAATCGAGGTCGGGACTAGCGAGTGGCCACTCTAAATTTCCCGCGCATGCTTCACGTTTCGGCTCGCTTCAAGCCCTCGTCAGCTAGTCTGCGTTGACTAGGACGCGGGGAAACCACCAGTCCCGCTCTCGACCTCCCTCTCTCTACCTATCCATATTCTGTAGGATGCTTCCAGTGACGTTTTCGAAGCTCTCTCCATATATGAGCTTAGCGTCGATCTTGGGAGCCCTAGATTCTTGAAGAGACTGTAGAGCGACTTCGCTGGTAGTCCTCTTGCTCCGACTTCCACAGCGAAGAGATCAGTCTTGAATCCGTTTCTCACAATCCGGTCTACTAAGTTGCAGTACTTGTTAAGTTTGATGATGTGGTCCTTCGGTATGTTACTTTCCCATGGAACTGTAAGTTCAACAAGTACTACATGCTTTGTCGCTTTTGAGAATATGAGTATATCCGGTCTTAATGCTGTGGTACAGATTTCCGAAGGCATTTGGTAATGCTTCTCATGTGTGTCCATCAACAATTCCCAATCCTTTGCTGCTCCCAAAATTGAAGAAGGTTTAGTCCTATCTTTGGGCAGCTTATTGGCTCCAGGTTTCACAAAGTTGACCTTCTGGAAGCCGCTACTGGTTTGCCCTTTCCTGGTCCGTGCAATTGACAGGTTGATGGCCTCTCTGATGATTTGGAGGACTTTATCATGACGGTAGGAATACTGGCCTCGCTCAAGTAGTATTTTGCATCCGCATAACAAATGTTTGGCCGTGCCTACGAACTCCTTACATGACGGGCATAGTCTATTTGTAGATTTCCCCCATCTAACTAGGTTACTCGGGTCGGGGAGAGTAAGCTGGAATGCATTTAAGTAGAACTTAAGCAGCTCAGGGGACCAGTTGTATATTATGGATTTCCACTTCAATGCAGGAGGGATGCAGAAGTCACCCACTGTTAGCCAATCATTCTGCATTTCTAGGTTTAAGGCGTGAAGTTTGAAGCCTTGTTCCATGTCCTCCTGAGCAAAACCTTTCAGTATTTCTTTATCAGACTTTGCTGTTTCTATGCCCAATCCAGATCTATTGGTGCGTGTACCAACTTGGAATGATTTGTAGAAGTCGAGTCTCGATTCCAGTTCATCTGATAGTGATGTGTTGGGTAAGGCTTGAATAGCGCTATCATTGGAGTCTTTGAGTATACATCGTTTGGCTATTCTCGCCTTTTGATAAAATATCGACGGTTTCTTAATGTTCAGTCCAAAGTTATTGTGAGATCTGTATAGCGTTGACGAGTCAGCCGGGTGAGCCAGTCCAAACCATGATTTCAGGAATCTGGTCACATACGAGTCTAATTTAGTCAGGTTTTGCTTTGTGAAGTCGTAGACGAGAAATGGCCATGAAAGTTTTGATGTCAGGTAGTTATCGTAAATCCATGCCTTTTGTGTACCCAGGAGGGGAAGATTGTCAGTTTGGCGGAGGCTCTCTTCGAAAAGTTGGACAATATCATCAGTAGGATGCTCCTTTCCTCTGCTGGTGATCCTTTTGCCCAAGAATTTAAAAGGAGCTTCATCAGCCACGGTTGCGATCGGTTTTCCGGCTACTGTCAGACCTGGATTGCTCGAGGTAAACTTTGAACCTTTCCTGGTTAAGCTCAAACAGTAGCACTTCGCTGGTTTTATCTTCATCCCTTTGGTCCATTCACAATAGTCATCCACCACCTTAAGAAGCGCCTGATTTTGTTTTGGATTGCGGGTTAACAGCGTAATATCATCCGCAAATGCCAGGATGGCCGCCATATATGTGTCTCCATATTTGAACCTGTATCCCCATTTGTTTTCTTTTACGACAAGCGTATCAATTAGAATGTTGATAACAATGTTAAATGTGACAGGAGAGAGGCAGCAACCCTGGAAAAGTCCTATGCCGTAACGAATTTCTGGTGTCTTCTCCGTTTCGCCTTTTACTTGTATTACAAAGGAAAGTTTTTTGTAGTAGGAGGCTATTATATTACAGATCAGAGGTGGCACATTATACCACTCTAGCGCCTTTAATAGTAACTCATGGCGCACCGAACCGAAGGCGTTTTCAAAGTCTAACCACGTGGCAGTTAATTGTCTCTCATTCTTCCTTGCATCTCTAAGACATTCAGTCAGCAAAGAATTATGTTCGAGGCACCCTGCAACTCTTGGGAGAAAACCTTTCTGGTACTTCTTCGGTAAGTAGTCGTTGGTACACATGTGTTTGAGTAGTCTGGCCTGTATAATGGAGAAGAATATTTTCGAAATTGTGTTCGTAAGGGCTATAGGTCTAATATCCTTGGGATCAGTAACTTCTTTCTTTTTTGGTAGAAGAACAAACACGGCTTTACCAAGACAGTCTGGCACTTCTCTGTTCGTCCAAATTCTTTTGTAGATGTTCAACATGTGTTTCCGCACTGATGGACATTTTTTGTATATGATGTATGGTATGCCATCGGGTCCCGGGGCGGAACTATTTGGTTTCCTTTTTATGTGGTATTCCAGCTCTTCCATCGTCGGTGAATCAGCATCAAATGCTAGAGCAGGTTCTTTGGGTTTTGGAGCTGGTGGATCCCTGTAAGTTATATCTGCCTCCGGGGTGGTATATGTGGATTTAAAGTAGTTGAACATCTCGTCCGTACTTAACCTAATTGCACCCTGCTGTTCCTTAAAAGCTTTTTTGGCGAAATAAAAGGGGTTCTTCTCGAAAGCTGCTATATTCTGAGCCTTTCGAAATTCATTGCCAGCAACCGTAATTTGCTCAGATACTTTCTGGATGAGTTTTAGGATAGATCTCATCGCTCTGGCTAATTGGTGGCATAGATTTCTGTCTCCTGAGGCTTTAGCCTTCCTTAGCTGCTTTATCAACTCTCTCTTCCTTCTCCTAAGCTTTGCTTTGAAAGTGTTTTCTCTTTCCATTGGGTTGTGGTGATATCGAACAGGGTACAATTCGGAGAAGTAATTGTAAATTGTTCCCTGGAAGTCATACAGCTGATCTTCGGGACTCTGCCTGCAGCCTGGGAGGTCAAGTCTTTCGGCTAGGCATCGATCATGTTGCTTCCAAGTGGTCTCGGATATGCTCGGTAAGCTTAGTCGGTCTCTGGGCGAAAATGCTTCATGGTGAGAGGAAGGTTGCGCAACACTTTGTGACGTGTGAGGTTGTACTCTGTCAATAGTGTCAGGTGGAGAACTTACAGGCGCTTTCTGCCCTGCTTCACTGTCGCTATGTTTCTCCTTCACGTGCTTTTCTAGCCAGATTTTTCGCTTATATTGTTTCCCACACTTCGAGCATTTCAAGTCCATATTCATGCCAAGGTTGTCAGAGATATCGATCGGTGAGCGGTTCATCCTCCCTCCCTCTCGGACCGCTCTGAGGGTATTTACTCTTTTGACTGTCGTAGCTTTTATTTCCTGGCGCGGCTTGCTAGGCCTAACGCCCGTCTGTCTCTCCAGCGTCACCAGTCTTTCCCAGTCGTCAAATGGACTTTCCCATTAGTCAACGGTCTTTCCCGGTCGCCAGCTGTCTTTCCAGCGTCATCCCGTCTCTCCGGGCTGTCTTGTTTCGAAGGTGTGGATCTAAGCTTACGATGGCTTCACCGAACATATCCGGGCCCATCGGCAGTAGAGGAGGGTAATAATCGAGGTCGGGACTAGCGAGTGGCCACTCTAAATTTCCCGCGCATGCTTCACGTTTCGGCTCGCTTCAAGCCCTCGTCAGCTAGTCTGCGTTGACTAGGACGCGGGGAAACCACCAGTCCCGCTCTCGACCTCCCTCTCTCTACCTATCCATATTCTGTAGGATGCTTCCAGTGACGTTTTCGAAGCTCTCTCCATATATGAGCTTAGCGTCGATCTTGGGAGCCCTAGATTCTTGAAGAGACTGTAGAGCGACTTCGCTGGTAGTCCTCTTGCTCCGACTTCCACAGCGAAGAGATCAGTCTTGAATCCGTTTCTCACAATCCGGTCTACTAAGTTGCAGTACTTGTTAAGTTTGATGTTGTGGTCCTTCGGTATGTTACTTTCCCATGGAACTGTAAGTTCAACAAGTACTACATGCTTTGTCGCTTTTGAGAATATGAGTATATCCGGTCTTAATGCTGTGGTACAGATTTCCGAAGGCATTTGGTAATGCTTCTCATGTGTGTCCATCAACAATTCCCAATCCTTTGCTGCTCCCAAAATTGAAGAAGGTTTAGTCCTATCTTTGGGCAGCTTATTGGCTCCAGGTTTCACAAAGTTGACCTTCTGGAAGCCGCTACTGGTTTGCCCTTTCCTGGTCCGTGCAATTGACAGGTTGATGGCCTCTCTGATGATTTGGAGGACTTTATCATGACGGTAGGAATACTGGCCTCGCTCAAGTAGTATTTTGCATCCGCATAACAAATGTTTGGCCGTGCCTACGAACTCCTTACATGACGGGCATAGTCTATTTGTAGATTTCCCCCATCTAACTAGGTTACTCGGGTCGGGGAGAGTAAGCTGGAATGCATTTAAGTAGAACTTAAGCAGCTCAGGGGACCAGTTGTATATTATGGATTTCCACTTCAATGCAGGAGGGATGCAGAAGTCACCCACTGTTAGCCAATCATTCTGCATTTCTAGGTTTAAGGCGTGAAGTTTGAAGCCTTGTTCCATGTCCTCCTGAGCAAAACCTTTCAGTATTTCTTTATCAGACTTTGCTGTTTCTATGCCCAATCCAGATCTATTGGTGCGTGTACCAACTTGGAATGATTTGTAGAAGTCGAGTCTCGATTCCAGTTCATCTGATAGTGATGTGTTGGGTAAGGCTTGAATAGCGCTATCATTGGAGTCTTTGAGTATACATCGTTTGGCTATTCTCGCCTTTTGATAAAATATCGACGGTTTCTTAATGTTCAGTCCAAAGTTATTGTGAGATCTGTATAGCGTTGACGAGTCAGCCGGGTGAGCCAGTCCAAACCATGATTTCAGGAATCTGGTCACATACGAGTCTAATTTAGTCAGGTTTTGCTTTGTGAAGTCGTAGACGAGAAATGGCCATGAAAGTTTTGATGTCAGGTAGTTATCGTAAATCCATGCCTTTTGTGTACCCAGGAGGGGAAGATTGTCAGTTTGGCGGAGGCTCTCTTCGAAAAGTTGGACAATATCATCAGTAGGATGCTCCTTTCCTCTGCTGGTGATCCTTTTGCCCAAGAATTTAAAAGGAGCTTCATCAGCCACGGTTGCGATCGGTTTTCCGGCTACTGTCAGACCTGGATTGCTCGAGGTAAACTTTGAACCTTTCCTGGTTAAGCTCAAACAGTAATTCCTTTTCTGAACCTTTCCTGGTTAAGCTCAATCAATTCAGCTCGGCTGCGCAGACGTACTTCTTCTCTTTTTCACTTCTTTTTTTTATCTTTTATTATAATATTATGTAAGTAACTGTTACATTGTAATATGATTATAAATAATGCACAAAAACTAATTTTTGTTTATTTTAGGGCTCCGTCAACTATTTCGCTTTCCAAAAGGGTTCCGTCACCAAAAAAGTTTGAGAACCGCTGGTATAAAGTAAAAAATAAACTAGCTGCCCACCAGGTAGACCACTATAGTCTA
The DNA here is from genome assembly GCA_946902875.1 of Nematopogon swammerdamellus. Classification (NCBI taxonomy): domain Eukaryota; kingdom Metazoa; phylum Arthropoda; class Insecta; order Lepidoptera; family Adelidae; genus Nematopogon; species Nematopogon swammerdamellus. The sequence goes on from OX336345.1 coordinate 20,963,523, forward strand.
GCGCGGACAGCAGTGTAGTTATTAGTACTGTTTACTTATTTTCCTAATGATATATATGTAAATGCAATAATAGGGGTTGGGGCTCTAAGCCTGCAAACTAGTGCCTCTTGGTCGGGGACCTTCGTGCAAAACCCATTGATCCCCAGCCACCCTATGTCCGCCATGAAGGCCACAAGACGATGCAGACCACTTATTTGAATACTAGATTTGACTGCAACCTTGATTTTGTGAAATTTTGACCCTGTTCGCTAAATACGAACGTCAGCTAACTAAGTTACGAGCGAAGCGTACGCTACTGATGCGTTATTTGAGATATAGGCATTGTTGCCTGTATGACGCGTTTAATAGTAAAGAACATCGTACATTTGTTGTATCATTTATATAAAACAATAAAGTAATAAATAAATAAATAAATAAAGTAATAAAAAAAAAATGAAATAAATAAATAAATCATAGTAAAAGATAGTCTACATTAAACTGTAGGTCCCTTCCCTTCTTACCTTACTAGGTGGTAGGGTTTATCCCGGCCGGGTTGGGCCGATACTTTAAAAGAATAGCCCCACTGCATCTCTCCCCGTGTATGTCGTAAAAGGCGACTAAGGGATATGACTCCCCTTCTTATATTACTAGGTGGTAGGGTTTAACCCGCCCGGGTTGGTACCACCGCACTGAATGAAAGGTCGGTTGAAACGGCTATGTAAATAGTTTGTGTTTTCCGTCCAGTTCAGTGTAGCCGGCACGATCGAAGGGAAGCACTGACGTGGCACCAAGTTCACCCGGTGTTATGGGCTGACATCACGGATGTTGTAGGTGATGTAGCCAACGGTGTCAGTTTCCATAAAAAAAAAATAATAAAGAACAGAAAACATACAGTTTTATAACACCTTCTAGAAATATTGGTCACTTAGATTTACATTTTAATTTAATGTTTTTTTCCTAATGTTTATGCTATTTGGACCTATCAAAACTAATTAGGTCATGTTGCTGAACCTGGTAATTGCTCATCTCCACCACAAAGCTCCAACCGAATTTTCGTTTAATAAATTGACAGCGGCCTTCGAGTGTTGGCTCTCGGCCAGACCTCGGCCGCTAGATGTGAACACTTATGTAATGCGCGCGGAGGTGCAACATCTGCATTGAAAGGGCTAATAGTTACTTAACACGAAGGAACTACATTACATAACACATAAATTATTTCAAATCAAATAAAAAAATGTTTATTGGACATATTGTTGTACAGAAGGTAGCACTTAATGCCTATGGCATTTTCCACCAGCCTACCCTTATTCATTTACAGAACTTATTAACTTACTCGCTCTCGCTTGCCTACCGATGACAGGAGCGAGAGAGAAACATGAAATCGCTCACCCTTCATCGGGCGACCGTCGCAATCTTCATGTATCTCTCTCACTCCTGTCACAGGGAGGCAAGCGAGAGCGAGTAAGCGATAGCAACGTCGCACTGGGGCTATGACGATGCAGCATGGCTTGTCTCTGTAGAGGGAGACAATGACAGTCGGCTCTGCTATAGGTCATAAAGCAAACCAGGTACTCCTGAGCCTATTTGGAGCAAAAAAGTTAGATGACATTAAATGTCATCTAACTTTTTTGCTCCAAATAGGAGTACCTGGTTTAGTCATCAAACACCCTGTATATATACATATGATACATACATATAAAACACATATAGTATTCATAATAAATAGTAAACATATATAAGCATATACAAAATAAAACTAAGACAATACACATTATGAATTTACTCAGAAACTAGGTCTAGTCTCAGAACTAGGGATTTGATCAAGTGTTTTTATTTTTTTACAAGCTGTGCCCGCGGCTCCGCCCGCTCTCATATTTCACTTCACTGCTAACCTCATAAGCCATTTAGCGTGATAGTAAGTAGCCTATAGTTGATGGGGAGAATCAAGCTATCCGTAGATTTTTTTTTTTATTAAAATCGGTTCAGTGGTTCTCGAGTCATAAGCGGACAGACAGACATACACTCAGACAGAAAGCAGACGTTGGATTTTATTATAGGTAAGGATAAATATAATATAATACCGTGTGGGGCCGGTAAGGCGACTAAGTGATAAGTATGAGATGCCGTGCTAAATGGCGACAGGTTAGCCACCTCACACCTTGGAACGGTCCTTTCACGGAGCCATGCAAGCAGGTGGGTCTTCATGCCTTAATTGCTGCTTGATATAGTTATCTTGTCCGAATACTTTGCTAAATGTGGTGTTCGGTGTTGTGCTGTAATTTACAAGAGTACTTGCAGCACAACACCGATTACTCTGCTCACCCCGATAGTCAGGATACAGCGTGTGGTATGCTGATTATGATGGTATGTGGTATGCTGTAAATTATGTATGAGGCTTTCGGTGCAATCTCTTTTTTTATGTAAAACCAACATGGGTGACTGTGCCGAGGGACCAATGGTCCCTTACCTCATAGTATGAGGCTCATACCTCAGCTGATGGGACGCCATTTCTCTGTATCTTTCTTCGTAGCGATAGCTCTAGTAGTAATACCTCGTTGGCCGAAAATAATGTATTTTGAGTAAATATATTGCCATCGCGTACCGATATTTACGTTGAGAAAAAGCACTATTTCTAGATTGAACTAAATATTGGCTCCCAGGAGTAACATTTTGACGTAGATATACGTCTTAGATTTCCGGTTGTAGAGTTCCGGACTTAGTAATATGTAATATTATATATATTTTTATGTAAACCAACACGGGTGGTTGTGCCGAGAGACCAATGGTGCATTCAACAGAGCCAAAAACCCCTCTCCTCGCGAAACCACGCTCAGTGAGGCGCCATGCCAGCAGATTTGCGGACTGTTGCTAGGCTGTCTAGCCCGTTGATAATGACGTTTGAAGACACCCAGGTTAAAGGATTCGGGAAACGCACTCGCCGGGAGACAGTTCCACACCCTAGCGATGCGAAAAAGAAATTATTTTGAGAACCGATGGGTTCTCAAAAGCCCAATGTCAATAACAAAAGGGTGCTCAGTTTCTCTTGGGCGAGTGCTGAGAAGATAGTTTGGATCAAGGAATAAGGGAAGCAAGGTCTGTGAAGTTCTTTTCATGTTGAAGCTTATCGCTGATATAGGCAGCCTAGGTTCTTGAAGAAAGTATAGACTGATTCCATCCCCTTGCACCGACATTGACTGTGAATAATTCGGTCTTGAACCCTTTTCTAAATCTGGTCTACTAGTCGCGTCTCACCTCCGTGTAGACAGCGTAGAAGCCCTGCGGGTCGTCGCCGAAGCCCTTGTAGCAGGAGGGGCTGAAGTAGGGGAACACGTCCAGGCTCGAGTCATTGTAGGAGCTCCCGGCACCCCTCAGAAGCTGCTCTCGGTGATTGTCGTACCTGACGCAACGATCACATCTCAATAACAATGTTTTTAAATTTTTTTATGTAAATTCTAATTTAGAACTTGAGTAAATATGGAACTCTTGATTGCATAATATTATGTACCTACCTACCTTTATTATTATATTAACGGTTGCTTAGAAATTGCATAATGGTTGAAATATTACTCAAGATTACCCGCTATGTACATGTTTTGTATAGAAATAGTTAGTGAAGAAATCTTTCAAATATTAAATATTGTTGTTTTTTATGTTTATGTGTCATACTTATGTGAGGAATTTGCAACCGCCATCAAGCCTTCTACACCATCTTCTTGTCGGAACAAGGTGCTATGCCGGATTAAAATTTCTTCTGTTTTTTTTTTTGTCCACATGTCCACGCTTTTGTATAGGCTATAGGTGAAATAATACCTAAAAATTTATTAAAGTAAAGACTTAACAGCAGGTGACTCACCAAGCCCTCTCCTGGGCATCGGAGAGCACTTCGTATGCGTTCTGTACGGTCTGAAACTGTTCCTTGGCCTCCACCAGGTTGTCAGGGTTCTTGTCGGGATGCCACTGCAAAGCCAGCCGTCGGTAAGCCGTCTTGATCTCGGAGGCGGTCGCCTCGCGAGCCACGCCTAGTACCTCGTAGTGACACTTCATACTGCACTTGTCGACCTATCTAAACCGTTCCTAAAGACTACCCTCACAGATAAATTATATGTAAATAGCGAATATCGGCAAAAAATCACTACAGCGACGCGATATTGTGCGCCTTGCGTTGACTCTTACTTCTAATTTATCACTTAAAATTTGCCTAGGCCATGAACATTCGTGCTATGAGAAAATCTGCTAGGCTTTCAATTAGATGAAACTCCGTCTTTCTTCTGAGCTCGTCCTCGTCCATGATTGCAGAAAATACTGCAGAAAAGCTGCTGCGCTGCGGTGGTGCGGTGAACCAGCCAGGCAGCCAGCACCGAGGAAATTGAAATGACAGCTGGCTGTCAGTGTCAAAGACTACTCAGTATTGCCAGAATTCGAAGTATTCTAACAATTTTGGTTAGTTCACACTTTTCGAGTAAATTCATCGTCCACCAGTTTCAGGGTTCGGTAGCCACATGATGGCTACCGAACCCTGGCTTATCGATGAATATGCTCAATAAATTCGATCAGGCGTCTGTCTGTCGGTCACAGCCAGCAGCTCGACTGCTTGACCTATCTTATTAAAACTTGCAATGTCATACAGATCTTCGGAAGGCAAAAATATTTTTTCAAAGTTATGAAATAATCTATGAAAAGGTCCTAAAAAGCCTAGGTATTCATTAGAATAGGTACCTGAATAATTTTAAATCAATGAGCATGATAAACATAACAAATACAGGCAAATAAAAATTCAAAATTATATATTTACAGCTTTCGCAGTTGAAACAATGGGGCCCTGGTGTGCCGAGGCAAAAATTTTAGTGAGAGAATTGGGCGATTTAACATTTTCATCCCAGATTCTCCCTACTGATATTTTTTTTATAATTTTAAAAAATAAGCCTCTAAAAAATAACACATTGATCAATTCAATTGTTCATTGCGAGTTTGCAAGCCATTCAAGCCAGCATGTGGCAATGTTCTGAGCATTTGACAAATTTTGGATGATTTCAATAAAATTAACAAAATTAGGTATGTAAGTAAACTTTTATTAACATCAATTTTAACAGATCATGATTAATTACTAAATCTTTGTTCCTGTTTTATAGATTAATAAAAAAAATTAATTTTATAATATTGTGTTGTATTTATTTATTATATATAACATAAAGTTGCACACATACACAAAAAATATCAATAGTCAAATCAATACTTTGTAATAAAACGTTACTTTAGGGTGAATTTGTTTTTGTTCAGTGTACATGCGCCTGTGGTGGCGAGTGGCGACTCACCGCTGCGGCGGGGAGCCGCCAAGATCCGTCCCGGCTATTATAGGCATACTTCAATCCTTTACCTTTAATAAAATCCAACGTCTGCTTTCTGTATGTATGTATGTACGTATGTCTGTCTGTACGCTTATAACTCGAGAACCACTGAACCGATTTTAATAAAAAAAAATCTACGGATAGCTTGATTCTTCCCATCAACTATATGCTACTTACTATCACGCTAAATGACTTATGAGGTTAGCAGAGAAGTCAAATATGAGAGCGGGCGGAGCCGCGGGCACAGCTAGTATTCTATAAGATGACATTAGAAAAGAAAATTTAGTTTTTGGGTGAAAACAGATTTTCTCAGGAATGACACCTACCTATACACTTAAAAAATAAAACATTAAATACAAAATTTCATCCAAATTGTTAGAGCCGTTTCCGATAAACCAATTATATTATAATATGTACTTAAACAAGACTCATCATCATCATCATCATCAGCCTGTATCCGTCCACTGCTGGACATAGAAACAAGATTAGCTCACTTTAAAGTAATATGATATTATATTAAAATCGGTTCAGTGGTTCTCGAGTTATAAGCGGACAGACATACATACATACATACATACATACAGAAAGCAGACGTTGGATTTTATTAAAGGTAAGGATATGTAATATAACATTGATGGTCTATTCATCACGACATTGTCAGCCTATGCAAGATGTATATTTTTATTTCAGCTTGTCGTATTACTTCATACTTACTTTAAAAACATTGACTTTCTTAAATATTAAAAATAGCATAACAAAATCTCAGCATTAATAAGTTTTTAACAAAGATGAAATTTATATTCTCTTCGAGAGATAAAGTCAAAGCTTAGATGACCTGACATGTTCGTTCCAACTAGATGTCACTACGTACCACCAAGGCACCAACCATATCGTACAGTTCAAGACTTTACAGTCTATCATGGTTCTGTCATTCAAAGCATATGGGAGGGTACCATATACAAATATATAATACTTACTAATAAAATTATAATATTTTTTTTATTACTAAAAATAAAGATACATTTTGGTGCTCGACAAGAATTCGAAAGCAGGTCTCTTGACACTCTAAATCTCGAACTGCAGGAAAATGATTGATGAACTTTGACTAAAACGTACCTGGCCAGTTATCCCCTGTCAAATTTATGAGAAATGTTCGTATCATACATATTAAAAATATACATAAAATATTATGTTACAACTTACTCATTAATATTTTAAAAAAACTTGAGTTCTATGCATATTCATAATATCTATATTTGGCCGTTTCATCGCCTCCCGTTAACAGTTAAAACAGTTATGTTGTCGGTTACAGTGACAATTATCATTAATTTGACAGGAATTAACCAGCAGCTACATTTTAACCAAAGGTGGTGCAACCGGTCATTAATGGATCACATGTGTCATAAAAACCACATTAATTATATTGAACAAACCAATACTGGGATTAGAATATTAAATGAGACACATTGCTTGCAATCAGTACCCTTATCACGAGATTTAACCTACACCACATACTACGCTACGCCGTGTTCTCCGCATCATTTTGTATGGAGAAACGAAGTTAGCAAATCTATCACTAGAGGCGCTGCTCCGTTTCTCCATACAAAATGATGTGGAGAACGCGGCGTAGTGTAGTACGCGGTGTAGGTTAAATCTCGTGATAAGGGTACTAAATGTTGTTCATTCACAAAGTATTTAAGTACTGACGCATGCATACATACATACATACCACATGCTGTATTCCGACAATCGAGGTAGGCAGAGTAGTCAGTGTTGTGCTGCAATTACTCTTGTAAATCGCAGTACAACACCACCGGCCACCACATTTAGCAAAGTATTAGGACAAGATAACCATCAAGCAGCAAGTAAGGCACGAAGACCCACCCGCTGCATGACTCGGTGGAAGGACCGTGCCAAGGTGAGAGGTGGCTAGCCTGTCGCTCTTATGTGCGGCATCTTGTCCTTATCCCTTAGTCGCCTTTTACAACATGCACAGAGAGAGATGCTGTGGGGATATTTTTGTAAGTACCAACCCCATGCAGTTTGATGCATTTCCATGTATTATTGGTCCCACTTCACATTACTTTGTCGCCGCTGTGAAGACACACACACACACACAACTTCAAAACCCTCTTTTCAGCTTGAACCTGAAATTGAACTACTGCGATGCTTTTAGACAAAGTCAGCGGCGAAGTAATGTGGTGAGAAGTATAAAGTGGGTAATTAATTATGAACTTAAAACTACTCAAACTCAGGAATATCTGAGTAACTGTATCCGGGATATTCTTTGTACGCGTAATAAGCTATCCTCATGTGGTAAGCGCCTGGTAAAAACATGATCGCTCCCAATACAATCATGGGCCAGAGTCGATCCGAATACTTTGTGTCGATATGTCCAGAGACGATCAGACTGCCGGACACGAGCAGAATCGAGCCGACGACGAAGAGGAAAGCCGCCAACGAGATTGCCCTCCAGGGCACCTTCGCCGGAGGCACTTCGAACTGTGCGTCTGTAAAGCCGCAGTCCTCGTTGGGGACTTTGAAGTATCCATCGTAGGATTGTCGGCTGAATCTGTTTCGCGACATCTTAAACTTTTTCAGGCATTCTGGAACAAAGTAAAATATGGTGCGTGAGGAATTTTTTTTTCGGAAAAACCTTTGTGTGTGTGTGGGATTCTAAATTCCCCAAATTCCAAATTACAAAATTTTTTATTGTTTAGAAAGTTAGTAACAATTTCATTTTCTTAAGTCTAAGTTAGTATAACAAAATGTGTAGAAAAGAAAGAGAAGAAGAGTAAACACAGAAAACAAAACCACATTTGATAGATATCCTTATAAATCCGCTGACCGTTGGAGGCTGACCGAGGTTCGGAATCCTCGTAAAACTGTAAGTCCCTTCCCTCCTAATCTTACTTGGTGGTAGGGTTTAACCCGCCCGGGTTGGTACCACCGCACTGAATGAAACGTCGGTCTAAACGGCTATGTAAATAGTTTGTGTTTTCCGACCAGTTCAGTGTAGCCGGCACGATCAAAGGGGGAAGCACTGACATGGCACCTAGTTCACCCGGTGTTATGGGCTGACATCACGGACGTTGTAGGTGATGTAGCCAACCGTGTCGGTTTCCATAAAAAAAAATAAAAAAAAAAATTTCAAAAAAATATCCCGCGTGCACCGCTGGGCTTGTGCCTGTGTCGATGCACTCAGGTTTCCCGAAGACAAGACTAAAAATTAATTTGGCAAGTACACTTTCTAGGCATTTTTCAATTTATTGATATTACTTAACTCAGACAGAAGTTACAGTTTCAACCTGACGCCCGACATACTAAACATTTTCGTAACAGGGAGTTGTGTACTTAGTTTCATGTAAAATACGAGAGAAGGAATTTTGCGAACATTTCGTTATTTATTACACACTCACCCCCTTATTTCTTCATAATAGTGGTGATGATGATTGATACTTAGTATATCAAAGCAATGGACCCTTGACATAATTTGCTACAGGCCTCGGGCTGGCCTTTATTACGGTACTGGATTACGATGTCGCTTACCATGCGTTCGCTGAACTTCTTATAAATTTTATAGAAGCCTTTTACATGCTTTTTGGCTTAATTTTTCCTGTACTTTATCCTGTTCGGTGTAAGTAAAGACCGTCGTCGTCCTGGTAAATTACAAATTACAATACTTTTTGCCCGTCGTCTTCTCACTCAGCGACGACGTAGGTATTCAAACTCTTTGTAATATTTTGACATTTGTTTGACATTCTGACAATCGCAACACGAGCGAACGATACCACTGTAAGGAATCGAATAATATTGACTCGAAACAATCGACCAAATTGGTGAAACAGAATAAATTCGAGTGCGAAATTACACATCGGAACCGAGTAAGAATTTATTTTCACCGTATTTTTTAATCATAATATTTTTTTGCCGTGCACTAATCACACTGCAAAAGTAAAATTGAACCGGCCGGCCCGAACTTTTATGAAATGTAAATGCTAAGTACCATCACTGCTTAATCGCATTTTTGCAAGTTGCAACCCTGGAATTTTTTTTTTTTTGGGAGGAAATGCGCGGATTGCTCCCGCTAGGTGGCGCATCGTATTTGGTACTCAGCCATGTAATATCACAGACAACAGAATAATAATGTTGTCTGTTGCTCAGTTCAGTTCAATTAGATGTTGTTTTGTTTGTTATATAGGCAAACGAAAAGGGTACCAACTACTGTGGCGCCATCTGCGATTAGCTTTGCCTACGCCTCCCCCCCCCCAGACGTGAACAATTAAAACAAAAGAGGCTGTATTGAGGTTGATATTGTCCTTTGCCTATCCCGAAAGTGGACAAATAAAAAAAAATATTTAGCTTTTTAGGGTTCCGTATCCGGTACGTGACCGTATTACTAAGCCTGCGCCGTCTGTGTGTCGGTCTGTCCGTCCGTCCGTACTCCGTCCGGCTGTCTGTCTGTCCGAGGGCTGTATCTCTTGAACCGTAATAGGTAGCCCGTTGAAATTATCACAGAATATGTGTTATTATGGCCGATTTAACAACAAATAATAAAAATAAGAAAAAGTATAAAATCCACCGGGGTTCCCATAGAAGAAACCAAAAAGTGTATGCGCGCGCGCCATCTACCGAATAGAGTGTGAAGCATTTTAACTAATCGTGATATTTAACTAATATGAAGCATTTCATAACACGCCATAGATGGCGTGAGTGGCGCTAACCATGATATGGCGATACGGAACCCTCGGTGCGCGAGTTCGACTCGCACTTGGCTGTTTTGTTTTTTAAAGGCGAGGGCTGGCTAACATTATATTCTCTTTGGTTTCTTGGCTCACACCGCACGAGGTAAAGTGCCCGGGACGGATCTCGGCGTGTCGTCGCCGCAGCGGGCGACCCGCCACGCGAATAAACTATACAAGTACGGTGCGGGTGCGAGGGAGAACACCAACGAACCGCTGCGGCGGCGACACGCCAAGATCCGCCCCGGGCATTATACAGTACAGTTATTAAAGAAGATTTTGTAATTTGTAATATTGATAATAAAAAACATTCCTGTCGGACCAAAGTTACTAAGTGCGATTAGAACAATCTTGTACCTAAAAATTCGAGTCTGACGAGCTCAGCTGGAATAAACAAACTTCATTCATTTACTTACTTAGTTCATTTATTTTGTGATTTAACCCTATGATTTCAAAATTTGTTTTAGATTTATGAACCGTTTTCGATATTATAAATGTTTTCGGCTCTCTCCGGCTGTCTTCTGGACGGGAATTACATCCATACACGCTGAACTTACCGCGCATGCGTAGAAATCGGTTCTACAAATAATTCTTCCACAAAACTGGTAGGTAAACTCTGAAACGCGCTCCCTGCTCATATATTTAGCCCCAAGTACCGTCACGGGTCCTTCAAGAGGGGCGTGAATAGGCACCTGTCAGGCCGGCACGGCATTCGCAATCCCCACATACGACTGAATATCCATGGACGTCGTTAGACACCTTATGAGTGGCTAGGCGCCACATGTCGCACCTTCAATAAAAAAACATCTAGGTAATGGAAGTATAAGGTATTATTTTGTTCTAAAAAGGTGTGGGGATGGTGTACCGTAACTTTGTTGGAAGTAAATGGAGTGTCGTCAATTACCTTAGAGAAGACATAAATTTACATATTCGCTTATTATAAGTTCTGAGGGCCTAGTCCGAGTTAACGTGACAGCTACGTAAACGTCAAATACCGATCGAATTGAGTTTTTATGTATGGGAGCACAATACGCTCACCGCGGCGCCACTAGAGAGCTCCATACATAAAAACTTAATTCGATCGGTATTTGACGTTTACGTAGCTGTCACGTAAACTCGGACTAGGCCCTCTGGATATTTCAATTCATTCGGTCCGCCCCATGCGCTCAAATTCATTGACTCTCCTTTAGCGCATTTGGGGGGTTGGGGGCCGCGCGCGGGTAATTTCTCGAAAACTAATGCTAAAAATGTTTACTTGACGTGTTTATTAAGTACCGTGGTTTATTATGAGGTATTATGTATGAGATATTAGGTACCTAACCTATGCGTTCGTCCCAAAATATTTACAATTAGCTTGGAAACACCTATATATTCTTTATATAGAAGCATATAACAGTCATAAACGGAATTATATGAACTCTACAGAGCTAGACTGCGTGCAGCAAGATTAAAAGTTTTGTAGTCTTCACCTTAAGGGATGGGGCGCCGTCTTCACGATTTTTTGCTCTGTGGCTTCAGTACATATTAATATTGGTAGAGTTGGCATGGTATGGAGTTGACTAACGCGCTTGTTTAAGAATCATTAAAGTACATCTAGCATTAGGTAGATTTATTTAGGTACATACCTGCATTATAGAACCAAGAACTCATTTGTTACTCCAAAACACTTCATTCAGGCTGTGGCAGCGACGAGAGAACTTAAAATATCTGAAAATTGAGATGCCAATGTAGCAAGAGCATTATGTATTCGTCCTTTTAATTTGTACCTAGGAATTAATTTCGATGCAATGTGCATACAAATAAGTGCCTACGTTCCTACAGAAAGAGTACTTTTCATTTTACAATTACATTGTACTAAGCATTTAGCAATGGTAATATCCAAGCATGCCATTCTATTTTTGCTTTAAAAAATCAATTTTATATGGACTCCATGTGGTATGAACTCTACTTCACTAGGTATACTACACTATTCTCAAATCAAAACAAACGTGCAGCTCGCGGAACACAATTTTATGGCTTAGTGAAGGGAGATTCCTTCACTGAGCCATAAAACTTTATTATGCGAACTGCACGTTTGTTTTGATTTGAGTATAGGTATGCACTACCAATAGAATAGAACCTACCTACGATTAAAGAAAACATGGAAGCAGACCAGTCATCCATACAAAATTTCTTGCAAATCTGACCCAAATATACATCACAAAAACATCGATAGTTAGATACTCGCTGCCTTTTCAACTGACTTAAAAAGGAGGAGGTTCTCAATAATTCAACTGTTGTTTTTGTATGTTTGTTACGCGATTACTTCGTCAATTGTGGGCCGATTTTGAAAATTCTTTTGACATTGGAAATTTCTTTTCGATCGCTTCAATATAGTCCCCGATTTTCAGCGAGAGTGCGAATTGGCCCTGGTGTCGTGAGTTTTAAGTTTTAAGGCTATGTGAATATTTAGAATGTCAAACATTGACACTGATGTCAAATGACGCGAATCGACGAGAGCTACAAGATTGTGAAAAAAAAATATTTAAAAAGTTTGAGAGCTTTTGAGAGAATCGCAAAAAACGCCTAAAATAGCCGATTTTAGGGGTTTTAAAAAGGGCACTTTTAAACATATTTCTAAATATATATTTTGAACTTTTATATTTTTATATTATAGATTGACTCAATATCTGGGGATGTTTTTATGATTGTTTGAAAAAACTGAATTTTGGCAGTTATGATTTTTTAAATTTTCCGTTACGCGAGTTACGTGTCGTCTTTATATTACAATGTGAGCAGTTAAAATTATTTTCACATATACTTGAAAATTGAGAAAGGGGGGGCGGAGAGGTGTGGGGTGGGGAGGGACCGGAAGGGGGAGGGAGGTATGAAAGGGGAGGAAGGGAGGACGGTGGGAGGGGCGGGAAGGGAGAGTAGGAGAGGTAAGGAGATGGAGAAGATGGAAGGGATTTAGGGTAGACCTCGTGTAAGATGGGTGGGAGATGGGGGAGGGGGAGGTGAGAAGAGGTGCGAAGAATGAGGGGGAGGGGTGAAGGAGGGAGGGAGGTGGAAGCGGCGGGGTAGAGATGGTTGAAAAAGGTCTTAGATAGGGAGGGATAGAAGTGGCGGAGGGAGGGAGGGAGAACGAGGAGGGAGAAGGGAGGAGTGGATTGGAGGAGAGAGGAGATAGGAAGGGAGGAGCGAGTGAGGCGAGGGAGGAGTGAGGGAGGGTTGGGAGGAGGAAGAGGGTAAGGGAGGAGGGGGAAGCAGTGAGAGATAGGAAACAGGTGGGAGGCGAAGATGAAAGGAGCGAAGGGGGATGGAGGGAGTGGTGGATGGGGGAAAGAGGGGGAGTAAGGGGAGCGAGGGAGAAGGGAGAGGGGAAGGAGGGAATTAGGGAGAGAGGTAGGCAGATAACGAGTTTAAAGAGAAGGGGATAGAGGGGGACGGAGAAGAGCGAGGGGCGGGAGGGGGAGGGAGGAGAAACGAGAGAGTTAAATACATTCATAGACGTAGTGGAGCGTAAATGCACACGGGCAGATGATTCCAAAGGCGAGCGCTATACATGTGCCGAATACATGCTAGTATTTAGAGGAGAGTAGAAGTAATTATAATGTATAGTGAACAGCTGTTAGAATCTGGAGTGCGTTCGCTCGTTGAGTTCGTCGCTTCAGCCACACGAGGATATTTTCACGGTCACAGTCAATGACGTATCATGTATTCTACTAGACCTCTTACCCGGGCAACAGCCTTCGCTCCACCGCGGTGGAGTAACCATTACGCGGAAGGACCCTCTTGAGACTAGTAGCTCGCGAGCGACCGAACGCGGCGGACGCGCCGTCCGCGCGCTCGCTGCCGTCCGTCTGCGGCTCGCATCGCGCCAGTCATTCTTATGCCCGGTTGTGTGTTGCGAATTGCGATATTGCAAAAATCATACCAAAAATATTGGGAAAACTGATGGCATCTCATTTCATAGGTAAGTATCACTTCATTGTGATCTTAATATATAAGGTCTTTCAAAATTAGTTAATAGTACGCAAAGGGGGGGTTCTGCATCATATAGGGAGTAAAACCTATATAAATTTTTTTGGACCTTGGGCTTTTTTTATGTAAAATGTTTTGTATGTATTTAAATAAAAAAATATGTGGTTGATTTTTATAGCCTAATCGATTCATTTTCATAACAGTAACAAAAAAGTCTTCATTACCATTTTGATGTAACACGTGTAAGTTGGTAAAAAAAATCAAATTCTTTCTATTCCATACTAATAAAACTAAAATTGTGGTTTTCACAATTTCTGAAAGAAAGAGATCTATGTGTTGGAAGACTTTTTTGTTCCTGGCATGAAACTGAAACGATTAAGAAAAGAATTTTTTTTTTACATTTTACATTATTATAATTTTTTTTTTTTGTAAAAAAAAATCTTTGTTCCTCAAAAGTGATTTATTTACGATACAGAACCCCCCCTTAGCGTACTATTAACTAATTTTGAAAGACCTTATATATAATATCTTGTTTTCCATGTGCTTAGAAATATTTGGTTCAACTGGCCAATTAGGGCTGTCACAACGCTACTTCAATTAGAAAATGTTGTACATTTTATGTATTGACCTAGCATTGCAATAACATAAGCATTATTTAATTAAACAAATAAATTAAACGCGCTCATTAGGGCTGCCACATATGAATGATTAGAAATAGAGTTCTGGGATATCATGTATGAAAGTAAATAAATATGTATTAAACCACGTTAAAATATGAGACTGAATTGACCGCTAATTAGGGGTGTCGCTATTCTTTTTTTTTTTTTAATTAGTAAGTAATTGAGAAATTTTCAAGAAAACATTTTTTTACAAGGTTTCCACATCCTTCTAAGGGATCAATACGAGAAAGATGGATAAAAATAGTCCAAGATGATACATTGTTTAAGGGAAAGTGAAAATTTAAATTTGTGTAAAGTGAAATTTAAATTATTTTGTTTAAGTACGGAGGAAGAGTTATTTTAGTTGTGTTTGTGTGTGTAGTCCAAAGTATACCTAATGGTTTTTTTAGTTATATATATATATATATATATATATTTTTTATAAATGCTGCACTCTTTATTTTATGTATGTTTGGTTTGGAGATTTTAAGTTTAGTCCAAGGCCAAGACCGCAGTTAATAAATTCTTTATTATTAAGTTTAGTTTTTTAGATATTATTCTAGTTATTAAGTGTAGGTATTATAAGAATACAAAACGGCTTTACTCGCGGTCGAAATATGAGCTGTGTGGCTCGACGTTTCGGGCCAAACGTATGGCCCATCATCATGAGCACTCTGGCCGAAATGTCGAGCCACACAGCTCGTATTTCGATAGTGAGTAAAGCCGTTGTTACTTCTTAAAATGTCAAATAACCACGATAATTTAAAAACCCATATAAGTTTAGGTATGTATTTCAAGTTATTATAGTTCTGTATTTTAAGTTTAAATACATAAAAACGTTTTTTTCGATGAAATTCACTATCTGTTTTCTTCTATAATCCTTTAAAACGTCCCACTGCTAGGCACGGACTCTGCTCACTAACGTAGGAGGTATTGTTTTTATTGTTGTTGTTTTATTGTTTATTGAGTATTCTTATGGCAGTCATATTGCACTCGAACTTGTCACAATTTGTTATATCCGGTTCGATTACTCGTACATGGTGACCAGTGGAAATCAGAAGCAGTTTACACAAAAATACCTTTCATAGACCAGTGTGCACTAGTTACCTAACTTTATTTTTCTTCACCGGAGCGATCGTACCTATTCGTTATGAAATGCACGTATATCAATCTTTATCAAGGAAATAAATAAGTACATTAGTTAGTGCCCGGGATTTGAACCCGCAACTTCTGCATTGAGAAGCGTTACCACTAGACTACGGGCACAATTAACCATAATACCTACCCGTAAAATAATAAATCGAAAAATATATTTTTGGTAGACTAAGTGACAACCCTACGTATTCCAATGCACGTGTTGACTGACCGGCCGGGCCGGCCGGGCCGCTAGCCGCTAGTCGCTCGCTAGCTAGCCCCTCTCCCGCTCGCTTCCCGCCCCGCGCGGCTCAGCGTTCCGCCACCCCGCTACCTTACCTCATACCTCAGTTATTGGCCGTCATTTCTCTGTATTCTTTCTTCGTAGTGCTCACTCTATACATAAAATCTCTTTGGTCACAGTCGGCGACTCGCTATACGCTTATATTTGAATACGCCCCAAAAGTCATTTTCAATGTACCCGAAGGTCATGCAATGCATGAGATCTGTGATTTTTTTGTTTGAAAGGGATAACCCTGAGGTGTTCTCATTTCTTCTAGGGGATCCTGGTGGCCTCACCCTTTAATTTAGTCAAGATCGGATTGGAAAGCGAGGCGGAATCGCGAGGCCGAAGGAGTATGTATAAAAAATATAAAAACCGACTTCAAAAACCGAAAGCAAATTACCATGCATACACAATAAGTTCTTGTTGCACTATACACAGCCTCGTCTGCGGCAGTAAAATTATTTTCAATCATGGCGTTTAGCTCGTGTTTCGTTTCGGAGACGAACAAGTTTGATGCAAAAATCTACTATAAACATGCATTGACCAAATTCATATTTGTACTCATTTATTTCCGTTTTATTTCGCATACGAACTTTGTGAACTGACAACAGCTGATTCACACTGTGTTCACACTACATAATGTTGCTATGGTAACCACTTTTGCAAATAACTCTTTGGCAAAAACAACACACGAAAATTATTCCATTATAAAATTTCAAATTACGAATACCTATGTAGCCTATGGGTAGCATTAGCATGTGAAAAGTAATCCTGTGCACTTATTATGCTATTTTAAACTGTAAATGCACTAGTTGATGACAAGGGACGGCATTTTTTTATCTAAAGCACCATCAATGTGTAAAACCACGCACAGTTTCGTCAGATTCAGTGACAGGTGATCTGTCACCGGTTACGAATATAATTGGTCGATCAACGGACACTAATTCTAGGCCACGCCTAATTGGACGCAACTTTCTTTGGGTCAAAACAAAACCAAGCGACTCTTCCATGTCTTCTTTATTCGTACTATAGAACTCACTCTACTAGCCTCGATCCCCCGCCAACACCCAAACAAAATCCTTGACCCTATTCCTTATGCGTCAAAATGTCCGAAACACTGCAATCCTATTTAGTGAGCGGCGAGCGCGCTCATGCTTCATCACTTGAATTTCTGCGCAATTCCACTGTATCTCAAAATATTAAAACACGGCTAGAACCGATATTGTTTATGATATCGCATTCTATTTGGTCGCCATGTTTTTTTCTCTATCCCCTTCAGCCCGCCGCTTCACCGCGCCACGCCGCACAGTGGGGCGATACCGTAAAAAATGGGACATAGGATAATTAAATTTTTTTATTTTTATTTCTGAAATTTAAGTACGCTAAATTAATCTACCCATCATTATAAATAACATTCATAGATTCATATTTTCTCATTTAAGCCTTATTTTTCGAGATATACCACTTTTTATTAATTTGTACTATGGAAATTGGGTAACTTTATTTTTTTTCTCGAAATGCTTAAAATAGCTAGACCCGTGGTTACTAAATAATGATTCCCCAAGTTAAAAAGATTATTACTGTGTAAAAACCGTATCCGACGACGTCCGACTTTTCCGTATAATGCCATTTTAATATTATAATAACATTTATTCCTGCAAAGCTCACCTTTATTCTTTTTTTTTTTTTATTGAAACTGACACGGTTGGCTACATCACCTACAACGTCCGTGATGTCAGCCCATAGCACCGGGTGAACTAGGTGCCATGTCAGTGCTTCCCCCTTTGATCGTGCCGGCTACACTGAACTGGTCGGAGAACACAAACTATTTACATAGCCGTTTCGACCGACGTTTCATTCAGTGCGGTGGTACCAACCCGGGCGGGTTAAACCCTACCACCAAGTAAGATTAGGAGGGAAGGGACCTACAGTTTTACGAGGAATCCGCTCGAATTACGAGGAATTCACTATATTCGTAACTTTCAGCTATATTCAAATAACAAATATTGTTTATTTGCATTGGATGTATATATTTGTATTTTAATGGTAAATATATTTCTCCATATCACCTATATATTTGAACTTGATGAAAATGTTTAATTTTTTTTTTATTGAAAGCGCGATGGCGCTGAGGCACCCAGAAGGTGACAAACGACGCCCATCTAATTAACTTTGTACTTTTAGTTTCATTGGTCTATTTTGATAATAATCTACGGAGCCGCTATTATCGGCTGCTATACTTACTTATAATATCTCTTATAAATGCTTACCATTATATTAGGAATATTTTCAACTTCGCGAGGATTAGCGGATTAGGGATATTTATGTGAATTGTCACGTATTTCCATGAAAGCTCTCGAAGAAACAATTACACTGCATTGCTAATTGTTATCTACTTAACAAGGATTAACGATATACCAGGAATACTGCAAACTGTGCGAACTAATTAGCAGTATTCATTAGTGAACAACACAATCAATCTGGCACTCAGTCTGCTCCAGTCGTTTGCACGAGTCAGTCTTCCTACCCGTGCTTTACATATTTAAAACTATTCAATACGAAAACATGGAGTCTTTTGTTAATAACATTGATATTTACGTGTTTATGAGAAATTGTGACAGTTTTCTGAATTACGCGGTATTGGTTGCCGCTATTGCCTCAATAGTTAGTGTAAATTTGCCCGAAGAGACACAAGTGAAAGAATTTTGTCGTAAATATTGTTACAATCTACACAAACGATGGGTGAAGTCAAGCTACAACGAGGAACGTTTTCTACAGAAGAATCGAGAATGGTTGGACTCGGCCATCAAGTGGCCCGAATTCGTAAAGAAACAACTGCCTTCAGCGAGTAGCGACCTCGCGGATAACCAAAAGGTTTGCACTTCTCAAATAATTTCTCCGGGACCATCGACAGCGCCTCCTATCTTTGTAGCATCTTCACATAAATCATCGCCGAGAAAACCATTTGAAAGTTTAGGAGCCAAACAAAAGCGAAGAAGAACCGAAGACATTCGCACAAACTATACATCGCAGGAACTAGCATTTGCGACCAAAATGCGTTTGAAGGCAAATGGGAACGAGGACCTGGGGAAAGTTTTGGACCATTTGCTTCAGAATCCAGGCGAAATCGAAAAAGTCAAAGAATTCATTGAAAAAAAGGAGTCCAAGACTGTTTATTCATCTGAAAAAGCACTTGCGATTTTGGTGTCTTTAAAGCTATCAAGATGGCAATATATAACTTTAAGAGACATGGCTAAGGAAGAAGGTTCCGACCTCTATCCATCTTATTATAAAATTCAACATGCGAAAATTGAGTGTTACCCCCCAAAACAGGACATTGAAGTTACCGAAACACATGCCAAAATTAAACTGCAAGCGCTTTTGGACCATACTGCAAAAAGAATTTTGAAAGTGGCGAACCGAAACCTCACAGGTTGCCAGCTAACATTAACAAGCAAGTGGGGATTCGATGGCGCTTCTGGCCAAAGTACATATAAACAAAGATTTCAAGAACTGAACGAAGGAGACGACTCAAGCATTTTCATGGCAAGTTTGGTTCCTATAAAACTGGTTTATGGAGACGAAGTGATCTGGGAAAATGAGACGCCATCTTCGACGAACTACTGCCGTCCTATCTTCTTCAAATTTATGAAGGAGACAATCGATAACGTGAAAAGTGAAATGGCTACCATAGAATCCGAAATACGAGATCTCAAAACCAGCGATTACGAAGGCGTTTTGATTGAGCATTCGTTAATTATGACGATGATCGATGGTAAAATTACGTCGATTATCTCCGGTACCTCTAATCAGTCATGTGATATTTGCAGAGCTAAACCGTCTGAGATGAATAACGTTAATATAATTAAAAGTAAAGAAGTAAACACAAATATGTACCGGTTCGGACTATCTACGTTGCATGCCTGGATTCGATGCATGGAATGCCTTCTCCATAGTGCATACCGCATGGATTTGTCAGCAGTGGTCGGCCAAAGGTAATAATAAAGAAATTATGACCGAGAAAAAAAAACAAATTCAAGATAATTTCAGGAAAGAAACTGGTTTATTGATCGACGTGGTAAAACAAGGTTCAGGAACCACGAACGATGGCAACACTGCAAGGCGCTTTTTCCAGAATCCCGAGCAAACTGCCTCTATTACCGGTCTCGATAAGGATTTAATTAATAGATTCGCGGTGATCCTTAAGGCCATCTCCTCGGGAGAAAAATTTTGCACTCAAAACTTTGAAATCTATGCTCAAGAAACAATTCAACTTTATATATCATTGTATAGCTGGTATCATATGCCAGCAAGTGTTCATAAACTTTTATTCCATGGATCTGAAATAATAAAGCATTTTAACGTAATTCCAATTGGCATACTCTCCGAAGAGGCATCAGAAGCAAGAAATAAAGATTTCAAGAAGTACAGGGAACACTACTCTCGAAAATGCGATCGCAAATCGACTAATCAAGACATTCTCAACAACTTGCTCGTATCGTCGGATCCATATTTGTCTAGTATGAAGCCAAAACTTCAAAAACAAAAGCAGCCCTTATCCAGTGAAGTGCGACATTTGCTAATTATAGACGATAAAAATAAGGAAAATATTGAATTTATTGATACCAGTATTATCTGTGTTCAATCGGATGTGGAGGATGATGATGATTCTGACGCTGAAGACGCTTTAGGTTGTTCCAGTGATGAAAATGAAAATTTGTAGAAATATTGAGTATATAAATTGTAATAAAAATAGGAAGCTTTATGTACTTTAAAAATATTTATTTAAAAGTTATTAAGTATGTTTTATTTTAAGGTTTTTGTAAGATTGAAATAAGATTTTTTCTCAGAAATATGAAGTTTGAATTTCTTTTTGTTATGCACGATAAACATACTTCAGAAAATTACTTTTATTCTTGACCATAATTTTTATTGATGGTTGGTATTTTTACATTAAATAGGCTCCGTTAAAAGCCATGGGTATTTGGGTAATAATGTATTATTACTTTGAAAACTTTTATTATTACTTTTAATAATGTATTATTACTTTTCTCATCATTAATCACTATTCTTAATGTTGATGTTATTAATTTTATACTTTGAAGTAGGTTTATAATATACTTTGACGGGGGCAATTTTTTGCCTAATTATAATAAATTATAGTAAGTTTGATATATCGAAGTGTGCAGAGCCACCAAAATGACGAAATGAAAATACACAACGATATATATAACTTATAATAAGTTAATAATTCGGTAAGTTCCGTAAATACAAAAATATATGTAGTTAGTTAAATATGTAGTAATTTATATATGTTTAATTACTATCGCCAGATTAATTTGTAATATTTTATGCAAATATGCGCCGTCTGATTGATTGTATTTTGTGTGTAATAAACGTACCATTCCACTACAATAATTTTATTCAGATTAGACTACTCAACTTGAAGAATCATTATTAAGTAACCACAGGTCTAGTTATTTTAAGCATTTCAATAAAAAAAGTTACTAAATCTCCATTGTACAAACTATTGAAAAGGATTATAACACCTTAACAGAAAATCTCTGAGAACAAAAGGTTTTTCTAAATGCTGGTAAAATGTATTCACATATTCAGTTTTCCACATATCTCAATTTTTTTTACTAAAGAATTTTCAATGTGATATATCTAAAAAATAACAATTGAAACCGAAAATATGGAAGAGTAATACTAGTTACAAGAAAATGTTTTTTTTTAAAGTTCAAATTGCTATATCTCAGAAAATAAGACTTAAAATGGAAAATTTCTAAGAATAAAAGTAGTTTGTAATCATTAAGAGAATATATTAACATACTCACTTTTTACTATATTATAAATGTTTTTATAAGTGCTTATATCTCGGAAAATAATTTTTTTATCAAAAAATCTCACAGAATGAAAGTTGTTCGTAATTAATAGTAGAATCTATTTGCGTAGTCATTTCGCCCTATGTCCCGGTTTTTGCGGTATCGCCCCACTGGCGCCGTCCGCCCGCCTGCGCCCCTCTAGTGTAAGGAGCAAAATCGATGTCATTAACAGCAGGTGTGTAGCTTGTATAACACTGACATAGCCTAGATAGTTGTCACGGTCAAAAGTTGCCAGAAAATGACAGATTTTCGTACCTATACCTAAGAATGGTACGAAGTTAATATAGATCTTTATTTCGTCTGTCACGCTGTGAAGGTATTGGGTGACCTACATGTACCGTTGTATCCCAGATAACTTTAGTAAACAAAGGCATTTGTCCGTGTGATTAAAACTAAGAAATACCTATGCATTACATATCATATCAACGATTTTTGTTACAGAGCAAAATGCTAAAAGACGGGTTTTTATTGCAAAAAAAACTTGCTGACCTCCCGGGGCCCCCTTATAATTTAACATTGAGTCGGTTGCCCCCCAAACTGCCTGCGTCCATCCAGCTTGGCTGCGCGCCAAAACAAAAAGACGAATGCCGACTCCGTGCGTGTGTGTACCCGGCGAGAGTAGCCCGCTTACTGCCGCGCCCGATCGATACTCTCGCACTAATCTCGCCCTTCTCGCTGAATCAGCTGATGGGCTTCATCACCCCCGCCGCCCCCTCCGCGCCAACTTTGCGGACTTTTTAGGGAGGGAGTGAGAGTGACTGATATAAGTCGCTTCGAAATCCGGCCTACCTACCTACTTGACACTATCTTTTTTCATATTCAATGTTTCATTATGATTTTAGCATCCCCATCTGTAAAGGAGTGCGTTGATAGAAATTAATTTAATAAATAACGCCTATGACGCGATGACTCTATCAATGTTTTCAAAGTAGGTATGCTCCGAGAGTTAATGAAAGATAAACAAGCTCATACGATTTCATGATATGAATCCATGCAAATAGAAGCGGTCTCGTCAGGCCTGGCGTCCGGCTGCTCGGAATCAGTTCACGATTCACATACATATCGTCTAACGACGTCGTGCCATATAATGTATTGCGGCCGAGAAACGCCGCATCGGTCGCCCTGCCCGCTGCGCAAGTCTGGCGGCGGCGGCTGCGGGGTGGGGCGCGGGCCGTGGTGGCGCCGCAACCCTCGCTCCTGTCAAACCGCTCACCCTCCACAATACTACGCCGGCAACCGTCGCGAGAGCACACACGCGCGCTCTGGTGAACCCCTCGCAGAGTATACACGGCCCCTCGCGGCCCGAAGCCCTCCCGGCGCTTCAAGCCCTCGGATTTTCGCAGCAGGGCGCTCGCAGGCACCGCACCAGGCGACTGCTCCCGGCGTCGGGCGCCCGGCCAGTCCTCTCCCGCACCAGCAGCTCCCGGCGCGGGCTGCAACCCCGGCGTCCCCGCATCAGGCTCGCCGGCTGAAAGGTAATCACTCGGATCCATCCGTGCGCTCGTCCGAACACTTCATTCGCCTACCCCGCACCGTTCTGTCGACCTCCATTTTATTTCAATCGAATTTATCGTGCATGACCACCCAATGAATGACAGCATTAATTAACGAAATGACGCAAATTTTGCAAAATTTCAGTGCGGTGACAACAACTGGAGCATTATTATAAAACTCAATTAGCACAGACGGACGATTGTTTAGTATGTCATTCTCCATTGTCTTTTGATCTTCGAATTGTCACAACAGTGTAGGTACAGCAATTGTTAAGAGTTAATACTTACGTTCACTGTTTAGACCAGACTTTGTCCACCTGCTCCATGTGCCTGGAGATCGGTGATTATGATAACATGTGACAGGTGGGCAAGACAGTAACGTTTGCGGTTAGCGCGCGGGATGTGACGAAATGCGCATCCTCATCTGCATCCGCAGATCATCCGCATGCGTCCGCATCAGCTCTCTTAAGGGCAGATTATGAAAGCATTCTAACGTCTTAAAAGTATAAACTCTAAAAACGTACCTACCTAAGTATATAGGTATAACTTATCTTTTGTTTTATGTTAATTTTAAGATATTATTAGGTAGATACCGGCAGTGGTGCCCAAACGGTCGATTGCGATCGACCGTTCGATCCCAAGAGGCTTTTAGGTCCGATCGCTGAAAATATGTAGAGCAAAAAGTGACTTGTAGACCCATCTAAGAATTCATAATATTTGATGGGACTAAACATTTTTCGGGTAGTGTCGACGTCTTGGACACACACACACAAGGACCGCAATAGTAACAAATATAAAGGACCTATTGAACATAGCTTTCAATTCAAACAAAAATTATTACAAAATTATTGAACAACGAACATTTTTGGTACAAGTGTCGATCTCACAACCTTTAATTTTTTGTAGGTAGATCTTCATAGAAAAAAGTATAGACACCATTGTCTTAAGGATAATGATGATGATAATAATTATCTAAATATAGAGTAAAGGTATTACAGGCATGTCTTTAGTTTTATCATTAGTGAATACATATTTTTTTTTTAATAAAACATTTAATTCAACTGCATGACTCAATCAATTATAAATAATTTGTAGACCATTCGAAATCCAATTATATCTTATTTCAGTGAGTTAATCAGAGTGCTTTCTTTTTAAAATACGTGCATTATGTAGATAAAAG
Source organism: Nematopogon swammerdamellus (assembly GCA_946902875.1). NCBI lineage: Eukaryota > Metazoa > Arthropoda > Insecta > Lepidoptera > Adelidae > Nematopogon > Nematopogon swammerdamellus. The sequence continues at coordinate 20,988,189 of OX336345.1, forward strand.
CTCGCAAAATGTGAGCGTGAAATAATTTATGCTGCAACGTGAATAGTAGCTCATTCATTACGGAAATAAGTAATGAATGAGAGGGAGTATATTTAATTATAAAAAGTTCTATAAGAAAAATTACATTTACTTCTTTTAATTGCGAGGAAGCAAGAGGAAGAGTAATTTTTGTTTAAATCTTATAATGAAAAGTTGTAGAATAAAGGTTTCAGTTCAGGTAATACGAGTTATATGTTCATTGGAGTAACCCACGAGTAACCTAAAGCATGTAGGTAGGTATATCGGGCGGGACTCCGAGGATTTTTCGGGAGTAATAGTAATAGCGACTCTCGCTAGTGAAATATCAGAAATGTTTACACACCATAGCCGTGAGTTTTGCACTCATCGTTTTTTCGTAGGTACTAACATATTCGCTACAATTATGGTCATTCATTATTATGAAATACAAGACTATTTCATAATAATGATCTTATTTTTGGGGCATTGGTCAATCTACTATTTTAGACCGTACACGCATTCTCCATAAACCTCACGTGCCTTTGTGGGATGCAACGACTATGCAGAATAACACCTATCGCAAGTGGCCGCATTTTCGGTACAGCGTATACTTAGCAGTTAGCATCGATAAAGAAGTCAGACTCGTGGCACAGATTACTTAATAGTTAGATACTTCGTGCTCGTGGTCTAATGTAAGAAAATAAAAATGAATTTGATTAATTTAATTTGGGCATGAGAAACTGGAGCAAGTGAACGAATTCGTATATCTGGGGAATATGTTCACGCGGGATGGAAAATGTGAAAGAGATGTAGAAAAAAAGAGAGTGCAATCCGGCAACCAATTGGCAACCAGTTGTGTTGCACGCGCTATTAAGAGCAGCCGGGCATGTGCTCAAAAAGGGTCAAGTGCGTAGTAGCCGTAACCGACGAGCATGCGTGAAGAACATTATGAGAGTGGAAGAGGCAGCAGAGGTGTGTCAGGATCGTGGCACGTGGAGATCCGTTGTCTCTGCCTACCCCACCGGGAAACAGGCGTGACGCTATTTAAGTATGTATTTAATTTAAAATTACCTTTTCTATATTAATAAGTATTGTTCAAATTAATGAACACACAATTTGAACACTCATCTATGTTTAGAAATGCATAATGGACATTGCCTTTACCTTCAAATATTTTCAAACTTGTCTTCTGCGACCGACGAATGAGTGGTAACTACCCGCAATTCGTTGGCGCGGTTTTTTCTAAGCGATCGAAGCGAGGGATTCGGATTCGAGCATTCGTTCGTAACTCGTCGATTTTCGAAAAGATTCCTTGCGCTCTCGCTGCCGCTACCGCCGCAGTCGAGCCGTCTATCCTTAGCCTCTCCATCGGGTGATCAAGTGCGTGTCGTGCTTCGTGAGTGTGAAGCCCAGGATCCTGGTGAAGAGCTGTGCCGCACGCATCCTGCGCCCACCCGCGGAGCACCAGGTAGAGAGCGTTCCAACTAAAAGTGCCCTTCGCCGTTATGTTGGCTCCACTGTCAGTGTCACTGTCAGTGCTTAAATTCGTGCTGCCAGATTGTGAAGATTATATTACCTAATAATGTTATCGGTATTTACCGTACAAAAATACGGTAAATACTGATAATTACGGGTAAATCTGTACACATAGCAACCCTCAACGCTGTTTTGACAGATAGACCGTGGAGCCAACATAACGACGAAGGGAATTTTTATATGGAACGCTCTCTACGTAGCCCTCTTTCGTTCGGTCGCGACTCTATGCACGGTGACCACCTTGTGCGATTTCACACGCATAGAATTTGCCGCCCGGCGGAGCCGGCCCAAACCACCGGCTGAAAATTAAATTGTGTAACATTGCGTGTGTGTATTCCCCAATGTGAATACACATTTTTAGCGCGTAATGGCGTGTAATCGAAACGATATTCATTCCCTATTCCCCGGAGAGAGATTTTGTTAGAATCGAACTGTACAGTTTAAACATAAAAATTGTGTGCGTCGTCTCTTTCTATAGCGTAAGATGAAGCGAGACATCACAATATTCCTATCTCGCTTGCGTGTTAGTTGTTTTGTACGTGTGTAACTCTATAAAATGCTCTCTCAATTGGTTTCAAGCTCAGATCACTGATTTGAGGTTTCATGTTACGCAATGACGTATAGGTCGGGTCTAGTTTCGTATGCCGCAGTACCTGGGTGATGAAAAACTGCCACAGAATAGGCTTAAGCCATGTTTATGCTTACGCCGACGCACCAAAGTAGTCGATATTGGATACCGGGTGGCTAAGCTCAAGTGGCAATGGGCTGGGCACGTCAGCCGAAGAGACGACGACCGCTGGAGTAACCGTGTCCTACACTGGCGGCCGTGGACAGGAAAACGGAGTGTGGGAAGACCACCCGCCAGGTGGGACGACGACATCAAGTACGTCGGCGGAAAGCAGTGGTTCCGTACCGCTGAAGGCCGGGAGGACTGGAGGAAAATTGGAGAGGCGTATGTCCAGCAGTGGACGCTTACACGCTGACTGACTGACTGATGCTTATGCTAACTTAAGTTTGCTTTGCTTTGCAGTTCTGATTTACAATACATACATGCATACCATACGCTGCATCCCGACAATCGGCATAATCAGAGTAATCGGTGCTGTGCTGCAAGAAATTCAGCCCAACACCGACCACCACGTTTAGCAAAGTATTCGGACAAAATAACTATCAAGCAGCAAGTAAACACGAAAATCCACCTGCTGCATGACTCGGTGGAAGATCTGATTAACTTACTACTACTAATTATTCTAGCTACTACTGAGCTACGAATGTTTCTATTCTATTCTACTAATATGCCTCATGCTCTAATTTTATTGTACGACAAGCTGTGCCCGCGGCTCCGCCCGCTCTCATATTTCACTTCACTGCTAACCTCATAAGCCATTTAGCGTGATAGTAAGTAGCCTATAGTTGATGGGAAGAATCAAGCTATCCGTAGAATTTTGTTTTATTAAAATCGGTTCAGTGGTTCTCGAGTTATAAGCGGACAGACAGACATACACTCAGACTCTAAGACACTCAGACACTCAGACAGAAAGCAGACGTTGGATTTTATTATAGGTATGGATGAAGTGCCACAAGCAAGTTCTGCAATGTGTTTCATATCGAAACCGCACTTAGTAACATACTTAGGACTCCAACTTAGGTTGCGTAGTAGCTAACTTCACAGCGAAAAACTTGAAGCACGGTGGTGTTAAGAAGACAGTCGTTATAAGAGCTGTTTAATAGAGGCCCATTCTTCAACAGGTTAAGGTTCTTTAGTGACTTTACAATAGCGTTAGTAAGTGCTATAAGGGTGGGACAAGAGCTCTACAGTAGTGACACGCTATATTAATCCAATATACCACTTTAAGATCTAAAAAAACCTGCCGTTAGCACCAATTTGTTTGTCGGGGAGTTAGTAGCACTCGGCCGGCGGCGCGCGTAGCACTGCTACGAACTGATGTATTGGTACGTAGCACACGTACCAATTTATGAAATACTAGCTTTTGCCCGCGGCTTCGCTCGCGTGAAATTCGTATTTCAAAGGAAGGAAGTAAGTAACAAAGACCGATCTGCGTTAAGGTAAACGATAAACCTTCTTGATGAAAGTAAGTAACTGAGGGCGAGGCCGAAGGCGGAGCTGCGTTCAGGAAGACGATAAACTTTTAGAAGAAAGTAAGTAACAGAGAGCGAGGCCGAAGGCCGAGCTGCGATCAGGAAGACCATAAACCTTCTCGAAGAGAGTAAGTAACTAAGGGCGAGGCCGAAGGCCGAGCTGCGTTCAGGAAGACCATAAACCTTCTCGAAGAAAGTAAGTAACTAAGGGCGAGGCCGACGGCCGAGCTGCGTTCAGGAAGACTATAAACCTTCTTGATGAAAGTAAGTAACTGAGGGCGAGGCCGAAGGCCGAGCTGCGTTCAGGAAGACAATAAACTTTTCGAAGAAAGCAAGTAACAGAGAGCGAGGCCGAAGGCCGAGCTGCGTTCAGGAAGACGATAACCTTTTCGAAAAAAGTAAGTAACAGAGGGCGATGCAGAAGGCCGAGCTGCGTTCAGGAAGACCATAAACCTTCTCGAAGAAAGTAAGTAACTGAGGGCGAGGCCGAAGGCCGAGCTGCGTTCAGGAAGACGATAACCTTTTCGAAGAAAGTAAGTAACAGAGGGCGAGGCCGAAGGCCGAGTTGCGTTCATGAAGACTATAAACTTTCTCGAAGAAAGTAAGTAACTAAGGGCGAGGCCGAAGGTCGAGCTGCGTTCAGAAAGACTATAAACCATCTTGAAGAAAGTAAGTGACTATCACCCGTAGTTACTTACTGTCATCGAGAAGGTTTAGCGTCTTCCAGGATACAGCTCGGCCTTTGGCCGCGCCCTTAGTTACGTACTTTCTTCGAGAAGGATTATAGACTTCCTGAACGCAGCTCGACCTTAGGCCTCGCCCTCAGTTACTTACTTTCTTCGAGAAGGTTGAAGGTCTTCCTGAACGCAGCTCAGCCTTCGGCCTCGCCCTTTGTTATTTACTTTCTTCGAAAAGGTTTATACTCTTCCTGAACGCAGCTCGGCCTTCGGCCTCGCTCTTTAGTATGTTACTTCATTTCTTTGAGAACGTTTATTGTTTATCTGAATCCCTCCGGCCCCGGCCTAAGTTACTTACTTTCTTCTTTTGAAATACGAGTTTTACGCGAGCGAATCCGCGGGAAAATCTATCGATATTAAAATAAGAAACTTCAGTTCAAATAAATCAAATACTTTAGATACCTAACTAAGTAAAACTGAATTTTATTTAACCTATCCTGTGTCTCGTATAGCTAAATGTGCGTGTACTAATTTTAATCGAATTTAGATGATAGGCTTAAATTTTATGGAGGAAATTCATAAATATATATTCGCCGCGCCCCGCTGCCCCCCGCCCCGCCCGTACTGTGCGCCGCAGGACGACATGGTATCAAGACATTCTGTCGTAACTTTTAAACTATTTGTCCAAATTACTTAGTGTAAAAGCCAAAGTTTACCTACTTTAAATACCAGAAGCGATAAAAATATGTATTTTGATAAGAATTAATCCAATATTATAAAATGTGCATTGTAAATACAGTATCCAATTTAAATGTATTTATGGTTCACTATTTTGGCTACAGTGGCTTCCACAAAGAGATATATGCTGTCGCGGACTTTTTTTTAGAACTATTTAAGAAAAACAACCTCACCATACATTATCTTCGTCTAACGGTTTATGCAGCGCACGCCGAGATAGCTCTCAGATGGCAGGATTTTTTCCGACTTACTTTATCGATATACCTATTTGGGCCAATTTACACAATGAATTTATAAATTATAGCCTATTTATGTTATGTTGATGTACTGAATCAGTTCAGTAGTTTTCGCGTGAAAGAGGAATAAAGGTCCATACATCCATCCATTTCTCGTTTATAATACCTAAGCTTTTGCCCGCGGCTTCGCTCGCTGTAGACTCGATTTAACAGCAAATCCTATTTAAACGCAAATATGATAATAAAATGTTTCTCCCTCTCCCTCTCCCTCTCCCTCTCCCTCTCCCTCTCCCTCTCCCTCTCCCTCTCCCTCTCCCTCTCCCTCTCCCTCTCCCTCTCCCTCTCCCTCTCCCTCTCCCTCTCCCTCTCCCTCTCCCTCTCCCTCTCCCTCTCCCTCTCCCTCTCCCTCTCCCTCTATCTCTATCTCTCCCTACACCATCCCTCCCTCTTGCCCCACCCACCCCCTCCTCACCCTTCCCTCCTTTTCCTCCCCCCTCCTATCGCTGCTCTTCCTCCCCCAACCTCCTTCCCCTTCCTTCATCTCCCTACCTACGCTCCTCTCCCGACCATTTGACCACTTTCTTTTTAAATTATATTACCATGCGATATACACTTCATTTACAGGAAAACCTAAACGAAAATCCTAAGCCTTCAAGTTTTCACAGAAAACGCAGGATGGTACGGAACCCTCTTTACGCAAGGTCGACTCGAACTTGATCACTTTTTTTGGATATACACTTAATTTACAGGAAAACCTAAACGAAAATCCTAAGCCTTCTAGTTCTCACCGAAAACGGAATGGTACGGAACCCTCTTTACGCAAGCTCGACTCGAACTTGACCACTTTTTTTCAAAATTATGTTACTCCGGGATATACACTACCACTATAAAAAGTTTCGTCAAAATCCGTCCAGCCGTTCAGGCGTGAAAGAGGAACAAACAAACAAATAAACAAACAAACAAACAAACAAACAAATATACTTTCACATTTATGATATTAGTGAGATCGATATATATTTTTAAGTTTGCCCTCTTATTATTAAGTACTAGCTTTTGCCCGCGGCTTCGCTCGCGTGAAATTCGTATTTAAAAAGAAGAAAGTAAGTAATCCCACTACCGTACCTTTATTCCGGCGCGCAGAACAATTCGGTTTATATGAGAGCCACATCACAGCGTAACCGGAACTAAAATTTGTTTAGCCTATCCTGTGTCACGTATAATCAAATGCGCTTGTTTATACGTAATTGTTTATAGTTTGAATTCGGATGATCGGTTTAAGAGTTATGGAGGGAGACATACATACATACACACATACAGAAAATATTTATAAAAATCGTAAAAGTTGTTTTAGTATCATACATAGAGTCTACAGACGCAGTATCTCATAAAACAATGTAACTTACTCCATGACCATCCCTTACTACGTCAATTGACGTTTTTTTTTTTTTATGGAAACTGACACGGTTGGCTACATCACCCACAACATCCGTGATGTCAGCCCATAACACCGGGTGAACTTGGTGACACGTCAGCCTTCCCTTCGGTCGTGCCGGCTACACTGAACTGGACGGAAAATACAAACCATTTACATAGCCGTTTCGACCGACCTTTCATTCAGTGCGGTGGTACCAACCCGGGCGGGCTAAACCCTACCACCTAGTAATATAAGAAGGGAGTCATATCCCTTAGTCGCCTTTTACGACATACACGGGGAGAGATGCAGTGGGGCTATTCTTTTAAAGTACCGGCCCCACACGGTACGTTTGGTACAACGTGCACCAGACGTACCTGAAGAAGTCCGTGACATAGCGGGCGAAACGTCGACTTATGTAAGTCTTCAGTACTTACCACTGGTAATCACTAAACATTTAAAATTGAGTAAGACAGGAGATTTTAATTTTTTTATTTATTAATTCATTCAAATGTTTTACGTAAGTATTTTTATAGGGTTTGCATAATTTTAGATGTCACCTCTGATTGAAGAATTATCATAATGTACCTAATAAAATAGTTTCTTTTTTAATTTCGGGCACCAGGATAACGCGGATGCGTACCAATACATAGGTACTGCAGATCTTTCCTCTACAGAACCGGTGAACTCTCGAATGCTCTCCCTGCTCATATATTTCCCCCCAAGTATAGTCTCGGCTCCTTCAAGAGGGACGTGAATAGGCACCTGTCAGGCTGGCATGGCATTCACAGCCACCGCATACGGCCGAATGTCCATGGGTGTCGTTAGATACCTTATGGGTGGCTCGACGTCAATATTTTTTTTTGTAGGGTACTGTTGTTTATGTAAGTGTTCATTAGTAATAGCTCTGTAGTTCTTAAGTTGAAGTTTTTTTTTTTTTATGGAACCTGACACGTTTAGCTACATCACCTGCAACGTCCGTGATGTCAGCCCATAACACCGGGTGAACTAGGTGCCATGTCAGTGCTTCCCCCTTTGATCGTGCCGGTTAAACTGAACTGGTCGGAAAACACAAACTATTTACATAGCCGTTTGGACCGACGTTTCATTCAGTGCGGTGGTACCAACCCGGGCGGGTTAAACCCTACCACCAAGTAATATTAGGAGGGAAGGGACCTACAGTTTTACGAGGAATCCGAACCTCGGTCAGCCTCCAACGGTCAGCGGTCACCCATCCAAGTACTGACCGCACCCAGCGTTGCTTAACATTCAATAGCGACAGTTGACTGTCTGCACCACTGAGCTATCGAGGCTGACAAAGTTTAATGAAGTTGAATTTGTGCTAGTTTATTTTAGTATTATTTGTATTATATTCAGCGACAACTGGCGCAAGCTAGCTCTCAGACTCTGCGCCTAGACCGTTTTCTTGAGATGCTTTGTGCATTTATGTAATTATTAATATTTCTACCTACTTAAATTTTAAAGAATTATTATCATTATCATATAATTATCATTGCCTATACGTAATTTTTTTTTTTCAAAAAAAACTTTTCCCTTCAATTATTAAGCAATTTTTATCTCTATCTACTTAGCGATAAGGTTTTCAACGCCGCCTGTCATTAGTACTGCGCGCAAATAGCGGCGTTCACTTTTGACCTGTCACGACGACTTTCCCGATCGCGTTGGTATTTCTCATTCGTCATCCGGAGAGGGTGAGAGATAAGGACTCCTGTCACCCTTCCTTCTCCCTCCTATCCTCTATCTCTCTCTCCCTCTGCCCCCACTGGTGGAGGCTATCCTCGTTAAGCGTCGACTTCTGAGAACTGTCGGCAGCATCCTATGATTGTTTAATATGTTCGTGAGTAGATTTTGACTCGGTACCGCAATAGAGAAATTATATTGTGAGTGCGGGGGAAGTTTCAACCAGTTGTAGTAATAATATGAATACGGTGAACAGATCTATTGAGTGGTAATAAAACTAGAATTTGAACCGCGGTATTCGCATAGCTAAGTAATTATTTTTCTATGTAAACCAACATGGGTGGCTGTGCCGAAGGACCAATGTTACAGTCGACAGCGCCAAAAACACCTCTCCTTCCGAAACCATTCTCAGTTAGGCGCCATGCCAGCAGATTTGCTAGGCTATTTAGCCTGTGAAGACGCCCAGGTTAAAGGATTCGGGAAACACACTCACCGGGAAGACAGTTCCACGCCCCACCCGTGCGGAAAAGAAACGATTTTTTTTTTATGGAAACTGACACGGTTGGCCACATCACCTACAACATCCGTGATGTCAGCCCATAACACCGGGTGAACTTGGTGCCACGTCAGCCTTCCCTTCGGTCGTGCCGGCTACACTGAACTGGACGGAAAACACAAACTATTTACATAGTCGTTTCGACCGACCTTTCATTCAGTGCGGTGGTACCAATCCGGGCGGGTTAAACCCTACCACCTAGTAATATAAGAAGGGAGTCATATCCCTTAGTCGCCTTTTACGACACACAAGGGGAGAGATGCAGTGGGGATATTCTTTTAAAGTACCGGCCCCACACAGTACAAAGTCTGAGTCTCTCTGAGACGAGTGCCTTGTCTACTGCAGGGCATAGCTTCTCCAATATTTCTCCAATTATCCCGACCTCCAGTAATAATTAATTGTAATAACAATAAACACAATTTATACTATAGATGAGTTCCTATCATCTATGGTCTAGTTCTTAGTTAGCTGATCTCGGCGCCACATGTCGCGCTTTCAATTCAGATTCAGATTCAGATATTTATTTCGCCATAAAGAACACACAACAATAACAATATTTCATTGAGATATATGCATATTCAGTATGGTTCCTCATTATCATTATTATTTTATGTTCTTTATTTCACATTTTTAAGATACATTTATATTAATTTTACACATATTATAACTATAAAAAGTAATAAAAATTCAGATTCAGATTCAGATATTTATTTCGCCATAAAGAACACACAACAATAACAATATTTCATTGAGATATATGCATATTCAGTATGGTTCCTCATTATCATTATTTTATGTTCTGTATTTCACATTTTTAAAATACATTTATATTAATTTTACATATATTATAACTATAAAAAGTAATAAAAATTCAGATTCAGATTCAGATATTTATTTCGCCATAAAGAACACACAACAATAACAATATTTCATTGAGATATATGCATATTCAGTATGGTTCCTCATTATCATTATTATTTTATGTTCTGTATTTCACATTTTTAAAATACATTTATAATTATTTTACATATATTATAACTATAAAAAGTAATAAAAATTCAGATTCAGATATTTATTTCGCCATAAAGAACACACAACAATAACAATATTTCATTGAGATATATGCATATTCAGTATGGTTCCTCATTATCATTATTATTTTATGTTCTTTATTTCACATTTTTAAAATACATTTATATTAATTTTACATATATTATAACTATAAAAAGTAATAATAAAGAGTTGATTGCCAAATGTTCAAATAGTTTGTCGCCATACATATCAGTATTGGTTAACCAAATGTTTGAAGAGGGTACCTATCCTAATGTACTAAAACAGACCCGTGTATGTCCCATTTATAAAGGAGCCGGCGAAAGAGCTGACCCAAATAACTATAGGCCTATAAGTTTAGTGCCAGCACTATCTAAAATCATAGAATCTGTTATATCTGAATCTGTAATTAAGCATCTTGAGGATAATAAACTTCTTTCTCCCAACCAATACGCATACCGTAAAGATCACTCCACAAAATCAGCTGGCATGAAGCTAGTAGGAGAGATAATAAAAGGTATAGACAAGAGGAACAAGGTTGCAGGTATATTCTGCGACTTGTCGAAAGCATTCGATGTCGTAGACCACAACCTCCTCTTGCACAAATTGGAAAAATATGGAGTAAGTGATAAACCACATGAATTGCTAAAGTCATTTTTAACAGATCGAAGACAGGTCACTGAGGTCACTTTAAAAGGAAACAAAAAAAGTTCAGAGCCAGGTAAAATTAAAATGGGTATTCCACAGGGTTCTGCATTAGGTAATACATTATTTTTAGTATTTATTAATGACTTAGCCTTGATTAAAATAGATGGTGTTTTAATACTTTTTGCCGATGACACTAGTATAATAGTCTTTGCTGAATCCATGCATGAACTGGAAATAAAATTAAATATAGTAGTAGGAAAAATATCGGAATGGTTTGCTGTGAACGGACTGATACTAAATACATCGAAGACCAACTATATGGTATTTTCCGGACCAAACTGTGGTCCCCGTGAGCTCTCTATTTCGAATTCATCCGGCTCTATTGGCTCCCAGTCATGTATACGATTTTTAGGGTTCTTTATTGACCCAACTCTAAGTTGGAAAAGTCACATAGACAAACTATGTGACAAGATGGCTAGAGGTATTTACGCACTAAGAGAGTTACGCCGCTTGATCAGTCCGGAGGCTTTGAGACAGTCCTACTATGCGTACGTACACTCATTACTGTCGTATGGTGTAATCCTGTGGGGTAACTCAACCGATGCTGAAAGAGTGCTAATATTGCAAAAACGAGCGATAAGGGTATTAGCCAGTGTACCGCGAACAACATCTTGTAGAGACTTTTTCAAATCCTTTGGTATATTAACTGTGTGCTCTCTATATATATATGAAGTAGTGGTATATGTACGCAAAAACATGAATTCTTTTGAGTCAAATGGCGCAAGTCATAATTATAACACACGTAACTCAGAGCGTTTAAAATCTGTTGCGCATAAATCGGCGATGGCTGAAAAAGACCCTGACGTGATTGGACCCAAATTGTACGAAAATGTTCCTGATACAATAAAATCAATAAATAGTGACAATGTGTTCCAGAGTCAACTGAAAATATTTCTCTTAGACAATCCATTTTATAAGTTAAGTGAATTTTTTTCATACTGTAAATAAAAATTCTGCTGACTTTGATAATTCAAATTGTTTATATGCATAAACACAAATTTTAATAATTACTTGACTGAACCCTATGTTCTTTGTTTTGTATTTTATTGTCTTTTTTTAATGGGTATATTTTTGACTAAGTATTTTAAATTTTTTGCTTAGATATAGTATGTTATATTTAACATAAAGAAAACTTAGTATGTAAGTTATATTTAAAAAAAGCTCTGTAAGGTTTCTTACCCGGTTCTTCCTTATAGATTGCACTACTGAACGGGACATCATAAAAAATGATGACGAACCATACTGAATATGCATATGTCTCAATGTAATATTGTTATTGTTGTGTGTTCTTTATGGCGAAATAAATATCTGAATCTGAATCAGAATCTGAATAAAAATACGCAAAATTAATACAAAGAAATAAAAACGGTAATACCGCCGGCGGCGGGAGGCAAGCCTCCAAGCACGCCGGCGGGTGCAGGCCGTGGCTACGGAGCTCTCCGATACGACGCGAGGCAAGCTACGAGCGATAGGTGGTGGTACTAGACTCGTAGGCCACCACCACCCCCATCTCGGAGAGCTCCGTATCCGCCGGACTGCACGGCGACGTCGTCGCGCAGCTGTTTTGAAAAACTTGATCTTCGCGCGAGCGTCGCCTCATTGTTGCACTACACCACCGGTAGCGGGGGCACTAGACGGGACGCGAGGTCCCGATGACCCCAAGCTGGCCGATGGTGGACGTCGCCCTCGCCGTAGTTGTTGTGGCTCGGCCGACGTCAACGCTCCATCTTCGCCGTCGATGAAATGCACCGGCGACGTGAAGCTGGGTGGTAGGGTGTGCGTGTAGCGTGCGAGAAGAATGGCGGCTCTTGTATTGGACGACCCGGGTGCGGGGAGGCCGGGCGACGCGGTGGGCGGAGGCAGTGCTGCTGCGAGCCAGCGGTGGCGGCGGCGGCGGCGGCGTCGAAGTCGAGCGCGGCGGCGCGGCCGGCCTTCGCCGCTGAGCCTGCTCTCCATCACGCGGGTCGCGTCCCGGGAGGTCTGCAGCCGCTTCTGTCGCCTGGCATGTCGAGCTGGTGAAGTACCGGGGACATCGAGCGGCGGCGGTGGTGGTGCCGGCACGGTGCCTCCAACCGTGCGGGCCGCTGCGCCGCTGAAGAAGGGTCCGCGCGTGGCGGAAGCTCGGTTTTTTCGTCCCAGGCAAAAACAATTAAAAGAAATTTTCTAGAGAAAAAATTTCCGACATGTCGGTTTGACAGCTCTTTTTCTATATCATTATCATTATTATTATTTTTTTTTTGTCATGTCCCGTTCAGCAGTGCAATCTATAAGGAAGAACCGGGTAAGAAACCTTACAGAGTTTTTTTTAAATATAACTTACATACTAAGTTTCATTATGTTAAATATAACATTCTATATCTAAGCAAAAACAATTGAAATATTAAGTCAAGATAATAAAAAATACAACAACATAGAACATGAGTTTATGCATATAATCAATTTGAATTATCAAAGTCAGCAGAATTTTTATTTACAGTAAGAAAAAAAATCACTTAACTTATAAAATTGATTGTCTAAGAGAAATACATAATTTAATTTGTCAGACTCGGTGGCTCAGTTGTATGGTTGGTCGACTGTCGTTCGGATCATAACTACACCTGGGCACCGTCAGTGGATGGATGGGTGACCGCTCAACCTTTGGAGGCTGACCGTGGTTTGGATTCCATGTAAAACTGTAGGCCCTTCCCTTCTTACCTTACTAGGTGGTAGGTTATAGACCTCCCGAGTTGGTACCACAGCACTGAATGAAAGGTCGGCCGAAACGGCTATGTAAATAGTTCGTGTTTTTCGTACACTTTAGTGTAGCCGGCGCGACCGAAGGGAAGCACTGACACGGCACCTAGTTCGGGGTGCTATGTGCTGACATCATGGATGTTGCACGTGATGTAGCCAACCGTGTCAGTTTCCATAAAAAAACAATCAATCACATCGCGTTTCTGCTAGAGAACGAATTCCAAGTTCTATGGCTAACCCGAAGTCTGCACTATTTTTACATCTAGCGTACTCTTTTCTATTCTGTGATCTAGCCTTTTAGTTAGAGCCTCGTTATCGCAAAGGTCGAGGTGGCGAAGTACATTTTTATTAAACAGAGTTTAATAAGTTTAATAATGTTTCATTTATTAATTGCTCTCATTTGATTTCATCAATACTAATAATAAATCAAAAAAGTAAGGGATGGTCATGGAGTAAGTTACTTTGTTTTATGAGATAGAGTACGCGGCGCGTAACTTGGCCGCTGTGCGTGCGGGACAGCGTTATACCAGCGATCGCATGCGTATAACGTCGTCCCTCTCGCACAGAGGCCAAGTTACGTGCCGCGCGCTATACCAGCTGTGCCCGCGGCTCCGCCCGCTCTCATATTTCACTTCACTGATAACCTCATAAGCCATTTAGCGTGATAGTAAGTAGCCTATAGTTGATGGGAAGAATCAAGCTATCCGTAGAATTTTTTTTTAATTAAAATCGGTCCAGTGGTTCTCGAGTTATAAGCGGACAGACAGACATACACTCAGACACTCAGACACTCAGACACTCAGACAGAAAGCAGACGTTGGATTTTATTATAGGTAAGGATTGCGTTTGTAGACTCTATGTATGATACTAAAACTAAATTGACGATTTTTAGAAATATTTTCTGTATGTATGTATGTATGTATGTATGTTCCTCCATAACTGTTAAACCGATCATCCGAATTCGATGAAACTTAGTACAATGACATTTAACTATACGGGACACAGGATAGGGTTAATAGAATTCAGTTCCGGTTACGCTAAGATGTGACTCTCATACAAACCGAATTGTTCCGCGCGCCGAAATAAAGGTACGTTAGCGGGCTTAGTTACTTTCTTCTTTTTAAATACGAATTTCATGCGAGCGAAGCCGCGGGCAAAAGCTAGTACTAATAATAAATCAAAAAAGTAAGGGATGGTCATGGAGTAAGTTACTTTGTTTTATGAGATATTGCGTTTGTAGACTCTATGTATGATACTAAAACTAAATTGACGATTTTTAGAAATATTTTCTGTATGTATGTATGTATGTATGTATGTATGTATGTATGTATGTTCCTCCATAACTTTTAAACCGATCATCCGAATTCGATGAAACTTAGTAAAATGACATTTAACTATACGGGACACAGGATAGGCTTAATAGAATTCAGTTCCGGTTACGCTAAGATGTGACTCTCATACGAACTGAATTGTTCTGCGCGCCGAAATAAAGGTACGGTAGCGGGCTTACTTACTTTCTTCTAAATACGAATTTCACGCGAGCGAAGCCGTGGGCAAAAGCTAGTTTCTGAATAATCCTAAATACTCATCAATGCCGCATGCATCTTCAACCAAGTTGAAATTTATGGATAAATATGGAACGCACTCGGGTTTTTCAAAAGGGGCGTGAAAAGTCTCCTGTCAGGCCGGCATGGCATTCGCATCCCTCGTGTATCACAGAATGTCCATGGTCATCGTTATACACCTACTTGTGTGTTTTTTTTATGTAATCTGACACGGTTGGCTACTTCACCTACAACATCCGTGATGTCAGCCCATAACACCGGGTGAACTTGGCGCCACGTCAGTGCTTCCCTTCGGTCGTGCCGGCTACACTGAACTGGACGGAAAACACAAACTATTTACATAGCCGTTTCGACCGACCTTTCATTCAGTGCGGTGGTAGCGACCCGGGCGGTTTAAACCTTACTACCTAGTAATATAAGAAGGGAGTCATATCCCTTAGTAGCCTTTTACGACATACACGGGGAGACATGCAGTGGGACTATTCTTTTAAAGTACCGGCCCCACACGGTACACACACTTGGGTCTGTGCTTGGGTTCTACTACGGATTGTTCATTACTTACTGCCGGTTCTGTACCGTAGCGAGCATGTAGAGCCGTGCTGATACGAGGTAACATTTGAATGTTACCATTGAAGCATTCTTGTATATGTTTTTAGCAAGCAGAAATTCAGAATATTCACACAGATCGATACCCTACATGCCAAGTTGGGTACTCTCGAGTTCGGGAGTTACCAACTATAATATATGTATGAATAATTTTCAAGAGCGGACTTCGCGTGCAACTTACTGTTGCCGGCAGGGGGCGCAACCATCGCATGCCGAAAGGCGCTTTACACTAACGCCTCAGTTCGCACTAGCGACACCGACACTCCTTAAAGGCACTGGAATAAAGATTGACTTGCAATGCCTCCAACACGCGAGCGAAAACGGACGTAAATAAAATAGGCCAGCTGCGGCAGAACTCGAATTTTTTTGCATTCTTTTTTAGGGTTCCGTATCCGTCGTACGGGACCCTATTACTAAGCCTACGCCGTCTGTCTGTCTAACTGTCTGTCTGTCCGAGGGCTGTATCTGTTGAACCGTAATAGGTAGCCCGTTGAAATGTTCACAGAATATGTATTATTATGGCCGATGTAACAACAAATAATCAAAATTAGAAAAAGTAAATAATTCACGGGGCTCCCCAGACAAGAAACTAAAAAGTGTATGCGCGCCATCTGCCGAAAATAGTATGAAGCAGCGCTGACTATGACATGGCGGTACGTTACCCTCGGTGTGCGAGTTCGACTCACACTTGGCCGATTTTTTTCGGAGAAGAACTGTAGGAAGACAACTTGTCGACACTTCTTCACTAGTGATACTGATAATATAAGTTTGTAATTTTGTAAGTTTGGATGTAGGAGGTTATCTCGGAAAATAGTCATCCGATTTTAAAAATTCTTTGAACAATATTTAGAATGGACCTAAAAGATGGAAATAGGCTATGCGAGCGAAGCCGCGGGCAAAAGTTAGTTGCTGAATATAGTGAAGAATGTGTGGAAGAGGGTTTCAGGATCGTAGTACTCCACCGTCGTCGCCTCTGTCTACCCCAATGGGAACAGGCGTGCGTGTATGTTAGCGTTATATATGTATGTAAAGTGCAGAGTATTAACAGTAAAACATTGAAACTGCTTTAAAATGGCGAAAATGAATTCCTAATAAATAAATCGTAAGTTTCTACGGGCGACCGGTGCGGCCGTGTAGCGTACGTCAATATATGAATATCCTTATAACTCGAGAATCACTTCATCGATTTGCAGGCAGTTTTCATTGTTACATTCTACTCACTTATCAAGATGGTTATAGGCTATAAGTCATAACGTTACGCCATCGGCGGCCTGAGCTGTGAGCAAAAAGTCACGCGGCAAAAGCTAGTAGCCTACATACACTTGCTGCTTCACCGTTCGGAACCGGTGTAAAACTGTAGGTCCCTTCCCTTGCCCCTTACTAGGTGGTAGGCTCAAATGGTAGCCGACTGGGTTGATACCACCTACTGGATGTAAGATGGCCGCATAGCAGCTTCGGTTGTGTTCTCCTCTAGTCCAGTATAGCCAGCAATCCAGGGAAGCCTCCGATATGGCGCCTACCTTCTCAGAGGTGATATTGGCTGTTCGGAGCATGCGCTTTGTCCCCTCCGACTCAGCCACCCATACCGGATTACATAAAAAAAAAACTAGTGTACCAATAAAATACAACCGTTTATTCGAACGCTAAAAGCTTTTTGAATGATAGAGTAGCAATTTTCACTCCAAACCGATTTCCACAAGTAAATAAGTTTTTCGTAAAACTTAAATTAAATCCTTTGAGGAAAAATGCAATCGTTCAGGCCGGGAACGGAGCGGGGCGGCGAGAGCTCGAAGAATCCTTTGAATCCTGTTCTCAGAAAATCGAACTCGGCCGAAGTTAGTTCTTTGTTCCGATCTAGTGAAGTCGAGCTCGGAAAACTTTTCACGTGCAAACTAAAGGGGTTTTGAAATAAATACATCTGTCGATAAAATGAAGACTTTATTTATTTTAACACGTGTACACACCCCCTTAATTTTTGAATTTCTTATTATTTGTTGACATATTATGCGCCATAATAAAATAACACTATTCTGTGAAAACTTCCACCGGCTACCTATTACGGTTCAAATGATACAGCCCTCGGGCGGACAGACAAAAGTGAATGGATTAATTAGGCTATCATTGGGCTAACGTTTCATCGCGGCGGAATTTTCGACATGTCCAAGCGTAGGTTACCTACCTATGGATGAAATTATACAATAAACAATAAACAATCCACTTACCTTTAATGTTTATTATAATTTGTTTTTCTCGATCCAGCCGGCGCGCCGCCGCCGCCAGCGGCGGCGGCGGCGGCGGCGGGCAGCTAGCTCGCACCGTGGACCCACGCACTAACACGTCTAATAAGAAATCTACTTGCTTTATTCAGTAGATATTTAATTTTAGGTCAAATTGTGTTTTTTTTTTATATTAAAAAAATAAAAAAACTTGTAAATTTCACGTTCTAAATGTATTTCTATATTATATATTTTTTTCTTTAATCTGTTGACAGCTACCTGCCCCCTGCAAGACAGCTCACGCTAGTGCAGAGGGCAGGGGTTGATACTAAACACATGTACAATGTAAAAACATTTATACAAATAAACAAAACCTACCTAACAAACATTAAAATAACTATCATCAAAAAAGGGGCGTTTTCAAATGTTCCTAGAACACTTGCGGCATTACCCCGCTGGATGGCAAGGCTTACCAAAAGTAAAAAACTGTTAAAGGTTAAATGTTGAAGTTAAATAACAATTAACTGGAAAAATTAACTACTGACGATAAGCCCACATTTGCGCGCTATTGTGCTTTTTAGTTTACTTGTGTATATTTTATTGTGTAAATTTCTATTCGCTACACGTAACGTAAGCCAATTCGAGGAAGTTTTCTAACATTGACTGTGGCGGAGTCGGCTACGAAATATTTGACCTGCAGTATAGGTAGCCTACTGTAAGTAAAATATTTAAAGAATTATTTCGGATTTTATATAATCTAAGTTTAAATTTTTTAATGTACTTTATCTTCGTTCGGATTTAATAATTAAATACATAATATAATTAAGTCATTTAATGTATCATTATTTTACATTAAATTCGTACAAGAATAACAGATATTCGTTTCAGATTTTCATAAGCCTCTTCTCTAAATGTGGAGTCGCATGAAAGAGATCTTACAATGTAGAAGATATTTGACGGCCGCCGATCTTTGTTCTGTGTTTCTATTGTTATATCTGTTTAATAAATAACTTCTCGATCGTGCGATGGTATTCATATGTTATCCTTGAATAAAATCATCCTATCCTAAAATATATCTTTCATTCAACTACTTGTGATTTTTAAGTTTACTTACCCCGCCCCGTACGGAAGCCTATTACTAAACCTACAACGTCTGTCTGTCCGTCTGTCTGTCCGTCTGTCCTATTTCTGTATCTTTGGAACCGTAATAGCTAGCCTGTTGAAATGTTCACAGAATATGTTATTTTAGCGGATATAACAAAAAATAATAAAACAATTAAAAAGTAAAAAAATTGGGGTGGACCCCCATACAAGAAACGTGTTTTTTCTTTTTTTTTCTTGTAGTGCGGAAACCTCGGTGAGCGATTCCGACTCGCACTTGGACGGGTTTTTTTCTCTACGTTTTGAGTTGAAACTTCTCAATGTCGCGATTGACAATAAGTGTTCGCAATCCCGTGCTAGGAGCTAAATCAACAAGTTACGACGAAGTTTGTGCTTCTCTAAGCGACGACGACCCCGACCGCGCATAACACGTTTTCGCTTGTGTTTTGCACCTCACTCAACCGGTCCACAGATTTGTCGAGTGAAATATCTGAGATCTTGGATAATATTTGACCACCCCTCTTTTTGCGGCAGGGGTTAACAAAAAAATCTGTCAAGTGTGAGTTTTACTCGCGCACGGAGGTTTCCGTATCTATCCGCTATCAATAATATCCGCCTATCCGCTCAGGTGGCATGGTCTTCGAATTTTAATTTCGAAGATATGTAGGACGATCAGTGAGAAGCCTCAATGAGGTCGATGGCAACTGACGGTGGGAAAATGACAGCACCTCAATGAGGTCGTTGGCAATTGAGCGGCTATCTGTTGTCTTTCAACAATGCAATGTATAAATACCTGTGGCGCCATTTATTATTCAGTAGCGTGACTAATCGATTTTTCGGACGTCTGTTGTATGGGAGCCCCCCTTAATTTTTAACTTTTTCTTATTTTTCTTATTTTTTGTTAAATCCGCCATAGTAACAAACATTCTGTGAACATTTCAACGAGCTACCTATTACGGTTCTAGAGATACAGCCCTCGGACAGACAGACGGACAGACGGACGTCGGAGGCTTAGTAATAGGCTTCCGTACGGGATACGGAAACCCACAGAGCATCAAATACCTACCGCGCGCGCCCCCTACTAGAGACGCCCTAAGCGATAATATTTGAAACCCAAAAACTACACGCAGTGCTGCTAGCGCTTCGTATGTGTGTGTGTGTGCTAGTATACACACTACACACAAAGAGGAGCAAGTTAGGCACACGCACAAAACAAATGCACACGCGCAACACACTTATGTAAGTCATAGGCCATGCCCACAGGCTTCAACGGCGTTGTAGAGAAATCGCGCTCAGGGCGCCTCTAGGAGGGGCGCGCGCATTTGATGCTCTGTGCGGAAACCTAAAAAAAGAAATCGAGTAGGCACTAAGTCGGCAGATTCTCCAATTTGACAATTTCGCAAGGTTTTAACGCTTGCCAACATTATGTCGACAATAACGTACAGACTACGGTCAACACACAGAGCCCGTTGCCAAATTTCTAGAAGCTTTTTGTTTTGCTTGACAGTTTTAATTTAGTATATAATAAGTAGTTTAATATCGCGTTTTCTATTTTTATACATATTCATATTAATTTGATATAAATTATAAAACAAAAATATACCTATACAAAATTAAAGCAAATAGAATAAAATATTTAAAAAACGGTAATATCGCCGCGGGTGCAGGGCGTGTCTAATAATAAATCTGTAAGGGATGGCCATGGAGTAAGTTACTTTGTTTTAACGAGATTTTTTATATATTATAGTTTTTAGTTAATTGTCTATTTAGTACCTATTTTTGCTGTTGAATAAATTAATTCATCTATCTAAATTAACATCTTTTCCTACAAACATTGTGTTCTTGTTGGAGTTGTTTCCCAATGTTTACGAGGCGGGGCCTGAGAAGAGCCTCGCTACGCCCGGTTGTGGTGTTGCGTTGCGTAGGCGGGGCGGAGAGGGGCGGCGGGGTGCGGGGTGTGAGGTGAGGCACGCGACGCTGCGGCACGGCTCGCAGGCGCCGCCGGCCAAGGACGCCGGCACCGCGGCGGCGTCGCACTCGCAACACCACACGCTGCTTGTCACACTCTGGGCACAGATTACTTAATAGTTACTTCGTAACAGATAAATCACTCCATAGAAAAAGTTCCATACCTTCGGCTTTAATAGCCTACTGTTTCACGTCGCCAATCGCTGCGTGCGAAAATGTAGGTACCTAATCGATCGAGCGTAAAGTGATTATTGCTTTCCAGCTGCGCGCAGTTGCGTGGGCGAGCGTGTAGGTATGCTTCGTGCGGCTGAAGAATTTCCACTGAATTAGACCGCCGCCCGGCGCGGCGGCCCGCTGGGCGGTAGGTAGTTAGCGCGCGCAAGTACATAGAGTGCGTGAGGCCTGCTCTGGGGCCTGGCTCTGCCGAACAGAACCATAGAGGAAAAAAATAAATGTAGGTTCGGTCTTCGTAAGCCTTGGTAGCTCAGTGGTGCGGTCGGTCGACGGTCGACGGGTTGTTAAGAAACTTTGGCGCGTTCAGTACTCGGATGGGTGACGTGACGTTGGAGGCTGGCCGTGGTTCGGATTCCACGTTAAACTGTAGGTCCCTTCCCTTCCTGCCTTACTAGGTGGTAGGGTTTATCCCGCCCGGGTTGATACCACCGCACTGACCGAAACGTCGTTGGTCGAAACGGCTATGTAAATAGTTGGTGTTTTCCATCCAGTTCGGTGTAGCCGACATGAAATGAAGGGAAGCACTGACATGGCACCTAGTTCACCTGCGGTGTTACGGGCTGACATCACGGACGTTATAGGTGATGTAGCCAAACTGAGTTTCCTTAAAAAAAAAAAAACAAACAAAACAAAAACTAAATAATTCATAAATTCTAACACATCGAATTGTCACCGGCCACGTGGCACACACGTGTCAGCCACAAACAAAACTGACGTATGAAGTATTGTTAGAGAGCGTTCCATATAAAAGTTCCCTTCGCCGTTATGTTGGCTCCACTGTCGATCTGTCAAAACAGCGTTGAGGGCTGCTATGTGTACAGATTTACCCGTAATTATCAGTATTTACCGTATGTTTGTACGGTAAATACCGATTACATTATTAGGCAATATAATCTTCACAATCTGGCAGCACGAATTTAAGCACTGACAGTGACACTGACAGTGGAGCCAACATAACGGCGAAGGGAACTTTTAGTTGGAACGATCTCTAACACTTTCGTGCGACTAATTTGACAACCTAAGCCCGCCTCTATTGGTGTAGGCGTCTTCGATTTTGGGTTGTGTTTATTTATTTTTCATAAGTAGGTAGATTTATGCCATTAGGAATTATATAACAGAACTGTTAATAAATAACTAATAATAACATACCATACTATGAAAAAATAGGGTCTGGGAGTCTGGGCGCAGCGTATGATACTGAGCCGAGACGACCCAGCATCGCTGATTTTAAGCCCAGCCTTCAGAATATCCTATTTGACAGCAGCTGTAGGTAATATTAAATTGTATTTACATTAATAAATAGACAAAGTTTAATAATAAAAAATTAAAAAATTGCGGCTATAGGGTGAAAACCTGCGGTATTGGAGGAACGGAAATAACGCCAGCTTTAGTTCAGCCGTTTGGCGCGTGTTGGCGCTACCGTCGCGCACGCGTTGCACTTATAAATTTTTGTTGAAAGATAATGCGGCGGCGTACCAATACTTTTCATTATATCCAGTCACGCGGCGGAGGCGTAGCGAACATATAGGATGTTGGCGCTTAGTTCACTAAGGTGTGTTGTGTTCGGCTGACCTGAAATCACCGGTTGATGTATCCAACCAGGTCCCAGAAGAAGAAAAAACATCCCTTCAGTCTATTTCCGAATGGGGACGTCCGTAGTGATGGTTTTTTTTTTTATTGAAAGCGCCTACATTATTTTTTTTATGGATACTGGCACGGTTGACTGCATCACCTATACAACATCCGTGATGTCAGCCCATAACACCGCGGGTGAACTAGGTGCCATGTCAGTGCTTCCCTTCATTTCATGTCGGCTACACTGAAGTGGACGGAAAACGCGAACGCCGTTTCGATCGGCGTATCAGTGCCTCTTTGTCAGCCTCGATAGCTCAGTGGTGCAGACAGTCAACTGTCGCTATTGAATGTTAAGCAACGCTGGGTGCGGTCAGTACTTGGATGGGTGACCGCTGACCGTTGGAGGCTGACCGAGGTTCGGATTCCTCGTAAAACTGTAGGTCCCTTCCCTCCTAATCTTACTTGGTGGTAGGGTTTAACCCGCCCGGGTTGGTACGACCGCACTGAATGAAACGTCGGTCTAAACGGCTATGTAAATAGTTTGTGTTTTCCGACCAGTTCAGTGTAGCCGGCACGATCAAAGGGGGGAGCACTGACATGGCACCTAGTTCACCCGGTGTTATGGGCTGACATCACGGACGTTGTAGGTGATGTAGCCAACCGTGTCAGTTTCCATAAAAAAAAAAAAAAAAAAAAAAAAAAAGTGCGGTGGTACCAACCCGGGCGGGATAAACCCTACCACCTAGTAAGGTAAGAAGGGAAGGGACCTACAGTTTTACGTGGAATCCGAACCACAGTCAGCCCGCAATGGTCGAGCGGTCACCCATCCAAGTACTGACCGCGCCCAGGTGTGCTTAACAACAGTCGACAGACCATCGTGTTCGTGATTTCGAGTAAAAATTATTACAGTGCCAACCGTAAGTAGTGAGGTGGCTAAGTACGTCAGCGTGTAAGTGTCTACTGCTAGACATACACCTCTCCAATTTTCCTCCAATCCTCCCGGCCTTCAGCGGTACGGAACCACTGCTTTCCGTCGACGTACCTGATGTCGTCGTTCCACCCTGCTGGTAATCTTCCATCCCACATTGTGTTTTCCTGTCCACGGCCGCCAATGTAGGACACGTTTACTCCGACGACGGTCGTCTCTTTGGCAGACGTGTCCAGCCCACTGCGACTTGAGCTTAGCCGCCCGGTGTCCAATATCGACTACTTTGGTGCGTCTCGTCGGCAGATTGCCTCGTTACGCACCATATCACGTAAGTGATATAGAACCTAAATCTGTAATGAGTTGAAAATACATTTTTTTTATTCAGATTCAGATTCAGATATTTATTTCGCCATAAAGAACACACAACAATAACAATATTTCTTTGCGACATATGCATATTCAGTATGGTTCGTCATAATTTTTTATGATGTCCCGTTCAGTAGTGCAATCTATAAGGAAGAACCGGGTAAGAAACCTTACAGAGCTTTTTTTAAATATAACTTACATACTAAGTTTTCATTATTTTAAATATAACATACTATATCTAAGATAAAAAATTTAAAATATTAAGTCAAAAATATACCCATTGAAAAAGATAATAAAATACAAAACAAAGAACATAGGGTTCAGTCAAGTTATTAATAAAAT
Source organism: Nematopogon swammerdamellus (assembly GCA_946902875.1). Taxonomy (NCBI): domain Eukaryota; kingdom Metazoa; phylum Arthropoda; class Insecta; order Lepidoptera; family Adelidae; genus Nematopogon; species Nematopogon swammerdamellus. The sequence goes on from OX336345.1 coordinate 21,012,533, forward strand.
TTGTGTTTATAAACATATAAACATATAAACAATTTGAATTATCAAAGTCAGCAGAATTTTTATTTACAGTAAGAAAAAAATTCACTTCCTTACCTATAATAAAATCCAACGTCTGCTTTCTGTATGTCTGAGTGTCTGTCTGTCCGCTTATAACTCGAGAACCACTGAACCGATTTTAATAAAACAAAATTCTACGGATAGCTTGATTCTTCCCATCAACTATAGGCTACTTACTATCACGCTAAATGGCTTATGAGGTTAGCAGTGAAGTGAAATATGAGAGCGGGCGGAGCCGCGGGCACAGCTTGTAACTTATAAAATGGATTTTCTAAGAGAAACATTTTCAGCTGACTCTGGAACACATTGTCACTATTTATTGATTTTATTGTATCAGGAACATTTTCGTACAATTTGGGTCCAATCACGTCAGGGTCTTTTTCAGCCATCGCCGATTTATGCGCAACAGATTTTAAACGCTCTGAGTTACGTGTATTATAATTATGACTTGCGCCATTTGACTCAAAAGAATTCATGTTTTTGCGTACATATGCCACTATCTATTGTTATCCCGCCATATTATAATACTAGACAGCCTAGCAATAGCCCGCAAATCTGCTGGCATGGCACCTAACTGAGCGTGGTTTCGCGAGGAGAGGTGTTTTTGGCTCTGTTGAATGCACCATTGAACTCTCGGCACAGTCACCCATGTTGGTTTACATAAAAAAATATATAGGTATATATATTACTACGTCCGGAACTCTACAACCGGAAATCTAAGACGTATATCTACGTCAAAATGTTACTCCTGAGAGCCAATATTTGGTTCAATCTAGAAATAGTGCTTTTTCTCAACGTAAATATCGGTACGCGATGGCAATATATTTACTCAAAATACATTATTTTCGGCCAAAGAGGTATTACTACTAGAGCTATCGCTACGAAGAAAGATACAGAGAAACGGCGTCCCAGCTGAGGTATGACGTAAGGTAGCAGGGAGGCGAAGCGCAGAGCCGAGCGGTAGAGGGGAGCTCGCGCGGGGTGGGAAGCGAGCGGGAGAGGGGCTAGCGGCCGAACGCCAGCCAAGCCCAACCCAACATGTCACAACATGTGCATTAAAATAAAACCGGGCATGCGCGATGCGCGCTGCGCGCAGGTGGCATGGCGGCGCGTGCGACGAGTTCGGCCGCTCGCTCGCGATCGACTAGTTTATTTTTTCGTCACACAACAACTCAAATACTAAAACACAAATAAACATATAACACGTGGCGAAAAGGGAGCCCACTCAACTGACTCACTCCCGACACAGCGAAGCTGATTTTCAGGGGCTCCCCTTTCTAACCAAGGACAAGACTAAAAACAAACAAACAACAATGACAGTTTCAATGTGCCCCAATTCGTAAATTGTGCCTTAACTCGGCGGAGCAATGCCCTTTGCCCGAGTGAGAGCTCTAGTAAAATAATACCTCGTTGTTTTCGGCAGTTTTCGGTTACTGAATCGCGTGTCGCTCGGCTGCCGCCCGTCCGCCCGCTTCCTATATAGATAGAGCCGCGGCGTGTGGGACGGGGAAGACATCTATCTCTACCGAAGTTATTTGTTATTCATAGGTAAACATTTTATATAGTTCAATGGGTAAACATAATAATTTTTAAATGGAATATTAGTTCCGAATATCGCGAATGAGATAGAAATTAGTATGCTGCACTGCATCTCTCCCCGTGCACGTCGTAAAAGGCGACTAAGGGATAAGGACACAGGAGGACATAAGGTGACAGGTTAGCCACCTCTCACCTTGGCACGATCCTTCCACTTAGTCATGCAGCAGGTGGGTCTTCATGCCTTACTTACTTATCTTGTCCGAATACTTTGCTAAACGTGGTGGTCGGTGTTGCGCTGTAATTTACAGGAGTACTTGCAGCGCAACACCGATTGCTCTGCTTACCCCGATTGTCGAGAAAGTAGTAATTCCAACTTGTACTATACATTTCATGTAAAAAAATTTAAACTGTGGAAAAAAATACATTCATTTATTGAATAAAACGTTAAAAGTGTCCCATTTTTAGGTTTCAGTATCCCGTACGGAAGCCTATTACTAAGCCTCCGCCGTCTGTCCGTCCGTCCGTCCGTCCGTCCGTCCGTCCGTCCGTCCGTCCGTCTGTCCGAGGGCTGTATCTCTTGAACCGTAGGTAATAGGTAGCCCGTTGAAACTTTCACAGAATATGCGTTACTATGGCGGATATAACAACAAATAAGAAAAATAAGAAAATGTTAAAAATTATGGGGGGCCCCAAACAAGAAACGTAAAATAAAATAGATTAGTCACACTATTGAATAATAGATGGCGCCACAGGCTTTTATACATTGCATTGTTATAGCCGCTAAATTGCCAACGACCTCACTGAGGTGCTGTCATTTTCCCACCGTATAAATTGCTATCGACCTCATTGAGGCTTCTCTCCGATCGTCCTACATATCTTCGAAATTAAAATTCGAAGACCATGCCCCCTGAGCGGATAGGCGGATATTATTGATAGCGGATAGATTTGAACCCGTTCCTGAGAAATAGGGTCTTGACAAACGGACAGACGGACGGACAACAAAGTGATCCTATAAGGGTTTCGTTGTATTCCTTTATGAGGTACGGAACCCTAAAAAAAAACATTTTAGTCTCTTTGAAGATTCAAATATTTTCCCCTGAGTGCCAGACTGTCAGTTTCTGTTCAGTGTTTTTGACATTTACGGGAACCGAGATAAATTTATGGGGACTAAATCCCCATAGGCTAGGCTGTTATGTATGTGTCACGTGGAGCGCTACGCAGTGACCCTGCGTCCACATTAGTTATCTGTGTGTATGCTATAAAGTAACTTGAGAAGTGCCCACTTAAGGGGCGCTGGAAAATTCCAGGCCATGCAATATTTTTAAAAAATGTACAGATTTTGAATTTTTTAATATTTTAGTAGGTTACGTAGACATCTTGCATTGTATAATTATTAAACATAATAAGCACATGAGTGACGTGTAATTTAATTTAATTAATTTACAAAAATATTCGTAATTTGGATCTATGAAGCAGGCGCGCCCCACCACTGCTCCCGATATCGACTCTGGTGTAGGGACGTGTAGCCGGTCTTACTTTACGATTACATAAATAATTTCAAAATATAAAAAACAATATTTCCGCAGAACTTTCCCGCGGCCTTATTCTGTCTTTTCATGTTGCGAGGGAGGTCTGTGTCACGCTGGCCTGGCCTCCCTCCGCTCGGCCGAGCGGCGTTGCCTCCGGCCCGCCCCCGCCCCGCCCCGCCCCGCCCCCGACGACAAGCGACTACGCTAACCGAATTTTGTCGTGCCCACGGAGAAGATAGTTCGATTGGACTGGGTGCGTCGCTACCAACTGGGGGCGTCCCCACGAACTGGGGGCGTCCCCACCAACTGAGGGCGTCCCCACCAACTGCGTGCGTCGCCATTAACTGGGGGTGTCGCCACCAATATGTCATCGAGTGGTCGCGACAAATTCGATTTCGTTTTAAATTTATTTTTTAATCAAATCAGTGCATCTGCCCCACTGCATCTATCCCCGTGAATGTCGTAAAAGGCGACTAAGGGAAAAGGAGAAGAAGCCGTGCTAAAGGGCGTCAGGTTAGCTACTTCTCACCTTGGCACAGTCCTTCCGCCTACTCATGCAGCAGGTGGATCTTCGTGCCTTACTCGCTGGTTGATAGTTATCTTGTCCGGATACTTTGCCAAACGTGGTGGTAGGTGTTGTGCTGTAATTTACCAGAGTCCTTGCAGCATAACGTCATTACTCTGCTCATCCCAATTTTCGCGATACAGCGTGTTGTGTGTATGTATTTAATTCAGTTTAGATTTACATTAAATTTCTTTCCCAATTTTTTACTCACAGTATCATGTTGTATTTTGTATTACTTTTATGTGTTTTTTCTTCATTCAATAAAAGTGCATTCAATATTTTTTTATTAAACATTACTTTTACTAATATGTTCGTTTAGGCTTTTACCGCTATTACACATTGTATACGTTTTTCGCTTATGCGGTATTTAAAGCGACTCACTTTTAAAGTCGACGTTTCGTCCCTCGCTCCGGGGACATCATCAGGACTCGCGGAACTGCGACGACCTGGAGGACACCCGACACGTCGTCCAGTCAGATGTCAACTGCCGGTCGCCGCTGACGTAGATTGTAGCGATGCGAGGGTACTTCGGCCGATGCGGGTAGGTTCGACTTCTCTTGCTGGAAAAGGTCGGTGCACACGTAGCTCACTGTGTCTATGGCTGCCAGAGCTTGATGCTGGTTACCATCCGAGCCATGCTTCGCCAGCAGAGGAGTCCACGACGAAGAGAGTACCATGCTGTCTTCCCTGTTGAAATTGGCATGTCTGGAAATTTCAATGGATTCTCGAACCAAACGTGGTACATAGTGTTTTTCCACTGATATCGTACTGGTTTGGTCGAATCGAATCCAATGATTTGTGCCACTGTCCATAGCGTGCTCACAGATGGCTGACTTATGGAACTCGTTGTTCTTCATCGCCCAGATGTGTTCCGACATTACTTTTACTAAGTAATTAAATCAAATACATAATTTTTTGAATCACGCACAAATTACAAATAAATTCAAAATACAATTCAAATAATAATAAAAAAGGAAATATTATGCAATAACACAATTAAAATCAAGATTAAAGTATTTTGCCAAACTTTAATGCCCTTGAATACGTAATAATTAATTGTTTGGCAAATCTCCGGTTGAGGAGAGATTGGTTGCACCATTCGACTATTGGTGAAATAGGGTTTTTTTTTATTGGCGATTGTCTTGTTGTCTATCAAAGGTACTTATGCTAAAAAATATTTGCCTACAATTTCGACCATGGACTGAAGTTTTAATTAAACAAGCGAACCTACAGGTGTCCCGTTCATTCAACGCTATGAATAATGCATGCCGTCAAGGACACGATCGACGGAGAAGCCATTTGTTACGCATAGGCCTGCCAGGTGCCCGGGATTTCCGGGATTGTCCCGGGCTAGCTCCAATGTCCCGTGTCCCGGGCGAAGGGTAATTTTGTCCCGGAGAGTGCAATTTATCCCGGGAAGAGTCCAGATGCCGATGAAGTGCTCAAATTAGCAATTTCCTTCTTTCATTTTATTATAGTGTTGCTTACTAAAGTCGTTCGCTTTAAAACAAACGCTAAAAGTTCGCCGTAAAAACTATAGCAGAAAAATATTGATCTTCTCTTTCTCCATAATATTTATGAAGGACTGCAGTAGTAGATATGTCCCGGGAAGGCTAACATCAGATCTGGCAAGCCTAGTTACGCATCGTGCAGAGTTCTACCTGAACATGCTCGGTGACCTGAACAGTCAGCGCTCGATCGCCGCCGTGTCGCTACATCACAAACTTATGTAGAGAGTTCCATTTTGTAGGCAGAAATAATATGTTGGCTACAGTCATCGATTTATATCAATCAATATCATCAATACTAATAATAAATCTGTAAGGGATGGTCATGGAGTAAGTTGCTTTGTTTTATGAGATACCAAATCCATTACCAATGTATTTTATTATAAATCAAGCCAGAAATGAATTATTCTCATTTACTTAAGGCCGTGATAAACGCTAAATACGTAAAAACATGCAAAAAGTGCGGCAAAGAAAGTCCAAAACTGACCAATTGGCACGCATTGAGAAAATAAAAAAAAATACCAACATAAAATTTGGTTCCTTACCAACAATGTGGTTTGTTGGTTTTTTTAAATAATGAGTAAAATTACTATAAAAAAAATTACAAAAAAAAAATTATGAATTTTCAAAAATGTGAGAAAGTATGTATTATTACAATTTTACAATACCACTGATGCAAAGGTCACAAAGCACTGAGAAAACTGGCTTGTTGAAATTTTATTATTGTAACCACGACAGGAGATAAAATTAAAAAATAAAATATTAATAAAACAAGTGGGTTAGGAAAGCTCCTTATTGATAGGTCTGGTGACCGACGACGACGTGCCAAGTCTTTCTTCTTTCAGCAAATAGGCCTAGCCATTCAAAGGGGCAACGCAGCCAGCGTATTGGGTACTGTGGCGGAGTCGGAGGAGTTGGACGAATTTTTTTACTTACAGTAAGACTTACATGTTAGTATTTAGTTAATTACTTTTAGTAGGTTTTAAAGGTTTAATCAATACAATATTTTTGTTTGCTTGTATTAGTGTGCATACATACTTCATATCTCAAGCTGTGTTTTCAAAGTGGGTTTTGAACCTTGAAACATCTACTCTTTTGATTGATCGTTGACTTGGGCGGGACGTTTAGCCCATCGCGACCAACGTACACTGAATGCGTGTAGCTAAATTAGCAGTCGCATGGTACATTGTGTGTGTGGGGCTGGTACTTCAAAAGAATAGCCCCACCGCATCTCTCCCCATGCATGTCGTAAAAGGCTACTAAGGGATAAGGACAAGATGCCGTGCTAAAGGGTGACAGGCTCGCCACCTCTCACCTTGGCACGTTACTTCCACCGAGTCATGCAGCAGGTGGGTCTTCGTGCCTTACTTGCTGCTTGATCGATTGAATCTTGTTCGAATACTTTGATAAACGTGGTGGTCGGTGTTGTGCTGTAATTTACCAGAGTAGAGAGCAGCACAACACTGATTACTCTGCTTACCCCGATTGTCGGGATTCAGCGTGTGTGATATTTATATGTATGCATGGTACATTATGTAGAATTCCCGAAAGCTCAAGGTCGTTGGCGTTTGTCACGGCGCCGGTGCCTTAAGCTAAATGTTTGACAATTTTCCGGAAACTTTAAGGTAACAAAGTGCTTAATTTCATTGTAGTAGCAGTGTGTCTTTGTATTTTTTACTTTACATAGCTAACGCAATAACTTAATTTACTAGAAACGTGTGTGAGGGTGTGTGTGTGTGTGTACGTAAGTAAATAATGACGAACACAAAACAAAACGGATCGCTTTATGTCTTCCGACAGTGATCCGATAAAACGGAACGAGGATGACTGAAATTTTAACGGGTTTCTGTTGACACCCCGCAAATAAGGGAAGCGTTGAAACAAAAGAGAGCTTAGCTCACAATAGCAGCAGACAAGCGGCGGCCGTCGCGTCGACGAGTCGTGCACCCACTGCTCGTCGAAATAAGTCGGAGGCGGGAGACTGGATTTTTAACCGACTTCAAAAAAGGAGGAGGTTCTATGTTCGGCTGTATGTATTTTTATTATGTATGTTCAGCAATATCTTCCCCAATTGTGAACCGATTTCGATGATTCATTTTGTGTTCGGTTCAGTCTAGCTCCAAGGTGGTCCCATTTTTTTTTCTCAAGATTGGATTGGAAAGTGAGGCGGAATCGCGAGGCCGAAGGCTGAGCGATTCCGCCGAGTACATTAATAGCAAATAAAAATTACTAAAAAAACTGTGAAATAAAAAACTATTTAAAAAAATATAAAAACCGCCTTCAAAAATGTATGAAATAAAAAAATCAAAATCGAACCCTAGAGTTGAAGGCGGTCGGTTATTTTTGCTTGCTTTAGCACCACCGCCTTCAACTCTAGGGTTCGATTTTTTTTTTTTATAACCAGCTATAACACACCCGGTGCACGGACGGTACACTGAGGTCGGTTCTTAAAAATAATAGCCCTACTGCATCTCTCCCCGTGCATGCTGTAAAAGGCGGACAAGATGCCGTGCTAAAGGGCGACAGGCTAGCCACCTCTCACCTTGGCACAGTCCTTGCCAGTTCAGTCCAGGTTCTTGCCTTACTTGCTGCTTGATAGTTATCTTGTCCGAAGTGGTGGCAGGCGAGCCGAAAGGCTGGTATTTCTGGACGTCTATAAACAAAACGTAAAGCAATAAAACGATAGTAAAGGAGGTTGTCCGAAGTGGTGGTCGATGTTGCGCTGTAATTTACGAGAGTACCTGCAGCGCAACTCCAATTACTCTGTAGTGATAGTACATTTAAAAAAATTAACATAAGGTGCAAAGGCGGACTTATTCCTTACAGATATTTCTTACAAGCAAACTTTGGATGTTTGTGATTCCATTAATATAGTGGAATGTAAGTAGGTATTCTCAAATCAAAACAAACGTGCAGTTCGCATAATAAAGTTTTATGGCTTAGTAAAGGGAATCTCCGTTCACTAAGCCATAAAATTTTGTTGTGCGAGCTGCACGTTTGTTTTGATAATAGTATAGTAGCAAAAGAGTTGAGCGTGAGAATTGAAGATAAAGTAATAATAAGAATAATTTTTAATAATAATGTTTTGGTCCTTTCTTTAGCAAATCAACTGTAAATTGGGTTGACAACATAAGTGGTATGCTAAATAAAAATGTTTAATAATCAAAATGTTTTAAACCGCATTTATTTCTTTCCAATCGAAACATTTATTTTAACGATTAGAGTTTAAGAAAAATCAACATATCGTAGGAACAAGGAATGTAACTGGGTGTGAGGCTGCTGGTGTGGGGGCGGCGCGGGGTGGTGTAGTTGGATGGAACGGGCAAGGGGTGACGCTAGCGGTCGCCTAGCTGACGGATCAACTTCCACTCTCTTACCTGACTACGACACCCATTTTAGGGGAAATAACGTTCGTGTTAATCCCTAAGACCCTGATGTTGTGAAGAATTTACGCTGATCTTGAGAAAACAATAAACGGTTTTTATATGCTTGGAAACCTTCGGTGGGAACTAGCATAATTAAGAGTTTAAAATGTATTGCAAAATCCTTGGATTGAAACAAAATGCCGTTATAAAAAGTATGAATTTAATTATTCAATAATATCGATTCGAAAGCAATTTCTAATTAAAAGAAACCCTCCTAAGTGGTATATTTACTGATTAATACATTTAGAAAATCCGCTTTCGCAGTCGGGTATTATTTTGAGGTAAGTTTTCGTTTGATAGCGACGACGGTAACTTGAGCAAGGTATTGCCGTGGCCCAGCTCGAGACGGAGGTCAAAGTCGGGCGTACTTCAGTCTTCACATTGTCATGGCACTCTTCAACGACAGACGCATTTAGAGTGTCACAGTTGTTTTTTTTTTATTATATGTATATGATGGGCCACATTGGGCATCTTTTTTTTTATGAAAACTGACACGGTTGGCTACATCACCAGCCCATAACACCGTGTGAACTAGGTGCCATGTCAGTGCTTCCCTTCATCTCATCTCGGCTACACTGAACTGGACGGAAAAGACAAACTATTTACATAGCCGTTTCGACCGACGTTTCATTCAGTACGGTGGTACCAACCCGGGCGGGATAAACCCTACCAGCTAGTAAGATGAGAAGGGAAGGGACCTACAGTCAGCCTCCAACGGTCGAGCGGTCACCCATCCAAGTACTGACCGCGCCCAGGTTTGCTTAATAACAGTCAACCGACCGCACCATGTCAGCCTCGATAGCTCAGTGGTGCAGACTGACGCTATTGAGCAACGCTGGGTGCGGTCAGTACTTGGATGGGTGACCGCTGACCGTTGGAGGCTGACCGAGGTTCGGATTCCTCGTAAAACTGTAGGTCCCTTCCCTCCTAATCTTACTTGGTGGTAGGGTTTAACCCGCCCGGGTTGGTACCACCGCACTGAATGAAACGTCGGTCTAAACGGCTATGTAAATAGTTTGTGTTTTCCGACCAGTTCAGTGTAGCCGGCACGATCAAAGGGGGAAGCACTGACATGGCACCTAGTTCACCCGGTGTTATGGGCTGACATCACGGACGTTGTAGGTGATGTAGCCAACCGAGTCAGATTCCATAAAAAAAAAAAAAAAACCACTGAGCTACCGAGGCTGACCTTCCGCCCCATTTATTTAGATAGGAACTTATATGTTATCTATCTACCTACTTCAGAAACAAAAATTTAAAAAACCCCCGACTCTTAAAAAGTAAAAAATAATTTCCGTTTACTTACTTAAAGGAGTCGGTGGACCGCTAAGTAAATTCCCGCGCAACTCTTGAGTTTTTATATTTAATTTACTTAGCGGTCCCCCGACTCCTTTAAGTAAGTAAACGGAAATTATTTTTTACTTTTTAAGAGTCGGGGGTTTTTTAAATTTGTAATTTAACTTTTATTTCAAGCTTTTAAAAAAAAACCGCATGCAAATCGGTCCACTTTTTAAGATAATTATTTTTTTTATTACTTAATTACTTTATTACTTGATTACAAACATAGCTAAGAACCATCCCGATTAAACAAGCTTTCTAATAAAAAAAACCGCATTCAAATCGGTCCATCCGTTTGGTTGCTACGATGCCACAGACAGACACACACACACACACACACACACACACACACACACACGTCAAACTTATAACACCCCTCCGTTTTTTTCGTCGGGGGTTAAAAAATCAAAAGTATTTCCACCTTATAGCCCAGTTCACATTAGTAGAGTTAGCAGTAGAGTGGGTGGACTACCTACTATTTTGCCCTACTAATTCTACTCTACAGTTAGAGTAGCCGTCCACACGCAAAAGTATGGTGGTAGAGTAGAGTAGGTAGTGTAAGTAGTGAGTAAGAGTAGTATTGTCAGTTCTTCTTCACATTGAATTTAGAAGTGGCGGAATTTTCAACATGTCCAAGCGTAGGTTACCTACCTATGGATGAAATTATACAATAAACAATATGATAAAAGCATTACAATGAGCATCGTCCGCCGTTGTTCTGCAGTTAGAAACTCTTTCATAAATCTTTCTGGCGTTTTGCTGGCGGAAATTACTTTAGCTCTCGAAGAAGAACAGAACAAAAGGAAACGAATATGGACTCGAGGTTGGATCAAAAGAAGAGAAACGCAAGGAGCGTCTGCACTCCCTTTGAAAGAACTCGCCGAAGAAGATGCACAAGAGTTTAAATTGTGTTTGAGGATGACTCCTGATAACTTAGAGAAGCTATACTTTTTAGTCAAAACGTGTCCACACGCGGGCGAGTGACTCATAGAGTAGAGTAAGCGGGTGGTGGGGAAAAAAAGTAGTAGAGCTACTCTACCACCGTGTTATCCACTCTACTCTACCAAATTCTAGTACTCTACTCTACCGATTGCGTCTACATTGGTAGAGTGAGGGGGCTATTTAGTACTCGCCCTACTAACTCTACCGCTAACCTCTACTTGGTGGGTCGGAGTCACATGCCGCGTTTTCAATAAAAAAATAAATTAAAATAAATTAAAAATACGTACGTAGATTAAACTATCCTTATTACAAGAAACAATAATTATAAATCGGTCAAGGTTGCTTTGGAAAAACTCAACCGCATAGACGACTTTGTATGGAGAAAAATAATCACGTGACCAAGGATTAACTTTCTCCATACAAAATCGTGTTTCGGCATTTATGTTTTCTACCCCCTAAACCTTATCCGATTATTACAATATTTTTTTGTTGTAATAAGGACAGGCGAATCTACGTTCCTGTCTTTTGAATTTTTTGAATATCTAAAGTGATGAAATGGCTCAATAAAGCTTAATGAACTTCTGGTGGTAGGGTTTAACCCGCCCGGGTTGGTACCACCGCACTGAATGAAAGGTCGGTCGAAACGGCTATGTAAATAGTTTGTGTTTTCCGTCCAGTTCAGTGTAGCCGGCACGACCGAAGGGAAGCACTGACGTGGCACCAAGTTCACCCGGTGTTATGGGCTGACATCACGGATGTTGTAGGTGATGTAGACAACCGTGTCAGTTTCAATAAAAAAAAAAAAAACTTCATGACATCGAAAAAAAAAAATTTTTTTTTGGTCAAAATATTTTTTTTAGCTCCTGTGTTGTAGGTATATTTCATCTAAACAAAAAAAATGCCAGGAAAGTAGATTGGACTGTCCTTAAGACAAGAAAAAAAAAACGATTACAAGAAAAATTGTTAAAGTCGGATAAGGGGACTAGAAAACATAAATGCCGAAAGACGATTTTGTATGGAGAAAATTAACTTCCGTCCAACTCTTCAACACTCGGGCGTTGTTGTGGGGTACAATTTAGATGCGAATAGGGTTAATGTGAAGCGCTCGGCTAAATAGCGCACATTACCATACAACCCTCATCGGTGTGGCGTGAGGGTGCACACGATGGCTGCATGTTTACTGCATTCCGTATACTGCAGTTGCTGCACCGATAGCTGACGTCACGGCGGACCTTGAATTAGTGGCGGCTAACTAAAGTATATGACCACTTGCTGTTGTGTATTTTTTTTTTATTGCTTCCGAACCGGGTGGCTCTGCCCGAGGTCTGAGGCTTCGACGTCGCAGCCAATTTCACCGCCGAGTAGATGTTAGTCCGGCTTGAAGGTGGACTAATGTCGCTGGGGAAAGGCTATTAACCCGCGATTTGAAGATCCGTGGATTGTAGGAGTGGGGAAACATATTCCCCAGGAGCGCGTTCCACACCTTTGCAATGCGGCACAAGAACGATTTAGAGAATCGTGCAGTTCGAAGAACTCTTCTGTCTGAATTTATTTGGGAAGTGATGCATGGATGGATGAATAGATTTACATACATACATACCACACACGCTGTATCCTGACAATCGGAGTAAGCAGTGTAGACGGTGTTGTGCTGCAAGTAGGTACTCTTGTAAATTACAACACAACACCGACCACCACCTTAAGCAAAGTATTATTTATTTTTTTTATAGGCAGCCGGCGCGGGTGTCTGTGCCCAATACTTCAACGGAAGATCAGACACAGCCAATAACACCATTCCTCGCGAAACCACGCTCAGAGAGGCGCCATGCCGGCTATGAGGCGGACAAAAAGGTTGTCGTCTAATTTATTGACACGCCTTTTGAAGATACCCAGGTTATAGGTGGTGGGGAACACACTCACCGGAAGACCGTTCCAGGACATACATACATACGGTTTTAGGACAAGATAACTATCAAGCAGAAAGCAAGGTACGAAGACCATACTGCTGCATGACTCGGTGGACCGTGCAAACGTGCGAGAGGTGGCTATCCTGCCGACCTTATGCACGGCATAAGGAGATTAGGCATGGATACATTTATTTTTAGCGAATTCCAAATAGTAACAAAGTTTGTCTTTATGTTCTTGCTTTCAGCCGCAAGACCTTTTGAGCCTGATCGTTAAATGAGAAAGCTATATATGCACAAGCTTGATCGTTAAATAAGGAAGCTATACATAGCACATGTAAAATATCAGGTTGGCATGTCAGCCCCGTTAGCTCAGTGGCGCGGTCAATCGACTGTTGCTAAGCAACCCTGGGCGCGGTCAGTACTTGGATGGGTGACCGCTCGACCATTGGAGGCTGACCGTGCTTCGGATTCCACGTAAAACTGTAGGTCCCTTCTCTTCTTACCTTACTAGGTGGTAGGGTTTAACCCGCCCGGGTTGATGCCACAGCACTGAATGAAAGGGTGTCGGTTGAAACGGCTGGATGTAAATAGTTAATGTCGTAAAAGGCGACTAAGGGATATGACTCCCTTCTTATATTACTAGGTGGTAGGGTTTAACCCGCCCGGGTTGGTACCACCGCACTGAATGAAAGGTCGGTCGAAGCGGCTATGTAAATGGTTTGTGTTTTCCGCCCAGTTCAGTGTAGCTGGCACGGCCGAAGGGAAGCACTGACATTGCACCTAGTTCACCAAGGTGTATGTATAAAAAAATGTGCCACCGACCACACTGATAATATTAATGAACTAGTGGGAAATCGTCGTTTTTTTTTTTTTTTTTATGGGAACTGACACGGTTGGCTACATCAACCACAACATCCGCGATGTCAGCCCATAACACCGGGTGAACTTGGTGCCACGTCAGCGCTTCCCTTCGGTCGTGCCGGCTACACTGAACTGGACGGAAAACACAAACCATTTACATAGCCGCTTCGACCGACCTTTCATTCAGTGCTGTGGTATCAACCCGGGCGGGTTAAACCCTACCACCTAGTAATATAAGAAGGGAGTCATATCCCTTAGTCGCCTTTTACGACATACACGGGGAGAGATGCAGTGGGGCTATTCTTTTAAAGTACCGCGGCCCCACACGGTACAAAGAGTACGGTACGGTACGGTCGTTTGAGAGATATCCCTTCTAATATCCCTACTTATTATATGGTAGTACCACAGAGCATCAAATACCTACCGCCCGCGCCCCCTACTAGAGGCGCCCTAAGCGATGATATTTGAAACCCAATAACCGTACGCTGAGCTGCTAGCGCTTCGCATGTGTGTGTGTGTGTGCTAGTATCGACACTACACACAAAGAGGAGCAAGTTAGGCACACGCACAAAACAAATGCACACGCACAACATACATATGTAAGTCATAGGCCACGCCCACAGGCTTCAACGGCGTTGTAGAGAAATCGCGCTCACGGCGCCTCTAGTAGGGGCGGGCGCGCGCATTTCATGCTCTGTGGGTAGTACCGACTGGAGAGACAGCGAAGCCAAACAAATACATCAACCAATCAGCATTTAATTTAAAATTCCGTTTGTATTTAAACATGAAATGCATTTTTAATCGGAACCAAATTAACTTTTTACTTTCTTGAATAATATATAAATGGTTTTTATGTATTTCAACTAAGTAAATGAAGAAATAGACACATTTCATTTTGTTTTATTTTATTTTATTTGATAAATATCCAGTGCATTATTTAATTTGCATTCTTATGTTAATAACACGTACAGTGCCCGGCACTAAGTAATGAACATCGATCTTTAGAAAGAGACAATCCGATTATAGAGCTATCTTCTCTGTCGCACGCAGAGACGTGCGAGTCCGTGCGACAGAGACGACGCTCTACAGCCGGAGTGTCTCCTTCTACAGCTCGATGTTCATCACTTACTGCCGGGTACAGTTCCCTGAAAAGTTTAATGCCGATTTGCATGCGTTTTTTTTTTTTGAAAGCTTGAAATAAAACCCCTGATCCTTAAAAAGTCAAAAATAATTTGCGTTTACTTACTTAAAGAAGTCGGGGGACCGCTAAGAAACATACATACATATCACACACGCTGAATCCCGACAATCGGGGTAAGCAGAGTAATCGGTGTTGTGCTGCGAGAACTCTGGTAAATTACAGCACAACACCGACCACCACGTCTCGAAAAGTATTCGAACAAGATTCAGTCGATCATGCAGCAAGTAATGCACGAAGACCCACCTGCTGCATGACTCGGTGGAAGTACCGTGCCAAGGTGAGAGGTGGCGAGCCTGTCGCCCTTTAGCACGGCATCTTGTCCTTCCACCCCTAAGAAAATAAAAATATAAAAGCTCAGAGCTTCGCGGGAATTTACTTAGCGGCCCTCCCGACAGCTTTAAGTAAGTAAACCCAACGCAAAATTAGGGATAATTTGCAAGAGTCTAAACATTAACAATTTAGAATTGAAGAAAGTGCCCGCGCGACCAGTATATGTTCTAAATTTGAAAATGCTCCTGAAAACACTCTCAATATGGGAAGCGACCACCGATAAGTGCCCGTGTTGTCGTTCTGTTCTACATAAGGATACACATAAGGATACATCAGTAGGACAGACAGACAGACCTGTCTGTCCTACTGATGTATCCTTGGAACGGCAATAGCTAGCCGGTTTAAATTTTCACAGAATATGTGCTATTATGGCAAATATAACAACAAATACAAACAAAAAGTAAAAAGTGTAATGCAAGAAAGGTGTCCGTAAATCCCGCAGCGCGAGTCCGACTCGCACTTGGCCGGTTTTTTACTTCTTCTTGCTCTAAGGTTATTTATCGTTTAGTCTTATCTGGGAAAGTGACTTCTACTGCGACTTTCAAAACACAATCCATTCTCCAGCTTCCAGGGACACCTTCAGCAATAAAGCAAATTTACAGCCGCTTCAGCTCCTAAGTGAGATAAGGATGATGTAGCAACCGCCTTAAGGGCCAAACATTTCAGTCACCGGACTATTTATAAATTATTATTGTAGATACGACTATTCATAATTCAAGATTAATAACTACTTGTCGGTCGCAAAATTGCGAAAAAAGACCCTTATGGGATCACTCTAAATAAAGTCTGGTAGAAAGTACAGGGTAACCCAAAATGTGAACCAAACAATTTCTTATTTATTTTAAATAAATCTAATGTCATGTAATTTTATTATTAATAGTTGAGACAATAAAAAAAATATATAACATGGCTATGATAACTAAGTTTGTTTTAACCAATATTTCGTTTAAAAGATGACAAACTGCAGTTTTGTCGCCGAACTTTTTCCTTTTTCCTTTTCCTATTTTATTATTTATATTATTATTATTTTTTTTTATTTCGGGTTTGGCCAAGCGCCCGTAGTAAAGTATGTATATGTCCCTTGGTATCATCAATACTAATAATAAATCTGGAAGTCATGGTGATTGAGTAAGTTGATTTTGTAAACTCTATGTATGATACTAAAACTAAATAGACGATTTTTAGAAATCTTTTAGAAATGTATGTATGTTCCTCCAAGCACATTTAACTATACGAGATACAGGATAGGCTACATAAAATTCACTTCCGGTTACGCTAATATGTAGCTCTCAAACAAACAGAATTGTTCCTCGCGCCGAAATAAAGGTACAGTAGCGGGCTTACTTACTTTCTTCTTTATTCAAAGCTAGTATTATATATGTCTGTAGCGTGATGCTATGGAGTGTTTGAGAGACAGTAAGCGTATATATGGTGTTTGTTGTTACAGAGATGGAAATCGTGCCTGAAGGAAAAAACTTTCGCTTGGTAACAGAAGAGGAACTGCCCGCGGTGGCCGACCAGCTAGTGCAGTATATGCCGGAATCTCTCAAGGTGCGTCTCTCTCGCTCTCCCGCAAACATACTAGTACTTATATGCTTATGTTAAGACATTTCATATGTATGTTTTTGTTTTAATATCGTCCTAGTTGGCTCTGAAATAAAGAAGATAATTATTATTATTATACCTATAAGAACAGGTTTTTACAATACATATGTACATTATTTTTATATACAACAAAAACCGGCCCAGTTCGGATCGGACTCGAGCACGGAGAAACGTTGAAAAAAGACGTATCTTGTATAAGCCCCCCCCCCCCCCTTCCCCCCCAAATTAATTTTTCCTGTGAAAATATCAACCTCCTAGATATTACGGTTCCAATGATACAGCAATAGGACAGACAGACAGACAGACCCTTCGTAGTATTTAGAGAACTTACCATACAACGTGACCGATTTTAGGCCACCTTTGGACCCCCTATCCTCCCTTGTGACCATGCGTGGTACCTATTTCACAACTTTCAGTTATTCAATATATTCATGTGGATAATAAGCATTCACGGTTGTATTTTCACTGTGACCAGGCGAATGCTTTTTCGTGTGCTGGTAGAGTTCTTAGAAAGAACCTAAGATAAAGAAATGTAATTGTTGATCGTAGTTTAGAACTTAAGATAAAGAAGTGTAATTAATTATTTATGTTAGTTTTCAACCATATTTTGAAATACCACGTGACAGGTTGAATACCCCCCCCCCCCCCCCCCCTTTCCCCCCTGTGACCCGCGCGTGAGCTTGCTATTTTGACAAAGCCCTCCCAAAATCAGTCCACGTGGTATGGTTACGTTTTTTTTTTTTTTTTTTTATGGAAACTGACACGATTGGCTACATCACCTACAACGTCCGTGATGTCAGCCCATAACACCGGATGAACTTGGTGCCACGTCAGTGATTCCCTTCGGTCGTGCCGGCTACACTGAACTGGACGGAAAACACAAACTATTTACATAGCCGTTTCGACCGACTTTTCATTCAGTGCGGTGGTACCAACCCGGGCGGGTTAAACCCTACCACCTAGTAATATAAGAAGGGAGTCATATCCCTTAGTCGCCTTTTACGACATACACGGGGAGAGATGCAGTGGGGCTATTCTTTTAAAGTACCGGCCCCACACGGTACGATGTATGGTTACGTTCCCTATTTCCATGCTACCTATTATACTGTGTACGACATTATCGACACCAGACACCCAGTGATGTGTTCTCACTTAATATCTCATTAAAACTTTTCCTATTACCTAACGACTTTATTGTGTTTGTAAATTGGATAAACTTCGCCTTCGAAGAAGGGAATTCAATTTTACGCACGTACAAATACTTACATAATATTTTATGACTTGTAAGTAAGTAACTTAATCTTTCGATAAACATTTTGTCATTGGCATTGATGCTACGTAAGGGAAACACTGATATGGCACCTAGTTCACCCGGTGTTATGGGCTGACATTACGGATGTTGTATGTAGGTGATGTAGCCAACCGTGTCAGTTTCCATAAAAAAAAAGTAGGTGATACATTTGTCAGTTCTGTAGGTAATAAAAAAAATCGGTCAAGTGCGAGTTTTGCTCGCGCACGGAGGGTTCCGTAGATGCGCTATACCATACCTGTAAAAAAAACAATTTTTTGTCTATATTTTGTCTTTCTATTATTCAAAATGTCATTACCTATGACACCATCTATTATTCAGTAGCGTGAATAATAGACTAACGGGTACTAATCGATTCTTAGCACGTTTCTTGTATGGGGACCCCTTTAATTTTTTACTTTTTTTTTGGGTTACGTGCCTGCAAAGGAACTCTTATAAGATCACTCCGGTGTCCGTCCGTCTGTCACAGAGATTTTTATCGAAAACTAAGTAACGCAGAAACTTGAAATATGGCATAATGAATAATAGATCTTTGTGACCTTGATAGATCTGAAATGATAGATCTTGATGATAATCGAGAAGAATATCGTTAACATGAACGGAGCTCGGCCTTCGGCATCGCCCTAAATTACTTACTTTATTCGAAAAGGTATATCGTTCTGAACACATATCGGCCTTCGTCCTCACCCTTAGTAACTTACTTTTTTGGAAAAGTTTATCGTTTACTTGAACGCAGCTCGGCCTTCGCCGTCGCCATGATGTGATGTTACATATTCTGTGAAAATTTCAACCGGCTACCTATTACGGTTCAAACAATACAGTCCTAGGACGGACGTACGGACGGACAGACAGACAGACAGACAGACAGACGGCATTATGGACACGGAACCCTAAAAAGTATATGCTACCTCGGTTCGTCATTACAATAAGCTTTTCCGAGTAAAATATTAACAGAGTCGCTGACTCTGGCTTAATTACTGTTTAAAAGGTTGTTTTGGGTTATTATAATTAATTAAGAAGTAATTTGGTTCTTAAGATGTATTTTTTGCACAATTACTAATTTTATAAATTTTTTTCCACAAAGTTATCAAATTTTGAATTTTTTTAAGATTTCTTCATATTGAACTAAAGAAGCGATATAATAGCACATAAGGTCATGCCCTTTTCCAATGGGGATAATAAATTACATACTAAATTGGAATATACGAATATGGCTTGTGAATGTTTCAGTTCCATCAGACAATCAAGACGTACCTGAACAACAAGGTTTGGGAATTCCACTTCTACGTGGCGAAGAACTGGCCCGAGGACCCAGTGTGCATACACTTCCCAGGCTGCACGACCACGGTGAGTTCCCACCCACCATACGCCTCCTTCTTCTTCTACGTGGCGAAGAACTGGCCCGAGGACCCAGTGTGCATACACTTCCCAGGCTGCACGACCACTGTGAGTCCCCACCCACCATACGCCTCCTTCTTCTTCTACGTGGCGAAGAACTGGCCCGAGTACACTTTCCAGGCTGCACGACCACGGTGAGTCCCCACCCACCATACGCCTCCTTCTTCTTCTACGTGGCGAAGAACTGGCCCGAGGACCCAGTGTGCATACACTTCCCAGGCTGCACGACCACGGTGAGTCCCCACCCACCATACGCCTCCTTCTTCTTCTACGTGGCGAAGAACTGGCCCGAGGACCCAGTGTGCATACACTTCCCAGGCTGCACGACCACGGTGAGTCCCCACCCACCATACGCCTCCTTCTTCTTCTACGTCGCGAAGAACTGGCCCGAGGACCCAGTGTGCATACACTTCCCAGGCTGCACGACCACGGTGAGTCCCCACCCACCATACGCCTCCTTCTTCTTCTACGTCGCGAAGAACTGGCCCGAGGACCCAGTGTGCATACACTTCCCAGGCTGCACGACCACGGTGAGTCCCCACCCACCATACGCCTCCTTCTTCTTCTACGTGGCGAAGAACTGGCCCGAGGACCCAGTGTGCATACACTTCCCAGGCTGCACGACCACGGTGAGTCCCCACCCACCATACGCCTCCTTCTTCTTCTACGTGGCGAAGAACTGGCCCGAGGACCCAGTGTGCATACACTTCCCAGGCTGCACGACCACGGTGAGTCCCCACCCACCATACGCCTCCTTCTTCTTCTACGTGGCGAAGAACTGGCCCGAGGACCCAGTGTGCATACACTTCCCAGGCTGCACGACCACGGTGAGTCCCCACCCACCATACGCCTCCTTCTTCTTCTACGTGGCGAAGAACTGGCCCGAGGACCCAGTGTGCATACACTTCCCAGGCTGCACGACCACGGTGAGTCCCCACCCACCATACGCCTCCTTCTTCTTCTACGTCGCGAAGAACTGGCCCGAGTACACTTTCCAGGCTGCACGACCACGGTGAGTCCCCAACCACCATATGTTTCGCGCGCCGAAATTCTTCTTTTTCAATACGAATTTCACGCGATCGAAGCCGCGGGTAAAATCCAGTAAAGAATAAAACATAAAACCGACTTCTTAAAAAAAGTAAAACTAAAAAACTATTTAAAATAAAAATATAAAAACCGCCTTCAAAAATATATGAAATAAAAACCTAAAAAAAAAAACCAACCCTAGAGTTGAAGGCGGTGCTAAAAAGGCTACACAAATCACAAAGGATATTATCATCCACTCATGTTTTCTTTCATGCATCATTTTTGCTTGCTTTACAAATCACAAAGGATATTATCATCCACTCATGTTTTCTTTCATGCATCATTTTTGCTTGCTTTAGCACCGCCTTCAACTCTAGGGTTGGTTTTTTTTTTTAGGTTTTTATTTCATATATTTTTGAAGGCGGTTTTTATATTTTTATTTTAAATAGTTTTTTAGTTTTACTTTTTTTAAGAAGTCGGTTTTATGTTTTTTAAAACTTTTTTTTTATTTCACAGTTTTTTTTAGTAATTTTTTGCTATTAATGTACTCGGCGGAATCGCTCGGCCTTCGGCCTCGCGGTTCCGCCTCGCTTTCCAATCCGATCTTGACCCAATTAAAATAGGACCACGTCAGCTTCGATAGCTCAGTGGTGCAGACAGTCAACTGTCGCTATTGAATTTTAAGCAACGCTGGGTGCGGTCAGTACTTAGATGGGTGACCGCTGACCGTTGGAGGCTGACCAAGGTTCGGATTCCTCGTAAAACTGTAAGTCCCTTCCCTCGTAATCTTACTTGGTGGTAGGGTTTAACCTTCCCGGGTTGGTACCACCGCACTGAATTAAACGTCGGTCGAAACGGCTATGTAAATAGTTTGTGTTTTCCGACCAGTTCAGTGTAGTCAGCACGATCAAAGGGGGAAGCACTGACATGGCGCTGGTGTTATGGGCTGACATCACGGACGTTGTAGGTGATGTTGCAGAACTTAGTAGAATGGACAGACATAAACGTGTTACGGAAGCCTACTTTTATTATAAAATAACCGTCGGAGGACCTTGGTTGAAAATTGTAAAATTTAGTAGAACGGATAGACATGCATATGTTACGGAACCCTACATTCATTTTGCAGAACTTAGTAGAATGGACAGACATAAACGTGTTACGGAACCCTACCTAACAGTTGCACTCCGGGAGTGCCGGCAGATCCCGTGCCACTCTAACTTAACCCTTAACGCAATGACTTAAGGTTTCATTTTAAAAATGACGCTGACGCGATGTCGCGAGTTATACATTTTTACCCACCTAAAAAAGTGCCAAGAGCCGCTAAAGAAGTTTTCACTTCAAAAACCTCAGGGTTATCCCCTTTCAAATAAAAAAAAAAAAAGAATTTTCAAAATCGGCCCACAATTGACGGAGTAATCGCGTAACAAACATCCAAAAAAAAAGAAAACATACCGTCGAATTGACAATCTTTTAGGTCTAAAGTAAATTTCTCGTGAAGACAAATGCAACGAGCCCAAACACGATGGGTTTATCATGTGTAGTTTAGGAGTTCCTATGGCCACCTTCTGTCTCCATCATCAAACCAGCTCGATGGTACTCGGTACAGTAGGTACTGGCCAGGTACCATAATAAATTAAGCGCCGGTCGGAAAAGATAAAAAAATTTCAAATTTAGAATATTCATGAAACAAGGGTCCGAATATGTATCACTAGTATATCGATTCATGTATTTCAACAGGACAGAGAAAATTTCAAAATATTAGGTATTTAATACTTTTTAGTTTTTTTTTTTTGTTTTTTGGAAATCGGTTTAATATTTTTTAAAACAGTTTTTATTTCATTCTTTTTAGTAATATTACATAAAAAAGAATAATCGAAATCGAATAATCGAAATCGATTGAAGTGGTACAGAATTATTCGCCATATGTGTCAGACTGCAAATTGCTGAATAAGTCCACATCACAAAAGTTTTGCTGAAGGTAACCACACACCATACTAATTTATCAAACTAAAAATTGCCGAATACGACCACATCACAAGTTTTGCTGAAGGTAACCACACACTATAGTATTATGCTGATTTTACGAAAACCACTCAACCAATTTCGATAAAATTGAAATGGGACCACCTCGGAAGTATGACCTAACTAACAAAAAAAGAATTTTCTAAATCGGCCCTCAATTGACGGAGAAATCGCGTAACAAACATACAAAAAAATAAAAAAAATAAAAATAAAAAAAAAATAAAAAAAAACATACAGACGAATTGAGAACCTCCTCCTTTTTTGGAAGTCGGTTAATAAAGAGTGTATTCCTAAAATGCGCACCCATTATTCCCGCAGAAAATATGCAACGCGACGCACGCGTATAGCAGGTATGAGAGATGCTTGTATGAGTCTCTCACGTAGTACAAGTCTACTCAGGAATGCGAGTACCACACGACGGCGCGGCGGCGCGGCGCGTAGTGCGTATATTTATTTACTGGCTAGATTTTGCCCGAGGCTTCGCTCGCGTAAAATTCGTATTTAAAAAGAAGAAAGTAAGTAAGCCCGCTGCCGTACCTTTATTTCGGCGCGCGGGACAATTGGGTTTGTATGAGAGCCACATCTTAGCGTAACCGGAACTGATTTAGTCTATCCTGTGTCGCGTGTAGTTAAATGTGCTTGCACTAAGTTTCTTCGAATTCGGATGATCGTTTTCAGAGTTATGGAGGAACATACATGCATACAGAAAATATTTCTAAAAATCGTCAAATTTTGTTTTAATATTGTACACGAGTTTACAAACGCAATACCTCATAAAACAAAGTACTTAACTTACCCCGTGACCATCCTTTACAGATTTATTATTAGTAGGTATTGATTTCGGGAAGCCAAAAAAAAGCACGAATTACACAAAATATACAATAACATGAAACCGTACATATCTCCCCGTATAAGACGACTAAGTCGTATAAGACGACTAAGTACGAGATGCCGTGCTAAGGGGCGACAGGATAGCCACCTCTCACCTTGGCGCGGTCCCTACACCGAGTCAGGCAGTATGTGGGTCTTCATGCCTTACTTGCCGCTTGAGAATTATCTTGTCCTAATATTTTGCTATTAAACGTGATGGTTGGTGTTGGGCTGTTATTGACGAGAGTTCTTGCAGCACAACACCGATTACTCTGCTTACCCCGATTGTAGGGATGTGTATACATAATATAATATTGCACTCCTCTCTTACATACTAACACAAAATGTACGCTTAAGTTAGTTTAAAAAAAACAGTAGATACACACATTCAAAGGTAAAACATTATTTAAATAATAAAAACTTTTTTTTTCCTTTTTTTTATTTCTTAGGATATCTACATAATAACCAATATTCTGTGAAAATTTAGAACGGATGGACGGACGGACAGACATACAGACAGACAGACAGACGGCGTAGACTTATTAATAGGCATGGATGTGGATACGGAACCCTAAAAATGAAATCAGCAAAAATCTGACTCAATCACTTTTCATTACGTAGCGGTGGTGTAGACCCTCAACGCCTCGTTGCGGCAACCCTTTACGTTAGGAAGCGTTGACGTAGATCCTCTACGCCACTTAGCGGTGACTTAGACCCTCTACGCTACGTAGCGGCGGCGTAGACCCTCTACGCTACGTAACTACGGCGCGCGTAGACCCTCTACGCTACGCAGCGGGGACGAAGACGCACTACGCTATGTAGCGGCGGTTTCGATCCTCTACGCTACGCAGTGGGGACGAAGACGCACTACGCTATACAGGGTGTAAAAACGGCGAGTACATTAAATTTAGGAAATGATTATTGGGATCAAGAGTAACAAAAAAGTCAAATAACTATTTTCTAAATTCCATTTAAATAAAAAGTTACAGTTTTTATACAAACTAATTGATTATTTTAGTGTAAAAATGATCTAATGACAACAGGGCGGCTCGGAGGGGGGAAGAGCGGGTGAGGCGTGAGCGCCTCGGACGGTGGTGTTGGCGGCAGGGGCGGGGGTTAGCTTTGTGAGTGGAGAACTGGAGGTCGGCAGGCGGAGGGTGCGGAGCGGCAACAACGCGTTAAATTACACTAGACGAAAACATAGATTCAGATTCAGATTCAGATTCAGATTCAGATTCAGATATTTATTTCGCCATAAAGAACACACAACAATAACAATATTACATTGAGACATATGCATATTCAGTATGGTTCGTCATCATTTTTTATGATGTCCCGTTCAGTAGTGCAATCTATAAGGAAGAATCGGGTAAGAAACCTTACAGAGCTTTTTTTAAATATAGCTTACATACTAAGTTTTCATACATTTCAAAAATTTATATCTCAAAAACTAGACACTTTAGAGAAAAACTTTGTTTGTTTTTTTGTCTAGAAAAAAAATGAGGATTGCGCTGGCGAAATTAATGTACTCGCCGTTTTAACACCCTGTATAGCGGCGCTGTCGATCCTCTGCGCTACGTAACTGCGACTTTAGAGCCTCTACGTGACGTTGCGGCGACGTAGACCCTCTACGCAATGCTGCGGCGACGTAGACCCTCTACGCAACGTTGCGGCCGCGGCGGCGGCGGCGTAGACCCTCTGCGCTACGTTGCGTTGCTGTGACGAACGGTGACGGAGGTGTAGACGCGAAAAGCCACGTTAAGAGCTTTAAGAATGTTTGTGAATAGGATAAAAAGACGTTCTCGTCCTTCAGTGTATTCATAGGATGCCAAATAAACATTTGAAAATCACTTATTACATTTTCGCCCGTGGATGGTTTTCTAGATAAAACACAAAGTAATTTCTGACGAGCACAAGGTGAGCATAGAATAACAAACATCAAATTATCTATATTATTTTTGGAACTAAGTTCCTTGTCGCACGTTACACTCCAGACACTTGGCTGGAATGAGAGCTAGGCCAAAAAAAGTGTAAGACTTTCGACCGTCACAACATTTTTGCTGTAGTGTGTGTGTGTTTGTGTGTTGACAAGCGTATGTATATGAATAGGTATATTACTGCAGTGTAGACGTAATTTATTTTGTTTATTTTTCATTTAATTACTCTCAAACGTTGTTATTAGGGTTCCGTATCCGTCGTACGGGACCCTATTTATTACTAAGCCTACGCCGTCTGTCTGCCTGTCCGTCTGTCCGAGGGCTTTATCTCTGGAACCCTAATAGGTAGCCCGTTGAAATTTTCACAGAATGTGTGTTATTACAGCCGATATAACATGAAGTATAAATAAAAATAAGAAAAAGTTAAAAATTCACGTGGGTCCCCATACAAGAAACTAAAAAGTGTATGCGCGCCATCTACCGGAAACAGTATGAAGCAGCGCTGACCATGACACGACGACACGGAACCCTCGGTGCGCGTTATTTCATTGTGCCTGTCCAACCGGGTCGTGTCCCACGACACGACATTGTTTTTAATACATTGCAAACATTATAAGGGTGACCGAGTGTAACTCAGTAATATTTAACGCAACATCTGCTAAAACTACGACCCATATATTGAGCCTGATAAAACAAAGAGCCTTTGTTCTGAAGATTTAACATAGCTCTACCGGGCTCAAAGGAGTTTCGCAACATTTTAACGCATAACTTCTTTTATAAATACATACAATGACATTTATGTAGTTACTTCCGTGCTTAGTGACTTCTGCATAGAACTTGAGATGTCATAATTTATGCATTCTTCTTTTAACAAGTTATATAATTTCAATTTTTTTTTTTTTTATGGAAACTGACACGGTTGGCTATATCACCTACAACATCTGTGATGTCAGCCCATAACACCGGGTGAACTTGGTGCCACGTCAGTGCTTCTCTTCGGTCGTGCCGGCTACACTGAACTGGACGGAAAACACAAACTATTTATATAGCCGTTTCGACCGACCTTTCATTCAGTGCGGTGATACCAACCCGGGCGGGTTAAACCCTACCACCTAATAATATAAGAAGGGAGTCATATCCCTTAGTCGCCTTTTACGACATACACGGGGAGAGATGCAGTGGGGCTATTCTTTTAAAGTACCGGCCCCACACGGTACAGTACCGGCCCCACACGGTCCTACCACTATATCCTGCTATAATAGTATTTACTCGCTTAAAGGAGTCAGGGGACCGCGAAGTAAATAACCGCACAGCCTGAGTCTTTATTATTATTTACTTAGCGGTCACCCGACTCCTTTAAGTGAGTAAACGGAAATTGTTTTTTTTAAATTTGTAATTAAAATTTTATTTCAAGTTTTTTTTATTAAAAACCGCATGCAGATTGGTCCACTTTTTGAGATAATTAACTTTTTACCCGACTGCGCGACGCAAAGGAGGGTAATGTGTTTATCAGCCTATGTATGTATGTATGTATGTATGTATGTTTGTTCCTTTGTGGCACACTAGAGACCAAACGCGTGGGCCGATTTTGATGATTCTTACGTCAATCGATTTGTCTTAATCTTGCGAGTGTCACTAAAGACATGACACTAATCAAAATTCAATATGGCGACAACTAGGTGCCATATTGTGAAAAAGAAAAAAATTAAAGTTGACTATCTATGTTAAGTGAGGCATCGTTGAATAGGTATTTGAAAATGATCTCTAGGTTTCTCTTATCATTTTTCATTTCGAATGACCATTTAGGATCTATAACGATTTAAAGTTGGTTAGCAGCCATTCTCACTCTTATAATAAAAGAGCTGTGATAAAGTTCTTATTATACAGGATGTTCGGCATATCGGCTGACAAATTTTTTTTGTAGGTAAGTGGGGTCATTTGCAACGTTTTGACCCAACATACCTTTTGTCAGGTGTCACGTGGTATCGAGATACGATTTTTTTTTCTTTATTTTTGAAAATTACCAAAATCCCAGCTTTAAACCCTTGTAACTTTTTTGTTCGTGTTTGTATCAGCACGAAATAAAATTTATTGAATTTTACTATGTATCCTTGTTTTAGTAAAAAAATTATTTGATGAAGTTAATACCATGAAAAGGACTTATGACCTCCCAAAGTTCCGAGAACGAGTAAAAATATGACAGAATCTTAATTTCTTAATTCATTAAAAAAAAACAACACCAATTGAGAGCGTCGTTTTCTTTAAAAAGTTTGCTAGTTTACGCCCTTTCCAAAGGTATACCACATTTTATACAAATCATTCACTATGTCATCAAAATTAGAGATAATTTGCAAGAGTCTAAACATTAATATTGGAGAATTGAACAAAGTGCCCGCGCGACCGGTACATGTTCTAAATTTGAAAATGCTCCGGAAAACGCTTTCAGTACGGGAAGCGACCACCGATAAGTAAGTGGTCCTGTTACAAAGTGCCCGTGTTGTCGTTTTATTCTCTCTGTCCCTAATTAATTTTGACCACATAGTGAATTAATTGTATGACATTTGGTATTTTTTAAAAGAAAATGCTGTCAGTATTTTTTTAAATGAATTAAGAAACTAAGATTCTGTCATATTTTTACTCGTTCTCGGGACTTTCGGAGGTCATAAGTCCTATTCAGAGCAGAGCAGTGCGGCTTGGGCCTGAACCCGAATAAAACCGTAATAGTTGTGCTGGGGACCAAGCACGCGATCAGTAAAATGATGCAATTCAGTCCATGTTTCAAGTTAAACAACGTTCCCATACCCATCACTACATCGGCCAGGGATCTCGGCGTGTTGATTGACGGCGGGCTGAAATTTGAAGCCCACGTGGAGCAACTAATTCGCAGGTCATATGGCAAACTTAAAAGTCTGTACAAATTTCGGAACTGTGTCAGTGTGGAGGTTCGGAGACAGTTGGCTGAATCACTTTTCAGAGGGTTCATTCCGCCGGTTGCTTGTCCAGTAACCGAGTGGGTGGATACGGGTTGCGGCCCCGGACACCTCCAGCTACTATTGTCACACTCCCAGTACCTATCCGTGACAATAGCATCCTTTCTTCCTTTTATCCACACCTAGTCCGCTACTATCCCGTCTCATTTCCACTTCCCTTACCTGCCCCTTTTACGCCAATCCAAGGTTGCCGTGCCGAAGGATGCGTGGCTAGAGGCGAGTCTAGTCTCGAGCGTGCCAAATAAAATCCTGGGGTTTGGCGCCCCCAGGCTCTAATATAGCCTTACCCTGGCAAGCGGGGCTCTGCTAGGGTCGACAGTTTACTTCCCTAGCTACTCGTGGGACGAAAAATGGAAGTAAACATCTTAAATCCAAAAAATGACGGCGATGCAGCTCGCCACTCGTCACGTCGCGTTTCACGAGGGGGCGGAAAGTGGGCAACGGAAAGCCGCTTTGCCACATTGAATGTTTGTGGAGGAATGAAAGATAAGGAGGATGAAGTGTATGAGATGATGAATGCGAGGCAGATTGATGTGCTGGCTGTGAGCGAGACCAAGAGGAAGGGGATGGACAGGTCCACGCACGATACTTTTACAGCCCTGTGGTCTGGTGTACCACAGAATGAAAGGGCTTGCCAAGGTGTAGGAGTTGTCCTCTCTGAACGAATGGCTCAATGCATGATTGATTACGAGTGTGTGAGCCCAAGACTCCTATGGGTCCGACTGAAGGTGGGTTTGGTCCGCTTGTACGTATTGGTGGTGTATGCCCCGGACATGTCCAAGCCCATCAAGGACCGCGAGGAGTTCTGGGAGAGTGTGAGAGAAATACTTAATGCATGTGAGGGGAATGAGAGAGTGTTATTGATGGGAGACTTTAATGGATGGGTTGGCGTGAAAAGGGATGGCTATGAGTCTGTACTTGGAAAGTTTGGTGACGAAAGAAAAAACGAGAATGGTGTTAGTTTGCTCGAGGTGTGCCTGGAAAAGAATCTTTTTGTGACAAACACTATGTTTGACCACAAAAAGATTCATATGTATACTTGGCAGAGACAGGAAGAAAGAAGTATGATAGATTTTGTGATAGTTGACGAAAGATTAAGAGGCAATGTTGTAGACACAAGGGTTCATCGTGGAGCCAATGTTGGGACAGACCACTTCCTGGTGGTATGCCGAATCAGGGGTCTGTTCAAGCGTTGGCGACACCGAAACCATGTGGAAACAACGGCGCTAGAAAGAATAAAAGTAGAAAGATTACAGGATACGGATGTTGAAGGTGAATATCACAAAAAATTGAGCGAAAGGTTGAGTGAAGATTTCTGTAGAAACGTTGAGTATGAAATGGAATATGTATGGGAGAAAATGAAAAGTGGAATGATCGAGACAGCTACTGAGATATGTGGCGTCGCAAAGAGAAAGAATGGAAGGAAATCCAATAAATCTTGGTGGAATGATGATGTAAAACGTGTAGTGGATGAGAAGAAGAAAGCATGGCTTGATCTGTTAGCGAGTAAGGCTGACAGAAGAGTGAACGCAGGAAATAATGTAGTAGAGGTACGAAAACAAAGGTATGTTGAGGCTAAAATGAAAGTGAAAGAATGTGTTGAAAGAAGTAAAAGCAAAGAGAAAGAAAAGAATGACAGGAGATTCTCTGACAACTTCCGGACTAATATAAAACTGTTTTGGAAAATGGTAAAAACAGTCCGGAAGAAATCAGAGACATGTAAAATAACGGATATCAGGGACAATGAGGGATGTGTATTAAAGGATGAAAAGAAAATTTTAGAACGATGGAAGGATTATTTTGAAAGACTTTTTGAACCTGAAGGTGTGGAGACACAGCCTGAAGCTGCAGCTGTGAGCGACACGCCTAGTATGGATGATGATAGCGAGATTAGTGTGGATGAGATTCAGAAAGCATTGAAAGGCATGAAATTAGGTAAAGCAGCGGGATATGATAGAGTGTCGGTCGAAATGCTGAGGGGCGGTGGTTGGGTGGTTGCAGACCTGTTGCACCGGCTCTTTAATATGTGCTGGCGACACGGCCGAGTACCAGATGATTGGTGCAAAGCTGTGATCGTCCCGCTGTATAAAGGAAAAGGTTCGCAGCAGGAATGCAAAAACTACCGGGGCATAAGCCTTCTCAGCATTGTCGGCAAACTGTACGCAAAAGTACTGATTGAAAGGGTGTTGAAAATTACGGAAGAAAAAATCTGGGATGTACAAGCGGGATTTAGGAAGGGTATGGGATGCACGGATCAGGTCTTTTCCCTACGGTGCATAGCCGAAAAATATCTGGCGAAAAACCAGAAGGTCTTTTGCGCGTTCGTAGATCTGGAGAAGGCCTATGACAAAGTGATGAGGAATGAGTTGTGGGCAGTGTTGTCCGAGTATGGAGTGGACAGTCACTTGGTGCAAGCGCTGAAATCTCTCTATGAGGGTTCTAGGGCTTGCGTCAGGATAAGCGGGGCATACACCGACTGGTTTGACATCTCTAGAGGGGTCAGACAGGGGTGTGTGGCGTCACCCTGGCTGTTCAATCTATTCATGGACAGCTGCTTGGCTGATCTGAAAGAATATGATTGTGGATTAAGAATGGATGAGTTAGTTGTGAAATGCCTCTTGTACGCCGACGATCAAGTGATACTTGCATCGTCGGTGGGCGAGTTGCAGGACATGGTAACTGTTATGGTTGAAGCATTTAAAAGGAAGGGAATGAAAGTGAATGTAAACAAGACGAAAGTTATGGTACTGGAGAGGAATGAAATAGTGTCCGAATGCGATGTCAGGATTGGGAATGAGAGACTGGAGCAAGTGAACGAATTCGTATATCTGGGGAATATGTTCACGCGTGATGGAAAATGTGAAGGAGATGTAGAAAAGAGAGTGAAAGCCGGCAACCAAGTGAATGGGGCGTTGCACGCTATTATGAGCAGCCAAAGCATGTCAACTAGGGCACGTTTGGCTGTCCATGGTGGAGTGCTGGCCCCTACACTTATGTACGGGAGTGAAAGTTGGGCATGGCAGACGAAGCATGAAAGCAGGATTAATGCTGTGGAAATGCGCGCGTTGAGGAGTATGTGCGGAGTTACAATGAAAGATAGATTGAGAAATAGTGTAGTGCGAGAGCGCTGTGGGTTGAAAGAAGATATAGTGACAAGGATTGAGAAAGGGATGCTTCGGTGGTTCGGTCATGTTGGAAGAATGGATGATAGGAGACTAACGAAAGAAATTTATGAAGCAAATGTGAGTGGAAGAGTCGGGAAGGGTCGCCCTAGACGCACGTACCTGGACCAGATCGGGCATGTGCTCAAAAAGGGGCAAGTGCTTAGTACCCGTAACCGACGAGCATGCATGAAGAACATTATGGGAGTGGAAGAGGCGGCAGAGGTGTGTCAGGATCGTGGCACGTGGAGATCCGTTGTCTCTGCCTACCCCACCGGGAAACAGGCGTGACGCTATGTATGTATGTATGTACTTGTTCTGTCCAACTTTAATTACTGCAACGTGGTTTTCGGTCTTTGCATCCTCGAGAGGACGGCCAAGCATATTCAGCGTGTCCAGAACTCGTGTGTGAGGTATTGCGAGCGGCCTAAGAGACGTGCTCGCATTACACCCATTTTAAATAAACTGAGGACGCTGAATATGTGCAACGGCAGGCGCCTACACTTCTCGTGCCTAGTTCAAGCTGTGATTTAAAAAAAAACAGCCCAAAACACTGTACGATAAACTCACCTGGTTGGGAGATTCGCACTGCTACGGCACGAGATCTGTGGGTAAACTGCTGGAAGCTCCTAGGCACAGAGGCGCCGCATTTGAAGGTTCCTTCAAATATGCGGCAACTCGGTGTTGGAACCTCCTGAGGCTGAGGCCTCCTCTCAGAGAGATTACTAATTGTAATACATTCAAATGTAAATTGAGGAAATTTATATTTGACCAACAGTTAAAAATGTTATTGCTATAAAATCAAGGCCCTATGTCTCCAAAATGTATTATTATGACGTGCGGACCGACAGACGGACGGATGGATTGTTGTGTTAGTTAGACTTCTTCTTCTCCTTTTTCTCTGGTTGTTATGTATATGTTTGTGTTAGGGTATATTAGAATATTATTTGTGTTGTGTACTTGGGCCTGACTTAAAATCAGCGTCCCTCTCACTGGCCCCTGGACTCGGTGGTGAGGGACAAAGGCTGTGTCAGGTCCAATTTGTCTTGTCCGTATTGTGTTTTTATTGTATCTACTGTGTGTGTAGGTATTGGATGAGATAAATAAACTCATTTCATTTCATTTCACTTCACTTCATTTCATTTCATTTTTATTCATTGTATTAACTTCATCAAATAATATTTTTTCTAGAATAAGGATACATTATAAAATCCAATAAATTTTATTTCGTGCTGATACAATCATAAACGAAAAAGTTACAAGGGTTCAAGGCTGGGATTTTGGTAATTTTCAAAAATAAAGAAAAAAATCGTATCTCGATACCACGTGACAATCATTAATAATAATCAATAACATTATCAGTAGTTTAGACCACCGAAAGCTACTTAATAATCACCACGATATTAACTTTCTCAATGAAATGACAAGATTACGAAATTTACGGTCTTATAATCCTAACTAAAAAGTGTAAAATAAAAAAAGTTAATTTAAAAAATAAAAAAACCCGACTGCGTAAAAAATTAACTTTAAATAAAAACTGAAAAGAAAAAAAAACAAGTCCAGTAGTCTAGAACTCTGATAAGTAATATTGAATAACTACACCATTGAAATAGTTTCATGATCGATACACACATATAATAAAACAAATAATAAACTCTAATGCGGAACATAGCGACTTTAACAGTCGGGACCCATTATTGGGAAAATGTCAATGGGTCCCGACTGTTAAAGTCGCTATGTTCCGCATTAGAGTTTATTATTTGTTTTATTATATGTGTGTATCGATCATGAAACTATTTCAATGGTGTAGTTATTCAATATTACTTATCAGAGTTCTAGACTACTGGACTTGTTTTTTTTTTCTTTTCAGTTTTTATTTAAAGTTAATTTTTTACGCAGTCGGGTTTTTTTATTTTTTAAATTAACTTTTTTTTAATACTTAATTACTTGATAACAAACATAGCTAAGAACCATCCCGATTAAACCAGCTTTCTAATAACGGTCGATCCGTTTGGGAGCTACGATGCCACAGACAGACAGACACGCATACATACACGCGCACGTTATACTTATAAAAAAACCCCTCCGTTTACGTCGGGGGTTAAAAAGTGGCCAGATGAGAAGGTCCAAGCTGCGCGTCGATTGGTATAACTCTATTTTTATTAATGCTCTAGCGGTCGATATCGACCGCTCCATTTAATTTTATTTTTATTTTTTATTTTTTTTTTAATGTCATAGTATTATGTATAGATAAAAAAAAAAAATAATTAAGATGTAAGCAGTACATTGTGCTCCGACTGTACCAGCAGAAAACTGTACTACCCGCTGTCCTCTGCAGCACAGTCTACGGACTAGTGCAGGGGACAGTACCTACATTGTGTTAATTACTATGGAATAAAGAAATTTTTTACTTTACTTTTACTTACTATCTCATTGACTGATGTGATGTCGGTGTTGCAGCCAAACACTCAGCTGTACCAGAGCGTGAGCGTGTTCTGTCCCTCCTCGCGCGCGGAGCTCGTGGACCTCGTGGCGGAGGAGTCGGTTCTGCTGGACCTCACGAAGCCGCTCTGCGTCAACTTCACGCACGAAAGCATCGTGGAACGCCTCGAGCGACACTATGAGGCGCACGAGAAGATCCACGGAGATATCTATGTCTGTGATAACCCGCCCACCGAATTCAATATGGACGAGTGAGTAATTGAAGTTCGAACCTCTCTCAAGTCACGGCGTATGTCTCAGATCAACCAGCTCCCGTCTCCTGTTAATACCAAAGCATAACACAGAGTATATGTCTCGCTCCTTCACTGTACAAGCAGCGCGTTTGTGGAACGCCTTACCTGAGAGCTTACGCTATTGTCCTAGTCTGGCAATCTTCAAAAAGCAGCTGAAAGAATATTACTTACTTAAACATACCTAAATAAATATGTCATTATTATTTATTATTATTATAAAAAAAATTGTTTTCTAATTGTTAATATTGTCTGGTAATGTTTTGGTTTTATACCTTTTTGTTGTTGTCATCTGTCACTCATTCATTCATAGTTATTCGTATATTATATACATATTTGTAATTCAACAATGCTGGTTGTTCTGTAACTTATATTTTTCCTATGTGCTAGCTACCACACTGTAAAGTATTCTTTTGATGTAACACCAATAGGGGGACAGGAGGAGATTACCTTAAGGTAAAATGCCCTCCTATTGGATGAAATTAAATTATGTAAATTAATTTGAAAAAATGTACCAACATAGCATAGGTAATGATTTCATCCAATAAACGGTTATTTATTATTAATTGAGTATTATCCTGTAATAACCGTACATTTACATTAAAAACAAAACATTTATATTAGCGCTTGTCAAATGTTTGAATTCCCTCCATGAATAACAATTTATGATAGTCAGCTTTTTGTTAGCCTCGGTAGCTCAGTGGTGCTCGCACTGGGCGTGGTCAGTACTTAGATGGGTGACCGTTCGACCTTTGGAGGATGACCGTGGTTCAGATTTCACGTAAAACTGTAGGTCCCTTCCCTTCTTAACTTACTTGGTGGTAGGGTTCATCCCGCCCGGATTGGTACCACCACACTGAATGAAACGTCGGTCGAAATAGTTCGTGTTTTTTTCAGTTCAGTGTCACCGACATGAAATAAAGGGAAGCATTGACATGGCACCTAGTTCACCCCGTGTTACGGGCTGAAATCGCGGATGTTGTAGGTGATGTAGCCAACCATGTCCATAAAAAAAATTAAAAACTCGATCTCTTGCAATTTTATCATCGCACATGCTAAGAAAACTGCTTTTAACTTTCGTGGCCGATTGATGAGAGTCGCTCGGCCGGCTAAGTACCGTAATCACGAGATTTAACCTACTACGCTACGCTACCCTACGCCGCCGTGTTCTCCGCATCATTTTGTATGGAGAAACGGAGCAGCGCCTCTAGTGATAGATTTGCGAACTTCGTTTCTCCATACAAAATGATGCGGAGAACACGGCGCGCATAGCGTAGTAGGTTAAATCTCGTGATTAGGGTACTGGTTTGACATTGTGCGTGTTGGCAGCAATGATATTTTAAGAAAGATACGTTGTATATATAGACCGGACTCTCAGTGAAGTTCCGTTTGCAAAAATTGCGCACCTCATTCTGACTTCTGATAAATATTGTATAGATCCCAGACATACAATTAACAGATGTTGCCAACCAGTTTTGTGGTCCCCCTCTCCCCCTCCCACCCTCACAAATATAATTAGTAAATTACAAAGATTTTTGGTTTTAATTATGGAATTTCATTAGAAAATTAGTACTTACGGGTGCCTATATGTGTCATAAATAAAATACTAGCCAGTACACCAATAGAACAAAATATTTTTTGGTAAAATATTACGAAATTTACGAAAAAATTGCTTACACATGCAAGAAACAGTTTGATTTTGTTACAAGTTTTTGAAAATTATAATATTAATTTCAAATTATTCTTTCAAAATTAGTTAATAGTACGCTAAGGGGGGGGGGGGGGTCTGTATCGGAAATAGATCACTTTTGAAGAACAAAGTATTTTTTTTTTACAAAAAAAATTGTTTTTAATGTAAAATGTAAAAAAATAATTTTGTTTTAATCGTGTCAGTTTCATGCGAGGAACAAAAAAGTCTTCCAACACATAGATCTCTTTCTTTCAGAAATTGTGAAAAACCACAATGTTAGTTTTATTAGTATGGAATAGAAAGAATTTGATTTTTTTTACCAACTTACACGTGTTACATCGTAATGGTAATGAAGACTTTTTTGTTACTGTTATGACACTGAATCGGTTAGGCTATAAAAATCAACCACCTATTTTTTATTTAAATACATAAAAAAAAAATTTTACATAAAAAAAGCCCAAGGTCCAAAAAAATTTATATAGGTTTTACTCCCTATATGCTACAGACCCCCCCCCCCCCCCCCCCCCCCCCCCTTAGCGTACTATTAACTAATTTTGAAAGACCTTATATTATATAGATCACTTTTTTCATTGACTTTTGTATAAGTCGAGGCATGCTTGCATAGAAATTTCACTTGCTGTAATTGACAAATGACAAAGAACCGTGAGCGCGCGCGGCAACATGGCTTTTTATAATGTCGAGGGTATCAGGTAGACGAATCACAAAACATTTCGCGGTGCGCTATTTTTGCAAACGAACATCTCATTGGAGCCTGCTCTAATACGACATTCGGTGCTCACACACGGCACGAACTTGAAACGTTGACAGAAAGAACTATAAAGTGATGCGCCGGCTCGAATAGTCTTATTCCAATTATTAAGGGAGGGAATTCAAGTTATGTGGCGGTTGGTATATATAACTGATAAGTACTTAGGAAGGACGACGCACGTCTGACCGCGTGCGTAGTTGGTGCGCGACTAACTTCAAACAGGACTGTGGTCTTGTATTTAATGTGCCGCTTTGGGAGCTCGTATAACCTATCTACCTCCTTTTTAACATATAATATCATTGGTTGGCAGACTGCCGGCGGACGTGGAGCTGGCGCGGCTGCGCGCGGAGCACATGCGGCCGGTGTACGAGCTGTATCCCGCCGCCGACATAGAGTGCATCGAGGTATTCGAGCGGCTCGTGGCCGAGCTGCCGGCCTACGGCATCTTCGTGGACGGCGAGCTGGCCGCCTGGATGGTCCAGTCATACTACGGCGCCATGTTCTCCATGCAGACGCGGCCCGAGTTCCGACGCAAGGGATACGGCATCTATCTCGCGCGCTACCTCACCAAGGAGGTAGCCGCGCGCGGCTACAAGCCGTTCGTCGTCATCCGGCCGGAGAACGACGCCTCCAAGTCGCTCTATGCCAAGCTCGGCTTCGTGAAGCGCTTCCAGACCGTGCGCGCCGTGCTTCTCCCGCGAGAGAACGTCGGCTAGGGGCCGTCGACGCCGCGCGCGCGACCCTACCCGCACCCTCAAATTTTATTTTTCTAAGACTTTTACTAAAATATAAAGTAGCTTACGATCGGCGATCGTATAGATGGATTTAGATATAGGCGAGGTCACGGCTTCGGAGCGCCTGCCACCGCGGCGGTTAGTTTTCCGGTCGCACCCAGGGTTGCCAGATGTCCGGTTTTGGACCAGACAGTCCGGTTTTTGAGGCTGTGTCCGGTCTCCAAAATAATGAAAAACTGGACATCCAAACATACGGTTTATTCTTCATATATTTATTATGTTCAGAACATTTATATAGGTACTAATATTTCTTCAATATTGCAAACAGTTCTATCAATTCAACCATAATACTCTCAATAATACTTAATTGTTGGCTGCCTTTTATTTATTACCCTTTCATTTTCGATATTAAAGTGTTAAAGATCATGAAACATTATTTAGTTCTTGGTTAGTTTGTAAAGAATGCTACTTTGCATTAAACTCGCCTGTTGTGTTTCTTTTTATGGTGTACAATAAAGTATATTTTGATTTAATTTGATTTAAATGTCTAATAAAATAAATTTGAATCATTTTGTACCTACTTTAAAATCATAGGCCCTTTGGAAAAATGTCCGGTTTTTTCAACTGAAACATCTAACAACCCTGGACTCGCACCGCGCCCGCGCCGCGACCCAATCCGCTCCGCTATCGCGTTTCCCCGACGCCGCGCGCCCCGCGCTCGCTCGCTTCCTTCCTCTCTCTCTGCTGCTCCACCGGGCGGCGCGGCGCGGAGGCGTCACGGTTACGTATGACGACGGTACGCAGGAGTTAGAGTTTTGCGCACTATTTACGGACTTCCCACGGCCTGCGTACCGGTTTCACGAATTCACTTAATTACGAATAATATTGTAGCACCTGAGCTCAACCGAACACACACTTCCTAATACTTTTACATCTCCCAAGTTTTAACTGCTGACATTAGTGGTAAGTTCGATCGGTATCCTCGTCGGTATCCTAGTTCGTAGAGTAAATTAAATTTATTTGTGTCTTCTAGTCTAGTCGTCGTTTTAAGCGAAGACGTTGCATCATTCACGCCCACTTCTCCATGTCGAAGCAGCTGGATTATTACCAGGGATAGCAATGGGTAAAGTATAAATACCTAATCTTGGCGAGAAGGCAACGTGGAGTGTTTAAAACCACCTCTTCCGGGAATTCCGGAATTTGAAATCTATTTCCTGGTAGTGATATAGTTAGTAACTTTTGACACGTGTAACATGCTGATGCTGTATTGTATGAATACCTTTTTAAAAATATTAAATATTTAGAATATTTTTTTTGGGATGGTAGTGATTTTGATTTGAATTCCGGAATACCCGGAAGATATTGTTTTAATCACTCCGTGTTATGTCTTCTGGCCTATGTAAGGAATTTATGCTCTACCTATTCTGTACCCTTATCACAAGATTAAACCTACACCGCGTACTACGCTACTCCGCGTTCTCCGCATCATTTTGTATGGAGAAACGGAGCAGCGCCTCTAGTGATAGATTTGTGAACTTCGTTTCTCCATACAAAATGATGCGGAGAACACGGCGCAGCGTAGTACGCGGTGTAGGTTAAATCTCGTGATAAGGGTACTGATCCCTGATTATTACATATCGCACCGTACACGTGTAGACGATATCTTTTAGAGGCCGTACTCCGTCATAGAATTAGCAGCAACAATTTTAGTTTAGTCGAAAACAATTAGTATCTAACAACATTCAACAGCGCGCGCCAAAATATAGGTATGGGCGACGAAGGCAAAGACCATACCAAACTAGATGACGCGGTGCTGAGCCTCTGCGCTCGCTCCGCCAAAAGGAATATAAATTTATAAAGGAATATGATTGGCGTAGCGCGCACAAGCGAGCGGTAAGAGGAAGCGGTGCATAAGGCCCTGATGTGTTAAAATAAGAACAGCATTAAATTATACATTATTAAAACACACATTTAAACAATCAAAGATATAACAACCAGGAAATAATAATTATAAAACACATTTAAACAATTTACAGAAGAGGAAAAAAAGGACTGGACACAGCCTATGCTGAATCTAGTGAAGATTTCACTAGAATCAGCGCTGTATTTAAGTCCAACCAAAGGGACAAATAGTTTTCTCGCCGTCTTTCTCCGCTCTACGAGGA
This sequence comes from Nematopogon swammerdamellus, assembly GCA_946902875.1. Classification (NCBI taxonomy): domain Eukaryota; kingdom Metazoa; phylum Arthropoda; class Insecta; order Lepidoptera; family Adelidae; genus Nematopogon; species Nematopogon swammerdamellus. Next base: position 21,052,143 of record OX336345.1, read on the forward strand.
TTGTCGGTATTGCAATCAAGGGATACCGGATTTTTGGAGCATGATTGTCGAGAATATACTTATGGAGCACCGCGTCTAATCTAGTTTGGTACGGTATTTGGACGAAGGTTGCTTTTTAGGCCGAATCACATGCTTCCAGTATATGCCTAGTTGAGTGCATCGCATTGTCAGTCCACAGTGTGTCCAATAGTATTTCAAAGAATAAGTAAAAGAGCATGGCCGATTTTATATCTACAATCATTTGGAATGCATTATTTACTATACCATTGAAGCACATATATTTTTCTGTGAATGGCATTTACGGAGAGCAACTTCTAAAAATTACGTCTATCGAATTAAACGGTTCTATTCAATAGCTGATCAAGGAGTGTTCTAGGAAGTTTCTAGAGACCGCACCATGAAAGAAGTATCGTAAAAATAGTGCACTGCCGCCGCCGCCGTGCGCAGATTCTGATCCTCGAATTTGGCCGAGCGCTACCGCGTGCTATGATCAGTTTTTTTTAAGTTTTTTTTTTTATGGAAACTGACACGGTTTGTTTGGTTTATGATGTGATGGCATTGCGCATACGATAAATAAAGCGGCGGGTGGCCTAGTGGTCTGGGCGTCGTCGGCCTCTCTTGCGCGAGGTCCGAGGTTCGAATTCGGTCGGCGTGTAACAATGAGTTTTTCTGATTTGAAAAAAAAAAATTACGTGCATACCTTCACCCGTTGCTGCGTGGTTCGGATTCCATGTAAAAATGTAGGTCCACCGGATTGACTGGACGACATTGTCTAAGCCAATAAGCCCGCCGTTGCCACACATCAAGTGTGGTAAAGTGTATTATTGTTTTAATATTTTTATTCATTTATTATCACATTCACATATTTACATTAATTTTAAATATACAGATTATAAAAATACACCACATATACTCAAAAATAATATAAAAATAATAAACGGAATACCGCCGGCGACGGGAGGCAAGCCTCCAAGCACGCCGGCGGGTGCAGGCCGTAGCTACGGAGCTCTCCGAGACGACGCGAGGCAAGCTACGAGCGATAGGTGGTGTTACTAGACACGTAGGCCACCACCACCCCCATCTCGGAGAGCTCCGTATCTACCGGACTGCACGGCGACGTCGTCGCGCAGCTCTTTAAACTTCTTCGTATTATTGTTATTGTTATAAATATTGATATCACTGCGGTTAGCACTTGCGGTACTTCCTTCATGGTATCGCATGTAATAAGATCGAAAGTCCCGGTAAAGTTAGTCACAATCATAATCCCTTTGTCCGAAGATTGAGCGGGCGAAATTCTTTACTAACCACTTTTGTTGTATGTTTCCAATTTTATTTTATTTATTAATACTTAGGTACCAGAGAAACGAAACGTAGGAAACGTGAAGCGGACGTATTTGATTTTGACCAAAGTAATAATGACAAAAAGTTTGATACACGGGTAAATAGCTAAGTAGATAGGTAGATATTTAAAATATCCAAAAGTGTTGAAGTATTCTAGCGACATCAGATTTCCATAGAGGCCTAATTAATAATCTCGGTGGCTAGTCGATAGTATCTACGAGGATCCCTACGTATACAGCTGGAATCGCTCTAACCTGCAGGCAAGCAAAGTCTGTCTAAACAATGTTTTCTGTCAAAAGATCGTTTTCACGTTTTCTGTCAAAACGTTGTTTTGACTTTTGCTGTCAAAACATCGTTTTGACGTTTTCTGTCAAAACCTTGTTTTGACTTTTTCTTTCAAAACACTGTTTTGACGTTTTCTGTCAAAACGTTGTTTTGACTTTTGCTGTCAAAACGTTGTTTTGACTTTTGCTGTCAAAACATTGTTTTGACGTTTTCTGTCAAAACATTGTTCTGACTTTTGCTGTCAAAACATTGTTTCGACGTTTTCTGTCAAAACATTGTTTCGACGTTTTCAGTCAAAACATTGTCAAAACCTCTCGAACGCAGCTCTATATCTTGTCTCTATCGGCCTCTGCGACGAACAAGGACGGAGTAAACTATGGGTTTGCATAACTTAACACAGACAGAGTATTTGGCACAGGCATTGCGATCGGCGTTAGTGTAGTGCCGCAGATATAGCGAACACAATTCATTAATTTACATGTTAGGTCCAAGTCCCACGTTCTCATATTCGCAATAATCACGAATGAGAGGCATATTCAAATATTTGTTTTAAAGAAAACGCTAGGTAAGGTTTAAGGTTTAATTTAATTAGATATTTCATTTAGATGTTTCTAATCTCTATTGTGTTGTTCCCAAGTACAGCCTGGGGTTTTCCAAAAGGGGCGCGAAAATGGCTTCTGTCAGGCCGGCATGGTATTAGCAATCCCCGTTCATCTCAGAATGTCAATGAGCATCGTTAGACACCTATAACTACTCGTAGGTGAAACGACGCCACATGTCGCGCTTTTCATTAAAAACATTATGTTTTGTGGGAAAAAGAAAATAAATGCGTGAGTTTCCACTATGCGTAATATATCCAGTTCATTTAGATACTTCGGAAATAAATATAAAAAATTGTTCTATCTTCTCTCAACTTGTTTCTGGTTTTGAAAATTCTAAGCTGCTTATGCGGCTAGGTTGATTTCTAGTATTGTTATTCAATGATAATTAACAGAATAATAAATAGAAGGCTGCGTGAAGGCTGTGTAAGATCGAAAAAGGAGGAATGCGAAGAAGAATATAACATTAATAAAATGGATGAGAGTTCAAATCTAAGGATAAGACCGGTGACAGCATTAGGAATGTGAAGTAAGATAATATAAGAAACCATGAGATCCTTTTGATATGCGTACATGTTATGTACATACATAGCTAGGCACATGGTTTAATACGAGACGGAAGTTAACTTTCTCCATACAAAATCGTCTTTCAGCGTTTATGTTTTTTACCCCCCTAAACCTTATCCGATTTTTACAATTCTTTTTTTCTTGTAATAAGGACAGTCGAATCTACGTTCTTGTCTTATTTTTTATTGAATATCTAAAGTGATGACTCAATGACATCAACTTAAGAACTTCGTGACATCAAAAAATACAAAATTCCACGAAGCATGAAATGCGCGCGCCCGCCCCTACTAGAGGCGCCGTTAGCGCGATTTCTCTACAACGGCGTTGAAGCCTGTGGGCGTGGCCTATGACTTATATTATGTGTGTTGTGCGTGTGCATTTGTTTTGTGCGTGTGCCTAACTTGCTCCTCTTTGTGTGTAGTGTCGATACTAGCACACACACACACATACGAAGCGCTAGCAGCTCAGCGTACGGTTATTGGGTTTCAAATATCATCGCTTAGGGCGCCTCTAGTAGGGGGCGCCCGCGGTAGGTATTTGATGCTCTGTGCAAAATTCTAATTTTTTCGTTCGAAATACAAATTTTTAGCTCCGGTGTTGTAGGTATATTTCATCTAAACAAAAAAATTGTAAAAATCGGATAAGGTTTAGGGGGCTAGAAAACATAAACGCCGAAAGACGATTTTGTATGGAGAAAGTTAACTTCCGTCTCGTCATATAACAAATTTCTGTATACATCAAACACAGCGAAAGGTAAATGATGAGATAAATTTCTAGTCACATTATAATTATGAAGCGATTGGTGCATAGAATAATACGAACATGAAATATTCGAATTCAAAATGTAGTTCCAATGAGCAGGTCGAAAGATGCCGAAATAATTAACAATGAAAGTTTTGTGAATCGACAATTCTTATCCGGAATCGACGTGCGTGGATGAAGCATGACTGTGATTGAAGTGCAAGAAGTTAAAATAGGTAGACTGTAGTATGTAGGAAGTCGTGTACGATCGTTTGTGTTTATGAGGAGAGAATGTGATGTAATTCCAAAAAAAGTATGTAGTTAGGTAAAAGAAAAGGACTTGATAGATAACCAAAATATTAAGACATTTCAGAATCAAAACGATCTCATGGTAGGATAAGGTCGAACGAAGGTGGCTTAGAGAATGATTGAGACCAAAATGAAAATATTGTTGATTATTCTGTAAACAATCAACGAACACTATGTTTTATTATGTAAGATTATGCTCAAAACCAAAATATCATGAGCTTCCAAATTTAAAGACATTTTAGGAACTTGTGCCGTCGCTTCATTTTAAATGGAGTTAATCTTGTACTATTTAGTCGAAAGGAGAATTTCAAAATCATTAGAGTTTGTGGAGTATTAATATGTTTCAAAATACCTTTCAATTAACACGTTCCCTGTCAAGGCTATGTTCAAATTTTTTGAACCAGAACCCCAAAATGTACTATTTTTTGTTTTGGGTTCATTTGACGCTGAAAATATAAAAACGCGGGCATATGTGCCCTCGCTCCGTGGCGCCAACGGAAAATACAGGCGTAACTGTCTTCCCGCTGCGCGGCGCGGCGGGCAGGGCGTCGTGTCGCGCGCGACCCGCGCCTTCTGTCGTCCACATGAACGTTTTTTTCTTACTTACTTTACCACCGTGTACTTTTTCAATTTGATAGTTTTTTTTTTTCAAATAAAAATTATGCGATTAAACGTTTCTTAATTTTCATTCCCAGAAAATAATTCATAAATCTAGAATACCAAGCTATAAAGTATGTTTTCTAACGTCACGCTGTCCGCGCTAGCTAATTCAATCAATAGAAACACTTGACCCGCGGCGTATAAACATTCCTAAAGTGTGACACGTGTGTGCACATACGCCCCCGCGGCGTGAACGGAAAAACACGCGCGGGCGCATCTACCCGCGTTGGCAGGGAACGTGTTGAGTTTGAGTACAAGAAAAGCTCAGTCTTTGTTCATATATATCAATGTTAAATCTTCCAAAAAGCTCAAAATTAACTTCAGATCGATTTCATTGTCTTTCCTTGCGCGATGACTGTACGAAAGACGTTTTATTATTTTTCAAATTCGCATAGAAGCATTATGTTGGCATACTATTTTAATTAGTAATACCTATTGACATTCTCATAATATTTATGATCTAAATAATCTAGTTTCAGCATTTTAGTATCCGTGTTAAGAATCACTCGCATCATTAACAATTGAAATCTGAAGATGTACGTTTACGTACGTAAGAAGTGTGTTTTTTAACACAACTCCATATATACGATTCTCCCTCCAGTGGAGGCGCAATGTACATACCTTAGCGATGATGAAAATAACTCCGTCCTAAGAAGCCAACAAACAACCATTATGTACCTGTGCGGAGATTTGTCGGCGCAAGGTTTTCTTGTAAAAGTTCACCGAACATGATTCATAGATATTTTACTTGTTGCAAAATCATGCTTTGGATAATAACCAAGAAAAAATATGCCTTCTGATGAATAAAATAAAAATTATTTGAAAGATACATTTTGTTTTACTACACCGTGCCCTATCCTATCTCCATCAAGATGCTGACATGCACTTTGCTCTTGGAACTCACAGTGTTGTACATCATCGTCCATCGAAAAGACTACTGGAATATTTCCAAACACGTTATTGTTGGGAAACGGGCTTTGAAGTTTTTGCAACTACTAAAATATTTTTAGCAATATAACTAAAACGAAATGGTGTAAGATGTTAATGCATTTATACGACATAATCAGTCACCATACTAATACAATATACTATTTTTAATATTTTGTGTACTTTTTAAGTTATTGAAGATTTTCTTTAGATGTTGCAATAATGCACCAAAAATATTGTCATTATTTCATGATTCGATGGAACATTTAGAAATGTTCCATACTGCTTATAAAAAGGATGTGCAAATTGATCGAAATAAAATCTATAAACACAAAAGTAATAGGGTATATTTTGAGATAATCTAGTATTGAACGTTCAAATTTTAATATCTATATGTAAAAGATTGAATCATAGTGTTATTTATTTGAGATGTTCCAGTACTGTATCAATTTAATGAGTCTAAAATCTATAAATTTATAATTTATAATTATATGAGTACTCCAAAAGTCAGTTCATACGAAAAATTACAATATATGCGCAACCGTTAAGAATGTTTGAAAGTGCAACATTGAAAAACATAAAAAAAAAATTAAACTACTTTTTACGTTGGATCATTTATTCATTCGAGATCAGTGTTGATAATCAGCAGGTGGTAGACTAGGGTAGAAGATATTTAAAATGAAATATTTCAAATACCAATTTACCATAAAAATGAAATAAAATAGCAAAAATAAATTGGTAATACCCACAGTACAAAAAGATCAAATAAATTCAAAAAATCTTATTAATCACTGTTATCATCATCATCATTACGCTCATTATTCAAAGTATTTAAATTACAGTAATAGTCCCAGTGCACTCTCGGAATAAAAGCTCTAGGCAACTAAATTCGAACATAACATCGCGATTTTTGATGCATTGAGGTAAAGATTTTATTGGAACAACCAAGAGTTAATTGCAATTCATGTTTCCTTTTCGGAGACTTACTGGAACATCTACTAAGCCTTATTGGAACATTTAGGAAAAAAAAATTATGTTATTGTGATTTTTAGAGCTGTACTGGAACATTTACAAAAATTCTGGTAATGAACTTGAAACTATGGCGAGGTTTTCTTATTGCATTAGAGGTTTTTACAAGGAATCTCGGCTTTAGCTATACGAATTTGATTTGTTCCAATAGAGAAATTGGTAGATTATATTATTTTGCAAATTTTCCCAAACATAACTCAAAAACGAACTTTTTTGAAATGTTCCAGTATGTACTTAGTCTTTTCGATGGACGATATATTTACAGTAGGAATAGATATTGATACCCGAGCTAACTTCACTTCAGCAACTATAATAAAATTAATGCAGTATCGACAGGAATTAAAATGTTTAAAAAAATACCTTATATTATAAAGGTCGTATATAAAGATGACCCAAATAAAATAAAAAACTAATAATAAAGTAAGGGAAGGTCATGGAGTAAGTTTCTTTGTTTTATGAGATACCTACTATTTTACTACACGATATTTTACTTATTGCAGTCATAATTTGAATAATACCAAGAAAATATACCTTCTGATGAAAAATTATCTGAAAGATACATTTTGATTTACTATACCTACCTACCGAGTCCTATCGCCATCAATCATTTTGTAGCATGACCTCATAATTGCGACTAAAAATTAATACTTTTTATTACGATGCTAGCATCCACTGCTAGCACCCATCACTACCTTTTTTTTAACAAAAGCTGAAGTTCGACAATTTCACCCCAAAGAGGTAGGTACCTCCTATGTACCCTAAGCTGTACGCTAAGAGGTACTAAGTACATAATTAATAGACAGCGTTTCAACTAAATCTTCCCTTCGCCGTTATGTTGGCTCCACTGTCTATCTGTCAAAACAGCGTTGAGGCAGTTGAGGGTTGTTATGTGTACAGATTTACCCGTAATTATTGGTATGTACCGTATTTATTATATGGTAAATACCGATTACATTATTAAGTAATATAATCTTCACAATCTGGCAACCAGAATTTAAGCACTGACAGTGACACTATAATAACAGTGGATCCAACATAACGGCGAAGGGAAGATTTAGTACAAACGCTCTCTACCTCTTTGTTTCACCCGTGTGTCATCCTATAGCCAATCCAAAAAAAAAAGACCCTGACGTGATTGGACCCAAATTGTACGAAAATGTTCCTGATACAATAAAATCAATAAATAGTGACAATGTGTTCCAGAGTCAACTGAAAATATTTCTCTTAGACAATCCATGTTATAAGTTAAGTGATTTTTTTTCATACTGTAAATAAAAATTCTGCTGACTTTGATAATTCAAATTGTTTATATGCATAAACACAAATTTTATTAATAACTTGACTGAACCCTATGTTCTTTGTTTTGTATTTTATTATCTTTTTTTTTGACTTAGTATTTTAAATTTTTTGCTTAGATATAGAATGTTATATTTAACATAATGAAAACTAAGTATGTAAGTTATATTTAAAAAAAGCTCTGTAAGGTTTCTTACCCGATTCTTCCATATAGATTGCACTACTGAACATCATAAAAAATGATGACGAACCATACTGAATATGCATATGACTCAATGAAATATTGTTATTGTTGTGTGTAAATATCTGAATCTGAATCTGAATCAAAGAGTACCTACCTATTGTAAGTTATAGGCACTCATATAAGCGGAAATTGAAGATATATCGCCAAGTTAGCGTCGTTCAGTTGAAAAGTTCTTGTGCATAACACTGGACTGGGTGTTCGCAAATAAATCCATAACCCGTAAAATCAATGTTACGTTACTGAAAAATCGCAGATCCCCAGTGTGATTTGTGGATTGTGGAACCAAACCTAGCAATACTTAGGTATACATGTCACACTCACTCATTACTTTCTGTACTTATTAAGCCGGGGCTCCTGCGAATGTTTTTTCGAAACATTACACAGAAACATCGAAACATTGGGGCGTGGCCATCCACATTTGTATGGAAACCATAGAGAAATATTGTTTTTGTTTCATGTTTTTTGTGAATTGTTTCGAAAAAACATGCGCAGCCTGCGCAGCGCAGGAGGCGCGGCTTTAATTACACATAACTAGTATAGGGACGTATAGGCACAGGATACTAAAGAGTTACTTCGTAACAGATGAATCACTCCATAGAAAAAGTTCCTACCTTCGGGCTTTAATAGCCTACTGCTTTACTTCGCCAATCGCTGCGTGCGAAAATGTACCGATCGAGTGTAAAGTGATTATTGCTTTGCAGCTGCGCCGGCCGCGCGGCTGTTTAATGTTTATATTCTTTGGGCAGCCCATAGAAATTCACCGCCGGGACGGTGCGCCGGGCGGTAGGTAGTTAGCACGCGCAAGTACATAGAGTGCGTGAGGCCAGGTATAGGTAACTATCATCGTGTGTACAATCGACATTACTTCAGAACTCTAGCAATATTGAACGCTCTGCAACGTGACAGTTGCGCAAAAGTCTTGAATCCACGTTACAAAAAAGTGTACACTACACTGACAGTTTCTTTGACATCTGTCAAACAACGCGTAATCTGTGGCACGGCACGTACGTAAATCGCAACGCAAAATATTTCTAGCGTAAAATTTTGTTTATTTCTCTGTTAATTCCTAGTGAATAAAAAGAAGAGACTCCAAAGGAAGAGCAAAGCCAACACGTCAAGATGTCTTCGAACGGGCGCGCCGCAGTGTCCACAATTCTGAGGACTCGGGGCGAGCCCGGAGAAGCGGACGCAGGCGAGGACGAGGAGCCTAAGAAGAAATCTCGTGAGGACTGGCGCAAAGCTAAGGAGCTAGAGGAGGCGCGGAAAGCGGGTACCGCCCCCGCCGCTGTAGATGAGACTGGTGAGCGACGCATTTTATTAGAGACAACATGGACGGATAAGGATAGGCAGGGCATGCTATACGATAGTAATGCGAACTCAATAATGCCATCACTAATGTGGTAAAAAACAATGCTTATGAAGTTATTCATTGAAACTAGTCTGAAATCAGTTTTAGTTCATCGTAAAACTTTAGGTTCCTTCCCTTCTTACCTTACTAGGTGGTAGGGTTTAACCCGTCCGGGTTGGTATAATGCGCGGGAGGCATCTCGGCGTGTCGACGCCGCAGCGGGCGACCCGCCGCGCGCATACACTATACAAGTACGGTACGGGTGAGAGGGAGAACACTGACGAGCCGCTGCGGCGGCGACACACCGAGATCCGCCCCGCGCATTATATCACCGCACTTATAATAAAAGGATCGGTTGAAACGGCTTTGTAAATAGTTTGTGTGGTGTGGCTTTATAGAGATGGTAGCCGTGGGAGGGGGTCAATATGTATTGATTTAACTTCCTCCTCTACGCCGGGCGGAAGAGCGGGGTATTTTAGTGAATGAAAAATTAATTTTTGTATGGAAAATAACAAATGCTCAATATTGTATGGAGAGGTAAACAAAAGGGTATAGTCTAAAAAAACATTGAGACTTATGTTACGTAGAGATATTCCCAGCATGGCTCGCTCCATTGCTCGCTGGGCAACTTTCAACCTTTGGACAACACCGACCGTCGTCCACGTTTCACACCCGTACATCGTACATAACCGGCAGGACACATTGGTCATATATACGGGTCTTTAAATTTTGCGGAAGGTCAGAGCTGTCAATCGGTGTGGAATAAATGATTTCTTTGTATCAATCTCCTTCGTAACGAGAGTGCGGATTGACTTGGCCGCAGGCAAGGACATCAACCCGCACATCCCGCAGTACATCTCGTCGGCGCCGTGGTACTACGGCACCAGCGGGCCCACGCTCAAGCACCAGCGGCCGCAGGAGGAGCGCGAGGCCAACTTCACGCGTCTGCACGAGTTCTACAGGAAGGGAGTCGACAGTGTGAGCATTGAGCACCTTGTTTTTAGAGTTCCGTATTACTAAGGCTACGCCATCTGTCTGTCTATCTGTCTGTCCGTCCGTCCGTCCGTCCGTCCGTCCGTTCGTCCGTGTAGGTACCGTGTGGGGCCGGTACTTTGTACCGTGTGGGGCCGGTACTTAAAAAGAATAGCCCCACTGCATCTCTCCCCGTCACATGTCGTAAAAGTCGACTAAGGAATAAGGAAATTTGTCAGCATCGGTAGCTCGGTGGTGCGGTTAGTCGACTGTTGTTAAGCAATGCTGAGCGCGGTCACTACTTGGATGGGTGACCGCTCGACCATTGGAGACTAACCGTGGTTCAGATTCCATGTTAAACTGTAGGTCCCTTCCCTTCTTACCTTACTAGATGGTTTATCCCGGCCGGGTTGGTACCACCGCACTGAGCGAAACGTCGGTCGAAACGGCTATGTAAATAGTTTGTGTTTTCCGTCCACTTCAGTGTAGCCGACATGAAATGAAGGGAAGCACTGACATGGCACCTAGTTCACCTGGTGTTATGGGCTGACATCACGGATGTTGTAGATGATGTAAAACGGTGTCAGTTTCGATAAAAAAAAAGGTATGGGGATGGAGGGATCGCATCGTGCAGCTCCTTGGAACACACTCCGTTTCCTTGTCCACGGCCGCCATTGTAGGACCCCTCTACTCCAACGGCCATAGTCTTGTCGGCTGACGCGCCCAGCCCGCTGCCATTTGGTTAAAAGGCGACTAAGGGATAGATGCCGTGCTAAAGGGCGATAGGCTAGTCACCTCTCACCTTGGCACGGTCCTTCCGCCTAGTCATGCAGCAGGTGGGTCTTCGTGCCTTACTCGCTGCTTGATAGTTATCTTGTCCGAATACTTTGCTAAATGTTCTGATTTACCGGAATTCTTGCAGCACAACACCGATTACTCTGCATACCCCGTTTATCGGGATGCAGCGTGTGATATGTATGTATGTAACAAATGGACTCTGCACGAGCAATGGAGTGCGGGCACTGTATTCATTTATGTTTAAAACTACCTCATTGTAGCCATCCCACAAATATGTAAATTTGATAATCCCTCTTCTTACATAGGTACATAACATCTTGCCTGTTTCCCAATGGGGTAGACAGCGACATGAATTGCCACCGACAAATCTCCTCTTCAAGTTTATTGTACAAATCTTATTTTCATAAATTTTAATATTAATTCACATTTTTATTTTCAGTTAACAGTTATTGCAAAGTACAATTTGCAAATAACTAGGTGTTTATGCAGGTTATTACGTCGTCAATACATTTTCGAAATTGCTTTCAGTCGTCGGTCGCTACAAAGTATAGAAAGGGGGCCTGCGAGAACTGCGGCGCGATGACGCACAAGAAGAAGGATTGCTTGGAGCGACCGAGAAAGGTATATTCATTTTGTGCACATATTGCATATTACTATCTTTTATTTAATTTTTTACTTAGGGTATTGAGAATAGACTGGACAGAATAGGAGACCCAGTCAAACATAACCTAAAAATGAAAACCTTAATATTTTTTTTTGTGACTTCGTTCGGCAAAAAAAAATATACACCAATTTTAAGAGACTTTAAAAGAACCTAATCATATTTTTTTTATTTCTAGACGATGCCAAATAATGTCAACTATTTTCATGTATGGGAGCTCGCCATTGCTCTTTATAAAAATATAAAATCAGAGAGAGGTCGCATTTTTCACATAACACAACTTTACATAATAATTTTGTTACCTAGAATATGTAATAGATATAAAAAAATGTCATTTATAGCTAGAATATTTATGTGTAAATACAATCCATTCGTTAGTTCATAAAGTTTCATGGAAAAACCTTCCAAAATGATTGCCACCTGGTGTAGTTGAAGGATTGTTTTGGTTAATGCTCCCAAACTGGAAGGGTTAAAAAAAAGCTCTATAAGGTTTTCATACACGGTTCTTCCTTATAGTTAAATTGTACTGTTGTACTGTACATAAGATGTACTGTACGCCCGTACATCTGTCATACCGCCATCCCACCATACCGCCGCCATACCGGCTTACATAAAAAAAAATATATATATATATATATATATATATAATACTTATAATATCTCTTTCCGCCACTCACCTAGCAGATATCATACCCCAAAGGTATTCTATTAGAAAATGCCTAGAGGCATTAAGTGTTACCTGTTTTCCATATTTTATTTGAGTGCAATAAATATATACAATACAATACAATAAAATAATAATTTGTGGAGGTCGAGCAACAGTCGTAAAGCGCCATCTCGCGGCGTTGGCTCGAACCTCATTGTCTCTGCGGTGGAAAGCGTTGTACTCTATTATCGCTGTCGAGTGCTGCGGCTAGAGGTCACCACCAGTGGTGGCTGGTGACTTCAGTGACCGGTAGTGCGCTAAGTAGAGAGTGTTTCAACTAAAAGTTCCCTTCGCCGGTATGTTGGCTCCAAGTTTTTTAACTCTTTTTTAGTACCTTTATGAACACACCCATAGACCAAAACACTACTGCAGCTTTCAAGACACGCTAACGAGTATGTGACATCACATGACAGCACGCTGACTCTAGGTAGACGGATTCGTGCAAAATGAATTGCTCGCGACGTGTGGCACGCGCGGCTATTCACGATATAGCGTCCTTGTTTGGCACTCGTGCGCCGCACGCAAAACTCCTTTCGGCCCATACTGTTTCTATGAAGTATCTTTTGTCTCACGCGCCAGCGGTGTTATTCCGTATGGGAGACCCGCGTGCGTTTTCGATTCCGCACGGGCGCGCTAGCGATGGCACGGGTTTACTCGGAAAAATGTGCCTTGTGATCTATAAAATAAGGTTGAATTCACATTCGTATTTATTTGGAGTACGATCTTTATAGTTTTTAGTAGGTATGTTGTAAGATATTATTTATTTTGAGTGAAGTGAAGACTTCTCGTGGTATGGTAGTGCGGCGCACGAGCGCACTTTAAGACCAGTCGCTACTGGTCACCACAACAACGGTACTAAACGTTCTGGTAACACCTCCAGATCGGTGCGAGGTTCTCCAACGTTCAGATAGCGGCGGACGAGTTCGAGCAGCCCGACCTCAACCTGAGCTACGACGGCAAGCGCGACCGGTGGAACGGCTACGACCCCTCCGAGCACAAGGCCATCATCGCCGAGTACCAGAAGATCGAGGAGGCCAAGAGGGAGCTGCGCGCTAAGAAACTCGAGCAAGGTGACTTGAGTCTTTTAATTTTATTAAGGTTTTCACATTTTTAGGGTTCCGTATCCATCGTAACTATTTGCGCTGACATAAAAAGGGTTTCATAGCCATTTCATTCTCCATCCGTCCGAGACAGAAAGTGAGCACAACAGAGTGATGTTCGTTGTGCACCGACTGGCGATGTATCATTCGAGCTAGTGAGTCAAGTGAGCAAGTGTACAAGCAGAATATTTTTTTTTATGTAAACCAACATGGGTGGCTGTGCCGAAAGACCAATGATGCAGTAGACAGAGCCAAAATCACCTCTCCTTGCGAAACCCTGCTCAGTTAGGTGCCATTCCAGCAGATTTTCGAACTGTTGCTAGGCTGTCTAGCCTGTTAATACGATGTTTGAAGAGACCCAGGTTAAAGGATTCGGGAAATACACTCGCCGGAAGACAGTTCCACACCCTAGCGGTTGCTACAAAGAAACGCTGAGTCTCTCTGCGGCGAGTCATGCGGAGATAGAACTGGTGGCAGGGAATAAGGGATGCTAGTTCCACAGAGCAGCGTCCGTGATAGTATCTGTAAAACAGACTAAGCGAACCCACAAATGTCTGTGACTCAGAGACTCCAGACCATCTGTAAGAATGTGCGGCTCCTTACGCTTATACACGGTGTTTTAGGTCATAAAGCAAACCGGTGATTCTTTGACTAATTTTGAAGTCTAAAAGGCCCAGTAAAGTTTTGTCAGATATGCCTTAATTAAGGAGTTATTAAATTTAAATTAGTTTTCACGCGCATAATACTACGGTAGTGCGACCGACCCGACGCTCGCTACATTGCGACGTTGCCGCTCCGCTCTGTGCATTGTCGACGCCCGCACATGTTTCTTCGGTCTATTCACACGGGAGCATTTCGTAAATGGAGTGTATTTATTTAGTTTAGTATGGAAAAAAAAGTTCACCGTAGAACAAAATGTCATCTAACTTCCTCCAAATAGGCTCAGGAGTACCTGGTTTGCTTTATTTATTTATTTATTTATTTGGCATAAAACACCCTGTAGACGGGGTGTTAAAACGGCGAGTACATTAATTTCGCCAGCGCAATCCTCATGTTTTTCCGAGATAAAAAATCTAATGAAGTTTTTCTCTAAAATGTCTAGTTTTCGAGATATAAATTTTTTAAATGTATGTTTTCGTCTAGTGTAATTTAACGCGTTGTTGCCGCTCCGCACCCTCCGCCTGCCGACCTCCAGTCCTCCACTCACAAAGCTAACCCCGGCCCCTCCCGCCAACACCTCCGTCCGAGGCGCTCACGTCTCACCCGCTCTTGCCCCCTCCGCGAGACGCCCTGTTGTCATTAGATCATTTTTACACTAAAATAATCAATTATGAAGTATGTATGAAAACTGTAACTTTTTATTTAAAGGGAATTCAGAAAAAAGTTATTTGACTTTTTTGTTACTCTTGATCCCAATAATAATTTCCTAAATTTAATGTACTCGCCGTTTTTACACCCTGTATATAATCTTCGACGCCGCAGACCCGTCGGCGATGGAGGAGGAGGAGGACAACGCGGAGGAAGACGAGGACAAGTACGTGGACGGCGTGGACATGCCCGGCACCAAGGTGGACTCGAAGCAGCGCATCACCGTGCGCAACCTGCGGATACGCGAGGACACCGCCAAGTACCTGAGGAATCTCGACCCTAACTCGGCGTACTACGACCCCAAGACCAGATCCATGAGGGACAACCCCAATCCTAATGTCGCTGAGTGAGTAGTTTTTTTTTATGGAAAATCAAAAAATAGGCTTGACGAAGAAAAATCGAAGAAATATAACAAATAGCAACACCAGTGATCGTGATAGACATGAACACATCAGCATATTAAGCTGCTAGTTAAGATAATGTGTAAATAAAGAAATAAAATAATAATAATTGGCCTACGAGTCTAGTACCACCACCTATCGCTCGTAGTTTTGCCTCGCGTTGTCTCTGAGAGCTTCGTAGCCACGGCCTGCACCCGCCGGCGCGCTTGGAGGCCTGTCTCCCGCCACCGGCGATAACACCGTTTTATTCTACATAGATTGGTGGTGTTTTTATATTAATTTTGTGTATTTTAATATTGTTAGGTATATAGAATTAATGTAAAAATATATTTTTAAACCTATCTTGTACATAGAATGTGAAAAAAAATAATAATAATAATGTGTTAATAAATGTATAATAATAATAAAACTGACACGGTTTGCTACATCACCTACAACATACGTGATGTCAGCCCATACGGGTGAACAAGGTGCCATGTCAGTGCTTCCCTTCGGTCATGCCGGCTACACTGAACTGGATGGAGAACACAAACTATTTACATAGCCGTTTCGATCGAAGTTTCATTCAGTGCGGTGGTACCAATCCGGGCGGGTTGAACCCTAGTGAGGTAAGAAGGGAAGGGACCTAAAGTCGGTCAGAGTATAGACTTATGTTTTTTTTTAATGAGAAGCACGACATATGGCGCGCGCCAGACTAACACAGAGGTGTAGTCCGACGGCGCCCACGCGCATTTGGATATTTACGGGGGCTGCGAATACCATGTCGGCCAGCTAGGTGCACCTTCACATTATGTTTGAAGGATCCCAGACTGTACTTTAGAGGAAAAGATGCAGGTGTGGGTGCATTCCACATGTTGGCAACCCTGTAAATAAAGGATTTACAGGATCGATTTGTATTATGTGGGGGACATCGACAGTGTGTGGATGCATTCCGAAGCTGTTGCGATTGGAACAATATTAGAATGGAGATGGAGGGATCGCATAGCGTAGCTCGTGCAGCTTCCATAAAAAAAATACTATACAAGTAATATACAATTGGGTATATTTTTAGGGTTACGGGACCCTATTACTAAGCCTACGCCGTCTGTCTATCTGTCCGTCCGTCCGTCCATCCGAATCGAAATCGAATGATTTTCGATGCAAATCGAAAATCATTGTAAAAAATACATTCCGACCAGGGTTTGAACCTGGGTCTATCGCGTAGGCGGCTTGCCTACGCGATAACCAACGACACCACCCGGCCGTTACATATTATCTCCAAATTTTCGATCTATTGCACCTTCATGAATGATGAATGATTGTCGCATAATTTTTGCGATCAGTCAACTTGCACGGTTCCACATTGAACCTTATTATACTTCTACCTCGTTATACTTACTAACGTGCAACAGGCATTACTTAAAAACATGTACGAGTAAATTTTAATTTTCTGTTATTTTTTACAAATTTTATAAACATTATTTTATTTAAAAATTATATTGTTACAATTATTTAGTTATGTCACTATATACTTACTAGGATATGCTTAAAATCAGCGGCACTGCAAGGGTAGTGCCACAAGCTGCACCTAGACCTCTTTCTATATTCAAAAATTAGATATAAGTTGTTTGTATTTATCATTGTATGTAATTAATGTGCATTGAGAAATAAACACTTTTGATTTGATTTGATTTGAACATTGTGCGGGCAGCGAGTACGCGGGTGAGAACTTCGTGCGGTTCACTGGGGACACGCAGCGGCACGCGGTGGCGCAGATGTTCGCGTGGGAGGCGCACGGCCGCGGCGTGGACGTGCACCTGCTGGCGGAGCCGACCAAGCTGCAGCTGCTGCAGCAGCAGTACGAGCAGAAGAAGCAGCAGTTCAAGACTCAGGTTAGCATTTATTGTTCTTTCGTTTAGCAAGCGATGCGGTGTCGTGACGTAATTTCGTTGAAGACATTGAAATTATTTAATGAGTTATTAAAATCTATATAGATGTGCAACTAAATAAAGATGGTGTGGAAATGCATTGTACCAACATGCGACAGAGCAAACCAAGACGACAGAGCGGTCGGCCATCTCGCGCGTTCGCCCGCTGTTCATCTTTCTCTTTCTCGAACCGAACTCTCTCGCTCGCTCATTCCACCCGTACTCTGCGTTTACCAACCCTATCGTTCAAAGCGGGCTCAAGCTACATACGCATCTCCGTGCGTATCTATAGATCAACTATACTCATCACACGCACAGGCTCGTGTCGCTTCTGGGCGTTAGCCCTATATCTCTCTTCTGTGACACTACATTACACAACACTACACTGCATTGACACTTACTAAACACACGCATGATTGATCCCACTAAACAATAGTCTAATCGGGGAAACAAAATATGGTCAGACTTCAATGTTACCTACCTTGTGTTATCTATCTGTTTGTGATTAGCCAAACAACAAACATTGTGACTTGCGAAGTTTGTTTGTCAGTTCTTCTTCGCATTGAATTTAGAACTGGCGGAATTTTCGACATGTCCAAGCGTAGGTTACCTACCTATGGATGAAATTATACAATAAACAATGTGCCTACAATAAAGGAAGAGATCAAATCGATGGCAACGAAGTACATTTCCCGATCGGGAACACCACCCGAACCAGCTTGCTGTCCAACTGACCATGTCGGACTATATCGGATCAGAATTAGACATCCCTAGCATCGTTCAAGAGGAAAGATGCCCACAGTATCATCAGCTCCAAGCGACGAATCAAAACTCCACCCATGTCTTGTCTTGTCTTCTTGATGAGCATTTTCCGCATGTAGGTCTCTCTGTTTGGACCCGTTGTGCGTATCACCCCGGCCGCTACTCCATCCAGCCTAGCTCCTTCCAGAAGTCCTGCAGGCGTCCGACGTCCTTGCAGGCCTCTTGGAGTGTCCTCGGGTGTTTGAGGATGTTTTCCCGCTCATTTGCCACCCCCTCGCACTGTAGCAGCACGTGGGATGGCATTTCTTCAGCCCTCATGCAACCCCTGCACAGAGGGCTATCCGTTTTACCTATAATGAATAAGTGCTTATTTAGTGGATAGTGTCCAGTCAAAGTTCCTACAACCAATCTGATTTTACCTTTGTTTAGCTGTAGTATACCCTACGTGAGCTTACTGTTGATGTCTGGCACCGCCGCTCTTGCCTGCTTGCAGTCGTTTATTTGTGACCATTGCTGTTGGTGTTGGTCTTTCGCGTGTCTTCTGATCTATGACCTTAGTTGATTAAATGGGAGGGGTATTATCGGCTCAGGTCCTTCGACCACCCACCCTGCTCCTCTCCTTGCCAGTTCATCTGCTGCGTCGTTGCCTAAACACCCACTGTGTCCTTTTATCCACTGAAGGGTGACACTGTTGTGTTTAGCTAGTGCATGGTGGCATTCCAGAACTCCACCCATCTGCTCATAGTTGATATGTATCATGATATGATAGCATCGACTTATTGTAGATTAAACATGAAAAAATATATATCTAGCCCTCAGAGGCTAGCCTTGGTTTGTAGAATTGTTTAGTAATACAATGGGGCTGGTATAGTTGTTAGGCGGCTAAAGCCCTATTTAAATAAAGAAGGGGAAAAAATCATTCACTAGTGAACATATGTAGATATGAATGCATCAGTTTGAGCCATGTGTTCGCTTCAAAATAAAATAATAAAAAATTGCATTCTTTAAAGTTTTTTTTTTATGGATATCGCGACCTGTGGCATCGTTTCACCTACAAGTAGGTGTCTAACGATGCCCATGGACATTCTGTGTGCCGGCCTGACAGGAGCCTTTTCACGCCCCTTTTGAAAACCCCCAGGCTGTACTTTGGAGGAAATAGATGGGCAGGGAGTGCGTTCCACATTTTCCCGGTTCTGTGAATAAAATACCTACAGAACCGGTTTGTCCGTGGTATCCATGGTAGGTCGTTTGAATATGGGTGCAGTGCATCCCCTGCCCAGTACGCGTAGTGCGAATGTGGAAGGGGGACGGCGGAATCGCGTTAAACAGCTCCTTCAAACACTCGCCATGAAATAGACGATGGAACACGCTTAGGGAGCCGACGTCTAGACTACTTTTCGGTCTGTAATTTCGCATGAAAAACATACAGTTTTATTTCACCACATCCACTAGGCCTCCGATCTTTTGACCTAGAGCTACTCTTCACCAACAGGCTAAAACGCCATCACTTCCTTGCACTGGAGGATAGGACATAATAAGCACATTGTTATCAGCCTCGGTAACTCACGGTGCGGTCGATCGACTGTAGTTAAGCAATCCTGAGCGCGGTCAGTACTTGGATGGGTGACAGCTCGACCGTTCGAGGCTGACCGCGTCCGAGGTTCGGATTCCACATAAAACTGTAGGTCCCTTCCCTTCTTACCTTACTAGGTGGTAGGGTTTATCCCGCCCGGGTTGCTACCACCGCACTGAATGAAACGTCGGTCGAAACGGCTATGTAACTAGTTCGTGTTTTCCCGTCCAGCTCAGTGTAGCCGACATGAAACGAAGGGAAGCACTGACATGGCACCTAGTTCACCTGGTGTTATGGGCTGACAACATGGATGTTGTAGATGATGTAGCCAACCGTGTCAGATTCCATAGAAAAATAAATGGTAGGGTAATACCCCACTGACTTTCTCGCTTGTTTGGCGAACTCAATGTTTTTATGTTCGAAATTCA
This sequence comes from Nematopogon swammerdamellus, assembly GCA_946902875.1. Classification (NCBI taxonomy): domain Eukaryota; kingdom Metazoa; phylum Arthropoda; class Insecta; order Lepidoptera; family Adelidae; genus Nematopogon; species Nematopogon swammerdamellus. The sequence continues at coordinate 21,072,165 of OX336345.1, forward strand.
AAATGTACTGACAGGACAGTTCAGTTGAATTAGTTAGGCGCTCGCAACAAACATTTTGTATGGAACATTTAATAGAAAGAAACCTTCGTTTGTATGGCAGCCTTTTTTTGAGTTTTCCTGGAAAAACAGATAACGGTATCTGTTTAGACTAGTAATAGAGTTTATATGTGGAAAATAATATAATAAAAATCGTTAGAGCCATTTTTGAGAAAATCGACCTTATCGAAATCATTCGTATGACAGCTACCCTTATTTTTTAGAATGAAAAAAAAACTAAAAAAAGGTACCCCTGGATAATTATTTCAAACTACTAAATATGAATTTTAATAGAAATCGGTTGAGTGGTTAGGCGCAACGGCGCTGGACACATTGCCATATAAAAATGTTGTATGACAGCTACCCTTATTTTTTCGAATTAAAAAAAAACTAAAAAACGGTACCCCTAGATAATCGTTTCAAACTAGGTACTAAATACGAATTTTGAACGAAATCGGTTGAGCGGTTGAGGCGCAGGGTCGCTGGACGGACACACACACACACACACATACACACACACACACATACATGTTTTTCAAAACCACTTTTTTGGGAACGTTGCCAGATATATAGCCCAAATCAATCGAAATCTCAACTTCGAAATTTTGGACGATCACAATACTTCCTTTCTCCTTACAGTCGCTCGAAAGTAAAAACATAGAACCAGACATACGAGGAGGGTTATCATTGCATGTTGATGGTTAATCACGCGACCAACATCACACTGAACATCTGCTTATGGTCACATTCCGATTGCAGATGGTGCAAACACAAAATAAAAAAACCTGCCAAGTGCGAGTCTAACTCGCGCACCGAGGGTTCCTTATCGCCATGTCATAATTAGTTAAAATGCTTCACACTCTATTCAGTAGATGGTGCGCGCGCGCGCATATACTTTTTGGTTTCTTCTATGGGAACCACCGTGAATTTTTTACTTTTTATTATTTTTATTATTTGCTATATCCGCCATAATAACACATATTCTGTGAAAATTTCAACGGACTACCTATTACGGTTCAAGAGATATACAGCCCTCGGACAAACAGACGGACAGACAGGCGGCGTAGGCTTTGTAATAGGGTCCCGTACCGGATACGGAACCCTAAAAATTGCCACTAAGTATTGTAATGAAACGGTGTCGGCTGGGTGTCTGTAGGTGAAGGAGTCTGTGCTGGAGAAGTACGGAGGGGAGGAGCACCTGAAGGCACCGCCGCGGGCGCTGCTGCTGGCGCAGACCGAGGTCTACACGCAGTACAACCGGGATGGCACACTCATCACCGGCTCCGAGCGCCAGGTCGCCAGGTGCGTTGCGTGTTCACACTACCCATCCGCTGAAGCAGGTATTTCCAATACCACGCGCGCTGTATCCCGATACCTATTTCTCAAAGGAATAATTCGTCTTTTTTTTATGATGTTATAATAACAATAATTACACAATAATTGTGGTGTGGTGTGATATTGTTGTGGTACAATGTCATTGTGGTGTGGTGTTGTTGTGGTGTGGTATTGTTGCGGTGTGGTGTTGTTGTGGTGTGGTGTTGTTGTGGTGTGGTATTGTTGTGGTGTAGTGTTGTTGCGGTGTGGTGTTGTTGTGGTGTGGTATTGTTGCGGTGTGGTGTTGTTGTGGTGTGGTGTTGTTGTGGTGTGGTATTGTTGTGGTGTAGTGTTGTTGCGGTGTGGTGTTGTTGTGGTGTGGTATTGCTGTGGTGTGGTGTTGTTGCGGTGTAGTGTTGTTGCGGTGTGGTATTGTTGTGGTGTAGTGTTGTTGCGGTGTGGTGTTGTTGTGGTGTGGTATTGCTGTGGTGTGGTGTTGTTGCGGTGTGGTGTTGTTGCGGTGTGGTATTGTTGTGGTGTAGTGTTGTTGCGGTGTGGTGTTGTTGTGGTGTGGTATTCCTGTGGTGTGGTGTTGATGCGGTGTGGTGTTGTTGTGGTGTGGTATTGATGTGGTGTGGTGTTGTTGCGGTGTGGTGTTGTTGCGGTGTGGTGTTGTTGCGGTGTGGTGTTGTTGCGGTGTGATGTTGTTGTTGTGGTACGTGTGAGTGGAGTGTGCCGTAGTCGCGAGCAGATCATGAATCGGTTTTAAAGGAATTCGCTTGACAGTTTGTTCTGTTGACAGGAGCAAGTACGAAGAGGATGTGATGATAAACAACCACACGTCCGTGTGGGGCTCGTACTGGCGCGGCGGACAGTGGGGATTCAAGTGTTGCCACTCATTCATCAAGGTATATATTCATTTATTTTAGAAAGCGTTCCAACTAAAAGTTCCCTTCGCTGTTATGTTGGCTCCACTGTCAGTGTCACTGTCAGTGCTTAAATTCGTGTTGCCAGATTGTGAAGATTATATTAATAATAATAATGTAATCGGTATTTACCGTACAAAAAATACGGTAAATACTGATAATTACGGGTAAATCTGTACACATAGCAACCCTCAACGCTATTTTGACAGATAGACAGTGGAGCCAACATAACGGCGAAGGGAACTTTTAGTTGGAACGCTCTCTAGAAAGGAACATTTAAATGTTGTTTTCTTAAATGTTGTCTGGCTGTCTATGGTTTAGCTAATCTTAAGATTATCTCCCAGAAATGTATCTCTTCTTGTATAAATGCATCCATGAGATAATCCTAAAATTAGTGAAATCATAATCCTGCTATGCGCGGGCCTTACTGTTTGATTCCTGAATAAATAACGAATGGTTGACTGGAAGAAATATCTGTAAGAGATAAGTCTGCCGTTGCACCTCATGTAAATATTAAGGCCAAAAGTACCCAAAGTTGCTTCGAGAAAAGGATAGTACGGCCGTGTTTGCCCGACTTGGCGGGGGCACAGCCGTGCCCCCAGATATTCGGCTTGTTTATGTAAAATGTTTTCGGAACAATAAAGTTTTTGACGTGAATTTGATAGCACGTCTTTGGGCTAGGGTAAGGGGGTGCGACTAAAAAAAATTTACTTTTTTGTACTTTGCGACGCTTAGTACTCAGCAACCAGACTACATAAAACAATTCTAAATATGTCGGATGAAAGATCCATCTGTCGACTTCAAATGCATAATACATTTTTATTTTGTCATTCCATCCCTTCTGGCCCAAATCAGCCCTTCATGTTGGCATGTTTTGATGTGAAAACACGAAAACTTCAAACACCTCTCGGGCTTTAGTCGTTAACGCTGCATAATCGAGACACACTCTAACGAACAGACAAAGGTTTTAACTTTATTCGATACTTCAAACAAAACCTTTTATGAAGCCTAGGTGGGGCAATATGGGCTACCAAATTTGAAAATTTTTCTTACGAAAAAATTTTTTCAAACTGCACGAAAATATATTTTTTTTTATGGTAACTGACACGGATGTCTACCACACCTACAACATCCGAGATGTCAGCCCATAACGCCGGGTGAACTTGGTGCCACGTCAGTGCTTCATCAAATTCACGAACTAAGTTTGACGGCTGCATGTGTACATGCAGACTCCCTCGATTTTTTCTATGTATGTACATATCTAAATAGAATAAAATAAATTCAAAAAGTAAATGTGGTTTTAATTAGACTTATCTATCACTGTTTGTTGACAGATGTCGTACTGCGTGGGCGAGGCGGGCAAGTCTGTGGTGCTGGACGTGGCCACCGACGGTACGGCCACCGAGCTACACAAACCTACGCCAGCTGATGAAGGAAAAGGTACTTGTAACTCTACTTGAATGAATACAAACCATTATGTACAGTACAACCGGCTGCAATATATTTTTTATGGAAACTGACACAGTTGGCTACTTCACCTACAACATCCGTAATGTAAGCCCATAACACCGGGTTAACTAGGTGCCATGTCAGTGCTTCCCGTAATTTTTTTTTTTTTTATGGAAACTGACACAGTTGGCTACATCACCTACAACATCCATGATGTTAGCCCATAACACCGGGTGAACTAGGTGCTATGTCAGTGCTTCCCTTCATTTCATGTCGGCTACACTGAACTGGCCGGAAAACACGAACTATTCACATAGCCGTTTCAACCGACGTTTCGTTCAATGCGGTGGTACCAACCCGGCCGGGATAAACCCTTCCACCTAGTAAGATAAGAAGGGAAGGGGCCTACAGTTTAACGTGGAATCCGAACCACGGTCAGCCTCCAACGGTCGAGCGGTCACCCATCCAAGCACTGACCGCGCTCAGCGTTGCTTAACAACAGTCGACTGACCAACCGCGCCACTGAGCTACCGAGGCTGACGAATTTCCTTATCCCTTAGTCGACTTTTACGACATGCGACGGGGAGAGATGCAGTGGGGCTATTCTTTTTAAGTACCGACCCCACACTGTACATTTCGTCTCTGTGTCTACGAGACGTCGCTCTACAACCGGATTGTCACTTTAAAGCTTTATATTAATTTATTTGTGGTCACAAGACTCACATATTATGTGAGTCTTGTGACCACTGCTTTAAAAAAAAAAGACGGTATTGTATTAGTATCGCAGATTGCAGGTACATAGAAATAATTCATTGTATCATCCATCGCCCAAAGGTTAACTTGGAAGAAATCACTCTCAGTGATATGTTTGCATATTTCTTGTTTCTCTTCGTGTGCTTTTCTTCTTTCAATTGTGTGCAATAAATAGTTTCTATTCTATTCTATTCTATTCATGGCTCCAAAAAATCTGACCCAATAATACAATACATGTTGATTGGAAGAAATATCTGTAAGGGATAAGTCTGCCGTTGCACCTCATGTAAATATTAACGCCAAAAGTACCCAAAGTTGCTTCGAGAAAAGGATAGTAGGGCCGTGTTTGCTTCTAACTTGGCGGGGGCACCTAATTCATTCGCTGTTAATTATTATTCTAAGGTGTTATAAGCCGTAACCAAAACATGTTTTTATTGCATAAACAACAAACATACCTTGCCGGTACTAAAGATTAAAATACAACCCTTTGGAACAAACAAGACAAGACGTCATATTTTTACTATTGGTGACATATTGGATCCAATAATATACCATACAAGCTGTGCCCGCGGCTCCGCCCGCTCTCATATTTCACTTCACTGCTAACCTCATAAGCTATTTAGCGTGATAGTAAGTAGCCTATAGTTGATGGGAAGAATCAAGCTATCCGTAGAATTTTGTTTTATTAAAATCGGTTCAGTGGTTCTCGAGTTATAAGCGGACAGATAGACATACACTCAGACACTCAGACACTCAAACACTCAGACAGAAAGCAGATGTTGGATTTTATTATAGGTAAGGATTTGAACACAACTTTCGTTGGCCCAAAATCAAAAGATATTTACTATCGTGTGTGTACTGGAGCAGTCATATTGTTCCAAATTCAAAAGTGCCTCAAACAAGATTCCCGTACGTCGTCGGTTTATTTTTTTATGGAAACTGACACGATTGACTACATCACCTACAACATCCGTGATGTCAGCCCATAACACCGGGTGAACTTGGTGCCACGTCAGTGCTTCCCTTCGGTCGTGCCGGCTACACTGAACTGGACGGAAAGCACAAACTATTTACATAGACGTTTCATCAGACCTAAATGTGAAGGATGATACTGTGAAGAATTTAGACTGATTGTACAATGGCAAAGTAACGTGACATGGGATTTAAGACTACTAGAATTGTACGTAACTTCAATGATCTATTTGCTGATACTGACATTTTTCACCTATCTAGATCAAAATTCAGAAATGAGATTATAAAGACATTGATTAATAACCACAGTTTATTTTTATTTAATTTTTTTCTTATGTTTCCATATGTTATGTTTCCTAGCTCGTAATTAATGTAATCCCCTATCTATGGAAATCTTTAATAGGCCATCGTTAGTGTTCATTCTATGTGTATAATTTGTATAACTTGTGCTGTTGATTTCCTGAAAAAAAAAAAAAAAAAGATTTTTTTAGATTATAGTTGACTTGTATTTCATTGAATTCCAGAATCATCTGAATCGTCGTCGTCCAGCTCGGACAGTTCCTCGGAGTCCGAGGAGGAGGTGAAGAGCAAGCGGAGCGTGACAGAGAGGACCAGCAAGAAGAAGAAGAACAAGAAGAAGGCGCGCAAGAAGAAGAAGAAGAACAAGAAGAAGAAGGAAGAGAGCGACGACGAAGAGGTCAAACTCAAGAAAGTGGGTTTGAGTTTGTTTAAACTATAGTACCCACGCTTCGCTCGGCGTCTACACCTATCTAGATAAACGTGAAAAAAATCACATTATCGAGAAACCAATTATATATACGATATATACGATGTATATATAAATATACAAGTTTAGCTCACTTAAAGTAATAGGATAGAATTATTTTATTTATTTTTTCGTTCCTTCCATCAGCTTTCCCAAAGGTTTCAGCAATCATAAGCGAGACCTTTTCTGGGAAGTTGACCTTTTCTAGAAATATTGCAAGATATTCCCTATAACACACCTAGCTGTCGAGGGGCAAGTCCTGCGACATTTGCCCCCTATTGAACGGCTTGCGGTCTCGTGATCGGTTTCGTAGCTCTAATCGAATCCTTACATAAAAACATAACTTGTCTCAGGCGCTGGCGGCGGAGGAGAAACATCAGAAGCACGCCGAACGTCTGCTCGGCATGGACGAACGCAAGCGGCCGTACAACAGCATGACGCAAGTGAAGGAGCCCACACAGCAGGAGATGGAGGCATACTTCATGAAGCGCCGGCGGGAGGAGGACCCTATGAGTCAGTTTTCGTAGTGTGTTATGTGCGGAAATAAAATATCTAGGTATATAAATATATTTAAGTAAAATACATTTATTTATAAAATACTTTGCAAGTTTTACTTTTGTTCCTTCTCTAAGTTCCACCACACCTTTTGCCCTCATAAATTAACTTTGGCATCAGCAAAATATTGTTTCTGTGCGTACATACATAGCGTCACACCTGTTTCTAAGTGGGGTAGGCAGAGAGCGGATCTCCGCGTGCCACGATACCGACAACTCAGCCGTCTCTTCCAGGTACATCATGGCGAGAAAAAAAAATGCAAGCAAAATGTGAAAAGCTTTTGTAAGTTTAGTGTCTTCCAGAAAATGTAAAAAGTGATGGTTTTGTATGGGAAGTGTTTGTGAAAAAACAGAAACCGACATAGGCATAGGATTTGAGGAATTGAGGGTGCGGAAGCGCATAATTACCGTTCCTTAGTCGGCGCCGCTGGCAGGGGCCTTATAAAATTGATCAGGTGACCGTCCGTCCGTTCGTCTGCCTGTCACAGCCTTTAGCTCATTAAACCGTTTAATTCTTGAAACATGGAATGCTTATAGATTCTGGAGAGACAAGATTTCATTGGTCACGAATACAATTAAAATGGGCCGCAAAAATTGCCTTGGAAATTAAAATAATTTTCCAATAGGTCGCCCCTCGCGTGCTACCGGCCCGATTTGGACCGTGACATTTGCTGTGTCGGATGTGCTACCGGCCTCATTAGGGCCGCCCGCACAACTTCATACAAAATAATTTATTCATAATCATAATCTAATGTACAGTTCCTGGCAGCCAATAATGAGTGTCGAGCTTTAGAAAGAGACAATCCGGTTGTAGAGCGTCGTCTCTGTCGCACGTACTCGCAAGCCTCTACAAGGCGCACAAGCACAAGACAAGCAACTACAACCCGTCCGAAATATCTGCGGACCTGACCAAATGACGTCATACAAACCGGAGGGTCAGCAAACAAATAAAACGAAACATTTTATTGTAATATCTTTATTATACCTACTTTAATTTAAAAAGCTGCATTCTACATCCCAGAAAATAAAAACTATATAATCTGAAAATGTGCATTTGGTCAGGTCCGCAGATATTTCGGACGGGTTGTAGATTGAAAACCTACTAAACCATTCCCATTTTTTTTTTTATTGAAACTGACATGGTTGGCTACATGACCTACAAAATCCGTGATGTCAGACCATAACACCGGGTGAACTTGGCGCCACGTCAGTGCTTCCCTTCGGTCGTGCCGGCTACACTGAACTGGACGGAAAACACAAACTATTTAGGTACATAGCCGTTTCGACTGACCTTTCATTCAGTGCGGTGGTACCAACCCGGGCGGGTTAAACCCTACCACCTAGTATATAAGAAGGGAGTCATATCCCTTAGTCGCCTTTTACGACATGCACGGGGAGAGATGCAGTGGGGCTATTCTTTTAAAGTACCGGCCCCACACGTTACAAATACTTATCTTTAACTTTCCATATGTCTGCATATCATCTTACGGTACAGATGACCCGAGTGGTAGAGGCTTAAGTTTAATTTTTTTACAATCAAAGGCTTTAATTTATGAAGGTGTTTTGATTTTTGATTGTTTACTTTCGTACAATTTTACTGCGTTCTAGCGATCCTCCACCTACCACCTAGTAAGGTAAGAAGGGAAGGAGGGACCTACAGTTTTACGTGGAATCCGAACAACGATCAGCCTCCAACGGTTGAGCGGTCACCCCAAAGAATGGTCACCCATCCCAGTACTGATCGCGCTCTCAGGGTTGCATAGCAATCCCTCTTTTATCCCTCTGCACGGTTATCCGTACCTATACGTTACTCCAAAGAGGATATAACCGCTACGCTTCGTTACTCTATGACGGATACAGATAAGAAGTCTCGTCTCCGTCTATCAATTTGAAATAACATAACCCTTCCTTTTTTGGCTTCGCCGTAGTCTGGTAAAAAGCAGGTAGGCGCTTGCTTATAAATAACTATAAAGCTAGAAACTCATTGGGCCCACGTACGCTACGCACGCGTACGTGGGCGCGTCGGTCTCCATACATTTTATATGGAAGAGTGCAGCACGTAGTGTGTCGCGTAGCGTAGGGTAGCGTGGGCGCAATGAAACTGCGTGCTGCACTCTTCCATATAAAATGTATGGAGACCGACGCGCCCAGATTCGCGTGTGTGGCGTACGTGGGCCCAATGAGTTTCTAGCTTCACAGCAGAGCGTTCAGTCAGAGTGCGATACACAGACTAGATCAAAGCCAGTGTCAATCTGTGTCAAACACCCAAACACGACAAGCAAGATGGCTGCTTGGCTTTTTATTTCACCCACCAAACTCCAGATGTCGCTGTCGACAATGAAAATTAAGACATTAGGAAGTGTGCCCCGCCTGAGCCAGTGTCAAACACCCAAACACGACAAGCAAGATGGCTGCTTGGCTTTTTATTTCACCCACCAAACTCCAGATGTCGCTGTCGACAATGAAAATTAAGACATTAGGAAGTGTGCCCCGCCTGGACTAGATTCCGCCTCACGAAAGAAGTCCCGCGGCAATAAGTGAAAGTGTAGAGTCCGTCTCACTTCCACTGATTGCCGCGGGACTTCTTTCGTGAGACGAAGGTATGACTGTAGCGCTACATCCGCGGGACTTCTTCTGTGCCGCACAGAAGAAGTCCCAGACTGTGCGTGCGATAAAAAGTCAGTACGTAGCTACTAGACGTCATAATACGAGTGGCTCGCGATCAATTCTGATTACTCTCGCTCACAGCTGTGACGTCATAGAGCCGAAAACGAATCAAGGGAATTCGATATTCGTTTGATCGAGTAAGTGAGTTCGTGGCTCAGGGGTGAGGGTCTAGGACTAGTAGTTTTATGACCATGGGTTCGAATCCCACCAAATCTTTTTGGTTTTTTTTTTGCTTTTTTTTCTTTTTTAAGCAATGTTACGGTGTTTAAATTGTTTTAGGGTGTTTAGTTTTTTTTATAACCACCTAAGAATTATTTTCAGAAATACAAACTTGTAACAAAAACGACATGCACCGCCTCAACATTAGGTTAGGTTAGGTTAGGCTACGCGACGCATCTTCTTTATATTAACCCTGGTTATTTTTTTTTAAGCCACCAAAACAGTTGTATATTTCCGAAATTTCCGAAAATAAGAAAAAAATAAGAAAAAAAAAGTGAGAGTAATCAGAATTGATTCCGATCCACTCGTGCGTGTCATAATGTAGTTCGCTAGAACACAGCCTATGGTAGCCAGTTAGCCAGTCCCACTCCACTCATCGGTGTCGGTCATAGAGTAATATTGTTATATGTGTCGGTGTTGCTCTTGGTGTCGGTGTGGTGTGTCAACTGTTATCCAGGTGAAAGAAAAGATCAACATTATATTTGCTTTCTCGCGATTAGGAAAACAAATTATAGCCTGAGCAGGAATTTATGAGGGGCCGCCATATTGCGGAATTTCGTTGGAACTAATTTCTTGCACTGGCCTGGCCACAATGATGTTTGATGCTTGATAATCTGTAGTCAATGTCAAAATTGCTTCTGAACTGACATTTAGGTAAAACGTTATGTCATTGTAGTGAGATTGTCATGAATTGGCCGCCGTAATGTACAATTAGGTAATTATTTTTTGTTCTGTCTAGGTGTATCTCAAGCATCTATTTACCGAATAGGAAACAAAAGAGGTACCTACGTAAATATTATTCGTTCTGAACTCTGAACCAAAAACACTTTTTGACTTTACAGAAATACGAAACGTTCGAATAAAAATAGCTTAGGTTAAGTTTTTCTGAACTAGAATTTTTATTAAAAAGTTTTGTGTTTCAGCAAGGTCGATTAATAATTTTTTTAATAATTTGTACACTTTGCTTCAGGACATACCTGCAGATACATGGAAAAAATGTTGTGAACATGTAAATGTCAAGGCTAGTTCTTTTTACATTGACATCAAAATATATATAAAAGATGCATTAAATTAAAATACATTTTGTATATTTTATTGTGTATTTCAGTGCAAAAGTACATTTTGAATAAAAACATCGGCCAATTCAATATGTGCGTACTATACTGAATGTTGCTATATAAATCTAAAAAGTGGCTCCATCTTGACAGCTCTCATATATTCCTGGTCAGGCAGACGTAAAAAATTTCAACAGATGACGCTGATGATGATTGATAAAATTACGTTTGCCTATCCCGAAAACGGATGGAATGTCAACTAAGGCTGCATGGTATAATACCTTTGCCTATCCCAAAAAAGGGATAAAACAACCAAAAAAAATGGAATGTCAACTGTCACTGTCAAGTCAACAAACGTCAGTCAACCAACAAGCAAGTCACCGGGACGCCCTAGTAGTATTATATTCTTTGCCGGGACGGCAATAAAGCCATTGCATTTGTTTGTTTTGCTATAATAATTATATTATTTTATTGAAACACAATAATGTCGCTGTGGGGAGAGATCGTGGAACCAACGTCACGAGCCACTTGGAACGACGACGATGAAGAGGATACTAGTTCCAGGTCAATCTTTTGAACCGACTGTTTTTAGAAAAAACAATTGCACATATAAACAGCAAACTTTTTGAAATAATAATTATTGAAGTCTCCACCTATTAACCTCCCACTGGTAATAATAATGCTTACCCCCCCTGACTCCCGCCCGGGCGACTTTTGCCGCGCGGAAATTTAACGACGCGCGGCGCGTGCGTGCGCTATAAACTCAAATATTTCGTAAAATAATAAAGTCAGATCAATAAACTCTATTTGGTCTTATATCGAATGAAATTATCAACAAATGTATGTCAAGCAAGTGAGGATTTACTTATTTAGAAGCACATACGAATTTTTTTTAACTCCAGGAAGACAAAACACGCCTGACATTTTTCGCATTTTTTTTAACCTAAAATTCACAATTCCCCTTTACGTGTCATACCAAATTGAAGGCGAAGAATGCAGCCACTAAAATGCCAAACCACGTATGTAAGAGGCCATTGAATCTTATCCACAAAAAAAAAAGCAAGGCCAAAAAAATACATAAAATAAAAAAGAGGTGTCCGAATAAATTTTTGTTTTGCTTGAGTGCGGAATTATTTGTGGGTGTGTTTCATATCATTGGAAAGGTTTTTTTAATCATCTAAAATGCTCTATCATTCTAATAAGAAAAATTCACTGAAATAGTACTAGATGAAACGGCAGTGTGCTTATCGCAGATCTGCTGGGGCAGACATGTGCTCGAATGCGGGCTAGTACAGGCATAAGTAGTGGACACCCCATGCTAGGTGGATGAACAACCCAAAAAAGGTAACCGGGAGTGGATAGGATGAGAAGATGGAAGACCGCGTATGGTGGTGTGCCTTGTGAGTAGGGTTGCCAGATGAAATATATAAAAATCCGGATAATATACAGAAACAATCCGGACTTTATAAAAAAGTGGACATATTTGAATAGCTTTAGCCGCCTTGCCAATTTGCCAGCCCCATAGTACCACGAGTCCTTCATCGCAGGAGAGTTTTGCTGCAACTGTGGCGGACGGCACTATGCGAGTTTTCTCCCCAAACAGAGAATATTAACCTGTTTTGGTGGTTTAAAAAAAAAATAACAAGGGTTAAATTACAGAAGATGCGTCGCTTGAGGCGGTGCATGTCGTTTTTGTTAAACTCCCATAGTGCAGTTTGGCTGCTACCACAGCAGCTGCGTCAAAGCTCTCCTGCGATGAAGGAATCGTCATAGTACCTACTGAAAAATTCTACAAAACATCTCTAACATTCTTGGTCCTTCAAGAGAGGCGTGAATAGGCACCTGTCAGGCCGTCACGGCATTTGCAACCCCTGCGTGCAACCGAATGTCCATGAGCGTCGTTAGACACCTTATGGGTGGCTCGGCTCCACATGTTGTGCTTTCTATAAAAAATAATGAGGGCTCAAAATGCTTGGAAAAATTTAGTCAGTATTTTGCATTCTTCCATCAGCGGTTCATGTATATAATTATTGTTCTATTATTTCAGTCTCAGCTGGAAAAATGACCTTCCAGCGAAAGACAAAATAAACACCTTCTTCATCCTCGAAGGGAGACACCTCGGCAGCTACAGCGGGGCAGGGTCGCAACTCCGCTTGATAAATTCAATTCCCGAAGTTAATTTGAAACTTTATGACGATGAAAAAGAGTCGAGAATAATTTGCTGCATCAAGCAATACGAGTTGATGAGAGCGAGCGAGATAGTTGAATTGCTCTCTGATTACTTGATCGCGAGTGCGAGAGTGATAGCGGTGATGAGCAAGCCGTTAGCTGAGTACAAGGTCGACACGTTGACCAACCGGTCGTGTCTGATAAGATCACTAGCGACTAGCAAGTGGGCACCACAACCGCGCTACCCCCAGTTGGAGCAGCCTAATATTATAAGCGGAGTATCAGCCGGCGGTAAGTATAATTTTTTTTTATGTATTGTTTCACCTACAAGTATGTGTCTAACGATGCCCATGGACATTCAGGTGATGCACGGGGATTGCAAGTGTCATGCCAGCCTGACAGCAGCCTTTTCACGCCCCTTTTGGAAAACCCCAGGTTGTACTTGGGAGGTGTTCAGGACAGTCTTGTCACCCGCCTGATAGGTGCTCAAACTGAGGGTTCCGGGCTCTCCCGTGTTAGGACTTGGAGGCCCTTCTCACTTCCGGTGAGTGTCCACTTTTCGAAAGCATACTTATTTTGGCCGCTATGCTAAGCCTACTGCCTAGGCACCCCTGAAAATGACCGTAAAGGGAGCCGCTTCGCAGTGGTACCTAGTTCCAAACCCAAATTTAGAATCTCTTCTTAGCGGCGGCCAGCTCAATTTAAATAAAAGTTACCGCTCCAACCGTGAGTTCCCGCTGTTCGAAATTTTGAATATAATTTCCGCGGCAGTGGAGGGTTTATTCAACAACAGTTTTACAGTATTCAGTGTTAATATAGAGCTGGCGCCAACAGGATAAAATAGATGGAAATATATTTGAAAGTGTAAATTACTTTTAAGAGTCTGTAATACCTCACATCACTCAGTAATAAATAGATGGTATAGTAGCGACGTCACGCATGCGTGGTAAATTTACCGACGCCCTTCCCACGGACTCGGCGCGCGGTGTCGCTCCACCGTATCAATTCAATTTACTTCACAGTCAATAATACCTATACTCTTCGACAGATCACACGTATTTAATTGATTCCGGTCCATAGCCACTGAAGTAAGGCTTACTATGATGTTCCAGCGCTGTCGCTACGAGAGCACATAGACAAGGACGCGGTCGCCCACGTGTGCTACCTGGAGCACCCCGACAGCGTGGACGCCGAGGAGATGCTAGCGTTGCTCAACAAACTCAACATCGGACGCATCCGGCCTCAGTCCACAGTCGCCACTTCCAATTTGTACATTTGAGCAATAAAGTTTATTTCTGTTATTTTTAATTTATGTTTCATTCCAAATCTTGAATGTCATCAAATTTTATATTGGTTGAGTATCGATGAATGTGTAAACTAAATGAGTTATAAAATATAAGCAGAGATAGGATAATCGGACACAAAATCGAAAGGGAGGCATACAAGGAGTAAGCGGCGGGTGGCCGAGTGGTTTGGGCATCGGCTTCTCATGCGAGAGGTCCGAGTTTCGAATCCGGTCGGCGTGTACCAATGAGTTTTTTCTGATGAAAAAATTGACGTGCATACCTACACCTGCTGCTTCACCGTTCGGGACCGGTGTAAAACTGTAGGTCCCTTCCCTTGCCCCTTACTAGGTGGTAGGCTCAAATTGTAGCCGACTGGGTTGATACCACCGTACTGGATGTACCACCTCGGTTGTGTTCTCTAGTCCAGTATAGCCAGCAATCCAGGGAAGTCTCCGGTATGGCACCTACCTTCTCGGAGGTGATAATGGCTGGTCGGAGCATGCGCTTTGACCCCTCTGACTCAGACAACCATACCGGATTACATAAAAAAAAATACACACTTTTGTTGAAAGGGATTTAAAATGAAATTCCATTTTCCTTACTGTTAATCTTTATTCGACAAGAAATACACATATTATGACATATTTTTGTATTACAATATTATATTACACATTTTTCTCATTTTCAAAAAAGTGAATTTCAATAATGTTTAAAAAAAATACTATAATAATTATAAGAAGCACAGCCTATTGAATCGCAGAGCAGTTTCTGTATTTGGTTACGAGTAAAAAATAAATCTTGTTTTATATATAAAACATGAAATGTTCTGACTAAATAAAACCTATTTAATCGTTTTACTTCTATGCTTCTCTACATATTTGCGAAAATGAGCAACTCTACAGAGAGATAAATATTTTACTTTATGTTTAATAATTAGATCGACAAAATTAACTATAACCTACAAGCAAAGTAGACTTTAGACAAAAAATTTCGGCTTTACTCACTGTCGTCTGCGAGATATGTGGCTCGACGTTTCGGGCGAAACGTTTGGCCAATCCCCATGAGCGCTCTGCCGAAATTTTTTTTTAATTATGTTTAACAACCACAGTAATTTAAAAACCCATACAAAAATTAGCAATTGATCTATCTATAACTTAAATTGAGTAGTATTTTTAAAGTAAATGGCGCAAAAAAGTCATACAACGCAAATTAATTATTAAAAGTTAATACACTTATAAAAATCACAAAGCATTTTTGTTCATACCTACTTATTGTAACATCAACGCTTACCCACAAATAAGCAGGTAACCGTATTCTGGTCAACGGCTTTGAATCGCCATAACAAAGAAGCCTTATTAATTTTGTTAACAATAAAATAGTCATCAAAGCACATTATCGCAGTCTAACTTTTTGAAATGTAATAGGGTTGATAGTATAGTATCATTCCCTAAAACTAAACCGAAACACTTCCAACTCCAATCCAAGAAAGTACTTTCTAACTAACCGAGTAGTGGACTCTTGGAACAAGCTACCACAAGAAGTGATCAGTGCTATCTCAGTGAATGGTTTTAAAAATCTACTTGACAAACATTTGTTAAATATACCTAAACAAAAAATAAAAAGAAACATAATAAAATTAAATAAATTAATATAAATAAGATCTATCATAAAACAGTGCACTCAACACGTGAAGTACTTACACTAGAAGCCGAGCTAGAAGCTGCTAGTGTATACTATACTTAAAAAATAATAATAATAATGTAAAATAAGGTTTATGCTATAAGCAGTCCTGAATAGTTACCATTAATATTATTAGGTATTTATTTACTAATTCTAAATGGGCTTACGCAAAGACATTGATTCAATCCACACATCAAGAAATCTCTGATATGTTTTATATATGATAGAAAATATGCTGTAACCACCGAAGGCTTGTAAATTCAAAATAATCCCTGCCTTTTAAAATTATCTTATACTGAAATGTTTGATTCGGCCTACGTTTAGCCCTCCGGGGGGTGGTACAACTTTTCGACAAGACAAATTAAGTAGACACCTCTATGTAATTGGAGTAACGGACAGTCCACTGTGCAGAGCATGCCTGCAGGCGGACGAGACACCCACCCACGTGCTGCTGGAGTGCGAGGAGGTGGCAGACCTAAGGGCGAAGGAGCTGGGAGGCCCTACTACACTTCGAGAGGCGAGCCAAGATCCAAAGAGAGTGTGCCGTCTCCTGGAAGAACTCGGCTGGTTGGAGTACCATAGGACGCGCAAAAGGCCCACAATGGAGTGCTCTTAAGCACGGAGAACGAGTCCGAACAACAACAAGACAAATTAAGTGCGAGAAACTCATAGATTTTATGCCTTAAAGTGTCGCCAATTGAGTTGCGTGCGTGCACGTCTTACAGAAGTCTCGGTCACAGAAGAATTTGATGTTTCGGACCGGATAGTCGGAGGATGAAATCGGAGGGGCTGTTTAACGCGTTTCCGCCGTCCCCATTCCACCTCCGCACTACGCGTATCGGGCAGGGGTTGCACCCCTATTCAATTTAAATTAACTCAAACCAACCGGTTCTGTAGGTCTTTTATTCACAGAACCGGGAATATGTGGAACGCACTCCCTGCCCATATATTTCCTCCCAAGTACAGCCTGGGCTTTTTAAAAAGGGGCGTGAAAAGGCTCCTATCAGGCCGGCATGATATTCGCAATCCCCGTGCGTCACAGAATGTCCATGGGCATCGTTAGACATCTACTTGTAGGTGAAACGACGCCACATGTCGCGCTACCCATAAAAATAAATAAAATTTTTTTGTTGCTTACAGATGCGTATTCAGCCAATCATACGTACGGTTCCCGGCAGCAAATAATGCGTGTAGAGCTTTAGAAAGAGACAATCGGGTTGTACAGCGTCGTCCCTGTCGCATGAACTCACACGTCTCTGCGCGACAGTGACGACGCTATATCTACAACCGGAGTGCCCGGTGGTGGAAGAAGAACGACTGCAGTTTCTTGGGAACGTGGGAACTGCTCATGGAGTGTGGAAGCGACCGAGAAGAGTGCTCCACTTCATGAAAGAGCTCGGGTGGCTGGATTCAAGTGCACTAGAAAGTCCACTTCGATCCATTGATGGATCCTACCAAGGGAGCCAAGTGGACTGTGGGGGAGTAGCACCACCCGAGCGCCAATGTACAACGGACTGTCTTGAGGTCTCAGTGCGGAGAATGGCCCAGCCGCCTTCCCAAGAGGCTGGGCAGCAAACAACAACAACAACAACATCTACAGCCAGAGCCCAGAAATGTAAAGTTTTAGATCCCACAATGTTTTCCTTAAGCCTTGGATTCACTAGGGGGCAAATACTCTAGATAGAGTACACGCGCCGCTTGGAAATTTGCGCAAACATTGCATGGGACATGTTGCAGTCAATATATCTACTGGTGTGCACACAGAACATGTACCGCGGCATGTCCACGGCATGTTTCAAGATATTCCCCATAACACACACCGTAGACACCTTTTTTTTTTTTTTTTTTTTATGGAAACCGACACGGTTGGCTACATCACCTACAACGTTCGTGATGTCAGCCCATAACACCGGGTGAACCTATATATCGTACTTCTGTAATCGCAGACTGGTAGTCCAAGACCACTGGCACAGATTAGTTCCACTGGTCGCTCTTTATGGAAGGAGATATGTAGAAAATTCTTTATAGCTACAAAAATATTTTACAGAAACAAGGCTGATAATGATAATATATCATTTAGACGAGATGCTAAGGCGGACCGCAGAGATTTCCAGTCAACCTTTGGGTGTTTTCAGAGTAGATTAATATAGAGAAATACCTACATACATTTCGGTATTAGCTTGAGTAATCGGCAGACTTGAGTAATAAAATAATGAACAATAATAATACACACATATACTAATAGTAGATGCTAAATTAATAAAAGCTATACTTATAATAATACCTAATAAAGAAAATAAACTTACATTAAACACCTATAACTAATAAATAACATAAAATATTATAAACTACTTATATTAATAACTATTTAAAACTAAACCTAAATACGTACCATAATACATATAGATTAAACAGAAACCAGAGTTCACAGAAACCAGTAAAATTTTGAAAGTGGTCTACGAGAAAAAAAAGTTTGGGATCCTCTGTTCTATAGTATTGCGTCATAACTACCTACTTACTATAGAAGATGCAACTGTTAAAAATTTAGAGATAATACTTCATCGACCCGATGGCGAAACGGTAACGCGCTGGCGGCTCAAGCGGGAGTTCCATGTTCGAATCCTGGTCGGGACTTATTTCATTTTCGGCTTTGCATCTAATGAAGAAATAGAGGGAACAGTTTCGTTTCATATGAATTTATAAGACATCCGTTCTACAAATGCTATCGACACAGCAGGCGGGTGATGAACACAGCACTCCACAGCTTCAATGAGCACATCCGGGCACATTGCAAGTAGAAGATTTCGATCGAGCACGAAACCAGGCATTGGCCAATCTTGCTCTCCTGCAGAGAAGTTTCGGCTCGCGTCGAGCCCTCATCGTCGGCTAGTCTGCGTTGTCACAGATTACTTAATAGTTACTTCGTAACATATAAATCTCTCCATAGAAAAAGTTCCATACCTACGGCTTTAATAGCCTAATGTTTCACGTCGCCAATCGCTGCGTGCGAAAATGTACCTAAACGATCGAGGGTAAAGTGATTATTGCTTTGCAGCTGCGCGCAGTATCGCGGGCGCGCGTGTAGGTATGCTCCGCGCAGCTATCGAATTTCCACTGAATTAGGCTCGCCGGCGGCCCGCCAGGCGGTAGGTAGTTAGCGCGCGCAAGTACATAGAGTGCGTGAGGCCTGGCGTTGTTTAGGACGTGGAGCAGAACCCCGTGCTTGAATTATTGTTTGGAGATTTTCATAATGATGGTGAAGAACCAACGTGAATACTTAAAACCTATTATTTCATAATAGGAAACTTGGTTATCCCATGGAAAAATTATGATATTGATAAAACAAGAAAAATTCTATGGCAATATTAAACATTTTTAATTTTATATTCTAATTATGATCATATATTTATAAAATAACATCAAAATAAACCTGACGCAGGATAAAAAAAATCTAGATTGTTGCAGTCTGGCCAATGGTCGAGACGCGCCGGCAGTCGACTCACTTCTGTCGTTTGTACCTACTAAGATGGCACCAACACAAAGACCACCAGCTATCTTTATCCTGCGTCGGGGTACTACATATTTAATAAAATTTGTTACACAAATTAATAATTTAAATGCATGGTACTTTACATCTTAACACAGTCCATATAAAAATCTACAGCACAGCTTTCAACATATCGTTATAGGTATAGCACTTTGAAGGTGGCATGTGAGAGTTAAATGTTAAACATTATGATTTAAAGTATGAGAGTTAGGGCCCCTGAGCCCCCTGTTGTCACTGCGACCTAGGACTATCTATTGTAATCTCTTAAAAGTTTATATATTGCTCACCCCCAAGTCCGATTACCGCTATGAACCGAGTTATATTCTTGGGGTTGAGCGCCTGTATTTGGCATGGGTTAAAAATATAACCCTCAAGAATACGTTATAGCATTTATAGCAGCGAATATCCGGTTACTGCACGGAATAAGGAGTAGCTGGAAGGGCCACGCAACGGCTGAACTATTCAACTTGTACTCAAACCACGAAAGGCATTTTACTTACGACATTTTAGTCTGTACTACAATAAAAGTAGTTTACTCAAGACATGTTTGTACTGCGGCTGAGCGTTTGCACTGAGTTGTGCGATCTCGTGCCTAGTATGAAGTATGCCAACCGGTACTTACTTCGGGCGCGCCGATCACGCCTCCTTTCTCCCCTCTAACCAACTCAGGCTTACTACTATATTAAAATAATAGGAATTTTAATTTTTATAAACTTTTTGTGCATAAGCAAATTTTATTTGGGTCATACACGGGTTATTCAAAAATAGTGTATCCTGATATGTACACCTACGATGTTAAGCACCATGGCATCGCTGACACGTTCGTATAAATATTAAGGACCTATTTCACGACATTCGGCTAAAATGTATCTGCCGATTACCTCCTAACTTTATGGGAAACATCACATCAACCGACAGATAAATGTGATGTGAACCGAGACTTAACCGAAGGTCGTAAAATTCAGGTTACACTTTCACTGACAAGATGATCTTGCATAAGTTAAGCGGCCACAGACGTGGCGTCGTACCGCACTCGAAAAAGTAACCGCCTCTCGACGGAGTGTCCGTGAAAGTGTTAAATTTAGCACACGGTAGTGCAATTTGAATGTCAGCACGGCATAACAATATTTATATTTCCAACAGCTCATAATTTTCCTGGATATAATTAGATATAATGTTTAGTTAAATAACTAATAATATAACACAAACTTAATATTAACGCCATTTTTCTAATAACATAAAAAACATTGTAACAAAATTTCACACGAACAAAACTCGCGAGTTATAGGAATTATTCCTAAAAAACACACGTTACTACACGTTCTATTAGCGATTATCGTCAAAATAGCGGTCGCCGCAACATTGAGAAACCCGTTGGAGCGAGTGAGATGGATAATGAGAAATTGCTAGTAGCAATTAATTGCTAATACAGAATAGCCCCGCAGAGATTAATGCTAGATGGTATCAAGTGTGCTCTCTATGGTAGTACTGTGTCGCCCATCTAGGCATCACTTCTTTGATCTGTGGTAGAAACGCAACAGATTCTGCGACAATTTGAAAACAAGACCGACATACCCATTTCGGAAATGCAAGAAATCTCTCTTAATGTTTAGATTTATTCCAATAATGACGTGCATTAGTCAATTAAATGGTATTCACCTTTGAACTCTAAACTGAAATTCATAATTAAGCGGACACACTTGACAGCTAAAATGTTGCCAGTTTTGGAACATTTTAATAGTGAAAAGTTGACAATTTATTATTGATATTTTTACTGTGTCGATATACAATAAGCAAAGCAAAAAAGTGTGTAAAATTATGTTTAGTTTTAAATTAAAAACAGTGTTTACATTCACTGAACTTGAATAATTAGAAGCTATTATTAGTAGAGAAGTTAATTTATTAATTAAATTAACATTTGTTTTAACTATAAAGTAATTATTTTGTGAATGTATTTGTTTTTTTATTGTGAATAAAATGCAATACATATTCTGTGACAATAGTTTATTAGTTTTGATATTGAAAATGTATGGTATACAAAAGCGGGAAAGATTTTATAAAATCGATACACTCAGAGAAGTTGAAATGTGCTATTATTTGTGTCAAATGAGCTGTCACGAGCTGTCATAGTCGCCCGCCTAATTCTGGTTTCTACTCTTAGCTTAGATCTTGTCGGATCAGAGAAAAGTGGCTAGATCGTTGATGGAGCGTTTGTCGTGTCACCGCATGATTAGTTCCAATATGTTCAACTATTTGTTCAACCAGTTAACAAATTGGACCACTTTCGTCCAATTTTTTAAACTCGTTAAATTTTTTCAACTTTCACCGCATTAGGGTGAAGAATTACTGCTTACGGCATAGGATGTCGACATACTTACGATTAACCGTCGTCGACGCGCGATCATCGATTGGCCGCGAATTCACCGATCTCAATACTAGAAGCGGCAAAACGTGATGAAACTTATTACCTATCGGTAAACAAATGTGTGTGCCTTCACATGCAGTTGTCATCATGAATACTTGATGATTAATTACTAATCGTATTACAATCTCTAACAAACAAATAGATGCTAACGGTAAGGCAAGTTCTTTTAGATCTTAAAGTGGTATATTGGATTAATATAACTTAAGGTTTTAAGTGTCACATCACTACTGTAGAGCTCTCGTCCCCTCATAGCACTTACTAACGCTATTGTAAAGTCACTAAAAAACCTTAACTTGTATAAGAATGCGCCTCTTTCGGGGTTACAAGACAGCACCAATCAATATACCACTTCAGCCTCTCAAAATAACTATTAAGCAGCTCTTATAAACGCCTGTCTTAACACCATAATGTTAGTTGGAAAGCCATCTCGCTATGAAAGTCTATTACATGTTTTTTCGGGAGTGATGTATGAGAAGGGTTCATCCAGTACAATCGATCAATGTGCGAAGCTGCAGCATTTGCAGCAATATGTAGCAATTTTTACTGCTGTTTGTTGATTGGTAGGAATGTTGGCGACACCGTGCTGCCATTCAGAGCTGTTTTAATGACCATCTAGCCGCTTATTCTCAGATCGGCGAAGATGTCTGAATAAATCGGTGGATCCACTCTTAACAAAACATCTCTAGCCACTAAAACGGAAGGGCATTGTTTTGAATTAACAATGAATTTCTGAGATAGATTTCTTTCTTCAAATTGTATCAGGACGTTGTAAAAGTATTAATAAAAAAAGGGCTACAAAAATGTAGATACTTATCTTCTTTCAGCACACGAAGTAAGATCAAACCAACCATAACGGATATTATTAATTAATTTATATGCATACATTATTTCAATAAAGTTGCTTTATTATAAATATATTTACATATCCTTAAAAATATACATGGCAACCCTGCATACACACAGATTCTAACAATACAAAACATACCGACCATAATACATTGACACCAAGTGCGGGGATTCATTGTGCTAATATGTGTCGATCGGTCCAGCGATCATCTCTCAATTATATGTCTCAATTATAACTTTTAAGTTATTTGTTACATACACTGTATATTATGTACATTTCAAAGTAACAGTCATTCTGATAAAATAAACATGTTTAAATTTAGTAAAATTTAGACTATAGTCCGTAAATTATAAGAACTCATTAATCCTATATCAGTCACACGTATCACAAGAACATCAGTATAAAGTCAGGCCAACGAGACGAGATAAATATCGTAAACAAGCTGGCCTTCAACAGTAAGGGATTAGTATCTCTGCCCTTTTCTTCACACGCAATAACTTTAGAAATGACTCGCTAGTTGTCGAGTCATTTCTATTCGATTTTGGTCGAAATTTTGTGAATTTAAATTTATTCCTACTCGAAATGTGCTCCAAGTGTAACATGTTGTTTTTGTTTCCGTGTTTGGTTTGGTTTGTTGTTATTTTAATTTTTATATATTTTAAAAATCAAGAGTTTATATACATATAGTTGCCAGCGGTTTTTCATATAAATTACTAAACCAGTAAAAGATTTTCTCGTGTTTACATTAAAGACATTTACAATAATTGTTGCAGCACAGTGCCGTGAAACAAAGATATTAATACATAGTTATAAATTTGTTACGTTATAGTTTGATCATTGTTAGTTTTATTGTTAATTTTTGCTGTTATTGTGAGTGGTGATCAAAGTTTACAAATGATTATAAATTATAGAGCCACATCTTGGCAGCTCCAGACAACACTTAGGAAAATATTAATTCACCACAAAAAAAAAGTTTAATAGGTTGATACCAAGCGGTCGGATTCATCAACAGCCCTGCGCACATCCACAGCCATTGAAAATACTCAGAGCGCCCAGGAAGGGACCAACAATTTTAAGTGGCCGCCACTCATGGTGACTCCAACAAAAAATTTTATCAACCCCTGACAGTTTGTTTAAATATTTTATCTCGTCTCAATGGCCCTACTATAAGGTACATACAGCTGGTAAGCTTTCATATACTTTCGTAACCTAAGGACCTAGACATTCAAGTGTGTTTAATCTGCAAACATTTTCCATATCCCATTTCCATTTGTATACAGACGCGACTAGGCGACACTCGAGTCTCCTACATCCCAGGACTTGTGCAGGCTCTACCCATGTCAAGAGGCAATGCCCAAAGGTCACGTGCGGTGATGAAGCTGGGCTCTGAGAACTCCTCACTTCCATGTGAAACATTTTTACACGTAAGCCACTAGAGACAGTCAAATATGGATTTATTGTAGAAAAAAAATTATCTTTCGTACTATTTACGAATTACCACTTTGAAAGAAAGTGGATCAACAGATATAATGAATTGCGAGACTTTAGTACAAAAATTGTACCCGGTGGACACCGAATGGCTAAGCTTAAATGGCACGTAAGCCGAAGAGACAACAACCGTTGGAGTAACCGCATCTTACACTGGCGGCCGTGGACAGGAAAACGGAATATGGGAAGACCACCCGCCATCTTACGGGTCATTGCCCACACAACAGACACTTGTTTACAATAGGCGTCACCGACAGTCCCCTATGCAGAGGTTGCATGGCGGAGGACGAAACAGCCACCCACGTGCTCCTGGAGTGCCCGGTGGTGGCAGTAGAACGACTGCAGTTTCTTGGGAACGTGGGAACTGCCCATGGAGTGTGGAAGCGACCGAGAAGAGTGCTCCACTTCATGAAAGAGCTCGGGTGGCTGGAGTAGCACCACCCGAGCGCCAACATACAACGCACCGTCTAGAGGTCTCAGTGCGGAGAATGGCCCACCCGCCTTCCCAAGAGGCTGGGCAGCAAACAAACAAACAAACAGACCACCCGCCAGGTGGGACGTCCTCAAATACGTTGGCGGAAAACAGTGATTCCTTGCCGCTGAAGGCCAGGAAAATTGGAGAGACGAATGTCCAGCAGTCTGACTGACTGACTCATTGAAACAATTTTGTTTTGTATTATATTGTTCTAGGTCCGATCGGATCCAGATTGCCACAGGTAAAATTTCAGTAACAATTCTGACATTTGGTAAAATGAGCATTCTGAATGTTTGCAACTTTTCGCAAAAATCCGTATTTGGCTTGTCTATACTTTCTCAATTTCTTATTGTATTAGTTAAGAGAAGAAATGGCCACTCCTAGTTGGCAATCGATTTGAGTTGACAAGCGTAACGATGTTTCACAGAAAATTCTAGTCTAGTCAAAGACTATCAACCTTTTATTGCAACATAAATTGTTTTTGAATGCAAGACAAATTTGTTTTATTTTCCCCATACCGCTGATATAAATCTAAGCATACAATAGTATTCATTTACTCTGTTGTACCACATAGAGTTGAACTCTGCGTACATTTGACGGCAAACTTTACGTAATTTCCTGAAGGACGTCGACGCATCAATACTTTTATATACAGACAGAGCCGTTCGCAAGGAATATTCACAGGCGCTACTTTCATAAAGCAATCCTTATTGGTGAAACGTGCCTCGTAAATTTATTATACAAAATTGATATCTTGTTGGCATATGTAATGGCGGCTGGCACCACTAGCCAACAAAATCGACCATTATCATTACAAATACATTAATCCTAGCTCGGCTTACTCTTAGCGTTTTGAAATAATGGACTGGTGGAATTTAAATTGTGTCCTTGGTGAGGGAAGGGTCAAAGTGGTTCATATTTAAGGTAGAACTACACTATAGTGTCGTGGCGCACCGTGTCGTTTCGCAGATCTGAAAATTTGGTTCAGCGACAGAGCGCCACACTCCCCTCCACCAGGCCGCTGGCGCTCCACGCCACCACACGATAGTGTAGTTCTACAACCCGCCCCGCGTGGCGCTCAGTTACCGCACGGCCGCCGTCTCGGAACGTAGCATTGCAGTGCGAAGTGCGCGCGCGCGGTACCTACCTACAATGTGTGATCTAGAAGAACTAATCGAGTACGTTAGAAACTGTCCCGTCTTGTTGAAATGTTGTTGTAGGAATGAAAAGCCTTGTCGCGCCAGCTCGCCACGACACGCTGGGACACGACACGCCACGCCACTATAGTGTAGTTCAAGCTTTAGTGGGACTTTTCTCAAACTTAAGGTAGAACTACACTACTGTGGCCTGGCGCAGCGTGTCGCAGCGTGGCGTGGCGGTGCGTGTGCACATCTTCGTGTCGTGGCGGGCTGGCGCGACAGGCTGTCATTCACACAACGACGGCGGCCGCGAGGCAAGTGACGCGTGGCGCGGCGCGGGTTGCAGAACTACACCATCGTGTGGTGGCGTGGCGCGCCAGAGACCCGCTGTAGGGGGTATGGCGATCCAAATCTGTGAGACTGCGACACGACACGATGGTGTAGTTCTAGTCATACAAAATATATATGGGATATTAGCCAGGCACCGCCACGCTGCGCCACACCATAATGGTGTAGTTCTACTTTCACTAGTGTGTTCTTAATTTAATTTTTTTTATGAAACCTGACACGGCTGCCTATATCACCTACTCCTAGTCCTAGTCATCGCAGACCAACCGACGAGGGTCTGATTTGAGCCGATACGCAACGCCTGCTGGAGAACTACACAGAGTGGCCGCTCGCTAGTCCCGACCTCGATTGACACCCTCCTCTACTGCCAATGGGGCCGGATACGTTCGGTGAAGCCATGGCAAGCTCAATGCGACACCCTCCTTCTGTGATATCAACTGATTACACCACAGTGAACTGGACGGAAAGCATGAATTATTTTCACAGCCATTTCGACCGACCTTTATTCAGAGCGGTGACTCCGATCCAGGCAGTTTAGGCTGCCATACCACCCAATAAGCTAACGGAAGGGACCTACATGGTGTTAGTGAGATGATGACTCCCTTCTTATATTATTAGGTGGTAGGGTTTATCCCGCCCGGGTTGGTACCACCGCACTGAATGAAAGGTCGGTCGAAACGGCTATGTAAATAGTTTGTGTTTTCCGTCCATTTCAGTGTAGCCGGCACGACCGAAGCGAAGCACTGACGTGACACCAAGTTCACCTGGTGTTGTGGGCTGACATCACGGATGTTGTAGGTGATGTAGAGCCAACCGTGTCAGTTTACATAAAAGGACTAAGTACCTATGGGCTCTCCAGCTCGTAAGCCGCAAGTCACGATCGGAGGCGGTTAGGTAGTGTGTCTAGAGTGAATTGTGTCTGGAACCTTATTTGAGAATCAAATAAGTAGCAGAGTACAATACAATCCTGTACTAATGTTATCTAACTAGCGGAAGAGATTTCGGCTGCGTGACTTCACTTCACGGCGTCTATATCCATTCCAGTAGAAAGTGATCATGTTCATTTTGTTCCAGTGGCCAGTTTGCCAATATTGTTGCAGCCTTTCTTTATAAAAGGTCTTCCATTTGTAGGTAACTTTACGCTAAGGGGTGTATGTGTATCATCATCAGTCTCTCCAAGAATCTAGGGCTGCCAAGATCGACGCTAAGCTCATACATGGAGAGAGCTTCGAAAACGTCACTGGAAGCATCCTACAGAATATGGATAGGTAGAGAGAGGGAGGTCGAGAGCGGGACTGGTGGTTTCCCCGCGTCCTAGTCAACGCAGACTAGCTGACGAGGGCTTGATGCGAGCCGAAACGTGAAGCATGCGCGGGAAATTTAGAGTGGCCACTCGCTAGTCCCGGCCTCGATTAATACCCTCCTCTACTGCCGATGGGCCCGGATATGTTCGGTGAAGCCATCGTAAGCTTAGATCCACACCTTCCTTCTATATCCATTCCAGTAGAAAGTATTGTTGCAGCCTTTCTTTATATAAGGTCTTTCATTTGTAGGTAACTTTACGCTAAGGGGTGTATGTGTATCAGATATCAAATACCTACCAATCCTACTAAAATAATAGTTTATTGAACAATTATTTCATAGCATGGATAGGTTTTTTATATCGTAAAAAAAAAAAATTGGTATGGGAACGTGATCAGTATCTGATACACATACACCCCTTAGCGTAAAGTTACTTACTAATGAAAGACCTTATATATCGTTATGGAGTCTTGCAAAGCTAAAAAGTCTATGAGTTTAAAATTGTGAATTCAAATATTATGCTGTGGTATTACTTCCCATATGGTAGATATGCCAGCAGACAGCTATGCCAGCTAGCCTACTGCTATTAAGCATTGCCGTAGCCTGTATTATCTAAAACCACTGCAACTCCGTAGGGATGTCGGCTCCCTAAGTGTGTTCTATCGCTTATTCCATGGGGAGTACTCGGAGGAGCTGTTTAACAGAATCCCGCCGTCCCCTTTTCACCTCCGCACCACACGCACAGGGCAGGGATTGCATCCTTACACGTTGAACTTACAGCGGATGCGTACCAATTGGTTCTGCAGATCTTTCCTCCACAGAACCGGTAAACTCTGGAGCGCTCTTCCTGCCCATATATTTCCCCGCAAGTACAGTCTCGGGTCCTTCAAGAGGGGCGTGAATGGGCACCTGTCAGGCCGGCATGGCATTCGCAATCCCCGCATAAGACCGAATGTCCATGGGCGTCGTTAGACACCTTATGGGTGGCTCGGCGCCATATGTCGCGCTGTCAATAAAATAAGGTTATATATATTGGTTTCCCAAACTCTAGTAAAGCACTTTGTCAATATTTCTATAAAATATGTGGTTATGAGGGTAAAATTAGATAAGCATTTTTCATTATTGTTAAAGAGTGTCACAATTAAATTCCACCTTGTACTCAAAATGACGAAAGCAATGTAGCCAGTTGCAGTTCCGTGCAAATTTTTTTTTTAATTAAATTTTTTATAGCAGATATTTATAAAAAAGTACATAGCTAGCTGATATTCTTACGCATTTAGATATATAAAACTCTTCTCTACTAGATAATTAACTTTGGAGGTACACGGTATACAGCCTTCAGTTTCCTTGGTATGCTCGGGGGGGGACGGGGGGACTAGATGTCGGTGAGGCCCCCGTTATGCTGCCCCGCCTTCACGTTGTCGAGGATCTGGTTCACAAACTCCGACGTCCGGCCGGCTATCGACACCTCTGCGCAAATACACACAAACGCACATTAGGAAGACATTTTTTAATTGGCCAAAATACATTTTTTAATTGGCCTAAATACATTTTTAACATTTTTAAGTTTTGTCTTTTAATATTCGAATTATGAATCAAAGATCATATAAAATGTGGAAAAGTTTTGTTTGCAATAAATTGTATCAGATTATATGATAAAATACCAGAAGAGGTAAAAAATCCTAATGATACTTTGTTCAAGAAACACATAAAATCAACCCCTCTGTAAAGAAAGCCATAGGTCCCTTCCCTTCTTACTTTACTAGGTGGTAGGTTTTAACACGCCCGGATTGGTACAACCGCACTGAATGAAATGTCTCGAAACGGCTATGTAAATAGTTTGTGTATTCCGTCCAGTTCAGTGTAGCTGATACAACACCTAGTTCAACCGGTGTTACGGGCTGACATCACGGATGTTGTAGGTGATGAAGCCAACCGGGTCAGTTTCCATAAAAAAAAAAAAAAAAATAAACACATACCTACCATACACTACAGGTACCTAATTGTCAAAAAATTCATACATACAACCCTAGACTGTACTTGGGGGGATATACTTTGCATATCCCCCCCCCCCCCCCCCCCCCCCAAGTACAGTCTCGGGTCCTTCAATAGAGGAGTTAATAGGCACCTGTCGGGCGGCCTGGCATTCGCAACCCTCGCAATACGAATGTTCATGGGCGCCATGGGTGGAACGGTGCCCCATGTTTGTATATAAAAAAAATTATAAACAAAAAAACCTTTCTCTTCACAAACTTATATTTATTTATTTTTTAATGAACAAGCAGCTCTAGATCAGGTTTTATGTTTTGTTTTAGAGATTGATTATATTTTGTCATTTTGCGTGACCTGGCATCATAGTTTTCATTCTTGGGCACTGTTGCCATATTAAAATTATTATGGAAGGTCCTAAATGTGAAATGAAGTAGGTATATATAAATAACTCACCTGTCGCGCTGCCGACAATATTATTAAGGTGCGAGTTCCAATCCACTGCTTCAGGCTGACTCGTAACTCGGTTGGTGATGATGTGCTTAACCTGGTCAATGCCGCTCAGTAGACGCTCTGCAACCAATGCGCAAGTGTTTTGTCTGTCAATGAGCAAGACTGACATACTTTACTGACATAGTCAGCCTCGGTAGCTCAGTGGTGCGGTCGGTCGACTGTTGTTAAGCAACCCAGAGTGCGGTCAGTACTTGGGTGGGTGACCGCACGACCGTTGTTAGAGGCCGACCGTGGTTCGGATTTCACGTAAAACTGTAGGTCCCTTCCCTTCTTACCTTACTAGGTGGCAGGGTTTAACCCGCCCGGCTTGATACCACAGCACTGAATGAAACGTACATCGAACCGCTCTGTAAATAGTTTGTGTTTTCCATCCAGTTCCGTGTAGCCGACATGAAATGAGGGGAAGCACTGACGTGGCACCTAGTTCACCCGGTGTTATGGGCTGACATCACGGACGTAGTAGGCGATGTAGCCAACCGTGTCATTCTCCGAAAAAAAAAACGTGTAAATTTCCAGTCGATTCCTAGTTTTACTACGGCCTAGTTTAAAAATGAACCGAACTGAATAAAAATAAAACAGTAAAGTGACTCACTGTGTTCCTTCTCCAAGCCGTACAGTTTGAGTTTGTTGGCCTCGTGCTGAGCTTTCTTTTTTAACCGGCACGCGCGCGACGCGAGCTTGTTCTTCTCCTTGCGCGTCTTGGGCCTGATGTTGAACGGGAGCTCGCTCACGGGGATCATGTCGTTGATGATGCGGCCGAGGTTGTCCAGCTCCTTGCCTATCAGGTACAGCTTGCGGGGGTTCGGCGTGAGGTCGTTCCCGTCGCCCTTTCTCGCTTTACCGCTGTTGGGAAGAAATTGAAACATTTTTTTTGTATTTGTATTTTTTTTTATTGTACTTAAAATAAGTTACAAAATGTCAGCTTAATGCAGATCTCTGCGTTATATTCATGCAACACTTTGAGATGTGGTGAAGGTGGTGTCTTAAGTAGTAAAAAAATCTATATAATAGGTATGAATATATATAAGTACATACATGAATTATAATTATAATATATATGTATACATAGTACTCACACTTACATATATTATATATAATACCTAAATATATATTTAAACAATATAATAAATAGTAAATATGACTTTTTTAAGTTTGCCAAGAGGCATAATAGTTGGAATACCGGCGTTTCATGAGACAGGTAGGAGGTTAAATTCCCAGGCGTTTAACCTACACTTGGATGGAAAAAAAAATTTATTCATTGGATTTAATATTAAAATATGTTTTCTTCCAATAATAGAATATAAGGAGCTAGCTAGAAATTAGCTCTTTCAAAAGATACTGACAAGATATGATAATTTAAACTTTTTTTTTATACCAAACCCCCATATTAATCTAGTTATTGATGAGCGATATATGTGCGCGTCATCAAGATCTTTTCGAGAAAAATCTCTTGACGGACGGACGGACACGGAAAAAATCTTATAAGAGTTCTGTTTTAAGTCACAGAACCCTAAAAACAATTAAAATAATATTGGTGGTATTGCTAATAAGGTGGAATCTTGTCATACTAATGTCATTTATTACGGACAGTTACGCACACATAGTCCTACTAAAAGCAGTCATGGCATACAAAAAAACTTCACTGTGACAAGTTTCCAAGGTGACAAATTTGCGAAGGTTATAATGTCAAAATACAAGTAAACAAGTACTGCAGCTTAGTAGACCGAATAGTGAGAAAAGGATTCAAGACTGATCTCTGCGCTATGGAAGTCGGAGCAAGAGGACTACCAGCGAAGTCGCTCTACAGTCTCTTCAAGAGTCTAGGGCTGCCAAGATCGACGCTAAACTCATATAACGTCACTGGAAGCATCCTACAGAATATTGATAGGTAGAGAGAGGGAGGTCGAGAGCGGGACTGGTGGTTCTCCGCGTCCTAGTCACCGCAGACTAGCTGAAGAGGGCTTGCCGCGAGCCGAAACGTGAAGCATGCGCGGGAAATTTAGAGTGGCCACTCGCTAGTCCCGACCTCGATTGATACCCTCCAGTACTGCCAATGAGCCCGGTTATTTATTTATTTATTGCATTTTAGACAGGCAGCCTGGGCTGATGTATCTAAATCAGGTTCACAGTTCATAGTTCAT
Organism: Nematopogon swammerdamellus; assembly: GCA_946902875.1. Taxonomy (NCBI): domain Eukaryota; kingdom Metazoa; phylum Arthropoda; class Insecta; order Lepidoptera; family Adelidae; genus Nematopogon; species Nematopogon swammerdamellus. Next base: position 21,104,225 of record OX336345.1, read on the forward strand.
TGGTGTAGGTAGTTTGTAGGTAGTTTGTAGGTAGTTGTTGTAATTTTTGTTTTTGTTGTTTTTTTTTTGCCACTTATTCAGTTTTGATTCACTACTTTTTAGGTTTCCGTATCTCGTACGGAAGCCTATAACTAAGCCTACGCCATCTGTCTGTCCGTCCGTCCGTCTGTCTGTCCTACTGCTGTATCTTTGGAACCGTAAATAGATAGCCGGTTGAAATTTTCACAGAATTATGTGTTGTTATGGCGGATATAACCAAAAATAATAAAAATAGAAAAAGCATAAAATTAAGGGGGCTACCCATACAAGAAACATGTTATTTTTTCAATGTTTTTTTTTTTGTGGTGCGGAAACCTCGGTGCGCGAGTCCGACTCGCGCGTGGCCGGTTTTTTATCTTTATTCGGATGAGTCTCCAAACGGTTTTTAAATTGGTTTACATCGTTTGCACTGATAATGTCCTCCGGAAGTTGGTTGCATTCTTCGACAACTCTGTTGGTTATGAAGTGCTTGCGAGCGTTGGTCTTATGTTGTTTTGTTTAGTTTCAGAGAGTGACCACGCCAGGTGAGTGTTTTGATTAAGGGTGAACACTTCCATCATTGCTTCACAGTCGGCAAAGCCATCGCAAGTTCCGTTCAACACCGTAGAAAATAATAAAACAAGCAGGGACAGGGCAGGGTTTATCCCGGCCGGGTTGTTACCACCGCATTGAACGCAACGTCGGTCTAAACCGCTATGTAAATAGTTCGTGCTTTCCGTTCCAGTTCAGGGTAGCCGACATGAAATGAAGGGAAGCGCTGACACGGCACCTAGTTCACCCGGTATTATGGGCTGACATTGTAGGACATTGTAGGTGATGTAGCCAACCGTTTCAGTTTCCATAAAATATGTATGAAATAAAAAAATCGAACCCTAGAGTTGAAGGCGGTCGGTTATTTTTGCTTGCTTTAGCACCGCCTTCAACTCTAGGGTTGGTTTTTTTTTATTTCATAAATTTTTGAAGGCGGTTTTTATATTTTTTTAAATAGTTTTTTATTTCAGTTTTTTTTAGTAATTTTTTGCTATTAATGTACTCGGCGGAATCTGCCGAAATTCCGCCTCGCTTTCCAATCCGATCTTGACCAAATTGAAAAGGGACCACACGGGAAGCACCAGCTTTCAAATAAAAAAAGAATCATCAAAATCGGTTCACGCAGTCGAAAGTTCAAACATTAAAAAAAAAAAAAAAAAAAATACCGTCGAATTGAGAACCTCCTCCTTTTTCTGAAGTCGGTTAAAAAAGAGAGACCTGTGCTTGATGCCGCGCACGCTGCAGCTGGGACTGAAGACGGGGTCCGTGACCGAGTTGAGAACGTGCGGGTCCTCCAGCTTGCTCTTCAGCACGAGCCGCTGGCCCTTCGGCCCCTTCGCCTGCACGTTGTACTGCCAGAAGTAGCGCTCCTTCTTCGCCGCCGCGCGCGCCTGCTTGCTCTCCGCGCTCTCGTTCGCGTCCGATTCTGAGTTAAACAAACATTCTAAGTTACTGGCATTGCACATTAACTGAGCTTTATCATCATCATCATCATCATCATCATCAGCCTGTATCGGTCCACTGCTGGACATAGGCCTCTCCCAAGGCACGCCACCACACGCGGTCTTCCGCTCTTCTCATCCATCCACTCCCGGTGGTTTTTCTTGTATGAAAGAAGAAAGGAAGGTGTGGATCTAAGCTTACGATGGCTTCACCGAACATATCCGGGCCCATCGGCAGTAGAGGAGGGTATTAATCGAGGCCGGGACTAGCGAGTGGCCACTCTAAATTTCCCGCGCATGCTTCACGTTTCGGCTCGCTTCAAGCCCTCGTCAGCTAGTCTGCGTTGACTAGGACGCGGGGAAACCACCAGTCCCGCTCTCGACCTCCCTCTCTCTACCTATCCATATTCTGTAGGATGCTTCCAGTGACGTTTTCGAAGCTCTCTCCATATATGAGCTTAGCGTCGATCTTGGGAGCCCTAGATTCTTGAAGAGACTGTAGAGCGACTTCGCTGGTAGTCCCCTTGCTCCGACTTCCACAGCGAAGAGATCAGTCTTGAATCCGTTTCTCACAATCCGGTCTACTAAGTTGCAGTACTTGTTAAGTTTGATGTTGTGGTCCTTCGGTATGTTACTTTCCCATGGAACTGTAAGTTCAACAAGTACTACATGCTTTGTCGCTTTTGAGAATATGAGTATATCCGGTCTTAATGCTGTGGTACAGATTTCCGAAGGCATTTGGTAATGCTTCTCATGTGTGTCCATCAACAATTCCCAATCCTTTGCTGCTCCCAAAATTGAAGAAGGTTTAGTCCTATCTTTGGGCAGCTTATTGGCTCCAGGTTTCACAAAGTTGACCTTCTGGAAGCCGCTACTGGTTTGCCCTTTCCTGGTCCGTGCAATTGACAGGTTGATGGCCTCTCTGATGATTTGGAGGACTTTATCATGACGGTAGGAATACTGGCCTCGCTCAAGTAGTATTTTGCATCCGCATAACAAATGTTTGGCCGTGCCTACGAACTCCTTACATGACGGGCATAGTTTATTTGTAGATTTCCCCTATCTAACTAGGTTACTCGGGTCGGGGAGAGTAAGCTGGAATGCATTTAAGTAGAACTTAAGCAGCTCAGGGGACCAGTTGTATATTATGGATTTCCACTTCAATGCAGGAGGGATGCAGAAGTCACCCACTGTTAGCCAACCAAATAAATATATAATATATATATATAATGTATATAAAAACCAATAATACGTAGAAAACAAGAAAGAGTTTTTTTTTCTTCTCCTATAAAATCAGGTCAATAATTGGTTAGAAGATATTGGTAGGTACTTAAAGGATGAATAAAATGTACTTAAGTATATTGGCGTGCCACCTAGTTTCGGCAGGAAGATGATGAAAAGGAGGTGATGCAGTCAACCTTGTAGCATCAAAATAATTGTAAAAACAAAATACAGTAGAATCTCGTTTATTCAAGCTATTGTTCAGATAATGTGTTTATTGAACTAGTCAGATAAAAACATCAATACATGGAACTTCGCAGGGATGTCGGCTCCCTAAGTGTGTTCTATCGTTTATACCATGGGAAGTACTCGGAGGAGCTGTTTAACGCGATCCCACCGTCCGTTTTCACCTCTGCACCACGCGCACCGGGCAAGGTATGCATCCCTACACGCTGGACTTACCACGGTCACGTACTAACCGGTTCTGCAGATCTTTCCTATATAGAACGGTAAACTCTGGAACGCTCTCCCTGCCCCTATATTTCCCCTCAAGTACAGTCTCGGGTCCGTCAAGAGAGGCGTGAATAGGCAACTGTCAGGCCGGCATGGCATTCGCAATCCCCGCATACGACCGAATGTGGGCGTCGTTAGACAATTTATGAGAGGAACGGCGCCACATGTAGCGCTTTCTTAAAAAAAAACATGATTACATAATACATTATGTGCTATTCACATTCTAAAAGCAGATGACGAACACAGCCGGGTCCGTTGCAAGTAGGACAAGATTTCAATCAAGCACGGGACCAGCGAGCGGCCACTCTTGTTCTTTTACAGCGCGCTAAACGTGTCGGCTCGCGTCAAGCCTTCGTCAGCTGGTCTGCGTTAACACCGATAGCCGAATTTTTTTTAAATCTTGTTCCTCCAAAAATCGAAAATTTTGCATCTCGGTTAAGCTCGGTTAAACGCGACCTCGGTTAATACGAGCCCAGATTATTCCGGTTCTATGGTATGACAAATTCAAGTGTTACTACTACAAGTGTACTACAATACGAATTATTAACAAAGAATAAAGTATATTGCGGAATTGCCACATGGTCACTGTGCATAGAAAACCTAAAGAAAACAAAAAGGATTTTTATTAAACTGCGTTCGAATTGCTCACATCACAATGATAGGTACAATATCATTTTATTAGAAAATTGGCAGTATTTGGTACAGTGTGGGGCCAGTACTTAAAAAGAATAGCCCCACTGCATCTCTCCCCATGCATGTCGTAAAAGACGACTAAGGGATAAGGACAAGATGCCGTGCTAAAGGGCGATAGGCTCGCCACCTCTCACCTTGGCACGGTCCTTCCACCGAGTCATGCAGCAGGTGGGTCTTCGTGCCTTACTTGCTGCTTGATCGATTGAATCTTGTTCGAATACTTTGCGAAATGTGGCGGTCGGTGTTGTGCTGTAATTTACCAGAGTTCTTGCAGCACAACACCGATTACTTTGCTTACCCCGATTGTCGGGATTCAGCGTGTGTGATAATGGCAGTACTTGGAATCACATCCATGCTTGGAATTGTAAAGGGACAAAGATTTCAACAGAAATCCATAACATACGCACGTAATACCTATGTCTACTTATGTACTGCTTGTGGTCCCAGTCCAGTCTCACATATACCTAAATTCATTACTTGTACTTACAGGCTGTGCAAAACTGCCGTTGGAAACCCAGCGTGAGCACAGAGGGCATCTTACAACCGGCAGTTTCCATCAGCGGATTCCATGAGTCAAGGCTAAAAATATACTAAATTCCTGTAGGAAGGAATGCAAAATATCATTATGAAGATATTACAATAGAAAATTCCCAGAAAGGTGAAAAACATGTTTATTGTATAATTTCATCCATAAGTAAGTAACCTACGCTTGGAAATGTCGAAAATTCCGCCAGTTCTAAATTCAATGCGAAGAATAACAGACAAACAAACTTCCCCAAGTCACAATGTTTCGTTAGTACCTTATAAGTATTATATTATAGTAACTTACAATAATTAACCCATACTACTGCTCACACATTAATATTTACAGCATAAACATGAACACTCAAGAATCTGACCACTCTGCCTATTTACATTATCTATATCTGGTGTATAGTGCCATTGTCAATTTTGATACTTAATAGGTATATCAAGTCAAATAAGATAGAATAAGTATAAGTTTATTACAAAGAAATGTAATAAAGTTATGTTAATGCAATTTAACAACAAAGGTGAACGTGGAAAAACTTGTTGATTTTTCAGTAGGTACTCTTGCGTCACAGTGACTCATCCGACCACTTATCATAGGACCAACAAAAACAGTAGTTCTGATGCTAGTGAACTTCTAAATTATTATTATTTACCCAACACATTGGAATCTGATATTGAGGAAAAACACAACGAAAATCTCTTTATCTCGGCATGGCTAAACAAGGTTCAATATAAAATAGACTAAACCAGGGGTTCTCAACCTTTTATAGACACACGACTCCCCCGACATGTGACACTTTTTTTGCGCCTCCAATATGTATGTCTATATGTACCTAGTAATTTCTAAGAACACTTTTCAAGTATTTAAGGGTCAAGTCAAAAAGTGATAAATTAACTGAAGTCTGAAAGTTTTCTGAAAATCGTCGAATGAACTAATTGCAAACGAAGAACAGATGGCGCGCAATACTACCTATTATTATTATTTTTTTATACATTTATTCACACATTTTTTTGAACTTGAAAACTTATTTTGCATACATTAGAATATAAAATATAAAAACATATACAAATTTAATATAAAACTATTTATTATTTATTTATATACACCAGCAGCTTGCAGCTGATGCGTGTAGGTAGTTCACTGTCCACACATTTTAAACTTACTGTGATTTATGCGTGAGTGAGTAATGGTCCTTCCACTGAGTCACCCCACGCAGCAGGTGGGTCTTCGCGCATTACTTGTTGCTTGATAGTTATCGCGTCCGAGTACTTTGCATAACGTGGTGATCGAAGTTGTACTGTAATTTCCCAGAGTCCTTGCAGCACAACGCCGAATACTCTGCTTACCTCATTTTGTCGGGTTACAGAGTGTGGTATAGATGTGATAATTAAAAACAATATGTTTGCATCACAAAGTTTGGGAAACTCTGGACAAAAAAGTGGTTATAAAAACCCTAGAGTCGGATCAAATTGTCGAGGATGCGAAGGAACTAAAACTAACACATGTCTATTTCTGTTACGCTCGTTTACTCGCATATCTTTTGTCTCACGCAAAAAGTGCATGTTGAGAAAGTGGCCAAGTGCGAGTTGTACCTAGGGTTCCGTACCACCACACAATATATTATTATTTGTTGTTTTACTTTTGAGTTTGCACTATAATCACACCAACTTTGACCCTTGAATGAAAAAGCTTTTACTATAGAGGAAAAACATTTAAAAAAAACTAATGGCATGTCAATAGTTTGTGTTTTTCATCCAGTTCAGTGTAGCCGACATGAAATGAAAGGAAGGACTGACATGGCGCCTAGTTCACCCGGTGTTATGGGCTGACATCACGGATGTTGTAGATGACGTAGCCAACCGTGTCAGTTTCAATAAAAAAAAAAAATAAAATAAAAAAAATATTTGTTAGGATATTCGCCATAATAAAACATATTCTGTGAAAATTTCAACAGACCTATTAGGGTTCCAAAGACAACCGTAGTAGGACAGACAGACGGCGTTGGCTTGGTAATGAGATCGCGTACGGAACCCTAACAAGTTACATGTAAAACATTTTTATGTTAAATCTAAAGTACCACCCGGTGTACAACACGGTGCATACATTTTACCTTTGCTATCATCATTTGTTCGGCATCACGAAGCAGAGATCGTTAGGTCCAGTGGTGGTCTAACTAAATTACTCAAAAGTGACGCCATGTCCATTACTTACTTTTTTAACGGGAAAAAAAGAAACTATATGCATAACCTGTAGTCCACGTAATATTTTGGGATGTCATATAATGATGTTAATCTTTGGGCAAGACCCTTTGTCATATTACCATCATCCGGTATTACCAAATTTCAAATGACATAATATATGGATGGCACCAATGCTGTTTTCATGCGATTATCTCCTTGTCCGCAATACATTATCACACGGTCCACCATGGCGTTCATGATTCACAGTCGGAGCAAGTAGATGATATAATTAAATCAGCTATTGCATCATCGAGGTGACACTCAGGGCACAGCATATATATGGCTAAAGCAGTATGGAAACTACGTACAAAACGATCGAAACGACGCACTCACACACACGCACGCCTCAACAAGGCCCCGAAGCGAATGTCGCAAACAATCAGTCGCGGGTGCCGCGTCCGAGTGGTCGTGTTTGTTTTTGTTGCATGCGCCACGGACAGTCCGCGATCTTTTAGAATGCAAAAAAATGTTTACAAACGTTTTTCGACTGTTGTCACTTTATATTAACTTTTGACAAATATTGACAACTTTTCTCAACTTTTCTCATCTTTTGCCAACTTCTGTCACATATTGTCAACTTTTATCGACTGTTGTCAACTCTTGTCAACTTTTCTTATCTTTTGCCAACTTATGTCACCTTTTGTCAACTTTAATCGACTGTTGTCAACTCTTGTCAAGTTTTGTAAACTTTTGAGAACTTTTGTCAACTCTCGGTAACTTATGTCAACTCTTGTCAACTTTTGTCAACTTTTCTCATCTTTTGCCAACTTCTGTCACCTTTTGTCAACTTTTATCGACTGTTGTCAACTCTTGTCAAGTTTTGTAAACTTTTGAGAACATTTGCTAACTCTCGGTAACTTATGTCAACTTTTGTCAACTTTTGTCAACTTTTCTTATCTTTTGCCAACTTCTGCCACCTTTGTCGACTTTTATCGACTGTTGTCAACTCTTGTCAAGTTTGTAAACTTTTGAGAACTTTTGTCAACTGTCAATAACTTATGTCAACTCTTGTCAACTTTTGTCAACTTTTCTCATCTTTTGCCAACTTCTGTCACCTTTTGTCAACTTTTATCGACTGTTGTCAAGTTTTGTAAACTTTTGAGAACTTTTGCCACCTCTCGGTAACTTATGTCAACTCTTGTCAACTTTTGTCAACTTTTCTTATCTTTGCCCACTTCTGTCACCTTTTGTCAACTTTTATCGACTGTTGTCAACTCTTGTCAATGTTTGTCAACCTTGGTCAACTTTTGTCAACTTTCGTGAACATTTGTCAACTTTTGTCATCTTTTGTCAAATTTTATCGACTGTTATCAACTATTGTCAATGTTTATCAACCTTGGTCAACTTTTGTCAACTTTCGTCAACTTTTGTCAACTTTCATCAACTTTTGTCATTTTTTGTCAACTTTTATCGACTGTTGTCAACCCTTGTCAATGTTTGTCAACCTTGGTCAACTTTTGTCAACTTTCGTCAACATTTGTCAACTTTTGTCATCTTTTGTCAACTTTTATCGACTGTTGTCAACCCTTGTCAATGTTTGTTAACCTTTGTCGGCTTTTGTCTACTTTTGTCATCTTTTGTCAACTTTTATCGACCTGTGTCAACTTTTATCGACTGTTGTCAACTCGTGTCAATGTCAACCTAACCTTGGTCAACTTTTGTCAACTTTCGTCAACATTTGTCATCTTTGTCAACTTTTATCGACTGTTGTCAACTCTTGTGGTTGTTCACCACCTTAGTCAACTTTCGTCAACATTTTGTCATCTTTTGTCAACGTTTGTCAACTTTTGTATACTTTTCTCGACTTTTGTGAACTTATAGCCACTTTCGTCATCTTTTGTCAACTTTTGCCAACTTCTCTCAGCTTTTGTCAGCTTTTATCATATTTTAACCACTGTTGTCAACTTTTGTCACTTTTATGAACTTTTGTCAGCTTTCGTTAACAAGGAGTTGACAAAAGTTGACAAGAGTTTACATAAGTTGACTAAAGTTGACAAGAGTTAACGAAAGTCGACAAACTGGACAAAAGATGGGAAAAGTTGACGAAAGTTGACAAACAGCTGACATAAGTTGAAAAACGTTGACAAAATATGAAAAAAGTTGACAATACTTAGTTGACATTAATTAACAATAGTTGACGAAAGTTGACAAACGTTGACAAAAGTTCACGAAAGCTGACAAAAGTTCATAAAAGTGACAGAACTTGGCAAAAGTTGACAATAGTGGTTAAAAGTTGACAGAAGTTAGTAAAAGTTGACAAAAGATGACGAAAGTTGACAAAAGTTGACGGAAGCTGGCCTAAGTTCATAAAAGTGACAGAAGTTGGCAAAAGTTGACAAAAATTTCCGAAAGTTGACAACAGTCGTTTAAATTTTACAAAAGCTGATAGAAGTTGGCAAAAATTGACAAAAGATGACGAAATTGGCTATAAGTTAACAAAAGTCGACAAAAGCCATAAAAGTAGACAAACGTTGACGAAAGTTGACAAAAGTTGACAAAAGTTGACGAAAGTTGACAAAAGTTGGCAAATGTTGACAAAAGTTGACAAGAGTTGACATAAGTTACCGAGAGTTGATAAAAGTTCTCAAAAGTTTACAAAACTTGACAAGAGTTGACAACAGTCGATAAAAGTTGGCAAAAGATGAGAAAAATTGACAAAAGATGACTGAAATTGGCAAAAGATGAGAAAAGTTGACAAACATTTACAATGGTTGACAAGAGCTGACAAAAGTTGTAAACAATTTACAAAAGTTAATAAAAGTTGACAAAAGTCGAGAAAAGTATATCAATTCATATTTATAGCAACCACGTTTTGAACTCATTATTGATGATTGATTATATTGATTATTTGATTATTACATTACAGAACCTAAATAAATGATAATTTAATAATTTTATAATAATAAAATAAATAATAAAATAATAAAATAATAATTTTACAATTTTACAAAAAAATTGATTGACATCCCTAACGCTCCAATGGAGCGTAGGTACTTATTTTAACAAATAGGCCTAGTTTCCATACTGCTTTAGCCATATATATGCTGTGCTCAGGGGGATAACCCCCTGAGTGTCTCACACTCAATATAAAACAGTTTGCTTCCTACTTGCCCATTATCTTATTACATGCTCTTCCGGCGTGACCTACAGAGAGTGGCGTCAAACATTCGGAAACCGCAAAACTTTTTTTATATACGATTTTGAGAAAAAAATTAAAGGTTAAGGCCCACTTGCACCAACACAAATTTAATATATAAACCAGTTTAACTCGTTAAGCTAGCACCCGTTGTATGTGGGAACCGCGTTTAAATCCATAACTCGCTACTTAACTTTAAACTCGTGTTGGTGCAAGTGGGCCTAAGACGTTGTGTTAGTTTAATAATTTATACCATAAATATTAAGTATTTTCTACCCATAAATTTATCTCTTTTTTTCATTTATTTACACGTTTTTTCTTATATCAATTTTACCATATTTACAAACAACTAATTAATTAACCATTATTAATTATTAACCTTATATATTCCCAATTATAATAAAAATCTGCCGAATCATCCTATGCGAAAGATATATCGAAGTGTAGGTCTAATTTAACTATTCAAATAACACATTCTAAATTATGTTAGAGAATATTTTTAAAGTGTGTACTACAGGAAAGGCAAAGGTTTTATCCATACAGCCCATCATTCAGACTCGTTCTAATAAGAAAAATTCATAGAGATCTCAATTTGCATAGATAACGCTGCGCTAGGGACAATTCACAGAAGAACGTCCATGGGCGCCGTTAGACATCTCATGGGTGCATCGGCGCCATATATGTAGAGCTTACAATAAAAATAAAAAAACCGGCCAAGTGGGAGTCGAACTCGCGCACGGAGGGTTCCGTATCGCCATGTCATGTCATGGTTAGCGCCACTAACGCCATCTATGGCGTGTTTATGAAATTCTTCATATTAGTTAAAATTCATGATTAGTTAAAATGCTTCATACTCTATTCAGTAGATGCGGTGGTACCAACCCGGGCGGGTTAAACCCTACCACCTAGTAATATAAGAAGGGAGTCATATCCCTTAGTCGCCTTTTACGACATACACGGGGAGAGATGCAGTGGGGCTATTCTTTTAAAGTACCGACCCCACACAGTATGAAATTCAAGGTTCAAGAGATACAGCCGACGGACAGACGGACGGACGGACAGACAAACAGACAGACAGACGGCATAGGCTTAGTAATAAATAGGCTTCCGTACGGGATATGGAAATCTAAAACAAGAACAGTACACTGACCGTCGGAGGAGAAGTCCTCGTAGCGATCGCTGTCCTCATCGCTGGCGTCGTGCTCCTCCTCGTCCTGCGACAGCTCGCACGCCTCCGGGCTCAGCAGCCCCCCGGACAGCGACGACACCGAGCCCGCCTCCGCGATGGACGACGTCGACAGGAGGTGCTTGCGCGGCTCCCGCCTCTGCCATATCTGCACAGTATGCCATAGTTGATGTCGCTGCTGCAAGATAGTTATGTTTATAATAGATTTTTAAATTTATGTCAAATGTTTCGGGAGGGTGTTTATTTGAGTATGTATGTAACATACTCAAATAAACACTTTACGCAAAAAAAAATTCTATGTTTTTAGCATTACTTTTCGAGAAATTTAACAAAACATGTTTGCTACCTAAACATGAAAAGGATCAGCCTGTGTGTAACAGTAGGTATTTTTTATTTTATTTTGCGTTTGGAAAAACAAACAGGAATTTACGTCTAGAACAACAAGGTAATACAAAATAACATTGACTATGTAAAGACCCAGCAATGTTTTTCTCATTTTAACATAATTAAATTAAATTAAATCAAATGGTAGCTTGCATTGTACGGGGTCAATGACCATACTATGTTCAAACGCAGAACAGCTGTTTGTTGTAAGTAAGCTACAAGGTCACAATGATTTGTTTTTACAGCTACTTATTTCATTTAATTTTTTTGTTAAGAGAAAAAATGTTCCTATAAACATATGTTTTTTTTTTTACGCAAAGAGTTTATTTGAGTGTGTATGTAACCCTCCCGAAATTTTTGACATGACTAACGAAGCATCTATATACAGATTGTTGTAACGGCAAGTACATTAATTTCGACAGCGCAATTCTCATGTTTTACCGAGACAAAAAGTGAATAAAGTTTTTCTCTAAAGTGTCTAGTTTTGGAGATATTAATTTTTGAAATTTTTGTTTTCATCTAGTGTGCAAATCACACTAGATGATCACAATCTTCGTCGGCGCGATGTATCAGCCACCGCACGAGTAGAACGAATCTCGCACCTATTACATCTGCATACGCTTCGTGTTTCAATCATCAGTGCTCGGGTAGCACGGTTTGAGTCTTATTTCCGCCTTAACAAACCCCCTTCAAACCCCATCTTGTCGTAAACAATTGCTAACATGGTGTTTTAGCAGCTTTTTTCAGGGTCAACCTATACAAAGACTAAAAAACAAGCTGCATAAATAATCGTTCTCATCTTTTTCTTATATTTCTCCAGAGTATTTTCAGTATAGGTGTCTTGATTTTCTTAACAATTTCTTCTAAAAAAACCAAATTTATGGTCCTCTTGTCATGTTTTTTTTTTTGGCAAAAGTTACATGTTATAAGAAATAAATCACTAAGCATGTTATAATTCATATATTTTTATTGAAAAGAAAAAAAAATCCGATTGAAAAATGAGTAGGTATTTGGTTTCGAAAATTATTCTAACAATGGCACATAATATAAGCCAAAACGCTCATTGATCAATGTTTTGCATCGGCGGAATAGGGCCTTAAGGTATTGTTGTTACCTGGTCCATGGTGAGGTGTGTGGGCGCTGACGAGGAGAGCTGCTGGGACAGTCCGTGCTGCTTGAGACGCGGCGGCGCCGACGGCAGCACGGCCGACACGGGCACCGACTGGCCCAGCGCGCCCTCGCCCCCGTACCCCTCCATCCGCAGCATCAGCTCCTGCAGGTTCGACGCGTTGCTCGGCTGCACAAGGCTCGACGACGCCGAGCTGTGCTGGCTCGACGGAGAGAACGCGGCCTGACCGCGCCCGTACACGTCGTACGGGCTGGACGGCGCGCTCTCGTTGGTGCACACGTGCAGGTGCGACGGCGTTGCGGGCGACGCGGCCTGCGGGTAGGGTTGCCAACTTTTTTTAAAAGAAATAACATATTTCTGATTTTAGGGATGGCAAATAAAAAGTACTACAGTCTAATAAAAAAAGTATTATGTATTTAAATTTTTAAACATTTATATTTTTAATGCTCTCTGGATATTTCAGCAGTGATCTTAGGTATTTTTAATACACTTTATGATGCAATGCATTCGATTACTGAAGTGCTGTTAGTTTATGTTTTATTTCACACATTGTTTGAACTTTAAGGTTGAATTAAAGTATTTTCGCGTACTTTATTGCTATTCAAAAGTTTAAAGTACGGAGACCTAAAATCGAGCAATGGAGCGAGCCATGCTGGGAAAATCGCTACGTGATATGGTGCGTAACGAGGCAATCCGCCGACCAAAGTAGTCGATATTGGACACCGGGTTGCTAAGCTCAAGTGGCAGTGGGCTGGGCACGTTAGCCGAAGAGACGATGACCGTTGGAGTAACCGTGTCCTACACTGGCGGCTGCGGACAGGAAAACGGAGTGTGGGAAGACCACCCGCCAGGTGGGACGACGACATCAAGTACGCCGGCGGAAATCAGTGGTTCCGTATCACTGAAGGCCGGGAGGACTGGAGGAAAATTGGAGGCGTATGTCCAGCAGCAACACGCTGACTGACTGACTGACTGACTTTATTTTAAAGTACGTCTGGCAACGCTACCTGCGGTGTGAGCGCGGGCTGCAGGCGCACGGCCGGCCCGCGCCCCGCGCTCTGCAGCATCGCGCCGCCGATGTGCAGGCAGAAACTACTCTCCTCCGGCAGCAGCAGGTCGTCGAAGTTGAGGTCGTCGAGCAGCCCGTCCGGGTTCGCGTTCAGCTCGGCGAGCGTCGGACCCTGGATGAGGTCCGCCTTGTCCACTTGGAATATGTCGTCGTCGTCCATCTTGAAGCACTCGCTCTTCGGCAGTGAGTCCGCGTCGTAGACGTACTTTCCGAAGCCCTGCATCGCGTTGTACATCGGCGGCGCCTCCTGCGACAGGTCGAGGTCCACGGTGAAGTCGCGCAGGTCTGCGAGGTCGGCGGCGCGCCGCGGCGGGATCGGCACCGACGCCGTCACGCCGCCCGCGTCCGGAGCCTCCTGCTTCACCTCCACACCGCCCAGTAGGTAGTCGCTCGAGAACATCGAGTCGGACATCGCGCTAAGCGCGAGCTCGTCCCACGCGCTACTTCCGTGCGGTGCGCCACGTGCCTTCTGTTTATTTATTCCATGAATATCAACACGCGATGACGTCAGCACTATTGCAGTTGAAACAGCGGCCAGTCAACGCCTCGCACCGCGCACGGCGGCGGGCCACCTCGCTGGCACCCGACGTCCCTCTCTAGTCCACCTCGCGCTGGTTGCACCACAAGACACAACAATTACATAACCCACGTGCCTCGCTAGACCCCGACCCCAACCAAAGCCTTATCTATCACGGTTCCTCACTTCGATCGCATCAACCGCACGCCTCGCGATCTCCACAGAACGCACTCAAACGGGAACAAAGGATTAGCACTGCAAATCCACCACGGGATGCAAAACACGTGAGGTCACTATACAGCACACAATAATATTATTGAGCGTATCTCATTGCTCTCCACTTGTTATTTATAAACACCGTTGTTTTGTTCTGTCTGTGCTGCTGGCTGTCCGCGTTCGCTCGCAGGAAGAGAACACACACACGCACGGCACGAGTAAACAAATAAATATGCTAAAGGTCATTGAAGTGAGATATTCATATACGGTTCTTACGTGAAAGAAAAGGAAAGATCCTACACGGGCTGCGCAATCTCAAGGTCAGACGCGTTCTCGATGAGTGGTCGGTCGGTCGGTCGTATCGTACCGTACCTACCTATGTACTGAAACGTGGGTGGCGTTCCAAAATGCTTCGTTCGATCTCTGTCGCACAAGGACCAAACAAATTCACGTTGCATCTCTAGAGTGTTCTAGCCACTTGACTTGACACTGAGACACCCACCACCTACTGCGCATGTCATGCACAATGGAATGATGCAGAGCAGAGAGCCTGGTAACCCTAAAGCTAGATTAGAACTACACTAATTTTGTATTATTAAAACTACACCATTATGTCGTGGCGCAGCGCAGACCCGCGGATTTGGATCGGCGCCAGAGCGCCATACCCCCTCCACCGGGCCTCTGGCGCGCCACGCCAGGCCACGGTGATGTAGTTCTGCAACCCGCGCCGCGCCGCACCACGCGCAAACCACGCGCCAATTGCCTTGCGGCCGCCGTGAAGAATGCTGTTGTGGGAATTCTGGGAATGCCAGCCAGGCGCGCCAGCCCGCCGCCGCGCCGCCGCCACGACACGAAGATGTGCACACGCACCGCCACGCTGCGCTGCGCTACGCGACACTGCGCCAGGCCACAATAGTGTAGTTCTAGCTTCACATTTACGGCAGAAGGACCCGGCACCCAAGCCAATACATAATTAATAATAAAAAAAACGGATGGGACTGTGTCATGCTGTGTCGGATCGGAGCACACGGCCGTTGGTTTTAACGTGAAAACTCTTAGCGAGAGAGCGCGATAACAGCAAATATTTTCCAAATGACACTTGTTTTATTTTTACGGACATTGGGGTGTCCACATGTGGCCCATAACCCCCTCTTTCCGATGATAGCCGTGATTTATATTTCTTGCTGGCTTTTGCGCGGGCTGAGGCCGACATATTGAACTTTTATATATTTTTTTACGCTTTTTGCTTATTTTTAACAGCAAATATTGTCCAAATGACTTTTATTTTAATATGAATCGATTGTTCTGAATAAACTCTATAAATAAGCGAAAGAATCGCCGCGCTATCACGTGTGAGTCGTGAGTTACACTGAATATAAACTAGCGAGAGAGCGAGACGTCGTTGGCTTCAGGAATCTGGGTCGTTCCGCCATTTCGTTCAAATTTGCATGTTTTGGCGGAATTATTTTTTTTTTATTTTCTGAAATAGATTTATATATATATGTGTTCCTGTACTTTTTATTATTTTAAATCTTGATAATTAATCCTAGCTACTAATAACTAAATAATTAAAACCTAACTAACAAATGTATAACATTGATAAAATTAACCTAATAAATAAATAAAGAAAAACTAAATACTAACATTCAAAATTACTGTAAGTAAAAAACTTCGTCCAATTCCTCCGACTCCGCCACAGTACCCAATACGCTGGCTGCGTTGCCCCTTTGAATGGCTAGGCCTATTTGCTGAAAAAAGAAAGACTTGGCGCGTCGGTCACCAGACTTATCAATAAGGAGCTCCTAGGACGTTCCTGTACTTATTAGATGTAGTAACATAAGAAAGGCATCTATGTACAACTTTTAGTTTTGGAGAAAATTGATGGAATGTAATGAAGGTGTGGATGGTAATGAAAAACACCTGGATGGTAATTTATGCGTTTGGATGGTAATGAAGCATGCTAGTATGTCTTAATGAAATTTGCTTTAATATATTATTATTATTATGATAATGATAAAGATATCATTAATTAGCTGATCGTAGTAATAATGTTAACGATTATCAAAAGTTCGACACTATTAACATCAAAATTTTAGCTAAGTCATTTATAATTCATAGTGTAAAAAGTTTTAACTAAAATAACAAATGAAATTGTATTACTGATACTTTGAAACTTTACAGAGTGAGCAGGTATTAAGTGAAAGGCGATATATAAGAAATATAAGATTTATTCAGACTTTTATGTAAAGATAACAAGAAAAACCACTGTATTATGTATAATGTAATCACTTACCGACTGATGTTTTCAACATACTACTTGAAGAAAGAAAGAAATATTCCTTTTTTCACTACAGCATTACAACCAGCAACAAAACAAAAACACATTCAACACATAACAAACAATTCAACCGGCAAAAAACTGAAAAACGAAAAATATCTTTTCGGCGGGCAATAAACCCTTTTAGTCTTAATAGCTGCGCAAGTGACTAATTTTGAGACTGTTAGTAAGACTAGGAAGGTGTATTACCCGCCAAAATTGGATTTTTCACTTTTCAGTTTTTCGTCGGTTAAATTTTTTGTTAAAGCTTTAATTTTTTTCAAATAAAAATTATTCACAGCCTATACTGAATCTAGTGAATATTTCACTAGACTCGGCGCTGTATTGAAGTCCAACCCTTCCTACGCAATTAAAATACTAACAGTAACTTAGTGAACACACACACTATGCTCTGAGTGAAAATAACAGAACTATATTCTTACATATCACTGAATTGAACCGGCTACACTTAACTGGTCAAAAACATGAACAATTTTTATAGCATTTCGACCGAACTTCAGTTAGTGCGTTGGTGCCGACCCGGTCGGGTTAAACCCCGTGCTCCAGTATACGTTATGTAGATACTTTACGTGCCAAATGGAATTAAAAGCCTAGTTTTATTGGATTTGTATTATTTATGTACTACTTACTACGTGCACACAATTTTTTTTGTGAACACTGACATGGTTACATCATCTACAACATCCGTGATGTCAGCCCATAACACCTTGGTGAACTAGGTGCCCTGACAGTACTTTTCTTTCATCGTGTCGGCTACACTGAACTTGACGGAAAACACGAAATATTTTGCTTTATTTAAAGCCCGACATATGGCGCCAAGCCATCCATAAGGTGTCCAACGATGACCATGGACATTCGGACGTTTACATAGCCGTTTTGACCAACGTTTCATTCAGTGCGGTGGTACCAACACGGGCGGGATATAACATACCACACAGTTAGGTAGGAGGGAAGGAAAATCAAGTAAACATTTCATTACCATCCGAACGTCTTCATTACCGTCCGGCAAACATTTTGAGGGTAAAGGAGGGTAATGAAATTTTGATGTATTTCTTCAATTGCTCCCTTATTATTGATATTACAAATTTATTATATTAATTAACGAATATTCTGACTAAAATCTGATTCATTAACATGTTAAAAAAAGCCGGAAGGTAATGATGCCTGGACCGTGACAAAGTAGTTGATGAGCACGAAGATCGTGAGTATTTTCTTCCCCAGCGACGCACGTCCTCTCCTGTCTAGATCCAGGGACACAATGAGCGGCGTTCGACGTGAGGAGCGTAGAGCGAAGGCTAAAGTCGGGTCACACTCAGTCTAATTTGTATTACCACTTCTGCGGAAGGTAATGACGTTTTTCCACGGACAAACATGAAATATTAATTCTTTTTATGATATAAGGGGTCTAAAATTAAATGAATCACAAGGAAACATGCGTTATTAGTTACACTATAGGTGGGTTTATTAATATACTCATTTTACTTGGAGAAACTAAAAAAAATTATACTAAATACTGATCCTTCGTTTGGAAGAGGAAAGGAATGAGATTTTTTTTTTTTTTTTTATTTAATTGAACGGACAAATGTCCGATTCGTTAAATACTACTTTTTCCTTTCATCTAAACCTATATATTTCAATGAAATTATTTTAAAAAAACATTCATTTTCACACGCTTTTATTGGGCGGAAATGCAATTTGAACGAAATGGCGGAACGACCCCTGTATATTTCCTGATGAAGCGTGCGATGCAGTAGGCAAAACATCGACTTATGTAGGTCATCCATAACTCACTGTTAATCCATAGTCATAAAATAGATACTTTGTTGTGTACACTTTATGCCAATTAATGCGTGGCAAGGGCGGGCTTAATGCCTTGGGAAATTTCCTCAAGTCAACCCAGTGGACCTACATTTTTACATGGAATCCGAACCATGGAGCAGTGGGCGTATGCACGTAATTTTTTTCAAATCAGAAAAAAACTCATTTGTACCGCCGCCGCCGCGGTGGTTGGATTCGAACCTCGGACCTCTCGCAAGCTTTCCAATTTAAGTATATAGTATGTATAATGCGGAGCGGAAGCAAGTACATAATTTTACTTCTTTGCTTTTTGGCGAAGAGGCGGAATGAGTGCGGGAGGAATATTATGTCATTTGGTCAATTCGCCTTTTGGAAATTTGATGGAACGCACTTTGCGCACTCTTTTTTGACAGACTATACGCTACCCGCCCGTTCTTTTTGTTTATGGTTTCGTCGTTTGACCATAGAGTAAATAATCACTTGAATTTGACATTATTAGTAATCTTTCGGTTGAAGCCACTGCTGCCATTTTAGCGCTTTCGGCGCTAGATCTAGCGCTTTTTTGGTAAGCCCGACTCCGAATCTGAAAATTTAGCGCATCGGATAATCTAGCGCTTTTTTAAACTTTTCTAAGGGTGTACTGCTGGCCCCTCCAGTTCAGAAGATGTTGTTATGATTGAGGCAGTGGCGGTTCCCCAGGTGAAGCAAGTGAAGCACCGCCTCACTTAATTATCTTGAAAGTAAAGAAAAAAAAACATATCAAAATATCAAGAAAGAAAACTTAAAAAAGTCAAGTATATCCGATCCGAAATGATCACAATATTAGCGCGGCGGCGCGGAGGAGGCGGAGGCGGCTGGTGCGACGAAATACGTTAAAGATGTGTTAGTGCATCAACACCACCAACACAGCACGCACACACACACAGACGTGACGTGTGACGTGTCACGTACGGCATGGCATATGGTGACTCACCCCGGTCCGGTGCGGCGACGAATCGCTTATTTTGATATCGCTTCACCAAGCGTAAAGACAACAGGTTGACCTTGGAGACTTTGGATGTAGGGAGCAGCTGAGGCTCTGATAAATGGCGCCGGACGAGACATCTATATGCAATTAAAAGAATGCAGAGCGAGATGGAGCGATTCACGTTTTCTATAAGTCGGTTTGTTTTACCTCCGTGATTAACATGATGGCGAAATTCGCACTAGTTACGGTAAGTTTCATAGCTCAATGGTATATGATTCGCTTTTCAATCTAGTGACGTTGGTTCGAATCTCACTTTTGCGAATTCTTTTTTTTTTGTTTTTATGGTTCCGTATCCGGTACAGGACCCTATTACCACAGCATATATATGGCTATATATATGCTGTGCTATTACTAAGCCTACGCCGTCTGTCTGTCTGTCTGTCTGTCCGTCCGTCCGTCTGTCTTTTTTTTTTATGTAATCCGGTATGGGTGGCTGAGCCGGAGGGGCCAAAGCGCATGCTCCGACCAGCCAATATCACCTCCGAGAAGGTAGGTGCCATACCGGAGACTTCCCTGGATTGCTGGCTATACTAGACTAGAGGAGAACACAGCCGAGGCTGCTATGCGGCAGCAGCAGGTGTAGGTATGCATACACGTAAATTTTTTCGTCAGAAAAAACTCATTGTTACACGCCGACCGGATTCGAACCTCGCACCTCTCGCATTTGAAGCCAATGCCCAAACCACTCGGCCACCCGCCGCTTGTCTGTCCGTCCGTCTGTCCGAGGCCTGTATCTCTTGAACCGTAATTTGGTAGCCCGTTGAAATGTTCACAGAAAATGTGTTATTATGGCCGATATAACAAAAAATAATGAAAATAAGAAAAAGTAAAAAACTCACGGGGGTTCCCATAGATGGCGCGCGCGCATACACTTTTTGGTTTCAAAAAGTGTATGCGCGCGCGCCATCTACCAAATAGATGATGAATCATTTTCTAATCGTTACTAACTAATATGAAGTATTTCATAACACGCCATCTAGATGGCGTGGCGTGTTATGAAATTCATCTAGTGGCGCTAGCCGTGACATGGCGATACGGTACCCTCGGTGCGCGATTCGATAGTAGTTTTTGGTTAAGTATTGTTAGGGCCAAAAAAAATTAGGTTTAGGTTTTTCAATTTATCATAAAGTAATAGCAATGTAGGTGGATTTTTTAGTTGCCTCACTAAGATTTATAGGTCAAAGCCGCCACTGGATTGAGGTAGACTAATTTTAGAATTAGATTTTTTTAGAGTATAAGAACTTAAAATTAAGTTAATTTCTTGGGTCATGTACAATAAAAGTTATGTTTGAAATTTTTGTGATGTTTTTTCCTTATACTGAATGAATCTATAGCCATTAAAAGGGTTAATCAGTATCGAAAACTAAGTCGATTCGTAGAAAAAAAATTACAACATTCGAAAAAAAAAAATTTTTTTCGTACGTAAAGTTTTTTTTTTCTCTCAATTCCAAAATTCGTAGATTCCACAAGTAGTTCGAGCGCCGAATTTAGCGCTTTTTTTACCAATAAATTTAGTAGAATCTAACGCTTTTTTGCAACGTTTTAGCGCTGAATAGGTTTTTTGATCTGGCAGCACTGGTTGAAGCCCCTGCTTCTGCTTTTCTCTTTGTGCTTTTCTTTGTATGAAAAATTGTTTCTTGAAATAGGACGGAGGAATAGTAACAAACATCAGCACGAATTCTCTTGTTCGGATTTATTTTCGCGGACGGTGATTAAACATTGAGCGGGAAGCTAGTACTAGCTGAAAGAAAATTATTTGAATAGATTTGGAAAGATGTCGGCCTACAAGGTGAGTGTTTTGAATATTCTCCCTCAATTCTATGAAAGACCTCATGGAGACCCATTTTCCCCATAGAAGACCAAACCAACCAATCACACCAACCGTATGGTTGCACTGACACCAGTAATGTTCACAACTGGACTTTCCAATCATATTGCCAAAATTCTGTTTATGTTAGGTACCTATATAATATTTTTTTTTATGGAAACTGACGGTTTTCTAAATCACCTACAACATCCGTGATGTCAGCCCATAATACCGGAGGCTATTCGTAGGTATGAGATTTTGGTGGTTAAAAAAAACCAGGGTTATTTAACCTAACCTAACCTAATGTTAGGCGGCGCATGTCGTTTTTGTATAAAACAGGGGAAACAGGAGACTACCCAGTCTTGGTTTTCCTGCGAATAGCCTCAGTATGACATGAGGGCTATTCGTAGGTATACCTGCATGCAGGTATACCTACGAATAGACACTTCCCATAATACGTTGGTGAATTAGGTGCCACGTCAGCGCTTCCCTTCGGTTGTTCCGGCTACACTGAACTGTACGGAAAACACAATCTATTTACATAGCCGTTTCAACCGCCTTTTCATTCAGTGTGGTATGCATTATATAAATCAGAATATGATGGTGCTATATTTACTGTACCAATTTACTACTAAATTGTAATATATGGAAATAAGAATAAGCACTTTTGTTCTGTATTTCCACTGTAATAAAATTTTTTAGAATAATTTTTAACAACAAATTAATGTTAATTGAAAAGAGTTATTACAATGTTAAGGATGCGTTAACTGACTGTAATTTTATCTAGGAGTCTGACTATTGTTGTTCCCATTTTTTTTATTTAAAAAACAGTAATTTTTCCCCATAAATGTAAAAATTCTTCCTCTTCGAAGCATCTTCAGCTCACAATACTTGTTGCAGCCCATCGACTCGAAGAGAGAAGAGTTCCGGCGCTACCTGGAGCGCGCGGGCGTGATGGACGCGCTCACCAAGGTGCTGGTGAGCCTGTACGAGGAGCCCGACAAGCCTGAAGACGCGCTCGACTACGTCAAGCAGCACCTCGGCGGTGAGAACGATGAGCTGGAAGTCGCCAAAACCCGTATCGTCCAGCTGGAGGCAGAGATCGCTCACCTAAAGGGCGAAGCGCCCGCTGAATAATTTATAATTTTATTGTTTGACTAATAATTTGATCTCACTCGAGCAATATTGATCTCAGATTATCGTAGAATGAGAGCGATGGGTTCACCATTGGACGATCTATAAAGAAATCCGGCTTCTTCTTGACGTGCCATTGAAGTTTTAAGATTAAATTTTGTTATATTTTCCTGCATACAAATAGGTTGTTAATAGTAAATATCACCCTATGGTGGATCTGTCCGCTCGCTGCAGCTATAAAATTGTTGTGATTATTCAAGAGATGTATAGGATGTTAATGTGATGCAGAGTGCATCATTTGGTTTATTTTAATGTTGCAGAGGTTTGCAATAAAGTTTATGTTTGACGGTACAACTTAGGGAGTATTTTCATTTTATTGTTCAAACAGAAAAATTTCACGTTACTACAACTTTCGTTTTAAGATCAGACAAGAGGTTAGTCATGTGATAACGCTGAGGTTATTTTTCTCCATACAAAATAGTCTTTACGGGATTCATGTTTTTCCAACTGCAGAATCTTGACCGATTTTTTTATGAATTTTTAGGTTTCCGTATCCCGTACGGAAGCCTATTACTAAGCCTACGCCGTCCGTCCGAGGGCTGTATCTCTTGAACCGTAATAGGTAGCCGGTTGAAACTGTCACAGAATATGTTTTACTATGGCGGATATAACAACAAATAAGAAAAAGTTAAAAATTAAGGGGTGCTCCCATACAACAAACGTCTAAAAAATCGATTAGTCACACTATTGAATAATAGATGGCGCCACAGGCTTTTATACATTGCATTGTGAGATGCTGTCATTTTCCCACCGTAAATTGCAATCGACCTCATTGAGGCTTCTCTCCGATTAAGCGGTTATTGATAGCGGATAGATACGGAAACTTCCGTGCGCGAGTAAAACTCGCAATTGACAGATTTTTTTTCTTGCAATAAGGACAATCTTCTTCAAAGGTCCGAGAAGGTACATGCCATACCGGAGACTTCCCTGGATTGCTGGCTATACTGGACCATAGAACACAAACGAGGCTGCTGTGCGGCCGTCTTACATCCAGTACGGCGGTATCAACCCAGTCGGCTACAATTGGAGCTTACCACCTAGTAAGGGGCAAGGGAAGGGACCTAGAGTTTTACACCGGTTCCGAACGGTGAAGCAGCAGGTGTAGGTACGCACGTAAATTTTTTCATCAGAAAAAAAAAACTCATTGGTACACGCCGACTGGATTCGAACCTCAGACCTCTCGCATTAGAAGCCGATGCCCAAATCACTTGTACTTATTTCATGCTGTCGTGGGGTTATCTCTCCGGCTGCAAACTAGTCCCTCCTGATCGAGGACCTTCATTCAAAATCCCGCCGCCGTCTACATCTACTCCAGCCAGCCTATTTACTCCGTGAAGGCCGCAAGTTACCCATTGTGGCAGTGTGCAGTTATGGGTCATTTTAGGCGTTCTCACTGTGGTAACAGTGTGGGTGACGCTTGACCGTGTGGGGCTGGTACTTAAAAAGAATAGCCCCACTGCATCTCTCCCCGTGCATTCCGTAAAAGGCGACTAAGGGCTGAGGACAAGACAAGAGCCGTACTAAAGGGCGACAGGATAGCCACCTCTCACCTTGGCACGGTCTTTCCACCGAGTCATGCAGCAGGTGGGTCTTCATGCCTTACTTGCCGCTTGATTGTTACCTTGTCTGAATACTTTACTAAATGTGGTGGTCGGTGTTGTGCTGTAACTTACAAGAGTCCTTGCAGCAAAACACCGATTACTCTGCTTACCCTGATTGTCAGGATACAGTGTGTGGTTTGTATGTCTTACTATGGTTTGACCACCACTTTAGTGAGGACATTATTGAGTTTATTATTCATCGTATGGGCATATTCTTACCTTAGTAAAATAATTCTATGTATTACACATTTATAATTTTTTTTTATTGCTTCCGAACTGGGTGGCTCTGCCCGAGGTCAAAGCCTCAGGCGCAGCCAATTTCACCGCCGAGGAGGTGCCAGTCCGGCTTGGAGGTGGACTTATGTTGCTGGGGAAAGGCTATTAACCCCTGATTTGAAGGTCCGTGGATTGTAGGAAGTATTCCCTGGGAGCCCGTTCCACACCTTTGCAGTGCGGCACAATATTATATTATATAATCATGTATGTATGTCTATTCACACCTATTTATATATGGAATTTGTTACTATTCTCTCACATTATCCGTGCGCTTACTTAGATGTCCTTTACCACATCCCAAAGGTTTGCTTGAATATAATGCAGATCTGCATTAAGCCGACCTTTTGTACCTTATTTTATAAGACAATGGTGTACAATAAACTATACAAATACAAGCGATAGGTTAACCCGCCCGGGTTGGTACCACCGCATTGAATGAAAGGTCGGTCGAAATGGCTATGTAAATAGTTTGTGTTTTCCGTCCAGTTCAGTGTGAAGCACTGACATGGCACCAAGTTCACCCCGTGTTATGGGCTGACATCACGGATGTTGTAGGTGATGTACCCAACCGTGTCAGTTTCCATAAAAAAAAAGGGAACATCTAACGCAGATTAGATCCTGCTTGGAGTACTGCTCGTACTTGTGGTATAGCTCAGCTAAATACCAGGTCGCGCCGCTACACGTAATTCAACGCTGTGCCGCGCTACTGGTGAATTACCATGAGTTGTCCCGCGATCTGGAATCGCAACAACTCCGTCGGCTATCTAAGCGTGTTCTATCGACTATTTCATGGGGGTGTGTTCGGAGGAGCTGTTTAACGAGATCATAGTTATACTGGGCAGCTAAAGTACCCCTACACAATCGACCTACTCAGACTAACTGACCGGTTCCGCTGGTCATTTATTCACAAAACCGGGAAAATGTGGAACGCACTCCGTGCCCATATATTTCCACACACAGTATACACCGGGGTTTTTCAAACGTTGCGTGAAAAGGCTACCGTCAGACCGGCATGGCATTCGCAATCCCCGCACATCACGGAATGCCCATGGGCATCGTTAGACAACGTCACAACATGTCAAGCTTTCCATAAAAAAATATATCTTGAAGCGTAAAATGAATATAGCATGAAAGTGGCTGTACCTTGTGGGGCCGGTACTTATAAAAAGAATAGCCCCACTGCATCTCTCCCCGTGCATGTTGTAAAAGGCGACTAAGGGATAAGGACAAGGTGCCGTGTAAAAGGGCGACAGGCTAGCCACCTCTCACCTTGGCGCGGTCCTTCCATCGAGTCATGCAGCAGGTGGGTCTTCGTGCCTTGCTGCTTGATAGTTACCTTGTCCTAATACCACGATGTAGGATGGCCTTTCCTACATCGTGCCTAATACATTGCTAAACGTGGTGCTCGCTCGGTGCAGGTGCGGTGGTTTGCAGCACAACCCGATTACTCTCTCATACATGTATGTATGTATGTAGTGCCTCAAGAATCAGATATATAAAAGGGCGATTGACGAAACAGTATGGTCTTTCAGTTTTTTATATATATTTTTTTAATTAGCATGAGAGACCTACATGGGGGCATTGTAGATCTTTCCCCATTTTTAGGGCTCCGTATCCGTCGTACGGAACCCTATTACTAAGCCTACACCGCCTGTCTGTATGTCCGTCTGTCCGAGGGCTGTATCTCGTGAACCGCAATAGGTAGCCGGTTGAAATTTTCACAGAATACGTGTTATTATGGCCGATATAACAACAAATAAGAAAAAGTAAAAAATTCACAGGGGTCCCATACAAGAAACTAAAAAGTGTACCGCCATGTAACGAAAAGAGTAGCAGCATTTTAACTAATACATAGATGGTGTGAGTGGCGCTGACCATGACATGGCGATACGGAACCCTCGGTGCGCGAGTTCGACTCGCACTTGGCCGGTTTTTATTTTATTTATGAATATCAATCATATAGGCAACGCAACGAAGATATCTCACATGAAGTAAAACACATAATTGATTATTTTATTATATTAGCTTTAATTTAAACTACCCACATTATGTAATCGATAAATAACTCCTTTATACGGCAGCGGTGATGAGCTCGGTGTATCTCTTCACCTTGCTGGCGACACTCATGTCGACGTATTTGTCCGCGATCGACACAATCATGCCTCCGATGAGGGTCGGGTCTACTTTGGCTGTCAGGTGCAGCGATTCGTTTCCTTTCATGAATTTCTGAAATTGTAACATTAGATTTGTGAAAAAAGAAACACGCAACAGGTATAATTCTTCCTCTCGAAACCCAGCCAAAAGCCAGCTCTATTTTGCAGTGTGATAATGATAGATTAAAAGTAGGTCTCTCTCTTTCTCTCTCTCTGACTAACTACCTCCCGCCCTAATCTCAGGGGATGAATTTTCAAAAAGCCTTAGGGCATTTTTTGTCTTACGCGGATGCCTATTCTGTCCGCATGCGGTTGGTCCGCAATCTATTTTTTTAGTACATTTGGGTGTCCAGAGAATCCAAAAAACTAAATATATTCCCTGACTTTTCCCGGTTTTCCGCGCTCTCGCACCACACTATTTCTCAATATATCTTTCATTGTAACTCCACACATACTCCTCAACGAGCACATTTCCACAGCATTGATCCTGCTTTCATGCTTCGTCTGCCATGCCCAACTTTCACTCCCGTACATAAGTGTAGGGGCCAGCACTCCACCATGAACAGCTAATTTGTCCCCCAAAATTGAAATTCACCCATTTTTTCGTTCACGTTCGTTCCATTTTTTTCCTCTTTTGAGGTACACGGAACCCTCAAAACACCTCACTCCGGTCGGAAGTGCACAGGTGCCATGTCAGTGCTTCCCCTCCGTCGTGCCGGCCACCCACTGAACTGGACAGAAAACTTTTAATTGAATCAACTTTAATTAATTTTGTTAGTTACCTTCAAGGCCTCCTCCAGGGCTTGACGTTGGGACTGATCGAGAGGTTTGGCCGTAATGACCTCACAGGTGACCTCGCCGCGGTGGGCGGCCATCATGATCTTGAACGCGTTGATGACACCGTCCAAGATCTTGAGTCGACCGTTCTCGGCCAACAGACACAGAAGATTTCCAGTGCTGGCGCAGAGGTTGATCTGAAATTGAATAGGAACCAGATTATTATTCACAAGTGGCGGGTGGCCGAGCGGTTTGGGCATCGGCTTCTCATGAGAGAGGTCCGAGGTTCGAATCCGGTGGCGGCGTGTACCAATGAGTTTTTTTCTGATGAAAAAATTTACGTGCATACCTACACCTGCTGCTTCACCGTTCGGAACCGGTGTAAAATTGTAGGTCCCTTTTCCCTTGCCCCTTACTAGGTGGTAGGCTCAAATTGTAGCCGACTGGGTTGGTACCACCGTACTGGATGTAAGATGGCCGCATAGCTGCCTCGGTTGTGTTCTCTATAGCCAGCAATCCAGCCAAGTCTTCAGTATGGCAACGACCTTTTCGGAGGTGAAACTAGCTGGTCAGAGCATATGCTTTGGCTCCCCCGACTCAGCCACCGATACCGGATAACATGGTGATGACGCTTGATGTTTTTTTGTGGAACCTGTGCTTGTGTCGCATCTTCGGAAGTTTTGCGTAAGTTTATTTTTACATATTTATAAAATTATTCTTTTTTTCAGTTTGGAAGGAAATGAAAACATTTATTGCCATTAACACAAGTAAACATACTTACATTAGTAAATATAATAAAACAAAATAAAAGGTAGGTAAAAGGTAAAAAATATTTATTCTTATAAACACAAAAATATACGAAGGTGTGGATCTAAGCTTACGATGGCTTCACCGAACATATCCGGGCCCATCGGCAGTAGAGGAGGGTATTAATCGAGGCCGGGACTAGCGAGTGGCCACTCTAAATTTCCCGCGCATGCTTCACGTTTCGGCTCGCTTCAAGCCCTCGTCAGCTAGTCTGCGTTGACTAGGACGCGGGGAAACACCAGTCCTGCTCTCGACCTCCCTCTCTCTACCTATCCATATTCTGTAGGATGCTTCCAGTGACGTTTACGAAGCTCTCTCCATGTATGAGCTTAGCGTCGATCTTGGCAGCCCTAGATTCTTGGAGAGACTGTGGACGAATTCGCTGGTAGTCCTCTTGCTCCGACTTCCACAGCGAAGAGATCAGTCTTGAATCTGTTTCTCACAATCCGTTTCTCACAATCCGTTTCTCACAATCCGGTCTACTAGGTTGCAGTACTTGTTAGGTTTGATGTGAAGGTTTGAGGTTGAATAACGTAATCTATTGTAGTGTTTTAATTACATTTTTACGTGTTCTGCCCCTTAAACTAGCCCATAGGCTGTACTATAAGGGGCAGTGCTTCCATTCTTACATCTAAACTGAAGCGGGTCGCAACATGATTATAATAATTATATAGTAACTTAACATAATGAGACTGAAATGTCGTACGAAGGCTACGTACGACATTTCAGATTTTCCATTGTACAATAAGCATTAACAGAAACAAAACAATTTTATTTCAATTGTGTGTAAATATGGAGGATGGGCGCGTGGATGTGTGCGTGTGTGTGTGTGTGTGTGTATGATCGTGTGTGTGAGGGTGTGTATGTGTGAGTGTGTAAGGGTATTCCTGATTTACCCCAAGATATCAAAAAGTCTTTCAGTGTCTTTGTAGTTTTTTCCAGTAGCCACTTCTGGACCTTCTTTCCCCTTTCTCTGCAAGTCAGATTATAAATAATTGTCTGTTTATTAATTTTATTAAAAAGATAGGGTCCTAGAAACCGTTGCGTCCTCTGTCCGAACCGAGTTCTTGTTCTAGGCACTGGCACAGTCTCTGTGACTCGTGTACATCTCCGTGTTGTGTCTTGTTTGTCAGGTACTGTTTGCCTTATTAGCGTATATACATAGGCTGTTCCGAAAATTGTTAGTGAAATGAAAAATAGTTAGAATATGAAAAAAAATTATTTACAGCTTTTCAAAATATTTCCCTCCAATCCCTATGCACTTATGCATTCGGGTGAACCAGGTTTCAAAACATTTAAAAAACGTATCTTGCGGGAGGTCGAAAAATAACCGCCGAAATTCTTCGACGGCCTCGTCTGCAGTGTTGAATTTTCGCCTGCGAAGCATTTTTTTTACCGTGGGAAATAAAAAAAATCGCATGGAGCTAAATCTGGGCTGTACGGAGGATGGGATAACCTTTGTACCCCGAAGTTGTCAAATAGTCCATGTTTCTACCGGTGTGTGAGCGGGCGCGTTATCTTGGTGAAAAAGAATGCCACGGACGCCGCTTCTTGGGCGCTCGCTATTCAACTCCCTGAAAGCTTGAGGGAGACAAACTTCGCAATACCAATCTTCAGTTCAGCCTGAATCTCCCGATGTGTAATGTGTCTATTCTCCCGCAATAGCCACTCTACCATGATGACGTTTTCATGAGTGACTGCAGTTGATGGTCAGCCGGGTCTGGGGTCATAGTTTAGGTTCTCTCGACCACCTTTAAATTCACGAAACCAATAAGTAACTGTTGTTAACGCAAGAGCAGACTCCCCAAAAGCAGCTTGCAAATTTTCGTGAGATTCCTTGAATGTTAACCCTAGTTTATAAGCATAGAAAATCATAACACGAAAAGCTTCTCGCGAGACGCCCATTGTTGCAAATAAAATATGAGTGACGGATAACCGTTAAAAATTAAAAAAAAAAGAACTACACATAGGTGGCCAATAATTTTCATCAAGGAGATTTGTATTTAAATTAGCCGTCCAATCAAAATAGTTTCAGGAAAAAAAAAATTATATTTATTCTGTGGCTAACAATTTTCGGAACAGCCCACGTATATAAAGTTGACGCACCGAAAGCAGACCTGTTTCACTGTGAAGATCGTGTGTGGGGTATCGGTACGGCTTTTTGTGTGCGACTCTAAGGAGAGCTCTTTGAGCTCTTTCAACCTGCAGCAAATGCTCCTTAGCCGCTCCACCCCACGAGAGTACACAGTATGTAAGTAAGGACTGTGCCAGTGCTGTGTAGACAGTTTTAATGAGTGTTTTACTTGCTACGTTTCGTATACGCTTAAAAATATATATGAGCTTTCTGACTCGCCCGGCAAGAGTTGAGAGGTGTGCATCCCAGCAGAGCCTGACGTCCAGAGTCACTCCTAAATATTTTATTTCATTTGTACGTGAAAGGGCTTGGCAGGTACACCCGCCCCTCAGTGGCGGCTTTGACCAATAAATTTTAGTGAGGCGACTAAAAATCCACCTACATAGCTTAGACCTGAAGTTTGAGTACCAATACGATGGATCTAGCACCAGTGGTTCTCGAGTTATGACCAAAACAAAAGTTCATGTGACAGATGGATAGATCTCACCGAGACCTGAAGTTTGAGTACCAACACGATGGGTCTAGCACCAGTGGTTCTCGAGTTATGACCAAAACAAAAGTTCATGTGACAGATGGATAGATCTCACCGAGACCTGAAGTTTGAGTACCAACACGATGGGTCTAGCACCAGTGGTTCTCGAGTTATGACCAAAACAAACGTTCATGTGACAGATGGATAGATCTCACCGAGACCTGAAGTTTGAGTACCAACACGATGGGTCTAGCACCAGTGGTTCTCGAGTTATGACCAAAACAAACGTTCATGTGACAGATAGATAGATCTCACCGAGACCTGAAGTTTGAGTACCGACACGATGGGTCTAGCACCAGTGGTTCTCGAGTTATGACCAAAACAAAAGTTCACGTGACAGATGGATAGATCTCACCGAGACCTGAAGTTTGAGTACCAACACGTTCGCAGTTCGCGCGCGCCCAGTTGCAGCCGAACTTCGCCGAGCGCGCGCTCCCCTGCCCGCACTACACCCCGCAGCGGACTTCATTCGTTCTCGTACTCGTGTGCCCATACTTTGATATTCCTATGATAGAATTTTGCACATAATTTGAAAAGGTGCCAGGAGAACAGCCGAGAGAGGCCGTGGGAGCTGTGTGCGCGGGAAGAAATATTATGTGACATTATGTTATTTACAGACTCTTACGTATCTACCGATTCTACCCTGGTACTTCAACATCAATCGGACCACAAAATCGTTACCTTTTTGGTAGGGTTGGCCGTGGTGGGGAGCTGTGCGCGGGAAAAAATATTGTATGACATGTTATGTTATTTACTGAGACTCTTATCTACCGATTGTACCCTGGTACTTCATGAGCTTCATGAGCGCTCGCCGCTCGTCTAGGCGAGCGCAGCGATGACGTAATCGTTCTTATGCAGCAGGATTTATTAGCGCCTCAATTGCTAGTACATGCCACGAATTCAAAGCGATATGAGCCGGATGTGTCCGGCGTCTCACCAACTGTGCACAATTTCATGCAATGTTTTTTCCCGCGCGTGCGGCTCCTTGTCATAGCTGTCCCTGGTACTTTTTCAAATTATGCGCTGTGCTGTATGACATGTTATGTTATTTACTGAGACTCTTATCTACCGATTATACCCTGGTACTTCAAGGGAACACAGAGCGCTCGCCGCCCGTCTAGGCGAGCGCAGCGACGACGCGACGTAATCGTTCATGCAGCAGGATTTATCAGCGCCTCAATTGCTAGGTAAATGCAACGAATTCAAGGTCAAACTTTGGTCTCTACGAGGTGAAGCGATATGAGCCGGATGTGTCCGGCGTCTCACCAACTGTGCACAATGTCATGCAATGTTTTTTCCCGCGCGTGCGGCTCCTTGTCATGGCTGTGTCCCTGGTACTTTTTCAAATTATGCGCTGTGCTGTATGGTGCTGTCGGCATTTGCGCCAACACACGCGCGTGGACAAGTACATGTGTATTGTATGCACTAACACATCTTTGGCGCAGAGCTGAAGTATTTCGTTCGTCGCCTCTAAGGACCCCTCTCGCACCACCTCCCCGCGCCGCACCGCCGGCTCGCCTCCGCGCCGCCGTGCGCCGTTCGCTTTTTTGGTCTATAATGTTCTCTGATCAGTTTGGATGGACTTTTTTTAAATTTTCTTTCATGGTATTTTGAAATTTTTTTTTTCTTTACCTTCAAGATAATTAAGTGAGGCGGTGCTTCACTTGCTTCACCTGGATAACCGCCACTGCCGCCCCTCCTCCCACAAGAGTGAACTTTTAGTTCAGTATTCCTAGGGGGGTGACTGGCCTTCGTGATACCAAAGCAAATATATTTGGTTTTTTTTACATTTAATGTCAGTAAATTATTGTCAAGCCATGTTTTTATATTGGAAACTCCCGTTTCGGCTACCTCTAAAACCTCATTCCACGTGTCTCCAACGAAAAGGAGCGCCGTGTCATCAGCATACGTGAAAATGGTGCAACCATGGATTTTCGCATTGCAGATCTCATTGATATAAATAATAAATAGAAGTGGCCCCAGCACACTGCCCTGTGGTACACCAGATGTAATGTTAGTCTGCTCACTGACAATATCACCAATTCTTACACATTGGGTTCTTCCCGTATAAATATATATATATATGTTACGGTTCAAAAGATACAGCCTTTTAAAGGTACCGTGTGGGGCCGGTACTTTAAAAGAATAGCCCCACTGCATCTCTCCCCGTGTATGTCGTAAAAGGCGACTAAGGTATAGTTGTTCTCCCTTAGTTGTTAGTACCTTAGTTGTCAGAAGCTTAGTGATTGTACCTTAGTGGCCAGATGCTTGAGGCTGTCAGCCTTGATAGTCCGCTTGAGGGTGGGGTCGATGATGAACTCCCTCAGCTTTAAGTCCTTCTTCATGGAGGCCTGGAAGCTGGTCAGCTCCTTCTCGACCGCATCCAGCTGCTTGGTTTTGGTGGCAGCCGAGTAGAGGGCGGCAGCGTAGCGGCCATCTAGACCGAACACCTGCACTGGAGGCTTTATCATCTGCGACCCTGCGGACGTGCTCGCAGAGCGCACCTGTAAACACATTTTTTTTTTATGTAACCCAACACGGGTGGCTGTTTCGAGAGACCAATGGTACTGTCGACAGAGCCAACAACCCCTCTCCTCGCGAAACCACGCTCAGTGAGGCGCCATGCCAACAGATTTACGGACTGTTTCGGATTCGGGAAACACACTCGCCGGGAGACAGCTCCACACCCTAGCGGTGCGACAAAGAAAGGATTTTGAGAACCGATGGGTTCTCAAAAGCCCAATGTCAACAACAAAAGGTTGCTCAGTTTCTCTGCGGCGAGTGCTGCGAAGATAGGTCGGATGGCAAGGAATAAGGGAAGCAAGGTCCTCCGAGCAGCGTCCATGATACTACCTATAGAACAAATCGTCTGTGACTGAGAGACTCCAGATCATCCGTCAGTTTCGGGTCTCCCACCAGACGGACGGCTCGGCGCTGTTGAATCCAAGGACGCCAACATATACTGGGGGCTGCCTTCCCAAACATATGGGGGCTGCCTTCCCAACATATGGGGGCTGCCTTCCCAAATGTGGCTACAGTATTCCATCACCGGCCTAATCTGTGATTTGTACAACATGAGTAGTTGTCAGCCTCGATAGCTCAGTGGTGCAGACAATCGACTGTCGCTATTGATTGTTAAGCAACGCTGGGCGCGGTCAGTACTTGGATGGGTGACCGCTCGACCGTTGGAGGCTAACCGTGGTTCGGATTCCAAGTAAAACTGTAGGTCCCTTCCCTTCTTAACCTTACTAGGTGGTAGGATTCAACCCGCCCGGGTTGTTACCACCGCACTGAATGAAACGTCGGTCGAAACGGCTATGTAAATAGTTTGTGTTTTCCGTCCAGTTCAGTGTAGCCGGCACGACCGAAGGGAAGCATTGACATGGCACCTAGCTCACCCGGTGTTATGGGCTGACATCACGGATGTTTTAGGTAATGTAGCCAACAGTGTCAGTTTCAATAAAAAAAAAAAAAAAGTTGTGCCGGTGAGAAGAACCTTAAATTTCGGTATAGGATCAGCAGCACACACGAACGATTATTCTTTCTCTCACTCTGCAGTTAGCGGCGCAGTCAGGAACAAAGGAGAAGAAAACGAGTTGGCCAACTAAAAGCGACGGCCGCTGTAGGCGAAGAAGTCGGCGGTCAGTCCCAACTACACGGAGCTGATACGATTTTTAAGTTGGGACCACGCCCCCCAACTATCGTTGAACAATTGGCACGGGAAGCCAACTCTGGCCGACTCAACTCAATTCGCTGCCGACTTTTTCTTCTCCTTTGTTCCTGAGTGCGCACTACCTGCAGAGTGAGAGAGAGAATAATCGTGGATAATCGTCCGTGTTACCTCAACGACTATGCCCGATTCAATTAATAATCGGGTCGTTGGACAGTTGATCGTCTCCGAATAGCCAAAGAAAATTAAAATGTAGGTACTTACTATTTTCGCCACGAGAAAGTGTGATTATAAATGTCTCCAGACAAGAGCGCATAGGGTCAAGGGTATTTTTATTTTTGGAGTGGAGCATATAATATACCAGGACGAAGCCCGGTGAGATTCATGCATGGCTATGCTATGCATGACGGTCTTTAGGCATGAGGATTTTATCAATGAATTTTGACTGAAAGCACTGTAAGGAATACAGGTTACGTAATGTCGGAGCCGGCAGTGGGTCGACATAATAAAAACTGAAAAAGATAGATACCAACCAGCATTGCATACTTGGTGGAGGCCATTTTCGAGCTGTGGTGAACAAAAGCGCAGGCCGACGAATCGTGAAGATTTAAAACGGTGATTGATAGATGGAACGGGGTGGTGCACCACCCACAGACTATAGACGAAAGTCTTTGACAGACAGTCGACAAGACTGACAAATGACAAATGAGCAGATGTGCTGCCAGTTTTGAATTCAAGCGTTTTGGAAAAGCCTGTTTACACACGTCGAGTGATTTCTTTTATAATTTATCCCTGCGCCTGCCACACCCATCACATACACTTTCTCAGATGTTATGTATGATCTAATTTCTCAGCAGCAAAGAAAGAATACTACTATAAAAAATATAAAAAAATATATAAAAAATACTAAAAACATAACCTAAACATGTACGAAGTTTTGATACGATGCAAACAAGATGGAACTTCCATCCCTCTTCGAACTGTCACTGTCAGTTGTGTTGAATGTCACCTCGGCGTAATTGGCTCAATCACTGTTGCCAACTTAGCTACTTTATAGCTAGATCTAGCAACTTTTGGATGTTTTCAGCTACAAAATAATCATTTTAGCTACAAAATAAATCTAGCTACTTTTCTAGCTACTTTGGTAAATATGTAAGATTTATAGCTTGCAACACTTCCCTCATGGGAGTTTTGAACAGAAAGCATTGTTTATGGAATCGGGGGAATTCTCGTCACCTCTTCGCAATATTAGTTGGTTCGTTTCGTATTAGTAGTAGTATCGTATCGTATCAGTCCGACTGTTTCAGTCATATATATATCACGTGTTTCGTATGGCGCTGGGCGCACTCTTTACTAAAATGTAAACAGACATTTTAGAAGATGAAAACTTTTGTGAAATAGTAAGTTT
Organism: Nematopogon swammerdamellus; assembly: GCA_946902875.1. Lineage (NCBI taxonomy): Eukaryota > Metazoa > Arthropoda > Insecta > Lepidoptera > Adelidae > Nematopogon > Nematopogon swammerdamellus. The sequence goes on from OX336345.1 coordinate 21,140,093, forward strand.
TTTTTAATTTCTCTCCTTACATTTATAAGGTGTAATAAAATAAATCTATAGCCTTTAAGGGTTTAATCTGTATGAGGAAATAAGTCGATTCATAGAAAAACCATGACAAAGGACAGGTATTTTTTTTTATATACATTTAGCTACTTCTAGCTACTTTCAGATTCTCAACTAGCTACTTTTCTATTTCACCAGTTGGCAACAGTGGGCTCAATCCGGCTGATTCTTCGCTTGAATTTGTACTAAAAAGTTTGCGAGATTGACGCTTGTGGAAAAATATTATGGGAGATGCGGGAACCAACTCCAATAGAGAATGTGAAACAAATTCGAATACTTGCCGGATCCTCATTATAGGCGGCGGCATGGCCGGGCTGTCCGCCGCGAACCACTTGCTCAAAAATGGAGTGCGCGATTTTCGCATCCTCGAGGCGCGCAAGAGGCTCGGCGGGCGCATCGTGTCGCTCGGTCTCGCGCGCCACCGCGTGGAGCTCGGCGCCAACTGGATCCACGGTGTGCTCGGCAACCCGATCTTCGAGCTTGCGATGGCTCACTCGCTAGTGGACATCGTCAGCTCGCCTAAGCCACACCGCGTAATCGCCGCGACGGCGGACGGCAAGCAAGTGCCTTTTGGCGTTCTGCACGAGATCTACGAAGCGTACGTGTGTTTCCTGCGCAGGTGCGAGGAGTACTTCCTCTGTCAGTACGCCCCGCCGCCCGATGTGCACAGCGTCGGCGAGCACGTGGACCTCGAGGCGGCGATATACCTCGAGAGGCTGAGCTCGCCGGAGGACAGGAAGCTTCGCCGCCAGATCTTCGACTGCCTGCTCAAGCGGGAGACCTGCATCTCCGGCTGCAGCAGCATGAGCGAGATCGACCTGCTGGAGCTGGGCAGCTACACGGAGCTGCAGGGCGGCAACATAATGCTCCCGGCAGGCTACAGCGCCATACTCGACCCGCTCACCAAGAACATAGACCCCGACCGCATCCTCACCGGCCGGCCCGTCGTCAAAATCTACTGGGACGAGAGACGGGACGCCGACGACGACACCGGCAACGAATCCGACGACTCCGACAAGACTGTCATAGAAGATATATCTAAAACGCCCGGTGCGGCCGCCGCCGCGCCGTCTCCGCAGCCCGGCCCCAGCGCACCGAGTCCCTCCAGCGCCCGCTACAACTACGTCGAAGTTGTCTGCGAAAACGGAGAAAAGTATTACGCCGAGCATGTCATATGCACTCTTCCGCTAGGAGTCCTCAAGAGTACGGCCGATACACTGTTCGTGCCGCGCCTGCCCGACTACAAGACTGAAGCGATCGGCCGGCTACTGTTCGGAACTGTCGACAAAATATATCTCGAGTACGATAGGCCGTTCCTCAATCCCAACATAACTGAGATTATGTTGCTCTGGGAGGGCAGCGGTGCGGAGGAGGAATTAGAAAACAGTTGGTTCAAGAAGATCTATTCGTTCGCGAAGGTCTCGGAGACGCTGCTGCTGGGCTGGGTCTCCGGCCGCGAGGCTGAGTACATGGAAACGTTATCGAGTGAGACTGTCGCCGCCACATGCACCAAAATATTAAGACAATTTTTAAATGACCCTTATATTCCCGAACCTCAAAAATGTATATGGTGAGAGCTTTTTATATGCATTGCGCCTTACTATAGACTGTTTTTTTGGAAGACGGAGTAAAGTGACGTTTGGAGTGTTGCCAGTTTATGGAAAATTTTAAATAGGCATGTAGTTGTATCGATTGATTAATTAATGAAATGCTGTAAACTCTAATATTTACCTAATTGTGGATTTAATTGACAACATATTAAGCAAAATCTTGCTAGAAAAATGTTAAGTTTAAGGCAGCGCCACAGGTAGCGCATAATATGTGTGAAGGTGTGTCGTGTCGTGTAAAAGTCGATACTATTTTCATCGACTATAATCCCTAGTGGTGCAAAGCGTGCAACACTCTAATGTCAGTCAAACGTCACTTTACTCCGTCTTCCAAAAAAACAGACTATAGCTGCTCGATAAGTTATAGATAGATAGATTGCTAGATAGATAAAATGCTTTATTGCTCCAGTAAATATTATATTATATTACTATATATTTCTTTATTTACACATTTACAATATTTACATTAATTTTACATATACATATATTATTATTATGCTCTTTATTTCACATTTTTATACAAATTCATATTAATTTTACACATATTATACTATAAAAAGTAATAAAAATACACAACATTAATACAAATAATTATGAAATAAAAACGGTAATACCGCCGCCGGCGGCGGGAGACAAGCCTCCAAGCAATCAAGAATTAATTATATTATTATTATATTACATATATTAAACAGTAACAAGTACATTAGAAAATTTATATAAAGTGCAAAGGCGGACTTGTTTACACAGTTGTTTACAGAGATTACTTACAGTCAACCTTTGGATGTTTGAGATTCGATAATATAGTGGAATATAAGTAGGTAGTAGCAAAAGAGTTGAGCGTGAGAATTGAAGATAAAATAATAGTAAGATTACTTATTAACAATACAATATAAGTACATGCTAGTTATATACAAGCCATGGTGTTAATCTTGTTGGAATACTTTGCTAAACGCGACGGTCCGTGTTTTTTTTTGTGGATAGCGCGGCATGTGGCATCGTTTCAACTACAAGTAGGTGTCTAAAGATGCCCGTGGACATTCTGTGATGTACGGCGATTGCGAATACCATGCCGGTCTGACTGGAGTCTTTTCACGTCTCTTTTGAAAAACCCCAGGCTGTACTTGGGAGGAATAGATGGGCAGGGAGTGCGCTGCAATTTGAAACTTAAGTCCTTGCAGTGCAACACCAATTACTCTGCTTACCTTGTAAATTTATTTTTTATATATATAATTTTTTTTTCATTCTATTTATTGTTCTCTTTTCTTTATTTTTTTGTTACTGCTCTAACTAAATGAAGCAAGTAGTGTACAAACGTTTATCAACTATGTCGGTAAATTATATCTTGTGTAATGTTTATTTTAACATGTGACATATTTCCGTTATTTGTGCCAATACATACATACATAGCGTTACACCTGTTTCCCGGTGGGGTAGGCAGAGACAACGGATCTCCACGTGCCACGATCCTGACACACCTCTACCGCCTCATCCACTCTCATAATGTTTTTCATGCATGCTCGTCGGTTACGGGTACTACGCACATTACCCTTTTAGAGCACATACCCGATCTGGTCCAGGTACATATCACACACGCTGAATCCCAATAATGGGGGTAAGCAGAGTAATCGGTGTTGTGCTGCAAGAACTCTGGTAAATTACAGCACAACACCGACCACCACATTTCGCAAAGTATTCGAACAAGATTCAATCGATCAAGCGCAGCAAGTAAGGCACGAAGACCCACCTGCTGCATGACTCGGTGGAAGTACAGTGAAAGGTGAAAGGTGGCGAGCCTGTCGCCCTTTAGCACGGCATCTTATCCTTATCCCTTAATCGCCTTTTACGGCATGCACGGGGAGAGATGCAGTGGGGATATTCTTTTTAAGTACCGGCCCCGCACGGTACGTGCCAATAAAATGAATAATTTAATAAATTATATTTTTGTTTTTCAGTACAAGTTGGAAAAGTCAGCCTTATACAAGAGGATCATACACTGCAATAGCTGTGGGCGCCACACAGGGAGACATCGAAAGTATAGCGGAACCAATATTCACCGATGCCAATCATTCTAAGGTATTTATTAACTGTTTAATTATTTAAATTGACCATGTGAAATTTCTGAGACATTATGAGACCTGGTTGCAATAGTAAAAACCTCAGTAGCTCAGTGGTGCGTTCGGTCGACTGTTGTTAAACAACCCTGTGCGCGGTCAGTACTTGGATGGGTGACCGCTCGACCGTTGGAGGCTGACCGTGGTTCGGATTCCACATAAAACTGTGGGTCCCTTCCCTTCTTACCTTACTAGGTGATAGGGTTTATCCCGCCCGGGTCGGTCGAAACGGCTATGTAAATAGTTCGTGTGTTCCGTCCAGTTCAGTGTAGCCGACATGAAATGAAGGGAAGCACTAAATATTCTTAAATCTATGTTACATTTTCTCCAGGCCCACTAAAATGTTTACTTACGCTATTAAAATATTAAATAATTGTTTTTTTTTCTATTTTTGGCTTAGCTTTCAAATTAAATGAAACCTCACCATCATTGCATCAGCCTTTGATAACTTTTTTTATCATGTCTAAACAGTTTGATTGATATGGATAATGAAATATTTCTTCATGAATGAATAAATAATTGTGCAATTCCTCTTACAAGCCAGTTGGCAACATTTTTTTTTTTTTTTTTATAGACTACCGGCACGGGTGGCTGTGCCCAAAGGTTCAAAGAACGATTAACACACAGCCAATTGTTTATTGTATATTGTTTATTGTATAATTTCATCCATAGGTAGGTAACCTACGCTTGGACATGTCGAAAATTCCGCCAGTTCTAAATTCAATGCGAAGAATAACTGACAAACAAACTTCGCAAGTCACAATGTTTTGTTAGTACCTTATATATAAGTATTATAATTCAAGTAATTCACAATAATTTAACGCATACTACCGCTCACAAGAACATTAATATTTACAGCATAAGCATGAACACTCAAGAATCTGACCACTCTGCCTATTTACATTACCTATATCTGGTGTATAGTGCCATCGTAAATTTTGATACTTTATTATATCAAGTCAAATAAAAACAATTAGTTTACGTTTATTACAAAGAAATGTAATAAGTCATATTAAAAATCTAATGATACAAAGTGTATCCAATTGTCAAAGTTGTTAGTGGGAAAAACAGTAGTCAGACTCTTATATAAAATTACGGTCAGTTAACGCATCCTTAACAGTATAATAACTCTTTTCAATTAACATTAGTTTAATCCGTCGTTTAAAATTATTGTCATCTAATTGTTTTATGTTAGAAGACAGTTTATTATAAAATCTAACACTATTACAGATAAAGCTTTTTCACGTTTTGGATAATCTATGTCTTATTAATTGTACATTATTCTTACAGCGTGTGTCATAGTTATGATTGTCGGAGTTAAGAGAGGAATCATGAATATATTTTCTGGCATAGCATATGTTCTGGTAAACATATGCACTTGGTAAAGTCATGATTCCTATCTCTCCGAATGCTGTCCTACAAGTATCTCTAGTTTTCATATTTAAGATGTACCGCAAGGCCCTCTTCTGTAATAAAAATATTCTATTTGAATCTGCTGCATTTCCCCAAAACATAAGGCCATATGACATGATGCTCTCAAAATAGGCATGATATATGATGAATAACCCCACTCCTCGCGAAACCACGCTCAGAGAGGCGCCATGCCAGTTACAAGGCGGACAAAGAGGTTGTTGTCTAATTTATTAACACGCCTTTTGAAGATTCCCAGGTTATAGGTGGTGGGGAACACACCCGCCGAAAGACCGTTCCATATTTTCGCCGTACGACATAGGAACGATTTCGAAAAGCGATGCGTTCTCAGAAGTTGTCTGTCAACAACATATGGATGTTCCGAGCGAGTCCGGCGGGTGTGACGAATACGGATCGGGGCAGGAGGGAGTTATTGAGGGGTATAGCATAATAACTTTATGGGAGCAAGAAAGAACTTTAATTTCCATTAATTTCAGTTTATTTTGATGCATTTTGGCATACATTTACATAACACTTGAAAAGGCCATCATAATTTTTTATCCATCATTTATATTAGTTCGGAGAGCAGATTGATCTGACGATGTCAATGCCTATGTATTTCAAAAGGGGAGTCTCCGGTAGGGCACCTACCTTCTCGGAAGCGATATTGGTAAAAGATATATGAGCGCTTTCTATAGAAAAAGTGTAAAGCTTTAAAAGGCCTGTAAAATAGTCCGCAACGACATATATCTATATGCTATGGTTAATTCACAAATTGATAAAACATGACTAAAAGATATATTTAAAATTAATTTTAATATGTTGATTTAATATATTTTATATATAATAATAAGATATTTAATATATCGTCAGGAAAATGTTATGCTAAGCTCACGTGTCCGAAGTTGTGTTAGCGTTTACAAATACCTACAAGAATTTGATGCAGAGCTATTTGCAGAAATACTTTTTTTATTTTCCCTAGATATCAGTGGAGGGGGAAGGGAGGGAAAAGGGGGAGGACGGAAATGAGCAGAGGTGAGGAAGGGGTGGAAGAGTGAGGGAGGGACTGGATAGATGGTAGGGAGGGAGAGCGGAGTGGAGGGAGGTGGAGGTAAGGAGGGGGAGGGAATAGACGGGAAGAGAGGGATGGAGAGGAGAGAGGACTCAGGGGAGGCGGTGGGATTGTAGGGAGGGAGGAAGGGGATTGAGGGAGAAGAAGGGAGGGGGGAGAAAGAGAAAGTGATCCCTCCCAAGAGAGAGAGAGAATATAAGAGAGAGAAGTGATCGTTTATTATCATATTTGCGTTTAAATCTGATTTTATATTAAATGGAGTCTACAGCGAGCAAAGCCGTGGGCAAAAGCTAGTATACAAATCACAGATTACTTAATAGTTACTTCGTAACAGATAAATCTCTCCATAGAAAAAGTTCCATACCTACGGCTTTAATAGCCTAATGCTTCACGTCGCCAATCGCTGCGTGCGAAAATTTACCTAAACGATCGAGTGTAAAGTGATTATTGCTTTGCAGCTGCGCGCAGTAGCGTGGGCGAGCGTGTAGGTATGCTTCGCGCGGCTGACGAATTTCCACTGAATTAGGCTCGCCGGCGGCCCGCCGGGCGGTAGGTAGTTAGCGCGCGCAAGTACATAGAGTGCGTGAGGCCTGACAATATGTTTGGAACATCTGAACTGATCATGTATTTCTATGGTTTTACAGCCTGTCTTACTGTTTGCTGGCGAGCACACACATAGCAACTTCTACTCGACAGTGCACGGGGCGTATTTATCCGGTCGGACGGCGGCCCAACTCGTACTAGCGGCCGAACAGGCGCGCGAGGTCATAGTCGAATGCGGCGACACTAGCGACCTCAGTTCCTGGATACAAGGCCTTTCGTTAGAATAGTTTTAATTTCTTGCTGAGAACACACAACATGTTATGTTCTGTGGGGCCTGTTTTCTGTAGTTGCACTCAATGAGGCTGTTGTCGAAATATTTTAGTTTTATCTCTTTTTATCTAGGAAGAATGAAACTAACATTTTTGGACATAATATTTGGCCAGCGTTTGTCACTGGCCCAAGCAAGGGTGATATGAGGAATCACCTTATCATGACAGTGTTAGGCACCGGTTGCGCTTTGTAAATAGTAAATCTATAATAATTGACTGTTAAATGTGATTGTGTATGGTTTATGTGACAAATTTTGCAAGTTTTTGACCGTAGAATATTTGTTTATGAATTATTTCTAAGTCTTGGAAGTATTGAAGCTTATGTAATTGGAAAAGCAGAAGTTTGGAGATGAGGCGAATCAGAAAGTATTATAGTCTGTTTTTTTGAAAGACAAAGTAAAGTGACGTTTGGAGTGTTGCCAGTTTCTGGCGAATTTTTAATAGGCATGTAGTTGCTATTGATACTTTTATCGATTGATTAACTAATGAAATGCTGTAAACTCTAATATTTAGCTAATTGTGGATTTAATTGACAAAATATTAAGCTAAATCGTTTTTTTTTTTTTTTGTGGATACTGACACGGTTGGCTACATCACCTACAACATCCGTGATGTCAGCCCATAACACCGGGTGAACTTGGTGCCACGTCAGTGCTTCCCTTCGGTCGTGCCGGCTACACTGAACTGGACGGAAAACACAAACTATTTACATAGCCGTTTCGACCGACCTTTCATTCAGTGCGGTGGTACCAACCCGGGCGGGTTAAAACCTACCACCTAGTAATATAAGAAGGGAGTCATATCCCTTAGTCGCCTTTTACGACATACACGGGGAAAATGTTTTCTATCTAGAAAAATGTTAAGTTTAAGGCAGCGCCACAGGTAGTGCATAATATGTGTGAAGGTGTGTCGTGTTCGTGTCGTGTAAAAGTCGATACCTACTATTTTCATTGACTACAATCAATAGTGGTGCAAAGCGTGCAACACTCTAATGTCAGTCAAACGTCAATTTACTCCGTCTTCCAAAAAAACAGACTATAATTGAATATATATAATATATAGTAAATGATGTAATTGAAAATTCTCTGATTGATACTCGGCACATTAGCTGTATTTCTTAATATACAATATTTTTTCAAGGCTAATACGCTTCAAAATCACTGAATGAGACAGCTTTAGAAGTTACCGCTTGTAGCACCTCTGTGAGGATGAAGAGCCAGTACTAAATATTGAGACATCGAGCATTTTTTTTTATATTCTTTATTTTGGCGCTGTGAAATTTGTTCGGAAGTGTTGTTGTTGTACGATTTTCTTGAATAACGTTTGCAGATGAAGTGGCTTCAACCAGCGCAGTGTGGACTGTCAAACTAACTCAAAATGAATGTTACGACTGGAGTACCTTTTTCTAGTAAAAAAATCCTATAAATGACATCATCGATGTCCTATCTGTTAACTGAATCGGATATTTGTTTGGTAATCCATATGCTCTGCCAGTCTAGTGGTAGGGTTTAGGGTAATAGCACATACATTTTTTGATTTTATGGTTGTGGGTTCGAGCCTCACTTGTGCAAATGGTTTTTTGTTTTGCTTTTTTTTTTAAGTATTTTTTTTTTTTTTTTTGGTGTTAAGTATTAAAACTTAAGACCCCTCATGTGCGAGCGGACCCGATTAGCTGTCAGCCCTTGAGTGCGGCGCCATTTTGGCCAAAATAAATTTTGGTCAAAATCGGGCGCTCTGCGTTTTTGGCGATATTTCTAGACTTTTTTCTTTTAAACGTATATGAAAAGGTTTTATTTTCCAAATGTACATAAAATTTTCTATAATTTCATTGGTAATGTGTTTAATACTATCATTATTAAACTGGTTTAAAAAAATCAAGAATTTTCGGAACGGTTTTTGCCTAGGGGGTTACCAAAATTACGATACTTTACGAATAAATCGTTCCTCAGCGCCGAGAAACTATTGTAAATGAAGATTACTTACCCTTCCATCGTTTTTCACAAAGAAAACACCAAAAAATCCACAAGAAACCACTAAAAACACGAGGCGCACACGTCACCGTCCGCGAACACAGAGAGACCGACTGAAGATCGCTTGTCAATAATTATTTGACAGGACAAGCACATAGAAGTGTGTATTTTTAGGTAGCCTACTCTTTCATCAATTACTAGACATTCGTTAGAAGAGTTAAGAAGGATGTTGCACGTTACAATAAATTATTTGTATGAAGTCGTCCGAGCCGCCCCGCGGGGGCGGGCCGCACATCCGACACAGCAAATGACACCGCCCCCACGGGGCCGTACGCACGTCAGGGGATATGGTTATTTTCACTTGACGTTAGTTTGACAGTTGACACCGATTGTCAGCTGTCACCGCTCGTCAGCTGTCACTTCATCTGCAAACAATACAAGATAATTTGGCAGTGGTGTCTACTAAACACTGCGTTAGGGTAATTTTTATTTACATGAAGTTAATGTTTCTTGACTTATCGAGCAATCCTTCGATATAGTTTCATTGTAATAGTAGAATTTGTATGTGAGCCAATATAAACTTTATACTTAGAGATAGGTATGGTTGAACCAAACATGAATTTTCCTGTGAAATTGCATAGTTGTAACACTTTCTTTGGTCCGATTTAGTCATGAACGGAGAGATTTCGACATGCTAAACCAACTTCAGAGCGACGTATAAGTGTGGTGCGTTCTACATATAATACTCTTAAACCTTAGATTTGATTGGGTGGGTGATTCAGAGTCCCTTTAAACTGCGGTAATACTGATGACAACACTGATCATATGGTTTAAGATATTATAGGATTCCAAATCACTCTCTGAACAAACCCCATGATTTTTTTTTTATTTGAGGTTTACTGAACGTCTTTTAAATGAAATGGACCGCGGTTTTGACTTTTAAGATCATGCTATGCAACACGGCTGCTGTACTAACGTATTTGAACGTAATTGCTTCAAATGTATTTTACTTAGGGTATACATTTTACTTTTTACCTACAATCTGTGTCTCTCTGTACAAACAATTTTATCAAAATAAGGTTACGTATAATATTATTTTATGAAATCTTAATTTTGTTTAGCTATAGCCATTTTTGGCTACAGCTAAATAAAACATAGTAACTATATTGATATTTTAATCACTACAGCACTTTACAAAAAAACATTTTAATTACAAATCCAAAATTTTCCCCCTAAGCTTGTCCCTTCAACAAATATTTTTAATTTATCATTAAATTGAACGAGAACTTTATTACTTAATATTTAAATTAATTTCTCGTACAAAGAAACACGTTGAGTAGAAAAATCGGTACAAAATAAAATGTTATACCCTATGCCCAAATGAAGTGATGTTTGGATTACGTTAGTATGGGAGTGGAATAGGGTGGTGTCGATGTGTGTGTGGCATGCTTTTAAGGATTACAAAACTTTATTTGTGAATATTAATTACCAAAGAAAGGTGTTAATTGACATCAACGCCAAATATGTGACGGATGTGAAATCATTGGCAATTATTTAAAAGAATATGTGTTTTTGTTGGTTAGAATAGTTAGGTTTTTTTACATTACCAATTATAATAAAATATAATGTTATGTCCATGTGTTTATCACAGGACATCTTCCAACTTCTGAATCAATTAATGAACTGTGAGAGAAATTTTAAGATCTCTTTGGCAGGCTGTTCATAATAATATTGTTGAAGATATTGAAGGTGAACCTTCTTGTTGAGCACGTGCCTGTTTCCTAACGGAGTAGATAGAGACATCAGATCCCCACGTGCCACGAAGCGTGCCGTCTATCATCAAATGCAGTAATTTAAACAGAAAACAAATGTTAGTAAAGATGATTTTAAATAAATTTTGGAGAAGTTGTACATTTTAAGTGAGTGCACAATATTCGTTATAGAAATGATAAGTTTTTTTTTTTACAATATAAGGGTTTTCTAACCATCAGATGTTTTGGAAAAATACTATGGGTCAAAAATAACTTCTAAACACTATTAAACTGATCTAAACGACAGTTCACAGCTAGACATATTATATTTTATGCCTCTCAAATTAATTTTCTCCAGTCCACCCGGATTTTAGCGCCCAAAACTATATTGTTAAGACAAAATGAAAGCTTTGTTAAGCAAAAAGATTTGTTAAGTATCCATATTTGTGACGCAAATTGTAATATTAATGTTGTATTCAAATGCAAAATATTCTCATACGTGTGACGGTGAATCTCAACGTATGTTAGTGACAGCATGTTTGGAAGTTAGAGGCCTAGAAATGGCTCTAAGGTATCCATCTGATGCCGTCAATGTTCCTGCTTGACTGGTTATGTTAAATTACATTTATGAAAATAAGTAGCAGTTTAAGTTAAAGTAACTTTACTTCATATTGCAACTCTGTTTTCGTATTTTAACTATGGCAACACTAATTTTGTAGATGCTTCGGGTGTCTAACTAAACAGGCGATGCATCTTCGTCACAAAACTCATTGTAATTTTGGCTGAGACGTACCAGAATCTTGTCACACTCACTTGTCAAAATGTTGAACTAACATTTAAATCAATGTGACAACCTAGTCCTGTCTCGCTCGTTATGGAAGTGAAGAGTGAGACAGAAATACATTGTCACTTTAATTTTGACATTTATAGATTGATGGAAATACTTGATTGCTCCAAAAACATTTTACAGAAACAAGCTTGTAAATTTTACATGAGATTCTTCTTCTTCGTCTTCTTCCTTTTAATTCAAAGGCAGACTTATCAACAGTTGACAATTGAGTGTGACAAGGTATTAATGATATTATACACGGTGTTAACCTAAATATGCGACATTCCCGAAAGGGGGTTATTCTGGGTCACATACTGATACCGAAAAAGGGGGTATTTTTTTTTTGAGCTTTGGTTTTAAAATTTTCAATTTCTATATTTGGTGTAAAAACATGGTATTTCGTAATAGGATTCGCACTGCATTACCAAAAAAATCGAAAGCTGGGTAATATTTCAAATAAATTGAAAAATTCACATTCATATCGACACGATACAACAGCTAGCGGGCGACATGTCAGTCAGCTGGGTACGCACGGTCGCAGGCGCGCGGCGCGCGGCGACGCTCGCTACACCATTCCAAAGAGAAATTGTCGCTGAGGTAAAATTATTAATAAAATATGCAAATTTTTTTAAACTATTTTAGATTTTATTTTTAAGTACCACAGAATAATCAGTATACGAAATGGTTTAATATTCGGTATTAAAATTGAAATGTCGCGAAAAAAGTTAACACCCTGTATATTTAAAAGGGGTTGTCTACACGACATTCTGTGTTTACAAATGGCATGACCTTGAGCACCACAATATTACAAGAGAAAGTGGGAGGACATGTCTGTTATTGAGAGCAAAAAAGAGACAAGTTTATGTTCAGGCGGGAAATTTGCCCAGATTTTAAAGTGCCACTTGCAGAGCACGGACTACACTTCATTTTTAAACGTATAATACCATGGACGTGCCCCACCCATGTCAGTGGTTTTGAAATAAATTTCAATAAATGTATTTGCATAATTGTAATGTTGAGTTTATTCAAAGGGGGTCAAATAATTTGTTTTAAAGTACATAAGTATCCATACATAGGTATGCTTATTTGTTTTGCGCTTGCTTACCAAAGAATTTGGGTAACAATTTAGTTATTTTATGAAATTTAGATCTAGATAATTTTTACTTAGAATGTAAAAACTATGTTATCATTTTAAGAGTGAAGTTCTTAGACCGGACGCCTTAAAACCTGTTTACACACTCCATCTTACTTGCACGCTACGTGTGTCATCTTGTTAATATTTTATACTGCGCCAGCTTATTTCTACTCGTACGAGACGGCGCTTGTAAGTGGAGTACCTGTCAGATGTTAGTGTAGCCAGTGGCTGTTTTAAAATTATGTACAACATTGGTTTTTGTTTTTGCAACTAAATATGTCATTTTGTTTCGAATTACTCATGAAATAAATGTAACTAACGTTGATCAAGATTAAAAGAAATTATTTTATTCAGTTGTAACGGAAAAGCTTTTTCGTTTATTGTTGGATATTAAGCTAATTGTCCTATTTTTAAGTATATAAAAAAAAGTTTATTCAAGTGAGAATTTTTGTATGATTATGTTCTAGTCAGTATTGTATGTTTTTAGTGCTTCAATAAAATGATGTCTCATTGCAGTACGTGTGCACGGTGACAAATTATTGATTTCTGTAGGAGCATCCTCGGCTCAGAGCGGGCCGGCTACTGTGCAGTTTCCAATTTGTTGAGACGTAACGAGCACAGTTCATTGTGATAATGTTTTATTTGTGTCAAATACAATTTGAATAACATCCTGTATTTGTTTTTTTTTTCTCCTTTTAGTTCAGTTGGAGCCTTCGACAGGCTTAAAGGTGAGACCGCACTATCGCGGCACTGCACTGCGAAGGAGCGGAGCGGCACGGCGCATCATAATATTCTTTGTATGAAGTAAACCGCACTCCGCGGCAACAATTTGTGTCAATCAATTTGTATCCCACCATGCCACCTCTGCAGTGGTCTCACCCGTATGGTTTACTCACATATACCAAACCATAATGCCAACACCTGTTATGCTGCCATTACACTTTATATATTGCCAATTTCACCCCTAGGACGTGTCAGTCCAGCTTTAAGGCGGACTAAGTTTCTTGGGAAAAGCCTATTAACCCGCTATTTGAAGATCCGTGGATTGTAGTAGACAAAGATATTCCCCCGAAGTTCATTTCACATCTTAGCAGTCACAAGAACGATTTAGAGAATCATGCAATTGTGCGGAGGAAGAGGAATGAGGGAAGCAAGTTCATCAGAGCAGCGGCCATAGTTCAATGAATCAACAATGTCTGTGCTTTAGTGGTCGATGGTCCTTAGTGAGTACAGAGTCGCCAATGAGGTGAATGGCTCGTCGCTGAATAGAATCCAAGGTTGAAAGAACTTCTTTCCCCCTGAGTACCTTCTTTCAAAGAAGGTATGTACTCAGGGGAACCTAAGATAAATATGTTTTTATCTTAGAGAGAAACTCGAGCGAAAATGACTGCAATATGCCATCACATCACATGTCACAAGATTGTCACATGTGTGAGTGCTATGATTAGTTTTGTTTTTGCCGTTGTAGTGTGGTTGGAATGTGATACGTGAGTTCTGTTATGTAGTCTCATAGTCAATTAACCTGTTGGTTTCTAAAGGGGCCGGCCGGCCCCAATGTTTACTACTGTTGACTTCTAAAGGGGCCGGCTGGCCCCCAAAACCGTACAATTTCGTTTATTGCTGTCAATAATTTTTTTCTTTAGATTCCATGATTCACATAATTTTAATTATTCTATTAAGCATGGTAATTTCATTGGCATTCTGTTTCAAGAGAGTTTTTTTTTTTTTTTTTTTTTTTTTTATTGCTACCGAACTGGGTGGCTCTGTCCGAGGTCGCAACCTCAGGCGCAGCCAATTTCACCCCCGAGGAGGTGCCAGTCCGGCTTGGAGGTGGACTAATGTTGCTGGGGAAAGGCTATTAACCCGCGATTTGAAGATCTGTGGATTGTAGGAGTGGGGGAAGATATTTCCTGGGAGCCCGTTCCACACCTTTGCAGTGCGGCACAAGAACGATTTAGAGAATCGTGCAGTTCGAAGAACTCTTCTGTCGACTACAAACGGGTGTTCCGCGAGAGTATGGCGGGTTTGGCGAAGGCGAACAGGAGGAGGAGGGATAAGGGAAGCAAGTTCGTCAGAGCAGCGGCCATAGTAGTACCGATAAAACAGGCTCAATGACCCAACGATACGTCTGTGCTTTAGAGGTTGAAGGTCCTTTGTGAGTACGGAGTCACCAATGAGGCGAATGGCTCGTCGCTGAATAGAATCCAAGGCTGAAAGAAGGTACTCAGGGGAACCCTCCCAAAGATGACTGCAATATTCCATCACCGGTCTTACTTGTGCTTTGTAGAGTGTAAGCAGTTGGACCGGCGTGAAAAATCGCCGACAGCGGTAAAGGACTCCTAATTTTCGAGACGCTAGTTTCGCCTTGGACTCTATGAACGATCGAAACCCAACGTCCCTGGACACCTCCATACCCAGGACGCCCAGACTACCATCGTTGGGGACTTGGCTGCCCTGAAAAGTGGCTTGGAGAGGAAACGGATCAGCCTTAGTTTATAGATCTAACTTAATTAGTTTACGAAATATCTGGGTTTATGTCAAGGTCGGCGCTTAGAGTCGCGACAGGCGAAAATGGTGTGGATGGAAGCTATGATGGAAGCCAAGGGGGGTAAGTCAAGAGGTTAAATAAAATGTGTATTTTTTACAGCACCAATTTATTTTATATCAAAATATATTAATTAGGTACAACAGACTTAAGAGTTAAGATAGAATAAAATAATTTTACAAACATAGAATATAAGCAATATTTATCTCCAATAAAATTCTGACGAGACAATACTATAAGTAAATGGAAATAAAAAATGCAACAATTGTGTCTTTTGATGTTACGCTTGTTATGTTAGCTGCCCTCACCTCACATAAGAATTAATCTATCCCAAAATATTTTTTTAGTATTTATGAGCTTATTTTGTTGTGTGTTACAACAAAATAAGCGGCAATTCCACAAAAATAACAATAATTTTTCAAATAAAAATATACATTTAATTTCCCATCTCCACAATATCATACATACCTCATACAATTTGTATGTAATACATGTAAAAAAATAATTAAAGCTATATTAATGTCGAGTTAAAAGGTTTGAGTATTCTTTAGTTACTTATTAGTATGTATAACTATGCAATAATAAATTAATGCAAAATAAAATATTAAATCTAACATTTTAGGCTTTCCTTTGTACGTTCACTTTAAACCTGTGTTTAAAACCGCGTGGTCTTCTATCACAGGACTACACAAAATTTCAGGTATTGAATCTTATTTATTAAAACAAAACATCTACGACCCTGCTTTGTAAAGTGATAATAAAATTATGCTTTTGAAATCATACCATTTTACAGCACAATACTGCATTTCAAATAGCAAAAAATACCTAATAAGAAAATTCAGGCTAAACATATTGCCCTGCTTTTGGCTTCGCCGTAGTCATGAAAAAATAATGTTAAAATGCAAAATATTTGTGAGGGGGTTAATACGGTTACAGTGACTTATGTAAAGTTGCACATAATAATAATTATTAAGTAATGTACAAAGTAACGCTTAACTCCACGACACCACACCATAACGGCAGTCGCCGGCTTGCGGTCAAACTGTCGCTGGATTGTCGCACGTGTGATTGCTATAACGAGTTTCTATACTTATTTGCAAACTGTCGCTGGATTGTCGCACGTGTGATTGCTATAACGAGTTTCTATACTTATTTGCAAACTGTCGCTGGATTGTCGCACGTGTGATTGCTATAACGAGTTTCTATACTTATTTGCAAACTGTCGCTGGATTGTCGCACGTGTGATTGCTATAACGAGTTTCTATACTTATTTGCAAACTGTCGCTGGATTGTCGCACGTGTGATTGCTATAACGAGTTTCTATACTTATTTGCAAACTGTCGCTGGATTGTCGCACGTGTGATTGCTATAACGAGTTTCTATACTTATTTGCTTCTCTCCACAGACTGACTTTTATGTCACTGTTGTGTATGGAATGTGGTACGTGTGAGTGAGGCCCACGGGTCAGGCCTAACCAGTGAATGATTATTATAACCAGTGAATGACGTGAGAGACCCTGTAACTGAAGCGTTTTAGTTTAAAAAAAATGGTTAACGTTAATAGAATAAACATTTTTATATACAAGTAAAATACTCGTTACATTACCGCCACCGATAAAATAATGGATGGAATATTTGGAATGTGTACTACATATTGCAGTTTAAAGACTAAGGCCCACTTGCACCAACACAAATTTAATATATAAACCAGTTTAACTCGCTAAACCAGTTTAAGCTAGCACCCGTTGACTGTGCGAACCGCGTTTAAATCCATAACTCGCTACTTAACTTTAAACTCGTGTTGGTGCAAGTGGGCCTAAGGGTTTTAATCTGTAAATTTGACATACTGCAATCAAATAAACTTTTAATGTTCCTTAGGGGCGGTCTGGGGGGCCCGGGGCTTACCCGAAAATTTGGATGTGGAGCCCCCTCCCCCCCCTAACCGTCCTAGATTTTTAAAATAGTACCCCTGCATTCGGGAATAGCCGAATGCAGGGGTAGAAAGAGAGAATAGAGTAGGTACACGTCGCCGCCGGCTGCCAAGGCAACAGTGCGCCAAATCTTCATTGGCATCACTCATTTGAGTTTGCTAGACACTAAGTTTGCTAAACACACATTGTGTTATGATGATATTAATGGACTTTAGCAAGCCGGGAATTCCCGGGTTCGCAGTATGGCCAGACTGACGCTGATGTTCCTGATTGCCCTATTCCGAAAAAAGGATTTTTAAGGCTATCATAACTCAAAAAATTCACCTTACGAGGTGGTAGGGTTTAAACCGTCCGAATTGTTACCACCGCATCGAATGAAAGGCGAATCGAAGCGACTATGTAAATATTCGGTGTTTTCATTCAGTTCCGTGTAGTCGGAACGACCAATGGGAAGCACTGACACGGCACCTAGTTCACCAACGTGTTATGGGCCGACATCACGGGTGTGGCAGTGACATAGGGAACCATGTTAGAATCCTTAGAAAAAAAATATTACCCTAAATGTCTTTTTGTCAACTTTTGATTTCACATTAGAGTATGTATGTATCTATGTACCGTGTGGGGCCGGTACTTAAAAAGAATATCCCCACTGCATCTCTCCCCATGCATGTCATAAAAGGCGACTAAGGGATAAGGACAAGATGCCGTGATAAAGGGCGACAGGCTCGCCACCTCTCACCTTGGCACGGTACTTCCACCGAGTCATGCAGCAGGTGGGTCTTCGTGCCATACTTGCTGCTTGATCGATTTAATCTTGTTCGAATACTTTGCGAAACGTGTTGGTCGGTGTTGTGCTGTAATTGACAAGAGTTCTTGCAGCACAACACCGATTACTCTGCTTACCCCGATTGTCGGGATTCAGCGTGTGTGATATGTATGTATGTATGATTTCACATTTTTTTTAATTTGTCGAAACTGACACTGTTGGCTACATCACCTACAACATCCCTGATGTCAGCCCATAACACCGGGTGAACTATGGAAGCACCATGTCAGTACTTCCCTTCATTTCCTGCACTGAAAACACCTCTCCACGGAAAACACAAACTATTTACATAGCCATTTCAATCTCTCTTTCTCTCTTTGTAAATATTTAAAAGTTGATCACTGACCATGATGGTTCTATGATTTGAAGGCCCACTTGCACCAACAAGAATTTAGCGATTTAAACCAGTTTAACTCGGCTAGGTGGACAGATGACCTAAAAAAGGTAGCCGGGAGTGGATGGATGAGAAGAGCGGAAGATCGCGTGTCGTGGCGTGCCTTGGGAGAGGCCTATGTCCAGCAGTGGACCGATACAGGCTGATGATGATGATGATGATGAACTCGTGAATCTAAATTACGAAAATAAGTTATTTGCAACAACCCTAAACATCATTTTAACCACTCGCGCGTCGCTGGGACGACCGTATGTCCCAGCGATAAAATGGTCACATTGCGTCGCTGGGACAGACGTATGTCCCAGCGCTGCAGTCGACCTTTGCCATACAAATATACACTCTTTTAATATTGGGATAAGGCTCTATTTTACCTCTAAAATAAGGTGAAGATATGCTCTTTCGATCTGATTCAATAGTTCAAATGATGACAGCATCGTCTCTCGTTGAAAAAAATATTTGAACCACGCCCGCCAGTCAGTTCAGTGTCATGGCGGTGAGCGAGTGCCCGTGTTCAAACGATGTTTCCCAAGCGCCGAAGGGAAGATATATTTCGTATTTGGTATTTTTAGAAGCGCAATTGAGCGTAGAGTGCATATTTGATAGTGCAGTGATCATATTATTGAGATCTTGTTTAGAAAATGCCTCAACACGCTGAGTTGACACAATAAAACATCACCTCACCAAGTGCAGCATTCAACCCACGATTTTGAATGAGAAAAAAGGTGAGTACAATCAAATTTACATAACTTTGTAGGAAATTTTATAACGATTGCAACCACTGGCGGCTGGTCCTAAAGTGCGCTCGTGCGCCGCACTACCATACCACGAGAAGTCTTCACTTCACTCAAAATAAATAATACCTTACAACATACTACATTAAAAGCATAAAGATCGTACTCCAAATAAATACGAATGTGAATTCGACCTTATTTTATAGATCACAAGGCACGTTTTTGCGAGTAAACGCGCGCGTCGTGCGGAATATAAATCGCACGCGGGTCTCCCATATTGAATGTATGGGGATCGGCAAAACACCGCTGGCGCGTGAGACAGAAGATACTTCATAGAAACAGTATGGGCCGAAAGGAGTTCTGTGTGCGGCGCACGAGCGCCAAACAAGGACGCTATATCGTGAATACCCGCGCGTGCGACACGTCGCATCGCGAGCGATTCGTTTTGCACAAGTCCGTCTTACAAACTCTTTGCCGTCTACCTAGAGTCAGCGCGCTGTCATGTGATGTCACATACCCGTTAGCGCGCGAATATTTAAAATGGGATATGTTTAGGTTTTGTGCTTTCTGTCTTGTGATACTGTGAATTAAGTGGTGCCGATATTTGCCTAATCGTTGGTTAAAGGCAAGGCTTTACAATCAGGTGATCCCGGGTTCAATTCCTACTTTTCAAATGCTTTTATTTTTATATTTTTTTTAAAGTATTTTTGGACTGTTTTCTTTTTGAAAGCTGCAGTAGTGTTGTGGTCTATGGGGTGTATTCATAAAGATAATAAAAATAAGTTAAAAAACTTGTTTGGATTTTTTTTTCTTGTTTTTTGCAACTCATTGAGTGTCTTGAGAATATTCATACTAGGTACTTACATAATAAAACGCAGGCGTTTAAAAAATTCGGAAGTCCCGATCTTAAAATAACATGACGGGAATGTGTTGGGAAATTTTGTATTTAAGTAGGTAGGTACTTAGCGCACTACCGGTCACTGAAGTCACCAGCCGCCACTGATTGCAACCATGCTAAACTTGCTATAGGTATTCACATAATTTTTCCTAAAAGAAGCGCATTTCCCGTAACCCCGTCCTTATGCGGTCGCAGTCGCGAACACCGCGACACTCACGGAATATGCGCGCGCGCGGCGTGCGACGCGTGAGTGGTTAAAGTGGCATAGACTTAAAGTTAAATTAGGACTGACTCGTTTAACTCGTTAAATTGGATTTAAGAAACATATTCATAGAAACAACGATAGGAGAGCCATTTGTATGGTTTGTATGGTTGTTGCATGGTTTGTATCACAAGGGGGCGCGCTATTCGATGCTGTGTGGTTTGTTTCAAAGAAGTATTGCGGGAGGATGGACAGTGCATGTTGCTATATTGCTCTCTCCTTCTTATACATGGCGAAAGAGAATGTATAGATTGCTCTATGAGTTCTCAAAGAAAGAAAGCCGAGCAAGACGAGATATTATTTAGTGAGTTAGGGATGTAAACTCAATTTTTTTTTTTATGTAACATTTCTCCAGCCAACTATCGTCCCATTAGCCTTACTAGCATTGTTTGCAAAGCTATGGAAAAAATTGTAGCGGAAAAAATTCGAATGTTTCTAGCAGGGGAAAATATAATAATCGAAGAGCAACATGGTTTCGTCCCGAGACGCTCAACCGTGACTAATCTCCTCACATGTGTGGACCAGTGGACCCGCGAGTGGAACGAACGGAACTCTATTGATGTTATCTACTTGGATTACGAGAAAGCATTCGACCGAGTTCCAATAAAACGGTTAATCCATAAATTGGAACACTTTGGGTTCAGAGGAAAGCTACTGTCATGGATTGCAGATTTTCTTACAAACAGGAAATTTCGGGTACGAGTCGGCGAGGAATTGTCTGAAGCCCACGATGTACTCAGTGGCGTACCACAAGGTTCAGTAATCGGCCCTGTAGCGTTTGGTATCTTTCTGACGGACCTCAAAGCGATAATGGAATTACCCTTTGCACTTTTTGCTGACGATACTAAATTCTTCGGAGATCCTGTTATAAGCCATCAATCAATTCAAGGCAACCTCGACCGCATCGTGCAATGGACCAAGGATTGGCTTCTTACACTAAACGCAGCGAAATGCACCGTACTGCATATAGGTCCCAAGAATCCGCGTCACAAATACACGATCGAGGGAATCCTTGTACATCCAGTCAACGCACAGAAAGATCTCGGAGTAACTGTGTCACATGACCTCAAATGGGAACCACATATAGTAGAAGTTGTAAAAAGAGCAAACTCACTTCTTTACATGATCAGAAAAGCTTTCTCCTACATAAATCCAGACTTGTTCATCAAACTCTACAAAACGTATGTCCGTCCTCTCCTTGAATACTCTTACCAAGTGTGGAACCCTTACTTCATCAAGGACATTGAACTTCTGGAGAGAGTGCAGAGGCGAGCAACCAAGATGGTTCCATCCCTGAGGAACAAGTCTTACGAAAGCCGCTTGGACGCACTTGGTATTACTACACTAGAGCAAAGAAGACAAAGAGGGGACCTCATCGAAACATTCAAAATTTTCAATGGTCATTACGATGTAGCCAACCTTAATTCAATGTACACAATGAACACCAACGAGGGACTCCGTGGTCACTCTTTAAAATTAAACCGAAACACTTCCAACTCCAACCCAAGAAAGTACTTTCTAACTAACCGAGTAGTGGACTCTTGGAACAAGCTACCACAAGAAGTGATAAGTGCTATCTCAGTGAATGGTTTTAAAAATCTACTTGACAAACATTTGCTAAATATAAACAAAAATAAAAACAAACACTAATAATATAATAAAAAAAAATTATTAATAAAAAAGTAAAAAAAAAAAAAAAACAATAAAAATATAAATAAGATCTATTATAAAACAGTGCACTCAACACGTGAAGTACACGCATCAGCTGCAAGCTGCTAGTGTATATAAATAAATAATAATATAAAATAATATATATACCGTGTCGGGCCGGTACTTAAAAAGAATAGCCCCACTGCATCTCTCCCCATGCATGTCGTAAAAGGCGACTAAGGGATAAGGACAAGATGCCGCGCTAAAGGGCGACAGGTTCGCCACCTCTCACCTTGGCACGGTACTTCCACCGAGTCATGCATCAGGTGGGTCTTCGTGCCTTACTTGCTGCTTGATCTATTGAATCTTGTTCGAATACTTTGCGAAACGTGGTGTTCGATGTTGTGCTGTAATTTACCAGAGCTCTTGCAGCACAACACCGATTACTCTGCTTGCCCCGATTGTCGGGATTCAGCGTGTGTGATATGTATGTAATATATATAAAATTAATGTAAAATTTTCAATATGTGAAATAAAGGACATAATAATAATAATAATGTCTGTAACATGGCTGTGCCGAGAGACCAATGGTGCAGTCGACAGAGCCAAAATCACCTCAAAACCACGCTCAGTTAGGTGCCATGCCAGCAGATTTGCGGGCTGCTGTGCGCAATTTAGCTAAATGCGTGTTTAGGTATTTATTAAATGTGACTTTGGTGCAAGTGGTTCTAAGTGTGCATTTAAGTAGCTAAAAATTTAATCTAGAAATGCATAAGGTACTTTGTACCACAGAGCAAATTTGTATCAAAGAAATTGAAATCACATGATTCAAAAAAAAAAAAACACCAACTTAATTTAAAACTATTGAACCGGCTGCATGAAACACATCTTAAATTAAATTATCCAGTTCCCCCGCTTAACGAATAACATTTAAGCTGATGGTGGATGTCTTGGAGCCTATAACGTTGAGTATTCTGTCCTCGAAGTCGCGCGGCGCCTCGTGCCAGGCGCACTTGCCGATGAGGGGCACCTCCTCGAGGGGCGCGCGGAAGGCGACGAGCAGCGTGAGGCAGCAGCCGTCGCCGCCGCCCGCGTCGTGCTCCACCGACAGCAGCCCGTGCGGCCGGTGTTGCGGCACGTCAGCCCCGAACATCTCCACCATAAACCGGCGCAGCGTCGAGTGCACGCTCTTGCACGGGTTGATCTCCGCCGTGGGGAAGTGCAGCGCCGTCTTCTCCCCCAGCAGCACGTGCAGCCGGTTGCTGCTCCTCCTCTTGATCACTATCGCCAGCCGCAGCAGGTTGCTGCAGTGCGCCACCGCCGCCGGCAGTACGTCCTCGTGCCAGAGCTCGCTGGGCCGCCGGCGCCGGTGCGCTCGCGCGCGTTCTATCAGATGCAGCACGTCGTCCGAACGCAGCGTTATCTCGCGCAGGTCCGCGATCCACTTCGCCTGCAACGACTCCTTGTCGGCGCGCGCCGGCGTCTTCAGCTCGCCCCCGACCGCGTCGGCGGCGAGCACGAAGCGGAACCACGAGCCGCCGGCGGTCTCCACGGCGAGCAGCGTGGTCGGGCGGCACGTGAGGCCCGTCTCTTCGAGGACCTGAAATGAAATTATTTATTTTTCCGTCACACAACAATTCAAATAATTACATACACAAATAGCATAATAATATAACATGTGACGAAAAGGGAGCCCACTCAGCTGACTTATTATCCGAGATAGCAAAGCTGATTTTCAGGGGCTCCCCTTTCCAAGGACCAGACTAAAAACACAAACAAACAACAATGACATTCAACATATTATACAAAGAAAAAAAAATAAAATAACTAACTAAAATAACTAAATAATGTAACATACAGTTGATAAGTGTGTGCGTGTGAGGGTGAGGGAGGGTGTGTGGGTGAATGTTGGATGTGTGATCGTGTCGTGTGTGCGTTATGTGTCCGAACCTTTGAGGGAGTGGTATCTATTTTACTTTTGCACAGAGAGGAATCTTGTAGTATTTTTTAAGATATATAACCGACCTCGCGCTCGCCCGTCTGCACGACGCTCTCGCCGCGCTCCATGCGTCCGGCGGGGAGGTACCACTTGCCAGCACAACTTTCCTTCGCCTCCTGTATCATCAGCACCTCGTCGTCATCGTTGATCATGACGCACGCGACCACATAGGTGACGTTGACGCCGAGCTCGGGCCGGTAGTCGGACGGCGTGGACGGCGTGATGCCCTGCGACTCCGCGACCGAGTTCTGCTCGGCGATGGTGAAATCGCACAGAGAGTGCTCCTCCCCGGCAAGCCCGAGGCCGCGCAGCAGCCCAGACATGTTAGAATTGATACTTTCTTGCGCCATTAGGTCAATTTTCTGTGCACTGATTAACACATAAATAACCTCTTTCTTTAGTGAGAAAAAGCTAATTGTTCAATAAACTCTACACCACTCAACTAAAATCTTCTCAGAATGCGGGGCAAGTTAAAAATTATGTACATTATACAATCGAAAACAAGTTTTAGATTTCGTAATTTGTTTGAGGTTCTTCGATTTTATGTTTTAAATTTGTGTCAAATCCATAGATTAAAAATATTTATTACTGTCTGTCAGTCCGATACGACACCTGAAAGCCTTTATATCGTGCTATACCTTCAATCCTGCAAACCTACCTCTCTTTACCACATACCTCGAATTTTACATTGACTGACTTCATCATCATCATCATCAGCCTGTATCGGTCCAATGCTGGACATAGGCCTCTCCCAAGTCACGCCGCGCCGCCGCGCCGCCACCACGAAGACTCAATTACACTCTTCCAGTGAAATATGATTAGGGTTAGGGAACCTTCCAAGTGGCAACTTTACCGCATCGCGTCAGTCAGTCAAGTCATTCATTCAGTCAGTCGGGCAGTCGCGCGCACCGACCGCACTATCGCACGCACGCACGTCAGTCGTCTCGCCGCGCCATCTTGCGCGCTCGTACGTTTCGCATTTCGTTTGCGTCTGTCTGTGCGTGCGTGCGGTGCACGAAGTACCTATTGAATTCAATTTGGCATCGCCAATTCGCCATTCGCTGGCGTTAGATCGCCGTTTCGAGGATGCCTGCGTGTCGGCGAGGCCGACGTCGGTTTAGTTTGTACTGATAATATTAGTAAACGGCCGCCAACATGATGGACATGTCGGAGGTGAAGGCGTTCAACGCCGAGGTAATGTTTCTCACCGTGTGAAGTTGTCAGTTCTGATCGGAAATGTGGGAAGCCGTGCGCGGGGCACACGCGGGCGGCTCGCGCCCGCGCGGCCGCGCCGGCGGAGTCTTAACGGTGTCGTGTGTTGCAGCTGTCGGGGCTGTATGACAACAAGCCGCCGATCTCGAAGGCGAAGATGAGCGCTATCACGCGGGGAGCGATCAAGGCGATCAAGTTCTACAAGCACGTCGTGCACTCGGTGGAGAAATTCATCGCGAAGTGCAAGCCCGAGTACAAAGTGCCCGGGTTGTACGTGATCGACTCCATCGTGCGGCAGTCGCGCCACC
The DNA here is from genome assembly GCA_946902875.1 of Nematopogon swammerdamellus. Lineage (NCBI taxonomy): Eukaryota > Metazoa > Arthropoda > Insecta > Lepidoptera > Adelidae > Nematopogon > Nematopogon swammerdamellus. The sequence goes on from OX336345.1 coordinate 21,165,659, forward strand.
AGTTCGGGCAGGACAAGGACGTGTTCGCTCCGCGCTTCGCCAAGAACATGCAGCAGACGTGCGCGAACCTGTTCCGCTGCCCGCCCGAGGACAAGGTGCGTGCTCGCACTTGCTAATAGCTCATCCATAACCTATTCGCATTCATAACCTTGCAGATAACCTTAAAATATTTTTCACTGAACACTGCTGACCGCTTGTTGTGTTGGTTCATAGAATATAGATATTTAGCAGTGACTCAAAACGCCTAGCATCCTAATAAATAAACCATTATCTTACCACAAACTAGCACGTCTCGACAGAACAACAGAGATGCCTTTCTATCTACAACTGTATTGTCTCTTTCTAAAGCTCGATGTTCATTACCTAGAACGTTAAAAAAGGTATGGACCCCGAACCCTATCCTCGCCAGCGTAACACAATATAAGTAAAAGCATACTTGTTTCATTGGACGGTCATGCGCTGGCCCGTCAGTCTGTCATCGGCCGCGTTCGCAAAAACCTGTTTAAAATGCCCGCATGCTCTGTGTTTACGTGTAAAAACACTACAGCCAAGTTTAGTGTGCACAATAGTGGAATATCTTATCATCGGTAAGTACACTCCGCTCCCCGCAACTCGGCGACGCTAGTTCTCATACAAGCATTTGACAGTCCGGCGTCCATACCTTTTTTATCGTTCTAGTTCATTACTTACTGCCGTGTGCTGTACTATCCGTGTTGTGCGCCTTCATCATTCTATATTTGCTTATAAATCGAGAAAAACTCAAATCAATTTGTGTGGAGTTTTCACTGGTGCAATCTGGCACATCTCAGGGGATGGTTTTAGGATATATTTTTTTCCGTGAAGCGAGGCCATGGGAACAGTTAGTTCCCGTTATAAAGTACAGTAATACCCTGTTTTATGCGAGAGCATGCCAGGCGCACTCCGCAGGTATGAAGCTGCAAGTACATCGGCGGGCCCGGCTTGGCGGGCCAATTCAGTGAAACTTGCCGCTTCAGAAGAGATAGAGTTACGCAGTAGAAAGAGAAGTGTGTTGTAGGTGCATATATTCTAGTCAAGCAGAGCTGTGCGAACTGAATGGCACTTTATTGCATCGTTGCAAGATTAGCTATTTATTTATGCATCTTTGAAGAGTGATCCTTCTGTACTTTAGTACTATTATGTATTCTGTCGCGAGAGATACTTTCCGGGGAAAGTAGCGAAATTCATATATACATTCCTATTGGTATGATAAATGACAGAATATAATAAATTGAATTTTATTGCTAATTTTTATCCATTGATAATCCAGACGAGTAAAAAACCAAACTATGCCGGATTACCAAGGCATCCGGATTATAGTATGAAATATTTTTATTAATAGTCTATCGCAAACATCTTCAAAATCGCAGTGTAGAGGTTATATCTATTGATCATCTTGCGAAATCGCACTTTTTCATTCAGTGTTAAGAGTTCGATGTTCACTTGGTGCCATTTTTTAGCACACAAGTGTAAATACGATTGCCCTGAGCTGCTCCAAATGTTCACCTTCGAGGCCACATCATGAAACTAAGTCGAACAATCTTTAACAGCAATAGTCGCAAACATTTCATGACAAACAGAGTAGTGGACGCCTGGAACCAACTTACAGAGGAAGTAATAAGCGCATTTCTTACTGGTTCTTCTTCGTGGGTGTAATCGAATTGGATAGAACAAATTGTAACAAATTTGAGTACAGTCATGCTGTCTAATGAATGCTTAATAAACAATATACAATATACTTAGTACCAACCAATTAAAACATAATTCTCAAAAAAGAGTGCTCAAGAACGATATATTATAAATTAAAAAAAAAACAAGATTATGACAAAAACAACAAATTGTTACCGGATTTAGACGTATCAGCCAAGCCTGCCTGTCTAAAATAAATAAATCAATAAAGTCAATAAAATATCGTACAACTGAAACGGTGCGACGAAATAGCAATTCAGAGTCAAATTCATGTGCGCGTAGAATGCGGCCGCGGCCCATAAAGTACTCCTGATATTCGACATAAGCGCGTCTTTATGTCGAATATGTGCGCCTGGTTGTGGCGCAGTACTGGCGATTGGAGAGGGATGCGGCGCACGGAGCGGCCACCGCCCCGTTTTGCCCCCTCTATGGTCGCTGTCTGCATTATCGCGATCACTAGACTACTGGTGGATTAATAAGTAATAAGCGCACTTAGTACCAACCAATTCAAAAATAGACTAGATAAATATCTAACAAATAAAACATAATCTCAAAAAAAGTGCTCAAGAACGATAATAACAAAAAATTATAAAAAAATCTAAGATAATGACGAAAAACAACAAATTTTAACTGGATTTAGACGTATCAGCCTAGGCTGCCTGTCTAAAATAAATAAATAAATTATCGAGGCCCTAGTGTATTAGTGATTTGTTTAGTTCGTGCGCTTTCAAGTGTAAAAAATGGAGGGTAGTGGATTTCACTAATCCTTGCATTTTTGCGTACACAAGGAAGACCGTTCCCTTGTAGACATTGCACGTATTGTGCTCTAAATGGCTGGGAATTTCAAGGTAAACTGTTCGCCAGCGACCAGCTGGTAGGCTGGTATAATAGTTGACTTTTTAGGAACATGTAGATGTATTTTGGATTCGCCGAAATCACTCTTTCATATAAAAAAAATTTATTGAAGATGACAGTTCATGCAAAACCGAGATGCCTTGATAATCCAAACTACCAAAAAAACTACCCCTGTTCGGACTGATAGTATGTTAGATAGAAAAATTCAATAAAACAGCTGTATACTTAAAAAATATATATTGAGTGACCCTCTGAATCATAAAATACACAAAAAACTGTTACTTAGTTATAAAGTGATCTATTTTAGTCTGGCGAGTTCTATTTATTGACTAATAATAAGCCTTGTCCCTCAAATTATGTAGCATCATCTTTTCGGATAATGAGAGGTCATTTTCGTCAGCCCAGTCCAAGCAAGTGTTAAGTTCTGATATGGCTTGCGAGTGGGGTATTTTCTTGACATTTGGAGTAGGAGAATCGTGAATAAATAAAAGATTCGTCATTCCTAGATTCGTCAGCGAGAGGGCGTCACTTGGCTCTGTTCGGATTATAGAGGCATTCGGATTAGCCTGAGTACGGATTATCGAGGCTCTACTGTATTTTGTTTTTTTAAGACGGATGTAGTGTGTTCAGTTCTGACAAATTTTAACCTGTTTAATACGGCGTTACAATAATGCTTCCCCTCCTGAGGCTAGAGTAATAAACTCTTCCATCTTATAGCTAATGAAAATACCTACAAAATGAAGGGAAAAAGTGAGGGCTTACTTGTTTAGAAGTACAGATGTTTTATCTTACGAGCGCGGGTGAGCCACGCTTGTGTGTGTAAATGTGTAAATATACATGCACACTGTCTTTGGCTAACGGTACACACACAGGAGCGCGTGTCTATACGCATTACAACTACAAGTATGGCTCACCCGCGCTCGTGAGATAAAACATCTGTACCACATATTTTCGTTAGATAAAATGTGCGAACATGTTTCGAATAAAGTTTTGGAATCCGATCGGGGCCTCAGGAAGCCGAAGTGTGAAAACGAATTGGGCCCTAAGAAATAAACAGGTTAAATAGTCATGTAGTTGCTATTGATAAGTTTTATCGATTGTTTAACCGCTCAGGTGTCGGCGGGACAAGCTGCGAGAAAAAAGCTGACACAAAGCGAAGCCGTGGGCAAGAGCTGGCTCTAAATGAATGCTTAATGTTTCAGCGTAATATAATCAGGGTGTTGAATCTGTGGCAAAAGAACAACGTGTTTGGTCCGGACGTGATCCAACCGCTTCTGGACATGGCGGACCCGAACCACCCCATCCACCAGGAGATACAGCTGCAGCAGCAGCAGAACAGCGCCAACGGTCTGTACCTTACCTGTTGCCAACGTTGGGTAATTTTTTATTTTTTTTTTTTTAATGAAAAGTGACACGGCTGACTACGTTGCCTACTATAACCCTATTTTTAGGTGTCCGTATCCCGTATGGAAGCCTATTACTAAGCCTACGCCGTCTGTCTGTCTGTCGGTCCGTCTGTCTGTCCGTCCGTCCGTCTGTCTGTCCGAGGGCTGTATCTCTAGAACCGTAATAGGTAGCCCGTTGAAATTTTCACAGAATATGTGTTATTATGGCGGATATAACAACAAATAATAAAAAATAGAAAAAGTAAAAAATTATTGGGGGTTCCCACAAGAAACATGTTTTTTTTTGTGGTGCGGAAACCTCGGTGCGCGAGTTCGACTCGCACTTGGCCGGTTTTTTTAACTGTGCACTTCGAGCTGTCAGCACTGACTGCTTCCCTCCGCTTACTTCTTCACCTCTCCGCCGACGCATATCAGTACGGTCTGCACTCCGTACTGATTAGGCGTCGGCGGTGAGGTGAGGCAGTACAATCGGGGGGTGAATTCAGTGCTGAGAACCTAACGGCTTTGACAGCTCGAAGTGCACAGTTAAAAAAATTGGGTTATACGCCCGTCGTGTCAGCCAAACGCACGTACAGCCAAGCGTGAACTGGGTTTGTGGCAGCAGCTTCCCTTAATTCGGACCACCTACACTGAACTGGATGGAAAACATTAACTATTTAAATAGCCGTTTCACCCGACCTTTCATTCAATGCGGTGGTATCAACCCAGGCGGGATTAACCCTACCACCTAGTAAGGTGAGAAGGGAAGGGACCTACAGTTTTACTTGGAACCACGGTCAGCCTCCAATGGTCGGGCGGTCACCCATCCAAGTACTGACCACGCTCAGGGTTGCTTAACAACGGTCGACCGACCGCACCACTGAGCTACCGAGGCTGACAAAAAATGTTTAACACCCGGTATAAAATTCAAGTTCATACTTTTTGTGGCAGTACTTGTAGGACAAAAAATTACCATACATCTTGCACGGGATTAATATTGCTTGTCGCGAACGTTGCAGGGAGTATGCTGAACGTGTCAAATGCAGTGTCGGAGCAGAAGGCGTCCCCCGTCCCGCCCGCGCAGCACCCATCCGCGCCGCCGCCCGTCTCCGAGCCCTCGGGCCAGCGAGAGCAGGTCGGTTAACTCTCTGTCTGCAAACTTCCCTCGGGATCGGAAACGTTCGTGCAAACCACCATCCGTACCACGCGCTTTATCCTGGTTTCTCGGGATAAAGCAGAGAGGTAAGCAGAGTAATCGCTATTGCGCTGCAATGACTCTGGGAAATTGCAGCAACGACCACAACGTTTAGTAAAGTATTCTGACAAGATAACTATATCGAGCAGGAAGTAAGGTGCGAAGACCCACCTGCTGCATGACTCGATGGAAGGACCGCTCCAAAGTGAGAGGTGGCTATCCTGTCGCCCTTTAGCACTCTCGTCCTTATTCCTTGGTCGCTATTTACGACATGCACAAGGAGAGCTGCAGCGGGGCTATTCTGTTTAAGTACTGGTTGGCCCGACACGGTACTTGAAAACCAAGTTAGCCTTAACAAACACGGTAACTTTTTTTAGGAAACCTTATGGGCTACGCCCTTGACGACAGCCCATTGCCCCTTAATCCAGTCCGAACTAGGTGCCATCCTCTTTGGCTGTGTTGACTACCACTGAAGTGCATGGAAAACAAACTATTTTCATAGACGGCTTCAACCGACCTTGATTTAATGCGGTGGTACCGGTCCGACTGGTTACAATAACCCATAGTGAGACGAGGGTATGGATGTTTTACGCGGAATGGTCATCCATCAAAGTGCGGACCGCGCACGCATGTGCTTACGTGCATGCGCACGGCGAACGAACGGCCATGCATTGTACTACCGAGCTACGACACTGTCTCTGTAACGTGTACTTAGCGCAGGGACAGAAAAGGTAGGTAAGTTGCTCACTCGCCGGGCGAAGTAGGTCTCCAGAATCCTCGCAGACGGCCGGATGTGCACCACCGCAGGGACTGCAGAGCCGGCGTGCTCTGCAGCGTCCGAGTCCTCACGAAGTAACTTAAAAACTACTCGCTCTAAAACGTCATTGTCGCAATCTTACTAACTATACACACACTCCTGTTCGTAACTCGTTTCTAACCCATATAAAATCCCTTATTTTCGTTGCTCCCGTACTTGACGTGGCTCACGCTCGCATGGTCGTCCGCTAACTACCCGCCGTACACTTTTTCCCTTCGTCTGCGTCTCTTCTTTCGAAGCTACCCGCACGGCGAGCGGGCAAACCTTACTCGGGGGGGTCGCCGGCAAAAGAAAAACGGCAAGGTTTTACACTATAATAAAACACAATTTACACAATTTCAGAGAGAAGGACGGGCCTGTTTATTTTTCAAAAATTTGTCAAATCGTGGTGCTATTCTTGAAATGCTAAAATCAATTTCAAATCAAATCATTTTCTAATAGAAGTCTATTTCTCTTTTTATTCGTTTTAATGTTGAATTGAAGAGAACGTCAGTTCACGTAGTGGTTGATCTCTGATCAATGAGAGACAGTGGATTCAAATCTCGCGGGTATTAACATTTTTCCTGCCTACCTACCTGTCCTCCCAACCAAATTATTTCCTTTTCACCTACCCGTCGCTGGTGGAAAATTCTACGAGATCTCCATCAAACGGCGTCCGGGAACGACGAGCCGTGCTCTCCCGCGTCGGAAAACGGACAATCAGCGAGCTTCTCCAAACCATTTTGAATACGCCGTGCGTATCTGTGCGCTCCCGCCGAGCCCAACTTCGCGTTTCGCGTGTTTGCGGTCGAGCGCACCCCCCGCGGCTGTTAGTGCGGTCGCGCCGGAGTCTCCGGCGAGTGCTGCAGCCCCAACCCGGTGGGAACGGAAGAAGGAGCCGAGCAGGCACGTTTGCGCGCGCCTCCGCGTCGCATCGGGTGAGCCAGTAATGAATATAGGTACCAAAATAGAGAAAATCATAAACGTAGTATTTTAAATTACTAACTTTTTTCTGTCTATGGCCCAAGGGGGTCGCGAAAATTTTTCAACCTGTAAAGGGGTCGCGTATTCAAAAAGATTGAAGAACACTGGTGTAGCGGAATGATGGTAGGAGCAGGGATGCGCTAAGTACACAATTACAACTTGATGATTGATTTGACCGCAGGGCTCCGGCGGCTCCAAATTCAAGAAGCTTCTAAACGAGGACTTCGAGTACGACAGCGAGGACGACGGCGCGGGTGCGGAGCCGGCGCCGGCGCCCGCGCCGCCGGTCCCGGCCGCCGCCCCGCCGCCCCCCGCGCCTGCACCCGTCATGTTCTCTCAGCAGCAGACAGCGGAGGCTCTCGGCAGGTCTGTATTGCACCGCCCCTCGTTGCGCGCGGAGCTGATTCGGGAGGTTTACTCTTTTCTATGGGTTCAGTGCGGGACCCTATTACTTAACCTACACTGTCTGTCTGTCCGTCTATCCTACCTTTAAACGTTTGAACCGTAATAAGTAGTCAGTATAGGTAGACATTTTCACAAAATATGTGTTAATAGCTTAGCGGGCGAAGCCGCGGGCAATTCGTGTGTAAAAAAAAAGAAGAAAGTAAGCCTGCTACCGTACCTTTATTTCGGCATGCGGAACAATTCGGTTTGTATGAGAGCTACGTCTTAGCGTAACCGGGACTTAATTTCATTTAGCCTATCCTGTGTCACGTATAATCAAGTGTGCTTGTAAGAAGTTTCATCAAATTCGGATGTTCGGTTTAAGAGTTATGGAGATAAATACATACATACAGAAAAGATTTCTAAAAATCATCAATTTAGTTTTAGTATCATACATAGAGTCTACAAATGCAATACATCATAAAACAAAGTAACTGACAATCAGCGAGCTTCTCTTACATGACCATTCCTTACAGATTTATTATGGTAGATATCACAAATAATAAAAAAAAGCCAAGTGCGTGTCGGACTCGCGCACCAAGGTTTCCGTACCATCATGTAATTGGCCAGTTTTTATTATTTGTTCTTTTACTTAGAGTTTGTACGATAAACACTAATTACACCATTAACTTTTAAGTAATATTACCAATTACATAACAGTAATATAATAATTACTTTCAAATAACAAATACTAATTAAGTCAATCAAACAATACAAACTAATATTAAACATTTCATAAAACCTACGAGAGGCCACGAAGTATTGTCAAACAATATCACACATTTAATGAAGTCCGTACTTAAATCAAGTTTATAGAAATAGAGATTTTTTTTTTTATGGAAACTGACTTGGTTGGCTACATCACCTACAACGTCCGTGGGTGACGCCTGTCTCGACAACATTCAGTGCGGTGGTACCAACCCGGGCGGGTTAAACCCTACCACCAAGTAAGATTAGGAGGGAAGGGACCTACAGTTTTACGAGGAATCCGAACCTCGGACAGCCTCCAACGGTCAGCGGTCACCCATCCAAGTACTGACCGCACCCAGCGTTGCTTAACATTCAATAGCGACAGTTGACTGTCTGCACCACTGAGCTGTCGAGGCTGACAAAAAAAGATAAACAAATTAAATTATTCGAGAGTTTGCTTCCATAATGCAATGATAGAAAATTTGAATGCAATATCGGTAGCAGCGAAACCTTTAATAATTGCTGTCACGGCCCTACTATCGCATCTAAAGTATTCATATGTTTTTTTTTTATGGAAACTGACATGGTTGGCTACATCACCTACAACATCTGTGATGTCAGCCCATAACACCGGGTGAACTGGGTGCCACGTCAGTGCTTCCCTTCGGTCATGTCGGCTACACTGAACTGGACGGAAAACACTAACTATTTACATAGCCGTTTCGACCGACCTTTCATTCAGTGCGGTGGTATCATCCCGGGCGGGTTAAACCCTACCTAGTAATATGAGAAGGGAGTCATATCCCTTAGTCGCCTTTTACGACATACACGGGGAGAGATGCATTGGGGCTATTCTTTTAAAGTACCAGCCCCACACGGTACAATGTACGGTTTTGGCCACATCGCGCGTGTATGTGTGAATAAATAAATTGTAAAATGTTGCAGCATCCTGACAAACCCCGAGATCCTGCGTCAGCTGCAGAGTCTGCAGGCCCAGATGCACATGATGACCGGCATGCAGGTGAGAACACATTAGGGGACCGATCGAGCTCCAGCGACTCGCTGAAACCGGACCGACTCGCTCGAACTCGAGCGATTCGCTGGAACTCGAGTGACTCGCTGAAATTAGACCGACTTGCTGGAGCTCAAGCGACTCGCTGAAACCAGACTGACTCGCTGGAACTCGAGCGATTCGCTGGAACTCGAGTGACTCGCTGAAATTAGACCGACTTGCTGGAGCTCAAGCGACTCGCTGAAACCAGACTGACTCGCTGGAACTCGAGCGATTCGCTGGAACTCGAGTGACTCGCTGAAACCAGACCGACACGCTGGAACTCGAGCGACTCGCTGAAATTAGACCGACTTGCTGGAGCTCAAGCGACTCGCTGAAACCAGACTGACGCTGGAACTCGAGCGATTCGCTGGAACCAGACCGACACGCTGGAGCTCGAGCGACTCGCTGAAATTAGCCTGACTTGCTGGAGCTCAAACGACTCGCTGAAACCAGACTGACTCGCTGGAACTCGAGCGATTCGCTGGAACTCGAGTGACTCGCTGAAACCAGACCGACACGCTGGAGCTCGAGCGACTCGCTGAAATTAGACTGACTTGCTGGAGCTCAAGCGACTCGCTGAAACCAGACTGACTCGCTGGAACTCGAGCGATTCGCTGGAACTCGAGTGACTCGCTGAAACCAGACCGACACGCTGGAACTCGAGCGACTCGCTGAAATTAGACCGACTTGCTGGAGCTCAAGCGACTCGCTGAAACCAGACTGACTCGCTGGAACTCGAGCGATTCGCTGGAACTCGAGTGATTCGCTGAAACCAGACCGACACGCTGGAACTCGAGCGACTCGCTGAAATTAGACCGACTTGCTGGAGCTCAAGCGACGCGCTGAAACCAGACTGACTCGCTGGAACTCGAGCGATTCGCTGGAACCAGACCGACACGCTGGAGCTCGAGCAACTCGCTGAAATTAGACTGACTTGCTGGAGCTCAAGCGACTCGCTGGAACTCGAGCAATTCGCTGGAACTCGAGTGACTCGCTGAAACCAGACCGACATGCTGGAGCTCGAGCGACTCGCTGAAATTAGACCGACTTGCTGGAGCTCAAGCGACTCGCTGAAACCAGACTGACTCGCTGGAACTCGAGCAATTCGCTGGAACTCGAGTGACTCGCTGAAACCAGACCGACACGCTGGAGCTCGAGTGACTCGCTGAAATTAGACCGACTTGCTGGAGCTCAAGCGACTCGCTGAAACCAGACTGACTCGCTGGAACTCGAGCGATTCGCTGGAACTCGAGTGACTAGCTGAAACCAGACCGACACGCTGGAGCTCGAGCAACTCGCTGAAATTAGACCGACTTGCTGGAGCTCAAGCGACTCGCTGAAACCAGACTGACTCGCTGAAACCAGACCAACTGGATGGAGCTCGAGCAACTCGCTGTGGCCACTGTTATATGACTATTATTTGTTTGTTAAATTATTGCTATGTTTTCTTTAGTAATAGTTTTTTTTTATTCCGAGTATAATAGTGCAAACTTGCATACGATCGAAGTAGGAGTGGAAGGGAAAATTAATTAATGTAATTATTGTTCAAATATTTTTGATTATATAAATTGTGTTACTTTCAGAACATGATGGTGCCGGACATACAGTTGCCTGTTGGGAATGCACCTCAGATGCTGCCATTCTTGGTCAGTATCAGAAATTTGTATGTACTTAATAAGAATAGTCCCACTGCATCTCTCCCCGTGCATGTCGTAAAAGGCGACTAAGGGATAAGCGGCCTTCAGACACCCCGGCCGACTTGTGGCTTTCATGGAAGACATAGGCTGGCTGGGGTAGCTGGAGACTGCGGGGTTCTGCACGAAGGTCCCCAACCAAGCGGGATTAGTTTGCAGGCCTAGAGCCAACCCCAAACCAAAACAACAACAACAACAAGCTATTGTTTTATATACACGGTGTCCCAAAACTCAACGTCAAGCGGGAACCAGGGAGTAGGCCAGTGTGACTACCCAGGGAAAAATAAGAAAAAAAAATCTGAGTCATTTATTTTTTTAGAAAAAAATTTAACTGAATATTTTTTTGGTAAAACTACAAGCATTCTGGTTTTATTTGGGGTACTGATCAATAGCAGAGTTATTTAGGCTACCAATAAAAAAAAAAATCAATTATATTTGCAAATTTGTAGTCGTAGTACCTAAAAATGTACGAGAAATTTTCAAAGTTTTTCAAAAATTGCTCATATCATAAAAAACAAATGACTGCAATTTTTTTTCTTATCTTTCCCTGGGTAGTCATAAACTGGCTTACTCCCTGGTTCCCGCTTGACGTTGAGTTTTGGGACAACCTGTATATGTATATATTCTTTATTGAACACCAATTAAAAAAATTTGGTACAACAGGCGAGCTTAATGCCGCGAGGCATTCTATTCTAACTCTATATGTCGGTAGACAGAGGCGCTCAGATGTCGCCGGAACGACACCTGAGCGCTTAAGACAGTGAGACAATCGCAGGTCTGGATTGAGACGTTCTCCTTACTTGCAATGGGCCTGGACGTGTTCGGTGAACTTACTCAGTGCCGAGTTCGTCGCCTGTTCTTTTTAGGTTTCCGTATCCCGTACGGAAGCCTATTACTAAGCCTCCGCTGTCTGTCTGTCTGTCTGTCCGTCCGTAAAATTATTAATAATGCACCAACAACAGATTGGAATTTGTCCACAAAGTATATATTACCAATATATAGTTACGAGAAACGAGAAAAATGTACTATAATATATTGCAAATATATAGTTACGAGAAACGAGAAAAATTTACTATATATTGCAAACGAGAAACACGAAAAAATCTCCACAGGTAACTTTCATTTAAAATTCGGATCAAAGGACCAAAGAAATGTGCGAAAATGAGAAATGGACTGTATTAAAAAAATGTGAAATTTGGTAGAAATAATCAAACAGGAAAGGGCTACCTTGCTGTGGAGTCGGAGGTGCTTACTGGCGCCCTGGGACGCCGTTACCTGTTTCCTTCCGCCGGTTAGGGGCCCCGCCGGCGCCGTGGAGATCGCCAGGCTAGACACTTATAGGGCACCAGTGAAGAAAACTTTGCGTATGACAAATTTTTATCTTTAGAAAAATCGAGAAGCACTCATGGTGTTGTAACGAGAAGAGCGAGAATGAAGGTAGCTCACAATGATTGTGCGAAAAAGTGAAAATTACAAATATTTTAAATTAACCTGTGGAGATTATTTTCATTCTACCCACAGGGTACACTGGATAGTTTTAAGGCTACACATACGAAAACTGAACAAAGAAAATGTTAAAAATTAAGGGGAGCTCCCATATAACAAACGTGCGAAAAATCTATTAGTCACGCTACTGAATAATAGATGGCGCCACAGGCTTTTATACATTGCATTGTTGAAAGACAAAAGATAGGCCGATATTATTGATAGCGGATAGATACGGAAAGCTCCGTGCGCGAGTAAAACTCGCACTTGACAGATTTTTCATATATTGTTATTGTGTGCAATAAAAAATTTCCATTATTTTTAAACATTTCAGAGCCAGCCGCCGCCGGAGGCGCCCAACAGTGCCGACACGAACGACGACGGCGGTAACAACGAATCGGACATAGAGTTCGTGGAGGCCGGGCCGCAGGTCATCGAGATAGACGCAAATGACTCCAGGTACGCATGTACTTATTTCCTACCGTATATATGAATGCTTGCTCGAGCGCCACCGTTTCCTAGGCATGGAACTGTACCGAAAGCGCTGATGGTGACAGAAACGCCCGCATTCCCTGGGTATGAAACCTGAGAGGGCACCCGAAAAAGCTCTATCACAATCGGTTTAAACGGAACCCCCGACGACACTTTCTCACCAACAGAATTATAAAATGATTATTGTATTTCCTCGCAAGTACAGCCTGTGGTTTTTCTAAAGGGGCGTGAAAGGCTCCTGCCTGGCAGGCATGGCATTGGCAATTCCCCGTGCATCACATAATGTTTATGGGCATCGTTAAGACACCTACTTGTAGGTGCAACGATGCTACATGTCGCGCTTTCCAGAAAAAAAAGGTGATGTTGCGCCGTTTCGGGCTTCGCGACATGCGCCGGCGCGATGCCTCAGGGGTGCATTTGTTTTTGTTTGTTTTTTTTTTCTGTTCAGTTCAGCTACATGGCAATCTGTTTCAAAAAACAATAAGCCACTTCTTTGTTTGATTTAACCACTCGCGCGTATAATATGGGGATAAGTTCAACTGACAGTATCGTCTCTAGTTGAAAAAATATTTTAAACTCGCGCTTGCGCGAGATCAATAAGCCACTTCTTTGTTTGATTTAACCACTCGCGCGTCGCTGGGACACCCATATGTCCCAGCGATAAAATGTTCACAGTGCGTCGCTGGGACATACGTCTGTCCCGTCGCTGCAGTCGACCTTTGCCATACAAATATACACTCTTTTAATATGGGGATAAGTTCAACTGACATTATCGTCTCTAGTTGAAAAAATATTTTAAACTCGCGCATGCGCGAGATCAATAAGCCACTTCTTTGTTTGATTTAACCACTCGCGCGTCGCTGGGACACCCATATGTCCCAGCGATAAAATGTTCACAGTGCGTCGCTGGGACATACGTCTGTCCCGTCGCTGCAGTCGACCTTTGCCATACAAATATACACTCTTTTAATATGGGGATAAGTTCAACTGACAGTATCGTCTCTAGTTGAACAAAATATTTGAAACTCGCGCATGCGCGGCAGTCAGTGCAGTGAGCGAGTGCGTGCGTGTTCTTACCATGTTTCCGAAGCGCCGAAGGTAAGATATATTTCGTATTTGTTGTTTTTAGAAGCGCAATTGAGTGTAGAGTGCATATTTGATAGTGCAGTGATCATATTATTGAGATCTTGTTTAGAAAATGCCTCAACACGCTGAGTTGACGTAATTCACCAAGTTCAGTAATTCACCCACGATTTTGAATAAGGAAAAAGGTCAGTACAATTCAAATTATACATAACTTTGTAGGAAATTTTGTAACGATTACAACCATGCTAAACTGGCCATAGGTGTTCATATAATTTTTCCTAAAAGAAGCGTATTTCCCGTAACCCCGTCCTTATGCGGTCGCAGTCGCGAACACCGCGACACTAACGGAATATGCGCGTGCGCGGCGTGCGACGCGTGAGTGGTTAAGTAAATCTGTATATGTTGTCTTTTTTTGGGAGTTCCTAATGTTGAAAGGTTCAATCGGAATACTCCCATTAACTTGTGGAAAATCTGTTGCTCAATCTCGAGATATCGTTCGGTTTCAGTCGCACATGTTAAAGGCCATCCTCTACGCCCAACTCCAGTGCAAGCTCGTTCACGTGTTGTGATAGTCTCCTTTGGTATTGTACGCTGTACTGGGCTTGATGTCAATATAACTATTACATTGCAGCCGTAGTCCATCGCCGAGCCGGTCGCGCCGGCGTCGCTCGAGTTCGCGTTCGCGCCACGGCTCGCGCCGCCGCTCGCGCTCCCACTCGCACTCGCACAAGGAGCGCCGGAGAGACAAGGACAGGGAGAGGGAGAGGGAGAAGACGAAGGAGAAAGACAAGGAGAGGGAGAAGGAGAAGGATCTTCAAACGCAGAAGGAGAGGGAAGAAAAAGAAGAGAGGAAAAAGAAGGGACTGCCGCCGTTCAAGAAGGAGAATTTGAGCGGTGAGTGTGCCCGTGCTACAATTGTGTGCCTATGTGAGCGCTTAACTCTTTTGTTCAATAAATGCTAGACTATGAACGCCGACTCGGAGCACTCGGACTTAGCAGCCTAGAGGGGCATCGTCAACGAGGAGATCTTATTGAAACATACAAAATCCTCAATGACTACTATGACTTACCAAATCTCAAAGAAATGTTCACAAAAAATACCAATGCGAATAAAAATACAAATACGAGAACGATAATAACGAACGATCTGCAAATACTATTTTCTCGTTTAAATTCTATAAACTCGCACGTTGGTTATTTAATCCTTAAAAATTGTTTTGTCGTTCCAAAATTAACATATTTGATGAGAACCACACCGATGTGGAAATATCAACCTTCCATACTCAGCTTTGACGAAAATACTAAAAGCGCTTTGGAGTCAATTTTAAATATTACTCTAAAAGAAGATCAATCGATCCAGGCTACTCTACCAATTAGAAACGGGGGTCTAGGCGTGAGGCGCGTTTCAGACTTCAGTCTTCCTGCTTTTTTGTCATCGGTGCACAGTGTTTCGGGTCTTGTTTCTCACATATTAACCGGTAATAGAAACGGGCCCGAAATCTGTCACCTTGCTGAAGCCACCAGCTTATGGGAATCTCTTCATTCGGAAACACCAACTGCGATTAGAGTACAGAGAGCCTGGGATGAAATCAAGGTAAAAGAAGTATTGCAATCTATAATATTTAGTTCCTCGGAAGATGATGCCCGATATAAGGCAGTTTGTAGACCTGAATCTGGAGCTTGGCTTCACGCCCTACCATCCAAGTAGCTAGGTACGTTACTAGATAACAACATGCTACGCAACTCGGTCGGGCTTCGACTTGGTTGCGACATAGTTCAACAGCATACATGCGTTTGTGGGTCTAGAGTAGAGTGAAATGGCAGGCACGGATTACACTGTACTAGAAGCGCCGGCCGCATTCCGCGTCATAGCATGCTTAATGACATCTTCAGACGGGCATTTGCATCTGCTGGTGTACCAGCTGTTTTAGAGCCTAATATAGCCGAGACGACGGAAAGCGCGCAGACTGGATGACATTAATACCATGGTCAGAAGGTAAAACTCTCGTCTGGGATGTGACTTGCGTAGACACCCTGGCTCCATCACACGTCATCAAGTCTTTGAGAGAAGCTGGTTCTGCTTCTGAGGCCGCTGCCCGTCTGAAGATAAACAAGTACCAAAGCATTGTCAAACAAAACTATTTGTTTATTCCGCTAGCTTTCGAAACCTACGGCCCGTGGTGCAAGGCTTCAAAATCACTTGTGCATATTTTAGGTAAAAAAATTGGGGAAACAACCAGCGTTCAAAATTCGGAAAAGTTTTTAAGGGAGAGAATAAGCTTCTCTGTGCAGAGAGGGAATGCTGCGAGCGTTATGGGCACATTCCCGACATGCCGAACTCTAGAGGAGCTTTTTTATGTTTATTAGGTAGTTCTTATTGTATTTTATTTAATTTAACTTATTTAAGATTTATTGAGAACAATAATTAAATAAAAAATAATAATTAAAAAAAATCCCATATAATGACAAAAACAACAAATTTTAACTGGATTTAGACGTATCAGCCTAGGCTGCCTGTCTAAAATAAAATAAATAAATGAATAAATGCATATCTTAGAGGGCACAGCTTAAAGCTAAACGGCTCAGCATTTAATTCTAACCCAAGGAAACACTTATTGGTGAACAGAGTTGTGGACTTTTGGAACGAACTACCACAGGAGGTCATAAGTGCTAAAAGTATAAACGGATTTAAAAATATAAAAATATTGTACCGTGTGGGGCCGGTACTTTAAATGAATAGCCCCACTACATCTCTCCCCGTGTATGTCGTAAAAAGCGACTAAGGGATATGACTCCCTTCTTATATTACTAGGAAAAAAAAAAAAAAAAAAAAAAAAAAAAAAAAAAAAGGTGGTAGGGTTTAACCCGCCCGGGATGGTACCACCGCACTGAATGAAAGGTCGGTCGCAACAGCTATGTAAATAGTTTGTGTTTTCCGTCCAGGTCAGTGTAGCCGGCACGACCGAAGGGAAGCACTGACGTGGCACCTAGTTCACTCGGTGTTATGGGCTGACACACAGAGCATCAAATGCGCGCGCCCCTCCTAGAGGCGCCCTGAGCGCGATTTCCTTACAACGGCGTTGAAGCCTGTGGGCGTGGCCTATGACTTACATATGTGTGTTGTGGGTGTGCATTTGTTTTGTGCGTGTGCCTAACTTGCTCCTCTTTGTGTGTAGTGTCGATACTAGCACACACACACACATACGAAGCGCTAGCAGCACTCCGTGTAGTTTTTGGGTTTCAAATATTATCGCTTAGGGCGTCTCTAGTAGGGGGCGCGCGCGGTAGGTATTTGATGCTCTGTGGGCTGACATCACGGATGTTGTAGGTGATGTAGCCAACAGTGTAAGTTTCCATAAAAAAAAATTATGTATTACAGTGTGCACAACGACTCTGTGGGTGGGGCACCTGTCGAAGTTGGCGACTCAGGAGGAGCTGTCGGACCTGTTCGGCGAGATCGGCGGCGTGGTCTCGCTCGACCTGGTGCTGCCGCGCGGCTGCGCGTTCATCGTGATGGAGCGCCGGCGCGACGCCGCCCTCGCCATCTACAAGCTGGACAAGATCAAGCTGTACAACAAGGCCATCACCGTTAGTAGATAGACTAGCTTGCACTCGGTGTTCGTCGTGATGGAGCGCCGGCGCGACGCTGCCCTCGCCATCTACAAGCTGGACCAGATCAAGCTCTACAACAAGGCAATCACCGTTAGTAGATAGATTAGCTTGCACTCGGTGTTCGTCGTGATGGAGCGCCGGCGCGACGCTGCCCTCGCCATCTACAAGCTGGACAAGATCAAGCTGTACAACAAGGCCATCACCGTTAGTAGATAGATTACCTTGCACTCGGTGTTCGTCGTGATGGAGCGCCGGTGCGACGCTGCCCTCGCCATCTACAAGCTGGACAAGATCAAGCTCTACAACAAGGCCATCACCGTTAGTAGATAGATTAGCTTGCACTCGGTGTTCGTCGTGATGGAGCGCCGGCGCGACGCTGCCCTCGCCATCTACAAGCTGGACAAGATCAAGCTCTACAACAAGGCCATCACCGTTAGTAGATAGATTAGCTTGCACTCGGTGTTCGTCGTGATGGAGCGCCGGCGCTACGCCGCCCTCGCCATCTACAAGGTGGACAAGATCAAGCTCTACAACAAGGCCATCACCGTTAGTAGATAGATTAGCTTGCACTCGGTGTTCGTCGTGATGGAGCGCCGGCGCGACGCCGCCCTCACCATCTACAAGCTGGACAAGATCAAGCTGTACAACAAGGCCATCACCGTTAGTAGATAGATTTGTCAGCCTCGATAGCTCAGTGGTGCAGACAGTCGCTATTGATTGTTAAGCAACGCTGGGCGCAGTCAGTACTTGGATTAGGCTTGCCAGGTGCCCGGGATTCCCGGGATTGTCCCGGGCTAGGCTCCAATGTCCCGTGTCCCGGGCGAAGGGTCATTTTGTCCCGGAGAGTGCAATTTATCCCGGGAAGAGTCCAGATGCCGATGAAGTGCTCAAATTAGCAATTTCCATTTGAGGCTTTCATTTCAGTGTAGTGTTGCTTACTAAAGTTGTGCGCTTTAAAACAAACGCTAAAAGTTCGCCGTAAAAATTATAGCAGAAAAATATTGATCTTTTCTTTCTCCATCATATTTATGAAGGACTGCCGTAGTAGATATGTCCCGGGAAGGCTAACATCAGATCTGGCAAGCCTAACTTGGATGGGTGACAGCCCAATTGTTGGAGGCTGACCGTGGTTCGGATTCCACGTAAAACTGTATAAGTCCCTTCCCTTCCTACCTTACTCGGTGGTAGGGTTCAACCCGCCCGGGTTGGTACCACCGCATTGAATGAAACGTCGGTCGAAACGGCTATGTAAATAGTTTGTGTTTTCCATCCAGTTCAGTGTAGCTGGCACTATTGAAGGGAAGCACTGACATGGCACCTAGTTCACCCGGTGTTATGGGCTGACATCACGGATGTTGTAGGTGATGTAGCCAACCGTGTCAGTTTCCATAAAAAAAAAGAAGATAGATAGTACATACATACCACACCCTGTATCCCGGCAATCCGGGTAAGCAGAGTAATCGGTGTTGTGCTGCAATTGACCTGCACCGACCACCACGTTTAGCAATGTATTAGGACAAGATAACTATAAAGCAGCAAGTAAGGCACGAAGACCCACATGCTGCATGACTCGGTGGAAGGACCGTGCCAAGGTGAGAGGTGGCTATCCTGTCGCCCTTGAGCACGGCACGACATGCACGGGGAGAGATGCAGTGGGGCTATTCAAGTACCGGCCCCACACAGTAGATAGATAGAAAATGCTTTATTGCACCAATAAACATTCAACAGTAATAAAGTAATTAGAATTAGAACATTTACATAAGGTGCAAAGGCGGACTTATCCATACATACATAACACACGCTGTATCCCGACAATCAGGATAAGCAGAGTAATCGGTGTTGTGCTATAAGGACTCTGGCAAATTACAGCACAACACCGACCACCACGTTTAGCACAGTATACGGACAAGACAACTATCAAGCAGCAAGTAAGACACGAAGAACCCACCTGCTGCACATGACTAGGTGGAAGGACTGCGCCAAGGTGAGAAGTGGCTAGCCTGTCTCCCTTTAGCGCAGTATCTTGTCCTTATCCCTTAGTCGCCTCTTACGACATGCACGGGGAGAGATGCAGTGGGGCTATTCTTTTTACGTACCGGCCCCACACGGTACACGGACTTATCCCTTGCAGAGATTTCTTTGTTTTTTTTTTTACGGAAACAAACACGGTTGTCTGCATCACCTACAACATTCGTGATGTCAGCCCATAACACCGGGTGAACTAGGTGCCATGTCAGTGTTTCCCTTCAATAGTGCCAGCTACACTGAACTGGATGGAAAACACAAACTATTTACATAGCTGTTTCGACCGACGACGTTTCATTCAGTGCGGTGGTACCAACCCGAGCGGTCCAACGGTCCAGCGGTCACCCATCCATGTACTGACTGTGCACAGGGTTGCTTAACTATTTGCCCCTCACAACACCCGCCCGGTTTTACACGTCGCACTACGGTTGCGTTGGGATATCGAAGGTCGAAAATTTTAGTTTATTTGCTAATTCTGGTAATTTTTCTCATTAGCGCTAAAGGTGCCAATTTGCGCTTGAAAATATCAGCGACTATTATCAAACATGCCAGGGCATCACTTCACGTTCACACAGAAAATAATTTTTGAAAAAAAAAATGCCACTTTTGACCACTGTCATTTATGAGAAATTTAGAATAGACAAATTATATAACTTTTATTGTCACTTGCATATCCTTCTACCTTAATAATAAAATCTTCTTTATTCAGGCACTTGGTCCCATGAGACAAATGATACACGTAAAAACATACACACACAAAAATTAATAAAAAATAAGCATAAACATAAACATACATAACAAACAAAATATTATATAGCAATAAAATCGGTACAGTACAGCCTAGCAGAAACTGCCTGTACGATGTGGTTATCAGACCGAGCCACCCGTTCCAGAAAACCAGCTTTTCGTTTTCTTAACAGCCCGTAGAAGTCGTCGAGCCTATTCTCAGCGAACATGCCAGACGCGCTACACCTCCACGGTAGGCCCAGCATACAGCGCAGTGCATTATTGTACTGTACACGCAGCGAGTTGAATGCTCGCTGCGTGTAGTTGCACCACAGCTGCGCGGTGTAGAGCGCCTGGCAGTACGAGCTGAACAACGTCAGCTTTACTAGCCTGGAGCACTGTGTGAATCGGCGCGCCAGCATGTTGCTTTTCATAGCGAGCACGCGACGCTGACGCTCCATGTCCTCGTCGTCCTTGAGCCTGTCTGTTAATATGTGGCCCAGGTACTTAAACTTTGTAGCAATTTTCAGTTGAGAACCGCGTAAAGTTATTGGCGGCACATGATCTGGACCTCCACCGTATTTAAAGATCACTACCTCTGTCTTCTTGACATTGTATGTTAGGCCGTGTTCCTCCGCGTATCGCTCACAGATACCTAGCAGTTTACGAAGTCCCTTCACAGAGGGGCTCAGCAGCGCCATGTCATCGGCGTAACTAAGGTTGTTGACACAAACGTTGCCCAGGAAGCAGCCGACTTTGGCACTGCTGAGCTCCTCTATGAGCCCGTTTACATATAGGTTGAACAGGTCCGGAGACGTGAGCCCGCCCTGCCTCACACCGCACTTCAGTCGGTATTCGTCGGATTGTGCATCCCCCCATCGCACTACGTTCACCTGGTTTCCGTACCAGTATCTCAACAGATTGGTAATCTCATCCGGTACCTTAGTCGCGCGTAGCTTTTTCCACAGAGTGTCGTAGTCGATTGTGTCAAACGCGCGACTAAGATCCAGAAAACATGCGTAAACTGAAGTTTTTCGGCTTAGGTAGTAACGAACCGTATGTTTCAATGACAAGACAGCCATATCTGTTGAGAGACTGGGACGGAAACCAAACTGTGCTCCATTTAGACTGAGTCCTTTGTATATTTCCGGTTGAACTAGCCTTTCAAACACCTTCGAGAAAACCGTGGCGAGAGATATAGGCCTGTAATTAGACAGACTCGAGACGTCTCCGGTCCTATTCTTAACTATGGGCACAACTACGGTTCTCATAAAATCATGTGGTAGGTATCCGTGAGAGACACATGAATTGTACAATTGTGATAATTTGTCGTACAGTACAGGCCCAGCATTTTGCAAGTGCTCCAGGCTCAGCGAGTCATGGCCCGGCGACTTCCCGCGCTTCATTTTGCGTACGACCATGGCGACATCTTCCGGTGAGAAACGCAGAAATGTTACGGGTGGCGGCGGTGGTGACGACGTCGCCATCGTCTCCACCGGTCGCACAGCCAGGCTTCCGCATCTGCGTTTCTCCCCGGCATCTGTCGTTCCCGTGGCCGCGCTCGATCCCTCCAAAGGATGGTCCACTTTGAAATTATCTGCAAACAGGTTAGCAATTTCGGACTTATTCTGTACTCCGTTTACAGTTAGCGATAGGCACGGCTTACAATCTAGTTTCGTGGCTTTCCAGAATTTGGAGAAATCTTTATTGGATCGGTGACTCGATATGATATCCATTTTTATTTGTTCCTGGTTTTTCTGGCACCATCGTAATTTATTCTTAAAACATTTTCGACTTTCATACATACTGTCGTATATTGGTCCTCGAACCGGTTTTCCCTGAAGCGCCCATATTTTGTGTTTAATCTGAGCAATCTTATAGAGTTCTCGCACGTGGTAGTTCCAACCGATGACGACTGGTTTTTTTGAATAATTGTTTTTCTTTGTGTAAGTATCAGTCGCCGCCGTCTGCAACGCACCAACGATGCTCTCATACAAGGAGTTTATTGCCATCGTACACTGCTCGCGGGCACTGCAGGGAAAAGCGGAGCAAGCTATTGCAGTTTCACCAATTTGAATAAGAGAATTGTGACATAATAGACTGTACCTATCCGTTTGTGCCTGGGACCGGTGTCCCCATAATATCTGGTTAACATATGTATCGTCAGTTAAACTAGTCTTTGGTCTAATTACATCTAAGTCAAATGTTAAAACTACTGGAAAGTGATCCGACCAGAACACATCATTGATCACTCGACAGTCGAGCACAGTCCGTGCCGCGCTCTCGGTCACCACACAATGGTCGAGCCAGCTCGTGGTGCCGTGCGCCTCACTCAGATACGTGTAGGTATCACTCGTGCTACCTAAAAGTCTAATATCGGCGCACTCCCACTCTTGCTCGTCGCAATATTTACCTAATTCTTTACCGAATAGGCCGTTCGGGTTCGCGTTGTAGTCGCCAAGCATAACCGCACACTCAACATCACTGTTCTCTATTACCGCACTCATGGTACCTAGCACTGAGGTGAACTCAGGAACACCATCCGCACACTCCGTAGGCATATACACCGACATCACTACGAGCGCTCGCGCCGCCGCCGCGGCCGCCTCGCGTGCGGCGAGCTGTATCCGCACGGCCGCCACTCGCGTGCTGCCTGTGCTGATGGGCGCCACGTCGGCGAACAGCGACCTCCTCCACAGTATCGCGACTCCGCCGTACGGGCGGCCCTTCAGCATGCCGGCCGCCGTGTCCACGGCCGAGATGCCGTGGTAGCCGAAGTCCGGGTGAATCGTGCTGAGGAAGTCGATATCGTCCGGCAGTAGCCAGAGCTCCTGCAGCGCGACGATGTCGTGTCCCTCGCAAAGGTCTCTCGCGTGTAGGTATGATCGCTTTATCGACCTGCAGTTAAAACTGACCATCTTTATTTTAATACTACAACTGTCCATTATTGAGTGTAGTGCGTCGATCGTCATGGCTACGAGGCCGTTTCTGCTCCGAGTACCTTCGAAAGGCGACATGATCCGGCCACAGGTCTGAATTCATAAATAATGCCAGTTTGTCGGCCGGCACGACTACTCTGAAAGCGTTAAACCCGTTATCCGCATGCGTATTTATCTTTGTGACTGTGACGTCGATGTCTGTTTTGTGCTTTATGTAGCCGCAAATATCCCCCTCCCTGCACTGCTGGTCTACTCGTGACACATAAAGCGATATTTTTCTTTCGGCCGCTTTAAAGTTAAACAATAGGCTCGGATCGTGCGTAGCTTTTCCTCGCATATTTTTGAATAACTTCTTCTTTTTCGTTTTTTCAACAACTTTCCATTCATCTTCTGTTATATTTTTGCTTCCAGTTCGTTTCATATTCTCATTATTTTGTCCTTTTCCCTTTTCCTTCACAACTTCAGCCATAGTACGTTTACGTCGCGGTGATATAGTTATAGGTAAGTCCGCAGGCAGCATAGATATTGATATATCTACATCTGCGCTCGCATCGTTCACCGGTCGCGTCGGGGCCTGAGGTGGGGGGAACGGCTCCGGCGGTAGCGGCGATGGCGGCGGGGGGGCGCCGCCGACGGACCGCCCAGTCGACAGTGGAAGTGGCGCTTGCGGCGGCGGCAGCCGAGACTGCAAACCGGTTTCAGTAGGACTAGGTACGATCGCACGCGCACGTCTGCGGTTCGCTCGCGCCGCCCGCTCCCCGGATCGCGCGCGTTCTACACCGCAGACGGTGGGTAGTTTACTCGCTGGTGGTGCCTCTGCGTTTTTTCTATAGGTTCCCGCTAGTGCTTCCGCGTTCCTATTGCTATTGCTACTCGTAACGGGGGTCACAGGGTCTGTCTTGTTAGTAGTAATCGTCCGTGTTGCGAGATTGTTTATCGATCGTTTTAACTCAGCGATCTCGTCTCGCATATCGCGAAAGTTGTCATCGTTTCGGGGCGGTTCCTGCGCGTGCTCCTTGAGTGAAGAGACGTCCCTCTTTAGTAGTGTGATGTCCTTCAGGAACGCCGTGACGTCTACGTGGTCGAACGTCACCGGCGGCAACTTGTTTAGGTCGCGCGCCACGAACACGGGAAGTGCATCCGGTTCGTGTTCCTTCATCATCTTGATGATGTCTTGGACACTCTTCTTCTCTCGACCCTCGGCCTTGCGCAGCGTGCGCTTGCCGAGCAACGAAGCGAGGAGTTGTCGCGCCGTCTCGATGTCATTGTCGCTGTACGCGCTCGCACATATATTAATGATGTCCGGCTCAGGTAGCGTGTCAATTTTACAAAATATAAAGGTCAATAGCTCATTAATAACTATTTTGTCACATTTTTCACATGTTTGGTTGTCTTTTAACTGCTCTTCGCGGTCGATAGTATCAAGCAACCTGCGCGGCGTGCGCATCATCTTACCGCGCGCGCGAGACTGTGACCGTGACCGTGACCGATATAATTAAATAGACAAAGAAGGTGTGGATCTAAGCTTACGATGGCTTCACCGAACATATCCGGGCCCATCGGCAGTAGAGGAGGGTATTAATCGAGGCCGGGACTAGCGAGTGGCCACTCTAAATTTCCCGCGCATGCTTCACGTTTCGGCTCGCTTCAAGCCCTCGTCAGCTAGTCTGCGTTGACTAGGACGCGGGGAAACCACCAGTCCCGCTCTCGACCTCCATCTCTCTACCTATCCATATTCTGTAGGATGCTTCCAGTGACGTTGTACCGTAATTCGTGTACCCGTATTTGATTGTACGTTTCTTTACCTTTATTTTGATATATGACTTGTATGGTGAAATTATACATTTTTGGTCAGAAAAAAATGTTGAGCGTGTTTTGTTTTGCCTGTAGTTCAAAAAATCCATTTGTGCTTCTAAATAAGTGAATCCTCAAGTGTTTGGTATGATTGCATGCGTAATTTCATTATAAATAAGAGTGAACATGCTTTATTGATCTAAATTCATTACCTTACGAAATATTCGAATTTGGGAACGCGCGGGCCAAAATTTCGCACGGCGAAAGTGGAATGGGACTTAAAGTAGGTAAGCATTTAATAGGTGGCGAGGTGAAGGGTTAACAACAGTCGACCGACCGTACCACCACATAGGTAGGAACTTCACCGGTTTAGGTTTCTTCTCATGTTAATTTTTATTATGTATATCTAATATACTGTATGTTTCTTTAATATATTTAAGTTTCTCTAAGAAAAATACCATATGAACAAAGATTAAAAATCCTCAAACTAACAACGCTGGAGCAACGAAGACATAGAGGAGATCTCATAGAGACATACAAAATACTGAAGCGGCACTATGACTGCCCAGAGCTGGAAAGCATGTTTGTGTTTAATTCAAACACTCACCTAAGAGGTCACAGTTTAAAACTCAATGTAACAAACTTCTCAACCGAAGCAAGAAAGCACCTCCTGACTAACAGAATCGTAAACAGCTGGAATAAACTGCCCGAGGAAGTTATTGAAGCACCCACAATAAACACATTCAAAAATAGGCTTGACAAGTATTTAAAAATCGAAGAAATATAACAAATAGCAACACCAGTGATCATCATAGACATGAACCCATCAGCATATTAAGCTGCTAGTTCATTAACAAATAATAATAATAAAAATAAAAAATAATACATCGATCTGTCTCATGAGGTTACCGACATGTGGCCCGTGGACTCGACGATCGTTGTGCCCATAGTCGTGTCTGCGCATGGGCTGATAGCGAAGAGCCTCGACCATCATCTCAAGAGGCTCTCACTAGAGCCACTTGCTTGGATCAAGGGTCAGATGCAGAAGGCGGTCTTGCTCGACACCGCTCGAATTGTCCGAAGGTTTCTCTCTCTCTCCGGTCCGACCATCGGTAGCCTGGGTTCGCCCCGCCGCCGGTGGTGGAAATTCCATTTTGTTATTTTGTATAAATTTTAGATTTAAGTTTTTTATGTAAAATTATTATAAAAAAAGAAATGTGTCAATAAACGAATAAAAAAATAAAAAGAAAGAGTTAAATGAGTTTGTAATTTGTCTTGGGTCAGGTGGCGTGGGCGCCCGGCAAGGGTGTGAAGGGCCGCGAGTGGAAGGACTACTGGGAGGGCGAGCACGGCGTGAGCTACCTGCCGTGGCAGCGGCTGCAGCAGCAGTGGCAGCTGGGCCTGCTCGACATGGACGCGCTCGAGGAGGGCGGCTGGATCGACGACGAGACGCTGCCGCCGTGGATGCCGCCCAGGGTATGTTCGTTTGTTTGATTCCCAGCCTCTTGGGAAGGCGGGTGGGCCATTCTCCGCACTGATACCTCTAGACGGTCCGTTGTATGTTGGCGCTCGGGTGGTGCTACTCCAGCCACCCGAGCTCTTTCATGAAGTGGAGCACTCTTCTCGGTCGCTTCCACACTCCATGGGCAGTTCCCACGTTCCCAAGAAACTGCAGTCGTTCTGCTGCCACAACCGGGCACTCCAGGAGCACGTGGGCGGCTGTTTCGTCCTCCGCCATGCATGCTGCCCAGGGTATGCAACGTTGCAAATAATAAAATATCTTACATCTGTATGTTTGTACCGTGTGGGGCCGGTACTTTAAAAGAATAGCCCCACTGCATCTCTCCCCGTGTATGTCGTAAAAGGCGACTAAGGGATATGACTCCCTTATTATATTACTAGGTGGTAGGGTTTAACCCGCCCGGGTTGGTACCACCGCACTGAATGAAAGGTCGGTCGAAACGGCTATGTAAATAGTTTGTGTTTTTCGTCCAGTTCAGTGTAGCCGGCACGACTTAAGGGAAGCGCTGACGTGGCACCAAGTTAGCCCGGTGTTATGGGCTGACATCACGGATGTTATAGGTGATGTAGCCAACCATGTCAGTTTCCATAAAAAACAAAAAATCATGTACCACCATACTGGATGTAAGATGGCCGCATAGCACGAAGAGAGACTCAGAGTGCTAAAGCTGCCCTCCCTGGAAGCTCGACGCCAGAGAGGGGATCTAATAGAGGTGTATAAAATTCTGACGTGTAAATACGATTGCCCTGAGCTGATCCAAATGTTCACATTGAACCAAAACGTTCATCTTCGAGGCCACAGCATGAAACTAAGTCGAACAATCTTTAACAGCAATACTCGCAAACATTTAATAACAAACAGAGTGGTGGACGACTGGAACCAACTTCCAGAGGAAGTAATAAGCGCACTGAGTACCAACCAATTCAAAAATAGACCAGATAAATACTTAACAAATAAAACATAATCTCAAAAAGAGTGCTCAAGAACAATAATTAAATAAAAAAAAAATAAAAAAAATATCCAAGATAATGACAAAAACAACAAAGTTTAACTGGATTTAGACGTATCAGCCTAGGCTGCCTGTCTAAAATAAATAAATAAAAATTAAAATAGCAGCCTCGGTTGTGTTCTCCTCTAGTCCAGTATAGCCAGCAATCCAGGGAAGTCTTTGGTACGGCACCTACCTTCTCGGAGGTGATATTGGCTGGTCGGAGCATGTGCTTTGGCGCCTCCGACTGGGCCACCCATACCGGATTACATAAAAAAAAAAACAGTTGAAGTTGTGGGTTAAGAGGATTCATATGGCAAAACAACGAAAATTGTAAATCTTCAAACCAAAATTTAGTTCTATGAAGTACATACATATACATACAGAAAAAAAGAATTTATTTTTTGGAAACCAGATATGTACCAAACACTGAAGCAGGCTTTTTAAATTTACAGTATTTTTTCATGGTGAAAAAAAATTCTGAATGTGACTCTCTTATGTCGCGTGGTTCAAAACATTATTTTCTCAAATCGAAAAAAAAAATCGTGTTTTGAGAAGGCAATGTCATTTTAATGCCTTCTCTACAGTCAGATCCGAAGTGAAGATGTCGTTTCAGGTCCCTCTCACTTTCACTAGCAGTGTCTGCACGCAAATTTTAATATAATAAGCACATATTGTATGTGCCTTCCAACGAGTCGTGCAGCAGGTGGGTCTTTGTGCCTTACTTGCTGCTTGATAGTTATCTTGTCCGAATACTTTGCTAAACGTGGTGGTCGATGTTGTGCTGCAATTTTCCAAAGTTATTGCAGCACACCACCGATTACTCTGCTTACCCTGATGGTCGGGATACAGCGTGTGTGGTATGTATGTATGTATATTGTATGTTGACAGTCGATGCCGAACAAGGCGTTAATGGAGAGTAACATGATGATGCCGGACGGGATGATGCCAGACGGGACGGGGGCGCCGCAGCCCCTCCCGCCGGGTCCGCCGCCCCCGCTGCTCGGCCCCATACCCATGCCCAGCATGCCGCCCAGGTGAGCTGATCTGAGACCTGCAACATACGTGTTGTCAGCCCCGTAACACCTTTTTTTTTATTTAATAAATTTTTTAGGGCTTTTAACATAGCAATTCGTCAATATCAGCCCCATGGTACCTTTCCTCTCGATTCCTCAGGGCTCAGAGTCCCTAAGGCAGTGGTTCTTAATCGGTGGTCCTAAGCTCCCGAAGTGGTCCACGAAACCATCCTAAAAATATTAAATAAGTGACAAGTCGACAAAAGGACGAGCGGCGAGAGACCGCTACGAGTGAGTGAGAGCCAGTCAAGTCAGTGTGGCCAGTCGGGTCTTGTCAAATGTTTGAACATTGAACAATTGTATACGTGTTTTATTTGTAGAGTAGATAGAACAACAAAGAACAACTGTTTAATTTAACATTTAATGCATATTACCTCCAAACAGTTGGTGGTCCCTGGCAAGACAGAAATTTTGTCAAATGGTCCATCATCACTAAAAGGTTGAGAACCACTGCCCATGGGAATGTTTAACAAACTCCAATACACATGTTAAATCCTTCACACTAGGGTTTGCCAACAGTCTATGAATACAAAAAAAAACAAATTAAGTCTGTCCACCCTGAGTGAAGCCTGCAATTTCCTTCGTAATTCCTCACTCTGACCACACTCCATCAACAAATGGTATATATCATCCTCCTTATTGCACCAATCACAATTTGGTGAATCTCTTTTTCATCAGAAATTTAAATTTATTTAATGGCTTGTGGCCAAAATTAAGTCTTAAAGCTAAAACTATTTTAGGCCTCTGGAAATTGCACGCCTGAAACCAGGGAACATGTGGAGGTTCCGATTGCAAGGTTTTGTACCATATACCATTCTGTAAAGAACGGCTGTCAAAATGTTCCTTCCATAGATTTTGGCAGAATGTTTTTACATCTGGCAATCGATCCATACAGAATGGTTTACACATAATAGTGGGGCATACACTGTAAACAACTTCTTTTGATAATTTATCTGCTATTTCGTTTCCCCTTAACCCAATGTGAGAGGGGCCGTAACAACTTGGTGATGGGTGCCATATCACTGGCTTCCCTTGAACTGGGCGGAATACACGAACTATTTACATTTTCGCACAGACAATCTCTTGCGTGTGCCGGACGCTTATTCATAAATTAACTCCCTAATAATTATCTTATAATGACCTAAAAAAGGTAGCCGGGAGTGGATGGATGAGAAGAGCGGAAGACCGCGTGTGGTGGCGTGCCTTGGGAGAGGCCTATGTCCAGCAGTGGACCGATACAGGCTGATGATGATGATGATGATGAATAATTATCTTTATTATTTTTTATTTGCTGTTTCTGTCTTATTCACGAATTTTATTTTATGAATGATCATTTATCTTGGATTTTTTTAAATTTAATTATCGTTCTTGAGCACTTGACGTAAAAATCTCTTGCTACACGAAACATTCCAGAGCACTTTGCTCAGGTCTATGAGTGCGGGCAAACTGAGGAAGCAAGCAAAGTAAAATAATATGGCAAGTGGTGGAGGGTTGTTGTTGTTGTTGTTGTTTGCTGCCCAGCCCCTTGGGAAGGCGGGTGGGCCATTCTCCGCACTGAGACCTCAAGACGGTCCGAAGTGGTGGAGGGTGCGGGGGAATTTGTGAATTTCTGATCGTTCAGATTACCGCGATCATCGGATTAGGCCGTGTTCGGACTAGCTCGGCTCCACTGTAAATGTTAAGAAAACGTAAATTTGAATTTAGAATAAAGAAAACATATTGTAGAAGGAAATGAAATGATTTTCTTTTTTCTTTCTTTTATACAACATTTTGCATTGACAATTATTAAACATGCATGTAAGGGCAACAAAGGAGTGAAAACATATTGTAGAAGGAAATGAAATGATTTTCTTTTTTCTTTCTTTTATACAACATTTTGCATTGACAATTATTAAACATGCATGTAAGGGCAACAAAGGAGTGAAAACATATTGTAGAAGGAAATGAAATGATTTTCTTTTTTCTTTCTTTTATACAACATTTTGCATTGACAATTATTAAACATGCATGTAAGGGCAACAAAGGAGTAAGGACAAGGTGCCGTGCTAAAGGGCGGCAGGCTAGCCATCACTCACCTTGGCACTGTTCTTCCACCGAGCCATGCAGCAGGTGGATCTTTGTGCCTTACTTGCTGCTTGATAGTTATCTTGTCCTAATACATTGCTAAACATGGTGGTCGGTGTGCTATAATTGTTTTTTTAAGGAACCTGACACGGTTGGCTACATCACCTACAACATCCGTGATTGCAGCACAACACCAATTACTCTGCTTACCCCGATTGTTGGGATACAGGTGTGGTATTAATGTATGTAATTATTAAATTAATTGTTTCAGGTTGCCTGCTGGTCTGCCGCCCGGTCTGGCGGGTCGAGTGCCGCCGACCATGGGAGGACCTGTTCCTGGTACGTTAACCATAAGCGTAAAAAAATACAGATCAACATACTTTACCAGGCACCCAGCGGTGGCGCTAGCGGCCGACTCGGTACTGTCGCTCTCGCTCACCCAGTGTGATGTATGTAATGTTGTACAGGCATCACGGTGAGCGCGGCCGAGGGAGGCCTGCAGCCTCCGCCGGGGCTCCTGGGCTTCCCGCCGGGCATCACACCGCAGAGATTACAGCAACCTGGTATTTTTTTGAAACAAACATAAAGAAATAATACTGAATCGAACACACAATAGATGCCTTGGCCAGGACCGGCTGGGCTACGTGTGCTTTGTCCAGGTTGGGCTAGGCTCGACTAGGCTACACTTGCCTTGGTCAGGTTGGGCTAGGCTCGACTAGGCTACACTTGCCTTGGTCAGGTTGGTTTAGTCTCGACTAGGCTACGCGTGCCTTGGCCAGGTTTGTTTAGGCTCCACTAGGCTACACGTGCCTTGGCCAGGTTGGTTTAGGCTCGACTAGGCTACGCATGCTTTGGCCAGGTTGGTTTAGGCTCGACTAGGCTACGCGTGCTTTGGCCAGGTTGGTTCAGGCTGGTTCAGGCTCGACTAGGCTACGCGTGCCTTGGCCAGGTTGGTTTAGGCTCGACTAGGCTACGCGTGCCTTGGCCAGGTTGGTTTAGGCTCGACTAGGCTACGCGTGCCTTGGTCAGGTTGGTTTAGGTTTGACTAGGCTACACGTGCCTTGGCCAGGTTGGGCTAGGCTCGACTAGGCTACACGTGCCTTGGCCAGGTTGGTTTAGGCTTGACTAGGCTACGCGTGCCTTGGCCAGGTTGGTTTAGGCTCGACTAGGCTACGCGTGCCTTGGCCAGGTTGGTTTAGGCTCGACTAGGCTACGCGTGCCTTGGCCAGGTTGGTTTAGGCTCGACTAGGCTACGCGTGCCTTGGCCAGGTTGGTTTAGGCTCGACGAGGCTACGCGTGCCTTGGCCAGGTTGGGCTAGGCTCGACTAGGCTACGCGTGCCTTGGCCAGGTTGGTTTAGGCTCGACTAGGCTACGCGTGCCTTGGCCAGGTTGGTTTAGGCTCGACTAGGCTACACGTGCCTTGGCCAGGTTGGGCTAGGCTCGACTAGGCTACGCGTGCCTTGGCCAGGTTGGTTTAGGCTCGACTAGGCTACGCGTGCCTTGGCCAGGTTGGTTTAGGCTCGACTAGGCTACACGTGCCTTGGCCAGGTTGGTTTAGGCTCGACTAGGCTACGTGTGCCTTGGCCAGGTTGGGCTAGGTTCGACTAGGCTACACGTGCCTTGGCCAGGTTGGTTTAGGCTCGACTAGGCTACGCATGCCTTGGCCAGGTTCGGCCAGGCTTGGATAGGGTACATGTGCCATGACCAGGTTTGATAGTTTTTCGTTATAAAAACAAAATCCAGTGCAGTTATCCAATCACTACAATTAAAAGATAAGAGAAATAGAATCCTAATTTAATGTCGGAGTTAGTAATACATGTGAATGTGGCAGGTATGGTTGGTGGGTTCCTGGCAGGCATGGTGGGGATGCCTCCGGGACTGATGCCGGGGCTGCCCATGCACCTGCCCCCGCCCGCACTCATGCAGGTGAGGCAATATCTCGAATAGTACACACTACTTTTTTATGGAATCTGATACGATTGGCTACACCATTTACAACATCCGTGATGTCAGCCCATACACCTTGGTGAACTAGGTGCCACGTCAGTGCTCCCCTTCATTTCATCTCGGCTACACTGAACTGGACGGAAAACACTAACTATTTATATAGCCGTTGCGACCAAAGTTTCATTCGGTGCGGTGGTACCAACCTGGGCGGGATAAACCCTACCACCTGGTAAGGTAAGAAGCGAAGGGACCTACAGTTTTACGTGGAATCCGAACCACAGTCAGCCTGCAACGGTCGAGCGGTCACCCATCCAAGTACAGACCGCTCCCGGGTGTGCTTGACAACATTCGACCGACCGCATCACTGTGTCACCGAGGCTGACCACACAATATATGAACACTTTAGTTAGGACTCTATTTTGGCTAAATAGTTTGTGTTTCCCGTCCAGTTCAGTGTAGCCGGCACAACCTAAGGGAGGCACTGACGTGGCACCAAGTTCGGTGTTATGTGCTGACATCACGGAAGTTGTAGGTGATGTAGCCAACCATGTCAGTTTACATTTTCATTCATCGTATGGCAACTGAACAGAGTGGGCGTGTTCCGTGCTGCATTTCGTTGCGCGCGTCGTCACTCCGACACAAAGAGGGGCGATCCGAAAGTTTCGCCTGTGCTGCAAGTATTTTTACCTACCCTCATCTCGAGTTTCCACCCAACTCATGTTTGAGCTGCTGTCGACGGTGAGTGGAGTCAACTCAAGCTCTCACTTCTATCCTGGACTGGAGAATCTGGTGCTGGCCGAATCTTCTCAGCAATACCTCAGTTCTACTCAACACAGTCTCGAAGGTTGACTGCAGACATGGTGCTTGAATGCAACGCGTGTGGTAAGGACATCGAAGACGGCCCCACAGGCTCCATAACGTGTAGCACCTGCAAGCGATGCTACCACTTAGGCTGTGTCAGCTTGAGCAAGTTGACCAGAAGAGCGAAGGATTGGGTGTGTCCATGCTGCCGTGCAGAATCTCGACTTGGCGCAGGAAACTTCAACAGCCCTAGGAGTAAAGGACCACCATCACTGTCATCAATGGCTGCAGAGTCTATCCCTAACCTTGATACGATTGCAACTACACTTCCGGAGCCCAATCCCAGTGTCGATATGAATGCACTAACGTCTTATCTAGACAAAAAGTTCGCCGAGGCCCAGGCAGACTGGTCACAGCAGCTCGAACGATTGATCTCAGTCTCTGATCAAAGGTACAGTCAGATTCAAGCAGCAGTGGCTGACCTAAGAGGCAAACTAGATGAAATCGAGGTCAAATACTCGGATTTGCCAAAGAAAGTCTTGGACCTGGAAGATAAACTGACTAAATCCAGTATTGTATTGAATGCAAGAGTCGATAGTGGCTTGGCGTCAATTGGTACCAAGCTCGTGGATGTCGAAACCTTAGCTCAATTCTCAGCTGACAAAGTAGTGGATTTGGAAAAGGAAATGGGTTGTCTTCCGAAAAAATTGGACCATCTCTCAGAAGTGCACTCAAACGAATTGGCTAGCTTGAAGTCTTCAATTGCTGTAGTCGGCGCCAAGTGTCGAATGTTCGAAAAGTACGCTCGTGAGTGCAATATTGAGGTCCACAACTTAACAGAACGCAAAGAGGAGAACCTCGTGAAGTTGGTGTCGTCGATGGGACAAGTGCTAGGATGTGAGCTGGCAGCTGGGGACATTGTGCATGTTCATCGTGTGGCACATGGAAATACCAAGGACACTCGACCAAGGAACGTAGTCGCTAAGTTATCATCACGTACCCTTCGTGACAATCTGGTAGCGGCAGACCGTAAGAAGAATCTTACGACTGAGCAGCTACAGATATCTGGTACGAGCAACAGAGTGTACGTTAACGAGCACCTCACTCTTGAATCCAAGCTTCTGTACAAGAGTGCGAGGGAGGCATGTAAACGAAAGGACTACAGGTTCGTGTGGATCCAGAATGGTACAATTTTGGCCCGAAAAGATTCTAATCCAGGATCACCAGTAATCAAAATTAACGTTGAAAGTGATTTGAAACGGATCATATGACTTTCAGAGTTAAGTTCTCGTGTATACCTAGGATATAATGCTTTAAATGCTTTAAATCTAGTTCCTATGTTGTCGGTTCGCATCACAAAACTTTTCGTACTCCCCTCGATAACTATTTTTCAGTTACTCCCAGATCTCTTTGTTAATTATGTCCCACTACTCCCACTGTCGATGGTCGTTGCATCTCGGTCCCCCTCGAGCGCGTCGCTATGTGTTATCTTGCTCGAGCGCAAAACCGGTTCTTGGTGTTCACTCGAACTGGATACCTCGCTCGACGGGTGCGGGTGTTCGATTATAGCTCTTATTACAGGTGGATTGAGTTGTTATGACAATTATTTCATAAAGAGAGCTGGCTATATACACATTTCCTTAGGTAATCCGATCATCAATCTTTTCATTAACATAATGTGTCACTTATTGACACTGACTCGCACTAATTTAACAATGTTCTTTAATGAGTTTTATTTAGATTCTTATAAGATTCGGTATATTTGCTTAGTATTGGTATTTTCTCTATTGCATGCTATAAAGAAACAATTGAATAAGCCTAAAGAATATATAATTGGTGTTCTGCATCGCTACTTTGTTGGGTGCAGTGCTCGTACTTCTTTATTTTCGGAACTCCACGATAATGCCTATCAAATCAACGCGTACCATGTCCAATGTCGTACTTATTTATTATTGCTTATAATGACGTACTCGTATGTGCCTGAGTTTGTTAATTGTTGGTTGAGTGTTAGTAATTGTTCTAAATGGCTAACTTAAGTATTTATTATCAGAATTGTGGGGGCGCCAGAACAAAACTGAAGGAACTATACTTAAATATATTATCATATAGTTACGATATCATTGTTTTGACAGAGACTTGGTTCTTGCCAGCTATTTATAACTCTGAATTTATTGATGAAAGATATACAGTATTTAGGCGTGACAGAGATTCTAAAACAAGCCAGAAGTCAGACGGAGGGGGGGTAATGGTGGCAATTCTCGCCACACATGCCTGTGTACGCATTCAGCAGTACGAAAATGATCACATAGAGGATATATTTATTTCATTGTCGGTGGGCCGTGGTAGTGGTAAAAGTCAGCTGCTGCTGAGTGCAGTATACATACCGCCGGGCAGCGCTACTGATATCTACGACGCACACTTCTGTCGACTTAGAGATGCATTTACTGAAAACACAACAGCGAAATTTATGATAGTTGGCGATTACAACATTAATAATATAGATTGGAGTGCGTCGTCGGCTGCCCGGTCGGACGAGCGCGCAGATACTGCTGTTGTGCGCCATTTATTTAATACCATGTCATTTTTAAAGCTGGATCAACACAACAAAATTACTAATGTGAATAACCGAATACTTGACTTGGTTTTAAGTGACAGTGGATGCTCTCTCGCCCTCGCTCGGTCACCGTTGCTGAGAGCCGACCGCCATCACCCTCCGTTGGAAATTCGTTTGGACCTTGAGCCCGACTCGTGTTTACCAAAGCAACAAAAACTGCGCTATAATTTTAGAAAGATGAACTATGATGGCATTAACGAACAATTTCTAAAGGTCAAGTGGAACGACATACTTGATGATCTGTCAGTCAACGATGCAGTCTCTGTATTCTATTCCATAGTAAACGAAGGCATAATTAAATTTACAAAGCCTAAGAAATGTTTAAACAAAAAATATCCTACATGGTTTAACAAAGAACTTATATGTATGGAAAAGTGTAAGGATAAGGCCTGGAAAAAATGGAAAATTTATGAAAATAAAAGTGATTATATTGTATTTTCGGAACTTAGAGCTAAATTCAAATCAACTTGTGTATCTCAATACAAAGTTTACATGCAACATGTTGAGGTATCGTTGAAGGATAACATCAAAAGTTTCTGGGCCTATGTTCACAACTTAAAAAAATCATCGGGTTATCCCTCATCTATGACTTATGAGGGAGTTAAATTGAACAACCCAGTTGATATATGCGCTAGTTTTAATAGGTATTTTCAGTCAACTTTTGAGCCCCCCTCGGTGGGATCACTGGATTTTGATTTTATCAATAATGCTGACACTTCCAATCCCATAATTAATTCAATAACTCTGGACGAGGTTGAAGTTCGCAAAGTGCTTAGATCGCTTGATCTTACCAAGGGGGCAGGAACAGATGACATCGAACCTATATTTTGGTCAGACACGAGTCGGTCTCTTTCCATACCTATAACCATAATTTTTAATAAATCATTATCTTCGGGCATCTTCCCAGATCAATGGAAACTGGCTAACATAAC
This sequence comes from Nematopogon swammerdamellus, assembly GCA_946902875.1. Lineage (NCBI taxonomy): Eukaryota > Metazoa > Arthropoda > Insecta > Lepidoptera > Adelidae > Nematopogon > Nematopogon swammerdamellus. The sequence continues at coordinate 21,202,567 of OX336345.1, forward strand.
GCCTGTGCACAAAAACGGTTCAGTCAACAATGTTGAAAATTATAGACCTATCTCTATTTTGTCCTGTATAGCTAAGGTATTTGAGAAACTAGTACACAACAAGGTTTATAATTTTATGAAAGAAAACATCTCTCCTGCGCAGCACGGGTTTGTTAGGAACAGGTCTACAGTCAGTAACTTAATGTTATTTTCAAATTTTCTGTTTGATGCCATGAATGATAGTGTACAAGTGGATGTTATTTACACTGATTTAAAAAAAGCGTTCGACAAAGTAGACCATTATACTTTGTTCGAAAAACTGGCTTTTAATGGAATCAAGGGAAATTTACTCAGGTGGTTTATCTCCTATCTTAGTAATCGTCTCCAAAAGGTCACTATAAATGGATACAGTTCTCATACAATTGAAGTTACATCTGGCGTACCTCAAGGGTCTATTTTGGGACCCTTCTTATTTGTATTGTTTCTTAACGACATCGGCAAGTGTTTCCAATTTTGCAAATATCTGTTATACGCAGATGACCTAAAAATATTCTTCCGAATTGCCTGTATATCAGACTGTCTTCGTGTGCAAGAAGATCTAAGCAGATTCTTTTCTTATTGTAAATGGTACAAAATGCACCTTAACATACTAAAGTGCAAAAAAATGTCAATAACCAAAAATCTTAAAATTGTGAATTTTACATACAAAATAGGAGGTGAGGCATTAGAATGTGTAAACAGTATAAGAGACTTAGGAGTAATTGTCGATAATAAGTTGCATTTTGATGAGCACATTGAAAACATATTGAACAAATCTTACCGTATGATGGGATTTGTGTTGCGGAATACTAAGGATTTCAGAAATCCAGACAGCTACATTACACTGTTTAACTCATTAGTACGATCGCACTTAGAATACGCGTCGGAGATCTGGAATCCTTATTATTTCAAGTACATCAAGTCCCTGGAAAGTATTCAAAAATATTTTTACCGAATTCTGCACTTTAGACTTCGAAGAAGGGGGAACACATCAGTGTTCAAGCCCTTGCAGTTGAGTAGTAGAAGGAAGCTTGCCGATGTCATGTTTATTCACAAGATATTGCACAATAAAATTAACTGTACCGATTTGCTAGCACAAATCAACATACGTGTGCCTAGAAGTACAGCTACAAGGTGTTCTGATTTGTTCCATATTCCAAGTGCCCGGAACAACGCAGGGAAAAGGCGACCATTTTACAGAATTTGCAAAACCTATAACAGTAGCTTTAATTCCATCGACATATTCGCAACAAGTCAGCGTGCTTTTAGAGACACTATAATAAAAAAATTGAGAATAAGTGAATAGATACTTTTAAAAACTAAATATTAACAACTGAAAAAATTAATAAATAAATAAATAAAATAAAAAATTATAATAATAAAAAAAAATATATATAAAAAAAAATATATTCCTAAATGATAGTTATGTATTTGTTAGTTTGTTTATATTGTAACTCTTGTTTATTTGGGTGGTGGGTTTATTTTACAGTAATTGTAGCATAGTGTGTAATTTGTTCTTGTTAGTTATAATTTTAGTATTAAGCCATACCCTAAATAATTAGTTTTTTACTTTGTGGCAATAGAGGTAGGCTTTAGATTAGTTACTATTAGTTCTTGTTTATTATTTGTGTTGTTATGTTTAAAGCTGTTGTGTTGTCCTTGAAATAAAAATAAAAAAAAAATAAAAAAAAAAAATAAAAAAAAAACATAAAAAAAATAATAACACTACTGACCGTTCTCTGATACTGCAGCATGCTGCCGCCGGTGTAGGCAACGTGAGCTCTGCCAGCGTGACGCGTATGGACGACGCGATGGAGCTGGACAACGAGGAGACGCACATGAGTGACGCGGCTGACACGTCCGCCGACAGCTCCTCCCAGCAGCTGCAGCCGCCGCCGATGCCAGAACAGGTATCCACTTGCTGTTGACTGAAGAAACTGGTTACCGAATGCGTATGCTTACCGATCGGTTCTGTAGGTTTTCTATCTATCTAGGTTGTTACAGTGTGGAACGTTTTCCCTAGGGCCGTTTTCCGTAGCCCCTATATTTCCTCCCAAGACCCAGCAATTCATATTCTCGGGTTTTGCAAGAGGGGCCTAAATAGGCGACTGTCAGGTCGGCATGGCATTCCCAACCGACTCAAACGACAGAATGCCCATGGGTGTCTTTATTCACCTTAGGGGTGTTATGTTACGGCGCACTAGACGTTTCGGCTTGCATCAAGCCATCATCGTCTGTACTGTGTGGGGTCGGTACTTAATAAGAATAGTCCCACTGCATCTCTCCCCGTGCATGTCGTAAAAGGCGACTAAGGGATAAGTGGCCTGCAGACACCCCGGTCGACTTGTGGCTTTCATGGAAGACATAGGCTGGCTGGGGTAGCTGGAGACTGCGGGGTTTTGCACGAAGGTCCCCAACCAAGCGGGATTAGTTTGCAGGCCTAGAGCCAACCCCAAACCAAAACAACAAACAACAACAACAGCCATCATCGTCTAAAGTCTGTTACTGTGTTACTGTTTTTTTTTTGCATTTCTGGCTAGTGAATGGAAAAAAATTATCGAATTTTTCTCCAATATATATTTTTTTTATGGATATGCTTAGCGCCATCTACGTGGTGTGTTGAGCCGACGACGACGCCCAAAAGCATTCGGTTTCGAACAGGGGCTGCGAATGCCGTGCCCTGTATATAAAACAATAATAATAATATATTACATTTTGTTCTCTAACGACGACGACTTTTAATAACAGGCGAAATATAGGATGTATAAATGTGTATTTTTTTGTTTATTGTGTACAAAATATAAGACGGTGTTGCAGTTGCCCCCGTAATATTTTTAACTGACATAAGGGGGTTATTCTATATGTGAAACTAAACAACTTCTGTGGAGAAAAAAAATAATTTTAAACAAAAAAAAAATATTATTTTTTTTTCAAATTAAAAAGTCGTAGAACAAAAGTTGTTCTATTTCACATACAGAATCTTTGTACAGAAACCTTACGGGTTTTACGGTTGGGGTTGCAACACCGTGTATATAAAAATCTAAAACCAAATATTAGTGTGAATAAAAACCGTGTGGTGCCGGTACTTAAAAAGAATAGTCCCACTGCATCTCTCCCCGTGCATGTCTTAAGAGGCGACTAAGGGATAAGGACAAGATGCCGCGCTAAAGGGCGACAGGCTAGCCACTTCTCACCTTGGCGCGGTCCTTCCACCTATTCTAGTCATGCAGCAGGTGTGTTCTTCGTGCCTTACTTGCTACTTGATAGTTGTCTTGTCCGTATACTGTGCTAAACGTGGTGGTCGGTGTTGTGCTGTAATTTACCAAAGTCCTTATAGCACAACACTGATTACTCTGCTTACCCTGATTGTCGGGATAAAGCGTGTGATATGTATGTATGTATGTATGTATAAAAATATTTAATTCATGAAGAAATAAATGAGCTTTATCTTGCAGCTACAGGCGATGATGCTGAACCCTCCTCCGATGTACAACATGCCGCCGCCGGCTCTCGGCCAGAAGGAGGAAGCCGCCGCCGCCGCCGAGCCGTCGGCGGGCGAGCAGGACGGCGCTAGAGACGTGCCGCCCCGCGAGGAGGCGGACAAGGACAGGGAGAGGGACCGCGACAGGAGGGAGCGCGACAGGAGAGACCGCGACAGGCGGGGTGACAGGGACAGGAGGGACGACAGGAGGGATAGAGACAGGGACAGGGGACGCGACAGGGACAGGTCAGTTGTGTGGTTTTTTTATTTATCTGATTAACATGGGCTAGTCTACGGCCGTAGACATACGAAATTTTGTTTATATCTGCATTCGTTGGGAAGCAGAGTAATAGCTGTTGTACTGCAAGAACTCAGATTACAGCACAACACAACCATCATACTTAACAAAGTATTCATCGGTTTTTAAATTACCGTGGTTGTTAGACATTATTTTTAAACAAAACAGCTTTACTCACGGTTCTTTACGAGCTATGTGGTTCGATGTTTCGGGCCAAGCGTATGGCCCATCATCAAGAGCACTCTGCCTGGTGCGACGGTTGGCAGAGAACTCAACTGCCACGTCGAGCCACATAGCTCGTAAAGAACCGTGAGTAAAGCTGTTTTGTTTAAAAATAAAGTATTCATCGTCAGCCCATATCGGTCCACTGCTGGACACATGCCTCTTCTAAAGCCAAAAGCCACCGCATGTCTGTCTCTTCTCATCCATTTAGGTCATCTGAGCACCTAGCCGGGGGGCGTCCCAAGCTATGTTTGCTTTATGTGACCTCCATTCGGGCACCCGTCTACCTCAACGGTTATCGGATCTGCGACAGATGTGCCCAGCCCACTGCCACCTCAGATTAGGGCCTTGATTACACATACAATACATAATAAATGTGTACTCATACATTAGGAATGTAGCTGTAACAGACAAATAACTGCTTCAGAACTAAACATAATTGGAAATATTGGCCGTTAGCGGAACGATAGTGCCAATTTGGTAATAAAGTCAGCCTCGGTAGCAGTGATGCGGCCGGTCGACTGTTATTAAGCAACCCTGGGCCAGAGGTGGTACCGGACCTAGCTCAGAACACGGCCTTCAGCACGAACACGCAAAGTCAAGCTATCGGTCGCTGTGCGTGCTCCCCCCACCAAACCGGACCCGCTCCGTGCTGGCCGTGTTTCCGGACCTGAACCGTGTTTCGTGTTTGTTGCTAGCACGGCTCGGCACGGCGGGGTCTGCTAGGATGTTATTATGCCACTAAATTATGCTATGCTTGTTGGATCATGTTGTTGTTGTTGTTGTTTTGGTTTGGGGTTGGCTCTAGGCCTGCAAACTAATCCCGCTTGGTTGGGGACTTTCGTGCAAAACCCCGCAGTCTCCAGCTACCCCAGCCAGCCTATGTCTTCCATGGAAGCCACAAGTCGACCGGGGTGTCTGCAGGCCGCTTATCCCCATTGTCGCCTTTTACGACATGCACGGGGAGAGATGCAGTGGGACTATTCTTATTAAGTACCGACCCCACACAGTACGAACCGTACTGTTGGATCATATAACGACCATAAATATAGAATGAATAACACGTGAGCAAAATTTTCTATTTGTGCACTGTGTGGAATAAGATACCTTTGGATAACCTTTGGATAACCTTTGGTGGTGAGAATGCATAAAATAATCCTGTTTTCATTTATTTCGTCAATTGAATTTTATTTGTTCTACCTGCTTGCATAAATACGTCCCTCTGTCGCCGGACACAAACCGGACCTTTCCGTGTCGGCCCGTGCTCGTGCTAGCCCGGCAAAGTCCGGTAGCACGGTCGCCTAGAGCGCGGTCCACCGGGCTCGAGTCCAACACGCTTTGTGCGTGTCGTATTTCGTGCTCAATATCGACACGGTTACCATCTCTGCCCTGGGCGCGGTAGTACTTGGATGGGTGACCGCTTGACCGTTGGAGGCTGACCGTGGTTCGGAATCCACGTTGAACTGTAGGTCCTTTCCCTTCTTACCTTACTAGGTGGTAGGGTTTATCCCGACCGGGCTGGTACCACCGCCCTGAACGAAACGTCGTTCGAATAGTCTGTGTTTTCCATCCAGTTCATTGTAGCCGACATGATATGAAGGGAAGCACTGACATGGCACCTAATTCACCCGGTGTTACAGGCATACAACACGGATGTTGTAGGTGATGTAGCCAACCGTATCAAGTTTCCATAAAAAAAATATGAAAGTGCCAAGTGATGGGAAATTTTAACTCTATAAATAGTTTGCATTACGTATTTTTCTTTGATTTATCACAACGCAGAGACAGGGACGACCGGCGAGATGTGAGAGACAAGGACAGCAAGGATAAAGATAAAGACAGAGACAGAGATAGAGGCCGCGACCGGAGGGACCGAGACAGGGACAGGAGCGACAGGGACAGAAACAGAGAAAACAGGTAATGTAACAAATCAATCTCACCGTTAGTTTTATTACAACAGTCTAGATATAGGCGCAACAGCTGTTAGCTGTTAGCCTATTAATAATAATATAATATAATAACAGTGCCTTGTTAACTTGTCTTGTGCTGGTAGCTTCTTGGTTTAATCATTGATGGACACGATGCCTCCAAGATTGGACACTATGCCTCCGAGATTGGACACTATGCCTTCTCGGATGGACCCGATGCCTCCAAGATTGGACACTATGCCTCCGAGATTGGACACTATGCCTTCTCGGATGGACCCGATGCCTCCAAGATTGGACACTATGCCTCCGAGATTGGACACTATGCCTTCTCGGATGGACCCGATGCCTCCAAGATTGGACACTATGCCTCCGAGATTGGACACTATGCCTTCTCGGATGGACCCGATGCCTCCAGGATTGGACACTATGCCCTCCGGGTTAGGACCATTATCACCAGTCTGAACATGTTCTGAAACGTTTTTTTTTGTAAATTTTTTTTTAATTTTTTTTTTTATTGATAGCGCTACATGTGGCATCATTTCACCTACAGTAGGTGTCTAACGATGCCAATGGACACTCTGTGATGCACGGGGATTGCGAATGCCATGTCGGCCTGACAGGAGCCTTTTCAGGCCCCTTTTGAGAAACCCCAGGCTGTACTTGGGAGGAAATAGGATGTGGAACGCACTTCCACTTTCTCGGCGGCGCACATTCAGAGGCGGAACCTATGCAGTATTTCGATATTTGAGTGCATCATGTGTACTCTTTCATTCCCACCCCTCGCTATCCTCACAGTGGCGTTACATGATTTACTACGAAATAGAGTAGTCTTGGGTCCTTCAAGAGGGGCGTGAATAGGCACCTGTCGGGCCGTCATGGCATTTGCAACCACAGCATACGGCCGAATGTCCATGGTCGTCTTTAGACACCTTATTGGTGGTTGGGTGCCAAATATAGCGCTTTCAATAAAACAAAATTTAGCAAGAATCAACTTCTCTCTAAACTTATTTCCTCCGTGGTCTTATACACGGTGTTGCAACCCCAACCGTAAAACCCGAAAGGGGGTGATTCTGTACGTGAAATAGAACAACTTTTGTTCTACGACTTTTTAATTTGAAGAAAAAAAAAATTCTCCATACATTTTGAGAATAGGTATTTAAAATTTGTATGGAAAAAATATTTTTTTCCTTTAAAAAAAATTTTTTTCGCCACCGAAGTTGTTTAGTTTCACATATAGAATAACCCCCTTATGTCAGTTAAAAATATTAAGGGGGCAACTGCAAGACCGTGTATATTCCCATAAATATATTGAAGTAACTCAACTATAGACACATAGATACTGAAAAATGTCACGTCCACATCCAGGGAGCGTTCGCCGAGGAACCAGCCGCCGCCGCCGCCGCCGCAGCAGACGGGGAACGAAGCGAGACCGGACACGAACAGCGGAAGCGCGGAGAAATCCCTCCAGGAGCGACTGTGGGAGATGGCGAACGGCAACGGCAAACCGCAGCTCAATACGCGCGATCAGAACGCGGACGATAGGCATCGGCAGGACGACGGCCCGCAGCGGCAGAACGACATGCGACACAGGCACGGCGACGCGCCGCGGATGGACACGATGCCGCCGAGATTGGACGCGATGCCGTCGCGGATGGACACGATGCCACCGAGAATGGACGTGATGCCGCCGAGACTGGATAAGATGGACCGCATGCCTCCGAGACACGATCATCCGCCTCCGCTCTTAGATAATCCACCTGGTATGTATCTTCGGCGACCGTAGTCCTTTCGCTATTATTGACACTTCGAGCGTTGGAGCCTGCGCTCTGCGCTCTGAGTGTCGGGAGTTTTGACGTCAATGATTCGCATGCGTAAAAGTTATGAAATGAAAAAAAAAAATTGGTTTTTTTTTCAAAAATATGTTTATCTTGACCAAATTTCTTAAAAAACTATAACTTTTATTGCACTGTCCTTTGTTTTGATTCAATTTGGGTTAAATATTCAGGTGTTTAACCTCTTGGCTTCCGAAATATTTAATATGCTTACTCCAAGCCATTTTTGCTGTGCGAAATTTGGCGCGCCGCACGTAAGCTCAAATATTTCGTAAAGTAATGAAGTCGGATCAATAACCTCTATGGGCTCTTGAGATCTAATGAAGTTCTCCACAAAACGGTAATACAACAACTGAGGATCCGCTTATTTAGAAGCACAGACAGATTTTGTGAACTCCAGTGAAAAACAAAACGCCCGACATTTTTCCGAATTTTTCTAAAATTGCCGCATTACCCTATGCAAATCATATGTCAATGTGTAGACCATGAATTTAACATTTTATTAAAAATGTTACATGCTGATCCATCCGTATTTGTTGTGCAGACATGGAAAAGACGGACAAAGAGGGAGGATGGAAGCAGCTACCTCCTCCGATGCTGCAGCCTCCTCACATGGCGCCTACTTTTAGAGCAGGTACATGTCACCCAAAATGATTAACCCGTTGAGTCTCACAACTTAAAAACATGCTACCCCCCCCTGAGTCGCAAGCCACATTTTATTTATTTATGATTTTAAATACTAACATGTTCTTTAAGCTGGTTTTTTTTTGTAATCCGGTGTTGGTGGCTGAGTTGGAGGGGCCAAAGCGCATGCTCCGAGAAGGTAGGTGCCATACCGGAGACTTCCCTGGATTGCTGGCTATACTGGACTTGAGGAGAACACAACCGAGGCTGCTATGCGGCCATCTTACATCCAGTACGGTGGCACCAACCCAGTCGGCTACAATTTGAGCGTACCACCTAGTAAGGGGCAAGGGAAGGGACCTACAGTTTTACACCGGTTCCGAACGGTGAAGCAGCAGGTGTAGGTGTGCACGTAAATTTTTATCGTCAGAAAAAACTCATTGGTACACGCCGACGGGATTCGAACCGCGGACCTCTCGCATGAGAAGCCGATGCCCAAACCACTCGGCCACCCGCCGCCGGTGCGTGTATTCTGTTTTTAAATTGAAGAGTGCAATTGTATTGTTTTTTTTTTTGTCTAATTCGTTTTTTAGCTCGCTCCATATCTCGGATTCGATACCATAAAACCTTATAATTTTCAGTAAATGAAGAAATTTAACATCCTCGTAATGTGTTTCAGATTTGAGGATGAGGGGACCACCACGCGGACCTAGAGGTAAGTTATAAATTAGGAATTTTTATATTCAATATTTATTCTTATTTACTGTTTAGTAGCTGTGGCAGCGAGAGGTTTACTCAATGTTGAATTGCAGGACCTTGGTTGGAAGGAATCGGACCTCGATTCAACGGCCCTCCCCCTTTCAATCGTCCCCCGTTCGTGCGACCTCCGTTCAGCGATGGGCCGCCGTTGAGACCACCGTTCAACAGGCCTCCGTTCGATGGACCGATCCGACCTCCGTTCGACGGACTCAATCGTCCCCCGTTCGACGGCCACAACCGGCCACCATTCGAAGGGGCGGGAGACATGTCGTTCGATGGACCTCAGCGATTCGACGGGTCCGGAGAGTTCTTCGAGAGGAACGGTCGTTCCAGCCGGTTCGACGAGGAGCGCGAGTTCGGTGGCTGGAACCGAGGCAACATGGAGAGAGGGGAGTGGGAGGGGCGCGGCCGCGGCGACTGGGATGGCGAGCACGACCGCCGGCGCGACCGCGAAGACCGCTTCCGGGACCGCAACGACAGACGTCGCCCGCGGGACGACCGACTCCTGCGGGACGACCGGCCTCCACGCGACGACCGGCCTCCGCGTGACGACCGGCCTCCGCGTGACGATCGGCCGCCACGCGACGATCGGGCGCCACGCGACGACCGGCCTCCTCGCGACGAGCAGCCTCCACGTGATGACCGGCAGCCACGTGATGACCGGCAGCCACGTGATGATCGACAGTCACATGATGACCGGCAGCCACGTGATGACCGGCCGCCACGCGACGTCCGACCGCCCAGGGACGACCGCGACAGGAACGACAGAGACGACAGAATGAACGTGCGTGATCAGCCTCGCACTCGCGACAGAGATAGGAAATCGTCTAGATGGGCCACACAAACGGAAGCCGAAGAACAACAAGTTGCAGATAGTTTGTCTGAACATTTAGGTGCTCAAAACAACAGTCAAACCGACCAATCAAACCAAAATGAACAATCAGTTTTTCCAAATGTACCTAATGAGCAATCTAGTGATCGACTTGAAGAACCAAGTGCTCAAATTGAAATACCTAGTGTTCAAATTGAACTGCCTAGTCTTCAAATTGAACTACCTAGTGTTCAACTTGAACTACCTAGTGTTCAAATTGAACAACCGAGTGATCAAAGCGAGCAATCTAGTGCACCAAATCCCCAGTTCAATGCTCATAATGAAATTCAAAATGATGAACACATCGCTCAACAAGAGAGACCTCACCAAGATGAAAGTTCTCTTCCAAACATAAATGAAATGTATGAAATGACTGAGAAAGCCCATCAAGATGTTTCACGAATGATGCATGAAGAAAGCTTCAACGAGCCTGCTCCTAAAGACGCATTCGAACCGACACCAGCATGGGAAAGCCTAGTTGAACCATCAGAAAATATTCAAGGGGACAACGCTCAGTCATATGAAGATACATCAATGTCGCACCATTTTGAAAACAGAGAGAGTGTACTCGAAGAGGCCAATAGTGAGCCAGTCCAAATGGAATCGTATGACGACACGCAATATCGGGAAAAGGCTGATATCACTCCAACACAACGAGAGGAACCCAGTTGGGCGCCAGTCGTTGATGCTGAAAACATCACATCATTTGACAACCGCGCCTCCGTCGCAGATGAAACCATAGGACAGACGATAGAGCGCGATAGCTTACAGGAAAGTAAGAACGTATCCGAAATGAATTTTATTTCGCAATCGGAGCAAGGTTCGGGCGAGTCGGCAGATGCGCCGGCGCAGGCACCGGAAGAGGCCGACGTGTGACGCAGCACGAGGACGCCGCTCGGCACGGATACTCGCACGCGCAAGGTTGCGGGCGTAGCGCCCCGCCCCGCCTCACCCGCGGTCCCGCCCCCGCGCGCGGTCGGGAGCCCCGACGCGCAAACTCCTCCTCACCTTGTATAGAATCGTAACGCCAAAGATTAATTTTTATATTGAGAGTATATCGAAATATATCAGTGCCTTATTGATTTTACACAAACAAAGGGTGATTTTATTTACCGCCGGGGGGGATCGGGGGCGGCGAGCGGCGGCGCAGGAGCGGCGGAGGAGCTCGCCCGGGCGCTCAAACGGAGTGACCCGGGCCAGGTACCGTCTCTATCTCTCTACTCACGCACTAGACCGACTGCGTTACCTCACACCTTCATACATAGTTTGGAAATGCTATGCTTGCAGTATCAGGAATGTACGCCCTTTAAATTGAACCAAGCACTAAGTTAGCTGTCACTGTTGTGACAAGCCTCACATTTCTTTTTTTTTTCGATATGTAAAAATAATACTGCAGCCTAATTTTTTAATTCCCCGTTATATTCTCGGTTGTATTCTCCTCTAGGCCAGTATAGCCAGCAATCCGGGGAAGTCTGCGGTATGGCACCTACCTTCTCCGAGGTGATATTGGCTGGTCGGAGCATGTGCTTTGGCCCGTCCGACTAAGCAAACCATACAGGATTATATAAAAAAATAAATATGCAATTTGTGTGAACTTATCTTTCATACCGCTTCCTTGTAAATGACATGATACATTGACATAGCTAGGCTGATGAAGGTAGGAAGTAACGCAGCGGGTCCGGTACTACAATTGTTGATTTTGATTTTAATTTGTATCTGCCGTTGTCGAAATAGGAATGTCCCTGAGATAAAAAAATGTATTTATTTTCGCACGAGCAATTTGCAATGCACATTCATTATAAATTGATATAATATATTCACTGTAAAGACAGGCCGTCGGTTCCGAAAATCTCTATTTTGACAACGGTAGTCGGCAATGTGTGCAAAAGTACCTGAGACGCAAAAGAATTGAATGAGCGGCCTCTTAACGACGTCGCCTGCAACTACGATCTTAACAAAATAAACCGACCGAGACGCGTGCGAGCTATCCCAACTGAAGCGATGCCGACATTCACATCGACAACAATAATCCATCATTTTAGAATGTAGTAAATTAAATGTCAAACATTAAGCAATTAAGTTATATATATAATAGTTATACGGAATAGGTTAGTTGGGGTTTATCGGTTTCAAATGAGTTTTTGTTTATATAAAATTGTAATCGCTAAATTATAAGAAATTCAAAAGAGAACATTATGTCAAGTGAAGTGAAAGGCTTAAATACTTTGCCATGATACGTCGTGGCGTAGAACTCTTAACGTAATGTAGTAACTACTATAAGATAGTATGTATATACATGCAATGATATAAAAAAATATGCCCGAAGAACAAATGATTTTAGTTAATATGAAATCCACACACCTAGGTAGGTAGCGATTTTCTGTTGTACAAATGTATGCCTATGTAAACCACTACCTAATATTAAAAGTTTTATGTATATTTTGTAGTTATTCGCAAGATTTTGGTGAGCCCAATATGTTGCATTGAAACAATGCACAAAAGTAATCTGAAATACTTTCAAACTCTCAATACTTTACCGCCGTCCCCTTTCCACCTCCGCATAATGCGCACTGGGCAGGGATTGCATCCCTATGCGCTGGACTTAACACGGATGCGTACCAATCGGTTCTGCAGATCTTTCCTCTACAGAACCGTTCAACTCGGCCCACAATTTCCCCCCAAGTGTAGTCTCGGGTCTTTAAAGAGAGCCGTGAATAGGCACCTGTCAGGCCGGCATGGCATTCGCAACCCCCGCGTACGACTGCATGTCCATGGGCGTCGTTAGACACCTTATGGGTGGCTCGGCGCCACATGTCGCGTTTTCTATAATAAAATAACTTACACAATTAATGTGTATGAGTGTTACAGCAGAAAACTTCATATTACAGCATTCTCTTAGATTACGTAATACTAAAATAAACAAACATATTTTTACTGTTCATGGCTTTATAAAAACCAATGGAATTTGAATTTGTTTCTGCTTATTTTTATCTACATTGTACGGCACTTTATTGCATAAACATTCTATAATATGTGAAAATAAAAACAAAATTGTTTATGACAAAATGTGAAATCATCAATATTCTATAAATATAAACTATTTATTTATTTAATTATTTAATATTATACCTTCGTCCATTTGTTGTTTTATATTTTTATAGCATAGCTGTAATCTCGAGAAAAAATACAGAGTAAAATCCAGAAGGAAAACTACCCTTTTTGAAAATATTGAAAATCATTCGTAAAACTTAATTTAAATAAATCTAAACTCACGAACCACGCGCCATATGTAAGAGGCAGAACAGAATTTAACAGTCGGATGAATGGATTAGACAGTTCAATATTAGCTGAAGCTCTATAGCTGAAAAATTTATCTATAACATGATGTGTGAGGTTGAGCGAGAGGTCCCAAATTCCGTTAAAAGTTTTCCAATTTCAACAATAAATTAGCTTTTATTCTGTTTTCATAAATGAACATGGATTTAGGAGTGTATAAAATCTTATTTATGATTTAAGTTGAAATACTTTTTATCAGAAAAATACTTAAATGTCCATCAATGAGCTGGAAGTACTATAGTACAGTAGTATATTATACTATATGTACACCATATTAGGCGATATCTCAGTGTTATCTATTCAAAACGGACAATCCGTATCATGTTTCTTAATAAATAAAGTGAAGTTTCTACGGGCGACGGACCGTGTAACGTTCGTCAACATATAAATATCCTTATAACTCGGGAAACGCTCTATCGATTTACACACAGTTTTCACTGCTAAATTCTGTCACTTTTAGGATATAAATCATAATAATGCTACATCATCGGCGGTCTGAGCTATGAGCAAAAATGTAAAACCCTAAACACGCGAAGCGAAGCCGCGGATGAAAACTAGTATTTAAATATAGCATTAAAATTTTACGCCAATATATGTATGTTCTTTGGTTCCCTTAAGGACAGTACTCATCGGGGGCATTCTTGATGCAAAGTTTGGTTAGCGAGCGTTCACTACCCGAGCAAATGTTTTCGCTAAAACCAAACATTCGCGAGCAGAACTTCTAGCTTTTGTTCCGGTTGCGAACTTTCATTTCTCATTCCGGCACAGATGAAAAAAAAACTATGTGACTGCCCCGTGCGTTGCATAGCGATGACACGACGCGACTATGTACGTTCAACTTGGCGTCTTGCGTCACCACTCCAAACCATATTCGAGGAACAAACATGATGTTGCAAAGCGAACAACCAATATTCGTTTCAACATACCCACCAAATGTTTGGTCCACGAAAGAATGTGCATTATTCGTTTCAACATACCCACCAAATGTTTGGTCCACGAAAGAATGTGCATTATTCGTTTCAACATACCCACCAAATGCTTGATCCACGAAAGAATGTGCTCGAGTTTGCTACGCGAGCAGACGCTTGCGCAACAAACGCTCGTTCGCGAAACAAATGCTTCCGGTGGGTACTGGCCTTTAGAGAGAGTGCTAAATTTCCTGTGGTAGAATATTTTTTCGAAAGTTAACATACTCCAAAGTGCTACCAGTTTACTAAACCACAAGAATTGTTTTACCGAAACATGTGCGGCTTGTTCCCAAAGTATGACTGATTCTCTCTGTGTGTACTGGAAATAAACGAATAGCCTAGACCTAAGGCCGAAGTTAAGTTCATTTTAATCCGCCTGTGAACAAGAAATCATCACAGTTGAATCAAAATAAATCTAGATTCTTTATATTGTGCTGTTCGAGCGTCACTAGGGCATGCGAAAGAAACGTGTGGCTATGTTTGAGTCTATGGCTTTCTTTTTTTCTTTCGTCAAAAGATGGTTTCTATTGAGACATCTACCACTGTAAGACATCTTCTTGTGTGGCTCACATACCCATTGTGAAATTCTTGACATTGTGCAGGGTTCCATTGAGTGTCCTGTAATGTATTTATTATTTTATATTTTTGTTGTTGTGCGATATTTAGTATTAAAGTTAAAATACACCTATTTTATTGGTAATTGCTGTGGGAAGTTTTTAGTAAATTTTGAACGGCAAAAAGCGTAGATTCGTAGATAATTTGTGCTTAGTTTAGTTTTGTATAAAACATCTTGCAATCATCAATTTTTATTATAATAGTTATGGCTTACTTCCTCTAATAAAGTGTTCCATAAAAAAAACATTATTCTTTAATTTACCACATGTGAACTCTATACAAACTGTCCTTGCGTTCCAGGTTCGCTTTGCACGCATTGACTGACCGTGTATTTGTTGTATTACTCTGTATTTCAGCTAGTCAACCAGCCAACTTCCAGATTTTCGACGTTTGTTGCAGGCGATTTTCGTGCAATTTTAATTTTCAAATATGAAGGTTAATTTATTGAACGCAGAAAAAGAGATTTGAAGATACTTAGCTTTTATTATTCTCAAAGTCAAATTAAACCTCCTTTATTTTATTCGAATGACTAATCAAACTGACTTGGGATTATTCTGATCATCAGCATTTTGTGGCTCACATACAAACTTACATCGCCAAGATAACAAATACACATTTTTCCTCCTCTTATTAAATAATGTTTCAGTTAGGGACCCCGCACACGACCAATTGTATCACCAACTAAACTGTTATCTGTTAGTTTGACCTGATATCAACAGTTTAGATTTAATTCAATAGGGATGAAAATAAATATAAAAAATATGTGTACTGTGTGGACCAGTATTTAAAAAGAATAGCCCCACTGCATCTCTCCCCGTGCATGTCGTAAATGGCGACTAAGGGATAAGACGAGAAGATGCCATGCTAAAGGGTGACAGGTTAGCCACCTCTCACCTTGGCGCGGTCCTTCCACTGATTCATGCAGCAGGTGCTGCATATTCTATAACGCATGCAATCAAGCAGCAAGTAAACCTCTTGCCTTACTTGCTGCTTGATTGTTATCTTGGCCTAATACATAGCGAAATGTGGTGGTCGGTGTTGTACTGTAATTTACAAGAGTACTTGCAGGACAACAAGAATTACTCCGCTTACCCCGATTGTCGGGATACAGCGTATGGTAAGTATGTATTATGTGACATCTGATTTTTGGTTTCATTTCATTCATGGGCGAAAATGCATCGCAATCACTCGAGTTTTAAATTTTATTTTCGAAGAATTTGTGTGAGTGCACAGTTAAAGGCACCAAGTGTATAATGTTGGCACGAAACACCAGAAATCCACATTATGCAATGGGACTATGAGAAATAAGTCCCATTGTGGACCCATTAGTAGGACAATCAAATGGGTCCACGAGAAAACAGCTGAACTTTCATGGATAAGTTACAAATAATACATGTTGTATGTACTGAAGCAGTAAATGAGAAAATGTAAATACTTACGCCAATTGTTTTATGCGGTTTTAAAAAAATAACCATAACCAATTTTTAATACCCTAGCATTACCTAAAAAAGTAAAACAAAATATTTGCACAAGGGGGGCCACAGGGGGGCTCGAACGAAACCTTGACCGTGAGAACGGAAATAAATACAAATATAAAATGTTCGCTTGACCCACACTCTGCGTAAGAGGGTGACACCTACCGAGTAGAATATTTTGTCCGCTAGGTTTTGTTATGAGCGCTGCTATTACTCGCTAGGAGCAGAGATTACTCGTGAGAGAATTTCAACGTTATGCGACGAAGTATGCGAGAGATGACGGACTCGAGTTTTTCAAATACATCGCATGTCGTTAAAGCGTTTTGACGAATTACTGGCAAATTATCTATTGAAGCATACGGGGTGTGCCTATACCACCGATCGAACGCCATTCGAATAAATAAACAAATAAACTAGAGAGCGTTCCGGAAGTGTCTATTCGCAGGTATACCTGCATGCAGGTATACCGTAGACGGAAAAAATTGATCGAAGAGGTATACCTGGAAATAGCCCGGTCCGATCGGGCATGTCTATTCGCAGGTATACCTGCGAATAGCCCTGTCCTGTCCGATCGGGCATGTCTATTCGCAGGTAAACCTGCATGCAGGTATGCAAACTGCACTATGGGAGTTTTCAACGAAACGTAACAAAAACGACATGCGCCGCCTCAACATTAGGTTATGGATAACTTACAGGACGCGACGCGACGCATCTTCTGTAATTTAAACCTGGTTATTTTTTTTTTAAACCAACTCGCATAGTGCAGTTCGTACCTACGAATACCTCATACCTGCGAATAGCACTGTCCCGCCTGGTAGATCTATTCGCAGGAAATCAAATAAGACACTCCCACTCCCAAGACACGACTCCTTATATTATGTTGAGGGAATCAGGCTCCGATCTCGGCTCTCCACCAAAATATTATTCACAATATTTTGGTGGTTTAAAAAAAAAATTACCAGGGTTCTGTAGATGTAGATGTAGGTTGCGTCGCCTCAAAATTAGGTTAGGGTTAATATTATATGAAGATGCGTCGCTATATTAACCCTGGTTATTTTTTTTTTAAACTACCAAAACAGTTTGTATATTTCCGAATATTTCCGAAAATAAAAAAAAAATAAGAAAAAAAAGTGAGAGTAATCAGAATTGGCCCCGAGTCATTCGTTGCCCGAGCGTTCCAACTTCCAACTAAATCTTCCCTTCGCCGTTAAGTTGGCTCCACTGCCAGTGTCACTGTCAGTCCAGTCAGTGCTTAAATTCCTGTTGCCAGATTGTGAAGATTATATTACGTAATTTATTAATATTATGTAATAGGTATTTACCGTATAATAAATACGGTAAATACTCATCACATACTAAATGCAACCCTCAACGCAGTTTTGACAGATAGACAGTGGAGCCAACATAACGGCGAAGGGAAGATTTATATGGAACGCTCTATAACTGACCTATATGTTGTTTTAATTCTTCTGAAACATTTTCGAAGAGTGCGACGGCGGCGGCGGCGGTGGCGGCTGGCGGTGTCATCATCCCAGTCTTTGTTACGCCCATCTCTGTTTTGGTATAATAAATAGAATGTGTCCCACAAGCATTGTCGAAAAATTATGAAAAAAAGACCATCGGTAAGTAAGTAGTCAAGTTTTACTGAAATACTCAAGTACTGACTCTACAGATTGTTAAAACTGCAAAGTTCCTAAGGCTCCATACAATGTTGATCGAAATTACGGATACTAAAATTACGGTAAATGAAATTTTAGTTAGGTGTGGATGTGCGCGATGTAAAAATGCTCGTAAACCTGCAGTGATTATTATTATTACAAGATAAAACTTGTATCTAAAAATAAAACTATATCTAATTTGTAGGTAATATACATATGAAGTAAACCTACCTATCTAAAATATACACAAACCCACAAAGAAACTAATAACCCTCCTCCAGGTGTGACGATGTGGGCACGGTTCCGAGGACCGGCATTCATTGCCTCGCTGGATGACCACATGATACCGTATCAGGAACTCGAGCGACCGTTGTTCTCCCAAGCAGCGTACAGGACATCCCAATATCCTTCGCGAGCCGCTTTGCCTCCCCAGGCAATATCCCATCGTCTCCATCGAAAATGAGATAATCCTGCAGTGCACTAATAATATACACGGTGTTGCAGTTGCCCTCGTAATATTTTTAACTGACATAAGGGGTTATTCTTTATGTCAAACTAAACAACGACTGTGGTGAAAAAAAAAATTTTTGAAACAAAAAAAAATATTTTTTCCATACAAATTTTAACTACCTAT
Source organism: Nematopogon swammerdamellus (assembly GCA_946902875.1). Classification (NCBI taxonomy): domain Eukaryota; kingdom Metazoa; phylum Arthropoda; class Insecta; order Lepidoptera; family Adelidae; genus Nematopogon; species Nematopogon swammerdamellus. The sequence goes on from OX336345.1 coordinate 21,221,286, forward strand.
TATCAAAATGTATGGAGAAAAAAAAAATTTTTTTCTTCAAATTAAAAAGTCTTCTTCTTCTTCTTCTTTTAATTATTGGCAACTGTCTCTACTGAGACACTCCTGCCAGTGTCATGTACAGTGGGGATTCATGCTGTAGTGTGGTCTATTATGCTGAACGATAGATGCAGAGCCTGGTAAGACACTGTACAAACATAGAACAAACATAAAGGAATAATGAAATACACATACTAAAAACTTTATACAGGCATATGAGAGAAAAATTACAACAGAATATAATATCTAGAAATTGGATTTTTCCACACATTTGTTATAGACTGATTTTATTTGTATGTATAAATGATGTTAGGGTTCTAATAATAGTAGGGTGGGGGAAAGTTAACAGGGAGTTTATGTTTACAGGGAATTGTACCTCTATATCTAGGTCTTGTAAAAGGTCATAAAGAGGAGGAGTTTTATTTTGTAGTGGGCAAGAAAAAAATATGTGGTTAAGATCTCCATCCGCGAGACCACACTCGCAGATGGAGGAGTCTCTGATGTGGAGTCGAGCCAGGAAGACCGGGGAGCAACAATGTCCCAGGCGCATTCTAATTAATATGGAAGTCTCTTTCTTGGCATAAGTGTTAAATTTTGAGAACCATGGTTTGCTTGGGACATCAGGTTGAAGAGAAGCGTAATGTCTACCCTTCCACCTGCTGGTTCTCATCCATTCCATTGACCAATTTTCTTTAAGGAGTTGTTTGGGAATAGAGACCAGATCTAAGGGCTGAACAGAGAAGAATGAATAGCCATCAGCGGTGGCTTCTTTAGCGAGCGAGTCCACCTGCTCGTTGCCAGTAATACCAGCATGGCTGGGAATCCATGCGAGGTTCACCTCAAGCAGGTCGGAGGAACACTCAGCAAGGATGTTTTTTATTTCGAGCACAATCCTGTGCACCTTTGATGAGAAGGGGTATTGCTGGAAAGCTTTGAGGCAACTCAAAGAGTCTGTGAAAATAACAGATTTTTTAAATTTATGGGCTTTCACATAGTAAACTGCTCCCAGTATAGCTGAGCATTCGCCTGTGAACACGGATGTCTCAGGGGGGATTTTCCATTTTTTCCACACGTTGAGGTTAAAATGCAGCATTGCAGCTCCGACGTGACCATCGGGAGATAATTTTGATGCGTCAGTGAAAATATATTCAAAAAGTGGCCAATTTTTGGAGATGTTTAACCTAAATTTCCTATCAGCATTGGGAGTATCCTTATCTATCCCAATGGTGAGGTTGATCGGTGGTTTAAAAATTATGGAAGAGAAGGGGAAGGTATAGATAGGCAGGATCGGGGAATTTTGGATCGTTGATGTTATATTTTTAAGCCTATTAAGGCTTGTTACGAGAGGGGGATTAGTTTTACGGGCCCAGTATTGATGAGAGTGACAGAGTTCCTCTAGCAGTTGGAGCTTGGGAAGATAGGGTGGGTGGAAAATTGGGCCGAACGGAACAGATACTTGTCTGCCAAGTATTGGCGTCTCAGAGCGAGGGGGGGTTCAACACATTCTACCTGCATGGCATTAATGGGGGAGGATTTCATGGCTCCGAGGATGATACGCATGCACTAGGATTAGATGCGCTCTAATTTGTCCAGGGCCATTTTACTGCAGGGTTCCAGGACAAATGAGCAGTAGTCCAATTGGCTGCGTATAAGGGCGTCATAGAGGAGTTTTTGTGTAAAGTTTTTGTTTTCTTGAGAAGACAACGACACTGCTCTTGGCTGCCGACAGCTCCAGGCCATGATCAGTGAGCCACTCGCCAAGAGAGTCGAGGGCCGATTTGAGGAAATCGGTGGCCTTGGTTATGGACCGGTCAGAAATGTAGAAGAGCAAATCGTCAGCATATTGAAGAATTTTGCATTGGGGAGAGACACCGCGATCTAGATCACTAGTGTATATGTTATAAAGGAGAGGGCTAAGAACCGAGCCTTGGGGCAATCCTTTCCAAACAGTTCTAGGATTGGTCTGCACTCCTTGTATACGAAGAGTTATTGACCTGGCAGCTAGCATATTAGTTATGAAATTGATTACCTTATCCGGAATTCTCGTCGCGAATAATTTCTTCTTGAGAATGGGAATCAGGACATTATCGTATGCTGCCGTTATGTTCAAAAAGGCCGCAGCCACAATCTCGTTGTGGCTATATGCAATGCGAACGTCAGACGTAAATATGCTGAGGCTGTCAGAAGTGCTCTTTCCCTTTCTGAAGCCATACTGGTTTGAGGCCAGAAGACCCCTGCTTTCCACAAACCAGTCCAGACGGTTCTTGATCAGGTGTTCCGCTATCTTCGCCAATACTGACGACAAGGCTATAGGTCAATATGAAGAAGGGTTGTCGGGTTCTTTGTTAGGCTTTAAAATGGGTATAACAATTTGCAACTTCCACGAGTCTGGTACAGAGCCAGAGTTGAATGCTAAATTGATGATGTTCAGGAAGTACCTCAGGGTGTTAGGTTTGGAGTTGACTATAAATGAGTATGGGATTCCATCGGCCCCAGGGGCTGAATCCCTCACCTTGGAGAGAACAATGGAAAGTTCCTCCAAGGTGAAAGGGGTTTGCATAGGGTCCTCAGGAGAAGGGGCGGGGGATCTGAGTGAAGAGTGTGTGCTTGATTGTGGGAGTTCCTCAAAGTGGGGAACAGAAGGGGGAGCTAATTTATCCAGAAAGGGCTCAGCCCAGGAACTTGGATCCGATCTTTGAGTATTTTGAGGAGCGAAGGCTGATCTATAGCGTCTAATATTTTTCCAAACAGTTGAGGGTTTTGTTGTTGGTGATAATGACAATCAGAAACCTTTCCAGCCGTCTCTTTTGTTCTTATGGAATAAGCGTTTGGATATAGCGGTATCCTTTCGAAATGCTAAGAAATTTTCCATTGTCATTGATCCACAGTATTTTTGTTCAGCAGCGTTCCTAGATTTTATAGCCCTCGTACATTCCTTGTTCCACCATGGTGGGGAAGAAAGTTTGCCTGAGGCTGCATTCTTTAAGGGCAATAGGGCATCCGCCGTGGAGGTAAGTAGTTCCGTGAACCGATCGGAACATGTGGACACTGACTCATTGGTGGCCTCAGGCAATGATGATATACTATTCTCCACGGTAGAACCGTAAATGTCCCAATCTACATCGCTCAGCCTGTACTTGAACAGGGGAGGCAGATTTGATTCCGGAATGGTCTTTAGAGGGAGGGTTATTGAGATTGGGAAGTGATCACTTCCATATGATAGATTGGATATGTTCCACGACAGAAGGGATGATAAAGAGGGGGAGCAGAGTGAGAGATCCACTGCACTGAGACTCTGAGTCGGTGATACCCTGCGGGTAGCAGAGCCATCGTTAAGTAGACATAAGTTATCAATGACTTCTGTGACCTTGGTTCCAAAGGAGTCACAGTGTGGAGAGCCCCACATGATATGGTGGCAGTTGAAGTCTCCGACTATGAGGACAGGAGGGGGCAGGGAGCCAAAGATCGCTCTCAGTTCTAAAGCAATTGAAGTATGGGGGTGGGGAATATATATACATAGGAAGGTGATGTCATTCGCCCTCACCGCAACAGCGTTTAGTCTGTCACTGTGAGGGGGAAGGTTCACCTGGGAAAAGGGAATAGGGTTCTTAATTAATAGGGCGCAACCGCCCCAACCATCATCTCTGTCGTCGCGCAGGCAGGCATAGCCAGGCAGTCGAAAGAGAGCACCAGGCCTTAGCCATGTCTCCGTGACGGCAGAGATGATGGGGCTCAGCTTGTTACTTAGAAATATAAGGTCATGTTTTTTATTTCGTATGCTCCTTATATTCCACTGCAGCATTGTTGTGGTGGCCATTATCAACTAATTGGCTTAGAATTTTGAATTTGGAAGCAACGTTGGGCGGTATGTGGGTTGAGGACATAAGAGATATCAAGGAGGTTAAGAGAACCTCCAAGATAGAAGAGACAGGACTATCATGAATACCGGTTCCGGTTGGATAACCAGAACCATTTGGTGAGGAGGGTTTTGGGAGACCGTTGATAATTGCCTGATGGGCATTCTTATCATAGCCTGGGGTCAATAGAGGGCGTGGCTTGGGTTTTGTGAAAACTGTTTTTCTGAAAGAGGTTGGAGTTGAGGTTTTAGCAGTATCGGCGTAAGACTTTTTTACAGGAGACAGCTTTTTGGCAGCTTCTACATAGGCTATGGACTCTTCTGCCATCATTAATTTTATTTTTTTCTGCCTCTCCTGTTCGAGGCAGGCCTTGCTGGTAGAGATGTGGTTTCCCTTGCAGTAAAGGCAGGCTGCCTGTTCCCGCTTGGTTGGGCAAGAGTCTCCGGTGTGCTCCTCACTGCAGACGAAACACCTGGGTTTGGAGCGGCATTGCGTCTTTGTGTGGCCAAAGCGACAACAGTTGTAACACTGAATGGTTGGAAGTTGATAGAGTTCTACAGGGAGAGCGGAGTAACAGCAGAACACCCGCCTAGGCAGCACCTGACCATCGAAGGTGAGGACGACTGCCTGAGACGGCTTCCATACTACGATACCGTCTATGACGGATTTAAAATTTAGTCGTCTAATTTTAAGAATTTTTCCACATCCTTCTGGAAGTTTTATGTGCTCTAAAATTTCTTCAGGAGACCATTCGGCTGGTATTCCCTTGACCAGGCCAATCCAGGTGAGGTTGAATGAGGGGATGTTGGCCCTGTATTTACAGGCCTCCAATCTCTCATATTTTAGAAACGAGTTAGCACCTTCTTGGGATTTAAATTCTATCGAGACGCGATTGCGTCCTATACTCTTTACACCGTCTGATTTAACGTCAAGGATATTATGTTTTAACATGAACAGTCCGAAATTAATGGGTTGTATTGTTGTACCTGTCTTGGCATCGGCTTCCGTTCTGGATACATGTACCAAGAACGGAGCTTTATCACTTCGCATCAAAGTCGTAGAACAAAAGTTCTATTTCACGTACAGAATCACTCCCTTTCGGGTTTTACGGTTGGGGTTGCAACACCGTGTATATCCAAGTCAGCCCTTTGAAAAGTCCTAAGATATTATTTGGTCCAAAGCTCTTTCGTGACAGAAACGTCCTCCCACTCCAAACATGATAGGTACGTCGTTGTCCCACTCTCACATCCATCACTTCACTTGAGCGGGCGAATTTTTACTTGCACAGTGTATAACCGGCATGTGTAAATTGCGCTTTTTGAAGCGCCGCTAGCGTAAAATGCATAAAGATAATATAAACAACAACAACAACAAAGATGGTGGATATTTTGACAGACAGATATATATTCTCTTTGTCTTATAATTTGAAAGTTTTACGAACCGTCAATACTGTCAATCGAAAATTTTAAAAAATAATTGAAGAATATTGTATTTACATTTGTAAAAAAAAAGAAAATGTAATTTTTTTTATGTACCAATCATCGTGGTACCAATAAATAAATACAATATTTTTTCTGTGAGTGGCTGCAGTTCACTTTCGGTTAGGTTATAATATTGTACAAATGGAACAATGAATGCGGTTGAAGATTCTACCCGTAGCGGCTGCAATGGTACTAGTGAATCTTCGCTCACCGAGCGGTTACGCAGAGAGAATACGGATCAGTTCCTCACGCTTGTGCGTATGCACCTATCCTTTGTCGTAGACATCAACATAGATGAGTGAGTAAACAAACCCACGTATTATACCTACCTATCTGTAAGAATTTGTAGTACCTAACATTAAAAAAAAATAGGAGGGTTTCAGGTAAATACTAGAAATACAGTCTGCGTTAGAATTTTAGGGTACCGTACCTAAAAAGAAAAGAAAAAAAAAACCAACCCTTATATGATCACTTTATTGTCCTTCAGTCTTTCAAGGCCCCTTTTCTCAGGAACGGGTACCTAGATGGTATGGAGTTGAAATTAATATTGAATCCTAAGGTCTGCGGCATTGATTTTGGTTCTGTCCAAAATCACGTGAATGGTCTACAGTCCTTTGGAGGTCTAAAAAATTAAAGCTTCTAAGTCAACACAATCAAAAGATACGGCCATTTATGTGACATATTTTGATACTTACTCGCAAACTCACTCATCGAAACCTATAGGGTACTTCCCGTTGACATAGATTCTTGAAATTTGGCCAGGAGCAATGTCTCACAGCTTAATTAAAGGATAAAAAACCGAAAATAGTTAATTTGTAGTAAGAGAGGCGTGAATGGGCACCTGTCAGTCCGGCATGGCATTCGCAGCCCCCGCATGCGTCCGAATGTCCATGTGCGTTTCTAGACATCTTATGGGTGGCTCGGCGCCACACGTCGCGCCTACTATAAAAAAAAAAATTGTAAAAACAGTAATACATACAAGCGTCAAACTTGGTGTGAATATAGTGCAAACTCTAAAGTAAAATGATAGTAGGCAATACGGACGAAAGTCTTAGAGTACTCATCATAAGTCAATACGGAAGAAAGCCTTCTTCGAGCATAGCTATATACACATAATTTTAAAATTCTAGTAAATTACGTAGATAAGATAAACAAGTATAATAAACACCTGTATGTAATTTGTTAAAATTTTCAATAAAATATTTGAAATTAGCAATTTGGAAATGATAAAAACCGGCCAATTACGTGGTAATACAGAACCCACCGTGCGCGAGTCCGACTCGCACTTGGCTGTTTTTTTTAAAATAAATAATATGATTTCCTAGGTAGGGACATATTTATTTTTATTTGCTTAGGAAAAGCAAACAGGATGATTTCATGAACACAACAAAAACCACAACAACATATTTAGTCTCGTTATAAATGTCTTATTTGCAGCGTCGATAGCTCAGCTGAGAAACCGAAACAGTTCCGCTGGGGCTTCAACAAGAAATCGAAGAACACACCGACCGCCGCGCCCGTCTCCAACAACCCCCAGTGCACCGGAGAAGGCTCCATCACCGATGAAGGCATTTCAAAAGTCTACGAGCTTATAGACTTCTTAGTTAAGGATGAAAGTAAGAATCCAGCCTTTCCACCTCCGCATAACACGTTTCTGCAGATCTTTCCTCCACAGAAGAAATTTTAAACTCTGAAACGCTCTCCCTGCCCCACGTACAATTTCGCCCCAAGTACAGTCTCGGGTTCTTCAAGAGGGGCGTGAATATGCCAGCATGGCATTCGCAATTCCCGCGTACAATAAAAATGTCCATGGGCGCCGTTGGACACTTTATGTGTGACTCAGAGCCACATGTCCCAAAAAAGGCAACTCTGCTGACCCCAAAAACTATCGGCTCATTGCGATAACCTCTCTCCTCTGCAAGGTTATGGAGCGGGTTATTAACACCCAGCTTCTGACATATCTAGAAACTTGTAAACTCCTTGATGACAAGCAGTACGGTTTCCGTAAACAGCGATCATCAGGAGATATTCTAGCATATGTCACGCATGTGTGGGCTGAGAGATTAGACAACTTTGGAGAGTCGCTGGCAGTTGCCTTAGACATATCTAAGGCTTTCGATCGCGTTTGGCACCGTGGTCTCCTCAGCAAGCTTCCGGCCTACGGTATTCCCTCATCCCTTTGCAATTGGATCGCCAGCTTCTTGGGAGGCCGATCCATATTTGTAACCATTGATGGTGCAAAATCGGTAGATTTCCCAATAAACGCTGGCGTTCCACAGGGGTCGGTGCTGTCGCCTACATTATTCCTGTTATTTATTAACGACCTACTGTGCCTAGGTAACATTCACAGTTATGCAGACGACAGCACCGCGGACGAGGGTTACGCTAAAGACTGGACTGCTAGAGAGGTGCTTGATGATGCTCGACGTCAAACAGTTAATAGAGTCGACAGTGTTCTCGGTAGCCTCCTGCGAGAACCTTGTCGATTTCAACATCAGCAATACTCAAGCGTGCGCCTTCTCTACCAAGGCCGACCGGTTTCCCTTCCAAGCTACGTTCCAGGGTACGGCCATACCTAACAATGACAAATTGGACCTCCTGGGCGTGGAATTGACCAAGGATGTGGGTTTTAGGGGTTTCATAGAGTCCAAAGCGACACTTGCCTCTAGGAAATTAGGCGTCCTCTACCGCAGCAGACGGTTCTTCTCACCGGCGCAGCTCCTTATGCTATATAAAGCGCAAGTTCGCCCGGTGATGGAGTACTGTAGTCATCTGTGGGGTGGATGCCCTCTTTACTTATTGGCGTCCTTGGACTCTATCCAGCGCCGCGTTATCCGTCTAATTGGTGATCCCAAGCTCACGGAGAGACTTGAATCATTGGGCCACAGGCGAACAATCGGTTCTCTTAGCCTGTTCTATAGGTACTACCATGGACGTTGCTCTGATGAATTGGCTTCTCTCATCCCTCCAGCCCCCATCCGTCTCCGCCACACCCGCCGGACTCGCTCGGAACATCCATATGTTGTTGACACCCAACTACTAAGGACACATCGTTTTTCGAAATCGTTCCTGTGTCGAACGGCGAAAATATGGAACGGTCTTCCGGTGAGTGTGTTCCCCACCACCTATAACCTGGGAATCTTCAAAAGGCGTGTCAATAAATTAGACGACAACCTTTTTGTCCGCCTCATAGCCGGCATGGCTCCTCTCTGAGCGTGGTTTCGCGAGGAATGGTGTTATCGGCTGTGTGTGATCTTCCGTTGAAGTATTGGTCACAGACACCCGTGCCGGCTGTCTATAAAAAAAAAAAATGTCGCACTTTCTATAAAAAAAATTATAAATCTGTTACTAAGGTGACCAAAAAAACACACAATACTTATGCACTAATAATAGAGACCACATATTTAAACACAGGATACTTATGGACTAATAATAGGGAACACATATTTAAAGTTTACCAAGATTACCATACCACTGCATGTATGTATGGGACAAGTAGCCTTGCTAAAGGGGGACAGCATAGCCACCTCTCACTTTGGCACGGTCTCCACCGTGTGATGCAGTAGCTTACATGCCGCTCGGTAGTTATCTTATCCTAATACTTTGCTAAGCCTGGCGCTCGGTGTTGTGCTGTAATTCACCTGAGTTCTTGCAGCACAACACCGATAATCTGCTTAACCTCAACTGCGTGTGTATGTATGCAAGTATGTAAGTTTAATTTTAATTTTCATACAAACTGACCGTCGAACATTCTAGACATTTTATCCTACATAGAACTGTTTCTGAAACTCTACAAGACATTATATAAGACCACTACTTGAATATGGCTACCAAAGGACCTTGCGCCAAATAGGGCTCAGTCACATATGAGAATATTGGGCTCAGTGGCCAACAGTGACAATTCATATATCATTGTAAAGGGCTCTGTTCGTACTTCAATTTTTACTTATGGTACCGAGTTAATTCCATTGCAGACAAAAGATAAGTACGTAGCAAGCAAGGAGAGAAACATATCTCCTTACATTTATGGTACAACAAATATTTAATAACTAAATAACCCCATTGATTCTGCACAAAAATGAATTGATATCTTTACATTTATAGTAGAACAAATATATTAACAGCTATCTCATCTCTGTTGGTGGATGAGCCCAGTCTTCATACAGTTTTGCCCATGGTCCTTGGGAGTCCATATTTTAAAAAAGATATTGAGCTACTAGAGAGAGTACAGCGGCGAGCAACAAAGATGGTATCATTAATTAAAAATAAAACATATGAAGATCGCTTACAGGCACTGGGACTAACAACTGTTGAGGAAAGGAGTCAACGAGGAGACATTATAGAAACCTATAAAATCTTAAAAGAATGCTACGATGTACCAAGTCTACAGTCAATGTACGAAAGGAGCACTGAAGAACGTCTTCGCGGTCACTCATTAAAACTAAAATGGCCCACACATAGAACCAATCCCAGGAAGCATTTTCTGACGCACCGGGTCGTAAGGGCCTGGAACAAATTATCTGAGGACACCGTCAGCGTCCCCTCGGTTAATTCTTTAAAAAAACAATTAGACAGAAAAAAAACAAAACAAACAAAAACACTTAAAAACAATACAAGTGCACTCACGAATTAAACAGAATACACGCACCAGCTGTCAGTTGTCAGTGTTTAAAATAAATAAATAAATAGAATAAAAATATTTGCAGACGTGAAACAAGAGGGGATATTCCGTCGAACGGGCTCCCTCAGCCGGCAGCAGGAGCTGAAGCAGCTGGTGATGTCGGGCTCCGCGCTGCACCTGGACGACGGCCGCTTCTCCGTGCACGACTGTGCCTCCGTCCTCAAGGGCTTCCTCGCCGAATTACCCCAGCCGTTGCTTATGGATCAGTATTATCAAACGTACTGCACTTTGGCAGGTACCTTATCAATTCTGGTCCTCATGTTTACCTACACACTGTACCGTGTGGGGCCGGTACTTTAAAAGAATAGCCCCACTGCATCTCTCCCCGTGTATGTCGTAAAAGGCGACTAATGGATATGACTCCCTTCTTATATTACTAGGTGGTAGGGTTTAACCCGCCCGGGTTGGTACCACCGCACTGAATGAAGGGTCGGTCGAAACGGCTATGTAAATAGTTTGTGTTTTCCGTCCAGTTCGGTGTAGCCGGCACGACCTAAGGGAGGCACTGACGTGGCACCAAGTTCACCCGGTGTTATAGGCTGACATCACGGATGTCGTAGGTGATGTAGCCAACCGTGTCAGTTTACATAAAAAAAAGTCCACCGCATCTTGGTGAGCTAGTTGCCATGGCAGTGCTTCTCTTTGGTCGTGCTGGCTGCACTGAGCCGAACAGAAAACGTGGAACTATTTTCATAGCCTCTTCGACCGACCCTACCACATAAGGTAAGTACCAATGAGTTTTTTCTGACGAAAAAATTTACGTGCATACCTACACCTGCCGCTTCACCGTTCGGAACCGGTGTAAAACTGTAGGTCACTTCCCTTGCCCCTTACTAGGTGGTAGGCTCAAATTGTAGCCGACTGGGATGGTACCACCGTTCTAGATGTAAGATGGCCGCATAGCAGCCTCGGTTGTGTTCTCCTCTAGTCCAGTATAGACAGCAATCCAGGGAAGTCTCCGGTATGGCACCTACCTTCTAGGAGGTGATATTAGCTGGTCGGAGCAGCTTTGGCCCCTCCGACTCAGCCACCCATACCGGATTACATAAAAAAAAACACATTTAATGCCAGGGTTTCACCATTTTATTTACCCTGTTTGCCCTGCAAGACCTGCCCTGTCATGTCTTTTCGTGACTGTCATTTGTTACTATGGAAAAAAACTCATTGGTACACGCCGACCGGAATGGAATCGCGGACCTCTCGCATGAGAAGCCGGTGCCCAAACCACTCGGCCACCCGCTGCTCAATTGTGTGTGTTAATGGTATCTGTTGCGCTGCCGTGTTAATGGCGTCGATAGAGTTATTATGAAAATGCCGCCTCGCCCCCAGTGCAATACCCGCCCAACGTGGAGACGTCCAAGAGTCGGCTGCTGGCGGCGCTGCAGCTGCTGCTGCTGCTGCTGTCTCCGCTGCATCGCGGCTTCCTGAGGCGGCTGCTGATGCTGCTGCGCCTCGCCGCCGACAACGAGGCGAGCAACCGCATGTCGCCGGACACACTCGCGACTATGTTCACGCCGCATCTGTTGTGCCCGCGCAAGGTCGGCTGTCCTGCATGTTTATTTTTTTTTTGTTAATTGTCTTTGATTTTTGGCTAGCGTCAAGTAAGTGACGATTCAAGGCCATATTATGCGGTCATATAAGAAAAAAAAAATCTTACTGAACACAACGTCTTGTTATTTATTTTAAACACTAACAGCTGGTGTGTGTATTCTGTTTTTAGGTTTCCGTATCACGTACGGAAGCCTATTACTAAGCCTCTGCCGTCTGTCTGTCCGTCTGCCCGAGGGCTGTTTCTCTTGAACCATAATAGGTAGCCCGTTGAAATTTTCACAGAATATGTGTTACTATGGCGGATATAATAACAAATAATAAAAAAAGAAAATCTTAAAAATTAAGGGGGGCTGCCATACAACAAACGAAAAATAAATTAGTCACGCTACTGAATAATAGATGGCGCCACAGGCTTTTATACATTGCATTGTTGAAAGACAAAAGATAGCCGCTCAATTGCCAACAACCTCATTGAGGTGCTGTCATTTTCCCACCGTCAATTGCCATCAACCTCATTGAGGCTTCTCTTCCATCGTCCCACATAATATCTTCGAAATTAAAATTCTATGCCACCTGAGCGGATAGGTGGATATTATTGATAGAGTATAGGTACGGAAACCTCCGTGCGCGAGTAAAACTCGCACTTGACAGATTTTTTAAGTTATGAGTGCACTTGTATTGTTTTTAATTATTTTTTTTGTTTGTTTTTTGTTTTATTTTTATTTTTTTAATGAATTGAGGGGGGGAGGGGGCGGGGGGGGGGGGGGGGCTGTTAATAGAACATGCATTATTTATTGTAACAACTAACTTCTTATTTTGTTTTTATAGATTCAAATCAATTAAATTTTAAATAGAATTTGCTGACACTTTTTTTACGATTTTTTTTTTATTTGTTAGTTATTTATCTAGGTATAAACCTGCCGTCAACAAAGTCGATTTGGCATCGGACACTAGAAGTTCAAAGCCGCATAGATTCAATATTGAATAGTGCAAGTTGACCGAATGCAGGAGATTGCATCATACCTACTAGAGAAGATATAAGTAACAGTTTCGAAAATTTGGAGAGAAAATGTCTTCGATCCACTGGCGAAATGGTACCGCACTGGCAGCTCAAGCCGTAGTTCCAGGTTTGAATCCTGATCGGGATGTATTTTCTCTCTCCATTTTCGGCTTTGCATCTATCTAAATAAGAAATATAAAAAATAATAATTTGTTGTTAATAATGTATTTTTTTATCAATACTAATAATAAATCTGTAAAGGATGGTCGTGGAGAAAGTTACTCTGTTTTATGAGATATTGCGTTTGTAAAGAAAGAAAGAAAGAAATTGCTCGATAATCGTACATAATGCTTATATGTTATACGCAGGTCTGTATAGGAAAGTAGGCTCTATGTATGATACTAGAACTAAATTGACGATTTTTAGAAATCTTTTCTGTATGTATGTTCCTCCATAGCTCTTAAACCGATCATCCAAATTCGATGAAACTTAGTACAAGCATATTTAAATATACATGACACAGGATAGGCTAACTTCCGTAATAAAATTAAGTTCCGGTTACGGTAAGATGTGGCTCACATACAAACCGAATACATACATACATACGAACCGTTCCGTGCGCCGAAATAAAGGTACGGTAGCGGGCTTACGTACTTTCTTTTTTTTAAATATAAATTTCACACGAGCGAAGCTGCTGGCAAAAGCTAGTTATTAATGAAGTGTTTGTCCAACTGGTTTATAAAATCATGTTTAAAAATAGAAAAGAAAAAGCAGTTTAAGACAATAAAAAAATCTGAGTCTTTTCAGAAATCTTTTTGAATAAAGTTTCCAACGATTGCTTGTCAGCTGGGCCCCGAAGCGCTGCACTCGGACGCCGTGGCCCTCGCTCCCGTGGTGAGCTTCATGATACGTCAGGCGGAGCGCATGTTCCACACGCCCGCGCAGCTGGCGACCGATGTCGCAGCGTACTTCACCATGCGCGAACGCAAGCGCATCATGTCGCCCGACGTGGACCTCGACGAGAGCATTAGTGACAGGTGTGCTTAATTTTTATTTTATGAAATCATCACCCCAATCAACTTGTCTCAATTGCAAAACTATTTTTATGTAGCCGTTTTCCGACCTTCCTTCAGTGCAGTAGTACCAATCCGAAAGGGCTGAACCCAACCTAAGGTCCCCTACCTTACCTACCCTAACCTACCAAGAGAACTACAGATGAACCGTCGAATCTGAACCACGGCCAGCCTCAACGGGTCAAAAGGTGATCCATCCAAAGTCCAGCGTGCTTAACTTCGATATAAAATGCCTGTCTCAGTGCCTAATTTTGACCACATAGTGAATTATTTGTATGACATGTTGTATACCGTTGGAAAGGACCAGCGGCGACTCCTGGTCCTGAATATTGGGTTGGCTCTGGCTAAGGAATTTTTTTTTCATAATTTCATAACTTAGGTACCTACGCGTTAATTTATTTCTACCACAATGAGTTCAAAAACTGAAAGACGATTACGATATAGATAGTTTATAATATTTAGTTTATATGATTTATTTTTCTCACTTACGATTAATTTGTCTGTAGATAGGTACCTACTGGTTGTGTCAAAGCAGTCGAGTTGCAGCCGACAACAGCTACGTCTCCTCTGGCACGACGACGACGAGACAGGCATACAAGCTTGAATTGTTACATTTTATTTGTACATGAAGTCCACACTCCACTCTTCGTTCCACAGACAAGAAATTTTCGATGACTCGATCGTGAAAATCTGCTTTCTTGCTCAATTTTGTTAGCAACTCCTTTTCCACAGATAAGAGTGCCAAATTACTGAGTCTCTCTTGTCCTTGAGTGCTCCATAGATAGCTCGGTAGGAGTTTGCCATTATAATTACAAATAAATCACTTTAATTTAACAACACTGCACAGGATCCATCCATACAAAGTCCATACCTACATAACGGAATATATGCAGCTATCAACTCGCGAGCCAATGCGCATTGCACTTGTGTGCGCTATGCGCGCGCACAGCGCACACAAGAATGAATACTCGTCGTGTGGTCGCAGCACGCACACACCCACACACGCAACACACACACCTAGCCACACCTAGCTCGCTCGCTAGTCGCTCTACTCACTCGCTGTCGCTACCGCGTCACTAAATGCACTCCCCGCTGCGCCAACTCGAAAGGCTGAGCAGCGGGTCCGCGCGGGACGGGGGGACATTCGGCCGCTTCCCCCTTGTATGGAATACGATGGCGCTTCAAAATGTAGCCAACCGGCCAATGAATGCCTTGATGTGTCGTCATTCGTCGTCGCCCGCGTTTGACGCGCGCGAAATTTCAAATTATGTAACGGGTACGGGATTGACGTTTTATCTTATTAATCGTGGGTTATATGATATAAATAATATAACTCGGATATTTTTTCACATTTATTTTAGCTTGATACTTCTGTATTAATGGTGTCATTCATTTTATTTGGTTTGGCGGCGCCAACCTCGCCAACTGAGAGGAGTCGCCGCTGGAAAGGACGTAAACTAGCGAACTTTTTAAAAGAAAATGAAGCTATCAATTGCTGCCAGTTTTTTTTTTAATGAATTAAGAAATTAAGATTCTGACATATTTTTACTCGTTCTCGGGACTTTGGGAGGTCATAAGACCTTTTCATGGTACTAACTTCATCAAATACAAGTTTTTCTAGAACAGGGATACATCTTAAAATTAAATAAATTTTATTCCGTGCTGATACAATCATAAACAAAAAAGTTACAAGGGTTTAAAGCCGGGATTTTGGTAATTTTCAAAAATTAAGAAAAAAAAACCGTATCTCGATACCACGTGAAATCTGACAAAAGGTATCATGGGTCAAAACCTTGCAAATTACCCCACTTACCTCCAAAAAAAATTTGTCAGTCGATGTGCCGAACACCCTCCTGTATATGTAACGAAATTACTGCTTCAATAATAACCAAATTGCGAAATTGTATTTGATTGCGTCGACAACAGGACGGCGGCGAACACGGTGTACACGTTCGTGGACCGGCACCGCACGAGCGCGGAGAACGAGGCGAACCCCACAGACACGGCGCTGGCGCAGCTCTACGCGCACATACAGGCGCTGCCGGACTCGCAGCACAAGCGCAGGCTCGTCAAGCAGTTCAACAGGCAGAACGGTTACGGTGAGTGACGCCGCTCTCTCACTTACGTCTACTTTGTTTTTTTTATGTAATCCGGTATGGGTGGCTGAGTCAGAGGGGCCAAAGCACATGCTCTGACTAGCCAATATCACCTCCGAGAAGGTAGGTGCCATACCGGAGACTTCCCTGGATTGCTGGCTATACTGGACTAGAGGAGAACACAATCGAGGCTGCTATGCGGCCATCTTACATCCAGTACGGTGGTATCAACCCAATCGGCTACAATTTGAGCCTACCACCTAGTAAGGGGCAAGGGAAGGGGCCTACAGTTTTACACCGGTTCCGAACGGTGAAGCAGCAGGTGTAGGTATGCATGTAAATTTTTTCGTCAGAAAAAACTCTGGTACATGGCGACCGGATTCGAACCTCGGACCTCCCGCATGAGAAGCCGATGCCCAAACCACTCGGCCACCCGTCGGCTACATCACCTACAACATCCGTGATGTCAGCCCATAACACCCGGGGTGAACTTGGTGCCACGTCAGTGCTTCCCTTCGGTCGTGCCGGCTACGCTGAACTGGACGGAAAACACAAACTATTTACATAGCCGTTTCGACCGACCTTTCATTCAGTGCGGTGGTACCAAACCGGGGGGGACTAACCCTACCACCTAGTAATAGAAGAATGGAGTCATATCCCTTAGTCGTCTTTTACGGCATACACGAGGAGAGAAGCAGTGTGGCTATTCTTTTAAAGTACTGGCCCCCAGTGGCGGTGGTGGCCAATGAATTTTAGTGAGGCACCACCTACATAATAGCATTTTATTAATGTTGTATTGCAGTTTTCATTTCGAGGACAGGACATTTTTTTTTTATGTAAACCAGCATGGGTGGCTGTGCCGAGAGACCAATGCCCAAAGTCTAGCAATAAATAAACATCCATGTTAATTTTTTTTTTTACCTTCAAGATAATTATGTGAGGCGGCGTTTCATTGCTTCACCTGGGGAACCGCCACTGCCGGCCCCACACTTGATACTTCAAGTATCTTAATATTCATATTTTTTTTTTTGGACAACTATACTATACATTTTAGTATGTTTAATATTATATTAACAAATCTCTCTGTAGATTTTTACCGATTTGAGTATGTTGATAACGCAGGGAATTATGTTGATAAAAATTATGTATCAAAGTTTGACAAAGGCTCTTTACACCTAATACACCTAATTAATAAGTCTTTGTAGTTAGATAGAACTCTCAGCAAAATTGTTAATCTTGCTCTCAAGCTGTGTTTTCGATTGACTGCAAGCGGTGTTATTATGTGGCTTTGTCACTAAAGTACTTGTAATAATATGTATAAAAAAAATGCAAAGTTTCTTGTTTGTTCTTCCTCGTGGGTGTAATCGACAAATTGTGACAAGTTCGAGTGCAGTCTAACTGTCATATGAATTATCAATAAGCAATACAATAAAATACAATAGGCTCGCTGGAGTAGCTGTAGACGGAGGGGTTTCGAAGCTCCTCGATCAGGAAGGACTAGTTTGCAGCTGAAGAGCCACACCCACAACAACAACATGGTGAGAGATGAAAGTCCATGCTTCTCGGTGTGGACATGCATAAATGTACCCCAACATACCAATTTAAAAAGTTGAACAAAACCAAATAAACGAAAAAGAAAATGAACTCGATTTAGACGCGTCAGCCTTAGTCTGCCGAAACCACCAAATACAGGCACTTAACCCTATGGATAGATAATAACTAGATATAACTCAGTTCATAGGGGAAATCGGACTTGGGGGTGAGCTCTGAACTTTTGAAAGATCACAATAGATCTTACTAGGTTGTGGTGATAACAGGGCTCAGGGGCCCTAACTAACTTTATATCGTAATTGAATAGGCTACCTGGCTAAAAATAAATGAATATTTAAAAGCTGTTCTAGATATTTCTGTCTTTATATTATTCCTAGCAAAGTTAAACATTTACCACACGCACTCGTAACTCACAAGCACAAAAAAAAAAAAATACACGACTACCTTGATGTGCCAACAATAAAGAAGAACTCTACCAACGTAACATCAGCTACAGCAAGCGCTTATCACATCACCCCAATAAACTTGCAGCAAGCCTGCTGAATACAACGGGCAATGTGAACAGACTAAAACGGACAGTCTTTCTCGAAATACCTAACTGAGGAAACTGAGGAAGCTGTACCTACTACCATATGGGGAGCCGCATTGATGGATGTGGCACCTTCACACATCACATCTAATAAAAGTCATCCGACTGATTGTAGATGAAAACTGAAAAGAAAAAATGAAAAACTTAAATTAAACCAATTTCATTTCAGGCACTCCCATCCAGGTGCAGAGGACGGGCAAAGCGACGGGACCAAAAAGCCTAGGAGAGTCCATAAAGAGGCACATCTTCAACAAGGGTCTGTTGAATAAGACACCAAAGAAAGCAGGATCTTCAGGGTTGATCCCGGCCGTTTCCGAGGTAAGAAATGTTAAGTTTCTTAACTAGCTGATCCACGCATCATACTACTTGTAACTAACCATCATTCCTTTCTATACTTCGATAACACTCTTGCATCAAGTGTGTGTGAAGAATTTCAAGCTTGTGTAGTGAAAAATGTTTTCGCTTTTAACCTTCCGCATTTCCTAAAAGCATGCTCGACTGCTTTTCAGAAGAGATCACCATTTAGCAAAGAGAAGATTAGGTTCTCGGGCGAGGACGGCGGGAAGGCGCTGGAGGTCTCCCACAAGAACATTGTCCTCAAGAACCTGGCACACAAGATGGCAAGCGCCGAGTCGCTCATCGACCACACGGACTACGAATCGGACGCTAGCGACGAAAGCACACAGTCGGAAGGAAGTCGACTGGGACGCGCGCACAAACTGAGCCCCAAGTTCGTTTCTGAACCGAACCTCAGTGTCCTCGAATCGAGGATCGACCACGAGACTCCGAAAAATACAAGGAAGCGTTCCCGGTTGTTCCGCTCCAAAGTTATCTCCGCGTCGCAGAATATGAACAAGAAGTATGCTCCGAAGAAAACTGCAGCGTTGAGATCGACGCCGACTTCGTGCGTATCGTGCGTCGACGAGCCAGACAGTGTGTCGGACAACGAATGCCTCACTGACGAGGAATTGACTGCTATAGTTAAAAATGCACCGTCAAGGCTATCTCGAAGAGACTCGATGAAGCACATTCAGTACAGAATATTTCCTCCTAAAGATGACGGCGGAACGGACGCGAAACCTCTGTCCAAGGTGAACTACCTCACCAGCACACCCGGTGGCGTCGTCTGCGAGGCCAACGAGGAACCTTCTACTCCGTACTTCACAAACTTCAGAAGATCCTCCATGTCGCCCATTACCAAGTCCACGCAGAAACTTTCTAAGGCTATGCAGGTTTGTACACAGCATTTCCCATATTGACAGTGTGTTAACCCTTTCTAATCATCACTAATATTCAGCATGCCTGTATGTGCATATTTCGCATCATCAACACAACACACGTTAGGCTTAACTCAATTCGGGATACGTCCGCATTCCAACCACATAAAGGCAAAAAAGTTATAGTATGTGCAGAGTAGTAAGTTAGTATGAAAACGCATCATAGCACTCACACATGCGACTACCCTGTCACACGCCAACGACTGGCCGATGACAAGCCAACCGCAGAACAACCGCTATGTTCTCGTTGTGGTGTGGTACGTTTGAGTTAAACATTAATAAGTTTACTAACTATATTGAGTTTATATTGTGGTAATAAGAGTAAATATTCTTTTTCAGGAATCAATAATGACGCCACGGTCACGCAAGCCTCTCATCATAACATCTGAGCAGAGAGATAATTCTCTCACGATCGAAACTAAAAATACTGACGTATCGGAGTCCCCGGACACGATCTACGGCTCCATGTCGCCGAAGAACGACAGCGATTTCGTGTCGTCGGACGAGAGCGGTCGTCGCAGCTACGGCAAGTCTTCACCGTCGTCCGGTGAAAGAGATTTAATTAAAACATCTGATCTCTCCGTAGCAACATTTGAAGATGCTAGAACATCGCAAAACGGCATGATGTCCCAAACATTACGTAGCGACTCTGAGCTATCGGTCCCTCCGCCAAATTTTAAAACATCGCACGAAATGACACAATCTTATTTGAAAGAATGCAAAACCGTCTCTCTGACAGAAACCTTCAGAGATTATCTGCTGAGTAGGTCTGTCCTGACGGCTGCGCCGGTTGACTTGTCGCTCGTGACTAAATCGGAGGATGCCGACGGGACGGACAGCGAGATATCCGACTCCCTCATGTTCTGTCTGGACGGGAACGTGCCGTCAGATCTAACCTCCAGTATCGGCAACCTGGCCGTTGATAAAGCGATGAGCGAGAGGGAAGAATCAGAGGCAAAGAGCATTCGGTCGCCTCTCATGAATTTGAAAAACTACATCAACAGGGCCGCCCTGGTCGAAAAGAGCCCCAAAAGGAAACGGTGCGCGGCGGGCAGCGATAAAGATTTGGACGATCAAACAGGAGTAGGAACGTATAAGAAGATATCTCTGTCGTCGGAATCGACGGAGAAGGAAAACTTAGTGGAAGAGCGAGACAAGATTGACACTTCTCTCTGGGAGACTGATCTCTGAATGCAGTTAATTGCATTATTAATTGTTAAATTTTAAGTGTAGATTAAAAACATTTATCCTGAATATAAGTATTACTATATTTTAGACATTTCGATGGTGTTCATGATTAATATTACTCCGTAATAGACAAAACGATACAGGACTAGGTACTAGACTAAACAAATGATGTGGCCTTGTCCAGAAGGGGCGAATTGCCAGCGGATCGTCTACGCGAATTGTGTACGCTTCAAAGAGATATATGATCGAACTCATTATAAAAATGTGCCCCTTCCAGCTCAGCTCAATACGTGCACATGCTACATGCAAAACGCAACAAGCCGAACGCATATTGCTCCCGAGCGCCAACACGCGAGGCAATCTGCACGCAACTCGGTTCGTCTGGGCAAGGCTATGCACTCTACATCACATTAGCTGGAGAATTCTTATTGTTACAAAGAATGCAAATATTCTTACAATGTATTATAATAAAACATTATTTTTAATACTCATTTTTTATTTCATATTCCATAACATTGTCTGCCAAGAGGTTGTATAAGTAGTTAGTTAGCGTGTAAGCGTCCACTGCTGGACATAGGCCTCTCCAATTTAAGTGCAGTCCTCCCTGTCTTCAGCAGTACGGAACCACTTTTCCGCCGACGTACTTGATGTCGTCCCACCTGGCGGGTGGTCTTCCCACACACTGTTTTCCTGTATTGTTCCTATTGTGAGTAGGGTTACCATCTGTCCCTTACTTTAGACCTTCCGTCCGACTTCCAGATTTTTTAATGAATGTTGAAATGAAATATTTGCGTGTCGGTTTAATTATTTCATTTTGTGACTAAAATGTCCAGATTTTTTTTTATATGTCCAGTTTTTTTGTCAGGATTTTTCAAATTTCAATATGGTAACACTAATAGTGAGGACGCTGAGACGAATATCAGGGTCAAAACTGTTTGTACCTACCGTACGGTGTGGAGCCGGTACTTTAAAAGAATAGCCCCACTGCATCTCTCCCCGTGTATGTCGTAAAAGGCAACTAAGGGATATGACTCCCTTCTTATATTACTAGGTGGTAGGGTTTAACCCGCCCGGGTTCAACCCAGCGGGTTGGTACCACCGCACTGAATGAAAGGCCGGTCGAAACGGCTATGTAAATAGTTTGTGTTTTCCGTCCAGTTCACTGTAGCCGGCAAGACCGAAGGGAAGTGCTGACGTGGCACCAAGGTCACCCGGTGTTATGGGCTGACATCACGGATGTGTAGGTGATGTAGCCAACCGTGTCAGTTTCAATAAAAAAAAAACAAAAAACCTAGCTGCTTAATCTGCAAATTCTACCATCTTAAATTTTTCCCAGGTTTTGATAGCTACTAAGTCAAAGTATAGCAAGAAAAAGTTCAAAATTAGAAATTACTTAGATATAATTAAATACAAGTCTTTATAGAATATCAAACTAATAATAAACTTTATTCTAACAATAGAGTTTCCCAAATAACATCACTAACAAATCAAAATACAGAAAAGGAAAAAAAAAAATTTGTCGGTCGCGACGTTATTTAGGAAACATCTCAGAACATGTCGTCATGCCCGAGATCGGCCATGAGATTGAGTCCGCGCTCCTTGATGGCTCGCGACAGGAGCTTCTGCTGTTCGTTGCGGTTGTCCTGCTCGCGGCGCTGCGCGTCCAGGATGTCGTCCACCGAGACCTCTGTCAGCGGCAACGCCTCCTCCTTGTCCTTGTCCTGTTTACGTTTTGCATAAATGTTGTTATTGTTGTAACACGCAAATAGGAAAGCTCTAACACACACATACTGCTTCACCATTCGGAACCTGTGTAAAACTGTAGGTCCCTTCCCTTGCCCCAGGCTTAGAAGGTGTGGAACAAAGCTTGCGATGGCTTCACCGAACATATTCCGGATATCCCCATCGGCAGTAGAGGAGGGTGTTATTCGAGGTCGGGACTAGCGAGTGGCCACTCTAAATTCCCCACGCCGATTTAGCCGATTGGGTTGGTACCGTACTGGATGTAAGATGGCCGCATACCAGCCTCGGCTGTGTTATCCTCTAGTCCAGTATAGCCAGCAATTCAAAGGGAAATCATTCGGAGGTGGTATTGGCTGGTCAGAGGATGTGCTCTGGGCCCTATGACTCAGCCACCCATACCGGATTACATAAAAAAAACTTGCACCGAGCTTCGTAACATAATGTTACTAGTGAATGTCTGAAGCCATTTGCTCCTATCCCTCCAACATGAATAGCTAAGGCAATAATATCTCATGAGTGTTTTAGGTATAATTTTAACAATACGGTAAGCTTTTATTAACCTTTCATGAATGCATAATGCAAACAACTTTTTATACCCTAACTAAACCCATATGATCCCGGTACCAACCCGGGCGGGTTAAACCCTACCACCTAGTGGTAGGGTTTAACCTAAGGTAAAAAGGGAAGGGACATACAATTTTAGGTGGAATCCGAACCATTGTCAGCCTCAACGGTCGAGGAGTCACCCATTGAAATAAAAACTCCGCCCAGGTGTGCTTTTGATCACGACTGAGCTACCGAGGTTGATAAACTGACTATATCTGTATCTTTGATTTAAATAATTAATTTTTTTATTTTATATTTTAAAAATTGCTTGTGTTAGCCCCTGACGTGCGTACGGCCCCGTCGGGGCGGTGTCATTTGCTGTGTCGGACGTGCGGCCCGCCCCCGCGGGGCGGCTCGGACGACTTCATACAAATAATTTATTGTAACGTGCAACATCCTTCTTAACTCTTCTAACGAATGTCTAGTAATTGATGAAAGAGTAGGCTACCTAAAAATACACACTTCTATGTGCTTGTCCTGTCAAATAATTATTGACAAGCGATCTTCAGTCGGTCTCTTCGCGTTCGCGGACGGTGACGTGTGCGCCTCGTGTTTTTAGTCGGTTTTTGTGGATTTTTTGGTGTTTTCTTTGTGAAAAACGATGGAAGGGTAAGTAATCTTCATTTACAATAGTTTCTCGGCGCTGAGGAACGATTTATTCGTAAAGTATCGTAATTTTGGTAACCCCCTAGGCAAAAACCGTTCCGAAAATTCTTGATTTTTTTAAACCAGTTTAATAATGATAGTATTAAACACATTACCAATGGAATTATAGAAAATTTTATGTACATTTGGAAAATAAAACCAGAGCGCACCCGATTTTGACCAAAATTTATTTTGGCCAAAATGGCGACGCACTCAAGGGCTGACAGCTAATCGGGTCCGCTCGCACATGAGGGGTTATAGTCATAAATCTTGCCTGTCAGCCGTTTCTGATGACATAAATGTAACGGGCCACGGGGTCACTTGCGCGCTTGAAGAGTTAGGGTGAGTATTGATATAGCGAGGGTTAGATCGAATATTGCTGGTTACAATTATACTCACGATCTCTCCGAGTAGCACAACATTCTCCCCCCTCACGATGAAGATGCCGCGAGGAATGTCGCCGTACTCCCGGCCCACATGGATGCGCTCGATGCTCTTGTGCAGCACGAGATTAGCGAACTGGTCCACGCAGCGCAGGTAGCCGATCAGCGTGCGCCCGTCGCGCAGGAGCACCATCAGCTTCTCTGCACACTCACAGCTATCGTTTCATCTCGACGATGTTTACATTGCATTGCATTCACACAATATGACTCCGAGTGAAATACGTACTGTCCAGTTCATCGAGCAGGTGTGCGGTGCCGGCGAGTGGATTCGCCGGGTTCGCCATTGCACAAATAGAATTTTTTTTCAATAACTGCTGAATTTCATGAGTTGGCTTGTCAGCGAGAAACCATGCAGGAACACACACACACAGAGATTTGAAGGGATTTGCAAAAATATACGGCCCGACAGGCCGTGAATGTATGACGATTGACGAGCCGCCGAGCCGCTCGACAACCAGCTTTGACATTGACAGCTGCTCTGCCACACATTGGCATACAGTAATCACGTGTAAGACCGCGTGTGGTAGCGTGCCTTGGGAGAGGCCTATGTCCAGCAGTGGACCGATACAGGCTGATGATGATGATGATGATGATGATGAATCACGTGTACCTATATAAAAACAAATGTAGACACAAACATAATTTAGCTGTAACCAATAACAATCATTAAATGTATAATGTCAACAATGAAACAGCATTATTCTTATTGAAATTATTATTGAAATTATTCGTTAAAAATTAGAGCTTACCAAGATTATAAACTATGGGTACATGAATGAACTGTCGGACGATACGTTATTCGTACAGCGAAGGCCGGCCTCATCATCCCTCAAATAGCAGGAAAGTGGGATGATGGGTGAACGTTTTGGTGGTTTAAAAAAAAAACCAGGGTTAAATTTATAGTAGATGCGTCGCGTAGCGACGCATCTTCTATCTACTATAAATTTAACCCTAACCTAATGTTGAGGCGGCGCGGCGGCGCATGTCGTTTTTGTTAAAAAAATAAGGTAGTTTCGTTTCTCGTTGAGCCCGCCTTGGCTGTACGAATAATGTCTCTTACTGTCAGTCATCCCATAGATGTGGAATTGGAGCAAGACAGTTGAAGACAGACTGCCTCTGCCTCTGCCTGACGTACCGTCGTGCGTGCGTGACGTACGAAGGACGACGAATATTCTCTTTGGACGACGATACGAACGAACGAAGCCTGCATGTATGTTTTGTAAAAATGCACTAAAACTAACAAAAACCGGGTGTTTCCAGCTTATGCAGTACGCGAAAGTTCACATACAGGTCGCAAGAGTGATGTGATGTGCGCGTTGGAAGTGTAGTTCTGGCTCGAGATCTTATTAGTCATGGAGCAGGACGAGGAGGTGCTGTGCGGCTGTTTGCTGGTGCCACCCCAGGACGTGTCGTTGTTCAACAAGATCGGGAAGAAGGTATATCCTACTGGTACTTTACACACACGCTATAAAGTGAACTATTGCTAGTTTTTTTTTATGAAAATCAACATTGGGTGGAAGTGTCTATTCGTAGGTATACCTGCATGCAGGCATACCTACGAATTGCAGGAAAACAAAACATATTTTTATACAAAAACGACATGCGCCGCCCAATACCTACGAATAGCCCTGTCCACATTGGGTGGCTGTTCCGAGGGACAATGGTGCAGTCGACAGCTAAAAACACCTCGCGAAACCATGCTCAGAGAGGCGCAATGCCAGAAGGTTGCGGTGTGTTGCTAGGCTGTCTGGTGCGTTAATACGACGTTTGAGGACATCCAGGTTGAAGGATTCGGGAAACACTTGGCGGAAAACAGTTCCACACTCTGGCGGTGCGACAACCGGTTTGTGGTTTATCTCTAAGCAGCAGGAGTAGTACCTATTCAGGCCATGGCAAATAATTTTAAATTTTTGTCGTTCTACATCAGTGATACAGGCAGACATTCTATAAACATGGCTCTGCTCCTCCATTGCCACACATTATTAATCCGTTGACTTTTCCAACAGTTGAAATAATGTTTACACCCCTTGACCTCGAGCGCCTACCGTGACATAAACTTAAATATTCCGTAAAATAATGAAGTGGAATCGACAAACTCTATTCTCACTAATATCCAATGAAATTGCCTACAAAGCGATGTAAGACAAGTGAAGATTAATTTATTTAGAAGCAGATGTATTTTTTTAACTCCAGGAAAAATAAAACATGTTCAACATTTCTCCCAAATTTTCTAACCTAAAATTGACAATTATTCCCCCATACAAATCACACATTGATGTGTAGCTAAAGAAATAATCTCTTCAAGTAATGCATTCGAAGTAAAGCTAGAAACCAGTTTACCATCTGCCGGAAATGACATAGTTTGAAATTTACAGCCCTCACATTTAGTTGTGTAATGGTAAAGTGTTGCTGCACAGTGTTTGATGAAAATAACTAGGATTTTTAACGATAAATGGCGATTCTTACTCGTTCCATTAACCGCTCAGGCGTCGGACATCGTGCGACTGTCTACTCCGTCAAATGTGGGTTTGTTTTACGAATAAGGAAAAAAAAACAAAGACTTATAGCAAATTAACTATGGTTTTAATCGTTACAAAATACAAACTACTGGCTAAAACATGAAAAATCATTTATTTTTATTTGCAGCGGCGGCATGCCGAATTACACACGTCACCAAGTCTGGAAAACAACTGATTTTTTTTTGTCCTAGGTAGATATCACAAACCTATAGATCACAAAGTGAATCGGATCAACTTCACCTTTTTTAAAAAATATAATTAATTGAGCCTTTACTTCATATTTAAAAATCTTATATTTTAATGCAGAAACAATGACCGTTTGAGTGTACTCACTGTGGATACCGACGCCTGAGCGGTCGACTGCGGACGACTTGAAACGTCAGATTAGCATAAAGTGTAAAATTTTGTTATAATGTATAATTTTGTATTTCAGAAAAACTGGCAACAAAAGTACTGCATACTATTCAATGCGAGCAAGCGCGGCATCGAGCGACTCGAGATATTCGAGAGCAAAGATGAGGTGTCGGCGACGGCTCTGCCGCGCATCATCACGCTCGAGAACTGCATCAAGATCACTCACTCTAGTCCCAACGTCATCACCATATTCACCAAGTCGGTCACGCAGCAGGTGTGCGCGCTCAGCGAGGCGGAGAGCCGCGAGTGGCTCCACGCGCTGCAGGCCGTCGCCTTCAAGGGCGTCGAGTCCAACCTGCTGAGCTGCGCCGAGGACAACGACCTCTACTCCTCCTCCGGCGAGGGCGTGTTCTCAGTGAAGCTCTGCCCCTCGGACGCGTCGACCCGCTGCGGCTTCGACCCGGTGCGGTACACCCTCCTCCTCACGGCGACCTCGATCGAGCTGCGCGACAGCGCCGACGCGCGCCTCTACGCCGTGTGGCCGTACAAGTACATCCGGCGCTACGGCTACCGACAGGGCAAGTTCACGTTCGAGGCGGGCCGCAAGTGCGACACGGGCGAGGGCATCTTCCACCTCGAACACCCCAACCAGCACGAGATCTTCAAGTGCCTGCAGGTCAAGATGAAGGCCATGAAGCTGATGATCGGATGCGAGAGCGCCAGCAGCCCGGAGCACGGCGACTTCAACCTGCCGTCGTCGGTGAGCCTCGCGCCCGGCTCCCGCAGTCCGCTCGTCGCCGCGCGCCCCGACGACCTCAACCTCAGCTCCCTCAACTCGCTCTCCTTTAAGTACAACTCGGCCGTGTCCAGCGTTCAGAGCTCCGACTCGGCGCCGCTCATCCGCCAGAAGCCTGCGCTCAAGCCCAAACCGTTTAAGCCTCCGAGGAAGATCGGCGGGAGGTACGTCGGTGGCGAACCGGGTTCGACGCCCTCCGAGGAGAGCATAGACTTCTCAAGTGCGTTCGGAAGGTACAAGAAGCTGGATGCCCCGGAGACGAGGAGCGGAGTGCGCGACACTTACGACAAAGTTGAGGTGCGGTGCGAGGCGTGGCGCACGCACGGACTGGACGACGTCGACCATACAGAGTTCACACCCAATCTCGCCGACCGCGGTAACTTCGTCAAGCTGATATCACGGTCGCAGGAGCACCTCGACGACCCTCAGGACTCCTCCCGCATCATCCTTCTGCCGCGGAGCCCGGTTGTGGAGCCCGGTGACCAGGATTACGACACGCTGCAGCTTCACTTTGGATCGACGAGCAAGCTGGACCGCTCGTCGACGTACAAGAACGTGGAGGCTCGACCGTCCACGCTGGTGGCCGACGTTGTCAAATCCAAAGACACATGGAACGATTACGACGAGGTGGAGAACGTCACCAACGTGATGCAGTCGGCGCGTCTCGCCGACGACTCCTACCTCGGCTACGGAATGATCCGGAAGCCCAATACGCCGGGGCCGCAGGTGCCGACGGCCGCGCAGGCCGCTGCGGCCCTGCAGAACCAGGTCGGTCTCGAGGAGGTCGACCACAAGAGCTGCAACGGCAACGACTATGCGGTAGTTAGCCGCTCCAAACGGGTCTGATTGCATTTGAGTTAGTACAGGGTTGATGAATTTATTTCTGATATTATTAGCGTTTTGAATCTGAATGTGTTCCTTTATGTATAGAAATGGAAGTCGTTACACTACTTAGTGGCTCATTAGATTGCAATGTGCCATTTCAAGATGTCCGATTGGGGAAATGAAGGGGGAAAATCAAAACATTTCCTGTAACCGTCCAAAATAAAAATAGATTTTTTTTAAGTTCAGTCCTTTATTTTAAAATTACTCATTCTTGAACTTAGCTGCACGATGAACTATATAAAATAAAATTGTTTATAGTTATCTATGAATAAGTTGATAATATCACACATGGGTCGTGCCCCAGAAGGTTTCTAAACGCCACTTTCTAAAACGCTTGCATAAATACAGTATTTAAAATAAAAAATGCAACGTCTTTCGATGGCATATTTTTTGGAGGTGAGAAAAAGACTTAAAGTACATTCCATTTGTGACACACACTGATGATAACACTTTCGAGTTCTCTTATTGGAGTGTGTGTGGTGAAACATTCAACTTTACTATGCAGTAACAAAGTGAATGCAGCCTCCTGACACCAGGAGCGTATAATCGTAATGAATGTTCATTGAATATATTTTTTAATCTTTGCAACGCACAAGTATTTTATCTTTGTGAGATTTTATGGAAATGTTGTTGTATGCTAGTGATAATATTAGTGCCTTACAATATTTACAAAGAATCATATAATCGAATATTCTAGGATATAAGATGCCGAGAGCTATTTTTTGTGTGCCAGATGAGATATCTATGTATCTAATAGATTTCAATAAACTTACCAACTTGTGCCAATTTTTTTACAGTTAGTATTATTAATGGATGTACCGTTTAGCTTTGGAGAGAGACTTAAGTGTCGACACTTGTCACGTACAAGTGCAAATGTATTACTTAATAGTTTCCAAATAATGTATAATTTGGCCATTGATTATGTGATTTATATTTGTAATACAATAATTATATTTTGCTTAATAATATAAAACTATGTATCCAATTATTTGTTTTAATTTTTTAACAAATTATCTAAGTTTTAGTTTTGTTTTAGCGCACAGACAAATGAATTCAAAATATGCTTTACTGTACACCAATATAAGATACAATATGCGAGTTGAAGCCATGCAAATGAGTCCAACTATGAAGTAGACCGTGTGGGCAAAGCACCATTGTTGATGGTGGCTCTTAGGCTGATTTTAGTCTCACGCTCACCGTCAGCGCTCATAGCTCAGCGCGTAGTTTGTCAGCGCTGAGGCTCAGCGTGGCTCGTTTTAGTATCGTACTGACCGCCTTACTGTACAGACGACGACCAAAATGCGGAGTGTATTAATTATTGCTGCATTGTACTATCCCAAAAAAATTAAAACCGGCGACGACGAAGACGCCATGTTCATCCATTGATTGAGCAGAGAGCCGTTGCAGGAGACTTTGTCTTGTACTTTGAGGGCTGACGAAAGTAAATTCTTTAATTCCTTTCGAATGTCAACTAGAACTTTTGACGAATTACTGGCAAAGATACTTTTACTTTCGTCCCCTGAAATATTTTCGAACAATGTGTCCACAATATCCTCCCAGGCTTTGTTTCTGGCATCTTTATTTTTGTAGAGTGGATCGGATGCATCGCACAATTTCTTCCTCAGGCGTACCTCTTCGATAACTCGACCTGTATCCACTTCGCGATTCGCCATGACTGTACGCGCTGACGACGTCCGCTCCGCTCGATACTAGAACGCTCACTGAAAGCAGAGGCGCTCGTGCGATCGTCAGCGCCGACAGCTACGCGGGGCCGACGCGCGACGCGTACGGCCGCGTAGCTATCAGCGCTGACCACCGTGCGCGCTGATAGCTACGCGTCGTTCAAAAACGCTTCCTAGAGGTTCATATATCTCGGCCATCAGCGCTGACAGTGCGCGTGCCGTCGGTGTAAGACTAAAACCAGCCTTACATTTAATAGGAAGCTATAAAAACGGTACAAAATGTACAAAATGGTACTGTGTGGGGTCGGTACTTAATAAGAATAGTTCCACTGCATCTCTCCCCGTGCATGTCGTAAAAGGCGACTAAGGGATAAGCGGCCTGCAGACACCCCGGTCGACTTGTGGCTTCGATGGAAGACATAGGTTGGCTGGGGTAGCTGGAGACTGCGGGGTTTTGCACGAAGGTCCCCAACCAAGCGGGATTAGTTTGCAGGCCTAGAGCCAACCCCAAACCAAAACAACAACAAAAACGGTACAAAATGTGTGATGCACAAGAATACAAAATGAAAAAAAAAACATCTTTTATTACAGCTACAACCAGTACCTATTGATTACTTTATCTGTTGACAAATTAAATCTGCACTATACTTCAGTTACTAACAATTAATTGCTGCATTTGATTTGAATAATTCTTATGCAGCCAAAAATATTTTTCTACAGCATAAAACAATTTCTAGACATTTCAATACAATTAATCACCCTGGTGGAAAATATTGCTATTTGTACAACATTCTTAGAAACAAGGATCCATTTTTATAATGCAACAACAGTTTTAACAAAACTTAATCAGATAACATTATGTTTTGTCGAGCGGCGTTTCTGCGTCCGTAGAGCTCGAGCCGAGTAGTTGGTTGGAGCTCTTGACCATCTCCCACGCGATGTACTCTAGATCCTGTGAAGTTATCTTCTGCACTGTCTCCCCCTTCTCCGCCATGATGTCCTCGATGTTCCGTTTGCCGTTCATGTCCGAGAACCACTTGAGGTTGTCGGCGATGAGGTGTTTGTTATCGCATCCATCGCACTTCACGATCACCACACCCTTGTAGTACGCCAGCTTCGTTATGAACCTCTGACTGCGTGTGCCGCACTTCTTACACGTGAAGTGAAGCTGGAACTTTCCTTCGAATTTGGCGGCATCTTCTGCGGCGGCCGGAGCTTCGGCGAGTCGGGAAATTCCGGCGCTGAACTGACGCGACGGCTGCACGGTAGACGGTATCGACGCTGCCGCGCGAGCGATGCTGCGCCGACCGAAGTAGGAGTTCCCGCTGCTTGGGAAGAACACAACGCTATTCAACAGACGCGGTGTCTGATATTTGATGACGAAATCTATGAGGGTCTTGTGAGACATGGCGAATTTGTCGAGTGGAGTGATGAAACGCACTCAACCAATCCAATTATTATTCACAGAATATTTTATTACTTCACTATTTTATTGCACCAATATATATTTTCATTTCCACAATAAAAGTTACTCTATGATTTCCACGCTTTTCCAACAACGTTTCCAACTGAACTGACTTGACTGACACATGCTGACACTGTCAGTCGGACAGTTTTTTTTTTTTTTTTTGGCGATCATGCTTTTAAGCGTATAGCCATAGTCGACCGGTGAATGATTGTCTGTGGTTACCGCATGTGTTTTGTGTTTCGGTCTCTAAAAATCGGGTTTTTCATCTAGAAAAAGATCGTAGAGACCTGCAGTGTGTTTACTAACAATTGTTTGTGTCGTCCGCTAACCAACCGTAAGTAATACGGCAAGTTACCATGATTAACAATGACCCCCACGGGAGGCCGCCTGACCCCGGCGGAGGTTATACCTCTTCCATGCTCGAGGTCGAGCTCGCCGCGATGCAGGCGGCACGCGACGCCTCTAGAGGCCTTCCCCTCTCCCAACTCAACCAACCTTTCCAACTCAATCAACCAATTTTTTCCCCCCCTCTCGCCTCAAATGAGGTGGAAGTGGAAACAATGGATTGCTCTCTGCCCTCCGCTCAAGAAGAAAAAAAAAGGGTAAAAAACGCTCTTCTGATGACCCGGAGAACTCCCCAAATAAGGAGTTACCTCCCTTGCGACGCAGATCATCCGTTATTAATTTCGATCCCCCACCATCTAACGTAAATAACACACCTAATATAGCCTCTCAGACTCAACATTTGCCCTCAACTGACCCCAATACGACAAACTTTACTCAGAGACCACAAATAGGACGCCAGGAATACTCAGCAAGTGATAAAGCTCCGTACTTGGTACATGTATCCAGAACGGAAGTTGATGCCAAGACAGGTACAACAATACAACCCATTAATTTCGGACTGTTCATGTTAAAACATAATATCCTTGACGTTAAATCGGACGGTGTAAAGAGTATAGGACGCAATCGCGTCTCGATAGAATTTAAATCCCAAGAAGGTGCTAACTCGTTTCTAAAATATGAGAGATTGGAGGCCTGTAAATACAGGGCCAACATCCCCTCATTCAACCTCACCAGGATTGGCCTGGTCAAGGGAATACCAGCCGAATGGTCTCCTGAAGAAATTTTAGAGCACATAAAAGTTCCAGAAGGATGTGGAAAAATTCTTAAAATTAGACGACTAAATTTTAAATCCGTCATAGACGGTATCGTAGTATGGAAGCCGTCTCAGGCAGTCGTCCTCACCTTCGATGGTCAGGTGCTGCCTAGGCGGGTGTTCTGCTGTTACTCCGCTCTCCCTGTAGAACTCTATCAACTTCCAACCATTCAGTGTTACAACTGTTGTCGCTTTGGCCACACAAAGACGAAATGCCGCTCCAAACCCAGGTGTTTCGTCTGCAGTGAGGAGCACACCGGAGACTCTTGCCCAACCAAGCGGGAACAGGCAGTCTGCCTTTACTGCAAGGGAAACCACATCTCTACCAGCAAGGCCTGCCTCGAACAGGAGAGGCAGAAAAAAATAAAATTAATGATGGCAGAAGAGTCCATAGCCTATGTAGAAGCTGCCAAAAAGCTGTCTCCTGTAAAAAAGTCTTACGCCGATACTGCTAAAACCTCAACTCCAACCTCTTTCAGAAAAACAGTTTTCACAAAACCCAAGCCACGCCCTCTATTGACCCCAGGCTATGATAAGAATGCCCATCAGGCAATTATCAACGGTCTCCCAATACCCTCCTCACCAAATGGTTCTGGTTATCCAACCGGAACCGGTATTCATGATAGTCCTGTCTCTTCTATCTTGGAGGTTCTCTTAACCTCCTTGATATCTCTTATGTCCTCAACCCACATACCGCCCAACGTTGCTTCCAAATTCAAAATTCTAAGCCAATTAGTTGATAATGGCCACCACAACAATGCTGCAGTGGAATATAAGGAGCATACGAAATAAAAAACATGACCTTATATTTCTAAGTAACAACCTGAGCCCCATCATCTCTGCCGTCACGGAGACATGGCTAAGGCCTGGTGCTCTCTTTCGACTGCCTGGCTATGCCTGCCTGCGCGACGACAGAGATGATGGTTGGGGCGGTTGCGCCCTATTAATTAAGAACCCTACTCCCTTTTCCCAGGTGAACCTTCCCCCTCACAGTGACAGACTAAACGCTGTTGCAGTGAGGGCGAATGACATCACCTTCCTATGTATATATATTCCCCACCCCCATGCTTCAATTGCTTTAGAACTGAGAGCGATCTTTGGCTCCCTGCCCCCTCCTGTCCTCATAGTCGGAGACTTCAACTGCCACCATATCATGTGGGGCTCTCCACACTGTGACTCCTTTGGAACCAAGGTCACAGAAGTCATTGGTGACTTTAACTTATGTCTACTTAACGATGGCTCTGCTACCCGCAGGGTATCACCGACTCAGAGTCTCAGTGCAGTGGATCTCTCACTCTGCTCCCCCTCTTTATCATCCCTTCTGTCGTGGAACATATCCAATCTATCATATGGAAGCGATCACTTCCCAATCTCAATAACCCTCCCTCTAAAGACCATTCCGGAATCAAATCTGCCTCCCCTGTTCAAGTACAGGCTGAGCGATGTAGATTGGGACATTTACGGTTCTACCGTGGAGAATAGTATATCATCATTGCCTGAGGCCACCAATGAGTCAGTGTCCACATGTTCCGATCGGTTCACGGAACTACTTACCTCCACGGCGGATGCCCTATTGCCCTTAAAGAATGCAGCCTCAGGCAAACTTTCTTCCCCACCATGGTGGAACAAGGAATGTACGAGGGCTATAAAATCTAGGAACGCTGCTGAACAAAAATACTGTGGATCAATGACAATGGAAAATTTCTTAGCATTTCGAAAGGATACCGCTATATCCAAACGCTTATTCCATAAGAACAAAAGAGACGGCTGGAAAGGTTTCTGTTTGTCATTATCACCAACAACAAAACCCTCAACTGTTTGGAAAAATATTAGACGCTATAGATCAGCCTTCGCTCCTCAAAATACTCAAAGATCGGATCCAAGTTCCTGGGCTGAGCCCTTCCTGGATAAATTAGCTCCCCCTTCTGTTCCCCACTTTGAGGAACTCCCACAATCAAGCACACACTCTTCACTCAGATCCCCCGCCCCTTCTCCTGAGGACCCTATGCAAACCCCTTTCACCTTGGAGGAACTTTCCATTGTTCTCTCCAAGGTAAGGGATTCAGCCCCTGGGGCCGATGGAATCCCATACTCATTTATAGTCAACTCCAAACCTAACACCCTGAGGTACTTCCTGAACATCATCAATTTAGCATTCAACTCTGGCTCTGTACCAGACTCGTGGAAGTTGCAAATTGTTATACCCATTTTAAAGCCTAACAAAGAACCCGACAACCCTTCTTCATATCGACCTATAGCCTTGTCGTCAGTATTGGCGAAGATAGCGGAACACCTGATCAAGAACCGTCTGGACTGGTTTGTGGAAAGCAGGGGTCTTCTGGCCTCAAACCAGTATGGCTTCAGAAAGGGAAAGAGCACTTCTGACAGCCTCAGCATATTTACGTCTGACGTTCGCATTGCATATAGCCACAACGAGATTGTGGCTGCGGCCTTTTTGGACATAACGGCAGCATACGATAATGTCCTGATTCCCATTCTCAGGAAGAAATTATTCGCGATGAGAATTCCGGATAAGGTAATCAATTTCATAACTAATATGCTAGCTGCCAGGTCAATAACTCTTCGTATACAAGGAGTGCAGACCAATCCTAGAACGGTTTGGAAAGGATTGCCCCAAGGCTCGGTTCTTAGCCCTCTCCTTTATAACATATACACTAGTGATCTAGATCGCGGTGTCTCTCCCCAATGCAAAATTCTTCAATATGCTGACGATTTGCTCTTCTACATTTCTGACCGGTCCATAACCAAGGCCACTGATTTCCTCAAATCGGCCCTCGACTCTCTTGGCGAGTGGCTCACTGATCATGGCCTGGAGCTGTCGGCAGCCAAGAGCAGTGTCGTTGTCTTCTCAAGAAAACGATCAATCCCCACTTTCCAAATTACATTCAACAACACGCCAATACCTATTAGGGAAGAAGTGAAATTCTTAGGAGTTATCCTAGACTCCAAGTTGACTGGCGTCCAACATCTCAATTACACCACAAGTAAATGTGAAAAGAATATAAATATCCTCCGAACCCTTTCAGGGGTCTGGTGGGGAGCCCACCCCTTTACACAAAAACTCCTCTATAACGCCCTTATACGCAGCCAATTGCACTACTGCTCATTTGTCCTGGAACCCTGCAGTAAAATGGCCCTGGACAAATTAGAGCGCATCCAATCCAAGTGCATGCGTATCATTCTCGGAGCCATGAAATCCTCGCCCATTAATGCCATGCAGGTAGAATGTGTTGAACCAGGTAGAATAGTACCGTGTGGGGTCGGTACTTAAAAAGAATAGCCCCACTGCATCTCTCCCCGTCGCATGTCGTAAAAGTCGACTAAGGGATAAGAAAATTCGTCAGCCTCGGTAGCTCAGTGGCGCGGTTGGTTAGTCAACTGTTTTTAAGCAACGCTGAGCGCGGTCAGTGATTGGATGGGTGACCGCTCGACCGTTGGAGGCTGACCGTGGTTCGGATTCCACGTTAAACTGTAGGTCCCTTCCCTTCTTACCTTACTAGGTGGTAGGGTTTATCCCGGCCGGGTTGGTACCACCGCACTGAACGAAACGTCGGTCGAAACGGCTATGTAAATAGTTCGTGTTTTCCGTCCAGTTTAGTGTAGCCGACATGAAATGAAGGGAAGCACTGACATGGCACCTAGTTCACCCTGTGTTATGGGCTGACATCACGGATGTTGTAGGTGATGTAGCCAACCGTGTCAGGTTCCATAAAAAAAAAAAAAAAAAAAAAAAGAACCCCCCCTCGCTCTGAGACGCCAATACTTGGCAGACAACTATCTGTTCCGTTCGGCCCAATTTTCCACCCACCCTATCTTCCCTAAGCTCCAACTGCTAGAGGAACTCTGTCACTCTCATCAATACTGGGCCCGTAAAACTAATCCCCCTCTCGTAACAAGCCTTAATAGGCTTAAAAATATAACATCAACGATCCAAAATTCCCCGATCCTGCCTATCTATACCTTCCCCTTCTCTTCCATAATTTTTAAACCACCGATCAACCTCACCATTGGGATAGATAAGGATACTCCCAATGCTGATAGGAAATTTAGGTTATACATCTCCAAAAATTGGCCACTTTTTGAATATATTTTCACTGACGCATCAAAATTATCTCCCGATGGTCACGTCGGAGCTGCAATGCTGCATTTTAACCTCAATGTATGGAAAAAATGGAAAATCCCCCCTGAGACATCCGTGTTCACAGGCGAATGCTCAGCTATACTGGGAGCAGTTTACTATGTGAAAGCCCATAAATTTAAAAAATCTGTTATTTTCATAGACTCTTTGAGTTGCCTCAAAGCTCTCCAGCAATACCCCTTCTCATCAAAGGTGCACAGGGTTGTGCTTGAAATAAAAAACATCCTTGCTGAGTGTTCCTCCGACCTGCTTGAGGTGAACCTCGCATGGATTCCCAGCCATGCTAGTATTACTGGCAACGAGCAGGTGGACTCGCTCGCTAAAGAAGCCACCGCTGATGGCTATTCATTCTTCTCTGTTCAGCCCTTAGATCTGGTCTCTATTCCCAAACAACTCCTTAAAGAAAATTGGTCAATGGAATGGATGAGAACCAGCAGGTGGAAGGGTAGACATTACGCTTCTCTTCAACCTGATGTCCCAAGCAAACCATGGTTCTCAAAATTTAACACTTATGCCAAGAAAGAGACTTCCATATTAATTAGAATGCGCCTGGGACATTGTTGCTCCCCGGTCTTCCTGGCTCGACTCCACATCAGAGACTCCTCCATCTGCGAGTGTGGTCTCGCGGATGGAGATCTTAACCACATATTTTTTTCTTGCCCACTACAAAATAAAACTCCTCCTCTTTATGACCTTTTACAAGACCTAGATATAGAGGTACAATTCCCTGTAAACATAAACTCCCTGTTAACTTTCCCCCACCCTACTATTATTAGAACCCTAACATCATTTATACATACAAATAAAATCAGTCTATAACAAATGTGTGGAAAAATCCAATTTCTAGACATTATATTCTGTTGTAATTTTTCTCTCATATGCCTGTATAAAGTTTTTATTATGTGTATTTCATTATTCCTTTATGTTTGTTCTATGTTTGTACAGTGTCTTACCAGGCTCTGCATCTATCGTTCAGCATAATAGACCACACTACAGCATGAATCCCCACTGTACATGACACTGGCAGGAGTGTCTCAGTAGAGACAGTTGCCAATAATTAAAAGAAGAAGAAGAAGATAGCCATAGTCACGTCTTTATGTCAATAGTAGTTGCATCAACAAGATATAAAAAAAAAAAACATACAGCAGTTTAACATAAAAGCAGAAAAATTTATGAAGTTAACTTAACGCGCGCGTATACTTACGAACCAAGCTAACAATGAGTAGCTTGCGTGCATGAAAATAGTAAAAGAACTTATATATAACTAAACACAATAGTACTATAACAAATATGAAAAAAATTATATACAATCTTCATCATCATTCCCACTTACAATTTTATATTGTTATCAACAATAAATTTAGCTAATAATTTCAACATTTTAACATTATTAATCAACAGTAAGCAATTAATGTTAGTGGGGAGGGGAACCTTAAGAATTGATAAAGAAGAGTACAGTGGCGGAGAATTATTATTTAAAGTGACAGGAAAAAAAAATATGATTAAGATCTCCCTCTTCCAGACCACATTCGCAAATGGAAGAGTCGAGAATACGGAGCCTGGCCAGGTGAACTGGAGTACAACAGTGACCGAGCCTAAGTCTGCAGATTACAGAAGTGGCAACTTTCGAGACGTTTAGCTTATAGAACCATGGTCGGGCTGGAATATTTGTCTGAAACTGTTTTTGGAGTGGATGGGCAACCTACATCTACATCACATCACAGATGTGCATGTGCCTATAATTTGTGTCGGAGCGGAGAGCGGAGATCGGAGCCTGATTCCCTCAACATATAAGGAGTCGTAGTAGAACGAACCGTGTTTTTTTTTTTTTTTTTTTTTTTTTTTGCGCTGTGACGTGACCTCACGTCACGTCACAGCGCGTTTTTTTCAGGT
This sequence comes from Nematopogon swammerdamellus, assembly GCA_946902875.1. Lineage (NCBI taxonomy): Eukaryota > Metazoa > Arthropoda > Insecta > Lepidoptera > Adelidae > Nematopogon > Nematopogon swammerdamellus. The sequence goes on from OX336345.1 coordinate 21,260,018, forward strand.
AACGTTTTTTCGTTCGGCACGGCAGAAGGTGATTATTGTGTGAAAAATCGTGGTTGAATTGAAAAAAGAAAGATCTCTTCTCTCCTGAATAAAATTCAAAAAAAGCTTGAGTGGGCGAGTGCGTGCGTGCAGGCTTGTGCAGCCGCTAGCGGCGAGAAGGGATGGCAGGCCCTTGGTTATCTCCCTCGCTAGGAGAGGAACTCGTGCGAGGAGATAAGATCCTCGGACGCACCAGCGAGGTGGTTAAAGGTGGGTAAAACAAACGTCACTCTTGAAGAAGCTTGTGTATTGTGGCGGGATAAACCTACATTTTTGACGTAACTTACAGTAAAAGTGAGGTTAGGCTTACTCTAAAAATTGCAAACATTTACATTCATTCATACATACCACACGCTGTATCCCGATAAACGGGGTAAGCAGAGTAATCGGTGTTGTGCTGAAAGAACTCTCGCAAATATCAGCACAACACAGACCACGACGTTTAGCAAAGTATTAGGACAAAATAACTATCAACCAGCAAGTGAGGCATGAAAACCCACCCACTACATGACTCGGTGGAGGGACCTTTAGCATGCCATCTTGTCCTTTTTTTTATGGAAAGCGCTACATATGGCGCCAAGCCACCCATAAGGTGTCTAACGATGCCCATGAACGTTCGGTCGGTTGCGAATGCTGCGGTTGCTTATCCCTTAGTCGCCTTTTACGACATGCATGGGGAGAGATGCATTGGGCTATTCTTTTTAAGTACCGGCCCCACAGTAAACACAACACAAAAAGCGGAGCCCGGACCGACCGGCGTGCCGATGCCCAGCAGTGCCCCAATGTTCAAAGCAGCAAATACAATCAAACATTTTTTTTATGTAAACCAACATGGGTCGCCGTGCCGAGTTACCAATGGTGCAGTTGAAAGCCAAAAACGGACAGGGCTATTAGTAGGTATGAGGTAAGTTATGGATGAATGTTTTGGTGGTTTAAAAAAAATAACCAGGGTTAATTTATAGAAGATGAAGGTGCATCTTCTATAAATTAACCCTAACCCAATGTTGAGGCGGCGCATGTCGTTTTAGTACCCCCCAAGTACAGTCTCGGATTACTTAATCTGTGGTCTCGGTAGTATACCTGAATGCAGGTATACCTACGGATACACTTCCGCCAAAAACACCGCTCGAAACCACGCTCAGAGCGGTGCCATGCCTTGCAGATTTTATTTTGATATGAACGAGCAGCGGAAGCCGGTGTGTTCGTAAGGTAAAAGCCCTTAGTGCGTGGCGACTTCTATCGGGATTGCTGGCTATGCTGGACTAGAGGAGATCACAGCCGACGCTGCTGTGCGGCCATTTTACTTGCAGCACATTGGTTCCAACCCAGTCGGCTACAACTTGGGCCTACGGTCAGCCAATGTCAGCCTCAGTAGCTCAGTGGTGCGGTCGGTCGACTCATGTTAAGCAACCCTGAGCGCGGTCAGTACTTGGATGGGTGACCGTTCGACCGTTGGAGGCTGAACTTCTCTTCTTACCTTACTAGGTGGTAGGGTTTATCTTGCCCGTGATGGTACCACCGCACTGAATGAAACGTCGGCCGAAACGGCTATGTAAATAGTTTGTGTTTTCCGTCCAGTTCAGTGTAGCCGGCTCGACTGAAGGGAGGCACTGACGTGGCACCAAGTTCACCCGGTGTTATGGGCTGACATCGCGGATGTTGTGGGTGATGTAGCCAACTGTGTCAGTTTCCATAAAAACAAAAAAAATAACCCACCTAGTAAGGGGCAAGGGAAGGGACCTACAGTTTTACACCGGTTCCAAACGCTGAAGCAGCAGGTGTAGATATGTATGTAAATTTTTCTTTAAGACGCCACCGACATCGGGGCGAAATATTTCATTAATAAATGTGCTTTTTTATTATTATTAATAAAATATGTGTTTTACATAAAAATAAAGCAACAAAAAGTTGTTAGTTAAAAATTAAAAAATAATTAAAAAATATATATATTTATAAAGTGAAAGTCTTTAACAAAAAGAAAACTCATTGGTCCATTTCGGCCGGATTGAAACGTCGGACCCTGAGATCAAGAATTCCAAGCTTAGACAGCGCCTACCGCCCGCTAATTAAATTTCAAAAATATTGCAGACATAACGACGGGAGTATTGAACATTACCCTCCTGGTGCAGAATATGTCGAGCGTACTCACCCACAAGGATGCGGAATGTCGCGAGCGGGGCATGAACTTCTTTACGGGCGTCCTCAAAGCCCTACCGCCCGACTTCCTCACCGAGATGCAGCTCAAATTCATAGCGAACTTCTACACAGACCGCTTGAAGGACAACCACCGCGTTATACCTCCCGTCATCGAGGGCTACCTGGCCGTTGTCCAAATGAGAAACCTGCCCGTTCAGAGTGCGGGGGAATTCTTCACGATATTGTTCCGTGAGGTGGCGTGCCAGTCGCAGCTACGCCCCGATAGATACAACATCTACTCCATCGTTCAACACCTGCTGGATACTCGGTTGGCGTGTGAGTTTTTCATATTTATTATTGCTCGTAGCGAACAGGTGCTTCGATTGATTATCAACTGATAAAAAATTTTTTCAAATAGGTACAATTCAATTATATTTTGCAGGTTTCCATATATCCGTATATTTTTTAAATAAAAAAATTTCACATCTTTTTCCACTACCTACATTCCTTTATTACACATTTCACACACCTAAAGGTTGACTGTAAGAAATATCTTCAAACGATAATTCCGCCTTTGCACCTCGTGTACCTGTAGGCTCAATCCACACTGGGACGGCGGCGGCGCGGCGCGGTGCGGCGCGCACTTTCGGTGTGAAATAATTTTAAACTTTACATACTTAAAAAGACCAATATCGCTTGAAAAGGTCGAGCGGCCGCGCGCGGCGCCACCCGGTGACGCGTGGCCGGCGGCGGCCGCCCCGTGGCGCCAGGCGCCCGCGTGCGGCGCCGCGCGGCCTGCGGCGCCGCTGGCGGTCGCGCGGTGACTAGACTGGTCAAGAGGCGGGCGGCCACACGCGGCGACGCGAGCCTGCCGCGCCGACCGCTGCCGGCCGCTGCCGGCCGCGCCGCGCCGCTGCCGTCCCAGTGTGGATTGAGCCGTATTCATCATGCTATTTTTATTCGGGTAAAATATTTGTGGAGCATTAAATAATTTTCTATCTATCAATCAGCCTCGGTAGCTCGATGATGCTATAGATCGATGCCCTCGATGATTTTTTTATATTAATTTTACAAATAAAACCTAAATCTAAAATTAATACAAAATAACAAAATGGAATTTCCACCACCGGCGGCGGGGCGAACCCAGGCTACCGATGGTCGGACCCGAGAGAGAGAAACCTCCGGACAATTCGAGCGGTGTCGAGCAAGACCGCCTTCTGCATCTGACCCTTGATCCAAGCAAGTGGCTCATTCATTTATTTACACACTTTTTTTTATATTAATTTTACATATTTACAAACTTAAAATCTAAAATTAATACAAAAAGAAATGGAGTTTCCACCACCGGCGGCGGGGCGAACCCAGGCTACCGATGGTCTGGTCCCAAAGAGAGAAACCTCCGGACGATGCGTGCAGTGTCGAGCAGGGCTGCCTTCTGGATCTGGCCCTTGACCCAACCACTAAGCGAGAGCCTCTCAAGGTGGTCGTCGAGGCTCTTCGCTATCAGCCGGTGCGCCGAAACGATTATGGGCACAACGATCGTCGAGTCGACGGGCCACATTTTGGTAACCTCGTGCTGCAGATCCAGATACTTTAACATCTTCTCTGCTTCCTTACTGACGAGGTTACCGTCATGCGGCACGGCGATATCGACGAGCGTTGCACGCCTTGCCTCCCGGTCCACTATCACCTGTTTCACGTTTTTAAAATATATTATATTAATTTTACATACATTTTACAAAAAGTAATAAAAATACACAAAATTAATATAAAATCTAAATAAAAACGGTAATTTATGCCGGCGGCGGGAGGCAAGCCTCCAAGCACGCCGGCGGGTGCAGGCCGTGGCTACGGAGCTCTCCGAGACGACGCGAGGCAAGCTACGAGCGATAGGTGGTGGTATTATTATTATTTCCTTTATTTCACGTTTCTTTTAAATTTTACATTAATTTTACATAAGTAATAAAAATATACAAAATCAATATAAAAATTAAATAAAAACGGTAATACCGCCGGCGGCGGCAGACAAACCTCCAAGCTCCATTATTATTATTATTTATAGCACTAACAGCTTGAAGCTGATGCGTGCATATCATTTTATTTTTCTCTAGAGTGCACTTGTTTTTATTTTAATGATTTTTTTTTTAGGCTATTTACATTCTATTAGTAAAATTTTTTCTTTTTTTTTTCTTTTATATGTTTATCTAACTGGTTTTTTAATCCATTTACACTTTTAGCACTTACGGTAGTTCGTTCCACAACTCTGTCCACCAAGAAGTGTTTCCTCGGGTTAGAATGAAATGCTGAGCGGTTTAGCTTTAAGCTGTGTCCTCTAAGATGTGCATTGGTATTCTTTGTGAACATTTCTTTGAGATTTGGCAAGTCATAGTAGTCATTGAGGATTTTGTATGTTTCAATGAGATCTCCTCGTTGACGACGCTCCTCTAGGCTGCTAAGTCCGAGTGTGTTGAAATTAAGCACACATTCACAATTTTATGGGTAACCGTTCGACCGTTGAGGCTAAGCGCGTTTCCTATTCTATGTGAAACTGTAAGTCACTCCCTTACCGTAGTGTTTGTTAAGGTTTAGCAAGAATGGATTGATACCGCTGTACTACTACCGTACATACTATAAAAAATACAAAGGAATTTTCAAATTTTCTTGCAGACATGAAGACTCTAGGGCCCGACTTTGTCTACGGCGTAATATCGGCGATGGACGGCGAGAGAGATCCGCGTAACTTAATGTTCCTGTTTGCGTTCCTACCCAAATTCATGAGAAACATTCCCCTCGGACACCTGACGGAGGAGATGTTCGAAGTGGTGTCGTGCTACTTCCCCATAGACTTCAACGCGGCCCCCGGCGACCCTGAAGCGGTCTCCCGCCAGGACCTGGCGGACGCCCTCGCCCCTTGTCTCTGCGCCGTGCCCGAGTTTGGCGAACAATGTCTCTTGCTGATGGTCGAAAAGTTGGATTCCAGCTTAAGGTTGGCTAAAATTGATTCATTGCAATTATTGGTTAGTCATTACTTTATTTTTTAAACTGTATTATTATAACTGTTTAACTTAAATTGATCTCTTATGCCTTTGAATCGAAAAGTAATATTGCTTGTCATCAAGAAAAATACTAAAATACATAATATAAAAACAAATTATTTTGAGATCTTTTCAATTCAGTAATTCATCTCAGTCTTCACTTTCAGGCAGAGAGCTGCGAGGTGTTCGATGCGAGCGTGTACACTCCCTTCCTGAAAACGCTCTGGGCCTCCCTCCAGAGGGAACTCGCTCACAAGACCGACGACGATCTGAAGATGGCCGCGCACCGAGCGTTGTACGCTCTCGTTCAAAAGCTAGCCGAGTCACAAAGCACGGACCAGACGTTTGAGAACTTTGTCAAAGGTGTTCTTATATCCATGCAAACGGCCCTAGCGGACGCGACGACCACTATCGTATTTAATGAAACAGCTAAAACTCTACTGACGTGCGCGAACGCATCGAAGGCGTCTTGCCTGATCATCGTACAGGCGATGATACCGTCGACGATAGCCTACCACGACCTCAAGTTGAGCGACAAGGTCCAAGTGGCCGCCCTAAAGTTCATCGTGAAGCTGTACGAAGTGGCTAAGCACTGGGGTCTCCTCGATGAGCTCAGACAACAGATGGAAGAGATACCGCAGTTATGTCTTAATGTCGTCAGCGAGCCCAGGAAGGATCATCACATCGTCGGATTGAAGACCGTTGTCGGAACGATAGAAGCATTAAAGCGTGACCTAGTTCTTCCGTTTGTAGAGGTGTTAACTTACAACGTGCATCACGCAAGAGACAAAGATTTAATGGCGGCTAGCGTCGAGTGCATCCACGCAATAGCTACCAAGTATCCGGAGCAAATCATGGAGTACGTCGTCACGAACAAGTTCAACCTGAAAGCGATAACGGAAGAGAAGGAAGTGCTCCCGAACAGGTTGAGAGTGCTCTCGAACCTCGCCAGTCTGGATAGCTTCACAGAGACGATCATCGAGAAAATGCTCGGAATAATGTCGACAGAGCACGGTCATACGGCTGCGCTGGTTTTGAACGAGTCCATGTCGAACACCGATCTCTATACTGAGGCGAAAGTGGAACAGATCGAGAGAGACCACAACTTTGTTGATTCAATTTTAACTTGGCTGTCGAAGGAGGTGTCCGCATTTGCATCTCCCCATACAATCACCTACGGATACTCGCTAATATCGGTGACGATTACACGTTTATCGAGCGCGAAGCAATATGAGCTTATAGAAAAGCATACAGAGACTATTTTAGCGCAATGTAGCACGCACGAGAGTAACATACTGATACTAGAAGCGCTGTACAACTCTCTAAGGCAAGATGTTTTTAGTAAACAGTTTCTGAGTATAGCGGATTTGTGCACAAACAGCGCTCTGAATAGCGAGCACGCATTCATACGGTTGAAAGCGGGCGCACTGGTGGCCCATATATTGAATAAAGTGGAATCTGAGAGTGACTTTGATGCGATTTATTCTATTGTAAAAAATGTGATGACGCTCGTTGAATATGAAAAGCACGAACATTATCCGAGGGTCATCCAACTGTGCGGATGGTTGGTGAAAAGTTTGATATTACGAGGCAAAGATCTGTTTATTGAATGGTTAGAAAAGGTAACTACTTTCCTTCATTAACATTTTTTTATTGACAGCACGACATATGGTTCCGAGCCACCCATAAGGTGTCTAACGACGCCTATGGACGTTCGCTCGTATGCAGGGGTTGCGAATGCCATGCCGGCCTGACAGGTGCCCATTCACGCTCCTCTTGAAGGACCAGAGACTGTACTTGGAGGGAAATATATGGGCAGGGAGAGCGTTCCAGAGTTTAGTGGTTCTGTAGAGGAAAGATCTGCAGAACCGATTGGTATGCATCCGTGGTTGGTTCAGCGTGTGGGGTTGCAAACCCTGTCCATGGCGCGTGGCACGGAGGGGGAGAGGGGACGGCGGGATCGCGATAAATAAATTTGCGAGTTATAACATTCTAATAATTGACAATACGGCCATTTGTATGCCTAAACTAACTTAACCTATTTCAATGTTTTCTATTTATAATGTACACAGAAAGCCATAAGTAGGTTAGGTTCAAAAATATTAAAATGCTTGTAAAATTTTAACAATTGCACCGGTGTAAAACTGTAGGTCCCTTCCCCTTACTATGTGATGGCTCAAATTGTAGGCTTGGTTTGGTACCACCGTACTAGACGAGGCAATATGTCAGCCTCGGTAGCTCAGTGGTGCGGTAGGTCGACTGTCAATCGTGATCATAAGCTCACCTGGGTGCGGTCGGTACTTAATGGGTGACCGCTCGACCGTTGGAGGCTGCTGTGGTTCGCATTCCACATAAAACTGTAGGTCCCTTCCCTTCTTACCTTATTAGGTGGTAGGTTTTAATCCGCCCGAGTTGGTCTCACCGCACTGAATGAAAAGTCGGTCGAAACGGCTATTATAAATAGTTCGTGTTTTCCGTCCAGTTCAGTGTAGCCAGTACGACCGAAGGGAAGCACTGACATGGCACTAAGTTCACCAATGTGTTATGAGCTGACATCACGGATACAACACGGATAGCAACAAGCGTGTCAGTTTCCATAAAAAAAAGGCAAAGATTTACGGCGAATACGAAAGATGACCCCACAGCAACTTTTTTTTTTTTTTTATGGAACCTGACACGGTTGGCTACATCACCTACAACATCCGTGATGTCAGCCCATAACACAGGGTGAACTAGGTGCCATGTCAGTGCTTCCCTTCATTTCATGTCGGCTACACTAAACTGGACGGAAAACACGAACTATTTACTTAGCCGTTTCGACCGACGTTTCGTTCAGTGCGGTGGTACCAACCCGGCCGGGATAAACTCTACCACCTAGTAAAGTAAGAAGGGAAGGGACCTACAGTTTAACGTGGAATCCGAACCACGGTCAGCCTCCAACGGTCGAGCGGTCACCCATCCAAACACTGACCGCGCTCAGCGTTGCTTAATAACAGTTGACTAACCAACCGCGCCACTGAGCTACCGAGGCTGACGAATTTTCTTATCCCTTAGTCGACTTTTACGACATGCGACGGGGAGTGATGCAGTGGGGCTATTCTTTTTAAGTACCGACCCCACACGGTACAAGCAGCTTCGGCTGTCTTCTCCTCTTGTCCAGTATATCAAGCAATACTAAGGGAAGTCTTCGGTATGGCACCTGCCTTCTCGGAGGTGATATTGGCTGGTCGGAGCATATGCCCCACAAACTTAACTTATTGTTAATTGCTTTCCTCTTATTTTCCAGATTGTGTCCTCAATAACCAACGATAAGTGGTGTATGGACGGAGCTGGAGCTATCAAACTTATAATGACAGATGACCCAAAATCTCTGAGCCCCCAGTGTCATTGTCGCACGAGCTTGTTCTACAAGCAGAGGCTGTTCCAGACCTTCCTGGCAATATCTGACAAGGAGCAAGGGTCCAGTCAGACCAGAGAGGCATATCTGCTGAGTTGGGCCCACATTTTGGGTCACATACCGAAAAATGTGCTAATAAGCCATGTTGATAAGGTATTATATAAAAATTGCATATTTTCCCAAAGTCGCAGAATTAAAAAATCCCTAGTATAAATTATTCTGTTGCAGACTAGCAACTTTCGCGATTAGTTAGTTATTTGCCTACGCGGTCTTTCTGTCAGTCCGTCTGTCTGTCAGTCCATCTGTCAGGACGTCTTCCCTACTGCTGTATCTTCGGAACTGTAATAGCTAGCCAGTTGAAATTTTCACAGAATATGTGTTATTTCGTATATAATAATAAATATAAAATTTAAAAAAGTATGTGAAATAAAGGAAATAAAATAATAAAAAATGCAAAACAAAAAAGTTGCACGAGTCCGACTCGCACTTGGCCGTTTTTTTTTAATTTATTCACTGAGTTTTCATGCATACTAGTAATATCAGGTAATTTGTTCCAAGAACCCACCGCTCTGATAGCGATAAATTGTCCAGAGGGTTTAACTCTGCCAAGGCTGGTGTTAAAAAAAGTTCAAGTGCATAGTACACTTTACCGACGGTACTGTGTGGGGTCGGCACTTAATAAGAATAGTCCCACTGCATCTCTCCCCATGCATGTCGTAAAAGGCGACTAAGGGATAAGCGGCCTGCAGACACCCCGGTCGACTTGTGGCTTTCATTGAAGACATAGGCTGGCTGGGGTAGCTGGAGACTGCGGGGTTTTGCACGAAGGTCCCCAACCAAGCGGGATTAGTTTGCAGGCCTAGAGCCAACCCCAAACCAAAACAACAACAACAACAACACTTTACCGACGAGATTGCATGAAGAACATTATGAGAATGGAAGAGGAGGCGGCAGAGTTGTGTCAGGATCGTGGCATGTGGAGAACCGTTGTCTCTGCCTACACCACTGAGAAACAGGAGTGACACTATGTATGGCAAATATATGACAAGTTTAATGCTAATGTGTTATGTTGCAGATAGCGGATCTCATAATAGACTCGTTGTCGTTGCACAACACGGAGCTGCTGGTAGTGATGCTGGAGGTGTTGTGTCACCTGGTGCGCGCCCGCCACCCCCGCGTCGCCCTCAGCCTGCAGACCTTGCTCCCTCGTCTGCTGCACCTCACCACATATGTCCAGTCTATGGTACGGCCTGCTCTTGTTCCTGTCTCACAATGCGGAGCTGCCGGTACTGATGCTGGAGGTGTTGTGTCACGTGGTGCGCGCCCGCCACCCCCGCGTCGCCCTCAGCCTGCAGACCCTGCTCCCTCGTCTGCTACACCTCACCACATATGCCCAGTCTATGGTACGGTCTACTCTTGTTCCTGTCTCACAATGCGAAGCTGCCGGTACTGATGCTGGAGGTGTTGTGTCACGTGGTGCGCGCCCGCCACCCCCGCGTCTCCCTCAGTCTGCAGACTCTGCTCCCTCGTCTGCTGCACCTCACCACATATGCCCAGTCTATGGTACGGGCTACTCTTGTTCCTGTCTCACAATGCGGAGCTGCCGGTACTGATGCTGGAGGTGTTGTGTCACGTGGTGCGCGCCCGCCACCCCCGCGTCGCCCTCAGCCTGCAGACCCTGCTCCCTCGTCTGCTGCACCTCACCACATATGCCCAGTCTATGGTACGGGCTACTCTTGTTCCTGTCTCACAATGCGGAGCTGCCGGTACTGATGCTGGTGGTGTTGTGTCACGTGGTGCGCGCCCGCCACCCCCGCGTCGCCCTCAGCCTGCAGACCCTGCTCCCTCGTCTGCTGCACCTCACCACATATGCCCAGTCTATGGTACGGTCTACTCTTGTTCCTGTCTCACAATGCGGAGCTGCCGGTACTGATGCTGGTGGTGTTGTGTCACGTGGTGCGCGCCCGCCACCCCCGCGTCGCCCTCAGCCTGCAGACCTTGCTCCCTCGTCTGCTGCACCTCACCACATATGCCCAGTCTATGGTACGGTCTACTCTTGTTCCTGTCTCACAATGCGGAGCTGCCGGTACTGATGCTGGAGGTGTTGTGTCACGTGGTGCGCGCCCGCCACCCCCGCGTCGCCCTCAGCCTGCAGACCCTGCTCCCTCGTCTGCTGCACCTCACCACATATGCCCAGTCTATGGTACGGGCTACTCTTGTTCCTGTCTCACAACGCAGAGCTGCCGGCAGTGATGCTGGAGGTGTTGTCACATGTTGCCAGGTCAGTGCTTCCCTTTGGTCGTGCCGGCTACACTGAACTGGATGGAATTATTTTTACATGGCCGTTTTATCCGACCTTAATTTTGCTGACATATTGATCTCAGCTCATCAGTCCACCTGCTTAGTGGACGTCCCACTTTCCTTATTCCATCTCTCGGTGTCTATTCCGTGGAGAGCCTGGTCCACCGTTTGTCAAGAGTACCTCATGACGTGTCCCGCCCATTGCAGCTTTAGTTTTTTTGCTTTTGCCACGGCATCTTCTACCTTCGTTTTCTTCCTTAAGCCTTCATTCCTTATTTTTTCTCATTTTATTGGTACCTAACATGCTCCTTTCCATAGCACGCTGGCATCAGTGTCTCAGTTATTTATTGCCCATGTTTGAGCTCCGTATGTAAGTATCGGCAAGATAGCCATATTAAAAACTTTTCTTTTGATTACCAGTGAAATTTGTTTGGTTTTAAAAATACATTTTAGAGCCCAATATTTCTTCCATGCATTTGCTATTCTTCTGTCGAATTCTTATTTCAGTCTGTTGTCAAACGATTCAAGCTGTCCCAAATAAATGTAATCTCCAACATATTCCAGTGCCATACTATCAACTCTAATAGGATAAAGGGTTAAATACTAAATGTTTATTCTCAACAGGATGTGCGGATAAACAGCCTGGAGTGTCTATACTGGATAGCGGAGAGCTACCCCACGCTGGCGGTGCTGCCGCACCGTACGGCCGCCGTGGAGGGGCTGGCGGGGGCGCTCGACGACCGCAAGCGGCTCGTGCGCGCTGCGGCCGTCCGCGCGCGCTCCCGGTGGATCCTCGTGGGCTCGCCCGGCGAGTCTGAGCGCTGACCGAACGTCTAAGCGAATATTGTATACCTCGAATATAAACACTCTAGTGGATGGCAGCCAAAACTTGAAAAACTATTTTTGAAGAGCAACGGAACAAAATATCCACTTTTTTCCGTGAGTGTTTTTTTTTATCGATTCGGCATCTTTAGCCTGAAACCTATCGAATAGCAGTTTTATAGTGTTCAAAATCACACTAATCGCTCTTGCATAATCGCTAGAAATCCAAGGTTTGCATCAGAATCACACATATCCCGGTACAAAGTCGTATTTTGATGTCAAACTCTAAACTTGCGATCATAATCACACAAATGAAATAGAATAATCATTGGATTGGAAAAATTTGCACCAAAATCACACATATACAATAAAATTTGATCTTTTTATCTAAATTATTACAAAACGTATGGTAATATTGACTACCTAAATCAAGTACTGTTTATAAAATACGGACCACTAATTTGTAGTTTCATTGCACTGTTTTAATCTGTCAAATCTATGATAACCTCACTTTCTTCTTGAATTTTGGTTGCGCGTTGCCACGAGTCAGTAAGCCTGGATACGAAATACGGCATCGTTTGTATGAGAACCGAGGTAGCCGCCAAAGGGGTGTGAAGTCTGAGGCGGGAGCGGCGCATGGAACGCCGTGATTGGCCGAGCGAGTAGGTAGCCAAGTGACGCCAGTCTTCCATACGTTTGAACGGGATTCATACAATAAGTCGCTCATTGTGTCGATTCGCGATGAAAAGATGAAACGGATTTAACAATATTTAACCCTTCTTTACATCAAGGGAATAATATAACTTTCTCTTAAATGAACAAAGGCAACGCCCCTTTCATAATTTTGCGAATTTGCAGATTTTCGCATAAACACGATAATAGTTCTAAGTTCTGAGATACCTCGGATACTTTATTATAAATCTACATAAAATTTCCAAAACAATGATATGTAAGACCTCGTACATTGGTATTATCTTATTGGAGTATTTGTTATTGGAATTTTCCAAAATTTAAAAAATAATGTTAGAAAGTCGAAAAGTTTTGTAACCAAAAAAAAAATAATTATATTATTAACAACTATTTGCTAATTACTTAGCCAACGATATGACAAATTATATTGCAATATGACTTCGCGAAAAATTCGCGAAAATCTACCCTACCATAAAAAATTTATGAGTACCCACCTCGATATTTAATTTTTTTACGGTAAAATGAGGTTTTCCAGGCTTTGCCTTTTTTAACAAACTAACCAGCCATACCCACCTGGATATTTAATTTTTTTACGGTAAAATGAGGTTTTCCAGGTATGACCAAAACAAATTATCACGTGATAGATGGGTAGATCTCATCGAGACGTTCAGTTTGAGTACCAACACGATGGGTCTAAGTTCAGTGGTTCTCGAGATATGACCAAAACAAATTAACACGTGACAGATGGGTGGATCTCACCGAGACGTTCAGTTTGAGTACCAACACGATGGGTCTAAGTCCAGTGGTTCTGTAGATATGACCAAAACTAATGATCACGTGACAGATGATAATTCCGACCCCTCACTCGCATGATCGCATCGCATTTCGCATTTAGATGCTAGCTAGCTAGCTAGCAGCGGAGCGCAGGCGCTATATAGCATTTAGCATTTAGCAGTACCACAGATAAATAGCACATACTTCATTGCTTTGTGCGTTCCAAAACAAACGAACCAACAAAGTTTTACGAACGAAACAGCAATGCTAACTAAAATTAAATGTGATTATTGCTTAGCATTTAGCATTAATTTTTATTCATCAGGGCGCTTAGCAGTGCTAAATGCTAACGGGGTATTCATTATGAATTAATTTTGTTAATGCTAAGCATAACAAGACTAATTCCCGGTAGACGCATGACCTAAAGAAATTAATTCCTTTAGAGTCGCTCAAAAGTAAAAACCGGTAGGTACTGGTTGAATGAAAAAAGCGCCATAAACGAATATTTAACGAGGAAACCTGCTGAGGTTGACTAGAAGAAATGTCCTTTGGCAATAAGGCAGAATGCATGAAATATCTGTATACATTTAACATACATATTTATCAATAAACAAAAAAAATTACAAGAGCTAACTGCATCCAACACGATAGTCGACCTATGGTGGGTAAGCAGAAAAGAGCTCTCCATACATATTTACGCCGATGTTTGTTACTGAAATTCAAGCGAAAAATGCTATCAAATTGAATGAAAGTACTTACTCGTGAAAGGTGACTCCATCTGTGTTCAAGTTTGAATTTTTCGACGACTTTTTGCACCAAAGCACTGCACAATGAGGCATTTTGTGACAGACGCGCACGTTCGCTCCGCCTGAGCGGCGGACGGAGACTAAGATCGGTCGCCGGCGCTAGACTGACGCGCTGGCGCGTGTGCGCCGACGCGCGGCTACCCCTGTCCTCCTATGTATAGCGTATCCAGGCTTACTGACTCGTGCGCGTTGCAGTTATTGGTAATATTATAGTATTTACCTGAGGTAGAGTTGATACTAACTAACTTGGTGCTGTATGGTACATCTAATGCAAGATGGATCAAGAGACAGGGGGAGACTTGAACACTGGATCAAGAAGTCGATAAAGAGGCGGGAGAAAGTCAACCAACACGAGACATGAAAATATCTCATGAGATTTTGTTTTGCGATGGGGCAGTGGTTTATTTTATTATGTCTTATCAACTTTGCCTATGGCGACCTATATTGAGTCTTATTTCATTGGGAATAAGAGTTCTCTTTCCAAAACCAAACGAATCTATGAAACAGAACGCCTAATTTTTTTTTTTTTTTTTTATGGAAACTGACACGGTTGGCTACATCACCTACAACATCCGTGATGTCAGCCCATTACACCGGGTGAACTTGGTGCCACGTCAGTGCTTCCCTTCGGTCGTGCCGGCTACACTGAACTGGACGGAAAACACAAACTATTTACATAGCTGTTTCGACCGACCTTTCATTCAGTGCGGTGGTACCAACCCGGGCGGGTTAAACCCTACCACCTAGTGATATAATAAGGGAGTCATATCCCTTAATAATAAATAATGGGCGAGTGACGGCGTCTTTTCCCGCGGTGACTTTGTGGGCTTATTTTTCATGGAAATATAGCTTTTCTTTCTAATTTTCTTCGCATTATTATAAAAACATACGATCAATTGCTAAATAGAGGAAGGTATATTTCAAAATATCCATTCATTCGTCAAATAACTGTTGACAAAGATTTTGAAAAATGTATTCATGTTAACCTTCAGATTTCGCCGATTTCTGTAAAGAAAACGTATATTATACTTAACTATTTCTAAAAGTATGTTTATTTACGAGTATACTGATATAAATATTGTAAAGTTATGTTTGAATTTATATGAATGATGAATTTGTCAAAAAAATTTAGTGATATTTTTTTCAAACTAAAATTCCTGCTTTTTCTAAACAAGGTAAGCCTTGTTTCCCACGGTTTTTTAGGAAATTTTCTGGGCTTTCTAGGCCAGAACAGTTTATAGATCTAACTTCACTAGTTTCCAAAATATCTGGATTTATGTCGAGGTCTGCGCTCAAGGTCAAAAACCAAAGTGACATTTAGGTGACCTTGTGGGAGCCAAAGAGGGTAAAATTATTTATAACTGTGGGAGCCAAGAGGTAAATTTTTTAATGATTCAGTTGTTGTATGTTTTACTTACAATTTGTAATTCAAAATAACACATGTCCCATTTCATCCAATTCAAAATAACACATGTCCAATAAGCTTGCGATCATAACCGCACAAGTTGATCAAAAGCACACATGTCCATTTTGTTTTTTCTAAATATTTTCCGTATCTTTCATTTTGTGGTTTTTTCGTTTCAAGGTACCATTTTTAATTTATTTTTCTCCATAATATTCCTCTTTAAATGAAACATGCATCTCTGGCCTAGCTAAAGTTGTTAGTTTTTTGGCTCTCCTGTAAAAAAAGTTAATATGGATGTGTGTGTGATTTTGTTCCGATGCTCCTCATTTGATTTATGCTCGTTGTTATTTAGCAATAGTTTTTCAAGTAGAACCGTCTACCTACACATTGATTGAAGCGTCGGAAATTCAAGCATAAAGATTGTGAAATAAAAAACAAAGTGTTTTTTTTTGACACATGAATTAATTATTGTTTTTTTTTTATGGAACCTGACACGGTTGGCTACATCACCTATAACGTCAGTGCCGTCAGCCCATAACACCGGGTGAACTAGGTGCCATGTCAGTGCTTCCCCCTTTGATCGTGCCGGCTACACTGAACTGGTCGGAAAACACAAATTTACATAGCCGTTTTGACCGACGTTTCATTCAGTGCGGTGGTAGCAACCCGGGCGGGTTAAACCCTACCACCAAGTAAGATTAGGAGGGAAGGAACCTAAAAGTTGTTGTATTGTTATTGTTATATGAATTTATTTATTATAAACGGCGGCGACTTGCCGAGTGGTCTGGGTGTCGGCTTCTCTTGCGAGAGGTCCAAGGTTCGAATCAAACCGGCGTGAACCAATGAGTTTTTTCTGATTTGAAAAAAATGACGTGAACACCTTCACCCACTGCTCCATGGTTCGGATTTCATGTAAAAATGTAGGTCCACCGGGTTGACTGGAGGAAATTGCCTAAGGCAATAAGCCCGCCCGCGCCCTTGCCACACATTAAGTGGCGTAAAGTGTATTATTATTATAATTTTTTTCATGAATTTTTCGAAAAAATTTCTTTCGCAATCTTTTAACTCGAATTTCCAATGGTTCAGTCAATGATGATATATGATGAATAGATGTGTCTACTTAAAAACAATTATAAATAAATAAAAACTTTGTGAAAGTAAAAAAAAAACTGAACAATTGACCAGGGGCCTTATTCTGAATCCTAACGCCTAATCGATCTCGCTTAGACGAGAGCGAATATCGCTTAGCTCTCTTTTGTATGAAAATTGGTATTCCGAACGCCACTATGACGTATCTTCGATCGCCGCGAGAGCGAGAATCGAGACCGACTCGGAGGCAGCCAAGACCCTCTCGCTAGACGTCTCTTGTCACGGACGATATCGACAGTTCAGTGTTACCAACACTTAGGAAAGGTTTGTACTACAAGTAATTAATAATGTATGAAAACCGCTGAAAGCGAATGAATACATGTAGAGAAATGTTTTTAAAGGTGTTATATTTAGGTACGGTCACTAATATAATGTGCAAGATAAAAGAAAAATATTTTTACGAATAGTTTAAATTTATTATTTTGGGTAAATTTTGTATTCATAGCTGTCAACATTCACTCATTCGTGGTGGTCACACACTCTCATGTCGTTGCGTATTAGTTTGCGTGCGTGTGCAAAATACAGACACCAGACAGACGGCGACGAGACGAGAGCGGCGTTTGTGTGCGTGTGCAAAATACAGACACACACACAGACGGCGACGAGACGAGAGCCGCTCTCGCTGATTAGGCGTTAGATTTCAGAATAAGGCCCCTGAACATCAGGTCTCTATAAGTGATCCTGACCATCTGTTTAGATCAGGGATGGGCAAACTACGGCCCGCGGGCCATCTCCGGCCCGCGAACGGTTGCAATCTGGCCCGCGATCATCGAACCAGAAGTGGATAAATTTATTATACATTACTTTAAACATTAAATATTGTATATATGGTTACAGTAAATCTTTGTTCCTATTTTATAGATTACCTGCAATAAATATAAATTACGCTATTTCATAGTGCACCAGGTACACTGTACCTGATTCGAATATCTATAGATATTCATATAATTAAATTTAGTCTAAATAAGAGAACTTTTAACGTTGTTGAAATCTATGAGTCAAGAAATAACTTTTATTTCGGAAAATACAAATATAATACCAAAAACTCAAAAACCTGGCCCCCATAGATCATTGTTTGTAAATATTGGCCCGCGTAGAAAAAAGTTTGCCCATCCCTGGTTTAGATGAAAATTTGTATGAAAATCCGTTTATAATTTAATTTGCAATGTATAATTATTATAAGATTTACTTTTACGTGACAGCACCTTGTAAACATTTGTTGTTGTTTATACAGTAAGTACATCAGTATCTGCGCAGACAGTTTGAAAGATTGAATTAGGCTCGTGTGAGGCACGCGGCTGCTAATGCGGGGTTTACACGGGTGACTAAAGAAAGCCGCACGATTACCGCCGCACGGCGAAAATCGACCGCCAATTCGACTAGGTCGCAGGTGACTAAAGTCGCAAGCCCCAAAGTAGACTAGCATCCGACTTTTGGCCGCGCGGGGACCGGCCGCATGCGGCTGGTGACTAGAATTTTCCGTCCAGTTCAGTGTAGCCGGCACGATCGAAGGGAAGCACTGACATGGCACCTAGTTCATCCGGTGGTATGGGCTTACATCACGGATGTTCTAGGCGATGTAGCCAAGCGTGTCAGTATCCATAAAAAAAAAAAAATTACTGTGTAAATGGTCAGTCGCGGGCGATCGCCCGCCGCATGAACGTGTGTGAAGGTGTTTTTTCTTCTTTCCTTCTTGTTTGCCTTCGTCTTTCTTTGTTCTTCAAGCAAATCTTGAATAATTAATTTACTAATTATTTCTATACCGGCATGTAAAACAAAACTGTTCTGCTCAACATTTTCGAAAATAATGACCTAGTCGCTTGCGATTTCAGTCACCTGTGTAAATGGGGTGGCGATGCGGCTTTGTTAGGCGATTTGTGAAGAGACCAGCCGCACGGCGAAAATCGACCTGTGTAAACCCCCCATAAAGGTGGTATCCCCCTTCCAGGTATTAAATCTAAAACGGAACAACATAAGAGGCCTAATAAGGACCTTGACAGGACTCACATGAGGTGCTTCGCGACCACTCCGCGATCGCACGTCGACGATCAATGAGCCAGGTAATCCAGATAAATAAGGTGGATGTTTTTCACCAAAGGGAAAATACGTATGATTTTTTGTGGGACCCTTTTATTATAATCACCAACACGGAGGCAGTAAAGAAATAGGGCATAAATAATTTACGTAGATATTAATTTTTTTTTATATTTTCTATCACCTGCAACTGCTTTGAAAGATGAGCTAAACGCGCCAAAATTCAAAAACCAGGACACTTCAATAGTCATCGTTGCATATATTTTTTAACTTGGACAGAACATCGAAAACATGTCGCGCACAGTTTAATTTTACTTCAGTGTCCATATAAATTTCACCAGCAACGGTCGTGTTTTATTATATGTCGCTCAATAGATGTAGCAAACCATACATCTAAATGGTCCTTCGATCCGGATGGTCCAATAGATGTAGCAAACCATACATCTAAATGGTCCTTCGAGCCGAATGGTCCTTGGATGGTCCAATAGAGGTAGCAAACCATACATCTAAATAGTCCTTCGAGCCGGATGGTCCTTGGATGGTCCAATAGATGTAGTAAACCATAAATCTAAATGGTCCTTCGAGCCGGATGGTCCTTGGATGGTCCAATAGATGTAGCAAACCATTCATCTAAATGGTCCTTCGAGCCGGATGGTCCTTGGATGGTTCAATAGATGTAGCAAACCATTCATCTGAATGGTCCTTCGAGCTGGATGGTTCTTGGATGGTCCAATAGATGTAACAAATCATACAACACGGACTGTCCACAGCAAACGGCGGTAACTGCATATTATGCAGCGACCCAGCAAATGTTTTATCGTCCATCTCACACTTTTTTCTGATCTGTGGAATATACAGTTAGCTCTAAAAGTGTATGTTTACCCGTGAAACCTGTCACACTGTATTACTGACTGTGAGCGAGCGTACATGTTATTTCTACTTTTTATAACCTGCGCAAATAAAGAAACATGAAAATGCGTCCATGCTCGCATGCGCGAGTGAGATAGCGCAATATTGCAGCGATATGTGCGAGTGAGAGACGTGAGAGCGTGCAAGCAGACGCCATGTTTATATTATCGTTTCTATATTTGTGCAGGTTATATTGATATGAGTGTAAGTAAGTACCTATTATGTGTATGAAATAAATTATTGTTAAAATATATTGAATGTTGGTTTTTTTTCTGCCCAGTCTTTTGATTAGGGGTTTTCCCAGTAGTCAGATTGATGGTCAGATTAGTTCTTTATTCTTTATTCTTTATTCATCATTCGTATGGTAGTACACTACGCTTGAATTGATCCTGTTTAGTTTTTACAATCCGGTTTGATTACACCCATAAAGAAGAGCCGGCAAGAAACTTCGCAGTGTTATTTTTTTAACGTCTTCGATTACAATACATTGTGACGTATTATCAAAACCTCGTGTCCGGTAGGGCAATAAAGTTATATGGCTTAGGGAAGCGAATCTGCGCACGGCACAATGGCGCAAAACCATAAAACTTTATTGCCCAACCGGACAGGAGGTTTTGATAATACTATAGCTACACAATAGACACCGCTTACACAGTGTTAAGATACAGTTTGAGAGCTAGAATAACTATAATTTAAGCTTGCTAATTCTGACCACATAAAATCAAAAGTAAAAGTATAAATAAAATCAATCTGGCGAATTTTTCTCTCTGTTCAGATCAGCTTGTGATTTATTAAAGTACAGTTGAAGACAAACATACAAAAAGGTCATATAACTATTAAATAGGAAAACTTCCAATATGGAATATTTAAATACCTACATACATACATACCACACGCTGTATCCTGACAATCGGTTTTGCGCTGCAAGGACTCTGAAATTACAGCACAACACCGACCACCTCATTTCGCAAAGTATTCGGACGTTTGTTCCCAACGAATCACCCAGGACAGGATCAAGCAGCAAGGAAGGCGCGAAGATTCACCTGCTGCTGCTGCATGACTCGGTGGAAAGATTGTGTCGTGGTGAGAGGTCACTAGCCTGTCGTCCTTTAGCACGGCGTCTTGCTCATATCCCTTAGCCGCCGCCGTTAAGTTTTGTGGAGAATTGACTTCATTCAAGTGATTTTTTTATATACAGTTGTTTTCTATATACAGTTGTAGTATGTTTCAGGATAGGTTTGAGAAAATTCAGGAATAGAAAGTAAGTACTCATTATTTGAAAAAAAATATCCTTATCACTCAAATCGAAATTCTGTACTTTTAAAATTGGAAATTGTTATAAAAACTCGATGTACAGTGAGTATGGGGAGGTGCTGTCTAGGTCTAGGGAACGCAATGACCTACTCCAGTCCCCTTTTTCTTTTGATGTCATTTAAATTTAAATGTTTGGAATTTACCATAGAGAAATAATATATTATACGCCTATGGAATTTACCTACATGCAGTTCAATTCTACTAGTTAAAATTGCAATTTAGTAATTTTATTTTTAACCGACTTCCAAAAAAGGAGGAGGTTCTCAATTCGTCTGTATGTTTTTTTTTTTTTATTTTTATTTTTTTGTATGTTTGTAACACGATTTCTCCGTCAATTGAGGGCCGATTTAGAAAATTCTTTTTTTGTTAGTTAGGTCATACTTCCGAGGTGGTCCCATTTCAATTTTATCGAAATTGGTTCAGTGGTTTTCGAAAAATCAGCATAATACTATGGTGTGTGGTTACCTTCAGCAAAACTTGTGATGTGGTCGTTTTCGGCAATTTTCAGTTTGATAAATTAGTATGGTGTGTGGTTACCTTCAGCAAAACATTTGTGATGTGGACTTATTCAGCAATTTGCAGTCTGACACATATGGCGAATAATTCTGTACCACTTCAATCGATTTCGATTATTCGATTTCGATTATTCTTTTTTATGTAATATTACTAAAAAGAATGAAATAAAAACTGTTTTAAAAAATATTAAACCGATTTCCAAAAAACAAAAAAAAAAAACTAAAAAGTATTAAATACCTAATATTTTGAAATTTTCTCTGTCCTGTTGAAATACATGAATCGATATACTAGTGATACATATTCGGACCCTTGTTTCATGAATATTCTAAATTTGAAATTTTTTTATTTTTTCCGACCGGCGTTTAATTTATTATGGTACCTGGCCAGTACCTACTGTACCGAGTACCATCGAGCTGGTTTGATGATGGAGACAGAAGGTGGCCATAGGAACTCCTAAACTACACATGATAAACCCATCGTGTTTGGGCTCGTTGCATTTGTCTTCACGAGAAATTTACTTTAGACCTAAAAGATTCTCAATTCGACGGTATGTTTTCTTTTTTTGGATGTTTGTTACGCGATTACTCCGTCAATTGTGGGCCGATTTTGAAAATTCTTTTTTTTTTTATTTGAAAGGGGATAACCCTGAGGTTTTTGAAGTGAAAACTTCTTTAGCGGCTCTTGGCACTTTTTTAGGTGGGTAAAAATGTATAACTCGCGACATCGCGTCAGCGTCATTTTTAAAATGAAACCTTAAGTCATTGCGTTAAGGGTTAAGTTAGAGTGGCACGGGATCTGCCGGCACTCCCGGAGTGCAACTGTTAAGTAGGGTTCCGTAACACGTTTATGTCTGTCCATTCTACTAAGTTCTGCAAAATGAATGTAGGGTTCCGTAACATATGCATGTCTATCCGTTCTACTAAATTTTACAATTTTCAACCAAGGTCCTCCGACGGTTATTTTATAATAAAAGTAGGCTTCCGTAACACGTTTATGTCTGTCCATTCTACTAAGTTCTGCAACATCACCTACAACGTCCGTGATGTCAGCCCATAACACCAGTGCCATGTCAGTGCTTCCCCCTTTGATCGTGCTGACTACACTGAACTGGTCGGAAAACACAAACTATTTACATAGCCGTTTCGACCGACGTTTAATTCAGTGCGGTGGTACCAACCCGGGAAGGTTAAACCCTACCACCAAGTAAAATTACGAGGGAAGGGACTTACAGTTTTACGAGGAATCCGAACCTTGGTCAGCCTCCAACGGTCAGCGGTCACCCATCTAAGTACTGACCGCACCCAGCGTTGCTTAAAATTCAATAGCGACAGTTGACTGTCTGCACCACTGAGCTATCGAAGCTGACGTGGTCCTATTTTAATTGGGTCAAGATCGGATTGGAAAGCGAGGCGGAATCGCGAGGCCGAAGGCCGAGCGATTCCGCCGAGTACATTAATAGCAAAAAATTACTAAAAAAAACTGTGAAATAAAAAAAAAGTTTTAAAAAACATAAAACCGACTTCCTAAAAAAAGTAAAACTAAAAAACTATTTAAAATAAAAATATAAAAACCGCCTTCAAAAATATATGAAATAAAAACCTAAAAAAAAAAACGAACCCTAGAGTTGAAGGCGGTGCTAAAGCAAGCAAAAATGATGCATGAAAGAAAACATGAGCGGATGATAATATCCTTTGTGATTTGTGTAGCCTTTTTAGCACCGCCTTCAACTCTAGGGTTCGTTTTTTTTTTTAGGTTTTTATTTCATATATTTTTGAAGGCGGTTTTTATATTTTTATTTTAAATAGTTTTTTAGTTTTACTTTTTTTAGGAAGTCGGTTTTATGTTTTTTTATTTAACTGTCCACCAAATCTCGATGAAACGATTTCACCAAAAAGTACTATAAAATGACCGAATCTGGATGACTCCGATAACCGATTGGCAACCTTAATATTTTTATTATTATTTGACAATACTACATTGTAGTATGTATACTTATTTATTACTAACATTATTGAGTTGATACAAATGACGTATCAAAAATTTGACAAAGGCTCTTTACACCTGAGGGCCTAGTCCGAGTTTACGTGACAGCTACGTAAACGTCAAATACCGATCGAATTGAGTTTTTATGTATGGGAGCACAATACGCTCACCGCGGCGCCACTAGAGAGCTCCATACATAAAAACTCAATTCGATCGGTATTTGACGTTTACGTAGCTGTCACGTAAACTCGGACTAGGCCCTCTGATCCACTTAATTAAGTCCTTGCAGTCAGAACTTCAAAAACAAAACCAAAATCTGTTTTTGATCTTGCTCTCAAGCTGTATTTTCAATCGACTGTTAGGCGGTGTTATTATGTGGATAGTCACTAAATGATTGTAAAAATGACTATGAAAAAAAAACCCTGCGAAGTTTCTTACCGGTTCTTCTTCGTGGGTGTAATCGAATCGGATAGAACAAATTGTAACAAATTCGAGTACAGTCATGCTGTCTAATGAATGCTTAATAAACAATATACAACAATATACAATATACAATACAATACATCCTTGTGAAGTGTTTTGGCAACTAAATGCACTGTTCACGTTACCTACATGAGATTTCTATACTTGCGCCACCACGGGAGTCGGGACGGGACACGTCGAGTGAGTGAGCTCTCGCAATGATAAACGCACGAACTAATGAGCACTCGCTTACTTTTGTTTATTCGCGGATAAATTGCACCATTAAATAAAATAAAACCGTGTGTCCGTTGCGCTTTAAACGCTCCGGAGAAGACAATTTTCTTAACGTGTTTTTTGGCTTGGAGAGCTTGTCTAAAGTGGGTTGGATGGAATTAATTGTCTGCGTTGGGCGTTGGTGGTGTATCACCGCCTACCGCCTCCCCATTCCCTGGGGGTCGGTGGGGTAGATTCTGAAGGATGGGTGGGCTCTTATTTGTCAGGCTGATTTCGTGGCATGAGAATGAATGGTGTGGAAAAAACATCTAATATTCTATAGGGATATCCATGGAAGATCACAATGTGGATCAAATCAACTACATTACCCATCAGTAAATAATGAACATTGAGCTTTAGAAAGCAGGAACAGTGGTTAAGGCTCGGATGATGCCTAGCTCGTCTTATTTCTGAAAGAGCGTAGGTACCTACCTAATTTATATAAAAAAGTTAAAGGAATATTGAAAAATCCCTCTCTGAGATTGCAGCCTGCCTGCTGGCCTAGTTGTGTTTTAATCTTCTTACTTTCGATGTTCTAACTATATACGCGCCATGGCGTTTGTTTTGGAAATATTCGCATTCTAGAATGGCATAGGCGTACATACAGTGAGTAGGTACCTCAACCTGTTTAAATCTCTAAGAGCGATTTTTCCATATTCCTTTTTATTTTTTTTAAATAGGTAAATTAATTTACTTTACGCTCTTCCAGAAGTAAGATGATCTACTTTAGCCTAGATTCTAAGACCAAAACAGGTTCCGGTTATTCAGAGATTAAGCACTAATGTTTTTCATGGAATTCGTGAAATTCACATTAACCCGTTTCGTGTTATTGTTAACTTCAAATAACATTCGTTTGAATGTATCTGCTGCATGAAGATAGCTGTTGCCGTATTGAAATTATATGGTAAGTACATACAAGTATGTACCGTGTGGGGCCGGTACTTTAAAAGAATAGCCCCACTGCATCTCTCCCCGTGTATGTCGTAAAAGGCGACTAAGGGATATAACTCCCTTCTTATATTACTAGGTGGTAGGGTTTAACCCGCCCGGGTTGGTACCACCGCACTGAATGAAAGGTCGGTCGAAACGGCTATGTAAATAGTTTGCGTTTTCCGTCCAGTTCAGTGTAGCCGGCACGACCGAAGGGAAGCACCTGACGTGGCACCAAGTTCACCCGGTGTTATGGGCTGCGACATCACGGATGTTGTAGGTGATGTAGCCAACCGTCAGTTTCCAAAAAAAAAAAAGGTATTTATGTAGAGCAAAAGTAGGTATAAAGGAGGTCTTTGTTCTTAATTTATTCATCAGAGAGATGTTGGCTCAGGAATGAACATAAATAAACCCGAGGAACAAATAAGCTCTCGGGATATCCTTGTCCAGACGAAGCAGTGCAAAATAACACCAATTCCGGACGAGCGGTTGGCACAGCATATTATCAAGAATTCAAGGGATTGCGCTGTTAGGTTGCATTTTTCACCGCTTGCAACACTCCGTCCACGGCAGGGGCGCCGCACCTAAAGTGAGTTCGTAATCTCGTCGCTCGCCGCGGACCAAACGTGTCGGTGGCGGCGCGGGACGGCGTTGTAATAAAACCAAATAGCGCGAAATGTTTACGGTTATGGCCTGCTCGGCTTGCAGTCTCGCCACCTTTGTAAATTGTTATTAATGAGAATTGGCCGAGGTTGGGTTATTGAACTGTCGCTGCGTGAAATTTGCCGCTGTTATAGGTCGAAAGGTGAACGATCAGAGCGAGGATCAGGGTGATAGGTTTATTAAAAATGCGACAGCGCGCGCTTATTGTAAAGATGGCAGGGGCTTGAATACCATAAAAGGTAGGATAAAAGGCCTCCCTTTCTTTCAAGGACAAACCACAAAAAAAGAAACATTCCTTAGTAGAATTTTGCCAATTTTCTTTAGCTAAGCAGTAAATAATGTACATCGTGCTTTAGAAAGAGACAATCAGGTTGTAGAGCGTCTTCTCTGTCGCACGAACTCGCACGCACGCCCCTGTGCGACAGAGACGACGCTCTACAACCGGATCGACTCTTTCTAAAGCTCGATATATATTATTTACTGCCGGGTACTGTACCTAGATATGATGGTGCGAGAACGTATCTATATTATATTATCTACTTACACATTTTACTTGAAATCTAATGTTGTGGGCGTGATACTCGTTCTTGTTTATTGGTGCGAATGGTTGTTAGATTATTCCTTATGTGTATTTCTAGGCATCACTCATCCAGGGCATGGGCTGGAGTGGAGCGGCGCGGGCGTGACAAGCAACTAGGACTCCAGCGCAAATAATTAGTAATCACTAAGCAAGCTGCGACAAATTCTCCGACGGACGTGTCTGCGGTTCGATATCTAGCTGTTTGCTTGTACCTACTACCACAAGACGCTGTGGATTCGAATAAGATATATCTTATTATATGACGATAAAATCAGTTATTTATTAGATAATATGAACTTTTTTTAAGTATGTAGTTTTGTACGTAAACAATGGTAGGTACGTCTGCCGAACATACAAAAATTAAACTGTGAAAACATACCTACCTACTTAGTTATTTTTACTTAGCTACCTACCTAAATATTTTTTAACATACGATTCTGCTTTGCTCTGCTCCTCGCATTATTCCCGGTCTAACTCGACAAGCAAACTCCAAAAAACCCGTCGATTTCAGCCAATAGCTGTGTCGAGTGCATTGCCTAACGCTTTCTGTTTGGTTGAAATCGAACTAGTTTTTGAGTGCGTGATACCGTGTGAGCAGTGCGTGTGAGTGTATCCATGAAGTGGTTGTATTGTATATTATTATTTCTTACCCTCGAACTGTAGGTAGGTAAAAGTAAAAGTGTCAAAACTAAAGGAAATTTGTTTCCAACTTAGTCAAGCTAAGCTCAACAAGAAACGTTTTCAGCGTAAGGTTTCAAGGAAGATGAATTTAGTGTAATACGATCATGCATTCTAGACTTACGGACGTTTGGAAAAATGTTTGCGACGCCGCTCTAAGTGCGCCGCTAGTGTTGCCAGGTTTGCTCTAAGATTGATGCGCTCGTTCGGGGCGCAGAGGGCGAGGCGGGATGAGGACGCCGCCATTTGTTACGTTTCAGTTAATCACGGTAAAAATGACGACGCCTTGTTGTGCTCATCCATTCACTGCAGCTTTGGCTGACAGGTGAAATGAGGATTCCTTCAGTAGGTAATTACTCCATAAGCAGACGTGGCTCGAAGTGAAATAGACTTCGGAAGTGGGACAGTAAACTGGACAGGGGTACTTATAGATATAGTAGGTACCCATTTTGTAGGACCCCAGACTTTAGGAGGAAAAATCGGTAGGTAGAGAATGTTATAGCGGACACCCTCTCGTAAGTGATCAGGCGGCAAGACGTAACATTTTAGTCAAGTAGAATAGAATACAACTTAATACCTATGTTTAAACCAGCCAATACCCTGTTACGTAACATCCCCTCCCTCCCGCGCCGCGCACCCACCCCCACTCCCGGCGGGCATGGAAGGGCACTTGCACTTGTCCCTTTTGGAAGCTGTTTGGAAGCCGGTTAGTAAACAATTTAGTGAATTGTCTGCAAGTTCGAACCTTCGAACAGGCAACATTTTAGTGGATTCGCGTTTGAAAGCGATCCATTTCCATTGCCAAGTTCTTTTCGGTTCATTTTAATTTGTTCTATTGCTAAATATTTCTTCCTCCACTCCTTCTACAATTGCTCACAATAATTCGCGTAATATTGTCACGAGTTCCGCCTGTTGCGGCGCGGTGCGTCAATTTTGATAAATTAACGTAACAACTTGCTCTAGCGCGTGCGTGCACGGTATACTCGTCACGAAACTGTTGAGTGGTGTTAAAGAAATAACTTGACGCGTGTAAACCAGCCTTGAGCTTGAGCTACATCGAGTCGAGGGGCAAGGCAATGGACGCCCACCCCACCGCAGGGGGAAGGGGCTACTTGGGGCAGAGGCAAATCCTCAGCAATGCCAGGAGATTAAGTAGCACAGCGAGTAATGTATTAATACCTATTCTTACGATGGCAGGCCGAAATCTCCGTGAATTTATTCCGAGCCTGACCCTCACCTCGGGCCGGAGGCCGACGGCGGACGGAGCCGTCAGATAAGTCCCGGGATTGCGGGCCGCGGGATCTTCGGACCTTTCTCGGGATTAGTTTTACAAATCTCTCGCGCAACTAATAATTCAATTGAAATTTGCATAATCTTTCGCTAATCTTCGCGGGAGCTGGTGGGCATCGCCACAGATTACTTAATAGTGAGTGACAGCGCGCCGGACGCCGCTGTTGACGCATTCGTTGAACTGTCTGCGGCGGCGCAGCGCTGGCTGGGAGCTACATAGGTGCGTACAGACATCGCGAGGCATGCGGCGCGAATGGTTCGTCACGCATGCTTCAACCTGAGGCATGCGCGCAACATTTATGCATAACTCCTGAACGGCACATGCTCAAGCTGAGCACGCAAACAACCACGCACGCTGCTCGCAAATGCTCAAGCTGACGCACTACCTAACATGCGGTCTCTGTACGCACCTGTGTTGCGCGCGCACGCAACACAATTTCACCCGGTAATATCCCGAACTACGTCGCTGTGCCGCTGGATACGTCCGGAAATTACATAGTGAGTCCAAATAAGCGGATAGGACGCGGAGGTTTTAGAATATTAAACAACAACTTTCTTGCATTATAGTCCGTACGCGCACTGAATGAAAAGGTCGGTTGAAACGGCAATGTAAATAGTTCGCGTTTTCCGTCTAGTTCAGTGTAGCCGGCACGACCGAAGGGAAGCACTGACATGGCACCTAGTTTACCAAGCTAGGCTGACATCACGGATGATTTTTCAGCCTCGGTAGCTCAGTGGTGCTGCGGTCGGTCGACTGTTGTTAAGCAACGTTGAGCGCGGTCAGTACTTGAATGGGTGACCGCTCGACCGTTGGAGGCTGACCGTGGTTCGGATTCCACGTTAAACTGTAGGTCCCTTCCCTTCTTACCTTACTAGGTGGTAGGGTTTATCCCGGCCGGGTTGATACCACCGAACTGAGCGAAACGTGTCGGTCGAAACGGCAAAATAGTTCGTGTTTTCCGTCCAGTTCAGTGTAGCCGACATGAAATGAAGGGAAGCACTGACATGGCACCTAGTTCTCCCGGTGTTATGGGCTGACATCACGAATGTTGTAGGTGATGTAGCCAATCGTGTCAGTTTCCATAAAAATAAAAAAATTTGTACGTGATGTAGCCAATCGTGTCAGTATCCATAAAAAAAAAAAAATTGTACGTGATGTAGCCAATCGTGTCAGTTTCCATAAAAAAACGCGTAAGTATAAATAGCTACGAGTACCTACATCACCACGCGATTATAATTTTATAAGTATGTATTACCCTAATTTAGTTTCCAAGTTTTTCAGGATTTTATGCGGCAAGGTGGGTCAGCTCTTTCGTGCAATAATGATTTTCTCAAATATTTATTAAAATTGTTACCTATAATATATGCCTATACCATAATAGTATCCGGACAATATAATGTTCCGCGCACCCCTCTAACCACTCTTACAGCCCCTAGCATTTAGTTTAATCTCACACGTGTACGAGGAATTATTCCCTAGATACAAGCGCCCCTTCCCCCGCAGGCCCAGCATCGTAAGACGCTGTAATGTGGGTGTACGAAGATACCAACGGGCTTAGGAGGCGTTATCGGTGTGAATCTGCCTCGCGGAGGAGGCTTCTTCGGACTGGCATATGTAATTAGTCACTCTATCCCAGCGGAGGCTACGCAAATTCCTTAAGCCACCGACGCGAAACAAGGGCGATGTTGCGAGGAATACGCAACGCTATGGGTTGGCCCCTTTGGGAGCCATCCGCTTTCTTTAGGTCGGTTGAGCTACGTTCCTAGCTACGTTATATCGCTCGTAGCTACGCAGCAGGACTATCGGAGAGAGATCGGACGATAGTTCATAGGACCTGACATATTCCGGGATATACACTGTCACTATACAAAGTTTCTTCAAAATCCGTTCAGTGGTTTTTGCGTGATACGCCTACAGACAGACAAAAATTTTATAAACAGTTCTAACACGTTTAATTTCTCATTTTAAGACGCCCTGGTTGGTTATTTCCGAATATTATATTCAATGTACAGACTTTTTAGCGTTTACGATTTATTAGGTTAGGTTAGGTTAAGTTAGGTTGAAATCGCATATATTTTACAATAGTAATAGGATATAAGATATCTGATCATATCTTAACTTGAACACACTTAATTGAAATGTTTGACCTGCACCAGAACTATCACCTTCGTCGTCACAGCAAAAAACTTAACCAGACAGCTTCTAACACAACATCCGAAAGCACTTCATAACAAATCGAGTGGTGAACGCCTGGAATAAACTCCCACAGGATGTGATTGACTCCCCAAACACAAACACCTTCAAAAACAGATTAGATAAATACATAAAAAGTACATCAACAAACAAATAGCAACAGTGCCCAAGTACGAAAACTAAAAAAAAAAAAAAAACAAAATAAAAATAATCATTCATTATAAAAAAAAAAAGACTGATATGAACACATCAGCTAGAGCTGCTTTGGGAGCCATCCGCTTTCTCAAGGTCGGTTGAGGTACGTTCCTAGCTACGTCTACGTTACGCGGCAGGACTATTGGAGAAAGACCGGACGATAGTTCATAGGTCAATATTTACCCAGACGCGCGGGTAATTTTGGGCCTGTAGTACAGGCCCAACATGCCCTATTAGGCCATGGGCACATTTGGAGCAATTTTTGAAAAAAAAAGGGAATGAAAACATTTTGTCAGCCTCCTCGGTAGCTCAGTGGTGTGGTCGGTCGACTGTTTACTTGCATGGGTGACCGCTCGACCGTTAGAGACCGGGGTTCGGATTCCAAGTAAAACTGTAGGTCCCTTCCCTTCTTACCTTAGTACGTGCGTTAACTCGCCCGGATTTGTACCACCGCACTGAGCGAAACGTTGCGTCGGTCGAAACGGCTATGTAAATAGTTCGTATTTTCCGTCCAGTTCAGTGTAGCCGACATGAAATGAAGGGAAGCACTGACATGGCACCTAGTTCAACCGGTGTTATGGGCTGACATCACGGATGTTGTAGGTGATGTAGTCAACCGTGTCAGTTCCCATAAAAAAAAATTGTATGTATGTGTATTCTCTAGTGTCGGGGTTCGAAAAAATGCCTACTATTATAAAATTCAAACGGAGTCTGTCTGTCTGTTTGTCTGTTTGTTACTCTTAAACGCGTCATCGAAGCTGATTTTGCGTGGGTATAATTAACGT
This sequence comes from Nematopogon swammerdamellus, assembly GCA_946902875.1. NCBI lineage: Eukaryota > Metazoa > Arthropoda > Insecta > Lepidoptera > Adelidae > Nematopogon > Nematopogon swammerdamellus. The sequence goes on from OX336345.1 coordinate 21,291,378, forward strand.
GACGACTTAACGAATACGCCCAAAACTGTGTTATAAGAATATATTGTAAGGATATAATATATATTTGCGTCTTTCATGTCAGTACTACGCCCCATACAAAATGTACTCACATCACAACTCTGTTCCAGGAGGCACACACACCACAGAATTTCTTCTCTACTTCTTATAAAAGGGAAAGTCTGTCTGTCTGTTATATAACGTGGAGGTAGTGACCGCCCGAAGCGAGCTCGGGGCTCGGGAACCCTCGCTCCCGCGTCGGGCGCACCGCCCGCTCCCCGCGCTCGCTCTTAGCGCCGCCGCGCGCCGAGCGAGCTCGGAGCTAGGCTAGTACCACTGCTGCCATTTTAGCGCTTTCGGCGCTAGATCTAGCGCTTTTTTGGTAAGCCCGACTGCGAATCCGAAAATTTAGCGCCTAGCGGATAATCTAGCGCTTTTTTAACTTTTCTGAGGGTGTACTGACTGACTCATTCATCTATCCGAACGAAAAACTAATCTATAATCTCTGACAGATTATTTTCTCTGCTCTGTCTTTCGTGAGATCTAGTGGTTTTATTATCTTTGGTACTTAATCTATAGCCATTAAAAGGGTTAATCAGTATCGAAAACTAACTTGATTCGTAGAAAAAAAGTGACAACATTCGAAAAAAAATTTTTTTTTTTTTGTACTTAATGGAGAAAGTTTTTTTTTCTCTCAATTCCAAAATTCGAACCGTGTGGGGTCGGTACTTAAAAAGAATAGCCCCACTGCATCTCTCCCCGTCGCATGTCGTAAAAGTCGACTAAGGGATAAGAAAATTCGTCAGCCTCGGTAGCTCAGTGGCGCGGTTGGTTAGTCGACTGTTATTAAGCAACGCTGAGCGCGGTCAGTGAAGCGGGTGACCGCTCGACCGTTGGAGGCTGACCGTGGTTCGGATTCCACGTTAAACTGTAGGTCCCTGCCCTTCTTACCTTACCAGGTGGTAGGGTTTATCCCGGCCGGGTTGGTACCACCGCACTGAACGAAACGTCGGTCGAAACGGCTATGTAAATAGTTCGTGTTTTCCGTCCAGTTTAGTGTAGCCGACATGAAATGAAGGGAAGCACTGACATGGCACCTAGTTCACCCTGTGTTATGGGCTGACATCACGGATGTTGTAGGTGATGTAGCAAATCGTGTCAGGTTCCATAAAAAAAAAAAAAAAATCGTAGAACACAAGTAGTTCAGTTTGAGATGCAGAACAACCCACTGAAAGGCTGTAGATTAAATTATACCCTATATTATATTTATTAAATTTAGCGCCGAATTTAGCGCTTTTTTGAGCAATAAATTTAGTAGAATCTAGCGCTTTTTTGCAACGTTTTAGCGCTGAATAGGTTTCTTGATCTGGCAGCACTGGCTAGTACGCATTCCGGTGCCGCCCGCGCATGTTCTGTCTGTGTAGCACATCGTCACCCGCCGCGAACTGTCGAACTGTATCGAAATTAACATGTGTGTGTATCCTTCTTCGTGCCATGACGGCCAATATTAAACGACAAGCATTCTCACTTATTGATGGAATATGTTGTCCAACTAAGGCGATATCTTTGTTCGATTGATTCCAGTGATGATGCTCTTAACAAACTAAACTGCATAGAAAGCTCTTCATTTCTTAACACGTTAACGATTGCGAAGATTGATTTATGTCAGAAATACAATAAACAGATTTTAAAGTGTGTACTTTGCATGATTTTAACTCTTCCCGCTTAAGACGATTTCCCGCTTAAGACGATTTTTGCGCCCATCCCCTTGATAATCGTATTTAAACGGGTTTTACCACAGAGATCGTAACCCGGGGAGCGGGGGCTATCCAAACTCTTTGGGTTTTACTGTAGATCTCTTGTTTTGCTGTCACTGGAAAAATATGGCTGTATACTGCTGAGGGCGAAAATTTCTTGTGTGCAGATTTGTAATCTGGTAATTATATTATTTAGTTATTTTTATTATTTCATATCATCTTTCGGTTATTATCTTCCTAAAAAATATTGTGACCCTTTCTGATTGCTATTATTACGAGCTGCTGGTGTAGGTTTTTTAGGTTTTTTTTATCTTAGCGGCTTCTGTGGGGCCACGAGGCCTGTGGAGGTGTTCCGAGGACTGCGGAGACTGAGGATTGAAGGCTTCATGAAAGTGTACCGCTGCGGGCTCAGTTGTAGTTGATGCTGCAGGAAGCTTTTGCTGTGCTACAAGGAGAGGTCGCTCAGGCTGTTCCAAGGAGGGCTAATAACCTGCGAAGCCTTTGCCGCTGAAATTTCGCTGAAGAGGAGGGGAAATTGGAAAAACCTGACCTTTCTTCAAGCTACTGTTTTTAATAACAAACTGTTGTGAGTGCACCACTGGACTGGATATTTCGAACTGTGAAGAACTTTCACCTAGCAAAGTGCGGGAAGAATTAATGGTATAATATGTAGTTTTAAGTGTTTAGGGATTATTTGTACCGGCCTGACTTACTAATGGGACACTATTTTGTGTATATTATTGATTGATTGATAATTGAGTGTATGTGTACCTCTAAATCCTCGGTGGTCGACCATAGTTTAGGACTTTAGTTTATTTTTAAAATCTAGTCTTTAAATTATTCTTTAAATTATAATTTTAATGTTGTTCCTCTTCCAGTTTTATTTTTTTTTCTCTGCTAGAGGATTCGAACGGATCTCGAATCGAACTCCTGGCATCCCTGGACAGTTTCTATTTATTTAACTTTCTGTCTGCGCACTGTCTGTAACGGATGTGCGCGACCCTAGCGGGGTGCGTGGCAGTAGAGACGAGTGACTATTCATCTGGTAGGGTCCGAATCCCAACAGTATGGATGGAGACGTATGCTGCATATGGGAAGGCTTATATTGTATAACCTGTGTACCGGTGTTGTAAAAATATTTTGCTAATTTAAAATATTTTTTTTCTTCAAGCGGTTTGGTGATATAGCGTGTTAAAATGCGCTACAGATTTTTTTATTGCAGGATAATTGCGGTTAAAATGGGGGATTTAATTCCGCGTTCTCGTTCTGTTTTACTCACTATCTAAAAGGGGATAAATAAAAGGGAGGGCGAACGTCGTCGCAGCCAAGCTGAATCTCTCCGTAAACAGTCGTTCGCGCTTCATTCGCATCTAGCGATACTGTTTTCTCATGTTAGCGGTAGAGAGAGGGGCGAGACGGCATGAGTGGAATGGTATTTTGAAGTTTAATCGGGTCTGGCAGTCATCGCCGAGGATGTCAGAAGACTATACAGGTCATCTGTCAATCGCCGAAACGAGTGTTTTCGTTTTTCAAAACATTCCAAACAACAGACGCTCGAATTTTCACGCGATGCCTTTTGACTTTTCGTATTGGCGTCGCGAGGGGAGGGGGCGAGTCGGGGACGCTGTTGGTTGGTTGGTTTCTTGTGGTTCACTTCAGCAAAAGCCACAGAGCATCAAATACCTACCGCGCGCGCCCCCTACTAGAGGCTCCCTAAGCGATAATATTTGAAACCCAAAAACTACACGCAGTGCTGCTAGCGCTTCGTATGTGTGTGTGTGTGCTAGTATCGACACTACACACAAAGAGGAGCAAGTTAGGCACACGCACAAAACAAATGCACACGCACAACACACATATGTAAGTCATAGGCCACGCCCACAGGCTTCAACGGCGTTGTAGCGAAATCGCGCTCAGGGCGCCTCTAGGAGGGGCGGGCGCGCGCATTTGATGCTCTGTGGCAAAAGCTTTAGGCAGTGTGGCTAAAGGGAATATTGAGCCGCTCTGGGCACCGAATATTATATTACCTCTGGGTGACGGACGACCATTGACTTAAAAAGGTTATTTCTATGGTGACGACGGTACGGTTCCGCGAAAGAGCTTGCAACCCTTCCTTGTAACGCCTTTTTCACTTTTTCATGGGAGTGAACTCCGAAACCACTCAACAGATTTTAATGCGGTTTGCATCAATGAAAAGAGTAGTTCTTGAGGCTCACTATTTAGGCTACCATTAGGCTAAATAGCCTTAGGGCTGAGCAGTGTCAAATAAAGTATAGTATGGACGGGAGAGAGAGAGAGAGAGAGAGAGAGTATAAAAGAAAGAAGCGATCGTTTATTATCATATTTGCGTTTAAATGAAACCGAGTCTACCGCGAGCGAAGCCGCGAGCAAAAGCTAGTCTTGTATATTATAATATGTTACGTGCTACCGTCTTCCCACTCGCTAGGGTTGGTAATCTGCGTGTACAACGGTCTCGTCTCGGGGGCGCTTCTGGTTCATTTACCCTTTTAAGTTCTCAGCTCTCCCCCCTATCTTGTATGAAGTCGTTGTGGTCGCTTGTAAGAAAACTCACTAAGAACGAGACGCATGTGGTGCGGAGTACTTACAACGCTCGCTTACTTGCTCTAATGATGCACTTACATGGTAGGTACAAATCTCTTTGGTAGGTACCTACATTTTACTCTACATATACATATCACACACGTTGAATCCCGACAATCGGGGTAACAGAGTAATCGGTGTTGTGCTGCAAGAACTCTGGTAAATTACAGCACACCACCGACCACCACGTTTCGCAAAGTATTCAATCGAACAAGATTCAATCGATCAAACAGCAAGTAAGGCACGAAGACCCACCTGCTGCATGACTCGGTGGAAGTACCGTGTCAAGGTGAGAGGTGGCGAGCCTGTCGCCCTTTGGCACGGCATCTTGTCCTTATCACTTAGTCGCTTTTTACGACATGCATGGGGAGAGATGCAGTGGGGATATTCTTTTTAAGTACCAGCCCCACACGGTAGGTACTCTTAAATGTAAGGGTGACAAATCATGTATGGATCATGCTTGCGACCAGATTGTTCGGCAAATTATATTTTTCTCGCTACGCTTTCGCTCCCGCAAACCCCGCGCGGGGTTTACGCGGCGCGCACCGGTCACGTCCCGCAAACCCCGCGCGGGGTTCAGCGCGGCGCGGCCGGGGGCGCGCGGCTCACTATTTAATCAGCACTAATTCTACCAATTTTTCTTAGTAGAACTGAATACTGGTAGAAATTATTGGTTAAATTTACTAGTAACTATTATCAAACATGACTGAGCAAGACATCACCTTCACACAGAAAATATTTTTTGAAAATGTCAACAAAAAAAAAATGGCACTTTTGACAACGGACATTTCAACAGACACTGGAATACACAGAAGTTGTACCGTATTTCGGGTAACCGTATTCTAGAGTACGTTTCAATACCTATATTTTGATGGGCGACTTGTAAGGAGAAATTATACAGTTTTGGTCAGAAAAAATCGGAAAAAAATTTCGAGTGTGTTTTGTTTTGCCTGGAGTTAAAAAAATCGATCTGTGCTTCTAAATAAGTGAATCCTGAAGTGTTTGGTATGACTGAATGCGTAATTTCAGTACAAATAAAACTGAACACAGATTATTGATGAATCGATCGATTGAGGCGGGATATTCGAATTTATGCGGAAGCGCGCGCGCCAAAATCTTGCGTTTTTGCGCGCGGCGAAAAGGGCTGGGAGTTAACAGTAGTACGAATATTTATATGCTGAGGGCGAAAGGGTGAATTTTAAAACGAAAAAAAAATCTGATGGCATGGCACCTAACTGAGCTTGGTTTCGCGAGGAGAGGTGATTTTGGACCTGTCGACTGCACCATTGGTCTCTCGGCATAGCCACCCATGTTGGTTTACATGAAAAAAAAAACTTATTTCGTCTGAATTTTTTTACCATTTTATATTATTTATTACGGAATTACAAAATATTTAAAAATACTATTTAATATAGTCAGTCAGTCAGCGTGTAAGCGTCCACTGCTGGACATACGCCTCTCCAATTTTCCTCCTCTCGGCCTTCAGCGGTACGGAACCACTGCTTTCCGCTGCTTTCCTCCCACACTCCGTTTTCCTGTCCACGGCCGCCAGTGTAGGACACGGTTACTCCAACGGTCGTTGCCTCTTCGGCTGACGTGCCAAGCCCACTGCCACTTGAGCTTAGCACCCGCTATTTCATGTAGACAAGCATCCAAAATATCTGGCGAGATATCTAATGACAAGACGAAGTGTGATCAAATCAAACGTCCCAATAGAAAAACACCACTAGACCTAAGGGACCGTTCACATACCACGTGGACAATCGTGGACATTTCCATAACCCCCTCCCCCTGTCCACGTGGAAAATGCCGTTATTTTCCCTGTACTTGCGATGCAAAATGCGACATTTTCGAAGAAAAATGAACTTCAAGAGGCAGGGAGCAGAATGGATGAAAATGTAGTACTTGCAATTTTGACATAATTTAATTTAAAATTAAGTACAATAAAATTAAGAGGAACAAAACAATTTTTTCTTCATAAAAGGCTCAAACATAGCTCTTTACAAAAAATGTAAAGTGATGATTTTTTTTTTATATAATTTTTATCACGTCATTTCAAAGTCATAAAGTACGTATACTAACCGCAGCTGCGGCGGTTCTGAGAACTGGAATATTTGTAAAATAAATAAGCATTTTAATATAAATACTTATTTTTTTTTTAATTTGTGCCAGTGGTCGTAGCAAACAACACTCAGGCAGGCCTCACGCACTCTATGTACTTGCGCGCGCTAACTACCTACCGCCCGACGGGCCGCCGGCGGTCTATTTCAGTGAAAATTCGTCAGCCGCGCGAAGTATACATAGACTATCGCCCACGCAACTGCGCACAGCTGCAAAACAATAACCACTTTACACTCGATCGTTAAGGTACATTTTCGCACGCAGCGATTGGCGACGTGAAGCAGTAGGCTATTAAAGCCCGAAGGTAGGAACATTTTCTATGGAGTGATTTATCTGTTACGAAGTAACTATTAAGTAATCTGTGACTCAGGCGAGCGACCGGCTAGCTCGCGGCATCATGTGTTTTTAAACTGAAACGTCCACGTGGACGGTCCCTGCACCCCCTCCCCTCCCCCCTGTGGACAATCGTGGACATTTGCCGACCCCCTACCCCCCCTCTTTTTGTCCATATGTGAACGGTCCCTAATTTGAGGAAACAACCTACGTAGTAAGTAATGAACACCGACCTTTATTCTGTTTTTGTTGTTATTATTATTATTATTTATTTATATACACTAGCAGCTTGCAGCTGATGCGTGTACTTCACGTGTTGAGTGCACTGTTTTATAATAGATCTTATTTATATTTTTATTGTTTTTTTTTTTTTTTTTACTTTTTTATTATTAATTTTTTTTTTATTATATTATTAGTGTTTGTTTTTATTTTTGTTTATATTTAGCAAATGTTTGTCAAGTAGATTTTTATAACCATTCACTGAGATAGCACTTATCACTTCTTGTGGTAGCTTGTTCCAAGAGTCCACTACTCGGTTAGTTAGAAAGTACTTTCTTGGGTTGGAGTTGGAAGTGTTTCGGTTTAATTTTAAAGAGTGACCACGGAGCCCCTCGTTGGTGTTCATTGTGTACATTGAATTAAGGTTGGCTACATCGTAATGACCATTGAAAATTTTGAATGTTTCGATGAGGTTCGATGAGTTGTTTATGTTCTGTGTGTGTAGGTAGGTTATAGTGTGAATTTTTTGACTTTTTTGTATCTTATACGTTTCTTTGTGATTATACATTTTTTCCATTTTGTGTTTTGTTTCGTTTAAATCTGTTTTTTGAGAAATTTAATTTATGTTATTTGTATAAGTTTATTATTATTGTTCTTTTTTCTTTACTTTAGCTGTCGTTAGTTTTTCGGTTGGTTACATCACCTACAACATCCGTGATGTCAGCCCATAACACAGGGTGAACTAGGTGCCATGTCAGTGCTTCCCTTCATTTCATGTCGGCTACACTAAACTGGACGGAAAACACGAACTATTTACATAGCCGTCTCGACCGAAGTTTCGTACAGTGCGGTGGTACCAACCCGGCCGGGATAAACCCTACCACCTAGTAAGGTAAGAAGGGAAGGGACCTACAGTTTAACGTGGAATCCGAACCACGGTCAGCCTCCAACGGTCGAGCGGTCACCCATCCAATCACTGACCGCGCTCAGCGTTGCTTAATAACAGTTGACTAACCAACCAACTAGTTTTAGTTAGATTAGTCGTGCTATTTAATCCTCCTTACCTATAATAAAATCCAACGTCTGCTTTCTGTCTGTCTGTCTGTCCGCTTATAACTCGAGAACCACTGAACCGATTTTAATAAAACAAAATTCTACGGATAGCTTGATTCTTCCCATCAACTATAGGCTACTTACTATCACGCTAAATGGCTTATGAGGTTAGCAGTGAATGAAATATGAGAGCGGGCGGAGCCGCGGGCACAGCTAGTATTTAATATGCTTGTATCTAGTCTAGCCTATAAGTGTATGTACTTCTCAGCAAAGTGGGTCCATCTGCAAATCAGCGCAGTCGACAACGTCTTCGTCTCCGATTGCATATTATTATGCTGAGTTGGGGAATTTGTCGCCATTTTGTTGACGTGCCATTTGTATATAATGTTACCTGTTAAACTGGCAACAAATAAACACTCATTTCATTTCATTTCATTTTTAATTTCATTTTCATTTCATTTCATTAGATAGAGACAATCAGGTTGTAGGGCGTCGTTTCTGTCGCTCGAACTCGCACGCCCCTGTGCGACAGAGACGACGCTTTTATCGATGTTCATTACTTCCTGTCGGGTACTGTACATATACCTATTCGATGGAAGCATGCTTTGGGCAGAACATGATCAAATGCATAGAGGACCAGACACATCCTATTGTTCTATACAAACAGATATAGATTGTTAAGTAAAACCAAAGCATAACAAAAAAATCAGTTCGAACGTTGTTCAAATGTTGAGGGTTTCGTAGCAATTTCCTTCTTGCACGCATAGCGAGTGTGCATAAAATCAAGATAGAAATCTTCAATAGATATAATAAGATATTTTAATTTATCATTAAATACTAATAATAAATCTGTAGTAAGTTACTTTGTTTTATGAAATACTGCGTTTGTAGACTATATGTATGATACTACAGCTAAATTGACGATTTTTAGAAATCTTTTCTGTATGTATGTATGTATGTTCCTCCATAACTCTTAAACCGATCATACGAATTCGATAACACTTAGTACAAGCACATTTAACTACTGGGGACACAGGATAGGTTACGCTAAGAAGGATGTTACAAACCGAATTGTTCCGCGCGCCGAAATAAAGGTACGGTAGCGGACTTATTTACTTTATTATTTTAAATACGAATTTCACGCGAGCGAATTTGCCGCGGGCAAAAGCTAGTTAATTTTATAAATTAATGAATTCAGTGTCGCTGGCCACGGAACCCTAAACAATTCATTAAACAGACAAAATGTAACTAAAATATATAAAAAAAATAAATCGGAAACCGACTTGTTGGATGACCTTCCACACCCGTGATGTCAGCCCATAATACCTTCGTGAACTAGACTAGATACAATGTCAGTACTTCCCTTTGGTCATGCCGGTCACTCTGAGCTGGACCTGTATTCGCGGTCATCCGCTTTGTCGAATCAGGATAGCCTCAGTTGCTAATACTAGTCTAACACATAGATGAAAGCTAGTCTCAGCGACTGAGACTCCTAAATCGTTAGTGCGGATATCCGCGAATAGCCTCGCTGGACGGAAAACACGAACTATTTTCGTAGGCATTTCGACCGACTCGTCATTCAGTGCGGGCGGTGGTGGTGGCATCAATATGGACAGGTTAAACCCTACCACCTCGTAAGGTAAGCGAAGAAACCGACAGTTTTACGTGGAATACGAACCGCGGTCAGCCTCAGCGGTCGAAGCGGTCACCAAACCAAATTCTGGCCACGCATGGACATTCTATGATGCACGGGGATTGCGAATGCCATGCCGGCCTGACAGGAGCCTTTTCACGCCCCTTTTGAAAAACCCCAGGCCAGGTACTTGGAAGGAAATAGATGGGCAGGAATTGCGTTCCACATTTTCCCGGTTCTGTGAATAAAATACCTACAGAACTGGTTGGTGCGCATCCTCGGTAGGTAGATTGTATAGTGCCCAGTACGCGTAGTGCGGAGGTGGAATGGGGACGATGGAATCGCGTTAAACAGCTCCTCCGAACTCCCCGTGAAATAGACGATAGAACACACTTAGGAAGCCGACGACTTCCCTAGGCGGAGTTGCAGCGGTTCTAAGTAGCGGGAAACCACAGGGTCATCCACAAATCGCACGGCACGACGCTGGATTTACCTTTATAAAATCTGGTCTCTTTTCTAAGAAGTAAGCCATAGTGAGCACGATGCCTTTGTCTATCAGAACATTAAGCCCTTCACATCGGAAAAAAAGCTCGGCCTTGTTTCCCAGCGGGCCTCGGGGAAGCGACACCCCCGGGGTGGGCGGGTGGACGGCAACAGAATACGCTCGGCTCATTAGTCCTCATTAATACGAACCGCGGTCAGTCACCAAACCAAATTCTGGCCGGCGCGCCCGGGTGTGGCACAACCGACGTTTATAAAATCAGGTCTCATTACTAAGAAGTAAGCTATAGTGAGAACGATGCCTTTGTCTATCAGAACATTAAGCCCTTCACGTCGGAAAAAAGCTCGGCCTTGTTTCCCAGTGGGCCTTGGCTCATTAGTCCTCATTAATACGAACCGCGGTCAGCCTCAACGGTCGAACGGTCACCAAACCAAATTTTAGCCGTGCCCGTGTGTGGCACAACCGACCTTTATAAAATCAGGTCTCTTTACTAATATAAGAAAGAAGTAAGCTATAGTGAGAACGATGCCTTTGTCTATCAGAACAAGCCCTTCACATCGGAAAAAAAAGCTCGGCCTTGTTTCCCAGCGGGCCTCGGGGAAGCGACACCCCCGAGGCGGGCGGGTGGACGGCATCGGAATACGCTCGGCTCATTAAGTCCTAATGGTGTGTTTTCTAATTGCCTTTTTCCGGAAGCGTCCATGTGTGCTGGCGCGTCGTGTAGGTAGGTTCGGTTAATTGCGCCCATTTCTTCCTACGCGGCCGCTCCCGAGTTACGGCCCCCGACGGGCCTCCCGGTAATTCTGTCCTCTGTTCTTCGGCAACCCTTATTAAATACTTACGATGAAGCCTAAACAAGACTCACCGAGCATGGGTCATCGCTTTTTCGGGCTGGCGAAGAGCGACAGGAACGCGGCACACGAAACTCTGTTGGGTAATTTGTTTCCTCTGTTATTTGAAAGGGGAATAATACTTTTTTGTTGGAATTTGTAATTGATTTATTATTTTTAGCTTCAGTCGACAGCACATTTGAAAAAGAAATGTTTCTAAATCAAACACTAATACTGTCTGCAAAATGTTTAAAGTTAGATAGATAGAAATACTTTATTCACTTTACAGAAGCAAGCTCGATATATAATTTACACGAGGGGCAAAGGCGGAATTATCCCTAACAGTGATTTCTTCCAACCAACCTTTGGATGTTTGAGAGTCGTAAGTTGTGAAATTTTAGTACCTAGGTAGTAAGTAGCAAAATACTTTAGTGTGGGAATGTAATGAATATAAATATAAGATACTATAGTATAATACGTTATGTTACACCACATTACACTACACTACATTGCACGACACTACACTGCATTCACACTCACTACACACCAATGTATGTAAGTGTACCGTGTGGGGTCGGTACTTAAAAAGAATAGCCCCACTGCATCTCTCCCCGTCGCATGTCGTAAAAGTCGACTAAGGGATAAGAAAATTCGTCAGCCTCGGTAGCTCAGTGGCGCGGTTGGCTCATCATCATTATCATCAGCCTGTATCGGTCCACTGCTGGACATAGGCCTCTCCCAAGGCACGCCACCACACGCGGTCTTCCGCTCTTCTCATCCATCCACTCCCGGCTACCTTTTTTAGGTCATCTGTCCACCTAGCCGGGGGGCGTCCCACGCTACGTTTGCTTGTACGTGGCCTCCATTCGAGCACCTGTCTACCCCATCGGTTGTCGGGTCTACGACAGATGTGCCCAGCCCACTGCCACTTCAGCTTGCTTATTTTCTTAGCAATGTCGACTACCTTAGTTCTTTGACGTATCACGTCGTTACGGATTTTATCGGTGAAAGAAATGCCGAGCATTGCTCTTTCTGTTATTAAGCAACGCTGAGCGTGGTCAGTGATTGGATGGGTGACCGCTCGACCGTTGGAGGCTGACCGTGGTTCGGATTCCACGTTAAACTGTAGGTCCCTTCCCTTCTTACCTTACTAGGTGGTAGGGTTTATCCCGGCCGGGTTGGTACCACCGCACTGAACGAAACGTCGGTCGAAACGGCTATGTAAATAGTTCGTGTTTTCCGTCCAGTTAAGTGTAGCCGACATGAAATGAGGGGAAGCACTGACATGGCACCAAGTTCACCCGGTGTTATGGGTTGACATCACGGATGTTGTAGGTGATGTAGCCAACCGTGTCAGGTTCCATAAAAAAAAAAAAAAGTATAGCTTATATTTGATCTGTTTGTGATTAAGCTGTCTGTTTTCTACTAACAAACAAATAATTCGTCAGCCTCGATAGCTCAGTGGTGCAGACAGTCGACTGTCGCTATTGATGGTTAAACAACGCTGGGCGCGGTCAGTACTTGGATGGGTGACCGCTCGACCGTTGGAGGCTGACCGTGGTTCGGATTCCACGTAAAACTGTAGGTCCCTTCCCTCCTACCTTACTGGGTTCAGGGTTCAGGTTTCAACCCGCCCGGGTTGGTACCACCGCACTGAATGAAACGTCGGTCGAAACGGCAATGTAAATAGTTTGTGTTTTCCGTCCAGTTCAGTGTAGCCGGCACGACCGAAGGGAACCTAGGCGCCTAGTTCACCCGGTGTTATGGGCTGACATCACGGATGTTGTGGGTGATGTAGCCAACCGTGTCAGTTTCCATAAAAAAAAATTTAATAAATACATATAAATACGTACTAGTTAATTAAAAGGTATAAATACACATAAATTACAGTTTATATAAGATATAATATCTAAATTCAGAGATACATATTTTTGTTAATCAATAAAATAATAGATAAAAAAGTGCAATGTTTTTGTTAATCAATAAAATATTTTTTATCTAAGTATCAATTTCTATTAAAAATATTACGAAAAAATATCAAACAAGACCTTACAAAAAGAGGTGCTCCACATTTAAAACTAGGTTCATTTTACGGTTTAAAAGACTGCGTACTTACAATTTTGACAACATTTATTTTCGAAACATTACACAGAAACATTGAAACATTGGAACGTGGCTATACACATTTGTACGAAAACAAATGTTTTTGTGCAATGTTTCCTGTGTAATGTTTCGAAAAAGCATGCGCAGGAGACGCGGCTTTACTCTGCTGCGCTGAAGTTGAATTTTACGGGAAGAAGAGTGCGGTAAATTTACATGAGTGAACATTGCACGAATTTGCGGTAAAGTTTGGCGCAAAGAGTGCATACGTGTGTGAAACAGGTAGATTAGAGTAAGTGTTCCGCCCATAGAGCATCAAATGCGCGCGCCCCTCCTAGAGGCGCCCTGAGCGCGATTTCTCTACAACGCCGTTGAAGCCTGTGGGCGTGGCCTATGACTTACATATGTGTGTTGTGCGTGTGCATTTGTTTTGTGCGTGTGCCTAACTTGCTCCTCTTTGTGTGTAGTGTCGATACTAGCACACACACACACACATACGAAGCGCTAGCAGCACTACGTGTAGTTTTTGGGTTTCAAATATTATCGCTTAGGGCGTCTCTAGTAGGGGGCGCGCGCGGTAGGTATTTGATGCTCTGTGGTTCCGCCCAACGCTACCACACGCCGCCAGCCCAGCGGCGGAGCGGGCTTGGGCTGGCGGCGGCGCAGTGGGGCCGACCGAGGTGTCGTCGTCGACGTGTCCGCTAGCCGATTCCAACTGTTCGCATCGCACGCATCGAAATGCACTTTTAAAGGTGCCGTACCGTATGGGAACGGAAACCTGTCTGTCCGTCTGTTCGAGGGCTGCATCTTTTGAACCGTAATAAATAGCCAGTTGAAATGTTCACAGAATATTTGTTACTATCCTAACAAATATATTTATAAAAAAGTGTTTTTTTAAAGTATTGTATTCTATTGTTTGGCAGTTAGAATTTCAATGCGAAGAAGAACTGACAAAAAAACTTCGCTAGTCACAATGTTTTGTTAGTACCTTATAAGTATTATTTATTAGTCACTTACAAATAATTAACCCATACTAGCGCTCATAAGACCATCATTGATATTTACAGCATAAACATGAATACTGAAGAATCTGACCACTCTGTCTATTTACATTACCTATTTATATATTTTTTTATTGACAGCTCGACATATGGTGCCGAGCCACCCATAAGGTGTCTAACGACGCCCATGGACATTCGGTAGTATGCGGGGGTTGCGAATGCCATGCCGGCCTGACAGGCCCCTCATGCCCCTCTTGAAGGACCCGAGACTGTACTTGGGAGGAAATATATGGGCAGGGAGAGCGTTCCAGAGTTTACCGGTTCTGTAGAGGAAAGTTCTTCAGAACCGATTGGTACGCATCCGCGGTGAGTCCAGCGTGTAGTGTACGGATGCAATCCTTGCCCAGTGCGCGTGGTGCGGAGGTGGATAGGGGACGGCGGGAATAAAAAAAAAATATTACGGAATTGTATATCTAGTGCCAGCCTCGATAGCTCAGTGGTACAGACAGTCGACTGTTGCCATTGATTGTTAAGCAACGCTGGGCGCAGTCAGTACTTGGATGGGTGACCGCTCGACCGTTGGAGGCTGACCGTGGTTCGGATTCCACGTAAAACTGTACCCTTCTTACCTTACTAGGTGGTAGGGTTCAACTCGCCCGGGTTGGTAGCACCGCACTGAATGAAACGGCGGCAGTCGAAATGACTATGTAAATAGTTTGTGTTTTCCGTCCAGTTCAGTGTAGCCGGCACGACCGAAGGGAAGCACTGACATGGCATCTAGTTCACCCGGTGTAATGGGCTGATATCGTGATGTAGCCAACCGTGTCAGCTTCCATAAAAAAAAATACCATCTTGGAATAGAGCTGTGCCTTCATCCAACAACGGACAGACACGCCATCGAAGAGGCTGAAGTCTGCAAGTCCGCCGCGGGCTGCGCAGTGCTACAAGCCGCCGCTAATGGACGATCTGTGTTGTCTTCCACCCCTCCGGCCCCTCGCCGCCTGGAGTTGCCACGCGTGCGGGAATTTCCCGGACAATCCGGGAATCGCACATCTTGTCCGGCAGTTCGTTTGACAAATGACTGGGGATATTTTTAGGGCTCCGTAGTAGCTAGCGATGTCGGCAGAACCATTATAAAATCGGTCACGTGTCTGTCCGTCCATCTGCCTGTCACGTGCGCTGCTAGATGATTACTCCGGAACGTAAAAAAATTGCTACGAAACCCCTCTACACACACACACACCCTCACACACACACACCCTCACACACACACACACACGTGCACAGAGTTATTTATTAGCTATCTACCTACAGTAAGGTAGCAAGGCACAACATAATCTAATTGATTAAGCAGTGGAAATCTTTAATTGGCTTCTATTGTACAACCTATACATAATCACACCTATTGTAAAACTGCTGTTGATTTCCCAAATAAACGAAAATAAAAAAAAAAAAAAACCCTCTGTGCTTAAACAAAGTTCGCAAGTAAAATGCTTTATTTTTGCATTCGATTTACAGCATCGAAATAATTATTTGTGGGTAGCCGCTAAATTAACCAAAAAATTTTTTTTAAATTTAAATAGTAATAATTTTTTTTTATTATTGCTTCCGAACTGGGTGGCTGTGCCCGGGGTCGAAGCCTCAGCGTCAGGCGCAGCTAATTTCACCGCGCCGAGGAGGTGCCACGATTTGAAGATCCGTGGATTGTAGGAGTCAGTCAGCCAGTCAGTTAGTCAGCGTGTAAGCGTCCACTGCTGGATTTTAGTCCACTAGGATTTTGGTCCACTGCCTCTCCGATTTTCCTCCAGCAGGAGTGGCGAAAGATATTCCCCGGGAGCCCGTTCCACACCTTTGCAGTGCATCATTTAGGAAAGTATCTATAGCCTCGATAGCTCAGTGGTGCAGACAGTCGACTGTTGCTATTGATTGTTCAGCAACGTTGGGCCGGTCAGTTCTTGGATGGGTGACCGCTCGACCGTTGGAGGCTGACCGTGGTTAGGATTCCACGTTAAACTGTAGGTCCCTTCCCTTCTTACCTTACTAGGTGGTAGGGTTTATCCCGGCCGGGTTGGTACCACCGCACTGAGCGAAACGTCGGTCGAAACGGCTATGTAAATAGTTCGTGTTTTCCGTCCAGTTCAGTGTAGCCGACATGAAATGAAGAAAAGCACTGACATGGCACCTAGTTCACCCGGTGTTATGGGCTGACATCACGGATGTTGTAGGTGATGTAGCCAACCGTGTCAGTTTCCATAACAAAAAACATATATTCCAATTATACACCAAAATAGGTTTTCAGTGTCACGCTGCAAATTTTTTTTGTCCCGCCATGAACCAAAGAAAGGGTAGTAACCCTACCCGCCCCGCCCCGCCCCGCGCCCTCACACTACGCCATAATTTCTTAAATAGCGAGAAGTAATTGGGCCGGAGACGCTCGGATGAAGTTTTGCTATCTTCGTTTGCGACGCTATAATGAGCTTCCGTTCTGTTAATTGTAAAGTTGTATCGGAGTTAATGCTCAAATAAAAAACAAATGATATTGTGTTATATTTCGTAGATGTTTGTACATGACAAATTAGAATGGAATGGAATGTTTGTTTGAATGCAAATTGTACGAAAATGTTCCCGAAAAAATTAAATCAATAAACAGTGACAA
The DNA here is from genome assembly GCA_946902875.1 of Nematopogon swammerdamellus. NCBI lineage: Eukaryota > Metazoa > Arthropoda > Insecta > Lepidoptera > Adelidae > Nematopogon > Nematopogon swammerdamellus. Next base: position 21,308,181 of record OX336345.1, read on the forward strand.
TGTGTTCCAGAGTCAGCTGAAAATATTCCTTTTAGATAATCCATTCTATAAATTAAATGAATTTTTTTCATATTGTAAATAAACAATCATGCTGACTTGGACGATTCAAATGAATCTTTTTATATGTATAAATTTGACTGAGCCCTATGTTCTTTGTACTTTATTATCATTTTTAGAGATAATTTTTTTACTTATTATTTTTATTTTTTATTAGATATTATGTAGTATGTTATAGTTAACATAAATAAAAATTAGCATGTAAGTTATATTTAAACATTTAAAAAAAAAGCTCTGTAAGGTTTCTTGCCCGATTCTTCCTTATAGATGGCATTGCTGAACGGGATATAACAAAAACTATGACGAACAGTGGCGGCTGGTGACTTAAGTGACCGGCAGTGCGCTAAGTACCTACCTAGGTACTTAAATACCAAATTTCCCAACACATTCCCGTCATGTTATTTTAAGATCGGGACTTACGAATTTTTTTAAACGCCTGCGTTTTATTATGTACGTACCTAGTATGAATATTCTTAAGATACTCAATGAGTTGCAAAAAAACAAGAAAAAATCCAAACAAGTTTTTTAACTCATTTTTAGTACCTTTATGAACACACCCATAGACCACAACACTACCGCAGCTTTAAAAAAGAAAACAGTAGTAATGTCCCAAAAATACTTCAAATATATAAAAATAAAAGCATTTGAAAAGTAGGAATTGAACCCGGGATCGCGTGATTGTAAAGCCTTACCTTTAACGAACGCTTAGGCAAATATCGGCACCACTTAATTCACAGTATCACGTGACAGAAAGCACAAAACCTAACCATATTTCATTTTAAATATTCGCGCGCTAACGGGTATGTGACATCACATGACAGCGCGCTGACTCTAGGCAGACGGACTCAAGCAGAACGAATCGCCCGCGACGTGTCGCACGCGCGTCTATCCACAATATACTGTCCCTCTTTTTTCGTCGTGTGTCACACGCAGAATGCAACCTTGTTCCACACATAATCGGATGAAGAGTGTTTTGTTTCACGCGGCGGGGCAGCGCGGGGCTGCGGCGTTTGACATTTTCTCATAGTACACGTTCGCGGTGTTTTGTAATGCACTCGGCGGCGAGCTCGGCGGCGATACGTAGTATGTAGTACGTATTACGTACAGCAAAATCGGGCCTTGTTGCCTAGAAAATAGGAACGAATTCAGTTTGATATTTTTACTTCGATTGGTGAGAATCATGGAGAATGTTTAATATTTTAATTTATTTATTTCTTTCGGGTGAAGGCGCTATGTTTTGTGGTAGTGCGGCGCACGAGCGCACTTAAGGGCCAGCCGCCACTGATGACGAACCATACTGAATATGCATATGTCTCAATGTAATATTGTTATTGTTGTGTGTTCTTTATGGCGAAATAAATATCTGAATCTGAATCTGAATCTGAATGGGTAGGTAGGTAGAATTAATTGAGATAAATAATATTTTTTTTATATGCACAAAGCTACGCAAAGAAAAGGCAATACAAAATACTACGAAAGCGCCCGATTCACAGAGAAGTCTTCAGTATGCCACCTTCTCGGAGGTGATGCTCGGAGCATGTGCTCTAGCCCCTGTGGCTCAGCCATCTACACCGGTTTCCATATAAAGGTGCCATACCGGAGACTTCCCTAGATTGCTAGCTATTATATTCTATATATTTATTAATTTATATGAATTAAACATGTATGACTTATATTTTACTAGCATGTACTTATATGTATTGTTAATAAGTATTCTTATTATTATTGTATCTTCAATTGTCACGCTCAACTCTTTTGTCTCAACCTACTTACATTCGGAGAGATAGGAATCATGACTTTACCAAGTGCATATGTTTACCAGAACATATGCTATGCCAGAAAATACATTCATGATTCCTCTCTCAATTCCGACAATCATAACTATGACACACGGGGTAAGAATAATGTACAACTAATAAGACATAGATTAGCTAAAACTACAAAAAGCTTTATTTGTAATAGTGTTAGATTTTATAATAAACTGTCTCCTAACATAAAACAATTAGATGGCAATAATTTTAAACGACGGATTAAAATAATGTTAATTGAAAAGAGTTATTACAGTATTAAGGATGCATTAACTGACCGTAATTTTATCTAAGAGTCTGACTACTATTTTTCCCACTAACAAATTTTGACAATTCGATACACTTTGTATCATTTGATTTTTAATATGACTTATTACATTTCTTTGTAATAAACGTAAACTAATTGTTTTATTTGACTTGATATAATATGAAATATCAAAATTGACGATGGCACTATACACCAGATATAGGTAATTTAAATAGGCAGTGTGGTCAGATTCTTCAGTATTCATGTTTATGCTGTAAATATTAATGCTCTTGTGAGCGGTAGTATGGGTTAATTATTTGTAAGTTACTATAATATAATACTTATAAGGTACTAACAAAACATTGTGACTTGCGAAGTTTGTTTGTCAGTTCTTCTTCGCATTGAATTTAGAACTGGCGGAATTTTCGACATGTCCAAGCGTAGGTTACCTACCTGTGGATGAAATTATACAATAAACAATAAACAATTCCACTATATTATCGAATCTCAAACATCCAAAGGTTGACTGTAAGAAATCTCTGTAAGGGATAAGTCCGCCTTTGCGTCTTATGTAAATTTTCCAATGTATTTGTTACTGTTTAATGTTTACTGGAGCAATAAAGAATTTTCTATCTATCTATCTATCTAGCTATACTGGACTAGAGGAGAACACTAGCGATGTTTATATGGGCCATCTTACACCCAGTACGGTGGTACCAAACCATTCGGCTAAAATTTTAGCCTACCACTTAGTAAGGGGTAAGGGAATCTGCAGTGTAGCCCTGCATATATTATAATAAACATTAAATTACGTTTCAGTACTCGTTATCACCAGGCAGGCCTGGATTTCCCATTAGGCCGTATAGGCCGCGGCCCAGGGGCGGCAAACTTCAGGGGGCGGCAGATTTCCGAAGGCGCTAAAGAATATTACAAGTAACACTTGCGCTTTGGTACAGTGTAAGCCGTCAAGTTCGTGCGCGATTATGGACGCAATACGCAAGCAAGTCACTCGTGGACAGTTTTCGATCTATTAAATATCATTCGGGTAAATAAAGGTTTTAATTCCCCATTGCGGCTTAGTAATACTCCTATCCTATGTTGTTTATGTTTTGCGCGGGCGGCGAAAGTCAAGGGGCCTATACTTAAGAACAGTACAAGTCCGGCACTCAGTCAGTCAGTCAGTCAGTCAGCGTGTAAGCGTCCACTGCTGGACATACGCCTCTCCAATTTTCCTCCAGTCCTCCCGGCCTTCAGCGGTACGGCACCACTGCTTTCCGCCGACGTACTTGATGTCGTCGTCCCACCTGGCGGGTGGTCTTCCCACACTCCGTTTTCCTGTCCACGGCCGCCAGTGTAGGACACGGTTACTCCAGCGGTCGTCGTCTCTTCGGCTGACGTGCCCAGCCCATTGCCACTTGAGCTTACCCACCCGGTATCCAATATCGACTACTTTGGTGCGTCGGCGGATTGCCTCGTTACGCACCATATCACGTAGCGTTATTCCCAGCATGGCTCGCTCCATTGCTCGCTGAGCAACTTTCAACCTTTGGACAACACCGACCGTCAGCGTCCACGTTTCACACCCGTACGTCATAACCGGGAGGACACACTGGTCATATATACGGGTTTTTAAATTTTGCGGAAGATCAGACCCGCACAAGAGAAGTCCGGCACTGTACCAGGTCAACCTGCCGGCAGCCATTCCTCAAACTATCTAACGGCCAGGCCACAGTCAGGCGAAATACGATCAGAGACCGCTCTGCGTTCACCGGTCAGCGGAAATCCAGCGCTAAATTTATTACTGACTTTCCGACGCAACGCCGCGCCGCCGCCGCCGCGCCGGACCGTCCCGGAGCAGATTCCATTAAATCCGCTGTCGAACGACATAGGTGGCTTGTTCAGCATCTTTTTAACCGACTTCATAAAAAAAGAGGTTATCAATTCGACCCAGGTATGTAATATCGTTGGAATTGCAGAATATTACTATACGTATGTTAGTCTATGTGGGCTTCTAAACAGGTGTGCTAAATTTCATAAGCGTATGTATGTTTGTATGTATGTATCTTTGTCCACGAATTTCTCGGAAACTAGAAATCAAATTGCCATAATTCTTTTAATTCGATTAAGTATCTTCCAACTTAAGGAATAGTGCAAGTTTCATCAAAATCGGTTCAGTAGTCAACACGGGAAAAATACGTCGTCGGCCGTCGTCGGCTTAACGCCCAATTCTACACAGAACTTGTTATGTGATATAATCCTCCTTACCTATAATAAAATCCAACGTCTGCTTTCTGTCTGAGTGTCTGAGTGTCTGAGTGTATGTCTGTCTGTCCGCTTATAACTCGAGAACCACTGAACCGATTTTAATAAAACAAAATTCTACGGATAGCTTGATTCTTCCCATCAACTATAGGCTACTTACTATCACGCTAAATAGCTTATGAGGTTAGCAGTGAAGTGAAATATGAGAGCGGGCGGAGCCGCGGGCACAGCTTGTAATTAATAAAAAGAGTGAAATAAAAAACTGTTTTAAAAAACATTGCACCGACATCTCATATCTGACGAAAAACATCTAGAACTTAAAAGTGTTAAATAATATTTTGATTAATATTCGGACCCTTCAGTTGAAGGCGGTACAAAAGCACAAAAGGGGTCCATCTATCAATTTTCAGGTGCGCTTTTGTACCGCCTTCAACTCATGGGTCCGAATATGAATCAAAATATTATTTAAGTTCTAGTTTCTTTTTTTGAAGTCGGTGCAATGTTTTTTGTGCCTCGTAAGTTTTGAGGTCAAGTCGGTCGACATACCGGAAGCGAGCAAGCGGCAAGTTTCGTACATAAATTACATGTGCACGTTCAAGCAGCGCAGACTTCCTCTGTAGTTAAGTCCTTACATTAAAACTTAATTTAAAGGGAAAACCTTATAAGATCACTCCCGTGTCCGTCCGTCCGCCTGTCACGAAGGTTTTTCTCGAAAACGAAATAATATAGAAATTTTAAATTTGGATCTTGATGACGTACATGTATTGCTAGTCAATAACTAGATAAACATGTATTTTATATTAAGGTGATGTTAGACTGCGTCTGACTCGAATTTCAAGAAGAATGCCGGCAATATTACTTACCTGACAGATTCAGTTTTAATATATGTAAAACTTCATCTATCAGCGCAGATCGAAGGCTTTTTGAAAACACGATTTGATTAACTTTGCTCGATAGAAAAAAATCATGAACATGGCTCTGAATTTCGTTTTAAAAACGTATTTAAGGCAACGTGATCAAATCAGGGCTTTGGAAAAAATATATTTTATTCGTTTAATGAATATCTAGATTGAAGGCTTTTTATTTTTTTGTTTAGATTCGTAGTTTTGGAATAAAAAAATAAAAATCAAATTGTCGCTTACGCTAAATATTCCGAGCAGCGTGACTGCGCTTTATCCTACTCCAACCTACGAAAGCGGCGTCTCGCTATCTTGCCGGAGTTGCCGGTCGTCCGACACGCCCCAGTCACCCCCAGAAGCTCGAAGCGAGAGGACGCGCGCGCTCGTGACGATCCACTCGAAATAATTTACGCAAAATCGTACCTACTAAAGCACTACAGCTATGGGAAACAAAGCAAGACGGTACGTCAGCGAATTAGGGTATGATTTAGTATAGCGCGGCATTATTAGAAGATTTCTGGTAGCTGGTACTGGTGGGCGAGGGTCTAAGGAGCTATTAGCAAAAACTAATTTTCCACGGAGACTTCTACTTTCGGATATTTTTTTTTATAAAGAAATGTTTTTATCTGTTCCTGCAACTTTGTCACACTCACTCGCTTGCTGTACACATACGCCTCCTTACTACTGCTTCATGTGACAAGGTACCACTTTTTGATCCATTTTCTCCGGGTGAGGGAGAGCAGTGAATATGTTGGGGGAGGGGGGGAGCACTGTCCCTGAAAGAAACACATCGGAAGTCGAGCCCCCTTTTCCAAAAAAAATCACAGATTTCGTGTCTTACACGACTATCGAGCACACTGAAAATGAATCTACGGAATTCGAAAAAATATTGTCGCTGAGCGACACGAGAAAGTCGGGATAAGGAAAAGGTTAGTTGGGTTCTGATGATGGAGCCGGAAGGAAGCCATAGGAACTCCTAAACTACACATGATAAGCCCATCGTGTTTGGGCTCGTTGGATTTATCTTCGTAAGTACTCTTGTCATATATAATGTCCAGGATCCTGATGATGGAGCCGGAATGAAGCCATAGGAACTCCTAAACCACACATGATAAATCGACCGTGTTTGGGCTCGTTGGATTTGTCTTCGCAAGTACTCTAGTTATATGATATTTCCAAGGTCCTGATGATGGAGCCGGAAGGAAGCCATAGGAACTCCTAAACTACACATGATAAATCCACCATATTTGGGCTCGTTGGATATATCATATCTTCACAACTCTCCGAGATATATATATTAGCGGCGGGTGGCCGAGTGGTTTGGGCATCGGCTTCTCATGCGAGAGGTCCCAGGTTCGAATCCAGCCGGCGTGTACCAATGAGTTTTTTCTGACGAAAAAATGTACGTGCATACCTACACCTGCTGCTTCACCGTTCGGAACCGGTCCCTTCCCTTGCGCCTTACTAGGTGGTAGGCTCAAATTGTAGCCGACTGGGTTGGTACCACCGTACTGGATGTAAGATGGCCGCATAGCAGCCTCGACTGTGTTCTCCTCTAGTCCAGTATAGCCAGCAATCCAGGGAAGTCTCCGGTATGGCACCTACCTTCTCGGAGGTGATATTGGCTGGTCGGAGCATGCGCTTTGGCCCCTCCGACTCAGCCACCCATACCGGATTACATAAAAAAAATAATAAGGGGAGCGCACTTTTTCGTGGGGTCTATAGGAACGAACGAAAAGACATTTTCAATGTCAAAATCTCCTGAGCCGAGCGGCGACGGCGCGGCGCGGGCGGCGCGGCGGCTCGGCCGGCGGTCCGGTCCGGGCGCGGAGCAGCGGTCGGCGCGGTGGCTCGCGGCCGCGACGGAGCAGCGCGGCGCACAGTGGGTCAACCAACGTAGCAACTGAAAATTACTATAATTTTTTTTTCCATAACTGAATTATATTTCCTTCATTTGATCATGATTGATTACAGATGAATGAGTTATGAGAAGAAAATCTATTGAAATGGTGTTTTTGGCAAGACTTGGCAGCTGATTTTTTGCTTACAATATTATTTGCACAATAGGCCCATATTAAAATGTAGACGGCACCTCGCGGAGATTGCATTCAAATATCCCGCTATACATTCATAATATTTTTTTTTTTTCAATATTTGGTCAAGTTCAAATTTGCATGATTATTGTTACTTAAACAAGCAACAAAAAACAAAACAAAATATTTTTAAAATAAATATATAAGGTCTTTCAAAATGAGTTAATAGTACGCTAAGGGGGGGTTCTGTATCATATAGGGAGTAAAACCTATATAAAAAATTTTGGACCTAAGCCCTAGGTTTTATGTAAAAAAAAAAATTATGTATTTAAATAAAAAAATTGGTGGTTGATTTTTATAGCCTAATCGATTCAGTTTCATAACAGTAACAAAAAAGTCTTCATTACCATTATGATGTAACACGTGTAAGTAGGTAAAAAAAATCTAATTCTTTCTATTCTATCTTTTTTGTTCTTGGAATGAAAATGAAACCATTAAGAAATATTTTTTTTTACATTTTACATAAAAAAAAAAATCCGCCCCCCCCCCCCCCCCCCCCCCCTAGCGTACTATTAACTAATTTTGAAAGACCTTATATACCACAGGTTGCAGAATCACAAAAGAATGCCTTTCAATAATAACTACACTTCAACTGAGATGCTTTCAATGTCGCGTCAAAATCGCAACTAAATTATGCGTAACGAAAAACAGGTTACAAATGTTGATGTTTCCCGGCATCTCACCTATTCATTCCTGGGCTTATCTTTTTCTTTTCATTCAATTAAGGCGCGCCAGTTATACAGGGTGGCCCAGTTATAGTGGTCCAAAAATTTTTTTTAGATGGAGGACATCATGCTGACTCATTTAAAAAAAACATTAGTTCCGCGAAAATTTATAGTTTAGAAGTTATGATTTTTTTAAACTTTTTCTGAAATTCCTCTATTTTAGTCACATAAGCCGCTCTAGTTGGATATCTATTCCACAAAATCGAATAAAATTTGGTATGGAAGTAGAAGAGATATGTAGTTAGTACGTAATGAATAGTTTTTAGGTTTACTCCTATACTGTACTGTTGCTATAGCCCTTTCAGTGAATTTTTATTCAGTTTACATTAGAACTGATCTATTTTTGAAAAATCACTGTAAAAAAAAAGTACTACCGGAGATTTGCCCATACCCTTAAAAACTACCTATACATATCACAATTCTCCAGACCAAAAATGGTAGTGGTGTTACAATTGTAACATATTCAAAACTAACATCATTTGTACAAAGTCACTACAATAAAAAGTGACGATTACCTTAATTTTGAAAATCAAATTTTTTTAAAACATTACTAAACAGTTTTTTATGTGTAGATTAGCGCTGTTAGACAGGTTTGTTAATAATGTGAAATTGTAGTTGAACTAACGCTGTGAAAAAAATAAGATTTTAAAAATTAAGGTAATCGCCACTTTTTATTGTATTGACTTTGTACAAATGATGTTAATTTTGAATATGTTACAATTGGACCACTATAACTGGGCCACCCTGTATATAAAAGATTCTCTTAGTTTACCTATGTCATTGTTTTTCAGTACAACTGAGATATCATCTGCAAGCATTTTTTGGAAGTGTTTGTCTGTATGTTTTCCCCAATTGCATTGGTGCGACGTCAGCTAACAGTTTCTTTACTTCATTTGATTTGATCACATGTTTATTACTTAACATTTTTTACTTTTAGTGCAGTATTTTACTTAGTTAGGTATATATTTGATTTATTTTGATGAGAATTAAATAAGTGCAAACCTATGTAAAGGTGTTGTTGCTAGTCGATATTAGCAGATATGTTCATAGAATAGATAGAAGAATAGAATAGAATAGAATAGAATAACGTTTATTTCCTCTTCACATCAGTAATACAGATCATTATACACATGGGCTTGGGCTTATAGTTAATTAATTCATATGTTATGTTTCTCTGTGCATTACCTTAGTGTAGTGTAGTAGGTACTTCATTGAATATAAAGGTATTGTTGCGGCTGACATTGCGACATTTATTCAATGAAGAATAAATAGAGATGAAGGCTGATATAATGTCAATTTTCTGATCTACAAAAATTACTGGCACGTTCTAAAATTAATTGTTTTCAAAGCAATGTCATTTTCTCGCCTTTTATATAGATCGTCGTAACAGCCGGGACATTAAGATAGCTCTTACACGTTGGAAAGAAAGTACAGTTTCCTTTGTTTGCAACGCATGTCGTTTTCGCGCGTTTTATGACAGTTCGCATTACCGCGCAAGCCGCTATAAGGAACTTCGTTCCAATATTCCAATTACATAACTGAGTACTTTCTTTATACATAGTCATTTAACAACTATTACTATGACGCCACTCTCGAAATCGAGAATAAATCCGATTTTTGTTATAAAAAATGTCAGTGCCTATCATAATAAAATATATGGAATAGTTTATTTTATTTCAAAGTAAGTTTTTGGGTTACTCTTACTTTTCATCTTTTACGTCAATTTGCCTGTATGGAAAGTTGATATTTAATTGTGTATTGAACGGGCATTGCCTCCCCCCTACTATGGGCGAGAAAAGCGGCATCAACCTGAATGTTCTTCGATAAATATATTATGGTTTTATTCGTCCTATTTAGACAAACAATAATTGGTAGGTTTTACTGCATTTGACAAAGGCAAAATGCCGATAGGCACTGTGGACAATCCATTGTTTCATTCCATATTTTTTTCCGCCTAATTCTGACAATTGGTACACAGTGTAGGGCCAAATGCGTGCGTGCGATTATGATAAAGTGGAGATGGCTTCTTTAAAATTATATTTTTTTACGTCACACCTTTGAAAACGGAAACACAAACACGATGGATTCCCAAAAGAATTATTTTATAATAATATATTTTTATTGTTTTACTATATTAGATGGCAATTTGAAAAGCTACAATAAATTCAACAAAATACCAGAACCCCTAAACATGATTTTTATTTATAGATTTATTTTTGTGTTTTCTTTGTTTTTGACGTGAATTTGATGAAACGTCTTTATCCTGCAGCCGGTTTTTTACAAAAAAGTTGCGTCACGAAAATTATGTACTTTTGGCGACGTATATCTCGAAACTATAAGAGTTACAGGAAGGTGAGGCATATCCGACTTGCTAAGTTGACATACCCGAGAGTCGTACATCAAGCCCTTATATAAATATGGCCCTTAGAAAAAAGGCTTAGAAAATCAATAAATGCTTATAACTCCTGAACTACTGGTCAGATCGACTTGCAAATAGTTTCTTTACATAGAAAAAAATTGCTCTTTTTGAAATAGTAGTATTTTTTTTTAAATTGGTTCAGCCGTTTCAGAATAAAAAAGGAAAAGTGTTTGAGAGGGCATATTTCGGAAACTACTGATCCACGACTACTCATCCCCTGGAGAAAATGATAGGCCTCGACGAGATTTAAATTTTTTTTTTTATATTTTTTTTGTTCCTTGTAACTTCGTAGGATAAGAGGAAGTGGTTCTAATTTGGCTTCCAAGAATTGACCCACACATACTAACAAACCAACATACAGGGAAAGTTAAATAAAAGCTTGTAAAATATTTTTAACCTACATTTATGTAATTGCTCTAATAAAATTATACTACTGATCCACGACTACTCATCCGCTGGAGGAAATGATAGGCCTCGATAGGATTTTTTTTTTCGAAAACTACTGCTACCAAACTAATCGTGTGGTGGGACAAGCAAGGATAGGTATCGATGAGATCTTCATAAAATTAAAGAATCTGCGGCCGTGTCTCCTACACAGCCCACTCTCTTTTTTTTATTGAAAGCGCGACGCAATCCTTTTTAACAAATTCCTGTTTTCAAACAATTTCCCTTTTAAAAGCTGATATTTGGCAGAGCCATCCCACAGGTGCAAGCCGTACTCCAAGGATGACCTGATCTGCGATTTGTGCAAAAGGACTTTACGTGCACAAGAAATTTATGTGATTCTTCCTTGGTTGGTTCTTGTTTGCTTCTTACAGATTTTGAATGTAATATTTACTTGCTTTTATGACAAAGTGGTTCAAAAACTTTAAAGGGAGGAATACGAAAATATGAAAAACTGGTCTCGTTTAAATAGTTAGTGAGAAATTATTATTTAGGTTGACCGCAAAATTAAGTTTGTTTGTATTATATTTATGTATCATAAAATTAATCTTGAGATGAACTTAATTTACATTGTGTGTGTGGCTTTGAAGTGGGAGGTGATGGCCGGGAGTGAGGAATGTTAATTATTTTTATAACCAGTTTGGTGGTTTAAAAAAATTATAAGGGTTAATTTATAGAAGATTCGTCACTACGCTCCGCACCTTCTATAAATTAGCCGTAACTTAATAGGGACCATGTCGAGGCAGCCCGTGTCGTTTTTGCATACATGTATAATCAAAATCAATGTTTTTGTGGTTAAAAAAAAGTAAAGTTTCCATTTTGCATGAAAATTTAAAAATTAAATGTTGTATGGAAAATCTGTTCCTTTATTTTTTTAAAGTAAACTAAATAAACTACGCGTACAGCAAAACACTAAAATTCCTATTTTAACTTGGTCTACGCAATAAGCTTACTAGAAATTTGCTAACAAACCTCCCCACTGCAAAGCCACGCCCCCCATCGTATTTGTGCGGAACCCTCGGTTTGCGGGTTCGACTCTACTTGGTCTGTGTTTTTTTTTTATGTTAGTAACCTATTGACTTTATTTCTAGTAGACACTACTAAAGGTAAAATGTAGTTATTCCTGTCATTGTTGTCATTTTGAGAAAGAAAGACAGGAGTGAACGAATGATTTAAGAATCTTAATTTTAAGCACACAAATTTTAGGTGATGTTAGTTGCAAGTGATATGACACGTCTGAACTCGACAAAAATTGACAAATGCGCTTTAAATGTTTATAAAATAATTCACTCATCGTCCATAGGTTTTATTTCACAAATAAACGAAAAAAATTGCAATAAATGTTTTTAATAAATAAATTAATAAAAACATTAACAAATTAATTTACGGTGGTGGAAACTCCGTTTATTTTTATATTAATTTTAGGTTTTAATGTTTTAAATGTAAAATTTATGTAAAAAGAAACGTGTGAATAAATGGATAATAAAAATTAATAATAACAAGTAAAAAGCCACCTCCATAGTTTTGAGCCGTTGCGGCAATTTATCGATCGACGCGCGACATTCGCTTGTTTCGGAAAAACAAATGTTGGTAATAGTTGAAGTATCACCTGCTGCGCTACTAGCAGCGGCGCCACGTGGCCACGCGCGCGAAGCGCCCCACTGTGGGCGGAGTCTCTTCCCTTCCCCTCGCATTCTCTACCCCTGCTTCACCCCCTCGAATACCTACTGCGGCCGATATGACAAGGCCTTAATACTAGCTGTACCCGCGGCTCCGCCCGCTCTCATATTTCACTTCACTGCTAACCTCATAAGCCATTTAGCGTGATAGTAAGTAGCCTATAATTGATGGGAAGAATCAAGCTATCCGTAGAATTTTGTTTTATTAAAATCAGTTCAGTGGTTCTCGAGTTATAAGCGGACAGACAGACATACACTCAGACACTCAGACACTCAGACAGAAAGCAGACGTTGGATTTTATTATAGGTAAGGATGGCGGGTCAGTTTGGTACAATTGAAAAACAATTTTAAAGTAACAAATCGTGTGGGGTATCATTCTCGGTATCATTTGATAGACTGTACTGTAAGGATTCTAATACTAAATTATTTTTACAATTTTAAGTTCCGTGATTTTAACTATATAGCTACGGTACAAAAAATGACCGCCCCCCCCCCCCCCCCTTGTTCTCCTTGGTTTCTGAAATTTCGATTTTAATAGGGTTAGTAGAGATATTAAGCCATATATTACACGTAAACTGCAGGTCTGAATGAAACGTCGGCCTAAACGGCTATGTAAATAGTTTGTGTTTTCCGACCAGTTCAGTGTAGCCGGCACGGCCAAAGGGGGAAGCACTGACATGGCACCTAGTTCACCCGGTGTTATGGGCTGACATCACGGACGTTGTAGGTGATGTAGCCAACCGTGTCAGTTTCCATAAAAAAAAAAAAGGTCTTTTCAGGACAATGTAGTAGTTGCGGGGAAAACAATTATTTTTTTTTGTTTTACTACGGAACCCTACTTGTGCGAGCCTGACTCGCTCTTGAGCGTTTTCTTTATTCATTTGTCATATCATGTCATGTATTGCTGCACCTAATCTGGTATGAATATGTTGAAAAGGGTAGACTGGGGGAAATGCCGTATGTACGATTTTGAAAGAAAGAAAATAAAAAGTGAAAATTGTAAGTGCAATAAAGGATTTTTATTTAATTTTAACATTTTATTATATTAGGAATATTTTTCCTAACAACTTTCAGCATTTACAAAAAACTCCGATATTTTATAACGCTGGCAAAACTTGTCTTCCCTCTACGAAGTAGATACAGTTTATCACGTCATAATGTACAGACTCGTAAACATGGTCCTTCGAGTCGGATCGACTGCTGGCGCACGTAACTCGCTAAAGGGTGAAAGACCAAAGTTTATCCACAAATTGTTCGTGTCTGTGTGCGTACATAGTTCGTGTGCCTGGTTCGTTTGTCGTGAGAGAAGAACATAAAAAGTCGCCTTTACAGTCTACCTATGCATTACCCGACCATTTACCAAAATGCCGTTCGCCCCGAGAGGTACAGTGAAAGTACATTGAATTTCTCGTAACTCAGATGAATTTCGCCCAGGGTTCCCGCTGTAAATAACAAATAGCAAATTGTCATGCGCGAATACAAAAGTTGTTTTTACGAGCGGAACTGTGCGCGGTACTGCAGAGGGGGTCGGGCAAGGGTGGAGCGGTGCGTTCGCTTTATGTTCCACAATTAAAAGTTTGAGTATTAATAGCGCTTCCGAGTGCCGCGCACAGCTCCACTCCGCCCTAATGTTTCATACATCATTGTAGAAACTTTGAATGCGTGCACGGCCGCGGAATGTTACAAGCGCTTCGGTACAGTCATCATCAAACGAAAGTGGAGAAACTTCTATAGAACCTTGTCGTACAAGCGGCCGCTACCGGCGTGGACTGTTTATTAGAATGCACGAACATTTATCGAGAGCCACAAGGGTTTACATAAGTCTGTCCATGTTTAGTCCACACTTTACGCGCACACAGACAAGGATGTGTTAAGTGGAATGAAAGATGGCTGATACATTTGCTGCATCGTGTCTAGAAATGAACAGCTTGTAGCCCTAAACAAGGTCATATTCTAATAAACATAATTTCTATTCACAAGTACAAGATAAAGACTACACGAAAATATTATGTAAATGATATACACGAAAACAATAATTTTATAAGTAAAGCAAAACTACACATTTTAATGGTGGCACCTAGCTCTTCTTTGAGATAGTTCGCTGAAGGCAGGGGAACTCTTCAATGAAATAACCTGACTGCATAATTAGTTAACCCTTGACTAGGTACCATTAGTACCTCAACTTTATTAACGCACTGACAACTTGATACTTCAAGTATTTTATTCATTTTAATTTTAAATTTTTGACAATTAAATTATACTACATTGTAGTTTAATATACTAACATAATTAGGTTGATACAAATTACGTATCAAAGTTTGACAAAGGCTCTTTACACCTGATTCACTAAATTAAGAAGTCTTTGTAGTCAGAACTCTCAACAAAATTGTTAATCTTGCTCTCAAGCTGTGTTTTAGATAACTATGGGCGGTGTTATTATGTGGCTAGTCACTAAGTTCTTGTAAAAATATGTTTAAAAAAATACCCTGCGAAGTTTCTTGTCGGTTCTTCTTCGTGGGTGTAATCGAACCGGATAGAACAAATTGTGACAAGTTCGAGAGGAGTCTAACTGCCATATGAATGATCAATAAACAATACAATACAATACAATGCGGTGTACTGTATTATTTTAGGTTTAATTATATAAAATCATGTCTCAGAATGCTCATAGATTGCGGTGGAGAGGGGGAACTGCTGCCTGCTGGTAGCCGCCCGTCGTCGCCCGCGCACCCCCCACAGTCCCGAGATACCGACGACCACTGGTGGCCGCCAGAACATCTATGATTTGGAAGCGGGTATCGGTACAGCCGTCCCTTTGGTCCTCCCCACCGATAACCAGGAAGAGCTTGACCGCTAAAACGTGACGTTCTTCCTCGCGTTCTTCTCTGGGGGTGCTACCTGCTGGATATTTTTAATAACCAGCACCGCTTTAGCTGCTGATTGAAAATGAAAAAAAAAGTAGCTAAGAAATACAGGCGAAATAAAAAAAAATCACCATCTCGATTAGTTTAGAATTTCCGGTTGGAATTTCAAGAAAATATGCCTGGGTGGGGCTGGCGAATCGTTTTTTTTATTTCTCCACTGTTTAAACACTAAAGTTTTTTTGTTTGAGGGACAATATCATGTACTTAAGCGGCCCGGATCACTAAAGCTTGTATAATTAACACTGAAAACAATGGAAGAAAAACTTCAGTCCGGAAGGGGACAGTCACAAATTGAACACGAACGAGAGACCCTAGTATTTTAACAACTGAGATTTGTGAGCTCTGCGTATGCCTGCTGGCCTTATACCCAACGCTAAGAGCCTTTTCACATGCGGAGGATTCATCCGCGCGGTTTCCACTCGGATGAATTCCAAATTCAAATACCTGTCGGGCGCGGGCGGGGTAGAGTTTGGGCTTGGCGCTTGCGACAGTTGCAAGCGCCAATAAACGGCGCGGCGGGTGGCCGAGTGGTTTGGGCATCGGCTTCTCACGCGAGAGGTCCGTGGTTCGAATCCGGTCGGCGTGAACCAATGAGTTTTTTTTGACGAAAAAATTTACGTGCACACCTACACCTGCTGCTTTACCGTTCGGAACCGGTGTAAAACTGTAGGTCTCTTCCCTTAACCCTTACTAGGTGGTAGGCTCAAATTATAGCCCACTGTGTTGGTACCACAAAATCTACTATATCAAGTATATATAGATATAGTAGATATCTAGATATATATAGATCAAGTATATATAGATATAGTAAACTATACTTTGCTCGCATAAAATCTACTATATCAAAAGGTCCACTGTATGATGGTCGCATAGCGGTTGTGTTCTCCTCTATGTCAGAGCATGTGCTTTGGCCCCTCTGACTCAGCCACCCATACCGGATTACATAAAAAAAAAGCGACGCATCTTCTAGCCTAACCTATATTCCTATATTCCTATATCCCACGAGCGCAAATATGGTGGATTTATCATGTTTAGTTTAGGAGTTCATATGGCTTCCTTCCGGCTCCATCATCAGAACCCAACTAACCTTATCCTTATCCCGACTTTCTCGTGTCGCTCAGTGACAATAGTTTTTCGAATTCCGTAGATTCATTTCCAATGTGCTCTATAGTCGTGTGAGGCACGAAATCTGTGAATTTATTTTTTTCAAAAAGGTTGAGTACAGGGCAAACCCTTAACCCGATCGTCTTTGTTTTAGGCTCAAATTGTAGCTGGCTAAATTGTCTAGAGGAATTTTTCTCAAATTTTTGATATAATTCTTGGTTACCAAAATATCGAGCGCCAAAATAAAAAAATCGGATTTTTTTTTCACTATTTCGGCCATAACTTTTTTCATTTTTAACTTTCTCGAATAATTCTTTTTGCACCTTACAGCTCTCGTGAATACGCGTCTTTTGAGTCTTTTTTTAATATCATATCGTCACAACTCTCCGAGATATAAGGGGATCGCACTTTCTCGTGAAATCGGGGCCTATACTGGAACGAACCAAAAGACATTTTCAATGTCAAAAACGACTTTACTAAACAGTTTAGTAATAAATAACTCAGTGAACGCGCGGAATCAGCGCGGGTCGAGATCTCGGCGGCGGACGGTCGTCGGCGGAAAAAACGAATTCTATGAAACGGTTCCCCCTCGTGTGAACGGATAAATGGAGCTCCATACAGCTCGATCCGCGCGTTTTCCTCCGCGCGTAAACCGGCCGGATGAATCCGTCGCATGTGAACAGGCTCTTATAACCCACTTGAATTCGACGGAAATTCCATATTGGCACTTCAACCCCCGTCCACGTACTAATAGGTACTTCGCACGAGTGACGTCACAACGCGAGTGTAACAGGCTCACGTGATACTCATATATTCCATCTACACAGTACAAATTCCAAGTATGTACGTATTCTTTCGAACAAAAGGAAACCATTCGCTTGTGTTTCTTTTCTGGAAAAAGATAGCAAAGTGTTCGTTCCACATTTCTTCCGGTAATGGGAAGCTCGTTTTACGTAAATATTATGGGAAGGAAATTTTAAGAATGTTGATATTCAGTTTGTACGGGACATCTGCGATCTTCCTAATACGAGGACAAATTATAATTTTGTGTTATTTTAATTTTTACGCACAAGTCGCCGGTTTTAGTTTCCTTTTCCTCAAATCTGGAACATTGCTTTAGAGAACTGGGTCATACCACAGAAGAGACTGTCGACCTTGGCAGCTCAGTGGTGCGGTCGGTCGACTACCGATCGTGATCATAAGCACACCTGGGCGCAGTCAGTACTTGGATGGGTGACCGCTCGGCCGTTGGAGGCTGACCGTCGGCTTCCACGTAAAACTGTAGTGCCCTTCTCTTCTTACTTTACTATTATAGGTAGGTAGGGCTTAACCCGCCCGGGTTCAATCAGGGTTTTTTTTATGGAAACTGACACGGTTGCCCACATCACCTACAACATCCGTCATGTCAGCCCAAACCCAAACACCCACAACACCGGGTGAACTTGGTGCCACGTCAGTGCTTCCCTTCGTTCGTGCCGGCTACACTGAACTAGACGGAAAACACAAACTATTTACATAGCCGTTTCGACCGACCTTTCATTCAGTGCGATGGTAGCAATCCGGGGGTTAAACCCTATCACCTAGTAATATAAGAAGGGAGTCATATCCCTTAGTCGCATTTTACGAGATACACGGGGAGAGATGCAGTGGGGCTATTCTGCGACGTGCGAGTTAGTGCTCGCTCTACAACCGGATTGTCTCTTTCTAAAGCCCGATGTACGTTATTTACCACAGAGCATCATCAGAGGCGCGCGCCCCTTCTAGAGGCGCCCTGAGCGCGATTTCTCTACAACGCCGTTGAAGCCTGTGGGCGTGGCCTATGACTTACATATTATGTGTGTTGTGCGTGTGCATTTGTTTTGTGCGTGTGCCTAACTTGCTCCTCTTTGTGTGTAGTGTCGATACTAGCACACACACACACACATACGAAGCGCTAGCAGCACTGCGTGTAGTTTTTGGGTTTCAAATATTATCGCTTAGGGCGCCTCTAGTAGGGGGCGCGCGCGGTAGGTATTTGATGCTCTGTGTTATTTACTGTCGTGTACTGTACATTCTAAGTACCTATTTCGATTTATTTATTTTGTAATAGCACAAAATTATGAAATGATTGCTTTCGCTGTGGAAACATTAGGGCCCTGGTCAGCTGAAGCAAAGTCTCTCTGCAAGGATTTAGGCAGTCGACTGATAGAAGTGTTCGGGGAGGTCCGAGCTGGGCCTACCTCTCTCAGCGTATTAGTCTGGCCATACAGAGGGCTAATGCGCTGAGTGTCTTGGGAGCTTTCCCTGGATCGGTCGGTATGGATGAGATTTTTTATTTATCAACCTGATTTATAGATCTCATTCATATCACTGGTCCGGGGTTGTTCTTTTTTCTTTTATATGTATAGTTTAATCAAATCACTCTGTATACTTCTAAAACCATATTGCAATAAAGACTCTACCTATTTCGATCATTTCAGCATTTTTTACATTTAAGCTCCGGATCACTCCGGATGGACGAATGCAAGAGCTCTCGCTAATAGGTTTCCATTTTGACGGAGCCCAAAAATTGAATGACTGCTTTTTTTTTTATTCAGTCAAAGCCAAATCCCTCACGGATGTAGCTAAAAAGCGGGAATCTTCCGTAGCGTAGGTCATTAGCCGTCTGCATGTCCGTCTGTGCAAGGCTTTGTCTGAACTGTGGGGTGTAGTCGTCCCCTGCTCGTGGCGATCCGCCCCGCCCGCGCCCCCCGCCCCCCGCCCCGCCGCTGTCGTCTTATGTGGGATTATGTCAGCCACCGGGGAGTGGAGCCTTTTTTTTTAAAGCACGGGATGATTCCGAAGAGCTGGTTGTACAAACCGACCATCGCAAAAGGTTAATAAACCAGACTGGACTAAAGGAACTGGTGGTATACTGGTTTCCATTTTTCCACGCCGTCTGTCTGTCCGTCCGTCCGTCTGTCTGTCCGAGGGCTGTATTTCTTTACCCGTTGAAATTTTCACAGAATATGTGTTATTATGGCCGATATAACTACAAATAATAAAAATAAGAAAAAGTAGAAAATTTACGGGGGTTCCCATAGAAGAAACCAAAAAAGTGTATGCGTGCGCGCCATCTACCGAATAGATTATGAAGCATTTTAACTAATCATGACATTTAACTAATGAAGCATTTTATAACACGCCATAGATGACGTGAGTGGCGCTAGCCATGACATGGCGATAAGGAACCTTCGGTGCGCGAGTTCGACTCGCGCTTGGTCGGTTTTTTATTATTTATCCGACATAACAACACATATTCTGCCGGCTACGATTCAAAAGGTACAACCCTCGGACGGACGGACAGACAGACGGCGGTGTAGGCTTCGTAATAGGATTCCGTATGGATAAGGAACCCTGAACAAGTAAAAAAAAATCATATTTATATTTCAACAAATATTTGTCAGTCAGTCAGTCAGCGTGTAAGCGTCCACTGCTGGACATACGCCTCTACAATTTTCCTCCAGTCCTCCCGGCCTTCAGCGGTACGGGACCACTGCTTTCCGCCGGCGTACTTGATGTCGTCGTCCCACCTGGCGGGCGGTCTTCCCACACTCCGTTTTCCTGCCCACGGCCGCGCCGCCAGTCTAGGACGCGGTTACTCCAACGGTCGTCGCGTAGTCTCTTCGGCTGACGTATAAAAAATATTATATTTCGTCTAATTTGCGGACCATGTATACTAATGGTGTGTCGTTTCGTTTACGCGGCATATTATATTTGTTAGCGATTTGCGTAGACCGCTCGCATCAAACTAGAAGCCTCCTCAAAGCGTTGCCAGAGCCTACTTGAGGGGAGATCTAATCTTTCTATATTCCTTGTCTTGTCCCCCGCCCGCCCCACGAGTGCGTACTCATAGAACTATTCACGCAGAAGGGTGATTTTTTTTTAGAGAAACTGACACTCTTGGCTACATCCGTGATGTCAGCCCATAACACCGGGCGAGCTAGGTGCCATGTCAGTGCTTCCCTTAATTTCATGTCGGCTACACTGAACTGGACGGAAACATGAACTATTGACATAGTTTCGACCGACGTTTCATTCAGTGCGGTGGTACCAACCCGGTCGGTATAAACCCTACCACCACACTGCATCTCTCCAAGTAGGTACGTTTCGTAAAATGCTACTAAGAACGAGATGCCGTACTGAAGGGTGACAGAATAGCCACCTCTCACCTTGTCGCAGAGAGACTCAGCACCCTTTTGTTGTTGACATTGGGCTTTTGAGAACCCATCGGTTCTCTAAATCTTTGTCGCACCGCTAGAGTGTGGAAATGTCTTCCGGCGAGTGTATTTCCTGAATCCTTTAACCTGCGTGTCTTCAAGCGTCGTATTAACGGGCTAGACAGCCTAGCAACAGTCCCCAAATCTGCTGGCATGGCACCAGGAGCGTGGTTTCGCGAGGAGAGGTGATTTTGGCTCTGTCGACTGCACCATTGGTCTCTCGGCACAGCCACCCATGCTGGTTTACATAAAAAAAATATTAAAACGGTCTAGACGCAGCGTCTGACAGCTAGCTTGCGCCAGTTGTCGCTTAATTTTAGCCTAGCCGGTTCACATAGTTGATTCATTCAGTTCACAAGTGGATAAAACTGACCATACAAAACCAAATTAACCAATACAATAATACAACAACTAGAATAATGTGTAACGTGTGGGGCCGGTACTTTAAAAGAATAGCCCCACTGCATCTCTCCCCGTGTATGTCGTAAAAGGCGACTAAGGGATATGACTCCCTTCTTATATCACTAGGTGGTAGGGTTTAACCCGCCCGGGTTGGTACCACCGCACTGAATGAAAGGTCGGTCGAAACGGCTATGTAAATAGTTTGTGTTTTCCGTCCAGTTCAGTGTAGCCGGCACGACCGAAGGGAAGCACTGACGTGGCACCAAGTTCACCCGGTGTTATGGGCTGACATCACGGATGTTGTAGGTGATGTAGCCAACCGTGTCAGTTTCCATAAAAAAAAAAATAATAATACATCTAAAGCCTGACCAGGAATATATGAGAGCTGTCAAGATGGAGCCACTTTTTAGATTTATATAGCAACATTCAGTATAGTACGCACATATTGAATTGGCCGATGTTTTTAATCAAAATGTACTTTTGCACTGAAATACACAATAACATGGAGGTACCAAGCCACGCCGCGCCGGCCGGAGTCGTAGCTCCATGCACAATAAGATATACAAACTGTATTTTAATTTAATGCATCTTTTATATATATTTTGATGTCAATGTAAAAAGAACTAGCCTTGACATTTACATGTTAACAACATTTTTTCCATGTATCTGCAGATTTGTCCTCAAGGAAAGTGTACAAATTATTAAAAAAAATATTAATCGACCTTGCTGAAACACTAAACTTTTTAATAAAAATTCTAGTTCAGAAAAACTTAACCAAAGCTATTTTTATTCGAACGTTTCGTATTTCTGTAAGGCCAAAAAGTGTTTTTTTGTACAGAACAAATAATATTTACGTCCCTCTTTTGTTTGCTTTTCGGTAAATAGATGCTTGAGATACACCTAGATAGAACAAAAAATAATTACCTAATTGTACAATAAGGCGGCCAATTCATGACAATCTCACTACAATGACATAACTATTTACCTAAATGTCAGTTCAGAAGCAATTTTGACATTAACAAAAGATTATCAAGCATCAAACATAATTGTGGCCAGTGTAAGAAATTAGTTCCAACGAAATTCCGCAATATGGCGGCCCCTCATATATTCCTGGTCAGGCTTTAATACAAAAATAAACTAGCACAATTTCAACTTCATTGAACTTAAACTTAAGAACTACAGAGCTACTACTAAAGAACACCTATATAAACCAGTCTATCTATACTGCAATGTGAGAGAATGGCGTTTCTGGACATTTTTTTACACTCGCTTTGTATTCATGCGCGAAGTAGGTACCTACGCCGCACGGTGTTTTAGAAGTAAAATTTACGAGCTCACTCCACTTAAAATTATACCCCTTAAAAGTTCAAAGAAACAATTTTTTATCGAAGCTAGATAAGTGCCGAACTCGAATAGAGACAACGAGCGCAATTCCCGCCAGTCTGCATCACCAACGCAGCTGCCACAATGCGACTGTCGCGCGATGCGCCCGCTCAGTCACGCGCTGTCTTCGCTGGCGCTAGGTTTTGTAAAATAGTTTCTTTCGTTTATGTTTGTTTTATCGAAGTGTTGCGGATGTCGTCATGGAGGTTGATGCTTCAGGTACGTTACTAGATAATTTTTATAGGCGTATGTGATAACTGTGTTTTTTTATTAAATATTTAGTAAGTCTTAGGAAAATGGTGAAATTAATTACGTTTTGTATACTTCCATGGACTGCCGAAAAAAAAGTACCCTTTTTTCCGTGTTAATTTTTTTTTATATTATTGGTTAGTTATCTAGCTTAACAGTCATACTAGTGCTAATATGCGGAAATGTGCGTAAGAGCTTAAAAAAATATATTTTGTCCTTAGGTGCCGCTCTCGCTGGAGTAACGAGATTACAACTATTCGATGTTTTGTCGAGTGAGCAACTTTTGGCTTGTGCAAACAAAGTGAAAGGTCAACAGCGAATGATGTACTTCATCATTTCGAAAAAACCAGAAATTCGAGAAAAAGATGTCAGTGTTAAAGTCAAGTTAGTTTCATACAAACTTCTGCAACATTGGGAAGAAAGTGGCAGAAACAAACACAACTTTATCAAAGTGGCTGTCAGTAGAAGTGTGTAGCTCATCATCAGTCGAACAGCATGTAGCCACCACACCAAAGCAACCATGGCAGTTAATCAAAGAATTCAACATATCGAGCACAGCAACAAGAAGAGGTGAACAAAATCTTTCGTGGCCCAAAATTCACCAGAAGAGCTGGTATTTGCAGCCCAATCAAGTTTTATAAAACACGGCAAGATAAATGTGGCTGCAGTTTTGAAATTAGCAACTGGAAAAAAGAAGGCTGCTCAGCGAATATGTAGGCTCTCGAGGCGCGCCATAAAGAGTGTAGGTTTTATAGGGAGCATGGTAGAAGAAAAATCAACCGAAAAGAGACCATGGAAGACCTATTTCATGCACCCTTAGTTTCATCCGATATGGTGATATCAAGTATGAGGCCCCTTCCCAAGAAAAAGACACATAATATAGATCCTGAAGTTCTGAAACTAGTGCATATTCCAGAGGCCACAAGCCAACAGAACACAATGAGGACGACGATAATCTGTCGGACAATTTTGATGACTCATTCATCATCATCATCATTCAGTTAAATTTAAGATTGAGTGGTTAATTTAAATAGATATTTTTTTTAATTATTAGTTTGATTTAAACGAATTGTATTTATGTGTCCTTGATATTAACCAATATTTATGATGACTCATCATTCAGCCAGATTCAAGATTAGATATAAGAATAGTTAGAATTTTTAAATTTAATTAAAATTTAATTATAAAATTAAAATTTACTCTTGAAATCGTGTTTTTTTTAATAGGCATCCTTAAACTATTCTTTACTTTACTCTAATTACATATGCTAACCTAACAATATGATTTGCTTACATATATACAAGCATTTTTTTTTATTTCAATCAAAAAGCGCCATGAGCTCGTAATTTTTGCTTTTAAAACACTGTGCGCCGTTTCTCTGTAAATATGTTGGCTGTAGGCATTGTCGGCTGTTCTTGTGTAGGCCTCCTCGGGGTTTAAAGCTAAAAAGTACCCTTCTGAGGTTGTTGGCCTCTCTTTCTGAGATGTAATCTGTTCATCTTGGTGCATAATATATTTTCGAGTGAAAAAGGTCTTTTTTTAAACCTGACACGTTTGGCTGCGTAGCCTACCGTGATGTCAGCATATCGATTCGCTCATTGCGGTGGTCTAGCTCTCAAACTATATCTTAACACTGTAAGCGGTGTCTATTGTGTAGCTAGTCACAATGTATTGTAATTGAAGACGTTAAAAAAGAACCCTGCGAAGTTTCTTGCCGGCTCTTCTTTGTGGGTGTAATCGAACCGGATTGTAAAAACTAAACAGGACAAATTCAAGCGTAGTGTACTACCATACGAATGATGAATAAAGAATAAAGAATAAAGAATCAATCCGTGCCGCACTGACATGGCACCTAGTTCACCGAGGTATTGTGGGCTGTCGTCGCGAATGCTTTAGGTTATATTGTAGCCAACCGTGTCAGTTAACATAAAAACACTCTTCAATAAATTTCTAATCGGTCCCCTAAAATTCACCCCCAAAATCTAAATTCTTTGGCTATACGAACGTGATTGGGTCATCAAACTCTGTACTATACTTATGTACTAAATATAAACTTTTTCCGTCCAGTAGACTCGGATATAATATATATATAAATCCTATAACAATTGCGTTTTTTCCTCTTTTGAGATACGGAACCCTAAAAATCTCAAGACGGTACAGTTACTTCACGAGTCATGAACACACTTTTCATAGGTCGGTTTGACGGGATAGCCTCGATAGCTCAGTAGTGCAGACAGTCGACTGTCGCTTGTGTTTTCCGTCCAGTTTAGTGTAGCCGGCACGACCGAAGGGAAGCACTGACATGGCACCTAGTTCACCCGGTGTTATGGGCTGACATTACGGATGTTGTAGGTGATGTAGCCAAACTTGTGTCAGTTTCCATAAAAAAAAAATAACTTAAACTAACCGTATCTTCAAGCTATCTTGTTGACATCTACATCCGCATCAGCATCCGCGGATCTGAGCGTCCAAAAAATCCGCATCTGCTTCTGCATCCGCGGATGTCAAAAAAATCGCATTCGCAACATCCTTGCTACATACCAGTAAACCTGGGCAGCTGTGCATATGAAATCGATCTTTTTGTTCTATTATTGTTTCGAAACTTGCGAATAACAATGAAGCAATGGAGAGAAAGGCAGCGATACAAACGCAACTTCTAGAAAAGTCCTCGCGAGTTGAAGAAACATAAACAGGATGTGTGATGAATATTGCAAGTTTTAACAAGATAACTTATCGAACTTCCTGTATAAATCTGTCGGCGCAAAGAAATATTTCCATCAGACGTATTGTAACCGCCAACGCGACCGTTAAAGTTACACACGCTAAGATGGTCGCGAGCGAAAAGAACTTCGAACTTGGGGGGCCTCTTCTAAAGTTTATTACTGACTACGCAGTTACTTGTTTTGGGTCTGAAGGTGAACGGACAAAGAAGAAAAGGAGCTATGTAAAAGGTCGGAAACAAAAATACCGTTAATTAAGGCCCCTGGGAATTGAGAGAAAAATATTTTTCAGACAACTCATGCTAAATGTCCGCTTTGTTATTGAAATAAACTTTTTCTTTTGTTGCGGTTTACCGACACCGCGCCGCCCCGCGCCGCCTCCGCCGCGCCAGCAGCGACGCGGGAACCCAGACTGGGGGTGGTGGAGCGGGCGGTACGACACCTGAAAGCCTTTGTCGTGCCTGCTCTTCCTTCACTCCTACTCCTTCGCCCGGAGCGGACCAATAGAAGCCGATATTCGTTTGGTCGGTTAAGTAACTTGTTAGTTCAGTGGTAAGCGTGTAGGGTTTGCATATTTTGGACCATGGGTTCGAATCCCACAAAATCTTTTTTTTTTTTTTTAAGCAATGTTAGGGTGTTTAGTTTTTTTTATAACCACCTAAAAGCTTTATTTTCGGAAATACAAACGTAACAAAAACGACATGCACCGCCTCAACATTAGGTTAGGGTTAATATATAGAAGAAGCGTCTCGTAGCGACGCATCTTCTATATATTAACCCTGGTTATTTCTTTTTTAAACCACCAAAACATCATTTATTTATCACTTCAAGTAGTGGTTCCGCAGGATCGCAGGAACAGCAGGCACGAAAATGGCTTTCAGGTGGCGCACCGGTGGAGCGGGCGTTGGGAGCGCGCGACACAAACAACGGTTTATACGTGGAGAAGGGGTGTTTTTAGGTTTCCCGTATCCCGTACGGAAGCCTATAATGCGAGGTTTACACTCAGCCCTACAGGGCAGGGAAGTGCGCAGGGCAGTATGCAGCGCGAGAATGTAAACACGATACTCGCGTCGATGCTGCCGCAGAAGTATTTTGGGCAATAATCGTGGCAGCGGGAGGAGCAGTATCTAGGGCTGAGTGTAAACCTCGCATTACTAAGCGTCCGCTATCTGTCTGTCTATCTGTCTGTCTGTCCGTCCGTCCGTCTGTCCGTCCATCCGTCCGTCCAACCGTAATAGGTAGCCCGTTGAAATTTTCACAGAATATGTGTTAATATGGCCGATATAACAACAAATAATAAAAATAAGAAAAAGTAAAAAAATCATGGGGGTTCCCATAGAAGAAACCAAGTGTATGGTGCGCGCGCCATCTACCGAATAGAGCGTGAAGCATTTTAACTAATCATGGATTTGAACTAATATGAAGCATTTCATAACACACCATAGATGGCGCGTGTGGCGCTAATCATGACATGGCGATACGGAACCCTCGGTGCGCGAGTTCGACTCGCACTTGGCCGGTTTTTATAGTAAGCGCAACATGTGGCACCGAGCTACCTATAAGGTGTCTAACTACGCCCATGGACATTCGGCCGTACGCGTGGATTACGAACGGCATGCCGGCCTGACAGGTGTCTATTCACGCCTCTGTTGAAGGACAGTCCGAATACTTTGCTAAACGTGCGTGGTGGTCGGTGTTGCGCTGTAATTTAAAGAAGTACTTGCAGCACAAATTTTTTTGTTTTGTTTTATGGAAACTGACACGATTGGCTACATCACCTACAACGTCCGTGATGTCAGCCCATAACACCGGGTGAACTAGGTGCCATGTCAGTGCTTACCCCTTTGATCGTGCCGGCTACACTGAACTGGTCGGAAAACACAAACTATTTACATAGCCGTTTAGACCGACGTTTCATTCAGTGCGGTGGTAGCAACCCGGGCGGGTTAAACCCTACCACCAAGTAAGATTAGGAGGGAAGAGACCTACAGTTTTACGTGGAATCCGAACCTCGGTCAGCCACCAACGGTCAGCGGTCACCCATCCAAGTACTGGCCGCACCCAGCGTTGCTTAACATTCAATAGCGACAGTTGACTGTCTGCACCACTGAGCTATCGAGGCTGACACAACGATTACTCTGCTTACCCCGATTGTCGGGATACGGGAATGTATGTATGTATGTACGCACATCGATTCATACCGAATGGGAACTGCCCCCTGAATCGTGGGTACATCCGTCCCGATTCCAATAATAATAATAATTTATGGGTGTCTGAATCGGAGGGGCCAAAGCACATGCTCCGACCGACCAGCCAATATAACCTCCGAGAAGGTGGGTGCCATACCGGAGACTTCCCTTTGGATTGCTGAACTAGAGGACAACCGAGGCATGCGGCCATCTTACAATCAGTAAACAGTGGTACCACATAGAATGCCTCGCGGCATTTAGCTCGACTGTTGTGCCTAATTTGTATTAATTGATGTGCAATAAAGAATATACAGGGTGTCCCCGGACAGGTGTAGTTCCTTTAAGGAGGCTATTCTACGCTATGCAACAAAAGCACTGGTGAAAGAATTTTTTAAATAATGTGCTTTCATTAAAATTTTAGGATTTCCTAACAAACTAAATGCATACTACAATGTGTGGGCGCCTTTAGACCGCGCGACTGTGAAACGCAAGGCGGAATGACGCGAGTCGGGGCGCGAGCGGTACGCGGGCGGGGCGGGCTATCTTTTTGCTTTCACTCGCGTCGCGTCCCGTCCGTATTCCCGCTGCCCGCTGCCCCGCGCCCCGCGCGCGCCCGATTAGAGCATTACAACATTACACTACATTAATAACTTTAAATATTTATATCTCCGCAACAGGCGTACCTAGAACCCTACTTCTTTTACTAATTCTGTTTGTTACAAAGCGTAGAATAGCCTCCTTAAAGGAACCACACCAGTCCGGGGACAACCTGTATACATACATACATAAATATATACACTATTCAGTATGAGGTTTGGTGAACATAGATAGTTCATAAAAAATCATAAATTAAATTAAAAAATAAGCGAAACACCAAATTCTCCGAGTTGCGGGCGTGGGCGGAAACCATAGACGTAGTACTTCCATAGATCGGCGCAGCAGACTATCCAACGCGACGGACACCGATTGTGTTAGTGTGTGTGAGCTGTGTAATTGTGACTTGTGTGTCAGCCCAGGTAACTCACTGGTGCGGTCGGTCGACTGTCGGTCGTGACTCGTGATCATAAGCACACCTGGGCGCCGCGCTGCCAGTACTTGGATGGGTGACCGCTCGGCCGTTGGAGGCCGAGGACCGTGGTTTGGTTTGGATTCTACGTTAAACTGTAGGTCCCTTATCCCTTCTTACCTTACTAGGTGGTAGGGTTTAACCCGCCCGGGTTGGTACCACCGCACTGAATGAAATATCGGTTGAAACGGCTATCGTGTTTTCCGTCCAGTTCAATGTAGCCGGCACGACCGAAGTCAAGCACTGACGTGGCACCTAGTTCACCGAGGTGTTATGGGCTGACATCACGGGTGTTGTAGGTGATTTAGTCAACCGTGTCAGTTTCCATAGAAAAAAAAACTTTATGTCTAGAGAGAGGGGAGGAATATACTATATGGGAGGATAGCTAATTAAAAGAATTCAATTAAATTATATATCTAACAAAACTAACAAATGCTTAACAACAACTAAAACGCAATACTTACACGAAAGAAAAGCTAATAGAAAAAAAAATAACAACTAAAGAAGAACTAAAAACTAAGTACATAATGTATATCCCATCTTAGTCTTAATTCTATGAAACTTATTAAACTCAATAAGAGCGACATCATGTAATTAATAATTATGTACGTGTTATTCTATAAAACAAGTCTTCCTGCAAGACAGAGTTTCTCTAGAGCAGGAGACACGATTACATGTAAAATGGGCTTAGAAACTTTTCTAAATAAATAATTTTTCTTTTTTCATTTTCATTTTCATACTAAGTCTATGGTGGAAATAATGCTAAAAGTTTTAATAAAGTGGGTAGCGGTAACGGGCGGGGCGGAGCGTTCACCTGGCTGGCCGGACCAGCGCGGACGACCCCGCTGGCCGCCCCGCCTACGGGGGTCGTGAAACGGGGTCGTGAGATAGGCGGAGGATGGTGTTACTTTACTTAGTTGCCAACATGGTCGGAAACTTCTACTTACTGTGCGACGGGTTCGCTACGTAATGTCACGTAAAGAGCGGCGGGTGGCTGGTGGGAATGGCTTCTCACGTGAGAGGTCCGAGGTTCGAATTCAACCGGCGCGGCGTGTTCTAACGAGTTTTTTTTCTGATATGAACAAAAATTACGTGCACACCTTCACCCACAGATCCGTGGTTCGGAATAGTTCGGATTCCATGTAAAATGTAGATCCACCGGGGTGACTGGATGAAATTGCCTAAGGCAATAATTAATTTAAAATTACTTTTGGCACCTTGGCACAAATTAAGTGGGATAAAGTGTATTTTTTTTAATGTAAACCAGGATGGGTGGCTGTGCCGAGAGACCAATGGTGCAGTCGACAGAGCCAAAATCACCTCTCTTCGCGAAACCACGCTCAGTTAGGTGCCATGCCAGCAGATTTGCGGACTGTTGCTAGGCTGTCTAGCCCGTTAATACGACGCTTGAAGACACCCAGGTTAAAGGATTCAGGAAATACACTCGCCGGAAGACAGTATTATATAATGCCGAATGCAGGAGCGTAGATATATAATAAATTAACATGTTTTTATGGACAGCCCCCCGGCAGGCTGCGCCCAAAAGTTCGATGGGATATCATACACAGCCAATAACACCACTCCCTGCGCAGGCGCACGTTCACAGAGGCGCCATCCATCCTGGCTGTTAGGCGGACAAAAGGGGTCGTCGCCTAATATAATATTTTCAATAAATTCGTACGTCGTTTATTCGATTTAAACATGCTAGCCCCTCTGACGTATGTGGACTGGGCCGGATTAAGCCATATAGAGGGCCCTAGGCAATGCAAGTCTCAGGTCCCCTCTCTCATTTCATTAGGCAGGTAGATCTCTAGGTAGGTAGTTAGTATTAAACTTTATACCAACACCAAATTTTAATGAATGTATTTCATTTATTAAAACAAAACTATTTATAGGTAATATAATGTAACCGTGTGGTGCCGGTACTTAAAAAGAATAGCCCCGCTGCATCTCTCCCCGTGCATGTCGTAAAAGGCGACTAAGGGATAAGGACAAGATGTCGTGCTAAAGGGCGACGGGCTCGCCACCTCTCACCTTGGCACGGTACTTCCACCGAGTCATGCAGCGGGTGGGTCTTCGTGCCTTACTTGCTGCTTGATCGATTTAATCTTGTTCGAATGCTTTGCGAAACGCGGTGGTCGGTGTTGTGCTGTAATTTACTAGAGTACTTGCAGCACAACACCGATTACTCTGCTTACCCCGATTGTCGGGATTCAGCGTGTGTGATATGTATATGTATGTATAATGTAATTTTATGCAATACTTGCAAATGGTGATCATAGTAAAATTATAACAATGATTTATTTCTCAATTAACTGTAAATCATCACAACATCAACACTCATCCATATGCTTCCAAAGGCGACTAAGGGATATGACTCCCTTCTTATATTACTAGGTGGTAGGGTTTATCCCGCCCGGGTTGGTACCACCGCACTGAATTAAAGGTCGGTCGAAACGGCTATGTAAATAGTTTGTGTTTTCCGACCAGTTCAGTGTAGCCGGCACGACCGAAGGGAAGCACTGACGTGGCATCAAGTTCACCCGGTGTTATGGGCTGACGTCGCAGACGTTGTGGGTGATGTAGCCAACCGTGTCAGTTTCAATAAAAAAAAAAAAATCTAATAACAAGTGATTAATGTAAATCTTATTTTTGTGAAATTGTTGTTCCTATAAAAAAATTTACCTAAAACTTATTATGTCAAATGAAAACAAAAGCATCCCTCCCTTCTTACCTTACTAGGTGGTAGGGTTTATCCCACTTATCCCGACCGGGTTGCTACCGCCGCCGCACTGAATGAAACGTCGCCCGAAACGGCTATGTAAATAGCAAAGAGTTTGTATTACGTCGCGCAGCGACGTAATACAAACTCTTTTGTAAATAGTTCGTGTTTTCCGTCCAGTTCAGTGTAGACGACATGAAATGAAGGGAAGCACTGACATGGCCCCTAGTTCACCCGGTGTTATGGGCTGACATCACGGATGTTATAAGAGATGTAGCCAACCGTGTCAGTTTCCAAAAAAAAAAATTCAATTAAAACTACTTTGACTTATTTTTCTCACGGGCCGCGAGCCCCCTAGGCGGTGCTGGGTCCATAGGCAGTTGACTACATTGCCTATGTGGATAATCCAGCACTGTATGTGGAGTAGTATAGGAGTAGTATGTGTGAGGGCTAGAACGATAAAAAAGGTATGGACGCCGGACTGTCAAATGCTTGTATGAGAACTAGCGTCGCCGAGTTGCGGGGAGCGGAGTGTACTTACCGATGATAAGGTATTCCACTATTGTGCAAACTAAACTTGGCGCTAGTGTTTTTACACGTAAACACAGAGGAGCATGCGGGCATTTTAAACAGGTTTTTGCGAACGTGGCCGATGACAGACTGACGGGCCAGCGCGCGACCGTCCAATGAAACAAGTATGCTTTTACTTATATCGTGTTACGCTGGCGAGGATGGGGTTCGGGGTCCATACTTTTTTTATCGTTCCAGTGTGAGGGAATCCGCAATACATATTTACGAAGCAAGTTTCTCGGTGCGACCGCGCCCTCATTTACCTTAGGCCATTTGCAGGAGTTTCGATGAGTTTTATAATCTACATCAGCGGTTCTCAAGCTTTTTTGGTGACGGAACCCTTTTGGAAAGCGAAATATTTGACGGAGCCCTAAAATAAACAAAAATTCGTTTTTGTGCATTCTTTATTAATAATCATATTACAGTGTAACAGTTACTTAAATAATATTATAGTATAAGAGAAAAACTATAATTAAATATCTAATGGGAGGTATGAAACTGTAACGCCATGACGTCTGCGCAGCCGCGCTGTATCGAGCCAGATAGGAGAGGTGTATTTTTGATTTTTTTTCTCGTATTCTCGCGGAGCCCCCACAGAGGCTCCGCGGAGCACACTTTGAGTATGGCTGATCTACATGTATCTTCTCCAACTGAGCAGAACTTGTACAGATAAGAGATGGGCGCTGGCGTGTAAGGATGTGTGTGTTTGAGGAAGATTGTGTCGGTATTAAATACACACACACACATTTTGAGCGTGATGTACACCGACCGCTGGGCCTGGGGATCACACGACAGCGGCAGCGCTTCTCCCGTCTAAGTAATTTTATGCGCTGGGGGCGCCGCCGTGTTTGATTGGCCGTCGCTTGGGTCGCTCCCCGATACCTACTTCATTCTGCACACGCTCACATTTTCACAATAAAGAGAAAAAATACTTACGTCGCAAACAGAATTCGAACCTGGAACTCTGGTATGAGCCGCCAACGCGTTACCAATTTCGCCACCACCGGGTCAATGAAGTATTCTCTCCTTTTGAACAGTTGCATCTTCGATAGAGTGACGCAAGTTCCTGCGTTCTTGCACGATTCCATATTGTGTCTTATGCTGTATGCTGTCATCCTTAAAGTCGCATTTGGCATTGGGCCAAAAAAGTAATTAAATAAAACAGTGAAAATAAATGACGTTTTTACTGCAGTAATATACACCTATAAATATAGACATACGCTTGTAAACACACAAACACACATACTACACCACAAGTGTCGTGACGGTCGAAATCTTACACTGTTATCGGCCTAGCTCTCATACGCCAAGTGTCTGGAGCACGGGCGTAGCCAGGGCTCAGTTGCTACCATTAGCCAGGGGGGGGGGGGGGGGGGGGGGTTCAAACCCCCCCGAAATAAAAAATGTACACGACATTTCAAATTGAACCTAATACTTATATTTTCATCATTTGGACATAGTTCTGATTAGTGGGACCTAAATTAGGAGATTACTTATTTTTTTTTTGTAATGAATTATGTAAAATAAATGTTGTAAAATAATTCTCGTTGATTTTATTTCTAAAACCCCTCCCGAATACGAAACCTGGCTACGCCCGTGGTCTGGAGTGTTGTGCGACAAGGAACTTCGTTCCAAAAATATTGCATACATACTTTGTTGTGTCCTTAGGTTTAGTGGTAGGTGTTGATGTATGTGGCTGTGTATTTGCCGGGAGGCGGTGTGTATTTGGGGATGCATGTATATGTCTGGGGATGAGTGTGTGTGTAATTGAGGTCGCTGCGGGTGTATATGAGTGAAATGCTAGAATAACTCGTTAGCGAGTAGTGGAGGCTGTCTATAGTTGGATCGGCTGAGTCGAACTCTAGGTCAAATCGATTAATCACTTGGCAACGGGCAAGTTGAGTTCCCCTGAACGGTTGAGTACTCAAAAGGAAATATAATTTTAAAATCATTATTTTTGTTCTTGTTCTATTATAAACAAGAAGAATTACTTACTACTACTACGATACTACTGAAAAATGTTACTGCCGATCGGGAATGTACTCTAAAACCGGCCAAGGGTGAGTCGGAAACGCGCACAAAAAAAAAATACGTTTCTTGTACGGGGACCCCTTGTTTTACTTTTAGATTTATTTTAATTTTTTTATTTTCTTTTATTTTTTATTACAAGCTGTGCCCGCGGTTCCGCCCGCTCCAATATTTTACTTCACTGCTAACCTCATAAGCCATTTAGCGTGATAGTAAGTAGCCTATAGTTGATGGGAAGAATCAAGCTATCCGTAGAATTTTGTTTTATTAAAATCGGTTCAGTGGTTCTCGAGTTATAAGCGGACAGACAGACATACACTCAGACACTCAGACACTCAGACAGAAAGCAGACGTTGGATTTTATTATAGGTAAGGAAAGAAAGGATTTGTTGTTATATTATCCAAAATAACACATTAATATTCTGTGAAAATTTTCTATCGGCTAGCTATTACGGTTCCAAAGATACAGCCATCGGACAGACCCCCCGCCCCCTCCCCCCTTCGGGATTGAGAATTAAATGCCTACAGCTGACTCCTAGAACCTCAGTTGCTACAATTAGACTCACGCGAAACAGGATGTAACAACGAGTAAGTCTACCTACACGCGTTGGAAGAAGAGGCCACTAAAGCTTAACCCGTAGACCTTCACTTCCGGTTTCTATTGTAAACGGACCTCCGGGAGCTCAGGCTGCGGATTTGTTTCACCTAATGTAGGCTTTGTGCAGGAGCCTACCTTCAGGTTAAATTGTGTACCTCTATCTTACAAGTCTACTCAGTAGAGAAGGCATATATAAAGGGCCGCAGTGGTGCACGGTGTGAGAGGCAGAGGGAGAGGGGGGGGGGGGGGGGGGAGCAGCGGGTAGAGGGGTAGAGGGGGGATGGGGAATTGCAGCCTAATAAGACGAACAGAAAATAAACCTAACTTGTACTTACTAGAATATTTTAATTGAAATGGGAGAGGGTTCTAAGCGTAACATTCGTCCTTCCGTAACATTTGTCATCTAGCGTGGTGGCGACATCAACGTGAAATCTCAAACCACAGACAATTGCCGCCCTGAAGGCCAACATAACTCGCGTTCTTCATGAAGTTGAGCCCCATTTATGCGAAGATTGGTCGTCCAAAATTGGTCCACCAGGATACACCACCTAAAACGGAGTCGAGGCAACCATTTGGCTGTAATTATATTCCATGCATAATTAATGTCATCGAATGTCCTTTAAAATAAAATAAAAATTGTGGCAATATCACATAAACAGGTTGTTTTTAGGTTTCCGTATCCCGTACGGAAGCCTATTACTAAGCCTCCGCCGTCTGTCTGTCCGTCCGTCTGTCTGTTCGAGGGCTGTATCTCTTGAACCGTAATAGGTAGCCCGTTGAAATTTTCACAGAATATGTGTTACTATGGCGAATATAACAACAAATAATAATAAAACATAATGTTAAAAATGAAGGGCTGCTCCCATACAACAAACGTGCGAAAAATCGATTAGTCACGCTACTGAATAATAGATGGCGCCACGGGCTTTTATACAATATTGCATTGCTGAAAGACAAAAGATAGGCGGATATTATTGATAGCGGATAGATAGGGAAACCTCCGTGCGCGAGTAAAACTATTTTTTTTATTTAATTTCAAAGTTCGAGCGCTCTTAATGAAAAACCCTATATATTATTGAATGTATGTATGTATATGTCGCTACTTAACCCCAACCAAAGTCAAACATATTTCGTCAACAGACGACGAACACAAGCAGATACACTTTACGTATAAACGACATTAGTCCTTGGCTTCTCAGACGAAGCATTATGTTCACTTATAAATGTGGCGTCTTTGAAGATCTCGCTTCTGCTTTCGGCTTACGTAATAAATTATTACTTTGCTAAGCAGATTAAATATAGCGCGTCTGTTCTTCTGCGAAGAAGTCATGTTATATTTGCCATTTTTATGTGAATAATATTTGTAGGTTTCCGTACCACGTACGGAAGCCTATTTGTATATTATAGGCTTCCATAACACCGGGTGAAATAGGTGCCATGTCAGTGCTTCCCTTCATTTCGTGTCGCCTTCACCGAACTGGACGGAAAACACTAACTATTTACATATCCATTTCGACCGACGTTTCATTCAGTGCGGTGGTACCAACCTGGGCGGGTACCTTTTTTTATGTAATCCGGTATACGTGCCTGAGTCAGAGGGGTCAAAGCACATGCTCCGACCAGCCAATATCACCTCCGAGAAGGTAGGTGCCATACCGGAGACTCCCCTGGATTCCTGGCTATACTGGACTAGAGAAGAACACAACCGAGGCTGCTATGCGGCCATCTTACATCCAGTAAGGTAAGAAGTGAAGGGACCTACAGTTTAACGTGGAATCCGAACCACGGTCAGCCTCCAAAGCTCGAGCGATCACCCATCCAAGTACTGACCGCGTCCAGGGTTGCTTAATAAATAACAGTCGACTTACCGCACCACTGAGCTACCCAGGCTGACAAACAGTTCTGTATAACAGGCCTCTAATATCAAACATCCAAGGAAATGGGTTTTATTTGTTAATATGAAAGAGTACCTGTTTTCCTCCAGAAATCAACGGCGATACCACATGAAAAATAGCTTTGTCTAGTATAAATATTGATCTGAAAATACCATTGCGCAACAGAAAAAGAATGCCCAACTACATCTCGCTATATCGCTCACAGAACGTTTTCATGCTCTACTGTCAAATTGCAAAAAGTGGACACAGCTATGTTTGATATGATTGATATTATGTGCATTATGTATGTAGAACGCGACATTTTTGCAAAAGCGCAAAAGGTTTTACCGCGACATATCTAGTCCGCGTGCATTCCGGAAGCGGTCTTTATTTTAAAAACACTGAAGCAGCCCACCGGAAGACGCGTGGCGGAGACAGGCGACACGAGTGCAGCGCACACAGGTCGGTGCCGCCGTGCGCCTGCGGTGTCTCCGCGTCAAGTGTTTGCCGATGGCTGTGAGCGGCGGAAAGTAAACGCGGCTCCAGAGGGGGCAGATAGGACCATCGCCCCCCAAGTCCTCTAAACCAAGATCCTGAAATTTTCTTTAAACAAATTTGGATATTCGCTTAGTTGGCAAGTCAAATAATGCCGAGAATAATTTCAGATGCAGTTATGCATACATACATACCACATATTGTATCCGGATAATCGGGGTAAGTAGAGTAATCGGCGTTGTGCTGCAAGTCCTCTTGCAAATTACAGCACAACACGGATCAGTTACGTAAAACAATTTTCAGTTTCACATACAATATCAGTTTTCGGTGAACTAAAAACGCACCACATAATTTATATGAAGTAAGCTTGCGAAGTGGAATGCGAACACTGATCGATGAGCGGGCAACACCGGGCTTTTACCGCTCGATTTTACACTGCTTCCGCTCTCCACCTTCCTGCCACCTGCGGCGCACACGATGAACAGATGCAAAAGTCGGCAAAATTTAATTTATTTCAGTCAACTTTAGTATCTAGATCGGTGTTTTCCTTCACCGAGATGGCGTATATTCAATCGTGCACGTAGATTTTTCAATTAATTTTCGTTATGTACCTTTCCACATTTTTTTGTAAAATAAATAAATAATTATTAAAATGAAGGTAGGTATGTAGTTACATACAAATTGTTATTATTTTAGTTGGACGGTGGGCGTATGACCTGAAACCGATTTGTCAGCCTCGGTAGCTCAGTGGTGCGGTACCTACAGTTTTACGTGGAATCCGAACCACGGTCAGCCTCCAGCGGTCGAGCGGACACATCCAAGTACTGACCGCGCCCAGGTGTGCTCATTATCACGACCGACAGTCGACCGACCGCACCACTTTTTGGTAAACATTTTAATTTTAAAAATTATACATCTACATAATACTTGCAAGCAGGTCGAATGTCGATCCATTGGACCAGCGAGCTATCGAGGCTTTTGATACTTGATAGAGAACCCTAAAAAATGCGCGGGGGTGGGCGCCAGGTGTAGAGGTTACTGGAGCACGTCACTCGTGGCCCTCCCCCCGCGCCCCCCCCCCCCCCCCGCCGCCGCGCTCTCCCGAACTAATCAAATTAACCCCGCTTAATTATTCACACCTTTTATCTTATTCCAGCGGACACGGGACCCGTCCCCGCGTTGTTCCCTCGCCTATAAAAATAACAAATGCCGCGTTCCCACCGCAGAGGACCAAATGCGACCCACTTCCGACGCTCACTGAACTGAGAGGGGAGCGGTATTCCGGCGGAATGCGAACCAATTTGATCTTTTAAATAATACACCACAAAGTTCTTAATCGTTTAACAGGAGATAATTTCCCAAATGCTGTTACCAAAATGATTCTTATTTTAAGAGGCATTGAGTGCAAAACAGAAGCGACATTACGGTTGGTCCAGTTTGGTCAAGCGGGCCAAAGTTAGAAAATCTTAACTTAACACAGCTGCAGTTTGCCCGGTCATCGATCTGCCGGCGAGGACGTGAGCGAAATGAGGAAATCGCATACGTGATTCTGCGGCGGCGGCAGAGATGGTCACCGGCTCGTTTCTATCGGAGAAAAACATGTTTTTTTATTGACAGCGCGACATATGGTGCCGAGCCAGGTGTCTAACGACGCCCACGGAAATTCGGTCGTATGCGGGGGTTGCGACTGCCATGCCGGCCTGACAGGTGTCCATTCACGCCCCTCTTGACCCTACAATGAATAAAAAAAAAAACCGGCCAAGTGCCTCGGTAGCTCAGTGGTGCGGTCGTCGGTCGACTGTTATTAAGCAACCCTGGGTGCGGTCAGTACTTGGATGGGTGACCGCTCGACTGTTGGAGGTTGACAGCGGTTCGAATTCAACGTTAAACTGTTTAGGTCCCTTCCCTTCTTACCTTACTAGATAGATGGTAGGGTTTAATCCACCCGGGTTGGTACCACCACCGTTCTGTATGAAAGGTGTGTCGAAACGGTTCATATGTATATGTATGAAAAAGAGAAAATGTGTTTTCTCTTACCTTTCCTCAAGTTAATTAAAAAATATTGCTCAATATTGAAACGAAATGAAACAATATTATTTTTTATGAAAGGTGCCGCAACCGCAAACACTCGAGCACCACACGCCGGAAGTAGCAAAAACATTCTCCCCACTTGAAAAATCCTCATTTCCCCATCGAGGTGCCGCTCTCGACCAATACATAATCCACTCAGATAATTTGCCGAGCACACCGCACCCCTATCTGAATCGAGCGGACCAAGAGAGGGGCAGAGACGGACTGGAGGGTCGGAGGTAAGCGGGGGCGGCGTTATGCGCGCTTGCACTTAGCTTAAGTACCGACGCGCGTCTGCGCCGTCAAGCACACCTCTGGGACGAGGTGGCTCGCCGCGGTCGCTTCGAAAATGAAGCGTAAGTCTGAAGAGAATCAACACTGCAGTTGAGTATCATCGCGTCTATCCAGTGGCGGATCTAAAAGTAAGTAAAAAAGCATTTATTTCACAGTCAGGAGTATAGTGACACATCGTACGTAATACATCAAGCTACAAGAATAGGTTAGTACCCCCGGCCCCCCTGATCCTTTCCAAGCTAGTTTCCAAGGCAGCGTCGACCCTATATCGGAACACCTGGACCTCCTGGGCACCACTATTTCCAAAGACGTGGGTTTACGGCAACTAATCGAGTCTAAGGCCAAAACTGCATCCAGAAAATTGGGAATACTTTTCCGCAATCGGCGGTTCTTCTCACCGGCACAACTATTCCTGTTGTATAAAACACAGATTAGGCCGGTGATGGAGTACTGCAGTCACATCTGGGAGGGTAGTCCCCATTATCTGCTTGCGTCCTTGGACTCGATACAGCGCCGAGCCATTCGTCTTGTTGGTGACCCGAAACTTACAGATGTGGAGTCTCTGAGTCACAGACGATTTGTGGGTTCGCTTAGTCTGTTTTACAGATACTATCACGGACGCTGCTCTGTGGAACTAGCATCCCTTATTCCCTGCCACTTGTCCTATCTCCGCATGACTCGTCGCAGAGAGACTCAGCACCCTTTTGCTGTTGACATTAGGCTTTTGAGAACCCATCGGTTCTCTAAATCGTTTCTTTG
Source organism: Nematopogon swammerdamellus (assembly GCA_946902875.1). Taxonomy (NCBI): domain Eukaryota; kingdom Metazoa; phylum Arthropoda; class Insecta; order Lepidoptera; family Adelidae; genus Nematopogon; species Nematopogon swammerdamellus. The sequence continues at coordinate 21,348,500 of OX336345.1, forward strand.
TCGCACCGTAGAGTGTGGAACTGTCTTCCGGCGAGTGTATTTCCTGAATTCTTTAACCTGGGTGTCTTCAAGCGTCGTATTAACGGGCTAGACAGCCTAGCAACAGTCCGAAAATCTGCTGCCATGGCACCTGAGCGTGGTTTCGCGAGGAGAGGGGATTTTGGCTCTGTCGACTGCACCATTGGTCTCTCGGCACGGGCCACCCATGCTGGTTTACATAAAAAAATATCTACATTACATCTTAACTTTTTTGTTAAGCACACCTGGGCGCGGTTAGTACTTGGATGGGTGGCCACTGGCCGCTCGAGCGTTGGAAGCTGAACGCGATTCGGATTCCACGTAAGACAGTGTAGGTCACTTCCCTTCTTACCTTACTAGTTGGTAGGGTTTATCCCGCCCGGGTTGGTACCACCGTACTGAATGAAACGTCGGTCGAGCCGAGATGAAATGAAGGTTAGCACTTACATGGCACCTCGATCGGTCGATCAATTATCAATTAATACAAATTACAGGCAAGCTTAATGCCGCGAGGCATTCTATTACCACAACACACCACACCACACCACACCACACCACACCACACCACACCACACCACACCACACCACACCACACCACACCACACCACACCACACCACACCACACCACACCACACCACACCACACCACACCACACCACTCCACACCACACCACACCACACCACACCACACCACACCACACCACACCACACCACACCACACCACACCACACCACACCACACCACACCACACCACACCACACCACACCACACCACACCACACCACACCACACCACACACCACTCCTAGGCGCTAGTTAATATACAAACTTATAATTTTTTAGAACGAAGCTTATATTTTATGTCGGACTTATTTTGTTACCTATGTTATGTTACCTATAGTTAAGGCCCGCAAGCTTTATTATATTGTGTAGAATTACTGTGTCTCCGACGCTACGGCCGTAGTGGCTATTTTCGGAGGCAAAAAATGTAGACGGCCGACTTTTTCCGAAATAAATACATTTTTACTTTACATTTTTACTTTTTACTTTTACTTTACCTATTTCACCCGGTATTACTGGCTGACATCACGGATGTTGCCTGTGACTAAAAAAAAATCTTGAAATATGGCGCTACCTTTTTTTCTTTCTCGCTTTTCGATTATATACGAAGAAAGTTCGATTTCCATAATCCGTGACCTAGATAAAGATAATCTAGTCTATCTTCACACTACGCCGGAGAGGGGGCTCGTTTGAGGCACTCGCGCACGCTCGCACGGCCTGCGTGCGAGCCTCGTCTAGATTAGAGGGGCTAATCCAGCAACTAAGCGAGCAAGCAACCTAAGCCTTGAGGTGTGCGGAATGGAGTAGCGAGCGCTCTAAGCCGGCCCTGGCTGCTTGCTTGGCCAATTACAGCATGTTGCTATACTCTTGTGTGTTAATAATATCTATTCGCTTCCCTTATAGATACAACGTCTGTCTGTATGTATGGTTTTTTATTGGAACAGACAAGGTTGGCTACAATGTCAGCACATAAACACCTTGTTGAAACCTCGGTTGAAACTAAACTAACTAAACTGACTAAAACTATACAAATATTTTTATCTAATTTAAAAGTTAAATTACAAATTAAAAAAACCCGGCCCTTAAAAAGTAAAAAATTATTTCCGTTTACTTATAAGAGTTGGGGGACCATTATAAAAATGCGCGCAGATCTGAGTTTTTATACTTTATTTACTTAGTGGTCCCTCGACTTTTTTAATTAAGTAAACGGAAAATAATTCAGAGTTTAAAGGGTCGGGGGTCCACTTTTTAAGTTAGGACCACCAGACTACCTTCCAGATGGTACTACCGTACTGGATGTAAGATGGCCGCACAGCAGCCTCGGTTGTGTTCTACTCTGGTCCAGTATAGCCAGCAATCCAGGGATGTCTCCGGTATTGCACCTACCTTCTCGGAGATGATATTGGCTGGTCGGAGCATTCGCTTTGGCCCCTCCGACTCAGCCACCCATACCGGATTATATAAAAAAAATAAAATAAAAAAAGGCGGGTTCGGCCCGCTTACGATTTCTAATCGTTTCTATGTTCTGTGAATAACACCGAACCATTTTTCACGCTGTCATCCGGGATCTGTTCTTCGTGTAACTGGGCCGCTAGTGGTTTACGTACGCTGATCCGTTTTTTATTTTTCATGAAAAGAAAATACGACCCGTCGCGTCGTCGCGCCGCCCGACAACCGGACGACCAGACAGCTGACAAACAATGCTAATGGGTACAAAAAGTGCGAACACGAAAATTGTATTATTGTTGAGGATGATACCTGTCTAATTTTCATTAAAACTTCTATTATATGTGTAGGTATACAATCAGCAATCCTATTTCGACCAAATGGACGAAAATCGTGAACCTAAAATCGAAAATCATCAGTTATCGCTCGTTTAAACCAATGTCACTTTCATCATTGCTCATTTTTAGGTTTCCGTATCCCGTACGGAAGCCTATTACTAAGCCTCCGCTGTCTGTCTGCCCGTCCGTCCGTCCGTCCGTCCGTCCGTCTGTCTGTCCGAGGGGCGTATCTCTTGAACCGTAATAGGTAGCCGTTCGCAGAATATGTGTTACATGGCGGATATATAACAACAAATAATAAAAAAAAGAAACTGTTAAAAATTAAGGGGGGCTCCCATACAACAAACGTGCGAAAAATCTATTAGTCACGCTACTGAATAATAGATGGCGCCACAGGCTTTTATACATTGCATTGTTGAAAGACAAAAGATAGACGGATATTATTGATAGCGGATAGATACGGAAACCTCCGTGCGCGAGTAAAACTCGCACTTGACAGATTTTATTAACCTCCGACGCAAAAAGAGGGGTGTTATAAGTTTAACGTGTGTGTTTGTGTGTGCATGTATGTACACACATGCACACATAAACCTATGTGTGTATGGGTGTGTCTGTTTGTGGCATCGTAGCTCCCAAACGGATGGACCGATTTTTATGCGGTTTTTTTTATTGGAAAGCTGGTTTAATCGGGATCGGGTTCTCAGCTGTTTGTAATCAAGTAATTAAGTGATCACAGTGGACCGATTCGCATGCGGTTTTAAAAAAGCTTCAAATAAAAGTTAAATTACGAATTAAAAAAAACCCCGACCTTTAAAAAGTCAAAAATAATTTCCGTTTACTTACTTAAAGGAGTCGGGGGTCCGCTAAGTAAATAAAATATAAAAACTGAGAGCTGGAATTTACTTAGCGGTCCCCCGACTCTTTTAAATAAGTAAACAAAAATATTTTTTGAAATTTTAAGGGTCAGGGGTTTCTTAAATTTTTAATTTAAATTTTTACAACCAATTTTTACATATAATATACATGCCCGTTGCCTTACACAGATAAATTGTAACTCAGACTCAACCGGAAGTTATAATAATCGGTCTGAGAGAAAGTAAGCGCCAAGACCATTGAATAGGTAAGTCGGACATTCCCCGCGCCAGCGTAACACCATATTTGTAAAAAAACGTACAAATAATATTCGCTACCAGCCAAGCAGAGCGCGATACCACCCGATACCACTCAATCAGAGCGCGCGCTGTCCCCTCCGCTACAACGGAGCTCGGCGACGCTGGTTCTCATATAAGCATTTGACCGTACCGTGTATCGTGTACGCGTTTTGTACCGTGTGGGGCCGGTACTTTAAAAGAATAGCCCCACTGCATCTCTCCCCGTGTATGTCGTAAAAGGCGACTAAGGGATATGACTCCCTTCTTATATATATTACTAGGTAGTCGGGTTTAATCCGCCCGGGTTGGTACCACCGCGCTGAATGAAAGGTCGTTCGAAACGGCTATGTAAATAGTTCGTGTTTTCCGTCCAGTTCAGTGTAGCCGGCACGACCGAAGAGGAGCACTGACGTGGCATCAAGTTCACCCGGTGTTATGGGCTGACATCATGGATGTTGTAGGTGATGTAGCCAACCGTGTCAGTTTCCATAAAAAAAAAAATTCGACAGTCCGACGTCCAAACCTATTCAACGTTCTTGGTAAGCGCTTTAGGTGGGCTAGTATCGTGCGGGGCGGCGCGCGGAGGCGGGGCGGGGCGGCGGTGGTTTCGCCCCGCAGGAGCCTTTGTCAATTTGCACGTCGCCGGGAGTATTTCATTTTTCAGCGGCGGCGGCGGGAACCTGTCCGCGTCACGTCACGACCGAAATAAAATCACCGCCGACGCGCGAGTTTCAATGGAAAATCCGCGACAGACGGGCGGCGTCAGCGGAAAGTTTGCTGCCGTGGAATTTTTCCGGTGCATTTTGCACGTGTTTACAATTTTCAAACGCGGCTGCACTGAATGAAAGGTCGTTCACAGCGGCTAAAGTTCGTGTTTTCTCTCCAGCTTAGTGTATAGCTGGCACGATCGAAGGGAATCCACTTTCAATGACAAACCTATATATTTGCATTAAAAACGTTTAATAATCACGCCCCGGTCTGCAGTTCTGAAAAAAATTTACGAAGTTCGAGGTTCGAATTCGGTCGGCGTGTACCAATGAGTTTTTTCTGACAAAAAAAATTACGTGCATACCTACACCTGCTGCTCCAACGTTCGGACCCGGTGCAAAACTGTAGTTCCCTTCCCTTGCCCCTTACTAGGTGGTAGGCTCAAATTGTAGCCGACTGGGTTGATACCACCGTACTGGATGTAAGATGGCAGCATAGCAGCCTCGGTTGCGTTCTCCTCTAGTCCATTATAGCCAGCAATCCAGGGAGGGTCCGGTATGGAATGACTAGATCCCACTATAAAAGTCTTTGCTCATAACTCGCGAATTACTAATTTGGGGTTCGAAGCAACAGCTCAATCGCCAACGAGACAAGTTTACTCAGCTTCAGGGCCATTATGATCAATCTGCCGATATAGTAGCTGCATGCAACACTGAAATACAAATGACCTTTCTATCTCAGTGACATGCAATATGTTAGAGCCCATTAAAACTCTTTGCTCATAACTCATAACTCGCGAATTACTAATTTGGGGTTCGAAGCAACAGCTCAATCGCCAACGCGAAAAGATTACTCAGCTTCAGGGCCATTATGATCAATCTGCCGATATAGTAGCTGCATGCAACACTGAAATACAAATGACCTTTCTATCTCAGTGACATGCAATATGTTAGAGCCCATTAAAACTCTTTGCTCATAAATCGCGAATTACTAATTGGGGTTCGAAGCAACAGCTCAATCGCCAACGAGACAAGTTTACTCAGCTTCAGGGTCATTATGATCAATCTGCCGATATAGTAGCTGCATGCAACACTGAAATACAAATGACCTTTCTATCTCAGTGACATGCAATATGTTAGAGCCCATTAAAACTCTTTGCTCATAACTCGCGAATTACTAATTGGGGTTCGAAGCAACAGCTCAATCGCCAACGAGACAAGTTTACTCAGCTTCAGGGTCATTATGATCAATCTGCCGATATAGTAGCTGCATGCACCACTGAAATACAAATGACCTTTCTATCTCAGTGACATGCAATATGTTAGAGCCCATTAAAACTCTTTGCTCATAAATCGCGAATTACTAATTGGGGTTCGAAGCAACAGCTCAATCGCCAACGAGACAAGTTTACTCAGCTTCAGGGCCATTATGATCAATCTGCCGATATAGTAGCTGCATGCAACACTGAAATACAAATGACCTTTCTATCTCAGTGACATGCAATATGTTAGAGCCCATTAAAACTCTTTGCTCATAACTCGCGAATTACTAATTGGGGTTCGAAGCAACAGCTCAATCGCCAACGAGACAAGTTTACTCAGCTTCAGGGCCATTATGATCAATCTGCCGATATAGTAGCTGCATGCACCACTGAAATACAAATGACCTTTCTATCTCAGTGACATGCAATATGTTAGAGCCCATTAAAACTCTTTGCTCATAAATCGCGAATTACTAATTGGGGTTCGAAGCAACAGCTCAATCGCCAACGAGACAAGTTTACTTAGCTTCAGGGTCATTATGATCAATCTGCCGATATAGTAGCTGCATGCAACACTGAAATACAAATGACCTTTCTATCTCAGTGACATGCAATATGTTAGAGCCCATTAAAACTCTTTGCTCATAACTCGCGAATTACTAATTGGGGTTGGAAGCAACAGCTCAATCGCCAACGAGACAAGTTTACTCAGCTTCAGGGCCATTATGATCAATCTGCCGATATAGTAGCTGCATGCAACACTGAAATACAAATGACCTTTCTATCTCAGTGACATGCAATATGTTAGAGCTCATTAAAACTCTTTGCTCATAACTCGCGAATTACTAATTGGGGTTTGAAGCAACAGCTCAATCGCCAACGAGACAAGTTTACTCAGCTCCGGAGCCATTATTATCAATCTGCCGACAACGAAAGTGTCATCCGACAGGCCGTTACAAGGAGAACTGCCGGAAAATGCTCCACTTCGTGCTTTTAACTACGGGGGCGCGACGTCGGATAGGATTTTTTTTGCGCAGCGGGAACAAAAGCAACATTGTTGGGGGTGAGATAAGAGACTTATCCTCGCATTTTTATGATCACGAACACCCGAGGAAATAATTTGAATTTATGCCCAACTATTAAGGCGGCGGCAGTTTTAAGACGCGGGAGGGGAGGGCGCCCCAACCCCACGGCTGCGGCGACGTCTTATTCAGACAAGCCAACAATATTTATTTTTCGAGAATGCTGAAAGGGGAGAAGCACCCGGCGCGTGTGGAGGTAAAAACTCACGCTGCGGGAATTTTTTGAAAATGTTCTATTAGTGCAATGAAATGGAAGGTTCCATTCGCGCGGGTGAGTTAAAAACTTCATACGCGACCAACCGCGTTTATGTTGTTTTCGCCATACGCGACCAAACGCGCTTATGTTGTTTTCTCCATACGCGACCAACCGCGTTTATGTTGTTTTCTCCATACGCGACCAACCGCGTTTATGTTGTTTACTCCATACGCGACCAACCGCGTTTATGTTGTTTACTCCATACGCGACCAACCGCGTTTATGTTGTTTTCTCCATACGCGACCAACCGCGTTTATGTTGTTTACTCCATACGCGAACAACCGCGTTTATGTTGTTTACTCCATACGCGACCAACCGCCTTTATGTTGTTTACTCCATACGCGACCAACCGCGTTTATGTTGTTTACTCCATACGCGACCAACCGCGTTTATGTTGTTTACTCCATACGCGACCAACCGCGTTTATGTTGTTTTCTCCATACGCGACCAACCGCGTTTATGTTGTTTACTCCATACGTGAACAACCGCGTTTATGTTGTTTACTCCATACGCGACCAACCGCGTTTATGTTGTTTACTCCATACGCGACCAACCGTGTTTATGTTGTTTACTCCATACGCGACCAACCGCGTTTATGTTGTTTACTCCATACGCGACCAACCGCGTTTATGTTGTTTTCTCCATACGCGACCAACCGCGTTTATGTTGTTTTCTCCATACGCGACCAACCGCGTTTATGTTGTTTGCTCCATACGCGACCAACCGCGTTTATGTTGTTTTCTCCATACGCGACCAACCGCGTTTATGTTGTTTACTCCATACGCGAACAACCGCGTTTATGTTGTTTACTCCATACGCGACCAACCGCGTTTATGTTGTTTACTCCATACGCGACCAACCGCGTTTATGTTGTTTACTCCATACGCGACCAACCGCGTTTATGTTGTTTACTCCATACGCGACCAACCGCGTTTATGTTGTTTTCTCCATACGCGACCAACCGCGTTTATGTTGTTTACTCCATACGCGAACAACCGCGTTTATGTTGTTTACTCCATACGCGACCAACCGCGTTTATGTTGTTTACTCCATACGCGACCAACCGCGTTTATGTTGTTTACTCCATACGCGACCAACCGCGTTTATGTTGTTTACTCCATACGCGACCAACCGCGTTTATGTTGTTTACTCCATACGCGACCAACCGCGTTTATGTTGTTTACTCCATACGCGACCAACCGCGTTTATGTTGTTTACTCCATACGCGACCAACCGCGTTTATGTTGTTTTCTCCATACGCGACCAACCGCGTTTATGTTGTTTACTCCATACGCGACCAACCGCGTTTATGTTGTTTACTCCATACGCGACCAACCGCGTTTATGTTGTTTACTCCATACGCGACCAACCGCGTTTATGTTGTTTACTCCATACGCGACCAACCGCGTTTATGTTGTTTACTCCATACGCGACCAACCGCGTTTATGTTGTTTTCTCCATACGCGACCAACCGCGTTTATGTTGTTTACTCCATACGCGACCAACCGCGTTTATGTTGTTTACTCCATACGCGACCAACCGCGTTTATGTTGTTTACTCCATACGCGACCAACCGCGTTTATGTTGTTTACTCCATACGCGACCAACCGCGTTTATGCAATACATGCAGTACTCTAAAAATACTCTTGTTATCTGTACGATTTACCAGCAATACAAAAACTATCTTCTGCAGTACCTGTACTCCTGTACTCCTGTACATGAAACACTCTGAAGTACAATAATCCTTCAAAATCCGTTGCAATACATGCAGTACTCTAAAAATACTCTTGTTATCCATACGAATTACCTGTAGACAAAAACTATCTTCTGCAGTACCTGTACTCCTGTACTCCTGTACATGAAACACTGAAGTACAATAATCCTTCAAAATCCGTTGCAATACATGCAGTACACTAAAAATACTCTTGTTATCTATACGAATTACCTGTAGTACAAAAACTATCTTCTGCAGTACCTGTACTCCTGTACTCCTGTACATGAAACACTCGGAAGTACAATAATCCTTCAAAATCCGTTGCAATACATGCAGTACTCTAAAAATACTCTAGTTATCTATATGAATTACCTGTAGTACAAAAAACCTGCCTTCTGCAGTACCTGTCAGCCTCGATAGCTCAGTGGTGCAGACAGTCGACTGTTGCTATTGATTGTTAAGCAACGCTGGGCCGGTCAGTACTTGGATGGGTGACCGCTCGACTGTTGGAGGCTGACCGTGGTGCGGATTCAACGTAAAACTGTAGGTCCCTTCCCTTCTTACCTTACTAGGTGGTAGGGTTTATCCCGCCCGGGTTGGTACCACCGCACTGAATGACACGTCGGTCGAAACGGCTATGTAAATAGTTCGTGTTTTGCGTCCAGTTTAGTGTAGCCAACATGAAATGAAGGGAAGCACTGACATGGCACCTAGTTCACCCGCGTGTTATTGGCTGACATCACGGATGTTGTGTAGGTGATGTAGCCAACAATGTCAGTTTCCATTAAAAAAAAATTAAATGGAAGAGGAGATGAAACCATTTGTTAACACATAAAATCATACAGTACAATAAACCAGTCTCCTGCACTAAGACTATTGCGTTCGAAGTCGGGTAAAAACTTAACGCAGCAGCCGCGACCGCCCGCCCCGAGAGGTGAAGCAAGACCCGCCCGCCCTGAGTCGCGTCTTTTGTCGTTCCCCCCCCCCCCCCCTCCGCGCCGCCCCTCGATGACGTCACGGAAGCGGAAACTGACGCGCGGGAAATATTTTTTCCCTTCTATTTCGCATCCGCTTCCTGTCGAATGTGATAAAGACGAAAAGAGGATAAAGCGAAAATTGATATACTTACTATCTACCGCACTCTGTGCGTTCGCGCGCATATGCCTCCTGAGAATAGAGAAAGGCTTGCGCGACTTGTGGAAGGCTGGTGAGGAATTCTGTTAAATAATCCCGTTCGTGTGGGGCCGGTACTTAAGAAGAATAGCCCCACTGCAAGCATCTCTCCCCATGCATGCATGTCGTAAAAGGCGACTAAGATGCCGTTCTAAAGGGCGACAGTATTGCCACCTCTTCCCTTGGCACGGTACTTCCACGAGTCATGCAGCAGGTGGGTCTTCGTGCCTTAGTTGCTGCTTGGTCGATTGAATCTTGTTCGAATACTTTGCGAAACGTGGTGGTCGGTGTTGTGCTGTAATTTTTAACAGGGTTCTTGCAGCACAACACCGATTAATCGGCTTACCCCGATTGTCGGGATGCAGCGTGTGTGATATGTATGTATGTATGTAGTCGCGTTCGTCAAATTGACTTACATATTAATAGATTTCACTTCAAATACGCTCGATCGGTTCCTACTGACATAAGCCAAACGGTGGATCTCGAGTTGACGACACGGTCTGTCAGTCGCACGCTCGCACGCTCGGGGAGCGCAGGCGCGTCCCTTGCGACACTGTAAAAATCATACCGTGAAGAGAAACAAGGATGACTGCGCCACATATCACAAATAAGTGCACGTATGTCACGTAATTTCCAATTGTATTTTACAAATCACCGAAAGGGCCGACGACCGTTCGTCGAACGTTCTTTGGTTATACTCTATACTATATACTCTATACTAATTTGCATCAATCAGCTGTTTAACGCAATTCCGCCGTCCACTTTCCACCTCCGCACCACACGTACCGGTCAGGGATTGCATCCCTATATGCTGGACTTACCGCGGATGCGTACCAATCTATTCTGCAGATCTTTCCTCTACAGAACCGGTAAACTCTGGAACGCTCTCCCTGCTCATATATTCCCCCCCAAGTACAGTCTCGGATCCTTCAAGAGGGGCGTGAATGGGCACCTGTCAGGCCGGCATGGCATTCGCAACCCCCGCATACGGCCGAATGTCCATGGGCGTCGTTAGACATCTTATGGGTGGCTCGGCGCCATATGTCGCGCTTTCAATAAAAAAAAAATCTGCGACTCAAATGCGGTTTTAGGGTAATCAGATCATTTATTTCGTCAGGCTCTTTTGCTAGGTGGTGATTCCACATTTATAGAACAGAGGCGAACAGAGTGCGAAGCGACTTCTACACCATCTCTCCCCCCCCCCCCCCCCCCCCCACCGAATATATTTTAAGTCTAAGTCTGAGTTGGCGTCGCATCGCTCCGTACAGAATCAAATAAACTTGACCGGGTTTAGGAAAAACACTCAACAATTTTTTTCCCGTTCGCGGATATGGTTCGTTTGTAGTCCCCGCAGATGGGAGGCGGCGCCGCCACCGCGCGGGTAATGCGAGGTTAAGATGACAGGCGGCGATGGTGCATGAAGCAATCTGTTTGATGTGCTCTTACCTACTCCCTTCCGTTGCCCGCGTGCTTCCAACCCTGCTGCCGGCAACGCGCGGGTCCCTTAGGTAGGGCACCAAAGAGGTACCTATTATGTACTAGCGTACTAGAGAACTCACTCGGCCAACTAGCATGTTCCAACTAGTTGCGGTTCACGTTCTTCAAGCCTTTTAGTCGAGCGCGAGAGGCTGCAGCGCGCAGTCGTCGTCTGCCTCCTGCTGCGCCTCGCCTACTTTATACGAATAAATTTACACATCTTCGTCCGTGCGCTCACGCTAATGTTAATGATATGTAGCTACTAGCTAGTCGAAGGTGCGAATCTGGAGATAAAGAGACATTGACGACGCACGAGTGCGATCGTTCTCCCTGCCCCTCTGGCTTACTTCTTACCCCCTGCCTCTCTCCCGCACGCTTCCCGCCCCGCGTGCGCTCCCCTTTTCCGCTCGGCTCTGCGCTCCGCCTTCCTGCTACCTTACCCCATACCTCAGCCGCTGGGACACCGCAACTCTGTATATTTCTTCGGAGCGATAACTCTAGTACGCTTGTACATAACACCTCTTTGTAGGGCACTGGTTTGTTTTATCACTTTTAAAAGCTTGAATAAAATAAAATAAATTATTGGTTGATCTCTTTGCGTCTATTTACGAAAATTAAATTTTTTGCCCCCCCCGTTTTTTATGGAGACTGACACGTTTGGCTACATCGCCATACTTAATTTTTATTTATTTATTTATTCTGGAAATACAAACAGCTACATACATACATGTAGTGTTATAAAGAGAGTAAATAATTTAAGCTAAATTAGGTATGTAACCAGCGAAGATATCTAAAAAAAATATACACGAATAAGTATAAAATTGACAATATTTGTGAAGCAATACCTACGTTAGTGACGCACAAGCATTGGTCAAGATACCAAAGAAGAGAAAAAAAAGAAATTAGAGATATAAAAGCACTTAAACAAATAATTCACACACCACTCAATGATACCTGCTCAATGCATCACCCCGCTACGAGAGCAGACACTTCACACCATGGTATTGTTCCCTGTGATTGTTCTATAATAAGTAATAACACGCAAAGCATTATACACGCACAATTTATATTCGCCTATGTATGTAAGGTCTTTCATTAGTAGGTAATAGCACAGATTACTTAATAGTTACTTCGTAACAGATAAATCACTGCATAGAAAATGTTCCTACCTTCGGGCTTTAATAGCCTGCTGCTTCACGTAGCCAATGGCTGCGTGCGAAAATGTACCTTAACGATCGAGTGTAAAGTGGTTATTGCTTTGAAGCTGCGCGCAGTTGCGTGGGCGAGCGTCTATGTATACTTCGCGCGGCTGACGAATTCCACTGAAATAGACCGCCGGCGGTCCGTCGGGCGGTAGGTAGTTAGCGCGCGCAAGTATATAGAGTGCGTGAGGCCTGGTAATACACGAGTCAGTGGTAATAGTACGCTAAGGGGAGTATGTGTATCAGATACTGATCACGTTCCCCATACCTATTTTTTTCCGATATCAAATACCTACCCATGCTATGAAATAATTGTTCAATAAACTATTATGTATTTTAGTAGGATGGGTAGGTATTTGATATCCGAAAAAAATAGGTATGGGGAACGTGATCAGTATCTGATACACATACTCCCCTTAGCGGTACTATTATTATTATTATTTTTTTTTTTATAGAAACTGACACGGTTGGCTACATCACCTACAACGTCCGTGATGTCAGCCCATAGCACCGGGTGAACTAGGTGCCATGTCAGTGCTTCCTCCTTTTTGATCGTGCCGGCTACACTGAACTGGTCGGAAAACACAAACTATTTACATAACCGTTTCGACCGACGTTTCATTCAGTGCGGTGGTACCAACCCGGGCGGGTTGAACCCTAGCCCTACCACCAAGTAAGATTAGGAGGGAAGGGACCTACAGTTTTACCGGTCAGCCTCCAACGGTCAGCGGTCACCCATCCAAGTACTGACGGCACCCAGCGTTGCTTAACATTCAATAGCGACAGTTGACTGTCTGCACCACTGAGCAACCGAGGCTGACATTACCTACTAATGAAAGACCTTATATGAATACAGCTGCTTATTATTGGCAAAGCAGAACAGAACAGATGTCTATCCGTGATGTCATTTTCTGTTGACTTGAATATTTATGATCTGTGATATTTTGCATTTATTCACATTTTTGTAACATCACGCTATCTCATATAGAGGCTGAATGGTATGGTCTAACTAAAGTATTCGAAGTTTGGCCTTGAGAAACACTTTGAAAACAATCCTTACTGAATCATCTGAATGGCGATACGCTCTGCTGGGACAATGGGAAAACTGGTCGAATTTGATGGTTGGATGTGTTGTGGATGAGTTCTAGCGCCTATATGTGATTATAATTGCCTGATTATAATGTGAGGTATCGCGTGGGGCCGGTACTTTAAAAGAATTGCCCCACTGCATCTCTCTCCGTGTATAGGCGACTAAGGGACATTACTCCCTTCTTATATTACTAGGTGGTAGGGCTTAACCCGCCCGGGTTGGTACCACCGCACTGACTGAAAGGTCGGTCGAAACGGCTATGTAAATAGTTTGCGTTTTCCGTCCAGTTCAGTGCAACTGGCACGACCGAAGGGAAGCACTGACGTGGCACCAAGTTCACCCGGTGTTATGGGCTGACTTTACGGATGTTGTAGATGATGTAGCCAACCGTGTCAGTTTCCATAAAAATAAAAAAAGGTATGGTGAAAATTTTAAATGATCTTCCGATGAGTGTGTTTATGGCACCGAGCACAGATGGACATCTGTGCTCGGTGGTGTGTGCTCTCGCGCACACCACCGAGACACACCACATACACCGCACACACCACATCGCTCATCGCGCAACCTATCCTAATCTAATGCTCTGCGGGTCTCCAAAAGGTATTACGATAAATTAGACAACAACTCTTTTATCCGCCTTACATCTGCTGGTACGGCTGCGGGGGGGCGCGGAGGCGTAAAAAAAAAATTGATCACCACATTCTCGTCACAACAGTCTCCTCCGGACATGATTTTGCAGCGTTTTCGGTATATTTTTAAATCAACTTTCAACTAAATAAACCTAGGTAATTGTAATTTTTTTTCAGAATTTTCAAACAACCGTTAATAGAAAAAAGTTGGACGACAAAACTGCTGTTTTTTATAAACATTTAAACGAATGATTATTATTAGATTATATTTTTTTATTGAAACTGACACAGTTGGCTACATCACCTACAACGTCCGTGATGTCAGCCCATAACACCGGGTGAACTAGGTGCCATGTCAGTGCTTCACCCCTTTGATCGTGCCGGCTACACTGAACTGGTCGGAAAACACAAACTATTTACATAGCCGTTTCGACCGATGTTTCATTCAGTGTTATAGTATGTTTCAGTTCATGTTATATATTTTTGAAATTGACCCTAATAATAATAATAATAATAATGACACTATATTTGATTTATTAAAAAAAAATTGAGTTCACTTTTTGGGGTGCCCTGTAATTTCGTTTTTAAGACCTTTTAGAACTTTACCACCTTTAAAACTAAGACGCATTTATCTATGGCTGCGGGTATATTATGGCAAAAGTGTCATCGAAATCGATTCACTAGATTCGGAGATATCTTCACGTGACCGACAGACAGACGGACAGACACCAGAGGGTCTCTCTTTCGCACTTTGCGAAGGGACCCTAAAAGACAAAATTAAATCATAAGGCAAATTCATTAGGTAAACTATGAATGCCATGTTGTTCATAATATGTCAAACTCGATTCCAAGTTAAGATTTAAGTACTTAAGTACCTACATATAACAAGGCACAAGAGTACAACAAGGCACAAGAGTACCCTGTTTACTGGCCTAACTCGTAAAGAGCTAACATCAAAAGTCACTTCGCCATTTTGTGCAGCGCGCGTTTAAGTTTAATTTTAATATTCCACTCCAAAGAACTCCGAACGAAATTAGAAAATTACTTAACACTTTCACGCGTATTTGCTCTCGGCGTGATCCCTTTGATATTAATCTAATTAGAACTCCTAATTGGTACGTCAGATTTCAGAGAAACCGAGCGCGGGTAAACGGCGGCGGGAGGAACGGGATTCGTACGAAAAATCGACGAGGGTAAAGTCAATCACACGCACTGCGAGTGGAGTGAGTCATATTCGTGGTCTAATGCCAAGTTTGCTGTTCCTTTGCTCACATTACTCGATAGTTTATTTGATTTTTTTTTAATATGTCTTTAATTTGCTAAAGTTATTTTAGTGTCACCACAAACGTACAATGTTAATGTCTGTCTGTATGTATGTTTTTTTCTTATGGAAACTGACAGGGTTGGCTACATCACCTCCTACTTCATAACACCTTGGTAAACTAGGTGCCCTGTCAGTGCTTCCCTTCAGCCGTGCCGGCTACATTGAATCGGCCGGAAAACACTTATTATTTACATAGCCGTTTCAACCGCCCTTTCTTCCCCACCAATCCGACCGGATTAAACTCTACCACTAGTTGACGCTTATACTCTGACTGACATATGCATAAGTATTATTTGTTAATGAATGCAGCATCGTAGGTGCCTACTCGTGTAGGTGTAACGTTGACACATGTCACACTTTCCATAACTTTTGTAGCTTCACAGAATGTCAACTGTCGACCAATGGCTGCCAGAATTCGCTACCTCCGTAGCGTCGTCGCCGCCAAGTAAATAAAGCTAATATTTTAAAGGTGAAGCTAAGTCTTGTACACGCACGAAGAGTTTAATGCGTTACTCAAATAAATAGGCTTCGACTCGAACACATACGCGCACACAGCGACGAAACTTGGTGGAGACCTGCGACGACGAGAAAATATAAATACTACTGTGACATCCTAAAACGTACATAAATTATTTAGGATTATACTAACAAGTACAGGTTCTTAAAACCAGAGATAGTGACTCTAGTGGGATAGTGATTATAACTTGTACCGTACGTGGGGTGAGTACTTAAAAAAAAAATAGCCCCAGTGCATCTCTCTCCGTGTATGTAGTAAAAGGCGAGTAAGCGATAAGGACAAGGTGCCGTGCTAAAGTGCGACAGGTTAGCCGTCACTCATCTTGGCACGGTCGGTCCTTCCACTGAGTCATGCAGCAGGTGGATAGTCGTGCCTTACTTGCTGCTTGATAGTTATCCTGTAATACATCGCTAAACGTGGTGGTCGGTGTTGTGCTGTAATTTACAATAGTACTACCAGCACAACACCGATTACTCAGATCTATTTGTCGGGATACAGCGTGCGGTATGTTTGTATGTATTATAAATTGAGTTTCACCTGATTTTTAGAATAAGTACTTATATTAATTAAAATATACGAAAATGAAAATTATATAATGAAAATTAATAATAATTTAGCCACAAATCAAATTTTATTATTATAAAAGACTGAATTAAATAATGAAAAACCAAAATAGATAAAACTCAGCCGTGAAGGAGCGTGAATAAATTTGGGATGTAATACCTTCACAAATATACGTATTTATTTATATTATCTGAAAAATAAAACTAAGTATTATAATCAGCCATTTACATAGATGACGATGAAACTTTACCTTTTACACCATAAAAGAGACATTAAGTAAGCACTTTTGTTCAGAGTTGCGGCTTAAGCGAGCGCACACTCTGTTCACAATACATACTTATCAAAATTCGCATAAACGAAGATCCGAAGTTGGCTAATCCGAGTTGAACTGTAAGTTCAACAGCACCTGTCCCCGCCGCGCCGCTATCTGCCGCCCGCACCCGCGCCCGCTGCCGGCCGTACTCATTCTCAACTGTTGTGGGATCACTACTGTAGCGAAAATTGTGAAGGTCGACAGCATATTATGCGGTGTGGCTATTGTGGCTAATAGGTTGAACGGTAAGTTCAACAGCACTTGTCCCCGCCGCGCCGCTATCTGCCGCCCGCACCCGCGCCCGCTGCCGGCCGTACTCATTCTCAAGTGCTGTGGGATCACCACATTAGCGAAAATGGTGAAGGTCGACAGCATATGCGGTGTGGCTAATTTAGTTGAACTGTAAGTTCAACAGCACCTGTCCCCGCCGCGCCGCTATCTGCCGCCCGCACCCGCGCCCGCTGCCGGCCGTACTCATTCTCAACTGCTGTGGGATCACCACAGTAGCGAAAATGGTGAAGGTCGACAGCATATGGGGTGTGGCTAATTGATTTGAACTGTAAGTTCAACAGCACCTGTCCCCGCCGCGCCGCTATCTGCCGCCCGCACCCGCGTCCGCTGCCGGCCGTACTCATTCTCAACTGCCGTGGGATCACCACAGTAGCGAAAATGGTGAAGGTCGACAGCATATGCGGCGTGGCTAATTGAGTTGAACTGTAAGTTCAACAGCACTTGTCCCCGCCGTGCCGCTATCTGCCGCCCGCACTTGTGCCCGCTGCCGGCCGTACTCATTCTCAACTGCTGTGGGATCACCACTGTAGCGAAAATTGTGAAGGTCGACAGCATATGGGGTGTGGCTAATGAGTTGAACTGTAAGTTCAACAGCACCTGTCCCCGCCGCGCCGCTATCTGCGGTATTATTCTGAGCTTTGAGCTGATTATCGATGTCTAGCAAACGAAATAGCTCCTTGCGAAGTTAGCTATCTAAAGACCTGCGATCGCGTGGACCTACAGTCTCGTCGATTTCCATCTGTTACTCGACCTACAGTGGTGTCGGCCTACCAGTACTGCCAACCTTCAATTACATCGACTTACAATCGCGACAACTTTCAATAGTGTCAACGTTCAATTACATCGACCTAAAACCGAGTTGACCTACAATAGTGTCAACGTTCAATTACATCGTCAGCCTCGGTAGCTCAGTGGTGCGGTCGGTCGACTGTCGGTCGGAACATAAGCACACCTGGGCGCGGTCAGTGGATGAATGGTTGACCGCTTGACCATTGAAGGCTGACCGTGGTTCGGATTCCAGGTAAAACTGTAGGCCTCTTACCTTCTTACCTTACTAGGTGGAAGGGTCTAACCCGCCCGGATTGGTACCACCGCACTGAATGAAAGGTCATTTGAAACGGCTATTTAAATACTTCGTGTTGTAAGTCCAGTTCAGTCTAGCCGGCACGACCGAAGGGAAGCACTGACATGGCACCTAGTTAACCAAGGTGTTATGGGCTGACATCACGGATTTAGTAGGTGATGTAGCCATCCGTGTCAGTTTTCATAAAACAAAAACAATTGACCTACAATCGCGTCGATCTACAATGGCGTCGACTTTCAATCGAATCGACATACATATGCTTCGATCTTATGTGTGTCACGCACGTCTACGTGGCGGCGGCGTAATGCTTAATAACCCGGCCCAGTTAAACTAGGTTTACGCCGTCGATGCCGGGGAGCGACGGCTTACGTCGGCGTAGATAATTCCAGTGGATTCATTCCTGTTTAATTAGCGGTGCGGTTGCGTTTACTGAGCAAATCATTTACGCGTCTATTGTTCCGCGCGGGAGGATAACCCCTCCCCCCCCCCCCCCCTCCCCCTTCCCCTCCCCTCGACGACGTCTTTGATGAGAAAATTTCTAGAGAGGTCGGCCGAGCGTGTATAGCGGGTAGGGTTTCTCGTTGTGCCGATCAATTTGAGTTCGATATTTTGATAACAATATGTAAAGAAAACCAATTACGATTGTTTTAGGTTAGTTTTGGTTTTAATATTTTTAGATTTAATATTTTTATTGTTTAGTTTTCATTTAAGAAGTTTAGTATAGTTGATTGTATTTTAACCACCGACGCAAAAAGAGGGGTTTTATATACAGGGTGTTTCAGGATAGGTTTGAGAAACTTCAGGAATGTAAAGTACTCATTATTAGAAGAAACAAAACCTTATCACTCAATTCGAAATTCCGTATTTTTTGTTTCATAGAAAAATTTTAAATTGAAATAAAAACTTGATGGACAGTGAGTTTGGTAAGATTTGGCAAAAGTGCTGTTTAGGTCTAGGGAGTGCATTGACCTAGTCCAGTCCCCCTTTTCTTTTGATGCCATTAAAATTTAAGTGTTTGGAATTTACCTACATGCAGTTCAATTCTACTTGTGTATGTAAGTTAGTAATTTTATTTTTATTTAATAAAGGTGGACGTTAACCGTCCACCAAATCTCGATTAAACGATTTTCACCAAAAACTACTATAAAATGACCGATTCTCGGAAAATGTTTCAGAGCTTTTCGTCTTCAAATATGAACCCCTTTCGAACCCTGAAGTTACGAAACCCTAACCTGAAACACCCTGTATAAGTTTAACGTGTGTGTGCATGTGTGTACGGGTATGTCTTTCTGTGGCATCGTAGCTCCCAAACCGATAGACCGATTTGGATGCGGTTTTTTTTAAAGCTTGAAATAAAAGTTAAATTCAAATTAAAAAAATCCCCGACCCTTAAAAAGTCAAAAATTATTTGCGTTTACTTACTTAAAGGAGTCGGGGAACCGCTAAGTAAATAAAATATAAAAACTCAGAGCTGCGTGGGAATTTACTTAGCTGTCCCCCTACTCCTTTAAGAAAGTAAACGCAAATAATTTTTGACTTTTTAAGGGTCGGGGGATTTTTTAATTTTTAATTTAATTTCGACACCACGACAGTGAACGCAGTCAGCTTTTCATGTGATTTACTCGAAAACAGGAGGGGTTTTTTTGTTTTTTTTTTTTATGGAAACTGACACGATTGGCTACATCACCTACAACGTCCGTGATGTCAGCCCATAACACCGGGTGAACTAGGTGCCATGCCAGTGCTTCCCCCTTTGTTCGTGCCGGCTACACTGAACTGGTCGGGAAACACAAACTATTTACATAGCCGTTTCGACCGATGTTTCATTCAGTGCGGTGGCACCAACCCGGGCGGGTTAAACCCTACCACCAAGTAAGATTAGGAGGGAAGGGACCTACAGTTTTACGAGGAATCCGAACCTCGGTCAGCCTCCAACGGTCAGCGGGTGTTATAACTTATAAGTTTGACGCCTGCGTCTGTCTGTCTGCCTGTAGCGTCGTAGCTCCCAAACGGATGGAACTATTCGAACGCGATATTTTTTATTAGAAAACTGGTTTAACCGGGATGTTTCTTAGCGATGTTTGTAATCAAGTAAGTAATCAAAAAATACATCTCTTAAAGAGCTTACAATTTACAAATTTAATAAACCCACGTCACCTTAAAACGACAAAAATAATTTTCTTTTAGTTACGTAAAGGCGTTGAGGGGTAAAATATAAAATATATAAACTGTGGCTAGCCTGTTGCTCTTTAGCGCAGTATCTTGTCCTTATCCCTAAGTCGCCTCTTACGACAGGCACGGGGAGAGATGTAGTGGGGCTATCGGTACCTTGGCGCAGTCTTTCCACCTAGTCATGCAGCAGCTGGGTTCTTCGTGCCTTACTTGCTGCTTGCTGCGTGCTACTGTTTTGTCCGTATACTGTGCTAAACGTGGTGGTCGGTGTTGTGCTGTAATTTGTCAGAGTCCTTATAGCACAACACCGATTACTCTGCTTACCCTGATTGTCGGGATACAGCGTGTGTTATGTATGTATGTATGTATGTATAAACTCAGAGCTGCAAGGTTATTTACTTAGCGGTCTCCCGACGCCTTTAAGTAACTAAATGGAAATTATTTTTGACGTTTTAAGCTGTCGGTTTTTATATTTAAATTTATAATTGATTGTATTTTTACGGAAATACAATCAATGTGCCAAGGCTAATAACATACAAAAGAGTCTAAGTTCCTAGCTCCGCCCTACCACTACACAGACGCTGTTAAAGCAAGGACCGGTCTATGCGCCACTATGCGTGTATTTTTCAGTTTTTTTTGTTATATCTCGGCTTTAACTTTTAGGCACATAGACCCTATAGAATTTCAAACCTTCAATTTATCTTTTCACACATTGTTAAGCATAGCTCCAATCGCGCGACCGATTACAAAATATAAAAATAATCATTGATCGCCTAGCTAGAGCAACGACCACTCGGCCTACAGACCGCACGTCAACTCACCTCCAGGCTAAGTAATTTTATGCGCTAGTGCATATATTATTTGCTGTTTTACTTAAGAATTTGCACTATATTAATATGTATATTAGAATAAAAAAAAAAACACATATTTTTTATGATATTTCGACTTACTGTCGTCGTCGGATAAAAATGTTTTTATATATATGTAAGTTTAATATGTCAAATGATGAATAAGTCGAAATTTCATAAAAGATTTATTTATTTATTTATTTTATTTTAGACAGGCAGCCTAGGCTGATACGTCTAAATCCAGTTAAAATTTGTTGTTTTTCGTCATTATCTTAGATTTTTTTTGTTAAATTTTATTTTTTTTTCTTTCTTGAGCACTCTTTTTGAGATTATGTTTTATTTGTTAGATATTTATCTAGTCTATTTTTGAATTGGTTGGTAGTAAGTGCGCTTATTACTTCCTCTGGAAGTTGGTTCCAGTCGTCCACCACTCTGTTTGTTATAAATATATATAAGATATGTGTTTTTAAACGGTTTTATTTTTATTTTATTTAATATACATAGGTAATACATATAATAAAATTAACTAGAACCAAATATTAATATAAAAAAGTATTTAATTCACTATAATAACACCAAGTTTGACGATTGTATGTATTTCCATTTGTTAGGATATCTGTCGTATTAACAAATATTCTGTGAAAAATTCAACCGGGTACCTGTTACGGTTAAAAAAATACAGCCGTTTAAAGTTAGAACAGACGGACGGACATATGAGGTAGGCTTATTTGGGCTTAGTAATAGGCGGATACGAAACCCTAAAAATCTACGTTGATGCTTCAAGTGAAGCCATCTTAATTGATTAATTGAATGAAACTCATAAAATACTAGTCAGTCATTGATTTTCGAATTCGAATCGTATTCCCTGTAATTTTACAGCGATTTCTTGGAAAAGTTTTGTTTTTAATTAATCGCAACAACTTCAACTAATTACTCTGCAGTAATATAGAAACTTGAAGCTCAATTAATATTAATTAATATTAATTATGCTTAATGCCTAAAATTTTAAATTTGCGGTTTTTTTATAGAAACTGACAGGGTTGGCTACAATACAACATCCGTGATGTCAGCCCATAACACCTTGGTGAACTAGGTGCCGTGTCAGTGCTTCCCTTCGGTCGTGCCGGCTACACTGAACTGGACGGAAAACACGATCTATTTACATAGCCGTTTCGACCGACTTTTCATTCAGTGCGGTGGTAGCAACCCGGGCGGGTAAAACCTACTAAGGTAAGAAAGGAAGGGACCTACAGTTTTACGTGGAATCCGAACCACGGTCTGCCTCCAACGGTCGAACGGTCACACATTCAAGTACTGATCGCGCCCACGTGTGCTTATGATCACGATCGACAGTCTACTGACTGCACCACTGAGCTACCGAGGCTGACAAAGGGTTGAGGCTTGTTTCTAATTATATCATAAAAAGTAAAACATAATTTCCGTTTACTGACTTAAAGGAGTCGGGGGACCGCTAAGTAAATAAAATAGAAAACTCAGAGTTGCGCGGGTATTTACTTAGTGGTCCCCCGACTCCTTTAAGTAAATGGAAATTATTTTTGACCTTTTAAGAGTCGGGAATTTTTTAAATTTGTAATTTAACTTTTATTTCCAGCTTTAGAAAACGCCGCATCCAAATCGATCCATCCGTTTGGGAGCTACGATGCCACAGACTGACACACCCATTATTACATACACACACACACACACACGTTAAACTTATAACACCCCTCCGTTTGCGCGGGTTTTAAAAAAATACTTTCTGGCAGTGCACAGCGACTTTTCGGCGTCGCAATGTCAAGCTATGAAGGACGTTGTCGAGGTCATCGGTAGAAGAGAAATAAAAATAGCCTTTTTGTCTTTTTCCTTTCGGGTGGTTAGTAGAGTATTAATGCGATGTGGCTGACTGAGGTCAGAAGTAAGTTAAAGTTAATAAAAAAATTGTGATAAGAATACAGTGGAATTGAGACCGTCCTCCTTTTTTTAGGTTTCCGTAAGCCGCCGTACGTACCGTCTTGAGGTCTCATTGCGGAGAATTGATAAATGTTTGTGTTTGTTTGTCTGTCCGTCTGTCCGTCCCATGGCTGAATCTTTGGAACCGTAATAGCTAGCCGGTTGAAATTTTCACAGAACATGGTGTTATTTTGGCGGATATAACATCAAATAATAATACATTGAAAAAGTGAAAAATTTAGGGGTTTTTCTTCGTTTTATTGTGCTGCGGAAACCACGGTGCGCGAGTCCGACTCGCACTTGACCGGTTTTTCATTATTTTTTGGCATAACACATATTCAGTGAAAACGTCAACCGGCTACCTATTACGGTTTAAAAGATACAGCCCTTTTAAGCCGTTCAAAAGTACGTCCGGATACGTCCGGTACGGACGGACAGACAGACAGACAGACGCTGTAGGCTTATTAATAGGCATCCGTAAGGATACGGAACCCTAAAAACTATGTCCCCTACAACAAGCAAGACAAAAGTCACAGCAGGCCACCTAGAGGGGGTGGGAGTCACAAGATGCCAAAATTGGACCACGTGGTTTATGGACGCGACCCGTAGTTGAGTTATTTTAATTAAATAGATAACATTTAAGGTAAAACAATTTAACACACCCACACTTTACGCTTAATACAATCCACGTGGGATAATGAAATAAATTTGGAGCGTCCGCGTCCGAACCCCTTTGAGATGAGGCTTCCATAAAAATCACTTACGGCCCATGCCAGGTACCGCCATCTTTATTTTATATCAATTTAAAAAGGTCCCACACCCATATTGCAAAACACTTAGTCGGCAACCGGGGAATATATTGGCGCAGATTTTTTTTCCTTTTGTCTCCGTTCATGTTGGGTTCACCTAGGGGTCTCTCTACACCAGTGGCTCCCATACTTTTTTTTCTATGAAGATCTAACTAAAAAAAATTAAAGGTCGTGAGATCGACACTTATACCAAAAGCTTTCGTTGTTCAATAATGTGTAGTAATTTTATATCAATTTAAAAAGGTCGCATGCCCATTGCCCATATTGCGAAATACTTAGTCGGCATCCGGGGAATATATTGGCGGAGATTTTTTTTTCCTTTTGTCTCCTTTCATGTTGGGTTCACCTAGGGGTCTCTCTGCACCAGTGGCACCCATACTTTTTTCTATAAAGATCTACCTAAAAAAAATTAAAGGTCGTGAGATCGACACTTATACCAAAATCTTTCGTTCTTCAATAATGTGTAGTAATCAATCAATACTAATAATAAATCTGTAAGGGATGGTCATGGAGTAAGTTACTTTGTTTTAGGAAATATTGAGTTTGTAGCCTCTATGTATGATACTAAAGCTAAATTGACGATTTTTAGAAATCTTTTCTGTATGTATGTATGTATGTATGTATGTATGTTCCTCCATAACTCTTAAAGCCATCATCCGAATTAGATGAAACTTAGTACAAACCAATTTTACTATACGGGACACAGGATAGGCTTACTAAAATTCACTTCCGGATACGCTAAGATGTGGCTCCCATACAAATCGAATTGTTCCAAACGCCGAAATATAGGGCGGCGCGGCGCGGCGGGGGTTAGTAGCGCGGCTGCTGGCGAAGACTGGCGGCGCGGCGGCGGGGCGGAGCGCGGTGTGTGTATGCATTGTCTTGAGCAGAGTTTCTTATTTAATTCGATTCATAATATTTATTATGTAGGTTAACTTCGTTAGGTACCTATCTATGTGATTAATTTTAGGTGCAAACCTATCGGCTGCTCCAGAGCGAAACACTGTATTAACCAAAATGCTAAATTGTTCAGGAGAGCGAAAATAGTGGAAAATTGAAATATAACAATTTCTGTTCTATTTAAAGGAAAAGTAAATATGCAGTTAATTTGAAAAACATTTGCGTTCGTCTTCCTGAACATCTTTGTAGTGATATGTACCATATGTTTTTATTGTTATAACTAGCTTTTGCCCGCGGCTTCGCTCGCGTGAAATGCGTATTTCAAAGGAAGAAAGTAAGTAACTAAGGGCGAGCTGGGTTCAGGTAAACGATAAACCGTCTCGAAGAAAGTGAGTAACTTTTTGAGGCCGAAGGCGGAGTTGCTTTCAGGAAGACGATAAACCTTTTCGAAGAGAGTAAGTAACTATGGGCGAGGCCGAAGGCCGAGCTGCGTTCAGGAAGAGGATAAGCTTTTCGAAGAAAGTAAGTATCTATGGGCGAGGCCGAAGGCCGAGCTGCGTTCAGGATGAGGGTAAACTTTTCGAAGACAGTAAGTAACTATGGGCGAGGCCGAAGGCCGAGCTGCGTTCAGGAAGAGGATAAACCATCTTTAAGAAAGTAAGTAACAAAGGGCGAGGCCGAAGGCCGAGCTGCGTTCAGGAAGAGGATAAGCTTTTCGAAGAAAGTAAGTAACTATGGGCGAGGCCGAAGGCCAAACTGCGTTCAGGATGAGGGTAAACTTTTCGAAGAAAGTAAGCAAGAGAGGGCGAGGCCGAAGGCCGAGCTGCGTTCAGGAAAACGATAAACCTTCTCGAACACAGTAAGTAACTATGGGCGAGGCCGAAGGCCGAGCTGCGTTCAGGAAGAGGATAACCTTTTCTAAGAAAGTAAGTAACAGAGGGCGAGGCCGAAGGCCGAGCTGCGTTCAGGAAGACGATAAACCTTTTCGAAGACAGTAAGTAACTATGGGCGAGGCCGAAGGCCGAGCTGCGTTCAGGAAGAGGATAAACCATCCCTAAGAAAGTAAGCAACAAAGGGCGAGGCCGAAGGCCGAGCTGCGTTCAGGAAGAGGATAACCTTTTCGAAGAATGTAAGTAACAGAGGGCGAGTCCGAAGGCCGAGCTGCGTTCAGGAAGACCATAAATCTTCTCGAAGAAAGTAACTTCTCTGTTACTTACTTTCTTCGAAAATGTTTATCCTCTTCCTGAACGCAGCTCGGCCTTCGGCCACGCCCATAGTTACTTACTGTCTTCGAAAAGGTTTATCGCCTTCCTGAACGCAGTTCGGCCTTCGGCCTCGCCCTCTGTTACTTACTTTCTTCGAAAAGTTTACCCTCATCCTGAACGCAGCTCGGCCTTCGGCCTCGCCCATAGTTACTTACTGTCTTCGAAAAGGTTTATCGTCTTCCTGAACGCAGCTCGGCCTTCGGCCTCGCCCTCTGTTACTTACTTTCTTCGAAAAGATTATCCTCTTCCTGAACGCAGCTCGGCCTTCGGCCTCGCCCATTGTTACTTACTGTCTTCGAAAAGGTTTATCGTTTTCCTGAACGCAGCTCGGCCTTCGGCCTCGCCCTCTGTTACTTACTTTCTTCGAAAAGTTTACCCTCATCGTGAACGCAGCTCGGCCTTCGGCCTCGCCCATAGTTACTTACTTTCTTCGAAAAGGTTACCCTCTTCCTGAACGCAGCTCGGCCTTCGGCCTCGCCCTTTGTTACTTACTTTCTTAAAGATGGTTTATCCTCTTCCTGAACGCAGCTCGGCCTTCGGCCTCGACCATAGTTACTTACTGTCTTCGAAAAGGTTTATCGTCTTCCTGAAAGCAACTCCGCCTTCGGCCTCAAAAAGTTACTCACTTTCTTCGAGACGGTTTATCGTTTACCTGAACCCAGCTCGCCCTTAGTTACTTACTTTCTTCCTTTGAAATACGCATTTCACGCGAGCGAAGCCGCGGGCAAAGCTAGTTTTATATAAATTTATAAAGGTCGTATGCCCATATTGCAAAATACTCGTACTTAGTAGGCAACCGGGGAATATATTGGCGGAGATTTTTTTTCTTTTCTCTCCGTTCATGTTGGGTTCACCGTTCATGTAGGGGTCTCGCTACACCAGTGGCGCCCATACTTTTTTTTTCTATGAAGATCTAACTAAAAAAAATTAAAGGTCGTGAGATCGACACTTATACCAAAAGCTTTCGTTGTTCAATAATTTGTAGTAATTTTATATCAATTTAAAAAGGGCCCCCACCCATATTGCAAAATACTTAGTCGGCAACCGGGGAATATATTGGCGGAGATTTTTTTTCCTTTTGTCTCCGTTCATGTTGGGTTCACCTAGGGGTCTCTCTACACCTACACGGTCAATCTTACTGAAAGTTGGAATGCACCCCTATACAATCGACCTACCGAGGATGCGATTGATCGATGATTTTCGGTGTTTTGAATGAAAATTAAATGTGATTTATAAAATTTAAAACCTATAAAAATTGCTTTATATTGAGATCAGTCATTACGCAAAGTTATAATGATCCAATTTAAATTATTTATGAATAATATAATAGCGGTTTTATTGACGGTTTGGAAGTAATTCTTAGCACAATTTTTCTATCGAGAAAATTTTATATAAAATCACGTTTTCGCCACAAATTAAAACTAGCGTTAGAAAGCGGTGTTATTATGTGGCTGGTCACTAAAGTACTTGCATAGACGTATAATTATTTCTCTTTCAGTGTTTGTAATATGTATAAAAAAAATACCGTGCGAAGTTTCTTATCGGTTCTTCTTCGTGGGTGTAATCGAACCGGATATAACAAATTGTGACAAGTTCGAGTGCAGTCTAACTGTCATAAGAATGATCAATAAACAATACAATAGAACAGTACTCAACTTTACCATATATTTATTACAGAGTGCTGCAGTATTGTTGATATAACAGAAGATAATTTTATTTTTTATTTTATTTTATTCGGAAACTTAACAGCTATTCAAGTATATTTACAACTAAAACTAAAAATAACAAACTGTTAAGCCAGTAAAAAAGTTCCACATTTCCCAAAATTTATAACTAGATAAAAACAATTTTGACAAAAGAAATGATAAATGGAATTGTGAATTTTATTTTGTCCAATTCATTTAAAAATAATTTGGTATTTGTATAATCTAAATAATGTTAGCTATTCATGCGAAGCAATGTGAGGTATTACAGACTCTTAAGACGCAAAACGCAAAAGTTTTTTTTTTATGGAAATTGACACGGTTGGCTGGCTACATCACCGAAAACATCCGTGATATCAGCCCATAACTCCGGGTGAACTAGACGCCATGCTTCCCTTCATTTCATGTCGGCTACACTGAACTGGACGGACAACACGAGCATAGCCGTTTCGACCGACGTTTCATTCAGTGCGGTGGTGTCAACCCGGGCGGGATAAACCCTACCACCTAGTAAGGTAAGAAGGGAAGGTACCTACAGTTTTACGTGGAATCCGAACCACGGTCAGCAATTCAAGTACCCTTATCACGAGATTTAACCTACACCGTGTACTATGCTACGCACGCCGTGTTCTCCGCATCATTTTGTATGGAGAAACGGAGCAGCGCCTGTAGTGATAGATTTGCGAACTTCGTTTCTCCATACAAAATGATGCGGAGAGCACGGCGTAGCGTGCGTAGCGTAGTAATAGTAATCTCGTGATTAGGGTACTGAACGCGCCCAGCTTAACAACAGTCGACCGACCGCACCACTGAGCTACCGAGGCTGACATAATACACCGCAGAAGAGAATAGCGGCTCCTGCGGTTTATATAGACCGCTCCACAGCCAACGGGTTAAGAACAAAGAAGTCGTAATTTCCAACACATACCTACCCGAGGCCGAACATTTTGCCGAAAATGTTATTCCTCGTGTAACGTAATTTGAAGGCGTGTGTGAGCCGAGACCAAAGGATCCCTTTAGCTATCGTCCATTAAACTTCATGAGGGGTCTGCTTAGCTAGGCTTAACCGAAAAACTTTTAAAGGCGGCTCCCCGGCTCCGGGTTCGCGCCCTCCGCCCGCCGCGCCTTTCACCTGCGCGCGGGGGTACTTGTGGCGCAGATATGCCGTGTTGTTATAACACGGCAAAGTTAAAATCAGAGTGGTTTGGGCATCGGCTTCTCATGACCGGATACGGAACCCTAAAAAATGAACAATACAGTTTACAACTATTAAATATCGACATTTATTGTGATTTCATCCATTAAAAACTAAACCGAGTCATGCAGCAGGTGGGTCTTCGTGCCTTACTTGCTGCTTGAAGAGAATAGCCCCACTGCATCTCTCCCCGTGCATCTCGCAAAAGGCGACTAAGAGATAAGGACAAGATGCCGTGCTAAAGGGCGACAGTCTAGCCACCTCTCACCTTGGCACAGTCCTTCCACCGAGTCATGCAGCAGGTGGGTCTTCGTGACTTACTTGCTGCTTGATAGTTATCTTGTCCTAATGTATTGCTAAACATGGTGGTCGGTGTTGTGCTGTAAGAGTACTTGCAGCACAACACCGATTACTCTGCTTACTCCGATTATCTAGATACATTGTGTGGTATGTATGTATTATATATTTTTTTAGAAAACAATGAGGATTAAGCTGTTGAAATGAATGTGATGACTACTGCAACATCCTGAACATATCCTGAACAGGTGTTTGCATAAAGAGTGGTGGAGTGGGCGCCGACGACAGTGGAGTGGTCCAGCCGGTCGGATCGTTAGCGGAGTTGGGTCCTCGCGACAGACAGCCTGATTGTTGAGAATAGTTTGTTTAGAAATGAGATTTGTAAATATATAGAGTTGTGTAAAAGTGAATTCATGGTGGGGTTAGAGGAAGCATATGTGGTGTGACGAATTTGTGATAAATGCTTTAGAATTTATGGTCTATAGCTATACTTATACAGGCAGGTGGGTTACATATCCAATCATTCAGCGTAGGGGTTCTCAAACGGTTTTTTTTTTTTCAAGTACCACTAAAACAAATATGATTGGCGGCGTACCATCTTTACCTACAAGAAGCTAATAATAATATTTATCTTCTACAGGGTGTTGTAACGAACAGTACATTAATTTCACCAACGCTATCCTCGTGTTTTTCCGAGACAAAAAAGCTAATAATGTTTTTCTCTAAAGTGTCTAGTTTTCGAGATATTAATTTTTGAAATTTATGTTTTCGTCAAGTGTAATTTGACGCACGCGGGGGAGGGAGCTGGCGCGAGAACGGTCGGGGTGGAAAAACTTACGCCGCGCTGCCGCCGCGCATCTCTCTCCGCGCACTCGTCCCTGCTCGCTCATTCACCGCGCGCCTTTCTTTTCTACGCTCATGCAGAACGTTAGATCTTTTTTACACTAAATAAATCAATTAGTTTGTATAAAAACTGTAACTTTTTATTTAAAGGGAATTTAGAATAAAGTTATTTGACGTTTTTGTTACTATTGAACCCAATAATCATTTCCTAAATTAAATGTAGTGGCCGTTACAACACCCTGTATATCTACATTCTTAAATTATCTTTGGAGGTTAGCATCACACCAAAGATCAATTAATGATTCTCTTACATCAAAATTCAATTAGTGATCTCGGAATCGAATCTAAAAATTGATGTCTTATCGAATTTGGTTCTGGAAAAATATTGTTTGAAATATTCTTCGGAACTCACTATGAGCATGTGACAGTGGGTTTTTATATCGCTAAGAACATCAGAATTCAAATTATATTTATGTTCATCAACAAAACTTTCTAAATTAGCATTATGACACTTGCCGCTTATAAAATTTTGTAGAGCATATTGTTTAATTTTTTCGCGTACCACCTGGATTGAGAACCGCTGATCTTCATAGCATATTTATCTCAGATAACTTTTGTTTTCATACAAAAGTCAAAACTATACCTTTTTACCTTTGCACCCGACTAAAGCAAAAAGAGGGTAATGTTTTTTCCAGTGTATGTATGTTTGTATGTCTATTTCTATGGCACGCGCTGTAGCCTAAACGGCTTGGTGGATTTGAGGTGACGTTCGATTCGTTCGATTCGTTGTGGAAGTGCTATCTATAAAATAAATGTGAAAATTCAAAAGGGCGGCCGTTGGGCGGCATCTTGTCAAACTTTGAAAATAGTTTTTCTTCAAACCCCATTAAGAGGGATATCGAACCATAAAAAAATGGACCATCAGCATGGTATGCTTGGTATTTATCGTATCGTATATTATATTTTATATATTTATTAAATATCGTTCATAATCTATAAAGCGGCCGATATCGGCCGCTCCATTGGCAAAAGGTTAATTAAAAAAACACATATTTCTTTATAATAATTCGACATATTATTGTCGTCGTCAGATAATGATATGTCGAAATATTATAAAAAAAAAATGTTTTTTTTTTAATTAAGAATGTAAATAATATATACAAAAATAACTAAAAACCAAATATTGGTATAAAAAAGTATTTAATTCTTAAATATTGTTCAATATTTTATCATAATATAACCTAAGAAAAATATAAAAAAGTAATACAAATAACTAAAGAATTAAAACCTACCTAACAAACATTAAAATAACTATCAAAAGGGGCAAAAAATCTTCCTCGTTCAAATGTTCCTAGAACATTATACTCGTAAATTATTAATTAATTTATTAGATGGTGAGTGTGTGTGGGTCTCGTGCACGCATAACAACGTGTCCGAACTGTAACTCTGTGTATTATGTATGACTAGACACTAGACTAGAGTTCAAGGCGTGCGCTCGCGCCAAGCGACGCGTTCCTAACCGCGTGTTTACAGTTCATACTCCGGTAGGCGCGCTCTAAACTAAATTATCACTCCAAAGTGGAGCCCCCCGCGGTCTTCGCGCCGCCCGCGGCCAAACTAAACAATCTCAGCCAAATTGAAGTCAAAAAAAGGGCCGGCGAAGTCGTCGAGAGTCTCGGAGAGGAGCAAAAATGGAGGCAGAGAGAGAGAGACAGGCCCGAAAGCAAGTTTAAGTGGGAAAAGTTTTTTAATATTCACGGCCGACGAAGATAATTCTATCCTAGCCGAAAAGGGGATGTTTTTAGAAAACATTCCCTCGCATGAGCTATTATTGTGACGGCGCGCGGCGCGGCGCGGAATATTTTCAGTTAGCGAATTTATTTTTTTAATTATTTTAAAGTTGGAGTGTGTGTACTTCGTGTGGACATACATACATATCACACACGCTGAATCCCGACAATAGGGGTTAGCATAATCGGTGTTGTGCTGCTAGAACTCTGGTAAATTACAGCACAACACCGACCACCACGTTTCGCAAGTACTCCGACAAGATATCTATCAAGCAGCATGTAAGGCACGAAGGAAGACCCACCTGCCGCATGACCCGGTGGAGGTCATGCGGCAGGTAGGAAGTACCGTGCCAAGGTGAGAGGTGGCGGGTCTGTCGCCCTTTAACACGGCATCATACCCTCGTGTGGAGTCGGTACTTAAAAATAATAGTCTTACTGCATCTCTCCGCCTCCCCGTGCTCGACGTGAAAGGCGACAAAGAGAAAAGGATAAGATTTTTTATTTATTTATTTTTTTTTTTTTATTTATTCAGTAATCATACAGTACATAACTAAACAATTAATATGAAATATTTAACAAACTAAAAACCAGCTAAGATTACATTAACATAATAAGTAGTAATATTTAAACAAAAGAAAAAGTATAATGCTAACTTAAAGAATACACAATTTTATTGTAAACAAAATGTCAAAAGAGAATAACAAAGCTATAACCCAAACTAATATATTTATACGAAAATAAATCAAATATTGAAGGAGAAAAAAAAATATTTATAAACTTAATCATAAGCTAATGAAACACTACGAGTAAAATTTAATTTTTTTAAGATTGTCGTGAAATATGTCAACATGAGAAAATTTATTATTATAAGTTACACAAGAGCGGCGAAGAAAAGCATTACTAAGGTAGTTACAATTACTTTTAGGAATATTAAATATATTACCAGAACGTGTGTGAAATTTCGGACATCGCAAATTAATTTTGCTGAGTAAGTGGGGAGAATCAACTTTATTGTTTAGTATTTTATGCAGTAACCTAACATCTGTAACCATTCGACGTTCTGTCAACGAAGTTAATTTCTTAAATTGAGTGCCACACCGAAAAGATAGATGCTTAAGAAATTTGTTCTGAATTTTTTCTATAGATTGAATATAAAATTTATACTGCGGGTTCCAAACTGCAGAGGCAAACTCCAGGTGACTTCTGACGTAGGCAAAGTATAACAACATCAAAGTAGTTGGGGATTTGAACGGTCTGGAAACTCGCAGGACAAAGCCAAGCATTTTATATGCTTTATCTGTAATTTTAGTAATATGTTGATCAAATAATAACTTCTCGTCTAAGATGACTCCAAGGTCCCGCACCTGGCCACTCCTCTCCAATATTTCACTATTTAGAGTGTAAGAGTTTAAAATAATGTTACGCTTGCGAGAAAAGGTAATAAGCTGACATTTTTTTACATTTAGATATAAATGATTGTTACGACAGTATAAAGAAATATTATCTAGATCATTTTGTAAGTCTAAACAATGCTGACTAACTTCTATTCTTTTTATTATTTTCATATCGTCAGCGTAAAGTGCTGCGCTAAAGGGCGACACGCTAGCCATCCCTCACCTTGGCACGCTCCTTCCACTGAGTCGTGCAGCAGGTGGGTCTTCGTGCCTTACTTGCTGCTTGATAGTTATCTTGTCCGAATGCTGTGTTAAATGTAGTGATCGGTGTTGTGCTCTCGGTTAAGATTTTACTTCAGTTTTTTTTATTATTACCTTTACGTTAGTAGTTACCTATATCCACCATAAAAACACATATTCTGTGAAAATTTCAACCGGCTACCTATTACGGTTCAAAAGATACAGCCCTCGGACGGACAGACAGACAGACAGACAGAGGGCGCGGCGTAGGATCAGTAATAGGCTTCCGTACGGGGTACGCCTACTGTCACTGACTAAGACTCCGTCTGTGCGGATTTCCGCGAATAGGACTTCTGGACGGAAAACACGAAATACTTAAATAGCCAAATCGACCGACCGGGTCATTCCGTGCGGAGCAAAAGATATTTTTTAGTAGATTTTACTTCGCAGACGTCTAAGTTCGCAAGCGTTCTAATTTGTAGGCGAAACGAGCGCAATTTTAATCACAATAATAAGAATTTTAATAATGAGCGTAAAATAAAAACGCAAACTGTCAATTTGCGGCGCCGTTACACGGGCCATTCTCGAGTGTAATGTTGCGGCGCATAATGGACACCTGCCTGCGTGCCGTCGCGCTGGGGTTGCCCGCCGGTCCGCCACCTGAAAGAGCTGCTGGCTCCTACTACGGATCCTTTAGATCCTTTCGGCAAACTTCGGCTCTAAGGAATGTGTGGTATGAGTGATGTTGTTTGGTATGAGTGATGTTTTGGTGGTTTAAAAAATAATAACCTAATGTTGAGGCGGTGCATGTCGTTTTTTGTTACATTTCGTTTCAAGCCGAGTGTTTCGTTTCGAGCCGAGTCAACCCGAGCCGTAGGATCGCAGGATCCGCAGGAGCCGCCAGAGCTTTCAGGTGTCAAACCCGGTTGCCCGCTGCTCTCATTAATATGAAACGCAATTATGTACTCGCTCGGCAACACCGACCGCGCTCTCGCATCCGAATTGCCAGTTACGCGCGAGCTTTCGCAATAATAAGAAGATACTGCCGAAAAGAGGCGGTCGCATTTCTGAGTGGCTTCTCCAATTGCCACTTGAATTTCATTTTGAAATAGATACCTTTAACCATTATTAGTGAGCACTTACTTATCGTTATAACACTTTTTATTTTCACACTTTTGCCCTTTCGCTCGGCCTAACTAGTGCCGGTAAAGAAACGCTCACATCGCAACTTTTATATATATTTTTTTATGGAAACTGACACGATTGGCTACATCACCTACAACATCCGTGATTTCAGCCCATAACACCGGGTGAACTAGGTACTATGTCGGTGCTTCACTTCATTTCATGTCGGCTACACTGAACTGGACGTAAAACACGAACTATTTACATAGCCGTTTGAAATGTAAATGAAATGAAATGAAAACGTTTATTTATCGCCATTTCGTATTACAATTTTAAGAAACAACACAATCTAATGATTTAGTAATATTGGCGACAAATTGGGCTCAACTCAGCGTGTGCAATAGATACCTATTGCGCTGATTTTCAGTTGAACCCATTTTGCCGGGAATTTGTTTTTTTTATGTAATCCGGTATGGGTGGCTGAGTTGGAGGGGCTAAAGCGCATGCTCCGACCAGCCAATATCACCTCCGAGAAGGTAGGTGCCATACCGGAGACTTCCCTGGATTGCTGGCTATACTGGACTAGAGGAGAACACAACCGAGGCTGCTATGCGGCCATCTTACATCCAGTACGGTAGTACCAACCCAGTCGGCTACAATTTGACCCTACCACCTAGTAAGGGGCAAGGGAAGGGACCTACAGTTTTACACCGGTTCCGAACGGTGAAGCAGCAGGTGTAGGTCTTCGTGTAGGACTATTTTTTCCGTCTACGGTGTAGGTATGCACGTAAATTTTTTCGTCAGAAAAAACTCATTGGTACACGCCGACGGGGTTCGAACCGCGGACCTCTCGCATGAGAAGCCGATGCCCAAACCACTCGGCCACCCGCCGCCGCAACTAATTACATTAACATTTTTTTTTTACTTACAGGCTAGACATACATTGTTGACAAAAAAACAATTGTGAGAATAACAAAAAAAAAGAAAGATAACCTTAAAGTCCTACCAAAAACACTAAAAAACAAAATTATGATAAATATGGAAAACTAACCAGAAATGTATAACAAAATATTAAAATGAGAAATAAATAAAATACAACATATACAAAAGACTTACGTGTGTACATACATATTACAAACTAGCTGTTGCCCGCGGCTTCGCTCGCTTGAAATTCGTATTTCAAAGAAGAATGTAAGTAACTAAGGGCGAGGCCGAAGGCCGAGCTGGGTTCAGGTAAACGATAAACCTTCTCTAAGAAAGTGACTAACTAAGGGCGAGGCGGAAGGCCGAGCTGCGTTCAGGTAAACGATAAACCTTCTCAAATAAAGTAAGCAACTAACGGCGAGGCCGAAGACCCAGCTGCATCCTGGAAGACGATAAACCTTCTGAAAGAAAGGAAGTAACTAAGTGCGAGGCCGAAGGCCGAGCTGCGTTCAGAGCCCGCGGTTTCGCTCGCGTGAAATTCGTATTTCAAAGAAGAATGTAAGTAACTAAGGGCGAGGCAGAAGACCGAGCTGCGTTCAGGAAGACGATAAACCTTCTGGAAGAAAGGAAGTAACAAGTGTGAGGCCGTAGGCCGAGCTGCGTTCAGGAAGACGATAAACCTTCTGGAAGAAAGGAAGTAACAAAGTGCGAGGCCGAAGGCCGAGCTGCGTTCAGGTAAACCATAAACCCGCTTCCGCCTTCGGGCCTCGCCCTTAATGACTTGCTTTCTTCGATAGAATATAATCGGCCTCACCTTAGTTACTTACTTTCTTCAAGATGGTTTAGCTTCTTCCTGAACGCAGCTTGGCCTTCGGCCTCGCCCTTAGTTACTTGCTTTCTTCGAGAAGGTTTATCATTTATCAGAACGTAGCTCGGCCTTCGGCCTCGCCTTAGTTACCTACTTTCTTCAAGATGGTTAAGCTTCTTCCTGAACGCAGCTCGGCCTTCGGCCTCGCCCTTAGTTACTTGCTTTCTTCGAGATGGTTTAATATTTATCAGAACGTAGCTCGGCCTTCGGCCTCACCTTAGTTGCTTACTTTCTTCAAGAAGGTGTATCTTATTCCTGAACGTAGCTCGGCCTGCGGCTTCGCCCATAGTTACTTACTTTCTTCGAGAAGGTTTATGGTCTTCCAGAATACAGCTTTGCCTTCGGACTCGCCCTTAGTTATATACTTTCTTCAAGAATGATTTTCTTCTTCCTGAACTCAGCTCCGCCTTCCGCCTCTCCCTTAGTTACTTTCATCGAGAAAGAATATCGTTTACGTGAGCGCAAATCCGCCTTCGGCCCCGCCTTTAGTTACTTACTTTATTTTTTGAAATACGAATTTCACGCGAGCGAAGCCGCGGGCAACAGAAATATAAATTGCACCAATGACAGCGACATTACTTCAACTTAAATTTGTTTTTATTTCTCAAACAATTCGTCACCGGCCAGCTCACGTCGAGATGACAGTTCTCCGTTGTCAACTTGATATTTAAAATTGTTATGCATTCGATCGATGAATCAAATAATCAAGAAACCTTTACTTTGGACTACGTGATTTCAAATGCGCAATAATATTTTTAATAATTTTAATTTTTATTATATTTTTTTATTTATTATGTTATTCCGGGATATAAACTGCCACTATACAAAGTTTCGTCTAATTCCGTTCAGTGGTTTTTGCGTGATGCGCGTACAGACAAACAAACAAACAAAAATTTTAAAAACTGTTCTAACATGTTCAGTATCTCATTTTAAGCCATCCTGGTTAGTTTTTTTCCGAATACATTCAATGTACAGACTTTCTTACCTTTACGATTTTATTATATGTATAGATTAACATACAATTACACTACCGACTATAAATTAAGACAAACATTATTACAAAAGAAACTAAATTAATTACTATGAATGCGATTCAACCCAAGAGGTCAGAACGTTGGCACTGCAACAACCAAGGCTTGCAGGCGGCTCGAAAAGAGTATATAGTGCGCTTTTCACGCAAGGGTGGAGGAAGATTGTTCCAGCACTTGGTTGCACAGTACCTGAAAGACCCCTCAAAACCTGCTGAGACATGACGCGGTACTACGAGAAGATGGCCTCTGGCTCTAGTGTCGTGATTATGCATGTTCCGGGACCAGGTAAGCTTTTCATGAAGGTATTTCGGTGTTTCCGTTTGTATAACTTTGAAAACGAGACATGCTAGATGAAAAGCTCGCCTGGT
The DNA here is from genome assembly GCA_946902875.1 of Nematopogon swammerdamellus. Lineage (NCBI taxonomy): Eukaryota > Metazoa > Arthropoda > Insecta > Lepidoptera > Adelidae > Nematopogon > Nematopogon swammerdamellus. The sequence continues at coordinate 21,386,417 of OX336345.1, forward strand.
TTTCATTTTCAATATTCCTCTTTCATTGAGGTAGGGAGTGATGTGTGTACGCCGCGGAATGTTCAGACAGAACGGCGCGCACGAATTTTGCACACGTTGTACTGCCCGTGCTGTCTTGGCCAGTAGCCGCGGGCCATACACCGTGTCACAATAATCAAAGGGCGAAAGGATCAGAGCGTCTGTGAGTAATATTCTTACCTTTTCCGAAAGGTAGGGCCTAATATTATAAAGAGCTTTAAGCCTGTAGAAGGCTGCTCTTACTTTCAAATTTACATGTTCTTGAAAGCGGAGCTTGCTCTCGATCACTAGTCCAAGGTTCCGAGCAGAGGGCACGTAAGGAACGTGGAGGCCATTTATGGTAACATCAGGATTGAAAGAATGTATAACGTTTCGTTGATTTTTTGTACCCAGAATAAGAAATTGCGACTTGGTGGGATTTAATATTAAGGTGTTTCGTCTGGCCCAGTCAAAGACGTTTTCTAGGTTCTCATTTAGGTGCGAGATGGCTTGGATTGTGTCTTCTGAGTCGAATGACATGTAAACCTGAGTGTCGTCCGCATACAGGTGAAGCCTGCAGCCGTGCACTTCTCTACAGAGATCAGCTGTAAAAAGAGTAAATAGAAGAGGGCTAAGGATTGACCCTTGTGGGACCCCTCGAGATAGGATCCTCGGTTCCGAATGCCTAGTTGAGCCATCCTCGCCCAGACAGGCCACTTTCCACGGTTTCGACCAACGACGTTTCATTCAGTGCTGTGGTACCAACCCGGGCGGGATAAACCCTACCACCTAGTAAAAGGGAAGGGAAAGTTTTACGTCGAATCCGCACCGCGGTCAGTTTCCAACAGTCGAGCGGTCACCCATCAATGTACTGACCGCGCTCAGGGTTGCTTAACAACAGTCGACCGACCGCACCACTGAGCCAGGCCTCACGCACTTTATATACTTGCGCGTGCTAACTACCTACCGCCCGACGGGCCGCCGCCGGCGGTCTATTTCAGTAAAAATCGTCAGCCGCGCGAAGTATACATAGACGCTCGCCCACGCAACGGCGCGCAGCTGCAACGACGTGAAAGAGTAGGCTATTAAAGCCCGAAGGTAGGAACATTTTCTATGGAGTGATTTATCTGTTACCAAGTAACTATTAAGTAATCTGTGACTGAGCTACCGAGACTGACAAAATTGCGCGGGGCAATGTGGGGGTGGGAATCGCAGTTTTCGCGCTGTATGGAGACGCGGACGAGCTGTCAGCGCATTATTACATTTCAATTTCTCGCGCGACATGGGCGGCGGCAAAAAGAGGGTTCCGTAATCGACACATCCGAGTGTGGCTGTCACTCAACGAAAGCTGCTGCGTATTGACACGTGTAGGTACCTATCGCGCTGTAGCCCGACAAATCGGGATAAGCTGAGTAATCGGTGTTGTGCTGTAAGAACTCGGGTAAATTGTAGCACAACACAGACCACCACGTTTAGAAAAGTATTAGGAGAAAATAAAAAACAAAATCTGGAAAAAAGGTCAAGTGCGAGTTTTACCCGCGCACTGAGGGTTCCGTAGATCCGCTGTACCATACCTGTCAAAAAACATATTCGTCTATCTTTTGTCTTTCTACAATGAAAATTATAAAAGTATGTGACCGCTAGACCGTAAATTCTGTAAAAACACACATAAAGGAGCTATTGAGCTCTACCAAAATAAATTTTTATCGATTTTTTTTAAATAAATGCACAAAAGACTGTTTGATCTGTTAGTGGGCGTTACAACACCCTGTATAATATACCTACACTCTGGGCCTTTGCTGACTTGAAACTGGTGTGAGGGATTATTATGTTCACGTAAAAAAGGAGATTGAGAAATTGAGAGCGCAAGATAGCTATCATAATTGGAAATCTACCTACTTCACTGAATATAAATCGGTTATCGGGGCCTCTACAATATTACCAACGCGAACATTAATTTGAAATATATGCCTTTTTTTATGGAAACTGACACGGTTGGCTACATACTACATCCGCGATGTCAGCCCGTAAGACCTTAACCAGGTGTCATGTGAGTGCTTTCCTTCGATCGTGCCGGCTACGCTGAACTGGACAGAAAACACGAACTATTTAATATTTTTTTATTGAAAGCGCGACATGTGGCGCTGAGCCACCCATAAGGTGTCTAACGACGCCCATGGAGATTCATAGCCGTTTCGACCGAACTTTCATTCAGTGCGGTGGTACCAACCCGTGCGGGTTAAACCCGCTCGGGTTGGATTACCGATACGGGTGGACGAATCAGAGGGACCAGAGCACATGCTAAGGTAGGTGCCATACCGGAGACTTCCCTTTTTGGATTGCTGGCTATACTGGACTAGAGGAGAACACGGCCAAGGCTGCTGTGGGGCCATCTTACATGCAGTACGGTGGTACCATCCCAGTCAGTCGGCTACAATTTGAGCCTACCACCTAGTAAGGGGCAAGGGACGGGACCACAGTTTTACACCGGTTCCGAACGGCGAAGCAGCAGGTGTAGGTATGCACGTAAATTTTTTCGTCAGAAAAAACTCATTGGTACACGCCGAACGGATTCGAACCTCGGACCTCTCGCATGAAAAGCCGAACCGCCCAGACCACTCAGCCACCCGCCGCGCCGCTTACCCCGATAGTCGGAATACAGCGTGTGGTATGTATGTATGTACATATGTGTAAGTACATCGAAAATTACACTATGGTAAGTTGAAACTCCCTAAATTCTTCTGTGCCTTTTAACTTAATAAAATGTCGTTTATATTGTACTCGACACAAGAAGAGGCTGTGTTGCCACAAGAGTGCTGCTATAGCTCTGTAGCCGGAACACTCGAAACGGCGCGGCCTCCGTCCGGATCAGGGTTGCCAGGTTTCCATGTTCACCGCGGTTGGCTACATCACCTATACAACATTCGTGATGTCAATCCATAACACCGGGTGAACTAGGCGCCATGTCAGTGCTTGCTTCCCTTCATTTCATGTCAGCTACACTGAACTGGACGGAAAACGCGAACTATTTCCATAGCCGTTTCGACCGACGTTTCAGTCAGTGCGGTAGTATCAACCCGGGCGGGTTGAACCCTACCACCTAGTAAGGTAGGAAGGGAAGGGGCCTACAGTTTAACGTGGAATCCGAACCACGGTCAGCCTCCAACGGTCGAGCGGTCACCCATCCAAGAGCTGACCGCGCCCAGCGTTGCTTAACCATCAATAGCAACAGTCGACTGTCTGCACCACAGCTATCGAGGCTGACCAATTTCGATGCTGTGTCCACGGTAAAATATTAGCAACGTGGACTATGATGAGTCCTTGTTTTTTTAAATTTTGACGAGCACACTCAAGCGATTGTTCAAACTGTTTACTTACTAATAATAAATCTGTAAGTGATGGTCATGGAGTAAGTTACTTTGTTTTATAAGATATTGCGTTTGTAGACTCTATGTAGGTATGATACTAAAACTAAATTGACGATTTTTAGAATCTTTTCTGTATGTATGTATGTTCCTCCATAACTCTTAAACCGATCATCCAATTTAGATGAAACTTAATACAAACACATTTAACTTTACGTGACACAGGATAAATAAAATCCAGTTACACTAAGATGTGACTCTTATCTCATACAAACCGAATTGTTCCGCGCGTCGAAATAAAGGTAAGGTAGCGGGCTTACTTACTTTCTTATTTTATTTGTTTTTATTTATTTATTTATTTATTTGATGAACGAACAGCCTAAGCCGATGTGTTCATGTCTAAGTTCACTGATGCTTTGTTATTTTGATGTTAGTTTAGTTTGGTGTTTTTTTAGGTGTTTGTCTAGCCTGTTTTTAAAGGAATTGGTGGTGCGTGCTTGTAGACATCTTCGGGCAGTTTGTTCCACATTTCCACTGCTCTATTTGACAGGAAGTTTTGTCTCGGATTTGTTGAGCTGACAGTGACATTCAGCTTCAAGCTATGGCCTCGGAGATGACTCTTTGTATTTCTAGTAAAGAGGTTCTCCAGTTCGGGACAATCATAATGCTAATTGAGAATCTTGTATGTTTCTATGAGGTCACCCCTTTCTCTATGTTGCTCCAATGTTGTCAGGTTGAGAATTTTTAGTCTTTCCTCGTATGGTTTCCTCTTCAGTGATTTTGGTATCTTGGTCGCTCTTCTTTGAACTCTTTCTAGGAGAGTAATATCTTTGACGAAGTAAGGATTCCATATTTGAAATCCATATTCCAAGAGTGGTCTAATGTGAGATTTGTAAATTTTGATTAATGTCTCTACCACGATGAAGGGAAGTTTCCTACATCGTGGTCTCTACAGTCAGGTTTTGAAATGATTTTCGTACAACATAGAGTATGGCGTTTGCTCGTTTGACTATGGTCTTTATATGATTTGCCCATTTTAGATCTTCTGAGATGGTTATTCCAAGATCTTTCTGAGCCTGTGTAGGAACTATTATGTCTGTTCCGATTTTATACTGGAGTCTTGGGTTGTTCTTCCCTATATGCAAAACTGTGCATTTCGAGGGGTTAGTTCGTGTTAGCCAATGGCGGATCCATTCCAATATTCTGTCCAGGTCATCTCTGAGTGTCCCACTGCTCACAATGGGGTTGGCAATGAGTTTTGCATCATCAGCGAATAAGCTTGACATGGCTTGGATAACAGCGCAGATGTCGGAGATGTAGAGACCAAATAGAGTCGGTGCCAGAACTGATCCTTGGGGCACGCCGCTGAGAACGTCTCTCACTCCCGATAGCCAATCGCCCACTCTCACTTGGTATGTTCTGCCGACCAGGTAGTTTTCTATCCACGTTAGTAGCTTGCCTCGTATTCCAAGATATTTTATGCATACGAATTTCACGCGAGCGAAGCCGCGGGCAAAAGCTAGTCTAATATATAAAAAAACTTGAAATACTAACTACTTGAGTATATTTTATTTATCCTCTCTTTTCTTACTGTCTCCGTATTGGTGATTTTAATTGAAACAATCAAACCCGAAAAATTAAAAATTAAATCAATCAATTTTCACCCTTCGGTGAAAAATGCCTATCTTATTTATCCGGGCCACCTGGTAACCCTGGTCCGAATGAACAGTCGCCACTAAATGTTCATCCAAGCAAACAGTAAGAAAAGGAGCGAGGGAAATATGGAGGGTTCGTTTTATTACAGGAGCGGCGGCGGCGGAGGCGTGTTGTCATACGAACGGCCGGCGATCATCTCCTCATTTGCCGCCTTTGATCTTTTGTACCCCACATTTGGGACCCCATCGACCTCCCACCCCCTTCTCCCCCCGCTCTGAGCAACTTCGCATTTCGTCGGACGGGACCGGACCTTTGTGAAGAAATCTGGAAAGACTTCCGTTAAATGTTTCACGCTGTAAAGGTTTCTTTGACGGGTTAGCGTGTTAAGGCCCTCCCCGCTAGCCGCCTCATTACTCCGACCTTCAGTTGTCTCTACTTGTGTGGATAATGCGCTACGTTTCGTCAGGTAACGCAGCGGCCGGGGCGCCATTTGGGATCCGGGATTGGGTTTATTTGTGTAGGTACTAGCTTTTGCTCGCGGCTTCGCTCGCGTGAAACTCGTGTTTAATAAGAAGAAAGTAAGTAAGCCCGCTACCGTACCTTTATTTCGGCGCGCGGAACAATTACCTTTGTATGAGAGCAACATCTTAGCGTCACTGGAACTGAATTTTATTTAGCATATCCTCTGTCACGTATAGTTAAATGTGCTTGTACTAAGTTTCATCGAATTCGGATAATTGGTTTAAGAGTTATGGAGGATACATACAGAAAATCTTTCTAAAAATCGTGAATTTCGTTTTAGTATCATACATAGAGTCTACAAACGCAGTATCATCATCAATCATCAATCATCATCAATCATCATCAATACTAATCAATACTAATAATAAATTTGTAAGGGATGGTCATGGAGTAAGTTGCTTTGTTTTTTGAGATATTGGGTTTGTAGACTCTGTGTATGATACTAAAACTAAATTTACGATTTTTAGAAATCATTTCTGTATGTATGTATGTTCCACCATAACTCTTAAACCGATCATCTGAATTCGATGCAACTTCGTACAAGTACATTTACCTACACGGGACACAGGATAGGCTAAATAAAATTCACTTCCGGTTACGCTAAGATGTGGCTCCCATACAAACCGATATGTTCCGTAGGCGCCGTAGTACTATAGGTATTTACCGAGCGGGCGGCCGGCAGCTGGCGGCGGAGGAGGCGCGGTGAGCGGGCGGCGAGCGAACTGAATAGCCGCAATATGATAGAATGGATCTCTGTTCCTCTTTCACGCAAAAACTACTGAACAGATTTTGATGAGCCTTTACAGTACATCAAAATAACATATAGGCTATAATTTATAAAGCGGGGCGAGGCGAATATGTATGTATGAATTTCCTCCATACAAGATAAGCCGATCATCTAAATTCGATTAAAATTAGTACACGTACATTTAGCTATACGAGACATAGGATAGACTAAATAAAATTCAGTTCCGGTTACGCTAATAGGTGAAATATTTTACTTAGTATCTTTTTTAGGTATTTAAAGTATTTTATTTATTTTAACTGAATTTTCTTATTATAATATCGATAGCTTTTCGTGGATTCGCTCGCGTGAAATTCGTATTTAAAAAGAAGAAAGTAAGTAACTTAGGACAGGGCCGGAGGCATCCAGTTCAGGATGCAGATAAACAATAAAAATTTTCAAAGAAAGTAAGTAACATACTAAAGGCGAGGCCGAAGGCCGAGCTGCGTTCAGGAAGAATATAAACCTTTTCGAAGAAAGTAACAAAGGGCGAGGCCGAAGGCCGAGCTGCATTCAGGAAGACTATAAACCCGCTTCTCGAAGAAATTAAGTAATTGAGGGCGAGGCCAAAGGCCGAGCTGCGTTCAGGAAGACTATAAACCTTCTTGATGAAAGTAAGTAACTGAGGGCGAGGCCGAAGGCCGAGCTGCGTTCAGGAAGACGATAACCTTTTCGAAGAACGTAAGTAACAGAGGGCGAGGCCGAAGACCGAGCTGCGTTCAGGAAGACCATAAACCTTCTCGAAGGGAAGCACTGACGTGGCACCAAGTTCATCCGGTGTTATGGGCTGACATCACGGATGTTGTAGGTTATGTAGCCAACCGTGTCAGTTTCCAGAAAATAAAAACATAAAAAAAGTAAGTAAATAAGGGCGTGGCGGAACGCCGAGCTGTATCCTGGAAGACGGTGACAGTAAGTAACTATGGGCGATAGTTACATACTTTCTTCAAGACGGTTTATAGTGTTCCTGAACGCAGCTCGGCCTTCGACCTCGCCCTCAATTACTTGATTTCTTCGAAAAGGTTTATAGTCTTCCTGAACGCAGCTCGGCCTTCGGCCTCGCCCTTAGTTACTTACCTACTTTCTTCGAGAAGGTTTATGGTCTTCCTGAACGCAGCTCGGCCTTCGGCCTCGCCCTCTGTTACTTACTTTCTTCGAAAAGGTTATCGTCTTCCTGAACGCAGCTCGGCCTTCGGCCTCGCCCTCAATTACTTAATTTTGTCGAGAAGTTTTATAGTCATCCTGAACGCAGCTCGGCCTTCGGCCTCGCCCTTAGTTACTTACTTTGTTCGAGAAGGTTTATGGTCTTCCTGAACGTAGCTCGGCCTTCGGCCTCGCCCTCAGATACTTACTTTCTTCGAGAAGGTTTATTGTCTTCCAGAATGCAGCTCAGCTTGAAGACTCGCCGTTAGATACTTTTTTTTTTTTTTTTTTATTGAAACTGACATGGTTGGCTGCATCACCTACAACATCCATGATGTCAGCCCATAACACCGGGTGAACTTGGTGCCACGTCAGTGCTTCCCTTCGGTCGTGCCGGCTACACTAAACTGGACGGAAAACACAAACTATTTACATAGCCGTTTCGACCGACCTTTCATTCAGTGCGGTGTTACCAACCCGGGCGGGTTCAACCCTACCACCTAGTAATATAAGAAGGGAGTCATATCCCTTAGTCGCCTTTTACGACATACACGGGGAGAGATGCAGTGGGGCTATTCTTTTAAAGTACCGACCCCACACGGTACAAACGGTACAATACTTACTTTAGTTGAGAAGGTTTATTGTTTTTACTAAACGCAGATCGGCCTTAGTTACTTACTTTCTTCCTTTGAAATACGAATTTCACGCGAGCGAAGCCGCGGGCAAAAGCTAGTGTTTAATAAAGGCTTTATAGTAAGCTTTAGTTTGCCTTTAATTAATTCTAAAGATCTTTACTCGGAGTCTCTTTTAATAGATCTAGCTGAATATTTTTCATGAATCAAAGCTGCATGAACTTTCGAGGCGCGAGGCCCCTCGGGCTGCGAGGCCGTGGGCGGTCGCCCACGTCGCCCACCCCTTGCGCTGCCTCTGGACCAGTGTTGTAAATTGACCGTCAATGACCATAAAGTCCCGTCAATGACCACTAAAAGAGCGGTCAATGACCGTCAACGTCCTAAAAAGTCGTCGTCTCGGCGTCGTCGAGCGACGTTGCCGGTTGTCATCAAGACGTTGTCCGCTACCGACGCCGAAATTGAAACGTTGCCGCACTGCTGCTCGGGCAACGTCCATCGACAACTTCTGAGAACAAAATACGTTGTGGAGTCGCAATATTTTAGCGCGCGTTTAAAAATATAAAATAAGTGTGCTGTATGTAGTTGTATCATTTTATTATTATACTCAACATAGATTAATGTGAATATAAAATTACTTAAGAAATACAAATAGGTAGTGTTATAAAATAAAACTTTAATTAAACAAGACTTATAACTATTTTTTAAAGTTAATGTTAGGAAGTGTAAATATCTATTTTGCAGTATTATAAAATGCCCACCTAATAAAATTAATTAACCTTTTAACTAAGAACCTACACTAATAGTATGCAATATACTGGATAAGACAGGTGATTTAAATCCTCATAGCATATAATAAATAATTATTAAATGAAAACTATTTGAAATCGGAAAAACAAAACTACTCGTAGGTACCTTGGAACAAAATTTTTATTTTAAATTGTATCTAGCAACTCCATGGATGACCAACTCTCATTCCGTTTTCGTGTTCGTTTGAGCGAGCGAGCGGCGTCCATGACGCGAACCGTTCAGACGGACAAGTTGACATGCAAGCAAGTGTGCAAGTTACGTGCAGCATGCATTATCTTGTTTGATACTTGCATACAATGCGTTTAGCAACATTTTGAATTTTTCCTATCATATCATATCACATTTGAACATCATTTTTTCTTCATTGCACTACCGCAATGGAAAGGATACCGCATACTTGGTGGTAGGGTTTAACCCGCCCGGGTTGGTACCACCGCACTGAATGAAACGTCGGTCGAAACGGCTATGTAAATAGTTTGTGTTTTCCGACCAGTTCAGTGTGGCCGGCACGATCAAAGGGGGAAGCACAGACATGGCACCTACTTCACCCGGTGTTATGGGCTGACATCACGGACGTTGTAGGTGATGTAGCCAACCGTGTCAGTTTCCATAAAAAAAAAGGAACTTGGGTCAAATTGGGCTCATACTCCAACAGAGATGAGTCATATATCATTGTAAAGGGTTCGATTAGTACTTCAAGTTTTACTAAGGGCATTAAGTTCAAATCAATTGCAAAAAAAAAGATATACATGAAAATAGCTTATTCAGAAAATGATTAATATTTTTGGTTATTGTGGCAATAAAAACAATTTTTAAAAATTAAAATATACTCTTATTTATATATTGCTTATAAAAATAAATATATGTATAAATTGCTTAGTAATTAATAGTATTAATAGCTTTATTGTGTTTGTTAATAATCAGCTTTATTCTCGACGACGAGCTACACGAGCGACGCGGAGCAGCGCAGGCGACGCGTCGACGCGTTCCCGTTACTCTCCACCGCCCCCTCACCCCTTAATTATTATATTTAATACACCTTATACTAAAAATTTCATATATGTCGTAAATCAGAATCTAAAATACATGTATAAACCGCATAAAAATTCATGAATTCTGCCCAGATAAAAGTTTATATTTTTATATTAAAAAAAAATTTATAACTTAATAACCCCGATGGGTCAAAAATTATTTGATATATATATATTTATGGTGGAACAAATATATTAACAGTTATCTCATCTCTGTTGGTGGGTGAGCCCAGGCTTCATACATTTTTGCCCATCCCCCTTTCATAAGAAGATAAGTATTGGTGAGTAACGAATGTACTTAAAACAAAAAAAACATTCTAAATATTGTAAGCGTAATAAATAAGATCGACGAAGCAATAAACAATATTTTGATAGCAGTCCAGCAAGATAGCTTTCTACTTGCCTTCTCTGTCCACTGGTAGGTATTATGCCAGCAGAACATGCCAGTGGAATGTTTCCTCGGCGTTGTCGACCGCGCGCGCCGCCGCCGCACGCGACGACGACGTTGCCGTTTCGCATCGACGTGACGTCGCTCGCACTCACTCGGTCGGACTCGGACTTAAGTAGCCGTTTGCTGCGCACGCACGCTTAGCGTTTGCATTGCACCATTTGCACCACGTGTTAGTCAGCGACTTGTTAGTTGTGTGTGTGTATTGTTAGTTCGAAAAAATGCCTGCTTTTGGAGGCAAAAAGCAGGCATTTTTTCGAACTAACAGAATACGATAATTAATTAAAAAAACTAATTAATTATCAAACTTTTAATATGGAGTGTTTTTAAAATAACGTTACATACCTACTTTTACTTTTGCTAATAAAGTAGGTACCTACCTACCTATGTGAAATTTTTTGTTTGTTTCTGTTTTAACTTTAAGAGAAAACGAGAAAATAAATTTTCCCCGTATTATAAACAACTTTTGCCAAGAAACTATGCATCTATTCGTAATGGTTTCCAAGAAAATAATTATTATAAAATTAATAAGGACGGAGCTGCGCGGCGGCGCGGCGCAGAGGTGGGCGCGGGGGCAGGCGGCGCGGGAGCTGCGCGCGAATCTGCCGCGCGCCGCCTCCGCTCCCCCGCGCCCATCTCCGCGCCGCGCCGCTCCTTCCGTCCTTAATATTTATAATAATATAGTTCATTTTTTAAACAATTTGTCGCCATCGCCAACGATTTGCTTTTAACCCTAACCACAGATCCCTAACTATACTCATTTGTTTCACTCGTTTGCAATTATTACAGGTAAAAGAGAGACAGCGCACAGCGTACTGCCTGGCGTGATAGCGTGTCGCGCGCGCGGCCGCTGCAGCACAGACATCAAAGAGACGCCGCTGGGGCGGCGGCCCTTTGATATCTGTGCGCCGCGCAGCTGCCTACCTACTTAGCTCATGTCTTGCTTGCATGCGTTGCGTGCGTCCAATACAGTGCATAAATAAGTAGGTAAACATCGACATTTTCGTCGTCGTTCAAGGTCGCACGTTGCACACACACGCACGCGCGATGTGTGTTGTGCAGCGCAATATAGTAGGTACCTACCTACAAACGTTGGTTACCTACAACTACGATTCAAATAATCAACCTACCTAAACACTAAATAAAAGGAGATAGGTACAAAGTTTACGCCGCCACTCTGTTCAATTGTCAATCTAGAGTCTAGAGAGTATTCCATTGCAAGTCCTTTCGGGTTGGGTTGGTTAGGTTAGTTTTAAAATAAATTTAATTTAATAATTCCTTATAGAAATACGTGTAGGGTAGACTATTCGCACCGCACTCATGCATGCCCACGAGTGAATTTCCGTGTTATAGGTATGTTGTTAGTGATTGAGTGCTACCTACCCTGTTAGCGCTGGAAAAAGTCCGAGGTAGGTAGGGTAGGTATGATTGATTATATTATATACATTGATGTTATATATATAAGTTATTGGAGTTGATCGATTGAATCTTGTTCGAATACTTTGCGAAACGTGGTGTTCAGTGTTGTGCTCTAATTTACCAGAGGTCTTGTAGCACAACACCGATTACTCTGCTTGCCCCGATTGTAGGGATTCAGCGTGTGTGTTATATATATAGTTATTGGAGTGTAGCCCGCTCAATTTTTTTCAACATAGAATATTACGATTTCTTTTATAGTTTTTTATTTAATCACCTAGGTAGATACCTACATTATATCAAGAAAAACTAATAAAAATTTAAAAGAAGATCCATCCTTCTGCACACGCGCGGCGCGTCAAGTACGCCTGGCTCACTCCTTATGGAAGGCGTCGCGCGGCGTCGTCGTGCCGAGCTTGCGGCGTCGCATAAAAGCCGTCAATGACCGGTCATTGACGGACGTTTTCCATTTTTTGGAAGTTTTCCGTTTGGTCAACGTCGGTAATTGACGGCCTTTGCATCACTACTCTGGACAGACAGGCAGACAGAAGGCGTAGGTTTAGTATTAGACTTCGATATGGATGCGGAACCCTAAAAACCGGCCAAGTGCGAGTCGAACTCGCGCACCGAGGGTTCCGTGTCGCCATGTCATGGTCAGTGCCACTCACGCCATCTATGGATTAGTTAAAATGCTTCATACTCTATTCGGTAGATGGCGCGCGCGCATACACTTTTTAGTTTTTTGTATGGGGACCCCCGTGAATTTTTTACTTTTTCTTATTTTTATTATTTGTTGTTATATCGGCTATATAATAAATAACACATATTCTGTGAAAATTTCAACAGGATACCTATTAAGATTCAAGAGATACAGCCTTCGGACAGACAGACGGACGGACGGACAGACATAGACGGCGTAAGGCTTAGTATAGTGCGCGGGACGGATCTCGGCGTGTCGTCGCCGCAGCGGGCGACCCGCCACGCGAATACACTATACAAGTACGGTGCGGGTGCGAGGGAGAACACTGACGAACCGCTGCGGCGGCGACACGCCGAGATCCGCCCAGCGCATTATAATAGGCTTCCGTCCGGGGTACGGAAACCTAAAAATGAAACAGTCCTGGATATTTTAATCGTTTTATTACTGAAATGAGAACATTTTACATTGTAAAAAATACACATACTCCAAATATCATCTCGCTACATATTATTTCTCAGCTTTTTAACTTTATCCTATTTTACAATCGCCTACCTACTGCACTGAGCCGCCGCCACCGCCGCCGGCGACCTCCGCACAGAGCGAGAGGGCACTAGACCGTCACCGCACGCCCCGTCTCACTCACTATTAACTTTAGTTACAAGTCATATCACTCGATTAGCTAAACGATTCAAACGGAAATATTAATATTGAAAGGGAATACATTTTCGGTAACATTCTATACTAATAATATAAATTAAAATATTCAGTGAAAAAAATTATAATAATTCTACTTACACTAATATATTTGACCCAAAATGTGTTTGTTCATCTTTGGAAATTAATTCACCATTTTCTAGATCGCCAGATCAGGTGATTATATTTGATAAAACATCATGGTAACTTTATAAAAGGCCGAACGATCAGCTACGCACTTAGAGATAATACACAGTCAGCATGTTGTGTTCGACTAATAAATAGATAAGCCAAACAATTGGTAAGTATGTCAATCAAATCGAATCGAAGTACAGTTCCCGGCGTCAAATAATGGCGTGTCGAGCTTTAGAAAGAGACCGTCCGGTTGTAGAGCGCCGTCCCTGTCGCACGAACTTGCACATCTCTGCGCGACAGGGACGACGCTCTACAACCGGATTGTCTCTTTCTAAAGTTCGACGTGCACTATTTGCTGCCGGGAACTGTAGTTTATTTCTATATAAACGATTCACACACCACCTTTTTAGGGTTCCGTATCCGGTACGGTGTTGCTGCGCCAGTCTGACCAATGGGCGAACGAAATGCGCCATCCATTTTTTACTTTTTCTTATTTTTATTATTTGTTGTTATATGGATACCGAACCCTAAAAACATAATACCCTGGGAAATTTCTTGCCGACTCTTCTTCGTGGGTGTATGTAATTTGAACCGGATAGAATACATTGTGACAAGTTCGAGTACAGTCTAACTGCCTTAAGAATGAACAATAATAAAATAATACAAAACCCCCACAGCTTTTCTTATCGTTCGTCAAATGTAACAATACATTTTTATTTTAATAACATATTAAACAACTGTCTTTGGAGTAATAATACTATTCCAAGGGTTTGGAGTCTGACTTCAGCTATTCGGATTTTTTAACCGTGTCACAAGTTCGTACAAATAACATAGGTACACACTTAGTTACGTCATTATGCGATATGTCTAGGTTATTGATTTTTAATATTGTCTGCTTAAAATGTCACCAAGCGACTGTTCCAAGACAAAATTAATATCTTACTACCGCTAAGCTATTACTACTCTTTTATTTCAGAAAAATATTTACTCCCCTACGTATATGAACTGTCTGTATGCATGTTCGCTTAGAACTCGAGAGCGGCTCTACCGAATTGGACGCGGTTTTCACAAACACACTTTGACATATCTCCGGAGTTCACTATCATATTCTTAAAGCGAGCGGAGCCGCGGGCAAAGCACGTAAAATATAATATAAATGTGTGCTTTCGGAAAGAAAAGTTGAATATATGATAGTGAATTAAAAAAAATAATTTTTTTTTCTTAAACTTTGATAGCAGGCTGTTTTTTAACAATAGTTTACCTTAGAGTAGACATAAGCGTAAGACACGATACAATTTGTACTAGTCGAGAATTAGAAGGGAAAATATACACGATGTGAGAGTTTGAACACTTTTCGGCACGCAACAAAAACGACCTGTTGAAAACATTTGGTAGTGTAGCAATGTTGCGTCCATGCTAAAGTTTCTATGAATAATGAAAAAACAGACGATAAGTATCGTGGGATATCCGGTTGGAATGAAGTTACTTTCGCTACATATTATGTATCAAATAACAGGCACAAAGAAATAAATTAACAACGTTTGATAGTAATTAAATGAAAAAAATGACGTCTACATGTAAAATACCTATACATATATATACGCTTCTAAACACACAAACACACATCTTCAGCAAAAGCGTGGTGACGGGTCATCACGAGATTTAACCTACACCGCGTACTACGCTACGCCGTGTTCTCCGCATCATTTTGTATGGAGAAACGAAGTTCGCAAACCTATCAATAGAGGTGCTGCTCCGTTTCTCCATACAAAATGATGCGGAGAACACGGCTAACTGCCTTAAGAATGCTCAATAAGCAATAATAAAAAAGCAAAAAGTCAAATGTTATAATACATTTTTATTCTAATAACATAAGTCAAAATTTTCAAACATAAGCAGTGTCTTTGCGGTGTACTAGGTGTAGGTTAAATCTCGTGATTAGGGTACAGCTCTCATTCGCCAAGTGTCTGGAGTGTAACGTGCGATACTGAATTTCGTTCCAAAAAAGGTAACTTCTTGTGTATACATATAATTTTGCGCCATTCTGTCGAATGGGCGCTGGGCCAACCGTCGCCTTAAGCTAGAACCACATCGTCTCGTGGAGTTTCGAGGAGCCGCGTGGCGGTTCCTGGCGCGGATCCACATATTTTGTATGACTAGAACCACATCATCGTGTCGTGGAGTGTCGTGAGGCAGCGTATCGTGTCGCAGACTCTCTGACTTAGATTGACGCCAGAGCGCCATGCACCTCCTCCACGGGCCGCTGGCGCTTCACGCCACGTGGTTCTACAACCGCCCCGCCGCGCCGTCCGAGCCACGCGTCAGTTGGCGCGCGGTCGCCGCCGGTAGGATAGCGGTGCGCGGCGCCAGAAGAACTACCGACACGACACAACGGTGTGCACACGCACGACACGCCACGACACGATGGTGTAACACCACGTAACACGCGCCATACCCCAATCGTTTTGGCAATAACACATACACCAAGTTGGCGTTATCCTGTCCTGAGTCTAGGCGTACGTGCCAATACCAGTGGTATGCTGTGTGAGATTAAGATCTCATCTACGTAAAATGACTGCATGCAATAATATTTTGGTACTTTAAAAGAGCCAACGGTCAAGAGCAGTGCCCCGGCAGCACAGCAGCGGACGGAGTCAAACGCCAGACTTCGCGATAAGCTGCACGCTCCGAAGATTTATGAGCACTACTTCCACACAAATTCAAACAAAATGACGCCACTGCTCGCGGGGACGCGGTCGGGCCGGGGCGAATATTTTCGCTGAAAAATTCTAGTTCCCGCTCTCGAGATGAAAAAGTCGGGGAAAAACTTGCGCTTGTTGCAACTTGACTATTTGTGTGGCGCTGCAATAGCTGCGGGTAACCGGGACGCCTACTTCAGCCAGCGGGGTCTGAATTCAGATCAGGGTTGCCAGGTGTCAGTTTACCGTGGACAGTCCATGCTTTCGATGCTCTGTCCATGGTAAAAAATATAAGTAACGTGGACTATGAAGTCTCCTTGTTTTTAGGCTTCCGTACTTCGTACGGAAGCCTATTACTAAGCCTAGAACGTCTGTTTGTCTTTCTGCCCATTTGTCTGAGGGCTGTATCTCTTGAACCGTAATAGGTAGCCCGTTGAAATTTTCACAGAATATGTTTTATTATAGCCGATTTAACAATAAAAACGAAAATTCACGGGGGTCCCCATACAAGAAACTAAAAAGTGTATGCGCGCCATCTACCGAAAAGAGTATGAAGCATTTTAACTAATGCATTGATGGCGTGAGCGGCCCTGACCATGACATGGTGATACGGAACCCTCGGTGCGCGAGTTCGACTCGCACTTGGCCGGTTTTTTCATTTTGGCGCGCACACTCAAGCGCTTGTTGAAATTGTTGAAAGCAGTTGCGGGTGTGTTTTAATCAGAGATCTTTGGTTTAAATTTTATTAAAATTCTGAAATTTGCTTTATTAAAACAGCCAAACAACGTATCTGCAAAAAATTGCGATATTTCGCACAATTTATGAAGTAGCACTTTGTATAGAGTGTGATCGATAGATATAATTAATTGCCTATTTTAGTATAAAAATTGTAATTCGTACATATTCCGACATTTATTTGAAATACCTAGTTCAAGCGAGCGTGTCTGGATTCGCCCCTGATCCCGGCTGTACTCAGGTCGGGGCAACAAAGAATGCAGTATGCGGTACTTAACTTAATTCTGCCCGAGTCCACGCGGCCATTTTTTGTCCTAACGAGTTTCAGCCGGCGCGGAGCATCCGATACACAAATCTACACAAAATGTTGTTATAGCGCCAAGTACCTTGTTACATGCGCTCGGGAAACCTTTTAAAACGATAGACAGGGCAAAAGGCTCAAGAGTTCGTCACCGATTAGACATAACGTATGTGACTTCATGTATAGTATTCATCAAGGATCGTATCACAAGCTATATCATGTTAACAAAACGCTGACGCTCTGCACTCACGCATCGGCGCGCTCCGTTCCGTTCCGTGGAACAACCTCTCAGCACGCGCGTGGCGCTGCGTCTGATGCGAAGTAGCCGCATGCGGCCCTTTCGTTGATGACATTGTCTGTAGTGCGCCATGTTAGACTATGCCCTATCTCTATCGATTTAAATCTTTTGTGCTCGGGTCATTCGAGCGAGGAAAAGCTTGAGATGGAGTTTACTGAAGAATATCTCAAAAGCAGCTTAAATTTTAAATTTAGAATTATTTTCGTCATTCAAATATGGAACGCTGACATTTCATAGTTGTCATCATCAGCTTGATTTATTTCACAATTTCACAATAGCTGTTCCCGCGTCGTCGCTTCGCGGCAAATTATCCTAATGAGACTTCTTACATACGCTAGAAAATGTCAGTGATAACCACATTTTAATTCATACATATCACACACTGTATCCCGACAATTGGGGTAAGCAAAGTAACCGGAGTTGTGCTGCAGGCACTCTTGTAAATTGCAGCAAAACACCGACAACCACGTTTAGCAAAGTATTGAAGGCTAGTTTTGAGATAACTTTTGGATGTTTCGGCAAGAAAATGAAGGAGATTGGGTCAAAGCCTCGTCGGGTCTGCAGTTTCAGTTCGGTTCGTTCGGTGTAAAAGTTGGTCGAAGTTCTCGGAGTTGAAATGACCTACTTCGGAGCGTAGTCGATACTAGATACTTTAGTCGAACTACATCGATACGTTAACTAGTAACTACAGGATACATTTTGCGCACACAATGTACCGTGTGGGGCCGGTACTTACAAAGAATAGCCCCACTGCATCTCTCCCCGTGCATGTCGTAAAAGGCATCTAAGGGATGAGGACAAGATGCCGTGCTAAAGGGAGATAAGCTAGCCACCAGTCACCTTGGAACGGCCCTCCCACTGAGTCATGCAGCGGGTGGGTCTTCGTGCCTTACTTGCTCCTTGATAACTATCAAGATAACTATCTTGTCCGAATACATTGCTGAACGTGGTGGTCGGTGTTGTGCTGCAGTTTATAAGAGTACTAGCGGCACAACTCCGATTACTCTGTTTACCTCGATTGTCGGGATACAGCGTGTGGTATTTATGTAAGAGTAACATTTTTGGGGCTCTTCGAGTTTAAAATAAATAAAGTAAGTAAATTAAAATATTATTTCTTTGCAAAGAAAACCAAATTCAACATTAAATGTTAGCACAAAAGGCAGGATTAATGCCATAAATAATTGTATTCTTGCCAACTTTTGGGGTGTGAGAGTGATGTCTCTCGACGACGTTTCGAACCAAACGTTTGGCCCGTCCATGAGCGCTCTGCCCGGTGCGACAGCTGGCAGACAACTGTTATAATAATGTTTAAAAACCACTGCAATTTATAAAACCCACTTTATTTATTGATATTATATTCTCCTATTACATTCTAACTGTAAAGCTGATTCAATAGCTGCGAACGATAGCGAAAACTGCAGCCCAAAAAGTGTTCAAACGTTCTATTCATTGTTCGGTATGAAAATATTCACAAGGAGATAAAATTAATCACGACAGTACGTTAAGTATGAGGTATTTACATTCGCGAAGAACCCAAAACGACGAACATGTGTGCGCAAATGTACAGAGGACGTTACTCTAGATTTATATTACGTAATTGACGAAATGAAACATTTCAAATATCTTATTACAAAATAATTATAAAATACTTACAATTATTGTTATTACACCTAATGATAAATGTAATTAAATATCTAGAGTTGCCTAGCTCAAGTTTCATTCAGCATTCATATTAAAAAAAAAACTAAGAAGCTAGAGCTTAACTTACAGCACTAATGACTGTTCTCACCACCTCCGGTTATAGTGTAGCTGTCAGTTAACCATTAAAATTTTTAGAGTAATCGAAAATTTGGGTGTTTATTTTTTTTATGCAGAAAAAAACAAACAAGTGATAATATATTACATAATCAACCCGCAAAAAAGCGAAGTAGATTACATAATCAACCCACAACAAAACCTTGTTTTCGTCACGTTACGGCCAATACGTTTTTTTAAAAATGAATTCAGAGACATATTCGTGATTCGATCGAAGTTAATCAAATTGTGTTTTCAAAAACCTAGCGATATTCCGCAATAGATAAGGTTTCCATATTATATTAAAACTGAATACGTTAAGTGAGTAATATTGATGGTACATCTCGCAGAAAGAGCAGAATTTTACTTTATATGAAGCCTTAAGCGGAGTTGGTGAAAACGCCTATTAATCAACTCATCGTCGGCGTCTTAACTCGACAACTCTAAATATGACTCTAACGCACGGAGAGAGAGAGTAGAGAGTAGAGAGGAGTCGGTCTAAGCAATCTGGGTACGTGCTCACCAACTGGGGGCATACGTCATTGAAGTGGGCGTGACATCGCATCGCATCGGAGCTGTCGCGACCCAGCGCACGCGGCGTATTGTGACACTAGAAAAAAGGGTGTGATAGAGCTATAGGGAATCGGCGAGAGAACGAAAGGGATAAGCGTACTCGATCATTTCATCTTCAGTCTAAATTTGGTTGTTTTTTTTTTTTATGGAAACTGACACGGTTGGCTATATCACCTACAAAATCCGTGATGTCAGCCCATAACACCGGGTGAATTGGTGCCACGTCAGTGCTTCCCTTCGGTCGTGCCGGCTACACTGAACTGGACGGAAAACACAAACTATTTACATAGCCGTTTCGACCGACCTTTCATTCAGTGCGGTGGTACCAACCCGGGCGGGTTAAACCCTACCACCTAGTGATATAAGAAGGGAGTCATATCCCTTATTCGCCTTTTACGACATACACGGGGAGAGATGCAGTGGGGCTATTCTTTTTATGATGTCTTCTAATGTATTTTTCGATTTTTTAATGAAATAATGTGTCCAATTGTAACAATAATAATGGAATTAATTTATAAGCAAGATGCGGATTGTAATATGTATTTCATGCAGACCAATTAGTAGAAATAACGTAAAATCTCAACAAATATACATGTTTTCGCGATTTTTTCTATCGAGCAAAGTTTAATAATTGTTTAGTAATATACCAACAAAAAACATTTTTTTTTTATGTGATCCGGTATGGGTATGGCTGCGTCGAAGGGGCCAAAGGACATGCTCTAACCAGCCAATATCACCTCCGAGAAGGTAGGTGCCATACCGGAGACTTCCCTGGATTGCTGGCTATACTGGACTAGAAGGAGAACACAACCGAGGTTGCTTGCGGCCATCTTACATCCAGTACGGTGGTACCAACCCAGTCGGCTACAATTTGAGCCTACCACCTAGTAAGGGGCAAGGGAAGGGACCTACAGTTTTACACCGGTTCCGAACGGTGAAGCAGCGGGTGTAGGTACGCACGTAAATTTTTTCGTCAGAAAAAACTCACTGGTACACGCCGACCGGATTCGAACCTCGGACCTCCCGCATGAGAAGCCGATGCCCAAACCACTCGGCCACCCGCCGCTTGAATCATAAATGTGGTGCGGGTATACCTGAAATTTCATATCCCTGAATTGTGTCTTGTTAAGATTAAGAACTTCTGAGAAATAAAATATAGCGTCATTTAGCCTCATACGCAGCCTTAAATCGTACGTGATTATTGCACTAGCGAAGCGGTGCCTTCCCCGCTGCTCCAAGCACTGGTGACACACGTTTTACTAGAAATTAAAGATGTCGCAACTCCTCTCTACTCTTTCCTCCGTGCTCTACTTAGGTACCTACATTAATTAAACTTTATGAACATCGGAGCAGTCCTCTTAAAACTCTAGTTCCGCATTTCCTTTAAAAATAAAAAAGACAAAGACAGAGTGTAATTCTTAAGGGCATACTAACTAATAAAAAAAATCTAATAAAATGCGGATTTTCAGAGACTGACGTACGTTTGCCATTTACAATGCTGTATGCCCACTTAATACTCTCTTTTTCTGTTCACCCCTTTGCCTTTACAGTTCAAATGTATGAAATGCAAAATGGAGAACTTTTGATAAGAGGAAAAATAAAACTCGCCCGTATGAGTCATCGACATATTTGGAGGCGTGTATGAATAATCTTGTGCTTCGAATCATTTCAATTCTATCGACATCCACGAATGCGGCTGGACTGTTCTACGAACCACAAGTGAGTCGATAAACAGGGAAATCTCTGGTATTGCACCTTCACGTAGGTGATATTTGCCGGTCGGAATGTGTGCTCTGGCCTCTCTGACTCAGCCACGATGTAAATATAAATGTTCACTCTATGCCAAAAAGGTTTAGAAGTGATCTTTCGATTGCATATGTTAGCATTGCCGGAGTTCGCTATTTCGACCGCGGAAACCGAGACGTACGGATTTCGAATGGGTTTTACTCACATATTAGAAAATAATTAGCTAGGTCGACCATTAAGACGAGACGGAAGTTAACTTTCTCCATACAAAATCATCTTTCGGGGTTTATGTTTTTTACCCCCCTATAAACCTTATGCGATTTTTAAAATTCTTTTTTTGTTGTAATAAGGACAGTCGAATCTACGTTCTCATTTTTTTAATATTTAAAGTGATGACTCAATAAAGCATAATGAATTTCATGACATCAAAAAATTCAAAAATCTATTTTTTACGTTCGAAATACATTTTTTTAGCTCCGGTGTTGCATATTTCATCTAAACAAAAACGATAAAGACAGGAACGTAGATTGTACTTAAGACAAGAAAAAAAAAGTAAAAACCGGATAATAAACCCGGGCTAGAAAACATAAATGCCGAAAGACGATTTTGTATGGAGAAAGTTAACTTCCGTCTCGTCTTAAGGACGCTCTGTGTGTGTCACAGGTGTCGCGAAAATTACCAATCAACTTGCATTATAGCGAGCAGAGCTTCGCGGCCATTCAGGCGATCACACGCCGACATCTACAGCCAATGGGAGCGCGCATACGTGTCGACATTCTCGGCTTTATGGCCAGTTTTGCCAATTTGACCTAGCTATTGATCTAGCTATTATTTTTCTAATCTGACAGCGTTTTTCCCGCAATCTGCATTCTGGACTTGCATCGATTTAAATCAATTCGGAACCTTAATATTTAGGTTACAAACAAGAATCACTTGAACAAATAAGACGGTATAGTGGGAGGTTGCACAGAGTTCAGAGCACCACGCGGCGCGCGTGTGGAGTTAGGTCAGTACGTGCGGCACGGGCGCAGGCGCGGTGCAGTTCAGCGGCGCGCACCAGCGCGTCTGCGTGAGCGGCGGGCACTTGGCGCCGCCGCGGCGCGCGCGGCGCACCACGCGGCGCGTGCGCACGGCCTCGCCGACGCCGCATCCGCCGGAGCAGGCCGACCACGCGCTCCATCCGGACACGCGGCAGTCCAACGACCCTGACACACACACACACACACATACGTTTTAGAATAGAATAGAACCTCTTTGAAATGTGTGCAATAGACATATTTTTTTGTGACAGTTGACAGTGCGTGCTCACCGTCGGCGCTCACCGTCGGTGCGCGCTGTTGGCGTGCGTGCGTACAAGTATGCATTTCAGTGCCGCGCCGACACATCCGCGCGCACATGGAGTCATCAATCAGTGTATGACCCTGCTACTTGTCGGTCAGCGCCGCCGCCGCTCTGAATTTCCCCATAGCATCCAATAGCGCGTTTGCGATCCGACAACGTACGCTCCAAGCGCCTCGCCGCCGCCGCCCTACAGGCGAGCTGACTGTTCCGTACGCGTCGCGTAGCAAAATACGCGAGGCGCAAAGTGAACATGCCTGCGAAAGGTCTTATGGTCGTATATATACGGTATGCATATGACAAGAACGTTAGAGGTAGGGACGTCGGACCTTCCTTGCGCCAGCTTAACACGATATTGACTAGGTAGATACATCGAGGTCAGCGCTCATCGTCAGCGTCATCGCTCTGTGAAGGTGCTAAGAGTGAAACTGAATACGCATGAGTACTAACTGGCTCTCTTCCGTTTCCTCCTGAGGTCCGGCTCGGCGGCGGGGTGCGCGCCGCGCGCGGCAGGCGCCGAGGAGGGCGGGAGTGCCGGCGGGTGCTTGCGGCGGCGGCGCGCGCGGTAGCGGCGCGCGAGGCTGTGCAGCATGGCGCTCGTGTCCGGCGACAGCTCGTTGGCGGAGCGCGGCTCCTCGGTCGTGCTGGCGGCGGAGGCGGCGGCCGGCCGCGCTGGTGACGCCGCGCCGTTGCTGCCGTTCCATCTGACAACAAAATCGGCGTGTAACTATGAGTTTTTTCTGACGAAAAAATTTAAGTACATACCTACACCTGCTGCTTCACCGTTCGGAACCGGTGTAAAACTGTAGGTCCCTTCCCTTGCCCCTTACTAGGTGGTAGGCTCAAATTGTAGCCGACTGGGTTCATACCACTATACTGGATGTAAGATGGCCGCATAGCAGCGTCGGCTGTGTTCTTCTCTAGTCCAGTACAGCCAGCAATCCAGGGAAGTCTCCGGTATGGCACCTACCGTCTCGGAGGTGATATTGGCTGGTCGGAGCATGCGCTTTGGCCCCTCTGACTCAGCCCCCATACCGGATTACATAAAAGAAAAAAAAACAATTTACTCCAATAAATCACTAATGCAGTGGGTGATATAGCTAACGATTTGAGTTGTGATAAATTTATCGTAAGTTTCAAACGTGGGCAACGCCACTTGCATTTTCATGTGATAAATATTTTCTTAAATATCAAAAGTGGGTCACCATTATATTTTTATATGATACATTATTCGTAATTTTCAAACGTGGGCAACACCACCTTGCATTTTCAAGTGATAAATATTTATTAAATTTCAATTGTACGTTTGAAATTTAAGAAATATTTATTACTTACAAATTAAACTATAATCGGTGTTCTCGGAAGCTTCCGCAAGGTGTCCCTCCTTAAGAGTTATCAGGTGTATGAACGAATCTGGCGCGAATCCAACTCATTACTGTGGAATAAATTGGGGATGTTCGTTTGTACGCGTGCCGTGTATTTAAGGGCTGCGATTAAGGTGATGTGAGACTGCGTCTGACTAGAATTTCAAGAAGTGTACCGCGAATATTACTTACCTGACAGATTCAGTTTTAATATATTATGTAAAACTTCATCTGTAATGAGCGCAGATCGATAGCTTTTTGAAAAAACAATTAGATTAAATTCGCTCTATAAAAAAAAATAATGAACATGCCACTGAATTTAGTTTTAAAAACGTATTTAAGGCAACGTGACCAAATCAAGGCTTTGGAAAAAAATATATTTTATTTTTGAATATATAGCTATATAAATCCGTAGCATCTTTTCCTTTTTTGTTTCGACCCGTAGTATTGGAATAAAAAAATAAAAACATAATTTTTTATTGATTGATTGTGTTGCATCCTACTCCAACCAGCGAAAGCGGCGCCTTGAAAGAGGAGTACGGGTGAATACGGGTTGACAGGGCCTTAAGAGCATGCCCTACGCTTCGGCTTTCCGTACTCATGTAATCGAACGATCAATTAAAAAACATTTATTGGCTGCGTGTAAAAATCGTACTTTGTAGAGACTTTCTACCCGATATCTGTGTCACTTTAATAAATACATACATTATGTTAACTCCAAGTGCCTGCGTGCTATCTCCGGCCGAAGGGCGACTTCAGATAAAGACATTTTTAGGCTTGAAACTATAAGAAATCTCAAGAACATTATTAATATTAGAAAATAGAAGAAGAATTTATATTAAAACTAAACTAGCTTTAAGAATATTATAATAAAACAAAATATAAATTAAATACCACTATTACAATTAAACAAAATGAAGAAAAAAAAAAATAAGAAACAAAATATTTTTTTTTAGCAGAAAAAACTTATTGGTTATCTTGGTAAACATAACATTTCGCTAAGTATTCGAACAAGATTCAATCGATCAAGCAGCAAGTAAGGCACGAAGACCCACCTGCTGTATGACTCGGTGGAAGTACCGTGCCAAGGTGAGAGGTGGCGAGCCTGTCGCCCTTTAGCACGGCATCTTGTCCCTATCCCTTAGTCGCCTTTCACGACATGCACGGGGAGAGATGCAGTGGGACTATTCTTTTTAAGTACCGGCCCCACACGGTAATGCAATCTCCGTTATCTAAAGTAACGGAATATCCGTTCGGCTTCCTCTATCTATTGCAATGAGACCAAGCTCCGTGGGATACTAATGAACGTATATAAGGGGCCGGGGGGGGTGGCTATGGAGGCGGGTGCTCTCTGGGCGGAACGCGAAGATAAGAGGGTTCCGCGGCTAATATACTGCGGCCAGACAACGCACGGCCGCGCCGAGACACTGGTGAGTTATTGTGGGTCGCTGTACTTCCTTTACCTGCGCTAATGCCGCCCCTCCGCGCCGCTATGAACAAAAACAATGAATTGGGTGATCATTAAGGGTGGCCAGTCATGTTGGCGCGTTGTTGTAATAATATTAAATTTATGAGCAGAATTTGTTAAGAGGTGTGGGAAAACGGAAGTGAAATGTTGGTACAAACAATATTATTCTTCTCTAATTATAATAAACTTTTACTTTATATATCAACTAGTAGGACGCATAATGTAGTAGTTTTTGTTAGACAAAATAATATTTTAGATGAGGAATTTTTAGAAAAGTAATAAAAAAGGGAGGGAGAATTTAAAACTTAGAAAAACTATTTTTTAATTTTTTTTATGGAATCTGACACGGTTGGCTACATCACCTACAACGTCCGTGATGTCAGCCCATAACACCGGGTGAACTAGGTGCCATGTCAGTGCCTCCCCCTTTGATCGTGCCGGCTACACAGAACTGGTCGGAAAACACAAACTATTTACATAGCCGTTTCTACCGACGTTTCATTCAGTGCGGTGGTACCAACCCGGGCGGGTTAAACCCTACCACCAAGTAAGATTAGGAGGGAAGGGACCTACAGTTTACGAGGAATCCGAACCTAGGTCAGCCTCCAACGGTCAGCGGTCACCCATCCAAGAACTGACCGCACCCAGCGTTGCTTAACATTCAATAGCGACAGTCTGCACCACTGAGCTATGTATCTCAAGCAGTGGCGGCTGGTGACTTCAGTGACCGGTAGTGCGCTAAGTACCTATGTACATCCTTAAATACCAAATTTCCCAACACATTCCCAATGTTATTTTAAGATCGCGACTTCCGAATTCTTTAAACGCCTGTGTTGTATTATGTACGTACCTAGTATGAATATTCTCAAGACACACAAGACAATGAGTTGCAAAAAACAAGAAAATAAATCCAAACAAATTTTTTTATTCATTTATAGTGTCTTTATGAACACACCCATAGACCGAAACACTGCTGCAGCTTTCAAAAAGAAAACAATAGCAATGTCCCAAAAATACTTAAAAAATGTATAAAAAAAACATTTGAAAAGTAGGAATTGAACCCGGCATCACCTGATTGTAAAGCCTTACCTTTAACCAACTCTTAGGCAAATATCGGCACCACTTAATTCACAGTATCACGTGACAGAAAGCATAAAACCTAACCATATCCCATTTTAAATATTCGCGCGCTAACGGGTATGTGACATCACATGACAGCGCGCTGACTCTAGGTAGACGGACTCGTGCAAAAGGAATCGCTCGCGACGTGTCGCACGCGCGGCTATTCACGATATAGCGTCCTTGTTTGGCGCTCGTGCGCCGCACGCAGAACTCCATTTCGGCCCATACTGTTTCTATGACGTATCTTTTGTCTCACGCGCCAGCGGTGTTTTGCCGATCCCCATACATTCAGATGGGAGACCCGCGTGCGTCTTTCGATTTCGCACGGGGCGCGGGTTTACTCGCAAAAACGTGCTCTGTGATCTATAAAATAAGGTCGAATTCACATTCGTATTTATTTGGAGTACGATCTTTATGGTTTTAATGTAGGTATGTTGTATTGTAAGATATTATTTATTTTGAGTGAAGTGAAGACTTTTCGTGGTATGGTAGTGCGGCGCACGGGCGCACTTTAGGACCGGCCGCCAGTGATCTCAAGTGTGTTTAACCTTTAAAAAATGATTGAAAAATTAATTACCAATTACTAATAGTTTATTGGAATACTTATATACTCGTACATACGCCTTCAAACAGTTTATTACGCCGACTCCGTAGAGGCAGCTAAGAGGCGCGTAGAGATGCTACGAGGGGCGTAGAGACGCTACGAGGCGCGTAGAGACGCTAAGAGGCGCGTAGAGACGCTACGAAGCGCGTAGAGACGCTACGAGACGCGTAGAGACGCTACGAGGCGCGTAGAGACGCTACGAGGCGCGTAGAGACGCTAAGAGGCGCGTAGAGACGCTACGAAGCGCGTAGAGACGCTACGAGACGCGTAGAGACGCTACGAGGCGCGTAGAGACGCTACGAAGCGCGTAGAGATGCTACGAGGCGCGTAGAGACGCTACGAGGCGCGTAGAGACGCTAACACATTTTACAGAAATGAACACAATAATAATAGTGTACATGGTGCAAATGCGGTCCGCATAAAATCCAAAGAAATAATGATTTTATGATATTGTTTTATTAATATTTTTTAATTGTAATCAAAACAGACGAAGTGCAGAAGTGGTTAAGGCGGATTTATAATTTAAATATTCTAAAAATGCTTCTAGTCAATTTTTTCAAAATTTTGTATAGTACAAAATTATCACAAGGATTAAACGCTTTTTGGAAAAGCAAAAACAGTTGCTTCTCATCGCGTCTTACATCAAACGATGTCTCATGTCAAACATAGAAGAACCCACTTGAGATTACACGGCGCACATATTGCACACCCTGTATAACATCGTCTAATGTAAAAGCACTCGCTAGCGTCGCCCTACGGGTAGACCTAGGCAAAAGGCATCAAAGCGGAAACCTAAATCCGGCTAGCTCGGCTGTGTCGAACGACGGGCGCTTCCACGGAGATGATAGATAGAGAGGAGTTATTAATTTATTAATGTATTTTAAGGATTCCGTACGGTGACCTATTATATTACTAAGCCTACGTCGCCTGTCTGTTCTACGTTTAAAGGAATGTATCTTTTGAACCGTAATAGGTAGCCGGATGAAATTTATTTTTTATTATGACGGATATACTAATAAATAATAAATACAAAAAGTAGAAAATTACGGGGGGTTAACATACAAAAAATGTGTTTCAACGTTTTTTGTTTTTGCTTTATCGTAAAAACGGTAATCACCTCAAAATTGGTGTGATTATATTGCAAACTCTACTGTAAATCTGAGTCGCGCTAAGGATCCCGAACTGCATGAAAGGAAAAAAAATTTTTTTTTGTAAATACGTAACACAAATATATTTTGAGGTGGGACGCCCCCCGGCTAGGTGGACAGATGACCTAAAAAAGGTAGCCGGGAGTGGATGGATGAGAAGAGCGGAGTGGTGACGTGCCTTGGGAGAGGCCTATGTCCAGCAGTGGACCGATACAGGATGATGATGACGGAATCCTCAGTGCGCGAGTCCGACCCGCACTTAGCCTGTTTTAGATTCCGGTTTGTGATTAGTCCGGATTGGTACAACCGTACTGAATGAAAGGTCGGCCGAAGCGGCTAGCGGATCAACCGTGTCAGTTTTGACACACACAAAAAGAATTCACAGATCTCGTGCATTACACGACCTTCGAGGTACATTGAAAATGAACTAAACAAAATAAAAATAAAGTATTACATTTATATATTTGTTATTATTTTTCAAAAACACAAGCAGCTTAAACAATTTAAACTGAAATTTAGACAGAAAAAGAGATAAACTTGACATTATGTCTAACCAAAGTAACAAATTAATAACACTCAAATATAAAAATATAATATAGGTTAGGTTAGAAGTTGCGTCGCGGCATCTTCTAACCTAACCTATATTCCTATGGCTTCCTTCCGGCTATATCATCAGGACCCTGGAAATCATATATGACTAGAGTACTTGCGAAGACAAATCTAACGAGCCCAAACATGGTGGATTTATCATGTGTAGTTTAGGAGTTCCTATGGCTTCCTTCCGGCTCCATCATCAGGACCCTGGAAATAACATATGACTAGATTACTTGCGAAGACAAATCCAATGAGCCCAAACACGGTGGATTTACCATGTGTAGTTTAGGAGTTCCTATGGCTTCCTTCCGGCTCCATCATCAGAACCCAACTAACAAACTAACAAAGTCACCCGAGGATCTGCAGAGCCGTGATTAGATTTTTCACAATTTATTTCATACATTCGGATATTCCTCCTCGCTCTCTACGCTGTTGCACTTCCAAAAGTCGATTTCTTACTATCAGCGAAAATGGGAAAAATTTGAGGGACCACCTACAGCACGAACCATCATCGATAGACGAATGCTTTTTATTTTTATAAATTATCAAAAATTTAAAAATTATGGCAATATACCATTCTATGTGCATAAACACATCTCATTTAATAGTATTATAAATAACTCCATCACAACTGCACATTCCCATTTGAGTGAACTCACAAAACTCTAAAACAACGCTCACTAAAAAATTTATAACTTATTTATTTTAATTTTTTTTTTTAAATTAAAAAAAAGATCTCCACATATCGAGTCAACTTAGTAGATAAAAATATAAAACTTATAAATTTTTAATAATAAGTTTGTCAAAAAGTGCCCTTTCTAAACCCCATAAAAAGGGCCCTTTTTAGCATTTTTTTTCGATTTTTCCAAAAACTATAGAACTTACTTTTTATGTAACCCTTATCAATATGATTAGGGTGTCAATACGCACCTTTTGACACCCTAATCATTTACGTAGCTTCAACACTCACGACACCAGGGCAATGTCGCACTTTCGCTGGAAATGGGGCCTATACAGAAGCGATCGAATAAACATTTTCAATGTTAAAAGGTGAACACAGACAATAAAACAGAGCGAGTCGAATCTGGATACATGCATACTGGGTTAACTAACTGGGGGCATATTAATCGAAGTGGGCGTGGCATTGCACCAGTCGCGTTCGTAGAGTAGTCGCGACCCAGCGCACGTCGAATTAAATGTTACCTGATTGGTGGACTAGGTAGTCGCGCTTCCCTCCGCTACTCCGCGCACTGGCGACACATGTTTTTCTAGAAATGAGAGCCAGCAACGACTCCTCTCCACCTACCTTCTCCTTGTGCGTTGCGAAGGGCGCGGGCGCTGGGCCGGCAATAATGCGCCCTTACCCTTTACTGGGGTTCCTTACCAACTAACCAACAGTGCCATTTGCCTTTGCTCGCATGACTGTAACACGTTATAATAAGCGAAATATGCATGAGTTTCCTTGTTGAAAAACTCTCAAACAAGTACGTGCAAAGATATTTTCCCCGCACCTACATCGTAAGGCGACTAAGGGATATTACTCCCTTCTTATATTACTAGGTGCTAGGGTTCAACCCGCCCAGGTTGGTACCACCGTACTGAATGAAAGGTCGGTCGAAACGGCTATGTAAATAGTTTGTGTTTTCCGTCCAGTTCAGTGTAGCCGGCACGACCGAAGGGAAGCACTGGCGTGGCACCAAGTTCACCCGGTGTTATGGGCTGACATCAAGGATGTTGTAAGTGATGTAGCCAACCGTGTCAGTTTCCACAAAAAATAATAATGTTGATAAAAATTACGTATCATAGTTTGACAAAGACTGTTTACACCTGATTCACTTAATTAATAAGTCTTTGTAGTCAGAACTCTCACCAAAATTGTTAATCTTGCTCTCAGGCTGTGTTTTCGATAGACGGTATGTTGACATGATGACTGCGGTGTTATTATATGTGGCCAGTTACTAAAGTACTTGTAATAATATTTATAGAAAAAATACCCTGCGAAGTTTATTATCGGTTCATCTTCGTGCTTGTAATCGAACCAGATAGAACAAATTGTGACAAGTTCGAGTGCAGTCTAACTACCATAAGAACGATCAATAGACAATACAATACAATATATTCCCACTGTATTTGGCTATAGGAGTGTCTCGGTCGATATGGTAGAGGGTTCAGTGAGGTCGGCGGAAGCAGTAGGTCGGAGCGAGTTAGGGCTCCGCACACGACCGATTGAGTCACCAACTAAACAGTTTAGTTGAGTTGGTCGGCCGATTTCTCTCCAACCCAACTGTTTAGTTGTTTACGAACGATCGTTGAGTCGTTCTTTCTGCATAGTGCACGTAGGTTGGAGCTTGATTAAAAAGTCGTCGGCCGATAAAAAAGTTGGCCGCCGCCGTAGGCGTTGGTTGTACAACTTGTTTAGTTGTACAAATGTTCTATCTCACGAAGTCCGTTTGGCTCTGGTTGTAGTAGTGACGTGTACTGATAGCGCGCTTGTGTGTGTGTTGTGTGCATGGACCGCGTCGCAATCGTGACTGAGCGCTCTCGAGGTCACGCACACTCAAACAATGTGCATGTGCACGCCTGACAACATTCATAGCCAAACGGACTTCGTGAGATAAAATATCTGTATCAACATTTTAATTGAATTGCGGAGAGTCGGTGCCAATTGAACAGTTGGGTTGGCGTCGTGTAGCTACTCCCACACACACTCACCCTCACACACACACACACACACACCCTTCCTCACCCTCACACACACACTATAATATGTTGAATGTCATTGTTGTTTGTTTGTGTTTTTAGTCTGGTCCTTGGAAAGGGGAGCCCCTGAAAATCAGCTTTGCTATCTCGGATATTGAGTCAGCTGAGTGGGCTCTCTTTTCGTCACATGTTTTATATGTTTATTTGTGTATGTAATTATTTGAATTATTGTGTGACGGAAAAATAAATCATTTCATTTCATTTAATTTCACTCTCGTTATTTTGACACGCATTTTGGAAGTTTTTTTTTATTACGACTCAACAGTTTAGTTTGATATGAATCGGTCGTATGCCCGAGCCCTTACAAGTTCCCAACGAGTCGGCGACACATCCCCACCACCCCTTCCCCCGTCCAAGGCCTTCTCCCACCTCCCACCTTACGCTGTCCTGAGCTAATCTGACTCTGGCTTTCCACTCTCGAGCTCGGCTCGGCGTGGACCTCGGCCAAAAGATGAGCACTGTGGTCGCTTGCTAGACTTATAGTTTTTTTTATGTAAACCGATATGGGTGGCTGAGTCGGAAGGGACAAAGCTCATGCTACGACCAGCCAATACCGCCTCCGAGAAGGTAGGTGCCATACCTGAGACTTCCATGGATTGCTGACTATACTGAACTAGAGAAAAACACAACCGAGGCTGCTATGCCGCCATCTTACATCCAGTACGGTAGTACCAACCCAGACGGCTACAATTTGAGCCTACCAAGTAAGGGGCAAAGGAAGGGACCTACAGTTTTACACCGGTTCCGAACGGTGAAGCAGCAGGTGTGTCATTGGTACACGCCGACCGGATTCGAACCTCGCACCTCTCGCATGAGAAGCCGATGCCACTCGGCCACCCGCCGCTTAGTTTACTAGCTTTTGCACGCGGCTCCGCTCACGGCATTGTAGATCATGCTTATGAGTTAGGTACTATATTCCCTTGCCTCTTATTAGCCGACAGGGTTGGCACCACCGTCTGAACTTAATATTGCCGCATAGCAGCCACGGCTAATCCAGTATAGCCAGTATTCCAAGGAGAAGCCTCCGGTATGGCTGATATTGGCTGGTAGAGCATGTACCTTGGGGCCTCTGACTCAGCTACGTATACCGGATTACATAGAAAAATATGCTACATGTATGCTATCATGAACTTTTATAAAACCCACTAAAACCTGCATTTCGACCGTACTTACTTACTTACATCACCTGTCCAGTTGACATACATTTATGTATATAGCGTGTGGTATGTATCCTATTACTTAAATTGAACTAAACCTGTATATAGATATCGTTTCTCGGAAACGACTAACGATTTGGATGAAAATTTTGTATTTAAATTATACTTTTTTTTCAAGTTTATCTAGATAGGTGTGGACGCCGAGCGAAGCTCGATCGCCCGGGTACTGTATGTAGAGAGAAGAAGAGATGTAGGTAACGCCCCTTGTTTTGTGCTGCATTCCCATACCCCTATTCGTTTCTGTACATTCCAAAGGTCTGTTTGTAAAGAATACCCCATGAAATTAAACCCATATTTTGCGTTTTATGTCTTTAACTAGCTGTGCCTGCGACTCCGCCCGCTCTCATATTTGACTTCTCTGCTAACCTCGTAAGCCATTTAGCGTGATAATAAGTAGCCTATAGTTGATGGGAAGAATCAAGCTATCCGTAATTTTTTTTTTATTAAAATAGCTTCAGTGGTTCTCGAGTTATAAGCGGACAGACAGACAGACAGACAGACAGAAAGCAGACGTTGAATTTTATTAAGAGCGTTCCGTGCAAGATGACGTGATCGTGATGATGATTTTATATTGCTCAGTTTATGCACAATCATAATAACGAATTTCGATGGCCACCGTAATCCGTTATTATGTTTATGGATAATCAGAGCGATACAAAACTGTTTCCAGTATCTTAGAATATCATAATCAAAATCAACTACAGCTTCATGCTTGTTTTTTCCAGTTATAGCTTTGTTTAAGAGATATATATTATTTACTTGAGTGGCAGCACCGTCGCCGAAGGATGATGGGCATTAAAGTATTTTTTTTTGGTTTGACTTGATATTAATTCACACACAAAAACCAATGAAATGCGGACAAGTCGAACGAACCTATGCGTTGGTCGAATGTGTTGGTCGCTTTGGCGAATGTGCTCGTTTCCATGCTCGCGTTTGCGTTCGCTAGTGACCGCGGTCGATCGGCGAGAGTGGAAACCCATCATTACAAGTTTGTCCTCGCTCGCCCGACAGTGACGCCCGGCGATGGAGTCGACGTGTTAAATATTCAGTAATTGAAAGGTAGGAGTATGTAGGTTAAGATACGAACACGTGTAAGAGCCAAGCGGAATTTGCGAGTCACGAGCGTGACGAAGATGACTGTGAATTTTTTACGTGTTCGTTCTTTCACAATTTATTATGTAAACGAAACGCTAGAGAAGTAAAAAGCGAGTCGTCAAGTGCGAGCCCAACTCGCGTGGAGATTCCGTTTTGTATGAATGAGAACTTTAAGACTTTGGATTTTCGTTTAGGTTTTCCTGTAAATTATAAGAGAGACTTTAAATTATTTTGTCAGACTGTTGTTAAGCAACCTTGAGCGCGGTCAGTACTTTGATGAGTGACCGCTCGACCATTGCAGGCTGACCGTGGTTCGGATTCCACGTAAACTGTAGGTCCCTTCCCTTCTTACCTTACTAGGTGGTAGAGTTTATCCCGCCCGGGTTGAACGAAACGTCAGTCGAAACGGCTATTCAAATAGTTCGTGTTTTCCGTCCAGTTCAGTGTAGCCGACATGAAATGAAGGAAAGCACTGACATGGCACCTATTTTACCCGGTGTTATGGGCTGACATCACGGATGTTGTAGGTGATGTAGCCAACCGTCCCAGTTTTCATCAAAAACCCTTTTTTTCAAAATTTTACTCTCAGTAGTGATTGCTCGATTTTCATTGATACGTC
Organism: Nematopogon swammerdamellus; assembly: GCA_946902875.1. Taxonomy (NCBI): domain Eukaryota; kingdom Metazoa; phylum Arthropoda; class Insecta; order Lepidoptera; family Adelidae; genus Nematopogon; species Nematopogon swammerdamellus. The sequence continues at coordinate 21,421,221 of OX336345.1, forward strand.
ACATCAAGCACTTGAATTTTTTTTTTAACTTGATCCCAAAATTCGAACTTCCTTCATTTACTTAAGCTATGTGCCTGTGATTGGGTCACCAAACTCTGTATACGAGTATGCACCAACAACTTCTTTCAAGCAGTAGATTCGGAGAAAATAAGCTGGGGCATTCGGACAGACAGACAGACAGACACGAAAGTGATCCTATAAGGGTTCCGTCCGTTAATTCCTCTTTTGAGGTACGGAACCCTAAAAATGGCATGTTTCATGTTACTCTCTATCCGCTCCGACTTCACAATCTGCAACTACAATGTGGCTGCCAGTTAACTCTTGTGAAATATATATGAGAAACATAATTTTAACTGACAAATAAAGAAAACAAAGTTTTCCGGAAGACAAGAGATAAAAAAAGTATTAATGAAACAACCGAAAGAAGATGATGGATTACTTCGCAGCAGTTCAGGAAATTGCTACACGAAAATACAAGACAGACGCAAGATGTGGTAACGTTGTTCAGCGCCTGTCTCCCGGCACGCCGCGCGCTGACCCGCCCCTACTACCTCCGCCGCCCTTCGCCCCTAGCCTGGTCAGAAGCCTCTAAGGCCCTAGACAGAGCGACGCTGGCGATAGTTGAGCGCTGACGTACCTAGTCGGTCGCGTACACCTAGCGACACACTGTTATTATTTATTGTTTATCGTTTATAGTTTATCATTTATTGTTTATTGTTTATGGCTTATTGTTTATCGTTTATCGTTTATCGTTTATAGTTTATCGTTTATTGTTTATTGTTTGTTGTTGTTTTTTTTATGGAAACTGACACGGTTGGCTACATCACCTACAACGTCCGTGATGTCAGCCCATAACACCGGGTGAACTTGGTGCCACGTCGGTGCTTACCTTCGGTCGTCATTATTGTTTATGTGAAATAATGGTACGGTTGCGGGCTTACTTACTTTCTTCTTTCTAAATACGAATTCTATTTTTCCCGCGTACGAAGCCGAGGGAAAAAGCTCGTTTATATAAAGTATCAATATGTCAATGGGTTAGTTAAATTTAGTGACAAATCGTACTTAGTCAAGCGTTAACTAATTATGCAGTCAGTTAAGTAGTATATACACATAGGAATGCCATTGTGATAACACGCTGCCAATTGGAGCAGGCCAGTCTCCACAAACAGCACCCGTTCATGAGCATCACGCCAGGGTTAGCCATGTAGAGTTGCGTATTTCGATACACTGAAAAAATTGTTAGTCAGTTAGTAACTAAATTTTGTGTAATGTGTTACAAAACAGTTTATTAGTTGCTGTGGTGACTACAAAACTGGCAGTTACCACAACTAAACCGAGTTTAGTAAATCAGTTTCCTAAATTAGGCCCACTTGCAAAAACACAAATTTAACGATATAAACCAGTTTAACTCGTTAAGCTAGCACCCGTTGACTGTGGGAACCGCGTTTAAATCCATAACTCGCTACTTAACTCTAAACTCGTGTTGGTGCAAGTGGGCCTTAGTTTGGTTGCTTCCTACTTAACTATTTGTTAAAGAAATTTTTTTCGTTGCATAACAGCTAAATCTATATTTGTAATGTACCTATAGCTGAACTCGTTTCGGCATAATGGATCACGTTTGGTCACGTGTTGTAGCCAAACAATTCAGTGAACAATTAATTTTGTAAATAGTAGCTATTACTTCGGTAGTTGGTTACAAAAGTGGGTTTTACAAAATTGTGGTTAGTTGCCGCAACTATGTAAACTGGTTTAGGTAACTTTATTTAGTACGTACCAAATTTGAGTAAAAAACTACTTTACTGAACAGTTTAGTAAAAAAAAATTCTCAGTGTAAGCGGCGAGGCGTACGGAGACCCGCGTCGCTCTGTGAAGGCCCTAAGTGCGGCCGGAGGCGGCGGCGACGCCGGGGTCAAACTCTAGTTAAACTATCTCGTTCAGATATTGTTGAGCGGGGCCTACTGAGCCATTATATAATCCCTTTGTCTGTTGCAACAGCGCACTCGGACGAGGAGGATCGCACGGGCGAGTTTGAGGACAAACTTGATTTATTTAAGTACTTGTGCTGGACAATTTTTTTATAGTGCAGCCTAATTGGGGAAACTTTAATGTTTTATAAATTTACTATATAATTAATAATTGAAGACATTTATAACTGTATGTTTCTCTAAAATAAAGATGCTTGCAGGTGTAAGTTTTATGTAGGTTGTCTTTTTGTAGATGTTGTATTATGTTCTATGGAATACCTTCGGGTCCTTCGAGAGGGGCGTGAACAGGCACCTGTCAGGCCGGTGCGTGGCATTCACAACCCCTTTTTTTAACGGGTTTTTTTATTAAAAAGGTGAAAATGTGATAAATGTTTCTGAAATAAATAGTTTTGGTATAAAATGAATACTTTAGAGACCATAGTTAAAATACGAAGAATTTGAAAGTAAAATTTTCACAAAATTTTAAATATTTCTGTAACTGTACTACTCACGTGGTCTTATGTAAGAACAATATTATAGAACACTTAATTACCTTTAATTTGACACCCCAAAATATGTATATTAGTCTCACAGTTTCGAAATAATTTGCAGTTTTCAAAATGCGGCGGCCGCCATTTTGATGACGTCATATCTGGGGATCCAGGCACTCTACAGCTTGTGTCCCGACGTTTTTTTATATAAAATAACATGTTTAATAACATACTAAAAGTTGGTGCTGGTATCACTAAGTGAACTATTTTGGCCTTTTTTGAAGCTAAGAGTAGGGACTATTAGACACCTTATTTATGGTGGCTCGCGGTCGCATGTCGAGCTTTCAATAAAAAAAAAACTATTTGAGATGTTTTCATAGAAGTACAAACGCGCAAGCACATGATTTACTGCGACGCAAAGTCAGCTCGGACGTCTAAAAGCGTCCCTGTGTTGTATTTGGGTCTTTCCGAATACTCCGCAACAACCCCCGCCGGAAGTGATTGGTTCACGCCCACAGAGCATGAAATGCGCGCGCCCGCCCCTACTAGAGGAGCCGTGAGCGCGATTTCTCTACAACGGCGTTGAAGCCTGTGGGCGTGGCCTATGACTTACATATGTGTGTTGTTGTGTGTGTGCATTTGTTTTGTGCGTGTGCCTAACTTGCTCCTCTTTGTGTGTAGTGTCGATACTAGCACACACACACACATACGAAGCGCTAGCAGCTCAGCGTACGGTTATTGGGTTTCAAATATCATCGCTTAGGGCGCCTCTAGTAGGGGGCGCGGGCGGTAGGTATTTGATGCTCTGTGGTTCACGCCGCATTCCTATGCACTGCACCCGGCCCCACTGCCACAGATTACTTATTAGTTACTTCGTAACAGATAAATCACTCCATAGAAAATGTTCTTACCTTCAGGCTTTAATAGCCTACTGTTCCACATCGCCAATCGCTGCGTGCGAAAATGTACCTTAACGATCGAGTGTAAAGTGTTTATTGCTTTGCAGCTGCGCGCAGTTGCGTGGGCGAGCGTCTATGTATACTTCGCGCGGCTGACGAATTTGTACTGAAAAAGACCGCCGCACAGTGGGACGAACTCGTAAAGTTGGGACATAGGGAAATTTGATAGCGGAAACGCGTTCTACTCATTAAAAAGAAGATCTTTTGTAGTTACAGTTTTTTTTATTTGATGAATATTTTTCGAGATAAACAACACTTTATGTTTTTTCACTATGGAGCAAAAATTATTTTATGTTTTACTCAAAATTATTGTATTGGTTAATATTAATGAATTTAAAATTATACATATACAGGTATAATATAACAGTTATGCATAAACACTGCCACTCTAAAATGTAACACTTAGTATATATAGGTATTTAAACATGACTCCAAACTCATGTATGGATTATTGTAAATTGTGAACTATTCATTGATCACAGGTTAAAACAATGTTTCACATTTTTATATATTATATTATTGTCTACATTTCTTTAATACTTTATGTGAACATATCTCCAACATAAAACACAATAAATGCTACTTTAACTTGTTTTCGGACTAATAATAAAATTAATGCTTATACAACTCAAAATCCTCAAAATTCCTCAAAAAAATGCTTATAGATTCATAAAATAGGCTACGTCAGCTAGTCATATGCCAAAGCGCTGCCTTCGCAAACCTTCGCAATTGGCACCAGCGCCGTTTTCGTTATAAAAATTATATTTTCAACTTAATAATTGTGTATAAGTAAGAAATGCACTGCGTTGTCGCGCGCTTCGCATTCCTGAGTGTTCGTTTCCGAGAATCGATAAGAGCGCGGAGCGGCAACGCAGTAAATTCGGACATGGCGCGTGAATAAAACAGTATAATAATGTGCCAATTGACAATTTCATAATGTTCATGTAATCGTGTGAAAATTGTAACGTTTTTTTCGTAGGTTATGAAATAGAAAATACATGCAAATTGAAGAACACATTATAAGTCTATAATTATATATACCTACCTAAAAATTATACAGCATTAACTTTTAAATTCTATTTTTCTAAATTATAACAATAATGCCGTGCAATAAATAGATAATAAAACTCTATAAGAAGAAAAAATATTATTAATATTATCTCAGCGTTAGAAAAGGATTGAAAACTCTGAAAACTGTAAGCTAGATCGAAATACTCCGGGCTTATGCTTATGAAGCAAGATATCGTTTTGCTAATCGATTATGGTTTATAATAACTACTTACTATAATTATTTTAAAACGGTATTACTTGCATGACTACAATTTGGTGTTCTGTTGGAAAATTACCAAACGTGCATATTTCGCACATAACGAATAGGTAACGTTATTTATCTTCGATCGCACGCATTGTTTCCTGGAATGGACGATTAGTGATGAACTGCAGCGAGTTTTATCATTAACTATCTGTCTCCGTTACTAATACTTTAAGCGACAATGCGTATGAGCGGGACAAAGAATTTGGTTTTGCAAGCGATTGTCTTGCTACCTGCGCACGCGGCGCATTAGTCGCAACGTTGTACTTACGCGAGTCGCACGTATTGCAAGCCATTGTCTCGCTGCGCACGCGGCGCGTTAGTCGCAACGTTGTACTTACGCGAGTCGCACGTATCTACGTACTTAATCGAAAACGCGATATCTACTACTCAAAAAACATGGAAGGCCTAGTGACGAATCTTGATGTGTTTTTAAAATTAAAAGAAAGTGGAAGTTTAAAAAAAAGTGATTTCCTTTTTGAAACTATTAAGTCAAGATTAAAAATAGATATTGGTGAAGATAAAAATAAACAACTAAAAATATACAGTGGAAGATACTGTTACAATCTTCAAAGAAGATGGACAAAGTGTGGTGCTAAAGATGAACGCTTCATCAAACATGACAGCCAGTGGTTGGAGTCTGATGTCGTTTGGCCCGCATTCATGAAAGCAGTGGTTCAAGAAACTTCTCTACATGATAAATCGCTACAAGACACGGCTTTTTCAGAAAAATCTCATAGTACTCCGAGCACATCAAAAGCAATGGTTCAAGAAACCTCTCTACATGAAAAATCGCTTCAAGACACGCCATTTCAAGAAAAATCTCATAGTACTCCGAGCACATCAGAAGACCCTTCGCCTACAAAAACTTCAGTGGGAACCTCAACACTCGTAAGTTCGAGAAAGCCTTTTACTGATTTAGGGCCTAAGCAGAAGAAAAGACGGACTGTCGACCATATGACTAACGTTTGTTCTTCTGAAGAACTCTCCTTTGTTCATTCAATGAGATTGAAGGCAAACGGAAATCAGGATCTTGCACAAATTTTCGATCACTTGGATAAACATCCAACAGATGTACAAAGAGTTAAGGATTTCCTTTTCCAAAAGAATGAAAATCAGAGGAGCACGTTGTCTCCCGAAAAAGCCTTAAGTGCCATGTTATCAATGAAATTAACGAAATGGCAATATAATATTATGAGAAAAACGGCTCAAGAAGGAGGCACAGATGTATTCCCTTCTTATTACGCATTCCAAAAGGCTAAACAAGAGTGTTATCTTGGCTTGCAATACGTGCGACTCGCGTAAGTACAACGTTGCGACTAATGCGCCGCGTGCGCAGGTAGCAAGACAATCGCTTGCAAAACCAAATTCTTTGTCCCGCTCATACGCATTGTCGCTTAAAGTATTAGTAACGGAGACAGATAGTTAATGATAAAACTCGCTGCAGTTCATCACTAATCGTCCATTCCAGGAAACAATGCGTGCGATCGAAAATAAATAACGTTACCTATTCGTTATGTGCGAAATATGCACGTTTGGTAATTTTCCAACAGAACACCAAATTGTAGTCATGTAAGTAATACCGTTTTAAAATAATTATAGTAAGTAGTTATTATAAACCATAATCGATTAGCACAAAACGATATCTTGCTTCATAAGCATAAGCCCGGAGTATTTCGATCTAGCTTACAGTTTTCAGAGTTTTCAATCCTTTTCTAACGCTGAGATAATATTAATAATATTTTTTCTTCTTATAGAGTTTTATTATCTACTAGCTGTTGCCCGCGGCTTCGCTCGCGTGAAATTCGTATTCCAAAGAAGAATGTAAGTAACTAAGGGCGAGGCCGAAGACCGAGCTGCGTTCAGGTAATCGATAAACCTTCTCGAAGAAAGTAACTAACTAAGGGCGAGGCCGAAGGCCGAGCTGCTTTCAGGTAAACGATAAACCTTTCTCAAATAAAGGAAGTAAGTAAGGACGAGGCCGAAGGCCGAGCTGCGTTCAGGAAGACGATAACCCTTCTGGAAGAAAGGAAGGAACTAAGTGCGAGGCGGAAGACCGAGCTGCGTTCAGGTAAACCAAAAACCCTCTTCCGCCTTCGGGCCTCGCCCTTAAAGACTTCCTTTCTTTGATAGAATATAATATCGTTCACTCAATCGATTTATTTCATAAAAATAAAAAAGTAATATTAATAACTAAAGAATTAAACCTACCTAACAAACATTAAAATAACTATCAAAACGGGCATTTTCAAATGTTCTTAGAGCACTTGCGGCATTACCCCGCTGGATGGCAAGGCTTACCCTTTGAATGAAATACATAAGCCCTTGATGGCTCAAGCCTCTTTTGGCTTCACTGCTCCACGGACCGAGGGTTTCAACCGCAAACGCAACAAATTCGAAATCTTGTATTATATTTCTATATTTGCTGCGTTTGAGGCTCTCCGCCCCAGCCTCGGCCGCGCCAGCCGCTCTTGAAGATGTCCTAACGTGACTTGGAGCCAATGTGAGAACAAAAGTGGCGTCCCACATCAAAGAACTACCCTTAGTCCATGGCACTAAGGTGATAGCATCGGGCCTCTTGCCATCCAGCCGGGAATAACCGCGAGGTTCTAGGATGCACGGCATATTTGCCGTTAGAAGCGTGGACTTTATAATAAAATTTAAATTAAATTAACTCAATCTTAATATTAATTAACTTTATTCGAGATGGTTTATCATTTGTCAGAACGTAGCACGGCCTTCGGACTCGCCTTAGTTGCTTACTTTCTTCAAGATGGTTTAGCTTCTTCCTGAACGCAGCTCGGCCTTCGGCCTCGCCCTTAGTTACTTGCTTTCTTCGAGATGGTTTTTCAATTATCCGAACGTAGCTCGGCCTTCGGCCTCGCCTTAGTTACTTACTTTCTTCAAGATGGTTTAGCTTCTTCCTGAACGCAGCTCGGCCTGCGGCCTCGCCCATAGTTACTTACTTTCTTCGAGAAGGTTTATGGTCTTCCAGAATAGAGCTCGGCCTTCGGCCTCGCCCTTAGTTACTTACTTTCTTCAAGGATGTTTTTCTTCTTCCTGAACTCAGCTCCGCCTTACGCCTCGCCCTTAGTTACTTTCATCGAGAAAGAATATCGTTTACGTGAGCGCAGATCCGCCTTCGGGCCCGCCTTTAGTTACTTACTTTCTTTTTTTTAAATACGAATTTCACGCGAGCGAAGCCGCGGGCAACAGATATATAAATTTTATTGCACCAATGACAGCGACATAACTTCGACTTTCAATTATTATTTTTATTTATCAAACAATTTGTCACCGGCCAGCTCACGTCGAGATGACAGTTCTCCGTTGTCAACATGACATTTAAAATTGTTTTTTACCTTTACTTTGGATTACGTGATTTTTATTATATTTTTTAATTATTATGTTCATCCGGGATATACACTGTCACTATAAAACATTTCGTCAAATTCCGTTCAGTGGTTTTTGCGAGATGCGCGTACAAATAGACATTTTTGCATTTACGATTTTATGATATGTATAGAAAGAATAGATATGTATAGACTATTGTGTTCAAGTTATAAAAAAGAAGAACTGTCATTTTCGTTGTATCTACTTATTTTTAAATTTCGAATGAATATTTTATTTAAATTGTATTTGCTGCCAGTTCTCAAGATATAATTATGTACTTTGGACTACGTGATTTTAAACGCGCAATAATGTTTATAATTGTTAATTTTTTTTTATTTTTGTTATTTTTTTTTACGTATTATGTTAACCCGGCATATAAACTGCCACTATACAAAGTTTCGTCTAATTCCGTTCAGTGGTTTTTGCGTGATGCGCGTACAGACAAACAAACAAACAAACAAAAATTTTAAAAACTGTTCTAACATGTTCAGTATCTCATTTTAAGCCACCCTGGTTAGTTTTTTTCCGAATACATTCAATGTACAGACTTTCTTACCTCTACGATTTTATTATATGTATAGATTTATTGCACGGCATTATTGTTATAATTTAGAAAAATAGAATTTAAAAGTTAATGCTGTGTAATTTTTAGGTAGGTATATATAATTATAGACTTATAATGTGTTCTTAAACTTGCATGTATTTTCTATTTCATAACCTACGAAAAAAACGTTACAATTTTCACACGATTACATGAACATTATGAAATTATCAATTGGCTCATTATTATACTGTTTTATTCACGCGCCATGTCCGAATTTACTGCGTTGCCGCTCCGCGCTCTTATCGATTCTCGGAAACGAACACTCAGGAATGCGAAGCGCGCGACAACGCAGTGCATTTATTACTAATACACAATTATTAAGTTGAAAATATAATTTTTATAACGAAAACGGCGCTGGTGCCAATTGCGAAGGTTTGCGAAGGCAGAGCTTTGGCATATGACTAGCTGATGTAGCCTATTTTATGAATCTATAAGCATTTTTTGAGGAATTTTGAGGATTTTGAGTTGTATAAGCATTAATTTTATTATTAGTCCGAAAACAAGTTAAAGTAGCATTTATTGTGTTTTATGTTGGAGATATGTTCACATAAAGTATTAAAGAAATGTAGACAATAATATAATATATAAAAATGTGAAACATTGTTTTAACCTGTGATCAATGAATAGTTCACAATTTACAATAATCCATACATGAGTTTGGAGTCATGTTTAAATACCTATATATACTAAGTGTTACATTTTAGAGTGGCAGTGTTTATGCATAACTGTTATATTATACCTGTATATGTATAATTTTAAATTCATTAATATTAACCAATACAATAATTTTGAGTAAAACATAAAATAATTTTTGCTCCATAGTGAAAAAACATAAAGTGTTGTTTATCTCGAAAAATATTCATCAAATAAAAAAAACTGTAACTACAAAAGATCTTCTTTTTAATGAGTAGAACGCGTTTCCGCTATCAAATTTCCCTATGTCCCAACTTTACGAGTTCGTCCCACTGTGCGCCGGCGGCCCGTCGGGCGGTAGGTAGTTAGCGCGCGCAAGTACATAGAGTGCGTGAGGCCTGCCACTGCCCTTACTTCAGCCTCGCCGCTCCTGCTTTATTTTTGCGTTTTTGTGATAATTGCGTGAGTAATGCTACCTCACAAAATATATTAAGAAAATATAACGGCCTTTTCATCCAACGCCGTCTCAATCGATTCATCCATACTTGTTAGCAACAGAGTAATACGTAGATATTGTTTTATATTTCTACAGTTTACAGCGAACTGTAGTATCAATAATGAGAAAATGTATGAATATATGAACAGGGTGTCCGCGGTGAGGAGTGGAGTACTAAAAGGGCTGATTGTGAAACGGTACACGTTTTGATTTACGACTAATTATTTTGGCACAAATATTTTTCGACCTCTCCCTATATTCAAATCATACATTCATTACAACCGAACCGGATTGTAAAAACAAAATTGGATAAGTACAGGCGTAGACTCCCATACGAATGACCGAAGTTCTGAATTTTTTAAAGAATAAAAAATTCAGAACTTCGGTCTCACCACCAAATGCATTCGAAATTATTTTTTCCCCAAAATAAAAAGCCATATAACAAAAGTCGTTTAGATACAAGTGCAGAATTACTCCTTACATTATTCGGGACATCATGTCTGAATGTATATGTAGCTTGAGATAAGCTCTAACTAAAGAGATGTTAAAATAAATCCGAACAAAAGGCTGTTCGAGTCGAAAAGGCCTTTAAAGAAATGTTATTAAAACCTGCTACCCTTTACGAGGACGTTCGTACCCGCTCGCGAGCTCGTCTGTAAAATTTTATGTCGCGTTTAATTAAGTGCCGACTCCCTCATAAATAAACAATGTTCCGCGAAGCGAACGGACGTGTGCGCGAGCGAACAATCCGCCTGTGTGCGCCTCGAACCGAACGGAGCCGAGCGGAGCCGAGTCGAGGCGGACCGATTGTGCTGAGAACCCTATTGGACTATTGATGGCAGGAAATATTTTTTTAACCCTCGACGAAAAAAGTGGGGTTTTATAAGTTTCACATGTTGTGTGTGTATGGGTGTGTCTGACTGTGGCATCGTAGCTCCCAAACGGATGGATCGATTTGAATGCAGATTTTTTTATTGGAAAGCTGGTTTAATCTGGATGGTTGTTAGCTAGGTTTGTAAGCAAATAATCGAGTAATAAGGTAATAAAAAAAATTCTCTTAAAAAGTGAACCGAACTTAAAGATTTGCATGCGGTTTTTTTTTAAAAAGCTTGAAATAAAAGTTACGAGCGTTCCGTGCAAAATGACAGGCGACGGTGCTGCCACTCAAGTAAATAATATATAACTCCTAAACAAAGCCATAACTGGAAAAACAAGCCATGAAGCTGTAGTTGATTTTGATTATGATATTCTAAGATACTGGAAACAGTTTTGTATTGCTCAGTTTATGCACAATCATTATAACGGATTACGGTGGCCATCGAAATCCGTTATAATGATTGTGCATAAACTGAGCAATACAAAACTGTTTCCAGTATCTTTGAATATAATAATCAAAATCAACTACAGCTTCGTGGCTTGTTTTTTCCAGTTATGGCTTTGTTTAGGAGATATATATTATTTACTTGAGTGGCAGCACCGTCGCCTGTCATTTTGCACGACACGCTCTTAAATTACAAATTGAAAAAACCCCGACCCTTAAAAAGTCAAAAATAATTTCTGTTTACTACTTAAAGGAGTCGGGGGATCGCTACGTAAATAAAATATAAAAACTCAGAGCTGCGCGGGAATTAACTTAGCGGTCAATGGTTTTTGACTTTTTAATGGTTGGGGGTTTTTTAATTTGTAATTTAACTTTTATTTAAATGATAATAAATTTTTTGATTATTTCTTTTTGTTTCGATTCTTTGAGTTACTTCTCTTCTTAACTATAGTTGTATTTTACATACATACATACCACACGTATGCATCCCGAGAATCGGGGTAAGCACAGTAGTCGGTGTTGTGCTTGCTGCAAGTACTCTTGCAAATTACAGCACAAAACCGTACATCACATTTAGCAAAGTATTAGCACAAGAAAACTATCTTCTTTGGAAATCTTTTTTGGAAAAAAGTAAAACGCAGGGACATGCCTATAGTAGATCTAGATTTTATAAAAAAAAAACCATTGCTCTGGAGGCATTATCCAGGAAGTAAAAAGGGGAATACGTTTGTATGGAGAAAATGCAGCCCGCCTACGCTCTTAAATAGGCGAGCAAATATCAAGGTGGTAGGGTTTCGAACCAAACCGTGCGGTTGGTGGTATCAAACCGCACGGTTTCCACCACCGCACTGAATGAAAGGTCGGTTGAAACGGCTATGTAAATGACCGAAGGGAAGCACTGACATGCCAACTAGTTCACCAAGGTGTTATGGGCTGAGTTGTAGGTGATGTAGCCAACCGTGTTAGGTTACATAAAAAAATTTACAATCTTAAGGGCGAAAATTAATTATTAATTTAAGGCAATGCGAAATATAAGAAAATAAACAATTATTATCTTCTGCCCCGCCCCCTAGATTTAACGTTCATTGCAAAAAAACGCGTTGAGTACTTATTTAAGCTTTCTCGCTAGTTTGACTTTCACAAAGGCGAGGCGATAGTCTTAGCTCTAAACTAACAATGTGGAGCCGCGCGCTCTCTGATCGTAAATCAGCTTTGTTTCTTTTACATCCTCGTTTCCGCTGCAGATAATGCGATTTAACAGTTCCACTTTATGTCTACGTAGCTTGCGTGAGCCATACTGAAAAAAAAACCGGCCAAGTGCGAGTCGAACTCGCGCATTGAGGGTTCCGTATCGCCATGTCATGGTCAAATATATGAGGGTGGATGGATGAGAAGAGCGGAAGACCGCGTGTGGTGGCGTGCCTTGGGAGAGGCCTATGTCCAGCAGTGGACCGATACAGGCTGATGATGATGATGATGATGATGATGTCATGGTCAGCGCTGCTTCATACTGTTTTCGGTAGATGGCGCGCATACACTTTTTAGTTTGTTGTATGGGGACCCCGTGAATTTATAACTTTTCTTATTTTTATTATTTGTTGTTATATCGGCCATAATAAATAACACATATTCTGTAGAAATTTCAACGGGCTACCTATTACGGGTCAAGAGATACAGCCCTCGGACAGAGAGACGGACAGACAGACAAACAGACGGCGTAAGCTTAGTAATAGGGTCCCGCACGACGGATACGGAACCCTAATTCCCTTTCTAAAGCTCGATATACATACATTACTGACATAATATAAGCACTGACATGGCACCCAGTTCACCAAGGTGTTATGGGCTGACATCACGGTTGTAGTAGGTGATGTAGCGGGTAGCCAACCGTGTCAGTGTCCATAAAAAAAAAAACTGCCGGGTACTGTATGTATGTATGTATGGAGTATTGTTCGTACGCAATATGCCGACTGCGTATTGCTTCCCGATCGATGCTCCGACGAATGATGGCGACTGCACCGTGTTGGTTACTCCTGTTAATTATTGGCCAGCACAAACATATAGCGATACCAAACGAATAAAATCAATATTCAGAGCGCTGCGTGCGTCGCTTTAAGCAGTGTTTCTCAACCGGTGGTCCGCGGACCACTTGGTGGTCCCTGAAAGCACCAGAAGTGGTCCGAAAAGTTATCATATTCGAAATCGTTTTGATGCCAGTGCCGACATGCGTTTTGCTTTGAGTAGCACAGAACCGAAATATTCTGCCTAGAACGATAATATTCTGCAGTTGGTAAACAGTAGGTATGGAATATAATTAATGTAAATTTTTTTAAAATAATATAATACTCTTGATTTCTAATAATTTTGTACGTGTCTTATTTATAGAACAACCGTATAATAATATAAATTACCGCTAAGCAGTTGGTGGTCCATGGTAAGACAAACATTTTGTCAAATGGTACCACATTACTAAAAGGTTAAGAACCACTGCTTTACAGCGTTCGCCTGTAAGCACTCGTCATAAATTGTGTAATATTTAATTAGTTTTAACACTCGTTTATGTTTCCGAGTGGCTGTTATTATTAATTATCCAATTGGACTGATGGATTTTGCTCGCAGTTGTGCTCCAGTCGACCGTTCAGTAATATATTGGAAACAGGGGGCGAATTTAGTAGCGCGAAACTGTGAATCGAGTGCGTATATCGAGTTGAAATTATTTATGGTGGCATGATGCCTGAGAACGTCCATATCTGACCTGCTATCGTTATATACATTTTTGTTTTAATTTAGGCACTCATTTAAAAATATGGCTAAGTGAAAACCTCGACAAGGTACCAATTCATAATTTAAACTCAAAAAGTTGCCAATGACAAGACTTTTGTTAGTATAATAAATTATTCGAGACTTTAAACAGATTTGAAAAAAAAAAGCTTTCAGGCGCGGTTTATTCCTACAACATAAGTGGTGAGGGTGTTTTATTTTTATTATTTAAAACACGCTCTGAGAAATACGCTAAATATGCTTTGGCAATAACGCCCTTTTTGCACCTCATATCCAGCTTATGACTGAGACATATAAGATATTTTTTTCAGGTCTCAGGTCATCCTAAGTATTTCCAATCATACCTACAAAGAATAAAAAGTGATTTTTTTTTACTAGTCTAGGCATGCTTCCATTGGCGTTGACTAAATATCATGTTATCGTGAACAGTAATTGTATGTCAAGTGTATTATACTTTTTTTTATAAATAGAAGAACTTTGTTTCGTAAAAATAAAAGAGCGCTATATAAATAAGTAAGGGTTTTTTTTCTTTATTTAAATATGACTCTAGCCGACTAACGACTATGCCAGCCCGATAGTACATATTGAAAAAATCTCCAAACACCTCTAACCTCTAATAATAAAGAGTTTGAAAATGTTTATTCATTCAGTCAATGTTCCCGTTTATTTTAATCTCGCCAAACTGTGAAACTTTAGATTAGTTCTATTTTCGTCTTTTTCTTCACTCAATATCGAATTGTAGGTAATAATCGACTCGAAACTCGGAATACGATATTCGATTTGGGCGGTAGTGAGTCGACGCACAGTTTTAAGAGTAATGCGCCGTGCGCGTTATTAGTCTCGTAAACATGCTCATAAATATTTAAAAGCGCCGGAGCGTTCGCCCGGTTGATTGATCGTACGCGAGATAAAAGGTAATTTGAGTACTCGCAAAATCGTTAAATTCGAGAACTGTGAAATCAATACAGAGACAGGACTACGACCACAGATGAGAAAAACGAAGGCTGGGAGCCATCGAGAGCGGCCTGTATGGGAACAATTTACTTACCTATATCCTATTACTTTAAGTGAGCTCACTTAAAGTAATAGGATATAAGTAACTTGTATATTATATAATGGGTTTCTCAGAAACGGCTCTAACGATTTTGATGAAATTTTGTATTTCAGATTCAGATATTTATTTCGCCTTATAGAACACACAACATTAACAATATTTCATTGAGTTATATGCATATTCAGTATGGTTCGTCATAATTTTTTTTGACATGTCCCGTTCGGCAGTGAAATCTATAAGGCAGAGCCGGTTAAGAAACATACTACGTCTAAGTAAAAAAGAAAATAGAACATAATAAAATACAAAGAACAGAGGGTTCCGTCAAGTCGTTAATAAAAGTTGAGTTTATATACATAGTTTAAACATTTAGATAAGTTTATCTAGATAAGTGTAGACGCCGAGCGAAGCTCGATCGCCCAGGTACTATTACTAACATAAGGACGTGCCCATACGATAGCAATGCGAACTATAATGGCCTCACTGAAGTGGCAGTAAAAAAAAAATGCTTATAAAATTATTTATTCAAACTAGTCTCAAACAATTTGGCTAAGAAAAATAATCGAAATATAACATAATGTAATTATAGTATGTTATTTCCATTCACCAAATTCTTTTTTTTTTTGTCATTTTAGGCGTTCATAACTATGACTTGACCACCACTTCAGTGAGGACATTTTATTGAGTTCGTATGGGAATGTCATCACCTTAGTAGATATTAGATAATTCAACTAGCTATTGCCCGCGGTTTAGCTTCGCGTGACTTTTTGCTCACAGCTCAGGCCACCGATGACGTGGCGTTATGATTTACAGCCTAAAACAATCCTGAGAAGTAAAACGGTAAAACTTTAAGAAGCACTGCCGCAGAAGTTTCGCTTATGAACCAAAAGGTTAAGTTGGGTTATGTTAGCAAATAATTCTATGTTATTAGACGTACTCACAGCGAGTAGTACGTGTTGTCCGGTGTGGTCCTGTAGGCGCCGTCCCTGTAGAGCCTCGGCGGCTGCGACGCCCTGCCCTCCTCGTCCCTCTCCACCTCCTCCGCCACGCTGAGCGCGCGGTTGCCGTCCAGCAGGTCAATGCTGTTCACAGCCATCTTGTCCAGCTGCAGCACGTCGTAGCGGCGCTCGTCGCTCGCGTGGTGGAACACCTCCGACACCTCGTACTCGCGAAGCTGGGGGGGAAGGAGAAAAAATAATTGGATTTTTATTTGTCGGACCGTTTGGGGCCGGTACATAAAAGTACCGTATGGAGCCGGTAATTAAAAGTACCGTGTGGGGCCGGTACATAAAAGTACCGTATGGGGCCGGTAATTAAAAGTACCGTGTGGGGCCGGTACTTAAAAGCACAGTGTGGCACCGGTATTTAAGAGTAGAGTGTGGGGCTGGTACTTAAGCACAGTGTGGGACCGGTACTTCAGAGTAGTGTGGGGCCGGTACTTAAAAGCACAGCGTGGGACCGGTACCTAAAAGTACCGAGTGGGGCCGGTACTTAAAAGTACCCTGTGGGGTCGGTACTTAAAAGTACAGTGTGGGACCGGTACCTAAAAGTACCGAGTGGGGCCGGTACTTAAAAGTACCCTGTGGGGACGGTACTTAAAAGCACAGTGTGGGGCCTGTACTTAAAAGCACAGTGTGGGACCGGTACTTAAGAGCACAGTGTGGGGCCGGTACTTAAAGGTACCGAGTGGTGCCGGTACTTAAAACTACCCTGTGGGGTCGGTAATTAAAAGTACAGCGTGGGAACGGTACTTGAAAGTTACATTTGGGGCCGGTATTTAAAAGCACAGTGTGGGACCTGTACCGGTACCTAAAAGTACCGAGTGGGGCCGGTACTTAAAAGTACTCTGTGGGGCCGGTACTTAAAAGTACCATGTGGGACCGGTACTTAAAAGTAACATGTGGGCCCGGTACTTAAAAAAAAATAGCCCCACTGTATCTGTACCAGTGCATATCGCAAAATACGATTAAGGGATAAGGAAGAGATGCCGTGCTAAAGTGCGATAGACTAGCCACGTCTACGAGCTAGGTCTACGTTCCCTTAGAGGTGTAAAAAATTCATCTTCTAAGACAACTTGGTGTATTATAGTGCAAACTTTAAAGTAAACTGACAAATAATAAAAACCGGGCAAATATGTAGTGGTACGGAACCCTGGGCGCGCGAGTTTGACTCGCCCTTGGTCGGTTTTTTTTTACCCATCGAACTTACATACAAAATTCGCCCTGAGTTCTGACCTTCCGCAAAATTTAATGACCCTAAAAAGAAGGAATTTATAACCAGTTCGTGCCCCAGTACCCTTATCACGAGATTAAACCTACACCGCGTACTACGGTACGCCGTGTTCTCCGCATCATTTTGTATGGAGAAACGGAGCAGCGCCTCTAGTGATAGATTTGTGAACTCCGTTTCTCCATACAAAATGATGCGGAGAACACGGCGGGGCGTAGCGTAGTACGCGGTGTAGGTTAAATCTCGTGACAAGATTATGACGTACGGGTGTGAAAAGTGGACTCTGACGGCCGCTGTTGTCCAAAGGTTGAAAGTTGCCCAGCAAGCAATGGAGCGAGCCATTCTGGGAATATCGCTACGTGACATGTTGCATAACGAGACAATCCGCCGACGCACCAAAGTAATCGATATCGAACACCCGGTGGCCGAGCCCTAGTGGCAGTGGGCTGGGCACGTCAGCCGAAGAGGTGATTATCGTTGAAGTAACCGCGCCCTAAAATGGTGACAGTGGACAGGAAAACGGAGTGTGGGAGACCGCGCGCCAGGTGAGACGGCGACATCTAGTGCGTCGGCGGAACGCAGTGGTTGCGTACCGCTAAAGGCCGGGAGGACTGTAGGAAAACTGTAGAGGCGTATGTCCAGCAGTGGACGCATACACGCCGACTGACTGAACCAAGAACGTTAGAAGAGGTAGTGACGTCGGACCTTCCCCGCGCCAGCGTAACACATTCAGTATGCATATTCAGTATGGTTCGTATAAACGTACCAATAACATTCGTTACCACCCAATCAGAGCGCGATACCACCCGGTAACACCCAATCAGAGCGCGCACCGGCCCCTCCGCTACCCGCGGAGCTCGGCGACGCTGGTTCTCATATAAGCATTGGACAGTCCGACGTCCCAACCTCTTCTAACGTTCTTGGACTGAACATACACAACGAACGAGGAAGTCCGTTTTACCCTGCGATACAGCAGATTGGCACGCACACACGCAAGCATGTCAATAAAAGCTCGTACGCGCGAGGAAACAAGATATAAAGTATTCGCACGAGTCGGAAGCTGCGTACGATCTTCTTCCGTACGAAAACATCCTCGGAAACTTTTCCTAACAGCGTGTTTTACATCGAGTTGTAAAAGTGGAGGCGAGGGTCCGGAGATCAGATACTAATATGCTAGATGAGCGATGAAGCGTCTGCCGTGCCGCTGCATGGTTGGTCGAGATGGTTGGTACCGCCGCACTGAGCGAAACGTCGCGTCGGTCGAAACGGCTATGTAAATAGTTCGTGCTTTTGGTCCAGTTCAGTGTAGCCGACATGAAATGGAGGGAAGCACTGACATGGCATCTAGTTCACCCGGTGTTATGGGCTGACATCACGGATGTTGTAGGTGATGTAGCCAACCGTGTCAGTTTCCATAAAAAATGCATCCACGCGTCCGCATCGTAAACATCGGATCAAACGGATTTCTCTTAGTACTATTTGTACATACGTACCACACGCTTTATCCCGACAATCGGGTAAGTAGAGTAATCGGTGTTCACACAATTACAATTACAGCACAACATCGACCGCCATGTTTACCAAATTATTAGAACAAGATAACTATCAAGCAGCAAGTTAGCCTGGAAACCGACCCGCTGCATGACTCGGTGGAGGGACCGTCTATCCGACGGCTATCCTGTTGCCATTGAGCACGGCATCTCGGATACAGAGTTGCCGCTTAAGAAAGAAGATGTCGACATATTTGCGCGCTCTTATTGGCTGCTTGCGCAATAGACGATAACAGCACGGCAGCGTCTACGGCACGGTATCGGCGACGTTACTTTTAGCCGGTCAGTGTGAAAGCTTTTCATATTATGTTTCATACATTTTCATCTCCCCTGCTGCCGTGGTCTGGTCATGTCGTTACCGCAGCCGTGCCGTCACCGGTCAATATATTAATATCCTTATAACTCGAGAACCACTATATCCATTTACATACGATTTTCAATGTTACATTCTGTCACTCCCAAAGATGGTTTTAGGTTATAAATCATATCGCTACGTTATCGGCGGGCTGAGCTGTGAGCAAAAGTAACGCGAGGCGAACCCGCGGGTAAAAGTTAGTTTATTTATAAAGCGCTCTCGATGGTGCATCTAGCCAGTATTGCTCTGATCTGTGCGCGGGTCGACTTTATTGTTTTGTACGGTCTTACGTACTTGTATAGCATTAAAAGGGCGACCGGCAGCGGTTATATGAACTCCGCGGTCGCCTTAGAGATTTATTGCTCTTTCGGAATCTATGGAGGGAAATTCGTTCAGTTTGCGTGAAAATAACTGACGCAACACCGCGCTCCGGCACCCTTATTACGATAATGGTGCTGATGTTGCGACTGGTGTTGATGTTGCGACTGCGACGGACAAAATTGGTATTACGTTATTGCGACCGGTCCCGCGGACCGACATCAAAGGTTGGTTGTTGGTTCAGGTAAGGTGCCAAATTTTGAAAGAAACTTGTAAAATGTTACTACGAATGGTAAAAGTATATATTAAAATCAATGATAAATAACGTATGTTACTTTTAACATGCCAAATATAGGAACATAAAGCAATGATAATTAATACAAGCGATTGAACAAATTATTTATTGTGTTACGGATTGCTTAGGAAAGGCGTTTCTGCCTGCACGGCGCGGCGGTCTGTCGGGCGGTGTATGTATACATACTGATATATACACATAAAGATATGATGGCGGCCGCTTTCATGCTATCTCACTCATATCGTGTGCTTGAATTCAATGCAGGAGGTTGTGGGTTGTAATCGTGAGTGTGGTATGCTACAAAGTTATTTCTGATATAAAAATATTTTGTCTCGAAAAAAACATTTCTGTTACAAAAGTTATTTAGCTTCACATACAGAATAACCTCCCGAAGGCGTATTATATTCTTTGAGTGGGCATTTGCAACACCGTATATTGTCACTTGTATTATAATTTCTATGACGCAGAAGACCAAAATGTGTTATCAACTAAAACTTCAAAATTTTTTGTTATTCCTATTACAATATAGATAATTCTATATAGATGATAAATATGGGCGTCGTCGGCTCAACAATCCATGCTGACGGCGCCAAGTGTCTCGCGTACCAATAATTAAAAAGGAGGGAGGGAGGGAGGGACGGAGGGACGGAGGGACGGAGGGACGGAGGGACGGAGGGACGGAGGGACGGACGGAGGGAGGGAGGGAGGGAAGGAGGGAGGGAGGGAGGGAGGGAGGGAGGGGGAGAGAGAGAGAGAGAGAGAGAGAGAGAGAGAGAGAGAGAGAGAGAGAGAGAGAGAGAGAGAGAGAGAGAGAGAGAGAGAGAGAGAGAGAGAGAGAGAGAGAGAGAGAGAGAGAGAGAGAGAGAGAGAGAGAGAGAGAGAGAGAGAGAGAGAGAGATATTTTCTTTATTATTCCTATTATATATTCTATAATATATATGATATAAATTCAAGACCAAGTTAAAATTATATACATTTAATAAATACTATTAAAATACAAAATTTACTACAACAACATAATTCAAACACTATAAATAAACATACGTTACTTATTTTACCCACTATAAATAAACCTATACGATGTCACCACCAAAAACACAGAAAAGATCGTCGCTCCTTAGCCGTGAATGGTGCTATGATGCTGCTCAGGAGGAGCATCACGGATGACAGCTCGCGGGCTGCGGTCGGTCGCAAGTTTGACAGTTGTGCGACTGCAAATGCGATCGTAATTCCAATATGCAGTAAAATGTATGACACATCTGCGGACTGATACCGCAATACCAGTTGCACGGACTGGTTGCATTCCAAAATCGCATAAAACAGTCGCCGAACTGTCAGATTTGGAGCTACGGACAGCTACGGACCGGTCCGGCGGACCGGTTGCATTATCGTAATAAGGGTGCCGGAGCTAGGGGCCGACCTGAAGGGCAACAAGTCGACAGTTTTTCTCGCGAGGGGCGTTCATATTTTTGAATTGTAGGTCAAAAAGTTCCATCGCTGTATCCCGACAATCGGGGTAACCAGAGTAGTCGCTGTTGTGCTGCAAGCATACATTACAGCAAAACACCGACCACAGCATTTAGCAAAGTATTCGGAAAATATAGCTATCGAAGCACGAAAACACACCTGCTGCATGACTCGGTGAAAGGACCGTGTAAAGTTGAGAGTCGGCTATCCTGTTGCCCTTTAGCACCTCTGAGCTACCTATGCTTAAGCGGCGGGTGGCCGAGTGGTTTGAGCATCGGCTTCTCATGCGAGAGGTCCTCGGTTCGAATCCGGTCTGCGTGTACCAATGAGTTTTTTCTGACGAAAAAATTTAAGTGCATACCTACACATGCTGCTTCACCGTTCGGAACCGGTGTAAAACTGTAGGTCCCTTCCCTTACCCCTTACTAGGTGGTGGGCTCAAATTGTAGCCGACTGGGTTGGTATCACCGTACTGGATGTAAGTTGGCCGCATAGCAGCCTCGGTTGTGTTCTCCTCTAGTCCAGTATAGCCAGCATTCTAGGGAAGTCTCCGGTATGGCACCTACCTTCTCGGAGGTGATATTGGCTGGTCGGAGCATGCGCTTTGGCCCCTCCGACTCAGCCACCCATACCGGATTACATAAAAAAATGCTGGTTGGTACAAACACAACAATGCTAAAATATATCGCTACACACACACACACACACACAAAATACGATATATTTCCACTGCGATATAAGTCTGCCGAGCACGTAGTGAAGTTGCGGCAACCAGCAGACTGGCGCCGCCGCCCCCACTGTGAACAGGGAGCCACTATTGAGTCTTCCGACGTAATGAATGAGCGAAGAAGGCTTCCACGCCCGTGGGGGCGGGCGCCGCCGGGGGGAGGCAACTCGGTGAAGTGAGGCGTAGGAGGCTTCACTTGAAATTGATAAGGCTAATTTCTTGATGGGCTCACCGTGTATTCTGGTAGAGTATGTGAGATAATATTAAGCGTGAGATTGAACGCACTTAAGAGGATTTATACAGAGTGTGGCGGGCCGGGAGTGGATGGATGAGAAGAGCGGAAGACCGCGTGTGGTGGCGTGCCTTGGGAGAGGCCTATGTCCAGCAGTGGATCGATACAGGCTGATGATGATGATGATGATGATGGGGCAGTTCAACCGGATTTGTATGTGTGTATATATACAGGCAAGTCGGCACATCGACCGACAAAACTTTTTTGTTGGTAAGTGGGGTAATTTGCAACGTTTTGGCCCATGATACCTTTTGTCAGATGTCACGTGATATCGAGATACGATTTTTTTTTAATTATTTTTGAAAATTACCAAAATCACAGCTTTACACACTTGTAACTTTTTTGTTTATGATTGTATCAGCACGAAATAAAATTTATTGAATTTTAACATGTATCCTTGTTCTAGGACAAAACGTGATTTGATGAAGTTAATACCATGAAAACACACCTGATCTCCCAATTTCTTAATTTCTTAATTCATTTAAAAAAAACTGACAGCAATTGATAGCTTCATTTTCTTTTAAAAAGTTCGCTAGTTTACGCCCTTTCCAACGGTATAGGTACATGTGGTACCTATAGGTACATGTGGTGGTGGTCATACAAATAATTCACTATGTGGTCAAAATTAGGGACAGAGACAGAACAGAACGACAACACGGGTACTTATCGGTGGTCGCTTCTCGTATCGAGAGCGTTTTCCGGAGCATTTTCTAATTTAGAACATTAATTGTTTGTTTGATTTTGTTCAATTCTCCATTGTTAATGTTTAGACTCTTGCAAATTATCCCTAATTTTGACCAGATAGTGAATTATTTGTATGACATGTGGTATACCGTTGGAAAGGTCGTAAACTAGCGAACTTTTTAAAAGAAAATGAAGCTATCAATTTCTGTATTTTTTTTTTAAATGAATTAATCAATTAAGATTCTGTCATATTTTTACTCGTTCTCGGGACTTTGGGAGGTCATAAGACCTTTTCATGGTAGGTATTAACATAATCAAATAATATGTTTTCTAGAACAAGGATACATCGTAAAATTCAATAAATTTTATTTCGTGCTGATACAATCATAAACGAAAAAGTTACAAGGGTTTAAAGCTGGGATTTTGGTAATTTTCAAAAATTAAGAAAAAAAAAAATCGTATCTCGATACCACGTGACATTATATTCTAACTACCCTTTGTGATGTGGGAGAAGTATATGCAGGCGAACAAGAATTATTTGTGACAATGTATTAAGTGGTAAAGCAATATGATAAACAATAAACCGTACCGTGTGGTGCCGGTACTTAAAAAGAATATCCCCACTGCATCTCTCCCCATGCATGTCGTAAAAGGCGACTAAGGGATAAGGACAAGATGCCGTGCTAAAGGGCGACAGGCTCGCCACCTCTCACGTTGGCACGGTACTTCCACCGAGTCATGCAGCAGGTGGGTCTTCGTGCCATACTTGCTGCTTGATCGATTTAATCTTGTTCGAATACTTTGCGAAACGTGGTGATCGGTGTTGTGCTGTAATTTACCAGAGTTCTTGCAACACAACACCGATTACTCTGCTTACCCCGATTGTCGGGATTCAGCGTGTGTGATATGTATAAACGAATACTACATAAATACTTTAATACCCAAATCAATACTAATAATAAATCTGTAAGGGATGGTCACGGAGTAAGTTACTTTGTTTTATGAGATATTGCGTTTGTAGACTCTATGTATGATACTAAGACTAAATTGACGATTTTAGAAATCTTTTCTGTACCTATGTATATTCCACCATAACTCTAAAATCGGTCATCCGAATGCCATGAAACTTAGTACAAGCTCATTTAGTATAAATACAATTCAGTTTCGGTTACGCTAAAATGTGACTCTCATACAAAACGAATTGTTTCGCGCGCCGAAATAAAGGTACGGTAGCGGGCTTACTTACTTTCTTCTTTTTAAATACGAATTTCACGCGAGTAAAGCCGCGGGCAAAAGCTAGAGTAAATCGGCCGTTCTCAAGGCGTGAGGCTTAATCACGTGAGGCAGGAATATATCGCCCCCTCTTCCTAATTCCTACTTCCGCCAGTGGCGCCCAAACGATCGGTCCTTCGTCAATGATGAACTTGAAAATCCAGACTCCGTCGAATGGAATCACGTCGTACCAGCATCTCCGGGGTGCGGCAGCGGAGGCGGCGCCGCCGGCGCGGGGGCGGCGGTGTGGTGCATGATCAAGACTCTGTGCATTTGTAATTTCAGACACGTCGCCAATATGAAACGTTGAGTGAATATTAAATATTTTTTTCGTGGATGATGAAATATAATATGCGCGCTGAAATCTTTTGTTAGATTACCTGCCTTGAGTAGGTACTGCATGAATTTGCCTATTCTTCCTCGTCTTGCTACATAAATATTTGTTTATTTATTTATTTTAAATATACGAATAATAAATCTGTAAGGGATGGTCATGGAGTACAGTTACTTTGTTTTATTACTTTGATTGATTCTCAATAGCATTCAACGGAATACCCTCAAAATGAGTTTAATCTCAAAACGTAATAATATTTTTACCGCCCCCCGCACATTCCTCATAGATCCCCATATGAGCCCGCTTTAGTCATCTGATTCTTTATGCTGCTGGCCTGAGACTGCGGCGGCGCCGCCTCCGCCTTACTAAAGTGTCAATTAAATTAACATATCTTTTACCTAAACAATTCAGCGAAAGATTTCTGAACCTGTTACAACCATGAGAGCGGAGTGATTTGCATTGTGATTTTCATGTATTCACACAAGGTCTCATGGGAACGCGTCAACTTGAAAAGTGATTTAGGAGGCAAAAAATAAAGAGCAGATTTTATATTAGAATTTTTTTGGATTTTATTTTTGGTCCAACACTTTCGGCACATGGACCGACAAAATTTTTTTGTAGGTAAGTGGGGTCATTTGCAAGGTTTTGACCTATGACACCTTTTGTCTGGTATCACGTGGTATCGAGATACGATTTTTTTTTCTTAAAATAATATATATAAAAATAAATAAACTAATTTATTTGATTTAACGATGTATCCTTGTTCTAGAAAGAATATCATTTCATGAAGTTAATACTATGAAAAGGACTTATTACCTCCCAAAGTCCCGAGGACGAGTAAAAATATGACAGAATCTTAATTTCTTAATTCATTTAAAAGAAAACAGACACCAATTGAGAGCTTCATTTTCATTTAAAAAGTTCGCTAGTTTACGCCCTTTCCAACGATATACCACATGTCATACAAATCATTCACTATGTGGCCAAAATTAGGGATAATTTGCAAGAGTCTAAAAATGGAAGCAGTAGTAGTTGGAATTGAAATTGCACAGTACATGTTCTAAATTTTAAAATGCTCCTGAAAACGCTCTCAATAAGTGAAGCGACCATCGATAAGGTGGCCCTGTTCTTATTATACAATAAACAATAAACAATAAGCGGTAAATCTACGCACAGCGCAGCGACACCGCAGATTGAACGCGCATCAAGCCATTATTTTCCGATCTGTGTTTTGAATAGTTGGCGCGATGTCAGTTCAAATAGGATTTGGGAGCCGACCTTCGTATCCTTGCTGGCATATTGCCTTGTCTCAAATTTTATAGCACATATTGAGATCCTTTTTAGGATTCTGCTACCTGGAACAGCTGGAACCTCATTACTAAGCCTAAGCCGTCTGTCCGTCCGTCTGTCCCACCTTCAGAGGGCTGTATCTTTTAAACCGTAATAGGTGGCTGGTTGAAATTTTTACAAAATACGTGTTATTATAGCGGGTATCCTAACAATTAATCATAATAAAAAACGCAAAATGATGATGGTTCACGACTTAAAGTGCTGCGCGTAGTCGCTCCGCAGTAAGTGGATACGGAGTTCTCCGAGATGGGGGTGGTGGTGGCCTACGTGTCTAGTACCACCACCTATCGCTCGTAGCTTGTCTCGCGTCGTCCCGGAGAGCTCCGTAGCCACGGCCTGCACCCGCCGCCGGCGTGCTTGGGGCTTGTCTCCCGCCGTCGGCGGAATTTTACCGTTTTCTTTTTTTTGTTTTTGTCTGTATTAATTTTGTGTGTATTTTTTAAATTGTATTGATAGAATTAATATAGTATGTAAATAGAATAAGAAAACGTGACAATAAAGAAAAACGCAGAATATTAACTTGAAGAAACACTGAAAAAATGGTTGGTCAGTTAGTAACTAAATTTTGTGTAATATGTTACAAAACAGTTTAGTTGCTGTGGTGACTACAAAACTAGCAGTTACCACACCTAAACCGAGTTTAGTAATCAGTTTGGTTGCTTCCTACTTAACTGTTTGTTAAGAAAAACTGTTTGTTGCATAACAGCTAAATAGATATGTAATGTATAGCTGAACTAGTAGAAGCAAAATAGCTCACGTTTGATCACGTGTAGCCAAACAATTCAGTGAGCAATTAATTTTGTAAATTTTAAGCTATTACTTCGGTAGTTGGTTACAAAAGAGGGTTTTACTAAACTGTGGTTAGTTGCCGGAACTAAACCGGTTTAGTTAACTTTATTTAGTACGTACCAAATTTGAGTAAAAAACGAATTTACTAAACAGTTTAGTAATAAAACATTTCTCAGTGAACATGTTTTTTTTCAATGTTTGTTTTTTTTGCTCTGTCGTAAAAACGGTAATACATACAAGTGTCAAACTTGGTGCGATTATAGCGCAAACACTAAAGTAAAAGAACAAATAATAACAACCGGCCAAGTGCGAGTCGGGCTCGCGCTGTAAGGATCCCGAAACGACTGAATGAAAACAAAATGTTTTTGTTAAATACATAACACAAAAATATATTATATGGTGGTACGGAATATATTACTAGGTGGTAGGGTTTAACCCGCCCGGGTTTCTACCACCACACTGAATGAAAGCTCGGTCGAAACGGCTATGTAAATAGTTTGAGTTTTCCGTCCAGTTCAGTGTAGCCGGCACGACCGAAGGGAAGAACTGACGTGGCACCAAGTTCACCCGGTGTTATGGGCTGACGTCACGGTTGTTGTATTGTAGGTGATGTAGCCAACCGTGTCAGTTTCCATAAAAAAAAAAAAAACCCTCGGTGCGCGAGTCCGACTCGCACTTGGCTTCTGTTTATTGTATCACTGTTGCCTAACTCAATTATTTAAATAAAGTTGAGCATTCCGCCGCGCTACTGAAAATTGGATCGGCCGCGTCAGTCGAGCGCAATCTGGGGGGAGAAGTGGGGGCGGGTGGGGGGTGGGGGGGGGGGGGGGGGGATGCAATGTTATCGTACAAAACCACAGAGCATGAAATGCGCGCGCCCGCCCCTACTAGAGGCGCCGTGAGCGCGATTTCTCTACAACGGCGTTGAAGCCTGTGGGCGTGGCCTATGACTTACATATGTGTGTTGTGCGTGTGCATTTGTTTTGTGACTGTTATCATAATTAAATTACGATTCCAAAAATATGTACTTTGCTATCTATTAAACTTATGTGTACAGAGAAATAGAGCATAATGTGTGGCGCATGTATGAATCGCGATTATTCTCGATGAAGCGTGGTCGCCCGTACGCGCCCCGCGCCGCGCGCCCCCTCGGTTTCGGTACGTTACATACACCGATGACGCTCGACGACGACGACGCGACGCGAAGAAGCAACATGGTATTGTTGGTGATATACCTACATACTTACTCACTGATCTACCGCAAATTTTATATAGATATATAATTATTAGATACAGTACTATGCTAAAATAAATTGGTATTAAATGTCCATGTAGGCATAGATCTAGTGTAATCATAATATGTAGTGTAGGTGTACCGTGTGGGGTCGGTACTTAAAAAGAATAGCCCCACTGCATCTCTCCCCGTCGCATGTCGTAAAAGTCGACTAAGGGATCGTCAGCCTCGGCAGCTTAATGGTGCGGTCAGTTATTGGATGGATGATCGCCCGACTGTTGGAGGCTGACCGTGGTTCGGATACCACGTTAAACTGTAGGTCCCTTCCCTTCTTACCTTACTAGGTGGTAGGGTTTATCCCGGCCGGGTTGGTACCACCGCACTGAGCGAAACGTCGGTCGAAACGGATTGTAAATAATTCGTGTTTTCCGTCCAGTTCAGTGTAGCCGGCGCGATATGAAGGGAAGCACTGACATGGCACCTAGTTCACCCGGTGTTATGGGCTGACATCACGGATGTTGTAGGTGATGTAGCCAACCGTGTCAAGTTTCCATAAAAAAAAAGGTAGGTACATTAAATATACCTAATACCTACAATATTTTCGGATTCAAGTTACCCTTCAGCTAAGCGGGATATTGTGGAAGAGAAGAACCGCCGATTGCGGAAAGTATTCCCAATTTTCTGGGTGCAGTTTTAGCCCTAGACTCGATTAGTTGCCGGAAACCTACGTCTTTGGAAATGGCGGTGCCCAGGAGGTTCAGGTGCTTCCAGACAGGTATGACGCTGACTTAGAAACTGGCTTGGAAAGCAAAAGGACCTTCAAATCGACCTTCGCAGATAATGCGCAGCACTGAGCCTTGCTAACGTTGAAGGCGTGGGCGTAGCATTCAGGGGGCAACATATCATTGTTATACATACGAGAGTACGGAACACGGGTTCTACACCAGTTACCCTTCAACTAGGCGGGATGTGGATGAGAAGAGGCGAAGACTTGTGTCTGAAATTGAGCAAACACTCGGCTCTATTTCCGAATGGGCCGTAGCAAGTTGGTCAAGTTAAATACCTCCAAGATACAAGTTTGCGCGTTCAGTGCGAAGAGAGCGGCGTTCACACCAGCTCCTTCCTACCAAGGCACGCCACTTAAATTTTGCGACCACCTCGGGGTCCTCCGAGTCGAATTTTCGCACGATCTAAACTTCCGGCGTGACATCGAGGGCAAGGCCGCAGATTCGGTACTGCTCGCACCTATGGGATGGCTCAGTCAAATACCAGCTGGCGCCTCTGGACTCGATCCAGCGTCGAGCCGTGCGAATAGTAGGTGACTCCCAAATGTCCCGCGACCTAAAACCACTGCAACTCGGTAGGAATACATAGCTAAATCAGAGCCTGTTGAAATACAACCAGAGAGAAATATTTTCCCCCAAGTACAGTCTCGGGTCCTTCAACCTGGGCACCTGTCAGGCCGACATGGCATTCGCAGCCTCCGCAAGCTACCGAATGTCCATGGGCGTCGCTAGACACCTTATGGGTGGCTCGGCGCCACATGTCGCGCTTACTATAAAAATAAAATCAGTAGCTTTTGCCTCGCCTTAGTGGCTTACCTGCTTCGAGTGAGTACATTATTCAACTATGTACAACCTGAAACCTCCCTCGGTCTTCGGCCTTGAACTGATTGGTTTACTTACTTCCCGAATCCGCTTCACCCCAGCCAGATATATTTACTTACATAGACAAAGAAAATCGTGTACTTACACAGCTCAGTCTTCGGTCTTGCTCTGACTGACTTTTCATTATACTTTAAGACTATACATCGTTCAAATAGACATAATTTGTATATATATGTAGGTACTCACTCATGCGCTATTTGCAGAAAACTTTAGTTTCAAATAGAGATCACGACAAATAAACGGACGCATATTATCAAGCCGGTACTTATATAAAAGAATAGCCCCACTGTATCTCTCCCCGTGCATGTCGTAAAAGGCGACTAAGGGATATGACTTCCTTCTTATATTACTAGGTGGTAGGGTTTAACCCGCCCGTGTTGGTACCACCGCACCGCACTGAATGAAAGGTCGGTAGAAACGGCTATGTATTTAGTGTAGCCGGTACGACCGAAGGGAAGCACTGACGTGGCACCAAGTTCACCCGGTGTTATGGGCTGACATCACGGATGTTGTAGCCTGTAGGTGATGTGTCAGATTCCATAAAAAAATCAATATACGAGTTACATACAACATTTAAAGTATGCAGTTTTAAAAAAAGCCTAAAATAAAAAAAATAAGTTATAAAAAACTAAAACCCGACTACGTAAAAGCTAATTATGAAAATCGTTTAAATAAAAAAAAAATGTTATAAAAAACTAAAACCCGTCTACGAAAAAGCAAATTATGAAAATAGTTTAACTATAACTAAAAATAACAAAATAATGTTTTCCATATAATTTATCAGATACAGCATTTCTCTTTTTATATTGATTTTACCTTAGCACTAACTCTATAAATTTTGATAAATTTATTATTTTTAACGTTCTAAATATAGAGCCGTGGTCGGGCGTTCTTCGTTCAACAAGACAAGTGAGACCGTCGTTGTGCATTATAGCCGTTGACGTTCGGTATGTACCTATATATCTACTTATAATAATTTTAGATTGGCTCTGACTGATCTTACAAAAAGAAGCCAGTATGACACATTGGCGATGGCCGTCCTAAGTTCCGCGCTCTAATAATGCACGACGAGGGCCTCACTTGTCTTGTTGAACGAAGAACGCCCGACCACGGCTCTATATTTAGAACGTTAAAAATAATAAATTTATCAAAATTTATAGAGTTAGTGCTAAGGTAAAATCAATATAAAAAGAGAAATGCTGTATCTGATAAATTATATGGAAAACATTATTTTGTTATTTTTAGTTATAGTTAAACTATTTTCATAATTTGCTTTTTCGTAGACGGGTTTTAGTTTTTTATAACAATTTTTTTTTTATTTAAACGATTTTCATAATTAGCTTTTACGTAGTCGGGTTTTTTGTGTGTAGTGTCGATACTAGCACACACACACACATACGAAGCGCTAGCAGCTCAGCGTACGGTTATTGGGTTTCAAATATCATCGCTTAGGGCGCCTCTAGTAGGGGGCGCGGACGTTAGGTATTTGATGCTCTGTGTACAAAACCATTCTTTCGGAAAACTACAGGGCAGCGTCCATGGTACATTCGTGATTATCAATCAATATCTATCTATATCTATACATAATATAATAAAATCGTAGAGGTAAGAAAGTCTGTACATTGAATGTATTCGGAAAAAAACTAACCAGGGTGGCTTAAAATGTGACACTGAACATGTTAGAATAGTTTTTAAAATTTTTGTTTGTTTGTTTGTTTGTTTGTTTGTCTGTACGCGCATCACGCAAAAACCACTGAACGGAATTAGACGAAACTTTGTATAGTGGCAGTTTATATGCCGGGTTAACATAATACGTAAAAAAAAAATAACAAAAATAAAAATAAATTAACAATTATAAACATTATTGCGCGTTTAAAATCACGTAGTCCAAAGTACATAATTATATCTTGAGAACTGGCAGCAAATACAATTTGAATAAAATATTCATTCGAAATTTAAAAATAAGTAGATACAACGAAAATGACAGTTCTTCTTTTTTATAACTTGAACACAATAGTCTATACATATCTATTCTTTCTATATACATATCATAAAATCGTAAATGCAAAAATGTCTATTTGTACGCGCATCTCGCAAAAACCACTGAACGGAATTTGACGAAACATTTTATACTGACAGTGTATATCCCGGATGAACATAATAATTAAAAAATATAATAAAAATCACGTAATCCAAAGTAAAGGTTAAAAACAATTTTAAATGTCATGTTGACAACGGAGAACTGTCATCTCGACGTGAGCTGGCCGGTGACAAATTGTTTGATAAATAAAAAAAAATTATTGAAAGTCGAAGTTATGTCGCTGTCATTGCTGCAATACAATTTATATATCTGTTGCCCGCGGCTTCGCTCGCGTGAAATTCGTATTTCAAAAAAAGAAAATAAGTAACTAAAGGCGGGCCCGAAGGCGGATCTGCGCTCACGTAAACGATATTCCTTCTCGATGAAAGTAACTAAGGCGGAGCTGAGTTCAGGAAGAAGAAAAACATTCTTGAAGAAAGTAAGCAACTAAGGGAGAGGCCGAAGGCCGAGCTACGTTCTGACAAATGATAAACCATCTCGAAGAAAGCAAGTAACTAAGGGCGAGGCCGAAGGCCGAGCTGCGTTCAGGAAGAAGCTAAACCATCTCGAATAAAGTTAATTAATATTAAGATTGAGTTAATTTAACTTAAATTTTATTATAAAGTCCACGCTTCTAACGGCAAATATACCGTGCATCCTAGAACCTCGCGGTTATTCCCGGCTGGATGGCAAGAGGCCCGATGCTATCACCTTAGTGCCATGGACTAAGGGTAGTTCTTTGATGTGGGACGCCACTTTTGTTCTCACATTGGCTCCAAGTCACGTTAGGACATCTTCAAGAGCGGCTGGCGCGGCCGAGGCTGGGGCGGAGAGCCTCAAACGCAGCAAATATAGAAATATAATTCAAGATTTCGAATTTGTTGCGTTTGCTGTTGAAACCCTCGGTCCGTGGAGCAGTGAAGCCAAAAGAGGCTTGAGCTGGTTGACGCAACTGGTGTCCCGCCATCAAGGGCTTATGTACTTCATTGAAAGGGTAAGCCTTGCCATCCAGCGGGGTAATGCCGCAAGTGCTCTAAGAACATTTGAAAATGCCCGTTTTGATAGTTATTTTAATGTTTGTTAGGTAGGTTTAATTCTTTAGTTATTAATATTACTTTTTTCGTCTTCCTGATCGCAGCTCGGCCTTCGGCCTCGCCCTTACTTACTTCCTTTATTTGAGAAAGATTTATCGTTTACCTGAAAGCAGCTCGGCCTTCGGCCTCGCCCTTAGTTAGTTACTTTCTTTAAGAAGGTTTATCGATTACCTGAACGCAGCTCGGCCTTCGGCCTCGCCCTTAGTTACTTACATTCTTCTTTGGAATACGAATTTCACGCGAGCGGAGCCGCGGGCTCAGCTAGTTAATAATAAATCTGTAAGGGATGGTCACGGAGTAAGTTACTTTGTTTTATGAGATATTGCTTTTGTAGACTCTATGTATGATACTAAAACTAAATTGACGATGTTTAAAAATCTTTTCTGTATGTATTTATGTTCCTCCATAACTCTTAAATCGGTCATCCGACTTCGATGAAACTTAGTTCAACCAAGACTCAGCACCCTTTTGTTGTTGACATTGGGCTTTTGAGAACCCATCATCGGTTCTCTAAATCGTTTCTTTGTCGCACCACCGTTAGGGTGTAGAACTGTCTTCTGGCGAGTGTGTTTCCCTAATCCTTTAACCTGGGTGTTATCAAACGTCGTATTAACAGGCTAGACAGCAAATCTGCTGGCATGGCACCGAACTGAGCGTGGTTTTGTGAGGAGAGGTGTTTTTGGCTCTGTTGAATGCACCATTGCATTGGTCTTTCGTTACAGCTACCAATGTTGGTTTACATAAAAAAGACACATTTAACTTGCAGCACAACACCGATTGCTCTGCTTACCCCGATTGTCGGGATTCAGCGTGTGTGATATGTATTAACTATATACGTGACACAGGATAGGTTAAATAAAATTCAGTTCCGATTACCCTACGATGTGGCTCTCATACAAACCTAATTATTCCGCGCGCCGAAATAAAGGTACGGTAGCGGACCTCGCCCTTAGTTACTTACTTTCATCGAAAAGGTTTATTGTTTACCTGAACGTAGCTCGGCCGTACTTCCTCCTCAGTGCAACCCACGGAGGAGGAAGTACAGAGGAGTTGTTGATAGCCCTAATCATCAATATACTAATAATAAATCTGTACGGGATGGTCTTGTTCCGGTTACGCTTAGATGTGGCTCTCATACAATCCAAATTTTTCCGCGCGCCGAAATAAAGGTACGGTAGCGGGCTTGTTTACTTTCTTCTTTTTAAATACGACTTTCACGCGAGCGAAGCCGCGGGCAAAAGCTAGTTTTATAATAGAATTTATTTTGCTCTGAAACAAAGCCTCGTTGATATTCCACCGGCAGACGCCCGCCCACGCGCCGCTGTTAAAATTGGAAAGAAAAGTTCGGAAAAGTTTGTATCGCGAATGGATTTAAAATTTCTATAGGAGAATATTCTATCGAATCGATTACCTATCAAAACATTGTGACTTTCGAAGTTTTGTTTGTCAGGTTCTTCTTCGCATTGTCAGCCTCGATAGTTCAGTGCTGCAGATAGTCGACTGTTGCTATCTTAGAGAAATATCGTAGTTGCAGCGCCTCTAATGATAGATTTGCGAACTTCGTTTCTCCATACAAAATGATGCGGAGAACACGGCGTAGCGTAGTACGCGGTGTAGGTTAAATCTCGTGATAAGGGTACTTGTAAGGTTTACTTGTTGTGTAGTGTAAATAAATAAACAAATTTCCCGCACTGGCGACATTAATTATGGCTATCAACAACTCCTCTGTACTTCCTCCTCCGTGGGTTGTACTGAGGATATACGAGGGTGCATGAGGGTGCATGAGGGTGTGTAAGCGAGCGAGCAGTGCGGTTCGTGTGTGCCATTTCGCAAGTTAATTTAACCGATGGAGTTTCCGTTCGTTGGCTGAATTTAATTTATTCTCCGATTAAATGCAGATTCATATCAAATTTTCTGCAACGTGATTGAACCAATCACAATGAGCACCCATCGCGTATGCGAGACTGTAGATCGAATTACATTCATTGTTTTATGCGTTGTCAAATAAATTAAACATTTAAATAATAAAATATGTGTGTTTCGTGACAAGGGTATAGAGTTATTACTTGGTATGCGTGGCTTGATAAAAGAATGCAGCTGGTTGAATTGAAAATGCAAATATTACATGGCCGTTTCCATCGGTAGTACATTAGTAGTCTTATAGAGAGCAAGAAATAAGCGGAGTCCACCACTTTTTGTCAGCCTCGATAGTTCAGTGGTGCAGACAGTCGACTGTCGCTATTGATTGTTAAGCAACGCTGGGCCGGTCAGTACTTGGATGGGTGACCGCTCCACCGTTGGAGGCTGACCGTGGTTCGGATTCCACGTAAGACTGTAAGTCCCTTCCCTCCTTACCTTACTAGGTGGTAGGCTTCAACCCGCCCGGGTAGGTACCACCGCACTGAATGAAACCTCGGTCGAAACGGCTACGTAAATAGTTTGTGCTTTCCGTCTAGTTCAGTGTAGCCGGCACGACCGAAGGGAATCACTGACATGGCACCTAGCTCACCCGGTGTTATGGGCCGACATCACGGATGTTGCAGGTGATGTAGCCAACCGTGTCAAGTTTCCATAAAAAAAATATATATATTTTGTAGTCACAATTTTTTTTCCAACCCTACACGAAGCACGCCTTTCGACATTTACCAAGCGAGTTTTTCAAGGTTCCGGTTGCGTTCTGATCTGCCGGTCGACCTACAGTAGGTACCTACAACCTCAGACCAAATAATAGGAGTTGTAGGCTCAGACCAAATAAAACGTAAAGACAGAGCGTAGCGGGAAGTACCAGTGAGGCAGGCAATACTAAGAATAAGAATAAGAATAAGAATAAAATATTTTTATTTACACAAATACACCTTTTACATTGTTCTTACATTAAAATACATTTAATCTTAACCTAAGTGCAATATGTAAATAGGTAGCGGCCCAGCATATGCCTAGCTAGGATTGCGCCCAGCTGACGCTGTTTTTCAGCCGCAACCTACCAGAGGTAGTCAAAAAAATAATAACATGGCGGAGATAGAGAACAAAACAAATTTACAACCACAAATAAATATACCTATAGTTACACAAGAATATAGACAATCAACATATACAATAATACACAAAGATCCCATATGGTTAAACGAAGACACAAACTTTGAAGAGACAAACTACGCCTCGCCATGTACATACAAAGCAACACGCGCACACATGCAATCAAACTGTGCCTCGCATCCACCAATCAAAAGCCTCGAAAAAAAAGTGTTGCCCTTAGTGTTATAATTATTCCGATTATTGGGTAAGTGAGGCTACACACAACTATTGTATGCGTAATAAATTCGTGTTGTATTATCCCTTCAAGTGGCGCTGTAAGAAATAATATATTCACACAACACACTGTATCCCGACAATCGGGGTAAGCAGAGTAATCGGAATTGTGCTGCAGGTACTCTTGTAAATTACAGCTCAACACCAAGCAACTGTGAAGCAGGAAGTAAGGCATGATAACCCATCCGCTGCATTACTCGGTGCAAGGGCATTTCCAAGGTTAGAGGTGGTCATCCTGTCACCCTTTATTTATACAATAAACGATTTCTTTCTTTCTTTCTAAATTAAATGCGAAGAAGAACTGACAAACAAACTTCGCAAGTCACAATGTTTTGTTAGTACTTTATAAGTATTATTAATAGTAACTTACAAAAATAATTAACCCATACGTACCGCTCACAAGAACATTAATATTTACAACATAAACTAATTTACTATGACATGCACTGCAACTCCGTAAGGACGGCGGCGGCGGCTCCTTAAGGGTGTTGTATCGTCTATTTCATGAGGAGTGTTCAGAGGAGCTGTTTAACGCGATTCCGCCGTCCCCATTCCACCTCCGCACTACGCGCACCAACCGGTTCTGTAGATCTTTTATTCACAGAACCGGGAAAATGTGGAACGCACTCCCTGCCCACATCTATTTATTTCCAAGTATAGCCTGAGGGTTTTCAAAAGGGGCGTCAAAAGGCTCCTGTCGGGCCGGCATGGCATTCGCAATCCCCATGCATCACAGAATGTCCATGGGCATCGTTGGACACCTACTTGTAGTTGAAACGATGCCACATGTCGCGCTATCAATAAAATTTTTTTTATAAAAAAGCGGCCTCACTGCGCTGTACGCGGCATTCTGTCTTTACTTTTTATTTGGTCTGAGACTACAACTCCTACACTCCACAGTCCTGAGTCCACAGACGAGGAGCTAGCCCGATTTGTATTCCCGGTGCGCGGCAGCTCGGTGCGGCGGAGGGCTGGGGAGGAGGGGAATCGACTTGTACCGTCTGGGGAGTTCGAGGAACAGCAGCGTTGTGTTGCGTGGCGGAAAACTAAATGTTTGATTGTTGATTCATTTGGCTGGGGACGAGTGAAGGGCTGGCCTAATGAAGTGACACTCGGTGCGAGGCGTTGCCACTTGCTTGGGATTCGCTGCGCCCCGCGAGCGAGCGAGTCGGCATTTTGAAAGAAACCCGCAGATACGCTCGACGGAATTTCCGGACGGCGGCGGTAAAGTGTATGGGTCATTAATCGACAAAAGTGTGCCAGCCACCGAGAGCTCCGGTCGGGATTATCCGGCCTGAAATTCCGTTGAGTATGTCTTCCCGCTTAGACAAAGAGATATTTAAAGATTACGAACCGAAAGTAATATTGTTCATCATCATAAAAAAACCGATCAAGTGCGATTTAGACTCGCGCGCCGAGTGTTTCGTATGAATCAATCTCACACCGCATTCAACCCTAATTGATTTACTTCGGGAGATGTATTCATTCGTTTATCTAAACGCTGTTCGGCTTTTGGTCTCGTCTTATTTTCTTCGAAAAGTATTCATTATATAGTTCAGATATCTGTTATAACATCAATCTCCTCAATAATTAGAGGCATAAGGAGAAGAATAAGAGGAATCTGCTTGGAAGACAGCGACGGCATCTTCAAAACCGACGAGGATCCAACGTGGCGTCGTAGCTCCCAAAGGGATTTTATTTTTATTACAAACCTGGTTTAACCTGGATGGTTATTTTTGTTTTTAGATATGTAATCGATCTGTCCTTTCGTCCTAGGCTGTATCGTATGAACCGTAATAGTTAGCCTGTTGAAATGTTCACAGAATATGTGTTATTATGGCGGATGTGCCAGCAAATAATAAAACAAAAACAAACAGTAAAAATCAAGGGGTCCCCATACAAGAAACGTGATAAGAATTTATTAGTACATATTCACGCTACTGAGTTACAGATGGCACTACAGGTATTTATATTGCACATTATAGAACGACAGAATATTGACGAAAATGGTTTTTTGACAGGCATTAGTATAGCGGCTTATGTAAGTCTTTAGTACGCCTACTGTTAATCGGGAAACATAAAAAAAAAAAATAAAAAAAAAATACAGTCGAATTGAGAACCTCCTCCTTTTTTTAAGTCGGTTAAAAATGAGTATTGTATAGCGGATCTACGGAACCCTCCGTGCGCGAGTAAAACTCGCACTTGACAGATTTTTATGAACGAATTGTTGGCTAGAACATTTACTATACCCGTTAAGTCAGTCCATCACTCCTTGGTGAACTAGGTGTCAGCAATTCGGTCATGTGAAGAATCAAATTCTATAAGAAGAAAGAGTAGGTATCTATGTAGGGAATGACAATAAGTCTACATGTGCCACTTGCTTGGCACATCCTGGTTTACCGGTTCAAACTTATCGCATAAACGTCAATCACACGCGCGCGGCAGTGACACCGAGAGGTACCGCGCCACGCGCGAGGGCGGGCGGGACCTCAGAACATAAAACACCTGTAGAAATCGTAAGTGGGCGCGGTATAACCTAATTTTTATAACTGTGCACATCGAGCTGTCAAAGTCGTTAGGTTGAATTCAACCCCCGCTTACTTCCTCACCTCTCCGCCGACGCCAATCAGTACACACAAACACACACACAGCAAGGGCGTGTACTGATAGGCGTCGGCGGAGAGGTGAGGAAGTAAGCGGAGGGTGAATTCAGTCCTGCCAACCTAACGACTTTGACAGCTCGAAGTGCACAGTTATAAAAATTGGGTCATACCCGCGTACCGCAAATTAAAATTTAAAAAAGTTTATTTAATAAAAAGCACACACCTTAGGTCCCTTCCCTTCTTATGAGGGCAAGGCTGAGGGCCGAGCTGCGTTCACATAAACGATGACTGGAAGTCAATTAAGGGCGTCAATCAAAGGACGAGCTATGTTTAGTTAAGTAAATGGTAAACGTTCTCGAAGAAAGTAAGCAACCAAGGGCGAGGCCCAACGCCCAGCTGCCTTAACGTTCACGCCTTCGGTCTCGCCCTTAATGATTTATTTTCTTCCAGAAAGTATATCGCACTACAGCTTCTACCCGTGTTGATGTTCTGTGGGCCAGGCGGACGAGGGGGACGCGTCGACACGGCTCGCCGCAGGGCGCCCCGGCGGCCCCACGTCTCGCGCTATATTACCACGTCTAGATTATTCATATCTGATTACATTCAGGAGAGAGGAAAATTCAAAATGCATGTCTCCCGGCGCCGACCGACCCACGTGCCCTGACGAAATTATGGATCGAGTCTGTGTTCATACGGAGATTGTTCTCGGAGCTCAAAATTCGGAACGCCCCGCGTGTGAACGCAAAGTTCGGCAACCTCGGTAGCTCAGCGGTGCGGTCGGTTGACTGTTTGTGCGGCGCGGGCGGGTGGCCGAGTGGTTTGGGCATCGGCTTCTCATGCGAGAGGTCCGCGGTTCGAATCCCGTCGGCGTGTACCAATGAGTTTTTTCTGACGAAAAAATTTACGTGCATACCTACACCTGCTGCTTCACCGTTCGGAACCGGTGTAAAACTGTAGGTCCCTTCCCTTGCCCCTTACTAGGTGGTAGGCTCAAATTGTAGCCGACTGGGTTGGTACCACCGTACTGGATGTAAGATGGCCGCATAGCAGCCTCGGTTGTGTTCTCCTCTAGTCCAGTATAGCCAGCAATCCAGGGAAGTCTCCGGTATGGCACCTACCTTCTCGGAGGTGATATTGGCTGGTCGGAGCATGCGCTTTAGCCCCTCCAACTCAGCCACCCATACCGGATTACATAAAAAAAAACACACCTTGGCGCGGACAGTACTTGAATGGGTGACCGCTCGACCCTTGGAGGCTGACCTTGGTTCCGATTCCACGTAAAACTGTAGGTGCCTTCCCTTCTTACCTTACTGGGTGGTAAGTTTCGTCCCGCCCGGGTTGATAACACCGCACTGAATGAAACGTTGGTCGATCGAAACGGTTTTTTGTTTATGGAAACTGACACAGTTGGCTACAAAGTCTACAACATCCGTGATGTCAGCCCACAACACCGGGTGAACTAGGTGCCGTGTCAGTGCTTCCCTTCATTTCATTTCGGCTACACTGAACTGGACGGAAAACACGAACTATTTACATAGCCGTTTCGAACGATGTTACGCTCAGTGCGGTGGTACCAACCAGGGCGGGATAGAAAGTTATGTAATTAGTTCATGTTTACCGTCCAGTTCAGTGTAGCCGACATGAAATGAAGAGAAGCACTGACATGGCAGCTAGTTCACCAAGGTGTTATGGGCTGACATCGCGGATGTTGTAGGTGAGGGAGCCAACCGTGTCAGTTTCGATGAAAAAAAAACCACTTAGAGGCTAGATTGGAGACTGAAAGACGAATTCCGAAAAATTCAATTATTCTTTCATAATGTATTTATCAAAGATTTCCATTTTCTTTTCAAAAAACTTTTGTTCTCGTAAATAAAACCTCGCAGCTAATAGTGCGGCCTCAGAGCTTGAGGACACTCTGTGCAAACTTTTCCATACTTTTATGACTTTTTTAACATAATTATTAATTTGCATTTTGTTCGCCGGCCGTTCGGGGTCGCACCGGGGGGAGGGGGGGGGGGGGGGGGGGGGGGGGGGCGCCGGGGGCGGCGCGCGGCGCGGCGGGGCGGCGCTATCAAACTTTTTTCTTTGAAGAGTGCTCGAATATTGTTTTGTGGCGCTCGGCGGCGCGGCGGGGATATTTTTATGTCGAAGATACTTAAAGGACATCCATTAAACGAAGTAAGACAACCACCAGAGGGTAAGCTTTTTTGAGCGATTGTGACATAGGATAAGATAAATGTCAGCCTCGGTAGCTTAGTGGTGCGGTCGGTCAACTGTCGGTTGGATGATAAGCACACCTGGGCGCGGTCAGTACTGTAGGTCCCTTCCACAGAGCATCAAATACCTACCGCGCGCGCCCCCTACTAGAGACGCCCTAAGCGATAATATTTGAAACCCAAAAACTACACGCAGTGCTGCTAGCGCTTCGTATGTGTGTGTGTGTGTGCTAGTGTCGACACTACACACAAAGAGGAGCAAGTTAGGCACACGCACAAAATAAATGCACACGCACAACACACATATCGCTCATCGAAAACGAGACTGACCTAACTCAAAATTTTCAATTTTTTAACTAATAATGTAGTTTTGATACTGGCAACACCATCTATCCGTAGATGCAACAAACGTGTTCCTATCTCACTCGTACGCAGAGATATGAATATGCGCGTCTCTCTCGCACTGTACGAAATGTGTGTCATGAATGAAATCGAGACTGCCTTGTTTTAGTGTTGCGTTGGCCGAATAGAAAATAGCACGTATTTTTCGTCCTAAAGAGCAATGTGACCATCTCGATCGAGGAGACAAGGTAAATAAACACAATTATTTTGAAGTCGTGAGGGACGCATTTCCAAATATGACCGTATCGACTTGAAATGTCGTAAACATTTGGTGTTGTAATTTAAAAAGCAACAGTATAGTTATAAATGTGTCATCTGTTGTATGAATTATTTAGCAAAGTGGCTGTCTCGAACTGACATGGAAGCGTTGCTTGGACTAAAATGTAGACACTTTTGGTTTTTTAATCGTAAAGAATTCAAATTCTATCCAAGTTTTTGTTACAATTGAGAAAGTGTTTGTTCTGATTTGAAATAATAACAAAATTTCTGTTGTATATGGCAATGCGTCGGTCTTTATTTCAAACAAAATCATAAATTATTTAAATACATTTATTTTTTTAACGTTTTTGGGCTACAGTACATAAAATCAGGAACCCTATTAGTCTCGGTTCAATGTTTTTACGTCCATCCAATTGTCTGTTTGTCTTTCTGAGTTATCATGCTTGTAAACCGTAACAGTTACATAGCCGAAACATACATATTGTATCAGTTTGTTTAGGTTTTTACCTCTATTAGATTGTTATAGAATAACTTTAACAATGTGGTATAACAAATATAAGTAGTGTTACTTACAATGGCCTGTTTCTTTTTTTCAGGTAATAATGGAAGATATAATAGAAGATAGATATAAACGAACTTTTGAACAAGGGTGTGATTCCGAGTTTTATCGTGACTTTTTCAGCAATTAAAAATATATTAGCATTTAATACCACAAAAAATACAACTATACACTAATACACTAAAACTAAAACTAATCTAAAATTAATATTCAGAAAACCTACAAAAAATAAATTTCTGAAAAGTCCGCCGTAGCCCCGTCTCTGCCGACGCCACGCTCGCCGCGTTACCCCTCTGAATCTCAATACCAATCCGCCGTATAAGGAAGACTTTGGAACGACGGTCGCCAGTCTTCTCCGCGAGAAGCTTTCCCAGCTTCTCCGTGAAAACCTTGGTTTCAGACTACCATGGTCCCAAAGTCTCCACGGTGAAAGGTTGAAACTCAACGCGGTCACGTAGCGAGCTGTACAATCTCGTCTTGGCGGCGGTAGCCTTGTTTGCCGCGGCCCCGGCAGACATGGAGGTAACGGGAACATGGCTGGGGGCCAGGGTGTCCACGCATGTGGCGTTCCACACTAGAGCCCTCCCCCGGCTCCACGGCAGTAGGGTCATGCAGTCCTGCAGGGTCATGCAGGGTCAAGCAGATTTGTAATTATGAAAATGGTGGAATAGTTTGTACTTTTTTTTGTTTTATATTTTGTTTTCTTCATAGTGTGGTGTCTAGATACTATTAGCATAACCAAATGTGATTTAGTTGTTCAAATTATCATACCAACCTCCATAACCTAAGACTAATTTAGTTTCATAGTAGTAATTTGATCGGTAAGAGTAAATGTCTCACAAAGTCGATAACATGTTCTTAGTTTTATAATTTTATTCTATGTGAAAATACGTCATTTTCGTACCATTGCCTAATGATATTTATGGTTATTAAATAATCCTGAAACAATATTTTATTGCGTTTTAATCAAATTATGATAAAAAATTATGATATTATAGAATCCTTATGCAATATATTAATAAAAAGTTAATAATATATTAAGTAGGAACACATAATACACGTAATTAAATTAAATTATACATACTTTAATAAAAAATATATACAGTTTATGGGTCTTCATACATTTTTAATCAATTTATTTATGACTTAACTTTGAATTTGAGATAGAATATAATTCATTAACGACATATCTCATAAAAGGACACATGAATTGTTTTGAACATTTTGATTCTATAAGGTTACAAAGCCTATCGTGTCTCAATTGCTTCTATTATATTTATTTCTAGGCCGCCAGACTTAGAGTTAAGAGTATATTTTGTCCAGAAAATTGATTTCTTGACAAGCACAATTCTAAAAGTGTCCCAAAAAATGCTGATCAGTTAAGTCCATAGAGACACGTATGCCATTTTTATCTCTTTAATATTTAATATAAAATTAAATACTAGATTTTAGTAATATTTTATTTACATTGATTGTAGCCGATTAAGGGCTCTTTCCAATAACCTTAATGCTTTTGATCTAGCAGCCATACATCTTAAGAAATCTAATTTTAAGGAAAAAAAAAGGTCACTGATATTTAGTTTTTTGCGATTTCCCAAAAATCACGTTTTTTGAGTTGCGTCAGTCTCGTTTTGGGTGAGCGATATGTAAGTCATAGGCCACGCCCACAGGCTTCAACGGCGTTGTAGAGAAATCGCGTTCAGGGCGCCTCTAGGAGGGGCGCGCGCATTTGATGCTCTGTGGTCCCTTCCCTTCTTGCCTTACTAGGTGGTAGGGTTTATCCCGCCCGGGTTGGTACCACCGCATTGAATGAAACGTCGGTCGAAACGGCTATCTAAATAGTTTGTGTTTTCCGTCCAGTTAAGTGTAGCCGGCACGACCGAAGGGAAGCACTGACATGGCACCTAGTTCACCCGGTGTTATGGGCTGACATCACGGATATTGTAGGTGATGAAGCCAAATGTCAGTTTCCATAAAAAAAAAATATTTAAAAAAAGTGTGTCGATGCATTCCCAACCTGTAAGCACTAATTTCATAGAATGAAATTTGATTAGTGAGAACGTTGATTTTCTCAAAAGTTTTTGGGTATCAAGGTTAAATGTTTGTGTTCCATTATTTTTTAATATAATAACTAATTGCATGATAATTTTAATGAGCGCATGTTTATGATTTTTGGATCTAATGTATATTATTATAATTTGTTAAAGAATGCACTCCTGCAAGATAGATTTATCTTGTGCACGACGCCAATACTATGTACTCTGTGTTTAAAAACAAAAATACATAAATTTCAAATAATAAAAATATTAAAATTGCCCCAGCCCATCCCCGGCCTGAAGCGAAAGTAAAATCAGAGCAGCCGGCCAGCGCGTACCGCCGCGCCGTCGACTCTGCCGTCGTCGCAACAGTTGTTATGTGATGGCGAAAGTTTTAAGTTCAGCACATAGATCACACAGACAAGACTAGATGGGCGATAAAGCGTCCGGCCTGTTTCTCCATACTCAGCTTTATGCGGAGAGTCCCGCATATTGTCGACGTCTATGCGCTCTCGCTGCTTGCCCAATAGACCAGCGGTTCCCAATTATTTTCGGCTACGGAACC
The DNA here is from genome assembly GCA_946902875.1 of Nematopogon swammerdamellus. Classification (NCBI taxonomy): domain Eukaryota; kingdom Metazoa; phylum Arthropoda; class Insecta; order Lepidoptera; family Adelidae; genus Nematopogon; species Nematopogon swammerdamellus. The sequence continues at coordinate 21,465,872 of OX336345.1, forward strand.
CTAAATGATCGTCCTTCTGTCGGCGGAACACCAAGTTAATTAAAAAAGTGAACTTAAAAGCTAAATTTATGTGACCTGTATACCACAGATTACTTAATAGTTACTTCGTAACAGATAAATCTCTCCATAGAATAAGTTTCATACCTTCGGCTTTAATAGCCTAATGTTTCACATCGCCAATCGCTGCGTGCGAAAATGTACCTAAACGATCGAGTGTAAAGTGCATTATTGATTTACATCTGCGCGCAGTAGCGCGGGCGAGCGTGTAGGTATGTTTCGCGCGGCTGTCGAATTACCACTGAATTAGATCGCCGGCGGTGCACCGGGCGGTAGGTAGTTAGCGCGCGCAAGTACATATGTAGAGTGCGTGAGGCCTGCCTATACCTAATTCTTTATACTAAATTTGTTGGCGGATTATCATGTTTGATTTGAATAGCAAGCCTTATAGTTTGAAATGAAAAACATATTACAAGTTTTTGATTAGGGAGAGCGTTTTGTGCTTTTTCCGGCTGTAGCCCACGGAACCTCTGTGAACCTTCTGGGAGCCGTTGCAAGGGCAAGGTAACGGCACGGCGGCGGTAGAATAGAATAGAATAAAGTTTATTCCTCATTCACAACAGTTAAGATACAGAATATGTCAGCCTTGGTAGCTCAGTCGGGCGGTCGATCGCCTGTTATTAAGCAACCCTGAGAGCGGTCAGTACTTGGATGGGTGGAGGCCGTTGGAGGCTGACCGTGGTTAGAATTCCACGTAAAACTGTAGGTCCCTTCCCCTCTTACCTTACTAGGTGGTAGGGTTCAACCCGCCCGGGTTGGTACCGCCGCACTGAATGAAACGTCGGTCGAAACGGCTATGTAAATAGTTCGTGTTTTCTGTCCAGTTCAGTGTAGCCGACATGAATTGAAGGGAAGCACTGACATTGCGCCTGGTTCACCCGGTGTTATGGGCTGACATCACGGATGTTGTAGGTGTAAGTTTACATTAAAAAAAACTGTACAGTAAGCGGCAGTAATAATAACGCAAATCGGACTTTAGAAAGAGATAATCCAGTTGTAAAGCGTCGTCTCTGTCGCACTAACTCGCACGTCTCTGTGTGACAGGGACGACACTCTACAATAGGATTGTCTCTTTCTAAAGCCCGATGTGCATTACTTACTGCCGCGTATTGTAAAATACCTTGACGTGGTCGTGACGTTGCAGTCACGAACACGTCATTCATTATACTCCGTAAATTATAGCTTGATACGCGTGACAGATGTCAGAGTGACATTTCTTTGTATGCGTGACAGATGTCAGTGTGACATTTCAACAAAGTATGCCGTTGTATTGCGTGCATTTTACTGTAAAAAAATACGGAACTACATGCGAGGTGTTCTCGATGACATCTGTCACGCGTATCAAGCTATATTTTACGGAGTATAATGTCATCCTCGACGCTGCCGCCTCTTCATCGACGAGTGCGCAAACAGCCATCGGCTGTAAAATATGTCGCATGCGATCACACACTGTGTACGCATCTCTTTTAGTAGATTGACTAAAATTTTGGTGATACGTTTTCCCATACAGATCACTATTGATGGTTCATCTAGCCATGATTTACCTGATCTGTGTTTCGGCATCTTCAGGAACGCTCCTCCCACTTCAACCTCAACTCGCCGAAGACTAAACGGACCGGTATTAAGTCTACGAAATCAGCATACAACATTCGGAGTCCGCTGTTTAGTAGACGCACAACTGAAAACTAATTTGGCGTCTGTTTTAAATTTCAAATGTCCGCGGAGAAAGTTGCTCTCGGCGGAGACGCGGCGCGGGCGGCTCGATTCCAAGCGTGGTACGAAACTAACGTATTGTTCGTTTTGTGGTTTTAACGAATGCTTCAGCGTGCATGATATCGTTAAATGGCTTCATAACTCTCCGACTATTCGTATGCAGCGAGAGTTGCAGGCATTCTAAGTTTGGCACAAGTCTCTTTTCGAAGACGCCATTAAATCTGACATGCTTGAATAAAAAACTGACCTAAAACCCTGCTAAGTTTCTTGCCGGCTCTTCTTTATGGGTGCAATCGAACTGGATTGTAAAAACTAAACATGACAAATTCAAGCGTAGTGTACTACCATACGAATGATGAATAAAGAACAAAGACAATTAAATGCTAAGCAGTAAAAATTTTAATGAAAAATGAAATTTTGAGTTTAAGTGTTATTTATTGCAAACAATTTAAGATGATCATTTTGCTTTAAATTAATTTATTAATACCCTTACGTTAGTATGACACGAGAAAGATTGGTTGTTCTCTAAATGCGCACAGAACAACATCATTGCTACTGCCTATTTTCAAAATTTTGATTTACAACAGTTTTGTTCTAAGAGTGCTAATATTTTCTCTATAAATTTTTTGGCGAATTAAATATTTCTTAGCTATTCATCATGTTCGACTAAATTACTCGTATATTGTCCGGTTAACTCCTGTCAACTGTATATGAAATGTCACTTTAGCCAACAGATACATGCCAACCGAGACTTTAAACGGGGATGTGATTGATCAATAAATATAAATATATTATACATTTTCCATGTTTACACTAGATAAATAAACCAAAGAATTGTTTTCCATAGATGCAGTATACTGTATGTCTCTTTCCGCTGTTTCTCTCTCTCTCTCTCTCTATCTCCTTAATTCTTTCCGTCTGTTTGTCTTATAAAATCAAATTAATGTATGGTTTTAACGTACAAATTAAGCCTCTCTATACGTTACATTACGGTTAAAATTATAAAATTGTGGAGTTAGTTAAATGACTTTGAACAACTAATATACGCGTTCGCCTGACACAATGTTAGCGCGGCACATACTTGGAATGTACTCGCTATGGAGCGGATGTGGAGGCTGCGGCGCGGGGAGGCTGCGGTGGCGCGGCGGCGCGGCGCGGCGAGCCACAGCGGAGACCAACAGTCGATGGCGGCGCGAATGAACTCCGCTGACGAGCGGACAGATATTCAAATTATTCCGCTTAATTAAACAGCCGCGTTTTGTAACGCAATTCGGAAGATTTTGCAAACTCGGCCGAGGCGGCGCGGCACCTCGGCAGAACTTCGCCGAAATGTTTTCGACGTTATTTTGTCGATTGAGTTGTTTGGGCCGCTCGAGGGGATGTTGGGGTTGGGGGTTAGATAGAACTCGGCGGGCGTAGTCGGCGGGGCTCGCCTCTCGGGACCGGGATTCAAAATCTGGTGTTCATAAATTAGCTTTTTATTAGGAAAAATTAAATGTACCTATTACTTTCACCGCTCTGGCGTAGAATAATGACGAAAATGGAGAATAAATGTTTTTTTTGTGGAATCCGAGTGGTCTAGGCTTCGGCTTCTCTTGCGAGAGGTCGGACCCGGTGGCGGAATTTGCTACGCGCTGGCGGCTCAAGCCGGAGTGCCAGGTTCGAATCCTGGTCGGGACGTATTTTTTTTCTCTTCATTTTCGGCTTTGAAATGTATCTAAAAAAATAAATATAAAAAGCGAGTATATGCTTAGTACTAACATATAAACAAATATGCGATATTTGTGTGAAAATATCTATGCAAGTGAACTGAAGTGAATTTTCATGTTAAAATGAAGAACCCTTCTGTTATCGTTCGGAAGGGGGAACTCACCATTCAAAGTATGTATATGTGTAGATATAGTTCGAGTCGAGACTCGAGACACGTAAATAGAGCTCTCGTCCCCATACGTAACGTGTAGCGACGAGAGATCTATTTTTAACCGACTTCAAAAAAGGAGGAGGTTCTATGTTCGGCTGTATGTATTTTTTTTTTATGTATGTTCAGCAATATCTTCCCCAATTGTGAACCGATTTCGATGATTCTTTTTGTGTTCGGTTCAGTCTAGCTCCAAGGTGGTCCCATTTTTTTTGGTCAAGATCGGATTGGAAAGCGAGGCGGAATCGCGAGGCCGAAGGCCGAGCGATTCCGCCGAGTACATTAATAGCAAATAAAAATTACTAAAAAAACTGTGAAATAAAAAACTATTTAAAAAAATATAAAAACCGCCTTCAAAAATGTATGAAATAAAAAAATAAAAATCGAACCCTAGAGTTGAAGGCGGTGGTGCTAAAGCAAGCAAAAATAACCGACCGCCTTCAACTCTAGGGTTCGATTTTTATTTTTTTATTTCATACAATTTTGAAGGCGGTTTTTATATTTTTTTAAATAGTTTTTTGAAGTGAAAACTTCTTGAGCGGCGCTGGGCACTTTTTTGTATGAGGGAAAAATGTATAACTCGCGACACCGCGACACCGGCGTCATTTTTAAAATGAAACCTTCAGTCATTGCATTAAGGGTTAAGTTAGAGTGGCACGGGATCTGCCGGCATTCCCGGAGTGCAACTGTTAAGTAGGGTTCGGTAACACGTTTATGTCTGTCTATTCTACTAAGTTCTGCAAAATGAATGAAGGGTTCCGTGACAAATGCATGTCTGTCCGTTCTACTAAATTAAAAAAATTTCAACCAAGGTCCTCCAACGGTTATTTTATAATAAAAGTAGGGTTCCGTAACACGTTTATGTCTGTCCATTCTACTAAGTTCTGCAAAATGAATGTAGGGTTCCGTAACAAATGCATGTCTGTCCGTTCTACTAAATTTAACATTAATATTTTTTTTTATAATTTTTTTTTTCATTATTCTTTTTTTATATTTTTTTTTATTTATTTTTTTAATAAATTTTGTTTTAATTTTTTTTTCATTAATATTTTTTTTACTTTTTTTCCATTAATGTTTTTTTTTTTAAACCTTCTTTATAAATAAACTTAAAACTTAAATTTTTTTTTTTAGGCAATGTTACGGTTTTGTTTTCACTTCTGCCGGCACTCCCGGAGTGCACCTGAGGCTTTTTTTTGTATGGAAACTGACACGGTTGGCTACATCATCTACAACATCCGTGATGTCAGCCCATAACACCGGGTGAACTTGATGCCACGTCAGTGCTTCCCTTTCGGTCGTGCCCGCTACACTGAACTGGACGGAAAACACAAACTATTTACATAGCCGTTTCGACCGACCTTTCAGTGCGGTGGTTCCAACCCGGGCGGGTTAAACCCAGTGGCGGCTTTGACCTATAAATCTTAGTGAGGCGACTAAAAATCCACCTACATTGCTATTACTTTATGATAAATTGAAAAACCTAAACCAAATTATCGAATCGCGCACCGAGGGTACCGTATCGCCATGTCACGGCTAGCGCCACTAGATGAATTTCATAACACGCCACGCCATCTAGATGGCGTGTTATGAAATACTTCATATTAGTCACGATTAGAAAATGCTTCATCATCTATTTGGTAGATGGCGCGCGCGCATACACTTTTTGAAACCAAAAAGTGTATGCGCGCGCGCCATCTATGGGAACCCCCGTGAGTTTTTTTACTTTTTCTTATTTTTATTATTTTTTGTTATATCGACCATAATAACACATTTTCTGTGAACATTTCAACGGGCTACCAATTACGGTTCAAGAGATACAGGCCTCGGACAGACGGACGGACGGACAGACAAGCGGCGGGTGGCCGTGGCCGAGTAGTTTGGGCATCGGCTTCAAATGCGAAAGGTGCGAGGTTCGAATCCGGTCGGCGTGTAACAATGAGTTTTTTTCTGACGAAAAAATTTACGTGCATACCTACACCTGCTGCTTCACCGTTCGGAACCGGTGTAAAACTGTAGGTCCCTTCCCTTGCCCCTTACTAGGTGGTAGTAGGCAACGTGGTAGGCTCAAATTGTAGCTGACTGGGTTGTTTGTTACCACCGTACTGGATGTAAGATGGCCGCATAGCAGCCTCGGCTGTGTTCTCCTCTAGTCCAGTATCGCCAGCAATCCAGGGAAGTCTCCGGTATGGCACCTACCTTCTCGGAGGTGATATTGGCTGGTCGGAGCATGCGCTTTGGTTGGCCCCTCCGACTCAACCACCCATACCGGATTACATAAAAAAAAAGACAGACGGACGGACGGACAGACAGACAGACAGACAGACAGACAGACAGACAGACAGACGGCGTAGGCTTAGTAATAGGGTCCCGTACCTGATACGGAACCCTAAAAACAAAACAAAAAGAATTCGCAAAAGTGAGATTCGAACCAACGACACTAGATTGCAAAGCGAAGCATATACCATTGAGCTATGAAACTTACCCTAACTAATGCGAAATTCGCCATCATGTTAATGACGGAGGTAAAACAAGCCGACTTATAGTATAGAAAACGTGAATCGCCCCATCTCGTTCTGGATATATCCAACACGAACGAACGAACGAGACACTTATAGGTGTCTCGTTCGGCGCCATTTATCAGAGCCTCAGCTGCTCCCTACATCCAAAGCCTCCAAGGTCAACCTGTAGTCTTACGCTTGGTGAAGCGATATCAAAATAAGCGATTCGTCGCCGCACGGGACCGGGAGGTGAGTCACCATAATGCCATGCCGTACGTGACGCGTCACACACACGTCACGTCTGTGTGTGTGTGCGTGCTGTGTTGGTGGTGTTGATGCACTAACACATCTTTAACGTATTTCGTCGCGCGCGTCGCACGCACCAGCCTCCTCCGCCCCGCGCTGCGCCGCCGCGCTAATATTTTTTTTAAATTTTCTTTCTTGATATTTTGAAATGGTTTTTTTTCTTTACTTTTAAGATAATTAAGTGAGGCGGTGCTTCACTTGCTTCACCTGGGGAACCGCCACTGGTTAAACCGTACCACCTAGTAATATAAGAAGGGAGTCATATCCCTTAGTCGCCTTTTACGACATACACGGGGAGAGATGCAGTGGGGCTATTCTTTTAAAGTACCGGCCCAACATTTACACGTCTCGTTATATATTTCTGTCTGTCTGTCTGTCTGTCCGTCTGTCCGAGGGCTGTATCTCTTGAACCGTAATAGGTAGCCCGTTGAAATTTTCACAGAATATGTGCTATTATTAGCCGATATAACAACAACTAGGTAATAAAAATAAGAAAAAGTAAAAAATTCACGGGGGTTCCCATAGAAGAAACTAAAAAGTGTATGCGCGCGCGCCATCTACTGAAAAGAGTATAAGCATTTTAACTAATCACGAATTTTAACTATATGAAGCATTTTATAAACACGCTATAGATGGCGTGAGTGGCGCTGACCATGACATGGCGACACGAAACCATCGGTGCGCGAGTTCGACTCGCACTTGGCCGGTTTTTTATATATAACTCACAAAGTTGAGAGAGTTTTGTGTGCCAAGCGCGGCTCGCACAACACCGACCACCACGCCCAGCAAAGCATTTTTTTATGGTAAGTGATATGGTTGGCTGCATCACCTACAGCATCCGTGATGTCAGCCCATAACACCGGGGGAACTAGGTGCTATGCCAGTGCTTCGTACATACAAATTTAAATGTATCACATACTGTCTACCTGCGATACAGACTCCGTTCTAGTTTAAATGATAGCAAGGAGGATGATAGGATTAAGATAATGCAGGATAGGTTTCTCTTCATTTCATGTCGGCTACACTGAACTGGACGGAAAACACGAAATATATACATAGCCGTTTCGACCGACGTTTCATTCAGTGCGGTGGTACCGACCCGGGATCGATAAACCATACCACCTAGTAAGGTAAGAAGGGAAATTCGGACAAGGCAAAGGACGAAGAAAGGCATTCGGACAAGATAACTATCAAGCAGCAAGTAAGGCACGAACACCCACCTGCTGCATGACTCGGTGGAAGGACCGCGCCAAGGTGAGAGGAGGTTTGTCTATCGCCCTTTAGCACGGCATTTCGTCCTTATCCCTTAGTAGCCTTTTACGACGTGCATGGGAAGAGATGTAGTGGGGCTATTCTTTTTAAGTACCCACCCCACACGGGTATTCTGTACTCGAAGTTGATACCTCGGCTCGACTTTCCGGATAAACGGAGGATAATTTCTCTCAAGAGAAAGTGCCTGCCGACGACGACGCGAGGCTGGGCGGAAGAGGATTCGATATCCAATATCGCGAACAGCAAACACATCCGCTCAAATAATCCGAGACCTCCCGATCCGCACAAAGCCTCTGCACGAAGCCTCCGTGCGAAGGTTTCATTTTTTTTATGTAACCCAGCATGGGTGGCTGTGCCGAGAGACCAATGGTGCAGTCGACAGAGCCAAAATCACGTCTCCTCGCGAAACCACGCTCAGTTAGGTGCCATGCCAGCAGATTTGCGGACTGTTGCTAGGCTGTCTAGCTAGCCCGTTAATACGACGCTTAAAGACACCCAGGTTAAAGGATTCAGGAAATACACTCGCCGGAAGACAGTTCCACACTCTAGCGGTGCGACAAAGAAACGATTTAGAGAAAGATTGGTTCTCAAAAGCCCAATGTCAACAACAAAAGGGTGCTGAGTCTCTCTGCGACGCGACGAGTCATGCGGAGATAGGACGGGTGGCAGGAAATAAGGGATGCTAGTTCCACAGGAAAGTAAACCTCCCATAAACAAGGCCAACGGCAAGAGGCAATGGTGCAATGCGCATGTCTGCCGTGAAATAATTCCCTACACACTGCTTGTACGCACACCATACGACGGCACCGCGACGATAACGTCACGACTACGGCGCGGCATTAGCGGAGGAACAATGTATGAATACCGTGACGGCACGGCGTTACCGGGGCCGGCGAGTGCGAAAGCTGTTCATATGTTTTCATAAAAATCAAATCAATTCAAATAATTTATTCGTAATAATGTTTCATATAAGTCGAGTAGGTATACAATATAGTTATCCTTATTTATTGTTAGCCATATTTTGGCATTAGTCAGCCTCGATACCTCAGTGGTGCAGACAGTCGACTGTCGCTATGATGGTTAAGCAATGCTGGGCGCGGTCAGTACTTGGATGGGTGACCGCTCGACCGTTGGAGGCTGACCGTGGTTCGGATTCCACGTAAAACTGTAGGTCCCTTCCCTTCTTACCTTACTAGATGGTAGGGTACAACCCGCCCGGGTTGGTACCACCGCACTGAATGAAACGTCGGTCGAAACGGCTATCTAAATAGTTTGTGTTTTCCGTCCAGGTCAGTGTAGCCGGCACGACCGAAGGGAAGCACTGACATGGCACCTAGTTCACCCGGTGTTATGGGCTGACATCACGGATGTTGTAGGTGATGTAGCCAACCGTGTCAGTTTCCATAAAAAAAATCGGTAGGGTTAGCGACAACATCCCCCAAATACTCATTTAGAGAGTAGTAGGTACTAGGTACGATTTACCAACCAGAAACTCCTTGAGTCTAGCTAGACACAAATATTCAGTCCGAAGCGGCCTCTCGAATTGGCATTGTCAATCCGTTGTAGATCGTGGGGCCAATCACAAACACCGACTTCTCACTCTCGGTGAGTCTGTGTTCCACACTGCGTAAATGGTTGCGGCATAGAGTGGGATAGTTGTGACTGACCCCATTGACCTGGAACAGGTGTGGGTTTCGCCTTGCAAATTATTACTTCGGACAAACGGAGGATAGACTTTGGTCTCCCTTGGAGACGTAAACGCAGCGACGGCATGACGTTGCACTCACTGCATTGCATAGATTTTTGTCTTCACTGATGTCGTGCCGTCGTCGTTGCCGTGCTGTTGTCGTCTAGTGCACAAGCAGCCATTGCCGGCGCTACACGCTTACACAGAGGCTAGAAGCCACTGAATTTGGATACCAGTCATTTATACATGTGGAAGTTGAGGTAAAAGGTGAAGCGATGTCGCGTGTGTCCTCTGGCGCCAGTGTAGCTGTGCACCTGATGTTCGTTGGGCGTCTGCCCGCTTGTTCTGCCAAGCGAAATGTATAATTTTCTAGGCGCATTTGTTGTTTCGAGAGTGTGTTAAGCGAACGTATGTCATTCGTTATTTCGACCACACGCCATCTGTTGGTGTGATTGTGAATTTTTCTGTTGATTCTGCGTGACGATGCGTTGCACGCTATTATCGATATTTAGTTTATTCAGTTGTGGCTAGGTGTCACCACAATACCTCGAGTCGTGACGTAGTCCGTGACGACGTGGGGCCGATAAGTCAGCATCTGTCAGTTTAAAGGACTGGTAACATGTTCAAAGCACCTTCATAATAATCGGACGAATGTAAGTTTGAGTTCAAACCTCAGGCCAGTAAAGGTTAGGTTCAAACCGCGCTCAATAAGAAATGGGCAGTCGGACCACATTAGGAACATATACAGTCTCGGGCCCTTCAAGAGCTTAAAATGGCACCTGGTAGGCTGGCTCGGAGTTCGCAACCACGCAATACGAATGTCCATGGGCACCCTTTGTAAGTACATAATATTGGGTGGAATGGAGCCCCCCCCCAATAAACAATTTGGTGCTAACGGCAGGTTGAAAAAAAAAACCGCAGGTTGTTTTAGATCTCAAAGCGGTATATTGGATTAATTTAACTCGGTTTAAGCGTCACTACTGTAGAGCTCTTGTCCCACCCTTATAGCACTTACTAACGCTATTGTAAAGTCACTAAAGAACCTTTACCTGTATAAGATGGGCCTCTTTCGGGGTTACAAGACAGCTAGAGCACGCTATAACACCACTTCAGCCTCTCAAAATAACTATTAAACAGCTCTTATAACGCCTGCCTTAACACCATAATGTTAGTTGGGCCATGTCGCTCCTCATATAAAAAATGTCTTGATCTGTGGCGACCTCGGTGGCGACCCGAGCGACCATTTTCTAAAGGGTCCAGCAGGTCTATTCTTGTAAATTCTGACAGCAGAATCAGCGCTGATGTGGCGCTGAGAGCCACTATAGTAAGTGGCTCTCAGCGCCACAACAGCGCTGATTCCGCTGTCAGAATTTACAAGAATAGACCTGCAGTTCTCCCGTATGTCGTCCAAGGTCAAGTGCATTGTCATATTTATTCCTATGCTGGTTCTAAGCGCTGTCACTTTCGGAGCCTCTAAACTAGCACAATATTATTTTAAATAGGTAGTCAGTAGTCACTTCCTTTTCCGTGGCTGGATGAGGCAACTCGGGAAAAACGCATTTTTCATTGGTGCTGTGTCATAGCCATAGCACGTGCCGCCGCGGTGCGGCGCGGGGGGAGGGGGAGGGGCAGCCCGGTCGACGGAGGGTAGAGGGAGGGAGTGAATTTAAGATGGCGCCCATCGTCGGGGAGCGTTATATAATTCAATTTACAAGTAATTCTAGCAGGAAGCGCCCAGGCGTCATGCAAATAGACAGATGCCGCCATCTAGTGACGAGATTAGATTAAATCTCACCTCCACGCACGCCGTGATGTGACAAATTCTCATCTGCCGCGGGCGACAAACTCGATTGTGACTCCGCGCGGATCGAGATAGAGTTCAATTTGGAATCGGAGCGGGGCGCTCGCTGTCGTCCCCTCGCGCCCCTCCCCCGTCACGCCGCCGGCGGAGACCCCCGCCCCCACGGTTCACCCCCCGCTCTAGTAATTGCGACCGAAACTTTTTGCGACATCAACTTTTTTTTTTCAAAACGGCTTCATTTTGATGAAAAAGGGAGTCGCTGGAGTCGCTTTCTCTGATTTCCGTTTTGTTTTGTTTCTCCGCGCGCCGTCGCCGCCGACGTCTTCGTCCTCTAGGGCGGAATAGATTCCAATTGTAATTCTGTCATCAGCAACTTTTTCACTTACTTTCTTTCGTGCGGAATTACGAGTAATTGAAAAGTTGTTTGTGGCGTGGCGTCACGTCGCGTCGCGCCGCGCGGCGGCGCATACCGTCCGCCCGCCTACTGTCTAACCAGGGTGACTGGTAATTCGATGTGCATTTTCCTTCTAAGGCGTGATAGCATAGAAGTACTAAGTAATAATTTAGCCTAAAGGCAAGTCTCATTGATCCTGGGATATTTGTATTTGCATTGTGATGTTTGTATTTTTGTAAAAAATATTGCTTCCGGTCAAATGTCAAATGTATGAGTAATGCCACTTTAAACCGACAAATAACTAATATCGTGTGAATAACCCCACTGCATCTCTCTCCGTGCATGTCGTAAAAAGCGACTAAGGGATAAGGACAAGATGCCGTGCATAAGGGCGATAGGCTAGCCACTTATCACCTCGGCACAGTCTTTCCACCGAGTCATGCTTCGTGCCTTACTTACTGCTTGATGGTTATCTTGTCCTACTATGTTGCTAAATGTGGTGTTCGGTGTTGTGCTGTAATTTACAAGAGTACTAGCAGCACAAGACCGACTACTCTGCTAACCCTGCGAAGTTTCTTGTCAGTTCTTCTTCGTGGGTGTAATGGAACCGGATAGAACAAATTGTGACAAGTTTGAGTGCAGTCTAACTGCCAATATGAATGAATGATGAATGATCAATAAACAATACAACAATACAATACAACCCCGATTGTCGCGATACAGCGTATGGTATGTATGTATGTATGTATGTATGTATGCATGTATGTATGTATGTATGTATAACTTATACGTTACGTTTTGATTTAAGAGTATGTAATACCTCACATTGCTTCGCATGAAGTTCTATCAGTTTTATCAGCAATACTACAACAACAGCTCTGTAATAAATATATGGTAAAGTTGAGTACTAATGCTTAGATATAATGCGAAATCCCGCCCTTTTTCTAAGGACATGCGCAGCCTTAACCGTGGCGCTGGTGAAAAAGGCCATTAGAATACGTCGAATTACCGGTGACCCTGTACACCGTCTGCCGCCTAGAGGCTGCTGGCCGATCGCGCCTGGCGGCGCGGCTCGGCTGATGGCATTCCCCTTTCTTATCTTGTTCTGTCGTCCGATTACGAAATTTAAATTTAAGTAACTTGATTTCAGATAATGGACTTTTGTGCTACCTATCTCTGCCGTATAGACAAAACACTTTGGTTTTTTTATATAATCCGGCATGTGTGGTTGAGTCAGAGGGGCCAGCGCATGCTCCAGCCAGCCAATATCACCCTCGAGAAGGTGCCACACCGGGACTTCCTTAATGAATCATAATGAGATGTCATAATGAATTAGAAAAAAAAACACATTTTCTTTTTATGGAAACTGACACTGTTGGCTACATCACCTACAACATCCGTGATGTCAGCCCTTAACACCGGGTGAACTTGGTGCATTGTATTGTATTGTATTGTTTATTGATCATTCATTATGGCAGTTAGACATATATATTCGGTGGTTAGACTGCTCTCGAACTTGTCACAATTTGTTCTATTGTGGTGGTCGGTGTTGTGCTGTAATTTACCAGAGTTCTTGCAGGACAACACCGATTACTCTGCTTACTCCGATTGTCGGGATTCAGCGTGTGTGATATGTATGTATGTATGTATGTTTATTGATCATTCATTATGGCAGTTAGACATAATATATATTCGGTGGTTAGACTGCTCTCGAACTTGTCACAATTTGTTCTATCCGGTTCGATTATACCCACGATGAAGAACCGACAAGAAACTTCGCAGGGTATTTATTTAAACATATTTTTACAAGTACTTAGTGACTAACCACATAATAACACCGCCCATAGTCTATCTAAAACACAGCTTGATAGCAAGATTAACAATTTTGCTGAGAGTTCTGACTACAAAGACTTATTAATTAAGTGAATCAGGTGTAAAGAGCCTTTGTCTACTATAATAGACTTATAAGACGGCTATATCACAGGCTTATAAGCCGCAGAATTTGACCAAGATAATACGTACTCTTCAACCTGTATAACGGTGGTGGTACCAAACCAATCGCTTTCAACATTGACTCAACATTTAAAAAAAAAACAATTTTATGTTTCTGCTGCCTTAGAGGCCGTAGTGGCGGTGTTGGGAGGAGGGAGGAGGGAGGGTTGAGCGCACTCACCTAATCTTCTCACCGAAATAATAAAAGGGAATTTATCCTTTTCTCTTCTTCGCCTACGGAAAACTCGTGGGCAATAATGTATTCCGATATGGATACTTCATGCATTTGGCAAGTTTTATGATGAAGGATTTTCGCGAAAAGATATCTGTTTTACGGTCCTATTTGCGGCGCGCCGCTTCCTATCCATTTCAGTTTCGAAATACGCAGCTGTAAAAAAGTCTTATATCCCGTAAGACTTTTTTCCCGTCTCAAATTCTTTTCCTGTGCAGATTTTAATAGAGTCAAACAAAATTGTATCGACATTTCCGACATTATATTATTGCGAATACTCTAACAAATAAAATAAAAAAAAATTAAAAAATTTTACGGGTCCCCATACAAGAAACGTGTTTTTTCAATGTTTTTTTTTGTTTTTGATCTATCGTAATCTCGTGATCGTAATGATAATAAATGGTAATAGGTACAAGTCTAAACACTGGTGTGTTTATAGTGCATACTCTATAGTAAAACAACAAATATAAACATTTGCCAATTACGTTTTTGTACGGAACCCTCGATGCGCGAGTCCGGCTCGCACTTGGTCGTTTTTGACATTGAAAATGTCTTTTCGAATCGGGCACTATACTGAAGTATAGTGCCCGATTTCCAGCGAGACTGCGAATTCGGCCTGGTGTCCTGAGTTTTAAGGCTACTTGAATATTTAGGGTGTCAAATGACGCGTATCGAGAAGGGCTACAAGAGAGCAAAAAAAAATAATTAAAAAAGTTTGAGATATTTGGGGAAAATCGCAAAAAACGCTTAAAATTGCCGTTTTTAGAGGGTTTTAAAAGGACACTTTTAAACGTATTTCTAAATATATATTTTAACCTTTTATATTTTTATATTGTAGATTGATTCAATACCTGGAGACGTTTTTTTGAGTGTTTGAATAAAGTGGAAAATTTGGGAGTTATGATTTTTTTTTACATTTTCCTTTACGTGAGTTACGAGTCGTCTTTATCTTGCAGTGTGAGTAGTTAAAATGGTTTTCGTGTATGCATACACTTGAAAATTCATGTTTAATTTATTTTTTATTTTACAAAATTTTTGTAAATTTTTTTAAATTGACATATTTCTTATATTGGAATACGTCCTAAAAGTAATTTTAAATGTACCCGAAGGTCACGGTAATGCATGAGATCTGTGATTTTTTCTTTCAAATATGTAACCTTAAATGCGGAGGTCAAAAAAATTTTTACTCTCGTACAAAAAGGCACAAATCCACAATTCAAATTCATGTATTCCTTATTCTACTGCACAATTTTTTTAAATCTTTGTATGATGCGAATGATCTCTACTAGTAGTATTTTTATATGAAATTAAAATAAATATTTCTGTAATGGCTTAGGGACCATTATGTTTTTTGTGTTTTCTGAAAGAAAAACCTAAAGTAGATTTGTGACCTTTTGTTCTTAACCTCCTCAAATATGAAATCGGCCAGCAAGTGAGTTATCCGTACCTTAATGAACTGGAAGGTGGCGACAGGGGGCAG
The DNA here is from genome assembly GCA_946902875.1 of Nematopogon swammerdamellus. Taxonomy (NCBI): domain Eukaryota; kingdom Metazoa; phylum Arthropoda; class Insecta; order Lepidoptera; family Adelidae; genus Nematopogon; species Nematopogon swammerdamellus. The sequence continues at coordinate 21,481,222 of OX336345.1, forward strand.
CCTGCGGAGGTGCGGATAGAAGAAGGAGCCAGCCGGGTGGGCGGGGTAGCGGGACGTGATCCGGTAGGCGACCCCCTGCGGCGCGGTCGGCCAGTTGGGCGCGGTGAATGTGAAGCCGTTGTCTGTTCCCGCGTCCACCGGGTCCACCTGCGAATATACACCTTATTACAACCAGGTATAGAGTCGAAGATCATATGGAAAAGTATGGCACGAATATTGTTAGTCTATTTTTTTTAATAGTAAGCGCGACATGTGACGCCGAGCGATCTATAAGGTGTCTAACGACGCCCATGGACATTCGGTCGCATGCGAGGGTTGCGAATGCCATGCCGGCCAGACAGGTGCCTATTCGCGTCCCTCTTGAAGGACCCGAGACTGTACTTGGGAGGAAAATATGTGGACAGGGAGACTGTTCAGGAGTTTACCGGTTCTGTAGAGGAAAGATCTGCCAACCGGTTGGTACGCATCCGCGGCAAGTCCAGCGTGTAAGGATGCAATCCGTGCCCGGTGCGCCTGGTGCGGAGGTGGAAAGGGGACGGCGGAATCGCTTTAAACAGGTACTCCGAGCACTCCCCATGTAATAATGATAGAACACACATACAAAGACCAACAGCTTCCTGTACATTGGTACAGTACATACCTAGTATGTAACGTTTATCTTTGTTGTGTGTTTTTATTACAGTAGTGTTAGAATACCCATCCCATCTTTGAAATATCCATATTCTCTCTCTACAATATCCATATTCTATTTAGAATGTCGGTACTCTATTCTCTCTGGAGTATCCGTATTATATTCTCTCTAAAATAATCATATTATATTCTCTCTAGAATATCCATATTCAATTCTCTCTAGAATATTCGTACTCTATTCTCTCTAGAATATCTCAATTCCATTAACTCTAGAGGCGCTTGAATGATGCGTCACTGTTCCTCACGAAGTTTTATATATTTTTTATTTTTCATTTTTCCTACAACACTAATGTACATTTGGCGCGAAACAAAAACAGGGCAGGTAAAGCTTCCGCCGAGACAAACTCACATAAAAGTTATACAGTAAACATTCTCAACACCTCCGCGAAGTCCAACAGCAACTTATCTCCAACTCAAACATTCTTCCGCCGAACCTGCGCTCTGCCGAAACTGAGAACGGCTCCATTCACTTGGAAATGGTCGGCTCCACCGACCGCGCTGCGCCACCGTCTACAAGTTACGTCAGTGCTCCCCAAACTGTTTAACGTAATTTTTTTTTTTTTGAAACTTAACTGGTTGGCTATATCACCTACAACATCCGCGTGATGTCATCCCATAACACCGGGTGAACTAGGTCCCATGCCAGTGCTTCCCTTCATTTCGCGCCGGCTACACACTGGATGGAAAACACGAACTATTTACATAGCCGTTTCGACCGACGTTTCGGTCGGTGCGGTGGTGCCAACCCGGCCGGGATAAACCCTACCACCTAGTAAGGTAAGAAGGGACGGGACCTACAGTTTAACGTGGAATCCGAACCACGGTCAGCCTCCAACGGTCGAGCGGTCACCCATCCAAGTACTGACCGCCCTCAGGGTTGCTTAACAACAGTCGACTGACCGCACCACTGAGCTACCGTGGCTGACGAATTTCCTTATCCCTTAGTCGACTTTTACGACATGCGACAGGGAGAGATGCAGTGGGGATATTCTTTTTAAGTACCGACCCCACAAGGACATTATAGTCATTACCCTTGAAGATCTTATTATCGTACCGTGTAGGGTCGGCACTTAAACAGAATAGCCCCACTGCATCTCTCCCCGTGCATGTCGTAAAATGCGACTGAGGGATAAGGACAAGGTGCCGCACTATAGGGCGACAGGCTAGCCACCTCTCACCTTGGCGCGGTCCTTCCACCGAGTCATGCAGCAGGTGGATCTACGTGCGTTACTTGCTGCTTGATAGTTATCTTGTCCGAATACTTTGCTAACTGTGGTACATCGGTGTTGTGCTGTGATATACAAGAGTACTTGCAGCACAACACCGATTACTCTGCTCATCCTGATTGTCGGGATACAGTGCGTGTTATGTATGTATGTATCTTATTTTCTCTTAAAAATACTTACATACACACATACATAGCGTCACGCCTGTTTCCCAGTGGGGTAGGCAGAGACATAACGGATCTCCACGTGCCACGATCCTTGTTTGTCAGTTCTTCATCGCACTGAATTTAGAACTGGCGGAATTTTCTACATGTCCAAGCGTAGCTTACCTACCTGCGGATAAAATTAGACAATAATAATAAACAATAAAGAATTATCCTCTTAACGTTTATACTGCTTAAATTTGATCGAAAATACAGTTTGAGAGCAAGAAATACAATTTTACTGACAGTTCTGACTGCAAAAGATTTAGCAAGCAAGTATCAGGCGTAAAGAGCCATGTCAAATGTTTGATGCCTATTTTTTTTCAACTCAATAACAATACTACAATGCTCCTTCTCGGTGGTGATATTGGCTGAAGGATGTGCTTTGGCCCCTATGACTCAAGCACTTTTTTTTTATGGAAACTGATACGGTTGGCTACATCACCCACAACATCCGTGTTGTCAGCCCATAACACCGGGTGAACTAGGTGCCATGTCAGTGCTTCCCTTCATTTCATGTCGGCTACACTGAACCAGACGGAAAACACGAACTATTTACATAGACGTTTCGACCGATGTTTCGCTCAGTGCGGTGTTACCAACCCGGCCGGGATAAACCCTACCACCTAGTAAGGTAAGAAGGGAAGGGACCTACAGTTCAACGTGGAATCCGAACCGCGGTCAGCCTCCAACGGTCGAGCGGTCACCCATCCAAGTACTGACCGCGCTCAGCGTTGCTTAACAACAGTCGACCGAGCGCACCACTGAGCTACCGAGGCGCGAGGCTGACAAAAAACCTATAACGGATTAGATAAAAAAAATCGGGGTGTGGCTGTGTCGTGGACACGGCCGTGTGTTTTACGTGAATACGTGTACGTATTCTTTGATCCTTTACCTATCAAGTGGTGTATTTTTTTTTTTTATGGAAACTGACACGGTTGGCTACATCACCTACAACATCCGTGATGTCAGCCCATAACACCGGGTGAACTTGGTGCCACGTCAGTGCTTCCCTTCGGTCGTGCCGGCTACACTGAACTGGACGGAAAACACAAACTATTTTCATAGCCGTTCCGACCGACCTTTCATTCAGTGCGGTGGTACCAACCCGGGCGGGTTAAACCCTACCACCTAGTAATATAAGAAGGGAGTCATATCCCTTAGTCGCCTTTTACGACATACACGGGGAGAGATGCAGTGGGGCTATTCTTTTAAAGTACCGGCCCCATACGGTACAGAACAGAACAGAACAGGTGTAATTAAATTTTAGATGGAGATGATAATTATGAAGCTACAACACCAAACCGTATCCCCCAATTTCAGTTTTCTGGATTGGCTCCCACTATGGAAGCAAATTTAAAGACTTATTCACGTCAAAAAGTTTTACCCCTCAAGGGGTAATGCCTCCGAGTTTGGGAAGCGCTGGTTACATGAATTTACGGCCGACGCGGGCGTGCCGCCCCCTAGCGAGCCTCGAGGATGGATGGACAAACATATTGGTGACATTATCTGGGAGGAAATCACATTGTTCTTGTTAGCATTCCGGATGAAAACTATCCACAAGCCGTTCGCGTTAAGCGGGACTGGGGGGGGGGGGTTATTTTAGGATGTTACTGAGGGTGGAAATATTTAGGGAAGCCAACAATTTTATTTATTTTATACGTAATTGAAGAAATAATGTGTAAAAAATATTTAATTGTTGTTTATTGTTTATTTATAGTTAAAGCGGCGAGTGGCCGAGTGGTTTGGGCATCGGCTTCTAGGTCCCTTCCCTTGCCCCTTACTAGGTGGTAGGCTCAAATTGTAGCCGACTGGGTTGGTACCACCGTACTGGATGTAAGATGGCCGCATAGCAACCTCGGTTGTGTTCTCCTCTAGTCCAGTATATAGCCAGCAATCCAGGGGAGTCTCCGGTATGGCATCTACCTTCTCGGAGGTGATATTGGCTAGTCAGAGCATGTGATTTGGCCCCTCTGACTCAGCCACCCATACCGATTTACATAAAAAAAAAACTGCGCTCAGATTTGTCATATTTTACATTGTAACATTCCGCTATTTCGATTATCACAGCGAAGAAGAGCTGACAAGAAACTTCACTAGAATTTTTACAATGTGCACAGGCTACTTTACAAAAAAATGTTTACCACGACCTAAACACGCATACGTGCGATGACCTACCATGGTGGTGGGCACCATTTCTCCCGCTGCGATGTTTTTAGATCTCCGTATCCGTACGTAAGTTTTTATTTTTTTATTTTTATTTAAACTGACACGGTTGGCTACATCACCTACAACATCCGTGATGTCAGCCCATAACACCGGGTGAACTTGGTGCCACGTCAGTGCTTCCCTTCGGTCGTGCCGGCTACACTGAACTGGACGGAAAACACAAACTATTTACATAGCCGTTTCGACCGACCTTTCATTCAGTGCGGTGGTACCAACCCGGGCGAGTTAAACCCTACCACCTAGTAATATAAGAAGGGAGTCATATCCCTTAGCCGCCTTTTACGACATACACGGGGAGAGATGCAGTGGGGCTATTCTTTTAAGGTACCGGCCCCACACGGTACAAAAGTCTACGCCGTCTGTCTGTCTGTCTGTACGTCTGTCTGGGAGAGGGCTGAATCTTTTGAACCGTAATAGATAGCACGTATAATATAAAAAATTTAAAGTAAAAAATTTATGGGGGTCCACAATTTTTTTCAAGGTTTTTTTGTTTTTTTTTTGCTCTATCACAAAATTGGCAATACATGCAAGCGTCAAATTTGATGTGATTATAGTGTAAATTATTATAATCTGTGTTATGCACAGGCCACATTTACTTAATATTTAAATACAGTTTTATTTGAAAAGAACAGAACAAATTGTAAAGTAAAATATCAAACAATAATAAAAAGTAAATAAAAACCGTAATAAAAATTACGTTTTGGTACGAAAACCTCGGTGCGCGAGTCCGACTCGCACTTGGCTGGTTTTTATTCACTTTTCAAATGAATCACAGAACAGCGATCCGCGGCCGTCCTCCACCAGCCGGCGCACAGCCGTATTTCTTGCTTTATATAATATCCTTAAAATGTATCCTCGCGCGGCCTCACCTTGACATATCAATATTTAAAAACTCCACCCGCGTGATATTTCCCACAGAGTAAGAGAGAGCTAGAGACGTGGTGTGTGTAGGTACACTAAGTGACAGAGTGGCGCGTGTTCTCTCCTCAATCCCGCCGCCGATGTCTGAAGAGGGTCTCGTCGCAGACGGCCGGCCGTAAATCTACACACCCGACCCCGGGACCCACCCGTGACCCACCCGCGACCCACCCGTGTCCCACGCTCAGCCCCCTCAAGGCGGACACGCAGTCATCCACCACGCCCGTTCTACATATTCAGATATACATACATACAATATATATATATATTATATACTATATATATATAATTCTTCTTTACGTGTGTTTGTCACCTAATTCCACCTAAACGGCTCGACCGATTTGGATGAAATTTTGTGTGTATATTTCAGTGGGTCGCCGGATGGTTTGGAAATACAATTGAACCCGCTGGATGGCGTCGCGATAAGTCCACGCGGACGAAGTCGCGGGTACAGCTATCAATATCCAAAAATTGCACCCGCGTGATTTTTCCCACAGAGTAAGAGAGAGCTAGAGACTTGTAGGTACACTAAGTGACAGAGTTGAGCGTGTTTTCTCCTCAATTCCGCCGATGTCTGACGAGGGTCTGGTCGCACACGGCCGTAAATCTACCCGACCCCGCGACCCACCCGTGTCCCACGCTCAGCCCCCTCAAGGCGGACACGCAGTTATCTACCAAGCCCGTTCTACATATTCGGATATATAATACTATAGTAGCTTTTGCCCGCGGCTTGGCTGTGTATGCGCGCGCGCCATCTACCGAACAGAGTATGAAACATTTTAACTAATCTTCAATTTGAAGTAATATGAAGCATTTCATAAACACGCCATAGATGGCGTGAGTGGCGCTGACCTCATAATGGTGATACGGGACCCTCGGTGCGCGAGTTCGACTCGCACCTGGCCAGTTTTTATGGATTCCAATCGACATGGAACGCCGATTCGAGCGGATTTTTCCGGATGCAGCCCAAACTACCGAGCGGAAGCCTGGCGAGGTGCCATGTCGGTGATTTCCCTTGAGTGGACACTGATGAAAGCAGCACTCGCACAAGTGGCGTCTACATCATATTCAGAGTAGAATTAAAATGCCTAATACCCACTCAGACGGCTCGGAAAAGGTAATTCTGCGAGCGTCTTTGGCAAAGCGCCTTCTTTCTATTTAACGAGAGGTGAATATTTGCACATTTTCAGCTTCGATTTATGATTTTTATGTGTTTGTTAACTTGCAAAATATATTTTAATCTCAAACCCAGAGAACGCATGCATTTCCTCCATCTATAGTTTCATCTTATTTATCCAATTGGTACATAGGTACTGCATAGATATTGTATTGCACTGGTTAGAAACCATTGCATAGTTGTATTGTGTCAGCCTATTATAATCTTTGTTCACGGAACATTTGTATATATTTTATTTAGGTATTATATCTTATATAAACTGTAATTAATATGTATTTAATTTGTACTTTTATTTAATTTAATTTAACTAATACGTACTTATATGCAACGACATTCTACTTTAATTTTTAATTCGTTGCTTATGTGTAATTATAGTTTATCATAGCCATTTTCCTTATATTATATTTTACATTCCCACACTCAAGTCTTTTGCTACTACCTACTTATGTCTCACAACATACGACTCTCAAACATCCAAAGGTTGCCTGGGAGAAATCCCTGTAAGGGATAAAGTCCGCCTTTGCCCCCTCATGTTAATTACTTATCGTTTGTTATTGTGAAATGTTTTGGAGCAATAAAGTATTTCTATCTATTTATCATTTTAGAAGACGAAATATTATCTCTGTGTTTCTTCCTCACTTCAAGCCGTATTTGTCAAATTATATTCTATTTCTGCTGTTTTTGTTTCTTGTCACTATGCATGTATTCTATTTGCGAAGTGCGGTGTTGGGGGCGCATGTACCTGTACCATTTTAGTTAATCTGTAAATTTTGTGCTCCTGTTTTTATTTCCAAAAATTAAATAAAACTCTACTTAGGTATATTCTTGCTTAATTAATTATATTCATATGCATAGTCGAATATAATGTTATGCGTGTAGAATGCGTGGTATGGAACAGTACATGGTTTGAGGTGTCTGCTCTCGTAGCGGTGATGCATTGAACAGGTATCACTGAGTGGTGTGTGAATTATTTGTTTGTGCTCTTAAATCTCTAATGTCTTTTTTATTCTCTTCTTTGGTAACTTGACCAATGATTGTACGTCATTCATTAATGTATTGCTTCACGAATATTGTCAATTTTATATTTATTATTCCTGTATATTTTTGTAGATATCGCCTATCTATCATATAACTTACCTACTACTAGTGAAATACGTCGCTGGTTACATACTTAATTAGTTTAAATAATTTACTCACTTTATAACTACTAGATGTATGTAGCTGTTTGTTTTTTTTCAGAATAAAACAAATAAAATAAACTGAGCGCGAGCGAGACTGCGCCTGCAAGACTCCACCTGCGCCTGCATGACTCCACCTGCGCCTGCATGACTCCACCTGCGCCTGCGCGCCTTCGTGCCTGTTGGGGTGAGTGAGAGGTATGCAGGTGACAATAAATAAATAAAGAAAAGCTAAGTAAGGAGGTAGGTAGGCGATGTGCAAAAATGTGTTGTGTGAAGATGGATTTGATCGTGATGAAATTAATTACTTCAGTTAAATACTGCTGCATATACAGTTTATTATTACTTTATTACAGTTTGAGAGTAAAGGGCTGTGCAAGCAAAATCAAGAAAAAACCGGCATAAAACAAAAATAAAAATAAATGTGTGTAGAAATTTAAGTGTGTGAAAGTGAAGTGTCTAACAATACCGTGTCGTGGAGGACGAGGGGACATCCCTCAGTACTCAGTGTCAGTGGCAAAGAGCATCAGTCGAGTCTCCAAGTGGCCATCGACACTGAGAATGGCGCGACGGTGGGACGGGGGACGGGAGGGGTTCGACTGGATGGAATGGTAGGCGCGCGGAACGTGTGAAGTGTCTGGAAAACATTTCAGGGGAAATATTTCGCGCGCAAGCTGCTATTAAGTAGACCTTGATATGATAAATTCTGTTTGGGCGGGAAAAACTTCGCTGCGGGCCATTTCACTGGTGAAAATTAACTCGTATGTTGCTGCCGTTGGCAGATTTCTCTCGGGGCCATTGGTTTTTTTTTTATTAGGATTATCCGCACTGAATCATTTTATACATACAAAACTTAGTACAATATATAACAACGATTGAACCAGGATTGAACAAAGGACCAAATTGAAATACTAAGTAAGCTAAAATTAATATAAATAATAAAACACGCCTAACTTGTATAAAATACAAATAAATTAAAATTAGCACTAAAACCAATAAAATTATAAACAATACAATATAAAACTACACATACATACAAAACAACCGGCCAAGTGCGAGTCGTACTTACTCACCGAGGGTCATATCGCCATGTCATGGTCAGCGCTGCTTCATACTGTTTTCGGTAGATGGCGCGCATACACTTTTTAGTTTCTTGTATTCGGGGAACCCCGTGATTTTTTAAATTTTTTCCAATTTTTTATTTGTTGTTATATCGGCCATAATAACACATATTCTGTGAAAATTTTAACAGGCTACCTATTACGGATAAGAGATAAAGCCCTCGGACAGACGGACAGACAGACAGACATACGGCGTAGGCTTAGTAATAGGGCCTCGTACGACGGATACGGAACCCTAAAAACTAGCCTATCCTATGACACGCGAAATATTGAGACGAATCCAACGGTTTTAGGCTAAGTGACATATTATGTACATACATACGCTGCGCTTTTTTGATTTCGCCGTAGTCGGGAAAATACGAGTCTATAAGACCAGACGTTGTAGGCTTAATAATAGGCTTCCGTACGAGAAAATGTGTTAAAATCATCGCTCGCTCCGGGTCACAGACAGACGTTGTAGGCTTAGTAATAGGTTTTTGTACGGGAAAAATGTGTTAAACTCATCGCTCGCTTCGGGTCATACATAGATACACGGGCAGACAGACGTTGTAGGCTTAATAATAGGCTTCCGTACGGGAAAAATGTGTTAAACGTATCGCTCGCTCCGGGTCACAGATAGACAGACAGACAGACATTGTAGGCTTAATAACAGACTTCCGTACGGGAAAAATGTGTTAAACGTATCGCTCGCTCCGGGCCACAGAACGTTGTAGGCTTAATAATAGGCTTCCGTACGGGAAAAATGTATTAAACGTATCGCTCGCTCCGGGTCACAGATAGACAGACAGACGTTGTAGGCTTAATAATAAGCTTCCGTACGGGAAAATGTGTTAAACGCATCGCTCGCTCCGGGTCACAGATAGACAGACAGACGTTGTAGGCTTAATAATAGGCTTCCGTACGGGAAAATGTGTTAAACGCATCGCTCGCTCCGGGTCACAGATAGACAGACAGACGTTGTAGGCTTAATAATAGGCTTCCGTACGGGAAAATGTGTTAAACGCATCGCTCGCTCCGGGTCACAGATAGACAGACATACGTTGTAGGCTTAATAATAAGCTTCCGTACGGGAAAATGTGTTAAACGCATCGCTCGCTCCGGGTCACAGATAGACAGACAGACGTTGTAGGCTTAATAATAGGCTTCCGTACGGGAAAATGTGTTAAACGCATCGCTCGCTCCGGGTCACAGATAGACGTTGTAGGCTTAATAATAGGCTTCCGTACGGGAAAATGTGTTAAACGCATCGCTCGCTCCGGGCCACAGATAGACAGACATACGTTGTAGGCTTAATAATAAGCTTCCGTACGGGAAAATGTGTTAAACTCATCGCTCGCTCCGGGTCACATACAGACAGACGTTGTACGCTTAGTAATAGGCTTCCGTACGGCAAAAATGTGTTAAACTCATCGCTCGCTCCGGGTCACGTTTGCAATAACAAGCGGCGCTGTAAAGCGAGCTACGTATTAACCCGTAAATTTCAACCAACAGCCCGCCAGCGAGCCAATTTTCCACATACTTATTTGTCGTTTCCCAACAAAATATATATGAAATGCCTTCATCTTGTGCGTGTAATGGCTCCACGAGCGGCGGCGGGCACGTAGACCCATATGACATATGAGAATTTATTGGAAAACGTGGCGTCGCCTGGCGCTTTTTCTGCCGCCTTTAAAGGCGGTGACAATTCTTTTACGAGCGCTAGACGCTGCGACGTGCTCTCATTTGGCGCGAAATTTGAAAGGACTGGACCCGGGAGTCGGGTTATGATTGCGGGCGGAGCTAGCCGCGGAGAGTTTGTACGAACTAGGCGAGCGAGACGCTCAATGAAGCTGCCGCTGCTATAATACTGACCACGGAGAAGAGAGGTGAGAGGAGTTACTAAGCCAACTGGGTACGCCACCGAGTGGGGGCATAAGGGTATCCCTTCTTACCTCACTAGATGGTAGGGTTAATCGCGCCCGGGTTGGTACCACCGCACTAAATGAAACGTCGGTCAAAACGGCTATGTAATAAATAGTTCATGTTTTCATGAAAAAGAAAAGAAACACTGACATGGCACATAGTTCACCCGGTGTTATGGGCTGACATCACGGATGTTGTAGGTGATGTAGCCAACCGTGTCAGTTTCCATAAAAAAAATATAAAAAAAAGTCAGCGAAGTACTGTAGGTGTTGCGGCATTGCATCGTTCGCGATCCAACGCTCGTGGAGTCTGTCGTCTGGTGAGCGTGTTCCCTGACTCCTACAACCTGGGCGCCATCAAAGGGCTTGCGAACAAAGTGCATGATGACCTTTTTAACCGACTTCAAAAAAAGGAGGAGGTTCTCAATTCGACTGTATTTTTTTAATGTTTGTTACCTCAGAACTTTCGACTGGGTGAACCGATTTTGATGATTCTTTTTTTATTTGAAAGCTGGTGCTTCCCGTGTGGTCTTGGTCAATTTGGTCAAGATCAGATTGGAAAGCGAGGCGGAGGCCGCCGAGTACATTAATAGCAATATATTACAAAAAAAAAACTTTAAAATAAAAAACTAAAAAATTATAAAAACCGCCTTCAAAAATGTATGAAATAAAAAAAAATCGAACCCTAGAGTAGAAGGCGGTGCTAAAGCAAGCAAAAATGATGCATGAAAGAAAACATGAGCGGATGATATCCTTTGTGATTTGTGTAGCCTTCTTTAGCACCGCCTCCAACTCTAGGGTTTTTTTTTATTTAGGATTTTTTTTATTTCATACATTTTAAGGCGGTTTTTATATTTTTTTAAATAGTTTTTTTGTCTGTCTCATAGCTGGCATGGCGCCTAAATTCGCCTAACTGAGCGCGGCTTCGCGAAGTGCGGGTGTCATTAGCTGTGTCTGTCTGTATCACCACGTATTTTTTTCACATCGGATTTTGTATTTCACGTTAGAGTTTGCACTAAAATCACACCAAGTTTGTCATTTTTATGTATTATCGTTTCTACGATAGAGCAAAAATAAAATAAAGCTTAAAAAAACAAATTTCTTGTATGTGGACTCCGTTTAATTTTTGGTGGGTAGATTTACATGCGGGTTTTTTTAAAAGCTTGAAATTAGAGTTAAATTAGAAATTTAAAAAACTCCCGACTCTTAAAAAGTAAAAGATAATATCCGTTTACTTACTTAAAGGAGTCGGGGGACCGCTAAGTAAATAAAATATAAAAACTCAAGCCGCGCGGGTATTTACTAATCGGAAAATATTTTTGACGTTTTAAGAGTCGGGAGTTTTTTATTTAAATTTCTAATTTAACTTTTACTAGAAATTAGAGCTAGCTTCCTCTCTAGGTACTCTCTCCTTTGCGATACTGACTTTGAATATCTGCAGACTCAAGTTTCCCGGTCTGTATGTCTTTCGCCTACCAATGAGCCGATAGTACCAAGTCGGACCTACCTAAACAGACCGGAAGTTCACTACTTACTCATTGCGATGTGGTCGTACGCTCCGGTCTCGGTCGGCCAATTGAAAGCTTATTCCGGTATCGATGACGGCACCCTATATATAAAGTAATTTATTACTCTCTGCCGACAGGAGCCGCTATTAGACTGCGCTGCGGTTTCTCTGTTAGTTAAGGGTTGTAATAGCAGAGTAACTTTAAACTGGCCAGTATATTTTAAGGCGCTTAGTAACGCCACCATGTGGATTTTTGAAGAAGTAGCCCGTGATAACTAGACCAATCTAAAGGCTGAAAACTACTGCAAAATATAGAACAATTCTTTGTCTATCGATCACACGTTTTTGGTTGTAAAATATTATCATTTTCTATACAATCTATACGGTAACCAAATGTAGATTTTTCTTCCGCGTGAACTTTGAAGGCTTGCTCTCACAAACTAAAGAGAATTTGAATGGAATTTTTATAGCAAAATGACGCCATTTGTTATATCTATCGATCACACGCTTTTCAAAATTCTAATGCGAAGGATCGCAATTTATGAAAAATCCCCTTATGAAAACTACTAACTACGCGCTACGCCCGCCGTTGGCGATACTAGGCGCTTTTATGGCAATCTATAGCTATAGCTACTAAAGGTTTAGATAAAAAAAGCGGCCAAGTTCTAGTCGCACTCGGGCACCGAGGTTTCCGCACATAAAAAAAAAACCCGTTGAAAAAACACTTTTCTTGTATGGAGACCCCTCAATTTTTCAGTTTTTCTTTATTATTTTTTTACATACATACCACAGCTGTATCCCGACAATCGGGGTAAGCAGAGTAATCGGAATTGTGCTGCAAGAACTCTGGTAATTTACGGCACAACACCGACCACAACGTTTAGCAAAATATTAGGACAAGATAACTACGAGTATCAAGCAGCAAGTAAGCCACGAAGATCCAACTGCTGCCCGACTCGATAAAAGGACCGCGCCAAGGTGAGAGGTGGCTAGCCTGTCGCCCTTTAGCACGGCATCGTGTCCTTACCCCTTAGTCGCATTTTACGACATGCACGGGGAGCGATGCAGTGGGGTTATTATTTTTAAGTACCGGCCCCACACGGTTGACAATTCTCCACGTAAAACTATATAGGTCCTTCCCTTCTTACCTTACTAGGTATTAGTAGGGTTTATCCCGCCCTGGTTGGCACCACCGCACTGAATGAAACGTCGTCGGTCGAAACGGCTATAGCTCGTGTTTTCCGTACAATTCAGTGTCAGTCAGTCAGTCAGTCAGCGTGTAAACATGGCAACTAGTTCACCCGGTAAACACATCACCGATAACATAACATTAAACATTACCGATGTTGTAGGTGATGTAGCCAATCGTGTCATAATTGGAAATTGTGTTTTTGTTTTGTTTCTACCTGTTGCGTTTTAGTTTTGCGGCTTAGTAATAGCAGGCCTCACGCACTCTATGTACTTGCGCGCGCTTACTACCTAACGCCCGACGGGCCGCCGGCGCGGCGCCGGCGGTCTAATTCAGTGAAAATTCGTCAGCCGCGCGAAGCATACCTACAGGCTCGCCCACGCAACTGCGCACAGCTGCAAAGCAATAATCACTTTACACTCGATCGCTCGCTCGATCGTTTAGGTACATTTTCGCACGCAGCGATTGGCGACGTGAAGCAGTAGGCTATTAAAGCCGAAGGTATGGAACTTTTTCTATGGAGTGATTTATCTGTTACGAAGTAACTATTAAGTAATCTGTGGTAATAGGCTTCCGTACGCGGTACGAAAACCTAATGACTAAAATTTATTTAAACTCTAAATGGTTAACAGTTAAAACTTAACCATCACCTTGCTTCCTTTTTGGCTTCGCCGCGCCGTAATCGGGTAAATAGGCATTTATAACAAAATGTACTAAGTCTCGCTCGCTGTCGCGTGCGCGTTCTGCGCCTGTGTGAGTGTCTTCGCAACTTTTCAGGCGACGAAAAGGATTTACAAAGGTGATTTATGGTCCTTTATTATTTAGCGCGCCGGTACCTACATCAAAGGTAAAGCGAACCAGAGTCGGACGGAAGAGGGGGGGCGAGGGGGTTAATTATAATTTCATCAAGTTCCATCATAATTTGGCTCTTAATTGTCCTAAGTTCTTTACGAGGCTCGATGGGGGCGCGCTTGCAGGGAAATGTTCCTTAGAAATTACCGATATTACCCTTAGAAAATATCCCCTTTGGGAAATTTGGGCTCACTTTGCGGGTGCTCGTAAAATTTACGAGCGATGTATGCGCCGAGAGATGCGGCGGGGCGCGCGGCGGACGGCGCGGGACGGCGGCGGGGGCCGATGGTGAGGATGTGAGATAAATAAGTTGTTTCCGGCCAGCCCTATTGTCAAATTATGCAGCGGGCGGCCCTCCTGGAGATGTAAATTTTACTATGCGCCGTAAAAAGTTTGAACACTCGAATTTCCCACTTAAGGGTCGGATACTGGCTAGATCGTCTCAATTCTGGAAGAGTTTATGTAAAACAATAAATTAATTATTATGTTTTCATTTGAAAAAACCGGCCGGTTCGAGTCGGACTCGCGCACGGAGGTTTCCGCACCACAAAAGAAAAGTTGAAAAAAAAAAACACGTTTCATGTATGGCCTTAATTTTTCACTGGCCACAATTTCACGCTTTTTAACCCCCGACGAACTTGTTTAATCGGGATGGTTCTTAGCTATGTTTGTAATCAAGTAATCAAGTAATTCAGTAATAAAAAAATTAATTATCTTAAAAAGTGGACCGATTTTCATGCGTTTTTTTTTTAAAAGCTTGAAATAAAAGTTAAATTACTAATTTAAAAAATCCCCGACCCTTAAAAAGTCAAAAATAATTTCCGGTTACTTACTTAAAGGAGTCGGGGGATCGCTAAGTAAATAAAATATAAAAACTCAGAGCTGCGCGGGAATTTACTTAGTGGTCTCCCGACTCCTTTAAGAAAGTAACCGGAAATTATTTTTGACTTTTTAAGGCTTCGGGTTTTTTCTATTATTTGTTGTTATATCCGCTAAAATAAAACATATTCTGTGAAAATTTCAACCGGCTAACTGTGGCATATCTGGTATTTGCGTTGGTTTGGCCACACTGGCTCCCTCTCCGCCGCATCCCGCACTGCCCCATCCCGCACGGTGGACTGGCGAGGCCAGTCCACCGTGGGACGGTACGAGGGATAAGTTTATGTATGTGAATAGATTGCTGATTATAATATTCAAAGCAAGTGTGAGTGTTTGATTGTATCACAAGTGCCACCCGAGGCGAGCTAAACCACAGGCGGTTCCTCCTTCCTCCACTACCTATTACGGTTCCAAAGATACAGCCATCGGACGAACGGACGGACGGACAGACAGACAGACAGACAGACAGACAGACAGACGGACGTTGCAGGCTTAGTAATATGCTTCTTACCTTACTTGATAGGGTTTAACATGCCAGGTTTGGCACCACCGCACTTAACGAAAGATCGGTCCCTAAGGGGAAGCACTCTGGCATGGCAACTCGATCACCGTGGTGACATTATACAGGGTGTTGTAACGGCCAGTACATTAGTTTCACCAGCGCAATCCTCATGTTTTTCCGAGAGAAAAAAGTAAATCAAGTTTTTCTCTAAAGTGTCTAGTACTGGAGAAATAAATTTTTGAAATTTATGTTTTCGTCAAGTGTATTAGACGCGCGCGGCCTCCCCCCGCGCGCTTCAAATTGCTGGCGCGGGAACGGTCGGGTCGAAAAACTCAACCAGCTGGCCAGTGTGGGTTTCCATAAAAAAAAAAATACGCAGGACAAATACCACTTCCCCACCCCATCCCGCATGTCAAACGGAACAAGAAGCCTGCCACCGTGAAGGTAGCTATCGGAGCTACCACGACAACGACACGACGCGGATACCTACGCCTCTCCAATGAGATTGCGCCGAGACACATGTGGTCTTCACAGCCCGTAAATTGTTTCTGAATTATTTTGTCTACACGTAATAAATTTACCCTCATTCTACCCGAGGAATAAATCCAAGCCCCGCTTTGTCGGCCGGAGGAACGAATTCGCGCCCAGTAGCTATAATAAATAAATGTTATTTTGTCTGAAGATAATAAATTTCTCACCTAAATGAAGGAGTTGAAGGTGCGGCTTAATTTATTAATGCGCGTGCTATTTTTTTTTTTTGTTATGGTAACTGACACGGTTGGCTACATCACCTACAACATCCGTGATGTCAGCCCATAACACTTTATCCGACATTGTAAATCGCTTCCCTTATTCAAAAAACACCTAAAACTGTATTACCTCCGTCAATGTGAAGTAAAAACCTAAAAAACAAAAACCACTTTTGTTTCATACTTACCTGGATGGACAAGTATGTATGTATGTATATTTATTTGTATATAATATTCTATATATTTAGTAATTTATGTGTATTTAAACATGTATGGCTTATATTTTACTAGCATGTAATTATATGTATGTATTAATAAGTATTCTTATTATTATTTTTATCTCCAATTCTCACGCTCAACTCTTTTGCTACTACCTACTTACATTCCACTATACCTATTATCGAATCTCAAACATCTAAAGGTTGACTGTAAGAAATCTCTGTAAGGGATAAGTCCGCCTTTGCACCTTATGTAAATTTTTCAATGTATTTGTTACTGTTTAACGTTTACTGGAGCAATAAAGAATTTTCTATCTATCTATCAACACGGAAACATGGAAAACATTATTTTGTTATTTTTAGTTAAACGATTTTCATAATTTGCTTTTTTAGTTGAACGTTTTTCATAATTTGCTTTTTTTAGTTAAACGATTTTCATAATTTGCTTTTTTAGTTTAACATTTTTCATAATTTGCTTTTTCGTAGTCGGGTTTTAGTTTTTTATAACTAATTTTTTTTATTTTAGGCTTTTTTAAAACAGTTTGCATACTTGAAATGTTATTTATTATGTAACTCGTATATTGATTTTATTTTTTATGGAATCTGACACAGTTGGCTACATCACCTACAACATCCGTGATGTCAGCCCATAACACCGGGTGAACTTGGTGCCACGTCAGTGCTTCCCTTCGGTCGTGCCGGCTACACTGAACTGGACGGAAAACACAAACCATTTACATAGCCGTTTCGACCGACCTTTCATTCAGTGCGGTGGTACCAACCTGGGTGGGTTACACCCTACCACTTAGTAATATAAGAAGGGAGTCATATCCCTTAGTCGCCTTTTACGACGTACACGGGGAGAGATGCAGTGGGCCTATTCTTTCAGTGGGGCTTTTGCGGCTGCCAACATTTTTTGCGGGAACGCGCGTAACCTAGGTACGTCCAATTAGTACACTAGTCAACCAAGAGTTTTGATGTATGGATACCCATACATTAATTCCTCAGTCAATGAAACTTTGATAATATCTTGGAGTAATGTTCGGAATTACGACTGACAAATAATCCAACATTTTTTTTTACGGGAAGTTGGATATATTCAAAGAAAAGTGAAAATTTAATATAACTCCTATAGACAAATTGCTCCGTCCAAAGTTAATTCGCCATAGGGTAGGTATTATTTATATGAATACGTACGTAAAAAAATCCAACATTTTTTGTATATGGAAATAGTGAATTAAAAACAAAATGTGTTTTTTTACTATATTTTTCTCGGCAAAATTGCTCAGTCGGTTCTTTAATCTGAATATACCTTAGTATTATTATGTACATCAATAAGCATAAGAATCCAACAACTTTTTTATATGCATCATTTTTTTTCAAGGTGACGACCGAAACTCTGTTCCGGAAAATTCCTCCGTCCGTTTTTATTGTTCAATTATGATTAAGAATTTTGAAGAAAATTATTTGCAAAAGAATCCAACAAAAAATCCATCGGCAAGTTTAAAAAACAAGCGGGCCAAGACGGGCGCGGTGCGCAGAGGAGCGGCCGGCCGCGGGAGGCGAGAGACGCGGCATTTTCCCCTCCTCTGCGCCCATGCCGCGCCGCGCCGCCCCTGGCGCGCCGTTACCAATTTTTTTTTCATTCGTGGTCAATGTGGCAAAATCTAACATTGTTTTACCTTTTATTTTTTTATTTGTTAGTACTAAGCATGTACCTTACTTTTTTATGTCTTGACTACATAAATACAAAGCCGAAAAATGAATGGAAAAGATATATCCCGACCAGGACT
Source organism: Nematopogon swammerdamellus (assembly GCA_946902875.1). Taxonomy (NCBI): domain Eukaryota; kingdom Metazoa; phylum Arthropoda; class Insecta; order Lepidoptera; family Adelidae; genus Nematopogon; species Nematopogon swammerdamellus. Next base: position 21,499,554 of record OX336345.1, read on the forward strand.
CGAACCTGGAACTCTGGCTTGAGCGACCATCATCATCATCATCCGCCCGTGCCGGTCCACTGCTGGGCATAGGCCTATCCCAAGGCACGCCACCACACGCGGTCTTCCGCTCTTCGCATCCACCCACTCCCAGCTACCTTTTTAAGGTCGTCTGTCTACCTAGCCGGGGGCGTCCCGCACTACGTTTGCTTGTACGTGGCCACCATTCGGGCACTCGCCTACCATTGAGCCGTCAGCGCGTTGCCAATTTCGCTATAGGGTCGTGATTTATCTTTCTCCAAATCTCGAGCTATTTCGGCTTCTATGTAGTAGGTATGACGCATTCACCTGCGTTCAACGCACGCTGTTGGTAACGCGCTGGCGGGTCAAGCCAGAGTTCCAGGTTCGAATCCTGGTCGGGATATATGTTTTTCCATTTATTTTTCGGCTTTGTATTTATGTAGTAAAGAAATATATAAAAAGCAAGGTACATGCTTAGTTCTAACAAATAAAAATAAAATGTAAAAAATCCCCAGTCAACTTCTAGTGTCCGATGCCAAATACGAATTTGGCGACAAGATTCAATATGGAATCATGCAAGTTGACTGAATGCAGGTAAATGCGTCATACCTACTACTACATAGAAGCCGAAACAGTTCGAGATTTGGAGAAAGATACATCACGACCCGATAGCGAAATTAGCAACGCGCTGGCGGCGGCTCAAGCCGGAGTTCCAGGTTCGAGTCCAAATCGAGATATTTTTTTTATTGACAGCGCGACATATGGCGCCGAGCCACCCATAAGGTGTCTAACGACGCCCATGGATATTCGGTCGTATGCGGGGGTTGCGAATGCCATGCCGGCCTGACTGGTGCCCATTCACGGCCCTCTTGAGGACCCGAGACTGTACTTGGGGGGAAATATATGGGCAGGGAGAGCGTTCCAGAGTTTACCGGTTCTGTAGAGGAAAGATCTGCAGAATCGATTGGTACGCATCCGCGGTAAGTCCAGCGTGTAGGAATGCAATTCCTGCCCAGTGCGCATGGTGCAAAGGTGGAAAGAGGACGGCGGGATCGCATTAAAGAGCTCCTCCAAGCACTTCCCATGGAATAAGCGATAGAACAAACATATGATGATAATACATTACTTATACACATACATTTCACAAAATACAGTTTAAATAATTTGGTTAAGATCTTTTTTTTTCTCTCTTCCTTATTTCTATTTGTTGTTACTTGTATAATGTTGTTCATTGGTTATCGTTATTATTGGTTACGTTTATATTAGGATTTTTTTTTCTACTTTATATATTGTTGTTCTTCGACTGTTAATTAAATTTTGTGTACTAGGGTAGGCTTAAAATCAGAAACAATGTTATGACCCGTGGTCATAACATTGTAAAATCTGTGCCTACATCCTTTTTCACTCATTTTGTCTTATCAAAATTGTTGTGACATGTAATTAATGTGTGAAATAAATGGTTTATTTATTTTATTTCATTTATTTACTTAGGGAGCCGATATCCCTGCTGTGTTGCAGTGGTTCTAGATCGCAGGACACTTCGGGGTCACCACTAGTCGCACGGCTCGACGCTGGATTAAGTCCAGAGGCGCAAGCTAGTATTTGGCAGAGCCATCCCACAGGTGCGAGCAGTACCTGATCTGCGATTTATACAGAAGCAGCTTTTGGTCCGGCGTGAAGTACCGTCGCACCTTATTTATTGAGTACGCCCAGCTTTTTAGAAGCCAGCTTGGCCTTCCCCTCGGTATGGCGACGAAAGTTCAGGTCGTGCGACATTTGGTCTCTGAGGAACCCGAGGTGTTCGCTTAATTTAAGTGACGTGCCCTGGAATGAAGGAGCCGGTGTGAACGCCGCTCTCTTCGCTCTGAACGCGCAAACTTGTGTCTTGGAAGCGTTGAACTCGACCAAATTACTACGGCCCCATTCGGAAATAGAGCCGAGTGTGTGTTCGAGCTCAGACACAATTCTTCGCCTCTTCTCATCCACAACATCCCGACTGGCTGAAGGGTGACTGGTGTAGGATCCGTGTGCCGTACTGTCACCTGCATAAAATTGTATGTTGCCCAGAGACAGCATATCATTGACATGCAGAAGAAACAGCGTGGGTGACAACACAGATCCTTGTGGTACGTCGGCGTTCACTGGAAAAGGAAAGGACTTCTGTCCTGCCCTGGCATACGCTGAGCTGATTGGCCAATTTTGCATAAATTAAGAATTGTATATAAAATGTAAATAGGTTAAGTTAGTTATTATGCAAAATAAACGATTATCTTATCTTATCTTATCTTATCACTGACATGGCGTCCGACGAGCAACCGTAGTGGAAGTTTGCTAAATGTATGCTACGTCCATGTAGGAAGTCGGTGACCCAGTTACAGAGGCCAGAAGGAAGTCCGTAAGCCGGCAATTTGCCCAAGAGCGACTTGCGCTAAACCTGGTCAAATGCCTTGGCAATATCAAGGCCAATTGCCAAGGATTCACCATGACCTTCAAGCGACTCCCCACTAAAGGTGAGTGACGTACGCTAGGAGATCACCAGCAGATCGTTTTGGCCGGAAGCCGTATTGCCGATCGTTGATGAGGACATTCGTCTCTAGGTACTTCATGAGCTGCGCATTGATAATGCGCTCCATCACCTTACAGAGAAGGGAGGTAATCGCTATAGGTCGATAGTTTGACGGGTTTGAGCGGTCACCCTTTTTGGGGACACCCCTACACCACTATTTAGCGTCGACTCGACCAACGTGCGGGGTTTGCACACCAATCTTAATGCCGTCCATCACCACCTGGAGACGATGAAGCCGGCCTTGCTTTTTCGACGAAAACAAAAATATCTCGCCCTGCCGACACTTCTTACCTGCACCACCCTGGCTACACCCTGGAAGAAGCCTTCCGCTCGCGAGCCGGAGTCTGCCTGTTTGTCAGGGCGGATATTTGTTGTCGTCGCCTGCGCTGCATTGAGGCTCTCAATACTCTGGGCCCACGTGGATCTGGGAACGGTGTCGCGGGTGCACGCCTGTCTACAGGTCGCACTCTGGCAATGCGGAGACAGCTCGGTTATTCGAGTACCTGAGTGGAGCGGTAGACAAAGTCCAAGAGCGGTTCCCCACCGCGGATTTGGTTCTCCTTGGAGACTTCAATGCCAATCACGAGGCATGGCTAGGCTCCAGGAGGACTGACTTTGCGAGGAGAGCCGCCTACGACTTCGCCCTGACGGATGACCCGTCTCAAATGGTAGACCAGCCCACCAGGCTGCCAGATATAGACGGTCATGAACCCTCTCTGCTGGATCTTATGCTGACAACGAACCCCACTGGATATAAGGTCGCAGTGAAAGCCCCGCTGTGTTCTTCTGATCATTGTTTAGTGGGGTACACGGTGCCATCTTCGCCTCCTCAGTCCCGTACTGGAGGAACGCGTCGAATTTGGCACTACGCGTCAGCAGATTGGGATGGGATGCGAGAACACTTCGCATTCGCACCTTGGAGAGAGATTTGCTTCAGTTCGAATGATCCGTCGCAATGTGCAAATACCGTTGCCGAGGTGGTTCTGGCGACAATGGAAATGTTTATTCCCAGCGCCTCTGTCCACCTCGGTGGTAAAAGCCAACCATGGTACAGCCGCGACTGTGCTGATGCTGTCGCAGCTAAATGCGCAGTTTATCGTGCATGGTCGCGCGCTCGTGCCGGACGTGATTCAAACGTATCCGAACCGAAGAAGGTATACAACCACGTCTCCAGATCCTGGAAAAGGGTTATTGCCAGGGCCAAATTTGACCACATCGACGTACCACCAGCACCCAACTCAGAGCCGTGAGTTCTGGTCTCTCGCCAAATCTGTCGAGTCGAATTTCTGCCGCTCATCTCTTCCACCTCTTCAGTGTCCTGGAGGCTCAATTTCCCACTCCGCAAAGGAGAAAGCCGACTTACTGGTATCTCTCTTTGCGGGGACTCTCACCTGGACGATGGGGGTGCCACTCCCCCATCCATACCTAGGTGTGAGAACTCTATGCCGGAAGTGCAGTTTCCACAACGAACTGTACGGACGGAGCTTCTCTCCCTAGACGTCAGGAAAGCGAGTGGGCCGGATAGAATTCCTGCATTGGTGTTAAAATAGTGTGCTCTCGAGCTGGCTCCAGTGCTGACGCGCCTATTCCGTCTCGCCTACTCCAATGGCCGTGTGCCGGCGGTCTCGAAATGTGCGTTTGTGCAAGCGGACCCCAAAAAGGTTTTTTTTATTGACAGCGCGTCGTATGGCGCCGAGCCATCCATAAGGTGTCTAACGACGCCCATGGACATTCGGTCGTTTGCGGGGGTTGAGAATGCCATGGCGGCCTGACTGGTGCCCAATCACGGCCCTCTTGAAGGACCCGAGACTGTACTTGGGGAGAAATATATGGGCAGGGAGAGCGTTCCAGAGTTTATCGGTTCTGTAGAGGAAAGATCTGCAGAATCGATTGGTACGCATCCGCGGTAAGTCCAGCGTGTAGGAATGCAATCCCTGCCCAGTGCGCGTTGTGCGAAGGTGGAAAGGGGACGGAAAATCTGCGTTTGTGCAAGCGGTCCCCAAAAAGGGTGACCGCTCAAACCCGTCAAACTACCGACCTATAGCGATAACCTCCCTTCTCTGTAAGGTGATGGAGCGCATTATCAATGCGCAGCTCATGAAGTACCTAGAGACGCGAAGAGAGCAGCGTTCACACCGGCTCCTTCATTCCAAGGCACGTCGCTTAAATTAAGTGAACACCTCGGGGTCCTCGGAGTCGAACTGTCGCACGACCTGAACTTTAATGGGCACCATACAGGCCGGCATGGCTTTCGGAACCCCCGCATACGACTGAATGTCCATGGGCGTCGTTAGACACCTTATGGGTGGCTCGGCGCCATACGACGTGCTGTCAATAAAAAAAAACCTTTTTGGGGTCCGCTTGCACAAACGCAGATTTCCAGACCGCCGGCACACTGCCATTGGAGTAGGAGATACGGAATAGGCGCGTCAGCACTGGAGCCAGAGCACACTATTTTAACACCAATGCAGGAATCCTTTCCGGCCCACACGCTTTCCTGACGTATAGGGAGAGAAACTCCGCCAGTACAGTCTGTTATCGAAACTGTACTTCCGGCATGGAGTTCTCACACCTAGGTATGGATGGGGCACCCCCATCGTCCAGGTTGAAATTCCCCGCAAAGAGAGATACCAGTAAGTCGGCTTTCTCCTTTGCGGAGTGGGCAAGTGAGCCTCCAAGACACTGCAGAGGTGGAAGAGAGGAGCGGCAGAAATTCGACTCGACAGATTTCACCAGACCAGAACTCACAGCTCCCAGTTGGGTGCTGGTTCAGTCTGTCGCCGATGTAGTCAAATTTGGCCCTGACAATAACGCTTTTGCACACGTAGGTAGGTAGGTAGGTAGGTAGCTAGTTTTAGAGCGTCGGCGGCCTAGTGACCTTGTGACTTACTTACAACAATAGCTGTTCTGCGTTTGAATATAGTACGGTCATTGACCCCGTACAATGCAAGCTACCTACTGTTACACACAGGTCTAGTTACCTTGTGACTTACTTACAACAAACAGCTTTTCTGCGTTTGGACATACAACGGTCATTGACCCCGTACAATGCAAGCTACCTACTGTTACACACAGGTCTAGTGACCTTGTGACTTACCTACAATAAACAGCTGTTCTGCGTTTGAAAATTTCTCGAAAAGTTATGCTAAAAACATATAATTTTTTTTTTTGCGTAACGTGTTTACTTGAGATGAATAACGAAGCACCTTATATAATGTCTTTCAAAATTAGTTAATAGTACGCTAAGAGAGGGTTCTGTATCGGAAATAGATCACTTTTGAAGAACAAATAATTTTTGTTTGCACTAAAACATTTTTTCTATGTAAAATGTAAAAAAAAAATTTCTTAATCATTTCAGTTTCATGCCAGGAACAAAAAAGTCTTCCAACACATAGATCCCTTTCTTTCAGAAATTGTGAAAAACTACAATTTTAGTTTTATTAGTATGGAATAGAAAGAATTTGATTTGTTTTACCAACTTACACGTGTTATGTCATAATGATAATCAAGACTTTTTTGTTACTGTTATGAAACTGAATCGATTAGGCTATAAAAATCAACCACCTATTTTTTTATTTTATTAAATACATAAAACAACAATATTTTACAATAAAAAAGAAGCCCAAAGTCCCAAAAAATGTATATAGGTTTCCACCCCATTTCGTACCCTGCTGCGAACCGGTTAATATTAGAGGTCCAAACCGGTTCTGAACCGGTTTTTAGGCTTCAGGTTCGGGGTTTTTTGAACCGGTTCGCGACCAAACTGGTTCGCTCGTTAAAAAGGTTCTTCGAACCGGTTCAGAGAACCCGAACCCCATTTCGAACCGGTTTTCAGTCCCTGATTAGCACACACCGCACGCGAACTTCAGCGGCGCGCCAGGGGCGGCGCGGAGCGGCATGGGCGCAGAGGAGGGGAAAATGCCGCGTCTCTCGCCTCCCGCGGCCGGCCGCTCCTCTGCGCACCGCGCCCGTCTTGGCCCGCTTGTTTTTTAAACTTGCCGATGGATTTTTTGTTGGATTCTTTTGCAAATAATTTTCTTCAAAATTCTTAATCATAATTGAACAATAAAAACGGACGGAGGAATTTTCCGGAACAGAGTTTCGGTCGTCACCTTGAAAAAAAATGATGCATATAAAAAAGTTGTTGGATTCTTATGCTTATTGATGTACATAATAATACTTTCAGATTAAAGAACCGACTGAGCAATTTTGCCGAGAAAAATATAGTAAAAAAACACATTTTGTTTTTAATTCACTATTTCCATATACAAAAAATGTTGGATTTTTTTACGTACGTATTGATATAAATAATACCTACCCTATGGCGAAGTAACTTTGGACGGAGCAATTTGTCTATAGGAGTTATATTAAATTTTCACTTTTCTTTGAATATACCCAACTTCCCGTAAAAAAAAATGTTGGATTATTTGTCAGTCGTAATTCCGAACATTACTCCAAGATATTATCAAAGTTTCATTGACTGAGGAATTAATGTATGGGTCCAACTCCTCGTTGACTACATTATAGATTTTATTTGCTAAATACTTCTATTCCGTTGCCCCTTACTAGGTGGTAGGTTCAAATTGTAGCCGACTGGGTTGGTTCCACCGTACTGGATGTAGTAAGATGGCCGCATAGCAACCTCGGTAGTGTTCTCCTCTATTCCAGTATAGCCAGCAATCCAGGGAAGTCTCCGGTACGGCACCTACCTTCTCGGAGGTGATATTGGCTGGTCGGAGCATGTGCTTTGGCCCCTCCGACTCAGTCACTCATACTGGATTACATAAAAAAATAACATAAAAAAATTAAAAATAACAACTGAATACGGCAGTTGCACCTACATATAGGTGGCGTGTCGGCGGGTAGACCGGAGTGGTCACTGTGTCGGTTTCTCTCGCGAGAGGTGCGTGATTCGCTACAATTTGAGTCTACCACCTAGTAACCAGTAACTAGTGACTGGAAGAAATCGCAATAAGTGCGTCCATTTTCACCAAATTAAGTAGCGTGAAGTGTAATATAACTATTAAGTATCATATAAAAGGTGCCCTTCGTTAAAATACCCCGCAATTTCAAGAACTAAAAAAAAACTTGTATAAGCTTGTATGTCCAAATGCTAGAATGACAATGACAATTTTTAAATCAAGAATCAAGAGCGACAAAAGTGCAAAATATACATTTTCCATACTACAGAGCATACGAAATGAGAATGAGAATTTTCAAGTGGGCCATTACGAGATCCTCGCTTTCATCAGTAATTACATGTAAGCAAACATCCCCACTCGACATCTACGCAAAATAGCGCGCGCGGCTCTGAGCCGTTTTGTAAGACGTGTTCAAATTGCCGGCGCGTCCATTTGTAAGAAGGATCGCTGCGTACAGAAACGAGCACTTGTTTGCATGGGCTCTAGTATTGCGGAGCGGCCGAAGGCGCGTTTTCACGCAGTACACTTGGCATGGTTCGGCCAGCACGCAAGCAGCGCAACGGCGACGTTTTTTGAAAAAGGCTCTTTACACCTGATACACTAATAAGTATTTGTAGTCAGAACTCTTAGTAAAATTGTTAATCTTGCTCTCGAGCTGTGTTTTTAACCCCCGACGAAAAAATTGGTTGTCTGTAAAGTCGGTTTACGGACGATAGTTTTACGTGATGACGTGGAATAATCGTAGCACATAGATCAAAGATCAGTAATTTCTATTTCCAGTAGAAAGATTAATCATCTTGTGACTGGCCATCAAACCTTCTGTTGTCTGATCTTGACAGTTTTACTTCTTAAGACGTTTCCATGGTAACTTTGAATATCAACGTGACACGCTTTCGTACGTGCAGCCGGTGCTCATAAATTTATAAGACGTGACGTCATCACGTCAAAAAGAGGGTTGTTATAAGTTTAACGTGTGTATGGGTGTATGTGTGTATGGGTGTGTATGTGTGTATAGGTGTCTCTGTCTGTGGCATCGTAGCTCCCAAACGGATGGACCGATTTGAATGCGGTTTTTTTATTAGAAAGCTGGTTTAATCGGGATGATTGTTAGCTATGGAGTCGTAAGTATGTAAGGAGTCGGGGGACCGCTAAGTAAATAAAATATAAAAGCTCAGAGCTGCGCGGGTATTTACTTAGCGGTCCTCCGACTATTTTTGACGAATTATTTTTGAATTTTTAAGGGTCGGGGGTTTTTTAAATTTTAATTTAATCGATAGACTGTAGGCCATGTTATTATGTGGATAGTCATTTAAAATAGTCATGTAAAATACTTGTAATATGTATGAAAAAAAAACTCTGAAGTTTCTTGCTTCGGTTCTTCTTCGTACGCGTAATCGAACCGGACAGAACGAATTGTGACAAGTTTGAGCGCAGTCCAACTGCCATATGAATAATCAATAAACGATACTACATACAAACTTTAATACGCATATATATATGTATACATATATAATATACTTGATAATGTTTAAGTCCAAAGCATCTACTATAGTCGGAAATAGTCAGCCGTCCGAAAGACCCGCTAACGACACTTCATTTAAGATTTAACCTCGAAGCGATCTCCCCGACCTTTGTCGATGTTCTAACCCGGAATTTGTCGCGTCGCGTGCGGGCCAGTAGGAACCATGCTAGCGCCACAGGGTTAGTGTGTACTGGCGCAGGGCGAGCGATGTACCGGCGGCGCGGCGGTGGTGGTGCGACGTGATCCAAGGAAATGCCGCTATTAGCGTCACAATGCCCAATCAGCGCGCCTTGTCCGGGGCGGGTCCGGCCGACCCGCGCGACCTTTTACGGGTTACTGCCGGCTACGCACGACCTGCACATCTTTCACTTAGCTACGTATGCGTTGATATTGCGAGCTCCATTCCTGATACTGTGTTCAAGTACCTGAGCTCCTCGCTATGCTTATAGAAGTCAGCTTCGCTGTCGTGCGTAGTGAATCATTGCTAAGCAAACCTGAGCGCGGTCAGTACTTGGATGGGTGACCGCCCGACCGTTGGAAGCTGACCGTGGTTCGGATTCCACGTTAAACTGTAGGTTCCTTCCCTTCTTACCACCGCACTGAATGAAGATTCAGATTCAGATTCAGATATTTATTTCGCCATAAAGAAACGGCGGCGGTCGAAATGGCTATGTAAATAGTAGTGTTTTCCGTCCAGTTCAGTGTAGCCGACATGAAATGAAGGGAAGCACTGACATAGCACCTAGTACACCCGGTGTTATGGGCTGACATCACGGATGTTGTAGGTGATGTAGGCAACCGTGTCAGTTTCCATAAAAAAAGCACTGTTTGCGCATTCTTGTAAGTTGATGCTAGGCATTTTGGTGACTTGCTTCCATTCAAAGCGGACCTAGCCGATAATTTCCTGATCTGTGGGGCGAATAACAGCGAATACTAAATCAGTGGTGTGGTGGTACAAAGAACATAAGTCAATAAAAAAGGTCGTTTTTGACTTAGGGGAAGTCTTTGTACCTTGGGTCAGCGTGTACCTCGGGCCTTTTGAATAGCTCACTAATAGAACACATCCATAATTATTTTATTTTTATTTTAGACATCTGTCAGTGTCACAAACGTCATTCATTCTTTTGACACTGACAGCTGCAGCCGTTGCAAAGATAAGTGCTTTTTTCGATTTCCAGACCTCCAAATCTAGTTTTTTACCATCTTGCGAGAATATTTTACAAGGTATGTAATTTTGTTACCATGTATTGCATTTATTCTCTAGACTAGCAACTTACATGTCAAGATTATTTCATTGAAAAAGCCGAGAAATGCTTGAGCATATTTCTTGAAAAAAATCCATTATTTAAATAGTCTAAAATTGTACCTCGGGTCAGGCTAGCGATTGTACCTTGGCCCTGTACTTTAAAGGTGTTGTACTTTGGGCCGGCCCAAGGTACAAGCATTAAGAAATTCACATCATGGTAATAATTTCAGCCGAAATACGTTCACTGTTGTACATAGGGCTAATCCATACCCCTCTTCGACAAAGTTAACGATTTTCTATTTAATTTGCTGTCTTTATTGTAGTTATTGTATCTGACCCAAAGTACAAGCCATCATAGCCCAAGGTATAAGACCATCTTGTACCTTAGGGCAAATCTAACTTTAAAAAAAAACTTATATCTCCAGAACAGCAAAGAATGTATGTTCCTGTAAATAAAAATCATAAAACCTATTAAATTTACCTTAGTATGTGGAAAAATCCGTCCCAATTGCATGAAAGGTTTTAATTCTAGAGGGGTTCAAATTTTGATGACCCAAGGTACAAGGACTTCCCTTATGTCTACAGAAAAAATCAGAAAAAAAAAATCTATCGAACGGTATTACATACATAAGTCTACTGCATCAGAATAGGAAGCTATGGAATGTGGCACTAAAAACACGAAATCAAATTCATTCAAACTGCCGCGGTACAAAGAGCCTATCTAAAGGTATGCTTTTTGTACCAGCCACTATTGTATTTGAATTTAATACTGTCGCTGGCTCTAAAGACTTATCTGTATTTATGCTCTTACTACCGCCACATTAAATAAATATTTAAAAAAAAAATCTGCTTAATCCTTTGATAACTTGCATAACATCGATTAAAATTGCCATAAATTAATGTTCATCATAAATATATCGTTGGAATACTGCAGATATTACTATGTATTATATAAGAGATTTATTTTTAAATTGGTAACTAAAATGCTTATGCCTTAATTACAGTGCACTCATGCATTGTCCTTTTTTAAATAAATAATATAATTTAAGTACCTACTTTTATTTCAATAATTTTGCAAATTGGTCATAAAATCATAACTTTCATATTTTCATATTTTGTGGAGAAAAGCATGTGGTCAAAAAAGCATAAGTCACGGAAAACCAGGAAAAACAGGCAATAACCAAATTTGTACTAATGTATTGGAAAGGTATTATAAAATTATATTCATATAAATATATTGAGCTTAAAACAGTAAAGAACTGAATTTTAAAACGAAATAAACGCTCTCCTGTAAAATCAAATTTTTTGACTTATGTCCTTTGTACTACCACCCATAGAAATTAATTACTAGCTTAATGACGGCTGACCGGTGGTCTGGGCATCGACTTTCTTGCGAGAGATCCGAGGTTCGCATCCAACCGGGCGGGCGGGGTGAACCAATGAGATTTGAAAAAAAAAAAAAAAATATGTGCATACCTACATACACCCACTGCTCCATGGTTCGGATTCAATGTAAAAATGTAGGGTTGACTGGAGGAAATTATCTAAGCCAATAAGCCCGCCCATGTCAAACATTTTAAGTGGCATAAAGTGTACTATTATTATATCTTTATTAATTTTTAACATTTACTTAAAACTAATTAATTATTATGTTACCATTTACCTAGTTAGATGGGGGAAATCTACAAATAGACTATGCCCGTCATGTAAGGAGTTCGTAGGCACGGCCAAACATTTGTTATGCGGATGCAAAATACTACTTGAGCGAGGCCAGTATTCCTACCGTCATGATAAAGTCCTCCAAATCATCAGAGAGGCCATCAACCTGTCAATTGCACGGACCAGGAAAGGGCAAACCAGTAGCGGCTTCCAGAAGGTCAACTTTGTGAAACCTGGAGCCAATAAGCTGCCCAAAGATAGGACTAAACCTTCTTCAATTTTGGGAGCAGCAAAGGATTGGGAATTGTTGATGGACACACATGAGAAGCATTACCAAATGCCTTCGGAAATCTGTACCACAGCATTAAGACCGGATATACTCATATTCTCAAAAGCGACAAAGCATGTAGTACTTGTTGAACTTACAGTTCCATGGGAAAGTAACATACCGAAGGACCACAACATCAAGCTTAACAAGTACTGCAACTTAGTAGACCGGATTGTGAGAAACGGATTCAAGACTGATCTCTTCGCTGTGGAAGTCGGAGCAAGAGGACTACCAGCGAAGTCGCTCTACAGTCTCTTCAAGAATCTAGGGCTCCCAAGATCGACGCTAAGCTCATATATGGAGAGAGCTTCGAAAACGTCACTGGAAGCATCCTACAGAATATGGATAGGTAGAGAGAGGGAGGTCGAGAGCGGGACTGGTGGTTTCCCCGCGTCCTAGTCAACGCAGACTAGCTGACGAGGGCTTGAAGCGAGCCGAAACGTGAAGCATGCGCGGGAAATTTAGAGTGGCCACTCGCTAGTCCCGGCCTCGATTAATACCCTCCTCTACTGCCGATGGGCCCGGATATGTTCGGTGAAGCCATCGCAAGCTTAGATCCACACCTTCTATACATTGATTCACAATTTCTTTTTTTAACTTATTTTATATACATTAGAATATAAAATATGATTTTCCACCACCGGCAGCGGCGGGGCGAGCCCAGGCTACCGATGGACGGGTCCAGGAACCTGCGAACGATGCGCGCAGTATCGAGCAGGGCTGCCTTCTGGCTCCGGCCCTTGACCCATCGACTCAGCGAAAGCTCTTAAGGTGGGTCTTAATTATTATAAATTATTAGTCTTTTTGCACAGCACTCAACGTGGTAGGCGCGTGTGGGTGAGACATGGTTTCACAGGCATATCTGCGCTTCGGAGCGCCCCGCGCATCGCCGCTCCGCGTGGCTACATCGATTTTCCACAAATGAAATAACAAACCACGCGCGACACGCGATCAATCAATTTGTTCTCACTCACGGAGTGAGCTCTGTGATTGCTTCCGTTGCCGAGGGCAGTGGTCATCCGGAGAATTACATTAATATGTTGGTGGTAGCATACACAGGATATTTCAGGATAGGCTTGAGAAACTTCAGGAATAGAAAGTACTCATTATTAATAGAAGAAAAAAATCCTTATCACTCAAATCGAAATTCCGTACTTTTTTTTTCATACAAAAATTGGTAATTTTTATAAAAACTCGATGGACAGTGGTATGGGGAGGTGCTGTCTGGTCTAGGTAGTACAATTACCTAGTCCAGTCCCCTTTTTCTTTTGATGTCATTTAATTTTAATTGTTTGGAATTTACCTACATGCAGTTCAATTCTACTAGTTAAAAATAGCAATTTATTATTTTTATTTAATAAAGACGGATGTTAACCGTCCACCAAAGAGTAAAGTAATATCCGTCCACCAAATCTCGATGAAACGATTTTCACCAAAAAGTTCTTTAAAATGACAAAATCTGGGAAAAAGTTTCAGAGCTTTTCGTTTTCAAATATGGACCCCTTACGACCCCTGAAGTTACGAGACCCTATCCTGAAACTAAATCCTGTATACTAAAGTAGGGTTGCCATTCGTCCCGGTACACCGGGACTTGTCACCGGTTTAGAATCTCAGTCCCGGTCGTCCCGCCTGACCACCAAATGTCCCGGTCGGGAACCAAAAGCCGGTTAGTTTTATCCATACTAATATTATAAATTCGAAGGTAACTCTGTTGTCTGTCTGTTACCTTTTCACTCCCAAACCGCTGAACAGATTTCGATAAAATTTTGCACCGAGATGGATTGCATCCTGAGAAAGATTAAATGTAAAAGATACCTATCATCTAAAATTTAATTTAATATTCATAGAATAGGTGCTGCATTTCCCCGCTCAAAGACAACCAACTTTTTGAGGTTTTGATATAGTGTCCCAGTCAGTACCTGCACCTTTATGGCAACCCTATACTAAAGGGAAGCACTGACATGATAACTATAGTTCACCAATGTGTTAGGGCTGACATGACGGGTATATTGCCAGTTTCTATAAATAAAATTCGACTGCGTGGGGCCGGTACTTAATAAGAATAGCCCCACTGCATCTCCCCCCGTGCATGTCGTAAAAGGCGACTAAGGGATAAGGACAAGGTGCCGTGCATAAAGGCGACAGGCTAGCCACCTCTCACCTTGGCAGGGTCTTTCTACCAAGTCATGCGGCAGGTCGGCCTTCATGCCATACTTGCTGCCTGATCTGAGTTATCTTGTCCGAATACTTTGCTAAACGCGGTGGTCGGTGTTGTGCTGTTACCAGAATACTTGTAGCACAACACCGATTACTCTGTTCACCCCGATTGTCGTATGGTATTTGTCTGTGTGTGTAAAAAAAATTGCTGTAACATAAAATTATGTCAGGCAGACAGACGAACAACAGAGTTCCACCATAAGAGGCTCTTGTACAATCCCTGGTACGGAACCCTAATTATGAAAGACTTACAGTTTAACGTGGAATCCGAACCACGGTCAGCCTCCAACGGTCGAGCGGTCACCCATCCACGTATTAACCGCGCTCAGGGGTTACTTAACTTAACTCGTGTTATCAACAGTCGACAGACCGCACCATTGATCTACCGAGGCTGACAATGACAAGACTTACCTCTATGGTGATGGTGTCGAGCCAGTTGCCGTCCACGCACAGATCGAAGCTGTCCACCCCCACGAACCAATCAGGAGAGGGCACCATGCGCGCCATAGCCGATACCTGCGGACAATGACAAATTCAATTTAATTTTTATTAAAAAAAAAACTGACGATTTTTTTTTGTATGCGTTGGCGTGTCGAGTTGTTTGTTGTTTTCGGTAGAAGCCGTGCTCTCTTTAAAAATAACCTGTAGCAGAATCGAAAATATTATAAATCTTGTAACAGAAAGTGTTGCCTGAAAATAACTCTTGAACTTTTTTTTATGTAATCCGGTACGGCTGAGTCGGATTTTCCTGGATTGCTGGCTATATACTGGACTAGAGGAGAACACAACCGAGGGTGCTATACGGCCATCTTACATCCAGTACGGTGGTACCAATCCAGACGGCGAAAATTTGAGCCCGGTTTGAACCGGTTCCGAACAATGAAGCAGCAGGTTAGGTATGTACGTAATTTTTCTCCGCAGGAAAAAACTCATTGGTACACGTCTACCGGATTCTAACCTCGGACCTCTCGCATGAGAAGCCGATGTCCAAACCACTCGGCCACTCGCCGTACTGTCATATGCATGTATTTATTCATACATTCGTTATATATATATTTTTTTGAAACTGACACGGTTGGCTCCATCACCTACAACATCCGTGATGTCAGCCCATAACACAGGGTGAACTTGGTGCCACGTCAGTTTTTCCCTTCGGTCGTGTCGGCTACACTGAACTGGACGGAAAACACAAATTATTTACATAGCCGTTGCGACCAGCCTTTCATTCAGTGCGGTGGTACCAACCCGGGCGGGTTAAACCCTACCACCTTAATATAAGAAGTGAGTCATACAAGGAGGATTACAGACAGAGTGCTCGGTGGAGTCATATCCCTTAGTCGCCTTTTACGACATACACGGGGAGAGATGTAGTGGGGCTATTCTTTTAAAGTACCGGCCCCACACGGTTATATATTCATATTTAAAATGTTATTATAGGCACAGATATGTGTCAGTATTCATGTTCATCAGTAAACAAACGTGGGACGGAACCCACTCCAACGCAATCCAAACAAACAGATTTAATTAAACGTCAAACACAGCCCCTTAAGTAGATCCTTCGTCTGTTATCGTAGGCCTAAACTGCCAATCATCTTGTTGAGTTGAAATGTACAATTTGCCGACCCGTTTAAGGTGTACTTTCCTTACACTAAGAGTATGCGGTACATACAGCACAGAACAGCGATCGGCAAGATAAATTTAAATTGACAGAATTCATACATTTTCTAGATCAAACTGCGTATTAAAATTTTAAATTTCAAAATCTTTTGCACCAGTTCGTACATATACATTTAGAAGAATATAATTTAATATAATATAATATAAAATAATTGAATGAAATAGAATACAAGAGCATATCATTAGTTTCCTCTTTCATAGAAAAAAAAATAATAAAATACCTACATCTGTAATTTAGCTTTTTTTTTAAAACCGCATGCAAATCGGTCTTCTTTTTAAGATAATATTTTTTTGATTACTTAATTACTTGATTACATACTCGTACATAGCTAAGAACCATCCTGATCAAACAAGTTTTCTAATAAAAAAAAACCGCATCCAAATCGGTACATCCGTCCACAGACATACACACAAACGTTAAACTTATAACACCCCTTTTTTGTGTCGGGTGTTAAAAATAAAATAATAAAATGTTTTGGAGCAATAAAGTATTTATATATCTATTTCTATCATCAATCAATATTACTAATAAATAATCTGTAAGGGATAGTCATGGAGTAAGTACCTTGGTTTTATGAGATATTGCTTTTGTAGACTCTGTATATGATACAGAAACTAAATTGACGATTTTTTTAAATCTTTTATATATGTATGTAGGTATGTATGTATGTTTCACCATAACTCTTAAACCGATCATCGAAATTCGATGAAGCTTTGTAAAACCACATTTAACTATACGTACACCATAATAATCAAAAAGACGTTAACTTTAATAACTTGAATTTTCTTTTGTGGCTTTTAGAGGGTGTTGTAAAAAATATTAAATATCTATAAATGTTCGACACAAAATATTTTGAACAACAGATAGATGGATAGATAGAAATATTTTATTGCTCCAAAAAACATTTAACATAAACAAACAATAAGAAATTTACATGAGTGGCAAATGCAGACTTATCCCTTACAGGGATTTCTCCCAGTCAACCTTTGGATGTTTCAGAGTCGTATGTTGCGAGATATAATTAGGTAGTAGCAAAAGACTTGAGTGTGGGAATGTAAAATATAATATAAGGAAAATAACTATAATATACTATAATATACAGTATACACTACATATGAGTACATACTAGTCTATACAGTATAACTATAATACAGTAGTACTATACAGATATCAGTACTCTAAAACGCGTAACACCTATTTAACCTATTGTAATATTATTTTAGAGCTAATTGGGCCATGTATTAGGTACTAGTTAAATATCAGGATTCCCGTGTACAAAGATGACACAAAATGCTTTTGCACATCGGTTACTACTTCGTTATTATCATGAAAGTAAAATTTTCATCCCTAATTTTCTTTTCGTCCAATACTGATCTAAAAGACAAATACCTAAATTTCTACCTATGCAAATTTCTAGGATGACACAAACTAATGTATTAGTTTGGGCAAATGGTTCGGAAACTATATGCGAAAAATAAACAACTTTAATATTTTTGAGACCAAAAACCCTAGCGCTACTACAGGACTGCAAATCGAAATGTTGCGCGCCGAAATAAAGGTCGGTAGCGGGCTTACTTACTGTCTTCTTTTTAAATACTAATTTCACGCGAGCGAAGCCGCGGGTAAAAGCTAGTATGGTATCTATATATATTTTTGTGCCAGTTCCGCCTATGACGTGTGACTTTCTATCTATAGAGTGTAATAGGGTGATGTAGGGTATAGTGAATTGTCCAATGTATTACGTGAGCTTGCCCCGATGTTATCGCATATAACGTCGAATCCGGGCCGCTACCGAGCGACGCCAAGCGACAGGCGACGTACGGATGTTTTAACGGTGCGATTGCACGTCAGCCAGGGGAGATAAGTAGGGAAAGTGTAGGAAAAAGTTAATGTAAATGTGAATGTAAATATTCTTAATTTTTTTTTTTTTTATGGAAACTGACACGGTTGGCTACATCACCTACAACGTCCGTGATGTCAGCCCATAACACCGGGTGAACTAGGTGCCACGTCAGTGCTTCCCCCTTTGATCGTGCCGGCTACACTGAACTGGTCGGAAAACACAAACTATTTACATAGCCGTTTAGACCGACGTTTCATTCAGTGCGGTGGTACCAACCCGGACGGGTTGAACCCTACCACCAAGTAAGATTAGGAGGGAAGGGACCTACAGTTTTACGAGAAATCCGAACCTCGGTCAGCCTCCAACGGACAGCGGTCACCCATCCAAGTACTGACCGCACCCAGCGTTGCTTAACATTCAATAGCGACAGTTCACTGTCTGCACCACTGAGCTATCGAGGCTGACAAATTATTTGTACACCAATATACAATATAAAGGTACAAAAGGAATGTTTATTGCCAAATATTGGCAATATCTTACTACTTACCTTTGGGGTGTGATAATGAGCATTTAGGCATACGAGATAGTTCGAAAGATAGTTAAGAAGAGGAATTTGCTCTGTCCTTCCTTACATATATAATATTTTAATATACATACATATTACACAAAATAAATAAAATATAAATAAATATAAAATATACTCCGTCCTTGGCACCATGCCCCCTTCGTGCTCAGGGCTTCAGGAGGATTTATTATATTCTCAGTAAGTTTGTTTTCTGTATAATCTGTAATCTGAATCTGAATCTGAATCTGAATCTGAATCTGAATCTGAGTTTGGCGTGTATGTATGTATGTATGTATGTATGTGACTATCTATATTCCACTCTACAGCCTAAAGTACTGGACCGATTCGAATAATTCTTGTGCTATTGGATTCGTCTTATTCACGGGAGTGTCATAGGCTATATAACAATTTTCAAAATTCAAAATGGCGGACGCACGGCGTCAAAATGTCAAATTAGTTTTTCAAAATATATTGAGTGGGGTATTAAATTAAAGATAATTAAATTACGATTCCGAAAATATATACTTTGCTATCTATTAAACTTCTGTGTACAGAGAAATAGAGCAAAATGTGTAGCGAATGTATGTATGAATCGCGATGAAGCGTGGTCGCCCGCGCCCCGCGCCGCGCGCTCCCACCCACGGTTTCGGTACGTTACATACACCGATAACCCGCGACGGCGACGACGCGAAGAAGCGACATGGTATTGTTGGTAATATACCTACCTACATACTTACTCACTGATCTACCGCAAATTTTATATAGATAGATATATAATATTATTATTAGATGTACAGTACTATGTTAAAATAAATTGGTATTAAATGTCCATGTACCTAGTGTAAGCATATGTAGTGTAGGTACATTAAATATACCTAATACCTACAATATTTTCGGATGCAACCGAACCGCCGATTGCGGAAAAGAATTCCCAATTTTTTGGGCGCAGTTTTAGCCCTAGACTCGATTAGTTGCCGGAAACCTACGTCTTTGGAAATGGTGGTGCCCAGGAGGTCCAGGTGCTTATGACGTATGACGCTGACTTAGAAACTGGCTTGGAAAGGACCTTCAAATCGACCTTCGCAGATAATGCGCAGCACTGAGCCTTGCGAACGTTGAAGGCGTGGACGTAGCATTCAGGGGATACATATCATTGTTATGCACACGAGAGTACGGAACACGGGTTCTACACCAGTTACCCTTCAACTAGGCGGGATGTGGATGAGAAGAGCCGAAGGCTTGTGTCTGAACTTGAGCAAACACTCGGCTCTATTTCCGAATGGGCCGTAGCAAGTTGGTCAAGTTCAATACCTCCGAGATACAAGTTTGCGCGTTCAGTGCGAAGAGAGCGGCGTTCACACCAGGTCCTTCCTACCAAGGCATGTCACTTAAATTTTGCGACCACCTCGGGATCCTCCGAGTCGAATTTTCGCACGATCTAAACTTCCAGCGTGACATCGAGGGCAGGGCCGTATAAATCGGAGATTCGGTCCTGCTTGGGGTACTGCTCGCACCTATGGGCATGCCTATGGGATGGCTCAGTCAAATACGAGCTAGCGCCTCTGGACTCGATCCAGCGTCGAGCCGTGCGAATAGTAGGTGACTCCCAAATGTCCCGCGATCTAAAACCACTGCAACTCCGTAGGGATACATAGCTAAATCAGAGCCTGTTGAAATACAAACAGAGAGAAATATTTTCCCCAAAGTACAGTCTTGGGTCCTTCAACCTGGGCACCTGTCAGGCCGGCATGGCATTCGCAGCCTCCGCATGCTACCGAATGTCCATGGGCGTCGCTAGACACCTTATGGGTGGTTCGGCGCCACATGTCGCGCTTACTATAAAAATAATATCAGTAGCTTTAGCCTCGCCTTAGTGGCTTACCTGCTTCGAGTGAGTACATTATTCAACTATGTACACGAACCTGAAACCTCGGTCTTCGGCCTTGAATTGATTGGTTTACTCACTTCCCGAATCCGCTTCACCCCAGCCCGATATGTTTACTTACATAGAGAAAGAAAATCGTGTACTTACACAGCTCAGTCTTCAGTCTTGCTCTGACTGACTTTTCATTTTACTTCAAGACTATACATCGTTCAACTTTTGTTTATAGATCTGTGACTTTAGTTTCAAATACATATGACGACAAACAAACGGACGGATAGTATCAATTTTGTACCGTGCGGGGCCGGTACCTTAAAAGAATAGCCCCACTGCATCTCTCCCCGTGTATGTCGTAAAAGGCGACTAAGGGATATGACTCCCTTCTTATATTACTAGGTGGTAGGGTTTAACCCGCCCGGGTTGGTATCACCGCATCGCACTGAATGAAAGGTCGGTCGAAACGGCTATGTAAATAGTTTGTGTTTCCCGTCCAGTTCAGTGTAGCCGGAACGACCGAAGGGAAGCACTGACGTGACATCAAGTTCACCCAGTGTTATGGGCTGACATCACGGATGTTGTAGGTGATGTAGCCAACTGTGTCAGATTCCATAAAAAATAAAATCAATATACGAGTTACATAATAAATAACATTTAAAGTATGCAAACAGTTTTTAAAATAACCTAAAATAAAAAAAAATAGTTATAAAAAACTAAAACCCGACTACGAAAAAGCAAATTATGAAAAACGTTTAACTAAAAAAGCAAATTATGAAAATTGTTTAACTAAAAATAACAAAATAATGTTTTCCATATAATTTATCAGATACAGCAATTCTCTTTTTATATTGATTTTACCTTAGCACTAACTTTATAAATTTTGATAAATTTATTATTTTTAACGTTCTAAATATAGAGCCGTGGTCGGGCGTTCTTCGTTCAACAAGACAAGTGAGGCCGTCGTCGTGCATTATTAGAGCGAGGAACTTAGGACGGCCATCGCCATTGAGTCATACTGGCATCGGACGGAAGTCGGAACCCCTTTACGGACGCTATAATTTTTGTAAGATCAGTCAGAGCCAATCTAAAATTATTATAAGTAGATACATAGGTACATACCGAACGTCAACGGCTATAATGCACAACGACGATCGCACTTGTCTTGTTGAACGAAGAACGTCCGACCACGGCTCTATATTTAGAACGTTAAAAATAATAAATTTATCAAAATTTATAAAGTTAGTGCTAAGGTAAAATCAATATAAAAAGAGAATTGCTGTATCTGATAAATTATATGGAAAACATTATTTTGTTATTTTTAGTTAAACAATTTTCATAATTTGCTTTTTTAGTTAAACGTTTTTCATAATTTGCTTTTTCGTAGTCGGGTTTTAGTTTTTTATAACTATTTTTTTTTATTTTAGGTTATTTTAAAAACTGTTTGCATACTTTTTTTATATTGCGTTAGTCAGTTTATTCTTATAAGTAGTTTAGTTTAGTATTGATTTAATTTGTAGTTTTAATGTTATTATATTATGTTTGTTAGAATATTTTTTTTATATGTATTACTAATGTGTGAATTAATGGGGCAATAAAATATACTTATACCTACTTACATATATACGTAACTGCGTACATGTAGTGCGATAACATCTAGGGTGAGAATTTTATATTGCTTACCTCAGTACTGTAGTGTACAACGTGTCCCAAAACTTAACCTCAAGCGGGAACCAGGGAGTAGGCCAGTTTATGACTACCTAGGGAAAAATAAGAAAAAAATCGGAGTCATTTGTTTTTTCAGAAACAAATTAAAGTGAATATTTTTTTGTGATAAAAATATGGGCATTTTGGTTTTATTTGGGATACTGATCAATAGCAGAGTTACCAGAGGCCTATTCCCCCGCTTGACGTTGAGTTTTGGGACAATCAATGCGAAATAATTATATTACATCAGCTTTTGCCGTCAGTTTCTCGACAAACTGTTTTTCACTTCCGTTTCGCAAAAATTCTTTGCTATACTTTTTAACACACGACGAAAAAAGAGGGGTGTTATGAGCTGTTTAACGTGTGTGTATGTGTGCATGGGTGTGTCTATCTGTGGCATCGTAGCTCCCAAACGGATGGACCGATTTGGATGCGGTTTTTTATTAGAAAGCTGGCTTAATCTGGATTGTTGTTAGCTATGTTTGTAATAAAGTAATCAAACAATTATCTTAAAAAGTGGGCGGATTTGCATGCGGTTTTTATTAAAAGTTTGAAGTAAAAGTTAAATTAGAAATTAAAGAAACCCCCGACTCTAAAATAATCAATAATAATACCTGTTTACTTACTTAAAGGCGTCGGAGGACGGGAGTAATAAAAAAATTTATTATCTTAAAAAGTAGACAGATTTGCATGCGTTTTTTTTTTATTTTTACATGGATTCCGAACCTTGGAGCAGTGGGTGAAGGTGTGCACTCAATTTTTTTTTTTCAAATCAGAAAAAAAAACTCATTGGTACACGCCGCGTGTTAGATTCGAACCTCGGACCTCTCGCAAGAGAAGCCGATGATTATCGCCGCCGCAAAGGTATCGATATTGGAAACGATGAGGCATTAACAGTAGGAGGGCCAAGGTCCGCGCGCGCGCTGTCAACTGTTGACGTGAAGTTACAGGGACGAGTAGCGAACGCTGCTTCGACAAATATAAATATGTCAACGGGACGACAGCTGACGCTTTTATTGCTGGCTGACGTTACGGACGAGCGGAGGGCGCCGGAAGTTCGTGCCGGCTTGGACGCGGGCGGAGCCGTCTGTACATACAGTCCGTTAATATAATAGATGTGTTTCGTAAATTGGTTTTTATTAAATCATAAATCGTTATGGACATACGAATAAATTACGCGTACATTGAGAAACAGTTCAATAGTGATAATAATTTATGTACATTTTTAGGGTTCCTTATCCGTCGTACGGGACCCTATTGACAAGCCTACACCGTCTGTCTTTCTGTCTGTCTGTCTGTCTGTCTGTCTGTCTGTCCGTCCGAGGGCTGTATCTCTTGAACCGTAATAGGTAGCCCGTTGTTTTCACACAATATGTGTTATTATGGCCGATATAACAACAAATAATAAATACCAGAAAAAGTAAAAAAAATCACAGAGGTAGAGAATACAAGAAATTAAAAAGTGTATGCGCGCCATCTACCGAAAAGAGTATCTACCGATAATACATAGATGGCGTGAGTGGCGCTGACCATGACATGGCTATACGGAGCCCTCAGTACGCGAGTTCGACTCGCACTTGGCCGGTTTTTACAGAGTATTAGATTCGTCTTGTTGGATCTGCGTCGGTTTTGAAAATGCCGGCGCCGCGCGCCCCGCCGCCGCCGCCGCGGTCTTCCAGGTCGATGCCTCTTATTCTTCTCCTTGTGACTCTAATTCTTGAGGAGACCGATTATAAAATAGATTTTTTTTTCATTTTGGTTTTAATTCATCCGACGACCTGCGACTTTGAAAGCGGAGCTTATAAATTCGACACCTAAGTATGAAATATTATTGGAACTGCAACATATTCACGTATGTAATCTATTAGTGCTTCGAAACAAATATACAAAATTTTATAGGTGTATGTCCACGAATTTCTCCGAAACTATGAATCGGATTGTGACCATTCTATTATTTTATTGGCTTAAATATACTTCAACTTAGGGAACCGAGCAAGTTTAATCAAAATCGGCTCAGTAGTTTTCAAGATCAATATTCTGGTGTGCTTTTGTACCGTCTTCAACTCGATTCTTCAATATTTTTTAGTTCTAAGTAGTTATTTTTTGAAGTCGGTTCAATGTTTTATTAAAACAGTTTTTTATTATACATTGTTTCGTCATTCTTTATTCTTACCACACAAGTAAAGTCTTGTGTTCTTACTTAATCATTCTTATGGTAGTACACTACACTTGAATTTTTTATGAGTATATCTTTTAAACAGTGCTAGTTAGTTATAAATATGAATAGTTTATTTTATCATTCTGTCTGTGTGTTCCGTCATATTATCCATAAACACATTTAATCTACCATGATGTTTACAAACCTGGGCGGGTTTTCGCAACCCATCAACACGGGAATCAAGTACCAACATTTACCAAATTTTTATTTACGTTCGCTCTCAACTGCGCCCATCTCCGCTCTCACTGAAATCGCGACAGCCATTATTAATGGCTGTCCTGAATCATCCTGTCGGATCACAGCCTACCGAGCTTCTAACAATGATGCTAGACAGTTTGTCGGCTCCGATCAGGATTTACTGCTACTTAAAATAAATGTCTGTATAACTCCGCATTTCATGCTTACATTATAAAATGCAAATTCTGCCGTAGTCTGTTAGATTTTAAATTTTGACGTGGAATCACATCTTACTCATATCGTACAAGTTGGGATGCATCTCTATCTCTACTTCTTATAAAATGGAACGTCTGTCTGTATGTATGTATGTTTGAAGTAAACTCCGGTACCACTGAACAGATTTTGATGCGGTTTACACCAATAGAGAGAGTAGTTATTAAGGCTCACTATAGGCCATACCATCACGCTAAATAGCCTTAGGGCTGAGTAGTATCAAAGAAAGTATAGTATGGACAGGAGATAGAGAGAATATAAGAGAAGCGATCGTTTATTATAATATATTTTCGTTTAAATCGGTTTTGCTATTAAACCGAGTCTACCGCGAGCGAAGCCGCGGGCAAAAGCTAGTGTAAGCTAAAATATGACGTCGGTGACGTGACCCGGAACATGTACCGGGAAAATGGTGAATGCTCATAGTTTCTAAGTAACGCAAATACAAAACACATATTATTATAAGAAAAAAAATTGGTTGTCTGTAAAGTCGGTTTCCGGACGATAGTTTTACGTGATAACTTCATAAAGAAACACAGCTATAAGAATTGTACAATCGTACATTTGTCGATTTCTAGCCTCGATTACCGTACGATACGGCAATTACCGTACGTTTGGCAACACTGCCGCTTGGGCCGAGGACGTTTCCATGGTAACTTTGAATATCAACGTGAATATCAACGTGACTATCAACGTGACACGCTTTCGTACGTGCTGCCCGTGTTCATCAATTTATAAGACGTTATCACGTCAAAAAAAAATCGGCCCACGCGTTTGGTCTCTAGAGTGCCACAAAGGAACAAACATACATACATACATAGGCTGATAAACACATTACCCTCCTTTGCGTCGCGCAGTCGGGTAAAAATGAGGAAGGTGGCGCAAATAAAACAATATTAAAAACAATAATGCACGCATCGTCCGGAGGTTTCTCTCTTTGGGACCCGATCATCGGTAGCCTGGGCTCGCCCCGCCGCCGGTGGTGGAAACTCCATTTTCTTTAAGGTTTATTTTGTACTAGCTGAGCCCGCGGCTCCGCTCGCGTGAAACTCATATTCCAAAGAAGAATGTAAGTAACTAAGGGCGAGGCCGAAGGTCGAGCTGTGTTCAGGTAATCGATAAACCTTCTTAAAGAAAGTAACTAACTAAGGGCGAGGCCGAAGGCCGAGCTGCTTTCAGGTAAACGATAAATCTTTCTCAAATAAAGGAAGTAAGTAAGGGCGAGGCCGAAGGCCGAGCTGCATTCAGGAAGACGATAAACCTTCTGGAAGAAAGGAAGGAACTAAGTGCGAGGCCGAAGGCCGAGCTGCGTTCAGGTAAACCATAAACCCTCTTCCGCCTTCGGGCCTCGCCCTTAAAGACTTCCTTTCTTCGATAGAATATAATATCGTTTACTCAATCTAATTATTTCATAAAAATAAAAAAGTAATATTATTAACTAAAGAATTAAACCTACCTAACAAACATGAAAATAACTATCAAAACAGGCATTTTCAAATGTTCTTAGAGCACTTGCGGCATTACCCCGCTGGATGGCAAGGCTTACCCTTTGAATGAAGTACATAAGCCCTTGATGGCGGGACACCGGTTGCGTCAACCAGCTCAAGCCTCTTTTGGCTTCATTGCTCCACGGACCGAGGGTTTCAACCGCAAACGCAACAAATTCGAAATCTTGAATTATATTTCTATATTTGCTGCGTTTGAGGCTCTCCGCCCCAGCCTCGGCAGCGCCAGCCGCTCTTGAAGATGTCCTAACGTGACTTGGAGCCAATGTGAGAACAAAAGTGGCGTCCCACATCAAAGAACTACTCTTAGTCCATGGCACTAAGGTGATAGCATCGGGCCTCTTGCCATCCAGCCGGGAATAACCGCGAGGTTCTAGGATGCACGGTATATTTGCCGTTAGAAGCGTGGACTTTATAATAAAATTTAAATTAAATTAACTCAATCTTAATATTAATTAACTTTATTCGAGATGGTTTAGCTTCTTCCTGAACGCAGCTCGGCCTTCGGCCTCGCCCTTAGTTACTTGCTTTCTTTGAGATGGTTTATCATTTGTCAGAACGTAGCTCGGCCTTCGGCCTCGCCTTAGTTGCTTACTTTCTTCAAGATGGTCTAGCTTCTTCCTGAACGCAGCTCGGCCTTCGGCCTCGCCCTTAGTTACTTGCTTTCTTCGAGATGGTTTTTCAATTATCCGAACGTAGCTCGGCCTTCGGCCTCGCCTTAGTTACTTACTTTCTTCAAGATGGCTTAGCTTCTTCCTGAACGGAACTCGGCCTGCGGCCTCACCCATAGTTACTTACTTTCTTCGAGAAGGTTTATGGTCTTCCAGAATAGAGCTCGTCCTTCGGCCTCGCCCTTAGTTACTTACTTTCTTCAAGAATGTTTTTCTTCTTCCTGAACTCAGCTCCGCCTTCCGCCTCACCCTTAGTTACTTTCATCGAGAAAGAATATCGTTTACGTGAGCGCAGATCCGCCTTCGGGCCCGCCTTTAGTTACTTACTTTCTTTTTTTAAAATACGAATTTCACGCGAGCGAAGCCGCAGGCAACAGATATATAAATTTTATTGCACAAATGACAGCGACATAACTTCGACTTTCAATTATTATTTTTATTTATCAAACAATTTGTCACCGACCAGCTCACGTCGAGATGACAGTTCTCCGTTGTCAACATGACATTTAAAATTGTTTTTTACCTTTACTTTGGATTACGTGATTTTTATTATATTTTTTAATTATTATGTTCATCCGGGATACACACTGTCACTATAAAAAGTTTCGTCAAATTCCGTTCAGTGGTTTTTGCGAGATGCGCGTACAAATAGACATTTTTGCATTTACGATTTTATGATATGTATAGAAAGAATAGATATGTATAGACTATTGTGTTCAAGTTATAAAAAATAAGAACTGTCATTTTCATTGTATCTACTAATTTTTAAATTTCGAATGAATATTTTATTCAAATTGTATTTGCTGCCAGTTCTCAAGATATAATTATGTACTTTGGACTACGTGATTTTAAACGCGCAATAATGTTTATAATTATTAATTTTTTTTTATTTTTTGTTATTTTTTTTACGTATTATGTTAACCCGGCATATAAACTGCCACTATACAAAGTTTCGTCTAATTCCGTTCAGTGGTTTTTGCGTGATGCGCGTACAGACAAACAAACAAACAAACAAACAAACAAAAATTTTAAAAACTGTTCTAACATGTTCAGTATCTCATTTTAAGCCACCCTGGTTAGTTTTTTTCCGAATACATTCAATGTACAGACTTTCTTACCTCTACGATTTTATTATATGTATAGATATGTTTTTAATGTTAGGTTTTTAATATGTAGGTACAAAGTTAGTTTTAAGAAGATGTGTAAATAAACAAACACAGTGAGTCATCAAAGTTTAGACGATTTTTTTTTAGACAACACATGGATGGACGCTTCAACCTATTGGTCGGTGGCTTTCGTGCAAAACCCCTGTGTCCTTCCAACCCCTTAAAAATACTTTGGATTTGACACAGTGTTTTTGTTCCTTTGAAGTTTGATGTCTCCAGTTGGAGAAACATAAAACATGTCAACATTGTCAGCATACCGTAGCGGCGACCCTTCACGTTCAAACAAAGCTTTGCCGTAGGTATTTCTTAAACAATTCGCCGCACAAAGTGCGAGCATCTAGCGAAAAGCGTTTTTAGGCATCCGTAATTTTTTTTTGCGTGACCTGACATCCGCTCGAATAATCCGGGAGCAGTCGCGCACCAAGCCGCTGTACGAAGCCTGCGTGCGAATTCTCCATTCAATAAAAACAAAAAACCCGACTACGAAAAACCAAAAAGGAAAAAATAAGATAATTTTGTAATATGGGGCAAAGTGCAGTTTAGTACTAGCAAAACTTAGGAAGTCGGATTTATGATTCTGAAAATATAGCATTAGGTATCGATCATAATTAATTATGTACTTGATCATAGTAAATCTGCTTTGGTAATATGAACGAAAGATCATTCGAACACAATTAATAATACAGCCGGAGTCGGAGTCAGCTACATTTTCAAGAAGTTTTGCTGACTCCGACTCCGGCGTTCGAATAATAAAGAAAACACAAGATTGAGTATTAACCTCATCATCATCATCATCATCAGCCTGTATCGGTCCACTGCTGGACATAGGCCTCTCCCAAGGCACGCCACCACACGCGGTCTTCCGCTCTTCTCATCCATCCACTCCCGGCTACCTTTTTTAGGTCATCTGTCCACCTAGCCGGGGGGCGTCCCACGCTACGTTTGCTTGTACGTGGCCTCCATTCGAGCACCCGTCTACCCCATCGGTTGTCGGGTCTACGACAGATGTGCCCAGCCCACTGCCACTTCAGCTTGCTTATTTTCTTAGCAATGTCGACTACCTTAGTGAGTATTAACCTTACCTATGTCAATTCTGTGATGTTCTAGAACATTTTGGTATATCTTTCATTGAGAATCGAAGCTTCGTCCAGGCGCTACGCTCTTTCTAACCCTCATACATACATACATACATACAAACATTCAGGCTAAACACATTACCCTCCTGTTGGCTTCGCCGTAGTCGGGTAAAAACGATGTATTCGCGCTATTTGCCAAGTAAATCAGAAAGAAAGCTGCAAACCGCTATTTAAAAAATTTAAGATACTAACTGTACCGTCTATGTACATTTATGAAACGTGTGTATTTGTTAGAACTCACTCAGAGTATTTTAAGCCAATGAAAGAATTGCACAGCCATAACACGAGACTGAAAAATAAACTAATAAATACCAAACCTAGAACTACACAATATCGCAAAAGTATATACTACACATGGTAGTTAAAATGTATAAAAACGAAATCGCTGCACTCAAATTATTTAAGAATGCTCTATTTAAATGGCTATTAGACAAATGCTTCTATAAAGTGAACGAGTTTGTGAAAATTTTCGAATAGGTTATATTGTTTTATTTTTAGTTATTTTTTATTTTTATGGATAAATTTGTAAAATTAATATTTGTAAAGCCAGCCTTGCATGGCTCTATGCATGTGAAGGCTATATTGTATGCCCATTCAGGCATTTACATTTACATAGCCGTTTCAACCGACCTTTCATTCAGCTGTAGGTCCCTTACTTACAGCTCTACGTGGAATCCGAACCGCGGTCAGTCTCCAACGTTCGAGCGCCCATCCATCCACTGACAGCACCCAGGTGTGCTTATGATCCGACCGACCGTCGACCGACAGCACCACTGAGCTACCGTGGCTGACAATAATCTACCTTAAACTTCAGACCTCAATATCGATTTTGCAGTATAGTTAGATAGATAGATAGATAGAAAGAAATACTTTATTGCTCCAAAATATTGTACAGTAACAAATGATAAGTAATTTACATGATAGGCAAAGGCGGACTTATCCCTTATAGGAATTTTTCCTAATCAACCTTTGGATGTTTGAGAGTCGTATGTTGTGAGATATACCTACTTAAGTAGGTAGTAGGTAACAAGGTAATTGAATGTGAGAATGTAAAATATAATTAAAGGAATATAACTATGATAAACTATAATATAATACGTACTAGTTAATTAAAAGTATAAATTACAAATTATAAATAAAAATACATAAAAGTATATAAGTCTTTCAATAGTAGGTAACAATAACGCTAAGGAGTGTATGTGTATCAGATGCTGATCACGTTCCCATACAAATTTTTTTACGATATAAAAAACGTACTTATAGAGGTGAAATACGCGCACTTCACGTATTAAATTTGAGGAGTGAGTAGGTTTTTTTATATGGTTTATAAAATTGGTATGGGAACGTGATCAGTATCTGATACACATACACCCCTTAGCGGATCGTTACCTACTAATGAAATACCTTATATAGTTGGTAGCTTTCCGCACAACTACGCTCACTTTACTCGTATGAATAACCAACAAATAACCAATCACGGTGTTTGCGGCTGTCAGCTGGCATGCGCACGGCCTCTCGGGTGTTGCCCTATAGATTCATCAAGCCTCGGTTATGTATGTCACAGGCCAATGACAGCGATGCCGACCGCGCGGCCGTCGCCGCGGCCAGCCGTAACCGCAAGCGGCGAGCATCGCATCATCAGGCGTCACACACATTATACCTTTCCACCTCCGCACCACGCGCACTGGGCAGGGATTGCATCCCTACACGCTGGACTTACCGCGGATGCGTACCAATCGATTCTGCAGATCTTTTCACTACAGAACCGGTAAACTCTGGAACGCTCTCCCTGTCCATATATTTCCCCTAGTACAGTCTCGGGTCCTTCAAGAGGGCCGTGAATGGGCACCTGTCAGGCCGGCATGGCATTCGCAATCCACGCGTACGGCCGAATGTTCATGGACGTCGTTAGCTTTCAATAAAATAAAAAATTACCATGTACCGACTTTTACACATTGTTTGAAAACTTTATTTTTGTGTAGAACACAACTCAACATTATCATATAGCCGGGATGTAAAATTTCCAACCATATAATATGGACATAAATAATTGTTACTGTTGAAGGGACTTTTCAGCATTAAAAAAAGTAAAAAAATGTATATAATTACTATGGAAGCACATACTTTGAGCATTAAAAATACCTCGAGTTCAGCTCCACGTCCGGTTAAACGAGTAATCTTCTCTTGCCCGGATCCGCCTGGTTCAAACAAGTAATTAAAATTCCCGCTTATTTCTGAAAGATTATGCTAATCCGTTGAATTTGAAATTTCCCCGGCCGCAATGCAATTCTAAATTCAAATCGAACGTAGTTCGCGCCGCGCCACGACTGTGTGATAGGTGGGATATGGGAAAAGTCCGATATCATTCATTACTAAATTTTTAGGTTTCCGGAAGCTATTACTAAGCCTACAATGTCTGTCTGTCTGTCCGTTCGTCCGTCCGTCCGTCCGTCCGACGGCTCTCTAGCTATCTGCCATCCGTCCGTCCGTCCGCCCGTCCGTCCGTCCGTCTGTCTGTGTTTCTAAAAAATAAAGGGGGTCTCCATAAAAGAAACGTGTTTTTTTTCAAGTTTTTATTGTGGCGCGAGTCCGACTCGCACTTGACCGGTTTTTGTACATAGCGACTGGCCAAAGAGAGATCGAAATGGTAGATGAACGTCCTCGGTGGCGAAGATGGTATGACAATAAAGAGGGAGCAATGTGGCGCTGATAATAAGAAAGAACGAGACGGATGATTCGCCGACAACAATGACGAAGCCGAGTACGTTCGCCCATATATTCTGAAGAAATGCCAAAATTTTTAGTAATATCTTCATACATCATTATATAAGGTGTTTCATTTCATTAGTCATGTCATTAACTTCGGGAGGGTTACATACACACTCAAATAAACAGGTTACGCAAAAAAAATGTTTTTAGCATTACTTTTCGAGAAATTTAACAAAACATGTTTGCTACCTAAAGATTAACCTGTGTGTAATAGTAGGCAACTTGCATTGTACGAGGTCAATAACCGTACTATGTTCAAACGCAGAACAGCTGTTGGTTGTAAGTGAGTCACAAGGTCACTATGATTGGTTTTTACAGCTACTTATTTGATTTTATTTTTTTGTTAGGAGAAAAAATGCTCCTATAAACATATGTTTTTTTTTTCACGTAAAGTGTTTATTTGAGTGTGTATGTAACCCTCCCGAAGTTAATGGCATGACTAACGAAACACCTTATATATTACCCACCCCCTATATATGTTGAAGATCTACCCGCTACATAAGTTGAAGAACTACCCCCTGCATCTACCACATCTACCCTCTCTCCCAAGGTGATTTTGGGCGGGGATGATGAAGATTGTCCAGCCAAAACCCAACGATGGCTGAGGTTCCAAAAAAACTTGGACTAGGATTTATACTAATAATAAATCTGTAAGGGATGGTCATGGAGTAATTTACTTTGTTTTATGAGATAATCCGTTTGTAGACTCCATACGTATGATACTAAAACTAAATTGACGATCTATAGAAATATTTTCTGTATGCAGGTATGTTCCTACATAACTCTTAAACCGATCATCTGAATTCGACGAACCTTAGTACAAGCCCATTTAGCTATACGAGACACAGGATAGGCTAAATAAAATTCAGTTCCACGGTTACACTAAGATGTGGCTCTCAAACAAACCGAATCGTTCCGCGCGCCAAAATAAAGGTACGGTAGCGGGCTTACTTACTTTCTTCTTTTTAAATACGTATTTCACGCGAGCGAAGCCGCGGGCTGTAACTAATATCTTCATAAATAGTTCAATATGAGACTAACGAATGAAATTTATGAAGCAAATGTGAGGAGTCGGGAAGTTTGCTTGTTCCCTTAATTTTCAGTCGGACAATCGGATTTTTAAAATATTCATTAAAAAAATGTTTAATACTTCTTAGTTCAAAACGACAATGTGTAGTAGATATATTGATTAAATATTAGAATGTATATT
The DNA here is from genome assembly GCA_946902875.1 of Nematopogon swammerdamellus. NCBI lineage: Eukaryota > Metazoa > Arthropoda > Insecta > Lepidoptera > Adelidae > Nematopogon > Nematopogon swammerdamellus. Next base: position 21,532,805 of record OX336345.1, read on the forward strand.
TTTTTAGTAAGGCCTAGCGACCGACATTATAATTTTTTTCAAACCATTTTCCTACTATTTTGTTTGTACTGTGATATTGATATTACATAAAGGCGATGTTGCAATGGTATCTATATAGTTACTCGTACGTAGGTCTACATCCAACAGAACTGGAAACAATATTAATGTCTAGGCAGTGGTTCCCAACCTTTTTCCACACTACAACATTTTAGCATGTTTCATAATTTTTTTTCACTTTGTCATGAAATGCTGCATCTGTCATAAATCAGCACATGCGTTTTTAGGTAGTGACAAACATTTTTGTAAAGTAGACTAAGTGCACATTAGAAAAAATTCCAGCGAAGTTGCTCGTCAGCTCTTCAAATCAAAAATAAAAAAACGTTTATTGCACAATAAAAGCGTACAGAAGGTAGTACTTAATGCCTATGGCATTTTCCGCCAGCCTACACTTTTTAAAATATAAAAACCAGGGTAGGTGCAACAGAACATTGTCTTAGCTTAGATAATAGAAAAATAGAAAACAAAGATTTATATATATATATATATATATACATAAAATACATACACATAATAACCATAAAGTAACCATAGTAAATAGTAAATACATATAAGCATATACAAAATAAAACTCAGGCAATACATGTTATTAAATTACACAGAAACCGATGAACTCCGAAACAGAAGAAGATGAGGTTTAGGGTTTGAGGAGATGGTCTTTCAAGAGCACTCTGAACGTGTGGATCGATGCACACTGTCGTAAACGAAGAAGAAGCTCTTCTTCACAGCGGTAATCGAACTGGCGGAATGTCACAATGTAAATATGACAAATCTGAGCGCAGTGTACTGCCAAGAGAGGCTAAATAAACAACAACAATAAACAATTGTTTTTTTAAATATTTATGCATTATCATGTATTATTATTATAGCTACCATCTATAATATAATGCTGTTTTTACGCTTGCATTATCCAGCCCCATACACCTCTCCCTCATCCCAACGATTAGTTTGTAAAGAATGCCGTAAGGATTAAACTCGCCTTTTGCGAACTTTTTTAAACTAATGTAACAATAAATTATATATATAATATTTAGTCTGTCTTATGTATATATCTGGTATATAGGTATAGCATTTAAACTATTCATATTTAAGTTTATCTATCTTTTGTATTCCCGTACATCTGTCATATCATAATATTTAAATTTCTCTTTCCGCCACTCATCTAGCAGTTATCACTTATCAATCACACCGCAAAAGTATCCTGTTAGAAAATGCCTAAAGGCATTAAGTGTTACCTTTTGTCCATATTCTATTTCAGTGCAATAAATATATTATACAATACAATACAATACAAATGTAAGTAATATTCGGTTGGTCAGAATTTGTGAGGTACTTTGTATGAGCCCGCTTCTATATTAATTTTTTCCTCGAAGACCTTATATTTTTTTCTATGGAAACTGACACGATTGGCCACATCACCTACAACATCCGTGATATCAGCCCATAACACCGGGTGAACTAGGTGTCATATCAGTGCTTCCCTTCATTTCATGTCGGTTACACTGAACTGTACGGAAAACACGAACTATTTACATAGCCGTTTCGACCGACTTTTCATTCAGTGCGGTGGTACCAACCCAGGCGAGATAAACCCTATTACCTAGTAAGGTAAGAAGGGAATATGAATGTCGCGGAAAGCAGTGGTTCCGCATTGCTGAAGGCCGGGAGGACTGGAGGAAAATTGGAGAGGCCTATGCCCAGCAGTGGACGCTTACACACTGACTGACTGACCGACTGACATGTCGCGACTGCACCCGCCGCACAGTGGTTCGAAAATCGAACGTAGAAGACTTAGGGTTTAAAAAAAAATTACTTCTTGTTTTCGATATTTTTATTATGTTAACGTGTTGTCCATATTATTACAGATATTTTTTCATCATACACGTTTTTTTCTTAGCCTAACAGTTTAGGAGATATACCACTTTTATGGTTTTCAATGTATGAAAATAATTTAAAAAAATTAATTTCTCAAAAACCTTAAAATATATTACATAATTCTTTTCATGATACGATTAAGTAACTATTCGACTATTTTCATGCAAACGCTGTACCCTCGCAAATGCTCGCAACTCTGCACAGTGGAGAATTTATGTGATTTTTGTTTTTAAAATTAACTCATTCAAATTGTGTCACCCTACAACTCTACTTAAGAAATACTTCAAAAACAGGATTACAGGATGAATTCTGCGCAAAGATTTAAATGCTAACGTTAACACTTGTTAGCAAATTAGGGTTATAAAAAGTTTAAAACTTGCTCATCAATTTTGTAAATTGTAGGGTATGCATACATTGGAGTTCAAAAAAAGCTAGTATACTATTAATCAGTGTAGAATAATACACATTTCGTTTATACATACCACTGTCATATCTACAACATAGAATAAAATAAATTGCGTTTTGGTAATTTTTTTTTCATAGAATATTTATTTCTATAATAATAACATTTAATATGTGCCGCTGATTAATGCATACCATGAGTATACCACCCGAGTCAAATAATTCATCTTGAAAAAGAAAGATAAGCATATACTTACGCCAGAAAAATCTCTCGGAACCATGCTATCTACAAAACTGACCAAATGGGAATATAACGCCATGAGAGCGATAACACAGAAGGAGGGAGTGACTCTTTTTCCTTCATACTATAAAATTAAAAAATCCAAAGAAGAGTGCTACCCAGCAAAAGAAGACGTCACAATCACTGAGACAGATGTACAAATAAAATTACAATCTTTATTAGATTTGACAACGAAAAGGCTATTCATGCTTATATCGGATTACGATAACGAGAATGTGGAGTACAAATTAGAAAGCAAGTGGGGAGTAGACGGAGCTTCAAACCAAAGCACCTATAAACAAATTCTACCCGAGGATAGCGACGATTCGTCTGTCTATATGGCAAGTCATTGTTTTCTCGCCACAAGTAAGCTTTATGGGTACCAGACTTGCCATCTAAACACACGAATCGTCGCTATCCTCGGGTAGAATTTGGTTTATAGGTGCTTTGGTTTGAAGCTCCGTCTACTCCCCACTTACTTTCTAATTTGTACTCCACATTCTCGTTATCGTAATCCGATATAAGCATGAATAGCCTTTTCGTTGTCAAATCCAATAAAGATTGTAATTTTATTTGTACATCTGTCTCAGTGATTGTGACGTCTTCTTTTGCTGGATAGCACTCTTCTTTGGATTTTTTAATTTTATAGTAGGAAGGAAAAAGAGTTTTTTTTTTTATGGAAACTGACACGGTTGGCTACATCATCTACAACGTCCGTGATTTCAGCCCATAACAACGGGTGAACTACGTGCCTCCCCCTTTGATCGTGCCGGCTACACTGGACTGGTCGGAAAACAAAAACTATTTACATAGCCGTTTCAACCGACGTTTCATTCAGTGCGGTGGTACCAACCCGGGTGGGTTAAACCCTACCACCAAGTAAGATTAGGAGGGAAGGGACCTACAGTTTTACGAGGAATCCGAACCTCGGTCAGTCTCCAACGGTCAGCGGTCACCCATCCAGGTACTAACCGCACCCAGCGTTGCTTAACATTCAATAGCGACAGTTGACTGTCTGCACCACTGAGCTATCGAGGTTGACAAAGTCACTCCTTCCTTCTGTGTTATCGCTCTCATGGCGTTATATTGCCATTTGGTCAGTTTTGTAGATAGCATGGTTCCGAGAGATTTTTCTGGCGTAAGTATATGCTTATCTTTCTTTTTCAAGATGAATTATTTGATTCGGGTGGTATACTCATGGTATTCATTAATCAGCGGCACATATTAAATGTTATTATTATAGAAATAAATATTCTATGAAAAAAAAATTAACAAAACGCAATTTATTTTATTCTATGTTGTAGATATGACAGTGGTATGTATAAACGAAATGTGTATTATTCTACACTGATTAATAGTATACTAGCTTTTTTTGAACTCCAATGTATGCATACCCTACAATTTACAAAATTGATGAGCAAGTTTTAAACTTTTTATAACCCTAATTTGCTAACAAGTGTTAACAGTTAGCATTTAAATCTTTGCGCAGAAGTCATCCTGTAATCCTGTTTTTGAAGTATTTCTTAAGTAGAGTTGTAGGGTGACACAATTTGAATGAGTTAATTTTAAAAACAAAATTCACATAAATTCTCCACTGTGCAGAGTTGCGAGCATTTGCGAGGGTACAGCGTTTGCATGAAAATAGTCGAATAGTTACTTAATCGTATCATGAAAAGAATTATGTAATATATTTTAAGGTTTTTAAGAAATTAATTTTTTAAAATTATTTTCATACATTGAAAACCATAAAAGTGGTATATCTCCTAAACTGTTAGGCTAAGAAAAAAACGTGTATGATTAAAAAATATTTGTTATAATATGGACAACACGTTAACATAATAAAAATATCGAAAAAAAGAAGTACATTTTTTTTAAACCCTAAGTCTTCTACGTTCGATTTTCGAACCACTGTGCGCCGAGCTCCAGGGCAAGTCCAGGGCATCAAAGGTTGGGAAGCCCTGGTCTAGGAATTTGCGGCTCCCTCTATTTCGTTTATCTATTTTGATGTAGCGAGTGTCCTTTGTCTCGCGATAGAGCGTCTTCAAAATCCGTCGCGTGCGGATGACATGTGCTCGTTAAGTTTAGTGACGGGGGTCTCGGGGGCGCGGATCGAACCCCGCTCCGCCCCGCCTCGCCGCGAGAACGGTCTGGCAATTGTTCACTATGCCGCCACCTCCGCGCCGGTCGATGGGAGTTTTATGTGTCTGTATGTATGCTTTTGTCTGTGCTATTTATTTGAGTAGCGACGAGGGGTCAGTAACTTAGGGAATCTGGTGTACAATTGTTTGGTAATCTCAGGTAACCTTAGGTGGAAGTCCGAGGAATCTGGAAATCTTAGGCGGTCCCGAGTAATCCCAGGGAATCTAGGAATCCCGGGGACTCTAGGAACCCCAAAGAAATCATTAGCAATTCTATCAAAATTTTGGTAATCTCAGGTAATTTTAGGTAATCCTCTAGGAATCTTTGGTAATCCCTAGAAATCTTTGGTAGTCCTTTGAAATCTTACGAAATCCTAGAACCTTTGGTGATCCTACAAATATTTGGTAATCCCCTAGAAATCTTTGGCAATTTTTTAGAAATCTTTGGACGCCCTTAAAGAATCTTGGAAATCCCTAGGAATCTTTGGAATCCTTCGGAATCTGGAAATCACAAGTTAATCCTGGTAATCTTGCCTACAGGTAATCTGATGTACACTTTTTACTCTAGTGACTAACCCCTCGAGTAGCGAGAAGGAGTAGTTTGTACCGTGTGGGGCCGGTACTTCAAAATAATAGACCCACTGCATCTCTCCCCGTCGCATGTCGTAAAAGTCGACTGAGGGATAAGGACATTCGTCAGCCTCGGTAGCTCAGTGGTGCGGTCAGTCGACTGTAATTAAGCAACCCTGGGCGCGGTCAGTAAGTACTTGAATTGACCATGGTTCGGATTCCACATTAAACTGTAGGCCCCTTCCCTTCTTACCTTACTAGGTGATAGGGTTTACCTCGGCCGGGTTGGTACCACCGCACTGAGCGAAACGTCGGTCGAAACGGCTATGTAAATAGTTCGTGTTTTCCGTCCAGTTCAGTGTAACCGGCGCGAAATGAAGGGAATCACTGACATGGCACCTAGTTCACACGGTGGTATGGGCTGACATCATGGATGTTGTAGGTGATGTAGCCAACCGTGTAAAATTCCATAAAAAAATCCCCCTTGAAGGACCCGAGACTGTACTTGGGGGGAAATATATGGGCATGGAGAGCGTTCCAGAGTTTACCGGTTCCGTACTTAGAGGAAAGATCTGCAGAACCGGTTAGTACGCGACCGCGGTATCTGATCCTGAACCAAAAAACCACGCAATCCGACCGTTCAACTTCGATCGGGATTTATATGTGCGAAGTTCCTCCAGTAAGAGTAATTATTTGCAGTAGAACGATTAGCGAACTTTTTTTTTTAAAACGCTGTAAAAGTTTAAAGTTACGAAGAAGCATAATTCACCCGATCAGCATGCCGGCCGCAGCCGCCGCAACCCCTCGGGATAAAATCAATCGGGACATTTCGAGCGGGGGCGAAGGGGCGGACGGGGCGGCGGGGGTGGAGCGACGCGGGGGGCGGCGGAGGCGGTCGAGCTAAGAAGTAATAAATCAACGCCTTTTAATTGTCCGCGCCTCCGCAAAAAGAAATATTATCCGTCCATCTGTTAATCGTGGAAATTCCAGCGATCGCTCGAGTGGAGGGGAAAGGGGGGGGGGGGGGTGGTCGGTGGCGCAAGCGCGGGCGCGGGGAGGGAGCCGGAGCACAGAACACAAAATCGAGTAGAAGTAACTAGAATCATTGTACGTGCAATAAGTGAGCGTAGTTACGCGCACTCGATCTGAGATACAGATTCAGATATTTATTTCTCCCAAATATTTGAGTGAACGATTTGAATTTCTTTCTTCTCACGGTCTGGCTTTAAGATCTGCTGACAACTTACTCTTGGCAATACCGGCTCACTCAAGCACGTTCTACGCGGACTCTTTCACAGCACAAACAGCTCGCCTCTGGGTATTAGCCAGTGTACCGTGAAAAACATCTTGCAGAGACCTTTTCAAATCCTTGGGTATATTAACGGTGTGCTCTCTCTATATAATATGAAGTAGTAGTATATGTACGTAAGAATATTAATTTTTTTGAGTTTAACGGCACTAGTCATAATTATAGTACACGTAACTCAGAGCGATTAAAATCAGTTGCGCATAAATCAGCGATGGCTGAAAAGACCCTGACGTGATCGGACCCAAATTGTACCAAAATGTTCCCGAAAAAATTAGATCTATAAACAGTGACAATGTGTTCCAGAGTCAGCTGAAAATGTTTCTTTTAGATAATCCATTTTATAAATTATATGATTTTTTTTTTATATTGTAAATAATATTGCTGACTTGAACGATTCAAATGAATCTTTTATTATGTATAAATTTGACTGAACCCTATGTTCTTTGTACATTATTCTCTTTTTTTAAAGATAATCTTTTACTTAATATTTTTATTTTTTATTAGATGTAGTATGTTATAGTTAACATAATTAAAAATTAGCATGTAAGTTATATTTAAGCATTTTTTTAAAAAAGCTCTGTAAGGTTTCTTACCCGATTCTTCCTTATAGATTGCATTGCTGAACGGGATAAAACAAAAACTATGACGAACCATACTGAATATGCATATGTCTCAATGTAATATTGTTATTGTTGTGTGTTCTATATGGCGAAATAAATATCTGAATCTGAATCTGAATCTGAATCTGGAATAATCTGCCCGTGCATTTATGCTCCTGTACGTCTATGAATGTATTTAAGATAAATTTAAACAAACTTCTCCTTTCCTTACCGAAGTAAATGCAATTTATATTACATAAGTACATATCTTTACTCCCCTTCTCTTACTCTCCTGTCATTCAGTTGATTGTGTTGCACAACGGTACCACCGATTAATGTACATAATATGTAAGTTTATTATATACATTATATAAATGCTTATTAAAGTATTTATGTACGTTGTTTTTTTTTTTTTTTATGGAACCTGACACGGTTGGCTACATCACCTACAACATCCGTGATGTCAGTCCATAACACAGGGTGAACTAGGTGCCATGTCAGTGCTTCCCTTCATTTCATGTCGGCTACACTAAACTGGACGGAAAACACGAACTATTTACATAGCCGTTTCGACCGACGTTTCGTTCAGTGCGGTGGTACTAACCCGGCCGGGATAAACCCTACCACCTAGTAAGGTAAGAAGGGAAGGGACCTACAGTTTAACGTGGAATCCGAACCACGGTCAGCCTCTAACGGTCGAGCGGTCACCATCCAATCACTGACCGCGCTCAGCGTTGCTTAATAACAGTTGACTAACCAACCGCGCCACTGAGCTACCGAGGCTGACGAATTTTCTTATCCCTTAGTTCTTTTACGACATGCGACGGGGAGAGATGCAGTGGGGCTATTCTTTTTAAGTACCGACCCCACACGGTACGTAGTATTCATATGTAGTTTATCATACATATTTCTTCACAGTCTAACACATTGCCACAAACTATACTTGTTCGCCTGCGTGCACTTCTCCCACATACCAAAGGTTAGTTCGAATAGAATGCCTCGCGGCATTAAGCTCGCCTGTTGTACCTAATTTTATAAATTGGTGTTCAATAAAGAATATATACATATTTCGCCATAAAGAACACACAACATCAATACTAATAATAAATCTGTAAGGGATGGAACTTGGAGGTATCAGACAGAACTCGCAAATAGTTTCTATGTATATATATATATAGTTTGGATACACTGGCCTAAGCCTTAGATACACTCACTATGGAGCAAGTCTCCTTACAACATGCCGCGGCAACATTGCGGCAATGCGCAGGCAATATAACACGGTATCTATGTGTCGCTGGACATGTTGCGGGCGACATCTCTACTGGTGTGTTCAGACAACACTATCAGCACTGGTCACTATCTCGCGGCACGTTCCAATGTGTTCCAAGATGTTCACCGCGGTTGATGTCGCGCGTGTACCCAATTCCTTTGTCTTTGCGCCACTTCTACTCGCTCTCTATGTTCTGTGGGCCGGAGAGCGTCTCCGCTGCTGGAGGGCGGAAGGAAAAATATCGGCGAACCAATATAAATTCCTACCGAATTCCCGTTTTCTTTGGAAATGAAAACGTCAGCGCGCCTTCAGCGCGAAGTTTGAACACTCAGTCGGCTTTGACTGGTATACATTTCTCACAGAGTTGGTGAAGTGTCGCCCGGAGTCATTATGTAGTGCGGTGTCGCGGTTGTCGGCCGGCGGGGCGGTGGGAGGCGGCGATGATCAATCATCACTCTAGCTCACTTGTTTATCGAGGCCTCGCCGACGACGGCGGTTTTCATTGCAATTCCCTTTTCAGCAGGAGAGAGATGTTACAGTTTTGGAATGGGATTACTTATTTCCGCCTTTTTGTCCGGTTCTTACGGCCGGTTTTGGCGCGGACTATTATTGATCTGAAGTTCGAATTCGGCTGACAATGAATTTTTTTTATGAAAAAAAATTCTATATATTATGCTGATAACAATGAATGCGAATGGACAACTATTTTTGTATATCTTAGGAATATAATATTTATTTACAGCTGTTTATCTATACATATAATAAAATCGCAAATGCAAAAAAGTCTGTACATTGAATTAAATTGAATATATTCGGAAAAAATCAACCAAAAAACATTGAAAAAAAACACGCTTCTTGTATGGGAACCACCTTAATTTTTTACTTTTTCTATTTTTTTTTATTTGTTGTATTCGCCATAATAGCACATATTCTGTGAAAATTTCAACGGGCTACCTATTACGGTTCAAGAGATACAGCCCTCGGACAGACAGACGGCGTAATAGGGTCCCGTACGCGGATACGGAATCTTAAAAATCCGTTCCGGTTACGCTAAGATGGGGCTCTCATACAAACCGAATCCGTTCCGAGCGCCGAAATAAGGTACGGTAGCGGGTTTACTCAATTTCTTCTTTTTAAATACGAATTTTTAACGCGAGCGAAGCCGCGGGCAATTGCGAATGTATGTATAAAAAAATACTGATAATAAGGGCGAGCACTCGACTGTGCATCGTCTAGTCCAGCATTCAGCCGGGGCAGGGAGAAAATGAAATTTTCTAACCATCTGCACGAACCCCACCTGCCATTCAAATATAATCCTTATCCCCATACGTAATAGGCTCAGTTCAGGTTGAGTACATCCGATGCTTGCAGATCTTCTGCATCCGCGGTACCCCTTAATATGACATAACATTTTCGGGAGAAAGTTTTACGAGCGACACAAATTAGTCTTTACTAACCACGAAATAACGTTAAAATCTCCTTGCGCGACGGCGCTTTTATACGCGTGTCCCTGTGAGTTAGTGGGCAATTACGACTAGTTCCAATGGCGGTGTTACCAGAAATGTATGACCTTAGCGGTAGGAAACATTTGAAGGGCCCCGAGGCGTAATTAGGTCTCTTTGCCCGTTCTGTGGGCAGCAATTAGCTAAACGGCTTGTACATTGTACCTACAGTTACAGGAGTTTAATACAGCAGAGCGAATTTTTTTATTGAAAGCGCGACATATGGCGCCGAGCGGCCAATAAGGTGTCTAACGACGCCCATGGACATTCGGTCGTATGCGCGGGTTGCGAATGCCATGCCGGCCTTACAGGTGCCTATTCACGTCCCTGTAGAATAACCCGAGACTGTACTTGGGGGGAAATACATGGGTAGGGAGAGCGTTCCAGAGTTTATCGGTTCTGTAGAGCAAAGATCTGCAGAATTTAGTGCAATCAAATAAAAAAAAAACCTGTTAAGTGAGAACGCTGTTCATACACTACTTAGGGCTCCGTAGCCATATGTTCCTTCTTGCTGCACGTATTTTTTTTATTGAAACTGACACGGTTGGCTACATCGCTTATTACATGTCGGTGCTTCCCTTCAGTCGTGCCGGCTACCCTGAACTGGGCGGAAAACTATTTACATAGCTGTTTCGACCGACCTTTCATTCAATCCGGTTGTACCAACTCGTGCGGGTTTAACCTTGCCACGGTTGAAGGGTTGAAGGGATGGGACCTCTGCAGTTTTACTTGTAATCCGAACCGTGTTTTGTACCGTGTGGGGTCGGTACTTAAAAAGAATAGCCCCACTGCATCTCCCCCCGTCGCATGTCGTAAAAGTCGACTAAGGGATAAGAAAATTCGTCAGCCTCGGTAGCTCAGTGGCGCGGTTGCTTAGTCAACTGTTATTAAGCAACGCTGAGCGCGGTCAGTGATTGGATGGGTGACCGCTCGACCGTTGGAGGCTGACCGTGGTTCGGATTCCACGTTAAACTGTAGGTCCCTTCCCTTCTTACCTTACTAGGTGGTAGGGTTTATCCCGGCCGGGTTGGCACCACTGCACTGAAAGAAACGTCTGTCGAAGCGGCTATGTAAATAGTTCGTGTTTTCCGTCCAGTTTAGTGTAGCCGACATGAAATGAAGGGAAGCACTGACATGGCACCTAGTTCACCCTGTGTTATGGGCTGACATCACGGATGTTGTAGGTGATGTAGCCAACCGTGTCAGGTTCCATAAAAAAAAATAAAAAAAAAACCACGACCGTATAGCCAGCATTCCTTCTTGTCGCACTCGCACGTAGGTATCTCGCGTTCGGCACAGTTTCTTTTGTATTGAAATATTTATTAGTCCTTGGTATCACTCACGCCATCTATCTGTCACCGTTGACGTCTGTAGTTAAAATGTTAGTTAAATTCAATTAAAAGTCAAATAATGATTCGATAGATGGCGCTGTTCTACTGAATCCGATATGTACCGATCTATTATGATAATTTTATGGGTACCCCCTTAATTTTTTCCTTTTTTCCCCGCCATAATAACACATATTCTGTGAAAGTTTCAACCGGTTTTTACCGTTCAAAATTCCAACCGTCTCGGACGGACGGACGGACTGACAGACAGACAAAGGACGACGTAGGCTTCAGTATGGCTACGGAAGCCTAATAAGTAGGCAGTGTCGATTGTCCGAAATGTTTAGTGCTGATGTGGAACGTTTTAGTGCTCATGTGAAACTTTTCAGGAACGAATTTTCAGGAATAATTTCTTTATCTGTCAACATTACACATACATATTTTTTTTTAATTTTCTCTGATACGGTACCTACTAAGAGCTTGTTTTTATTTTTAGGTTTCCGTACCCCGTACGCGAAGCCCATTACTAAGCCTACAACGTCTGTCTGCCCGTCTGTCCGTCCGTCCGTCCGATGGCTGTATCTTTGAACCTAACTAGCTGAAAAAGTGAAAAATTGAGGGGGGTAAAACAAGAAAAGTGTTTTTCAAGGTTTTTTTTGTGGTGCGGAAACCTCTTTGCGCGAGTCCGACTCGCACTTGGCCGTTTTTTTTTTGCAATACTGAATATATCGGATATAAAAAAAAACTCGAACCGGCCTACAAACGGTACTTAACTATTATCTAAAATATATTATTTCATCCATTTATTTACACGTTCCTTTTTATATAAATCTATTATAATATAATTATATTATAATTATATTATATTATTATTTTATTTAATACTCTATTATTCTTATCGCACTTGTTACTGAATAAACAAGAAGACAATACGGCAATATTCTATTTCGAATTCAAATTCAGCGTTTCCCACAGACATTTGTCGTAAAGGACAAAACATCAGCGCGCACATAAAACAATATGGGCACCTACAGCTACCGTGAGTCGCTCGCACAATTGATACTAGATATTCTGCTCATTCCGCGTGGACGAGCCGATAGCGCTGTTTATTTCCTACTTCCATTCGATAAACCCGAGAAATATCGAAAACAAAACATTTTAGAAGAAACCGGCCAAGTGCGAGTCGAACTCGCGCAACGAGGGTTCCTTATCGCTATGTACTGGTTTAGGTGTTAGACTATATTTAATTTTCAATGTACTTATTGTGTAACTGTTTGTTTCTCTAACAGTTTAAAATAAAAAATAAAATAAATAAATTGCATGGTTAGCGCCACTCACGCCATCTATGGCGTGTTATGAAATGCTTCATATTAGTTAAATGTCATGACTCATGATTAGTTAAAATGCTTCACGCTCTATTCGCTAGATGGCGCGCGCACATACACTTTTTTGGTTTCTTCCATGGTAAACACCGTGAATTTTGTACTTTTTCTTATTTTTCTTATTTGTTGTTATAGCGGCCATAATAACACATATTCTGTGAAAATTTCAGAGGGCTACCTATTACGGTTCAAGCCCTCGGACAGACAGACAGACGGACGGACGGACGGACGGACGGACGGGCGGATGGACGGACGGACGGACGGACGGACGGACGGATGGACGGACGGACGGACGGACGGATGGACGGACGGACAGACGGCGTAGGCTTAGTAATAGGGTCCCGTACCGGATACGGAACGTTAAAAAACAAAACAAAGCGAACTCCGATATTCTCGAAACAAGCCATTTATATTCGATGCCGCCGCGTCGTCGCCTACCGTCTGCTTTTTATGCCGGTCTTTTCCCCGCGATGCGGGCGACACTTTTCGACATGGCAACCCCGGCGCCCAGTTTATGAGGTGCTGAGGCGACGTTTGCACCTGTGTTGCCCCCGCGCCCCGCACGGTCGTCGTCTGCACGAGCCAATTTCACCAGTTTATTGCAGGATAAGAGCGCTATGTGAACTCATATGTACCTACGTACACCTGTCCGAATTGGCACGAAGATACTGAATTAGGGTTCCGGTCGAAACGGCTATGAAAATATTCGTGTTTCCGTACAGTTCAATGTAGCCGGCACGACCAAAGGGAAACACTGACATGGCACCTAAATCACCAAGGTGTTACAAAAGTGTATCATCAATACTAATAATAAGTCTGTCAGCAGGAATGGTCATGGAGTAAGTTACTTTATTTTATGAGGTACTGAGATTGTATAGGTACTCGTATGATACTAAAATTAAATTGACGATTTTTAGAAATATTTTATGTATGTATGTATGTTCCTACATAACTCGTAAACCGATCATCCAAATTCTATGAAACTTAGTACAAGCACATTTAACTATTAATACCGGACACAGGATAGGATAAATTTTGTTCCGGTTACGCTAAGATGTGGCTCTCATACAAACCGAATTGTTCCGCGCGCCGAAATAAAGGTGGGCCCACTACCTACCGTCTTGCTTGCAAAAACTAGTTCTGAAATAAATTGCAAATATAATAAATACAATACAATTAAACAGTTAAACTTTAATCCCATCAAAAATATATAATGTAAAAAATATGCCAAGTCTCGCGCGCAATCTTTCCACCATAAAAAGTTGTGAGATCCCATGCAGAGTCAAGTCTTTTCATATCGTTGAAGCCCCAATTCAACAATGTCGCAATACATTATATTTTTTCTAATTAAGACGATACCCATAGCTGGCTGCTTTGCATAGAAAAAGGTGAAAAAAAACGAAAAACGTCAGATGAAAACAATGATTTAATTTCAATTTTTTTCATCTGACGCAAAAGTGAATGTCAGTCAGTCAGTCAGTCAGCGTGTAAGCGTTCACTGCTGGACATACGGCTCTCCAATTTTCCTCCAGTCCTCCCGGTGAATGAATGTGAATTTTAACGAAATAAAACGAATTTTTTATTGCACTGATAAATAACTAAACTACAATCCCAGAACCACAATTACCATTAATTTTTTTAAATTAAAAAACAACACCGACTTACGACCTTTTTCTATGCAAAGCAGCCAGCTATGGGTACTTATCGTCTTAAGGCGGTGACAAACGCCAAATACGCAAAACATGCAAAAAGTGCGACAAAGAAGGTCCAAAACTGACCAATTGACACACATTCAGAAAATTAAAAAAATACCAACCTATATTTTGGTTCCTTACCAACAAAGTGCATTGCTGGTTTATTTAATAATGAGTAAAAGTAAGTAATAAACATAAAATTAAAAATATATAAAAAAAGCATGAATTTTTGAAAATCTGAGTATGTGTGTATTATTACAATTTTACAATACCACCGATTCAAAGGTCACAAAGCTCTGAGAAAACTCTATTCAATTTGTTTTATTATTTTATCCACGAAAGGAGATAAAAATAAAAAACAAAAAACGCCTACATGAAATTATTGACGTAATTCTTCAGTCGGAAGGGTAAAATTTTTGCCTTCGTCAATTTAGCAGGCACTTCAATACTAGATACAATTTTAGTTCCGGGCTCGCGTGCTCGCTCCTGGCCTGCTGTGCCCGCGTGTCGGTCGTCATTTCTGTCTTCTGTGTTTGGATCGAATGGAAAAAAGATAGGTAGGTTAGGTATATTTGTACCGTGTGGGATGGTAATTTAAAATAATAGCCCCACTGCATCTCTCCCCGTGCATGTCGTAAAAGGCGACTGAGGGATTTTTTTATGTAAACTGACACAGTTTGCTATATCACCTATAACATCCGTGATGTCAGCCCATAACACCGGGTGAACTTAGGTGCCATGTCAGTTCAGGGGGTTTTGTTAAAAAAAAATATTTTTTCCATACGATGTTGTAATACCTATTCTCAAAATGTATGGGGAAAATAATTTTTTTTTCTTCAAATTTAAAAGTCGTAGAACAAAAGTTGTTCAGTTTCATGTACACAATAACCCCCTTTCGGGTTTAGTGGTTGGGGGCGCAACACCGTGTATATGTATGTAGCTAGCTACATACATTATACGAGTATTTGAGCGTCCATTTGTAAATTGTTATTTAGCATTATTCATAGTGCAATAGAAGGGGGTATATTGATGTGTCCATAGACCATCCATATCTATTAGGACGCTTACTATACTACTATCACGTAGTATCACGTAAGTATATTACGTACACTATTCGTTCAATGATCTGACGAATTTTGATATGGTAAGAAATACATAGGTAGGTAGGTAGGTACCATCGAATTAGAAAGGGGTCTGGAAGGAGCATAGCACGGCGACTGAACGCAAGCGAGTGAAGCTAAAAGTTGGACGCCGGGGATACCCGCGCAACCTGCCGCACACCCGCAGCGACCTATAATTGACCGCATATTGGACTCATTTAGACGAATATTGACGGCTTCAAATGTGCGCTAGAACGTTCCTTCCAGATCCCTTTCTAATTCGATGGCAGAGCCTCCCGCGCCTCCACCGCCTCCGCCTCCGCCGCCGCCGCCGCCGTGCCGCCTCCGCACCGCACGCTGCTACTGAGTTACCGCACCGCACCGCACCCCACCGCACCGTGCCATGCTGCCGCCGCGCGCGCCGCGCGCGCCGGCCGGTACCTATGTTGCTATGATATTTGCCATACATTCCTAAATGCCTATCTACCTATTACCTACCTACCTATTTTTATTTTAGTTTTCATCGATAGTCTATTTAGAGGTTTATAAAAAGTGGTAAGTACATGAACTAAAATAATTTGGAAGAAATTACAATAAAATGTTATTTAGGTAAAATAATAAAAAATAAAAAATTAGAATCACGCATCAGTTACATAAGCCACAATCATTTTAATAATTAAAATAATAAAAAAAACAAAAAAAAAAAAACATACGAAAGTGGGATTCGAACCCCGAACCATCAACTCTTTAGGCTGATAGCGACAAACTACGCTAAATGTGACTTGAACGTGCGAAGCGAAATTAGCAGTCGCATGGTACATTATGTAGAATTCCCGAATGCTCAAGGTCGTTGGCGTTTGTCACGGCCTTAACAAGTCACTCCATCCATATTTAACATCTTCATTTCTAAAAAAAAATATCTTGACTTTGCAATCACACAGCACAAACCAATCGCTTCGTAAACATTTCTTATCAGTTTACTAACAGTCTGGTATTAGTTCATAATTTATTGTTATAATATTTTTGCTACTTATCCGATTATTACCTCTTATCCATCTCTTATAATAACCTCTCTTCGGTTACTTCTGTCCACAAAAAAGATGGCCATAAGTACCCTAAGTTGATTCGAGAAAAGGATCGTACGGCCGTGTTTGCTCGACTTGGCGGGTGCACTGACGTGCCCCCAGATAGTATTTATTTTCTTCAACAACTCCAAAATCATTCATAGTCAAAATATCGATGCATCAAAGTCCACTAACAAAAGCTTATAATAATGAAGCGTTTCCATTCACGCGCCAGATTCGCTGACTCGATATATTTAGCCTGGCGGGTAAGTTTTTAATCTCCGGAGCTCTAAGCCAGCCCGCCGCAACCGATGCGAGTGTTGCCAAACCAAAACAACGACGGGGGCGAGCCGAAAACTGCATGTGAAATAAAAATATCACGAATAAACCGAACGAGTAAAAGAAAAACGCCAATAGAAATACACTCGGATGCGAAAGAGAAGAGTGTACATAGTCAAAATTGCAAATTTAAAAAGCCCCCGACCATTAAAAAGTAAAAAAATATTTTCGTTTACTTACTTGTACTACGAGTCAGGGGAGTAAATTCCCGCGCAGCTCTGAATTTATATATTTTATTTACTTAGCGGTCCCCCGACTACTTTAAGCGAGTAAACGGAATTTTGTTGAATTTTAAGGCTCCGGGGGTTTTTTAAATTTGTAAATAAACTTTTATTTCAAGCTTTTTTTAAAAAACCTCATAGAAATCAGTCCACATTTTAAGATAATAATTTTTTTATTGCTTAATTACTTGATTTGATTACAAACATAGCTACGAACCATCCCGATTAAACCAGCTTTTAATAAAAAACGCATCCAAATCGGTCCATCCGTTAGGGAGCTACGATGCCACTCACAGACACACCCATAAACACATACACACACGTTAAACTTATAGGTAACAGCCCTCTTTTTTGCGTCGGGGGTTAAAAAAACACCAATAGGAATACATACACACGAGTGTACATATTCAAAAACACTTGAATGCAACGGACAAACATTCCTTTTTCGAATCGACGGATCCGATTCGGCCGGCTCGTTTTAATTCAATGGAGTTCTTCGTTTTTTTTTTTCGAATTGGGAAATCTCGGGGAAAAGGGCTCGTAAGCACGCGAGTGCCGACACTTGTGCGTAGGGGTGATTGCGTTTTCGCCTACACGAAAAATGTTTCTGGTAGGATGACCGCGTAATAATAAAAGATATAATTTACACATTTATCATGCCAGCCTCCGTAGCGGAGTGGATTGGTCGACTGTCGGCCGTGATCATAAGTACACCGACTGTCAGGCCGGCATGGCATTCGCAACCCCCGCATGCGACCGAATGTCCGTGGGCGTTGCTAGACACCTTACGGGTGGCTCGGCGCCGCATGTACCGCTTAGTATAAAAAAAAACCTGGGCGCGGTCAGTACTTGGATGGGTGAAATCGTTAATTTTTGTTTCATAAATAGAGTCTGCAAAGCGCGGTTTCTCATAAAACAAAGTAACTTACTCCATGATCATCCCTTACAGATTTATTATTAGTATTGATATTTATGTATTCAGATTGTAGCAGATCCTTTAATAAGCCTTCTGGATAAGCCTTGCCCGGCCGTCTGGCTTCGCCGCGCAAGTCTTGCAGGCAATGAATGTTGTCTAACTAAACGGAGCGGCCTGTAAGGTAAGTCTGGGGCGACTGTCGGTGTAAGCCGGCGGTAGGTCGGCCGGGCGGAGGGGGCGGGGAGCGGGTTGAAACGTAATCGCTTCGAGATTGAAGTCCTTTTCGATCCGCGTGTCCTTCGTTTCGTCTCACACGCGAATAGTTTTATGCCCGTTTCGCAATCTCTGGAGCTCCTACACGTTTATTTGGCTTTGCCTTTTATTCACGTTGAAACCATCGCTTCTGTATTTTTTTTATTGTTTCCGAACTAGCTGGCTGTGTCCGAGGTCGAAGCCCCAGGCGCAGCCAATATCACCCCCGAGGAGGTGCCAGTCCGGCTTGGAGGTGGACAAATGTCGCTGGGGAAAGGCTATTTACCCGCGATTTGAAGATCCGTGGATTGTAGGAGTGGGGAAAGATATTCCCCGGCAGCCCGTTCCACACCTTTGCAGTGCGGCACAAGAACGATTTAGAGAATCGTGCAGTTCGAAGTACTCGTCTGTCCACTACAAAGGGGTGTTCCGCGAGAGTATGGCGGGTTTGGCGAAGGCGAACAGGAGGAGGAGGGATAAGGGAAGCAATTTCGTCAGAGCAGCGGCCATAGTAGTACCTATAAAATAGGCTCAATGACCCAACGATACGTCTGTGCTTTAGAGGTTGAAGGTCCTTTGTGAGTACAGAGTCGGCAATGAGGTGAATGGCTCGTCGTTGAATAGAATCCAAGGCTGAAAGAAGGTACTCAGGGGAACCCTCCCAAAGATGACTGCAATATTCCATCACTGGTCTTACTTGTGCTTTGTAGAGTGTAAGCAGTTGGACCGGCGTGAAAAATCGCCGGCATCGGTAGAGTATCCCTAATTTTCGAGATGCTAGTTTCGCCTTGGACTCTATGAACGATCGAAATCCAACGTCCCTGGACACCTCCATACCCAGGACGCCCAGACTACCATCATTGGGGACTTGTCTGCCTTGGAAAGTTGCTTAGAGTGGAAACGGATCAGCCTTAGTAGAGAAGGCACAAGCTTGCGTCTTAGCTACGTTGAAGTTGACCAAGTTCTCCTTCCCCCAAGGGGATACTTTATCGAGAACCAGGTCAACCCGAGCAACAGTTTCGCGTCTCGCGTTTACTGCTGAGGCCTCTCTACCCTTCCAGTCTTTGATGAACCCTTCGTGCACCGTGCTATCGTGCGCGTAGCAATGTATTTCGCCGAGCGAGAGCATGTCGTTAATAAATAATAGAAACAGCGTAGGCGACAGCACGGATCCTTGTGGAACACCAGCATTGATTGAGTAATCGGCCGAGCATGCACCATCAAGGGCGACAAAGATCGATCGATCGCTCAAAAAGCTGGAGATCCAAGTGCACAGTTTTGTAGGGACACCGTAGGCCGGAAGCTTGCTTAGGAGTCCCCGGTGCCAGACGCGATCGAATGCTTCGGATATATCCAAAGCGACCGCCAGCGATTCCCCAAAACCATCGAGTCCTTCAGCCCACAAATCCGTGACGTACGCTAGAAGATCTCCAGTCGACCTTTGTTTGCGGAAGCCGTATTGCTTATCGTCGAGGAGTTTACAGTTTTCTAGGTACGTCAGGAGCGCTGAGTTGACAATACGCTCCATAACCTTACTCAAGAGTGAGGTTATCGCAATAGGGCGATAGTTCGATGGGTTCGCTGGGTCCCCCTTCTTGGGGACCGGCTGGACCGAAGCTCTCTTCCAGCAAGAAGGCATTGAACCGGAGGAATAGGAGCGTTTGAATAGGCGAGTATGTATAAATTATACGGACGAAGGAATTAAAAAGTAAAAAAATAATTTCCGTTTACTTATTTAAAGGATTCGGAGGATCGCTAAGTAAATTTCCGCACAGCTCTGATTTTGTATATTTTATTTACTTAGCGGTCTTCTTTTCAGTAAGTAAACGGACTTTATTTTTGACTTTTGGTCGGAAAATTTGTAATTTACCTTTTCAAGTTTAAAAAAAAAAATTGGTTGTCTGTAAAGTCGGTTTACGGACGATAGTTTTACGTGATAACGTCATAAAGTGGTAAGATAAATGTGTACAAGCCGCTGTGTGCCTCTCTATCGCTTGTTACGCGCTCTCGCTTGCACACACAGGCTCAGATGGAACGTGACACTTTTTCGTGCGTGCAGCCGGTGTTCATCAATTTATAAGACGTGACGTTATCACGTCAAAACCGCATCCAAATCGGTCCACTTTTTAAGATAATATTTTTTTTTATTACTTAATGACTTGATTACAAACAGGTTGTGTGCAGCCGGGACTTGTACGATGTTTGGATCGCCATCTGACGCCGCTGCCGAATATTGTGCAACCTACCCACAGCTAGAATCTTTAAAAAAGTGCAGTTTGACGTCTGGTACAAGGTCGAGACTTACTTTTCCAGATCCTTCCGGGCTCGTCCCAACATAAGTACCTGAACTGGAGCTGAAGGAGGCTGCGGGAATCCTGGCACAGGAACTGTTTAACCAATTTTCACTACTTGAACAGTTTCTTTGAACGAATGTTCAATGAACGAATGTGAAATGAAGGGAAGCACTGACATGGCACCTAGTTCACCCTGTGTTATGGGCTGACATCACGGATGTTGTAGGTGAAGAAGCCAACCATGTCAGGTCCCATAAAAAAAAAAATTTTGGTTATGGAGACTTTTCTTCAAGACAACAAATTGATAAGTGAAAAAGGCGGTACTTTTGACAAATGACAATTCTTTTTTTACATATTTTGACTTGGACGCCATGCCCTTCTGTCTCAGTATTTTGCTTCAAGGTATTTTGCTAACTTTAACAATATTATAATATATTTTATACAATAATTTATGAGGGGGGCGTACAAAAATATGTTAGACAGTGTGTAATGAATGTGTGGCAATATACAGAATAACTATAGATTCGACGCGCAATCCGAGCGGGCGACACGCCTTTGTCAATCGTTCCGATCCTGTTTCATTGATGTACCGCGCACAACACGCGATAGACTCGCCTAGCAGTAGATGTGGGATTACGCCATGCCATAAAGCAGAGGATATCGACACCTTTGTGCGCTCTCATTGGCTGTGTACCTATATCGACATGCGATCGCTGCCATCGCTATACATATGTAATTTTCGCGACACCGTATAAAT
This sequence comes from Nematopogon swammerdamellus, assembly GCA_946902875.1. Taxonomy (NCBI): domain Eukaryota; kingdom Metazoa; phylum Arthropoda; class Insecta; order Lepidoptera; family Adelidae; genus Nematopogon; species Nematopogon swammerdamellus. The sequence goes on from OX336345.1 coordinate 21,554,154, forward strand.
AGCGTTATTGATGACCATCTATTGTACCGCGTGGGGCCGGTACTTTAAAAGAATAGTCCCACTGCATCTCTCCCCGTGTATGTCGTAAAAGGCGACTAAGGGATATGACTCCCTTCTTATATTACTAGGTGGTAGGGTTTAACCCGCCCGGGTTGATACCACCGCACTGAATGAAAGTTCGGTCGAAACGGGTATGTAAATAGTTTGTGTTTTCCGTCCAGTTCAGTGTAGCCGGCACGACCGAAGGGAAGCACTGACGTGGCACCAAGTTCATCCGGTGTTATGGGCTGACATCACGGATGTTGTAGGTGATGTAGCCAACCGTGTCAGTTTCCATAAAAATAAAAAATCTAGCTGTCTCCTACATTATAAAAAACATTAAATAAAAACATATATACACAGCACAGGCCGTATCTCGACAATCAGGGTAAGCAGAGGAAACGGTGTTGTGCAGCAATAACTTTGGAAAATTGCAACACAACATCGACCACCACGTTGAGCAAAGTATTCGGACAAGATAACTATCAAGCAGCATGTAAGACACGAAGACCCACCTGCTGCACGACTCGGTGGAAGGACCGTGCCAAGGTGAGAGGTGGCAAGAATGTCGCCCTTTAGCACGGCATCTCGTCCTTATCCCTTAGTCGCCTTTTACGACATGCACGGGGAGAGACGCAGTGGGGCTATTCTGTTCAAGTACCGGCCTCACCCATAAAGAGCGTTTTTGATTTGCCCACTTAGCCGTTATTTGTTTTATTTGTGTTGAGGTTGACACCCGTCGCTATGCCGGAAAGAGTAAATGACAAACGCCAGAATTCGGTTTACCTAGTGTATTGATAGTGGGGGGCCTAACCTACCGGATACGTTCAAAATCATGTAAAATCTTTACATGTCTACCTACATTATAAAAAAACAAAACATATAAAATAATGCATCATAAAATGCGTTTTATTGCATTTTGAAAAAAAAAAAGGAAGTTACGCTGCTACAGCCGTTATATGTAGAGAAAAGGAACTATTTTTGGTCTAGCGGATTAAGATCTAATTTGGTCTCTATAATTTACCACGAGCGTGGCAGTGGAATGGGCACGTCAGCCGAAGAGACGACGACCGTTGGAGTAACCGCGTCCTAAATTACACCCGTCAGGTGGGACGTCGACATCAAGTGCGTCGGCGGAGAGCAATGATTCTGGACCGCTGAAGGCCGGGAGGACTAGAGGAAAATTGGAGAGGCGTGTGTCCTGTAGTGGAAGCATACATGCTGACTGATTTAGGTACCTTAATTAATGTAGGTACTATGAATAACTTTCTCAACCAAAAATGTAACGGGTAAAACATTCTAACAACTCTCCACATTGTAACTGAATTTAAAATGTGGTTTAAAATGAAAAGGCACAAAAATGTATTCAGAATGGATCAGGAAAGTACGTTTGTCATTCTATTTAATTACAATACATTTATTTCAAAATTGGAGGGTGCGAAACAAACTTCAAAGCTTGTCATTGATGAATGAATCACTTAAAGCTAAAATGAAATATACCTGTAGATATAAAACGAATGAACTTCTCCCCCTCATTAAAAAAAATCTTCCAAATCTCGAGTGTGACGGTAGCATCCACCCCTGACATGAAACGCCTCGACGCGGAACTGACAATAAACTAACCGAAACGACAATAAACCGATAAAGTAAATGTTTTACAGTTAAACAGACTCGCATGCATCGGAAGTTCCCTCTTATTAAATACTGAAACTTTTCCCCCAAAAAACACAAGAAGTTTCCACAAAACACGGGGTCGCCTATAAAACGCCCCAGGCCTAGGGCGTCATGTCGTTGACAAATTTTACTTAGACAACTGTCAATAAAGTTTTTGTAGCATTTGTGAAATGTGACACGCTTAAGTAAAAATATAACAAAGTGGGTTTCAAATATAGTTTTACGAGTTTCGCGTCTGACAAAGATATACTATTTCTTTAACTTCAGTATGTTTGATAGTAAAGATGTGACGAGATTTGGAGAAAGTATGGAGATGTTGATAAAACGCCTAAACAAAAGATATTGTGCACAATGTTTTTTTCAAAGGAAACTAGGATAAGGTATTGAGAATATACAGTTTGTCTTAATTTCATATAACATAACCATATTGTATAACTTCACGTCGGGCCTGTTTCCCGATGGGATAGGTAGAGTCAACGGGTCTCTAGGTGCCATGATACACCTCTGACGCCTCTTCCACACTCATAACGTTTTTCATACATGCTCGTCGGCTGCTGGTACCACACGCTTGGTGTTAGTTTCACGCACTGATGTTTAAGGCCTATTATAAACCTGTCACTTCAATCCACTGTCTCAAATGAATGCCCTCACTTTTAACAGCCTGCATAATATATCCAAATTATAGAGACTATAAGTTGACATATGTCAGCATTCGAGGACATAATGTAATTTGCCTGAAACGTGGAGGGGTTGTACTTATATAAAAGACGGAAAATGTTTGTCCGTGCAGACGACTCGCCCCTCAGCCACACGTCTCCCACCCCCTCCCCGCCCTCTCCCGCCGCGCCCCTTATTCTTTGGATCGAGTAGTTTCTGATAATATTCACCAAATATTTGGGGTAAATATTTTGGGGAGCAAAAAGGTTTCAAGTTGGTGGCACTCGAAGCCGGCTGGGTGCGGCGCGGGGCCCGGAGGGGCGTGGGCGGGGCCGGTAATGGATTTTGTAAAAGCCCGAATAAAATTATGCATGAGAAGGCCTGACTGATTCGGTACTTAGAGTATTGTGAGGCGTATTTCTGAATTTGTACAAGTTATCTTGTTTATTTTGGCGCGTATTCGGCCTCTCCCTTTTCACACCGTCAATTTCGTTAATGTATGCACGGATGACTGAAATAAATTATATTCTGCAATAATTTAAAAATACTTTTAAATTATTCCCTCCTAATCATTGATTTAAATCAATGCTCCTAATCTTACTTGGTGGTAGGGTTTAACCCGCCCGGGTTGATACCACCGCACTGAATGAAACGTCGTCGGTCGAAACGGCTATGTAAATAGTTTGTGTTTTCCGACCAGTTCAGTGTAGCCGGCACGATCAAAGGGGGAAGCACTGACATGGTACCTAGTTCACCCGGTGTTATGGGCTGACATCACGGACGTTGTAGGTGATGTAGCCAACCGTGTCAGTTTCCATAAAAAAAAAACTTTTGCAAGCATTCTTTTATCCACAGAACCGGGATTTTTTTTTTTTTTTATTGACAGCGCGACATATGGCGCCGAGCAACCCATAAGGTGTCTAACGACGCCCATGGACATTCGTTCGTATGCGGGGGTTGCGAATGCCATGCCGGCCTGACAGGTGCCAATTCACGACCCTCTTGAAGGACCCGAGACTGTACTTGGGGGGAAATATATGGGCAGGGAGAGCGTTCCAGAGTTTACCGGTTCTTTAGAGGAAAGATCTGCAGAATCGATTGGTATGCATCCGCGGTAAGTCCAGTTTGTAGGGATGCAATCCCTGCCCAGTGCGCGTGGTGCGAAGGTGGAAAGGGGACGGCGGAATCGCATTAAATAGCTCCTCCGAGCACTCCCCATGGAATAAGCGATAGAACACACTTAGGGAGCCGACATCCCTACGGTGTTGCAGTGGTTCTAGATCGCAGGACACTTCGGGGTCACCCACTAGTCGCACGGCTCGACGCTGGATTTAGTCCAGAGGCGCAAGCTGGTATTTGGCAGAGCCATCTCACAGGTGCGAGCAGTACTCCAAGCAGGACCTGATCTGCGATTTATACAAAAGTAGCTTTTGGTCCGGCGTGAAGTACCGTCGCACCTTATTGAGTACGCCCAGCTTTTTAGAAGCCAGCTTAGCCTTCCCCTCGATATGGCGACGAAAGTTCAGGTCGTGCGACAGTTCGACTCCGAGGACCCCGAGGTGTTCGCTTAATTTAAGCGACGTGCCTTGGAATGAAGGAGCCGGTGTGAATGCCGCTCTCTTCGCACTGAACGCGCAAACTTGTGTCTTGTAACGCTTCCAGCGTTAAACTCGACCAAATTACTACGGCCCCATTCGGAAATAGAGCCGAGTGTGTGTTCGAGCTCAGACACAAGTTTTCGCCTCTTCTCATCCACAATATCCCGACTGGCTGAAGGGTGACTGGTGTAGGATCCGTGTGCCGTACTGTCATCTGCATAACAATGTATGTTGCCCAGAGACAGCATATCATTGATATGCAGAAGAAACAGCGTGGGTGACAACACAGATCCTTGTGGTACGCCGGCGTTCACTGACATGGCGTCCGACGAGCAACCGTCCACTAGGACCTGAATGCTACGCCCATGTAGGAAGTCGGCGACCCAGTCACAGAGGCCAGAAGGAAGTCCGTAAGCCGGCAATTTGCCCAAGAGCGACTTGTGCCAAATGTACTGTAATGTAAATGCAGAACACACTGCCTCCCCATCTATGCGTATTTCCCCCCAAGCATAGCTAGGGGGTTTTCAAGATGGGCGTGAAAAGCCTCCTTTTTTATGTGAACCAGCATGTGTGGCTGTGCCGAGAGACCAATGGTGCAGTCGACAGAGCGAAAATCACCTCTCTTTGCGAAACCACGCTCAGTTAGGTGCCATGCCAGCACATTTGCGGGATGTTGCTAGGCTGTCTAGCCCGTTAATACGACGCTTGAAGACACCCAGGTTAATGGATTCAGGAAATACACTCGTCGGAAGACAGTTCCACACTCTAGCGGTGCGACAAAGAAACGGTTTAGAGAACCGATGGGTTCTCAAAAGCCCAATGTCAACAACAAAAGGGTGCTGAGTCTCTCGGCGACGAGTCATGCGAGTCCTGTAAGGCTGGAACGACATTCCCGATGACTGTGCTCTCTCCGAATGTCCACCCACTCGTAAAGTGTAACGATGCAACATGTTTCACTTTCAATAAAATAAAATAAAACGTAATTGCCACGGAAAATCAAAGGAACTCTTTCGTTAACTGTAAATTAAGTCAGGCAGGCATGGCATTCGCAACCTCCGCATACGACCGAATGTCCATGGGCGTAGTTAGACACCTTATGGTTGGCTCGGCGCCATATGTCGCGCTTTCAATAAAAAAAGTACACACCGTACCCAGAGAGCAAGAAAAATAAAAATAATGATTGGCCGTACCTATTATTGAATAAACGGTGAATTTTTCACTAATTTAGGATATCACTTTCTCTAATGTATGTCAGCGATATTGACTGGTGTATGTATGAAGTTCATTTTTATTAGGGTTCCGTATCCGGTACGGGACCCTATTACTAAGCCTACGCCGTCTGTCTGTCTGTCTGTGTGTCTGTCCGTCTGTCTGTCCATCTGTCCGAGGGCTGTATCTCTTGAACCGTAATAGGTAGCCCGTTGAAATTTTCACAGAATATGTGTTATTATGGCCGATATAACAACAGATAATAAAAATAAGAAAAAGTAAAAAAATCATGGGGGTTCCCATAGAACACACCAAAAAGTGTATGCGCGCGCGCCATCTACCGAATAGATTATGAAGCATTTTAACTAATCATGACATTTAACTAATATGAAGCATTTCATAACACGCCATCTAGATGGCGTGAGTGGCGCTAGCCATGACATGGCGATACGGAACCCTCGGTGCGCGAGTTCGACTCGCACTTGGCCGGTTTTTTAGTTTGATTTCAACGCTGAGTCTAAGCTAATTTCATTGGGGCCTTAGTTGCCGATTTCAGAGCTTAATTACCCAATAATAATTGAGGTCTGGTCACAATTGGGCATGCCCGGTGGACGAAACAACATAATTACATTACCGACGACAAAATAATGATGACGAACCATACTGGAAATGAATTTGTTTTTTTTTTTTTTTTTTTTATGGAATCTGACACGGTTGGCTACATCACCTACAACATCCGTGATGTCAGCCCATAACACAGGGTGAACTAGGTGCCATGTCAGTGCTTCCCTTCATTTCATGTCGGCTACACTGAACTGGACGTAAAACACGAACTATTTACATAGCCGTTTCGACCGACGTTTCGTTCAGTGCGGTGGTACCAACCCGGCCGGGATAAACCCTACCACCTAGTAAGGTAAGAAGGGAAGGAACCTACAGTTTATCGTGGAATCCGAACCACGGTCAGCCTCCAACGGTCGAGCGGTCACCCATCCAATCACTGACCGCGCTCAGCGTTGCTTAATAACAGTTGACTAACCAACCGCGCCACTGAGCTACCGAGGCTGACGAATTTTCTTATCCCTTAGTCGACTTTTACGACATGCGACGGGGAGAGATGCAGTGGGGCTATTCTTTTTTAGTACCGACCCCACACGGTACAAATGAATTGTGTCAATGAAATATTGTTAAAATTGTTTTTTGTACAATTTCATCTATCGGTAGATAAACTTGTCGAAAATTCCGCCAGTTCAAATTCCATGCGAAGAAGAACGGACAAACAAATTTCACAAGTCACAATATTTTGTTAGTTCCTTATAAAGTATTATAGTAACTTACAAATAATTAACCCATACTACCGCTCACAAGAACATTAATATTTACAAAATAAACATGAACACTAAAGAATCTGATCACTCAGCCAATTTACATTAGGTTGGTATAATACCTGGTGTATAGTGCCATCGTAAATTTTTTGTATGACGACCAATTGTGTGTTATTTACGAAGAAATAATATCAGAATCTGTATCTCGATCTGTATGGTATGTGAATAATATACAGGATGACTCATTCCAGATTTTAAACTTTAACAAATAATTGAAAAATGTCAGTTTTACTTACAGTAATTTTAATAGTATAAAATGAAAGTGTACAAATTGGGATTTTATTTATGAAATATAACATCATCAAGATGCTTTCCTTCTCGCCGTACACACTCTTCAGGGCGGACGCGTGTATTAGTTATCACAAGCTGCAATAAATCACTTGGGATAGAATTGACTTCTTCAGTTATTTTTGTCTTCAAGTCTTCCTTGTTGAAACCATACATCAGGATATCTGCTGATACCCTGTCTCAGTTCCGGCACAAACAAGTTCTTTATCATGACGGTATAGCGCTCACTGGTCACTGTAACAGTACTAACACGATGGTTTTGAAAAAAGTATAGGTCTGCAGAATATGCGTCGCGCTCGTGTGCACGAATGACCGTTGCCGAAATAAGCCTCCACTGCGCACGCGCGGTGCTCTCCCGACCACGACATTACGCCCACTAACAATTCCCCAACGGTCAGTTTTCGAATGCTGTACCTCGCACCCCGCTAGTTCCGCTGCCAGCCAATTTATTCGAAATTCAAATTTAAAAAGTTTGCTGAGTCACCCTGTATATACCTTACATTATATGTTTACAGTCTCTTTTGTAAATTGTTTCTTTACGTCAGAAAAACGGAATCATAGTCAGCCTCGATAGCTCAGTGGTGCAGACAGTCGACAGTCGCTATTGATGGTTAAGCAACGCTGGGCGCGATTATAGAGGCGCGGTAAGTATGTACATGGATGGGTGACCGCTCGACCGTTGGAGGCTGACCGTGGATCGGATATCACGTAAAATTGTAGGTCCCTTCTTTCCTTACTAGGTGGTAGGGTTCAACCCGCCCGGGTTGGTACCACCGCACTGAATGAAACGTCGGTCGAAACGGCTATGTAAATAGTTTGTGTTTTCCGTCCAGTTCAGTGTAGCCGGCACGACCGAAGGGAAGCACTGACATGGCACCTAGTTCACCCGGTGTTATGGGCTGACAACACGGATGTTGTAGGTGATGTAGCCAACCCGTGTCAGTTTCCATAAAAAGCCTAAGGTTGCACTCCGGGAGTGCCAGCAGAAGTGAAAACTTAAACATCAACGTTGTGCATTTTTGAATATTTTGGAATGGTTAGGGAATAATTTCGAATTGTTTTATTTATCAGTATAAAAGTACTATCATTTATGTGGTAAAGTACAATATTCATTTATTGCGCTATCGTAGACAAACATGACAATTTATATTACATAAAAAATTTAACACTACAGAACTATTATAATTATTTTACATCAAAAAGTTTATTTCTCAGAAAAATCAACTTTCATCCATAATTTCAACGAATCTTACGCTTTTTCGATCAGGCTACGGATCTGACGCGAGTTTAACATTTTTTACCCATCTAAAAAAGTGCCAAGCGCCGCTAAAGAAGTTTCGAATCTTACGCTTTTTCGATCAGGCTACGGATCTGACGCGAGATCTGACGCGAGTTTAACATTTTTTACCCATCTAAAAAAAGTGCCAAGCGCCGCTAAAGAAGTTTTCACTTCAAAAAAAGTCGAACTCGCGTGGAGAGGGTTCCGTACCATTCCGTTTTTCGTGAGAACTTTAATACTAAGTATTATTGTTTTTCGGAAAACTGTAATAGATGTCCTATAGTCCCAATTTTTTTGGAAATTTACCACTCAGTAGTTGCGGAGAGGAGAGAGAATGCTCGTTTTTTTTATATTTTCTCTAATATGTAATTTTTAAACTATGCATTTAATTTATCTACCTATACATAATTCATAAGATTCTATAACATTTTACAAGAATTTAACAACAAAAGTACGCTCAAATTGAGTAATTACGTGCACAAATTTAGGAGTATGCTGTTACAATAAACAGAATAATGTAGATACCTACAATAACACTCAATGAAATAATGCGAATATTTTTAACATTAAAATTCACTACACGAACTTCATTGATGTGATGTACGAGGTTCTGACAAAAACTAAACGAAGACAGTCGGAGCGGAAGCGCGGCGGCGGCGGCGGCTGTGGCCGTTCGGCGCGTGCGCGTCGCGGCGGCAGTGTTGCCTTTGCCGATGCATGCATTGCTAACGATAAGTCGATTGCCGTGTTATCCGGCAAATTGCCGTATGAAACGGCAAATTGCCGTGTTAAACGGTAAAAATTGCCGCATTAAACGGCAAATGGCCGTGCTATCAGGGGAATTGAGATTTAAAACACGCTTTCGTTGCTTGATGTTGACATTGAGCTTTTGAGAACTAGTCGTTTTCCGGAGAGTGTTTCCCGAATCCTTTAACCTGTGGGTCTCCAAACGTCGTCGTATCAATAGGGTTGAAAGCCCATCAACACTCCGTAAATCTGCCGGCATGGAGTCACTGTGCGTGGTTTCGCGAGGAGGCGAATTTGGCTGTGTCGGCTGCATCTTTGGTTCCTCGGCACAGCGACCCATGTTGGTTTCATTAAAAAATATCAATTGATAACACTGGAGCAAGTTTTAAACTGAGTTTAGAAATGATGCAATGAATATTTCATACAAATATAAAATGTCGACTACTTAAGGAAGCAGAAAACGATTATTTACGAAATGTGGCCGATTTGCTGGGAAATGAGGAATGAAATGAATGGTGAGTTAAATGTTTATTTTAAGAGTTCTTGTGTGACTTTTATTTTTATGAAACCATGTTTTTTTTTTTTTTTTTTATGGGGAGCACGACAAATGGCGCGCGCCAGACTAACGCAGAGGTGTAGTCCGACGGCGCCCACGGGCATTCGTAACATCGTTGAGTCCAATATACAACATCAGTGATGTCAGGCCATAATATGTACTAGCTGTGCCCGCGGCTCTGCCCGCTCTCATATTTCACTTCACTGCTAACCTCATAAGCCATTTAGCGTGATAGTAAGTAGCCTATAGTTGATGGGAAGAATCAAGCTATCCGTAGATTTTTTTTTTTTATTAAAATCGGTTCAGTATTTCTCGAGTTTTAAGCGGACAGACAGACATACATACAGAAAGCAGACGTTGGATTTTATTAAAGGTACTAGCTGTGCCCGCGGCTCCGCCCGCTCTTATATTTCACTTCACTGCTAACCTCATAAGCCATTTAGCGTGATAGTAAGTAGCCTATAGTTGATGGGAAGAATCAAGCTATCCGTAGATTTTTTTTTTATAAATATTTTTTTTTTTTTTTATTTTTTTATGGAAACTTGACACGGTTGGCTACATCACCTACAACATCCGTGATGTCAGCCCATAACATCGGGTGAACTAGGTGCCATGTCAGTGCTTCCCTTCATTTCGCGCCGGCTACACTGAACTGGACGGAAAACACGAACTATTTACATAGCCGTTTCGACCGACGTTTCGCTCAGTGCGGTGGTACCAACCCGGCCGGGATAAACCCTACCACCTAGCAAGGTAAGAAGGGAAGGGACCTACAGTTTAACGTGGTATCCGAACCACGGTCAGCCTCCAACAGTCGGGCGGTCATCCATCCAATAACTGACCGCACCATTAAGCGCCGAGGCTGACGATCCCTTAGTCGACTTTTACGACATGCGACGGGGAGAGATGCAGTGGGGCTATTCTTTTTAAGTACCGACCCCACACGGTACAAAATTGGTTCAGTGGTTCTCGAGTTATAAGCGGACAGACAGACATACATACACTCAGACACTCAGACGGAAAACAGACGTTGGATTTTATTATAGGTAAGGAATAAGGAATAAGGAAGGATATTGGTGAACTAGGTCACATGTCGGTACTTCCCTTTGGACGCACCGGCTATACTGAACTGGACTAAAACACGAAATTATTTTTATAGCTGCTTCGACCGACCTTCCAATCAGTTGCGGTGGTGTGGTACCAACATGGGCGGGTTAAACCCTATACGACCTAGTAAGGAAAGAAGTTCTACAGTTTTACGTGGAATTCGAACCACTGTCAGCCTCCAACAGTCGAACGGTCACCCATCCAAGTTTTGAACGTGCCCAGGTGTAGATATCATGAACGAATCACGAACGATAGAAGGCCGATTGAACCACTGAGCTACCGAGGCTGACGATGGTAACATCAATCTTTGCCGGATTATGGCAATTTTGCCGGTTTCGGTAATCTCACGCCGAATATCTGCCAACACTGACGCCCGGATGCGCGGGCGCAGCTGGTGGAATATGTTATGCAACCTGTACCTTTTTGTTCAGACAGCATTTCCGAGCACAGGCTCGTGCTTACACATGTCAGCTTTTTTTATGCAATCCGGTATCGGTGGATGAGTATATTATGATCTGATCAGCCAACATGTATGTATGTATATATTCTTTATTGAACACCAATTTCAAAAATTAGGTACACCAGGCGAGTTTAATGCCGCGAGGCATTCTATTCTAACTAACCTTTGGGATGTGGGAGAAGTACATGCAGGCGAACAAGAATAGTTTTTAGCAGTGTGTTAGACTGTAAAGAAATATGTATGTTAAACTACATACGAATACTACTTATATACTTTAAAATAAGCATATATATGTATATAATAAACTTACATAATGTACATCGATCGGTGGTACCGTTGTGCAACACAATCAACTGAATGACAGGAGAGTAAGAGAGAAGGGCAGTAAAGATATGTATGTAATTGCATTTACTTCGGTAAAGAAAGGAGAAGTTTGTTTAAATTAATCTTAAATACATTCATAGATGTAGAGGAACATCACCTCCAGCTCCGAGAAGGTTCAATACAGAAAACTTTCCATCTCTTAGTAGCTGGACTAGAACAGAACATAGCCGAGGGGGATCAGACGATCTTAGATATACAGGGTGTTTCAAGATAGGGTTTTGTAACTTCAGGGTTCGAAAGTGCCTCATATTTAAAGACGAAAAGCTCGGAAACTTTTTCCCAGATTCCGTCATTTCATAATACTTTTTGGTGAAAATCGTTTCATCGAGCCTTGGTGGACGGTTAACGTCCACCTTTATTAAATAAAAATAAAATGACTAACTGAAATGCTTAACTACTAGAATTGTACTGCATGTAGGTAAGTCAGATAGATAAATAGAAATACTTTATTGCTCAAAACATTTATCAGTAACAAACGATAAGTAATTTACATGAGGGGCGAAGGCGGAATTATCCCTTACAGGGATTTCTCCCAGTCAACCTCTTCAAAGTTCCAAACACTTAAATTTGAATGATATCAAAAGAAAAAGGGGAATGGACTAGCGCATTGCACTCCCTAGATTTAGACAGCACTGTTGCCCAATCTCACTGTCCACCAAGTTTTTATTATAATTTTCAATTTTTGTATGAAAAAAAAATCACGGAATTTCGATTTGAGTGATAAGGATTTTTTTCTTCTAATAATGAGTACTTTATATTTCTGAAGTTTCTCAAGCCTATCCTGAAACACTCTTTATTGCTCCAAAACAAGTTAGTAACAAACGATAAGTACATAATTTACATGAGAGGCAAAGGCGGACTTTATCCCTTACAGGGATTTCTCCCAGTCAACCTTTAAATATGTATTAGCAAAAGACTTGAGCGTGCTAAGGTAAAATATAATATAATGATTATAACTATGATGAACTATAATGTACTACATATAAGTACATACTAGTTAGTTGAAAATATAAATTAGATACATAAAAAATTACACTTTATATAATTTTATTCGTACTTTACAAAAAAAAGGTGAGGTGTCGTGGGACACCCGACAGGAGACATTTATTTAAAATCAAATTATTAGTTTATGTTGAGTATTCAATTTGTCATTCCCACTGTAATTATTATGGCCTGGGTAAGTAATTATATTATTATTAAGTAATTAGTATGGCCGCATAGCAACCTCGGTTGTGTTCTCCTCTAGTCCAGTATAGCCAGCAATCCAGGGAAGTCTCCGGTATGGCACCTACCTTCTCGGAGGTGACATTGGCTAGTCAGAGCATGTGCTTTGGCCCCTCTGACTCATAAAAAAAAATTAAATAAATTTAACCTAAAATGATTAATTTAATTTCCATCCGGAGAGCAATATCCCTTTCAACTTTTTTTCTTGTTTTTGTTTTTTTTTTTGAAACTGACACGGTTCGCTACATCATCGCCTACAACATCCGTGATGTCAGCCCATAACACCGGGTGAACTAGGTGCCATATGTCAGTGCTTCCCTTCATTTCATATCGGCTACACTGAACTGGACGGAAAACACGAACTATTTACATAGCCGTTTCGACCGACGTTTCGCTCAGTGCAGTGGTACCAACCCGGCCGGGATAAACCCTACCACCTAGTAAGGTAAGAAGTGAAGGGACCTACAGTTTAACGTGGATCCGAACAACGGTCAGCCTCCAACAGTCGAGCGGTCACCCATCCAAGTACTGACCGCGCTCAGGGTTGCTTAACAACAAACTCAACTTCAAAACACTTCATAGATGGCGCTCGCAGCGCTAAGCGCCAATGAAGAGCGTTGCAACTTCCGTTCTTACTTTGGTGACGTTTCACTTTTTCAGAATTAGTTCCCCATCCCAAACGTGCGTAAAAAGCTTCGCTTAAAAAACAGTAGAATAAAATGTAAAACTCAAACATTATTATTGTCGAGTTACCAAAATTAGCCTGCGGGTTTTTTTTGTTAGGTCGATGCAAGGACTGTCTGCTGGCGCCGTGTTTATTACACGTAATAGGCTTTTGGGGAAAATAAATCAAAACGTTGTCCCAGGCGGTCTCTCCCGACGCGCCACCGCCGCGCCGCCCCCCCCCCCCCCCCCCCCACAACACCCTCCCCCCTCCCCGCCAGACGACCGACGTAGAGTGCGGCTGCCAATTTAAGGGGATCAAATACCTAATAATATATATATATATTTTATGTAAACCAGCATGGGTCTGTGCCGAGAGACCAATGGTGCAGTCGACAGAGCCAAAATAACCTCTCCTCGCGAAACCACGCTCAGTTAAGTGCCATGCCAGCAGATTTGCGGACTGTTGCTAGGCTGTCTAGCCCGTTAATACGACGCTTGAAGACAACCAGGTTAAAGGATTCAGGAAATATACTCGCCGGAAGACAGTTCCACACTCTAGCGATGCGACAAAGAAACGATTTAGAGAACCGATGGGTTCTCAAAAGCCCAATGTCAACAACAAAAGGGTGCTGAGTCTCTCTGCGACGAGTCATGCGGAGATAGGACGGGTGGCAGGGAATAAGGGATGCTAATTCCACAGAGCTGCGTCGATATCCTATTACTTTAAGTGAGCTAAACTTGTATATATATGTATATACCTATATAATTGGTTTCTCGGAAACGGCTCTAACGATATGGATTTTTTTTGTTTTATGTAATCCGGTATGGGTGGCTGAGTCGGAGGGGCCAAAACACATGCTCTAACCAGCCAATATCACCTCCGAGAAGGTAGGTGCCATACCGGAGACTTCCCTGGATTGCTGGCTATACTGGACTAGAGGAGAACACAACCGAGGTTGCTTGCGGCCATCTTACATCCAGTACGGTGGTACCAACCCAGTCGGCTACAATTTGAGCCTACCATCTAGTAAGGGGCAAGGGAAAGGACCTACAGTTTTACACCGGTTTCGAACGGTGAAGCAGCGGGTGTAGGTATGCACGTAAATTTTTACGTCAGAAAAAAGTCATTGGTACACGCCGACCGGATTCGAACCTCGGACCTCCCGCATGAGAAGCCGATGCCCAAACCACTCGGCCACCCGCCGCTTAAATATGCATTTGGATGAAATTTGGTATTTAGATAATGTTATTTTTTTCAAGTCTATCCAGATAGGTGTAGACGCCGAGCGAAGCTCGGTCGCCCAGGTAATTTATGTAAAACACGCTATAGTGACGATTGACATGAGAGAGCCAATCTCGTCGTTAACGAATGAATGAAACATGTTAAAACAGACAAATAAACTGTTGAGCGAGACTTCACTCAGTCAGCGTGTAAGCGTCCACTGCTGGACATAGCCTCTCCAATTTTCCTCCAGGCCTCCCGGCCTTCAGCGGTGCAGAGCCACTGCTTTCCGCCGACGTACTTGATGTCGTCGTCCCAACTGGCGGCTTGTTGTTTATTGTTCATTGATCAGTTATATGACAGTAAGACTGCACTCGAGCATGTCATAATTTTTTCTATCCGGTTCGATTACACCCACGAAGAAGAACCGACAAGAAACTTCGCAGGCTATTTTCAGGGTGGTCTTCCAACACTCCGTTTTCCTGTTCACGGCCGCTAGTGTAGGACACAGTTGCTCCGACGGTCGTCGTCTCTTCTACTGACGTGCCCAGCCTACTGCCACTTGAGCTTAGCCACGCGGTGTCCAATGTCGACTACTTTGGTGCGTCGTCGGCGGGCGATATGAAAACGGCCATATAGCTGTATTAAAAGAAACCGGCCAAGTGCGAGTCCAACTCGCGCACCGAGGGTTCCGTATCGCCATGCCATGGTCAGCGCCACCCACGCCATCTATGGCGTGTTTTATGAAATGCTTCATATTAGTTAAAAATTCATGATTAGTTAAAATGCTTCATACTCATTGTGGTAGTTTGTTTTCGTGTTCGAAACTTTTAAAATAATTAATAACCCCGATATGTAGGTACTTACTCCAAGAGCGGTGTTCACGTAAGGGCCTCTTAAGCTGACTACTTTTCTAGCCGTCTGGCCCCAGGCCGGACGTTTGGCCCCGCGCCAGATCGCAGCGCGGTGCCCCGAGGGCAAGCGTCGGGGTTGCCAGCGCGGAAATATCGCGCGCTTATGTTTTATGCGTCTGCTCACTTTGCTGCCTAGCTGGAAGTCACTGGCTGGGCTAGATAAATCAGGTTTTTGGTGAGTCCAGTCGCTTTATAAATTCTGTCTCGTTTTCATTTTAACTGCCGACACAAAAAGAGGGCTGTTATAAGTTTAACGTGGGTGTATGGGTGTGTCTGGTGGCATCGTAGCTCCCAAACGAATGGACCGATTTGGATGCGGTTTTCTTATTAGAAATCTGGTATAATCGGGATGGTTCTTAGCTATGTTTATAATCAATTAATCAATTAATTAAGTAATTAAAAAAAATATTATCTTAAAAAGTGGACCCATGTGCATGCGGTTTTAAAAAAAAACTTGAAATAAAAGTTAAATTACAAATTTAAAAAACACCCGACCCTTAAAAATTCAAAAATGTAAACACATAAGTCGGCGGTTTTTAAAATTTGTAATTTAAATTTTATTGTATTTCATAATTATTGTTCTATAAACAGACTAACTCCGAATACTATATTATCCATTACCTTTTTTTTTTTTATGGAAACTGACACGTTTGGCTACATCACCTACAACTCCCGTGATGTCAGCCCATAACACCGGGTGATCTTGGTGCCACGTCAGCCTTCCCTTCGGTCGTGCCGGCTACACTGAGCTGGACGGGAAAACACAAACTATTTACATAGCCGTTTCGACCGACCTTTCATTCAGTACGGTGGTACCAACCCGGGCAGGTTAAACCCTACTACCACCTAGTAATATAAGAAGGGAGTCATATCCCTTAGTCGCCTTACTAAACGACAGTGTTTAAACCGTCCGAATGGATACCACCACACTGAACGAAAGGTCGATAGAAACGGAGACATTTTCGTTCAGCTCAGTGTAGCCGGCACAACCAAATGGAAGCACTGACATGGCACCTAGTCCAGCGAGGTGTTATGGGTTGCCATCATAACGGGTGAATAGGTGATAACAGATTTTGTAAATTTGTCTGAAAATCAAAATAGCCAGGTCTCCCATTAAAGTGTATATGTAAACGTCATAAATAGGTACTGTTTCTACTTGAATGCACCCGCTGGGCTCAACAGAAATATGGAATTAGCTCTTATGTAGAATAGAAGAATAGTAGAATATTTATCGGTATATCGCAAATACAATTCACACTAATTTAAGGCAGTTGGACACCACTACTGGTCTAAAACTAAACCACTCAACTCAAACCAAGTGTCACTCTGTGATGTGGGGCCCGATCGACTCAATATACATTTTAATAATGGCTCTAATACTTCTAAATCGAAAGCAATGTATTATTCTGGCACGCTCTACAGGATGTCCCAAAACTCAACGTCAAGCGGGAATCGGAGAGTAGGCCGGTTTATGACTACCCAGGGAAAAATAAAAAAAAAAATCGGAGTCTGTTGTTTTTTATGATATGAGCATTTTTTGAGAAACGTTGAAATTTGACATTTATAGGTACTACGACTACAAATTTGCAAATATATGGTTAAAAAGAATTTATTGGTAGCCTAAATAACTCTGCTATTGATCAGTATCCCAAATAAAACCAGAATGCCTGTAGTTTTACAAAAAAAAAAATTCAGTTAATATTTTTTCTAAAAAAATAAATCACTCAGATGTTTTTTTCTTATTTTTCCCTGGCTAGTCATAAACTGGCCTACTCCCTGGTTCCCGCTTGACGTTGAGTTTTAGGACACTCTGTATACCTAGTTCCGTTTTCCGTTCATGCATGAAATTGGTTCAAACAATGCTGACCACGTAACAATAAAGTTTAACCCACAGAGCATCGAATGCCGACCGCGCGCGCCCCTCCTAGAGGCGCCCTGAGCGCGATTTCCCTACAAAGCCGTTGAAGCCTGTGGGCGTGGCCTATGACTTACATATGTGTGTTGTGCGTGTGCATTTGTTTTGTGCGTGTGCCTAACTTGCTCCTCTTTGTGTGTAGTGTCGATACTAGCACACACACACATACGAAGCGCTAGCAGCACTGCGTGTAGTTTTTGGGTTTCAAATATTATCGCTTAGGGCGTCTCTAGTAGGGGGCGCGCGCGGTAGGTATTTGATGCTCTGTGGTTTAACCCAAAATGAGCAGTGGTGTGGCTTCCGCGTTTGGTGTTCATTAAATTTATTGACCGTGTACTGGATTTTACGCTCAACTCTTGGCGGCGGGTGGTCAACGCGGTCTTGGCTCGGACTTCTGAACTCGAGGTTCGAGATTCGATTCTGGCCGACACGCACCAATGAGTTTTTTTTTCTGATAGATGAATTTTTATATATTAATATTATTTATAAAATTACACAATTAATACAGATATTTCGACTGTGTTGTCGTCATCAGTGAAAAATATAACATATTATGTATGGTGTTGATATTTATGACATATGAGTGGTTGATATGGTTTTTTTTTTTTTTTTATATCTGTATTAATTGTGTAATTTTATAAATAATATTAATATATAAAAATTCATCAAAGAAACATTTTGTAAATAAAAATATTTTTTTCTGATAGAAAAATGTGCGTACATACCTACACACCTGTGTATTAACACATGTATGGCTTTATTTAACTACTCCCTAGCCCCTACTCCTGGTCGCTTTCCGCCCCGCGCGAGCTCCCCTCTTCCGCTCGTCTCTGCGCTCCGCCTCCCCGCTACCTTACTTCACACCTCAGCTGATGGGACGCCATTTCTCTGTATCTTTTCTTCGTAGCGATAGCTCTAGTAAAACATAACACCTCGTTGGCAATAGCCTTATAAAATTACACGCGCCGAATGCAGAGTTAGTTTTATATTTGACTAGCTCAGTTCCTCGGGAGGGGGCGGCGGAGGCGCGGCGCCCGGAGATGGTTTACCTACTACTCCTAGTTTCTCACAGCGCACCAGCCAGACGGGGTTAAGTTAAATAGGAGCTAACTGCGCAGTTAAAGTCGACCAGTAAGCTCGCTACAAATTATTAACTTGCGAGCAAAGTTATAAAATTGATTGAGTTAGCTTCTCTTCGAGCCGTGAGCACGCTGGCCGTCGCTGTATGAAATGAAAGTTTTTAAAGTAGGTATTGCCCACTTTCAGTACTAGAATATAGACGTAACTTTTAACTGAACGATTGAAGTTGTTCATAGAAATGGTCCTTTCAACTCGACCTGACCGCAGTTACAAGTTGGGCGCCAGTTCGTTTATTCAGCAGCGGATGTGAACAAGGAATTTTAATTAACCTTTTGGGTTTCAATCAACGACAAAAAATAATTTTTGTTTAATTCTAAGGCATTTATTAACTGTGACATCGTAACTCTGAAACGGATGGGCCGATTTGGATGAGGTTTTTTTTTTCACTTGAAAGCTGGTTTAATCGGGGATGCTTCTTAGTTATGTTTGATGAAGATCAGGTCAACCGATTTAAACATCATCGACACTTTTCCTAATTGGTTAAGGGATCTCTGCTGTAAAATTTTATTAAATTTTATATAAGTAAGAATAAAAAAAAATAAAACTCCGTCCCCTGACGCCTTTAACTAACTAAGCGGAAATTATTTTTAACCTTTTAAGGGTTGCTGATGTGCGGGTTTTTTTTTAAATTTGTAAATTAGCTTTTTACCTTTTTAACCCATACAAGAAACGTGTTTTTTCAACGTATTTTTTTTTTGTGGTGCGGAAACATTTTTCGTCAGCCTCGATAGCTCAGTGGTGCAGACAGTCGACTGTCGCTATTGATGGTTCTGGGCCGGACAGTACTTGGATGGGTGACCGCTCGATCGTTGGAGGCTGACCGTGGTTCGGATTCCACGTAAAACTGTAGGTCCCTTCCCTTCTTACCTTACTAGGTGGTAGCGTTCAACCCACCCGGATTGGTACCACCGCACTGAATGAAACGTCGATCGAAACGGCTATGTAAATAGTTTGTATTTTCCGTCCATTTCAGTGTAGCCGGCACCACTGAAGGGAACCACGGACATGACACCTAGTTCACCCGGTGTTATGGGCTGACATCACGGATGTTGTAGGTGATGTAGCCAACCGTGTCAGTTTTCATAAAAAAAAAACATCGGTGCGCGAGTCCCACTCGCACTTGGCCGGTTTTTTGCAAAGCGAAGGCGAGGCGACTTCCTCTTGAACTAGCCGATGTCGATAAATTGGCGAGTCCTCCATCGTCGGCGGTTCGTTCATTAGTTGTAATTGGCTAAAAGCTAAAAGGACGTCGATCTTAAAACTAAATTGATTAAACTGTTCCTGATTGATAAACACAGCGCACGACATGGCGGCGGCGGCGACGCGCGACGCTGCGGCGCGACGGACATCGATGTCCATTTTATAGCTCTCACATCGTTCGATGCAACTTGTGCTAGACGTCGTCGGTACAAGTGTGCGTGCATTGACACGCAGTATTGTGATACGTGACACGATCCCTACGACGGTGCTATCGCGTTCTCGTTCTCACTTGCCTACAGATGATAAGAGTGAGCGAGAAAGATGTCATCGCTCGCCCACCGGCGCGATTGCCGTCTTTCCGCTCACTCTTATCATCAGTAAGCAAGTGAGAACGAGAACGCGATACCAACATCACACGATCCTATCCGTGACAGCATGGCTTCTTAACACGCCATAACATGCTCAGGCGACACAAACAACGTTTGTCACTGTCACTATTTATAACAGCAACCGGGCATGCTGCACACACGCACTTTGTGCGTCATCGACTCGATACAGAGTTGCGTGCGTTCAACACGCGCCGCACACGCCGTATGAAGCGGCTGTCCGTGAAATCTGCATTATATGCAGGTCTCGTCTGGAACATATTTTTTCGGGAGTGATGTATGGGATGGGCTAATCTATAAAATGGACATCGATGGTATCTAAGTGTTTCTGTCGTCTTGTTAAATTGTCGCATTATCGAGCTAACGAGGCATTACGAGGCGTGTTGATGCTGTCAAAAAAAAAAAGATAACGGTAAGGCGACCGGAAAGTAAATAATCAATACTAATAATAAATCTGTAAGGTATGGTCACGGAGTAAGTTGCTTTGTTTTATGTATGAGATACTGCGTTTGTAGACTCTATGTACTAAAACGAAATTGATGTTTTTTAGAAATCTTTTCTGTATGTATGTATGCATGTATTTCCCTCCATAACTCTTGAACACGAGCACATTTGACAATACGTGACATAGGATAGGCTAAATAAAATTTAGCTCCAGCGTTTGGCGACGTGAAACAGTAAGCTGAAGGTATGGAACTTTTTCTATGGAGTGATTTATCTGTTACGAAGTAACTATTAAGTAATCTGTGGCGTTGCTGCAGTGCGAAGTGAATGCCGCGCGCCGCGTGATCGCGTCGCGACACACATCCTTTAGTCTACGTCCGGGCAGTGGCAGTTAAGCGGCTACGTTCAAAGTTGCAATCTTGCAATTATTATATTATTCATTATTACAGCTGCTGTGGCGGCGTTTGATAAAGGAAGTAGGTATGTCCGACAAATTCCCCTCACAGACGCCAATCTCAAGTCAGATTATTGCGGAATTTGCCAGCGCACTTATTATACTGTTCACAAACTACGTAACCTAGGAGTATAGGGCCATATATACTTACATACATACATACACAACGCACGCTGTATCTCGACAATCGGGGTAAGTAGAGTAATGGATGTTGTGCTGCAGGTACTCTTGTAAATTACAGCACAACACCGACCACCGCGTTTAGTAATATTAGGACAAGTTAACCCCATGAAAGGTCCAGCATGGTAACAGAATCACCCAGCGCAGGGATATCTTTATTGTCCTTTGCTATTATGCAAAAAAAAAAAAAAATAATGAGCTATGAAACGCTGAACTCGAGGCACTGAATATATTATATACTAGCTTTTGCCCGCGGCTTCGCTCGCGGTAGTCTCGGTTTAATAGCAAAAATCCAAATTAAACGCAAATATGATAATAAGAATAACCGATCGCTTCCCTTATATTCTCTCTCACTCTTTCCCTTCCTCCCTCGCTTCCTTCTCCCCTCCGTACTTCTAAGCCCTCTCCATTCGGCACTACTATTCGACACAAAATTCCGTTCATACTATACTTTCTTTCATACTGCTCAGCCCTATTTCTATTTAGCATCTTGATGGTATATAGCCTATAGTGAGCCTCAAGAACCTACTCTTTACATGGGTGCAAACCGCATCAAAATCCGTTCAGTGGTTTCGGAGTTTACCTCAAACATACACACATACAGACAGACGTGCTCCTTTAACCTGGGTGTCTTCAAACGTCGTATCAACGGGCTAGACAGCCTAGCAACAGTCCGCAAATCTGATGGCATGGCGCATCACTGAGCGCGGTTTCGCGAGGAGAGGTGTTTTTGGCTCTGGTGACTGTACCATTGGTTCCTCGACACAGCCACCCATGTTTGTTTACATAAAAAAAAAGAAGTAGAGATGTTCTAGGTGAGAGTGCGCTTCACCCATTTACGTAATATATGAACAGCGCGCTCCCTCCGGCAGACATTTCGCGTACATTACGGCACAATTAAGTATTCTCATCGTCCTTATCTCACGACAGAAGGGCAATTAATTTGATCCGGAGACATTTTTCGTCTTAATTAATTGCGGAGATAGGAAGCGCATTATTTAATATCGCAGTTAGTACCTACTCAACGAATTAATATGAGCTTCTAGATGGAGTTCTGTTAATATTCCTCTTAGACGCTCCTGATATAAAATTTAAGCATATTTTCTTCCCTGCTGTAATTAGATACGCGTAAGAGGCGCGCCTTGTACACGCCAAACGTCGTCGGGCAAGAAAGAAGAAAATAATTATATCTGTACAGGATGTACCAGGATAGGTTTTCGAAACTTCAGGGTTCGAAAGGGGCCCATATTAGAAGACGAAAAGCTCTGATACTTTTTCCCAGATTCGATCATTTTACAGTGCTTTTTGGTGAAAATCTATTCTTCAAGATTTGGTGGATGGTTAACAACCGCCTTTTAAGTAAAAAATAAATTCTCATGAATAAAAATGGGTGGGTTGTATAACTAGTACAATTGAACTGCGCGTAGGTAAATTGCAAACACTGAAAGTTCAATGACCTCAAAAGAAAAAGAGGACTGAATTAGTTCACTGCACTCTCCAGTCTCACTGTCCATCGAGTTTTTATTACAATTTCCAACCTTTGTATGACAAAAAAAACAACGGAATTTCGATTTGAGAGATAAGGATTTTTTTCTTCTAATAATGAGTACTTTCCATTCCTGAAGTTTCTCAAACCTATCCTGATACACCCTGTATAAAAAAATTAAAACAATACAGAAACAAGAAATTATACAAGTAAACCGGTTAATTACAATAAATACAATTAAAATAAATACAAGTAAATTTCATAACACATTTAATGACAATATGGACCCATCCGAGCATGTGCTATAGGTGCAAAAGGCGACCAATAGCGCTGCTTTTCAGATGGGCCCAGAGCAATAAATAAAACCCTTATAAGAAAACCGGTCAAGTGCGAGTCGAACTCGCGCACCGAGGGCTCCGTATCGCCATGTCATGGTCAGCGCCACTCACTCCATCTATGTATTAGTTAAAATGCTTCATACTCTTTTCGGTAGATGGCGCGCATACACTGTTTAGTTTCTTCCATGGGAGCCCCGTGATTTTTTTACTTTTTCTTATTTTTATTCTTTGTTGTTATATCGGCCATATTAACACATATTTTGTGAAAATTTCAACGGGCTACCTATTACGGTTCAAGAGATACAGCCCTCGGACAGACAGACAGACAGACAGACGTACGACGAATAAGGAACCCTAAAAAGAATTAATTAAATTAATAGACTTATTTAATACTTTCACATAAAATTTAAATTGTTTGATCCGTTGTTTAAAATTACATTTCGAATTACAAGATCTATCAAAAGCATACGTGGAGTCAAATTCTGCGGGATTAGTGGACTGAGATTGATGTCTGCTCTTTCATGAACAAGTAGATATACTATGTTATAGGGGATTAGATGGATTTTTGCCAGAACATATGGCAACCATGGCAACTCACGTGCCACACCTTTAAAAGGCGTCTGGAAACAAAGCGGTATCGATTTAGGCTACATTAATAACAATAAATTAAAATATTAGAGCGCTCTGAGAGATACGCTAATATATGCTTTGGCAATAACACCCTTATTGCACCAAATAATAAGAGCGCAAAGAAAGGTTTGCGTTGTACCAATATTTCTAGGCTGTATATTTGAGATATTTTTTTCAGGTCATACTCGTAGCTAGCAACAACTCCTCTGAACTCTATCATCCGTGTTCAATTGAAAATATTCTCTTAGACAATCCATTTTACAAGTTAAAGTTAATTTTTTTTTCTTATCAATACTAATAATAAATCTGTAAGGGGTGGTCATGGAGTAAGTTACTTTGTTTTATGAGATACTGCGTTTGTAGACTCTATGTATGTATGATACTAAAACTAAATTGACGATTTTTAGAAATCTTTTCTGTATGTATGTATGTTACTCCATAACTCTTAAGCCTATCATCCGAATTTGATGAAACTTAGTGCAGCTCATTTAACTATACGTGACACAGGATAGGCTAAATAAAATGAAGTTCCGGTTACGCTAAGATATGACTCTCCTACAAACCGAATTGTTCCGTACGGCGAAATAAAGGTACGGTGGAGAGCTTATTTATTTTACTCTTTTTAAATACGAATTTCACGCGAGCGAAGCTGCGGGCAAAATCTAGCTGTAAATCAACATTCTGCTTACTGATGATTTAAATTTTAAACTTAACTCAACTCAACTTTTTTTCCGTTTCAACTCAATTTGTACTGTGTGGGGCCGGTACTTTAAAAGAATAGCCCCACTGCATCTCTCCCCGTGTATGTCGTAAAAGGCGACTAAGGGATATGACTCCCTTCTTATATTACTAGGTGGTAGGGTTCAGCCCGCCCGGGTTGGTACCACCGCACTGAATGAAAGGTCGGTCGAAACGGCTATGTAAATAGTTTGTGTTTTCCGTCCAGTTCAGTGTAGCCGGCACGACCGAATGGAATCACTGACGTGGCACCAAGTTCATCCGGTTTTATGGGCTGACATCACGGATGTTGTAGGTGATGAAGCCAACCGTGTCAGCATCAAAAAAAAAAAAAAACTTTCATTAATGACTTGACTGAACCCTATGTTCTTTGTATTTTATATTATCTTTTTTTATTGGTACATCCTCCACTTAATATTTTTTATTCTTTGCTTAGACATAACATTAGGTATGTTATATTCAACGCAATTAAAACTTTTTATGTAGGTTATATTAAAAAAAAATTATATAAGGTTTCTTACCCGCTACTTTCTTATAGATTGAATTACCGAGCGAGACGTGACAAAAAAACCGGCCAAGTGCGAGTCGGACTCGCGCACCGAGGATTCCGCACCACAAAAAAAACATTGAAAAAAAAACACGTTTCTTGTATGGGAACGGCGTAGGCTTAGTAATAGGCTTCCGTACCGGATACGGAAACCTAAAAAGTGACGTGAAGGAAAAATAACCATGCTGAATATGCATATGTCTCAATGAATTTATTGATAATATTGTGTGTTCTTTATGGCGAAATAAATATCTGAATCTGACTCTGTTCTACACGCCTAACATCGGTAAGCGGGGTAGAATACAATAATTAAGAAATACCACCGAAACGATATAAACGAAAATAATTGAGAAAGAGAAAAAAAAAGCACTCTTACATTTCAATCGCCTTCACAAAGACTCTTTGGTCCTTAGGAGTTCGTTCGTAACGATTTAATTCTTAGTAGGCACGCCGAAGATCAAGCAGCGAAAGCCTCGCTTAAAGCGTTTTTTTTTTGTTGCTTAAAGCGTTCTTAATTCTCCTTTATTAGTTTCGTTATAAATTATCTTTGTCGACCTCGCATTCTCGGCGAGCCTTGAACGAAAGAACCAAACGGCCTTCGAAAAGGCATCGCTCCTACGGTTCTTAAGAGCTCTGAGGACAGTCTTTGTATTTTTTTTAATGAACAGCCGGCACGGGTGACTGTGCCCAAAAGTCGAATGGTGATCAGACACAGCCAATAGAACCAGCCCTCGTGAAATCCGACTACAGAGAGGCTCCGTGCCAGCTATAAGACGGCTGTCAGCCTCGGTAGCTCAGTGGTGCGGTCCGGTTGCTTATTTCCATAGTCTAGTATGCGAGTTGCTCTGATTGGTGGAGAGACGAGTCTGGCTCCGCTTCCGGCTCCCCCAGCGAACCTACTGAATCCTATATTCGTTTGGTCGCATTATGTACTTTGGTGGCTCAGTGGTAGAGTGAAGGGTTTTTATTTTGATCTCGGCCATGGGTTCGTTTCCCTTTTGTCAAAATGTGTTTTGTTGTTTTTTAAGCAATGTTAGGGTGTTAAAATTAGGTTATGGTAATTTTTTTTTATAACCACCTAAGAAAACTTTATTTTCGGAATTACTTCCGAAATTTATATTTCCCACCAAAGTTGAGAACGACCAATCAGAGCAACTCGCATACTAAATTTTGTAAATATGCGGTCCGGTCGGTCGACTGTATTAAGCAACCCTGAGCGCGGCCAGTACTTGGATGGGTGACCGCTCGACCGTTAGAGGCTGACCGCGGTTCGGATTCCACGTTAAACTTTAGGTCCCTTCCCTTCTTACCTTACTGGGTGCTAGGGTTTATCCCGGCCGGGTTGATACCACCGAACTGTACGAAACGTCGGTCGAAACGGCTATGTAAATAGTTCGTGTTTTCCGTCCAGTTCAGTGTAGCCGGCACGACCGAAGGGAAGCACTGACACGGCACCTAGCTCAACAAGGTGTTACGGGCTGACACCATGGATGTTGTAGGCGATGCCAACCGTGTCAGTTTACATAAAAAAAAATTATCAAATGTTATATTTATTAAATTACAGTTGTAATCAAATTTACAACTTCTACAACTGAAGAAATTCCTGCTTGATGAAGGGAAAACAATAATTGTTAAATCTACAGAAGCTCCAGCATGTGCTATATTGAATGATAGGGGTGGATGAAGAGTTCATCCTGTTCCAGCTCAATTTTCAGCTAATCTACTTCTAGATAATAAGGTTAAGGAAGGTGGAAGTAATCAACAACTTGTATTATTAAGTCGAGGAAAAGCTATATCAGGAGCTCCTAGAAATTAGAGGTACTAATTAATTTCCAAACCCTTCGATTATAATTACTACATGTTGTTTTCTTTGACGTTTATTTGATAAAACACGAACTAATTACATAGCCGTTTCAATCGACCTTTCATTCAGTGCGGTGGTATCAATCCGGGAGGATTAAACACTAACACCTAGTAAAGCAAGAATAGTAGAAGTAAATAACTTTATTTGTTTGATAAATTAATCAAAATTTTAAATATAATAAATAATATAATATCTTATTATCTTAGATACATACATACATACATATCACACACGCTGAATCCCGATAATCGGGGTAAGCAGAGTAATCGGTGTTGTGCTGCAAGTACTCTGGTCAATTACAGCACAACACCGACCACCACGTTTCGCAAAGTATACGAACAAGATTAAATCGATCAAGCAGCAAGTAAGGCACGAAGACCCACCTGCTGCATGACTCGGTGGAAGTACCGTGCCAAGGTGAGAGGTGGCGAGCCTGTCGCCCTTGAGCACGGCATCTTGTCCTTATCCCTTAGTCGCCTTTTACGACATGCATGGGGAGAGATGCAGTGGGGCTATTCTTTTTAAGTACCGGCCCCACACATCTTAGATACACTGTGGATTATAACATTAAAAAAAAAATTATAGAAAGTCCGTCATGTGGCGCCTAGCCACCAATAAGGTGTCTAACGAAGCTTTTGGACATTCGGTCGTACGCGGGTGTTGCGAATGCCGGCCTGACAGGTGCCTATTCACGCCTCTCTTGAAGGACCCGAGGCTATACTTTGGGGGGAATACATCACTGTTTTACAAAATTTAAAGAACGACGCCAAAAGTTACGAGCGACATCAACAATTTGCAATTTGTGAACACCCGTTTTGCGCATTAGGTACTTAGTACAGATAGCGACATCGATTATTATCTGTGTAATACAAGCATTTCGACAGGCAGGTAGCAAT
Source organism: Nematopogon swammerdamellus (assembly GCA_946902875.1). NCBI lineage: Eukaryota > Metazoa > Arthropoda > Insecta > Lepidoptera > Adelidae > Nematopogon > Nematopogon swammerdamellus. The sequence continues at coordinate 21,581,781 of OX336345.1, forward strand.
CGACAGTGCTGTTATAATTTGACACCGCTCGCGCCGCGCCGGGAGCGATCCCGAATAAACAAACCCTCGCACGGCTTAACACGACTCCACGTTTAGTTGCGATAAAAAACCAATTAAATATTTAAACGGCCGACATGAAACACATTAATTTCTCCGGTGGCGCGGCGGAGCGGGGCGGCAGCGACGCTGGGGCCAATCCGATCGGAGTGGTGAATCAAACGGACTTTTTATTTTATTTTCCGACGATCTCTATCAAATGGTCCGTGAAACGATTATTTAAATTGCCACGTCGCCGTTGCGCTGCCCGACTCCTTCCGGCTCCGCGCCACGGGTCCGCCGGACAGAGCCGTAGCGAGGCCTTGTCGAGGCGGGGGGCAAAAATCTTCTTAGCCACCGCTCGTTCTTATCCAAATAAATATTACGTAAGTTGATACAAATTACGCATAAATCCTAGGAAATCTCCTTATTGATAAGTCTGGTGACCGACGTGCCAAGTCTTTCTTCTTACAGCGAATAGGGCTAGCCATTCAAAGGGGAAGCGCTGCCACCGTATTGGGCACTGTGGCGAAGTCTGCTGAGTTGGACGAAATATTTTACTTACGTAAGACGTAGGTACATGTAACTATTTCGTTATTAATTATTTATTAGGTTTATTTTATTTAATTAGTTTTACCCATTGTGTAGGTAACTTGTATTACTATCCAATTGCGCATCAATGTTTCACAAAGGCTCTTTAGACCTGATACACTTAATTAATAAGTCTTCGTAGTCAGAACTCTCAGTAAATTGATAATCTTACTCTCTAGCTGTGTTTTAGATACACTGTTATTTTTATTTATTTTTTATTTTTATTTATTTGGTTAGCAAGTATTTTTTTTTTATTTATAGCGCTACCTGTAGCGCCTAGCCACCCACGAGGTGTCTAACGACGCCCATGAACTTTCGGTCGTATGTGGCTATAGTCACTAAAAATACTTGTAATAATATGTATTTTGTTTTATTTTATTTTATTTTATTAAACAGGGATTAATACAGAGACAGGAAAAAGTTAACATAAAAAATAGTACACAATGTGATTTAATACCTGCCTCCGCTACACAATCCTCCAAAATACAATTTGTGAATAAAATGACCAATCGACTAATACAATAACAAAAAAAAAAAAGAAACAAAGGGATACAATTTTAAATTTTGATAAACAACAAACATGTACAATACTGCAATACTATAATATGAAAAACTTGGCCGGTTTTTAAACTGTGCCTAGCGCGGCTATTCAAAAGGGCACCTTGACGTGTACATTACTTGAAAATGTTGCCTGCCCATCACACCATAGTTGGGGATGTCTGGGGATTTAGTCCATACCACGCGACGCCACTGTCAATAGTCCCGAACTCCGAACTCCGAACGCAGCTTCAGCGATTTTTCCTGGGAGGCAAATCGTCTCGGACAATTCGGTTATTATGACTGCAATTGGCCAATTGTAAAGCTATTACGATAGACATTCTCCAGGGATTGTACTACAAATAACCATATAGCGGTAACTAAAATGCGACGCGATAGCTAAGTCACAGAATAATAAATGTAGTTACGAGTATAATACTAGGTAATTTTTTTTTAAGTTTTCGTTTTGTAGCTGAATTAAATACATGCAAATTATAATTGATTGCGGTTGTGTGAACACGGTTTGCACTTAATTGACGCATTTTTAGGTTTCCGTATCCCGTATGGAAGCTTATTACTATGCCTACGCCGTCTAACTGTCTGTCTATCTGTCCTACTGCTGTATCTTTGGAACCTTAATAGAGGAATAGGAGAAGGAGGAAGGAATAGGAGAAAGAATATTGTAAATTACTTTAATTATAATACTTATATATAAGGTACTAACAAAACATTGTGACTTGCGAAGTTTGTTTGTCAGTTCTTCTTCGCATTGAATTTAGAACTGGCGGAATTTTCGACGTGTCCAAGCGTAGGTTACCTACCTATGGATGAAATTATACAATAAACAATAAAAGAGGTAGCCGGTTGAAATTTTCACAGAATATGTGTTACTATGGCGGATATAACGACAAATTATACAAAATTGAAAAAGTAAAAAATTAAGGGGGTGCCCATACAAGAAACGGGTTTTTTTTTTCAATGTTTTTTTTTTTGTGCTGCGGAAACCTCGGTGCGCGGGTTCGACTCGCACTTGGCCGGTTTTTCCTACAATGCAGAGCAGGTTAATTTGCCCCTTCGATCATACGATTTGCCCAGGCAAGTTGAAATTAAACATTCGTTTTCGCATCACGAATTTTGTGTAATTAAAATAGGGCTACAAAATTATATCTTTATCTCTATCTTCTCTATCTCTACTTCTTATAAAAGGGAACGTCTGTCTGTATGTATGTATGTTTGAGGTAAACTCCGGAACATATTTTGATGAGGTTAGCACTAATGTAAGAAGTAGTTGTTAAGGTTAACACTATAGGCTATACACCATGACGCTAAATTGCAATAGGGCTGAACAGTATGAAAGAAAGAGTACAGTAAACATACATACATACATAACACACGCTGTATCCCGACAATCAGGGTAAGCAGAGTAATCGGTGTTGTGCTATAAGGACTCTGGTAAATTACAGCACAACACCGACCACCACGTTTAGCACAGTGTACGGACAAGACAACTATCAAGCAGCAAGTAAGACACGAAGAACCCACCTGCTGCATGACTAGGAAGGACTGCGCCAAGGTGAGAAGTGGCTAGGGAAGAGTATAGTATGAACGGAATTTAGTGTCGGATGGTAATACCGGATGGAGTGTTGAGAAGGACGGCGGGGAGGGGGAGGGGGGGGGGGGGGGGGGGAAGAAGAGAGAAAGAGAGATAATATAAGAGAAACGATCGGTTAATATCATATTTGCGTTTAAATCGTATTTTATATGAAAAAATTACAAGTACAAACTGGGGTTTTTTCAAAAGGGTCGTGAAAAGGCTCCTGTCAGGTCGGCATGGCATTCGCAATCCCCGTGCATCACAGAATGTCCGTGGGCATCGTTAGACACCTACTTGTAGGTGAAACGATGCCACATGTCGCGCTATCCATAAAAAACCTAGCCTACCGCGAGCAAAGCCGCGGGCAAAATCTAGTGGCACATATTATTGCTTTGTTCATGGGCAACTCTTTGTGAGGTCCTGTTGCAGAGAGTGTGCTCAATGGCTCGAACGTTTGTTAACAACATGTTACTAGTGAGTTCTTTGAGCGCTCAACAAAAGAGAAAATCCACAGCGTAATGCACTATTGCGCACATAGAGAAACCGGCTGAAATAATACGACGAAACGCACTTCATGAACGAATTTAAACCCTATGCTGGTGGCATAGAGTGAATAGTCGCACGGCTGAGTAGCGATTTAGTTTCCAATTTAGATAAAAGGTATCGCCCGGTGGATCAGCATTGCTACTCTATCCCAACTAAGGGCGGTCACACACGGCGCAAAACGACGAAAGTGGGAAAAGGAGAATTTACAGCGCCAACTGAATCGCATCTCACTGAAATAGATTCATATAAAATAGCGCTTTTTCTATTTCTTTGTTTGCTTGCACGGCATAATTTAAAGTTTTGCAATTCTCTCGCTCTACAAAAACGTTTGGCCGCAACCCTAACTCTACACGATCGTATGAATGCTCCCTGCACTCGAGGTTTACCGTGCACCCACGTTACGTCCGAATGCGATAGTTTCACGGTTCACAAGTCTTACAGTCACTGTGTCAGACGATACGGCTACAGAACCCTAAGGTAGAAACATTGAAGCTTGCCACGAGGTGTGTTTATATGAGTACTCACTAACTTTTAGATAGATGGATAGAAGTGTTTTTAAGTTTACTCTGTTATTCATTTTTAAGTTTCCGGATTAACAGTACTAGGTTTAGACTTACATAAGTCGACATTTCGCCCGCTACGTCACGGGCTTCTTCAGGGACTGCGGGAGTTGCTGGAGCCGACGTCTGGTGTCCGTTGTACCAGCCGTCAAACTGCTCTTTTTCGAAGATTATAGCTGTGGGTAGGTTGCAAAATGTTCGGCAGCGGTGTTAGATCGCGATCCTTACATCGTACGAAGTCCCGGCTGCACACAACACTCACTTTGTCTTCAGACGCTAGCTTGGCGGAAGATCTTGCAGATGTGTGCTGTGACAGCAAAGGCAGCCAAGAATGTGATAAATTCATGCTGTCGTCCCTGTTGAAATTTCTGTGCCTGGTGATTTCGATGGCTTCCCTGACTAGGCGTGGAGTGTAGTGTCGTTCTACCGCTAGTACCGACGCTTCATCAAACCGGATCCAGTGGTTACTATCACCAAGCAATAGATGTTCCGCAATGGCCGATTACTGCAGGTCACCATTCTTGACTGCTCTTATGTGTTCGCACATTCGCTCATGGACGCTCCTCTTCGTTTGGCCGATGTAGCTCTTCCCACAGCTACATGGAACTTTGTAGACGCCTGGGGCTTGCAATGGTATCTTATCTTTAACGGATCTAAGCATTTGAGACACTTTAGGCAGAGGCTTATAGAATGTCCTGATTTCCATTTTTCGAAGTAATTTACCAATCTGGTCTGTAACACCTTTTACGTATTGTAAATAGGCGGGCTGTCTACTAACCTCTATTCGTCTTTGCCTTTTTCCTTGGATTTTAATATTGCAAGCCCTCGTGTTAAATCCATTTTGCTGCAATGCACTTTTTACCTGCTTCAGCTCCATTTGAAGGTGCTCTTCATCACATACATTGTGTGCACGGTTTACCAGGGAGGTTACAACCGATTTAAGCTGGGCTGGGTGATGGTGCGAGTTGGCGTTCAGGTACCGGTTGGTGTGTGTCGGTTTCCTATACACCGTGTGCGACAGGGAACCGTCGGCTCTTCTCTGTACCTAGACGTCCAGGAACGCTTTTCGGTTGTCATCCTCAATTTCTCTCGTGAACGATATGTTTGCATGGCAGCGTTCAGTTCTTCGAGGAACCGTTGCAGGTGTAGTGTGCCATTCTGCAATATTGCAAAGGTATCATCAACATATCTGAACCAAGTCGTCGGTGGGTTGTCGCTCGTTCTCAGCACTCTTTCCTCGAGATCTTCCATAAAGAGGTTGGCAACGACTGGTGCGACTGGTAAACCCATAGCGACCCCGTCCAGTTGGATGTAAAAGTCACCATTCCACAGGAAATAGTTTTGACGCAGACAGTGCTCTATAAATTTCACGTAGCCGGTAGTTAGATCGTTATCGCTCAGTTTTAGTAACAGTAGTAGGTTAAACCTACTAATCCGGAAACTTAAAAATGAATATAGATAGATAGAAATACTTTATTGCATAAGTAATTTACATGAGGGGCAAAGGCGGACTTATTCCTTACAGAAATTTCTCCCAGTCAACCTTTGGATGTCTGAGAGTCGTATGTTGTGAGATATAAGTAGGTAGTAGCAAAAGACTTGAGTGTGGGAATATAAAGTAAACATAATATACCTAAGGAAAATAACTATGATAAACTATAATAAGTAATATTACATATAAATACGTACTAGTTCGTAAAAGTATAAATTACAAATTTTAAATGAAATTAAATACATATGAATTACAGTTTATATAATTTAAAATACCTAAATATATACATACATACTTGTCCATTCAGGATTAAAGAATTTTTTAGCTACTGACTTCAACTTTTTCCAGTGACTCCGCTAGCTTCATTAAAGGTTATGTCGCGGTAGGATTTTTTATAGAACGCGATAAATGCTACATTTATTTCATACTTTCGTACCGTGTTGGGCCTGTGCTTAAAAATAATAGCCCCACTGCATCTCTCCACGTGCATGTCGTAAAAGGCAACCAAGGGATAAGGACGAGATGCCGTGCTAAAGGGCGACAGGTTAGCCTCACTCTCTCACTAGGAAAGGTCCTTTCACCGAGTCATGCAGCAGGTGGGTCTTCGTGCGTTACTTTCTGCTTGATAGTTATCTTGTCCTAATACATACTTTGCTAAATGTGGTTGCCGGTGTTGTGCTGTAATTTACAAGAGTACTAGCAGGACAACACCGACTACTCTGCTTACCGCGATAGTCAGGATACAGCATGTGCTATGTATGATATAGTGAGTGCAAGTGTGTCAAGTTCCTGTAGGTATAATATACGACCACCGACGACGACCGACGACTGTAGTAGGTATAATTTTAGACCAAAGAGGTGATAGCCGCAGTAAATGAGTATTTTGACGACCTTCCGGAATCATTTTTTTTTTCGAAGGTATAAACAGGTTGCAGGTCAGGTGGAAAAAGTGCATTGACCTTGATGGAGAGTCGAAAAATGAAAACAGATTTGAACCCACTTTTCCTTCAATTTCATGGTCGGGCTTAGAAGTTTTGGATCCACCCTCGTAGATATACATTTTAAAAGTCTACCAACGGATCCGCGAAGTCAACGGAGAATGTACACACACCCAGTTTCGATGCAACGGGCTGCTTCAACCCCTCTGCATTATGTATGGTGTGCTTCTATTTACATTCGACCGTTGAGAGCTGAATGCATAAGTAGGAAAAACATCGCAGTATTAAACGAATAGCACGACATACGCTGAGTGAATACGGATGAATGCGTTTCAGTAATCCCGGGAGTTCAACCTTGTCAGCCTCGGTAGCTCAGTGGTGCGGTCGGTCGACGGTCAGTACATGGACGGGTGACCGCTCGACCGTTTTGGAGGCTGACCGCGATTCGGATTCCACGTAAAACTGTCGGTCTCTTCTTACCGTACTAGGTGATAGGGTTTATTCCGCCCGTACTGATACCACAGCACTGAATGAAACGTCGTCGGTCGAAACGGCTATGTAAATAGATCGTGTTTTCCGTCAAGTTCAGTGTAGCCGACATGAAATGAAGGGAACGAGTTGGACTCGCGCACCGAGGTTTTCGCACCACAAAAAGAAAACATAAACAAAAACACTTTTTTATGTAATCCGGTATGTGTGGCTGAATCGGAGGGGCCAAAGCTCATGCTCCGACTAGCCAATATCACCTCCGAGAAGGTAGGTGCCATACCGGAGACTTCCCTTTAGATTGCTGGCTATACTGAACTAGAGGAGAACACAACCGAGGCTATACTGCTATGCGGCCATATCTTACATTCATTCTTGTATGGGGACCCTTAATTTTTTTTTTCCTTTTTGTTGTTTGTATTAATTGTTAGAATATCTGCCATTATGACACATATTTTGTGTACCGTGTGGGGCCGGTACTTTAAAAGAATAGCCCCACTGCATCTCCCCCCATGCATGTCGTAAAAGGCGACTAAGGGATAAGGACAAGATGCCGTGCTAAAGGGCGACAGGCTCGCCACCTCTCACCTTGGCACGGTACTTCCACCGACTCATGCAGCAGGTGGGTCTTCGTGCCTTACTTGCTGCTTGATCGATTGAATCTTGTTCGAATACTTTGCGAAACGTGGTGGTCGGTGTGGTGCTGTAATTTAACAGAGTTCTTGCAGCACAACACCGATTACTCTGCTTACCCCGATTGTCGGGATTCAGCGTGTGTGATGTATGTATGTATGTATTTTGTGATAAATTTTAACTGTCTACCTATCACGGTTCAAAATATACAGCCATTAAAAAGTGAGAGTAGTAAATCAGCACTTGGTCGCTTTTTTATTTTAAACACAAATGGATAGACCTCGGCATAGACAGAAGGAGAGTGGAAAGGCCGAAATTTACACGAGCGAGCGGCGTTTTAATATTGCGTGTTGAACAAACAAAGTGAGAACATTAAATAACCCCAAATGTCAGCCTAAAAGTATGTATACACGCTCGGGTAACAAACGTGACATACGAAAGTGTACACAGAATTAAATGACAAAAGCGTCAGCGATTCCGCCCGCAACCGTAACACATTCGCACGTTTAAAAAGAGAATGCAAACTTTTTAAACGCTACATTTTGGAAGCGTTGCCGTAGCGGCCTTCTCATTAGTGTTACATTGAAGTGCCGGCAGCGGGTAAATCACGCCATTTTTAATCTCTTTAAATTTTCGCTTCACAAAAGCAGAGTGTAAAAAGTACACCTCTTTCATTCCGGAATCGTTCCGAATGTATCCCGCTCGGCCTCGAGGCCTTCTCTACAATTTATGTACCTAAAACTTCTCGGCGACGAGTTGGCGCTCTTTTTTTTTTGTTTTGAGAGTTCTTTTGGCGCGCATTCAATTGAATGAACTTTGGTCGTTCGCGCCCCTTTTCTTCTTCTTTTTTTTGCGTGTCACCGGAGTACGCCGGAGGAGGGTGAGTGAATAAAAATATTATGACACTTGCTTAACATGGTTTTACGATGTACTCTTTTGTGGTGGTCGTTAAAATTACTTCATTTAAATGAAAATTTTGTCAAAAAGTATTCAAGATCGTTCCCTGCTCTCATTTTGTCTTTCAATATTTAGGGTTCCGTATCCGTCGTACGGAACCCTATAACTAAGCCTACGCCGTCTGTCTGTCCGTCTGTCCGAGGGCTGTATCTCTTGAACCGTAATAGGTAGGCTGTTGAAATTTTCATAGAATATGTGTTTTTATGGCCGATATAACAAAACATAATAAAAATAAGAAAAAAGTAAAAAATTCACGGGGTTCCCCATACAACAAACTAAAAAGTGCATGCGCGCCATCTACCGAAAAGAGTATGAAGTATTTTAACGAATACATAGATGGCGTGAGTGGCGCTGACCATGACATGGCGATACGGAACCCTCGGTGCGCGAGTTCGACTCGCACTTGGCGCACTCCTCTTGAAATAAAAGTTGCATTACAAATTAAAAAAAAAACCCGACCCTTAAAAGTCTAAAATAATTTTCGTTTACTTAAAGAAGTCGGAGGGACCGCTAAGTAAATAAAACATAAAAACTCAGACCTGCTCGGGAATTTACTTAGCGGTCCCCCGACTCCCTTAAGAAGGTAAACTTATTTTAGACTTTTAAGGGTCGGGTTTTTTTTTATTTGTAATTGTAACTTTTATTTCAAGTTAAAAAAAAACCGCTTGCAAATCGGTCTATCCGTTTGGGATCTACGATGCAACAGCAGACACACCCATTCACACATACACACACACGTTAAACTTATATATAACACCCCTCTTTTTTCGGTGGTTAAAATGTTTTATTTGTAATTTCTAAAACAAACAATTCACAGTATATTTCTCGCTTACATAGATTTTTATAGTGTATTACATGTTTTAGATAGACAGATAGTTGATCATTCCCACCTAAACTGCCCACTGATGGCTGTATACAGGTGGTTGAACGAGAACATCTAACCACACATCTACCCGCAAACTCTTGCTCTTCGCTAATGGCCATTGTTTATTGTTGTGTGTTCTCCGTCTCGTGTTTTCCGTCCAGTTCCGTGTAGCCGGCACGACCGAATGGAAGCACTGACATGGCACCTAGTTCACCAAGGTGTTATGGGCTGACATCGAGAATGTAGTAGGTGATGTAGCCAACCGTATCAGTTTTAAATAAAAAATAAAATAAAAATTTCTGCTGCCCTGGTACTTCAGAACCGGAGAGATAGCCGACGCTTGGGCCGATTGTGCCTCTCTATCGCTTGTTACGCGCTCTCGCTTGCACACACAGGCTCAGATGGAACGTGACACTTTTTCGTGCGTGCAGCCGGTGTTCATCAATTTATAAGACGTGACGTTATCACGTCAAAAATTGTGTGTCTCTAATATAAATATGTGAGGACAACGCAACGCTCTGATGACATGAATGAACGCGCACTTAAATAAAAGAGAATAAGCAAAATGTTGTCTCTTAATAAAATAAAATAAAGTGAGCGTCGCGTCGTCGCGTCAGATCTCGCTGTCACCTAAATCAACATTTTGCTGCTTATAATATCGTAATAAATCTCTAAGAGTCGACGCTTACTTCCACTTATTTCAATACAGACTCTCGCTCGGCGGGAGCGGAAAGGCTGAACCGCGCAACATAAACAAGTGCGAGTCGAACTCGCGCACCGAGGGTTCCGTATCGCCATGTCATGGTTAGCGTCACTCACGCCATCTATGGTGTATTATGAAATGCTTCATATTAGTTAAAATTCATGATTAGTTAAAATGCTTCATAGTATTTTCGGTAGATGGCGTGGCGCTTATAAACTTTTTCTTATTTTTATTATTATTTTTTGTTGTTATATCATGTTTATTGTTATATATACACATACCTATTCTGTGAAAATTTCAACTAAGTATTATGTTTTAAGAGATACCTCATCGAGAACCTCAGACAGAAAGTAAGACGAATGGACGGACCGACAGACAGACAGACAGACCGCGTAGGCTTAGTAATAGGGTCGCGTACCGGATACGGAACCCTAAAAACGAGTGGAAATAGTAAGTGGGCGGTACTCGCGTACCACAAGTGAGCGTTGTTCCGCGCACTCGCTAGCAGAGGATAACATAACTGTTTAAAATCAAGTTATTAATAATTAAATATATGTATTGAGAAATAAGTAGGAAGGTAGGTACATCGGTAATGAACTTTAAAAATTAATATCTAACTATGTACATATCTACTAATAACTAACTAATAACTAAGTTATGTACGCTGGCAGTACGGCAATCCGCCGACGCACCAAAGTAGTCGATATTGGACACCGGGTGGTTAAGCTCAAGTGGCAGTGGGCTGGGCACGTTAGCCGAAGAGACGATGGCCGTTGGAGTAACCGTGTCCTACACTTGCGGCCGTGGACAGGAAAACGGAGTGTGGGAAGACCACCCGCCAGGTGGGACGACGACATCAAGTACGCCGGCGGAAATCAGTGGTTCCGTATCGCTGAAGGCCGGAAGGACTGGAGGAAAATTGGAGAGGCGTCTGTCCAACAGTGGACGCTTACACGCTGACTGACTGACTGACTGACTGTACGCTGGCAGCTGTCACGCTAAATAATATGAAAAGAAAAAATAAATAAAAAAAAATTTCATATAGTGCTATAATATATTGCAAAAATAATAGCCGCATAAAGATTTCGTCTAAAGGTGATAATCTCACCTACGCATAAATGTGAAAAATAAAATAAAAAATTTATAAAACGCGAATACTTTAAAAGAAACAAGGAAAGATCAGTAGAAAATGCTGTAGTATGTGTATATTCGAATCCAACTAAACACGTCAGCGTCTCACGGATAAAATAATTGAGATCAAAATGGATTCCAAGTTTTATAGATGTTCCCAGTTATATACGGGAATGTACAACGTTTACAAATTGCTTTAAAAGAAAATGCGTTATGTTCCTACTAAATATGTAATTTAGCAAGTGTGAATTAATAAATATTCCCTTCTACTTACACTTCTACTGATTTGTATGTTCTGTGGGCTGAGCCGCTTCCCGCAGCTACCGACTTGGCGAGACTTCCGCCGTTTCTGTTCAATGCTAGTTAAGTAGGTGCGATAATTACAATTTGATTTTAGTTCGTTTCGAGACTTATTTATGCAGATCTTTGACACACCCCTGCCGCCTCTTCCACTCTCATAATGCTCTTTATACAACATGCTCGGAATATATGTTGTTGAAACGCAATTTCTAAGAACACATCGTTTTTCGAAATCTTTCCTGTGTCGAACGGCGAAAATATGGAACGGTCTTCCGGTGAGTGTGTTCCCCACCACCTATAACATGGGAATCTTCAAAAGGCGTATCAATAAATTAGGCGACAACCTTTTTGTCCGCCTCATAGCCGGCATGGCGCCTCTCTGAGTGTGGTTTCGCGAGGAATGGTGTTATTGGCTGTGTCTGATCTTCCGTTGAAGTATTGGGCAAAGACACCCGCGGCGGCTGTCTATAAAAAAAAATTAAAAAAATGCTCGTCGGTTACGCACTTTACGCTTTTTGAGCACGTGCCCGATCTGATCCAACGACATTCTACTTTTTAATTCGTTGATCTGATCTAGGTACGGGTCTTTCGTTATTCTCCGTTCACGATTAAGCAATAAGCACTTTAATTTTAATTAGAAAGCAGCGACTGACCGCGACATGGACCCCCCTTCTTTTAAAGCAACTATTATCGCGGCAATAATAGTGCTCACACAACTGTATTGTCCATGTATACTTGCCTATCAACGGTAATTCCGATGACGCCTCTATACAGTTCGCGAGGCTGCCGCGCCGCCAAAGCCTCATAATAAAGCATGTCCATGTCTGCGAGCGTATAACAAATCATTCTCGTGCGAATACAATGATCGCCTGTCGCCGCGCCGCGCCGGAGCACCGCCGCCGTCGCGTCGCGTCGCTCCGCAGCGGTACGTGGCGCTTCAAGCGCTGAGCGGCGCGCGAAATAGTTGAATAAACTTGTCAGGGTTCCGGCGCCAGCCACCTTCCGGTGGAAGGTGTGAACTTCCGCCGGAAGTGGACACCGTCAGCGCCTTCTGTCTCTCCGCCGAGATCCGGAACGCACCGGAACCCTAGTCTACGGAAACTACCCGCACTGGCCACAGCTATAATCTTCGTCAACGAAGGACGGAGATCTGACATTTCTCTACCAACCGTCGCACTAGGCAGAGCGCTCATGATGATGGACCATACGCTTGGTCCGAAACGTCGAGCCACATAGCTCGGGAAGAACCGTGAGTAAAGCTGTTTTGTTTTAAAAATAATGCCAGCCACTTGTACAATCAGTTAAATGTCTGTTCATATGCGCCGCCGCCCGTCTTTTAGCAGGTTCATTGGATTAGCTCTTAATTTTTTTATTTAAACCAACAGACCTCTGTCTGACAGACAAGAAAGAGTAAAAAGACCTCTCCTCACGCGAAACCACGCTCAGTGAGGCGGCATGCCAGCAGATTTGCGGACTGTTGCTAGGCTGTCTAGCCCGTTGATACGACGTTTGAAGACACCCAAGTTAAAGGATTCGTGGGATTAGCGAAGGCGAACAGGAGGAGGGATGAGGGAAACGAGTTCGTCAGAGTTTCGGCTATAGTAGTACCGACAAAACAGGATCAATGATTCAACGATGCATCTGTCCTTTAGTGGTTGATGGTCTTTTATTGAAATATCTAAATCATTTAATACTCTTTTCTAGGAAAGGTCTGCCTATGCAGCTCGGAACCCTGAAGGTATCCACCGTCACGGATGTCCAAGGCTCTGAACATAGAGTCAATATTGGTGGTGGTGAGGGGCGCGCGCACTTCTTTTTTTGTTTTTTGTTTTTATTGAAACTGACACGGTTGGCTACATCACCTACAACATCCGTGATGTCAGCCCATAACACCGGGAGAACTTAGTGCCACGTCAGTGCTTCCCTTCGGTCGCGCCGGCTACACTGAACTGGACGGAAAACACAAACTATTTACATAGCCGTTTCGGCCGACCTTTCATTCAGTACGGTGGTACCAAACCGGGCGGGTTAAACCCTACCACCTAGTAATATAAGAAGGGAGTCTTAATCCCATAGTCGCCTTTTACGACATACACGGGAAGAGATGCAGTGGGACTTCGCGGCCATCTTGGCTGCCTTTTAGAACGATGGTGATGCTTAGAATGTTCGTGATGATAATTATGGCGTTTGCGCCAATATCTTTATAATTTACAATCATCGTCTTCCTTCACCATTCCATAGAAGAACGAGAAAAGCAGTAATAAAAAGCGGACATACCCTTGAGTGGTTGCCGTCGACATAGAACTCGGCCTCCGCCCTGCCAGCGCCCTGCTGTATGGGTGGCGCCCCGAACACATCCATAGTGCCGGGCGCTGAACCCAGGGTCTCGGAGCGCCCGCTCTCGGCGAACTCTCGCACTGCAGTCGAGACGCGGTGCCCTAACCGGAACAGCACGTAGCTAGCGTCGTGTGATACACCTGAAACAAAATACTTTCGTTTTGTATTTGTCATCATTACCACCGCCATTGGAAACACTGAATTGAGGTTATTTATATTTTGGCAATGAAAAATATTCGTTTATTTCTCAAGTCAGGTCAAGCGGGAACCAGGGAGTAGGCCAGTTTATGAGTACCCAGGGAAAATAAGGAAAAAAATCGGAGTCATATGTTTTTTATATGAGCATTTTTTGAGAAACGTTGAAAATTTACATTTTTAGGTACTACGACTACAAATTTGCTAATATATTTGTTAAAAAAAATTTATTGGTAGCCTAGATAACTCTGCTATTGATCAGTATCCCAAACAAAACCAGAATGCCTTCAGTTTTACCAAAGAAAATATTCAGTTCAATTTTTTTCTAAAAAAGAAATGACTGCTTTTTTTTCCTATTTTTCCCTAGGTAGTCATAAACTGGCCTGCTCCCTGGTTCCCGCTTGACGTTGAGTTTTGGGACACGGTGTATATCAATCAAATAATTGTTTACTTAATGCTTTCATTTCCATATTTATTTCGTTTATTTAGCCTACATTAAATTTTGCATTGAAACAGTGTGTCCCCTAGAATACTCCCTTGAGATACACCGTACCGTAATTGGTCTGGAATGTTTAACTTAGTCTCCAATTTACTGTTAACCTTTGCGGTGGAAGTCAGACGGTTCTACATTAAATCGTAAGCAAAACCTCTAATACAGATTGCGTCCAATTATGCCAGCAGTAAAGTTGTAGATACAGTGTCAAATGCTTTTGGTAAGTTCAGGAATACTCCGACAAGTAGTTTCCATTGTCGAGATGCTTCGTTACATATTCTGTAAGCAGACAGACTCGGCATTCTCTAGGGACCTTGAGAACCTAATCCGTATTGATAGTCTGAGTAGATGAAGTGGTTCTATACAAGTTAAGTAGTAACACACCAGTTAATAACAAGCGTTACAAAATTTTGGAAAATGTACCAGAACGAAATGGGGCGATAGTAGAAAAACACAGGGACATTTTTCGTCAACTTAGGAAAGCGGGCATAGGAGATAATGTTACTATTAGAAAATATAGATACCGTCACGCTGTAACGCCAAAAATCGGGGTAAGTAGCGATTACTCAATCAGTGTCGTAGATTCGTGTAAATTATGAAATATTCGCATCAAAAAGTTCAGTTTTCTACAGGGTATCAAGGAGTTTTAGCGCGGCATCTTGTCCTTATGCCTTACTTGCCTTTTACGAGCACGGAGAGATATGCAGTGGCGCTATTCTTTATAAGTACCGGCCCGATACGGTAGGACTTAATGGATTGAAATGGGGTCTCGATGACGTTTTCTAGAGCATTTAAAGATATTTTACCGCGAAGCGAAGTCGCCGGAACAGCTATGTAAGCTAACTATATACTTCATCAGCCAATATATTGCATATATCTTGGGTTGTTGACACACTTTTATGCCCGCTTCGTTCGCTCGGCGCACCCAATTATGAAATCTGACTTAACTTTGGTAACAGTCTGTCTAAATATACTCTCAAATAATCAGTTATGCGACGCCAACTCGTTTATTTACGAATTCAGTTTATTTTCAGTCCGCTCCACTTCTTCGAACGACTGAAGATTGTCGCGGTGAGGTGGCTGCGGCGGCGGTGAGGAGGCGGAGGGGCGCGGGGGGCTGTATGAGAGGGGCAGCACAAGCGGGGACGGCGGTGAGGAGCGGTGCGGAACTCCTGAGTTCCGTGACCTCGATTCCTTTGCTAATTTCCCTATGGTCGTGCGGGCTATATTCTTTATTCTTTGTTCATCATCTCATCACACACTGCACTCGGATTCGTCATATTTTTACATTTAACAGTTAGCATTTTGCCAGTTCGATTATATATCACAGCAAAATTGCTGGATACTTTTTTTTACGTTCACTTAGACTACATTTACAAAAATGTTTGATATTTACTGTGATAGACGGAAAACACTTAACTATAACAGTTAAAGCCCTGTCAACCCGTATTCACCCGTACTCCTCTTTCAAGGCGCCGCTTTCGCTGGTTGGAGTAGAATGCAACACAATCAATCAATCATAAATGAGATTTTTATTTTTTTATTCCAAAACTACGGATCGAAACAAAAACGTAAGAAGCTACGGATTTTATATTCAACAAATTAAATATTTTTTTTCCAAAGCCTTGATTTGGTCACGTTGCCTTAAATACGTTTTTATAACTAAATTCAGAGGCATGTTCATGATTTTTTTTCTATCGAGCGAAGTTACTCAAATGGTCTTTTCAAAAAGCTATCGATCTGCGCTGATAGATGAAGTTTTACAATATTAAAACTGAATCTATTAGTTAAGTAATATTTGCGGTCAGTGGCGGCTGGAGACTTCAGTGACCGGTAGTGCGCTAAGTACCTACCTACTTAAATACCAAATTTCCCAACACATTCCCGTCATGTTATTTTAAGATCGGGACTTCCGATTTTTTTAAACGTTATGTAGGTACGTACCTAGTATGAATATTCTCAAGACACTCAATGAGTTAAAAAAAAACAAGAAAAAAAATCCAAACAAGTTTTTTAACTCATTTTTAGTACCTTTATGAACACACCCATAGACCACAACCCTACTGCAGCTTTCAAAATGAAAACAGTAGTACTTAATGTCCCAAAAATACTTCAAAAAAATATATAAAAATAAAAGCATTCGAAAAGTAGGAATTGAACTCGGGATCACCTGATTGTAAAGCCTTATTTTTAACCAACGCTTAGGCAAATATCGGCACCACTTATTATTTCACAGTATCACTTGACAGAAAGCACAAACCTAACCATATCCCATGCCGGCTTACTTCGGTTGGTTACTGGGCGTAAGTGGCCCTCCTCGTCCTTCTCGAATCCCCAATCAGTGGGAGGTAGAGGGTTTCCTAACCATTCCTGGACCCGCAAGTACAGTCTATGTACAGTAAATATGCTCGAAAAACATGCTGAATGAACGGAATTTTTGAAAAAAACTAACCTGAAGATAAACTCGTAATGAGTGATTTTTTATTTCAATTTTTAAAAATTTGTTTCAGAAACTGACGATGTCGAACCCAGCCGTGCTTGAAGGCTTCTGCTCGCGAACTGATACAATATATTTATTATTTAGAATTAGGTGGACCCTTCCAATATTATAAGTATATTATTACTTACTTGATTCCAATAAAACATAAACTCAGCACATTCCTCACTCATTTCAGACGAATCATAAGTAGGTATCCTATAATATGCAAAGTTAATGAACTGACTAATTTCAAGGATTTCCAGGAATCCTAATACTGCATTACGCATGGGATTTAATCTGAGGTCATCGTTGCGTTGGGGGCAAAAAATGCTTACGAATGGAAAAAAAAAATATGAGAGTAGCTAGATTTTTAACGATTTTAGACTCGTTCCAGGTAAAGTCCAGGCACCGTGGAATCCTGGAACTAAAAATATTTAACGTCAACATATTCAGAATAATAGAAAGTGACCTAAAACTATCGTTTACTATTGAAAAAGGCACCCCGCCATCACTCTAAACCCATCCTAGCTTTTTCAAGGAAAATTTCAGTTTTTCCAGGATTTTTGAGACTGGAATGTCCTGGAGAGTAAATCTGAAGTCTGATATGTGTTATACGTAAAAAATGCGACCGAATAAAAAAAAAATATCGCCGTAGCGTTATTTATAACGATTTTAGGAATTTCCTGGAAATTCCAGTTGTTCCAGGATATCTCGGATATCCCACTTTTTTTAGCGTCATCCTGGAAGGTGTCCGGATATATTCCAAAAGGTCCCGCTTAGTAATTATCAATGTCCGGGTTAACCTAATTTTACTGAGCTAATACTGTTTCTATGAAGTATCTTTTGTCTCACGCGCCAGCGGTGATTTGCCGATCCCCATACATTCAGTATGGGAGACCCGCGTGCGTTTTCGATTCCGCACGGGGCGCGCGTTTACTCGGAAAAAAGTGTCTTGTCATCTATAAAATAAGGTCGAATTCACATTCGCATTTTTTTTGCTCGTATTACTACTAGCTGCTCTAGTAGTAACATAAAAATAAAAAAACACATCTCTTTTTCCTTGCTCTGTGGGTGAATACGGCCCACAATGCATAAAGCAAAAAAAAAAAAACAAACAATGAGTTCGTAAATCTACCGAAAACCCTTCTACGGTGTAACCAAATATTATAGCTCCAAAAATTTCGAGTTTCAAAAATGCCCACCATGAATAAACGTTTGATTTTTGTCCTTCTGTGACGTGCCTTCCGGGGTCGTGGTGGAGGCTCACGCGGGCGAGGGTGGCGCCGAGAGGGACGACCGGACAGCCAGCCCCCGCGAACAGAAAGCCCCTTTGCCGAATAAATTCACAAAATAGCTTTCTGTCATCTGAAAATTGGAAATCGTTTTCGGAAATTAAAGTGCCTTCACTTATTTTTTAACTTTTTTTGTGTTCCCCGAAATGGACGGCTGCATCGCTGTCAAAGATTTGCGATATCAGCTTAGAACGAGATCCTGTTCGAGTAAAGTGTCATGTCAATGTGCCATCGCTTCTGTCGGTGGCAACAAATGCTTCGATAAAAACCAGACCTACACAAGAATTTATTATTACAGCTAATAATAAGGAATGTTGATCGAAAATGTCTATTCGAAGCCTTTAAGATCAACATTCCTTGTTATTTCCCCCTTTATTTTATTAATTTTTCCATTTTTCATTATTTGTTATATCCGCCATAATAAATAACACATACTGTGAAAATGTCAACTGGCTAGCTATTATGGTTCCAAAGATACATCCA
This sequence comes from Nematopogon swammerdamellus, assembly GCA_946902875.1. NCBI lineage: Eukaryota > Metazoa > Arthropoda > Insecta > Lepidoptera > Adelidae > Nematopogon > Nematopogon swammerdamellus. The sequence continues at coordinate 21,600,429 of OX336345.1, forward strand.
TTAAACGGACGGATGGACGGACAGACAGACAGACGTCGCGAAGGCTTAGTAATAGGCTTCCGTACCGAGTACGGAAACCTAAAAATTACGACATATCCAATGTTTTAAAATAATAAGTACATAGAAATATGAGATCTCTATCTTCTTCTTCTCTTCTCTTCTCTATCTCTTCTTCTCTACTTCTCTACTTCTTATAAAAGGGAACGTCTATCTGTATGTATGTTTGAGGTAAACTCCGGAACCACCGAACAGATTTTGATGTGGTTTGCATCATTGTAAAGATTAGTTCTTAAGGCTCACTATAGGCTACATACAATCACGCTAAATAGCCTTAGCGCTGAGCAGTATGAATGAAAGTACAGTATAAACCGAATTTAGTGTCGAATGGTAGTAATAGATGGCGTTAGCAGTTCTGTTGCGTTGCCGTGAGGGAGGAAGGGAGGGGAAGGGAGGGGGAGCGAGGGAGGGAGCGAGAGAGATAATATAAGAGAAGCAATCGTTTATTATTATATTTGTGTTTATTCGGATTTGCTATTAAACCGAGTCTGCCGCGAGCGAAGCCGCGGGCAAAAGTTAGTATATATTATATAAGTACATACATACGCACGATTTAAACGTCTTATATATATCTGGTTCAGTCACGAAACTTGAGCAAGTGATGTCACTGATTGACGCGGTGCTAAGTAGCGAAACTTCAATGTAACATCACTTAGGTGGATTTGCTCTCTAATTCGTAGTTCTGTCAGAACCAACGTCAGCGTATTCGAGTACCGCCATTAGGCTAAGCAAGCATAGACTTTCAGACTTATGCATTCATCCTAGATCATCGAGATAAATCACATGCGTGGTGAAAGTTTCAAGGAAATCACGTCGCAATAGCTGATGCATGATGGAAAAAGCGGGTGGACGAGGAGCGGTAGAGGGCGTGAGCGAGAGGAACACCACTACTGTACCGCTCGTTGCTTTTGAGGCTCCTAGACAATGGCAGAAGAAATACGCTATTCTAGCGTGTTTGTCACCCAAGGCCACAAAATGCTTCACGCTCTGTGGTAGATGGCGCGCGCGCATACACTTTTTGGTTTCTTCTATGGGAATTGGGAACCCCCGTGAATTTTTCACTTTTTCTTATTTTTATTATTTCTTGTTATATCGGCCATAATATTAATAACACATATTCTGTGAAAATTTCAACGGGCTACCTATTACGGTTCAGGAGATACAGTCCCCGGACAGACGGACGGACGGACGGACGGACGGACGGACGGAGGGATAGACAGAAAGACAACGGCGTAGGCTTAGTAAGGTCCCACACCGGATACGGAACCCTAAAAAAAAATTCACGGGGGTCCCCATACGAGCAACTAAAAAGTATATGCGCGCCATCTACCGAAAAGAGTATGAAGCATTTTAACTAATCCATAGATGGCGTGAGTGGCTCTGACCATGACGCTGGCGAAACGGAACCCTTGGTGTGCGATTTCAACTCGCACTTGGCCTTTTTTTTTTTATAAAATGAAATTACGGACGTGTGTAGTTAGACGCGAAGGTCGGCCGGAGACGCCCAAGTTCCGAGATTGCACAAAAAAATGTTAGCGCTCCGCTCACGTAATTTTCTCACGAGTGTCACGCAGTGAAGTGACGCTCCCGGGAGAGGAAATTAAAGATTCTATCTCGGCTGCCAACTTAATCTCGGATTATCCCGCGCGCGACAGCACCGGCCCTAATGCCTCGCCGCCTGCATCCGATAATGGACTTAATTTATTGATGATTTAAAGTTACTTTAGCGCGAAAAGAATTTCGGTTGAGAAATTATTTTAAAGTGTAACGTGGCTCTGTCGTTTATTTGTAGAACGCGTGCACGAAATTAATTGGGCTGGGGTTTCGTAATTAGAGTTTTTCGCACCTAACTAATTTAGATACGCTAGATTCCGTGAAGCTACTGACACAACCTTTATTATATTATCGAATACGGCTGCGTATAACGTTATATATTATTGATTCATTTATTTAATTCATTTATTTCCACGTTTTTCATAAATTAATTTTAAATATTTACACAAATACAACACTTAAATAAAATGTAAAATTAATATATAAATAAACGAAGTTTCCACCACCGGCGGCGGCGGCGGGGCGAGCCCAGGCTACCGATGATGGTCGGGTCCACAGAGCATCAAATACCTACCGCCCACGCATTTCATGTTCTGTGGTCGGGTCGCAAAGAGAGGAACCTCCGGACGATGCGTGCAGTGTCGAGCAGGGCTGCCTTCTGGATCTGGCACTTGACCCATTTTTATTTATTTATTTATTAGGAAACTTAAGATCTAACTTATACAAACACATACAAATAAAGAAAAAAACTGGCCAAGTGGTAGTTGGACTCGCGCACCGAGGTTTCCGTACGGGCTTAGTAATAGACATCCGTACGCGTACGGTACGGTAGCCTAGAATATAGTACTAATACAATCATTGCACCGACTTAAAAAAACAATCAACTAGAACTGGTTTTTATTGACTTTACTTTAATTAATTATTTACATAATTGAAATCAGTAATACATACCTATACAAATAATATTAACTAGAACTTAAAAGTGTTCAATAATATTTTGATTCATATTCGGACCCTTGATTTGAAGGCGGTACAAAAGCACAAAAGTGGTTCATCTATCATTTTCAGGTGTGATTTTGTACCGCCTTCAACTGAATGGTTCGAATATAAATCAAAATATTATTTAACACTTTTAAGTTTTAGTTGTTTTTTGAAGTCGGTGCAATGGTTCTTAAAAAAGCTTTTTATTTCACTATTTTTATTATTAGTTAGTATTAAAGTTTGTTTCATCCTTCACCTTGCTATACTATGTTTATAATTAAGACAGGTTTACTGACAGAGATTGCCTTAGGTAATAAGTCCGCCCTTTGTAAACATTTTATTTAAATGCAATAAAGAATATTTCTATTCTATTCTATTCTAATGTTTGTCCTATAGCATTCACGAACCGAGATTATTGGTTTACGTAGCAATGTCGAATGTCTACCCTTATCATGAGATTTAACCTACACCGCGTACTACGCTACGCCGCCGTGTTCTCCTCATCATTTTTTATTTTATTTTATTTGATTTTCGTTTATTTGGGAAATCAACAGCAGTTTTACAATAGGTGATGATTACATATAGGTTATACCATAAAAGCCAATTATAGATTTCCACTTCTTAATCAGATTATAATATATTATGCCTTGCCTTACTGTAGGTAGATAGCTAATAACTCTGTGCACGTGTGTGTGATTTCGTATTGAGAAACGGAGCAGCGCCTCTAGTGATAGATTTGCGAACTTCGTTTCTCCATACAAAATGATGCTGAAAACACGGCGTAGCGTAGTACGCGGTTTAGGTTAAATCTCGTGATAAGGGTGCAGTACCCTAATCACGAGATTTAACCTATACCGCGTACTACGCTACGCCGCTGCGCGCCGCCGCCGCCGTGTTCTCCGCATCATTTTTTATGGAGAAACGGAGCAGCGCCTCTAGTGATAGATTTGCGAACTTCGTTTCTCCATACAAAATTATGCGGAGAACACGGAGTAGCGTAGTACGCGGTGTAGGTTAAATCTCGTGATAAGGGTATAGTACCCTAATCACGAGATTTAACCTACACCGCGTACTAGGCTACGCCGCCACCGCCGCCGTGTTCTCCGCATCATTTTGTATGGAGAAACGGAGCAGCGCCTCTAGTGATAGATTTGCGAACTTCGTTTCTCCATACAAAATGATGCGAAGAACATGGCGTAGCGTAGTACGCGGTGTAGGTTAAATCTCGTGATAAGGGTACTGTACCCAAGGCCGGACTTAGAGACCCAGAGGCCCTAGGCACTTAACATTTGGGGCCCCCATCCCGAAGCCATTTTGGAAATTTTGAACATAAAATGCATAGTACAGAAAATATAATAAAAAAAAATTGGGGGATAATTTGCTTATTATTTCAGTGTTTGAAAAACAATGTGCTATTTTTTTAATCCAGATTCTATTTACGCCTGCCGTTGCATCGGGCAGGTGATCGGGATCCCTGGGTGGGTGGGGCCCCTAGGCTAGCTGGGCACCTAGGCCGGGGCCTTGTAGGCCTAGGGGGAAATCCGGGCCTGACTGTACCCTAATCACGAGATTTAACCTACACCGCGTACTAGGCTACGCCGCCACCGCCGCCGTGTTCTCCGCATCATTTTGTATGGAGAAACGGAGCAGCGCCTCTAGTGATAGATTTGCGAACTTCGTTTCTCCATACAAAATGATGCGGAGAACACGGCGTAGCGTAGTATAACGCGGTGTAGGTTAAATCTCGTGATAAGGGTGCTAGTCTTAGATCGGGCTCGGCTTCTAGTTAACTCGAGCGCACCTCTTGCGGGTCCGATTAGCCCCCCACGCTTGGAAATGCGAATCACGCAGGTTCGATCGCGTTACCGACCCCGTGTACCCTAAGAAGCCAGCTCGGTGCGCGAGGGGTTGGATCCATGGAGATCATAGACGGAGAGGAGGCGGTCCGTGCGAGCTGGGTACATGCATAATGCTGTTGAAGAAATATTATCTCAATTTTTTTTTTTCAAATTCAAAGTTAATAGGTAACTTTGAATTTGAAAAAACAAATTATTTTTCAATTCGCTTAAATAACATAATATAAAATTTTTAAATCTTAGCACCTTACTCTTTTGTGGAATAAGGCATTATGTATGTATTTTATTATTTATTTGGCCATAAAGAGCACACAACATTAACAATATTTCATTGAGACATAATGCATATTCATTTTTTTGTTGAGACATAATGCATATTCATTTTTTTGTCATGTCCATTTCAGCAATGCAATCTATAAGAAAAAACCGGGTAAGAAACCATATGGATCCTTTTTTTTAATATAACTTCAGTATAGCCGGCACGATCAAAGGGGGAAGCACTGACATGGCACCTAGTTCACCCGGTGTTATGGGCTGACATCACGGACGTTGTAGGTGATGTAGCCAACCGTGCCAGTTTCCATAAAAAAAAACTTACATACTAAGTTTTCATTACGTTAAATTTATCATACTAATATCTAAGCAAAAAATAAAAGATTAAGTTAGGAATAAAGGAAATAAAGAAGAATATCCATAAAAAAGGAACATAGGGTTTGTACAATACAAAGAACATAACTGTCTGTCAGCCTCGATAGCTCAGTGGTGCAGACAGTCCACTGTCTCTATTGAATGTTAAGCAACGCTGGGTGCGGTCAGTACTTGGATGGGTGACCGCTGACCGTTGGAGGCTGACCGAGGTTCGGATTCCTCGTAAAACTGTAGGTCCCTTCCCTCCTAATCTTACTTGGTGGTAGGGTTTAACTGAATGAAACGTCGGTCTAAACGGCTATGTAAATAGTTTGTGTTTCCCGACCAGTTCAGTGTAGCCGGCACGATCAAAGGGGGAAGCACTGACATGGCACCTAGTTCACCCGGTGTTATGGGCTGACATCACGGACGTTGTAGGTAATGTGGCCAACCGTGTCAGTTTCCATAAAAAAAATAAAAAAAAACTGTTTCGACCGACTATTCATTCAGTGCGGTGGTACCAATCTGGGTTAAGCTCTATCATCTAGTAGTAAGAAAGGGCAGGGATCGCGTGGAACCACGGGCCAACGTCAACTGCTCTCTACCTACCTTCTCCGTGGTTGGAACACTCGCGGTGTTAGCTTCCGTTGCTACATGCGGTTTAATTTCTACACTTTAATTCGCCCGAAGGTGAAACTTGAGCACAATAACACTCGGGGGAGTGGAGTTACAAGGCTGGTATTCCGGAGAAGGGCACGTAAGGATAAGGGGGTAGATCGTATGCTTGTGGGAGATAGGGGGGAGGGGTGTCTGGGTTCTACGTGTGAAATTATGATCTCGGAAGGTTTCGACCCATTCTCAGGACCCATTTTCAATGTTACGATCGTTAATTATTTATTTATTTTCACGTTTTTTGTCTATTATACAGGTACCTACATATTTATATTAATTTTATACAATTATAAAATAAAATACCTATACAAAATTAATACAAACAGAGAAAAACAAAAAAACGGTATTCTCGCCGGCGGCGGGAGGCGGACCTCCAAGCACGCCGGCGGGTGCAGGCCGTGGCTAGGGAGCTCTCCGAGACGACGCGAAACTAAGCTTCGAGCGGTAGGTGGTGGTACTAGACACGTAGGCCACCACCACCCCCATCGTTAACCGCACAATATTGTGCAGATCGTTAATATTATTATTAATCGGAAAAAATTGGGCAAAAATTTATAAAAACAACTATTAGTCACTTAAGGTGGCGTGAGGCTGCGTCTGAATCGAATTTCAAGAAGTTTACCGCCAATATTACTCACCTGACAGATTCAGTTTTAATATATGTATGTAAAACTTCATCTATCAGCGCAGATCGATAGCTTTTTGAAAACACGATCTGATTAACTTCGCTCGATAGAAAACAAGTATGAACATGCCTCTGAATTTAGTTATAAAAACGTATTTAAGGCAACGTGACCACCGGGTGGCTAAGCTCAAGTGGCAGTGGGCTGGGCACGTTAGCCGAAGAGACGATGACCGTTGGAGTAACCGTGTCCTACACTGGCGGCCGTGGACAGGAAAACGGAGTGTGGGAAGACCACCCGCCAGGTGGGACGACGACATCAAGTACGCCGTCGGAAATCAGTGGTTCCGTATCGCTGAAGGCCGGGAGGACTGGAGGAAAATTGGAGAGGCGTATGTCCAGCAGTGAACGCTTACACGCTGACTGACTGACTGACTGGCTTTGGAAAAAAAAAATTATTTGTTGAATATATAGGGTCTTTCAATAGTAGGTAACGCTACGCTAGGGGGTGTATGTGTATAAGATACTGATCACGTTCCAATACCAATTTTTTTACGATATAAAAAACCTAAGTCCTTATTAAGGTGCAATACGCGCACTTCACGTATCAAATTTGAGGAGTGAGTAGGTTTTTTATATCGTAAAAAAAATTGGTATGGGAACGTGATCAGTATCTGATACACATACACACCTTAGCGTAAAGTACTTACCTACTTATGAAATACCATAGATATCTAAATCCGTAGCTTTTACTTTTTTGTTTCGATCCGTAGTTTTGGAATAAAAAAATAAAAAAATAAAGTAAGATGGCCGCATAGCATCGGCTGTGTTCTTCTCTATAGTCCACTATATCCAGCAATCCATAAGGAAGTCTCCGGTATGGCACATTTATTTTTATTTTTATGGAAACTGACACGGTTGGCTACATCACATACAATATCCGTGATGTAAGCCCATAACACCGGGTGAACTAGGTGCCATGTCAGTGCTTCGCTTCATTTCATGGAGGTGATATAAGCTGGTCGGAGCATGGACCAAGAAGAGGCACTTAGATGGCACCTAGTTTACATAGGTGTTATGAGCTGACATCACGGGTGTAGTATGTAATGTAGCCATCCATATCAGGCTCTATTAAAAATAAAAAACAGGCCAAGTGCGAGTCGGATGCGCGCACCGAAGTTTCAGCAACAACAAATAAAAAAAAAATTTCAATACACCTTTCTAATATGAGGACATCCTTAATTTTTTAATATTTAAATGTTTTATTATTTGTAGTTATATCCGCAATTATAACACATATTCCGTGAAAATTTCAACCGCCCAGCCAGACAGACAGACAGACAGACAACGTAGGCTTAGTAATTATAGGCTTCTGTACGAGGTGGTACGGAAACCTAAAAGTAAACCTTTATTCAGGTCCGAAAGTACCGCGAGCGAAGCAGCCGGAATCATTTTTACTTAAAACCCCTTTTTAGTATGGTTGAGTAGACTGAATTCAAGATTAAGTTGCGACCTTTAATGATAATCCGTTTCTGTTAGAAAGTTACAAGATCCGTTTGTAGTCTAATTTTATTTGCCACAAATTTGTTACTCCTCCGTTCGAAAATAACTCAAAGTCAACTAAGCAAAAAGGGAACAGTTGGCGAGGTTGAGAGAGTGGGTAGAATGTTCGTTACACAGATCTAACAAATAGAGGCTGGATGTGCGATCAATGATGTGCCGTATCGTTGTGTTATGCGGAGATTAACTGCGACCACACGTCACAACCACGAGACGGCATCGCAGGAGATAAAATTGTATGAAAATGTATTTGTATGGTTGGCTGAGCCAGAGGGCTCAAAGCACGCTATCCGACCAGCCAATATTGCCTCCGAGAAAGTAGGTGCCATACCCGAGAGTTACATTTGGATTGCTGACCATACTGTACCGGACAGTTTTCGCACTGTCCACTGACTGACAGTGTTGCCCAGATTCGGAACATTATAAGTCAGTGTTTCTCTTCGGTCGTGCCGGCTACGCTGAACTGTACGGAAAACACGAATTAATTACATAGCCGTTTCAACCGACCTTTCATTCAGTGCGGTGGTGCCAACCCGGGCGGGTTAAACCCTACCATCTTGTAATGTAAGAAGGGATGCTCCTATGCAGAGCGCCCTTCATGGCCCATCCAGCCTTTATCTCTTTATCTGTGGTCACCACAGAAAGGCGACTTGAGAAGTGTAGGCAGCTAAAAGTTTTGGTAAATGCTTTTGCGATGTTTTAGTCTGCTGATTTTCATCAATGTTTGATATTAAAAGAAGATTTTTGCAAGGTATATTGGGAATATTCCGGCCAACGTGGAACAGTTACCTAATTCCTTGGAGTTTTCGGGAAAAGATCAACCAATTGTAATCGTGGAGTGAGAAAGTTAAAACTAAAGCTATATAATAAGGTATAAGGTTGTTGTTGCAAACCGACATTACCGGATCTACGATGCAGATGCGCTCAGGTAACCGATAAACCTTCTCGATAAAGTAAGTAACTAAGGGCGAGGCCGAAGGCCGAGCACCGTTCAGGTAAACACTATTCTGTCTCTATGAAAGTAAGCAACTAAGATGTGATTTTAAGTAAGCAACTATGGGCGAGACCTAAGGCCGAGCTTCATTCAAGTTAAAGATTTCTTCTCGATGAAAGTAAGTACCTAAGGGCGAGGCCGAAGACCGAGCTACGTTCATGTAAAGAATAAACCTTCTCGAATAAAGTAAGTAACTAAGGGCGAGGCCAAAAGCCGAGATTCGTTCAAGTTAACGATATTCTTCTCGATGAAATTAAGTAAATAAGGGCGAGGCCGAAAGCCGAGCTGGGTCTACGTTAGCGATCGTAGACGATGTTAATAAGTCACTAAAATATTTGTAATAATGTGTACGAAAAAAAATACCCTGCAAAATGTCTGCCGGTAATCGAACCGCATAGAACAAATTGTGACAAGTTCGAGTGCAGTCTTACTGCGATATGAATGATCAATGAACAATAAACTATAATAAATAATACATTAAAAAACACTAAAGGGCGACAGGCACCCACCTCTCACGTTGGTACGGTCCTTTCACCGAATCATGCAGCAGGTGTCTTCGCGTTTCCGAAACGTGGTAGTCGGTGTTGTGCTGTAATATACGTTTTTTTTATGGAAACTGACATGTTTGGCTATGTCACCTACAACATCCGTGATGTCAGACCATAACACCGGGTGAAATAGGTGCCATGTCAGTGCTTCCCTTCATTTCATGTCGGCTACACTGAACTGGACGGAAAACACGAACTATTTACATAGCTGTTTCGACCGACGTTTCATTCAATGCGGTGGTACCAACCCGAGCGGGATAAACCCTACGGAGGAGGAAGGGTAAGAATGGAAGGGACCTACAGTTTTACGTGGAATCCGAACCGCGGTCAGCCTCCAACGGTCGAGCGGTCACCCATCCAAGTACTGACCGCGCTCAGGGTTGGTTAACAACAGTCGACCGACCGCACCACTGAGCAACCGAGGCTGACGTATAGCTCTATATATCGGGAGCCTCATATCAAAGGGGCGTATCCGTAATACAAACTGTGTGTCGATACGCCTTTTTGACATGAGGCAGCCGATATGTTGCAAACGTGTACACACCTTTCACTATTAATTACCCTGCTTGTCGGATTACAACGTCGTGATATATACGTATATAATATGTACGCAGAATTGTAGTTAAGAAATAGAATAAAATCAAGGGAAGTGGTATACAGTTAGAGAGGAGCAGGTACGGCGGCTGGGCGGGGACCGGGGCGCCCTCCCGCCCAGCGCCCCCGCCCAAGTAATGTCGGCAGGAGATAAGGTTTACACAAAGGAGCCCTCGAAACAAGTACGCGCAGATTGCGCACCGACAACAATGCGCGAGTTCTACTTGGATACCGAACACGGAGGAAATAGATAGAAAGGAGTTCGGGTAAGCAAACTGGTTACGCGCCCGCCAACTGGGGGCGTTCGGTAACTGCAAATACTTTATACGGCAAATACGGCAAACGATGGGAAGCACTGACATGGCACCCAGTTCACCCGGTGTTATGGGCTGACATGACGGATGTTGTAGGTGATGTAGCCAACCGTGTCAGTTTCCTTAAAAGTAATCAAATCAAATCAAATCAAATCAAATCATTTTTATTAATTCAGGCACTTGTCCCATTGCACACACAACAAATTCAGATACACTAGAATAGCAATAATATAACAATTAGAGTAACAATAATAATTATAAACATATTAAAACAAATATGAATTAAATTAATTAAAAATAAAAAAATAAAAAGTGCATCTTCAGTCATACGTAAGTAATAAAAATGAAAAACCGTTTAAAAATAAAAACATCTGCTAAACAAAGCAACACACGCTCTATACAGGTTTTTTTTTTTTATTGATAGCGCGACATGTGGCATCGTTTCACCTACAAGTAGGTGTCTAACGATGCCCATGGACATTCTGTGATGCACGGGGGTTGTTGTAACAGTCAGTTCATCGTGTTTTTCCGAGACAAAAAAGTAAGCAAAGTTTTTTCCTAAAGTGTGTAGTTTTCGAGATATTAATTTTTAAAATGTATGTTTTCGTCAACTGTACATAATTTGACGCGCGCGCGGAGGTGTGCTGGCTCACTCACCGCGCGCCTTTCGTTCCCACGTTTGTGTGGAACATTAGATCCTTTTTACACTAAATAAATCAATTAGTTTGTATGAAAACTGTAACTTTTTATTTAAAGGGAATTCAGAAAAAAGTTATTTCGCTTTTTTGTTACTGTTGATCTTAACAATCATTTCCCAATTTTAAATTTTAATGTAGTAACCGTTACAACAACCTGTATAATATATTATCGGTCTGAGTACTGTGCTGGTTATCTAGCTCTAACCAGTGCAAAAAATCGCTCTGTCTCTATCGCACAATCCTAATTTACCTTCCTCACAATATAAGCGGCGGGTGGCCGAGTGGTTTGGGCATCGGCTTCTCATGCGGGAGGTCCGAGGTTCGAATCCGGTCGGCGTGTACCAATGAGTTTTTTCTGACGAAAAAATTTACGTGCATACCTACACCCGCTGCTTCACCGTTCGGAACCGGTGTAAAACTGTAGGTCCCTTCCCTTGCCCCTTAGTAGGTGGTAGGCTCAAATTGTAGTCGACTGGGTTGGTACCACCGTACTGGATGTAATCCAGGGAAGTCTCCGGTATGGCACCTACCTTCTCGGAGGTGATATTGGCTGGTTAGAGCATGTGCTTTGGCCCCTCCGACTCAGCCACCCATACCGGATAACATAAAAAAAAAAAAAAAAAAATATCGCACAACCTTCCCATACCATCCCATGTTCTCGCTCTTAACATAAGTTCAAGCTTGATCTAACTTTCTTGCTTCCCGCGCGGCTTCAATGCGATTTCTGATTTGAAAAAGTTTTTTAAATAGCGCAGTTATGAGAAAGAAAGAGACCCTTTCCTCGATTGCTCAAGTTCTCGAGTGAAATAGACCGAATATCCCACTCGTATCTGGGCGAGGCAAGAAAAAAGTTTATCCACCAATGTGTAGGGAAAAAAATGCTTTGTATCGCTCGAGTCCTCAAAGTTATAATTACAAAAGTTCCCGGAATGCTTTCTAAGAACGTTCGCCGGAGCCTACTCCATTCTAAACATCTGTCTTTATTATGCTTGCAAGCTTATTAAAGTTGGTAATGAAACAAGTTTTGGGTAGGTAGTGCTATAGGAGTATGTGGGCAATGTTTCTGAGCAAAAGTCTGCTAATAAGCGGGCGGTGTTCGCAAAATTATAAAAATAACTTTTCGAAATTATATTAAATATTAAGGCGCAAGACAAGACTCAAATAAACTGTAGGTCCCTTCCCTTCTTACCTTACTATGTGGTAGGGTTTATCCCGGCCGGGTTGGTATCACCGCACTGAGCGAAACGTCGAAACGGCTGTGTAAATAGTTCGTGTTTTCTGTCCAGTTCAGTGTAGCTGACATGAAATGACATGGCACCTAGTTCACCCGGTGTTATGGGCTGACATCACGGATGTTGTAGTGTAGGTGATGCAGCCAATCGTGTCAGGTTCCATAAAAAAACAAAAACAAAAAAAATCCTCAAGAGGTCAACTTTAAACGAAATTGTTGAGCTATTGGTAAAGATAAAAAATCTGTAAAAAATATATGTTATGTATCTTTAATAATAAAGGACAATGGGCGTTTTGGTACCCCCCACCAACTACCACCAACAGCAATGAGTCATATGTCGTTGGAAAGGTCTTTTAATATGTATCAATACTTACTATGACGGCTCATCCCAAATAGTTGTGCTTTCGGAGATATATCGATTTTTTTATATATGCTATTAATAGTCTTCATTATACAAAAAATATGTTATATATAACATGTGAATGGTGTTGTATTATTTATTAACTCAGACAGAACATCGACTGTGACAAACCGCGGGCTATATTACCCCCCTCCCCGAACACTGAACATTTTGGGTGTAATATATTGAGTATAATATAAATAAAACTCGTTCATAATGATAATTAAGTCATAAGTAGTTTCATAAATCCACAATTGACGCCAAAGTCAACGATAGTATCAGATAACAAGTCCAGGAGAAAGCAGAGGTCAACGATAATAACAGGTAACAGTTCCAGGAAAAAGCAGAGGTCCACGATAAACACAGATCACGGTAATAGTCGTCGAAAAGTAAAGTAATAGAAATGAAACGTCTTCCCTCACACAATACTATGTATGTATAATACTAGGCGGTAGGCTCAAATTGTAGCCGACTGGGTTGGTACCACCGTACTGGATGTAAGATGGCCGCATAGCAGCCTCGGCTGTGTTCTCCTCTAGTTCAGTATAGCCAGCAATCCAGGGAAGTCTCCGGTATGGCACCTACCTTCTCGGAGGTGACATTGGCTTGTCGGAGCATGCACTTTGGCCCCTCCGACTACGCCACCCATACCGGATTATATAAAATAACTAGCTGTGCCCGCGGCTCCGCGCGCTCTCATATTTGACTTCTCTGCTAACCTCATAAGCCATTTAGCGTGATAGTAAGTAGCCTATTAGTTGATGGGAAGAATCAAGCTTTCCGTAGAATTTTTTTTTATTAAAATCGGTTCAGTGGTTCTCGCGTTATAAGCGGACAAACATACATACATGCATACATACATACATACATACATACATATATACATACAGACAGAACGCAGACGTTGGATTTTATTAAAGGTAAGAAGGAAGGATAAGGAAGGTAGGATACAATCGAACGACTACCTACCTGTATGCTGCCGCGCATACGCACGCATCTAGGAATGGCGGGGGGGGGGGGGGGGAGGGCGTAATATCGCCCGCGGTTTGTCACAGTCGATGTTCTGTCTGAGTTAATAAATAATACAACACCATTCACATGTTATAACATGTTTTTTGTTTATTGAAGACTATTAATAGCATATATAAAAAAATCGATATATCTCCGAAAGCACAACTCTTTGGGATGAGCCGTCATAATAAGTATTGATACATATTAAAAGACCTTTCCAACGACATATGACTCATTGCTGTTGGTGGTGGTTGGTGGGGGGTACCAGAGTCCATACATTTTTGCCCATCCTCCTTTAATTAAAAATTAAAATAGTCCTAGAAATCTCATCCAATATTTCAAAGGGCCAAAATTAGGTTCAGTGGAGCGCCGCCGTGAAAAGAATCGCATTGCCATTGTTGGTTACGTAACTCAGGTGCGGACTGTATAATCACCCGTTCACTTGAGCTGCCAGTCTTCGCAGAGCGGTTACAAGGGCCGGAGATCGGAAATCTTCTTTGTCGCTTTCGCACGATTCGGCGACCGTCTCGCTTCTGCACGACCGACGCAGACGGGCGTGCGGCTCGGCAGCGTCACTCGCGGGGGTCGTTCGCGGGTGGTGCGATCGGTCGACCGGGTGTGCTTAACCTCTTCTCGGGCGGTACGGCGACCGTCTCGCTCACTCGGCGACGCGGCGACGGTCTCTCTCTCTCGCGGCCGGCGCAGACGGGCGTGCGGCGCGGAGAGATCACTCGCGGCGGTCGTTCACGGGTGGTGCGATCGGTCGACCCGGTGTGCTTCGCGTCGTCCTCGACCTATACGCCTCGGGGCGCAGGGAGGTAGTCCTCGACCGTTACGCCGCGGGGCGCAGGGAGGGAAAGCGTAGCGTAGCGTAGCGTAGCGTAGCGTAGCGTAGCGTAGCGTAGCGTAGCGTAGCGTAGCGTAACAAAGAAACAACGTTTGCGGTTTTCAGTGTAGCCACGCACTGGTCGCACCCGGGACGTACGGGGGTGGAGCACTCGCCGGAGAAGCCGTCCGATCGGCCGAGGGAGTCGTTACGTTCTGAAGCAAGTCTCTTCCGACTATTCGTTCCTCGGTCGACCGGTGCGTCGAGCTCTGCTCTAGACGACTTCTCTTGTTGGATGCTGGGCGAGTACTGGTTGAACCGGCCGAAACGCGCTATCTTTATACACGCGCGGGCGCGCCGTGCGCCGTGAGAGGTGCGGAGGCTGCGATATCTCTCCGTCAGTCTCCGCGCCGACCAATCACAGCGCTCCGCGCCCGCGGCGCGCCCCGGCTCGGCTCATTTCCCTAATGATTGCGGCGAGTGCACACCTCCCGTCTGTCCCGAATGAAACCCAGTACGCAGCAACATATTTATTTTCGGTATAACTTATATCTAATTCTATCTATCTTATAACTATGCCTACCTATCTTATCATATTTTTACCTATCTTAAGCTAGCTTAATCTACGATTTTGTATAT
Organism: Nematopogon swammerdamellus; assembly: GCA_946902875.1. Lineage (NCBI taxonomy): Eukaryota > Metazoa > Arthropoda > Insecta > Lepidoptera > Adelidae > Nematopogon > Nematopogon swammerdamellus. Next base: position 21,615,613 of record OX336345.1, read on the forward strand.
ATTTATTTATTTATGTTTAACTTATATTTAACTTATTTTCTATATATTTACATCTTAAAATTACCTAAAACTAAGCTATGCCGGCCGCTTCCTACTTCCCTATGCTACGGGGGTGACGACGTGCGCGTCGTGTCCTAGGCCGGCTCCGTCGTCGCCGCTCCGGCTGGCCGTCGTCCTGAACATCCTCCCGCCGTCGCCTCGGCGATCTTGGACGTCGGAAGGACGACGATCTTCTTCACCGGCCGCCGAAGCAGCCTCCCGCCGGTCTGGACGTCGACGACGCGGACGATGCCGTCGTTGCCAGGGTGGACTGCTTCCACCCTGCCCCTCGGCCAGGTGTTCCTCGGTAGGTCGGGGTCGGCCACCAGGACGATGTCGCCGACTGCTGGCGCCTGGCCGCTTCCTCGTGGCTCCCGCCGGTGTTGTGGTAGGGGCGGGCACCCCGGCTCGGCTCGACGACGGCGATGACCACGTCTTCCTCCGCAGGCGCTCGTCCGCTGTGGCGAGGCTCCCGCCGGTGTTGGAGTCGGTTCTGGCGCTCTCGCGCCCACCGGAGGGGCAGCTCGTCCGCCAGTCGTGGTGCGCCTGCGTGCAGCGCTGTGGCGCTGTTGTCATCGGCGTCTGTCTGGGGTGGGGGCGGACGTCATGGTGTCGGTTCGCCTCCGTGCACCAGTCTCTCCATGTCGGCAGCGCGGCGAGCGGCGCGCAGAGGCGCGCGGCGGTGGCGGCGTCGGGCGGCGCGCAGTGGCGCGCAGCGGCGGCGACGGCGGCGGGCGGCGCGCAGTGGCGCGCAGAGGCGTCGGCGGCGGGCGGCGCGCAGTGGCGCGCAGCGGGCCAGGGTGCCGCGTTTTGCGGCTGGGCGTAGCGACTCGTATGCGGCGAGTCGCTGGCCAGTGGTGCAGGCCCTTGCGCTGCTGTGGAGTGCGCCGCCGGCGAGTTCGGGCGCGGCGGCGCGGCGACGTAGGTAGCCGCGATCGGCGGCTGGGCCCGGCGGCTCGCGATCGGCGAGCCGTGGGTGGGCGGTGCGGACCATTGCGCCGCCAACGAGTTCGGGGGCGGCGGCGCGGCGACGTGGTGGGCCGCGGTCGGCGGCTGGGCGGGGCGGCTCGCGGTCGGCGAGCCGTGGGCGGGCGGCGAGCCGCGGGCGGGCGGCGAGCCGCGGGCGGGCGGCGAGCTGCGGGCGGGCGGCGCCAACCCTTGCGCCGCCTCGGAGTGCACCGCCGGCGAGTTCGGGCGCGGCGGCGCGGCGATGTAGGCAGCCGCGGTCGGCGGCTGGGCGGGGCGGCTCGCGGTCGGCGAGCCGTGGGCGGGCGGCGAGCCGCGGGCGGGCGGCGAGCTGCGGGCGGGCGGCGCCAACCCTTGCGCCGCCTCGGAGTGCACCGCCGGCGAGTTCGGGCGCGGCGGCGCGGCGACGTGGGCAGCCGCGGTCGGCGGCTGGGCGGGGCGGCTCGCGGTCGGCGAGCCGTGGGCGGGCGGCGAGCCGCGGGCGGGCGGCGAGCCGCGGGCGGGCGGCGCAAACCATTGCGCCGCCTCGGAGTGCGCCGCCGGCGAGTTCGGGCGCGGCGGCGCGGCGATGTAGGCAGCCGCGGTCGGCGGCTGGGTGCCGCGACTCGCGATCGGCGAGCCGCAGGCAGGTGGCGCAGTCCAGTGCGCCGTTGCAGAGTGCGCCGCCGGCGAGTCCGGGTGCGGCGGCGCTGCGGCGGATGGCGTGCAGTAGGGTGAGGCGGCAGCCGGCGCGCAGAAGGGCGCGGCGGAGGCCGGCGCGTAGCGACTCGCGGTCGGCGAGCCGCTGGCAGGTGGCGGCGTCCCTCTCGCTGCTGCAGAGTGCGCCGCCGGCGAGTTCGGGTGCGGCGGCGCGGCGGCGGCTGGCGCGGAGGCGCCCGCAAACGCGATGGCGTTGGCGCAGCGATGCACCGATCGTGCTGTCGAGTAGGCGCAGCGCTGTGTGGGCTCGGCCTTCGATGTCCGGCAACCGTGGAGCACCCAGCCCAGCTGGGTCTGCGAAGCAACCGGCTGGTCGCGGCGGCCGTACTTCATCTCCCGCGAGACTATCAGTGGCCAATTGTCCTGGCCAATGAGTAGTCTCGGGCGTGCGTCCGTGTATGCCAGCATTCCGGCGAGCTCCGCGAGGTGGTCGCAGCCCTCCAGACATTTCTTCGTTATGGTCTGGGGCGGGAAGTTGAGTCGGTCGACGGTCCTTGCACCGACGAGGTCGTGCACAGTTGTCTCGTGTCTTCCGCGGATGCGCAAGTTGAGGCGGCGAGACGAGTTGCTAGCGACGCGTCCGCCGCCGATGCCCACGACGTGCAGCGGCTCCGTCGTGCCTTGCGCACCCAGCAGATCGGCTACGGCGACGTCCAGCATCGTAACCGAGGACCCCTCGTCGAGAAGAGCGAAGACGTCGACGACGCAGCCGCTCGGCCCGCTCAGTCGCACCGGGACGATCTTTAGTAAAACCGAGTCCGAGCGGGCGGTGGCTGTGACCGCGGTGGCGGCCGTCTCTTCATTTCTTCGTTCGTGGTGCAGCAGCCGATGGTGACCGAATGTGCAGCCCTGCACCCCACACGGCTTCGCCTTACATTTCGTGCGACGATGTTTACTTTTGAGGCAGCGAAAACACATTTTGCCTTCCTTGGCCTGCCGCCAGCGGTCGTCCGTGTCGGCCTCGATAAACTTTGGGCACGACAGAAGATAGTGTGCCTCAGCGCACGTCGAGCACTTCGGCATCTCGTCGTCACTGGCTTCTTCTTCACTGGCGGCGTAGGCCTTCTCAGCTGGTCGGCGGTCTCTGTTGATGCGGCGGTTCTCATTCGCCGACACATCAGTAGCTGCGGCGGCGTCCGGGCGGGCGTACGCGCCGCACTTGCGGGCTTCTTCATTCAGGAAGGCCGCCATTCTCGTTAGTGCGGGGCGGTCGTCGCTCGTCCGGTCTTCATAATCACACCACCGTGTCTGACGCAGCGGCGTCAGCTTATCGACGATGATGCGCACCGTCTCAGGATTGTGCAGGTACATCGGTCGGCCGAGGGCCTCGATCGTAGCCACAATATTATTTACTTTACTTGCGAATTCGTTCATTTCGCTCAGTGAGTCCTTCGTCCTGGGGAGGCTCCTTAGTCTGTCCAGCTCACCCAAGACGAGGCAGTCCGGTCGCCCGAAACGCTGCTCCAATGCCGCCATGACGCGGCCGGGGTCCGGTGCCGCCAACATTAAATTGAAGACGGCCTCTTTCGCCTTGCCTCTCAGGCATTTTCGCAGGCGGGCCGCGTTCTCGCCCGGCGAGAAGTAGCTCTCTGTATCGCGAAAGGCAGTCGCTAACAGGAGCCACTCTCCGGCCGACCCGTCGAAAGTAGGCAAGTCTTGCAAAAACTTTGGTGCGGCGTGCGGTCGGCTGTGTTCCGCTCGCCCCAATGCTGCGGCGAGCATCTCCACCGTTATCGAAGCGGAGGCGAGCGGAGCGTGCGAGCTTGCTGCGGCGGCGGCGGCAGGCGGCGCGCAGAGGCGCGCGGCCGGTAGCTCGTACAAGTGTGTGGCGGTCGGTGCCGCGCGGAGGGGCGTGGCTTCGTCGGCTGCGGCGGGGGCAGTGTAGAGGGGGGCGGCGGCTGCGGCGGCGGCGGGCGGCGCGCGGAGGGGCGCGGCGTCGGTAGCTGCGGCGTGGGGCGCGTGGAGGGGAGCGGAGACGGTAGCAGTGGTGGGGGCCGCGTAGTGGGATGCGGCGGCCGGGGCGGCGGTGTGAGGCGCGTGGTGGGGGGCGGCTGGGTCTGCGTGCGCGTCGGTGCTCGCGGCGGCGAGCTCCGTGCGCGGTGCGGGAGCGGAGATCTCCCGCCGGTGCAGATCGGCTTGCGTCTCCACCCACGATGCCACCAAATCACTGCGTGCTGTGTCTCCTTCCTCGTTCTCGTCCGACGAGTCCTCCTCGTCGTGCTCGCGGAGTTCTGCCTCTATAATTTGCCTCGCGAGTCTCGCCTCCTCTTGTTTCGCGCGCAGCAGCTCTCTTTCAATTGCACGGCGACGCATTGACTTAGACGAGCGGGCAGAGTGGTTGCTTCGCCCGTCCTTGTCGCTGCGCGCGGTCGCTACTGTCTCCAGTGCGGTTGCGTGAGAGCTGCGGCTCGGCGCGCGCGCGTCGCTGTGAGTGTGCGCGCGGGCCGGTGCGCGCGCGTCGCTGGCTGCGCGCGCGCGTTCGCGTACGGTTGAGTCCGTCGCGATCGGCGTGGCCGTCGTGTCGTGTGACGACCACGTTCTTACTTCTGTCTCCATACTCGTCGGAGGCGCACTTGTTGTCGGCTCCGTCGTCTGGTCGGCGCCCGGTTGCAGCTGCGGTTCGGTCGCCTCTGCGCTCGGGGGCAGCACTCGCTGCTCTGACGGAGTCGGCACCGGCGTGGTGCGCCCTCGCCCGTTGTTCTGGCTCCGTGTGACTGGCATCTCCAATCCGGCGAACGATAGGACCAATGTTGGTTACGTAACTCAGGTGCGGACTGTATAATCACCCGTTCACTTGAGCTGCCAGTCTTCGCAGAGCGGTTACAAGGGCCGGAGATCGGAAATCTTCTTTGTCGCTTTCGCACGATTCGGCGACCGTCTCGCTTCTGCACGACCGACGCAGACGGGCGTGCGGCTCGGCAGCGTCACTCGCGGGGGTCGTTCGCGGGTGGTGCGATCGGTCGACCGGGTGTGCTTAACCTCTTCTCGGGCGGTACGGCGACCGTCTCGCTCACTCGGCGACGCGGCGACGGTCTCTCTCTCTCGCGGCCGGCGCAGACGGGCGTGCGGCGCGGAGAGATCACTCGCGGCGGTCGTTCACGGGTGGTGCGATCGGTCGACCCGGTGTGCTTCGCGTCGTCCTCGACCTATACGCCTCGGGGCGCAGGGAGGTAGTCCTCGACCGTTACGCCGCGGGGCGCAGGGAGGGAAAGCGTAGCGTAGCGTAGCGTAGCGTAGCGTAGCGTAGCGTAGCGTAGCGTAGCGTAGCGTAGCGTAACAAAGAAACAACGTTTGCGGTTTTCAGTGTAGCCACGCACTGGTCGCACCCGGGACGTACGGGGGTGGAGCACTCGCCGGAGAAGCCGTCCGATCGGCCGAGGGAGTCGTTACGTTCTGAAGCAAGTCTCTTCCGACTATTCGTTCCTCGGTCGACCGGTGCGTCGAGCTCTGCTCTAGACGACTTCTCTTGTTGGATGCTGGGCGAGTACTGGTTGAACCGGCCGAAACGCGCTATCTTTATACACGCGCGGGCGCGCCGTGCGCCGTGAGAGGTGCGGAGGCTGCGATATCTCTCCGTCAGTCTCCGCGCCGACCAATCACAGCGCTCCGCGCCCGCGGCGCGCCCCGGCTCGGCTCATTTCCCTAATGATTGCGGCGAGTGCACACCTCCCGTCTGTCCCGAATGAAACCCAGTACGCAGCAACATATTTATTTTCGGTATAACTTATATCTAATTCTATCTATCTTATAACTATGCCTACCTATCTTATCATATTTTTACCTATCTTAAGCTAGCTTAATCTACGATTTTGTATATATTTATTTATTTATGTTTAACTTATATTTAACTTATTTTCTATATATTTACATCTTAAAATTACCTAAAACTAAGCTATGCCGGCCGCTTCCTACTTCCCTATGCTACGGGGGTGACGACGTGCGCGTCGTGTCCTAGGCCGGCTCCGTCGTCGCCGCTCCGGCTGGCCGTCGTCCTGAACAGCCATTTTAAATGAGTCGTCCGAGAGGCGTGGGAGAAGTGCGGAAAATGGCGGAAATCTTGAAATTCCTCTTCCCCCCTCGGCGCCTCTCGCCCCGCCGCTCTCGCCCCGCGCGAGCCGAGTTGATCGATGTTCGCAAATTAGCTGGCAACCCTCGTTCTCTAACCCTTTGAGCGTTTATTGCCGCCGCGCGGTGGCAGCACTGGTTTACTTTTTCGACCACCCCCCCTCACCCTGGGGTTCGTTCGCCCCGGGGTGGTGTGGGTGTTGAAATTCTTTTTGCGACACTGGACGTGGTTTTGTGACCCGCAGCGCTTCGGGGAGTGATTCTGTCTGTCTGAATGACTTGTTGTGCGAATAACGGAGGCGAAGTTAGAAAAAAACCGGCCAAGTGCGAGTCGAACTCGCGCGCCGAGGGTTCCGTATACCATCACGTGATTGGACGGATTTTTCTTGTTTGTTATTTTACTTTAGAGTTTTTTTATGTAAACCAACATGGGTGTCTGTGCCGAGTGGTGCAGTCGACAGAGCCAAAATAACCTCTCCTCGCGAAACCACGCTCACTTAGGTGCCATACCAGCAGATTTACGGACTGTTGCTATGCTGTCAAGCCTCCACGACGATAAGAAATACGGCTTCCGCAAGCAAAGGTCGACTAGAGATCTTCTAGCGTACGTCACGCATTTGTGGGCAGAAAGAATCGATGGTTTTGGGGAATCGCTGGCGGTCGCTTTGGATATATCCAAAGCATTCGATCGCGTCTGGCACCGGGGACTCCTAAGCAAGCTTCCGGCCTACGGTGTCCCTGCAAAACTGTGCACTTGGATCTCCAGCTTTTTGAGCGATCGGTCGATCTTTGTCACACTTGATGGTGCATGCTCGACCGATTAGTAAATCAATGCTGGTGTTCCACAAGGATCCGTGCTGTCGCCTATGCTGTTTCTATTATTTATTAACGACATGCTCTCGCTCGGCGAAATACATTGGTACGCGGACGACAGCACGGTGCACGAAGGGTTCATCAAAGACTGGAAGGGTAGAGAGGCGTCAGCAGCAAACGCGAGACGCGAAACTGTTGCTCGGGTTGACCTGGTTCTCGATAAAGTATCCTCATGGGGGAAGGAGAACTTGGTCAACTTCAACGTAGCTAAGACGCAAGCCTGTGCCTTCTCTACTAAGGCTGATCCGTTTCCACTCCAAGCAACTTTCCAGGGCAGCCAAGTCCCCAATGATGGTAGTCTGGGCGTCCTGGGTATGGAGGTGTCCAGGGACGTTGGATTTAGATCGTTCATAGAATCCAAGGCGAAACTAGCATCTCGAAAATTAGGGATACTCTACCGATGTCGGCGATTTTGCTTACACTCTACAAAGCACAAGTAAGACCGGTGATGGAATATTGCAGTCATCTTTGGGAGGGTTCCCCTGAGTACCTTCTTTCGGCCTTGGATTCTATCCAACGACGAGCCATTCGCCTCATTGGCGACTCTGTACTCACAAAGGACCTTCAACCTTCTTTAGCACAGACGTATCGTTGGGTCATTGAGCCTGTTTTATCGGTACTACTATGGCCGCTGCTCTGACGAAATTGCTTCCCTTATCCCTCCTCCTCCTGTTCGCCTTTGCCAAACCCGCCATACTCTCGCGGAACACCCCTTTGTAGTGGACAGACGAGTACTTCGAACGGCACGATTCTCTGAATCGTTCTTGTGCCGCACTGCAAAGGTGTGGAACGGGCTTCCGGGGAATATCTTTCCCCACTCCAACAATCCACGGATCTTCAAATCGCGGGTAAATAGCCTTTCCCCAGCGACATTAGTCCACCTCCAAGCCGGACTGGCACCTCCTCGGGGGCGATATTGGCTGCGCCTGAGGCTTCGACCTCGGACACAGCCAGCTAGTTCGGAAACAATAAAAAAAAATGCCTGTTAATACGACGTTTGAAGACACCCAGGTTAAATAGTTTGAACTATAATCGCACCAAGTCTGACGGTTGTTTAAATTCCCGTTTTTACGACGGAGTAAAAAGAAAAAAAAAACAAAACCACGTTTCTTATGTGGGGACCCCCTTCATTTTTCTTTTTGTTTGTTTTTTTTATTATTATTAAGTGTTAGGATATAATATAGTAACATCTATAATAAGTTAATAACACGTCATATTCTGTGAACATTTCAACCGGGTGGGTACCTATTTAGATTCAAAAGGTACAAAGGTATAGAACAGACATCGTAGGCTTAGTAATAGGCTTCCATAAGTTTAAGGAACCCTAATAAAAACATCTTTGCTTTAGTTGAAACGGCTATGTAAATAGTTCGTGTTTTCCGTCCAGTTCAGTGTAGCCGACCCGAGTGCTTCCCTTCGGTCGTGCACTGACATGGCACCTATTTCACCAAGGTGTTGACATCACGGATGTTGTGGTGATGTAGCCAACCGTATCAGTTTCCATAAAAAAAAAGAATAACGTTCGTGATTTAAGTGCAGTTCAATGTAGGCTGCACGGCCGAAGTGAAGCACTGACATGGCACCTAGTTCACGCGTGTAGTACATAGGTGAGGTAGAGGTACCCAATTACTTCAGGTAAAAATAAATCGTTTCGGTATCTCACCATGTGAATACATTTTGGTGTAAAGCAATGGGTTTTATGAAATTTATCTATCAAATTATTTTAATAAGATAATTTGTGGGATGCTCAAGTTTTCGGCGCGGTATGTAGTAATGTTTAATTTGGCCACAGAGCATCAAATGCGCGCGCCCGCCCCTCCTAGAGGCGCCCTGAGCGATAATATTTGAAACCCAAAAACTACACGCAGTGCTGCTAGCGCTTCGTATGTGTGTGTGTGTGTGTGCTAGTATCGACACTACACACAAAGAGGAGCAAGTTAGGCACACGCACAAAACAAATGCACACGCACAACACACATATGTAAGCCATAGGCCACGCCCACAGGCTTCAACGGCGTTGTAGAGAAATCGCGCTCAGGGCGCCTCTAGGAGGGGCGCCGGCAGTCGGTATTTGATGCTCTGTGAATTTGGCCCACTTTGGGACACAACCTCCGCTCCCCCAAATCCCCCACCCGCGCGCCGCCCTCAAATAGTTGCGTCAAACTTTAATAATTCGTTAGAGTGAAAATTATTGCCTGCTTCTAGCTTATGTATATTAGACGTTTTTGAGCTTTTTAAGTGTTTCCTGACTTTTACGGCAGTGGTCCGGGCGTCGGCTTCTCGTGCGAGAAGTCCGAGGTTCGAATCCGGTCGATGCGTACCAATGAGTTATTTTTTTTTTTCTGACAGAAACATTTACGTGCATTACGTGCACACCTGTCGCTTCACCGTTCGGAACCGGTGTAAAACTGTAGTTCCCTTCCCTTGCCCCTTACTAGGTGGTAGGCTCGAATTGTAGCCGACTGGGTTGGTACCACCGTACTGGATGTAAGATGGCCGCATACCAGCCTCGGTTGTGTTCTTCTCTAGTTCAGTATAGCCAGCAATCTAAAGGGAAGTCTTCGGTATGGCACCTACCTTCTCGGAGGTGATACTGGCTGGTCGGAGCATGTGTTTCGGCCCCTCGGACACAGCCAACCATACCGGATAATTTTTTTTTTTACGTCTATGTTAAAAATATTTGTGGTTTTTTTTCGTAATTCAAAGTGGCGATGACTGCTGGTTGTAGGCACGAATTTCACAATGTTCACAAACCATTTCCACAATGTCCACACACGAATTATTACACAATGTTCACATACAAATTCCACAATGTTCACACACGAATTATTAAACAATGTTCACATACGAATTCCACAAAATTCACACACGAATTATTATATAATGTTCACACATGAATTATTAGACAATGTTTACATACGAATTATTACCCAATGTTCATATACAAATTATTACACAATGTTCACATACGAATTCCATAATGTTCACACACGAATTATTAGACAATGTTTACATACGAATTATTACCCAATGTTCATATACAAATTATTACACAATGTTCACATACGAATTCCACAATGTTCACACACGAATTATTACACAATGTTCACAGACGAATTATTACACAATGTTCACACACGGATTCCACAATCTTCAACGAATATTACACAATGTTCACACACGGATTCCACTATGTTCACACACGAATTCCCCAATGTTAACACACGAATTCCACTATGTTCACACACGGATTCCACAATGTTCACACACGAATTCCACAAATATACAATTCCACACTTTTCGGTAGCGCCGAACTGTTTCCAGCGCAGCGGCCAAATTAGCACACCGCTCATTGTAGCCTGGGGCGTCACATATCATGTTTAAGGGGACCTCTGGGGATCGCATTGTAATGCTAAATACTGCTCTGTTTTCCTCTTTACAGGCAAGCTTTCATGAAGGGTTTTCAACGTTTGTGGCAATTTTAGTAGAAAATATGCAAATAGCAATAGAATTCTTCTCTTCGTAAAGTAGTATCAATGAAACTTAATCATCACTTGGTGAACTAGGAGTCATGTCAGTCTCTTAGATCGAAAACAAATATTTACAAATCCGCTTCGACCGACACCTTCATGGTTAAACCCTACCACCTAGTTGAAGGAAAAGTCCGTGTTACATCATCAATCATCAATTCATCATCAATCAATACTAATAATAAATCTGTAAGGGATGGTCATGGAGTAAGTGTTTTTTTTTATGGAAGCTGACACGGTTGGCTACATCACCTACAACATCCGTGATGTCAGCCCATAACACCGGGTGAACTAAGTGCCATGTCAGTGCTTCCCTTCGATCGTTACTTTACTACGTTAAGTTACTTTGTTTTATGAGATATTGCGTTTGTAGACTCTATGTATGATAATAAAACTAATCTGACGATTTTTAGAAATATGTTCTGTATGTATGTATATATGTTCCTACATAACTCTTAAACCGATCAACCGAATTCGATGAAACTTGCACAAGCACATTTGCTATACGGGACACAGGATAGGCTAAATAAAATGTTGGTCTTGTTACGCTAAGGGATGTGGCTCTCATACAAACCGAATTGTTTCGCGCGCCGAAATAAAGGTACGCTAGCGGGCTTACTTACTTTTTCCTTTTTAAATACGAATTTCACGCGAGCGAAGCCGCGGGCAAGAGCTAGTAAACAATAAACGATTCTGTTCAACGGAAACAAAACATTGTCTGCGTGCTTGAAAAAAACATCGTGTTCCCACTCCGGCGAACTAAAACTCCGCATAAATAATGCCCTATTGTAACAAACGGCTCGAAACGGCGCCCCACTGCATGAAATATCGGATGAAATTTCGAGAGAAAAAAGAGACAAAAAGTGGCAACACTGGCGCTTGCATTCGGCGGTTGGCTCGGCGCAGTGTGGTGTGGCGCATGGCGCGACAGCTTCGCGCGTCTCGCTGTGGCGTTGGCTGAGCGCCAATGCAGGCAGACAACACTGGCGCCTAGAACGATAAAAAAGGTATGGACCCCGAACCCTATCCTCGCCAGCGTAACACGATATCAGTAAAAGCATACTTGTTTCATTGGACGGTCGTTGATTGGCCCGTCAGTCTGTCATCGGCCGCGTTCGCAAAAACCTGTTTAAAATGCCCGCACGCTCTGTGTGTACGTGTAAAAACACTACAGGCAAGTTTAGTGTGCACAATAGTGGAATATCTTATCATCGGTTCGGTAAGTACACTCCGCTCCCCGCAACTTGGCGACGCTAGTTCTCATACAAGCATTTGACAGTCCGGCGTCCATACCTTTTTTATCGTTCTAGACAGTGCGCTAGCGACGCGCGGAGCGGCACGCGTTGTCTCGCCGCGGTTTGCTTATGAATACTCTATGATCGCTAGCGAGATAAATTCACCGGCAAAACCGCGATGAATAGTCGAAAGGGCGCTAAATTTAACTACGTTGTGTGTTCCCTCCGATATTCATTTATGGCGTCGGCAAAGCAAAACACGGCCGGCGTAATATTTCTGCTGCTAGGTGCATAGGTAGGTATAACCTGGTTATAACCTGCTGCTAGGTGCATTGGTAGGTATAACCTGGTTATAACCTGCTGCTAGCGGATAGGTAGGTATAATCTGGTTATAACCTGCTGCTAGAGGATAGGTAGGTATAATCTGGTTATAACCTGCTGCTAGCGGATAGGTAGGTATAATCTGGTTATAACCTGCTGCTAGGTGCATAGGTAGGTATAATATGTTTATAACCTACTGCTAGGTGCATAGGTAGTTATAACCAGGTTATAACCAGCTACTGGCGCATAGGTAGATAAAACCTAGTTATTTAAAGAAAGGGATTGAAAATGGCGGCGCTACTATTTGCCTCTCGCTCACACAGTATTGCAAATAGAACAGTATAGAAAATAAAATAATTGTTCCAAGACAAAAATTTGCAAATCCAAAAATATACTTTGCAAAAAATAATTTGTATGCCGACTGTACATCTGTAAATCGCCGCCATTTTCAATCAATTTCTTTAAATAACCGGGGTATACATTAAAGTATTCTCCTTTCCATTCAGAAAATATTAATAATGATGTGATCAAGTAATAATTTTATTTAAGTCATCCTATTCAATCATAAACGCGTGCCGGCTACACTGAACTGGACGGAAAACACGAACGGTTTACATAGCCGTTTCAACCGACCTTTAATTCAGTGCTATGGTGCCCAAACCCGACCAACTAGTAATGTAAGAAGGGAAGGTGTGTTTAGTGTTTTACGTGTAATCCGCTCAGCCTCCAACGGTCGAGCGGTCACCCATCCAAGTGCTGACAGCCCCCAGGTGTGCTTATGATCACGACCGACATTCGACCAGCCGCACCAATGAGCTACCGAGGCTGACATCGTGATGGATGATCCATGTTTACTTGAAGGCCTTTGCAATCCCGAAAGTCCTTGCTGAAGATATCTGTTTTTATGGACCCATTTTTTCCTGAATCCTCTTCACCACGAATATAAAAGTATCCCTTAAAGAAAATTGGTTGTCTGTAAAGTCGGTTTACGGACGATAGTTTTACGTGATGACGTCATAAAGTATATAAAGTGCGAAGTCAGATACAAAATCAGTTTATAATAGGTACTTTATCGTGCTTAGAAGTTTAATTCTTAAATCGCAAATGTGAGTAGGTACTTTAAAAACTAATAATATTAAGAAGAAAAGCTGTCAGACTGACAAGGGGTAAATTTTTTTTCTGAAAATTAAAAAAAAATGAAAATTGTTTAATTTTCAGAAAAAAAATTTACCCCTTGTCAGTCTGACAGCTTTTCTTCTTAATATTATTAGTTTTTAAAGTACCTTATTTAGTTTTTATAAAACCGGTTACCGACAGCCTCGGCAGAGGATTACCGGCGACACCGCCTCAGCGCCTCACCACCCCGCTGTGTCAGAGGAGGGACAAGTGACGTCGCGCGTCCCAGTCAACACGCCTCGCCCTCCTCGCGGTGTGGCCGGATCCAGTGACAAGACCTGCTGCTTCTTTCGCAACCAGCGCACCCAATCCACAACGGTTCGCTGATCCATCGCCCGCGTCTGCCGGTGAGGATGACGAACCAGGGACACGCCCCGCCACACCAGCTACGACGGGACGAAGTCCGCCGCCACCGGTTAGCTTGGGGCTATCGCGGCCCTGTGTCGTGCTTGCAGCCTCCGCTACCGGTGCAGCGCCGTGCGCAACAGTGACGCACGCAAGACGGCCAACAAAGATAGAAGAGCTGTGTGACGTCGCCCCGCAGTCCGACGGATACGGAGCTCTCCGGGATGGGGGTGGTGGTGGCCTACGTGTCTAGTACCACCACCTATCGCTCGTAGCTTGTCTCGCGTCGTCCCGGAGAGCTCCGTAGCCACGGCCTGCACCCACCGGCGCGGGAGGCAGGCCTCCAAGCACGCCGCGGCGTGCTTGGAGGCCTGCCTCCCGCCGCCGGCGGATATTTACCGTTTTTATTTAGATTTCTATTAATTTTGTGTATTTTTATAAGTTTTTGCAGAATATAAAATATGTAAAATTAATTTAAGTACATGATAAAAATGTGAAAATAAAGATTAATTATCAATATAAACTTTTAATTTACGCCATCTACCTATCAAAGCACATACTACAACGTTGCAACACCTTCAAGTAAACTACCGCTGAAGTATTTCATTTACTATATTGACGCTAGATGTCGCTCCAAAAGACTCAACGCCATGAAATATTCACCTACTGGTGACCGAATTTCGCTTCACTGGTACATGACCGATTAGCCGGATGGTTTAAGACGTCTCGTCGGTCGCAATATATAGGTGGCAGGGACCGCGGGTTCGAGGCTCGCAAAAGACGGACAAATATATTTTGTATTTCATACTATTGCATATGCCTCTCTATCGCTTGTTACGCGCTCTCGCTTGCACACACAGGTTTAGATGGAACGTGACACTTTTTCGTGAGTGCAGCCAGTGTTCATCAATTTATAAGACGTGACGTCATCACGTCAAAAACGATCCTCTCTCGTGGCTGACATTTTCCTTCAAATAAATTCGCTGCTAAAAGGCAAACGTTTAACGAATTAATTTACAAAATGGCCCACTCGCACCTTCACATTTGGCTCGCATATCGCATTAATTCCTCTGTGGCGCTCGACGCTGAAGGGAGACAGGGGAGCCCGATGCTGACGCCCGCCGTGACACAGACGTGGAGTGACGCGGCTGACAGCCGTGACGTCACGTGTCCCGCTGACGTGTCGGCGGGTCGCGCGCGCCGCGGCCATTTTGATTCAATCTACGTACAAGCCGCCGTACAGTTTGCCGCACAGCTCACTTCACATCTACAAAGTTTCTTGACGCCAAAGTAGGTGTCTTATCATCATAGAATAGAATAGAATAGAATAGTCAGTCAGTCAGTCAGCGTGTAAGCGTCCACTGCTGGACATACGCCTCTCCAATTTTCCTCCAGTTCTCCCGGCCTTCAGCGGTACGGAACCACTGCTTTCCGCCGACGCACTTGATGTTGTCGTCCCACCTGGCGGGTGGTCTTCCCACACTCCTTTTTCCTGTCCACGGCCGCCAGTTTAGAACACGGTTACTCCAACGGTCGTCGTCTCTTCGGCTGACTTGAATAGAATAGAATATGCAGTAAGTAACTGATGGCGAGCCCAAAGGCCGAGCTGCGATCGTGAAGACTATAAACCTTCTAGAAGAAAGTAAGTAACAAAGGGTGAGGCCGAAGGCGAAGCTGCGTTCAGGAAGACCATAAGCCTTCTCGAAGAAAGTAAGTAACAAAGGGCGAGGCCAAAGGTCGAGCTGCGTTTAGGAAGAGGAAAAACCTTCTCGATGAAAGTAAGTAACGAAGTAACGAAAGAACGTAACTAAGGGCTAGGCCACTGTCACCCCAAATCTGATGTAGACGTCTGGATTTTGTGACCGGAAGGTTGGTATCTCTGGACATCTATAAACAAAACGTAAATCAATAAACGATAGTAAAAGAGTGTCACCCCAAATCTCCAACCCCTTTAAATGTGAAATCCAAAAACCATGAAACACGTCATTATTTATTTATGATGATTAGCCATAATTATGATTTTCAAGTTCCTACCTATAAAAAAACCGATACTTATGCATATACAAACTTTCACCCCCCATTTCAAAATTTCAGGTTTCTAGACTTAGTAGTTTTAGATAGAGATTAAATTATACTCCCTTCTCCTCTCCCCGCGGACATCTCCCTCCCTACCTCAACCCCCGTCTTCAAAGCCACCGACCGACCGACCGTGTAACGTACTATATATATGTAATGTTCTTATAACTCGAAAACCACTTTATCGATTTACATACGGTTTTCACTGTTACATTTCGTTTCTTCTCAGGATGATTTTAATCTATCAATCACAACGCTACGTTATCGTTGGCTTGAGCTGTGACCAAAATGTCACGCGAAAAATTAAAATTTTGGCTGATCAGACATTTAACTTTATCTCCAAATTTATGTCATTTTGAGGAAAATGAATAGTTTTGTGAAAAACTACATTAGAGTACCCATATTGCTTTTTTTTTCAGAATTTTCAAACAACCCTTAATAGGTCTAAGTTCGGCGACAAAAGTGCAGTTTTTTGTCAACTTTTGAACGAAATATTTGTTAAAGTAAACTTATTGTTTATAGCAAAGTTATATATTTTTGAAATTGACTTAACAATACCTGTAGAATGACATGACATTTGATTTATTTAAAAAAACAAAAAATATTTTTGGTTTACTTTTGGGGTACCCTGTTCTTTCCACAGGACTATTAGACAAACTTATCTATAATATATCTAGCGGCAAAAAATACACGTAATTAGGTGTCAGTTTCATCGAAATCGGTGCAGTAGGTCCGGAGATATCTGCGTGTGACCGACAGACAGACAGACGGACAGACAGACAGACAGACACCAGAGCGATCCCATAAGGGTCCCTTTTTTCGCATTTTGCGACGGGACCCTAAGAAGATGCGTGGCCCCTGTATGACCCTTTATAGATATCTGCTTAAATGTATGAAAATTACTATTGAATTATTGTGATTAATGGGCCAACTTGTTATTTTGATGTAATAAAGAAAAAACCCTTTGCGTATTATCGTTTTGAGAGGGAAACTGTGTTTGCTGGCGGAGCACATCAATCATGGAAAAAAAAGTTGCCAGCAACAAACATCATTTTGGTGATCGTAGAAATAAACCGGCGATCGACGGTATTATTCTCCGATCAGCGGAATGCGCACGGTCATGGTAAGTAAGCAAATATTCGTAGAGATGATAGTTGTGTTCAGCGGGTAGCCGCGTGTGAGGATCGATGCCCCTACGGCCCCTCTAGCCAAATCAAATGCTCTGTGCATTTGATTTTTTTAGAGAGGATCGCATGACTCAGTGGAGACTTTGCCAGCCTCGGTGGCTCAGTGTTGCGGTCGGTCGACTGTCGGTCGGATCATAGGCATGGAGGCTTAACAAAAGTAAAACTATATAACCATGTAGGTACCACAAACGATCAGGTTCTTGGCACCACCTTTTTTTTTTATTTATTTGTTTTTTTTTTATGGAAACTGACACGGTTGGCTACATCACCTACAACATCCGCGATGTCAGCCCATAACACCGGGTGAACTTGGTGCCACGTCAGTGCTTCCCTTCGGTCGTGCCGGCTACGCTGAACTGGACGGAAAACACAAACTATTTACATAGCCGTTTCAATCGACCTTTCATTCAGTGCGGTGGTACCAACCCGGGCGGGTTAAACCCTACCACCTAGTAATATATAAGAAGGGGCCATATCCCTTAGTCGCCTTTTACGACATACACGGGGTGAAATGCAGTGGGGCTATTCTTTTAAAGTACCGGGCCCACACGGTACAGCTATGCTTAGAATTAGAATGAAAACGTATTTGACTAATAAATGATATGTATTCACTAAAGGAATACCTAGAAACGACAATCACCTAATGGTATAGATATATATTTTACATTGTGTATCGCATTTTGTTTACTTTTTAATATTAGGCACCTATTTACAATTGTTAAATTTTTTACATATTAACCACTAATATTTAATGAATAATGAATGAATGAAATGATTTAAATGAACATTCGTATCGTGTGGGGCCGCTACTTTAAAAGAATAGCCCCACTGCATCTCTCCCCGTGTATGTCGTAAAAGGCGACTCAGGGATATGACTCCCTTCTTACATCATTAGGTGGTAGGGTTTAGCCCGCCCGGGTTGGTACCACCGCACTGAATGAAAGGTCGGTCGAAACGGCTATGTAAATAGTTCGTGTTTTCCGTCCAGTTCAGTGTAGCCGGCACGAAAGAAGGGAAGCACTCACGTGGTACCAAGTTCACCCGGTCTTATGGGCTTACATCACGGATGTTGTAGGTGATGTAACCAAACGCATCAGTTCCCTTAAAAAAAAAAAAAAAGAACATGATAATGTGATTACTATTTTATTATTATACGAGCCGTGCCCGCGGCTCCGCCCGCTCTCATATTTGACTTCACTGCTAACCTCATAAGCCATTTAGCGTGATAGTAAGTAGCCTATAGTTGATGGGAAGAATCAAGCTATCCGTAGAATTTTTTTTTATTAAAATCGGTTCAGTGGTTCTCGATTTATAAGCGGACGGACAGACACTCAGACAGACAGAAAGCAGACGTTGGATTTTATTATAGGTAAGGAAGGATTAGACTGTTTTATTATTATTTTTTTCTATTGAGCTTGTATGCAATTATTTAGAACTACCGAATTGTTTATTATTTGTATCGAATCTAATGTATATGTTGACGATTTCTACTGAGCCGTATACAAAAACTATACAAGCTGTAAACAGTAGTTTGTTGGCGTAGATATCTCAGCGGTGCAATCGGCCGAATGCGGTTCGTGATCAAAGCACACCTGGGCGCGGTCGACCGTTGTTGGAGGCTCAGATTCCAGTGGTTCAGATTGCACGTAAAACTGTATGTATCTTCCCTTCTTACCTTACTAGGTGGTAGAGTTTAAGCCGCCCGGATTGGTATCACCGCACTGAATGGAAGGGCGCACGGTTTGTGTTTACAGTTCAGTGTAGCCGGCACGACCAAAGAAAAGCACTGGCATGGCACCTAGTTACATCAAGTATGATGTACTGACATCACGGGTGTGTATGTAATATAGGTGATGCAGCCAAACGTATCAGGTTACATAAAAAATACCTACATTATTTTGTTCTAGTTTTTGCTATAGTTAATTCTTTTATTTTGTTATAGTTAAAAAGAAGAAAGTAAGCCCGCTACCGCACCTTTATTTCGGCCCGCGGAACAATTCGGTTTGTATGAGAGCCTCATCTTAGCGTAACCGGAACTGAATTTTATTTATCCTGTGTCCCGTATAGTTAAAGTGCTTGTACTAAGTTTCATCGAATTCGGATGATCTGTTTAAGAGTTATGGAGAAACATACATACATACATACAGACAGAAAAGATTTCTAAAAATGGTCAATTTAGTTTTATTATCATACATAGAGTCTAAAAACGCAATATCTCATAAAGCAAAATAACTTACTCCATGACAAAGATTTATTATTGTATTAGTATATTGAAAGCAAAAATATTCGGAGCTTTATGTGTGTGGGTTCAAACGAGGGTTTAGGATCGGGGCGGCGGCGGCGGTGAAATACATTTTTAACTCGACCCAACTTCCGCGTATCTAGGGAAGTCCGCACGTCGGAACCACCGCGATATTTAAGACTCGGAACCTTCGATAAACATTACACTCTATATGAGGAAAATTCTATGAAAATTTAATTAGTTTCACTGGCGCTCGGCCCGCAGCTCCCGGCGGCGGCGCCGGTGTCTGGAAACGAACCCCAGACTCCGGACCGTCCGCACTACGACGCCCGGAACTCACGCAACTACGCGCAGCGGATTTGATAGAGGATAATTAAAACGCTTGTCAAGTTCGGACGTTCTACACACACACAGAGGCTTTCGCAGCAATTTTCTACTTATTCTTAGTCTTACGGTTCCGTGTCCGGTACGGGACCCTGTAACAACAAATAATAAAAATAAGAAAAAGTAAAAAATTCACCGTGTGGGGCCGGTAGGTACTTAAAAAGAATAGCCCCACTGCATCTCTCCCCACGCATTTCGTAAAAGGCGACTAAGAGATAAGGACAAGATGCCGTGCTAAAGGGCGACAGGCTCGCCAACTCTCACCTTGGCACGGTACTTCCACCGAATCATGCAACAGGTGGGTCTTCGTGCCTTTCTTGCAGCTTGATCGATTGAATCTTGTTCGAATACTTTGCGAAATGTGGTGGTCGGTGATGTCCCGTAATTTAGCAGAGTTCTTGCAGCACAACACCGATTACTCTGCTTACCCCGGTTGTCGGGCTACAGCGTGTGTGATGTGTATGTATGTATACTTCAGAATAGTAAGTAGTAGTGGTCATGTCGCGAAAGGTTTATTTTAAAATTATAATTTTTTTATTTACTCATCCTTACGTTTTGGAATAATAGTCTCGACAGAGCAAAATTTTACATATTTCTCACTCTACTACTAACATTTTATACAAAAAACATGTTTTTAATCAATACTAATAACTAATCTGTCAACCGTCCAGTTCAGTGTAGCCGGCACGACCGAAGGGAAGCACTGACGTATCCGGTGTTATGGGCTGGGCAGACATCACGGATGTTGTAGGTGATGTATCCAACCGTTTCAGTTTAGATAAAAAAAAATCTGTAAGGGATGGTCATGGAGTAAGTTACTTTGTTTTATGTTATGAGAGATACTGCGTTTGTGACGACTATGTTGACGATTTTTAGTAATATTTTCTGTATGTGTGTATGCTCCTCCATAACTCTTAAGCCTATCATCCGAATTCTATGAAACTTAACGAACCGAATTAGTTGCAAATTTACCATACACACATCCATATGAAATTCTACACTTCTGCGAAAAATAACAGCATTTCGGAATTCATGTTTTTCTAACGTTCGATTTCTGAATTTCGATTTTCGAACACTAGACTAAGCGCACGACTTTCCGATGCGAATAAGGAACGAGTCCGCGAAAAAAATGAGCATTCTTGAAAACGTTGTTCCGTGTGGGTCCGATACTTTAAAAGAATAGCTCACTGCATCTCTCCCCGTGTATGTGCACCGTGTGGGGCCGGTACTTTAAAAGAATAGCCCCACTGCATCTCTCCCCGTGTATGTGCACCGTGTGGGGCCGGTACTTTAAAAGAATAGCTCACTGCATCTCTCCCCGTGTATGTGCACCGTGTGGGGCCGGTACTTTAAAAGAATAGCTCACTGCATCTCTCCCCGTGTATGTGCACCGTGTGGGGCCGGTACTTTAAAAGAATAGCCCCACTGCATCTCTCCCCGTGTATGTCGTAAAAGGCGACTAAGGGATATGACTCCCTTCTTATATTACTAGGTGGTAGGGTTTAACCCGCCCGGGTTGGTACCACCGCACTGAATGAAAAGTCGGTCAAAACGGCTATGTAAATCGTTTGTGTTTTCCGTCCAGTTCCGTGTAGCCGGCACGACCGAAGGGAAGCACTGACGCGGCACCAAGTTCATCCGGTGTTATGGGCTGACATCACGGATGTTGTAGGTGATGTAGGCAACCGTGTCAGTTTCCACAAAAAAAAAATGGTAGGGTGATACCCCACTGACTTTCTCGCTTGTTGGGCGAACTCAAGGTTTTTATGTTCGAAATTCAAAATGTACTGACATAACAGTTCCGTTGAATTAGTTAGGCGCTCGCAACAAACATTTTGTATGCAATATTTAATAGAAAGAAACCTTCGTTTGTCACCTTTTTTGAGTTTTCCTGGAAAAACTGATAATTGTATCTTTTCAGGCTAGTAATAGGGTTTCTATGTGGAATATATAATAAAAATCGTTAGTCATTTTTGAGAAAATCGACCTTATCGAAATCATTTGTATGAAAGCTACCCTTATTTTTTCGAATAAAAAAAAACTAAAAAAGGTACCCCTAGATAATCGTTTCAAACTACTAAATATGAATTTTAAACGAAATCAGTTGAGTGGTTGAGGCGCAACGTCGCTGGACACATTGCCATAGACCAGGGTCTCTCAAACTTATGATGCCACGTACCCTTAGTAAGGTTTCGAAACGACTGCGAACCCCTGCCCTAACGCAACTCCTCCCCTCCCCGAAAGGAAAGGAAAAGAGGAAAAATACATTCTAGCAAGGTTTTTTAATTTAATAAAAAAGGTTTAACAAGTCGATTTCTATATTTAGTTTTTATCATTACCAGGTGTTAAAACCAACTATCACAAAGGTATGTTGTTGCGAAGGGTAAAAGGAAATTCATGGCTTTGCGTCAGAGCTCGGAATATTCTTCCTGTCTACTAGCTGCCCAAAAATCAATTAAAGACATCTTTTTGTAGTAATGTAGTCACGAACCCCCTACCATCAAATGGCGAACCCCTGGGGGTTCGCGTACCACACTTTGAGGAGCACTGCCATAGACAAATGTTGTATGACAGCTACCCTTATTTTTTTGAATTTTGAAAAACTAAAAAAAGGTACCCCTAGATTATCGTTTCAAACTAATAAATACGAATTTTGAACAAAATCCGTTGAGCGGTTTAGGCGCAAGGTCGCTGGACGGACACACACGCACACACATACATGTTTCTTAAAACCACTTTTTTGGGATCGTTGAATTATATATAGCCCAAATCAGTCGAAATCTCAACTTCGAAATTTTGGACCTTTCTCCTTACAGTCGCTCGAAAGTAAAAACGTTCGTGTCGAGGTCGCGGATTCGTTAAATGAGAAAATGTAGAGACTTATTGTTTATCGTACGTGACGCTTTCGGCGTCGTCCGCGTCGGTAATCTCAAAATTTCCCCATCTTTCTTTATTGCGCGACTTGATTTAAGTCCTGGCTGCGCCCGTTAAATATTTTACAGCGTTGATTTTCATACGGCGGAGGCGGGAAGAGCGGGCGGGGCATTTCCAGAAGCGGCATTCACTAACGCGTTTTGCGTCGGCATCGGTAAAATATTTTATCGACAGATAACTGAAAGTGGTATTGGTCTAACAACACCTGACCTGACAGATCTAACGTCATTTTGTAGCGACGACGCGACAGTCGGTTCCGCCTCCGTCCACGATGATATATTTAGGTTTCCGTACCCCATACGGAAGCCGGCATTCACTAATGCGTTTTGCGTCGGCATCGGTAAAATATTTTATCGATAAATTACGGAAAGTGGTATTGGTCTAACAACACCTGACAGATCTAACGTCACTTTCTAGCGACGACGCGACAATCGGTTCCGCCTCCGTCAACGACGACTTATTTAGGTTTCCGTACCCCATACGGAAGCCTATTACTAATCCTACAACGTCTGTCTGTCTGTCTGTCCGTCCGTCCGATGGCTGTATCTTTGGAACCATAATAGCTAGTCAGTTGAAATATTCACAGAATATGCGTTATTTTAACAAAACAACAAATATAAAAAGTGAAAATTTTTATACATGAATTAAATTAATCCCAATGCAAGAACGTGTTTTTAATGAGTTTTTTTTTGTTGTGCGGAAACCTCGTTGTGGGAGGCCGACTCGCACTTGGCCGATTTTTTAACAGTCGTCGGTGTCGCTGCAAACGTGAAGTATGCTATCACGCACCAGACTATGACGCGATAGAGCGATAGGGAATCAGTGATGATTTTCGTGATGCAAAATTGTGTCCAATTGAAACAACAGTAATGGAATAAGTTTATAAGCACGATGCGAATGTCATATGTATTTTTTGGCTTTGTAATGCAGACCAATTATTAGAAATAACTAAAAATCTGAAGAAATAGACCGACATTCGCAATTCTATCGAACAAAGTTAATGCCATTCCATTATAAACCATAATGTAGTGCAGATATGCCTGAAATTTCACATCCATGATGTATCCTTCTTCCGGTTAAGATTTTCTGAGAAATTAAACATATCCTAGCGATCATCTTGTGTCATACGCAGTCTTGATTCACAGAAACTTTGATAAAGACGGAATCTACCGAGAAGGTTAGTGAATGCCGCTCCAGTCTGAGAGATAAGAAGAAGGCGATGTGCAGCTTTGGCTCTACCTAAATATTCAGCTCGGCCGGCTCCATATTTTCAGCCCTATCAGCATCCTCCCCGTCCCCTCTCCACGCCGCCGCCACCGCCCGGAACCTCCATATCTCCGGAGTGAAACACTTTCAAGAATTTTTCATAAGTCGAGTGGCCACCGGCAAGTTGCACACTCGCAAATTTTACATATTTACATAGATTTCACCGACGTTTCCCTTTCGACCGACGTTTCACTCAGTACGGTGATATAAACCCGGGCGGGATAAACCCTACCACCTAGTAAGGTAAGAAGGGAAAGGACGTACAGTTTTACGTGGAATCCGAACCACGGTCAGCCTCCAAGCCTCCAGCCTCGAGCGGTCACCTATCCAAGTACTGACCGCGCTCAGGTTTGCTTAACTACAGTCCACCGACCGCACTACTAAGCTACCGAGGTAAAAACTGCATAGAGACAACCTAGTAGCCAGGATTACCCACCAGCAACTTACCCTAAATTTCAACCATGTGGGTGCCGAGGTGCCTTACTATAAGTACAATCCACCGCCAGTTCTCGACAATGGTCATGTCCATGTCATGTCACACTCTACTGGGACCAGTCCATTATCATACCACAGACAGGACTGACAAGACTATTCTCGCGAATAGACCTGATATTGTGATAGTGGACTGGGAGGCGAGACGCGCAACGCTCGTCGATATCGCCGTGCCGCACGATGGTAACCTCGTCAGTAAGGAAGCAGAGAAGATGTTAAAGTATCTGGATCTGCAGCACGAGGTTACCAAAATGTGGCCCGTCGACTCGACGATCGTTGTGCCCGTAGTCGTATTGGCGCATGGGTTGATAGCGAAAAGCCTCGACGACCACCTTGAGAGACTTTCGCTGAGTGGTTGGGTCAAGGGCCAGATCCAGAAGGCAGCCCTGCTCGACACTGCACGCATTGTCCGGAGGTTTCTCTTCCTGGAACCCCACCATCGGTAACATACATACATACATACAGACAGACAGAGGTTCCCTTTTATAAGTTCTACTACTTATATAGGATAGAGGACAGGTACCACACAATGACGTATCATGTAAATTAATATATATAAATCTCTTTGGTACCACATACATGATTCAGCTATCCATTTACCGGTGGAATATCACAAAAATAGATGTTTGTTTGATTTTCGGTGTAGTTTTATTTCTTAAAAAAACTAGAGACAAAAATGTGTATTGTTTGCTTAACAAAACAAAGTTGATTGTGCGGCCCGGCGTTTAATTTAATTTTTAGGGTTCCGTATCCGGTACGGGACCCTATTACTAAGCCTACGCCGCCGTCTGTCTATCTGTCTGTCCGAGGGCTGTATCTCTTGAACCGTAATAGGTAGCCCGTTGAAATTTTCACATAATATGTGTTATTTATTATGGCCGATATAACAACAAATAATAAAAATAAGAAAAAGTAAAAAATGACGGGGGTCCCCTCCCCATAGAATTTTACAGTGAAGCATTTTAACATCATGAATTTTAACTAATATGAATCTTTTTTTTTTATGGAAACTGACACGGTTGGCTACATCACCTACAACATCCGCGAAGTCAGCCCAAACACCGGATGAACTCGGTGCCACGTCAGCGCTTCCCTTCGGTCGTGCCGGCTACACTGAACTGGACGGAAACCACAAACTATTTACATAGCCGTTTCATAATAAACGCCATAGATGGCGTGCGTGAGTGGCGCTGACCATGACATGGCGATACGGAACCCTCAGTGCGCGAGTTCGACTAGCACTTGGCCGGTTTTTTTTGGTTTTTTTTTTGCCTGTCGGCTGGTTGGCCCACATGTTTTAAATTCATCTTAAAAACAAATATTGTGAAAATGTTATCAGGGGGAGCAATCAAAAGAATTCTGATGCTTTAATTGCTTATGTGTAGTATACGTTTTTATGTAAATTTATTTATTTATTTTGTACTAGCTGTTGCCCGCGGCTTCGCTCGCGTGAAATTCGTATTTCAAAGGAGAATCTAAGTAACTAAGGGCGAGGCCGAAGGCCGAGCTGCGTTCAGGTAAACGATAAATCTTCTCAAATAATGTAAGCAACTAACGGCGAGGCCGAAGGCCCAGCTGCATCCTGGAAGACAATAAACCTTCGCGAAGAAAGTAAGTAACTAAGGGCGAGGCCGAAGGCCGAGCTGCGTTCAGGAAGACGATAAACCTTCTGGAAGAAAGGAAGTAAGTAAGTGCGAGGCCGAAGGCCGAGCTGCGTTCAGGTAAACCAAAAACCCTCTTCCGTCTTCGGGCCTCGCCCTTAATGACTTCCTTTCTTCGATAGAATATAATGTCGTTTACTCCATCTATTTATTTCATAAAATATAGCTTAGTTACCTACTTTATTCGAGATGATTTAGCTTCTTCCTGAACGCAGCTCGGCCTTCGGCCTCGCCCTTAATTACTTGCTTTCTTCTAGATGGTTTATTATTTATCAGAACGTAGCTCGGCCTTCGGCCTCGCCTTAGTTACTTACTTTCTTCAAGATGGTTTAGCTTATTCCTGAACGCAGCTCGGCCTTCGGCCTCGCCCTTAGTTACTTGCTTTCTTTGAGATGGTTTATTATTTATCAGAACGTAGCTCGGCCTCTTCGGCCTCGCCTTAGTTACTTACTTTCTTCAAGATGGTTTAGCTTCTTCTTGAACGCAGCTCGGCCTTCGGCCTCACCCTTAGTTACTTGCTTTCTTCGAGATGGTTTATTATTTATCAGAACGTAGCTCGGCCTTCGGCCTCGCCTTAGTTACTACTTTCTTCAAGATGGTTTAGCTTCTTCCTGAACGCAGCTCAGCCTTTGGCCTCGCCCTTAGTTACTTGCTTTCTTCGAGATGGTTTATTATTTATCAGAACGGAGCTCGGCCTTCGCCCTCGCCTAAGTTACTTACTTTCTTCAAGATGGTTTAGCTTCTTGTTGAACGCAGCTCGGCCTTCGGCCTCGCCCTTAGTTACTTGCTTTCTTCGAGATGGTTTATTATTTATCAGAACGAAGCTGCTAACTGCTAAATCAAGTATACCGCTGGCTGAAGTATTTAATTTAATATTGACGCTAGATGTGGACGCTAGATGTCGCTCCATGAAATTCACATACTGTTGTCACATACTGTTGAGAAAATTTGCAGCGATAAGTAGACGGTCGATAGCCCGCGTGTATAACACGTCTAGGCAGTGATGGTGGCAGGGACCGCGGGTTCGAGGCTCGCAAAAGACGGAGAAAAATATTTTGTATTTCCTACTATTGTATATGCCTCTCTATCGCGCTCTCGCTTGCACACAGAGGTCTCTATCGCGCCCTCGCTTGCACACACAGGTTTAGATGGAACGTTACACTTCTTCGTGCGTGCAGCCGGTGTTCATCAATTTATAAGACGTGACATTATCACGTCAAAAAAACACATTTTAACACGAGTGTAGCCGTGGCTATCAAAACTTTAAGTATATTCTTGATCAAGAAAAATTAAAGTTTTGAATATTAAAATAAAATAATGAGGAAAAACATACGATCCTTTATACAGAGACTCTAAACTCTAACCGTTTGCAGTTTGCGAACAGTAAAAGGAGTCAGTGTTAATGCTTCAGATTCAGATATCTATTTCGCCATTAAGAATGTACAGTGTCAAAACAATACTTCATTGAGACATATGCATATTCTTTGCTTTGCCTGCATTGCCGGCCTCGCTAGCTCAGTGGTGCGATCGATCGACTGTCGGTCGGGATCATAATAAGCACACCTGGACGCGGTCAGTTATTTATATTACATACAAAAAATACGTGCACTAATAAATAATCCCAAAGATAAAAAAAAATGGTTTGAAAAACTAAAAAAAAAAAACACCCGTGGGCACAGCCGTGGGTGTCATTAGTACCATTGAACAGTACCATCAATACGCTTAAAGCTAAGCGCAAATTGGCGCGATCAGGGCGATCACGGCGGTGGCGGTGGCGGTGGCGATCAGATAGGTTATATGCAATTGTGTGTGCAAGCGCACACTGGCGCGGGCGATCGCTGCACGCGTGCGGTCAGTGCGCGGTCCGATCGCGGCGGTGGCGGCGGTGGCGATCAGATCGCGCCTGCAGCATCTGATCGCGTGATAATCATAGGAACTGACGAAAGAATGGAGGAAATAATTATAAACGAGGTCTACAATAACTCAATTCTATACAATACTGCTCACGCGGAATTAAAAAAAAACTAAAAATTTTAAAAGTAAAATAAGAAAAAAAAAAGTAAAATTTAAGAGTAAAAAAAAGTAAAATTTCTTCAATTTTGTAGTTACGAAAATTACGAAATTACGCAATCACCGCGGCATCACAGCCGTCGAATCGCTCTGATCTGCGCGACTTTTGAACGCCACCGCCACCGCTACTTTGGCCGCCACCGCTATGACCGCCACCACCGCGTCAGCCGCGCCTGCTGGTACAGCTGGATGCGCCAAGGTTAACAATGCCGCTAGGATACCACCATCAATGGAGAGTGTGAGTGAAAAGAACAGATTGTTAATACTTGCGGACCAATTTGGATTAAATTAATTTTCTCATTTATGCAATAAGTATAATACCACAAGCATTTGCAAGCCTAATGCTTCGCTTGCAAAAATTATTGAAGAACTGCCTTCTATTGTTAAATCACTCCATGAAGGAGACATTCTTACAGTTATAGTCGGAGAAAGTAGTAACAATCGTAATGTATGTGAATATTTGCGTAGCGTGGAATACATACTAAACACTTGCAGCGAGCACGGCATCACTGTATTTATAAGTTCACTTATGTATCTAACACACCCTAGGCAACAGACGACTCGCATAAATAAAAATATCAGATTTGTAAACAATAAAGTTCTACAACTTATAAAAAAATCTGAAAATGCGATCTATGTTGAATTAAATGGAACTGATGAAACATGCTATGCGAAAAAAAGTACGAGACATACCACCAACACTAATGTAGCAAATCAAATATTAAATTCAAATAGATCTATATGTACGACAAACTTACGATACTGTGTCAAAAGTGCAGCTTATTCTAATTCTTTTTTATTATAAATGACCCACCATTTAATGGTGGACAAACTATAGACTGTAAGGTAATCTGTGATACTAGTTATAAGGAAATTAATAGGTATAAGCTAAAGCCAAAAAAACTAGAACAATATTGTAATAATATGACATTGATTCATCAAAACATACGTAGCATAAGTAGTTTTAACAAACTTGTTAATTTTGACATTTTACTAAACAATTTCAACTATGACATAGTATGCCTCACGGAAACATTCCTGTGTTACGATAAAATCCCATTACTAAAGATCAATAATTACTTGGTCGGCTCTTTCTTTTGCAGAAGTATTTATGGTCATGGTGGAACACTTATCTTAGTTAAACAAGGCATAAATTTTAAAAACCGACAAGACGTTGTAGATCAATCTATAGAAAAGGAGTTGGAAATCAGCTGTATAGAAGTTAATAACATAATAATATTGTGTATTTATCGATCGCCAGATGGAAACCTTGATAACTACATCTCGAAATTGGAATCAGTACTAGTGAAAATATGCAAACGAAGCGCAAAACTAGTTATTCTATGTGGTGACTTTAACGTAGATTTTATGAAAAAGACTTCTAGCTCTGTAAAACTTCTCGATTTGTTGGACTCATTCTTATTAAAAAGAAAAATATTTGAACCTACTAGAATAGCCAAGGACTCTGCCACTTGCATAGACAATATTTTTGTAAACAGTGACATAATTGGTGAAACTAATGTTGTGTCAGCTTTTCCGTCCGACCATTTTGGACAAACAATCACTTTTCCCATGCCAAAAATTAGAAATAAAAATACTAACAAAATAACTTTATCAAAAAGAACAGTTGATGCTTATACTATCTCTAATTTTACCTTAAATCACGAACTCTGCTATAAAAATTATCATGAACTTGGACCGAACGAGAAGTACAATTACTTCTTTAATCATTTATTAGACCGTTTAGATAGTAGTATGCCCATCCGTAAAAAATCAATAACAGTTAAAGGACAACGGGATATCAATTGGATAACGCCGGGTATAAGAATATCTCGCGATACATTAATAGGACTTTATGCTGAACTTAAGGAGAACACAGATGCAGATTTTCGTGGATATGTGAAAAGATATAGTAAAATATTTAAAAAAGTGTCAATTAAAGCTAAACAATTAAGTATCCACAATAAAATAAGTAGGGCTAAAAATATTGTAAAAATGACATGGAAAATTATAAAAGATGAAACAACACCTAGCTCCGGAAAGCCAACACTAATAGAACTCCTTGTAAACAATAAAATCACATCAAATTCTTTCTCTGTAGCGAATGAATTTAATAACTTCTTTGGTACGATTGCACAAAAGATAACGGCAACACTCAATCCTCTCGACCAATCAGCTACTGATATTCTACGCTCTACAAATTTACCAAATACTAACTCTATAACCTTTAATGAAGTAACTAATTATGAACTGCTTAAAATAGTAAAAGATTTGAAAACAAAAAAATCTGTTGACTCCTGGGGAATATCTACAGTAATCTTAAAACAATTGCTCAAAAAGTTCCCTAATCATCTGTGCATAATTTTCAATGACTGTATGAGTGAAGGTGTATTTCCTGACCTACTGAAAATTGCTAAAGTCTGTCCGATATACAAAAAGGGCTCAAAACTTGATGTCAATAACTATAGGCCTGTATCAATTCTTCCATGTATAAGTAAAATTCTCGAAAAAATTATTTACTCCAGGTTAGTAAAATTTTTCCTCGAGCACTCGATTATTCACCCACACCAATTTGGATTTCAGAAAAATAAATCCACAAACGATGCTATTGCATGTATGCTTGAGAGGATACTGCGACATATGGATAACGGTTCAGACAGTATAGGTGTGTACTGTGACTTATCTAAGGCCTTTGATTGCGTAAATCATTCCATATTATTATCCAAACTTGACCATTATGGAATAAGGGGAGTTCAGCTAAAACTAATAGAGTCATATTTAGAAAGTAGGTCACAATATACTACAATTAGTGAAGTAAGGTCAGAACCCATAAATGTTACTTGTGGCGTCCCCCAGGGATCCATCCTCGGACCGCTGCTTTTTCTCATTTACGTTAATGACTTGCCAGATTATGTCCCATCTCATGTGGCGGATATCGTTCTGTTTGCAGACGATACATCAATTCTCTTTGAAGCAAAATCACATGAACCTACGCCTCACATACTCAACAATGCTTTGTCCAAGGCTCACAACTGGTTCCAAACCAATCAATTAGTGCTCAACGTAGAAAAGACAAAGTATATGAGATTCTCTCAGAAAAGCAATACAGATTCATGTGATATCAAAGTGGGAGATAATAAACTTGCAAGAGTCCCAAATGTAAAGTTTGTAGGCCTAACTTTGGATGAAAAACTAAAATGGGACAAACACACTGAAAATATTGCAAAGAAACTAAACTCCTCAATATTTGCCATACGCAGGATTCGGCAACTGTGTGGGTCCTCCACAGCGAAGATAGTATACTTCGCATATTTTCACAGTGTCATGTCTTATGGGTTAATGTTTTGGGGAAATTGTGCTACCAGACATAGAATATTCAGACTGCAAAAACGGGCTATTCGTGCAGTAACGGGTATGAAACCGAGGGAGTCCTGCAGAGATGTATTTGGCCAACTCGGTATTTTGACTCTAGCAGACGAATATATTCGCCAAAACCTTTTATATGCACGTAAGAATATAAATAACACTCCATCAAATGGCGACTTTCATGCCCATAATACCAGAAATAGAAATCAGATTAGGCCCGTCTACTCGCGATTGGCTAGAGTACATAAAAGTTTCCTGTGCCAGAGCGTTAAGTTCTATAACAAGCTTCCACTTGCATTTTCAAAGTATAGTGACAATTGTTTCCAATTCAGAATCAAAGAATTATTAATGAAAAACTCTCACTACTCGATAGATGAATTCCTTAATGACACATATAAATAATTTTGTATTAATGTTAATATTTTAATATACTCAAAAAAAATATTGATTCACTTTTACTTTAAGTATTTAATTGATTTTATGTTATGTTATTTTTGTTTGTTGAATCTGTAACTTTTTTAAGAATTGTATGCTTTGTTTTTGTATTGTTGTATTTTGTCTCATTTATACCATGTTTTGTTTGTTTGATTGACTTATCTGAGAGGCACCTATTGTGTCCAAAGATGAATAAATAAATCTGAAATCTGAATCTGAAACCACCGCGCCAGTTTGCGCTTAGCTTAACTACTTTTTAAAACTCACCGTGCGTACTTATTCGGTATATGAAAAAAAACAAATTTACACTTTCGCCTCCAAAGAGACTGGGAAACATGCTGGTGAAAGGTTATATACGTCTTTACGCGCCCTAATATGCAGAGTTCAGTTCACACACCGGGGCGGGCGGGGTGGCTCTAGCGAACGGCGCTGGGGCGGGGCGGGGCGGGGGCGCGCGAGGTTGCGGCGAACCGATAACCCTGTTGCTCTTTCTTTGTTGTTTACTCCCTCCGCACTCCGATACTTTGCGCTGCCCGTAAAATGAAACTGTCCGTCATATCAGTTGGCTTTGAAAATGTACGGAACTCTCCCCCCCCTCTCGGCTAGGTGCGCTGTTTTATTCTTTCACGCGAAGCTACATTTCTGGTACACACACCACACGCTGTATCCCGACAATCGGGGTAAGCAGAGCAATCGGTGTTGTGCTGCAAGTACTCTGGTAAATTACAGCACAGCACCGACCACCACGTTTAGCAAAGTATTCGGACAAGATAACTATCAGGCACGAAGGCCCACCAGCTGCATGGTTCGGTGGAAAGACCACGCCAAGGTGAGAGTTGGCTAGCTGGTCGCCCTTATGCACGGCATCTAGTCCTTATCCCTTAGTCGCCTTTTACGACATGCACGGGGAGAGATGCAGTGGGACTATTCTTATTAAGTACCGACCCCACACAGTACTCGTAAGTAGCCGACATGAAATGAAATGAAGCATTGTCATGGCACCTAGTTCGCTCTTTGTTATGGGCTTACATCACGGATGTTGTAGGTGATGTGGCCAACCGTGTCAGTTTCCATAAAAAAAAAATAAAAAAAATTATGATAACATACATAACATACCGCAAGCTGTATTCCGACAAACGCGGTAAGCAGAGTAATCGGTGTTGTGCTGCAAGGACTCTGGTAATTTTTTTGGGTTGCTGTGCCGAGAGACTAACGGTGCAGTCGACAGAGCCAAAATCACCTCTCCTCGCGAAACTACGCTCAGTTCCATATGCCAGAAGATTTGTCTCGGACACAGCCAGCTAGTTCGGAAACAATAAATAAAAAAAAAATCTTCGGGTTGCACTCCGGGACTTCCGGCAGAAGTAAAAACTTAAACAGAACTGTTATATATAATTATTTTACATCAAAAAGTTTATTTCTCAGAAAAATCAACTTTCATTCATAATTTCAACGAATCTTACGCTTTTCCGATCAGGCTACGGATCTGAAGCGAGTTTAACATTTTTTACCCATCTAAAAAAAGTGCCAAGCGCCGCTAAAGAAGTTTCGATTCTTACGCTTTCTCGATCAGGCTACGGATCTGACGCGAGTTCTGACGCGAGTTTAACATTTTTTACCCATTCAAAAAAAGTGCCAAGCGCCGCTAAAGAAGGTTTCACTTAAAAAAAAAAATAGGTTGACTGGGAGATATCCCTGTAAGGGACAACTCCGCCTTTGCCCGTCATGTAAATTACTTATCGTTTGTTTCTGTATTTTTTTATGGAGCTATGAAAAATTTCTATCCATCTATCTTGCTTATGAAACGCAGAGTTAGATAGATATCTAACTGTCTGTTTCATAAGCAAACTGTAGGCTCGTCAGACTTCAAATGATCGGTAGGTATTGTTTAAATAACTTGCCATCGATAAACGCGTACATTTTTAATAGCAGTGAAATAATTGCCCGCTCGCGAACCCGCTACGCAATTATTTGCCCTGGTCAATTTTTAATTAGTACCGCCAGTTTGTACATTTTGTGCGTTAGGCAAACCTGATTACAGCGCGCTCACCGGTGGGGGACGGGGGGCGGGGGCGTCACCCACCGGTGGGCGCGCGGAATTATATTGCTTTAGCGTTACGACTTTGCTCGTGGTAAAGTTGTAGATTAAAGCTGAAATATTTTATAAATGGAGATTTAATGCTCTCTAAAGTTGAGTCAGAGAGGATAACACGAAGCGGTGGTTTTCGCTGAAGCCAACATTTATTTAGTGTTTCTGTTTATTTAGTAATCGATTCTGCAGATCTTTCCTCTACAGAACCGGTAAACTCTGGAACGCGCCCCCCCCCCCCCCCCCCCCCCCAAGTACTGTCTCGGGTCTTTCAAGAGGGGCGTGAATGGGCACCTGTCAGGCCGGCATGGCATTCGCAACCCCCGCATACGACCGAATGCCCATGGGCGTCGTTAGACACCTTGTGGGTGGATAGGCGCCACATGTCGCACTGTAAATAAAAAAAAAATAAAAAAAAACCATATTTGATAGATAGATAGATAGAATGCTTTATTGCTCCAGTAAACATTAAACAAGAAGTACAGTAAACATTTTACATAAGGTGCAAAGGCGGACTTATCCCTTACAGAGATTTCTTATCAACCTTTGGATGTTTGAGATTCGATAATATAGTGGAATGTAAGTAGGTAGTAGCAAAAGAGTTGGGCGTGAGAACTGAAGATACAATACATACATACATACATAGCGTCACGCCTGTTTCCCGGTGGGGTAGGCAGAGAGAACGGATCTCCACGTGCCACGATCCTGACACACCTCTGCCGCCTCTTCCACTCCCATAATGTTCTTCATGCATGCTCGTCGGTTACGGGTACTACGCACTTGCCCCTTTTTGAGCACATGCCTGATCTGGTCCAGGCAAGTGCGTCTAGGGCGACCCTTCCCGACTCTTCCACTCACATTAATTATTAAGAATACTTATTAACAATACATATAAGTACATGCTAGTTAAATACAAGCCATACATGTGTTTGAGCTTCTTTTTATAATTTTTTATTTATGTTTTAAAACTGACACATCACCTGCAACATCCGTGATGACAACTCATAACACCTGGTGAACTAGGTGCGATGTCAGTGTTTCCCTTCGTTCGTGCCGGCTACACTGAACTGGGCGGAAAACATGAACTATTTACATAGCCGTTCCGACCGACTTTTCATTCAGTGCGGTGGTACCAACCCGGGCTTACCTAGTAATATAAGAAGGGAGTCATATCCCTTAGTCGCCTTTTACGACATACACGGGGAGAGATGCAGTGGGGCTATTCTTTTAAAGTACCGGCCTCACACGGTACAAAATTACGGAATCGATTAATACGTAATATGTGAGCACATCCTATCGATCGTATTTTCACGAGGGTTCAGTGCCATACTCGGGGCGTAGGGTCAGCAATTCTGGGAACTTTCCACAGTGCATGTCGCTGCGCAGTTTTCATGTCCACCAACGAAACCTGGGCAGGCAACGACATTGCCAGAATCGTCAGAGTAATAATTTAGGTATAGAGCGCGCGTGCGCTGCGTTTTAATTAACCTGAAATTGTTGGCTACATAACCTACAATACCGTGATGCCAGCCCATAACAGCGTGTAGGTTAAACTGAACTGGATGAAAAACACAAACTATTCACTTAGCCACTTCGACCAACTTTAATTAAGTGCGGTGGTATCAATTCGGATGCGTTAAGCCCTACCACCTAGTAAGGTAAAGGAAGAAACCTATTACTTGTCTATTGCTGGTTTGCTGCTACCTCAGCCCGCGCTTCCGCACATCGCGCCTCACGCCACACCCGCTGACGCCTAGCTCAGTAGCGTTAGTATCGCTGTCGCGTAGCCAAAGAATATAATACCGCGTAGCCACGCCCGTATTATATGTGTAATTGAGCTACCTACCCCTCGCGCGTGTACGAATTTTGTT
This sequence comes from Nematopogon swammerdamellus, assembly GCA_946902875.1. NCBI lineage: Eukaryota > Metazoa > Arthropoda > Insecta > Lepidoptera > Adelidae > Nematopogon > Nematopogon swammerdamellus. The sequence goes on from OX336345.1 coordinate 21,650,935, forward strand.
TTTTTTGGTGTTATTTGTTTTATTACTAACATTTGTTGTGTTCAAATGCCAATACGAGTAAAAAAAGGAATAGTAATATGACTATGACGTGTGCGCTAGCTTCACTAGTCATGTCACTTAATTACGTAGAATTATTATTACATGGTAGTACATATTAATTCTATGCCTGAAATACGAAGTAATGACAGTTCAGTGTAACACCTGGTGGCGGGAGTATTCGTCTATCCGACTTTTTTGTCGACGGTACCGATAGCTGTTACGTCATAACCGTCAGCGGTGGCATACTGGAACCAGACGACTAATACAGGTTAACGTAGAATCCGAACCACGGTCAGCGGTCGAGCGGTCACTCATCCAAGTACTGTACTGACCGCACTCAGACCGACCGTACCACTGAGCTACCACGGCTGACAAAAATTTAACACAAAAATGTTTGTGGTAGGGTTTATCCCGGCCGGGTTGGTACCACCGCACTGAGCGAAACGTCGGTCGAAACGGCTATGTAAATAGTTCGTGTTTTCCGTCCACTTCAGTGTAGCCGACATGAAATGAAGGGAAGCACTGACATTGGCACCTAGTTCACCCGGTTTTTATGGGCTGACATCATGGATGTTGTAGGTGCTGTAGCCAACCGTGTTAGTTTACATAAAAAAAAATCGAGTTTGTTGTTCAATGTTGTTCAAGACTCCCACAGTTTTTTGACGTCTGCCATCTTGAATGTAGCGTTTTTCGTTGCCACATACATACCCCTTGACGTCTGCCTACACCAATACGATGGGATTCAACTCGTAGTGGTATGGAGGTAATCTCAATACTTCCAACTAATTATTGCACATTATATAGGCATGTGAAGGATACAAAATAAGACGTGTTGTTGACTAAAACAAATAATGATAATATGCAACGTGTCCCAAAACTCAACGTCAAGCGGGAACCAGGGAGTAGGCCAGTTTATTACTACCCAGGGAAAAATAAAAACAAAAATCGGAGTCATTTGTTTTTTATGATATGAGCATTTCTTGAAAAACGAGTCAATGGAAAAACGTTGGAAATTGACATCTCGTTCAACATTTTAGGTACTACGACTACAAATTTGCAAATATAATTGTTCAAATTTTTATATTGGAAGCCTAAACAACTCTGGTATTGATAACTATACCAAATAAAACCAGAATGCCTGTAGTTATACAGAAAAAAAAAATTCTGCTGAATTTTTTTCTAAAAAAATAAATCACTCAGATTTTTTTTTCTTATTTTTCCCTGGCTAGTCATAAACTGGCCTACTCCCTGGTTCCCGCTTGACGTTGAGTTTTGGGACACGTTGTAATACAACAACAATGTATACAATGTATGTATACAACAATGTATACAACGGTTGTATACATATATAATATAAAATATGAAAATAATTGCCTCACTGCATTCCTTCCCGTGCATGTCGTAATAGGCGACTAAGGGATAAGGAAAAGATGCCATTTTAAAGATCGACATTATAGTCACCTCTCACCTTGGCACGGTTCTTTCACCGAGTCATGCAGCAGGTGGATCTTTTTGACTTACTTTGCTGCTTGTCCTAATACTTTGAACACACGTAGCGGTCGGTGTTGTGCCGTAATTTACCAGAGTTCTTGCAGCACAACACGGATCAGCTTACCCAGATTCTCGCGATACAGCATACCACATGCTGTATATCTATGTAAAACAAATGACAGAGCACGTGGGCGTTCGTGTTGTGTGTAACGAATGAATTCGGGTGCGCTTGTGCTAAGCGACGCGTTCATTCATACCCGCGCGCCTTTCTCCGCGTGCCTGCTTATATTCAGAAAGGCGCGCTCTATACTACAAATTATTACTCTAAGCCTGAATGGCTTCTCAGAATAAAGTGTTTGTTATTCATAGGTTAGTTGGAAAAACGGATGATATCGTGAACACAAACAAACACGTAAAATGTATTGTTAGTCATTTATTAGTTTCAGTTATGTTTGGTTATTCTTGTTCATAAATTCGTACAACCCCAATTTCAGACGAGCGAGACGATAAAGATAAACACAGTTCAGTTTGAATAAATGAATCACGAATGAAATGCTTGTAAACATCAACGTTAAACATCACAAACTTTAGAAAACAATTTTTATATGTACTCACATGGAAAACCGAAAAAAATACATAAGCAAAAACAAGTGCACTAGCTAATTACCGACTACGCTGTAGACGCTGCTAGGGGCCGTCTATATATTACAGAATCTATTTTTACAGATTTTCGACTGAAATCGATTTTAGAAAAAAATCTGAAAAACTATTAGAAACATGTAGACTAATCTTGCTAATTATATTTAAAAGCGGAACACGTATCAGTTAATCAATTAACAGAATTGCAAAAAAATCACTTTGTTTTCAAAGCAAATGTGGTACTTACTTATAAAGATATTAAAGAGTTTAGAGATAAAATAATTCATTGTTGAATGAATCCCACAGATATGAATCCTATCAGATCCTACACAGCACACCGCGTAGGCAGTAGGCGTGATCGTGTGTTAGTTAGTGACAACAGGTAGCGTTGTTGCTAGCGATTCAAAATGATAACACAATTAATTCAATTTTTTTTTATGCGAAGCACGACTTAAGGCGCGCGCCAGACTAACGCAGAGGTGTAGTCCGACGGCGCCCACGGGCATTCGGATATTTACGGGGGTTGCGAATACCATGTCGGCCGGCTAGGTGCACCTTCACATTATGCTTGAAGGATCCCAGACTGTACATTGGAGGAAAGGATGCAGATGGGAGTGCATTCCACATGTTGGCAACCCAGCAAATATGATGTTAATGATTTACATACAGGATCGATTTTTAAACCAAATAACGAAGAAAGTAACGATTTTTAATTCTAACATGAATGAAAACATTTTACAGAAACGTTCGATGCATAAATTAAGTGATTTGCAAAGGCGGACTTATCTCGTACAGAGATGCCTATGTCTTCTCGTCAACCTTTTCTTCCTCAGTTTTTCAGAAGTTTTTCTTTTTCAAAATAGTTTTCTCATTAATTTTTCGTTTCCGTACACGTATGGAAGTCTAGTATTGCTAAGCCTACGCCGTCCGTCCGTTCGTCTGTATGTCTATCTTTTGAAACGTTATAGGTAGCCGGTTGAAATAAATAATAAAAAAGCAAAATGTAAACAATTATGGGGGTCCCCATACAAGAAATATGCTAAGAATGGTTTAGTACACGCTACTGGATAACAGATGGCGCCACAGGTATTTATATTATGCATTATAGAAAGACAAAATATAGACGAATATGGTTTTTTGACTCCGTGCGCGAGTAAAACTTGCACTAGACCGATTTTTTTTTTCAAACGGTCTCGTAGAGATTAGCGTGTGTGGTGTGATGATGTCACCGCGGGGTGAACGCCCGCTGCGCACGAGTGCCAGCTGGATCCGTGACAAGGAATTCTCATCACAATCGGATGAAAACACGCGTAAATACTGCAACGAGGTTAATTTGTCCCGTACTGTCCTGTTTGTGTCCGACCGAGGTGAATAATTTTAGTGATTTCGAATTGTTTGTGTTCTCGACTTCGTTGAAAAAAATCTATAGAGGAGCGGGCCCGTACAAGATCATTTACAAATTTCAACACACCGAATTGACACCGATGACATACAAAACTGGTGTTAATTTATTTTTATGGAAACTGACACGGTTGGCTACATGACCTACTACATCTGTGCACACTTTGATGAACTTGGTGTCATGTCAGTGCTTCCCTTCTGTCGTGCCGGCTACACTGAACTGGACGGAAAATACGACATACATATTTATTTACATACCTTTCGTCGATCTACTCGACTCGACGGCGAGTTTTGGGACACCGTGTATAAGTAATTTATTTTATTTGATTTTATAATTTATTTATCTATGTATATTAGTTAGGATGTCAGAATTTTATTACAGATAACCTGTGGGAAATTAGTTGCTGAAAACGTATTGGAGGAAAACATTTAATAAAATCAACTTTTAAATTAAGATCCACCGTACTGGATGTAAGATGGCCGCATAGCAGCCTCGGTTGTGTTCTCCTCTAGTATAGTGTCGTGTTAAACGTAAGCAAAACGAGTGTCGTACATTTTGCCTTGAGAGTAAGAACAACTGACATTAACTCTCCGGTCATGAATATTCTCTCTGATCTGGAACTCAAAACCGTCAGTGAAGTTGACTTTCTGGGTATAAAAATGGACCAAAAATTAAATTGGGAACTCCAAATCGACAAGGTGGCAAAAAGGTTAAGTTCAGCGTGCTACGCAATTAAAAAAGTGTTTGAATTATGCGGAAAACAAACAGCGAAGACTGTATATTTTGCCTACTTTCATAGTATAATGACATATGGCCTTATGTTCTGGGGTACGGCTGCCCAAGCGAAAAGAATATTTATCCTGCAGAAACGTGCTGTCAGATACATAATGGGTATGACTCCTGCCGAAGTGTCTTTAGAGAGCTTGGTATTATGACCTTTACTGCAGAATATGTGTACCAAAATATTATTTATGCTAGGAAAAACTTAAATAACACCCCATCTAACTCACAGATCCATGACTATAATACGAGACACTGTGAACTTATTCGTATTAACCAGCATAGGTTAACAAAAGTCTCGAAGAGTTTTATAATAAATAGTGTAAAATTTTATAACAAACTAACTCCAGAAGTAAGAGCGCTAGGATTAGAGGAATTCAGGAAAACAATTAAAATAATGTTAATAAATAAAAGTTATTATGACGTGAGCGAGGCTCTAAGCGACAATTTCTAATTAATCTAGTCATTATTCTAGTCATTTTTACATTTAATCTTAGATCTTAGATTTAGTATGTTTTTGTTTTATTTGACTTATTGCAAATAATTGATTTTTCTGTTGACCATTAAATTTTAATATAGATTTTAATTTTAATTTTTGTTGTGTGTTACCTATCAGGATATTTTACTAATATTTTTTTAATAATTTCTTTTATCCTTTTATATCAACTGACAAATTCATATTGAATTTTATTTTTATCGTGTTTTTATCATATTGACATATTTGACATGATTTTTTTATGTTTTTATTTTTGACAAATGAAATTTTACTGTGGATTTTTTTTTTCAAGCAAGTCTTTTTTTACTAATCTCTTTTATCCTTTTATATCAATTGACAAATTCATATTGAATTTTATTTTTAACATGTTTTTATCATTTTATTATTTGACATGATTTTTTTATGTTTTTATTTTTGACAAATGAAATTTTACTGTGGATTTTTTTTTCAAGCAAGTCTTTTCTAATTTATTGTAAGTACCTTCTTTTATTGTATTCGTGACATTTTAGATGTAACCTAAAAATCTTAATTATATATTTTTATGTTGTGATTTTTTTCCTATGCCTTTTTATTCAAATGGTATTGTGTTATTTATTATTAAGTTTTAAAGTATTGACGAAGGCTATTTTTTGCTCGAACCCAAACATTTTACTTATAATTACCTAGCTAATAATAATTTATATGTGTTCTATTCAATGTGTGTGTAAATGTTATGACTGACTTATTCAAGTGTACCGTGGTACCAAAGGAATCAATAAAAATATGAATATGAATGAAAAAGTGTAGCCAGCAATCCAGGGAAGTCTCCGATATGGCACCTACCTTCTCGGAGGTGATAATGGCTGGTCGGAGCATGCGCTTTGGCCCCTCCGACTCAGCCGCCCATATCGGATTACATAAAAAAAATTATCTATCATAATCACTTCAAGCCACTGACGTTCTAATCTCTTTGCGTCGAGCATTTCTGATAACGATGCTCTTTCGATTAATGTATCACCTGATTACGATGTACCTAATGCAATCACGTGTTTTGCATAAACAAAAGATATGATTGTGGGTGTAAGTACATATTTTGAAGTGAAAACTTCTTTAGCGGCGCTTGGCACTTTTTTTAGATGGGTAAAAAATGTTAAACTCGCGTCAGAACTTGCGTCAGATCCGTAGCCTGATCGAAAAAGCGTAAGATTCGAAACTTCTTTAGCGGCGCTTGGCACTTTTTTTAGATGGATAAAAAATGTTAAACTCGTGTCAGATCCGTAGCCTGATCGAAAAAGCGTAAGATTCGTTTAAATTATGGATGAAAGTAGATTTTTCTGAGAAATAAACTTTTTGATGTAAAATAATTTTAGTTCTGTAGTGTTAAATTTTTTATGTAACATAAATTGTCATGTTTGTCTACGATAGCGCAATAAATGAATATTGTATTTTACCACATAAATGATAGTACTTTTATACTGATAAATAAAACAATTCGTGAGAAATTATTCCCTAACCATTCAAAAATATTCAAAAATGCACAACGTTTTCACTTCTGCCGGCACTCCCGGAGTGCAACCTTAGGCTTTTTATGATCAAAGAGTTGGAGATATCTAAATTTTCAGATGATTATGACATGAAATGAAATCGGCCAAGTGGACCACGCACAGTGAAGAATTCCGTAGTCGGGAAGAACGTTCACGGTTAAAATACCAAAGTTATTAAATAATAAATTAGGTGTAGGCTCCAAAAACTAAAACACGAACAAGCAACCAGAATCTAATTTTTTTTTACGGACATACGCAAATATTCTTTTTTAGGGTTGCGTATCCATACGGAACCATATACAATAATGTATTATACAGTCCGTATTACCAATCTTAACTTTATATTATATTGTTTTACTAGCTTTTGCCCGCGGCTTCGCTCGCGTGAAATTCGTATTTCAAAGGAAGAAAGTAAGTAACTAAGGCCGATCTGCGTTTAGAAAAAACAATAAACCTTCTCAACTCAAGTAAGTATCTAACGGCGAGTCTTCAAGCTGAGCTGCATTCTGGAAGACAATAAACCTTCTCGAAGAAAGTAAGTATCTGAGGGCGAGGCCGAAGGCCGAGCTACGTTCAGGAAGACCATAAACCTTCTCGAACAAAGTAAGTAACTAAGGGCGAGGCCGCAGTCCGAGCTGCGTTCAGGATGACTATAAAACTTCTCGACAAAATAAGTAATTGAGGGCGAGGCCGAAGGCCGAGCTGCGTTCAGGAAGACGATAACCTTTTCGAAGAAAGTAAGTAACAGAGGGCGAGGCCGAAGGCCGAGCTGCGTTCAGGAAGACCATAAACCTTCTCGAAGAAAGTAGGTAAGTAACTAAGGGCGAGGCCGAAGGCCGAGCTGCGTTCAGGAAGACTATAAACCCTTTCGAAGAAATCAAGTAATTGAGGGCGAGGTCGAAGGCCGAGCTGCGTTCAGGAACACTATAAACCGTCTTGAAGAAAGTATGTAACTATCGCCCATAGTTACTTACTGTCACCGTCTTCCAGGATACAGCTCGGCGTTCCGCCACGCCCTTATTTACTTACTTTTTTTATGTTTTTATTTTCTGGAAACTGACACGGTTGGCTACATAACCTACAACATCCGTGATGTCAGCCCATAACACCGGATGAACTTGGTGCCACGTCAGTGCTTCCCTTCGAGAAGGTTTATGGTCTTCCTGAACGCAGCTTGGCCTTCGGCCTCGCCCTCTGTTACTTACGTTCTTCGAAAAGGTTATCGTCTTCCTGAACGCAGCTCGGCCTTCGGCCTCGCCCTCAGTTACTTACTTTCATTAAGAAGGTTTATAGTCTTTCTGAACGCAGCTCGGCCTTTGGCCTCGCCCTCAATTACTTAATTTCTTCGAGAAGCGGGTTTATAGTCTTCCTGAATGCAGCTCGGCCTTCGGCCTCGCCCTTTGTTACTTTCTTCGAAAAGGTTTATACTCTTCCTGAACGCAGCTCGGCCTTCGGCCTCGCCTTTAGTATGTTACTTACTTTCTTTGAAAATGTTTATTGTTTATCTGCATCCAGTTCACCCTCCGGCCCTGTCCTAAGTTACTTACTTTCTTCTTTTTAAACACGAATTTCACGCGAGCGAATCCACGAAAAGCTATCGATATTATAATAAGAAAATTCAGTTAAAATAAATAAAATACTTTAAATACCTAAAAAAGATACTAAGTAAAATATTTCACCTATTAGCGTAACCGGAACTGAATTTTATTTAGCCTATCCTATGTCTCGTATAGCTAAATGTGCGTGTACTAATTTTAATCGAATTTAGATGATCGGCTTAACTTGTATGGAGGAAATTCATACATACATATTCGCCTCGCCCCGCTTTATAAATTATAGCCTATATGTTATTTTGATGTACTGTAAAGGCTCATCAAAATCTGTTCAGTAGTTTTTGCGTGAAAGAGGAACAGAGATCCATTCTATCATATTGCGGCTATTCGTTCGCTCGCCGCCCGCTCACCGCGCCTCCTCCGCCGCCAGCTGCCGGCCGCCCGCTCGGTAAATACCTATAGTACTACGGCGCCTACGGAACATATCGGTTTGTATGGGAGCCACATCTTAGCGGCGTAACCGGAAGTGAATTTTATTTAGCCTATCCTGTGTCCCGTGTAGGTAAATGTACTTGTACGAAGTTACATCGAATTCAGATGATCGGTTTAAGAGTTATGGTGGAACATACATACATACAGAAATGATTTCTAAAAATCGTAAATTTAGTTTTAGTATCATACACAGAGTCTACAAACCCAATATCTCAAAAAACAAAGCAACTTACTCCATGACCATCCCTTACAGATTTATTATTAGTATTGATTGATGATGATTGTGATTTTAGGGTTCCGTATCTCAAAAGAGGAAAAAAAACGGAACAGTTATAGGATCACTCTCGTGTCTGTCTGTCTGTCTGTCTGTCTGTCACAGCTTTTTTCTCCGAATCTACTGAACTTTGGCTCTTTATTAAAAGTACAAATCGATTTTTAATAATTTTAAAATGCATAGTAAATAAAATATACGAAAATCTAGTAACCCCCCACTAACTCCGAAAATATTTGGTCTAACCAAATCAAAACGAAAATCTTAAAGTTCTCACGGAACCCTCTACACGCGAGTTCGACTCGCTCTTGACAGTTTTTTCTGAATCATGTGTGTTGAACTGTGTGAACTCACCCCTGATTAAATAAATATTTTCTTTCTTTCTTTCTTTCTAAAGTTGTTGGGACCCCTGTGCTATGCAGGAACCTTTATTTTGTCAGCCTCGATAGCTCAGTGGTGCAGACAGTCGATTGTCGCTATTTACTTGGATGGGTGACCGCTCGACCGTTGGAGGCTGTCCGTGGTTCGGATTCCACGTAAAACTGTATGTCCCATCCCTTCTTACCTTACTAGGTGGTAGGGTTCAACCCGCCCGGTTTGGTACCACCGCACTGAATGAAACGTCGGTCGAAACGGCTATATAAATAGTTTGTGTTTTCCGTCCAGTTCAGTGTAGCCGGCACGACCGAAGGCACCTAGTTCACCTGGTGTTATGGGCTGACATCGCGGATGTTGTAGGTGATGTAGCCAACCGTGTCAGTTTCCATAAAAAAAAGGTAAATATCTGAGAACTGCGCCGGTGTGCGGTACCTACATAATACACCTCGTCACTTGAGAAGTGGAGGTACGCGAAAAAGGTAAGCATCCACATCCGGAGCCATTTTTCTTCCGACACGAAGCCCTACATCCCCCTCCGCCGCCCCTCCCCCGCCCCCCTCGCGCACGGTCCCTCGCCGTAACCTCAATTTGCCCGGAAGAGGTCCTACTACCTAAATGAAGAAAAAAAAAGTTGTACAATCTCGCGGAATTTAATTAAAACATTTTTTTCTGGTTGATTAAATTGTTCTGGGTGCCCCAACCTGCTTAGCGAATAATGAGTTCGCCAACACAAGCCCCAGTCAAATTATTTACATTTTTCGATGATTTAAGGATGCACTCCGTTAATTAATGATTTCATTTTTTAATATAAAATGAATATAACCAGTCCGAGCTATAACTAAGGTAATTTCAGTGGAAATGCTGAAGTCAAATCTTTTCTCTTATCCTTTCCTTACCTTTAATAAAATCCAACGTCTGCTTTCTGTCTGTATGTACGTCTGTCTGTCCGCCTATAACTCGAGAACCACTGAACCGATTTTAATACAGTTGGTTTCTACAGATAGCTTGCTTCTTCCCATCAATTATAGGCCAAATTTCATCAAGTTAAATGGCTTATGATATGAGGTTAGCAGAGAAGTCGAATATGAGAGCGGGCGGAGCCGCGGGCACAGCTAGTACCATTATAAACGTAAGTCGCAAATTCTGTCTGTAACGAACGGATGAAACCGCTGTACCGATTCATCAGCATATAGGATGGTTTAAAAGTACGGTTCACAAGTACCGTTCGAAAGTAGTTTGTTTCCTGATACTTTCAACCTTTCAGTCTTCATACGTCGAATTGTACGTACTGTGTGGGGCCGGTACTTAATAAGAATAGCCCCACTGCATTTCTCCCCGTGCATCTCGTAAAAGGCGACTAAGGGATAAGGACAAGAAGGCGACTAAGGGATAAGGACAAGATGCCGTGCATAAGGGCGACAGGCTAGCCACCGCTCACCTTGGCACGGTGTCATCCACCTAGTCATGCAGCAGGTGGGCCTTCATGCCTCACTTGCTGCCTGATCTGAGTTATCTTGTGCGAATACTTTTCTAAACGTGGTGGCCGGTGTTGTGCTGTAATTTACCAGTATACTTGTAGCACAAACCCGATTACTCTGCTCACCCCGATTTTCGAGATATGGCTGACCGTGGTTCGGACTACACTGTTAAGTATTTTCCCTTCTTACGTTTAATCCGCCTGGGTTGGTACCGACGCACTGAATGAAACGTCGGCCGAAACGGCAATGCAAATAGTTCGTGTTTTCCGTTCAGTTCAGTGTAGCCGACATGAAATAAAGGGAAGCACTGACATGACACCTAGTTCACCAAGGTGTTATGGGCTGACATCACGGATGTTGTAGGTGATGGAGCCAACCGTGTCAGTTTCCATAAACAAAAACGAACTAGCGCTTCTACCGGGTGTTTCAGGATAGGGTTTCGTGACTTCAGGGTTCGAAATGGGTTCATATTTGAAGACGAAAAGCTCTGAAACTTTTTCCCAGATTCGGTCATTTTATAGTACTTTTTGGTGAAAATCGTTTCATCGAGATTTTGTGGACGGTTAACGTCCGCCTTTATTAAACAAAAATAAAATGACTAACTTACATGCTTTACTAGTAGAATTGTATTGCATGTAGGTAAATTCCAAATACTTAAATTAGAATGATATCAAAAGAAAAAGGGAAATAGACTAGGTCATTGCAATCCCTAGACCTAGATATCACTGTTGCCAAAAATCACTGTCCTTCGAGTTTTTATTAAAATTTTATATTTTTGTATGAAAAAAAAAATACGGAATTTCGATTTGAGTGATAAGGATTTTTTTCTTCTAATAATGAGTACTTTCTATTCCTGAAGTTTCTCAAGCCTATCCTGAAACATCCTGTATAGTCCGCAAATCTGGTGGTATGGTGTCTTACTGAGCGTGGTATCGCGTAGTGATGTGCATTTCACTACTTCGGGTACCACACTGGTCCCTCGACACAGCCACCCATACTGGTTTTAAATAAAAATATATTTATATATTTGACCATACGCCCCATTTTAGGACAAGTGAAATTTTGTTTACAAAAAATAACACAGTCATCCACTCGGGCGAGACTCCCAGTTACATTCGAATAAAGTAACACAGCGCGGAGCATAAAGAAAACCGGCCAAGTGTGAGTTTTATTCACGCACGAATGGTTCCGTAGATCCGTTTTCAAAAAAGTATTATAAAAATAGAAATAAATTTATTGCTTACAAAAATCGTACATAATGCTTATACAACGTGTCCCAAAACTCAACGTCAAGCGAGAATCAGGGAGTAGGCCAGTTCATGACTATCCAGGGAAAAATAAAAAAAAAAAGCCACAGTTGCACTCCGGGAGTGCCGGCAGAAGTACTTTTTGTATTTCCGAAAATAATTCTTAGGTGGTTATAAAAAAAACTAAACACCCTAAAAAATTTAAACACCGTAACATTGCTTAAAAAAGAAAACAAAAGAAAAAAAACAAAAGAAATTTTGAGGGATTCGAACCCATGGTCAAAAAATACAAATCCTACATTCTTACCATTGAGCCACGAAATCACATAAACGACCAAACGAATATCGGATTCCCACTGTCACTGAGAGACGAACAGAATTGATCCCGAGCCACTCGTAACTTAACCCTTAATGCAATGGCTTAAGGTTACATTTTAAATAATAAAAATAAATCTGACGCTGACGCGATGACGCGATGACGCGAGTTTAAAATTTTTTTTACCCACCTAAAAAAGTGCCAAGCGCCGCTAAAGAAGTTTTCACTAAAAAAAACTATTTAAGAAAATATAAAAACCGCCTTCAAAAATGTATGAAATAAAAAAATAAAAATCGAACCCTAGAGTTGAAGGCGGTCGGTTATTTTTGCTTGCTTTAGCACCATCGCCTTCAACTCTAGGGTTCGATTTTTATTTTTTTATTTCATACATTTTTGAAGGCGGTTTTTATATTTTTTTAAATAGTTTTTTAGTAATTTTTATGTGCTATTAATGTACTCGGCGGAATCGTTCGGCCATCGGCCTCGCGATTCCGCCTCGCTTTCCAATCCGATCTTGACCAAAAAAAAAAAATGGGACCACCTTGGAGCTAGACTGAACCGAACACAAAAAGAATCATCGAAATCGGTTCACAATTGGGGAAGATATTGCTGAAGATAAATAAAAAAAAAATACATACAGCCGAACATAGAACCTCCTCCTTTTTTGAAGTCGGTTAAAAATCTGAGTCATTTGTTTTTTATGATAAGAGCATTTTTTGAAAAACCCTCTCGTACAAAATTTTTAGGTAGGTAGGTACTACGACTACCAATTTGGAAATATAATTGTGAATTTTTTTTATTGGTAGCCTAAATAACTCTGCTGTACTATGTATGTCACACCCAAGACAAACAAAAACATTTTAATGTCATATAACTACAAGTTAAAAAATTTCCGATGTCTTCCTTTACTTGTGCTTTAAGACCTTACTTCTTACCAAATTTCATGATTATAGGTTAACGGGAAGTACTCTATAGGTTTTGATTTGATTGCCAGTAGCAAAATATGTGACTTAAATGGCAGTATCTTGTGATTGCGTTGACTTATAAGCTTAATTTTTTTTACATCTCCGAGGAAACGTAGACCTTAGTATTTGATATTAATTTCAACTTGATACCTCTACCCGTTCCTGAGAAAAACGGTATTGACAGACAGGCAGACAGACAGATAGACAGACAAGTGGACAGACGGACAGTGATCCTATGAGGGTTTCGTTTTTTTCTTTCTCTTTTGCGGTACGGAACCCTAAAAACACGGAACCCTAAAAACACGGAACCCTAGAAACTACACAAAACAGAGGCGAGAGCGTCAAAAGTGGCACTTACATAAAATATTAGGCGGCAGTGTCGAAGCATTACCGCCGACAGATGGTGTTAAATTTGCCTCACAGATTACTCGGCGAACAGCCTCGCGCGCTGCCGGCCGCGGCCGAGGGCAATGAAAGTAAACGCACAAGTTGGAGGGAGCCCGCGCGGCTCTGGGGCTAATTCGGCGGATTTGTTTTGAATTTTTCACGATTTTGAGTGATGTCTCGCGAGTCGCGACCGCTCCGCGTCGACGACGACGCCGCGCCTCCGTTAACTGGCGTTAATGCTAAAAACCGGCCAAGTGCGAGTCGGACTTGCGCACCGAGGGCTCCACACACAAAAAAAAAAAAAAAGAAAAAACTTGTAATTGTAATTAATTAATCTTTCACTTTTTCATTTTTTATTACATACATATCACACACGCTGTATCCCGACAGTCGGGGTAAGCAAAGTAATCGGTGTTGTGCTATAAGGACTCTGGCAAATTACAGCACAACACCGGCCACCACGTTAACACAGTATACGGACAAGACAACTATCAAGCAGCAAGTAAGGCACGAAGAACCCACCTGCTGCATGACTAGGTGGAAGGACTGCGCCAAGGTGAGAAGTGGCTAACCTGTCGTCCTTTAGCGCAGTATCTTGTCCATTTTTTATTATTTGTGGTTATATCCGTATTTTTTATTATTAGGTTATATTTCGTGACAATTTCAACCGGCTAGCTAGACAGACAGGAAAGCCTTGACATACAGACAGAGAGACGTTGTAGGCTTACAGCTTAGTAATAGGCTTCCGTACGGGGTACGGGAGCCTAAAAATAGATTTCCCTACAGTGTTTTCTTTCTATCTTTTTAAATTCAGTACATTCGATATTGTTCTTTCGATCAGGACCACCGGATGGGTGTCAGTTACAATCTTTATTAATTGAATTCGTTTAAAGCACTAATAATAATCAGCGCTTCTTATCACATAATCCACAATCATTGGCTGTGGAAATTTTTTATCTTAAAAGCGCATTTGTTTTTGAAGACTGCACGCACATAGGGTTTTATCGGTTGATCCTCGCATGGCAACAGAACTGGCAGAATTTTTGATATACCACCAACAGTAGTACCACTTATTGATTATTTGGAGAAAAAAAAATTTTTTTTCTCCATACATTTTGAGAATAGGTATTTAAAATTTGTATGGAAAAAATATTATTATTTTGTTTAAAAAAATTTTTTTTCTTCACAGAAGTTGTTTAGTTTCATATATAGAATAACCCCCTTATGTCAGTTAAAAATATTACGGGGGCAACTGCAACACCGTGTATATTCACGTACCGTGTGGGGTCGGTACTTTAAAAGAATAGCCCCACTGCATCTCTCCCCGTGTATGTCGTAAAAGGCGACTAAGGGATATGACTCCCTTCTTATATTACTAGGTGGTAGGGTTTAACCCGCCCGGGTTGATACCACCGCACTGAATGAAAGGTCGGTCGAAACGGCTATGTAAATAGTTTGTGTTTTCCATCCAGTTCAGTGTAGCCGGCACGACCGAAGGGAAGCACTGACGTGGCACCAATTTCACCCGGTGTTATGCGCTTACATCACGGATGTTGTAAGTGATGTAGCCAACCGTGTCAATATCCATAAAAAAAATACGATTTTCACTGTTACTTCATTCTATCACTCACTCTCTTGTCAAGATGGTTTTGGGCTGTAAATCTTAACGCTACGTCGTCATCGGCGGCCTGAGCTGTGAGCAAAAAGTCACGCGAAGAGAAGCTGCTGGCAAAAGCTAGTAAACAATAAAACTATCCTCTATATACACGGTGTTGCAACCCCAACCGTAAAACCCGAAAGGGGGTGATTCTGTACGTGAAATAGAGCAACTTTTGTTTTACGACTTTTTTATTTGAAGAAAACAAATTTAAACAACTTCAAAACCGTGTATACATTAAAACAACTGCAAAACCGTGTATACACCGGTTTTGCAGTTGCCCCCGCAATATTTTTAACTGACATAAGGGGGTTATACTATATGTGAAACTAAACAACTTCTGTGAAGAAAAAAAAATTTTGAAACAAAAAAAAAATTTTTTTTCCATACAAATTTTAAATACCTATTCTGAAAATGTACGGAGAAAAAAAATTTTTTTTCTTCAAATAAAAAAGTCGTAGAACAAAAGTTGTTCTATTTCACGTACAGAATCACCCCCTTTCGGGTTTTACGGTTGGGGTTGCAAGTTGCAACACCGTGTATTTTTAAATGAACTGAAATTTCATTTTTTTGAAATTTTCAAGCATACACCGACAACATTATATCAAAGTGAAATCTCGAGCGACTGACTACAGGCTATAAGCAAGGCGGAGTCTGTGGCGGAGCTGTGCAGACAGATTGAAGGTACAAGGTATGAACGGAGTTCAGATTTACTATGCAAGTGCCCGGAGGCGTGCCGGGGTCGGGCGTAGCTCGCTCCCTTGATGGAATTTTTAATATTTCGCTTAGCTGTTACAGAATGTTCTACCCACCGACCATTGAACCCCCAGAGCACACATCAGCCTCGGTAGCTCAGCGGTTTTTTTTTTTATGGAAGCCGACACGGTTGGCTACATCTCCTTCAACATCCGTGATGTCAGCCCGTAACACCTTGGTGAACTAGGTGTCATGTCAGTGCTTCCCTTCATTTCATGTCGGCTACACTGAACTTGACGGAAAACACGAACTATTTATATAGTCGTTTCGACCGACGTGACGCGACGATGTTTCATTCAGTGCGGTGCTACCAAGCCGGCCGCGATAAACCCTATCAACTAGTAAGGTAAGAAGGGAAAGGACCTACAGTTTTACGTGGAATCCGAACCACGGTCAACCTCCAACAGTCGAGCGGTCACCCATCCAAATACTGACCGCGCCCAGATGTGCTTAACAACAGTCCACCGACCGCACCACTGAGCTACTGAGGCTGACAAAATCGATCGACTGCCGTTCGGGATCTTAAGCACACCTGGGCGCGGTCTTACCTAACGCTTTCTGATTGGTCAAAATCGATCGAATATTTGAACGTGCGAGTCGTCAACGGTACACACGCTGACACGCGCTGGAAGCGCATACAACGCAACGTAACCATGGTTGCCATGGCAACCGATGCGCGCCGGGTCGCTTCCTCGTCGTTTCTCCCCGCTTCATTCTGTACACACCATAGATTTTTGGCGAGCTCCTTTTTTAGGGTTCCGTATCCGGTACGGGACCTCATTACTAAGCCTACGCCGTCTGTCTGTCTGTCTATCTGTCTGTCTGTCTGGTCGTCCGTCTGTGCGCCTGTCCGAGGGCTGTACAGAATATGTGTTATTAATTATTATGGCCGATTTAACGACAAATAATAAAAATAAGAAAAAGTAAAAAAATCACGGGGGTTCCCATAGAAGAAACTAAAAAGTGTATGGGCAAGCATTAGTATATGGGTAAAAGCATTTTAAATAATCATGAATTTTAACTAATATGAAGCATTTCATAAACACGCCATAGATGGCGTGAGTGGTGCTGACCATGACGTGGCGATACGGAACCCTCGGTGCGCGAGTCGACTCGCACTTGGCCGGTTTTCAATATTGCAAAGGCTCTATGTCGCGCCTTGAGGCTCAGTGTTCTGTGGTTCCAGCTAAGGGGGGACCCTCACGTGTAGCACAATGCGCCTGTTTGTGTAACTCGCGAAAGAGTAAAGGCTTTTTTCGCGCCATATTTGTTTTCGCTTTCACGAAGATGACTTGCGAAATTGAACCTCTTGGTTTCGTACTGAGCGAGCCCCGCCCGCATATGCGTTGACGTACGTAAGTAGAGGCTTCCATATTTGCTCTCCATATAACAGATTAAAATTTCGCATGTTGAGTTATGGTGCGCGGCACCCTAAGAACGCGCCTCCTGGATATCCCCTGACGAAGAAGAACCGGCGAGAAAATTCGCAGAGTCTAGCTAGTCCGCGAATATCTAATAAACTGACGCATTTCAAAATATCAAATCAAATCAAATATCTTTATTGCACTCAAAAATCGTACAACAGGCAAATACTTAACTCTAAATATAGGGTTCTCTTACAGTACGCCTTATTATATAAAGTGGTTATGGAGTGGCAGGAAGAAAGAGACATGAAACTAGTGCTTATAAATCTAATTAAAAAAAAAAGAAAATATATATATATACTAAATATATTATAGGTAAAATTTTAATAAATAAAAACTACATAAATAAATATGATATATATGTACATTATATAAGTGTAAACGGACTCAAGAGCAATATAAGGACAGGTAATAGGGGAATAATAAGCTACTTTAGGAAGTTTGACATAAGTCTTTTTTTGAAAACAAAAGTAGAAGGGGACATACGAACGTCGATGGGTAGTTCATTCCACATACGAACAGCATTAACAGTGAAGGAGTTTGAATAAGAAGTGGTGGTATGAGAGGGGAAGGCCAGCACAAGGGAGTCGGTCGATCTCAGTGGTCGGCCGTGCGAACAAAGAAATTCAAACCGCTCACTCAAGTACTGGGGGGCACCAGGATTATTTAACGTACAGAAGAGAAGGGATAAGACATGAGCATTCCTACGCCTACGGATATCCAGCCAATTAAGACGAGCGCGATATTCGGAAATGTGGTCATACTTACGCAACCCAAAGATGTATCGGATGCATAAGTTGAGAAGTCGTTCTAATTTATTGAGAAGGTTCTCGTTTAGATCAAGGTAAGCAATGTCAGCATAGTCAAGGATTGGTCATATTGCATGGTGGTAAATATTGCACGGCTGCTTGACTAAACGATAACGGCACAACAATCACAACGGCACGACTACAGAGTAATTTATAAGTACATTTTTGTCTGCACAGGTGCCGTACCGAGGTGCGCGAGTTCGACTCGCACTTGGCCGGTTTTTATTCCATATTATATGGAGTAACGTCCATGGTACGTATTTTACACCCTGGAGAAATGCCCACTATCAAAGTGGCTAGAAAACAACGTTATCTTCCACCGCATGCGTTTAAGTGACGTTCTTAATTAATCCCGTCGCGAAACAAACAAATCAATTAACAATAATTATCAAAATAAAACCGCTAAGCAACGAATCCCACACGCGAATGCCGGATTAATCCTGAGCGATCGATATTCTTTAATCGGTACAGATTATTATTGCTTGTATTATCTGCAATGCACCACATCCGCTCAGATACCGGCGGAAAGTGATATTTTGTATCCCTTCCGCGGAGTATATAAGGGCATCGCAATGCAGCCAGAGCATCGTTAAGTGCGGCGCGGCTGCATTCGAGCAAGACTTGGTACGTCGACGGAACCGAACTGAAGATGAAACTCCTGCTGGTGCTTTTGGCCTGCGCCGTGGCCGCAAACGGTTTGCCCTCCCGCAATGACTGCGACGGCAGCACTACCGTCTCCGAGGACGTGTCGGACATATTCAGGGGTACCGCCGACATCGATGCCATCACGCTGATCCTTTTAGATGTCTTGGAAAATCCCCATCCCGACGTAGAGACGATGCTTAACTTCCTATTTGGACCTGAATTCCGTGCACTTCTTAACGCCATCATTGCTGAGCAAGACGTCATCGATGTGAGTATAGTTTTATTCTTTACAAGCTTTTGTCCGCGGCTTCGATCGCGTGAGATTCGTATTTATAATTTTTGGTGACAGCGCATCAATTCAATAAAATATAGTCATAAGACTTATTTAACTAATAATATACAATTTATTTACGTTTCATAAAAACAATTTAAGCAATACGTCTTGTTTTTTCATAGCCTTTGCAAGTAAATTAATATTAAATATTTCTAAATATAAATGCGAGGACATAGGCTGCTTGCACACTAAACGATAACGGCACGGTAACGACCACGGCACGACCACCGCGCGGTGACAGTGGAGACAAATATGTCTGAAATTAAACAGCTCTCACACTCGGCGGCAGCGGCAACGACATGCCGTCACGACAATAGGTACATCTTTATCTCCACTTTTACTGTATCGATGTGGTTGCCGTGGCTTTAAGCAGTGCGCAGAAGAGCGACAAAATAACGGCTTTAAAAAAAAAAAAATTTTTTTAATTTGTTTATTTGGTTAATAGGTAGCTAATTGCAAAAACATTGGAATTGTCCGATCGTTTTGTCGTGCCTTACTGTCGCACAAACGGCCATACGGCAAACACTGCGTGGCCGCGACGACGCGGCCTGCGGTACGTCGTGTAGCAGCGAGAGTAATGTGGTGTTGCATGCTTTCTTGCAGGTTTACAACTACTTGACTCAAGAAGGCGGCTTCAACTCGGACAGACTCTGGGAGATCCTCGAAGATTTCTTCGGCGTCCAGAAGCCCAGCGTTCGCGTGGCGTCGATGCGCAACGGATTCAACGACCTGGTCGCCCAGATTCGCGCTTCGATCGATTGGCAGACGATTCTCCATAGAGGGCAGGAGAAGGCCCACAGCAGCTGCGCCTTCGGTGAATTCCTCGCGCACGCCCGCTCCGACCGCGTCCAGGGGATGTTCCGTCAGCTTCAGGATAACGAAACGTACCAACACATGGTCAACACTCTGCAAGGACATGGCCTCGATATTGACTTTATCAGGGACACCCTGGGACCGATCCTCGGATGGAACTAAAGTGCACTCTCAACACGATTTTTCTGTGAGCTATGTAAATATTAAAAGTCAATAACATTTTTATTTGGTGGTTTTTCTTTAAGTTAATCTACCTCTTTAAAAAACATAACTATCAGAAACCTTGCTAATTATATTTAAAATCGGATACACGTATCAGTTAATCAGTTGACAGAATTGCAAAAAAACAATCACTTTGTTTTCAAAGCAAATGCGGTACTTACTTATAGAGATATTAAAGAGTTTAAAGATAAAATAATTCATTGATGAATGAATCCCACAGCTGTCTCTTCAGATATCAATATGAATCCTGTCAGATAGAGAACTCAGCACAGCGTTGGCAGTAGTTGGCATAGCGATATTGATACCTAGCGATTAAAATGGTAACACAATCATAAATAAAAAAAAACGGTTTTTTTCAACGTTTTTTTAGTCTTTGCTCTATCTTAAAAAGGGTAATACATACAAGGGTCAAATGTGTCAAAAGGTTGTGATTATAATGCAAACTCAAAATTATAACAAATAAGTAATCAAAACCGACCAATTACGCGGTGTTACGGAATCCTCGGTGCGCGAGGGCCGTTTTTTTATTTATTAGGATTCAGTTTTATGAGAGAGGGATGAGGGGAGGGACAGGTAAGAGAGAGAGAGAGAGAGAGAGAGAGAGTGTGAGAAGGCGAAGGATGAGTGGCATTACCATGCCGACACGGTTCACCACTCAGTCCCCACTTCCCCAGGCGATAAACCTGCAGTCACATCGGCGCCATTCCAAGTATGGGACACACGGCGTAAGTCGAATATGTTTTTTTTGTTCCTACAATACTAAAAAGTAAAAAGTTTTTTAGGTAATTTCTAAAACATAAAACATACAATTCACAGTAGATTTTTTGTATACTAAGCACGACATGTGGCGCCGAGCCACCTATTAGATGTCTAACGACGCCCATGGACATTCGGTCGTACGCGGGGGTTGCGAATGCCATGCCGGCCTGACAGGTGCCTATTCACGCCTCTTTTGAAGGACCTGAGACTATACTTGCAATGAGACTATACTTGTAGATAGGCGCAAAGGCGAAAACGGCTATTTAAATAGTTGGTGTTTTCCGTCCAGTTTCAGTGTATCGGGCACGACCGAGTAGAAGCACTCACATGGCACCTAGTTCACCAAGGTGTTATGGGCTGACAACACGGATGTAGTAGGTGATGTAGTCAGCCGTGTCAGCTTCCATAAAAACAAAAATTTTGACAACGCTTGCAAGTGCGAGATAACGTCAGAATAATTCCACACACGCTTCGTGTCATACTTGGAATCGCATCGAAGCCACAGTGGACATGAGCTGGAGACATTACAATTTTCTACGCGGCTGAGTCAAAAATGAAAGCTATAATTCTTTGGATGCATAAATTTGGCCATATTATTTTTATGACAAAAACAGGGCTATTGCATTAGTAAATTTAACAGATTTACTTGCATTTATTTTGTAAATTTGTGCCCCCCCCCCCCCCCTATCAGATACGTCGGTGGGGTGACTGCACGACGCCAACTCAACTGTTCAGTTGGCACCGACTCTCCATGACTCAATTAAAAAATTACTACAACTAAAAACGTTGTACTTACAACGCCGACAGCGACCAACTTTTTAATCGGCCGCCGACTTTTAGTAAACCGCCAACCTACGCTGCATTACGCAGAGCGAACGGCTGAACAATCGTCTGTGTGCCTGTGCACATTAACAACTAAACAGTTGGGTTGGAGAGAAATCGGCCGTCGTCGTGCCCAACTCAACTAAACTGTTTAGTTGGTGACTCAATCGGTCGTGTAGCCAAGCCCTCAAAGGAAGCAGAGCAGTAGTTGGAGGGAAGCGTAAGGGTGAGAGAGTTTCAGTATGACCTAAACATTGAATCGGTACTCATTCGCAGTAAGTGTGTCCTGTAACGCCATTGTACGTAAATCTTTGACGTAAATACACAAAAATGAAAAGATCGCTTCACTCACTGAATAGATTCACTGCGACTGCGGTGACTCACCTGAAACCAACATTACAAATTATTAAGAAATTTTTTCTTGTGTTATTCATGACTGGTAATTAACCCTTGTGCTCCCAAGTGGAGCGCGCGCTCCAGTTTTCGTCGCCTACCCTTGGCTCCCAAGTGGAGCGCGCGCTCCACTTATTGCGCGCCTTTTGCGCGCCGCTAGTTTTAATTCAGTATCTAATTCTACCAATTTTCTAACAAAACACTCAATACTGGTATCATTTCTTGGTTAAACTTACTAATAACTATTCTCAGACACGACTGGGCACACAATAACCTTCACACAGAAAAAAATAATGAAGTTGACAGAAAATAAAATGTCACTTTTGGCAGCTGACATTTCCACTGACCCTGGAATAGACAAAGATTGTACCCGTAAACGTATTTCGGTATTTGATAGTTCGTTTCAATGCGCTTATTTCGGTATACCATATGTAAGACGAAATTGTACAGTTTTGGTCAGAAAAATTAAAAAAAAAAAATTCGAGTGTGTTTTGTTTTGCCTGGAGTTCAAAAAATCGGTCTGTGCTTCTAAATAAGTGAATCCTGAAGAGTTTGGTATCACTGAACGCGTAATTTCAGTACAAACAAGACAGAATAACGAGTATTGATGGATCGATCGATTGAGGCGGGATATTCGAATTTGTGTGGGAGCGCGCGCGCCAAAATTTTGCGTTTTTGAGCGCCGCTAAAAGGGCCTGGGAGCCAAGGGGAGTAGGACTATTTGGAACGTGTGGGGCTCAAAGGGTAGAATATATGACATATTTAAGGTGCCTTTTTATTGCTTCAATAAAGAGAGCGTACAGCCCGCGCGGTGCGACGCGTCAATAACCTGAAATAATAATCAGCTGCTTAGGTACCTAGTGCCACGTTTTAGTGAATAGAACATATAGACACGTTTTGTTAAATTTCTCGAAAACGAATGCTAATATATGATTTTAAAGTTCCGTATCCGGTACGGGACCCTATTACTAAGCCTACGCCGTCTGTCTGTCATTTTGTCCGGCCGTCCGTCTGTCTGTCCGAGGGCTGTATCTCTTGAACCGTAATAGGTAGCCCGTAGAAATTTTCACAGAATATGTGTTATTATGGCCGATATAACAACAAATAATAAAAATAAGAAAAAGTAAAAAATTCACGGGGGCTATCTACCGTATAGAGTGTGAAGCATTTTTACTAATCATGACATTTAACTAATATGAAGCATTTCATAACACGCCATAGTTGGCGCGAGTGCCGCTAACCATGACATGGCGATAAGGAACCCTCGTTGTGCGAGTTCGACTCGCACTTGGCCGGTTTTTTTTTGTGCTTTACGTGTTTATTATGGCGGTTGTGTAACACTAAAATATATGTAGCTAATAAAATGTTTCGTTATATATATAAAAAAATGTATTTGCAGTATTTAGGTATAACTCGTATCTATAAGGGGAAGTTTGTAACTTGTTAATACATATTATTTGAAATGTTTTATACGTTTGGACGGATTTGATTTCATTAGGAAAACGCCAATCAATAGCAGAATAAAAAAAGACGGCCAAGTGCGAGTCGGACTCGCGCACTGAGGTTTCCAAAACAGAACACACGAAAAAAATCACGTTTCTTGTATGGGAATCACCCTTAATTTTTTACTTTTAAAATTTTGTATTATTTATTGTTATATCTGCCATAATACCTAACACATATATATGTATGTGAAAATTTCATCCGGCTACCTATTACGGTTCCAAAGATACAGCAGTAGGAGAGACAGCCATATAGACAGACAGAGACAGACAGACAGACGGCGTAGGCTTAGTAATAGGGTCCCGTACCGGATACGGAACCCTAAAAGAAGGATGTTTGCTCCATATCAAATGTTACGTTCATACTTGGACTATTTCTAATTCCCTAAATTATGAAGGTTAAAGTCGTGTCTTACTACTCGTATTTTAAGGTTTCCTGTCTTTGAAACGACCTGATGGTTTTGATTATTAAATTGAAGACACACAAAACGAGTAAAGCTCTATATGGCTTCTCCGGAATTCCTAACATTCAGGAAGAATGAACGGAAAACGAAAGTACCTTTTGACGATTATCAAATTTTCCTTTGACGGGCGAGCGAAAGAATTCTTCAGACCCTATTGTCAGCGAAAAGGCTTCACTTTATTAAGTAAGACAAAAGCCTTAGCTGGCTTAAAAGGCAAGGGTTTTTATATTCAGCAGTGACTGGAATGTTAAGGTGCACGTACGTAAGTAAGCAAGGGCCCTTTTTGTAAGAATCATATTTAGTTTTTGTGTATAGTGCCTTTATTGTCTGTTACAAATAGGTAGGTAGGTATTTTAGATTCAGATTCAGATTCAGATATTTATTACGCCATAAAAAACGGTCGATGCGTCGAACACCCTGTATAGTATGTTTGGTTTTATTTATGTTTTTTTTTTTTTTAAGGAAACAGACACGGTTGGCTACATCACCTACAACGTCCGTGATGTCAGCCCATAACACCGGGTGAACTAGGTGCCATGTCAGTGCTTACCCCTTTGATCGTGCCGGCTACACTGAACTGGTCGGAAAACACAAACTATCTACATATCCGTTTAGACCGACGTTTCATTCAGTGCGGTGGTACCAACCCGGGCGGGTTAAACCCTACCACCAAGTAAGATTAGGAGGGAAGGGACCTACAGTTTTACGAGGAATCCGAACCTCGGTCAGCCTCCAACGGTCAGCGGTCACCCATCCGAGAACTGACCGCACCCAGCGTTGCTTAACATTCAATAGCGACAGTTGAATATGTTATTTCTGTGGCTTCTCTTAATAATAAATAAATAAATAAATAAATGTTTGAACAAAAGTAAATTGAGTGCAAACTTGGAGAAGCTGAAACATTTCCTTTGCAACTTTTCTCATCGGCTTCACGCGCTCCTGGCTGCATCAGTTTTTCGCAGTTCGGTCCGTGATCATTCACCCGACAATACAGGCAGCGCCTCGCTACCAGTTTCTTTATTATTTCGCCTAGAGCAGCGGTTCTCAATATAAGGTACGCGTACCACGAATGGTACGCGGACTGCTTCGAGGTGGTACGCGAAAAAATGAAATAATATGCTCTATAAAATTTTATAAGCTGCTATAAAAAGTGTCATAATGCTAATTCAGAACGTTTTGTTGATTAATAAATATAATTTGAATTCTGATGTTCTTAGCTATATAAAAACCCACTGTCACATGCTCATAGTGAGTTCCGAAGAATATCTTAAACAAGATTTTTCAGAATAAATAAAATCGGAAATCAATTTTTTGATTCGATTCCGAGATCACTAATTGAACTTTGATGAAAGAGTTGAACCTTGATGTGATGCTAACCTCCAAAGATAATTTAAGAATGTAAATATAGAAGATAAAGATAGATATAGAAGTCGTCCCCATTCCACCTCCACACTATGCGTACTGGGCAGAGATGCAACCATATACAATCGACCTAGGACGTGCACCAACCGAATTTGGATGTGCACCAACCGGTTGTGTAGATCTTTTATTCACAGAACCGCGAAATTGTTGAACGCACTGCCTGCTCATATATTTCCTCCCAGTACAGCCTGGGGCTTTTCAAAAGGGGCATGAAAATGCTCCTGTCAGGCCGGCATGGCATTCGCAATCCCCGTGCATCACAGAATATCCATGGGCATTGTAAGTCACCACCTACTCGTAAGTGAAACGATGCCACATGTCGCGCTTTCCATAAAAAATAATGATAAATATGATTATTAGCTTCTTGTAGGTTAAGGTGGTACGCCGCCAATCATATTTGCCTACCTGAAAAGAAAAGTTTGAGAACCCCTGCGCTAGAACGTAGCCCCAACCTTCTGAACTTATCTCGTTGGTGCGAAACTCGATTCCAAGTTTAGTACGTGTCGCAAACATAGTACCGCTATACCACGCAAATATCACGCGAAACTAACTCTTGTTGCTGCAAATCGCTTCCTATGTTCAAACATTTACTTAGTTTTTTTTTTTTTATGGAAACTGACACAGTTGGCTACATCACCTACAACGTCCGTGATGTCAGCCTATAGCACTGGGTGAACTAGGTGGCATGTCAGTGCTTCCCCCTTTGATCGTGCCGGCTACACTGAACTGGTCGGAAAACACAAACTATTTCCATAGCCGTTTTGACCTACGTTTCATTCAGTGCGGTGGTACCAACCCGGGCGGGTTAAACCCTACCACCAAGTAAGATTAGGAGGGAAGGGACCTACAGTTTTACGAGGAATCCGAACCTCGGTCAGCCTCCAACGGTCAGCGGTCACCCATCCAAGTACTGACCGCGCCCAGCGTTGCTTAACATTCAATAGCGACAGTTGACTGTCTGCACCACTGAGCTATCGAGGCTGACAAAGCTGATCTGTGATTTAGGATAGGGATATTGACAATTCTTTTGATGCTATTGTACCTTGTTTTAAATATTTCATTGACAAGTTTATTGACGCACGGCATCTCGTTCTTATCCCTTAGTCGCCTTTTACAACATGCACGGGGAGAGACGCAGTGGGGCTATTCTTTTTAAGTACCGGCCTCACGCAGTACATATAGTTATTGAGCTGAAAATAGAGCGAGATGACAGTAAATCCAAGAGAGGAACTTATTCGCTGGAACGGAAGGAAGATACTTCCTCACGAGTCACAAATTAAATCTCACAAAACCCCTGGATATGGGCCACAATACGTAAACCGATCCCACGGTAAAATAGAAAAACAAATTTCGAACACGATTTCAGGAAGTCTAAAAACTTGGCGGCACTGTCTCACAAAAGCCCTCGGCAGTCCTCATTTATCGTGAAAGTTTACGCCGGCCGGTGTTCCCGGTAGAGTAGAGCCTTATCCCATCTTTTGTATTCTATTGTGATGCAGATTTCTTTATTACGAGTGGCAACACTGGGGCGACTGGCGTCGCACCGGGATCTAGGCTGCTTAGGCACTGAACGATAACGGCACGGCATCGACCACGGCACGACCACGGCACAACCAAGGCACGGCAGCAGTGGAGGCAAAATGCATAAAATAAATGGGGAATATCTTTCCCTACTCCTGCAATCCACGGACCTTCAAATCGCGCGTTAATATCCTTTCCCCAGATACTTTAGTCTGTCTACAAGCCGAACTGTTAGTTACACTCTGAAACGCTCCCACTGAAAACATACTTTCCCCAAGTACAGTCTCGGGTCCTTCAAGAGGGTGTGAATAGGCATCTTAAAAGCCGACATGGCATGGGTGACTCGACACCAAAAGTCGCACTTTCTATACACAAAATGTGAAATTTGATGTACGTGGATAAAAAAAAAATTTTATGCCGCGACAAAATGACATAGCCGTCACCGGTCAGTTCTAAAGCAGTTCATTATGTTTTCATAAATGTTTGTTTTCCGTTCTGCCGTGCCGTGGTCGTAACTTTACCGTTGCCGTGTCGTTACAGTCCAGTGCGCAAGCGGCCTTTCCCTTCCGCGAGCTTGTGAAAGGGTTCGCTCAGGTAGCGGCCGGATTTTTAATGGAAGACTCGAAGAAGGTAGCCCGAGAAATGTGTTGGCCTAATTCAATGAGCTTTCTATAGCGTCAATAACTGTTTGACTTCCCGCTATGTACCTCATAGCGGGAAGGCCTGCGAATTTCTCTTCAGAATATTGCATTTTGAATAGACCGCACAAAGAAGGTAATTTTGCTGTTAGAACTTACAATCGACGTACGCCTGTATGTTGAGCCATAAATTTTGCTATTATTTTTAAGTACCGGCCTCATACTGTACAGTTATCGTTATGTGACGAATAAATAAATCAAAATAATCATTTCATTTCAAAGTAATAAAAGTTACTTACGAATAAATTATTAACCCATACTACCGCTCACAAGAACTTAAATAAGGTAACAAAAAAACCGGCCAAGTGCGAGTCGAACTCGCGCACCGAGCGTTCCGTATCGCAATGTCATGGTCAGCGCCATTCACGCCATCTATCGCGTGTTTATGAAATGTTTCATAATAGTTCAAATTCATGATTAGTTAAAATACTTCATACTCTTTTCGGTAGATAGCGCGCATACACTTTTTAGTTTCTTCTATGGGAACCCCCGTGAATTTTTTTACTTTTTCTTATTTTTATTATTTGTTATTACATCGGCCATAATAACACATGTTCTGTGAAAATTTCAATGGACTACCTATTACGGTTCAAGAGATACAGCCCACGGACAGACAGACAGACGGCGTGCTTAGTAATAGGGTCCCGTACGACGGATACGGAACCCTAAAAATATGTCATGGCTGGCTGTGTAGGCATGTAGGCATGCGTCCGCTGAGCGGGCCGTGTGCGCGTAGAAATTTTGGCAACACCACCGTTTTGTTCGTATGTATAATTATTATTGTGAGCGATCATGATAAAAAAATAATGCTCTCTCGACTTCATCAGCCCGGAGTTATTCCTATAGAAGCAGTGAACAAATGAACCTCGCAGCGCTGGCTCCAGATTGAGCTGAAGTAGTGAGGCACGGTGTTTTCGATGATTTATCGATTCTCGATGTTGAACAATGCTAAAGATTTGATTGACATTTCTGGACAATGTGTTTTGGAGAAGCATAAAATATTTTAGATAAAACTTCGATTATGTTCACAACAATTCACAGCCTATTCAGTATACAGCATGTCCGCAATAATGGGTGCCACAATGAAAGGGTGTCTACAAATGATTGTCTACGTGAAACTGAATAATTTTTGTTTTAAGACAATTTATTTTGGAGTTTTGAAGCACAACACTGATTTTTCTCTAAAAAAAATTATATATACAGGCTGTCCCCGGACTGGTGTAGTTCCTTTAAGGAGGCTATTCTACGCCTGGTAACGAAAGCACTGGTGAAATATTTTTTTCAATACGTGCTTTCATTAAAATTTTAGGATTTCCTAACAAACTAAATGCGTACTACAATGTGCGGGCGCCTTTAGCGACGAGGCAGGGCGCGGGCGGTACGCGGGCGGAGCAGCCGGCGGCGGCGCAGCGGGGCGCGGGCGGGGCGGGCTCTCTGTTTGCGTTCACTCGCGCCGCGTCCGTCCGTATTCCCGCTGCCCGCTGCCCCGCGCGCGCCCGGTTAGAGCATTACAACATTACACTACATTAATAACTTTAATAAAAAATTATATCTCCGCGACGAAGGGCGTACCTAGAACCCTAGATAGATAGATAGATAGAAAATTCTTTATTGCTCCAGTAAACATTAAACAGTAACAAATACATTGGAAAATTTACATAAGGTGCAAAGGCGGACTTATCCCTTACAGAGATTTCTTACAGTCAACCTTTGGATGTTTGAGATTCGATAATATAGTGGAATGTAAGTAGGTAGTAGCAAAAGAGTTGCGTGACAATTGGAGATAAATTTAATAATAAGAATACTTATTAATACATACATATAAGTACATGCTAGTAAAATATAAGCCATACATGTTTAATACATATAAATTACTAAATATAAAGAATATTATATACAAATAAATATACATACATACATACTTGTCCATCCAGGTAAGTATGAAACAAAAGTGGTTTTTGTTTTTTAGGTTTTTACTTCACATTGACGGAGGTAATACAGTTTTAGGTGTTTTTTGAATAAGGGAAGCGATTTACAATGTCGGATAAAGTGTGGTAGTGAATTCCACAGTCGAGCTGCGTGACCCTATTTCTTTTACTAATTATGTTTCTTACAAAGCGTAGAATAGCCTCCTTAAAGGAACTACACCAGTCCGGGGACACCCTGTATACTAAATCGAGCGATGACTTGGACAAGACTAGATAAATTCATCGATAGTTCTGCAGCGGTAGCTCGGCCCCACACTCGCAGAGCACAGTTCGACAGGACAGCAGCTAGCTCAATATAAATTGGCGCCATCAGTCTCAGAGCGAACGGGGCGCGAGACTTGATTAAAACTGTATCGATGGAGAGCTATGCTGGCGCACCCATTCATTAGGTCTGACTGGGGAGCCTTCAGAGGAATACGAGGAATTAAGAAAGCTGGCAATATAATAATATGGTCACCGTGTGGTTACCACTTGAGTAATTTTTCATTCCGACGACGCAAATAATGTTATAATTTTGACGCCTCCGTCTTTTTTTTTTATGTAATCCGGTATGGGTGGCTGAGTCGGAGGGGCCAAAGCACATGCGGAGCATGTGCTTTGGCCCCTATCACCAGCCAATATCACCCCCGAGAAGGTAGGCGCCATACCGGAGAGTGGAGACTTCCATGGACTGCTGGCTATACTGGACTAGACGAGAGCACAACCGAGGCTGCTAAGCGGCCATCTTACATCCAGTACGATGGTACCAACCCAGCCGGCTACAATTTGAGCCGACTACCTAGTAAGGGGCAAGGGAAGGGACCTACAGTTTTACACGGTTCCGAACGATGAAGCAGCAGGTGTAGGTACGCACGTAAATTTTTTCCTCAGAAAAAACTCTTGGTATAAATTGGTACACACCGACCAGATTCGAACCTCGGACCTCTCGCATGAGAAGCCGCTGCCCAAACCACTCGGCCACCCGCCGCCTTCTGTCTCTTGTGTGTGTGTGTATGTATGTGGCTGTGTGCCTGTCCGTAGCGTCGTAGCTTCCAAACGGATGGGTCGATTTGAATGTAGTTTTAGGTTTCCGTATCCGGTACGGGATCCTATTACTAAGCCTACGCCGTCTGTCTGTCTGTCTGTCCGTCCGTCCGAGGGCTGTATCTCTTGAACCGTAATAGGTAGTCCGTTGAAATTTTTACAGAATAATGTGTGTTATTATGGCCCATACAACAACAAATAATAAAGTTAAGACAAAGTAAAAAATTAACGGGGGTTCCCATTGAGGAAACAAAAAAGTTTATGTGCGCCATCTACCGAAAACAGTATGAAGCAGTGCTGGCCATGACATGGTGATACGGAACCCTCGGTGCGCAAGTTCGACTCGCACTTGGCCGGTTTCTTTATAAGAAAGCTGGTTTAACCCGGATCTTTGCATTGCGGTCTTACTGAACAATAAACTGATCCACTAAAAACTATAGTTTCAGCCACGACGAAGGTCCTTTCAATCCGCCCAAAATTGTACGGTCACCCAGGTTCTGGTTCTATAATGTTAACAAAGAAGACTCTTGACTGAAGACGCCACCGACATCGGGGCGAAATATTTCATCAATAAATGTGCTTTTTTATTATTATTAATAAAATATGTGTTTTACATAAAAAATAATGTTAACAAACATTTAAATATTACACGGACTCTACACTCGACTGTTTCTCTGATATTACAGTAGTTAGTTAGAGTAGGTTCTCCTTGATCAAGATATCCAGGCGGCTCCCGCGCGGATTGTAGATAGACTTGTTCGGGATGCTACGTATTGGATTGAAGATTGCTGCGATCAATTAGGTGGGAAGATAAACAGTGTTTAATTAAGAGAATAACCTCGAGGGACCCATGCTTACTGTAATAGGGAATCGTAGATATTATAAAAAAAACGGCCATTTTTTTTAAGTTTCCGTATCCCGCACGGAAGCCTATTAGGTACTAAGCCTACGCCGTCTGTCTCTCTGTCTGTCTGTCTCTCTGTCTGACTATCTGTCTGTCTGTCCGAGGGCTGTATCTCTTGAACCGTAATTGGTAGCCCGTTGAAATTCTCACAGAATTTGTGTTATTATGGCCGATATGGACATATATTATGGACATATGGCCTTATGTTCTGGGGTACGGCTGCCCAAGCGAAAAGAATATTTATCCTGCAGAAACGTGCTGTCAGATACATAATGGGTATGAAACCTAGAGACTCCTGCCGAAGTGTCTTTAGAGAGCTTGGTATTATGACCTTTACTGCAGAATATGTGTACCAAAATATTATTTATGCTAGGAAAAACTTAAATAACACCCCATCTAACTCACAGATCCATGACTATAATACGAGACACTGTGAACTTATTCGTATTAACCAGCATAGGTTAACAAAAGTCTCGAAGAGTTTTATAATAAATAGTGTAAAATTTTATAACAAACTAACTCCAGAAGTAAGAGCGCTAGGATTAGAGGAATTCAGGAAAACAATTAAAATAATGTTAATAAATAAAAGTTATTATGACGTGAGCGAGGCTCTAAGCGACAATTTCTAATTAATCTAGTCATTATTCTAGTCATTTTTACATTTAATCTTAGATCTTAGATTTAGTATATTTTTGTTTTATTTCACTTATTGCAAATAATTGATTTTTCTGTTGACCATTAAATTTTAATATAGATTTTAATTTTAATTTTAATTTTTGTTGTGTGTTACCTATCAGGATATTTTACTAATATTTTTTTAATAATTTCTTTTATCCTTTTATATCAACTGACAAATTCATATTGAATTTTATTTTTATCGTGTTTTTATCATATTGACATATTTGACATGATTTTTTTATGTTTTTATTTTTGACAAATGAAATTTTACTGTGGATTTTTTTTTTCAAGCAAGTCTTTTTTTACTAATCTCTTTTATCCTTTTATATCAATTGACAAATTCATATTGAATTTTATTTTTAACATGTTTTTATCATTTTATTATTTGACATGATTTTTTTATGTTTTTATTTTTGACAAATGAAATTTTACTGTGGATTTTTTTTTCAAGCAAGTCTTTTCTAATTTATTGTAAGTACCTTCTTTTATTGTATTCGTGACATTTCAGATGTAACCTAAAAATCTTGATTATATATTTTTATGTTGTGATTTTTTTCCTATGCCTTTTTATTCAAATGGTATTGTGTTATTTATTATTAAGTTTTAAAGTATTGACGAAGGCTATTTTTTGCTCGAACCCAAACATTTTACTTATAATTACCTAGCTAATAATAATTTATATGTGTTCTATTCAATGTGTGTGTAAATGTTATGACTGACTTATTCAAGTGTACCGTGGTACCAAAGGAATCAATAAAAATATGAATATGAATATGAATATGAATATAACAAGAAATAATAAAAATAAGAAAAAGTAAAAAAATCACAAAAGTAGGCCAATGTTTTTAGCTCGAATGTTCTATAGAAATATTGTTTTATGTGACTAAACCATGTCTGGCGATAATTGAAGAGAATAGGCCCACTGCATCTCTCCCCTTGCATGTAAAAAGGCTAAAAGGCGACTAAGGAGGATAAGGGCAACTATGCCGTGGTAAAGGGCGACAGCTGGCCATCTCTCTGGCTGTTGGATTAGTGTATGTTAATAAATTATGTAAAGTAGCAAGGAAATTAAACGTATGACAAGCAAAATTACCTACACAATTCTCTACAATTTGTACGCGCGGCAGGTACGCGGAGGAAAACTTTGTTTAAATTATGTATGAAGTCGAGTTTGTGTTTTGTTCGACATTCGTTGTTGCACTGAGAGCCGAACGAGTAAAGTTAGCATGTCACGTGTATGTACAGTTTGGAACAAGTGGCGTTTTATCATTTGTTCCCAGGCTTTCTAGACTGGCGTTCCATCCAGCGCACAGAAAAGAGATTGGCGGCCTTTTTAACCGACTTCAAAAAAAGGAGGAGGTTCTCAATTCGACTGTTTTTTTTTATGTTTGTTACCTGAGAACTTTCGACTGGGTGAACAGATTTTGAACGATTTTTATATTTGAAAGCTGGTGTTTCCCGTGTGGCCCCATTTCAATTTGGTCAAGATCGGATTGGAGAACGAGGCGGAAACGCGAGGCCGAAGGCCGAGCGATTCCGCCGAGTACATAAATAGCAAAAAATTGTGAAATAAAATTGTGAAAAAAAAGTAAAATAAAAAACTATTCAAAACAATATAAAAACCGCCTTCAAAAATTTATGAAATAAAAAAAATCGAACCCTAGAGTTGAAGGCGGTGCTAAAGCAAGCAAAAATAACCGACCGCCTTCAACTCTAGGGTTCGATTTTTTTTTATTTCATACATTTTTGAAGGCGGTTTTTATATTGTTTTAAATAGTTTTTTCTTGTTATAGAAAGCGCGAAATTTAGCGCCGAGCAACCCATGAGGTGTCTATTGACGCCCATTGACATTCGGTCGTACGCGGGGGTTGCGAATGCCATGCCGGCCTGACAGGGGCTGATATGTGGGGTTCTGTGGAGGAAAGATCTGCAGAACCGATTGGTACGCATCCGCGCGGTCCTTCCTCAGTGTCGGTCGCTCCCATAGAGAAATAATATACCTTTATACGTCGCTTTTTACGGTCGCTCCATAGTGGAGTGCCCGGCGCAATTTCTCGCTCTATGATATCTCCTGTCAGGCCGGCATGGCATTCGCAATCCCCGTGCATCACAGAATGTCCATAGGCATCGTTAGACACTTGTAGGTGAAACGATACCACACGTCGCGCTTTCCATAAAAAAAGTAAATGTTCCAGCGTATGCCATGGTATGGGAGTCATTGATAAAGGAGCGTTCATAAGTACATGCACCCTTTTTAGGGTTCCGTATCCGGTACGGGACCCTATTTAAAATTAAAAATTTAAAGCATTTAAAAGTGTTATCTTCTTACACAACAGAGGAAGAATTAAGTCTGCTTACCTCACTGTACGTGTCTTTACTATTTTTCTTATACATTAGGTATATGTTTTTATTTAGGAATTTATCTAACTCTCAAAATTTATAATTGTATGCACAAGCAACTATTTATTCTTTAGTACCGATATCAAATTAACTTGTCTAAATTGTATATTCATATATTTATATATATATAACAAATACATTCACTTATCATTAAAATATTGTAAGCTAGAGCGGAAGTTGTATGTCTTCAATTGTTAATCTTTAAATTGTTCAAGGGCTGGACTTAAATACAGCGCTGAGTCTAGTGAAATCTTCACTAGACTCAGCATAGGCTGTGTTCAGTCCTTTTTTTTCCTTTTTCCTTCTGTATCTGTTTAAATGTTATGTGTTAATTAATATTACTTGTCTTGATTGTTTTTAAATGTGTCTTAATATGTTAAAATAATGTAATGCTGAAGGGAAAAAATAAATATTTATTATTTCTTATTTCTATTACTAAGCCTACGCCGTGTGTCTGTCCGTCCGTCCGTCCGTCCGTCCGTCCGTCTGTCTGTCTGAGGGCTGCATCTCTTGAACTGTAATAGGTAGCCCGTTGAAATGTTCACAGAATGTGTTATTATGGCCGATATAACAACAAATAATAAAAATACGAAAAAGTAAAATATTCACGGGGGTTCCCATAGAAGAAACCAAAAATTAAATTGTATGCGCGCGCGCCATCTACCGAATAGAGTGTGAAACATTTGAACTAATCATGACATTTAACTAATATGAAGCATTTCATAACACGCCATAGATGGCGTGAGTGGCGCTGACCATGACATGGCGATACGGAACCCGACTCGCGAGTTCGACTCGCACTTGGCCTATTTTTTGACAATGCCAGTTTGAAAATTTAATTTAAGTTTTTATTAGTTTAAATACTGTCAATTTTCGTAGTATACCACTGGTACGAAGAGACAAACAAATATTTAAAGTAGTCTCTATAATTTCTTTTTAGGGAATTAAATGCGAATTTATGTAAAGTTCTGTTCGAATGAGAATGATGATAATTTACTCCGTTCGTTTCTACGTAGGTTTCTGTCCACTAATTCGGCAGCTCCGGTATCCTCTATGCAAATTTTCGGGTCCGTACGCTTCGACGTTACCGAGTTTAGTAAGTTTAAAAGTAACAAACGTACACTATTTGGATGTTATAATAAAGGGATAGTAGTTTGGGTGTATGGCTTGTGAGCGTAATATAGTTTCTCATACGAGAAACAAAATTTAAATATAGGAAATTTAATTGAAATATGAAAATATGAAATATTTTTTATTTATTTTCCAGTTACACATTTGCTTAGCCTAAATTTCATGATTTCTTACAAACTACATCACTAAAGAAAATTACAGACTAGCACTCGTTAATTTATATAGTCCTACCTCACACGCTATCTACAACAATGAGTAATCTCTTTTATAGCTAAAACCGCCTTCAAAAATGTATGAAATAAAAAAAATAAAAAATCGAACCCTAGAGTTGAAGGCGGTCGGTTATTTTTGCTTGCTTTAGCACCACCGCCTTCAACTCTAGGGTTCGATTTTTTATTTTTTTATTTCATACATTTTTGAAGGCGGTTTTTATATTTTTTTAAATAGTTTTTTATTTCACAGTTTTTTTAGTAATTTTTATTTGCTATTAATGTACTCGGCGGAATCGCTCGGCCTTCGGCCTCGCGATTCCGCCTCGCTTTACAATCCGATCTTGACAAAAAAAAAATGGGACCACCTTGGAGCTAGACTGGACCGAACACAAAAAGAATCATCGAAATCGGTTCACAATTGGGGAAGATATTGCTGAACATACATAAAAAAAAAATACATACAGCCGAACATAGAACCTCCTCCTTTTTTGAAGTCGGTTAAAAATGCACGGAAATGAAGATATAAGCAAAAAACTGAAGAAAGTGCCGATTTTTTGTTTTTTTTTTCAATACGGCGTCGGGCGCGGAGGGGGGGGGGGGGTGAGGAGGGGTGGAGGGAGGGTGGGGGGTGGGGGGGAATTGTGCATTTTATATTTTAAATACTTCTAACCATCCAAGGCAACATATCTAAAATTTAGAACTACCGGACCGTTTGAAAGGTAACCCCTAACCCCTCTATTCACTGGACTAAATATGTTGAATGTGTGAGATTGGTGAGATGATGACGAATGACAGATGGCGTTGTCATGGATTTTAATTTTTAATGGACGATTTTTAGGCCGCGCGTGAATGGTGTCACTCTCAGCGAAAGTGGGGGGCCATACTGAAGCGATCGAAAAAACATTGTCAATGTTTAAAAATCAATGAGAATTCTTGACTACAAAATAATTACAAAAGTAACTTAGCACCTGCGATTAGTTAAACTACAGTAGCTGCCAGTAGCCGGCGGGCGTAGCCGCCGCAAACATAATATTCACTGTCGATAAGTCACAATGTGTCCATAGAAATTTTCCGCGTTTCCTCCGGAGCGATCGGAAAACAAAGGCTCGGCTCGCCCACGCTCGCTCGCGGCACCGAATAGTCATTTTTCAAGTTCTCGTGTTTCTACGCAAACCTAATTAATGACTATAGCCACAAATTACTTAATAGTTACTTCGTAACAGATAAATCACTCCATAGAAAAAGTTCCATACCTTCGGCTTTAATAGCCTAATGTTTCACGTCGCCAATCGCTCCGTGTGAAAATGTACCTAAACGATCGAGTGTAAAGTGCATTATTGCTTTGCAGCTGCGCGCAGTTGCGTGGGCGAGCGTGTAGGTATGTTTCGCGCGGCTGTCGAATTTTTACTGAATTAGACCGCCGCCGGCGGTCCACCGAGCGGTAGGTAGTTAGCGCGCGCAAGTATACATAGAGTGCGTGAGGCCTGCTATAGCTAGCAAATAGCGAAGCGTTACTTTCGCTCTGAAGTATTTTGCTAGTCAGGCCGGTATGGCATTCGCGATGCCCGTGCATCGCAGAATGTCCATGGGCATCGTTATACACCTATTTTTGGGCGGGTGGGCGAATGGTCTGGGCGTCAACTTCTCTTGCGAAGTTACGAGTGGTCTGAGGTTCGAATCCGGTCGGTGTGTACCAATGAGTTTTTTTCTGGCGGAAAAATTTACGTGCATACCTACAACTGTACCCGCGTACTACGCTACGCAGTGTTCTCCGCATCATTTTGTATGGAGAAACGGAGCAAAGCCTCTAGTGATAGATTTGCGAACTTCGTTTCTCCATACAAAATTATGCGGAGAACACGGCGTAGCGTAGTACGCGGTGTAGGTTAAATTTCGTGATAAGGGTACTGCTGCTTCACTGTTCGGAACCGGTTTAAAACTGTAGGTCCCTTCCCTTGCCCCTTACTAGGTGGCAGGTTTAATTATTGTAGCCGACTGGGTTGATACCACCGTACTGGATGTAAGATGACCGCATAGCAGCCTCGGTTGTGCTCTTCTCTAGTCCAGTATAGCCAGCAATTCAGGGAAGTCTCCGGTATGGCACCTACCTTCTCGGAGGTGATATTGACTGGCATGTGCTTTGGCCCCTCTGACTTAGACACCCATACCGGATTACATACAAACACTTGTAGGTGAAACGATGCCACACGTCGCGTTCGTTTCGGTCCAGAATGACCACTTCCTAAAATAATGACCACTTCCCAAAAGGACCACACCCCACAATGACCATTCCCATATCGTCCACTTCCCGTAATGACCATTAAAAAGTTTATTTTATATTTTGACTAGCCCGCGGCTCCGCCCGCTCTCATGTTTCACTTCACTGCTAACCTCATAAGCCATTTAGCGTGATAGTAAGTAGCCTATAGTTGATGGGAAGAATCAAGCTATCCGTAGATTTTTTTTATTAAAATCGGTTCAGTGGTTCTCGAGTTATAAGCGGACAGACAGACATACACTCAGACACTCAGACACTCAGACAGAAAGCAGACGTTGGATTTTATTATAGGTAAGGATACATGATACATAAAGAGAACATAGAGAACTATAGAGATATATACAATACCTACACAGAGAAATAGAACTATAATACTTTTTAGATTTAGTTTAGATTGAAATTGTTAATAAATATAGTTATTGACATATCGATACTAACACCCATCTAAGACTATCTAACTTATGCACGGCATCGTATCATGCACGGGGAGAGATGCAGTGCGGCTATTCTATCTAAGTACCGGCCCCACACGTTACTTTTAAGGACATACATTCACGGCACACAAAGCTAATCTTACCGGTAACATTTAAGCGTTCAACTGTGAGAGAGAACAACTTATTCGCGAGTGTAGTCCGCTTGAGTGAGTAACGAGGCGGGGCGCGCGCGGGCGGTTGTGCGCGATAATGTTTACTCGATTACGCCATGCTAGATTACAGTTTACTTTCAGCTGAGCGAATGTTACCCTCTCGCACGAACAATGCAAATGTATAGACAAATGTAAATGTAAATGTATAGCAAGAGGACTACCAGCGAAGTCGCTCTACAGTCTCTTCAAGAATCTAGGGCTGCCAAGATCGACGCTAAGCTCATATATGGAAAGAGCTTCGAAAACGTCACTGGAAGCATCCTACAGAATATGGATAGGTAGAGAGAGGGAGGTCGAGAGCGGGACTGGTGGTTTCCCCGCGTCCTAGTCAACGCAGACTAGCTGATGAAGCATGCGCGGGAAATTTAGAGTGGCCACTCGCTAGTCCCGACCTCGATTAACACCCTTCTCTACTGCCGATGGGCCCGGATATGTTCGGTGAAGCCATCGCAAGCAGAGTTCCACACCTTCCTTCCTTCGTCAAATATTTATTTATTTATTTATTATTTATATAATAAAACTTACAGCCATTCACTTAATATATGTGTGTGTATGTGAGGGTGCTGAGGATGCAGAAGTGAATAGCGAGGAGTGAAAGGGAGCAGGGAGAGAGGGTAGATTGCGGCTGGCAGGCGGTCGTGTGGACGGATCGACGAAGAAGACGATAGTTTTTTTTTTTTTTTTTATGGAACCTGACACGGTTGGCTACATCACGTGCTTCCCTTCATTTCATGTCGGCTACACTAAACTGGACGGAAAACACGAACTATTTACATAGCCGTTTCGACCGACGTTTCGTTCAGTGCGGTGGCACCAACCCGGCCGGGATAAACCCTACCACCTAGTAAGGTAAGAAGGGAAGGGACCTACAGTTTAACGTGGAATCCGAACCACGGTCAGCCTCCAACGGTCGAGCGGTCACCCATCCAATCACTGACCGCGCTCAGCGTTGCTTAATAACAGTTGACTAACCAACCGCGCCACTGAGCTACCGAGGCTGACGAATTTTCTTATCCCTTAGTCGACTTTTACGACATGCGACGGGGAGAGATGCAGTGGGGCTATTCTTTTTAAGTACCGACCCCACACGGTACACTAGATAGTGCCTAGATATTTTTTGTAGAATTGATTAACCGAGACGAGTGAATAAAATATGTGATACGACAGCTACATTGGAGTTTATATTCATGAAATGTATATATAAATAGTGTTTTTGCACATCATTTATAAACTCTGTTCATTTGCTCAACCCCTTCTCTATCCTATGAGTTCTTTGTACGCGTATATTCTCGTAGAACAAATAGGCGACGAACATAGCACATATGAGTAGGTTAATTACTGAATTGAATTAGCAATACTAATTCAATATGGATCTTAAAATTCGTCTTTTGCGCGCGACCAAATAGCAGCTTTTTAACGCTGAAAGCGACTTCATTTTATACTATGTAGAGATTATTAGGGTTCCGTATCCGTCGAACGGGACCCTATTACTACCAGCCTACGCCGTCTGTCTGTCTGTCTGTCCTTTCGTCTGTCCGAGGGCTGTATCTTTTGAACTGTAATAGGTAGCCCGTTGAAATTTTCACAGAATGTGCTATTATGGCCGATATAACAACAAATAATAAAAAATAAGAAAAAGTAAAAAAATTCACGGGGGTTCCTATAGAAGAAACTAAAAAGTGTATGCGCGCGCGCCATCTACCGAATAGAGTATGAAGCATTGTGAGTGGCGCTAACCATGACATGGCGATACGGAACCCTCGGTGCGCGAGTTCGACTTGCACTTGGCCGGTATTGTTTTAACGCTGAAAGCGACTTCATTTTATACTATGTAGAGACTATATTTTACATTCCGACACTCAAGTATTTTGCTACTAAGTACCTATTATTTTTTTTTATATAGAAAGCGCGACATGTGGCGCCTAGCCACCCATAAGGTGTCTAACGACGCCCATGGACATTCGGTCGTACGCGGGAAATATAATTGAATACCTTTTTTATTTTATTTTATTGAAACTGACACGGCTGACTACATCACCTACTACATCCGTGAGTTCAGCCCATAGCACATTGGTGAACTAGGTGCCATGTCAGTGCTTCCCTTCGGTTGTACTGAACTGGACGGAAAACACGAAAAATTTACATAGCCGTTTCAACCGACCTTTCATTCAGTGCGGCGGTGCCAACTCGGGGGGATTAAACCCTACCACCTAGTAAGGTAAGAAGGGAAGTGACCTACAGTTATACGTGGAATCCGAACCACGGCCAGCCTCCAACGGTCGAGCGGTTACCCATCCATCCACTGACCGCACCTAGGTATGCTTATGATCCGACGTGGATCCGACCGACAGTCGACCGACCGCACCACTGAGCTACCGAATCTGATACCTACAGAAAACTAAACTCTACGTACAGACATACATACCGCACACGCTGTATCCCGACAATCAGGGTAAGCAGAGTAATCGGTGTTATGCTGCAAGAACTCTAGAAAATTGCAACACAGCATCGACCACCACGTTTAGCAGAGTATTCGGACAAGATAACTATCAAGCAGCAAGTAAGTGATAAATACCCACCTGCTGCACGACTCGGTGGAAGGACCGTGCCAAGGTGAGAGGTGGCTAACCTGTCGCCCTTTAGCACGGCATCTCGTCCTTATCCCTTAGTCGCCTTTTACGACTAGCACGTGGAGAGACGCAGTGGGGCTATTATTTTCAAGTACCGGCCTCACACAGTACAATGAACTCTTTCGCATTTTATTCATACTCCTTGCACGCACACCCCGAGACCACGCCGTTAAGTATCTAAAGGCGTAGATATAGCGGTGAGACTTTATTTAAGACCCGCCTGTAATGAAACCTCGAACTGCTTCCAAACGGGCTACAATGGCGAATCCTCAAGAACATTCAATTAGACTGCCACCGGATAGGGCCTCCATTCGCTCGGCATTTCCAGGACAGTGTCAGGTTTTTACCTTGTGGGGCCGCCAGTACTTAAAAAAGTATAGCCCCACTGAATATCTCGCCGCGCACATCGTAAATGGAGACTAAGGATGAGGACAAGATGCCGTGGTAAAGGGCGACAGGATAGCCACCTCTCACCTTTGCACGGTCCTTCTACCGTGTCATGCAGCAGGTGGGGCTTCGTGCCTTACTTGTTGCTTGATAGTTGTCCCAATACATTGGTGAACGTGGTGGTCGTTGTTGTGCTGTAATGTACCAGAGTCCTTGCAGCACAACGATTACTCTGCTTGCCCCGATGTCGGTATATAGCAAAATCATCATTACTAATAATAAATCGTAAGGGATGGTCATGGATTAAGTTACTTTGTTTTATGAGATATTGCGTTCGTAGACTAAAATTCAGGCAAAATAAAATTCAGTTCCGGCTACGCTAAGATGTGGCTCTCATACACCTTCTTACTATCATTTTATTGATTTACTCTTTGTTTATAGACGTCCAGAGATACCAACCTTGCGGTTACAAAATACAGACGTCTACACCTGCACTCTTGCGAGTACAGTGATCATGTATGCCAGATCGAGGCCCCTTAGCTGTACCGTTTTCCTAAATTATCCCATAGGAAATACACAGACTGTGACCTTTCCCCAGCAGATCCGAGCCAACCCCCGACCGAAGTCGAGAGCCGGGGGTGAAGCCTTCACTGCCATTGGGGTCCGCTCCCTATCCAACCACAGCATGTGCCCAGGGCCTCAGCGTTTTGTTCTAGCCGCAGCTTTTGTTTTCACCAGCTATGTATATGCGTGGAAGTGCATATGACCACCACCTAATGTGTACCGGGGATCCACCGGTCTCGAAGAACTTATAGCGTCTTTGACTCGTGTGAAATCCAACCCACATCTACATATAAGTGTGTGTTGCACCGAAATACCGATCTACATTATTCGCATGTCTACCAATTCTCCACATTGGTTACGGAGCTCTAAGTGGCTCACCACTCGCAGCTTTCGCTACTTATTCCCGTGTTTGATACTTCGACCAGGGAATCAACGCTAAACCACAACCCCTGCGAGACCAACTCCAGTGTTCCGTGCAGAAGCACGAAGCATGCTGGGGCTTTTAACGGAACCCCGCAGTACTCAACCCAGCGTTTAGGGTAATATCTCATTTTGACCCACCGACCTGAGTGGAGTCAGCAGCGTGAGCTAAGAGGAGGCCTAAACCCCCGACTTAGTACTCATGTTAGACTTGCAACGTTTAATGAGTAATCGCTCTCATACAAACCAAATTGTTCCGCGCGCCGAAATAAAGGTAACGCAAGAACGCTTACTTTCTTCTTTTTAAGTACGAATTTCACGCGAGCGAGGCCGCGGGCAAAAGCTAGTGTATGTATAAATTTCGCATTGTCGGTTGTGCCCGAGGTTCGACCCAAAAGTCAAGGGTTTTTAGTCTGCTTATCCTGCCTTCAAGGATTTAGATGTGGACACCCTACCCGGGAACAACAACAGACCTCGCGGCTCTCTATCTAAATTGTTTTAGCTGAAATGGAGACGCCTTTGTGTTTATAAGTGGATGTTTTAATTTTCATGACCTGCCGCGTCCCGTATTCAGAACTATCTTCTGGCGGCGTTCTCTGGTTGGTGAGATTTTTCTGAACTATGATAGGAGTTAGAGTATGCTACCGTGAATGTTTTTAAACATGACACCCTTGCGCGGACAGAACTTGGATGGATGACGGTGCGACCGTTGAGGCCACCCGTGGTTCGTATTCCAAGTAAAACTGTAGGTCCCTTCCCTCCCTTCTTGACTTAATTACTAGGTGGTAGGGTTTAACCCGCGCGCCCGGATCAATTCCACCGTATTGTATAAAGGTTGGTCGAAGCGGTTATGAAAACAACAGTTTTTTTCGTCCAGTTTAGTATAGCCCGCATTACCAATGGAATGGGAAGCACTGACATGGCACCTATTTCACTAAGGCGTTATGGGCTGACGTCTCGAGTGTAGTAGGTGATGTAGCAAATTATTTAATCCGATATGGGTGGCTGAACCGGAGAGGCCAAAGCACATGCTCCGACCAGCCAATATTACCTCCGAGAAGGTAGGTTGCCATACCGGAGACTTCCCTGGATTGCTGGCTATACTGAACTAAAGGAGAACACAACCGAGGTTGCTACGCAAGCATCTTACATCCAGTATGGTGGGTGGTATCTCCCCGGCTACATTTTGAGCCTACCACCTAGTAAAGGGCAAGGGAGTAATGATGATCTAAATTATAATGATCATTGTTGCTATAATGTTGGACAGCCTCTCGTTTCGTGCCTCTAGAGTTCCGGAATACTGTTATCGCCGTATCGTCCGCGTGTACAAGTTTATTATGCGAAACTCGGTACAAT
Source organism: Nematopogon swammerdamellus (assembly GCA_946902875.1). Taxonomy (NCBI): domain Eukaryota; kingdom Metazoa; phylum Arthropoda; class Insecta; order Lepidoptera; family Adelidae; genus Nematopogon; species Nematopogon swammerdamellus. The sequence continues at coordinate 21,695,250 of OX336345.1, forward strand.
ATCTTCAAAATATTCCGATGGGTAAGAATACAAAGTGCCCTATCCGCGCCCACAGAACATTCAGAACGAGTAGAAGTTGTGTGTTGTTGTTGTTGTTCGGACTCGTTCTCCGCGCTTAAGCCCACTCCATTGCAGGTTGCTTTAATTTAATCCGGTATGGGTGGCCGAGCCGTTCGACCGCGGCAATCGCGTTCGTCTGCTACGCTTAACTGCCAAAATTTGGCCGTTGTACGCATTATGCGCGGTATAATGCTCGCCGCCGCTGTGCTAGGTTGCACTCGGCACGTAGAATATGTTGAGTGGATGTTTTTTAACCTAAACTAACCTCCGACTTAAAAGGGGTGTTATAAGTTTGATGCCTCCGTTTGTCTGTGTGTGTGTCTGTGTCTGTGGCATCGTAGCTCCCAAACGGATGGGCCGATTTGGATGACGGTTTTTTTTTTAATTATTAACGTCCGACGCAAAGGGAGGGGTGTTATAAGTATGACGCCTCCGTCAGTCTGTGTGTCTGTCTGTGGCATTGTGGCTCCCAAACGGATGGGCCGATTTGAATGAGTTTTTTTTTATTAGAAAGCTGGTTTAACCGGGACGGTTGATTGTTTGATGAAGATCGGGGCAGCTGATTCAAAGATCATCGACCCTTTTCCTAATTGGTGAAAGGGTATCTGCCGTAAAATGGAAATTTATTACACTTGCACTCATCGCCTTTAAGTAAATATAAGGAAATGATTACAAAACGAATGTATGTACCTATTTGTAACCTTACTTACCTAACGTAACGTAACCTAACCTAACCAAATTATTAAAGGTTAAAATTACGTCTCTCAACAAGCTTGAAATAAAAGTTAAATTCCAAATTAAAAAAACCACGACACATCAAAACGCCTCAAAAATAAACAAATTAAATAGCTTAGTTAATTAAAGGCGTCGGGGACCACTAAGTAAAAGAATCAACTTAGTCCCCCGACGCCTTTAATCAATTAAGCAGAAATTTTTATTTTTTATTTTTGAGGGCTTTTGATGTGACGGTTTTTTTTATTTGTAACTTAACTTTTTTGTATTCGTAGACAACGAGTCATTCATGACGCTCTACACGCGTGTTATGTTCTATGGCGGCGGCCCCTGCCCGCACCCGAATACTAATGGCGCCTCAAAGGATCTTCGGAAGGAATACTGTAATTAAATTGAACAATTTTCACCGAATTCCTTGAAAATTATATTAACTTTTAATTTTGTGAATTCAGAGCAGGCAGAAGTTAAAAATTATAGAAGAGTCAGTATTTAGATGGCTTCCTCAATTTCCTCTCAAGTCCCTCCCCCGCGCCGCAGCACCACCCCGCCACCGCCCCGGAACCCCCGCACGTGGGCGAGACGTCTCTCGACCACACGTACGTAAGTCACCCATCGAGGCGGTTACTTTCAAGACCGTTATAACGATCATTCACCATTGTCTTCTTTTTTTGTGGGAGTTACAGTTCTTTGCGTATCAGGCAAATTGAATTTGGAAGAAAATTATTATATGCACCAACACATTAGAACTCAGACGCCGCGCCGGCGGCAATAAAATACAATATTAACTTTTCTAACCTCCTGTTGCATTGTATTTGTTTTTAAAACGTTTTAAACAATCACACAAACTTTATGCGCTGTTCCGACATCCCAACCAAAGGTTACTTTGTTAATACCTTTTTTTTTTTTTATATAAACTGACACGGTTGGCTACATCACCTACAACATCCGTGATGTCAGCCCATAACACCGGGTGAACTTGGTGCCACGTCAGTGCTTCCCTTCGGTCGTGCCGGCTACACTGAACTGGACGGAAAACACAAACTATTTACATAGCCGTTTCGACCGACCTTTCATTCAGTGCGGTGGTACCTACCCGGGCGGGTCAAACCCTACCACCTAGTGATATAAGAAGGGAGTCATATCCCTTAGTCGCCTTTTACGACATGCACGGGGAGAGATGCAGTGGGGCTATTCTTTTAAAGTACCGGCCCCCCACGGTACATCGCATTGAACTCCTTTTGTGTCCCATGTTATAAGGTCTTTCAAAATGAGTTCAGAGTACGCTAAGGGGGGGTTCTGTATCATATAGGGAGTAAAACCTACATAAATTTTTTTGGACCTTGGGCTTTTTTTTATGTAAAATATTTTTTTATGTACTCGCGCAGAGTCAAACCGTTGAGTTCCGTTTTCACCTCTTTGGTGTACGGAACCTAAAAACCGCAATGGTTTCAACCCTTGTGTCGACAGTCAAAAGACACATTATCCTATGCAAACTATAAACAAAAAGTGCTCCCTAAGTGTGTTCTATCGTCTATTTATATTATATGTATATTCACATATTTAAATGTATATATTTGTATAAGTATGCGTGTATTTATATATGGTATATGTATAATAAATGCATTTTACTTATCACTAAAATTGTAAGCTAGAGCGGAAGTTGTGCGTCATTTAATTGTTAATCCTTGAAATTCTTCATGGTTGGATTTAAATACAGCGCTGATTCTAGTGAAATCTTCACTAGATTCAGCATAGGCTGTGTCCAGTCCTTTTTTTCCCTCTCTTCTCAAATTTTTTTAATGTGTGTCATTTAATGAATCTTTTAATGAAATAATGTAATGTTATAATGTATGTAATAATGTAATGTTGTAGGGGAAAAATAAATATTTCTTATTTCTTTCTTATTTCTTATTTCTTCTATTTCATGGGGAGTAATGGGCAGGGGATGCACCCCTATTCAATCGACCTACCACGGATGCGCACCAACCGGTTCTGTGGGTCTTTTGTTCACAGAACCGGGAAAATGTGGAACGCACTCCCTGCCCATCTATTCTTCCCAAGTACAGCCTGGGGGTTTTCAAAAGGGGCGTGAAAAGGCTCCTGTCGGGCCGGCATGGCATTCGCAATCCCCGTGCATTACAGAATGTCCATGGGCATCGTTAGATACCTACTTGTAGGTGAAACGATGCCACAGGTCGCGCTATCCATAAAAAAAAATCAGACCATAAATTCGAAATCGTCGCGTCTCAACCAAATCACCGCTTCAGTTCATTTGTTATGCCGAGTGTGAATATATCGGGTAAACCGTTCAACACTTCCTCATTGAGGAGCGGATAAGACGCTAAAGCATCCGAAGGCCTCGTGTCCGCCTTCAATCTCTACTCCACCCAGTACCCACCTAGGTAACGATCTACAGTCGAGATATACTCACACTAACGTACGTACCCGAGTATTTCTCATTTTTTTTACAACATCCGTGATGTCAGCCCATAACACAGGGTGAACTAGATGCCATGTCAGTGCTTCCCTTCATTTCATGTCGGCTACACTAAACTGGACGGAAAACACGAACTCATAGCCGTTTCGACCGACGTTTCGTTCAGTGCGGTGGTACCAACCCGGCCGGGATAAACCCTACCACCTAGTAAGGTAAGAAGGGAAGGGACCTACAGTTTAACGTGAAATCCGAACCACGGTCAGCCTCCAACGGTCGAGCGGTCACCCATCCAAACACTGACCGCGCTCAGCGTTGCTTAATAACGGTTGACTAACCAACCGCGCCACTGAGCTACCGAGGCTGACGAATTTTCTTATCCCTTAGTCGACTTTTACGACATGCGATGGGGAGAGATGCAGTGGGGCTATTCTTTTTAAATACCGACCCCACACGGTACAAAATTTAGGTTCTCTAATCTCTAATTTTAGGTTTCCGTACACATACGGAAGTCTATTACTAATTTCGAAATGTTACTTAGTAGCTTCTGGAATGCTCGATTTTTGTAATTTTTTGATATTATATTTTATACTATGCATTTTAATTTCTAAAAAAAAAACGTACTGTTCTACGTGGAATCCGAACCACGGCCAGCCTCCAACGGTCAAACGGCCTCGCATGTACTTCAGTCGAACGATTGCACCACTGAGCCACCGAGGCTCTATGTACAGTGAGCACTGTTTTGCTAAGTAAATGTCTACCTGTAATGCGACAGAGAAAACCGGTGTATTGTACGCGATCGATGACGAATATGTACACGTGTGTAATGTCGTGTGGTATGCGTACGTCACACTCGCAGATGAGGGAGAGAAATAGAGGTTAGATAGGCAGTTGGGCAGTCATGGGCTCTCTCTATGAAAACAATGCCAAAATTACTTATCCTAGTGCCACCAGGAAGTTATGATGCGTGGTAAATATGCGAAACTGTCTGCATTCCTAAGAAGGGACGTGAACTTTCGATCGGAAGTTTGTCGATAATTTAGGTCATCGAATTTATCGAAAAACTTCCGACCGAAAGTGCACATCCCTTCTTAGGAATGCAGACAGTTTCGCATATTTCCCACGCATCATAACTTCCTGGTGGCACTATACCAATCTACTTATAGCAATGTTCTCCGCGGACACTCAGATCGCTTGTCGATATTCACAGTCCACAGCTGACTTCGAGCATTTACAACACAGCCGAGAGTGCGCAAAGATACGAGCCCTTCACCAGAGCATCAGGGCGGCTTTTTCTGACCAAGTCACGTGACCGCTGCATTTTACATTCCCTGTCTGTTAACTGAATCGGAAATTCCTTTGATCACGCATATTATACTCTGCTGGTGCAGTCTTTTTATGGAAACTGACACGGTTGGCTACATCACATACAACATCTTGTCAGCTCAGTGTCATAACACCGGGTGAACTAGGTGCCATTTCAGTGCTTCTCTTCATTTCATGTCAGCTACACTGAACTGGACGGAAAACACGAACTATTTACATAGCCGTTTCGACCGACGTTTCGTTCAGTGCGGTGGTACAAATCCTGCCGGGATATTTGAGCTTAAGGCAGCGAGCGACACGACAGATCCATCTAGCCTTAATACAGATCTGATCTATGGTTACACTCTAGTTGGTGGACAATGATTGTAGTGTAGTGTAATGGAACAGGGTGCTCGTCAGCTAATTGAGTGTTGAGAGGTTAACATGCAGATGTAAGCTTGCTCTATAAATGCCAACATATCGGTGAGTTAATTAAGATTCATGTTACGACAAGGATCAAACATCCTTAGAGGAAATTAGCGAGATGTTGAGAAGTGTTATGAAGCGGAAATTGGAAAGCGTAATGTTTGATTTGACAAGGTCATTAGTTCTTTGATCTTCCGACCGGGGCGGGCAAGTTGGCACAGATGAGATACTAGTTACTACGTACGTTCGTCTTTACCAGGCTACGCAACTGAGAACAAAATTTTACTCCCGCTCGGAGGTTTCCGTATCTATCCGCTGTCAATAATATCCGCCTATCCGCTCAGGTGGCATGGTCTTCGAATTTGAATTATCCTGTCATATCATTCATGTCATATGTTTATGTTATGATGTATGATATGAATGACATAGGTCTCTATGTTTGCCCACTGACAGCTGTTACCATAGTATAACGTCACTTTATTTTTTAAAACTGATCTGTCAAACATCAAACTCCTGAAAATTCTTTTTTTTTGTAACGACCAAAGATTAAGAAGCGGTTATATTTTGTCTTTCAACATGCAATGTATGAAAGCCTGTGGCGCCATCTATTATTCAATAGTGTGACTAATAGATTTTATTTTACGTTTCTTGTATGGGGGCCCCCCTTAATTTTTAACATTTTCTTATTTTTCTTATTTGTTGTTTCATCCGCCATAGTAACGCATATTCTGTGAAAGTTTCAACGGGCTACCTATTACGGTTCAAGAGATACACAGTACACACACAGCCCTCGGACAGACAGTAGGTTTAGTAATCTAAAATACATCCCAGATACGGAACCCTAAAAAAACAATCCACGTGGACACTGGACGGTCTGTTTATCCCCTCCCCCTCCCAATATGTGTTATTTTATTATGGCCGATATAACAACAAATAATAAAAATAAGAAAAAGTAAAAAAATCATGGGGTTCCCATAGAAGAAGCCAAAAAGTGTATGCGCGCGCGCCATCTACTGAATAAAGTATGAAGAATTTTAACTAATCATGAATTTTAACTAATATGAAGCATTTCATAACACGCCATAGATGGCGTGAGTGGCGCTAACAATGATATGGCGATATGGAACCCTCGGCACAGATTACTTAATAATTACTTCTTAACAGATAAATCACTCCATAGAAAATGTTCCTACCTTCGGGCTTTAATAGCCTACTGCTTCGCGTCGCCAATCGCTGCGTGCGAAAATGTACCTTAACGATCGAGTGTAAAGTGGTTATTGCTTTGCAGCTACGCGCAGTTGTGTGGGCGAGCGTCTATGTATACTTCGCGCGGCAGACGAATTTCCACTGAAATAGACCGCCGGCGGCCCGTCGGGCGGTAGGTAGTTAGCGCGCGCAAGTACATAGAGTGCGTGAGGCCTGCCCTCGGTGCGCGAGTTCGACTCGCACTTGGCCGGTTTTTAATGTTCCGTAGCTTCCTTCATAAATACGGGACTATTAAAAACTGAAAATAATAAATCAATACCTACAGAAGTCCAGCGCAGCTATAAACGAACCAAGATGGCCGAAGAAACAAAATGGCGGCGCGCGTTACGCCGAAATGAGCTCCGGATCACATTACGCGAGTCACGAGGATAATTGGCTTCGTTAGGACAGGTGAAGGACTGTATTACAGGCCGTGGCTTGAACCTTGGGCGGAGGGATACGCGAACTTTCCGACCTCTCACTACTTCGGGAAATGTTTTCCTTGTCGGAACAGCAGCGCGTGAATCCGCTGGTATTCTGTAAACTTTCAAAGCGCTGATAGTAGGTAATACTTCAACTATTTATTCATGTTATTCAATAGGCGAATGAAAGAATGTTTATTAGTAAATAAGTTTTATTTCAAAACAAGATTATTTATTAGTTAAGTAATAAGTTTTATTTCAAAAATATATTTTTATTAGTTAAGTCATACGTTTTCTTTCAAAATAAGATTGCTTATTAGTTAAATAATACGTTTAATTTCTAATCAAGAATGTTTATTGCATAAAGTATAGATACTTATATTGATAACTGTTAGGTACTAAAGACCGACTTCGTTCTAAGATTTAGTTTTAATCCAATACCATCCAATAGCTCCATAGGGGTTGGCTCACCAACTAATACACCCTCGTGATATTAGCACATAACACCTTGGTGAACTAGGTGTCATGTCAGTACTTCACTTTCTTTGGTCGCGCCGGCTAGACTGAAGTGATCGTAAAACACTAACTTTTCACATAGCCGCTTAGACAACTTAATTCAGTGCGGTGGTATCAATCCGGTCGGGTTAAGCCCTACCGCCTATAGCAAGATAAGGCAAGGGACCTACAGTTTTACACGGAATCTGAACCACGGCCATGGTCAACGGTCGAACGGTCGCCCATCTAAGTTCAACCGCGTCTGGTGTGCCAACATACATAATAGAAAATCGTGCATTCGCACTACCGAGCTGTCGAGGCCGATAAATGGGATCTAGACTATAATGAATTACACAGATTTAATATTGACTAAGGTTTATAAGATTGCGATAAGGTCAAGATTGAAATAACCCTTAGAATAGATGGGTGAAATTTGCTGGCAGGTATTAGTCGTCTGGTTCCAGTATGCCACCGCTGACGGTTATGACTATGACGTAACAGCTATCGGTACCGTCGACAAAAAAGTCGGATAGACGAATACTCCCGCCACCAGGTGTTAAACTGAACTGTCGTTACTTCGTATTTCAGGCATAGAATTAATATGTACTACCATGTAATAATAATTCTACGTAATTAAGTGACATGACTAGTGAAGCTAGCGCACACGTCATAGTCATATTAGTATTCCTTTTTTTACTCGTATTGGCATATTTGAACACAACAAATGTTAATAATAAAACAAATAACACAAAAAAAAAAAACAAAATTCGTACACGCGCGATTGGTAGGTAGCTCAATTACACATATAATACGGGCGTGGCTACGCGGTATTATATTCTTTGGCTACGCGACAGCGATACTAACGCTACTGAGCTAGGCGTCAGCGGGTGTGGCGTGAGGCGCGATGTGCGGAAGCGCGGGCTGAGGTAGCAGCAAACCAGCAATAGACAAGTAATATGTAAATTTAATTTAATTTTGATAAGAAAACATTATCTGCCAAAATTCTATATGAATTGAATAAGGAACGATCCTTCAGTGAGATAAAGCGAGTAAAAGGCAATAAATTTGTATTCAAAAGACTTCAAATTGCTCTTCGGTTCTCTATTGAAATCAGATCGTCCGTTTAAAGAAACGATCTTACCTAAATCTATAGATGTACCGATTTCCCTACTCCGCGTGACACGAACGCATACGCCCTCCCTCATCTTCTGTAATTTAACCCTGGTTATTTTTTTTTTAACCACCAAAATAGGTTAATAATCTCTGTTTGGGGAGAAAACTCGCATAGTGCCGTCCGTCGCAGCTGCAGCAAAACTCTCCTGCGATGAAGGACTCGTCTATTTTCAGTTGGCAACTTGTCATATGAGAAGACATGTCTGACACTTACCTACATGACTCTTTTTCGTCGTTCAAACTGGTTAGAACGAGATGGCTCTCTGAAGAGATATTTTTTTTATTTTCGTTCGCATTTATTTAATTCTTGGCCTTGCAAGATAAGGAAAGTTATTGTGTAAGAGGATGGTTTTTACTTTTTTAACTTACATATGTTCCCAATTAAGCTCGATTTTGCCCGTGGCTTCGCTTCCCATGTTTATTTTGGGTTTTACCTTTGTGTTCACAGCTCAGGTCGCCGATGACGCAGCGTTATGATTTTTAACCCACAACCATATTATTATTGAGAAGTATCAGAATGTAACAGTGAAAACCGTATGTAAAAAATGAAGTGGTTCTCGCGTTATAAGGATATCCATACATTAGAAAAAAATAAAAAAATTATTGGCCATCTTACAGAAATGCACAAAGTAGCGGTTTAAATAAAAATATACTATTATAACTTAGAATTTAAAAAAACAATTGTCGTGCCGCCATCCCATACAACGAAGGAAGTCTTAACATAGAATCACCCGTACGTTACAAGACCGCCACGCGCCAGTTGCCCGTAGAAACTTCGCTTTATTGAATTTTTTTTTATTGCTACCGAACTGGGTGGCTCTGTCCGAGGTAGCAACCTCAGGCGCAGCCAATTTCACCCTCGATGGGGTGTCAGTCCGGCTTGGAGGTGGACTAATGTTGCTGGGGAAAGGCTATTAACCCGCGATTTGAAGATCCGTGGATTGTAGGAGTAGGGGAAGATATTCCCTGGGAGCCCGTTCCACACCTTTGCAGTGCGTTACAAGAACGATTTAGAAAATCGAATCGAGAGAATTTATTAGGACATTCATTTACTGCTAAAAATATTTAGTACTTATTTGACAAAATATTAAATAGAAAATGTCGAATGAGTAAATTTAAACGTTATAACGGTGACACTGAATTCGGCAAGGAAGAAACTGATGGTACGGACGCTTGTATGGCGCGTCACTCTGAAGCCAAATCTATAACATTTAGGTGAGATCGTTGGTGGTCTAACGAAAACCTAGCTGAGAATTCAATCCGAAGAATTGATAATATCTCGATTATTTGTAAATGTGAACAGGTGTATACACTCGAGAGATCGGGACTTTGAAGTCAAATGGTGATGCTATCTTTGTGTCAGAATGTTTAGTCATAATTTTATGTAATTTTAAATGAATTACAGAATGAAGATTCAGATTCAGACTCAGAAGAAAAACATACTTGATTCGATGTTATGGAAAGCAACTGGTAGGTACTGTGTCACAACTTCGGTTGCTAACCCACGTCTATTTATACAGATGATACAGAATTAGCTACCACATACCACATTATAGAATTCCGTGTAGAATAGAATAGAACAGAAATAGGAATAGATGTATTGTGCGGGGCCGGTACTGTAAAATAATTGCCCCACTGCATCTCTCCCCGTGTATGTCGTAAAAGGCGACTAAGGGATATGACTCCCTTCTTATATTACTGGTGGTAGGGTTAAACACGCCCGGGTTGGTACCACCGCACTGAATGTAAGGTCGGTCGAAACGGCTATGTAAATAGTTTGTGTTTTCCGTCCAGTTCAGTGTAGCCGGAACGACCGAAGGGAAGCACTAACGTGGCACCAAGTTCATCCGGTGTTATGGGCTGACATGACGGATGTTGTAGGTGATGTAGCCAACCGTGTCAGTTTAAAAAAAAAATATTGTTCACAAAAATAAATGTATATTATAATAATAGTATTTTTATTCACAAAAATAAAAATACATAGGTGAATATGGGACCCTATTACTAAGCCTACACCGTCTGTCCGTCTGTCTTATCATTAAAGGTGAAAGTTAAAAAAAAAAACAATTAAAAATCTTTTGAACCGTAATAAATGTGTTGTCGGTTAAAGTGTTCACAAAAATGTGTTATTATGGCGAGTATTCTAAGAAATAATAAAAACAAAATAAAAAGTAAAAAAAAGGCGGTCTCCATACAAGAAACGTGGTTTTTAAAACTTGTTTTAGGGTTTCGTACCACAATAGAGGAAAAAAAAACGGATCCCTTAAAGAATATTGCTGAATCGCGTACGTGAATACTGAATCATGTACATACATACCACACGCTGCATCCCGACAATCGGGGCAGCAGAGTAATCGGTGTTGTGCTGCAAGTACTCTTGTAAATTACAGCACAACACCGACCACCACGTTTAGCAATGTATTAGGACAAGATAACCATCAAGCAGCAAGTAAGGCACGAAGACCCACCTGCTGCATGACTCGATGGCAGGACCGTATCAAGATGAGAGGTGGCTAACCAGTCGCCCTTTAGCGCGGCGCCTTGTCCTTATCCCTTAGTCGCCTTTTACAACATGCATGGGGATAGATGTAGTGGGCCTATTCTTTTTAAGTACCGGCCCCACACTTAGTGATTTATATATTTCAGCCAACCGAGCAGCCAACGGCAAAAAAAAATTTTTTTTTTCCTGTTTTTCGTTTTGTTGTTTTTGCTTTTGATTTTTTCTGCACACGAGCACAGTAAAACGTACGAAAATGTTTGTAAAATATTATTTGCCTTGCTTTCAATACGCATAAACTAATTCGTGGACCAATTTAATGTATCAAAATTAACGACAAATTAAGGTCCACAAAGGAGAAACATTCAAAACCGAAAGCCCTGGGTGCTTAGAACGGAGCATCCAACATTGTGCCGAACGCACGCGCCGCAGACAATAACTCAGTCCCCATTCACGGGTGTCTTTGAAATACACCGCAGGCCACGTGCTCTGGAAAGTTCATTTATCCGTTAATGATAAATAGGTTGGCATGAATTTTCACAGAGAGTAAACGCGGCGGCGCTCCGCCCCCCCCCCCCCCCCCCCCCCCCCCCGCCCGCCCGCCCCCGCCAATGGGGAGGGGGGGGGGGGGGGGGGATGTGGAGGCGACTCCGAATAGGAGGCAGTAGGGCTTGCAAAATATTTAATAATGATTACGATGTGTATTGAGCGAGGTTTGAAATATTTGAACGCCCAACTTCCTTTCAATATAGATGCCAAAATTCAGAGCGCAGAATAGGTATAGTTGCTTTCACGAGTCATGAGTACACTTTTCATTGGTCGGTTTGACGGGATGTGACGTCGGCGGCGGCGCATGTTGTAGGCACGCATAGGTACTTGTTTGCTGACCGGTAACATGTTTCATCCAAAGAGGAATTATGTACTAGCGTACTAGAGAACTCACTCGGCCAACTAACATGTTCCAACGAGTTGGGGTTCACGGTCCTCAAGTCTCTTAGTCGAGCGCGAGAGGCCGCAGCGCGCATTCGTCGCCTGCCTGCTGCGATCGCGCATCGCCTACTTTAAATTATACATTTACACATCTTCGTCCGTGCGCTCACGCAAACTTTAATGATATGTAGCTACTAGCTAGTCGAAGGTGCGATGGCGAATCTGGAGATGAAGTGTTAGAATGAAAAGACAATATGCGTTCCGACGCACGAGTGCGGTCGTTCTCCCTACCCCTTGTCTCTCTCCCGCCCCGCGCGAGCCCCCCACACCGACCGCCAGACCGTCTCCCACACGCTTCCCGTCCCGCTCGACTCTGCGCTCCGCCTCCCCGCTACCTTACCCCATACCTCAGCCGCTGGGACACTGCTTCTCTGTATATTTCTTCGGAGCGACAACTCTATACATAATTCCTATTTGGTTCCATCGCGCTTTACCGTTTCTAGTATTTGTTTGGTAGCTCAGAACCTTTCGTCAATATCCGAAAAGGCCGCAAGCAACAAATAGCTAGCAGCGTATATTAAGAAAATATTACAATAAATTGGAACAGATTTTCAGTAAAGAAAATTAAGTAAATATTTATATAATATCATGCATGAGATATACGCAACCCTGTAAAAAGTAGGTACCAAACGTAATTGAGGAGATACACGAGAGTACAGCTAGAGCTAAGGTAAGGTAGACAAACAATCCGTTATCAAAAATATTCGCCTACATATTGCTGTCTTCCATTTGCGCAAGTGCCTAGCAACCCTTTAAATTCAAATATATATACGGGTAAATAACATTTATATACCTGAGAATTATTGAGATTAACGAAAGATATTTTATAGAGCGAATGTGAGCGTAAGAGTCGGGAAGGGTCGCACTAGACGCACGTAGATACCTGAACCAGATCGGAGATCGGGCAAAAAGGATCAAGTGCGTAGTACCCGTAACCGACGAGCTGTTGTTGTTGTTCGAACTCGCGCACCGAGGTTTCCGTATCGCCATCTCATGGCTAGCGCCACTTACGCCATCTAGATGGCGTGTTATGAAATGCTTCATATAAGTTAAATGTCATGATTAGTTAAAATGCTTCATAATCTATTCGGTAGATGGCGCGCGCGCATATACTTTTTGGTTTCTTATGGGTACCCCCGTAAATTTTTTACTTTTTCTTATTTTTATTATTTGTAATTATACCGGCTATAATAACACATATTCTGTGAAAATTTCAACGGGCTACCTATTACGGTTCAAGAGATACAGCACTCGGACAGACGGGCGGATGGACAGACAGACGGACGGACGGACGGACAGACAGACAGACAGGCAGACAGACAGACGGCGTAGGCTTAGTAATAAGGTCCCGTACCGGATACGGAACCCTAAAAAAGGAGGAAAATTGGAGAGGTGTATGTCCAGCAGTGGACGCTTACACGCTGACTGACTGACTGACTGTTCTCAATTGATGCGCTTACCAACGAAAAACATTAAATTTTATTTACATAGGGAAAGCGGATTGTTGATTGTTTTGATAATTTGTAAAGTATTCTTATTATTGTATTCTTAGTATCTTCAATTGTCACGTTCATCTCTTTTTAACCGACTTCTTCATTAACTGACTTCTTCAAAAAAGGAGGTTATCAATTCGACACGTATGTATGTAATATCGTTGGAATTGCGCAATATTCTTATATGTCAAATATTATTATTACTCCTACGAAGAAGAACTGAAAAGAAACATAATGGGATTTTTTTATACATTTTATTACAAGTATTTAGTGACTATCCACATAATAACATCGCTCACAGTCTATCGAAAACACAATATTAAAAATTTTATTGAGAGTTCTGACTACAAAGACTTATTAATTTAAGTATAAAAAAATAACAGGTGTTTAGAGGCTTTGTCAAATTTTGATATGTAAATTATTTCAACTTAATTATTTTAGTAAAATTAAACATACTACAATGTACATACATAGCGTCACGCCTGTTTCCCGGTGGGGATACTACAATGTACTCGTAGTATAATTGTCAAAGAATCAAAGGTTATATAATAAATCTCAAGTGATCCCACATCAGCTAGCCATTACGTTTGCTAATCTTGTGGATCTGCCTATTTACTCAACGTCCAAACTCTCGCGAGACAACGAGTCCTTCATCGCAGGAGAGTTTTCCTGCAGCTGTGACGGACGGCACTATGCGAGTTTTCTCCCCAAACAGAGATTATTAACCTGTTTTGGTGGTTTAAAAAAAATAACCAGGGTTAAATTACAGAAGATTACATCTTCTAGTAACCCTAACCTAATTTTGAGGCGGTGCATGTCGTTTTTGTTAAACTCCCATAGTGCAGTTTGGCTGCTATCACAGCAGCTTCGTCAAAGCTCTCCTGCGATGAAGGAATCGTCTCGAGACAAGACTAGAGAGCATTCCAACTAAATCTTCCCTTGGCCGTTATGTTGGCTCCACTGCCAGTGTCACTGTCAGTGCTTAAATTCCTGTTGCCAGATTGTGAAGATTATATTACCTAATAATGTAATAGGTATTTACCGTATAATAAATACGGTAAATACTGATAATTACGGGTAAATCTGTACACATAGCAACCCTCAACGCTGTTTTGACAGATAGACAGTGGAGCCAAGATAACGGCGAAGGGAAGATTTATATGGAACGCTCTCTAGTAGGTTATCTGCTCTGCAGAGTGCGATACGAGCGCGACGAGGCGGAGGCGGATTATGCCTTAGACACAGAAGGAGGGGGGAGGGGGTAAGGAGAATAAAAAGATATTATAATGTATTCATCGACGCGCTTACGAAACAGCTTATAAATCGGCCGAGACGTCGTCCTCGACTCCATGCGGATAATCTTCCGGCGTACATCCGCTGTGGAAAGTCAATTTCTGAGTAAACTCATATTCAAAGTGACTGAAGTCTGCGAAAGATAAAAGCTATAAGTAGTACAGGAGCCGGCCTACGGATGTTACAGGATCATCTGTTGTTCGGATAAGGCATAGTTTATCGAAGAGATAAGATGTAGGCTAATATATCGCGTCTAGGTTGCCTATAGATATACCTTGACGGCAATTAATTTGATGATAATGATGAGTATAACATTCCGAATACAATAATGCGTATAAGGAATTTTAATTTACATAAATTAACAATGAAGTATCCTATATCAAATATCATATGTCTTACGGCAATAGATTGAATAAAAAATATTGAGCACATCACATAGCTCTTTGAGTAAAAAAAAAATAACTCAAATTAACAAAGTCATGACCTGCAAAACTTTTAATAAATACGAAGGTATTTATTTTAGTTTATTTAATAAGTAAATTGCATGCGTGTGACGTCACAATATCACACACGATGCCATAAGTCGGACGTTCCATAAAAAAGAACATATTTTCCACAATATCTCTTTTAAATATAATGTCTTTCAAAATTAGTTAATAGTACGCTAAGGTGGGGTTCTTTATCGGAAATAGATCACTTTTTAAGAACAAAGAATATTTTTTTATATAACAATTTTTTTTTTATGTAAAATGTTAAAAAAAAATCTTAATCGTTTAAGTTTCATGCCAGGAACAAAAAAACCTTCCAACACATAGATCTCTTTCTTTCAGAAATTGTGAAGAACCACAATTTTAGTTTTATTAGTATGGAATAGAAATAATTAAATTTTTTTTACCAACTTACACGTGTTACTTAATGAAGACTTTTTTGTTACTGTTATGAAACTGAATCGATTAGGATATAAAAATCAATAACCTATTTTTTTATTTAAATACATAAAAAAAATATTTTACATAAAAAAAATGCCCAAGGTCCAAAACATTTTATATAGGTTTTACTCCCTATATGATACAGAACCCACCTTTAGCGTACTATTAACTAATTTTGAAAGACCTTATATAACTTTAAAAATATGACTTTCTCTATGTTTTTAATCTACAGATATAAAATTAATGCATAATTTTTTTTTTTCAAGAAGGGACAAGATGTAGTTAGGCAACCTAGTCGCGATCTACTTGCCTACATATTAGCTCTTAGAAAACGATGTCTTATTCGAATAACAGATGAGGGCATAACCTCCTTAGGCCGGCTCTTGGACCACTACGGCACTGAGGAGGGAAAGCGAAGAGAGGAAAATAAAAATAACGGACAACGCTGTGTATTGCGGAGCCATTAAATGTGTAGAGGATACGACTCAAATTATCATTTTGTTATTTTTCGGATGAAGAACAATTTGTTTAGGCGTGGGCTGAAAACTGAATAAATTAATGGAACGAGACGTCTTGTACCCGTAATCCTTCAAGATGAACAGTTTTTTTTTTAAACCAGCCTAATGGTGGGGGGCCGTCTAGCCTGTTAAATATGAAAAATAAAAAAAAAACAGTAATATACTTTTTTTATCTTTATGTTATAGGGGCTTTTGTGCACACAGTGACCATGCCAGCCCCGTTGGAAAACACATAAATTACAAGTACATACCTACAAAATTATATTTTGTATATTTATAAATTTCTTCTTTTTTTAATATGTACTGCGCAAACCTATATAATTTTATGGCCTTGTTGGAGGCTGGCTCCGCTAATATAGTGGTGTAGCTTCCAACATTATAGCTAGTGATACCCAGTTGTTGTCTCTCGACTGAACCCCTCACACACTCCACCAGCAAGAGTAATATACTTAGAAATCGATTTTTTTTATTTCACACCAAAAGATAAGAGAGAAGCGATGGTTGGCCATGGTGTGGTCCTCGTGAACAGGTGCTGTTTGTGGAAACTGGCCTGCTTCATGTGGCAGTGTGGTGGGTATACACACCCAGTCGGCTACAATTTGGGGCCTACCACCTAGTAAGGGGCAAGGGAAGGGACCTACAGTTTTACACCGTCGAAACCACTCGGCCACCCTCCGCTTATAATATACCGGAACTAGACCGCTTCAGCCGTTTCGACCGACGGTTCATTTAGTGCGGTGGTACCAACCCGAGCGGAATAAACCCTACCACCTAGTAAGGTAAGAAGGGAAGGGAAGGGACCTACAGTTTCACGTGGAATCCGAACCGCTGTCAGCCTCGAACGGTCGAGCGGTCACACATCCAAGTACTGACCGCGCCCAGATGTGCTTAACAACAGTCGATCGACCGCACCGCAGAGCTACCGCGAGCCTGACATCTTCCGAGGTCCTCCCACACTCCGTTTTCCTGTCCACGGCCGCCAAGTTTACTCCAACGGTCGCCGTCTCTTCGGCTAACGTGCCCAGCCCACTGCCACTTGTGCTTAGCCTATGTATACGACTAAAGATTATAAAACCCAACAATGTTCATCCTTCGAGCCGGTGCCCCCTTTAATTAATCACAGAATTGGTAAGCACATCAATCTTAATTGAATCCAAGACGACTCGGCCGCCGCGACAGCGCACAGTCAATGTTTATGAATGGCTTATCTCCGTGCGGGGGCCGCCGCTACCTCGCAAATAATAACGAGGGTGCATTAATGACTCGTACGCGGGCGGCGGGGCTGGGGGGGGGGGGGGGGGGGGGGAGGGGGGGGGGGGGGCGACACATTATGGAGAAATATCTGGTTAGAGAAACTTCATGAGTAGTTGGAAGTTAATAAAAACCGGCCAAGTGCGAGTCGAACTCGCGCCCCGAGGGTTCCGTATCGCCATGTCATGGCTAGCGCCATGTTATGAAATGCTTCATATTAGTTAAATGTCATGATTAGTTAAAATGCTTCACGCTCTATTCGGTAGATGTCGCGCGCGCATACGCGGTTTCTTCTATGGAAACCCCCGTGATTTTTTTACTTTTTCTTACTTTTCTTATTTGCTGTTATATCGGCCATAATAAATAACACATATTCTGTGAACATTTCAACGGGCTACCTATTACGGTCCAAGAGATACAGCCCTCGGACGGACAGACGGACGGACGGACAGACAGACAGACGGCGTAGGCTTAGTAATAGGCTTCCGTACGGGATACGGAAACCTACCTGTCATGGTGCCAACCACAGAGCATCAAAACCTACCGCGCGCGCATTTGATGCTCTGTGGTGCCAACCTATCGGGACGATACAATGACATATGTCAAAGGTAAAAAAAAAATATGGAACAGTCTTCCGGTGAATGCTTAGCTTGGGATGTTCAAAAGGCGTGTCAATAAATTAGACGACAATTTTTTTTCCGCCTCATAGCCGGCATGGCGCCTCTCTGAGCGTGGCTTCGCGATGAATGGTGTTATTGGCAGTGTCTGATCTTTCGTTGAAGTATTGGGCAAAGAAACCCGCGCCGGCAGTCTATAAAAAAATAACTATGAACAGTCTGTAACTGAACGCACGGACCCACTTCTATCCAACGACATTCTACTTTCTGGACAGGCCCTCGTCATACATTTTACCGGTAGAAAGGTGCGATTGCAGTTCTTCTATATATTGCCAATATTTAAAACAGCGTAAGTGCGCGAGCGCCTCATACATCGCGTTACGTTTCCGCTCTGTGAACGTCGATAGAGTAAGACGGTTAAATGGCAATTTGATACGTATAAAGGAGAGACATCGATTGGAGAGGATGCTGAACGCTCACCAATAGCGCGCCTCAATTCGGTGCGTTGTATGCCACTTCCCGATAATTTAATTCGTTGCTTCTATCTAAATAATAATTTTAAAATGGAACGCAAACAGTCGATTCGTGATGACTACTAAGTCACAGTTCAGTTTTATCAGTTTTATCAGTATAAAAGATCCAGTGTCTGCGTAGGTTGTACCAAGAGAGTGTATACGAACTCCACGGGAGGGTTGCCGTTGCCAGTGGGAGAGCTTCACTTCCTGTTTGTTCCACATATAAATTTGTATTCATGCGAAAATAATTGGGAAAACGATACCTTTTGAATATTTAAGGCGAAGGGTGCTCGTAGATTAGCCTAGGTAAGTTTTGTTAGGGAGTGTTATAAGGTTAATGTAGTCCCTTTTGGCAGTTCGCAGACAGATCCTTTAAAATAATGGGCCTTTTGCTAAATTATTATACAATTTGCAAATAAACGACTTATTGCCCCCACCACCACCTCTGGATAAGACCTCGAGTTAAGTTAACTTTTTTTTATGTAAACCAGCATGGGTGGCTGTGCCGAGAAACTAATGGTGCAGTCGACAGAGCCAAAATCACCTTTCCTCGCGAAACCACGCTCAGTTACGCCAGCCGATATGCCAGCCGATTTGCGGACTGTTGCTAGGCTGTCTAACCCGTTAATACGACGCTTGTAGACACCCAGGTTAAAGGACTAAGGAAATACATTCGCCGGAAGACAGTTCCACACTCTAGTGGTGCGACAAAGAAACGATTTAGAGAACCGATGGGTTCTCAAAATCCCAATGTCAACAACAAAAGGGTCCTGAGTCTCTCTGCTACGAGTCATGCGGACATAGGACGGGTGGCAGGGAATAAGGGATGCTAGTTCCGCAGAGCAGTGTCCGTGATAGTATCTGTAAAACATACTAAGCGAACAATCTTTGAAGCGAACCCACAAATCGTCTGTAACTCAGAGACTCCAGACCATCTGTAAGTTTCGGGTCACCAACAAGACGGATGGCTCGGCGCTGCATTGAGTCCAAGGACGCAAGCAGACAATGGGGACTACCCTGTGGGACACTAACTGTGGGTCCTATACCGAAGTAGCAGGTTCTTCTCAATGGCACAACTATGTACTAATGTTGTACAGATCGAAGATTAGGCCGATGACCGTAGCCAGCCACATTTGTGAAGGCAGACCCCAGTATCTGTTGGCGTTAAAAACCAACCCTTAAAAATTAAAAAAAAAACATTTTCCGTTTACTTACTTAAAGGAGTCGGGGGACCGCTGAGTAAATAAAATATAAAAACTCAAGAGCTGCTCGAGTATTTACCCTCCTTTAAGTAAGAGGTTAACGGAAATTATTTTTGACTTTTTAAGTATGGTTTTTTTTTGTATTTGTATATTAACGTTTTCCATACTCTACTTAGCTAAGATTAAATTTTAATCCAATGAAATTGAGAATCTAGTTGGATGTAGGGGGACCCACGTGATCCGGCCGCTTGCCCCCAACCCTCGTAATAAAAGTGGCTCCTAAATAAATGCTTTCGACGAGGCTGTACACAATTTTTAATCTCCCCAAATGTACGACACACAAAAGCGAAAGCACCCCTAAAACGGAGGGTCCAACCATAAAAAAGACTTCGGGAAAATCTAAAGAGACAACGTTATGTCCTCCCCCGGGCGCGTATAATGTCTATATTTTTTGTATTATCGAAGTACATTACTTTGCTGAAAGCTTATGAAGTTCGGTAATGTTTTGTCATCGGTTTCTAGAACTTTCTGCGATATTATGTTTGGATTAAAAAAATATATATAAGGTGTTTCGTTAGTCATGTCAATAACTTCGGGAGGGTTACATACACACTCAAATAACCAGGTTACGCAAAAAAAATTATATGATTTCAGCATTACTTTTCGAGAAATTTAACAAAACATGTTTGCTACCTAAACATTAACCTGTGTGTAACAGTAGGTAACATGCATTGTACGGGGCAATGACCGTACTATGTTCAAATGCAGAACAGCTGTTTGTTGTAAGTGAGTCACAAGGTCACTATGATTGGTTTTTACAGCTACTTATGTGATTTTATTTTTTTGTTAGGAGAAAAAATGCTCCTATAAACATATGTTTTCTTCTTACGTAAAGTGTTTGTTTGAGTGCGTATGTAACCCTCCCGAAGTTATTGACATGAATAACGAAGCATCTTATATATATAACAATCAGCTTAGTAGCAGTGAGAACTAGGAGGATGCTGTGTGTCCGTATTTGGAAATTGAGAAACATCGGTTTAATTTACATACACTCCTACCCATCTATTTTCTCCCAAGTACAGCCTGGGGTTTTCGAATGGGGCGTGAAAAGGTTCCTGTCAGGCCGGCATGGCTTTCGAAATCCCCATGAATCACAGAATGTCTATACCTACTCGTAGGTGAAACGATACCGCACGTCGCGCTATCCATAAAAAAAATTACATTTTAATGTTTTCTCTTTACTGTGAATTTGTTTTGAATACTTATATTTTTCAGACATAAACATTTCAAATGCAACCGAAGGTTTTGAAGAAAAAATTAAGGTAATAATGAAAAGGGATTATAAGGAACACATATAATTTTTTTTATTTAAAAATTTACAGTTTGAAAGATATTAGCGAAAATTAAAAAAAATTGAATATAGGAACTCTCTTATAATTTAAAGGAAAACCTAAACGAAAATCCTAATTCTTAATAAAACGTTTTCATGGAAAACAGAATGGTACGGAACCCTCTGCGTGCAAATTCGACTCGCTTGGCTACTAGAAAAAAAAAACTTAAGTATTTATTTTCATTCTAGTTCGTAAGTCGATGGTTGAGTTGCTGAAAATCGATAAAATCCCGAACACAATTTTAGAAATTTCAGTTCGATAAGCAAACATACCATCTCACTTCTCAGTTGCCTCTCAACTTTGTCTCGTCCGTGAACAGCTGAGTTATCCAACGGAGAAGAGAATCTTTAATTTCTAGTAAAACATGTGTCGCCAGATGGTCGCCAGTGTTATTTTCAAAGATTAAATATTTTATTATAAATTATAAAATTGATAGTGTATTGTATTTTATGTTTATTGATCATTCGTATAGCAGTTAGTCAGTCAATCAGTCAGTCAGTCGCAATTAGACTGCACTCGAACTTGCCACAATTTGTTCTATCCGATTCGATTAGACCCACGAAAAAGAACAGACAGGAAACTTCGCAGGGTATTTTTTTATACATATTTTTACAAGTATTTTGTGACTAGCCACATAATAACATCGCCCATAGTCTATCGAAAACACAGCTTGAGATCAAGATTACCAAATTTTGCTGAGAGTTCTGACTACAATGACTTATTAATTAAGTAAATCAGGTGTAAATAGCCTTATAATCTTATATATAATTCCTTTATGTTTTATACAAAATATATTTTGAGTGATTCAAATATTTATATATTTAATAATTTTTACATTTATAAATTTAAATATGACTAATAATTCTTTTTTAAGTAGCGGTTAGGCTCGACTTAGTAGTCCACCAATCACGTACCATTTAGCCACACGCGCGTTGGTTCACGATCCGCGACCACTCCGTGTTGAACGCGACTGTTGTAAATCCACATCCACTTCTGCGGGTAGATGTGTGGTGAATTGTACTTACTTGTTAGGAGGTACAAGTACACATTATGTCGTCAATCACCTATAGTACAGCCATCAATGGCCAGTTTAGGTGGGAATGATTATTATCTGTCTGTCTAAAACAAATCACACCTATGTTACTGTTAAAAATAAGTGACATTATAACTTTTTGAGTGAAAATTAATTGTAATTAATTGTAATGTTTTAGAAAATTTATAATAACACTTTTACTTTACTTTACTTCGACGGGGTGTGCCCCCAGTTGGTGGCGAACGTACCCAGTTTACTTAAACCCCTCTCACGCCTCTTCTACATTGAACTATTCGCATCAAAACTCTCTTCGCGTCCGTCGCAAAACGAACAAAACACTCGCAAAAAATACAAGCAGCTCGAGAAATTCGTCCAGCTTTCGAAAGTTCTTCAGCCGCGCTATGTTTCACAGACGGGAGATTGTACTCCGAAGAGTTGCCAGGTAAGATTTTAAAATTCCCCCCAAACTAGAAAAACATTTAGCCATTTTGATATGTTTTACAAAACTTTATCCCGAATAACATTACAATATCACATACAAATAGGCAGAGTAGTCAGATTTTTAAGTACCTAATCACCGGTTATGCTGTATATAATCATGTGTTTTTAGAGTTCCGTATCCGTCGTACGGGACCCAACCAATTACTAAGCCTACGCCGTCTGTCTGTCTGTCTGTTCGTCTATCTGTCCGAGGGCTATCTATATCTATTGAACCGTAATAGGTAGGTAGAAATTATACAATAAAAAATAAACAAGTACCAAGGTCAACATCTCTAATTCCCAATCACGAGGCTTATGTATGTATATTCTAAGCTTTGCCAGGATCTAGGCATTACGAGTAGATAGAACTTTCCAAAAATATTTCTCCATTTTCTCTTTCCCCAAAATCCCGAAATTTATGAATTTTTCCCCCAAACTGGCGAAAAACAACCCCAACCTGGCAACAGTGTACACCCACAGCCACCCCCCTTACGCCCCGCCAGTCGCACCCCGTACGGCCCGCAACCACATTACTAAATCATATGTACATTTTTCAACATTCAGAGACGTGTGTGGAAAACGAATTGCCTATGAAACACGTAGAGCAGTGGTGCCCAACTGTGTTCGCCTTAAGGCCCTGTCAACCCATGTTCACCCGTACTCCTCTTTCAAGGCGCCGCGTTGGTTGGAGTAGGATGAAAAATAATTAATCAATAAAAAATTAGGTTTCAATTTTTTTATTCCAAAACCACGGATCGAAACAAAAAAGTAAAAAGATACTGATTTAAGATATATAATAAACAAATAAAATATATTTTTTCCAAAGCCTTGATTTGGTCACGTTACCGTATATACGTTTTTATAACTTAATTCAGAGGTATGTTCATGATTTTTTTCTATCGACCGAAGTTTAATCAAATCGTGTTTTCAAAAAGCTATCGATCTGCGCTGATAGATGAAGTTTTACATATATTAAAACTGAATCTGTCAGGTGAGTAATATTGGCGGTACACTTCTTGAAATTCGAGTCAGACGCAGTCTCACATCACCTTAAGAGCTACTTCCATATTTCTGTCAAGAAGGTGCCCTTCAAGTAGGGACACGTTTACCTATACATTTTAATGGGATACCTGGGCTATTTTGATTTTCAGACAAATTTACAAAATCTGCTATATAATCCATATAACAGCATGAAATGAAATGAAATGTATATTACATATAACATACTAGCTGTTGCCCGCAGCTTCGCTCGAGTGAAATTCGGATTTAAAAAGAAGAAAGTAAGTAAGTAAGCCCGATACCGATACTGTGCCTTTATTTCGGCGGGCGGAACAGTTAGGTTTGTATGAGAGCCACATCTTAGCGTAACCAAAACTGAATTTTATGTAGCCTATCCTGTGTCACGTATAGATGAATGTGCTTTTACTAAATTTCATCGAATTCGGATGATCGGTTAATGAGTTATGGAGGAACATAGATACATACAGAAATGATGTCTAAAATTCTTCAATTTAATTTTAGTATCATACATAGAGTCTAAAAACGCAATATCTCATAAAACAAAGTAAATTAATAAATAAACTCCATGACCATCCCTTACAAATTTATTATTAGTATTGATTGATTGATGATAAAAAAAAATCGCAGTATTATTTTAATGTTTATGTTTATTGGAACGTCTCTGTCATAGTAAAAGGTGACGAGTAGGTTAACTGGAGCCCATTTTTAAAATAACTATCTACGCTGCGCCGAGCCACCAGGGCTGTCACACATCACAACGCTAACACAATAGATAGACCATTCCACTCAAATTTATTTATGTTCATGAGTACTGAAATTATGTTAGTGGTATTTTTTCTAAGGATAAAACTTTTTAAATCATCAAAAAATACCAAGTATTTCCGGAGTTATCTGTATTAGAAGTTTGTATGAAAAATTCATTACGCTAAAACACCCGCCATAAAGACGTTCGATGCCACGTGATCGAGCTGACGTCACCGAACACGACTGACTCAGCACGCGGCGGACCTCACTCGGAGTGAGCTCCGCCGCGCGCAGACGCTCGACTGATTTGTTTGTAATATTTTGAGTTTTAAAAGACAAGGAATGTTATAGAAAGTCCAAAAATGACTGAAGCAGGCTTTACTAAAAGCAAATCTGACAATATACCTAAAGTTGATAGTATTATGATGGCAGAATTCTTTTCAACAAATACAAAGTTTCTCAGTGCCGAAATCAGAGTGTGAAAGCAGAGAAAAAATATGTACGTTAGATAGGTTATTTACTTAGTTAAGCGGCGGGTGGCCGAGTGGTTTGGGCATCGGCTTCTCATGCGAGAGGTCCGCGGTTCGAATCCCGTCGGTGTGTACCGAGTTTTTTCTGATGAAAAAATTTACTTGCATACCTACACTTGCTGCTTCACCGTTCGGAACCGGTGTTTTTTTTATGGAAACTGACACGGTTGGCTTTATTGCCTACAACGTCCGTGATGTCAGCCCATAACACCAAGTGCACTTGGTGCCATGTCAGTGCTTCCTCCTTTGATCGTGCCGGCTAC
The DNA here is from genome assembly GCA_946902875.1 of Nematopogon swammerdamellus. NCBI lineage: Eukaryota > Metazoa > Arthropoda > Insecta > Lepidoptera > Adelidae > Nematopogon > Nematopogon swammerdamellus. The sequence continues at coordinate 21,720,308 of OX336345.1, forward strand.
ACTGAACTGGTCGTAAAACACAAACTATTTACATAGCCGTTTCGACCGACGTTTCATTCAGTGCGGTGGTACCAAGCCGGGCGGGTTAAACGCTACCACCAAGTAAGATTAGGAGGGAAGGGACCTAGTTTTTATAAAACTGTAGGTCCCTTCCCTTTTTTTATTGTAAGCGCGACATGTGGCGCCGAGCCATCCATAAGGTGTCTAGCGGCGCCCATGGACATTCGGCCGCATGCGGGGGCTGCGAATGCCATGGCGGCCTGACAGGTGCCCATTCACGCCTCTCTTGAAGGACCCGAGACTATACTTGGGGGGAAATATGTGGGCAGGGCTGGAGAGCGTTCCAGAGTTTACCGGTTCTGTGGAGGAAGGATCTGCAGAACGGATTGGTACGCATCCGCGGTAAGTCCAGCGTATAGGGATGCAATCCCTGCCCAGTGCGCATTGTACGGAGGTGGAAAGGGGACGTCGGAATCGCGTTAAACAGCTCCTCCGAGCACTCCCCGTGGAATAAGCGATAGAACACACTTAGGGCGCCGGCATCCCTCCGAAGTTGCAGTGGTTCTAGATCGCGGGACACGTCGGGGTCATCCACTAGTCGCACGGCTCGACGCTGGATCGAGTCCAAAGGCGCAACCTCGTATTTGGCTGAGCCATCCCACAAGTGCGAGCAGTACTCCAAGCAGGACCTAATCTGCCTTCCTAGGTGGTAGGCTCAAATTGTAGCCGACTGGGTTGGTACCACCATACTGGATGTAAGATGGCCGCATAGCAGCCTCGGTTGTGTTCTTCTCTAGTCCAGTATAGCTAGCAATCCAGGGAAGTCTCCGGTATGGCACCTACCTTCTCGGAGATGATATTGGCTGGTTGGAGCATGCGCTTTAGCCCCTCCAACTCAGCCACCCATACCGGATTACATAAAAAAAAGTTATATCTACTTTAATATTCACGTTGTCCACTCACACAGCATCCCATACATACAAGTTATTAATTTATATTATATTACCTTTATTATATTATTATATCACATTTATTATTAATTAGATGTCGTTGTAGATTTACATCTTGGAACAACGCAATATTTATAACACGCCTGCTTAGGCAGCGACATTTTTATTGATGTTACTCCGGGCGCTGTTAGGCGTTTACTAAGCATTATGATTTACTGCACGCTTGACTAGTGTGAGATGACGTCACTCCGACTCTCGCTGCGCGGATGCTACCGTTTGGCCCCGCCCACAGAAACGTAAGCATTAAAAGTACTCTCATTTCGTCAATTCTTCTCTGATAACAATAAAATGTATGCCAAAAATTAAGTTTAGGGAGGTTCTTTCAATATAAAATATAAAAAAAATAGAGAAAGAAGAGAAAGCCAGAGAGAGAGAGAGAGAGAGAAAGAGAGAGAAGAGAGAGAGAGATAGAAAGATAGAGAGAGAGAGAGAGAGAGAAGTAGTTAATCGTTTCAGTTTCAAAAAAAAAAAAAACCAAGTGCGGGGCGGCCATCACTGACTACAAGCGAGGAAAGTGAGAATGTAAGTAGTGGTTGTGTACGGACAGCGTGCGCTGGCGCGCGCTTGTGTGAGTGCGTAATCGGCGCGCCTACATGAAGATGGTTAACTAGTCTGTTTAAACTATGTCAATAAATAAATAAATAAATAAATGCCTTTGTGCGGGTGCCTAAAAATAAGGCCTTGGATTCTATTCAGCGACGAGCCATTCGCTTTATTGGTGACTCTATACTCACAAAGGACCTTCAACCTCTAAAGCACAGACGTATCGTTGGGTCATTGAGCCTGTTTTATCGGTACTACTATGACCGCTGCTCTGACGAACTTGCTTCCCTTATCACTCCTCCTCCTGTTCGCCTTCACCAAACCCGCGCCATACTCTCGCGGAGGACCCGTTTGTAGTCGACAGAAGAGTTCTTCGAACGGCACGATTCTCTAAATCGTTCTTGTGCCGCACTGCAAAGGTGTGGAACGGCTCCCAGGGAATATCTTTCCCCACTCCTACAATCCGCGGATACCCTTTCCCCAGCGACATTAGTTCACCTCCAAACCGGACTGGCACCTCCTCGGCGGCGGTGAAATTTGCTGCGCCTGAGGCTTCGACCTCGGGTAGAGCCACCCAGTTCGGAAACAATAAAAAAAAATAAAGCCACGTCCTACCGGGGCCCGCGTACCACCGGTTGGATACCACTGATATAGTAGGGCGCTGGGCGAGTACGGGCGTAACGCTCGCGAGTAAATATTAAACAGGCCTTTGTATCTACTGGCTTACCTTTACATTATGGGAGCGCGTGGGGGACTCACTTGCAAAATTCGTTCAAATATTCTGATACAAAATAATGGAAGGCACTCGCTTTTCGTAAAGGTTTTTTTTATGCGATTAGCCAACCTTTGTGAAATAACTGGAACTTCTGTTCATGTTGGCTATATTACCTACCTACACATCCGTGAAGTCAGCCCATACACCTCGGTGAACTAGGTGTAATGTCAATGCTTCCCTTTGGTCGTGCGGGCTATATTCTTTACAAGCTGTGCCCGCGGCTCCGCCCGCTCTCATATTTCACTTCACTGCTAACCTCATAAGCCATTTAGCGTGATAGTAAGTAGCCTATAGTTGATGGGAAGAATCAAGCTATCCGTAGAATGTTTTTTTATTAAAATCGGTTCAGTGGTTCTCGAGTTATAAGCGGACAGACAGATATACACTCATACACTCAGACACTCAGACAGAAAGCAGACGTTGGATTTTATTATAGGTAAGGAAGGATAAGGATTCATCGTGATCATCACACACTGCTGCACTCGGATTCATCATATTTTTCACCGACTTCCAAAAAAGGAGGGTGTATATTTTTTTTTTAGTTTTTTGTATGTTTGTTACGCGATTTCTCCGTCAATTGTAAGCCGATTTTGAAAATTCTTTTTTTGTTTGGCAGGTCATACTTCCGAGGTGATCCCGTTTGAATTTTATCGAAATTGATTTAGCGGTGTTTGAAAAATCAACAAAATACTATCGTGTGTGGTTATCTTCAGCAAAACTTGTGATGTGGTCGTTTTCAGCAATTTTCAGTGTGATAAATTAATATGGTGTGTGGTTACCTTCAGCAAAACTTTTGTGACTTAGGAACTTATTCAGCAATTTGCAGTCTGACACATATGGCGAATAATTCTGTACCACTTCAACCGATTTCGATTATTCGATTTCGATTATTCTTTTTATGTAATATTACTAAAAATAATGAAATAAAAACTGTTTTCAAAATTATAAAACCGACTTCAAAGAAATATAAACTAGAACTAAAAAGTATTAAATAGGTACCTAATATTTTGAAATTTTCTCTGTCATTGTATTGAAATACATGAATCGATATTGTCATTCATATTCGGACCCTTGTTTCATGAATATTCTAAATTTGAAAACTTTTCCGACCGGCCAGATGCGCTTAATATATTATAATACGAGTACGAGTACCATCGAGCTGGTCTGATGATGGAGACGGAAGGTGGCCGTAGGAACTCCTAAACTACACATGATAAACCCATCGTGTTTGGGCTCGTTGCATTTGTCTTCACGAGCAATTTACTTTAGACCTATGAGATTCTCAATTCGACGGTATGTTTTCTTTTTTTGGATGTTTGTTACGCGATTACACCGTCAATTATTGTGGGCCGATTTTGAAAATTCTTTTTTTTTGTTTGAAAGGGGATAACCATGAGGTGGTTCCATTTTAATTTGGTCGAGATCAGAGTGGAAAGCGAGGCGGAATCGCGAGGCCGAAGGTCGAGCGATTCCGCCGAGTACATTAATAGCAAAAAATTAAAAAAAAAAAACTGTGAAATAAAAAACTATTAAAAAATATATATAAAAAAGGCCTTAAAAAATTTATGAAATAAAAAAAAATCGAACCCTAGAGTTGAAGGCGGTGCTAAAGCAAGCAAAAATGATACATGAAAGAAAACATGCGTGGATGACATCCTCTGTGATTTGTGTAGCCTTCTTTAGCACCGCCTTCAACTCTAGGGTTCCATTATTTCGTTAGAAGATTAATCATTAGGATTTTCGTTTAGGTTTTCCTGTAAACTAGCGTGTACCGTGGTTTCGCGAGAAGTGGTGTTATTGGCTGTGTATGATCTGATTAGTGATGATGGTAATTACAATAAATCGAATACTGATGATGAAATCTCCACAATAGCTTCACACTTGAAACAAATTCCATGTGTGGTGTAATGAGCGCACTGATTCAAACAACAGCACAAACAATCGAATTGTAATAAGTTCTCGTTAAACATGGGGTTATTGGACGTTAGGGCGATGACCTGTGTGTGTGTCAAACTGGCCCGGCTCAATATAGCTGACTCGTGTTTAATGGAGAATTCATATAAAGTCAGGGAATGGAAGTATAAAATTTGTATTTAATTTAATGAAACTGACACGGTTGGCTACATCACCTACTACATCCGTGATGTCAGCCCGTAACACCTTGGGGAACTAGGTGCCATGTCAGTGCTTCCCTTCGGTCGTGCCGGCTACACTGATCTGGACGGAAAACAGGAACTATTTAAATCGCCGTTTCAACCGACCGTTCATTCAGTGCGGTGGTAGAAACCCGGGCGGGTTAAACCCTAACACCTTTAGTAAGGTGGATGGGAAGGGACGTACAGCTTTACGTGGAATCCGAACCACGGTCAGCCTCCAACGGTCGAGCGGTCACCCATTCATCCACTGACCGCGCCCAGGTGTCCTTATTATCCGAGCGACAGTCGACCGCACCACTGAGCTACCGAGGCTGACGAATGAACTCCCACGTGTTTTACTTTAATTAGTATCCTATAAAATACCCTTTAATTGATCGCGTCAATCCTCCGAGCACTCCCCATGGAATAAGCGATAGAACGTAAAATTACACGGAAACTCGAACACATGAAATGGTTTTCCAATTTTAATGTACCTGTGAGTGCCTTCAGTTTTCTACAATTATGAGAAAAAATACTGCGTACTTATTCGGAGAAGTAATCAAGCTATTTTATTAAAAGTAGGCACGTTAAGCGAATTAGAATTGAAAATAATAATTTAATTTAGCCTAAGCTATGCGATGGCCAGAGATCCGGTATGACATTATTATACACTCATCTGTTATTCGGATTAGACGTGGTTTATAGACATGTCTCCGAACCTTTTAGGTACAAAATTAAAAAAAAAATTATGCGTATGGTGTGAAATCATGGAAAATTCTCTTTCCGAAAAATTTCTTTTTTAGATATAATGGAAATATGAAAAAAAAAACGATCATAGTCACATGATGCACTTTGCAATTTGTCCCCCAAAACTGACCAGCAAAATCAAAATTCGTTCATTTACTCTTTACCGTGTCCGTGATTGGATCATCAAATCAAACTCTGTATATGTACAACTTTTTTCGTCCAGTAGATTCGAGAAAATAAGCCGTGACAGACGAACAGACGACACAAGAGTGATTCTATAAGGTTGTTTTTTTCCCTTTTAAGGTACGGAACCCTAATAAAATTAGGAACCCTTGGCCCACGAAGAAAATTCATGCTTAACCGTATTTTTTTAGTTCCTTTATATAATATTATAAAGTATTTCGAAATGGTACTTATTTATGTCCTGAAGAAATGAGGCTAAAGCAAAAAAAAAATTTTTTTTATTGAAGTTCATAAGTTTCAAGATGAAGCTAGACTTACCTATTATTATTATCCTACATGTAATTCTTTTACACGGTCTTACTTTAATAGGTGCTATTAACCCAACGGCGGTATCTCTACCCCAGAAACTGAATAACTTTAAGTCTATTGAAGTTTTCATTTTGAGAACTTTTTTTCCACTTTCTTCGTACGAAATTGGCGAAAATAATCAAAAATGTTGATGTTTAAAAAAAAGTTACTAGTCAAAAATGATTTCGTTTCGCATATAGGTACAATAAGTTTTCAGCGAAATTAAAAGTACCATCTTATATAACACCGTGTATATGTGAATAAGAGATGAGCATATAATTTCATAGGGTAGATCTTGTACTACATACTGGGGCGAGGTGAGGGCGCGGTGCGGACTGCCGGAGGGACATCTCCGAGCCGGGCGAGTGAAGTGAGGAGAGTTTATTAGATAATCCTCTAACATGTTATCATTATTAACGGCCCCGCCCTCGGCCCTCTCCTCACCGGACACTTTCCCTCATTTCTTCCAATTACCCATTCACAAATTATTCCGCGCTGTAAGTGAATTTGGAAGCTATTAAGAGTCTGAAATACCTCACATCACATTGCTTCGCATGATACACTCTGTTATATCAACAATACTCCAGCTATCACTCTGAAATAAAAGTATGGTAGAGTTGAGTATTAAAGCGAGACTTAATTTAACTTTCTCCATATAAAATCGTCTTTCGGCATTTATGTTTTTTACCCCCCTAAATCTTATCAGATTTTTACAACTCTTTTTTTGTTGTAATAAAGACAGTCGAATAAGATCGACAGAAACTTTTATTTTTTGAATACCTATCTAAAGTGATGATGAAGACTCAATAAATTTTCATGAAATCAAAAAATAAAAAATTCTATTTTTTTTTGGTCGAAATACAAATTTTAGCTCCGGGGTTGTAAGTATATTTCATCTAAAAAAAATTACAGGAACGTAGATTGGACTTTCCACATATGTTAAGAAAAAAATAAAATGCATGAAGAACATTATGGGAGTGGAAGAGGCGGCAGAGGTGTGTCAGGATCGTGGCACGTGGAGATCCGTTGTCTCTGCCTACCCCACCGGGAAACAGGCGTGACGCTTTGTATGTATGTATGTAAAAAAAATATATATAAAACACGCTTCAAAAATGTATGAAATAAAAAAAAAATCGAGCCCTAGAGTTGAAGGCGGTGCTAAAGCAAGCAAAAATGATGCATGAAAGAAAACATGAGTGGAAGATATCCTTTGTGATTTGTGTAGCCTTCTTTAGCACCGCCTTCAACTCTAGGGTTCGATTTTTTTTTATTTCATACATTTTTGAAGGCGGTTTTTATATTTTTTTTAATCGTTTTTTATTTCACAGTTTCTTTTAGTAATTTTTTGCTATTAATGTACTTGGCTGAATCCCTCGGCCTTCGGCCTCACCATTCCACCTCGCTTTCCAATCCGATCTTGACCAAATTGAAATTGGACCACACGGGAAGCAACAACGTTCAAATAAAAAAAGAATTTTTAAAATCGGTTCACCCGGTCGAAAGTTCTGAGGAAAAAAATAAAAAATATTAAAAATTAAAAAAAACAGTCTAATTGAAAACCGAGGAGGTTTTCAATTAGACTGTTTTTTTTTAAGTCGGTTAAAAATCGGATAACGTTTAGGGAGGTAGAAAACATCAAATATGCCGAAAGACGATTTTGTATGGAAATAGTTAACTTCCGTCTCGTCTTAAGCTAGGTATTGTAGGTGGCGAAAACATGATTTGATTACATTATAAATACTTTTAGTCTACCATGGATATTCAAATTGTTGGAGTTTTGGATAACTATGATTGGAATTCGCAGTCACTATGGACTGCACACGCCAGTCTGAAACGCCGCGAATTTCAACCATGGTAAGCCAAACACCAACAATATGATTACATTAAATTTTCTAGATAGAAAAAAAGTTGCATAATAACATCCATACCGCTATTATTCAATAAATAATTTTAATTAGAAAATGAAACTTTACATAATAACTGAATTTAATATAAAACACTTTTTTGTAGATTTTAAATTTTAAAAATAAAAATGTTTTTCTTTATTCAAAACGCCGAAAATACTACTAAATTTATAATTAGGATTACATAATCGAGTACGACTGACCCTTTCGTTCTTTCCCCGATTCTCTATAGCCCTATCCCGCCCTTGAGGTAGTATAATATGTAGACTCTTAACAACGCGAAACGGCTCATAATTCACAATTACCGCCGCCGCCGCCCCGCCCGCCCCGGCTTATGAAAGTTGAGAAATTAAATGAATTTTCGGAGCAACCCGTATCATGTATTAACTTTCTTCATGTCGCAATTTTGGGATTTCTGAGAAGTCAATAATTAAATTTTAGGCGCAATTATAAATTCTATTGGTATCCTAGTCAATGCTGTCGTCATATTGACACACACAACTTAAGGTCACAACACTTAAAGACACAACACTTAAAGACAGAACACTTAAGGTCACAACACTTAAAGTCGAAACACTTAAAGTCACAACATTTAAAGTCAAAAAACTTAAAGTTACAACACTTAAAGTCACAACACTTACGTCGTTCAAGCGAGCTATGGAAAGAGCAACGCTCGGCATTTCTTCGATCGATAAAATTCGTAATGACGAAATACTACAAAGAACCGATCGACAACATTTGTCGACATATTGCTAAGAAAATTAGCAAGCTAAAGCGGCAGTGGACTGGGCACTTCTGTCACAGACCCGATATCCGCCGCGGTAGGCGATTGCTCGAAAGCAGTCCACAAGCCCACCCACATACAACGCCCCGCCCCGCCGGGACGTTAAGTAGGCGAACACACGGACGACGACGAATCGTCCAATTACCGGACTGCCCTTTTCCCACCCAGTGTTCCGAGCGCACCAGCCTTTCGGCTCATTCCCGGACAAGTGCCAACCCTAGTGGTTGCCACGTGTCGGAGGAAACGTGCGTGGCGTTACGCGACACCGCCGCCGGCCGCACGGTGGCGCTAGCGGTTCCCACTTCCGGTCTCGCCGTCACTATTTCGACGACCGCCGCGGTGAGTGGACGCGTCTATTCTAGTGCTGGCGCCCGGCCAGAGGTGGGCTGTCCCGGTTAGCTCGGATTGAGTTGGCTGGCATCCTGTTGTTTTTATTTTTATTTTTATTTATGAATGGATTTTAGGCAGGAAAGTTACGAGATGCGGCCGTCTGAAATAGCCGGATATTACATCAGTCAAATAATTGAGCTATAAATATATACGTGAATACACGAAATTATTATACAATACTAGCCTTTGCCCGCGGCTTCGCACGCGTGAAATTCGTATTTAATGAGAAGAAAGTAAGTAAGCCCGCTGCCGTACCTTTATTTCGGCGTGCGGAACAATTCGGTTTGTATGAGAGCCATATCTTAGCGTAACCGGAAATTAATTTTAGTTAGCCTATCCTCCTGTGTCACGTATAGTTAAATGTGCTTGTTTTTTTTTTTTTTTTTTTTTTTTTTATGGAAACTGACACGGTTGGCTACCATCACCTACAACATCCGTGATGTCAGCCCATAACACCGGGTGAACTTGGTGCCACGTCAGTGCTTCCCTTCGGTCGTGCCGGCTACACTGAACTGGACGGAAAACACAAACTATTTACATAGCCGTTTCGACCGACCTTTCATTCAGTGCGGTGGTACAAACCCGGGCGGGTTAAACCCTACCACCTAGTAATATAAGAAGGGAGTCATATCCCTTAGTCGCCTTTTACGACATACACGGGGAGAGATGCAGTGGGGCTATTCTTTTAAAGTACCGGCCCCACACGGTACAAAGTTGTACTAAGTTTAAACGAATTCGGATGATCGGTTTAAGAGTTATGGAGGAACATACATACAGAAAATATTTCTAAAAATCGTCAATTTATTTTTGTATCATCATACATAAGAGTCTACAACCGCTGCGCTGTATCTCATAAAACAAAGTAACTGACCGTTCCTTACAGATTTATTATTAGTATTGATATTATAAAGATGTACCGCGTGGGGCCGGTACTTAAAAAGAATAGCCTCACTGCATCTCTCCCCGTGCATGTCGTAAAAGGCAACTAAGGGATAAGGACAAGATGCCGTGCTAAAGGGCGACAGGCTCGCCACCTCTCACCTTGGCATGGTACTTCCACCGAGTCATGCAGCAGGTGGGTCTTCGTGCCTTACTTGCTGCTTGATCGATTGAATCTTGTTCGAATAATTTGCGAAACGTGGTGGTCGGTGTTGTGCTGTAATTTACCAGAGTTCTTGCAGCACAACACCGATTATTCTGCTTACCCCGATTGTCGGGATTCAGCGTGTGTGATATGTATGATAAAGATGAGTGGATTTTAGGCAGGAAAGTTACGATATGCGACCGACCGAAATAGCCGGATATTAACATCAGTTAAATATTTGAGCTATAAATACTAATTTATTATGTGAACACATGAAATTATTATACAATATTGTTGTGAGCACGGACGAATGAGTGACTCAGTGAGTGTGCGTCGCGTCGTCGTACGATCGCTTTATCAAAAAATATGGGGCTGGCACAGATGAGTGTGTAGCCTAAATAAGTTCTCGGAAAAGAGGTTAATTTTCTTAATTTATTTGCGGACATAAAGCGTTAAGGTGAGCTATACAACATAAGTATGAGTCATTGTGAACTCAGCTGTATCCGGGGACACCCCAGGGGGTCGCGGCAGGGGTCCAAGTGGAAACTTCCTTTTTAAGCTGGTTTGGTCCATAAGATTTTTTTTCGAGAGTGATGTACCTACTAGAAAGTTTCACTTTAGTACCTACTATTAGTATAGATCAGTATTAAGAACTTCTTGAGGCACGTTGACAGCTGTCATTCTAATCAAACATGCATGGACAAGTACGTAAAATAAAATATATAAATTTAGATATATATTATATAACCGAAAGGTTGACTGGAAGAAATCCCTGTAATGGGAAAAGTTCGTCATTAACCCTCATGAAAATTATATATCGAGCTTGTTGCAATAAATAATGTATAACTATGAAGTTACAATTTCACCAGTGATATGCACATAATAATATAAGTCAACCCATTTCACGCACTAAGTACCTACATACAAACACACATACTCTATCTTGCAACATTGCGAAATATTGCCTCGTGAAGTAGTGCACATCCAGCTCGTAAATAACTGAGCCAGTCGCCGTTGAGCACCTGAGCCCTATATACTATACGCCTCCGTCGAGCCGTAACGCTCTCCCGTAGATTTCATGAGTCGTATATGAAATAGTATCTCCTTCAGATCCGCGCTCTCTACTCTCTCTGAATACAGGAACTGTCTGCCATTTCACATAATCGCAACTGCGCGAGTAATGCTGTTGAACGGGCGTGTAGAATTATCTGGTTGAAGAGATTCTCTACATCGGTGGTGTCCAACTTGTTTCGCCTTAAGACGAGACGGAAGTTAACTTTCTTCGTAGAAAATCGTCTTTCGGCATTTATGTTTTCTAGCCCCTAAACCTTATACGATTTTTACAATTTTTTTTTCTTGTCTCAGAGACAGTCCAATCTACGTTTCAGTCATTTTTTGTTTAGATTAAATAAACCTACAACACCGAAGCGAAAAATTTGTATTTCGACCGAAAACATTTTTATTTTGTATTTTCTGATGTCATGAAGTTCATTTTAAGCTTTATTGAGTCATCCATCACCATCAGTCATCTCATCACTTTAGATATTCAAAAAATACAAAGACAGGAACGTAGATTCGACTGTGATTAATACAACAACAAAATAATTGTAAAAATTGGATAAGGGGGTAAAAAACATAAATGCCGACATGAAATGAAGGGAAGCACTGACATGGCACCTAGTTCACTCGGTTATGGGCTGATATCACGGATTTTGTAGGTGATGTAGCCAAGCGTGTCAGTTTACATAAAAAAAAACATTTTGTATGGATAATGTTAACTTTCCATATTTCTGTCAAGCTCAGCGGACACCTTGAATGAGGTTTACCTATACATTTAATGGGATACCTGAATATTTTGATTTTCAGACAAATTTCCAAAATCTGCTATATAATACATATTATGACAGCACGACAACATTAGGCAATTTTTAACATGTTCTGGAGTCCACTTATGACTAAATGTATTTTTTAGATTTTTTTTTTTCGTGATTTTATATATATTTTTTTTTATGGAAACTGACACGGTTGGCTTACATCACCTACAACATCCGTGATGTCAGCCCATAACACCGGGTGAACTTGGTGCCACGTCAGTGCTTCCCTTCGGTCGTGCCGGCTACACTGAACTGGACGGAAAACACAAATTATTACATAGCCGTTTCGACCGACCTTTCATTCAGTGCGGTGGTACTAACCCGGGCGGGTTAAACCCTACCGCCTAGTAATATAAGAAGGGAGTCATATCCCTTAGTCGCTTTTTACGACATACACGGGGAGAGATGCAGTGGGGCTATTCTTTTAAAGTACCGGCCCCACACGGTACAATTGTGGTGATATTATTTCAATGGTTATGTTTATTGGAACGTCTGTGTGAGGGCGCCTAAAAATATAAGGCCGCGTGCTACCGGGGGCACGCGTTATATAATAATATGTTCTGATTAAAATTTATATCCGGGTCGCCTCTCACCCTCAAATATGGTCGAGGGAGGCGATGGCTGGCCCTGGCGTGATGCTCGTGAACGGGTGCTGTTTGTGGAGACTGGCCTGCTCCAATTGGCAGCGTGTTATCTGAATGGTATACCTATGTATATGTTAAGGACCAAGTGATTAATGATTAATGAGGGCATTATATATAATGCCCGGGCATTATGAATAATGACAAGTCAAATCGGGCCAAGTGATTAATTATTACCTAAACTTCATTATTTATCATAGTGTCTGGTCATTATGAATACTGCTACGCTATCGTCGGGCAATTTGATAATTTAGGTACATTCGGCAAGGCGCGGGCGCGGGGATAGACCATGTCTATGTTTATTGGACCTAGTTCTTAGGTATGAGGTTGACAGGAAAGCGGTATGGGTGAATGTTTTGGTGGTTTAAAAAAAATTAACCCTAACCTAATGTTGAGGCGGCGCAGGTTTTGACATGAGGGCTATTCGTAGGTTTCAATGTCGGACATTAAAAGAATCTTAAATAAAACACGTATTTTTATTATCCTGCCCAATACGAGATAGACATTATTCATAAAGCCCGGGCAATTTAATTATTTCAACAGTAATCATCATATTGCCCTGTCATATTGGGCATTTTTCAAAATGCCCGGGCATTATGTATAATGCCCTATTAATCACTTGGTCTATAACATATATACTACTTACCTGACTGCATAATTAGTTAACGCTTGACTAGGTAAGATTAGTACCTCAATTTTATTAACCCATTGACAACTTGATACTTAAAGTATCTATTGTGTATAAGTACTAGATATTATTTATTGACAATTATACTACATTGTAGTATGTTTTATGTTCTAACATAATTAAGTTGATACAAATTATGTATCAAAGTTTGGCCAAGGCTCTTTACACACGATACACTTAATTAATAAGTCTTTGTAGTCAGAACTCTCAATAAAATTGTTAATCTTGCTCGCAAGCTGTGTTTTCGATAGGCTGTAGGCGATGTTATTATGTGGCCAGTCACTAAATAGACCGATAGCGCTGGGCTATTTTGAGGACATAAGTTAAAAAAATTCTAAACTTGCTTATTTCTTGCCTGTGGATACAGTCGCACATAAGAAGCATAATATTGCGTTTTGTGTCACATCTGTCACTTGCATTTTCAGCAATTCGAAGATTTGTGGTTGTTTTTTTTAATTCCATTCAAAACTGGCCAAATTAATCTAAACTTTAAAATAATTATGGTATCATATCTAGGATAGCCTGCGGAGTGTGCAAACCCAGTTTGTGTCATCTTCGTCCAGTGCAAACTGACCTATGGTCAGTATGTAAAAACAGTGCCTAAAACAAAATTAGAATTGACAAAATTGTTATTTCCTATCTCAGATCACTTACATATGCCCATTAAATGAATTTGTGCCAAATTAGGGCACGCAATTTTAAGATTTTCAATTATGTTATTTTTCCAAGCTACAAAAGCTTCAAAAAAATATTAGAATGATTAGAGTTTACATATTCAATTTCATAAATGCATGAAAAATGTACATTGTAAATTTGTGTCATTTTCATGCTCGAAATAAATGAATAAAACACAAAAACAGTTGTTGCGGTCAAAGCGGACGGACGCGGGCAGGTGGCGGCGGGCGGGGGGCATACGCACGCACACACGTTCGTTCGGTACCTACGATTTCTTCTATGCGAAGCGGCGGCCGGTGGCTGGCTGGCGTGCCCCGCGTGCCTCGCTCGCCGCGCCGCCCGCGCCCGCGCTCGCACTTCGTGCAAAGAAGTTTGGTATCTCCTATAGAGATAATAAATAATGCAGTGCGAATTTTGTACAAAGCCCGCGTCTGCAATCTCAATACCTACGAATGTCAATGGTCAATGTGGTCAATATTATTTTAGATTGACGCTTCGATTCGCTTAAAATTTGCATAAGTTCAAACTGACCCACCTTTCATTACCCTAACACAATCGTGCTGAACTAATATCCCGTTTTCTGTGAGAACTAGAAACTTCGTCGTGAACTTTTGTTTTGGTCATAACTCGAGAACCACTGGTGCTAGACCCATCGTGTTGGTACTCAAAACTTCAGGTCTCGGTGAGATCTATCCATCTGTCACGTGAACTTTTGTTTTGGTCATAACTCGAGAACCACTGGTGCTAGACCCATCGTGTTGGTACTCAAACTTCAAGTCTCGGTGAGATCTATCCATCTATCACGTGAACTTTTGTTTTGGTCATAACTCGAGAACCACTGGTGCTGGACCCATCGTGTTGGTACTCAAACTTCAAGTCTCGGTGAGATCTATCCATCTCTCACGTGAACTTTTGTTTTGGTCATAACTCGAGAACCACTGGTGCTAGACCCATCATGTTGCTACTCAAACTTCAGGTCTCGGTGAGATCTATCTATCTGTCACGTGAACTTTTGTTTTGGTCATAACTCGAGAACCACTGGTGTTAGACCCATCGTGTTGGTACTCAAACTTCAGGTCTCGGTGAGATCTATCCATCTGTCACGTGAACTTTTGTTTTGGTCATAACTCAAAAACCACTGGTGCTAGACCCATTGTGTTGCTAATCAAACTTCAGGTCTCGGTGAGATCTATCCATCTGTCACGTGAACTTTTGTTTTGGTCATAACTCGAGAACCACTGGTGCTAGACCCATCGCGTTGCTACTCAAACTTCAGGTCTCGGTGAGATCTATCCATCTGTCACGTGAACTTTTGTTTTGGTCATAACTCGAGAACCACTGGTGCTAGACCCATCATGTTGCTACTCAAACTTCAGGTCTCGGTGAGATCTATCTATCTGTCACGTGAACTTTTGTTTTGGTCATAACTCGAGAACCACTGGTGTTAGACCCATCGTGTTGGTACTCAAACTTCAGGTCTCGGTGAGATCTATCCATCTGTCACGTGAACTTTTGTTTTGGTCATAACTCGAAAACCACTGGTCCTAGACCCATTGTGTTGCTACTCAAACTTCAGGTCTCGGTGAGATCTATTTATCTGTCACGTGAACTTTTGTTTTGGTCATAACTCGAGAACCACTGGTGTTAGACCCATCGTGTTGGTACTCAAAGTCTCGGTGAGATCTATCCATCTGTCACGTGAACTTTTGTTTTGGTCATAACTCGAGAACCACTGGTGCTAGACCCATCGTGTTGGTACTCAAACTTCATGTCTCGCTGAGATCTATCCATCTGTCAAGGCACCTTTGTTTTGGTCATAACTCGAGAACCACTGGTGCTAGACCCATCGTGTTGGTACTCAAACTTCAGGTCTCGGTGAGATCTATCCATCTGTCACGTGAACTTTTGTTTTGGTCATAACTCGAGAACCACTGGTGCTAGACCCATCGTGTTGGTACTCAAACTTCAAGTCTCGGTGAGATCTATCCATCTGTCACGTGAACTTTTGTTTTGGTCATAACTCGAGAACCACTGGTGCTAGACCCATCGTGTTGCTACTCAAACTTCAGGTCTCGGTGAGATCTATCCACCTGTCACGTGAACTTTCGTTTTGGTCATAACTCGAGAACCACTGGTGCTAGACCCATCGTGTTGGTACTCACACAGATGGATAGATCTCACCGAGACCTGAAGTTTGAGTAGCAACATGATGGGTCTAGCACCAGTGGTTCTAGAGTTATGACCAAAACAAAAGTTCACGTGACAGATGGATAGATCTCACCGAGACCTGAAGTTTGAGTAGCAACACGATGGGTCTAGCACCAGTGGTTTTTGAGTTATGACCAAAACAAAAGTTCACGTGACAGATGGATAGATCTCACCGAGACCTGAAGTTTGAGTACCAACACGATGGGTCTAGCACCAGTGGTTCTCGAGTTATGACCAAAACAAAAGTTCACGTGACAGATGGATAGATCTCACCGAGACATGAAGTTTGAGTACCAACACGATGGGTCTAGCACCAGTGGTTCTCGAGTTATGACCAAAACAAAGGTTCACGTGACAGAGAGATAGATTTTAGAAATTATTCGCAATTATCGGATGCATGCAAGCAAATCCGAAAGCAACAGCTAACAATATACAATTAAGCCCTTTCATTTGATATCCCACACTAAAAACATTTTTTTTAGGTCATCACTTTATGTCCTCTAGAGGGCGCCATATCCCATTTTTATGGGACGTCACATAGCCAACCAGCCAACCACAGTCAACCAGCAGACGGTCAAGAGCAAGACGCATCCAACGATACCTTCGATTTGTCAAATTATGATAAGTAGGTAATTTCGAAGTTATGTATGAGGGAACAGATGAACATGCATACATACATACATACATACATAGATACATACATACATACATACATACATACATACATACATACATACATACATACATACATACATACATACATACATACATACATACATACATACATACATACATACATACATACATACATACATACATACATACATACATACATACCGGTCAAACACATAACCTTCCTTCTCGTTTCGCCGTAGTCGGGTAAAAATAAGAATCTGTTCGCTAATATTGCGCGCATACTACACTACGTACAATATAATAAACGCACGATCAATTAACTTAAATCAAATAGGAACTTCAGTTAAGTAAATATCCGCTAACATCGACTCGCAACAACACATTTTTTTACATAGGTATGCACCTAAAATTAATCAAATAGATACTCAACGAAGTAAATCTACATAATATTATGAAATGGAATTAAATAAGAAACTGCTCGAGACAATGCATACACACACCGCGTGGCAGCGCGGCAGCCTGGTGCGCTATTAGAACCACTCGCCCTCCCGCAGCGCCGCGGCCCGCACCTCCGCCAGCCGTCCGCCGCTGCATACCTTTATTTTGCGCGCGGAACAATTCGATTTGTATCAGAGCCACATCTTAGCGTAACCGGAACTGAATTTTATGTAGCCTATCCTGTGTCCCAAGCTGTGTCCCGTATACTTAGTTAAATGTGCTTGTACAAAGTTTCATCGAATTCGGATAATCGGCTTAAGAGTTATGGCGGAACATACATACATGCATACATACATACAGAAAAGATTTCTCAAAATCGTCAATTTAGCTTTAGTATCATACATAGAGGCTACAAACTCAATATTTCCTAAAACAAAGTAACATACTCCATGACCATCCCTTACAGATTTATTATTAGATTTATTATTTTATAATAATAATAATTGATAATTGATATGATAACGCACGCACGTCGCAACTCGCACCGCGCCACGCAACGCAACGCGCGCCCCGCGTATGGCTGGCTGAACGACCCGCG
The DNA here is from genome assembly GCA_946902875.1 of Nematopogon swammerdamellus. Classification (NCBI taxonomy): domain Eukaryota; kingdom Metazoa; phylum Arthropoda; class Insecta; order Lepidoptera; family Adelidae; genus Nematopogon; species Nematopogon swammerdamellus. The sequence goes on from OX336345.1 coordinate 21,737,969, forward strand.
TGCGCGTGCCTCGATCGCTCGCTCGCCTCGCCCGCCGCCCCGCCGCCCGCGCCCGCGCTATTCCCCGCGCTCGCACTTCATGCGAAGTTAGTGTTTTTTTTACAAATAATAAAATTCCGTGGATAAAAACGACACAAATTATGAATAGTGTTTTGTTACACCATAATAATCAAAAAGACGTAAACTCTAACAGCCCGTATTTTCTTTTGTGGCTTTTAGAGGTTGTTGTAATAAAAATATTAAATATCTATAAATGTCGTGGATGAATTCGACACAAAATATTTTGAACAACAGATATCAGTACTCTAAAACGCGTAACACCTATTTAACCTTTTCTAATATTCTTTTAGAGCTATTTGCGCGATGTATTAGGTACTGGTTAAATTTAAAGATTTCCGTGGACAGAGATGACACAAAATGTTTTTGCACATCGGTTACTACTTCAATATTATCATGAAAGTAAAATTTTCTTTTCTAATTTTCTTTTCGTCCAATACTGATCTAAAAGACAAATACCTAAATTTCTACGTATGCAAATTCCTAGGATGACACAAACTGATATATTAGGTTGGGCAAATGGTTCGGAAACTATATGCGACAAATAAACAACTTTAATATTTTTTGAAACCAAAAATCCTAGCGCTACAGGTCTAAAAATACTTGCAATATGTATGAAATAAAATACCCTGCGAAGTTTCTTGCCGGTTTTTCTTCGTGGGTGTAATGCAAGGAGCTTTGAACCAGACGCGGGCGCGGGCGGTGTGGCTCGATCGTTGTTCTGTGGTGTAATGACTAATGAATAATCAAACCGCATAGAACAAATTGTGACAAGTTCGAGTGCATTTTACTGCCATATGAATAATCAATAAACAATAAACAAGAACAATAAACAATATTAGACTAGCATTTCCCCGCGGCTTCGCTCGTCTTAAATTCCCGTTCAAAAAATACTGAAGTAACTAGAAGATTTTAACTTCAGATTAAATTGTATTAATTAATTGTTCCGTGTGGGGCCGGTACTTTAAAAGAATAGCCCCACTTCATCTCTCCCCGTGCATGTCGTAAAAGGCGACTAAGGGATGTGACTCCCTTCTTATATAACTAGGTGGTAGGGTTTAACCCGCCCGGGTTGGTACCACCGCACTGAATGAAAGGTCGGTCGAAACGGCTATGTAAATAGTTTGTGTTTTCCGTCCAGTTCAGTGTAGCCGGCACGACTGAAGGGAAGCGCTGACGTGGCACCAAGTTCAACCCGGTGTTATGGGCTGACATCACGGATGTTGTAGGTGATGTAGCCAACCGTGTCAGTTTCAATAAAAAAAAAAAAAAAAAAAAAAATAAATTAAATAAGAACACTTTCGATACAGCATAGATAAAAGTAACAGTTGTATATACTTTCTTGAGGACACGAACGAACTCTGTTCGGTTTAACTAACGATCAAGTATAATTTCTCGCCACTAAGGGCGAGGCCCAAAGTTGAACTGCGTTTCGTGTAAACGATAGATAAAATTTCCCGACGGCTTTTAAACAAAGTTACGAATGTTTTTCTCGAGGTAATATTTTCTCGTCCTTCCAAAATAAAGTGAAACTATTGCATTTTCAACTTGAAAGCTCTCGCACGATAAGTACTACGATATTATCGTAGCAAAAATACGTACAAGTTTTCACTCAAATAGATATATAAGGTGTTTCAATAGTAGGTAACGATACGCTTAGGGTGTATGTGTATCAGATACTGATCACGTTCCCATACCAATTTCTTTTACGATATAAAAAACATACTTATTAAGGTGAAATACGCGCACTTCACGTATTAAATTTGAGGAGTGAGTAGGTTTTTTATATCGTAAAAAAAATTGGTATGGGAACGTGATCAGTATCTGATACACATACACCCCTTAGCGTATCGTTACCTACTATGGACATAAACCTCTCACCTTAGCTAAACACGGTCCTCCCACCGAGTCATGCACTTTATCGATTTAGATACGGTTTTCACTGTTCTGTTCTGTCACTTCTCAAGATGGTTTTAGGCAATAAATCATACATAACGCTACATCATCGGCGGCCTGAGCTGTGAGCAAAAAATCACGCGAAGCGAAGCCACGGGCAAAAGCTAGTGCTTGACTGAACCCTATGTTCTTTGTTTTGTATTTTATTATCTTTTTTTATGGGTGTATTATCTTGACTTAATATTTATATATATATTTTTTTTTATTGCTACCGAACTGGGTGGCTCTGTCCGAGGTCGCAACCTCAGGCGCAGCCAATTTCACCCCCGAGGAGGTGCCAGTCCGGCTTGGAGGTGGACTAATGTTGCTGGGGAAAGGCTATTAACCCGCGATTTGAAGATCTGTGGATTGTAGGAGTGGGGGAAGATATTTCCTGGGAGCCCGTTCCACACCTTTGCAGTGCGGCACAAGAACGATTTAGAGAATCGTGCAGTTCGAAGAACTCTTCTGTCGACTACAAACGGGTGTTCCGCGAGAGTATGGCGGGTTTGGCGAAGGCGAACAGGAGGAGAAGGGATAAGGGAAGCAAGTTCGTCAGAGCAGCGGCCATAGTAGTACCGATAAAACAGGCTCAATGACCCAACGATACGTCTGTGCTTTAGAGGTTGAAGGTGCTTTGAGAGTAGACTCCGTAAGTCACCAATGAGGCGAATGGCTCGTCGCTGAATAGAATCCAAGGCTGAAAGAAGGTACTCAGGGGAACCCTCCCAAAGATGACTGCAATATTCCATCACCGGTCTTACTTGTGCTTTGTAGAGTGTAAGCAGTTGGACCGGCGTGAAAAATCGCCGACAGCGGTAAAGGACCCCTAATTTTCGAGACGCTAGTTTCGCCTTGGACTCTATGAACGATCGAAACCCAACGTCCCTGGACACCTCCATACCCAGGACGCCCAGACTACCATCGTTGGGGATTTGGCTGCCCTGAAAAGTGGCTTGGAGAGGAAACGGATCAGCCTTAGTAGAGAAGGCACAAGCTTGCGTCTTGGCTACGTTGAAGTTGACCAAGTTCTTCTTCCCCCAAGAGGATACTTTTTCGAGAACCTGGTCAACCCGAGCAACAGTTGCGCGTCTCGCGTTTTGCTTAGATATACTTAGTATGTTATATTTAACATAACGAAAACTTAGTATGTAAGTTATATCTTTAAAACAAGCTCTATAAGGTTTCTTACCCGGTTCTTCCTTAAAGATTGCATTGCTGAACGGGGGGGCATGACAAAAAAAATTTATGACAAACCATACTGAATATGTATTATGTCTCAATGAAATATTGTTAATGTTGTGTGTTCTTTAAGGCGAAATAAATATCTGCATCTGAATATGAATCATTATAATATGTCATTATAAAATGTACTCACCATAGACTTTAGACCACTGAGCCGGTGGCATCCAGTCCGGATAATGTTTGGGGAACTTCTCCCTCGTCCAGTAAGTGTGCAGGACCATCTTGTACACTGTCAGTTTGTCCGGGTTACAATTGTCACCATCGCTGACAGACGCCCCTAGCGCCGCCACCGCCGCGGTGGCGAGCGCCGCAACCAAACACAGTCTGGACGCGTTCGACATTTTATCGATAAAAAAGTTGTCGACACTTGCACTTCACTAAGCGTCTCGGACTGTCATTACGAACCGTCACATGAGTCTTTCGGAATCACTCTGGCACGCCACCTGCAAAGAAAATAGGTACAACTTTAATGAAAAAAAAATGTGACCAAGTTCGAGTCGTACTCGCGCACCACCGTGGGTTCCGTACCACGGTATAAGCGGGCTAGTTTAAAGAAAAAAAAATCATTTGCACAAGTGGGATTTGAACCCACGACCATCGGATCAAAGCTCAATACATGTACCTAGGCTAACGGAGATTATGCACGATAAGACGAATATCCGATTCAGTTACGTGCCGATATAAATGCAAACAACGTAATTTTTGGCGCCATCTATTATTTTGTAGTGTGAATATGTAGTAAAGGATTTTTAACATTTTTTTTTGTATGGGGACCCCTTATTTTTTTACAATTTGCTTTTTTTATTATTTGTTGTTATATAAGCCATAACACATATTCTGTGAAGATTTCAACCGGCTACCTATTACGGTTCAAAATACACAGCCCTCGGACGGGCGACGGCGGATAGACAGACAGACGGCGTAATAGGCTTACTAATAGGCTTCCGTATAGATACGTAACCCTAAAAACACGATCCTTGTATGGGGAACACCTTAGTGTTTTTAATTATTATTATTTGTTAGAATATCTATCATAATAACATATATACCGGCTACCTATTACAGTTCAAAGATACAACCCTTTAAATGTAGGATGAAATTTCTCCCTTATCCCTCCTCCTCCTGTTCGCCTTCGCCAAACCCGCCATACTCTTGCGGAACACCCCTTTGTAGTGGACAGAAGAGTTCATCGAACTGCACGATTCTCTAAATCGTTCTTGTGCCGCAATGCAAAGGTGTGGAACGGTCTTCCGGGGAATATCTTTCCCCACTCCTACAATCCGCGGATCTTCCAATCGCCTTAATATACCTTAAATAACCTTAAATAACCTTTCCCCAGCGACATTAGTCCACCTCCAAGCCGGACTGGCACCTCCTCGTGGGTGAAATTGGCTGCGCCTGAGGCTTGGAATTGGACTTGGAAGTGGACAGGAAAACGGAGTGTGGGAAGACCACCCGCCGGGTGGGACGGCGACATAAAGTGCGTCGGCGGAAAGCATTCCGTACCGCTGAAGGCCGGGAGGACTGGAGGAAAATTGGAGAGGCTTATGCCCAGCAGTGGACGCTTACACCCTGACTGACTGACTGACTGAGGCTTCGAACTCGGGAACAGCCACGGGAAGCAATAAAAAAAAATAAGGACATACGGACGGACGGACAGACGGCTTAGTAACGAACGAACGAATGAATACGGAACCCTAAAAGTAATGTCAATACTAAGCTCCCACGAACAAACTCTAAATTATGGCACAAAATTAATTATTACTTTGATGTTTCCGGAGTACTCGCCCACGTCGCTATTATTTTAACGCACAAAAGATAAATTTAATATTTTACTCGGACTGTAGGCCCTTGTGTGTTTAGGTCTTCATCAGATAGTCCGGCGTATTCAAGCACTTATTGAATGATCAAATACCTATTGAAATAATATGAGAGCGTCGAGTTATTCAGAGCCCGGCTTTATCCCAGTTTACACGAGTCGAGTTAGTGGTAGAGTGTAACTTACTGTTTTACCAAGGTCGATTTCACCAACTTTTTTTTCCATAAAAAAAACCTTCCGCTAAAATGTAGCTGCCGGTTAGCTCCTAACCTAGACTTAACTGGAAGTGTTGTAATCATCATAGCTCTATCTGTCCATTGAATTATTGTGGATTGCTGTTGAATTGAAATTAGTCCTTGTAACGTTTTTTTATATAAGGTATTTTTTTTAACTGACGATGCGTAAAGAGGGTGTACTGTATCGGAAAAAGATCATATTAAAATTATAAAAAAGGGGGGTAATATTTTTATATTTTATTTTATTTATAAAAAATTTCACAGAATTTGTATGACGGAAATGTCGACAAATAATAAAAAAACCAAAGGCGTAGTAAAATATGTATGTAAATATTCTTTATTGAACACAAATTTATACAAATTAGGCACAATAGGCGAGCTTAATGTGAGGTATTCTACTCTAACTAACCTTTGGGATGTGGGAGAAGTATTTACAGGCGAACAAGAATAGTAATAGGCTACCCTCAAAAGGTATATGCTATTATGATTGCGTCTACCAAGGACATTTAATAGGTAAGGACGTCAGACCTTCCCCGCGCCAGCGTAACACAATGTTTGCATAAACGTACAAATTCTATTCGTTACCAACCAATCAGAGCGCGATACCGCCCGATACCACCCAATCAGAGCGCGCGCCGTCCCCTCCGCTACCCGCAGAGCTCGGCGACGCTGTTTCTCATATAAGCATTGGCATTGGACAGTCTGAGGTCTAAACTCTCTAAATGTTCTTGGCGTCTACATTGGTAGACGTAGCGAAATATTCAGTACTCGCCCTACCAACACTCCCGGTTACTCGACTAATGTAAACGATGCTTTATCTACGTTGAGATCCGCCACCCATAATGCCGTTTGGGCGCTCATGTCCCTGTTGGTTCCTACAGTCCGATTAGAGGTGAAGAGCCCTTTGTTGTTCCTTTCATAATTTCATCTTTCTCATTCCGTTCACAACGCTCGTTAGGGCTGCATGAATGTACTTATGTTATATGAACACAAATTCATATCAAATATGTACAATAGGTGGGCTTAATGCCGTTAGGCATTCTATTCTTAGCTAGACCTTTGGGATGTGGTAGAAGAACATGCTGGAAAATAATATTTTCTGGCAATGTATTATTTATGTTGTAAAAATATGAGCTAAAAAATACCCCATACACACACAGAACCGGTAAACTTTGGAACGCTCTCCCTGCCCATATATTTCCCTGCAAGTACAGTCTCGGGTCCTTCAAGAACGTCGTCCATGGGCGTCTTTAGACCCTTTATGGGATGCTCGGCGGCGGAGCCGCCACATGCGCCTTCAATAAAAAAAAAAACATACTTTAACACGCATATAACATAAATTACATAATCATAATAAATCGTAAATACTAATAATAAATCTGTAAGAGATGGTCATGGAGTAAGTTACTATGTTTTATGAGATATTGCGTTTGTAGACTCTATGTATGATACTAAAACTAAATTGACGCTTTTTAGAAATCTTTTCTGTATGTACGTATGCATGTTCCTCCATAACTTTTAAATCGATCATCTGAATTCGATGAAACTTAGTACAAGCACATTTAACTATATACCAGACACAGTATAGGCTAATAAAACAATTATTCCGGTTATGCTAGGTTGTGGCTCTCATACAAATCGAATTGTTCCGCGCGCCGAAATAAAGGTACGGTAGCGGGCTTACTTACTTTCTTCTTTTTAAATACGAATTTCACGCGAGCGAAGCCGCGGGCAAAAGCTAATATGAAATAAACTTAAAAACATAAGACAGGTGGAGAAAGAAGTATTCAAATAAAATGTATGCAAGTCAGGTAGGTAAGGTACATAGTTTCTTCCTTAAGCTCTGCGGAGCGAGTTATTGTCTAGGATTCCGTCCTCCAGCCTCCACGTCCGGTAGTCCTCTCTAAAAGTAACAATGTCGCCGTGGTGTGCGGCGGGCCGTGGAGAGCGGCGGAGCGTGCACTGGCGGCGTCGCACCGCGTCACAACGCGTCACAGAGCGTGTCGTGACGTGGGGGTAACATCCATACTTAATATTATGAATTCCAAAGTAACTCTGATCTGTCTGTTACATTTCCATGCCTAAACCGCTAAAATATATTTCGATATAAAATAGATTTCGATAAATTTTGGCAATGAGTTAGGTTGCATCCTGAGGAAGGACATAGTTGTGTTCTTCTCTAGTCCAGTATAGCCAGTAATCCAGGGAAGTCTCCGGTATGGCACCGACCTTCTCGGAAATGATATTGGCTGGTCGGAGCATGTGCTTTGGCCCCTCCGACTTACCGGACTCCGACCCTTACCGGATTACATAAAAAAAACATAAGCTCCCTTTTTTCAGAATTTCTTTGAGAAGTTTATCGTTTTCCTGAACGCAGCTCGGCCTTCGGCCTCGCCCTTAATTACCTACTTTCTTCCAGAAGGTTTATCGTCTTCCTGAACGCAGGTCGGCCTTCGGCCTCGCCCTTAGTTTATTACTTTCTTCGAGAAGGTTTATCGTTTACCCGGACCCAGCTCAGCCTTCGGCCTCGCCCATAGTTACTTACTTTCTTCTTTTGAAATACGAATTTCACGCGAGCGAAGCCGCGGATAGCAGACAGTAAACGGGTAAATAAACGGGCACTGTAGCTAGTGTTTATAGTAATTAAATTGATGGTTTTGACGGCCATAAGCTCAACGTGCCTTCCGATCGAGTGCCGGTCGAGTTCGCCGTCACTAACGATTACCCGTTGGCGTATATTGACAACAATGTCGTCATAATTTCGACCTCGCTCAATTAACAATGTTCGACGTGCCAGTTCACCAACTCCGTACCACCTCACGGGATCTACATAGTTTGCATACACGGAGAAAATAGATATAGAGGAGTTAGTCTCAGCAAACTGGGTATGTGTAACCAAATGGGGGCATACGCCATCGTAGTGGGCGTGGAATTATATCAGTCGCGTCCACGGATTGGTTGCGATGCGACCCAGCGCACATGAAGTTAAAGGATTGTCATTAGCAGATGACATTATTTTTTAAATCTCTTTATATGGATTAATCTTTGACTTATTATGTTTTATTAGTATGTATGACTAGCTGTGCCCGCGGCTCCGCCCGCTCTCATATTTGACTTCTCTGCTAACCTCGTAAGCGATTTAGCGTGATAGTAAGTAGCCTATAGTTGATGGGAAGAATCAAGCTATCCGTAGATTTTTTTTTTATTAAAATCGGTTCAGTGGTTCTCGAGTTATAAGCGGACAGACAGACAGACAGACAGAAAGCAGACGTTGGATTGTATTAAAGGTAAAAAGGATGATATAGTTAACGTAATTGAAGTTTAGTAATATAGGTATGTAAGTAGGTATAGGTTAGTATAGTAATAATCAGTTATATTTAAAAACAATAAAAAAAAACGACCGGACGAACCATACTGAATATGCATTCGAACTGTGCTTGCAATGTATTGGACTTGAACCAGTGCGCGACCACCCAAATGGTGGGTGATTTTTGAACTAGAAATTAGTGCGTGCCTCCATTCGCGACTCCTAGCACTGCCGACATATGTTTTACTATAAATTGGAGCAAGCGGCAAATCCTCTTTGCCTATTTTTTCCGTGTTTTATCGTATGTGTGGGCACGGTATGGTAATATCAGATGTACGGGGCTAAATATTTGACTAGTATGATCATTTCCAGGTTTGCTGTCAATGCAATTAGTCTACCAACCCAGCCGATGCAGGATAGACCGTTTAACACAAATCGTTGCCTAATGGAATAAATTTGTATTTAGTAAGTACCTAGCGCGTCAGTGTGGGCCGGTAGTTGTAAAGAATAGGTCCACTGCATGTCTCACCGTGCATGTCAATTGATGCATGTCGTAAAAGACGACTAAAGGACAAGCGCAAGATGCCGTGCTAAAGGGCGACAGGATAGCCGCCTGTCACCTTGGCATTATCCTTCCACCGAGTCATGTGTCACGAAGTCTCCGGTATGGCACCTACCTTCTCGGAGGTGATATTGGCTGGTCCGTGGTCGGAGCATGCGCTTTAGCCCCTACAATTCAGCCACCCATAACGGATTACATAAAAAAAAATAAAAAAAAATTACCAGGTGGGTCTTCGTGCCTTACTTGCGGCTTGATAGTTATCTTGTCCTAAAACTTTGCTAAATGTGGTGGTCGGTGTTGTGCTGTAATTGACAAGAGTACTTGCAGCTCAACACCGACTACGTGGTATGTATGTTTGTATTTATAGTAGAAAACGTATATTACATATACATATCACACACGCTGAATCCCGACAATCGGGGTAAGCAGAGCAATCGGTGTTGTGCTGCAAGAACTCTGCTAAATTACAGCACAACACCGACCACCACGTTTCTAAAAGTATTCGAACAAGACATCGATCGATCAAGCAGCAAGTAAGGCACGAAGAACCACCTGCTGCATGACTTGGTGGAAGTACCGTGCCAAGGTGAGAGGTGGCGATCCTGTCGCCCTTTAGCACGGTATCTTGTCTTTATCCCTTAGTCGCCTTTTACGACATGCACGGGGAGAGATGCAGTGGGGCTATTCTTTTTAAGTACCGGCCCCACACAGTACAGTAAAACGTATAATATTACTCTTCTATAAATAAATGAGGAACCATACTGAAAAAATCCTTCATATATTTTATGCGAGTATGTACCTACACATTTCACACACCTAAAGGTTGGCTGTAAGAAATATATTCAAGGTATAAGTCGTCTTTGCATATCATGTACTGTATTCATGGTGTTATTTCTCTTTTTTTTTTGCTTTTTCAATGTTTTATTGCATGCAAGGAAAAATTAAATTGTACAGAAAGGTAAATATAATTTAACTAAATTAAAGCACATTCAATAAATGGACCCTCCAAGGGTTAAATAATAAATTAAATGTGTTCTTGATGTTTGATAATTCCATAAATTTATCAACAATGTATTTTCTTTCTCAGATTTTTTCATTGTTTACTTTCATTGTGTGGTTTTTGCTGACTACAGAACCCTAAAATCAACTGGTTCGCTCAGTTGAGTTCAGAAATACGAAAGGCGAAACCAAGATAAATATTATTATGTTTTAATAAATAGACCGCAATAACAACACAAGCAATTAGGTACTAGGCGTGTGAGTAATCCATCAAGAACCTGAGTCTGCTAGTTCAATAATATCCACCTAGCGACAATCGCTGAATGTGTCACCCCGCACCCGGCATCGCTGTGTGTGTCTCCACAGCCACAGAACATATAACACAAGTAGAAAGTAAAGCGATAACACTAATTATTTATACGTTAAAATCATGGATACATTATTGGTAAATGTTTCAGCATAGGGTTTCGTAACTTCAGGGTTCGAAAGGTGTCCATATTTGAAGATAAAAAGGTCTGAAATTTTTTCCTAGATTAGGTCATTTTATAGTACTTTTTGGTGAAAATCGTTTCATCGAGATTTGGTGGACGGTTAACGTCCGCCTTTATTCAATAAAAATAAAATGACTAACTTGCATGCTTTAACTAGTAGAACTGAGCTTAATGTACGTAAATTCCAAACACTTAAATTTGAATGACATCAAAAGAAAAAGGGGATTGGACTAGTTACTCTCTACACCTACATAGCACTGTTGCCAAATCTCTCCAAACTCACTGTCCATCGAGTTTTTATTACAATTTAAAATGTTTGTATGCAATTTTATTTTTACGGAATTTCGATTTGAGTGATAAGGATTTTTTTTCTTCTAATTATGAGTACTTTCTATTCCTGAAGTTTCTCATGCCTATCCTGAAACACTCTGTGCATAAAAAAAATATTATTTATTTAATTAATTCAAAACTCGACATACGGCAGCGAACCACCTATACGGTGTCCAACGACGCCCAGAGCCGGGGCTGATATGCGGCCATCTGCTGGCTGCTATCGCCGAGTACGGTGGCCCCAACCCCGTCGACCAGGTCCTCGACCAACCTCGGACCCCGAGGTCAAAGAGTTCAAATTAAGTTCTGCAATCTCTTGATCTTGAATCCTCAATATAGCACAATATGATATTTTTGTATTTTTTTAGCATTTTTGTATTATTGATTTCCTTATCGAAAAGGAAGGCGACTGAAGTGCGCGGGCCTACGCTTACTCGTCTAACGCGGTGCCGCCGCCCACATATGATTTCTATACTCGTTTATGTTCTCTGTTCTGAGCCACAGCGGGGTGGGACGAGCGGGGTTCCCGGTACACGACCTATTTCAATTCTATTTGTGTCGGTCACCCGCCACGCGAGCGCGGACGACTCTAGCGAAGCGATCGAACAGACAGCCCGTCCAGAGCAAAGAAATCGAATGTGTGGAAGGGTATTAATTTGCCTGTCATATGATCGTCGAAGTTTCCGTCGTCGTCAGTCCAGTACAGTCAGTCAGTCAGTCAACGTGTAAGCGTCTACTGCTGGCCATACGCCTCTCAATTTTCCTACAGTCCTCCCGGCCTTCAGCGGTACGGACCCACTGCTGTCCGCCGACGCACTTGATGTCGTCGTCCCACCTAGCGGGTGGTCTTCCCACACTCCGTTTTCCTGGCCACGGCCGCCAGTGTAGGACACGGTTACTCCAACGATCGTCGTCTCTTCGGCTGACGTGCCCAGCCCACTGCCAGTTGAACTTAGCCACCCGATGTCCAATATCGACTACTTTCGTGCGTCGGCGGACTGCCTCGTTACGCACCATATCACGTAGCGATATTCCCAGCATGGCTCGCTCCATTGCTCGCTGCGGGCAACTTTCAACATTCGGTCCAGTACATTACTTAGCCTACCTAAAGCTGGTCACGTGACTATTTGTCTCCATACAAAAGCCGTCTTTCGGGGCTTATGATGCTCTGCTATGCTATGCTGTTATGATGATATGCTTATGATATGGGGCTTCAAGTATCTTAAATATTCATATATTTTATTTTTTTATTTTTGACAATACAATTATACTACATTGTAGTTTATTATACTAACATAGTTATGTTGATACAAATTACGTATCAAAGTTTGACAAAGGCTCTTTACACCTGATTCACTTAATTAATAAGTCTTTGTAGTCAGAACTCTCAGCAAAATTGTTAATCTTGCTCTCAAGCTGTGTTTTAGATAGACTATGGGCGGTGTTATTATGTGGCTAGTCACTAAATTCTTGTAAAAATATGTTTAAAAAATACCCTGCGAAGTTTCTTGTCGGTTCTTCTTCGTGGGTGTAATCGAACCGGATAGAACAAATTGTGACAAGTTCGAGAGCAGTCTAACTGCCATATGAATGATCAATAAACAATACAATACAATACAATATGTTAACCCCTAAACCTTGACCGATTTTTATAATAATTTTTTCTTGTAATAATCTACGTACCTACCATTTTTTGTTTAGATTAAATATACGACGCCAGAGTTAAAAATAGATTTTTGGAACGAAAAAAAAATATGTATTTTTAATTTATTGATGTCAAGACGTTCATAAAGCTTTATTGAATAATACCTCTGCATATCAAAAAAATAAAAAAGTTAATTACGTAGATGTCGACTGCCCTTATTACAACAACAAAATTATTGTAAAAAGTCATATAAGGTTTAGGGGTCGGGAAAACATAAGCATCGAAAGACAATTTTTAAGTAATTTGTAGGTATATTCTCTGAGAGCGTGCAGCTGTCCCTCTTGCGTTGATGGGGAGTGCGTGTGGCGAACAGAGACAGCTAAATACCCAACATGTTGCCACGTGACTGACCTCTGTCGGCTCTACCTTTTTTTTTATGGAAACTGACACGGTTGGCTGCATTACCTACAACATCCATGATGTCAGCCCATAACACCGGGTGAACTTGGTGCCACGTCAGTACTTCCCTTCGGTCGTGCAGGCTACACTGAACTGGACGGAGAACACAAACTTCGACCGACCTTTCATTCAGTGTGGTGGTACCACCGCGGGCGGTTTAAACCCTACCACCTAGTAATATAAGAAGGGAGTCATATCCCTTAGTTGCCTTTAACGACATACACGGGGAGTGGTGCAGTGGGGCTATTCTTTTAAAGTACCGGCCCCACACGGTACAAGCTAACGTACCTAACCTAACCTAACCTAACGTCATGAAATAGACTTTGCCTTAGTTTTGAGAAAGGCAACCGTAATTTAATTTATCGAAAAGTCTAAAAAAAGTAGAGACAAAACTGTCTGCTTAGTTTTTTTCTGTAGATGGAGGCGGCCTTCTGGCTGGACGTATTTTAAGTGGTAACTGTCACTCACAGATATTTCAGAAAAAAAAAGAAAATGAAAGGGAAAGCCTAAAAGAGAATTTTTGACGGAATTTTCTATCACAAATACAAGTAGGTACTTGTGATAATTCATTTCTAGACTAAAATAAAACTTCATAAATCTACTTGAGGTTTTATCGTCCTGTCTGAAAAGCAAATATATTATAGGACGACCTTTTGCCCGCGGCTTCGCTCGCGGTAGACTTATTTTTTTTATTGCTTCCGAACTGGGTGGCTCTGCCCGAAGTCGAAACCTCAGGCGCAGCCATTTTCGCCACCGAGGAGGTGCCAGTCCGGCTTGGAGGTGGACTAATATTGCTGGGGAAAGGCTATTAACTCTCGGAACTATCAGACTCGGTTTAATAGGAAGTCCGATTTAAACGCAAATCGCTTCTCTTATATTCTATATGTGTCTGTCCCGTCCATGCTTTTTTTTATGGGAAGCACGACATATGGCGCGCGCCAGACTAACGCAGAGGTGTAGATTATTTGATACTGCTCAGCCCTAAAGCTATTTAGCGTGATGGTATGTAGCCTATAGCGAGCCTCAAGAGCTACTCTTTCCATTGGTCGAAACAGCATCAAAATGTGTTCAGTGGTTTTGAAGTTTACCTCAAACAAACATACATACATACATACATACATACATACAGACAGACAGACGTTCCATTTCGTAAGAAGTGAGATTATAAATTATAACGTGTTTTTTAGGGTTCCGTATCTACACGGAAGTCTATTACCAAGGCTACGTCGTCTGTCTGTCTGTCTGTCTGTCTGTATGTCTGTCCGAGGGCTGTATCTCTTGAACCGTAATAGGTAGCCCGTTGAAATTTTCACAGAATTTATGTTATTGTGGCGGATGTGCCAGCGTAGCCCGTTGAAATTTTCACAGAATTTGTGTTATTGTGGCGGATGTGCCAGCAAAGCATATCTATCAATATCAATCATCATCAATACTAATAATAAATCTGTAAGGGATGGGTCATGGAGTAAGTCACTTTGTTTTATGAGATATTGCGTTTGTAGAATCTATGTAGGTATGATACTAAAACTAAATTGATGATTTTTAGAAATCTTTTCTGTATGTATGTAAGTATGTTCCCTCTTAACTCTTAAACCGATCATCCGATTTCGATGAAGCTTAGTACAAGCATATTTAACTATACGGGACACAGGATAGGCTAAATAAAACTCAGTTCAGGTTGCGCTAAAATGTGGCTCTCATACAAACCGAATTGATCCGCGTGGCGCAATTATTCTTTTTAAATACGACTTTCACGCGAGCGAAGCCGCAGGTAAAAGCTAGTTTCTTATAAACGTCGCTTTGATGTCAGCCCTGTATAATTAATGAATGAACACAAGACAAAACAAATTCTTCCTCGCTAACGATTCCAATATTTCATGGGAGCTCTTTTAAAAATGCGCCCATAAATAGATCAGTGCAAGCTTTAGCGGCCGGCATAGAGCAATTAATATAAGGACTTTCAGCTGAAATAATCCAGAACGCCACCACAGGTCCGGATGGTAGCGAGCGTGAAAAATATGACGCTTATAATTCAAGTGGGCCGAGTCTTAAATCACCAACTCGCGGTACGGACGCGCGCACAATACCTCGCCGCCAACGCTCGACCGTTTTAATCGTGCTGCTAACGCTTAGCACTGGAAAAGTTATTGTTTTTGCGCCATTTCGCGACAAAAAAAAAAACCGTGAAAGCATAATCGTGAAAAGGTGGTTTCAGTCGAGAATGGATGGCGGTGAACGAGTGAAAATGCAGCGTGGGTTTTTTTTTTGTCGCTGCAACATTGAAAGCGGCTCGGTTTATAGACGTTTTAAGACGAGACGGAAGTTAACTTTCTCCATACAAAATCGTCTTTCGGCATTTATGTTTTCTAGCACCTTACAGTCGACCGACCGCACCACTGAGCTACCGAGGCTGACAAAATAGGTATTAGGTACTTTACACGGCCGGCCGCCTCCGCCGCGGTCGGTCCATTCCATCCTAACATACTTACTTGAATTTTTTGCGAATCCGAGCGAATTGTCGGACGGCGACAATGTATGACCGACATACGAGTACATACATACCACACGCTGTATCCCGACAATCGGTGTAAGTACAGTGATCGGTGTTTTGCTGAGCAAGAGCTCCGCTAAATTACAGCACAACGCCGACCACTATCTTTAGCGAAGTATCCGGACAAGATAACAATAATTGCTGCATCAGGGCACGGTGAACCACGAGGTGACCCACCTGCTTACATGACTCGGTGAAAGGACCGTGCCAAGGTGAGAGGTAGCTACCCTATCGACCTTTAGCACGGCGTCTTGTCCTTATCCCTTAGTGTTATTCAATGTGTGTGGATGTTTAGACATAAAATGGAGGATTCCCCAGTCAACGGGGCACAGCGTTCGCGACACGAAAGATAATCTGGAATAAAGGATTTGTGAAATGAATAATTTACCGATTTACATGAAAATTCATTCCATTAGGATTCGACATCGTCGTCTCCTTTAAATTCCGCGCCCAACATCGCCCTATTTTAGAGAGAGTCCGCGCCGTGTGTTGCCACTACACGCAGACCTCGTCGCATCGATAATAAGGATTATTGGCGGCGAAACTTGGAATGTTTTTAGGGTTCCGTATCCGTCGTACGGGACCCTAATACTAAGCCTACACCGTCTGTCTGTCTGTCTGTATGTCCGTCTGTCCGAGGGCTGTATCTCTTGAACCGTAATAGGTAGCCCGTTGAAATTTTCACAGAATATGTGTCATTATGGCCGATATATTAATAAAAATAAGAAAAGTATGGAAAAATAATAAAAAGAAGAAAAAGTAAACATTTCACGGGGGTCCCCATAGAAGAAACTAAAAAGTGTATGCGCGCCATCTACCGAAAAGAGTATGAACAATTTTAACTAATACGCAGATGGCGTGAGTGGCGCCGACCATGCCATGGTGATACGGAAGCCTCGGTGCGCGAGTTCGACTCGCACTTGGCCGGATTTTTCAAGTTTTGATGTCAAGACGTGGACGAGGACGTGGACGCTTCGGCTGAGGCAGACGAAGGAACACAACGACCGTTGGAGTAACCGTGTCCTACACTGGCGGCCGTGGACAGGAAAACGGAGTGTGGGAAGACCTCCCGCCTCGTGGAACGACGACATCAAGATCGTCGGCGGAAAGCGTTGATTCCGTATCGCTGAAGGGCGGGAGAACTGGAGGAAAATTGGAGAGACGTATGTCTAGCAGTGGGCGCATACACGCTGACTGACTATACACGGTGTTTCAGTTGCCCCCGTAATATGTTTAACTGACATAAGGGGGTTATTCTATATGTGAAACTAAACAACTTCTGTCAAAAAAAAAAACATTTTAAACAAAAAAAAATGTTTTTTCCATACATATTTTAAATACCTATTCTCAAAATGTATGGAGAAAAAAAAATTTTTTCTTCAAATTAAAAAGTCGTAGACAAAAATGTGTTCTATTTCACGTACAAAATCCCTTTCGGGTTTTACGGTTGGGGTTGCAACACCGTGTATATATAAAATAGCGTATGTCGCTAAACACAACCAACGATTCCAAATCGATACTATAGTATTTATCGATATCTCAAATATCGACTGTCGCGCCGCACTGCGAGCACCATTTCTGGTGGCCTTTTCGCGCCGTACATGCGCGCCGTTAAATCAAGTCAATTTCCTATCGGCGACTTTTCACTGAATTCTACCGGATAGAAGCCGCGACGGGGCCGTCACTCTACCTGTCCCGCCCCCGGCCATCCCCGAGCCGCCCCCGGCAGCCCCTAGGCAGCCCCCGCCCGTCGCCCGCCGAACGTCTTCGAATCCCGTCTGATCATTTACTTAGAATCCGCGCCATATCAAGGTGGCATCGCTTGTGGAACTAGCATCCCGTATTCGTTGCCACCCGTCCTATCTCCGCATGACTCGTCGCTGCAGAGAGACTCAGCGCCCTTTTCTTGTTGACATTGGGCTTTTGAGAACCCATCGGTTCTCTGAATCGTATCTTTGTCGCACCGCGAGAGTGTGGAACTGTGTTCTGGCGGGTGTATTTCCCGAATCATTTAACCTGGGTCTCTTTTAACGTCGGTGGTTTCGCGAAGAGAGATGATTTTGGCTCTGTCGACTGCACCATTGGTCTCTCGGCACAGCCATGTTGGTTACATAAAAAAAATCGGGACCTTGTTTTCTAGGGTTCCGTATCCGTAAGGAAGACTATTACTAAGCCTACGCCGTCTGTCTGTCTGTCCGTTCGAGGGCTGTATCTTTTGAACCGTAATCGATAGCCTTAACGATTTCACATAATAAATATGTTATTGAGGCGGATATGCCAACCAATTTAAAAAAAAGCAAAAAGTAAAAAATGTATCGTGTCCTCATACAAAAAACCGTGCTAAGAATAGATTGGTACATGTTCACGTTACAAAATAATAGATGGCGCCACAAGTACTTTGCACTTCAGCAAAGTCCACTGTAATCTGAGTAGTGTGTGACCGGCACAGAACCATAATCATAATAACTATTAAGCTAGAAACTCATTGGGCCCACGTACGCCACACACGCGAATCTGGGCGCGTCGGTCTCCATACATTTTATATGGAAGAGTGCAGCACGCAGTTTCATTGCGCCCACGCCACCCTACGCTACGCGACACACTGCGTGCTGCACTCTTCCATATAAAATGTATGGAGACCGACGCGCCCACGTACGCGTGCGTAGCGTACGTGGGCCCAATGAGTTTCTAGCTTCATAGTCAATTGTCAGACTACTAATGTCAAAAGATAGTGTTTCGTGTATGGTTGAAAAAAAAAGGAACCACACACACTAAGTTTCGCTAAGTAAATAACGGTGCAGCTCTGAGTTTGTATATTTTATTTACTTAGCGGTCCGCCGACGCGTTTTTGTTTTTATTTGTATTTAACTTTTAATTCAAGCTTTTTAAGAGACACCATTTTTGATTACTTGATTACAATCACCGAAGAACCACCCGGTTAAACAAGCTTTCTAATAAATAAAAAAAAAACGTATCAAAATCGGTCCATCCGTTTGGAAGCTACGATGCCGCAGGCACACACACAGACACGCAGTCAGACAGACGACGTAGGCGTCAAACTTACAACAACCCCCTCCGTTCGCGTCGGGGGTTGAAAAATAAAGCGATTTTCACGAGTAACAATTTTGTTAGGAGGAATATTAATTTTATTTTTAGATAGATACATAGATATAAAATGCTTTATTGCTCCAGTAAACATTAAACAGTAATAAAATTTGTTTGTTTGTTCTTAAGCAAAGGCCGACTTATCCCTTACAGAGATCTCTTACAGTCAACCTTTGGACGTGTGAGATTCGATAATATAGTGGAATGTAAGTAGGTGCGTGAGAATTTAAGATAAAATAATAATAAGAATATTTATTAACAATACATTATATGTACATGCTAGTTAAATACAAGCCATACATGTGTTAATACATATAAATTACTAAATATATAGAATATTATGTACAAATGATAATGAATATACATACATACATACTTGTCCATCCAGGTATGAAAAAAAAGTTGTTTTTTGATTTTTTATGTTTTTATTTCACATTGACGGCGAAGGTAATACAGTTTTAGGTGTTTTTTTAATAAGGGAAGCGATTTACAATGTCAGATAAAGTGTGGTACTGAATTCAACAGTCGAGCTGCGTGAACAGAAAATGAGTTCGTATAAAAACCAGTTTTATGAGAGGAGATAGCTAAAATATTGTCATAACTAGACTTCACTACATCGAAGTGGGACACCGTCATTCCCTGCCACACTTATTTATTAATGTATCAAGAATTGCTTCTAATGTATTCCTGCCTGTGTTGCTAACGCCACTGATACCGGCTGGTCGTGACGTCACGCGAGAGCTGTCAATGCCACTTGATTTGGCGAACGTTACAGAGGTTATACCTCATTTTGTGAGCACTGGCAAAAGATAATAGGCAGGGAAGAGCTTTTAATGCGAACCCCGAGGACGTTGGATTAACTACGTATTGGTTTTGGGATTTAGTTGAGGAAGAAAACGTCAATATTGCGACATAAAGATGAAATTACTTTATTCAATATTTTCGTACAAATTTAAATTGAACAGGGGACTAAGCGAATAGCGTTGTTTGATAATTTTTCTTAGTAAGAAAGAGTAATGTTCTTTTATAAAGTAAACATTTAAATTTTATGGTTCTGTTTACCTACTCATAAACTAGTGCCAAATGTATTATATTATGGCTGTTTTATTAATTATAAAATTTAATAGAAAATAAAACTACCTATCAAATTAAAATTATCTAAAACCATTGAAATCTAAAAAAATGCCTTACAATAAATAATATAAATAAATAAATCTGTAAGTAAATACATCTGTGTGTGGGATTTTTTTTTGTTAAATTTAAAACAATTATTAAAAAACAAAAGCAAAACATACCTATACACAAAAACCAAAAAAAGCAGACAGTGTGGTGCCGGTACTTAAAAATAATAGCCCCACTGCATCTCTCCCCGTGCATGTCTTAAAGGGCGACTAAGGGATAAGGACGAGATGCCGTGCATAAGGGCGACAGGTTAGCAACCTCTCATCTTGGCACGGTCCTTCCACCGAGTCATGAAGCAGGTGGGTCTTCGTGCGTTACTTGCTGCTTGATCTTGTCCTAATACTTTGCTAAATGTAGTGGTCGGTGTTGTGCTGTAATTTACAAGAGTATCTGTAGCACAACTCCGATTACTCTGCCTATCCCAATTGTCGGGATACAGCGTGTGGTATGTATGCACGTACAAAATTAATATGTGCGTACGTGAGGATATGTGTAAGTATGCGAGAGTAAGGTATGTATGTGTGTGTATGTATGTATGATAGGAAGGGTGGGAGCGAAGGTGCGTGTGTTTGTGTGTACGTGAGGATATGGTAGTGTGTGTACGTGTATGTGTTTTATTTTTACAACCTACCTATTCAGTCTAAATATACATCAATTAATTCGAGAAAGTAAGGCATACAATGTTGAAGACCACAATTTACGGTTTCTTTTAACGGGTTCAGTGTACTTAATTACATCACCTTCCTTCGCGCTGACACATTTTTCCTTCGGCACTTTCTTTTAATAAATTTAGAAAACACGTCTTTGCTCTCTCGGCAAGTAGAATTAAATTTATACGAAGAGCTGGCTATGGGCGGTAGCGCGGAGCGCGGCGGCGGGTGAGAATCTAGGGGCGTCTGAGATGTTTAACGTCAGTTCTATACAATTTAGTTGTGACACGTTTTACAGCCAAACGTCAGTTTCAATTTAAAACATGAAGCGTTTTACGATGTTGCCCGTCTACGTGCGGGGAATACCTGCCGTGAAATCTCGACGCGTCACTCCGCGCCGAAAATGTATTACCATTTCGTGTGTAGTTAGCACTTGGGAAACGGGAATTGTAGATTTCCATAAACAATTGTGGAGCTATTGCGCTGATCTGATACTCATCTCCTTTGTGGAGACGTACGACGACGGCGCCACTTTGCCAATGTGCCTGTCGGATTGTATCGATCGATTGTACCGTATTAAAATATTTTAAAGACGCGATTGCGACGATATAAAATTTCATCAAATTTAATTGAGGATTACTCGTTAATATGAAAATCCTTGGAATAAATGAAATCCGCTTTTATGAAATTAAAATCTTTTGATTACGCAATTCTTGAATTTTGAATTCGTTATTAAGGTCTCGATATTTTCACAAAACTCGCCTTTATAGAAATTTAATAACATTTAAATTCCTCCGTGGCTGTGCTTTGGGAATTTGTTGGTTGTTAATTTAGACAAATCACTACCTACTACTGTTAAAATAAAAATATATTGGCAACTTAATAATTTTTTAGAATTAATCATGGCGTACATACATGGAGTATTTTTTGTTTCGCACTATCGAGAAGAAACATTTGTTTGTTTCACTTTTGTAACACTTTCAATCAAATTCAATATAGCCCGGGTTGATACCACCGCACTGAATGAAAGATCGATCGAAACGGCTATTTAAATAGTTTGTGTTTTCCGTCCAGTTCAGTGTAGCCGACACGACCGAAGGGAAGCACTGACGCGGCACCAAGTTCACCCGGTGTTATGGGCTGACATCACGGACGTTGTAGGTGCTGTAGACAATAGTGTCAGTTTTCATAAAAAAAAAATACTACAAAGACGGAGACATGCCACAAGCCACCGAGTTCCTTTAATGTCTCGGCGCGCCAGCATTGTGTATCTGCGCTGTAAGCGGCGGGTGGCCGAGTGGTTTGGGCATCGGCTTCTCATGCGAGAGGTCCGAAGTTCGAATCCGGTCGGCGTGTACCAATGAGTTTTTTTCTGACGAAAAAATTTACCTGCATACCTACACCTGCTGCTTCACCGTTCGGAACCGGTGTTAAACTGTAGGTCCCTTCCCTTGCCCCTTACTAGGTGGTCGGCTCAAGTTGTAGCCGACTGGGTTGGCACCACCGTACTGCCTGTAAGATGGCCGCATAACAGCCACGGTTGTGTTCTCCTCTAGTCGAGTATAGCCAGTAATCCAGGGAAGTCTCCGGTATGGCACCTATCTTCTCGGAGGTGATATTGGCTGGTCGGAGCATGGCTTTGGCCCCTCCGACTCAGCCAACCATGCCGGATTACATAAAAAAAGGCGCCTCCAGCGATCTGCGAGACGCCAAATTTGATTAGGCCGGAGAGGTCGAGAAACTTTTCGATGCACCCTCCCCGCTGCAAAGCAACCGCAACGCAGATAGAGACAGACAAGTGCTTCCGTACCATACCACATTTAGCTTTTTTTATTTGACGTGATGACGTCACGTCTTATAAATTGATGAGCACCGGCTGCACGCATGAAAGCGTGTCACGTTCCATCTGAACCTGCGTGTGTGCAAGCGAGAGCGCGTAACAAGCGATAGAGAGGCACAATCGGTATAGTCAAAGTTACCATGGAAACGTCTTAAGAAGTAAAACTGTCAAGATCAGACAACAGAAGTTTATTGATGGCCAGTCACAAGATGATTAATCTTTCTACTGGAAATAGAAATTACTGATCTTTGATGTATATACTACGATTATTCCACGTCATCACGTAAAACTATCGTCCGTAAACCGACTTTACAGACAACCCATTTTTTACTAGCTTTTGCACGCGGCTTCGCTCGTGATAGACCCGGTTTAAGAGGATACCCATAGCTGGCTGCTTTGCATAAAAAGGTCGTAAGTCGGTGTTGATTTTTAATTTTAAAAAATTTATAGTAATAAAATTTCAAAATCTATCCTGTGCTTAGGTATGGTTTAGTTATTTATCAGTGCCATAAAAATTTCGATTTCTTCATTCACTTTTGCGTCAGATGAAAAAAAAGATTTAATTTGGATTTTTTTGCATTTTTTGAGCACAGAACTCTATTGTTGTAGATTTTTTTAATTTTATGACCATTATTTTTTTTAAATTTAAAAACAACACCGACTTACGACCTTTTTCTATGCAAAGCAGCCAGCTATGGGTATCCTCTTAATAGGATTTTTTTTTTAAGAAAACTGACACGGTTCTCTACACCTACATCACCTACAACATCGGTGATGTCAGCCCATAACACCGGGTGAACTAGGTGCCATGTCAGTGTTTCCCTTCATTTCATGTCGGCTACACTGAAATGGACGGAAAGCACAAACATTTATATAGCTGTTTCGACCGACCGTTTCATTTAGTGCGGTGGTACCAACAGATTCAGATATTTACTTACAACCCGGGCGGGATAAACCCTACCACCTAGGGAAGGGACCTATATAGTTTTACGTGGAATCCGAACAACGGTCAGCCTCCAAAGGTCGAGCGGTCACCCATCCAAGTACTGACCGTTTACAACGCAAATATTATAATGAACGGTCGCTTTTCTTATGTTCTCATATTTGCACTATAATCACACCAAGTTTGACGCTTGAATATATTACCGTTTTCCGCCAACCGTTTACCTGATGTCGTCGTCCCACATGGCGGGTGTTCTTCCCACACTCCTTTTTCCTGTCAACGGCCGCCAGTGTAAGACACTCGCATATATTACGGTTCAAAAGATACAGACAGACAGACGGCGTAGGCTTAGTAACAGGCCTCCGTATTTACCTAGGAATTAAAGCCTCTCTTTCACTCACCGTTTTTAAAAAACGTTTAAACGCACTCTACTTAAATTAATACCTAATGGGTGTATTTTTTATACTTATTAATATGATTTTTTTTAACTACAATATTCATTTTACTTTTTTTCACACTAAGCCAGCATTCCACCACCTAGACAATTTTCTAGGTTCCTTGCATTATTGGAATTTACTTTACGATCCAATCAAACCCCCCCAACTTAAATCCTGTGCAAGCCCGTGAATGTAGGTAAATGAAATCTTTGAAGGGAAGAGCGGGTTGGTATTTATGTATCAACCGACCACTATTGTTTATTCATGCACTAGCTTTTGCCCGCGGCTTCGCTCGCGTGAAATTCGTATTTGAAAAGAATAAAGTAAGTAAACCGCTACCGGTACCTTTATTTCGGCGGGCGAAACATACAGAAAAGAATTCTAAAAAAATTTAATTTAGTTTTAGTATCATACATAGAGTCTACAGACGCAGTATCTCATAAAACAAAGTAACTTACCTCCTAATCTTACTTGGTGGTAGGGTTTAACCCGCCCGGGTTGGTACCACCGCACTGAATGAAACGTCGGTCGAAACGGCTATGTAAATAGTTTGTGTTTTTCGACCAGTTCAGTGTAGCCGGCACGATCAAAGGGGGAAGCACTGACATGGCACCTAGTTCACCCGGTGTTATGGGCTGACATCACGGAGGTTGTAGGTGATGTAGCCAACCGTGTCAGATTCCATAAAAAAAAAAATACCTCCATGACCATCCCTTACAGATTTAGATAGATAGATAGATATAAATACTTTATTGCTCCAAAAAAACATTTTACATAAACAGACAATAAGTAATGTACATGAGGGGCTTTCGTACCGTGTGGGGTCGGTACTTAAAAAGAATAGCCCCACTGCATCTCTCCCCGTCGCATGTCGTAAAAGTCGACTAAGGGATCGTCAGCCTCGGCAGTTTAATGGTGCGGTCAGTTATTGGATGGATGACCGCCCGACTGTTGGAGGCTGACCGTGGTTCGGATACCACGTTAAACTGTAGGTCCCTTCCCTTCTTACCTTACTAGGTGGTAGGGTTTATCCCGGCCGGGTTGGTACCACCGCACTGAGCGAAACGTCGGTCGAAACGGCTATGTAAATAGTTCGTGTTTTCCGTCCAGTTCAGTGTAGCCTACAGAGACCGACCACCACATTTAGCAATGTATGTTTGCCGTGTATCCGAGTGTTTTACTATTTAAATAATAAATATTTATTAGGACAAGATAACTATCAAGCAGCAAGTGCATAAGGCACGAAGACACACCTGCTGCATGACTCGGTGGAAGGACCGTGCCAAGGTGAGAGCTGACTATTCTGTCGCCCTTTAGCACGGAGTCTTGTCCTTATCCCTTAGTCACCTTTTCCGACATGCACGGGGAGAGATATATATTTTTTTTTTTTATGGAAACTGACACCGTTGGCTACACACCTACAACATCCGTGATGTCAGCCCATAACACCGGGTGAACTTGGTGCCACGTCAGTGCTTCCCATCGGTCGTGCCGGCTACACTGAACTGGACGGAAACACAAACTATTTACATAGCCGTTTCGACCGACCTTTCATTCAGTGCGGTGGTACCAACCCGGGCGGGATAAACCCTACCACCTAGTAATATAAGAAGGGAGTCATATCCCTTAGTCGCCTTTTACGACATACACGGGAAGAGATGCAGCGGGGCTATTATTTTTAAGTACCGGCCCCACACACACTATATTTTATTTATGCACTCCCAATTTTCCAATATTTTTACATGATAAAGACGCATGTAGATTAGTCGTAAGTACGTTATAATTCCGTTAGCCATGAAACTAGGTATTATGTTTTTAACTAAGTTTTAATACTAACCAGAAGTAAACGCAGTAGTATAAATTACAAAACATTATTGTGTGCGTATTAATATAATTTTTTCGTCCTCGGACGGAACAGTACCCACATCGCCCCACCTGGAGGAGGGTTATTAAGTTTTTTTTTATTGCTACCGAACTGGGTGGCTCTGTCCGAGGTCGCAACCTCAGGCGCAGCCAATTTCACCCCCGAGGAGGTGCCAGTCCGGCTTGGAGGTGTACTAATGTTGCTGGGGAAAGGCTATTAACCCGCGATTTGAAGATCTGTGGATTGTAGGAGTGGGGGAAGATATTTCCTGGGAGCCCGTTTCACACCTTTGCAGTGCTGCACAAGAACGATTTAGAGAATCGTGCAGTTCGAAGAACTCTTCTGTCGACTACAAACGGGTGTTCCGCGAGAGTATGGTGGGTTTGGCGAAGGCAAATTTGTATAGGTTTATATTTCATTTTGTAATTAAAAATAAAACAACACAATAAAATTTATTGTGTTGTTTAGTTTTATTTATTTATTTGTCTTCTGCACAATTAAATTTTTTATTGTTAAATAAAATTTTATTTTTTGTAAATTATTCTTCGGAATAATTTGTTATTCCTCATTATTCTTATAATTTTTTTTAGTCGAACATGTAATCTACATAATAACCTACTTTAAACTGGCATTGTCAATCAAGTTTCTAATTGATATGACCTGATAAGATATGTATCAACAATTTCTGACAAAGACTCTATACATCTGATTTTAATTTTACTTTTACTTTTGATATCATTTGGTCTGAATTATCAAGCTTAAATTATAGTTTTTCTAGCTTTTAAACTGTATCTTAACACTGTAAGCGGTGTCTATTGTGTAGCTAGTCACAAATGTATTGTAATCGAAGACATTTAAAAAAAACTTGCGAAGTTTCTTTCCGGCTTTTCTTTGTGGGCGTAATCGAACCGGATTGTAAAAACTAAACAGGACAAATTCAAGCATAGTGTACTACAGTACGAATGATGAATAAAGAATAAAGAAAACTACAAGTGAATGAAGCCGCGGGCTGAGATAGTCAATAAATATTTTAGTAAATACATAATATTTTCAAAGAAAATGTTAGAACTCTACCAAGGTACACCCAACTCTAACCGTCGAAACTAGAGATGCGACGCCCGTACAAATATATATCGAAGCTCCCGAAAATAAAGCGAGCTTACCTGTTCACGCCTGAAATATAGCCAGCACTGCACCGTTCCGACCCGACGACGGCGCGGCCGAACCGACCTCACACTCTACACTGCACGGTCACACTTCACTATTTCAGAGATTTTTCAGTCATGCAGGTTCTTCAGGTTACTGAAGGCGATGAGATCGCGAGTAAGCTGCGGCGGTCGGGAGCGCGCGTTGCGAGCTCATACCCGCGCGGAAGCCCAAGAGAGACTGCCCGCCATCCAGCTCAGCTGCCCGCCTGTCTCCCGTGCGCCGCCCGCCGCCGCGCCGCGCCGCCCCCGCCGAGCGAGACGCGACAGCGCGAGAGAGCGGGACGCGGCGACATCTACCGTAACTACAGGGAAAATAAGAAATTAGTTACGTATTATATATATGACATGTAATAGGATAACAGAGGCGAACGCCCGTCGACGCGAGAGCTTTTTTTTCCTCTCGCTTCGCACGCTGAAAGAAATTTGTAATAAACGCTTATGCGGCGAAGGTGTTCGCTTTGATGCTTCACTCCCCCCCCCCCCCCTGTCACCCCTCTCGCTACCTCTACCCCCCTCCCCCCACCAGCGGTCCGCGCCTGATAATTAGTATGATGTATGCGGAGTTTTTGTTTTTCTATATTTTCCCCGCTTCTGTCGCATTTGTTCTCCCTTCTCTCGGAAACTGAGTGTTTGGATGAATGGAAAAATGTTTTCTTTTTCGAGCGGAAAATATGTGACGCTTTTTTTTCGTAAATTTTCGTTTAGCATAAATCTCCGCAGCGGGACGCGAAGAGTTTACATGTTTTTATAAAAAGCTCATTTGGACACAACGAAGGATCTAACGTACATTTTTTTTATGGAAACTGACACGGTTGGCTGCATCACCTACAACATCTGTGATGTCAGCCCATAACACCGGGTGAACTAGTCGCCATGGCAGTGCTTCCCTTCATTTCATGTCGGCTACACTGAATTGGACGGAAAACATGAACTATTTACATAGCCGTTTAGACCGACGTTCCATTCAGTGTGGTGGTACAAATCCGGGTGGGATAAACCCTACCACCACATAGCAAGGAATACCCCCGCTCGCGCCCCCTCCTAGAGGCGCCCTAAGCGATAATATTTGAAACCCAATAACTGGACGCAGTGCTACTAGCGCTTCGTATGTGTGTGTGTGTGCTAGTATCGACACTACACACAAAGAGGAGCAAGTTAGGCACACGCACAAAACAAATGCACACGCACAACACACATATGTAAGTCATAGGCCACGCCTACAGGCTTCAACGCCGTTGTAGGGAAATCGCGCTCAGGGCGCCTCTAGGAGGGGGCGCGGGCGGGGGTATTCCGTGCTCTGTGCCTACCACCTAGTAAGGTAAGAAGGACCTACAGTTTTACGTGGAATCCGAACCACGGTCAGCCTCCAACGGTCGAGCGAGCGGTCACCCATCCAAGTACTGAGCGCGCCCAGGTGTGCTTAACAGTCGACCGACCGCATCACTGCGCTACTGTCGCCCTTCAGCGCGGCATCTTGTCCTTATCCCTTAGTCGCATTTTACGACATGCACGGGGAGAGATGCAGTTGAGCTATTATTTTTAAGTACCGACTCCACACGGTATATTTGTTTTTTATTATTCTATATTTGTTTTATTCACGCACGTAAATCAGTCATTAAAATAAAAAGCTTTTTGAAAACTACAAGCTTTTTGAAAACAAATCGAATACCTAAATTTATTTTATTCGTTTTATTGCTTGGTTTAAATAACCGCTTGTTTTAAAAAAATTTTTCTTTTTTTTTTTTGCATTTATATTTTTAAATAATTTTGTTCTGTCACCAGCACCAAAAGTGTATGCAAAATTCCACCTCTTTCTTTTGGGTGGAATTGGTTTAAAATTCAGTTGCAAGATTTGACCCGTACTAACAAGTGAAGTTAAATAAAAAAAAAAAAAATCATCCTTTAATATTTATAATTCACAATAAATATTTAAAATATGCATCCTTTCCTCTAATGTACAGTCTGGGGACCTTCAAACATAATGTGAAGGTGCACCTAGCCGGCCGACAAGGTATTCGCAGCCCCCGTAAATATTCGAATGCCCGTGGGCGCCGTCGGACTACACCTCTGCGTTACTCTGGCGCGCGCCTTTTGTCGTGCTCACCATAAAAAAAAAAAAAATAAATAAAAAAATAAATAAATAAATAAATAAATAAATAAATACATACATACATATCACACACGCTGAATCCCGACAATCGGGGTAAGCAGTGTAATCGGTGTTGTGCTGCAACACAACACCAAACACCGTGCACCGTGCACCACAACACCGACCACCACGTTTCGCAAAGTATTCGAACAAGATTCAATCGATCGAGCAGCAAGTAAGGCACGAAGACCCACCTGCTGCATGACTCAGTGGAAGTACCGTGCCAAGGTGAGAGGTGGCGAGCCTGTCGCCCTTTAGCACGGCATCTTCTCCTTATCCCTTAGTCGCCTTTTACGACATGCACGGGGAGAGATGCAGTGGGGCTATTCTTTTTAAGTACCGGCCCCATACGGTACATACATTATTAAGTTAAATAATAGCTTGTAATAAAATAAAAAATCTGTCAAGTGCGAGTTTTACTCGCGCACGGAGGTTTCCGTATCTATCCGCTATTATATGCGCCTATCTTTTGTCTTTCAACAATGCAATGTATAAAAGCCTGTGGCGCCATCTATTATTCAATAGTGTGACTAATCGATTTTTCGTACGTTCGTTGTACGGAAGCCCCCCTTAATTTTTAACATTTTCTTATTTATCTTATTTGTTGTTATATCCGCCATAGTGACACATATTCTGTGAAAATTTCAACGGTCTACCTATTACGGTTCAAGAGATCCAGCCTTCGGACAGACGGACGGACAGACAGACAGGCTTAGTAATAGGCTTCCGTACGGGATACGGAAACCTAAAAACAGACAAAGCAGTAAGAGGGGCAGATGAAACCAGCAGACTCAACAAAACATGTCAGGTAGCGTCCACAGCGCCGCGTCGACGCGCCGCCGTTCCTGCACAGTACGACCCCCTCCGCGCCGCCGCTCAGCAAACTCCATTAATATAATCTAGGGCTGCCACAACCCCTGAAAATCAGCCGAACAAAGCCACGTCCACTGCAATAATCCGCGAGTACGGGGGGCTTGATAAATATTGATGTTGAATTAATATCAGGTACCTCAAGTGTACCACCCCTATGCACACAGGCTGAAAGTTATACTGGACTTGGCTTTCATATATTTTTAGGTGTTTCACTACTGAAGCCAATTACTAAGCCTACGCCGTCTGTCTGTCTGTCTGTCTGTCCGTCCGTCCGTCCTAGGGACATCCCAAGTGCGAGTTGGATTCGCGCACGGAGGTTTCCGCACGACAAAAAAAAAATTAGGGTTCCGTACGACGGACACGGAACGCTAAATACGTCGAAAAAAACTCCTATGGCGACCCCCCTTATTTTTCACTTTTTCAATTTTTTATTATGAATTTGATGTTATATATATAATGTTTTTTTATTTTTTTTTATGGAAACACCGGGTGAACTTGGTGCCACGTCAGTGCTTCCCTTCGGTCGTGCCGGCTACACTGAACTGGACGGAAAACACAAACTATTTACATAGCCGTTTCGACCGACCTTTCATTCAGTGCGGTGGTAACAACCCGGGCGGGTTAAACCCTACCACCTAGTTATATAAGAAGGGAGTCTTCCCTTAGTCGCCTTTTACGACATGCACGGGGAGAGATGCAGTGGGGCTATTCTTTTAAAGTACCGGCCCCACACGGTACAATATATATATACGGTACGGTATATCCACCATAATATAATAACACATATTCTGTGAACATTTCAACCGCCTAACTATTACGGTTCAAAAGTTAAAGGGTTGGACAGACGGACGGACCGAAGGCGTTTTTAAGACGGTTTTGTTTTTGAATTAGTAATAGAGTCTCGTACTGAACGGAACCCTACAAAGACAGAATAAGGCATGTCCGCGCCTTGACAATGAGCCACTAGTCAATATTACTGTTCACGCGGTCGTAGGGGAGCACTATTCCCAGTAGATGGGCCGGTCGCACAATAAATATTTATTTATTCAATCATAGGTTAGATCCTGAACAATTCGCTTGCGCTTATACCTACATACGCTGGAAGGGGTCGACTAAGTTTTTTTTTTTTTTAATGGAAACTGACACGGTTGGCTACATCACCTACAACATCCGTGATGTCAGCCCATAACACCGGGTGAACTTGGTGCCACGTCAGTGCTTCCCTTCGGTCGTGCCGGCTACACTGAACTGGACGGAAAACACAAACTATTTACATAGCCGATTCGACCGACCTTTCATTCAGTGCGGTGGTACCAACCCGGGCGGGTTAAAGCCTACCAACTAGTGATATAAGAAGGTTAGAGCATTACAAGTGATATGACTCCCTTCTTATATTACTGTACCGAGTGGGGCCGGTACTTTAAAAGAATAGCCCCACTGCATCTCTCCCCGTGTATGTCGTAAAAGGCGACTAAGTGATATGACTCCCTTCTTATATTACTAGGTGGTAGGGTTTAACCCGCCCGGGTTGATACCACCGCACTGAATGGAAGGTCGGTCGAAACGGATATGTAAATAGTTTGTGTTTTCCGTCCAGTTCAGTGTAGCCGGCACGACCGAAGGGAAGCACTGACATGGCGCCAAGTTCACCCGGTGTTATGGGCTGACATCACGGACGTTGTAGGTGATATAGCCAACCGTGTCAGTTTCCATAAAAAAAAAAGCAGGAACCGGCTGTGCAGATCTTTCCTCTACAGAACCGGTAAACTCTGGAACGCTCTCCCTGCCTATACAGGTGTCCCCGGACAGGTGTAGTTCCTTTAAGGAGGCTATTCTACGCCTTGTAACAAAAGCACTGGTGAAAGATTTTTTTAAATATGTGCTTCCATTAAAATTTTAGGATTTCCTAACAACCTAAATGCGTACTACAATGTGCGGGCGCCTTTAGCGGCGCGGCGGTACGCGGGCGGAGCGGGCTATCCGTTTGCGTGCACTCGCATCGCGTCCGTCTGTATTCCCGCTGCCCGCTGCCCCGCGCCCCGCCCGCGCCCGATTAGAGCAATATACACTTACACTCTACAAAGCACAAGTAAGACCGGTGATGGAATATTGCAGTCATCTTTGGGAGGGTTCCCCTGAGTACCTTCTTTCAGTCTTGGATTCTATTCAGCGACGAGCCATTCGCCTCATTGGTGACTCTGTACTCACAAAGGACCTTCAACCTCTAAAGCACAGACCTATCGTTGGGTCATTGAGCCTGTTTTATCGGTACTACTAACTATGGCTGCTGCTCTGACGAACTTGCTTCCCTTATCCCCCCTCCTCCTGTTCGCCTTCGCCAAACCCGCCATACTCTCGCGGAACACCCCTTTGTAGTCGACAGAAGAGTTCTTCTAACTGCACGATTCTCTAAATCGTTCTTGTGCCGCACTGCAAAGGTGTGGAACGGGCTCCCAGGAAACATCTTTACCCACTCCTACAATACGGATCTTCACCAGCAACATTAGTGCACCTCCAAGCCGGACTTGCACCTCCTCGGCGCGGCGGTGAAATTGGCTGCGCCTGAGGCTTCGACCTCGGGCAGAGACACCTAGTGCGGAAGCAATAAAAAAAAAATAACATAATACTTATGTTATATTCCGGATTATATTATATTCCGTGAAAATTTCAACCGCTACCTATTACGGATCAAAGATACACCTTTCGGACAGACGGACAGACAGACATACGACGTAGGCTTAGTAATAGGCTTCCGCATGAATACGGATTCCTAAAAACTTAAACATTACTTAAAACTTCAACCAATCCAGACCCCAAACTACCAACTATACATACATACACAACATCACGCCTGCTTCCCAACGGGATGGGCAGAGACAACGGATCTGCACTAGAAACTATTTCAGTATGATAACGCGCTAAAACCGCTTAGTATTCTCGTTGTTTTAAATACTACATTCGTAGGCGGGAGTGGCGAGGGAGTGAGAGGGGAGACAGACACAAGTCTTAAGTCTCAACTATACCCAGTAAGCTTAGTACAATGGTGCTAGCGCACCGGTCCGCCACCTGAAAGAACTGATAGATCCTGCAACCTACTCCTTTAGCTCCTTTCAGCAAACTTCGGCTCGAAGGAGGAATGTGTGGTATGAGTGATGTGTGGTATGTATTAGTGATGTTTTTGGTGGTTTAAA
The DNA here is from genome assembly GCA_946902875.1 of Nematopogon swammerdamellus. Taxonomy (NCBI): domain Eukaryota; kingdom Metazoa; phylum Arthropoda; class Insecta; order Lepidoptera; family Adelidae; genus Nematopogon; species Nematopogon swammerdamellus. The sequence continues at coordinate 21,771,047 of OX336345.1, forward strand.
AAAAATAACCAGGGTTAATATAGAGAAGATGCGTCGCTATTCTCTATATTAACCCTAACCTAATGTTGAGGCGGCGCATGTCGTTTTTGTTACGTTTGTATTTCCGAAAATAAAGCATTCTTAGGTGGTTATAAAAAACAAAATAACCATAATCTAATTTTAACACCCTAACATTGCTTAAAAAAAAAACAAAACCAATTTTGACAAAAGGGACACGAACCCATGGTCGAGATCGAAAAAATAAAAATCCTACACTCTTATACCACTGAGCTAACAAATTACATAAACGACCAAACGAATATCGGATTCAGTTGGTTCGCTTTCGAGCCGAGTCAACCCGAGTGTTTCCAAAAGGAGCGTAGGAGGAGGCGCAGGATCAGCCAGAGCTGTCAGGTGTCAAACCCCTAGCGCACTCGTACTATCTGCGTTTCAAATCTACCCCACCGATATAAGCACATTCGAGTTGACAATTTCAGTCGTTAGGTCGAAAACGGCGTTAGGTCGACATCGGTATTAGGTCGATATCAACAGTTATTATTGGCATTAGGTCGATATCAACATTGACATCGGCAATAGGTCGATATAAAAATTAGATTGACATGAGCTTAGTTCGATATCATTATTAGGTCGACATCGTCATTAGATCGTTATCAACATTAAGTTGACATCGGCATTAGGTCGATATCAGCATTAAGTTGACATCGGCATTAGGTCGATATAAACATTTAGTTGACATTAGCATTAGCTCGACATCGTCATTACGTCGACATCTAATTCAGTCTGCATTGTTGTATTTTTTTGAAAACATGATGTAGTTTTTGAAAATAAAAATACAGGAACTTGGCATGATTGTCAACATGACTTGCGACACATGTCAGCCTATTAGACCACATCGAGATAAAGACAAACTTACTATTTCGCAATATCATTGATTAGAACTCTCTTCGGCCGGATCTAGGTGCAATTTTTTTATGTAATCCGGTATGGCTGGCTGATTCCGAGGGGTCAACGCCAATTCTCCGACCAACCAACAACACCTCCGAGACTTCCCTTCAGATTGCTGGCTATACTGGACTAGAGCAGAACACAACCGAGGCTGCGTGGTAGTATTTTTCCCTCCTTACCTTATTAGTCTCCTTACCTAAATGCTTGTCGACCTATAGTCGCCATAGTAATGGTTATACAGGAGCGGGGAAGGTGGTTGCGGGGCGACGGCGGCGGTACGTAGCGTAGCGTGCAACATGCCAAGAGATAAACAGTGATATCCTGTCGGCTGCATATCTCCGCTATTTGAATAAAAGGGATAGCGACCAGCAGGTCTATTCTTGTAAATTCTGACAGCGGAATCAGCGCTGTTGTGGCGATGAGAGCCACTTACCAAAGTGGCTCTCAGCGCCACAACAGCGCTGATTCCGCTGTCAGAATTTACAAGAATAGACCTGCAGTCCTAGCTTAAGAAACGGATTGCACTATAACTCTTTTTACCGACTTCAAAAAAAGGAAGTTATCAATTGGACACGTGTGTATGTAATATCGAATATTGCATATTTGGATATATTCATTATATTATATTTGCATATATTGGAATTTCGCAATATTCGCATAATTTATAGTCTATGTGGGCTTCTAAACAATTTCATAAAAGCGCGGTCAGTACTTGGATGGGTGACCGCTCGACCGTTGGAGGCCGACCGTGGTTCGGTTTCCACGTAAAACTATAGGTCCCTTCCATTCTTACCTTTCTTGGTGGTAGGGTTTATCCCGCTCGTAATAAGTATTACACGGTCATATTAAGCTTCAGAAACTATCTGCTGTGATATTTTATTTTATAAGCAGGCTGCACTTGAAAAGAGATTATTAATAAATATTCCAGAAGCCTCTTCCTTTCCAGTCCTTTTCCGTTTCTATAACGTCTCTAACCTGAATCTTTTCAATAAAGCCAAAGTTCTGTAAAAAGCATTGGGAAGAACAACGTGGACTTGCAGATAAAACTGTATCACCAAATAATATATTTTCTTATGGAATCTGACACGGTTAGCTACATCACCTACAACATCCGTGATGTCAGCCCATAACACCGGGTGAACTAGGTGGTAGACTCTATGTATGATACTAAAATTAAATCGACGATTTTTAGAAATATGTTCTGTATGTATGTTCATCCATAACTCTTAAACCGATGATCCGAATTCGATGAAACTTAGTACAATCAGTGCTAATTGCGGAGCTAGGATAACACATCTGCCTATTTTTACTCGACTACGGCAAAGCCAAAAAGGAAGAGTTATGATTTTATAAACATATATCATTTATGCAACCTGTGCAGCATAGTAGGTATGTATTTGCTTCTAAACTGATTGGGAACTGTGAACGATGAAGTGAGTGTGTCTCCATTCCCACTTTGGAGCGCTCGCTAGAGCGTGAAGTTCCATGCTCGTCTGTCTCGAGCTAAATGGCTCCCGGTGCCAGAGAGAGAGGAGATTATCACATTAGATTCTCCGTCAGACAGTGAAGGTAGGCGTTTGACTGGAGAGCTGGTGGAGACAGGATTTGCACGTTGATATCTCAAGACTGCTTTAGGGAGCAGTTTCTATAATTACTGTAAACTAATTACTAATTACCGTACACATGTAGATGCTACACACACACCCTCACACACACACGCATGCACCCTCGCAATTCGCAATACGTCATCTATCAGCGCAGATCGATAGCTTTTTGAAAACACGATTTGATTAACTTCGCTCGATAGAAAAAATCATGAAAATGCCTCTGAATTTAGTTATAAAAACTTATTTAAGGCAACGTGACCAAATCAAGGCCTTGGAATAAATATATTTTATTTGTTGAATATATATCTAAATAGATAGCTTTTTAATTTATTGTTTTGATCCGCAGTTTTGGAATACAAAAATAAAAACCAAATTTTTGATTGATTGTGTTGCATCCTACTCCAACCAGCGAAATCGAAGTGTACGGGCATAGCCGACTATCATTGTCTCCCTCTACGGAGACCAAGCCATGCTGCATCGTCATAGCCCCACTGCGACGTTGCTATCGCTTACTCGCTCACGCTTGCCTACCGATGACAGGAGCGAGAGAGAAAAAGAAGATTTCGTCGGTCGCCCGATGAAGGGTGAGCGATTTCATGTTTCTCTCTCGCTCCTGTCATCGGTAGGCAAGCGAGAGCGAGTAAGCGATAGCAACGTCGCAGTGGGGCTATGACGATGCAGCATGGCTTGTCTCCGTAGAGGGAGACAATGACAGTCGGCTCTGGTACGGGTGAATGCGGGTTGACAGGGCCTTAAAAGAGTGTGCGAGTAAAATAACTTTCATTGACAAAAATACTTTGTCTTTGTTCATTTTGGCGGTAAATTCGAAAAATGTATGAGAAACTTGAATTTTTTGACATGACAATCAATTGACATACGAGTATCTTATCAGCACCTTTTAAGGCCCTGTCAACCCGCATTCACCCGTACCAGAGCCGACTGTCATTGTCTCCCTCTACGGAGACAAGCCATGCTGCATCGTCATAGCCCCACTGCGACGTTGCTATCGCTTACTCGCTCTCGCTTGCCTACCGATGACAGGAGCGAGAGAGAAACATGAAATCGCTCACCCTTCATCGGGCGACCGACGAAATCTTCTTTTTCTCTCTCGCTCCTGTCATCGGTAGGCAAGCGTGAGCGAGTAAGCGATAGAGGATAAGATACTCGTATGTCAATTGATTGTCATGTCAAAAAATTCAAGTTTCTCATACATTTTTCGAATTTACCGCCAAAATGAACAAAGACAAAGTATTTTTGTCAATGAAAGTTATTTTGCTCGCACACTCGGAGACACGCACAGAGGGGAGCTCGTTACGGCCTCTACTATAATAATGTTTATCCACAGGTTTAACGGAATAACGGACAAATTATTTAAAACCACAGAGAAAGTAGATACAGAGGAGTTGATCTAAGCAAACTGGGTACTTCGCCCGCCACCGACTGAAGGCGCACGTCATCGAAGAAAGCGTGACATTTTTTTTTAACGTAAACCAACATGGATGGCTGTGCCGAGAGCTGTGCATTCGACAGAGACAAAAACACATCTCCTCGCGAAACCGCGCTCAGTTAGGTGCCATGCCAGCAGATTTGCGGACTGTTGCTAGGCTGTTTAGCCTGTTAATACGACGTTTGAAGACACCCAGGTTAAAGGATTCGGGAAAGACACTCGCCGGGAGACAGTTCCACACCCTAGCGGTGCGACAAAGAAACGATTTAGAAAACCGATGCATTCTCAAAAGCCCAATGTCAACCACAAAGGGGTGCTGAGTCTCTCTGCGCCGAGTTATGCGGAGATAGGACGGGTGGCAGGGAATAAGGGATGCCAGTTCCGCAGAGCAGCGTCCGGCATGGTGTGTTGCCACCCAGTTAGTGGACTACGAAGCCTTGCCTCTCCCCGCTACTCCCCGCACTAGCGACTGTCGGTCATGAGCACGGTCAGTGCTTGGATGGGTGACCGCTCGACCGTTGGAGGTTGACCGTGTTTCGAATTCCACGTAAAAACTGTAGGTCTAGGTTGTAGGGCTTAACCCGCCCGTGTTGATACCACCTCACTGACTGAAAAATCGGTCGAAATGGCTATGTAAATAGTTCGTGTTTTCCGTCCAGTAAATGTAGCACACACGCCGAAGAGAAGCACTGACATGGCACCTAGTTCACCAAGGTGTTATGGGCTGATATTGCAGATGTAGTAGGTGATGTAGTCAACCGACCGTGTCAGTTTCCATAAAAAAAGAACATGTTTTCTGTAAACTAGCCAGTCATTCAGTCAGTGTTTTAATGTTCACTACTGCACATACCCATCTACAGCGTTGGTAAACAGTGGACACGAAATCACTGTTTACCAACGGTGTACATCCCCCGTTGGTAAACAGTCGACATCTCACTCATCGTCCTACCTGGCGGATAGCAAAGCAAAGGTAAGAACCAAATACCAAATGATCTGGCCTGGAGCTAACAATGTGATAGCTCCTTGGGCAGACCCCCCTTTCATATGTTTTTTTATGAATTAGGAAACATTGCGATCTCTTAAGTGGTGAGTAGGATAAGTTATGGGACTCACCACGGTTCCGCGATCAGCTCCTCCTTCAGGATCCTATTCTTTCAGCTGAACGAAGCGCAATATCCCTCGACGGTAGGTACCTACGCGCCTTCGCTCAGCAGATCAATGGTCATGGACTGCACCCTCTTCAGGCACAACCGCAACACTTCTCACAAACGAAGATAACATGAACTATATTTAAATTGATAGGGATGACCTTGGTGCCTTGGTCGCGCGGTCAGGCTCTCGTCTGGGACGCCCTTGCGTCGACCCACGCTAGCTGATAGCTACGTTGTGTCGACAGCAAGAAAAGCTGGTGCCGCTGCTGAGGCTGCAGCGCTAGTGAAGCATAATCATTATATTGAAATAGCACAAAATTATTAAATGATTGCTTTCGCTTTGGAAACATTAGACCCCTGGTCAGCAGAAGCAAAGTCTCTCTACGAGGATTTAGGCAGACGTCTGATAAAAGTGTCCGGGGAGGCCCGAGCTGGGGCATACCTCTCTCAACGCATTAGCCTGGTCATACAGAGCTCTAATGCGCTGAGTGTCTTGGGAACTTTCCCTGGATCGGTCGGTTTGGATGAGATTTTTTATTTATCAACTTGATAAATAAAAAATCTATTTATCAATTTACAGATCTAATTCATGTTATGTCATTGGTCCGGGGTTGTTCTTTTTTCTTTATAATGTTTCTGTATGTTTGTAATATACATCCTTTTAAAATACATCTCCTTAATATCTATAGATAGATAGGAAGTAATTTATTCAACAAAGCTAGATTTAAATTGTTTTGCGAAAGACAGGTAGAACGCGTGCCGTGCGTATGTTTGACCAACGCTCTCTACCTATCTTCTCCGTGCTGAAAACGTACCGCGAGCATGACGCGCTCAGACGTATGCGCAGGTTCATTTAACTCTGCAAACTGGTCAAAGTAGTTTAACAAAACCCAGAGCCGGCCGGAATAACAAAATGCTCTCCTTTGTGTGAAAGTTAGAACCAATTGCAGATTGTCCGTCGTCTAGTTATCTTATGTGTATTTTTGTTCAATTTTCAACGTAGGAAGGGGTTGGTAAAGGGTGGCCATCATGTCTCTGGTTCATTCTCGAACAAAAAAAAAAACTCTGTGTGGGGCCGGTACTTAAAAAGAATAGCCACACTGCATCTCTCCCCGTGCATGTCGTAAAAGGCGACTAATGGATAAGGACAAGATGCCGTGCTAAAGGGCGACAGGCTCGCCACCTCTCACCTTGGCACGGTACTTCGACCGAGTCATGCAGCAGGTGGATCTTCGTGCCTTACTTGCTGCTTGATCGATTGACTCTTGTTCGAATATTTTTAAAATTAGATTGTTGTCCAACCAGCTCTCATCTATACAGGTTGTTCGGCACATCGACCGACAAATTTTTTTTGTAGTTATGTGGGGTCATTTGCAACGTTTTGACCCATAATACCTTATGTAAGATGTCACGTGGTATCGCGATACGATTTTTTTTCTTTATTTTTGAAAATTACCAAAATCCAAGCTTTAAACCCTTGTAACTTTTTTTTATGGTTGTATCAGCACGAAATAAAATTTACTGAATTTAACGATGTATTCTTGTTCTAATTTGATGAAGTTAAAATACCATGAAAAGGTCTTATGACCTCCCAAAGTTCCGAGAACGAGGAAAAATATGACAGAATCTAAATTACTTAATTCATAAAAAAAAACTGACAGCAATCACAGTATCACAATATTGATAGCTTCATTTTCTTTTAAAAAGTTCGCTAGTTTATGCCCTTTCCTACGGTATACCACATGTCATACAAATAATTCACTATGTGGTCAATATTAGGCACAGAGACAGAACAGAACGGCAAAATTAGGCATAATTTGCAAGAGTGCCCGCGCGACCGGTACATATTCTAAATTTGAAAATGCTCCCGAAAAAGCTCTCAATACGGGAAGCGAGTTCCCGCCCGAGTAGTCGTTCTGTTCTGTCTATGTGCCTAATTTTGACCACATAGTGAATTATTTGTATGGTAACTGGAACTTTGAAATAGGCTCAGGAGTACCTGGTTTTCTTTATGACCTATGGTCATCAAACACCCGGTATAGGCGTGTCTCTTCTGTAATGCATCTACAGTCTCTGACAAGTGCACGCGATGTCAATGTATGTGTAAACGCTTCGCCTTGCAGGGAACGTTAGTGACTGTGCATTATAGGATTATTTCAACTATATTTTCAGTGGGTAGTTTAGTAACACAAAATGAAAACAAAAACAACCGTCTATATGACAACCGTGTAGGTTAGTTTAGACGGAAGATACCAGCATACGATTTTAAAAATTGTGATTAAGTGGCACTAAATGTGCGGGCACGCGGGGGTGGGTAGACGCGAGCGGTGGGTCTAGAAACCCTACCCGTACTCGCCCGTGCCCCAGCCCGCAGAGGCCATAAACGTGCGCGCTAACAGTACCTGGTCTGACTTCTGAAAGAGCGTAATGTAAAACAGGAAATTAATTTATGAAATAATAAAATAATTTATCGCCCGGCCGGACTCCCGGAGAAGCTGTGCGATACCCGGATTGTCCGGGTGACTCCCGGACGGATGGTAACTCTAGTTGGTAATGTAGTGTGCGTGCGTGGGTGTGATTCCGTATAAGAGGATTGTGATTTATCTCCGCGCCACACTATAGAATGGTAAATTTTCCGCTTTACTAGTCCGGAGGAGCATTTGCACTAGCGGGCGTTCTTTTTAGGGCTCCGTAGTCAGCGACGACGTCGGCAGGGATAATTATAAAATCGGTCAGGTGTCTGAAGTTCCATCCGCTCGTCTGTACTGGGCTGTACTGTGTCGCAGATTACTTAATAGTTACTTCGTAACAGATAAATCACTCCATAGAAAAAGTTCCACACCTACGGCTTTAATAGCCTAATGTTTCACGTTGCCAATCGCTGCGTGCGAAAATGTACCTAAACGATCGAGTGTAAAGTGATTATTGCTTTGCAGCTGCGTGCTCCGCGCGGCTTTCGGCAGTCCACTGAATTATGCTCGCCGGCGGACCGGCGAGCGGTAGGTACTTACCGCGCGCAAGTATATAGAGTGCGTGAGGCCTGACTGTGTGGCGTACTGCTGTACTGTGACCCCCGTACTTAAAAAGAAATGGCCCCGCTGCATCTCTCCCCGTGCATGCCGTAAGAGCCGACTAAGGGATAATAACAAGCTGAGCTAAAGGGCGACCTCTCACCTCGACACGGGACCACCGAGTTATACAGCTGGTGGATCTTCCTGTCCGAATTCTTTGCGAAACGTGGCGGTTGGTGTCGTGTTTTTTTAAATAAAATAAAAATTACATAAAAATTAAAAATAAATTAATTTAAGACCTTTTATTTACGAGTTATTGAGAATTTTGGGCCGATATTTTTATTTGAAATGATTGGTAGCTTACCAGCTTTCAGAAAAATATCAATGGAGTGCCCAAAAATAAGGATATTTTTTTACAACTTTTTTTTTCGATTTCAAGTCAGAAATAAAAAAAAATCTTAAAATTCCTATATCCCGGAAACCACTCATTTCCGAACCCCAGTTGATGGGACTTAAATTGTTCCAAATAATCTATAGTATGACCCCTTTGTATAATGTATTAAATTATTATTTAATTGAAAGGTATTTATTCTGAAAAAATAAGGAAACTAATATAAATTAAATCTAAAACTTCGCCGGCAGCAACTAAATGTAAAAAAGTCACTCGGAAAGGTGCCCATGATACTGCCACTCACAATTGGCAAGGCTATTTTTTTGTGTGAGATAGGAACCGTCCCGGCTATCACCGGAAATTTCCCGTAGAAGTTCACCCAAGTTTATCACTAGAAATGTTATTTTTATTCACTTTATTAGAATGGAATTGGTACGGAACCATCTGCGTGCGGACATAATACGCACTTGACCGCTTTTTTCATTTTCCACGAGGCGACGACGGCTGCGGGGCCGGAACGGAGGGGGAGGGAGGGGAGGGGAGGGGCTGCTGGCACTTCCGACGCATTGATAAATATATTTACATTACAGGAAGTGTTTTGCAATATGGCGGAAGCGCAGATAGAAGTCGGAATCATATCGAACGGGTTATTCTCGCGTGCGCGCGGCGCGCGAGCAATTTTGATAGAAGGAATATACATGCATACCAACACACGCTGCGTCAATACTAATAATAAATCTGTAAAGGCAGTAATCTTTAAAGCGGCAGGTCGCCGAGTGGTTTGGGGATCGGCTTCTCATGCGAGAGGTCCGAGGTTCGAATCCGGTCGGCGTGTACCTACCAATGAGTTTTTTTCTGACGAAAAAAATTACGTGCATACCTACACCTACTGCTTCACCGTTCGGAACCGGTGTAAAACTGTAGGTCCCTTCCCTTGCCCCTTACTAGGTGGTAGGCTCAAGTTGTAGCCGACTGGGTTGGTACCACCGTACTGGATGTAATATGAACGCATAGCAGCCTCGGTTGTGTTGTGTTGTGTGCCACTTTGAGTTAGAACATCTGTACAGCCAGCAACCCAGGGAAGTCTCCGGTATGGCACCTACCTTCTCGGAGACGATATTGGCTGGTCGGAGTATGTGCTTTGGCCCCTCCGATTCAGCCACCCATACCGGATTACATAAAAAAGGATGTTCATGGCGTAAGTTACTTTGTTTTATGAGATACAAGCTGTGCCCGCGGCTCCGCCCGCTCTCATATTTCACTTCACTGCTAACCTCATAAGCCATTTAGCGTGATAGTAAGTAGCCTATAGTTGATGGGAAGAATCAAGCTATCCGTAGAATTTTGTTTTATTAAAATCGGTTCAGTGGTTCTCGAGTTATAAGCGGACAGACAGACACTCAGACAGACAGAAAGCAGACGTTGGATTTTATTATAGGTAAGGAATAAGGAATAAGGATAGCGTTTGTAGACTCTGTGTATGATACTAACACTAAATTGACGATTTTTAGAAATATTTTCTGTAGGTATGTTAATGCTCCTCCATAACCGATCTTCCGAATTCAATGAAACTTAGTGCAAGCACATTAAACTATATGTGACACAGGATAGGCTAAATAAAATTAAGTTCCGGTTACGCTAAGATGTGGCTCTCATACAAACCGAATTGTTCCGCGCGCCGAAATAAAGATAACGCAGGAACGCAGTTCGGCCTTCTTACTTACTTATTTAGTCACTTTCGTCCTTTTAAACATGAATTTCACGCGAGCGAAGCCGCGGGCAAAAGCTAGTCCCGAATAAAGCAGCAGACATTGGAACGGGCCTAGAAGATTTTTCTAGTTCGAAATATTACATGCCTCGTTTGTGTGCAAATATAATTAATAATGAACATAGTAGTTAAAAAAAATATATAGGTCGCAAATGCCATGATAGATGCCTCACATCTCTTGAAGGACCAGAGACTGGGACTGGGGGCACCGATTATACATACTCAGGGGTCACACACACACACACCGCACGCCGTATCCCCACAATCGGGGTAAGCAAAGTAATCGGTGTTGTGCTGCAAGTACTCTGGTAGATTACAGCACAACACCGGCCACCACGTTTAGCAAAGGGATAAGTCCAGCAGCTTGTTTGTTCTACAGATATTATCACGGACGCTGCTCTGTGGAACTAGCATCCCTTATTCCCTGCCACCCGTCCTATCTCCGCACGACTCGTCGCAGAGAGAATCAGCACCCTTTTGTTGTTGACATTGGGCTTTTGAGAACCCATCGGTTCTCTAAATCGTTTCTTTGTCGCACCGCTAGAGTGGGGAACTGTCTTCCGGCGAGTGTATTTCCTGAATCCTCTAACCTGGGTGTCTTCAAGCGTCGTATTAACGGGCTAGACAGCCTAGCAACAGTCCGCAAATCTGCTGGCATGGCACCTAACTGAGCGTGGTTTCGCGAGGAGAGGTGATTTTGGCTCTGTCGACTGCACCATTGGTCTCTCGGCACAGCCACCCATGCTGGTTTACTTAAAAAAAATGTACGTTATTAATTTTTTTTTTATTATTGGCACGGTGGCAATGCCCAAGAGTCCATCGAACAATCGGACACAGCCAATAACACCACCCTTCGTGAAACCACGTTCAGAGAGGCGCCATGCCGGCTATGAGGCGGACAAAAAGGTCGTCGTATAACGCCTTCTGAAGTCCCCACGTTAGGAACACATTCACCGGAAGACCGTTCCATATTTTCGCCGTACGACACAGGAGAACGATTTCGAAAAACGATGCGTTCTGAGAAGCTGGGCGTCTACAACATATATTTACCTAATGTGGATTGTTCGGTGTTGTTTCTATTCATTCATTCATTCAGACACAGATTACAGAAATAACGGCCGGATGTGCCACCGAGAGTTCTTGGTACCGACGTATATAAGGGGGGCCGCTTTTTCATCCGTACTCCCAAAATTAAAGCACTTTCCGCTTTCGGCTATGGCGAACGCGCTTTTTGAAAACAGCTATTTATGTACCGTGTGGGGCCGGTACTTTAAAAGAATGGCCCCACTGCATCTCTCCCCGTGTATGTTGTAAAAGGCGACTAAGGGATATGACTCCCTTCTTATATTACTAGGTGGTAGGGTTTAACCCGCCCGGGCTGGTACCACCGCACTGAATGAAACGTCGGTCGAAACAGCTATGTAAATAGTTTCGGGTTCGAACTGTCGCACGACCTGAAATTTCGTCGCCATATTGAGGACAAGGCCAAGCTGGCTTCTAAAAAGCTGGGCGTACTCAATAAGGTGCGACGGTATTTCACGCCGGACCAAAAGCTGCTTTTGTATAAATCGCAGATCAGGTCCTGCTTTGATTACTGCTCGCACCTGCGGGATGGCTCTGCCAAATACCAGCTTGCGCCTCTGGACTCGATCCAGTGTCAAGCCGTGCACCTAGTGGGTGACCCCGAAGTGTCCCGCGATCTAGAACCACTGGCAACTCCGTAGGGATATCGGCTTCCTAAGTGTGTTCTACCGCTTATTCCATGGGTAGTGCTTGGAGGAGCTGTTTGACGCGATCACGCCGTCCCCTTTCCACCTCCGCACCACGCGCAGGTATTGCATGCTTACACGCTGGACTTGCCGCGGATGCGTACCAACCGATTCTGAATATATTTCCTCTACAGAACCGGTAAACTCTGGAACGCTCTCCCTGTCCATATATTTCCTCCCAAGTACACCTTTTACTATAATTTATTGATTTACGTTTTGTTTATAGACGTCCAGAGATACCAGCCTTCCGGCTACAAAATCCAGACGTCCTCCCAAGTAAAGTCACGGATCCTTCAAGAGGGCGTGAATAGGCACCTATTCACGCCCCTAGGGTTTAACACGCCCCACGAATAGGCAATTAAGCGCGGTGCCACATCTAGCCATAATTTATCTGATCAGTGGTCTCAGACTAGACGTACGATCGGGCCGAGTATCGCAGACCGCGGCGCTCTGGACTCCTAGCATACATCACGGCCAACCCGACGCGAGACGTCCCGTTCGTAAATCGCTGAAAGTTTGGCGGCCCGTAAACTGTTCGAACATTTTGAATAAATTCGGTAGCATGTATTCTATGGTAGTTGTCGCGTCTTACCGACGCGACGCGCGGTTCGGGGGCGGCTCGGGGGCAGCTGGGGGGCGGCTGGGGCGGTTAGGGGGCCGGTGGGGCGGTTAGGGGGCCGGTGGTGGCGGCGGCGCGTACAAAGTTTCGTTGCACTCATACGTATTTGTATACTGAATTCGCTTCTGCAAACATAATTTATTTCCATTTGAATTTAAATGCGTCTTTTCCGATAAATTACACTGATATAGCACCTAGGTCTAATATTCCATATCAGTGGCAGTGGGCTGGGCACGTCAGCCGAATCGACGACCATGCCCGCTGCATCTCGCCCTTATTCCTTAGTCGCCTTTTACGACATGCACGGGGAGAGATGCAGTGGGGCTATTCTTTTTAAGTACCGACCCCACACGGTAAAAAGGCCGAAAGGACTGGAGGAACATTGGAGAGGCTATGTCCAGCATTGGACGCTTACACGCTGACTGACTGACCATATCAGTACAATGCAGTTCCTGGTGTATAGTGGGTATAGATAAAGTAAAGTGCTTCACAAGGTAGCATGAAAACACGGTAGGTACCTACGCAACAATCGTCTGCCACTTTTTCGTTCTACTTCAGACTAGTTCAGCTGACGAGGACTTAACGCGAGCGGAAGCTCCTAGCGCGCTGTAATAGAACAAGATTGGCCACTCCCTAGTCGCCTGCTCGATCGAAACCTTCTCCTACTTGCAATGGGCTCGGATGTGTTCGATATTTTACGCGATCCCGCCGTGCCCTTTCCATTTCCGCACCACGCGCACCATGAGCAGGAATTGCATCCTTACACGCTGAACTTACCGCGGATGCGTACCAATCGATTCTGCACATCTCTCCTCTACAGAACAGGTAAACTCTGGAACGCTCTCCCTGCTCATATATTTCCACCCAAGTACAGTCTCGGGTCCTTCAAGATGGGCGTGAATGGGCACCTGTCAGGCCGGCATGGCATTCGCAACCCCCGCATACGACTGAATGTCCATGGGCGCCGTTAGACACCTCATCGCCTCGGCGCTACACGTCCAGTTTACAATAAAAAATACTGTCTGTCCGTCCGAGGGCTGTATCTTTATTAACTTACAATGCTATGTCAGTGTAATTTATCGGAAAAGTCGTATTTATTTAAATTTCAATCTAATCGACACATTGTGTGAACATCTACCGCCGGAACCGTAACGGTATTTCGGTGTTGGAGTGAATTTCGATTTGGTAACGTGACGCGTGACCCTTGTGAGCGATCGACCGTGAGTCCCGCACTAATTTCAATGTAAATATTCTTGCATAAATGAATTAAATACTTGAGCATAATGAAAACAATTTACTTTTAATTAATCCTGTCGATCCCGCCTCACACTTTTGACGTGATAACGTCTTATAAATTGATGAACACGGGCAGCACGTACGAAAGCGTGTCACGTTGATAGTCACGTTGATATTCACGTTGATATTCAAAGTTACCATGGAAACGTCCTCGGCCCAAGCGGCAGTGTTGCCAAACGTACGGTAATTGCCGTATCGTACGGTAATCGAGGTTAGAAATCGACAAATGTACGATTGTACAATTCTTATAGTTGTGTTTCTTTATGACGTTATCACGTAAAACTATCGTCCGTAAACCGACTTTACAGACAACCAATTTTTTTTTTTTTATGGAAACTGACATGGTTGGCTACATTCGTAATGTCAGCCCATAACACCGGGTGAACTAGGTGCCATGTCAGTGCTTCCCTTCATTTCATGTCGGCTACACTGAACTGAACGGAAAACACGGACTATTTACATAGCCGTTTCGACCAAAGTTTCGCTCAGTTCGATACCAACCCGGCCGGGACAAACCCTACCACCTAGGTAGGTGACTTAGGCCCACTTGCACCAACACGAATTTAACTATAAACCAGTTTAACTCGTCAAGCTAGCACCCGTTGTATGTGGGAACCGCGTTTAAACCGCGTTTAAATCCATAACTCGTTACTTAACTCTAAACTCGTGTTGGTGCAAGTGGGCGTTACAGTTTAACGTGGAATTTGAACCACGGTCAGCCTCCAACGGTCTAGCGGTCACCCATCCAAGTACTGACCGCGCCACTGAACTACCGAGGCTGACACTTATTGCTGCAGCGCCATGACCAACTACCACCCTGCTGTCCATACCGAAACACTGCTCTGGGATATATAAGTGACTACCTGTGCCCGCGGCTCCGCCCGCTCTCATATTTGACTTCTCTGCTAACCTCATAAGCCATTTAGCGTGTTAGTAAGTAGCCTTTAGTTGAGAAGGAAGAATCAAGCTATCCGTAGATTTTTTTTTATTAAAATCGGTTCAGTGGTTCTAGAGTTATAAGCGGACAGACAGACAGACAGAGAGACAGCAGACGTTGGATTTTATTGAAGGTAAGGAAGGAAGGATGTGTGCGGGTAGGTGCGGCGCGGAGGGGCCGCGGGGAGGGGCAATCTGTGAGATTGTATGAGAATATTCCCCCATCAAGGGACCGGAGGGGCAAGGCAACCCGTGGAGGAATGCGTCGCGCGCCCCGAAGGAAACTCGCTGCTTAGAAAACACGACACGCTGTAGGCTACATCATCCGCGGCCAATCTCGTAATGCTCAACGTGAGGGTACTTTCTACGTGGAGTCTACGTGGAGGTGGAAGTCTACATGACGATTTTTTGTTCGATAAAAATTTTATAGACATGCCTATGATCAACGAATTAAAAAGTACCTGTGATCAACGAATTAAAAAGTAGAATGTCGTTGCCTGTGATAGGTTTTTATCGCAAAATTTCATCATCATCATCAGCCTGTATCGGTCCACTGCTGGACATAGGCCTCGCAAAATTTACCTGACTAAAATGGTTTTTAAACGTTTTTTTTTATTTCACCCCAAAAACGCCTCTAAGCACGTTTCGAAATTGTAGTAGCCATATGAGAAAGTTACGTTTTTAGGGTTCCGTATCCGTCGTACGGGAACATATTACTAAGCCTATGCCGCCGTCTGTCTGTCTGTCTGTATGTCTGTCCGTCTGTCTGAGGGCTGTATCTCTTGAACCGTATGCACGTTGAAATTTTCACAGAATATGTATTATTATGGCCGATATAACAACAAATAATAAAAATAAGAAAAAGCAAAAAAATTCACGAGATCCCCATGCAAGAAACTAAAAAGTGTATGCGCGCCATCTACCGAAAAGAGTACGAAGCATTTTAAATAATACATAGATGGCGAGAGTGGCGCTGACCATGACATGCCGATACGGAACCCTCGGTGCGCGAGTTTGACTAGCGCTTGGCCGGTTTTTTTGGGTCTGCCTGTCCGTCCGTCCGAGGGCTGCATTATTTGAACCGTGGTAGGTAGCCGGTTGAAATGTTCACAGAATATGTGTTATTATGACGGATATGCCAAGAAATAATAAAAAAAAAAACGAAAAACAAGAAAAAATCTAAAGTCCCCATACAACAAACGTGCTGTAATATTCGGTCAGTACATATTCACTAAATAATAGATGGCGACACAGGTGCTTTTGCATCGCAGACAGTCAAAAAATAGACGAATATGGTTTTTTGACAGGTATGGTATAGATAGCGCATCTAGGGAACAGATTTTTTTACTAATGTTAAAAATCAAGAATCTACAAAATTTATTTTTTAAAACAATTAATTGTCAGCCTCGATAGCTCAGTGGTGCAGACAGTCGACTGTCGCTGTTGATTGTTAAGCAACGCTGGGCCGGTCAGTTCTTGGATGTGTGACCGCTCGGCCGTTGGTGGCTGGCCGTGGTTTGGATTCCACGTTAAACTGTAGGTCCCTTCCCTTCTTACCTTACTAGGCGGTAGGGTTCAACAGTCAACACGCCCGGGTTGTTGCCACCCCACTGAATGAAACGTCGGTCGAAACGGCTATGTAAATAGTTCGTGTTTTCCGTCCAGTTCAGTGTAGCCGGCACGACCGAAGAGAAGCACTGAGATGGCACCTATCTTACCCGGTGTTATGGGCTGACATCACGGATGTTGTAGGTGATGTAGCAAATCGTGTCAGTTTTCATGAACAAAAAAATTAATTGACTGAGATTTGTGTTTTCGATAGATTCAAAATATATTTATTAGTTTAATAAAAAGGCAAACATATTTAAAGATACCGACACAATATTCCTTTAGACTGAAATATGACGAACAAGCCAACTTTCATTGTGCAATTAGTTGAGGTCGACGTGAGTTTTCAAAAATTTAGGAATATTTATTCCGCACAATCTGCCCGCCTAGCTCGGAGGTCGTCGTCTCGGAGAGGGTCCTCTGGGGAATGCGCTGTAAAAAAAATTCACTTTCACATATCCGAGGCGAAATCCACTGCCGTCGTCTAGACCCGCCCCCAACCCCTGTCCCACCACGTCGTCCGGCCCTAACACATAAATATATAGCAAACTTTGCGACTACTGCAGACATTTTCACGAACAATATTTTCAGTTTCTACCTGAATCCTTTGTGAGGATTTTTCCACAAAGAGTTGCTTCTGAGTGTGAAAGAAAAAATTTCGCGTTTTTTTTTTAGGATTTTTCAAAACTTCCAAAGTTCAAAAACTTGAGTGAAACTTGCGCAACAATTAACGTTTTCTGACGCCACGTGGGTCATTCTAGCGCTGATAATCTGTAATAAATAATCGATTCTCAGCACGATTCTTTTTCTTGTATGGGGACCCCTTATTTTTTCACTTTTTTTATTATTTGTTGGCATATCCGCTATAATAATACATATTCTGTGAAAATTTCAACCGGCTACCTATTACGGTTAAAAAAATACAGCCCTCGGACGGATGGACGGACAGACAGACAGACAGAAGAGAACCTAAATTAGTACCTGCTGTAAGATTGGCTATACATACATACATACATAGCACACGCTGTATCCCGAAAATCAGGGTAAGCAGAGTAATCGGTCTTCT
The DNA here is from genome assembly GCA_946902875.1 of Nematopogon swammerdamellus. Taxonomy (NCBI): domain Eukaryota; kingdom Metazoa; phylum Arthropoda; class Insecta; order Lepidoptera; family Adelidae; genus Nematopogon; species Nematopogon swammerdamellus. Next base: position 21,788,661 of record OX336345.1, read on the forward strand.
GCTATAAGGAATCTGGTAAATTACAGCACAACACCGACCACCACGTTTAGCACAGTATACGGACAAGACAACTATCAAGCAGCAAGTAAGGCACGAAGAACCCACCTGCGGCATGACAAGGTGGAAGACTGCGCCAAGGTGAGAAGTGGCTAGTCTGTCGCCCTTTAGCGCAGTACCTTATCCTTATCCCTTAGTCGCCTCTTACGACATGCACGGGGAGAGATGCAGTGGGGCTATTCTTTTTAAGTACCGGCCCCACACGGTATTGGCTATACTGTAATATACAGGGTGTTGTAACGGTGAGTACATTAATTTCGCCAGCGCAATCCTCACGTTTTTCCGAGATAAAAAACTACATAAAGTTTTTCTCTAAAGTGTCTAATTTTCGAGATATTAATTTTTGAAATTTATGTTTTCGCCAAGTGTAATTTGATGCGCGCGAGGGGAGGGTGCTGGCGCGGGAACGGTCGGGATAGAAAAACTCACGCCCCGCTCCGCCGCCGCCGCGGATCTCTTCTCTCTGCGCATTCATTCCAGCTCGCTCACTCACCGCGCACCTTTCATTCACACGTTCGTGCGGAACCTTAGGTCCTTTTTACACTAAATAAATCAATAATTTGTACGAAAACTAACTTTTTATTTAAAGGGAATTCAGGAAAAAGTTATTTGACTTTTTTGTTACTACTGATCCCAATAATCATTTTTTAAATGTAATGGAGTGGCCGTTACAACATCCTGTATATCTACATAATATAACGTCTGTCGTACGTATGTGTGTATGTATGTTCGCTTGTAACTCAAGAACGGCTCAACCTATTTACTAACGGTTTTTACCTTTTTTTATGTAAACCAGCATGGGTGGCTGTGCCGAGAGACCAATGGTGCAGTCGACAGAGCCAAAATCACCTCTCCTCGCGAAACCACGCTCAGTTAGGTGCCATGCCAGCAGATTTGCGACGATACGACGCTTGAACACTCGCCGGAAGACAGTTCCACACTCTAGCGGTGCGACAAAGAAACGATTTAGAGAACCGATGGGTTCCTAGGTATGTAATACGACATATCTCCGAAAGGCTATAGGCTAGGTATACAGCATCACGCCTTTATTCATATGATTTGAGCAATGGGGCCGAAAGCGAAAAACTTTAGGAGAAAATTCAATGATTTCAGATTAACATCTGATTTTTTTTTAAGGAAACTCGTACGGTTGGCTAAAAAACCTACAACATCCGTAATGACAGCCCATAACGCCGGGTGAACTAGGTGCCATGTCAGTGTTTCCCTTCATTTCATGTCGGCTATACATGACCTGGTCGGAGAACACGAACTATTTACAAAGCAGTTTCGACCGACGTTTTATTCAGTGCGGTGGTACAAAACCTGACGGACTCTAGGGAAGGGACCTGCAAGTTTACGTGGAATCCGAACCAACGGTCGGGCGGTCACCCATCCAAGTACTCAAATCAAATCAAATCAAATCATTTATTAATTCAGGCACTTGTCCCATTGCACACACAACAAATTCCGATACACTAGAAAAGTAACAATAATAAATTATAAAAAAAAAATTAAAACAAACGTATGAATTAAATTAATTTAATTGAAAAAAAAATTCATAATAAAAAAATGCATCTTCGGTCCTACATAAGTAAAATTGTCAAAAATAAAATGAAATAAAATAATAATAATGTACTTAACGCGTCTAAGTGTGCTTAACAACAGTCGACCGACCGCACCACTGACCTACTGAGGCTGACTGGGTGTTAGTTAGGTGATGTAGCCAACCGTGTCAGTTTCCATAAAAAAAAAAAACTAAAAAAAAATCCAGCCTATATTTATCCGCTGCTTAAGCACTGAACGCAGCCTTGCCTGTACGTGTGAAACGGGCTTCTATGATGCAAACAAATACATGGACAAACAGACTTGTGCGATAAGAAAACCCCAAGAACCCTTACATATAATAATTAGGTCGCCCCGTGTCAAAGTTTTGCCGTTGATAAGTACAGATAACTAACGCGTAATTTGTTGAGGGAGAAACTGCCCTGATTTATCGCGCCCGTAACTGGACGGATATTGTCTAATTGAGCTGTTTTTATTATGCCTCCGGAACCCTTCTGCGCGGATAACTTCTTCTGAGCCTTCCCCGCGTCCCCTCCGCACCTCTGCTGCCGGAGGGTTACTTGAGCAGATCAGATGACTTATGGCTAGATACGACCGAAGCGAAGCACTAACACGGCACCTAGTTCACCAAGGTGTTATGGGCTGACATCACCGATGTAGTAGGTGATGTTTAAAGTTGCAATTAATAGTTTGTTATAAGCGTGAGAGTTTCCACTAACAAAAATAATAATTTATGAAAGATGAATAAATAAAAAAATAAACCATTTAATTATTATTACCTTACCTATAATAAAATCCAACGTCTGCTTTCTGTCTGTCTGTCTGTCTGTCCGCTTATAACTCGAGAAACACTGAACCGATTTTAATAAAAAAAAAACTACGGATAGCTTGTTTTTTTTTTTATGGACAATGACACGGTTGGCTACATCACCTACAACGTCCGTGATGTCAGCCCATAACACCGGGTGCCATGTCAGTGCTTCCACCTTTGATCGTGCCGGTGCCGGCTACACTGAACTGGTCGGGAAACACAAACTATTTACATAGCCGTTTAGACCGACGTTTCATTCAGTGCGGTGGTACCAACCCGGGCGGGTTAAACCCTACCACCAAGTAAGATTAGGAGGGAAGGGACCTACAGTTTTACGAGGAATCCGAACCTCGGTCAGCCTCCAACGGTCTGCGGTCACCCATCCAAGTACTGATCGCACCCAGCGTTGCTTAACCATCAATAGCGACAGTTGACAATCTGCACCACTGAGCTATCGAGGCTGACAAAGATTCTTCCCATCAACTATAGGCTACTTACTATCACGCTAAATGGCTTATGAGGTTAGCAGTGAAGTGAAATATGAGAGCGGGCGGAGCCGCGGGCACAGCTAGTAGTATCATGTTACAAAACAATTACCCATGGTACATTATCTTAGAATGGTATAATAACATTGTTTCTGATATTAAGACTACCCTAATACACATATTTAAGCGGCGGGTGGCCGAATGGTTTGGGCATCGGCTTCTCATGCGAGAGGTCCGAGGTTCGAATCCGGTCGGCGTGTACCAATGAGTTTTTCTGACGAAAAAATTTACGTGCATACCTACAAAACTGTAGGTCCCTTCCCTTGCCCCTTACTAGGTGGTAGGCTCAAATTGTAGCCGACTGGGTTGGTCTCACCGTACTGGATGTAAGATGGCCGCATAGCAGCCTCGGTTGTGTTCTCCTCTAGTCCAGTATAGACAGCAATCCAGGGAAGTCTCCGGTATGGCAGCTACCTTCTCAGAGGTGATATTGGCTGGTCGGAGCATGCGCTTTGGCCCCTCCGACTCAGCCACCCATACCGGATTACATAAAAAATAAAAAAAAATTGACAGTCGAAGTAGCTAACAATAAAAAACCGGCCAAGTGCGAGTCGAACTCGCGCACCGAGGGTTCCATATCGCCATGTCATGGCTAGCACCACTCACGCCATCTATGGCGTGTTATGAAATGCTTCATATTAGTTAAGCGTCATGATTAGTTAAAATGATTCATAATCTATTCGGTAGAAGGCGCGCGCGCATAAATTTTTTGGTTTCTTCTATGGGAACCCCTGTGAATTTTTTACTTTTTCTTATTTTTATTATCTGTTGTTATATCGGCCAAAATAACACATACTCTGTGAACATTTCAACGGGCTACCTATTATGGTTCAAGAGATACAGCAGACAGACAGACGGACGGACGGACGGACAGACAGACAGACAGAAACCTCGGTACGCGAATCCTACTCGCACTTAGCCAGTTTTTAATAGCTTAATTTTGACATCTATACGCGCTCTTATTAGTTATATGTTTATTTCAACACAAAGTGGCCGCGAAGCACCGTGCTACAAAAAGTTGATTGGTAGGAATTTTGGCGACACCATGCACGTGGCTACGTGGGCCATCTAGCCATAGTCTCTCTGATCTGTGGTTCCTTGGCTAATAAACGAGATAAGAAACGCTAGGGCCAAGTTCGTCTTGCTTCAGCGTCGCCGTTAGCCGAAGGAGATAAAACCATCAATTATGGGGACCCGGTTTTATGGGTATTCACTTGTTCAATTACACATGGGCCGAATGAGAAATCGTTTTTTATTCTTGAAACCACTTGAAACTCTTAAAATTATACAAAAATAGGATAAATATTCCTTTTACTCTTTACATTTTATAAACATTTTGGATGGGTGACCGCTCGACCGTTGGAGGCTGACCGCGGCTCGAATTCCACGTAAAACTGTAGGTCCCTTCCCTTCTTACCTTACCCGGTGGTACGGTTTATCCCGCCCGGGTTGATACCACCACACTGAATGGAACGTCGGTCGAAACGGCTATGTAAATAGTTTGTGTTTTTCGTCCAGTTCAGTGTAGCCGGCACGATCGAAGCGAAGCACTGACATGGCACCTAGTTCACCCGGCGTTATGGGCTGACATCACGGATGTTGTAGGTGATGTAGCCAACCGTGTCAGTTACCATAAAAAAAAAGTCTGGCCGGACCGTAGACGGAAAGATGGAAGGACAGAATGATTGAAAAGGCAAATAATGTTTTGACAGGCCGACCCGTTCAACCACGCGTTCAACGTTTGATTTTGAATCGAAATTGTTTATTATTATTAATATTTACTATTTATTTACTTATGACGTTTGATTTTATGTCATTTGCAAAATGACGACTCGTTTTGTCTAAATAATAAAAATGTCTTTAAGATTTTACAAGACATTTAGGCTATATTCTATAAGGACATTTAAAAAATTTAACAAATTTAACTTAGGGACTTATAAAATGTCTTTCATTAGTAGGTAACGATACGCTAAGCGGTGTTATGATGAGTATCAGATACTGATCACGTTTCCATACCAATTTATTTTTACGATATAAAAAACCTACTCACTCCTCAAATTTAATACGTGAAGTGCGCGTATTTCACCTTAAGTATTATTTATATCGTAAAAAAAAATTGGTATGTGAACGTGATCAGTATCTGATACACATACACCCCTTAGCGTATCGTTACCTACTATTGAAAGACCTTATATACTTTAAATATATTTTTATTAGAAAAATGTATAATTTTTTCAGACAATAAAATTGTTTTCTACGGAACCATTGTCGAGAAAAACGTGTGTGCACGTGTGTGTGTTGTACTTAGCCGTGATTTTGTTTGCCATGACCATAAAGAATAAAATTATAAATAGCTTTCAAACTCTATGTTAGAGAGCGTTTCAAATAAATCTTCCCTTCGCCGTTATGTTGGCTGCACTGTCTATCTGTCAAAACAGCGTTGAGGGTTGCTATGTGTACAGATTTACCCGTAAATATCGGTATGTACCGTATTTATTATACGGTAAATACTGATTACATTTTTAGGTAATATAATCTTCACAATCTGGCAACACGAATTTAAGCACTGACAGTGGCACTAACAGTGGATCCAACATGACGGCGAAGGGAAGATTTAGTTGAAACTCTCTCTACACTCGTATAGACAAATAAATTCTAATATCCCATGGCAACCACGAATGTCGCCATGGCAACGCGTGACATGCGCCATCGCCCCGACATATGCGCGAATGCGCGCGCAGTTTGTTTGAGGCCTAAATTATTCAACTATTCTGACATTCTTGAAGTTGGCAAACATTTCAGAAATTTTTCAAAGAATACTTCGTACGAGTTCTGCATCTATACGATATATAAAACGCGAACGGAGTACTTAGCAGAGCTGTAAACATGCCTCCGAAAAAGGTAACGCTTGTTTTTCATATTTTTGTTATATCTGGGGGCACGGCGGCTGTGCCCCCGCCAAGTCGAGCAAACACGGCCGTACCATCCATATAATGTACTCTGTGGAAGCAACTCAGGGTACTTTTGGCATACCTGTTATTTTTAACATCAAACAGAATATTGACCGAAATTCGAATTGAAGAGATGTAATACGTTTGGGGCGATTATGTAACGTGACGAAAGTTATTCGCAATGATAACATTCATAAGAATTGACCGATTTCATATTTTAGGGCAAATTCTAAAATGCCACTTCTGAATTAATTAGAAATAGACCTTTGTAGATAGTACGATTTAGTAGATTTTCAGTGAAGTATGATTCCTCCAGCTAGCTCCTAAACATTTTATAAATAGTTTTTGTTCCACTCCAGAATGCATTTATAAATAAAAATTGTATTTATAAATAAAAATTGCTCACATATATGAAGTATAAAAAAATCTTCAATTTAGCACTCTAGCCCAGCTTACATATTTTTTCCTCGAAGCATAAAGGTGACAAAAAGCTATACCTACCTACATTTTACGCAGACACAAAAAGTATTAGGTAATTAGAACGAAAGCAAAAACAATTTGAAAATTTTGTAGAAAAGACAGTATAACCTGACAGGTCCGAAATGCATATAACCCTTCTGTATTGACCAAACAGTCGCCTGCGTTGCTCTGCAACACCTTTTTATCGATTTAATATTTCAGTCGTCTATGTTTTCTAAGAGTTTTGCAATAAAAACTATGATAGGGAATAAAATAATTCAATAAAATGTAGAGAAAGGCGCACCGATGCAAACAATATTTAAACAATGTTACCCTGATAGATAAATTATTATCATTAAAAAAAAAAGAAAATTAATAAAATATATTTATCATTTAAAAAAAAAGAAGAAGTATAATACAATGTATTCAATAGAAAACAAAATTCTAATGCCAATTTTTGTTTTAATTTTAATGTAAGATTATGATAAATACAATTATTTATAAACGACATACGGATAATAATGCACTGGGCTTCCTTGTTACAATGTTATGGCCCGTAAAAGTGTCAAACATGAAAAATCAAACTGCTTCTAAGTCTTTAATAACATCAAAAAGCATATTTAAAGTGTGTAAGTTTATTATACAGGTGATTTTAATGACGCGCAGCGCTTTAGGGGTGATTCTGTACCTCAAACTTAATAAACTCTGGGGGGAAAACGAACTTGAAGTTCGAATTTCGAATTTCCAACTACAGATATTTTTCGGTTTCGCTCTACGGTTTATTCGCTAAATTGTACAATTTCAGCTACAGAATCATTCCATAAAGCCCTTTAAAAATATTTTAGCAAAAATAAATAAAAACCACCTTAAAGTCATACCTGTGTAAATATCACGTCACAATACTTTCTAGAAGAACAAAGGACTTTGTCTAAAATATTTTATCCACTTGAACTGTCCAAAGTCTCCCGGATCTTGGTAAAAGTTCGAATGCGTTTTGTTTCTAAGGTTGCTTTGTTTCCTGGGTTTATTTTATTCTCTTGATAATTTTCTTCTTCAAGTCCCGCTCTCAAAATGTTTACAATACAACATCCACGTGGACTTGGGGTCCACTCGGCACCGCGAGCGATCACACAAAGGTAACTTAGCGAGTGGAATGAAGAGCAAGGAGCACGGAGGAGAGAGTAGAGAGGAGGTCTAAGCTAACTGGGTGCGTCGTCCCCGCCAACTGGGTGCTTACATCAGCGAAGTGGGCGTGACACTGCATACGTCGCGTCCATGTAGTGGTCGCGTACGTGGAGTGAGTGCGAAGACGGTGCGACCGCAATACGCGGCGGTAGCGGCGCGGCACGGCGTTACATTTTTATTCTACTGTGGCGAAGTCAAAAGGAGGGTATGGTTTTTGGTCTGTCCGTGCGTTTAAGTATATGTATTCATATTCGCTAGTTCCACTGTTGAGCTCAAACGTCTGAATCGATATCAACCAATGATCTGTCGTTGAATTCGTGGTGATACATAGCATAGGTGACGCCACAAAAAATCTATGTCGGACGTAGGCCGCCATGTTGTGTAATCTGAAAAAAAATTTCATACAATATGGATATAAAAACACGAAAACACACATCACGAGGATTCGAAAACATATACGTTTGGTCTGTCCGTATATGTGTGTATTGTTCGTATATTGTTATATACGGTCTTCTGGCGAGTGTACCCCACCACCTATAACCTGGGTATCTTCAAAAGGCGTGTCAATAAAGACGACAACCTTTTTGTCCGCCTCATAGCCGGCATGGCGCCTCTCTGAGCGTGGTTTCGCGAGGAATGGTGTTATTGGCTGTGTCTGATCTTCCGTTGAAGTATTGGGCACAGACACCCGAGCCGGCTGTCTATAAAAAAAAATTACTGTATTTGTTCATACACATACAAAATATATTTTGACGCGCCTCTGCCGCCGTCGTCGCCGCCGTGACGCACCGCGCCGCACCGCTGCAGTGCAGTTCAGCCTAGTGTGGTCGTAGTGTGGACTACGAAGCCGTGCTTACCTTCACCGCTGCCCGCGCTGGCGAGACATGTTTTACTAGAAATTACAGCCAGCACCAGCTCCTCCGCACTCCCTTCGCCGTGGCAAGGAGTAATGATTGACGAAGGTTCGTTCGCATGTCCTGCGAACGGAGGTTTACCGTTTTATTGTTAGCCGTCACGAGATCTCCGAAAGCGTCCCTTATCTACCGTCCCATCTGGATTACGTGAATATTAAATAACCCATACCGAAATATAACAATCAGGTCCTTATTGTTTACCTAAATCGAGAATTATTCAAGAACTCAAACGAACGTATTTCCTTCCAGTAACGGCCGATAGTATTCAACTAGATCAGTGATCTCCAACTGGTCTCGTCTTAAGAGCTACTTCCATATGGAAATATTTCTGTCGAGCCCAGCGGGCACCTTCAAGTAGGGAGAGCACTAATGTATGACGTTTACCTAGATATGTTAATAGGATTTTTTTATTGTAAGCTCGACATATAGCGCCGAGGCACCCATGAGGTGTCTAACGGCGCCCAGGGACATTCGGTCGTATGCGAGGGTTGCGAACGCCATGCCGGTCTGACAGGTGCCTATTCACGCCTCTCTTGAAGGACCAGAGACTGTAATTGGTGGTGAAATATGTGGGCAGGGAGAGCGTTCCAGAATTTACCGGTTCTGTAAAGGAAAGATCAGCGGCGGGTGGCCGAGTGGTTTGGGCATCGGCTTCTCATGCGAGAGGTCCCAGGTTCGAATCCAGTCGGCGTGTACCAATGAGTTTTTTCTGACGAAAAAATTTACGTGCATACCTACACCTGCTGCTTCACCGTTCGGAACCGGTGTAAAACTGTAGGTCCCTTACCTTGCGCCTTACTAGGTGGTAGGCTCAAATTGTAGCCGACTGGGTTGGTACCACCGTACTGGATGTAAGATGGCCGCATAGCAGCCTCGGCTGTGTTCTCCTCTAGTCCAGTATAGCCAGCAATCCAGGGAAGTCTCCGGTATGGCACCTACCTTCTCGGAGGTGATATTGGCTGGTCGGAGCATGCGCTTTGGCCCCTCCGACTCAGTCACCCATACCGGATTACATAAAAAAAAAAAAAATCTGCAGAATCGATTGGTACGCATCCGCGGTAAGTCCAGCGTGTAGGGATGCAATCCCTGTCCAGTGTGCGGGCGCCTAAAAATAAGGCCGCGTACTACCGGGGGCCCGCGTACTACCGGTTGGACACTGCTGAACTAGATAATGAATACAGCCAATTTACTCATCATGTTGCAGTAAAACGGTACGGTCCGTGACTGAAACATACCTAGTAGGTGAGCAGGAGGTTACTCCCAATATATATATTTTTATTATAAGCGCGACATGTGGCGACGAGCCACCCATAAGGTGTCCAACGACGCCCATAGACATTCGGTCGCTTGCGGGGATTGCGAACGCCATGCCGGTCTGACAAGGCACCTGTCAGACCGATTCACACCTATCTTAAAGGACCCGAGACTGTAATTGGTGGGGAAATATGTGGGCAGGGAGAGCGTTCCAGAGTTTACCGGTTCTGTAGAGGAAGGATCTGCAGAACCGATTAGTATTCATTCGCGGTAAGTCCAGCGTATAGGGATGCTATGCCAGCCCCGTGCGCGTTGTGCGGAGGTGGAAATTGCGCAAAAAACAATGCGCAAAAAGTGTTGCTGAAACTCATACCCAAAAATCACATTCATTCAGTCAGTTTTTCAATTTCATTTTTTGTGTCGATAGTCACAACGAACGCAAAGATATTATCTATCTAAAAGATAAGATCTTATCTAACGAATATGACACAGTTGACTACATGCACCAGTGACCAATGCTCCTTGTTGTACAAGGTGCCATGACAGTTATTCCCTTTGGTTACAATGAACTGGACGAAAAACGCGATCTAGTCGAGCCTCGTTTTGGCCGCGCCGGAATCTTTCCGAGCCTCCTCGGACTGACAGACACCCTTCTAAACTCCTACCGCGCTCAGTGTGCGTAACTTTGACAGTGGAACAGCCTACGCAGGCAGATCAACCAGTGAAAGAAATAGAATAGAATAATTTATTCATGAGAAGTAGTCAATTTATATCAGAAAAATAAATAAATAAATAAATACCTAGTATACAAAAATAATATAAGACCCGATAATGAAAAATGGAGGAAACAAGGCAAGTTGATCTTAAACAGCTTATTTGGGGGCTAGCCCTGATCTGCAAATGTATTGAGAATAGAAAAAAATATATCTTATATATAAATATATCTTATATAAATATATCCCAAGAATCCGCGTCACAAATACACGATCGAGGGAATCCTTGTACATCCAGTCAACGCACAGAAAGATCTCGGAGTAACTGTGTCACATGACCTGAAATGGGAACCACATATAGTAGAAGTTGTAAAAAGAGCAAACTCACTTCTTTACATGATCAGAAAAGCTTTCTCCTACATAAATCCAGACTTGTTCATCAAACTCTACAAAACGTATGTCCGTCCTCTCCTTGAATACTCTTACCAAGTGTGGAACCCTCACTTCATCAAGGACATTGAACTTCTGGAGAGAGTGCAGAGGCGGGCAACCAAGATGGTTCCATCCCTGAGGAACAAGTCTTACGAAAGCCGCTTGGACGCACTTGGTATTACTACACTAGAGCAAAGAAGACAAAGAGGGGACCTCATCGAAACATTCAAAATTTTCAATGGTCATTACGATGTAGCCAACCTTAACTCAATGTACACAATGAACACTAACGAGGGACTCCGTGGTCATTCTTTAAAATTAAACCGAAACACTTCCAACTCCAACCCAAGAAAGTACTTTCTAACTAACCGAGTAGTGGACTCTTGGAACAAGCTACCACAAGAAGTGATAAGTGCTATCTCAGTGAATGGTTTTAAAAATCTACTTGACAAACATTTGCTAAATATAAACAAAAATAAAAACAAACACTAATAATATAATAAAAAAAAATTCATAATAAAAAAGTAAAAAAAAAAAAAAACAATAAAAAAAATATAAATAAGATCTATTATAAAACAGTGCACTCAACACGTGAAGTACACGCATCAGCTGCAAGCTGCTAGTGTATATAAATAAATAATAATAATAATAATGCACGGTAGGTACTTCCGGTCTCTCACGGGACCGGATGTAGACCAACTTGCTTCCGTGCACTGGCTACGCTTCGGGGACCTCTTCGGTGAAACCGAGGGTTTTGTCTTTGCAATACAAGACGAGGTTGTCAAGACGAACAACTATAGGAAACACATAATGAAGGACGGCACCATTGACATCTGCCGCGCCTGCCACCAACCTGGCGAGTCCCTCAGACATGTGATTTCCGGTTGTTCGCAGCTTGCCAACACCGAGTATCTGCATAGACACAACCTAGTAGCCAGGATTATCCACCAGCAACTTGCCTTAAAGTTCAAACTTGTGGGTACCGAGGTGCCTTACTATAAGTACAATCCACCGCCAGTTCTCGAGAACGGTCATGTCACACTCTACTGGGACCGGTCCATTATCACAGACAGGACTATTCTCGCGAACAGGCCTGATATTGTGATAGTAGACCGGGAGGCAAGGCGCGCAACGCTCGTCGATATCGCCGTGCCGCACGATGGTAACCTCGTCAGTAAGGAAGCAGAGAAGATGTTAAAATATCTGGATCTGCAGCATGAGGTTACCAAAATGTGGCCCGTCGACTCGACGATCGTTGTGCCCATAGTCGTTTCGGCGCATGGGCTGATAGCGAAGAGCCTCGACGACCACCTTGAGAGGCTCTCGCTGAGTGGTTGGGTCAAGGGCCAGATACAGAAGGCAGCCCTGCTCGACACTGCACGCATCGTCCGGAGGTTCCTCTCTTTGGGACCCGACCATCGGTAGCTTGGGCTCGCCCCGCCGCCGGTGGTGGAAACTCCATTTGTTTTTGTATTAATTTTAGATTTTATGTTTGTAAATATTATGTAAAATTAATATAAAAAAAAATGTGTAAATAAATGGATGAAATAATAATCTTTAAAATAAATAGTACGACTAATTATAATATTAGTCAAAAAAGAAATTAATACAGATTGCGTTACCTCGTCAGAATAAAACCTTAAGTCTTCCATGGGCGTGGTCCCGTCAGTATTTCCTGCTTACGGTTTTCGATGGTATCCACGGTCGACCCTTTCTTGAAAGGAATGTCCTTTTAATGTTCTTGCTCCGATAAAGATGATGAACTTTCCTTTTGTCACCGGTTGGTTTGGAGAAGTCAGGGAGAACAATGCGAATGAAAAATTAAATGCAGGTAGGTATGAAAAGGAATTTTTAATTTTACTCATGAAGTTTTCGACGTACCTACGATAATCTCCTTGCCATATAAAATTTATAGGTGCCAATGAAAGATATTGAAAATCCCTAAAATGTGAAGAATAACCAAATAGCATACGCAACAAGTAAACATCCAGCGAAACCGAATATAGCACCAGGTCATGTCCGCATGTGGCAGATGTTGACAGCTCAGGGCTCGCGTAGGCCGCTGCGCCTGCCCGAGCTTTGGGCGGGGAAGGCGAGGGCCGTCGTCGCAGGTGGTTCCCTGGGAGAGATGCTGCTAAAGCAACTGCACGTGAGTTGTGGAGCTCATAGAGCGCGTGACCCAGAGCTCACGCACTGGCCGTAGGGGCACTCGACAGCAGAAACCGGCATAATTGTTTCAGTCAATTAGTTATTATCAATGAGACAGTTCAATGTGACAGTTTTGAACGCACCACTTGCGCTGTGGTACTAGCGAGAAGAGGAAAGCTTCTTTCGTATCCAAGACTGAGCTTTGTATAATGGATTTTTGTTCGAATGCATGCATCTGACAGTCAGAGTTTTTGGGCCAATTGCTGGACATATGGAAAAATGGGAGAGTGTCTCATCTTTCTCCGATCCTTCTGGCCATCGGCGGTACGGAACTATTGATTTCGTGGTATCAGTATTGATTATCCAGTGCTCCTACGGCCAATGGGTCTTTGATTCTAGCCGGTAGCAGCCACCAGCTCGTGTGATGTCCATGTACATACTGTGTGACTGTCTGCAGCCGCCGCATCAGCCAGCTTCGCCCAATGTGTCGTCTCGTTCCTGTACATAATGTGTTTGCGTCTCATGCATCAGCATGCATTACTATCGGCGTTTTATTGTTCACTGATTCAACATATGCCTCCCCAAAACCTCTCCAATCCCCCGGACCTTCAGCAATACGGAACCACTGCTTACGTACCGGATGTGTAATTGTACCCCACCTTACCGCTGGTCTTCCTACACTGTGTTTTCCTGTCCACGACCGCTAGTATAGGGCACAGTTACTCTAACGGTCGCCATCTAGTCGTCTGACGTCGCATCAGGACAGTCGGAGAAAAATAGACCCTGCGCGCCATCATCGTTCTAACCGGTTTAATTTATTTATGCACGTCCGAAGCTCTGGTAATATTTTTCATTGGTAAATTTTTCTTCGGGTCATCGTAACCTTGATCTTCGTGCATTTTGAGGTATATATCTTCACATGTATGGAGATTTGTCGTAAAACAAAAATTATTAAGTTTCACGTACGCATCACCCCTTTCAGTAATCCGTACCTCACTCCGGACACTCTGTATAGTCGCACATAAAATTATATTAAAATTCTTTAATGGCAAAAACTTTAAACAGCAATAAAATGTTTTATCGCTCTCGCGTGTTGAATGAAGGACATTAATCGGCATTACTTTGTCTGTTGTATTTACCAAATTACAATTGGCTTGGTGGGTCCGATGCGCTTCGTGTGTTGTCAACATCGGCTCATCGTGTCGCGTCCTACATTCCAGCTCGTCCTTCACATTCGAACTGATCCCACTCGGTCCGCCTAGTGCTGAGGCCAGGGTCCCGGTCAATTTACAAGTCAAAAATAATATGTAGCAATATTGAGAGATTGATAAGAGATGAGCAATATTGAGAGGTTGTTGCTATATAGTTGCTATTCGGAATGCAAGATGACGAATTCAAGAGCAAGGTTTGAGTGCAGTATTACTGCCATATTAATCAATCAATCATCATCAATACTAATAATAAAAATATGTAAGGATGGTCATTGAGTAAGTTACTTTGTTTTATGATACTAAATCTAAATTGACCATTTTTAGAAATATTTTCTGTATGTATGTATGTTCCTCCATAACTCTTAAAACGATCATCCGAGTTAGATGAAACTTAGTACAAGCACATTTTACTATAGGTGACACAGGATAGACTAAATAAAATTTCACTTTCGGTTACGCTAAGATATGGCTCTCATACAAATCGAATTGTTCCGTGTGCCAAAATAAAGGTACGGTAGCGGGCTTACTTACTTTCTTCTTTTTAAATGCGAATTTCACGCGAGCGAAGACGCGGGCAAAAGCTAGTTATTAAACATAATAATAATTAACATAAACAATAATAATAATTATTATTGCTCTATGACTCTGGCGGTGATGACTCCATAAAAAAAAACCTTTAAAAAATTGGTTGTCTGTAAAGTCGGTTTACGGACGATAGTTTTACGTGATGACGTGGAATAATCGTAGTACATAGAGCAAAGATCAGTAATTCTATTTCCAGTAGAAAGATCAATCATCTTGTGACTGGCCATCAATAAACTTCTGTTGTCTGATCTTGACAGTTTCACTTCTTAAGACGTTTCCATGGTAACTTTGACTATACCGATTGTGCCTCTCTATCGCTTGTTACGCGCTCTCGCTTGCACACACCGGCTCAGACGGAACGTGACACTTTTTCGTGTGTGCAGCCGGTGTTCATCCATTTATAAGACGCGACGTCATCACGTCAAAAAGTTTGGCTATGCCAGAAATGTCTATGTTTAGGTACATTCCACTCACATAAACTTGTTTGAAAGAAAGAAAGAAAACAAAAACGTTTATTCAGCTACAAACAATATAAATAACAACATATAAGTAATGATAAAATAAGAAAGGAAAACAATTTTTTTTAACTGGAAGGGAACAGACACATCACGATGCAAAACGTACATAACTGCTTCACCGATCGTAACCCGTGTAAAACTGTAGGTCCCTTCCCTTGCCCCTTACTAGGTGGTAAGCTCAATTTGTAGCCGACTGGGTTCATACCACCGTACTGGATGTAAGAAGGCCGCATAGCAGCCTCGGTTGTGTTCTCCTCTAGTCCAGTATAGCCAGCAATCCAAGAAAGTCTTCGGTATGGCACCTACCTTCTCGGAGGTGTTATTGGCTGGTCGTCGGAGCATGTGCTTTGGCCCCTCCGACTCAGCCGCCCATACTGAATTACTTAAAAAAAATAACATGAAGGTACGGCTGGTTTTAAGTCTGGTTTCTCAAATTAAACTGAACGCTGGTAGCAGTCCTAACAGGTGGCCGATCGCCGACCATTCATCTCCACATCAACGCGGCCAGGTTTAATTAAAATCTTATTCTATAGATAGACGCATGCTAGTTATATCACTGACTATGTCCGACGTAATAGGTACCTATATACCCTTTAGTGACGGCAGACTTTAAAGCCGACGTATTTCCCTTATAATATGTTTTTTTAATGGAAACTGACACTATTGGCTACATCACCTACAACATCCGTGATGTCAGCCCATAACACCGGGTGATCTAGGTGCCATGTCAGTGCTTCCCTTCATTTCATGTCGGCTACACTGAACTGGACGGAAAACACGAACTATTTACATAGCCGTTTCGACCGACGTTACGCTCAGTGCGGTGGTACCAACCCGGCCGGGATAAACCCTGCCACCTAGGAAGGTAAGAAGGGTAAGGGACCTACAGTTTAACGTGGAATCCGAACCACGGTCAGCCTCCAACGGTCGAGCGGTGACCCATCCAAGTACTGACCGCGCTCAGCGTTGCTTAACAACAGTCGATGGACCGCACCACTGAGCTACCGAGGCTGTTTGTAAGGCGGCGGGTGGCTAAGTGTTCTGAGCGTCGTCGTCAGCTTATCTTGCGAAAGGTCCGAGGTTCGAATCCGGTCGGCGTGTACCGATGAGTTTGACGGGAATGTGCATACCTACACCTGCTGCTCCACCGTTCGGGAATGCGGACCGGTGTAAAACTGTAGGTCCCTATTCCCTCACTGGGTGGTAGGCTCAAATTGTAGCCGACTGGATTGGTAGCACCGTACTGGATTGTGGACTCGGCTGTGTTCTCCTCCAATCCAGTATAGCCAGCAATCCAAAAAGGGAAACCTCCGGTATGGCACCTACCTTCTCGGATATATTGGCTGGTCAGCTAACATGTGCTCTGGCTTCTCTGATTCAGCCACCTATATAGGATTACTAGGATTATGATTGTTTTTTAATATTTCTATTTATTCATAACATTTTATGTGTTTAATTTTGTATTTAGACATTGCAATACAAAAACCCAACTATAGTCAGCCTGTTCTAGTTCTAATCACCGGTGCGCCACCTGAAAGACTTCCTGGCTCCTTCCTGGCTCCTTTAGCTCCTTTCGGCAGACTTCGGCTCGAAGGAAAGTGTGGTATACCGCGCGGCACGTAACTTGGCCTCTGTGCGAGAGGGACGACGTTATACGCATGCGATCGTTGGTATAACGCTGTCCCGCTCGCACAGCGGCCAAGTTACGTGCCGCGCGGTATATAAGTGATGTTTTGGTGGTTTAAAATAAAATAAGCAGGGTTAATATAAAGAATCTTTATATTAACTTATATTTTTTATATTAACTTATATTAACCTATATTAACTTTATATTAACCCTAACCTAATGTCGAGGCGGTGCATGTCGTTTTTGTTACGTTTCGTTTCGAGCCGAGTGTTCACGAAAGGAGCCAAAGAAGCCAGGAAGGAGCCAGGAAGTCTGTCAGGTGTCAAACGCCTAATTCCACTGTTCATGTTTTACTCGCATGCTCATTTGATCTCGTATACGGTTCTCGTTTTTATTTCCCGCGATCAACAATGATAAAATGCTAATAATCTTCTTGGAAATGCGAGTAAAGCAGAGAAGTTTTGCAAAGGAAACAATCCACTTGAAAGGGACATAGAGTCGAAAATGTTTTATTACTGTTGATAGAATTGTTTGAAGCGTTTACGTGGATACAAGTCGCGTCTTAAGAGTCATTTTCTACATATGTTCGTAAGACAAATTGCAAAAGGTATTCTGCAAAAGTATTAACACTTCACCTGTAGTTTCGTATGCAAAATAGATGCCGCATACAGTTTTTTTTTTCCTTTATGTAATCCGGTGAGTCCGCTGAGTCGGAGGGGCCAAAGCGCATGCTCCGACCAGCCAATATCACCTCCGAGAAGGTAGGTGCCATACCGGAGACTTCCCTGGATTGCTGGATAGTTTAAACTATTTCCACAAGCCGAAACTTTTATTTTAGGAATATACACCGAATATTCAGCAACTATTTTGGACAGATTGTAACGACAGGAACTCATTATAAAGACATAGAGGAAAACAAGGCAGTCGTGAAGGTACATCACCTTGGCCAAGGGTTCCGTGGAGCATTTTTTTTTTATGGAATCTGACACGGTTGGCTACATCACTTACTACATACGTGATGTCAGTCAGCCCATAACAACTTGGTGAATTAGGTGCCGTGGTCGTGCCGGCTACACTGAACCGGACAGAAAACACGAACTATTTACATAGCCGTTTCAACCGACCTTTCATATTGACTTTTAAAATATTGATATTGAAAGTTTGTTTTGAAATATTTAATCACACTTCTGCATTTTTATTTTTATTTAAAAATCCTTTTATTGTGTTCGATTCATTTAACCTACATTTATTCAAGAAAATTGTATTCGTCTTAAAGCTTCTCGTACACCTCTGTCCAAACAGAAAAAATATAAAAACAGCCTTAAAAATGTATGAAATAAAAAAATCGAACCCTGGAGTTGAAGGCGGTCGGTTATTTTTGCTTGCTTTACCACCGCCTTCAACTCTAGTATCATACATATCTAGGGTTCGATTTTTTTTTATTTCATACATTTTTGAAGGCGGTTTTTATATTTTTTTAAATGGTTTTTTATTTCACAGTTTTTTTAGTAATTTTTTGCTATTTTAATGTACTCGGCTCGCTTACCAATCCGATCTTGACCAAATTGAAATGGGACCACACGGGAAGCACCAGCTTTCAAATAAAAAAAGAATCATCAAAATCGGTTCACCCAGGCGAAAGTTATGAGGGGACAAACATAAAAAAAAAACAGTCGAATTGAGAACCTCCTCCTTTTTTTGAAGTCGGTTAAAAACAAAAAAATTGAAGACAGAGCTCCATAGTTTTGGCAATGTCGTCAGTATGAGCGGAGCCCTAAAATGATTTTTAAATTAATACGCAGGTTATCTGGCGAACGTCACGTTCTAGAACGTTGTTTCGTGTCTGAGAACATTAGAGCGCGCCTCGCCCCGTTCGCTAAATTACCTAATTATTCGTTACGAAACAATTTATTCAGTCTGCGTTATTCGTGCGTACGAAAATCTTATCGCGTGTCTTGTCAGCTAAAGGTAATGTCGCCTTGTGTCTTTTTTGTGTGGCCTATGCCGTCTATAATTATTATTGTCTGGTATAAATGTTTTTAAAACCCAAACTAAGTTAAATTAAACATAATATTACAATATTTTATAGTTGTCTTCTACGCTAATATTATAAAGTTGTCTATTAAAGTTGTCTTCTACACTAATCTACACTAATATTATAAAGTTGTCTATTAAAGTTGTCTTCTACACTAATCTACGCTAATATTATAAAGTTGTCTATTAAAGTTGTCTTCTACACTAATCTACGCTAATATTATAAAGTTGTCTATTAAAGTTGTCTTCTACATTAATCTACACTAATATTATATAGTTGTCTATTAAAGTTGTCTTCTACACAAATCTACACTAATATTATAAAGTTGTCTATTAAAGTTGTCTTCTACACTAATCTACGCTAATATTATAAAGTTGTCTATTAAAGTTGTCTTCTACACTAATCTACGCTAATATTATATAGTTGTCTATTAAAGTTGTCTTCTATACTAATCTACGCTAATATTATAAAGTTGTCTATTAAAGTTGTCTTCTACACTAATGTACGCTAATATTATAAAGTTGTCTATTAAAGTTGTCTTCTACACTAATCTGCGCTAATATTATAAAGTTGTCTTCTACACTAATCTACGCTAATATTATAAAGTTGTCTATTAAAGTTGTCTTCTACACTAATCTACGCTAATATTATAAAGTTGTCTATTAAAGTTGTCTTCTACACTAATCTACGCTTAAATTATAATTTTGTCTATTAAAGTTGTCTTCTACACTAATCTACGCTAATATTATAAAGTTGTCTATTAAAGTTGTCTTCTACACTAATCTACGCTAATATTATAAAGTTGTCTATTAAAGTTGTCTTCTACACTAATCTACGCTAATATTATAAAGTTGTCTTCTACACTAATCTACGCTAATATTATAAAGTTGTCTATTAAAATTGTCTTCTACACTAATCTACGCTAATATTATAAAGTTGTCTTCTACACTAATCTACGCTAATATTATAAAGTTGTCTATTAAAGTTGTCTTCTACACTAATCTACGCTTAAATTATAATTTTGTCTATTAAAGTTGTCTTCTACACTAATCTACGCTAATATTATAAAGTTGTCTATTAAAGTTGTCTTCTACACTAATCTACGCTAATATTATATAGTTGTCTATTAAAGTTGTCTTCTACACTAATCTACGCTAATATTATAAAGTTGTCTATTAAAGTTGTCTTCTACACTAATCTGCGCTAATATTATAAAGTTGTCTTCTACACTAATCTACGCTAATATTATAAAGTTGTCTATTAAAGTTGTCTTCTACACTAATCTACGCTAATATTATAAAGTTGTCTATTAAAGTTGTCTTCTACACTAATCTACGCTTAAATTATAATTTTGTCTATTAAAGTTGTCTTCTACACTAATCTACGCTAATATTATAAAGTTGTCTATTAAAGTTGTCTTCTACACTAATCTACGCTAATATTATAAAGTTGTCTATTAAAGTTGTCTTCTACATTAATCTACACTAATATTATATAGTTGTCTATTAAAGTTGTCTTCTACACTAATCTACACTAATATTATAAAGTTGTCTATTAAAGTTGTCTTCTACACTAATCTACGCTAATATTATAAAGTTGTCTATTAAAGTTGTCTTCTACGCTAATATTATAAAGTTGTATATTAAAGTTGTCTTCTACATTAATCTACACTAATATTATATAGTTGTCTATTAAAGTTGTCTTCTACACTAATACTAAAGTTTGTGAGTTTGGATGTAGGAGGTAATCTCCGAAAATACTCATCCGATTTTAAAAATTCTTTGAACAATATTTAGAATGGACCTTCAGGATGGACATAGGATACGCGAGCGAAGCCGCGGGAAAAAGCTACCTAGTTTATAAATATTAAAAGAGCCGTATACATGACCAGTTATGGCGTACTGGTGTAAAACGTGGTCGCTGTTGGCCAAAGGTCGAAAGTTGTTCAGCAAGCAATGGAGCGAGCCATGCTGGGATGGTACGTAACGACGCAATCCGCCGACGCACCAAAGTATTCGGTATTGATCAACGGACGTCTATGCTCAAGTGGCAGTGAGCTGGGCAGTGCGGGAAGACCATCCGCCAGGTGTGTGGGTGGTACGACGACGTCAAGTGCGTCGGCGGAAAGCCGTGATTCCGTATCGTTGAAGGCCGGGAGGACTTGAGGAATATCGGAGAGGCGTATGTCGAGCAGTATACTCATACGCTCTGATTGACTGACATTAATATCATCAATACTAATAATAAATCTGTAAGGGATGGTCATGGAGTAAGTAACTTTGTTTTATGAGATATTGCGTTTGTAGACTCTATATATGATACTAAAACTAAATTGACGATTTTTAGAAATATTTTCTGTATGTATGTATGTTCCTACATAACTCTTAAACCGATCAACCGAATTGGATGAAATTTTGTACAAGCAAATTTAACTATACGCGACATAGCATAGACTCATATAAATAAAATTCAGTTCCGGTTGCGCTAAGATATGGCTCTCATACAAACCGAATTGTTCCGCGAGCCGCGTGCAAAAGCTAGTTCAATTAATAATTGAAAGTGTGGGAAATATTTGTAGTATGGGACAGCCTTTAAAACCCCATACCGTCAACGTCATCTTTGGATGCCGCAGTGGCGGCGGGCGGCATGACGTAGGCAACGCTGCAGTGGTGCTAATTTGGGTGGAAGCACGACACCAACACCACCCGCCAGAGGCGTATTTATGTGTCTTCCGCCGGGGACCTGTGCATAGGACATCAAAATATTAGGGCGACAATATCTTGTATGGTTACATTTTTAACGCGAGGTAAAATATTGTATTGTCAAGGTTCGTTCGTAAATCACGATGTCCTAAAGTTATTTAAAATTATATTAAGAACTATGTATCTATCATGTTAAAACTTGTATTTTGCCTTTGTGTCAGACAAGGTTAACCGGAAGAAATTGCGTACTATAATAATTTAATTTTCTGTTTCACAATAATTCATGTTCTAATAAATTTTGCATCGAATAGAGGACTACATGTTTTTTATATGTACATACGTAAAATCACGTCTATTTTCCAATAAGGTAGGCAGAGACAACGGACCCAGGAGTGCCACTATCCTGCCTGACACACCTGTTCAGCGTCTTCCACAGTCATAATGTTATTTATACTTGAACATGTTCGTCGGTTATGCTTTATATTTTTTTTACTAAATACCACGTGTAGGTTAGGAGCAAAGATTTTGGGAGGAGAGAAGATGTGCCATGAACTCCCACTCGTATCGGAATCGCTGTCGCCATTTTACGATCGCACACAATCACAATTCACACACACGAACGCACATTCGTACCAGCGATGTTTGGCTAATCCAAAGCGTTGTATCCACCACGTGCGCTCACGTACACATCGATAGTTAATATGGGAAAATCTGCCCATATTACGGTATCGCGGGCATGCCTCCTTCGCATATCTAGTCTCCTTCTAAAATCTTTTGTTAGGAGCAAACTAATAGCCCTTAGTAGAGTTTTATTTAATACGGCCCTGCCTCCACCTACACGCTGACACCGAGCTATCTTCACCCCTGCTCTCCCCCACCTCCCCATGGTTCCGCAAGTCTTCGTGCGCGACTTTGCACATAGCTCAGCAGGTTCATTAACATATTATTCTTCTGTTTTAATATTAATTGAGTCCGCAAAGTCACGAATATACTCCCGACATTGTAACAACGGGCGATAGCGGCGGCGGCGCTGCGCTGATGGAAATAACTTTGTACCTATTGGGTTACTTTTTTAACGGTTTGAAAAAAAAAACTGTATTAATGAAATTATCTTTATTATTGACTCACACCATTGGAACGCAAAAGGCATTCTTAACAAACTAGGTAACCGTTATAATAATGAAAAATTCATTAGAATTAGCGATGTTTTAATGAGTGATGGAATCCAACTAGAGATTCGACGTCTCTGAGCAATGACTTGACTTTTAAATAGTTCGTGTTTTCCGTCCAGTTCAGTGTAACCGGCACTGCCGAAGGAAAGCACTGACATGGCACCTAGTTCACCAAGGCAGACATCACGGACGTAGTAGATGATGTAGCGAACCGTGTCAGTTTCCATAAAAAAAAACAACAAATCTTGAAAAAAAATCACGAAAAAATTCAATTTCGGGACGAGCGATATCGAAATATTTTATGAGCGCGCGATATCAAAAGAATGCTCTGTCCGACCCAGATGTTTAGAATTTACGGCCTTGTAATGTACAATTTTTGCAAAATCGTATATAAATGGCGGCAAGCTGGTTGGGCCGACCCGACAACGAGGCGAGCGGGCGCGGCCTAAATAGTCAGAGATCCCACTTAAACAGTGTGCACCCTCATCTGTTATTCATATCAAAATCAAAACAAGATATGTTTAATGCCTTTTTAAAATTTTGCAAAAGGTACAACTTAACGCTGTAGGCGTTCTGCTCCAGCCAACGTTTGGGTTATCAAATATCATGAATGAGTGTGGAGTGGCAGAGAACAAATAAGAATGATGTAGACAAATTTATACAACATAAATATAAATAAATAGATAAAAATAATATTATTACATACAAAAATATACACTATAAACATATACAAAATATATGGTCTCCCTCTATCTTTGTTGTGGACAGAGGTAAAAGCATGATACATAGATCGATATTTTTTTATAGAAATGAAGACGTTCTTCGGTTTTGAGCTAGTTAAAGTAGTAATAATAAACTTTATACCACTTAATGTGTGGCAAGGGCTCATTGCCTAAGGCCATTTCATCCAGTCAACCCGGTGGACGGACATTTTTACATGGAATCCGAACCATGGAGCAGTATTAGTAACAGGTGAAGGTATGCACGTTATTTTTTTCAAATCAGAAAAAAAACTCATTGGTACACGCCGGTTGGATTTGAACCTCGGACCTCTCGCAAGAGAAGCCGACGCCCAGATAGATAGTAGATAACAGATACATAGTTTATTTATATAAAGTTAATAATATTCCCTTCGAATCGACGATCGTTGTGCCCATATATCGGCGCATGGGCTGATTACGAAGAGCCTCAACGACCACCTTGATAGGCTCTTGCTGAGTGATTTGCCAGTCAGTCGAGTCAAAATTTGACGTTTTGTACAACGAGCACCATACGCCTCCAGCTCCCAGACGGCTCCAGGAATTCCCGTTGTTCCTGATGAAGCCCTTGACGTATGCTGAGATAATGTTAGATGTGCATAATGAAAGGTTTGTTGTAAGAAATCTCTGTAAGGGATAAGATAAGGACACGGTTGTATGGATAGTCCTTTTAATTTTTTTATTTTGTGTATTTTATAGTATCTAAAATTAATATTTACATTTTCATCACCAAAGAGGATGAACACTGGTGAAAAAAAAAACACAGGGCGACTCTATACATAAAACTGTACGTCCCTTCCCTTACCTTTACTAGGTGGTAGGCTCAAATTGTAGCCGACTGGGTTGGTACCACCGTACTGGATGTAAGACGGCCGCATAGCAGCCTCGGTTGTGTTCTCCTCTAGTTCAGTATAGCCAACAATCCAGGGAAGTCTCCGGTATGGCACTTACCTTCTCGGAGGTGATGTGGCTGGTCGGAGCATGTTCTTTGGCCTCTCCGACCCATAACGGATTACATAAAAAAAAACCGGCCAAGTGCGAGTCGAACTCGCGCACCGAGGATTCCGTATCCATGGCGCCATCTAGATGGCGTGTTATGAAATGCTTCATATTAGTTAAATGTCATGATTAGTTAAAATGCTTCATAATCTATTCGGTAGATGGCGCGCGCGCATTCACTTTTTTGTTTCTTCTATGGGAACCCCTGTGAATTTATAATTTTTTCTTATTTTTAATATTTGTTGTTATATCGGCCATAATAGCACATATTCTGTGAAAATTTCAACGGGCTACCTATTACGGTTCAAGAGATACAGCCCCGGACAGACGGACGGACGGACAGACAGACGGACGGACGGACAGACAGACAGACGGCGTAGGCTTAGTAATAGGGTCCCGTACCGGATACGGAACCCTAAAAAGAAACATTCTGTATAAAAATTGTTTTATCTGAATAACAGATGATGGTATAAATTGCTTATGCGGGATCTCGTACTAACAGGAAGTATCGCATCGTCTCCATCCCCGCCCGTTTCGCTTCCGTGTCCTCGCCACCTCGACACTGTCACTGTGAAACCGCAGCTGTGGTGCCCTCTACCGGCGCGGCATTGCCCCGCAGCGCCGCGGCGAGGGAGCTGCCTTTAATGTGCAAATATACTATTTAACAGTTTTATTCAAATCGGTTCAGTAGATCGCGAGATAATTGCATTTTTTTTTATTGCAGGCAATAGCTGCCGATATTTTTTACTTTAAAATGTTTTGTTTGTTTTTTATTTTGGTACAAAAATTCTCACATACACTTTAGTTCGTTTGATCGATAAATTAACGTATTTTTTTTTACATTTAGTGCTTGCCTGTTCATTTATACCGTAGCTCCGTAGTTCCATCGCCATTGGCTGGTTCTCCGTGTCTTATTCTGTACCAACGACTCAACAATGCTCACCTTCGATCTATCCGCTGAGGAAGGCGACGAGGTCAGTTTCACGTGCATCTATTTTCTAAGTCCAAAGCATACTTTATTGCAGCTACCTACTGTACGTAGGTACCTAATATGACGAGACGAAAGTTCACTTTCTCCATGAAAAATCGTCTTTCGGCATTTATGTTTTCTAGCCCCCTAAACTTTATCCCATTTTTACAATTTTGTTTTTTCTTTTGTTCAGGACAGTCCAATCTAAGTTCCTGCATTTTTTGGTTTAGAATTTAGATGAAATATACCTACAACACCGGAGCTAAAAAATTGTATTTCGACCGAAAAAATTGATTTTTTTAATTTTTTGATGGCATGAAGTTCATTAAGCTTTATTGAGTCATCACTTTAGATATACAAAAAATAAAAAAACAGGAACGTAGATTCGACTGTCTTTATTACAACAAAAAAAAAGAATTGTAAAAATCGTATAAGGTTAGGGGGGTGAAAAACATAAATGCCGAAAGACTATTTTGTATGGAGAAAGTTAACTTCCGTCTCGTCTTAAGTGTATGTAAAGACAGCCTGATCAGTGAGAAAATTGTAATCATGATGAAATATTGTGGATTTTTTTTTCTTGCTTTCATATCGTTCTGGTTGCCCCATTCTTCGTCCTCACCTGCAACCAACATAAAAAACCAAGTTAAACACAACTAGGGTTAAGTTAGAACAACGAGTTCGGTCGAGACTAACGAAAGACATTTATGGAGCGAATGTCAGTGGAAGAGTCGGGAAGGGTCGCACTAGACGCACGCACCTGGACCAGATCGGGCGTGTGCTCAAAAAGGGTCAAGTGCGTAGGTACCCGTAACCGACGAGCACGCATGAAGAACATTATGAGAGTGGAGGTGAGTGAAGAGGCGGCAGAGGTGTATCAGTATCGTGGCACCTGGAGATCCGTTGTCTCTGCCTACCCCACTCGGAAATAGGCGTGACGCTATGTATGTAACATACTCGTAATTATGCAGCCTTCTAAAAATCCATACGAGGTTGCGCCAGAACGAATGATAACATCCTCAGTTGAAGGAGATCCCAGTTTATTATTATTATAAAAATCTGTTAAGTGCGAGTTTTACTCGCGCACGAAGGTTTCCGTATCTATCCGCTATCAATAATATCCGCCTATCCGCTCAGGTGGCATGGTCTTCGAATTTTAATTTCGAAGATATTTAGGACGATCGGAGAGAAGCCTCAATGAGGTCGATAGCAATTTACAGTGGGAAAATGACAGCACCTCAATGAGGTCGTTGGCATTTTAGCGGCTATAACAATGCAATGTATAAAAGCTTGTGGCGCCATCTGTTATTAAATCGTGTGACTAATCGATTTTAATGAAACGTTTCTTGTATGGGCGCCACCCTTAATTTTTAACTTTTCAATTTTTTCTTATTTGTTGTTTCATCCGCCATAGTAGTACATATTCTGTAAAAGTTTCAACCGGCTACCTATTACGGTTCAAGAAATACAGCCCTCGGACAGACGGACGGACGGACGGATGGACGGACAGACGGACGGACGGACGGACGGATGGACGGACGGACGGACAGACAGACGACGGAGGCTTAGTAATAGGCTTCCGTACGGGACATTTGTTTTGTAAATAAAAATAATAAACTTTTTATTTATAATAAGCGCGACAAGTGGCCCCAAGCCACCCATAAGGTGTCTTAACGACGCCCATGGACATTCGGTCGTACGCGGGGGTTATCGATTCCTTCTTCCCCAACCGTTTTAGAAGAACGCAACATTTTTAAACTTCTTGAAATAATCAAATTTGATCATTCTCGTTCATCACAGTATTAAATTAGAACGAATATGCGGGTTCGTGCTTACGAGATTATGCAAGTTAATACCGAAGTTTACGATAGTTATTTATGGCTTTCAAAATACAATGATTAGGTATTCGACAAATTATTTAATCGACTGATGGCGGCGGAGCAGGGCACGACGAACCCTTCAGCGTATTACCATACTGAGCTGAACTGCTTCACTGGTACCTAAACTGGAATGGATATACAGGGCTGTTTCAGGATAGGCTTGAGAAACTTCAGGAATAGAAAGTACTCATTATTAGAAGAAAAAAAATCCTTATCAGTGAAATCGAAATTGCGATTTTTCTTTTCATGAAAAAAATTAAAATTGTAATAAAAACTCGATGGACAGTGAGTACGGAGATATTTGGATACAGTCCTGTCTAGGTCTAGGGAGTGCATTGACCTAGTCCAGTTCCCTTTTTCTTTTGATGTCAGTACTACGTTGCCTATCAAAAAACCATATCCGTCTACCTTTTGTCTTTCTACAATGCAAAATATAAAAACCTGTGGCGCCATCTATTATTCAGTAGTGTGACTAATCTATTCTTAGCACCTTTCTTGTATGGGTACCCCTTATTTTTTTACTTTTAGCTTGTTTTATCGCACATCCGGCATTATAACACATATTCTGTGAAAATTTCAACCGGCTACCTATTACGGTTCAAAAGATACAGCACTCGGACGGACGGACAGACAGACAGACGACGTAGGCTTAGTAATAAGCTTCCGTGTGGATACGGAACCCTAAAAATGCATACGAACATTAGTTCCGTGGACGTTCACCACCTGCCGTCAGCCCCAAAGTGTCGACAAGCAAATCAAAATAAAAATCGTTGTCTAAAGTCATTCCAGCACGCTAGCTTAATATAGTTCAGTGCGATACTGGAATGGACAGAGATACGAGTTAAGGGCGGCGTAGGGGGGGGGGGGGGGGGGGGCACCACGACAACTCAGTTCAGTTTATGTCCAAACCTGTGCGTGTACAATACTCTCTTTGTATTCATTTCACGAAACGAATTTTCGAACTCACTGAAAACCTAAAGAATATAATAATCAATAAAAATCATAACGATAACCAAGTTCACCCGGTGTTATGGGCTGACATCACGGATGTTGTAGGTGATGTAGCCAACCGTGTCAGTTTCCATAAAAATAAAAATAAATAAAATCATATTTATAACACTAGTTATAGAGGGTATAATATGATCTTGATCAGTCAGTATTATCATTTAAAAATAAAACATATTCATATCGTTTATAAATGGACAGTATTTTTGTGTGCTGTTGGATACTGGATAGTGAAATATCGGATACCTGGATACCGTTTACACCCTGTCAAACTGTGTGAGAAATGTCATTTTAACCGACAGATAAATGTTAACTGAGACGTAGCTTGTATTTCGCCACCTCCAATCGAACCTAGGTAAATATGTCTCCAAAAAGGAGCCTAGAAAAAAATATTTTTAGTACGATAATAATTGGAATTTAAATGTCAAACTACGGATTCTTCTTTATAAACGGTGTATCAATAACATATTTTTTTGAAGAAGAAGTAATCATGTCTACTTATTTAGATATTTAAATCGAAATATAGCGATTTCCAAAATTCCCACGTATGTTATAGCCTTAAGTGATATTTCTCACACAGTTAACAGGAATCAACGTGGAACTTTCGGCTAAAATATATTTGCCGGTTAAATCCTGTCAAGTGTATGAGAATAGCCGACAGATAAATTTTGACGTAGACTTGATAGGAGGAAATTCAAAATTTTTTTTTTTTTTTATTTCCTAGCGGTTTTGTTTTTAGTGTTACGAATTTATGGATATTAAAAGTGCCCAATAATGTTGAAGACAATACTCAAACGGGTCCTTCACGATAAGGAAGAAGAGCCGGATGTACAGATGAAAGCGGTCATCAACTTTCAAGTAAATTATTTAGTATATGGTCAGCTAAAGCATCCATAACAGTGTAATAAGTAAATTATTTTTAGTTAACATTAGTTTAATTTGTCCTATACATAGGCTGTTCCGAAAATTGTTAGTGAAATGAAAAATAGTTAGAATATGAAAAAAATTTATTTACAGCTTTTCAAAATATTTCCTTCCAATCCCTATGCACTTATGCATTCGGGTGAACCAGGTTTCAAAACATTTAAAAAACGTATCTTGCTGGAGGTCGAAAAATAATTCCGAAATTCTTCGACGGCCTCGTCTGCAGTGTTGAATTTTCGGCCGCGAAGCATTTTTTTTACCGTGGGAAATAAAAAAAAATCGCATGGACCTAAATCTGGGCTGTACGGAGGATGGGATAACCTTTGTACCCCCGAAGTTGTCAAATAGTCCATGTTTCTACCGGTGTGTGAGCGGGCGCGTTATCTTGGTGAAAAAGAATGCCACGGACGCCGCTCCTTGGGCGCTCGCTATTCAACTCCCCGAAAGCTTGAGGCAGACAAACTTCGCAATACCAATCTTCAGTTCAGCCTGAATCTCCCGATGTGTAATGTGTCTAATCTCCCGCAATAGCCACTCTACCCTGATGACGTTTTCATGAGTGACTGCAGTTGATGGTCGGCCGGGTCTGGGCTCATCGTTTAGGTTCTCTCGACCAGGTTTAAATTCACGAAACCAATAAGTAACTGTTGCTAACCCAGGAGCAGACTCCCCAAAAGCAGCTTGCAAATTTTCGTGAAATTCCTTGAAGGTTAACCCTCGTTTATAAGCATAGAAAATCATAACACGAAAAGCTTCCCGCGAGACGTGCATTGTTGCAAATAAAATATGAGTGACGGCTAACCGTTAAAAATATTTAAAAAAAGAACTACACATAGGGGGCCAATAATTTTCATCAAGGAGATTTGTATTTAAATTAGCCGTCAAATCAAAATAGTTTCAGGAAAAAAAAAATTGTATTTATTCTTTGGCTAACAATTTTCAGAACAGCCCACGTATAATTTATTCTCGCCTAATGTTTTTATTTCTAATGAAAGTTTATAATAAAATCTAAAAGCTGACCAATAAAGCTTTTGAAGTTTTAAATAATCTATGTCTTATTGTACGATAATCTTACATCGTGTAACATCAATAGTTACTAATAATAAATCTGTAAGGGATGGTCATGGAGTAAGTTGCTTTGTTTTATGAGATACTGCGGCCGTAGACTCTATGTATGATACTAAAACTAAATTTACGATTTTTATAAATCTTTTCTGTATGTATGTATGTTCCTCGATCATCCGAATTCGATGAAACTTAGTACATTTGATTATACGTGACACAGGACAGGTTAAATAAAATTCAGTTCCGGTTACGCTTATAATATGTGGCTCTCATACAAACCGAATTGTTCCGCCCGCCGAAATAAAGTTACGGTAGCGGGCTTACTTACTTTCTTCTTTTTAAATACGAATTTCACGCAAGCGAAGCCGTGGGCAAAAAGCTAGTAATAAATAAAACAAAATTATAAATTCATAATTTTTTTTTTTTTAGTTTTTCCTACCATGATGTTCTACCCCCCAAACCAATAAGTACTAAATGTATAGTGTGATAGTCCATAGTGATTGTCTATGCGCATAATATGTATGTATGCATGCAAATAAGCACGCTGTCTGCAGAACTGTGATTGTAAACACGCTTTATGTGACCATCGCGTTAGAGAGCGTTCCAACTAAAAGTTTCCTTCGCCGTTATGTTGGCTCCACTGTCTATCTGTCAAAACAGCGTTGAGGGTTGCTATGTGTACAGATTTACCCGTAATCATCAGTATTTACTGTATTTTTTGTACGGTAAATACCGATTACATTATTATTAGGTAATATAATCTTCATAATCTGGCAACACGAATTTAATTTTTTTATATTAATTCGTCTCCTCCCGAAACAGGCAAAACTCATTACAGTATACAGCCATTTCTGTTGTAGCTTTTAACGTCTGTTGTATAAATTCTCGCACCGCGAGAACCACAAAAATATATATTTTTAATTACAACGACGACGCGACAAACTTCCGCCGTCCGCCATCTTTTTCCACTTTACACACGAATTTAAGCACTGACAGTGACACTGACAGTGGAGCCAACATAACGGCGAAGGGTACTTTTAGTTGGAACGCTCTCTACCTGGTACAGATGTTACATTATATCTCACGAAGTCCGTTTGGCTCTGGTTGTAGTAGTGACGTGTACTGATAAGCGCGCTTGAGTGTGTGTTGTGTGCGTGGACCGCGTCACGATCGTGACTGAGAGCTCTCGAGGTCACGCACACTCAAACAATGTGCATGTGCACGCCTCACACATTCATAGCCAAACGGACTTCGTGAGATAGAATATCTGTACACATATTAGGTTAGCAATTAGTGAGTAATTTATTTATATTACCTATTTAGGTCTATTTGGATCCAATTTTTGGTACGAAGTTCCTTATCGCACCTTACACACCAGAGACTAGGCGATTGAGAGCTAGGCTTCGACAAGAGTGTACATTTAAAAAAGTGTTTATAACCCCGTTTTTGTAACTGTGCACTTCGAGCTGTCAAAGTCGTTAGGTTGGCAGGACTGAATTCACCCCCCGCTTACTTCCTCACACCTCTCCGCCATCAGTACACGCTCTTGCTGCTTAATTCATATATTTCGACTTATGTCGTTTTGAGTGAAAATTATAATTATATATTATAAATTAATTAATTGGTTAATAATAATTGGTTATATATATAGTTAGTTTATTTCCTAAGTTAGTTTATATAATTTTTAGATTAGTTAATTATTTAATAACTATGTTAATTTGAATTGAATAAACTATATACTTCACTTAAGTGAAAAACGTATAATTAGTAGGTACTTGATTAAAAATATAGTTTAACAACCATCCCGATTAAATTGGTTATTTAATAATTATAATGTTTGTTAGGTAGGTTTTAATTCTTTAGATAGTTACGTATTACTTTTTATATTTTCATGAATAACGATGACTTTGTTACAAAAAAATATATATAGAACAATCTATAGTAACTTCAACCATTAATTGGTATTATTATAATTTTCACTGAAGACGACATAAGTCGAAATATATGAATTAAATCGTGTACATTTTATGAATAATATCAATATAAAAAATTTATTTCAAACAAATATTTTGTAAATAAAAATAATTTATTACTTATTAAAAATTTATCAAAAATACAATCTTCAGTTCAATGATCGTCTCGGTGAAGCTTGACATAAAGTTACTAACGCCTTAGTAACAGTAACTATAATGTATAAAGCGGCCGATATCGGCCGCTCCATTGGCAAAAGGTTAATAAAAGTAGCCGTTGTTACTGTTAACTCCGAGACGTCGTGTTACAGAAAGGGGGGCCTTCGAAGATGAATCTGGCGGAGGATGACGCTCCAGATTGGATGAAACCGAAAACTCTGATCAAGCCAGATGATCAATGCGAAGTTGCCGAAGCCGTGAGTTCGTTGTAATATTTTGTTTATGTTTTTATGGAAACTGACAATGTTGACTACATCACCTACTACATCCGTGATGCCTCTTGTAAATTAAGCAAGTACTTTTGTATATTACAGCACAACATAAAATTATTCAATAATAATAATTACTCTACCACACATTTTTTTTTTATGTAATCCGGTATGGGTTGTTGAGTCAGAGGAGCCAAAGCACATGCTCTGACTAGCCAATATCACCTTTGAGAAGGTAGGTGCCATACCGGAGACTTCCCTGGATTGCTATACTGGCTGGCTATACTGGACTAGAGGGGAACACAACCGAGGCTTCTATGCGGCCATCTTACATCCAGTACGGTGGTACCAACCCAGTCGGCTACAATTTGAGCCTACCACCTAGTAAGTGGCAAGGGAAGGGACCTACAGTTTTACGCCGGTTCCGAACGGTGAAGCAGCAGATGTAGGTATGCACGTAAATTTTTTCGTCAGAAAAAACTCATTGGTACACGCCGACCGGATTCGAACCTCGGACCTCCCGCATGAGAAGCCGATGCCGAAACCACTCGGCCACCCGCCGCTTAACATATATAAAAAATCTAATCTAAGCTAAAAAAAATCTGTCAAGTGCGAGTTTTACTCGCGCACGGAGGTTTCCGTATCTATCCGCTATCAATCATATCCGCCTATCTTTTGTCTTTCAACAATGCAATGTATAAAAGCCTGTGGCGCCATCTATTGTTCAGTAGCGTGACTAATAGATTTTTCGCAAGTTTGTTGTATGGGAGCCCCCCTTAATTTTTAACATTTTCTTTTTTTATTATTATCTGTTGTTATATCCGCCATAGTAACACATATTCTGTGAAAATTTCAACGGGCCACCTATTACGGTTCAAGAGATACAGCCCTCGGACAGACATACGGACGGACGACGGACAGACAGACAGCGGAGGCTTAGTAATAGGCTTCCGTACGGGATCATCATCATCATCATCAGCCTGTATCGGTCCACTGCTGGACATAGGCCTCTCCCAAGGCACGCCACCACACGCGGTCTTCCGCTCTTCTCATCCATCCAATCCCGGCTACCTTTTTTAGGTAATCTGTCCACCTAGCCGGGACGGGATACGGAAACCTAAAAAAAGGCTAATCTAATCACTGGCTACGGAACCTTAACAAGAATAATAAATTGGTACCATCAGTGGAGTACCACTGGACCAATGGAGTACCACAGGGATCCATATTAGCACCGCTATTATTTATTATATTTATAAACGACTTTCCGAAGTACACTACATTAGTTATGTTGTCATACCTTGTGGTGCTCTATGCAGACGATGCAAATGTTATTGTTACTGACGAAAGTAGAACTAAACTAATAGAAAAAATTAACACAGTTATAAAAGAAATCGGAGCATGGTTTTCGGCAAATGGTCTAATTCTGAATAGTGGGAAAACACATTGTGTTAATTTTTCAATAACAAGTAAAAACATAAAAGACAATGAAATGTTCATAAAATATAACAATGAAATAATCGAATTTGCTGCATCCACGGTATTTTTGGGCTTCACTGTAGACCAACACCTACGATGGGTTGAGCATATAGACAAAGTATGTGACAAGCTTAGCAAAGCATGTTACTGTCTGAGGACGCTGTCAAAGTGCTGCGACTTGGACACCCTCAAGAGTGCTTACTCTGGGTACTTCTACTCGATAATGTCATACGGATTAGAGTTCTGGGGTCACTCGGGGGAGGCTGTGAGGGTGTTCAGGTTGCAGAAAAAAGCGGCTCGGATCATGACGAACGCTGCATGGGATGCTCACTGTGAGCCCATATTTTTTTTTATTTTTTTTATTTAGTTTATTTTTAGGGCTTTTAACAATAATTTGTTAATATCAGCCCCATAGAAAAGGCTAAAACTCCTAACCATGTACGACGTTTATGTTCTGAAGACTGCGATGTACGTAAGAGACAGACCAAATGAATACCAGTGCCTGAACCACAGATACTCCACTAGGCACAGGTCAAACATTCAGCAAATAAAACATAAGACACAAAAACACAAAACTGGTGTACACTTCAATAGTATAAACATTTATAACAAACTTCCAGAAGACCTGTGCAACCTGGAAAACAATAAACATTTCAAAACGGGACTAACGAAGTGGCTACATGAAAAGACCTTTTACAATTTAAATTTCTTTAAAATTTTAATATAATAAATACATTATTGTATGTATATACTCGTACTATGGACATTATTTTAATTTAGAAATAAGAAATTGACGATTGTTTAATATTGAATGTACTGTAATTACTTATGTGT
The DNA here is from genome assembly GCA_946902875.1 of Nematopogon swammerdamellus. Lineage (NCBI taxonomy): Eukaryota > Metazoa > Arthropoda > Insecta > Lepidoptera > Adelidae > Nematopogon > Nematopogon swammerdamellus. The sequence goes on from OX336345.1 coordinate 21,823,849, forward strand.
ACTAAATATGAAGACAAAATAAATATTTTGACTTTGACTTTTGACTTTTGACATCAAATTGGTACCGGCTTCGTACGCTCCGTCCACTTGGCTCCCTTGGTAGGATCCATCAATGGATCGAAGTGGACTTTCTAGTGCACTTGAATCCCTTGTGGAAGGATTCTGCGATAATGGATTATAAAACACTAGCTAGTCCACTTGGATCCCTTATGTAAGTTAGGGGTATGTATGGTATAAAACACTTAAATATAAAAATAATATTTAGCCACAATTTTTTTTAAATAATTTAATAAATATAATATACTTTAATAAATATAATATGAGATTCCATAAAAAAAATACTAATTTTGTAACTGGGCTCATTGCTTTGAAAATCGATATGTGAGTGTTCATGTGGTCTATGAATAAGAATCCATGATAAAAATAAAAAGAAAGTGGCCGCCATTTTGAACTTTTTAGTTACTGACAGGACCGATTGCTTTCTAAATCGATATCTAAGAGTCCGCGTGGTCTCCGGTCAAGAATCTGTGGTCAAAATAAAAAAAACAATTCCGCCATTTTGAACTTTTTAGTTACTGACAGGACCGATTGCTTTCTAAATCGATATCTAAGAGTCCGCGTGGTCTCCGGTCAAGAATCTGTGGTCAAAATAAAAAAAACAATTCCGCCATTTTGAACTTTTTAGTTACTGACAGGACCGATTGCTTTCTAAATCGATATCTAAGAGTCCGCGTGGTCTCCGGTCAAGAATCTGTGGTCAAAATAAAAAAAACAATTCCGCCATTTTGAACTTTTTAGTTACTGACAGGACCGATTGCTTTCTAAATCGATATCTAAGAGTCCGCGTGGTCTCCGGTCAAGAATCTGTGGTCAAAATAAAAAAAAACAATTCCGCCATTTTGAACTTTTTAGTTACTGACAGGACCGATTGCTTTCTAAATCGATATCTAAGAGTCCGCGTGGTCTCCGGTCAAGAATCTGTGGTCAAAATAAAAAAAACAATTCCGCCATTTTGAACTTTTTAGTTACTGACAGGACCGATTGCTTTCTAAATCGATATCTAAGAGTCCGCGTGGTCTCCGGTCAAGAATCTGTGGTCAAAATAAAAAAAACAATTCCGCCATTTTGAACTTTTTAGTTACTGACAGGACCGATTGCTTTCTAAATCGATATCTAAGAGTCCGCGTGGTCTCCGGTCAAGAATCTGTGGTCAAAATAAAAAAAACAATTCCGCCATTTTGAACTTTTTAGTTACTGACAGGACCGATTGCTTTCTAAATCGATATCTAAGAGTCCGCGTGGTCTCCGGTCAAGAATCTGTGGTCAAAATAAAAAAAACAATTCCGCCATTTTGAACTTTTTAGTTACTGACAGGACCGATTGCTTTCTAAATCGATATCTAAGAGTCCGCGTGGTCTCCGGTCAAGAATCTGTGGTCAAAATAAAAAAAACAATTCCGCCATTTTGAACTTATTAGTTACTGACAGGACCGATTGCTTTCTAAATCGATATCTAAGAGTCCGCGTGGTCTCCGGTCAAGAATCTGTGGTCAAAATAAAAAAAACAATTCCGCCATTTTGAACTTTTTAGTTACTGACAGGACCGATTGCTTTCTAAATCGATATCTAAGAGTCCGCGTGGTCTCCGGTCAAGAATCTGTGGTCAAAATAAAAAAAACAATTCCGCCATTTTGAACTTTTTAGTTACTGACAGGACCGATTGCTTTCTAAATCGATATCTAAGAGTCCGCGTGGTCTCCGGTCAAGAATCTGTGGTCAAAATAAAAAAAACAATTCCGCCATTTTGAACTTTTTAGTTACTGACAGGACCGATTGCTTTCTAAATCGATATCTAAGAGTCCGCGTGGTCTCCGGTCAAGAGTCTGTGGTCAAAATAAAAAAAACAATTCCGCCATTTTGAACTTTTTAGTTACTGACAGGACCGATTGCTTTCTAAATCGATATCTAAGAGTCCGCGTGGTCTCCGGTCAAGAATCTGTGGTCAAAATAAAAAAAACAATTCCGCCATTTTGAACTTTTTAGTTACTGACAGGACTGATTGCTTTCTAAATCGATATCTAAGAGTCCGCGTGGTCTCCGGTCAAGAATCTGTGGTCAAAATAAAAAAAACAATTCCGCCATTTTGAACTTTTTAGTTACTGACAGGACCGATTGCTTTCTAAATCGATATCTAAGAGTCCGCGTGGTCTCCGGTCAAGAATCTGTGGTCAAAATAAAAAAAACAATTCCGCCGTTTTGAACTTTTTAGTTACTGACAGGACCGATTGCTTTCTAAATCGATATCTAAGAGTCCGCGTGGTCTCCGGTCAAGAATCTGTGGTCAAAATAAAAAAAACAATTCCGCCATTTTGAACTTTTTAGTTACTGACAGGACCGATTGCTTTCTAAATCGATATCTAAGAGTCCGCGTGGTCTCCGGTCAAGAATCTGTGGTCAAAATAAAAAAAACAATTCCGCCATTTTGAACTTTTCAGTTACTGACAGGACCGATTGCTTTCTAAATCGATATCTAAGAGTCCGCGTGGTCTCCGGTCAAGAATCTGTGGTCAAAATAAAAAAAACAATTCCGCCATTTTGAACTTTTCAGTTACTGACAGGACCGATTGCTTTCTAAATCGATATCTAAGAGTCCGCGTGGTCTCCGGTCAAGAATCTGTGGTCAAAATAAAAAAAACAATTCCGCCATTTTGAACTTTTTAGTTACTGACAGGACCGATTGCTTTCTAAATCGATATCTAAGAGTCCGCGTGGTCTCCGGTCAAGAATCTGTGGTCAAAATAAAAAAAACAATTCCGCCATTTTGAACTTTTTAGTTACTGACAGGACCGATTGCTTTCTAAATCGATATCTAAGAGTCCGCGTGGTCTCCGGTCAAGAATCTGTGGTCAAAATAAAAAAAACAATTCCGCCATTTTGAACTTTTTAGTTACTGACAGGACCGATTGCTTTCTAAATCGATATCTAAGAGTCCGCGTGGTCTCCGGTCAAGAATCTGTGGTCAAAATAAAAAAAACAATTCCGCCATTTTGAAATTTTTAGTTACTGACAGGACCGATTGCTTTCTAAATCGATATCTAAGAGTCCGCGTGGTCTCCGGTCAAGAATCTGTGGTCAAAATAAAAAAAACAATTCCGCCATTTTGAACTTTTTAGTTACTGACAGGACCGATTGCTTTCTAAATCGATATCTAAGAGTCCGCGTGGTCTCCGGTCAAGAATCTGTGGTCAAAATAAAAAAAACAATTCCGCCATTTTGAACTTTTTAGTTACTGACAGGACCGATTGCTTTCTAAATCGATATCTAAGAGTCCGCGTGGTCTCCGGTCAAGAATCTGTGGTCAAAATAAAAAAAACAATTCCGCCATTTTGAACTTTTTAGTTACTGACAGGACCGATTGCTTTCTAAATCGATATCTAAGAGTCCGCGTGGTCTCCGGTCAAGAATCTGTGGTCAAAATAAAAAAAACAATTCCGCCATTTTGAACTTTTTAGTTACTGACAGGACCGATTGCTTTCTAAATCGATATCTAAGAGTCCGCGTGGTCTCCGGTCAAGAATCTGTGGTCAAAATAAAAAAAACAATTCCGCCATTTTGAACTTTTTAGTTACTGACAGGACCGATTGCTTTCTAAATCGATATCTAAGAGTCCGCGTGGTCTCCGGTCAAGAATCTGTGGTCAAAATAAAAAAAACAATTCCGCCATTTTGAACTTTTTAGTTACTGACAGGACCGATTGCTTTCTAAATCGATATCTAAGAGTCCGCGTGGTCTCCGGTCAAGAGTCTGTGGTCAAAATAAAAAAAACAATTCCGCCATTTTGAACTTTTTAGTTACTGACAGGACCGATTGCTTTCTAAATCGATATCTAAGAGTCCGCGTGGTCTCCGGTCAAGAATCTGTGGTCAAAATAAAAAAAACAATTCCGCCATTTTGAACTTTTTAGTTACTGACAGGACCGATTGCTTTCTAAATCGATATCTAAGAGTCCGCGTGGTCTCCGGTCAAGAATCTGTGGTCAAAATAAAAAAAACAATTCCGCCATTTTGAACTTTTTAGTTACTGACAGGACCGATTGCTTTCTAAATCGATATCTAAGAGTCCGCGTGGTCTCCGGTCAAGAATCTGTGGTCAAAATAAAAAAAACAATTCCGCCATTTTGAACTTTTTAGTTACTGACAGGACCGATTGTTTTCTAAATCGATATCTAAGAGTCCGCGTGGTCTCCGGTCAAGAATCTGTGGTCAAAATAAAAAAAACAATTCCGCCATTTTGAACTTTTTAGTTACTGACAGGACCGATTGCTTTCTAAATCGATATCTAAGAGTCCGCGTGGTCTTCGGTCAAGAATCTGTGGTCAAAATAAAAAAAACAATTCCGCCATTTTGAACTTTTCAGTTACTGACAGGACCGATTGCTTTCTAAATCGATATCTAAGAGTCCGCGTGGTCTCCGGTCAAGAATCTGTGGTCAAAATAAAAAAAACAATTCCGCCATTTTGAACTTTTTAGTTACTGACAGGACCGATTGCTTTCTAAATCGATATCTAAGAGTCCGCGTGGTCTCCGGTCAAGAATCTGTGGTCAAAATAAAAAAAACAATTCCGCCATTTTGAACTTTTTAGTTACTGACAGGACCGATTGCTTTCTAAATCGATATCTAAGAGTCCGCGTGGTCTCCGGTCAAGAATCTGTGGTCAAAATAAAAAAAACAATTCCGCCATTTTGAAATTTTTAGTTACTGACAGGACCGATTGCTTTCTAAATCGATATCTAAGAGTCCGCGTGGTCTCCGGTCAAGAATCTGTGGTCAAAATAAAAAAAACAATTCCGCCATTTTGAACTTTTTAGTTACTGACAGGACCGATTGCTTTCTAAATCGATATCTAAGAGTCCGCGTGGTCTCCGGTCAAGAATCTGTGGTCAAAATAAAAAAAACAATTCCGCCATTTTGAAATTTTTAGTTACTGACAGGACCGATTGCTTTCTAAATCGATATCTAAGAGTCCGCGTGGTTCCGGTCAAGAATCTGTGGTCAAAATAAAAAAAACAATTCCGCCATTTTGAACTTTTTAGTTACTGACAGGACCGATTGCTTTCTAAATCGATATCTAAGAGTCCGCGTGGTCTCCGGTCAAGAATCTGTGGTCAAAATAAAAAAAACAATTCCGCCATTTTGAACTTTTTAGTTACTGACAGGACCGATTGCTTTCTAAATCGATATCTAAGAGTCCGCGTGGTCTCCGGTCAAGAATCTGTGGTCAAAATAAAAAAAACAATTCCGCCATTTTGAACTTTTTAGTTACTGACAGGACCGATTGCTTTCTAAATCGATATCTAAGAGTCCGCGTGGTCTCCGGTCAAGAATCTGTGGTCAAAATAAAAAAAACAATTCCGCCATTTTGAACTTTTTAGTTACTGACAGGACCGATTGCTTTCTAAATCGATATCTAAGAGTCCGCGTGGTCTCCGGTCAAGAATCTGTGGTCAAAATAAAAAAAACAATTCCGCCATTTTGAACTTTTTAGTTACTGACAGGACCGATTGCTTTCTAAATCGATATCTAAGAGTCCGCGTGGTCTCCGGTCAAGAATCTGTGGTCAAAATAAAAAAAACAATTCCGCCATTTTGAACTTTTTAGTTACTGACAGGACCGATTGCTTTCTAAATCGATATCTAAGAGTCCGCGTGGTCTCCGGTCAAGAATCTGTGGTCAAAATAAAAAAAACAATTCCGCCATTTTGAACTTTTTAGTTACTGACAGGACCGATTGCTTTCTAAATCGATATCTAAGAGTCCGCGTGGTCTCCGGTCAAGAATCTGTGGTCAAAATAAAAAAAACAATTCCGCCATTTTGAACTTTTTAGTTACTGACAGGACCGATTGCTTTCTAAATCGATATCTAAGAGTCCGCGTGGTCTCCGGTCAAGAATTTGTGGTCAAAATAAAAAAAACAATTCCGCCATTTTGAACTTTTTAGTTACTGACAGGACCGATTGCTTTCTAAATCGATATCTAAGAGTCCGCGTGGTCTCCGGTCAAGAATCTGTGGTCAAAATAAAAAAAACAATTCCGCCATTTTGAACTTTTTAGTTACTGACAGGACCGATTGCTTTCTAAATCGATATCTAAGAGTCCGCGTGGTCTCCGGTCAAGAATCTGTGGTCAAAATAAAAAAAACAATTCCGCCATTTTGAACTTTTTAGTTACTGACAGGACCGATTGCTTTCTAAATCGATATCTAAGAGTCCGCGTGGTCTCCGGTCAAGAATCTGTGGTCAAAATAAAAAAAACAATTCCGCCATTTTGAACTTTTTAGTTACTGGGCCGATTACTTTCATAATCGATATCTAAGGGACCGCGTGGTAAAAAGTTCAAAATGCGGCAATTTTCTTATTTTGACCACAGATTCTTGACCGGAGACCACGCTGACTCTTAAATATCGATTTCGAAAGCAATCAGTCCAGTAAAAAAATGGGGGCCACTTTTTTTAAATTTTTATCCCAGTTACAAAATTCGTATATTATATTTATTAAATCATTTAAAAAAAATTGTGTCTAAATATTATTTTTATATTTAAGCGTTTTGTACCATACGTACCCCTAACTTTACTTAAGGGATCCAAGTGGACTAGCTAGTGTTTTATAATCCATTATCGAAGAATCCTTCCACAAGGGATTCAAGTGCACTAGAAAGTCCACTTCGATCCATTGATGGATCCTACCAAGGGAGCCAAGTGGACGGAGCGGCTTCGTACCGCCGCACTGAATATGAAAGGTCGGTCGAAAGGACTATGTATGTAAATAGTTCGTGTTTTCCGTCCAGTTCAGTGTGTGTGACATGAAATGAAGGCAAGCACTGAAATGGCACCTAGTTCACCCGGTGTTATGGGCTGACATCGCGGATGTTGCAGATGATGTAGCCAACCGTGCAAGTGTCCATAAAAAAAAAAAAAACAAAACAAAAATCTTATACAATTGTTTGCAGGACCTCGAAGAAGACGTGGGCCGATTCTTGTCAACTGCCAACCCGCAGTGGTTATCCGATGAGGTTGCCTTCAACTACGGCAAGGGTTTATTCGTGGCGAAGCCAAGAGTGTCCACGGGCAAGGCTTACATACTGTACTCGTATCAAGGCACAGCTATAAGGAAGGATTCTGAGGAAGGCAAGGCGCAGTTTGCCGCCGGCTATGGTAAGTAACGCCGGACAGCCTATAGGAACAGTCCGCAAATCTGCAGCTGGCATAGCGCCTAACTGAGCGGTTTTCTCGAGGAAAAACAAATTTTTTGACTCTTTCGACTGCACCATTGATCTCTCGGCACAGTCACCCATTAAATTATATTACTGCCTTTTGCCCGCGGCTTCGCTCGCATGAAATTCCTATTTAAAAAGAAGAAAGTAAGTAATCCCGCCACCCTCGCCTCTACCGTACATGTTTGTATGAGAGCCACATTTTAGCGTAACCGGAACTGAATTTTATTTAGCCTACCCTGTGTCCCGTATACTAGAATGTGCTTGTACTAAGTTTCATTGAATTCGGATTATCGGTTTAAGAGTTATGGAGGAACATACCTACATACATACATACATACATACATACAGAAAATTTTTCTAAAAATCGTCAATTTAGTTTTAGTATCATACATAGAGTTTACAAGCGCAGTATCTCATCATAAAACAAAGTAACTTACTCCATGACCATCCCTTACAGATTTATTATTAGTATTGAGTATTCATGATTATTGATAGGCTAACAGCTATCAGCTGGTGCGCCTATATCACAACCACAGAGCATCAAATACCTACCGCCCGCGCCCCCTACTAGAGGCGCCCTAAGCGATGATATTTGAAACCCAATAACCGTACGCTGAGCTGCTAGCGCTTCGTATGTGTGTGTGTGTGCTAGTATCGACACTACACACAAAGAGGAGCAAGTTAGGCACACGCACAAAACAAATGCACACGCACAACACACATATGTAAGTCATAGGCCACGCCCACAGGCTTCAACGGCGTTGTAGAAAAATCGCGCTCAGGGCGCCTCTAGTAGGGGCGGGCGCGCGCATTTCATGCTCTGTGATCACAACACTTATTTAGTTACTATTATTTATATATATTTTTGTTTTTGTTTTTTTTTAATGATTGTCCAATTTTTTTTTTTTTTTTTTTATGTAATCCGGTTTGGGTGGCTGTGTCGGAGGGGCCAAAGCACATGCTCTAACCAGCCAATATCACCTCCGAGAAGGTAGGTGCCATACCGGAGACTTCCCCGGATTGCTGGCTATACTGGACTAGAGGAGAACACAACCGAGGTTGCTTGCGGCCATCTTACATCCAGTACGGTGGTACCAACCCAGTCGGCTACAATTTGATCCTACCACCTAGTAAGTGGCAAGGGAAGGGACCTACAGTTTTACACCGGTTCCGAACGGTGAAGCAGCGGATGTAGGTATGCACGTAAATTTTTTTCGTCAGAAAAAACTCATTGGTACACGCCGACCGGATTCGAACCTCGGACCTCCCGCATGAGAAGCCGATGCCCAAACCACTAGGCCACCCGCCGCATAATTTGTTTTTAAAATTATTCACGGAGACAGCATTTACAACTTCACTGGGTAGACTGTTCCCAGAAGATTCTACTCCTCTGTTGGTCAGAAAGTGTCGTCGAGGGTTCTGCTTAAACTGATTGTGATAGAGCTCTTTCGAGTGCCCTATCAAGTTTGTAGTGTTAGCAAGGGTGAACATTTATCTTGAAGCCTGTATATATTATGTGTAACCTAAACCCATGTTGGTTTGTATTAAAAAAGGTGAATGTATAATTTGTGTGATTGGGTGAGTTTTCAGCTCAAATAAACAACTCTGGCCTATGTAGTTTTATCAAAATCTTCATGATTCTCGTATGTTTTGGAGTTTACCGCCGCATGATTTCTCAATCACTCAGTCAACTAAATTAAATAACAAAAATTAAATTCACACACACACACACACACACACATTGCATATTTCTATTGTGCATATGTACATGCTATGCGCGATGCGCTCAGGCATGCTGGGTTTCGACGACGCCGGCCCCAAGCGAGTCAAGGTGAAGAAGTCTGCCGAGGAAGACGAGGAGGAAGAGGAGGCAGAGGCTCCGCCCGCGCCGGAGGAGAAGCCCGAAGGTGAGTGCTTACGTCTCGTCTCCTAAGAGTGGTGGACATGACTGGTAGATAATGCCACTAGGCATTATGTCCCTCTTTTTTGAACTATTTTTGTGTGCATTATACTATATTTTCATTTCATTTCATATTTGTCATCCAGTAGACAGCAGCTCAACCGGCAGCCGCATTTTAACAACGGCGGTGATATCGTTCCTATAACTATGTTTAGCACCTGGGCGACCGAGCTTCGCTCGGCGACTTGAAAGAAAAATTTCTATTCACAAAATTTGATCCAAATCGTTAGAGCCGTTTCCAAGAAACCAATTATATATATACAAGTTTAACTCACTTAAAGTAATAGGATTGAAGATTATCTACGGCAAGATTATAACAATACTAACTTGCAATACAGAAGCGGTAGAAGACGAGGAAGTAGAGAAAGAGGCTGTTGCGGAGGGTGAGGAGGTGCAGGAGGGTGCGGCAGATGCGGCGGCGCCGACTGACGAACTTGCCGAAGCCGACGAAAACGAAGCCGAAGAAGGTAAGCACCGACATGGGCTTGGGCTGGACGTGGACATTTGATGAGCCGACATCACGGGTGCGGTGGATGGTGCCACCTGACTGGTAGGTGCCGCCAGTGTAGGACCCGTTTTCTCCAACTTGATCAAACAAAGCGGCCGTTTCGCACCGCTGAAGTTCGCGAGGACTAAAGGAAAATTTAAGTTTGAAGGTATGGTCCAGGAGTGGACGCTTAGGCTGCCTGACCGACTGACAAATTTGAACGTAGCAGGATTATCTTTTGATAATCTATCGTTACAGTAATCCTAGTATTAGATAGATAGATAGATAGATAGAAATACTTTATTGCTCCAAAAAACGTTTAACATAAACACACAATAAGAAATTTACATGAGGGGCAAAGGCGGACTTATCCCTTACAGGGATTTCTCCCAGTCAACCTTTGGATGTTTGAGAGTCGTATGTTGCGAGATATAAGTAGGTAGTAGCAAAAGACTTGAGTGTGGGAATGTAAAATATAATATAAGGAAAATAACTATAATATACACTACATATAAGTACATACTAGTTAATTAAACGTTTAAATTACTATTTATAGATTAAATTAAATACATATGAATTACAATATAAATAATACATAATACCTAAATATATTATTATTTAGTATTATTATATAGTATATTATATATATACTAGTATATATATATAGTATTATTTCGCGGATACTGAAGAAGTTTCATTTGCGGGAGATAATCAGGCCCATTGCGGGAAGGAAATAATTATTCTCTCATTGTGCTAATCTTGCAAGATTATTTCGCGGAAATGTATAATTCTTCTGTATCCGTGAGAAAATTCCTAGATTAGTGGAACCATAGAAAATTAGAGAACAATAACCTGATACGCGAAACCGAGCCTCAGTAGATATCATGCGTGAGACTATTGAGATGATGAAAGGAGACGGGGATGTTTGGGCCCGATTGTAATAAAATGAGGTATGGTTACAAAAAAATGGTTATATTTTTCTTTATCAAACTGTAAAATATCAACCCAATTCTTAATCTAGAAAACGAGAAATCTTAAAAAAAGTATTTAAAAAAACGATTACGATTAAACTAAAATTCTATTAATGTAGATACATGATTTTAAACATTTAAAAATAAAAACGCTAGCACCAAATGAATAACTCAATTAAAGTAATTAAATCCATTATAATTAACATTTTGCTATTAAAAAAAATTTTACATTCACAAAAATAAAAGTACGCTAATATCCATATAAAGTCTGTGATAAAAGGAAATAATTTATAAAGAAGAAGAGCTGTCATAGCTGTCAGTTGTGTTTTCATTTCATAATATTTACAAAACATAAATAACTAGAATTCTGAAAAAGTTTCGACATTATATTGCATTATTTTATTATTTTGAAGCAAACCTCAACAGCAGGTCTATAGAAGTGAATTTTGAGTGGGTAATAAGCGGTGGGTCTGGTTGCTGCGCCTATGTTTAGTTTATAATAATAGTTAACCAAACTTTTACTAAATCTCTAAAAACTCTGCTCTCAGGTTGCCAACATCTGCTAAATTTTCAGTGAAGATTTAATAATATTTAGGCTATTAATTGACACCGTTTTCATCTTTTTACAATCGGGCCCAAGATTGTATGAAAGCGTATCCGTCTCCTTTCTAATGAAAACTAAGGCATACAAAACATGCTTAGGAGGAGAGCCAGAACCAGAGGAGGAAGTTGTGGCGACCGTGGAGGAAGAACCGTTAGTCATCGCTCCTCGTGTCAAGAAGCTCGCCAACCAGTTCAACTTCTGCGAGCGAGCCGCGCTCACCTACAACTATCCTACGAGGGTAACACTTTACCTTCAACTTGTACTTGTTACATTGTTGCACTCTCCATCCAATACTCTTGGAGAGCCTGCCTTACGACGACCTGGTCGAAGAAACAGAGGATTCAATGTAGCAACAAACGGATGGGAGCAGGGATCAGTGGTGGAATTGATTTGGGGGCACGGCAGTGCCCCGCCAAGTCGTGCAAAAACGTCCGTACCATCTCTCGAAGCAACTCTGGGTACTTTTGGCATCTCTGTATCTTTGTTAAAGTTTTACGAGAGTTGATTTCGCGTGAAGTTCTCTTTTTCTCCCGTTCTTTTTCACGTTTGCGCTCTCATGCATCTGTTTTGCGCGAGTTCACTGTTCGCCAATGAGTGACTGCCGTAAGGAATATACTCCTGGTTCCTGACGATCTCTGTTCATAGAGATGTGGGTTTTTAAAAAAAAAACACTTAACTTGTAAAATGGATTGCCTAAGAGAAATGTTTTTTTAGCTGACCCTGGAACACATTTATCAGTTTTTTCACAGTCCAATTATTATCATATTATTCAACTGATTCTCGGCACAGTCGGTGGATACGCAGACTGTTCCGCCACCGCGTGCTGACTACGGCTCGACAGCACTGCAGTCCGTCATCTACGATTTCTACCAGCTGGACTTCGCTCAGAAGCAGCGGGAGAAAGAGGGCGAGAAACCCAAGAGGGTGAGGCGCACTTATTTCGTAGAGCCACAGATTACTAAATAGTTACTTCTAACAGATAAATCACTCCATAGAAAAAGTTCCATACCTTCGGCTTTAATAGCCTACTGCTTCACGTCGCCAATCGCTGCGTGCGAAAATGTACCTAAACGATCGAATGTAAAGTGCATTATTGCTTTGCAGCTGCGCGCATTTGCGTGGGCGAGCGTGTAGGCATGTTTCGCGCGGCTGACGAATTTTTACTGAATTACACCGCCGCCGGCGGTGCACCGGGCGGTAGGTAGTTAGCGCGCGCAAGTACATAGAGTGCGTGAGGCCTGGTAGGGCCTCGGTAGCTCAGTGGTGCGGTCAGTCACAGGGATGCCAAAATAACCCAGCAACTCTGGGTTCTTTGGCATCCCTGTACTCTGTCGACTGTCGGTCGGATCATAAGCACATCTGGACGCTGGTCAGTGGATGGTTGGGTGACCGCTCGACCGTTGGAGGCTGACCGTGATTCGGATTCCACGTATAACTGTAGGTCCATTCCCTTCTTACCTACCTTACTAGGTGGTATTAACCCGCCCGGGTTGGTATCACCGCACTGAATGAAAGGTCAGTTGAAACGGCTACGTAAATGGTTCGTGTTTTCCGACCAGTTCAGTGTAGCTGACACGTCCGAAGGGAAGCACTGACATGGCACCTTGTTCACCAAGGTGTTATGGGCTGACGTCACGGATGTAGACAACCTTGACATTTATATTAAATATTTTACATTGCCTGTGATTCAATAATTTTTTTTGTTTATTTATTCCTCCTGTTCGCCTTCACCAAGTCCGCCATACTCTCGCTCAGCATCCCTTGTGCCAAGACTGGTACCTTCTCGGAGGTGAAATTGGTTTTGCCTGAGGTTTCGATAGGCCGGCGACACGGTTGAATGTATTGTGTAAGCAACCGCGCGTGCGCATGTGTGTGTTCCGGGGTGGATGCGGGTCGACGGGAGCGGTCGGACTACCTCACGGGAGGTGACTCGTCGCACGGGCTGCTGCTAGCTAGCATTTATTGTTCTTTCGTTTAGCAAGCGATGCGGTGTCGCGGCGTAATTTCGTTGAAGTAATTGAAATGATTTAATGAGTGATTAAAATCTATATAGACGTGCAACTAAATAAAGATGGTGTGGAAATGCATTGTACATGCGACAGAGCAAACCAAGACGAGGAGCGGTCGGCCATCTCGCGCGTTCGCCCGCTGTTCATCTTTCTCTTTCTCGAACTGAACTCTCTCGCTCGCTCATTTCCCCCCGTACTCTGCGTTTACCAACCCTATCGTTCAAAGCGGGCTCAACCTACATACGCATCTCCGTGCGTATCTATAGATCAACCAAACTCACACGCACAGGCTCGTGTCGCTTCTGGGCGTTAGCCCTATACCTCTCTTCTGTGGTTTCGACCTCTGACTTCGTTCGGAAGCAATAAAAAAACCGGCCAAGTGCGAGCCGAACTCGCGCACCGAAGGTCCCGTATCGCCATGTCACGTCTAGCGCTACTCACGCCATCGAGATGGAGTGTTACGAAAAGCTTCATATTAGTTAACGTCATGCTTCATAATCTATTCGGTAGATGGCGCGCGCGCATACACTTTTTGGTTTATTCTATGGGAACCCCGTGATTTTTTTACCTTTTCTTATTTTTATTATTTGTTGTTATATCCGCCATAATAACACATTTTTTGTGAAAATTTCAACGCGCTACCTATTACGGTTCAAGAGATACAGCCATCGGACAGACGGACGGACGGACAGACAGACAGACAGACAGACAGACAGACAGACGGCGTAGGCTTAGTAATAGGGTCCCGTACCTGATACGGAACCCTAATAATAATGTAATAATTGTCTGTTGGAACAGCATCTCAAGAAAAAGGCGAGCGGAAAGCAGAAGAGCGATCAAGAAATGCACGACGAGGCGCTCGCGTCGCGGATCCGCGAAGCTTGGGCCATCCTCGAGAGGCTCGTCAACCAGAATATCTACGATGACATCGGTCGGTTTTTCAATTCACTTCAATTCAATTCAATTTATTATCTTTAGGTAGGTATATTATACGAAATATCAAAATCTTTAGGTATTATATGAAATATCAAAATTGACGATGGCACTATACACCAGATATAGGTAATTTAAATAGGCAGTGTGGTCAGATTCTTCAGTATTCATGTTTATGCTGTAAATATTAATGCTCTTGTGAGCGGTAGTATGGGTTAATTATTTGTAAGTTGCTATAATATAATACTTATAAGGTAGGTACTAACAAAACATTGTGACTTGCGAAGTTTGTTTGTCAGTTCTTCTTCGCATTGAATTTAGAACTGGTGGAATTTTCGACTTGTCCAAGCGTAGGTAACCTATGGATGAAATTATACAATAAACAATAAACAACAATAACAAGGTTACACTTAAGTTCGTCAACATATAATAGCGATAAGTATAATAACAATATACAATAAGGTAGGTACTTAAATCTTTATAGTTCTATCTATGTAATGGTCCAAGCAAGAAATAGGCCATCGTCAAGTTTGTTATCACAATTTAAACAACATAAAAAAACAAATGCAATTAATTTTCAGAATAAAAATTCAATAAAAATAACAGAATAAAGTCACAGTAAAAAATTTAAAAAAATCTTAATCCTAACAATAATGGTTTTTGTCAAATATTGTAAATAATAAAGATTAAAAAAATTAAACGCAGGAAATAAAAATTGTCAAATAATTATATAAATATGAATATTATTTTATTTAGGGTTCCCCGCACCTCGAAAGGGGAAAAAACGGAACCCTTATAGGATCACTCTTGTGCCTGTCTGTCCGTCTAGTCTGTTACAGGTTATTTTCTCCGAATATTCTGGACAACTGGACAAAGTTGAAATTTGTTGCATGTATAGTTTCAAACATTTAAAGTTAATATACTAAAATCGATTCCCCAGATATACGAATTCGTGGTAAGTATTATTTTCTTTTAATAATGTGTACTTTCTAATCCTGAAGTTTCTCAAACCTATCCATAAACAACCTGTATATTATACGTATTTTTACAGCTCAAGACTACCGTTACTGGGAGGATCCGTCGGACGAGTTCCGCGAGGGTATGGGCTCGCTGCTGCCGCTCTGGCGCTTCCAGTACGACCCGATGAGGAACCACGCCGTTACCGATGTCTTTTGGAACCCACACTACCAGGATCTGTTCGCTGTCGCCTATGGGTCTTGTAAGTTTCCTTTGCCCCTACCAGGTGGTAAGCGCAAATTTTTGTCCACTGTGGTGGGTGGGATCACCATTGTCGGCAAGAGATTTGATTTATTATTTATATATTTATTTATTATTTAACCATTACAGCCAAAGCCAAATCGGCATATACAGGATATATAAAAACTAACAAACAAAATTGTTAAAAACACCACCTTTTAACTACCGGTAAAGATGCATCATGACGACAGCTTTCCTCAAGATATCCGCATAGCAGCCTCAGTGCGTTTTCCTCTTGCAATCCAAAGGAATGTGACCGTTAAAGCACCTTCTCAAAGGTGATATTGGCTTGTCGCAGCACGTTGCTCTGGTCCCTCTGACTCAGCTAGCAAAATCGGGTTGCATAGAAAAAGTGAATGATATCATTTATGATGATGATGATACGCATAACTGGTTGTGTCGCCATTGATTATTGGGTGTGTCGGTACAGTGGACTTCACGGCGCAACAGAAGGAGGGCTGCCTGTGTCTCTACAGCATCAAGAACCCAGCTTACCCCGAGTACGCCGTCACCGTCCCCTCACCAGTCATGGCGCTGGATATTCACCCGGACACACCGTACCTCATCTGCATTGGTGCGATAGCTTTAATTAAGTTCTAATATGTAAGAAGATAACGTCTACTTTGTATTGCACATCTTACGAGTTTTTGAACGTTGCCCTTTTGTCAAAATGTATTTAATTTCATTTCTCTATGTATATAAATATCATATCGTGACAAATGATAATTCGATCGCACACGCTTGGTTCTCCACAAAAGTCCTGTCCAAAGTCCACCTGCTGCTTTACCGTTCGGAACCGGTGTAAAACTGTAAGTCCCTTCCCTTGCCCCTTACTAGGTGGTAGGCTCAAATTGTAGGCGACTGGGTTGGTACCACCGTACTGGATGTCAGATGGCCGCATAGCAGCCTCGGTTGTGTTCTCCTCTAGTCCAGTATAGCCAGCAATCCAGGGAAGTCTTCCGTATGGCACCTACCTTCTCGGAGGTGATATTGGCTGGTCGGATCATGTGCTTTGGCCCCTCCGACTCAGCCACCCATGCCGGATTACATAAAAAAAATCATAGTATTTCAACTTCTTCTTAGTGTCAGAAGGAGCATATGTGACAAATTTCCGTTGAAGATTCACCATAATAACACCTGTCACATAGCATTATTGCTAGCACCGAATAAGAATTGAAATACCGGCCATAACTTCACCTAAACTCTGCAGGTCGATACGATGGCAACGTATGCATCTACAACACGCAGCTAACCCTCGAGACAAACCACCAGTACAAGTCGGACTCGGTCTCCGCGAAGCACAGCGCCGCCGTCTGGGAGGTCAAGTGGGCCGGCAGACTGCTGGACGGCGAGAACACATTCTTCTCCGTGTCCGGAGACGGCCGGGTCGTTCAGTGGGCCGTGATGCCGGCGGAGCTGAGGGCCACGACGGTGATAACGCTGCGCGCACCGGTACCGCCACTGCCGGGACCCGATGGCACCCTTATTAATGTCAACAGTTAGTATTTCTTCGCAGAACCGGGAAAATGTGTAAAAGGCGACTAAGGGATATGACTCCCTTCTTATATTACTAGGTGGTAGGGTTTAACCTTCCCGGGTTGGTACCACCGCACTGAATGAAAGGTCGGTCGAAACGGCTATGAAAATAGTTGTGTTTTCCGTCTAGTTCAGTGTAGCCGGCACGACCGAAGGGAAGCACCGACGTGGCACCAAGTTCACCCGGTGTTATGGGCTGACATGTATATTAAAATCAAGATCGAATATGTCATGAAGTATTCCATTTGGAATACTTTATTTTTATTAAGCACTACATCAGGCGCCGGGCCACCCATAAGGTGTCTAGCGACGCCCATGGACATTTGGTCCCATGTGAGTATTGAGAATGCCATGCCGGCCTGAAAGGTGCCCATTCATGCCTCTCTTTTATTATCTATAATTGTTTGTAATTGTCGCCTCTCTTGAAATACCCAAGACTTAATTTGAAAATATTTGTATTTGAATGTTCCGAGTTGCAATCCTAAAATAGTCGGGTAAAAAAAACCGTCTTCGACAGACCCTGGTAAGCACATAACAAAAAATCTTAACGCTAAATAACCGAGGCATTATGGCCAAAACCGGCCATATCCGGATCATTGCGCGTTCCACTAGCTGCAGGTACTCGTAGATCCACATTCGATCACTGGGTGACCGCAAAGCACTTATGACGAAATTCTGGCGTCACCGTGTTCCCATAGAGAGAGCTCTTGATGAATCACTGCTCATACTTGCTGGATGGATCAGCTAAATACCAGCTACCGCCTTTGGACTCGATCTAGCGTCGAGCCGCGCGACTAGTGGGTGACGCCAACGACGTTTCCCGCGAACCACTGCAACTTCGTAGGGATTTCGGCACCGAGTGTGTGTTCTATCACTTATTCCGCGAGGAATGCTCGGAGGAGCTGTTTGACGCGATGCCGCTGCCCCCTTTCCTCCTCAGCACAACGCGTACTGGGCCACGTTGCAACGCTGGACTTACCGCGGATGCGTACCAAGTTTCTCAGATTTTTCCTCTGCAGAACTGGTAAAAATTCTGGAACTCCCTACCCACATATTTCCTCCCAAGTATAGTCTCGGGTCCTTCAAGAGAGGCGTGAAAAGGCATCTGTCAGGCCGGCATTGCATTCGCAACCTCCGCGTACGACCGAATGTCCAGGGGCATTACACACCTTATGGGTGGCTCGGCACCACATGTCGCGCTTTCTATAAAAAGAAATCTGGTCTACGGCCTCTACATTGCCACAGGCTGCGGCAGCTGCATCTGCTTCCACCCGGTTAAGCCTGACATCTTCCTGGTGGGCACTGAGGACGGAGCCATCCACACGTGCTCGCGCTCCTACAACCGTGACTACGTGCGCAGTCTGCACGCGCATCACATGCCCGTCTACCGCCTACACTACAACCTCTACAACCATGCCGTGTTCATCTCCTGCTCGGGGGACTGGCGCGTTAAAATTTGGGAGGACGGACGCACGTACGTCACCTTAATAGGACGGCGGTTCTGCTCTAATTGATTGATCCAAGTAGTGATTATGTATGGTTAAGGCGAGCGTGCCACATTCGCCAACTTCCTTACTGGCCAATTCTTTATTCTCCAATTCCTTGTTCGCCAACTCCCGGTTTGCCTATTCCTTACTTTATTCCAGTACGAAATTTGGTGAATGTGGCTCGGTTTATAGAAGCCTTTTTTTATATTGGTTTCGTGTTCGGCCTTGTGACTTTAGGTTACTAGATGGAATTTATCTTCCGCAATTTTAAAGTCTATTTTACTATTCTACTACTGTTGATGTTTCTAGATAAGCAAGCGTAAATTTATATGTCTTCAATATTGCACGCTGTTTCCTCACTATGAAATCAAGTACAAAACACGATTGCGGTGAGTTTACTGTTATCTGGAATCAACCTGATACGTATGACCAGTGGCGGCTGGTGACTTCAGTGACCAATAGTGCGCTAAGTACCTACCTCCTTAAATACCAAATTTCCCAACACATTCCCAATGTTATTTTAAGATCGCGACTTCCGAATTTTTTTAACGCCTGCGTTGTATTATGTACGTACCTAGTATGAATATTCTCAAGGCACTCAATGAGTTGCAAAAAACAAGAAAATAAATCCACACAAGTTTTTTAACTCATTCATAGTACCTTTATGAACACACCCATAGACCACAACACTGCTGCAGTTTAAAAAAGAAAACAATAGCAATGTCCCAAAAATACTTAAAAAATGATAAAAAAAACATTTGAAAGTAGGAATTGAACCCGGGATCACCTGATTGTAAAGGCTTACCTTTAAAAAACTCTTAGGCAAATATTGGCACAACTTAATTCACAGTATCAGGTGACAGAAAGCACAAAACCTAACCATATCCCATTTTAAATATTCGCGCGCTAACGGGTATGTGATACTGATATCACATGACAGCGCGCTGACTCCAGGTAGACGGACTCGTGCAAAAGGAATCGCTCGCGACGTGTCGCACGCGCGGCTATTCACGATATAGCGTCCTTGTTTGGCGCTCGTGCGCCGCACGCAGAACTCCATTTCGGCCCATACTGTTTCTATGAAGTATCTTTTGTCTCACGCGCCAGCGGTGTTTTGCCGATCCCCATACATTCAGATGGGAGACCCGCGTGCGGTTTTCGATTCCGCACGGGGCCCGGGCTTACTCGCAAAAACGTGCCTTGTGATCTATACAATAAGGTCGAATTCACATTCGTATTTATTTGGAGTACGATCATTATGGTTTTAATGTAGGTACGTTGTATTGTAAGATATTATTTATTTTGAGTGAAGTGAAGACTTCTCGTGGTATGGTAGTGCGGCGCACGGGTGCACTTTAGGACCGGCCGCCAGTGCGTATGACAGTCGCTTGCGCGCACTTGTCATCTTCATGAGAGCGTTTGCCTGTCTGAATGAACGTTCATGGAACCAACACAGTCATTCCCGACCTTCTCTACCCTGGTGCTAAACACATAAGTATCTATCACACCCTTTCTTATTTAATCCAAAATATATTATTTATTCTTTATTTATTATTCGTATGATAGTACACTACGTTTGAATTTGTCCTGTTTCCCACAAAGAAGTGCCGGCAAGAAACTTCTTAGTTTTTTTTTAACATCTTCGATTACAATACATCGTGACTAGCTACACAATAGACACCGCTCACAGTGTTAAGATACAGTTTGAGAGATAGAATAACTATTATTTAAGCTTGATAATTATTCTGACCACATAAAATCAAAAGTAAAAGTAAAAATACAATCAGGTGTATAGAGCCTTTGTCAGATATGGAACAGTTCTTTATGAATGTTGTAAAATAATATTAACTGTTTCGTTACAACAGCGAGCCGCTGTTCATGTTCGAGCTGGGTGCGGCGGTGGGTGACGTCAAGTGGGCACCTTACTCCAGCACAGTGTTCGCGGCCTGCACCTGCGAGGGCAAGGTGATGCCTATTTTTATCCCCCGACGAAAACGGGAGGATTTTATAAGTTTGATGCCTACGTTGTCAGCCTCGGTAGCTCAGCGGTGCGGTCGGTCGACTGTTGTTAAGCAACGCTGAGCGCGGTCAGTACTTGCATGGGTGACCGCTCGATCGTTGGAGGCTGATCGCGGTTCGGATTCCACGTTAAACTGTGGGTCCCTTCCCGTCTTACCTTACTAGGTGGTAGGGTTTATCCCGGCCGGGTTGATAACACCGCACTGCAGGTCTATTCTTGTAAATTCTGACAGCGGAATCAGCGCTGACGTGGCGCTGAGAGCGACTTTGGTAAGTGGCTCTCAGCGCCACAACAGCGCTGATTCCGCTGTCAGAATTTACAAGAATAGACCGGCTGGGCGAAACGTCGGTCGAAACGGCTATGTAAATGTAGCATTTCAGTGTAGCCGCCATGAAATGAAGGGAAGCACTGACATGGCGCCTAGTTCATCCGGTGTTATGGGCTGACATCACGGATGTTGTAGTTGATGTAGCCAACCGTGTCAGTTTCCATAAAAAAAAAATACGTCTGGCTGTCTGTGTCTGGATGCCTACTGAGGCTTCGTAGCTCCCAAACGGATCATGATCATGACCGATTTGGATGCGCTCACAGAACAATTAATATGATCTGTGGATGGGCTTTTTATTTATTAGTATTGTTTATTGATAATTCATATGGTGTTAGACTGCACTCGAACTTGTCACAATTTGTTCTTTCCGGTTCGATTACACACACGAAGAAGAACCGACAAGAAACTTCTTTATTTTAGTGTTTAGATAGTTCTTTTGATGTTTGTTATCAAGTAATAAAAACATTAAGTTTCTTAAAAAGCTTGAAACAAAAGTTAAATTACAAACCAGTATGGCCCTGAGCTATGTTGGTAATTAAATAATCAAGTACTAATCAAAATATTACATCTCTTGAAATAAACCTTAAATTACAATTTAAAAAAACCACCGACGCCTTAAAAACTTTCTCCCGACTGCTAAGTAAATAAAATATGCGTTAAATGTTGTATATTGTTTTTTAAACGGTTTTTATTAAGCTTGACTTCGTATATTTGTTTCTATCTTTGTTTCAAATCTTGCGACAACTTTTTCAACTACTTCTACTGAACCGATTTTTATGAAACTTTGCACACACATTGAGTTCTCGTGACAATACAATATTATGATAATTTCAACTTGGTAACGAGGGTCTGATGATGGAGTCAGGAGGTGGACAGTGGAACTCTTCAACCGTTACTAGTAACCCCATCGAGTTTGGGCTCATTTGGTTGGTGTGGACGAGTGTCCCATACTTCTACCAATACAGTTGGTGACGAGGGTCTGATGATGGAGTCAGGAGGTGTACAGTGGAACTCTTCAACCGTTACTAGTAACCCCCTCGAGTTTGGGCTCATATGTTTGGTTTAGACGAGTATCCCATACTTCTACCAATACACTTGGTGACGAGGGTCTGATGATGGAGTCAGGAGGTGTACAGTAGAACTCTTCAACCGTTACTAGTAACCCCCTCGAGTTTGGGCTCATTTGGTTGGTTTGGACGAGTGTCCCATACTTCTACCAATACACTTGGTGACGAGGGTCTGATGATGGAGTCAGAAGGTGTACAGTGGAACTCTTCAACCGTTACTAGTAACCCCCTCGAGTTTGGGCTCATTTGGTTTGTTTGGACGAGTGTCCCATACTTCTACCAATACACTTGGTGACGAGGGTCTGATGATGGAGTCAGGAGGTGTACAGTGGAACTCTTCAACCGTTACTAGTAACCCCCTCGAGTTTGGGCTCTTTTGGTTGGTTTGGACGAGTGTCCCATACTTCTATCAATACACTTGGTGACGAGGGTCTGATGATGGAGTCAGGAGGTGTACAGTAGAACTCTTCAACCGTTACTAGTAACCCCTCGAGTTTGGGCTCATTTGGTTTGTTTGGACGAGTGTCCCATACTTCTACCAATACACTTAGTGACGAGGGTCTGATGATGGAGTCAGGAGGTGCACAGTGGAACTCTTCAACTGTTACTAGTAACCCCTCGAGTTTGGGCTCTTTTGGTTGGTTTGGACGAGTGTCCCATACTTCTATCAATACACTTGGTGACGAGGGTCTGATGATGGAGTCAGGAGGTGTACAGTAGAACTCTTCAACCGTTACTAGTAACCCCTCGAGTTTGGGCTCATTTGGTTTGTTTGGACGAGTGTCCCATACTTCTACCAATACACTTAGTGACGAGGGTCTGATGATGGAGTCAGGAGGTGCACAGTGGAACTCTTCAACTGTTACTAGTAACCCCCTCGAGTTTGGGCTCATTTGGTTGGTTTGGACGAGTGTCCCATACTTCTACCAATACACTTGGTGACGAGGGTCTGATGATGGAGTCAGAAGGTGTACAGTGGAACTCTTCAACCGTTACTAGTAACCCCCTCGAGTTTGGGCTCGTTTGGTTGGTTTGGACGAGTGTCCCTACTTCTACCAAAACACTTGGTGGCGAGGGTCTAATGATGGATTCAGGAGGTGGACAGTGGAACTCTTCAACTGTTACTAGTAACCCCCTCGAATTTGGGCTCATTTGGTTGGTTTGGACGAGTGACCCATACTTCTACCAATACACTTGGTGACGAGGATCTGATTATGGAGGCAGGAGGTGGACTGTTGAACTTAAATAAAACAAAAATAAGGATCAGGATATTTGTTTGAATCCACCCAAGTTAAGGTTTCTGTATTGTCCCGAGAACTGTGTGTCGTTAGGGTGGCTAAAAATGATACGTTGTTAGCGATACACAACCCAAGTCAACGTTTGAAACGTGCCGAGGACTGTGTGGAATTAGGGTGGATAAAAATTATACGTGCGTCGTTAGCGTTTCAACTTCAAGGCTGGCCACATCTTGTTGTATGAGAGCCTTGCGCCACTACATGGACCTCAGGGAGGGGGTTGTCTGTTATTGGTCTAATACTCGTGGGAACAACATGAAAGAAAAAAATTATAAAAAAAATCAAACTTAAAACGAGTAAATAAAAAAATTGGTAAAAAAACTTTTAAGTTAAACGGTTTTATTAAAAAAAAAAACAGCTGTACAAAAAATTAGAAAAAAATCAGCTATACAAAAACTAGAAAATAATAAGGACACAAACCTGGGCCTTCTTAAGATTTTACGTCTGGGTAAGAAATCGTCAATACTAGCGTGCTGTCTTCTCATGTCGGATGCCAAAGGGCACTTTGTGTCGCTGCGTCAGCGGAATAAGTAATAAATTGAGACTTTTAACAGACTAATATAAAAACGTGGGGCGCATTATACGCCCCACGTTTTTATATTAGTCTGTTAAAAGTCTCAATTTATTACTTATTCCGCTGACGCAGCGACACAAAGTGCCCTTTGGCATCCGACATGAGAAGACAGCACGCTAGTATTGACGATTTCTTACCCAGACGTAAAATCTTAAGAAGGCCCAGGTTTGTGTCCTTATTATTTTCTAGTTTTTGTATAGCTGATTTTTTTCTGATTTTTTGTACAGCTGTTTTTTTTTTTAATAAAACCGTTTAACTTAAAAGTTTTTTTACCAATTTTTTTTTTTATGTAGTCCGGTATGGGAGGCTGAGTCAGAGGGGCCAAAGCACATGCTCTGACTAGCCAATATCACCTCCGAGAAGATAGGTGCCATATCAGAGATTTCCCTGGATTGCCGAGCCCTCTTGTGCTAGTTTAACTGCTCTCGAACTTGTCACAACTTGTTTTTTTTATATAGGTGTTCGTGTTCGATCTGAACGTGAACAAGTACAAGCCGATATGCATTCAGAACGTGGTCTCCAAGAAAAGCAAGAGGATAACGCGTCTCGACTTCAACCGGAGACTTCCTGTCATCGTATGCGGGGACACCAAGTATATAATACACTTTCACTAGCTATGAAGGATTAGGGATTGTCTAGGGGTTGATTTTTCGAATCATTGGTTAAACGGGCAGTTATGTATGACTTGTTCCTGGAATAGGGCAAAATTTAATTTTTCACACTTGGCGCCGTCAACATGGATTGTATAGGTACATTTATACAGGGTGTTCGGCACACGAACCGACAAATTTTATTTGTAGTTAAGTGGGGTCATTTGCAAGGTTTTGACCTATGACACCTTTTGTCTGGTGTCACGTGGTATCGAGATACGATTTTTTTTCTTTATTTTTGAAAATTACCAAAATCTTAACTTTAACCCCTTGTAACTTTTTTGTTAATGATTATATCTACTTGAAATAAAATTTATTTGATTTAACGATGTATCCTTGTTTTAGAAAAAATATCATTTGATGAAGTTAATACCATGAAAAGGATTTATTACCTCCCAAAGTCCCGAGGACGAGTAAAAATATGACAGAATCTTAATTTCTTAATTCATTTAAATAAAAACGGACAGCAATTGAGAACTTCATTTTAATTTAAAAAGTTCGCTAGTATACGCCCTTTTTTCCAACGATATACCACATGTCATACAAATAATTCACTATGTGGCCAAAATTAGGAATAATTTGCAAGAGTCTAAACATTAACAATGGAAGCAGTAGTAGTTGGAATTAGAATTGAACAGTACCCGCGCGACCGTTATATGTTCTAAATTTGAAAATGCTCCTGAAAACGCTCTCAATAAGTGAAGCGACCATCGATAAGGTGGCCCTGTTACAAAGTTATTGTCGTTCTGTTCTGGTCTCTGTCCCTAATTTTGGCCACATAGTGAAAGATTTGTATGGCATGTCGTATACCGTTGGAAAGGGCGTAAACTAGCAAACTTTTTTAAAGAAAATGAAGCTCTCAATTGCTGTCACTTTTTTTAAAATGAATTAAGAAATTAAGATTCTGTCATAATTTTACTCATCTTTGGGACCTTGGGAGGTCATAAGTCCTTTTCATGGTATTAACTTCATCAAATGATATTTTTCCTAGAACAAGGACACAAGCGGTTAAAGCTGAGATTTTGGTAATTTTCAAAAATAAAGAAAAAAAAATCGTATCTCGATACCACGTGACATAAGACAAAAGGTGTCATAGGTTATACCTTGCAAATGACCCCACTTACCTACACAAAAATTTTGTCGGTCCATGTGCCGAACACCCTGTATATATAATTTTGTTATCTGACGGCGACTAATAAATGTCGAAATATTATGTAAAATATGTGTTTTTAGGTTTCCGTATTCGGTACGGGACCCTATTACTAAGCCTACTACGCCGTCTGTCTGTCTGTCTGTATGTCTGTCCGTCTGTCTGTCCCAGGGCTGTATATCTTGAACCGTAATAGGTAGCCCGTTGAAATTTTCACAGAATATGTGTTATTATGGCCGATATAACAACAAATAATAAAAATAAGAAAAGTAAAAAATTCACGGGGGCTCCCATACAAGAAACTAAAAATTGTATGCGTGCCATCTGCCGAAAAGAGTATGAAGCATTTTAACTAATCATGAATTTTAAGTAATTTCATAAAACACGCCCTAGATGGCGGCGTGAGTGGCGTTGACGATGACATGGCGATACCGAACCCTCGGTGCGCGAGTTCAACTCGCACTTGGCCGGTTATTTTAAATTTATTGTGTACAAAATATATATTTAAAAAATCTAAACCAAATATCGTTGTAAATAAAAGTATTAATTATGAATGTATGACGATAATGTGTTGACTGTGCAGAGGGTCGTGTCACGTACTGAAGTTGTCGCCCAACCTGCGAGTCATGTGCAAGCCGCCCAAGAAGCAACAGGGCCTTGACCAGCGCACTCTTCAGGTTCTCACTAACACTACTAATATAATAATACACTATTTTTTTTTATAACAAAACAGCTTTACTCACGGTTGTTCCGAGCTATGTTGCTCGACGTTTCGGACCAAGCGTATGGCCCATCCTCATGAGCACTTAGAGAAGTTCTCTGCCAACCGTCGCACCAGGCAGAGTGCTCATGAGGATGGGACATACGCTTGGCCCGAAACGTCGAGCAACATAGCTCGGAACAACCGTGAGTAAAGCTGTTTTGTTATAAAAAATAATTTTACTCATTTTCCTTCCTTCCTTCCTTTCCTTCCTTACCTATAATAAAATCCAACGTCTGCTTTCTGTCTGAGTGTCTGAGTGTCTGTCTGTCCGCTTATAACTCGAGAACCACTGAACCGATTTTAATAAAAAAAATTCTACGGATAGCTTGATTCTTCCCATCAACTATAGGCTACTTACTATCACGCTAAATAGCTTATGAGGTTAGCAGTGAAGTGAAATATGAGAGCGGGCAGAGCCGCGGGCACGGCTAGTTATTTATAAAAACCAACCAACCCCATTGTTGATAGAAAAGTAACCAAATTTTATGTTGGTATTCTTTGAATTTTCTCAATGTGTGCCAATTGGTCAGTTTTGGACTTTCTTTGCCGCACTTTTTGCATGTGTTTGCGTATTTGGCGTTTATCACGGCCTTAAGGAACCCGACTCACCTACACAGTTCCCCGTAGCAAATAATAACCGCGCTCAGAGTTGCTTAACAACTGCGGGGACCTGTACTTACCGACAGTAAGTAATGAGCATCTTCGGGCGGGCGTCGTCTCTGTCGCATGAACTCGCACGTCTCTGTGCGACAGAGACGGACGCTCTACCATTGATATCTATTTTATAGATTGGCCCATCCCATACATCACTACCGAACAAATATGTTCTCGACGAGAACCGCATATAATGCAGATTTCACGGACAGCCGCTTCATACGGCGTGTGCGGCGCGTGTTGAACGCACGCATGTCTGTATCGAGTCGGTGACGAGTGTGTGCAGCATGCCCGGTTGCTGTTATAAAGAGTGACAGTGACAAACGTTGTTGTTTGTTTCGCCTGAGCATGTTATGGCGTGTTAAGAAGCCATGCTGTCACGGATAGGATCGTGTGACGGTGCGGTGGTATCGCGTTCTCATTCTCGCTTGCCTGCTGGTGATGGGAGTGGGCGGAAAGACGGCAAACGCGTCGCATGACGTCTTTCTCGCTCGTTCTTGTCATCTGTGGGCGGGTGGAGGCGAGCGCGCGATAGTATCGTCGTAGGGATCGTGTCACGTATCACAATACTGCGTGTGTGTGCACGCACACTTGTACCGACGTCTAGCACAGGTTGCATTGTACGACGTTCGATGTATAAAATAGATTTCGATGCGCTCTACAATCAGATTGTCTCTTTCTAAGACGGAGGTCACACGCTAGGTTTGGCATCAGTTCAGTCCGTGACCTTGGTCACGACCAGATTGACGCCAGACTGACGCCAGACGTAAAATGCATTCGCACTATCAGTCTGCCATCAGTCTAGTATCAAAATATTTTAAAATCCATCAGTCTGGTCCATCAGTCCAATCCATCCATCCATCAAAGTAGATTAAACGGTCAGTCTGGCTGGACATAGCCGACTATCATTGGTCTCCCTCTACGGAGACCAAGCCATGCTGCATCGTCATAGCCCCACTGCGACGTTGCTATCGCTTACTCGCTCTCGCTTGCCTACCGATGACAGGAGCGAGAGAGAAACATGAAATCGCTCACCCTTCATCGGGCGACCGACGAAATCTTCGTTTTCTCTCTCACTCCTGTCATCGGTAGGCAAGCGAGAGCAAGTAAGCGATAGCAACGTCGCAGTGGGGCTATGACGATGCAGCATGGCTTGACTCCGTAGAGGGAGACAATGATAGTCGGCTATGGGCTGGACCATGGTTTAACCAGACTGATGGACTGAACTGATGCCAAACCTAGCGTGTAACCTCCGTCTAAAGATTCGATATTCATTATCATTACTTACATGAACAGTACCCGGGTACACGCGTGACATTGGCAGTGACCTTTGTGTACTACTTAGGTGCCGGCTACATTGAACTGCGTGCGGAAAACACGAACTATTTGCGTAGCCGCTTCGACCGCGCTTGCAATCTGGACGAGTTAAGCCCTACCATCTAGTGACCTACAGTGCAGGTTTACGTGGAATCCGAACCACGACCAACCTAAACGATCGGACGGTCACTCATATAAAGTCTGAACGCGCCCGGGTGTGCTTAACATCGAGGTAGAACGCCGCTACGTCATCGTGCCACCAAGCTACCGACCTACACAATGGTTCTCCATTTAGGTACACCGTACACAATATACTATAATGATGCTTTAACCGGATTTGATATAGCGAAATTACATACATACATACCTAGGTTAAGTATTAATTTTTTTTACATTGTACTACAATGTGGTATTAAAATTACTATGTAATTGACATGATTTTGATACGATATGTATCAACAATTTCTGACAAAGGAAGGCTCTGTACCCTGATTTTATTTTTTACTTTTATACTTTTGATTTTATGTCGTCAGAATCATCAAGCTTAAATTATAGGTTATTCTAGATACCGTGTGGGGCCGGTACTTAAAAAGAATAGCCCCACTGCATCTCTCATCATGCATGTCGCAAAAGGCGACTAAGGGATAAGGACAAGATGCCGTGCTAAAGGGCGACAGGCTCGCCACCTCTCACCTTGGCACGGTACTTCCACCGAGTCATGCAGCAGGTGAGTCTTCGTGCCTTACTTGCTGCTTGATCGATTGAATCTTGTTCGAATACTTTGCCAAACGTGGTGGTCGGTGTTGTGCTGTAATTTACCAGAGTTCTAGCACCGTGCTAGCACCACAACACCGATTACTCTGCTTACCCTGATTTCGGGATTCAGCGCGAGTGATATGTATGTATGTATGTATCTAGATCTCAAACTGTATTTTAACACTGTAAGCGGTGTCTATTGTCTAGCTAACAACGTACTGTAATCGAAGACGTTAAAAAAAAAACATGCGAAGTTTCTTGCCGGCTTCTCTTTGTGGGTGTAATCGAACCGGATTGTAATAAAAAACAAATTGGACAAATTCAAGCTTAGTGTACTACCATACGAATGATGAATAAAAATAATACTTTACGTTTCAGATTATGAAGCTGGATAAACTGCTGAGTCTGGTGCGAGACCCGATCATCAAGCCGGGTGTCATCGAGGAGAAATTCGAAGATGACTGAATCTTACTTTGTTTCAATTTACGGAAGAGACTGGCTAGGAATTAGGAAGCAACCGTGGCGTCTCAGTGCGCCCAGACAATTCCAACAACCTTCCTAAATTTATTTCTAGATCAGGTGGTCGTGCATTCTTCAACTCTCTTCTCTGTCTAATATTCCTCGTCTTCTTCCCAGTTAATGTACACAAAATAATTTAATTTACTTTATTTTGTAAATGAATGCTCTAATTTATATTTTAAATGTTAACTGGAACTCATTAAAAGTAATTATAATAATATGGCCGACATGGTATTCGCAGCCCCCGTAAATATTCGAATGCCCGTGGGCGCCGTCGGACTACACCTCTGCGTTAGTCTGGCGCGCGCCAGATGTCGAGCTTCCCATAAAAAAAAAAATATAGTAATGGTTAATTTCAATGTTATCTTATAAATAATGCGAATTATTGTCTGTTGGGGTTTTTATGTAATCTGGTATGGGTGGCTGAGTCAGAGGGGTCAAAGCACATACTCCGACCACCCAATATCCTTTACGAGAAGATAGGTGCGATACCGGAGATTTCCCTTTGGATCGCTGTCTATACTGAACTGGAGGAGAACACAGCCGAGGCTGCTATGCGGCCACCTTACATCCAGTGCGGTGGTACCAACTCAGTCGGCTACAATTTGAGCCTACCACCTAGGAAGGGGCAAGGGAAGGGACGTACAGTTTTACATCGGTTCTGAACGGTGAAGCAGCAGATGTCGGTATGCACGTAAATGTTACCATCAGAAATTTTAGAACACTCATTGGTACACGCCGACCTCGGACCTCTCGCAAGAGAAACCGACGCTCAGACCACTCGACCGCCCGCCATACCCATGGAGGTGAAACCTCCATGGGTATACCTGGGTGGACTACTGGGAAAATAATTTCCCGTGGTTCACCTGGGTGGACTACGGGAAAAAATTTATTTCTCTGGACCACCTGGGTGGACTACGAAGGTGGACCACGGGCAATAAACGAATTTTTAAACAAACCAATGTCATAATTTGTTATTGGTCATTTTTTATTTGAGTTTAATATTTTCTTATGATACCTACCGTGTGTTCTTATAAATAGCAATATTTGTTTATGTAAAAAATAAATACCATTGTGGTCCATTTTGAATAATAAAATTAAATTACTGAGTTTTATTTCAATAAGAACCTTTAAATTTATTTAAGCTGAGGTTTAAGGGTTTTTTTTTTGTGGAAACTGGCACGGTTGCCATCATCACCTTTTAAATGCATCTTAATTAATAATCTCTGTGTCAGATGGCCGCATAGCAGCCTCGGCTATCTCAAGTCCAGTACAACCAGCAATCAAAAATGAAGTTTGCGGTATGGTACCTACCTTCTTGGAGGTGATATTGGCTGGTCAGAGCATGTGTTTTGGCCTCTATGACTGAGCTAACCATACCAGATTTGTCAGCCTCGGTAGCTCAGTGGTGCGGTCGGTCGACTGTTGTTAAGCACAACTGCGCGCGGTCAGTACTTGGATGGGTGACCGCTCGAACGTTGGAGGCTGACTGTGGTTCGATTCCACGTAAAACTGTAGGTCTCTTCCCTTCTTACCTTACTAGGTGGTAGGATTTATCCCGCCCGGGTTGATACCACCACACTGAATGAAACTGGTTTGTAAATAGTTCGTGTTTTCCCTCCACTTCAGTGTAGCCAACATGAAATGAAGGGAAGCACTGACATGGCACCTAGTTCACCAAGGTGTTATGGGCTGATATCCATTGACTTATACATGGTGACCCAGTTATAGAAGTCCAAAAATTTTTTTTAGATGGAGGACATCATGTTGACTCATTTAAAAACAACATTAGTTCCGCGAAAATCAATAGTTTAGAAGTTATGATTTTTTTTAACTTTTTTTGAAATTTCTCTATTTTAGTCACATTAACCGCTCTAGTTGGATATCTATTCCACAAAATCGAATGAAAATTGGTGTGGAAGTAGAGGAGACATGTAGCTAGTACGTAATGAATAGTTTTAAGGTTACTCCTAGACTGTACTGTTTCTATAGCCCTTTCAGTGAATTTTTGTTCAGATTACATTAAAACTGATGAATTTTTTTAAAATCACTGTGAAAAAAAAAGTACTACCGGAGATTTGCCCATGCCCTTAAAAACTACCTATACATATCACAATTCTCCAGACCAAAAATTGTAGTGGTGTAATAATTGTAACATATTCAAAATTAACATCATTTGTACAAAGTCACTGCAATAAAAAGTGACGATTACCTTAATTTTTAAAATCTTATTTTTTTCACAACGTTAGTTCAACTACAATTTCACATTATTCACAAACCTGTCTCTAACAGCGCTAGTCTACACATAAAAACTATTTATTAATGTTAAAAAAAATTTTTTTTTTTTTTATTAAGGTAATCGTCACTTTTTATTGTAGTGACTTTGTACACATTATGTTAATTTTGAATATGTTACAATTATTACACCACTACAATTTTTGGTCTGGAGAATTGTGATATGTATAGGTAGTTTTTAAGGGCATGGGCAAATCTCCGGTAGTACTTTTTTTTTCACAGTGATTTTTCAAAAATTCATCTGTTTTAATGTAATCTGAACAAAAATTCACTCAAAGGGCTATAGAAACAGTACAGTCTAGGAGTAAACCTTAAAACTATTCATTACGTACTAGCTACATGTCTCCTCTACTTCCATACCAATTTTCATTCGATTTTGTGGAATAGATATCCAACTAGAGCGGTTAATGTGACTAAAATAGAGAAATTTCAAAAAAAGTTTAAAAAAATCATAACTTCTAAACTATTGATTTTCGCGGAACTAATGTTGTTTTTAAATGAGTCAACATGATGTCCTCCATCTAAAAAAAATGTTTGGACTACTATAACTGGGCCACCCTGTATATCACTGCTGATATCACCATTTTGTAGCTGATGTTGCCAAAAGTGTCAGTTTCCATAAAAGAAGATGGCATTAAAAAAATTAGTCTCCCTTACACTCGACAACGGTAAACGAACGGACATAACAAGTTTTTAATGTAGCCAAACAGAAGTTCCAAGGCTCCATATCCGCGCAGTTACACGCTCTTTGACCTCGGCATTACAAGTTCAAGTCTAGACTTCCAAATTTTCAAGACGCTCCCAACTTGGGCACACTTTGTCGGGGATAATTTCATTCCCAACTCACTCCGGGGCTCCGGGTCACTATAACCAGATGGGAAGGGGAGTCAAGTGACACTGAGGTGTGAGAAATGTGTGTATGGTAATTCGAAGCAATTTTATCATTGAAGTAAACTAAAGCACTTTATGTAAAATACCTATGATGTAAAAAACTCAAAGACAAAATATGGCTTTTTAGTGCATACATCGTACATTAAATAAAATGTTGAGCCAAAGTTCTTTGTCGTATTGAACACGAACAGATAGATAGATAATACTCGTATAAGCTCCAAAACATTTTACAGTAACAAACAATAAGTAAATTACATGAATTTAGTAATTTAAATAAACAATAAGGAATTTACATGAGGGGCAAAGGCGGACTTGTCCCTTACATACAGGGATTTCTCCCAGTCAACCTTTGAATGTATATTGAGTCGTATATTGTGAGATATAAGTAGGTATTAGCAAAATAATTTAGTGCGGAAATGTAAAATATAATACAAGGAATATAACTATGATCAACTTTAATATACTACATGTAAGTACGTAGTAGTTAATGGTGCGAGAAGACTGCTGCTGCTTGTTGTAGAATTAAACTGTGCTACCGAATCTTCAGGTTCAGCTCACTACGAATTTCTCCTGAGAGTTTTTTTTCCGGATGGTAATTTGATTATGTAGGATCTAGCTAGGAGTAGATATTGAATGTGTCTATGATTTTTGCTGAATCCCAACGTCTGTGTTTTTATAATTTGCAATTTGTAATTTATACTTTTAATTAACTGACGAGCAAGCCCAAGCGGCCGCCTCGGCTACTACTAACTCTGTACCAACCCCGGCTACTTCTATCCCTTCACCAGCCCCGGTTACTCCTATCCTTGATCCAGCCACGGCTACACCTATCCGTGGACCAGCCCCGGCCACTTCTATCCCTGCACCAGCCCCGGTTACTCCTATTCTTGGTCCAGCCCCGGCTACTCCTATCCCTGCACAAGCCCCGGCTACTTCTATCCCTGAACCAGCCCCAGTTACTCCAATCCTTGGAACAGCCCCGGTTACTCCTATCCGTGGACCAGCCCCGGCTACTCCTATCCTTGCACCAGCCCCGGCTACTTCTATCCCTGAACCAGCCCCAGTTACTCCAATCCGTGGAACAGCCCCGGCTATTCCTATCCGTGGAACAGCCCCGGCTACTCCTATTCGTGGAACAGCCCCGGATACTCCTGCTGCTGACTAAATCAAGATTCCCCTGATCAGCAGAATGGTAATGTGGTCACTACCAGAAGTTGAAGAATTGTTACACCTGCACGACTGAACCTTTAATGTGAAATGCTCATTATTGATTTTATTACGTGTGTGTGAATTCACATTTTGGTTCGGAAAGGATGATGTCAGGCAGACTAATGTTCAAAACTATCGGTTTTGACAGCCGTCGTACTGTTTCTATGTATATGATTAAAATTATTCAATATCACTTAAGTTTACACTGACAGGTACCACCTAGGCAATGCACCTAGGTATGCGACATTGGAAGACTTAAGCCTCTTCCACTCATAGTGACGTCATGCGCTAGGCGGAATGGGGAGCGGGGACAGGGACGCCGCCACCTCGTTTCCTCTTTAGGCAGTTTCCTCTTTACTAGAGCGGGATGGAATCGCCACAAGGCGCTTACGATAAAACAAAGCGAAGGCGAATAACGCGCAAATCTTTTTTTATTTTAATAAGTACGAAAATTTTTAGCGTTGTGCCTTTTTTAAATTATGGTTCACTAAAGAAAAAAAAATTGTATTTGAAATTTTTTTTTATAAAAAATGTACATTAATTCTTTATATTTTTACAATAGAAATTGCTGTAAAAATGGAGGAATATTTGTATTTTTTTTATCGAGCGAAGTTAAAAACTTGCTGTTTCAACGTTTTGGTTCATTAAAGAAAACTTAGGATTGAAAACCTATGTAGAACATTCCCTGTACTTATCTTTAACTTTTCATAATACAGGTACAGATGACCCGAGGAGTAGAGACTTAAGTATAGTGACAGGATTATGTGGCTGAGGTTAAAAATACTAGATCAAAGGCAATTTCACCCTCGGGGTGGTGGCAACCGAACTTTAGTCGACCTAGTTGTAATGTTTGACGGTAGTTTGTAACTTTTAATATACGCACTGCAATTTTTCTGTAACGGAAATACTCACTCGCGTTAAACGCTTGAAGAAGAAACGAGGCTTTGTATTTGCTCTGCATATATATTTTTCTGGCGACGAGGATAAAACAAAACGAATAAGTAGTTGTTTGCAGGTTGTGTGTGACAATGTCGGTTGGTAAGATCGGAGAATGTACTGGAGTGAGTTTTGGACTTGGAGCGAGAGCCGGCGATACATGTGGAGGCGATAACGGCTCCCTACTCGGTGTCTGTGAAGCGGGTACTTCGTTGTGTAGTGGTTCCTCCGGCGGGAGGGCTACGTCAGAGTATTGAGCCCGCCTACGAATCTGATCTATGTGCCGTTTAACGGTGTGCCCGTCTTCCTGTCTCACGATATAGTTGCGAGAACCGAGCCGATCCAGTACCTGTCCCCCTTGCCATTTATCTCTCCTGCCATAATTTCTTGACCATACCCGGACGTGGGCCATTTATACAATATTAGGGAATTTGTTTTATGCAATTCGGTATTGGTGGCGAGTCAGAGTGGTCAAAGTAGATGCTTCTAGATGGTGCCATATCGGACACTTCCCTTTTGATTGCTGGCTATGCCAAACTAGAGGAGAACACAGCAGTGCCGTTCTGCCTTATTCACGGCTCAGTGTAGAAGTAAGTTCGTTATCAAATGGTAAATAGCGCCTGTAAATCATCTTAGACTTGGCTGTCGTTTTTGCCGCCGCGACGCGACGCCCGCGCACCCTCGTCAACTTGTCTGATATCTAAATGGTAGCGATATCTAAATTCAGCGTTCTAGTGGCCGGCCAACCAGAGGCAGCCGCGGTCAGAGGATTACTATGTAAAATTTCAGCGCGCGGCAGCCCCGTTGAACATGTCAAATGGCAGTCAGTTACTGTCAAAAATAAAAAAAGTAAGTAAGTTGTAAGTGTTTCATGTGTTAAATATTAAAGAAAATATAAAAAAGTAATACAATTAACTAAATAATTAAAAACCTACCTAACAAACATTCAAATAACTTTTAAAAGGGGCGTATTCAAAAGTTTCCAGAATGCTTGCGGCATTACCCCGCTGGATGACAAGGCTTACCAAGGAATACCCTTTGAATAAAGGAAATTAATAATCTTAAATTAATGATGATTAAGTAAAAGAATGATTTCGATTGCTATCAGAATATAGGAACTTACTGTAGCTAGAATATTATTATTCATGCTTTGGTGCATTGTTTAAACCGACATGTTTTAGCCGTGCTATGGGCTGACATCACGGATTTTGTAGGTGATGTAGCCAACTTTGTCAGTTTCCATAAAAAAAAAAAAAAATAAAAAATAAATCTATTGTTTATTGTTGCTAAAGTATTATTATGGCCGTAAGACTTCGCTCGAACTTGTCACAATTGGTTCTATCCTGTTCGATTGCATCCATGAAGAAGAACCGACAAGGAACTTCGCAGGTGTTTTTCTTTTTTCTTTTTTTCGACCCATAGTTAAGTCTTTTCATTTATTTTACCCTATCTGATTGAGTTTCATTTGAACCGAGTTTGACAGTACCCAGTTTTATTATTTACATTATATTTACTTTTTTAAAGTTCAGATTTTTTTCAGTCGCACGCTTTTTTAAGTAATATCTCTGCGTGGTATTCGTCTGGTGACACATTTTAGCTTGCTAAGTATTGTCTATTGTCTCCGTAGTTTGCGTTGGAAACGGCGGTGAAGATTGTATAGGTATGTAGATTTTATAAATATAGATATACTAGCTGTGCCCGGGACTTCGTCCGCGTGGACTTGTCAGGACGCCATCTACCGGGTTCAATTGTACTTTTAAACCATCCAGGGACCCACTCAAATATACACACAAAATTTCATCCAAATCGGTCCAGCCGTTTAGGAGGATTTAGGTGACAAACACACGTACAGAAGAATTATATATATAAAGAAGATAGATAGATATTATCAATATAGAACTCTTCCCTTACCCCTTACTATAATAATGATAATAAAATGTATGCCATTTATTGTTTGGCAAGGGTGGGCTTATTGCCTTATGCCATTTCCTCCAGCCAACCCGATGGACCTATTTTTACATGGAATCCGAACCATGGAGCAGCGGGAGAAGGTATGCACGTAAATTTTTTTCTTAAAAAAAAACTCATGGGTCACGCCGCCGGTTGGATTGGAACCTCGGACCTCTCGAAAGAGAAGCCGACCCCTAGACCACTCGCTCACTTACTAGGTGGTAGGCTCAAATTGGAGCCGACCGAATTGATACCACCGTACTGGACAAAAAATAGCCGCATAAGTAGCCTTGGATGTATTTTGCAGACCTGTCCGCCATACGGCTGGCGTGGCGCCTCTCTGAGTGGTGTTATTGGCTGCGTCTGATCTTCCATTGAACTTTTGGGCACAGCCACACATGGTGGCTGTCTATAAAAGAAAATCTGGGTTTCAAACCTCGGACATATCACCACTAGACTATACGCCACTTCTGGAATAATATTTATGGTGATATCTTTGGGAGTTTCCGAATCGACCAGATGGAAGGCAAACTCGCATTTGAACTTGTAGGAGATCGCAAGAACGATCAAACTATTCTCTCTCTTATGCAACTGAACTGAACAAGACCATGGAAATTGTATAGGTAGAAACGCCATCCTAGCTAATAAATGAAGTTATGTTTCTACGGTGTCCGGCCGGGGCGGCCGTCTAAAGTACGTCCATACACTTGTTTACTTTATTTTATTGTTTTGTGTTGTTCTTCTTCTTTGTTTGCTACCCCTATAAGTGTTCATAATGAAGTCAGGTTAATTGGCAGAGATTGCCTTAGGCAATAAGTCCGCGTTTTGTACAATTTTGTATTGGAAAGCATAATAAAGTATATTCTATTCCCTTCTACTCTGCTCTGATCTATTCTATTCTATTCTATTCTATTCTATTCTATTCTATTCTATTCTATTCTATTCTATTCTATTCTATTCTATTCTATTCTATTCTATTCTATTCTATTCTATTCTATTCTATTCTATTCTATTCTATTCTATTCTATTCTAGTCTATTCTATTCTATTCTATTCTATTCTATTCTATTCTATTCTATTCTATTCTATTCTATTCTATTCTATTCTATTCTATTCTATTCTATTCTATTCTATTCTATTCCATTCCATTCCATTCCATTCCATTCTATTCCATTCTATTCCATTCTATTCTATTCTATTCTATTCTATTCTATTCTATTCTATTCTATTCTATTCTATTCTAATATATCAATGAATATCCTAATAACTCGTGAACCACTCTATCGCTTTACATACCGCTTTCACTGTTACATTCAGTCATTTCTCAAGACTATAACACACGTAAATCAGTTTTTCCAAGAAATTGGGAAAACTACTCATTGACGCGTCTGGGCACCGCCGTGCCCGGGCGTATTTCAACCAGCGAATCAGCCTGGCGATCCAGAGGGGGAACGTCGCTTCAGTCATGGGAACCATGCTTATAGTCCCTATGGACGACTATTTTTTTTTATTTAAAGTTAGATTGATTTTTTTATAGTGAATTTAGTTATTTTTAGGTCTACATTTAATTATTTTTGTTAATGTTGTGTGTTCAAAAATAAATTGAATTTAATATATGTGCACACCATTAGACAGATATTATTTTGTAATTCCGTCTTTGCCTCTTCTAGTTATGCATTTCCAAGGATAACGCATGAGCTATACCTTAGAAACTAGTTGGAAGTGCAGTACCGCTTAGATGTCATTCAACTTGGAGTAACATAGCGCGTTTCAACCAACGACATTCTACTTTCTGGACGGGCCCTCGTCATACATTTTACCGGTAGAAAGGTGCGATTGGAGTTCTATATATTGCCAATATTTAAAACAGCGTAAGTGCGCGAGCGCCTCATACATCACGTTACGTTTCCGCTCTGTGAACGTCGATAGAGTAAGACGGTTAAATGGCAATTTGATACGTATAAAGGAGAGACAACGATTGGAGAGTGTGCTGAATGCTCACCAATGGCGCGCCTCAATTCGGTGCGTTATATGCCACTTCCCGATAATTTAATTCGTTGGTTTCAACAGTGCCAGCGGGCGTAGCAAGAAATGGCAAGAGGGCAAAATTAAAATATTCGCTCGTCTTATATCTCTTGCCGACTACGACGGGCCGAAGGGCGACAGGATAGCCATCTCTCACCTTGGCACGATCCTTCCATCAAGTCATGTAGCAGGACCACCTGGCGGGTCTTCGCGCCTTACTTGCTGCTTGATAGTTATCATGTCCTAAATGTGGTGATCGGTGTTGTGCTGTAATTTACAAGAGTACCCATAAGGTGTCTAACGACGCCTACGGCCATTCGGTAGTACGCAGGGGTTGCGAATGCCATGCCGGCCTGACAGGTGCCTATTCACGCCTCTCTTGAAGGAGCCGAGACTATACTCGGGGGGAAATATGTGGGCAGGGAGAGCGTTCCAGAGTTTACCAGTTCTGTGTAGGAAAGATCTGCAGAACCGATTGGTACGCATCCGTGGTAAGTCCAGCGTATAGGAATGCAATCCCTGTCCAGTGCAAAGAGATTTTACGTCATTGGTCCAGTGCACATATTTGTTGTTATATCCGCCAAAATAATTATTCTATGAAAATGTCAAATGGCTAGCTATTACTATTCCAAAGATAATCAAATCAAATCAAATCATTTTTATTAATTCAGGCACTTGTCCCATTGCACACACAACAAATTCAGATACACTAGAATAGCAATAATATAACAATTAGAGTAACAAGAATAATTATAAAAATATTACATAATAATAATTAGAAGAACCGGCGACGGTGCCGCCGTGCCCGCCGCTTCTTAAACTGAGACCTGCATCTTCTTCCACTCCTGCACGCCCACCATCCACGTCCAGCTCGCCTTCAAAAGAGGACGGCGGACCGTCGACACTGCCCTCGCCACAACATCCACGACGGGGACGGTGTCCGGCACCGGCCGGCTTGGGGCCGTCGGGGTCCCGTACCCCACTTACAGCCCCCGCTGCCGGTGCCATAGTGCAACACCCTCGCGGCGCGCGCACGATGAACAAGTTCACTTAAAGTGCTGCGTGTCGTCGCTCCGCAGTAAGTGGATACGGAGCTCTCCGAGATGGGGGTGGTGGTGGCCTACGTGTCTAGTACCACCACCTATCGCTCGTAGCTTGCCGCGCGTCGTCTCGGAGAGCTCCGTAGCCACGGCCTGCACCCGCCGGCGTGCTTGGAGGCTTGCCTCCCGCCGCCGGCGTACATTACCGTTTTTATTTAGATTTTATATTAATTTTGTGTATTTTTATTACTTTTTGTAAAATGTATGTAAAATTAATATAATATATTTTAAAAACGTGAAATAAAGAATAGAAGAAAAAGAGCTGTCAAACCGACATGTCGGAGAATATTTCTCTAGAAAATTTCTTTTAAAAGTTTTTGCCTGGGACGAACAAACCGAGCTTCCGCCACGCGCGGACTCTTCTCCAGCGGCGCAGCGACCCGCACGGTTGGAGGCACCGTGCCGGCATCAACACCGCCGCCGCTCGGTGTCACCGGTACTCCACCAGCTCGACATGCCTGGCGACCCGGGACGCGACGCGCGTGATGGAGAGCAGGCTCTGCGGCGAAGGCCGGCCGCCGCCGCGCTCGACTTCGACGCCGCCGCCGCCACCGCTCGCCCGCAGCAGCACTGCCTCCGCCCACCGCGTCGCCCGGCCTCCCCGCGCCCGGGTCGTCCAATACGAGAGCCGCCATTCTTCTCGCACCACTACACGCACACCCTACCACCCAGCTCCACGCCGTCGGTGCATTTCATCGACGACTAAGATGGAGTGTTGACGTCGGCCGAGCCACAAGAACTACGGTGAGGGCGGCGTCCACCACCGGCCAGCTTGGGGCCATCGGGACCTCGCGTCCCGTCTAGTGCCCCCGCTACCGGTGGTGTAGTGCACCCATGAGGCGACGCGCGCGCGAAGATGACGTTTAACAGACCTGCGCGACGACGTCGCCGTGCAGTCCGGCGGATACGGAGCTCTCCGAGATGGGGGTGGTGGTGGCCTACGTGTCTAGTACCACCACCTATCGCTCGTAGCTTGCCTCGCGTCGTCCCGGAGAGCTCCGTAGCCACGGCCTGCACCCGCCGGCGTGCTTGGAGGCTTGTCTCCCGCCGCCGGCGGTATTACCGTATTTAATTTTTATATTAATTTTGTGTATTTTTATTACTTTTTTGTATAATATATATAAAATTAATGTAAAATTTTCAATATGTGAAATAAAGGAAAATGATAATAATAAATATATCCACCGCCAGTTCTCGAGAACGGTCATGTCACACTCTACTGGGACCGGTCCATTATTACAGATAGGACTATTCTTGCGAATAGACCTGATGTTGTGATAGTGGACCGGGAGGCGAGGCGTGCAACGCTCGTCGATATCGCCGTGCCGCACGATGGTAACCTCGTCAGTAAGGAAGCAGAGAAGATGCTGAAGTATCTGGATCTGCAGCACGAGGTTACCAAAATGTGGCCCGTCGACTCGACGATCGTTGTGCCCATAGTCGTATCAGCGCATGGGCTGATAGCGAAGAGCCTCGATGACCACCTTAAGAGGCTCTCGCTGAGTGGTTGGGTCAAGGGCCAGATCCAGAAGGCAGCCCTGCTCGACACTGCACGCATCGTCCGGAGGTTCCTCTCTTTGGGACCCGACCATCGGTAGCCTGGGCTCGCCCCGCCGCCGGTGGTGGAAACTCCGTTTGTTTTTATATTAATTTTAGGTTTTAATTAAAAAAAAAAAAATGTAAAATTTGTATAAAAAGAAATGTGGAAATAAATGGATAAAATAATAAAAATATTAAAACAAAATTTGTTTAATATAATAATTTAATATGAATTAATTAAAAATAAAAAAAATAAAAAATGCATCTTCAGTCATACATAAGTAAAATTTTCTTTAATAAAAATATAAAAATAATAATAATAATGCCTAATACTTAATAATTTATTTATTTATTTTAAAAATTCATAATAACTAATGTACATGCCAACATTTTCAATAATAACATTTTGCTCGCTGGTCATGACGCGACCAAGAAATGCCGCCTTCAGCACTCCAAAGAAGTCATCGATCCTGTTCTCGGCGAACATGCCAGATGCACTACACCTCCACGGCAAACCCAGCATGCACCGCAATAAACCCGTCGGAGACGGACGTACGGACGTACAGACATACAGACGCTGTAGGCTTTGTAATAGGCTTACGTACGGGCATGCGGAAACCTAAAAATTACATCTAAACTTACACCCCCACGCGGCGCGGATTCCGCGGACTCACGGGTCAGTGTTTTCCTCGCGGACTGTAGTAGAATTTAATTATCCTCTTTGAGCTTCCGCAAAACTTGCCACAAAAGTACCTAAGCTGGAAGCGGGGCTTCGGTCAAACTAACCGTCTTTTAACTTAGAAGTTAAGCTCCGTTTATGTTGTAAATCTGTCCAGAGCCCGGCGCGCGGGAACAGTTTCAGGCAATTCGAAACTGGACTCGCGATGCGGACGCCGGGAGAATCTTGTTATGGGCGCATTAAAATTCAAAACCACATTATTAGGATCCGCCCTCGCTGACTCGGTGCTCTATATGATGAAGTGATAATATATTTTACTGTCAAAGTACCTCAAAATCTTTGCTCAAAATACCCTCGGATATCAGGTATGTGTCATTTGTAATCTTATGATATGAATTAAAAAAAATTTATAGCAATATTTGGTTTTAGTTAAATAAAAAATAAAAAAAACACATGTTTTACATGATATTGTCTATTGTCGTCACCAGATAATTTTTTTATATATTATATAATACAAGCTGTGCCCGCGGCTCCGCCCGCTCTCATATTTCACTTCACTGCTAACCTCATAAGCCATTTAGCGTGATAGTAAGTAGCCTATAGTTGATGGGAAGAATCAAGCTATCCGTAGAATTTTGTTTTATTAAAATCGGTTCAGTGGTTCTCGAGTTATAAGCGGACAGACAGACACTCAGACACTCAGACAGAAAGCAGACGTTGGATTTTATTATAGGTAAGGAAAGGATAAGGAAGGATAAGGATAAGGAAGGATGCAAGTTTGACATATTAAAGTTGCATATATATAAAAAAAATTATAACAATAAAATACGTATGTATGTTCAGTAGCTATCTTACGTAACCGTTTTCTTCTTTCCGTATGTGAAGTTTTCAATTTAATTTAAAATGCCACTGACGGAATCAGACTGTACTGGTTTCTATTCCAAGTTTGGCGCGATTTAGCATCGTATCTAGCGATCGTCATTACGTAGGTACAGTTTGCAGATTCAAGTTGCTGAATTAAATTTGTCTATGGCAATCTATAATAGTAGAAAGCTATCTGGCTGTTACTTCTGCATGTTTTTTTATGTAATCCGGTATGGGTGTCTGAGTCAGAGGGGCCAAAGGGCCTTCGGCCAGCTAATATCACCTCCGAGAAGGTAGCAGCCATATCGGAAAGGTTTTTCGATGCCTGGCTATACTCGACTAGAGGAGAACTGGAGTACTGACATGGCACCTAGGTGTTATGGGCTGACATCACGGACGATGTAGCCAACCGTGTCAGTTACCATAAAAAAATGTAACGCAAACTGCGCCGGAAAAATCCGCACCCGGGCATATTGAAAACTAGGACGAATCCGAGGAACCCCGGACTGATGACAGCCAATGAGAGTCATCGCCTCTGCCATATGCGGTAATTATTCGCATAATGCGACGATAAAACAAATGCTGGATTCTCTGATGTGTCCTGCCTGATGCTTCCTTACCTGTTCTGTGTCGCTAAGCTAATGGAATGAGTTGAGCTGAAATGACACTGAAGCGCCGTTGTTACAGTTCTCTCAAAACTTTAATGCCGCTGGACCTACCTGCGCAGTCAACGAAATTTAGGTCATAATTCGTAGAACATAGGGTAGACTTTAATGTCACTCGCATCTTGGGATCGCACATGTGTAGTGAAGCAATTATCTACCCTTTTTTTTATTGTAAGCTCGACATATGGCGCCGAGGCACTCATGACGTGTCTAACGGCGCCTGACAGGTTCCCATTCACGCCCCTCTTGGAGGAGCCGAGACTGTACTTTGGGGGAAAATATATGAGCAGGGAGAGCGTTCCAGAGTTTACCGGTTCTGTAGAGGAAAGATCTGATCTGAAGAACCGATTGGTACGCATCCGCGGTAAGTCCAGCGTGTAGGGATGCAATGCTCAGTGCGCGTGGTGCGGAGGTGGGAAGGGAACGACGGGATCGCATTAAACAGCTGTTCCGAGCACTCCCCATGGAATAATCGATAGAAAACACAACCTATGATCTGCGAGTGATGACCTAAAATTAATTGACTGCGCAGGTAGGCCGAGCGGCATTTAAGTTTTGAGGGAACTGCATGTCGTCGTACCAAAATTGGAATATAGTTACTGCATCACGTGTATCGCTCGTGCGACGCTTCTTCTAGTCCTCCGTCTAGTCGCAGCCCCGCGGGAGATCATTTTCCCCCAGGAAATGCGCTCTTGGAAAGAACTGCGCGCGGCGCACCGGAAATTGTCACTGGCGAGGCAATTAGAGGCACTTCCGGTGTAGTGCCGCCTGCGATTGGCTTATCTGTGAGGCAGCTCGGTTTAATAGCGAATTATTTGTACTAGTATCTTGTGGATGACACAGTCAAGCGATGGTCTTAAAAATACGTTATTTTTTTAAAGAAACACACGGTTGCCTACATCACCTACTACATCTATGTCAGCCCACAACACCTTGGTGAACTAGGTGCAATGTCAGTGATTCCCTTCGGTCGTACCGGCTACACTGAACTGGACGGAAAAGACGAACTATTTACATAGCCGTTTCAACCGACCTTTCATTCAGTGCGGTGGTAACAACCAGGGCGGGTTAAACCCTACAACCTAGTAAGGTAAGAAGGGAAGGGACCTACAGTTTAACGTGGAAGGTGTAGGATTGAATTCCCGCGTGAGTTCGGTACCTACTTAATAAATAAAAATTCCACTGAATTTTGTTTTTATGTAA
Organism: Nematopogon swammerdamellus; assembly: GCA_946902875.1. Classification (NCBI taxonomy): domain Eukaryota; kingdom Metazoa; phylum Arthropoda; class Insecta; order Lepidoptera; family Adelidae; genus Nematopogon; species Nematopogon swammerdamellus. The sequence continues at coordinate 21,868,811 of OX336345.1, forward strand.
TCGTTTTTAATCGTTCTAGTGTCGCACTGCAAAGATGTGTAATTGGCTTGCGGGGAATATCTTCCCTACTCCTATACAATCTACGGATCTTGAAATCACGAGTCAACGGTCTTACCCCAGCAACTCTAGTCCGCCTTCAAGCCGGACTGGCACCTCCTCGGGGGGTGAAATTAGCTGGGCTCTTGGAGAAAAGAACCAGTGTGTCTGAGTCTCCGACCTCGAGTCCGGCCACCCAGTTCGGGGGTGAAATAAAAAAAAAACTAACTTTATTTAAGCCATGTACGATACATTTTCGATTTCATACAAAACATCAGTTCCAGGTTGCAGGTGTTCTTCTGGGTTGTGAAAGGGACGCGTGTTTACTGTGGGTGTGGTTCTGGGTTGTGAAAGGGACGCGCGTCAACTGAGGGTGTGGTTCTGGGTTGTGAAAGGGACGCGCGTTTACTGTGGGTGTGCTTCTGGGTTGTAAAAAGGAGGCACGTTTACTGCGGGTGTGGTTCTGGATTTTGAAAGGGACACGCGATCCCTGTGGGTGTGGTTCTGGGTTGTGAAAGGGACGCGCCTTAACTGAGGGTGTGGTTCTGGGTTGTGAAAGGGACGCGCGTTTACTGTGGGTGTGGTTCTGGGTTGTGAAAGGGACGCCCGTTTACTGTGGATGTGGTTCTGGGTTTTGAAAGGGACGCGCGTTAACTGAGGGTGTGGTTCTGGGTTGTGAAAGGGACGCGCGTTTACTGTGGGTGTGGTTCTGGGTTGTGAAAGGGACGCTCGTTTACTGTGGGTGTGGTTCTGGGTTGTGAAAGGGACACGCGTTTACTGTGGGGTTGGTTCTGGGTTGTGAAAGGGACACGCGTTTACTGTGGTTGTGGTTCTGGTTGTGAAAGGGACGCGCGTTTACTGTGGGTGTGGTTCTGGGTTGTGAAAGGGACGCCCGTTTACTGTGGATGTGGTTCTGGGTTTTAAAAGGGACGCGCGTTAACTGAGGGTGTGGTTCTGGGTTGTGAAAGGGACGCGCGTTTACTGTGGGTGTGGTTCTGGGTTGTGAAAGGGACGCGCATTTCCAGATGGTGGTCACATAGCCACGTGTTGTTGTTGATCGATGGTGCGGCTGCAGTAAGTGCTTTAGACTTGGCACGCCCGCTCACAACTTCGCCAGTGCATCCGTCACGGAATTGCTCAACTTTTATATCAACTGTAATTTATTGGGCGGCGAAGTTATGCTGCTAAAATCGAAGTTCACGCCGTGATATAAAGTTGAATGGACCGTGATTTTTCGGATGATATCGTATTTACTGATTTACTTTAGCTGGAGTATTTTCTACTTTTTCTATTCTATGTTTATGTAAAAAAAAATTGTAATCCTTTATTGCTGGTAAAGTCAGAGGGCCCAGAGTACATGCTCCAACCAGCCAGTATCATTTCCGCAAAAGTGCCATACGGAAGACTTTTTCCTTTGACTAGAGGGGCGTGAAAAGGTTCCTGTCAAACTGGCAAGGCATTCGCAATCCCCGTGTATCACAGAATGTCTATGGACATCGTTAGAGAGCTATCCTGGACTAGAGGAGAACACATTCCCTTCTTACCTTACTAGGTGATAGGGTTTATCCCGGCCGGGTTGGTACCACCGCACTGAACGAAACGTCGGTCGAAACGGCTATGTAAATAGTTCGTGTTTTCCGTCCAGTTTAGTGTAGCCGACATGAAATGAAGGGAAGCACTGACATGGCACCTAGTTCACCCTGTGTTATGGGCTGACATCACGGATGTTGTAGGTGATGTAGCCAACCGTGTCAGGTTCAAACCCGGCCAAGTGCGAGTCGAACTCGCGCATCGAGGGTTACGTATCGCCATGTCATGGTCAGCGCCACTCACGACATCTATGTATTAGTTAAAATGCTTCATACTCTTTTCGGTAGATGGCGCGCATACACTTTTTAGTTTCTTGTACCCTTCTGCATTTTTTACTTTTTCTTATTTTTATTATTTGTTGTTATATCGGCAATAATAACACATATTCTGTGAACATTTCAACGGGTTATTACGGTTCAAGAGATACAGCCCTCGGACAGATAGACAGACAGACAGACGGCGGAGGCTTAGTAATAGGGTCCCGTACCGGATACGGAACCCTAATAAAAATATTTAAGATACTTGAAGTATCAAGTTGTCAATGTACAAATGTCAATTCATTGTTTGTTATGTTGTATGAACTCTTATGCCGGCTGTACACACTCGGCGAGAGCTTCTCGCCGAGTGTCTCGCGCGAGAGGCTCTCGGCGAGGGCGCACCATGTACACACTCGGTGTTATCAGTTCAACTGCAGATACCCGCCACGATGGACCTAGAAATTGCTGCTGCATTTTGTCTTTTTGCTGCTAGTTATTATAATTATTTAGCTGTATATCATAAAAAAAAGATTACCAAGCCGTGGCGAAGAAGAAGGTGGTGGATGGTTGCCATGGACACGCTTCGTCACTCAAACACAGTTAGCGGGCAACTAAACGTACGAGTGTGTACATGCTCGCACTCCTTTTCCTCGCGAGACATCACGAGACCCTTTGACTCGGGACCAAAAAACCGACACACGACCGAGAGGTAGCGAGGCGAGACGAGAGAGGGCGGGACGTGACGAGAGCACCATGTACACACTCGCTCTCGGCCTGCCTCGGGGTGTCTCGCCGAGTGTGTACAGCCGGCATTATATTCTTTTATTTTGTTTGTTGTTATTACTATGTGTTTCAATGTGTTCCAGAGCGAAGCGTAGTGGGGACATGTTAATATGTATAATATACATATTAACATTGTGTTGTCTTTTTCTCAGACATGTATTTACGTTTTACATGTCTCTGTTTTTCCTCTAAATAAAATCAAATATAAATCAAATAAAAGGCTCAGTGAAGGTTAGAGACCGTTCACATACCACGTGGACAAAAAGAGGGGGGGGGGGGGGGGGGTAGGGGGTCGGCAAATGTCCACGATTGTCCACAGGGGGGGAGGGGAGGGGGTGCAGGGACCGTCCACGTGGACGTTTCAGTTTAAAAACACATCTGAGTGTTGTTTGCAAGATTTGTGTTGTTCCTCTTAATTTTATTATAATTTTAAATTAAATGTCAACATTGCAAGTACTACATTTTCATCCATTCAGCTCCCTGCCTCTTCTTGAAGTTCATTTTTCTTCGGAAATGTCGCATTTTGCGTCGCAAGTACAGGGAAAAAACGGCATTTTCCACGTGGACAGGGGGGGGGGTTATGGAAATGACCACGATTGTCCACAAGGGGGGAGGGGGGGGGGGGGGGGGGGGGCTCAAAAAGTACCCAAAAAGTGTCCACGTGGTATGTGAACGGTCCCTTATCTTTGGTTCAGTGGTCGAAACACATTGACAAGCCACTCACGTCAGATCTACAAAAAAAAAACTGGCCAAGTGCGAGTCGAACTCGCGCACCGAGGGTTCCGTATCGCCATCTATGACGTACGCGTCAGCGCCACTCACGGCATCTATGGCGTGTTTATGAAATGCTTCATATTAATTAAAATTCATGATTAGTTAAATGCTTCATAGTATTTTCGGTAGATGGAGCCACCGAGGATGGAGCGCATATACTTTTTAGTTTCTTGTATGGGAACCCCCGTGAAGTTTACGGTTCAAGAGATACAGCCCTCCGACCGACGGACAGACAGACGGCGCAGGCTTAGTAATAGGGCCCCGTACCGGTTACGGAACCCTAAAAACATTAGTCTCATGTTTCAATGCAACCGGCGTAAAGTCGCAAAATAAAATGCCCTGCCCTTCTAGCATCCTCTCCTGCGGTGAGTGCGGATGCGGACAGGGCGGGGCGGATGGCGCGGATGGCGCGGATGCGGCCGCGGACATCTCCGCTGCTAATTACCGCCGTGTCCCGCACCCGCTCCCGACGTCTGTTTGGGCACGTACAATTCAATTTGACAGTGTTGGAAAGTTTTCAGATGTATTGTGAGCGGTCGCTAGCAATCGCAGATTGCATTTATAGTGACTGAGATAGTTGGACATATATATAAATAAATATTTTATGGAAACTGACAAGGCTGGCTACACCACCTACAACATCTTTGATGTCAGCCCATAACACCGGGTGAACTAGGTGCCGTGTCAGGTCAGTGCTTTCCTTCATTTCATGTCGGTTACACTGAACTGGACGGTAAACACGAACTATTTACATAGCCGTTTCGACCGACGACGTTTCATTCAGTGCGGTGTACCTAGTAAGATAAGAAGAGAAGAGAAGAGAAGAGAAGAGAAGAGAAAGGCTCTATAAACCTGTTTTTATTTATTATTTAAACTTTTACTGTTGATTTTTTTTTGGTTTTTTTTATGGAAACTGATACGTTTGGCTACATCACCTACAACGTCCGCGATGTCAGCCCATAACACCGGGTGAACTAGGTGCCATGTCAGTGTGCTTCCCCATTTGATCGTGCCGGCTACACTGAACTGATTTGATTTTATGTGGTCAGAATTATCAAGCTTAAATTATAGGTTATTCTAGCTCTCAAACTATATCCTAACACTGTAAGCGGTGTCTATTGTGTAGCTAGTCACAATGTATTATAATTGAAGACGTTAAAAAAAAAGAACCCTGCGAAGTTTCTTGCCGGCTCTTCTTTGTGGGTGTAATCGAACCGGATTGTAAAAACTAAACAGGACAAATTCAAGCGTAGTGTACTACCATACGAATGATGAATAAAAAGAACAAAGAAAGAAAAAGAAAAGAATAAAGACCTACAGTTTTACGTGAAATCCGAACGACGACGTTCAGAGTTTAAATTTCACGAACGGCGGTCGATCCATCGCACCGGCGAATTCGGGACTCCGACAAGTTATAGTCTCAGGTTGAAGAACAAGGGCGGCCATCGAATGATACTTCGATCTAGCTAGACCCTCGTTCTGCGCATTCGGCAATTCATTTTTTTAAGGTTCCGTATCTATCCATACGGAAGACTAAAAAAATTACATTAAAAATAAAAAAAACTATAATAATAATTCATATTTTATCTACTAAGCCTACGCCGTCCGTCTGTCTGTCTGTCTGTCCGTCTGTCCGAGTGCTGTATCTTTTGAACCTTAATAGGTAGCCGGTTGCACAGAATATGTGTTATTTATTACAGCGGATGTGCCAACAAATAATAAAAAGTGGTCAAGTGAACCTTGTTCACGTGCCGAGGGTCCCGTAACCGCACTGCTTCGCTTTCATCTAATTATATTTTCTACCTGGGTGCGGTCAGGCTTTGGATGGGTATCCGTACGACCGTGGTTCGGCTGGCTGTGGTTCGGATTCCACTTGAAATTGTAGTTTCATCCCTATATGTACATATTTAGCTGGAAGGGATCAACCCGTTTTGATTGGTACACGAACACTGAACGAATGTCGGTCGAAGAAAACGGCTATAAAAGTTATACATGTTTTCCATCCAGGTCAATGTAGCCGGCACGACCAAAGGAAAGACTGACATGGCACCTCTCTGACACTGACTAAGTAACTAACAATTACTCTGGCATACACTTTACATGATAAATAGAATCAAGTCTAACTTTATTTGCATGTGTCATCACGCAAACTAGTTTGAATGGAGTTTGAATGAAACACTCGATGAAACACCAATTTGAATGGAGTTTTCACAAAAATATGGGATATGCCACTTTCGAGACAGAAACTGTCGAGTGCAGGAGCCTCCTTTATTGCACTGTATGATTTTATGTGTTAATAAATATTTTCATTTTATTTATTTACAATTCATTTCATCCATATCTCCTACTTCCATCTTAATTATTATTATGCGATATAAATAAATAAAGCGAAGTTTCTACGGGCGACCAGTGGCGGACGTGTAACGTATGTCAATTTATTTTAGTTTTTCGTATTTTATTTAAAACGCATCATGTGGCGCCGTGTCACCCATAAAGTGTCTAACGAAGCCCATGATTCGCTTGGGATGGCTCTGCCAAATACCAGCCTGCGACTCTGGACTTGCGTCGAGCCGTGCGACTAGTGGGTGACCTCGAAGTGTCCGCGATCTAGAACCACTGCAACTCCGTGGGGATGTCGGCTCTCTAAGTGTGTTCTATCGCTAATTCCTGGGGGAGTATTCGGAGGAGCTGTTTAACCGCAATCCAGGGAAGTCTCCGGTATGGCACGACCTTCTCGTAGGTGATATTGGCCGGTCGGAGCATGTGCTTTGGCCCCTCCGACTCAGCCACTCATACCGGATTACATAAAAAAAAAAACCACTGAGCTACCGAGGCTGACAATAAATAAAGCGAAATTTCTACGGGCGACCCACCGTGTAACGTACTCGTACGTAATATATATGAAATATTCTTATAAGTCGAGAACCATTTTATCGATTTACATGCGGTTTTTTTTTGCTACATTTCGTTACTTCTCAGGATGATTTTAAGCTATCAATCACAACGCTAGGTTATCGGTGGCTTGAGCTGTCACCAAAAAGTCACGCTAAAAATTGAAATTTTGGCTGTTCAGACATTTAACATTATCTCCAAATGTATGACAGTTTGATGAAAATGAATAGTTTTGTGCACAACTACATAAGAGTACCTATATTGTTTATTTTTAGAATTTTCAAACAACCCTTAATAAGTCAAAGTTCGGCGACAAAAGTGCAGTTTTTTGTCAACTTTTAAACGAAATATTTGTTAAAGTAAACTCATTGATTATAGCAAAGTTATATAATTTTGAAATTGCCTTCAAAATACCTATAGATTGACATGACATTTGATTTATTTAAAAAAGCAAAAAAAATATTGGTTTACATTTTGGGGTACCCTGTAGGACTATTAGATAAACTTATCTTAAAATAATCTAGCGGCAAAAATTACACGTAATTTGGCGTCATTTTTATCGAAATCGGTTCAGTAGGTCCGGAGATATCTGCGTGTGACCGACAGACAGACAGACAGACACCAGAGCGATCCCATAAGGGTCCCTTTTTTCGCATTGTGCGACGGGACCCTAAAAATATCAAAAAGTAAACAATTCAGAGGTCTCCCCATACAAGAAGCGTGCTAAGAATCGATTATTCACCCTACTGATTAATAGATGGCGCCACAGGCTTTTATATTTTCCATTGTAGAAAAACAAAAGTTATCTATCGAATTATTCACTCTAGCTCAATCCGAAGTCCCCTATTCAGCGTGAGCTTAAATTCCTCTACAGTCTACAGGACAATATAGTTTTTGACCGGCAACCCCCCACGCCCCGCCCCCTCGCTTCTCGCCCCCTCCCCCGGCCGCAGCCAGCGGGCGGGCTGTTATGACAGCGCGCGTCGGAGCCTTCGCAAACGTTTGCAAACGCTCGCTGCAGATAAGAATTTATTCTGGTACACTTCCACTCGGCTAATTTGACACGGCTTCTCTCCGCCAGTAATAATGCGAAACATGACAAATTTAAAAAACCCCCGACCCTTAACAATTAAAAAATATTTTTCGTTTACTTACTTAAAGGAGTCGGGGGGCCGCTAATTAAATTCCCCGCAGCTCTGAATTTTATATTTTAATTAGGTACTTAGCCATCACCCAACTCCTATAAGTTAGTAAACGGAAATTATTTTTTACTTTTTAAGGGTTGGGGGTTTTTTTTATTTGTAGTTTAATTTTTTCTTCAAGCTTTTAAAAAAAACTGCATACAAATCGGTCCACTTTCAAAGATATTTTTTTTTTTATTACATAATTACTTGATTACAAACATAGCTTAGAACCATCCCAATTAAACCAGCTTTCTAGTAAATAAAGAAACCGCATCCAAATCGATCCATCCGTTTGGGAGCTACGATGCCACAGACAGTCACACCCACAGAAATAAAAAATATTAAATTTTGATTTCTGTGGTCACACCACAGAGATCAAAATTTAATATTTTTTGCTCGATGCACAACACCCAACTCCTATAAGTTAGTAAACGGAAATTATTTTTTACTTTTTAAGGGTTGGGGGTTTTTTTTATTTGTAGTTTAATTTTTTCTTCAAGCTTTTAAAAAAAACTGCATACAAATCGGTCCACTTTCAAAGATAATTTTTTTTTATTTCCTAATTACTTGATTACAAACATAGCTTAGAACCATCCCAATTAAACCAGCTTTCTAGTAAATAATGAAACCGCATCCAAATCGATCCATCCGTTTGGGAGCTACGATGCAACAGACAGTCACACCCACAGAAATAAAAAATATTAAATTTTGATTTCTGTGGTCACACACACCACAGAGATCAAAATTTAATATTTTTTGCTAGATGCACAATACCACATTATAATATTATTTTTAAATAGACTATGACGTGTACGAGTGTGCACAGACACCTAATGGATGCATTATAAAATAAAATAAATAAATAAAAAGAGCACGGAACGCCCCCCGCCCGCGCCCCCTAGGGGGGGGGGGGGCGGGCGGGGGGCGTTCCGCGCTCTGTGGGTCACACCCATGCACACATACACACATACACGCAAAACTTATAACACCCTCCGGTTGTGTCGGGGGTTAAAAACATAACGCAATAAGTAGACGTACACAATTTGAAAATGAAATAGGTATTGAAAAACCGGCCAAGTGCGAGTTGGGCTCGCGTACCGTCGTTTCCGTACCACATGGTAATTGGCTGGTTTTTTTTATTATTATTTGTTATTATACGGCAGAATTTTCACTATAATAACAGCAAGTTTGATGCTTGTTTGTACTACATTTTTTACGATAGAGCAAAAAAAAAAGTTGAAAAAACACGTCTCTTGTATATTGTATGAGAACCCCCTTATTTTTTACTTTTATTTTTTAATAATTTTTAAGGATATCTGCCATAATTTTCTCCGAAAATCTCAACCGGATACTTATTACGGTTCAAAAGATACAGCTCTTTAAAGGTTGGACAAACGGACAGACGGCCGGACAGACTGTTTAGGCTTAGTAATAGGTCCGTATAGTTGTCCATTAGTCGCCTTTACTACATGCACGGGGCAGTGGGTGGGCATATTGTTCTCAAGGAAGAAGCAATTTGAGAAACTTTTACATCGTGACATTTAGGTACACGTTGTTCCATTGATCTTTATACCCGAGCAAGTGGGTTGGTACCACCGCACTGAATGAAACGTCGGTCAAAACGGCTATGTAAATAGTTTGTGTTTTCCGTTCAGTTCAGTGTAGCCGGCACGATCAAAGGGAGAAGCACTGACATGGCACCTAGTTCACCCGGTGTTATGGACTGACATCACGGACGTTGTAGGTGATGTAGCCAACCGTGTCAGTTTCCATAAAAAAAATGGTTTTGCGAATTATTGTGAAAGCTTTTAAAAAAACCGCATCCAAATCAGTCCATTTTTTAAGATAATTTATTTTTTATTACTTTACTTGATTATTTGATTCCAAGCTTTCCAATAAAAAAAGACCGCATCCAAATCGGTCCATCCGTTTGGGAGCTACGATGCCACAGATAGACACACCCTTACACATTTACACACACACGTTAAACTTATAACACCCCTCTTTTTTCGTCGGGGGTTAAAAGTAGATCAACTGTCACGAACTTAATAGTCTACTGCAATTTCTTATTTGAATCCTTGGACAGCGGTCAGTAGGTGGATGGAAGCGATCTACACTGATTTTAAGAAAGCTTTTGACAAGGTGGAACATCAATTGCTTTTAGATAAATTGGCATTCAACGGTATAAGGGGCAACGTTTTAAGATGATTTTCATCATATAATTCAAACAGGAAAACAATGCATCGTGCTAAATGGTTTCCACGTATGTAACAGTAGTTACGTCAGGCGTCCCGCAAGGGTCAATACTTGGCCCAAAGTACTTGTTCATCAAAGTATGTAAAAAAATATATATGTAAAAACTTGTCACGATATGTTGAACACGTTCCAATCTGCATGTACCTAGAGAAACCTGGAGAGGGGATTCAGAGAGAGGATTCCGTTTCATGCGAGTTGGCGTTGTTTGTTTAATCTGAATTCACGTCTCTCGCTCGCTGTTGGCTAGACACAGTCGTTTTCGCTGTAGTTTTGGTATTAATAGTTTCGTCATTAATATTCAGCTTAGAATATTGCTGCATGAGTTTGTGAATCCTCGTATGGGTTAAAATTACTGCTACAGTACAATCGATAATATGTTCCCGTTGTTTGGGAATATTCTAATTTTATTCACAGGAAGGTATCGAGGGGATTAGATGGAACAGTCAATAAATTCGATATTTCACGTAGGAAGTAGCACTTTGAATATTGAATACATTCATACATACATACAATGCGTCAAGCCTGTTTCCCAGTGGGGACCCCAGAGGGGATCCCAGAGACAACGGATCTCGACGTTTCACTCAGTGCGGTGGTACCAACCCGGCCGGGATAAACCCTACCACCTAGTAAGGCAAGAGGGACCTACGGTTTTACGTGGAATCCGAACTACGGTCAGCCTCCCAACGGTCGAGCGGTCACCCATCCAAGTACTGACCGCACTCAGCGTATTTAATCCATATATAATCTGATATTTACTCAAAAAAGCCTGTCTAGTGTAAACGTTGTTCGCAAAACAGAGGGTACAGTAGCCATTTCCTACCTGCACGCATAGCGGCCACGCGATCGCACCGTGTCTCGCGCGCGACGCGCCGCCCCCGCGCCGCAGTTCACTATAATGATATTTTCTCAACAGATGCCTATTCACTCCCCCCTTTTGAAGGACCAGAGACTGGCGCAGTCTCGGGTACTTGGGGATATCACCAATTTGGTCACGCGCATTGACTGCTGTCAAACCCTTCATTCCAAGACTCATAAAGTTCTGAGCCCCCCAACCCCTTGGAGTGCACCGACTCCGAATATTGCATTGTATTGTTTTATTGATCTCATATGGCAGTTATACTGCGCTCGAACTTGTCACAATTTGTTCTATCCGGTACGATTACACCCATGAAGAAAAACCGGCAAGAAACTTCGCAGGGTAGTTTTTTTATACATATTATTACAAGTACTTTAGTGACAAAGCCACATAATAACACCGCTTACAGTCTATCGAAAACACAGCTTGAGAGCAAGATTAACAATTTTGCTAAGAGTCTGACTACAAAGACTTTGCCACCATCTACGTCTAACATCCGCCAGTCTGCGTCCCAGCGGGCCTCCCTGCGTGCAACGGCTTTCAAATAATTGTTCCATGACGAAGTCGTGACACAGTGCCACAAGGCCGCAAGGCTGGTTCGCTCGGGGCAGTGGCGAATGAATGTTGTCCTACTCAGGAGGAAATACATGGAGAGAGCGTTCAAGAGTTGACCAGTTCTGTCGAGGAAATAACTTCAGAATCGATTGGTACGCGGTAAGTCCAGCCTGTAGGGATCAATACCTGCGCAGTGCGCGTTGTATGGAAGGACGACGGCGGCGGCGCGGGGGCGGGATCGCGTCAAACACCTCCTCCGAGCACTCCCCATGGAATATGCGATAGAACACACCTAGGGCGCCGCATCCCAACGAAGTTGCAGTATCTGGTTGACAGTTACACAGAGCTGACTTATGAGATCCCGGCCCATGGGAAGGTTAGCAGAGCCTCTGTGGAGCTTCCGACACGTCATAGGCGCCTATCACAGTCGGAGGCGCCCCGGCGGTTCAGTTAGGGTTGCCAACTTTTTTTTAGAAGAAATAAAGTATTTCTGACTTCAGGGAGGGTAAATAAAAAGTTTCTTTTAAAATTTTTTTTATTTTTAATAATATTTAAAAATATTAAAAATAATATTTAAAAAGAAATAATTTTAATGTTCTTTGCACATTTCAGTAGTGATAATAGGTATTTTGGAATACACCGTGTGGGGCCGGTACTGTAAAAGAATAGCCCCACTGCATCTCTCCCCGTGTATGTCGTAAAAGGCGACTAAAGGTTATGACTCCCTTCTTATATTACTAGGTGGTATGGTTTAACCCGCCCGGGTTGGTACTACCGCACTGAATAAAAGGTCGGTCGAAACGGCTATGTAAATAGTTTGTGTTTTCCGTCCAGTTCAGTTTAGCCGGCACGACCGAAGGGAAGCACTGACGTGGCACCAAGTTCACCCGGGTTTATGGGCTGACATCACGGATGTTGTAGATGATGTAGCAACCGTGTCAGTTTCCATAGCGACTAAGGGATAAGGACAAAGTGCCATGCTAAAGGGCGCCAGGCTAGCCACCTCTCACCTTGGAACGGTCCTTTCACCGAGTCATGCAGCAGGTGTTCAAAAGTTAAAAGTACCTAAATTTTCGTAGGATATTTTATTTCAACGTAGGGTCACAGAATAGAAAAGAGTACTGGCGTAGTACGGTTGGCAACCCTGCGTGTGATTGTATGCGATTGTCTCCGCTAATTGTCCCTTGCGGCGATATTGCGCGTCTCCGCACTGCAAATTTATGACGTCGTCAATCACATGAGCTACTCGTGCGTAATGTTGCACTGATGTCACAGGGTTCCGCTAGCTTGTGCAATTTGGAGAGCTGTGATACAAATACGTTTTATTAGGTCGTGCCCCTAAGAAAATGGATTTGTATCTCACAAATACCGTATGATGTTCATATTCGTTTTGCTCCGCCAAAAGGAATATGAACTGAACATACAAGATCGGCAGAGTTAGGATTCTAAATTTAAATAAAAAAAAAACCGTTCGAATTAAGCGCGGGGAGAGGTGCGCAGTAGATTCATCTTCGTGCGGATTGTGTGTTGCACCGAATGGGGGAAGGGAGGGGAGGCCCCCCCCCTCCGGGGGGGGGGGGGGGGGAAGGGGGGGGCACCAACAAAAATGTATATTTCTCTGAAGCAGTATAGGCTGCCATCACGATGCCATGCACCGATTTAGAGTCGACCACTTCGAATTTCGTGGACAGTGGTGGCCACCAGAGCTGCGCTTCGTGCGCACGAAGCGAAGGAACGCGGGCGTGCTCGGCCGGCCGAGACGACCGCGTTCCGTACTGCAACCATGCAGTCAGTTGGGGGAATTTGTGGCCTGCGACTGAAAAAAATTTCTTCTCTAATAAGCACTAGTTGTCGTATACATAAGTCTTCTCCGTGCGAGCCTTCCAGATAAAGAGGCTTTTGAAAGGATTACTGCAGTGTTTGGTTGGACTGACCAAGTGTGTTTATATTTGTAGTGGTCATGTGACAAAATCATCATCTGTCATCGGTCATCTGAAATAACTTATGAAGTTTGCAAAATTCATCAATCATTGATATTATTTGTTAATGCAATTTATAAACGGAGGATCAATGACAACATATCGGTGGGCGGTCGCCGCCGCCGCCGGGCGATGTGAGACTGCGTCTGACTCGAATTTCATGAAGTGTAACGCCAATATTAGGTACTTACCTGACAGATTCAGTTTTAATATATGTAAAACTTCATCTCTCAGCGCAGATCGATAAGCTATCGATAAACACGATTTGATTAACTTCGACAACCGTACTGGATGTAAGATGGCCGCATAGCAGCCTCGGTTGTGTTCTCCTCTAGTCCAGTATAGCCAGCAATCCAGGGAAGTCTCCGGTATGGCACCTACCTTCTCGGAGGTGATATTGGCTAGTCAGAGCATGTGCTTTGGCCTCTCTGACTCAGCCACCCATACCGGATTACATGAAAAAAAAACTTCGCTCGATAGAAAAAAATCATGAACATGTCTCTGAATTTAGTTATAAAAACGTATTTAAGGCAACGTGAACAAATCAAGGCTTTGGAAAAAAATATATTTTATTTGTTGGATATATTATATAAATACGCAGCTTTTTACTTTTTTGTTTCGATCCGTAGTTTTGGAATAAAAAAATAAAAACCTAATTTTCGATTGATAGATTGTGTTGCATTCTAGGTACTCCAACCAGCGAAAGAGGCGGCGGCGCCTTGAAAGAGGAGTACGGGTGAATACGGGTTGACACGGCCTTAACGTCGTCGTCGGCATGGTTAAATCTCAAGATTCTTGGTTCGAATCAGGTCGACGTGCATCGATGTGATTTTCTCATTGAAATATGTACGCGCGTGGCCACCAGAGCTGCGCTTCGTGCGCACGACGTGCGTACGAAGCGAAGGAACGCGGTCGTCTCGGCCGGCCGAGACGACCGCGTTCCTCAGGGTTCCTTATTCACCCGTACTCCTCTTTCAAGGCGCCGCCGCCTCTTTCGCTGGTTGGAGTACCTAGAATGCAACACAATCTATCAATCGAAAATTAGGTTTTTATTTTTTTATTCCAAAACTACGGATCGAAACAAAAAAGTAAAAAGCTGCGTATTTATATAATATATCCAACAAATAAAATATATTTTTTTCCAAAGCCTTGATTTGTTCACGTTGCCTTAAATACGTTTTTATAACTAAATTCAGAGACATGTTCATGATTTTTTTCTATCGAGCGAAGTTTTTTTTTCATGTAATCCGGTATGGGTGGCTGAGTCAGAGAGGCCAAAGCACATGCTCTGACTAGCCAATATCACCTCCGAGAAGGTAGGTGCCATACCGGAGACTTCCCTGGATTGCTGGCTATACTGGACTAGAGGAGAACACAACCGAGGCTGCTATGCGGCCATCTTACATCCAGTACGGTTGTCGAAGTTAATCAAATCGTGTTTATCGATAGCTTATCGATCTGCGCTGAGAGATGAAGTTTTACATATATTAAAACTGAATCTGTCAGGTAAGTACCTAATATTGGCGTTACACTTCATGAAATTCGAGTCAGACGCAGTCTCACATCGCCCGGCGGCGGCGGCGACCGCCCACCGATATGTTGTCATTGATCCTCCGTTTATAAATTGCATTAACAAATAATATCAATGATTGATGAATTTTGCAAACTTCATAAGTTATTTCAGATGACCGATGACAGATGATGATTTTGTCACATGACCACTACAAATATAAACACACTTGGTCAGTCCAACCAAACACTGCAGTAATCCTTTCAAAAGCCTCTTTATCTGGAAGGCTCGCACGGAGAAGACTTATGTATACGACAACTAGTGCTTATTAGAGAAGAAATTTTTTTCAGTCGCAGGCCACAAATTCCCCCAACTGACTGCATGGTTGCAGTTAGCCCCTAGCGCAGCCACTTCCGACCAATATATCAGCAGGAGATCTCCTTCAAAGATAAGCGTCCACAGGCTCTCCATCGTACGCATCGAACGCATCGGATCAAAGTAATTTTTAGATTTAAGCACTGCGTCCACTGCAATTGGAATGCCGACGTTTTTTTTATGTGAACCAACATGGGTGCCTGTGCCGAGAGACCAATGGTGCATTCGACAGAACCAAAAGCACCTCTCCTCGCAAAACCACGCTCAGTTAGGTGCCGTGCCAGAAGATTTGCGGACTGTTGGCCGCAAATCTGTATAGGAATAGGATAGAAACAAATAGGAATAAAATACAAGTGGGTCCACTGATCCGCATCGTGCGGACCGAACTCATCGGCCCGTCCTCGGTAATGGCGACACCATTGCTCGGAGTGGTAACTATTGCGTTCCGATGGCGTCATATCGATCAGTAGAAGCACCCCGCTCGGGCCGCCATTTTCATTCGGCACTTGTCCTGTCGCTGTCTATGAAAATTCGAATGCGTGTAATATTATATCCGAATGCTAATGAATGAATGAACAATCGGAATGCTATTATTATTTTATTTATTTTTTTATGGAAACTGACACGGTTGGTTACATCACCTACAACATCCGTGATGTCAGCCCATAACACCGGGTGAACTTGGTGCCACGTCAGTGGTTCCCTGAGGTCGTGCCGGCTACACTGAACTGCACTGAAAACACAAACTATTTTAGCCGTTTCGACCGATCTTTAACTCAGTGCGGTGGTAATAACCCGGGCGGCTTAAACCCTACGACGAGCCCTATGACCTAGTAATACGAGTATAAGAAGGGAGTCATATCTCTTAGGCGCCTTTTACGATATACACGGGGAGAGATGCAGTGGGGCTATTATTTTAAAGTACCGGCCCCACACGGTACCAATGCATATTATATTGCAAATGGCCTTCGCGTCGGAAATCCGATTGCTTCGGATACAGTGAGCGCACTATACCACAAACTAATTCGTTCGAACCGATGCGTGCGATGCGTACGATGCCGACATGTGGACGCTTACTTTTTAGCAGAAAGCATTTTCTGCGAAGCCTCCGGAGGGAAGAAGTCGCTTAAATGTTAGATATTTTCACATGTGGACCCTTACTTTTTAGCAGAAAGCATTTTCTGCGAAGCCTCCGGTGGGAAGAAGTCGCTTAAATGTTAGATATTTTCACATGTGGACGCTTACTTTTTAGCAGAAAGCATTTTCTGCGAAGCCTCCGGTGGGAAGAAGTCGCTTAAATGTTAGATATTTTCACATGTGGACGCTTACTTTTTAGCAGAAAGCATTTTCTGCGAAGCCTCCGGTGGGAAGAAGTCGCTTAAATGTTAGATATTTTCACCAAACAAAATCAATTGCAAGAGGACGTTGCATCGGTTGGGCTATTACGTAGTATTTCAACGCGAGACTGTAAACATGTTCAATAGAAACTAGTTGCTGTCAAACTCTACGCACGAAAAACTTTTTTTGACAAAGAATACACATTACATTAGATGTATAATTTTAGATACATATCTTTACTCCCCTTCTCTTACTCTCTTGTCATTCAGTTGGTTGTGTCGCACAACGGTACCACCGATCGATGTACATAATATGTAAGTTTATTATATACATAGTATTTATGTAGTATTCGTATGTAGTTTGTAATACATATTTCTTTACAGTCTTAACACATTGCCACAAACTATTCTTGTTCGCCTGCATGTACTTCTCCCACATCCCAAAGGTTAGTTAGAATAGAATGCCTCGCGGCATTAAGCTCGCCTGTTGTACCTAATTTTTATAAATTGGTGTTCAATAAAGAATATATACATACATACATATACATTTCGAGCTGTATGAATCTGGGTGGCACACGGGCGAATCCAATAAACGGAAATAACGTCAGCATTAGTCCCAAAAAATTGTTTTGGCGCTACCGTCGGTGGTATCTGTGGTTCCAATTAGGGTGCCATTTTGAAAATGACACCGTAATCTGTATACCCAGAATTTGTGCCACGGAGTTAGTGCCCTAAACAAAATCCGTCTATGCGGAGAACATAGCGGAGGCTGTTTGCATCATTCGTCCAGTATGCTGGTACCAATCCAGTCGGCCAGTTGGCTACAATTTGAGCCTATCTACCTACCACCTAGTAAGGGGCAAGGGATAATATATTATATGTTTAATGTTACCTCGGTACTTGATTAATAAACTATTGTTTTTTTGAAAGAATAAAACTTTATTAGACAAAGAAAAATTAAATTAAACAGAAATGTAACAACTTAGACTATTGTTTTATATGCCTAGCTGTAAATTGTGGGCACATATTATAATTTCATCTCAATTTTATCGCTGGTTAGAGCGAGATGAAACTTAAATATTTGCCTTACTGTGGCCACAGATAAAATTAAAGCGTGTAATACATAGAGTAGGAACAGTGAAATCTAAAAAAAAAAAGTTTTATTTTTTTAACGAAAAAAGTAAAAAAAAACCTTTTTCAGTTTTATCAAACCCTCCTGATAATCCCGTGGATTAAAAAAATACTGTGAGCCGCTAAAAGACAGTCCGTCGCCCTAAATAAAAGCTTTTATAAAAAATCGGTCAAGTGCGAGTTTTACGCACACACTGAGGGTTCCGTAGATGAACTACACCGCACCTGTTAAAAAACCATATCCATCTATCTTAGTACCTGTAGCGCCATCTATTATTTATTAGCGTGGTTTCTTGTATGGAGACCCACACAATTTTTTATTTTTTGTTTTTTTTTTTATTATTTACTTGTATATCCGCCATAATAACATATAGGTATTCTCTGAAAATTTCAACCCGCTACCTATTACGGTTCAAAAGATACAGCCCTCGGACAGACAGACAGACAGACAGACGGCATAGGCTTTGTAATAGGTTTCCGCACGGATACGGAGAGCTAAAACAAGTTTGGACACATTTTGTCACGTGACCTCCCTCGGAAGATTACCGTTTCGTATATATTCACTTTTGGACCCCACTATACATAAGATACACTGTTCATATTATTATTCATACACGCTAAGGAAATAAATAGATATATGGAGTAATTTGTTGGGCCCGTCTCGCCGCTGGCGGTAACCTGGTTAGTGAATCCGAGCGCGACTAATGCGACATGATGACCTGAAAATGGCGCTACGGCAGGGGTGGATTAAGAGAGTCACGCACGGAGTCATGCATGACACATGAATGACTCCGCGATTTTTTAAAAATTTTATTTTTATTTTTAACCTACAACGTTACGTCTGCTTCACAATGCGTAGCAAACGGATATCCGTATGATATAGTCCTGAGACACCACTTTTCTCTGATCTGTGGGCAACCAAAATCGTTGGGTCATTGAACCTAAGTTATCGGTACCTACTACTATGGCCGCTACTACCTCGCTTTCGCCGACCCGACATTTAATTTTTTTTATGTAATCCAGTATGGGTGGCTGAGTCAGAGGGGCCAACGCACATGCTCTGACTAGCCAATATCACCTCCGAGAAGGTACGTGCCATACCGGAGACTTCCCTGGATTGCTGGCTATACTGGACTAGAGGAGAACACAACCGAGGCTGCTATGCGGCCATCTTACATCCAATACGGTGGTACCAACCCAGTCGGCTACAATTTGACCCTACCACCTAGTAAGGGGCAAGGGCCATACTCTCGCGGCACAACCCTTTGTAGTCGACAGAAAAGTTCTTCGAACTGCACGATTCTCTAAATCGTTCTTGTGTCGCAATGAAAGCAAAGGTGTGGAACGGGCTTCCGGGGAATATTTTTCCCTATTCCTACGGATCTTCAAATCGCGGGTAAATAGCCTCTCCCTAGCGACATCAGTCCGCCTACGGGGGTGAAATTGGTTGGGCGGAGGTTTCGACCTCGGGCACAGCCACCCAGTTTGGAAGCAATAATAAAAACCCCTTCTTGTTTATTGTGATTTTTGGCAATAAACAAATTCATTTAGAACCCAATTTTAATAATAATTCGTCACAAATGAAATACCTATGTACAAGTACATAATATATACTCATTAACAATAATGGGGACGGGGGATGACCCGATCCCTCAAGATCCGTCCCTGGATACAGTGACACGGAACCCGGAGTCCCGAACCCTGGATCGGGCGCAGAGTGATGGAACGTATTATTTAGATGTATGCAAATTGTTGTACTAGTTTGTTTTTGTTGCTACCCGTTCGTTTTATTTTTATTTTTAACCTACAACGTTACGTCTGCTTCACAATGCGTAGCAAACGGATATCCGTATGATATAGTCCTGAGACACCACTTTTCTCTGATCTGTGGGCAACCAAAATCGTTGGGTCATTAAACCTAAGTTATCGGTATCTACTACTATGGCCGCTACTACCTCGCTTTCGCCAAACCCGACATTTAATTTTTTTTATGTAATCCAGTATGGGTGGCTGAGTCAGAGGGGCCAACGCACATGCTCTGACTAGCCAATATCACCTCCGAGAAGGTACGTGCCATACCGGAGACTTCCCTGGATTGCTGGCTATACTGGACTAGAGGAGAACACAACCGAGGCTGCTATGCGGCCATCTTACATCCAATACGGTGGTACCAACCCAGTCGGCTACAATTTGACCCTACCACCTAGTAAGGGGCAAGGGCCATACTCTCGCGGCACAACCCTTTGTAGTCGACAGAAAAGTTCTTCGAACTGCACGATTCTCTAAATCGTTCTTGTGTCGCAATGAAAGCAAAGGTGTGGAACGGGCTTCCGGGGAATATTTTTCCCTATTCCTACGGATCTTCAAATCGCGGCGTCCCTAGCGACATTAGTCCGCCTACGGGGGTGAAATTGGCTGGGCGGAGGTTTCGACCTCGGGCACAGCCACCCAGTTTGGAAGCAATAATAAAAACCCCTTCTTGTTTATTGTGATTTTTGGCAATAAACAATTTCATTTAGAACCTAATTTTAATAATAATTCGTCATAAATGAAATACTGTACTCATTGAAAGAATGGGGACGGGGAATGACCCGACCCTCCAAGATCCGTCCCTGGACACAGTGACACGGAACCCGGAGTCCCGAACCCTGGATCGGGCGCAGAGTGATGGAACGTATTATTTAGATGTATGCAAATTGTTGTACTAGTTTGTTTTTGTTGCTACCCGTTCGGTGAATAAGGGCGCCTTTGGGAGTTTACGGAAGAAAAATGGCCGCTTCGTATGTGAGAAGATATTGGGAAGGATCGTCAGAAGATGATAAATATCTTTAGCATCAAATTGTTGGTGAAGGATCATTTTTTAGGGTTCCGTATTCATGCGGAAACCTATTACTAATCCGTCTGTCTGTATATCTGTATGTCTGTCCGTCCGTATGTCCGTCCGTCCTAGGGCTGTATCTTTTGAACCGTAATTGGTAGTCGGTTGAAATTTTCACCGAATATTTGTTATTATGGCGGTTATCCTAAAAATAATTTTAAAAGCCCAAAAAGTAAAATATTAAGGGGCTTACCCATACAATTACCACAATACATATATCGGTATATACAGGATGTAAAAACGGCGAGTACATTAAATTTAGGAAATGATTATTGGGATCAAGAGTAACAAAAAAGTCAAATAACTTTTTTCTGAATTCCCATTAAATAAAAAGTTACAGTTTTCATACAAACTAATTCATTATTTTAGTGTAGTGTGCATGGACGCTTTTTGACGTACGAGCTGACTTGGCCTTACGTTACAAGGTTAATTCTTCGTTTTCCGGTTTTATTATTGCTATATATTAGTTAACATATAAATTGTGGAGTTTTTTAGGCTCTTAGAATTTTTTTTTTCTAAAATTCAATCACATTTAGTTGCTATCGAACTCAAATCAGTTATGCAAACAGTGTCCTTCCCTAAATGCTTGTTGACTCAGCCCGGCAGCGACTTACTCCCCAAAATTGATATCGATTTTTCACCCCCAATACGTTCTTAACAAGCGCCATATAAATCCGATGCCATTAGCAAGATAGGTACCGCCAGAGCTCAAAATGTATTTACATTGCCCTTAGCAGATTCCTGCGCCTTAGCAGTCTAACCGCTACTGCACCACACCTACACTACTGTGACTGTCACACCATACTATTATTCTTGTAAGTACAAGTGGATCGCGCGCAGCCTTCGATCATGTGCGGCCCGACTTTGTGTGATACGCGGCACAAGTGGGTAGTCTTAAAAATATCCAATTTAACAGAGAAAACTCAATATTTTTTTTATTTCTCATATAAACAAAATTATTTTTTTTTTTTATGGAAACTGACACGGTTGGCTACATCACCTACAACGTCCGTGATGTCAGCCCATAACACCGGGTGAACTATGTGCCATGTCAGTGCTTCCTCCTTTGATCGTGCCGGCTACACTGAACTGGTCGGAAAACACAAACTATTTACATAGCCGTTTCGACCGACTTTTCATTCAGTGCGATAGTACCACCCCGGGCGGTTTAAACCCTACCACCAAGTAAGATTAGGAGGGAAGGGACCTACAGTTTTACGAGGAATCCGAACCTCGATCGGTAAAATTAAACAAATATAAATTAAAACTAAAAAAAAATTTTCTTACAGTAAGAAAATTTCCTCCAATACGACCGTCGTCGCCCCAGAGGTACCCAGCACACTGGCTGCGTGGCCCCTCTGAATTTCGAGGCTAATTCGCCGTACGAGATGAGCCTTTGCAAGTGGGTCACCAGACTATCTCATTATTTCTCTTCAAGGTCTCCTTTTAGCTCAATACACTTTGGCCAGCGATTTTCGATAGCTTCGATACCCTGTTCACAGTGAAAACCGTCGAGCTCCTCAAAATAGTCATCAAGATCCGACTCTACCGACTCCATTGTTGGCAAATATTTGCCCGCCGATTGACAAACTTGAAAAAATGGTTTTCAAGTTTGTAAAGAGAAAATAATCCGATGGGGCCAAATCTGGTGAATACGGAGCGCGAGGAAGTAATTTGAACATCATTGATTTTGGCCATCGCCATTACGGATGAGTGAACTGGTGCATTGTCTTGATGAAACAAAACTTTCATTTTTGCCAAATGCAGTCGCTTCTTCTTGATTTCTTCACTCAAACGCTGCAATAAGTTCGCATAACTCGCTGTTGATTGTTTGGCCTTTTTGAAGATAAACCAATGTAAATTATTCTAAGCGCAACTGACGCTATGACCTTGCGAACAGATGGAACTGTCTTAGTCTTCTTTGGAGACGGTTCTGCCCATTGAGTCCTTTGTTTTGACTGCACTTTCGTCTCTAGTGTGAAATGATGGACCCATGTCTCGTCCATTGCTACGAATCGGCGCAACAATTCGGCTTTATTATTGTCAGATATGAAAGTTCCTAGGTATCATTTCATCTTTAAAAAATATTTACCCACACCGCCGAAAGAAAATAGTTGAGTGGTAACCGTGCAAAGCGCTGCGTACAAATAGGGCTAAATTCAATAAAGGTAGCTTTTAATTCTAATAAGTTTTATCCAGAGGTGCAACTGATTCTTAATACTCGCGAAAATGTTCTTTCCCTGAGTTATCTTTCTAATCTGGGCTTTTATTACGTGGTAAAATTTCACGTAAGTACCTAATAAATATAATTTAACACTATCAGTGTGAAGTAAACAGCTAATAAGATTATTTTGAGTCTAAATGGACAAGTATGTGTGTATATATTTAGGTATTTATATCGTATATAAACTATAATTGGGTAGAGTTAAGCGAAAAGGAACCATGTGACATTTTTTCTCAAAATGAGTTAAATACAAGAGGGGCTAAATAAAGTGCTAAAAAATGTTTTTCATCAATTAACTATATATAAATTATAACTTCTGCTTAAAAGAATAAAAATGTATTCAACGTGAACTTTGAAGCTCATTTATAGCGAAGTATGCTAATGTCACATGGTTCCTTTTCATAAATCTCTACCCAATTCATGGATAATTTTAAATTATCTGGTACGTACTTATATGTTAGTACATTATAGTAACCACAGAGCATGAAATGCGCGCGCCCGCCCCTACTAGAGGCGCCGTGAGCGTGATTTCTCTACAACGCCGTTGAAGCCTGTGGGCGTGGCCTATGACTTACATGTGTGTTGTGCGTGTGCATTTGTTTTGTGCGTGTGCCTAACTTGCTCCTCTTTGTGTGTAGTGTCGATACTAGCACACACACACACATACGAAGCGCTAGCAGCTCAGCGTACGGTTATTGGGTTTCAAATATCATCGCTTAGGGCGCCTCTAGTAGGGGGCGCGGGCGGTAGGTATTTGATGTTCTGTGATAGTAACCTATATTATATTTATATTGGTCATAGGCACCATATTACTCGCGGTGCATGGACACCTCATTCATCAAAATTCATTGAACCGTTTTGGAGTTACGAAAGAATAAAGAAACTCAACCACTCACTCAAGTCTTTTGCTACTACCTACTTATATCTCGCAACATACGACTCTCAAACATCCAAAGGTTGACTGGGAGAAATCCCTGTAAGGGATAAGTCCGCCTTTGCCCCTCATGTAAATTTCTTATTGTGTGTTTATGTTAAATGTTTTTTGGAGCAATATAGTATTTCTATCTATCTATCTATCTCAACCATATACATATTTTTAACCGACTTCAAAAAAAGGAGGAGGTTCTCAATTCGACTGTATTTTTTTTATTTTTTTTATTTATGTTAACCAACATGGGAGGCTGTGCCAAGGGACCAATGGTGTCAGAGGACAGAGCCAAAATCACTTCGCCCCGCGAAACCACGCTCAGTTAGGCGCCATGCCAGCAGATTTACGGACTGTTGCTAGGCTGTCTAGCCCGTTGATACGACGACGTTTGAAGACACCCAGCCTCGATACCTCAGTGGTGCAGACAGTCAACTGTCGCTATTGAATGTTAAGCAACGCTGGGTGCGGTCAGTACTTGGATGGGTGACCGCTGACCGTTGGAGACTGACCGAGGTTCGGATTCCTCGTAAACCCTGTTCCCGGAAGGTCCCTTCCCTCCTAATCTTACTTGGTGATAGGGTTTAACCCGCCCGGGTTGGTACCACCGTACTTAAAGAAACGTCGGTCGAAACGGCTATGTAAAATAGTTTGTGTTTTCCGACCAGTTCAGTGTAGCCGGCACGATCAAAGGGGGAAGCACTGACATGGCACCTAGTTCACCCGGTGTTATGGGGTGACATTATGGACGTTGAAGGTGATGTAGCCAACCGTATCAGCTTTCATAAAAAAAAACCCAGGTTAAAGGATTCAGGAAACACACTCACCGGAAGACATTTCCCCTCAGACACCCTAGCGGTGCGACAAAGAAACGATTTAGAGAACCGATGGGTTCTCAAAAGCCTAATGCCAACAACAAAAGGGTGCTGAGTCTCTCTGCGACGAGTCGTGCGGAGATAGGACGGGTGGCAGGGAATAAGGGATGCTAGTTCCTCGGAACAGCGACCGTGATAGTACCTGTAAAACAGACTAAAAGCGAACCTACAAATGATACGTATCTACATTGTAGCGTACATACAACACACTGCATAATTAGTTAATACTTGACTAGGTACCATTTGTACCTCAATAATTATATTAACCCATATTGACAACTTGATACTTCAAGTATGATAATATTTTATTATATATAAACATAAATATATACCTACATATATATTAATATTTTTTGTTTTTGACAGTTGTATTTTTTACAAACAATATTAACTCTTGACTAGGTACCATTAGTACCTCAACTTTATTGACCCATTGACAACTTGATACTTCAAGTATCTTAAATATTCATATATTTATATTTTTTATTTTTGACAATACGATTATACTACATTGTAGTTTAATACACTAACATAATTATGTTGATACAAATTACGTATCAAAGTTTGACAAATGCTCTGTACACCTGATTCACTTAATTAATAAGTCTTTGTAGTCAGAACTCTCAGCAAAATTGTTAATCTTGCTCTCAAGCTGTGTTTTAGATGGACTATGGGCGGCGGGCGGTGTTAGTGGCTAGTCACTAAATACTTGTAAAAATATGTTTAAAAAAAATACCCCGCGAAGTTTCTTGTCGGTTCTTCTTCGTGGGTGTAATCGTGTAATCGAACCGGATAGAACAAATTGTGACAAGTTCGAGGGCAGTCTAACTGCCATAAGAATGATCAATAACAATACAATACAATACAATACACTGTAACACATTTAACCTCCTTTGAGTCCGTAGTCGGGTAAAAATTACTAACATATACTTGATCGAAGAATTCGTTACAAACCTTCCAAAAGCGCCTTTTGTCAGCCTCGGTAGCTCAGTGGTGCGGTCAGTCGACTGTTGTTAAGCAACCCTGAGCGCTTTCAGTACTTGGATGGGTGGTCACCCACCTGCTCGACCTTTGGAAGCTGACCGTGGTTCGGATTCCACGTAAAACTGTAGGTCCCTTCCCGTCTTACCCTACCTTACTAGGCGGGTTATCCCGCCCGGGTTTGTACCACCGCACTGAATGAAACGTCGTCGGTCGAAACGGCTATGTAAATAGTTCGCGTTTTCCGTCCAGTTCAGTGTAGCCGACATGAAATGAAGCGAAGCACTGACACGGCACCTAGCTCACCCGGTGTTATGGGCTGACATCACGGATGTTGTAGGTGAGGTAGCCAACCGTGCCAGTTTGCATAAAAAAAAGATCACGGATGTTGTAGGAGATGTAGCCAACCGTGCCAGTTTGCATAAAAAAAAGAAAAAAAAACCCCCAAAAGCCTCTTCCCAACCAAGGTTATGACTGTAAATTTGTCCACAGCCTCCCCCGCACGCCACGTCGTCGACTCGCATCTCGTTACGTATGCGCCTGTCAGTATCATTAATCCCACATACACGACCCTTAGTTCATTTTGCATAATGCCAGCGCATGCAGAGCCTTCTCTTCGACCGATGAGTATGCCAAAGAAGTCTTGCAGACACTGCAGGAAAGTTTCCCCAATATAATCTGCAAATACACCTAATTTGTACGAGACACTTAAAGAAAGACTGCAAGCACAGATTACTTAATAGTTACTTCGTAACAGATAAATCACTCCATAGAAAAAGTTCCATACCTTCGGCTTTAATAGTCTACTGTTTCACGTCGCCAATCGCTGCGTGCGAAAATGTACCTAAACGATCGAATGTAAAGTGATTATTGCTTTGCAGCTGCGCGCAGTTGCGTGGGCGAGCGTGTAGGTATGCTTCGCGCGGCTATTAGACCGCCGGCGGCCGCTGGGCGGTAGGTAGTTAGCGCGCTACATACAGTGCGTGACGCCTGCCTCAAGGAAGATTATAACTACCATAAACAACGCGAAATTTGGCGAAGAAGGCTCTTAAATTTTGTGAAGAATTAGGGCAATTCGTTTTCTAGTTTTTGAGAAATTAATGGACAAACATACATACACTTATGAAATTTGGCACACATGTTTAGAAGCCTACATGGACTAATATATACGAATATTGTGAATTTCCAACAATATTACATACATACTGGTCCAATAATTGATAACCTCCTTTTTATTATTATTTTATTGAAGAAGTCGGTTAATAAAGTCGCTTGACGGCTAACGCCGCAGATACTGAAACGGGAAGCTTTATGATCCTGTATTCAGCATGCAAGGCGAAATTATTGCTGAAGAAAATTTTTTCCAGTCAACCCAGTAGTGTGTAAAGATATTTTCACACAACGAGACAATACGCTGGTAATATATCAGGAGGGGGGTGAGGAAAGCGCTGAATGTATAGCCATCCGTCACGCGGCACCGGCTGCGTCGACTTCCGGTCCCGCGAGTGAGCCATCTTGCGCGCCGCTAGGGGAGGGCATAAGGGGCAAAACCTTCTGAGGTGAAGCTTGAAAATAACAACGAGGTATTAAGTTTTAGTAGAGCTCTTACTCGGGCAACGGGCGTTGCTCCGCCGAGTTGAGGCACAATTTACGAATTGGAGCACATCGAAACTAGTCGATCGCGAGCGGCCGATCTCGTCGCACGCGCCGCCGCCTGCGCGCATCGCGCGGCATCTCGCGCCAGTCATTCTAATGTCATTCATTATGCCCGGTTGTATTTCACATGCTGAAACACGTTGGGTTGGCCTTAGCTGGCTTTGTCGCTTACCGGCTGCTAGCCCCTCTCCTGCTCGCTTCCCGCCCCGCGCGAGCTCCCCTCTACCGCTCGGCTCTGCGTTCCGCCTCCCCGCTGCCTTACCTCATACCTCAGCTGATGGGGCGCCGTTTCTCTGTATCTGTTCTTCGTAGCGATAGCTCTAGTAAAACATAATACTTCGTTGGAAAATAAAGAAATAATAGAAATTATTTTTGACGTAGGACACCTTTTCTTTTTTTTATGTAATCCGGTATGGGCGGCTGAGTCGGAGGGGCCAAAGCACATGCTCCAACCAGCCAATATCATCTCCAAGAAGGTAACTGCCATACCGAAGACTTTTCTGGATTACTGGCTATACTGGACTAGAGGAGAACACAACCAAGGCTGCTATGCGGCCATCTGACATACAGTACGGTAGTATCAACCCAGTCGGCTACAATTAGAGCCTACCACCTAGTAAGGGGCACTTCTACATAAATACGTACTTTACCCGACTAGGGAGAAGCCAAAAGGTTTGATCATCATCATTATCAGCCTGTATCGGTCCACTGCTGGACATAGGCCTCCCCCAAAAGGTTTATTATGATCGAATTATTAGATTAGTGAAAATTAGATAGACGTGAAATGACTTACGAAAAAGTGTAATTAAATTACGGCATAATATATTCCACGGACGGCCGCAGAGGCGGGATGCCATTTTCGTTTACATTGGCAGTTCCACCCGCGGTCGGACTTTGGATAGGTGACCTTCCGACCGCTGAGGCTGGCCGTCGTTCAAGTTCGATGTAAAACTGTGGGTCCCTTCCCTTACCACTAGGTGGTAGGGTTTAAGCCGGCCGGATTGATACCGCCGCACTGATTGAAGGTTGGTCGAAACGGCTATGTAAATAGTTCGTGTTTTCCGTCCGGTTCAGAATGCGGCGTGAACCAATAATAGCCGGCGGGGAATTCGAATAGGCCAATCACAACGCACGGCCGCTTTTGGACGTCCGAACTCCCTTTGCCTTGCAGTAAGTTTGTACCGTGTGGGGCCGGTACTTAAAAAGAATAGCCCCACTACATCTCACCCCATGCATGTCGTAAAGGGCGACTAAGGGATAAGGACGGGATGGCGTGCTAAAGGGCGACAGGCTGGCCACCTCTCACTTTGGAACGGTCCTTCCACCGAGTCATGCAGCGGGTGGGTCTGCGTACCTTACTTGCTGCTTGATAGTTATCTTGTCCGAATACTTGGCTAAACGTGGTGGTCTGTGTTGTGATGTAATTTACAAGAGTACCTGCAGCACAACTCCGATTACTCTGCTCACCCCGACTGTCGGGATACAGCCTGTGGTATGTATGTATTATGTATGACACTTGACACATCACATGTACAGTTATCGTAATATCGCGCAACTATAAAAAACTATTTAAGAAAATATAAAAACCGCCTTCAAAAATGTATGAAATAAAAAAATAAAAATCGAACCCTAGAGTTGAAGGCGGTCGGTTATTTTTGCTTGCTTTAGCACCACCGCCTTCAACTCTAGGGTTCGATTTTTATTTTTTTATTTCATACATTTTTGAAGGCGGTTTTTATATTTTTTTTAATAGTTTTTTATTTCACAGTTTTTTTAGTAATTTCTATTTGCTATTAATGTACTCGGCGGGATCGCTCGGCCTTCGGCCTCGCGATTCCGCCTCGCTTTCCAATCCGATCTTGACCAAAAAAAAATGGGACCACCTTGGAGCTAGACTGAACCGAACACAAAAAGATTCATCGAAATCGGTTCACAATTGGGGAAGATATTGCTGAACATATATAAAAAAAATACATACAGCCGAACATAGAAGTCGGTTAAAAATGTTATTTAGAAATAAAGCCCATGATAAAATTTGAAAAAATTGTTAATAGGAATTCATTCTTTATCCTACTGACGATAAAGTGAACGGAGCGCAGAAAGTTATTGGGAAATTCTCGATCCAAGTCGGCGAGAACATTTTGAAATTTTGGCAAATTTTGGAAAATCTCAAAAAGTTACAAACCGATTTTGGTAATTTAAATTGCACTTTAAATTGCTCTCCGGCAGACGCACATTTTGACATACTATGACCCATCAGCGTACCTCTCATATCTGCAAAACTACAAGCTAATGTCACAATTTCATAAATCGGAGCACTATACTCGAACGAAAACATAAACATTTTCAATGTTAAAAATCTTTGTTGAATTGTATGGAATGCTTTATCTTATTTAACATACAGCTTACATTTCCAAGCCTTTTCACTCTCGGATATTTTGGTTATTTGATTCGGAAATTAATATCCTGTTTCCTTCCCCGAGGCACTCTCGAGACTCCTTGAGCGCGATGACTTCCGGTAACCTTTCCGAGGCTCATTTCCGGTCGCCACAATCACTCTTCATAATGGCCCTTTCGATATTTTGGCAAATTTACTTCCACTACTCAATAGTCTAGACTCTAGAGCCAGTGGTGTCCACTCTGGTTTCGCCTTAAGAGCTACTGCCATATTTCTGTCAGGCCCAGCGGGCACCTTTATGTAAGGACAGTACCAATGTATGAAGTTTACCTATACATTTTAATGGGATACCTGGCTATTTTGATTTTCAGACAAATTTACAAAATCTGCAAGGAATGTAGCATTTTGTTAGTTCTATAAAAAGTCCACTAGATTCTGCAGGGGTTCTTACAACTTTTTACGGTGGAAAGGTTGCGTGCGAGACTTGGCATCTTTTTATATTACACTAGCTGTGCCCGCGGCTCCGCCCGCTCTCATATTTCACTTCACTGCTAACCTCATAAGCCATTTAGCGTGATAGTAAGTAGCCTATAGTTGATGGGAAGAATCAAGCTATCCGTAGAATTTTGTTTTATTAAAATCGGTTCAGTGGTTCTCGAGTTATAAGCGGACAGACAGACATACACTCAGACACTCAGACACTCAGACACTCAGACACTCAGACAGAAAGCAGACGTTGGATTTTATTATAGGTAAGAAGAATAAGAAAATAAGAAAATAAGAATGCTTTTGGTAGGATTTATCTTTTTACGTTTTCAGAGTTCGATATGAGGGGTATAACTGAAAACTTCTTGTGTCCACTATTTACCGAAAACGAGTTGTGTATGAGGTATATAGAGTGTGGAGCAAACGCAGTTTTGCAACTCACCTTACTTTTTATTGACGTTTCTCTGAGGACTTTTCATACTTTTGCACATAACTTGCGTAGATTATTCAGTAGAAAATTCGTAAAGGAACATAAACTCATACACGTACCGTGTGGGGTCGGTACTTTAAAAGAATAGCGCCACTGCATCTCTCCCCGTGTATGTCGTAAAAGGCGACTAAGTGATATGACTCCCCTCTTATATTACTAGGTGGTAGGGTTTAACCCGCCCGGGTTGGTACCACCGCACTGAATGAAAGGTCGGTCGAAACGGCTATGTAAATGGTTTGTGTTTTCCGTCCAGTTCAGTGTAGCCGGCACGACCGAAGGGAGGGCTGACGTGGCACCAAGTTCACCCGGTGTTATGGGCTGACATCACGGATGTTGTGGGTAATGTAGCCAACCGTGCCAGTTTCCATAAAAAAAAAAAAATACACAACTCGTTTTCGCTAAATAGTGGACACAACAAGTTTTGCAGTTATACCCCTCATATCATATACCTAAATAATGCTAAATCCTAAGCAGAGCCTACATCGCCGCGGGCGGAGTCGCGTGGCAAGAGTGACAGCTGCCAGAATGTCTCCAAAAAATACATCTCTATTAATTGTCTTTCATGTCAGTCAGCCAGTTAGTCAGTCAGTCAGCGATACTAGGTTTTGCCAGCGGCTTCGCCGGCGTGCAGTTCGTATTAAAAAATTACAAATTTGAAAAACCCCCGACCCTTAAAAAGTAAAAAATAATTTCCGTTTACTTACTTAGTAAGGGTCCGTTCCGTTTCCGTTTACTTACTTAGTAAAGTAGTCGGGAGACCGCTAAGTAAATTCCCGCGCAGCTCTGAGTTTTTATATTTTACGTATTTACTTAGCGGTCCCCCGACTACTTTAACTAAGTAAACTGAAATTATTTTTTACTTTTTAAGGGTCGGGGGTTTTTTTTAATTTGTCATTTAACTTTTACATCAAGCTTTTTAAAAAAAACCCATGAAAATCGGTCCACTTTTTAAGATAATTAATTTTTTTATTACTTAATTACTTGATTACAAACGTAGCTAAGAACCATCCTAATTAAAAAAGCTTCCTAATAAAAAAACCTCATCCAAATCGGTCCATCCGTTTGGGAGCTACAATGCCACAGACAGACACACACACACACACACACGTCAAACTTATAACACCCCTCCGTTTTTTTTCCGTCGGGGGTTAAAAAGAAGAAAGTAATAAGCCGGCTACCGTACCTTTATTTCGTCGTGCGGAGAAACGGTTTGCATGAGAGCCACATCTTAGTGTAACCGGAACTGAATTTATTTAGCCTATCCTGTCGTCACGTGTAGTCGAATGTGCTTGTTGAATGTGTGCGTGTTGAAGTTTAATTGAATTGGCATGATAGATTTTAGAGTTATTGAGGAACATACATACATACAGAAAATATTTCTTAAAATCGTCAATATTATCATACATAGAGTCTACAATCTCAGTATCTCAAAAAACAAAGTAACTTACTCCATGACCATCCCCTATAGATTTATATATTTATTTCCACGTTTTTCTTATATTAATTTTAAATAATTACATAAATAAAACCCTTAAATAAAATCTTAAATTAATATATAAAAAACGCAGTTTCCACCACCAGCGAGGCCGGGCGGCGGCCGTAGCGGGGCGAGCCCAGGCCACCGATATGGTCGGGTCCCAAGAGCCCCAGAGAGGAACCTCCGGACGATGCGTGCAGTGTTGAGCAGGGCTGCCTTCTGGATCTGGCCATTGACCCAACCACTCAGCGAGAGCCACTTAAGGTGGTCGTCGAGGCAATTAATTAATAATAATTATTATTATTATTAAATAGATTTATCATTATTAGTATTGATTGATATCTCCAAGTGGCTGAGCAGTGAGGTCCGACACCGCCGCGAGCGGTGCTCCGGGCATAGTTGAAATATAAACCCCGACTAAACAAAGCGTTATGGCGGCGACGGGGCGGGGAGGTGTGGGGGTGGTGGGGTGGTGCGAAACGGGCACACTGGAGCGAATGAGCGTTTGCATTACAATTTTAAATGTTTCCGACGTCGGAATATATTCAAATTGTGATAATTTATTCATGGGCACGTATCCGCGACCACCATTAACGACGGACGATGGACCGCGGCGCGGCGATGGACCCCCGTCCCCGCCCAGCCCTTCGCCTGCCCCTCCCCTCGCCCTGTCTTTCTGATGCTGAGACAAGACCGGCCAAGTGCGAGTCGGACCGGCGCACCGAGGGTTACGTATCACCACGTAATTGGCCGGTTTTGATTATTTTTAACCTCCGACGCAAAAAGAGGGGTGTTATATATAAGTTTAACGTATGTGTGTGTGTGTGTGTGTGTAGTATATGGGTGCATCTGTCTGTGGCATCGTAGCTCCCAAACGGATGGACTGATTTTGATGCGGTTGTTTTTATTAGAAAGCTGGTTTAATCGGGATGGTTTGTAATGAAGTAATCAAGTAATTTGGTAATCAATAAATTAATTATCTTGAAAAGTGACAGATATGCACTCGGTTTTTTAATTTAAAAAAAGCTTGAAATAAAAGTTCCGTTTAGTTACTTAAAAGAGTCGGGGGACCGCGAAGTAAATAAAAATATGAAAACTCAGAGCTGCGCGGGTTTTACTTAGCGGTCCTCCGACGCCTTTAAGTAAGTAAACGGAAATTATTTTTACTTTTTTAAAGGTTGGGCGTTTTTTTAATCTGTAATTTTACTTTTTTAGTTTTAGAGTTTGCATTATAATCACACCAAGTTTGACACCAAAAAAAAAAACAAATAACATTAAAAAATACACGATTATTGTATGTGGATCCTACAATTTTTTTTTTACTTTTTTTATTTTGTTTTTTTTTATTCGTTGGCATGTCCGCCATAATAATGACGCATATTGTGTGAAAATTTCAAACGGATACCTATTACGGTTCAATTTAAAGGTAGGACATACGGACGGACGGACAGACGGTGTAGGCTTAGTAATGGGGTCACATGTGGATACGGAACCCTAGCAATAATACAATTTAATAATTGAGACTGTGTTTATTGATATCGATTAAATGTCGCTCGGTGAGCGAATGTAAATGTTGTTTAACCAAAGATTTAATATTTAACTTTATAATTATTTCGGTTTATAGAATCTTTATTATTTCAAAGAACGTGTACAAATTCGCTTGCAAAGATTATTAAAAGTTGATACAAAATCTTAAAATTAAAATAAAAAAAATAAGCATATCGTTTAATTGGTAAAGCAATTAGCTTCAATCAAAACAAAGAATAATCACTAAACAAACGGACAGACTAACAGACAGACAAACGCATAGAATTGAAATATTGATAAGATATGTTCACGAAGGTAAATTAAATCTTTATTCATTAAGGAGTATTTTCATACACTTATTTTAAACACATTATCTGATTAAGTCTCTTAGGCCCACTTGCACCAACACGAATTTAACGATATAAACCAGTTTAACTCGTTAAGCTAGTACCCGTTGACTGTGGGAACCGCGTTTAAATCCATAACTCGCTACTTAACTCTAAATTCGTGTTGGCGTAATTGGGCCTTATTTATTTACAGTTTTTACCTAATTGTAATTGTATAAAGTGTAATCTTTTTCATTAAACTTGACACGACCGTGACTCGTATTCTTTATTGTTGTTAATATATAGATATTGTGTATAATGCCCAGTTGTGTAAAATTTGATAATGAAGGAAACTCGCACGTCAATTGTTATTTACGAATAATTTAGCTAGATCGTCTTAAGACGAGACGGAAGTTAACTTTCTCCATACAAAACCGTCTTTCGGCATTTATGTTTTTTACCCCCCTAAACCTTATCCGATTTTTACAATTATTTTTGTGTTGTAATAAGGACAGTCGAATTTACGTTCCTGTATTTTTATTTTTAGAATATCTAAAGTGATGATTCAATAAAGCTTAATGAACTTCAGGACATCAAAAAAAAATGTTTTTTTTCGGTCGAAATACAAATTTTAGCTCCGGTGTTGTAGGTATATTTAATCTAAACAAAAACATGACAGGAACGTAGATTGGACTGTCCTTAAGACAAGAAAAAAAAATCGGGTAAGGTTTAGGTGGCTAGAAACCATAATGCCGAAAGACGATTTTGTATTGAGAAAGTTAACTTCCGTCTCGTCTTAAGGGTGGGATTTAAACGCACACTATTCTCAAATCAAAACAAACGTGCAGTTCGCATAATAAAGTGTTATGGCTTAGTGAAGGGAATCCCCCTTCACTAAGCCATAAAATTTTGTTGTGCAAGCTGCACGTTTGTTTTGATTTGACTATAGGTACTTATATCCCGCACACACACCCTCACACACCCTCACACACATACACACACACGCGAAAGCAAACCGACTGAGCGTGCGTGCGTCGAGTTCGGAACGGGAGCACATCGGAAGTGCAGTAGAGTCATCATTGTTATGTTAGGTATGGTATATTGTTTGATTTGGATATGATACATAATTTTAGTTTCACAAAATTAATTAATTGAGAAAGTGAATTGTGAAAAATTCCATGTGGTCACCGAAAACGAAAGTGAGAATTTAAAAAAAGTGCCGGCCTTTTAAATTTGGAAACTTTTCAGTTGCTGGACCGATTGCTTTCAAATGCGATATTGGAGTGACCATGCGGTCACCGAACACGAAGATTTACAGGATGTAGCCAAACTTGTATGTTTAAAAAAAAATTACCGCTAACCTATTCCTTCAAATATTGTTTGTAAATCTGATCCCAAAATTC
This sequence comes from Nematopogon swammerdamellus, assembly GCA_946902875.1. Lineage (NCBI taxonomy): Eukaryota > Metazoa > Arthropoda > Insecta > Lepidoptera > Adelidae > Nematopogon > Nematopogon swammerdamellus. Next base: position 21,903,972 of record OX336345.1, read on the forward strand.
GATTTCCTCCTTGTCCGCATGCAGACCCGGCATGAGATTTTCACCAATGTCTAAATATTCCTCCCGGTCTAGACTGTACGGCGACCACGTGACTCCCAGGCTGTCGTCGGGTGTGGGGTTCCTGTAACGAAATACATCATCATCAAGACCATTGGTATGATCATCAAGATACTCGTATAACTATGATTTTAATCACACATTTCCTTTACCAGGATGGTTGGCTGCGTCGAGGGACTAAAGGTGCACGAAACATTCAAATTCACCTCACATCGCGAAACCGCGCTAGATAGAAGGCACCATACCAATTTTCGGACTGTTGAAGCGCTCTGCGCCTTGCTATTACGACGTCCTAATTCCCCCACCCAGGTTAAAAGTATCTCGGAAACACACTCGCCGACTGACAATTCAAGAAAGAAAACGATACATTTTGAGAAGCGATGGGTTCTCAAAATCCCAATGTCAACGACAAAACAGTGTTCGGACGAGTGTTGCGAAGATAGGCTGGAAGCATTGGAAGGCAAGGAATAACGGATGCAACTTCCTCAGACCAACGTTCGTGATATTATCTGTAGAATAGACTGAGTGACCCCACAAATCGTCTGTTACTGCTGTGACAAGACCATAAGTGTTGTTCGGGTCTCCAAAAGACGGACAGCCCGGCTCTGTAGTGAGATCAAAGACGGCAACAGACACTGAGAACTGCCTTCAAAGATGTGGCAACTAGACATCATTACTAGTAATAAATATATTTACGTGTGAGAATTCCAGATATCTAAATACATTTGGCATTATTCAGATTTCCATGCAATTTTCCTGTCAGTCAGTTTCCTGGCTGTCAGATATGGTATATATCAGGACATAGGAACGTTGTCAAAGTCTGGTAAAAATGGATACTTTACCCATATTTAGCAAAATTTGTCCAGATTGTAGTGGTTTTCAGGATCATCTGGTAGCTAGGGGCCGACTTGTCGTGCGGCAGGTCCGCAAGCGGTACGTCGAACAGGTACATCAGGTCGTCGGCGTGCGACGTGCTCGTTCCCTCCATCCGGCACGAGCGCTTGCCCGTCCCCAGCATCGAAATGCACATCACATTCCTCTCCGATAGACACGAGAACCGGTACAGGTACGTCGGCGACCTGCACCTCGTCTTGAAGAACTTTAGGAATCTCATCATGCTGAAATTGAAATATGAGAATGAGTAAAGGTCCACGATCCTCTTCGCGTTCGCCGAGCTCACCGGCCCTCCGTTGAAGTAGTGCTTCTTTATCTTCCGTCCGATCTCGATTTGTTCCCCCAGCGAACACTTCCATACGAGTTCGTTGGGCACCGTATATTCAAGGTAGCGATCTATCATCTCGGCTTGCTTCTCAAGATCCACCACGAACATGAGGCCCTCGTGCGCCGTGTAGCCAAGCATTATTTCCACATCATGCGGTGAGCTCGCCGACTCGGCCGTGTAGAATCGCTCGTTTCCGCCAAAGTCTTTCTCCTCGACGACGTTCCAGTATAAAGTGTGGGTGACTTCGCTTTCCTCTTTTAAGGTTGTCGGAACGTTACACCCGATGAACAGTGCGCTGGGAATTGCTCGTAGGAACTCTAGCAGCTCGGTCGGGTCTTGCGTCGCAAATCCGAGCAGCTTGCCGAGCTCGATCGCCTTCTCGAGCGGCTGGTGGCCGTTGGCCCAGCTCGAGTAGCTCGATCCACTCTGGACGATCGCCCGGCGGAAGAGTCCTTTAGACATAGGAGATTCGAGCTGAAACGCGACGGATGCTCCGCCGGCGCTCTCTCCGAATATCGTCACGTTGTCTGGATCTCCGCCGAACTGTTTTATGTTTTGTTGAACCCACCGAAGGGCCGCCACCTGGTCCTTCATGCCGGCGTTGCCGGGGACTTCCTCCGTGTTCAGGCTCAGGAATCCGAGGGCTCCGAGGCGGTAGTTGAAGGTGACGAGAAGGACGCCGCGCTGCAGGAGGAAGTCTGGTCCGTATAGGGAGCTATCGCCGGAGCCGCACATGAATCCGCCGCCGTGGATCCAGAACATGACGGGGAGCAGCGACTTGGGAGACAGGTCCGGCGAGTATACGTTAAGGTAGAGACAGTCCTCGCTTCCTTCAATCGCTTGATTCGTGAAAAAATCATATTGCGGACAGGAGGGGCCGTGCTTCTTGGCATCTCGTACGCCGATCCACGAATGGGGACGAACTGGTGCCTAAGGCAAACGTTATTATATTATTATTACCCGACTACGGCGAAGCAAAAAGGAGGGTTATGTGTTTGACTGGTATGTATGTATGTAATATATTATTATTTTTATATTGGCTAACACACAATACCCTATTTATCTAATAAAAAATCCAAAGTAGATATAAGAAACAAATTATGTAAACATATTGTAATGTAAAAAGTAGTGACCTTAAATCTGAGCTCGCCGACGGGTGGTGCCGCGTAGGGGACGCCCTTGAAGCTGTAGTACTCGCCATCGCCGGTCACCAGCTCCAGGAGTTCTCCCTCCAGCGCGCCCTGCTCTACTCTCACCCGCGCCATCTTCAATCTGGCGTATTTACTATAATTGCTATACGTAATAGAAATAATGTGTGGGCTTGCAGAGCAGTAAATTCTGAACTTTTTTACTATACTTGACGATTTCCTAAATAAATTAGAAAGGTTAAATCAGTCAGAAACCCTTTTCATAATATTTACAACAAACTGATGTCTATTTTTTTTTATTTCTTCTGTACATAGGTACGCTTTAGTTATTTATTATTCGTGTACTCGTATTTCTTAAATTCCATGATTTAAAAAATCTCGTAACCAGGCTTGACAAAAACTGTTCAGCGTAGGTGGTGCGAGAAAGGGAAAGCACTGGAATGGCACTCCGTTTCGACATAAATAAAGGCGTCAGGTGCTGAGATGACAGGCGGTGGTTGTAGCAAGTTTCTGTGAAAAACCGTGTCAGGTTGCAGTAAAATAAATCCGAAACAAATAACTCAGCACAAACAAATCATCCAGTGGTTACAACAGCGTATAAACAGCTGGTGGTCTTAGATTGGATTCTTGATCTCAGGGTTCGAGGTTCGAATCCGGTCGACACGAAACCAATGAGTATTTTTCTGATGGAAACATTTACGCGCATACCTAAACCTGCTGCTTCACCGTTCGGAACCGGTGTAAAACTGTAGGTACCTTCCCTTGCCCCTTACTAGGTGGTAGGCTCAAATTATAGACGACGAGGTTGGTCCGTACTAGAATGTAAGATGGCCGCATAGCAGCTTAGGCTGGTTCTCCTCTAGTCCAGTATAGCCAGCAATCCAGCCGCAATGGTATCTACCTTCTCGGAGGATATTTTTTTTTATGGATACGCGAGACACTTGGCGCCGTCAGCATGGATTGTTGAGCCGACGACGCCCAAAAGCATTCGGTTTAGAACGGGGGCTGCGAATTCCGTTCCGGCGTGACAGATGCCTTTTTATTACGCTTCTGGTTTCAATATTGGCTGGTATGAGCATGAGGCTCACCTGTTTAGTTTCTGTACGAAATGAGGGTCCGCGAACGGGCAAAAGACAACCGCTCTCCTCGGTGCGCCGCACACAACTACTCAACTCGCTTGGAGCAGCAAAATTATAAACATTTTATCGTTTGCGATAAAAATATAAAAATAAATTGTTTATAAAACCCGACTATGAAAAACCAAGAAAACGAGGCATGGTTTGTAATGATCGCTAGTTGGCAATCAAATTTCCCGCCTACATTTTACTGCTTACCAGTGGCGGCTCTGGCCAATGAATTTTAGTGAGGCACCACCTACATAATAGCATTTTATTAATGTTGCATTGCAGTTTTCATTTCGAGGACAGGACATGCCCAAAGTATTGCAATAAATAAACATTCATGTTGATTATTTTTTTCTTTACCTTCAAGATAATTAAGTGAGGCGGCGTGAGGCGGCGCCTCTCTTGTTTCACCTGGGGAACCGCCACTGCTGCTTACCCTCCCTTTCCTCTCCAATCTTCGCACCAGAAGATAAAACTATGAGTCGAAAAAAGTTCGTTGCTGAGGCTCCACGTTAAGAGCTTGGCAGCTATTATTTTCCTGAAGAAAAGTGTCGCAAAAGCGAATGTGCCACGCACGGGCGTCAAGAATCACGTCAAGTGTTCAATCGAGTAAAGAAAAAACGAGAGTCGAGAAAAAAAAAACTCACCCCACACTGACAGACACATACATACACATACTTACTCTCAAAACCTAACACATATACTCACACACAAGACCTAATCCCCTCTCACAAACACACACCACTGACACCCTCATGTATCCACCCATACTAACAAGTTTTATTAGTTTTATTACAATATATTACTAGAACATGCCCGACCAAAAACTACGTTACCCGCATACCTAAAATATTACCGCTAACTACCTACTGTAAGCTGTCCTCTACGGCACAGTCTACCCAGACTAGTGTAGAGGACAGAGACCAATAATTTTGTGTACTTTATTAGTTCAATAAACGTTTCTGATTCTGAGTGCAAACCAAAGGACTCGTCTCGGTGTAACCTCCACGTCCCGGCCTGGACACCACAGCTGCGTGGGCACCGCCGATCGAGGAGTTCGAGCGCTCACCAGACTCCACAACACAGCAGGTTATAAGGGGTCCACGGCCCTCTTGCCCACACTCACACAACCAGCCAGGAACAGGCGTCCCTTCCTTTACCTACCAAGGCAAGTTGAATTTAAACAGCAGTATCAAATGTTCTAGTCGGGCTCTCTGTTCATTTTAATTCGTTTAAATGCCCGACTACAGCATTTTATACGGCTGTTTGCGTTGTTTTCTTCGTTTTTCATCGTCCGTTTTAACTGTAACTGCAGTAAATTACATTATGTTCTATTAGCTTTTGCCCGCGGCTACGCTCGCGTGAAATTCGTATTTGAAAAGAAGAAAACAAGTGAGTAAGCCCGCTATACCGTACCTTTATTTCGGCGTGCAAAACAATTCGGTTTGTATGAGAGCCACATCTTAGCGTAAGCGGAACTGAATTTTATTTAGCCTATCCTGTGCCCCGTGTAGTTCAATGTGCTTGTAGTAAGTTTCATGGAATTCGGATGTTCAGTTTAAGAGTTATGGAGGAACATACATACATACACACAAAAAAGATTTCTAAAAAAGGTTAATTTTAGTTTTTGTATCATACATAGAGTCTACAAACGCAATATTTCATAAAACAAAGTAACTTACTCCATTTATTATTACAGATAAATATACAAATTTATTATTAGTATTGATTGAGTGTTGATGATTGATTGATGATAGCTATTTTTTAAACCTTCGTTTCAAGCTCTATTCAATGATACCACACTCAATGGTTTTGGAGAAATATTATTCTTACAGTTAGACAATATGGCTACTGGCGGGCGCCATTTTAAATTCTCTTTATAATATGCAAAGAGTTTGTATTACGTCGCAGCGCAGCGACGTAATACAAACTCTTTGATAATATGGTACCCAGCGTTACCACTTTCATTGAGACCAACCAAATGACATCAGACTCACACACACATACATACATAAATTCAGACACTTTACCCTCCATTTGGCTTCGCTGTAGTCGGGTAAATGCACAGAGAATTTTTCCAATACAGTAATGTTAAGTATTCTGTGCTAATATTAATACTTAAAGGAAAATTAGCTTATACAAGGTAGGACCATGACGCAGACGATTTCTCATGAAGGACAGTAAGTTCTAACACGAATTGTGGAAATTATCCGCTCGGTTTATATCTCTCTCAGTTGGCTACATAATACGTAGACTGTGTAGTTTTGTTCTTGTAATTTAGTTTCACGTCTATACTATATAATATACTTAAAGGCGTCGGGGGACCGCTAAGTAAAAAACAGAATTCTTTTGCGTCGCTCGTGAGTTCGTGACACGCGACGAGCAGCACTGAGTTTTATTTTATTTACTTATCGCTCCCCAGATTAAGTAACTAAACAGAAATTGTTTTTGACTTTTTAAGGGTTGATGATGTGTCGGGGCTCTTTTAGATTTGCAATTTGACCTGGTTAGCTGCATCACATGCTACACTATTCATTCTGTAGACTATTCATGTATCGCTGTCTCTTTTTAACTTCCGATGCAAAAATAGGGATCTTAAGTGACATTCATATTTTTTTATTAATAACTACAAATATAAACTAAAACTACCTAAATTAAAATTACCTAAACTTAAAACAATCAACATAAAAACTAAAACTACCTAAATTAAAATTACCTAAAACTAAAACTATAAAAGAAATAATAATAAATAAATATATAAAAACCTTAACGGGAAATCCCCGAAGATGCTACACAAGCACCTTGCCGACAGCAACTAAAAGTAAAAAATCTCGTCCATCGCTGCCGCTGTCGGAAAGGTGCCCATGACACTGGCCGAGTTCCCCCTCACAATGGCAAGGCCGATTCTTTGTGTGAGGTAGGAACCGGCACGGCTATCTCCTGAAATTTACCGCAAAAGTTCTCCCAATTCTCTCACTAAAATTTTTGCCTCGGCACACCAGGGACCCATTGTTTCAACTGCGAAAGCTGTAAATATATAATTTTGAATTTTTATTTGCCTGTATTTGTTATGTTTATTCACGGCAGCCAACTCAGCAGCGGACGCAGCACGACGCGCTGTCGACTCCACGTACGAATTAGCGAGGGTGTCAACATACGTCAATTTTAACTTTTATTTTAACCTCATTATGATTGCTGAGATTTCCTACCAATTAAGAAAAGTGCCGATGATCTTACAATCGGTTGACCTTCTCTTCATGAAACATACCTAAGAACCACCCCGGTTAAACTTTTAAATAAAAAAACCGCATCCAAAACGATTCATCCATTTGGGACCTACAATGCTACTGTCAGACAGACGTAGGCGTCAAACTTATAACACCCCTTCTTTTATTCGGGGGTTAAAATTAACATAAGCGCCGGGTTGACGAGTGGTTTCGGCATCGGCTTCTCACACGAGAGGTCCGAGGTTCGCATCCGGTCGGCGTGTACCAATGAGTTTATTCTGACGAAAAAATTTACATGCATACCACAACCTGCTGCTTCACCGTTCGGAAGCAGTGTAAAACTGTAGGTCCCTTCCCTTGCCCTTTACTAGGTGGTAGGCTCAAATTTTAGCCGACTGGTTTGGTACCACCGCACAGTGCTGGATGTAAGATGGCCGCAGAACAGCCTCGGTTGTGTTCTCCTCTAGTCCAGTATAGCCAGAAATCCAGGAAAGTCTCCGGTATGACACCTACCTTCTCGGAGGCGATCTTGGCTGGTCGGAGCATGTGGTTTGGTCCCTCCGGCGGTGGAGTGTTTTTTTTTTTTAATAAAGAAAGTCACTCCAACGGCTAATTTAGGTTTTCTTTTTGCGATATTGTTTAAATTAATTGCTTAATTCAGTCAAATATAATTAATTTTAATTAAATGAAATTAAACTGCTTATGCTATTGCACACAAAAGTTAACAAAAGGCAGACTAAATGCCTTTATTGTATTAGATTGACAGCTATGACACGGGCACCGAATATACACGGGTTTCACTCATAATGACGGGAGTTTTTTTTTTTTTTATACTAAGCGCGACATGTGGCGCCGAGTCACCCATAAGGTGTCTAGCGACGCCCATGGACATTCGGCCGTATGCGGGGGTTGCGAATGCCATGCCGGCCTGACAGGTGCCCATTCACGCCTCTCTTGACTCTATACTCTCTCCCGAGACTATACTTGGGGGGAAATATGTGGGCAGGTAGAGCGTTCCAGAGTTTACCGGTTCTGTGGAGGAAGGATCTGCAGAACCGATTTATACGCATCCGCGGTAAGTCCAGCGTATAGGGATGCAATCCCTGCCCAGTGCGCGTTGTACGGAGGTGGAAAGGGGACGGCGGAATCGCGTTAAACAGCTCCTCCGAGCACTCCCCGTGGAATAAGCGATAGAACACGCTTAGGGCGCCGACATCCCTACGAAGTTGCAGCGGTTCTAGATCGCGGGACACGTCGGGGTCATCCACTAGTCGCACGGCTCGACGCTGGATCGAGTCCAAAGGCGCAAGCTGGTATTTGGCTGAGCCATCCCACAGGTGCGAGCAGTACTCCAGGCAGGACCTTATCTGCGATTTATACAAAAGCAGCCTTTGGTCCGGCGTGAAGTACCGTCGAACCTTATTGAGTATGCCTATCTTTTTTGAGGCCAGCTTGGCCTTGCCCTCGATATGGCGCCGGTAGTTTAGGTCGTGCGACAGTTCGACTCCGAGGACCCCGAGGTGGTCGCTTAATTTAAGCGACGTGTCTTGGAAGCAAGGTGCTGGTGAGAACGCCGCTCTCTTCGCACTGAACGCGCAAGCTTGTGTTTTTGAAGCGTTGAACTCGAGTGGGTAGGTATAAACTTCATACAATGTACCGTGTGGGGCCGGTACTTTAAAAGAATAGCCCCACTGCATCTCTCCCCGTGTATGTCGTAAAAGGCGACTAAGGGATATGACTCCCTTCTTATATTACTAGGTGGTAGGGTTTAACCCGCCCGGATTGGTACCACCGCACTGCATGAAAGGTCGGTCGAAACGGCTATGAAAATAGTTTGTGTTTTCCGTCCAGTTCAGTATAGCCGGCACAACCGAAGGGAAGCACTGACGTGGCACCAAGTTCTTCCGGTGTTATGGGCTGACATCACGGATGTTGTAGGTGATGTAAGCCAACCGTGTCAGTTTCCAAAAAAAAAAAAAAATTTATATAACTTCAAAAAATGTTTTCACTTTGTCATGAATTGCTGCATCTGTCATACATAACATAAATCAGCACAATGCGTGTCTAGGCAGTGGCAAACATTTTAGTAAAGTAGACTAAGTGCACATTGAAAAAATATCCAGTGAAGTTTCTTGTTCTTCTTCACTGTGATAATCGAACTGGCGGAATGTTACAATTTTTATTTTATTATTTTTCTTTTTATGTAATCCTGTATGGGTGGTTGAGTCGGAGGGGCCAAAGCTCATGCTCCGACCAGCCAATAACACCTCCGAGAAGGTAGGCGCCATACCGGAGACTTCCCTAGATTGCTGGCTATACTGGACTAGAGGAGAACACAACCGAGGTTGCTATGCGGCCATCTTACATCCAGTACGGTGGTACCAACCCAGTCGGCTACAATTTGAGCCTACCACCTAGTAAGGGGCAAGGAAAGGTACAATGTAAATATGACAAATCTGAGCGCAGTGTACTGCCAATAGATGCTAAATAAACAATAAACAGTAGAAATCAAATTCACCATTATGTGTAAGGAGGTTTTTTTTATGGAAACTGACACGTTTGGCTACATCACCTACAACATCCGTGATTTCAGCCCATAACACCGGGTGAACTAGGTGCCATGTCAGTGATTCCCTTCAATTAATGTCGGCTACACTGAACTGTACGGAAAACACGAACTATTTATATAGCCGTTTCGACCGACGACGTTTCATTCAGTGCGGTGGTACCAACCCGGGCGGGATAAACCCTACCACATAGTAAGGTAAGAAGGGAAGGGACCTACAGTTTTACGTGGAATCCGAACCACGGTCAGCCTCCAACGGTCAAGCGGTCACCCATCCAATTACCGATCGCGCTCAGGGTTGCTTGATAATATAATGAATTTATTCTATTTTTATATTATAAGAAAATATACATATCACTTTTTAGTGCTTCTATTATTTATTGAAAAAGAACACATGTTTTTTTTTTATACACATTTTATATATTTCGGCGAATGCCGTCTTCAGTAATTATGTATTAATTATGTATTAAGTAATACATAATTACTGAAGACGGCATTCGCCGAAATATATAAAATGTGTATAAAAAAAAAACATGTGTTCTTTTTCAATAAATAATAGAAGCACTTATACGTATAGGGCCTTTTCACACCAATACGTCTTCCTTTTTTAATTTGATACGAAATTTCAATAAAAATTTTTGTATATCATTCTCAAATCTCGAAAGTAAAGATAACGAAGTAGACAAGTAATAAAATAGATATAAAAAAAAATACAAACTCATTGATAAATTAATGCTATCTAATCTATCACGTACATTTAGGTACGTAGCCAGGCACATTATTTCTTCTAACTCGTATCCAGAAATAAATATTTTTTTCACTTATTTTTGTAATCTTAAACTGATAAATTTATAAATTCCTTAAATACTTTATTGCTCAACAAACATTTATTAAAAGGTTTAAAATTCACAATATATAACTCTAAATTATGTAAAAGATTTTAAAATCAATGTTGTAATATTCAAAGAGTTACGTAATACAAACTCTTTGGTAATATTAATAAAAGTTTTCCGTTGTATATAATGAATAAAAAACCGGTCAAGGTGAACCATGTTCAGGTGTCGAGGGTTCCGCAAACCCGTCGCCTGGCTTTCATCTAATTATATTTCCCATAAGGGAGCACTTAGACTTAAAATGGGTGGCAGTCCACCTGCGACGGGGCCCTAAAAACAACTATAATGTGAGATAAATTTTAATAAAATATATATTTGATATCAGTAACAAAAATTCCTGAAGACCTATAATTAATTATATATTAATAGTTACATTTATTTTTATAGTTTATTTATTAATTTTTAGGTTTTTATTTAAATATTTTTAAGTATAATATTTTAAATAAAGTATTATGATTGGAATTTTGAGTGGAATATTGCACATTAATTAGGTAATTGAGTGCATACATTTTGAGATAAAAAAAATATTTGAGCACCTATTCCTTCAAATATTGTTTGTAAATCTGATCCCAAAATTCGATTTCCTCCTTGTCCGCACGCAGACCCGGCTTGAGATTTTCACCAATGTCTAAATATTCCTCCCGGTCTAGACTGTACGGCGACCACGTGGCTCCCAGGCTGTCGTCGGGCGTCGGGTTCCTGTAATGCATCGTCATCAATATCATTGGTTTCGTCCCGTTTCATAAGCGTTTAATTAGAATTGTAATAATGATCCCTAATATTTTCATGATAATTGTAAACAAGATGTAAACAAGACGAAAATAATGGTACTGGAGAGGAATGAAATATAGTGTCCGAATGTGATGTAAGGATTGGAAATGAGAGACTCCAGGAGCAAGTGAACGAATTCGTATATCTGGGGAATATGTTCACGCGGGATGGAAAATGTTAAGGAGATGTAGAAAAGAGAGTGAAAGCCGGCAACCAAATGAATGGGGCGTTGCACGCTATTATGAGCAGCCAAAGCATGTCAACTAGGTCTGCAACTAGGGCACGTTTGGCTATCCATGGTGGAGTGCTCGCCCCTACACTTATGTACGGGAGTGAAAGTTGGGCATGGCAGACGAAGCATGAAAGCAGTAATAATTAGATACTTACCCATATTTAGCAAAATTTGTCCAGAGCGTAGTGGTTTGCCGAATCATGTTGAAGCTGGGCGCCGACTTGTCGTGCGGCAGGTCAGCCAGCGGCACGTCGAACAGGTACATCAGGTCGTCCGCGTGCGACGTGCTCGTTCCCTCCATCCCGCACAAGCGCTTGCCCGTCCCCAGCAACGAAACACACATCACATTCCTCTCCGATAGACACGAGAACCGGTACAGGTACGTCGACGACCTGCACCTCGTCTTGAATATCTTCAGGAACCTCACCATGCTGTAATTGAATTGTGAGAATGAGTAAAGGTCCACCATCCTCTTTGCATTCGCCGAGCTCACCGGCCCTCCGTTGAAGTAGTGCTTCTTTATCTTCCGTCCGATTTCGACCTGTTCCGCCAGCGAACACTTCCACACGAGCTCGTTGGGCAACGTGTATTCGAGGTAGCGATCTATCATCTCGGTCTGCTTCTCCAGGTCCACCATAAACACGAGGCCTTCGTGCGTCGTGTAGCCGAGCATTATTTCAACATCATGCGGTGGGCTTCCCGACTCGGCGGTGTGGAATCGTTCGTTTCCGCCGAAATCTTTCTCCTCGACGACGTTCCAGTAAAGACTGTAGCTGATTTCGTCTTTCTGCTTCAGGGTGGTCGGTACTTTACACCCAATGAATAGCGCGCTGGGAAGTCCGCGTAGAAACTCTAGAAGTTCGGTCGGATCTTGCGTCGCGAGCCCGAGCTGCTTACCAAGCTCGATCGCCTTCTCGAGCGGCTGGTGGTCCTTAGCCCAGCTCGAATAGCTCGATCCACTCTGGACGATCGCCCGGCGGAAGAGTCCTTTAGACATAGGAGATTCGAGCTGAAAGGCGACGGATGCTCCGCCGGCGCTCTCTCCAAAAATCGTCACGTTATCGGGATCTCCACCGAACTGTTTTATGTTTTGTTGAACCCACCGTAGGGCCGCCACCTGGTCCTTCATGCCGGCGTTGCCGGGGACTTCCTCCGTGTTCAGGCTCAGGAATCCGAGGGCTCCGAGGCGGTAGTTGAAGGTGACGAGAAGGACGCCGCGCTGCAGGAGGAAGTCTGGTCCGTATAAGGAGCTGTCGCCGGAGCCGCACATGAATCCGCCGCCGTGGATCCAGAACATGACGGGCAGCAGCGACTTGGGAGACAGATCCGGCGAGTACACGTTGAGGTAGAGACAGTCCTCGCTTCCTTCTATCACTTGATTGGTGAAAATGTCAAATTGAGGACAGGAGGGTCCGTGTTTCTTGGCATCTCGTACGCCGGTCCACGAGTGGGGAGGAGCGGGTGCCTAAGTGAAACACAATCATTTAGTAATAATGTAAGTAATATATAACTTGAACATAGACTTCTATGAATCGTTAGATTGTCAGGTACAAACGAAATAACATAGTCAGCAGCGTAGATAGGTCATTACCGCGTATGTATTACAGGCAGGTTGGACTGGGTCAAGTTTTAATAGTATCGTCGTTTAGTAGACTATTAGAGTTGAGTGTTCTTTGTGTGATGGCCTATGAACAATGTAGTTATTGATTACATTCGGACTTGTTTCGATCTGAACCATAAAGTTAGACAGTTTTAATACCCTATAAATTGCTAGATTTCGAAGTACTACTTAGTTAACCTAATTTGTGTATGCCAGATTTCTTATATTTTCTTAAAATTAAATATCTTTTGTGAACTATATGCACTTTAAAATTATAATATTTATTTGTATTCCTTATAGCGAGCCCTTTTTATAAGTACATATGTCACATGATGCATTTGAAAATCCAATTTTTTTTTTCACTTTTTAATTTGTCCCCCAAAATTGACCCCCAAAATCTAAATACGTTCATTTACGTTATACGACGATACGACGTGATTGTCATCAATCTCTATATTATGTATCAAATGTCAACTTTTTTGGTCCAGCAGTTTCGGAGAAAACAAGCTGTGACAGACGGACACACAGACAGACACAAGAGTGATCCTATAATAAGGGTTCCGTTTTTTTTTCTCTCTTGAGGTACGGAACCCTAAAAAGTAGCGACCTTAAACCTGAGCTCGCCGACGGGTGGCGCCGCGTAGGGGACGCCCTTGAAGCTGTAGTACTCGCCGTCGCCGGTCACCAGCTCCAGGAGTTCTCCCTCCAGCGCGCCCTGCTCTACTCTCACCCGCGCCATCTTCACTCTGCCACATTTACTATAATTAAATCGATGATTTTTAAAACCCCATAAGTAACAAAACTAAAACTTTACAAGAGAAAGAAAAAACTGTACAAGTTTTGTAAACGGGTGTCAAACATATTTGAATCCGATTATTATATTAGTTTAGGTACTTTCATATCTCTGGATGTAATTATGATATAGAAGTCTAGTTTAGGATTTATAGCTATTTTAGATTTCTGTAGATATGTTGTTTTAAAAATCATCTTACAAGATATACATTTTTAAGTTTCCGGATTAACAGTACGTTTAAATTCAAATTCAAATTCAAATCATTTATTGGATACATAATTAGGCATGTACTTACAGCAGTACAGTTTTACAAACTTTAGCTTTTGCCTACAGCTACCTATATAATGTTCCTCGTCGTCATTCCAACCACATAATGGCTCTAGACTACTATGTTGAAATATTTTAGGTCGTAGAAGGTTTTTTCTAGGAGCCAATTATGTAGTCGGGTGCTAAATTGTGTGTATGTTTTTTCGTCACGGATATTTATTGGTAGTTTATTATAAATGTTTGCACTATTAAATTGTAGGCTTTTCTGATATTTTGTAGTGTTGTGTGCAATTTGTTCTATGTTATCTTTATATCTGGTGTCATATTTATGTTTTTTGTCTTCAAAATGTGATGGGTTTTTTCGCACATGCAACGCAGCTTTCTTTATGTATAGGTCGTATGTGGTGAGCATTTTTAGTTTTTTGAATAGTGGTGTGCAGTGGGTATCCCATGATTCTTTTGATATTATTCGTATTGCTTTCTTCTGTAGTCTAAACACTCTCACAACCTCCCCTGAGGTGCCCCAGAATTCTATCCCATAGGTAAGTATAGAGTAGAAGTAGCCATAGTAAGCGTTGGTGAGAGTGTTCAGGTTGTAAAGACTTACATAAGTCGACGTTTCGCCCGCTACGTCACGGGCTTCATCAGGAACTGCGGGAGTTCCTGGAGCCGACGTCTGGTGTCCGTTGTACCAGACGTCAAACTGCTCTTTTTCGAAGATTGTAGCTGTGGGTACAATCTTCGAAAAAGAGGAGTTTGACATCTGGTACAACGGACACCAGACGTCGGCTCCAGGAACTCCCGCAGTTCCTGATGAAGCCCGTGACGTAGCGGGCGAAACGTCGACTTATGTAAGTCTTTAAACCTACTGTTAATCCGGAAACTTAAAAATGAATATTATTAATAACAGTGTAAACTTAAAAACATTAATCTTACAAGATTTTTATCAAAAATAAGAAAAACAACTCATTTGTCGGTTCGTAACTATACCTTTATTTAATTAATTACTAGCTAATACATTTATTTAATTGAAATCTTCGTAATTTTTTTTTTTCGTCACTGTTTTCCGTCGTTTTCGTCGGCCACTCCAATATTGCGTTGTAAAATGAAATTTTTTCTTCAGGTACGTATGGCATCAGTTTTGTAATGTCATCATTTTTTTTTACGTTTAAAGGCTTTTTCTGCCTTTTCAGTGGGAAAGATGAGGGTCTTTCCCACTGAACTGGCACTTTAAAACCCCACAAGTAACGGTAGCTTGTGGTGTTTTGATACCCACTCGCAATTTTTGTTTTTCACTTGTGGTTTTTTAAAACTCAACGGCGCACACAGGGGTATTTCTCTATTTTAACTGGCCAAAATTAGTTTTGTGTGATTATGGATTCAAAATAATGAGTTTCATGTATTTAAAGTCTAAACTAATGAAATTACATATTAAGTAGTGTAAAAATCTTTATTACGTTAAAAAAAAATCAACAATTTATTTGCGATCCCATAATATCGTACATCTCTGCGAATTTTGAAGGACATGACATGCATTTGTTACGGAACCCTACATTCATTTTGAAATAAATGTTAAATTTAGTAGAACGGACAGACATGCATTGGTTACGGAACCCTACATTCATTTTGCAGAACTTAGTAGAATGGACAGACATAAACGTGTTACGGAACCCTCCTTTTATTATAAAATAACCGTCGGAGGACCTTGGTTGAAAATTGTAAAATTTAGTAGAACGGACAGACATGCATTTGTTACGGAACCCTACATTCATTTTAAAATAAATGTTAAATTTAGTAGAACGGACAGACATGTATTTGTTACGGAACCCTACATTCATTTTGCAGAACTTAGTAGAATGGACAGACATAAACGTGTTACGGAACCCTACTTAACAGTTGCACTCCGGGAGTGCCGGCAGATCCCGTGCCACCCGTAACTTGACCCTTAATGCAATGACTTAAGGTTACATTTCGCTTTTCGAGATCTAACAATGACGCGATGACGCGAACAGAATTGATCCCGTGCCACTGTAACTTAACCCTTAATGCAATGAATTAAGGTTACATTTCGCTTTTCGAGATCTGACGAGGACGCAATGACGCCAGTTTAAAATTTTTTACCCAAGCGCCGCTAAAGAAGTTTTCACTTCAAAAATATAAATGAAACATTAACTTTATCTGTGAATAATCACGAGTACGACTTTAAAGTTTTAAATTATATAATTATATTACTTCCGCAAAAATCGCACTCCGGTTTTTAGGTATTTAACAAGGGCAATAGTACTACTTTTTATTGATATATGAATAGACACCCAGAAGAACCCAGAAGTACAACAAAAACCTTAGAATTCCTTTTAAATAAATGAAAATTTAACACAATAAACCTTCTGTAATCATTGTACTGCCAAATTTTTTTAATGTATTGCAATTTAATTAAAAATAACTAATACACATTCGGAAATACCTGCTTTGCAACTGTCCATCTTTTTTTTTTTTCCACACTCAACAAACTAAAATAGGCCCATTAAACTCTTAACACTCTGATAGCAAAACGATAAACATTATGTGCGCAGGCACCGACATCAATATTGCACACTAAGTGGCGGGCGGGATAAGAGGTGCAGGGTGGCGGTAAGTGTCAAATGTCGTTGTTTGGTTTGTGGAGAATAGGTTATGTGATACAATACTGAATAGGAACAGTTTGATGAAATTGAATATTGGCCAGTTAAAATAGACAAATACCCGTATGTGCGGCGTTTTCACGTGTATTTTTCCCTATTAGATGAAGTGTAGTCGTTGGGTTTTAATGCTCATCGTAAAGATGGGCAAAGACTAAAACAAAAAAAATGGAATAAAGTGAATTTCGGAAAATGTGTTGCTTATGGGGTTTTAAAAATCATCGATTCAATTGCTATACCTAATAGAAATAATATGTGGGTTCAGGTATTTTTTTATGTAAACCAGCATTGGTGGCTGTGCCGAGAGACCAATGGTGCAGTCGACAGAGCCAATATCACCTTGCCTCCCGGTCCACTATCACAATATCAGGTCTGTTCGCGAGAAAGTCCTGTCTGTGATATGATAATGGACCGGTCCCAGTAGAGTGTGACATCATGACACATGAGTCATGCATGTCACACTCTACTGGGACCGGTCCATTATCACTGGCTGTGGATTGTACTTATATTTAGATGTTTATTTACACATTTTTTTTATGACACATGAGTCATGCATGTCACACTCTACTGGGACCGGTCCATTATCACTGGCTGTGGATTGTACTTATATTTAGATGTTTATTTACACATTTTTTTTTTATATTAATTTTACAGATATTTAGATTATTATTAGAGTTCTTATTATTAGAGTGTAGGGCCGGTACATAAAATAATAGTCGAATAGCACCACTGCATCTATCCCCGTGCGTGTCGTAAAAGGCGACTAAGGGATAAAGACACGATGCCGTGCTAAAGGGCGACGGGATAGCCATCCCTCACCTTGGCCCGGTCCCTCGCACGGTCCTGCCACCGAGTCATGCAGCAGGTGGGTCTTCGTGTCTTACTTGCTGCTTGATTGATATAGTTAGTCTTGTCCGAATACTTTGCTAAACGCGGCAACTACTCTTATAAATTACAGCAAACGTGGTGGTCGGTATTGTGCTGTAATTTATAAGAGTACTTGCAGCACAAGACCGATTACTCTGCTTACCACGATTGTCGGGATACAACGTGTGGTATATGGGTCTTTAAATTACCGTGGTTGTTAGACATTATTTTAAATCAATTAGCTTTACTCACGTTTTCACTCCGAGCTATGTGGCTCGACGTTTCGGGCCAAGCGTATGGCCCATCTTCATGGAGCACTCTGCCTTGTGCGACGGTTGGCAGAGAACTGTCACATCTTCGTCCGTCGAATGAAGATGGGCCATACGCTTGGCCCGAAACGTCGAGCCACATAGCTCGGAGTGAAACCGTGAGTAAAGCTGATTGATTTAAAATAACGTGTGGTATGTTTGTGTGGCATTAACTATCGTATGGACGTACTTTATCTTATAAAAAATATATAAAAAAATGTATGTAAGTTAAAGTAATATTTAAGTTAATGCAACTCACCTGCTTAGTTTCTGTACGAAGAAAGGGAGAGTTGTCCGCTAACACGCGACAACCGCTCTCTAAAGTCCACCGCACACAACTACTGCTCCGCTGGCGTGAAGTTAAACAGCTTAATAATTATAAATCGTTTATCGTGTGCGATAAATATCGTACAAGCCGGGCGTGTACGTAAGCAAAATTATCCAATCAAGTCGAGTCAAAACATTGATTGTCCAACTTATGGTACACACAGACACCGAACTAAACACTAGAAGAGGCAAATCGCAATGAAACTTGTCACCTGCATCTGTACAAAGGAAGGGAGAGGTATCCGCTAACACGAGACAACCGCTCTCTCAAGTCCACCGCACACTGCTCCGCTAGCTAGCGTGAAGTTAAACAGCTTAATTATAAATCGTTTATCGTGTGCGATAAATATCGTACAAGCCGGGCGTGTGCGTAAGCATATTATCCAATCACGTCGAGTCAAAACATTGGTTGGTCCAACTTATGGTACACAGTGTCTTTGTGTACTACACACAAACACCGAACTAAACACTAGAAGCAGCAAAGCGCGCTGAAACTTGTCACCTGTCGGTAACCAAAATGTGTGTGCCTTCATGACATGCAAATTGTCATTTTTTTTATAGAAACTTACACGGTTGGCTACATCACCTACAACATCCGTGATATCAGCCCATAACACCGGTGAACTAGGTGCCATGTCAGTGTTACCTTTCATTTTATGTCGGCTACATTGAACTGCACGGAAAACGCGGACTATTTACATAGCCGTTTCAACCGACGGGCGGGGTAAACCCTACCACATGGTAAGGTAAGAATGGTAGGGACCTACAGTTTTACGTGGAATCCGAACCACTTTCAGCCTCCAACGGTTGAGCAGTCACCCATCCAAATACTGACTGCGCTCAGGGTTGCTTAACAACAGTCGACCGACCGCACCACTGAACTCCCGAGGCTGACTATCATGAAATCTTTCAAATTATCGAATTCAAATAACAAAATTTATGTTATGTAAATTAATAGTAAAAAACATAATATTACAATACAAAAATATCCTCCCATTCTATGGTTGTCGCCGCCCCAGCGGTACCCAGTACACTGGCTGCGTTGCCCCTCTTAATTTCGAGGATAATATCGCCGTACGAAATGAGCCTCGGGTCGCGGGTCACCAGGTTTGTCGACAAGCATACCTATCGGCCAGCTTGTCGACGAAATCTTTTGATTCTCGTGCCCACCACGCACCGACTAGGAGGGTCTCGACGGCGAACGCCCACTAAAACATAGGTAAAACAACAAAATGCTCGTGACTCGCGTATTTGCGAAAATAAGACGATAAGGTGACCCATATAATACAAGCATCAGTCATTGTGAAAGCGACTTATAAGTAAGCTCCTTTGGCCGAGGACATGTTTTTTTCTGCGATTGATGTATGGCCCATCTAGTACTGTGGATCAGTGATCACACAGATCCACAGGAAAATCGGCACAGGGTTCAGACGGCATTATCTAATCAGTTTCATAACAAAAATTTTATTTTAATGTTTTTTTTTTAATAATTGAGATTATTTAAATGGATACCTAATATTAGGTACCTAGATATCTAAAACATTTCTTGGTATACAAACATTTATTCAGTAGCATGTGCCAACCGTGTGGGGTTATTACTTAAAAATGAAAGCCCCACTGCATCTCTCCCCGTGCATGTCGTAAAAGGCGACTAAGGGATAAGAACAAGGTGCCGTGCTAAAGGGCGACAGGATAACCACCTCTCTCCTTGATACGACTCTCAAACATCCAAAGGTTGACTGGGAAAAATCCCCGTAAGGGATAAGTCCGCCCTTTGCCCCTCAAGTAAATTACTTATAGTTTGTTACTGTAAAATGGTTTTGGAGCAATAAAGTATTTCTCTCTATCTATCGACTTTGGGCATTTTTTCCGCTAAAGTTCAAGAATGTCGAAGGGGGTGTAAGCGGTTTACATTCCGGGTGAGATACACTGCATTGGTTTCAGAGGCTTAGTCACTTGATTATTTTTCTCCATACAAAATCGTTTTGCGCGGTTTATGTTTTCCGAACCCTGAAACCTTGACTAATTCTTGGCCCTAGGTTCTTGAAAAATAACCATTGCCTCACAAGTTGTAGATGTATGAACTCAGCATAACACACACAAGATAGACAACAAGACCGGTGATGGAATATTGAAGTCATCTTTGGGAGGGTTCCCCTGAGTACCTTCTTTCAGCCTTGGATTCTATTCAGCGACGAGCCATTCGCCTCATTGATGACTCTGAACTCATAAAGGACCTTCAACCTCTAAAGCACAGACGTCTCGTTGGGTCATTGAGCCTATTTTATCGGTACTACTATGGCCGCTGCTCTGACGAACCTGCTTTCCTTATCCCTCCTCCTGTTCACCTTCGGAAAACCCGCCACACTCTCGCGGAACACCCCTTTGTAGTCGACAGAAGAGTTCTTCGAACTGCACGATTCTCTAAATCGTTCTTGCCGCACTGCAAAGGTGTGGAACGGGCTCCCAGGGAATGTCTTTCCCCACTACTACAATCCACGGATATTCAAATCGCGGGTTAATAGCTTTTCCCCAGCGACATTAGTCCACCTTCAAGCAAACGAATTAAAAGTATCGGGAAGTGGCATACAACGCACCGACTTGAGGCGCGCTATTGGTGAGCATTAAGCACCCTCTCTTTCGCGAGCAGTCAGTCCGCCGCACTGCGCCGCTCAGGCAGGTCACTTTTTTGTATCCGTCCGTCCGTAAAAGAGAGAGATAGAATATCATGCATTCGCATACACAAAATATGAGCGTGAAAAGGATAGCTATACGTTACTCGGTTCGAGACGAGAGCATACGAGAGTCAGTCACTGAGAACATGCACTGGCGCGACGTGCAAAGTTCAAGTACACGAATTCTAATTTGGAATGTGCAATCGTTGTCTCCCTTATACGTATCAAATTGCCATTAAACTGTCCTACTCTATCGACGTTCACAGAGCGGAAACGTAACGTGATGTATGAGGCGCTCGCGCACTTACGCTCTTTAAAATATTGGCAATTAGAATCACTCCAATCGCACTATCCCTTTTCCGTTCACGGAGTTTGCATCTGCACGTCTTATTCTAGCCTATGTTACGTGTGTGTGTAAAATTTTAGCTTAGTGTGCATCTGTGAGAGAGATTCTCTTTCTACCGGTAAAATGTATAACGAGGGCACGTCCAGAAAGTAGAATGTCGTTGCCTCCAAGCCGGACTGGCACCTCTTCGGCGGTGAAATTGGCTGCGCCTGAGGCTTCGACTTCGGGCAGAGCCACCCAGTTCGGAAGCAATAAAAAATATCAAAGCACCCACATACTCGTACTTCTAGCTTCGCTTTAAAACTTAAAACTTTTAGCGCGGAAGTGAACTGCACTCAACGACCGCGGCGCACAGAAGTATAGAGTACTGCGCTATTCTCTCGTCCGTCACTCGAGTGCGTGCCGGTAAAAGCCGCCACTTCTGCGCTTGCCATGTCGCAAAAAGCCGCCAACGTCTCTCCAGTACAACCCTGTCGACATCTGTCTATTGCGATTTGCATGTATTTAGGGAGATTTGTTTTTAGTTAGGTTTCCGTATCCGGTACGGGACCCTATTACTAAGCCTACGCCGCCGTCGGACTGTCTGTCTGTCCGTCCGTCCGCCCGTCCGTATGTCCGAGGGCTGTATCTCTTGAACTGTAGCGTAATAGGTAGCCCGTTGAAATTTTCACAGAATATGTGTATTATGGCCGATATAACAACAAATAATAAAAATTAGAAAAAGTAAAAAATTCATTTTTTACATAGAAGAAACCAAAAAGTGTATGCGCGCGCGCCATCTACCAATAGAGTATGAAGATTTTTTGTTGTATTTGTGTAGAAGTGTGTCAGCCTCGGTAGGTCAGTGGTGCGCTCGGTCGATTGTCGGTCTTAATCATAAGCGCATCTGAGTACGCCAGGTTCATAAAAAAACATCCATACATACATACCACACACGCTGTATCCCTACAATCAGGGTAAGCAGAGTAATCGGTGTTGTGCTGCAAGAACTTTGGAAAATTCCAATACATCATCGACCACCACGTTTAGCCAAAGTATTCGGACAAGATAACTATCTTTTCGTAACCGGAACTGAATTTTATTTAGCCTATCCTGAGTCCCACATAGTAAAATGTGCTTGTACAAAGTTTCATCGAATTCGTATCATCGGTTTAAGAGTTATGTAGGAACATACATACATACATACGTACAGAAAAGCTTTTTTTTTACCACAGTTACAGTTTTATTAATAAAAAAATATGTACCGTGTGGGGTCGGTACTTAAAAACTAAAACCCGACTACGTAAAAGCTAATTATGAAAATCGTTTAAATAAAAAAAAAATTGTTATAAAAAACTAAAACCCGTCTACGAAAAAGCAAATTATGAAAATAGTTTAACTATAACTAAAAATAACAAAATAATGTTTTCCATATAATTTATCAGATACAGCATTTCTCTTTTTATATTGATTTTACCTTAGCACTAACTCTATAAATTTTGATAAATTTATTATTTTTAACGTTCTAAATATAGAGCCGTGGTCGGGCGTTCTTCGTTCAACAAGACAAGTGAGGCCCTCGTCGTGCATTATTAGAGCGCGGAACTTAGGACGGCCATCGCCAATGTGTCATACTGGCTTCTTTTTGTAAGATCAGTCAGAGCCAATCTAAAATTATTATAAGTAGATATATAGGTACATACCGAACGTCAACGGCTATAATGCACAACGACGGTCTCACTTGTCTTGTTGAACGAAGAACGCCCGACCACGGCTCTATATTTAGAACGTTAAAAATAATAAATTTATCAAAATTTATAGAGTTAGTGCTAAGGTAAAATCAATATAAAAAGAGAAATGCTGTATCTGATAAATTATATGGAAAACATTATTTTGTTATTTTTAGTTATAGTTAAACTATTTTCATAATTTGCTTTTTCGTAGACGGGTTTTAGTTTTTTATAACAATTTTTTTTTATTTAAACGATTTTCATAATTAGCTTTTACGTAGTCGGGTTTTAGTTTTTTATAACTTATTTTTTTTATTTTAGGCTTTTTTAAAAACTGCGTACTTTAAATGTTGTATGTAACTCGTATATAGATTTTTTTATGGAATCTGACACATCACCTACAGGCTACAACATCCGTGATGTCAGCCCATAACACCGGGTGAACTTGGTGCCACGTCAGTGCTTCCCTTCGGTCGTACCGGCTACACTAAATACATAGCCGTTTCTACCGACCTTTCATTCAGTGCGGTGCGGTGGTACCAACACGGGCGGGTTAAACCCTACCACCTAGTAATATAAGAAGGAAGTCATATCCCTTAGTCGCCTTTTACGACATGCACGGGGAGAGATACAGTGGGGCTATTCTTTTATATAAGTACCGGCTTGATAATATGCGTCCGTTTATTTGTCGTGATCTCTATTTGAAACTAAAGTTTTCTGCAAATAGCGCATGAGTGAGTACCTACATATATATACAAATTATGTCTATTTGAACGATGTATAGTCTTAAAGTATAATGAAAAGTCAGTCAGAGCAAGACCGAAGACTGAGCTGTGTAAGTACACGATTTTCTTTGTCTATGTAAGTAAATATATCTGGCTGGGGTGAAGCGGATTCGGGAAGTAAGTAAACCAATCAGTTCAAGGCCGAAGACCGAGGGAGGTTTCAGGTTGTACATAGTTGAATAATGTACTCACTCGAAGCAGGTAAGCCACTAAGGCGAGGCAAAAGCTACTGATATTATTTTTATAGTAAGCGCGACATGTGGCGCCGAGCCACCCATAAGGTGTCTAGCGACGCCCATGGACATTCGGTAGCTTGCGGAGGCTGCGAATGCCATGTCGGCCTGACAGGTGCCCAGGTTGAAGGACCCGAGACTGTACTTGGGGGAAAATATTTCTCTCTGGTTGTATTTCAACAGGCTCTGATTTAGCTATGTATTCCTACCGAGTTGCAGTGGTTTTAGATCGCGGGACATTTGGGAGTCACCTACTATTCGCACGGCTCGACGCTGGATCGAGTCCAGAGGCGCCAGCTGGTATTTGACTGAGCCATCCCATAGGTGCGAGCAGTACCGAATCTGCGGCCTTGCCCTCGATGTCACGCCGGAAGTTTAGATCGTGCGAAAATTCGACTCGGAGGACCCCGAGGTGGTCGCAAAATTTAAGTGGCGTGCCTTGGTAGGAAGGAGCTGGTGTGAACGCCGCTCTCTTCGCACTGAACGCGCAAACTTGTATCTTGGAGGTATTTAACTTGACCAACTTGCTACGGCCCATTCGGAAATAGAGCCGAGTGTTTGCTCAAGTTCAGACACAAGTCTTCGCCTCTTCTCATCCACATCCCGCCTAGTTGAAGGGTAACTGGTGTAGAACCCGTGTTCCGTACTCTCGTATGTATAACAATGATATGTTGCCCCCTGAATGCTACGCCCACGCCTTCAACGTTAGCAAGGCTCAGTGCTGCGCATTATCTGCGAAGGTCGATTTGAATGTCCTTTTGCTTTCCAAGCCAGTTTCTAAGTCAGCGTCATACCTGTCTGGAAGCACCTGAACCTCCTGGGCACCGCCATTTCCAAAGACGTAGGTTTCCGGCAACTAATCGAGTCTAGGGCTAAAACTGCACCCAGAAAATTGGGAATACTTTCCGCAATCGGCGGTTCTTCTCTTCCACAATATCCCGCTTAGCTGAAGGGTAACTTGAATCCGAAAATATTGTAGGTATTAGGTATATTTAATGTACCTACCTTTTTTTTTATGGAAACTTGACACGGTTGGCTACATCACCTACAACATCCGTGATGTCAGCCCATAACACCGGGTGAACTAGGTGCCATGTCAGTGCTTCCCTTCATATCGCGCCGGCTACACTGAACTGGACGGAAAACACGAACTATTTACAATCCGTTTCGACCGACGTTTCGCTCAGTGCGGTGGTACCAACCCGGCCGGGATAAACCCTACCACCTAGTAAGGTAAGAAGGGAAGGGACCTACAGTTTAACGTGGTATCCGAACCACGGTCAGCCTCCAACAGTCGGGCGATCATCCATCCAATAACTGACCGCACCATTAAGCTGCCGAGGCTGACGATCCCTTAGTCGACTTTTACGACATGCGACGGGGAGAGATGCAGTGGGGCTATTCTTTTTAAGTACCGACCCCACACGGTACACCTACACTACATATTATGATTACACTAGATCTATGCCTACATGGACATTTAATACCAATTTATTTTAGCATAGTACTGTATCTAATAATTATATATCTATATAAAATTTGCGGTAGATCAGTGAGTAAGTATGTAGGTATATTACCAACAATACCATGTTGCTTCTTCGCGTCGCGTCGTCGTCGTCGAGCGTCATCGGTGTATGTAACGTACCGAAACCGAGGGGGCGCGCGGCGCGGGGCGCGTACGGGCGACCACGCTTCATCGAGAATAATCGCGATTCATACATGCGCCACACATTATGCTCTATTTCTCTGTACACATAAGTTTAATAGATAGCAAAGTATATATTTTTGGAATCGTAATTTAATTACCTTTAATTTGATACCCCACTAAATATATTTTGAAAAACTAATTTGACATTTTGAGGCCGTGCGTCCGCCATTTTGAATTTTGAAAATTGTTATATAGCCTATGACACTCCCGTGAATAAGACAAATCCACTGGCATAAGAATTATTCAAATCGGCCCAGTACTTTAGGCTGTAGAGTGGAATATAGATAGTCACATACATACATACATACATACATACATACATACATACATACATACATACACGCCAAACTCATAACCCTTCCTTTTTTGGCTTCGCCGTAGTCGGGTAAAAAGAATAGCCCCACCTGCATCTCTCCCCGTCGCATGTCGTAAAAGTCGACTAAGGGATAAGAAAATTCGTCAGCCTCGGTAGCTCAGTGGCGCGGTTGGTTAGTCAACTGTTATTAAGCAACGCTGAGCGCGGTCAGTGATTGGATGGGTGACCGCTCGACCGTTGGAGGCTGACCGTGGTTCGGATTCCACGTTAAACTGTAGGTCCCTTCCCTTCTTACCTTACTAGGTGGTAGGATTTGTCCCGGCCGGGTTGGTACCACCGCACTGAACGAAACGTCGGTCGAAACGGCTATGTAGATAGTTCGTGTTTTCCGTTTAGTTTAGTGTAGCCGACATGAAATGAGGGGAGGCACTGACATGGCACCTGGTTCATCCTGTGTTGTGGGCTGACATCACGGATGTTGTAGGTGATGTAGCCAACCGTGTCAGGTTCCATAAAAAAAAAAAAAAAAATGTACTCAGCAGGAAAAATACACGTTGGCTAATCAGGAACACGCGCCCCTCCTTTATCCGCCCCAAGATCAAGTCGCTAGGTCCGCCAGTGGCCAGGTGCAGTGGGTGCACGTCGAGTGAGTAACGTATATTGACTATAAATTGTCGGTATTCCGTTACCAAGCGGACGCGGAGGCCATTCCGACTGCAATCGCAGAGCAATGCGGGAAGTCGACAACAAATAAATTATTTGTCGATATATGTATGTTGTGGTGTATAATTTTTGTAATTAAATTTAATTTGTAGTATGAAATGTTTTGTTGTAATAATTTGTATATTATTATAAATTCTTCTTTAATTAAACACACAATATTATTTAACGGTAGGAAATTGAATATGCCTATGAATTTTGTGATTGAAATTAATTTAATAACTAAATTGTTTTACATAATAAATTTAATAATTTATTGAACTGATTTATTGTGCGACTATATGGATGATAATTTAAATTAATTGCAAACCGTGCAATAAAACCACTAGTAATAAATAAATACTTTAAACTAGGTCATGAAACTTTGCATAATAACTAATCTGATGAAGGAGGTTCTATGTTTTTTTTACATGATTTTCACCGTAAAAAACATCACTCGTTGCACTCGAAGAGAGGAAGAGGAAGAAGAGAGGTGAGGGCGAAACTAGAATTCGAGATGACGTATTGCGGACTCTTAAATAGTTATATATTTTTTAAATTTGAGCATTAAGGCCCCGCCAACCCGTATTCACCCGTACTCCTCTTTCAAGGCGCCGCTTTTGCTGGTTGGAGTAGGATGCAACACAATCCATCAAAAATTATGTTTTAATTTTTTTAATCCAAAACTACGGATCGAAACAAAGAAGTAAAAAGCTACGGATTTAGATATATATTCAACAAATAAAATATATTATTTTCCAAAGCCCTGATTTGGTCACGCTGCCTTAAATACGTTTTTATGGCTCCGGGGTGATTCAGAGGCATGTTCATGATTTTTTTTTCGTGTTATCAAAAAGCTATCGATCTGCACTGATAGATGAAGTATTACGTATTTTAAAACTGAATCTGTCAGGTGAGTAATATTGGTGGTAAGCTCTTGAAATTCGAGTCAGACTGCGTCTCACGTCACCTTAAATTTTTTCGATTAATTTCAATGTTTCAGCTAGTTTCATCCAGCATCCTACCGACCACGGTGGCATATCGGTAGATCTCCCGGGAGAGCACGGGCCGCGTCGGATGCAACACGCGCCATATTAATTACCTTTCCTACCACTGCTGGGAGGTTTCGCATCATCCCGATGCATGCAACTGTAGAACGCAACTGCATACGGTGACACTTGGTCCGGGTCATCTCTCACCCTATAATATGGTTGAGGGAGGCGATGGCTGGCACAGGTGTGGTGCTCGTGAACGGGTGCTGTTTGTGGAGACTAGCCTGCTTCATGTGGCAGTGTGGTGGGTATAATATAACTTCATATAATTTTATATTAAAAAAAAAACACTTTTTCATGAATTTATGAAGCCAGCCTCGGTAGCTCAGTGGTGCGGTCCATTGTGTGCGTGTGAACTGAGGGACCACATGGTTTTCTTTAGTTACCGAAACGTTTAGTAGTAGTTGTAAATTAATTTGTAAAATGAATCATGGAATTTGTAAAGGATTAATTAATAAGTTGTAAATGAAATAGTGTGGTCCCCCAGTTCTCACACTTCATCTTGCAATTCTGGGCAAGTATTTAGTTTACAGGCATGTTATATTATTTTACAGGAATTTAGTAAAACATATTTAAATGTTTTTACTATACGACAGAACCTAATCTGGCTATGATTATGTCAAACTGGATGTTTTTTCTATGGTCCCTGGGAGACCACGTAAAGATAACGTATATGTTATTAATTAAAACATAAATTTGATATTGTTACTATGTATATATTTAGTAAAAGTTAAAAGGGAAATTGTAAAAGTAAAAAAATAAAACCGTTTAATAAAAAAGGAGACAATCATGGGCCAATCTTATAAAATTCATATTTATTTGTGGTCTCCCAGCCGACACACTCAAAAAACGTAAATTAATTAAAATATCATAAAATATGCAGAATTATGAAATATTAAGCTTATAATCTTTTGCAAAAAATATACTATCTAATAGTATATTCGATAAAACACTGTTTTAGGTCCATGAGACAAGTTATTTGCTTTTCAATAATTTCTATACAATGTATGTCATAGGGTAACCACACAATAAAAATTTGCTGTTTATTAACTCTCTTTAATAATAAGAAATATAATAAATTACTAAACAATCATGTTATTTATGTGAAAAATAATAGGTAAATTGTTCATTGTTTATTGTATAATTTCATCCATAGGTAGATAACCTACGCATTTCCGGCAAACAATTATTTCACTAAAATTCATCTCTTAACTCGGTCCACAAGATAAGCTTAGTGGCAATTTGCAAACACTGGACCCTTCTACTAATGCTTATCCTCGCCTCTCAAGCGTGAGATCTGAGTTCGATCCCCACTGAGAGCACAATATTTATAACTTTAGAATTTGTGCTACATGGTTGCTGATTCTGACATACCCAGTGAAGGAAAACACCTTGGGGAAACCCACTTCCAATCCGGTCGGTCACCGTGTAAACCAAAAAAATCTCTATTATTAATGAGAGAGGCCTGCACCCAGCAGTGCGGCGAATAAAATGTCTGCAAGGGAGAGAAAAAGTAGTGTTATGGAAACCACCACTTGATATTATAGTATTGTTTACTGCAAGTACTTACCATATAAATGAGATGGAAAATAGTAGCATATATAACAAAACCGGAACAATTTTTTTTAACCTATCCTGTGTCACGTACATATAGTTAAATTTGCTTGTACTAAGTGTCATCGAATTCGGATGATCGCTTTAAGAGTTATAGAGGAACATACACATATATACAGAAAATATTTCTAAAAATAGTCAATTTAGTTTTAGCATCATATACAAACGCAGTCCTTACCTATAATAAAATCCAACGTCTGCTTTCTGTCTGAGTGTCTGAGTGTATGTCTGTCTGTCCGCTTATAACTCGAGAACCAGTGAACCGATTTTAATAAAACCAAATTCTACGGTTAGCTTGATTCTTCCCATCAACTATAGATAGGCTACTTACTACACCGAGACTTACTATCACGCTAAATCGCTTATGAGGTTATCAGTGAAGTGAAATATGAGAGCAGGCGGTGCGGCGGGCACAGCTAGTATCTCATAAAATAAAGTAACTTACTCCATGACCATCCCTTACAGATTTATTATTAGTGTTGATATGGCGTCACAGGTAAAGCGGAACAAGTAAAGCAATTGATTCCCTCAGGGTCGCCCCTGTCGCCGCTCCAAGGAGCCTGCCTTACAATCCCGGCCTCAGATTTACCTGTTGGGACGTAACCCTAACTTTATGGCTTCAATCCATTGAGATATTGCGGCTCGTCGCTGGGTTCACACTTCACAGTGGCTGGGTCAACCATATGTAGGTACGAACATTAGTTTTAATATATGTACATGTGTTTTACATGGCATATACATAGTTGAAAATAATTATGAAGCTATTTGTGAGACATCATTCAGCATTCTGTCAGCCTCGATAGCTCAGTGGTGCAGACAGTCAACTGTCGCTATTGAATGTTAAGCAACGCTGGGTGCGGTCAGTACTTGGATGGGTGACCGCTGACCGTTGGAGGCTGACCGAGGTTCGGATTCCTCGTAATACTGTAGGTCCCTTCCCTCCTAATCTTACTTGGAGGAAGGGTTTAACCCGCCCGGGTTGGTACCACCGCACTGAATGAAACGTCGGTCAAAACGGCTATGTAAATAGTTTGTGTTTTCCGACCAGTTCAGTGTAGCCGGCACGATCAAAGGGGGAAGCACTGACATGGCACCTAGTTCACCCGGTGTTATTGGCTGACATCACGGACGTTGTAGGTGATGTAGCCAACAGTGTCAGTTTCCATAAAAAAAAAAAAACAAAAAAAACATCAAAATTATTTACCGAAAATCTAAATTAGTAAATTTTGCCAAAGCACATTGTTTAACCGGAATAGTCATATAATGGTATAGTCAATATAGGCGATTAAACATACTTCGTAAGGTTTCGAAATATTATAGTAGGTACCCAACAATTTCTTGGAACAACTTCGGTATACTAGCCCTGTCTCTTTATTTTCCCCTCGAAGATGGCAAACACAAAACTGGCAATATTATAGAGGGTATCCTTATTAATTTACGTAACTTATAAATGCTTCATAGTTAAACCAGCTTTCTAATAAAAATAACCGCATCCAAATCGGTCCATCCGTTTGGAAGCTGTGATGCCAGAGACAGATACACCTATACACACATTCATACACACGTTAAACTTATAACAACCCTCTTTTTTCGTCGGGGGTTAATAAAAAAAATCTGTCTAGTGCGAGTTTTACTCGCGCACGGAGGTTTCCGTATCTATCCGCTATCAATTATATCCGCCTATCTCTGTCTTTCAACAATGCAATGTATAAAAGGCTGTGGCACCATCTATTATTCAGTAGCGTGACTAATCGATTTTTCGGACGTTTGTTGTATGGGAGCCCCCCTTAATTTTTAACATTTAATATTTTTTATTATTTGTTGTTATATCCACCATAATAAATAACACATATTCTGTGAAAATTTCAACCGGCTACCTATTACGGTTCAAGAGATACAGCCCTCGGACAGACAGACGGACGGACGGACGGACGGACAGACAGACAGACGGCGTAGGCTTAGTAATAGGCTTCTGTACGGGATACGGAAACTTAAAAAACGCCAGGCAGAGCCGCGCGCAAAAGCTGGTCCTAAATATTCCGACTTTATTGATCGCAGGATACTTGAACACTATTCAGCGGTACAGATAACTTAGGAAGTCTGCCCGCATCTTAGAGCCAGAATATAACTCTTGAAGCACTTACCGGCAAAGGGGCCAGACGGTGGAGGCTGCGGCGGCGGCAGCGTCTGTCGTCCAGCCGTGGGGCGCAGCGCAGCGAGGCAACGAAGCGCAAGCGACGGGTGGCCGAGTGGTTTGGGCATAGGCTTCTAATGCGAGAGGTCCGAGGTTCAAATCCGATCGGCGTGTACCAATGAGTTTTTTCTGACGAAAAAAATTACGTGCATACCTACACCTGCTGCTTCACCGTTCGGAACCGGTGTAAAACTGAAGGTCCCTTCCCTTGCCCCTTTTTTTTATGGAAACTGACACGGTTGGCTACATCATCTACAACATCCGTGATGTCAGCCCATAACTCCGGGTTAACTTGGTGCCACGTCAGCGCTTCCCTTCGGTCGTGCCAGCTACCACTGAACTGAGCGGAAAGCACAAACTACTTACATAACCGTTTCGACCGACCTTTCATTCAGTGCGGTGGTATCAACCCGGGCGGGTTAAACCCTACCACCTTGTAATATAAGAAGGGAGTCATATCCCTCAGTCGCCTTTTACGACATACATAGGGAGAGATGCAGTGGGTTAAGTACACCCTTACTAGGTGGTATGCTTTAAATTGGTATGCCGACTGGGTTGCTACCACCGTACTGGATGTCAGATGGCCGCATAGCAGCCTCGGTTGTGTTCTCCTCTAGTCCAGTATAGCCAGCGATCCAGAGAAGTCTCCGGTATGGCACATACCTTCTCGGAGGTGTTATTAGCTGGTCGGAGCATGTGCTTTGGCTCAAGCTGGGACTCTGCTGACATCGGCTTACCAGACTTCTGTAGCTAGCAAGCAACGAGTTTACGTAAAGGCAACACGGGCCGTAACGGCACAGATGAGATGAACGGGCTTATATTTTACTGGCTACTGTAGTTTCAGTTAGTCAAGCTTTGCTACTGTAGTTTCAGTTAGTCAAGCTTTGCTACTGTAGTTTCAGTTAGTCAAGCTTTGCTACTGTAGTTTCAGTTAGTCAAGCTTTGCTACTGTAGTTTCAGTTAGTCAAGCTTTGCTACTGTAGTTTCAGTTAGTCAAGCTTTGCTACTGTAGTTTCAGTTAGTCAAGCTTTGCTACTGTAGTTTCAGTTAGTCAAGCTTTGCTACTGTAGTTTTAGTTAGTCAAGCTTTGCTACTGTAGTTTCAGTTAGTCAAGTTTTGCTACTGTAGTTTCAGTTAGTCAAGTTTTGCAATTGTAGTTTCAGTGAGTCAAGTTTTGCTACTGTAGTTTCAGTTAGTCAAGTTTTGCAACTGTAGTTTCAGTTAGTCAAGTTTTGCAACTGTAGTTTCAGTTAGTCAAGCTTTGCTACTGTAGTTTCAGTTAGTCAAGCTTTGCTACTGTAGTTTCAGTTAGTCAAGCTTTGCTACTGTAGTTTCAGTTAGTCAAGCTTTGCTACTGTAGTTTCAGTTAGTCAAGCTTTGCTGCTGTAGTTTCAGTTAGTCTGCTACTGTAGTTTCAGTTAGTCAAGTTTTGCAACTTTAGTTTCAGTTAGTCAAGTTTTGCTACTGTAGTTTCAGTTAGTCAAGTTTTGCAACTGTAGTTTCAGTTAGTCAAGTTTTTCAACTGTAGTTTCAGTTAGTCAAGTTTTGCTACTGTAGTTTCAGTTAGTCAAGTTTTGCAACTGTAGTTTCAGTTAGTCAAGCTTTGCTACTGTAGTTTCAGTTAGTCAAGTTTTGCTACTGTAGTTTCAGTTAGTCAAGTTTTGCTACTGTAGTTTCAGTTAGTCAAGTTTTGCAACTGTAGTTTCAGTTAGTCAAGTTTTGCAACTGTACTTTCAGGTAGTCAAGCTTTGCTACTGTAGTTTCAGTTAGTCAAGCTTTGCTACTGTAGTTTCAGTTAGTCAAGCTTTGCTACTGTAGTTTCAGTTAGTCAAGCTTTGCTACTGTAGTTTCAGTTAGTCAAGCTTTGCTACTGTAGTTTCAGTTAGTCAAGCTTTGCTACTGTAGTTTCAGTTAGTCAAGTTTTGCTACTGTAGTTTCAGTTAGTCAAGTTTTGCAACTGTAGTTTCAGTTAGTCAAGTTTTGCTACTGTAGTTTCAGTTAATCAAGCTTTGCTACTGTATTTTCAGTTAGTCAAGCTTTGCTACTGTAGTTTCAGTTAGTCAAGTTTTGCTACTGTAGTTTCAGTTAATCAAGCTTTGCTACTGTATTTTCAGTTAGTCAAGCTTTGCTACTGTAGTTTCAGTTAGTCAAGCTTTGCTACTGTAGTTTCACTTAGTCAAGTTTTGCTACTGTAGTTTCAGTTAGTCAAGCTTTGCTACTGTATTTTCAGTTAGTCAAGCTTTGCTACTGTAGTTTCAGTTAGTCAAGTTTTGCTACTGTAGTTTCAGTTAGTCAAGTTTTCCTACTGTTGTGATGTAATTTACCAGAGTTCTTGCAGCACAACACCGATTACTCTGCTTACCCCGATTGTTCGGATTCAGCGTGTGTGATATGTATGTATGTATGTATGCACGATTCGATTGTGTCGCAATGCTAAAGTGCGAAAAATGATGTGTTTCTCCTCTCGTCCACTATAGCCAGCGATGAATCCAGGGATGTGAAATTAATAAACAAGACGTGCGAGTCGGACTCGCGCTCCGAGGGTTCTGTACCACCACATAAGCGTAACCGTTACCAAACATAAGCGGCGGGTGGCCGAGTGGTCTGGGCGTCGCGTCGGCTTCTCGTGCGAGAGATCCGAGGTACGAATCAGGTCGGCGTGTACCAATGAGTGCGAACTGAAGGTCCCTTCCTTTGCCCCTTACTAGGTGGTAGGCTCAAATTTTAGCCGAATAGGTTTTTACCACCGTACTGGGTGTAAGATGGCCGCATACGGCTGTGTTCTTCTCTCGTCCAGTATAGCCAGCAATCCAGAGGGATGTGAAATTAATAAACAATTGGGAGTCGAACTCGCGCTCCGAGGAGGGTTCCGTACCACCACGTAAGCGTAACCGTTACCAAACTTAAGCGGCAGGTGGCCGAGTGGTCTGGGCGTCGCGTCGGTTTCTCTTGCGAGAAGTCCGACGTTCGAATCCGGTCGGCGGCGTGTACAAATGAGTTTTTTCTGACGAAAAAATTTACGTGCATACTGCTTCACCGTCGCGTCGTCGGAACCAGTGTGAAACTGTAGTTCCCTTCCCTTGCCCCTTACTAGGAGGTAGGCTCAAATTGTAATCGACTGGGTTGATACCACCGTACAGGATGTAAGATGACCGCATACGGCTGTGTTCTCCTCTCGTCCAGTATAGCCAGCATTCCAAATGGGAAGTCTTCCATACGGCACCTACCTTTTCGGTGGTGATATTGGCTGGTCGGAGCATGTGATTTGGCTTCTCTGATTCAGCCACCCATACTAAATTACTTAAAAAAATTATTACAATAACATTTTAATGTAGCTCCTCTTTATCCAGTGTCATCGTAGGCGGCGACGAA
Organism: Nematopogon swammerdamellus; assembly: GCA_946902875.1. NCBI lineage: Eukaryota > Metazoa > Arthropoda > Insecta > Lepidoptera > Adelidae > Nematopogon > Nematopogon swammerdamellus. Next base: position 21,938,755 of record OX336345.1, read on the forward strand.
AGCTGTGTCAAAGCAAGCTGTAATAACAGTTTGCTGCTCCCGCCGCTGTAAACTTGAGAAAGTGCTGAACTATAATTTGCAAGGCTCGACCCGCCCGAACCTTATGTAACTAAACTACATACCGGCGCCGCGTCCCGGGACTGGGTGGGCCCGTCTTCCTTTACACTGTAGTCGCATCGCTCTAGGAACATTCTAGGCGTGGGTTATCTATCCTTCTACATCAGTGTTACGCAAAACGAGGTACGGGAATATCGTGGGGGTCTGAGCGCACTACTGAGCTTCTGAGGCTGACTAACAACAGGTAATTAATTACCATTTGTTCAATGTTTTATTTAGATTTTTTTTGTCATACGAAACTCTCAAAAAAATAGAAAAAAAATTTACATTTAAAAAAATTATATAGAGGTATACAAATTCAGATGAAGACGATGATAGATAACTTAACAGATGAAGTTTTTGGTGAGAGAGAGAGCGAAATGTACGTGTTTTTGAGTGGTCTAAAAGCGCGTTAAAATGTAGTCACACTCTTAGGGTTTCTAATCTTACCACAAGAGTGCTCACTCACCACATGGCGTTCTTCGAATTAATTGAGTTTGCCAAAATCCCACGGAAGTATCGACGATATGCGACTCGAGAGTACACGAGAGAACATCTGCAAGCTTCAAGAAAGCGGAACATAAGATAATTTAGGCTAGGTAGTTTGTTCCAGTTTGCATCGTAATTTGTGGGTTGGCTGGCGTGTCCCCGCTTGCAGTGGAGTTGGGCAGATGGTTTGCGAGACGTTTCAGTCGCTAGGCTAAACTGTTTTGTTGGGTCAGTTAGTTCGGACGAACCAGAATACTTGGAAGGTGAAGCTCTAGAGAACTGAGTACTAAGATTCGGGAGGTGTGTCGTCAAATACGCAAGGATCTATTTCCTGGGTTGGGCTGCCTTCGGAAAGTTAAAATTCGCCCTGAGGTCTGAACTTTCGCAAAATTTAAAGACCCTTATATATGACCAGTACGCCCTCCCAGTTATGGCGTACGTATGTGAAACATCCAAAGGTTGACTGGAATAAAGATGTGTAAGGCATAAGTCCGCATTTACATCTCATGTAAATGTTCTGATGTGCTTATTTCTGTAAAATGCTTCTTTGAAATAAAAATCATTTTACAGAAATAAATAAGTTAGATAGAAAATACTATTGATCTAATACCTAATCATATTATATTTATCTATATTATAAACTAGCTTTTGCCCGCGGCTTTGCTCGCGTGAAATTCGTATTTAAGAAGAATGAAGTAAGTAAGCCCGCTACCGTACCTTTATTTCGGCGCGCGGAACAATTCGGTTTGTATGAGAGCCACATCTTAGCGTAACCGGAACTGAATTTTATTCAGCCTATCCTATGTCCCGTATAATCAAATGTGCTTGTAATAAGTTTCATCGAATTCATGATCGGTTTAAGAGTCCTGGAGGAGCATATATACATACATACATACAGAAAATATTTCTAAAAATCGTCAATTTAGTTTTAGTATCATACATAAAGTCTACAAACGCAATATCTCATAAAACAAAGTAACTTACTCGATAATCACCCTTACAGATTTATTATTAGTATTGATGATTACATTTTTACCCGACTGCAAACCCAAAGGCCAATATATTGTTGTCAGGTGATTCCGCGCCGGTGTGCTCAGGTTATCTCGATGTCATCTCTCACTCGGACGGCTCTCTACAGTTGCAAATTCGTTTAGGCCGCTGTTTGCCTAAATAAATAACGCCGAGCTCAGATTAAGCGAGTTCGGAATTTGTTTCTAATTGGGTCGTATTGTGCGCGGGATCGAGTTGCCGCTGTCCGCGGAGATGTACATCCATATAATCGTCATGATTAAGGTAGAAGAAATTCTAGATTTCGGCTTGTGTGAGCACATTGTCAGCATCGCTAGCTCAGTGGTGCGGTCGGTCGACTGTTGTTAAGCAACCCTGTACCCTAATCACGAGATTTAACCTACACCGTGTTCACTGCATCATTTTGTATGGAGAAACGAAGTTCGCAAATCTATCACTAGAGGCGCTGCTCTGTTTCTCCATACAAAATGATGCGGAGAACACGGCGGCGCGGAGTAGGTTAAATCTCGTGATTATGGTACTGAGCGCGATCAGCCCACAGTCGGTAACTTCACATCCGCCACAACTTCATGCCCGTTCTAAATACAATTTCCACGCCGCCCCGGCGTCCGTTTAATTCTAAATTGGTGATTTCCGCTCGGGCGTTGTGATTGCTTTCGAAAAATGCCTCGTCCGCCTATCCAGACGCAGTAGGTAGCTGGTAATTAAATCAAATTAGCCCGCTCCAAGTGTTCTTCTACTTCCAAATCGCTGCTGAGTGTTCGCTGAACTCTGATTGTTTTTCAGGGTTCTGATTCAGTTTGAGCCCTTTGGCTGTTTTAATTTTGAAATTTTTCGTGCGTTATTTTGGACTTCACTTAAAATAGGTAAGTACCTTTTATTATTTTTTTTTATAGGAAGAGCGCCCTCTGTCGCCGAGCCACCCATAATATCATGGTGGTTTAATAAGGTGTCTAACGATGCCCATTGACATACGGTCGTGCGCGTGGGTTGCGAATGCCATGCCGGCCTGTCAGGTGCCTATTCACGCCTCTATTGAAGGACCCGAGACTCTACTTGGGCAGGGAGAGCGTTCCAGAGTTTACCAATTCTGTGGAGGAAAGATCTGCAGAACCGATTGGTACGCATCCGTGGTAAGTCCAGCGTATAGGGATGCAATCCCTGGCCAGTGCGCTTTGTGCGGAGGTGGAAAAATGACTGTAGCATTTTTTAAACAGCTCCTTCGAGCATTCCCCATGGAATAAGCGATAGAACACCGATATCTCTATACGGAGTTGCAGTGGTTCTAGATCGCGGGACACGAGTCGGGGTCACCCACTAGTCGCACGGCACCAAAGGAGCAAGCTCGTACTTAAATAACTAGGTGTCTTTGGTGGTACCTACATTCGTTATTGAATTTATGAAAAGGTCAAAAGTCTTTCGCCCTTTAGCACGGGTTCTTCTCCTTGAAACTATGTAGTTTGCAGGCTTAGACCTCTGTGCTTAGACCCCTACAAACAAACAATAACAAGATATAGGGTGGACACAGAATTTTTGTACTTGTACAAAGATTTATCGTTGAATTTGTTTTTTTTTTATTATGCTACAAGCCGACCCGATTCCAGTAGTGTGCCACTTATCATATAAAAAATATTTCAGTGTTATATTCGACACCCTTGTGGGGGCAATGTTTAATAAGTTTTGAAAATGTCTTCTAGAGTTTATGCAAAATAATATTCTCTAATTCCCATATTGAAATCTGTTATGTACCGAATTTCAACTTGGTACGGTCAACCGTTTTAGAAGTTATGTATCTATGATCCTGTGATAAAACAGACGAACGGAGTCGGACCATTTGGTTCCGTTTTCACCTTTTCGAGGTACGGAACCTAAAAATTAAGAAAACAAACAAAAAATTATTACAAAAAATAAAAAATACTCTCAAAATAAAAGCGGTCGAAGGTTATCTGTCCAAAGGATGATATTTTAATGGCATTGTCCATTAAAACTGCGAGCTGTCCGTCCATCCAGGCCGGCTGTCCACGTCGGGTGGGCGGGCGCGGGGCGCCACGACAGAGTATAGGTACAGCGTGCTACACCGATACGTGGAATCAATAGGAACAAAAAAAAAATTGGCAGCGTTTTTCTGAATTCAGTGGGAATAATAAACACAAATTTCCACACCAATTGAATCTCGGATTCAATGCACAAGCAAACTCAGCAGTAAAATAATATCAACTAAACAAAAATATTAGCCTGAAATGAAACTCAACCAACAAACACCACAATACTTCCTCCTGCCGCCGAAGGCACCCGCAAAAATTAATGGAATATAAAACACTGGAACGCAAATTAAACAATTTTGTACCTAAAAAAAAATTGGTTGCCTGTAAAGTCGGTTTACGGACGATAGTTTTACGTGATGACGTGGAATAATCGTAGTACATAGAGCAAAGATCAGTAATTCTATTTCCAGTAGAAAGATTAATCATCTTGTGACTGGCCATCAATAAACTTCTGTTGTCTGATCTTGACAGTTTTACTTCATAAGACGTTTCCATGGTAACTTTGACTATACCGATTGTGCCTCTCTATCGCTTGTTACGCGCTCTCGCTTGCACACACAGGCTCAGATGGAACGTGACACTTTTTCGTGTGTGCAGCCGGTGCTCATCAATTTATAAGACGTGACGTCATCACGTCAAAAAAGTGAAATTAATCTCAACCAATAAACAAGAATTCGTGATTTTTCTTGGCGCCGAAGGCGCCCCCGTACGCCAAAAAAATGTTCATAAAATAAAATTGTACCGTGCCGGTACTTTAAAAGAATAGCCCCACTGCATCTCTCCCCGTGCATGTCGTAAAAGGCGACTAAGGGATATGACTCCCTTCTTATATTACTAGGTGGTAGGGTTTAACCCACTCGGGTTGGTACCACCGCACTGAATGAAAGGTCGGTCGAAACGGCTATGTAAATAGTTTGTGTTTTCCGTCCAGTTCAGTGTAGCCGGCACGACCGAAGGGAAGCACTGACGTGGCACCAAGTTCACCCGGTATTATGGGCTGACATCACGGATGTTGTAGGTGATGTAGCCAACCGTGTCAGTTTCAATAAAAAAAAAATAAATAAATAAAATGCTACACTGTAGTGAACCTCAAACAACCAACACCTATACGCAATCCTATACGCGTTCTTGTTCTTATAAAACGAAAGTCTAATTAAAAAAACCCCGACACCTTGAAAATTCAAAAATAATTTCAGTTCAGTCACGTAAAGGCTTCGGGGATGAGTAAATAAAATATTACTATTTTTGACTGTTCAAGGTTTCTTTTGTATATATTTATTTTCTCGATACAACTGCGCTTGTTCAAGGTTTATTGAATCTGTTTATTAGTCTTTCAATCTCAATTTCAAATTCATAATTCAGTTTATCTAGTCTAAATGGTTTCTCAGATTTGATTGAACCCCCTGCTGCCTCAACGCGGTGGCCCTTATGTGCTTGTTTTTCAATGAATTTTTTTCTCACAAAACTACGAGGATGATACCCTGTTAATTAATTAATGTAGTGGCCTGCTGCAACAGCCTGTATATTCGGCGGCCACGACAGGCTTGTTTGTCTCTGGAAATGATAGATCGCTCTTTGTTTTACCGCGATATCATTTTTCAGCCGTCGATAAATTGAGAATCGTAAAGACTTTATCGATAATAAATCCTCAAGCGAGTACCTGTCGTATTTTGTTGGAATACGCATTAATTTCTGTTGGACGACGTTCGCCACTTAAATCTTCATGTCGCCCTTCGCAGAAATAAGATGGCAATAAAACATATTAACTGTCAAATTAAGGAGCATTTATTTTGAACTCTAACGTCTAATAAATTGAGCTGTCTTTCGCGAATCCTGAATGTGAGTTAATACGTTATGGAATTAGAGGTTGGAGGTATTTCGGAAAGGGTTGGAAGCGATGATTGGCAATATTTCAGGAATAATGGCGGGAGAAAAATTACAAGAGTCTGTGCGAGTTCGAAGCATTCTTGACTCTGCTAAAATGTTGTCGCCCAACAAAGTTTCATTTAGATAATAGCAATTTCACATTAGCCGGCACTTAGAGAAAAGCTTACTTTTGCTTGGGTCAAAAATGTATATTGTTATTTTTATTTTATTTTATTTTTTTATAGAAACTGCCACGGTTCGCTACATCAACTGCCATTATCCGTGATGTCAGCCCATAACACCGGGTGAACTAGGTGCCATGTCAGTGCTTCCCTTCAGCGCTGTTGTGGCGCTGAGAGCCACTTACTAAAGTGGCTCTCAGCGCCACATCAGCGCTGAGTCCGCTGTCAGAATTTACAAGAATAGACCTGCTGGACGGAAAACACGAACTATTTACACAGCCGTTTCGACCGACGTTTCATTCAGTGCAGTGGTACCAAGTCGGGCGGGATAAACTGGTATGTATGATAAGATAGTCTAGTATTTGTAGCTAAGCCAGAGAGCACATAACCCGAGCAGCCACTGAGAAGGCGCCATATCTGAGGTTTTCCTTTGGACCGGGCCGGAGGACAAGACAGCCGAGGTTGATATACTGAACATAATTCCCTAAGGTCCCTTCCCTTCTTACCTTACTAGGTGGTAGGGTTTATCCCGGCCGGGTTGGTACCACCGCACTGAACGAAACGTCGGTCGAAACGGCTTTGTAAATAGTTCGTGTTTTCCGTCCAGTTTAGTGTAGCCGACATGAAATGAAGGGAAGCACTGACATGGCACCTAGTTCACCTGTGTTATGGGCTGACATCACGGATGTTGTAGGTGATGTAGCCAATCGTGTCAGGTTCCATAAAAAAAAAAAAAGTTTTCATTATTTTATATTATGTTATATCATAATTTTTTTTTTTTTTTTTATGCTACTAAACTATTATAACTATTTACATAGCCGTTTCGACCGACGACGTTTCGTTCAGTGCGGTGGTACCAACCCGGCCGGGATAAGCCCTACCACCTAGTAAGGTAAGAAGGGAAGGGACCTACAGTTTAACGTGGAATCCGAACCACGGTCAGCCTCCAACGGTCGAGCGGTCACCCATCCAATCACTGACCGCGCTCAGCGTTGCTTAAAAACAGTTGACTAACCAACCGCGCCACTGAGCTACCGAGGCTGACGAATTTTCTTATCCCTTAGTCGACTTTTACGACATGCGACGGGGAGAGATGCAGTGGGGCTATATTCTTTATAAGTACCGACCCCACACGGTACAAATACTTAGTACTTACCCCATACTTAGTACCTATGTAAGTAAAGTTATATTTAAAAAAGCTCTGTAAGGTTTCTTACCCGGTTCTTCCGATAGATTGCACTGCTGAACGGGACATGACAAAAAACATTATTATGACGAACCATACTGAATATGCATATGTCTCAATGAAATATTGTTATTGTTGTGTGTTCTTTATGGCGAGCGGCGGGTGGCCGAGTGGTTTGGGCATCGGCTTCTCATGCGGGAGGTCCGAGGTTCGAATCCGGTCGGCCTGTACCAATGAGTTTTTTCTGACGAAAAAATTTACGTGCATACCTACACCCGCTGCTTCACCGTTCGGAACCGGTGTAAAACTGTAGGTCCCTTCCCTTGCCCCTTACTAGGTGGTAGGCTCAAATTGTAGCCGACTGGGTTGGTACCACCGTACTGGATGTAAGATGGCCGCAAGCAACCTCGGTTGTGTTCTCCTCTAGTCCAGTATAGCCAGCAATCCAGGGAAGTCTCCGGTATGGCACCTTACCTTCTCGGAGGTGATATTGGATGGTTAGAGCATGTGCTTTGGCCCCTCCGACTCAGCCACCCATACCGGATTACATAAAAAAAAAAAAAGAAATAAATATCTGAATCTGAATCTGAATCTATGCGGCCGTTTTACATCCGATAAAGTGGTATCGACCCAGTCTGTTACAATTTGAGCCTACCACCTAGTAATGGGGCAAGGGCCCTCCCCTGCAGTTTTACGCCCGTTCCGAACGTTGAGCATCGCGCGTTGAATTTTTCAATCAGAAAAACTCATTGATGCACCTCGACCGAATATTTGCTCGCCAACAGATAAAAAAAATTAATTGAGCTTTTTTATGTATCCGGTATAGGTGGCTGACTCGGAGGGGCCAAAGCACATGCTGCGACCAGCTAATATCACCCCCGAGAAGATTAGAAGCTATACCGGTGACTTGCCTGGATTGTTGGCTATATACTGGACAAGAGGAGAACACAACCGAGGCGAGGCTGCTTATTGTTTAATTGTATAATCCATAGGTAGGTAACCTACGCTTGGACATGTCGAAAATTCCGCCAGTCCTAAATTCAATGCGAAGAAGAACTGACAAACAAACTTCGCAAGTCACAATGTTTTGTTAGTACCATATAATATAAGTATTATAATTCAAGTAATTTACAATAATTAACGCATACTACCGCTCACAAGAGCATTAATATTTACAGCATAAGCATGAACACTCAAGAATCTGACCACTCTGCCTATTTACATTACCTATATCTGGTGTATAGTGCCATCGTCAATTTTGATACTTCATCTATGCGGTCATCTTAGATCTAGTACGGTGGTACCAACCCAGTCGGCTACAATTTGAGCCTACCACCTAGTAAGGGGCAAGCACGGGACAAGGGACCTACAGTTTTACACAGGTTCCGAACGTTGAAGCAGCACTGGTGTAGGTGCACGTAAATATTTTCTTCAGAAAAAAAACTCATTGGTACACCGGCCGACAGGATTCGAACCTCGGACCTCTCGCATGATAAGCCGATGCCTAAACCAGTCGGCCACGTCTTAAAGTCTGTCCACCCTAAGTGACGTCTGCAATTCCCTTCGCAACTCCTGCCTCGTTCTGACCACACTCCATCAGCAATGGTACTGGTCATCCTCCTTGTTACACCGATCACAATTTGATAAATTAACTTTTGCGGACTCCTGTATTTTTTAACCCACGACGAAAACATAGGGGTGTTATAAGTTTAACGTCTGTGTATACAATGTGTGTAAGGGTGTGTCTGTCTGTGGCATCGTAGCTCCCAAACGGATGGACCGATTTGGATGCGGTTTTTTTTTTTAAAAGCTGGTTTAATAGGAATGGTTGTTAGCTATGTTTGTAATCAATTAATGAAGTAATTAAGTAATAAAAAAATTAATTATCTTAAAAAGTGGACTGTTTTGCAAGCGGTTTTTAAAAAAAAGCTTCAAATAAAAGTTAAATTACAAATTTAAAAACCCCCGACCCTTAAGGGTAAAAAGGTTAAAAAGTCCAAAATAATTTGCGTTTACTTACTTAAAGGAGTCGGGGGACCGCTAAGTAAATAAAATTTAAAAACGCAGAGCTGCGCGGGAATTTACACAATTTTTTCTTTGGGGGATACTCTCTCAATTGTGTAAAATAAAGAGTTTTTATTCCATTGAAGTATGGTTCGTAAACGCTCCGCAGAGGTTATTCCTAGATCTAGGACGTATGTTACAGTTGTCAACCGCACAATTTGCCAGCTACAAGTACCTACTACACCCCTTTAGGGAAAATAACCCTATGCGTCTGAGGCGGCGTCGCCTCCGCTCCCCTGGCGCAGTGCTCTGGTGGTTTATCTTCACATTACATGTTTATTGTGCGTGCAAGGAGATATTTTAAGAACAGAATGAATTCGCAGCGAATGTGCGAAGATTTGAAGGATTAAGAAAGGTATGCTTCGGTGGTTCGGTTATATTGAAAGAATTGCGTGCATGTCGTAAAAGGCTACTTAGGGATAAGGACAAGATGCCCTGCTAAAGAGCGACAGGCTAGCAATCTCTCACCTTACCGCGGTTCTTCCACCGTGTCATGCAGCAGGTGGGTCTTCGTGCCTTACTTTATACTTATTACTTGATAGTTATTTTGTCCTAATACATTGCTAAACGTGGTGGTCGATGTTGTGCTGTAATTTACATGAGTACTTGCAGCACAACACCGATTACTCTGCTCGCCCCGATTGGATACAGCGTGTAGTATGTATGTATGTATGTATGTATTTTTATTCTAGGCTTACGTGGTAAATCTATTCAATCAATCAAATCAAGCAATCTAATCAGTGGTAAATCAAGAACTTGCGTGTTTTTTTTTTATGGAAACTGACACGGTTGGCTACATCACCCACAACATCCGTGATGTCAGCCCATAACACCGGGTGAACTAGGTGCTGCCATGTCAGTGCTTCCCTTCATTTCATGAACTGGACGGAAAACACGAACTATTTATACATAGCCGTTTCGACCGACGTTTCATTCAGTGCGGTGGTACCAACCCGGGCGGGTTGAACCCTACCGCCGCGGCGTGTGTACGGTTGAAGCTGTATCGCACTGCTAAGCGTGGCTGGGTGCCCCCCGTACCTTGCAATACAAAGTACTGCTAATGAGCCGCTAAGCTTCAGCCGACCGCGTTGTCAGACAGCCCTGCCCCTGCTTGCCGTAGTGGGGGCTACAGTTACCATACGTCCGCGAATGACCCGGACAATCCGGTAATCGCACACCCTGGCTGTTCTACCGGACTCGCATTCGGACACGGACTCTCGTCCGGTATTTTCTTTTTATTATGGAGCCTGACGTAGCTGGTCGTGCCGGCTACACTGAACTGGACGAAAAACACGAACTACTTATGTGTTTACATTATTTTTTATATGGAAACTGACACGGTTGGCTACATTGGCTGCAACATCCGCGATGTCATTGACGAACTAGGTGCCGTGCCAGTGCTTCTTTTTGGTCGTGCCGGCTACACTGAAGTGGACGGAAACTATTTAACGATTCTATTTAACTATTCGAACGGCCTTTCATTCAATGTAGTGGTACCAATCCGGACGTGTTAAGCTCTACCACCTAGCAGAAATGACGTACAGTGTTACATGGGATTCGGACAACGGTCAATCTCAACTGTCGAACGGTCACCCATTCTGGTTGTGACGGCGCCCAGATGTGATTAATTTCACGATCTGATGTCGACCCATAGCACCACCCAGCTACAAAAAAATCTACGGGGCTGACAAAAAATCTCCAAAAATGTTCTAGCGTCCGCTTTACTGCATAGAAATAGTAGTTAATTGTTGGCTTCGTAACCGCTAAATCGTCCAATAAACTGTGTAAAAAGTGTAAAAAGGACTGTTAGCCTTTTGCTTCGCCGTAATAAAAAAAAGTGTCCTAAAATATTTTAATAAAAAAAATTACGTAGGTACTCAAATAAAGTTTTATTTTACCAAACAGGTTTTAAGTGCATTATCAACAGTTTAGCGTCGCTGCTTTTTTGTCCGTGAGTAAACCAAAGAAAAGATGGTAACCCTATAAGATGGGGTACAAAGGGTATAGGATTCAGGCTTCTATAGAGAGCTGTTGATATAGATTTGTTCCTAGATAAAATATACGAATGTGCAACATCAATACTAAATCATTGTGTTTTATTACAATTTTGTATAATTTTTTTTGTAGGGCTTATAACAATTGTTTTTTAATATCCGCCCCATAGTACTCACATTCCCTATCGCTTAGAGCCCAGAGTTCCTAAGGGATAGAAAACGCTCAAGGAAATCCAACAGAATTACTAAATCCCTCTCACTTGGGCTCGCCAACAGTTTATGTATACTAAAAAACAAATTGAGTCTGTTCACCCTAAGTGACGTCTGCGATTCCCTTCGTAACTCCTCGTTCTGACCCACTCTATCAACTAACGAACATTTTTGTTTAATATGTAATCCGGTATGGGTGTCTGAGTAGGAGGGGCCAAAGCATATGCTCCGACCAGCCAATATCACCGCCTAGAAGGTAGGCATACCGCAGACTTGCCTGAGGTGCTGGCTATACTGGACTAGAGGAGACCACAACCGCTACTCCTATGCTGTCATTTTACACCCAGTTCGGTGGTACCAACCCAGTCGGCTACAATTTGAGCATACCTAGTAAGGGGCAAGGGAAGGGACCTACAGTTTACACCGGTCCCCAACGGTGCAGTAGCAGGTGTAGGTAAGCACGTAAATTTTTTCGTCAGAAAATACTCATTGGTACACGCGGACCGGATTCGAACCTCGGACCTCTCGCATGAGAAGCCGATGTCCGAACCACTCGGCCACCCGCCACTTAAAATTTAATACATGTCATCCTCCTTGTTACAGTGATCATAATTTTGCAGGCAGTTGTTTAATATTACTTACTAGAGAGAGGACGTTTACAACACTCGTAGGTAATATTCGCCGACCGAGTCGCCTCCTTAAGAGTGCTTGTCCCAAACAGGGTTGTTGCGGATGCACATTTTTTTCACGTCAGCTGGTGCTGATGCTGATGCTAATTTTAATTATTTATTTATTTATTTATTTATTTACTCAAAAACCTCCTATTTACAGATAATATCCAATTCTTAGGTTAGGTTAATAATAATAATACAGATAATACAGGTATTACCGTTTTTTATTTTTATATTAATTTTGTGTATTTTTATTACTTTTTTGTATAATATATGTAAAATTAATGTAAAATTTTAATAACGTGAAATAAAGAAGAATAATACAGATAATATAATCCAATACTTTACAGTAGGTTAATAATATGATAATAATAAATGGATAAGATAAAGAGAACATTATATCTACAGTGCCTGATTTATTCTGTTTAAAGTATTCGGTGGCTAGTTTTATAAACTGCCTACGGTTACAGTTGAAGATATTCAGCTCTGGCAGTTTAGCCACCATTCCATTCAGCCCGTTCAACGCCCGTTCAACGTTCTTTAAAAAAAGGGAAAAATACTTAAATATATGAATATTATGAATTTATATCCAAAGTTTTGGTTGGTATTGAAATAAAAGATTGTGTTTTAATTATTTTGCGACATTTAATAAAAAAAAAAGAATCAATCTGATACCAGTACCAGTTCAGTAATTTATCTTAGCAGTTAAATTATTAGTATTGGATGAACCTTTGGAACTATTTGGAACTGTTTGTGCTCCTTTTTTCGGCTTCAGCTCCGCGGTCATGTCACGGCTCGAACATCAGCATTAATAATCAGCATTGATCAATGCGGATGCTGATGCGATGCTGATGTTCGAAACAACCCTGGGCCCAAAGATAAAAGCACAAAAACATAATTAACTTCGCTGATTAGTTTCAGGAAGAAACATTATGAAGAAAATAATTATGCTCGGAGGTTCGCGAAAGGAAATAGCGTGCCTCGCCTCTCGAATATCGGGGGTAGATTTATTGCTAGTAGAGTAGCGAACACACAGGTGTACACCAGTACACCGGTGTCGACAGTCGCGGATATAGAGGGGGAAAGAGGGGAGTGGCTATCCCTTACAGACCACCCACCCACCGCCCTCTAAATGTCTCAGAATGTCAGCCTCGGTAGCTCAGTGGTGCGGTCGGTCAACTGTTGTTAAGCACACCGGGGTGCGGTCAGTACTTGGATGGGTGACCGCTCGACCGTTGGAGGCTTACCGTGGTTCGGATTCCACGTTAAACTAACGTAGGTCCCTTCCCTTCTTACCTCACTAGGTGGTAGGGTTTATCCCGCTCGGGATGGTGCCACCGCACTGAATGAAACGTCGGTCGAAACGGCTATGTAAATAGTTCGCGTTTTCCGTCCAGTTCAGTGTAGCCGACACGACCAAAGTGAAGCACTGACATGGCGCCCAGTTCACCAAGGTGTGATAAGCTGACATCAACAGTTGTAGATGATGTGCCAAAAAAAATAAAAAACTACGTCGGTGCTCTGTCGGATGGTTTCATTTCGAATTCTGTCGCGTAGTGATATTGCCAACAAAGCCTGGCCTGGCCTACGGCTCTTTGGGCTTCCTACACTCTGCCGTACATTAAAAAACCGGCCAAGTGCGAGTCGAACTCGCGCACTGAGGGTTCCGTACGCAATGTCATGGTAAGCGTCACTCACGCCATCTATGGCGTGTATTATGAAAAGCTTCATATTAGTTAAAATGTATGATTAGTTAAAGTGCTTCATACTGTTGGTAGATGGCGCGCATAAATTTTTTAGTTTTTCATATTTTTATTATTTGCTGTTATATCGGTCATAATAACACATATTCTGTGAAAATTTCAACGGGCTACATATTACGGTTCAAGAGATACAGCCCTCGGACAGACGGACGGACAGATAGAGAGACAGACAGAAAGACAGACAGATGGCGTAGGCTTAGTAATAGGGTCCCGTACCGGATACGGAACCCTAAAAACCGTAGGTACCGATTTCCGCACACTAAACTAATCTTCAACAATCACAAACAAGACCATCCCCGCAATAGGCCTCACTCGAAGAGCGAAACGAAATCCTTCCGAGCGATGAGTTTTATTTCGCCCGCCACTTACATTTCACTCGCAGCATAAAGAAGAAGCCCGAAATCTATTTTCAATAAATAAAGAAGTGGCGCAAGTAGGACCGCTCGGTCGCGCCACTACGACCCCCCCCCCCCCCCCCCCTCCCCCTTACCCCCCCGGCACCGACACTTGAACAAATTGAACGAATTCAGAGTCCCGCAACATCGCGGACACTTCCACAACACCGGCGCACCTAGGCCTTATTTAAGGGGGAATGTTTTGGTTTTACAGCTCACAGGATTATACAAGACCACGCACGGAGGTGGAATGGGGACGGTGGAATCGCGTCAAACAGCTCCTCCGAATACTCTCCATGAAATAGACGATAGAACACACTTAGGGAGCCAACGTCCCTACGGAGTTGCAGTGGTTCTAAGTCGCGGGACACCGCAGAGTCACCTACCAGTATCTCTCTCTCCCCCACCCCCTCCCACCCCTCCTTCCTTCCCTCCCCTCCTTTCTTCTCTCGCCTCCTCCATTCCTGTCCCTCCCCTCTGTCCTTCTTTCTCCTCTCCATCAGGCAGCGCTACCATTCGACACTAAATTCCGTTCATACTATACTTTCTTTAATACTACTCAGCCCTATTGTTATTTAGCGTGGTGGTCAAAGTCAAAGTCAAAGAGTTTTTATTTCAAATTGCCGATCTGATTATACAACAAAAATTTATTAATATCATCGTGTTGCATAATATTACATAACAAGCATAAATAAAAAATTCATACAAATAGTGTGCAAAGGTTTGCGCCCAACTCCCTAAACTAGCCGATATGGCTGTGCAATAGGGAGCAGTGCTTTATTGATCATATAGTTGTACGCGGTTTATTGAACACTTAACTACTCTTTACATTGGTACAACCCGCATCAAAATCTGTTCAGTGGTTCCGGGTTTACCTCAAACATACATACTTACAGACAGACAGACGTTACGTTTTATAAGAAGTAAAGATAGATATGTATAGGATCGACGCACGCGTAGACCGTACCTACCGAACCCATTCGCCTCTTTGAGAATTCGTCCAGTGAACGAGGCTTCAGGTAGATAATTACGAGCAAGAAAATGACAAACATTACTATAAGAGGCTTACCGGAATTTTCCGTCTCCGCTTCGTTCAGGTATTACGCGGACATGACGTTGAGAAAACTGAGCGGATTTGGAATGCGGGATAATTGAAAACTCTCCACTCTCCGCTACGTTCAAAGCACACGTCCTGTACTTCACTAGACGTTCTTCACGTTTCTAATTGACTGACGTTTGTCAGCCTCGATAGCTCAATGGTGCAGATAGTCTACTGTCGCTATTGATTGTTAAGCAACGCTTTTTTATGTAAACCAGCATGGTTGGCTGTGCCGAGAGACCAATGGAGCAGTCGACAGAGCCAAAATCACCTCTCCTTGCGAAACCACGCTCAGTTAGGTGCCATGCCAACAGATTTGCGGACTGTTGCTAGGCTGTCTAGCCCGTTAATACGACGTTTGAAGGAACCCAGGTTAAAGGATTCAGGAAATACACTCGCCGGAAGACTGTTCAACAGTCTAGCGGTGCGACAAAGAAACGATTTAGAGAACCGATGGGTTCTCAAAAGCCCAATGTCAACAACAAAAGGGTGCTGACTCTCTGCCATGAGTCATGCGGAGATAGGACTGGTGGCAGGGAATAAGGGATGCTAGTTACACAGAGCAGCGTCCGTGATAGTATCTGTAAAACAGACTAAGCGAACCCACAAAACGTCTGTGACTCAGAGACTCCAGCCCATCTGTAAGTTTCGTGTCACCAACAAGACATATGGCTCGGCGCTTTATCGAGTCCAAGGACGCAAGCAGATAATGCGGACTACCCTCCCAGATGTGACTGCAGTACTCCATCACCGGCCTAATATGTATTTTGTACAACAGGAATAGTTGTGCCGGTGAGAAGAACCGCCGATTGCGGAAAAGTATTCCCAATTTCCTTGATGCAGTTTTGGCCTTAGACTCGATTAGTTGCCGGAAACCCACGTCTTTGGATATAGTGATGCCCAGGAGGTCCAGGTGCTCCGAGACAGGTACGACGCTACCTTGGAAACTAGCTTGGAAAGGAAATGGATCTACCTTAGCAGATAATGCGCAGCACTGAGTCTTACTAACGTTGATGGCTGGACGCGGTCAGTGCTTGGATGGGTGACCGCTCGATCGTTGGAGGCTGACCGTGGCTCGGATTCCACGTAAAACTGTACGTCCCTTCCCTTCTTACCTTACTAGGTGGTAGGGTTCAACCTGCCCGGGTTGGTAACACCGCACTGAATGAAACGTCGGTCGAACGGCTATGTAAATAGTTTGTGTTTTCCGTCCAGTTCAGTGTAGCCGGCACGAGTCAGTGCTTCCCGAGCACGGGAAGCACTGACATGGCACCTAGTTCACCCGGCGTTATGGGCTGACATCGCGGATGTTGTAGGTGATGTAGCCAACCGTGTCAGTTTCCATAAAAAAACGTAATATTGGAATTTCCCCCTCCCTCCCCCTTCCTCCATATTTTCAGCTTCGCCCATCTCGCACCACTCACTTTGCCCCCTCTCATCAGTCTAAATATGCCCCATTCTCTCTCGCCAATAGATGCGCCACTGAATACGCGTGAGGTGGCGCTGTGGACGCAGAATTCACGCGCCACGCTCAGCCGCCACGCTGCCGCCATCCTCGTGGACGCATCGACTGACATGTTCTAAAATTAGTGAACTTTCGAATACAAGTTCTATTTAGGTGCGCCAGAAGATAGAGAGATGGCGCGCGCGCGGGGTCGACGCACCGATGCGCTATTTTTTATTTTGATATTTATTTACCTACCGCGCTTCCGGTTTAGAGAAAATATTACTAGTTCCTATAAGTGGTTCTGATGAAGCACATCAAAGCAACCGTCCACGGTCATTCTCTAGGGACATATTATTTTCCAAGCAAAATAGTTTCTAGTTAATTTTTAGGTTTCCGTATCGCGTACGGAAGCCTAATTACTAAGCCTACGCCGCGCCGTCTGTCTGTCTCTCTGTCCGCCCGTCTGTCTGTCCGAGGGCTGTATCTCTTGAACCGTAATAGGTAGCCCGTTGTAATTTTCATAGAATATGTGTTGTTATGGCGGATATAACAACAAATAACAAAAATAAGAAAAAGTAAAAATTCACGGGGGTTCCCATAGAAGAAACCAAAAAGTGTATGCGCGCGCGCCATCTACCGAATAGTTTATGAAGCATGACATTAACTAATATGAAGCATTTCATAACACGCCATCTAGATGGCGTGAGTAGCGCTAGCCGTGACATGGCGATACGGGACCCTCGGTGCGCGAGTTCGACTCGCACTTGGCCGGTTTTTTATACCTTGTGCGGCCGGTACTTAAATAGAATAGCCACCTGCATCTCTTCCCGGGCATGTCGTAAAAGGCGACTGAGGGATAAGGACACGATGCCATACTCTCACCATGGCACGGTCCTTCCACAGAGTCATGCAGCTGGTGGGTCTTCCCATGTTGCTGCTTGATTAGTTAACGGTGTTGTGCTGTAATTTGCAAGAGTACTAGCCACCACAACACCGATTACTCTGCTTACTCCGATTGTCGGGATGCAGCTTGTGGTGTGTACCTGGCATGGTCGGCTTGCTCACCCGCTACACCCGGTGATCAGTCAATTAGATATCGTTATTTCAGAAGTAGCTCAGGGCAAGAATTGAAAGAAGAGTTACTTGGTGTTCTATCTTCACCGTTAGTTTTTGTTTTGATATAGTTTTAGTTTTGTTTTTGTTAGAGTGTTCTTTTCTACTTTTTTTAATTTAGTTAGTTTAGTATTATACTCTCATGGGTCCTGATTCGTGCCAACTCGTACACTGTTCACCTATCATGCCCTGTTCCTTTCCTTGTATCTCTGTCACCAAATTTTCTCCATTATTTTGCCTACCCTCAAATCGGCAGCAAGCCTCACTTTAGATTTTTCGCAACTATGAGGGTAGCTCTCAAC
The DNA here is from genome assembly GCA_946902875.1 of Nematopogon swammerdamellus. Classification (NCBI taxonomy): domain Eukaryota; kingdom Metazoa; phylum Arthropoda; class Insecta; order Lepidoptera; family Adelidae; genus Nematopogon; species Nematopogon swammerdamellus. The sequence continues at coordinate 21,956,706 of OX336345.1, forward strand.
ACTTCACTTCCAAGATCGACCTAGAGGTGACTGCATCGTTTTTTCACCCCATCATCGAAGTACAACACTGAGCGGATATATTTTACGAGCTGACTGCAGCAGCTAGCCCAGTGCGCAATACTAATTAGTCCTGCCTGGATCAACCAACGATTTCGGGAAGGAGCCTCGCCATCCATTTACTGTCCACTCAGCAAACCACACAGCACCGCTCTGCCGCATCACCGGGTAAGCTGTCGCTTCGTGTTTTTTTATCCATCCCCAACACCTCGTCCTACAGTTGGATGTAGTTGGCTCACTTAGAATCCGAACCACGGTCACTTGGAATCCACCCCAAGAACGTTAGAAGAGGTAGGGACGTCGGACCTTTCCCGCGCCAGCGTAACACGATATTAGTAAAAACATACCAATAACATTCGTCGGTCGCCCGCTTGCCACATAGCGTCAACCTTCCCCCACCCGATACCACCCAATCAGAGCGCGCGCCGTCTACGCCACTACCCGCGGAGCTCGGCGACGCTGGTTATCATACAAGCATTGGACAGTCCGACTCCCTACCTCATGTAACGTTCTTGGATCACCCATCCATTTTTAGAATAAAAAACTATACCTAAATTAAAACAAGGAAAAACAATAATAAATTCAGGTCCGATATAATAACTATCAAACTTCATAAATCTCTCATCTTCCACAGCGCTCATATCAGGACACTTGTATATTCAGATAATTTTGTGCAGTTCAACACTTTATTTTCAGCGACCGTTTCAGTCAAAAATAGAAGAGCTCTTCAACTGATCCGCGCCAGTGAGAGCGCGACTCTGCCGCCGGAGTCTCCCCACGCGGTGAACAATATTCACAAATCCAATGCACTTTGTACTGAACAATTTTTAATTCGTTTAAATTATTTCGTTTACTTTTTTAATTTATCCGCTTAAGTGAGTGCAGTGCGAACGATGCTGCGGTGAAGTTTTAACTCGTCGCGGTCGAGATTTCATTATCCGTGGGTGAATATTCAGTTTGCGTGAAAATTTTTGCGTTTTCAGAAGCCCGCTTCAATCTGCTGGTAGATTGTTTTCCGTTCTGATTTTAAACGTTCATTATATTGTTTTACGCATTAATTTCGAGAAATAGCTACTTTCTAAATTTAACTGAATTCATTGTTGTCAAAAGATAACCTCGTTATTTAAAAACATTCAGGTGCCCTGCTCTGTAGGCACGTCCGCTCGCAATGAAGACCGCATCAAGTGTGGCGGCCATCTTGCTTGTCGCGCTGACCACGTGGTCGCCGGCATCTTCCGCCGGATGCGACGCCGACGATGTCGCCGTCTACCGGATTGTTCTGGAAACTTTCTGGACTGAAGAGCGTTTTCCGAAGGACTACCCTCAGTACAGACCTAGGGCACAATGGTCACAGACGTTTGGTGAGTTTTAAAACTTCTTTCAGTTTTTAGGGTTCCGTACCTCAAAAGAGGAAAACACCGTACCCTTATGTGATCACTCTTATGTCTGTCTGTCTGTCTGTCTTTCGATCTGTATGTGCGTCTGTCACAGAATATTTTCTCTGAATCTACTGGACGAAAAAAGTTGCAATTTGGTACATATACAGAGTTTGATGAGCCAATCACGGAAAACTTAGAACATAAATTTTTTTTTTTTCAATATATAAATTGTGACATATAAATTGAAAGGGCTCCTTAAAAGAAATATATTTTTTCTATAATTTTAAAATGCATTGTTTTAAAGATATTAAAGAAAATTGAAAAAGGAGATTTTATTCATTTATTTACATATTATATTTACCCTTGTGGGTGTGCTGTAGTATATGGCCTGCTAATTAGAAAATTGCTGGTAGCTGGGACTGGTAGGTGAGGGTCTATGGAACTATTACCAAAAATAATTGTTTGCCGGAAATGCGTAGGTTCGGAGAAAAAAAATGTTGAAAAAAATATTTTTCATACAAAATTAATTTTAGATTTTTAATATATTTTTTTTAATGCACCAAAACATTTATTTTGAATAGGAATTTATGCAAAAACTACATGCCCCGCCTCAACATTAGGTTAGGGTTAATTTATAGAAGATGCGTCGCGTAAATTAACCCTGGTTCTTTTTTTTTAAACCACCAAAACATTCACCCATACCACTTCCCTTGTTTTTACATACATTTTTTTTTCTCCGAACCTACGCATTTCCGGCAAACAATTATTTTTGGTAATAGTTCCATAGACCCTCACCTACCAGTCCCAGCTACCAGCAATTTTCTAATTAGCAGGCCTTATACTACAGCACACCCACACTTATTTTGTATATAGCAAAATATAAAATTTAAAAACATAATATACACATTAAATATAAAACTAAATGGAATTTCCACCGCCGCGCCGGCGGCACGGGGCGAACCCAGGCTTCCGATGGTCGTTTCCACAGAACAATGATCGGGTCACACAGCCCATGACTGGTCTGGTTCAAAGCTCCTTGGTCGGGTCCCAAAGAGAGAAACCTCCGGACTATGCGCGTAGTGTCGAGCAGGGCTACCTTCTGGTTCTGGCATATTATTATTAGTGATTCGTGTGTGAGATAGGATGGCGTATTTAATGTGTCAAAGTAAACTAATCTAAGAGATTAAAAATACTTACAAATAAAAGTATTCCGACATGGGGGACAAGGGCATGGCCCCCATGACGGATGCAGCGTTCCCCCTCCGAATAGCTATGCTTATTTTTTGTTTAAAATAAGCTCGAGCACGACGGTCTCCGGACGCATCAATCAGGAGCTTCCCTCACTTAGTTTTATTTCGCTATATCAAAAAGTGTTTCTGTTTCTTTATACTTAATTTTTAACAATCAGCCATTACAGGTGCAATACAAAGGTGATTAAAATGGTACGAGAGAGAATGTAAAGAGGCGACAGCCTAGAGTTACGGCTTAGTTAAGGCGGGCGGTTTGCACCACGCCCAGCTGGGCGGGCGGTCCGGCGCGGGCGGCAGGGCTATCGCATAAACTTGAAGAACGCGACTGAAAGAAAGTCAAAAAGCAACCGGTTGCTGTCAAATGTAATCAAAAACATGCAGTTCGAATTGAGACAAAACATCAATTGCATCAAAATATAAAACTTTCCCCCTTTCGCGTATTTAGGAATGTAGAAATTTGTTTAATGGATAAAAAAATTAGCTGTGCTGTCAAAAAATAATTCATGTAGTGTTAAAATTTGTAAAACATCATTAAAATGTCACCCAATTTTTTTTTATGATGTTTGACAGGAGCTGTTCAAATATGATATTTTTTTTACATTTCGTTGTGTACAAGTGATGTGCGTAAATATTTAGTTATTTCTATGTATTCATCAGCTTTTATTTAACTAGCATGTACAGTACGCGGCAGTAAATAATGAACATCGGGCTTTAGAAAGAAACAATCCGGTTGTAAAGCGTCATCTCTGTCGCACGAACTCGCAGGTCTCTGTGCGACAGAGACAAGGCTCTACAACCAGATGGCCTCTTTCTAAAAAAAGCCAGATGTGCATTAATTACTGCCGCCAACTGTACGTACTTTAATGTATTATTATTAAGTATTCTTATTACTTTTATCTTCAATTCTCACACTCAACTCTTTTGCTACTTACTTACTTACATTTCACTACATATATTCAAAAACTTTCAAACATTCAAAGGCTGACTGGAATGTGCGAATGTGCTTGTTACTGTTAAATCTTTCTTGGAGGAATAAAGTATTTTTTTATGGAAACTGACACGGTTGGCTACCATCACCTACAACATCCGTGATGTCAGCCAGTCACACCGAGTAAACTAGGTGCCATGTCAATGCTTCCCTTCATTTCATGTCAGCTACACTGAACTGGACGGAAAACACGAACTATTTACATAGCCGTTTCGACCGACGTTTCGCTCAGTGCGGTTGTACCAACCCGGCCGGGAAAAACCCAACCACATAGTAAGGTAATAAGGGAAGGGACCTACAGTTTAACGTGAAATCCGAACCACGGTCAGCCTCCGACGGTCGAGCGGTCACCCATCCAAGTACTGACCGCGCTCAGCGTTGCTTAACAACAGTCGATCGACCGCACCACTGAGCTACCGAGGCTGACTACTCTATCTAACAAATATGACATATATTAAATTTTAGCACCAATTCGCCTCTTTTGGCATGTTTTCTCTATAAAACTTCTGCGCAACGAAATGTAAAAAAAATAGCGTCAGTTGTCATTGAACATGTTTGCAGTCGAACCATTGCGTTTTACGTAATCGCCCTGACGGCCGGCGCGTCGGCGGCGGAGGGCGCGGTGGCGCCAATTTATTGTAACATAATTACTCCATAAAGAGTTCCGATAAGGCGTAAGGAGCAACGCAGGGCCCTATACCAGCCGGGATGGCTCATTCTACTTCTACAACATTGTTCCAGTGTCGGACGGAATTGCGAGTTTTCTTCGAGTAAATGCAAGAACTTTTCTTAAGGCCCTGTCAACCCGCATTCACCCGTACCAGGCCTCACGCACTCTATGTACTTGCGCGCGCTAACTACCTACCGCCTGACGGGCCGCCGGCGGTCTATTTCAGTGGAAATTCGTCAGCCGCGCAAAGTATACATAGACGCTCGCCCACGCAACTGCGCGCAGCTGCAAAGCAATAACCACTTTACACTCGATCGTTAAGGTACATTTTCGCACGCAGCGATTGGCGACGTCAAACAGTAGGCTATTAAAGCCCGAAGGTAGGAACATTTTCTATGGAGTGATTGATCTGTTACGAAGTAACTATTAAGTAATCTGTGCCCGCACTCCTATTTCAAGGCGCCGCTTTCGCTGGTTGGAGTAGGATGCAACACAATCAATCAATCAAAAATTAGGTTTTTATTTTTTTATTCCAAAACTACCTACGGATCAAAACAGTTATTAAAAAAAATTTTTTTTTTTCAATCCTTGATTTGGTCACGTTGCCTTAAATACGTTTTTATAACTAAATTCAGAGGCATGTTCATGATTTTATTCTATCGGGCGAAGTTAATCAAATCGTGTTTTCAAAAAGCTATCGAACTGCGCTGATAGATGAAGTATTACATTAGACACGGTGTTGCAACCCCAACCGTAAAACCCGAAAGGGAGTGATTCTGTACGTGAAATAGAACAACTTTTGTTCTAAGACTTTTTTATTTGAAGAAACAAAAATTTTTTTTTCCATAAATTTTGAGAATAGGTATTTAAAATTTTTATGGAAAAAATAATATTTTTTTTGTTTCAAAAATTTTTTTTTCTTCACAGAAGTTGTTTAGTTTCACATATAAAATAACCCCCTTATGTCAGTTAAAAATATTACGGGGGCAACTGTAACACCGTGTATATTAAAACTGAATCTGTCAGGTGAGTAATATTGGTGGTAAACTTCTTGAAATTCTAGTCAGACGTAGCCTCACGTCGTCACCTTAGAACTTTAGTTACAGCGTTCAATCGTAGGAAGTCAATCTCTTCTCGGCTATAATAAAAGGCAACGTCTTTCTGTCTGTAAGGGGTGGACTCGAAAACGACTGAACCGATATTTAGTAGATATCTTTCACTAATGTAATCTATCATTTCACCGGTGATTATAGCTTATGTATGACGGTATAATCATGATACTTTTCCAAGGGGATGAGCAGTTAATTGCAGTTTGTATCACACTTATAAACTGTTCATACATCAGTGGATTTATTGTACAATGCGATTCCTTCCAAGCAACCGTTCAAAGAATTGTTGTGTTGTTTTGTACAGGTTTAGTTACGCTGATTTTCTTTAAAAAAACGAAAAATATGTTTTTATTTTTATTTTTGCAAGACGTTAAACTGGCATTCAGAACTGTTTTTATGTAACCCAGTATGAATGGCCTAGTTAGAGGGGCCAAAGCACATGCTCCAACCAGTCCATAGCCGGCCGTGGTTCGGATTTCACGTAAAATTGTGTAAGTCCCTTCCCTTCTTACCTTACTGGGTGTTAGGGTTTATGCCGGCCGGGTTGGTACCACTGTACTGAACAAAACGTCGCTCGAAACGCCTCTCGTCCAGCAGACTTCTACAGCAAAGAGATAAATAAACTGCCATCAAAATGGCTAAATTGTATAGATAATTTGGGCCAGTACTTTGATTAGCTAAAATAAAAATATAACCAAAAATTTTATATTCTAAAATTTTCATACAAATCTCCAATTTCATAGGTAAAGACCTGATATTATCCAGTACGGTGGTACCAACCCAGTCGGCTAAAATTTGGACCTGCCACCTAGTAATTTATTCTTACGTAGTATTAGTTATAAATAAAATTTTTCAGGCTTTGACAAATCCTTATATTTTTAAATAAAAAAATGTACCATCATAACTTTGCCACTACCTATACATACATTCCTTTATTTACACACTAAAGGTTGGCTGTAAGAAATCTCTTCAAGGGTCCGCCTTTGCACCTGATGTACCTGTATCCATTGTGTGTGAATTTTCTATTCTATTCTAATAAGGGCCAAAGGAAGGGACCTACACTTTTACACCGGTTCCGAACCGTGAAGCAGCTAGTATCAGAAAAAAATACACATTGGTACACGCGCCGCCGACCGGATTCGAACCTCGGACCTCTCGCATGAGAAGCCAACGCCCAGACCACTCGACTACTCGCCGCTTATATAACTGCCGGGATGACTAGCTCCAGAACCCTACATCGTTGCAACCGTTCAAGAATGACCCCAAGAAGCGGCGCGGCACGGGGAGGGGTGATGGAATGAAGCGCGGTCGGCAGGATAAGGGCGGTATAACTACGCAATTAATTCAATAGTATAGAACGGCGATTTTCTGACATTGCACACAACGTATTACGTACACCGATACATTCACACCATTTATACCAGACATTCACAACGTAGAACAAAAAATGGAAGCAAAAAATTTTGTAGTACCACTAGATGGCGTTACAAATTTTTTTAATTCTGTCGCAGTGCTACTAGATGGAGCCATTATTTTACAATCACTAAACATCTTGAAAAATTGTGATTTTCAAGTTAAAACACAAAATAAAATAATGTTTAAATCATACAATGGTAATTTAATTAGCAAAGAAAAGTTTTTAATTTTAAATTTCAAATAATTCATTCATTCAATACTGGTAGCGCCATCTTTTGATTATATTTTAAACAATAATTGTTGCTTCCATTTTTTTGTTCTACGTTGTGAATCTGTACCTTCCAAAAATTATGCAGACGGCATATAACTTTGACCAGTTTGCGCAGGTACGAAAGTGTATTTGGGAGCGAACGGCGCGCGCGCGCGGTGCGGATGGCGGCGGGCTACTGCCCCCGCCGTCGCATCCCGCGCCCTCCACCAAAGATACCCTAAAATCGGCTAATGCACTGGTCCTAGGTATATGCCGTCTGGTAGACATGAGTTACAGCGTGTTTGTATTACATTTCATTTCATTTCATTTAGTCGAATATATTTAACTGGCCTTTGCCCGCGGCTTCGCTCGCGGTAGACTCGGTTTAATTACAAATCCGATTTAAACACAAATATGATAATGAACTATCACTTCTCATATATTCTCTCTCTCGTCCATACTATACTTTCTTTGATAATGCTCAGCTCTAAGGCTATATTTAGCGTGAGGGTAATATAGCCTATAGTGAGCCTCAAGAACTACTCTTTCCATTAGTGCAAACCGCATCAAAATCTGTTCAGTGGTTCCGGAGTTTACCTCAAACATACATACAGACACGTTCCCTTTTATAAGAAGTATATATATATATATATATAGAGAATATAGATATAAAAATATATAGAGAATATAGATATAAAGATATATATAGAGAATATAGATATAAAATAGGTAAAAAAACTTTTAAGTTAAACGGTTTTATTAAAAAAAAAACAGCTGTACAAAAAATTTGAAAAAAATCAGCTATACAAAAACTAGAAAATAATAAGGACACAAACCTGGGCCTTCTTAAGATTTTACGTCTGGGTAAGAAATCGTCAATACTAGCGTGCTGTCTTCTCATGTCAGATGCCAAAGGGCACTTTGTGTCGCTGCGTCAGCAGAATAAGTAATAAATTGAGACTTTTAACAGACTAATATAAAAACGTGGGGCGCATGTTATTACGTATATTATACGTAATATGGTTTGTGTCCTTATTATTTTCTAGTTTTTGTATAGCTGATTTTTTTCAAATTTTTTGTACAGCTGTTTTTTTTTAATAAAACCGTTTAACTTAAAAGTTTTTTTACCTTTTTTTTTATTTACTCGTTTTTAGTTTGATTTTTTTTATAATTTTTTTCTTTCATGTTGTTCCCACGAGTATTAGACCAATAACAGACAACCCCCTCCCTGAGGTCCATGTAGTGGCGCAAGGCTCTCATACAACAAGATGTGGCCAGCCTTGAAGTTGAAACGCTAACGACGTATAATTTTTATCCACCCTAATGCCACACAGTCCTCGGCACGTTTCAAACGTTGACTTGGGTGGTGTATTGCTAACAACGTATCATTTTTAGCCACCCTACCGCCACACAGTTCTCGAGACAATACAGAAACCTTAACTTGGGTGGATTGAAACAAATATCCTGATCCTTATTTTTGTTTTATTTAAGTTCAACAGTCCACCTCCTGCCTCCATAATCAGATCCTCGTCACCAAGTGTATTGGTAGAAGTATGGGTCACTCGTCCAAACCAACCAAATGAGCCCAAATTCGAGGGGGTTACTAGTAACAGTTGAAGAGTTCCACTGTCCACCTCCTGAATCCATCATTAGACCCTCGCCACCAAGTGTATTGGTAGAAGTAGGGACACTCGTCCAAACCAACCAAACGAGCCCAAACTCGAGGGGGTTACTAGTAACGGTTGAAGAGTTCCACTGTACACCTCCTGACTCCATCATCAGACCCTCGTCACCAAGTGTATTGGGAGAAGTATGGGACACTCGTCCAAACCAACCAAATGAGCCCAAACTCGAGGGGGTTACTAGTAACAGTTGAAGAGTTCCACTGTGCACCTCCTGACTCCATCATCAGACCCTCGTCACTAAGTGTATTGGTAGAAGTATGGGACACTCGTCCAAACAAACCAAATGAGCCCAAACTCGAGGGGTTACTAGTAACGGTTGAAGAGTTCCACTGTACACCTCCTGACTCCATCATCAGACCCTCGTCACCAAGTGTATTGATAAAAGTATGGGACACTCGTCCAAACCAACCAAAAGAGCCCAAACTCGAGGGGGTTACTAGTAACGGTTGAAGAGTTCCACTGTACACCTCCTGACTCCATCATCAGACCCTCGTCACCAAGTGTATTGGGAGAAGTATGGGACACTCGTCCAAACCAAGCAAATGAGCCCAAACTCGAGGGGATTACTAGTAACAGTTGAAGAGTTCCACTGTACACCTCCTGACTCCATCATCAGACCCTCGTCACCAAGTGTATTGGGAGAAGTATGGGACACTCGTCCAAACCAACCAAATGAGCCCAAACTCGAGGGGGTTACTAGTAACAGTTGAAGAGTTCCACTGTGCACCTCCTGACTCCATTATCAGACCCTCGTCACCAAGTGTATTGGTAGAAGTATGGGACACTCGTCCAAACAAACCAAATGAGCCCAAACTCGAGGGGGTTACTAGTAATGGTTGAAGAGTTCCACTGTACACCTCCTGACTCCATCATCAGACCCTCTTCACCAAGTGTATTGCTAGAAGTATGGGACACTCGTCCAAACCAACCAAAAGAGCCCAAACTCGAGGGGGTTACTAGTAACGGTTGAAGAGTTCCACTGTACACCTCCTGACTCCATCATCAGACCCTCGTCACCAAGTGTATTGGGAGAAGTATGGGACACTCGTCCAAACCAACCAAATGAGCCCAAACTCGAGGGGGTTACTAGTAACAGTTGAAGAGTTCCACTGTGCACCTCCTGACTCCATCATCAGACCCTCGTCACCAAGTGTATTGGTAGAATTATGGGACACTCATCCAAACAAACCAAATGAGCCCAAACTCGAGGGGGTTACTAGTAACGGTTGAAAAGTTCCACTGCACACCTCCTGACTCCATCATCAGACCTTCGTCACCAATTATATTGGTAGAAGTATGGGACACTCGTCCAAACCAACCGTATGAGCCCAAACTCGAAGGGATTACTAGTAACGGTTGAAGAGTTCCACTGTACACCTCCTGACTCCATCATCAGACCCTCGTCACCAAGTGTATTGGTAGAAGTATGGGACACTCGTCCAAACAAACCAAATGGGCCCAAACTCGAGGGGGTTACTAGTAACGGTTGAAGAGTTCCACTGTACACCTTCTGACTCCATCATCAGACCCTCGTCACCAAGTGTATTGGTAAAAGTATGGGACACTCGTCCAAACCAACCAAATAAGCCCAAACTCGAGGGGGTTACTAGTAACGGTTGAAGAGTTCTACTGTACACCTCCTGACTCCATCATCAGACCCTCGTCACCAAGTGTATTGGTAGAAGTATGGGATACTCGTCCAAACCAAACATATGAGCCCAAACTCGAGGGGGTTACTAGTAACGGTTGAAGAGTTCCACTGTACACCTCCTGACTCCATCATCAGACCCTCGTCACCAAGTGTATTGGTAGAAGTATGGGACACTCGTCCAAACCAACCAACTGAGCCCAAACTCGATGGGGTTACTAGTAACGGTTGAAGAGTTCCACTGTCCACCTCCTGACTCCATCATCAGACCCTCGTTACCAAGTTGAAATTATCATAATATTGTATTGTCACGAGAACTCAATGTGTGTGCAAAGTTTCATAAAAATCGGTTCAGTAGAAGTAGTGGAAAAAGTTGTCGCAAGATTTGAAACAAAGATAGAAACAAATAAACTAAGTCAAGCTAAATAAAACCGTTTAAAAACACATCTCCACTCTATACGTTTAATGTCCTCGCATAAACGTGGTTATGTAAATGGCGGTAGATACTGTTGTCGGGCCGAATTAAAACAACACGAAGCAATTTGCTAACGCTTTATGGTGGCCTTATCTTTGGCACTAACTTTGGCCGCGCCGTATTTAGGCACCTACTTAGCTCTCATTACGTCAACGGGAGGATTATCCTGTCCACGACCGCCAGTGTGGGACGCGGTTATCTCCAACGGTCAGTGTCTCTTCGACAGGCGCGCCCAGTCCATTGTAATTATAAATAAATTTTTAAGTAATAAATAATTACAAAATATAATAAACTAGCTGTGCCAGCGACTTCGCCCGCGTGGACTTGTCACGTCGCCATCTACCGGGTTCAATTGTATTTTCAAATCATCCGCAGGGACCCACTCAAATATACATACAAAATTTCATCCAAATCGGTCCAGCCGTTTAGGAGGAGTTAGGTGACAAACACACGTACAGAAGAATTATGTATATTAGGATTTAAAATTAATTTTGTCAGCCTCAGTAGCTCAGTGGTGCGGTCGGTCGACTGTTGTTAAGCAACAGGGAGAAGTCAGTACTTGGATGGATGACCGCTCGACCATTGGAGGCTTACCGTGGTTCGGATTCCACGTAAAAGTATAGGTCCCTTCCCTTCTTACGTTACGATGGTAGGATTTATCCCGCCCGGGTTGGTATCACCGCACTGAATGAAATAGTAGAGAGGCCACTTTAAATAAAGTCGTCAAATAACGATTTTCGTAGGACTGAACAGGTTTATACCGACTACTGGTATCGTTGGAATCAGCTTGATCTCCTGAGTACGGAACTGCCGGTAGTCGCTCTCTAAAGTGGTGGAATAAGTAGTTATGACGTCACAAAGATGGCGGCCCGAAAAACCAAATTTGTCCATTATCTCAGTAAGTACTTAACCGATTTAAATAAATCTGTTATCATGCGATAGCTATTTAAATGCTTCACAAAATGTGTCTTACATGTAAGTTTGTATGTGTGAATTTTAAGCTATATTTTCAAAAAAACTTTTTTTTCGAACGTCCATATTTTACTTTTTTACTAAATAATATTATTAATTACAACAATTAAAATAACACAAAAGTTTTACAATATTTCGTACTTTTTCAGCTATACTACAAAATTTGAAAATTGGAAATCGCACGAAAACTTATTAAATTGTAGCCGTTTATGTACATGCGGGTGCGCGATGACATCGCCCGGCGCGCGCGTCGAGAATTACGCGAATTACGGGAATAAACGAAAAAAATGTCTGGACTGTGATTTTCTGACTTATTTGCAAGACTTGGCGGTGAGTAAGCTTTCTATTTTATTAACGACTAGCCTTTGCCCGCGGCTTCGCTCGCGTGAAATTCGTATTTAAAAAGAAGATAATAAGTAATCCCGCTACCGTACCTTTATTTCGGCGTGCGGAACAATTCGGTTTGTATGAGAGCCACATATTAGCGTAAGTGGCATAGGACTTATTAAATAAAACTTATTGAAAATTCCTCTGGCTAAACAAAAGATACATGATCGAATAATTAATATTGTTCAGTAAATAAAATTGGTACTGCGTATATATGAATAATTATTAAACATGAGTATTATGAAAAACGTAAAATGGATGCAAAATTAATTTTTTTATTGAATTGTATTTAATTTATTAATTTTGAATTTTATTTAATGGTTCAGTAAAAAGCGTAAACGTAATGAAGGCAAACACTGGTTTTTGTTCTGTTTTAATGCTTACCACGCATGTCAAATTAGTATGATATGTTCCTGTCTGTCTGTCTAAATCTCTGTGCTGTCTATTTATAAGTTTGGATATAAAAAATTACTAAATTAAAAAAAAAAATTATTCAGGGCACAAAATTGATGATCTTGTAGAAAAAGCGAAATGGCAGTTGGCACACAATGTGTTATGCTTCATTTACAAGCAACGCAAATATCAAACGTATTGAAAAACGGTTTCTCCAACATGGAAAATCCTTTGTTGGAGATGAAAATACTATGTAGTATTCAATTATAAACCACAACAAAAGTTATTTAGTCGGATGTTGTGTTCCTCGTCAAATTCGTCTATTACCTACCTACCTAAACCACACCAATGCTAAAACATTCGAGGTTCTTCAAACATTAAATAAATACTTTCTTACAGGTGGTCAAGAGTCTAATAAACGGTTATCGAGGAGTAATGTTGGCGTGATGATGAACGTGGACATGTGTATGTGTATGTCAAAAAATTGAGAAATCAAATAAGAAAACAGAAGAAAAAATTGTTCAAGTCCAATCTCAGAACGTAGCGGAGCAAATTCGTGGAATTACCCTAAGCAATAGCGAGATTAATGGTCGACTAGGCACTGCAGATCCTACTGCTGCCGATAAAAAATACCATTATTAATATTTGAAGAAGGAACTTACAGATGCACAAAACGGAGAATCGCGATGAAAGCTCTTTGTACGACAAGGCTTTTGATGAGTTATTAAAACAAGCGGATGCAGGCTTTGGAAAAGGTCACAAAATATGAACTGACGTCACTTGTAACACACAGATATGACAAAATTATAATATTTTCAATGGGCGTGGGAGATCATTGAACGATCCTACAAGGCATAAGGACGTGTAGCTAATATCCTGCAGTTGCAAGACTGGTTGTAGGACATCACGTTGTGTTTGCGCTGACCGAAATTAGAAGTGTATGGAAGACGTTTGCCATGTTGGTGTGAAATGCTTTAATGAGTTTAATTCTGACAGATACTAATTTGCCGCGAAACAGACCTTTGATTTTTTCTAATTCAGTATGCTTATAATAGGTATAAATATGTATGTATTAATAAGACAATAAATATACTTATCCCCAGATTTGGTGCTAAATTTTATTTAGGTATGTTTAAGGATATACCTATAAGGGGATAGACCGTTGGAGTAACCGTGTCCTACACTGGCGGCCGTGGACAGGGAAACGGAGTGTGGGAAAACCACCCGCCAGGTGGAACGACGACATCAAGTACGTCGGCGGAAAGCAGTGGTTCCGTATCGCTGAAGGCCGGGAGGACTGGAGGAAAATTAGAGATGCGTATGTCCAGCAGTTGACGCTTACACGCTGACTGACTGACTGAAGGATATACCTCGGGATATATTATGTACATGAATCAGGTAAAATATTTTTAAGAAGTAAATTTAGTAGCCGTGTTTGTTGCGACACTCGGCGCGGCGCCTCTCAGTAAAATAGCGATAACTTTCTTGTTTTTCACGAGAATTCTATAATTTTAAATTTTAAATATAGCTGAAGATCACAGCAATATTTTGTTTATTTATGTGGTGAATAATTATTTCGTAACTTTAAAAATAATAAAAACAATCAATGTATATATTTTTTTGTAAATACCTTTTTAAGTATATAATTTACACACTTACATGTATACACATTTTGTGAATAATTTAAATAGCTATCCAGACATTTTTTTCGTTTATTCCCGTAATTCGCGTAATTCTCGACGCGCGCGCCGGGCGATGTCATCGCGCACCCGCATGTACATAAACGGCTACAATTTAATAAGTTTTCATGCGATTTCCAATTTTCAAATTTTGTAGTATAGCTGAAAAACTATGGAGTATTTTAAAAGTTTAGTGTTATTTTAATTCTTGTAATTAATAATATTATTTAGCAAAAAAGTAAAATATCCATGCTCGAAAAAAAAGTTTTTTTGAAAATACAGCTTGAAATTCACACATACAAACTTATATGTAAGACACATTTAGTGAATCATTTAAATAGCTATCGTATGATACCAGATTTATTTAAATCGGTTAAGTACTTACTGAGATAATGGACAAATTTGGTTTTTTGGGCCGCCATCTTTGTGACGTTATAACTACTTATTCCATCACTTTAGAGAGCGACTACCGGCAGTTCCGTACTCAGGAGATCAAGCTGATTCCAACGATACCAGTAGTCGGTATAAACCTGTTCAGTCCTACGAAAATATGTTTTTATTCACTTGGCCTCCCTACTAAAAAGTCGTCAGTCGAAACGGAAATGTAAATAGTTCGTGTTTTCCGTGTTCAGTGTAGCTGACATGAAATGAAGGGAAGCACTGACATGGAACCTAAAAAAATACTCATATGTAAATCGTTTTTTTTTTTATGTAGTTAATCCGGTATGGCGTTTCAGTCGGAGGGGCCAAAGCACGTTCTCCGACCAGCCAATATCACCTCCGAGAAGGTAGGTGCCATGACCGAGACATCCCCGCATTGCTGGCTATAATGGACTAGAGGAGAACACAACCGAGGCTGCTATGCGGCCATCTTACATCCAGTACGGTGGTACCAACACAGTCGGCTACAATTTGAGCCTACCACCTAATAAGGGGCAAAGGAAGGGACCTACAGTTTTACACCGGTTCCGAACGGTGAAGCAGCAGGTGTAGGTAGGTATGCATGTAAATTTTTTTCGTCAGAAAAAACTCATTGGTTCACGCCGACCGGATTCGTACCTCGGACCTCTCGCATGAAAAACCGATGCCCAAACCACTCGGCCACCCGCTATCAAAAACATATTATCCCCGAAGACCTTCTCGTGAAATGACACTGGGTCGTCGGCTTCCTTTTTGTAAAATACTTTCCCGACGTCTCGTCCCAGGCATAATGCCTGTAATTCAGCATCTTCTCTTTGCTAATGGTATTATACGACTTTACCGCCCTCACCCAAAGGTTGCGTCAAAGAATAAAGTATTAAGACTACGGTACTACAGCGTGAGGCACAATTTGCAAAATTTGCCACATTTTCGTTTCGGTTTTTTGTTCAACGAATTTAAAAAATTTATATATTAAAAAATCCTGTCTAAATGTTGACCATATTTAAAAGTTGGTGACAGATTTTTATTTTTATTTATGTCAATTAATATGTGGAAAAAAAAAATACAACGAACGTACTACGAAATGGTCCTAAATATTTCGAAATGCTCTCTTTGTTTCGAAATTGCAGCTTTCTAAAACATTGTTTAGAGTTTATACTAATTGCAGATGATGTAAGATAAAATTTTACATCTTTTGACAGATTTGGATATTCGTGTAATGTAAATTGGTTTAACAAACTTTGAACAAATACTATAAAAAATGCTAACGCTTCGCTATTTTATAGTATTTTTTTTTTCTAGTCGCATTTTGATGCTGTAGTACCGCGCTCTTAAGGCATTGTAACTTAGGCGCCATTCTAGCTAAAGACTCTTGAAAGTAAATTAAACAGCAACTAAAACACAAAGGTTCAATCTTCAAAGGCCAATTTAAAAGAACTTTCTCTCTCAAGAGAAATCAGTATCTATTGTTCACTGCAAGATGTAGCGAATGGTCCATTATCTTTCAACCAACGATCTCATCCAAAACTAATAGAATGAGCGATTGACCTACTCGACGACGTGACGCTTGCTTACGCCCCGCTTGCCTCGCTCCTACAGTCAGTTGGCGATTTGTCATGAGTTCTGACAATTTTGGGTCTTTTTACCCGGCTGCGAACGCGAAAGAGGGTAACGTGTTTAACTTTTAAGTATCTATATATATGTGATTGAGTTTCTTTGTTATCTTGAACTTTGAAGTTCTGCTGCATGAATTTTTACGAAAAAAAGTTTGTATTTGTGAATAATTTTTAGGGTTCCGTATCCGGTATGGGACCTTAGTACTACTACGCTGTCTACGCCTACGCCGTCGCGTCTGTATGTCTGCCTGTCTGTCTGTCTGTATGTCTGTCCGTCCGTCCGTGCGTCCGTCTGTCTGTCCGAGGGCTGTATCTCTTGAACCGTAATAGGTAGCCCGTTGAAATTTTCACAGAATGTGTTATTATGGCCGATATAACAACAAATAATAAAAATAAGAAAAAGTAAAAAATTCACGGGGGTTCCCATAGAAGAAACCAAAAAGTGTATGCGGGCGCGCCCTACCAAATATTAATATATTTTAACCAAATATTAAGCATTTTAATTAATCTTGACATTTAACTGTTACTAATATGAAGCATTTCATAACACGCCATAGATGGTGTGAGTGGCGCTAGCCAAGACATGGCTATACGGAACCCTCGGTGCGTGAGTTTGACTCACACTTGGCCGGTTTTTAGAAATAGTGATGACTTGTACTAATTAGGCAGTGGTAAATATCTTTATAAATGTAGACTAAGTGAATGTAAAACAAAAAGTATCCAGCGAAGTATCTTGCCAGTTCTTCTTCGCTGTGATAATCGAATTGGCAAAATGCTAAATGTAAAAGTTAAAATATAACGAATCCGAGTGCAGTGTACTGTCTATGGATGATGAATAAAGAATAAAGAATATTTGTAAAAAAATGTATAGTCTGTAACAAATTGTAAATCAAAATCATTCTAATTAACGAAATAGAAAATGACGAATGCGTAAATCAAAATGTTATAGCGGCAAACACTGAATTCAACACAGGTAAAATGTGGTACGATTGTTAGTATGGATTGTCGATCTGAAGTGGCATCTGTTAGTTTTAGATGAGATCGTTGGTTTGAACTAAAACAATGTCATCGATACGACGACAAACGAATCGCAAGTTTAATGAAGAATTTATTTGTTCAATCAATTAAGTAAATTGTTAACAATTAGTGAGCACTCGACCGTGCCTCCGTCGTCGGATCGCTTACGCTCAAAAGTAACCTCACAAATGATGTAGTTTTAATATCGTTTTCAGCTCTATTCCCTTTCAGTTAAGGTACATTTTCACATATAGAGTTTCATCTTTAATTCCAACCTTTATAATCCTTTGGAATTGGACTAGGTAACGGGCCGCCAGAGCTTTCGATGATTCCGTCTGTAAATTTATCTACATATACAGGATGTTGCAGCGCTCAATACATTAACTGGAAGAAATCTCTGTATGGAATAAGTCCGCGTTTGGACCTCATGTTTTTTTTTTTTTATGGAAACTGACACGGTTGGCTACATCACCTACAACGTCCGTGATGTCAGCCCATAACACCGGGTGAACTAGGTGCCATGTCAGTGCTTCCCCCTTTGATCGTGCCGGCTACACTGAACTGGTCGGAAAACACAAACTATTTACATAGCCGTTTAGACCGACGTTTCATTCAGTGCGGTGGTACCAACCCGGGCGGGTTAAACCCTACCACCAAGTAAGATTAGGAGGGAAGGGACCTGGAGTTTTACGAGGATTCCGAACCTCGGTCAGCCTCCAACGGTCAGCGGTCACCCATCCAAAAACTGACCGCACCCAGCGTTGCTTAACATTCAATAGCGACAGTTGACTGTCTGCACCACTGAGCTATCGAGGCTGACAAAGTAAGTTTAATATTGTGCTTGTTTCCACACCGCGTGGATAGATAGATAGATAGAAATACTTTATCGTTTGTTACTGTAAAATGTTTACATTTAACAGTAACAAACGATAAGCAATTTACACGAGGGGCAAAGGCGGGCTTATCCCTTACAGGGATTTCTCCCAGTCAACCTTTGGATGTTTGAGAGTCGTATGAGATATAAGTAGGAGTGGAGCTGGTACTTAAAAAAAAAAATTGCCCCACTGCATCTCGCCCCGTGCATGTCGTAAACGACAATTAAAGGATAAGCGCAAGATGCCGCGCCATTCCATTAAATTTCACTCCATTCCACTTTATTCCATTCTATTCCACTCTATTCTATTCTATTCCATTCTATTCCATTCTATTCCACTCTATTCCATTCTATTCCACTCTATTCCATTATATTCCATTCTATTCCATTATATTCCATTCTATTCTATTCTATTCTACATTACCTTCGGGAGTAATATTCTTGAGATAAATAAAAAAAAAGAGAGTACGACCATTTTTAGGGTTTCGTAGACAGCGATGCCAGCAGCTGGTACCCTTATCAAATCGTTCAGGTATATGTCCGTCCGTTCCAATTTAGTGACAGCTGCAACATTAATTTTTTTTTATGGAATCTGACACTGTTGGCTACATCACCTACAACATCCGCGATGTCAACCCATAACACCGGGTTGAACTTGATGCCACGTCAGTGCTTCCTTTCGGTCGTGCCGGCTACACTGAGTTGGACGGAAAACACAAACTATTTACATAGTCGTTTCGACCGACCTTTCATTCAGTGCGGTGATACCAACCCGGGCGGGTTAAGCCCTACCACCTAGTAATATAAGAAGGGAGTCATAACCCTTAGTCGCCTTTTACGACATACACGGGGAGAGATGCAGTGGGGCTAT
The DNA here is from genome assembly GCA_946902875.1 of Nematopogon swammerdamellus. Taxonomy (NCBI): domain Eukaryota; kingdom Metazoa; phylum Arthropoda; class Insecta; order Lepidoptera; family Adelidae; genus Nematopogon; species Nematopogon swammerdamellus. The sequence continues at coordinate 21,975,862 of OX336345.1, forward strand.
TCTTTTAAAGTACCGGCCCCACACGGAACATCCTTTACAACTCACGTACAGTAAAAGGATGTTAACGTATAAGTTTGAGTCTGCGCTCAATTAGGGTCTAGCTAGCCTGGAATTTGGAACTTTGGGAGGTGTCGCAATCGGTTGGATTAGTTCCTAGTTTGCCTGCGCGCCTATCCCGAGGGGAATTAGCAAGCAGAATGTGCTTCCGAGCCCCAGTTAGCAAGTTTTTTTTATTTTTTTTTATGGAAACTGACACGGTTGGCTACATCACCTACAACATCCGTGATGTCAGCCCATAACACGAGGTGAACTAGGTGCTATGTCAGTGCTTCCCTTCATTTCGCGCCGGCTACACTGAACTGGACGGAAAACACGAACTATTTACATAGCCGTTTCGACCGACGTTTCGCTCAGTGCGGTGGTACCAACCCGGCCGGGATAAACCCTACCACCCAGTAAGGTAAGAAGGGAAGGGACCTACAGTTTAACGTGGAATCCGAACCACGGTCAGCCTCTAACCGTCGGGCGGTCACCCATCCAATAACTGACCGCACCCCTGAGCTGCCGAGGCTGACGATCCCTTAGTCGACTTTTACGACATGCGACGGGGAGAGATGCAGTGGGGCTATTCTTTTTAAGTACCGACCCCACACGGTACAGTTAGTTAGCAAGTGTCCTTGAGAATCACGTTCCAGGTTTGTTTGTTTAACTGTGGCTACTCGGTAAAACGTGCTTGAAGCTGTATTTTTGACTGTCTCGCTCCTATAAATCTCCATAACTAGTGTTAATATTATTCGTACAAAACATGGAAATGAAAAAAACATTTTTTTTATGGAACCACACGGTTGGCTTCATCACCTACAACATCCGTGATGTCAGGCCATAACACCGGGGTGCCACGTCAGCCTTCCCTTCGGTCGTGCCGGCTACACTGAACTGGACGGAAAACGCAAACTATTTACATAGCCGTTTCGACCGACCTTTCATTCAGTGCGGTGGTACCAACCCGGGCGGGTTAAACCCTACCACCTAGTAATATAAGAAGGGAGTCATATCCCTTAGTCGCCTTTTACGACATATACGGGGGGAGATGCAAACTGTATCATTTTTATCTTGAGTAGAAGGCGGTACAAAAGCACAAAAGGGTCCATCTATAAATTTTCAGGTGTGCTTTTGTAACGCCTTCTACTCAAGATAAAAATATTATTTAACACTTTTTAGGGGTTGAATTCGGTTCAATGTTTTTTTTAAACCGTTTTTTTATTTCACTCTTTTTACTTTAATCACATAAGTAATATTAAAATCGGTTGACGGGAAGTGGGTGATTGAAAAATTCCTTAGTATGAAAGTGTTCATCCCTTAATTTCGCACCCTGACGGGTGGTATTATTTCATAAAATTTATGAAAGAACCACCCCACTCATGAAAAAAAGAATCATAATCGGTTGAGAATTGGGGGAGAAATCGAATAACATACACACAAAAAAAAAACATACAGACGAATTAAAAACCTCCTCCTTTTTGGTTGTCGGTTGAAAAAAAAACCTTAAGCATGCCTTAAAAAACTGTTTACAGCGCTTAGACCACGTAAATACTTTTTTGCCCTTTCAATTTTATTAACACATTATTTTTTTATGAATACTGATGCGATTGGCTACATCACCTACAAAATCCGTGATGTCAACCTGTAATACCTTGGTGAACTAAGTGTCATGTCAGTGCTTTCCTTTGGTCGTGCCAGCTACACTGAACTGTACGGAAAACACGAACTATTTATGTAGCCGTTTCGACCGACCTTTTCATTCGGTGCAGTGGTACCAACTCGGGCGGGTTAAATCTGGTAGGGTTTAACCCGTAAAATGCCTAGTAAAGTAAGAAGGGAAAGGACCTACAGTTTCACGAGGAATTCAAACCACGGTCAGCCTCCAACGGTCGAATGAACATCCATCCAAGTACTGAACGTCAGTCGAGGCAGACGAAATTTCAGAATTTATAGAAAAATCTACATGGAAAAATTAAACTTTTTACTAAAATAAACTCGACGATTTAGGTTATTAGATACTATACCCCACAACCATTTATATTTCATTGCTTTCTTTGTAGAATAGAAATAGAATTAATGTTCAATTTAAAATGTAAAACTTGTTGGAACAATGTGATCTGTATTCACGCTGTTGGCTATAAAATGTACAATTTTAATGCTACTCTCGGATGAGCTTTATTGTGATAAATAAAAGCTATCAACTTTGTCATCACATCAGCTTTCAGAAGTAAAGTTAGCTGTATAATACAATGTGTGTGTGTGTGTAAGTTGAGTTTTTAGTTAAGGTACTTCATTTCATTGTAGATGGTTGAATATTTTGCGTACTTTATTCTTAATTCATCATCCATAGAAGACTCCACTGCACTCGGATGCGTCATATTTTTATCCGACTTCAAAAAAAGGAGGAGATTCTCAATTCGACTGTTTTTTTTTATGTTTGTTACCTCAGAACTTTCGACTGGGTGAACCGATTTGAAAATTCTTTTTTTATTTGAAAGCTGGTGCTTCCCGTGTGGTCCCGTTTCAATTTGATCAAAATCGGATTGGAAAGCGAGGCGGAATCGCGAGGCCGAAGGCCGAGCGATTCCGCCGAGTACATTAATAGCAAAAAAATACTAAAAAAAACTGTGAAATAAAAAACTTTTTAAAAAAATATAAAAACCGCCTTCAAAAATGGATTAAATAAAAAAAATCGAACCCTAGAGTTGAAGGCGGTGCTAAAACAAGCAAAAATAACCGACCGCCTTCAACTCTAGGGTTTGAGTTTTTTTATTTCATACATTTTTGAAGGCGGTTTTTATATTTTTTTTAATAGTTTTTTAACATTTAACATTTAGCATTTTGCCAGTTCGGTTATCACAGCGAAGAAGAACTGGAAAGTAACTTCGCTGGATACTTTTTTTTTTTTTACTTCCACTTAGTCTACATTTACAAAAGTGTTTGTCATTGTATTGAAATATATGAATCGATATTGTGATTCATATTCGGACCCTTGAGTTGAAGGTGGTACAAAAGCACAAAAGGGGTCCAATCTATAAATTTTTAGGTCTGAATTCTCACATGACAGCTTCAAATCGTAACCAATATCACATCCACGTCATTTTCCATTCCAGGTCAATCTCACAACAGTTCCTACCGAATGTACCGACTCGGTGAGTTAGCGCCGGACCAAATGCGTGCCTTCTCCCAGACCGGCAAGGTGGACGGGCTAGTGGCAGCAGGAGATGGAGACCAGAGGGTCTATGACCAGTTTACTGCCTCCGCCATTGGCACCGGCGCGGGAAAGGCCGAGAATGTCTTCTTTGTCGATGGCGACCATAGTCTGGTGAGGAAATTTGCCATTGAACTTGGGCAGCAGTGGATGGAGACCAGAGGGTCTATGACCAGTTTACTGCCTCCGCCATTGGCACCAGCGGCGCGGGGAAGGCCGAGAATGTCTTCTTTGTCGATGGTGACCGTAGTCTGGTGAGGAAATTTTCCATTGAACTTGGTCAGCAGTGGATGGAGACCAGAGAGCCTATTCCCAGACTACTTTTTTTATGGAAACTGACACGGTTAGCTACATCTCCTACAACATCCCCTTTCCCTTCATTTCGTGTTTCCCTTCATTTCATGTCGCCTACACTGAACTAGACGGAAAACACGAACTATTTACATAGCCGTTTCGACCGACGTTTCATTTAGTGCGGTGGTATCAATCCGGTCGGGATAAACCCTACCATCTAGTAAGATAAGAAGGGAAGAGACCTACACAGTTTTCCGCGGAATCCGAATCACGGTCAGCCTCCAACAACGGTCGAGCAGTCACCCATCCAAGTACTGACCGCACCCAGGTGTGCTTAACAACAGTCGACTGACCGCACTACTGAGCTACCTAAGTTGAGCGCCTCCGCTATTGGCGAGGAGGGCCGAGAATGTTTTCTTTGTCGATGGGAACCATAGTATGGTCAGTCAGGCCATTTTCCATTGTTCATGTTTTAAAACCCATCCATGGCACCTATATCTTTTGTGGACTCTTTGTTTTGCTAGTATACTGGGGACTTTTTGAGTTGGCAGGACACAATAGCAAGTCACGCTATCAGGGATCCTTATAAAATAGTTATGATGTATGTCCGTCTGAAACTTGAAATTTTATAGATTTCGGAGAGGTTAACAAAATTCCAGACATAACCAATGTTATGGTCTAATGTTTTTAAGTTTACACTGTTATTAATTATATTCATTTTTAAGTTTCCGGATTAACAGTAGGTTTGTAGACTTATGTAAGTCTACAAACCTACTGTTAATCCGGAAACTTAAAAATGGATATAATGTTATGGTCATTAACTATAAGCAATAGAGGCTACAGAGAGAAATGGGATATAATAATATTTTCTAACAGCATCGCACATTTGTAACCCGCGCGTGTAACTCCCCATAAAAGTTAGTGTCTGCCCCATTCGAGGTATCCCCCCATACAAGGTAGATCCTTCCCCATTCAGGGCGGGTGACTCCTTATACAAGTAAATTTTTTCCCGATTCAAGGTAGGTACATATATCCCCATACAAGGTACATCCTTCCCCATTCACGGTGGGTGCCTCCTCATTCAAGTTGGGTTCTTACTCATTAAAAGTGGGTTCCTCCTCATTAAAATTGGGTTCCTTCTCATCCAAGGTGGGTTCCTCCTCATCTAAGGTGGGTTTCTCCTCATCCAAGGTAGATCCTTCCTCAATTTGTGAGTTTGATTTCGATTGTGTTTGTCCCCAGGTGTCGCTGGTGTCGCGGTTGGTTCCGTCTCCGGATTGGTTCGTAGGAGTGGACAGTCTCGAGCTGTGCGTGGACTCGCTATGGCTCGACGAAGTATCTCTTTCGGTATGAATTTATATTTTTTAAGAATATAGAAACTCTAGAAGTTGAGGAGGAAACCTTAGCACTGGCGCAAGCATTCGCGTTGAACACATTGATAGTAATGTATTTGGCCGGATTGTGCGTAACAAGTGCTTCCCTAAAATAAAGAGCATAGAATTGAAAGTGTTGCTTCGTACATGTGTTTCCTTTGACATGCTTGCCCGCTTGCCACTCCACCTCTGTATTTAGGTGCTATGCTAGAACTCGAAATAACAAAATATACTTAAAATCATGCCGAAGAGACGACGACCGTTTGAGTAACCGTGTCCTACACTGGCGGCCGTGGACAGGAAAACGCAGTGTGGGAATACCACCCGCCAGGTAGGACGACGACATCAATTACGTCGGTTGAAAGCAGTGGTTCCGTACAGCTGAAGGCCGGGAGGACTGGAGGAAAATTGGAGAGGCGTATGTCCAGCAGTGGACGCTTACACGCTGACTGACTGACTTAAAATCGATTATATATTTTTTATTATTATTTAATGCGAGAGGACTGGGCGAAATTTGGAGAGGCTGTGGGTGCTTACACGCTGACTATAATTTAATGCGTTACACCTCGGCGTCAAACTTGTTTCTATTGAATCTGATACTTGAAATAAATATCGACATGGCTTGAATAATCTAAAAAAAATTGGTCAAGTACGATTTTTACTTGCGCACGGAGGGTTCCCTAGATCCGCCATACCATACCTGCCAAAAACCCATATCCGGCTATCTTTTATTTTTCTAGAAAGCAAAATATTAACAAAATAAAAAATAATATAAAATATTTAGTAGCGATTATTAGCACGTTTCTTGTATGGGGACCTTCGTAAATTTTTTTACTTTTGCTTTTTTATTAATTGCTGGCACATACGCCATAATAACAAAGTGAAATTTTCAACCAGCTAGGTACCTTTTTTTTTTTTTTATGGAAACTGACACGGTTGGCTACATCACCTACAACATCCGTGATGTCAGCCCATAACACCGGGTGAATTAGGTGCTATGTCAGTGCTTCCCTTCATTTCGCGCCGGCTACACTGAACTGGACGGAAAACACGATAAAGCACGATACGATAAACACGTACCTATTACGGTTCAAAAGATACCTACAGCCCTGGGATAGATAGACGGCATGGGCTTAGTAATAGTTTCCATATGAATACGGAAACTCTAAAAACTAACCCAACTTTGTATCATATTTTGTTAACTTCAGTTCAATCGCCCTAACAACAAATACCATGGACTGTGACTCCGAGCTGCGAACATGTTCGCAGGTTTGCTTGCCTATTTGTAAGTTGGGTTCAGCCATAGATCAGATAAGTAATAGCTAGCTAGACGATCAAGCATCTGCTGCCGTGTCGCGGCGCTGCATTAAGCGGGCAGTTACCGCTTATGGCAGATGATGTTACTTGTGGCAGTTACCGCTTATGGCAGATGATGTTACTTGTGGCAGTTACCGCTTATGGCAGATGATGTTAATTATGGCAGTTACCGCTTATGGGAGATGATGTTACTTATGGCAGTTACCGCTTATGGCAGATGATGTCACTTATGGCAGTTACCGCTTATGGCAGATTATGTTACTTATGGCAGTTACCGCTTATGGCAGATGATGTTACTTGTGGCAGTTACCGCTTATGGCAGATGATGTTACTTATGGCAGTTACCGCTTATGGTAGATGATGTTACTTATGGCAGTTACCGCTTATGGCAGATGATGTCACTTATGGCAGTTACCGCTTATGGCAGATGATGTTACTTATGGCAGTTACCGCTTATGGGAGATTATGTTACTTATGGCAGTTACCGCTTATGGCAGATGATGTTACTTATGGCAGTTACCGGTTATGGCAGATTATGTTACTTATGGCAGTTACTGCTTATGGCAGATGATGTTACATATGGCAGTTACCGCTTATGGCAGACATTTTTACGCGCTCTCGTTCGCTATAAATTTTGTCGATATTTTTTTTTATGGAAACTGCGTGTCAGTCTACATCGCCTACAACATCCGTGATGTCAACCCATAACACCGGGTGAACTAGGTGCCATGTCACTGCTTCCCTTCATTTCATGTCGGCTACACTGAGCTGGACGGAAAACACGAACTATTTAAATAGCCGTTTCGACCGACGACGTTTAGTTCAGTGTGGTGGTATTAAACCGGCCGGGATAAAACCTACCACCTAGTAAGGTAAGAAGGGAAGGGACCTACAGTTTTAACGTGGAATCCGAACCACGGTCAGCCTCCAACGGTGAGCGGTCACCCATCCAAGTACTGACAGCGCCCAGGGTTGCTTAATAACAGTCGACCGACCGCACCACTAAGCTACCGAGGCTGACGACGATTTGCGACAGCGGAGTCGCAGACACGTGTGTTTTTGGTTCTGACTTAGTTTAGTTAAGTTCTATGGTAGGCTACTCAGTGCGTGCGTGTTCCTTATTCCCATTCCAATCTGGCCATTATTTTTTCAATCTGTGGGTTAAGCCGATGTGACTAGAATGCTGAAGTGAAACAGAATGCATAGTCATGCGTGGACTGGGGGGGAGGGGGGGGGGGGGGGGGGTCGCACTTCAGAGGGGGGAGGTTTAGATATAGGGGTGCCTATCATGTTTAACTCACCCAAGACAGGAAATTTAAAGAGATTTTATTTTAATAAAAACGCTTTGATACGATGCGACTTATCCTTACTTTTTTACTTATCTTTTTTAAGTCGGTAAGGGCTTGTATTATGTTATTATTTTTTTATCACTCTGCCATCCGTGCAATTTTCGACGTTACTAGCATCATCATCAGAGTTACCCGAAACAATAAAATTCCAATACCAGTACCACTACCAGCAGATTTTCGGACTATAAAAGCACTATCCAGCTTGTTAATACGACGACGTTTGAAGACTCCCAGGTTAAAGGATTCGGGAAACACACTCACCGGTAGACAGTTCCACACTCTGGCGGTTCGACAGAGAAACGATTTTGTGTAACGATGGGTCCTCAAAAGTCCAATGTCAACAACAAAATGGTGCTGAGTCTCTCTGCGACGAGTCATGTGGAGATAGGATGGGTGGCAGTAAGGGATGCTAGTTCCACAGAGCAGCGCCCGTGATACTGGTTTTAAAAATAAAAAAATATTTTATTGTTATAGAGACTGTTACTGACTGATGTGACTCCTAGAGCATTTTTGAAGTTCTACCTTGGTTTTATTTAAGACATTTCGAGCCTCAACAAAAGGCTTTGTCCCTACGCTTGCCCAGCAGCATCCAGACCCTAAGTAAGCGAAGCTCAATTGTAATTCTCGGAAGAAGTTTCCGGACAATATTATTCTGGGAAGAAAATAGGACTGACAACCCTAACGGCACTATCGAAGCCGGAAGTAAATCCGGGGAAGATTGAAATCGTGCCAAACCTCAGCTTTGCCACCCCCCCCCCCCCCCCCCCCCCCCCCCCCCCCAGAAGGAATATCACAAACTTTACCGTGCATTCCTCACGGTGCCCGACATCCGGAGGAGTTTTAAGGCGCAGCACCATCAACCAACTGTTTTTTGTTTTTTTTTCATGGAAACTGACACGGTATCCTGTATCGGATGTAGTACGAGATGTAGCCAACCGTGTCAGTTAAATAAATAAATATTTCTTATTTCTTATTTCTTAAAAAAAGGATTTCGAATAAGCGTCCATATCAAGGAAAAGTGGGAGAAAAAACTGAGTTGTTTCGTTGAAAGGGCACATGTTCAGTTCACATGCCATCCGTACTGTCGTCGCGTTTGTTCCCAGTGGGGTAGGCAGAGACAACGGATCTCTACAGCTAGTCCATACACTCTATTCCTACTATTGAAACTCTTTTGTTATATTGCATTGAGAAATCTAGCGAATTTTTCTAGGGACGCCCATGATTTGTAAGTAACATTTAGAATTTGTCCTTCTTGTGTAAAACTTATGATCACACAGTCTTGCATACAGCAAGAGTTGGTGTTACTATGACAGAACCAGTTGTTCAATTCCAGCTGGAGCCGCTGGATGCCGGAGCGGCTAGCGGACTGTCGTTCACCTCTCCACGCTGGCTGACCGCACCGCCCGCCCCTGTGTCACGTCACACAGCTCTGCTTCCAGCCCATGCCGCCGCCGGCTTCTACTATCCTCGGCTGAGACATCTTCCCACACTCGCCAGTGTTCACTTCACCAAGGTAGGCGCGTAGTATACAGTGAACCCCCTGCATCGAAGCCGGCAAGAGAAGCTTATTCCGAATGAGTATTGACAACATTCCACTGGGCAACTGGTTGGGAAACTCGATTTCGTACACAGAAAACTGGTGAAATCTGCTTAGGGTGACTCTAAACCATAAGCAGATGTAGCTTAACTCTTCTTTCCACTAGACGACTGGTTGACAAATTTGGCTGCGTACTGGAAACAAGCGCAAATGTGCAGGATTAACTTCAGTTTTAGCTCAATTTTCTACCACCAATACATGTTACACTTTCTTTCTAACCCCCGACGCAAAAAGAGGGGTGTTATAAGTTTAACACGTGTGTGTATGGGTGTGTATGTCTGTGGCATTGTAGCTCCCAAACGGATGGACCGATTTGCATGCGGTTTTTTTATTAGAAAGCTGCTTTAATCGGGATGGTTCTTATCTATGTTTGTAATCAAGTAACCAAAGTAATTAAGTAATAACAATGGTGTGATGCACAGACATCACGGGTGTAGTAAATGATGATTGTAGACAATAATGTTAGGTTCCTTAAAAATTTGCCTTTTCCCATTACTCTCCCACCTCATAAGTATGTGAAAATAAATACCCACATTCATATATGGAAATGAAATGAGATGTAAATTCACTTATCCAACTCAGAAATGAGAATAAAATGGTGCTCGTCCTATGCCATTATCATTTGATAATGACAAGGGATAAGGACAAGATGCTGTGTATAAGGACAACAGGCCAGCCACCTCTCACCTTGGCACGGTTCTTCCACCAAATTTTGTAGGAGGTGGGTCTTCGTGCCATACTTGCTGCTTGATAGTTATCTTGTCCTAATACTTTGCTAAACATGGTTGTCCGCGTTGTGCTGTAATTTACAAGAGTACTTGCAGCACAACACCGATTACTCTTTTGCTTTACTCCCCAATTGTCGGGATACAGAGTATGGTATGTATTTATGTATGTATTTATGTATTATCATTTTGCCACAAGCTGCTCCATATACTTTTACTCATCTTCTTCTTCGTCGACCTGCTGTTGCCGATTGTCGAACATAGGTCTCTCCCAGACGAAGCCGTTTCTTCTGTCCTCGGCTTCCCGTAACCACTGGCGACAGACAGGTCTCAGGTCGTCTGACCATTTGGCGTACTCCCTGTCTCCCCACCTCCCGGTCCATGGCCACTAGAGCAATGCCCGTTTACTGGAATGATCATCTCTGCAGCAGATGTGAGATCCATTGCCATTTGAGCTTTGCCAATAATTTATTCTCTCATCTACTGAATTGAATTACAGATCAAAGAATATTCCAGCAAGGACTTGAACGACCTAGTTCACAAAGAATTACGGAATGAGATGAGCTCTGCCAAACAAAGACAGAAGGTGGTCACAAAGGAACCACCCACGACCGAAATTACTACAAAGAACAATCTAGAAGTGCTAAAGGACCTCGAGGAAGATCCTGTGGGGACACCGCGACCGAACCTCCCTGCCAATAACGTGATCATTGTCACTGAAGGACCGACGACGAGGTTATCTTTACCTTTCAAATGTTGTGTTTAAACGTAAGTAAGGGATAAGGACAAGATATTGCTCTAAAGGGCGATAGGATAGCCACTTGTCACCTTGGCGCAGTCATTCCACCTAGTCATGCAGAAGGTGGGTTCTTCGTGCCTTACGTGCTGCTTGATAGTTGTCTTGTCCGTATACTGTGCTAAACGTGGTGGTCGGTGTTGTGCCTGTAATATCCCAGAGTCCTTATAGCACAACACCGATTACTGTGCTTACCCTGATTGTCGGGATACAGTGTGTGTTATGTATGTTATGTATGTTTATACGTTTTGCCTCTCCTCGAGGGCAGATGTAAGTCCAGTACTTTACTCAAAGATGCAAAATTGGCTGTGTCTTAGGTGTTAAGCTACTCCACTTAATTTGGCTACTCCTACTATTCTTTTTATTGCTTCCAAACTAGGTGGCTGTGCCCGAGGTCGAAGCCTCAGGCGCAGCCAATTTCACCCCCAAGGGGGTGCCAGTCCCACTTGGAGGTGGACTAATGTCGCTGGGGAAAGACTATTAACCCGCGATTTGAAGATCCGTGGATTGTAGGAGTGGGGAAAGATATTCCCCGGAAGCCCGTTCCACACCTTTGCAATGCGGCACAAGAATGATTTAGAGAATCGTGCAGTTCGAAGAACTCTTCTGTGCACTCAAAGGGGTGCTCCGCGAGAGTATGGCGGGTTTGGCGTCGGCGAACAGGAGGCGAAGCAATTACGTCAGAGCAGCGGCCATAGTAGTACCGATAAAACAGGCTCAATGACCCAACGATACGTCAGTGCTTTAGAAGTTGAAGGCCACAGAGTCACAAATGAGGCGAATGGCTCGTCGCTGAATAGAATCCAAGGCTGAAAGAAGGTACTCAGGGGGACCCTACCGAAGATGACTGCAATATTTCATCACCGGTCTTACTTACTTATACAGCAATCTCACAATGTTCTTATTGATATCTTCATCTCAATCTTGACTACAAGTTATTTAATTAGCACATATGGAACACCGTGCATCATCTGAGTACACTCAAGGGTAATAACGGTTGTGTGTTCTACTACAGCACAACAGAGACCGAGTTCGAGGCCGGACTGCGTACTTCGGATGACATCGTGCTGGCGGTGGCCAACGGAAGAAGACTCGGACGCGGTAAACACCTGCCCAGGCACTTCCGCTCCCGCCTACATCACGCCGTCAACAGGATCACCGGTAGGCATCAGCTTTTCGTCCTAACTTTATACTTTCTAGGTGGAAGGACTTCCAAGCTTAGCCCAAAGCCCAATATTTGAACTATATCGCTTGTCCCTGTAGAAAGAATTCAATAAAATCAACTACATGAAAGTTTTTGAGGAAGGAGAATGGTAAGGAGCAAGGACGGGAAAATGGATGTATACCCAGAAAAAGTAAGCTTTTTTTCATCGACGACTTCTTCAAAATCTTCCATCAGTTTTCCATCGGCAATCCAGATTAAGCTACACGCCTGTTCCTTACATGAGGCGTCGAGTATGAAACCTTTCCGGAGATGATATTGGCTGGTCGGAGCACGGGCTCTGGCCGCTCTGACTCAGCCCATACCGGATTTTATAAATAAAATTCTTCAATCAATTTTCTACCACAAATGTTTCAAAACTTTTTTTGTGTCAGATGAGGACTGTCTGGTGTCGGAATGGAGCGAGTGGTCAGCTTGCTCAGCGACGTGCGGGCTCGGCGAGCGTTTCCGGACGCGGCGGGTGCTCCGCACCCCCAGCCCGCCCCGCGGTCGAGCCTGTCCGGACTTACGCGAGCGGGATCACTGCGGCGACGCCAACTCGTGCTACCACATGGATTACTTCGAGTGGTGAAGTCGCGTTTGTGGTGCGGCGCATTATGCAGTCCGAAAGGCATGACATAATGTCATATTTCATATGGATTTTTTTTTCTGTATAGCATTTTCGAACGATATTTTTGGTGCGATCTTTCCGAAGCCTACATGTACAGCGACTGTCAAGTTAACGCCTGTGATTAATGCCAACAGTTCATCTTGATCAAAGAGCACCGATCGTCATTTCTCCTAGATTTTGGTATTTTTGTAATTTTTTATCGTAGACGGTTTTCTATACATCATAAATTAAAAAACACATATTTTACATAATAGTTCGATTATGCTTTGTCGTCGTCAGATAATAAAAATTTTAAATATATATATGTACAAATTGAATGTGTCAAATGCTTGTCAAATGATGATGATGAATGATAGATGGCGTTGTCATGGGTTTGAATTTTTCAAATGTATCTATGGTATAATGGACCATATATTTAGACCGAGTGAATGTGACAGTTCATATGTGGCATACAGAATAGTCTTGTGTATATCTATGTATATAACATTTGTATTTAACACATTTTGTTGCCGCTACACCATTATTTATTATTACACAAAGTAGGTACCTAATATTCTAAAGATCATGATATTATTGTTGGAATGTAAAGAGCAATGGCGAGCTCCCATACATGAAAATAGTTGACATTATTTGGCATCGTCTAGAAATAAAAAAAATGTGATTAGGTTCTGTTAAAGCCTCTTAAAATTGGTGTATATTTGTTTTTGCGGGACGAAGTCACAAAAAAAAAATTATTAAGGTTTTCATTTTTTAGGTTATGTTTGACTGGGTCTCTTATTCTGTCCAGTCTATTCAATACCCTGCCTGATATGTAGGTACTTAGTAATAAGTAATTAGGTGAATTATGTATTTTTGACGCGTTCTCTCGTGGACGATTCCTTCATCGCGGGAGACTTTTGACGCAGTGGACAAACTGCACTATGGGAGGTTTTAACGAAACTTAACAAAAACGACATGCGCCGCCTCAACATTAGGTTAGGGTTAAATTATTAGCGACGCATCTTCTGTAATTTAACACTGGTTATTTTTTTTAAACCACCATAATCTCTGTACTCGCATAGTGCAGTTTGTCCACTGAGCCAAAACTCTCTCCTGCGATGAAGGACTCGTCTCTCGTGGTGATATTTAATTAGTTGCTTGCTGCTGGTTGCTATTCAACTCGCATCTCAGCGGGGTAAGACATTTGGATCTACATCTGTGATACTCTAAGGTGCACTGGATCTACATCTGTGATTCTCTTAGGTGCAACAGTATATCTAAATAAATAATCTTTGTTTGATTACAGGTCATTCATTTAGAAGTCAATAAAGCTTCTTATAATATATTTTATGTGGCTTTAACAAATCTAAGCAATTATTGCTAAAAACTAAGAAAATTATTCCAAGCAGATTTACTAATATCGTGTTTATAGACGCTTACAAACAAAGTCAAATATGTTTTCGCCATTGCTCTTTATTGTGACGTGGTATGTAAGATATACTGTACATAAATTATAACATAATAAGTATATTATATTGTGATAGATATGTTATTTATAAATTATACTGGACTGATTGGATTTCAATAAAAACGTTAACTTTATTCCTATTTCGTCCTCATTCATACAATACCTTTACAAAAAGAGGCAATTTGATAGAGTTAACACATAACGCCGGCTAGCCATTCAGAGGAGAGTATCCGCAAAGTTTTTGTACTCACGGCCAGACCGCGGCACCATGCCAAGTGTGACATGAAGTGTATGATGTGATGGAGTTATCAGTACGCCAGTATGTAGTAAGCAGAGATCTCGCATTACTTTTCCGGACTCTACGCACCCAACCTAACAACTTTTTAAAATTTTTTTTTCGTTTATGCAAAAAATTTACTGTATCCCAATGGGCGCGGTGTGACGCGGAGTTTTGCGGAGTGGCCTGCAATTCGTATGGTTCATTTGGCGCTGCGTCGTGCGAAAGCGGTTCATATGTTTTCATACATTTTCCTTTTTTCGGATTTCGTGTCCGTACGAAAGCCGAAAGTTATGCTTATGCCGTCCGTCTGTCTGTCTGACCTTTTTTTTATTGCTTTCATAACTGGGTGGCTCTGCCCGAGCTCGAAGCCTCAGTCGCAGCCTATTTCACCGCCGGGCCGTGCCCCTTACTAGGTGGTAGGCTTAAATTTTAGCCGACTGGGTTAGTACCACCGTACTGGATGTAATATGGCCGCATAGCAGCTTCGGCTGTGGTCTCCTCAAGTCCAGTATAGCCAGCAATCCAGGGATCTCCGGTACGGCACTTTCCTTCTCGGAGGTGATATTGGCTGATCGGAGCATGCGCTTTGTCCCCTCCGACTCAGCCACTCATATCGGATTACATAAAAAAAGAGATAGAGAGAGACACAGCGAGAATAAAAGAGAAGCGATAGTTAATTATATTTGCGTTTAAATCGGATTTACTATTTAACCGAGTTTACCGCGAGCGAAGCCGCGGGCAAAAGCGAGCAAATTATATTAAAATTCCATTTCATTTGCAACTCCTGCGTACTCTCCTCTCGGTGTTTCGTCGCTCTCATTCTTGGTGTTCATGAGAAATGGGCTATTTGATAAGTAGACCATTTAATTTTGATAAGTAGACCTCATGAGAAATGGGCTATTTGATAAGTAGACCTCATGAGAAATGGGATATTTGATAAGTAGACCTCATGAGAAATGGGCTATTTGATAAGTAGACCATTTAATTTTGATAAGTAGACCTCGTGAGAAATGGGCTATTTGATAAGTAGACCTCATGAGAAATGGGCTATTTGATAAGTAGACCATTTAATTTTGATAAGTAGACCTCATGAGAAATGGGCTATTTGATAAGTAGACCATTTGACAAGTAGACCTCATGAGAAATGGGCTATTTGGTAAGTAGACCTGAGCGCCTGAGGGCTTATTCGGTGTCACACTTGTAATCGAGCCCGCGGCCGCAGTCCGAGTACTCCGAGTTGAGACAGCGGCGGTCGACGGCTGCACTATCATTTGCGCATCAGGCGGAAGAAACGTGACAAGAACGTGACTAATCGCCCTCATTTTCTCAGTCCGCCGCTCGTTCGGACCAGCCCGAGCGAGATACATCTCCACCAGATCATATGAAAATTCTATATCTTAGTGTTGATAATATCGTGCGAAAATGAAATTAGAAGAAATAAAAAAAAACAATTTTTTTCCTACCGCATTACATTAATATTACCTAGTAGCTATCTATACCCCTAGTACCTATAGTATGTATACCTACATACTTAACACACATTTAAACTCCGAAACCACTGAACAGATTTGATGCAGTTTGCACCAATGTAAATAGTAGTTCACTATTAGGCTATATACCTACGGCGTTAAGTTGTACCTTTTGCAAAATTTTAAAAGGCAATAAGCATATTTTGATTTGATTTAAAAAAAAACCGGCCAAGTGCGAGTCGAACTCGCGTACCGAGGGTTCCTCGCCATGTTATGGTTAGCGCCACTCATGCAATCTATGTCGTGTTTTGAAATGCTTCATATTAGTTAAACAAGCTGTGCCCGCGGCTCTGCCCGCTCTCATATTTCACTTCACTGCTAACCTCATAAGCTATTTAGCGTGATAGTAAGTAGCCTATAGTTGATGGGAAGAATCAAGATATCCGTAGAATTTTGTTTTATTAAAATCGGTTCAGTGGTTCTCGAGTTATAAGCGGACAGACAGACATACACTCAGACACTCAGACACTCAGACACTCAGACAGAAAGCAGACGTTGGATTTTATTATAGGTAAGGATGTCATGAGGAATCGGACTGGTTAAATGCAACCATCTAGTATTGTGATGCTTGAAATTTCGTCTTTGTTCATATATTTCGCCTCCTCGACAATGTGACACCCTTCTAGGTAAGCGCGCCTCCCAAGGGTCGGGGTTGGGTCCCGCGTCTTGCCTGCATCACCTATTCCGTAACGATGCCTTTTACGATGCTAACTCGAGCAATCCCTGAAGGATGGCTGTAAAACTTTATGTTGCTTTTTTACGCGATCGATCTTTGCGCCGCGCGATCTGTATTCGGAACACATCCGCCAAAGCAAAGGGTATGTGATTCGATTTCTATCTTTGATGGGAACGTACGGAGCGGTTAAAGCACACCCTCCGTTAAATATATAGACGTCGGCATGGAGTGTGATCTGCGGATTCACTGAGTTGTTAACTCCCGACGCAAAAAGAGGGGTGTTATAAGTTTAACGTCTGTGTATACAATGTGTGTACGGGTGTGTATGTCTGTGGCATCGTCGCTCCCATACGGATGGACCGATTTGGATGCGGTTTTTTTTATTAGAAAGCTAGTTTTATCGTTATGGTTCTTAGCTATGTATGCGATCAAGTAATTAAGTAATAAAAACCAGAAATTTATTATCTTAAAAAGTGGACCGATTTGCATGCGGTTTTGAAGCTTGAAATAAAAGTACAAATAAAAAAAAAACAAAGTATATAAAATATAAAAACTCAGAACTTGCCCACGAATTACGTAGCGGTCCCCCGACTCCTTTAAGTAAGTAAACGGAAATATTTTTGACTTTTTAAGGGTCGGGACTCGGGGGTTTTATAAATTTGTAATTATTCTAAAAGGTGGCAGGGAACTCTCGTCCACTCCCAAATTCAAGAAAGACACACCACTGCGAACTTGTCACACGCACATGCGCGCCTAGTATAGCACCATTTTCCGGTCACATTGCTATATCAATTGAGTAGGCTTGCGGCGGCGTAGTGCGAGCCCGCCTTACCCGTGTCTTCTGCACACTTACTCCATACAAACGCTTCCTTCACCGTAGCCTGGTGGGTTTTTGTGCTGCCGACGAGCGAGTCGACGTTGTCAAAAGACATTTGATGGGGTTAAATGATGTCCTCGTGGGGGCGGCGCGGCGTAGCGGATATTCAAAATTATTCTATTCATTCGAAGTTAGGGTTTAAGACTTTCGCATACAAATATTAATACTAGCTTCTGTCCGCGGCTTCTCTTCGAGGAAAATTATTCCACAACTAACCTTAGATGTGCTAGAAAAAGTCAGTTAATACCCCATATTAATTTATTGAGTAGTTCTCGACTTATAACGTCGAGGGTAGGAAATGGGCAGGTAAGGAAGGAGCGAGGGGAGGTAGGGAGGGGGAAGGGATAGATGGGGAGAGAGACATGGAGAGGGGAGAGAAGGACGAAGGGAAGGGGGTGGGATTGTAGGGAGAAAAGGAGGTGGAAGGAGGAAAGGAGGTGGCGGGAGGAAAATAGGAGGAGGGAGGAAAGGATGGGGAGGGAGGGAGGGGGGAGAGAGAGAGAGAGATAGAGAGAAGCGATCGTTTATTATCATATTTCATAGCCTCCTTAACATTTCGCTTCAGGATATGCATATTTGGGTTTAAATCTGATTTGCTATTAAATCGAGTCTACAGCGAGCGAAGCGGCGGGCAAAAGTTAGTGTAGTATAATTGTAAAAAATTTAAATATATATATAATATTAAGATACTTGAAGTATCAAGTTGTCAATGGGTTAATCCACAGAGCATGAAATGCGCGCGCCCGCCCCTGCTAGAGGCGCCGTGAGCGCGATTTCTCTACAACGCCGTTGAAGCCTGTGGGCGTGGCCTATGACTTACATATGTGTGTTGTGCGTGTGCATTTGTTTTGTGCGTGTGCCTAACTTGCTCTTCTTTGTGTGTAGTGTCGATACTAGCACACACACACACATACGAAGCGCTAGCAGCTCAGCGTACGGTTATTGGGTTTCAAATATCATCGCTTAGGGCGCCTCTAGTAGGGGGCGCGGGCGGTAGGTATTTGATGCTCTGTGGGTTAATAAAATAATTGAGGTACTAGTAAGTTAAGTAGTATGTACATAGGTATACCTACAGAACAACGATCGGGCCACACAAGGGCGGACTTTTTTGCTCTGTGGGTATACCATTCAGATAACATGTTGGAGCCAATTGGAGCAGACCAGTCTCCACAAACAGCACCCGTTCACGAGCATCACGCCAGGGCCAGCCATCGCCTTCTTAATAAGAATAGCTCCACTGCATCCCTCCCCATGCATGTCGTAAAAGGCGACTAAGAGATAAGGACAAGACGCCGCGCTATATAGGGCGACAGGATAGCCACCTCTCACCTTGGCACGGTCCTTCCACCGAGCCATGCATTATTTGCCCCACTGCATCTCTCCCCATGCATGTCGTAAAAGACGATTAAGGATAAGGACAAGACGCCGCGCTATATAGGGCGACAGGCTCGCCACCTCTCACCTTGGCACGGTACTTCCACCGAGGCACGAAGACCCACATGCAGCACGTGGGTCTTCGTGCCTAAATTCCTGCTTGATCGATTGAATCTTGTTCGAATACTTTGAAAATGTGGTGGTCGGTTTGTGCTGCAATTTACAAAAGTACCTGCAGCACAACACCGATTAATCTGCTAAACCCGATTGTCTGAACACAGCGTAATATGTATGTTTTTTTTTATGGATACTGACACGGTTGGCTACATCACCTACAACGTCCGTGATGTCAGCCCATAACACCGGGTGAACTAGGTGCTTCCCCCTTTGATCGTGCCGGCTACACTGAACTGGTTGGAAAATACAAACTATTTACATAGCCGTTTAGACCGACGTTCATTCAGTGCGGTGGTACCAACCCGGGCGGGTTAAACCCTACCACGAAGTAAGATTAGGAGGGAAGGGACCTACAGTTTTACGAGGAATCCGAACCTCGGTCAGCCTCCAACGGTCAGCGGTCACCCATCCAAGTACTGACCGCACCCAGCGTTACTTAACATTCAATAGCGACAGCTGACTGTCTGCACCACTGAGCTATCGAGGCTGACAAATGTACTGACGTATGTATGTAGTTTCAACAGTCGAGAAATAGAATAGTTTTCGATATGGTGTCGTCGGTGTTCCGACTATCGGCCACAAATTTTCCAACACATTAGACTAGAGAGCGGGGTGCGGAGCGGGGGCTTCAGGCGACCCTGTGAGTTGTGATTGTGACAGAGACCCGCCGCCGCCGCGCCGCCGCCACCGCCGCTCCGCCGTCCCAATGCGACGCCTCTAGAAATATTGTGTTTCACGTGAAGCAAGCGACTGTAAAAAACATCATATTTTAGAAACTTCAAAAACTGTACTGTTTGTACCGTGTGGGGCCGGTACCTTAAAAGAATAGCCCCGCTACATCTCTCCCCGTGTATGTCGTAAAAGGCGACTAAGGGATATGACTCCCTTCTTATATTACTAGGTGGTAGGGTTTAACCCGCCCGGGTTGGTACCACCGCACTGAATGAATGGTCGGTCGAAACGGCTATGTAAATAGTTTGTGTTTTCCGTCTAGTTCAGTGTAGCCGGCACGACCGAAGGGAAGCACTGACGTGACACCAAGTTCACCCGGTGTTATGGGCTGACATCACGGATGTTGTAGGTGATGTAGCCAACCATGTCAGTTTCCATAAAAAAAAAAAAAAAAACTGTTTTTATTTTTAGGGTCCCGCCGCGCCGCTGCCATTACGAGTCCTCCTTAGTCTGTACACACAACCAGTAAAACCACACTCAACCACATAAAAGCCACGCCAGCAGATGCAAGGTGGACAGAAGGGTTGTTGTCTAATTTATCGAAATACCTTTTGGAGGGGCCTCCTGAAAAAATACAACCTGTACAGAGGATTTAGGAAATAATTATTGAGATCAATAGTAACAAAAAAGTCAAATAACTTTTTTTTAATTACTTTTAAATAAAAAGTTACAGTTTTCATATAAACTAGTTGATTAATTTAGTGTAAAAAGGATCTAATGTTCCGTACGAACGTGGTAATGAAAAGCACGCAGTGAGTGAGCGAGCAAGGACGAGTGCGTGGAGCGAGGAGATACGGGGCGGCAGTGCGAAATGAGTTTTTCGCCCCGACCGTTCCCGCGCCAGCACCCTCCCCCCAAGCGCGTCAAATTACACTTGACGAAAACATAAATTTCAAAAATTAATATCTCTAAAACTAGACACTTTAAATAAAAAATAATTTACTTTTTTGTCTCGGAAAAACACGAGGATTGCGCTACTGGCCGTTACAACATCCTGTATAATCTCTAAAACCGGATTGTCTCATTACTTACTGCTGGGTACTGTACTTGACTTGACATGCTTCCAGTCGCTCGCCTCAATCTTCCATGATACCGCTCCCGGCCGGGGTGCGGGGGGTAGAGGGAGGGGGTACGCGGTGGAACGAAAGATAAAACACTTCGGGCTCACACTCCTCGCGGGTCGCCATTGAACGGAGGTGTCAAAGGTTCTTTAGGGGTTGCAGGTCTGGGAACTTCAATCAAGCTGAGAAAAGGGACTCTGTGAATCTGAAATTGTGCGTCATCATGTTTTCTATAATAAAACGGGGCGGTTAGGTTTTTTTTTTTTTTTTTTTTTTATCGATAGCGCGACATGTGGCATCGTTACACCTACAAGTAGGTGTCTAACGATGCCCATGGACATTCTGTGATGCACGGGGATTGCGAATGTCATGCCGGCCTGACAGGAGCCTTTTCACGCCCCTTTTGAAAAACCCCAGACTGTACTTGGGAGGAAATAGATGGGCAGGAAGTGCGTTCCACATTTTCCCGGTTCTGTGAATAAAAGACCTACAGAACCGGTTGGTGCGCATGCGTGGTAGGTCGATTGAATAGGGGTGCATCCCCTGCCCAGTACGCGTAGTGCGGAGGTGGAATGGGGACGACGGAATCGCGTTAAACAGCTCCTCCGAACACTCCCCATGAAATAAACGATAGAACACACTCAGGGAGCCGACGTCCCTACGGAGTTGCAGTGGTTCTAAGTCGCGGGACACCACGGGGTCACCCACCAGTCGCACGGCACGACGCTGGATTGAGTCTAGCGGCGCAAGCTGGTATTTAGCTGAGCCATCCCACAAGTGCGAGCAGTACTCCAAGCAGGACCTAACCTGTGTTTTGTACAACGTCAGTTTTTGGCCCGGCGTGAAGTACCGTCGCACTTTGTTCAGTACGCCCAGCTTTTTTGAGGCCAGCTTGGCTTTGCCCTCAATATGGCGCCGGAAGTTCAAGTCGTGCGACAGTTCGACACCGAGGACCCCGAGGTGGTCGCTTAGTTTCAGCGACGTGTTTTGGAAGGAAGGAGCTGGCGTGAACGCCGTTCTCTTCGCACTGAACGCACACACTTGTGTCTTCGATGCGTTGAACACGACCAAGTTGCTCCGGCCCCATTCGGCAATATACCGGAGGGTTTGCTCGAGTTCAGACACAAGTGCTAGCCTCTTCTCGTCCACAACGTTCCGTCCGGCTGAAGGGTGACTGGTGTAGGATCCGTGTGCCGTGCTGTCGTCTGCATAACAATGTATGTTGCCAAGTGACAGCATATCATTGATATGCAGAAGAAACAGCGTGGGAGACAACACAGAACCCTGCGGTACACCGGCATTCACTGGCATGGCGTCCGACGAGCAGCCGTCCACGAGGACCTGAATGCTACGCCCATGTAGAAAGTCGGTGACCCAGTCACAGAGGCTAGAGGGGATTCCGTACGCCGGCAGCTTGCTCAGAAGCGCTTTATGCCAGACCCGGTCAAATGCCTTGGCAATATCGAGTCCAATTGCCAAGGATTCACCGTACCCTTCAAGCGCTTTCCCCCAAAGGTGAGTGACGTACGCTAGGAGATCACCAGCTGATCGGTTTGGCCGGAAGCCGTATTGCCGATCGCTGATGAGATTATTTGTCTCTAGGTACGTCATGAGCTGCGTATTAATAACGCGCTCCATCACCTTGCAGAGGAGGGAGGTGATTGCTATAGGTCGGTAGTTTGACGGATCAGAGCGATCGCCCTTTTTTGGGACAGGCTGAACGAAAGCTGATTTCCAAGCTGCCGGCACGCGGCCAGTTGTGTACGAGAGGCGAAAGAGGCGCGTCAGTACTGGAGCCAGCTCGGGAGCACACCTCTTCAACACCAATGCAGGCACTCTGTCCGGCCCACTCGCTTTCCTGGGGTCTAGGGCAAGAAGCTCCTTCCGCACAGTTCTCTGTCGGAACTGTACTTCTGGCATGGAGTTCTCACACCTAGGTATGGATGGAGGAGAAGCTCCCCCATCATCCAGGTGGGAATTCCCCGCAAAAAGAGATACCAGGAGGTCGGCTTTATCTTTTGCGGAGTGAGCGAGTGATCCTCCAGTGCGCTGCAGAGGTGGAAGTGAGGAGCGGCAGAAATTCGACTCGACAGATTTGGCGAGAGACCAGAACTCACGGCTCCCAGTTGGGTGCCGGTTCAGCCTATCGCCAATTCTGCCGATATGCTCGAATTTGGCCCTGGCGATAGCCCTCTTGCAAGATCTGGAGAGGCGGTTGTAGTTCTTCTTCAATTCGGAGATATTTGGATCTCGTCTGGTACGAGCACGTGACCATGCTCGATATGCCGCAGCTTTAGCCGCGGCAGCATCGGCACACTCCCGGCTGTACCAAGGTTGGCTCTTACCTCCGAGGCGAAGGGTGGCATTGGGAATAAACATTTCCATTCCACCCAAAATCACCTCGGCTACGGTATTGGCGCATTCCGACGGATCGTCCGAATTGAAGCATAGCTCTCTCCAAGGGAAGGATGCAAAATGCTCTCGCATTCCATCCCAATCTGCCGACGCGTAGTGCCAAATTCGACGTGGACCCTCAGTACGTGTCTGAGGGGGCGACGAAGGCACTGTAGATCCCACTAGGCAATGGTCGGAGGAGCCCAGAGGAGCGCTCACTGTTACCTTATACCCAGCAGGATTAGACGTCAGCAGAAGATCCAGCAGAGAGGGTGTATGACCGTCTATATCTGGTATTCTGGTAGGTTGATCTACCAGTTGAGACAGATCATACGTCAGGGCGAAGTCGTAAGCGGCTCTCCCCGCGAAATCGGTTCTGTTGGAGCCAAGCCACACCTCGTGGTGGGCATTAAAGTCTCCAACGAGTACCATATCCGCTGTAGGGAACCGCTCTTGGACTTCGTCTGCCGCTCTACTCAGGTACTCAAATAGGCGAGCTGTCTCCGCATCACCTGAGTGCGACCTGTAGACGCAGGCGTACACGCGCGATTCCGACCCCAGATCCACGTGGACCCAGAGTACTGAAAACGCGAGGTCTTCTTGACAGCGCAGGCGACGACAGCAAATATCCGCCCTAGCAAACAAGCATACCCCGGCACGGGAACGGAAGGCTTCTTCCAGGGTGTACCCGGGGTAGTGCAAGTACGACGTGTCGGCTGGGCGAGATATTTGCGTCTCCGTCAGAAATAACAAAGCCGGCTTTGCTGTCTCCAAATGGTGGTGGACGGCATCCAAATTGGAGTGCAATCCCCGCACATTTGTTACGTCCACGCTGAAATGTGTGGGGTTGTGCACCGCTGAGCATAAGTTTTTTCTTTTATTTTGTGCTGCCATTATTGAAGGGGGGAGAGAAAGCATTGAAAGGCGGCTGCGACGATTTACGGGCAAAGCGTGGATCGTGGCTTCATCACTATCTGCTCAGGATAGTGGAGCGCCGACACGATAGACGGAAGGGCCCCCGGTCCCCCTCGGAAGTGGCCGCCGGGACCCCTACAACCGGTCACCAACCGGCACGACGGGCCACTCCGAGATTATGCGCCGGTTGACCAGGGCAGCCTCTCGCGCTGGTTAGGCGCGATTGGGCCCCTATACTACCCGGCGGGCGGCCAGCGGGACAGCCGTTTCACCGGGTCTCCCTGGCCATCGTGTCGATGCACTACCCCTGGGCAGTGATTCGGCTTTAGAGCCACTGGCCCACTCCTCGTCACAGCCAGCCCCTCCTGCTACTGGGTCCCCGGGATGTACACCGGAACGCAGAGAACTGTTATGGCGGTGTAATTGTTCCCGGGGTGTGGTGGCGAACCCAGGCGATCCGAAGATCTCCCACACGCTTTTGCTGTTCATTTAGCACCACCCAGGAGGCACGTGCGGTTTTTTAACATTTGTCGAAGTGGTGCGTTATTTTGTTAATGAAAGCCCATTAATTTCTTTTAGAAAATATTTATTTCAGCGTCCCTAGGGCAGGCTCAAGACTAACAAATTTTATTCCACTTAAAGTTAAAAAACATCGAACCAACCTAAGGTAAATTTTCGCCCCTATCCAGAATTTGCCGCAATTATAACACGATTTACCGCACCCATGTCCTCGATCTAACTGCCTATTCTTCTTTACATTCGTTCAAAATTATAATATCTTAAATAAATGTCTACAAAACCATGATTTTTAAATTTTTTCACTTGATTGTTTTGTTTTGTTTGTTTGTTTGTTTTTTTTTTATTTTGTCTATTTGGCCTCCAATAGTAATAAAAAATCCTTATTAGTTAACGTTTTAGTTTTAATTTATTCTCCATTCTCTTTTTGTTGTTAGTTTTAGTTTAGTTTTATATTAATTATTGCTCACGTTCTATTTATTTATACTTTCTAACCAAAGACGTCATTGTTTCTAACCTCTTTTTTAGCATATGTACTAGCGTAAATTCGTACTAACCACGTTGTGTTTGTCCGTAATTGTAGATAGCTTCTAATAATTTGTTAAGTAATTTTAAGTAATCGATTGTATGGAGCGATTCTATGTAGACAAACCTAAATAAAAAAATAAATAAAAAAAAGAATTTATAGAATAAAAAGTGTGAGTCGCAAGATAATTATATTTCGAGGCTCGAGTGAATTGAGATTTGGTAGCTAGCTAAATAGGTAGTAGTCACCCGTCACGTCAGTGGTGCGAACGGTCGACTGTTGTTAAGCAACCCTGAGCGCGGTCAGTACTTGGATTGGTGAATCCGAACCACGGTCAGTCTCCAACGGTCGAGCGCCGTTGGAGACTGACCGTGGTTCGGATTCCACGTAAAACTGTAGGTCCCTTCTCTTCTTAGTTCTTACCTTACTAGGTTGTAGGATTTAACGCGCCCGGGCTGGTACCACCGCACTAAATGAAACGTCGGTCGACACGGCTATGTATATAGTTCGTGCTTCCGTCCAGTTCAGTCAGTGTAGCCGACATGAAATGAACTGAAGCACTGACACGGCACCTAGTTCACCCGGTGTTATGGGCTGACATCACGGATGTTGTAGGTGATGTAGCCAACCGTGTCAGTTTCCATAAAATAAAAAAAAACATCACTTGCGAGTGTGCTCAGCGCTACGCGCTGCCTAGCCAATGAGGAGCGTCGCAACTTCCGTTCGTAATTTCGTGACGTTTCACTTTTTCTGAGTTAGGTCCCCATCCCAAAAGCTTCTCTTCAAAAATTTTAACTACCTGTATATCTTCGGAAATAAATTTCAAAGAACACGAATGGAGTTGAAATGATATTGAACGGAAATTTCTGCATTTCGTGCGGATCGCGACGAAAGTTGAATGTTGGAGAACAGTGCGGAAGATCCATAGAGGCATTGGCGTATATAGAGGGGGGGCCGGGTGGGCACGGCCCACCCCAGAAGTGTCTGGTGCCCACCCCAGGATGTTGGGTGGCCAACCCGAAATTCTAGGGTGGGCACTTAAATAATTTCACAAAAAAACACTTAAATAAATTTACGGCTGAGGAATCAACATAAAATTCCATTTCCATCCAGGTAATCAAAATAAACACTTAAAAAATGTTTTTGTTTAATTTTATTTAGGTAAAGAAACTTTCCGAAATCAATGGTCGAAATACGGCTCAACACTTCAAGTTCAAATTAGGTACCTACTTTTATTGCGTAGGTATACATCGGGTTTCGGCTTCATCGGCCATCGCTTTTCAGGGGCTAGGCCCACCCTGGAAAATAACCCTAGATACGCCAATGCATAGAGGAGCGTTACATACAACTTCCGTTCGTACTTTCGTGACGTTTCACCTTTTCTGAGAGGCCCCCATCTCAAAGCATCTCTTCAAATATTATATTATATAATATTATAAGTACTAAAATGAGATACATTTCAAAGAACACGAACGGAGTGAAATGGAAATGAAATGGAACGGACATTTCTGCATTTCGTGCGGATCGCGACGAAAGTTGAATGTTGGAGGACAGTGCGGAAGAGTCATAGGGGATGCACGGGGGGTTGGAGGGTGTTTGGCTCTACGGCCGCTAGATAATAAATTGCTCGCCTGCTACTGATAGGTAAAGTTAGGTTTCCGTGAAAGCGGCCACGTATTTTTATTTCTCGCCGACCTTCGTTATTTCGCCGAACTCCGCGCTCGCGTGATGGATTGATAGTCCGATCATAAAATTGGCTTTTTCTATTGCTTTATTTATACTGAAGGACGGAGGGTGCGATAAAATCGAGATTACTAAATATTCTTGTCTTTCGGCCGCCCACTTCGACTACGCCTTGTGTGGACTACTTTCTTTTTTATGAATTACTAGCTGTGCCCGCGGCTCCGCCCGCTCTCATATTTCACTTCACTGCTAACCTCATAAGCCATTTAGCGTGATAGTAAGTAGTCTATAGTTGATGGGAAGAATCAAGCTATCCGTAGAATTTTGTTTGATTAAAATCGGTTCAGTGGTTCTCGAGTTATAAGCGGACAGACAGACATACACTCAGACACTCAGACAGAAAGCAGACGTTGGATTTTATTATAGGTAAGGAAGGCAATCGTTTTATTCAGACTATGTAATATTTGGTTTTAATATTTTTATAATGATATATTTTTTTTACATAATATTTTTTTTAAAACACATACTTGACATATCATTTCGACTTTTTGTTTTATGGAAACAGATGCAGTTCGCTACATCACCTATGTACAACATCCGTGATTTCAGCCCATAGCGTCTTGGTGAACTAGGTGCCGTGTCAGTGCTTCCCTTCGATCGTGCCGGCTACACTGAACTGGACGGAAAACACGAACTATTTACATAGCCGTTTCAATCGAGCCTTCACTCAGTGCGATGGTACCAACCCGTGCGGGTTAAACCCTACCACCTTAGAAGGTAAGAAGGGACCACGGTCAGCCTCCAACGGTCGAGCGGTCTCCCATCCATCCACTGACCGCGCCCAGGTGTGCTTATGATCCGATCGAAAGTCGACCGACCGCACCACTGAGCTCGCGAGACTGACAAATTATTGGTTCTGGAACATCAGATTCAGATTCAGATATTTATTTCGCCATAAAGAACACACAACAATAACAATATTTCATTGAGACATATGCATATTCAGTATGGTTCGTCATCGTCATCGTCATCCTAGTTGCAATGTGATGTGGAAATTTGGATAGGTATCGAGATAGGTTTGATCCCGTAGTCGGCTAAATAATGAGCTGAAAAAGGCAAAGAAGAAAAAAGCAAGTGAGTACGTGTCTATACCTCAAACAATGGCCCACGAAAAGTTTATCGGAAAGGGTCCGGAAGAAAGGATATCTTTGGATCGCATCCAACATGACAGCCGTTAGTGTAGGCTCTTCAGATATCCGTTTATTTATTTACGCTCGCCTTTTAAGAGCACGCCACACATATCGGCTTCCCATACTAAAGTAATCGAAAGAATTACTAAATAAAATAATACACAAAAAGCCTTTTTTAAACGGTTTTTTAAACGGTTTTATTTAGCTTGACTCCGTATATTTGTTTCTATCTTTGTTTCAAATCTTGCGACAACTTTTTCAACTACTTCTACTGAACCTATTTTTATGAAACTTTGCACACACATTGAGTTCTCGTGACAATACAATATTATGATAATTTCAACTTGGTAACGAGGGTCTGATGATGGAGTCAGGAGGTGGACAGTGGAACTCTTCAACCGTTACTAGTAACCTCCTCGAGTTTGGGCTCATTTGGTTTGTTTGGACGAGTGTCCCATACTTCTACCAATACACTTGGTGACGAGGGTCTGATGATGGAGACAGGAGGTATATAGTGGAACTCTTCAACCGTTACTAGTAACCCCCTCGAGTTTGGACTCATTTGGTTGGTTTGGACGAGTGTCCCATACTTCTACCAATACACTTGGTGACGAGGGTCTGATGATGGAGTCAGGAGGTGTAGAGTGGAACTCTTCAACCGTTGCCAGTAACCCCCTCGAGTTTGGGCTCATTTGGTTTGTTTGGACGAGTGTCACATACTTGTCGAACGCAAATGTATGAAACAGACATACCATCTGTTCAAATTGATTTTGAAAGGGACGGCGTACACCTTATCCATCCAAAAGCCATACAGTTTCCAGTAAAGTTTAATAATGGAACAGCTGAGAGACGGATGTTACCGATAATTTTGTCATGGGCCTCCACAGTCCATAAAATGCAGGGCAGTACTGTTGACCATGCGGTCGTGTATTTGGGCTCCAGACTATTTGAGGAGGGTCAAGCGTATGTTGCATTGAGTTGCGTAAAGTCTTTAGAAGGGCTTGTATTGAGGAGCTTGATTGTGAGAAATTGACAGGTAAGAAAACGTGCAACAAAGATGCAATGAGAGAGTTGGGAAGGATGAGGAGTTTGCGTAATGATACGAGCCAAAAATCAAACTAAAAACGAGTAAATATAAAAATAGGTAAAAAAACTTTTAAGTTAAACGGTTTTATTAAAAAAAAAACTAGACAAAAAATCTGCTGTACAAAAAACTAGAAAATAATAAGGACACAAACCTGGGCCTTCATAAGATTTTACGTCTGGGTAAGAAATCTTGCAATACTAGCTGCTGTCTTCTCATGTCGGATGCCAAAGGGCACTTTGTGTCGCTGCGTCAGCGGAATCAGTAATAAATTGAGACTTTGAACAGACTAATATAAAAATGTGGGGTGCATGTTATTACGCATATTATACGCCCCACGTTTTTATATTAGTCTGTTCAAAGTCTCAATTTATTACTGATTCCGCTGACGAAGCGACACAAAGTGCCCTTTGGCATCCGACATGAGAAGACAGCAGCTAGTATTGCAAGATTTCTTACCCAGACGTAAAATCTTAAGAAGGCCCAGGTTTGTGTCCTTATTATTTTCTAGTTTTTTGTACAGCAGATTTTATTTCTAGTTTTTTTTTAATAAAACCGGTTAACTTAAAAGTTTTTTTTTAAAACAAGCATTTATTTAAGCCATGCACCTACTTAAATGAAAAACATTTGTTTTAAGTTTTCGATTTGTTTTGAAAAGCTTGTCGCTAGTTTATTTATAATTTTATTTTGTGTTTTTAGTAATGAAAAATTACTATTTTGAATATACATACTAGATTGTATTGTCACCAGAACCAAAAGTATTTGCAAAATTTCAGCTCAATCGGTTGAGTGGAACTGGTTTAAAATTTAGTTGCAAGATTTGACTCATACTAACAAGTGAAGTTAAATAAAAGCTTGTAAGTAATAATAATAAAATACGATACAAAGTAAAAATTAAAGTATATACTTTAAGAAATAATTTCAAAAAAGTAATTGCGAACCACTTACGTCGAGAAGGAAGCGGACTATAAGGATGGCCGCGTTCCATTTCCACACACGGCGGTCGCGCGCGGGACTTATTCGTACTTTTTATTTGTTTTTCTTTTCACCCTTTTTATTATCTTAACCCTATTCGGTTGGGCGGAATCATTTGAGAGTTTTATGTCGGCGGCGGAGGCGCCTCGGGTCAGAAGGAATTTACTTTTATTGTGCATTTATTATGATTGCGCGTGATTGTCGCCGGTTTCAGTCTGTTTGAACAGTTTATTCAGTTTCTGTATTTTGTAACTTGCTTAACAGGTGTTTAAATAATGTAAATATATTACAAAATACAATTGAGATTTTTTTTTAGACTCGATTATGACCATGGTGTGTTCAAATAAAAAAATTCTGAGTAATTATATATTTTTTTTTTTCTGAATTCGAATCAACCTTTCCATTCATAGTGTGGTTTCATTCATTCAGGGACAGCCACAGAGCATCAAATACCTACCGCGCGCGCCCCCTACTAGAGGCGCCCTAAGCGATGATATTTGAAACCCAATAACCGTACGCTGAGCTGCTAGCGCTTCGTATGTGTGTGTGTGTTAGTATCGACACTACACACAAAGAGGAGCAAGTTAGGCACACGCACAAAACAAATGCACACGCACAACACACATATGTAAGTCATAGGCCACGCCCACAGGATTGAACGCTGTTGTAGAGAAATCGCGCTCACGGCGCCTCTAGTAGGGGCGCGCGCGCGCATTTCATGCTGTGTGGGGACAGCGCATGTTGTATTTACTTTGTTTATCTATGGGTAAACAAACTTACGGTGGCAGTGCTGTGAAGAGCGAACTTTAGCTTTAACACTACTGGTTATATAAATCTAAATATATAAATGCTTTTTTACCTACATTAAGCGAATTGTGTACTTGCTTAATCTTTATGATATCTACGAATTGGTTAGTGCTTCTTTACTTAAAATTGCCTTAATTGTTCACCACCTATCTAGCATTATAATTATTTATCTTTCTTTCAATGCAATTCAAATGTTCTCCTTTATACCATTAATATATTAATCTCCCTTTATACCATATATATATTAATATTGCTTGAATCTGTCATAGAGATAGGATAATCAGATGCTATTTGCTTAATAGCTAAAAAATATGCAAGTGGCTTCTTTGAAAAATTGATTTATTTAAATAATTCCCGAGATTCCCGGGAACGTTACTATACTATAAAACTATAATATAGATGTATTCAAAATAAATTTTCTTAATACGCTTTTATCACACTAGCGCTCACTTCCGACTTATTTTTTTTTTTTTTTTTTTTTATGTAATCCGGTATGGGTGGCTGAGTCGGAGGGGCCAAAGCACATGCTCTAACCAGCCAATATCACCTCCGAGAAGGTAGGTGCCATACCGGAGACTTCCCTGGATTGCTGGCTATACTGGACTAGAGGAGAACACAACCGAGGTTGCTTGCGGCCATCTTACATCCAGTACGGTGGTACCAACCCAGTCGGCTACAATTTGAGCATACCACCTAGTAAGGGGCAAGGGAACAAGGGACTTAGTTCGCGAGAATATTTATGCGACTGCTTCACTAAGTATGTAGTTACTTTTCTTTTGGGATTGAAATTCCAAAAACCATTTTGGCCCACCAGGAACCTATACATAATTAGCAGTTTTTATTATTATGAATATAAGTTTTCACTTTATACTTTACACTTAATCAGTAATCAATCACTTTACACCGAAGGGTTCACATAAACTGGATTAGTGATCTGCATATTATTGCTTTGATTTTCACAAGTCCACTGCATTTATAATATACTTAATTCACTTAAGCTAAGCGCAAACTGGCGCGGTGGTGGCGGTCATAGCGGTGGCGGCCAAAGTAGCGGTGGCGGTGGCGTTCAAAAGTCGCGCAGATCAGAGCGTTCAGATTCGACGGCGGTGGTGCCGCGGTGGTTGCGTAATTTCGTAATTTTCGTACTTTTAACTACAAAATTGAAAAAATTTTCCTTTTTTTTAATCTTAAATTTAACTTTTTTTATTTTTTACTTTCTTTACTTTTGTTTTACTTTTTTTGAATTTCGCGTGAACAGTATTGTATAGAATTGAGTGATTGTAGACCTCGTTTATAATTACTTCCTCCATCCTTTCGTCAGTTCCTATGATTATCACGCGATCAGATGCTGCAGGCGCGATCTGATCGCCACCGCCGCCACCGCCGCGATCGGACCGCGCACTGACCGCACGCGTGCAGCGATCGACTTTAATTACTTTAAGCTAAGCGCAAACTGCGGCGATCAAGGCGATCACGGCGGTGGCGGTGGCGGTAGCGATCAGATAGGTTATATGCAATTGTGTGTGCAAGCGCACACTGGCGCGGACGATCGCTGCACGCGTGCGGTCAGATCGCGCCTGCAGCATCTGATCGCGTGATAATCATAGGAACTGACGAAAGTATGGAGGAAGTAATTATAAACGAGGTCTACAATCACTCAATTCTATACAATACTGCTCACGCGGAATTCAAAAAAAGTAAAACAAAAGTAAAAAAAAGTAAAAAATTAAAAAAAAGTTAAATTTAAGAGTAAAAAAAAAAGGAAAATTTCTTCAATTTTGTAGTTAAAAGTACGAAAATTACGAAATTACGCAACCACCGGCGGCACCACCGCCGTCGAATCTGAACGCTATGATCTGCGCGACTTTTGAACGCCACCGCCACCGCTACTTTGGCCGCCACCGCTATGACCGCCACCACCGCGCCAGTTTGCGCTTAGCTTTAAATTTGAAATGACAGCGTTATGCTGTGAGCTAACAATTTCAGGTTGTTTACGCAGCGTCTCGTCGTGCGACACGGTAACATCGTATAAAATGCACGTCACTAATCGCAAACTATCCGCAGTAAAAAGCGACCAACTGTAGAATTTAGGCAAATTAGGAGATACCGAGCTTTATCCAAACTTGCGTCGTTACTCCGCTGTACTGTAACTATGTGCCCAGTTGAAAGTTCGCCTTCCCCAAGAGACTAAAAACCTGTTAAGGCGCCTAGTAACGCCAACAGCGTAGCGCGTAGTAGTTTTCATAACGGTTTTTTTGTTTATAAATTGCGATCCTTCGCATTAGAACTTTGAAAAGCGCGTGATCGATAGATACTCGTATAACAAATACAGTCATTTTGCTATAAAAATTCCATTCAAATTCTCTTTAGTTTCTGAGATCAAGTTTTCAGAGTTCACGCGGAAGAATAAATCGACATTTGATTACCGTATAGTTTGTATAGAAAAATGATAAAATTTACAACCAAAAACGTGGGATCGTTAGACAAAGAGTAAAATTGTTCTATACTAAGTGTTTTTAGACTGTAGATTGGCCTAGTTATCACGGGCTACTTCTTCAAATATCCACATGTGGCGTTACTAGGCACCTTAAGTGAGTGTTCACGCACAGAGTGTTCAGTTGCAATACTTATGTTCTTTGTTATTGCACGGATAGCGAGATTCCTTCTTGTCGCACTCGCAGGTATCTCGCGTATTGAGTTCGGCGCTGCTTTATTTTGTACAAGCTGAACCCGCGGCTTCGCTGACGACAACGTTTTCAATTTTCCCTTTCTATGAAAACTTTATTCGGACTATTTTAATTAACCAAATCGGTCCGGCCGTTCTCAAGTGATACGCTTACCAACGAACTGGCTTTCAAGTTTGATTTATAAAGATTGATAAATATCCCTCACGCCATCTATCGGTCACCGTTGACATTTGTAGTTAAAATGTTAGTTAAATTAATTAAATTAGATTCGGTAGACGTTGGTCTACCGAATTCGATATATACCGATGTATTAAGATAATTGTATAGGTAGCCTCCTTATAGTTGTTTACTTTTTGCTTTTTTAGGTTTCCGTATTCCTATTACTATTCCTAATACGCCGTCTGTCTGTCTGTCTGTTCGTCCGTCCGTCCGCCCATCTGTCTGTCCGAGGGCTGTATGTATCTCTTGAACCGTAATAGGTAGCCCGTTGAAATTTTCACAGAATATGTGTTTATTATGGCGAATATAACAACAAAATAAGTAATAAAAAATGCACTTGGCCGGTTTTTTATTATTTGTTAGGACATCCGCTATAACATCAAAATATGTTCTGTGAAAATTTTGATTCAGATATTACGAGTTACAGCCCTAGGTCGGACGAACGGACAGACAGACAGACAGACGGAGTAGACTTAGTAATAGGCATCCGTATGAATAAGGAACCCTACAAATGTGTTGGCAACATGCAAAACATTTGTTGTCATGCACCGAATTTGTTGCCCCTTGGGGTATCGAGTTGTTCGCATCGCCTTCTGAATAGCCAAGCGAACATTGCGGCTTCTTGTTGGCACACTTTTCCAACAATTCGCATTCAATATACGTGAATGTATTCAAATAAAATTCGGAGTTTTCGAATGTTGTTGCTTGTTTGGAGGTAATGTTGGAGAATGCTACAGTGTGTAATATTATTCGATTCCGAATAGAAACACCATTAGTATGTTAGAGCTGTTGAAATTGGAGCATGCAGTAACACATTAAACATTTTGTTTTTTGTTTATTGTATAATTTCATTTATTGTAAAAACTAAACAGGACAAATTCAAGCGTAGTGAATGATGAATAAAGAATAAAGAATCCATAGGTAGGTAACCTAACCTAACCTAACCTACCCTACGCTTGGATATGTCGAAAATTCCGCCAGTTCTAAATTCAACGCGAAGAAGAACTGACAAACAAACTTCGCAAGTCCCAATGTTTTGTTAGTACCTTATAAGTATTACATTATAGTTACTTAAAAATAATTAACCCATACTACCGCTCACAAGAGTATTAATATTTACAGCATAAACATGAATACTCAAGAATCTGACCACTCTGCCTATTTACATTACATAAATCTGGTGTATAGTGCCATCGTCAATTTGATACTTAAATCTTAAATATATCAAGTCAATTCAACAACAATTAGTAACAGTTTATTACAATTAGTAAAAGTTTATTACAATATGTGTTATGAGCTGACATCAAGGATGCTGATGGGTCCAACCGTGTCAGCTTCCTAAAAAAAATCCTCGACGTGTCAGCTTCCATAAAAAAATCGAAAGACGATGTATCCTTTCGTAAATAAACATACCTACCTCATTCCGTTCCTCCATCAAATCACCGAAGCGCAGAATTGAAATGGTGAATAGCATCAATCATGCCGAACTCTAATGCACTACGAGCATGTTAATTTATATCACACATCATTATGTATTCCGGAACGCATTTGCAAGGGTGGAAGCTTCAACCGGGTGAGTCCCCACGTGGCCCCACGCACCATATTGTAATGTGCAGATTTCATCATCGGATTCATTCGCTAGATTTATACGGCTAGCTAGGCTACCGTGTGGACAAGGATATTAAAGGATTAATTTCCCTTCAAGCGCTGATTTGGGTATTTTGATAGCTTTAGGTAAAATTAATATTCAAGTTCGGAATGATGTATGTGGAAAACATTAAATATATATTATTTTAAATCAATCAGCTTTACTCACGGTTTCACTCCGAGCTATGTGGCTCGACGTTTCGGGCCAAGCGTATGGCCCATCTTCATGGTTCTCTGCCAACCGTCGCACAAGGCACAGTGCTCCATGAAGATGGGCCATACGCTTGGCCCGAAACGTCGAGCCACATAGCTCGGAGTGAAACCGTGAGTAAAGCTGATTGATTTAAAATAATGTCTAACAACCACGGTAATTTAAAAACCCATTAAATATATAGGTACAGTTTATCTATTATTAAATATATACATTGAAGATGCAATAATGAAGTAAACCTTATTTTAGTGAAAATTATATACCTTATCTTTATAGGTATGGATGTATTTTTTTTTTATTGAAAGGGCGACATATGGCGCCTAGCCTAGCATAAGGTGTCTAACGAGAACCATAGACATTCGGTCGTATGCGGGAGTTGCGAATGCAATGCCGGCCTGACAGGTGCTCATTCACGCCCCTCTTGAAGGACCCGAGACTGTACTTGGGGGGAAATGTATGGGCAGGGAGAGCGTTCCAGAGTATACCGGTTCTGTAAAGGAAATATCTGCAGAAGCGATT
Organism: Nematopogon swammerdamellus; assembly: GCA_946902875.1. NCBI lineage: Eukaryota > Metazoa > Arthropoda > Insecta > Lepidoptera > Adelidae > Nematopogon > Nematopogon swammerdamellus. The sequence continues at coordinate 22,011,924 of OX336345.1, forward strand.
GGTACGCATCCGCGGTAAGTCCAGCGTGTAGGGATGCAATCCCTGCCCAGTGCACGTGGTGCGGAGGTGGAAAGAGGACGGCGGGATCGCGTTAAACAGCTCCTCCGAGCACTCCCCATGTAATAAGCGATAGAACACACTTAAGGAGCCGACACACCTACGGAGTTGCAGTGGTTCTAGATCTATTATAAACAATTTGAAGTAGGTGTTTTGATATGCGCTAAACTGACTCGTGGCGCTAAATAATCGATCATTAAATCTTCATATGCATTCGACACACATGTCAGCTACACTCGCATTAGACACGGCCTGTTCAAATTGCAAATCTATCCGTTTCGCATTCCCGTGCACAGGGAATCGATTACTCGACTCTGACAACATGATGGATGGCTGCCAATCAGAAAGCAAGACTCTGCGCGCTGCGGCGTACCCCAGGGTGCTATTCCGTTCCCGGAACTTTTCCTGGACTTGAAATAAATTAACCTTTAGGGTGTACTTATTAAAAATGTAAATATTTAACACAACTACCTATTTAATGTTTAACTTGCAGTTTAAAACGATTAGGTATTTAAAAGTGATTTAAGTGCCTACCTACATACAAGAATTTCGTCTCGACATTATTGTGTGAACTTTTGACAGAAGTGGAATGTTATTGGCATAGTCTAGGTCTATTCTACTTACTTTACTTTTGACAGGATAGTACCTTCGGACAAAGTGCGCTGCGTCGCGTCAGATACAAAATAGAAGGGGTAAAAGGTAAGGGGTGCCGGAGGTGGATGTCCGGGCCGGAAGGGAGAGAGGGGTAACAAAGAGTGGGCCGGGTAATCCATCACGTCGGGACGTGCGGAGATGCGATACCGAGCAGCGACTGAATCTGTTATCGGAACTCCCTTGTCTGCTGGTGTCCTTGTACTAGACGAGCCGGGTTCACACTTTTATCTCGCGAAAAAGCACATGAATATTCGGAAATGGAGCGATCCCGTGCGTACCTGGATTACGGGAGACGCGGACATTTATGTATTTCATGAATTTATCATTGCGAAAGCCGTTTGGTTATAAGCGTGGTAGAAAATGACTTGTTGATGTAACATTAGGGTACAAGTACCTAGCCTTCTTACCATCAGTACATATTATAAGATTCAACGTCTGCCGTCTGTGTGTACGTATTTTTTTTTATGGAAACTGACACGGTTGGCTACATCACCTACAACATCCGTGATGTCAGCCCATAACACCGGGTGAACTTGGTGCCACTTCAGTGCTTCCCTTCGGTCGTGCCGGCTACACTGAACTGGACGGAAAACACAAACTATTTACATAGCCGTTTCGTCCGACCTTTCATTCAGTGCGGTGGTACCAACCCGGGCGGGTAAACCCTACCACCTAGTAATATAAGAAGGGAGTCATATCCCTTAGTCGCCTTTTACGACATACACGGGGAGAGATGCAGTGGGGCTATTCTTTTAAAGTATCGACCCCACACGGTACACGGTACGTATGTATATTCGCTTATAACTCAAGAACGGCTCATCCTATTCGCTTCCGGTTTTTGTCTTTGTGATGCTACATATCTCCTCTAGGTTATAGACCCATATGATCACAGCAGTGGGTCGAAAGTAAACAGAGTCGCGAAAAATGTACCAATTCGGTTAGCTTTCATGTTATTTACTCGAAAACTACTCAATCACTTTACATAGAGTTTCACAGACTTTTCCGCCAGCGGAGCCACGGGCACAACTAGTATTTTGTATAATATTAAATCATAATCAATGAAATATATAGAAGAAGTTATAATTTATAACATGTTTCATGCATGTTTCGCATGCAATACTCTCAAAATATACTCATATTAATTAACTTATAATATCATTGCATCAAAATCGTCGTTGGAGTGAGGGTAGGAATAAGTACTAATCGCTGTAGCTGGACTTCAAATAAGCAATCAGCTCTGTACGTAGACGGAAAAAATATTTTTTATGATCGAAGGCTCTGTATAATATCAATGATTGATTGGTTCTATATCTAACCCACTCCCACCGCCAACCCTATAGAGGTTAAAAATTACACATACAGGCCACACTCACTGGCCACACTATACTATATTTTATTGTGTTATTTATCAGGAAATTTTACTAATATTTTTTTACTAATTTCTTTTATCATTTTATATCAATTCACTAATTCATATTGAATTTTACATGTATCGTGTTTTTATCATTTTAAATTATTTGACATGAATTTTTGGTTTTTATTTTTGACAAATGAATTTTTGACAACTCTGGAGAATTTTATTCAAGCAATTACAACCTAATTTATTGTACCTTTTTTTATTGTATTCGTGATATTTTAAATATACTTAATCTTAAAATTTTGATTAAGTAATATATTTTTATGTTCTGTTTTTTTTCCTATGCCTTTTTATTCCAATGATTATTATTAAGTTGTAAAATTGTATTGACGAAGGAAATTTTTTGCTCGAATCCAAACATGTTACTTATAAATACCTAGCTAATAATAATTTATAATGTGTTCTATTCGATGTATGTGAAAAATATATATATGCCTCTTATTCGAGTGTACCGTGGTATCAAAAGAATTAATAAAAATATGAATATAGCCTTTCCCAAATTTCCTCTGTCTCACCGCTAGTGTGTGGAATTATCTGCCGCCAAGTTTTCCACGATTCCTTCAAACTTGGGGTCTTCAAGTTTTTTTATAATTCGTCGAGCACTTCTGTCTGGTCCCTCGGCACAGTTACCCATACCGGTTTCCATAAAATTGCCTCACTTGAGAACCTGAAATTGCACGTATGCGATTAGTTGAGTGAAGTTCGCATTTCGCGAATGTCGGGATAATTTCTTAAGAATGCGCAAAAGGTTTTTTAAAGAATTCGAAATGGTTGGTTACATCACCTACTACGCCCTGGTACTGTCGGAACGGTGCCATATCAGGCTTTCCTTTTGGTACTGAAGCGAACGGAAAACACGACCAATACTTTCATAGTTTCGACCGACCTTTTAGTGGTGGTATCAATCTGGACGAATTAAACCCTACCACATAAGGGAAGGAACCTTCTTCCACATTCTTCTCTAAACCTACCTCCAGCGATTAGCTTATCCCTCTGGAGTGAGAAGCGATGGTGTGTGTCGTCGGTGGCGGCAGCGATGGTGTGTGTCGTCTGTGGCGGCAGTGATGGTGTGTGTCGTCGGTGGCGGCAGCGATGGTGTGTGTCGTCTGTGGCGGCAGTGATGGTGTGTGTCGTCGGTGTCGGCAGCGATGGTGTGTGTCGTCGGTGTCGGCAGCGATGGTGTGTTTCGTCGGTGTCGGCAGCGATGGTGTGTGTCGTCAGTGGCGGCAGCGATGGTGCGGTCTTCGGTAGCGGCAGCGATGGTGTGTGTCGTCAGTGGCGGCAAGGATGATGGGATGTGTGTCGTTGGTGGGGGCAGCGATGGTGTGTGTCGTCGGTGGCGGCAGCGATGGTGTGTGTCGTCGGTGCCGGCAGCGATGGTGTGTGTCGTCGGTGTCGGCAGCGATGGTGTGTGTCGTCGGTGTCGGCAGCGATGGTGTGTGTCGTCAGTGGCGGCAGCGATGTTGCGGTCTTCGGTAGCGGCAGCGATGGTGTGTGTCGTCAGTGGCGGCAAGGATGATGTGATGTGTGTCGTTGGTGGGGGCAGCGATGGTGTATGTCGTCGGTGGCGGCAGCGATGGTCTGTGTCGTCGGTGGCGGCAGCGATGGTGTGTGTCGTCTGTGGCGGCAGCGATGGTGTGTGTCGTCGGTGTCGGCAGCGATGGTGTGTATCGTCGGTGTCGGCAGCGATGGTGTGTGTCGTCGGTGGCGGCAGCGATGGTGTGTGTCGTCTGTGGCGGCAGCGATGGTGTGTGTCGTCGGTGTCGGCAGCGATGGTGTGTGTCGTCTGTGGGGGCACTGATGGTGTGTGTCGTCGGTGGCGGCAGGAATAGCGATGGTGTGTGTCGTCAGTGGCGGCAGCGATGGTGTGTGTCGTCGATGGCAGCAGCGATGGTGCGGTCTTCGATAGCGGCAGCGATGGTGTGTGTCGTCTGTGGCGGTAGCGATGGTGTGTGTCGTCGATGGCAGTAGCGATGGTGCGGTCTTCGATAGCGGCAGCGATGGTGTGTGTCGTCTGTGGCGGCAGCGATGGTGTGTGTCGTCTGTGCGGCAGCGATGGTGAGTGCCGTCGGTGGCGGCAAGGATGATGTGATTCGTCGGTGACGGCAACGATGATGCGTGTCTTCGGTGGCAGCAGCGATGGTGTGTGTCGTCTGTGGCGGCAGCGATGGTGAGTGTCGTCGGTGGCGGCAAGGATGATTTGGTTCGTCGGTGGTGGCAGCGATGATACGTGTCGTCGGTGGCAGCAGCGATGGTGTGTATCGTCGGTGGCGGGAGCGATGGTGTGTGTCCTCGGTGGCGGCAGCATTGGGAGAGACGAGGGTTGATGAGGGCGGGGGCGAGAGAGGCGCGGGTCCATCAGTCGTCAATGACGCGCGAGAATCCACGTCCGCGTCATTACCCGCCCTACTTACACCACGAGCGGCGGCGGTGGTAGGCGCTTCGCTGTGCGGATCTATAGGGGGAGGGCGGGGGCCGATGATGGCCCCCTTGTGACGATTTAAAAGTTGACGCAAATCATCGTCCATACATCGGCGTATCATGAAATACTTTATATCTCCACAATATTGTACATACATAATACACAGTAAGTACAGTGACATGAGGTGCAAATGTGCTTGAATTTATTTCGGTCAACCTTAAGAATGTTTAAGACTTGTAAAGTAGTAAAAGCTGTAGGTATTATATATAGAATTTAAAAAAGGCCAAGTGCGGGTTCGACTCGCGCACCGAGGTTTCCGTACCGCACCGTAATTGGTCAGTTTTTATTATAATTGTTGTTTTACTTTAGAGTTTGCACTATGATCACTCCAACGTTGACACTCGCATGCATTAACGTTTTTACAATAGTAAAAAAAAAATATTTTTTTTATTATTTAATTTTGTTAAGATATCCGCCATAATAACACATATTCTTTACATTTCAACTTGCTACCTATTACGATTCCCCTTGCTCTCGGCCAGACAGAAAGGCAGACAGACGCCGTAAGCTTAGTAATAAACTTCCGTACCCTAAAACTAGGCGTGAGCGGGGGCACTCACAATTGAAGATGTCTTTTTTTTTATGGAAACTGACACGGTTGGCCACATCACCTATAACATCCGTGATGTCAGCCCATAACACCAGGTGAAATTGGTGCCACGTCAGTGCTTCCCTTCGGTCGTGCCGGCTACACTGAACTTGACGGAAAACACAAACTATTTATATAGCCGTTTCGACCGAGCTTTCATTCAGTGCGGTGGTAGCAACCCGGGCGGGTTCATATCCCTTGTCTGTGAACATGAGAGAGTGCCCGATCCACACGCCCCCACGGAACCGCCGGCGAACCGATTGTTGGATGCGCGACAGCGCTATTCAATTCCATGTAAATTTATTTCTCTAGGCGCGCGCTAAAATGTTTACACATGAAATATTTTGAGTATTTTCGTATGAAATATTTTCGTGAGATATTATCTTCCAGTTACATACAATGAGGAGTGTAATGAATGAAATAAACCTCCATTGTCCCCTCTCCCCTAATCCCGCACCTTCCCGACTGAGAGCTAGGTCCGCCAGTGGCCCCGCTGCCAGATCTCCACATCGATCTACGCGCTCTAACTACGCCATGTAGACAATTATACGTATTATGTATGTATGTAGAACTTCACGCCCTTAATGCCTCTACAGGGGTGAGCAGTGAGCCGCAAACTCTTCTCTTTATAGATCAGTGATTCGACAACGAGCTCAGTCGCTTCGGGAAATGGTTACAGAGACCAAATTTGCCATATTTTTAGGGTTCCGTATCCATAACGCAGCTTATTACTAAGCCGTCCGTCTGTCTGTCTGTTCTATTGCTGTATTTATATACATATATATTTTTCATACAGTGCAGTTTGTTAGCTTTGACTTCTCTGTGGTACTATGGATCGACGTCGGGCGGCCACAACGAGAATGGGTGACCGTTCGACCGTTGAAACAGGTCGTTTTTCGGATTACACGTAAAACTGTACGTTCTTTCCCTTCCCTTACCAAACTAGGTGGTAAGGTTTAAACCGTCCGTATTGATACCACCGCACTGAATGAAGATCGGTCGAAGCGGCTATGTACCTACATATTTCGTGTTTTCCGTCACAATGTGGCCGGCACGACCAAAGCGAAGCACTGCCATGGCACCTAGTCCACCAAGATGTGCTGGATAGCCATAGAAAGATGGGTGACCGCTCGACCGTTGGAGGCTAACCGTGGTTCCGATTCCACGTTAAACTGTAGGTCCCTTCCCATCTTACCTTACTAGGTGGTAGGGTTTATCCCGGCCGGGTTCGTACCACCGCACTAAGCGAAACCTCGTAAATAGTGTACTTAATATGTAAATAGTTCGTGTTTTCCGTCCAGTTAAGTGTAGCCGACATGAAATGAAGGGAAGCACTGACATGGCACCTAGTTCACCCGGTGTTATGCGCTGTCATCACGGATGTTGTAGGTGGTGTAGCCAACCGTGTCAGTTTCCATAAAAAAGAAACATATGTACCTATGCAAAATTTCAGCTCAAACGAACACTGGATTTATTACCCAGAGACATACCGGGACAGGTGAAACTAAAGAAAAGCTTGTAATTAGCACGAAACGACACCTGAAAGACATTCCGGCTCCTTTCGTGAACACTCGGCTCGAAACGAAACGTAACAAAAACGACACGCGCCGCCTCAACATTAGGTTAGGGTTAATAATATAATATAGACTAGCTGTGCCCGCGGCTCCGCCCGCTCTCATATTTCACTTCACTGCTAACCTCATAAGCCATTTAGCGTGATAGTAAGTAGCCTATAGTTAATGGGAAGAATCAAGCTATCCGTAGAATTTTGTTTTATTAAAATCGGTTCAGTGGTTCTCGAGTTATAAGCGGACAGACAGACATACACTCAGACACTCAGACAGAAAGCAGACGTTGGATTTTATTATAGGTAAGGAAGACGCATCTTCTTTATATTAACCTTGTTTTTGACGTGATGACGTCACGTCTTATAAATTGATGAGCACCGGCTGCACGTACGAAAGCGTGTCACGTTGATATTCAAAGTTACCATGGAAACGTCTTAAGAAGTAAAACTGTCAAGATCAGACAACAGAAGTTTTGATGGCCAGTCACAAGATGATTAATCTTTCTACTGGAAATAGAAATTACTGATCTTTGATCTATGTACTACGATTATTCCACGTCATCACGTAAAACTATCGTCTGTAAACCGACTTTACAGACAACCAATTTTTTTTAACCACCAAAACATCACTCTTATTATCATATACGGCTTTCCTTCGAGCCGAAGTCTGCCGAAGTGTGCACGAAAGGAGCCGGGAATGTCTTTCAGGTGGCGCACCGGTAATTAGCAGCATAAAATAAATACTTATCGTCTGTCGTCCGAATGTTTAATTTTACACTACGACCGTACTTATAGACAGACAATTTCTTGCCCGCGAACATACTGAGAACTCCTAAAGTCAGCGGCCCGGACTTCGGGCGCCAATATTTCATCAGTCGCTGAAACTTCTCACCCTACCTCCCTCCAACCCCTATCCGGAACTACCCTCAAGCAACCTTCGTGTCAACTAAGCATTCAATAGTGTAGAACACTCATAGACTGTAACGCAGAAAATTAAAAACCGGTCAAGTGTGACCCTCACCCCTGCATTGCTCTCGTGTAATTATATTTTCTGCGAGGGCGCGGTCAGACCATGAATAGATGGCCGTCCGTCCGTTGAAGTTGGGAGTGGTACAGATTTCATTTAAAACTGTATGCCCCTGTACAAACTGTAGACTTCTTGGAACATACATTTTATGTAGGTTAGGTTAGGTTGGGTTAGGTTAGGTTAGGTTAGGTTAGGTTAGGTTAGGTTAGGTTAGGTTAGGTTAGGTTAGGTTAGGTTAGGTTAGGTTAGGTTAGGTTAGGTTAGGTTAGGTTAGGTTAGGTTAGGTTAGGTTAGGTTAGGTTAGGTTAGGTTAGGTTAGGTTAGGTTAGGTTAGGTTAGGTTAGGTTAGGTTAGGTTAGGCTAGATCTTCACCCATCCAGATTGGTATAACTGCACTGAACTAAGGTCGGTCGAAAAAAAAGGCTATAAAAATAGTTCGTGTTTCCCGTCCATTCCAATGTAGCCGGCAAAACCAAAGGGAAGCACTGACATGGCACCTCGCTGACACTGACTAACTGACTAACAATGACTCTGGCACACACATACATGATAAATAGCATCAATTCGAAGTCAGTTTGTATGTTTGTTTGTGCATCATATCATATCACACACGCTGAATCCCGACAATCGGGGTAAGCAGAGTAATCGCTGTTGTGCTGCAAGAACTCTGGTAAATTACAGCACAACACCGACCACCACGTTTCGCAAATTATTCGAACAAGATTCAATCGATCAAGCAGCAAGTAAGGCACGAAGACCCATCTGCTGCATGACTCGGTGGAAGTACCATGCCAAGGTGAGAGGTGGCGACCCTGTCGCCCTTTAGCACGGCATCTTGTCCTTATCCCTTAGTCGCCTTTTACGACATGCACGGGGAGAGATGCACTGTGCACTGTTCGCGTAAACAATTTTTTATAATATTAGTGTATATCAGGGGGTTTTAACCTTTTTTATTAACTGGCGCACTTTTTCATCTACGAAAATTTCACGGCACACCACACATTTTATGTTCATACAGAAAGCATATTAAAATTAGAAAACTAAAAACTATTGGCGAATTCTTACCTACGCAATGTACGCTGTATATGTAATTTATCAGTGAAAACTCTCATTTATCCGAGGATGTCAAAATGTTTTAAATTAAATTACTTCCCTTCGAACTCGCATTTCATTTGTTGAGGTATCATAAACTATGCATATACTATCTAGGTATATAGCTAGACGAAAAATTATGCCAGCTCTTTTCCTTCGCTGTTTTCGTGCAAATTTTTAATGAGTCATTTGGAATTCGCGGCAAACCTGGATGTCACTCGCGGCTCACCGGTTGAAAACCCCTGGTGTAGATATATAATAATTTTCCGATGGTAAACCTTTTACGTGTGGCCCACAAATGGGCATATTAGTAATTTCGCCTTTCTGCACACCATTTGAGGCAATGGTGTGCTCGAAGAGTTAATATCGCTTCTACGTTTAGAGTAATTTGCCTGTAAACTTGTAAATCACGCAAAGACTCGACGAGCTCACACATACATACCCCGAGGCTAGCTTGGTCGACCAACATACCAGTAACACTTACAATCGTCTTCGGAGAAAAAATAACTTTGCAGACTCTTCGGGTCTACTATTTTCAGGTGTAGGTACGCGTTGAGAGAGTGCCGTGGGTGTTTCAGGTGGTCAAAAAATTTTATTTTCTACGTCAAAATTAAATGCACTACCGAGAGTTAGGGTGTATTGTCATTAACACTGTAGTAAACAGTAGTAGACAAAGTATAAATTACCAATTTAAAAAACCCCCCATCAATAATAAAAAGTCAAAAATAATTTCTGTTTACTTATGTAATTAAAGGAGGCGGGGACCGCTAAGTAATTTACCACGCAGCTCTGAGTTTTTATATTTTATTTACTTAGCGGTCATACTTTTGAACGGTTGGGCGTTTTTTTTTTAAATTTTTAATTGAACTTTTATTTCAAGCTGTTTTTAAAAAAACCCCATGCATATCCGTCCACTTTTTAAGACAATTAATCTTTTTTAAACGGTTTTATTTAGCTTGACTCCGTATATTTGTGGCTTTGTTTGTATCTTTGTTTCAAATCTTGCGACAACTTTTTTATTACTTAATTCCTTGATTATCGACATAGCTAAGAACCATCCCGATTAAACCAGCTCATTAAAAAAACGCATCCAAATCTGTCCATCCGTTTGGGAGCTACGATGCCACAGACAGACACACCCATAAACACACACACGTTAAACTTATTGTTGTAAGTTTTGCGTCAGGGGTTAAAAATTGAAAAAAAAAATCATTCTTCACATTAAATACGTGCAGAAAAAAAAATTTGTGATTCCGACTTCCTCTCCAGTCCGGACCGATCTCTTACAACTTGGGGACACAGAAAACATCGCACTCTGATATATGGCGGCGGCTGCCTTCTGCTAGCCGCATGTAAACGACCTCAACTTCCCAATGCTCGCGTATCTTTCGCGACATGATTTATTTTTGTTATCCACTGGGCGTGCATTAAACGTACGTTCCTGAATGATCTTCGAAAACAATGTGTGAAAGAGAGGTTTTCGCAGTGCTTCTCAAAGTTTTGCCGTATGTGGAATGAGGATCAGTAAAGTAACAGCAAATTCAATATAAGTTATATCCACTTTGTTCCTTATGGCATAAGAATGTCATATCTTTTTGAATTATCCAAATCGGACCATTAGTTACGGAGATATTATCAATAAACATAAGCCGTTTCTGCCGCTAAAACTCAGTGCGCCGCGGCTACGCGTGACGTCACTGTAATCAAGACCCGCGCGCTCGCGCTAGCCAGCCAACGCACACTCATTCGTCGAGGGCTATATCTCTTGAACCATAGTAGGTAGCCCGTTGAAATTTTCACAGAATATGTGTTATTATGGCCGATATAACAATAAATAATAAAAATAAGAAAAAGTAAAATATTCACGGGGTTTCCCATAGAAGAAACCAAGCGAGTTCGACTCGCACTTGGCCGGTTTAAATAGTATAAATATTGCATTGTGCCGAAATGTACAAATACGTCTATCAAAACGCCAGAGAAACTGATGTACCGTGTGGGGCCGGTACTTTAAAAGAATAGCCCCACTGCATCTCTCCCCGTGTATGTCGTAAAAGGCGACTAAGGGATATGACTCCCTTCTTATATTACTATGTCAAGGTGGTAGGGTTAACCCGCCCGGGTTGGTACTCATTTGGTGGGTTTGGACAAGTGTCCCATACTTCCACCAATACACTTGGTGACGAGGGTCTGATGATGGAGACAGGAGGTGGACGGTGGAACTCTTCAACCGTTACTAGTAACCCTCTCGAGTTTAATCATATAATTTTTCATTCGCATTGTTCTCCCTGACTTCTCACAAGCAACCGGTGACAAAAAGAAAGCATCATCTTTATCGGAGCAAGAACATTAAAAGGACATTCCTTTCAAGAAAGGGTCGACCCTGGATACCACCGAAAACCGTAAGCAGGAAATACTGACGGGATCACGCCCATGGAACTTAGGTCAGAAATCCACACATACATACAACAGTCCACTTCAGCTTTTCAAATCACCAATATATATATTACATATTATGTACATTGTAACATGTACAAATCTTATTTTTTATATTTCAGTGTCTGCGGACCCCTGGGAATGGTCCGTCCGAATGGTGGGGTCTCGGGACCCCCAGAGGATCCCCGGACCCCACTTTGAGTGACACTGGTTTAGAGCATTTGAGTGGAGAAGTCATAAAATATTGGCTGCGCAGGTGAATTTTCTTGCTGGATAAGTCGGCATCATTTTTAAAATCTGATTACCTAAGTATGTCAGTTTGTAGAGCGCTAAACATTACATACTTAGCTTCCATAAGTCATTTGCGTGATTGTGACCATATATTATTCATCACCCGCATTCGATCTATGTCAATGAGCGTCGTTAGACAACTTATATGGGTGTCTAAACGTCAAATGTAGCGCTGTCTATAAAAAAAATTGGTTGTCTGTAAAGTCGGTTTACGGACGATAGTTATACGTGATAACGTCATAAAGAAACACAGCTATAAGAATTACGGTATTTCTTCGTACGGCACCCCTATCACTGATTACCGTACGATACGGCAATTACCGTACGTTTAGCAACACTGCCGCTTGGGCCGAGGACGTTTCCATGGTAACTTTGAATATCAACGTGAATATCAACGTATTGGTAATCTGTGATCAACGTGACGCAACGTGACCTGTGATCAACGTGACGCAACGTGAGGTGATATTCGTGCGTGCAGCCCGTGTTTCATCAATTTATAAGACGTTATCACGTCAAAAAAATTGGTTGTCTGTAAAGTCCGGTTTACGGGCGATAGTTTTACGTGATAACGTCATAAAGAAACACAGCTATAAGAATTACCGTATTTTTTCGTACGGCACCCCTATCGCTGCCGTACGCCGTACATTTGTCGATTTCTAGCCTCGATTACCGTACGATACGGCAATTACCGTACGTTTGCCAACACTGCCGCTTGGGCCGATTGTGCCTCTCTATCGCTTGTTACGCGCTCTCGCTTGCACGCACAGGCTCAGATGGAACGTGACACGGCTCAGATGGAACGTGACACAACGTGACACTTTTTCGTGTGTGCAGCCGGTGTTTATCAATTTATTAGACGTTATCACGTCAAAAAAATGTCTCAAATATTTACATAGCCGCTTCAACCGACCTTTCAGTGCGGTGGTACTAACACGGGCGGGTTAAACCCTACCACCTAGTAAGGTAAGAAGCGAGGGGAACTACCTCGATTGTCAGCCTCCAACGATCGAGCGGTCACCCATCTAAGTACTGACCGCGCCCAGGTGTGCTTATGATCATGACCAATAGTCGACCGACCGTACCACTCACTGAGCTACCGAGACAATCTTATCATTCCAAATTCTCGTATTCCCTAGAATAATAATAAAACACGAATTGTATACAGATACCTCAGAGGTTTGCCAGACGCTCAATTACTGTAAGAGCATAAGTTCTGCGGACTGGAGAAAATTGACATCACTTCGTTATTCTACACTTGGAGGGACGGGGCAACCCCTAGGCCAGGGGTCAGCAAACCGCGGATCGCGAGTCGCATGCGGCTCCCTGAGTACACGAGTGCGACGACGCAGCGGCGGCTCTTTGTGTACATCATTGCGGCTCTTCCTTATCCTTCCTCCCTATCCTTTCCTTACCTATAATAAATCCAACGTCTGCTTTCTGTCTGAGTGTCTGAGTGTATGTCTGTCTGTCCGCTTATAACTCGAGAACCACTGATCCGATTTTAATAAAAAAAAATCTACGGATAGCTCGATTCTTCCCATCAACTATAGGCTACTTACTATCACGCTAAATGGCTTATGAGGTTAGCAGAGAAGTCAAATATGAAAGCGGGCGGAGCCGCGGGCACAGCTAGTTAAGTATACGACTGAGGATCTTTGCGTACACGAATGAGGCTCCTTGCGTACACGACTGAGGCTCTTTTTTTCAAGATCCTTACCTATAATAAAATCCAACGACTGCTTTCTGTCTGAGTGTCTGAGTGTATGTCTGTCTGTCCGCTTATAACTCGAGAACCACTGAAAAGATTTTAATAAAAAAAATCTACGGATAGCTTGATTCTTCCCATCAACTATAGGCTACTTACTATCACGCTAAATGGCTTATGAGGTTAGCAGAGAAGTCAAATATGAGAGCGGGCGGAGCCGCGGGCACAGCTAGTTAAGTATACGACTGAGGATCTTTGCGTACACGAATGAGGCTCCTTGCGTACACGACTGAGGCTCTTTTTTTCAAGACTGAGGATTTTTGCGTACGGCTCTTTGCCTACATGACTGAGGATCTTTGCAAAAAACGACTGAGAAACTTTGCAAAAAACGACTGAGGAATTTTGCGTTCAAGACTGAGGATTTTTGCGTATACAACTAAGGCTCTTTGCGAACACGACTGAGAATCTTTGCGTACACGACTGAGGCTATTTGCGTACACGACTGAGGCTCTTTGCGTACACGACTGAGAATCTTTGCGTACACGACTGAGGCTCTTTGCGTACACGACTGAGACTATTTGCGTACACGACTGAGGCTCTTTGCGTACACGACTGAGGCTCTTTGCGTACACGACTGAGGCTATTTGCGTACACGACTGAGAATCTTTGCGTACACAACTGAGGCTCTTTGCGTACACAAATGAGGCTATTTGCGTACGCGACTGAAGCTCTTTGCGTACACGACTGAGAATCTTTGCGTACACGACTGAAGCTCTTTGCGTACACGACTAAGGCTATTTGCGTACACGACTGAGGCTCTTTGCGTACACGACTGAGAATCTTTGCGTACACGACTGAGGATATTTGCGTACACGACTGAGAATCTTTGCGTACACGACTGAGAATCTTTCCGTGCACGACTGAGGCTCTTTGCGTACACGACTGAGGCTATTTGCGTACACGACGGAGAATCTTTGCGTACACGAATGAGGCTCTTTGCGAGGCTCTTTGCGAGGCTCTTTGCCTACATGACTGAAGATCTTTACAAAACACGACTGAGGAACTTTGTGTAAACACGATTGAGGCTATTTTTGTTCAAGACTAAGGATCTTTGCGTACACAACTGAGGATCTTTGTGTACACGACTGAGTATCTTTGCCTACATGACTGAGGATCTTTGAAAAACACGACTGAGAAACTTTGAGTACACGATTGAGGCTCTTTTCGTTCAAGACTAAGGATCTTTGCATACACAACTGAGGATCTGTGTGTACACGACTGAGGCTTTTTTCAAGACCGAGGATCTTGCGAGGAACTTGCAAAAACAATTTGGCTCAAACATCAGGGCATTCATCTAACACGCAGCAAGTCGCCGCTGCGCACACATAGCAACAGCAAGAATGTTTATTAATTTATTAGAATAATAAATACCCCTTTTTCTTTCTCTTTAATACACGTATTAACGGGCTAGACAGCATAGCGACAGTCCGCTGATCTCATAAGTCTCACTGAGTATGTTTTCGTGAGGAAAGTTATAATTTGGTGTGTCAACTGCACCATTATTGGTCCCTCGGCAGATCGAGCCATGCTGGTTTCCATAAAAATAAATACTAAACAATGAAGAAAATTATTTGCGTCTCTTTGTATTTTTTTATGTAATCCGGTATGGACGGCTGAATCTGAGCGGCCAAAGCACATTTCACCGGGTGAACTAGGTGCCATGTCAGTGCTTCCCTTCATTTCGCGCCGGCTACACTGAACTGGACGGAAAACACGAACTATTTACATAGCCGTTTCGACCGACGTTTCGCTCAGTGCGGTGGTACCAACCCGGCCGGGATAAACCCTACCACCTAGTAAGGTAAGAAGGGAAGGGAGCTACAGTTTAACGTGGTATCCGAAACACGGTCAGCCTCCAACAGTCGGGCGGTCATCCATCCAATAACTGACCGCACCATTAAGCTGCCGAGGCTGACGATCCCTTAGTCGACTTTTACGACATGCGACGGGGAGAGATGCAGTGGGACTATTATTTTTAAGTACCGACCCCACACGGTACAAAACATGCACATGTTCCGACCAGCCAATATCACCTCCGAGAAGGTAGGTGCCATACCGGAGACTTCCCTGGATTGCTGGCTATACTGGACTAGAGGAGAACACAACCGAGGATGCGGCCCTCTTACATCCAGTACGGTGGTAACAACCCAGTCGGCTTCAATTTCAAAGCCTACCACCTAGTAAGGGGCAAGAGAAGGGACCTACAGTTTTACACCGGTTTCGAACGGTGAAGGAGCAGGTAGGTATAGGTATGCACATAAATTTGAGATGAGATGGATGAGAAGAGGCGAAGACTTGTGTCTGAGCTCGAACACACTCGGCTCTATTTCCGAATGGGGCCGTAGTAATTTGGTCGAGTTCAACGCTTCCAAGACACAAGTTTGCGCGTTCAGTGCGAAGAAAGCGGCGTTCACACCGGCTCCTTCATTCCAAGGCACGTCGCTTAAATTAAGCGAACACCTCGGGGTCCTCGGAGTCGAACTGTCGCACGACCTGAACTTTCTTCGCCATGTCGAGGGGAAGGCCAAGCTGGCTTCTAAAAAGCTGGGCGTACTCAATAAGGTGCGACGGTACTTCACGCCGGACCAAAAGCTGCTTGTGTATAAATCGCAGATCAGGTCCTGCTTGGAGTACTGCTCGCACCTGTGGGATGGCTCTGCCAAATACCAGCTTGCGCCTCTGGACTCAATCCAGCGTCGAGCCGTGCGACTAGTGGGTGACCCCGAAGTGTCCTGCGATCTAGAACCACTGCAACACCGTAGGGATGTCGGCTCCCTAAGTGTGTTCTATCGCTTATTCCATGGGGAGTGCTCGGAGGAGCTCTTTAATGCGATCCCGCCGTCGCCTTTCCACCTTCGCACCACGCGCACTGGACAGGGATTGCATCCCTACACGCTGTAATTACCGCGGATGCGTAACAATCGATTCTGCAGATCTTTCCTCTACAGAACCGGTAAACTCTGGAACGCTCTCCCTGTCCATATATTTCCCCCCAAGTACAGGCTCGGGTCCTTCAAGAGGGGCGTGAATGGGCACCTGACAGGCCGGCATGGCATTCGCAACCCCCGCATAAGGCCGAATGTCCATGGGCGTCGTTAGACACCTTATGGGTGGCTCGGCGCCATATGTCGCGCTGTCAATAAAAAAAAAAACCACAGTTGCACTCCGGGAGTGCCGGCAGAAGTGAAAACAACACCATAACATTGCTTAAAAAAAACAATTTATGGAAAAAAAAAAATTAAAAAAAATTATGGAAAAAAAATTTTAAAAAAAAGTTGAATTTAGTAGGACGGACAGACATGCATTTGTTACGGAAACCTACATTCATTTTGCAGAACTTAGTGGAATGGACAGACATAAACGTGTTACGGAACCCTACTTTTATTATAAAATAACCGTCGGAGGACCTTGGTTGAAAATTGTAAAATTTAGTAGAACGGACAGACATGCATTTGTTACGGAACCCTACATTCATTTTGAAATAAATGTTAAATTTAGTAGAACGGACAGACATGCATTTGTTACGGAACCCTACATTCATTTTGCAGAACTTTGAGATGTCATGTATTGAGCGTTGTCATAGCAACGATATATTGTTATCTGACGCGGTTGTCATAGCAACTATAGATTGTTGTCTGACGCGGTTGTCATAGCAACTATTAGATTGTTATCTGACGCGCTGAAGCGAACATAGATTTTTTTCCCCATATAAAAAGTGCCAAGCGCCGCTAAAGAAGTTTTCACTTCAAAAAAAAAATTTCGTCAGAAAAAACTCATTGGTACACGCCGACCACATTCGAACCCCGAACCTCTCGCATGAGAAGCCGATGCCCAAACCACTCGGCCACTCGCCGCTTGAGATAACATAGAATTTGACCCTTCTGGCGAAAAGGTTTGTGATCCCTGGCCTAGGCGAAAATACGCAAGTACCGACGTGGGCCTTGCCTGGAAATGTGTCCCGCCTACACACTACACTTCACCTTAATAAATATTTATGTATATAGCGAGTATCTTGTTAGGATAACGAGGATATCCCTGACATTCTATTTACTCAACCCCTCCGCGCCGTCAACCTTCAATATAAATCTCTTCTCTACTATTATTATACACGGTGTTGCAGTTGCCCCCGTAATATTTTTAACTGACATAAGGGGGTTATTCTATATGTGAAACTAAACAACTTCTGTGGCGAAAAAAAAATTTTTGAAACAAAAGAAATATTATTTTTTCCATACAACTTTTCGCTGCTTCGGTTCTATGGACCACGTTAACCTTCCCAATGGAGGAGTTGTTTATTTTAATTTAGTTTTACTTTGATTTTAATCTGTTGTTTTTTCCATTTTTAATTCATGTTTTTAATAAATAAATTACTTTTAAATACCTACCTATTCTCAAAATTTATGGAGAAAAAAATTTTTTTTTCTTCAAATTAAAAAGTCGTAGAACAAAAGTTGTTCTATTTCACGTACAGAATCACCCCCTTTCGGGTTTTACGGTTGGGGTTGCAACACCGTGTATAACGTAATTAAATTATGTCTATCTGTCTGTGACGGGTAAACTCGAAATCTGTTAAACTCATTCACATGCAGTTTTCAGGATGGTCACAGGTCATGTATAATCACGATATTTATCCAAGGGGCTAAAGATTTTTTTACAATTATGACCTTATTTGAATGAATTTTTATTAATTAAATGTTAATGAATTTTTATTCTGGCAATTAATTTAATGCGTTTTTTATTAATGTTATTTAATTGTGTCATCATAGTTGTGTTATCTACTGAATGTGTACCTGGTTTAGTTGATTGACGATGGCCTATCTCTTGCTTGGACCACAACATAGAACCACAGAACTATCAACATTTAAGTAGGTACCTTATTGTATTGTATGTTGACGAACCTAAGTGTAACTTGTTTGCTAAAGAGAATAAATTAATTGAATTGAAGCAAGCTATAGCAATCTATTATGATTTTCTATTCATATTTTTTTATTCAGGTACCTATATTTTGACTACATAACTTTATTTAGGAGAAATTAGATGAACACCCGTTTGTAGTCGACAGAAGAGTTCTTCGAACTGCACGATTCTCTAAATCTTTCTTGTGCCGCACTGCAAAGGTGTGGAACGGGATCCCTGGAAATATCTTCCCCCACTCCTACAATCCACAGATCTTCAAATCGCGGGTTAATAGCCTTTCCCCAGCAACATTAGTCCACCTCCAAGCCGGACTGGCACCTCCTCGGGGGTGAAATTGGCTGCGCCTGAGGTTGCGACCTCGGACAGAGCCACCCAGTTCGGTAGCAATAAAAAAAAATTTAAAAAAAGATACAAAACAAACAACAATATATTTTCCAAGGTAATACTTTAAAGGTACAAATAAACTTATTATATGAATGACGAAGAATAACGCCGGTTGAGCGTCGGGGGTGCGGTAGGGGCGCTAGGAAAGAACGTGAATCTCCTCCAGTTCTGTCAACTCCCCCGCGGTACCTAGGACACTTGCACAATTATGTATGCCTCTCTGAATCTCCAGCGCTACACATTGTGTGGAGAGAGCACCGGCGCGCGGCGGCGGCGGGGCGGCGCGACGGTCACCCGACTTATCGACAACGAGTTTAACCAAATCATTTCCAAATAGTTTGAATAATTTGTCAGCTTATTATATCGCGAGAGGTCGATAACATTTATCATATTCAACAAAACTGCAAAATGAATATTGTAAGTCGTTGTTAGTACCTAAAGATAATAAACATTCCTCCTGCAACGTTGGTGAAAACTTTCAACCACAAATTCTACGTTACAAAAACCAATTTAAGTTAACGCTTTGCTGGGAAAAGTAGAGTAGAATCGGGTTCACACTTTAATTTGTTAGCACTTTATTAAGTAATCCGGTATGATTGGTAGAGTCAGAGAGACCAGGCCACATGCTCCGACCAGCCCAGCCAATATCACCTCTGAGAAGGTAGGTGCCCTCGGCCCCCGCGCGCCCCCCTCAAAGGCAGCACCGCAAAATACCTACATACATATAATTATGCGGTGACGATGAACGTGACGATGACGGTGACGTGACGTTTTCTTTCTGAGTTTACTCCTCATTTACATCAATTTCATTTTATTTCACAAAATGAGTCCATTTCACCCTGCGAAGTTTCTTACCGGTTCTTCTTCGTGAGTTTAATCGAATCGGATAGAACAAAAACTCCCGACCCTTAAAAAGTCAAAAATAATTTCCGTTTACTTAATTAAAGGAGTCGGGAGACCGCTAAGTAAATTCCTGCGCAGCTCGGAGTTTTTATATTTTATTTACTTAGCGGTCCCCCGACTCCTTTAATTAAGTAAACGGAAATTATTTTAGACTTTTTAAGGGTCGGGGTTTTTTAAATTTGTAATTTAACTATTATTTCAAGCTTTTTTTAAAAACCGCATGAAAATCTGTCCACTTTTTGAGATAACAATTTTTTTTATTACTTAATTACTTGATTACTTGATTACAAACATAGCTAAGAACCATCCCGATTAAACAACCTTCCTAATAAAGAAAACCGCATCCAAATCGGTCCATCCGTTTGGGAGCTACGATGCCACAGACAGACACACTCACACACTCACACACACACACACACACACACACCCTCCCACGTCAAACTTATAACACCCCTCCTTTTTTTTCGTCGGGGGTTAAAAATAAACAATAAACAGTTAAGAAGTACATACGTACATACACACCACACGCCGTATCCCGACAATCGGGGTAAACATAGTAATCGGTGTTGTGCTACAAGTATTCTGGTAAATTACAGCACAACACCGACCACCACGTTTAGCAAAGTATTCGGACAAGATAACTCAGATCAGGCAGCAAGTAAGGCAGGAAGGCCCGCCTGCTGCATGACTCGGTGGAAACACCGTGCCAAGGTGAGAGGTGGCTAGGCTATCGCCCTTATGCACGGCATCTTGTCCTTATCCCTTAGTTTCCTTTTACGACATGCACGGGGAGATATGCAGTGGGGCTATTCTTATTCAGTACCGGCCCCCACACAGTACAGTGCCAGTTAAGAAGTAAGTATAACTTCAAAATTCATCGGTTCACGTCTCGACGGGATTCGAACCTCGGACCAAGGTCCGTGCATGACCACGGTCCAAGGAGTGCTTGACTTCAGACTCGTGATCTCAAAAGACCAAGAGTCCAACGTCAAGAACGCGCTCACCACCGGCTACAAATTGCATATATCCAAATAAATATACCGAGAAAGTGCAGTCAGAAACTTTACTGCATAAAATAACTTAAACCAAATCGTGGAAACTTCCTCGTGCGCTGGCATCAAAGCGAGTTCATACGAAAGAAATAGGACGTAAAGCTTGAAGAGAAACCTCCACAGAAAGCAAACAGTCTAGCTAGGAGGCCACTTGCGAGTTCGCGGATGTCTCAAATAGTTGCGAGTCTTCAAATATTTGCTTTCGAAATGTCGGCGGGATAGCTTTCGTCAGTAGGGAGTCAGCCACGAAGTCACGACGGACAACCGATCAGGTGATTGTTGTTTTTTGACGTGAATTTGATGAAACGTCTTTGGGCTCGAGTAAGGGGGTGCGACTAAAAAAAATTAAGACTTTTTTTGTACTTTGCGACGCTTAGTACTCAGCAACCAGACTACGGGGCTGACATCACGGACATGACATCATGATGTTGTAGGTGATGTAGCCAACCACAGAGCATCAAATACCTACCGCGCGCGCCCCCTACTAGAGACGCCCTAAGCGATAATATTTGAAACCCAAAAACTACACGCAGTGCTGCTAGCGCTTCGTATTTGTGTGTGTGTGTGCTAGTATCGACACTACACACAAAGAGGAGCAAGTTAGGCACACGCACAAAACAAATGCACACGCACAACACATATTATGTAAGTCATAGGCCACGCCCACAGGCTTCAACGGCGTTGTAGAGAAATCGCGCTCAGGGCGCCTCTAGGAGGGGCGCGCGCATTTGATGCTTTGTGTAGCCAAACGTGTCAATTTCCATAAAAAAAATCAATTATTTTGTGTCCAGTAAAATTTCATATTACATATTACCAAGAGTACAACGATTCTAAATATGTCGCATGAAAGATCCATCTGACGACTTTTATATGCCTGTTATTTGCCTGCCTGTTATTTCGCATCAACAAAAAGACCATGTCAAACAAAATTGCTACATTATTCTGTTCTCCGAGTGAAGGGTAAATCCAAAGTTTTCAATTACGTTTTTGGCAATCTAAGAATGGTGAATATTTAAAATATTAAATTATATAAAATATTGTTTTATTTTTAATACCAAATTGTGAGCTCCTGGTCGCTTCTGCAGAGAAATGTCTCAACAAGGAGACAGTCCTCCACCGTACCGGCTGACTGAATATTAAAAAACTTCAGACCCGATGCTACCGCCCTGAGGGTGGAGCATTGGCGGCGGCGGGGGTGGTTCTGCATTGTGTCTTCCTTTAGCTAGACAGAACAGCAACAGGAATAAATCGAACGATTGTATGCGGTGTGGTATTGAATAAAGTGACGGTTACAGTTACAGGTGGTATATATAGCGGATAAATTGACTGTTAGAGTTACAGGTAGTAAAGATTTACACGTGGTACCTGGTATATAGAGGCTAAATTGACTGTTAGAATTATACGTGGTACCTATATATATGGTAAAATGACTGTTAAGAGTTGTAGCGGCTAAATTGACTGTTAAAGTTCCACGTGGTACCTATATAGCGGCTAAAACGACTGTTAGAGTTACAGGCGGGAAACAGCAGCTAAATTGACTGTTAGAGTTACAGGTAGTAAAGATTTACACGTGGTACCTGGTATATAGAGGCTAAATTGACTGTTAGAATTATACGTGGTACCTATATATCTGGTAAAATGACTGTTAAGAGTTGTAGCGGCTAAATTGACTGTTAGAGTTCCACGTGGTACCTATATAGCGGCTAAAACGACTGTTAGAGTTACAGGCGGGAAACAGCAGCTAAATTGACTGTTAGAGTTACGCGTGGTACCTATATAGCGGCTAAAATGACTGTTAGAGTTACAGGCCGGAAATAGCGGCTAAATTGACTATTAGAATTACACGTGGTGCCTATATAGCGGCTAAAAGACTTATAGAGTTACAGGCGGTATATTGCGGCTAAAGTGACTTGTAGAGTTACAGTTGAATCATCGATAATCGGAATTTTCGACATATCCAAGGATAGTAGTTACCTATGGATGAAATTTTATTATAAACAAATGGTTGCATACATCGCCTGCAATACACGTGGCGTGAGCCCATTACACCTTTCCCGGCTTAACTAGGTGCCATGTCAATGATTGCTTTTGATTGTAGATTTTTATCTCTCCAAAATATCTCTACTCTTGCTAAAGAAAGGACGTAGATTGTGAATTGATGGTGGCCAGGCCCACGAAATAAATGGTCTCGCGTGGGCGGCGGGCCTGTGTCACTTCTCGTCTTATTTATGGGTGGTATAACGTGAAAACGGTCGCCCCACATGGCAGTCCTGGATTTCCCATTAGGCCGTATAGGCCGCGGCCTAGGGGCGGCAAACTGCAGGGGGTGGCAGATTTCCTAAGGCACTAAATAATATTACAAGTAACACTTGCGTTTTGGTATGTGTGTGTAAGCCGTCAAGTTCGTGCGCGATTATGGACACAATACTCAAGAATGACACTTGTGGATAGAGTTTTCGATCTATGAAATGCTAAATATCATTTGGTTAAAGGTATTAACTAAGTCCCCATTGTGACTTAGTAATACTCGTATCCTATGTTATTTGTGTTTTGCACGGGCGGCGAAAGTCAAGTGGCCTATACTTGAGAACAGTGCAAATCCGGCACTGCCACATGGGCCCCCGCCTCTTATTGCTACTTCGCTCGTGGGCTCGCGTTCGATAGGATATTTTCCAATTCCGCTTCACTGGAAGGCGCGGATCTAGACTTACCTACGCGTTGAATTGCTGAGAAAACTACAAAACACGTGTTATGCTCTTTTTTGTGGTCGACGTTTAATTCCAAAAGTAACCGGGTGACCGAGCTTCGCTCGGCGTCTTTCGAGTTTGCCTTGGGTTGATGTTGACAATGTTATGTAGCGCCATTTCTGTTGTGGAGTACCTAGCTAATTTATCGCTCATGGCAAAGCTGCTTAATAGTTTTTTTCTTTTTTTTCTTTTTAGCTATAATTTCTCAGACTACTCTGAGTATCAGTCAGTCAGTCAGTCAGCGTGTAAGCGTCCACTGCTGGACATACGCCTCTCCAATTTTCCTCCAGTCCTCCCGGCCTTCCGCGGTATGGGTCATATAAAATGGGACATCCTGAGTCTTTGTGAGGTCAGAAGAAAGAGCGAAGAGACTGAAGTGCTACGTTCCGGCAATCTGTTTTACTTCAGAGGAAATCCCCAAAAATCGGAAGGTGGAGTGGGATTTATGGTGAGGCGCAGCCTCGTGAACAGCATCATCGAAATCGACAGCGTGTCGGACAGAGTGGCCTACATCATCATCAAGCTGAACAAGCGGTATCAGCTGAGGGTGGTGCAGGTATACGCTCTCACGAGTTCGCACGCTGACGACGAGGTGGAGCAGTTCTACGAGGATGTATCGAAAGCCTTGGAAACCAACAAATCTCACTTCCAGTACGTGATGGGAGATTTTAATGCCAAACTGGGCAAGACTCTGAAGGGAGATAGAGCAGTAGGTCCGTACGGTATCGGTGCCAGAAATCGACGCGGCCAGATATTGGTCAACTATCTCGAAGCCAACCAGCTCCACGCCATAAATACATTTTTCCTAAAAATGGTCAAAAGGAAATGGACGGGGGCCAGCCCTGACGGTTGTCCGAGAAACGAGATCGACTACATACTAGCGGACAGTAAATCGTCATGTTACCGTCCTTAACCGCTTCGATACTGGCAGCGATCACCCATAGTGCGAGGTACGGTGAAGTTAAACCTCAAGATGGAACGGCGCAAACTCATCCACAAACCGCTGGCCAAGCTGAACATACCGGACGAGACGCTCGAAAATTTCGAAGCGAAACTCGAGAATGCTTTTAGCTTGGTGCCACGAGATGAGGATGCCGACATCGACAAGGTGTATACCGACTTCGTATCCGCACTAACGGACACTGCAGAGCAGCACTTTAGCAAAAGCCGACAGGCACCCCGCAGCAAGCTATCCGCAGAGACGTTGAGGCTCCTGGAAACACGACGGAATATGAAACCGGAGACCCGGAGCAGTCTCATGCACAGGAACCTAAACAAGACCATAGGCAAGTCCATTCGCCGTGATATTCGCCGAGAGAACACGAAATTGGTTGAGCGCGCTATAGAGGAAAATCGAGGCAGCAAAGTGTTTGCCCGTGCCTTCTCTACCGGCGCTAACCAAATTTCCAAACTCGAGCGAGCAAATGGGGTTGTCACCGCAATAAAGCCGGATATACTTGATGCGGCGGAGGAATTTTATGGTGAAATTGTATTCCGCAGCAATTCCTGCCCCGAGTCCAAGCAAACCAGTCGACTCTGATAGGCGTGCGACGCTCACTAGACACTACACGGAGGATCTGCCCGAGATTAGTGTCTATGAGATAAAGGCTGCCTTGAAAGGACTCAAAAAACACAAGGCTCCAGGTGAAGACGGGATAACGACGGAGCTTCTGAATGCTGGCGGACGACCGATCTTGAAAGAACTGCAGAAACTGTTCAATGCAGTTCTTGAAAGTGGTGTAGTTCCGGCCGCATGGCGAAATAGTGTCGTTGTCTTGTTTCACAAGAAGGGAGATAGGGCAAAGTTGAAAAACTATCGACCTATCTCACTTCTTAGCCACATGTACAAGGTCTTTTCATGAGTCATCACGAGTCGGCTGACACAGAGGCTGGATCAGTACCAGCCTCGAAAGCAAGCTGGATTTAGGAAAGGTTACGGCACCATGGACCACATATTTACTGTGCGACAAGTGGTGCAAAAGTGCGAGGAATACAACAAGCCGCTCTTCCTAGCCTTCGTCGACTATGAGAAGGCGTTCGACTCAGTTGAAAAATGGGCTGTCAAAAACTCCCTGAGGTGCCGAATCGACCACCGCTACATCGAGGTACTCCAAAATCTGTATCGGTCCGCGACGATGACTGTGAGCCTCCACGAAAATACCCAACCCCTCCCCCTTGGTAAGGGCGTAAGGAAGGGGGATGTGATCTCACCAAAGCTCTTCACGAACGCATTAGAAGATGTGTTCAAGACGCTTGAGTGCGACAACATGGGTGTCAAGGTGAATGGAGATCTTCTCAGTCATCTGCGCTTCGCTGATGACATTGTCCTTCTGCCAAATTCTCGAGATCAGCTTCAGACCATGCTGGAAGACCTCTATACAGCGTCGATGAAGGTGGGTCTGAAGATGAACCGGGACAAAACGAAGGTCATGGCGACCGAGGTTATGACGGGAGGACAAATCGTTATTGACGGAGAAGTGATCGAACAGGTTGAAGAGTACGTATATCTCGGTCAAATTCTGCGGCTTGGTAGACAAGGTCTGCTAAAGGAGGTCGAGAGACGAATTCAACTGGGTTGGGCTGCCTTCGGAAAGTTAAAATTCGCCCTGAGGTATATATGACCAGTGTGTCCTCCCGGTTATGACGTACGGGTGTGAAACGTGGACGCTGACGGTCGGTGTTGTCCAAAGGTTGAAAGTTGCCCAGCGAGCAATGGAGCGAGCCATGCTGGGAATAACGCTACGTGATATGGTGCGTAACGAGGCAATCCGCCGACCAAAGTAGTCGATATTGGATACCGGGTGGCAAAACTCAAGTGGCAATGGGCTGGGCACGTCAGCCGAAGAGACGACGACCGTTGGAGTAACCGTGTCCTACACTGGCCGCCGTGGACAGGAAAACGGAGTGTGGGAAGACCACCCGCCAGGTGGGACGACGAAATCAAGTACGTCGGCGGAAAGCAGTGGTTCCGTACCGCTGACTGAAGGCTCTGAGTATCATTTATAATTTACTCAAAATTATTTTTTTTTTTTTATGGAAACTGACACGGTTGGCTACATCACCTACAACATCCGTGATGTCAGCCCATAACACCGAGTGAACTTGGTGCCACGTCAGTGCTTACCTTCGGTCGTGCCGGCTACACTGAACTGGACGGAAAACACAAACTATTTACATAGCCGTTTCGACAGACATTTTATTCAGTGCGGTGGTACCATTCCGGGCGATTTAAACCCTACCACCTAGATAAATAAGAAGGGAGTCATATCTCTTAGTCGTCTTTTACCACATACACGGGGAGAGATGCAGTGGGGCTATTCTTTTAAAGTACCGGCCCCACACGGTACATTAGTTTTAGTATTGTATTTATACATCACACACGCTGAATCCCGACCATCTGGGTAAGCAGAATAATCGGTGTTGTGCTGCAAGAACTCTGATAAATTACAGCAAAACACTGACCACCACGTTTTGCAAAGTATTCGGACAAGATATCTATCAAGCAGTATGTAAGGCACGAAGGAAGACCCACCTGCTGCATGACCCGGTGGAAGCACCGTGCCAAGGTGAGAGGCGGCGAGCCTGTCGCCCTTTAGCACGGCATCATGCCCTTATCCCTTAGTCGCCTTTTACGACATGCAAGGGGAGAGATACATTGGGGTTATTCTTTTTACGTAGTTAGATACCTTTTATTATTTATATAGTGTGAAAATTTGATTTAATTTATTTATATATAATTTTTTTTATTTTAATTTTCTTAAATATTTCACGAATTTGTTTCTTTGTCTGCACACCAGCCACGTACTTTAGCCGATCCAAGATATTTACAATCTTCCTCTTATCCTTGGACATTTTGAAGGGTTAGTCTTCTTGAGTAGAGCGTAAAAAACAAAGATAGTAACAAACAAACAAACAAATATACGGAGTCAAGCTAAATAAAACCGTTTAAAAAACACAAATATTTCCTAATTGTGTTCTGTTCAAAACGCCGCCGCTTATGCATTATGATGGAAATAAGACTCAAACCGTGCTACCCGAGCACTGATGATTGAAATACGAACCGTACGCCGATGTAAATAGGTGCGAGATCCATTCTACTCGTGCGGTGGCTGATACATCGCGCCGACGACGATGAACGTTTGCGCGAAAATCACACTATTTATTCAATTTCACGTGTTGGAAAGTTGGAAAAAAATATTTATTTCGCTACGATTGTAGGGAAAAATACTATCTATATTTCTATGATGGTCTTGTATTGAAACAATTTATGCTTCTCAAGATAATGTATATACATGAATGTACTTGAATGTACAATTTTCGTACTTTTCGTTATTTTTTGGAGATTTATTTAACACCTTTTCAAAGTAGTAAAGTATAATTTTTTTCGCTATATTTGTTAATGAAAGATCAATACATAACATACTCGTATATTTTTTACAGATTTTTTATCTTTACCAATGGCTCAATAATTTCGTTTAAAGTTGACCTTTTGACCCTTATTCTTGCACACATTTTTGAATTGTAGATATTTTAGTGACCCCATGAACTCCGGTTTCATAGCTCCGCGCGCCCGCCGACGGCGGCGCAACCTTCGTTGTTCCATGACAGCTATCAAGAGGACAACACGAAGTAAGGAATAAAGGACGAAAAGGAACATTCCCTGCCCGCTTGTAGCTTCCGGCCGGGGCGGGCCAATTCACTGAAGCCAAAACTTACATCGCATCAATACTAGTAATAAATATGTAGGGTGATCATGTAGTAAGTTACTGCGTTTGTGGACACTATGTATGTATGATACTAAAACTAAATTGACGAGTTTTCGAAATATTTTCTGTATGTACATATGTATGTATGTTTTTTTATGGAAACTGACACGGTTGGCTACAACATCCGTGATATCAGCCCATAACACCGGGTGAACCTGGTGCCACGTCAGTGCTACGCTTCGGTCGTGCCGGCTAAACTGAACTTCGAGCTTTAAAAAAAACATGCAAATCGGTCCACTTTTTTAGATAATAAAATTTTAAATTACTTAATGATTTCATTAGATTTGATTAGAAACATAGCTAACAACCATCCCGATTAAACCCGCTTTCTAATTTAAAAACCGCATCCAAATCTGTCCATCCGTTTGGGAGCTACGATGCCACAGACAGACATACCCATACCACAGATTACTTAATAGTTACTTCGTAACAGATAAATCACTCCATAGAAAAAGTTCCATACCTTCGGCTTTAATAGCCTACTGTTTCACGTCGCCAATCGCTGCGTGCGAAAATGTACCTAAACGATCGAGTGTAAAGTGATTATTGCTTTGCAGCTGCGCGCAGCTGCGCGCAGTTGCGTGGGCGAGCGTGTAGGTATGCTTCGCGCAGCTGACGAATTTCCACTTAATTAGACCGCCGCGCCGCCGGCGGCCCGTCGGGCGGTAGGTAGTTAGCGCGCGCAAGTACATAAAGTGCGCGAGGCTTGCTGCCCATACACTCATACACACATACACACACACACACACGTTAAACTTATCACACCCCTCTTTTTTCGTCGGGGATTAAAAAGTATCTCGATTATCCGATCTTCTGCTATTAGTGGATTCGCCCTCTCGTTGTTGTCTGCGTATCGAAAATTCAAACAAAGCATTTTAATAAGAAATATTGTCACGTACAGTGCGCCATCTGTAGGACGTCTGCATGCAAATTTCGCCGACGAGCTGGCAGGATAGACGTCTACAAAAGTAATCTGCAAAATAATCATTTTCGTAATATTTATTGTTTAGTATGGAAATTGAGTGCGTGCCCCGCTTCGGCAATGTGCAAGACTTCACTAATGAATATTTGAATATGCGTCGCCGGTTAGTGATGCGACGGATAATGAGTTGGCCGGATATCCGGACAACACCTGACCGGATGGCCGGATACACGAACATTTTAACAAGGTTCGAGTTAGAGATCTTTCCCCACTCCTACAATCCACAGATCTTCAAATGGCGGGTTAATAGCCTTTCCCCAGCGATATTAGTCCACCTCCAAGCCGGACTGGCACTTCCTCGGGTGAAATTGGCTACGCCTGAGGCTTCGACCTCGGGCAGAGCCACCCAGTTCGGAAGCAATTAAAAAAAAGAGATGTTTTCAGCCGATTTTGTCTGTATGTTACTCGATTTCCCCGCCAATTCTCAACTGATTTTAATGATTCTTTTTTCAAAGTAGGGTATATCTCAGGGGTGGTCCTTTCATTAATTTTATGAAAGAATAGGTACCATTGTCAGCCTCGATAGCTCAGTGGTGCAGACAGTCAACTGTCGCTATTGAATGTTAAGCAACGCTGGGTGCGGTCAGTTCTTGGATGGGTGACCGCCGACCGTTGGAGGCTGACCGAGGTTCGGATTCCTCGTAAAACTGTAGGTCCCTTCCCTCCTAATCTTACTTGGTGGTAGGGTTTAACGAGCGAAGCACTGACATGGCACCTAGTTCACCCGGTTTTATGGGCTGACATCACGGACGTTGTAGGTGATGTAGCCAACCGTGTCAGTTTCCATAAAAAAAACCATCCCTAAGGGTTTGAAATTAAGGAATGAACACTTTCACACTACGTAAGGAATTTTTCAATCACCCACTTCCCGTCAATCGAATTTCAATATTATGTGATACTAGCTGTGCCCGCGGCTCCGCCCGCTCTCATATTTCACTTCACTGCTAACCTCATAAGCCATTTAGCGTGATAGTAAGTACCCTATAGTTGATGGGAAGAATCAAGCTATCCGTAGAATTTTGTTTTATTAAATTCGGTTTAGTGGTTCTCGAGTTATAAGCGGACAGACAGACACTCAGACAGACAGAAAGCAGCCGTTGGATTTTATTATAGGTAAAGATTACTAAAAAGAGTGAAATAAAAAAAAACAAAAGCACACCTGAAAATTTATAGAGGGACGCTTTTCTACCGCCTTCTACTCAAAATCAAAATTTTATTTAAACTGTTTAGGGCTTGAAGTCGGTTCAATGTTTGTTAAACAGTTTTTTTTTTAACTTTATTTCGCTTCCTCAAAATAGAATAGGTGTATACTCTTGAGAAACTGTAAATAGTTGCTGTAAACGAACGATGTCACATAAAACCACATAAACGATGCTCCAGCGAGCCACACGCCCGCAGACGACTATACTCTGTTCGCCCTGTGTTGACAGTGACCCATCGCAATGGGGAGGAAATGCGCGGATTGCTCCCGCTAGGTGGCGCATCATAGTTGGTACTCGGCCATATAATATCACAGACAACAGAATACTAATGTTGTCTGTTGCTCATTTCAGTTCAATTGGATGTTATTATCTGTGCAAACGAAAAGGGTACCAACTACTGTGGAGCCATCTGCGATTAGCTTTGCCTGCGCCTCCCCATTAATGAGCGTTTACGTAAAGGCAAATTCTTTGCAAATTATGAATAACTGTTCTATTTCGTCTACATTTTTATTAGCCTATACATACAATCTAACGTGGAATACACCTGGAGAGCCTTGTGAAACGCAAATGTCGCATCAAACTAATGAGTTTACTAAAGTTCTACAATGTTAATTCCACCTTAAGGCGCCTAGTAACGCCAACTTTTCGTAGCGCGTAGTAGTTTTCATAAGGTTTTTTTTTTCATAAATTGCGATCCTTCGAAAATCGTGTGATCGATAGATATAACAAATGGCGTCATTTTGCTATACACATTCCATTCAAATTCTCTTTAGTTTCTGAGATCAAGTCTTCAAAGTTCGCGCGGAAGAAAAAATCGACATTTGGCTACCGTTTAGTTTGTATAGAAAATTATCAAATTTTACAATCAAAAACGTGTGATTGATAGACAAAGAATTGTTCTATACTTTGCAGTAGTTTTGAGCCTTAAGATTGGTCTAGTTATCACGGGCTACTTCTTAAAAAATCCACATGTGGCGTTACTAGCAGTGGCGGCTGGCCCTTAAGTGCGTTCGTGCGCCGCACTACCACAAAACATAACGCCTTCACCCGAAAGAAAGAAATAAATTAAAATATTAAACATTCTCCATGAAACCGATCGAAGTAAAAATATCAAACTGAATTCCTATCCGATCCTATTTCCTAGACAACAAGGCACGATTTTGCTGTACGTAATACGTACTACATACTACGTATAGCCGCCGAGCTCGCCGCGCCGAGTGCAGTACAAAACACCGCGAACGTTTACTATGAGAAAATGTCAAACGCCGCTGCCCCGCCGCGTGAAACAAAACACTATTCATACGATTATGTGTGGCCTTCTGCGTGTGACACACGACGGAAAAAGAAGGACAGTATATTGTGGATAGACGCGCGTGCGACACGTCGCGACCGAGCCAGCCGACGATGAGCCGAAGTAAGCCGAGATCGTAAACCCGACCGAAGGCACGCGCGGGCGGGGGGCGCGGCGGGGGCGATCCAAACTCTGGGTCGAAGTCACACACACACAAGCGCTAAGTACCTACACATACGCTGTAGCACGCACCGACAGGCGAGTCCATTTTTGGAATATGGGTGTTTCTTATATTTTTTTTTTTTTTTTTTTTTTTTTTTTTTTTTTTATTGCTACCGAACTGGGTGGCTCTGTCCGAGGTCGCAACCTCAGGCGCAGCCAATTTCACCCCCGAGGAGGTGCCAGTCCGGCTTGGAGGTGGACTAATGTTGCTGGGGAAAGGCTATTAACCCGCGATTTGAAGATCTGTGGATTGTAGGAGTGGGGGAAGATATTTCCTGGGAGCCCGTTCCACACCTTTGCAGTGCGGCACAAGAACGATTTAGAGAATCGTGCAGTTCGAAGAACTCTTCTGTCGACTACAAACGGGTGTTCCGCGAGAGTATGGCGGGTTTGGCGAAGGCGAACAGGAGGAGGAGGGATAAGGGAAGCAAGTTCGTCAGAGCAGCGGCCATAGTAGTACCGATAAAACAGGCTCAATGACCCAACGATACGTCTGTGCTTTAGAGGTTGAAGGTCCTTTGTGAGTACGGAGTCACCAATGAGGCGAATGGCTCGTCGCTGAATAGAATCCAAGGCTGAAAGAAGGTACTCAGGGGAACCCTCCCAAAGATGACTGCAATATTCCATCACCGGTCTTACTTGTGCTTTGTAGAGTGTAAGCAGTTGGACCGGCGTGAAAAATCGCCGACAGCGGTAAAGGACTCCTAATTTTCGAGACGCTAGTTTCGCCTTGGACTCTATGAACGATCGAAACCCAACGTCCCTGGACACCTCCATACCCAGGACGCCCAGACTACCATCGTTGGGGACTTGGCTGCCCTGAAAAGTGGCTTGGAGAGGAAACGGATCAGCCTTAGTAGAGAAGGCACAAGCTTGCGTCTTGGCTACGTTGAAGTTGACCAAGTTCTTCTTCCCCCAAGAGGATACTTTTTCGAGAACCTGGTCAACCCGAGCAACAGTTTCGCGTCTCGCGTTTGCTGCTGAGGCCTCTCTACCCTTCCAGTCCTTGATGAACCCTTCGTGCACCGTGCTGTCGTCCGCGTAACAGTGTATTTCGCCGAGCGAGAGCATGTCGTTGATGAACAATAAAAACAGCGTAGGCGACAGCACGGATCCTTGTGGAACACCAGCATTGATTGAGTAGTCGGCCGAGCAGGCACCATCTAGGGTGACAAATATCGACCGGCCACTCAAAAAGCTGGAGATCCAGGTGCACAGTTTTGTAGGGACACCGTAGGCCGGAAGCTTGCTTAAGAGTCCCCGGTGCCAGACGCGATCGAATGCTTTGGATATGTCCAGAGCGACCGCCAGCGATTCCCCAAAACCATCGAGCCTTTCAGCCCATAAATGCGTGACGTACGCTAGAAGATCTCCAGTCGACCTTTGCTTGCGAAAGCCGTATTGTTTGTCGTCGAGGAGTTTAGAGTCTTCTAGGTACGTCAGGAGCGCTGAGTTGACAATACGCTCCATAACCTTACTCAAAAGTGAGGTTATCGCAATAGGGCGATAGCTCGATGGGTTCGCTGGGTCCCCCTTCTTGGGGACCGGCTGGACCGAAGCTCTCTTCCAGCAAGAAGGCATTGATCCGGAGGAATAGGAGCGTTTGAATAGGCGGGTGAGGACTGGCGCCAATTCCAGAGCACAATTTTTCAAGACGATCGCCGGGACGCCGTCAGGCCCACTACTCTTCGAAATATCCAACTCACGTAGTGTTTTATGGACGACTCTGGGGTGGAACCTAATATTTGCCATCATACGCCCGCAATGGGGTAATGAAGGGGGGTTGGCGCCCAGGTCGTCCATGTTTGAGTTGGATGCGAAAAGGCGTGCAAAGATATTCGCCTTTTCTTTCGCGAGTATAGCGAGCGAGCCATCCGGACGTTCCAGCGGAGGTGTAGCAGGACGGCAGAAATTCCGACCGATGGATTTGGCGAGAGACCAGAAGGCGCGGCTACCCGAAGGGCTACGTGCAAGTTTCGCGCCAATTCCACGGTCGTGCCTGAACTTGGCCAAGTTTTGCGTTCGTTTGCAGGACCTAGCAACGACGTTGAGCTCTCGTCTGTTCTCGACAGACCTATTCTGCAGCCATTTCCTATAAGCCTTGTTCTTAGTGTCAATAGCCAGTCTGCATTGACAATCAAACCAAGGCTTATGGCGGCCGCCGATGGGAACGGTGGAGGTAGGTATGAAGAAATTCATACCCTGTGCGATCACATCGACGACCGATTGGGCACACAGGGATGGGTCTGGAGAAGAGAAGCAAACGTCGTGCCAAGGGTAGGCTCCCAGGAAGGAACGGAAGTCATCCCATTGTGCTGACCGGTAGTGCCAAACTGTTCGCGTACTACATTCACGTGCTTCCGCGAAGTGTACAGTTGGCACAGTTGAGCGTACAAGGCAATGGTCGGAGTTTCCGAGGGGAGCTTCGACCCTCACCTTGTAACCATTTGGCTCGGTAGTCAGCACAAGGTCCAACAAACTAGGTCGATGGGCAGGGTTATCAGGTATCCGAGTGGTTCCGGATACCAACTGCGTCAACCCGTGCGCAATGGCCAAGTTGTAAGCCTCCCTGCCGGCATGGTCAGTGATGGGGGAGCCCAACCAGTCTTGGTGTTTAGCATTGAAGTCACCCAGCATCACTAACTCCGCCGTAGGGAACTCGCAAAGCAGTTTGTCTGCCGTACTGCTGAGATGCTCATAAAATGCCTCTGTTCTTGACGCACTGAGGTTAGGGGATCTGTATGCACCCGCGTAAATCCTCACCACGTGGGGAAGATTCACGCGGATCCATAACACAGGAAAAGCAGGGTCTTCAAATCGGGTGAGCCGGGTATAGGAGACACCAGATCCAACGTACAAGCAGACACCACCCTTCGCCATGAAACGTTCCTGAAGATTGTAATCAGGAACGTCCAGGTAGGATGCGTCCGCAGGACGCCCGATCTGGGTCTCCGTAAGAAAGAGGAGGTGAGGCCTCGCCGTCTGCAGATGGCAGGCGACGGATGAGAAATTTGTGTGTAGACCTCTTATATTGGCGAGGTCTACCTTAAATTTTGAGGGAGAACGGGCCGCTGAAGGTTTATACAGTTTTCTATTTTTTGTTCGGCTCATAATTTAGATGGGTGATTGATTCGTGGAGTGTATCGGAATGTGCCCAGGGCGCGGTGATGCCTTGTGCAACTCGGATAGACTCAACCAACTGACAGTCGCAGAGAGCGAGAGGACCCCCGGGCCCCCCCTCCCAGAAAACATGTGGTCTCCCATGGTCACCAGCCCCACAATGCTCTCTGACAGGGATTTTCGCGTGTTGATAGGGCAGCCAGCACACGGGTTGGTGAGGGCCGTGTGCCGGGCCCCTGTACTACCACGCAGGCAGGCAGCGGTCACCTGTTTCCACCGGCTCTCCCTGACCCCTGCGGCTGTCAGTCGGTTAAAAGGAGTCTGGAGTGCGAGCGACACTAGCATCCACAACCCAGGACACCCCCGACACACTCAAGTCCACCGACCGGCTAGTCGCAGGCTGGCCTCCAAGTGTAGCAGAGCCACATCAGGAGTTTTTCGCCTACGACCTGTGGTACCAACCCGGACGACATAGTGGAGGACTTGTCTACCACATAGTGAGGCTGAAAATAAATCCTGTTTAGGCGCAGGATGATCGCCTGCGTCCGACATTCCTCAGCTGTTGCGACTCTGGGACGGTGGTAATGCCAAAGGCATCGTCGCAACATTGCCCAGGGAGCACGACGAGGACGTGAATGTCGGACTTGCTGGGCTCTACTTTAGTGTGACCCACCGCTGGCACAGTAGATTGCTAGATTGGTAATTTGGTGAACTCCATACAGCTCCAGAGAACACTACCAATGCTTAACCCAGCGAACCCCCCCATTTATATAACAGATCGAGTTTGCAATTGAATAATTTGAATTATTCGAATATCGATTTGATACATATTCGAATGGTAATTTATAAAATATTCGAATGTTACGACAAACATTAATGATACTGCATATTTCGCTATTTTCGCGTTGTTGGTCGCGCGATCATCCGAACGATCGCTCGCCGCGCCGCGCCGCGCCGCGCGCGCCGCGCCATCTCAGTTCGGGGCGAGACCCGTCGTCGTCGCGTCGACCGATGATGGCCGCTCCGCGCCGCCGCGCCGCCACCGCTTAGATGAAATATTGTACGTAATATATCTTTGCCGCGCCGGGATGTTTTGCAAATCAGTTTTTTAGCAGTTTGAACGACTTTTCGTCAGTTAACAGTACATTGTGAAGTTTTCTTCATTGCCCGGCGCGGCAAGGCTGGCCGACGGGCGCGGGCGCGCGCGCCGGCCACGCCTCGCGCGCGGAGGCGCCCCGGCGGCCGCGCGGCTCGGTGCTCGGTGGCCACTGCGCAGTGAAGTGTCGCTTTGGTTCTTCGAGCAATTAGGACTCTGGTTGTGTTTCTAGTGCGTTATAAAAATGAGTGGATTCAGTGTTGACTATATTAAAAACGAAATAAATAGAACAATATTAGACCTACCCAATCAAACTGTAGTGTGTGTGGTGTGTGTGTGTGACTGATTTCTTCATAATTTTCATAAATTCGCTGGCGTGTTCTTCAAAACACCATACCTAGATATTTCAATCTAAAAGTGAGTACATTTTTATTACTTACATTTTAATAATTTTATCACTTTTATCCTTACCTTATTTTGTCTTTCAACTATGTATCTGTTGAGTGAGAATACTTTTACATAATTTGGGCAATTAACTCAGACATGAAAATAAAATAAAAAATCACGTCTCGGTATCCATTAGATTCACGTTTGGGTTTAGTACTACGAGTAAGTTAGCGCACACTGTGCGCTAGGTACCTATGGGACTGGGTGTGCTGTGCGCACACCCAGTCCCATAGGTCACCAGCCGCCACTGGTTACTAGGCGCCCTAAGATACGATTGTACGATGTCGATGCATTCTCGGACATCTAGAAACTAGATAGCACAGTGAGACATGCATTGTCCATTGAAATTGAAGATCTTGTGCCACAAGCTAAATTACTAAGCCAACGTATAAATTATGTTCGACGAATTGCATTTTGTCAGCCACGGCATCTCGGTTGCGCGATGGATATTGGATGGTTGTCCGGACATGTCCGGATAAAACATTTTTTGGATCTTAACAAACTCGACCGTATTCTCAATTTGTGCATTCGTTATATTTTCGGATTGCGCAAGTTCGACCTTATTTCTGAATATCGCCTTCATTGGCTCGATGTTCGTGGTCGCAGGAACTCTCACGACCTCTCTTCTCTTCCGCACACTTAATGACCCTAATGCTCCCAAATATTTTTTTGAGTGAACGGTCTGAATTTATTTCTTCACATGTTCTGGCTTCAAGATCTGCTGACAACACTCTTAGCAATACCGGCTCACTCAAGTTCGTACTACACGGACTCTTTCACAGTACTAACAGCTCGCCTCTGGAATAATCTGCCCGTGCATTTACGCTCCACTGCGTCTATGAATGTATTTAAGATAAAGAACAATTTTTCCTATCCTTACTGAAGTAAATACATTTATATTGCATACATATCTTAACTCCTCTCTTCTCTCTCTCTTGTCATCTAGTTGATGGTGTTGAACAACAGCCCACTGACTAATATACATAAATGTAAGTCTATTATATACATATAAATGCGTATAACAGTATTCGTATTGCTTTAGTACTATTCTTGTTCGCCTGCATATACTTCTCCGACGACCGACTAACCTTCACACTGCTCTGTCACACCAGTGTGAAGGTTAGGAAAATTATTTCCCGACCTTCACATTAGTGTTAAGGATAGGAAGTCGCTTTCGTAACCTTCACACCGTCAAATTTCTTTTCTCACCTTCACACTCACATAGGACTAACCTTCACACTACTGTTCAGCCAAACTTAACTGAACAGTGTTTACCTACCCACTTATAAAAAAAAATTAGTTCAAAAAACGAAAACCCGACTACTGAAAAATCACGCTCTAAAAAGTATGAAACAAGAAAATAATTCATAGTGATGTTCAGAGGATTAGCCGTGGTCGTACTATGCCACCTACCCTAAAAACAATACATTCTAATTTCTAACAGTAGTAAGCGATCATTAGTTTTAGGGCAAAGTGGCATATGACCACGGCTATCCTCTGAACATCATCATCATCAACCTGTATCGGTCCACTGCCGGACATAGGCCTCTCCCAAGGCACGCCACCACACGCGGCCTTCCGCTCTTCTCATCCATCCACCCCCGGCTACCTTTTTTAGGTCATCTGTCCACCTAGCCGGGGGGCGTCCCACGCTACGTTTGCTTGTACGTGGCCTCCATTCGAGCACCCGTCTACCCCATCGGTTGTCGGGTCTACGACAGATGTGCCCAGCCCACTGCCACTTCAGCTTGCTTATTTTCTTAGCAATGTCGACTACCTTAGTTCTTTGACGTATCACGTCGTTACGGATTTTATCGGTCAAAAAAATGCCGAGCATTGCTCTTTCCATAGCTCGCTGAGCGACTTTAAATTTGTGGACCAGACCCATCGTCAGGGTCCACGTTTCCGCTCCGTACGTCATTACCGGCAGAACGCACTGATTGAAGACCTTCGTCTTCAATGACTGTGGGATGGAGGATGAAAAGATGTGGCGGAGTTTCCCAAATGCCGCCCAGCCTAGCTGAATCCTTCTGTTGGCCTCCTTGTCAAAGTTGTGCTTTCCTAGTTGGATGGTTTGTCCAAGATAGACATAGTTCTGCACAACTTCGAGGGTCGCCTCTCCAACTGTTACGTGCCCCGGGACGACGTGTTCGTTGAACATGACTTTCGTCTTGTCCAAATTTATCCCGAGGCAGACTCGGCGGGAGGCGACATTGAGGCCGTTCAGCATGTGATTCAGCTCCTCCAGCGATTCGCCTATCACGACTATGTCATCCGCGAAACGTAGGTGTGAAATGTACTCGCCGTTAATATTAATGCCGTGCTTTTCCCAATCCAGCAGCTTCAATATATCTTCCAATGCATTCGTAAACAGTTTCGGAGATATAACGTCTCCCTGCCTGACTCCACGATGCAATTGGATAGGTTTCGTCTGCTGGTCTTGTATTTGTACGGTCATTGTCGCGGCACTATAGAGACATTTCAGCACCTCAATGTATCGCCAATCGGTTTGGCATCGCTGTAAGCATTCCATAACAGCCCAGGTTTCGATAGAGTCAAAGGCTTTCTCGTAGTCCACAAAAGCGAGACACAGTGGCCGATTATACTCTTCGGACTTCTGTATAATCTGCCGTAAGGCGTGGATGTGGTCTACGGTACTGTAACCCCTCCGAAACCCGGCCTGCTCTGGCGGCTGGTGGTCATCGAACCTTCGGGCGAGACGATTGGTGAGGACTCTCGAGAACAGCTTATATACGTGGCTCAGGAGCGAGATGGGCCTATAGTTCTTCAACAAGGCTTTGTCTCCTTTCTTGAAGAACAATACGACCATACTCCTGTTCCACGACTCTGACGTAATGCCACCGTGTATGACAGAGTTGAAGAGCCTCTGTTGTTCCTTGAGGACCGTTGTCCCCCCGGCTCTGAACATCATTATGAATTATTTTCTTGTTTCATACTTTTTTAGAGCGTGATTTTTCAGTAGTCGTGTTTTAGTTTTTTTAACTTATTTTTTATTTAAATTATTTTGGGGTTAAAATTTCGAGATAAAGTATTCAAATGACATTGATGACATCCCATAAAACTTCAATTATCTTTTTTTAGCACCGAAGACATCTGAGATATCATTTTATTCAAGTGGCCAGTGATATCATAATTTAGTAAAGAGGGTTTTAATTCGCAACAGTGTGAAGGTTAAGAAAGCGACTTCCTATCCTTAATACTAATGTGAACGTTAGGAAGGAAAATTCCTAACGTTCACACTGCTCTTAATCGTGGCACTCACGGTGTGAAGGTTGGGAAATAATTTTCCTAACCTTCACACTGGTGTGACAGAGCAGTGTGAAGGTTAGTCGGTCGCCACTTCTCCAATGCGTCGGAACGTCCATGGATATATACCACATCCCAAAGGTTAGTTACAATAGAATTCCTCCCGGCATTAATCTCACCTATTGTGCCTAATTTGAATAAATTGGTGTTCAATAAAGAAAGAATATATACATATAAGTACACTATTTATTCTTTAGAAACTATACCTATTAATCTGTCTAAATTGTATATTCAGATCAAAGAGTTTGTATTACGTCGCTGCGCTACGTAAATACAAACTCTTTGATTCAGATCATAGAGTTTGTATTACGTCGCTGCGCCGTAAATACAAACTCTTTGATTCAGATATAACTTAACTACACATACATATACAGCGTACACTACATACACAATACACATACTACATATACAGCGCTGAGTCTAGTGAAATCTTCAGTAGATTCAGCATACTAGCATAGTAATACTAGACTGTGTACAGTCCCTTTTTTTCCCCTCTCCTGTAATTGTTTAAATGCGTGTTTTAAATATTATTTCCTTGATGTTATTTCTTTGACTGTTTAAATGTGTGCTTTAATAATGTAATAATAATGTTATGCTGTAGGGAAAAAAATCTTATATCTTTCTTATAAAAACCATAGAAAAAACGAACAACATCGTAAAAAATAAAAGTGAAGAAAAAAAGTGGAAAGTAATCTTTATGTCGTCCAAACAGAATGGATATTTAGGTATTGTTTAACTTCATCCCCCACCAAACGACAGTTTCTACCTTACATTGCTTCAAGAACTCTACCAGTTATGGTTCCAATACATTTAAGTACCATTTGATCTAGTGCGGGCGCGTCGGTGTTCTTGTTATTTTTTTTTTTCATTCTGCTTTTTCCTGAGAGAATGTCTCTTAGAAGATTTTCGGCACGGTTCATTCACGTCAAAGGAAGGTTTAACTTTCAGGTTTCTTCTGGTACATTTGCATGTCTTACGACCAGTTTCAAGAGCGCTATCAGGATTCTGTGAGGTTGATGAAAGAGCTGATATTTTTGCGCGTCCCTTCTTCTTTGCAGATTTCTTTCTTTTGTTGCAGGATCC
The DNA here is from genome assembly GCA_946902875.1 of Nematopogon swammerdamellus. NCBI lineage: Eukaryota > Metazoa > Arthropoda > Insecta > Lepidoptera > Adelidae > Nematopogon > Nematopogon swammerdamellus. Next base: position 22,052,837 of record OX336345.1, read on the forward strand.
GGTACAAAACTCAGGATCGCCGCATACAATGGAGCCATCAGGGTTTTTCAAACGTTTACTGGGACTGGTATTCCTGGTATTTTCTTTGCTAATGTAGTCAACATTATCTAAGACGTTTTCATCAAAACTGCTAACAAAAGAGTCGTGAAATTTTACAAAAGATTTCGATTGGACATCCCTTTTTTGGGAATATTTCTCACACTCTTTGCATTTATATAGCGTCGTGAGTCTGTCAGTAGTCCCTGGCCCAGTTTTACAAGACTCCGAAAATTTGCAGCTCTCTTGTACCAATGGTTGACTGAGTTGGCTTGAAATGGGGCTTCTCTGAACGTTTTTGAGATCTTGCGCTTCTTTTTTGGACGTGTAAAGACTAATTAGTAGTTTTGATGAACCCCTCGGGCAGGATTCTGCGCCGATGTTTTCATTTCCTTCCGTTCTGAAGCGAATGTGGTCAGGTACCTTTGCAGAATATCCGAACTGGATCTTTCGTGCTATCAACGACTGGACACTCTGGATCACCCGGGTGATTAAATCATTAAGAAATTGAGATGATGTCCTCCCAGTTGGTCCAATATTTGATCTTGAAGGAGCACCTGTGGTGAACATAAACAAAACTAAATGAAAATTTGGATTATGTAGAAAAAATCAGAATACCGTTTAAATCATGGTTAGACAACCTGCGGGCCGCATTCGGCCCGCCTCCGCCGTGCATAAACTTGCGGCCCACATAGCTACGTGTATTTTTTTTATTATATTATACTTGAAACCTCCAAAATAACAGTCCATCATATTACTATAAAAGTATTATAGTTTAGTCAGCTGTAAGACATAGTTAGAATTGCTTCTGTATTGCTAGTGAGAAACTGCAATGTTGAGCCGATTTAAATACGCGAGATGATAGACAAGGGAAGTCAGAAATATCACTGAATGTATTTCTAACTCATGATCAGGATTTAGGAATAATATGCCTGTTGGATGAAGTGAATTTTAGACTAATTAATTAATCGTGTTCATAATGTTTGCGGGCGCCGGCGCGCCGTGCGTCGGGGCAATGTTCCAACCCAGATTACGTTGTGACTCGAATGATCATGTTCTTGCGTGCATATATCACTACTTCATATATATAGAGAGAAGACACAGTTAATATAGGTACCAAAAGATTTTATAAAGTATCTACAACATATTGTTCGCGGTACACTGGCTAATACCCTTGGATGGTTGTACGGTTATGTGGCGAAATTGTACCATAAAACCTCATCAGAATTATTTTTGAATAAATGTTCCATTTTCTTCCTTTCAAGTTCAGAATGACCAACAGAACAATTGGTCCAGTGTATGGCGCGACACGGACACGCCCTACACTTTTCCCAAATGCATCCAATATACCACAACTTACCACTACCACCTCGACTACCACCATCCTTACGTCGCGCTAGCGATGCAGATGACATACACCGACCGCTACCGCCGGCACTTTTGTTCGCCGGAGACGGGCAAGGGCCTCTATGGGCTGATGGAAGAGATGGCAGACATTTAGTCCTGCTTTGACAGACGCCAACCCGCGATTGAGACCTTGTTTGTTTCATTTGATCTAGTTTTGATCTGTTATCTGATGTTTGTGATCGTGTCTTGGAAATCCCTTTTTCTCCATCTGTTATGTGTCCAGTTGACGCAGATGTCCCCGCGAAGGTAGTCCTCAGGCGGCCGACAGAATAGAAGAAAGAATGCAGACTACTTGCGATTCTGCTCCGCCAGTCGCTCCGAAAATTTGATGAACGAGGGTTTGTTGACCCAGTGTTCAATTGATTATTTTTAATAAATTTTACATTCGTATCTGTAATCAGGAGACATACACATTTAGTAGTATATTTGGAAGTTATCTAATTAATAGGCGTGCCAAGGGGGTTTTTGTTTTGTTCAAGCCCACAAACCTCCCGAAACCAAAAAACAATTACTTGGTAAGTGTAATATTTTTTTTAGTACTACATATCTATTCATTTTTCGCACACTAGGGATGTAATGGGTCGACCAGGTAGAAAATATTTTCTAGGCTCATTTCAGTATTACAATTTACTTTAATCAAATTTGAAAACCCTCGCAGCCCCTCCCCTGAACATGTCACTATTTCACTATTTCAGCATATGTATTTGATAATAAATATCGACCGAAGGACGATTCAAGGTACAGTCGAACCCCGATTAACCATAAGCTCGGATTAACCGAGGTCGCGTTTAACCGAGCTTAACCGAAATGAAAAATTGTAGATGTTCTGCTTTTAGAATGTGAACAGCGCAAATATGGGTCAAGTGCGTTGTACTAGTACTAGTAACCATAACCGACGAGCATGCATGAAGAACATTATGAGAGTGGGAGAGGCGGCAGAGGTGTGTCAGGATTGTGGCAAGTGGAGATCCGTTGTCTCTGCCTACCCCACCGGGAAACAGGCGTAACGTATGTATGTAAGGTAGACTAAAAATCCGTATTATCCGAGCTTTTGATCATAAAGGCAGGCCTGGTCGAAGCTTGTTTGTCAGTTCTTCTTGGCATTGAATTTAGAACTAGCAGAATTTTCGACATATTGTTACGCCGTAATTAATTTACGTAACTAATCCCCTTTGACGGGTTTATATTTACTAAGAACATTTACTAAGAGCAAGATGCCGACTTTTGTCGCACCGTCTCACTCGTTCCGGTCGCGCGCGACGGACAGAGAGCGCACTATGAGCCTTCGACTAGACTCACCCACTCTTAGCGTTCGCGCGCGCGCGCAGGACAGCGAGCGCAGACTGACAGACCGACCAGAGACGGACAGCCGGACCGAATGTCACTCTGACACTGCGAGCCGACACGACGTAGCTTAATTTCAATTGCAACTCACTTATCGTTCGACGCCACGATAATCCCTGGCGGATATCATCCTTATTGTGCGCGAACATCAAGGAGCCGAGGTGAGTTACTGACCGAGCTTATTATTTCTTCTTTGCAAAACATGTAACCTGTAAAATCTTAATTTCATACATTCTCACACTAACTTTCCCACACTCTCGGCGACGACACCTCGACCGAAAGCCCCCTACTCAAAACCACGGCTGTGCGGTATTTCATTGCCCGCGGGCCGCGACCGTCCTTCACCTGAGCACGTGCCGAACCTCGAGGAGCACCCGAGGCCGCGGCAGAACACTGCACGGACGGGAGCGGCGGGCCTGCACAACGTGTGCACCATCGCGCTGCGACTCCGCGACGACTCCGCAAGCTGCGCCGACGGCGAGTCTGACGACGGGAGACCCCGCGACCTCACCGCAGCACCGGAGCGCCCTCTCACGCAAGTCACAGGCCACACTCATTCACTCACACACACACCTGGTCTCGCTCTTGTTTTAGCTATACTTAGGTCTCGCTCTAGTTTAGTTATACTTAGGTCTCGCTCCCCTCGCTCTTGTTTAGATTATAATTAGATCTCCTCCTCGCTTATTATTTAAATTGTCAACTTGTATTTTCTCTAAATCCTAACTTTTAATGTAAAACCGTGTACTAGTCTTATAATTTTACTCTAATTTACTTATTCCTTGCGTCGCTGTTGATCTACTTATCGTAGGCCTCCACATTAGGTAGACAGCTACCTCCTCATCAATGTCCTTAGGTGGGCCTACCCACGATCAACAGACGGCACTCATAGCTAGAGAACCACCGACTCGATTTTGTCCGAGTCCACCGAACCTCGCTCATCGAATAAATCTGTTGCCGAAACCCTCTTTGTCTCATTTCTCCCCACTGAGCTACCCGGCAACAATGTCCAAGCGTAAGTTAACTACCTATGGATGAAATTATACAATAAACGATTCTACCCAGCTTACTCGGAATGTCTCGGGATACTTTTGTGTTATAATTTTAATATGTAGGTACCTTTAAATTCCAAGTCAAAGTGACCAGTCACACTTTTCAAAGACCCACTGCAACTTGAAGGATTCGCTAGTTCTTTAAGTTTTTCTCTGGAGGCAGCTAAAGTGCTGTTCAATTTCGCAGGGACTCCACATTTAATGGGTATTTCTTGGTTGGGTTTATTGGGAAGAAATACCCAATTGGCGTGTTTGAATTTATTGAGTATTTCTTGGTTGGGTTTATCTAATGCTGATGCTTTAGACGCAAGTGAACTCGTCTTTGTAGGCGTATGAGGTTGTGATGTTGAAACCCCTTCCTTGGACATTTTTGTAATGGGTTTAATATTCTTAGATTGGTCCAATATTTCCTTTTCTGGTGCTGAGTGGCTGCTGCAAAATAAAGTGGGTACAAATTCATACAATTTCTTTGAGGAAATGGTCGCCAAATTTTAATTTTGTTTTGTTTTTATTTCTTGTTGTTGATAAAACTGGTTATAAAAGTGGGAAGTATACCTATTAGGAGGATAAAAATTTATTTTACATGAAGATCACACGTCAACAAACTATGGAGTATTCAAATCGGTGTTAACACCACCGCACTAACTGAAGATCAGTCGAAGCGGCTATGGAAATAGTTCAGTATTTTCCGTCCAATTCACTATAGCCGTCACGACCAAGGGGTGGAACTGACATTGCACCTTGTTCACCAAGCAGGCATGTCACATTCTTTATATAGTATATTAGATTTACCTTGAAGTTGGTTTAATGTTTCTAGAATTGTCAACGTCGGCATGTTTTTTTCTAACAGCTGTTGTCAGGTTTGTGTGTGACACTGACACCTTCGAACACACAACACACAGTGAAGCGAATTGTTGTTTTAATATCCTCGCTGCCAACAGAAATACGGCTATCTTTTATTGATTGAAATAGTAAGGCCTAACTGCAGTGACTTCGTCAAACATTCAGACCCATTGCGGATAGGGAGAAATTCGAGCGGAAACCGCCCGAGTAGCAATTTCTCGGCGAGAAACAGTTGAGGAACCTGACCTAGGTGCCCATCTCAGACCGAAGGTGTAACACTCGTATGGGTGTTTTGGTGCTCGACTAGCGTATTTTTACTTGACCGAAAGCTTCTATTTAGGTGTTAGATGCCTGTGCAGGACTTCGGTAGGTTTAAAGACGGTTGCGTTTTGTCGTGTCGTGAGTACACTACACTCAAATTGCACTCAAAGTCCCCCCTTGTTAATTTTTTTTTTTATTTATGTTTGTTTTTTCAAACTCCCATTTTTTTAAACATATGCTCTGCACTAGAAATATCTGTCTCGCAGAGGCAGTTGTGGACTGAATTATGTTGACATTGTGACAAATTCGAGTACAGTCATGCTGTCTAATGAATGCTTAATAAACAATATACAACAATATGCCATATACAACAATATACAATGTACAACATTTGTTGTGCGCTTATCGAGTATACACGGTGTTGCAGTTGCCCCCGTAATATTTTTAACTGACATAAGGGGGTTCTTCTATATGTGAAACTAAACAACTTCAGTGAAGAAGAAACATTTTTTGAAACAAAAAAAATATTTTTTTTTTCCATACAAATTTTTATTACCTATTCTTAAAATGTATAGGGAAAAAAAATTTTTTTTTCTTGAAATAAAAAAGTCGTAGAACAAAAGTTGTTCTTTTTCACGTACAGAATAACCCCCTTTCGGGTTTTATGGTTGAGGTTGCAACACCGTGTATATAGACAACATTAAAATAAATACAAATTTTATAAATAGCGTATGCATTTGACCTGTTTTAATCAAATTGAGCACCGGTCCGGGGCAAACTCTCTGATGGGCGCGCCACCAGCCTGCCGCCAAAATTGCTACCCGGGCGAAGGGCCGGGCGGTCACAAATAGTGCAAAATTCAATTCGCATCAAGGCTATCGTCTGTACCACGGAGTGTTCCAAGCAGCTGCACGATGCGATCCCTCCATCCCCATTCTACCATCGTTCCACGCGCAACAGGTTGCGAATGCATCCACACACTGTCGAAATCCCCTCACTTAGAACAGATCGATCCTGTAAATCCTTTATTTACAGTGTTGCCAACATGTGTAATGCACTCCCACCTGCATCCTTCCCTCCAATGTATGTATAGCATGGACGGCCTAACCTGAGGCGAACACACGTACGCACACAAACGCATTTCTCTAATACAAATGCTTGACATGCGCCTATACATGGCCTGAGCACTACTACACTCGCAGAATTTTATGCTCACCGTCATGCGTGAATGTATTTGTACGCCTCAGGATAGAACGAACGACCTATACAGTCTGGGATCCTACACCAACATAATGTGAAGGTGCACCTAGATGGCCGACATGGTATTCGCAGCCCCCGTAAATATCCGAATGCCCGTGGGCGCCGTCGGAATACACCTCTGCGTTAGTCTGGCGCGCGCCATATGTCATGCTTCCCATTAAAAAAAAACGGACTGACCGACTGTTGGCTAGGACTACACATCAGTGAAAGAAAGCCTATAGTTGACCATATGGCGGAGTGTATCGAAAACCCAGAGTGCGCAAAGTTGTAGAAAATTATTGCACGGACATTTTCCTTAGTAAGATTCATTTTCGCATGTGACTTGACAGATTCAAAACGACGCAATGACTAAACAATAGCAGTAATCCTAATACTTTCAATTGTTTTGAGATTCTAAATTCAAACAAATTTGAATATCGAACAGTTCCAAATTCAAAGCTCCTTTGCGCACTCTCATAGTTTTTAGAATGTCGACAAGCGATCGCTGAGTACCGCAAAGCAGTGCGCTGTGAGTTTATTGGTGAGACCCTCGGCGACACCCTGTTCCTATACAGAGTGCTCTCGGTGGTCCATCTACACTCCGTTCATCCTAGCAACTAATGCCGAGCGGTTTCTCTTTCTCTGTACTTCTCACTTGCGCAAAGGCTGATTGAAGTGACTGTTAACTGAGGTTATGAATATAGTTTAATTTAAAAAAAATATTGAATTATTGTTTATTTATTTGATGAATGAAAATTTTGCAATAAACCTGTTTATTTTTATTTTTTGCATGGAATCAAGTTAATTATTTATATTTTCACTGTAAATTATTTAATATTAGAATTATATATGATTTAAATTTTGTTCCTAATCTACTTACGTCAGCTGTTCGTTCTATTGTAGGTTGTAAAACTTCAAAATAACACGTGAAAAATATGCTAAACAATTAATACGTTATTATTATGACGCGTAGGAAAGGCTACTGATTAGATTAATGCGTGGACTGACCGGCCGACTGCACTTGGCTACCTGAAACCTTCTCAGAATAAAAACGCAAAACTAACTCCAGGCGCAGCGGCGCACGCGCCGTTATGGTTTTGAGATTACTTTCGCATACACCTACATATATGACTCACAAACACAACCTTGTGTCCTGTGTAAAAAAGAGTAATAACCGTTGCGAGAGCGAGAAACCGCTAGGCATTAGTTCCTAGGATGAACGGAGTATAGCCTATCTTTTCATTCATTCATTCATCCAGTCCCGCTTCCCACTTTCCTACCAGTCCAGATTTTTAATGATGCTTCCGAGACTCTCTTTAGAACTATTTCCATGCATGTGTTATCGTAAAACTTGGAATGCCTTAAGGTTTTAAAATCCCCTTACGGTCCTTAAGGTTTTAAACGGTTTAATACCGTGTGGGGCCGGTACTTTGAAAGAATAGCCCCACTGCATCTCTCCCCGTGTATGTCGTAAAAGGCGACTAAGGGATATGGCGCCTTCTTATGTTACTAGGTGGCAGGGTTTAACCCTCCCACCCATGTTGGTACCACCGCAATGAATGAAAGGTCGGTCGAAACGGCTATGTAAATAGTTCGTGTTTTCCGTCCAGTTCAGTGTAGCCGGCACGACCGAAGGGAAGCACTAACGTGGCACCAGGTTCACCCGGTGTTATGGGCTAACATCACGGATGTTGTAGGTGATGTAGACAAACGTGTCAGTTCACATAAAAAAAAATATTATGTTGTTTTAGCAGGATAAGTAGATATTCAGTTAATCAATATTTCATATTCAATATTCAACTATAAATAACTCTCTTCTATACACATAGTTACATACCACACGCTGTATCCCGACAATCGGGGTAAGTAGAGTAATCGTTATTGTGCTCCAAGCACTCTGGTAAACTACAGCACAACACCGACCAGAACGTTTCGCAAAGTATTCGGACAAGATATCTATCAAGCAGCAAGTAGGTACCTAAGGCATGAAGACCCACCTGCTGCATGACTCGGTGGAAGAACCGTGCCAAGGTGAGAGGTGGCTATCCCTTCGCCCTTTAGCACGGTATCTCGTTAATCGCCTTATACGACATGCACGGGGAGAGAGGCAGTGGGACCATTATTTTTAAGTACCGGCCCCAAACGGTACTTATTATATTACAATATAATATATAGGTACTTATAATAAAGCACATACATATATATAAGGTGCTTCGTTATTTATGTCAAAAATTTCGGGAGGGTTACATAGACACTCAAATAAACACTTTACGCATAAAAAAATATATGTTTTTTACATTACTTTTCGAGAAATTTTACAAAACATGTTTGCTACCTAAACATTAAAAGGATCAACCTGTGTGTAACAGTAGGTAACTTGCATTGTACGGGGTCAATGACCGTACTATGTTCAAACGCAGAACAGCTGTTTGTTGTAAGTCACAAGGTCACTAGACCTGTGTGTAACAGTAGGTAATTTGCATTGTACGGGGTCAATGACCGTACTATGTTCAAGCGCAGAACAGCTGTTTGTTGTAAGTAAGTCACAAGGTCACTAGGCCTTTTGTCAGTGCGCCACCGCGCCGCAGCCGCCTCCGCGCGCCACCGCTCTAAAACTAGCTACCTACCTACCTACCTACGTGTGCGGTGTGTGTGCCTACGTTTCGTGTTTGGCAAGGGTTAAAAATTAATGTTAAGAGAAAAAATGCTTCAATAAACATATGTTTTTTTCTTACATAAAGTGTTTATTTGAGTGCGTATGTAACCCTCCCGAAATGTTTGACATAAATAACGAAGCACCTTATATACTCTGTTCGGCCAGTGTTGACAGTGACTCATCTCATCACAGGTTACCGCGCATCCCGCGCACAGGTTACATGCGCGTTTACATAGCTCAGTCTTCATTTGGAATTCATTTGAAACGGACGCGCGACGAACGTGCGTTTGTTCTTGCACGTGTAGCGAGGTCAGCGGTCAGTGCACCGACGCTCTGCCCTCTCTACCCATCGATATGCAAGCTTATAAATATACGCCGCGCAGCTGCACAAATCAGTCAATTGTAAACCTTCAAACAGATCACACGTGTTTCGTTGACTTCGGTACATAGCCACCGATATTATAAGGCACGCAATAATCGTAGTGCAGTGAGTGAAGAATGCTGCCCACAGGACACATCCGGCCAGCCAACCCCATGGCGCCACGTCCTCAGCAGCCCGGCGTCATACAAACAGCAATACTGCGACCATCAGAGCTGCAGAGCATCGACACCATCACCAAGGTACCCGAATTCTGGAGGGACCAGCCTAGACTCCCGCTCCAGCAGTTTGAGGCCATCATCACACTGCTAAGATAGCGACGACGCCACAACATAAAATCTAGCTCCATAAACAACACGAATCATACAAATACGCACTTACGGACAAACAAACAAACGGAACCCAAGAAACACAGCGCCTCACTTTCGTCGTACCCACAGCCTCAACAGCGTGGCCTAGGACGAAGGACACAGGGCAATGAGCACACAGACCGACTCACCGCGTCAACGCTCACCGACATCAGGCCTTCTGACCGACTCACCGCGTCATCCTGATCAATAGCTCATACATAACTTCATTTCCGCATCATGACCACCATGACCGAGCGGAAGAGTGCTATAGCGACCCCAGCAACAGCATCGACCATGATAACAAAGTACTTACAACGTTTCTCAATACTCTCACCGCTTCGTAACTGTAAGACAACTGCAAGTAAGCAAGAACATCGCCGCCCCGCACACCACCGCGCCTCAAACCGCCCTACCACAGCACTTCAACAGAGCTACCTAGGACGGGATACGGGACAAAATTAGCAGCACACATCCAAAGCACTACGGATACAGCTGACTGATCAGCACGTCGTCATGAAAACGCCATGACCCAGGGGGTGGACTCGACATAAAACAAAAACAACGCCAAACTTCTACCATGAACCAAACCAACGCCACGTCACATGCTTCGGACGAAAGGTGAAGAGAGTTCAGTTCAAGTATAATGCGCGGGGCGGATCTTGGCGTGTCGCCGCCGCAGCGGTTCGTCAGTGTTCTCCCTCGCACCCGCACCGTACTTGTATAGTGTATTCGCGTGGCGGGTCGCCCGCTGCGGCGATGGCACGCCGAGATCCGTCCCGCGCAATAAACCAACAACACATTTCGACACAGAACATTCCAAGAACATTCAACCTGCCTCGTGATGATACACCCGACACACCGACGACATCGCAACAGCGGGCTCAGCAGAAAACAACATACGCTCCTCGACATCAGGTCAGCCGTTCGTATTAGCTGACGAAGCAGCGAACGGGGCCTTAAAGACAATGGATGAATACGCATGGATACCACACCACACGGCGCAAACCGCTCCGTTGGCAAAACTACACCAGGCCGTCCGACACCTCGAATTTACGCGCAAGAACGTACAACTCAACATACTGCTCCGACCGCCGCCAGTGTAACAATACTGTAAAAACGTAGACTCTGAGCTAAGATACGACTTTATATGCCATTTATCGATTTTATAACATTGTAACCAATATAATTATAATAAAATCTTAGGGGGGAGGACTGTAGCGAGGTCAGCGGTCAGTGCACCGACGCTCTGCCCTCTCTACCCATCGATATGCAAGCTTATAAATATACGCCGCGCAGCTGCACAAATCAGTCAATCATTACACCTTCAAACAGATCACACGTGTTTCATTGACTCCGGTACATAGCCACCGATATTAGGCTATACGCGCAACGCATTTCTTACCGTCATTGTTGCCAGTAGTATTTATAATAATTGAGAGAGATTCCGAATACTATTAGCGGGTTTCCAAAAGTATTCCATCCTAATTTGTGTAGAGTACATACACATTTGGTCTATACTATAGACAATTTCTAAGAATAATACGAATCTCGGTAAGTTTTTTTTTTCATCGTATTTAAGGAATTTAACTATTTCTATATTATTTCTTTACAAATTTTATTATGTAATATATTTTTCAAAAAGTATTAAAACTTGATAACACACGTCCATTCTGTTCGGAGCGGAGCTGCCCAAAGATAGTACTAAACCTTCTTCAATTTTGGGAGCAGCAAAGGATTGGGAATAAAATTGTTGATGGACACACATGAGAAGCATTACCAAATGCCTTCGGAAATTTGTACCACAGCATTAAGACCGGATATACTCATATTCTCAAAAGCGACAAAGCATGTAGTACTTGTTGAACTTACAGTTCCATGGGAAAGTAACATACCGTAGGACCACAACATCAAACTTAACAAGTACTGCAACTTAGTAGACCGGATTGTGAGACACGGATTCAAGACTAATCTCTTCGCTGTGGAAGTCGGAGCAAGAGGACTACCAGCGAAGTCGCTCTACAGTCTCTTCAAGAATCTAGGGCTGCCAAGATCGACGCTAAGCTCATATATGGAGAGAGCTTCGAAAACGTCACTGGAAGCATCCTACAGAATATGGATAGGTAGAGTGAGGGAGGTCGAGAGCGGGATTGGTGGTTTCCCCGCGTCCTAGTCAACGCACACTAGCTGACGAGGGCTTGATGCGAGCCGAAACGTGAAGCGTGCGCGGGAAATTTAGAGTGGCCACTCGCTAGTCCCGACCTTGATTAAACCCTCCTCTACTGCCGATGGGCCCGGATATGTTCGGTGAAGCCATCGCAAGCTGAGTTCCACACCTTCCTTCTTATGTAAACGCTCATTATTTGCGATGAGCCACTCTCAACACTGAGCGAACAGAGTATAGGCATAGATTACATCTTTTTTTTTACAATATTATTATTTATCTATCATCCATTTATTTACACATATTTTTTTATATTAATTTTACATAATATTTATATTATTATACTTAATAGGTAGTTACTTCGTAACAGATAAATCTCTCCATAGAAAAAGTTCCATACCTACGGCTTTAATATCCTAATGTTTCACGTCGCCAATCGCTGCGTGCGAAAATGTACCTAAACGATGGAGTGTAAAGTGATTATTGCTTTGCAGCTGCGCGCAGTAGCGTGGGCGCGCGTGTAGGTATGCTCCGCGCGGCTGTCGAATTACCACTGAATTAGGCTCGCCGGCGCGGCGGCCCGCCAGGCGGTAGGTAGTTAGCGCGCGCAAGTACATAGAGTGCGTGAGGCCTGGTATACGTAGTGAAACTCACCTTACAAGCGTCGTGGTAACTGCCCACGACCTCACGGATGACCTTGTCCCGTACGTGACCACCTTTATGCACTGTAAATTTGTGTATAGTATATTATCAACATTTACGAAGTGAAAATTATTATGTATCTACTTACTTAGGGGTCGTCCTTTAATCACGTGAGGTTTTTAAGCCACTTTTTTACCCCCCGCCACCCCCCCCCCCCCCCCCCCCCAATTCCCCTTGGTGATACGTCGTGAGGTTTTAGCCCGCCCCCTCCAACATCACGTTTGTTTTTTTGGAACTTCTGTTCTGACGCACTTTTTGGAACTTCAGAATTATTAACTAGCTCTTGAAGGTCTATTCTAAATATTGGTCAAATACTTTTTTAAAGTCGGATGAGTATTTTCGGAGATAGGAGGTTATCATCCAAGCTTACAAACTTTATTCATTAGTGTTCATGTAGATAAATGTTTTAGAGTCTATTGTTACCTCCCCTGTATATGTTATTTATAAGTATGTATGTTTATATATCATATATATTGTATATATTTATATATATATATATATGTATGTTTCTCCATTTATTTGTATTTGTGTTTTATTATCTGTTTAAATTATATGTCTATATTTTATCATCCATCATTCATTTATTTATACTCTGCCACTCCACACTTTTTCATAATAACCCAAAGGTTGGCTGGGGGAGAACGCCTACGGTGTTAAGCTGTACCTTTTGCAAAAAAAATTTCTATATTTGATTTGATTTTTTTAATGAAAATATCTTAAAGATATTTGAGAATAAACAAATATAAAATCTGATTCTGAAAATCACTATATCAATAAAAACAAAATACACATGGTTGTCTGTCACCCCCCCATCGCGATCAATCGTGATATTTTTTTAACCTCGCGTGATTAAAGGACGACCCCTTAGGTAATAATATTTCCTTAACTAACTTGACCCTTTGGAGGAAACCTTTGGGGAAGACTGAAAAAAAAGAAAAAACATGTCAGAATTTAAGACAAACAGCACAAAATAAATTAAGCACCGTAACATTATCAATGTACATTTAGCTAACCCATTTACTACACTCAACCCTAAAATACGACTAATGTCTAAAGTGTCGTGGGCACAGAATCGTAGTTTGGTTAGGGTTCCGTATACGTCGCACGGGACCCTATTACTAAGCTTACGTCTCGTCTGTCTGTGTGTTATTATGACCGATACAGCCACAAATAATAAAAATAGGAAAAAGTAAAAAAATCACGAGGGTCACCATACAAGAAACTAAAAAGTGTATGAGCGCCACCTACCGAAAAGAATATGAAGCATTTTAACCAATACATAGATAGTGTAAGTGGCGCTGACCATGACATGGCGATACGGAACCCTCGGTGCGCCAGTTTGACTCGCACTTGGCCGGTATTTTATTTAAAACAGATACAAAACATACCCTTTAAATCTACGCAACAGTTTAACTATACTAAAGTCCTTAAGTAACTAGGTCTAGATATAGAAGATAGTCTTAAGTTGGAACTAGGTCTAATAAAAATGAACCCACCTCTAAAGCTGGAACTAGCTCTAAAAATGGACCTACCTCTAAAGTTTGAAGTACGTCTAATAAAAATGGACCTACCTCTAAAGTTGGAAGTACGTCTAAGAAAAATGGACTTACCTCTAAAGTTGGAATTACGTCTAATAAAAATGGACCTACCTCTAAAGTTGGAAGTACGTCTAATAAAAATGGACCTACCTCTAAAGTTGGAAGTACGTCTAAGAAAAATGGACCTACCTCTAAAGTTGGAAGTACGTCTAAGAAAAATGGATCTACCTCTAAAGTTGGAAGTACTTCTAATAAAAATGGACCTACCTCTAAAATTGGAAGTACGTCTAATAAAAATGGACCTAACTCTAAAGTGGAAGTACGTCTAAGAAAAATGGACCTACCTCTAAAGTTGGAAGTACGTCTAAGAAAAATGGACCTACCTCTAAAGTTGGAAGTACGTCTAATAAAAATGGACCTACCTCTAAAGTTGGAAGTACGTCTAAGAAAAATGGACCTACCTCTAAAGTTGGAAGTACGTCTAAGAAAAATGGACCTACCTCTAAAGTTGGAAGTACGTCTAATAAAAATGGACCTACCTCTATAGTTGGAAGTACGTCTAATAAAAATGGACCTACCTCTAAAGTTGGATAAAAATGGACCTACCTCTAAAGTTGGAAGTACGTCTAATAAAAATGGGCCTACCTCTAAAGTTGGAATTACGTCTAATAAAAATAGACATATATGTAAAGTTGGAACTGGGGCTTAAATTAAATTAAACCCATCTCTAAAGTTGTAGTTGTAACTAGGTCTAAAAATGGGTCTATGTCTACAATTGTAACTAGGTCTAAAAATGGACCTATCTCTAAAGTTGGAAGTGCGTACGTACTCGTAGTTCTAAAAGTGGAACTAGTCAAAAAGTGAAACAAGCGGAAGTAAATAATGCAATTAACACCAATTTATAAATACATCAGCCTCGGTAGCTCAGTGGTACGGTCGGTCGACTGTTTTTAAGCAACCCTGGACGCGGTCAGAACTTGAATGGATGAGCCGTTCGACCGTTGGAAGCTGACCGTGATTCGAATTCCACGTTAAACTGTAGGTCCCTTCCCTTCATACCTTACTAGGTGGTAGGGTTTATCCCGGCCGGATTGGTACCACCGCACTGAATGAAATGTCGGTCGAAACGGCTATGTAAATAGTTCATGTTTTCCGACCAGTTCAGTGTAACCGACATTAAATGAAGGGACATGGCACCTAGCTCACCCAGTGTTATGGGCTGACATGACGGATGTTGTAGGTGATGTAGCCAACCGTGTCAGATTTCATAAAAAAACATACATACAGAGGACATGACATGACATACATACAGAGGACACGGCAAACATACAGAGGACATGGCATACATACAGAGGGCACGGCATACATACAGAGGACACGGCATACATACAGAGGACACGGCATACATACAGAGGGCACGGCATACATACACAGGACACGGCAAACATACAGAGGACACGGCATACATGCATAGGACACGGCAAACATACAGAGGACACGGCATAAATACAGAGGACACGACATACATACAGAGGACATGGCATTCATACAGAGGGCACGGCATACATACAGAGGGCACGGCATACATGCATAGGACACGGCAAACATACAGAGGACACGGCATAAATACAGAGGACACGACATACATACAGAGGACATGGCATTCATACAGAGGGCACGGCATACATACACAGGACACGGCAAACATACAGAGGACACGGCATACATGCATAAGACACGGCAAACATACAGAGGACACGGCATAAATACAGAGGACACGACATACATACAGAGGACATGGCATTCATACAGAGGGCACGGCATACATACAGAGGGCACGGCATACATACAGAGGACACGGCATACATACAGAGGACACGGCATACATACACAGGACACGGCAAACATACAGAGGACACGGCATACATGCATAGGACACGGCAAACATACAGAGGACACGGCATAAATACAGAGGACACGACATACATACAGAGGACATGGCATTCATACAGAGGGCACGGCATACATACAGAGGGCACGGCATACATACAGAGGACACGGCATACATATAGAGGACACGGCAAACATACAGAGGACATGACATGACATACATACAGAGGACACGGCAAACATACAGAGGACACGGCATACATACAGAGGGCACGGCATACATACAGAGGACACGGCATACATACAGAGGACACGGCATACATACAGAGGGCACGGCATACATACACAGGACACGGCAAACATACAGAGGACACGGCATACATGCATAGGACATGGCAAACATACAGAGGACACGGCATACATGCATAGGACACGGCAAACATACAGAGGGCATGACATACATACAGAGGACACGGCAAACATACAGAGGACATGACATACATACAGAGGACACGGCAACATACAGAGTACACGGCATACATACAGAGGACACGACATACATACAGAGGACATGGCATTCATACAGAGGGCACGGCATACATACAGAGGACACGACATACATACAGAGGACACGGCAAACATACAGAGGACATGACATACATACAGAGGACACGGCAAACATACAGAGGACACGACATACATACAGAGGACACGGCATACATACAGAGGACACGGCAAACATACAGAGGACATGACATACATACAGAGGACACGGCAAACATACAGAGGACACTGCATACATACAGAGGACAAGGTGTACATACAGAGGACCCTGCATACATACAGAGGACAAGGTGTACATACGACTGCTTCAGGGCACGAAGTCGGTTTTCCCGCCATGGGCGCCAGCGCTTTCCTCTTGCAGACGCAATCGTCGGGGCCCTTCGGACAGCCGCAGGTTGGGGCCCCATCCGCGCCGCTGGAGCCCCATTGCTTACAGGGTTTCTGCAACATTAACTGTGCTTCAGCGAACTACCCTATAAGCCTTTGTCAGCCTCGGTAGCTCAGTGGTGCGGTCGACTCGACTGTCGGTCGGATCATGAGGGCACCTGCGCGCGATCAGTGGACGGATGGGTAACCGCCCGACCGATGCAGGCTGGCCGCGGTACGGATTCCTTCTTACCATACTAGGCGGTAGGGTTTAACCCGCCCGGGTTGGTACCACCGTACTGAATAAAAGGTCGGTCGAAATGGCTATGTAAATAGTTCTCCGTCCAGTTCAGTGTAGTCGGCGGCACTACCGAAGGAAAGCACTGACGTGGCACCAAGTTCACCCGGTGTTATGGTCTGACATCGCGGATGTTGTAGGTGATGTAGCCAACCGTGTCAGATTCTATAAAAAAAAATCTTATTATCTCTTTGTATCTATAGCATCATTTTAAGATGATGTCACAGTGATGAGCGCTAACCTTGAGAGACCCCAAGTCGACATGTTTGGGTTTTCCTTTTGGAGTCCGCGGTGACGGCGGCGGTGGTGGCGGCGCCACTTGTATTTCTTTAAGACAAAGCTTCAATTCTTTCAACAAGGCCGGCTCCAACTGCAAATAAAATTGTTTTTCCATGTACATACCGTGTGGGGTAGGGACTTTAAAAGAATAGCCCCACTGCATATCTCCCCGTTTATATCGTAAAAGGCGACTAAGGGATATGACTCCCTTCTTATTTACTAGGTGGTAGGGTTGAACCCGCCCGGGTTGGTACGACCGCACTGAATGAAAGGTCGGTCGAAACGGCTATGTAAATAGTTTGTGTTTTCCGTCTAGTTCAGTGTAACCGGCACGACCGAAGGGAAGCACTGACGTGGGACCAAGTTCATCCGGTTTTATGGGCTGACATCACGGATGTTGTAGGTGATGTAGCCAAACGTGTCAGTTTCCATAAAAAAAAATCCATACCATACGCTGTATCCCGATAATCGGGGTGAGCAGAGTAATGTGAGTTGTGCTGCAAGTATGTGCTCTAGTAAATTACATCACAACACCGACCACCGCGTTTAGCAATGTATTCAGACAAGATAACTATCAAGCAGCAAGTGAGGCACGAAGAACCACCCGCTGCACGACTCGGTAGAAGGACCGCGCCAAGGTGAGAGGTGGCCATACTATCGCGCTTTAGCACGGCATCTTCTCCTTAGCCCTTAGTCGCTTTTTACGACATGCACGGGAGTTATAAGAGTTTGAATTTATTTAGATGATTCATAATCTTATTGACTCTAAGCTCAATGGAGCATTTTTCGTATTAGACGTATTTGTAACAAATGTAGATTGTAATAGCAAAGGCATTTTCGAACGTTTTTACCACTTTCACCCACTTATTTTTCAGAGTATTTAGAACATTACATTACAATAATGTATTCACATTATAACTTCAATCTCTACCTAACTATAAGCGTATAAAATTCAAAGAGTTTGTATTACGTCGCTGCGCTCCTTTAAAGGAGCGCAGCGACGTAATACAAACTCTTTGATAAAATTATAGTCAAATCACTTGAATTATGGCTATGGTTAGGATAATACGAACGATGTGATGTTTGCCTAGTCCCCTCTTCGGAATTACAGTATCATACAAACCTGGAGCCAAAAGCTGCCCAAAGATAGGACTAAACCTTCTTAAATTTTGGGAGCATCAAAGGATTGGGAATTGTTGATGGACACACATGAGAAGCATTACCAAATGCCTTCGGAAATCTGTACCACAGCATTAAGACCGGATATACCCATATTCTCAAAAGCGACAAAGCAGTACTTATTGAACTTACAGTTCCATGGGAAAGTAATATACCGAAGGACTACAATATCAAATTTAACAAGTACTGCAACTTAGTAGACCGGATTGTGAGAAACGGATTCAAGACTGATCTCTTCGCTGTGGAAATCGAAGCAAGAGGACTTTTTTTTTTGTTTATGTAATCCGGTATGGGTGGCTGAGTCGGAGGGGCCAAAGCACATGCTTCGACCAGCCAATATCACCTCCGAGAAGGTAGGTGCCATACCGGAGACTTCCCTGGATTGCTGGCTATACTGGACTAGAGGAGAACACAACCGCGGCCATCTTACATCCAGTACGGTGGTTCCAACCCAGTCGGGTACAATTTGAGCCTACCACCTAGTAAGGGGCAAGGGAAGGGACCTACAGTTTTACACCGGTTCCGAACGGTGAAGCAGCAGGTGTAGGTATGCAGGTAAATACGAGGTAGAAACACTAATTAAATCAATTAAATATAATGCAGCCGGCATTGACGAAGTTACTATCAAGATGATCAATATGACCTTACCCCGTACACTAGGAGTTATTACACATATTATTAATAATACAATCACATCGGGATATTTTCCCCGAATCTGGAAAACAGCTCTCGTCACTCCTATTCCTAAGAAAAAAGAAGTTACAGAATACAAAGATCTCATGCCAATTAGTATTCTTCCTACACTCTCGAAAATTCTGGAAAAAACAATGACTAAACAACTCACTGCGTATCTACATTCAAATGATGTTGTTCCCGAGTGTCAACATGGCTTCCGGACAGGATACAGCACCAATACTGCACTCTTACAAATAACAGATGAAGCCCTGAGTGCAGCTGATGATGGAAGGGTTACATTTATTGTCCTTTTCGATTTTTCCGAGCCTTCGACTGCCTTGATACTGAACTACTTATGGCAAAACTATGCTATTACGGAGTATCCGAAACAGCAATCAGGCTTCTTAAAACGTACCTGACTGATAGGCGTCAGATTGTTAAATGCATTGGTGAGGATGGAAATGTAACTTTATCAGACATGGTCCCTGTTTGCCGCGGCTGCCCCCAGGGTTCATCCCTATCTCCTTTACTGTATACGACCTACACTGCAGACTATCCTTCTTGCCTACAATAGACGCATTGCGATGCGAGCTCTTTTGCGGATGACACACTGATCAGGTACTCCTTCTATCCAAGCGACGTAGATGAAGCTGTATCCAAAATTAATGCTGATCTTGAAAATACTTGGGCTTGGTCATATGCGAACGGACTAGCACTGAATCCACAAAAAACTATTTCACTTATTCTTGGAGGAAGAAGGTCAGTCGAAAAAGTCCTGGAACAAAATCCGGTATTAAAACTAAATGGAGTAGCTATCCCGATAGAAAATTGCGCCAGAAACTTGGGAATAAAAATGGATACTCACCTAAAATTTGAGAATCACTAATGAACAAGTTTGGGTCAGCCATGGGCAAGCTTAAAACATTGTACAAAATCCATAACCACCTCTCGGTAAAAGTTAGGCACACCCTAACAGAGGCTGTTGTACTTTCCCCACTAAACTACGGTGACGTGGTATACGGACCGTGCGTTCTCAAAAAAACTTCAAACCGTATTCAAAGACTCCAAAATGCTTGTATAAGATTCAGCGAGCTGAATATAAGAAAGAGGGAACACATAACTCCACATATAAATCGTCTGAGGTTGATTAAAATGGACAACAGACGCTATGTCCATCAGGCGGTGCTCATCCACAAAATTATTAACAAGAAAAAACCAAAATCATTATTCAGGAAACTCAAATGGCCTGGTGAGAGACACAGGTTTGGCACTAGATCCGTAGGCAAACTCCTGGCGGTTCCGAAACACCGGGGAGCAGCATTCGAGGGAAGTTTCCATTAAAAAAAAAAAAAAGTTTCAAATACGCAGCTTCCCGGTGTTGGAATAACATACCGCCTCCAATAAGAGAGATACAGAGCGCACACATATTTAAAACAAAACTCAAACAATTTCTTTTAGGTCCACAAATTACAAACAACAAAATTTAGGTCCACAAAAATAATAACACCAAAAACTAATAACTGTATAACCCTTCAAATGCCAGAGTTATAGGTCAACTAAAACCCCTAAAGTGCCAGGCACTTTTCGTCAGAGGGCGTGCGCCCGCGCACTCTCCGCCGACGCGCGTTCTAGACCATATTTATAGCCATTTTTCTAAAAAAACCTATGTGAAAAGCCTATATTTTCGAAATGTACGTTAAATTTACTAGTAATTGTATTAGTAACACGTCTAGGAATTCTACCGGTTTCAATCAAAACATCTAAAGAAAAAAAAAATTCGAGAGAAGTCGATTTTTTTTTCGACTCGCTTCGAAAACACGGTTCTCCGCAAATAAATCGTTCCTCAACTGTTAGAACTAGGTTGGTCTGAACTGAATCACTCTAATGATCATAGATCACACATGATCATAGGACCCAAACAATCAATCTACGAGCTACTTACCAAATGCCCTTTCACACACTCACTCACACACACACACACACACACACACACACACACACACACACACACACACACACACACCCTCGCATTCATATCATCAACTGAATCGAGAACTCAATCGACAAAGTTAATAAGGACTACACCTAAACCTCTCATTTAACACCTTTTTTTTTTTTTTTTTTTTTTTATATAGGCGCAACTACCTACATTCACATTCATTATTTTTTTTTTTTTATAATCTATCTAGGTACATACATACCTACATACATAGCGTCACGCCTGTTTCCCCGGTAAACTATCTAGGTATATATCACTATACACTATCACTCTTCGCTGTTACATACTAACGAACTACATAGCACTTAATAAAAACCAACATGTTATTACTACATAAAATTGGAATATTTAGGCAATAATCAAAATTCATTTGTAAGCTGTGCTAAGTTGTGCTAATTTGTAAGTTGTGCTTTTGTGTTTGCTTATTTATTGTGTTGTTATATATTTCTATTGCACATAGTTGAATCCATGTATCTTTTTTTTTTTTTTTTTTTTTATGGAACCTGACACGGTTGGCTACATCACCTACAACATCCGTGATGTCAGCCCATAACACAGGGTGAATTAGGTGCCATGTCAGTGCTTCCCTTCATTTCATGTCGGCTACACTAAACTGGACGGAAAACACGAACTATTTACATAGCCGTTTCGACCGACGCGACGTTTCGTTCAGTGCGGTGGTACCAACCCGGCCGGGATAAACTCTACCACCTAGTAAGGTAAGAAGGGAAGGGACCTACAGTTTAACGTGGAATCCGAACCACGGTATCTATAAGAATTAGCCATATTTTCCTCTGGCACGAGCCACTACACTACAATTGTTCTTAAGAACAGGATAGGCTTAAAAACAGCTTGGTGTGTGCGCAGCGCACACCTGACTAGCTGTGCCTATACCCTTTTCATTGGTTTATTGTTCCACTGTTTACTTGTTTCTTACTAAATCTAACTCTATAGGTATTTTCAGAATATGTAAATAGAATTGTCTTTTTCTCATGTTGTACTCATTCTCTATGCCTACGGATAATAATGTAAATTAGCAATAAGCCAAAGGGAAATAAAGATATTTCATCATCATCATCATCATCAGCCTGTATCGGTCCACTGCTGGACATAGGCCTCTCCCAAGGCACGCCACCACACACGGTCTTCCGCTCTTCTCATCCATCCACTCCCGGCTACCTTTTTTAGGTCATCTGTCCACCTAGCCGGGGGGCGTCCCACACTACGTTTGCTTGTACGTGGCCTCCATTCGAGCACCCGTCTACCCCATCGGTTGTCGGGTCTACGACAGATGTGCCCAGCCCACTGCCACTTCAGCTTGCTTATTTTCTTAGCAATGTCGACTACCTTAGTTCTTTGACGTATCACGTCGTTACGGATTTTATCGGTCAAAGAAATGCCGAGCATTGCTCTTTCCATAGCTCGCTGAGCGACTTTAAATTTGTGGACCAGGCCCATCGTCAGGGTCCACGTTTCCAAAGATATTTATTATTATTATAAATATTTTCTTCACAAAAAACTCATTGGTACATGCCGACCGGATTCGAACCGCGGACCTCTCGCATGAGAAGCCGATGCCCAAACCACTCGGCCACCCGCCGCTTACCACTACCCGCCGCAGGACTACCAGCAAAGTCGCTCTACAGTCTCTTCAAGAATCTAGGCCCGCCAAGATCGACGCTAAGCTCATATATGGAGAGAGCTTCGAAAACGTCACTGGAAGCATCCTACAGATCAGTGGCGGCTGGTGACCTATGGGACTGGGTGTGCGCACAGCACACCCAGTCCCATAGGTACCTAGCGCACAGTGTGCGCTAACTTACTCGTAGTACTAAACCCAAACGTGAATCTAATGGATACCGAGACGTGATTTTTTATTTTATTTTCATGTCTGAGTTAATTGCCCAAATTATGTAAAAGTATTCTCACTCAACAGATACATAGTTGAAAGACAAAATAAGGTAAGGATAAAAGTGATAAAATTATTAAAATGTAAGTAATAAAAATGTACTCACTTTTAGATTGAAATATCTAGGTATGGTGTTTTGAAGAACACGCCAGCGAATTTATGAAAATTATGAAGAAATCAGTCACACACACACACCACACACACTACAGTTTGATTGGGTAGGTCTAATATTGTTCTATTTATTTCGTTTTTAATATAGTCAACACTGAATCCACTCATTTTTATAACGCACTAGAAACACAACCAGAGTCCTAATTGCTCGAAGAACCAAAGCGACACTTCACTGCGCAGTGGCCACCGAGCACCGAGCCGCGCGGCCGCCGGGGCGCCTCCGCGCGCGAGGCGTGGCCGGCGCGCGCGCCCGCGCCCGTCGGCCAGCCTTGCCGCGCCGGGCAATGAAGAAAACTTCACAATGTACTGTTAACTGACGAAAAGTCGTTCAAACTGCTAAAAAACTGATTTGCAAAACATCCCGGCGCGGCAAAGATATATTACGTACAATATTTCATCTAAGCGGTGGCGGCGCGGCGGCGCGGAGCGGCCATCATCGGTCGACGCGACGACGACGGGTCTCGCCCCGAACTGAGATGGCGCGGCGCGCGCGGCGCGGCGCGGCGCGGCGAGCGATCGTTCGGATGATCGCGCGACCAACAACGCGAAAATAGCGAAATATGCAGTATCATTAATGTTTGTCGTAACATTCGAATATTTTATAAATTACCATTCGAATATGTATCAAATCGATATTCGAATAATTCAAATTATTCAATTGCAAACTCGATCTGTTATATAAATATAAGAAACACCCATATTCCAAAAATGGACTCGCCTGTCGGTGCGTGCTACAGCGTATGTGTAGGTACTTAGCGCTTGTGTGTGTGTGACTTCGACCCAGAGTTTGGATCGCCCCCGCCGCGCCCGCGCGCCCGCGCCCCCCGCCCGCGCGTGCCTTCGGTCGGGTTTACGATCTCGGCTTACTTCGGCTCATCGTCGGCTGGCTCGGTCGCGACGTGTCGCACGCGCGTCTATCCACAATATACTGTCCTTCTTTTTCCGTCGTGTGTCACACGCAGAAGGCCACACATAATCGTATGAATAGTGTTTTGTTTCACGCGGCGGGGCAGCGGCGTTTGACATTTTCTCATAGTAAACGTTCGCGGTGTTTTGTACTGCACTCGGCGCGGCGAGCTCGGCGGCTATACGTAGTATGTAGTACGTATTACGTACAGCAAAATCGTGCCTTGTTGTCTAGGAAATAGGATCGGATAGGAATTCAGTTTGATATTTTTACTTCGATCGGTTTCATGGAGAATGTTTAATATTTTAATTTATTTCTTTCTTTCGGGTGAAGGCGTTATGTTTTGTGGTAGTGCGGCGCACGAACGCACTTAAGGGCCAGCCGCCACTGCTACAGATTATGGATAGGTAGAGAGAGGGAGGTCGAGAGCGGGACTGGTGGTTTCCCCGCGTCCTAGTCAACGCAGACTAGCTGACGAGGGCTTGATGCGAGCCGAAACGTGAAGCAAGCGCGGGAACTTCAGAGTGGCCACTCGCTAGTCCTGACCTCAATTAACACCCTCCTCTACTGCCGATGGGCCCGAATATGTTCAGTGAAGCCATCGCAAGCTTAGTTGAACACCTTCCTATCGTCACGCCTGTTTCCCGGTGGGGTAGGCAGAGACAACGGACCTCCACGTGCCACGATCCTGACACACCTCTGCCGCCTATTCCACTCTCATAATATTCTTCATATGTAGTAGTTACATGCTCGTCGGTTACGGGTACTACAACTTGACCCTTTTTGAGCACGTGCCCGATCCGGTCCAGGTACGTGCTTCTAGGGCCTAGGGTGAGTCTTCCACTGACATTTGCTCCATAAATTTCTTTCGTTAGTCTCCTATCGTCCATTCTTCCAACATGACCGAACCCAATTCAATAGTAATAAAAAATTATAGCAAAGGTTTACCTCGCATCTGGTCTTCAAAGCACCCCCCATGACGCTCATATCCAGTTGCTCTTCAATATTTTTCTTAATGTAAGCGTGAACTTTCTGCCTTGTGACGGGGTCCAGTTTTCCATTCCTGCTGCCCTTCAGGCTTTCGAGGATGCTCGACGCCAGAGCGCCGCCATTTTTCTTCACGTTCGCCTCGAGGATGTTGTACATGTTTTCTAGAATATTCTCCATAAATTTCGTTTTCACAATACAACAGGCGCATCCCGCGCCCGTGCCGACGTTGGAAGAGCAGTGGGTGGCGTCGTCGAAGTGACAGTTCATCTCTTTAAGACACCGCGGGCAGTCTGTGCATATCTTTGCAATGTTCGAAGTGCTGCAGGTCTGATGGCATTGTAGACATTTGAGGTTAAAACATGAAATTCTGTCGTCCGCGTCGGCGATTTCTTCGCGAATAAGCTCCATTCTAGCTTGACATCTCTCCTGGCAGTTCTCCATAGTTTCGGCCATCACTTCTAATTCTAGTTTAATAGATTCTTCCTGAAATAAAAAAACAAATATTATATGTACATTAATCGGTGGTACCGTTGTGCAACACAATCAACTGAATGACATGAGTACAGTGATCTTGATATCGGGATACACGATACATCTTTGGAAAATAGAAATAGGTATAGTATCCCCGGCCCCCATGACAGTAAAAGGATGTGGCGCGGCATGTGACTCGTGACGTGACGTGACGTGACGTGACGTGACGTGACGTGACGTGACATGACGTGACCATTCCATTCCGTTCCGTTCCGTTCCATTCCATTCCATTCTATTCTATTCAGACCTCAGCGTTGCGATCCTCCAGCTCAAGCTGCGCCTGCAGCAGTGCCTTGCAGGCGGTGGCGAGGTTGTCGCGCACGCCGCGCACCTTGCCGTGCGCCCCCTGCCGCCGCGTCTCGCGCCCCGAGCGCTCCTCGCGCACGCTCTGCTCTAGAGCTGCTATCGATTGCTCGATCTATTCTAACCTCCGCGTTGTGTTTCTCCAGCTCGAGCTGCGCCTGCAGCAGCGCCTGGCAGGCGGTGGCGAGGTTGTCGCGCACGCCGCGCACCGTGTCGCGCGCCCCCTGCCGCCGCGCCTCGCGCCCCGAGCGCTCCTCGCGCACGCTCTGCTCTAGAGCTGCTATCGATTGCTCGATCTATTCTAACCTCCGCGTTGTGTTTCTCCAGCTCGAGCTGCGCCTGCAGCAGCGCCTGGCAGGCGGTGGCGAGGTTGTCGCGCACGCCGCGCACCGTGTCGCGCGCCCACTGCCGCCGCGCCTCCGGCCCCGAGCGCTCCTCGCGCACGCTCTGCTCTAGAGCTGCTATCGATTGCTCGATCTATTCTAACCTCCGCGTTGTGTTTCTCCAGCTCGAGCTGCACCTGCAGCAGCGCCTGGCAGGCGGTGGCGAGGTTGTCGCGCACGCCGCGCACCGTGTCGCGCGCCCCCTGCCGCCGCGCCACGCGCCCCGAACGCTCCTCGCGCCCGCTCTGCTCTAGAGCTGCTATCGATTGCTCCATCTATTCTAACCTCCGCGTTGTGTTTCTCCAGCTCGAGCTGCGCCTGCAGCAGCGCCTGGCAGGCGGTGGCGAGGTTGTCGCGCACGCCGCGCACCGTGCCGCGCGCCCCCTGCCGCCGCGTCTCGCGCCCCGAGCGCTCCTCGCGCACGCTCTGCTCTAGAGCTGCTATCGATTGCTCGAGCTATTCTAACCTCCGCGTTGTGTTTCTCCAGCTCGAGCTGCGCCTGCAGCAGCGCCTGGCAGGCGGTGGCGAGGTTGTCGCGCACGCCGCGTACCGTGTCGCGCGCCCCCTGCCGCCGCGCCTCGCGCCCCGAGCGCTCCTCGCGCACGCTCTGCTCTAGAGCTGCTATCGATTGCTCGATCGTATCTTTTGTATACTGTTTGAAAAAAAAAAAAATATATTAATTTCACATTTTTATATCCTATCCTACCAAAGACATTAAACCCACCCTCTTCCATATAGACCGGACAACAAGAACAAAATCGTAATCTACTACTTAGATCCTAGTGGTACAAAGTCGTTCAGTCTAGCGCCACCAGTCCGCATGTGAGGTCGTATTCGTGTGCTAGAGAAAGAAGAAAATCTAAGAAAATATGCCGAGTTGCGCATTGCGGTATTGCAAATCTCGATATAAAAATACGACTGAACATGTAATCAGTTTATTTTAATAAGTATTGTGTATATTTATTCAATATTTGAATATAATACATAATTTCCATAGATGATTCTAGAACAACGATCAACTAGGTCATATTGAAAAAATAAAAAGCGCCCTCTGTTATACAGTAGCTTTACTACTATTATAGTACGAGATCCCACAACCAATATTTTTGTCTCATAGTATTTCGTTCAATTGTCCTCAACCCGATACTAAATGTTTTTCGTGTAGCGTCTCCTGACAGTATTTTTTAAAAATGGCAACCAATTTGACCGAACCCTGTCATGGTATTCCGTTTGATTTTCGGAATCTTGTTGAATTACCGATCTAAGATAACCAGAACATGTTTTTCAGACGTCAGTAGCGGTGCGCGTACCAACCTTTACAAAAATGCCAAATGAGGCAAAACAAATATTAGGTCCTTGCCTATGAAATTGCCGTTTTACCTATATAGAAAAAATCCAAATTTTTTTTTTATGAAAAATATATATTTGTTTAATCGAACGAAGTATTGGCCATTATTATCAATGCACTTTTGCCATTTTACTGGAAGTTCATTGATGCCTCTACTATAGAAATCCTGGGGATGGGAATCGATGAACTCTTTAAATGCGTTTTTCACTGCCTCGTCGGATTTGTTTTGACGTGATGATGTCACGTCTTATAAATTGATGAACACCGGCTGCACGCACGAAGAAGTGTAACGTTCCATCTAAACCTGTGTGTGCAAGCGAGAGCGCGATAGAGACCTGTGTGTGCAAGCGAGAGCGCGATAGAGAGGCATATACAATAGTTGAAAATACAAAATATATTTCTCCGTCTTTTGCGAGCCTCGAACCCGCGGTCCCTGCCACCATCACTGACCAGACGTGCAAGAAGCTGTAATGAATAATCCCGGCACAGGTCCACCATACACTGACAAGCAACTTCTTTTGACTCAATTTGCGTTTGGGACATGGTTTGTCTGCCTCCCCTGTGTCCAACCAGTGTGACGGACGTTTTCGATTGTCATACAGGATCCACTTTTTATCACAAGTGACAATCCGATTCAGAATCCCCCCATTCCTGTGCTTATTCAACAAGTTAAGACAAGCTTCGACGCGATTTTGTTGTTGTTTTTCAGTGAGTTCATACAGTAACCAATTTCCGAGCTGTTTTATCTTTCCAATTTGACGTAAATGAATCAGTATCGTTTTATCACTTACATTGAAGGCTGCTGCTAATTCCGACGTGGTTTGTGATTAATCTGCTTCAACTATGGCTTTAAATTCATTGTTATCGACTCTCGTCTCCGGTCGGCCACGGGGCTCATCATTGAGATGAAAATTTCCAGAACGGAAGCGATCAAACCAAAAACGCACAGTGCGTTCACTTGCCTGGTCCATACACGTCGATGATATTGCATGCCGTCTGTGCTGCGTTGGTGCTGCGACGGGATTAATATTCGAAAATAACGCGCAATTTAGATTTTTCCATGGTCACAGAACCAGCGATGTAAAAAAAACCGAACGGTGGGAAAACAAATGAACAACTGATTTTGAAAAAAGAATAATTTGCCTTTATAACAGAAAATATTTGAAATTGGAATTCCTACGCAAAAAAAAAGGTAGCCACTTTCAAAGTTTTTTTAAAAAAAATTTTTTATGGAAACTGACACGGTTGGCTACATCACCTACAACGTCCGTGATGTCAGCCCATAGCACCGGGTGAACTAGGTGCCATGTCAGTGCTTCCCCCTTTGATCGTGCCGGCTACACTGAACTGGTCGGAGAAAATAAACTATTTACATAGCCGTTTCGACCGAATTTTCATTCAGTGCGGTGGTACCAACCCGGGCGGGTTAAACCCTACCACCAAGTAAGATTAGGAGGGAAGGGACCTACAGTTTTACGAGGAATCCGAACCTCGGTCAGCCTCCAACGGTCAGCGGTCACCCATCCAAGTACTGACCGCACCCAGCGTTGCTTAACATTCAATAGCGACAGTTGACTGTCTGCACCACTGAGCTATCGAGGCTGACATACAAGTGGTCAGTTTTTTAGAAACGGCAATTTCATTTTCAATTTCAGCACCTAATATTATAGCTCAAACAGTCTCAAAATCATTTTTACAAGTGAATTTGGGTCAATTGATCAAAACGGAATAGTAAATTAAATTTAACGATTTTATCGCTCATATAAAATCAACTATCATTTTGGTCGTTGGCTCTCGTCCTATTAGACTATTGTCTTCATCTATCGACCGATAGATGAAATGTGTTCTAATTATGTGTTCTATATTACATCATGTTTTTGCTATTCAAAGCTAGATGGCGTATTATAATCTTGAGCTCAAAAGGTTTATATGAAAATGTTCCCATTGTCCTCTCTACCTGGTTTTTTAATCTCTTTGTATCCTAGTAATATTATAAACGCGAAAGTTTGTGAGGATGGATGGATGGATCTTTGTTCCTCTTTCACGCAAAAACTACTGAACCGATTTTGATGACACTTTACAGTACTATAGCTTATACATCAGAATAACATATAGGTTATATACCATCACGCTAAATAGCCTTAGGGCTCAGCAGTATCAAATAAAGAATAATATGGACGGGAGAGAGAGAACATAAAAGACAAGAAAAACAAAAGCCTCTCAACGTCACATAAAAACTTCAATTTCGAATTCTGTTCTTTTTTTTTAAATTAAATTTTTTTAAAAATTATTTATAATTGTTAATGTTGTTTATTTATCATCTCTTGGCAGTACACTGCGCTTTGCCAAGATTTGCCTTTTTTTTTTGACACGGTTGGCTACATCACTTACTATAAATAAATACGTCATGTCAACCCATAACACCTTGGTGAGCTATGTTACACTAAGTTAGACGGAAAACACGCACCACGGCCAAACTCTTGCCCAGCTCCCTCAACTATTGTTTTCCGGCTCCGCAAACCGTACCTATAAAGTTTCTGTTGCAAACGGGATCAAGTGATAATTTGTATATCAAGGGTCTACTTCGTTAAAAGGGTAAGCCCAAAGAGTTGCTGCGCTCCTTTAAAGGAGCGCAGCGACGTAATACAAACTCTTTGGGTAAGCCTTGCCGTCCAGCGGGATAATGCCGCAAGTGTTCAAGGCAAGGCAATCTCTGCCGGTCAACCACCCTATTACAACATTTATTGTAGGTATTTAAAGAAACAACACTTAATAAATTAATGAAAAAAAAAACAACAAAGTCAACTTGAACGCCTAGGTATCATGATTAACTGACCTTGGAAGCTTTAATCCTTTCCTCCATATCGGA
This sequence comes from Nematopogon swammerdamellus, assembly GCA_946902875.1. Classification (NCBI taxonomy): domain Eukaryota; kingdom Metazoa; phylum Arthropoda; class Insecta; order Lepidoptera; family Adelidae; genus Nematopogon; species Nematopogon swammerdamellus. The sequence continues at coordinate 22,083,463 of OX336345.1, forward strand.
CTTGATCTGCTCCTGTTTCTGCTTGGCCGCCTCGGTGCGCGCCCTGATAGCCTCACAATCCTGCTTCAGCTGTTCCAATTCGCCCTGCTTGGCCAGCGTCTGCTCCTCGATCCTCCTCGCCGAGTCTATCAGCTCCTTCATTTGGCTGTCGCGCTGCTTCTTCTTCCTTCGCCACTTGCCCAGGTTCAGTTTCACCTCTCTCTCCTGCGCGGGGTGAATAAAGAAATTTGTGCAATATAAATCCTGATCAGAAAAATTCATTAAAAAGTCAAAAATTACTTTCGTTTCCTTACTTAAGGGATGACTCCCTTCTTATATTACTAGGTGGTAGGGTTTAACCCGCCCGGGTCGGTACCACCGCACTGAATGAAAGGTCGGTCGAAACGGCTATGTAAATAGTTTGTGTTTTCCGTCCAGTTCAGTGTAGCCGGAACGACCGAAGGGAAACACTGACGTGGCAACAAGTTCACCCGGTGTTATGGGCTGACATCACGGATGTTGTAGGTGATGTAGCCAACCGTGTCGGTTTCCATAAAAAAAAACTTAAAGGAGTCGGTGGACCGCTAAGTAAATACCTGCTTTGAGCTCTGAGTTTTTTATATTTTATTTAAGGGAGCTGACCGCGGATGCGCGCTATGAGATTCGCGCAGATGTAGGCGGGGAGTTGGGGGGAGAAGCGAGCATGATATTCATGCCATCAGCGGTAGGGTTCGTACAGTCAGGCCTTCGTCACTCGCTCAAGGTCGCGAGTTAAATGCCTACCGCTTGGCGTGTCGGTTAATGCACAAGTAACAGTGGGCTGTCGCTATCCAGCCAGAGCGAGCGTGCGGTGCGCGCATCTACTACGTTTCGTTTCGAAATCACGAAATCATTAGAAATGTCGAAATCACGTCATTATTGTGCAGTGGACGGGTGCAAAAGTCAACAGACAAATAAAAACTTGTCTTTTTTTTCATTGCCGAGAGAAGAAGAAAGGTAAGTGTTGTTTAGTAGCATTTTGATTTATTTCTAGTAATTTATTTATTCATATAGTAGGAGGTCATTGATTTAAAATGATATTATTATATTGCCAATAACATTAGTACGCCGAACAGCGTGGTGTGTATGGCCTAATTCGTATAAGGATAATAGGTACATTGTAGATGATCATTGATCATTAAATTTATTGATCAAACAAAACTATCACTGGAAGGTTGCACGCAATGCACGCTTCGATGTGAGAAACTAATTGTGACGCTAACGCATGCATGAATTTGTTCGCATGAATTTGCCGTAGCTAAATATCATATCGTTGGTAGCTAGAACGATAAAAGTTGGTAGGTATCATCTTCATTTTATTCCTCACAATAAGACAGCAAAAGACACAGCCCTTAACGCGCTGAACGGCGCGCTTTAGAGATAGAGTTACACGACAGAAAGAGAAGCGAAATGTAGGCAATTATCGTGGTTAGGCATGTAGCTCTGGGCGAGTCAATTTGTACTTTATCGCGTCGTCGCAGAGTAGCTATTTCTTTGTGAGTGTTTGTACAGAGCAGCTTCTGTACGGAGTACTCTTTTCTATTCTGTGGTACAGTTCCCTCAAAACTTTAATGCCGCTGGACCTACCTGCACAGTCAACGAATTTTAGGTCATAATTCGTACACCATAAGGTAGACTTTAATGTCGCTCGCATCTTGGGTTCGCGCATGTTCAGTGAAGCAATTAATAGTCGAATCCCTTGCATCCCCACCTTATGGGTGGCGCGGCGCCATATGTAGCGCTGTCAATAAAAAAAAATAAAATAAAAAAAAATTAAATGACTCAACCAGGTTACTGTCGACATCATATAACAAACTAATTGCATTTGAAGCCAGGAATTTTTATTCCACAATAGCGTCCCTGCCAGTTTAGATGTTAGGTCATTATCTGATGGATGACATGATGATAGATGTTAGGTATTATTTTTTGATTCGAGTTCGATCGATTGATATACCCTATGATCTACGAGTGATGACCTAAAATTCGTTGACTGCGCAGGTAGGTCGAGTGGCATTTAAGTTTCGAGGGAACTGTACAGTCACGCGTGTCAATGAGTGCTCTACTTTCTTATAGTACCTATAAGCAGAGAAGGTTATAAATAGCTACCCACTGTCGGGTAAATAGTTTAAATTAGAATCTAAATTTGAATTTTGATTAAAACTCAATCACATTTTTTTTAAGTCTTTAATTTAATTTTTTTTTCATAAACTTATATATAATTTTTCAAACGTATCTATCGTTTAATGGACGATATTTCGACCTTATGAATTACGAGTACACGCGCCGAGGTTCCAGATGTATGATGAATTGATGATTCCCAGGTTCTTAGATCGATTTCTTAAGGGGTGGTGAGCTGAATTACTTAACGATGCGGGTGGTGAAGGTTTGATTGAATTGAGTTTGATGGTTTCGGCAGTGTGTGGGGATGGGAAGAGAAAATGTTCCCATGTTTGACTATTTTTTTTGGATCGCTTAGCTTGTTTAGCTGTTTGAGATTCAAGACTGTTCTTTTCTGCAATTGCTTCCAATATATAAGTTGGCTCTCTAATAGTCAAGTCAAGTCAAGACGAGATTCAGCCAATTCAGGTAGGACACAATTCATGTAGAATTTTGTTAGTTGATGGCATATTTTCTGTTGCCAGAAAGTATCGTCCTTTTTTATATAGGTAACTTTTAGTGCATGCTGATGACCAGTCCATACAGCAAACAGACAAACGTCAATATTTGTGATGTGTAGCTCACCTTGAACTTGGAAGTACCAGTTGTCGTTTTCGTTTACTTTGACAGATACATTTTTCGAGTCAAACCAGAATGGTATTAATTTATGTCTTATGGCTTCGTCCGGGTCCATGTCCTTAGATGTGTAGGGGCAACTACTCCACATGCCCATTCTTTATTTCTAAATATGCCTCGGGCAGGACTAGCTTCTGCCAAGCAGAGGTCTTTGTCGATAAATATTCCACATTTACGTAAAGTTACATTTTCTTGTGCACACAGCTGTGTTAGTGCTGGTATTTCATTTTCTCTACCATGTTTCACCGATGGAATATTTTCGACATTTCAGGGCTTTACTATAGATCTTACCAATGATGCACATGTTGTATGGTCCCTTCTTTTACAGATTAATTCAAATGTTTAAGCCGTTAACCTTATTTTTCTTTGTTCTTTCCACTCTTCGCTGTCAGCTTGAAGTACTGTCCTTTTTTCTAACGCTTGTCTTTCCTTATCAGTCAACTCGAATGCTTTAAGAAACTCCATCTTTTTTAGTTTATATTCTTCTTCATTCAAGTTTACGCTCTGAGCCTTTTTTTTCCATAAGGGGTCATCATTTTGTGCTGTTTCCTGAAAATTTGTTTACTTGGTTTTCTGTTTTCTTTAATCTTTTCATAGAGTTCAGTGTAGTATCCCGGTGAATTTTTGATTACGGATTTGTGAATCATGGACATTACGTTTTCCTTATTGAAGGAAATTACTGCTGCGGAGCATCGTTCCTGATATGAATTGCGTAAGGTGTAGTTTATTCGTTTCCCTCCTGTATACTTTGCGACGACAGAATTAAGTGTGTTCTATCGCTTATTCCACGGGGAGTGCTCGGAGGAGCTGTTTAATGCGATCCCGCCGTCCCCATTCCACCTTCGCACCACGCACACTGGGCAGGGATTGCATCCCTACACGCTGGACTTACCGCGGATGCGTACCAACCGATTCTGCAGATCTTTCCTCTACAGAACCGGTAAACTCCGGAACGCTCTCCCTGCCCATATATTTCCCCCCAAGTACAGTCTCGGGTCCTTCAAGAGGGGCGTGAATGGGCATCTGTCAGGCCGGCATGGCTTTCGCAACCCCCGCATACGACCGAATGTCCATGGGCGTCGTTAGACACCTTATGGGTGGCGCGGCGCCATATGTCGCGCTGTCAATACAAAAAAAAGTTATAATGAATTTTATTCCAAACAGACGTGAAAGTGAAAGAAACGTGTGTAATATAATATTAGTATAAAACTTAATTTTTTTTTTCAAGAAATTTTGCAACCGATTTTACCATTTGCGTGCTCCCGTGAGAGGGTACTTTTTCCGTTTTGGTTCCATTTTTAATTAAGTAGAGCACCTTTCGATGCGTGATCACTACATCAGAAGCTTGAGATCGAGTCGACACAATGACGCGGCGCGGTAGCGACGACGAACCTGCGAGAGCGTGCCCCCACGTCCGATCGCTGCGAAGGCGCAGCGGATACTGAGGAAATCGCGGAGCGGAGCGTCATCTGCTTATATTAGACCGGACTTTGATATATATTTTTGATAGAAAAGTGGATATTGATATTATTGTTTTTATGAATTATATATAGGAAATTGGGTGAATTTTGATGAGTCGTTGCAAATGTATGTTAAAAATTGGTTTATGGGTCAGTTTACGTTTGAAAAAAAAATCGCTAAATTTGATTATGTGTGATAGTTACATTAAGAAAACTAAAATAAATATCAAAAATTCGTTCCCTAGAATTTTAAGAAGAGGACTTGCTTGTTTCTTTCTAGGGATTACTTTCTTCTTTTATGTTTTCATAATCTCTAATCGCCTGCACCAAACCACCTCTCCGCTGGAATATCTAAAAAGGCTCAGATTTGAGTTGGCATTGCACAGAAAGTAAATTATATAAGTTAATGAGAAAAAGACTGCAGTATAGAACACATTCTTGACTTTAATTTTCTATATAATTTAGTTTACTAAGTGCCACTAAATCTCTAGAAAAAAAATGTTTCTAACGCTCAAAATTACTGTGCGCGCTAAAATTCGCAGAATATGCCCTTATTGTAGTTACTCCTTTAAGTAAATGAAAATTATTTTAGACTTTTTAAGGGTCGGGGGTTTTTTTTTATCAGTAATTTAACTTTTATTTCAAGCTTTTTAGGGTTCCGTATCTGGTACCCCCCTAGGGTCCCCTATTACTAAGCCTACGTAAGCCGTCTGTCTGTGTCTGTCTGTGTGTCCGTCCGTCCGTCCGTCCGTCTGTCCGAGGGCTGTATCTCTTGAACCGTGATAGGTGGCCCGTTGAAATGTTCACAGAATATGTGTTATTGTCCGAGCTGTATCACTAAGATGCGCCGCACCGGTGACAACACTAATACGCCTGTCAAGAGCACACCTGTTAAAATAGTACCTGTGTCTGGTCGAGGCGCCGCCGTCGACTCCATCGAAGCCGCGGCTGTTGCGAACGTTGCTGCCATCGGCGACGCTCCCAGTGGAGATGCCGCCGGGAATCCTGTGCTGCCGGTGTTCGCATCCGAAGCGCGCACGAACATCTCGTCATCGAGGGAACTCCAAGACTTCAGTTCTGATATACGTGCGGCGAAACATGAGGTCTCAGAGTTCAGGGCGTCAATGCAGAAGTGTCTCGGTCGCTTTGAAGAGTTTAGCCACAAGTTGGAGGCGATGGACCGGCGCCTCGTCAGGCTCGAGGAGCAAGATAGGTACGTGGAGGTTCTGGAGGCGAAGGTCCAGCAGCTTGATTACGAGCTGAACATGCGGGAGCAGCACGTAATGTTAAACGAGGTGGAAATCACCGGAGTCACGGAGCAGCCCGGCGAGAACCTGGGGCACCTCGCGTCCGTCGTGGCTGCGAAGCTGGGAGTGGCTCTCGACGAGAGGGATGTGGACTACGCGGCGCGCACGGGCCCGCGGCGTGGCGGCTCCGGTGTCGCCCAGCCCCGTCCTATTGTTCTGCGCCTGTGTCGCCGAGCGGTGAGGAACCAGGTGCTGAAGGCGGCGAGGGTCCGCCGCGGGCTTAACACAGAAGACGTCCTGATCGCCGGGGCGAAGAACTCGATCTACATTAACGAACGTCTAACCAAACACAATAGACAGCTGTTCCACAATGCGCGAGGATTAGCTAAAACGCACAACTTTCGCTTTATTTGGACACGCCAAGGACAAATATACGCACGCAAGGAGGAGGGCTCGGCTGTGCTGCGTATCGAAAGTGAAAAAGATTTGGCACAAATCGCAAGAGGAGCTACCACTTCCGACAACGTCCCGAACGCGGCCGGTGCGGGCGGGGGCGCGGGGCGCACTGCCGATGCTGAGCCTGCGCGCGCGGCCGACGACGACGCCTGCGCATCCAGGCTCTCCCAGTAGATGCGAAGGCTTCTCCGTTGTCAGAGATTGTCTGAACATTTTCTTTTATTGTATTCGTGTGTTGATATTGTATCCAATGTGCTTACATATGACTTTACTGTGTCTTCTACTTGACTTTCATGCATATATTTCATATTCACTCATATCATCATGTATCGTACCATCTCACCTAACATCACAAAACATAATAAAAATAATATTGGCCAAGATTTTACATATCAACTTTATAACAAAATATCACCTTACACTGATAAATATCGACATCATTGTTCTAAATAGACTCACTACTCATACTGAATATCACATCATGCATCAACATCATCATCATACCACTACTCCACACATGCTCATGCATAGACTCAATCCTTCTACAACTTCATACTCACTCCACTTTCGCTCCATATTCTTATCTAACCGTGTACATATAGTTTCAATTTATTTGATCAACTTCATCTCTCATTTAAAATATAAGACAATTAAATGCACATATTGCAAACTAAATGCACATTTTACTTATACATTATCTAGATATCCCATATACAGGGTGTCCCAGAAACCGACGATAATCCTTTAGCAGGAGATAGCGCTGCTAATTACCTCTCAGAATATCTAATTTTAGGTTTAGTAAAAATGGCTTAGTTTTTGAGATATTGTCATTTTTGTAAAAATCCAAAATTTTCTCCCTCAGCTCATTTTTTTAAACGCCACGAGTACAAATGTAAGATTTTCTTAAATCTAGTTTTTGTGAAATATTCTCGAAAAGTAAGGCTTTCACACGGTATAATTTATTATTTTATGTTTAATCCTGTTTAGCTGAAAAACGACTTAAGAGCCACATGTTAAAAAATGTTCAGCCTCATCCTTTGAGTTTGGCCCTTCGCGGTGAAAAAAAAAATTACTACACTAAAGAGGCATTATGCAAAAAAAATACGCCCATCTAATGTAGTTTTTAAAATGGTACATCACTTACCGCTTTGCCCAATAATTTATGAGATTTTTTATTTTTTTTTTATTTTTTTTTTATTGAAACTGACACGGTTGGCTACATCACCTACAACATCCGTGATGTCAGCCCATAACACCGGGTTGAACTTGGTGCCACGTCAGCGCTTCCCTTCAGTCGTGCCGGCTACACTGAACTGGACGGAAAACACAAACTATTTACATAGCCGTTTCGACCGACCTTTCATTCAGTGCGGTGGTACGAACCCGGGCGGGTTAAACCCTACCACCTAGTTATATAAGAAGGGAGTCACATCCCTTAGTCGCCTTTTACGACATGCACGGGGAGAGATGCAGTGGGGCTATTCTTTTAAAGTACCGGCCCCACACGGTACATATTGTTATTTAACTGCAAAAAGACCTCGGAATTTGATAACTGTTCTACCAACTACGAATTGGAATAAAATAAACATTTGAAGTAATTGGTCTTTATTAACCTGTTAAAGTAGATGTTCAAATTGTTTACAACCTGCACAAATGCTAGCTCGACATCTTCTCACAAATGCCTGGTTGATGCGTCGAGCAAGTACTCGATGCAAGTGCAGATACGTCCACCTCCGATCCATCTGTGGGGGTATGCTTGATCTAAAAAATTACGCACTTCTCTAGCGTAATAGGTTGGGCCGCCATCATTTTGCAACCACCTCCGTATGGCCAATAGGTACATCTTCTAAAAGGCTCTGAAGCTCCTGTTTCAGAAACTCAAGATAATTCGCCCGTTTAAGTCTCTACTATTCAACGGACGTCTTCTTGCCTCCTAGCCACTTGCATCCCCACAGATAGACCGGACGTCTAGATCACCGGATTTAAATCCGTTAGATCTTTATTATTGGGGCTATTTAAAAGAAAAAGTTTACGGAAAACCGGTGGAAAAGTTGATAGAGGTCAAAGAAAGAATTACAGAAAGTTTTTTTTTATGTAAACTGACATGGTTGGCTACATCACCTACAACATCCGTGATGTCAGCCCATAACACCGGGTGAACTTGGTGCCACGTCAGTGCTTCCCTTCGGTCGTGCCGACTATAGTCAACTGGACGGAAAACACAAACTATTTACATGGCATAAGTGGACGTATCTGCACTTGCATCGAGTACATGCTCGACGCATCAACCGGGCATTTGTGAGAAGATGTCGAGCTAGCATTTGTGCAGGTGGTAAACAATTTGAACATCTACTTTAACAGGTTAATAAAGACCAATTTACTTCAAGTGTTTATTTTATTCCAATTTGTACTTGGTAGAACAGTTATCAAATTCCGAGGTCCTTTTGCAGTTAAATAACAATATCTCATAAATTATTCGGCAAATCGGTAAGTGATGTACCATTTTAAAAACTACATTAGATGGGCGTATTTTTGTTGCATAATGCCACTTTAGTACAGTAATTTTTTTTTTCACCGCGAAGGGCTAAACTCAAGGGATGAGGCTGAAAATGTTTTAACGTGTGGCTCTTAAGTCGTTTTTCAGCTAAACAGGATTAAACATAAAAAAATAAATTATACCGTGTGAAAGCCTTACTTTTAGGGAATATTTAAAAAAAAACTAGATTTAAGAAAATCTTACATTTGTACATGTGGCATTTAAAAAAATGAGCTGAGGGCATTGATTTTATAGGGGGAGTCAGATGTACCGTCAGCGATGTTTTAAAGGTAACATGAAATTAGTCTTCAATTATGTCCTAAGATGGCGCCAGGAGTATCGAATTTGAATTAAATAATTATTATATTTTTAAATCTGCTAATTATAGAACGATGCTAAGTGGGAACAGCATAGTTAAATTTAAAGATTATTTTATATTAAGTAGAAATTTCAAAATAGTGTATTTTAAGGTTTTCATAATTTTTCCAATAAATATTTTCATGTTTTGTCAGTCCGTGAGCTTGGCGGATAAAATGTATAATTTCGCCGCTTCTGCATCATAGATGTCAGACCAAAGTTAAGTTGTCCTATTTGTCTATAGATGGCATGCCTATTTCTTATTATATTTTTAGTTGCCAAATACCCACCAACCAAACCTGCGTGCAATTCAAATACGCGCGTGCGGTTAGGATAAAGTGGAGATACCTTCTTTAAAATTTTATTTTTTTACCTCACCACCTTTGAAAACGGAAACAAACACGATGGATTAAATATAATAATAATAATAAAAATCGTTAGCCATTTATAAGAAAATCGACCTCAACGAAATAATTTGTATGACAGCTACCCTTATTTTTTTTAATTAAAAAAAAATAAAAAAGGTACCCCTAGATTATCATTTCAAACTACTAAATACGAATTTTGAACGAAATCGGTTGAGCAGTTTAGGCACAAGGTCGCTGGACGGACACACACACACACACACACACATACATGTTTCTCAAAACCACTTTTTTGGGATCGTTGACAGATATATAGCCCAAATCTGTACTGTGTGGGGCCGGTACTTTAAAAGAATAGCCCCACTGCATCTCTCCCCGTGTATGTCGTAAAAGGCGACTAAGGGATATGACCCCCTTCTTATATTACTAGGTGGTAGGGTTTAACCCGCCCGGGTTGGTACCACCGCACTGAATGAAAGGTCGGTCCAAACGGCTATGTAAATAGTTTGTGTTTTCCGTCCAGTTCAGTGTAGTCGGCACGACCGAAGGGAAGCACTGACGTGGCACCAAGTTCACCCGGTGTTATGGGCTGACATCACGGATGTTGTAGGTGATGTAGCCAACCGTGTCAGTTTCAATAAAAAAAAAAAAAAATCAGTCGCATTCTCAACTTCGACATTTTGGACGATCACAATACTTCCTTTCTCCTTACAGTCGCTCGAAAGTAAAAAGCCACCTCCATAGTTTTTAGCCGTTGCGGCAATTTATCGATCGACGCGCGACGTTCGCTTGTTTTGGAACACGCAAATGTTTGCGTGGAGCGTGCAGGCAAGCGATACGGGTTACTGCGCGTGGAAAAAGGATGACACAATATCGATGCGATCTCTTGAGACGGTCGGTTCTGTATTCACGCGATACGCACACTACCATAATCGCGGTGTCTCGTTTTAGTAATAGTTGAAGTATGAACAAAATGTCTTTGAGTATGAAGTAGGGAGTCCAGGCACCGAATTAAAAAAAGTTGAGTCCAGGGCTATTTTTTAACCGACTTCCAAAAAAGGAGGAGGTTCTCAATTCGTCTGTATGTTTTTTTTTTTTATTTTTTTTTTTATTTTTATTTTTTTGTATGTTTGTAACACGATTTCTCCGTCAATTGAGGGCCGATTTAGAAAATTCTTTTTTTGTTAGTTAGGTCATACTTCCGAGGTGGTCCCATTTCAATTTTATCGAAATTGGTTCAGTGGTTTTCGAAAAATCAGCATAATACTATGGTGTGTGGTTACCTTCAGCAAAACTTGTGATGTGGTCGTTTTCGGCAATTTTCAGTTTGATAAATTAGTATGGTGTGTGGTTACCTTCAGCAAAACATTTGTGATGTGGACTTATTCAGCAATTTGCAGTCTGACACATATGGCGAATAATTCTGTACCACTTCAATCGATTTCGATTATTCGATTTCGATTATTCTTTTTTATGTAATATTACTAAAAAGAATGAAATAAAAACTGTTTTAAAAAATATTAAACCGATTTCCAAAAAACAAAAAAAAAAAAAACTAAAAAGTATTAAATACCTAATATTTTGAAATTTTCTCTGTCCTGTTGAAATACATGAATCGATATACTAGTGATACATATTCGGACCCTTGTTTCATGAATATTCTAAATTTGAAATTTTTTTATCTTTTCCGACCGGCGCTTAATTTATTATGGTACCTGGCCAGTACCTACTGTACCGAGTACCATCGAGCTGGTTTGATGATGGAGACAGAAGGTGGCCATAGGAACTCCTAAACTACACATGATAAACCCATCGTGTTTGGGCTCGTTGCATTTGTCTTCACGAGAAATTTACTTTAGACCTAAAAGATTCTCAATTCGACGGTATGTTTTCTTTTTTTGGATGTTTGTTACGCGATTACTCCGTCAATTGTGGGCCGATTTTGAAAATTCTTTTTTTTTTTATTTGAAAGGGGATAACCCTGAGGTTTTTGAAGTGAAAACTTCTTTAGCGGCTCTTGGCACTTTTTTAGGTGGGTAAAAATGTATAACTCGCGACATCGCGTCAGCGTCATTTTTAAAATGAAACCTTAAGTCATTGCGTTAAGGGTTAAGTTAGAGTGGCACGGGATCTGCCGGCACTCCCGGAGTGCAACTGTTAAGTAGGGTTCCGTAACACGTTTATGTCTGTCCATTCTACTAAGTTCTGCAAAATGAATGTAGGGTTCCGTAACATATGCATGTCTATCCGTTCTACTAAATTTTACAATTTTCAACCAAGGTCCTCCGACGGTTATTTTATAATAAAAGTAGGCTTCCGTAACACGTTTATGTCTGTCCATTCTACTAAGTTCTGCAACATCACCTACAACGTCCGTGATGTCAGCCCATAACACCAGTGCCATGTCAGTGCTTCCCCCTTTGATCGTGCTGACTACACTGAACTGGTCGGAAAACACAAACTATTTACATAGCCGTTTCGACCGACGTTTAATTCAGTGCGGTGGTACCAACCCGGGAAGGTTAAACCCTACCACCAAGTAAAATTACGAGGGAAGGGACTTACAGTTTTACGAGGAATCCGAACCTTGGTCAGCCTCCAACGGTCAGCGGTCACCCATCTAAGCACTGACCGCACCCAGCGTTGCTTAAAATTCAATAGCGACAGTTGACTGTCTGCACCACTGAGCTATCGAAGCTGACGTGGTCCTATTTTAATTGGGTCAAGATCGGATTGGAAAGCGAGTACATCAATAGCAAAAAATAACTAAAAAAAAACTGTGAAATAAAAAAAAAAGTTTTAAAAAACATAAAACCGACTTCCTAAAAAAAGTAAAACTAAAAAACTATTTAAAATAAAAATATAAAAACCGCCTTCAAAAATATATGAAATAAAAACCTAAAAAAAAAACGAACCCTAGAGTTGAAGGCGGTGCTAAAGCAAGCAAAATGATGCATGAAAGAAAACATGAGCGGATGATAATATCCTTTGTGATTTGTGTAGCCTTTTTAGCACCGCCTTCAACTCTAGGGTTCGTTTTTTTTTTTAGGTTTTTATTTCATATATTTTTGAAGGCGGTTTTTATATTTTTATTTTAAATAGTTTTTTAGTTTTACTTTTTTTAGGAAGTCGGTTTTATGTTTTTTAAAACTTTTTTTTTTTTCCATCTACGATGCTGCTGGTGGTGTTATACCAAAGAGATTAAAAGAGGGTGGGTTTAATGTATTTGTGATAAGCTTTACAGAATATATAAGTCAATGATATTTTATATAAAATTGTAAAATTGTAGATTTTACCGACGACGACACGACGACGAATAAAATAAAAAAATAGTAAATCTGATTTAAATGCAAAATTGATAATAAACCATCGCTTCTCTTATATTCTCTATCTTTTTCGGGAGGAAGGAAGGGATTCCTTCCTCGCCCATCTCTCACTCACCTCTCTCCCGGTCTTCTCTCCTCGATCCCGCCTTCCTCCCCTCCTTCCCCTCACCCTTCACGGACCCCCTCTTTGCCACCTTCCCTTTCGCCCATTCCCTCCCTCTCTCCCTACTTCCCTTCCTCCCCTCATGTCGCCCCTCCTTCCCATCACCCTCGCATTCCATTCCTCCCCTACTACCCCTCATCCTGTCCGCAACCCCCTCTTACCCCGCCCCTTCCCCCTTTCAACCTCTCACTCCCTCGATATCCATTCCTCCTCGTTCCCTCTACTACCTCCCTCCCCCACACCTACCCTCATTCACTAACCCTTCCTCCCTCCATACCTCTCCTCCTCTTCTTTTTTTTTTATGGAAACTGACATGGTTGGATACATCACCTACAACATCCGTGATGTCGGACATGTCGTGCCGGCTATACTGAACTGGACGGAAAAAAACGAAAAAACTATTTACATCAAATCTCTTTGATTTACATAGCCGTTTCGACATACGTTTTATTCAGTGCGGTGGTACCAACCCTAGTAAGGTAAGAAGGGAAGGGTGCTACAGTTTTACGTGGAATCCGAACCACGGTCAGCCTCAAATGGTCGAGCGGTCACCCATCCAAGCACAGACGAATTAATTCGTCTGTGCATCCAAGTGTTGACCGCGCCCAGGGTTGCCTGCACCACTGAGCTACCGAGGCTGACAAACGTACCTCCCACCCACTCCCCCTTCTTTTCTCTCCCCCTTCCTCTTCCTGACCATTATTCATTATTTCTTACCAAAAGCAGTAACTATTGAGTAATCTGTGCCAAAAGCCTAGATAATAAATTTTCATATCCTTACCTAGAGAAATCATGGATTCCCCATACAAAAACTTTCACCCCTATTTCACCCCTTATTTTTAGGTTTCCGTATCCCTGTACGGAAGCCTATTACTAAGCCTCCGCAGTCTGTCTGTCCGTCCGTCCGTTTGTCTGTCCGAGGGCTGTATCTCTTGAACCGTAATAGGAAGCCCGTTGAAATTTTCACAGAATATGTGTTACTATAGCGGATATAACAACAAATAAGCGGAGCTAGGTACAACCCAAGTACAACCAAAGAGTTTGTAAATTCTTTGGACCGGAGTAAAACCGCAAACAGGAAATTACAATCTTACACGTTCAACGCCACATGAAAAATCCAGTATTTCCGTTTGGGCCACGGGGCTCACCGCTCACCGGTGAGCCTTTCCTTACTGAACCATTCAGGGCATGGGGGTCACCGGTGAGCCGCGTGAGAGGGCCTACGTAAACGCTTCCTACAAGCCACAGAGCGCAGCTACAAAGCCAATATGGAAGTGAGCTGCATGGCCTTGTAGTCGAAGCGGACGGCGTGGTTTTCAAATCCAATAGAAACTTGTAGTTTTTTATTAAGTTAATTGTAACGATGCTAGGGCTGCTCTTAACGATAAGGTAGAAAATAATATTTGTATTAATAGAATTAATAAAACCAGAAAATAATAAGAAAATATTCGTCAAAATAAAAATGAACATAAAATTTTCTTCATTGCCAAATAAGAAGACATTATTTATTACGAAAATAATTTATGAAATTGAACAAAACAAAATATTTATGAAATTGAACAATCACAACATTATGACACTTCATTATTTAAAATAATCAATCATCTTAACCCCAAAGGGTTTAACCATAAACAATAAAGAATTATCCGTGAGTCATGTTAAAACAAGGCAAACAAAGGAATGGTTTAGTTGGGCTGCTTTGGCAATAAGTGGATACTTTTTTCGACTTGGTTTTAGCCTGTTTGCTACCCATTATTGGTACGTTCTTTGCATAACATTGGTGACATGTTCTTCTCACTTTTCTGGCCAATCCCTCTTTCCTTTCCAGAGTGTGTTTCATTCTCTTCCGTCTTTCTATATGCATTTCATAGTCGCTATCCTCACTCTCCGACAAAAGAATTCGACAGCATCTTCTTTTCGTTGGTTGAACTACGTCTTCATAGAATCTATTCCGAAACTACGGTTCAGAAGATCTATCTCGATGTTTTCTAACTGCGTTAGCGCTTCTTGTGTTAACTCGAAATCTTCAAAATAATCATTTTTGGCGAGAAAAGCGTAAAACATCCTCAATTGTCGACGTAGCCGGACCGGGATTGATCGCTGCGTCCGCGGCGTGTGCGCAACGGGTGGGCCGCGGCGTGACCCCGCGGCCCCAGCCAACAGAAAAATACAAATCCTTCATATGAGGCCACACGATCCACCCGTGAGCCTTCTGCTATATCTCGAAAATTAGACGGTAAAAGTCGCAAATTTTTATTTTCATCTTTTTGTCATCTTTTTTGTCATCATTCATTCATTTCATTTGTCATCACGAGCAATTTACTTTAGACCTAGGAGATTCTCAATTCGACGGTATGTTTTCTTTTTTTGGATGTTTGTTACGCGATTACTCCGTCAATTATTGTGGGCCGATTTTGAAAATTCTTTTTTTTTGTTTGAAAGGGGATAACCATGACGTGGTTCCATTTTAATTTGGTCGAGATCAGATTGGAAAGCGAGGCGGAATCGCGAGGCCGAAGGTCGAGCGATTCCGCCGAGTACATTAATAGCAAAAAATTCCAAAAAAAACTGTGAAATAAAAAACTATTTAAAAAAATATATAAAAACCGCCTTCAAAAATGTATGAAATAAAAAAAATCGAACCCTAGAGTTGAAGGCGGTGCTAAAGCAAGCAAAAATGATACATGAAAGAAAACATGCGTGGATGATATCCTTTGTGATTTGTGTAGCCTTCTTTAGCACCGCCTTCAACTCTAGGGTTCGATTTTTTTAATTTCATAAATTTTTTAAGGCAGTTTTCATATTTTTTTTTTACATACAATGCTGACATTATTAGAATGAAGAGTGACGAGTATTTGTTTAACTGTTCAACTAAATAAATACGTTCTATCCACAGAGCACGGAATACCGCGCGCGCGCGCGCGGGGGTATTCCGTGCTCTGTGTGGATCTATCTATTAAAAGCGCACAAACAGGAAATTACAATCATAATAATATTTTGTTCCGTATACCAAATAATTTTCAAAACATTTTTTTATTTTATTTAATTTGATAAGAAGTGTTAGTTTAATTGTAAATTGTCATAATTTTATTATTCAAATATAATTAAAAATTTTGGAATTTACATAAATAATGTTCTTTATAAATATAAATGAAAGCGCCATCTTTTGTCTAGTAGCAGTAATTCTACAGCCTAGTGACAATTAAAGGTACCTAGATACATGTTGTATTTCAACTAGATAGCGCCCTTAGTATAGAAGTATTAACAAACATTAACGCCACCTGTTTGTTTTACGACAACATCAAGAAAAATTATTAACGCCCCCTGTTGGTTTTACGATTTACAACGTTACCAAATTTGTTATATGGAGTGGTCTATCTGTCCCGACAGGGTTATAAAATCAATGGCTGAGGGAGAAAATTTTGGATTTTTACAAAAATGACAATATCTCAAAAACTAAGCCATTTTTACTAAACCTAAAATTAGATATTTTGAGAGGTAATTAGCAGCCCCATCTCCTGTTAAAGGATTATCGTCGGTTTCTGGGACACCCTGTATAATATGTTTAAATCAACCCAAGTAGACCGATATAAATTAAAGAAGGTTGTCTGCTGCGTAGAAACCACCGACACTTGCGCAAAGCGTCAATCAGCTACAGTACACTTAAGTTTTAATACATTATCAATAAACATACGGAAAAAACACTCTTCTGATAAAAATCAAACATACAGCTATAAATTACTCAATCATAAAGGCGATACTTTTAAATATCTGCAGCTTGTCGTTGAACATCCCTCTACTTATGAATATCAATACATATATTATTCTATTGGCTACCTATGGCCACCGTAGACATATATGATGAGTTCAATTCTGACCTGGATAACGTTCATGCTGTAGACTTACACGTTATCTTCATGGAAATAAAAACATAAGTATATTGCATCTAAACATACGTAGCATGAATGCCAATTTTGATGGACTTACAATATTTTTAAGGCAACTGCAATACGAATTTGACATCATAGTCCTTACTGAGGGATGGATTAATGAATATTACACGCCGAAATACCTACCGGGCTACAATAGCTACAACACGACTAAACACTATAACCAGAACGATGGCATAGTCATATACACAAAAAATAATTTAAATGCCACAGTACATGAAGTTAACATTAGCGATGCCAACTGCCTGCGAATAAACATTTCCAATACTATTGCAATATTCTGCATATACAGGTCTCCATCGGTGGCTAACATCGACCCATTTTTATCCTCACTTGACTCCCACCTCCGTGGAACTTCATTGACTCCAAGCGTGGTTTTGGTGGGAGACATGAATATAGACATCAAAGTGAACAGTAATGACAACAAATCTCAGGATTACTTATGTCTTATGTCGGAACATGGTCTTTTTGCTGCCGTCACTAAGCCGACAAGAGATAATAATTGTCTAGACCATATTATGATAAAATCTAAGCACAACGTCTCAGCTGTAATCTGCCGTACATCTGTCACTGACCACTTCCCAGTAATGGCAAGCATTGGTAATATGCCAACAAAGAAAGTTATGATAAAAAACAAACTTATAAAAAAATTAACTACGAAAAATTGTCAATCGACTTAAAAAATTATGATTGGAATTCACTTTACAACTTTGATGTCCACCAGGCGACACAATATTTTTGTAACACACTCAGCACATTAATTAAAAGTAATACAAAAACTATATTGACTAAAGTAAAAACAATAAAGTCTTGGATCACTGATGGCTTACTAAAATGTATAAAAAAAAGGGACAAAATGCATATTATAGCAAAATCTGATTCTACTAATATACTTCTGCAAAATGAATATAAGTGTTATAGAAATGTATGTAAAAAAGCAATCGCAACAGCAAGAGATATATACTTTAAGAGGGAACTAGATAATAACAGTAAAAATCCAAAAAAAACCTGGGATATTGTTAAGGAAATTGCACACATTAAAAATAATAAAGAGTCTAATATGTCTCAATTACTGTCTAAAAATGGAGGGGGTATTAATGCATTGAATAAAATTAATGACCACTTTGTTACAGTAGGAAAGCGATTAGCTGATAATACGTTAACTTCTCTTGGAAAAACTGAAAGCGAGTTGAGTCATAAAATAATCACCAATGGATCATTTCCACATTCCTTCTTTTTAGCACCAACAAATAAATGTGAAATCTCAAAAATAATATGTGGTTTAAAATCGAATAGTGCGCCAGGATTAGATTCCATTACACCGTTGTGCTTGAAAAACACCAGGGAAAATATAATTGAACCCCATGTTCACATATGCAACCTGAGTATGTCAACAGGCTCATTCCCTCAAGTGTACAAAGAAGCGATAGTGTGTCCAATATTTAAGGGTGGCGATGCCTCCACAGTCTCTAATTACCGGCCCATCTCATTCTTAAGCACACTCTCCAAAATATTGGAAAAGTTGGTTGCGGAGAGACTGGTAAGTTATCTAAAGAAAAACCAGATCTACTCTGATAATCAATATGGGTTGAGATCTTCTAGATCCACGGAGGATGCCGTGTCAAAACTCACAGAATATGTAACGAAACACCTAGATGATGGAAAACTCTGCGTAGGGGTATTCCTCGATTTAGCAAAAGCATTTGACACGGTATCTATACCGTTACTACTCCGGAAACTGGAAGCAATTGGTATAAGAGGTGTTGCCCTCGATTGGATGCAGGACTATCTTACTCATAGGACACAAAGAGTAATAATAAATGGAGAACTGAGTAGGACATGCCCGACCACTTACGGTGTACCTCAAGGAAGTGTTCTTGGCCCCATACTTTTCCTAGTATACATTAACGACCTCTGTAACATTGACATAGTCAATGGTAGTGAATCTGCTAAAGTTTTAACTTTTGCAGACGATACTGTGATCCTATTCTGCGGAAGTGACTGGGATGGGTTGAAGATAGAGGTCGAAATGGGTATGGTAAGAGTAAAAAAGTGGCTCTTAGATAATCTGTTAACACTTAATGCCACAAAAACAAAATACATCTGCTTTTCTATTGACAAAAAAAGACAACCTGACCGACATTACGAAATCCGCCTCCATAACTGCTTTACAATGGCTGCCTGTTACGCACCATGCTCATGTGAAATTTTGGAGAGGGTAAATTCTATAAAATATCTGGGTGTAATAGTAGATAAAAACTTAAACTGGAAATTGCACATAACCACCTTGGCCGCGCGCTTAAGAAAACTGCTATATTTTTTCAAAACGGTACGCAACACATTGGGCCGCAATCTTCTAAAATGTGTTTACTACGCCTTATGTCATTCACTGATACTGTATTGTATCCCGGTGTGGGGTGGCGCTGCCCAGTGTCATTTGCTTGTGTTAGAGCGAGCTCACAGAGCGGTTCTGAGGGTGATGTACAGTAAACCCTTTCGGTACCCTACAAAAGCGCTTTATACGAAATGTGAGCTCTTAGCGATACGGCAAGTATACATAAAGTCCCTCCTAGCCAAATTCCATAAAAATCGAGATAAGTTACAGTATGTTACGCACCGATTCCAAACAAGACAACAAGCTGGTAAGCAATGTGTGGTGCCGCTTGTTAGGACAAAATTTGCACAAAGAGCCCACTCCTTCATTGGACCCTCTGTAATTAACAAATTAGATCCTTCTACTAGGGACATAATTAGCGGATATAAATTCAAAAAAAATATTCACAAATGGCTTTTCGAACTAGGTCGCTCTAGAACTGATGAACTGTTGCAATGTATATCCTAACCAATACCTTCTATATTAGATGATTTTGATCCTAACACATCCCTATGCCCTTCAAGCCAGCATTCATCCTCGCACGCATACACAAAATTTACACTTACATTCGACCCCACACACACACATACACACACACCTAAGAAAAGGAAGTACAAAGTATAAACACGATGTATAAAGTAAATATTGACAGTTACCTGCCCCCTATAATACGGCTTGCGCTAGTTTAGAGGGCAGGGGTTGCTCCATGTACAAATTAACTTCACTATCTTAAAAATTATGCTGTAATCATGTTTATTATGTTAAAGTTTCTCACATGTGTATAAATAAATAAATTGAAATTGAAATTTATTATGGCGGATATAACAACAAATAATAAAAATAAGAAAAAGTAAAAAAATCACGGGGTTCCCATAGACGAAACTAAAAAGTGTATGCGCGCCCGAAAACAGTATGTAACTACAGTATTTTAACTAATCATGAATTTTAACTAATATGAAGCATTTAATAAAACACGCCATAGATGGCGCGAGCGGCGCTAACCATGATATGGCGATACGGAGCCCTCGGTGCGCGAGTTCGACTCGCACTTGGCCGGTTTTTTTAAAGTTCTGAGTCGAAAATATTAGATACTAGCTGTTGCCCGCGGCTTCGCTCGCGTGAAATTCGTATTCCAAAGAAGAATGTAAGTAACTAAGGGCGAGGCCGAAGGCCGATCTGCGTCCACGTAATCGATAAACCTTCTCAAAGAAAGTAACTAACTAAGGGCGAGGCCGAAGGCCGAGCTGCTTTCAGGTAAACGATAAACCTTTCTCAAATAAAGTAAGTAAGGGCGAGGCCGAAGGCCGAGCTGCGTTCAGGAAGACGATAAACCTTCTGGAAGAAAGGAAGGAACTAACTGCGAGGCCGAAGGGCGAGCTGCGTTCAGGTAAACCAAAAACCCTCTTCCGCCTTCAGGCCTCGCCCTTAAAGACTTCCATTCTTCGATAGAATATAATATCGTTTACTCAATCTATTTATTTCATAAAAATAAAATAGTAATATTAATAACTAAAGAATTAAAACCTACCTAACAAACATTAAAATAACTATCAAAACGGGCATTTTCAAATGTTCTTAGAGCACTTGCGGCATTACCCCGCTGGATGGCAAGGCTTACCCTTTGAATAAAGTACATAAGCCCTTGATGGCGGGACACCAGTTGCGTCAACCAGCAGAGGCCCAAGACTCTTTTGGCTTCACTGCTCCACGGACCGAAGGAGCGAGGGTTTCAACCGCAAACGCAACAAATTCGAAATCTTGAATTATATTTCTATATTTGTTGCGTTTGAGGCTCTCCGCCCCAGCCTCGCCCGTGCCGGCCGCTCTTGAAGATGTCCTAACGTGACTTGGAGCCAATGTCAGAACACAAGTGGCGTTCCACATCAAACAACTACCCTTAGTCCATGGCACTAAGGTGATAGCATCGGGCCTCTTGCCATCCAGCCGGGAATAACCGCGAGCTTCTAGGATGCACGGTATATTTGCCGTCAGAAGCGTGGACTTTATAATAAAATTTAAATTAAATTAACTCAATCTTAACATTAATTAACTTTATTCGAGATGGTTTAGCTTCTTCCTGAACGCAGCTCGGCCTTCGGCCTCGCCCTTAGTTACTTGCTTTCTTCGAGATGGTTTATCATTTGTCAGAACGTATTTCGGCCTTTGGCCTCGCATTAGTTGCTTACTTTCTTCAAAAAAATTTACCTTCTTCCTGAACGCAGCTCGGCCTACGGCCTCGCCCTTAGTTACTTGCTTTCTTCGAGATGGTTTATGGTCTTCCCGAATAGAGCACGTCCTTCGGCCTCGCCCTTAGTTACTTACTTTCTTCAAGATGGTTTAGCTTCTTCCTGAACGGAGCTCGGCCTTCGGCCTCGCCCTTAGTTACTTGCTTTCTTCGAAATGGTTTTTCAATTATCAGAACGTAGCTCGGCCTTCGGCCTCGCCTTAGTTACTTACTTTCTACAAGATGGTTTAGCTTCTTCCTGA
This sequence comes from Nematopogon swammerdamellus, assembly GCA_946902875.1. Classification (NCBI taxonomy): domain Eukaryota; kingdom Metazoa; phylum Arthropoda; class Insecta; order Lepidoptera; family Adelidae; genus Nematopogon; species Nematopogon swammerdamellus. The sequence continues at coordinate 22,104,995 of OX336345.1, forward strand.
ACGCAGCTCGGCCTTCGGCCTCGCCTTAGTTACTTACTTTCTTCAAGATGGTTTAGCTTCTTCCTGAACGCAGCTCGGCCTGCGGCCTCGCCCATAGTTACTTACTTTCTTCGAGAATGTTTTTCTTCTTCCTGAACTCAGCTCCGCCTTCCGCCTCGCCCTTAGTTACTTTCATCGAGAAAGAATATCGCTTACGTGAGCGCAGATCCGCCTTCGGGCCCGCCTTTAGTTACTTAGTATCTTTTTTTGAAATACCAATTTCACGCGAGCGAAGCCGCGGGCAACAGATATATAAATTTTATTGCACCAATGACAGCGACATAACTTCGACTTTAAATAATTTTTTTTATTTATCAAAAATGTGTCACCGGCCAGCTCACGTCGAGATGACAGTTCTCCGTTGTCAACATGACATTTAAAATGGTTTTTACCTTTACTTTGGATTACGTGATTTTTATTATATTTTTTAATTATTATGTTAATCCGGGATATACACTGTCACTATAAAAAGTTTCGTCAAATTCCATTCAGTGGTTTTTGCGAGATGCGCGTACAAATAGGCATTTTTGCATTTTCGATTTTATTATATGTATAGAAAGAATAGATATGTATAGACTATTGTGTTCAAGTTATAAAAAAGAAGAACTGTCATTTTCGTTGTATCTACTTATTTTTAAATTTCGAACAAATGTTTTATTCAAATTGTATTTGCTGCCAGTTCTCAAGATATAATTATGTACTTTGGACTACGTGATTTTTAACGCGCAATAATGTTTATATTTTTTAAATTATTTTTTTATTTTTGATATTTTTTTACGTATTATCTTAACCCGGCATATAAACTGCCACTATACAAAGTTTCGTCTAATTCCGTTCAGTGGATTTTGCGTGATGCGCGTACAGACAAACAAACAAACAAACAAAATTTTTAAAAACTATTCTAACATGTTCAGTATCTCATTTTAAGCCACCCTGGTTAGTTTTTTTCCGAATACATTCAATGTACAGACTTTCTTACCTTTACGATTTTATTATATGTATAGATGACGTTCGTCACCATTCTAATGGGTGACAAGATGACCGTGTCGTGCCGTGCGTGCGTTTTTGGGGTTTCGCGTGCGTACGGAATTCTGTCTGTTCGTCTGTCTAATTTTTTTTTATGAGAACTGACACGGTTCGCTACCTAGATCACCTACGACATCCGTGATCTCAGCCCATAGCACCGGGTGAACTAGGTGCCATGTCAGTGCTTCGCTTCATTTCATGTCGGCTACACTGAACTGGACGAAAAACACGAACTATTTACATAGCCGTTTCGACCGATGTTTCGCTCAGTGCGGTGGTACCAACGCGGGCGGGTTAAACTCTACCACCTAGTAATATAAGACCCCGCAATACCTTCGTGCAAAACCCCGCAGTCTCCAGCTACCCCAGCCAGCCTGGTCTTCCATGAAAGCCACAAGTCGACCGGGGTGTCTGCAGGCCGCTTATCCCTTAGTCGCCTTTTACGGCATACACGGGGAGAGACGCAGTGGGGCTATTCTTTTAAAGTGCCGGCAACACACGGTACTTATAAGGTACTAACAAAACATTGTGATTTGCGAAGTTTGTTTGTCAGTTCTTCACATGTCCAAGCGTAGGTTACCTACCAATGGATGAAATTATACAATAAAAAATAAACGGAAAACTAAAAAAAAACACCCACATCGCGTCCGCCTTCTGCAGCTGCTCGATGCCCTGCAGCTCGCGCGCCTCCAGACGCATCACGTACGAGCTGATGCGCTCCTCCGCGCGCGTCAGGTCGCTCAGCTTCTCCGCACAGTCCGTGACGTGGGTTTGCGCCTGAAACACCAACCTCGCCAAGCAACGTGTCCCTGCGCTGCTTCGCCTCTTTCAGCTGGCGGACATAGTCCTGCTCCATGCTCGTCCACATCGCGTCCGCCTTCTGCAGCTGCTCGATGCCCCGCAGCTCGCGCGCCTCCAGCCGCATCACGTACAAGTTGAGGCGCTCCTCCGCGCGCGTCAGCTCGCTCAGCTTCTCCCCACAGTCCGTGTCGTGCGTCTGCGCCTGCAAAATGCGCGCTAATCTGATTTATAAACTACTAAATATTAAAAAAAACCCGGCCAAGTGCGAGTCGGACTCGCGCACCGAGGTTTCCGCACCACAAAAAAAACCCTTGAAAAATAAACACTTTTCTTGCATGGAAAACGAAAAAAAAATATAAAAATGGGAAACCCCTCCTTAATTTTTTACTTTTTCTATTTTTAGGGTCCCGTCGCAAAATGCGAAAAAAGGGACCTTTATGGGATCGCTCTGGTGTCTGCCTGTCTGTCTGTCCGTCTGTCTGTCTGTCGGTCACACGCAGATATCTCCGGACCTACTGAACCGATTTCGATGAAACTGACACCTAATTACGTGTAATTTTTGCCTCTAGATACATTATAGATAAGTTTTTCTAATAGTCCTGTGGATAGAACAGGGTACCCCAAAATGTAAACCAAAAATATTTTTTTGTTTTTTTAAATAAATAAAATGTCATGTCATTCTATAGGTATGTATTCTATAGGTCATATTAAGTCAATTTAAAAAATATATAACTTTGCTATAAACAATAAGTTTACTTTAACAAATATTTCGTTTAAAAGTTGACAAAAAACTGCACTTTTGTCGCCTAATTGTGACCTATTAAGGGTTGTTTGAAAATTCTGAAAAAAATAAGCAATATGGGTACTCTAATGTAGTTGTGCACAAAACTATTCATTTTTCTCAAAATTACATAAATTTGGAGATAAAGTTAAATGTCTGAACAGCTAAAATTTTAATTTTTCGTGTGACTTTTTGGTCACAGCTCAAGCCACCGATAACGTAGCGTTGTGATTGATAGCTTAAAATCATCCTGAGAAGAAACGAAATGTAACAGTGAAAACCGTATGTAAATCGATAAAGTGGTTTTCGAGTTATAAGAACATTACATATATATATACGTACGTTACACGGTCGGTCGGTCGGTGGCTTTGAAGACGGGGGTTGAGGTAGGGGGGGAGATGTCCGCGGGGAGAGGAGAAGGGAGTATAATTTACTAAGTCTAGAAACCTGAAATTTTGAAATGGGGGGTGAAAGTTTGTATATACATAAGTATGGGTTTTTTTAAAGGTAGGAACTTGAAAATCATAATTGTGGCTAATCATCATAAATAAATAATGACGTGTTTGAGCATTTTTGGATTTTCACATTTTAAGGGGGGGAAACGGGGGGTTAAAAATTGTATAGGAGTATCGGTTTTTTTAAAGTTAGGAACATGAAAATCATAATTCTAGCTACTCATCATAAATAAATAATTAAGTGTTTCAGGGTTTTTTGATTTCACATTTAAAGGGGTTGGAGATTTGGGGTGACAGTGGCCTAGCCCTTAGTTACGTTCTTTCGTTACTTCGTTACTTACTTTCATCGAGAAGGTTTTTCCTCTTCCTAAACGCAGCTCGGCCTTCGGCCTCGCTCTCAGTTACTTACTTTCTTCGAGAAGGTTTATCGTCTTCCTGAACGCAGCTCGGCCTTCGGCCTCGCCCTTTGTTACTTACTTTCTTCGAGAAGGCTTATAGTCTTCCTGAACGCAGCTTCGCCTTCGGCCTCACCCTTTGTTACTTACTTTCTTCTAGAAGGTTTATAGTCTTCACGATCGCAGCTCGGCCTTCGGGCTCGCCCTCAGTTACTTACTTTCTTCGAGAAGGTTTATCCTCTTCCTGAACGCAGCTCGGCCATCGGCTTCGCCCATAGTTACTTACTGTCTTCGAGAATGTTTATCGTCTTCCTGAACGCGTTTCAGCCTTCGCCCTCGCCCTTTGTTACTTACTTTCTTCGAGAAGGTTTATAGTCTTCCTGTACGCAGCTCGGCCTTCGGCCTCGCTCTTTGTTACTTTCTTTCTTCGAGAAGCTTTATAGTTTTCCGGAACGCAGCTCGGCCTTCGGCCTCGCCCTCAGTTACTTACTTTCTTCGAGAAGGTTTATCCTCTTCCTGAACGCAGCTCGGCCTTCGGCTTCGCCCATAGGTACTTACTGTCTTCGAGAATGTTTATCGTCTTCCTGAACGCAGCTCGGCCTTCGGCCTCGCCCTTTGTTACTTACTTTCTTCGAGAAGGTTTATAGTCTTCCTGAACGCAGCTCGGCCTTCGGCCTTGCCCTCAGTTGCTTACTTCCAGACCAGAGAGACCAGTGAGTTTCTCGTCTCCCATTTTGTTTCTAAGATACGTCTTCAATCTTTTAAGGGTAGAGAAACTTCTTTCGGGAGTTGCAGTGGACACGGGAAGCGTGGCCAAGATCCTCAATAATTTCTTAATTTGTAGAAAAAACTCGTCATCGCATTGATCGATAGCTTCTAATGCACTGCTAGGTTTTTCTAGGGTGTCCCAGTGATTGTGCCAGATCTCGTATTCACTTAAGAAGCATTTTACTTCATTTTCACCAAGGAAAAGTTGAGCTTTTTCATGAGAGTTTCCATTGTATTTTGGTCAATTGAATTGCAGCGATTATTTCTTCATGAGGTTTAAGCGAGCTTCAAGTTCGCTAATTACATGTTCTATGAAGGGATGAAAAACGTTTAGTCGGTAGTAGACTTCATCAGTCTCTCCTGGGGCATTATTGCGCATCGATTGTCTTGCGGATATTCCGGGAGCAATTATTTCATTAGGGCTTAACTTTTTTGCTTCCTCAAAAAGGATTGAAAACTCACTATCTTTGCGAATGTTTTGCAAGGTAGTTTTTACTATCTTTGCATGATTGCACGACTTAGTTAAGTCAACATTGACCCTTTGCAATGCTTTGTTTAAGTTTGCTGTATAGGAAAAAAACTTTTCTTAAAATTACCAGGGAAACGACAAATTGGCTGTTTTCCATGGAGACCTGCTGCTGTTGATAGGCTTGGGTGGCGACATCCCTACCAGTGTTTTGGAGTGCTTCAAGTGTTGCACGTACTACGGGAAATATTTCAGCAAACCTTCGAAGGTTTTTTTTTTATATTTGTTTTTCAGTCCAGCGTGTCTCACAAAGTGAGATGAGCGCTGAATGACGTGCTCCCATTTCTTGTGCAGTTTTCTTTAGAGACAATCTCGAAGAGGAGACTGTCGAAAGAAGTTGATTATACCTACTTTTTATGGTCCCAATGCAATTGCGAATCATTACTATCTCACACGAATGTGCCAAAACTAAGTTGAGGATATGGGCAACGCAATGCACGAACTGTGCTCTGGGCTTTTGGTCCGAAATTATTGTTCTCACACCTCTTAGCCGACCGCTCATAACCACAGCTCCGTCATAACCTTGGCCGACTAAATTATTCATATCTAGATTATAGGACATGATATGTTGCATGATCGTTGTTGCCAGAGCTTCAGCTGTAACATCCTCAACGTGGACAAATTCTAAGAAGTCCTCCCGGATAACAGCCTTTCCAGAAGAGCAGTCTACATAACGCAAACACAACTCTAATTGTTCTCGTCGTGATATATCTTGTGTTTCGTCAGCCAGCACAGCAAAGAAATCAGACTTTTTTATTCTCTGGATCAGTTGCTCTTGAATAGCGTTTCCTCACAAATCAATTATTTCATTTTGTATACCTGCTGATGTATACATAAATCGGTTGCGAATATTTTGTGTGAGAAGATGATTTTTAAGCGATTCGTCACCAGATCGGGCGCGTAAACGAAGAATTGCTCGAAAATTGCCATCATTGCGTGTGGGCTCTGCAATCCCGATTTCTCCAGTCTCTTGGTTTTCTCTTAAAGGCATCTCCTGCCGCCCACACAACAATATAGTGCGAGACTGACTGGCTGCTATTTACAGCTATTTACAGCTTGCAAGCTTAGCAAGCTGTAAATAGCTTGCTAAGCTTGCAGTCTTTGCAAGCTATTTACAAGCTAGCCACGGATATATCCGAAAGTCGTGATGAATCGCGAGTGTCTCAATTGAAAGCGTGTTTTCGAGACATAGAAAAACTAAGGTTAGACTTTGAGAATTCACACATGTTTATTGCCTCTAGCCAAAGAGATTAAAAAACCATGGTGGGTTTAATGTCTTTGCCTCTAGCAGTGATGAAAAGGCAGATTCTAGTAGACTTGACGCGGAGTATGATGAGTTCTTTGAAATGTTTTACTCCGTTCAGGTGCTTCACACCGACATATGCGGTACAGCAGCGGCCGAAAGTGTTGTTGACAATAAAAACAGTGCACCAGTGAGAGGTCAAACAAAATTTCAACTTCCGAAGATCGAACTGACAAGGTACAGTGGTGTCATTACTGAGTGGACTAATTTCATTTCAGTCTTCAATAGTTTAGTTCACAACAATGATTGCCTAAACGGAGTGCAGAAAATGCATTACCTATTTAGCACGCTGGACAAGGAGCCGTTGAATTTAGTGCGACATTTGCCAATTTGTGAAGATAATTACACGGTGGCGTACCAACTATTAACGGATCGGTACGAAAATAAGCGCCTCATTGCTGACATGCATCTCGATGCGATCTTGTCGCTTCAGCACTTTAGTGAAATTAATCAAAATTGTCTGCGCAAGTTCGTAAATACTCTGAAGGAAAACACTCAGGCGTTAAATGCACCCAAGTTCAGCGTGGATTCGTAGAGCTTCATACTGCTTCACATCATCTCTCGGAAGTTACCCACAAGTTTGCGGAGCATGTTCGAGCTTGACCACGACTCTTCAGAAATTCCGACTTTCAGCGAATTGCTGATACTTTTTTTTAACTTCGGGTTTTAGAAAACGTCTCGTCTAGCGTAAAGCTTTCTAGTGCAAGTAAAGGTAGACCAGGAGGCACTAGCAAGTGCTTTACGTCAAGCACCGAAGGCTGTCCCTGTTGTGGTAGCAATCATCCAGTTTACCATCGTGACAAGTTCAACTCCACGACACCCGAGCAACGGAAAGCCTGTGTCATGGAACATAAGCTTTGTTTTAATTGCCTGCGCCCCCACTCAGTTGCAAAATGTACTTCTAAATTTTCTTGCCAAGTGTGTCGGGGTCGGCACCACACTAAAATACATATTCCAAACTCATCATCCAACCTCACTTGTGAACCAACGTGCGAAGGGGAGGCTGCTGTGTCGACGTTCAGCTCCACAGTCCAGTTTCACACGTTCAGCGGCGTCCACGTCAACTCTACCGTGTTGCTAGCGACTGCTCTAGTCAACATCGGTGATATTGATGGTCAAAATCATTGTGTGCGTGCGTTGCTGGACAGCGGCTTACAAGTGTCGGTGATGTGATGACAGAAAACATCGCCCAGAAGCTACGACTCCGTCGGTCGACTTCCGGTTCAATCATCGGATTAGGTACATCGAGTGCACTACGCACTAATGGGAGTGTGCTGTGCACCATCAAGCCGTGCTCGGTGGGGTCACAGTCCACAATCACAACCAACGCTCTCATTCTTAAGCGCGTTGTCAATAACATGCCATCGGTACGTGTAGCTGCGCAAGTGCACGAGGCGAGTCGGAATATTACGCTAGCTGATCCCAAGTTCGCTATTTCAAGTCCCATCGACTTTTTTTCTTTTTTTTTTATAGACTACTGGCACGGGTGGCTGTGCCCAAAAGTTCAAAGAAGGATTAACACACAGCCAATAACCCCACTCCTCGCGAAACCACGCTCAGAGAGGCGCCATGCCAGCTACAAGGCGGACAAAGAGGTTGTTGTCTAATTTATTAACACGCCTTTTGAAGATTCCCAGGTTATAGGTGGTGGGGAACACACTCGCCGGAAGACCGTTCCATATTTTCGCCGTACGACATAGGAACGATTTCGAAAAGCGATGCGTTCTCAGAAGTTGTGTGTCAACAACATATGGATGCTCCGAGCGAGTCCGGCGGGTGTGACGAATACGGATCGGGGCAGGAGAGATGAGGGAAGCCAGTTCTTCGGAACATCGGTAATGGTAGTACCTATAAAACAGGCTAAGGGAACCAATTGTTCGCCTGTGTTGCAATGATTCAAGTCCCTCCGTGAGCTTGGGATCACCAATTAGGCGGATGGCGCGGCGCTGGATAGAGTCCAAGGAGGCCAACAGGTAAAGGGGGGATCCTTCCCACAGATGACTTCAATACTCCATCACCGGGCGAACTTGCGCTTTGTATAGCATAAGGAGTTGCGCCGGTGAGAAGAATCGCCTGCTGCGGTAGAGGACGCCCAATTTCCTGGAGGCAAGGGTAGCTTTGGACTCTATAAAGCTCCTAAATCCTACATCTTTGGTCAGTTCCACGCCCAGGAGGTCCAATTTGTCATTGTTGGGTACAGCCGTACCCTGAAACGTGGCTTTGGAGGGAAACCGGTCGGCCTTGGTAGAGAAGGCACAAGCTTGTGTTTTTCTGACGTTGAAATCTACAAGGTTCTCGCGGCCCCAGTAGGCTACCTTAAATATAGCACCGTCTACTCTTTCAACCGTCAGACGTCGAGCTTCGTTAATGCGCACGTCTCTAGCAGTTCAGTCCTTGATGTAACCCTCGTGTGCGGTGCTGTCGTCTGCATAACTGTGAATGTTACCTAGGCACAGCAAATCGTTAATAAATAACAAGAATAATGTAGGCGACAGCACCGAGCCCTGAGGAACGCCAGCGTTTATTGGGAAGTCAGCTGATCTTGCACCGTCGACAGTTACAAAAATTGATCGGCCTCCCAAGAAGCTGGCGACCCAATTACAAAGGGACGAAGGGACACCGTAGGCCGGAAGCTTGCTAAGGAGACCTCGGTGCCAAACGCGATCGAACGCCTTAGATATATCTAAAGCGACCGCCAGCGACTCTCCAAAGTTGTCCAATCTCTCAGCCCATATGTGCGTGACATAAGCTAGAAGATCTCCTGACGATCGCTGTTTACGGAAACCGTACTGCTTACTTACTGATCGGTGCTGATCTTTATGATCAAATCTTCGACGGCAGGATGTTCAAGCTCGGCGACGGTATGCCGACTGGTTACTCTACCGTCTTCGGATGGGTGCTCTTGGGTAGAGCTCCTATCGCATCGCCGCGACGTGAACCGGTTATGTCGTTGGCATGCACGCTTAACTTGGATCTCGCACTTAATCGCGCTTAAATTTTGGGAATCTGAGGAGCCTCCTCACTCCGAGATTCATGATCCGGAGAACGTTCAATGCGAGAAACATTTTGTTGAGACCCACTCGCGTGACGAGACTGGCCGTTTTGTCGTTCGCCTGCCCTTCAAGTCAGGTCGCAAGCAGCTGGGAGGAACGCATGCTATAGCTTTGAAGCGCTTTCATTTGCTTGAGCGTAAGTTGGCTCGTGATCCCAAGCTGAAGGATTTATACGTAGCATTCATGCGCGACTACTTAGACGCAGGGCACATGCGACCGGTTTCGTCTCGGGAGGGTGTCGACCGGTACCATATACCGCATCACGGGGTGCTGAAGGAATCGAGCAGCACCACAAAACTGAGGGCTGTGTTCGATGCTTCGATGCCTAGCACGTCCGGGATATCCCTAAACCATGTTTTGATTCCTGGCCCCAAGTTGCAGCAAAACATTGAGGACATCATTCTGCGCTTCCGCGTACATGCAGTTATTTTCACGTCAGACGTTCAACTTTCTTACATGTAGGTAAACTTAATTTTCTTATGTTTCTAATCCTATCTACTTTATTATAGAGGAACGGGCCAAGGATCTATACCGTTGCGCCATTCCCGTTCGGACACAAGGCACTGCTAATAGATGTGCGAACCGGGTAAGATGTGCACCTCTCCCCGGCGCATCAAGTTTATCCGTTCTATGACTCCTAATTATAATTTTTTCAATGAAAAGTTTCCTCACGCTCAATACACCTATCTCATTCAGCATAGTATGTGTGGGGTATCTATAGGGCTTCTTCATCATAACGCGAAGAACAACCCTTTGCGCTCTTTCTACTCTAATCAAGTGTGATTTTGCAGCACCACCCCATGCCGTGATGCAATAAGTTAAACGTGATTGACATAATGCGAAATAAATAGTACGAAGAAGATTATTATCAGCAATGTTACGTAGTCGTTTAAAAACATATATTAGACTTCGCGTTCTACTAGCCAAACACGCGATGTGCTTGTCCCAACACAAGTTTTCATCTAGGTTAATGCCCAAGTAGCGGATGCATTTTACACGTTCTATTTGCTCACAGTTACAACTTTGAATATTGTGGCATGAATGTAACTGTAGGGTGTGGTGTGCTCCTGGGGAAGTAGAGCTGTTGATGGAGAAAGCGAGGTATTTAGTTTTTTTTACATTCAGGGTAAGTAAGTTAGCGTCTAACCATAACTTTAACGACCTTAATCCACTCTCAGCCAGTTTGAATACCTTTACCCATGTTTTTTCCGAAAAGATTAGGGCTGTGTCATCAGCAAATGTAAATATTTTACAGCCATCTAATTTTTTATTACATAAATCATTTATGTAGATTATGAAAAGAATAGGTCCTAGCACACTACCCTGGGGCACACCAAACCCCATACCCACCTCGTCACTAACTACATCTCCTATCCTGACACACTGTTTTCTGTCCAAGAGGTAACTAGTGAACCAGGAAAGCGGCACTCTCCTGATACCTAGCCCTTCCATTTTTTTTTAAAGAATTTTTGGTGACACGGTATCAAACGCCTTTTCTAAATCTAGAAATAAGCCAACACATCGTTCCCCTCTGTCCAACATCCTGGAGATATGGTCAGTTAAATCCCCAACAGCATCTTCGGTGCTCTTGCCATTTTGAAATCCGTATTGGTTTTGACTGATTAATACATATTTATCCATATATTTCGTGATACGGGCTTTGACTAACTTTTCCAGGATCTTAAACAGGATAGGAAGTAATTAGATTGGTCTGTAATTTGTAACAAGCCGTTTGTCTCCACTTTTGTGTATTGGGCTAATGTTTCCCTTCTTAAAAGCAGTTGGAAAGGTTCCTGTAGACGGTAAAGTAAGTGGTACTGTGATTAGATCCACTGTTTTTTTAAGTAACAGAGCACTGATGTTATCCCACCCGCCAGCGCTCGCGGAATTTAAGTTGCTTATAATACTCTTTATTTCGCTGGGATCCGTAGGCTTCATAAAAAAAGTATTTCGTGAGCGAGACTGCTCCATTTCCACCTCTTTCGCTAGAATTTCTTCAGTCTTATTCAATGAATTTAGTATACGCCTCGCTCGAGAACCACCAACATCCGCAAAGAAGTAATTAACATCATTAACTGTAAGGTTATCGTTTTTAATAAGGTCTAAAGGCGGATGATTTTGCTTGATGGGGAAGTCCGCAGCTTCCTTTATTATCTCCCAGGTCTTTTTTGAATTGTTAATATTAATGTATAGGTCTTTTCTCATATATAGTTCCTTTGCCTTCGCAGTAGCACGATCACATGTGTTTCTGTAACATTTATATTTTTTTTGTAGGTCCAAATCGTTTGCATACTTTTTAGCTTGTTTATGTAACATGTCACGTTTTTTAAGACATTTAATCAAACCCGGGGTGATCCAACGTTTCATGTTCCTCCGAGATCTCGGTAAGTTGCGTATTTCCGTATGTGTATGTATTAAATCTTGTAATATATCTATAAAGGTAAATACTGCCGAATTCACACATTTGCATTTGAGAATTTCTCCCGAGGGGTTTACCACTCTGTAATACTGTGTACGATTTCCTTGTAATCTGAATAAATCCGTCGTAATACAGGCAAAATTGCAAAATACAATGTAATATAATGAAATCCTTCGAAAACCTGTGTAATACTTTGAAATCTTATAAAAATCCTTAATATTATAGTATTTTCAATGAAATAATCTCTCTGATAATATGTACTTTTACAAATATTACATATTCCACATAATACTACGAAATCCTCTGTAGTCTGTCTGTAGTACAGAAATCCTTTTAATCCTTTGTAATACGCTATAATACTAATAAGTTGTTTAAATTCCTCTGTACTTTTTTCTAATTTGCTTGCAGTTTTCATTCGTAGATTGTCCAGTACCTCGGCAGTACTGTGAATTATTAGAGTGAAAGTCAAAGTCAACGAATATTCCTCGGAATATTAACAGTAAATAAAAGATAGGAGACTTCCTTACGACGAAATTAAAATATTATTTTTGTTCCTGGGTACGAAAATAATATTCATGGTGTTTTAATTTCGAGATTAAAAAAAAGTGGCTGCCATTTTGAACTTTTTAGTTACTGGACCGATTGCTTTCAAAATCGATATCTGGGTGTCTGTGTGGGCTCTGAATACGAATCCGTTGTCAAAATAAAAAAAAAGTGGCCGCCATCTTGAACTTTTTAGTTACTGGACCGATTGCTTTCAAAATCGATATCTGGGTGTCTGTGTGGGCTCTGAATACGAATCCGTTGTCAAAATAAAAAAAAAGTGGCCGCCATCTTGAACTTTTTAGTTACTGGACCGATTGCTTTCAAAATCGATATCTGGGTGTCTGTGTGGGCTCTGAATACGAATCCGTTGTCAAAATAAAAAAAAGTGGCCGCCATTTTGAACTTTTTAGTTACTGGACCGATTGCTTTCAAAATCGATATCTGGGTGTCTGTGTGGGCTCTGAATACGAATCCGTTGTCAAAATAAAAAAAAAGTGACCGCCATTTTGAACTTTTTAGTTACTGGACCGATTGCTTTCAAAATCGATATCTGGGTGTCTGTGTGGGCTCTGAATACGAATCCGTTGTCAAAATAAAAAAAAAGTGGCCGCCATTTTGAACTTTTTAGTTACTGGACCGATTGCTTTCAAAATCGATATCTGGGTGTCTGTGTGGGCTCTGAATACGAATCCGTTGTCAAAATAAAAAAAAAGTGGCCGCCATTTTGAACTTTTTAGTTACTGGACCGATTGCTTTCAAAATCGATATCTGGGTGTCTGTGTGGGCTCTGAATACGAATCCGTTGTCAAAATAAAAAAAAAGTGACCGCCATTTTGAACTTTTTAGTTACTGGACCGATTGCTTTCAAAATCGATATCTGGGTGTCTGTGTGGGCTCTGAATACGAATCCGTTGTCAAAATAAAAAAAAAGTGGCCGCCATTTTGAACTTTTTAGTTACTGGACCGATTGCTTTCAAAATCGATATCTGGGCGTCTGTGTGGACTCTGAATACTAATCTGTAGTCAAAATTAAAAAAAGTGGCCGCCATTTTGAACTTTTTAGTTACTGGACCGATTGCTTTAAAAATCGCTATCTGGGTGTCTGTGTGGGCTCTGAATACGAATCCGTTGTCAAAATGTAAAAAAAGTGGCCGCCATCTTGAACTTTTTAGTTACTGGACCGATTGCTTTCAAAATCGATATCTGGGTGTCTGTGTGGGCTCTGAATACGAATCCGTTGTCAAAATAAAAAAAAGTGGCCGCCATTTTGAACTTTTTAGTTACTGGACCGATTGCTTTCAAAATCGATATCTGGGCGTCTGTGTGGACTCTGAATACTAATCTGTAGTCAAAATTAAAAAAAGTGGCCGCCATTTTGAACTTTTTAGTTACTGGACCGATTGCTTTAAAAATCGATATCTGGGCGTCTCTGTGGACTCTGAATACGAATCTGTTGTCAAAATTTTAAAAAAGGGGCCGCCATTTTGAACTTTTAGTTACTGGACCGATTGTTTTCGAAATAGATATCTGGGTGTCTGTGTGGGCACTGAATACGAATCTGTAGTAAAATTTTAAAAAAGGGGCCGCCATTTTGATCTTTTTAGTTCCCGGACCGATTGCTTTCAAAATCGATATGATATTTTTTTAATGTTCACTACATATTGCTATTACAGGATATCGTTTTTGAAATTAATCGGTCCAGTAACTAATAAGTTCAAAATGGCGGCCACTTTTTTTAAATTTTGACAACGGATTCGTATTCAGAGCCCACACAGACACCCAGATATCGATTTTGAAAGCAATCGGTCCAGTAACTAAAAGTTCAAAATGGCGGCCACTTTTTTTTTAATTTGACTACAGATTCGTATTCAGAGCCCACACAGACACCCAGATATCGATTTTGAAAGCAATCGGTCCAGTAACTAAAAAGATCAAAATGGCGGCCACTTTTTTTAAATTCTGACAACGGATTCGTATTCAGAGCCCACACAGACACCCAGATATCGATTTTGAAAGCAATCGGTCCAGTAACTAAAAAGTACAAAATAGCGGCCACTTTTTTTAAATTTTGACAACGGATTCGTATTCAGAGCCCACACAGACACCCAGATATCGATTTTGAAAGCAATCGGTCCAGTAACTAAAAAGTTCAAAATGGCGGCCACTTTTTTTTTAATTTGACTACAGATTCGTATTCAGAGCCCACACAGACACCCAGATATCAATTTTGAAAGCAATCGGTCCAGTAACTAAAAAGTTCAAAATGGCGGCCACTTTTTTTTAATTCTGACAACGGATTCGTATTCAGAGCCCACACAGACACCCAGATATCGATTTTGAAAGCAATCGGTCCAGTAACTAAAAAGTTCAAAATAGCGGCCACTTTTTTTAAATTCTGACAACGGATTCGTATTCAGAGCCCACACAGACACCCAGCCAGATATCGATTTTGAAAGCAATCGGTCCAGTAACTAAAAAGATCAAAATGGCGGCCACTTTTTTTAAATTCTGACAACGGATTCGTATTCAGAGCCCACACAGACACCCAGATATCGATTTTGAAAGCAATCGGTCCAGTAACTAAAAAGTACAAAATAGCGGCCACTTTTTTTTAATTTTGACAACGGATTCGTATTCAGAGCCCACACAGACACCCAGATATCGATTTTGAAAGCAATCGGTCCAGTAACTAAAAGTTCAAAATGGCGGCCACTTTTTTTTTAATTTGACTACAGATTCGTATTCAGAGCCCACACAGACACCCAGATATCGATTTTGAAAGCAATCGGTCCAGTAACTAAAAAGATCAAAATGGCGGCCACTTTTTTTAAATTCTGACAACGGATTCGTATTCAGAGCCCACACAGACACCCAGATATCGATTTTGAAAGCAATCGGTCCAGTAACTAAAAAGTACAAAATAGCGGCCACTTTTTTTAAATTTTGACAACGGATTCGTATTCAGAGCCCACACAGACACCCAGATATCGATTTTGAAAGCAATCGGTCCAGTAACTAAAAAGTTCAAAATGGCGGCCACTTTTTTTTTAATTTGACTACAGATTCGTATTCAGAGCCCACACAGACACCCAGATATCAATTTTGAAAGCAATCGGTCCAGTAACTAAAAAGTTCAAAATGGCGGCCACTTTTTTTTAATTCTGACAACGGATTCGTATTCAGAGCCCACACAGACACCCAGATATCGATTTTGAAAGCAATCGGTCCAGTAACTAAAAAGTTCAAAATAGCGGCCACTTTTTTTAAATTCTGACAACGGATTCGTATTCAGAGCCCACACAGACACCCAGCCAGATATCGATTTTGAAAGCAATCGGTCCAGTAACTAAAAAGATCAAAATGGCGGCCACTTTTTTTAAATTCTGACAACGGATTCGTATTCAGAGCCCACACAGACACCCAGATATCGATTTTGAAAGCAATCGGTCCAGTAACTAAAAAGTACAAAATAGCGGCCACTTTTTTTAAATTTTGACAACGGATTCGTATTCAGAGCCCACACAGACACCCAGATATCGATTTTGAAAGCAATCGGTCCAGTAACTAAAAAGTTCAAAATGGCGGCCAATTTTTTTAAATTTTGACAACGGATTCGTATTCAGAGCCCACATAGACACCCAGATATCGATTTTGAAAGCAATCGGTCCAGTAACTAAAAAGTTCAGAATGGCGGCCACTTTTTTTAAATTCTGACAACGGATTCGTATTCAGAGCCCACACAGACACCCAGATATCGATTTTGAAAGCAATCGGTCCAGTAACTAAAAAGTTCAAAATGGCGGCAAATTTTTTTAAATTTTGACAGCGGATTCGTATTCAGAGCCCACACAGACACCCAGTTATCGATTTTGAAAGCAATCGGTCCAGTACCTAAAAAGTTCAAAATGGCGGCCAATTTTTTTTAAATTTTGACAACGGATTCGTATTCAGAGCCCACACAGACACCCAGATATCGATTTTGAAAGCAAATGGTACAGTAACTAAAAAGTTCAGAATGGCGGCCAATTTTTTTAAATTCTGACAACGGATTCGTATTCAGAGCCCACACAGACACCCAGATATCGATTTTGAAAGCAATCGGTCGAGTAACTAAAAAGTTCAAAATGGCGGCCAATTTTTTTAAATTTTGACAACGGATTCGTATTCAGAGCCCACACAGACACCCAGATATCGATTTTGATAGTAATCGGTCCAGTAACTAAAAAGTTCACAATGGCGGCCAATTTTTTTAAATTTTGACAGCGGATTCGTATTCAAAACCCACACAGACACCCAGTTATCGATTTTGAAAGCAATCGGTCCAGTACCTAAAAAGTTCAAAATGGCGGCCAGTTTTTTTTAATTTTGACAACGGATTCGTATTCAGAGCCCATCAGCCCACACAGACACCCAGGTATCGATTTTGAAAGCAATTGGTCCAGTAACTAAAAAGTTCGAAATGGCGGCCACTTTTTTTAAATCGCGAAATTAAAACACCATGAACATTATCAAACCGGAAAAAAAGATTGTCGTAAGGAAGTCTCCAATCTTTTACTCTGTTCCTCGAAGTTTAGGTAAATAAGCCCTACTTATTCCTATCACTGATTATATTAGTACAACTTTTCAAAAATATTAAAACAACAGTCTGGTTTAATTTTTCAATATTTTTTTTTTGCATTCAAACAATAATATTCGTTCAGTATAAACTATTTGAAATAATATTACAAATAACAATTTTAAAATTCGCAAATATACCACACCATCATCGTCCGTCAGACTTATAAAAGTTTAGCTTTCACCTTTTTGGTACGAAACTCAATAATATGTGTTGTCTCGCCTCGTCTTAGGTCAAGTCAAATACAAAAAAAAAATACATGAAATCTAAAGATATCCTAACTTGCTGAAAATATAGCGTAATATAATGTAATATATCGTATTTTACATTACTAGCAAATAATATTGTGTAGTACATGAATACTACAATATTACTAGATATCTATTTATTATTGTAGTACACTTGTAATAACATGTAATCCACTATATTCCAGTGTAATCATCTGTATTCCACTTTGTAGTACATTTAATACTATGTAGTACAGGAATAATACAATACATTTTAAACAACTATGAATTATTCTTTAGTATTTGTAGTACACTTGTAATCCATTGTAATCCAAGTTCACCGACAACCTGTGTACAATTTATTTCGGAGTGGCTAACCCCTCGATTTCTCCCCAGTCGTATTTATCTAAGGCTTTCGCTATGGCTGTATTGTTGACTATTTTTACCCTCCGTTTTATGGTTTTCTGTGAGTCTTTAAGATTGCCTATGCATGCCAGAATAGGATAATGATCTGTTATTGCAGTTTGGCAAACTGCAGTTTCTATTGTAAGCTTGCTACGTATCATTAAATGGTCCAGACATGCTGATTGTCTAGTTGGATTTAACATAGCTGGAATTAAACCATGTTCAGCCATAATATAAGTACAAGTTTAACATTTTAGGATTTTTCCTTTACGTGTGCTATGAGACCTTGCTTCTTACCAAATTTTATGATTCTAGGTTGACGGGAAATACCCTATAGGTTTTGATTTGATTGGAGTGAGTTCGCGAGTATGAAATCTGACATAGATGGCCGTATCTTTTGATAGCGTTGATTTAGAAGTTTGCTTTTTCTACACCATAAAGAAATCGTAGATCTTAGTATTCATGTTAATTTCAATTTGTTATCTTGATCCATTCTTGAGAAAAAGGGTCCTTGACATACAAAACAATATATATATATTTAATGTCAATGACTACAATTTTAAAATTTTCGGATTTTTTCCTTTACTTGTGCTGTAAGACCATGCTTCTTACCAAATTTTATGATTCTATGTTAACAGGAAATACCCTATAGGTTTTGATTTGATTTGAGTGAGTTTGCGAGTATGAAATCTGACATAGATGGCCGTATCTTTTGATTGCGTTGATTTAGAAGCTTTATTATTCTACGTCTTAAAGAGATCGTAGATCTTAGTATTTCGTATTAATTTCTATTTGTTATCTTGATCCGTTCCTGAGAAAAAGGGACCTTGACATACAAAACAAACAAACAATTTTTTTAATCTCACATAACTATAAATTTACAATTTTCGATTTTTTCCTTTACTTGTGCTGTGAGACCTTGCTTCTTACCAAATTTTATGATTCTAAGTTAACGCGAAGTACTCTATAGGTTTTGATTTGATTTGCCGGTAGCAAAATATGTGACTTAAATGGGCGTATCTAGTGATTGTGTTGACCTAGAAGATTAATTTTTTTACACCTCCGAGGAAACGTACACCTTAGTATTTGATATTAATTGATACCTCTACCCTTTCCTGAGAAAAAAGGTCTTGACAGACAGACAGCCAGCCAGCCAGCCAGACAGACAGACAGACAGACAGACGGACAACAAAGTGATCGTATAAGGGTTCCGTTTTTTCCTCCTTTGAGGTACGGAACCCTAAAAAGATTGATAAATAGATAGAAATACTTTATTGCTCCAAAACATTTTACAGTAACAAACGATAAGTAATTTACATGAGGGGCAAAGGCGGACTTACAGGGATTTCTCCCAGTCAACCTTTGGAGTTTGAGAGTCGTATGTTGTGAGATATAAGTAGGTAGTAGCAAAAGACTTGAGTGTGGGAATGTAAAATATAATATATGGAAAATAACTATGATAGATAAATTAGGAAGGAGAAGGTGTGGAACTAAGCTTGCGATGGCTTCACCGAACATATCCGGGCCCATCGGCAGTAGAGGAGGGTGTTGATCGAGGTCGGGACTAGCGAGTGGCCACTCTGAAGTTCCCGCGCTTGCTTCACGTTTCGGCTCGCATCAAGCCCTCGTCAGCTAGTCTGCGTTGACTAGGACGCGGGGAACCACCAGTCCCGCTCTCGACCTCCCTCTCTCTACCTATCCATATTCTGTAGCATGCTTCTAGACTAGAAAACTACTAGTCTAGTGACGTTATCGAAGCTCTCTCCATAATATATGAGCTTAGCGTCGATCTTGGCGGGCCTAGCTAGATTATTGAAGAGACTGTAGAGCGACTTCGCTGGTAGTCCTCTTGCTCCGACTACTTACTCACTCCGACACTACATATAAGTACGTACTAGTTAATTAAACTTCATTAAAGGTCTACCTCCCTAATCTACCCTCTCTTTCTTACATTGGCCGTTTTTCATACATTTTATTATATTATGAAGAAATTATACAACTTATAAAAAATCCTCTGGGAGAAACATGCATGATAAAATTATTAATGTTTTTCAATAATAAAAATTGGTACTCCACATATAATAATTGAAAAAAAAATAAGTTTATTAAGTTTATTGTTTTTTTGTAACTATTTTATGTGAAGTACCAGATATTTTTATTGAAAAGCTTTAATAATTTTATCATGCATGTTTCTCCCAGAGTATTTTTTTATAACTTCTATAATTTCTTCATAATAAAATAAAACGCGCATTGTTAGAGTGAGAGGCACAATTTAGGAAGGTAGACCCTTAAGTTAAAAATTTCATATTTTAAAACAGCCAAAGATTTCGGCGCGTGTATCTTCTTTCTAACGTACCGCGTGGATACCGTTAAGAGCGCGCGTAAGTGGTTCCTGATCTTCGAAGAGCCTCCCCGCTGCGCAGTGTAGGGGCTTCACTTTGGGGACTGCGGCCGCCGCTGAGCCTTGTCGGCCCGCCGCTGAGCCTTGTCGGCCCGCGAGGGTCTCGCACGTGGCCAGCTCACACCTCATGTTGGTCACTTGCTGACTCTTTATGATGCTACGCGTTTCGTCGCAGAGACTTTTCGGACAGAAAAAACATTTCGGAATTTTGTAGGTAAGCTATCTCTTCAACCGTAATAGGTAGCCCGTTGAAATTTTCACAGAATATACAGTATACAGTACAGTACAGTACACAGAATACAGTATTATTATGGCCGATATAACAACAAATAATATAAATGAGAAAAAGTAAAAAATGCATGGGGATCCCATAGAAGAAACCAAAAAGTGTATGCGCGCGCGCCATCTACCGAATAGAAGGCTGCCCAACCTTTTTAACAGTCGGGCTAAACAGATGATTCAAAAATCACAGGCGGGCGACTGACCACTGACAGTTCGTATTTTCGTTATTTCTTATAACAATGAGCCTAACTTATGTAGGTATTGTGGAATTAAAGAAATGCAACATTCTGAAATAGTTGCTTAATTTAATAAAGTTTAATTTTAACAACTTTAAATAATAACATAAATAGCATCTTCTTTCAAATAAAGAAATACAATTAACAAAAACTAAAATCAAACTAAAAAATTGGCACAATTAATGTGATTTCTGAAATTGTTTCTGTTTAACAATTTTAGGAAAATTAGGCGTTAAATCAGATGTCGACAGTAAAAACAAATCAGAAATATATTGCTCAGTTAGAGATGTGCGGTATTTATTTTTTATATAATTAAGATTTGAAAAAATCTTTTCACAAACATAAATTGAACCGAAACTACTTAAAAATTGAAAGGCCAGTTTAGTGATTGCAGGAAAATCTTCTTTTGGTACTAATTTCCAGAAATCTACAAATTCTTCTGAAGAAGTTTCTGACTTTCAAGATATTTTTTCTGAAAAAAGGTTTTTTTGTGCAGAATGATTTTGCAGGTCAGTGAGTTCCAACTGAATATTAGCAGGATAACTGATTATTTCAGTCAAACTGATTGTAAAAGGATTTACAAACATTTGTAAAATTGGTTTTATACTTTCTAAGTCCTGGAATCCGCTCTCAAACGACTGTAATAAGCATCTAATTTTAGATTCGTACTTAGTAAAGATGTAATTTAGCTTTGAATCCGCTTATCAAAGTAAACCTAGTCGGAAGTGAACAATATTTGCCTTGTAATTTGTGATTTAAAATATTGAGGTTGGTTTGTAAAGATCGCCAGTTGGCATTCAAATTTCCCGCCTACACTGTAGTTTTTACTGCCTACCCTCCCTCTCCTCTCCAATCTTCGCACCAGAAGAAAACTGAAGAAAAAAACTATTGAGTTGAAAAAAGTTCGTTGCTGAGGCACCACGTTGAGAGCTTGGCAGTTATTATTTCGCTATGAAAAGGGTCGCAAAAGCGAATGTGCCACGCACGGGCTTCAAGAATCACGTCAAGTGTTCAATCGAGTGCAAAGCAGAGGACTCGTCTCGGTGTAACCCCCACGTCCAGGCCTGGACACCACAGCTGCGTGGGCACCGCCGATCGAGGAGTTCGAGCGCTCACCAGACTCCACAACACAGCAGGTTATAAGGGATCCAGGGCCCTCTTGCCCACACTTATACAACCAGCCAGAAACAGGTGCGTCCCTTCCTTTACCTACCAAAATTTGGTCCTTCGAGCCGGATCAAATCCATTTCCCCCCCTAGAAACATATAAATCTCATATTTTTCTCGCGTTTTGTGTAATTTCGGTCGAATTCATGATAAAATAATTTTTATTTTCTAAGGAAAAAAAACTTACCCTCAATTCATAAAAATTCGTCCTTAGAATCAGTAGTCCAGATCAGACAGTCAGTCCATAATTCATGAATTGACTGACAGCCAACTGGCGGGCAGACAGGCATATCAGTCCCATCCGTCATCTGTCACCATTACCTGTCAAAATCAGACTGTCATCTCACTGACAGCTGCTTTGTTTATTATTGTTTTTCGTCGTGATTTTTCGTAATCGTGAATGATACAAAGTGATACAATGACGTCCGTAAAACAATACGTTGTGCGCGCGCGGCTTGCCGCTAGCGAAATTCGCGCTCTATACAACACAGGCATGTCCGCAGCGTCAACAAAAAGTAGTTCTGATTTAGAAAAGTTCAAAGTTCGCTTCGGCCACATCGCGCGACTTCGTGAGCAGTTCGAAACGGCGCATATTGCGGTCATGTCGGAATCTGCCGCCACCCCTGACAGGGACTCTAGTGATGGACTTTTCGACGAAATTTCGGAAATGCTTTATTCAGTGGAGGTCTTACACGCACAGCTCTTTGCTGACGTCTCCACTAGTGCAAGACAATCGGACGGCGACAACAAGCAAAGGTCAGGCTCATGCACCAGTTCTATTGCACTTCCGAAAATCACACTTTCTACTTTCACAGGCGAGTTGACAGAATGGACTAATTACATATCAATTTTCAATAGTTTGGTTCATGACAGTACAAGCTTAAATCAAGTTCAAAAAATGCACTATCTACTAAGCACGCTACAAAAAGAACCTCATAACTTAGTGAAACATCTGCCCATAACCGAGTCAAATTATATGATCGCGTACAATCTTCTTAGGAACAGATATGAAAACAAACGGCGATTCGCTGACAAGCATTTGGAAGCCATCATCAATCTAGCTAGCTTCAACAACCAGTCTCACAGCCACTTGAGGAAATTTGTTAACACGATCAACGAGAACCTCGAAGCGCTGAAAGCGCTAAACGTAGGTGCAGACTCGTGGAGCTTCATCCTGCTCCATATTGTAGGAAAGAAGCTCTCCGTTGACCTGCGCACCGCGTTCGAGCTAGAGCACACAAATGACATCCCGACGTTCGATCAGTTGCTACTGTTAATAAAAAATCAACTTAAGGCGCTCGAAAATGCGTCTGGCGCCAAGATGCCCGCTACTACAAAACACAGCGTTAATAACGTCACATGCAATGCGGTGCAGCAAGGTTCAAGCTGCGTCTTTTGTAGTGAAGAAGATCATCCCATACACAAGTGTCAAAAATTTATTGAGATTTCTCCGCTGGAGCGCAGAGAGTTTGTCGCAAAGAAAAAACTTTGCTACAATTGTCTGCGCTCACACGGTCCTAAGTGTACGTCGAAGTATACATGTCAAGTATGTAAACGACGACATCACACTAAGCTACACATACAGTCCACAACTCCAGCGTCAGACACGAGTAGCGTGCCGCACAGCGAGAGTGCCGTAGCGTCCCTAGGTACCACGGTCCACACTCCAATCCTCAACATTGTCCACGACAAGTCCACCGTTCTACTTCCGACAGCGATAGTGAACGTCCGTGACAAGCATGGCCACTTCCATCGAGTTCGTGCAATGTTGGACACTGCGTCGCACGTCACCATCCTGACCGAACACATCGCACAAAAGCTGCATCTTAAACGCTCTCACTCCGGGGCGATCGATCCGGTAGGTGAGACGGCCGCTCTCCCTACCAATGGAAGTGTGCTGCTCACAATCAAATCCTGCCTGCCAGGTGACCAGTCCACACTAACGACGGAGGCGCGGGTGATGACTCGCATCACAAAAAATCTACCGCTTTATCCCTTACCGCACGAAGTAAAGCAAGCCTGCGCACATCTCAAACTCACCGACGACACATTCGATGTGCCTGCTCCCATAGACTTACTGCTGGGGGCAAGCCTGTGCGCGACTGCTCTTCAAGGGAACAGGCTGCAGCTCGGCGACCACATGCCGACTGCATTCTCATCTTCATTTGGTTGGGTCATACTAGGCTCAGCACCCACCGAATATTCCACAAATGTAAACGCCACATCTCTCGCCTGCACCGACCAGCTCGAGAGCACCCTCATCAGATTTTGGGAGAGTGAAGAAGCACCCAACCTCATAATTGAGGATCCGGAGAGTGTGCAGTGTGAGAAGCATTTTGTAGAGACTCACTCGCGGGACGACAACGGTCGCTTCATCGTACGACTGCCTTTTAAAACCGGTCGTACGCAGCTCGGTGACACGCAAGCCATCGCACTGAAGCGCTTTCACAATCTAGAACGGAAGCTTCTAAGAGAACCGAAGCTGCGCGAAATGTACAAGGCATTCATCGACGACTACATAGAGCAAGGCCATATGCGAGTAGTCGACAACATCTCTACCGAGCGATACTTTCTCCCTCACCACGGAGTGTTGAAGGAGACCTCCAGCACAACCAAGTTGCGTACAGTGTTCGACGGATCTACAGTCAGCACGAGCGGGGTCTCACTCAACAACATCCTCATGCCAGGCCCCAAGCTTCAGCAGAATATCGAAGATATAATACTGCGGTTCCGATTACATCCGGTTGTCTTCACTTGCGACGTGAAGCAGATGTACCGCCAGGTGAAGGTGCACCATGACGACTGCAGGTATCAGACGATCTTCTGGCGCGAGTCTCCCGATGTCCCCGTCCGCCAGTACGAACTGACTACAGTAACGTACGGCATCTCGAGCTCCGCCTACTTGGCTATGCGAGTTGTACACGAACTTGCGGTACTGAACGAGACACAATATCCGGAAGCTTCGAGAACCCTAAAGGAAGCTTTATTCGTCGACGATGTTGTGTCCGGCGGTTCTACTCTGAACTCGGCCCGTAGTCTGCAAGGAGAACTGGTCACCGTTCTAGAGCAAGGTGGATTCCAGCTACGGAAGTGGTCGAGCAACCATCCTGCCCTCTTGAATCACCTACCTAAGGATCATCTGGAAGTTCCATTCCGATTCAAAGAAGCAGGCGACAACATCTTCAAAATTCTCGGCATGGAATGGTGTTCTAAAGAAGATTATTTTCTCTACCACATGACAAACATCGGCACCCCTACGACTAAACGCGGAATCTTATCAAACATAGCCCGTCTCTATGACCCATGTGGATTTCTTACACCAGTCATCTTCACCGCAAAGGCTCTCCTTCAATCACTGTGGCTCCTGGAGCTCGGATGGGACGAGCGACTTCCTCCTGAGTGCATAGAAGAGTGGCAAAAAATTGTAACACAATTCAGTAGTCTGAGCCAACTGCGTATCAACCGTCACATACTACCCGGCGAACCGGTAGTCTGTGAATTGCACGGCTTCTGTGACGCATCGGAGCGCGGCTACGCCGCCTCCATATATCTACGAGTAGTGGATGCTTCCGCTGCTGTCGGCGTAAACCTTATAATAGGTAAATCTAGAGTCGCACCCATAAAACAAAAGTTAACAATACTCAAGCTGGAACTGTGCGGCGCTCTACTTCTAGCCAAACTAATGTCTCATACTCACAAGCTTTTACAGGCAAAATTAGCCATCCAAAGTAAGACCGCATGGTGTGACTCAAACATTGTGATCTCATGGATCCATACTCTACCCCACAAGCTGCAAATTTATGAAGCTAACAGGGTCTCGCAAATCCAGGGGCTCATTCCGGCAGAATGCGGGCGACACGTGCCCTCTGCACTGAACCCGGCAGACTGTGCGAGCCGCGGACTCTACCCAGCGGCAGTAGTAAACCATGCGTTGTGGTGGTCACCTGCCTGGCTAGCAGACCAGGAGCAATGGCCCAAACACTGTCCACGGGTCGACGAGGAATCTCTACCCGCGATAAAAAAAATCTACAGTGGTAGCGTCAATCCAAGTAGAGCAAGAAATGCCTATCATTGTGGAATCTAGCTCCTTGTCAAAAATGTTGACCACAATAGGGTGGTGCAAGCGTTTCGTGTGGAATGCCAAACAATCTACAAACAAGACGGCAGGACCGCTCTCTCCACGGGAGCTGGAACGAGCGCTGCTGTCACTCATCAAGATCGTGCAGTCAAGAGAGTTCGGCAACGAGATTACCGCTATATCGGCCAACAAGCCCATAAGCCTCTTACGGCTCAATCCATTTCTGGACTCCGAGTCCATCCTACGTGTTGGTGGTCGAATTAGAAACTCGGACTTACCTTACGAAGCGAAACATCCCATCATCTTGCCGAAGTCTCACCAACTTACACGCTTACTAATAGAGTATTACCACAAACTGTACGCATATGTCGGAGCTACTACCTTGATATCCATTCTCCAACGCAGATTTTGGATCTTATCGGCCAGGAGTGTAGTACGGCATGTCATATTCAAGTGTCTTCGGTGCTTTAAGCTGAAAGCCAGATCTTCACCCCCCTACATGGGTGACCTTCCTGCGCCACGAACGAGGCCAGCTAAGGTATTTGAACACTGCGGAGCGGATTTTGCTGGACCTTTCACTGTCAAGTCGTCAGCTCTACGAGGTTGCAAAACGCAAAAGGCTTACCTCTGCATTTTTGTGTGCTTTGCCACGAAGGCTGTACATCTGGAGGTGGTGAGTGACCTCACCACCGAAGCATTTACAGCATGTCTCAGCCGGTTCGTCTCAAGAAGAGGTCTGCCATCCGACCTTTATACTGACTGCGGCACCAACTTCGTGGGAACGAAACGTCACCTCGACGAAATCATGAAATTTCTCGGGACAAATTCTAATCAGGCTGAACTCGCGGCAAAGGCCTCTCAGCTTCATATTACTTGGCATTTCAACCCACCGCATGGACCTCACATGGGTGGTCTTTGGGAAACCGCAGTGAAGTCTGCTAAAACCCTGCTAAAACGAGTAGTTGGTGAGCAGGTCCTGACATTCGAAGAACTATCAACTGTGTTCGTTAAAATAGAAGCAGTCATGAACTCTAGACCATTGTGTCCGTTATCTAGTGACCCGGACACCGTCGATGTGCTCACGCCGGGACACTTCCTGGTGGGCCAGCCCTTGCTCTCCCTACCTGAGTACAACTTCGAGAACACACCGATCAACCGTCTTCGCCGCTGGAGCATGGTGCAGCAGATGTCGCAGCACTTCTGGAGACGTTGGCAGAGAGAATACCTTCACACGCTCCAAGAGCGTCCAAAATGGACACAGCATCACCGGAATCTTAGCGTCGGGGATCTTGTACTTATACAAGAGCCAAATCTCCCACCACTGCAGTGGAAAACTGGTAGAATATCCAAGGTCTGCCCGGGCAGTGACGGAACCGTGCGTGTGGTCGAAGTCAAAACTTCAAACTCTACCCTGACTCGACCTGTAGTGCGAGTCGTGGCTTTTCCTAAGGATGATTAACTTATTTCACAAATGTCGTAAATTTATTATTTTGTTTCTCATTCTTATCAATCATACTCTCTATTCTATATCATCCATTATCATACTCTACTTTTAGTCCATAATTTGTCATTGCTCATCAGCAGCATGCATTTTCACTTCCTTATTTGCTCAATAGCATCAATTTTGTATCAACTAAAGAGCATAATCGCTCTTTGGGGGCCGGTATGGTTTGTAAAGATCGCCAGTTGGCATTCAAATTTCCCGCCTACACTGTAGTTTTTACTGCCTACCCTCCCTCTCCTCTCCAATCTTCGCACCAGAAGAAAACTGAAGAAAAAAACTATTGAGTTGAAAAAAGTTCGTTGCTGAGGCACCACGTTGAGAGCTTGACAGTTATTATTTCGCTATGAAAAGTGTCGCAAAAGCGAATGTGCCACGCACGGGCTTCAAGAATCACGTCAAGTGTTCAATCGAGTGCAAAGCAGAGGACTCGTCTCGGTGTAACCCCCACGTCCAGGCCTGGACACCACAGCTGCGTGGGCACCGCCGATCGAGGAGTTCGAGCGCTCACCCGACTCCACAACACAGCAGGTTATAAGGGATCCAGGGCCCTCTTGCCCACACTTATACAACCAGCCAGAAACAGGTGCGTCCCTTCCTTTACCTACCAGAGGTAATTAGTAATGTCAACAAGAAATGCAAGATCACTCAACCAGGATTCTTTTTTCAGTAAATCAGCTTCCAAAGGTAACACCCTTTTTTCCTCTAAAAATTCCAACACCTGCTCTCTCAAGTTGAAGAAATGTTTCAGCATGTTTCCCCTTGAAAGACATCGCACAGCGCAGTTGTAACTCTCCATATTCGCTGACATATTCTTCAAACAAAACGCTGAATTGACGTCTGTGAAGAGCTTTTGCACGTATGTAATATTCTTTGGTATGTAATTTATGCAGCGTACTACCGCTGTATCCAACTGCATCTACTTAATAACATCCAACTGCATGTCCTTTGCACACAACGCTTCCTGGTGAATGATGCAATGATACGAAAATATATTTCGAATTGGCAATTTTGAAACTTGCTCACGCGGGCGGCGGGCCATTCAAAATTCGTTCGCGGGCCACATTGTGGCTTAAAATGAGATACTGAACATGTTAGAACAGTTTTTAAAATTTTTGTTTGTTTGTTTGTTTGTCTGTACGCGCATCACGCAAAAACTACTGAACGGAATTAGACGAAACTTTGTATAGTGGCAGTTTATATGCCGGGTTAGGATAATACGTAAAAAAAAATCAAAAATAAAAAAATTATAAACATTTTTGCGCGTTTAAAATCACGTAGTCCAAAGTACATAATAAAATTATATCTTGAGAACTGGCAGCAAATACAATTTCAATAAAATATTCATTCGAAATTTAAAAATAAGTAGATACAACGAAAATGACAGTTCTTCTTTTTTATAACTTGAACACAATAGTCTATACATATCTATTCTTTCTATACACATAATAAAATCGTAAATGTAAAAATGTCTATTTGTACGCGCATCTCGCAAAAACCACTGAACGGAATTTTACGAAACTTTTTATAGTGACAGTGTATATCCCGGATTAACATAATAATTAAAAAATATAATAAAATCATCACGTAATCCAAAGTAAAGGTAAAAAACAAATGTCATGTTGACAACGGAGAACTGTCATCTCGACGTGAGATGGCCGGTGACAAATTGTTTGATAAATAAAAAAAATAATTGATTTCAAAAAAAGAAAGTAAGTAACTAAAGGCGGGCCCGAAGGCGGATCTGCGCTCACGTAAACGATATTTTTTCTCGATGAAAGTAACGTAACGTAAGTATCTTGAAGAAAGTAAGTAACTAAGGCGAGGCCGAAGGCCGAGCTACGTTCGGATAATTGAAAAACCATCTCGAATAAAGCAAGTAACTAAGGGCGAGGCCGAAGGCCGAGCTGCGTTCAGGAAGAAGCTAAACCTTCTTGAAGAAAGTAAGTAACTAAGGCGAGGCCGAAGGCCGAGCTACGTCCTGATAAATAATAAACCACCTTTAAGAAAGCAAGTAACTAAGGGCGAGGCCGAAAGCCGAGCTGCGTTCAGGAAGAAGCTAAACAACCTTGAATACAGTTAATTTATATTAAGATTGAGTTAATTTAATTTAAATTTTATTATAAAGTCCACGCTTCTGACGGCAAATATACCGTGCATCCTAGAACCTCGCGGTTATTCCCGGCTGGATGGCAAGAGGCCCGATGCTATCATCTTAGTGCCATGGACTAAGGGTAGTTCTATGGTGTGGGACGCCACTTGTGCTCTCACATTGGCTCCAAGTCACGTTAGGTAGGACATCTCCAAGAGCGGCTGGCGCGGCCGAGGCTGGGGCGGAGAGCCTCAAACGCAACAAATATAGAAATATAATTCAAGATTTCGAATTTGTTGCGTTCGCGGTGGAAACCCTCGGTCCGTGGAGCAGTGAAGCCAAAAGAGGCTTGGGCCTCTGCTGGTTGACGCAACTGGTGTCCCGCCATCAAGGGCTTATGTACTTCATTCAAAGGGTAAGCCATCCAGCGGGGTAATGCCGCAAGTGCTCTAAGAACATTTGAAAATGCCCGTTTTGATAGTTATTTTAATGTTTGTTAGTTAGGTTTGAATTCTTTAGTTATTAATATTACTTTTTTATTTTTATGAAATAAATAGATTGAGTAAACGATATTATATTCTATCGAAGAAAGGAAGTCTTTAAGGGCGAGGCCCGAAGGCGGAAGAGTGTTTTTGGGTTACCTGAACGCAGCTCGGCCTTCGGGCTCGCACTTAGTTCCTTCCTTTCTTCCAGAAGGTTTATCGTCTTCCTGAACGCAGCTCGGCCTTCGGCCTCGCCCTTACTTACTTTCTTTATTTGAGAAAGGTTTAACGTTTACCTGAAAGCAGCTCGGCCTTCGGCCTCGCCCTTAGTTAAGTTACTTTCTTTGAGAAAGTTTATCGATTACCTGAACGCAGCTCGGCCTTCGGCCTCGCCCTTAGTTACTTACATTCTTCTTTGGAATACGAATTTCACGCGAGCGAAGCCGCGGGCAACACCTAGTTCATAATAAAGTTTTTATTTTCTCGTTCGCTAGTGTATCCTTATCAGCGGCGAGTGGAGTGGTTTGGGCATCGGCTTGTCATGCGAGAGGTCCGAGGTTCGAATCCGGTCGGCGTGTGCCAATGAGTTTTTCTGACGAAAAAGATTTTCATAGATATTACAGACATTTTCAGTGCATTATATTTTTTAATCAGTTTCTTAAGCTTCCGTACGGATACGGAACCCTAAAAAAACTGGCCAAGTGCGAGTCGAACTCGCGCACCGAGGGTTCCATATCGCCATGCCATGGTCAGCGCCACTCACGTCATCTATGGATTAGTTAAAATGCTTCATACTCTTTTCGGTAGAAGGCGCGCATACACACTTTAGTTTCTTGTATAGGGACCCCGTGAATTTGTTTTGCTTTTTCTTATTTTCATTATTTTTTGTTATATCGGCCATAATAACATATAACTATGTATTCTGTGAAAATTTCAATGGACTACCTATTACGGTTCAATATATACACCCCTCGGACAGACGGAGTAGGCTTAGTAATAGGGTCCCGTACGACGGATACGGAACCGTAAAAATGATCATTATTTTGACCAAATGAGGAAGTTAAGAACAAAAGGACACAAATCCACTTTAGACAGTTTTAATTTTATTTATTTTTTTACTTAAAATGCTGAATTGCTTCGATTCCACACCTTGTAGTTATCAAAATGTACTCAAATCCGGTTGATTTTAGCTACCAAAAAGTGACATTTGGTTCAAAAGGTAACAAATCCGAAAAAATCTACACTAAATTATTCCTCTTCGATCACTTTACATCAAAAGGGCAACAAATCCAAACCAATTTCGGTGCATAATGCCGCCCTGTGGTTCTAAAAGTAACATTTTCAATTATTTGTAACTTTGTGGGGCACATATCTGTATACTTGTGAAACAAAAAGTAACAAATCCATATACAAATTATTACTCCAGTACAAAAAGGCACAAATCCAAAATTCTAATCCATGTATTCCTTGTTCTACTGCACAATTTTTTTAAATCTTTGTATGATACGAATGATCTCTACTAGTAGTATTTTTATATGAAATTAAAATATATATTTCTGTAATGGCTTAGGGACCATTATGTTTTTTGTTTTCTGAAAAAAAACGGTTTGCTACATCACCTACAACATCCGTGATGTCATCCCATAACACCGGGTTGAACTTGGTGCCACGTCAGTGCTTCCCTTCGGTCGTGCCGGCTACACTGAACTGGACGGAAAACACAAACTATTTACATAGCCGTTTCGACCGACCTTTCATTCAGTGCGGTGGTACCAACCCGGGCGGGTTAAACCCTACCACCTAGTTATATAAGAAGGGAGTCACATCCCTTAGTCGCCTTTTACGACATGCACGGGGAGAGATGCAGTGGGGCTATTCTTTTAAAATACCGGCCCCACACGGTACCCTAAAGTGGATTTGTGCCCTTTTGTTCCTAACCTCCTCAAATATGAATAGGTTACCTTTGAATCATCTTCTGAACGCCCCGCCGAGTTTCCTCCATCGCCCTAGACGACGCTTTCGAAGACGACGATGACGTGGGGAAGACTAATTGTTCGTCAGGATCTCTGACTGCGAGATGGTCTTGTACCGCATTCTGGAATAATACATGCACACGTACATTTTGTACCGTGTGGGGCCGGTACTTTAAAATAATAGCCCCACTGCATCTCTCCCCGTGTCTGTCGTAAAAGGCGACTAAGGGATATGACTCCCTTCTAATATTACTAGGTGGTAGGGTTTAACCCGCACGGATTGGTACTACCGCACTGAATGAAAAGTCGGTCGAAACGGCTATGTAAATAGTTTGTGTTTTCCGTCCAGTTCAGTGTAGCCGGCAAGACCGAAGGGAAGGCTGATGTGGCACCAAGTTCACCCGGTGTTATGGGCTGACATCACGGATGTTGTAGGTGATGTAGCGAACCGTGTCAGTTTCCATAAAAAAAAAAAACACTACACACAAGTTGGGTTGCCATCTTTTTACTTTCGAGCGACTGTAAGGAGAAAGGAAGTATTGTGATCGTCCAAATCGAAGTTGAGATTTCGGTTGATTTGGGCTATATATCTGTCAACGATCCCAAAAAAGTGGTTTTGAAAAACATGTATGTGAGGGTGTGTCTGTGTGTGTGTCCGTCCAGCGACCTTGCGCCTCAATCGCTAAACCGATTTCTTTCAAAATTCGTATTTAGTAGTTTGAAACGATTATCTAGGCCCTAGATTCTAGGGGTACCTTTTTTTAGTTTTTTTTTAATTGGAAAAAATAAGGGTAGCTGTCATACAAAAGATTTCGATAAGGTTGATTTTCTCAAACATTGGGCCATCAAAATTTGAACCCCTCTAGAATTAAAACCTTTCATGCAATTAGGACGGATTTTTCCACATACTAAGGTAAATTTAATAGGTTTTATCATTTTTATTTACAGGAACATACATTCTTTGCTGTTCTGGAGATATAAGTTTTTTTTTAAAGTTAGATTTGCCCTAAGGTACAAGATGGTCTTATACCTTGGGCCATGATGGCTTGTACTTTGGGTCAGATACAATAACTACAATAAAGACAGCAAATTAAATAGAAAATCGTTAACTTTGTCGAAGAGGGGTATGGGTTAGCCCTATGTACAACAGTGAACGTATTTCGGCTGAAATTATTACCATGATGTGAATTTCTTAATGCTTGTACCTTGGGCCGGCCCAAAGTACACCTTTAAAGTACAGGGCCAAGGTACAATCGCTAGCCTGACCCGAGGTACAATTTTAGACTATTTAAATAAAGGATTTTTTTCGAGAAATATGCTCAAGCATTTCTCGGCTTTTTCAATCAAATTATCTTGACATGTAAGTTGCTAGTCTAGAGAATAAATGCAATACCTACATGGTAACAAAATTACATAACTTGTAAAATATTCTCGCAAGATGGTAAAAAACTAGATTTGGAGGTCTGGAAATCGAAAAAAACACTTATCTTTGCAACGGCTGCAGCTGTCAGTGTCAAAAGAATGAATGACGTTTGTGACACTGACAGATGTCAAAAATAAAAATAAAATAATTATGGATGTGTTCTATTAGTGAGCTATTCAAAAGGCCCGAGGTACACGCTGACCCAAGGTACGAGGACTTCCCCTATATTTTCCACATAGAAACCCTATACTAGTCTAAAAAGATACCGTTATACCGTTACAGTAAGTGAACTTCCTTTGTGGCAATTTGCAAACCTCCATCATTTCTGCTGCCCTGGTACTTTATAGCCATTCCCATTCCCAGCTTACCAAGTAGTCTTCGGGTTTCCACTTTAATTACGGTGACTGTATTCTGACCATTTGAATACTTTATTGCACAAAAAATAACAAAAGGCGGACTTAAAGCCTAAAGGCATATCTGCCAGTCATGCCTAAAATTGTGAGTAGTGTAGGTGGGTAGTGCGGGAAATTAAATGAGAGAATGTTTTCTTTTAAATAGTATAAAAATAAACAATAAAACATAAATAATAATAATGACATACAACTAAATACATTTATTAATTACTTATGTTATATTTATGTTTTTCTGAAAATTATGTATTTGAATTTTTTGTTGTTGTGTTGTTTAATCTGATATACACTCCGGAAAAAAAACATAGCACCAAAGATTCGTATATACAATATTTTGGTAGTGCAGTTGGGAATTAAAAAGTAAGGCTCTTTAAAAATCCATTGTGCACTACTACTCAGTAGTGCAAACGGGAAGAAATAATTCCAAACGACACTACCGGTTTCGCAGCTGGTAGTACAGTAGAGCAGATGGGAAAAAAAAATTCAAACAACTGGTAGTGCAGCTTGGTAGTGCAGAGTGGAAGGAACGGTTTATTTGAACGATGTATCCAAATAGAAGTATTCTATACTGGTGTTGTATGTTTACTGTGCTAAAAATTCAGCACAGTAAACATACAACACCAGTATATAATACTTCTATTTAGATACATAGTTCATAATAAACTAAATATTTTTTTAATAAAGTTTAAGTTTTATTATCTCATAGCTACAGATAGGTAACTGGTAACTGGCCATTTTCTATTCGATATTAAGAAAAATAACTTCATGTCACATTTTTTTCTGAACAATTTGGTCATATTTTATTTTATATATTATATAATTTTTATATTATATTTTTACAACCTTAGAAATTCTAGCCAATTATTCCACTTAAAACATTCCGTTTGTTTCCTTTCTTTTTCATTTTATTCATGTGAATAAAAAAAGTTAAAAATACTTCTATGTTTTGTTAATTTAAAATTATTAGTTGTATTTGATAAATAAAACCAATAACGAAAGACTACTATTTATATAATAAACTATTTGACAATATGCTTTATTTAAATGAACGCTACTTATTGCTGTACGTGACTCTTTGTATTTAAATATTTCCTAAATTTAAATACATTCAAGTTTCTGTACACTTATTGCTACAAAGGAAGTTCACTTACTGTAGGTATCTGTGTTTTCTGGTAAGTGGGTCAGAACGCCCCTCAAAATTAAATGTAATTGGGTCGAAAAAATAACATTTTTTTTTTGACAGTGGGTCGTGAGAGTGGGTCAGACAGAACGCCACGAGATCATTTATTTGGCGTGAATTTGATGAAACGTCTTTAGACTCGGGTAAGGGGGTGCGACTAAAAAAAATTAAGACTTTTTTGTACTTTGCGACGCTTGGTACTCATCAACCAGACTACGTATAGTGCGCGGGACGGATCTAGGCGTGTCGCCGCCGCAGCGGTTCGTCAGTGTTCTCCCTCGCACCCGCACCGTACTTGTATAGTGTATTCGCGTGGCGGGTCGCCCGCTGCGGCGACGACACGCCGAGATCCGTCCCGCGCATTATACAACAATTCTAAATATGTCTGGGGTGAGGCTTTATACTGGGGAACCGAGGTAGGGGAGGGGTAGAAGGGGGCGCGGGAGGGATATTGGTTTAACCTCTCCCCCTCTGCCAGAAGGAGAGGGGAAGGATGGAGGGTTTTTTTTCGTATGGAAAATATAATGGGGAGTGGCTTAGAAGAGGGAGCAGAGGGGGAGGATGAGGAAGAGGGGAGGGGGGTAGCCTGGGTGAATGTTTTGGTGTTTACAACCAACCAACTTAGAAGAGTATTTTAGTAATTTTAATTGTAATTTGACCGAGAATTTGAAGTAATAATTTTATAAATAATCATTGTTTTAATCACTGACTTGTCCATTTTGTTTTGTTTAATGTATTAGTGACTGTGCGAGTTGTTTAGTGTTTCCATGTATGTATTTAGAAGTTCTAAATTAGAACTAATGTACAGATCCTGCGAGTTATTAAGCATATTAAGCATTATTAAGCATGAATAAATATACCAGGGTTAATTTATAAAAGATGCATCTGTAAATTAACCCTACCCTAATGTTGAGACGGCCCATGTCGTTTTTGCATACATTTTTATTCAAAATCGGGTATGGATTAGAAGACCGGCTTCCTTGCAAATTGCTAGTATACTTACTTATCGTGTAGACCGAGTTAAATCATGAATGGTAGTGAAAGAATTTTTGCCGCAGACGAGTAGTTTACACATACAGGTAATTGGTGAGATTCCAGATTAATGAATCTGTACCCCCCCCCCCCCCGCACCTCCCCCAAATATTTTTTTTCCATACAAAATTAAAACACTCCCCTCCCCCTCCCCCGCGACAAATGGGAGTGGTATAGATAGTATTGCCCCTTTCTAATCCACCCCCTAAAAATCAATGGTTTCGTATAAAAAAAAAATTACAAGTTTTTGATTTAATTTTGTATGAAAAATTCATTTTGTATGGAAATTAAATGTGCATGGGAAAAATTTTGTTTTTCTCGGAAACTCAGCCTACACATTAAAGCTTGGGTACCAGCAATTTGCGAGCCCCGCTCCCCAGTATAAAGAAAGCCATACCCAAATATCGTATAAAGTATCGTGTGTAAGTGTACATATACAACAGACCTCCAAATCAACCTGAGGATTTTCCTTCAAAATGTCCCAAAACCGGCACCGGCACATTCCGGTGTCAGAAGTCTCCGGCTTCACGTATCCGTGGATCTCGCATTCGCACTCGTTGTATTTCTTTTGGATCTCGCTAATGCGTTTATCTAGAGCTGTGCAGCGCTTGTCACAGCAAATGGGGACTACTACGCTCATTTTAAAAAAAAAAAATGCGTTGAAAAAAAAAACTAGTTATACTTTTAGTTTCTAGGATAACAATATTGTTTGAATAGTGATTGGATATTCGTGTCGGGTGTATATTTAATTGATTTTCACAAAACTTGGTAATTTTTATTATTATTATTACATAATATAATTTTATTATAATTTTATTTATTGATGTCAAAATGACAGTCAATTTGAAGAATCAAGATGAAGACTGTCAAAGGAAAAATTCTAAATAATTAAAACAGCCAGTGTACAATGTGTTGGCTCTGGCCGGTCTAAATATTTAATATATTTCTTATTGTATACTAGCTTTTGCCCGCGGCTTCGCTCGCGTGAAATTCGTATTTAAAAAGAAGAAAGTAAGTAAGCCCGCTACTGTACCTTTATTTCGGCGCGCGGACAATTCGGTTTGTATGAGAGCCACATCTTAGCATAACCGGAACAAAATTTTATTTTAGCCTAGCCTATCCTTTGTCGCGTATAATTACTAAGTTTCATCGAATTCGGATGATCGGTTTAAGAGTTATGGAGAAACATATATACCTACAGAAAAGATTTTTAAAAATCGTCAATTTAGTTTTAGTATCATACATTTAGTTTAGTATCATACTTTGATACTTTTTTTTTTGGGAAGCACGACATAGGGCGCGTGCCAGACTAACGCAGAGGTGTAGTCCGACGGCGGCGCCCACGGGCATTCGGATATTTGCGAGGGCTGCAAATAACGAGTGGCTGGCTAGGCTACACCTACACTTAATAATAGTGTTTTGTCATACGAGGAGGGTTATCAGTGGATGACTAACCCACCTAACATCACACAGAAAATCTGCTTATTTATGGTCAAAATCGGATTACAGATGGTGCAAGAACAAAAAAAAATTCCACAATGTGAAATTACTCAAAGTCGATTCCACACATTGTCCTAGTCAGGTGAACACACAGATCAGAGAAGTATTAATGGGTGTTCTGTGGGTGAACATGTACTTGGTTTATGTTTGGGAGACGCTTTAGTTTTGATGGACTTTTGATTGGGAATTAAACATTTTTATATTATAATGCTGATAAGGATGACGACAGGCAAATATTTAAAGATTCACTTTCGCCGGCGGCTTCGCTCGCAGTAGACTCGGAAGGAAGGTGTGGAACTAAGCTTGCGATGGCTTCACCGAGCATATCCGGGCCCATCGGCAGTGCAGAGGAGGGTGTTAATCGAGGTCGGGACTAGCGAGTGACCACTCTGAAGTTCCCGCGCTTGCTTCACGTTTCGGCTCGCATCAAGCCCTCGTCAGCTAGTCTGCGGTGACTAGGACGCGGGGAACCACCAGTCCCACTCTCGACCTCCCTCTCTCTACCTATCCATATTCTGTAGGATGCTTCTAGACTAGAAAACTATTAGTCTAGTGACGTTTTCGAAGCTCTCTCCATAATATATGAGCTTATAGCGTCGATCTTGGCAGCCCTAGATTCTTGAAGAAATTGAATAGTAAATCCGATTTAAATGCAAATATGATAATAAACTATCGCTTTTCTTATATTCTCTCTCTCTCTCTCTCTCCCGTTCATACTACGCTTTCTTTGATACTGCTCAGCCCTAAGGCTATTTAGCGTGATGGTATAGCCTATAGTGAGCCTCAAGAACTAATCTTTCCATTTGGTGGAAACCGCATCAAAATCTGTAAAGTGGTTCCGGAGTTTACTTCAAACATACAAACATACAGACCGACGTTCCCTTTTATAAGAAGTAGAGAAGAGATAACATATTGTTGTATGTGCTGAGGGTCAAGAGATAACGTCTGGGCGTGCAGATATTAAAATTGTATGTCTGCAGCTTACATTTTATAAAATTAAAAGACATTGTTTAAAAATATATATAAATATATTCGCTTATGTTCGTAATATGTGTCACCCATTTTGGGTATAATATAATTCACAACAAAGTATGGCACAACTTTTCAATATGAAATAACTAATCAGAAAAAAACTTAGCTGGTTTTTTATTAATTACATACATAACACACGCTGTATCCCGACAATCAGGGTAAGCAGAGTAACCGGTGTTGTGCTATAAGGACTCTGGTAAATTACAGCACAACACCGACCACCACGTTTAGCACAGTACACGGACAAGACAACTATCAATCAGGAAGTAAGACACGAAGAACCCACCTGCTGCATGACTAGGTGGAAGGACTCGCGCCAAGGTGAGAAGTGGCTAGCCTGTCGCCCTTTAGCGCAGTATCTTGTCCTTATCCCTTAGTCGCCTCTTACGACATGCACGGGGAGAGATGCAGTGGGGCTATTCTTTTTAAGTACCGGCCCCACACGGTACTTTATTAATTATTGTTTTACTTTAGAGTTTGCACTATAATCACACCAAGTTTGACGCTCGTATGTATTGCCATTTCTACGATAGAGCAAAAAGAAAAATACTTAGAAAAAAAAAAGCTTCGGGTTGCACTCCGGGAGTGCCGGCAGAAGTGAAAACTTAAACATCAACGTTGTGCATTTTTGAATATTTTGGAATGGTTAGGGAATGATTTCGCACAAATTGTTTTATTTATCAATATAAAATTACTATCATTTATGTGGTAAAATACAATATTCATTTATTGCGCTATCGTTGACAAACATGACAATTTATATTACATAAAAAAATTTAACACTACAGAACTATTATAATTATTTTACATCAAAAAGTTTATTTCTCAGAAAAATCAACTTTCATCCATAATTTCAACGAATGTTACGCTTTTTCGATCAGGCTACGGATCTGACGCGAGTTTAACATTTTTGACCCATCTAAAAAAAGTGCCAAGCGCCACTAAAGAAGTTTCGAATCTTACGCTTTTTCGATCTGACGCGAGTTCTGACGCGAGTTTAACATTTTTTACCCATCTAAAAAAAGTGCCAAGCGCCGCTAAAGAAGTTTTCACTTCAAAACTTTTCTTTTATGGTTGGCCTCTTCATTTTTACTTTGTTTTTTTTTTATATTTCTTAATAACACATATTATGTGAAAATTTCAACAGGCTACCTATTACGGTTCAAAAGATGCAGCCCTTTAAAGGTAGGACAGACGGACGGACAGAGTGTGTAGGCTTAGTAATAGTCGTGTGGGGCCGGTACTTTAAAGAAATAGCCCCACTGCATCTCTCCCCGTGTATGTCGTAAAAGGCGACCAAGGTATATGACTCCCTTCTTATATTAGTGGGTGGTAGGGTTTAACCCGCCCGGGTTGATACTCATTTGGTGGGTTTGGACGAGTGTCCCATACATCCACCAATACACTTGGTGACGAGGGTCTGATGATGGAGACGGGAGGTGGACAGTGGAACTCTTCAACCGTAGTAATAGGGTCCTGTAGGGAACCCGAAAAAACAAGATATATAGCCAAAAAAAGTAATAACGTTGGTAGACGAAAAATAGTTGTACTTAATATAATATACTATCTACAATTTATGATAAATCAGTGATCGGCGTAGGTAGTGCTATTCCCAGGATTTGGTGACCGTTATCTTAACATGAATATTCCTTAACGTATGTGCGTTACCTAGTCCATCTTAGATTTTATATTGAATAAATATTGTTGTGTTTTGAATATTTGTTCTGTTCTTCCTTACCTATAATAAAATCCAACGTCTGCTTTCTGTCTGAGTGTCTGAGTGTCTGAGTGTCTGTCTGTCCGCTTATAACTCGAGAACCACTGAACCGATTTTAATAAAAAAAAATTCTACGGATAGCTTGATTCTTCCCATCAACTATAGGCTACTTACTATCACGCTAAATGGCTTATGAGGTTAGCAGTGAAGTGAAATATGAGAGCGGGCGGAGCCGCGGGCACAGCTTGTATCTTCATATTT
The DNA here is from genome assembly GCA_946902875.1 of Nematopogon swammerdamellus. Classification (NCBI taxonomy): domain Eukaryota; kingdom Metazoa; phylum Arthropoda; class Insecta; order Lepidoptera; family Adelidae; genus Nematopogon; species Nematopogon swammerdamellus. The sequence continues at coordinate 22,145,120 of OX336345.1, forward strand.
CACAAATTATTATAAAAAAAAAATTTTTTTATGGAACCTGACACGGTTGGCTTCATCACCTGCAACATCCGCAATGTCAGCCCATAACACCGGGTGAACTAGGTGCCCCGGATCCTGGGGGATGTCCATATAAACATCATCATTCATGTTCATTGACCCCAAATGGCACTACCTACGCCGATCACTGATGATAATATAATGTATTATGCGACGGGTGTGTCTCCATTATGTGTTTCAGGGTTGAGTTCTGGATCCAGGCCAAGCCTCTTCATCTCCACGGCCATCTCGAACAGGTAGTCGTAGCACTCCGTCCTGCAACAGTACACGCATATTTCGTTACCATACAGCACAATATCATTACCGCAAATGCACATCTTCATTACCGGGCACGCAAATATCATTACCGTACACACACACCTCATTACCGTACACACATACCTCATTACCGTATGCACATCTCATTACCGTATACACATCTCATTATCATACACACACCTCATTACCATACACACCTCATTACCGTCACACACACCTTATTACTGTACACACATCTCATTACCGTACACACACCTCATTATCGTACGCACATCTCATTAACATACACACACCTCATTACCCGTGCACACACCTCATTAACATACACACAACTCATCTTCTTCTTCTTGATGGGCATTTTCCGCATGTAGGTCGCTCTTCTTGGACCCGTTGTGCGTATCATGGAACAGACACACACATTATCATACATACACCTCATTACTGTACATATCTCATTACCGTACACACATCTCATTACTGTACACACACCTCATTATCATAAACACAACTCATCACCGTGCTCATATCTCAAGGACCGTACCAAGGTGAGAGGTGGCTATCTTGTCGGCCTTTAGCGCGGCACCCTGTCCTTAGTCGCCTTTTACGACGTGCACGGGGAGAGATGCAGTGGCGCTATTCCTTTTAAGTACCGGCCCCGCACGATAAAAAATATATAAAACAATAATGAACATACATTGTCTTAGCCTGCTGCCAAGTATCGCCCCACACGTAGACACCGTGCCTCCTCACCAGCACCGCGCTGGTGCCCGGGTAGTCCCGCAGGGCCCGCGCCAGACTCCCCGCAAGGTCCTTCTCGAACGGTGTGTTCTCGATGATCGGCACCACGAGCGTTTCGTCATAGCGCAGGTTCCTCCCAAGCGTCGCGTCTTTGATGCCCTGGAATCGGTCGTCAGAATATTTCGATTATAAACTATAGTACGAAATGTAATTCAAGATCAAAAATGTAAACAAAGAAATGTCACTGTCAAAGTGATGTTTCATGGGTAGTCAACATTTTTCTAGAGAGGCAATTTTATATTCTTAATGAAATTAAAAGATTTGTATTATCAAGGTGTTTCATGTTTTTTATGTAATAAAAAAAATTTACCAAACATAAAATTTATTCACTCTCTGATTCTAACTCTGACGAGCTTGACGATGTAGAGTCAGAATCAGTCACATTTATTATAAACTGATCCGTCACCGTATCAATAAGGTGGTCGAGCTCACACATTTTATTTTCCTCTTTAATTACATGATTAACCTAATATATAAACCTGTTAATATATTAAATTGTTCGAACAAATTTATTTTATCCATTTTCTGGTTAAGAAGAGCCAAATGTTTAGAGCTTCTGCCTTATTGCCAGTATAATAAAATAAAATGGCGTGATTTTATTTCAAATAATTATATTTTATTTTTGGATTGTCTTTTACGTCACTTTAAAGCTGAAAACTGTGTGCCATATTTTTTTTTACGTGTTTAAGATTTGCGTACAATTTTAACATGCTGTTTTAGCACTTTTCGAAAATCTACACAAATGAGACTATGGTTTTGAATTGGCAACACCTTTGTTTACCTTTTTGATCTCGAATTACATTTCGTACTTTAAATACAAAATACATATTATGCTTAGATTATTGATAGGTCTCCGCGCGCTCCGACTAGATACCGCCCGTTAAGTGTAAAATGCGGCAACAAATACTACGGCGAAATCGGCGTACTCGAGCCAGTCTCAATAGGAAAGACTATGGGATCACACACATACTACAACATTTTCTTACACACACTAGAATATTGAGTTGCCGCATTCACGGAGCTGTTGATTTAAGGTAGCGCGGTATCTAGTCGGAGCGCGCGGAGACCAATTAATAATCTAAGATATTATGAATATACACGGTGTTGCAGTTGCCCCCGTAATATTTTTAACTGACATAAGGTGGTTATTCTATAGGTGAAAATGAACAAATTGTGTGAGGAAAAAAAATTTTTTAAAAACAAACAAAAAATATTTTTTCCATCATCATCATCATCATCATCATCATAAGCAAATTTTAAATATCTATTCTCAAAATGTATGGGGAAAAAAAATTTTTTTTCTTCAAATAAAAAAGTCGTAGAACAAAAGTTGTTCTATGCCACGTACAGAATCATCCCCTATCGGGTTTTACGGTTGGGGTTGCAGCACATATACTAGCTTTTAGCCAGCGGCGGTTCCTTGTAGGTTATGCTTAATTTTCTAATTCTACATACTTCCTCCCTAATCCCTGCCATCCTCTTAGGGGTGAATTGAAAACAGGAGCCTAAACACCAATGTCCATATTTCTAACTTAAAAAATGATGCACTTCTCTTTTAGTCCAGTGCAACCAGCAATTCCAAAGGGAAGTCTTTGGTATGGCACCTACCTTCTCGAAGGTTGCTACATAGTTTCAAGCTGTGACCTCTTAGGTGATCGTTTCAATTTAACACAAACATGCTTTCCAACCAGACCTGTCGTATCGTGTCGAGTTGGACACGAACGCAGCCCGGTGCACAGGAATCAAGCGAGCGTGCGCGCCCCGTGTACGACGCCGCGCGTGCTCGGTTAAACTCGGCTCAGCCTAGCTGGCCCGTTTCGTGTTCGTGTCACGCACGACACGAGCCAGCCCGCTGTACACGAGACGGAAGTTATTATGCCACAATCGGGCCTGGGCCATGATTTAGCAATGATATTGTATTACCGTGTGGGGCCGGTACTTAAAAAGAATAACCCCACTGCATCTCTACCCGTGCATGTCGTAAAAGGCGACTAAGGGATAAGGAAACAAGAAAACAAAAGAGTTTCTTTTGTTTCTTTGACATCTTATTCCTAATTATAGGAAAAATTTTGCGTTGGGCTGACATTGTATAAGAAATAAATAAAGAAATCCTAAATTCTTGTAGGTGCGCGCGCGCATAATCACATCAGCATGCCGTCAACACGGTTCGTGCTTATCGTGTCGACCGGGCGTCGGGCTGGCCTAGCTAGCACGGAAACACGATCGTGCTCGGAACATTTCGGCTTGCACGCACCGTGTTCGGGCTGTACCCGAAACTGTCGTGCGCGATTTCGTGCCGCAAACCGACAAGACAGACACCTCTGTTTCCAACTCTGAGCAGTAGTAGTTGCCTTAGTCTAGAAATTGCATAAAAAAAAGTCATCTGTGGGTACGTACCTTGATCATCTCCTGGTGTGTGATGCGGAACTCCCGCCCGGGCCACAGCAGAGTGCATCGCACGGCGTGCGGAGAGTGCGTGTGTATGACGGCGCCCGCGCCGCGCTCGCGGTACGCAAGCAAAAACAGCGGAGTGCACTGGCTCTTTTTCAACCTGCAATTTTGTTTTTTTTTTTTTCATTTTAACTTTTTTTTTTTTTTTTTATGGAAACTGACACAGTTACACCTAGGCTACATCACCTACAACGTCCGTGATGTCAGCCCATAACACCGGGTGAACTAGGTGCCATGTCAGTGCTTCCCCCATTGATCGTGCCGGCTACACTGAACTGGTCGGAAAACACAAACTATTTACATAGCCGTTTCAACCGACGTTTCATTCAGTGCGGTGGTACCAACCCGGGCGGATATACTTACACTGTGGACATACGCCTAACATACCTACCTCGTTTATCATTACCTAGCTTTACACCTCGACAGCGAAGCGACCCGCATCTCGTCACGCGAAGGTGGAGCGTCTACAACGTAAAACTAGACGTGCACTAGTGCAATAGTTTGTGTTTTAAGACCAGTTCAGTGTAGCCGGCACGATCAAAGGGGGAAGCACTGACATGGCACCTAGTTCACCCGGTGTTATGGGCTGACATCACGGACGTTGTAGGTGATGTAGCCAACCGTGTCAGTTTCCATAAAAATAAAAAAACACCTGCGCGACTACGGTGCGAATCATGATTAAATTTTTTTTATATTTATGGAAACTGACACCGTTGGCTACATCACCTACTACATCTGTGATGTCAGCCTATAACACCTTGGTAAACTAGGTGCTGTGTCAGTACTTCTCTTTGGTTGTGCCGGCTACACTGAACTGGATGGAAAACACGAAACATTTAAATTGCCATTTCACCTAACTTTTCATTCAGTGCGGTGGTATCAATTCGGGCGGTTTAACCGGTTTTACGTGGAATCCGAACCACGGTACTCCAACGCCCGGGTGTGCTTATGATCCGACCGACAGTCGACCGACCGCACCACTGAGCTACCGAGGCTGACGAAGTGAATACAACACACATGTCTGATCACTAGACGCGCGTGTCCCTCTGTGCCGACGCGGTCGCGCCCAGCGTTGCCAGAAGGTTACTTTTGTAACCTTTTAGGTTACTTTTAACGCTGAAAGGTTACTTCTAGGTTACACGACTCAAAAGGTTACTTTTAGGTGATTTTTCAGAATTAATTTGTATAATATATTTTTAATTTCTTTTCTTACACGAAACCGATTAAACGGCGGAAATATATCTAGTTTTGTGCCACAGACTATTATGTTTTACTGTGGATTCAATGCGAGTTCTGTGGGCAGAACTCTTTTATATGTTTTTCATGTTGGCAACGCAAGACTTCGCTCTTAAATCGTCGTGGTTCTGTGTGTATTCTAAAAACATGTTGAAAATACGACTTTCTCTCTCACACTAAAGGGTGTGAATAACCAAATCACAAAAGCGTCTCGCTTCAATCTAATTCGCTCTTTTCGAGTTCGTTTGCTGTCGTTCGTTCATGTCGCGTCCAGTCGCCGATCGTCGTGTCGTGTTGGTCGATGAATGAAAGAAAGTTTAGTTTTGTTTGTTTGTGTCGGTCGGGCGTACTCACATAGTGGTTTGAATTGAAAAAAAACGACTGAAAAACTAGGTAAGTGTACAAATAAAAGTGTACAAAGTAATAATAAAAAAAGTGTAAATACGTACGTGGATGAGGATAACCGATAAACACTACTTAATACTGAAAAAAAAATTAAAGGTTACTTTTCACACTAAAAGGTTACTTTTTTTCTATTTTAGGTAACTTTTGACAAGACCCCGCTGGCAACACTGGTCGCGCCGCGTTGTAGTCGCGTAGGTTGTGCACAGCGCCGACACATGGGCGTCCGCCGCGCGGCTGACGCTCCGTCCCACTTCGCTGACACTGATAGGTTAGGACCGAGCTTTAAGCAAACTTCCACATTTCGGAGGTCCATTTAAATTCAGTTACTATACAGGGGTAGGAATTAAAATATTTATTATGGGCATACAAGCTTTCATATAACTTACAGTTCCATGGGAAAGTAACATACCGAAGGACCACAACATCAAACTTAACAAGTACTGCAACTTAGTAGACCGGCACCCTTATTACGATAATGGTGCTGATGTTGCGACTGGTGTTGGTGTTGCGACTGCGACGACAAAAATTTGTATTACGTTAATGCGACCGGTCCCGCGGACTGATATCAAAGGATGGTTGTTGGTTCAGATAAGGTGCCAAATTTTGAAAGAAACTTGTAAAATGTTACTACGAACGGTAAAAGTATATATTAAAATCAATAAATAACGTATGTTACTTTTAAGATGCCAAATATAGGAACATAAAGCAATGATAATTAATACAAGCAATTGAACAAATTATTTATTGTGTTACAGATTGCTTAGGAAAGGCGGTAACTGAGGTCTGCCGCCTGCACGGGCGGTCTGTCGGGCGGTGTATACATACACATAAATATATGATGGCGGCCGGTTTCATGCTATCTTAGCCTAGCACGCAGAAGAGCCGCCGAATCCTGATTGTGGTATGCTACAACGTTATTTGTGATAGTAAAAATATTTTGTCTCCAAAAAAACATTTGTGTTACAAAAGTTATTTAGCTTCACATACAGAATAGCCTCGTGATGGCAGTTAAAAATATTGGGGGGGGGGGGGGGGGGGGGGGCATTTGCAACACCGTGTATATTGTACAATTATGTAAAGTAGCTTGTATTATATTTATAATTTCTGTGACGCAGAAGACCAAAATGTTTTATCAAGTAAAACTTCAAAATTTTTGTTATTCCTATTACAATATAGATATCGTCGGCTGAACAATCCATGTTGATGGCGCCAAGTGTCTCGCGTGTCAATTGGAAAAAACAAATGACCATGTTAAAATTGTAAATTAAATTAAAAAACAACTAACAACACGAACACACACACATACACACAGAGAGAGAGAGAGAGAGAGAGAGAGAGAGAGAGAGAGAGAGAGAGAGAGAGAGAGAGAGAGAGGGAGAGAGAGAGGGAGAGAGGGAGGGAGGGAGGGAGGGAGGGAGGGAGGGAGGGAGGGAGGGAGGGAGGGAGAGGGAGAGGGAGAGGGAGAGGGAGAGGGAGAGGGAGAGGGAGAGGGAGAGGGAGAGGGAGAGGGAGAGGGAGAGGGAGAGGGAGAGGGAGAGGGAGAGGGAGAGGGAGAGGGAGAGGGAGAGGGAGAGGGAGAGGGAGAGGGAGAGGGAGAGGGAGAGGGAGAGGGAGAGGGAGAGGGAGATAAGCCATTTAGCGTGATAATAGCCTACAGTTGATGGGAAGAATCAAGCTATCCGTAGATTTTTTTTCATTAAAATCGGTTCAGTGGTTCTCGAGTTATAAGCGGACAGACATACACTCAGACACTCAGACACTCAGACAGAAAGCAGACGTTGGATTTTATTATAGGTGAGGATAAGGATATAAATTCAAGACCAAGTTAAAATTATATATATACAATAAATATGTACTATCAAAATACACAATTTACTAAAAAAACATAATTCAAACACTATACATGAACATACGTCACTTATTTTAGACACTATAAATATACCTTTATGACCTCACCACCAAAAACACAGAAAAGATCGTCGCTCGTTAGCCGTGAATGGTGCTATGATGCTGCTCAGGAGGAGCATCACGGATGACAGCTCGCGGGCTGCGGTCGGTCGCAAGTTTGACAGTTGTGCGACTGCAAATGCGATCGTAACACCAATAGGCCGTAAAATGTATGACACAACTGCGGACTGATACCGCAGTACCCGTCGCACGGACTGGTTGCATTGCAAAATCGCATAAAACAGTCGCCGAACTGTCAGATTTGGAGCTACGGACCGGTCCGGCGGACCGGTCGCATTATCGTAATAAGGTTGCCGATTGTGAGAAACGGATTTAAGACTGATCTCTTCGCTGTGGAAGTCGGAGCAAGAGGACTACCAGCGAAGTCGCTCTACAGTCTCTTCAAGAATCTAGGGCTCCTAAGATCGACGCTAAGCTCATATATGGAGAGAGCTTCGAAAACATCACTGGAAGCATCCTACAGAATATGGATAGGTAGAGAGAGGGAGGTCGAGAGTGGGACTGGTGGTTTCCCCGCGTCCTAGTCAACGCAGACTAGCTGACGAGAGCTTGAAGCGAGCCGAAACGTGAAGCATGCGCGGGAAATTTAGAGTGGCCACTCGCTAGTCCCGGCCTCGATTAATACCCTCCTCTACTGCCGATGGGCCCGGATATGTTCGGTGAAGCCATCGCAAGCTTAGATCCACACCTTCTTCCTCCTTCTTCTTCACGGGCTTGAAGTTAATTTGATTTTGAAATCTGGGGGCACGGCGCCAAGTCGAGCAAACACGGCCGTACCATCCTTTTCTCGAAGCAACTCAGGGTACTTTTGGCCTCCCTGTATCTTTGTTGTGGATAGAGATAAACACCTGTAATTTTAGTTACCAAGAGTATGTGGCGGTGACTCATTGGGCACATTGCACATTTCATGACAGTGCAGCAAGGTGGGGCACTTTCCCCCACGCGCCAGCGGACTTACGTGCCCTACTAGTACCACCACGTCGCCCCAGCTCCTCAGTCTTCGGCTAAGCAACCTAACGTGTATACGTGCACTGCGCCTGAGCATCCGGCTCGCGCTTACGTTGTACTCGTGGGCAATATAAAGTATTAACCTAAACTGTTGCGTTTACTTTAGCTCCCACACACCGAGACTCAAGTTAAGTGGACACGGACATATATTACTTATATCACTCCAACACTTACATTGGTGACCCCGAAAAACAGTGAACACCTAAGGCGGGCGGTTACATTGGTGACCCCGAAAAACAGTGAACACCTAGGGCGGGCGGATAATTTTGAACACTCGGACAGTTAAAATCATAAAGTGAACTATGGACGAGTATGGACGCCCACTGCCTCTGCAGTCGCGACCGGCGGCGGCGAACCTGGCCGACAAGATTATGGAGAATGCCACCAAGACGGACATCGCGGCGATCGACAGACGCCCAGCAGCTTTATCAGCTTCGTCAAAACTGGAGGACACCATAGCAGAGATGTCCAGACAACTCGCGCAGCTGACAACCGACATCTGCGAGATAAAGGCCGACCGAAGCCACGTAGCACGCGAGCGTTCGAGATCGCAGACGGGCCCGAGGACATCACGAAGCGCCAGCCGATCACGCTGGCAAGAGAAGCGCGCAGCAGCTGACCCCAACTGGCTGTGCACGGCTCACTTCAAGTACAGGGGGAAGGCGCGGTCATGCAAGCAACCGTGCGCGTGGACGAAGCTGTCGGGAAACTAAACAACGAGCAGCGGCCCACGTCGGCAGACCTCTGCTCTCTGCACTGCCCCAACAGCCGACTCACGGTGCGAGACCGGGAGACAGGGTTGTCTTTCCTCGTGGACACGGGCGCAGGAGTATCCGTATTACCTGCGACGGGGAAGACACGAGTAGCAGCAGAAGAACGCGTACTTTATGCGGCGAACGGTACGCCCATAAAGACATATGGTGATAGGACACTAGTGCTAAATTTAGGGCTCCGGCGACCGTATAGGTGGATATTCATCGTCGCCGATGTAGCAGTCCCGATTTTAGGCGCGGACTTTCTTAGCTACCATAATCTCTTAGTGGACTTGAGGAGAAAAAGACTCGTGGACAACACCACTACGCTCGAAGTGTGTTGTGTGATAGACAGGAGTGAACTTAACACGTGCGTACAGACACTGAATAGTGCGGAACCACTACACGAACTATTGCGTGAGTACCCTAGGTTAAGTTCTACATCGAATATTGTCAACGAGGTCCCATTACATGACACTGTGCACCACATCGAGACGACTGGTCCCCCAGTGTACGCGAGAGCTAGACCTCTCCCGCCGGACAGGTATAATAAGGTCAAAAAAGATTTTGAAGACATGCTGGAACAGGGCATATGCCGTCCGTCGAAATCTCCTTGGGCCAGTCCTCTCCAGGTGGTGGTGAAAAGTAATGGAGATTTACGTTCTATGAATATATTTATTCAACAGCAAAAATAGGTACTAAATAGACAATTAACTAAAAACTATAATATATAAAAAATCTCGTTTAAACTGTCTCCGAAATGACTGCGCAGGGTACCTAAAACACTCGCTGCATTTCCACGCTGGAAATGCAGCGTTATGCAATACAGATTTACGTTTGTGTGGGGACTACAGACGCTTGAATTTAGTGACTAAGCCAGATCGATACCCCATACCTAGATTACAAGATTTTATGTATTTAGCCTATAATAAAACTGTTTTTACGAAACTTGACATGAAACGCGCATACTATCAGATTCCGGTCCTAGAGAAAGACATCGAAAAAACTGCTATAATAACGCCATTTGGATTGTTTGAGTTTCCTAGGATGACTTTTGGCCTACGAAATAGCGGTCAGACGTTCCAGAGGTTCATGCAGATGGTGTTACACGGGCTAGATTTCGCTTTCATTTACCTTGATGATGTTTTGATAGCCTCCGAGACACAAGCGGAGCACACAGCGCAGGTTAAAATGGTACTAGAGCGACTTAACAGGTACGGAGTGCAGCTGAACGTCCAGAAATGCTCATTCAACTGTACTTCATTGGCCTACCTTGGGTATGAGGTGTCGAAGGACGGCATCCTACCTTTGCCCGAGAAAATAGAAACGATAACAAGTTACCCCCGCCCGTCCACGGTCAAGCAGTTGAGGCAGTACTTAGGCCTAATAAACTTTTACCGCGACAGTGTAAAGGACGCGGCGTACCATCAGCGACTTCTAAACGCGTATCTGGTGGGGTCCAGGAAAAAAAACGACAAAACGGTCATAGAATGGACACCCACGACGATAGAAGCGTTCGAAAGGAGCCGGGAGAGCATAAAGGAAGCTACTGCCATAGCTTTCCCGTCTCCGGACGGGGAACTATATCTGATGACAGACGCGTCCTCTACATGTGTCGGAGGAGCGCTATGCCAGGATAACAAAGGTGTAAAACAACCCTTGGGATTTTTCTCAAGGGCGCTCAGTCCAGCGCAAGAGAAATATTCCACATTCGACAGAGAGTTGTTAGGTATTTATTTATCCGTTAAACACTTCAGACGACTCATAGAAGGTCGAGATCTCACGATCCAGACAGATCACAAGCCACTAATCCATACATACCAAAACGGTGCAAGCGACAACGATACTCCGAGACGAATCCGACAGTTGGGATTCATTTCTCAGTATTGCGCGCGTTTAGTGCACATATCGGGTGTAGACAACGCGGCGGCTGACGCAATGAGTAGAATAAATTCTATTAGCTGTCCGTCACCGCTGGACTGGACAGAACTGGCTGTCAAGCAAATCACTGATAAACAGTTACAGGAGATAACGGTTAAAGACCCTTCCCCAGTCACGAGGTTAAACATACCTACTGGCGATTCTCAAGTAAAATTGTACTGTAACATCCAAGATGGTAATGTGAGACCATACATACCTGAGCAATTTCGTACGCAAGTATTTAATATTGTGCACGGAATTTCTCACCCAGGGACTCGCGGTACGCGACGTCTGGTAGCTCAGCGGTATTATTGGCCCAGCATGAATAGCGACATTGGTAAGTGGACAAAATCGTGCATACAATGTCAGAAGTCTAAAGTGACCAGACACACGCATTCACCTTTAGGGACATTTGAGGAGTCTGGGCGCTTCGAGCATATACATGTAGACTTAGTCGGACCACTACCCATATCAAACGGATGCAGATATATAGTCACGATCATAGATAGGGGTACGTCATGGCCAGAAGCAGTACCAGTTTCGGACCAGTCCGCCGAAACATCAGCGAGAGTCGTATATGAGAATTGGATCACGCGTTTTGGTTGTCCAATCCGTATCACGACTGACCAAGGTCGTAATTTCGAATCAGATCTTTTCTTTTCACTTAGTAAAATAATGGGGATGAAGAAGATACGCACGACGGCGTATAATCCAAAAGCCAATGGCAAAGTTGAGCGATTCCATAGGGGACTAAAAGCCTCACTGATGGCCCGCTGCAACACCGAAAATTGGGCTGAAGAATTGCCCACAGTACTGATGGGCTTACGAGCCGCATTGCGTGAAAATGCGGACGTAAGCGCCGCACAGTTGGTATACGGCACGCAGTTGCGACTCCCAGGAGACTTTTTTAAACACTCAAATCTAACAGATGAGGTAGGTGAAAGCTTCGTTGATAGGCTCCGTATGCATACCGAAGGTATAGCACCGGTGCTAGCTCGAGAAGCACGACAAAACTCCACTTTCATACATGCGGACCTAAATAAGACTGCACATGTCTTCGTAAGAAACGACCATGTAACGAAACCGTTGATCCCTCCGTACGCGGGTCCATTCAAGGTCATAAAGCGATGCGAGAAGTATTTTATTGTTGAGTTACCCCAAGGAGAGAAAGCGGTCGGTATCGATCGACTCAAACCAGCTTTCATACTAAACAATAAGGGTGCACAAGACGCCACACAGCGACAGGCTGGCGTGATTCGCATTGCGCAGCAAGCGCATTCCCCGCCAGTCCCGGCAGACGGTGTAATCGACACCGACGCTGCAGCTGATGACATTACTAGATCAGTTCCGATAAGCACTCGCAGCGGCCGAGTCATCAAAACACCGGTCAGATTCTGTTAACTATTTTTAATTAATGTATTTACTTCTACTGAGAAGAAATTTCAAATAAAGAGTATCGGAACCTGATATTATGCAGAGTAATTTTAACAAGCGTTGGTACAATTTTAATTAATATTAGCTGTATTGTAAATGTGTAAATTTAAAATGTAAACATAGGTAGTTAAGGCAACTTGTAAAATATACTTTGCTCAACATTTTTATTTAATTCTCAAGACGAATAGGCTTAATATTCTGTCCCGATTTAGGAAAGGCAGTGCTGTATTTTGTACAAAAATGAAACACATGAGATTAATGTAACAATTGTAACGATAAATTCTGAAATGTATCTTGTATTTATCTTATAAGAAATAGGGCGAGAGGCAGGCCACATAACGTTGACCAAGTGACATACCAAAAAGTGTATACTCGGTGGCCCCGTTAAAGAATAATGTATTTTAGTAGGGTATTAACGTATGCAAAACGACATCCTCGAGATGATGTGCAAAATTTGTAGGTCACCTCAGCTTTGGCCGAGAAACATACAAAAAAGTGCATACTCTGTGACCCGGTTAAATAAATGTACTCGTAGTTTAGTAAGTTATCAATGCATGCAAAACCAATTCTCGATATTGTTCGAAATGTTTCACACCTGGTCAGCAAAAGTGAAATATAGGTCACCTCGGAATTGACCGACTGACACGCAAAGAAATTGTATACTAAGTAACACTGTTAAGAAAATGAAATTAGTAGGTTACTGACGTATGTAAAAATAATTGTAAACATTCTGTGCAATTTGTCATATAAATGCATAAGCGAGTAGGTACATAGCTGCAGGCGAGCGATGCACTCGTTACGACGAAATCTGACTCAGCAAGCGTTTCGCGCGCGCATATCGATAAACGCCACAGTAAACCACAGTACAGTGTGTTCGATTGTTAATATCGACTTGACCATAGTACATATTTAGTACAGTAAAACACTTAATTGTAATTGAAATTTTTGTTGAAGGAAATTGTATAGTTTTTCTTTAAGTTTTTTTTGGGGATTGAGTGATGTGGCGGTGACTCATTGGGCACATTGCACATTTCATGACAGTGCAGCAAGGTGGGGCACTTTCCCCCACGCGCCAGCGGACTTACGTGCCCTACTAGTACCACCACGTCGCCCCAGCTCCTCAGTCTTCGGCTAAGCAACCTAACGTGTATACGTGCACTGCGCCTGAGCATCCGGCTCGCGCTTACGTTGTACTCGTGGGCAATATAAAGTATTAACCTAAACTGTTGCGTTTACTTTAGCTCCCACACACCGAGACTCAAGTTAAGTGGACACGGACATATATTACTTATATCACTCCAACACTTACAAGTACTTACCAAACCTAGTTATACCCAACGACATTCTACTTTATGGACGGGCCCTCGTTATACATTTTACCGGTAGAAAGAGAATCACTCTCACAGATGCACACTAAGCTAAAATTTTACACACACACGTAACATAGGCTAGAATAAGACGTGCAGATGCAAACTCCGTGAACGGAAAAGGGATACCTAGTGCGATTAGAGTCATTCTATATATTGCCAATATTTCAAAGAGCGTAAGTGCGCGAGCGCCTCATACATCACGTTACGTTTCCGCTCTGTGAACGTCGATAGAGTAAGACGGTTAAATGGCAATTTGATACGTATAAGGGAGACAACGATTGCACATTCCAAATTAGAATTCGTATACTTGAACTTTGCACGTCGCTGCTTGCGCGTGTGCTTTTATATTCATATAAAGACTTGTGTCATGCGTTACAAGATAGGTTTAGAACCCTGCATGTCGTCACTGCATGTTCTCAGTGACTGACTCTCGTATGCTCTCGTCTCGAACCGAGTAACGTATTAGCTATCCTTTTCACGCTCATATTTTGTGTATGCGAATGCATGATATTCTATCTCTCTCTTTGACGGACGGACGGATACAAAAACGTAACCTGCCTGAGCGGCGCAGTGCGGCGGACTGACTGCTCGCGAAAGAGAGGGTGCTGAATGCTCACCAATAGCGCGCCTCAAGTCGGTGCGTTGTATGCCACTTCCCGATACTTTTAATTCGTTGGTTATACGCCCAAATTATAAGTTTGTACCTAACTATTATAGTTTGCGAGATATCGCCAGTCAAAGTTCCGGTTTTTACTGACTCACTCACTCACTCACTCACTCACCGATCATCAAAAATCTAAGGTACTTCCAGCAGGCCTACAAACTTGAAATTTTGTATTCAGCTCATGTTTAACCCACAACGAAAGGAAAAACTGAAACATCCTAAAATTTAAGCCCCGTTTATTTTTGTTGGGTAAACTTACCTTTTCATACAAAGTCTATGACAAATAATTTTGTCAGTTGCATAAGACGTATGCATACACATACACACCACACGCCGTATCCCGACAATCGGGGTAAGCAGAGTAATCGGTGTTGTGCTACAAGTATTCTGGTAAATTACAGCACAACACCGACCACCACATTTAAATATAGCAAAGTGTTCGGACAAGATAACTCAGATCAGGCAGCAAGTAATAAGGCATGAAGGCCCGCTTGCTGTATGACTCGGTGGAAAAACCGTGCCAAGGTGAGAGGTGGCTAGCCTGTCGCTCTTATGCGGCTAAACTTACCATTCCATACAAAGTCTATGACAAATAATTTTGTCAGTTGCATAAATACCTAGAAGGAAGGTGTGGATCTAAGCTTGCGATGGCTTCACCGAACATATCCGGGCCCATCGGCAGTAGAGGAGGGTATTAATCGAGGCCGGGACTAGCGAGTACACATACACATACACACCACACGCCGTATCCACAAAGATACAAACATATATACGGAGTCAAGCTAAAAAATAAAACCGTTGAAGAAGGAAGAATACCTACAAAAAAGAAATGAGATCCCACCAAAACATATAATATAAAAAGATGCCAAGTCTCGCACGCAACCTTTCCACCTTAAAAAGCTGTAAGATCCCATGCAGAGCCAAGTCTTTTCATATCATTGAAACCCGAATTCAACAATGTTGCCATAAACTATAATTTCTACTTAACACGTTGACTGCCGCGCCGGTCACCGGTGACCGGACCCTGCCCTGTATTGAGGCGCCACGTAGGTCACCGGTGACCTCAAGGCAGGCCTGTTTTCGAAACGAATTTTTGGGCCGTAGGACACAGTTATCGTACATTTCTCACTGGTGGGTGACCGGAGCGGCGCTGTAGAACATTTCTTCCACGTGGTTTTCGACTGTCTATGAAATTGTGAAAAATATTAGGTAAAATGTAAGGGATGAGAACAAAAAAAAGTATGATCTTCTGACCAGGACTATTATAAAGTTTATTAAGTAATTAAAAGGCAACATTAAACACAAAAATACAAAAGGAAACTTATAAATAACGATGACACTTATTAAAACAATTACTTAGCACATCTATTTTCAGCAAAAAGTTTTAATGTAATTTTTCATGTTTACTCTATGGCAGTCAACGTGTTAATAATAATCAATATTTAGTTACTCCTCTTATATTTAACATCTTCATTTCTATAAAAAAAACACCTTGACTTGGCAATCGGAGAGCTAAAATATTATAACAATAATATGAACGAACCTAATACTAGTTTGTTACATACATACATATACTATCACACACGCTGAATCCCGACAATCGGAGTAAGCAGAATAATCGGTGTTGTGCAGCAACAACTCTGGTAAATTACATCACAACACCGACCACCACGTTTCGTAAAGTACTTATTCGAACAAGATTTAATCGATCAAGCAGCAAGAAAGGTACGAAGACCCACCTGCTGCATGCTTGATGGCTCGCTCCATTGCTCGCTGGGCAACTTTCAACCTTTGGACAACACCGACCGTCAGCGTCCACGTTTCACACCCGTACGTCATAACCGGGAGGACACACTGGTCATATATACGGGTTTTTAAATTTTGCGGAAGATGCGCAAGGCGAATTTTAACTTTCCGAAGGCAGCCCAGCCCAGTTGAATTCTTCTCTCGACCTCCTTTAGCAGACCTTGTCTACCAAGCCGCAGAATTTGACCGAGATATACGTACTCTTCAACCTGTTCGATCACTTCTCCGTCAATAACGATTTGTCCTCCCGTTATAACCTCGGTCGCCATAACCTTGGTTTTGTCCCGGTTCATCTTCCGACCCACCTTCATCGACACTGTATAGAGGTCTTCCAGCATGGTCTGAAGCTGATCTCGGGAATTTGACAGAAGGACAATGTCATCGGCGAAGCGCAGATGACTAAGAAGATCTCCATTCACGTTGATACCCATGTTGTCCCACTCAAGCGTCTTGAACACATCTTCTAATGCGTTCGTGAAGAGCTTGGGTGAGATCACATCCCCCTGCCTTACGCCCTTACTAAGGGGGATGGGTTGGGTATTTTCGTGGAGCCTCACAGTCATCGTCGCGGACCGATACAGATTTCGGAGTACCTCGATGTAGCGGTGGTCGATTCTGCACCTCAGGAGGGAGTTTTCGACAGCCCATTTTTCAACTGAGTCGAACGCCTTCTCATAGTCGACGAAGGCTAGGAAGTGCGGCTTGTTGTATTCCTCGCACTTTTGCACCACTTGTCGCACAGTAAATATGTGGTCCATGGTGCCGTATCCTTTCCTAAATCCAGCTTGCTCACGAGGCTGGTACTGATCCAGCCTCTGTCAGCCGACTCGTGATGACTCTCGAAAAGACCTTGTACAAGTGGCTGAGAAGTGAGATAGGTCGATAGTTTTTCAACTTCGCCCTATCCCCCTTCTTGTGAAACAAGACAACGACACTATTTCGCCATGCGGCCGGAACTACACCACTTTCAAGAACTGCAGGCAATTTATGGCAACATTGTTGAATTCGGGTTTCAATGATATTAAAAGACTTGGCTCTGCATGGGATCTTACAACTTTTTACGGTGGAAAGGTTGCGTGCGAGACTTGGCATCTTTTTATATTATATGTTTTGGTGGGATTACTATTACTTTAAATGGAATTAATTACTTCTTATCAGGAGGGGGCAGTTCCAAGTCTTGGTCGTCGATGGTCTGCACAAACATATCGTCCGGCCGCAGCCTCTCCTTCTGGACACCCGACGGAGCGATGTAGATTTTATTCCTATGATTAGAGAAGAAATACTTTTTTTGTTATGTAATGCGGTATGGGTGGCTGAGTCGGAGGGGCCAAAGCACATGCTCCGATCAGCCAATATCGCCTCCGAGAAGGTAGGTGCCATAGCAGAGACTTCCCTGGATTGCTGGCTATACTGGACTAGAGGAGAACACAACCGAGGCTGCTATGCGGCCATCTTACATCGAGTACGGTGGTATCAACCCAGTCTATGGCTACAATTTGAGCCTACCACCTAGCAAGGGACAAGGGAAGGGACCTACAGTTTTACACCAGTTCCGAACGGTGAAGCAGCAGGTGTAGGTATGCACGTAATTTTTTTCGTCAGAAAAAACTCATTGGTACACGCCGACCGGATTCGAACCTCGGAGCTCTCGCATGAGAAGATGATGCCCAAACTACTCGGCCACCCGCCACTGTTTTGGCTCCCAATTAGGGTTGCCAGGTAGCCGGGACTGAGCGGGATTGTCCAGAAATTTTACTCTTTGTCCAGAGTCCCGCTTTGGAAAAATTTGTCCCGCCAAAATTAAGTCCTCCGTCCAGTTGAAAGCAGCGCTATCTTTATCCTGATCTACCTAGCCCATGTGCCACCACCGCGCCGCCGATGCGCGATGGTATTTTTAAAAGGTATTTTTCTTTCAAGGTATTTTTATTTGTTTATTTATTTGTCCCGACTTAAATAGTAAAATCCCCAAATTTCGAGATCATGTCCAGAAAATGTGCATCTCTGATCTGGCAACCCTACTCCCAATGGCCGTGACAGTGACTATGTTTAAATAAAACATTAGGTGTAACTGTGCGTGGTTAGGATATGTAAACCAGCTGTATAAAGACGAACGGTGGACCCTTAGGTCAGTCAGTGTGTAAGCATCCACTGCTGGACATACGCCTCTCCAATTTTCCTCCAGTCCTCTTGGCCTTCAGCGGTACGGAACCACTGCTTTCCGCCAACGTACTTGATATCTCTTCTTCGTCCCACCTGGCGGGTTGTCTTCCCACAAACCCACATATTTTGTCATTTGTTTTTTGCAAATTGTTGGTTATGCTTTATTATTTTTATGACCTAAAATTGACAATTTCCACACACAAATTATATATTGATGTGTAGACGCTAACGCGCTCTTATATAAAAACAAGAAACACTTTTTTTTCAAAACAAATTTAGAATTTCAGAATTTGGTTTTTTTTTTTCGTACGAACTCAATTCACTTTCCCAAGGAGTGTAGGAGTTCAATCGCAAGGTTTTTTTTTTAATTTTCTATCGACCGTTCTCTCTCTTTCTAATAAGAAAAAATCACTAAAATAGCATGATCTCAAAATATCTGAACATTTGGTCTGTCCATTTCTGGTATCTGCGCGATACCAGGGAAGGCGGGGGGAGTAATAGGTGTGGTATCTGCGCGGATACCAGGGAACCCTACAGCTCAGTTACGTTGCAATGATGGGACCTTTTGCAATTGCACCTACTGCGGGGATTGCGCAGATAAGTGGGACGTAGTGGGTCATAGACGCATGTATCATTTTTTTTATGGAAACTGACACGGTTGGCTATATCACCTACAACATCCGTGATGTCAGCCCATGACACCGGGTGAACTACGTGCCATGTCAGTGCTTCCCTTAATTTCATGTCGGCTACACTGAACTGGACGGAAAACACGAACTATTTTACATAGCAGTTTCGACCGACGTTTCATTCAGTGCGGTGATATCAACCCGGGCGGGTTGTAAGTTAAGAAGGGAAGAGACCTAAGTTTTTATTTGTTATTCAGTTTCAAAAGTTTAGCAACGTAATCGGGTTATATTAATGCTTACCCATTCTTTATAGAGATGCCTCCACCGGTACCGGTCACCCAGCCCAAGTCGTAAAACTGCTTGCACAGCTCCGGGATCAGTTCTCTTGGATGCTCCTGTCAGTTCAGCAAATAGACACTTTATCAAGCTTCCAGACTAATAATCAATCATCACTAGGAGCTATGGCCCACTTGCACCAACACGAGTTTAAAGTTTAAGTAGCGAGATATGGATTTAAACGCGGTTCCCACAGTCAAAGGGTGCTAGCTTAAACTGGTTTAGCGAGTTAAATTGGTTTATATTTAAATTTGTGTTGGTGGGCCTAAGAGTGGTTTCAGAAAGTAAATCGACGTACAATTACTTTTCATCAGTACTTACCGCGTCTTCGGCCATAACTGAGTAAGGTTTTGTACGTGTACGTTATCTATCAAAGAGAAATAACCACTTGTACCTACGCACATACTAAATAAATAGCGATAAATAAAATGCTATAATTTATTATAAACTCAACTCTGAAACAGACATATATATTGGTTGGTAATCTGTGGATTCGACATCCCTTCTTCTCTTCTTTTTTTTAATCTTCTTCTTGCAACTGTCTCTACTGAGACACCCGTACAACACCTGAAAGCCTTTGTCGTGCCTGCTGTTCCTTCACTCCTACTCCTTCGCCCGGAGGAACCAATAGAAGCCGATATTCGTTTGGTCTTGTAACTGGTTGTTTGGTCTGGTAACTTGTTAGCTCAGTGGTAAGCGTGTAGGATTTCCATTTTTTGGACCAGGGGTTCGAATCCCACAAAATCTTTTTGTTTTTTTTTTCTTTTTTAAGCAATGGTAGGGTGTTTAAATTTGTTTAGGATGTTTAGTTTTTTTTTATAACCATCTAAAAGCTTTATTTTCGGAAATACAAACGTAACAAAAACGACATGCACGGCCTCAAAATTAGGTTAGGGTTAATATATAGAATTTGCGTCGCGTAGCGACGCATCTTCAATATATTAACCCTGGTTATTTTTTTTTTAAACCACCAAACCATATTTATCACTTCAAGGAGTGGTTCCGCAGGATCGCAGAACAGCAGGCACGACAATGGCTTTCAGGTGGCGCACCGCACTTCACTTGGCTTAGCGTATTCGTGTATTTGGCAAAAAAAAATCCGTTTCGTCTGCCTTTAATGGCTTGTTTAGAGCGAGATAAAACTAAAATGTTTGCAACAAACACGAATACGCTAATACGCTAAGCCAAGGCCAAGTGGAAGGAAGTGCCGGCAAACGACGGCGTAGTCTTCTCTCGCTCTCCGTGTAGGTGAAGAGCGTGAGAGGACTACGTCGTCATATTGAATTAGACGAGTCAACCAACACCAACCAGTGTGACCAACTTAGTGGTAAAACCACTAAACCTGGTGGTTTGAGCGGGTCCTCTAGTGGGAAAATATTCGATCTGGTGGCTGGTGGTATTTTTTAGAGGTTGCCAAGATTATGGCTTGTGGTTTCCCAGATTAAAACAAACTAAACTTTACGTCCCGATTAAAGTAAGGAAATATGAATTTTCTATAAAACTCTTCATAGAAGACATTTATACGGATTTCGAATTAGGTTCCATTACATCTGGTCGTGCATCTGGCAACGCTGAATGACAGACCGACAATAGGCTGTCTGTCTTTCATTCAGACAGACTTAAGCTTATGCAGTATTATATTCTTTGGACATAACAATCATCCAGTAAAAATAGGCACAACACAAGTTTATGCTGAACAACATTCTGCTGCAGCATTTGATGGCCTTGAATTGCTTGAATCTTCTGATGATGATGATGATGTAATGAATGACTGATGAATGAATGAAAGATTCAAGCAAATCGAGGGCATCAAATTCTCTACATAGAAGTACCAATGTAAATAAATAATAAGAGCGTTTTACCTACCATTAAAACGCTTATTAATATACTTACCTTTCCTGTATACTGGCAACACAATGAGAGCGACGTTCCTTCCCTTTCCCACTCACGGTTCGTATATAGCTATACTCCTCGCACCTTTACTTCCTTCCCCCACCACCAGGTATCCGGTGGCGCTCTAAAGTATGGGCCGTGCCGCCATCTTGCTCATTGCGACGAATGTTTTGCAAAATATCACCCAGGCAGAGTTTACTCTGCCAGTATACAGGAAAGGTAAGTATATTAATAAGCGTTTTAATGGTAGGTAAAACGCTCTTATTAATTTCCTGTACCTTTCCTGTATACTGGCAACACAATGAGAAGTGTTTGTTATCGCCTGGTGGTGGAGGACGCCAAGGTGAACCATAGAAATGTTTTCAATGTGGACCCACGGAGTCCCATGGCGCATGAATTATGGGGTCGTTTAGGTAACTGTGCCCATTTTTAATAAATTTTTACCTGTAAGGCCTGTCAGGTGCGAGGTAAGTAGGTGTAAGAAACTAAATATTTATAGAAATAATAAGCCGTCAGCCATCATCAGCTTAGAAAAATTAATTAAGTAATAATTAATTTATGAAATATGAAAGCTAGTCCTACTTTAAGGAATCAAGTTCAGTGAAGACATTCTAACAGGTTTAAGGCCCACTTGCACCAACACGAATTTAACTATAAACCAGTTTAACTCGTTAAACTAGCACCCGTTGTATGTGGGAACCGCGTTTGAACCGCGTTTAAATCCATAACTCGATATTTAACTCTAAACTCGTGTTGGTGCAAGTGGGCATAAGTATGTGATGGATTAAGAATGTCAATATCCAGCGAGTATAAACACAAATTTTTATTTAAACATAAACATGAATAAAAACAACCATCTCTTATCTCAGTACCTAATTCAGAAATATATGAAAAACTTCGCAGTTATGTATGTATGACTACGACTATACATATTGATACAATCATGAGGGAAATCATGACTAAATCATAGCAAGGGTGATTTATCATCGTAACTAAGTTCAGGTTCTTTATGTATACTGCAATCAATTATATCATAACAATTTTAAATGTATGGTACGTGCGTACCATCCAAAGTAAGTACCATGTAAGAACAAAAACATCATACCATGTAGGTACACCATAAAGTACACAAAAACAAAATTGGTAGAGTAATATCTTAGAGCGAAATAATAGAATACTAGTAGGTTGTATCTAGCTAGTAGTACGCACGTACGGGCCTACGATTCCGTGTGCTGTGTGTTAACTGTTACTAGGTACCATGGGCAAACAAGTATTTTAAAAGCAAATGTATTTTAATTGATAGGCTTAGCGTACATACGCATTGTGTGACGTTCATTGAAGCCGGAATAATTTTTCGGCAGTAGAATATTTTTAATGTGTTAGGAGATTTCCAATTTCCTCTAGCAAGAATCTCATCAATAGGGCAGTTATCTACCCAATTCCTGGACGCAACGGCTGCTCGTACGCTCCCTGGGGTTGCTGAGATGCCTGCATCTTTAAGTATAGATCCGACCCACCCAGCGATTACAGTGCGGGAAGCGGGTTTCGGTTGCCCTGTCCTAGACAGGAATAAGCTGTCACTGTTTGCGGAGTCTCGTCTTTCTTTGGACAATTCCATAACCTGCTTTACCCAAAAGACAGGATCGAGGGCCATTTGTTTTGTATTTGATCTAAGGCTCCATCCTGACTGCCTATATTTGGCCGAATCGGTTTTTGAACCGAAAGTGGGTCATAGAATGATCTCAAACTCGTTAATGGAACAGTGCTGAAAATCGACTCTAAGTAGTGTGAGTGAGATCGTGAACCCGCCTGCCTGAACACAACATTAGAAGTGTAGCTGTGTGTCTAGATACCTCGTAAAAGCTGTCGAGGGGGACCGAAGTTCTTGAAAGATATGTACACACAATAGTTGTATCCCAAATAGGTGGCTGAGTAACTTTAAGATAGCAGGCTTTTAAAATTTGTTTCACAATCAATGATTCGGATAAATCAGTATTGCAAAAGTAGTTACTACTGAATTGTATTGTACTAGAATAGTGCTATATTATGAAATACCTTCTTTTTGATGGAGACCCGTTAAATATCTACCTAAATCTAGGTGAAGAGGGACATACATTTATGATGGTTAGTCCATTTGAACCAACGAGCCCATGCTGGCTTATATGTTTTTAACGTAGAGGATCTCCATCCAGATAGTAGTAACTTCTTTTGACCCTCTGACCAATTGACTAGATTTTCAGACCACCCCCACACTTTCAAACCTCTAGAGTCATTTGATCGACATTCGGGGGTGGGTAACCGGTCGATACATATATTAGTGCTTGAGCCAGATTCTTGATTGTGAATGGGGGCTGCCAAGACTCTGCTTTTTAGGTCCGGTCTCCAGAATACTCGATCCCACCTCGGAACGACAAGTAGGTAGGTGCCCCGTGCCTGATTTAAGTGGCAGAGTACTCGTGGAATTAAACAGGGTGGAGGAAATACCCACGCGAGAGGATCATTCCATCTCATTGAGAGTGCGTCGTGAAATGCCGCTTGGTGATCCGTCAGATCTAGTGTGGCAAACTCCGGTACAACGTGGGCTCTCCTCGAAGCAAATAGGTCTATGATTGGGACGCCCCACTTCGAAAAAACTACCTGAGTTGCAACTGGCTGTAAGTACCATTTCGGAGGAGTGAGATGACGGGACAGGCGATCCGCTTCTACATTGAACTTCCCTGGAATGTGATGAACGATAAGATGAATGCGGTTCACATCTAGTAGATGGGATAAATCGAACACTATGTTCGTCAATGCGTCGGATTTGGTCTCGCCTTCGTTGGGAATATAAGACACTACAGTACGGTTGTCGGTTTGGAGTAGTACTGACGAGAATTTCAGGAGTCGAGCGTGCCCTTGGAGACTTTTAGACTTATTGCAATGCAGATTCTTCTCCTTCTCGCCCCAGGTACCCGATAGGTTGAAAATGTTTAATCGAGCCCCCCATGCTATGTCTGACGCATCTGTCGTTAAGAATTGCGTTGGTGCTGGGTAATGGATTGGGTACCAGCTCTGACATTCTATTAGCCACCACTTTAACTCCTGTAGTGTCAACGTTGGGATGGGCAGGCGCGTGAATTTGAGCATCCGATTGCTGTGATTCAGTAATGCTCGAAAATTCAGTCTGCCTCTTGGTACGACGAAGCTCGCAAAATTTATGAGACCGATCACACTTTGAATTTCTCTCAGGTTGGTCTTGCCCTGTTGTATTAATGTTGATACTTTTTAGCGCACCGAATTGCATTTCTTCTGTGGAAGATATTTTCTGTTTTCTCATGGATCCCACATTATTCCCAGATACTCTAACGATGTCTAGGGTTCGAATACGGACTTTTCGAAATTTATCGTCCAACCTAGGTATTCGAGTGTTTGTACTTCAGTCCTTACGTATGATTTGAGAATGCGGATGTTCTGGTTTACGATTAAAAAGTCGTCTAGATATACCAGTATGCGGATCCCTTGATCGCGAAGACTTTGAGCGACCCAATTCGTTAGAGCTGCGAATGTTTTTGGTGCGCTGTTGAGTCCGATTGGTAAGCATGTCATCTCAAAGACTTCGTCCTCGTAAACTAGACGCAGAAAACACCTGTGTGCCTTGGCTGCAGCAGGTGGAAATATGCCTGTGACAGATCTATCTTTGTCATCCAGTCGCCTGGTTGGAGAAAGTCCGAAACACGAAACATGTTTATAAGACAAAATTTGCTTGCGTGAACATAGACATTCAAAGCCTTTAGATTGAAAATCGGGCGAGACGTCCCGTCGCTCTTTGGTACTAGGAAGAGAGTAGCGAGAAAACTGGGAGTTGCTTTGGCCTTCTCGAGGACACCCTGCAGTTCATTGTACGTATTACCTCTGACATCTCTTTGGAGGGCTGAAAGTGAAACCTTCGATCTTGCCTCTGAGGCATGCACAGTGGGGGTTTTATTTTGAACAGTAAACGGTAACCTTTTATTATTTTTAACAAAAAACTGGGAGCTCGTAAATCCTTCCAATGATCGTAATATTTTGCTAACTGTCCTGCGTGGAACAATGTCCAGTCAGAATCTACGCCTTTTATTGCTTGACTCGCTTCTTTCTGATTTGCGTTTGTTTCCTGAGAACTGACCACGATCGCGAAAGGAGTGCGATGGTAGTGGCTTATTTGGCTCGAAATTATTCCGCCAGGGACCCTGCGCGGGCGCGCAGAACCTGGCTTGTGAGGCCTGAGCACCTTGCGCAGATGTCTTATAGTGTACGCGTGTATTTCCTTGCGCAGGAAATCGGTAGGAGTAGTTTGTACCAACCTGTACCTTGATAACCACGTTTGTTGTAATGCGTGGGTAAATTATGACCTTGCGCAGGTCTACGACTTTTATAAGATGATCCCTGCGTAGGATTTATCTTCGGTTCACTTCGCTTTGCTGAGGATGGAGGCGCAGAGGCAGAGAGCCAAAACGCCTTTCCTTTACTACCTATCTTATCTAGCGTTTTAGTAAGAGCTTCCGATTCGAACAAATTGGCGCAAGAAGGCGGGATTTTTCGCAAAGCATTTTTGATTAGGGGATCTTTTGCATGATTGATAATGGAATCCCTCCTCTGCTGCACCATATCAGCCCTGTGGCCGCAAATAAGTTGCAACACGTCATTAGATTTTTTGCAGAACTGACCGCCCAGAAAGATTTCGTTGACCTTATTACTTACTGTGTCAAAATCAAGACTCTCCGAGCTACGCGCCCAAGTTAAAAACGCTTTAACGTCTTTCTCCGCATAAGTTAGCGCAGCAAAGGATTTTTCGTGATACGATAAATCAGTACGAGCGTCAAACTACTTTAACTCATCATTAGCTTCTAACTCTACAAAACCGGGCGAACGGCAGTACATTTTTTGAACTTGGGAGAATCTAACCTCAGTCCAGTCACTAGATTCGAAATGCTGCAGGTCATTCAACATACGTAGCATGTGTTCGGGTGTTTTCGGGGCAGTTGGAACCTTGAGGGTAGTTTTCAAATTTACATTGAATTCTGTATCAGTGAGGTTTTCCTTACTAGCAGTTTTTTCGTTACTGCCTACAATCGGAATACGATCATCGTATTCTTCGCCAGGATAATCATCTGCGCAGAGACTGAAGTAGTCCTGATCGTTTTCACCGTGTGGTGGAAGCATCTGTATTTGTTCCAACAGGTGCATTTTTAGCTGGCTGACCACTCTTTCAGATATAGCAGACATTAATCTAGCCTCCCGTTTACGTTTTCTTTCGCGGCGCCGCCGATTACGGCGTCGCGTCGCTTATTTGTATGGGACTCACTTGATTCGGAAGAAGGCGAGCTGTCCGACGAACTAGGCACTTCTGGCCCCTCCGGTTTCAGTATCTGCTCGCCTTGCTGCACTGGAGTCTGTTCGGCCATCTTGATCTAGCTATATACACAAATTAATTTCAAAAGAAAATAATATTAAATTTATAACGAACGGTAACACCGTTAAATTGGGCGGCTTAATATTAAATACGTGAGTGTAATGTAATTGTAAGGCGTTTCCGTAGGAGCGGTCGGTAATATAAACTAAAAAATCGAACCAAAACCGTTGCGCTGAACTGGCAGGCAGGAGCAAACGGATCACCGACCACGACGGAGGAAAGGACGCCAATGAGCAAGATGGCGGCACGGCCCATACTTTAGAGCGCCACCGGATACCTGGTGGTGGGGGAAGGAAGTAAAGGTGCGAGGAGTATAGCTATATACGAACCGTGAGTGGGAAAGGGAAGGAACGTCGCTCTCATTGTGTTGCCAGTATACAGGAAAGGTACAGGAAATTAATAATAAAACATACTGTGGTTGTTTTAATTATTATTTTTGTTCGATTGTTCTTTTTCATTTTTTTTTCGAAACACAACATTGCCACTTTTGAACTTACCGTAAGTTTCCATACATTGACTTGACATTCGGTCATTTAATGTTATTAGTAAACTATTAGGAACATAAATAGTGCCAAAGAAATTTTAGCGGTTTTCTGGTGGTTTCGGAAAGAAAATCTAGCGGGAACGTGAAAACATTGTTGGCAACACTGACACCAAAATTCATCTGTCTGACTGAACTGACTGAATAACCTCAAAATTCCAAATTCTAAACCGAATTACCGTTTGGGAATTTAGAATTTCTCTCGGTTCATTCATGTTGGGTTGGTGTCCAAGGAACTAGATTTCGTGGTTTCTCGTGTGCAAAGGAATACAATACTTGTTTCTCACTTTTCTATGTTTCTCACTAACGACTTCATCCTCTGAAACACTCGCCGTACGTAGATAATAGTGATTTCTATACATTATTCGGATGTTCACAGAATTGTTTTCGCAGCAGAATGCTTAAATCTATGCTAATTGATCTCAAACAGGTAAGACAACTTTTTTTCTTCATCGGTTACTTTGCAAGAACCCAGAAACGTATTTTATAATTTTGGTAGTTTATTATGTTTATGTACTGCCAATAACAAAGGATACGTACTCAATTTTTGTCAGCCTCGGTAGCTCAGTGGTGCGGTCGGTCGGCTGTGTCAGTCTTGATTGAGTTGTCAGTCAGTACTTGGATGGGTGACCGCTCGACCTTTAGCTATGTCCACACTGTGCCCCTTTCATCTTCAACTTTCCCTTCATCATTCTATTCAACTTTCCTTTAGGCCAAGCGACTGTTGAATGCATCATGTCCGTGCGTCATCCGACCGGACTCGTTAAAAGCTATGTCCATAAACAACATGTGCGACGAGATGATTCTACTTGTGCGGGCGGCCTACTTGGTGATAAGAAAATCTATAAAAAAAAAGAGAACCGAGCGCAAGTTGTGGGCACGATGATATTTTAAGAATTGAAATAATGTAATTATGCGTGAACTACGAGAAGATAAAGGTGTTCTTTTTAAAAACTTTACACTTAGTGTAAAGTTTGTTATTTTGGTCCCAAAGTTGTGGAAAATTCCTGTAGTCTTCAATAAACTGTAGTGCAATATCGTCCGCCATCTTGATGTTGAACGCTATGTTGCACAGAAATTCACGGACCGCGGGGACGCGTGCGTCGCAGCGCGAGCTATGCTTTCAACTAAGAAGAGGCGTGCGCCAAGGGCATGCCTCACGTGCGCTGTTGACTGCGCGTGACTGCGCTATGTACGACGCATGGCCCTTTTTTTTTTATTTTTTTTTTAATCTTTATTTTGTTTAAGGCTTTAGCCATTCCTGCCTATGCCAGCCCCATAGTAACTAGGTACTTAGCTTTTTTTTTTTTTTTTTTTTTTATGGAAACTGATTCGGGTGGCTACATCACCTACAACATCCGTGATGCCAGCCCATAACACCGGATGAACCCGGTGCCACGTCAGCGCTTCCCTTCGGTCATGCCGGCTACACTGAACTGGACGGAAAACACAAACCATTCACATAGCCGTTTCGACCGACCTTTCATTCAGTGCGGTGGTACCAACCCGGGCGGGTTAAACCCTACCACCTAGTAATATAAGAAGGGAGTCATATCCCTTAGTCGCCTTAAAAAAAAAGAGATAACGCTCTAACTATAAACTCTAACTTTGAGCTCTAACAATGGGAATACTGTTCACCTCGACATTTATATTGGCTCTATTTCTACTTCGTGCATGACCCTTGTTGAACGAAAATAGGCACAGTGTGGACATAGCTTTTGGAGGCTGACCGTGGTACCTTCCCTTCTTACCTTACTAGGTGGTAGGGTTTAACCCGGCCGAATTGGTACCACAGAGGGGGGGGGGGGGGGGGGGGGGGATTTAGAAGCTTTCGCCCCGGGGGCGGACTGCGGATCCGCACACAAGTTCTGTGAAACAAGTTCCCACAGTAAGTACTTACGGAGAAACCGAACTTCTACTGAGAGTCGCGGTCGTAGTCTGCGATGCACTTCATCGAAACATTCCATGCGGAGGAATCTGCGACTCAACTTGACGCAACAAGGAAGGTGTGGAACTAAGCTTGCGATGGTTTCACCGAACATATGCGGGCCCATCGGCAGTAGAGGAGGGTGTTAATCGAGGTCGCGACTAGAGAGTGGCCACTCGAAATTTCCCGCGCATGCTTCACGTTTCGGCTCGCATTAAGCCCTCGTCAGCTAGTCTGCGTTGACTAGGACGCGGGGAAACCACCAGGCCCGCTCTTGACCTCCCTCTCTACCTATCCATATTCTGTAGGATCCTTCCAGTGACGTTTTCGAAGCTCTCTCCATAATGAGCTTAGCGTAGATCTTTGCAGCCCTAGATTCTTGAAGAGACTGTAGAACGACAAGACGCACGTAACGTAAAACGAAGGAAGGAATGCAAAACTCAACTAAACGCTAAACAATTGCAATCAAAACGCACACAGCACTTCGCGACAAGTCAGAACAAGCAAAATAAATAGCGTCCATGCAATCTGACCTGCGCACTTACGCAGCGTAAGTGCGCATGACGGGTTGCCATAATAAAAAAACGAAAAAACCTTTTTTTTGTTTCGATATTCTAGTTTTTTTACGGTTCCAAAGATACAGCTATAGGACAGACATACAGACGGCGTAGGCTTATTAATAGGCTTCCGTGCAGGGTACGGAAGCCTAAAAAGATGAAAAAGATCACTATCGGCACGAGAAAAGACCTACTGACTGTGGAAGGACTGTGTCAAGGTGAGGGGTGGCTATCCTGTCGCCCTTTAGCACGGCATCTTGTCGTTATCCCTTAGTCGCCTTTTACGACATGCACGGGGAGAGACACAGTGGGCCTATTCTTTTCAAGGCCACAACACTACAGGTACCTACTTAATGTAAAATTTTAAAATTGTTCTGTGGTAATTTTGCAGGGTTGCAAGCTGTGCGGTTCACCCATTGGTATTTACTTGCTCAACCCCGACGAGGGTCTCAAGATGTGCAGCGACCGCGAATGTGAGTGGCCTTTCGCCGAAGAAGAATTGGAGATATTTGATTTGAGAAATGTGAACCTCTACGGTATCAACCTGAGAGGCCCTTGTCCCTCAGTAGACCTCAACCAGCTGAAGTCTTTTTCCCGGCGCACCGGTAAACTGATTTCGAGCGTCGCCAGCGACTCTGGATCGAAGTCGAAATCTAAAGGTTCCGATAAGGACATCGCTTGTCTCTCGGACCTAGATGAGTTCAGAGAGACGGAGAAAGATGTTTTCGTGAAGCCGGCACCGGTTGATGTCAACACGCACATTCAGAGGTCGTTGAAACGCGCCCGCGCCCACATCGCCAATAACAAGAGCAAGGCTGAAATCAAGCAGCTGTGGATGCTGCGGCAGTTGCACATGAATAAAGTACTGAATAAAAAGGTTAATTTCAATGAGGTCAAACGAGAGAGCGCTACACAGTACAAGATGGACATCGACACCGATTCCGAGAGCGGGCCTGTTATAAAGATACAGGTTTTGGCGGATGCTACAAATCCTCCAGCAGAACAGACTGCGATCAATGTAACCGCTGCCTCCATTGAGTGTAGTAAATCCAAATCGTCAGCAGATGCCCCATCTACAAAGAGCAATGAGATTAGCGGTTCTATACCATCAGCAAGTGTGTTACTGAACCCTAACACTACCGTCCAAGATGAGTGTAGTGAATCCAAATCGTCAGCTGATGCCTCATCTAACATCATCAATGAGAGTAGCAGATCTATACCGTCAAAGTCGAACCCTAACACTAGGTACCATCTAAGATGAGTGTAGCGAATCCAAATTGTTACCAGATGATCCATCTACCTTTAGCAATGAAAGTAGTGGATCTATACCATCGGCAAGTCTGTTACTGGTGAAAAGTGTAACGGTTCGAAACCATCAGCAGATGTGTTATCTGTCATCAGTAATGATAATTACAGGAGCAGATCCATATCATCAGCAAGTGTTAACACACCCTAACACTACCATCAGCTATGAGAGTAACGGATCTATACCGTCAGCAAGTGTGTTACTGAACTCTAACACTACCATCCATTATGAGTGTAGTGGATCCAAATACTCAACAAATGTATAATTGGAACCTGACACTAACAACAATGAAAATTTTAGCGGATCTAAGTCGTCAGCAATAGCATCATTAAATTATAGCACTACCATCTGTTGGTGTAGCGTATGTCTTTGAATTTTAACACTACTACCCTTGAAGAGCTTACCTGATCAAATCATCAGCAGATGTGTCATCAACTATCAGCAATGACAGTACAGAAATAACAATATGATCCTATAATGATTGTGTGCAGTGGATCGAAATTTTCAGCAAATGTACTGCCACCAGTGAAGATTGTAACGATTCGAAACCATCAGCAGATGTGTTATCTTATCTGCCATCATTAATAATGACTGATGATAATGACAGTAGCAGATCTATACCAGGCCTCACACACTCTATGTACTTGCGCGCGATAACTACCTACCGCCCGCCGGGCCGCCGGCGACCCATAATTCATTGGGCTGCCGACAGCCGCGCGGAGCTAACCTACTACACGAGCGCGCGCTCACGCTACCTGCTAATCTGTGCTACTGCTTCGTACCTACCTATATCTTAATTCAAGTTGACATGGCTTCTGTTAATAGTGGCAGTTTATGTGCAGTAGATGGACGTAAATCCAGCAAGAGGAGAGATAAAAATCTTTCTTTTTTCCATTTACCTGCTGATGAAGAAATTTGAGTATATTTGTTTTCGTTGAGCAATAATTATTCTAAAAAACCGGACAAGTGCGAGTCGGACTCGCACACGAAGGGTTCCGTACCATCGTACAAGATTTAACACTATGTACTTTAACAAGTCGTCTAAGTCGTCAAGGTTGAAGAGTTCCACTGTCCACCATGAAAATGTTTTAATGTGTGCTAGGTATTATCAGAACGTAATTTGACTGTAACTTAGTAAATTTTATAGAATGTGTCATTTTATTTAGAAAATAATTAGCGTGAATTTTAAAATAAACAAAATTAGGTTCTTAGGATTTGTAGTGAACTATATACTCGATAGCTGGCCTCAGGGAGCAAGTCAAACGTAAGGAACAGGTATTTGTCTCTTTCGCACCTGCTTCTTAGCTATGTATAACAGAGAGGCACATTTATACATTTGCATCAGTGTCACGAATGTTGTGTTCTTCTGTATTCTATTACATGTAATAGAATAGGTTAGCACTATAATATTTGCGACACTGCCGTGAATGTTACACTGCACTCCGTGCACGCGCCGCCGCGCCGCGCCGGCCGGCGCGTCCGCCACGGGATTCACTACAATCGATCCGGAACAACGATGAAACAGCGGGGAACAGGCGGAAACAACAGAATCAGCTTGTACTCATGCAGCTCAGTGTGCGCAGGCAGGAACAGTCAGGAACGTTCCCCGTGCGTTCTTTTGAGTTAGAATTTTATTTATTGTTTCCTTACCGTTGGAATCAAACCGAATCATGCTTTCAAGTGTAGAATCACAAGAATCATGAGAAAATCGACGAAATAATTTATGCTCACATAGAATCGATTCTCAGTGAACGACCCCTCGTCCAAACCAACCATATGAGCCCAAACTCGAGGAGGTTACTAGTAACGGTTGAAGAGTTCCACTGTACACCTCCTGACTCCATCATCAGACCTTCGTCACCAAGTGTATTGGTAGAAGTATGGGACACTCGTCCAAACCAACCAAATGAGCCCAAACTCGAGGTGGTTACTAGTAACGGTTGAAGAGTTCCACTGTCCACCTCCTGACTCCATCATTAGACCCTCGTCACCAAGTGTATTGGTAGAAGTACGGGACACTCTTCCAAACAAACCAAATGAGCCCAAACTCGAGGGGGTTACTAGTAACGGTTGAAGAGTTCCACTGTACACCTCCTGACTCCATCATCAGACCCTCGTCACCAAGTGTATTGGTAGAAGTATGGGACACTCGTCCAAACCAACCAAATGAGCCCAAACTCGAGGGGGTTACTAGTAACGGTTGAAGAGTTCCACTGTCCACCTCCTGACTCCATCATTAGACCCTCGTCACCAAGTGTATTGGTAGAAGTACGGGACACTCTTCCAAACAAACCAAATGAGCCCAAACTCGAGGGGGTTACTAGTAACGGTTGAAGAGTTCCACTGTACACCTCCTGACTCCATCATCAGACCCTCGTCACCAAGTGTATTGGTAGAAGTATGGGACACTCGTCCAAACCAACCAAATGAGCCCAAACTCGAGGGGGTTACTAGTAACGGTTGAAGAGTTCCACTGTACACCTCCTGACTCCATCATCAGACCCTCGTTACCAAGTTGAAATTATCATAATATTGTATTGTCACGAGAACTCAATGTGTGTGCAAAGTTTCATAAAAATCGGTTCAGTAGAAGTAGTTGAAAAAGTTGTCGCAAGATTTGAAACAAAGATAGAAACAAACAAAGACAAAAAATATACGGAGTCAAGCTAAATAAAACCGTTTAATTAGGAGACTTGCTCAAGGTTCAAATCATTTCAAATCGGTTTGTATGGATGGAGTTGTGGCGTTTGTTTGGCCTTCGGAATGCCTAGAATCGTAAATAACGTTTGGTACTTATTTTGGGTGTTGGGGTAAAGGCACGATGTTCTTACATCGTGGTGGGTAAAGGAAACGTAGAAAAAGATCTACTCTCTCTCTATTATTATTATTACTTCTTATAAATGGGAACGTCTGTCTGTATGTATGTATGTTTGAAGTAAAATCTGGAACCACTGAACAGATTTTGATGCGGTTTGCACTAATGGAAAGAGTAGTTCTTGAGGCTCACTATAGGCTATATACCATCACACTAAATAGCCATAGGGCTGAGCTGTATCAAAGAAAGTATAGTATGGACAGGAGAGAGAAAGAATATAAGAGAAGCAATTGTTTATTATAATATTTGAGTTTAATTTGATTTGCTATTAAACCGAATCTACCGCGAGCCAAGCCGCGGGCTAAAGCTAGTAAATAATATTACATTACCTTACAACATACTTACGTTAAAACCATAAAGATCGTACTCCAAATAAATACGAATGTGAATTCGACCTTATTTTATAGATCACAAGGTACGTTATTGCAAGTAAACCCGTGCCATCGCTATCGCGCCCGTGCGGAATCGAAAACGCACGCGGGTCTCCCATGCTGAATGTATGGGGATCGGCAAAACACCGCTGGCGCGTGAGACAAAAGATACTTCATAGGAACAGTATGGGCCGAAATGGAGTTCTGCGTGCGCCGCACGAGCGCCAAAAGAGGACGCTATATCGTTAATAGCCGCGCGTGCGACACGTCGTGAGCGATTCGTTTTGCACGAGTCCGTCTACCTAGAGCCAGCGCGCTGTCATGTGATGTGTCACCTGACAGCGCGCTGGTGTTTGATCCGTTAGTGCGTAGTTTTTTTTTTTTTTTTTTGCGACTACCCACGAAACAATACAAATCACTGGTGCAACAAAACATAGCTTAAAATAAATAAAAGTGCATAAATATTAATAAAATAAACCAAACTAAATAGCCTGACTCCAGTTTTGTGTGGTGTGGTGTGGGCATCATCATGTCTAAGTGCTATAAGTGTGTAAAGTCACTTGGAAGTGAGGCCATACAGTGTGATGGATGCAAACGTGATTTGTGCATAAAGTGCAGTGAACTGAGTACCACGGAGGCCCGGAGCATGGCTCTCAAGTCCAGGATTTTGATGTTCTTCTGCTCTCAATGTAAGGTAGGAATTTTCCAAGTTCCTCAACTGTTTAAACTCATCGAAGAACTGAAGTCAGAGATCGCAACATTGAGCAAGAATAATGCAAACCCTGCTCCTTCCCACCTGGTCACGACTGAGAATATCATACAAGAAGTCAGGGAGAGAGAATACAGGGCTCGAAACATAATTGCCTTCAACATTCCAGAATGTTCTTCCAATGAAACTCAAGATGAAATTAGGTTTGATGAGGAAAAAGTAACCGAATCTCTGGCAGATATACTCACCGAACCTAAGGCGAAAATTATTAGACTTATTCGACTTGGGAAGCCGTCAGACAAACCCAGGCCCCTCAAAATTGTGTGCAGGTCAAAGTACGACGCCCAGAATATTTTGAAAAACAAAAAAAAAAATTAAGGGCACTGTTTCACTCGCATCCGACCAGACACCCATGCAGAGAAATGAACTACTTGAGCTGCGCAAGGAGTTAACTATTCGAACTGAGGCTGGCGAGGCAAATCTTACCATAAAATATGTAAAAGGCAGCCCCACCATTGTCAATATGTCAAAAAACTAATAACTACAACATCACCGGATCCCTTCATTACAATGACCTTGCTTTATACGAATCTGGACTCGCAACATCCAAAATTTGATTTACTTTTGCTAGAAATAAATAAAAACAAGCCATCATTTGTTCTTTTAACTGAAACTTGGCTCAAAAGTGCAGATCGAAGCGGTACTTACCACATACCATATTATACTCTGTACCGTCAGGACCGGATTCATCGCTCGAAGAAACGAGGGGGCGGAGTGGCAATCTATGTCAGAAATAATATTAATGGACATCCAATTATAGCCAGTGTCAACTCTATGTACACACAACCTTCGATAGAAGCACTATACCTGGATATTCGAGTGAACCACTTTCATTTTCTATTAGTCGCTGTGTACCGACCTGATGACAATGATTACATGCAGCACGACCAATTGTTGTATGACAATCTTAAAAGAGCCATGGAAAAGAATACAGTGGTCATCGCAGGCGACTTTAACTACCGTAACATATGTTGGCCTCTCACAGCGACACAGAAGTGTGATGGCTCATCTCTAATCTTTCAAGATTTTTTTCTCAACAGCTCCCTTGTCCAACTGGTCACTGAACCAACGAGATATAGAGAAAATAACACCCCGTCACTGCTCGATCTCATCTTATGCAACGACGACTGCCTCATTACCAACCATTGGCTCCGATCACCAATTGGTAAAAGTGATCATGTATGCATATACTTTCAGATACAGTATCAAGTTGAAAACTGCTCTATAAAAAACTCTAAACCGAGGAGACTTTTCCATAAAATCAACTTTGAGAGTTTCAACAAAGACCTCGCTACCGACCTTAATATAGACCTCCACGATGCAAATGCTCAAGACAAATGGAAGAAATTTCATAGCCTGGTTCAAGTAAACATTGAAAAGCATGCTCCACTGAAGAGAAATGCCAAACCAAGCAATAAACCATGGATAGACGCAGATGCTATGACAATGATTAAGGAAAAATCTCTCCTGTGGAAGGCTTATGTAAAGGAAAAAAATACAGCAAACTATCAAGCATACAGAGCAACTAACAATAAATGTGTTGCGTATATAAGGAAAGCGAGGAGCCTATTTGAGTCCAAAATAGTACTATCTGGAGATAAAGCATTTTACTCTTACATACGAAACCAAATGTCATCTAAACTTACAATACCTCCGGCGGTACGAGATTCTAAAGGAAACATGGTAGTAGAGCCGAGCCTAATAGCAGACTGTTTTGCAGAAGAGTTTCAGAAGGCATACTCTTTGGAGACTCCTATAACCACACCCCTTGCACTCGACCAGAGTACTAGAGTAGCAGAGACAATCAATGATATCTCCTTTAACCCGGACACCATAAAGAGAGTACTGGAAAATCTCGACGCTGCTTCATCAACTGGACCAGACGGTATCCCCGGCTCTATCTTAAAAAACTGCTCCAACGTAATACTTTACAAGATATAATGATTTCCTCCTTTGAATCCGGAATAGTCCCACTGGACTGGAAGCACTCTATAGTGACCCCAATATACAAAAAAGGCGACAAAATGACACCATCAAACTATAGACCAATAAGCTTGACAAGTATCACTTGTAAGTGCATGGAGAGATTAATAGTGAATAGTTTGCAAAACTTTCTCAAGTCCGAGCACATTATATCCACTCACCAGCATGGATTTGTCCCCAGGCGCTCTACGATCACGAATTTACTAATATGTCTAGATCACTGGACCCAAGAGTTTGATTCTAAAAACCCAGTTGATGTGATTTACTTAGATTTTGAACGAGCATTTGATAAAGTTCCACATCGACGTCTCCTGGTAAAATTGGAACATCTTGGAATACGAGGCAAGCTACTAACGTGGATAGAAAACTACCTGGTCGGCAGAACATACCAAGTGAGAGTGGGCGACTGCCTATCGGGAGTGAGAGACGTTCTCAGCGGCGTGCCCCAAGGATCAGTTCTGGCACCAACTCTATTTGGTCTCTACATCTCCGACATCTGCGCTGTTATCCAAGCCATGTCAAGCCTATTCGCCGATGATGCAAAACTCATTGCCAACCCCATTGTGAGCAGTGGGACACTCAGAGATGACCTGGACAGAATATTGGAATGGACCCGCCATTGGCTAATACGAACTAACCCCTCGAAATGCACAGTTTTGCATATAGGGAATAATAACCCGAGACTCCAGTATAAAATCGGAACAGACATAATATTTTCTACACAGGCTCAGAAAGATCTGGGAATAACTATCTCAGAAGATCTAAAATGGGCAAATCATATAGAGACCATAGTCAAACGAGCAAACGCCATACTCTATGTTGTACGAAAATCATTTCAAAACCTGACTATAGAGACATTAATCAAAATTTACAAATCTCACATTAGACCACTCTTGGAATATGGATTTCAAATATGGAATACTTACTTCGTCAAAGATATTACTCTCCTAGAAAGAGTTCAAAGAAGAGCGACCAAGATACCAAAATCACTGAAGAGGAAACCATACGATGAAAGACTAAAAATCCTCAACCTTTCAACATTGGAGCAACGTAGAGAAAGGGGTGACCTCATAGAAACATACAAGATTCTCAATCAGCATTATGATTGTCCAGAACTGGAGAACCTCTTTACTAGAAATACAAATAGTCATCTCCGAGGCCATAGCTTGAAGCTGAATGTCACTGTCAGCTCAACAAATCCGAGACGAAACTTCCTGTCAAATAGAGCAGTGGATATGTGGACCAAACTGCCCGAAGATGTCGTACAAGCACCCACCACCAATTCCTTTAAAAACAGGCTCGACAAACACCTAAAAAAAACACCAAACTAAACTAACATAAAAATAACAAAGCACCAGTGAACTTAGACATGAACACATCAGCCTAGGCTGTTCGTTCATCAAATAAATAAATAAAAAAATAAATAAAAAAAAATATTTAAAATGGGATATGGTTAGGTTTAGTGCTTTCTGTCACGTGATACTGTGAATTAAGTGGTGCCGATATTTGCCTAAGCGTTGGTTAAATGTAAGGCTTTACAATCAGGTGATCTCGGGTTCAATTCCTACTTTTCAAATGCTTTTATTTTATAGATCACAAGATATACATCACATTTTTTTTCAAGTATTTTTGGGACATTGCTACTGTTTTCTTTTTGAAAGCTGCAGTAGTGTTGTGGTCTATGGGTGTGTTCATAAAGGTACTAAAAATGAGTTAAAAAACTTGTTAGGATTTTTTTTCTTGTCTTTTGCAACATTGAGTGTCTTGAGAATATTCATACTACGAGGCACGTACATAATAAAACGCAGGCGTTTAAAAAATTCGGAAGTCGCGATCTTAAGATAACATTAGGAATGTGTTGGGAAATTTGGTATTTAAGTAGGTAGGTTCTTAGCGCACTACCGGTCACTGAAGTCACCAGCCGCCACTGGTGACAACACAGATCCTTGTGGTACGCCGGCGTTCACTGACATGGCGTCCAACGAGCAACCGTCCACTAGGACCTGAATGCTACGCCCATGTAGGAAGTCGGCGACCCAGTCACAGAGGCCAGAAGGAAGTCCGTAAGCCGGCAATTTGCCCAAGAGCGACTAGTGCCAAACCCGATCAATTGCCTTGGCAATATCAAGGCTAATTGCCAAGGATTCACCATGACCTTCAAGCGATTCCCCCCCAAAGGTGAGTGACGTACGCTAGGAGATCACCAGCAGATCGTTTTGGCCGGAAGCCGTATTGCCGATCGCTGATGAGGTCATTCGTCTCTAGGTACTTCATGAGCTGCGTATTGATAATGCGCTCCATCACCTTACCTTACCTTTTTGGGGACCGCTCGCACAAACGAAGATTTCCAGGATGCTTGCACACGCCCATTGGAGTAGGAGAGACGGAATAGGCGCGTCAGCACTGGAGCCAGCTCGGGAGCACACCTTTTTAACACCAATGCAGGAATCCTATCCGGCCCACTCGCTTTCCTGACGGCTAGGGAGAGAAGCTACCCCCGTACAGTCCGTTGTTGAACCTGCACTTCCGGCATGGAGTTCTCACACCTAGGTATGGATGGGGGAGTGGCACCCCCATCGTCCAGGTTGGAGTTCCCCGCAAAGAGAGATACCAGTAAGTCGGCTTTCTCCTTTGCGGAGTGGGCAAGTGAGCCTCCAGGACACTGCAGAGGTGGAAGAGAGGAGCGGCAGAAATTCGACTCGACGAATTTGGCGAGAGACCAGAACTCACGGCTCCCAGTTGGGTGCTGGTTCAGTCTATCGCCGATTCTGCCGATGTGGTCAAATTTGGCCCTGGCAATAACCCTTTTGCAGGATCTGGAGAGGTGGTTGTATTCCTTCTTCAGTTCGGATAAGTTTGACTCACGTCCAGCACAAGCGCGCGACCATGCACGATAAGCTGCGCATTTAGCAGCGACAGCATCAGCACAGTCGCGGCTGTACCATGGTTGGCTTTTACCACCGAGGTAGACAGAGGCGCTGGGAATAAACATTTCCATTGCCCCCAGAACTACCTCGGCAACGGTATTAGCGCATTGGGACGGATCGTCCGAATTGAAGCAGATCTCTCTCCAAGGGTAGGATGCGAAGTGTTCTCGCATCCCATCCCAATCTGCCGACGCGTAGTGCCAAATTCCGACTCGTTCCTCCAGTACGGAACTGAGGAGATGAAGATGGCACCGTGGACCCCACTAAACAATGATCAGAAGAACCCAGCGGGGCTCTCACTGCGACCTTATATCCAGTGGGGTTCGTCGTCAGCAGAAGATCCAGCAGAGAGGGTTCATGACCGTCTGATATCTGGCAGCCTGGTGGGCTGGTCTACCAGTTGAGACAGGTCATGCGTCAGGGCGAAGTCGTAGGTGGCTCTCCTCGCAAAGTCAGTTCTCCTGGAGCCTAGCCATGCCTCGTGATGTGCATTGAAGTCTCCAAGAAGAACCAAATCCGCGGTGGGGAACCGCTCTTGGACTTTGTCTGCCGCTCCGCTCAGGTACTCAAATAACCGAGCTGTCTCTGCATCGCCAGAGTGCGACCTGTACAGACAGGCGTACACCCGCGAGACCGTTCCCAGATCCACGTGGACCCAAAGTACTGATAGCTCGGAGTCCTCAAGGCAGCGCAGGCGACGACAGCAAATATCCGCCCTGACAAACAAGCAAACCCCGACTCGCGAGCGCAGGTAAGAAGTGTCGGCAGGGCGAGATATTTGTGTTTCCGTCAGGAAAAGCAAGGCCGGCTTCTTCGTCTCCAGGTGGTGATGGACGGCATTTAGATTGGTGTGCAACCCCCGCACGTTGGTCGAGTCGACGCTAAATAGTGGTGTAGGGGTGTGCACCGCTGTTTGAACCATTTTTTCCTTGCTTTTTGCTGCCATGATTAAGTAAGAAGGAGGGAAAGAGCGTGAAAGGGTGGCTGTGGTGATTCACGGGCAAAGCGTGGACCCTAGGTTCATCGCTTACAGCTCAGGTTAGTGGTGCCCCGACACGGAAGACGGATGGGCCCCCGGTCCCCCCCGGAAGTGGCCGCCGGGACCCCTACTCCGGTCACCAACCGGCACGACGGACCACTCCGGGATTATGCGCCGGTTGACCGGGGCAGCCTCTCGCGTTGGTTAGACGCGATTGGGCCCCTGTACTACCCGGCGGGCGGCCAGCGGAATAACCGTTTCACCGTGTCTTCCTGTCAACCGTGTCGATGCATCACCTCTGAACAGCGAATCCGCGTCGGGATCACGGACCTACTCCTCATTTGGATGTTTTATTTAAACATACAAAAAATTATTACTTAAATGAAAATACTTTGAAAGAGTTCATAAGCAAGAGTATGTTATATCAATTGACACGAAGTGTTTGACACTTTGACAGTAAAAGGGGTTTTTATATGGCGGCCACACAGCTCCCCTCCGAGTGAGGGCGTTGCACAGACCTCACGAAATATCTGGTAGGACGCCGTACTATTCTTCCCGAACGTGTTGTTGTTGGAGTCCCTTGGCCTCGTTCCGGTAGACTGGCGTTGACTGGTCTCTGTGCCGGTATCGACGTCATCTTTTGCGCCAGTTTGGGTGGAACTGGGTTGACTTGAATAGGGGTCGGTTTAAAATCTTGATCATCTGATGAAATGAATGCAGGTTTCAAGCGGTCGATAGAAATGTGTTTTTCTTTACCTTTGATTAACAGTTTGAAAACTCTGTCCGACCTCTCGATAACTAGATAAGGTCCATCGTATGGCCTTTGAAGAGGCGACAATACGGAGTCGCAACGGACAAATACGTGTGAACAGGTACTCAGATCTTTATTCACAAACACTGATTGTTTGTTATGATGAGAAGCTGGAACAGGTCGGAGTTGTCCCATGAATTCCCGAAATCGGCAGACAAAGTCCTGCGTACTGGGAAAATAATGATGTATATTGCTTTCGACAAAATCTCCTGGCAATCGAAGGCTAGAGCCGTAGACCATTTCCGAAGTAGTTGCTTGCAGTTCGTCTCTGTAGCTCGTTCTGAGGCCAAGTAGTACTGTAGGGAGGACTTCTGTCCAATTGTTTGTTGCGTGGCATTTAATTGCAGTCTTCAGAGTACGGTGGAATCGTTCAATCATGATATGGAGTGGTATGAATGTGCTTTACACCAAGTAATCTTGCTAATTGGCTGAACAGGTTTGATTCGAATTGTCCACCTTGGTCTGTAGTGATGCGCGATGGAACTCCAAATCTTGCAATCCACCCGGCGTATATTGCTGCGGCGACAGTCTCTGCCGTCATGTCTGGAATAGGAATGGCTTCCGGCCATCTCGTGAACCTGTCGATACATGTGAGGAGGTATCTATAGCCGTTCGACGGAGGCAGAGGGCCGACGAGGTCTATGTTTAAGTGTTCGAATCGCTCGTTTGGTTGAATGTCATAATGACAAGTCGGACTGTTGACGTGTCTGTTTATTTTTTATTTTTGACAGTTCATACGTTCTTTGATCCAGACAGTAATGTTTTTATTCATAGATGGCCAGACGAATTTCTCACGGACAGCTCGAGCAGTCGTTTTGATGCTCGGATGGGACAAACGATGAATGGAATCGACGATGATTTTCCTGAATTGAAGCGGTATGAAAGGACGGAGCCATTCCAATGATACATCGCAAATGATCGTGGTGTTGAATTCCGGCATAAATATTTCTTCTAATATTAGTGAACACTTACTGGATTCAAGAAGATGTTTTAGTTCATTGTCTGTTTTTTGAGCCAGTGCTATTGCTGAATAATCAATACTTGATGGTAATGAAATCGGCGAGATTCGAGATAGTGTATCTGCAACAATGTTGTCCGGACCGGACAGATGGCGAATGTCAGTTGTAAACTGGCTAATAAAATCCAAATGTCGCATTTGTCTTGGGCTACAGTTATCATGCTTCTGAGCAAATGCAAATGTAAGAGGCTTGTGGTCCGTAAATAGTGTGAAATTTCGTCCTTCGAGCATATGCCTGAAATGTTTGATGTTCGTGTATGCTGCCAGCAATTCGCGGTCATAGGTGCTGTATCTCTTCTCTGTTTCATCTAGTGGCTTTGAGAAAAAACTTAGAGGCTGCCATTCCCCTTGATTCATTTGTTGAACTACTCCACCGATGGCCAGATTTGAAGCATCTACCATTAGGGCTAATGGAGCATTGTCTATTGGATGAGCTAAAATTGAAGCTCTGGATAAATCAACTTTCACCGTGTTAAATGCATTCAACGCGGTCGTTATCCATTCTATTGGCCGTTTGTCATTCTTTTTGATCCCCTTCAGGTATTGATTAAGAATGACCTGTGTGTTTGCTGAATGAGGAAGAAATCGTCTGTAATAATAAATCATGGCCAGAAATCTTCTTAGCAACAGTACCGTTTCTGGTTGCTAGAATCACATCAACCTTTTCAGGCAGTGGTGACACGCCATCCTTCGTAATTAAATATCCCAAGAAATTTACAGTTGCTTAACCGAAATTACATTTTGCGTTGTTAATGATAATGCCATAGTCCTTGAGACGTTCGAACAACTTTTTGAGATGATCCATATGGTCAGCTTCGGTATCAGATGCGACGAGTATATCATCTAGATATGTGAAGCAAAAGTCGAGTCCACGCGTAACTTCGTGCATGAATCTTTGGAAAGTCTGCCCAGCGTTACATAGACCAAATGTCATTCTAGGGAATTCGAATGAGCCAAAGGGTGTTGTGATGGCGGTCTTCTTAATATTATCTTCTTCTACAGGTGATGGTAAGTGCGGACAAGGTCAATGGTTGAAAATATTTTCTTTGCGTGTAGAATGTTAGAGAAGTCTTGAATGTGTGGAATTGGGTATTTGTCAGGAACTGTCGTAGCATTAAGACGCCGGTAATCGCCACAAGGTCGCCAGTCGCCGTTCTTCTTTCGCACCATGTGTAATGGACTAGTCCAATTGCTCTTAGATGGACGACAAATACCTTGTTCTATCATGTAATCAAATTCTTTTTTGGCTATTTTAAGTTTGTCGGGAGCGAGTCTTCTTGGCTTTGCAGTGCAGATACAAGAGGTCCCGTAGTCTGAATATGGTGCGTTACATTGTGTTTAGAGCTTCTGTTTGCTCGTTGCTCATTTGTGATTTCCTTGTACGCCGCCAAAAGTCTGTCATATGGAGAAAGGAAATTTACAGTGGAGATAACAATGCAGGGGGTATCTGTCAACTTCCCATTTGAAAACTGTGCTGACTTGAATCAGACGACGTCTCTTCATATCAATTAACATGTCATGGTAATGCACAAAATCTGCACCTATTATTGGTTTTGAAACGTCGGCTATTATGAATTTCCATGAAAATTTGTTGTGTAGTCCGAGATCAATTTCTAATATTTTGTTACCATATGTTTTAATAGTCGATCCGTTTGCTGCGTAGAGCTCGAAATTCGAGTGCCCAACTATTTTGTCTTTAAATGTACACGGAATTACAGACAAATCTGCTCCTGTGTCAATGAGAAAATTCAACCTGTTGATTTTATCGAAAATTGTCAGGCGATAATTTTTTGGCACAATATCACCAATCGCCCTGAGTGATTGCCTGTTGCGTTTTTTTCTTCCCTGTAATTGCATGGATTCGTAAATTTTTTTGCTCGCATTCCAAAATGTTCGTGATACCAACAAAATTGGGATTTTGAATTTGGTTGTTGTTTTTGCACGGTACTTTTTTTAAATTTGATAAACTGCTTTCCGAGAGGATCGACTTGGTTGGATAGTGCTGCAATCTGCTCTTGAGCACTGGTCGACGTTGTTTCTGTTATGGCATGCATACATATTTCAATGTCTGTTGCCTACAGCAACCCTACTTGTTTATCTTTTTGCAGTGTGAAAATCACTCTTTGTTCTTTAACTAAATAATACAGTACTTCAATCTACATTAGACCGTGATTTTATTGATAGAAACACTAAACGTGATTTCTCAACATGGTAGCAGAGCGTAGACAGGCAAAAATGTAAGAGGTACGCAAGTATTGTAAAAGTACACTCAATTCAAGTGACGATCTGGTGTTTCTCTTCAGTAGTATCAAGACATTGA
Organism: Nematopogon swammerdamellus; assembly: GCA_946902875.1. Lineage (NCBI taxonomy): Eukaryota > Metazoa > Arthropoda > Insecta > Lepidoptera > Adelidae > Nematopogon > Nematopogon swammerdamellus. The sequence continues at coordinate 22,190,080 of OX336345.1, forward strand.
TCAGGCTGCAATATGCAAGCAGTAAAAATCGAAGTCGGCAAACTGCTGGGCAAAGAAAACTGGGAGACGTGGAAATAAAAAATAAAAATATTTCTACAAGGTACACCTGGAACTCTAGACGCCGTAATGGGCAAAGCTCGAGAGCCGGAGCACCCACCAAACGGAGCAAAGGACGAAGAGATTGTCAAATATAATAGCGCTCTAGAGAAGTACCATCAGATAAATAGTTTGGCACTGCTTTTACTCACCACAAACATGTCAGACGAAACGCTTCACAAAGTAATGAGGTACACTACTCCAAAGGAAGTTTGGGACGAGCTTCATCGACTGTTCGATGGCGTAGCAGAGGATCGTAGCTATGATCTCTGTATGCAGTTCTTTGGGTACAAAGAGATTAAAAAACCAGCTTATAGAGAGGACAATGGGAACATTTTCATATCAACTTTTTGAGCTCAAGATTATAATACGCCATCTAGCTTTGAATAGCAAAAACATGATGTAATATAGAACACATAACTAGAACACATTTCATCTATCGGTCGATAGATGAAGCCAATAGTCTAATAGGACGAGAGCCAACGACCAAAATGATAGTTGATTTTATATGAGCGATAAAATCGTTAAATTTAATTTACTGTTCCGTTTTGATCAATTGATCAAAATTCACTTGTAAAAATGATTTTGAGACTGTTTGAGCTATAATATTAGGTGCTGAAATTGAAAATGAAATTGCCGTTTCTACAAACTGACCACTTGTATGTCAGCCTCGATAGCTCAGTGGTGCAGACAGTCAACTGTCGCTATTGAATGTTAAGCAACGCTGGGTGCGGTCAGTACTTGGATGGGTGACCGCTGACCGTTGGAGGCTGACCGAGGTTCGGATTCGAGTTCGTAAAACTGTAGGTCCCTTCCCTCCTAATCTTACTTGGTGGTAGGGTTTAACCCGCGCGGGTTGGTACCACCGCACTGAATGAAACTTCGGTCGAAACGGCTATGTAAATAGTTTGTGTTCTCCGACCAGTTCAGTGTAGCCGGCACGATCAAAGGGGGAAGCACTGACATGGCACCTAGTTCACCCGGTGCTATGGGCTGACATCACGGACGTTGTAGGTGATGTAGCCAACCGTGTCAGTTTCCATAAAAAAAATAAAAATAAAAAAAAAAACTTTGAAAGTGCCTACCTTTTTTTTGCGTAGGAATTCCAATTTCAAATATTTTCTGTTATAAAGGCAAATTATTCTTTTTTCAAAATCAGTTGTTCATTTGTTTTCCCACCGTTCGGTTTTTTTTACATCGCTGGTTCTGTGACCATGGAAAAATCTAAATTGCGCGTTATTTTCGAATCCCGTCGCAGCACCAACGCAGCACAGACGGCATGCAATATCATCGACGTGTATGGACCAGGCAAGTGAACGCACTGTGCGTTTTTGGTTTGATCGCTTCCGTTCTGGAAATTTTCATCTCAATGATGAGCTCCGTGGCCGACCGGAGACGAGAGTCGATAACAATGAATTTAAAGCAATAGTTGAAGCAGATTAATCACAAACCACGTCGGAATTAGCAGCAGCCTTCAATGTAAGTGATAAAACGATACTGATTCATTTACGTCAAATTGGAAAGATAAAAAAGCTCGGAAATTGGTTACTGTATGAACTCACTGAAAAACAACAACAAAATCGCGTCGAAGCTTGTCTTAACTTTTTGAATAAGCACAGAAATGGGGGGATTCTGAATCGGATTGTCACTTGTGATAAAAAGTGGATCCTGTATGACAATCGAAAACGTCCGTCACACTGGTTGGACACAGGGGAGGCAGCCAAACCATGTCCCAAACGCAAATTGAGTCAAAAGAAGTTGCTTGTCAGTGTATGGTGGACCTATGCCGGGATTATTCATTACAGCTTCTTGCACGTCTGGTCAGTGATGGTGGCAGGGACCGCGGGTTCGAGGCTCGCAAAAGACGGAGAAATATATTTTGTATTTTCAACTATTGTATATTATGCCTCTCTATCGCGCTCTCGCTTGCACACACAGTTCTCTATCGCGCTCTCGCTTGCACACACAGGTTTAGATGGAACGTTACACTTCTTCGTGCGTGCAGCCGGTGTTCATCAATTTATAAGACGTGACATCATCACGTCAAAACAAATCCGACGAGGCAGTGAAAAACGCCTTTAAAGAGTTCATCGATTCCCATCCCCAGGATTTCTATAGTAGAGGCATCAATGAACTTCCAGTAAAATGGCAAAAGTGCATTGATAATAATGGCCAATACTTCGATTAAACAAATATATATTTTTCATAAAAAAAATTTAGATTTTTTCTATGTAGGTAAAACGGCAATTTCATAGGCAAGGACCTAATATTTGTTTTGCCTCATTTGGCATTTTTGTAAAGGTTGGTACGCGCACCGCTACTGACGTCTGAAAAACATGTTCTGGTTATCTTAGATCGGTAATTCAACAACATTCCGAAAATCAAACGGAATACCATGACAGGGTTCGGTCAAATTGGTTGCCATTTTTAAAAAATACTGTCAGGAGACGCTACACGAAAAACATTTAGTATCGGGTTGAGGACAATTGAACGAAATACTATGAGACAAAAATATTGGTTGTGGGATCTCGTACTATAATAGTAGTAAAGCTACTGTATAACAGAGGGCGCTTTTTATTTTTTCAATATGGCCTAGTTGATCGTTGTTCTAGAATCATCTATGGAAATTATGTAATAAATTCAAATATTGAATAAATATACACAATACTTATGAAAATAAACTGATTACATGTTCAGTCGTATTTTTATATCGAGATTTGCAATACCGCAATGCGCAACTCGGCATATTTTCTTAGATTTTCTTCTTTCTCTAGCACACGAATACGACCTCACATGCGGACTGGTGGCGCTAGACTGAACGACTTTGTACCACTAGGATCTAAGTAGTAGATTACGATTTTGTTCTTGTTGTCCGGTCTATATGGAAGAGGGTGGGTTTAATGTCTTTGTTTGGGTATAAAAAGGATCCAGCCCACGACATGGCTTCTCACATATCTAAGGTGAAAAACCTATGGTCGGAACTTAAGTTCGAACTAGCTAAAGTGGAAACTTCGGAAATGCCGGATATTTTGCTTATATGCAAAATTCTAGATACATTACCAGAAGAATATTTTACTTTCAAGGCAAGCTGGATACTTATGTCAAAGAGAGAACGAACCGTTGACAATCTGACTAGCCAGCTATGTGCGCATGACAGAGCCCTCAAATGTCGCAGTGGTGAAACTGAAACAAAAATGGAAGCTCTAATTGCAAGTAAAAGCAAAGGCAAAGATGCAGAGAAGATATTCAAATGTCCACTGTAAGGAAAAAGGACATAAAATAAAGAAATGCCAAAAATGGATTGATGCAGGAAGACCACCGAAGAGCAGTGAGCAAAAAGTCACAAATACAAACCTAACGCTAATGCAAGTAGATGTCAATGCTAAAAGTAGCTTAATATATGAAAGAGAAGGTTGGTATGTCGATAACGGATCCACGAGCCACGTTACACATAGAAAAGACTTCTTCGAGACTTTTGTTTACTTTGGAAGCACGCATAACGTAACAAATGCGAATGGAGCAGGTGTTGAAGCTATAGGCAAAGGTACGGTGCGTATATAAGCTGATGGTGAAGGTGATCAGAAGCAAGTAATTCTTCTAAACGACGTTTGGTATGTTCCGAGCATACAAAGAAACTTATTCTCACCACTGGCAGCCCAAGACAGACTGAAAAACAGTAAATTTGTTTCTCATACAAACACCTGTTATATGGAAGTAAATGAACAATTGTGGTAACTGGCGCAAGGAAAAGATATGGCGGCCTCTTCAAACTGAGAGCAGCATGTATGAAACCAGAAAGACCAGTAGAAATTAACCACATAGCATCTCAAGACCAACTACTTCAGTTGTACCATGAAAGATTGGGGCATCAAAACAAAAGGCATGGGAAGAGAACAATAGAACGACAGCTAAATCTTAAACTAGAGCCAGTAGACAAAGAACTGTGTGAAGGCTGCATATACGGAAAATCACACAGAAAAAGTTTCAGAACTCGAGAAAAAGCTAAAAAGCCTGGAGAATTCATACACACTGATGTATGTGGCCCTTTTCTAACATCAATCTCTAAGTACAGATATTTTGTACAGTTCAAGGATGACCATACTAAATTCCGCTATGTCTATTTCACGAGGCAAAAATCTGAGGTACCTGAGAAACTTAAGCTGATGTTGGCAGAAGTGAAGACAACGGGAAACACTGTAAAAGAGCTTCTCAGCGATAATAGTGGAAAATTCTTTTAAAGTAAAAGTAAAGTAAAAAAGATTTTATTAATTCGATAATAAGAACGTCAGAGAAGTACTAGAGAAACTAGGAATAAGGCAAAGGCTTGTTATGCCTTATACACCTGAACAAAATGGTTGTGCCGAGAGAGAGAATAGGACTGTTGTGGAAGCTGCACGGGCGATGATGCATGCACACGAGGATCTGCCTCAAGGTCTATGGGCAGAACTAGTGAGTACCGCAGTCTACATACTCAATCGCACCGGACCGTCCAGGGAAGATGAAAAATCTCCATATGAGTTATTATATAGAAAGAAACCTGCCATCAAGCACTTGAAGGTCATAGGAAGTAAATGTTATCCTCACATTCCTAAAGTAAAGAGAAAGAAACTAGACAAAAAAGCGACCAAAGGTATCTTGTTGGGATACGACAACGATGATGGCTACAGAATTTGGGATAAAGATACAAATTCTCTCATACGATCTAGAGATGTGATTTTTGACGAACAAATTATCAAAGGCGAAATAGTAGTACGTCACGAAGACATCACCCCTGTAAAAGAGAATACTGTGACGCTTCGCTTGCCTTTCTGTGATGTTACTCCGTCCTCCAAACCAACTACACATTAAATTCATTGCAAAGTACAACAGAAGTTCCCATTGAAGCAAGTATACCTCATACTCCTACTGAACGAGACACTCTTCAAGAAAATGAGAGTAGTACTCCTCAGTCAATAAATGAGAATCCTACAGAAATCTCAAACGAACAAGGAAATGTTGACAATGTATATCCTGGATTCAATGATATTATGGAAGAATCGAATGAAGCTGAGGTCGAATCTAAAAATGAAGATAACCTAACACCTGAAGAGATAGAAAATGAAGGTAGAATGACATTAAGGCAACGATCCATACTGAAGCAACCAAATCGATTTGACGATTTTGTTATGAATGTAAATAATGAAATGAATAATATCAATGAACCAAATACCTACAAGGAAGCAATGGAAAGTCATGATAAAGCGAAATGGTTAAAGGCGATGGATTGCGAAATGAGCTCCTTGAAAGAAAATGATACTTTGGAGATGACAGATCTACCGAAAGGAAAAAAGGCTATTCCTTGCAAGTGGATCTTTAAGGTTAAAACTAATCCGGATGGAAGTGTAGACAAATACAAAGGAAGATTGGTTCCCTTGACATAGCGCTTACTGCCAACTTGTTCAAGTCACAGTCGTCGTCATTCGCGATGAGTATCGGTTGAATATAGTTTGGGAGACGCTGGAACCAAATCGACTTTAAAATGCCCTCCGTGTGCTCATTGTGCTGCAGAAGCTGCTTCATTTCAAGAAGCAAATGGCTTGGTTTTTTGTCACCCAATTCTAAATCAAATTCAATTCCAATTCAAAATCTAGTCCAGTATAGCCAACAATCCAGGGAAGTCTCCGGTATGGCATCTACCTTCTCGGAGGTGATATTGGCTAGTCAGAGCATGTGCTTTGGCCCCTCTATACCGGATTACATAAAAAAAAAATAGATGCTTGAATTTTTCGGATTCTGTTCGTTGGAACTGATTAGTGATGCTTGTTTTCAATGCCTGATATTTCCCCTCAGCTGGTGGGTTGACAATAATGTCACTTACGTATGTCAATAGTTGTGTCTCGATCGACGATACCACATAATAATGTTAGTATCGTCTTCTGTGATTCGAGCTGTGAAGAATTGCGATTCCAATTGTTCGAACCACAACTTTGGGCCAGCCTTCCAGAACGGTGGTATTTTAATAGATACATGAGCGATGCTTTCAGACTCGGCCATGTTCTTATTTCGGAGTCACCAGTTTGGATGTTTTATTTAAACATACAAAAAATGATTACTTAAATGAAAATACTTTGAAAGAGTTCATAAGCAAGAGATGTAATGTTATATCAATTGACACCACCGAATTAAGGCCGTGACAAACGGCAACGACCTTGAGCATTCGGGAATTCTACATAATGTACCATGCGACTGCTAATTTCGCTTCGCACGTTCAAGTCACATTTAGCGTAGTTTGTCGCTATCAGCCTAAAGAGTTGATGGTTCGGGGTTCGAATCCCACTTTCGTATGTTTTTTTTTTTTTGCTTTTTTATTATTTTAATTATTAAAATGATTGTGGCTTATGTAACTGATGCGTGATTCTAATTTTTTATTTTTTATTATTTTACCTAAATAACATTTTATTGTAATTTCTTCCAAATTATTTTAGTTCATGTACTTACCACTTTTTATAAACCTCTAAATAGACTATCGATGAAAACTAAAATAAAAATAGGTAGGTAGGTAATAGGTAGATAGGCATTTAGGTATGTATGGCAAATATCATAGCAACATAGGTACCGGCCGGCGCGCGCGGCGCGCGCGGCGGCAGCATGGCACGGTGCGGTGCGGTGCGGTAACTCAGTAGCAGCGTGCGGTGCGGAGGCGGCACGGCGGAGGCGGCGGCGGCGGCGCGGTGGAGGCGCGGGAGGCTCTGCCATCGAATTAGAAAGGGATCTGGAAGGAACGTTCTAGCGCACATTTGAAGCCGTCAATATTCGTCTAAATGAGTCCAATATGCGGTCAATTATAGGTCGCTGCGGGTGTGCGGCAGGTTGCGCGGGTATCCCCGGCGTCCAACTTTTAGCTTCACTCGCTTGCGTTCAGTCGCCGTGCTATGCTCCTTCCAGACCCCTTTCTAATTCGATGGTACCTACCTACCTACCTATGTATTTCTTACCATATCAAAATTCGTCAGATCATTGAACGAATAGTGTACGTAATATACTTACGTGATACTACGTGATAGTAGTATAGTAAGCGTCCTAATAGATATGGATGGTTTATGGACACATCAATATACCCCCTTCTATTGCACTATGAATAATGCTAAATAACAATTTACAAATGGACGCTCAAATACTCGTGCCATGCGTATAACGCCCCGTCAAGTTACGTACCGGAGCGTATACTGATAGATACCACAGAAGAGAGATATTACTGATACGGTCGTACTGTATACTGGTACGGAAAATGACACGGTGGCAACATCACCTACAATACAACATCCGAGATGTCAGCTCGTAACAACTGGTGAAGTAGGTGCTATGTCAGTGCTTTTCTTCGGTCGTACCGGCTTCACTGAACTGGACGGAAAAAAAGAAGGGAGTCATATCCCGAAATAGTTTGTATTTTCCGTCCAGTTTAGTGTAGCCGGCACGACCAAAGGGAAGCACTGACATGGCACCTAAGTTCACCCGGTGTTATGGGCTGACATCACGGATGTTATAGGTGATATAGCAAACTGTGTCAGTTTACATAAAAAAATCCCTCAGTCGCCTTTTACGACATGCACGGGGAGAGATGCAGTGGGGCTATTATTTTAAATTACCATCCCACACGGTACAAATATACCTAACCTACCTATCTTTTTTCCATTCGATCCAAACACGAAGACAGAAATGACGACCGACACGCGGGCGCAGCAGGGCAGGAGCGAGCAAGCGAGCCCGGAACTAAAATTGTATCTAGTATTGAAGTGCCTGCTAAATTGACGAAGGCAAAAATTTTACCCTTCCGACTGAAGAATTACGTCAATAATTTCATGTAGGCGTTTTTTGTTTTTTATTTTTATCTCCTTTCGTGGATAAAATAATAAAACAAATTGAATAGAGTTTTCTCAGAGCTTTGTGACCTTTGAATCGGTGGTATTGTAAAATTGTAATAATACACAAATACTCAGATTTTCAAAAATTCATGCTTTTTTTATATATTTTTAATTTTGTGTTTATTACTTACTTTTACTCATTATTAAAAAAACCAGCAATGCACTTTGTTGGTAAGGAACCAAAATATAGGTTGGTATTTTTTTAATTTTCTGAATGTGTGTCAATTGGTCAGTTTTGGACCTTCTTTGTCGCACTTTTTGCATGTTTTGCGTATTTGGCGTTTGTCACCGCCTTAAAAGTATCGGGAAGTGGCATACAACGCACCGACTTGAGGCGCGCTATTGGGGAGCATTCGGCACCCTCTCTTTCGCGAGCAGTCAATCCGCCGCACTGCGCCGCTCAGGCAGGTCACGTTTTTGTATTCGTCCGTCCGTAAAAGGGAGAGATAGAATATCATACACAAAATATGAGCGTGAAAAGGATGGCTATACGTTACTCGGTTCGAGACGAGAGCATACGAGTGTCAGTCATTGAGAACATGCAGTGGCGACATGCAGGGTTCTAAACCTATCTTGTAACGCATGGCACAAGTCTTTATATGAATATAAAGGCGACCGCGCAAGCCGCGACGTACAAAGTTAAAGTATACGAAATCTAATTTGGAATGCACAAGCGTTGTCTCCCTTACACGTATCAAATTGTCATTTAACCGTCTTACTCTATCGACGTTCTTAGAGCGGAAACGATCATGATATATGAGGCGCTCGCGCACTTACGCTGTTTTAAATATTGGCAATATACAGAAGAAACTCCATCACACTATCCCTTTTCCGTTCACGGAGTTTGCATCTGCACGTCTTATTCTAGCCTATGTTACGTGTGTGTGTAACATTTTAGCTTAGTGTGCTTCTGTGAGAGAGATTCTCTTTTTCTACCGGTAAAATGTATGACGAGGCCTGTCCAGAAAGTGGAATGTCGTTGATTGACACGAAGTGTTTGACACTTTGACAGTAAAAGGATTTTTTATATGGCGGCCACACTCACCCCAGCCAACCCGACCTGCTACCAAAGAGATTTTATGTATAGAGTGAGCACTACGAAGAAAGAATACAGAGAAATGACGGCCAATAACTGAGGTATGAGGTAAGGTAGCGGGGTGGCGGAACGCTGAGCCGCGCGGGGCGGGAAGCGAGCGGGAGAGGGGCTAGCTAGCGAGCGACTAGCGGCTAGCGGCCCGGCCGGCCCGGCCGGTCAGTCAACACGTGCATTGGAATACGTAGGGTTGTCACTTAGTCTACCAAAAATATATTTTTCGATTTATTATTTTACGAGTAGGTATTATGGTTAATTGTGCCCGTAGTCTAGTGGTAACGCTTCTCAATGCAGAAGTTGCGGGTTCAAATCCCGGGCACTAACTAATGTACTTATTTATTTCCTTGATAAAGATTGATATACATGCATTTCATAACGAATAGGTACGATCGCTCCGGTGAAGAAAAATAAAGTTAGGTAACTAGTGCACACTGGTCTATGAAAGGTATTTTTGTGTAAACTGCTTCTGATTTCCACTGGTCACCATGTACGAGTAATCGAACCGGATATAACAAATTGTGACAAGTTCGAGTGCAATATGACTGCCATAAGAATACTCAATAAACAATAAAACAACAACAATAAAAACAATACCTCCTATGTCAGTGAGCAGAGTCCGTGCCTAGCAGTGGGACGTTTTAAAGGATTATAGAAGAAAACAGATAGTGAATTTCATCGAAAAAAACGTTTTTATGTATTTAAACTTAAAATACAGAACTATAATAACTTGAAATACATACCTAAACTTATATGGGTTTTTAAATTACCGTGGTTATTTGACATTTTAAGAAGTAACAACGGCTTTACTCACTATCGAAATACGAGCTGTGTGGCTCGACATTTCGGCCAGAGTGCTCATGATGATGGGCCATACGTTTGGCCCGAAACGTCGAGCCACACAGCTCATATTTCGACCGCGAGTAAAGCCGTTTTGTATTCTTATAATACCTACACTTAATAACTAGAATAATATCTAAAAAACTAAACTTAATAATAAAGAATTCATAACTGCGGTCTTGGCCTTGGACTAAACTTAAAATCTCCAAACCAAACATACATAAAATAAAGAGTGCAGCATTTATAAAAAAATATATATATATATATATATAACTAAAAAAACCATTAGGTATACTTTGGACTACACACACAAACACAACTAAAATAACTCTTCCTCCGTACTTAAACAAAATAATTTAAATTTCACTTTACACAAATTTAAATTTTCACTTTCCTTTAAACAATGTATCATCTTGGACTATTTTTATCCATCTTTCTCGTATTGATCCCTTAGAAGGATGTGGAAACCTTGTAAAAAGATTTTTTTCTTGAAAATTTCTCAATTACTTACTAATTTAAAAAAAATAAAAGAATAGCGACAACCCTAATTAGCGGTCAATTCACTCTCATATTTTAACGTGGTTTAATACATATTTATTTACTTTCATACATGATATCCCAGAACTCTATTTCTAATCATTCATATGTGGCAGCCCTAATGAGCGCGTTTAATTTATTTGTTTAATTAAATAATGCTTATGTTATTGCAATGCTAGGTCAATACATAAAATGTACAAAATTTTCTAATTGAAGTAGCGTTGTGACAGCCCTAATTGGCCAGTTGAACCAAATATTTCTAAGCACATGGAAAACAAGATATTATATATAAGGTCTTTCAAAATTAGTTAATAGTACGCTAAGGGGGGGTTCTGTATCGTAAATAAATCACTTTTGAGGAAGAAAGATTTTTTTTTACAAAAAAAAAAAATTTATAATAATGCAAAAATGTAAAATGTAAAAAAAAATTCTTTTCTTAATCGTTTCAGTTTCATGCCAGGAACAAAAGTCTTCCAACACATAGATCTCTTTCTTTCAGAAATTGTGAAAACCACAATTTTAGTTTTATTAGTATGGAATAGAAAGAATTTGATTTTTTTTACCAACTTACACGTGTTACATCAAAATGGTAATGAAGACTTTTTTGTTACTGTTATGAAAATGAATCGATTAGGCTATAAAAATCAACCACATATTTTTTTATTTAAATACATACAAAACATTTTACATAAAAAAAGCCCAAGGTCCAAAAAAATTTATATAGGTTTTACTCCCTATAGGATGCAGAACCCACCCTTAGCGTACTATTAACTAATTTTGAAAGACCTTATATATTAAGATCACAATGAAGTGATACTTACCTATGAAATGAGATGCCATCAGTTTTCCCAATATTTTTGGTATGATTTTTGCAATATCGCAATTCGCAACACACAACCGGGCATAATGAATGACTGGCGCGATGCGAGCCGCAGACGGACGGCAGCGAGCGCGCGGACGGCGCGTCCGCCGCGTTCGGTCGCTCGCGAGCTACTAGTCTCAAGAGGGTCCTTCCGCGTAATGGTTACTCCACCGCGGTGGAGCGAAGGCTGTTGCCCGGGTAAGAGGTCTAGTAGAATACATGATACGTCATTGCCTGCTACTGGGTCCCCGGGAAGTACACCGGAACACAGCGAACTGTTAAGGCGGTGTAATTGTTTCTCCCGGGGTGTGGTGGCGAACCCAGCCGATCCGAAGATCTCCCACACGCTGATTGGATGTACGGAATAGAGGTCTGGCGCCCTGCCAGTACGTCAAACATAAAGATCTTGAAAAGAGCACAAAACAATAAATATAACAGTAAATATCCGAATGCCCGTGGGCGCCGTCGGACTACACCTCTGCGTTAGTCTGGCGCGCGCGATGTCGTGCTTCCCATAAAAATAAAATCACCCTAAGAACAGATCTATGAACCGCGTTCGCCAAAAAATTTGTAATACATGATTATCTTGATGTGCCGACAATAAATGAAGAACTAAGTATACCAACGTAGGTTACCATCAGTTAAAGCAAGAGCTTAGGTATATCACCCCAATCAACTTGCTTCAAATCTGCTGAACACGCTGTCGTGAATGTGAAGAGACATAAGTTGACAGTCTTTCTCCAAATACCTGAGTAAGCTGTACCTGCATCTCCACGTCAACCTTCACTCAACACATCTAATATAAGGTGCTTCGTTATTTATGTCAATAACTTCGGGAGGGTTACATACGCACTCAAATAAACTCCAACATCTAACAAAAAGATAAACTCAAATAGCTCTAAAACCAATCATCCTAACCCTTGCAAAACACGAAACGTAGGTACTTACCTAGCGCCACGTCTCTAGATTTATGGCGGCGCGGTGTCCTTGTGACTTACTTTGTCGGTAACCGCCGGTCTCCGACATTTCTTTTACTACGCCGCGCGCCGCGCGCCGACAGTCATTCATTTCCGTGTGTGCGTATTGCATTGCCGTGCGCGGCGGCGCGTTCTTTGTTTCTCGTCAGTGTGCTGCAGCCGTTTCGCGAGAGCACAAGTGATATTGCAAATTCAAAATGCCGCCGTATCGGTACACCGACGCGGACTACTTGTGTTCTTGGGCCGCCTGAACGGTGCCACCTACTTGGAGTTCCTGCAGGAAGGCCTCCCGGACCTACTCGCGGAGGTTCCTGTGAACCGCCATCGCTGGATGTACCTACTTCCACACCCGCACACCCGCACACACCGCTTCACTCGCGCCGTCCGCGACTACCTGACGGAGGAGTTCCAGGGCCGGTGGATAGGCCGCGGCGGACCGATCCCTTCGCCGCCACGTTCACCGGACCTGACGCCGCTAAATTTTGATGTGTGGGGACGGGCCAAGGACCTAGTTTATGGGCAGGATGGCCACAGCGTGGAGAATGAAGAAAAGTTACGTGCTCGTATTGTAAACGCATTCGCTATAAGTGGTGACAGTGACACTCTAGTTCGTGTTAATCAGAGCATCGTGAGGAGGGCCACTCTTCGCATCCGAGTGCAAGGTGGCAATTTTCAGCTTTTTTTGTAAATGTGGGTGAGTACCTAGTATGTAAGTTCCTAACGACTATTGTAAGTGAAGGGTACCCCCACATACTCACACACGCACACACATCCTCTCACACATTAAAAAACACAACAAACGCAGACAGTGCGAGTTACCTACTGGTACTACTGGTACACACAGGTTGATCTTTTTAATGTTTAGGTAGCAAACATGTTTTGTAAAATTTCTCGAAAAGTAATGCTAAGAACATATTTTTTTTTTGCGTAACTTGTTTATTTGAGTGTGCATGTAACCCTCCCGAAGTTATTGACATAAATAACGAAGCACCTTATATAAAAGTCACCCGACTGATTGTAGATGAAAACGGAAGAGAGAAAATAAAATTATAATTGTGTGCAATTGAAACTTAAGATTTAACTCACACGTCAACCTATTACTTAATTTCAACGTGTCACCCATGTGTCACCACCGTCAAAAAAGTTGCGATCTTTGAATAGTAGGAAATTAGCATGGAACCGCTTCATAAAAGACAAACAAGGCAATAAAAGATAAATTTTAAACAATTATTTATTCATATTGCATTGTGTAAATCCTATAGTACGGAGCATTTAATTTCAATGTTTCTTTAATTTTAAATCTTTCCTGTCTGCTGTCCCTGGATTCGAACACAAGTTTGGTCAACTGCTAACCAGTTGTCTTGCCAGCTGACCAATAATACTAATTTATATATGGATCATTTCACTCAAATTTTTGTTTTTTTAATGAATTTTGGTTTTAATTTCCGTTATGTTTTTCTTTTTTTTTGTCAAGCTTTTTGTCAAGTGTCAAATTATTTTTGTAAATATTTTCACCTCTCGTTTTATAGATATTTTGAGGTTGTGTCATGCTACACCGCAAGTGGGCGACAGGATTCATCAAACATGTTTTTCCTTTCGTTTTTATGTTATTCCATGACACTACTTTTGCATTTTTTTCTTTTGCTACTAACTGTTTTTTCGTTACATTAGTTTCTTTTTTAATTGCATCTTTCTGCTCAATGAGTTTTACATTAGGCCTCAGCTTAGATATTTTATTATGCATGATGTGTTTTGGTTTTAGAGGTCTTGAATTGTTAAATTTAGATATATTTATTTGGGATTTTGATGTTAAATTCATATCACTGCTTTCGAATGTCTTAATATCTCTTGGGTTGTTAAATTTATTGGATATATTTTTTCGGGAGTTTGATGTTTTATTGAAATGCCTACTTTCCAATCTCTTAACATTTATAGGTCTCGGGTTGAGAAATTTATTTGATTTATTTATTTGGGATTTCGATGTTTTATTGAAATCACTATTTTCCAATATCTCAATATTTAATGGTTTATTAAATGACGGTCTATTAGCCTGTTGACTTTTTTCCGTAAATGTTTCCAGTTTTTGTGTACAAATTGATTTATTTATGCATGACGGTGTATTCGTCTGTTGGCTTTTTTCCGTAAATGTTTCCAGTTTTTGTGTACAAATTGATTTGTTTATGCTTATTTCTTCACATTTATTATTTTTTTCGGATTGGTTTACACAGTCATTGCAATACGACATAGATGTATATTTATTTAAAAAAATATTTTTTTGCCTAGATCCAAAAAATATTTGTTCAAATTTTATTTCCTCATCAATTGCACTTATTATTGGTAGTAGATCTGAAGTTTTAAAATTCGTAGCTGTTATTACTTTAACATCGTTAAATTCTTCAGTTCCTTCTTCATAATGCAGAATATCTTTTTCTTTTCCGTCTCTAAAAGGTGACAAACATTGATCTTCTATTTTTTCATCAGATGTCACAAAATTATGCAAATCGTAGTTATCAAATGCTTGTTTATCATCTTCATAATCCCGGCTGCTGCGTAAGCTCACTTCATCACCTCTTATGTGAATTGATTTTGCGTCTACACTTTCAACAGTCAATACTTTTGTTAATTGATAAACACTCTTGCATAGTAAATGTGAATCTCTTGATGCTTTCACGTTTCTTTGGATACATACATTGTGTGTCCTAGCGACCGTTTGTGCTGCAAATACATTTGTATTCTGATTTGAAAAACGAGCAGTCTTCTTGGCAGAAACTTTTTCAACGTCATTCTCATCATCTGAACCCTCGGGTGGCTCTCTTTCTTTCGAACATACTTCACAAATGCAAGAGTCACAGGTGCATGGATTTACATTACTTTCATCGTGACAATCGTATTCAACTTCCACATTACTTAGGCCCATACTATTTAGATCTCTTCTTTGGCAAATAATGCATTCGCAAGGACAGCAATTACAATTGTAAGTTTCTGATTCATTTACTACATTATCGTCAGATGTAGTACTATTTTCTGATTCATTCATTACATTATCATAAGTCGTAGTATTAGTTTCAGACATGAATTTGAAAATCTCACTCGCTACTTTAGCTTTACTCGTCGTTTTATTTACAGATTCATTCGCTACATTATCGTCAGGCGTAGTTTTAGTTTCTGATTCATTCACTACATTATCATCAGTTGTATCTTTGTTTTCTGATTCTTTTAATACATTTGAATAAACATATTGCTTCGGATTGTCCTGAGTTATGTCAAGGGAATGATGGATATATTCTTCATAAGATCTTCGTAGTTTTTGATAAATTTCTTTGTCTCTACATAATATGCTTCCCTTACGGTGACCTGTACCGGGTTTTCTACGGGAATGCTCCATAATGAATTTACAGTCTTCTTAGAAAGTTATAGGCTTTACTTGTAGTTGGCTTTTTGTTTTGAATGGTCTATGATCTAAGGAATGTATGAATGGGTTGTGCTCCGGTTTTTCCCCCTCCTTATTAGCTTTGGTTTGGTTTTTCAATGTGGAATTTGAGGGTAGAGGTGGAAGAATAAATTTGAGTTTTTTTTTAGAAAATGACAGAGTTTACATCTTGCCGCTTAATTTGTGTTGTGAAATTGTTTACGCCCTAAGGAATTAACTCTTTCTTTTGTGTCCCTTCTCCTTCTTAGGTTTCAAAAGGTCGTGGGTTTTGCTTGTGGACGGCCGTAAATCGGTCGAATTACGAGGTGGGCGAATGAACCGGTCGAGGCTGGCTCGCAGCGCCACGTTGGAGCGCAGGATGCTGCTCAGGTACCTCGACACTTCAGAGTCGTACATCAGATTCTCTCGGAACATTTGGTAGCAGGAGGGACACTGCAAATAAAATTAAGTGGATGGGTACACGTGTTATAGCTCACAAGGCAGGCCGACGCTCTCGTGCTTAAGTACACAAAATTAAATGTGCATGCGCATTCTGAACACAACTAAGTTATAATACTAACCCGATTTTGTGAGATAAAACACCTGTGAGTACCTAATTGACGCTAGCTAAAGTTTCACTAGTGGGTACTGGGCAGGGTTGCATCCCTATACGCTGGACTTACCGCGAATGCGTACAAATTGGTTCTGCAGGTCTTTAGGCCACAGAACTGGTTAATTCTGGAACGCTCTCCCTGCCCACATATTTCCCCTCAAGTACAGTCTCGGGTCCTTCAAGAGAGGCGTGAATAGGCACTCTTCAGGCAGGCATTCGCAACCCCCGCGTACGAACGAATGTCCACGAGCGTCGTTGACCACCTTATGGGTGGCTCAAGCTTATTATTTTAGGATAATTGAATGTAGAAATTGTTTGTAAATAGACATACAGGGATTGATGTAGGATGCATTAGAAGGAACCACAGATAAGATCAACAATCTGCTATAGGGGTCAGTCACGCGTCGTCGCATCGCAAGCTTCCACTTAGGACAAATCGATCCTGTAAATCCTTTATTTACAGGATTGCCAACATGTGGAATGCACTCCCACCTGCATCCTTTCCTCTAATGCAGGTACAGTCTGGAATCCTTCAACCATAATGTGAAGATGCACCTAGCCGGCCGACATGATATTCGCACCCCACGTATATATCCGAATGCCCGTGGGCGCCGTTGGACTACACCTCTGCGTTAGTCGGGCGTGGGCCATATGTCGTGTTTCCCATAAATAAAAAGTAATGGCTGCACAGGCAATCAAGAGCATTCTGTATGGGAACACTGTCGCCAAAGTTCCTACCAACCAATCAACTAGACGCACGCAGAGCTTAGTGGCCATTCAGCGAACGCATATTAACATCGACAGCCAATGAGAGCGAGCACATAATATGTCGACACCTCTGCTTTATGTGGCATTAATGTGGCGACGACGACGACAGCATAGACGACCGACAGTCGCTACGCGTGGCGTGACTGCTAGCAGATTGTTTCCGCTGATCTGTGCAAGCAATATAAACACTAATTTTCTATAGGTATGACTTATGTTATGTAGCTTGTGGGATGATTGTGGGCAAGAACGTTAGTTGTATGGACATCGGACCTTCCCCGCGCCAGAGCGTAACGATAATTTTAAAAACGTACAAATAACATTCGTTACCAACCAATCAGAGCGCGATACCACCCAATCAGAGCGCGCGCCGTCCCCTCCGCTATCCGCGGAGCTCTGCGACGCTGTTTCTCATATAAGCGTTGAGCATGCATTGAACAGTCCGACTTCCAAACTCTTCTAAACGTTCTTGCTTGTGAGTATGTATTATGTATTTGAAAATCCAAACCAAAAATCAATCACAACACAATGAAATGGTTTGAAATTAGGCAGCTGCATTTTGATGTTATTAAACATAAGTTTACTCAGATGGATTTTTTCAGAACATTGTCAGACACACATTGTGTCAATGTCCAAAGAGAATATAACCACAGATTACCAATATATATGAATATAACCACTTCAATGTAAAATTTTTTATTTGACATCTCTTTTGCTCTTCAGACTTCTCCGCTGCCAGCATCTATTGATTCTATATTATTTACATTTATAAAATTTCCCGGTTCTGAATTATCCCAGATATGTGTAGGTTAGGTAGAGAGCGTTTCAACTAAATCTTCCCTTCGCCGTTATGTTGGATCCACTGTTAGTGTCACTGTCAGTGCTTAAATTCGTGTTGCCAAATTGTGAAGATTATATTACCTAATAATGTAATCGGTATTTACCGTATAATAAATACGGTACATACCGACATAATAAATACGGTACATACCGATAATTACGGGTAAATCTGTACACCTAGCAACCCTCAACGCTGTTTTGACAGATAGACAGTGGAGCCAACATAACGGCGAAGGGAAGATTTAGTTGAAACGCTCTCTAAGTATGTATTCTCAAATCAAAACAAACGTGCAGCTCGCACAACAACATTTTATGGCTTAGTGAAGGGAGTTTCCCTTCAGTGAGCCATACAACTTTATTATGCGAACTGCACGTTTGTTTTGATTTGAGTATAGTTTTGTATGTTGTCAAGCAAGACTGTGTGCAGTCACATTTTTTTCTCCTTAATGACCGCAGGTGGTTTTTTTATGCCACTTAATGTGTGGCAAGGGCGGGCTTATTGCCTTAGGCAATTTCCTCCAGTCAACCGGATGGACCTACATTTTTACATGAAATCCGAATCATGGAGCAGTGGTTGAAGGTGTGCACGTTTCCAATCAGAAAAAACTCATTGGTACACGCCGGTTGGATTCGAACCTCGGACTCGCAAGAGAAGCCGACGACGCCCTGGCCACTCGGCCACCCGCCGCCTTGATGGTCTGTGACATAGGATCATGAATCCTCCTTACTAAAAATACAAAGGCAAAAAAAAAACTAAACAATCTATACAGTTAAATACAAATTAAATGCTTTTCGTTGGTAAGCGCATGACTTGAGAACGGCTCGATCGATTTGGCTAATGTTTTTTTTTAATGTTCGTAATACAAGATATGTTCCTCACACTACAAACCTGAGAGGGCACTCAAAAAAGCTCTATCACAATCGGTTTAAGACCGGTTTAAGCCTCGACGACACTTTCTCACTAACAGAGTAGTAGAATCTTGGAACAGTCTACCCAGTTAAGTTGTAAATGCTGTCTCCGTGAATAGGTACTATTAAAAACAATCTGGACAATCATATAAAACAAAAACATTCTGGGCCCTAAGGGATGGAGAAGATGAGTACTATGGGGTTGATATTAACAAATTATTATTAAAAGCCATAAAAATAATTAAAAAAGACAGGGTGAGGCCACCAGGATCCCCTAGAAGGATCCCCCAGGGGATCCTGGTGAACTCATCGGTTCATCAGGATCCCCTATAGGTAAAAGTAAGTTAAGTCGCTTTCACATTGAATATTTTTATAAATACATAATGTCTCAGAAATTAAGAACCTTTTTTATTTATTTTCTCTGAGCATAATGTATACTATCCATAATACTATTTCATTGTTTCGATCTTAGAGGTTTTTTTTATTGGCCGTTAGCTACATACCATTTCTGTCATCATCAAGTATCTAGTACACAATATTTACAACATAAATATTTATAATATTATTTACTGTTTACTTTATTATTTACAACACTTTTTTTTACTTTTTTGTTTTATTATTTACAACATAAATATTTACAATATTTATAATATATTATATATATAGGCCAGGATTAAGAAACATTAACAAACATGAAGTCACCAAAGTACCAGGGCAGCAGAAATTGAAAGGAGGTTTCCATAATTTTATATAAGTTAATCGCATAGAAATAACCTAAAAGTCAATGGTTAATCGCTATTATAATAATAATATCGATTAACTTATATAAAATTATGGAAACCTCCTTTCCATTTCTGCTGCCCTGGTACTTTAGAACCGTTCCCAGTTTATTATGATTTTTTTATTGACGATGAAAGAGAACGGTGAAGGGCGCATAATATTTATGTCACATGTAATATGTTAAGTATAATATTATTACCTCTCTTAGAAATCAATGTTTGATTTATAGTTTTCCCCGTGGACCCTCTAAATTCCACTCTTGCACACGACTGTACTTAATGGTAGTTGGAGCATGGCCATAGCATATACATTGTAAGTATCCCATGCTTCACCCAGGTGGAGAACCTAGGTGGAGCTCGGACCCAGACCCGCACGCTATCACCAAACGTAAAACAATACTGTTTATTTCCGCAAAACGAAGAGACTGACGGCGAGCGCACATGTGCGTGTGCGCGGGAGAATGGGAGGGAAGGGGGGACGACATGGCTCCACGCGATATCGGCCAATCACTGCAAGCTCATCTCCCGCCCGCCCCGCGCGCTCCTCAGAAATACAATCTTACTAACCACAATTAGTAAAATCATAATTTTACTAATCTTAAGATAATACTGCGACATATATACTTATATGTATGTTATATTTTAGCACTATGTGAATGAGCCTTAACATTGCATATTCGGGTTTGGGGGATCCTGATGAACCGATGAGTTCACCAGGATCCCCTGGGGGATCCTTCTAGGTGATCCTGGTGGCCTCACCCAAAAAGACAAAACAAATCAAAAACAAAAACAAAATTATATATATGCAGGATGTCCCAAAACTCGACGTCCAAACGAGATGACGTGATAGCGGGGATCACTTCCAATCAGAATCACTTTTTCACTTTTCTGTAGTACATTTTTTAAAGTAAACTTCAATCAAAGTCAAGGCTTCATTGATGAATTACTGAAAAATTCAAATTGAAATAGGCCTTACTATGGGGAATAAGAAAGTATATTTTATAAAAAACATTTTTTACACGAAGGTAACTACTACTACTACACTAATTTCAATAAAACCCCAAAAAATTAAATGAACCTCAGCTACGTGTAATTTTTTTAATGATTTTTTTTTTCGAAAATTGGGGTTGAAATTGGAAAAACTCTGAAAAAAAAACTTCTAAACGAATGAGAATTGGACAACTACATTATTATAGGTGATTCTGATTGGAAATGATCCCCGCTATCACATCATTTCGTTTGGACGTCGAGTTTTGGGACACCCTGTATAATAGTAACTAAATAAGTTTTGTGATATAGGCGCATCACCTAATAGCTGTTAGCCAAATAATAATAATATATAATGAAAGTAAATATATAATAATAATAGTCAACCAAATAAGGTTTTTAGAGAGTTTGACCTGTGAGCAAAAAGTAACGCAAAGCGAAGCTGCGGGCAAATGGTAGTTTTTTTAAAAAATAAAACACAAGATAATGAGATAAGATTTTATTTTACAAATACTAAAATCAATACGCCAAATTATATCAAAATAAAATAAAACTGATAGCAAGTTTGTAAGTTGGTGCTAACGCTAAATCTAAAGTGAAGAGAGGTTTATTTACATGTTCGCTCGACGCCTCCTTCGTGAACTCATTGACACATTCAACAAATTAACCCATTTAGGCAAATTATACTTTTCGTAAATAGTTAAAAATAAAATTAAGCATTACATAAGTTTCGCTTAAGAGTATATTTTGCTTCGATATGTCGGTCGCTTACTAACTACTAGTTAAGATATGTACAGAAATTCTTAGGGGGTTCATTCTTAGCAAAAAGGCACCGTATTGAGGTCGCTGAGTCAAATTACCTGGAACAATAGACAAAATCCAACATTATTACGTATACACACACCAAACTATCACTGGGGCACTTTTGTTTTTAGGGTTCCGTATCCGTTACGGGACCCTATTACTAAGCCAACGCCGTATGTCTGTCTGTCTGTCTGTCTGTCTGTCTGTCTGTCCGTCCGTCCGTCCGTCCGTCCGTCCGTCCGTCCGTCCGTCCGTCCGTCCGTCCGACCGTCTGTCTGTCCGAGGGCTGTATCTCTTGAACCGTAATAGGTAGCCCGTTGAAATTGTCACAGAATATGTGTTATTATGATATGATGGCCGGTATAACAACAAATAATAAAAATAAGAAAAAGTAAAAAATTCACGGGGTTCCCGTAGAACTATGAAGCATTTTAACTAATCATGACTTTGAACTAATATGAAGCATTTCATAACACGCCATAGATGGCGTGAGTGGCGCTAGCCATGACATGGTTATACGGAACCCTCGGTGCGCGAGTTCGACTCGCACTTGGCCGTTTTACTTGACCCTCGGCACGTGAACAAAGTTCACTTGACCACTTTTTTTTTTGTTACTTTGATTAGACTACTTAGATTCATTTCAGTAATATACGTTTGAGGAAGTATGAAAGTAAAGATATTTGTGACTATACAAGGTGTAAAAACGGCGAGTACATTAAATTTAGGAAATGATTATTGGGATCAAGAGTAACAAAAAAGTCAAGTAACTTTTTTCAGAATTCCCTTTAAATAAAAAGTTACAGTTTTCATACAAACTAATTGATTATTTTAGTGTAAAAATGATCTAATGACAACAGGGCGGCGCGGAGGGGGGAAGAGCGGGTGAGACGTGAGCGCCTCGGACTCGGACGGAGGTGTTGGCGGGAGGGGCGGGAGTTAGCTTTGTGAGTGGAGGACTGGATGTGTGAAGGCAAATAGACGCAACTTAAGTTGCGGCTTTTTGGCTTTATATGGCTCAATGCATTCGTATGAGGGTATTATATCCACCCATACAAATATTTTCTTCTATCTCTTTTTATTTACGAGATACCAACAATCACAAAGCCGCAACTCAGTAGAAAAATTAAAATTGTATTGGCAAACAGCATTCTTTTAAATTGCTGCGATTTGCTACGATACAACTAAAACGTGCGGCCGTGTGCCGTGATAGTGCTGCTAGTGCGGGACGTGGCGAATGCTGTCCGGCCCACTCGCCTTCCTGGTGTCTACGGAGAGAAGCTCCGCCCGCACACCATCCATAACTAGCTGTGAGAACTCCGCGGCATGGAGTTCTCACAGCTAGTTATGGATGGAGCGATGGCACCCCCATCATCCAGGTTAGAGTTCCTCGCAAAGAGAGACACCCGTAAGTCGGCCTTCTCCCCTGCGGAGTGAGTAAGTGAGCCCCCAGGACATTTCAGAGGCGGAAGTGAGGAGCGGCAGAATTTCGACTCGACAGATTTTGTGAGAGACCAAAACTCACGGCTCCCAGTTGGGTGCTGGTGCAGGCTGTCGCCAACTCTGCCGATATGCTCGAATTTAGCCCTGGCAATAGCTCTCTTGCAGGGTCTGGAGAGGCGGTTGTATTCTTTCTTCATTTCGGAGATGTTAGAATCAACTCTGGCACGAGCGCACGACCATGCACGGCAAGCTGCACCATTAGCTGCGACAGCATCGGCACAGTCGCGGCTGACCCAGGGCTGGCTCTTACCACCAAGGCGGACGGGGGCACTAGGAATGAACATTTCCATTCCCCCCAGAACTACCTCGGCGACGGCATTGGCGGATTCTGACGGATCGTCCGAACTAAAGCAAAGCTCTCTCCATGGGTAGGATGCATAGTTTTCTCGCATCCCATCCCAATCTGCTGACGCGTAGTGCCAAATTCGAAGCGTTCCTGCAGTACGGAACTGAAGAGGCGAAGATGGCACCGTGGACTCCACTAGACAGTGGTTAGAGGAGCCAAGAGGAGCGCTCACTGTGACTTTATATCCAGCAGGGTTCGTTGTCAGCAGAAGATCCAGCAGAGAGGGTTCATGACCGTCAATATTTGGTATTCTGGTCGGTTGGTTTACCAGTTGAGACAGGTCATGGGTCAGGGCGAAGTGGTAGGCGGCTCTCCCCGCGAAGTCAGTTCTCCCAGAGCCTAGCCACACCTCGTGGTGGGCATTAAAATCTCCAAGCAGAATCATATCCGCGGAGGGAAACGGCACTTGCACTTCGTCTGCCGCTCTACTCAAGTGCTCGAATAATCGAGCTGTCCCCGCATCGCCAGAGTGCGACCTGTAAAGACAGGCGTACACTCGCGACACCGTCCCCAAGTCCACATGAACCCACAGCACAGAAAGCTCAGGGCCCTCCAGGCAGCGCAGGCGACGACAGCAAATATCCGCCCTGACAAACAGGCAAACCCCAGCTCGAGGTTAGAAGGCTTCTTCCAGGGTGTAGCCGGGGTATTGCAAGTAAGATGTATCGGCAGGGCAAGATATTTTCATTTTTGTCAGGAAAAGTAAAGCCGGCTTCGCCGTCTATAGGTGATGGTGGACGCCATTCAGGTTTGAGTGCAACCCCCGCACGTTGGTCATGTCGACACAAAAATAGGTGGGAATGTGCACCGCTGTATGTACTTTATTTCTTTTTCTTTGTGCTGCCATGTTGTTTTTTGAGAGGGGGAGATAAATATGAAGAGCGGTCACGGCAAATTTGCGGGTAAAGCGCAGCTCCTAACTTCAGCACCATCTGTTCAGGTTGCTGGTGCACTGCCACGGAAGACGGAAGGGCCCCAGTCTCCCCCGGAAGTGGCCGCCGGGACCCCTACTCCGGGATTATGCGCCGGTTGACCAGGGCAGCCTCTTGCGTTGGTTAGACGCGATTGGGCCCCTATACTACCCGGCGGGTGGTCAGCGGAATAACCGTTTCACCGGGTCTCCCTGCCAACCGTGTCGATGCATTACTCCCGAACAACTTTTGTCCAAACATCCTTACAGTAAAGAGTGCTCTGGCTAATAGCAGCAATTTATATTGCTGCCATTTGCCAAAATAAATGCAAAGTATTCCTCAAAATTTGTCGCGGCAAAAGACATTTTACTCAATAACATTTAAATTACTTATATATTTATCAAAAAATATGCTGAGTCAGTAAGATATACGTTTATTCTTTCATATAAATCTAAATTCTCTCACATAAGTTATTCAGAAACTGAGAAAAAGGAAAAAAACCTTAAAAATCTTTAAACGCGTTTATCTCAAAATGAGGTTTTCCAACTTGCGTCCATTTGCCTTTACACATTAGGTCGGCAAGCGGAGGGTGCGCAGCGGCAACAACGCGTTAAATTACACTAGACGTAAACATACATTTCAAAAATTCATATCTCGAAAACTAGACACTTTAGAAGAAAAACTTAATTTGATTTTTTGTCTAGGAAAAACATGAGGATTACGCTGGCGAAATTAATGTACTCGCCGTTTTAACACCCTGTATAGCCAGCAGTCGCGACTCCTGGTCCTGAATATTGGGTTGGCTCTGGCTAAGGAATTATTTTTTTCATAATTTCATAACTTAGGTACCTACGCGTTAATTTATTTCTACAACAATGAGTTCAAAAACTGAAAGACGATTACGATATAGATAGTTTATAATATTTAGTTTAAATGATTAATTTTTCTCACTTACGATTAATTTGTCTGTAGATAGGTACCTACTGGTTGTGTCAAAGCAGTCGAGTTGCAGCCGACAACAGCGACGTCTCCTCTGGCACGACGACGACGAGACAGGCATACAAGCTTGAATTGTTACATTTTATTTGTACACTCGTTTGTACATGAAGTCCACTCTTCGTTCCCAAGACAAGAAATTTTCGATGACTCGATCGTGAAAATCTTCTTTCTTCCTCAATTTTCTTAGCAACTTCTTTTCCACAGATAAGAGTGCCAAATTACTGAGCCTCTCTTGTCCTTGAGTGCTCCGTAGATAGCTCGGTAGGAGTTTGCCATTATAATTACCAATAAATCACTTTAATTTACAACACTGCACAGGATTCATCCAAACAAAGTCCATACCTACATAACGGAATATATGCAGCTATCAACTCGCGCACACAACACACCTAGCCTAGCTCGCTATAATAGTCGCATCGCATCGCACGTCGCACAGCACAAGAATACTCGTCGTGTGGTCGCAGCGCGCACACACCCGCACACGTAACACACACACCTAGCTCGCTCGCTAGTCGCTCTACTCGCTACCGCGTCACTAAATGCACTCCCCGCTGCGCCAACTCGAAAGGCTGAGCAGCGGGTCTGCGCGGGACGGGGGGGACATTCGGCCGCTTCCGCCTTGTATGGAATACGATGGCGCTTCAAAATGTAGCCAACCGGCCAATGAATGCCTTGATGTGTCGTCATTCGTCGTCGCCCGCGTTTGACGCGCGCGAAATTTCAAATTATGTAACGGGTACGGGATTGACGTTTTATCTTATTAATCGTGGGTTGATATAAATAATATATCATATGATATAAATAATTTAAACTCCGATATTTTTTCACATTTATTTTAGCTTGATACTTCTGTAGTAATGGTGTCATTCATTTTATTTAGTTTGGCGGCGCCAACCTCGCCAACTGAAAGGAGTCGCCGCTGATAGCCAGTGAATTAGGATAAAGTGAGTTGGTTCCGTTTTGTTTTTTAACAAATTTAACAGAATGCAAAAAATTATGTTAAGCTAAATGTGCCCAGGTACATGGTTCTTTTTTATTTAACAATAACATTATACTTTCCAAGAAAGAACCTTTTAAGAAAAGGGACCACTTTTATCAGCCATTCAAATAATATCATAAAATTTTATTATAAAATTTCAATATAAAATCAAATCCTGTCATAGTGTACACAGACACATTCCGCAAACTAAAATTTAACAAAGGAGGATGGGCAAAAAGTATATCCAAAGCATCAGGTTGTATATCCCGCGGAAGTGTGGGGGTCGACGTATGTTAAATGCCAAGAACATGCACAACCGCGAGGTTTGCAATCTCCGTCAGTACTTTTTGGAAAAGACTGATGTTTGTGAGATGCACCGCGATGTCGCCACCAGCTTTAAAGGTCTTACCCCGCTGGGCATGGGAAAAGAGAACTCGCGGAAGCCAGTTGTACTTAGCACTGAGGACCGCATGGAAGTATGGAAAGACAAGGCTTTGCACGGTAGGTACTTCCGGTATCTCACGGGACCGGATGTACATGCGCGTCGTTTGACACCTAATGGGTGGCTCGGCGCCATATGTCGCGCTAACAATAAATAAAAACTTATTATCTGGACTGTTTGTGACAATGCGCACAAATACCGCCCGCGGGCCGCATGCGGTTCGCGGGCCGCGGTTTGAGGACCACTGGTATAGCTGGATTAATAAAGTGTTCACAGTTTTAAGATAAATCTATCGTTAAACGGTCCTATGATTATACATGAACGATTTTAGAACTTAGTGGCAAGGCGTCTATCCGACATACAACTTGGCCGACTAGGAAATGCTCCAAGGTGAGGGCAGGCAACCAAGGTTTTTTTATGAAGTAGGTTATGAGAACTATCGAATGGTGTGATCATCTTGGTACTCGATGACGTAAATTTGACAATTTTTCACCACTCTTAAATTTGCCCGACTGCAAAAACTGCCAAGGTAGGACGAGGCAGCCTAGTATTTTTGTGCTCTTCTTGATGAGCTTTATCGAATGTATCAGGTCTCCAGTTGGTACTCGATGACGTAAATTGCACCAAAAAAATGACATGTTTAATTACCTTCTACACAAAACGTGCCAGGATTTGCTCAGGCAAGTCAGGCAACCCTGTATATTTAAGATGCCTATCCTATTCTAGACCACCACAAACTGATCCCATCTTGGTACTCGATGACGTTGGTTTTTTCCAGTGCGCTCTCGTACTAAGTCGTCGGTACAAGCAAACTTGGTGCATCGCCATCAACTGGGGGTACACTTCAACAAAGTGGATGAGGGCGTTATAGGCGTGTGCCGAGGTGTGTTAGGGTTCAAAGCCCCCAAAACAAAACAAAAATTCCTTGGTAGGTACGTGTATTTTTTTAAGTGCAATATTCATTACATATTAATTTTTTGCACACTAACAAGGCATGCAATGGTTCGACCACCTAGAACATTTTCTAAGCTCGTTCCAGTATTAGAATTTTCTTTGATCAAATCTCTCCTGACGACTCGTCTCGGTTGGTACCACCGCACCGCATGAAAGGTGCGTCGTATATAATAATTCGTATTTTCCGTCCAGCTCAGTGTGGCCGACAGGACCATAGGGAAGCACCGAAGTGGCACCAAGTTCACCCAGGCATTATGGGCTGACATCACGGATGTTGTAAGTAATGTAGCGAACAGTGTGTTTCCATAAAAGAACATGGAGTTTAATGGTAATCCCCTCGCTACACCCCGCACTGGCGACACATGTTTTAGCAGAAAATATAGCTAGCAAAAATTCCTATGTACTCTTCTCCTTGAGTCTAAAGGCTCAAACACCTTTGCATTCCTTGCATGGCGTTCAGTGTTGTTTATATTTTGAGTTCTTTCACACCCAATAAATACCTAGTGCTAAAATTTTAAATGATCTGAAAACATGAATGCTGAAGGCATTCCAAGAATGCTTGCACGTGTGACATAAACCTGCTAAACAATGTTCCCCTTTCAATTACTGTTCCAACGCCCGATGTTTCTAATAAAAAACGCAGTATTTAGGTATTGTGATAAGGGTAGATTGTGTGAGCACCTTCGTCATTTCATCGCTCACTTGACCTGATAGCTCACATGCTTATGGCTCCAGTTTTACATTGTAGATGAGCAGGCAGAAATGAGTGATTCTCAGCAGGATAATTTTGAACTGTCTCTTTGTATGAATGAATGTAGGTATCCAAAATGGCATGCGTGCAATGTCTCTGCATGATGTATCGAGTGAACTGTTCCAGCCCAATATATTAGGTACTATTAACTTCCTAATGTTAGTCACAATGAGATTAATCGTGAACGAGTGTTGAAGCGAGAGAATAACAAACCTCCGTGTCGGTCTTCGCGTCTGCGTCCCCGATAGACCTCACCAGCTCCTTCGAAATCGCCATAAGGAGGTAATTCGTGATCTTCGCTCTGGTATCGTCGGCGAAGGTGCCGTGCGGAGATAGCTCCGCGCACAGGCCGGTTAGATTCTCATCCGTGGTGTTGTGCATTCGCTCGAAAAGGTCCTCGATGAGGTTTCCGACGAGCTGGCTACTCATTGACGGACAGGGGCAGCGGGCTTCGCTAGCGATGTAGTTGAGGCTGTGATGCATCCGGCCGTAGTCGAATAGCTTCTGCGGAAGCGCTGTGCAGAGCTGTAGCCTCCGTCGTCGACGTATTCGGTCTTCTCATCAGCGCGCAGTTCCTCTTGAACGCTCGGCCGGAGGGATTTCCTCATTATCTCGCTCCTCAGCTCCTCTAGCTCCTCGGTTTTAATCGACAGATCGTGACTGATAATCTTGATTTTCTCGTCGCATTTCCGCTTGCACTGCGATATTGTCTTTTGCATCAGCGCTATCTGAGTCTCCAACGATTCGACCTGGGAAAACATTGCGCATCTTCTTTAAGTCGCAGTCGAGGCTCCCGCGTGTGGCTGAGCGCGCATGCTCGCAGAGAGGTGCAGGTTGAAGAACGAAAGAAGGTGCACTCGAAGAAAAAAACTAACCCGAACATGAAAACCGATTAAAATTTGAGTCATGCTTTAGGTATTCCTATACTCAGAAAATATTTACCAGGAAAAGCTTTGTAAGTGAATAGGTAAGTAGTTAGAACGAATAGTAACGGTGTTAGGTGGTACGGTGTAACCCTCGAGTTGCTCGATAAAGCTAGTACGCTTGACGCAGCATAAGGAAAGGAAGGCAGAGTTGGTGCCACTCGCACAGATGTAAGACTGGGATGTATTATGTGTGTGTATGCGTCGGGAGAGGCGACAGTTAGCCGACGCGTCAAAACATGTGCACCAACACAAACGCTTAGCTTTCCTTATCCTGCGTCTGGTGTAGCTGCCTGTGCACTGAAACAGACCTATGGTCGTTCCATTTTTTTTATTTTTAATAAATAATATCATATATTTATAGGGTGCAGTACGTACTAGGCTTCGTGTATACTCGGCCTCGTTTGCGCTGCGCTGTACGTACATAGATATCGATTAGTATAGTAGACGTTGACAAATAGGCGAGACAGTGATAGTTTACGTTCAAATGAGTACAAGCGAGAGGGATTAAAATTTCATGTTTAGGCTGCAAGTCTGACGAAGGGTGGGAGAGTTAAAAATATATTTTCAGGCAACGCGGGTCGCGAGGGGAATGCGCGGGCGCCGGGGTAGGGAGAAGGAAGGGATGCACGAGCCGGCGCGAGGCGCGGACTCGAGATTGTTTTTTTTCTGCCCAAATTTAAATAGTGCGCGAAACTTAAATTGGCATAGATAGTAGGTTTTTTCTGGACAATTTTACGATGGCTCATACTTTAGGGAAAAACCTGACTAAAGCCTATCGCCACGGCGAGACAAGGAACTTTACAAAAAATCTATCTATGTCTAAATAAACCATGATTTATTCAACTCCACCTGGTGAGTTGAGCTTAAGATAACAAATTGGAAGCGGCCTACCTAACTCCTTCAAAATATTACTTGCGAGACCGTATTGCGGCTCACCTCATTTGAATCTGAGCCCCCGGAGGAGCGGAATTAAACTTGAGTGGGACAAGTCATCAGCCTGTAGAAGAGTTTTCGGCAAAGTATTGAGTGCTAGCATAATGTCTTTATTTTTATATTTATTCTGCAACGAGAAATATTATATTGTTCGTCGGAGCTCTTCACATGTGTTTCTTTTCAGCAAGGGACAAACGTTACTTACAGTTTATTTATCTACAAAAGAAGAGAGAATCCTACAATGTCGACGGAAGCTACGTATTTTGTGTATTTTCAGCACTGTGTTCTTCAATCCACAAAATGTCATGTTTCAGCGAATACTACCAGCGTGTGTGTAAGAAAAAAATGCCTGTAATGGGATCTGTATGGTTCTGTATGTAATTTACAGGTAATTCGACAATTTTGAAATAGTTTACGATTGCATATTTTTCGTCGTGAATGATGTAACGTGTATTTTGTAGGCTCCGCAGCTATTTATTTTCCCGCTCAAGAACAATGTACACTCATAGGTACACTTTCTGTAAGAGCGAAGTTACAATTTCACATTAGCATAGAATAGAAGCGGAGAGGCTAGTTTTCATCATAACGCTAGACGACGAGATCTACGGATAGATTTGCTTTGCACTGCATTTCACTCACTTATGAATAGATAGGTAGCGAGTAGAGGGCGGACATATGGTTTAGATTTAGGTATCGGTTCTATATATATATATATATATATATATTATTTTACACACTTGGTTATGTATCTTAATACATCACATAGTTCATTCACTTTTCCGTTCTGTTTATTTATTATTTTTTTGTAGTTGAAAGGTTGAACACACATAGACAGGTGATACACGATTGACTATCAAGCAATACATCACATAATTCATACACTTTTTCGGTCAGTTTGTTTATTATTTCTTCTCAAATTTTTTTGTATAATGGAAAGGTTGAATAAACATAGACAAGAGTTACAATATTAACTATCAAGCGCTACACAATATAATTATAATACACAATTCGTTTAGTTATTCGTCAAGTTTTATTTATAATTTTTTTCTTTTATCTAGTTTCGAATGTGTATTTTGAAAGGTAGAATTAAGGTTTTGCTTTGCTTTGATGGCTGCCTGAGAAGTAGCTTTAAATGTAAATATGAGAATCATTGTTATTTTTAAATAGGTGACAGTAGGCAGACCCATGATACGTTCCTTATCCGTGTGTTAAATCAAAAACTCTTCTTGATTTATACACATAATCTCGCGACCAATCAGGTCTAGACATTCTTTCACAAGAGCGGTTAATAGCTCTTTGTAAAATAAAACATGTAGGGAAAGCAGTATAGTTTTGCGACATCTATTCAGAAGTGTAAGGAATAAGCCTGCATCGAATAGTATGTAATTAAATGTAAATGTGTTTGGTGCGTAAAGCTACCTCCTCAAACCCACGAGACGTAATGTCTCGTTATCAATAAGACTTAAGGCCGTGACAAACGCCAACGACCTTGAGCATTCGGGAATTCTACATAATGTACCATGCGACTGCTAATTTCGCTTCGCACGTTCAAGTCACATTTAGCGTAGTTTGTCGCTATCAGCCTAAAGAGTTGATGGTTCGGGGTTCGAATCCCACTTTCGTATGTTTTTTTTTTTTTTGCTTTTTTATTATTTTAATTATTAAAATGATTGTGGCTTATGTAACTGATGCGTGATTCTAATTTTTAATTTTTTATTATTTTACCTAAATAACATTTTATTGTAATTTCTTCCAAATTATTTTAGTTCATGTACTTACCACTTTTTATAAACCTCTAAATAGACTATCGATGAAAACTAAAATAAAAATAGGTAGGTAGGTAATAGGTAGATAGGCATTTAGGTATGTATGGCAAATATCATAGCAACATAGGTACCGGCCGGCGCGCGCGGCGCGCGCGGCGGCAGTATGGCACGGTGCGGTGGGGTGCGGTGCGGTGCGGTAACTCAGTAGCAGCGTGCCACTCACGCATGCAAGCAAGCAATAACAAGCCGCTCCTCCGCGCCGCGCCGCCGCTCCTCCGCGCCGCGCCGCGCCGCCGCGTCGTCTCCGCTCCGCGCCACCACAGTGCCGCCGCTGCCGCCGCCCCCGCTCCGCAGCGCGCCGCTGTTGCTAGGCTACTTTTATTTAGGCACGGTTCTATAGTCCTTGCATCTCAAGCGCAGACAGCGTTATGCCACAGTACCTATTAGTTATTCTGTGGTTATACCAACGAAAGCCATGCGTATAACGCCCCGTCAAGTTACGTACCGGAGCGTATACTGATAGATACCACAGAAGAGAGATATTACTGATACGGTCGTACTGTATACTGGTACGGAAAATGACACGGTGGCAACATCACCTACAATACAACATCCGAGATGTCAGCTCGTAACAACTGGTGAAGTAGGTGCTATGTCAGTGCTTTTCTTCGGTCGTACCGGCTTCACTGAACTGGACGGAAAAAAAGAAGGGAGTCATATCCCGAAATAGTTTGTATTTTCCGTCCAGTTTAGTGTAGCCGGCACGACCAAAGGGAAGCACTGACATGGCACCTAAGTTCACCCGGTGTTATGGGCTGACATCACGGATGTTATAGGTGATATAGCAAACTGTGTCAGTTTACATAAAAAAATCCCTCAGTCGCCTTTTACGACATGCACGAGGAGAGATGCAGTGGGGCTATTATTTTAAATTACCATCCCACACGGTACAAATATACCTAACCTACCTATCTTTTTTCCATTCGATCCAAACACAGAAGACAGAAATGACGACCGACACGCGGGCGCAGCAGGGCAGGAGCGAGCAAGCGAGCCCGGAACTAAAATTGTATCTAGTATTGAAGTGCCTGCTAAATTGACGAAGGCAAAAATTTTACCCTTCCGACTGAAGAATTACGTCAATAATTTCATGTAGGCGTTTTTTGTTTTTTATTTTTATCTCCTTTCGTGGATAAAATAATAAAAAAAATTGAATCGAGTTTTCTCAGAGCTTTGTGACCTTTGAATCGGTGGTATTGTAAAATTGTAATAATACACACATACTCAGATTTTCAAAAATTCATGCTTTTTTTATATATTTTTAATTTTATGTTTATTACTTACTTTTACTCATTATTAAAAAAACCAGCAATGCACTTTGTTGGTAAGGAACCAAAATATAGGTTGGTATTTTTTTAATTTTCTGAATGTGTGTCAATTGGTCAGTTTTGGACATTCTTTGTCGCACTTTTTGCATGTTTTGCGTATTTGGCGTTTGTCACCGCCTTAAACTTAATTTCTTCACGAGGAAACCAGAGGTTGCATACTCCCTAATAAATAGCGTCGAGGTGTCGTATAATCTATCATCCCTTCATAAAGTTCTTACTCTAGTTTTAAGGTTAGGCTACGCTTCGCTACGCTACGCTACGTATAAAAGTGAGGCGTATGGGCCCTGCTAACCACGCGGGTCTATTACAATTCACTCTCTACGCTACGAATAAAAGTGAGGCGTATGGGCCCTGCTAACCACGCGGGTCTATTACAATTCACTATCTTCGCTACGAATAAAAGTGAGGCGTATGGTCACTGCTAACCACGCGGGTCTATTACAATTCACTATCTTCGCTACGAATAAAAGTTAGGCGTATGGTCACTGCTAACCACGCGGGTCTATTACAATTCACTATCTTCGCTACGAATAAAAGTGAGGCGTATGGTCACTGCTAACCACGCGGGTCTATTACAAGTCACTATCTTCGCAACGAATAAAAGTGAGGCGTATGGTCACTGCTAACCATGCGGGTCTATTACAATTCACTATCTTCGCTACGAATAAAAGTGAGGCGTATGGGCCCTGCTAACCACGCGGGTCTATTACAATTCACTATCTTCGCTACGAATAAAAGTGAGGCGTATGGTCACTGCTAACCACGCGGGTCTATTACAAATCACTATCTACGCTACGGACAGCTTTATCAGCGGATGATGGGTTAAGACGAGCTAATCGGGGGAAGTCTTCAAATATAATTGTTAATATTTTTTATTGGTAGCCTAAATAACTCTGCTATTGATTAGTATCCCAAATAAAACCAAAATGCCCATAGTTTTATCACAAAAAAATATTAAGTAAAATTTTTTTCTTCAAATTTTCAAAGATAATTATTTTTAGTTTAATTTGCCACTTCATAGTATACAAAAAATGTACGTACACTACTATGGCATGTTTTCAAAAAAGTTGGCGCGACTAATCAAGATTTCAAAATGATATAATACCTCCCACGTCATGCTTTAAAAAAGACATGGTACTTGCCAACATAAAATGATACCTTACTCAGTGAAAATTGCCTTCAGTGCCTATGAGACATGATGCATGTTAGAATTTAGATAGATAGGAACAGATAGTGATGCCATTCCGCAATTTTCAAAGGAAAAGAAGTTTAAATGAAACGAATGATAGATTTAAAAAAATAATAATTACTTACTCTAAATAAAATGTTCGAACTGTCTGCCACCGGCAATAATACACGCGCGACACCGCTTAAAAAATTACCTTTTCACCAATCGTGCCTATACTCGTAAATTGATCTATTGGGCAGCTTCCGAGATTCCTCGACGTAGTTCGCCAATTGTTGATATGGGTTTCGAATAAACCTTGTCTTTCAGGCAACCCCAGTAAAAGATGTCCAGCGCATTTAAATCTGGAGAACGGGGCGGCCATAAAATTGGACCAAGGAGCCCAATCAAACGGTCTGCATACTCTTGGTTCAGATATTCTCGCACTGGATGGGCATAATGAGCAGGGCAACCATCATTTTGGTACCACATTGTACGTAAAATGTTAAATGGGACATCTTCTAGTAGATCTGACAGATGATTTTGAAGAAAATCTAGGTAAACTTCACCATTCAAGTTTCTTGGCAATTCAAATGGCCCAATTACTTTGCCGTTTAATATGTCAGTCCACAAGTTAAATTTTAATTGATACTGAGACTTGTCTTCCCTCATAAGATGCGGATTCTCGATACTCCAACAATGCAGATTGTGCTTGTGATTTTTCAAATAATTCGAAAAACTAACTGTCCCTCCTTCTCTCCACAATATCATCACTCTAGCACTGAAGGCAATTTTCAGTGAGTAAGGTATTATTTTATGTTGGCAAGTACCAAGTCTTTTTTAAAGCATGATGTGGGAAGTATTATGTCATTTTGAAATCTTGATTAGTCGCGCCAACTTTTGTGAAAACTTGCCATAGTAATGTACGTACATTTTTTTATACTATTAAATGGCAAAGTAAACTAAAAATAATTATCTTTGAAAATTTGAAGAAAAAAATTTTACTTAATATTTTTTTGTGATAAAACTATGGGCATTTTGGTTTTATTTGGGATACGGATCAATAGCAGAGTTATTTAGGCTACCAATAAAAAATATTAACAATTATATTTGAAAATTTGTAGTCGTAGTAACTAAAAATGTTGTACAAGATGTAAATTTTCAACGTTTTTCAAAAAATGCTCATATCATAAAAACAAATGACTCCGATTTTTTTTCTTATTTTTCCCTGGGTAGTCATAAACTGGCCTACTCCCTGGTTCCCGCTTGACGTTGAGTTTTGGGACACGTTGTATATAATAAACTGTCTATTATTTCAATGTCCGGTTGTGCGAATCTGAATTTACTGCACACAATTACACACACCATTCGACGAGTATTAGTACTGCGATCTATTAATAACTTCATCAATACAAGTATACACGTATCTTTACCATTTTGAGTAGAGTTAGACAGACACGACGGAGAGAGTAGGTAGGAGCTAGGTTTAGACACATACATACACACATACATAACACATGCTGTATCCCGACAATCAGGGTAAGCAGAGTAATCGGTGTTGTGCCATAAGGACTCTGGTAAATTACAGCACAACACCGACCACCACGTTTAGCACAGTATACGGACAAGACAACTATCAAGCAGCAAGTAAGGCACGAAGAACCCACCTGCTGCATGACTAGGTGGAAGGACTGCGCCATGGTGAGAAGTGGCCAGCCTGTCGCCCTTTAGCGCAGTATCTTGTCCTTATCCCTTAGTCGCCTCTTACGACATGCACGGGGAGAGATGCAGTGGGGCTATTCTTTTTAAGTACCGGCCCCACACGGTAGGTTTAGACTTCGATGGATAGTTTAGGAACTTGCGTAGGGGTATATCTATACATATAAAAAAGCTAAAGCTTTCAAGGTAAGTGCACGAGACTTCGGATTCTACTATGTGTCGATCGGCCTCGACTGGGCTGGCCGCATCGGCCACATAGAACTTCAAAGAAGAATGAACGAGCGTAAGGAATTTTTCACACGTAATTTTCTTTACGATTGATTGGGTTTTCTTAATGTTGAGCGGCGCGCGACCGTTCGCGGACGACCTTGGCGAGAGAGGTCGTATAGCCACCTTTCTTACAGCTTTCTTTCTATAAAGAATTAGAAATAGCCTTTCTGTTTTACAGCTTCTCTTCGTAATGCTTCGAATTATCCTCTCTTGTTTTTCAGCCTTTCTTCACAATGAAATCGAACTTAATACTATCTTCCCTCGGTTATTTACTCATCTAGCTTTATCATTAATCTATGCCTCACATAATTTTTACGAATTTCTTGACCCTTCAATATAAATTTCCTTTCTTTAAGATTCGAACCTGCGGAAACTGACTTAGCCATCTTTATTTTCAGCTTTTTTTCCTTCATAGACATTTCCTTAATTTTCCTCTTTACATTTTCCTTTAGGTCTGCCCTAACTAAATCGATATTCAAGTCGTGTAATGTTTTTTTTTTTATTATTTTTCGTGAAAACTATAGCTTTCCGTATTCAGAGTACGATAGGATAGGTTAAGCAGGTTCAGTAGAGATGACGTGTTAGGCAGGTTTAATTTTTATAAATCGAAAGAGACAATCTAGTCTGGCCAGACAAGGGAGTCCGCTTCAGCACCCACTAATAAGGTACTCAATAATAGCACATATAAGCGTGATGCATTACATAAATAATAGCACACATTGAGAGCAAAGCAAAGCACAGAGCAAGATATCATTTGTCATCATCAGGGATGTGGCACTGGATAAAAAAAAAACCCCCGACTGCAAAAAACATAACTAAGAAAAAACTGCGTAATAATTAACTGAAAGGAGAGAAACAAGCTCAATGATCTATAATAGAATTTTGTTTCAGCACCTTTCCATTTCCTTTAATTGGATATCCCACTCGATAGCTTTTGAAATATTTTTTTGAAAAAAATCATTTTAAATATGGACAATTTGACATCCTGCGTCCGCCATTTTGAATTTTCACAATTATTTTATAGCCTATGTCACTCCCACAATTAAGATGAATCTAATGACACCTCATACGTAAAAATCCATCAAGCCGATTAGGCTACAGTGCGTGCCAAAGAAATAGACATACATACATACATACACACAAACACACATACATACATACATACGCTCGAAAAACATAACCCTCCTTTTTGCTTCGCGCAGTCGGGTAAAAAGTGTTCCTCGACATTGCTTTACTAGTGGAAGTTTTCACCACCACTGGCCACAGTGGAGAAGTCAGTTAACTCCTGAGATATGTCACTAAAATCATCGATCGATGACTAAAATCGACAAATCACTGTTTCATTTGAGTTAACAGGAGCTAGTCAAAACGGGGTTAGGCCTGACAAAATTTACGAAGTCACAATGTGTATGGGGTTAATGTGAGCTGTGTGAGTATAGGACCAACTAAAGGTCAAAATACAAACAGATTCATCCATTTGGTTTTTTTTATTAAGAAAGTTTTTAATAGGTAGGTAGGTATCACAAGTTTTAAACAATTATTAAAATGTTTTCAGGGTGTAGGTAGATGTATTTTAAAGTTAATCATAATTATATTGTATGAGAAGAGTGATGTTCAAAAAAGTATTTTACAATCTACCTACCTCATACTTTTTGTGCCTTCGTAAATTAACTTTATCTTCACATCATTGTCATGAGTCAGACGAAAATGTCATTTTGCTGTCATTCGACGCCTCATATTCCTCGAGGACTGGAGGAAAATCGGAGAGGCGTATGTCCAGGAGTGGACGCTTACAAGCTGATTGACCGATGCTGAATTAGTTACCTACACGCGTAGGTTTTACGAATGCGATGCCGGCCTAACAGGTGCCTATTCACGCCTCTATTGAAGGACCCGAGACTGTTGTAGGTACTTGGTTGTCAGATATGTGTTCTACCAGATGTGACGTTCAACAGCACAACGTACCTCCTCCTTCAGCTCGCTGTTAGTGACCTCGGGGTCCAGGACGTTCTCGCGCGCGAGCTCCTGCCGAGCGCGCTCGCCCTCCCTCTCCAGCCTCGCTTCGGCCTCCATCGCCACTTCCTTCTCAGTGCGCATCTGCTCAGACAAATTTGCCGTCTTCTCCCGGAAGCTATTCATCTCTTCCTGTAAGCCGATGGAGAGATTCGGTTATATTTTTTGTATTGTATTGTTGTATTGTTTATTGATCATTCATATGGCAGTTAGGTAGGCTGCGCTGTCACAATTTGTTCTATCCGGTTCGATTACACCCACGAAGATGAACCGACAAGAAACTTCGCAGGGTATTTTTTTACACATATTTTTACAAGTATTTAGTGACTAGCCACATAATAACTCCGCTCATTGTCTATCTAAAACACAGCTTGAGAGCAAGATCCTCCTACTGAGCTCCCTGAGCTCCACTACTATCCACATGTTCAAAGAACGTATCCACAAACGATTTCTGATACCACATGGCAATGATTAGGTCAAATAAACATAAATACTCATCGATGCCCTTGCATCTTCAATCCAGTTGAAATATATGTAAAGTATGTATATAAGTATATATGTATAGTATATAAGAGTTGATGTACGTATATTATAATATTTATATTTCTTATTGTATATATGTAATTATGTAATGGATGTCTCAATAATAGTGCACTTTTTAAATTGAGTGTAATTTTTTTTCTTGCAAGTGGCAAATCTGAAATTTGACAGCTGTCACCTATGTTTATTCCGATTATTAAAAATGGAGCGCTTTACGACAGAAAAACGCGTTATAATTGTGAAAACTTATTACAAAAATGTGGAAAGTTATGCTGAGACCGCTCGCAAACTTCGCCGAATTTTCAGTCGCGAAAGTGTACCTAATGTTCAAAGAGTGGTCAACAAAGGGCAATGCCACATTTTGTATGGAAGGTGGTGCCTTTTTTCTTTTTCGCGCGGCCATCAACCAAGCTTGGTTATTTTAGTTCAGAATAATAGCACAAACAATACTTATTATGACATGTATATGCCTAAACTCAGTCCGAACTAAGTTATAAGAGTCAGAGTTAGAATAATATTTATTATGTTTTTATGCATTTTCATCAGGTTTAGTTTTTATATTTAATGGTTTTACATAGAATTGTTGAAGTATGATATTTTTATGATAATTATCTTTAAATCAGAGATAAAAGGTCATAATCTGTTATGTAAAAAAAATCAATTATTAAAAAAAATCAAAAAAATTACAATTCTTCGTCGCGAATCTCATCTAGGACACTACGTTCTACTCATCATGTTATATTATGATGTTGTCTAATAAAAAAGCGGGTGGGTCTAGGTTTTCTTAATGCTTCCCCGCCCTAAATACCATAATATTGTCATGACTTGGGAACAGCAGCCGAATGTACATATGTTTCCCAAGGATGCAGCTACAGCAATTATTGTATAGCTTGTCTGCCTAGTCTACCCCGACCTCACAAAATATATGTCTAGTATATTCTATGCCTATGCCGGGACTGTATTCGCCCTCTTAACAGCCATGGGTTGGTGACTGCAATATTATAAATTCTGAGATGTTGTAGATTTTCCTCTCCACACACCTCTATCCTGTATGTTCCATCTTCTTTTACGTACTCTCCGTAATGACTGCGGGTCTGTTTTAATTGACACATTGCTTGCGCGTAATTGATGAGCTCGTCAGTAGTTAGTACTACCCTACCAAAACTTTTAAACCAATGGCATTAGTGTTAGTTAGTGAGTTAGTGTGCGTGAACGCCACTGCGGTGCTCGGCACACTAATAGATGCACTCGGCGCGTACACTTGTACATAATTATCACTAACGCTAATGCCATTGGTCTACAAGTTTTGGTAGCGTTATACGTACTGGTTTTTTCTTGTTGTTTTGTTTTGGGGTTGGGTCTAAGCCTGTAAACTAATCTCTCTTGGTCGGGGACCTTCGTGAAAACCTCCGCGATCTCCAGCTACTCCAGCCAACCTATGTCCTCCATGAAGGCCACAAGATGACCGGGTGTCTGAAGATCTCCGCAACGAAAGATGGAGAATGGAGTATGTCCTGACGTTGTTGGTCCTATGATGACCTCGTAATGTCTTTCGTATAAGTGAGCGGTGGGTACTTGATCGGAGCCTGTCCTTAATAAGGGCACTTCATTGTACACCGTGTGCAGGAAATTTATCCTTGTTGAACCCCATGCACAAGTAATGTAAAGGAGCTTAGAATCTTCACAGACGGCTCACGGACAAGCTGTGGGACCGGCGCGGCTGTATTCTCACTAGAGCTGAACATTAATAGACAGGCGAGTGGTTTTCCCAAATCCTTTAACCTGGGTGTCTTCAAACGCGGTATTAACAGGCTAGACATCCTAGCAACGGTCCGAAAATCTGCTGGCATCGTACCTAGCTAAGCGTAGTTTCACGAGGAGTGGTGATTTTGGCTCTTTCAACTGCACCACTGGTCTCTCGGCGAAGCCACCCATGTTGGTTTACTTAAAAAAAGGTATTACGGATAGTCCAATGTGCAGGCGATGCTTGGCGAAGGATGAAACGGCCGAGCATGTTTTGTTGAAGTGCAGTGTACTTTACAACCAACGAAGGGAGATACTCCATTCTCCATTTTTCGTTGCGGAGGTCTGCAGACACCCGGTCATCTTGTGGCCTTCATTGAGGATATAGGTTGGCTGGAGTAGCTGGAGATCGAGGAGGTTCCCCAACCAAGAGGAACTAGTTTGCAGGCTTAGACCCAACCCCAAGACAAAAAAAAACAACAAAAAAACCATTTTCCATTACTAACTACTGGCGAGCTCATCATTTACGCGCTAGGGGTGTGTCAATTAAAACAAACCCGCAGTTATTACGGGGAGCACGGAAAAGAAGATAGGCACGCAGGATAGAGGTACTTTAAAAGAATAGCCCCACTGCATCTCTCCCCGTGTATGTTGTAAAAGGCGACTAAGGGATATGACTCACTTCTTATATTACTAGGTGGTAGGGTTTAACCCGCCCGGGTTGGTACCACCGCACTGAATGAAAGGTCGGTCGAACGGCTATGTAAATAGTTTGTGTTTTCCGTCCAGTTCAGTGTAGCCGGCACGACCGAAGGGAAGCACTGACGTGGCACCAAGTTCACCCGGTGTTATGGGCTGACATCACGGATGTTGCAGGGGATGTAGCCAACCGTGTCAGTTTCCATAAAAAAAAAAAAAGGTGTGTAGAGACATAAATGTACAAGATCTCAGACTTTATAATATTGTATTCACCAACCCATGGCTTTTAAGAGGGCGAATATAGTCCCGGCATAGGCAAAGAATATACTAGACATATATTTTGTGAGGTCGGGGTAGACTAGGCAGACAAGCTGTACAATAATTGCTGTAGCTGCATCGTTGGGAAACATACATTCGGCTGCTGTTCCCAAGTCATGCCAATATTATGATATTTAGGGCGGGGAAGCATCAAGAAAACCTAAACCGACCCGCTTTTTTATTAGACAACATCATAATATAACATGATGTGGAGAACGTAGTACCTAGATGAGATTCGCGACGAAGAATTGTAATTATTATTTTTTATTTTTATTAATTGATTTTTTTTTGCATAACAGATTGTGACCTTTTATCTCTGATTTAAAGATAATTATCATAAAAATATCACACTTCAACAATTCTATGTAAAACCATTCAATATAAAAATTAAACCTGATGAAAATGCATAGAAACATAATAAATATTATTCGAACTTCTGACCCTTATAACTTAGTTCGAACTGAGTTTAGGAGTTTACATGTAATATCAAGTTTTGTTTGTACTATTATTCTGAACTAAAATAACCAAGTTTGGATGATGGCCGCGCGAAAAAAAAAAATTATAAAAAAGGTACCAATTTTAGGCAATGCCCTTTGAATAAACTGGGTCGATTATGGACAGTAAGACTCCTGTGCGTCAACGTACCGGTCGGTCTCTTGAAAATATTGCTGCAGTAAACGAGATTGTCGCCGAAAACCCGAAAACATCAATTCGTTTGAAGATGAAGCCGAAATTGCAGTAACTGTGAACGGCATTCGTTACAGGAACATGATTTTAACGGAGTTTTTGTGGCCTCAACTGGACGGCATGGATCTGAACGACTTGTGGTTTCAGCAAGACGGCGCCACCTGCCACACCGCGCATGAAACAATCGATTTATTGCAGCAACGATTTACAGAACCAATTATCTCAAGAAATTCTGATGTCAACTGGTCACCAAGATCATGCGATTTAACGCCGTGAGATTTTTTTCTTTGGGGTTTTGTGAAATCTCGGGTGTATGGGAATAAACCAGAAACAATTCCAGAGCTCAAGGCCGAGATCCAACGCGTCATAGGTGAGATACAGCCATCTCTGTGAAAAAGTCATGGAAAATTTAATGAAAAGAGTATTGGCCTGTCATCAGAGCCGTGGGGGTCATACGCCGGATATTTTATTCCATACTTAATCGGAACATGTCTTCTTTACAATCCAATAAAAATATCACAACTCTCTCAAAAAATACGTGTTTTTATTTTAAAATTAAAAAGTGCACTCTTACTGAGACACCCTTTATATGTAAGGATTTATATTGATTGTATGTATCTTTGTACAATTTGTATATGTGTGTATTTATATTTCATACAACTGTTTCCTGTTTAGTACTGCATTGTCCGCCCCTACGTGTTTTCCACATCCCAAAGGTTAGGTCGTAAAGAATGCCGCAAGGCATTAAACTCGCCTTTTGTAACCTTTTTATGCAATGGTGTACAATAAAGTAAATTTTCATTTCATTTCAAGATTAACAATTTTGCTGAAATTTGTATCTTGTATCTTTGCTGAAATTTTTATCTAAAGGGCTTCGAAAATTTGTGGCTTGGTCATCGTCCGCTATTTGGAAAAAAATTCAAAACAAAGGCCAGCGATGATACCTAGATAAATCGATAGGGCGTATAATGCGCGGGGCGGATCACGGCGTGTCGCCCCCGCAGCGGTTCATCGGTGTTCTCTCTCGCACCCGCACCGTACTTGTATAGTGTATTCGCGTGGCGGGTCGCCCGCTGCGGGGATGACACGCCGAGATCCGTCCCGCGTAGTCTACATAGACAAACATAAAATGTTATATAAAAATAATGTTATATAACATTAGTTCCTAAAGTGTCACGTTACTGAGATAATTGGAGGTAAAGATCGCAGTATGGCCATATTTCGATCTTGCCCTTGCTGTGCATGTGTGTGTACTGATAGGCGTCGGCGGAGAGGTGAGGAAGTAAGCGGGGGGTGAATTCAGTCCTGCCAACCTAGCGACTTTGACAGCTCGAAGTGCACAGTTATAAAAATTGGGTTATATAAACT
The DNA here is from genome assembly GCA_946902875.1 of Nematopogon swammerdamellus. Classification (NCBI taxonomy): domain Eukaryota; kingdom Metazoa; phylum Arthropoda; class Insecta; order Lepidoptera; family Adelidae; genus Nematopogon; species Nematopogon swammerdamellus. The sequence continues at coordinate 22,233,906 of OX336345.1, forward strand.
GACCTTAAACTTATTGGACAGCTGCTGGAAGGCGGCCTGCGACGTGGTGAAGTCGAGGGCGCAGAGGTCGCAGTCGCTCTCCCCCTTCTCCAGCGGCACGCGCCGGCCGCGCAGCGGCGACGGCGACACGGACTGCTCTAACCACAGAACTCCTAAGTAATAGCTAGAAATGTGAAGGAGGCGGGCGGGCGCGCGTGGCTGCAGTAAGGTCAGTTTGTGACCTTACTTGTCGTGCGCTCGCGAACAGACCGACGACAGTGCATCGTCGACCGGGGCACGCGCGACATAAGGAATGTTTTTCCCAAAATGACGGTCTGTTGCGTGAAAATATGTAAAAACCGAAATGTGAAAGTAAACTGGAAGAACAATGGAGTAACATATAATTGGTAAGTATACTGTAAAATATGTCTTAATTATATTTTAAAGAATTTTTTTTAATTCTGTCTCCGCGCTCCCTCGTTTCATGCATAGTGCTGTAACCGTGCATTATATTTATCGATACAGTATTGCACAGTATTCGGGACTTATGTCTATGAAATATTTATGAAATATTTTAGTTTAATTTTCTATTATATAATGTACTATAATATCGACGTGAGGTCTCGGTGAGATCTATCCACGTGACAGATGGATAGATCTCACCGAGACCTGAAGTTTGAGTACCAACACGATGGGTCTAGGACCAGTGGTTCTCGAGTTATGATCATGTGGGAGTAGCTGTAAAATATGGAGAGATGTTGATGTCTTGTATCCACCGGGGCGGCTGCGCAGCTGGATGTTGTGTGGGCTACTGCCCAACGCTCTCAGTGAGCTAACTGTATATATACAGAGCGTATTTGCACATTTAAGAATGCGTTGAGCGAATGTATGGAATTTGACATTTTACGGTTCTGCGCCATCTGTTAGCGCGTTCGTGAGTCAACTTGTTGTTTCTGAAGAGTACCGTCGTAAGTGGTTCTCGAGTTTCGTTCGGCTGTGGCCAGGTGACGCCACAGTACTCACCCCCAGTCATGACGTTGGCATGACGATATGAGCCGAACGCCAGCAGTATCAGGATGACACGATGAGTGGATGACGCGGTGAGTCGGCCAGTGGTGCTCGTGACTTGCTGGAGTTGCTGTCCTATGTTGTAACCTTGTCCTAGGCGGCTCTGTTTCTGGAGAGATGCGCTAGGACGAGGAGTGGCGCGGATGCGGCGTGCAGGGCGGTCGAGAGTGCTTGCTTGCTTCGTGTTACCTACCGGTGAAACCTGCTGGTAGGAGGCCGGTAGGCAACTGATGTGACGAGCTTCAGAAGTTGCGATGTTCAATCACGTCGGATCACGTCGGATCACGTCGGGGTCACCAATGTGGGCAGTAGCCCACACAACATCCAGCTGCGCAGCCGCCCCGGTGGATACAAGACATAAACATCTCTCCACCTTTTACAGCTACTCCCACAATCAAAACAAAAGTTCAAGTGACAGATGGATAGATCTCACCGAGACCGGAAGTTTGAGTACCAACACGATGGGTCTAGCACCAGTGGTTCTCGAGTAAGAACCAAAACAAAAGTTCATGACGAAGTTTCGTCAAAAAATCCTAAGCCTTCTAGTTCTCACAGAAAACGGATGGTACGGAACCTCTTTACGCGAGCTCGACTCGAACTTGGCCACTTTCCCATGATATATACATATTTGCCCAATATAACAAAAAAAAATTAAAATTTCAAGACAAAACTTTTTTTAAGTAACACAATTATAATAGTAATTAATTATGTTTTATTAATCGCTTTAATTAATCTACTCTATAAAATACAGAACTATATAGGGTGACTGGTAATTCGTTCTATTCCTTGAAAGGGGTTATACTAGAGGTTATTTGGAACAAATTAAGTCCAATCAACTGGGGGTCGTAAATGAGCGGTTTCCGAGATATCGGGGTTTTAAGATTTTTTTTTAAATTTATGACTTGTAATCGAAAAAAAAGTTTTAAAAAATATATCCTTATTTTTGGGCACTCCATTGATATTTTTCTGAAAGCTGGTAAGCTACCAATCATTTCGAAAAAAATATCGGCCCAACATTCTCAAAAAATCAGAAATAAAAGGTCTTAAATGAATTTTAATTTATATTTTTATGTAAATTTTTATTTAAATTATTTTTTTTTCATTTAAAAAACCCAGTTGATGGGGGTTAAATGTTGTTCCAAATAACCTCTAGTATAACCCCTTTCACGGAATAGATCGAATTACCAGTCACCCTTGTGACGAACACAGAAGGGTACCATTAGCCTAAGTATTATATAATAAGAATAATTAATTTATTGATTAAAACGAGATAAGTACAGCCATCTAGACGCATAGTCGCGAACTAGAAGTGAATATAATCACGTGGCGTCATCACGCGGACGCGACTAGAACTTATAGGTTGCACATACTCAAACTTTCACGTAATGCGAGCCAAAGTAGATAGATGGCTAAAATAAAAAATATTTGACGGGTAGAGGGCGCATAAATCAAAAGTTAGTTAACAAGTAATAATCTGACGTAGGCATAAATCGCACAATGTCTCGGTTGACAGAAAGGAATGATGTTCGTACGGTTAACTCGCAATGGCTTGACGGGTGTTCACATCAGTTCGTCGCTCGGCGGGACAGTATTTCAATGTCTAAATCGGCCGACAGAGGCGCTGTTAGGGGTGGGGTCCTTATGGAAGGGAAGGCTTTTGATTGGCTAAGAACGTTCGGGAACGACAGGAAACGAAGTAGAGCCGAAGGGTCCGGGTGAGGGCCATTTAAACTCGTGCGCAGTGGACGTCGAGTCAGTCTTGTTTCGGGAGCCAGCAACCTACTAAAAACACTCACGGTGAGTGTTAAGTCTGGCAAATCGCGTCGCGGAGCCGTGCTCATTGTCCATACAAGTTCAAACTAGCTTGTTCGCCAATACTTGGGTGTTTGAAGTTTAAAGTCGAGTGTAGCATACCAATGGGGGAAGGCCCTGGACCGAAAGGTCGGGGTTGGAAACCGGAGGTTCTGATGATAGCATACCAATGGGGAAAGGCCCTGGACCGAAAGGTCGGGGTTGGAAACCGGAGGTTCTGATGATAGCATACCAATGGGGAAAGGCCCTGGACCGAAAGGTCGGGGTTGGAAACCGGAGGTTCTGATGATAGCATACCAATGGGGAAAGGCCCTGGACCGAAAGGTCGGGGTTGGAAACCGGAGGTTCTGATGATAGCATACCAATGGGGAAAGGCCCTGGACCGAAAGGTCGGGGTTGGAAACCGGAGGTTCTGATGATAGCATACCAATGGGGAAAGGCCCTGGACCGAAAGGTCGGGGTTGGAAACCGGAGGTTCTGATGATAGCATACCAATGGGGAAAGGCCCTGGACCGAAAGGTCGGGGTTGAAAACCGGAGGTTCTGATGATAGCATACCAATGGGGAAAGACCCTGGACCGAAAGGTTGGGGTTGGAAACCGGAGGTTATAGTATGTCGAGAGAGTAACGGGTAGTAATGAGGAGGAAATATGTGAAGGGATAATTGAACCCACTGGACGATGAGCATGCTCACCTAGAATAATTTGCTAAAATATACAACTCGTTATGCCCTTACGGCACTAAAGACTACGAATAGTCGAGATGTTATTAGTAGATTTTGTGACGCGAGTGCGTTTGAGTGAGTGCTGCGCGGCTTGATGGTCAAGTGAAGATGTGCCTAGATAAAGGCCAAGGTTAACGTAGGTAGAGGTGTTGTGTTCGTATTGGATTGCAGTGTGTTCCAGAAGTGTAGGAAGGCCTGTACCAGGTAGACGAGTGTCCTTATATAAGTGATTAGCTAGGGGTTCTTGTCAGGTGTACATCGTAGTAAATTCATGTTCTTTGAGAGCACCCGTACGTTTAGAGTTCGTATGTAAGAGGCTGGCGTAGGCTAGGTATAACTCTTGCATTGGGGAGACTACAGTTCAAGGTTAGAGAATAGAGGAGGTCTCGAGGGTGCGATGTACGTATCAACGGATCGACCTGAGAGATGTCTGGGGAGGGAGCTGAGGTTGTCTAAGTTTGGTATTTTGCTTAGGAAAGGTGGGAGGGAACATAATTAGGTACACTCAACACGTAGGTGCGATGTTCTAATAAGGAGCATTGTACATACATTACACATACGCAGTTCACATACAGGTACAGCATCCCAGCAGAGGGAACGCTTCATTTGCACAGAATAGGACAGGAGACCTTTAGGTACAACTTTGAGTGAGGAGTAGTACCTCAGTCAAACTGGTTGAAGGTCACAGCGATGGGCGTGGTGGAACTAAGGTGAGAAAACCTCACCTGGTTCAAGGGGCTCATTGTCTACCCCTTTTGGGTAAATTTTCTGACTTTGCGAAGCGAATTAAAGAGTGTTTGATATCAAATAGATAGAATGAAGAGCCTATAATCATAGAAAGTAGGAGTATAGTCTTGAGTAGAAACATAAGAACCGTTACAATAATAAAGCTAATGAATGTAGGCACGAAACGATGCGCAAGAAAAGCCAGGTACAATAAACATTAAATAAATTATTTTAAGACCTCTTTTCTAACTCCTGCTAGGCTGGGATACTTTATTGCGTAACAGCTGCTATTCTTCTGAAAGAAGACTAGGTTCCTAAAAAGCTAGATAAATTTCTTCCAGCTGTTTCCCCTAACTCCTGCAAGGGGGTGAGTTATTTATTGTAGATTATGATAGAACTAGACGGCGGGTTTCATCGGCCACCCCCCAAGGTCACCAACCCCGGTGGTCGATGGGAATTTCGTCTGAATTGCTTTTCTCATCGGCCACCTCTAACACATGTTAAGGCATCTCAGTAGGGTGGCCGAAAGGAATGGAGGTTGTGTGAAGGTTTCTCATCGGCCACCCCAGATGTTTTTTAATTTTTTTTTTTCTTGTTATGTACTATATAAAGTACAGATACAAGAGATAGGATACAAAACATACTACTTAAAATAATATTATGCAGGATGTTCGGCACATCGACCGACAATTTTTTTTTTATGTAAGTGGGGTCATTTTCAACGTTTTGACCAATGATACCTTTTGTCAGATGTCACGTGGTATCGAGATACGATTTGTTTTCTTGATTTTTGAAAATTACCAAAATACCAGCTTTAAACCTTTGTAACTTTTTCGTTTATGATTGTATCAGCACGAAATAAAATGTATTGAATTTTACGATGTATCCTTGTTCTAGAAAAAAAATTTTATTTCATGAAGTTTTTACCATGAAAAGGTCTTATGACCTTCCAAAGTTCCGAGAACGAGTAAAAGTAAGAAAGAATCTTAATTTCTTAATTCATTTAAAAAAAACTGGCAACAATTGATAGCTTCACTTACACTTAAAAAGTTCACTAGTTTATGCCCTTTCCAACGGTATACCACATGTCATACAAATAATTCACTATGGGGTCAAAATTAGGGACAGAGACAGAACAGAACGACAACACGGGCACTTATCGGTGCACTTTGTTCAATTCTCCATGTTCAATGTTTAGACTCTTGCAAATTAGCCCACATTTTGACCACATAGTGAATTATTTGTATGACATGTGGTACACCGTTGGAAAGGCCGTAAACTAGTGAACTTTTTAAATAAAATGAAGCTATCAATAATAATTGCTGTGAGTTTTTTTTAATGAATTAAGAATTTAAGATTCTGTCATATTTTTACTCGTTCTCGGGACTTTGGGAGGTCATAAGACCTTTTCATGGTATTAACTTCATCAAATAATATTTTTTTCTAGAACAAGGATACATCGTAAAATACAACTAATTTTATTTCGTGCTGATACAATCATAAAAAAAGTTACAAGGGTTTAAAGCTGGGATTTTGGTAATTTTCAAAAATAAAGAAAACAATTTTTATCCCGATACCACGTGACATCTGACAAAGGGTATCATGGGTCAAAACTTTTCAAATGACCCAAACTTACATACAAAAAAAATTTGTCGTTCGATGTGCCGAACACCCTGTATATTATTATTTTAAGTAGTATGTTTTGTATCATATCTCTTGTATCTGTACTTTATATAGTACATAACAAGAAAAAAATAATAATTAAAAAACATCTGGGGTGGCCGATGAGAAAACCTTCACACAACCTCCATTCCTTTCGGCCACCCCACTGAGATGCCCTAACACGTGTTAGGGGTGGCCGATGAGAAAAGCAATTCAGACGAAATTCCCATCGACCACCGGGGGTGGTGACCTTGGGGGGTGGCCGATGAAACCCGCCGGAAATAGAGATCTTCCAGCTGAATTATGAGAAATGCTTATACTCCAAGATCAGTGCTAGCCTATCTGATCGGTCGAGGAGAAAAGCATATAGTAGTTCCCTTTGGTAAGAGAAGCCGTTGAACCTGGTAGGTATTCCAGAAGTAAGGATAGTGATCTCACCCAAGGTCACGCATCTTCAGGATTAGGCTAAATACTTCCTTTTAGGAAGAGAATAAACTGGTTGAATAATACACACGTTTTCTCAGGTGTAGGAATTTCCGGAGGAGAGAACATAGATTGTTACAATGTGGTAGAGGAGGCATAGTGACGTAGGAAAGGCGGACTTAGACAGGAAATTATAGATGTAGTTAGATTATAACCCATAGAGCAAAGATTTGGATAGAAAGGTTAAGGTTTGAGTTAGTACTCTGGGTGATACGGTTACACAACGCTTTCTTGAAGAAAGAAAGAGACAGGGTCCATTTCCGCTTAGGTCATAGTATGCGCATGTATACATTGACTGAGCTTACCTAGAGATCACTTGAATGCTAAACGCAGGCCATGGTTTATTTCGGAGTTTACTCGTAGTAACGAGGATTTCTGTATAAATATTTGACGTTCCTCTGTTGATAGAAGAAGTAATGACAGTGTTACTTCAGAGACAGACGGAGATACGTTACACCCTGTATAACGAACTGGTCATTTTTGTATTGTGTCGACCACAGCTCTGCGGTCCCAATGCGGACCTGCCGGTCCCTGCCGCCTAGGTCCGTCAGGGGGCCGCACGGTGCGGTACTACCCGCGCCGCACACGTGGGACCGCAAAATTTCGATATTCGATATAACGAATGTCGACTGGTCAATCCCTAGTTAGTTTATTCACGGACACGACAATCATACGCGTCGATACGTCGATGTGTGCGTTCGCGCACGTGGATAGGACGCACGGGATTGGCTAGTGCGAATGTATTTGTGCGCACGTCCGGACGCGTCCGTGTGAATTGTGTTTGTGTGCGATAGAAAACTTGCCACAGCAGCGGTTTGCGACTGCGAGCGGGCGTCATCACATATCTCGCTAATACTTCTCTGATCTGTGGCTCCAACTCTCTCAGCTGCTGCTTGAGCGGCCCGCAAGTGCTGCGCCACTTGTCACGCTCGCCCTCCAGCTGCGACATCTGCCGGGGGGAGGGGCGGCAGCCAATTTAAGCCTTGGACACAGAATAGAAAAGAGTACTCCTTGGAGTTGCTCTGATTGGTGGAAGACGAGTCTGGCTCCGCCTCCGGCACCCCCAGCGAACCTACTGAACCCGATTTCGTTTTTGGTCGCATATCTACTTTGGTGGCTCATTGGTAGAGTGTAGGGTTTTTATTTTGATCTCGGCCATGGGTTCGTGTACCTTTTGTCAAAATTTGTTTTGTTTTACTTTTTTTTAAAAGCAATGTTAGGGTGTTAAAATTAGGTTATGGTTTTTTTTTATAACCACCTAAGAAAACTTTTTTTTTCGGAAATACTTCCGAAATTTATATTTCTCGCCAAAGTTGAGAACGACCAATCAGAGCAACTCGCATACTAGACTTTGGAAACATTCTTCCCGGTGTGGTAGGCAGAGACAAAATATCTCCACGTGCCACGATTTTTTTTGTTTTTTTTTTATTGGTTTCGGACTGGGTGGCTCTGCCCGAGGTCGAAGACTCAGGCGCAGCCAATTTCACCGCCGAGGAGGTGCCAGTCCGGCTTGGGGGTGGACTAATGTCGCTGGGGAAAGGCCATTAACCCGAGATTTGAGCGCAACTTACGCCATCTATGGCGTGTTTTATGAAATGCATATTTCATATTAGTTAAAATTCATGATTACTTAAAATGCTTCATACTGTTTTTGGTAGACGGCGCGCATACACTTTTTAGTTTCTTGTACTTGTGTTTTATTATTTGTTGTTATACCGACCATAATAAATACGTAATATATATAAAATAATATAAATATAATAATATAATGTATATAATATACAGGCTGTAAAAACGGCGAGTACATTAAATTTAGGAATGATTATTGGGAAACAAAAAAGTCAAACAACTTTTTTTGAATTCCCTTTAAATAAAAAGTTACAGTTTTCATACAAACTAATTGATTATTTTAGTGTAAAAATGATCTAATGACAACAGGGCGGCGCGGAGGGAGGAAGAGCGGGTGAGACGTGAGCGCCTCGGACGGAGGTGTTGGCGGGAGGGGCGGGGGTTAGCTTTGTGTGTGGAGGACTGGAGGTCAGCAGGTGGAGTGGAGGGTGCGGAGCGGCAACAACGAGTTAAATTACACTAGACGAAAACATACATTTCAAAAATTCATATCTCGAAAACTAGACACTTTAGAGAATAACTTTATTTACTTTTTTGTCTAGGAAAAACAAGAGGATTGCGCTGGTGAAATTAATCTACTCGCCGTTTTAACACCCTGTATAATAAAAACGGAACCCTAAAAATGGCCATTCGTGAATAAAAGCTACCACGACCAAGTTGTTTGTCTACGACCAAAGATTTTGGAAGGTGAGAAGATGTGACATGAAATCGGAACCGCTGTTGCCAGTTTGCGATCGCACACAGTGACAATTCACACACACGAGGTAGGTTAGGTAACACAAACTGTAGGTCCCTTCCCTTACCCCTTACTAGGTGGTAGGCTCAAATTGTAGCCGACTGGGTTGGTTCCACCGTACTGGATGTAAGATGGCCGCATAGCAGCCTCGGTTGTGTTCTCCTCTGGTCCAGTATAGCCAGCAATCCAGGGAATTCTCCGGTATGGCGCCTACCTTCTCGGAGGTGATATTGGCTGGTCGGAGCATGTGCTTTGGCCCCTCCGACTCAGCCACTCATACCGGATTACATAAAAAAATCGGCCAAGTGCGAGTCGAACTCGCGCACCGAGGGTTCCGTATCGTCATGTCATGGTTAGCGCCACTCACGTCATCTATGGCGCGTTATGAAATGCTTCATATTAGTTAAAATTCATGATTAGTTAAAATGCTTCATGCTCTATTCGGTAGAGGGCGCGAGCGCATACACTTTTTGGTTTCTTCTATGGGAACCGACGGACGGACAGACAGACAGACGGCGTAGGCTTAGTAATAGCACAGATTACCTAATAGTTACTTCGTAACAGATAAATCACTCCATAGAAAAAATTCCATACCTTCGGCTTTAATAGCCTACTGTTTCACGTCGCCAATCGCTGCGTGCGAAAATATACCTAAACGATCGAGTGCAAAGTGATTATTGCTTTGCAGCTGCGCGCAGTTGCGTGGGCGAGCGTGTAGGTATGCTCCGCGCGGCTGACGAATTTCCACTGAATGAAACCCCCGCGCCGGCGGCGGCCCGCCAAGCGGTAGGTAGCGCGCGCAAGTACATAGAGTGCGTGAGGGCTGGTAATAGCGGGACCCTATTACCAGGCCTCACGCACTCTATGTACTTACGGGATACGGAAGCCTAAAAAACACACAGATCTGCTCAATGTGTTCGCTCGGACGTTCAACGGACTTAAGCATCTTATTCAGCATCCATCTTGCTGTACGTTCCGCCAAGGTCGCCGTGCTGGACATAGCATACACGCCATCGTGCGCGCATCCAGCGTGCTAGTTGCAGTCAAACGAGTGAGAGAGATAGCACGTCTGTTGTTTTGTTGTCTATAAAACGTAAAAAAATGGGAATTTGCTGTACAGCAAGCCTACACACGATTCAGCACGCATGATGCACGACCGCCCTAAAGTACGTCCGGGATATTCATTATCCATCGGCGACGTACGTCACGCTTAGACAGTGGTGGAGGGAACGTTGCTGGATGAAAAATGCGTCCAGCGGGTCCAGCAAGCAATTAATAATAATTACCGACGTACGTCGAGCATATTCATTGTCGTTTTTCATCGTGCATCGTGCGTGGCCTTCGCAGGACGTACAGCAGGCTGGATGGTGAATAAGATGCTTTACCTTTTGGTCGGCGTCCCTAATGCGCTTCTTGTCGGCGTGGCTAATGCGCTTCTTGTCGGCGTCGCAATTGTGCTTCTTGTCGGCGTCGCAATTGTGCTTCTTGTAGGCGGCTTCGCTAGTGCGCTTCTTGCAGCCGCCCTCCATCTCCGTCCACAAGTAGTCCGCCTGCGTCAGCATCTCCAGGTAGGCGGCCTGGCGGCGCTCTAGTTCGCGCACGCGCGCGCTCGTCTCGCACTCCGACTTCAGCAGCGAGTGCAGCCGCGGGCCCATCGGGTCGTTCGGCGACGCTCCCCTCGCCTGCCACGACAGTTGTTCATACCTTATTGTCTATTCAGCATCTTTTGGCAATACACTGCGCTCAGATTTGCCATATTTACATTGTACTTCACCGTTCGGAACCGGTGTAAAACTGTAGGTCCCTTCCCTTGACCCTTACTAGGTGGTAGGCTGAAATTGTAGCCGACTGGGTTGGTACCACCGTACTGGATGTAAGATGGCCGCAAGCAACCTCGGTTGTGATCTCCTCTAGTCCAGTATAGCCAGCAATCCAGGGAAGTCTCCGGTATGGCACCTACCTTCTCGGAGGTGATATTGGCTGGTTAGAGCATGTGCTTTGGCCCCTCCGACTCAGCCACCCATACAGGATTACATAAAAAAAAAAATGTAACATTCCGCCAGTTCGATTAATCAATCACAGTGAAGAAGAACTGACAAGAAACTTCACTTGAATTGAAGAGTTGAAAAAGCGTCAGAATTTGCTATACGAAGACATAACAAAGCTAAAGAGCTCAGTAGACAAAACCACCAACAAACAAAAGGAGACGGAGAACAAAATAAAAAACCTGGAGGAAAGGACCCAAATCATAGACAAATTGCAAGAAGAAATCCATGTACTGAAAGCTGTCCACGAACAGAGTGAACAATTCGCCTGACTACTGAATGTTGAAAAAATATACAGTGTTCCTGAAACGAAGAATGAAAATATCATCGAAATTGTGAAGAACATTGCCCACCATGCCGGTGTAACCCTTGCTGAACAAGACATACTGCACGCGATGCGAGTGCGGCCGCGACTGCATCCGGAGGCGGCGGCTGCGGCGGCGCTGTGGCCGGCGACGGCCGGCCGCGCGCCATTGTTGCTAAATTACGTGCACGGTTACTGAAGGACAACATCTTAGCGGGACTAAGGAAAACACGCGGTGTTACCAGCCAGGACATCTGCATTCCGGGCGATACGCGTCGCATATTATGTCAACGAGCATCTCACCGCAACAAACAAAGCCTTGCTGAAGCAGAGCAAGGCTAAAGCAGCCACCAAAGGCAACGCCATTCTACTTTCTGGACAGGCCCTCGTTATACATTTTACCGGTAGAAAGGTGCGATTGGAGTTCTTCTATATATTGCCAATATTTAAAAGAGCGTAAGTGCGCGAGCGCCTCATACATCACGTTACGTTTCCGCTCTGTGAACGTCGATAGAGTAAGACGGTTAATTGGAAATTGAATACGTATAAGGGAGACAACGATTGGAGAGTGTGCTGAATGCTCACAAATAGCGCGCCTCAATTCGGTGCGTTGTATGGTTGCATGCCACTTCCCGATAATTTTAATTCGTTGACCAAAGGATATCAGAGGAGTCAAGAAGAACGATACAGCAAGACGCATAAGAATAGCATCGGAATCAGATTTAAAACATATTTTTTAATAATTTTGTTTGGTTTCCTCATCTTCATCTGTTTTTTCAACCAACTGTTAAAAATGTTTCATTGTGTTTATTTTCTTGGTCACGTACTTACGTGGTTTTATAATAATAGTTTAACCTCACTACAACAACAAACTTACTATACAAACTTAACTTACTATACATAACTACAAAAACACACTTAACACATACACAAAAACACAACACACATGCACACACTACACCAATGCATTAGTCACGTACCCACCAATCCTTTAGGCATTATAATTTTAATAATATATGTCTGTACACAAATACCAACCCGAAACCAATCACACCTACCTAATACCTATAGTCGACAGACGATTACCAAGTATACAGTACGATGACATCGATGACGTAGGTATGATACCACGGTGAATTCTCATTCATATCATAATACTGGTCAGCACACCTATAAACTACTTATTGAGATGGTCAAGTTAGAGACATATCGCTGATACATGCGCTGCCTACTCATTATATTATGTTAACATGTCTATTGCTAATACAAACGCTGGACGAGACAACATTACATACAACTCCGTTCATCCTAGCAACTAATGCCGAGCGGTTTCTCGCGCGCGCAGTATACGTCCTATTGAATACAGCTACTACTTTAACGAAACTCCAAGCACTCATGGCCAGTTGATTGCTCCTGGCTTTTCCAACCATGATCTTATATTTTTATCTTACAAAATTAAACCCCCCAGACTAAAGCCCAAAATTCTTCTGCAGCGTAATTTTGCTCGCATGGACTTGAACTCTCTGTTGGCGGATGCGGCTAGTATCGACTGGACCTCACTAACTACTCTTGACTGCATTGACTCCATGGTGGAGGTATTGTCGGGTAAAATTATACAGCTCTACGACAAACATGCTCCGGTTCGAGCTGTCAAGGTCAGACACGCGCCTGCCCCATGGCTGAATGCCGAAATTCGGAAGGTGATGGCCAAGCGTGATGCATTGAAGCGGAAACACAGGCGTCTGCCTACTGATGAAAATCTAACCCTGTACAAGCTTGCACGTAATCGTTGCAATAGAATGTGTAGAGATGCTAAACGTCGCCATATCCATGATTCCAATAAGTTTACATAAGTACATAAGTTTACAGTTTAAACAATAAGTTTACTTTAACAAATATTTCGTTTAAAAGTTGACAAAAAACTGCACTTTTGTCGCCGAACTTTGACCTATTAAGGGTTGTTTGAAAATTCTGAAAAAAAGAAGCAATATGGGTACTCTAATGTAGTTGTGCACAAAACTATTCATTTTCCTCAAAATGTCATAAATTTGGAGATAAAGTTAAATGTCTGAACAGCCAAAATTTCAATTTTTCGCGTGACTTTTTGGTCACAGCTCAAGCCACCGATAACGTAGCGTTGTGGTTGATAGCTTAAAATCATCCTGAGAAGAATCGAAACGTAACAGTGAAAACCGTATGTAAATCGATAAAGTGGTTTTCGAGTTATAAGAACATTTCATTTTCAGTCTAAAAGCTGACATATTGAAATGGGAGTGAAAGTTTGTTTAGAAGTATCGGTTTTTTTAAAGGTAGGAACTTGAAAATCATAATTATGGCTAATCATCATAAATAAATAATGACGTGTTTCAGGATTTTTGGATTTTCAAATTAAAGGGTCCCCCCCACGGTAACGGGGGGTTAAAAATTGTATAGGAGTATCAGTGTAGCCGACATGAAATGAAGGGAAGCACTGACATGGCACCTAGTTCACCCTGTGTTATGGGCTGACATCACGGATGTTGTAGGTGATGTAGACAACCGTGTCAGGTTCCATAAAAAAAAAAAAATCGTTTTTTTTTAAGTTAGGAACATGAAAATCATAATTCTAGCTACTCATCATAAATAAATAATTAAGTGTTTGAGGGTTTTCCGATTTCACATTTAAAGGGAGGAAGGGGGGGGGGGGGGGGTTGAGGTGACAGTGGCCTTGCCTAGAGATGGTTTATCGACTTCCTGAACGCAGCTCGGCCTTCGGCCTCGCCCATAGTTACTTACTGTCTTCTTTGAAATACGAATTTCACACGAGCGGAGCCGCGGGCTCAGCTAGTATGTACATAAAGAGATGAAACTATAGTTTCAAGTGGAACCCGAACCACAGCCGGCCGAACCACGGTCATACGGCTAACCATCCAAAGCCTGACCGCACCCTGGTAGAAAATATAATTAGATGAAAGCGAAGCAGTGCGGTTACGGGACCCTCGGCACGTGAACAAGGTAAACTTGACCACTTTTTTTAAATAGTTTTTTATTTCACGGTTTTTTTAGTAATTTTTTGCTATTATTGTACTACGCCTCGTCTTCCAATCCGATCTTGACCATATTGAAATGGGACCACACGGGAAGCACCAGCTTTCAAATAAAAAAAGAATTTTCAAAATCGGTTCACGCAGGCGAAAGTCAGAAAAAAGGCAATTTTTTTTAATGTTTGTTCTCAGGAACAAACATTAAAAAAAATTGCCTTTTTTTGAAGTCGGATAAAAAGAGGGAGACAATACCCTGGAGGCCCTGGAGGAATCCTCCTTCTGGCTGAGCAGATGCAGCTCCAGATGCTGCATCTTGGCCTCGGCCGCCTCGCGCTGCCGCTCCGCCTTGGCAGCCTCGTCGCGAATGTGCCCGCGCAGCTCTTTGATCTGCCTCTCCAGCGCAGACTTCTGCCTCTCCAGCGCAGACTTCTGCGTCTCAAGTGCAGACTTCTGCGTGGCCGCTTGCTCTGCGATCGTCGCCTTCTCGTCCGCCAGCCTGCTCGAAGCGCATCAAGTACTCGGATTTATAGAAAGTCAAGAATGCATACATACCACACACGCTGAATCCTGAAAATCGGGGTAAACAGAGTAATCGGTGTTGTGCTGCAAGAACTCTTGTAAATTACAAAACAACACATTTCGCTGAGGAGTATGTGTGGAGTTACAATGAAAGATATTGAGAAATAGTGTAGTGCGAGAGCGCTGTGGGCTGAAAGAAGATTAGTGACAAGGATTGAGAAAGGGATGCTTCGGTGGTTCGGTCATCTTGGAAGAATGGATGATAGGAGACTAACGAAAGACATTTGTGAGTGGAAAAGTCGGGAAGGGCCGCCCTAGACGCACTTACCTGGACCAGATCGGGCATGTGCTCAAAAAGGTGCAAGTGCGTAGTACCCGTAACCGACGAGCATGCATGAAGAACATTATGGGAGTGGAAGAGGCGGCAGAGGTGTGTCAGGATCGTGGCACGTGGAGATCCGTTGTCTCTGCCTACCCCACCGGGAAACAGGCGTGACGCTATGTATGTATGTATTTCGCAAAGTTTTCGAACAAGATTCAATCGATCAAGCGGCAAGTAAGGCACGAAGACCCACCTGCTGCATGACTCGGTGGAAGTACTGTGCCAAGGTGAGAGGTGGCGAGCCTATCGCCCTTTAGCACGGCATCTTGCCCTTATCCCTTAGTCACAGTACTCCAAGTAGGACCTTAAAGCAGGACGAAGTCAGCCTCGGTAGCTCAGTGGTGCGGTCGGTCGACTGTTGTTAAGCAACCCTGAGCGCGGTCAACACTTGCATGGGTGTCGTCTCGACCGTAGGGAGGCTGACAGTGGTTCGGATTCCACGTAAAACTGTAGGTCCCTTCCCTTCTTACCTTACTAGGTGGCAGGGTTTAACCCGCCCGGTTTGATACCACCGCACTGAATGAAACGTCGGCCGAAACGGCCATATAAATAGTTCGTGTTTTCCGTTCCACTTCAGTGTAGCCGAATGAAGGGAAGCACTAGTTCACCCAGGTGTTATGGGGTGACATCACGGATGTTGCAGGTGATGTAGCCAAACGTGTCAGCTTCCATAAAAAAAAAGAAAACATAAGTGGTATGATGTATGTGTAGAGTAGAGACTAGAACGATAAAAAAGGAATGGACCCCGAACCCTATCCTCGCCAGCGTAACACGATATAATAAGTAAAAGCATACTTGTTTCATATGGACGGTCGCGCGCTGGCTCGTCAGTCTGTCGTCGGCTGCGTTCGCAAAAACCTGTTTTAATGCATACGGTTGGCTACATCACCTAAAACATATATGATGTGAGCCTATAACACCGGGTGAACTAGGTGCCATGTCAGAGCTTCTCTTAATTTCATGTCGGCTACACTGAACTGGACGGAAAACACGAACTATAATTACATAGCCGTTTCGACCGACGTTTCATTCAGCGCGGTGGTACCAACCAGGGCGGGATAAACCCTACTACCACCTAGTAAGGTAAGAAAGGGAGGGGCCTACAGTTTTACGTGGAATCCAAGCCACGGTCAGCCTCCGAGGGTCGAGCCGAGCGGTCACCCATCCAAGTACTGCACGCGCTCAGGGTTGCTTAACAACAGTCGACCGACCGCACCGCCGAGCTACCGAGGCTGACAATAAATACAGCGAAATTTCTACGGGCGACCGACCGTGTAACGTACGTGATGTGATGATGAACGTGATTATGAAATGTTCTTATAACTCGAAAACCACTTTATCGATTTACATACGGTTTCACTGTTACATTTCGTTACTTCTTAGGACAATTTTGAGCTATCAATCACAACGCTACGTTATCGGTGGCTTGACCTGTAACCAAAAGTCACGCGAAAATTGTAATTTTGGCTGTTCAGACATTTAACATTTAAATTACACGTAATTTGGCGTCAAATTCATCAAAATCGGTTCAGTAGGTCCGGAGATATGTGCGTGTGACCGACAGACAGACAGACAGAGAGACACAAGAGCGATCCCATAAGGGTCCCTTTTTTTTGCATTTTGCGACGGGACCCTAAAAATATCTAAACCTGCGTATAGAGTGACATGACGATTTTTGTATGGAGAGCAAAATCAGGGCTTCGTTGATCGTACAATTGCCAAATAATTAAAAGAAGTAGAGCTTATACACTATCAATTCCCAACGAATAAAGATATTTTCTGTTAAATGGCATTTAATGTTTATCAAATAAACAAGGAAATATAATTAAGACAAAGTTGGTGAAAATGACTAGTATAACTCACGCGGATAGCCGCTTCCCTAGCTCGTCGCAGCTGGGCTCGCTGTCTCGCTTGTTGATGCGCTGCCAGGCGAGGATGGCGCCGCACTCGCTGCTCCGGCTCCGGTAAGCCTCCAGCTGTATCCTAGACTGTGTATGTGTAGAGTAGAGATGTATAACCCACGCGGCTAGCCGCTTCTCTAGCTCGTCGGAGCTGGGCTCGCTGTCTCGCTCGTTGATGCGCTGCCAGGCGAGGATGGCGCCGCACTCGCTGCTCCGGCTCCGGTAAGCCTCCATCTGTATCCAAGACTGTGTATGTGTAGAGTAGAGATGTATAACTCACGCGGCTGCCTAGCCGCTTCTCTAGCTCGTCGGAGCTGGGCTCGCTGTCTCGCTTGTTGATGCGCTGCCAGGCGAGGATGGCGCCGCACTCGCTGCTCCGGCTCCGGTAAGCCTCCAGCTGTATCCAAGACTGTGTATGTGTAGAGTAGAGATGTATAACTCACGCGGCTAGCCGCTACTCTAGCTCATCGGAGCTGGGCTCGCTGTCTCGCTTGTTGATGCGCTGCCAGGCGAGGATGGCGCCGCACTCGCTGCTCCGGCTCCGGTAAGCCTCCAGCTGTATCCAAGACTGTGTATGTGTAGAGTAGAGATGTATAACTCACGCGGCTAGCCGCTTCTCTAGCTCGTCAGAGCTGATCTCGCCGTCTGGCTTGTTGATGCGCTGCCAGGCGAGGATGGCGCCGCACTCACTGCTCCGGCTCCGGCCAGCCTCCAGCTGTATCTTCGCCACCACAGCCCGGTGCTCCGCCAGGGGGCCGATGCGGCTCGCTATTGCCTTCTGCAAGTGTATAGTTACTGCTTACATTATGTAGGTATGACTTGATACGATATAGAATAGAATAGAAATGCTTTATTGCACACAAAGACACTAACAAAGATAAACAAGACAGAATCAGGCCGGCGACACGGCACGGTTGAATGTATTGTGTGAGCAACCGCGCCTGCGCATGTGTGTGTTCCGGGGTGGACGCGGGTCGACGGGAGCGGTCGGACTACCTCACGCGAGGTGACTCGTCGCACGGGCTGCTGCTAGCTAGCGAATTTGTTCTTTCGTTTAGCAAGCGATGCGGTGTCGCGGCGTAATTTCGTTGAAGACATTAAAATTATTTAATGAGTGATTAAAATCTATATAGACGTGGAACTAAATAAAGATGGTGTGGAAATGCATTGTACCAACATGCGACAGAGCAAACCAAGACGAGAGAGCGGTCGGCCATCTCGCGCGTTCGCCCGCTGTTCATCTCTCTCTTTCTCGAACCGAACTCTCTCGCTCGCTCATTCCACCCGTACTCTGCGTTTACCAACCCTATCGTTCAAAGCGGGCTCAAGCTGCATACCGTGCATGTGCATATCTATAGATCAACTAAACTCTGCTGCGTTATTCTGGGCGTTAGTCCTATATCTCTCTTCTGTGACATAATATAACATACAGAAGAGCAATAGAAATTTACAATACTTCACACAGAACACGTGAACAGTAGCGCGCTCGAGCGGCGCCGCGTTAGCTCGCCTCTGCCCGCTCTGTCTGACTTAACTGACCTGTTCTGGACCGTCAGACTGAGCCGAGCGCGCGCACGACATGCCAGGCGATGAGCGCCGGCACCGCGCTTGAGCAGGTCCAGCCGCTTGCTGAGCTCGCCGGCGCGCGCCGCGAGCGCCGCGTCGCGGTCGCGCAGCTCGTGCGCCAGCCGCTCGGCCTGCGCGCGCGAGCACTCGCGCTGCTCGCTCGAGTGACTTAACTTACCTGTTCTGGACCCTCAGTGTTGGAGCCGAGCGCGCGCACGACATGCCAGGCGATGAGCGCGGGCACCGCGCGCTCGAGCAGGTCCAGCCGCTTGCTGAGCTCGCCGGCGCGCGCCGCGAGCGCCGCGTCGCGGTCGCGCAGCTCGCGCGCGAGCCGCTCGGCCCGCGCTCGCGAGCACTCGCGCTGCTCGCTCGAGTGACTTAACTGACCTGTTCTGGACCCTCAGTGTTGGAGCCGAGCGCGCGCACGACATGCCAGGCGATGAGTGCGGGCGCCGCGCGCTCGAGCAGGTCCAGCCGCTTGGTGAGCTCGCCGGCGCGCGCCGCGAGCGCCGCGTCGCGGTCGCGCAGCTCGCGCGCGAGCCGCTCGGCCTGCGCTCGCGAGCACTCGCGCTGCTCGCTCAAGTGACTTAACTGACCTGTTCTGGACCCTCAGTGTTGGAGCCGAGCGCGCGCACGACATGCCAGGCGATGAGCGCGGGCACCGCGCGCTCGAGCAGGTCCAGCCGCTTGGTGAGCTCGTTGGCGCGCACCGCGAGCGCCGCGTCGCGGTCGCGCAGCTCGCGCGCGAGCCGCTCGGCCTGCGCTCGCGAGCACTCGCGCTGCTCGCTCGAGTGACTTAACTGACCTGTTCTGGACCCTCAGTGTTGGAGCCGAGCGCGCGCACGACATGCCAGGCGATGAGCGCCGGCACCGCGCGCTCGAGCAGGTCCAGCCGCTTGGTGAGCTCGCCGGCACGCGCCGCGAGCGCCGCGTCGCGGTCGCGCAGCTCGCGCGCGAGCCGTTCGGCCTGCGCTCGCGAGCACTCGCGCTGCTCGCTCGAGTGACTTAACTGACCTGTTCTGGACACTCAGTGTTGCAGCCGAGCGCGCCCACGACATGCCAGGCGATGAGCGCCGGCACCGCGCTCTCGAGCAGGTCCAGCCGCTCGGTGAGCTCGACGGCGCGCGCCCCGAGCGCCGCGTCGCGCTCGCGCAGCTCGCGCGCGAGCCGCTCGGCCTGCTCGCGCGAACACTCCCGCTGCTGGCTCATGTCGCGCAGCTGCGCGGTCGCGAGCTCGTAGTCTGTCTCTAGTCTGCGCAACCATACACACATACGAGTAAATGGGTGGATCAACTTTTTCTTGTTTTTGGTATCTGTCTGAAAAAAGGATATTATGGGGACATCACGTGAGCAAAAAAAGGGCGGGGGGAAGGGTCTGGCAAAACTCACCAAATCTCACTAGGGGGAGGGGGGGTCTACCACAATCTCACGTCATCTTTTTTTAATTGTTTAAGTACTATTTATGTATATTAAAAAATCCAAAAAATTTGCTCGCGTGATTAATAGATGTCCCCAATCTTGATAAATTCACCTTATTTTAATAGTTACAGCAGCTCTCAGAAAGATCAATAAGAAAAAAGCTGCACAAAGAATTTTGAGTATTATTTTTTAATATTGGTTACCCTGAGGAACCCCTTTTTTCCATACAAAACTGGGGACAAAATTGTCCCCTGGGTCACCCCTAAAAATTTCGTTATTTTTTTATTCTAAACTAGCTGTGCCCGCGACTACGTCAGCGTGGGATTGATCTTTCTCAACCTGTTATAAAACGCAACGTGACTCTGTATGTCCGTTCGTTAGTATGATTCAATTGTTTTGGTGTTTTTTAATTGGGCAGGTTACAGATTTGATTCGACCTACATAAGTGAAGCCGCAACCAATGGTAATTTATATATAATCTACAATAACGCTTCTCTGTAAACTATATTAGAAGTAGAATTTCCAGGAACACACAGATATGCACACAGCATATAAATTATTTGAATAACGAATACGGGAAAGAGCCACGTATAGCTGACCGTGCGAAAAGCATCTCAAACTTAGATCTAAGCCTGCTAACCAACCAATGTCACTGACCAATCAGTAAGTCACAGCCTCAGGTCACAGCCTTCTCTTAATAATACTTACATACTTAAATACAATTTTACTATTTATTACATGGGGATATTTTATACTAATTCTTCTTATGCTTCTTGGTGAAGTTATTCATATTTCGATATCTGGTGAACTAGATTCACGACAAATATTGATATAGGTAATAGTCTGTAAATCGTTGAAGGGACAGGTTTGAGCCACTCCACTTTGCAAGTCCTCCTCCCCAGCGAGATTGCAGGTGGCCTCTCTTAAATCTGATGATTCATCGGACAACTGCCACAGCCTCAGAAACTTCCCACTGTGATACCCAGACTCTCAGGAGCGCCTATGCAGAAGCTCCACTCAAAGAAGGAACCGGCTGACACGGCAGACCCCTGCGGTCCTCGTGCTCAGCAGAGCTCACAGGCAACGGCTTCACCGAAACCCCTCCGAAGCCATCAATCTTCAGACTCCGCAGCCCACAGAAGCCTTCATCTTCAGTCTCAGCAGCTCACAGAAGCCTTCATCTTCAGCCTCGCAGCCCACAGAAGCTTATCTTTCGTCTCCGCAGCCCACAGAAGCCTTCATATTCAGTTTCAGCAGCCTACAGAAGCCTTCATCTTCAGCCTCGCAACCCACAGGAGCCTTCATCTTCAGTCTCCACAGCCCACAGAAGCTTATCTTTCGTCTCCGCAGCCCACAGAAGCCTTCATATTCAGTTTCAGCAGCCTACAGAAGCCTTCATCTTCAGCCTCGCAACCCACAGGAGCCTTCATCTTCAGTCTCCACAGCCCACAGAAGCCTAAGCCACGACCACGTCCACTTCAGAGTTCAGCAGACCTCGTGGCCGCACATAAGCCGCTAAGATAAAAACACATTTTTTTTTCATGGAAACTGATACGGTTGGCTACATCACCTACAACATCCGTGATGTCAGCCCATAACACCGGGTGAGCTAGGTGCCATGTCAGTGCTTTCCTTCATTTCATGTCAGCTGCACTGAACTGGACAGAAAAGACGAACTGTTTACATATTCAATGCGGTGGTATCAACCCGGGCGGGATAAACCCTACCATCTAGTAAGGTAAGAAGGGAAGGGACCTACAGTTTAACGTGGAATCCGAACCACGGTCAGCCTCCAACGGTGGAGCGGTCACCCATCCAAGTACTGACCGCGCTCAGGGTTGCTTATCAACAGTCGACCGACCGCACCACTGAGCTACCGAGGGTTCCGTATCGCCATGTCATTATGTCGCCACGCCATGGGCACTCTTGCAAATTACCCCTAATTTTGTCCTTCTGTTCTGTCTCTGCGGGTCAAAACGTTGCAAATGGCCGCACTTACATACAAAAAAATTTTGTCGATTCATGTGCCGAACACCCTGTATATAAATATATAAATATAAATTATATAATATATAGAAGATAGATAGATGGATAGTTTTTTTTTTTATGGAAACTGACACGATTGGCTACATCACCTACAACGTCCGTGATGTCAGCCCATAACACCGGGTGAACTAGGTGCCATGTCAGTGCTTCCCCCTTTGATAGTGCCGGCTACACTGAACTGGTCGGAAAACACAAACTATTTACATAGCCGTTTAGACCGACGTTTCATTCAGTGCGGTGGTACCAACCCGGGCGGGTTAAACCCTACCACCAAGTAAGATTAGGAGGGAAGGGACCTACAGTTTTACGAGGAATCCGAACCTCGGTCAGCCTCCAACGGTCAGCGGTCACCCATCCAAGTACTGACCGCACCCAGCGTTGCTTAACATTCAATAGCGACAGTTGACTGTCTGCACCACTGAGCTATCGAGGATGACTAGTTAGTAGTTCTCTACTTTTTTTCAATTGCCTATAAACCTAAGTATTTTATACTTATTGATTTTCAACCAAGTAATACATTGAAATTAACTATTTTTTTTTATTTGACTGTGCTGCTGGTTTTTACATTACAAGAAAAAGTTGATCCACCCAAATACATAACGCCAGGCCTGTTCTCCAATGGGGAAGGCAGAGACAAGGGATCTCCACGTGCCACGATCCTGACACACCTCTGTCGCTACTTGCACTCTCATAATGTTCTTCAAAAGTCGTAGAGTAGGAAAAATATCGGAATGGTTTGCTGCGAACGGGCTGTTACTAAATACATCGAAGACCAACTATATGGTATTTTCAGGAAGAAACTGTGGTCCCCGTGAGCTCTCTATTTCGATTTCCTCTGGCTCTATTGGTTCCCAGTCATGCATACGATTTTTAGGATTCTATATTGATCCAACTCTAAGTTGGAAAAGTCACATAGACAAACTATGTGACAAGATGGCTAGAGGTATTTACGCACTAAGAGAGTTACGCCGCTTGATCGGTCCGGAGGCGTTGAGACAGTCCTACTACGCATATGTACACTCACTACTATCGTATGGTGTATCCTGTGGGGTAACTCAACCGATGCTGAAAGAGTGCTAATACTGCAAAAACGAGCGATAAGGTTATTAGCCAGTGTACCGCAAACAACATCTTGTAGATGTAGACTTTTTCAAATCTTTTGGTATTCTAACTGTGTGCTCTCTATATGTTGACGACCAATCTGAAAAAATCAACTTTCACACGAAGAAAAAAATATTAATGTCAAATTAAAATTGAAATATTTTAGTTGTCAAAAAAGAAAATTATTCTTGCGAAAACAACAACAACAACAACAACAGAAAATTCTGTTTTGATTTCTCGCTATCGCTATATATATATGAAGTAGTGGTATATGTACGCAAGAACATTAGATAATTCTTTTGAGTTTAATGGCGCAAGTCACAATTATAACACCCGTAATTCAAAGCGCTTAAAATCTGTTGCGCACAAATCGGCGATGGCTGAAAAAGACCTTGACGTGATTGGACCCAAATTGTACGAAAATGTTCCTGATACCATAAAATCAATAAATAGTGACAATGTGTTCCAGAGTCAGCTGAAAATATTTCTCTTAGACAATCCATTTTATAAGTTAAGTGAATGTTTTTCTTACTGTAAATAAAAATTCTGCTGACTCTGATAATTCAAATTGTTTACATGCATAAACTCAAATTTTATTAATAACTTGACTGAACCGTATGTTTTGTATTTATTATTATCTTGACTTCATATTTTAAATTTTTTGCTTAGATATAGTATGTTATATTTAACATAATGAAACTTAGTATGTAAGTTATATTTAAAAAAAGCTCTGTAAGGTTTCTTACCCGGTTCTTCCTTATAGATTGCACTGCTGAACGGGACATGACAAAAAATAATAATAATAATCAGAAAGAAGAAAAGCTGTCAAAATGACAGGTCGAAAAAAAATTTTCCTCGCATCCGAAAAAAATAGAAAATAGAGTGTAAGGGGGAAAAAGTCGAGCTCTCGCCAGAGGCGAAACCAAGACCAGCAGCGCAGCTGCCGTTCATGGATGTGAACACCGTGCGGCCACCACCACCGCTGCTGCTCGGCGTCCCCTACACCGCTCACCGGCCTGACAGCTGATAGCCCAGGCAGAGGACTACCGGGGACACGGCCGGCCACCAACCACTGCCGAGCCTGAAGAGGAAAATCAGACGCTGCGTGCTGCGCGCCGCTGCCGCCGCCGCGCCGTCGCGTCGCGTCATGCGCCACCGCCGCCGTCGCACACCGTCTCGCCCTCTTCGCGAAGTCCCCGGGTCCAGTTACGTAGAGCTGCCACCTCTTCCACGACAGCGCACCCCTTCCACCACGGTTCGTCACTCCATCGCTCGCATCTGCCGGCGACGACGGCGAACCAACGACGCGCTCCCGTCACACCACCAACGGCGGGACGACGACTCGATCGGCTTGGGGCTATCGGGCCTTGCGCCCCGTCTCCAGTCCTCGCTACCGGGTGGTACAGTGCGCGACGGCGACGCACGTACGAGGCCGAAGAAGGATCGAAGAGCTGCGTGACGTCGCCGTGCAGTCCGGCGGATACGGAGCTCTCCGAGATGGGGGTGGTGGTGGCCTACGTGTCTAGTACCACCACCTATCGCTCGTAGCTTGCCTCGCGTCGTCTCGGAGAGCTCCGTAGCCACGGCCTGCACCCGTCGGCGTGCTTGGAGGCTTGCCTCCCGCCGCGGGCGGCGGTATTACCGTTTTTATTTGTTTGTATTAATTTTGTGTATTTTTATTACTTTTTATAGTTATAATATATGTAAAATTAATGTAAATGTTTTTAAAAATGTGAAATAAAGAACATGATAATGATAATGACGAACCATACTGAATATGCATATGTCTCAATGAAATATTGTTATTGTTGTGTGTTCTTTATGGCGAAATAAATATCTGAATCTGAATCTGAATCATACATCGGTTACGGGTACTAAGCACTTGACCCTTTTTGAGCACACACCCGAACCCGATCTGATCCGTGGTATACGTGCGTCTAGGGCGCCCCTTCCCGACTCTTCCACTCTCATTCGCTCCATAAAAATATCTATCTTTCTATATCTAATATCCTCTCATCTGATAGCGCCACTGACCTTCGACAGCTTTCTGCAGCGCTTCTTTCTACGAAATCGTCGCATCCGTCAGCAGCCTCCTCGTCAGCTCCAGACTCCAGGGGCAGGAACCACGGGCGAAGACCGGCTCAGTTCACTCGCGTGCGGGAGAGTTCGTTACTCACTTTCATTCGCGGTTTTTGTAGTTGTGAGAGGCGCCTCTATATTCAACTCGCGGACTCGAACGAGGGCGATATAGCAAGCGGTTAGTGAACATCCAAGAGCAAAAGCGGTAGCGTGGTAGCGGAGCGGTAATGTAGCGGGTATAGTTCGTTTGAAGGTCGCGACTCAACTTCAGTTTGAAAACTGTCGGTTGCCGCTGCCGTAGAAATTTTGGCGGTATTCTCTGTGGATAGAGGAAGATGCGAGGGAGGGGATGGATTAAAGGTGAGGTGTGTTCAAGCGCGTATAACGCAACGGTTAAACGTAAATTGGCGGCGTAACCATCCCCCCGGCCTTGGAGGATTCCCTTTGTTAAGGGATCCTTCAATGAGGTAGAGCGGTGAACAAAATTGCGGTAAAAAATAAAATATTAAAATATTTGCGGTAACATGTTTAAAGAATATGCGGTAAAAGGTAAAAAAAAAATTAAGTAAAAGTTAAACAATTGTAGAGAATAAGCGGAAAGATTTATTGAGTTGGTAGAGGACATATGCGTACTACAGGGCGTCTGTAGCTGCCTGTTTTGGTTTTCACTTGAACGACCCTAACTATCCCATCTCTACCGGGGAAAACGTCTTCAATGATACCCATAGGCCAGTGGAGCGGAGGAGCATTGTCCTCTTTAATAAGGACCAATATTCCCTTATTAATAGGTTTGGAGGGTGTGTTCCATTTCTCCCGAGTTTGAAGAGAAGAAAGGTACTCTACTCGCCATCGTTTCCAATACGATTGGAGCAGGTGGTCGAGGAACGCATATCTGTTAAGGTGGTTTGGTTGGCTATCCAAGTCCTTAGACGGCAGATACTGAAGAGGTGCACAATTGAGGAAATGAGCAGGTGTGAGCGCAGCGGGCTCGGAGGGATCCGAGCTGAGGGCACAGAGCGGCCGGCTGTTTAGCAGCGCCTCTATCTGAACCAGCACAGTAGTAAGCTCCTCATAGGTAAGTATTTGAGTGCCTACGACCTTGAAAAGGTGAGTCTTCGCTGACTTTATATTGCTCTCCCAAATGCCACCCATGTGAGGAGATAGAGGGGGATTTATTTTAAATTCTATTCTCCTATTTATGAGTTCACGACTTATTTCGTCAATGTGCGATTTACTGTAAAGTAGGGTGTAAAGCTCATCTAGGTATCGTTTTGCACCTATAAAGTTCGAGCCTCCGTCAGAGTAAATGACGGAGACCGGTCCCCTTCTGGAGATGAAACGCTTAAAAGCGGCGAGAAACATTTCAGTTGTAAGATCTGAAACGAGTTCTAAGTGAACAGCTTTAGTCACGAGGCACACGAACAGGCATAAATATGCCTTTTGGCTCTTCACTCCACGCCGGCGCGTCAATGTGATGTGGAAAGGCATAGTTAAACCACACAAGTTAGCCGTCTTCATACAAACGCGCCGATTTCGCACTCACACAAGCGCGCGCCTGCGCACGCTGTCTGTACACAACCACTACATGCATTCTCACTGTTCCTCGCGCGTAGTCAGTGATGGTCGCCCCGCCCCCGCGCTCGGTGACGCACACCACGTGACGGCCGCTGCCTGCCGCCGCGCCGCCTGCCGCTTCCCGATATAAAGTATTATTATTCGAATTTTATTTTATTGCACTAACATAATGGCTCCGCGTTTCTGCAGTATGTATGGCTGCATGAATAGATCAGGCTCGAATCGCGAGTTAACATTATTCTCATTACCTGCTGCCATCGAAAGGTAAGAAACATAAAAAATATTATTAAAGTATGTAGTTAAATTATGTAAGTTATACGAGCAGGTACTAAGCGAAGGAATTGACTTGAGTGAGACCTGGCTCGGTAACGTCAGAGCAAAGTACCTATTAGTATTTAATTATAGTATTAATTGGTTATTAATAGGTAGGTACTAGCTGCAAAAACCATTCGCGAACCCCAGCATCGGGCGCGGCCGCGCGGCGCACGCGAAGGCTGCGCCGTGCGCGGGCCCGCGGTTGTCGACTTGTTCAGACTTGTTAGAGATACCACGCACAACGTAATTTCGCGCGGTTTTGTCTTCTATAAATGGCCACAGCTCCCACCGCGGACACTTTCATGACTACTAGCGACCAACCAAGTTATTAAGTAATTCATTAAAATAACAAAAATAAACATATAAGTTATTAAGTAATAATAAAACAAAATTAATAAATACATTTTAAAATTATTTATTTGATAATTTTTTTATTAAGATTAATAATTATATTAATGTATAATTCTAAATGTATTTTCTATAATTTTTATAGTTATAAACTTTTTGCCCACTTATTAATTCTCTTCATCGTCCGCGACTACGAAATGGTTGTCCAAAGACGGACGTGAGTTAAAGTTGAATTTTGACATTGCATTAATTTTTGGGAGGTTAAAGTTAAAAAAAAAATTTACCCGACTGCGCGAAGCAAAAATGAAGGGTTATCTTTTTAGCAATTTATGTGTGTGTATGTTTGTTTTTACGTATGTTCCACCGTAGCGCCAGAACTAAGCATCCGATTATTGAGTGGGGTATCGTTGTCAAGGGCTCAAACATCAAAATAACATCGTTCACTGTCTATCGAAAATACAGCTTTCGAAAATATACCTTAACGCCAGTATATAATAAATCTATGACAACTCATATATTCTGTTAGAGTAAAATTTTGGGAGCTGGCTCTTGGTCTATAAATAAAAAATACATAAATGTACATAATAATTTTAAAGAATAGCATTTCCACCATTATGGGCTCACTGCCTGTCAATTGTGTTAGTGTTGTGAGTTGTGACATCCCTGGAGGCTCGGCGCAGCGTAGGTAGTTATTTTAAAAATGGCCTCCAGTTATCTTACTCGTCTTCTTTTACTATGGGAAAGGCCCGGCGTAGTCGACGCCGGTGTGACTAAAGCTCTTCGCTTCGTTCACTCTGCACTCTGGCAAGTTACCCATGAGTGGAAAGGTAGGCTTAGGCCGGTTGCGGAAACATAGGTTACATTTTTGTACTAATTTGCGGACTAAATTACGTCCACCTAGTATCCAAAATTTTTGTCGTAGGATCGAGAGTAATAAATGCGGACCAGTGTGAAAATTATTTTCATGAGCGTGTGTGATCAGTAGTTCCACTATTCTATCTTTCGCTGGTAAAACAACAGGGTGCTTCTGTTCAAAGTCCAGAGACGAGTTGCTAAGTCGCCCTCCCACTCTAATGATATCATCAGAGAGGAAGGGGTTGAGTTTCACCAGCGAAGACGGTTTATTATTTTTTATTAATTTTAATTCTTGCAGGAAGTGAACCGATTGAACACATTTTATTAATTTTGATTCAGCCATTTCAAGATCTTGAATCGTGATTTTACCTTTGGATACTAGGCGGCGTGAGAAGCGTAAAATATAAACAGTAGCGTGAAGTAATTTTGTCCATGATGAAACCCTATTTGCAAGTACTTGCAGCGGATGTTCTTCTGGGATCGACACGGGAAGAGTGAAAATCTTTGCCTCCGGAATCACATCTGAAACCGAAGGGCTAAAGGGTTGAACAGGCCACTGCGAGCGTGGCAATTTGGCCCAAGATGGGCCGCGAAACCAAGTGTCGAAATCGACCTTGCTTGGTGTAGCGGGGCGAGACACTATGTCACTGGGGTTCTGTTCCCCAGGCACGTGAAACCAATGCGGAGCGGGTAATAT
Organism: Nematopogon swammerdamellus; assembly: GCA_946902875.1. Classification (NCBI taxonomy): domain Eukaryota; kingdom Metazoa; phylum Arthropoda; class Insecta; order Lepidoptera; family Adelidae; genus Nematopogon; species Nematopogon swammerdamellus. The sequence goes on from OX336345.1 coordinate 22,262,899, forward strand.
TTCTTGAATAGATGCGGTTCTATTGGCGACAAATGTCTGCCATCTATGCGGAGAGGAACAAATCCATGCTAGTGCAACTTGAGAATCACAAAAAGCGAGTGTTTCACTGACAGTGCAGCGGGCGGTAATATTTTCTAAAACTACTTGCACTAGTTTAGAGAGTAAATGCGCTGCACACAACTCGAGGCGTGCGAGGGATATTTTCTTGAGCGGTGCTATTTTCGATTTTGCACATAATAATGCAACTTCACCTTCGGCGTGGGCATTGGGAGCAGTTCGTACGTATATATTTGCCCCATAGCATTTTTCACTTGCGTCCGAAAAACACAATAGCGTTATGTGCGCGGTGCGAGTAATACCTACATGGCGCGGTATTTTAATTTCGGACAGAAAATCTATCTCAGTAATAAATTGTGTCCATAACTTACTCAGCGAGTTGGGTACATCTTGGTCCCAGCCTAGGTTCAGCTTCCAGCACTCCTGGACTAGCAGCTTCATGAAGGCAACGACCATGGCGATTAGTCCGAGAGGGTCGTACAAACGCGCGGCGGTCGAGAGTATGTTACGTTTTGTGCACCTTATCTCATCTGAGCGAACCTTGAAAAAGAAATAATCTTCCAGTGGCTTCCACTGTAGGCCTACTATTTTTGTTTCGGAATCCTCGTCAAAACCGATTACTTGAGAGATGCGGTGTGATGGGGGAAGGAATTCCATCATTTGAGTTGAATTCGAGATCCATTTTGTTAGGTTGAACCCCCCGGCCGTGAATATGTGTACCAGTTGGCTGTTTAATTCTTTGGCTTCTGCGAGTGAGTCGACACTGGTCACTAAGTCGTCCATGTATAAGGACTGAGGAATTACAGCGGGAACTAACGGGTATTTGTGCCCTTCTTCCGCAACCAGTTGTCTAATCACTCGCATAGCCAAAAACGGTGAACATTTTATTCCGAACGGAACGCGGGAAAACTCGTAGGTATCTACGGGCCCGTCGGGATCGAACCGAAACAAAATGCGTTGAAAAGCGCGATGTTCAGGGCGTACGATTACTTGAAAATACATTTTTTCAATGTCGGCGGATAATGCGATGGAAAATAACCTTAAATTTATCAGCAAGTTGAAAATACTTGTTTGAAGATTGGGGCCTGCGTGTAAAATATCGTTAAGAGATTTACCTGAGCTAGTTTTGCAACTGGCATCCAATACAATCCTTATTTTCGAACTCACTTTATCCGGCCTATAAATCGCGTGATGAGGAATAACATAATGACTATGTGGATCTAGCGGTACATTTATCTTTGAAAGAAAACCTCGATCGATGTAGTCCTGAATAGTTGCATGATAGCCAACCTTCAGGCTCGAGTTCGCATTCAGTTTTCTTTCAAGAGCAAGGAATCGTTTCATGGCAACAGCGGCCGAATTACCTAAGGCGGACGGGTCAGTGTTGAATGGCAGCGCTACTGTGAAGCGACCGGTTTTATCGCGATAGGTTTGTTCGTTAAAGTGGCTTTCACACTGTGCCTCCTCGGGACTTATATGAATTTTATTTTCAACACTTTCAAGTTCCCAGAATTTATGTATTAGCGTTTCAATAGTGGGCTCAATAGTCGTAAAAAATGAATTTTCCGGAACTTGAAAGGTTTGAGTGCAGGCGGCTTTTCCCATGACAATATAACCAAGAGTGGTTTCTATAGCGACAGCGGAAGACAACGGGTTCATGATCTTATCTGACCCAAGAATGTAGGGGAAGAGTTCTACGCCCAGAAGTCCATCGATTTCTGAGGGCGAACTGTAATTTTCATCTGCTAAGGGTAAACCTTGCAGATGTTGCAGATGTTGCAAATCTACAAATGCGGTCGGTAGTTGGTCAGTAATTTTATCAATAACCAGTGCTTTAATATTGTATTTATTTTGAGAATTAACTCTAGAGGTGAAGGTTAGCTGTGTGTGACCTTTGACCGGGCGTTCGGATAGGCCTATTCCTCGTACGGAAGCGGGAGCGCGGGCAATATTTAGCCCGATGCGTTTACAACAAGATTCTGTTATAAAATTACATTGTGAGCCGTTGTCAATCAACATTCTCATTTTTGTTTGTTTTCCGTAACTATTTATTACGTAAAAAATAGCGGTGGCTAATAACATAGTCGACGACTGATTGTTATTAGTTGCGGTATTAGCGGTAATTAAACTTAAATCGTTCGATTTTGCGGAGAGCGAGTGTGAACACTCATTAATAGTGGGTTTACAGTTGAGCGAAGTCAGCGGTGAGTCGTGCCGCTGCTCGTTCTCGCTAGAGGGCGGTAGGAGTCGGCCCCGCTGCGTATGAGCGCAAACCGAGTGAGATGCTGGCGCATGCGCGCAGGGCGTGCGAGGCAGCGGGGCGGTCTGCGCCTGCGTACAGAGCGAACTAGATGGAGCGGTCTGCGCATGCGCGAGTTTTGTCACCAGTGCGGAGTGAAGTTGTTTATTGTCATTACGAGCGGGCACAAAGTTTTCAAGATGGAGATCAGAGTGATGTTTACGATTCAGTTTGCCTTCCTTTTGGCACTTAAAACATGAATGTATTGATTTACAGTACTTAGTTGGATGAAAACCTAGACAGTTCTTGCACAGTGAATGTTTTTCAACTAACTTAATCTTGTCTAGCGTTGACAGTTTTCCAAATTCGTGACACCTAAACAATGGATGCCTCTCTTCACCACCACAAACGCAGCAACCCGATTGTTTTTGTTCATTTACAACGAACGAGTGCGTGTTTTGTTTTGTTGCGGTAGTCGTGGGTTTTGCTGCATAGTTTGTGTTGGATCTGGAGAGTATTTTCGATTGTTCTTTCACGAACTGTTCGAGTGCAGCGAACTTTGGAATATCTTCACTCCTACTATATTGCTCGAACGAAATAACAGTTTCTTTGTCCAATTTCGACAGTACGAGATGAGTGACAATAAAGTCCGTGAGATCTTTGAGACCTAGTTGCTTTAGAGCAGCAAATGAGGTGCATAACTTGTCAGTAAATGCATCTAGGGCAGCGGGACTTGCAGTGGAAATGGCCTTGAAATTTAGAATTTGTTTTAGGTAGTCTGTGGCGAGGCTACGCTTGTCGTTGTACTTCGACACGAGCGCTTCCCATATTATAGTGTAGTTCATACCTATAGGAGGTATTCCAGCACATACTGTAAGGGCACGACCCGTCAGTTTTCCTACTAGAAATTGCACCTTTTCAGTATCCGACAGACTATCATTTTCGTGAATCAAACTCCTAAAGTTCTCGTAGAACACATTCCACTGACTATAGGTACCATCGAAGGATTTTAATTCTAACGCAGGTATTTTCAGTTTATGAATGCCGGCTGAAACTTTAGTTTCAGTGGGCTGGGGTCGCTCAAGTGATTTACATTTCTGTTCAACTGACTTAATAAAACAATATAGTTCGTCAAACGCTTCTACACATTTGAAGTCAGGTTTACACTTCGGATTTGCGGTTAATTTTGCGACATTTAAATCTTCTACCACCTGAATAAACTCCGAGCGAGTCTTCTCTAGAGACTGTAAGCGAACAAGAAAAGTATCTTGCTCCGCTTTGGAGGTTGTAGCGTTAAGACTGTGGTTGTAAATTTTATCAACAATTGAGAATAAACTTTTTCTTTTCTCTTCAAGCATAAGAACCTGAGCTGAGGGCTCCATGGTTAGCGATATGAGTGAAGTTAGTCACTGAACAGAATCAGCTGACAGTTTGACAGCCTGTTTGACAATTTGACAGGTTGACAATCTGCAATCACTTGAAATGCGTGCGTATGAGCGAGAGGGAGTGACGTTTCAGTGACGTCAAAGGCGGTTAACGGTTTATTTTACTTTGCAGTAAAATTTGCGGGTAAAGCGGTAATAAATTACCGTTTGATATACGGTTTGATTGATTGCGATAATTTTTATACGATGAATTACAGGCTCTATGAACGTGTATAAGCGCGGGAAGGATGGTTAACGACACTTTACGATAGTAAGTTCGCGAATGAATGAAAATGAGTTTTGCGAATGAACTGTAGCAAACGAAATGCAATGAATGAGGGCGAGCGGTGCGGGAAGAGGTTGGTATCCAGGAACGAAGGACCAGAGAATGATAGCGCCACTGACCTTCGACAGCTTTCTGCAGCGCTTCTTTCTACGAAATCGTCGCATCCGTCAGCAGCCTCCTCGTCAGCTCCAGACTCCAGGGGCAGGAACCACGGGCGAAGACCGGCTCAGTTCACTCGCGTGCGGGAGAGTTCGTTACTCACTTTCATTCGCGGTTTTTGTAGTTGTGAGAGGCGCCTCTATATTCAACTCGCGGACTCGAACGAGGGCGATATAGCAAGCGGTTAGTGAACATCCAAGAGCAAAAGCGGTAGCGTGGTAGCGGAGCGGTAATGTAGCGGGTATAGTTCGTTTGAAGGTCGCGACTCAACTTCAGTTTGAAAACTGTCGGTTGCCGCTGCCGTAGAAATTTTGGCGGTATTCTCTGTGGATAGAGGAAGATGCGAGGGAGGGGATGGATTAAAGGTGAGGTGTGTTCAAGCGCGTATAACGCAACGGTTAAACGTAAATTGGCGGCGTAACCATCATCCATTCTTCCAACATGACCGAAATACCGAAGCATTTCTTCCTCCCCCCCCCCCCCCCCCCCGAAATAAAAAATTTAACCTAATAAGTACTCGTACTTGGCACCTACCTTATCGGAGGTGATATTGGCTGGTCGGAGCATGCGCTTTGGCCCCTCCGACTCAGCCACCCATACGAGATTACATAAAAAAAATCATTGGTACCGTTTGTGCAACACAATCAACTCAATGGTGAGAGAGAGAATCACTGGGTGGCTGCCTACCAATGGTTAGTAATCGCGATCAGCACACGTGTTCAGCAAACCGTGAACCCCGACTGCGTCCAGGCACTCGCCCTGATGATGCACTGCACGCGTCAGTCCGAAACGTCGGCCAAGAAGAAAACGACAACGAACCATTGCAAGGCAAACTTAGCCAGTTATGTTCAGAAGGCAGATCGCAATTCTGCGAAAGAGCGCAAAACTACAACGGTTTTTGATTCATTGCATCACAGCACTGGGGAAAAATCGGTTATCTTAGCCAATTTTATAGATATTACGATCTTCAATTGGAGAGGCGTATGTCCAGCAGTGGACTCTTAAACGCTATCTGACAGAACATCGTATCCCACGCCCTTACCACTCCCATCCACAAGTCCTGACATACTAGCCGGAACGCTCGGAATTGTCATAGACACCCAATTTCGCAGAACCAAAACGAGCGTAACAGTTCGATTGTGTCCTAGGGCGAAAAGATGGAATTGTCTCCCTATGAGTATGTTCCATACTAGGGACCAATTATTTGGGGATCCTCAAAAACCGCGTCAATAAAATCGACAATAACCTCTTTGTTCGCCTTGTCGATACTATGGCATCTCGTATCGTATGGTTTTGCAAGGAGTGGTGTTTATTCGCTGTGTCAGATTGGTCACAACTTGGACTATTGGGTGCAAATCACCAAAACGACAAATAGAGAAAGAGAGAACTCACTGCTGGCAGTGAAATCGCGTGTCGTTTTCAATCTGTTCTAACTCGCAGCAGTCCTCCTCCAGCTGGTCGTACTTCTCCTGAAGCGTGAACAACTGCGACTCGAGATCCTGAACAAACATACATATGTACATATCATCACTCTGTATCTGAGTTTCAGCAATACAATTTGTGGGAATTACTCTAGATAAAAATTTATAAAACTTGACTGCTACAAAAATGAAGGAAACAAGAAAATATCAGTAGAAAATGCTGTAGTCGTACTAACTGTCTATTCGAATCCAACTACACGCCGCCCCCCGACTATTCTATTCTCTAAAACCTAAACGGGTCAGGCCACTTACTTGTATTATATTCTCTAAAATATCTAGGGTCAGTCAGTACTCTTACCTGTATCCTATTAAAATATCCAATGTAATTCCTCTTACTTGTACTCTATTCTCTAAAATATTTAAGGTCAGTCGTCTCACCCGTATTATATTCTCTAAAACATCTAGGATCAAGCCACTTACTCTAGGATCAAGCCATTCTATTATCTAAAATATCAAGGGTCACGCCTCCTACCTGTATTCTATTCTCTAAAATAAATAGGGTAAGTCCGCTTGCCTGTATTCTATTCTCTAAAATATTTATGGTCAGTCCTCTTACCTGTATCCTATTCTCTAAAATAAACTCATTCTGCAGCCTCTGTGCCAACTTTGATTTCTTGATGTCCTGCGCCGCTTCGTATATCGAGATGTTTACCTCTAAGAACTTTAGTCTTCTCTCATAATACTGTTTGTGCCTCTGCACCAGCTTCACGCACCGACATTCAAGACCCTCCTCGCTCTGCAGCCTGCTGAGAGGCCTGTGTCTAGCAACGCCTCTCTTCTCTAGCTTCTCGCGTATGCTGTTGAGCCTCTGAATTTCGGTGTTGAGATCTCCGCACTCCAAACTCTCGTAGACTTCGGTCTGAGTAGTTTTGTTTTCGGTTTCTACGCCGTCGAAGATACCGCTCTCTTGCAATGCGGAGATCTCCTTGGGTTGCTCGGAGAGGCTTTCGAGGGACTCGCTTGTGAAGGCGCGGTGGGACTGCGAGTAAGGGCTGACGGTCGCGATCACCTTAGCATTCTTGGGGGACACATCCGAGTCCAGTTTTGAAAGGGATTTGATGTCGCATAGCCTCTTCGGTTTGATCTGAAATTGGAAGAGCAATAGTTTAAGGAGTGTCTACTTACTTTTAAGTACGTAGGTGCTGATTTTCAGAAAAGTATTTTGGATCAATATTTTGTTTTTACTGGTAATTTTATGACAACGGACGTTTGTTTCGCCCAAAGAGTATTGACATTTTAGACTTGACAAATGAACAGTTTTAAAATGTTCGGCTATTCCTGCCGGTCAATACAACTCGAGTTATAAATAAAAAAGCGGTCAAGAGCGAGTAGAATTCGCGTTTAGAGGGTTCCGCATCATTTCGTTTTCCGTGAGAACTTTAAGACTTAGGATTTTCGTTGAAGTTTTCCTGTAAGCCATAAGAGAGGCCCTAGATTCAGTAGTTTCGGAGATTTTTTTTTTTATGTAATCCGGTATGGGTGGCTGAGTCGGAGGGGCCAAAGCGCATGCTCCGACCAGCCAATATCACCTCCGAGAAGGTAGGTGCCATACCAGAGACTTCCCTGGATTGCTGGCTACTGGACTAGAGGCGAACACAACCGAGGCTGCTATGCGGCCATCTTACATCCAGTACGGTGGTACCAACCCAGTCGGCTACAATTTGAGCGTACCACCTAGTAAGGGGCAAGGGAAGGGACCTACAGTTTTACATCGGTTCCGAACGGTGAAGCAGCAGGTGTAGGTATGCACGTAAATTTTTTCGTCAGAAAAAACTCATTGGTACACGCCGACGGGATTCGAACCGCGGACCTCTCGCATGAGAAGCCGATGCCCAAACCACTCGGCCACCCGCCGCCCATAAGATAAGGGGGAAATGCTCGATTTTTGTATATTTTCTTTAATATCTTTTAAACTGTGCATTTAAAAATTAGAAAAAATATATATTATATGTCTAACGACGCCCATGGACATGTCGGCCTGACAGGTAGGCACCTGTCAGATACGCTTTTTATGGAAACTGACCGACCTTTGATTCAGTGCAGTGGTGGTATCAATCCAAGTGGGTTAAATCCTACCACCAGTAAGGTAAGAAGGGAAGGGACCTTTTATGGGCAAGGAGAGCTTTCCAGAGTTTATTGGTTCTGTAGAGGAAAGATCTGCAGAACAGATGCACATGAAATTTTCGAAATATTAGACACTAACTTTTGCAGGCGGCTTCGCTCGAGGTAGACTCGGTTTAATAGCAAACCCGATTTAAACGCAAATATGATAATAAACTATCGCTTCTCTTATAATATCTCTCTCTCTCTCCCCTATCCATCCAGCACTACCATTTGACACAAAATTCCGTTCATACTATACTTTCTTTTATACTACTCAGCCCTATTGCTATTTAGCGTGATGGTGAGCCTATAGTGAGCCTCAAAAACTACTCTTTCGTTTTGCACAAATGTATGGTGCAAATCGCATCAAAATCTGTTCAGTGGTTCCGTAATTTACCTCAAACATACATACATACAGGTAGACGTCCTATAGGAATAGAAAGATGAAGAATACGAATAGAATAGAGAATAGAATAGAATAGAATGGGATGGAATGGAATGGAATGCAATAGAATGGAATGGAATGCAATGGAATGGAATGAAATAGAATAGAAAGTAGAAAAAATATAGATAGAGATAGTGGGGGTGCGGACCTGGTCACAGATTACTAAATAGTTACTTCGTTACAGATAAATCACTCCATAGAAAATGTTCCTACCTTCGGGCTTTAATAGCCTACTGTTTCACGTCGCCAATCGCTGCGTGCGAAAATGTACCTTAACGATCGAGTGTAAAGTGGTTATTGGCTGCGGTTAGTGGCTGCGCGCAGTTGCGTGGGCGAGCGTCTATGTATACTTCGCGCGGCTGACGAGTTTCCACTGAAACAGACCGCCGGCGGCCCGTCGGGCGGTAGGTAGTTAGCGCGCGCAAGTACATAGAGTGCGTGAGGCCTGACCTGGTAGGTGTCGTCGTCGCTGACGGAGCTGCTGAGGGTGTGCAGGTTGTACAGCAGCAGCAGCGCCCGCTCGAGGCAGCCGCGGTCCTCGGCCGACTCCGCGCTCAGCATCATGCGCTCCAGGTGCTCCTTCACCGGGTTACCTGCCGCCACACATAGACCGCCGGCGGCCCGTCGGGCGGTAGGTAAGTTAGCGCGCGCAAGTACATAGAGTGCGTGAGCCCTGACCTGGTAGGTGTCGTCGTCGCTGACGGAGCTGCTGAGGGTGTGCAGGTTGTACAGCAGCAGCAGCGCCCGCTCGAGGCAGCCGCGGTCCTCGGCCGACTCCGCGCTCAGCATCATGCGCTCCAGGTGCTCCTTCACCGGGTTACCTGCCGCCACACATAGACCGCCGGCGGCCCGTCGGGCGGTAGGTAAGTTAGCGCGCGCAAGTACATAGAGTGCGTGAGGCCTGACCTGGTAGGTGTCGTCGTCGCTGACGGAGCTGCTGAGGGTGTGCAGGTTGTACAGCAGCAGCAGCGCCCGCTCGAGGCAGCCGCGGTCCTCGGCCGACTCCGCGCTCAGCATCATGCGCTCCAGGTGCTCTTTCACCGGGTTACCTGCCGCCACACATAGACCGCCGGCGGCCCGTCGGGCGGTAGGTAAGTTAGCGCGCGCAAGTACATAGAGTGCGTGAGGCCTGACCTGGTAGGTGTCGTCGTCGCTGACGGAGCTGCTGAGGGTGTGCAGGTTGTACAGCAGCAGCAGCGCCCGCTCGAGGCAGCCGCGGTCCTCGGCCGACTCCGCGCTCAGCATCATGCGCTCCGGGTGCTCCTTCACCGGGTTACCTGCCGCCACACATAGACCGCCGGCGGCCCGTCGGGCGGTAGGTAAGTTAGCGCGCGCAAGTACATAGAGTGCGTGAGGCCTGACCTGGTAGGTGTCGTCGTCGCTGACGGAGCTGCTGAGGGTGTGCAGGTTGTACAGCAGCAGCAGCGCCCGCTCGAGGCAGCCGCGGTCCTCGGGCGACCCCGCGCTCAGCATCATGCGCTCCGGGTGCTCCTTCACCGGGTTACCTGCCGCCACACAGACAGACAATATCATACCGTCGCGCCTGTCCTGTCAGGATGTTTTTTTTTTATGTAAACCAGCATGGGTGGCTGTGCCTAGGGACCAATGGTGCGGTCGACAGAGCCAAAATCACCTCTTCTCGCGAAACCACGCTCAGTGAGGTGCCATGCCAGCAGATTTGCGGAATGTTGCTAGGTTGAAGACACCCAGGTTAAAGGATTCAGGAAATACACCCGCTGGAAGACAGTTCCACACTCTAGCGGTGCGACAAAGCTGGCTGGCACGGTTGGCTTGGCTTGTCTACAAGCGAAGCCAACCGTGTCAGTTCCATAAAAAAACTGGGTGATCTAGGTGCCATATCACTAGAAGATACCTACAGTTTTACGTTGTTGAGTTTTGTTCGCTTTAGTTAGTGTCGTATGAGCATTACAAAGAACGGAACCCTCATAACGGGATGATCCTTCTGCCCACCTTTGTACCGTGTGGGGTCGGTACATAAAAAACGAATAGCCCCACTGCATCTCTCCCCGTCGCATGTCGTAAAAGTCGACTAAGGGATAAGAAAATTCGTCAGCCTCGGTAGCTCAGTGGCGCGGTTGGTTAGTCAACTGTTATTAAGCAACGCTGAGCTCGGTCAGTGATTGGATGGGTGACCGCTCGACCGTTGGAGGCTGACCGTGGTTCGGATTCCACGTTAAACTGTAGGTCCCTTCCCTTCTTACCTTACTAGATGGTAGGGTTTATCCCGGCCGGGTTGGTACCACCGCACTTAACGAAACGTCGGTCGAAACGGCTATGTAAATAGTTCGTGTTTTCCGTCCAGTTTAGTGTAGCCGACATGAAATGAAGGGAAGCACTGACATGGCACCTAGTTCACCCTGTGTTATGGGCTGACATCGCGGATGTTGTAGGTGATGTAGCCAACCGTGTCAGGTTCCATAAAAAAAAAAAAAAAAATCTATGTGAGTTGTCTGACACAGCGCCTCTTCTAAACAGGTAATGGAATATTTGGGACGTTTTGTTCTGTCCTGGAGTCAATGTGCCAAAGAAAAAAAGTTAGAACCCTGAGGGACTGAGGATGATACAATGCAATACTAGAAGTTCGTTTTGATGATCGTTTTTAGGTTTCCGTATCCCGTACGGAAGCCTATTACTAAGCCTACGCCGTCTGTCTGTCCGTCCGTCCGTCTGTCCGAGGGCTGTATCTCTTGAACCGTAATAGGTAGCCCGTTGAAATTTTCACAGAATATGTGTTATTATGGCCATATAACAACAAATAAGAAAAATAAGAACAAGTAGCTATATGTAAAACTTTGAAGTTCCTGCCTTTAAAAAAATCGATACTCCCATACAAACTTTCATCCCCCATTTCCACCCCTTAACATCTGAAAATCCAAAAACCCTGATACACGTCATCATTTGTTTATGAAGAGTAGCTATAATTAAAACTTTCAAGTTGCTGCCTTTAAAAAAATCGATACTCCCATCCTATACGATACTTCCTATACGGTATCATCGATACTTTCATCCCCATTTTCCAACCCTTAAAATCTGAATATCCAAAAATCCTGAGTTGTAAAATAAACCTGTGTTCTCAATTTCAGCTTTCTAGGTCTTGCGGTTTAGGCTGGGCGATGATGATTGAGTCGGGCGTATAGTTTTATTAATATAAAAGATAGATATAAAAGCGAGACCATATCCCTAGAACGACAACAAAACAAAAAAAAAGTAAACAGATAACTGAAAATAATAATTTCATACACTCCAAATCCGAGGTGGGTAATACACACATGCGATTCAATATACGAAAGTGAGACCGCCTCGGATTCAGGTAAAATAAAATACCAAAAGCGAGGCGTTTTAAAGAAATTCTCATACACACTCTAAATCTGTTGAAAATTACGAAAGCGAGGCTCGAGCCTCGCTTTCGTGCACGCCTCGGATTCGTGCGTGTTAGCACTTTTCTGAAAATTGCAATATCTCATGCAATACGCCATCTATCGACAAACGGGAAAGATTGTCGTATTCACGATACATCACATAGAGACACGAAACATTGTGAAATACCGTTGTATCACTAAGGCCTCGTTTTCGTGCTTCTCAACAACTAAACACAGACCGCCTCGCTTTCGGGACTGAGTAAACAAGGGTGTGTCTGTCTGTGGCATCGCAGCTCCCAAACGGATGGACCGATTTGGATGCGGTTTTTTGACGTGATGACGTCACGTCTTATAAATTGATGAGCACCGGCTGCACGCACGAAAGCGTGTAGCGTTGATATTCAAAGTTACCATGGAAACGTCTTAAGAAGTAAAACTGTCAAGATCAGACAACAGAAGTTTTGATGGCCAGTCACAAGATGATTAATCTTTCTACTGGAAATAGAAATTACTGATCTTTGATCTATGTACTACGATTATTCCACGTCATCACCTAAAACTATCGTCCGTAAACCGACTTTACAGACAACCAATTTTTTTATTTTATTAATATTTATTTTATTAAGTAATTAAGTAATAAAAAAATTTATTGTCTTAAAAAGTGGACCGATTTTTATGCGGTTTTTTTAAAAAAGCTTGAAATAAAAGTTAAATTACAAATTTGAAAAACCCCCGACCCTTAAAGAGTCAAAAATAATTTCCGTTTACTTACTTAAAGGAGTCGGGGGACCGCTAAGTAAATAAAATATAAAATATAAAAACTCGAGAGTTTTTTTTTTTCTTTTTTTTTTTATGTAATCCGGTATGGGTGGCTGAGTTGGAGGGGCCAAAGCGCATGCTCCGACCAGCCAATATCACCTCCGAGAAGGTAGGCGCCATACCGGAGACTTCCCTGGAGAGTTGCGCGGGAATTTACTTAGCCGTCTCCCGACTCCTTTAAGTAAGTAAACGGAAAATGAAATTATTTTTGACTTTTTAACGGGTCGGGGGTTTTTTAAATTTGTAATTTTAAATTGTAGATATTTTAGTGACCATGAACTCCGGTTTCATAGCTCCGCGCGCCCGCCGCCGCCGGCAGCGCAACCTTTGTTGTTCCATGACAGCTATCAAGAGGACATCACGAAGTAAGGAATAAAGGACGAAAAGGAACATTCCCTGCCCGCTTGTAGCTTCCAGCCCAGCCCCGGGGCGGGCCAATTCACTGAAGCCAAAACTTACATCGCGTCAGTACTAGTAATAAAAAATATGTAAGGAATGATCATGGAGTAAGTTACTGCGTTTGTAGACATGTATGTATGACACTAAAACTAAATTGACGGTTTTTAGAAATATGTTCTACATACATATCACACACGCTGATTCCCGACAATCGGGGTAAGCAGAGTAATCGGTGTTGTGCTGCAAGAACTCTGGTAAATTACAACACAACATCGACCACCACGTTTCGCAAAGCATTCGAACAAGATTCAATCGATCAAGCAGCAAGTAGAGGCACGAAGACCCACCTGCTGCATGACTCGGTGGAAGTACCGTGCCAAGGTGAGAGGTGGCGAGCCTGTTGCCCTTTAGCACGGCATCTTGTCCTTATCCCTTAGTCGCCTTTTACGACATGCACGGGGAGAGATGCAGTGAGGCTATTCTTTTTAAGTACTAAAAAAAAAAATAATACGATAAAAGTATTTTTCTCAGACAAGTTTCTACTGCGGCCGCCCGCACATCTGCACAAGTCATGCGATATCTTATTTCAGTTAAAGGTAAAAAAAAAAAACAGCCAAGTGCGAGTCGAACTCGCGCACCGAGGTTCCGTATCGCCATGTCACGGTCAGCGCCACTCACGCCATCTATGTATTAGTTAAAATGCTTCACACTCTTACTTTTTCTTATTTTTATTATTTGTTGTTATATCGGTAAATTTCAACGGGGCTACCTATTACGGTTCAGGAGATACAGCCCTCGGACAGACAGACGGACAGACAGACAGACAGACAGACCGCGTAGGCTTAGTAATAGGGTCCCGTACGACGGATACGGAACCCTAATAACTCGATTCTCCGATCTTCTGCTATAGAGCGGATTCGCCCTCTCGTTATTGTCTGCGTATCGAAAATTCAAACAAAGCATTTTAATAAGAAATATTGTCACGTACAGTGCGCCATCTGTAGGACGTCTGCATGCAAATTTCGCTGGCGAGCTGGCAGGATAGACGTCTACAAAATTAATCTGCAAAATAATCATTTTCGTCGTTTTTATTGTTTAGTATGTGTTTAGAACTAAAACTGAATCCTTCGTCTAGTTTGGTACTGCCTCCCGACGCCAGAGGGCGATACGGCAGATGTTTTTCTCGCGCGAGCGCACAGGCAGTAACCTTGTAGCATCGGTTCGAGACGGGAGGCGTGCACGCAACCCATATAGTCCTGTCGCTCGTAGAACATTAATATTGCCAAAAAGTGGAGAATCGATGAGGTGGAGTCTCGGCAGTCCTACCAGTAGTGTCTCCAAGTGTGGTTGTCGGAGACGTAGGAATAGGATTTAGTGTTCGTGTTTAGGGAGTAAATGGACCCCGATTGAGTGCGTGCCAGCGACGACGACACCTGGAGGTGGCATCAGTTCTCCAGGTAATGGGGAGGGCCCTCCTTTCGCCGCGTCGACGCTCATCGTGGCACTGCACGGACCGTGGTATGGACACATTAGTTTTTATTTAATTTGGCTGCGAGTATCTCGTACAGTATGGAAATTGAGTGCGTGCCCCGCGTCAGCAATGTGCAAGACTTCACTAATGAATATTTGAATACACGTCGGCGGTTAGTGATGCGACGGATAATGAGTTGGCCGGATATCCGGCGAACACCTGACCAGATGGCCGGATACCCGAAAATTTTAACTAGGTTCAAGTTAGAGATCTTTCCCCACTCCTACAATCCACGGATCTTCAAATCGCGGGTTATATGCCTTTTCGCAGCGATATTAGAATAGAATAGAATACGGTATAGTTTGTATAGAAAATTATAAAATTTTACAACCAAAAACGTGTGATCGAAAGACAAAGAATTGTTCTATATTTTGCAGTAGTTTTTAGCCTTTAGATTGGTCTAGTTATCACGGGCTACTTCTTCAAAAATCCACATGTGGCGTTACTAGGCGCCTTAAGATACGATTGTACGATCTCGATGCATTCTCGGACATCTAGAAACTAGATAGCACAGTGAGACATGCATTGTCCATTGAAATTGAAGATGTTGTACCACAAGCTAAATTATGCCAACGTATAAATTATGTTCGACGAATTGTATTTTGTCAGCCACGGGCGATCGTGAACAGTGTCACCATCCGTCCGGATTTATCCGGACATATCCGGATAAAAAAAAATTTTTATCTCAACAAACTCGACCGTATTCTCAATTTGTGCATTCGTTATATTTTCGGATTGCGCAAGTTCGAATATCGAGCTCGCCTTTAGTGGCACGATGTTCGTACTCGCAAGAACTCTCACGCCCTCTCTCTTCTCTTCCGCACACTTAATGCCCCTAATGCTCCCAAATATTTTTTTGAGTGAACGGTTTGAATTTCTTTCTTCACATGGTCTGGCTTTAAGATCTGCTGAGAACTTACTCTTAGCAATACCGGCGCACTCAAGTTCGTAGTACACGGACTCTTTTACAGTACAAACAGCTCGCCTCTGGAATAATCTGCCCGTGCACTTAGGGCGTTTTTGCACTTGCGACGACACGACACGACAAAATGCGGTCACGACTCCGAGCGCCATATATTTATATGAGCCGTTTACTCACGCAACGACACCGCACAGCACGACACGGGTCGTTCCGCCATTTCGTTCAAATTGCATTCCCGCGAAATAAAAGCGTGTGAAAATGTATGTTTTTTTAAATAATTTTATTGAAATATATAGGTTTAGATGAAAGGAAAAAGTAGTATTTAACGAATCAGACATTTGTCCATTCAATTAAATAAAAAAAATAAAAACCTTCAAAATTCTCATTCCTATCCTTTTCCAAACGAAGGATCAGTATTTAGTATAATTATTTTTTTTAGTTTCTTCAAGTAAAATGAGTATATTAATAACCCCACCTATAGTGTAACTAATAACGCATGTTTCTTTGGGATTCATTTATTTTTAGAGCCATTATATCATAAAAAGAATTAATATTTCATATTTGTCCGTGGAAAAACGTCATAACCTTCCGCAGAAGTGGTATTACAAATTAGACAGAGTGTGACCCGACTTTAGCCTTCGCTCTACGCTCCGCACGTCGAACGCCCCTCATTGTGTCCCTGGATCTAGACAGGAGAGGACGAGCATCGCTGGGGAAGAAAATACTCACGATCTTCGTGCTCATCAACTACTTTGTCACCGTCCAGGCATCATTACCTTCCGGCTTTTTTTAACATAAGTACACGATATAAAAATTTCATTTAAATCTTAATGAATCAGATTTTAGGCAGAATATTCGTTAATTAATATAATAAATTTGTAATATCAGTAATAAGGGAGCAATTGAAGAAATACATCAAAATTTCATTACCCTCCTTTTCATTACCCTCCTTTACCCTCAAAATGTCTGCCGGACGGTAATGAAGGGGTTCGGATGGTAATGAAATGTTTACTTGATTTTCCTTCCCTCCTACCTAACTGGGTGGTAGGTTATATTCCGCCCGTGTTGGTACCACCGCAGCACTGAATGAAACGTTGGTCCAAACGGTTATGTAAACGTCCGAATGTCCATGGTCATCGTTGGACACCTTATGGATGGCTTGGCGCCATATGTCGGGCTTTAAATAAAGCAAAATATTTCGTGTTTTCACTCGAGTTCAGTGTAGCCGACACGATGAAAGGAAAGTACTATCAGGGCACCTAGTTCACCAAGGTGTTATGGGCTGATATCACGGATGTTGTAGGTGATGTAAACATATCAGTGTTCACAAAAAAAAAATTGTGCACGTAGTAATTAGTAGTACATAAATAATAAAAATCCAATAAAACTGGAATTTAACTCTATTTGGCACGTAAAGTATCTACATAACGTATACTGCAGTACAGGGTTTAACCCGACCGGGTCGGCACCAACGCACTGACTGAAGTTCAGTCGAAATGCTATAAAAATTGTTCATGTTTTTGACCAGTTAAGTGTAGCCGGTTCAATTCAGTGATATGTAAGAGTATAGTTGTTTCCACTCAGTGCATAGTGTGTGAGCTCACTAAGTTACTGTTTTTTAATTGCGTAGCCACGGTTGGACTTCAATACAGCGCCGAGTCTAGTGAAATATTCACTAGATTCAGCATAGGTTGTGGCCAGTCCTATTTTTTTCTTATTCTCTTATTGGCCGACGAAAGCAAAAAGGAGTAGGTTCTCAATTCGAAGCTCATATATTTTTTTATATGTATATGACCAATAATGTTTTTATTGGATAGGGTATACTTCAAAGTTAGTCCCATTTTTATTTGAAAAAAAAATAAATAAAAGCTTTAACAAAAAATTTTACCGACGAAAAACTTAAAAGCGAAAAATCCAATTTTGGCGGGTAATAAACCTTACTAGTCTTACTAACAGTCTCAAAATTAGTCACTTGCGTAGCTATTAAGACTAAAAGGGTTTCCGCAGAAATTATATTTTTCGTTTTTCAGTTTTTTGCTGGTTGAATTTTTTGTTAAAAAGTTTTTTACAATGCATTTTTGTTTTGTTGCTGGTTGTAATGAAGGAACCGGAACCCTCTTGAAGGACCCGAGACTGTACTTGGGGGGAAATATATGGGCAGGGAGAGCGTTCCAGAGTTTACCGGTTCTGTAGAGGAATGATCTGCAGAATCGATTGGTACGCATCCGCGGTAAGTCCAACGTGTAGGGATGCAATCCCTGCCCAGTGCGCGTGGTGCGAAGGTGGAAAGGGGATTTGTTATTTCAGTTAAAACTTTTTACACTATGAATTATAAATTACTTAGCTAAAATGTTGATGTTAATAGTGTCGAACTTTTGATAATCGTTAACATTATTACTACCATCAGCTAAATAATGATATCTTTATCATTATCATAATAATAATAATATAATAAAGCTAATTTCATTAAGACATACTAGCATGCTTCATTACCATCCAACCGCATAAATTACCATCCAGGTGTTTTTCATTACCATCCACACCTTCATTACCTTCCATCAATTTTCTCCGAAACTAAAAGTTGTACATAGATGCCTCTCTTATGTTACTACATCTAATAAGTACAGGAACACATATATATAAATATATTTCAGAAAATAAAAAAATAAAAATTCCGCCAAAACATGCAAATTTGAACGAAATGGCGGAACGACCCACACACGTTTTGCAAACGACTTTTTGGCTATGTCGTCCGTGCCGCTATGTCGTTACGTTTTTTTTGCGGTGACGACATAGCGGCTGTACGAAACAAGTTGGAACTTGCTGACGACGCACCGCACGACACGACGACGATGAGCGTGCTCACGTGAAGACTACAAACAAGCCGCGACTGCCGTGTAGTTGCTGAATCGTCACTAGTGGAAAAACGTACGAACGACATGTCGTGTGCAGTACGTCGTGTGTTGAGAAACGTGACCGCAAATCGTGTCGTGCGGTCGCAAGTGCAAAAACGCCCTTACGCTCCACTACGTCTATGAATGTATTTAAGATAAATTTGAAGAATCTTTTCATCTCCTTACTAAATAAATACATTTATATTGTAAACGTGTCTTAACTCCTCTCTTCTCTCTCTCTCTTGCTTGTCATCCAGTTGAGGTGTTGATATCAGTACCACTGATTAATTTACATAATAATTATGTAAGTTTATTATATACATATATATTATGCGTATAAAAGTATTTATGTAGTATTAGTTTGTAGTTTATTATATTTGTTATTGCCACAAACTATTCTTGTTCACCTGCATATACTTCTCCCACATCCCAAAGATTAGTTAGAATAGAGGTACTCGCGGCATTAATCTCACCACATATTGTGCCTAATTTGTATAAATTGGTGTTCAACAAAGAAGGAATATACTTATACATATAAGTACACTATTTATTCTTTAGTAACTATATTCATTTGTCTAAATTGTATATTCTATACAGCGTACTCTACATACACATATACCTACATATACAGCGCTGAGTGTAGTGAAATCTTCACTAGATTCAGCATGGGCTGTGTCGAGTCCTTTTTTTCCCTCTCCTGTAATTGATTAAATGCGTGTTTTAATTATTATTTCCTTGATGTTATTTCTTTGAGTTTTTAAATGCGTGTTTTAAATAATGTAATAATGTTATGCTGTAGGGTAAAAAAATCTTATATCTTTCTTATAAAAACCATAGAAAAAACCAACAACATCGTTAATGGAAAGTAATCTTTATTTCGTCCAAACAGAATTGATATTTAATTATTGTTTAACTTCATCCCCAACAGTTATGCTTCCAATACATTTAAGTACCATTTGATCTAGTGCCCGTGCGTCGGTGTTCTTGTTATTTTTTTTTTCATTCGTTCTAGAAATCGATTGCATCTAATTCGTGCACTTTCTTACTGGTAAGTTAATTCTGTGATAACTGCTTTTCCCTGAGAGAATGTCTCTTAGCAGATTTTCGGCACAGTTCATTCACGTCAAAGGAAGGTTTAACGTTCTGGTTCCTTCTGGGACATTTGCATGTCTTACGACCAGTTTCAAGAACACAATCAGGATTCTGTGAGGCTGATAAAAGAGATGATATTTTTGCGCCTCCCTTCTTCATTGGAGATTTCTTTCTTTTGCTGCAGGGTCCGGTACAAAGCTCAGGATCGCAGTATACTATGGAGCCATCGGGGTTTTTCGAACATTTGCATGTCTTACGACCAGTTTCCAGAACACAATCAGGATTCTGTGAGACTGATAAAAGAGATGATATTTTTTCGCGTCCCTTCTTCATTGGAGATTTCTTTCTTCTACTGCAGGGTCCGGTACAAAGCTCAGGATCGCAGTATACTATGGAGCCATCGGGGTTTTTCGAACATTTGCATGTCTTACGACCAGTTTCCAGAACACAATCAGGATTCTGTGAGACTGATAAAAAAGATGATTTTTTTGCGCCTCCCTTCTTCATTGGAGATTTCTTTCTTTTGCTGCAGGGTCCGGTACAAAGCTCAGGATCGCAGTATACTATGGAGCCATCGGGGTTTTTCGAACATTTGCATGTCTTACGACCAGTTTCCAGAACACAATCAGGATTCTGTGAGACTGATAAAAGAGATGATATTTTTTCGCGTCCCTTCTTCATTGGAGATTTCTTTCTTTTGCTGCAGGGTCCGGTACAAAGCTCAGGATCGCAGTATACTATGGAGCCATCGGGGTTTTTCAAACATTTGCATGTCTTACGACCAGTTTCAAGAACGCAATCAGGATTCTGTGAGAGTGATAAAAGAGATGATATTTTTGCGCGTGCCTTCTTCATTGGAGATTTCTTTCTTTTGCTGCAGGGTCCGGTACAAAGCTCAGGATCGCAGTATACTATGGAGCCATCGGGGTTTTTCAAACGTAGTAAACATTTGCATGTCTTACGATCAGTTTCAAGAACACAATCAGGATTCTGTGAGACTGATAAAAGAGATGATATTTTTGCGCGTCCCTTCTTCATTGGAGATTTCTTTCTTTTGCTGCAGGGTCCGGTACAAAGCTCAGGATCGCAGTATACTATGGAGCCATCGGGGTTTTTCAAACGTTTACTGGGACTGGTATTCCTGGTATTTTCTTTGCTAATGTAGTCAACATTACCTAAGACTTTTTCATCAGAACTGCTAACAAAAGAGTCGTGATCCTTTTTTTGGGAATATTTCTCACACTTTTTGGATTTATATAGCGTCGTGAGTCTGTCAGTACTCCCTAACCCAGTTTTAAAAGACTCCGAATATTTGCAGCTCTCTTGTGCCAATGGTTGACTGAGTTGGCTTGAAGTGGGGCTTCTCTGAACGTTTTTGAGATCTTGCGCTTCTTTTTTTGACGTGTAAAGACTGATTAGTAGTTTTGATGAAACTCTTGGGCTGGATTCTGCCCCGATGTTTTCATTCCCTTCCGTTCTGAAAGGAATTCGGTCAGGTACCTTTGCAGAATCTCCGAACTGGTTCTTTCGTGCTATCGACGACT
Organism: Nematopogon swammerdamellus; assembly: GCA_946902875.1. NCBI lineage: Eukaryota > Metazoa > Arthropoda > Insecta > Lepidoptera > Adelidae > Nematopogon > Nematopogon swammerdamellus. Next base: position 22,283,674 of record OX336345.1, read on the forward strand.
GGATACTCTGGATCATCCGGGTAATTAAATCATTAAGAAATTGAGATGATGTCTTCCCAGATGGTCCAGTCTCTGATCTTATAGGAGCACCTGTGATGAACATAAACAAAACTAAATGAAAATTTGGATTATGTAGAAAAAATCCGAATACAGTTTAAATCATGGTTGGGCAACCTGCGGGCCGCATTCGGCCCGCCGTGCATCAACTTGAAGCCCACGTAGCGTCGGGTATTTTAAAAAATATATTATACATGAAACCTCCAAAATAACGGTCCATCATATTATTATAAAAGTATTATAGTTTAGTCAACTGTGAGACATTCCTAGTTAGAATTGCTTCTGTACCTATTCCCAGTAAGCGGCGGGTGGCCGAGTGGTTTGGGCATCGGCTTCTCATGCGAGAGGTCCGAGGTTCGAATCCGTTCGGCGTGTACCAAGGAGTTTTTTCTGACGAAAAAAATTACGTGTATACCTACACCTAATGCTTCACCGTTCGGAACCGGTATCAAACTGTAGGTCCCTTCCCTTGCCCCTTACTAGGTGGTAGGCTAATTTTTTTTTCTTTTTATGGAAACTGACACGGTTGGCTACATCACCTACAACATCCGTGATGTCAGCCCATAACACCGGTTGAACTTGGTGCCACGTCAGTACTTCCCTTCGGTCGTGCCGGCTACACTGAACTGGACGGAAAACACAAACTATTTACATAGCGGTTCGACCGACCTTTTAATTCAGTGCGGTGGTACCAACCCGGGCGGGATAAACCCTACCACCTAGTAATATAAGAAGGGGTCATATCCCTTTGTCGCCTTTTACGACATACACGGGAAGAGATGCAGTGGGGCTATTCTTTTAAAGTACCTCTTTTAAATTGTAGCTGACTGGGTTGGTACCACCGTATTAGATGTAAGATGGCCGCATAGCAGTCTCGGTTGTGTTCTCCTCTAGTCCAGTATAGCCAGCAATCCAGGGAAGTCTCCGGTATGGCACATACCTTCTCGGAGGTGATATTGGCTGGTAGGAGCATACGGTTTGGCCCCTCTGACTTAGCCACCTATACCGGATTACATAAAAAAAAAGAAACTGCCATGTTGAGCCGATTTAAAAAACGCGAGATGATAGACAAGGGAAGCCAGAAATATCACTGAATGTATTTCTAACTCATGATCAGGATTTAGGAATTAATATGCCTGTTGGATGAAGTGAATTTTAGACTAATTAATTATTCGTGTTCATAATGTTTGCGGGCGCCGCCGCGCCGTGCGTCGGGGCAATGTTCCAACCCAGATTACGTTGTGACTTGGGCCATTAAACTCAAAAGAATGGTCATGTTCTTGCGTGCATATACCACTACATCATATGCAGGGTGTCCCAGAAACCGATGTTAATCCTTTGACAGGAGATAAGGCTGCTAATTACCTCTCAGAATATCTAATTTTAGGTTCAGTAAAAATGGCTTAGTTTTTGAGATATTGTCATTTTTGTAAAAATCCAACATTTTCTCCCTCAGCACATTTTTTTAAATGCCACAAGTACAAATGTAAGATTTTCTTAAATCTAGTTTTTTTTTTCAAATATTCCTGAAAAGTAAGGCTTTCGCACGGTATAATTTATTTTTTCATTTTTAATCCTGTTTAGCTGAAAAACTACTTAAGAACCACATGTTAAAAAAATTTCAGCCACATCCCTTGAGTTTGGCCCTTCGCGGTGAAAAAAAAATAACTACACTAAAGTGGCATTATGCAACAAAAATATGCCCATCTAATGTATTTTTAAAATGGTACATCACTTACCGATTTGCCCAATAATTTATGAGATATTGTTATTTAACTACAAAAGGACCTCGGAATTTAATAACTGTTCTACTAACTACGAATTGGAATAATTTAAACACTTGAAGTAATTGGTCTTTATTAAACTGTTAAAGTAGATGTTCAAATTGTTTACAACCTGCACAAATGCTAGCTCGACATCTTCTCACAAATCGCCAGTTAATGCGTCGAGCAAGTACTCGATGCAAGTGCAGATACGTCCACCTATGCTATGTAAATAGTTTGTGTTTTCCGTCCAGTTGACTATAGTCGGCACGACCGAAGGGAAGCACTGACATGGCACCAAGTTCACCCGGTGTTATGGGCTGACATCACGGAAGTTGTAGGTGATGTAGCCAACCATGTCAGTGTACATAAAAAAATCCTGAGCTACTGCCGTAATTTTTTCTTTGAGCTCTATCAAGTTTTCCACCGGTTTCCCGTAAACTTTTTCTTTTAAATAGCCCCAATAATAAAAATCTAACGGATTTAAATCCGGTGACCTAGACGTCCGATCCATCTGTGGGGATATGCTTGGTCTACAAAATTACGCACTTCGCTAGCGTAATGGGCTGGGCAGCCATCATTTTGCAACCACCTCCGTATGGCCAATGGTACATCTTCTAAACGGCTCTGAAGCTCCTGTTGCAGAAACTCAAGATAATTCGCCCGTTTAAAGTCTCTACAATTCAACGGACGTCTTATGGCCTCCTAGCCACTTGTATCCCCACAGATAGACCGGACGTCTAGATCACCGGATTTAAATCTGTTAGACTTTTATTATTGGGGCTATTTAAAAGAAAAAGTTTACGGGAAACCGGTGGAAAACTTGATAGAGCTCGAAGAAAGAATTAGGGCAGTAGCTCAGGTTTTTTTTTTATGTAAACTGACATGGTTGGCTACATCACCTATAACAATGGACAAAAGGATCCAGGTAGACGCCGTGTACACCGATTACGCTAAATGTTTCGACCGGATCAATCATGATTGCTGATAAGGAAACTGGGCGAGATCGGTATACACGGCGACTTGCTGAGGTGGTTTGCCTCATATATCAAAAACCGCTCGCAGGCAGTGCGTATAGGATCTCACATATCACATTTTGACATAATTCCCTCCGAGGTACCTCAGGGATCCCACCTGGGACACCTGCTTTTTAATGCGTATTTATACGATATCTCTAAGTGTTTCCGTTTTTCCAAATTTATATTATATTATGCAGACGACATGAAAATCTATTTGCCCGTAAAAGATGATTCCGACTGTATCAAACTGCAGAGCGATTTAGATAGGGTCAGTGAATATTGCAACTTGAATCTTCTCGACCTAAATGTAGGTAAATGCCAAGTCATATCGTTTACTCGTAATAAAAATGTGATACATTATGATTACATCATCAAGAGCTCTAGTGTGCCGCGGACTAGCGTCGTGCGGGACCTGGGTGTTCTGCTCGACTTCAAATTACTTTACGACAAACACTACGACGAAATCGTCGCGAAGTCTTACAGGACCCTAGGTTTCATTCGACACATATGCGTGCCATCTAAGAGGATATCCACGCTCAAAACTCTTTATTATGCTTATGTCCGCAGTACACTGGAGTTCGCTTCTCCTATAACGTCACCGCAGTATAATGTGCACATTAATCGGTTGGAGCGAATACAAAACAAATTTGTCAAGCACTTAAACTATAGGGAGCGAGTCACATTCCCCAGCTACGAGGAGGCGTTGAGACACCACAAGCTGATGTCTCTCGAGAGCAGACGCGCGGTGGCTGACGCTAGCCTGCTTCACAAAATACTGAACGGCGGCGTGGACTGTCCTGAGCTGGTAGCGAGAGTGCCTCTGCGCTGCAGCGCCGCGCGCCGCTAGGACGCGCCGCCCGAATCTCTTCCATGTGGGACTGTGTCGAACGAATAATGCCAAGTGGTCGACTCTAAATCGGTGCATGGCAGCCTATAACGACTGCTTCAGAGAAATAGACATTTTTAATATAAATCATAAACCTTTTTTGAGAATAGTTAAAAACACTCTGGAGCATCTGAATAGGTGCTGGAGCATCTGAATAGGTCCCCCCTAACTACTAACTTTTCAACTAAACAGGATTAAATATGAAAAAATAAATTATACCCTGTGAAAGCCTTACTTTTCAAGAATATTTGACAAAAACTAGATTTAAGAAAATCTTACATTTGTACTTGTGGAATTTAAAAAAATGAGCTGAGGGAGAAAATTTAGGATTTTTACAAAAATGACAATATCTCAAAAACTAAGCCATTTTTACTAAACATAAAATTAGATATTCTGAGAGGCAATTAGCAGCCCTATCTCCTGTCAAAGGATTATCGTCGGTTTTGGGACACCCTGTATATAGAGAAAACACACAGTTAATATAGGTACCTTTAAGTTGTTACATTTCTGTTTAATTTAATTTTTCTTTGTCTAATAAAGATTTACACTCCCATATATGTAGGTACCAAAAGATTTTAAAAATCTCTACAAGATATTGTTCGCGGTATACTGGCTAATACCCTTGGATGGTTGGACGGTTATGTAGAGAAATAATGCCATAAAACCTCATCGGAATTCGTTTTGAATAAATTTTTCATTTTCTTCCTTTCAAGTTCAGAATGACCAACACAACAATTTGTCCAGTTTATGGCGCGACACGGAGACGCCCTACACTTTTCCAATTATTTTTTTATGGAAACTGACACGGTTGGCTACATCACCTACAACATCCGTGATGTCAGCCCATAACACCGGGTGAACTTGGTGCCATGTCAGTGCTTCCCTTCGGTCGTGCCGGCTACACTGAACTGGACGGAAAACGGCTTTGTAAATAGTTTGTGTTTTCCGACCAGTTCAGTGTAGCCGGCACGATCAAAGGGGGAAGCACTGACATGGCACCTAGTTCACCCGGTGTTATGGGCTGACATCACGGACGTTGCAGGTGATGTATCCAACCGTGTCAAGTTCCATAAAAAAAAAACACTATTTACATACCTAGCTGTTTCGATCGACCTTTCATTCAGTGCGGTGGTACCAACCCGGGCGGGTTAAATCCTACCACCTAGTAATATAAGAAGGGAGCCATATCCCTTAGTCGCCTTTTACGACGTACACGGGGAGAGATGCAGTGGGGCTATTCTTTTAAAGTACCGGCCCCACACGGTCCATCCAATAGCAGAAACTTACCACTACCACCTCGACTACCACCATCCTTACGTGGCGTTAGCGATGCAGATGGACTACGCCGACCGCTACCGCCGGCACTTTTGTTCGCCGGAGACGAGCCCTGGCCTCTATGGGCTGATGAAAGAGATGACAGAATTTTAGTCCTGCTTTGACTGACGCCAACCCGCGATTGAGAACTTGTTTGTTTCATTTGATCTAGTTTTGATCTGTTATCTGATGTTTGTGATCGCGTCTTGGAAACCCTTTTTTCTCCATCCTTACCACTACCACCTTGACTACCACCATCCTTACGTGGCGTTAGCGATGCAGATGGACTACGCCGACCGCTACCGCCGGCACTTTTGTTCGCCGGTGACGGGCCCTGGCCTCTATGGGCTGATGGAAGAGATGACAGACTTTTAGTCCTGCTTTGACTGACGCCAACCCGCGATTGAGAACTTGTTTGTTTCATTTGATCTAGTTTTGATCTGTTATCTGATGTTTGTGATCGCTTCTTGGAAACCCCTTTTTCTCCATCTTTTATATGTCCAGTTGACGCAGATGTCCCCGCGAAGGAAATCCTCAGACGGCTGGCAGAATTGGAGAAAGAATGCAGACTCCTTTCGAATATGCTCAGCCAGTCGCTCAGAAAATTTGATGAGCGAGGGTTCGTCGACCCAGTGTTGAATTGATTATTTTTAATAAATTTTACATTCGTATCTGTAATCAGGAGACATACACATTTAGTAGTATATTTGGAAGCTATCTAATTAATAGGCGTGCCAAGGGGGTTTTTGTTTTGTTAGCTAAAGGTAACAAAGCATTTTGTTTGCACAAAGGTAACAAACTTTAATGGGTGTTTCTTGGTTGGATTTATTGGGTATTTCTTATTTGGATTTATTGGGTATTTCTTTGTTGGGTTTACCTAATGCTGATGCTTTAGACGCAAGTAGTGAACTCGTCTTTGTAGGCGTATGAGGTTGTGATGTTGAAACTCCTTCCTTGGACATTTTTGTAATGGGTTTAATATTCTTGGATTGGTTCGAAATTTCCTTTTCTGGTGCTGAGTGGCTGCTGCAAAATAAAGTGGGTACAAATTCATACGATTTCTTTGAAGAAATTGTCGGCAAATTTTTATTTTGTTTTGTTTATTTGTTGATAAAACTGGTTATAAAAGGGGGAAGTATACTTATTATATAAGTATTTAAATATTACTATATAATATACAAAAACACAAAATATTTCGGCCCTTTATGGGCCGTCGTCAGTTGATTATTTTTATATTATTTTATTATATTATATTTTTATTATTTTTGGTGATGGATGGTGGTTGATATGCAATAATTATTATGATTATTATGATAATAGATGGCTTTGTGTAGATGATTAATGTATGATATTTAAACCAGGGGAGTGATGGGCGCCCAGATTCCAAATGTAAGATGTTTTCCACGATGTTTTCTGATTTTAAGATGTTTTCTGAGTTCTATTTCCTTAATGGGTGGGGTGAAAGACCTGATAATGCGGACTCTGAAACATTTGTTGAATTTAGTTTGGTGGTGACGACAGTGTGCGGGTATGGGCAGAGGTCAATTTATGGAATTTGCTGTGCATTTATGTTGGTTAATTCTTATGTTTTAGGGGGTTGATGATGGATCCGATGTAGTAGGATGTGCAATGGCGGCATTCTAGTATGTATATGCATGAGAAAATGTTTTGCAGTTAGAATATGGCTGAGAATGATATGATTGAGTTGAGTTTTGTGGATGAATTGAGTTGTCAGAGTTAATGATTGGGCAGGTTTTGCATCTTTTATGGTTACAGGGGCTGGTTCCAGATGATGAAGTTAATGGGCTATTATTTTCGTGATGTGGTTTGTTTTTTGATAGTATTGTGCGGAGGTTAGGTTTTTGTTTAAACACTAAGGCTGGTGCTGTGCGAAGTAGATTTTTGGTTTCAGTACTTGTTTGAAGAATTTAGTTATTTTAGTTATTTATTTATTTATTCATTTTTTTAAACACACATCTTTTTGTTATACATATGCTCTGCACTAGAATTATCTGTCTCGCAGAGGCAGTTATTGACAATATAAGGCAGACATTTGTGCGCTTATCTAGACAACAGTAATAATGAAGTTAACACTATAGAAATAAAATAAAATAAAATTATAAAAGAAAAAAATTACAACAATATCAAACCCTTAATTAAAATCAAAATAAATATTAAAAATAATTCTTACATGCTTCAGTCGTGCATCAATAAACCATATATTATCTATATTAAAGAATAAAAAAAAAATTAAATTAATATATAAAAAAAAACATACAATTCACATAAAATACAACCTTAACCTTTTGTGTGTGTGTGAAGGAGTGTGGGTTTTTGTGGGTGTGAGTGAGTGAGTGAGTGAGTGATAGATTGAGTGAGTTAGTGGAATTGGAAGGTTATCCTTAATTAATTGTTTTAGTTTGTGAGCTCCATGGAAGTATGGTGTGATGAAGCTGAGTGTGTCTGTGTTCTGGGTTTTGGTTGGTGTAGGATATCTTGGTTTGTTAAGTTTTCGGTTTACAAGGTGCATTGGATAGTCTCTCTGTATTAGGGCATTTTAAATTTTTTGGTGATATTGATCAAGTGATTCTTGGTTATTGCAGATTCGACGACCTCTGATAGATAGTGAATATGGTATTGAGCGTTTGACGTATGATGGGTGGCAGCTATTGTAATGTAGATATTATAATTTATTGGTTTGTTTAAAGTTAACTAATGTGTGAATTTGTTGGTTTATGAGGATAAGTCAGTGTCGAGGAATGTAATTGAATCACGAGAAATACAGTGGGAGAATTTTAGTGGACTGAAAGTGTTTAGTCCGCGGAGGACTGTGTTCAGGGATTGTTCTGAGTGTGGCCAAATGATGAATATATCGTCTATAAAACGTAGCCAAAGATGTGGTTTCATGATCGAATTTTGAATGAAATCTGTTTCTAATTTTCCCATATATAGGTTGGCATATGATGGAGCCATTCTTGTTCCCATTGCTGTCCCTTTTTTTTGGTGGTAGAATTTGTTTTCGAATGTTAAGTGATTGTTTTTTAATACAAAGCTTGCTAAGTCGCATAGGAATTTTGTTGATGGAATTGGTTATTGTCTTTTGGACAAGAATAACTCCATGGCGAGAAGGCCTGCCTCATGTGGTATATTGGTGTACAGTGAGACAACGTCCACAGTCGCTAGTAGGACTTCATTTGTGTTAGGTGGTATGTTTATATTCCTGAGAATTTCGAGAAAGTGGTATGTGTCGCGGATATGGGGATATATTCTTTACTAGTGGTTGTAGATAATGATCAACGAAGGAAGAAATTCGTTCGGTTGGACTGGCGTACGATGCTACGATTGGTTTTCCTGGATTATTTTCTTTATGTATTTTACGTAGCATATAAAAGTGTGGTGTCCGCAGTTTAGGTGGTATCAATGTCTTTATAGTGATTTCATTTAATTCCTCGGCTATTTTGTTTTCATTTAGGTATTTTTCAATATTTTTTGTTAATGCTTTGCATGGATCTTGTATAATCAATTCGTAGTTTGTGTTGTTTTCCAATAGTCTTATGCCTTCTTGGACGTAATCATTTTTATTTAGTGTTACTGTGGTCGACCCTTTATCAGCCGGTGTTATAATTATGTTATCATGTTTTAGTTGTTTTAGCGCTTTCTGTTCATTGGGTGATAGGTTGTTATTTTAGTTTGGTAGGGTGTCTATGTAATTGTCGTCTGTTAATTTAGTGAGAATATTGGTTATAAATATTTCGATCGGATGGTGGGGTGGTAGTGCTGGAGGTTAAAAACTAAACTCAATCATATCATTCTCAGCCATATTCAAACTGCAAAACATTCGCACGCATATACATACTAGAATGCCGCCATTGCACATCCTACTACATCGGATCCACCATCAACCCTCTTCACATAAGAATTAACCACATAGATGCACAGCAAATTCCATAAATTCACCTCTGCCCATACCCACACACTGTCGTCACCACCAAACTAAATTCAACGAATGTTTCAGAGTCCGCATCATCAGGTCTTTCACCCCACCCATTAAAGAAATAGAACTCAGAACGTGGGAAACATCTTACATTTGGAATCTGGACACTCATCACTCCCCTGGTTTAAATATCATACATTAATCATCTACACAAAGTCATCTATTATCATAATAATCATAATAATCTATCCACCATCGGTCAGCTTGGGGTCATCGGGACCTCGCGCCCCGTCTAGTGCCCCCGCTACCGGTGGTGCAGTGCACCGATGAGGCGACGCGCGCGCGAAGATGAAGACGTTTAAAAGAGCTGCGCGACGACGTCGCCGTGCAGTCCGGCGGATACGGAGCTCTCCGAGATGGGGGTGGTGGTGGCCTACGTGTCTAGTACCACCACCTATCCCTCGTAGCTTGCCTCGCGTCGTCTCGGAGAGCTCCGTAGCCACGGCCTGCACCCGCCGGCGTGCTTGGAGGCTTGCCTCCCGCCGCCGGCGGTATTCCGTTTATTATTTTTATATTAATTTTGAGTATATGTGGTGTATTTTTATAATCTGTATATTTAAAATTAATGTAAATATGTGAATGTGATAATAAATAATAATAATCTTTGCATATCAACCACCATCCGTCACCAAAAATAATAATAAAAAATAATAAAAAATAAAAATAAAAATTCTATGGTCATATTTATAATTAATCAACTGACGACGGCCCATAAAGGGCCGAAATATTTTGTGTTTTTGTATATTATATAGCAATATTTAAATAAAAAGCCAAAAAATTGGTAATAAAAATAAAATTTAATGCTATTATATAAGTAGGAGGATAAAAATTTATTTTACATGAACGTCAAAAAAAATTTTTGTTGTTTAAGTAAATTTAACAATTTAAAGATTTTTTTTTAAATAAAAAAGTGTTTTAAACTATCGAGTATCAGTCGAAGCGGCTATGGAAATAGTTCAGTATTTTCCGTCCAATTCAGTGTAGCCGTCACGACCAAGGGGTGGAACTGACATGGCACCTTGTTCACCAAGCAGGCATGTCCCGTTCCTTATATAGTATATTCGATTTACCTTGAATTGAGTTTAATGTTTCTAGAATTGTCAACGTCGGAATTCTTTCCACTAACAGCTGTTGTCAGGTTTGTGTGTGACACCTTCGAACTTGAAAGATTCGCTAGTGCTATAAGTTTTTCTCTGGAGGCAGCTGGAGGGCTGTTCAATTTCGCAGGGACTCCACCTTTAATGGGTGTTTCTTGGTTGGATTTATTGGGTATTTCTTGTTTGGATTTATTGGGTATTTCTTTGTTGGGTTTATCTAATGCTGATGCTTTAGACGCAAATAGTGAACTCGTCTTTGTAGGCGTATGAGGTTGTGATGTTGAAACTCCTTCCTTGGATATTTTTGTAATGGGTTTAATATTCTTGGATTGGTTCAATATTTCCTTTTCTGGTGCTGAGTGGCTGCTGCAAAATAAAGTGGGTACAAATTCATACGATTTCTTTGAAGAAATGGTCGCCAAATTTTTATTTTGTTTTGTTTTTTTGTTGATAAAACTGGTTATAAAAGGGGGAAGTATACTTATTATATAAGTAGGAGGATAAATATTTATTTTACATAAACGTCAACAAAAATTTTTGTTGGCGTAAATATTAAATTTAACAATTTAAGATTTTTTTTTAAATAAAAAACTGTTTTAAACTATCCAGTATCCGTCGAAGCGGCTATGGAAATAGTTCAGTATTTTCCGTCCAATTCAGTGTAGCCGTCACGACCAAGGGGTGGAACTGACATGGCACCTTGTTCACCAAGCAGGCATGTCCCGTTCCTTATATAGTATATTCGATTTACCTTGAATTGAGTTTAATGTTTCTAGAATTGTCAACGTCGGAATTCTTTCCACTAACAGCTGTTGTCAGGTTTGTGTGTGACACCTTCGAACTTGAAAGATTCGCTAGTGCTATAAGTTTTTCTCTGGAGGCAGCTGGAGGGCTGTTCAATTTCGCAGGGACTCCACCTTTAATGGGTGTTTCTTGGTTGGATTTATTGGGTATTTCTTGTTTGGATTTATTGGGTATTTCTTTGTTGGGTTTATCTAATGCTGATGCTTTAGACGCAAATAGTGAACTCGTCTTTGTAGGCGTATGAGGTTGTGATGTTGAAACTCCTTCCTTGGATATTTTTGTAATGGGTTTAATATTCTTGGATTGGTCCAATTTTTCCTTTTCTGGTGCTGAGTGGCTGCTGCAAAATAAAGTGGGTACAAATTCATACGATTTCTTTGAAGAAATGGTCGCCAAATTTTTATTTTGTTTTGTTTTTTTGTTGATAAAACTGGTTATAAAAGGGGGAAGTATACTTATTATATAAGTAGGAGGATAAAAATTTATTTTACATGAACGTCAACAAACATTTTTTTTGTTTAAGTAAATTTAACATTTTAATGCATTTTTTTAAATAAAAAAGTGTTTTAAACTATCGAGTATCAGTCGAAGCGGCTATGGAAATAGTTAAGTATTTTCTGTCCAATTCAGTGTAGCCGTCACGACCAAGGGGTGGAACTGGCATGGGACCTTGTTCACCAAGCAGGCATGTCCCGTTCCTATATAGTATATTCGATTTACCTTGAATTGGGTTTAATGTTTCTAGAATTGTCAACGTCGGCATTCTTTCCACTAACAGCTGTTGTCAGGTTTGTGTGTGACACCTTCGAACTTGAAAGATTCGCTAGTGCTATAAGTTTTTCTCTGGAGGCAGCTGGAGGGCTTTTCAATTTCGCAGGGACTCCACCTTTAATGGGTGTTTCTTGGTTGGATTTAATGGGTATTTCTTGTTTGGATTTATTGCGTATTTCTTTGTTGGGTTTATCTAATGCTGATGCTTTAGACGCAAGTAGTGAACTCGTCTTTGTAGGCGTATGAGGTTGTGATGTTGAAACTCCTTCCTTGGACATTTTTGTAATGGATTTAATATTCTTGGATTGGTCCAATATTTCCTTTTCTGGTGCTGAGTGGCTGCTGCAAAATAAAGTGGGTACAAATTCATACGATTTCTTTGAAGAAATGGTCGCCAAATTTTTATTTTGTTTTGTATTTTTGTTGATAAAACTGGTTATAAAAGGGGGAAGTATACTTATCATATAAGTAGGAGGATAAAAATTTATTTTACATTTACGTCAACAAATTTTTTTGTTGTTTAAGTAAATTTAACAATTTAAGACCTTTTTTTAAATAAAAAAGTGTTTTAAACTATCGAGTATCAGTCGAAGCGGCTATGGAAATAGTTCAGTATTTTCCGTCCAATTCAGTGTAGCCGTCACGACCAAGGGGTGGAACTGACATGGCACCTTGTTCACCAAGCAGGCATGTCCCGTTCCTTATATAGTATATTCGATTTACCTTGAATTGGGTTTAATGTTTCTAGAATTGTCAACGTCGGAATTCTTTCCACTAACAGCTGTTGTCAGGTTTGTGTGTGACACCTTCGAACTTGAAAGATTCGCTAGTGCTATAAGTTTTTCTCTGGAGGCAGCTGGAGGGCTGTTCAATTTCGCAGGGACTCCACCTTTAATGGGTGTTTCTTGGTTGGATTTATTGGGTATTTCTTTGTTGGGTTTATCTAATGCTGATGCTTTAGACGCAAGTAGTGAACTCGTCTTTGTAGGCGTATGAGGTTGTGATGTTGAAACTCCTTCCTTGGATATTTTTGTAATGGGTTTAATATTCTTGGATTGGTCCAATATTTCCTTTTCTGGTGCTGAGTGGCTGCTGCAAAATAAAGTGGGTACAAATTCATACGATTTCTTTGAAGAAATGGTCGCCAAATTTTTATTTTGTTTTGTTTTTTTGTTGATAAAACTGATTATAAAAGGGGGAAGTATACTTATTATATAAGTAGGAGGATAAAAATTTATTTTACATGAACGTCAAAAAAATTTTTTTTGTTTAAGTAAATTTAACTATTTAATAAATTTTTTTAAATAAAAAAGTGTTTTAAACTATCGAGTATCAGTCGAAACGGCTATGGAAATAGTTCAGTATTTTCTGTCCAATTCAGTGTAGCCGTCACGACCTAGGGGTGGAACTGGCATGGGACCTTGTTCACCAAACAGGCATGTCCCGTTCCTTATATAGTATATTCGATTTACCTTGAATTGGGTTTAATGTTTCTAGAATTGTCAACGTCGGCATTCTTTCCAATAACAGCTGTTGTCAGGTTTGTGTGTGACACCTTCGAACTTGAAAGATTCGCTAGTGCTATAAGTTTTTCTCTGGAGGCAGCTGGAGGGCTGTTCAATTTCGCAGGGACTCCACCTTTAATGGGTGTTTCTTGGTTGGATTTATTGGGTATTTCTTGTTTGGATTTATTGGGTATTTCTTTGTTGGGTTTATCTAATGCTGATGCTTTAGACGCAAGTAGTGAACTCGTCTTTGTAGGCGTATGAGGTTGTGATGTTGAAACTCCTTCCTTGGACATTTTTGTAATGGATTTAATATTCTTGGATTGGTCCAATATTTCCTTTTCTGGTGCTGAGTGGCTGCTGCAAAATAAAGTGGGTACAAATTCATACCATTTCTTTGAAGAAATGGTCGCCAAATTTTTATTTTATTTTGTTTTTTTGTTGATAAAACTGGTTATAAAACGGGGAAGTATACTTATCATATAAGTAGGAGGATAAAAATTTATTTTACATTTACGTCAGCAAATTTTTTTGTCGTTTAAGTAAATTTACCAATTTAAGACATTTTTTTAAATAAAAAAAGTGTTTTAAACTATCGAGTATCAGTCGAAGGGGCTATGGAAATAGTTCAGTATTTTCAGTCCAATTCAGTGTAGCCGTCACGACCAAGGGGTGGAACTGACATGGCACCTTGTTCACCAAGCAGGCATGTCCCGTTCCTTATATAGTATATTCGATTTACCTTGAATTGGGTTTAATGTTTCTAGAATTGTCAACGTCGGCATTCTTTTCACTAACAGCTGTTGTCAGGTTTGTGTGTGACACCTTCGAACTTGAAAGATTCGCTAGTGCTATAAGTTTTTCTCTGGAGGCAGCTGGAGTGCTGTTCAATTTCGCAGGGACTCCACCTTTAATGGGTGTTTCTTGGTTGAATTTATTGGGTATTTCTTGTTTGGATTTATTGGGTATTTCTTTGTTGGATTTATCTAATGCTGATGCTTTAGACGCAAGTAGTGAACTCGTCTTTGTAGGCGTATGAGGTTGTGATGTTGAAACTCCTTCCTTGGACATATTTGTAATGGGTTTAATATTCTTTGATTGGTTCAATATTTCCTTTTCTGGTGCTGAGTGGCTGCTGCAAAATAAAGTGCGTACAAATTCATACGATTTCTTTGAAGAAATGGTCGCCAAATTTTTATTTTGTTTTGTTTTTTTTGTTGATAAAACTGGTTATAAAAGGGGGAAGTATACACGGCCGTACCATCCTTTTCTCGAAGCAACTCAGGGTACTTTTGGCCTCCCTGTATCTTTGTTGTGGATAGATATAAACACCTGTAATTTTAGTTACCAAGAGTACTTACCAAACCTAGCTATACCCCCAAATTATCAGTTTGTACCTATTATAGTTTGCGAGATATCGCCAGTCAAATTTCCGGTTTTTACTGACTCACTCACTCACTCACTCACTCACCGATCATCAAAAATCTAAGGTACTTCCAGCAGACCTAAAAACTTGAAATTTTGTGTTCAGCTCATGTTTAGCCCACAACGAAAGGAAAAACTGAAACATTCCGAAATTTAAGCCCCGTTTTTTTTGGTATACTTAACTTTCCATCCAAAGTCTATGACAAATAATTTTTTCAGTTGCATAATAACTACTTACACATACACATACACACCACACGCCGTATCCCGACAATCTGGGTAAGTAGAGTAATCGGTGTTGTGCTACAAGTATTCTGGTAAATTACAGCACAACACCGACCACCACGTTTATAGCAAAGTGTTCGGACAAGATAACTCAGATCAGGCAGCAAGTAATAAGGCATGAAGGCCCGTATGACTCGGTGGAAAGACCGTGCCAAGGTGAGAGGTGGCTAGCCTGTCGCTCTTATGCGGGTAAACTTACATCCAAAGTCTATGATAAATCATTTTGTCAGTTGCATAAGTACACATATACGCCGTACCCACAAAGATATAATAAACAAATATACGGAGTCAAGCTAAAAAATTAAACCGTTTAAGAAGGAAGAATACCTACAAAAAGAAATGAGATCCCACCAAAACATATAATATAAAAAGATGCCAAGTCTCGCACGCAACCTTTCCACCGTAAAAAGCTGTAAAATCCCATGAAGAGCCAAGTCTTTTCATATCATTGAAACCCGAATTCAACTATGTTGCCATAAACTATAATTTCTCAATATAATAATCAATATTTAGTTACTTCTCTTATATTTAACATCTTCATTTCTATAAATAAACACCTTGACTTGGCAATCGGAGAGCTAAAATATTATAACAATAATATGAAGATTCAGATTCAGATTCAGATATTTATTTCGCCATAAAGAACACACAAAAATAACAATATTACATTGAGACATATGCATATTCAGTATGGTTCGTCATAGTTTTTGTTTTATCCCGTTCAGCAATGCCATCTATAAGGAAGAATCGGGCAAGAAACCTTACAGAGCTTTTTCTAAAAAATACTTAAATATAACTTAAATGCAAATTTTTAATTATGTTAACTATAACATACAACATCTAATAAAAAATTAAAAATAATAAGTAAAAGATTATCTTTAAAAAAAGAGAATAAAGTACAAAGAACATAGGGTTCAGTCAAATTTATACATATAAAAGATTCATTTGAATCGTTCAAGTCAGCAATATTGTTTATTTACAATGTGAAAAAAAAAATCATTTAATTTATAAAATGGATTATCTAAAAGAATATTTTCAGCTGACTCTGGAACACATTGTCACTGTTTATAGATCTAATTTTTTCGGGAACATTTTGGTACAATTTGGGTCCGATCACGTCAGGGTCTTTTCAGCCATCGCTGATTTATGCGCAACTGATTTTAATCGCTCTGAGTTACGTGTACTATAGTTATGACTAGTGCCGTTAAACTCAAAAAAATTAATATTATTACATACATATACTACTACTTCAAATATATAGAGAGAGCACACCGTTAATATACCCAAGGATTTGAAAAGGTCTCTGCAAGATGTTTTTCGCGGTACACTGGCTAATACCCTAATTGCTCGTTTTTGCAGTATTAGCACTCTTTCAGCATCAGTTGAGTTACCCCACAGGATTACTCCGTACGATAGTAATGAGTGTACATATGCATAGTAGGATTGTTTCAAAACCTCTGGACCTATCAAGCGGCGTAACTCTCTTAATGCATAAATACCTCTAGCCATCTTGTCACATAGTGTGTCTATGTGACTTTTCCAACATAGAGTTGGGCCAATATAGAATCCTAAAAATCTTATGCATGACTAGGAACCAATAGAGCCAGAGGAATTCGAAATAGAGAACTCACGGGGACCACAGTTGCGTCCATAAAATACCATATGGTTGATTTTCGATGTGTTTAGTATTAGTCCATTCGCAGCAAACCATTCTGATATTTTTCCTACTACGGAGTTTAATTTTATTTCCAGTTCATGCATGGAATCAGCAAAGACTATTATACTAGTGTCATCGGCAAAAAGTATTAAAACCCCATCTATCTGAATTAAGGCTAAATCATTAATAAATACTAAAAATAATGTATTACCCAATGCAAAACCCTGTGGAATACCCATTTTTATTTTACCTGGCTCGGAACTTTTTTCATTTCCTTTTAGAGTGACCTCAGTGACCTGTCTTCGATCTGTTAAGAATGACTTTAGCAACTCGTGCGGTTTTTCATTAACTCAATATTTTTCCAATTTGCGCAAGAGGAGGTTGTGGTCGACTACATCAAATGCTTTCGACAAGTCACAGAATATACCTGCAACCTTGTTCCTCTTGTCTATACCTTTTATTATCTCTCCTACTAGCTTCATGCCTGCTGACTTTGTGGAGTGATCTTTACGGTATGCATATTGGTGGGGAGAAAGAAGTTTATTTTATCCTCGAGATGCTTGATTAGACAGTTAGATATAACAGATTCTATGATTTTAGATAGTGCTGGCACTAAATTTATAGGCCTATAGTTATTTGGGTCAGCTTTTTCGCCGGCTCCCTTATAAATGGGACATACACGGGTCTGTTTTAGTACATTAGGATAGGTACCCTCCTCAAACGTTTGATTAACCAACACTGATATGTCAAACTGGCGACAAACTATTCGAACATTTGGCAATCAACTCTCCTGACAACTCGAAAATACCAAGACTGTTTTTTTAGATAGTTTGTCACGTATTAATTTTGAAATTTTATCAGGTGTGACATAAGGTATGCAAAAGGAATGATCGGCACCAAGACTGGGAGTATCTGCCATTAGGGACATTGCTTTGATAGGAGAAGCTGGATTCATGGATGTTAGCTTACTTCCGATTTTTAGGAAATGCGTGTTCATGCATTCGGGAATGTTTTCAATAGGAACATCATCTCCGTCTGAGGTTGTAAGCTTATTAATAGGTACCATCTTCTCTGCACTGCCCTCTGTTGGTCTTTTTTGGGATTATTACTATTCGTAATCCTTGACTCGATGCAATCTCTGCGACTTTGTCAAGACATTATATCTATAGCAGTCTTGTACTTCTCAATACATTTTTGTAAAATGTCGCTATCAGGGAATTGTTTTTTCATTTCAAATGTATGACAGAGTTTTGTTTTAAGTGATAATATGTCGTCATTCATCCAATATTCGTTATTTTTGATACTACTCTTTGATACTTTCATAGGGAAATACATATTTTTATAATAGGTTAACACGTTTATAAACTTTTTAAACTTAACATTAATGGAAAAATTACTATGAAGGAATACCAGTTTGTTACATACATATACTATCACACACGCTGAATCCCGACAATCGGGGTAAGCATAATAATCGGTGTTGTGCTGCAAGAACTCTGGTAAATTACATCACAACACCGACTATCACGTTTCGCAAAGTACCTATTCGAACAAGACTCAATCGATCAAGCAGCAAGTAAGGTACGAAGACCCACCTGATGCATGCTATGTTTACTTTGTTGTAATCTGAAAGGGAATCTTTACGAAGCGATCTGTTTGTGCTGTCCGATTGCCAAGCCAGGGTGTTTGTTTATAGAAATGAAGATGTTAAAATATAAGAGGACTAACTAAATATTTATTATTACTAAGTAGAAATTATAGTTTATGGCAACATTGTTGAATTCGGGTTTCAATGATATGAAAAGACTTGGCTCTGCATGGGATCTTACAGCTTTTTACGGTGGAAAGGTTGTGTGCGAGACTTGGCATCTTTTTATATTATATGTTTTGGTGGGATTTATTTTACATGAACGTCAACAAATTTTTGTTGTTTAAGTAAATTTAACAATTTAAGACATTTTTTTAAATAAAAAAGTGTTTTAAACTATCGAGTATCAGTCGAAGCGGCTATGGAAATAGTTCAGTATTTTCCGTCCAATTCAGTGTAGCCGTCACGACCAAGGGGTGGAACTGACATGGCACCTTGTTCACCAAGCAGGAATGTCACGTTCCTTATACACGGTGTTAACTTTTTGCGCGACATTTCAATTTTATTACTGAATAATAAACCATTTCGTATACTGATTATTTTGTGGTACATAAAAATAAAATGTAAAATAGTTTAAAAAAAATTGCATATTTTATTAATAATTTTACCTCAGCGACAATTTCTCTTTGGAATGGTGTAGCGAGCGCCGCCGCGCGCCTGCGACCGACCGTGTGTAACTGTGTACCCAGCTGACTGACAACGCGTCGCGCGCTAGCTGTTGTATCGTGTCGATATGAATGTGAATTTTTTGGTTTATTTGAAAAATTACCCAACTTTCGATTTTTTTGGTAATGCAGTGCGATTCCTATTACGAAATACCATGTTTTTATACCAAATATAGAAATTGAAAATTTTAAAACCAAAGCTCAAAAAAAAAACCTTACCCCCTTTTTCGGCATCAGTATGTGACCCAGAATAACCCCCTTTCGGGAATGTCGCCCATTAAAGTTAACACCGTGTATAGTATATTCGATTTACCTTGAATTGGGTTTAATGTTTCTAGAATTGTCAATGTCGGCATTCATTCCACTAACAGCTGTTGTCAGGTTTGTGTGTGACACCTTCGAACTTGAAAGATTCGCTAGTGCTATAAGTTTTTCTCTGAAGGCAGCTGGAGGGCTGTTCAATTTCGCAGGGACGCCACCTTTAATGGGTGTTTCTTGGTTGAATTTATTGGGTATTTCTTGTTTTGATTTATTGGGTATTTCTTTGTTGGCTTTATCTAATGCTGATGCTTTAGACGCAAGTAGTGAACTCGTCTTTGTAGGCGTATGAGGTTGTGATGTTGAAACTCCTTCCTTGGACATTTTTGTGATGGGTTTAATATTCTTGGATTGGTTCAATATTTCCTTTTCTGGTGCTGAGTGGTTGCTGCAAAATAAAGTGGGTATAAATTCATACCATTTCTTGGAAGAAATGGTCGCCAAATTTTTATTTTTTTTTGTTTTTTTTGTTGATAAAACTGGTTATAAAATGGGGAAGTATACTTATTATATAAGTAGGAGGATAAAAATTTATTTTACATGAACGTCAACAAAATTTTTTGTTGTTTATGTAAATTTAACAATTTAAGACATTTTTTTAAATAAAAAAGTGTTTTAAACTATCGAGTATCAGTCGAAGCGGCTATGGAAATAGTTCAGTATTTTCCGTCCAGATCAGTGTAGCCGTCACGACCAAGGGGTGGAACTGACATGGCACCTTGTTCACCAAGCAGGAATGTCCCGTTCCTTATATAGTATATTCGATTTACCTTGAATCGGGTTTAATGTTTCTAGAATTGTCAACGTCGGCATTCTTTCCACTAACAGCTGTTGTCAGGTTTGTGTGTGACACCTTCGAACTTGAAAGATTCGCTAGTGCTATAAGTTTTTCTCTGGAGGCAGCTGGAGTGCTGTTAAATTTCTCAGGGACTCCACCTTTAATGGGTGTTTCTTGGTTGGATGTATTGGGTATTTCTTTGTTGGGTTTATCTAATGCTGATGCTTGAGACGCAAGTAGTGAACTCGTCTTTGTAGGCGTATCAGGTTGTGATGTTGAAACTCCTTCCTTGGACATTTTTGTAATGGATTTAATATTCTTGGATTGGTCCAATATTTCCTTTTCTGGTGCTGATTGGTTGCTGCAGAATAAAGTGGGTACAAATTCATACCATTTCTTTGAAGAAATGGTCGCCAAATTTTCATTTTGTTTTGTTTTTTTGTTGATAAAACTAGTTATAAAGGGGGAAGTATACTTATTATATAAGTAGGAGCATAAAAATTTATTTTACATGAACGTCAACAAAAATTTTTGTTGTTTAAGTAAATTTAACAATTTAAGACATTTTTTTAAATAAAAAAGTGTTTTAAACTATCGAGTATGAGTCGAAGCGGCTATGGAAATAGTTCAGTATTTTCCGTCCAATTTAGTGTAGCCGTCACGACCAAGGGGTGGAACTGACATGGCACCTTGTTCACCAAGCAGGCATGTCCCATTCCTTATATAGTGTATTCGATTTACCTTGAATTGGGTTTAATGTTTCTATAATTGTCAACGTCGGCATTCTTTCCACTAACAGCTGTTGTCAGGTTTGTGTGTGACACCTTCGAACTTGAAAGATTCGCTAGTGCTATAAGTTTTTCTCTGGAGGCAGCTGGAGTGCTGTTCAATTTCTCAGGGAATCCACCTTTAATGGGTGTTTCTTGGTTGGATGTATTGGGTATTTCTTTGTTGGGTTTATCTAATGCTGATGCTTGAGACGCAAGTAGTGAACTCGTCTTTGTAGGCGTATCAGGTTGTGACGTTGAAACTCCTTCCTTGGACATTTGGTTCAATATTTCCTTTTCTGGTGCTGAGGGGCTGCTGCAAAATAAAGTGGGTACAAATTCATACGATTTCTTTGAAGAAATGGTCGCCAAATTTTCATTTTGTTTTGTTTTTTTGTTGATAAAACTGGTTATAAAAGAGGGAAGTATACTTATTATATAAGTAGGAGGATAAAAATTTATTTTACATGAACTTCAACAAACATTTTTGTTGTTTAAGTAAATTTAACAATTTAAGACATTTTTTTAAATAAAAAAGTGTTTTAAACTATCGAGTATCACTCGAAGCGGCTATGGAAATAGTTCAGTATTTTCCGCCAGATCAGTGTAGCCGTCACGACCAAGGGGCGGAACTGACATGGCACCTTGTTCACCAAGCAGGAATGTCCCGTTCCTTATATAGTATATTCGATTTACCTTGAATCGGGTTTAATGTTTCTAGAATTGTCAACGTCGGTATTCTTTCCACTAACAGCTGTTGTCAGGTTTGTGTGTGACACCTTCGAACTTGAAATATTCGCTAGTGCTATAAGTTTTTCTCTGGAGGCAGCTGGAGTGCTGTTCAATTTCTCAGGGACTCCACCTTTAATGGGTGTTTCTTGGTTGTATGTATTGGGTATTTCTTTGTTGGGTTTATCTAATGCTGATGCTTGAGACGCAAGTAGTGAACTCGTCTTTGTAGGCGTATCAGGTTGTGATGTTGAAACTCCTTCCTTGGACATTTGGTTCAATATTTCCTTTTCTGGTGCTGATTGGCTGCTGAAAAATAAAGTGGGTACAATTCATACGATTTTTTTGAAGAAATGGTCGCCAAATTTTCATTTTGTTTTGTTTTTTTGTTGATAAAACTGGTTATTAAAGGGGCAAGTATACTTATTATATAAGTAGGAGGATAAAAAATTATTTTACATGAACGTCAACAAACATTTTTGTTGTTTAAGTAAATTTAACAATTTAAGACATTTTTTTAAATAAAAAAGTGTTTTAAACTATCGAGTATCACTCGAAGCGGCTATGGAAATAGTTCAGTATTTTCCGTCCAATTTAGTGTAGCCGTCACGACCAAGGGGTGGAACTGACATGGAACCTTGTTCACCAAGCAGGCATGTCCCGTTCCTTGTATAGTGTATTCGATTTACCTTGAATTGGGTTTAATGTTTCTAGAATTGTCAACGTCGGCATTCTTTCCACTAACAGCTGTTGTCAGGTTTGTGTGTGACACATTCGAACTTGAAAGATTCGCTAGTGCTATAAGTTTTTCTCTGGAGGCAGCTGGAGTGCTGTTCAATTTCTCAGGGACTCCACCTTTAATGGGTGTTTCTTGGTTGGATGTATTGGATATTTCTTTGTTGGGTTTATCTAATGCTGATGCTTGAGACGCAAGTAGTGAACTCGTCTTTGTAGGCGTATCAGGTTGTGATGTTGAAACTCCTTCCTTGGACATTTGGTTCAATATTTCCTTTTCTGGTGCTGAGGGGCTGCTGCAAAATAAAGTGGGTACAAATTCATACGATTTCTTTGAAGAAATGGTCGCCAAATTTTCATTTTGTTTTGTTTTTATGTTCATAAAACTGGTTATGAAAGGGGGAAGTATACTTATTATATAAGTAGGAGGATAAAAATTTATTTTACATGAACGTCAACAAAAATTTTTGTTGTTTAAGTAAATTTTACAATTTAAGACATTTTTTTAAATAAAAAAGTGTTTTAAACTATCGAGTACCAGTCGAAGCGGCTATGGAAATAGTTCAGTATTTTCCGTCCAATTCAGTGTAGCCGTCACGACCAAGGGGTGGAACTGACATGGCGCCTTGTTCACCAAGCAGGCATGCCCCGTTCCTTATATAGTTTATTCGATTTACCTTGAATTGGGTTTAATGTTTCTAGAATTGTCAACGTCGGCATTCTTTCCACTAACAGCTGTTGTCAGGTTTGTGCGTGACAACTTCGAACTTGAAAGATTCGCTAGTGCTATAAGTTTTTCTCTGGAGGCAGCTGGAGTGCTGTTCAATTTCGCAGGGACTCCACCTTTAATGAGTGTTTGTTGGTTGGATGTATTGGGTATTTCTTGTTTGGATTTATTGGGTATTTCTTTGTTGGGTTTATCTAATGCTGATGCTTTAGACGCAAGTAGTGAACTCGTCTTTGTAGGCGTATCAGGTTGTGATGTTGAAACTCCTTCCTTGGACATTTGGTTTAATATTTCCTTTTCTGGTGCTGATTGGCTGCTGCAAAATAAAGTGGGTACAAATTCATACGATTTCTTTGAAGAAATGGTCGCCAAATTTTCATTTTGTTTTGTTTTTTTGGTTCATAAAACTGGTTATGAAAGGGGGAAGTATACTTATTATATAAGTAGGAGGATAAAAATTTATTTTACATCAACGTCTACAAAAATGTTTGTTGTTTAAGTAAATTTTACAATTTAAGACATTTTTTAAATAAAAAAGTGTTTTAAACTATCGAGTATCAGTCGATGCGGCTATGGAAATAGTCCAGTATTTTCCGTCCAATTCAGTGTAGCCGTCACGACCAAGGGGTGGAACTGACATGTCACCTTGTTCACCAAGCAGGCATGTCCCTTTCCTTATATAGTATATTCGATTTACCTTGAATTGGGATTAATGTTTCTAGAATTGTCAACGTCTTTCCACTTTCCACTAACAGCTGTTGTCAGGTTTGTTGACACCTTCGAACACACAACACACAGTGAAGCGAATAATACTCGCTGCCAACAGAAATAATACATACGGCTATATTTTGTTGATTGAAATAGTAAGGCCTAACTGCAGTGACTTCGTCAAACATTCAGACCCATTGCGGATAGAGAGAAATTCGAGCGGAAACCGCCCGAGTAGCAATTTCTTGGCGAGAAACAGTTGAGAAACCTGACCTAGGTGCCCATCTCAGACCGAAGGTGGAACACTCGTATGGGTGTTTTGGTGCTCGACTAGCGTAGGTATTTTTACTTGACCGAACGGTTCTATTTAGTAGATTCCTGTGCAGGACTTCGGTAGGTTTAAAGACGGTTGCGTTTTGTCTTGTCGTGAGTACACTACACTCAAATTGCACTCAAAGTACTTTTACCCTACCCGTGTAATTTTTTTATTATTTTTTGTTTATAATATACATATATGCTCTGCACTAGAAATATCTGTAGCGACTAAGGGATATGACTCCCTTCTTATATTACTAGGTTGTAGGGTTTAACCCGCCCGGTTTGGTACCACCGCACTGAATGAAAGGTCGGTCGAAACGGCTATGTAAATAGTTTGTGTTTTCCGTCCAGTTCAGTGTGGCCGGCGCGACCGAAGTGAAGCATTGACGTGGCACCAAGTTCACCCGGTGTTATGGGCTGACATCACGGATGTTGTAGGTGATGTGGCCAACCGTGTCAGTTTCCAAAAAAAAAAAAACTGTCTCGCAGAAGCTGTCGCGGACAGTATTATGTAGACATTTGTTATGCGCTTATCTAATATAAAAAATAGACAACATTAAAATAAATTAAAACTTTATAAATAGTGTATGCATTTGACCTGTTTTAATCAAATTGAGCACCGGTCCGGGGCAGACTCTCTGATGGGCGCGCCACCAGCCTGCCGCCAAAATTGCTACACGGGCGAAAGGCCGGGCGGTCACAAATAGTGCAAAATTCAATTCGCTTCAAGACTATCGCCTGTACCACGGAGAATGTTCCAAGCAGCTGCACGATGCGATCCCTCCATCCCCATTCTACCATCGTTCCACGCGCAACACTGTCGATACCCCCCCCCCCCCCCCCCCCCCCCTGTAATTACGAATACCATGCAAATCCTTTATTTACAGGGTTGCGAACATGTGGAATGCACTCCCACCTGCATCTGCTGCAGTCTGGGATCTTACACCAACATAAGTAAAGGTACACCTAGCCGACCGACATGGTATTCGCAGCCCCCGTATATATCGCTAGCTGAAAGCGATAGTGGGTTATCTTAAAAAAGGTAGTTTTGAGATGAACATATTTTTAGTTTTCTTAAGTTCTAACTTTAGTTCTAACTTTATTATATATTTTTATTTTGAATTAGAATCACGATTGTTTAATAGATAAAACGCTTATTTTCTTGATTTAATTGTTTTGAAAAATATAAATCTTCATTTTCATAGTTAATTTTATGAAAATCTGAAAAAATCGGGAAATAACCCACTGTTGCACTGGAACCAGCCTTGAAAGTTTGACATACGGATGGGCGTTACCATTATTTTTCTAATGCAACAGTGGGTTGTGAGCAACTGTGGGTTAAGTTTGAAATTGTATAAATAACTCAGTGTTGCTTTATTTTTTTTAGAATTTGTTTTTTTAGAAGTTACCATTAACCCAGTGTTGCATGAAATGAAATGCATGAAAATCTAAAATTCAACATTGAGTTATCGTTATTATATAAGGGGGATAAAAATTTTTTTTTTCTGAAAACCCACTGTTGTCTTGGATGGAACTCGATTTACTCGATATTTCTGTATACTTAACTCAAAATCGACTTTTGGGCAGATAACCCACTATTGCTTTCGGCTAGCGATATCCGAATGCCCGTGGGCGCCGTCGGACTACACCTCTGCGTTAGTCTGGCGCGCGCCATATGTCGTGCTTCCCATTAAAAAAAAAACGGACTGACCGACTGTTGCCTAGGACCACACATCAGTGAAAGAAAGCCTATAGTTGACACCATATGGCGGAGGGCATCGAACACTGCGCGCTCTCATTATTTTAGAATGTCGAGAAGCGATCGCTGATTACCGCAAAGCAGTGTGCTGTGAGTTTATTGGTGGGACTTTTGGCGGTAGCCTCGGCGACACCCTGTTCCTATACAGAGTGCTCTCGGTGGACCATCTAGCATATATTTTCATTCATTCATTTAGTTCCGCTTGCCACTTTCCTACCAGTCCAGATTTTTAATGATGCTTCCGAGACTCCTCTTTAGAACTATTTCCATGCATGGTGTTATCGTAACACTTGGAACGCCTTAAGGTTTAAAAAGGCCCTTAAGGTCCTTAAGGTTTTAAAAGGTTTAGTACCGTGTGGGGCCGGTACTTTGAAAGAATAGCCCCACTGCATCTCTCCCCGTGTATGTCGTCAAAGGCGACTAAGGGATATGACTCCCTTCTTATATTACTAGGTGGTAGGGTTTAAACCGCCCGGGTTGGCACCACCGCACTGAATGAAAGGTCGGTCCAAACGGCTATGTAAATAGTTCGTGTTTTCCGTCCAGTTCAGTGTAGCCGGCACGACCGAAGGGAAGTACTGACCGTTCCTTCCACTCTGCACTACCAAGCTGCACTACCAGTAGTGCAGTTTGAATTTTTTTTTCCCATCTGCACTACTGTACAACCAGCTGCGAAACTGGTAGTGTCGTTTGGAATTATTTCTTCCCGTTTGCACTACTGACTAGTAGTGCACAATGGAATTTTAAAGAGCCTTACTTTTTCATTCCCAACTGCACTACCAAGAGATTGTGTATAAGAATCTTTGGTGCTATGTTCTTTTACTATCTAATATACGATAATCGAATCTGATATACCAGTGTATATCAGATTAGACAACACAACAACAAAAAACAAAAAAAAATCAAATACTTTATTTTCAGAAAAACATAAATATTACATAATTAATAAATGTATTGAGTTGTATGTCATTACTATTATTTATGTTTTATTGTTTATTTTCATAAATATTTATTTAAAAATAACACATGTTTTTTTAAATGTTATTTTATATATTTGTTTTTTTTTTATACTATTTAAAAGAAAAAAATCTTTCATTTAATTCCCCGCACTCGCCATCTATCCTACTCACAATCCCAGGCATGACTGGCAGAGAATGCCTTTAGGCTTTAAGTCCGCCTATTGTTATTTTTTGTGCAATAAAGTATTCAAATGGTCAGAATACAGTCACCGTAATTAAAGTGGAAAACCGAAATATACTTCGTAAGACTACTGGGAACAGTTCTAAAGTACCAGGGCAGCAGAAATTGAAAGAAGGTTTCCATAATTTTATATAAGTTACTAAGAAACATTAACAAACATGAAGTCACCAATAAGGTTTCAACCAGCGCAGCGGTATCATTTAAAAGGTTTTGTAAAATGTTAATTTCAGATTATGTGTTTAATTGTACAATCTCTTGGTAGTGCAAACGGGAAGAAATAATTCCAAACGGCACTAGTACAGTAGTGCAGATGGGAAAAAAAATTCCAAACTGCACTACTGGTAGTGCAGCTTGGTAGTGCAGAGTGGAAGGAACGAGCACTGACATGGCACCAAGTTCACCCGGTGTTATGGGCTGACATCACGGATGTTGTAGGCAAGGAGGATACAGACGGGAGACGCAAGGCTACTGCGTTTGTATCGGAGCACGTCTAGCCGAAAATCACTCTTACTACGAAAATCGAAATCGCAATTGAATCGTAAGACTCGATAGCTCAGTGGTGCAGACAGTCAACTGTCGCTATTGAATGTTAAGCAACGCTGGGTGCGGTCAGTACTTGGATGGGTGACCGCTGACCGTTGGAGGCTGACCGAGGTTCGGATTCCTCGTAAAACTGTAGGTCCCTTCCCTCCTAATCTTACTTGGTGGTAGGGTTTAACCCGCCCGGGTTGGTACCACCGCACTGAATGAAACGTCGGTCTAAACGGCTATGTAAATAGTTTGTGTTTTCCGACCAGTTCAGTGTAGCCGGCACGATCAAAGGGGGAAGCACTGACATGGCACCTAGTTCACCCGGTGTTATGGGCTGACATCACGGACGTTGTAGGTGATGTAGCCAACCGTCAGTTTCCATAAAAAAAAAAAATTAAAAAAAATAAAAAAAAACTTTTATGACGTGACTCGTCTATCTCCGTTACCCATATCGCGCCCCGCGATATGGAGAGAGACAGCGAGCAAGGCGAGCGACAGGTTTGTTATTGCTGGCTTGGCTCGGGTATCTGGTAATAAGAGCCGACCGTCCGACCAATCGGAAGCCTTGCTTGACGGCAACTTGACGGGATCACTACGAATGCCAGTCTGACGGACGATGATGGTGCGGTACATTTGCGAATTTTAAAATTGTTATTTGGAATATTTTTTCAAATCGTTTATACTGACCGAATATTATTGTATGAATGCAAAAAAAAATTAAAAATTAAACCAGACTGTTGTTTTAATATTTTTGAAAGTTGTACCTACTTATAATAATCAGTGATAGGAATAAGTAGGTCTAATTTACCTAAACTTCGAGGAACAGAGTAAAAGATTGAAGACTTCCTTACGACAATATTTTTTTCCGGTTTAATAATATTCATGGTGATTTAATTTTGCGATTTAAAAAAAGTGGCCGCCATTTTGAACTTTTTAGTTACTGGACCGATTGCTTTCAAAATCAATATCTGGGTGTCTGTGTGGGCTCTGAATACGAATCCGTTGTCAAAATTAAAAAAAAAGTGGCCGCCATTTTGAACTTTTTAGTTACTGGACCGATTGCTTTCAAAATCGATATCTGGGTGTCTGTGTGGGCTCTGAATACGAATCCGTTGTCAAAATTAAAAAAAAGTGGCCGCCATTTTGAACTTTTTAGTTACTGGACCGATTGCTTTCAAAATCGATATCTGGGTGTCTGTGTGGGCTCTGAATACGAATCCGTTGTCAAAATTTAAAAAGGTGGCCGCCATTTTGAACTTTTTAGTTACTGGACCGATTGCTTTCAAAATCTATATCTGAGTGTCTGTGTTGGCTCTGAATACGAATCCGTTGTCAAAATTTAAAAAGAGTGGCCGCCATTTTGAACTTTTTAATTACTGGACCGATTGCTTTCAAAATCTATATCTGGGTGTCTGTGTGGGCTCTGAATACGAATCCGTTGTCAGAATTAAAAAAAAGTGCCTGCCATTTTGAACTTTTTAGTTACTGGACCGATTGCTTTCACCGACACCCAGATATTGATTTTGAAAGCAATCGGTCCAGTAACTAAAAAGTTCAAAATGGCGGCCAAATTTTTTTTAATTTTCACTACAGATTCGTATTCAGAGCCCACACAGACACCCAGATATCGATTTTGAAAGCAATTGGTCCAGTAACTAAAAAATTCAAAATGGCGGCCACTTTTGAAAATTTTTACAACGGATTTGTATTCAGAGCCCACACAGACACCCAAATATCGATTTTGAAAGCAATCGGTCCAGTAACTAAAACGTTTAAAATGGCGGCCACTTTTTTAAAATTTTGACTACAGATTCGTATTTAGAGTCCACACAGATGCCCAGATATCGATTTTGAAAGAAATCGGTCCAGTAACTAAAAAGATCAAAATGGCGGCCATTGTTTTTAAATTTTTACTACAGATTCGTATTCAGAGCCCACACAGACAGACACCCAGATATAGATTTTGAAAGCAATCGGTCTAGTAACGAAAAAGTTCAAAATGGCGGCCACTTTTTTTAAATTTTGACAACGGATTCGTTTTCAGAGCCCACACAGACACGCAGATATAGATTTTGAAAGCAATCGGTCCATTACATTACATTACATATCACACACGCTGAATCCCGACAATCGGGGTAAGCAGAGTTATCGGTGTTGTGCTGCAAGAACTCTGTTAAATTACAGCACAACACCGACCACCACGTTTCGCAAAGTATTCGAACAAGATTAAATCGATCAGGCAGCAAGTAAGGCACGAAGACCCACCTGCTGCATGACTCGGTGGAAGTACCGTGCCAAGGTGAGAGGTGGCGAGCCTATCGCCCTTTAGCACGGCATCTTGTCCTTATCCCTTAGTCGCCTTTTACGACATGCATGGGGAGAGATGCAGTGGGGTAATTCTTTTTAAGTACCGAACCCACACGGAACCGGTCCAGTAACTAAAAAGTTCAAAATGGCGGCCACTTTTCTTAAATCGCGAAATTAAAACACCATGAATATTATTAAAACGGAAAAAAATATTGTCGTAAGGAAGTCTCCAATGTTTTACTCTGTTCCTCGAAGTTTAGGTAGGGGGGAATCGCTCGAAGGACATGGTGAATCCTTGGCAAATGGCCTGGATATTGCCAAGGCATTCGACAGGGTTTGGCACAAATCGCTTCTGGGCAAGCTTCCGGCGTACGGATTTCCTTCTGGCCTCTGCGACTGGGTCGCCGACTTCCTACATGGACGTAGCATTCAGTTCCTAGTGGACGGTTGCTCGTCGGACGCCATGTCAGTGAATGCCGGCGTACTGCAGGGATCTGTGCTATCACCAACACTGTTTCTTCTGCATATCAATGATATGCTGCCACTCGGCAACATACATTGTTATGCGGATGACAGTACAGCACATGGATCCTATACCAGTGACCCTTCAGCCAGACGGGATGTTGTGGATGAAAAGAGGCGAAGACTTGTGTCTGATCTCGAACAAACGCTTCGGTCTATTTCCGAATGGGGCCGCAGTAATTTGGTCGAGTTCAACGCTTCAAAAACACAAGTTTGCGCGTTCAGTGCGAAGAGAGCGGCGTTCACACCGGCTCCTTCCTTCCAAGGCACGTCGCTTAACTTAAGTGACCACCTCGGGGTCCTCGGAGTCGAACTGTCGCACGACCTAAACTACCGGCGCCACATCGAGGGCAAGGCCAAGCTGGCTTCTAAAAAGCTAGGCGTACTCAATAAGGTGCGACGGTACTTCACGCCGGGCCAAAGGCTGCTTTTGTATAAATCGCAGATTAGGTCCTGCTTGGAATACTGCTCGCACTTGTGGGATGGCTCAGCCAAATACCAGCTTGCGCCTTTGGACTCGATCCAGCGTCGAGCCTTGTGACTAGTGGGTGACCCCGACGTGTCCCGCGATCTAGAACCACTGCAAATTCGGAGGGATGTCGGCGCCCTAAGTGTGTTCTATCGCTTATTCCATGGGGAATGCTCGGAGGAGCTGTTTAACGCGATCCCGCCGTCCCCTTTCCACCTCCGCACAACGCGCACTGGGCAGGGAATGGATCCCTATACGCTAGACTTACCACGGATGCGTACGAATCGGTTCTGCAGATCTTTCCTCCACAGAACTGGTAAACTCTGGAACGCTCTCCCTGCCCACATATTTCCCCCCAAGTATAGTTTCGGGTCCTTCAAGAGAGGCGTGAATGGGCACCTGTCAGGCCGGCATGGCATTCGCAACCCCCGCGAACGACGAATGTCCATGGGCGTCGTTAGACACCTTATGGTTGGTTCGGCGCCACATGTCGCGCTTAGTATAAAAAAAAGGTAAATAAGTCCTACCTATTCCTATCACTGATAATAATACTTATACAATATATTAATTTTGTATAGGCATATTTGTTTTATAATTATAAAAAATAGAAATCGTGATATTAAAGAAATAATAACAATACATATTATTATAAATTGAATTCATCCATGTCATTGCCATAAAAAAAACTAACAACACCCATATACAATAATTGATTTCAAATTTCTTCCCAGTCTGTCAAATTTGCCTATCATGTGTACGCGCCCGGTATGCACGGAAAAAAAAGTACATTTGAATGAAGAAAACACGAATTCTTCGCTGAATCTAGTATATATTTTTTTCCTGTAAGAAATTATTCTCCACTTAACCTCGCCAATTTCCTTAACAATAGTAAAAAAAAATCTCAAAATATATTCTTGTAGTAAAACAAAATTATTTAAATGAAGAAACTGCGGAAATAAACTAGAATGCATCTCCTTGAAAGAAGAATCGTAAAGAATCGTGTTTTTTCTTCTCAGAAGAATACGAGTAATCAGTTTCCTTGTGCCAGGAATTTATATTCTTTATAGAACACAATATAATTCTAGAATATTTATTTAATAAATAACAAAAAAGTAATACTAATAACTAAAGAAATAAACCTACCTAACAAACATTAAAATAACTATCAAAAGGGGCATTTTCAAATGTTCCTAGAACACTTGCTGCATTACCCCGCTGGATGGCAAGGCTTACCCTTTGAATGAAGTAGGCTATAATATAATAAAGTACGATAATTTCTCAAACTTAGAATTCAATACTCAAATCAAGTAAACATTTGTGATAATAGCGTAAATCAAGAATATCTGTTCTCGGGTAATATTGACTGATTCTTTAACGGAGAATATTTTAATGTTTATGAGCAAGAATGATTTATTATTGATTGAGTGGAAGAGGCGGCAGAGGTGTGTCAGGATCGTGGCACGTGGAGATCCGTTGTCTCTGCCTACCCCACCGGGAAACAGGCGTGACGCTATGTATGTATGTATGTATGATTTATTATCAGGTGTAGAATGCAATACTTGCACCAAGTACATATATTTTTTTAAATACTTGGGTAAAATCAAGAATTATGTCAAGTAATAATTTAAAGCAAAAAGTGAAAGAATTAAAATAACTAGTTCTATAGTCTATCATAGTGTTATATTGTACATAAATTTTTTTATTACCTAATTACTTGATGACTTAAGTGTATTACATTAAATTAAGTAAAATAATGAAGTGCTTACATCAAGATTTTTTTTTTTCTGAAAAAAAGAGTAAATTCATTATTTAATTTTTCTCACAATTTGGCGCATGCTATCCAGAAGAAAGTTGAAATCTTAAAATAAGTATTGTTAATACTTGAGTTCAGAATGAAATGCTTACATCAAGTATTTTTTTCTGAAAAAAAGGAAAAATCAAGATTTCATTTTTCTCACAATTTGGCGCATCCTATTGAGACGAAAAAGGGGACTTAAATAATATAATACGGCTCAGAAATATAAATTTATCGTTTATTTCACAAAACACAAATATACGATGTAAAAAGACAGGGTGTGAGTTATCAGATATCACTTGAGCATCGTAGGGGTGACGACCGAGCTAATCGATTAGAGCTATAATTCTGTCCGAGAACTTAGCTTCGGAAGGGGAGACGAAGGTCTTCGCAGGAAGGCCGACACGAAGTCTCCGACGCGTCGCTCGATCTCCACCCTCTTCACAAAGTCTGCTTCGGAACAGCCGGACGAGGAGTAAGGCCCAGGTGGCTCGTACCGGCTATGCCGTCGCAGATGATGCAGGCGTCCTCGGACGGAGAACGTAGAACGGGGAAGTCTACGTGTAATCGTAGCAGGATCTACTTGCAGACGTAGAAGGATCTACGTGCAGACGTAGAAGGATCTACGTGCAGACGTAGAAGCTGTTCACACACACACACAAACACACCCACATTAAATAATGCACACATATCAAGGTGCCCTGTGGATGGGAAGAGAGAAAATACACGGATGGGCGTTATACGTTTTGTGCGTGAAGCGCAACGACAACCGCTAGGCCGGCGGTGTCTCACAAGCGACAGGCAAGGCAGAGCTGAAGAGATTATAATGTTACCCGTAACCCTGGCTGTGGGGACTCCTCTCTCAACGCTGAGATGAACGGCTGGAAGCGTCCGACGGCGGCGGCGGTACAGCGCCGCGGCTCGTTGACAGTGGCACGGTCGCGAGGGAAACTAGTGTAACTCACGGCGGCAGATCGAGCGCGTTATATTTTATCTTGTAGCGGAGAATTATTTAACAGAAGAAGTGAAGTCTGGTTTCACTGAGACCCGCTTTTATAGACGGCAGCGCGCGTTTGTGGTGTGGCTGCGGAATGAAGTCGGCTAGCACGCAATGACGCGCACTGTACGTGGTTACCTGAATCTAAGTGGCTGAAGGCCTGTAACTCCATTAGTTGATAATATTGGACCTCTACTAGGGGTCCTCCGATGATGTCTGAATTAAAATGTTAGATAAATACAACCGAGGTGAATGTGAATTCCCGTCTATTTGGGATATATTTTAACCGCCTGGCAACCCATTAATCAACACCGCGATGTGCGATGTTGCCAAATACAGCAAACAGAAATTCCATACCGACGCTCGCTATCTTTTTCGATACGTCAAACAATATATAATTTTAGTATGGGCTGACAGCGGAAAGAGATCGTGGAAATTCACGCTCGGTAAATGATGCAAGAATGTGTGCTCGGTTACGTAGTGAGAGTGTAGTACGCCGAGATATGTGTGATTGAGTTTTCCAAAATGTAGGTTGGCAGTAATAATCTTCAAAATAACGGACGTCTCACGTGTAGCGTAGCCTTAGTACGGAGTATTTTCCTCCGTACTGGCAATGTGTCTCTGACACTTCGGTAAACGGCATTTCGACAGTCCGCTATTAAAATTCACTACGTGACACTATCCAGAAGAGAATTGAAATCTTAAAATATCTATTGTTAATACTTGAGTTTAGAATGAAATGCTTACATCAAGTATTTTTTTCTGAAAAAAGGGTAAAATCAAGAATTTTTCTCACAATTTGGCGCATCCCATCCAGAAGAAAGTTGAAATCTTAAAATAAGTATTGTTAATACTTGAGTTTAGAATGAAATGCTTACATCAAGTATTTTTTTCTGAAAAAAGGGTAAAATCAAGATATAATTTTTCTCAAAATTTGGTGCATCCGATATCTAGAAGAAAGTTGAAATCTTAAAATAAGTATTGTTAGTACTTGAGTTTAGAATGAAATGCTTACATCAAGTATTTTTTTCTGACTCACAATTTGGCGCATCTTATCCAGAAGAAAGTTGAAATCTTAAAATAAGTATTGTTAATACTTGAGTTTAGAATGAAATGCATACATCAAGTATTTTTTTTTCTGAAAAAAAGGGTAAAATCAAGATTTAATTTTTCTCAGAATTTGGCGCATCCTATCCAGAAGAAAGTTGAAATCATAAAATAAGTATTGTTAGTACTTGAGTT
This sequence comes from Nematopogon swammerdamellus, assembly GCA_946902875.1. NCBI lineage: Eukaryota > Metazoa > Arthropoda > Insecta > Lepidoptera > Adelidae > Nematopogon > Nematopogon swammerdamellus. The sequence continues at coordinate 22,318,466 of OX336345.1, forward strand.
TAGAATGAAATGCTTACATCAAGTATTTTTTTCTGAATAATGGGTTGGGTTCCAGCTTGGTAGTTTGACAGTTTGACAGTAGTCAAGTACTACAAAGTTTTAGAGTCGGGTATAGGGCTAAAGTTGACATTGTCAGATTTTGACATTTGCCAGTTTTTGACCGTTTTAAAAGTTTTTTTGTTGACAAATTTGACAGTTTGACAGATTTGACAGTTCGTGTATGACAACATTGTAAAGTGGGTCGAGGCCTATCTGTATATATATGTAGTTTAGTGGGTCGAACTGTTAAGGGGGCGGAATTATAAGGGTAAATGTACATTTTGGGTTGACAGATTTGACAGTTGTCATAAAAGACAAAGTTTGAGATTTGGGTATAGGGCATAAGTTGACACTGTCAGATTTTGACATTTGACAGTCCTTGACAGTTAAATCGACCACCTGTTTTTTGTTTCGCCCCCCTCCCTGCTTTTGTTTCGCCCCCCCCTGGGGACGCCCTTATGATATGTTGTAGGTTGGACCGAGAACTATCTGTAGATATATAGTGGGTGTACCTCTTAAGGGGGGCGAGTTATAAGCGTAAACGGGGTTGTCAAAAGTACATTTTGGGTTCCAGCTTGACAGTTTGATAGATTTGACAGTTGTCATGAAAGACAAAGTTTGAGATTTGGGTATCGGTCATAAGTTGACATTGTCAGATTTTGACATTTGACAGTCCTTGACAGTTAAATCGACCCCCTGTTTTTTGTTTCGCCCCCCCCCCCCCCCATGGGGACGCCCTTGTGATATGTTGTAGGTTGGACCGAAACCTATTTGTAGATATATAGTTTAGTGGGTATACCTCTTAAGGGGGCCGAGTTATAAGGGTAAAGGTACATTTCGGGTACATGCCAGGGCCAAATTTGACCACATCGGCAGAATCGGCGATAGACTGAACGAGCATCCAACTGGGAGCCGTGAGTTCTGGTCTCTCGCCAAATCTGTCGAGTCGAATTTCTGCCGCTCCTCTCTTCCACCTCTGCAGTGTCCTGGAGGCTCACTTGCTCACTCCGCAAAGGAGAAAGCCGACTTACTGGTATCTCTCTTTGCGGGGAACTCTAACCTGGACGATGGAGGTGCCACTCCCCCATCCATACCTAGGTGTGAGAACTCCATGCCGGAAGTGCAGTTCCGACAACGAACTGTACGGGCGGAGCTTCTCTTCCTAGACGTCAGGAAAGCGAGTGGGCCGGACAGGATTCCTGCATTGGTGTTAAAAAGGTGTGCTCCCGAGTTGGCTCCAGTGCTGACGCGCCTATTCCGTCTCTCCTACTCTAATGGCCGTGTGCCGGCAGCCTGGAAATCTGCGTTTGTGCAAGCGGTCCCCAAAAAGGGTGACCGCTCAAACCCGTCAAACTACCGACCTATAGCGATTACCTCCCTTCTCTGTAAGGTGATGGAGCGCATCATTAATGCGCAGCTCATGAAGTACCTAGAGACAAATGACCTCATCAGCGATCGGCAATACGGCTTCCGGCCAAAACGATCTGCTGGTGATCTCCTAGCGTACGTCACTCACTTTGGGGGGAATCGCTCGAAGGACATGGTGAATCCTTGGCAATTGGCCTTGATATTGCCAAGGCATTTGACCGGGTTTGGCACAAGTCGCTCTTGGGCAAATTGCCGGCTTACGGACTTCCTTCTGGCCTCTGTGACTGGGTCGCCGACTTCCTACATGGGCGTAGCATTCAGGTCCTAGTGGACGGTTGCTCGTCGCACGCCATGTCAGTGAACGCCAGCGTACCACAAGGATCTGTGTTGTCACCCACGCTGTTTCTTCTGCACATCAATGATATGCTGTCTCTGGGCAACATACATTGTTATGCAGATGACAGTACGGCACACGGATTCTACACCAGTCACCCTTCAGCCAGTCGGGATGTTGTGGATGAGAAGAGAAGAAGACTTGTGTCTGAGCTCGAACATACACTCGGCTCTGGCGACTAGTGGGTGACCCCGAAGTGTCCCGCGATCTAGAACCACTGCAACACCGTAGGGATGTCAGCTCCCTAAGTGTGTTCTATCGCTTATTAAATGGGGAGTGCTCAGAGGAGCTGTTTAACGCGATCCCGCCGTCCCCTTTCCACCTCCGCACCACGCGCACTGGGCAGGGATTGCATCCCTATACGCTGGACTTACCGCGCATGCGTACCAATCGATTCTGCAGACCTTTACAGAACCGGTAAAGTCTGGAACGCTCTCCCTGCTCATATATTTTCCCCCAAGTACAGTCACGGGTCCTTCAAGAGGGGCGTGAATGGGCACCTGTCAGGCCGGCATGGCATTCGCAACCCCCGAATACGACCGAATGTCCATGGGCGCCGTTAGACACCTCTGGGTGCCTCGGCGCCATATGTCGAGCTAACAATAAAAAAAAAATTAAAAAAAAATCGGGTTCCAGCTTGACAGTTTGACAGATTTGACAGTTGTCATGAAAAACAAAGTTTGAGATTTGGGTATCGGTCATAAGTTGACATTGTCAGATTTTGACATTTGACAGTCCTTGACAGTTAAATCGACCCCCTGTTTTTTGTTTCGCCCCCCCCCCCCCCCTGGGGACGCCCTTGTGATATGTTGTAGGTTGGACCGAGACCTATCTGTAGATATATAGTTTAGTGTGTCTACCTCTTAAGGGGGCCGAGTTATAAGGGTAAAGGTACATTTCGGGTTCCAGCTTGACAGTTTGACAGATTTGACAGTTGTCATGAAAGACAAAGTTTGAGATTTGGGTATCGGTCATAAGTTGACATTGTCAGATTTTGACATTTGACAGTTTAAATGGGAGTAAAATTTATGAAATGGGGGTGGGGGGGGGGATGGGGGTGGGGGGGGGGATGGGGGTGGGGGGGGGGGGGGAATTTTTGTTCTACTCCTCGATATCTATCCGAATATGTAGTTATACTTCTCTACCTAGTCTATATCAAAAATAAGTTTTCGTAATTTGAAAGTCGACTAAATTGTGTGAGCAACTTAATGTTTACTTCACTACACTATTTTTCGATGTTCGATCCGAAATGCAACTTTGGATTGCGCAGTCCTAGATCCTAGATATGCGATACTCGTCGGAAGCGTCTCGTCGAGAGTAACAACATATTTGAGTTTCATCGAAATCGTTCTAGCTGTTTTTGAGTTATTAGCGTTTGAAATTTTGGCGGCAAAATGTTTGTCGCTCCATAGCGATCGCATTTCAGATCGGATCGAGTCGAAACTCGGTATAGAAGTCTATAATAATGGTCCCGAACGTTTTCCAGAGTTTCAACCCTCTAACCCCCTCTCCTCCTCAAAGGGAAGGGGTACTTCGTAAGTTCGTAACTATGGATCGCGCAGTCGTAGCGAGATGTGCGATACATCGTCGGAAGCGCCTCATCGAGCGTAACAACATATTTGAGTTTAATCGAAATCGTTCCAGCGGTTTTAGAGTTATTGGCGTTTGAAATTTTGGCGGCAAAATGTTTGTCGCTCTATAGCGATCGCATTTTAGGTCGGATCGAGTCGAAACTCGGCATAGGAGTCTATAAATAATGGTCCCTAACGTTTTCCAGAGTGTCACCCCTCTAGCCCCCTCCCATACGAAAAAGGTTGGGTTAGGTTGGGTTAGGATACAGTTTGAGAGATTTGGTTCTAATTTAGCTTGCAAGAAATTATTGTATGTTATTACCTTTTAAAAATATTTTTTTCTTGAATCAAGAATTTGTAAAAATATATTCTATAACTAGCTGACCCGGCGGACTTCGTTCCGCCTTAAAAATTAATAAAAAATTTGCCAAATCGGTCCAGGCGTTTTCAAGTGATGCGCTTACCAACCAGTAGCGATTCCTGGTGCTGAGTATTGGGTTGGCTCTGGCTAATTGTTTTTTTGATGTGATAACGTCTTATAAATTGATGAACACCGGCTGCACGCACGAATATCACGTCACGTTCCATCTGAGCCTGTGTGTGCAAGCGAGAGCGCGTAACAAGCGATAGAGAGGCACAATCGGCCCAAGCGTCGGCTTGTAAAAGTACCAGGGCCGCAGAAATTAAAACGACGTTACTCGTACCATAATATCTGGCCGGTCGGAAAATATTTCAAATTACTTAAAGCGAGTCCGAATGGTGAGATGCGTTCAGGTAAACAGAGTTATCTCTATCTCTCTCGCTCTCTCTTCCTTCACTCTATCCCCTCCCACTATTACTCCCCCTCTCCCTCGCCCCTCTCTCACCTCCTCCTTTTCTCTCCCGCTATTAAAATAATCATCTGTCCCACGTGAGCTAAGAATTCGTATGGTCACCTTATTAAAATAAAACCATTTGTCCCACATGTTAAAAAAAAAACAAACAAAAAAAATGTCGAATCGCATGGTCACCCCTCTACTAACGATTTTTTTTGTCCCACATTAGGTAAGGAATCGTATGGTCACCCTATTCAAATAGAACCATTTGGGAATCGTATGGTCATTGGTCACTTATCTAACTTGAAATTTTTTAGTCCCACTTTAGTGAAGGAATCATATGGTCACTCTATTAAAATTAGACCATTTGTCCCTCATCAGGAATCGCATGGTCACCCCTCTAATAATTTGTTTTCCACATTAGTGAAGGAATCGTATGGTCACCCTCATAAAATAAAACCATTTGTCCCACATGTCCCCTACTAATTTTTTTGTCCCATATTAGCTAAGGAATCGTATGGTCACCCTATTCAAATTATTTAAGGAATCGCATGGTCACCCTATCAAAATAAAACCATTTGTCCCACATGCATGAGGAATCGCATGGTCAGGCCTGCACAATTATTTTTTTCTGGCGTTCGATAATTTTTTTGTCCCGCATTATTTAAGGTGCTTTGTGTCGTCAATGGCCTTGGCCATCTGTGCGGAATCTAACGCACGCTAAGACATCGCCACAGCAGAATGGGACCACAGAGATAGGAACCTTGCGTCGGTCCCACAGACGGCAAAATAGGTGCCGCGCCATACCGCCGCGCCCGGGCTCCCGGCCGGGCTGCGTACAAAATACTTTCACGGGAGCCGTGTTTCGTGTTGAAAGTCAACACGCACACACTCAGGAGGTTCATTACGTAATAATTTCGTGACCAAAATTATGGACTTCCTTGAATTAAAAAACGTATCTAGTTATAATCAGAGATCGGAATTAGGTAGTGCGATTAGGTACCAAAGTAGGTAAAGTTCGCGTGAGGATATAATATGGAATTGTTAAAACCACCATCTTATTTGGAAATTCTGAAAATTTCCTGGGAAAATTCCTGGACTGGATTTTTCAACGGGATCGTATTTATTGACTAAGGCCCGGACTAGATAGAGTGGTTTTTTTCAACAGTCGAAAAAACAACTGCCACACCTCTTGTGGACTAGATATCGTGCTGAATAAAAATATTCTACTCTGTCGCCGGCCGATCTTGACGTCGGATGTGCATCAAGGATGAATAACTTAAATTTAGTGACAATCTTATGTTTGGCAGCTCCACGAGCTCGACTGGAGAAGTCGAAAAATTCGACTCGCCGAGAGCGCGTGTAGTCCGCGTCATACAACTCCATACGTTCTGTTAATTCAAGTCGACAACTTCGACTCGTGTCCATTGGCGTATCTAGGGTTATTTTCCAGGGTGGGCCTGGCCCCTGAAAAGCGATGGCCGATGAAGCCGAAACCCGATGTACCTACGCAATAAAAGTACGTAATTTGAACTTGAAGTGTTGAACCGTATTTCGACCATTGATTTCGGAAAGTTTCTCTACCTAAATAAAATTAAACAAAAACATTTTTTTAAGTGTTTATTTTGATTACCTGGATGGAAATTCAATTTTATGTTGATTCCTCAGCTGTAGATTATTTAAGTGTTTTTGTGTGAAATTATTTAAGTGCCCAACCTAGAATTTTGGGTTGGCAACCCAACATCCTGGGGTGGGCACCAGATACTTCTGGGGTGGGCCGTGCCCACCCGGCCCCCCCTCTATATACGCCAATGCTCGTGTCCAGTAGAAGAAAACGCAACATGCAGTGGATTTTTTCCACTCAGCACGCTCTCGACTCGCATGAGTTTGTGCATGTAGTCGACGGGTCAAAACTCCATACATTGCTATGGAGCGTCGTTTTGGAGGCGTGGCCTATTTCTCTCGACTGTTGACAAAAACGACTCTATCTAGTCCGGGCCTAAATATAAACTTCTTTTGTTCTTAGGTGATTTTCTCTAGAGTGGCCGGTTAAGGAGATATAATTTTTTTCAGAAATTTTTATTTCTACTCAATTTACAGGAAAACCGGGGAAGATGTGATATAATAATCTAAGAGTGTATCGAACTGCTTACAAAACAAGGCCTATAATTGTGTCGTACCATCATTGGTTCTCGATTTATAGCTCGCCGCGATTCTGAATTATGCAGGACGGCATTTGTATGGAAAGCTCCGCCCCCTTTCCTGATTTAATTTCTCGAATGTTGATATTTTTTCGCCTGAATCTTATTTCTAGACGAAATATAAGACACTTTTATTCTTACACGTTTTTAAATAAAATCGATATTTCCGGAAAAAAGCCACAGTTGCACTCCGGGAGTGCCGGCAGAAGTGAAAACTTTTTGTATTTCCGAAAATAATTCTTAGGTGGTTATAAAAGAAACTAAACACCCTAAAAAAATTTAAACACCGTAACATTGCTTAAAAAAGAAAAAAAAAAAAATAAATAAAAAAAAAATTAATAAATAAATAAAAATTTATGTTAAATTTAGTATAACGGACAGACATGCATTTGTTACGGAACCCTACATTTATTTTGCAGAACTTAGTAGAATGGACAGACATAAACGTGTTACGGAACCCTACTTTTATTATAAAATAACCGTCGGAGGACCTTGGTTGAAAATTGTAAAATTTAGTAGAACGGACAGACATGCATTTGTTACGGAACCCTACGTTCATTTTGAAATAAATGTTAAATTTAGTAGAACGGGCAGACATGCATTTGTTACGGAACCCTACATTCATTTTGATGTTTTTTTGGCGGATTCTTATTTCTAAACGAAATATAAGACACTTCATTCTTACACATTTTTCACTTAAGTCGATATTTCCGGAGAGAAAAATAAAACAACCGATTTTTTCATATTTTCTCGAATGTTGATGTTTTTTCGCCTGAATCTTATTTCTAGACGAAATACGAATCTGTAGTGAACATTTAAAAAAAGTGGCCGCTATTTTGAACTTTTTAGTTACTGGACCGATTGCTTTCAAAATCGGTATCTGGGTGTCTGTGGGCGCTCTGAATACCAATCTGTTGTCAAAATTTCAAAAAAGTGGCCGCCATTTTGTACTTTTTAGTTACTCGACCGATTGATTTCAAAATCGATATCTGGGTGTCCGTGTGTGCTCTGAATCAAGGACCGAAAAAGGTTCAAAAGAACCGCTTCGTAGCCGGTTCGAAAAGGGTTTTAAAGAGGTTACGATTATTAAAGAACCGGTTCATATAATAACTGGCTTAGGAACCGGTTTTCTTAACCGGTTCAAAAATCGATGAACCGGTTCTTCAAACGAACTGGTTCCGCAGGTGGGTTCAAGAACCGGTTCGTAAGAACCCTTTAAGAACCAGTTTGCCGAATGGTTCTTAGAAACGGTTCGAAAGAACCCTTTTAAGAACCAGTTTACATGATGGTTTTGAGAACCGGTTCTCGAACCGAGCTGCATAACCGGACTCGCTTAAGAACCGGGTCATAACTCGAGAACCTTTGTTTTGGTCCGGAACACGATGGGTCTAGCACCAGTGGTTCTCGAGTTATGACCAAAACAAAAGTTCACGTGACAGATGGATAGATCTCACCGAGACCTGAAGTTTGAGTACCAACACGATGGGTCTAGCACCAGTGGTTCTCGAGTTATGACCAAAACAAAAGGTCACGTGACAATTTCAATTTTGTTAACGGATTCCTATTCAGAGCCCACACAGACACCCAGATATCGATTTTGAAAGCAATCGGTTTAGTAACTAAAAAGTTCAAAATGGCGGCCACTTTTTTTAAATTTTGACAACGGATTCGTATTCAGAGCCCACACAGACACTCAGATATCGATTTTGAATGCAATCGGTCCAGTAACTAAAAAGTTCAAAATGGCGGCCACTTTTTTTAATTTTGACAAAAAAATATAGGTACCTATCTAATAGTAAAAAATATTTTCAAATATGTGATGTAGCTCACGAACAAACATTTACACATATTTCCTCTTTATAATATGTGTAATGAATTTATATTTTTATCGAAAGTAGCAGCTCTAGCGTCACCGAATTTGCTTCAAGGCCACGCGGCTGCAAAGCAATAATCACTTTACGCTCTTTCGTTTAGGTACATTTTCGCACGCAGCGACTGGCGCCGTAAAGCTGTAGGCTATTAAAGCCGTAGGCATGCAACTTTTTCTATGGAGTGATTCATCTGTTACGAAGTAACTATTGAGTAATCTGTGCCCAGATATCGATTTTGAAAGCAATCGGTCCAGTAACTATAAAGTTCAAAATGGCGGCCATTTTTTTTATTTTGACAACAGATGTCCAAAAGTGGATGTCCTATGTCGATGCACTTGGCTGTTTTTTTTTTTGTTATTAATTTATGTTAGCTATTTTATGTAAGAAAACATAGGTGCGCGAGTCCAACTCGCACTTGGCTGTTTTTTTTTTGTGATTTTTTTTGCTAAATATTGCATTGAAACACTTGGTTGCTATTGCACATAAGAAAACATAGGTGCGAGAGTCCAACTCGCACTTGGCTGTTTTTTTGTGATTTTTTTATGTTAGATATTGCATTGAAACACTTGGTTGCTATTGTACGTAAGAAAACATAGGTGCGCGAGTCCAACTCGCACTTGGCTGTTTTTTTTTTTTGTGATTTTTTTATGTTAGATATTGCATTGAAACACTTGGTTGCTATTTTACGAAGGAAAACATAGGTGCGCGAGTCCAACTCGCACTTGGCTGTTTTTTTTTTGTGATTTTTTTATGTTAGATATTGCATTGAAACACTTGGTTGCTATTTTACGTATATAAGATACACATTCCTATAAATTATATAATGAAAGTAAGGCATGTTGTCGTGATATTACAAATATTGTTGCACGTTGTGTGCCGTTCGCCGTGTCTACGCATCACATAGTGCAAATAAATACGCCGTGTCTACGGCAAATAAATTTTCAAAACGAAATATCACGAGATTTCCCAATTTTTTTTTTGCTTTCAGTTGGTCCACAGGCATCCCTATGTGATTGATAAATTAACTTTCTTTAGTGATGACTTACGAGTTATAGTTGATTTTATAAGAAAAATCTCGAAAACACAGTTTGGAAAATTTCGGCACAGATTCCACGTCCGCATGGCCCGGCGGCGGCGGGCAGACTGATACGAGAACCTCGCCGCGTTTAGTCGGTCAATCGCGTGAGAGCAGTGAGGGCTCGTACGTGAAAAACTAGTCGTAATGTATTTGTTTTTAACGCTGTCGATATAATTTTACATATTTCTATAGAGGATGATTTATCTAGTATTATGAAAAAAGAACCAATTAAATCGAAGCAAAATAGTTCGAGAAAAGCGACAAATACTTTTATGAAAAATAACTTTGTCATTTATTATATTTAAGAAATAATCTTATATAATCCGAGAGATAATAATCCACTTATTAACATATATTTTTTTCAGATTTTTCCTAGTTACCTATTCTGAATAAAGCAGATTAAGATAGCGGGACTAAGCACCTTAAGGAATCGTGTGGTGACCCCTCAACTAACTTAAAAAAAATGCCCCAAATTAGTTAAGGAATCGTATGGTCACCCTATTCAAATTATTTAAGGAATCGCATGGTCTTTCTTTCCCACATTTGGTAAGGAATCGTATGGGCACCCTAAGAAACCATTTTTTACTAATTTAAAATTTTAATCTTATGGTTACCCTATCAAAATAAAACCATTTGTCCCACATGCATGAGGAATCGCATGGTCAGTCCTGCACAATTATTTTTTTCTGGCGTTCGATAATTTTTTTTGTCCCGCATTATTTAAGGAATCGTGTGGTGACCCCTCAACTAACTTAAAAAAAATGCCCCATATTAGTTAAGGAATCGTATGGTCACCCTATTCAAATTATTTAAGGAATCGCATCGTCTTTTTTTTGTCCCACATTTGGTAAGGAATCGTGTGGACACCCTATAAAACCATTTTTTACTAATTTAAAATTTTAATCTTTTGGATACCCTATCAAAATAAAACCATTGTCCCACATGCATGAGGAATCGCATAGTCAGCTCTGCACAATTGTTTTTTTCTGGCGTTCGATTGCGATGGCTGTTGACAGCTACGAACGACACGGTCTGCGTTGGTCTAAGATTCTCATACAAAAAGTACCAATTTTGATTTTTCAATCTTTATGGTATGGTATTAAAGTTCAAATTGACTTAAGTATTATTACGAATCTTTTGTATGGGAGTATAGAAAAGTGTTGTTTTTAGATTTTCAGGCAATTTTTTTAATTTTTCTCTCCGTAAGAACCATCCTCATACTTCATGGAATATTCAGTACAGCTGTTCTCGAGATTTGCAGGTTAGCAAATTCAGCGATTCATTTTTATTTATAAGAGAAGAGATGACCAATTTTTTACCGACCTTTTTAAAAATCAAGAATTTTTTTCTCGAATCAAGAATTTGTACAAATATATCGCTAGCTGAAAGCGATAGTGGTTTATCTTAAAAAAGGTAGTTTTGAGTTAAACACATTTTTAGTTTTCTTAAGTTCTAACATTAGTTCTAACTATATATTTTTATTTTGAATTAGAATCACGATTGTTTAATAGATAAAACGCTTATTTTCTTGATTAATTGTTTTGAAAAATATAAATCTTCATTTTCATAGTTAATTTTATGAAAATATGAAAAAATCGGGAAATAACCCACTGTTGCACTGGAACCAGCCTTGAAAGTTTGACGTAGGGATGGGCGTTACCGTTATTTTTCTAATGCAACAGTGGGTTGTCTTGTGTGTGAGCAACTGTGGGTTAAGTTTGAAATTACTCAGTGTTGCTTTTAACTTTTAGCAATTTCTTGTAATGCGCTATGGCGTTGTGTTTGAAATTGTATAAATAACTCAGTGTTGCTTTATTTTTTTAGAATTTTTTTTTTTTAGAAGTTTCCATTAGCCCAGTGTTGCATGAAATGAAATGCATGAAAACTATGAGTTATCGTTATAAGGGGGATAAAAAAATTTTTTTTCTGAAAACCCACTCTTGTCTTGGATGGAGCTCGATTTACTCGATATTTCTGTATACTTAACTCAAAATCGACTTTTGGGCAGATAACCCACTATTGCTTTCAGCTAGCGATATTCTAAAATGAAGAATTTTTTCTTGGCTACCTTTTTAAAAATCAAGAATTTTTTTCTTGAATCAAGAATTTGTTAAAATATATTCTATAATGAAGTATTTTTTACCGACCTTTTTAAAAATCAAGAATTGTTTTTCTCGAATGAAGAATTTGTAAAAATATATTCTAAAATGAAGAATTTTTTCTTGGCTTTACCAACAATTTCCGTCGAATGACATACACATAGGTACCATATCTTGATTGGCAAAATTGGGTGGGTCCAGTGTTGCCAATAACTTATAAATGTTTCCCTACGCCCCAAACATTTTATTCCTTATATTCAGGAGATAGATATGGGAGCTCGAAATGAAAGAAAAAAATTTATTATAATTATAATGAAAAAAATCAACCTTTTAAAAGCTTGTCGCAATGAAATTAATTCTCACCTTTTTATGAACATTTCGCGACTTCTTTTTTTCGATATAAAATACCTACCCATCCTACTAAAATAGTAGTTTATTAAACAATTATTTTATAGAATGGGTAGGTATTTGATATCGCAAAAAAAATTTGATGGGTATGGGAACGTGATCAGTATCTGATATACAGCGTACTATTAGCGTACTATTACCTACTCATGAAAGACCTTATATAAAAGCTTGTTTTTATTTTTATTATTATTACTTTACGGTTTTATTTAGCTTGACTCCGTATATTTGTTTATTTTATATCTTTGTTTCAAATTTTGCGTCAACTTTTTCAACTACTTCTACTGAACCGATTCTTATGAAACTTTGCACACACATTGAGTTTCCGTGACAATACAATATTATGATAATTTCAACTTGGTGACGAGGGTCTGATGATGGAGTCAGGAGTTACTAGTAACCCACTACAGTTTGGGCTCGTTTAGTTGGTTCTGAAGAGTGCCCCATACTTCCACCAATACACTTGGTGACGTGGGTGTGATGATGGAGTCAGGAGGTGGACAGTGGAACTCTTCAACCGTTACTAGTAACCTACTCGAGTTTGGGCTCATTTGGTTGGTTCTAACGAGTGCTTCCATACTTCCACCAATACACTTGGTGACGAGGGTCTGATGATGGAGTCAGGAGGTGGATGAGAGCCTAGCCCTTCTACGTGGACCTACTACGTGGGCCTGGAAACACATTTTTTCTAGATAAGTCGTTCTTATTTCATTATACAGTCGCTACACAGAGTTTTATGCGCCCCACGTCTTTATTTTAGTCTGTTAAAAGTTTCAATTTATTACTTATTCTGCTGACACAGCGACACAAAGTGCCCCTTGACATTAGACATGAGAAGACAGCACTGCTAGTATTGCACGATTTCTTACCCAGACGTAAAATCTCAAGAAGGCCCAGGTTTGTGTCCTAATTATTTTCTAGTTTTTGTTACCTACAGCTGATGATTTTAAATAAAACCGTTTAAGTTGCCTGCCGTTTAATTGCCAAGAGTAAGTTGTCAGCAGACTTGAAGCCAGACCGCGAGAAGAAAGAAATTCAAACCGTTCACTCAAATATTTGGGAGCAGCAGGATCATTTAGTGTGCGGAAGAGAAGAGAGAGGCATATAACAGCAACTAAAATTCGTATTTCGATGTTAAATTGACCGTCCAAGGGTCAGTATTCTAGAGGTTTGGTAAGTAAATGGTCAGTATTTTAGAGGGTTTCAGTAAAATCAGTATTTTTGGCCATGGAATCAGTTTCTACCCCTGATATACACATATATTAAGTAAGTTATGTATACAATACTGTAGAGTATCTACATACGTAGTATGTAGAGTAGTCCCAGTTACCTGTGCAGTATGAGCATATAAAAATATTAACATATTTATTTACAGAATCCGGGTGACATCGAAATTACAATACAACAGCAAATACAAAGTGCAAAAGAGAGAAAGGAGACTGTGCAGTCATACATACTCATTCATGAGAACCTCGGCTTCTCTTCATAATTGTTGACAATATCAAATATGAATTCAGATCTGCTACCAAAGCCTTCGACATTTTGTTCAAGCTGTACCAGGTATTTAATTGAAGATACCCAAAGCCCTGTGAGCATCTCTACGTCATCATTGAGAGATGTGTGTGCAAAATTAAAACTAAATTTGATGAACCAGCTGCCTACATTTTGGACATACCTACTAAATATGAATATGTAGTAAACACTAATATGTGTGCACGCATTTGGTTTCGTTGTCCACCCCTGACTTGTCAATAACTAACGTCCTCATTATCTTTATACTATAAATTGTTCCCACGATTATGCTAAAATGGAAGTGCGCTGTCAAAAATGTGGTAAAAGATTTTAAAAAATATGTATTTCACTTGGAATTCATTCACAATGTTACAGATTATTTTCCCTGTCCAGTAAAGAATTGTAAGCGAAGTTATCATAAAAAATTTAACCTTAAGTACCTATCACTTACCGTCGGTAAGTTACCGTCATCACAATAAGCCTACAACTTGTCACCTCAACTAGAAATACGTAATGTATTTACCGCAAGTACAAGTAATAACAAAGAATCTGTGGAAAATACTCGTGATCAATCAGAAATCACTACTTCAGAGTCATACACTAAGCATACTGCAAGTAATATACCCATTGGAAATAATCCCGAAGAATTTGTAGAGCAAAAAGAAAAAGTTGAACATCGAACAAGTGATACACTTGCCTACATTACTGATTTTAGTAAGTCTTTATGTTTGTGTCGAATTTATATAATAATCTAAACTTACCTAGATCACTTATACAAAAACTGATAAATTTGTTTGCTTCATTATTGCATGATATTGACGTAATAATTGGAGAAAAGAATGATCTTATCATTTCTGTGTTGCAAAATTGTTTTAATGGTATGAAGACCGAACATCAAAGGGTTAAATATTTTTATAAGGTCTATGTCTAGTTTATGTTCTAAACTTAGGTGTCCATAAATATCAAATTTAAATGTTTCTTGTATGTGCCAGGGCGCTCCCAATATAATTGTCTTGTTTGAAAACTATGTTTACGAGTAAATAAATGATTTGATGTCTTCGAAATTGCTTTACCTGAAGAAAAAGAATATTTGTGCGTCGATTGATATGAAAAGAATGGTGTAAGTAATGTATAATACTAGAAGTGTTATGTTATGTTATGTTATTATCAACAACAGAGTAAACTTAAAAACATTAGATCAATAGTTTACCAGTTATGTTGAGGAAAGATCTGCAGAACAGATAGTACGCATCCGCGGTAACTCTAGCGTGTAGGGATGGTATCCCTGCCCAGTGCGCGCGATGCGGAGTCAAACAGCTCCTCCGAGTACTCCCCATGGAATAAGCGATAGAACACAAGTAGGGCGCCGACATCTCTACGAAATTTCAGTGGTTCTAGATCCCGGAACACCTCAAACGGATTCACTACTAAACCAAGTTTATCGCGAGCGAAGCCGCAGGCAAAAGCTAGTTGTAAATATTAACTGAATTTATCGCTTTAATCTTGTGACATGTAATATTAGGGTTCTTATTTAGTAAGAACTAAAAATTTTAACAATCGATAAAAATTATCGACATTGCACAGCGGACGAAGTTAAATCGTAATGTATACATGAACGTTTCGTTGTGTAGTATTGTGCGTGCCAAAGTATGTTAGTCGTAGTAAATGGTGACAGTCGGTTTGTATGGAAATTCATCTCTGGAAGGAGGGCGCCCGCGGACTTTTTTGCTCTGTGATAGGTACTTATGAAAAAGCACATATATACTCTGTTCGGCAAGTGTTGGCAGTGACTCATCCATCACAGGTTACCGCATCTCCCAACCCCCGACGGGGTGAATGCGCGTTTAATTACATAGCTCAGTCTTCATTTGGAATTCACTTGACACGGACGCGGACGAGTTTGTTCTTGCGCCCAACGCATTTCTTACCGTCATTGTTGCCAGTAGTATTTATAATAATTGATGACGAGTGGACGAAGGTACTATGTAGCATTTTTTACCCTAGACAAAGGTGTTATGTGCCGAGTATTCAAGTGGCTTTGACAGAATATCCGAAATCACGATGGAAATAGGAGTTAATTGAGTGGTGAAAGTGCTAAGTGCACGAAATTATAGGTTTTTCCGTGGAAGAAGGAGTCATCTGATACTCAGCTTTTTGTTTTGGTTACATAGCACCTTCGTCACCTGATGTCTTCTTGAGAGATATTCCGAATACTATTAGCGGGTTTCCAAAAGTATTCCATCCAAATTGCTATAGAGTATATACAAATTTGGTCTATACTATAGACAATTTCTAAGAATAATACGAATCTCGGTAATTTTTTTTTAAATATTATTTGAGGAATTTATCTATTTCTAAATTATTTCTTTACAAACTTTATTACGTAATATATTATTTTATTGAACTCGAAAACGTCCGCTCTACACATATACTCAATTACACTCACAGTATTATATTAGGCGATCTCAATACCTGTCTTTTAAAAAGGATACTCGAGCTGAAAAACTCACTGAAATGATTCAGACGTTAAACCTAAACATAATTCCATGTGGGCCCACATTTCATTTACGTTCGACACACTCTCTCTTGGACGTTGGATTGGTATCATCAAAAGAGTCAGTAGTCGATTATGGGCAACTGAACGCACCAGTTTTCTCGCATCATGATTTGATATATTTAATTTACAAGATCAAAACTCCAAAACGTAAACCTAGATTTTTCTATCAAAGAAATTTCAACAAAGTTAATAACGAAAAACTTCAGAATGATGTGAGGGAGATGGTATGGAATACTGTAGAGTTCATTGAAGGTATTGATAGCAAGGTGGGCCAGTTCAATGCGATGTTGCTTCGACTGTTCGACACACATGCTCCTATGGGCCGCATGAGACTAAAGCACAAGCCTGTACCTTGGATCACAGGTGATGTCAGAAAGGTAATGGCTGCCAGAGATAAAGCGAAAGCCAAGCATAATCAAAATCCTAACGCAGAAAATTTGGAAAATTATAAGCACATGCGAAATAGGTGTACTCAAAAATGTCGCAATGCAAAGCGCGCACACATCTTCAACCGCGTTGCTAGCAATAGTGATGCTAACATCTGGTCCTTCCTAAAATCTGTGGGAGCGTGTGAGGATAAAAGCAGCCAGGATAAATGAACCCAAATGACTTAAATAGGCACTTTTGTCCTAAGGACTTTGGACCAATCTCAATACTGCCAGTCCTCTCCAAAGTTCTAGAAAAGTTAGTACATGTTCAGGTGTCCGAATACTTAGCAAGCAATGACCTACACGACCCTCTTCAATCAGGATTCCGTTCCGGATACAGCACAACAACTGCTCTATTGAAAGTAACAGAAGACGTCCGGAGCGCGAGGAATGACAGAACGATAACAGTGCTAGTACTGCTGGACTTCAGCAACGCCTTTAACTCCGTGGACTATACGATACTCCTAGCCCGGTTGCGGTCAATCGAGATGGCACAAGTTGTACTAACGTGGTTCGAAACATACCTGAAAGGTCGCAAGCAGAGCATCAATTGTAAAGATGGTGAAACGTCGAACTGGGAGGATATCGTCACCGGTGTCCCTCAGGGAGGCGTCTTATCTCCCTTGCTTTTCGCATTATTTATTAAAACAATCACTATTGGACTCAGCTCTAAGTACCATATGTATGCGGACGACTTACAGATATATCTATCTGCTAAGCCTGACAAGTTAAACACGGTAATTGCGCAGCTAAATGAAGATTTAACTAAGATCTGCAAGTGGGCTCAAGGATATGGCGTACTGATTAATCCAAGCAACACGCAAGCAATAATGTTCCGTAGTGGAAAACTGCTTGCGAAGGTTGACAGAACTGCACTTCTACCGCCCATGGTGGAGTCAACTCCCATTACATTTTCTAAATTGGTTAGAAACCTCGGTCTGTACCTAGATGAAAACCTCACATGGCGGGAACATGTCAATACGTAGAAGTAGAAGAGTATTTTCAAGTTTACACTCGATGCGTAAAATGCAGGAACTACTGCCAAGGAAAACCAAAATCATGCTTGCACAAGCATACTTATTGCCTATCATAGATTATGCGGACATTTGTTTTCATGATCTAACATGTGAACTAGTAGACAAACTGGAAAGGGTGCAGAATGCCAGTATTAGGTACATTTACAATCTCAGGAAGTATGATCATGTGTCACACTATAGGAGGGAATTGGGTTGGCTCAGGATCCGTGACCGTCGTAATATGCATATTCTCTGCTTCTTGTACAAAAGTCTGAGTGATACAAAGATACCAGAGTACATACGAGAGATGATAGTTCCACTTTCACAGCATGGGCGACCACTGAGATCCTCCGACACAGGAATTCTCCAAATCCCTAAGCACTGTTCACGCTTCATGAGCAGATCATATGCTGTGCAGGCTCCTCGACTTTGGAATGCACTACCAATCGAAATCAGAAGCGTGCCAAGGCTTGAATCTTTTAAAAATAAACTCAAATCCCGCTACCTCTGCTAATTGCTGAAAATGTTATGTATTATGCAAATGATCAAAATCGACAAATAGTTGTAGGTGGGTAGTTCCCTGTGGGTAGTTTGTTGGTTTTTTTTTGTTAGTTAGCTGTTTCATTGTAAATTTTGTATTGTTAATTTCTGCCACTAAATGAAGTCTGACGGCAAAAGAGATGTCAAATAAGCAGATTATATCACTTAGGAAGGGGGTAAGAGATTGCTCGTATGCAATACCCCTTGCCTTTTGAGTAAGCACCGTTACATCAGTCAGAACACAACATAAATTATGTAAATAAATGTACCTATTAAGACTAAGTATTACTGCTCTGTATGCAAATGCAAATCACACTCAATAAATGGTTTTTTTATTTTATTTATTTTATTTTTTTTATTTTTCAAAAAGTATTAAAACTCTGATAACAAAAGTCCATTCTGTTCGGAGCGGTTCAGAGAATTCGCCTCGCTCATTATTTGCGATGAGCTACTGTCAACACTGAGCGAACAGAGTATAGGCACAGATTACTTAATAGTTACTTCGTAACAGATAAATCTCTCCATGGAAAAAGTTCCATACCTACGGCTTTAATAGCCTAATGTTTCACGTCGCCAATCGCTGCGTGCGAAAATGTACCTAAACGATCAGAGTGTAAAGTGATTATTGCTTTGCAGCTGCGCGCAGTAGCGTGGGCGCACGTGTAGATATGCTCCGCGCGGCTGTCGAATTTCCACTGAATTTGGCTCGCCGGCGGCCCGCCCGCCAGGCGGTAGGTAGTTAGCGCGCGCAAGTACATAGAGTGCGTAAGGCCTGGTATAGGTAGTGAAACTCACCCAACTAGCGTCGTGGTAACTGCCCACGACCTCACCGATGAGCTTGTCCCGTGCGTTCTAAAAGTGGAACTAGTCAATGAGTGAAACAAGTGGAAGCAGTTTATACATACATTTACACCAATTTATACATACATCAGCCTCGGTAGCTCAGTGGTACGGTCGGTCGACTGTTTTTAAGCAACCCTGGGCGCGGTCAGTACTTGGAATGGAAGCTGATCGTCGTTCGAATTCCACGTTAAACTGTAGGTCCCTTCCCTTCATACCTTACTGGGTGGTAGGGTTTATCCCGGCCGGGTTGGTACCACCTGCACCGCACCGAACGAAACGTCGGTCGAAACGGCTATGAAAATAGTTCATGTTTTCCGACCAGTTCTGTGTAGCCGAGAGATGAGGGGAAGCACTGATATGGCACCTAGGGTGCCATGCAGTGCAGTGGGTGTTATGGGCTGACATGGCGGATGTTGTAGGTGAAGTAGCCAACCGTGTCAGATTCCATAATAAAACATACATACAGAGAACACGGCAAACATACAGAGGACATGACATACATAAAGAGGACACTGCATACATACAGAGGACAAGGTGTACATACAGAGGACCCTGCATACATACAGAGGACAAGGTGTACATACAGAGGACCCTGCATACATACATAGGACAAGGTGTACATACAGAGGACCCTGCATACATACAGAGGACAAGGTGTACATACAGAGGACCCTGCATACATACAGAGGACAAGGTGTACATACGACTGCTTCAGGGCACGAAGTCGGTTTTCCCGCCGTGGGCGCCGGCGCTTTGCTCTTGCAGACGCAAGCGTCGGGGCCCTTCGGACAGCCGCAGGTTGGAGCCCCATCCGCGCCGCTGGAGCCCCATTGCTTACAGGGGCGCTGCAACATGAATTATGCTTCAGCGAACTACCCTATAAGCCTTTGTCAGCCTCGGTAGCTCAGTGGTGCGGTCGACTCGACTGTCGGTCGGATCATGAGCACTCCTGCGCGCGATCAGCGGATGGATGGGTGACCGCTCGACCGTTGCAGGCTGACCGCGGTTCGGATTCCACGTAAAACTGGCGGTCCATTCCCTTCTTACCATGGTAGGGTTCAACACGCCCGGGTTGGTTGGTACCACCGCACTGAATGAAAAGTCGGTCGAAATGGCTATTTAAATTGTTTGTGTTCACCCGTCCAGTTCAGTGTAGCCGGTACGACCGAAGGAAAGCACTGACGTGGCACCAAGTTCACCCGGTGTTATGGACCGACATCACGGATGTTGTAGGTGATGTAGCCAACCGTGTCAGTTTCCGTATAAAAAAAAATCATATTCTCTCTTTGCATAGCATCATTTCTTCGTCCCTATGTAATTGGGTCGCCAGCTTCTTGGGAGGCCGATCCATTTTTATAACTGTCGACGGTGCAAGATCAGCTGACTTCCCAATAAACGCTGGCGTTGCTCAGGGCTCGGTGCTGTCGCCTACATTATTCTTGTTATTTATTAACGATTTGCTGTGCCTAGTAAACATTCACAGTTATGCAGACGACAGCACCGCACACGAGGGTTACATCAAGGACTGAACTGCTAGAGACGTGCGCATTAACGAAGCTCGACGTCTGACGGTTGAAATAGTAGACGGTGCTCTATTTAAGGTAGCCTACTGGGGCCGCGAGAACCTTGTAGATTTCAACGTCAGCAAAACACAAGCTTGTGCCTTCTCTACCATTCTACCACGGCCGACCGGTTTCCCTCCCAAGCCACGTTTCAGGGTACGGCTGTACCCAACAATGACAAATTGGACCTCCTGGGCGTGGAACTGACCAAAGTTGTAGGATTTAGGAGCTTTATAGAGTCCAAAGCTACCCTTGCCTCCAGGAAATTGGGCGTCCTCTACCGCAGCAGGCGATTCTTCTCACCGGCGCAACTCCTTATGCTATACAAAGCGCAAGTTCGCCCGGTGATGAAGTATTGCAGTCATCTGTGGGAAGGATCCCCCCTTTACCTGTTGGCCTCCTTGGACTCTATCCAGCGCCGCGCCATCCGCCTAATTGGTGATCCCAAGCTCACGGAGGGACTTGAATCATTGCAACACAGGCGAACAATTGGTTCCCTTAGCCTGTTTTATAGGTACTACCATTTCCGATGTTCCGAAGAACTGGCTTCCCTCATCCCTCCTGCCCCGATCCGTATTCGTCACACCCGCCGGACTCGCTCGGAACATCCATATGTTGTTGACACACAACTTCTGAAACGCATCGCTTTTCGAAATCGTTCCTATGTCGTACGGCGAAAATATGGAACGGTCTTCCGGCGAGTGTGTTCCCCACCACCTATAACCTGGGAGTCTTCAAAAGGCGTGTTAATAAATTAGACAACGACCTCTTTGTCCGCCTTGTAGCTGGCATGGCGCCTCTCTGAGCGTGGTTTCGCGAGGAGTGGGGTTATTGGCTGTGTCTTAATCGTTCTTTGAACTTTTGGGCACAGCCACCTGTGCCGGTAGTCAATAGAAAAAAAAAATATTTCAAGATGATTTTGTACCGTGTGGGGCCGGTACTTTAAAAGAATAGCCCCACTGCATCTCTCCCCGTGTATGTCGTACGACTAAGGGATAAGACGACTAAGGGATAAGACTCCCTTCTTATATTACTAGGTGGTAGGGTTTAGCCCGCCCATGTTGGTACCACCGTACTGATTGAAAGGTCGGTCGAAACGGCTATGTAAATAGTTTTCCGTCCAGTTCAGTGTAGTCGGCGGCACGACCGAAGGGAAGCACTGACACTGGACCTAGTCCACCAAGGTGTTATAGGCTGACATCACGGATGTTGTAAGAGATGTAGCCAACGATGTCAGTTTCCATAAAAAAATACAAATAAAAAAAGCACTTTTTAAAATTTTTAATTTAACCTTTCATATCATATTCTCTCTTTGTATTTTTTTTTTATTGATACGCGAGACACTTGGCGCCGTCAGCATGGATTGTTGAGCCGACGACGCCCAAAAGCATTCGTTTTAGAACGGGGGCTGCGAATGCCGTGCCGGCGTGACAGATGCCTTTTTACGCGTCTCTTGAAAGATCCTAAGTCATACACTGAAGGAAACAAATCGGGAGGAAGTGCATTCCAGAGTTTCGCAGCGCGGAAGATAAAAGAAATACTGGAGCGCTTAGTCCGCGCTTTAGGCAGCTCTACAGTATAGGGATGCATTCCCTGTCTGTTACGCGTGGACCTATGGTGAAATGGCGAAGTCGGAATCGTTTCAAACAGCTCCTCAGAGCATTCACCGTTGAACAGTCGATAGAACACACTTAGTGAACCTATGTCTCTACGGAGCTGCAAAGGTTCAAGTTTGCAGGACACTTCAAAGTCGTTAACTTGGCGAACTGCACGTCTTTGGATCGAGTCTAACAATCCAAGTCGATACTGAGCAGCCCCACCCCAAAGATGCGAGCAATACTCCACGCATGACCTCACCTGCGACTTATACAGCAGCAGGATTTGGTAGGGCGTAAAGTACCTCCGCGCCTTATTCAGGACGCCCAGCTTTTTAGAGGCAAGCTTAGCTTTGTCCTCGATGTGACGGCCGAAGTTGAGTTCGCGGGTTAAGTCCACTCCAAGGATACTAAAGTGGTCATCGACGTTCAACCTTGTGCCCTGGAATTCGGGGGCTGAGCGAAATGGCGATTTTTTCGCACTAAACGCACACGCCTGTGTTTTTGTTGCGTTGAACTGTACCAGATTTTCCTGGCCCCATAATGAAATTAGGTGCAGGGTTTTCTCAATTTCAGCAACAACATTACGCCTGCCCTCCTCCACTTCCTCCTTACTGGCACTGGGGCGGCTGCCGTAGCGTTGTCATCTGCATAACAGTGAATAACACCAAGTCATTGATATGAAGAAGGAACAGCGTAGGCGATATCACGGAGCCTTGTGGAACGCCAGCGTTCACAGCCATGGCATCAGAGCAGCAGCCGTCTAATAGGACCTGAATGCTGCGGCCATGCAGGAAGTCGGCGATCCAGTCGCACAGATCGGAGGGGAGGCCGTAGGACTGCCTTAGAAGTGCCTTGTACCAGACGCGATCAAAGGCCTTTGATATATCTAGACCAATAGCCATCGCTTCACCAAAGTCTTCAAGCGATTGACCCCAGAGGTGGGTGACGTACACTAGTAGATCCCCGGCCGAACGCTTTGGCCTAAAGCCGTATTGCCTGTCGGAGATGAGGTCATTGGTCCCTAGGTACGTCATTAATAGAGCGTTAATAACTCGCTCCATCACCTTGCAAAGCACTATCGGTAACCACTATCGGACGATAGTTAGCAGGGTCAGACCGATCGCCTTTCTTTGGGACGTGCTGGACGTAGGCAGACTTCCAAGCCGATGGCACCTTGCCAGAGCAATAGGACAGGCGGAACAGGCGTGTGAGGATAGTGGCCAACTCAGGAGCACACATCTTCAACACCAGAGCGGGGATCTTGTCGGGTCCACTCGCTTTCCTGACATCCAGACCGAGCAGCTCCTTCCGTACGGTGCGTTGACGAAACTGCACCTTTGGCATGGAGCACTCGCATCTGGGGATTGACGGAGGTGCCACACCACCATCATCCAGGCGTGAGTTTTGCGCAAAGAGGGACACTAAGAGGTCGGCTTTCTCTTTGGCAGAACGAGCGTGGGAACCGTCAGGTCCCTCCAATGGGGGAAGTGCAGAGCGACAGAAGTTCAGCTGAGCAGACTTGGCCAGGGACCAGAATTCACGGCTTCCCGAGGGATGCCTGATCAACCGATCACCAATTTTGCGCACGTGCTCAGACTTCGCCCTTAATATTACTTTCTTGCTTAATCTGGAGGCAACGTTGAAGGCGTGCTTTCCGAACCCTGTCTAGAGCGGGCACGGGGCCATGCCGTGAATGCTGTTTCTTTCTTAGCTACAGCTTCAGCACAGTCCCGATTATACCATGGGTGACTTTTACCCCCGAGAGATACAGTAGCGTGCGGTATGAATAATTCCATGCCTACTTGTATCACTTCGGCGATGGCGTCAGCACAGCTAGACGGGTGCAGAGAGCTAAAGCACATCCGCCTCCAAGGGTATGAGGCGTAAAATTCACGCAACCCATCTCAATCCGCTGACTTATAATGCCACACACGGCGTGCACCGACTGTACGGGCATTTGGCGCCCCATATGGCACTGTCGTCCTCACCAGGCAGTGGTCCGAAGAGCCGAGCGGAGCGCTCACTGTAACCTTATACCCGGTGGGGTTAGTCGTCAGCAGTAGATCAAGCAAGGAAGGCGTATCACCAACTCGGTCGGGTAGCCGTGTGTGCTGGGCTACCAATTGAGTTAGGTCATACAGAAGGGCAAAGTCCTGGAAGGTCCGCCCAGCGAAATCGGTTCTCACAGACCCAAGCCAGCACTCATTGTGGGCGTTGAAGTCGCCGAGAAACACGAGTTCAGCTGAGGGGTACTCTCTCTCTCTTTGTATAGCATCATTTCAAGATAATGTCACAGTGATGAGCGCTAACCTTGAGAGACTCCAAGTCGATATGTTTGGGTTTTCCATTTGGAGACGGCGGTGGCGGCGGCGGCAGTGGTGGCGGCGCCACTTTTATTTCTTGAAGACAAAGTTGCAATTCTTTCAACAAGGCCGGATCCAACTGGAAATAAAATTGTTTTTCTACAGATTCAGATATTTATTTCGCCATAAAGAACACACAACGTTAACGTTAATTGTTTTTTTTTATTTGACTTGATATATGAAGTATCAAAATTGACGATGACACTATACACCAGATATAGGTAATGTAAATAGGCAGTGTGGTCAGATTCTTGAGTATTTGTGTTTTATGCTGTAAATATTAATGTTCTTGTGAACTGTAGTATGGGTTAATTATTGGAAATTACTTTAATATAATACTTACAAGGTACTAACAAAACATTGTGACTTGCGAAGTTTGTTTGTCAGTTCATCTTCGCATTGAATTTAGAACTGGCGGAATTTTCGAGATATCCAAGCGTAGGTAGGTTACCTACCTATGCATGAAATTATACAATAAACAATAACAATATTTCAATGAGACATATGCATAAAATATTCAGATGGTTCATCTTTTTTTGTCAAGTCCATACTTGTACATACATACCACACGCTGTGTCCCGACAATCGGGGTGAGCAGAGTAATGTGAGTTGTGCTGCAAGTATGTGCTCTTGTAAATGACAACACAACACCGACCACCGCGTTTAGCAATGTATTCAGACAAGATAACTATCAAGCAGCAAGTAAGGCACGAAAACCCACCCGCTGCATAACTCGGTAGAAGGACGGTTCCAAGGTGAGAAGTGGCCATCCTGTCGCCCTTTAGCACGGCATCTTGTCCTTTAGTCGCCTTTTACGACATGCACGGGAGTTATAAGAGTTTGAATATATTTAAATGATTCTTAATCTTATAGACTCTAAGCTCAACGGAGAATTTTTCGTATTAGACGTATTTGTAACAAATGTAGATTGTAATAGCAAAGGCATGTTCGAACGTTTTTACCACTTTTTTTTTTCAGAGAATTCAGAAAATTACATTACAATAATGTTCACATTATAACTTCAATCTTTACTTAACTATAAGTGTATAAATTATAGCCAAATCACTTGAAATATGGCTATGGTTAGGATAATACGATGTGATGTTAGCCTAGTACCCCTCTTCGGAATTACAGTATCATACAAACCTGGAGCCAAAAAGCTGCCCAAAGATAGGACTAAACCTTCTTCAATTTTGGGAGCATCAAAGGATTGGGAATTGTGATGGACATACATGAGAAGCATTACCAAATGCCTTCGGAAATCTATACCGCAGCATTAAGACCGGATATACTCATATTCTCAAAAGCGACAAAGCATGTAGTACTTGTTGAACTTACAGTTCCATGGGAAAGTAACATACCGAAGGACTACAATATGAAAGGGCATTGCCTAAAATTGTTGCCTTTTTTATCATTTTTTTTTCGCACGGCCATCAACCAAACTTGGTTATTATAGTTCAGAATAATGATACAAACAGAACTTGTTGGGTTGGTGACTGCAATATTATAAAGTCTGATATCTTGTACATTTATCTCTCTACACACCTCAATCCTGCCTGTCTATCTTCTTATACGTGCTCCCCGTAATAACTGCGGGTTAGTTTTAATTGACACATTGCTTGCGCGTAAATGATGAGCTCGTCAGTAGTTAGTACCTACTGGTTTTTTGTTGTTGTTTTGTTTTGGGGTTGGGTCTAAACCTGCAAACTAATCTCTCTTGGTCGGGGACCTTCGTGCAAACCTCCTCGATCTCCAGCTACTCCAGCGAACTTATGTCCTCCATGAAGGCCACAAGACGACCGGGTGTCTGCAGACCTCCGCAACGAAAGATGGAGAATGGAGTATGTCCTGGGGTTCTTGGTCCTATGATAACCTCGTAATGTCTTTCGTATAAGTGAGCGGTGGGAACCCGATCGGAGCCTGCCCTTAATAAGGGTAGTTCATTGTACAACCGGCGCGGGTATATTCTCACTAGAGATAAACATCAATACATCGGTACCCTTAGTGCACACTAGAGGGACTAGTTTGCAGGCTTAGACCCAACCCCAAGACAAAACAAAAAGAAAACACCATTTTCCAGTACTAACTACTGACGAGCTCATCATTTACGCGCTAGGGGTGTGGTTCACCTCTCGCTCTCTAGTGCCAGAGGAGTCGCTGAGCTGTCTGAGAGTATCTTGATAGTGTAGGTATCCTGGTACACCCATTTCTGTCACGGCGGTTGCCGCTTGTAGCACTCCGATTACTTCTGTTTGGAAAACTGTCGAGTGTGCACTAAGGGTACCGATGTATTGATGTTTATCTCTAGTGAGAATATACCCGCGCCGGTCCCACTGCTTGCCCGTGATCCGTCTGTGAAAATTCTAAGCTCCTTCACATTACTTGTGCATGGGGTTCAACATGAATAAGTGTCCTGCACACGGTGTACAATGAACTGCCCTTATTAAGGGCAGGCTCCGATCGGGTACCCACCGCTTACTTATACGAAAGACATTACGAGGTCATCATAGGACAAAGAGCCCCAGGACATACTCCATTCTCCATTTTTCGTTGCGGAGGTCTGCAGACACCCGGTCGTCTTGTGGCCTTCATGGAGGACATAGCTTGGCTGGAGTAGCTGGAGATCGAGGAGGTTTGCACGAAGCTCCCCGACCAAGACGGATTAGTTTGCAGGCTTAGACCCAACCCCCAAAACAAAACAACAACAAAAAACCAGTAGGTACTAACTACTGACGAGCTCATCATTTACGCGCAAGCAATGTGTCAATTAAAACAGACCCGCAGTTATTACGGAGAGTACGTAAAAGAAGATGGAACATACAGGATAGAGGTGTGTGGAGAGGAAAATCTACAAGATCTCAGAATTTATAATATTGCAGTCACCAACCCATGGCTGTTAGGAGGGCGAATAAAGTCCCGGCATAGGCAAAGAATATAATAGACATATATTTTGTTAGGTGGGGGTAGACTAGGCAGACAAGCTATACAATAATTGCTGTAGCTACATCTTTGGGAAACATACATTCGGCTGCTGTTCCCAAGTCATGACAATATTATGGTATTTAGTGTGGGGAAGCATTAAGAAAACCTAGACCCACCCTCTTTTTTACTAGACCACATCATAATATAACATGATGTGGAGAACGTAGTACCTAGATGAGATTCGCGACGAAAAATTGTATTTTTTTTTTTATTTTTTTTTTATAATTGATTTTTTTGTTCATAACAGATTGTGACCTTTTATCTCTGATTTAAAGATAATTATCATAAAAATATCATACTTCAACAATTCTATGTAAAACCATTAAATATAAAAACAAACCTGATGAAAATGCATAAAAACTTAATAAATATTATTCGAACTTCTGACCCTTATAACTTAGTTTGGACTGAGTTTAGGCATATACTTGTCGTAACAAGTTTTGTTTGTACCATTATTCTGAACTAAAATAACCAAGTTTGGTTGATGGCCGCGCGAAAAAAAAAGGCACCACCTTCCACACAAAAAGTGGCATTGCCCTTTAACAAGTACTGCAACTTAGTAGACCGGATTGTGATAAACGGATTCAAGACTGACTTCCACGCCGTGGAAGTCCGAGCAAGAGGACTTTATTCTTTATTCTTTATTTATCATTCGTATGGTAGTACACTACGCTTGAATTTGTCCTGTTTAGTTTTTACAATCCGGTTCGATTACACCCACAAAGAAGAGCCGGCAAGAAACTTCGCAGGGTAATTTTTTTTAACGTCTTCGATTACAATACATTGTGACTAGCTACACATTATACACCGCTTACAGTGTTAAGATACAGTTTGAGAGCTAGAATAACTATAATTTAAGCTTGATAATTCTGACCACATAAAATCAAAAGTAAAAGTAAAAATAAAATCAGGTGTATAGAGCCTTTGTCAGAAATTGTTGATACATATCGTATCAAGTCATGTCAATTATAAAATATATTCATACCACATGGTAGTACAATGTCAAAAAAAAATAATAATCAATCATCATCAATACTAATAATAAATCTGTAAGGGATGGTCATGGAGTAAGTTACTTTGTTTTTTGAGATATTGCGTTTGTAGACTCTGTGTATGATACTAAAACTAAATTTACGATTTTTAGAAATCATTTCTGTATGTATGTATGTTCCACCATAACTCATAAACCGATCATCTG
The DNA here is from genome assembly GCA_946902875.1 of Nematopogon swammerdamellus. Classification (NCBI taxonomy): domain Eukaryota; kingdom Metazoa; phylum Arthropoda; class Insecta; order Lepidoptera; family Adelidae; genus Nematopogon; species Nematopogon swammerdamellus. The sequence goes on from OX336345.1 coordinate 22,346,906, forward strand.
AATTCGATGAAACTTCGTACAAGCACATTTACCTACATGGGACACAGGATAGGCTAAATAAAATTCAGTTCCGGTTATGCTAAGATGTGGCTCCCATACAAACCGAATTGTTTCGCGCCCCGAAATAAAGGTACGGTAGCGGGCTTACTTACTTTCTTCTTTTTAAATACGAATTTCACGCGAGCAAAGCCGCGGGCAAAAGCTAGTAATATTAATAAACGAATAAAAATTAAAAAATCAATAAATTTGATACTTAATGTATCAATTAGTCAAATTAGTATTGAGCAAGCGTCAGCATTATAACAAATTAAGGTACAGGTTGTACCCTGTCAAACTTCAAAATTCGTATGCAGTCAGAATCCCAAGTCAACATGTTTGTAGCATTTTCAGTTATACCAGTGATAATACGAGGTAGTACAAAACTCAAATACCAAAAAGTAATAAATGAAAAAATATAAATCTGCGACAAATGTAACAGTTCATGACAGATACCATAGTCACAGATTACTTAATAGTTACTTCGTAACAGGTAAATCACTCCATAGAAAATGTTGCTACCTTCGGGCTTTAATAGCCTACTGCTTCACTTCGCCAATCGCTGCGTGCGAAAATGTACCTTAACGATCGAGTGTAAAGTGATTATTGCTTTGCAGCTGCGCGCAGTTGCGTGGGCGAGCGTCTATGTATACTTAGCGCGGCTGACGAATTTTCACTGAAATAGACCGCCGGCGGCCCCCATAGTTCCTTTTAAAAATATACGCCTAGCATATAAAATATACAATGTTACCAATTGGAGCAGGCCAGTCTCCACGAACAGCACCCGTTCACGAGCATCACGCCAGGGCCAGCCATCGCCTCCCTCAACCATGTTTTATGGAGAGAGGCGACCCGGACTAAGCGTCACCGTAAGCAAAGACCTTAAAGCGATGGATTACTCCAGTGGCAACATGAAACTTCTACGATATGTTTGCATTTTGTTTTACATAGTACCAGCTTAGTTCAACACCTTCCTAGCGTCACGCCTGTTTCCCGATGGGGTATGCAGAGACAACGGATCTCCGCGTGCCACGATCCTGACACACCTCTGCCGCCTATTCCACTCTCATAATATTCTTCATAGGTACATACTCGTCGGTTACGGGTACTACACACTTGACCCTTTTTTAGTACATGCCCGATCTGGTCCAGGTACGTGCTTCTAGGGCCTAGGGTGACCCTTCCCGACTCTTCCACTCACATTTGCTCCATAAATTTCTTTCGTTAGTCTCCTATCATGCATTCTTCCAACATGACCGAACCGAATTCGTAAATTATAGAAAACGTTTACCTCGCATCTGGTCTTCACAGCACCCCCCATGACGCTCATATCCAGTTGCTCTTCAATATTCTTCTTAATGTAAGCGTGAACTTTCTGCCTTGTGACGGGGTCCAGTTTTCCATTCCTGCTGCCCTTCAGGCTTTCGAGAATGCTCGACGCCAGAGCGCCGCCATTTTTCTTCACGTTCGCCTCGAGGATGTTGTACATGTTTTCAAGAATATTCTCCATAAATTTCGTTTTCACAACATAACAAGCGCATCCCGCGCCGCCGCTGGAAGAGCAGTGGGTGGCGTCGTCGAAGTGACAGTTAATCTCTTTAAGACACCGCGGGCAGTCTGTGCACATCTTTGCAATGTTCGAAGTGCTGCAGGTCTGATGGCATTGTAGACATTTGAGGTTATAATTCAAAATTTTGTCGTCGGCGTCGGCGATCTCTTCGCGAATAAGCTCCATTCTAGCTTGACATCTCTCTTGGCAGTTCTCCATAGTTTCGGCCATCACTTCTAATTCTAATTTAATAGATTCTTCCTGAAATCGAAAAATAGAAAACACTTTGCAAAATACGCATGTGAAGTAAGGTAAAAAAGTGTTTATTTCACAGTCAGGAGTACAGTGATACATCGTGATACACGATACATCTTTGGAAAATAGGAATAGGTATAGTATCCCCGGCCCCCATGACAGGAAAAGGATGTGGCGCAGCATGTGACTCGTGAATCGTGACGTGACGTGACGTGACGTGACGTGACGTGACGTGACGTGACGTGACGTGACGTGACGTGACGTGACCATTCCATTCCATTCTATTCCGTTCCGTTCCGTGCCGTTCCATTCCATTCCATTCTATTCTATTCCAACCTCCGCGTTGTGGTCCTCCAGCTCGAGCTGCGCCTGCAGCAAAACCTTGCAGGCGGTGGCGAGGTTGTCGCGCGCGCCGCGCACCGTGCCGCGGGCCCCCTGCCGCCGCGCCTCGCGCCCCGAACGCTCCTCGCGCACGCTCTACTCTAGAGCTGCTATCGATTGCTCGATCTATTGTAACCTCCACGTTGTGGTCCTCCAGCTCGAGCTGCGCCTGCAGCAGCACCTTGCAGGCGGTGGCGAGGTTGTCGCGCGCGCCGCGCACCGTGCCGCGCGCCCCCTGCCGCCGCGCCTTGCGCCCCGAGGGCTCCTCGCGCACGCTCTGCTCTAGAGCTGCTATCGATTGCTCGATCTATTCTAACCTCAGCGTTGTGGTCCTCCAGCTCGAGCTGCGCCTGCAGCAGCACCTTGCAGGCGGTGGCGAGGTTGTCGCGCGCGCCGCGCACCGTGCCGCGCGCCCCCTGCCGCCGCGCCTCGCGCCCCGAGCGCTCCTCGCGCACGCTCTGCTCTAGAGCTGCTATCGATTGCTCGATCTATTCTAACCTCAGCGTTGTGGTCCTCCAGCTCGAGCTGCGCCTGCAGCAGCACCTTGCAGGCGGTGGCGAGGTAGTCACGCGCGCCGCGCACCGTGCCGCGCGCCCCCTGCCGCCGCGCCTCGCGCCCCGAGCGCTCCTCGCGCACGCTCTGCTCTAGAGCTGCTATCGATTGCTCGATCTATTCTAACCTCAGCGTTGTGGTCCTCCAGCTCGAGCTGCGCCTGCAGCAGCACCTTGCAGGCGGTGGCGAGGTTGTCGCGCGCGCCGCGCACCGTGCCGCGCGCCCCCTGCCGCAGCGCCTCGCGCCCCGAGCGCTCCTCGCGCACGCTCTGCTCTAGAGCTGCTATCGATTGCTCGATCTATTGTAACCTCCGCGTTGTGGTCCTCCAGCTCGAGCTGCGCCTGCAGCAGCACCTTGCAGGCGGTGGCGAGGTTGTCGCGCGCGCCGCGCACCGTGCCGCGCGCCCCCTGCCGCTGCGCCTCGCGCCCCGAGCGCTCCTCGCGCACGCTCTGCTCTAGAGCTGCTATCGATTGCTCGATCTATTGTAACCTTCGCGTTGTGGTCCTCCAGCTCGAGCTGCGCCTGCAGCAGCACCTTGCAGGCGGTGGCGAGGTTGTCGCGCGCGCCGCGCACCGTGCCGCGCGCCCCCTGCCGCCGCGCCTCGCGCCCCGAGCGCTCCTCGCGCACGCTCTGCTCTAGAGCTGCTATCGATTGCTCGATCTATTCTAACCTCAGCGTTGTGGTCCTCCAGCTCGAGCTGCGCCTGCAGCAGCGCCTTGCTGGCGATGGCGAGGTTGTCGCGCGCTGCGCACCGTGTCGCGCGCCCCCTGCCGCCGCGCCTCGCGCCCCGAGCCCTCCTCGCGCACGCTCTGCTCTAGAGCTGCTATCGATTGCTCGATCTATTCTAACCTCCGCGTTGTGGTCCTCCAGCTCGAGCTGCGTCTGCAGCAGCGCCTTGCAGGCGGTGGCGAGGTTGTGGCGCGCGTCGCGTACCGTGTCGCGCGCCCCCTGCTGCCGCGTCTCGCGCCTCGAGCGCTCCTCGCGCACGCTCTGCTCTAGAGCTGCTATCGATTGCTCGATCGTATCTTTTGTAGACTGTTTGAAAAAAAAAACAAAATATATTAATTTCACATTTTTATATCCTATCCTACTAATACCTATTATAAACGCGAAAGTTTGTGAGAATGGATGGATGGATCTTTGTTCCTCTTTCTCGCAAAAACTACTGAACGGATTTTGATGAGACTTTACAGTATTATAGCTTATACTTCAGAATAACATATAGGCTATATAACAATACGCTAAATAGCTTTAGGGCTCAGCAGTATCAAATAAAGTATAGTATGGACGGGAGAGAGAGAACATAAAAGACAAGAAAAACAAAAACCTATCAATGTCACATAAAAACTTCAATTTCGAATTCTGTTCTTTTTTTAAAATCCGCCGAAGTCGCGGGCAAAAGCTAGTTCTTTATAATTAATTATTTATAATTGTTAATGTTGTTTATTTATCACCTCTTGGCAGTACACTGCGCTTTGCCAAGATTATAAATATACTAGCTTTTGCCCGCAGCTCCGCTCGCGTGAAATTCGTATGCTCCACGCCGTCAGGCGCCGCTCCGCGCCGCACCGCACCGCGCCACTCCGCACCGCACCGCGCCGCGCCGCTCCGCGCCGCACCGCACCGCACCGCGCCGTTCCGTACCGCGGCGCCCCACACCGCACCGCACCGCTCCGCGCCGTACCGCACCGCTCCGCCCCGCGCCGTCCCGCGCCGCACCGCGCCGCCCCGCGCCGACCCGCGCCGCAACGCGCCGTCCCACGCCGCCCCGCGCCCTTCCGCTCCGCCCCGCACCTTTCCGCGCCGCACCGCGCCGCACCGCGCCGCCCCGCGCCGCACCGCGCCGCCCCGCGCCACCCCGTAAATTTATGGAAGCTTTGTAAATTTATGGAGATGAGGTTCCGCGCATTGGAATCAATTTCAACATCTACAAACAAAACTGTCACGAAGACGTTCACGGTCTCTGAGCATGCTTGTTCATATTTTTCTCAGTCACATTACATCTGTCACTGCAAAGAGTTTGCTGCACTCGAAGTACCTGCGCGTTCACAGTTTGTCAAATCAAACGGCCTGTGTTTCAACTGTTTAGTCAAAGGCCACGGAGTAAAGTCATGCAAGCAGAATACTTCATGCAGAATCTGTAAACGAAAACACCACTCTCTTCTTCACTTGAAAACGGAAAGAAATATCACAGAAACTACTACTACTCCAGAACAGCAAACTACTACCACAACAAGTACATCACACACATATAGAGAGATGAACCAAGTTATTCTACCAACAACACTCGTGAAGGTAAAGACACAGGATGGTGCGACACACGTGTTGAGAGCGCTTGTCGATCAAGGATCTCAAACATCGTTCATCACTGAGGCAGCCGCACAGCTGCTCAGACTAAAGAGAACACCTCCACTGCCCAGAATGCTGAGGCAATTCAATGTGTTCAACAGGAAGTGCAATGTGGACTTATTCCACGATACCAGAGCGTCTTTAAAGTTTAAATTTATAAAATACTGTAGGACCGATTCTTCTTAATGTTTATTTTGTTTTAGTGTTTATTTAGGTTTTTTTTTTCTACATACATATTATAGTTTAAACTTTTTTTTTCTTCTTTAGCTAAAATAATTAACTTAGTTTTTTGTGTTCTATTTGTATTTGTTTTTTTTTTAGTTTAGTTTTGTATTGAAGATGTAGTTGTTGTTTTATTCTTATTTAAGTCTTTGTTTTTGTATTTTACTTTTATATGTTAGTTTTTATTCCGTATTAAGCTTGCTGTGCTCACCTGTCATTGGGGTGCACATATTACTATGTACTAGCGCATCCAAAATCGGTACCATTTCCAAAATCGGTTTTTTTCCGATTCTCATATTTTAAAAATCGATTTTTCGATTTTTTTCGATGTTTTCGATTTTACAGCAAAAAGTGAAGTATAACTTTAATTTGTAGGTATTTTTGCACTGGGCCACATGAAAATAAATGATAAAGAGTATACTAGTAATAAAATAAGTGACATTTAATATTTCAGTGCAATATTAAAATTAAATGTGTTCAAATTTTGAAATTAAAATGTTGAATAGGAACTTAACTCTAACTTTAACGTGATTACGTAAACCACTTGGTAACTACGTGACTTTTTTTTTTTGCTTCCGAACTGGGTGGCTCCGCCCGTGGTCGAAACCTCAGGGGCAGCCAATTTCACCGCCGAGGAGGTGCCAGTCCCGCTTGATGGTGGACTACTGTTGCTGGGGAAAGGCCATTAACCCGCGATTTGAAGATCCGTGGATTGTAGGAGTGGGGAAATATATTCCCTGGGAGCCCGTTCCACACCTTTGCAGTGCGACACAAGAAAGATTTAGAGAATCGTGCAGTTCGAAGAACTCTTCTGTCGACTACAAAGGGGTGTTCCGCGAGAGTATGGTGGGTTTGGCGAAGGTGAACAGGAGAAGGAGGGATAAGGGAAGCAAGTTCGTCAGAGCAGCGGCCATAGTAGTACCGATAAAACAGGCTCAATGAACCAACCATACGTCTGTACTTTAGAGGTTGAAGGTCCTTTGTGAGCACAGAGTCACCAATGAGGCGAATGGCTCGTCGCTTAATAGAATCCAAGGCTGAAAGAAGGTACTCATGGGAACCCTCCCAAAGATGACTGCAATATTCCATCACCGGTCTTACTTGTGCTTTGTAGAGTGTAAGTAGTTGGACCGGCGTGAAAAATCGCCGACATCGGTAGAGGATCCCTAATTTTCGAGACGCTAGTTATGCCTTGCACTCTATGAACGATCGAAACCCAACGTCCCTGGACGCCTCCATATCCAAGACGCCCAGACTACCATCGTTGGGGACTTGGCTTCCCTGAAAAGTGCTTGGAGAGGAAACGGATCAGCCTTAGAAGAGAAGGCACAAGCTTGCGTCTTGGCTACGTTGAAGTTGACCAAGTTCTTCTTTCCCCAAAGAGGATACTTTTTCGAGAACCTGGTCAACCGTAGCAACAGTTGACTAATCTTTGTTTAGTTGAAAGTGAGATTTATGGAAACATAGAGCGTTTAAACTGGGATCACCCATGCCACTTCTTAAATTTCTTGTTAAATAACCTGCTGCTGAAAATGCCCTTTCGGCTCCCAAACTTGTCGGCGGAATCGTGCGTGAGAGGTTATGATATACCTTTTCTAGACATGCGGTCTCTCTCACCGTTACACTCAAATAATGTCATTTCAATTCTTGTGACATCACGCAGATTTTCCTTACCGGTGTTAGACGGTTTTTTTGTCATAACTTTGGCACTTTCCAGCTCCAGCCGAGGATCGACAATGTCCAAAGTAGGTGTCGGCGAAGATGAAACGGACGCAGACTCCGACCTCTCCAACTGTGTTTGATTTTGTACAGTCGAATGTAATCTGCGATATACTCGTTCTATACCACCAGGCAGTTCATCATTGTCCGGGTATACTTCATCACGTCTGACTGAAGTACGCAGTAGGGTTATGAAGGTACATTACCATGTAGGTGTTCATTCGTAGTTAGGCGTTGATCAATCCTTGATTTCAAAGCTTGATTATTCCGATGTGATTATTATTATTTTTTTAATTAAGTTCGTTCTTTATTGGATGAAAAATGATGATGATGATTAAGTAACCCACCCATAATCCATTTCACATAAAGTAGCACTGTTTTTATGCATTTAAAACCAAATGACGGGGAATGTTTGAAAAACCTAATAAAAATCGGAACATCGGAAAAATCGATTTTCGATATTAAAAAAATCGGTTTTAAAATAGCACCAAAATTGTCCGATTTTCGGTTTTTTCGATTTCCGATTTTTCGATTTTGGATGCCCTACTATGTACTATTTATGTCATGAGTCTTCTATGTTTAAATGCTGTGTGTACTCTGTTGGTGTTTAATATAAATAAATAAATAAATAAATAAATAAATAAGGACGTTCAAACGTCATTTATAGCACCAAATTCACACCTAGGTTGGTTTCTCTCGGGAGGAGTGACATCACAATGCAATAATATAAAACAATCATGTAGTCATGCACACTCAAGTTGAGCAACTTCTTAAGAAGTTTTGGAAGATCGAAGATCAGACTACAGAAAAGAGAGAACTTACACATCCTGAGAAGGAATGCGAGAAATACTACAAAGAAACTCACACTCGTACCGACGAAGGACGCTATGTCGTTCGCTTGCCATTTCACACTCCTGATTTGTCATTTGGAGGTTCACGGTCTGTGGCAGTGAAACGATTACAACAAATGGAAAAACGTTTTGATAAACAACCTGAACACAAAGAGGAATATGTAGACTTTATGAGGAAATACGACCAGCAAGGTCATATGGAACTCGTATCAGACGAAAATAAAGAAGAAATCAATAGTTATTATCTACCACACCACGCAGTAATCAGAGAGAGCAGTACCACTACAAGACTGCGTGTTGTGTTCGATGCTCCATCAAAAGATTCTAACGGCTCGTCATTGATAGATATGCTGCATCCTGGACCATCACTATTGAATGATATTCGAAACACTGTCCTTAGATGGCGCACACACCTCATTTCTTTGGTGGGAGATGTAAAACAGATGTACAGACAAATCTTGGTTGCGAGAAAAGACATACACTACCAAAGAATAGTTTGGCGTGAATCACCGGAAGAAGAGATCAAAGATTACAACTTACTTACCGTCTCACAGATAGGTCTCACAGAAAATTCCGCTCGTTTAGAATTACATGGATTTTTTGACGCATCTACTGCAGCATACGCAGCCGTAGTCTACGCTCGTGTGATCAACGGAGATGAAGTAAAAGTTTCAATACTAGCAGCTAAAACCAAAGTAGCCCCTATCAAGCAGATATCATTGCCCCGTCTGGAGTTATGTGGAGCACTTCTACTTGCACAACTATTGAAACGCATCAAAGCTTGTCTGCACGTAGCGGACGAGAACGTGTTCGCTTGGACTGACGCGACGATCGTCATGGCTTGGTTGCAGCGTGCGCCGAGTCACTGGAAGGTATTTGTTGCGAATAGAGTAAGTGAAATATTAGGTGTGTTAAATAGCAATCAGTGGCATCATGTGTCCTCTAGTGACAACTCTGCAGATTGTGCAACTAGAGGCGTGAATCCCTCTTTGCTAGGTTTACATGAATTGTGGTGGAATGGACCAAAGTGGCTACACACAAAAGAACTAGTACTTGAGAAATGTAATGTACCAAGCACTAACCTGGAGTGCAAAGTTACTGCACATACTGTAAAGATTGGAGACACTACGTGTTATTTTGAGAGATTTTCTACATTATGTAAACTTATTCGAGTCACCGCATATTGTCTAAGATTTTCTAACAACTGCAAGGCACAGAAAAATGGTAATAATGTTCAGAAATGTAATTTTTTGACTGTCGATGAGTTAAAATATTCTATGCAACATTGTGTTAAACTTTCACAAAATCTAGACTATTCAGATGAAATTGCACAACTAATTTGTAACAAATCTGTAAGCAGACAGAGCAAATTAATTTCTTTGAATCCTTTATTGCAAGATGGCATTTTAAAGGTATGTGGGAGATTGTGTAACTCTTTGCTTGAACCAACAATGAAACATCCTATCATACTGTCGCGAAATACTCACTTGTCATACTTGATAGTAAAAAATGCACATAAGAAAACTCTGCACGGAGGTCACAAATAATGTTAAATTACATCCGACAAAACTATTGGATTAGTGGTGTTAAACATATCATAAAGAAATATTATCACAGTTGTATAACGTGCTATAGACACGCACCCAAACCGCTGTCACAACTAATGGGTAATTTGCCTGAACCAAGGGTAGTACCCAATAGAGCTTTTAGCCAATGTGGTGTAGACTTTGCAGGTCCGATATTATTGAAAATAGCTCAAGGTAGAGGTTTGAGAACTACTAAGGGTTACATATCGCTTTTTATTTGTTTGTCCACAAAAGCCATTCATCTCGAACTCGTTAGTGATTTGAGTTCTCAAGCTTTTATTGCTGCTTTTAAAAGATTCACAGCCCGACGTGGTCATTGTGAAAATATGTATAGCGATTGTGGTACTATAGTCCAGGAAACGAGGAAATTCCTTGTATGGGCTCTTCGGACTAATTCCTCTGTCGCTGAAACTTTGCAGTGTGATAGAGTAGGGTTTAAAATATACGTTTGACAAATTATCTAGGATATTTGATGTTTGGAAGTTAGGTATTAAAATGAATGAATGCCTAAAAATGAAAATCGCTTATAACTGCTGATGAAAAATTGCTCCGTCCGAAATTCCTTCGGTATATGATATTATATATTAATAAGAGTATATATTAACATTATCTAGGAAAATTTCGATTTCGAATAGGCAGAAATTTAAAAATATCTATTTTGTATCACAACTTCTTCAGAAAAATTGCTCTGTCAATTTTAATTTTTTTATATGTCTTAATTTATTTAAATATATCGGTTTTGACAATTATCTAGGAAATTTTCCATATCGATCACACCTTTACAGATTTTCGGCAATAATTCGCTGTGAAAAATTGCTCCGTCCGAAATTCTTTCGGAATATGATATTATATATTAATAAGAGTATACATACAACATTATCTAGGAAAATTTCGATTTCGAATAGGCAGAAATTGAAAATACCTATTTTGTATCACAAATTCTTCAGAAAAATTGACCATATAAATGCCAAAAGGCACCAACCCACAAATTGGTTAAAAATGAGTTAAATATACCAATCGAGAGCTAATCACCCCTCTATTTTTTGCAGAAAAGACCCAGGCAGGCTACTTGGTATGATACTAATAGGTTTCTACACATTCGTCTAAGAACCATCCTCCAAATTGAGGTATATCGCAACACCAGAAAAGACTCATGCTACTTGATACTAGCTAACTGGTCAGATTTTTTTTGCGTAAAAGATCCAAGCGAGATGGACTTTTTTGTTTTTAATGAAGTACGCTAAAAGTATTTATCAAAACAGAGCCAAGATATCTGGTTCTTTTTGGCATTATATAATAAAAACAAACTGTATATCGCAAAGTGGAACCAATTTATGTGGTTCTTTTTGGCATTTATAATAAAAACAAACGGTATATTGCAAAAATGGAATCAATTTATGTGGTTGGTTTGCCTTTGGGGACCTATAGTGAGTCTTATTTCATTGGAAATAAGAGTTCTTTTTCTAAAAATAAAATCAAACATGTCTACGTTCTATGAAACAGAACGCCTAATAATAAATAAGTTCAGTTCAGTTCACTACCGCGACGAATGTGTCAGTTCACGACCGCGAAGTAAAGTAAATTGCTGTTTTCGACGTGGTTCAATGTACCTACTACGTAGTGATCGCGACATATCGTCAGAGTGTAGTTCGACGTCGTCGTCCAAGCAGGTGCCTACGCCGCGCCGCCTAACGTAACCATTGAAGATAGAATAGAATAGAATAGAATATTTATTTGTATAACATATACAAGTCACAAACTAACATTCACACATTTTAAAATGTTTCTATTTAGAATAGAAAATAATATGAAACATAATAAATGAATTCTATTAAAATTAAAATTATTAATAATAGAAATCCAATATAAAAGTCACACGTGCCTCCTCGGTGGTGCCAAATGAACAGCAATCAGCGTGTGGGAGATCTTCGGATCGGCTGGGTTCGCCACCACACCCCGGGAGAAACAATTACACCGGCATAACAGTTCGCTGTGTTCCGGTGTACTTCCCGGGGACCCAGTAGCAGGTGGGGTTGGCTGTGGTGAGGAGTAGGCCAGTGATCCCGACGCGGATTCGCTGTTCAGAGGTGACGCATCGACACGGTTGACAGGGAGACCCGGTTAAACGGTTATTCCGCTGGCCGCCCGCCGGGTAGTACAGGAGCCCAATCGCGTCTAACCAACGCGAGAGGCTGCCCCGGTCAACCGGCGCATAATCCCGGAGTGGTCCGTCGTGCCGGTTGGTGACCGGAGTAGGGGTTCCGGCGGCCACTTCCGGGGGGGACCGGGAGCCTTTCCGTCTTCCGTGTCGGCGCTACACTAACCTGAGTAGTAAGCGATGAAGCTAGGGTCCACGCTTTGCCCGTGAATCACCACAGCCACCCTTTCATGCTCTTTCCCTCCCTCTTACAAAAATCATGGCAGCGAAAAAAAGGTTCAATCAGCGGTGCACACCCTTACACCACTATTTAGCGTTGACTCGACCAACGTGCGGGGGTTGCATACCAATTTGAATGCCGTCCATCACCACCTGGAGACGAAGAAGCCGGCCTTGCTTTTCCTGACGGAATCATAAATATATCGACCTGCACTACCCCGACTATACCCTGGAAGAAGCCTTCCGGTCGCGAGCCGGGGTTTGCTTGTTTGTCAGGGCAGATATTTGCTGTCGTCGCCTGCGCTGCCTTGAGGACTCCGAGCTATCAGTACTTTGGGTCCACGAGGATCTGGGAACGGTCTCGCGGGTGTACGCCTGTCTGTACAGGTCGCACTCTGGTGATGCAGAGACAGCTCGGTTATTTGAGTACCTGAGTGGAGCGGCAGACAAAGTCCAAGAGCGGTTCCCTACCGCGGATTTGGTTCTTCTTGGAGACTTCAATGCCCATCACGTGGCATGGCTGGGTGTACTGAACAAGGTGCGACGGTACTTCACGCCGCCGGGCCAAAAACTGACGTTGTACAAAACACAGGTTAGGTCCTGCTTGGAGTACTGCTCGCACTTGTGGGATGGCTCAGCTAAATACCAGCTTGCGCCGCTAGACTCAATCCAGCGTCGTGCCGTGCGACTGGTGGGTGACCCCGTGGTGTCCCGCGACTTAGAACCACTGCAACTCCGTAGGGACGTCGGCTCCCTGAGTGTGTTCTATCGTTTATTTCATGGGGAGTGTTCGGAGGAGCTGTTTAACGCGATTCCGTCGTCCCCATTCCACCTCCGCACTACGCGTACTGGGCAGGGGATGCACCCCTATTCAATCGACCTACCACGCATGCGCACCAACAGGTTCTGTAGGTCTTTTATTCACAGAACCGGGAAAATGTGGAACGCACTCCCTGCCCATCTATTTCCTCCCAAGTACAGCCTAGGGTTTTTCAAAAGGGGCGTGAAAAGGCTCCTGTCAGGCCGGCATGACATTCGCAATCCCCGTGCATCACAGAATGTCCATGGGCATAGTTAGACACCTACTTGTAGGTGTAACGATGCCACAAGTCGCGCTATCGATAATAAAAAAATGGCTAGGCTCCAGGAGAACTGACTTTGCGGGGAGAGCCGCCTACGACTTCGCTCTGACGCATGACCTGTCTCATCTGGTAGACCAGCCCACCAGGCTGCCAGAGATAGACGGTCATGAACCCTCTCTGCTGGATCTTCTGCTGACAACGAACCCCACTGGATATAAGGTCGCAGTAAGAGCCCCGCTGGGTTCCTCTGATCATTGTTTAGTGGGATCCACGGTGCCATCTTCGCCTCCTCAGTCCCGTAATGGAGGAACGCGTCGAATTTTGCACTACGCGTCAGCAGATTGGGATGGGATGCGAGAACACTTCGCATCCTACCCTTGGAGAGAGATCTGCTTCAGTTCGGGCGATCTCTCTTTGCGGGGAACTCCAACCTGGACGATGGGGGTGCCACTCCCCCATCCATACCTAGGTGCGAGAACTCCATGCCGGAAGTGCAGTTTCGACAACGGACTGTACGGGCGGAGCTTCTCTCCCTAGACGTCAGGAAGGCGAGTGGGCCGGATAGGATTCCTGCATTAGTGTTGAAAAGGTGTGCTCCCGAGCTGGTCCCAGTGCTGACGCGCCTATTCCGTCTCTCCTACTCCAATGGCCGTGCGCCGGCGGCCTGGAAATCTGCGTTTGTGCAAGCGGTCCCTAAAAAGGGTGACCGCTCAAACCCGTCAAACTACCGACCTATAGCGATTACCTCCCTTCTCTGTAAGGTGATGGAGCGCATTATCAATACGCAGCTCATGAAGTACCTGGAGACGAATGACCTCATCAGCGATCGGCAATACGGCTTCCGGCCAAAACGATTTTTTTTTATGGAAACTGACACGATTGGCTACATCACCCACAACGTCCGTGATGTCAGCCCATAACACCGGGTGAACTAGGTGCCATGTCAGTGCTTCCCCCTTTGATCGTGCCGGCTACACTGAACTGGTCGGAAAACACAAACTATTTACATAGCCGTTTTGACCGACGTTTCATTCAGTGCGGTGGTACCAACCCGGGCGGGTTAAACCTTACCACCAAGTAAGATTAGGAGGAAAGGGACCTACAGTTTTACGAGGAATCCGAACCTCGGTCAGCCTCCAACGGTCAGCGGTCACCCATCCAAGTACTGACCGCGCCCAGCGTTGCTTAACATTCAATAGCGAATCTGCTGGTGATCTCCTAGCGTACGTCACTCACCTTTGGGGGGAATCGCTTGAAGGTCATGGTGAATCCTTGGCAATTGGCCTTGATATTGCCAAGGCATTTGATCGGGTTTGGCACAAGTCGCTCTTGGGCAAATTGCCGGCTTACGGACTTCCTTCTGGCCTCTGTGACTGGGTCGCCGACTTCCTACATGGGCGTAGCATTCAGGTCCTAGTGGACGGTTGCTCGTCGGACGCCATGTCAGTGAACGCCGGCGTACCACAAGGATCTGTGTTGTCACCCACGCTGTTTCTTCTGCACATCAATGATATGCTGTCTCTGGGCAACATACATTGTTATGCGGATGACAGTACGGCACACGGATCCTACACCAGTCACCCTTCAGCCAGTCGGGATATTGTGGATGAGAAGAGGCGAAGACTTGTGTCTGAGCTCGAACACACACTCGGCTCTATTTCCGAATGGGGCCGTAGTAATTTGGTCGAGTTCAACGCTTCCAAGACACAAGTTTGCGCGTTCAGTGTGAAGAGAGCGGCGTTCACACCGGCTCCTTCATTCCAAGGCACGTCGCTTAAATTAAGCGAACACCTCGGGGTCCTCGGAGTCGAACTGTCGCACGACTTGAACTTTCGTCGCCATATCGAGGGGAAGGCCAAGCTGGCTTCTAAAAAGCTGGGCGTACTCAATAAGGTGCGACGGTACTTCACGCCGGACCAAAGGCTGCTTTTGTATAAATCGTAGATCAGGTCCTGCTTGGAGTACTGCTCGCACCTGTGGGATGGCTCTGCCAAATACCAGCTTGCGCCTCTGGACTCGATCCAGCGTCGAGCCGTGCGACTAGTGGGTGACCCTGAAGTGTCCCGCGATCTAGAACCACTGCAACACCGTAGGGATGTCGGCTCCCTAAGTGTGTTCTATCGCTTATTCCATGGGGAGTACTCGGAGGAGCTGTTTAACGCAATCCCGCCGTCCCCTTTCCATCTCCGCACCACACGCACTGGGCAGGGATTGCATCCCTATACGCTGGACTTACCGCGAATGCGTACTAATCGATTCTGCAGATCATTCCTCTACAGAACCGGTAAACTCTGGAAAGCTCTCCCTGCTCATATATTTCCCCCCAAGTACAGTCTCGGGTCCTTCAAGAGGGGCGTGAATGGGCACCTGTCAGGCCGGCATGGCATTCGCAACCCCCGCATACGACCGAATGTCCATGGGCGTCGTGAGACACCTTATGGGTGGCTCGGCGCCATATGTCGCGCTTTCAATAAAAAAAAAACGTGCCTCCATTCTCTTCGCCTCAAGACTCTACCTGCAGCGGTCTTCATGCAAGAAGCATACAGCGCCTCCTGGCGGAAAGGAGAAGAGTCCGGTTGCCTAGGCGACGGGCTGTTGTGATCTGACACGTCCGAAAATACAAGCGGGAGCGGGCGGTTTTGTTCAAACATTTTGCTCTGGAAAAGATAAAATTCACCCTGATCGAGTGCGGCGCGGGTTCTGAGGGCTTGTTGCGACCTAATACGGTATAAGTATAGTGAGTGTAGTTCCCGAAGTGTGTGCGTAGCTGGGCCCAGCAGATCCTCGGACAACGGGACGTTTCTGTGCCGATCGACGACCACCACCTGAAGGACTGAGCTATCGAAGGTGCGGCTGCGGGCGGTGACATCAACATCCAGGTAGGAGGCACCACACCACCACACACTTTGCGCTACACCTCGAAGCTAGTCCGACGAATCCCGACGCTGCTCAGAAGGAGTCCGACACTGCCCTGCGTTCTCCCCGACGCCACCCAGACGCAGTCCGACATCTAAGCGAGCTCCGAAACCAGTCCGACGAATCCCGACGCTGCTCAGAAGGAGTCCGACACTGCCCTGCGTTCACCCGACGCCATCCAGACGCGGTCTGACATCTAAGCGAGCCTCGAAGCCAGTCCGACGAATCCCGACGCAGCTCGGAAGGAGCCCGACACTGCCCTACGTCCCCCGACGCCATCCTGACAGAGCCCGATACTGCCCTGCGTTCCCCGACGCCATCCAGACGGAGCCCGACACCTAAGCGAATTTCCGAAGTCAGCCAGACGGATCCAGACGCTACGCCAAACTAATCCTATCACGAAGCGCAAAATAAGAACTGAACTGACTAATAGATAACAGTAGAGAACACCCGTCGCCGCCGCGTAAACCAGCCTCGGGGAAACTTGTAAAAGTCCCAATCGTCTCTTATTTACCCTATTTCACCCCTTATGAAACTATCAAACCCAGAATATAAGTACCGCTGCGGTGACGGCGTGATATTGCACATGCACAGTCGCACCCCCACCCAACTACAGTCCACCCACTAACACCACGGGGTGAGAACGACTGTCGCGTACAGCGGCCGCATTTTGAGTTTGTTTGAGATCAGACACAAGTCTTCGCCTCTTCATCCACAACATCCCGTCTGACTGAAGGGTCACTGGTATAGGATCCATGTGCTGTACTGTCATCCGTATAATAATTTAAGTTGCCGAGTGGCAGCATGTCATTGATATGCAGAAGAAACAGTGTTGGTGACAAGACAACACAGATCCTTGCGGTACGCCGGCATTCACTGACATGGCGTCCGACGAGCAACCGTCCACTAGGACCTGAATGCTACGCCCATGTAGGAAGTCGGCGACCCAGTCGCAGAGGCCAGAAGGAAGTCCGTACGACGGAAGCTTGCCCAGAAACGATTTGTGCCAAACCCTGTCGAATGCCTTGGCAATATCGAGACCAATTACCAAGAATTCACCATGTCCTTCAAGCGATTCCTCCCAAAGGTGAGTGACGTACGCTAGGAGATCACCTGCGGATCATTTTGGCCGGAAGCCATATTGCCGATCGCTGATGTTATTTGTCTCTAGGGTACGCCATGAGCTGGGCATTGATAATGCGCTCCATCACCTTGCAGAGTACGGAGGTAATCGCTATAGGTCGGTAGTTCGAACGGTTTGAGCGGTCAACCTTTTTGGGGACCGCTTGGACAAATGCAGATTTCCAGGCAGCCGGCAGACGGTAAGTGAAATAAGAGAGGCGGAAAAGGCGCGTTAGCACTGGAGCTAGCTCGGGAGCACACCGTTTCAGCACCAATGCAGGAATCCTATCCGGCCCATCGCCTTCCTGGTGTCTAGGGAGATAAGCTCAGCCCGCACAGTTCGTTGTCGGAACTGTACTTCCGGCATGGAGTTCTCACACCTAGTTATGGATGGGGGGATGGCACCCCCATCGTCTAGGTTGGAGTTCTCTGCAAAGAGAGACACCAATAAGTCGGCTTTCTCCTTTGCGGAGTGGGCAAGTGAGCCCCCAGGACACTGTAGAGGTGGAAGGGAGGAGCGGTAGAAATTCGATACGACAGATTTGGCGAGAGACCAAAACTCACGGCTCCCAGTTGGGTGCTGGTTCAGCCTATCACCAACTCTGCCGATATGCTCGAATTTGGCCCTGGCGATAGCCCTCTTGCAGGATCTGGAGAGGCGGTTGTATTATTTCTTCAGTTCGGATACATTAGGATCGCGTCTGTCACGAGCGCACGACCATGCACGATAAGCTGCGCCATTAGCTGCGACAGCTTCAGCACAGTCGCGGCTGTACCAGGCCTGGCTTTTACCACCGAGGCGCACGAGGGCGCTGGGAATGAACATCTCCATTCCCCCCCAGAACCACCTCGGCTACGGCATTGGCGCATTCCGGCGGATCATCCGAACTGAAGCATAGCTCTCTCCATGGGTAGGATGTGATGTATTCTCGCATCCCGTCCCAATCCGCTGACACGTAGTGCCAAATTGGACGCATTCCTCCAGTACGAGACTGAGGAGGCAAAAATGGCACCGTGGACCCCACTAAACAGTGGTCAGAAAAGCCAAGAGGAGTGCTCATTGTGACTTTGTATCCAGCAGGGTTCGTTGTCAGCAGAAGATCCAGCACAGAGGGTGCATGACCGTCCATGTCTGGCACTTTGGTAGGTTGGTCTACCAGTTGAGGCAGTTCATTCGTCAGGGCGAAGTCGTAGGCGGCTCTACCCTCGAAGTCAGTTCTCCCGGAGCCCAGCCACTTCTCGTGATGGGCATTAAAATCCCCAAGCAGAACCATATCCGCGGATATATATATATATAGGGAAACTACATGCACTTCATCTGCCGCTCTACTCAAGTGCTCGAATAATCGAGCTGTCCCCGCGTCGCACAGTGGTCTGGGAATCGAGCTCCATAGACATAGAACCTTAATGTCAGGAATAAAAATGAAAACAAATTTAATGTCTCTGGTATACCTCCCTTTATTTCATATTATAGTATGAAGGGTATAAGTAGCTCCACGAGTGAGAAAAAAAAAGTTTTGTTTTTTTTTGTATGGATGAAAACACTTAAAGTAATTTTTTTTTTAACTGAATGAAACTGAAGGGTTGGTGCTCACATCTTCTATTGCACCTTACACGGCGATCAAGATGACATACAATTCCTTCACCTTTGGGTGCCTATTTGCGCGTAGCAAACGTTTGAAATTTGGAATTTTCGATAAATTATTTTTCAAACCTTAGTCGTAATTTAATGAAGTTGCCTATCGCTTTGAATATGAAAATACTTTCATGTTCTTATTGTACTGAGTAGTACTGACAGTACAGTAATTAACCATATTTTATAGTAAACACAGCGTAGCACTGTTAAAATAATAACAATAACATACAACACACACAAGCGAGCGACAACTAATTAACGAGTTAGCGAAAACCGGTTTTTTCCACTCGCAGCGCGTACTAATCCTCAACACATAACCAGTCCCATGCCTTCTTAGTTTCAGCGATATTCTTTCAGTAGCTTTTAGCACTTGTGCGCGCTAACAACTATACTTATTACGTTCTATTTGTTTTCGTGCTATGATGGAAGGTTTTGATACCAATTTGGACATTTTCGTGTTTGTGGCAAACAACAGTTGTTTCCCACAGCCCAGTGCGTTGTTTGAAGTTTTTAGGAGTGCCCCTGATCTGTCAGAAAGTGAAAAGAAAGAACTGAAACAATTCTGTCAGACTTATGTGTGTTCGTTGAGGAACAAATGGATCTCGTGTAATCGCACGAGACATGCATTCACGAAGAAGTACGAGACGTGGCTACAAGAAAACATAAAATGGCCTGAGTTCATGAGGGAAAAGATGACACCTTCTTTAGTGTCAGTAGAGCGGCAACCATGTTCCAGTGACTTCGATGTAAATGAGGGTGCATCAACGTCCTCAAAACCAGAGACGTGCACTGTTGGAATATCACCAAGAGTTGTGAGTGAAAGGAAACCGTTCTCGGAACTAAGCCCTAAACAGAAGAGAAGGAGAGTGGAAGAGCTCCTAACGCATAGCACTGAAAGCCTCGCTCATGCAACTGTTTTAAGTGTGAACAACAAGGATGTGGCAGAAATAATAAAATTGGTCACAGAGCATCCCGAAGAGGCTACAAAGATAAAACAATTGTTGAAGCCCAAGAAAGCTGTGCCCGTATATTCCGTTGATAAAGCTTTAGGTATTTTGACGCAGAGACGTAGAGGCACAAAGGAGCACATAAAAATACTGGAATCATCTTTGTCCGCCATACTTTGCTTGTACAAACTTTGCCCTGAAGCACCATCAAAGCCCCACTTGGATATTAGTTTTAGTTCTTTGCCATCCAGCGAACATCCCAAACGTAGGAACTTTCCTAGCCTAGCAACAGTTTTGTCCAAAATTGCTTGAAGCTTTACTCTTACCGATCTTTCCGTGATTTCTATTGTATCTTTTGGTGGGTAACACTCCTTCTTTGCCTCTAAGATGGCAGTATACGAAGGATAGAGTTGTACTCCTTCTTGTTTTGCACAAGCTCTTAATGTTGTATACTGCCACTTCGAAAGCTTCAACGACGTCAAAATACCTAAAGCTTTATCAACGGAATATACGGACACAGCTTTCTTGGGCTTCAACAATTGTTTTATCTTTGTAGCCTCTTCGGGATGCTCTGTGACCAATTTTATAATTTCTGCCACATCCTTGTTGTTCACACTTAAAACAGTTGCATGAGCGAGGCTTTCAGTGCTATGCGTTAGGAGCTCTTCCACTCCCCTTATCTTCTGTTTAGGGCTTAGTTCCGAGAACGGTTTCCTTTCACTCACAACTCTTGGTGATATTCCAACAGTGCACGTCTCTGGTTTTGAGGACGTTGAGGCTCATTTACACCGAAGTCACTGGAACATGGTTGCCGCTCTACTGACACTAAAGAAGGTGTCATCTTTTCCCTCATGAACTCAGGCCATTTTATGTTTTCTTGCAGCCACGTCTCGTACTTCTTCGTGAATGCATGTCTCGTGCGATTACACGAGATCCATTTGTTCCTCAAGGAACACACATAAGTCTGACAGAATTGTTTCAGTTCTTTCTTTCCACTTTCTGACAGATCAAGGGCACTTCTAAAAACTTCAAACAACGCCCTGGGCTGTGAGAAACAACTATTATTTGCCACAAACACGAAAATTTCCAAATTAGTACCAAAACCTTCCATCATAGCACGAAAACAAATAGAACGTAATAAGTATAGTTGTTAGCGCACAAGTGCTAAAAGCTACTGAAAGAATTTCGCTGAAACTAAGAAGGCATGGGACTGGTTATTTGTTGGGGATTAGTACGCGATGCGAGTGGAAAAAACCGGTTTTCACTAACTCGTTAATTAGTTGTCGCTCGCTTGTGTGTGTTGTATGTTATTCTTATAATTTTAACAGTGCTACGCTGTGTTTACTATAAAATATGGTTAGTTACTGTACTGTCAGTACTACTCAGTACAAAAACAACATGAGAAAAGTATTTTCATATTCAAAGCGATAGGCAACTTCATTAAATTACGATTAAGGTTTAAAAAATAATTTATCGAAAATTCCAAATTTCAAACGTTTGCTACGCGCAAATAGGCACCCAAAGGTGAAGGAATTGTATGTCATCTTGATCGCTGTGTAAGGTGCAATAGAAGATGTGAGCACCAGCCCTTCAGTTTCATTCAGTTAAAAAAAAAATTACTTTAAGTGTTTTCTTCCATACAAAAAAAAACTAAACTTTTTTTTTCTCACTCGTGGAGCTACTTATACCCTTCACACTATAATATGAAATAAAGGGAGGTATACCAGAGACATTAAATTTGTTTTCATTTTTATTCCTGACATTAAGGTTCTATGTCTATGGAGCTCGATTCCCAGACCACTGTGCGTCGCCTGAGTGCGACCTGTAGATACTTACAGGCGGACACACGCGACTCCGTCCCCAAGTGAACCGATTTTGATGATTCTTTTTTTATTTGAAAGCTGGTGCTTCCCGTGTGGTCCCATTTCAATTTCGTCAAGATCGGATTGAAAAGCGAGGCGGAATCGCGAGGCCAAAGGCCGAGCGATTCCGCCGAGTACATTAATAGCAAAAAATTACTAAAAAAACTGAAATAAAAAAATATTAAAAAAAATATAAAAACCGCCTTCAAAAATGTATGAAATAAAAAAAATCGAACCCTAGAGTTGAAGGCGGTGCTAAAGCAAGCAAAAATAACCGACCGCCTTCAACTCTAGGGCTCGATTTTTTTTATTTCATACATTTTTGAAGGCGGTTTTTAATTTTTAAATAGTTTTTTTACAAAAATGTATACACTTTATTTACATACAGACTGTACGTGTATGAAATATGTTTAATAAGTTGTTTCGACATACTGTCATACAAATTAAATTACAGAACGAAAGTTAAATTTTAAAAGTTCCTAATACTATATATATAGGCCCTACATTTTCGTTCCATAGGCGGCAGGACGGCGCGGCGGAACGGCGTTGTAGTGGGACGACAGAGGTGGCGGGCGGAATAGCGAGCCGCGAGCATCGACGACGCTCGCGTGTCGTCTCGTCGGTCGCGGTGCGGGACGATGAGCTGCTGGCGCGCGGGCGGGCGCGCTTATTCTTCCCCACTCCCCGCAGCCCCCCGCACCTTGCGTTCAGTGTAATGCGAGCGCGCGCTTTTTAAACGTTGTTTTATTATATTGCGATACTCGAAACTACTCGAAAGTTTATGTTTAAGGGAGAAATTTTATTGGATAATATACAATTATATTATATTTTGATGTTCTGTGTCTAATAAGTTAATAAAAACAGACGAAGCAATTTTTCACAGTGCTTGGTTTATTGCCAAAAATATGTAAAGGTGTGATCGATAAGGAAAATTTCCTAGATAATTGTGAAAAGCGATATATTTAAAGAAATTAGGAGATACAAAAAAAAAATATTGACAGAGTAATTTTTATAGGTATTTTCAAATTTCTGCCTGTTCGAAATCGAAATTTTCCTAGATAATGTTATATATATACTCTTATTAATACATAATATCATATTCCGAAGGAATTTTGGACGGAGCAATTTTTCACAGCGAATTATTGCCGAAAATCTGTAAAGGTGTGATCGATAAGGAAAATTTCCTAGATAATTGTCAAAAGCGATATATTTAAATAAATTAAGACATATAATAAAATAAAAATTGACAGAGCAATTTTTCTGAAGAAGTTGTGATACAAAATAGGTATTTTCAAATTTCTGCCTATTCTAAATCGAAATTTTCATAGATAATGTTATATATATAATCTTATTAATATATAATATCATATACCGAAGAAATTTCGGGCGGAGCAATTTTTCACCAGCAGTTATAAGCGATTTTCATGTTTAGGTATAAATACCTAACTTCCAAATATAAAAAATCCTAGATAATTTGTCAAACGTGTATTTTAAACCCTACGTTATCACACTGCAAAGTTTCAGCGACAGAGGAATTACGTCGAGTGGAAATGCTTCATTGATTGGAGTACTAATTTTATTGGTGCAAACAATGAATTTTAGATGTTGTTTCAAAATAGACAAATCAATTTGCCTCAAGAAATTATTGCATTACTTGCTGATGATAGTACGTCGTGGAATTTCATTCCACCTGGTTCGCCAAATTTTGGTGGCCTTTGGGAGGCTGGCGTTAAGTCAGTTAAGTATCATTTGAAACGTGTAATTGGTGAAACTAAACTTACTTATGAAGAGTATTACACATTGTTAACCCAAATAGAAGCTTGCTTGAATGAGGATCAACGCGGTTTTTAGTTTTGAATGTAGTATTGTAGTCCATGAAAAATCCAAAACATTGGTATAATTATTTTTGTCGTACGACCAAAAATGAGCTAGTAGCAATCAAATGAATACGCCGGTCGTCGACTAGCGCGGCGCGAAGTGCGTGACGTCACTGAGACCCACGCCGCCCGCTTCCTGTTGGAAGCGATAAGGCGCGCAGTGTTTATGTTTGGTTAATTTGTGTTTAAAACAAATTAAGTGTCCGATTTGTGCCTGGTTTCACTTTTTAACAATGTATAAATATTGTATTGTGCCGAAATATACAAATACGTCTATCAAAACGCCAGAGAAACTATTTTTAAACGGTTTTATTTAGCTTGACCCCTTGTTGTTTGTTTCACATCTTGCGACAACTTTTTCAACTACTTCTTCTGAACCGATTCTTATGAAACTTTGCACACACATTGAGTTCCCGCGACAATACAATGTTATGATAATTTCAACTTGGTAACGAGGGTCTGATGATGGAGACAGGAGGCGGACAGTGGAACTCTTCAACCGTTACTAGTAACCCCCTCGAGTTTGGATTCATTTGGTTGGTTCGGACGAGTGCTTCATACTTCCACCAATACACTTGGTGACGAGGGTCTGATGATGGAGACAGGAGGTGGACAGTGGAACTCTTCGACCGTTATTAAAAACCCCTCGAGTTTGGGCTCATTTGGTTGGTTTGGACGAGTGTCCCATACTTCTATTAATAGACTTGGTGACGAGGGTCTGATGATGGAATCAGCAGGTGGGTAGTGGAACTCTTCAACCGTTACTAGTAACCCCCTCGAGTTTAGGCTCATTTGGTTGGTTTTGACAAGTGCTCCATACTTCCATCAATAAACTTGGTGACGAGGGTCTGATGATGGAGTCAGGACGTGGACAGTGGGACTCTTTAACCGTTCTAGTAACCCCTCGAGTTTGGGCTCATTTGGTGGGTTTGGACGAGTGTCCCATACTTCCACCAATACACATTGTGACGACGGTCTGATGGTGTCAGGAGGTTGACAGTGGAACTCTTTAACCGTTACTAGTAAGTAGTAACCCCTTCGTCTAATCAAATGAGCCCAAACTCGAGGGGGTTACTACTAGTAACGGTTGAAGAGTTCCACTGTCAACCTCCTGGCACCATCAGACCGTCGTCACCAAGTGTATTGGTGGAAGTATGGGACACTCGTCCAAACCCACCAAATGAGCCCAAACTCGAGGGGTTACTAGAAATGGTTGAAGAGTTCTACTGTCAACCCAATGACTCCATCATCAAACCCTCGTCTCCAAGTGTATTGGTGGAAGTATGGAGTACTCGTCCGAACCAACCAAATAAGCCTAAACTCGAGGGAGTTAGTAGTAACGGTTGAAGAGTTCCACTACCCACCACCTGATTCCATCATCAGACCCTAGTCACCAAGTGTATTGGTGGACGTATGGAGCACTCGTCCAAACCCACCAAATGAGCCCAAACTCGAGGGGTTACTAGAAACGGTTGAAGAGTTCTACTATCAACCTAATGACTCCATCATCAGAACCTCGTCACCAAGTGTAATGGTAGAAGTATGGGACACTCGTCCAAACCCACCAAATGAGTCCAAGCTCGAGGAGTTACTAGTAACGGTTGAAGAGTTCCACCACCCACCTCCTGATTCCATCATCAGACCCTCGTCACCAAGTGTATTAGTAGAAGTATGGGACACTCGTCCAAAACATCCAAATAAGCCCAAACTCGAGGGAGTTACTAGTAACGGTTGAAAAGTTCCACCACCCACCTCCTGATTCCATCATCAGACCCTCGTCACCAAGTGTATTAGTAGAAGTATGGGACACTCATCCAAAACATCCAAATAAGCCAAAACTCGAGGGAGTTACTAGTAATGGTTGAAGACTCCTACTGTCCTCGTCCTGACTACATCATCAGAACCTCGTCACCAAGTGTAGTGGTAGAAGTATGGGACACTCGTCTAAACCCACCAAATGAGTCCAAACTCGAGGAGTTACTAGTAACGGTTGAAGAGTTCCACCACCCACCTCCTGATTCCATCATCAGACCCTCGTCACCAAGTGTATTAGTAGAAGTATGGGACACTCGTCCAAAACATCCAAATAAGCCCAAACTTGAGGGAGTTACTAGTAACGGTTGAAGACTCCCACTGTCCACGTCCTGATTCCATCATGAGACCTTCGTCCCCAAGTGTATTAGCAGAAGTATGGGACACTCGTCAAACCCAACCAAATGAACCCAAACTCGAGGGGGTTACTAGTAACGGTTGAAGAGTTCCACTGTCCACCTCCAATCTCCATCATCAGACCCTCGTCACCAAGTGTATTGGTGGAAGTATGGAACACTCGTCCGAACCAACCAAATGAGCCCAAACTCGAGAGGGTTACTAGTAACGGTTGAAGAGTTCCACTGTCCACCTCCTGTCTCCATGATCAGACCCTCGTCACCAAGTGTATTGGTGGAAGTATGGGACACTCGTCCAAACCCACGAAATGAGTACCAACCTGGGCGGGTTAAACCCTACCACCTAGTAATATAAGAAGGTAGTCCCTTAGTCGCCTTTTACGACATACACGAGGAGAGATGCAGTGGGGCTATTCTTTTAAAGTACCGGCCCCACACTTTACATCAGTTTCTCTGGCGTTTTGATAGACGTATTTGTACATTTCGGCACAATGCAATATTTATACTTTTAAACCGGCCAAGTGCGAGTCGAACTCGCTTGGTTTCTTCTATGGGAACCCCCGTGAATATTTTACTTTTTCTTATTTTTATTATTTGTTGTTATATCGGCCATAATAACACATATTCTGTGAAAATTTCAACGGGCTACCTATTACGGTTCAAGAGATACAGCCCTCGACGAATGATTGCGCGTTGGCTGGCTAGCGCGAGCGCGTGGGTCTGGGTTATAGTGACGTCACGAGTAGCCGCGGCGCACTGAGTTTTAGCGGCAGAAACGGCTTAAGTTTATTGATAATACGTAACTAATGGTCCGATTTGGATAATTCAAAAAGATATGCCATTCTTATGCCATAAAGAACAACGTGGATATAACTTCTATTGGATTTGCTGTTACTTTACTGATCCTCATTCTCGTCCAATCACACCGATCAGTGACTCTACTGGCGATATGTCTCCTTTGACACCGGGACACTTTTTGGTTGGTCAAGCTCCTAAATGTATCTAATAATAGACTAAACAGATGGCAGCTCACTCAACGCCTGATGCAAAGTTTTTGGCGTCGATGGAGCTTTGAATATTTGTCAACTTTGCAAACACGTTACAAGTGGAAGGTTAAATCTGCAAATATTGAGATAGGCACACTCGTTCTTATAAAAGACGAGAGACTCCCACCTGGGAAATGGTTACTAGGACGTGTTATAGAGAAACATCCTGGCACTAATGTATTAACTCGTGTTGTCACAATACAATCTAAGAGTAACAAGCTAAAGCAAGCCATCACGTTTGAGCCATCACAGATTGCCCTCTTCCACTTGAAAGTGTTGATTAAATTCTTTAAATGTTTTGTCTACTTATACATTTCGATTCGGTTTATTGTTAAGAGTTCACAATACCAATGAATATTGAAGGACATTGAAGGTCCTTGGCGGGCGGTATGTTTGATTTTAGAATAAAAAATCGTCATGGTTACAATTTGTCAATATGGCTGTCAGGAAGGCCAAACTTATTTTCATCTCTCGAATAAATTTTAAATAAAACATAGTCCTTTCATTGTACACCTTCCGTGAAAAATTATCTGACTGATGGTGAAAACCGCATGAAAATCCGTTGCGTGGTTTAGGAGGAGTTAGCGTATATACAGACAAAAGCGGAAAGCGACTTCATTTTATACTATGTATTGATGATAAAATAAATAAGCGACCACCTCGGGGTCCTCGGTGTCGAACTGTCGCACGACTTGAACTTCCGGCGCCACATTGAGGGCAAGGCTAAGCTGGCCTCAAAAAAGCTGGGCGTACTAAACAAGGTGCGGCGGTACTTCACGTCGGGCCAAAAACTGACGCTGTATAAAACACAGGTTAGGTCCTGCTTGGAGTACTGCTCGCACTTGTGGGACGGCTCAGCTAAATACCAGCTTGCGCCGCTAGACTCAATCCAGCGTCGTGCCGTGCGACTGGTGGGTGACCCTGCGGTGTCCCGCGACTTAGAACCACTGCAACTCCGTAGGGACGTCGGCTCCCTAAGTGTGTTCTATCGTCTATTTCATGGGGAGTGTTCGGAGGAGCTGTTCAACGCGATTCCGCCGTCCCCATTCCACCTCCGCACTACGCGTACTGGGCAGGGGATGCACCCCTACTCAATCGACCTACCAACCAGTTCTGTAGATCTTTTATTCACAGAACCGGGAAAATGTGGAACGCACTCCCTGCCCATCTATTTCCTCCCAAGTACAACCTGGGGTTCTTCAAAAGGGGCGTGAAAAGGCTCCTGTCAGGCCGGCATGGCATTCGCAATCCCCGTGCATCACAGAATGTCCATGGGCATCGTTAGACACCTACTTGTAGGTGAAACGATGCCACATGTCGCGCTATCAATAAAAAATAAAAAAAATAAATAAAAAATAAAAATAAATAAAAAGTGTTCAAGGCATGGCAATCTCTGCCGGTCAACCACCCTATTACAACATTTATTGTAGGTATTTAGAGAAACAACACTTAACTAATATAACATTAATAAATTAATGAAAAAAAAACAACAAAGTCAACTTGAACGCCTAGGCACAGATTACTTAAGCCTAGGTATCATGATTAACTGACCTTGGAAGCTTTAATCCTTTCCTCCATATCGGACTTGACCTGCTCCTGTTTCTGCTTGGCCGCCTCGGTGCGCGCCCTGATAGCCTCACAATCCTGCTTCAGCTGTTCCAATTCGCTCTGCTTGGCCAGCGTCTGCTCCTCCATCCTCCTCTCCGAGTCTATCAGCTCCTTCATTTGGCTCTCGCGCTGCTTCTCCTTCCTGCGCCACTTGTCCAGGTTCTGTTGCACCACTCTCTCCTGCGCGGGGTGAATAAAGGAATATAAATAAATCCTGACCAGAAAAAATAATTAAAAAGTCAAAAATAATTTTCGTTTACTTGCTTAAAAGAGTCGATGGACCGCTAAGTAAATACCCGCGCAGCTTAGAGTTTTTTCATTTTATTTACTTAGCGGTCCCCCGACTCCTTTAAGTAAGTAAACGAAAATTATTTTAGAACGCCTTTAGATGGCCGGTTTTGATTATTTGTTGTTTTATTTTAGAACATCAAGTTTGACGATTGTACTCGTATGCGTTATCATTTTTACAATAGAGCACAAACAAACAAAGCAGCTTCCGGACATAGTCCTGCTCCATGCACGTCCACATCGCGTCCGCCTTCTGCAGCTGCCGGACATAGTCCTGCTCCATGCACGTCCACATCGTGTCCGCCTTCTGCAGCTGCCGGACATAGTCCTGCTCTATGCACGTCCACATTGCGTCCGCCTTCTGCGGCTGCCGGACATAGTCCTGCTCCATGCACGTCCACATCGCGTCCGCCTTCTGCAGCTGCCGGACATAGTCCCGCTCCATGCACGTCCACATCGCGTGCGCCTTCTGCAGCTGCCGGACATAGTCCTGCTCCATGCACGTCCACATCACGTCCGCCTTCTGCAGCTAAGGGACATAGTCCTGCTCCATGCACGTTCACATCGCGTCCGCCTTCTGCAGCTGCCGGACATAGTCCTGCTCCATGCACGTCCACATCGCGTCCGCCTTTTGCAGCTGCCGGACATAGTACTGCTCCATGCACGTCCACATCGCGTCCGCCTTCTGCAGCTGCCGGACATAGTCCTGCTCCATGCACGTCCACATCGCGTCCGCGTTCTGCAGCTAACGGACATAGTCCTGCTCCATGCACGTTCACATCGCGTCCGCCTTCTGCAGCTGCCGGACATAGTCCTGCTCCATGCACGTCCACATCGCGTCCGCCTTTTGCAGCTGCCGGACATAGTACTGCTCCATGCACGTCCACATCGCGTCCGCCTTCTGCAGCTGCCGGACATAGGCCTGCTCCATGCACGTCCACATCGCGTCCGCCTTCTGCAGCTGCCGGACATAGTCCTGCTCCATGCACGCCTCCAGACGCATCACGTACGAGCTGATGCGCTCCTCCGCGCGCGTCAGGTCGCTCAGCTTCTCAGCACAGTCCGTGTTGTGCGTTTGCGCCTGAAACACCAACCTCGCCAAGCAACGTGTCCCTGCGCTCCTTCGCTTCCTGCAGCTGGCGGACATAGTCCTGCTCCATGCACGTCCACATCGCGTCCGCCTTCTGCAGCTACTCGATGCCCTGCAGCTCGCGCGCCTCCAGAAGCATCACGTACGAGCTGATGCGCTCCTCCACGCGCGTCAGGTCGCTCAGCTTCTCAGCACAGTCCGTGTCGTGCGTTTGCGCCTGAAACACCAACCTCGCCAAGCAACGTGTCCCTGCGCTCCTTCGCCTCCTTCAGCTGGCGGACATAGTCCTGCTCCATGGAAGTCCACATCGCGTCCGCCTTCTGCAGCTGCTCGATGCCCTGCAGCTCGCGCGCCTCCAGCCGCATCACGTACGAGCTGATGCGCTCCTCAGCGCGCGTCAGGTCGCTCAGCTTCTCAGCACAGTCCGTGTTATGCGTTTGCGCCTGAAACACCAACCTCGCCAAGCAACGTGTCCCTGCGCTCCTTCGCCTCCTGCAGCTGCCGGACATAGTCCTGCTCCATGCATGTCCACATCGCGTCCGCCTTCTGCAGCTGTTCGATGCCCTACAGCTCGCGCGCCTCCAGACGCATCACGTACGAGCTGATGCGCTCCCCTGCGCGCGTCAGGTCGCTCAGCTTCTCAGCACAGTCCGTGTTGTACGTTTGCGCCTGAAACACCAACCTCGCCAAGCAACTTGTCCCTGCGCTTCTTCGCCTCCTTCAGCTGGCGGACATAGTCCTGCTCCATGGACGTCCACATCGCGTCCGCCTTTTCCAGCTGCTCGATGCCCCGCAGCTCGCGCGCCTCCAGACGCATCACGTACGAGCTGATGCGCTCCTCCGCGCGCTTCAGGTCGCTCAGCCTCTCCGCACAGTCCGTGTCGTGCGTCTGCGCCTGCAAAATGCGCGCTAATCTGATTTATAAACTACTAAATATTTAAAAAAACCCCGGCCAAGTGCGAGTCGGACTGGGGCACTGAGGTTTCCGCACCAAAAAAATAACATTGAAAAAAAACACGTTTCTTGTATGGGAAAGGAAAAAAAATACAAATGGGAAACCCCCCTTAATTTTTGACTTTTTCTATTTTTTATTATTATTTGTTGCTATATAATAATAATAATACTGACACGGCCGGCGACCTACCACTGCCGAGCTTGAAGAGGGACATCAGACGCTGCGTGCTGCGCGCCGCTGCACGCGCCCCGCCTTCAGTCCTCGTTGCCGGGTGGTACACGGCGCGACGGCGACGCACGTACGAGGCCGAAGAAGGATCGAAGAGCTGCGTGACGTCGCCGTGCAGTCCGGCGGATACGGAGCTCTCCGAGATGGGGGTGGTGGTGGCCTACGTGTCTAGTACCACCACCTATCGCTCGTAGCTAGTCTCACGTCGTCCCGGAGAGCTCCGTAGCCACGGTCTGCACCCGCCGGCGTGCTTGGAGGTTTGTCTCCCGCCGCCGCGCCGGCGGTATTACCGTTTTTATTTGTTTGTATTAATTTTGTGTATTTTTATTACTTTTTAGTATAGGTGATACTGATAATGTAAAATTAATATGAAATTAAAAAAAAAATTGAAATAAAGAATTATAATAATAATAATATCACCGCCGCCGGTGGTGGAAATTCCATTTTTAACCGACTTCCAAAAAAGGAGGAGGTTCTCAATTCGTCTGGATGTTTTTTTTTATTTTTATTGTATGTTTGTTACGCGATTTCTCCGTCAATTGAGGGCCGATTTAGAAAATTCTTTTTTTGCTTGTTAGGTCTTACTGCCGAGGTGGTCCCATTTCAATTTTATCGAAATTGGTTCAGTGGTTTTCGAAAAATCAACAAATACTATGGTGTGTGGTTACCTTCAGCAAAACTTGTGATGTTGTCGTTTTCGGCAATTTTCAGTTTGATAAATTAGTATGATGTGGACTTATTCAGCAATTTGCAGTCTGATACATATGGCGAATAATTCTGTACCACTTCAATCGATTTCGATTATTCTTTTTTATGTAATATTACTAATAATATTACTAAAAAGAATGAAATAAAAACTGTTTTAAAAAATATTAAACCGATTTCCAAAAAACAAAAAAAAAGAACTAAAAAGTATTAGATACCTAATATTTTGAAATTTTCTCTGTCCTGTTGAAATACATGAATCGATATACTAGTGATACATATTCGGACCCTTGTTTCATGAATATTCTAAACTAGCTGAGCCCGCGGCTCCGCTCGCGTGAAATTCGTATTACAAAGAAGAATGTAAGTAACTAAGGGCGAGGCCGAAGGCCGAGCTGCGTTCAGGTAATCGATAAACCTTCTTAAAGAAAGTAACTAACTAAGGGCGAGGCCGAAGGCCGAGCTGCTTTCAGGTAAACGATAAACCTTTCTCAAATAAAGGAAGTAAGTAAGGGCGAGGCCGAAGGCCGAGCTGCGTTCAGTAAGACGATAAACCTTCTGGAAGAAGGTTTACGATAAACCTTCTGGAAGAAGGTTTATCGTCTTCCAATTAAACCTACCTAGCAAACATTAAAATAACTATCAAAACGGGCATTTTCAAATGTTCTTAGAGCACTTGCGGCATTACCCCGCTGGATGGCAAGGCTTACCCTTTGAATGAAGTACATAAGCCCTTGATGGCGGGACACCAGTTGCGTCAACCAGCTCAAGCCTCTTTTGGCTTCACTGCTCGACGGACCGAGGGTTTCAACCGCAAACGCAACAAATTCGAAATCTTGAATTATATTTCTATATTTGCTGCGTTTGAGGCTCTCCGCCCCAGCCTCGGCCGCGCCAGCCGCTCTTGAAGATGTCCTAACGTGACTTGGAGCCAATGTGAGAACAAAAGTGGCGTCCCACATCAAAGAACTACCCTTAGTCCATGGCACTAAGGTGATAGCATCGGGCCTCTTGCCATCCAGCCGGGAATAACCGCGAGGTTCTAGGATGCACGGTATATTTGCCGTTAGAAGCGTGGACTTTATAATAAAATTAAAAAATTAACTCAATCTTAATATTAATTAACTTTATTCGAGATGGTTTAGCTTCTTCCTGAACGCAGCTCGGCCTTCGGCCTCGCCCTTAGTTACTTGCTTTCTTCGAGATGGTTTATCATTTGTCAGAACGTAGCTCGGCCTTCGGCCTCGCTTTAGTTACTTACTTTCTTCAAGATGGTTTAGCTTCTTCCTGAACGCAGCTCGGCCTGCGGCCTCGCCCATAGTTACTTTCTTTCTTCGAGAAGGTTTATGGTCTTCCAGAATAGAGCTCGGCCTTCGGCCTCGCCCTTAGTTACTTACTTTCTTGAAGAATGTTTTTCTTCTTCCTGAACTCAGCTCCGCCTTCCGCCTCGCCCTTAGTTACTTTCATCGAAAAAGATTATCGTTTACGTAAGCACAGATCCGCCTTCGGGCCCGCCTTTAGTTACTTACTTTCTTTTTTTTAATACGAATTTCACGCGAGCGAAGCCGCGGGCAACATATATATAAATTTTATTGCACCAATGACAGCGACATAACTTCGACTTTCAATTATTATTTTTATTTATCAAACAATTTGTCACCGGCCAGCTCACGTCGAGATGACAGTTCTCCGTTGTCAACATGACATTTAAAATTGTTTTTTACCTTTACTTTGGATTACGTGATTTTTATTATATTTTTTAATTATTATGTTCATCCGGGATATACACTGTCACTATAAAAAGTTTCGTCAAATTCCGTTCAGTGGTTTTTGCGAGATGCGCGTACAAATAGACATTTTTGCATTTACGATTTTATGATATGTATAGAAAGAATAGATATGTATAGACTATTGTGTTCAAGTTATAAAAAAGAAGAACTGTCATTTTCGTTGTATCTACCTATTTTTAAATTTAGAATGAATATTTTATTTCAATTGTATTTGCTGCCAGTTCTCAAGATATAATTATGTACTTTGGACTACGTGATTTTAAACGCGCAATAATGTTTATAATTGTTAATTTTTTTTATTTTTGTTATTTTTTTTTACGTATTATGTTAACTCGGCATATAAACTGCCACTATACAAAGTTTCGTCTAATTCCGTTCAGTGGTTTTTGCGTGATGCGCGTACAGACAAACAAACAAACAAACAAACAAACAAACAAACAAAAATTTTAAAAACTGTTCTAACATGTTCAGTATCTCATTTTAAGCCACCCTGGTTAGTTTTTTTCCGAATACATTCAATGTACAGTGTGCGCAATTGCACCAGTGAACTGTAATACAATACAAATAAGTAGGTAGCGACTTAATAGGTAAGACAATGAATATGTCTTACCTATTAAGACAATGAATATGTAAATACAATACTCACGCGCAGCTGACGACGACTCCTGGCTCCGTGGGGGCCCCCGACACGCTACGCACTATGATTGAAGCAGTTCATAAAATAAATGAATTTCATGCACCTTTTATTTATATTGTCTACGTATATCGCGCGCGGCTTGCTTATTGACGGATCGTTTGGCGACTGAAGGTGTTGACCTGCGATTTGAAGATCGCCGCGCGTGAGCGAGAGAAGGATAGGAGATAGAAGGGACAAGCCGCTACATACTCCCCCACGAAATCAGCATATGATTTCTTAATACAAAAATAACAAATGAACAACAAATTCATGGCGAACAATTTGGCAACTTATACGTTACATATTATAAGGTTGTATTATATGAAATTCTTAGAGGTAAGTACTATAAGTAACTAAGCGATTGGAAGAGGATAGAGTTTTACTACCGGACGAACTAATGTTCCACTAGACGTACGGATAGTGGCCACTCTGACAGTTCCGTCCTTTCCTGGATGAACAGCCACAACTCTACCAACCCGCCATTGCATTGGCGGCGACCTAGGATCATCTATCATAACCAAATCGTCAACTTTCACATTTATTTGAGACTTGGTCCATTTTGTATACTCGGGATTAATACGTCTAACCATAGGTCGTTCTTCAATTCCACAAAACCGTTTTACAGGTTTTACAACGGCGTTTTCAAGGTATGACGTTTCCGTACAGAAGGCAGATGTGATGGTTTGATTACCAGTTGAATTTACCTTTCCAGTAATTACCCACCCAAAGATACTGTGCAAAGCTGTCGGGTACCCTGGACCGAACTTCAGCTTCTGACCATCATATATGTCTGGAAATATATCAGCCCCTAATAAAAGTTCTACGGGGGCGGGAACATCAAATTTTGGATCAGCCAGTACGAGATGCTTATAACGATTGCGCATCTCGACTGATAATCGTTTTGTGGGCATTGGAGACGTGATCTTAGGAATGATTATGGCGTCCGCCATTAAAACATTATCGTCAGTGGAGATAATGCACGTCATAGCTCCGCTAGTTTTTTGTAATGTTGTGTGTCCGAGTCCTGCGACAGTAACATCGCATTTGTGTGATTTTAAACCTAGACGTTGCGCACAGGATGTGGTTATAAACGAATTTTGTGCTGCGCTGTCAATGAGGGCACGAACCCTTTGATGTCCGCCAGATGCGTCCTTTATGTTTAAAATAGCAGTTCCCAGCAAAACCGTGGCCAGGTTCGTTCCCTGACCTGTAGAGGAGTGACATGTCACGTTAACATTTCCTTCAGTATTTTCACGTGCAGTATCATTCTCGTAACACTCAGGTGCAATAGCATCCTCTAGATCAGGGTCATCATTCGAGGACACCATCACATGATTATTTTTTAAGTGCAACAGTGAGTTATGGCGTTGTCCACAGTGAGAGCATTTTGACTGCAATGGACACTCCCGAGTCGAGTGCGAATCTCGTAAACAATTCTTACATAAATTTAGAAGTTGTGCCTTTTTAATGCGCGCGGGCACGTCAAGGGTTAAAAACGATTCACAGGTATAAATTCTGTGTGGTCGCTGGCAAACAGGGCATTTAATAGAGTTGGCACCCACATGTGTCGTACCAGACATATTGGGCGCATTTGACGATACGAAGGAACCTTTCGAGAAAGGCTTACTGTGTGTGCCTTGAAACTTAGGTGACGGCAATTTTGAGTGTACTGCGTGTGCAGCAGGGTTCGGTTCAGAGACTTCAATAATCTTTATTTGTTCTTGCACAAATTCTATCAGTTGATCAAAGGTCGGAATTTCAAACGAAGTATGTTTTGTCTCGAAATTCTTCCTTGTTTCCGTATCCAAGTTACGCACCGCGCAGTAGAAGAGAATAAACTCAGAAAGGTTGTCCAGTCGTAGTGCCTTCAGTGCTGACATGGATTCGAAGAAAACTTCAATGAATGAACCAAGATTAGGTAAAGTTTGCTTAGTGAGGGACTGGAAGGAGAACATTTTGTCCAGGTAATGAGTCGCCAGAACGCGTTTATTCTGGTATTTGTCCGTGAGCAGCTTGAAGACTATAGGATAGTTTAAGTTTGTGATCGGTAGGCTGTGTGCTAAGCTCAAGGGTGGACCGGACAAACATGACACTAAATAGTGGAACTTTTCAACCGCACTGATTGAGCTATTAGAGTGCACCAGAGAAACAAAGGTGTCGTAAAAGTGTGGCCATCTGTCAAGACTTAGACCGTCGAATTTGGGAAGATCTATTCTTGGAAGACGAGGTTGCACCATTCTTCCTTCGTGACCTTGGGCACCTGATTCCTGGAGCCCGCTCTGCGAACTACTAGGTAATATCTGCAGAG
Organism: Nematopogon swammerdamellus; assembly: GCA_946902875.1. Classification (NCBI taxonomy): domain Eukaryota; kingdom Metazoa; phylum Arthropoda; class Insecta; order Lepidoptera; family Adelidae; genus Nematopogon; species Nematopogon swammerdamellus. Next base: position 22,383,087 of record OX336345.1, read on the forward strand.
CGATCGCTTGTATTTTATAATACAGTTCGTCAAACGTATCTGACGCCTGATACGAGGGCTCTGCCTCCGGGTTTAATCCTAACTCAATTTCATTATATTCATCCTGTATAGTTGTAAACTCCTGTCGTACCTCATCTATACGTTGAAAACGGACCTTAAATTCTGCAACAGTATTTGGACCCTTGGAGAAGTTATTTGATAGATCATACAGGATCTGTAACTGTTGAAACGTGCGCTCGCGTCGCTTTAATAGTATTCTTTGTTTTATTTTCAAAGCCTTGTCTGAAAAAGACATCTTTAACTTGTTCAAACCACTACAAAGTTCAAACTATAAGCTAAATAGTTAGTGACCTACCAAATTAGACAAAGATAAGTGTAGAAACAAGTGCAACACGCACACATTCACAAAATTAAAGTAAGTATGCAAGTTCGATTAGGTGCGAATGTAGCACAGGTTGGAAACTAACGCTCTGTTCTAAGCGACAATATTAAATACCTATCTCGCACATACGACAGTCATACAATATAACAACATTCATATTTCTCCTAATTTAATAATGATAATAAATTTTGTAAGTTATGTTTTAAAACTTTGATAATGATTTAAGTGTTATTGCAAGCAAGTTTCTAGACAATAATTCAATTTATAATAAAGAAAGTAAAAAAGTATGTATGTCACCTTTAAAATGAGATGTAGGTATAAGTAGGTACTTTAAGTATTAGTCATCATTATTCTCACTTCATGTAACAACATTCAGGGAGTAGTTTGGATACCGCATCAATTCAATATCTATAAATGTGCTATTATGTCTTAACTATATAGCTAGGTACACGGTTCTTTATGTATTACCTACTTGTAATTTATCTCGATTAAACATTACATTAGAACATAAATAAATAATAATAACTCGAATCTTATTGCAAAATGAAAGAATATACAAACCACTGCACTCAATATAAGCAAGTCTGTAGGTAAGTAAACGTCTACTTTATTTCAGTCAGTAGTAGGTACAAACGAACGAAACCTTCGCTTCGCTGTCGCTCCGCTCGCAACCGATGGCGGGCGTGCGCGCGCGCCGCTACTAGCGGAAGATAGTAGGTAGGTATAAGATCCCTGTCTTTCAGACTTCAGTAGAAATGACAATTACTATATTCTCCGATCGGAGGTAACAGTGCACGCAGTACAATTTAGAGGTTAGTTGTGTGCAAATGTGACTGAAATATGATTGATTTAATATGATCGGATGTTTGATTAATTTATTTGGAATATAAATAATTAATTATAATATATACATTATTAATTAATATTATATACATAGGACACATACATATGCATATAATGCATATCATCCTACAGGGAAGTGGCGCGAAACACAACTTGGTGACCTAATTATTATTTAGGTATGCGAATCGGACACACAAACCTTAGTAGGAATAAGTAATCAAGCAAAATGTACCTGTATGATTAAAGCAATATGATTGTTTCATTTCATTACATTACCATTAGTAAGTAACTATAAAATTTTGATATATATAAATGTAATAGGTAGTAATAATGTTAGTGCCACGAAACGCAACTTTATGACCCAAGTATGTGGGTATGCGAATCGAAAACAGCTGAACAATTTCTAAGGCGGTGGCGGATGAGGCACAACACAGCACAACTTATGACCCCACGACGGGTATGCGCTGATGTGCGCCATGCAACCTACTTACCCATATATTAGGAAATAAAAAATACAATTTATGTAGTTTGGGATATTAATAACAACAATTATACATTAACTGACTGAGCGAGACGTGCTGGTTACCTATTCGTAAATAAGAACCATTTGAGTACAACAATCTCGTGTCAAAGAACATAAGAATTGACAAATGTTTACTAATACCTATAATCTATATAGATTATTACTAGTTGCAAAATATTATTAAGATGTAAAATGAAATAAGTAGTATGTTGTACAACTTATGTCCTAAAATAATACTTTAGGCATGCACTTTTACTAAAATGATTAATTATTCTCGTAAGCAATTCACCTCTGTTATGATGGAACAATAGGTACCTACGGTCAAATTACGAAACTTATCAAAGTTTAAAATTTCACAATTTTTTCAAGATTGTTTTAAATTACATTATAATCATAAATATTCAAGTAAATTGATAAAACATTATTGAGTTTTAAAATGAAGAATTTGTAGGTAGACACAAATCAAACGTGAAGTAGGCATTCAAGTTATATTTCTCGAAACAATAGACCTACTTATGTTAATAAAATATTATAATATACCACTTTGACCTATGCAATATGAAATGATAGGTAGGTATATTATTGAGCCGCCAAATTATTAAATGAATACAATCCGAGCTGCTGCGTATAGTCACATAGTTGCCAATTTGTCGCAATGAGTTTATTGTTTTCCAACTTTTCTTTTATTAAGTTTTGACCATAATAATAATATTTTATCGCCGATTTAAAATCGGCTACGAAGGACCAAATAATGTGCGCAATTGCACCAGTGAACTGTAATACAATACAAATAAGTAGGTAGCGACTTAATAGGTAAGACAATGAATATGGAAATACAATACTCACGCGCAGCTGACGACGACTCCTGGCTCCGTGGGGGCCCCCGACACGCTACGCACTATGATTGAAGCAGTTCATAAAATAAATGAATTTCATGCACCTTTTATTTATATTGTCTACGTATATCGCGCGCGGCTTGCTTATTGACGGATCGTTTGGCGACTGAAGGTGTTGACCTGCGATTTGAAGATCGCCGCGCACGAGTCAGTAAGCCTGGATACGCTATACATAGGAGGACAGGGGTAGCCGCGCGTCGGCGCACACGCGCCAGCGCGTCAGTCTAGCGCCGGCGACCGATCTTAGTCTCCGTCCGCCGCTCAGGCGGAGCGAACGTGCGCGTCTGTCACAAAATGCCTCATTGTGCAGTGCTTTGGTGCAAAAAGTCGTCGAAAAATTCAAACTTGAACACAGATGGAGTCACCTTTCACGAGTAATTACTTTCATTCAATTTGATAGCATTTTTCGCTTGAATTTCAGTAACAAACATCGGCGTAAATATGTATGGAGAGCTCTTTTCTGCTTACCCACCATAGGTCGACTATCGTGTTGGATGCAGTTAGCTCTTGTAATTTTTTTTGTTTATTGATAAATATGTATGTTAAATGTATACAGATATTTCATGCATTCTGCCTTATTGCCAAAGGACATTTCTTCTAGTCAACCTCAGCAGGTTTCCTCGTTCAATATTCGTTTATCGCGCTTATTTCATTCAACCAGTACCTACCGGTTTTTACTTTTGGGCGACTCTAAAGGAATTAATTTCTTTAGGTCATGCGTCTACCGGGAATTAGTCTTGTTATGCTTAGCATTAACAAAATTAATTCATAATGAATACCCCGTTAGCATTTAGCACTGCTAAGCGCCCTGATGAATAAAAATTAATGCTAAATGCTAAGCAATAATCACATTTAATTTTAGTTAGCATTGCTGTTTCGTTCGTAAAACTTTGTTGGTTCGTTTGTTTTGGAACGCACAAAGCAATGAAGTATGTGCTATTTATCTGTGGTACTGCTAAATGCTAAATGCTATATAGCGCCTGCGCTCCGCTACTAGCTAGCTAGCTAGCATCTAAATGCGAAATGCGATGCGATCATGCGAGTGAGGGGTCGGAATTATCATCTGTCACGTGATCATTAGTTTTGGTCATATCTACAGAACCACTGGACTTAGACCCATCGTGTTGGTACTCAAACTGAACGTCTCGATGAGATCTACCCATCTATCACGTGATAATTTGTTTTGGTCATACCTGGAAAACCTCATTTTACCGTAAAAAAATTAAATATCCAGGTGGGTATGGCTGGTTAGTTTGTTAAAAAAGGCAAAGCCTGGAAAACCTCATTTTACCGTAAAAAAATGAAATATCGAGGTGGGTACTCATAAATTTTTTATGATAGGGTAGATTTTCGCGAATTTTTCGCGAAGTCATATTGCAATATAATTTGTCATATCGTTGGCTAAGTAATTAGCAAAGAGTTGTTAATAATATAATTTTTTTTTTTGGTTACAAAACTTTTCGACTTTCTAACATTATTTTTTTAATTTTCGAAAATTCCAATAACAAATACTCCAATAAGATAATACCAATGTACGAGGTCTTACATATCATTGTTTTGGAAATTTTATGTAGATTTATAATAAAGTATCCGAGGTATCTCAGAACTTAGAACTATTATCGTGTTTATGCGAAAATCTGCAAATTCGCAAAATTGTGAAAGGGGCGTTGCCTTTGTTCATTTAAGAGAAAGTTATATTATTCCCTTGATGTAAAGAAGGGTTAAATATTGTTAAATCCGTTTCATCTTTTCATCGCGAATCGACACAATGAGCGACTTATTGTATGAATCCCGTTCAAACGTATGGAAGACTGGCGTCACTTGGCTACCTACTCGCTCGGCCAATCACGGCGTTCCATGCGCCGCTCCCGCCTCAGACTTCACACCCCTTTGGCGGCTACCTCGGTTCTCATACAAACGATGCCGTATTTCGTATCCAGGCTTACTGACTCGTGTCGCCGCGCGTGAGCGAGAGAAGGATAGGAGATAGAAGGGACAAGCCGCTACATACAGACTTTCTTACCTCTACGATTTTATTATATGTATAGATTTGAAATTTTTTATCTTTTCCGACCGGCCAGGTGCGCTTAATTTATTATGGTACGAGTACCATCGAGCTGGTCTGATGATGGAGACAGAAGGTGGCCAGAACTCCTAAACTACACATGATAAACCCATCGTGTTTGGGCTCGTTGCATTTGTCTTCACGAGAAATTTACTTTAGACCTAAGAGATTCTCAATTCGACGGTATGTTTTCTTTTTTTGGATGTTTGTTACGCGATTACTCCGTCAATTGTGGGCCGATTTTGAAAATTCTTTTTTTTTTTTTATTTGAAAGGGGATAACCCTGGCGCCGCGGTGGCACAGATTACTTAATAGTTACTTCGTAACAGATAAATCACTCCATGGAAAATGTTCCTACCTTCGGGTTTTAATAGCCTACTGCTTCACGTCGCCAATCGCTGCGTGCGAAAATGTACCTTAACGATCGAGTGTAAAGTGGTTATTGATTTGCAGCTGCGCGCAGTTGCGTGGGCGAGTGTCTATGTATACTTCGCGCGGCTGACGAATTTCCACTGAAAAAGACCGCCGGCGGCCCGTCGGGCGGTAGGTAGTTAGCGCGCGCAAGTACATAGAGTGCGTGATGCCTGGCGGTGGCGACAAGGGCGCAGCGGCCCGCCTTGCCTCCGCCCGCCAACGTTGTATCGTACGTAACTTCCGAAAATGTCCGAGCGAGATTTGAATTTGACAATTTTTTTATACACAGTGTTGCAACCTCAACCGTAAAACCCGAAAGGGGGTGATTATGTACCTACGTCAAATAGAACCATTTTTGTTCTACGACTTTTTAATTTGAAGAAAAAAAATTTTTTTTTCTACATACATTTTGAGAATAGGCATTTAAAATTTGTATGGAAAAATAATTTTTTTTTTTCAAAAAAAAATTTCGCCACAAGTTGTTTAGTTTCACATATAGAATAACCCCCTTATGTCAGTTAAAAATATTACGGGAGCAACTGCAACACCGTGTCACTATACACTACAATACTAGTAAATTATAAATGAAATTAAATGAAAATATACTTTATTGTACACCAATAAAAGGGTTACAAAAGGCGAATTTATTGCCTTGCGGCATTCTTTACGAACTCACCTTTGGGATGTGGAAAACACGTAGAAGCGGACAATGCAGTACTAAAGAGTGGACCATTTTTTTAGTATTGTATTTTTTTTTTATGTAAACCAGCATGGGTGGCTGTGCCGAGGGACCAATGGTGCAGTCGACAGAGCCAAAGTCACCTCTCCTCGCGAAACCACGCTCAGTTAGGTGCCATGCCAGCAGATTTGCGGACTGTTGCTAGGCTGTCTAGCACTTTAATACGACGCTTGAAGACACCCAGGTTAAAGGATTCAGGAAATACACTCGCCGGAAGACAGTTCCACACTCTAGCGGTGCGACAAAGAAACGATTTAGAAAACCGATGGGTTCTCAAAAGCCCAATGTCAACAACAAAAGGGTGCTGAGTCTCTCTGCGACGAGTCATGCGGAGATAGGACGGGTGGCAGGGAATAAGGGATGCTAGTTCCGCAGAGCAGCGTCCGTGATAGTATCTGTAAAACAGACTAAGCAAACCCACAAATCGTCTGTGACTCAGGGACTCCAGACCATCTGTAAGTTTCGGGTCACCAACACGACGGATGGCTCGGCGCTGTATCGAGTCAAAGGATGCTAGCAGATAATGGGGACTACCCTCCCAGATGTGACTGCAGTACTCCATCACCGGCCTAATCTGTGTTTTGTACAACAGGAATAGTTGTGCCGGTGAGAAGAACCGCCGATTTCGGTAAAGTATTCCCAATTTTCTGGATGCAGTTTTGGCCTTAGACTCGATTAGTTGCAGGAAACCCACGTCTTTAGAAATAGTGGTGCCCAGGAGGTCCAGGTGTTCCGAGACAGGTACGACGCTGCCTTGGAAACTAGTTTGGAAACTAGCTTGGTATTGTTTATTGATCATTTATATGTCGTATACATATATATCATTTATATTTTGTCAGCCTCGATAGCTCAGTGGTGCAGACAGTCAACTGTCGCTATTGAATGTTAAGCAACGCTGGGTGCGGTCAGCACTTGGATGGGTGACCGCTGACCGTTGGAGGCTGACCGAGGTTCGGATTCCTCGTAAAACTGTAGGTCCCTTCCCTCCTAATCTTACTTGGTGGTAGGGTTTAACCCGCCCGGGTTGGTACCACCGCACTGAATGAAACGTCGGTCTAAACGGCTATGTAAATAGTTTGTGTTTTCCGACCAGTTCAGTGTAGCCGGCACGAACAAAGGGGGAAGCACTGACATGGCACCTAGTTCACCCGGTGTTATGGGCTGACATCACGGACGTTGTAGGTGATGTAGTCAACCGTATCAGTTTCCATAAAAAAAAAATAAAAAAAATATATGGCAGTTAGACTGCACTCGAACTTGTCACAATTTGTTCTATCCGGTTCGATTACACCCACGAAAAAGAACCGACAAGAAACTTCGCAGAGTATTCTTTTTATAGGTACATATTTTTACAAGTACTTTAGTGACTAGCCACATAATAAACACAGCTTGAGAGCAAGATTAATTTTGCTAAGAGTGTATTTAAGCTTTTGAACGAAAATCGGAAACCCAATTCATGGGATTTCTGAATATTTTTTAAACAGTAAACCAACATTTCTGGCATGGCGCCTCTCTGAGCGTGGTTTCGCGAGGAGTAGTGTTATTGGCTGTGTCTTAATCGTCCTTTCAACTTTTGGGCAGTCACCCGTGCCGGTCGTCTATAAAAAAAACTAAACAAAACATTTTGCTAAATTAAAAAAAAATCAGAAAAATAGCCTAACATTTCTTAATTAATTATATAAAACGTATACAAAATATATTTAAATAATTTTAAAATATTCAAGTGACTTCATAAAAGTGAAATTTTCATAAAAAAATTTTTTTGTTAACTTTCTAAAACGACCCCATATCTGCCCAAGGACCCCTGCATGACCTAAGACGGCCCTGATTTTCACAGTTCCTGATTTCCCAACTCAGGAACTGTTCCCCAAATGGCAATCCTCCCACCTGGCAATTCGTCAATACACAACGTCAGCCTCGGTACCTCAGTGGTGCGGTCGGTCGACTGTCGGTCGCGATCATAAGCACACCAGTACCCTAATCACGAGATTACACTTACTACGCTACGCATCCTACGCCGTGTTCTCCGCATCATTTTGTATGGAGAAACGGAGCAGCGCCTCTAGTGAAGATTTGCGAACTTCGTTTCTCCATACAAAATGATGCGGAGAACACGGCGTAGCGTGCGTAGCGTAGTAGATGAAATCTCGTGATTAGGGTACTGGGCGCGGCCAGTGGATGGATGGGTGGGGTGACCGCCCGACCGTTGGAGTTTGACCGCGGTTTAGATTCCACGTAAAACTGTAGGTCCCTTCCCTTCTTAGGTACCTTACTAGGTTTAACCTGCCCGAATTGATGCCACCGCCACAGAATACTTAATAGGTACTCCACCGCACTGAATGAAAGGTCGGTTGAAACGGCGATTTAAATAGTTCGTGTTTTCCGTCCAGTACAGTGTAGCCGGCACGACCGAACGGAAGCACTGACAAGGCATCTTGTTCACCAAGTTGTTATGGGCTGACATCACGGTTGTAGTAGGCGATGTAGCCAACCGTGTCCGTTTTCACAAAAAAAAAAAGATAGATAGATAGATAGAAATACTTTATTGCTACAAAACATTTTACAGTAACAAACGATAAGTAATTAACATGAGGGGCAAAGGCGGATTTAGAGGGATTTCTCCCAGTCAACCTTTGGATGTTTGAGAGTAGTATGTTGTGAGATATAAGTAGGTAGTAGCAAAAGACTTGAGTGTGGGAATGTAAAATATAATATATGGAAAATAAATGTGATAAATTAGGAAGGGGAAGGTGTGGAACTAAGCTTGCGATGGCTTCACCGAACATATCCGGGCCCATCGGCAGTAGAGGAGGGTGTTAATCGAGGTCGGGACTAGCGAGTGGCCACTCTTAAGTTCCCGCGCATGCTTCACGTTTCGGCTCGCATCAAGCCCTCGTCAGCTAGTCTGCGTTGACTAGGACGCGGGGAACCACCAGTCCCGCTCTCGACCTCCCTCTCTCTACACCTATCCATATTCTGTAGGATGCTTCTAGACTAGAAAACTACTAGTCTAGTGACGTTTTCGAAGCTCTCTCCATAATATATGAGCTTAGCGTCGATCTTGGCGGGCCTAGCTAGATTCTTGAAGAGACTGTAGAGCGACTTCGCTGGTAGTCCTCTTGCTCCGACTACTTACTCACTCCGACACTACATATAAGTACGTACTAGTTAATTAAACCTCATTAAGGGTCTACCTCCCTAATCTACCCTCTCTTTCTAACATTGGCCGTTTTTCATACATTTTATTTTATTATGAAGAAATTATACAACTTATAAAAAAATCCTCTGGGAGAAACGTGCATGATAAAATTATTAATGTTTTTTAATAAAAAAATTGGTACTCCACATATAATAATTGAAAAAAAATATATAAAGTTTATTCAGTTTTTGTTTTTTCGTAGTAGGTACCAAATAATTTTATTGAAAAGCTTTAATAATAAATTTTATCATGCATGTTTCTCCCAGAGTATTTTTTTATAAGTTGTATAATTTCTTCATAATAAAATAAAACGCGCATTGTTAGAGTGAGAGGCACAATTTAGGAAGGTAGACCCTTAAGTTAAAAATTTCATGTTTAAAAACAGCCAAAGATTTCGGCGCGGGTATCTTCTTCTAACGTACCTCGTGGATACCGTTAAGAGCGTCCGTAAGTGGTGCCTGATCTTCGGAGGGCTTCCCCGCTCCGCGGTCTTGGGGTTTCACTTTGGGGACTTCGGCCGCCGCTAAGCCCCGTCGGCCCGCGCGGGTCGGGCACGTGGCCAGCTCACACCTCATGTTGGTCACTTGCTGGCTCTTTATGATGCAACGCGTTTCGTCGCAGAGACTTTTCAGACAGAAAAAACATTTCAGAATTTTGTAGGTAAGCTATGTCTTCAACCGTAATAGGTAGATATGTATTATTATGGCCGATATAACAACAAATAATAAAAACAAAAAAAAGTAAAAAATTCATGGGGATCCCATAAAAGAAACCAAAAAGTGTATGCGCGCGCGCCATCTACCGAATAGAGTATGAAGCATTTCATAACACCCCATAGATGGCGTGAGTGGCGATAACCATGACATGACGACACGGAACCGTCGGTGCGCGAGTTCGACTCGCACTTGGCCGGTTTTTTTTAATGTGATAAGTTTTTTTTTTTATTTAATTTATTTTTAGGGCTTTTAACAAAGCAATTCGTCAATATCAGCCCCATGGTACCTTTCCTTTGGATTCCTCAGGGCTCAGAGTCCCAAAGGGATAGAGAACGTTTAACAAACTCCAATACACATGTTAAATCCTTCCCACTTGGGCTCGCCAACAGCCTATGAATACAAAAAAACAAATTAAGTCTGTCCACCGTGAGTGAAACCTGCAATTTCCTTCGTAATTCTTCATTCTGACCACACTCCATCAACAAATGGTATATATCATCCTCCTTATTGCACCAATCACAATTTGGTGACTCTTTCTTTTTCATCAGAAATTTAAATTTATTTAATGGCTTGTGGCCAGTACGAAGTCTTAGAGCTAAAACTATTTTAGGCCTCTGGAAATTGCACGTCTGAAACCAGGGAACATGTGGAGGTTCCGATTGCAAGGTTTTGTACCATATATCACTCTATAGGGGGATGGAAGCCACTCGCGTCCGTAGGAAATACCTTTTACCACCCTACACGTGTCCCCTGGGTGGTGCCAAACGAGTGACAACGCCGAGCACCAAGCGGCGGGAAATAACTTGGCACCCTTGCTAGTTTACTAGCAAGGCTGGTGTGGGATCCGGGTGGTACTAAATCACCACCAAAACACCCCGGGAGCCGAGACTCGTCACCACCATGGAGGGAACATTCGGATAGGAGAAGGTAACTCCGAAATTAAACCGTGCAGCGACTTGGGGCCCGCTGTAGCTATCTCCCACGTAAAACAATGCCAAGTACACCCGAGAGAGATACTTTGCGCTGCAACCCGGCTAGCACCCGACGCTCACAGGTTTCCGGGCCTGTGGGTGTGAAATGGACCACCGAAGACTCCGCGGGAGTGAGAGACCAGACTCCCCCGGCAGTAGATGCTTCTGGAATACAATGCGATCCGGCTGAGACCCGGCGCTCTCCAGTTCCCGGGCTGGAGAGTGAAAAATACACTACCGAAGACTGGGCAGGAGTTCATGGCATCCCTCCTGTGACAGTAGAAAACAACCAAACAGCGATGGACATCGACAAGGAGCCACAAAAACGAATGGTCCAACAAACATTCCACCGAAGCCTATTCTTCACGAGAGAGAGATCTGCCTCAACTGGTGACGTGAACAATATTTTCAAACCTGCAATCTGGAACCTAGCTAGAGAAAAACCATCAACGAAAAAGACGACAAGTCAGCCGGAGTGGCAGAAAGTTCCCATGTCACGTGCAGCTAAAAGAAAGAAGGCCTCCAACTCACTACCACATGATAGAACGACCACTGATAACCGATTCTCAGGACTATTAATCAACGCAACTGGAGACGAGGACACCCCAAAGAAAGAGAGCAACCCACCACCACTAGTGCTGTATGGCATTCAAGACATAAACAAACTTACAGAAACACTGCAAACAGTACTTAATAAGAACGACTTCACAATAAAAATAATCACAAAGAACCAACTTCGAGTGAACTGTAAAACCACTGAGTCATTCAAAAGGATGATGGAAATAGTTCGAGAAAAGGGACTCATAGGGCATACATTCACTCGCAAGGAGGACAGGTGCTTCCGGATAGTCATTAAAAACTTACACCACACCACCCCACACGAGGCAATAAAGGAGGAGATAGAAAAGACTGGAAACACCGTCCAAAGCATAATTAACGCTCGGATGGGTCCAGAAAAAACCCCCACGATGACGTTCTTCGTGAACTTGGATCCTAGCACTCACAATAAAAAAGTGAAAACCATAAGATACATCTACAACACAGCGATAAAAATAGAAGACCCTAGAAGAAGCAAGACAATAGTTCAATGCACTAGGTGCCAACAATACGGGCATACCAAGAATAATTGTCTACGGCCATTCCGCTGCGTTAAATGTGCCCAGTCGCATAGAACAACGGACTGTCCTAAGAAGGACAGAAACACTCCAGCCAAATGCGCACTATGCCTAGGCAGTCACCCCGCAAACTACAAGGGATGTGAAGTATATAAAGAAATATATCTTAGAAAGAGAAATACGAGATTCAACCAACCCTACAATAAAGCACCCTTGACCAATGGAGCCACCGCCCGAAAATCTGTCCAAAATCATAGTAACCAACAAGCAAGCCAGGAAAACCAGCCGTATAAGCCAGGAGCTCCTCCTGAGACATCACAAACCCACCCTGGAAAGGAAAAATACAACCCCAACTCGCGTAGCTATGCAGAGATACTGCAACAGAAGCAACACAGTAATGTGGACCCCACACAAATCTTGCTAGACCTATTTCAAAAACAATCTGAAAAGATGGATAACTTACTACAACAGATAAGTTCCCTGATGGGGCTTATAGTAACAATGATGAATAGACAATCAAAATGACGGCGCTACGTTTAGCCACTTGGAACATAAATGGTATAGCCCCTAATATACTCGAAATCGAAACGCTAATCACTGAACAAAAATTAGATATAGTGCTGATTTCTGAATCTCACTCAACATCGAAAACATGCATCAAAATAAAGGGCTTTGATGTCTACATGACGCACCACCCAGACGGTACTGCACACGGTGGCACAGCAGTCATAATCAAAGAGACTATCAAACATCATCCTCTTCCAGAATTTCGGACAAATCACATCCAGGCAACAAGTGTTGCGGTTGAAGATAAGAGTGGGCACTTTAATGTGTCAGCCACATACTGCCCCCCTAAATACAAAATAGACGAAAAAATGTTCTCGGAGTATCTACTAAGCTTGGGAGGAAGGCTTATATCTGGTGGCGACTGGAATGCTAAACATTCCCAATGGGGATCAAGACTCTCGACTACAAGAGGCAGAGAGCTTAAAAAATGCTTGGACAAACACAATATGTTCACACTCTCTTCCGGCGAGCCGACCTACTGGCCAACTGACCCAAAGAAGGTGCCCGACCTGCTGGATTTCTTTATCGTAAAGGGACTGTCAAGTATATACTTCAAATGCGAATCGAGCCTAGACAGCAGCTCTGATCACACTCCTGTCCTGTTGACAGCAAGCACTGTTGTTATAGCTGGAGAACTGAAAGAATCACTAACTAACAATCTCACAGACTGGGGCTCTTTTAGTGCCTTCCTTAAAGAAACTGTTAATCTCAGGACTCCGCTCAAAACTGATGAGGACATTGAAAGTGCCACTAAATATATTACAAACTTGATCCAAGAAGCATGCTGGCTGAGCACACCTACAACTCATGGAAAAAAACTCCGCCAACAACACAATATCCCTCTAGAAATTAAAGACAAAATCAGTGAGAAACGGAGACTTAGAAGAGTGTGGCACAACAGCAGGCACCCTCTAGACAAGGCAGCACTAAATAGGTCCAGTTCGGAGCTGAGACTAATGATTAAAGATGCCAAGAACAAGACCCTTGAAGCCCAGCTCGAATCTCTAACCGCAACCGCAGCTACAGACTACTCACTATGGAAATTCACAAAATCATATAATCAACCACAAAGGATGAAACCCCCACTAAAACTAGAAATCGACAAATGGGCACGAACTTCGCAAGAGAAGGCTGAAGCATTTGGCGCGCACCTAGCTAAAGTTTTCCAACCCAATGAAGGTGGGACGGATATAGACTACGAGAACGTTGACCTAGTCCTAAACCAACCATTCCAAATGGATTTCCCCCTCAAGCCAGTGAGCCCAAGAGAAGTGCAAAGATACCTGTTACATCTAGATGACAAAAAAGCGCCTGGTTTCGACCTTATTACGCCTAAAATATTGAAAAATATCCCAAAGAAGGTATTGGTCTTCATCACATCTCTATTTAACGCTATGCTGAGACGGTCATACTTTCCGGACCTGTGGAAGGTATCGCAAGTGATCATGATCCACAAAGCGGGTAAACCTATAAACGCCTTATCTTCGTACAGACCAATAAGCCTCTTGCCTGTCCTCTCTAAAATATTCGAGAAAGTGATTCTCAGCAGAGTGAACGACGTCCTCCAGGAAAGAAAAACAATCCCAGACCACCAGTTCGGGTTCAGACACAAACATTCTACTATTGAACAGGTTCATAGAGTCTGTAATAGGATTAGACAATCGCTAGAGGAGAAGCAGTACTGTGCTGCGGCTTTCCTGGATATACAACAAGCGTTCGACAGGGTCTGGCATAAAGCTCTCTTATACAAGATAAAAATAAATCTCCCTCACACTTACTACGCCATAATGGAGTCATACCTGTCGAACAGAATATTCCAAGTGAAAGAAAGCGAATCAAGGTCTGAATTTCATCACATCAAGGCAGGCGTCCCACAGGGCTCCGTCCTCGGTCCGGTCCTCTACACGCTGTTCACAGCTGACCTCCCAGAGGACGACTCGAAAGCCACGACCGCAACATTTGCAGATGACACTGCAGTGCTTGCTAGCAGTGCAGATCCCGCCGTAGCCTCTGAAAAACTGCAGTGCAGACTCAACACAATATCCAACTGGCTGGAGAAGTGGAAAATCGCAGCGAGTGTCTCTAAGTCTGTGCAAGTAACATACACACTCAGAAATGGTAACTGCCCCCCCGTTAAGCTCGGTGGACACGATTTGCCCCACGCTAACAGCGTAAGATACCTGGGGATTCACCTAGACAGAAGGCTGACATGGAAACACCACATAAAGTGCAAAAGAGATGAAGCCAACATCAGATATCGCAACCTATTGTGGCTCATAGGACGACACTCGAAACTCTCTCTGGACAACAAAATACTGGTATTCAAAACAGTCATCAGACCCGTGTGGACCTACGGGATCCAGCTTTGGGGTAGTGCTAGTATGTCCAATATGAACATAATCCAACGACTACAAAACGTCATATTGAGAAACATAAGTGCAGCCCCCTGGTTCATGCGAAACAACGAAATCCACCAGCTTCTCGACGTCCCTACAGTTAGCGAGGAAGTCCAATCTATCAGCAAAAGCTACATGAATCGCCTCCAGCACCACCCCAACAGACTGGCTGAACAACTCACCGAAGAACCTATATTAAGGAGACTCAAAAGACGATGCATAGTGGACCTATCCAAGTAGGAAGGTCCGCTATCACAATGTAGAGTTTGGCCCACTGGGGTCAATTCTCTGAAAGCCACAACAGTAATCAGAAAATCTGCTAAAAGTAAAAAAAAAAAAAAAAAAAAAAACTGATCGCAGATGGAACAATAACAAAAAAAAAAAAAAAATATATATATATCACTCTGTAAAGAACGGCTGTCAAAATGTTCTTTCCATAGATTTTGGCAGAATGTTTTTACATCTGACAACCGATCCATACAGAATGGTTTACACATTATAGTGGGGCATACACTGTAAATAGCTTCTTTCGCCAATTTATCTGCTATTTCGTTTCCCCTTAACCCAATGTGAGAAGGGATCCACTGTAATACAACCGATCTGTTTTCGGCAGTTGCATTACAGAAATCTTTTATTATATCATAAGCTATAGCTCTTCCCTTAGGCTCACTCGTGCAGCCCACCAAATGTTGCATAGCGCTTCTGGAGTCTGTAAGTAGAACAATTTCTTTTGCATCAGTTGATAAGCCCCACGAAAGGGCTTCTGATATGGCGATGAGCTCAGCGGTCATGATTGGTACTTCTTCTTTAATACTGAACTTCATACCGGTATTGTTCTGTGGGTCCCAAAAGGCCGCACCTATGTCATCTACTTCTTTAGACCCGTCGGTGTATAATTTGAAATGGTTTTTATACATCGATTCCAACATGATTTGCAGTTTTAGTGAGAAGTTCATGAACCGTGGCTTTATTTTTTGGGCCCTGTACATCGTTTACAGTGGTTTTTACACATTCCCGTATAGGAATTTTAGAGACCCAGGTATCTAAAGAATACATTTTAAGAAGTGAGCTATTTTCTACATTATAACTTTTCATCCGTTCATGACATTTAACAAGAATAGGGCATTTTCTATTTTGCCAGTATCTACCTGCTATTAAACGCACAAGCTCGTGTAAAAGTTTAACAAGTGGATTATTGGTGCGAGATATGCATCGTAGATAATGCTTAGAAGCTAAATAATGTCTGCGTACAGATAATGGTGGAATGCATAACTCACTTTCCATTACATGTATTGGGGTTGTCTTAATATATCCTCCACAAATCATTACCTGTACCAGCACACGCCAGATCACACCAACTGACATTTAACAACTGCTTCCACGTCCGTATCATAAAATCATTCTCACCTCCCCTCCATGAAATAGAGTTGCGTACCCATGAAACTTCATACATATGGATCCTTGGCTCATACCATTCACCAGGCCTCAACGTCATTCACTAAATTAAACATACATCACCAGTATACCTTTCACATCTCATAACTCATATTAATTTACGTTCATCCACTCACCATGTATCCATAAAACCATCATTTGCTTTCTATTTCTATATAAAAAATAATAAAAAAAGAAGAAAATATTAAAAAACATATCTATCAAATCATTATTTCTCACTTGACTGAAGACGCCACCGACATCGGGGCGAAATATTTCGTCAATAAATGTGTTTTTTTATTATTATTAATAAAATATGTGTTTTACATAAAAAATAAAGCAACAAAAAGTTGTTAGTATTTAATTAAAAATTATATATATTTATAAAGTGAAAGTCTCCACAAATCCTCAAAGCTCTGTTTTGAAGAATATTTATTTTTTGAATATGAGACTGAGCACAATATTATCGTATAAAAATGAGCCATAATCTATTCGGCTGCGGACTAGAGCTATGTATAGACGTCTCATGTGTGTTTGATGAACCCCCCCATAATGAACTTGCTAGAACTTTTAGAACATCTAAATATTTGGTAGCCTTTATGCAGGTTTCGGTTACATGTTTTCTCCATTTAATGGCTGGGTCTAGCCACATGCCTAAAAATTTAATTACTGACACTTTTTTTATAGGAATTCCATTTACACTCAAGTCAATAATAGATTTTCTGTGACCTCTAGCAAAAACACACACTTTAGTTTTGGCTGGTGATATCTCCAAACCGATTTCTAAAAGACATGCTACTAGTGTCAATAAAGATTGTTTTATATATATGGTAGCTATCGTCAATTTCGGAACAGTAACATAGAATGCAAAGTCATCTGCATACTGTAAAGCTGAGACATTAGTAACTTTTCGGCATATTTCTATCGTAATAATATTGAACAATAGTGGAGATAAAGGATCCCCCTGTGCAAGACCTTTATTACAACATCTGGAAATTACTTTATCATCCATCATAATTTGTAAATACCTTTCCCTGAGAAAATTCCAAATATATTGACATATATATTTTCCAACACTCATTTTAATGAGGTAAGAAATGAGTGCCGGTACATTTACATTATTATAAGCATTATCAATATCAATAAAGCAGGCTAGAGTCGGTTCATTGGATGACTGACCAATCTGAATGCTTGTGACCAGTCTAGAAACACTATCCAAGCACGACTGTCCACGTCGAAATCCTACTGTTGAATCAGATAAATATTTATTTCGTTCTACATACCATTCAAGTCTTCTAGTTATAATCAGATTAAACATTTTGCATAGACATGATATAAGAGATATAGGTCTCAAGGATGACACTAAGGATGGATCTCTACCTGGCTTAGGAATAGCAATAATTCTAATATGTCTCCATTGCATGGGTACTTCACCAGATTGAAATATTCTATTGTACATTTTAATTAAGATCGTTTTACCTGTTAGAGGAAGATTTTTCAACATTGAATAAGTAATATTGGCTGACCCAGGTGCAGTATCTTTAGATTTAAGAACATTCTCCAACTCTGCCACAGTGAAGTTGAAATGTATTGGCCGGTCAGCGACAGTGTCCGGAGCGAGACTACAGAGCAGAGCTTCCGCTTTCTCTTCATCGATGTGTAGATTGTTGGTTCTGATTCCTTTTAACCATTTCATTTTCCGCCACATTTCAGAAGAAGAGGTTTGGCTATCCACACTGTCACAGAAATCAGTCCAGCCTTTAGTCTTGGCTGCACGAACTTCTTTTCGTGCTTTTGCTACAGCTTGTTGATATTTGTTGTAATTTTCAGGTATAGGGTTACGTCTAAGTTGAGAAAGTGCAAGTGTTCTTTCAGCGATACTTTTGGAAATAGAGCTGTTCCACCACGGTTTAGGCCGAAATCGTGATTGTAGATTTTGGTTTGTTTTTATCCAGGGTATACACTCGTCTGCCGCATCATTGATTTTAGAAAGTAGAAGATTATATGCTTCATGTATGTCTTCAGGTAAAATTAGATTATCAAGAGATATTTCCAGGATTTCTCTATATTTTTTCCAATCAGCTTCTTTAATATTTCGCTTTTTTAAAATAGTTCTTGAAGGTTCGGTTCCTACTGATGTCTTCAAAATAATGTGATCACTACCAAGGGTTTCACTTGTGGTGTTCCAGTTGCATATTAAGGCAAGGTACATAGTACAGAAGGTAATATCAGGGGAGGATCTTTGCAGGTTATTGTCCACCATTTTTATTCTTGTTTCACTGCCATTGTTATCTAGGCATGCGTTGAGTATACTTTCTCCTCTAGAATCTGTTTTACATGACCAATTTGTGTGATGGCCATTAAAATCACCTGCGATAAGTGTACCTGTATTCCGCTGAGAAAATATATTGTCCCAGTCTGCTTGCGATGTTTGCACAGATGGAGGGCAGTATACAACAACAATGTTTTTAATAGGATAACAATTATAAAGTTCAAGTCCTAATATTTCTATTCCGGGGTTCCTGTTATGTATCAGTATACTTCTTGATTTTACTGACTTATGGGTTATTATGCACACTCCACCATATGAATGAGGTCGGTCTTTCCTTGAAATATTATATCCGTTAATTTTCACAGTTTTTTTCTCATCTAGCCAGGTTTCAGATACAAGTACAATATGAATTTTCTCTTGATTTAAAAATTGATCTAGCTCTGTTTGTTTAGACATCAAGCTATTAGCATTCCACTATACTAAGTTGATCTGGCGTTTAATGGTCAATCTAGCCATGACAGCTTAGTAGTTTGCTGGTAGATTCTTCGCCAAATGAAAATAAGTTTAATATCGAGCCATCCGTAACATACTCCATTACGATTTTGCTAATCTCTTTTATTGCTAATTTCATTAGGTTTGTGAACTTTTCTTCCCAGTTTTCAGATGATGTAATGACTTTTTGAATTCCCTCTATAATCCTATGCCATTTACCTTTTGACTTTTCCTTTGACTCTCTAGATTCGGACTGAGTGTGTATTTCTGGCTCGGTGATAATGTTTATTGGGATTTCAATATTTGAGGGAACGACAACAGTTTTGTTTTTCACTTTCTTTTTTACAGCGCCAGCATAGTCAAGTTTCATAGTCGAAGCACGTTCAGACTGGGGACGTAATGGAAGAGGAACAGAATTTATTGGTTGTGAAGAAGTATTAGGCAGTTGAGAATATGCGTTGAACTGGAACGGGGTGGATAGTATTGGGGAAGACGTAGGGTAAGAGCATGTAGAAGACTTTGTCAAGGTGCTCTGTATTTTGGTGACATGTTCTGATTCAGTCAATAAATTGTCTGTGTTTTTCATGGAGCAGAATTTTTGCAATGCCATTTTATATGTGCAGTTACAATCTGACATGATTTTACGAACCTCCTTCTCTTTTAAGAAAACTGGACAAGTTTTTGAGAGGGCCATGTGGTTGTTACTGCAGTTTATACATTTATATTCAAGAATTTCACAGTTTTCATGCTTTCCTCCACATTTAGGGCACAGTATTTTACCAGTGGGACATGTCTTGGCCGTATGTCCAAATCGCCAGCATTCCGAGCACTGCGTGACTGGAAATGTGAACGGCTCCACACTGCATCTGCTCGCATAAATCTTTACATATTTAGGAAGTACAGGCCCTTTAAAACAAATTCTTACAGCTTCATTAATTCTCCAATCTCCAAATGCAAATTTCTTCTGCAGGCGTTTTACGGAAAAAAATTCATGTTCGCTTTTTAAAATATGAGAAAGCTCTTCTTCACTTATATCGATATTTTTAATAACCCCATAAGAATATGAAATCTCATTCAGTCGGGCACACGTCATTCCCTTCACACGGAGAAATTCATTTCCGACTAATTCTGAAGCATGCTTTTCAGTTGAACAGTGTACAACCACCCTATACGGGGAGGAATACTTAACTTTTACTACTTCTTTAATATTAGCTTAGCTAGGCTAATCAATTTCGGTAATTTTTCCTTGCTTGAAATCTGTACCTGCCTAGATATATCATGCTTAGTCGCGTCAATATTTTGGGAATTACCCAATTTTTTTGGACTCTTTTTACCTCTTTTTCCGACTAAGGTAAATACCTCCTCATCAGCAGACAGCTCTCTGCTTGATGGCTCTCTGGGTCTCTTTTCTCCTACAGGAATGTGACTGTGGCGCCTCGCTTCCAACTCACAATCTACCGATTGAAGAAGCTCGTCCTCGATGTTGCTCCGCACGTCCAGTTCATCCACACATACTTCCGAAGCTTCCGTGGACTCACCTGGGTCGTCTTTATTCATTTTAGAAAATTTGAAAAAGTTAACCTCAATTTGTCAACCTGCCACGTTATTACTTTTTTGCAACTGCTTCGCATTTTGTGTCGTAGACAATCATGTGATAAGTTGTAGGTAGATGATACCTTGCATGTAGCCCGGCGCAGTGGTTGAAGGTTGAAAAAAATGGTCAAGCTTGCATTAATTCATAATAAAGTTTTTATTTTCTCGTTCGCTAGTGTATCCTTATCAGCGGTGAGTGGAGTGGTTTGGGCATCGGCTTGTCATGCGAGAGGTCCGAGGTTCGAATCCGGTCGGCGTGTGCCAATGAGTTTTTCTGACGAAAAAAATTACGTGCATACCTACACCTGCTGCTTCACCTTTCGGAACCGGTGTAAAACTGTAGGTCCCTTCCCTTGCCTCTTACTAGGTGGTAAGCTCAAACAGGTCGGAGCATGTGCTTTGGCCCCTCCGACTCTATCACCCATACCGGATTACTTACATAAAAAAAATATATAAATTAGATTTTCATAGTTATTACAGACATTTTCAGTGCATTAATTTTTTTAATCAGTTTCTTAAGCTTCCGTACGGATACGGAACCCTAAAAAAACTGGCCAAGTGCGAGTCGAACTCGCGCACCGAGGGTTCCATATCGCCATGCCATGGTCAGCACCACTCACGTCATCTATGGATTAGTTAAATAAAATGCTTTTATACTCTTTTCGGTAGATGGCGCGCATACACACTTTAGTTTCTTGTATGGGGACCCCGTGAATTTGTTTTACTTTTTCTTATTTTTATTATTTGTTGTTATATCGGCCATAATAACATATAAATAAGTATTCTGTGAAAATTTCAATGGGCTACCTATTACGGTTCAAGATATACAGCCCTCGGACAGACGAACGGACGGACAGACGGAGTAGGCTTAGTAATAGGGTCCCGTACGACGGATACGGAACCGTAGAAATGATCATGATTTTGACCAAATATGAATAGGTTACCTTTGAATCATCTTCTGAACGCCCCGCCAGGTTTCCTCCATCGCCCTAGATGACGTTTCCGAAGACGACGACGTGGGGAAGACTAATTGTTCGTCAGGATCTCTGACTGCGAGATGGCCTCGTACCGCATTCTGGAATAATACATGCTCACGTACACTACACACCACTGGGGTTGCCATCTTTTTTGGCGTGAATTTGATGAAACGTCTTTGGGCTCGGGTAAGGGCGTGCGACTAAAAAAAATAAAAACTTTTTTTGTACTTTGCGACGCTTAGTACTCATCAACATACGTAGTCTGTACAACAATAATAAAATTCTAAATATTATGTCTGGGGTGAGGCTTCATACTGGGGAGCCGAGGTGGGGGAGGGGGGTGGAGGGGAGGATGGGGCGCGGGAGGGATATTGATTTAACCTCTCCGCCCCTTTGCCGGAGGGGGCGGGGAAGGATGGAGGGTTTTTTTTCGTATGGAAAATATAATGGGGGGTGGCTTAAAAGAGGGAGCAGAGGAAGGGGGGAGGGGGGTAGCCTGGGTGAATGTTTTGGTGTTTAAAAATATATAACCAGGGTTAATTTATAAAAGATGCATCTGTAAATTAACCTTAACCAAATGTTGAGACGGCCCATGTCATTTTAGCATACACTTCTATTAAAAATTTTCGTGTAAAAAAAAAATTTACAAGTTTTTTTTATTTTGTAAGAAAAATTCATTTTGTATGTTATTTAAAATTGTATGGAAAATTGGTCACTTTATAATTTTGTTTTTCTCGGAAACTCGAACCTACACATTAAGCTTGGGTACCAGCAATTTGCGAGCCGCGCTCCCCAGTATAAAGAAAGCCATACCCAAATATCGTATAAAGTATCGTGTGTATACATTGGTGTATACATATACAACAGACCTCGAAATCAAACTGAGGATTTTCCTTCAAAATGTCCCAAAACCGGCACATCAACTGAGCTCCCAGCCCGCCTCCGGTGTCAGAAGTCTCCGGCTTCACGTGTCCGTGGATCTCGCATTCGCACTGGTTGTGTTCCTTTTGGATCTCGCTAATGAGTTTATCTAGAGCTGTGTAGCGCTTGTCACAGCAAATGGGGACTACTAGGCTCATTTTTTATAAAAATTGCTTTGAAAAAAAAAAGTAGTTATACTTTTAGTTTCTAGGATAACAATATTGTTTGAATAGTGATTGGATATTCGTGTCGGGTGTATATTTAAATAGATTTTCACAAAACTTGGTAATTTTTATTATTATTATTACATAATATAATTTTATTATAATTTTATTTATTGATGTCAAAATGACAGTCAATTTGATGAATCAAGATGAAGACTGTCAAAGGAAAAAATTCTAAAAAAATAAAACAGCCAGTGTAGACTGTGTTGGCTCTGGCCGGTCTAAATATTTAATTATTTCTTATTGTATACTAGCTTTTGCCCGCGGCTTCGCTCGCGTGAAATTCGTATTTAAAAAGAAGAAAGTAAGTAAGCCCGCTACCGTAACTTCGTAATTTCGGCGCGCGGAACAATTCGGTTTGTATGAGAGCCACATCTTAGCATAACCGGAACAAAATTTTATTTTAGCCTAGCTTATCCTTTGTCGCGTATAGTTAAATCTGTTTGTACTAAGTTTCATCGAATTCGGATGATCGGTTTAAGAGTTATGGAGGAACATACATACATTTAAAAATCGTCAATTTAGTTTTAGTATCATACATTTAGTTTAGTATCATGCTTTGATACTTTTTTTTTTGGGAAGCACGACATATGGTGCGCGCCAGACTAACGCAGAGGTGTAGTCCGACGGCGCCCACGGGCATTCTGATATTTACGGGGGCTACGAATACCATGTCGGCCAGCTAGGCTACACCTAAGCCGCCGTAAGCCGCTACTTTTTTTTAATTGAAATCAAAATCGATCAACTTTTCATCGCGAAAATGGAAGTAACCGCAAATATGCGAAGCATGAAAAAAATCCTCTGTATAGAGAAGGGTACATTACAGAAATTGTATCCAGCAGAATTTTAAAAAATGTTCTAGAAACACAGAAAAAAAATAGCAAAAACTGCTTTACCCAAAAATCTTTTAATTGCGAGATCTCAGAATTTTGAGAGAGAACTGTCATATTTTTTTACATCATTGGAAAGATATATTTACTAGAAATTGTATCTTGTAGTTTTTTGATAAAGCATTTACTTTTCGATAAATTTAAGGAAAACTGGGGGAAAAATCCAATTTTAAGCGCTCTCATTTGTGCAGTAGAAAGCTTGCTTAGCAATATTGACCCGTATCGCCGCATGCTAAAATCGGTTTATATTTCTAGCTGCTACGGTAGTTTAGTCAGTCTGTTGGCAGAGGCCGACCGGAGCTGGTGTCTTCCGGCCCGACATATCCCCGCAAATTTGACACATTGCACACGACAAGTCGTTCGTTTATATTGTTTCGCACGCTAATTTAAAAAAAAAAATCGGGGTGTGGCTGTGTCGTGGACACGGCCGTGTCCACGACACAGCCGTGTCGTGTTTTACGTGAATACGTACGTACGTAACGGATAATATTTTCCTTGAGCGTAATGTATGTTTAAGCAGCGGTAAGTGTTTTTCCTTTGGTGGCATCAATGAGCGCAGAAACCATAGACGGTCACACACATCATCACTCATACGTCCGAATGTATTGTTGACAAACGTAGTAGTGTAGTGTAACGTGCACTATACTCCGTTCATCCTAGCAACTAATGCCGAGTGGTTTCTCTTTCTCTGTACTTCTCACTCTCGCAAAGGGTGATTGAAGTGACTGTGAACCAGAGGTGGTACCGGGCCTAGCCCAGAACACGGCCTTCAGCACGAACACGCAAAGTCAAGCTACCGGTCGCGGTGCGCGCTCCCCCCACCAAACCGGACCCGCTCCGTGCTGGCCGTGTTTCCGGACCTGAACCGTGTTTGTGTTTGTTGCTAGCACGGCTCGGCACGGCGGCGGGGTCCGCTAGTAACACGTGAGCAAAATTTTCTATTTGTGCACTGTGTGGAATAAGATACCTTTGGATAACCTTTTGATAACCTTTGGTGGTGAGAATGCATAAAATAATCCTGTTTCCATTTATTTCGTCAATTGAATTTTATTTGTTCTACCTGCTTGCATAAATACGTCCCTCTGTCGCCGGACACAAACCGGACCTTTCCGTGTCGGCCCGTGCTCGTGCTAGCCCGGCAAAGTCCGGTAGCACGGTCGCCTAGAGCGCGGTCCACCGGGCTCGAGTCCAACACGCTTTGTGCGTGTCGTATTTCGTGCTCAATATCGACACGGTTACCACCTCTGCTGTGAACTGAGGTTATGAATATAGTTTAATTTAAAAAATATATTGAATTATTGTTTATTTATTTGATGAATGAAAATTTTGCAATAATTCAGGTCTCGGTGAGATCTATCCATCTGTCACATGAACTTTTGTTTTGGTCATAACTCGAATGATGTGAAGATCGATGTTCATGAGAGCAAGAGCACTGCCAACATCCTCAACCCTAAAGAGCCTATAGAGCTGCAAGTCGTCAGCGTATAGGTGGTAGTGACACATAAGTCATACATAAGAGATGCAACGACAGTGTTGATGAAAATAGAGAAAAGAAGGGGAGAAAGAACGCCGCCTTGTGGTACGCCAGCCGTGGTACAACACCAGTTCGAGAAAATATTATCCAAACGAACACATTGGCAGCGGGCAACGACCATGTAGGTAGGAGGAGAACCAGTGACTTGAACAAGTTTTCAGCTCTTGCCGATAAGCTTGTGGCTGCGCAAAACATGACACTTCCACAGTTCATCACTGAAACTGAAACTGTTGAGAAATCACGTTTAGTGTTTCTATCAATAAAATCACAGTCTAATGTAGATTGAAGTACTGTATTATTTAGTTAAAGAACAAAGAGTGATTTTCACACTGCAAAAGATAAACAAGTAGGGTTGCTATAGGCAACAGACATTGACATATGTATGCATGTCATAACATCCAGTCCTCTCTTTTTCTAATTGTTGGATTTCTTCGTTAGGAAAAACCCATTTTTCCACAGAGTGAAACTAGTCGGGGTTTAAACAGTGGCTTCGTCAACACGTCGGCGAGCTGCTCACTCGTTGAAATTTTTTTTTACAGTAATCTCCCCATTGGTGACTGCTTCCCTGACAAAGAAGTATCGAAGTCTGATATGCTTCGTCTTCTTATGGAATTCATATGGAGGGTTCATAGCTAAATTAAGAGCTGATGATGAATCTAGATAGAGAATTTGCAGTTTATCTTCTGAACCGACCATATCTGCCATGATCCTTTTTAGCAATAGAATTTCCGTGGTAATCTCGCTTGCAGCCATTATTTCTGCTTCAGTAGAGGATATGCTACCGATTTCTGAAGTGAACTTTTCCAGGAAATTACTGCTCCCGAGTAAAGACAACACATGCCTGAGGTTGAGCGTCCAGTAACTATGTCTCCTCCATGATCTGCGTCGCTGTAGCATACCAGTTCAGAAGACTTTCCAGGTTTATAGGTTATACCATTTTCAATGTTTCCCTTGACATAGCGTAGGATTCGCTTTACTCTCTGTATATCTTCTTTTGAGGGTTGGTCCAGAGTTCTCGATGTTATTCCAACGGCATAGGCTATATCGGGTATGGTACCGCCCATCAGGTAAGCTAGTGCTCTGACAGCTTGTCGATACCGAAAGGATGTGCATCGATCCACACGTTCAGAGTGCTCTTGAAAGACTATCTCCTCAATTCCTAAATCTCATCTCTTACTTCCGTATCCCTAGTTTCTGAGTAAATTCATAATGTGTTGTGTATTTTCTGAGTTTTATTTTGTATATGTTTATATATGTTTATTATTTATTATGAATAATATGTTTGTATTATATGTATTATATATATATATATTTGTCCTTCTATTTTCTATTTTATAAGACTTTGTTTTGTTTACCTTGTCTTGTTGCACCTACCCTGGTTCTATAATATGTAAATAAGGGTAGGCTGGTGGAAAATGTCATAGGCATTAAGTGCTACCTTCTGTACAACAATATGTGCAATAAACGTTTTTTTATTTGATTTGACTTGTTCAAGTCACAGTGGTCGTCATTCGCGATGAGTATCGGTTGAATATAGTTTGGGAGGCGCTGAAACCAAATCGACTTTAAAATGCCCTCCGTGTGCTCATTGTGCTGCAGAAGCTGTTTCATTTCAAGAAGCAAATGGCTTGGTTTTTTGTCACCCAATTCTAAATCAAATAGATGCTTGAATTTTTCGGATTCTGTTCGTTGGAACCAAAGAGATTAAAAAACCAGCTTATAGAGAGGACAATGGGAACATTTTCATATAAACTTTTTGAGCTCAAGATTATAACACGCCATCTAGCTTTGAATAGCAAAAACATGATGTAATATAGAACACATAATTAGAACACATTTCATCTATCGGTCGATAGATGAAGCCAATAGTCTAATAGGACGAGAGCCAACGACCAAAATGATAGTTGATTTTATATGAGCGATAAAATCGTTAAATTTAATTTACTATTCCGTTTTGATCAATTGACCCAAATTCACTTGTAAAAATGATTTTGAGGCTGTTTGAGCTATAATATTAGGTGCTGAAATTGAAAATGAAATTGCCGTTTCTACAAACTGACCACTTGTATGTCAGCCTCGATAGCTCAGTGGTGCAGACAGTCAACTGTCGCTATTGAATGTTAAGCAACGCTGGGTGCGGTCAGTACTTGGATGGGTGACCGCTGACCGTTGGAGGCTGACCGAGGTTCGGATTCCTCGTAAAACTGTAGGTCCCTTCCCTCCTAATCTTACTTGGTGGTAGGGTTTAACCCGCCCGGGTTGGTACCACCGCACTGAATGAAACTTCGGTCGAAACGGCTATGTAAATAGTTTGTGTTCTCCAACCAGTTCAGTGTAGCCGGCACGATCAAAGGGGGAAGCACTGACATGGCACCTAGTTCACCCGGTGCTATGGGCTGACATCACGGACGTTGTAGGTGATGTAGCCAACCGTGTCAGTTTCCATAAAAGAAATAAAAATAAAAAATAAACTTTGAAAGTGGCTACCTTTTTTTTGCGTAGGAATTCCAATTTCAAATATTTTCTGTTATAAAGGCAAATTATTCTTTTTTCAAAATCAGTTGTTCATTTGTTTTCCCACCGTTCGGTTTTTTTTACATCGCTGGTTCTGTGACCATGGAAAAATCTAAATTGCGCGTTATTTTCGAATATGAATCCCGTCGCAGCACCAACGCAGCACAGACGGCATGCAATATCATCGACGTGTATGGACCAGGCAAGTGAACGCACTGTGCGTTTTTGGTTTGATCGCTTCCGTTCTGGAAATTTTCATCTCAATGATGAGCCCCGTGGCCGACCGGAGACGAGAGTCGATAACAATGAATTTAAAGCCATAGTTGAAGCAGATTAATCACAAACCACGTCGGAATTAGCAGCAGCCTTCAATGTAAGTGATAAAACGATACTGATTCATTTACGTCAAATTGGAAAGATAAAAAAGCTCGGAAATTGGTTACTGTATGAACTCACTGAAAAACAACAACAAAATCGCGTCGAAGCTTGTCTTAACTTGTTGAATAAGCACAGAAATGGGGGGATTCTGAATCGGATTGTCACTTGTGATAAAAAGTGGATCCTGTATGACAATTGAAAACGTCCGTCACACTGGTTGGACACAGGGGAGGCAGCCAAACCATGTCCCAAACGCAAATTGAGTCAAAAGAAGTTGCTTGTCAGTGTATGGTGGACCTGTGCCGGGATTATTCATTACAGCTTCTTGCACGTCTGGTCAGTGATGGTGGCAGGGACCGCGGGTTCGAGGCTCGCAAAAGACGGAGAAATATATTTTGTATTTTCAACTATTGTATTGCACACACAGGTCTCTATCGCGCTCTCGCTTGCACACACAGGTTTAGATGGAACGTTACACTTCTTCGTGCGTGCAGCCGGTGTTCATCAATTTCTATGACGTGACATCATCACGTCAAAATAAATCCGACGAGGCAGTGAAAAACGCCTTTAAAGAGTTCATCGATTCCCATCCCCAGGATTTCTATAGTAGAGGCATCAATGAACTTCCAGTAAAATGGCAAAAGTGCATTGATAATAATGGCCAATACTTCGATTAAACAAATATACATTTTTCATAAAAAAAAAATTTTATTTTTTCTATATAGGTAAAACGGCAATTTCATAGGCGTCAAGTTCAAAGACCTAATATTTGTTTTGCCTCATTTGGCATTTTTGTAAAGGTTGGTACGCGCACCGCTACTGACGTCTGAAAAACATATTCTGGTTATCTTAGATCGGTAATTCAACAACATTCCAAAAATCAAACGGAATACCATGACAGGGTTCGGTCAAATTGGTTGCCATTTTTTAAAAATACTGTCAGGAGACGCTACACGAAAAACATTTAGTATCGGGTTGAGGACAATTGAACGAAATACTATGAGACAAAAATATTGGTTGTGGGATCTCGTACTATAATAGTAGTAAAGCTACTGTATAACAGAGGGCGCTTTTTATTTTTTCAATATGGCCTAGTTGATCGTTGTTCTAGAATCATCTATGGAAATTATGTATTATATTCAAATATTGAATAAATATACACAATACTTATGAAAATAAACTGATTACATGTTCAGTCGTATTTTTATATCGAGATTTGCAATACCGCAATGCGCAACTCGGCATATTTTCTTAGATTTTCTTCTTTCTCTAGCACACGAATACGACCTCACATGCGGACTGGTGGCGCTAGACTGAACGACTTTGTACCACTAGGATCTAAGTAGTAGATTACGATTTTGTTCTTGTTGTCCGGTCTATATGGAAGAGGGTGGGTTTAATGTCTTTGGTTGGAACTGATTAGTGATGCGTGTTTTCAATGCCTTATATTTCCCCTCAGCTGGTGGGTTGACAATAATGTCACTTACGTATGTCAATAGTTGTGTCTCTCGCTCGATCGATGATACCACATAATGGTATTGTGGTAAAAAAACATTATCTGTCAAAAACGTCACTCTATTGTCACTGCATTTTTAGTTGAATAAAACCATATAAAACCTATGAATTAGGTAAAATCTTTCATTACTTCAAATGACTTCAATTTATTCAACTAAATAAACATAATTTTAACATAACAACGACGATGGATAAGTATCTCAGGCCGGAACGATTCGATATTGACCCAACATCAAGTTTGGACTCTACTGCAACAAATCAATGGCTCCATTGGAAGGCCACGTTCCAAAACTTCCTCGTCGCCGCCACACCGCGACTCGCTGATAAAGACCGATTACTCCAGGAGTCTATCAAGTATCATCTTCTTGTAAACCATCTATCTGCTAACGTGTTTAATCACATCAAAGATGTACGCACTTACGAAACAGCTATGTCTCGATTAGACTCTATATATATAAAACCCAAGAATGAGACGTACGACACAGTCTCGCTAAACGTAAGCAGCAACCAGGCGAGACAGTAGACCAATACATTCAAGCGTTAAAATTATTAGCTAAGGAATATGGATTTAGAGCAGGCAGTGTCTGCTGAAGAAAATGAGCAAGATTGTGTTCGTGATGCTTTCATCGCTGGTCTCTCTGCAAGTGCTATGCGCCAAAGACTTTTAGAAAGCACATACGTTTCACTCGAAGATGCTCACCGTCAAGCAAGAGCACTAGAGTTTGCTCATCTCCATAATTGCTCTTATGAGCCTGAACAACACATGAACACCTCCGCTAACGCAATGAATGCTGCTCCAGTTAAGCCTACTGCCTCCATAAGCGCCGTGAATAAAGTAACAACTCAGTCAAGAAATTCGTGCTATTTTTGTGGCAACAAACGACATCCCCGTACAAGCTGTCCCGCAGCAAATGTGACATGTCTCTCATGTGGGAAGAAAGGACACTTTTCAAAAGTTTGCAGAAGTAAAGGCGAGGCTGCAGCCGTAGTCGATGAAGGACAACCACGAAGTGAGTCTGAGTTTTTGTCCTGCATACTCTCAGCCGCCACTGGCTTGGCTGGAACAATGATAGCCACAATACAAATCAATGGACACAATTCTAAAGCTCTAATAGATTCAGGAAGTACGAGCAGCTTCATTGATGACAAATTAGTAAAACGACTTGGACTACGTGTTCAAACTAATCCACTAGACAAGGAAGTCAGATTGGCAGCTTCTTACTTGAAATCGAAGGTGCTCGGAACCTGCAAAGTCAGCATACAACTAAAGGACAATTACTATCAAGCTGAACTGCGCATATTACAAGGCTTATGTACTGATGTAATCATTGGACGAGATATAATGGGACAGCATTCACAAGTCACACTCGACTTCGGCGGACCGAGACCAAGACTTTATTTGTGCGCTTTGCCAGCAGCCAACATAGAGCCGCAAAAATTGTTCAGGTACCTGACACCAAATTGTAAGCCAATCATCACTAAAAATCGTAAACATACAGCTGAAGACCTTCAGTTCATCAAAGGAGAGGTAAACAAACTCTTACAAGATGGAATAATCGAAGAAAGTTTTTCCCCTTGGAGAGCTCAAGTTCTTGTATCTAAAAACGAAAATCATAAAAAGCGCATGTGCATCGACTACTCCCAAACCATCAACAGGTTCACTCTCCTGGATGCCTATCCATTACCTCCATTGGAAGATGTTGTTGCTGAAGTGGCACGACATAAGATTTTCAGTAAAATAGATTTAAAGAGCGCCTATCATCAGATACCAATAGCTGAGGATGATAAGCCATACACAGCATTTGAGGCATTTAAGAATTTATACCAGTTCAAAGAATTCCTTTTGGTGTCACTAATGGAGTGGCCTGCTTCCAGAGAGCCACCACATCATAGATGAAGAAAAACTAAATGGGGTGAACGCTTATTTAGACGATATTACAATCTCCGGATCAGATCAATTGGATCAAGACAAAAATTTCGAAACTTTCACAAATACCATTCATAAATATAATCTTACTATTAACAAGGACAAAAGCGAATTTTCTTTGACCGAAATACATCTACTTGGCTACCACATCTGCAATGGTGTTATAAGGCCTGACCCGGAACGTCTGCGCCATCTAATGGAACTACCGGCACCCAATGATTCAAGCTCCTTAAAAAGGATTATGGGCATGTTTGCCCATTATGCAAAGTATATTCCAAAATATTCCGAGAAAATAAGACCGCTTGTCGAAACACTACAATTTCCGCTCGGTAATGAAGCCATGAATGCCTTCAAAATACTAAAACAAAATATTGCAACATCAGCTGTCAATGCCATAGATCCAAAGGCCCCATTCACCGTGGAAACCGATGCCTCTGAGCACGCCATAGCAGCCACCCTGTCACAAAATGGCAGACCGGTGGCATTTTTCACTAGAACATTATCACAATCCGAACTAAGTCATTCAGCCATTGAAAAGGAGGCATACGCCATTGTGGAGTCCCTGCGCAAGTGGCGACATTTTTTGATGGGAAAACAATTTAAACTCATCACGGATCAGCGTTCTGTTAGTTTTATGTTTGATCAAAATCATACTTCCAAAATAAAAAAACGAGAAGATAATGAGATGGCGCCTAGAATTATCCTGCTTCAAATTCGATATCATTTAAGTACCGACCTGGCTTACAAAATACCGTTGCCGACACGCTATCCCGAGTTGCAGCTGTGTCTGATGTAGTACCTCACAAAATCAAGGAACTAATAAGTCTTCACGAAACACTCTGCCACCCTGGGATTACACGCCTAGATCACTGGGTTCGATCACAGAACTTACCGTACTCTATAGAAGACATTCGAAAGAATACATCAGCGTGCAGTGCATGCTTACAACTGAAACCTGTATTCGGGAAAACATCAGGTACTCTCATCAAAGCAACATCGGCATTTGAAAGAATCTCAATCGACTTTAAAGGACCTCTGCCGTCTAATACGAACAATACCTATCTTTTGACAATGTTAAATGAATATTCAAGATTTCCATTCGCTTTCCCATGTTCCGACCTCACAGCACAAACCGTTATAAAACGTTTAACTGAAGTATTTGCTATCTTTGGCCTGCCGAGCTACATACATTCTGATCGAGGAACAAATTTTTGTCGGCCGAAGTGAAGCTATTTCTTTCAGAAAGAGGTGAAGCTACAAGCTGTACTACACCGTATAATCCACAAGGCAATGGGCAGACCGAGCGCTACAATGGAATAATATTTAAAGCAATACAACTGGCTCTGAAGACCAAAAATCTAGAAACAAAATTCTGGGAACAAGTACTAACTCAAGCTTTGCACTCGATCAGATCATTGCTTTGCACAGCCACCAATGAAAGTCCTCGCGATAGGATGTTTTTACATCCGCGGAGATCAGCCAATGAACAGTCGGTACCGTCTTGGCTGCAACCAGGCCCAATCCTTGTACAGAGGCATGTAAGACAATCGAAATATGATCCTATTGTTGAAGAAGCTGAACTGCTACATTCAAATCCATTATATTCATTAGTCCGATTGAGTAATGGACGAGAACCATGAACAACAGGCACCTGGCACCGGCTACACGAGGAGAGCCAACAGACTTAGATATTGCGGAACCGGCATATGAAACCCCAAATGCTAGGACTGATGACGAACAACCGGAACTAGAGCGAACCTGCAGCAGACCGGATATATCAGTTGCAAAATTCTTACTGGCACGAAACACTTTTTAAATTAATGTTTAGTTTAGAATAAAAAAAATTTGAGATGTTTTGTTTTTACTGGAAAAATATAGCTGTATACTGCTGAGGGTGAAAATTTCTTGTGTGCAGATTTGTAATGTGGTAATTATATTATTTAGTTATTTTTATTATTTCATGTCAGTCAGTCAGTCAGCGTGTAAGCGTCCACTGCTGGACATATGCCTCTCATATCTTTCGGTTATTATCTTGCTAAAAAATATTGTGACCCTTTCTGATTGCTATTATTACGAGCTGCTTGTGAAGGTTTTTTAGGCGTATATATTATTACTGGTTTTTTTATCTTAGCGGCTTCTGTGGGGCTACGAGGCCTGTGGAGGACTTTCAAAGACTGCGGAGACTGAGGATTGAAGGCTTCAGGAAGGTGAACCGCTGTGAGCTCAGCTGTAGACGATGCTGCAGGAATCTTTTGCTGTGCTACAAGGAGAGTTCGCTCAGGCTGTGCCAAGGAGGGCTAATAACGTGCGAAGCCTTTGCCGCTGAAGAGGAGGGGAAAGTGGCTTCAAGTTCAACCTGACCTTTCCACAAGCTACTGATTTTTAATAATAAACTGTTGTGCACCACTGGATATTTCGAACTGCGAAGAGTGCGGGAAGAATTAATAGTATAATATGTAGTTTTAAGTGTTTAGGTATTATTTGTACAGGGCTGACTGACTAATGGGACACTATTTTGTGTATTGCTGTGCTGGATCGTGTTTTGTTTTTAATTTACTGTATGTGTAGCTCTAAATTCTCGGTGGTCGACCTTAGGGACTTAGTTTTTTTTATCTGGATTTTTACAATTTTCTTTAATTATAATTTGAATTTTAATTCTCTTCCAGTTTTATTTTTTTCTCTTTGCTAGAGGATTGGCACGGAGTTTTCTAACTCCTGGCATCCCTGGACAATCTTTATTTATGTATTTAACTTTCTGTCTGTCTGTACGGGATGTGCGCGGCCCTAGCGGGGTACGTGGCAAAATTCAGAACGAGATGGCCAACCTTCAACAAGCTTTGAAGAGCCTCCCACCTGCAGTGAACCCACTAATGTCACTTCTGGCCAACCTTTGCGACGATCTAGCAGAGTTTGCGCCAAACCCAAACGTCTAGATGAATATCTTTAAGGAGGGAAGAATGTGGTAAAAATACATTATCTGTCAAAAACGTCACTCTATTGTCACTGCATTTTTAGTTAAATAAAACCTATGAATTAGGTAAAATCTTTCATTACTTCAGGTATTTAGTATCGTCTTCTGTGATTCGAGCTGTGAAGAATTGCGATTCCAATTGTGCGAACCACAACTTTGGGTCAGCCTTCCAGAACGGTGGTATTTTAATAGATACACGAGCGATGCTTTCAGACTCGGCCATGTTCTTATTTCGGGGTCACCAGTTTGGATGTTTTATTTAAACATACAAAACATTATTACTTAAATGAAAATACTTTGAAAGAGTTCATAAGCAAGAGATGTAATGTTATATCAATTGACATGAAGTGTTTGACACTTTGACAGTAAAAGGGTTTTTATATGGCGGCCACACTCACCACAGCCAACCCCACCTGCTACTGGGTCCCCGGGAAGTACACCGGAACACAGCGAACTGTTATGGCGATGTAATTGTTTCTCCCGGGGTGTGGTGGCGAACCCAGCCGATCCGAAGATCTCCCACACGCTGATTGGATGTACGGAATAGAGGTCTGGGATACGTCATTGGTCTGGCGCCCTGCCAGTACGTCAAACCTAAAGATCTTGAAAAGAGCACAAAACAATAAATATATAAGTAAATATCCGAATGCCCGTGGGCGCCGTCGGACTACACCTCTGCGTTAGTCTGGCGCGCGCGATGTCGTGCTTCCCATAAAAATAAAATCACCCTAAGAACAGATCTATGAACCGCGTTCGCCAAAAAATTTGTAATACATGATTATCTTGATGTGCCGACAATAAATGAAGAACTAAGTATACCAACGTAGGTTACCATCAGTTAAAGCAAGAGCTTAGGTATATCACCCCAATCAACTTGCTTCAAATCTGCTGAACACGCTGTCGTGAATATGAAGAGACATAAGTTGACAGTCTTTCTCCAAATACCTGAGTAAGCTGTACCTGCATCTCCACGTCAACCTTCACTCAACACATCTAATATAAGGTGCTTCGTTATTTATGTCAATAACTTCGGGAGGGTTACATACGCACTCAAATAAACTCCAACATCTAACAAAAAGATAAACTCAAATAGCTCTAAAACCAATCATCCTAACCCTTGCAAAACACGAAACGTAGGTACTTCCCTAGCGTCACGTCTCTAGATTTATGGCGGCGCGGTGTCCTTGTGACTTACTTTGTCGGTAGCCGCCGGCCTCCGACAGTTCTTTTACTACGCCGCGCGCCGACAGACCTTCATTTCCGTGTGTGCGTATTGCATTGCCGTGCGCGGCGGCGCGTTCTTTGTTTCTCGTCAGTGTGCTGCAGCCGTTTCGCGAGAGCACAAGTCATATTGCAAATTCAAAATGCCGCCGTATCGGTACACCGACGCGGACTACTTGTGTTCTTCGGCCGCCTGAACGGTGCCACCTACTTGGAGTTCCTGCAGGAAGGCCTCCCGGACCTACTCGCGGAGGTGCCTGTGAACCGCCATCGCTGGATGTACCACTTCCACACCCGCACACTTCACACCTGACGGAGGAGTTCCAGGGCCGGTGGATAGGCCGCGGCGGACCGATCCCTTCGCCGCCACGTTCACCGGACCTGACGTCGCTAGATTTTGATGTGTGGGGACGGGCCAAGGACCTAGTTTATGGGCAGGATGGCCACACCGTGGAGAATGAAGAACAGTTACGTGCTCGGATTGTAAACGCATTCGCTATAAGAGGTGACAGAGACACTCTAGTTCGTGTTAATCAGAGCATCGTGAGGAGGGCCACTCTTTGCATCCGAGTGCAAGGTGGCCATTTTCAGCTTTTTTTGTAAATGTGGGTGAGTACCTAGTATGTAAGTTCCTAACGACTATTGTAAGTGAAGGGTACCCACACATACTCACACACGCACACACATCCTCTCACACATTAAAAAACACAACAAACAGCTGTTCTGCGTTTGAACATAGTACGGTCATTGACCCCGTGCAGTGCGAGTTACCTACTGGTACTACTGGTACACACAGGTTGATCTGTTTAATGTTTAGGTAGCAAACATGTTTTGTAAAATTTCTCGAAAAGTAATGCTAAGAACATATTTTTTTTTTGCGTAACTTGTTTATTTGAGTGTGCATGTAACCCACCCGAAGTTATTGACATAATTAACGAAGCACCTTATATAAAAGTCACCCGACTGGTTGTAGATGAAAACGGAAGAGAGAAAAAAAAAAAATTGTGTGCAATTGAAACTTAAGATTTAACTCACACGTCAACCTATGACTTCAACGTGTCACCACCTTTTTCCGTCTACGGTCACCACCGTCAAAAAAGTTGCGGTCTTTGAATAGTAGAAAATTAGCATGGGACCGCTTCATAAAAGACAAACAAGGCAATAAAAGATAAATTTCAAACAATTATTTATTCATATTGCATTGTGTAAATCCTATAGTACGGAGCATTTAATTTCAATGTTTCTTTAATTTTAAATCTTTCCTGTCTGCTGTCCCTGGATTCGAACACAAGTTTGGTCAACTGCTAAACAGTTGTCTTGCCAGCTGACCAATAATACTAATTTATATAAAGATCATTTCACTCAGTTTATTGTTTTTTTAATGAATTTTGGTTTTAATTTCCTTTATGTTTTTCTTTTTTCTTTTTTTTTGTCAAGCTTTTTTTCAAGTGTCAAATTATTTTTGGAAATATTTTCACCTCTTGTTTCATAGATATTTTGAGGTTGTGTCATGCTACACCGCAAGTGGGCGACAGGATTCATCAAACATGTTTTTCCTTCCGTTTTTATGTTATTCCATGACACTACTTTTTCATTTTTTTCTTTTGCTACTAACTGTTTTTTCGTTACATTAGTTTCTTTTTTAATTGCATCTTTCTGCTCAATGAGTTTTACATTAGGCCTCAGCTTAGATATTTTATTATGCATGATGTGTTTTGGTTTTAGAGGTCTTGAATTGTTAAATTTAGATATATTTATTTGGGAATTTGATGTTAAATTAATATCACTGCTTTCGAATGTCTTAATATCTCTTGGGTTGTTAAATTTATTTGATGTATTTTTTCGGGAGTTTGATGTTTTATTGAAATCACTACTTTCCAATCTCTTAATATTTAATGGTTTATTAAATGACGGTGTATTCGTCTGACTTTTTTCCGTAAATGTTTCCAGTTTTTGTGTACAAATTGATTTGTTTATGCATGACGGTGTATGCGTCTGTTGGCTTTTTTCCGTAAATGTTTCCAGTTTTTGTGTACAAATTGATTTGTTTATGCTTATTTCTTCACATTTATTATTTTTTTCGGATTGGTTTACACAGTCATTGCAATAAGACTTAGATGTATATTTCTTTAAAAAATTATTTCTTTGCCTAGATCCAAAAAACATTTCTTCAAATTTTATTTCCTCATCAATTGCACTTATTATTGGTAGTAGATCTGAAGTTTTAAAATTCGTAGCTGTTATTACTTTAACATCGTTAAATTCTTCAGTTCCTTCTTCATAATGCAGAATGTCTTTTTCTTTTCTGTCTCTAAAATGTGACAAACATTGATCTTCTATTTTTTCATCAGATGTCACAAAATTATGCAAATCGTAGTTATCAAATGCTTGTTTATCATCTTCATAATCCCGGCTGCTGCGTAAGCTCACTTCATCACCTCTTATGTGAATTGATTTTGCGTCTACACTTTCAACAGTCAATACTTTTGTTAATTTATAAACACTCTTGCATAGCAAATGTGAATCTCTTGATGCTTTCGCGTTTCTTTGGATACAGACATTGTGTGTCCTAGCGACCGTTTGTGCTGCAAATACATTTGTATTCTGATTTGAAAAACGAGCAGTCTTCTTAGCAGAAACTTTTTCAACGCCATTCTCATCATCTGAACCCTCGGGTGGCTCTCTTTTTTTCGAACATACTTCACAAATGCAAGAGTCACAGGTGCATGGATTTACATTACTTTCATCGTGACAGTCGCATTCAACTTCCACATTACTTAGGCCCATACTATTTAGATCTCTTCTTCGGCAAATAATGCATTCACAAGGACAGCAATCACAATTGTAATTTTCTGATTCATTTACTACATTATCGTCAGATGTAGTACTATTTTCTGATTCATTCATTACATTATCATCAGTCGTAGTATTAGTTTCAGACATGAATTTGAAAATCTCACTCGCTACTTTAGCTTTACTCGTCGTTTTATTTACAGATTCATTCGCTACATTATCGACAGGCGTAGTTTTAGTTTCTGATTCATTCAATACATTATCATCAGTTGTAGCTTTGTTTTCTGATTCTTTTAATACATAGTTGTTGTTTGTAGAGTGGTAATAATATGATGACTTATCTCTAAAGGTTGTAAGATCTTTAGCAAGTGTTTGTACTGGAGAAAAATTGGAGTTAAAGTTCTCTTCACGTTTCTTTCCCCCTTCACTCTTTTTAAATCTTGTAGAATTTAAAGATTCATCTTCATTCTTGTTCATTTTTGTACAATACAAAGAGTCATCATCACAAGACAATGCACAAGATAATTGGCAAATACGGCATTTGCACGGATTACACTTGCATTCTGGGCGAGAAATGGGTTTACAAAACTTGCATTCGCACGGATTACAGTGACAATGGTAGTTGACATGAGAAGTTAACCCTTTTTGAGTCTGTGCTTCCTCTGATTTCGGCAGCACAATTTTTACTTTGAGTATAGTCTTGTTGCAACTAAGGCAGTCGCAGGGGTTACAGACACAGGTGTCCGGTTGACTCTCCACGGTGCTGAAAAATCTCTCCATTGATATACATTTCACGGACTTCTCTTTTGTTGGAACGGAAGGAGGCACGATCTCAATTGAATCTGAACTATTCATACGCTCAAAGCATTCGCAAACTTCGCAAGCGCATGGCGGCTCCTGCTTCACAGGTGTGGCAAAACTGTGTGGCAAGTTCAGCTTCTTTGCAGAAAAACAGTTGCATGAACTGCAAGCGCAGTCTCTGTATATCCTCTTTATGCATCTTATGAGGTCACGTTTGTCTTTACGCTTACTGTTTAACGCACGGTTAAGTATATACTGTGTTATTTCAGTGTCGATATAGTCAGTATTTGAATTCTCTACCATCGGCGCTCCTGAGTTTACCTTCGAATTTCTGTTGCAAATCTCTTTCCCGTTCGTGCAATAAGCAATAAAGGTATTTGAATAAACATATTGCTCAATCAATGCCCAGTCAAGGGAATGATGGATATATTCTTCATAAGATCTTCGTGGTTTTTGATAAATTTCTTTGCTTCTACATAATATGCTTCCCTTACGGTGACCTGTACCGGGTTTTCTACAGGAATGCTCCATAATGAATTTACAGTCTTCTTAGAAAGTTATAGGCTTTACTTGTAGTTGGCTTTTTGTTTTGAATGGTTTATGCTCTAAGGAATGTATGAATGGGTTGTGCTCCGGTTTTTCCCCCTCCTTATTAGCTTTGGTTTGGTTTTTCAATGTGGAATTGGAGGGTAGAGGTGGAAGAATAAATTTGAGTTTTTTTTTTAGAAAATGACAGAGTTTACATCTTGCCGCTTAATTTGTGTTGTGAAATTGTTTACGCCCTAAGGAATTAATTCATTCTTTTGTGTCCCTTCCCCTTCTGAGGTTTCAAAAGGTCGTGGGTTTTGCTTGTGGACGGCCGTAAATCGGTTGAGTTACGAGGTGGGCGAATGAACCGGTCGAGGCTGGCTCGCAGCGCCACGTTGGAGAGCAGGATGCTGCTCAGGTACCTCGACACTTCAGAGTCGTACATCAGATTCTCTCGGAACATATGGTAGCAGGAGGGACACTGCAAATAAAATTAAGTGGATGGGTACACGTGTTATAGCTCACAAGGCAGGCCGACGCTCTCGTGCTTAAGTACACAAAATTAAATGTGCATGCGCATTCTCAACACAACTAAGTTATAAAACTAACACGATTTCGTGAGATAAAACACCTGTAATTACCTAATTGACGCTAGCTAAAGTTTCACTAGTGGATACTGGGCAGGGATTGCATCCCTATACGCTGGACTTACCGCGAATGCGTAAAAATTGGTTCTGCAGGTCTTTAGTCCAACGCTCTCCCTGCCCACATATTTCCCCCCAAGTACAGTCTCGGGTCCTTCAAGAGAGGCGTGAATAGGCACCTGTCAGCCAGGCATGGCATTCGCAACCCCGCGTACGAACGAATGTCCACGAGCGTCGTTGACCACCTTA
Organism: Nematopogon swammerdamellus; assembly: GCA_946902875.1. NCBI lineage: Eukaryota > Metazoa > Arthropoda > Insecta > Lepidoptera > Adelidae > Nematopogon > Nematopogon swammerdamellus. The sequence continues at coordinate 22,423,791 of OX336345.1, forward strand.
TGGGTGGCTCAAGCTTAGTATTTTAGGATAATTGAATGTAGAAATTGTTTGTAAATAGACATACAGGGATTGATGTAGGATGCATTAGAAGGAACCACAGATAAGATCAACAATCTGCTATAGGGGTCAGTCACGCGTCGTCGCAAGCTTCCACTTAGGACAAATCGATCCTGTAAATCCTTTATTTACAGGATTGCCAACATGTGGAATGCACTCCCACCTGCATCCTTTCCTCTAATGCAGGTACAGTCTGGAATCCTTCAAACATAATGTGAAGATGCACCTAGCCGGCCGACATGGTATTCGCAGCCCCCGTATATATCCGAATGCCCGTGGGCACCGTTGGACTACACCTCTGCGTTAGTCGGGCGTGGGCCATATGTCGTGTTTACCATAAATAAAAAGTAATGGCTGCACAAGCAATCAAGAGCATTCTGTATGGGAACACTGTCGCCAAAGTTCCTACCACAATCAACTAGACGCACGCAGCGCTTAGTGGCCATTCAGCGAACGCACATTAACATCGACAGCCAATGAGAGCGAGCACATAATATGTCGACATCCCTTGCTTTATGTGGCACTAGCTGAGACCGCGGCTCCGCTCGCGTGAAATTCGTATTTCAAAGAAGACAGCAAGTAACTAAGAGCGAGGCCAAAGGCCGAGCTGCGTTCAGGAAGACTATAAACCTTCTTGAAGAAAGGAAGTAACAAAGGGCGAGGCCGAAGGCCGAGCTGCGTTCAGGATGACGATAAACCTTATCTAAGAAAGTAAGTAATCAAGGGCGCGGCCGAAGGCCGAGCTACATTCAGGAAGACCACAAACCTTCTCGAAGAAAGTAAGCAACTGAGGGCGAGGCCGAAGGCCGAGCTGCGTTCAGAAAGACTATAAACCTTCTTGAAGAAAAGAAGTAACAAAGGGCGAGGCCGAAGGCCGAGCTGCGTTCAGGAAGACGATAAACCTTATCTAAGAAAGTAAGTAATCAAGGGCGCGGCCGAAGGCCGAGCTACATTCAGGAAGACCATAAACCTTCTCGAAGAAATTAAGCAACTGAGGGCGAGGCCGAAGGCTGAGCTGCGTTCAGGAAGACTATAAACCTTCTCGAAGAAATTAAGTAACAAAGGGCGAGGCCGAAGGCCCAGCTGCGTTCAGGAAGACTATAAACCTTCTCGAAGAAAGTAAGTAACTGCGGGCGAGGCCGAAGGCCGAGCTGCGTTCAGGAAAAATATAAACCTTCTAGAAGAAAGTAAGTAACAAAGGGTGAGGCCGAAGCCCGAGCTGCGTTCAGTAAGACGATAAACTTTCTCAAAGAAAGTAAGTAACTGAGGGCGAGGCCGAAGGCCGAGCTGTGTTCAGGAAGACTTAAAACCTTCACAAAGAAAGTAAGTAACAAAGGGCGAGGCCGAAGACCGAGCTGCGTTCAGGAAGACTATAAACCATCTCGGTGAAAGTAAGCATAAACTATGGGTGAGGCCGAAGGCCGAGCTGCGTTCAGGAAGAGGAAAAACCTTCTCGATGAAAGTAAGTAACGAAGTAACGAAAGAACGTAACTAAGGGCAAGGCCACTGTCACGCCAAATCCCCCCCCCCCCCCCCCCCCCACCTTAAATGTGAAACCCTGAAATACTTAATTATTTATTTATGATGAGTAGCTAGAATTATGATTTTTAAGGTCCTAACTTTAAAAAAAACCGATACTTCTATACAATTTTTAACCCACCGTTCCCCCCTTAAAATGTGAAAATCCAAAAACCCTGAAACACGTCGTTATTTATTTGTTGCTAGATCAGTCAGGACAAACAGTTTTATAAGTATAGATTAGTAGGTACTCGTATACTGATTTGCGTTTAAACCGAGTTTCCGCGAGCGAAGCCGAGGGCAAAAGCTTGTATTGTATATCTATATAGCACTAGCATAGTGATTTGATAAAACTTAACAAATCGCCGATACATACATACATACATTCAGACAGACGTTTCCTTTTATAAGAAGTATAGCTAGAGATAGAGAAAAGAAGATAGAGATTATCCTACCATCTACTATCTGAACCCCCTCTTCAAAACCACCCCCAGTACGAATAAAATTATTTAAAATAATTTAAAATCATAATATCTAATTTTAAAATCTTTTTATTATAATAAATTAAAAATATTTTAATGTAAGGGTTGATTTAGCAAAAACGCTGAAACACGTCATTGTTTATTTCATACCAAAAGACTAAATATGAATTGTTATATCCCTAACTTGAGAAATGCTGGGTTCCCCATACTAGTCCGGTGCCGCCGGTCCGGACGTTAGGTCAATCAACCTTTCATTTTGTGATGCAAGTATGAAACTTCGCACATCGATTCTTGGGTCCTAGTACTTGCGATCCGAGATGGTAGCCACCTTGGTAAGTCGTGACTACCCCCTGTTTTGGTTGGTTGAAAGGGGCAAATTGATTAATTTAAGGGACTTGGTTCGGTCAAACCTTGCATTTTGTGATGCAAGTATGAAACTTCGCACATCGATTCTTGGGTCCTACTTCCTAGTACTTTTTTTTATTCTTTATTCTTTATTCTTTATTCATCATTCGTATGGTAGTACACTACGCTTGAATTTGTCCTGTTAGTTTTTACAATCCGGTTCGATTACACCCACAAAGAAGAGCCGGCAAGAAACTTCGCAGGGTTCTTTTTTTAACGTCTTCAATTACAATACATTGTGACTAGCTACATAATAGACACCGCTTACAGTGTTAAGATATAGTTTGAGAGCTAGAATAACTATAATTTAATTATAATTTAACTATAATAACTATAATTTAAGCTTGATAATTCTGACCACATAAAATCAAAAGTTAAAGTAAAAGTATAGATAAAATCAGGTGTATATGTAGAGCCTTTGTCAGAAATTGTTGATACATATCGTATCAAGTCATGTCAGTTATAAATATTCATACCACATTGTAGTACAATGTCAAATAAAATAAATAAATTTGATACTTAATGTATCAATTAGTCAAAGTAATATTTCAGTATGCGTGCTAAATAAACTTGATACTTAATGTATCAATTAGTCAAATTAATATTTAGCATGCGTCAGCAGTATAAATTAAGGTACAAGTTGTACCTTGTCAAAATTCAAAATTTGTATGCAGTCAGAATCTCAAGCGAACATGTTTGTAGCATTTTCAGTTTATACCAGTGATAATACGAGGTAGTACAAATCTCAAAGACCAAAAAGTAATATGATGAAAAATATAAATCTGCGACAAATGTAACAGTTCATGACAGATACTATAGTTCCTTTAAAAATATACGCCTAACATATAAAATATACAATGTTACCAATTGGAGCAGGCCAGTCTCCACGAACAGCACCCGTTCACGAGCATCACGCTAGGGCCAGCCATCGCTTCCCTCAACCATATTTTAGGGAGAGAGGCGACCCGGACCAAGCGTCACCGTAAGCAAAGACCTTAAAGCGATGCATTACTCTAGTGGCAACATGAAACTTCTACGATATGTTTGCATTTTGTTTTACATAATACCACTGCTTCTGTCACAAACTGCTACAGTGCCCCGATCACAAAGCAATATGAAGTTCTATAAACCTGTATACACATAATATGTACAGGTTCTGTTTATCCTGTTATTACTTATACCACTCGCACTAGCATCGATGTAATATTTATGTAATCGGGTATGGGTGGCTGAGTCAGAGGGGCCAAAGCACATGCTCTGACTAGCCAATATCACCTCCGAGAAGGTAGGTGCAATACCGGAGACTTCCCTGGATTGCTGGCTATACTGGACTAGAGGAGAACACAACCTAGGTTGCTATGCGGCCATCTTATGATCTTACATCCAGTACGGTGGTACCAACCCAGTCGGCTACAATTTGAGCCTACCGCGTAGTAAGGGGCAAGGGAAGGGACCTACAGTTTTACACCGGTTCCGAACGGTGAAGCAGCGGGTGTAGGTATGCACGAATTTTTTTTCGTCAGAAAAAACTCATTTGGTACACGCCGACGGATTTGAACCTCGGACCTCCCGCATGAGAAGCCGATGCCCAAACCACTCGGCCACCCGTCGCTTAGCGATCCGAGATGGTAGCCACCTTGGTAAGTCGTGACTACCCCCTGTTTTGGTTGGTTGAAAGGGGCAATTTGATTAATGGGAGTTGGTTCGGACAAACCTTTCATTTTGTGATGCAAGTATGAAACTTCGCACCACATCGATTCTTGGGTCCTAGTACTTGCGATTCGAGATGGTAGCCACCTTGGTAAGTCGTGACTACCCCCTGTTTTGAGTGGTTGAAAGGGGCAATTTGATTAATTTCCGGGCGTTGAGGGAGTTGGTTTTTTTTTTTTTTTATGGAAACTTGACACGGTTGGCTACATCACCTACAACATCCGTGATGTCAGCCCATAACACCGGGTGAACTAGGTGCCATGTTAGCGCTTCCCTTCATTTCGCGCCGGCTACACTGAACTGGACGGAAAACACGAACTATTTAAATAGCCGTTTCGACCGACGTTTCGCTCAGTGCGGTGGTACCAACCCGGCCGGGATAAACCCTACCACCTAATAAGGTAGAAGGGAAGCGACCTACAGTTTAACGTGGTATCCGAACCACGGTCAGCCTCCAACAGTCGGGCGGTCATCCATCCAATAACTGACCGCACCATTAAGCTGCCGAGGCTGACGATCCCTTAGTCGACTTTTACGACATGCGACGGGGAGAGATGCAGTGGGGCTATTCTTTTTAAGTACCGACCCCACACGGTACGAACCGTTCGGGCAAACCTCCGTACTCATTACAACTAAACGTGCTCACTCTTCTTAGAGGATCTCTCTTGCTTCCCGACTGTCCACAAAATGAGCAAGTCTTCGAAGTGTAGGTTGCATTCAAGCGACGGGTCTTTACAGGAGAGTGGTGTTCCTGAGATGTGGAGGCTTGTGATCTTTCTTGAGCTCTTGAAAGTTTTTATTTGTTGCATTTCAAGTAGCAAGCTTTATGCCATGAAGCATTATTCTTCATAAGATTTTTCTGAATACCACCATCATCGTTTAATTCAGAAAAGTTAATTTTAAACGGCAAAGCACCAATATCGTAAAACCCTTGAAGATTAGTCGCAAGAGTTTCATAGCCCTCCTCACTGCAAACGCCACTTCGGGGATTCTGAGCAGGGTTGACTAATCTCTCATCTCGTCTTTCCGACTGACACAACACACACTTGGACCAGTCGATAGCATGCGGAGGACTCTCGTCTGAAACCTCACTTGCTTGCACTGTGCGAAACATGTTTCTCTCAATCCGCCACCACCTCCACCAGACTGGTGGAGGTGGTGGCGGAAGAAGGAAGGAGGAAGAATAAAACACAACCACTTTGTTATATTGGTCGAATGCGATATAGTTAAGTAAATGTGGGACGGAGTGTACCAGTAACTTTGTGCACTCAGGTTATGCTTAAAAATGTCTCATCTATGCATATAATAAAATCGTAGACGTACCGTGTCTGTACATTAACAATTTTTGCAAAAAAATTACAGGGAGATGGAAGGAATAAGTAATAGAACGTAAAAATATAATTTTAGAAATTTTTGTCTGTCGGTTTGTCGGTTTGTTTGTTCGTTTGTGCGCGCATCACGCAAAAACCACTCATTAGATTCAAAATCTAGTGACATTTAGTGTTTATTTCATCAAAATCAACCCACAGAATCAAAAGATATTAATTTTTTAAGTTTAGTTAGAAAATATCTTATAGCAAAACGCCACCGCGCTGCCTCCGCAGCGCCCCGCCTCGCGGCGGCGTCGCGCGGTTCTTTTGTTTAGTGTCATGGAAAAGAAACACGGTTGTAGACTGGTGAGGTGAAAGTGTGAAACATTTCGTGTGTGCAGTTTTTGTGTTTTTATTATTTATATATTATTTAATAAAAAAAACACATATTTTTTATGATATTTCGACAAATTTGTCGTCTTCAGATAAAATTGTTTATATATTTAATAATTCAAATAATGTATGATAGATGGCGTTGTTATCTGGTAACTAGATTTATAAGTTCTTTTATCCTTTCATTTCATCTTTCTTATTCTTTTCCTAAATTATATTGTTTGAACTTCCTGATTTCAACAGTCTGAAACTAACATTGTATGCGAGCTGATAAGTGTATGCAGGTTTTTTCTGTTAGGTTCCGTTTTTTTAGTTATATTATTAAAGGCTGACCGTGGTTCGGATTCCACGTTAAACTGTAGGTCCCTTCCTTTATTACCTTACTAGATGGTAGGATTTATCCCGCCCGGGTTGGTACCACCGCACTGAATGAAAGGTCGGTCGAAACGGCTATGTAAATAGTTCGTGTTTTCCGTCCAGTTCAGTGTGGCTGATATGAAATGAAGAGAAGCACTGACATGACACCTAGCTCACCCGATGTTATGGGCTGACATCACGGCAGTGGTGGTTCCCCAGGTGAAGCAAGTGAAGCACCGCCTCACTTAATTATCTTGAAAGTAAAGAAAAAAAAAACATTTCAAAATATCAAGAAAGAAAACTTAAAAAAGTCAAGTATATCCGATCCGAAGATCACAATATTAGCGCGGCGGCGCACAGTGGGGCGATACCGTAAAAAATGGGACATAGGATAATTAAATTTTTTTATTTTTATTTCTGAAATTTAAGTACGCTAAATTAATCTACCCATCATTATAAATAACATTCATAGATTCATATTTTCTCATTTAAGCCTTATTTTTCGAGATATACCACTTTTTATTAATTTGTACTATGGAAATTGGGTAACTTTATTTTTTTTCTCGAAATGCTTAAAATAGCTAGACCCGTGGTTACTAAATAATGATTCCCCAAGTTAAAAAGATTATTACTGTGTAAAAACCGTATCCGACGACGTCCGACTTTTCCGTATAATGCCATTTTAATATTATAATAACATTTATTCCTGCAAAGCTCACCTTTATTCTTTTTTTTTTTTTATTGAAACTGACACGGTTGGCTACATCACCTACAACGTCCGTGATGTCAGCCCATAGCACCGGGTGAACTAGGTGCCATGTCAGTGCTTCCCCCTTTGATCGTGCCGGCTACACTGAACTGGTCGGAGAACACAAACTATTTACATAGCCGTTTCGACCGACGTTTCATTCAGTGCGGTGGTACCAACCCGGGCGGGTTAAACCCTACCACCAAGTAAGATTAGGAGGGAAGGGACCTACAGTTTTACGAGGAATCCGCTCGAATTACGAGGAATTCACTATATTCGTAACTTTCAGCTATATTCAAATAACAAATATTGTTTATTTGCATTGGATGTATATATTTGTATTTTAATGGTAAATATATTTCTCCATATCACCTATATATTTGAACTTGATGAAAATGTTTAATTTTTTTTTTATTGAAAGCGCGATGGCGCTGAGGCACCCAGAAGGTGACAAACGACGCCCATCTAATTAACTTTGTACTTTTAGTTTCATTGGTCTATTTTGATAATAATCTACGGAGCCGCTATTATCGGCTGCTATACTTACTTATAATATCTCTTATAAATGCTTACCATTATATTAGGAATATTTTCAACTTCGCGAGGATTAGCGGATTAGGGATATTTATGTGAATTGTCACGTATTTCCATGAAAGCTCTCGAAGAAACAATTACACTGCATTGCTAATTGTTATCTACTTAACAAGGATTAACGATATACCAGGAATACTGCAAACTGTGCGAACTAATTAGCAGTATTCATTAGTGAACAACACAATCAATCTGGCACTCAGTCTGCTCCAGTCGTTTGCACGAGTCAGTCTTCCTACCCGTGCTTTACATATTTAAAACTATTCAATACGAAAACATGGAGTCTTTTGTTAATAACATTGATATTTACGTGTTTATGAGAAATTGTGACAGTTTTCTGAATTACGCGGTATTGGTTGCCGCTATTGCCTCAATAGTTAGTGTAAATTTGCCCGAAGAGACACAAGTGAAAGAATTTTGTCGTAAATATTGTTACAATCTACACAAACGATGGGTGAAGTCAAGCTACAACGACGAACGTTTTCTACAGAAGAATCGAGAATGGTTGGACTCGGCCATCAAGTGGCCCGAATTCGTAAAGAAACAACTGCCTTCAGCGAGTAGCGACCTCGCGGATAACCAAAAGGTTTGCACTTCTCAAATAATTTCTCCGGGACCATCGACAGCGCCTCCTATCTTTGTAGCATCTTCACATAAATCATCGCCGAGAAAACCATTTGAAAGTTTAGGAGCCAAACAAAAGCGAAGAAGAACCGAAGACATTCGCACAAACTATACATCGCAGGAACTAGCATTTGCGACCAAAATGCGTTTGAAGGCAAATGGGAACGAGGACCTGGGGAAAGTTTTGGACCATTTGCTTCAGAATCCAGGCGAAATCGAAAAAGTCAAAGAATTCATTGAAAAAAAGGAGTCCAAGACTGTTTATTCATCTGAAAAAGCACTTGCGATTTTGGTGTCTTTAAAGCTATCAAGATGGCAATATATAACTTTAAGAGACATGGCTAAGGAAGAAGGTTCCGACCTCTATCCATCTTATTATAAAATTCAACATGCGAAAATTGAGTGTTACCCCCCAAAACAGGACATTGAAGTTACCGAAACACAGGCCAAAATTAAACTGCAAGCGCTTTTGGACCATACTGCAAAAAGAATTTTGAAAGTGGCGAACCGAAACCTCACAGGTTGCCAGCTAACATTAACAAGCAAGTGGGGATTCGATGGCGCTTCTGGCCAAAGTACATATAAACAAAGATTTCAAGAACTGAACGAAGGAGACGACTCAAGCATTTTCATGGCAAGTTTGGTTCCTATAAAACTGGTTTATGGAGACGAAGTGATCTGGGAAAATGAGACGCCATCTTCGACGAACTACTGCCGTCCTATCTTCTTCAAATTTATGAAGGAGACAATCGATAACGTGAAAAGTGAAATGGCTACCATAGAATCCGAAATACGAGATCTCAAAACCAGCGATTACGAAGGCGTTTTGATTGAGCATTCGTTAATTATGACGATGATCGATGGTAAAATTACGTCGATTATCTCCGGTACCTCTAATCAGTCATGTGATATTTGCAGAGCTAAACCGTCTGAGATGAATAACGTTAATATAATTAAAAGTAAAGAAGTAAACACAAATATGTACCGGTTCGGACTATCTACGTTGCATGCCTGGATTCGATGCATGGAATGCCTTCTCCATATTGCATACCGCATGGATTTTCAGCAGTGGTCGGCCAAAGGTAATAATAAAGAAATTATGACCGAGAAAAAAAAACAAATTCAAGATAATTTCAGGAAAGAAACTGGTTTATTGATCGACGTGGTAAAACAAGGTTCAGGAACCACGAACGATGGCAACACTGCAAGGCGCTTTTTCCAGAATCCCGAGCAAACTGCCTCTATTACCGGTCTCGATAAGGATTTAATTAATAGATTCGCGGTGATCCTTAAGGCCATCTCCTCGGGAGAAAAATTTTGCACTCAAAACTTTGAAATCTATGCTCAAGAAACAATTCAACTTTATATATCATTGTATAGCTGGTATCATATGCCAGCAAGTGTTCATAAACTTTTATTCCATGGATCTGAAATAATAAAGCATTTTAACGTAATTCCAATTGGCATACTCTCCGAAGAGGCATCAGAAGCAAGAAATAAAGATTTCAAGAAGTACAGGGAACACTACTCTCGAAAATGCGATCGCAAATCGACTAATCAAGACATTCTCAACAACTTGTTCGTATCGTCGGATCCATATTTGTCTAGTATGAAGCCAAAACTTCAAAAACAAAAGCAGCCCTTATCCAGTGAAGTGCGACATTTGCTAATTATAGACGATAAAAATAAGGAAAATATTGAATTTATTGATACCAGTATTATCTGTGTTCAATCGGATGTGGAGGATGATGATGATTCTGACGCTGAAGACGCTTTAGGTTGTTCCAGTGATGAAAATGAAAATTTGTAGAAATATTGAGTATATAAATTGTAATAAAAATAGGAAGCTTTATGTACTTTAAAAATATTTATTTAAAAGTTATTAAGTATGTTTTATTTTAAGGTTTTTGTAAGATTGAAATAAGATTTTTTCTCAGAAATATGAAGTTTGAATTTCTTTTTGTTATGCACGATAAACATACTTCAGAAAATTACTTTTATTCTTGACCATAATTTTTATTGATGGTTGGTATTTTTACATTAAATAGGCTCCGTTAAAAGCCATGGGTATTTGGGTAATAATGTATTATTACTTTGAAAACTTTTATTATTACTTTTAATAATGTATTATTACTTTTCTCATCATTAATCACTATTCTTAATGTTGATGTTATTAATTTTATACTTTGAAGTAGGTTTATAATATACTTTGACGGGGGCAATTTTTTGCCTAATTATAATAAATTATAGTAAGTTTGATATATCGAAGTGTGCAGAGCCACCAAAATGACGAAATGAAAATACACAACGATATATATAACTTATAATAAGTTAATAATTCGGTAAGTTCCGTAAATACAAAAATATATGTAGTTAGTTAAATATGTAGTAATTTATATATGTTTAATTACTATCGCCAGATTAATTTGTAATATTTTATGCAAATATGCGCCGTCTGATTGATTGTATTTTGTGTGTAATAAACGTACCATTCCACTACAATAATTTTATTCAGATTAGACTACTCAACTTGAAGAATCATTATTAAGTAACCACAGGTCTAGTTATTTTAAGCATTTCAATAAAAAAAGTTACTAAATCTCCATTGTACAAACTATTGAAAAGGATTATAACACCTTAACAGAAAATCTCTGAGAACAAAAGGTTTTTCTAAATGCTGGTAAAATGTATTCACATATTCAGTTTTCCACATATCTCAATTTTTTTTACTAAAGAATTTTCAATGTGATATATCTAAAAAATAACAATTGAAACCGAAAATATGGAAGAGTAATACTAGTTACAAGAAAATGTTTTTTTTTAAAGTTCAAATTGCTATATCTCAGAAAATAAGACTTAAAATGGAAAATTTCTAAGAATAAAAGTAGTTTGTAATCATTAAGAGAATATATTAACATACTCACTTTTTACTATATTATAAATGTTTTTATAAGTGCTTATATCTCGGAAAATAATTTTTTTATCAAAAAATCTCACAGAATGAAAGTTGTTCGTAATTAATAGTAGAATCTATTTGCGTAGTCATTTCGCCCTATGTCCCGGTTTTTGCGGTATCGCCCCACTGTGCGGCGGCGGCGCGGAGGAGGCGGAGGCGGCTGGTGCGACGCGCGCACGAGACGCGCGCGACGAAATACGTTAAAGATGTGTTAGTGCATCAACACCACCAACACAGCAGGCACACACACACAGACGTGACGTGTGACGTGTCACGTACGGCATGGCATATGGTGACTCACCCCGGTCCGGTGCGGCGACGAATCGCTTATTTTGATATCGCTTCACCAAGCGTAAAGACAACAGGTTGACCTTGGAGGCTTTGGATGTAGGGAGCAGCTGAGGCTCTGATAAATGGCGCCGAACGAGACATCTATATCCAATTAAAAGAATGCAGAGCGAGATGGGGCGATTCACGTTTTCTATAAGTCGGTTTGTTTTACCTCCGTGATTAACATGATGGCGAAATTCGCAATAGTTAGGGTAAGTTTCATAGCTCAATGGTATATGCTTCGCTTTTCAATCTAGTGACGTTGGTTCGAATCTCACTTTTGCGAATTCTTTTTTTTTTGTTTTTAGGGTTCCGTATCCGGTACGGGACCCTATTACTAAGCCTACGCCGTCTGTCTGTCTGTCTGTCTGTCTGTCCGTCCGTCTGTCTTTTTTTTTTATGTAATCCGGTATGGGTGGCTGAGCCGGAGGGGCCAAAGCGCATGCTCCGACCAGCCAATATCACCTCCGAGAAGGTAGGTGCCATACCGGAGACTTCCCTGGATTGCTGGCTATACTGGACTAGAGGAGAACACAGCCGAGGCTGCTATGCGGCGGCAGCAGGTGTAGGTATGCATGCACGTAAATTTATTCGTCAGAAAAAAACTCATTGTTACACGCCGACCGGATTCGAACCTCGCACCTCTCGCATTTGAAGCCAATGCCCAAACCACTCGGCCACCCGCCGCTTGTCTGTCCGTCCGTCCGTCTGTCCGAGGCCTGTATCTCTTGAACCGTAATTGGTAGCCCGTTGAAATGTTCACAGAAAATGTGTTATTTATTATGGCCGATATAACAAAAAATTATGAAAATAAGAAAATAGTAAAAAACTCACGGGGGTTCTCATAGATGGCGCGCGCGCATACACTTTTTGGTTTCAAAAAGTGTATGCGCGCGCGCCATCTACCAAATAGATGATGAATCATTTTCTAATCGTGACTAACTAATATGAAGTATTTCATAACACGCCATCTAGATGGCGTGGCGTGTTATAAAATTCATCTAGTGGCGCTAGCCGTGACATGGCGATACGGTACCCTCGGTGCGCGATTCGATAGTAGTTTTTGGTTAAGTATTGTTAGGGCCAAAAAAAATTAGGTTTAGGTTTTTCAATTTATCATAAAGTAATAGCAATGTAGGTGGATTTTTAGTCGCCTCACTAAGATTTATAGGTCAAAGCCGCCACTGCATCACGGATGTTGTAGGTGATGTAGACATCCGTGTCAGTTTCCATGAACAAAAAAATTGTTTTTTATCTTAGCGGCTTATGTGGGGCCAAGAGGTCTGCTGAACTCTGAAGTGTACGTGGTCGTGCCATAAGCTTTTGTGGGCTGCGGAGACTGAAGATAAAGCCTTCTATGGACTGTGAGGCTGAAGACGAAGGCTTCTGTGGACATCTGAGACTGAAGATGAAGGCTTCTGTGGGCTGCGAGGCTGAAGATGAAGGCTTCTGTGCTCTGCGGAGACTGACGATTCGATGGCTTCGGAGGGGTTTCAGTGAAGCTGTTGCCTATGAGCTCTGCTAAGGACGACGACCGCAGGGGTCTGTGTGTCAGCCGGTTCCTTCTGTGAGTGGAGCTTCTGCATAGGCGCTCCTGAGAGTCCGGGTATCACAGTGGGAGGTTGCTGAGGCTGTGTCAGTTGTCCGATGAATCATCAGATCGAAGAGAAGCCACCTGCAATCTCGCCGATGAGGAGGACTTCCAAAGTGGAGTGGCCTCAACCTGTCCCTTCAACGAGTAACAGACTATTATATTAACATCTGTCGTAAATCAAGGAGTTCACCAGATATCGAACTATGAAGAACTTTACCAAGAAGCCTAAAAAGAATTAGTATAAATATATACGTATTTAATAGATAGTAAAATAGTATTTAAGTATGTAAGGATTATTAAGGGTCTGCATGCCTAAATTGTGCCTCTCACACTAACAATGCGCGTTTTATTTTATTATGAATGTAATGAATGAAAATTATACAACTTATAAAAAAATCCTCTGGAAGAAACATGCATGATAACATTATTAATGCTTTTCAATAAAAATAATTAGTATTCCACATATAATAATAAAAAAAAACAAAAACTTAATAAACTTTTAGTTTTTTTTTTTATTATTATATGTGGAGTACCAAATTTTTTTATTGAAAAACATTAATAATTTTATCATGCACGTTTCTTCCAGAGGATTTTTTTATAAGTTGTATAATTTCTTAATAATAAAATAAAATCTATGAAAACGGCCAATGTTAGAAAGAGAGGGTAGATTTAGGCATGCAGACCCTTAAGAGAAGGCTGTGACCTGAGGCTATGACTTACTGATTGGTCACTGCCATTGGTTCGTTAGCAGGCTTAGATTTAAGTTTGAGTTACTTTTCGCACGGTCAGCTATACGTGGCTCTTTCCCGTATTCGTAATTAAAATAATTAATATGCACACATTCCTGGAAATTCTACTTCTAATATAGTTTACAGGGAAGCGTTATTGTAGATTATAAATTAGCATTGGTTGCGGCTTCAATTATGTAGGTCGAATCAAGTCTATAACCTGCCCAATTAACAAAGACCAAAACAATTGAATCATACTAACGAACGGACAGATAGAGCTACGTTGCGTTTTATAACAGGCTGAGAAAGATGAAGACCACGCGGACGTAGTCGCGGGCACAGCTAGTTTTCAATAAATATGTATTGCTTTGTTGTGCTGTTATCCCATACTATTAAACGAGCAATATTTTTAATAGGAATACGGTTATATATTATATGGTTACGATTTCAATGAAATTAGCTATATGACGGTTTTTGGGGACGAAAAATCAACCTAGCTAGGTCTCATCTCTGGAAAACGCGATTTTCCAAGTTTTCCCACACTGAGCAAAGCTCGGTCGCCCAGGTTCAAGTTAATTTGATTAAAAATGATTGCAAAATACCTAATAAGCTATTCTAAAGTATTTAGAGCCATTCGGGGCGTACGGGATTACAATATAAGCATTTTATTCAAATTGCCCCTTGGAGATAGACAACCACTCAAAAGGGGGTAGTCACGACTTACCAAGGTGGCTACCATCTCGGATTGTAAGTACTAGGACCCAAGAATCGATGTGCGAAGTTTCATACTTGCATCACAAAATGAGAGGTTTGTGCGAACCAACTCCCTTAATGTCCGGAAATTAATCAAATGCCCCTTTCAACCACGCAAAACAGGGGGTAGTCACGACTTACCAAGGTGGCTACCATCTCGGATCGCAAGTACTAGGACCCAAGAATCGATGTGCAAAGTTTCATATTTGCATCACAAAATGAGAGGTTTGTCCTAACCAACTCCCTTAACGTCCGGACTATGCAAACTTTCATCCCCTATTTCACCCCCTTACTTAAGGGTTGTTTTTTGAGACAAAAGGTAGCCTATGTCCTTCCTCAGGAAGCAATTCATCTCCGTGGAATATTTTATCGAAATCTGTTCAGCGGTTTAGGCGTGAAAAGGTAATTTAAAATTCGGATTTATAATATTATAGTAAGTATATATACAGGGTGTCCCAGAAACCGACGATAATCCTTTAACAGGAGATAGGGCTGCTAATTACCTCTCAGAATATCTAATGTTAGGTTTAGCAAAAATGGCTTAGTTTTTGAGATATTGTCATTTTTGTAAAAATCCAAAATTTTCTCCCTCAGCTCATTTTTTTAAATGCCACAAGTACAATTGTAAGATTTTCTTAAATCTAGTTTTTGTCAAATATTTCTGAAAAGTAAGGCTTTCACACGGTATAATTAATTTTGTCACGTTTAATCCTGTTTAGCTGAAAAACGACTTAAGAGCCACATGTTAAATTTTTTTTAGCCGCATCCCTTGAGTTTGGCCCTTCGCGATGAAAAAAAATATTACTACACTAAAGTGGCATTATGCAACAAAAATACGCCCATCTAATGTAGTTTTTAAAATGGTATATCACTTACCGATTTGCCCAATAATTTATGAGCTATTGTTTTTTAGCTGCAAAAAGACCTCGGAATTTGATAACTGTTCTACCAACTACGAATTGGAATAAAATAATCACTTGAAGTAATTGGTCTTTATTAACCTGTAGATGTTCAAATTGTTTACAACCTGCACAAATGCTAGCTCGACATCTTCTCACAAATGCCCGGTTGATGCGTCGAGCAAGTACTCGATGCAAGTGCAGATACGTCCACCTATGCTATGTAAATAGTTTGTGTTTTCCGTCCTTGATAGAGCTAAACTTGATAGAGCTCAAAGAAAGAATTACGGCAGTAGCTCAGGTTTTTTTTTATGTAAACTGACATGGTTGGCGACATCACCTACAACATCCGTGATGTCAGCCAATAACACCGGGTGAACTTGGTGGACGGAAAACACAAACTACATAGCATAGGTGCCACCTATTAGGTGGACGTATCTACACTTGCATCGAGTACTTGCTAGACGCATCAACCGGGCATTTGTGAGAAGATGTCGAGCTAGCGTTTGTGCAGGTGGTAAACAATTTGAACATCTACTTTAACAAGTTAATTAAAGACCAATTTACTTCAAGTCATGTCAGCCTCGATAGCTCAGTGGTGCAGACAGTCAACTGTCGCTATTGAATGTTAAGCAACGCTGGGTGCGGTCAGTACTTGGATGGGTGACCGCTGACCGTTGGAGGCTGACCGAGGTTCGGATTCCTCGTAAAACTGTAGGTCCCTTCCCTCCTAATCTTACTTGGTGGTAGGGTTTAACCCGCCCGGGTTGGTACCACCGCACTGAATGAAACGTCGGTCCAAACGGCTATGTGAATAGTTTGTGTTTTCCGACCAGTTCAGTGTAGCCGGCACGATCAAAGGGGGAAGCACTGACATGGCACCTAGTTCACCCGGTGTTATGGGCTGACATCACGGACGTTGTAGGTGATGTAGCCAACCGTGTCAGTTTCCATAAAAAAAAAAAAAAAAAGTGTTTATTTTATTCCAATTCGTACTTGGTAGAACAGTTATCAAATTCCGAGGTCCTTTTGCAGTTAAATAACAATATCCCATAAATTATTGGGCAAATCGGTAAGTGATGTACCATTTTAAAAACTACATTACATGGGCGTATTTTTGTTGCATAATGCCACTTTAGTGTAGTAATTATTTTTTTCACCGCGAAGGGCCAAACTCAAGGGATGAGGCTGAAATTTTTTTAACATGTGGCTCTTAAGTCGTTTTTCAGCTAAACAGGATTAAACATGAAAAAAGTATTATACCGTGTGAAAGCCTTACTTTTCAGAAATATTCGACAAAAACTAGATTTAAGAAAATCGTACATTTGTACTTGTGGTATTTAAAAAAATGAGCTGAGGGAGAAAATTTTGGATTTTTACAAAAATGACAATATCTCAAAAACTAAGCCATTTTTACTAAACCTAAAATTAGATATTCTGAGAGGTAATTAGCAGCCCTATATCCTGTTAAAGGATTATCGTCGGTTTCTGGGACACCCTGTATATAGTATAATATATAGTATATAGTATATATATAGTATAAGTATATAGTATATATAGTATTATAGTATATAGTGTGGATATGGAAGTATGGATGGATGGATAGTATGGAAGTATGGATATGGATATGGATGGATTAATGTGGCGACGACGACGACAGCATAGACGACCGACAGTCGCTACGCGTGGCGTGACTGCTAGCAGATTGTTTCCGCTGATCTGTGCAAGCAATATAAACACAAATTTTCTATAGGTATGACTTATGTTATGTAGCTTGTGGGATGCTTGTGGGCAAGAACGTTAGATGTATGGACATCGGACCTTCCCCGCGCCAGAGCGTAACGATAATTTTAAAAACGTACAAATAACATTCGTTACCAACCTCAGATCAGGAAAGGAATCCTTTCCTGATCTGAGTTACCAACCAATCAGAGCGCGATACCACCCAATCAGAGCGCGCGCCGTCCCCTCCGCTACCCGCGGAGCTTTGCGACGCTGTTTCTCATATAAGCGTTGAGCATGCATTGAAATTGAACAGTCCGACTTCCAAACTCTTCTAAACGTTCTTGCTTGTGAGTATGTATTATGTATTTGAAAAACCAAACCAAAAATCACTCACAACACAATGAAATGGTTTTAAATTAGGCAGCTGCATTTTCAAACTCATGTTTAGTGAAAACATGAGTTTACTCAGATGGATTTTCTCAGAACATTGTCAGACACACACACAGATTACCAATATATATGAATATAACCACTTCAATGTCAAATTTTTGATTTGACATCTCTTTTGCTCTTCAGAGTTCTCCGCTGCCAGCATCTATTGATTCTATATTATTTGCATTTATAAAATTTCCCGGTTCTGAATTATCCCAGATATGTGTAGGTTAGGTAGAGAACGTTTCAACTAAATCTTCCCTTCGCCGTTATGTTGGATCCACTGTTAGTGTCACTGTCAGTGCTTAAATTCGTGTTGCCAGATTGTGAAGATTATATTACCTAATAATGTAATCGGTATTTACCGTATAATAAATACGGTACATACCGATATAATAAATACGGTACATACCGATAATTACGGGTAAATCTGTACACCTAGCAACCCTCAACGCTGTTTTGACAGATAGACAGTGGAGCCAACATAACGGCGAAGGGAAGATTTAGTTGAAACGCTCTCTAAGTATGTAGTTTTGTATGTTGTCAAGCAAGACGGTGTGCAGTCAGATTTTTTTCTACTTAATGACCGCAGGTGGTTTGTTTATGCCACTTAATGTGTGGCAAGGGCGGGCTTATTGCCTTAGGCAATTTCCTCCAGTAACCGGATGGACCTACACTTTTACATGAAATCCGAACCATGTAGTTAGGGAGGCGAATAGGGGATTTTTCGGGCATACTCGAGCGCATCAGTTTAAGATATGAGAGATACCTTAGACCTAATAGAACAACTTTGGAAAGTATTAGCTCTTTATCTAGTGACGCGCGCCTAGGATAGACGATCAGATTAGTAAAAAAAAATCGATAGTCTGAAATACTCGAGCGCGTCAGATTAAGATATTGGGGGGTGATTTTAGTGTTTTAAGACTTTTAACTAATCTGACGATAAGTCCTTAACGCCGCAAAGTTATAGGGTCGCGAACTTGTAGAAAAAAAAACGTTAATCCGGTATTCTCGAGCGCGATCAATTTTTTTTTATTTTGAAGAATAATCTAAAACTTACAAAAAATACAAAATCTGCCGGTTTCCGCATGACCGGAAGTGTGGAGGAGCCATTTCGTCTTCCGAAAAACGCGTTGCGGCATATAAATCACAAACGATAAATTTTACAAAAAAAAGGTTCAAATAAAAAAAAAAAGGTAATTTTATTTTACACAAAAAAGGTCTCTTTATATTTTTGTCTAAAGTCAAAACTTTTGGACTTATGGCATCATAAAAACTCCCGGTTTTTTGAGTATATCTCGAAAACGGAGCGTGTTACAAAAAAAAATTATATGAAACAACGATGATTAAATTATCTAACTTTTATTATATCTCAAACTTTTTTTTTTCCTAAAGCTTCTCAAAAATTTTTGTAGACTCAAAAAAAGTTCCGCGTATCTGTATAAAAAATACAATTTTTACTACTATTCATCTACATTTACGTTGATTGTATCTATCGCTTTATTGTCATTCCTAAATTCCCCGTTTTATCAGAAAAATAAAAAATAAAACTTTTTTTCGTCAGATTAAGAGAACCCACCAACATTTTTGTCAGATTAAGAAAATATGCTTTCAGGACACCGAGATAAACCCTCCCTATAAAAATCTGACGCTCTCGAGTATTTCAAAAGAAGGTTTTTTTTTTTGCAATTTCAAAAAAAATTCGTAAGTTATCGTCACGCCGAAATCGTCAGTTTTTTTTAAGGGAGCTTCCTTGGGGCCTGCTGTGTTTCTTTATGACGTTATCACGTAAAACTATCGTCCGTAAACCGACTTTACAGACAGCCAATTTTTTTTAAATAAAACACAAGATGATGAGATAAGATTTTATTTTACAAATACTAAAATCAATACGCCAAATTATATCAAAATAAAATAAAACTGATAGCAAGTTTGTAAGTTGGCGCTAACGCTAAATCTAAAGTGAAGAGAGGTTTATTTACATGTTCGCTCGACGCCTCCTTCGTGAACTCATTGGCACATTCAACAAATTAGCGCATTTAGGCAAATTATACTTTTCGTAAATAGTTAAAAATAAAATTAAGCATTACATAAGTTTCGCTTAAGAGTATATTTTGCTTCGATATGTCGGTCGCTTACTAACTACTAGTTAAGATATGTACAGAAATTCTTAGGGGGTTTATTCTTAGCAAAAAGGCACCGTATTGAGGTCGCTGAGTCAAATTACCTGGAACAATAGACAAAATCCAACATTATTACGTATACACACACCAAACTATCACTGGGGCACTTTTGTTTTTAGGGTTCCGTATCCGTTACGGGACCCTATTACTAAGCCAACGCCGTATGTCTGTCTGTCTGTCTGTCTGTCTGTCTGTCTGTCTGTCCGTCCGTCCGTCCGTCCGACCGTCTGTCTGTCCGAGGGCTGTATCTCTTGAACCGTAATAGGTAGCCCGTTGAAATTGTCACAGAATATGTGTTATTATGATATGATGGCCGGTATAACAACAAATAATAAAAATAAGAAAAAGTAAAAAATTCACGGGGTTCCCGTAGAACTATGAAGCATTTTAACTAATCATGACTTTGAACTAATATGAAGCATTTCATAACACGCCATAGATGGCGTGAGTGGCGCTAGCCATGAGATGGTTATACGGAACCCTCGGTGCGCGAGTTCGACTCGCACTTGGCCGTTTTTTTTTATGGTAACTGACACGGTTGGCTACATCACACCTTCAGCCCAAAACACCTTGGTGAACTAGGTGTCATGTCAGTGCTTTCCTTCGGTCGTGCCGGCTACACGGAACTGGACGGAAAACACGAACTATTTAAATAGCCGTTTCAACCGAACTTTCATTCAATGCGGTAGTACCAACCCGGGCGGGTTAAACCCTACCACCTAGTAAGGTAAGAAGGTAAGGGGCCTACTAGTTTACTTCCCTTGGCCCGTATTAGGTGGTAGGCTCAAACTGAACCCAACTGGGTTAGTACAACCGCACTGGACAAAATATGTCCGCATAGCAGCCTCGGCTGTGTTTTCCTCTGGTCCAGCAAAGACAGCTTAATATAATGGTAAGTCTCCAGTTTTGCGCCTTCCCGAAGGTTAATGGTTGGTCGGTACTTGCGCAGGACATTATCAGTGCAAACAACGCAGTTAAACCAATTTAAAAAATCTGTTAAGTGCGAGTTTTACTCGCGCACGGAGGTTTCCGTATCTATCCGCCTATGTACAAAAACCGTAACCAAGTAAATAACAACGGTAACCAAGGAAGTAACCGTTACCCTGGAAACAATCAGAACCGTGGTAACAATAATTATGTCCACAGATGCAACATAAGCAAAGATGTCATACTTATTTGAAAATCGAATAGGTACATCAATGTGAAAACTGGCATGAAAAAATAAAAAACCAAAATGAAATTTATTAGTCTACAAGCTGTGCCCGCGGCTCCGCCCGCTCTCATATTTCACTTCACTGCTTGATGGGAAGAATCAAGCTATCCGTAGAATTTTGTTTTATTAAAATCGGTTCAGTGGTTCTCGAGTTATAAGCGGACAGACAGACACTCAGACAGACAGAAAGCAGACGTTGGATTTTATTATAGGTACAAGCTGTGCCCGCGGCTCCGCCCGCTCTCATATTTCACTTCACTGCTAACCTCATAAGCCATTTAGCGTGATAGTAAGTAGCCTATAGTTGATGGGAATAATTAACCTATCCGTAGAATTTTGTTTTATTAAAATCGGTTCAGTGGTTCTCGAGTTATAAGCGGACAGACAGACAGACAGAAAGCAGACGTTGGATTTTATTATAGGTAAGGAAGGAAGGAAGGAAGGATAAGGAAGGAAGGATGATGAAATTGTCTTTTCAAATTTCGAAAAAGTAAATATTCAAGAATATAGAGCGTTCCAACTAAAAGTTCCCTTCGCCGTTATGTTGGCTCCACTGTCTATCTGTC
This sequence comes from Nematopogon swammerdamellus, assembly GCA_946902875.1. Lineage (NCBI taxonomy): Eukaryota > Metazoa > Arthropoda > Insecta > Lepidoptera > Adelidae > Nematopogon > Nematopogon swammerdamellus. The sequence continues at coordinate 22,445,365 of OX336345.1, forward strand.
AAAACAGCGTTGAGGGTTGCTATGTGTACAGATTTACCCGTAATTATCAGTATATTTACGGTATTTTTTGTACGGTAAATACCGATTACATTATTAGATAATTTTTTATTTTATTTTATTTTATTTATTCAGTAATCATACAGTACATAATAAACCATTAATATAAAATATTTAACAAACTTAAAACCAGATAAGATTACATTAACATATAAGTAGTAATATTTAAACAAAAGAAAAAGTATAATGCTAACTTAAAAAGACACAATTTTATTGTAAACCAAATGCCTAAAGAGAATAACAAAGCTATAACCCAAACTAATATATTTATGCAAGAATAAATCTAATATTAAAGGAGAAAAAAAAAACTTAATACGAGTAATAAGCTAATGAAACACTACGAGTAAAATTTAATTTTTTTAAGATTGTCGTGAAAGATGTCAACATGAGAAAATTTATTATTATAAGTTACACAAGAGCGGCGAAGGAAAGCATTACTAAGGTAGTTACAATTACTTTTAGGAATATTAAATAAATTACCAGAAGGTGTGCGAAATTTCGGACATCGCAAATTAATTTTGCTGAGTAAGTGGGGGAGAATCGACTTTATTGTTTAGTATTAGCAGTAACCTGTAATAAAACATCTGTAATATAATCTTCCTTCACCATCTGGCAGCACGAATTTAAGCACTGACAGTGACACTGACAGTGGAGCCAACATGACGGCGAAGGGAACTAGACTTGGCAAATATGCACTGGAACAGATAAATCGCACCAGTGCGGCTGTGTCAGTGCGCGGAATGCGTACAGCTTCAATGAAGTAGCTGTTACAGTCAGTGATCAGTTAGTAGGTTGATATAGATATGCAACAATGAGCTCTATGTCTTTCGCACAAGGTTGGTTTTTGCATTTACTGACGCAACCATTTTAACGAAACGTTTCTTGTATGGGGGCCCCCCTAAATTTTTAACTTTTTCTTATTTTTCTTATTTTTTGTTTCATCCGCCATAGTAACACATATTCTGTGAAAGTTTCAACGGGCTACCTATTACGGTTCAATAGATCCAGCCTTCGGACGGACGGACGGACGGACGGACGGACGGACAGACGACGGAGGCTTAGTAATAGGCTTCCGTCTGGGATACGGAAACCTAAAAACGGTCAAGTGCGAGTCGAACTTTCGCACCGAGGGTTCCGTAACGCCATGTCATGGCTAGCGCCACTCACGCCATCTATGGCGTGTTATGAAATGCTTCATATTAGTTAAATGTAGTTAATTAGCTAAAATGGTTTACACTATATTCGGCAGATGGCGCGCGCGCATACACTTTTTGGTTTCTTCTATGGGAACCCCCGTGATTTTACTTTTTCTTATTTTTATTATTTGTTGTTATATCGGCCATAATAAGACATATTCTATGAAAATTTCAACGGGCTACCTTGTACGGTTCAAGAGATACAGCCCTCGGACAGACGGACGGACGGACGGACAGACAGACAGACGGCGTAGGCTTAGTAATAGGGTCCCGTACCGGATACGGAACCCTAAAAATACTATTTTATGTTTAAATATGTTAGTACTAAGCACGTACTAGCTTTATATACATATTTTTAATTAGAAAATGCAAATCGAAAATCATTGGAAAAAATACATCCCGACCAGGATTTGAACCTGGGTCTGGCTTGAGCCGCCAACGCGATAACCAACTACACCACCGGGCCGTTGTCCATGACAGAATGTCCATGGGCATGGTTAGACACCTACTTGTATTTGAAATGATACCACATGTCGCGTTATCCATTAAAAAAAGCATATACAAAGCAACGAATTAAATTATCGGGAAGTGGCATACAACGCACCGAATTGAGGCGCGCTATTGGTGAGCATTCAGCACACTCTCCAATCGTTGTCTCTCCTTTATACGTATCAAATTGCCATTTAACCGTCTTACTCTATCGACGTTCACAGAGCGGAAACGTAACGTGATGTATGAGGCGCTCGCGCACTTACGCTGTTTTAAATATTGGCAATATATAGAAGAACTCCAATCGCACCTTTCTACCGGTAAAATGTATGACGAGGGCCCGTCCAGAAAGTAGAATGTCGTTGATACAAAGTATGCTCTACTTACACTGAATATAATTAAATAGTTGCGTCAGACGTCTGTGCTCCATACTATCGCATTCGTTCCCAACGCGCAAGATGGACAGTTCTGTAAACAAGACAATACGACATGCTTATTTTATAGTTTACACAAGCTGTGCCCGCGGCTCCGCCCGCTCTCATATTTCACTTCACTGCTAACCTCATAAGCTATTTAGCGTGATAATAAGTAGCCTATAGTTGATGGGAAGAATCAAGCTATCCGTAGAATTTTGTTTTATTAAAATCGGTTCAGTGGTTCTCGAGTTATAAGCGGACAGACAGACATACACTCAGACAGAAAGCAGACGTTGGATTTTATTATAGGTAAGGAAGCTGTGCCCGCGGCTCCGCCCGCTCTCATATTTCACTTCACTGCTAACCTCATAAGCCATTTAGCGTGATAGTAAGTAGCCTATAGTTGATGGGAAGAATCAAGCTATCCGTAGAATTTTGTTTTATTAATATCGGTTCAGTGGTTCTCGAGTTATAAGCGGACAGACAGACATACACTCAGACACTCAGACAGAAAGCAGACGTTGGATTTTATTATAGGTAAGGATAGCAAAGGTTCACTGGAATAAATATATGTCAGGTCCGCCCTTTGCACCTCATGTGCACCTGCAATCTCGCTGAGGAGGAGAACTTCCAAAGTGGAGTAGCTCCAACCTGTCCCTTCAACGAGTTACAGACTATTATATCAACATCAGTCGTGAATCGAGGAGTTCACCAGATATCAAACTATGAAGAACTTCATCAAGAAGCATAAGAAGAATAGTATAAATATATATGCATGTAATAGATAGTAAAATAGTATTGAAGTATGTAAGGATTATTAACAGAAGGCTGTGACCTGAGGCTGTGCTGTGACTTACTGATTGGTCACTGTCATTGGTTCGGTAGCAGGCTAAGATCTAAGTTTGAGTTACTTTTCGCACGGTCAGCTATACGTGTCTCTTTCCCGTATTAGTAATTAAAATAATTACTATGCACACATTCCTGGAAATTCTACTTCTAATATAGTTTACAGAAAAGCGTTATTGTAGATTATAAATTAGCTATTAGTTGCGGCTTCAATTATTTAGGTCATTATCGAATCAAGTCTATAATCTGCCAAATTAACATACACCAAAACAATTGAATCATACTAACGAACGGACAGACAGAGTCACGTTGCGTTTTATAACAGGCTGAGAAATATCGAGTCCACGCGGACGTTGTCGCGGGCACAGCTAGTGAATAATATAATAGATATACCAGACGGCATATAAATTGGACCAGTGCAGTAGCCGATTTTATGGTATCTTTGGTGGAGGGCGCGGGATGCGACGGCGGGGAGAGCGCCTGCATAGCGCGTGATTGGTTGGCCAGTCGCCCGCCGCCCTACGCACCGCGCGCGCGCGCCGTTCGCTCCCAAATAGTCTTCCGTACCTGTGCAAACTGGTCCAAGTGATATGCCGTCTGGTATAATATATGTAATGTATATTACAGTGAATACTGACCACAATGTTCTCGATGGCGTTGGCCAGCTGCTCCTCCATTATCTTCACGTCGCTGTGCTCCAACACCTCCTGCAACCCACAACCTTTGTCAGCCTCGACAGCTCAGTGGTGCTGCAGACAGTCGACTGTTGCTATTGATTGTTAAGCAACACTGGGCGCGGTCAGTACTTGGATGGATGACAGCTCGACCGTTGCAGGCTGACCGTGGTTCGGATTCCACGTAAAACTGTATAGGTCCCTTCCCTTCTTACCTTATTAGGTGGTAGGGCTCAACCTGTCCGGGTTGATACCACCGCACTGAATGAAACGTCCGTCGAAACGGCTATATAAATAGTTTGTGTTTTCCGTTCAGTTCAGTGTAGCCGGCACGACCGAAGGGAAGCACGGACGTGGCAACAAGTTCACCCGGTGTTATGGACTGATATCACGGATGTTGTAGGTGATATAGCCAAACATGTCAGTTTCCATAAAAAAGAATTGGTGTTTACCAAATCGTGTACCTACTTAATCTACTCAACAAAACTTTACTCCACAGTACATTACATCAATAAAGGCAATAAACTACTTTTCAAAAATTACATCTTTGCACCTTAAACAAGACTTAACTGACGTAACTAAATATCAACACCAATAGAGTTCCTGGTTGTACCTAAAGAACCCTAACAAAAATCCCGGGTAGCAATTTTGGTGGCACGCTGGTGGCGCGCCCATCAGAGAGTGAAATAGTGCTCAATTGTATTAAAACAGGTCAAATTCATACACTCTATTATGGGCTGACATCACGGATGTTATCAACGACATTCTACTTTCTGGACAGGCCCTCGTTATACATTTTACCGGTAGAAAGAGAATCTCTCTCACAGATGCACACTAAGCTAAAATGTTACACACACACGTAACATAGTCTAGAATAAGACGTGCAGATGCAAACTCCGTGAACGGAAAAGGGATAGTATATTGTCAATATTTAAAACAGCGTAAGTGCGCGAGCGCCTCATACATCACGTTACGTTTCCGCTCTGTGAATGTCGATAGAGTAAGACGGTTTAATGGCAATTTGATACGTATAAGGGAGACAACGATTGTACATTCCAAATTAGAATCCGTATACTTACTTGAACTTTGTACGTCGCGGCTTGCGCGGTCGCCTTTGTATTCATATAAAGACTTGTGTCATGCGTTAGAAGATAGGTTTAGAACCCTGCATGTCGCCACTGCATGTTCTCAGTGACAAAAACGTGACCTGCCTGAGCGGCGCAGTGCGGCAGACTGACTGCTCGCGAAAGAGGGTGCGCTGTATGCTCACAAATAGCGCGCCTCAAGTCGGTGCGTTGTATGCCACTTCCCGACCCTTTTGAATTCGTTGGATGTTGTATGTGATGTAGCCAACCGTGTCAGTTTCCATAAAAAAAAGTATTCACGGGTGGGACCTTGAGTGCAATGTAAGTGTAGTACGCTAAAAATACGCTGATCGGGCATCAAAACACCTATATTACACCTTCGTTTCGAGCTGGGTAGGTACTTAAGTCTGGTTTCTCAACTTTTTCCCCGAGAAATTGCTACTCGGGACGTTTAGTTAGGGTGATCTGCAGCCTATTTTAATTGCAAGTAAAATAGCGCCACCTCTTGGCAGTTCTTCACAGTTTCGGCGAGGTGCGGGGCGGCGGCGCAGAGCCGCGCCGCCGCGCACGCGCACGAGACGCTCGCGAGTCGCGACGCGCCGCTCAGCACGCCCGCGTTGCCGATCGCCTCGTGCGGCGAGAGAGAGTAAGTCATCGACGACATGGCGCGCTGCCACTCCTGCGATAGTACAACAAGTGTTCAGCGCACTTTGAGAGTATTGGGTGCTGCGTTTTTATTAGAAACATCGGGTATTGCGAGTTTTGATTCTAAATTCACCAGAATGCATCTGTCTATAACGGAGAAGAGCATACAGGAGTCGTCGGTACAAGCAAACTTGGTGCGTCGCGATCAACTGGGGGTACACTTCACCAAAGTTGATGAGGGCGTCATAGGCGTGTGCCGAGGTGTGTTAGGGTTCAAAGCCCCCGAAAGAAAACAAAAATTCCTTGGTAGGTACGTGTATTTTTTTAAGTGCAATATTCATTATTAATTTTTTGCACACTAACAAGGCATGCAATGGTTCGACCACCTAGAACATTTTCTAAGCTCGTTCCAGTATTAGAATTTTCTTTGATCAAATCTTTCCTGACGACTCGTCTCCTTTGGTACCACCGCACCTCATGAAAGGTGCGTCGAAATAGCCATCTAAATAATTCGTATTTTCCGTCCAGCTCAGTGTGGCCGACAGGACCAAAGGGAAGTACCGAAGTGGCACCAAGTTCACCCAGGCATTATGGGCTGACATCACGGATGTTGTAAGTAATGTAGCGAACAGTGTGTTTCCATAAAAGAACATGGAGTTTAATGGTAATCCCCTCGCTACACCCCGCACTGGCGACACTATGTTTTAGCAGAAAATATAGCTAGCAAAAATTCCTATGTACTCTTCTCCTTGAGTCTAAAGGCTCAAACACCTTTGCATTCCTTGCATGGTGTTGGGTGTTGTTCATATTTTGAGTTCTTTCAAACCCAATAAATACCTAGTGCTAAAAGAAACGATCTGAAAACATGAATGCTGAAGGCATTCCAAGAATGCTTGCACGTGTGACATAAACCTGCTAAACAATGTTCCCCTTTCAATTACTGTTCCAACGCCCGATGTTTCTAATCAAAAACGCAGTATTTAGGTATTGATTGTGTGAGCACCATCGTCATTTCACTTGACCTGATAGCTCTAATGCTTATGGCACCAGTTATACGTTGTAGATGAGCAGGCATAAATGAGCGATTCCCAGCAGGATAACTTTGAACTGTCTCTTTGTATGAATGAATGTATGCAAAATGGCATGCGTGTAATGTCTCTGCATGATGTATCGAGTGAACTGTTCCAGCCCAATATATTAGGTACTATTAACTTCCTAATGTTAGTCACAATGATATTAATCGTGAACGAGTGTTGAAGCGAGAGAATAACAAACCTCCGTGTCGGTCTTCGCGTCTGCGTCCCCGATAGACCTCACCAGCTCCTTCGAAATCGCCATGAGGAGGTAATTCGTGATCTTCGCTCTGGTATCGTCGGCGAAGATGCCGCGCGGAGACATCTCCGCGCACAGGCCGGTTAGATCCTCATCCGTGGTGTTGTGCATTCGCTCGAAAAGGTCTTCGATGAGGTTTCCGACGAGCTGGCTCCTCATAGACGGACAGGAGCAGCGGGCTTCGCTAGCGATGTAGTTGAGGCTGTGATGCATCCGGCCGTAGTCGAACAGCTTCTGCGGAAGCGCCGTGCAGAGCGTGTAGCCTCCGTCGTCGACGTATTCGGTCTTCTCAGCGCGCAGTTCCTCTTGAACGCTCGGTCGGAGGGACTTCCTCATTACCTCACTCCTCAGCTCCTCTAGCTCCTCGGTTTTAATCGACAGCTCGTGACTGATAATTTTGATCTTCTCGTCGCATTTCCGCTTGCACTGCGCTATTGTCTTTTGCATCAGCGCTAACTGAGACTCCAACGATTCAACCTGAGAAAACATTGCGCATCTTCTTTGAGTCGCAGTCGAGGCTCCCGCGTGTGGCTGAGCGCGCATGCTCGCAGAGAGGTGCAGATTGAAGAACGAAAGAAGGTGCACTCGAAGAAAAAAACTAACCCGAACATGCAAACCGATTTGAATCATGCTTTAGAAAATATTTACCAGGAAAAGCTTTGTAAGTGAGCTTTGTAAGTAGTTAGAACGAATAGTTACGGTGTTAGGTGGCTCGAGGGTTGCTCGATAAAGCTATACGCTTGACGCAGCATAAGGAAGGCAGAGGTGGTGCCACTCGCACAGATGTAAGACTGGGGTGTGTTATGCGTGTGTATGCGTCGGGTAAGGCGACAGCTTAGCCAACGCGTCAAAACATGTGCACTAACACAAACGCTTAGCTTTCCTTATCCTGCGTCTGGTGTAGGTGCCTGTGCACCCACTAATGAGGTACCTACCAATATTAGCACATATAAGCGTGATGCATTACGTATTAAATCTATAGCACACATTGAGAGCAAAGCAAAGCACAGAGCAAGATATCGTTTGTTTGTATTTCATCAGGGATGTGGCACTGGATAAAAAAGTGTTCCTCGACATTGCTTTGCTAGTGGGCGTTATCACCACCACCGGCTACAGTGGAGATGTCAGTTAACTCCTGAGAAATGTCTCTAAAATCGACAAAACACTGTTTCCTTTGAGTTAACAGGAGATAGTGAAAACGGGGGTAGGCCTGAAAAAAATTACGAAGTCACAATGTGTATGGGGTTAATGTGAGCTGTGTGAGTATAGGACCAACTAAAGGTCAAAATACAGACAGTTTCATGTGTTTTGTTTTTTTTTATTATGAAAGTTTTTAAGTATCACAAGTTTGAAACAATTATTAAAATGTTTTCAGGGTGTAGATGTATTTTAAAGTTAATCATAATTGTATGAGGAGTGATGTTAAAAAATGTATTTTATAATCTACCCCATACTTTTTGTGCCTTCGTAAATTAACTTTATGTTCACATAATCGCCTAAGTATGAGGCAGAGTGTAAGCATTTTTTTTATACTAAAATGTCTTTATTTTGATGTCATTCGACGCCTCATATTCCTCGAGGACTGGAGGAAAATCGGAGAGGCGTATGTCCAGCAGTGGACGCTTACAAGCTGATTGACCGATGCTGAATTAGTTACCTACATAATATGTAGGTTTTACGAATACGATGCCGGCCTGACAGGTGCCTATTCACGCCTCTATTGAAGGACCCGAGACTGTACTTGGTACATACTTGTCGGATGTGTTCTACCAGATGTGACGTTCAACAGAACAACGTACCTCCTCCTTCAGCTCGCTGTTGGTGACCTCGAGGTCCAGGACGTTCTTGCAAGTGCGCGCGAGCTCCCTCCGCGCGCGCTCGCCCTCCCCCTCCAGCCTCGCCTCGGCCTCCATCGCCGCTTCCTTCTCAGTGCGCACCTGCTCGGACAACTTTGTCGTCCTCTCCCGGAAGCTATCCATCTCCTTCTGTAAGCCGATGGAGAGGTTCGGTTATATTTTATTTTTTATTTATTTTTTATTGATCCGCACTGGGTGGCTCTGCCCGAGGTCGAAGCCTCAGGCGCAACCGATTTCACCGCCGAAGAGGTGCCAGCCCGGCTCAATGAACCAACGATACGTCTGTGCTTTAGAGGTTGAATGTCCTTTGTGAGTACAGTGTCACCAATGAGGCGAATGGCTCGTCGCTGAATAGAATCCAAGGCTGAAAGAAGGTACTCAGGGGAACCCTCCCAAAGATGACTGCAATATTCCATCACCGGTCTTACTTGTGCTTTGTAGAGTGTAAGTAGTTGGACGGGCGTGAAAAATCGCCGACATCGGTAAAGGATCCCTAATTTTCGAGACGCCAGTTTCGCCTTGGACTCTATGAACGATCGAAATTATATCTGTATATATTTGTGCGAAAAATTTTGCGTGAAATCAAAATGTTCTTTGTCTCCATCAGGGCACGAAGTCGGTTTTCCCACCGCAGGCGCCGACGCTTTGCCCTTGCAGACGCAAGCGTCGGGGCCCTTCGGACAGCGATGAAGCGGCGGGAGGCCGAGCGGTTTGGGCATCGGCTTCTCATGCGAGAGGTCCAAGGTTCGAATCCGGTCGGCTTGTACCAATGGTTTTTTTCTGACGAAAAAATTTACGTGCATACCCACACCTGCTGCTTAACGGTTCGGAACCGGTGTAAAACTGTAGGTCCCTACCCTTGCCCCTTACTAGGTGGTAGGCTCAAATTGTAGCCGACTGGGTTGCTACCGCCGTACTGGATGTAAGATGGCCGCATAGCAGCCTCGGTTGTGTTCTCCTCTAGTCCAGTATATAGCCAGCAATCCAGGGAAGTCTCCGGTATGGCACCTACCTTCTCGGAGGTGATATTAGCTGATCGGAGCATGTGCTTTGGCCCCTCCGACTCAGCCACCCACACCGGATTACATTAAAAAAAAGCCGCAGGTTGGGGCCCCATACGCGCCGCTGCACTGGAGCCCCATTGCTTACAGGGGCGCTGCAACATGAATTATGCTTCAGCGAACTACCCTATAAGCCTTTGTCAGCCTCGGTGGCTCAGTCGTGCGGTCGACTCGACTGTGGGATCATGAGCACACCTGCGCGCTATCAGCGGATGGATGGGTGACCGCTCGACCGTTGCAGGCTGACCGCGGTTCGGATTCCACGTAAAATCTGTAGGTCCCTTACCTTCTTACCTTACTAGGCGGTAGGGTTTAACCCGCCCGGGTTGATACCACCGCACTGAATGAAAAGTCAGTCGAAATGGCTATGTAAATAATATGTTCGTGTTTTCCGTCTATTTCAGAGTAGCTGGCTCGACCGATAGAAAGCACTGACATGGCACTTAGTTCACCCGGTGTCATGGGCTGACATCGCTGATGTTGTAGGTGATGTAGCCAACCTGTCAGTTTCCATAAAAATTCTAACAACACAGTTGCTAAAAGGCGGATTTAATGGCTGAATGAATTTATGACCATAGGTCATACAAAAAAGTGAGATGAAATTTTGTTCTAGGTGAACTTTTTTTTTCCAAACTAAATAATAAAGACACTCCATTTACGAAATGCTCCCGTGTGAATAGACCGATGAACATGTGCGGGCGTCGACAATGCACAGAGCGTGGCGGCAACTTCGCAATGTAGCGAGCGTCGGGTCGGTCGCACTACCGTAGTACTTTTAAAATTTGTCTGGAAGGTCATATTTTTTTTGTTATTTTTTTTTTTTTGGAAAAAAGTAAATAACAGAGGGATTTTTTTAAGGAATCTGACACGGTTGTTTACATTAGGAACTATTAAGTAATCTGTGACATCACCTACAACGTCCATGATGTCAGCCCATTACACCGGGTGAACTAGGTGCAATGTCAGTGCTTCCCCCTTTGATCGTGCCGGCTACACTGAACTGATCGGAAAACACAAACTATTTACATAGCCGTTTAAACCGACGTTTCAGTGCGGTGGTACCAACCCGGGCGGGTTAAACCCTACCACCAAGTAAGATAAGGAGGGAAGGGACCTACAGTTTTACGAGGAATCCGAACCTCGGTCAGCCTCCAACGGTCAGCGGTCACCCATCCAAGTGTTGACCGCACCCAGCGTAGCTTAACATTCAATAGTGACAGTTGACTGTCTGCACCACTGAGCTATCGAGGCTGACAAACATGCCTACAGATCTAGATTTTATAAAAAAAAACCATAGCTCTGAAGGCATTATCCAGGAAGAAAAAAGGGGAATGACAAAACTTTACTGGGCCTTTTAGACTTCAAATTACTTAGTCAAGGAATCACTGGTTTGCTTTATGACCTATATAGTCATAAAACACCCTCCCAAGGGGTGGGGCCAAATGTCCCAAAACTCAACGTCAAGCGGGAACCAGGGAGTAGGCCAGTTTATGACTACCCAGGGAAAAATAAGAAAAAAATCGGAGTCATTTGTTTTTTATGATATGCGCATTTTTTGAGAAACGTTGAAAATTTACATTTTTAGGTACTATAGTTACGTACGACTACAAATTTGCAAATATAATTGTTAAAAAAAATATTGGTAGCCTAAATAACTCTGCTATTCATCAGTATCTCAAGCAAAACCAGAATGCCTGTAGTTTTACCAAAAAAAAAATTTTTTTTCAGTTAAATTTTTTTCTAAAAAAATTAATGACTCCGATTTTTTTTTCTTATTTTTTCCCGGGTAGTCTTAAACTGGCGTACTCCCTGGTTCCCGCTTGACGTTGAGTTTTGGGACAACTTGTGTATAAACTGACCTTAAGCTTATTGGACAGCTGATGGAAGGCGGCCTGCGACGTGGTGAGGTCCAGCTGTAGCCCCGCGACCTTCGAGTCGAGCGCGCTGGAGCGCGCGGCCTCCAGCTCGCTGTCGCGCTCCGCCTTCTCCAGCGAGACGCGCAGCGCCGACTCTGACTGCTCCAACTCTCTCAGCTGCTGCTTGAGCGACCCGCAAGTGTTGCGCCACTTGTCACGCTCCCCCTCCAGCTGCGACATCTGCCGGGGGGAGGGGCGGCAGAGAACTTTAAACCTTGCATTCACGCTTATATACCTACATATATACCTATACATTAATTTTGTTTTTTTTATGGAAATTGACACGGTTGGCTACATCACCTACAACGTCCGTGATGTCAGCCCATAACACAGGGTGAACTAGGTGCCATGTCAGTGCTTCCTCCTTTGATCGTGCCGGCTACACAGAACTGGTCGGAAAACACAAACTATTTACATAGCCGTTTCGACCGACGTTTCATTCAGTGCGGTGGTACCAAACCGGGCGGGTTAAACCCTACCACCAAGTAAGATTAGGAGGGAAGGGACCAACAGTTTTTTACGAGGAATCCGAACCTCGGTCAGCCTCCAACGGTCAGCGGTTACCCATCCAAGTGCTGACCGCACCCAGCGTTGCTTAACATTCAATAGCGACAGTTGACTGTCTGCACCACTGAGCTATCGAGGATGACATTCATATATATATACCTATATACATAAATAACTGATATCTTTCAACACTAGATTATTATGTATGTCTAAAAATTTATAATAAATTACACTTACTTAGAACCTAAGTCTTAGATCTAAGCATAATTTTCATCTATTTCTAATTTTTTTAACTGTTTAACAAAAACGAAACTGAACTAAAACTGCCAAGATGAGCGCAAAATTGATAATGTCACAATGTATATGAAACGGCTCCTTCGAGACAGATTAACATCTAGTGACGGAGCCAATGTTTGTTATGTGCCGTTTGTAGTATTGAATAAAATTTCATTTCATTTCATTTTATAATTACATACCGGTGGGGTAGGCAGAGACAACGGATTTCCAAGTGCCGCGATTTTTTTTGTTTTTTTTTTTATTGCTTCCGAACTGGGTGGCTCTTCCCGATGTACTCGTAGAGGGCTCATGCGCAGCCAATTTCACCGCCGAGGAGAGTGGACTAATGCCGCTGGGGAAAGGCCACAGAGCATCAAATGCGCGCGCCCCTCCTAGAGGCGCCCTGAGCGCGATTTCTCTACAATACCGTTGAAGCCTGTGGGCGTGGTCTATGACTTACATATGTGTGTTGTGCGTGTGCATTTGTTTTGTGTGTGTGCCTAACTTGCTCCTCTTTGTGTGTAGTGTCGATACTAGCACACACACACACACATACGAAGCGCTAGCAGCACTGCGTGCAGTTTTTGGGTTTAAAATATTATTACTACTAGAGACTAGGGCGTCTCTAGTAGGGGGCGCGCGCGGTAGGTATTTGATGCTCTGTGGGAAAGGTTATTAATCCGCGATTTGAGCGCCACTCACGCCGTCTATGGCGTGTTTTATGAAATGCTACATATTAGTTCAAATTCATGATTAGTTAAAATGCTTCATACTGTTTTGCGCGCATACACTTTTTAGTTTCTTGTATGGGGACCCGCGTAATTTTTTTACTTTTTTCAATTTTTTTATTATTTGTTGTTATATGGGCCATAATAACACATGTATATTCTGTGAAAATTTCAACGGGCTACACATTACGGTTCAAGGGATACAGCCCTCGGACAGACAGACAGACGGCGCGGCGTAGGCTTAGTAATAGGGTCCCGTACGGCGGATACGGAACCCTAAAAATGGCCGTTCGTGAATAAAAGCTACGACGACCACGTTGTTTGTCTGCGACCAAAGATTTTGGAAGGAGAGAAGATGTGGCATGAACGCTCACTCGTATCGGAACCGCTGTTGCCAGTTTGCGAACGCACACAGTTAGGGCGTCTCGAAAATTAGGGATCCTTTACAGATGTCGGCGATTTTTCACGCCGGCCCAACTGCTTACACTCTACAAAGCACAAGTAAGACCGGTGATGGAAAATTGCAGTCATCTTTGGGAGGGTTTCCCTGAGTACCTTCTTTCAGCCTTGGATTCTATTCAGCGACGAGCCATTCGCCTCATTGGTGACTCTGTACTCACAAAGGACCTTCAACCTCTAAAGCACAGACGTATCGTTGGGTCATTGAGCCTGTTTTATCGGTACTACTATGGCCGCTGCTCTGACGAACTTGCTTCCCTTATCCCTCCTCCTCCTGTTCGCCTACGCCAAACCCGCCATACTCTCGCGGAACACCCCTTTGTAGTCGACAGAAGAGTTCTTCGAACTGCACGATTCTCTAAATCGTTCTTGTGCCGCACTGCAAAGGTGTGGAACGGGCTCCCAGGGAATATCTTCCCCCACTCCTACAATCCACGGATCTTCAAATCGCGGGTTAATAGCCTTTCCCCAGCAACATTAGTCCACCTCCAAGCCGGACTGGCACCTCCTCGGGGGTGAAATTGGCTGCGCCTGAGGTTGCGACCTCGGACAGAGCCACCCAGTTCGGTAGCAATAAAAAAAAGGGCCCTCGCAAACTGCAGACTTTCTATCGGCCGACAGTTTGGTCGGGCTCTTAATCAGTATGAAGATGTATGCAAGTGCGCATATTACAACGATTCAGTATCGGCCGATAAATAAGTTTGATGGGCTTCCCGATTGCCTTCAAACTAAACTGTCGGCGAACTAAGGGCCGTCCATAAAGGACCGTCGTCGTCCGGTCGATTTGGGGAAAAATGACCCCTCCCTCCCCCGCTGTCCGGTTGTGTCCGGTTTTCGGTTCCCCTCCCCCCTCCTGGACGTCCAAAATCGACCACCCCCCCCCCCCTTCTGGTAACTTTACATTAGTAATTTTTTAGAAAAAAATCAAGAAAATGCAGATTAGTCCCATGGACTTTTTAACCATTCATTCGGATAGTGGCTCAGCGAGAGGAAGAGGTGTTGGCTCAGGGGGCTTGTACCCGGCAACAGCTTCCGTCTCCAGATCGAGCACATCAATCCACTCCGCATACACATCGCCATTGTCCATCCTCAAGATGCACAAGAACTCGGTGTTTCTCTTCGCGGGCGGCGACTGCGCGGATCGTCGTTCCTAGCGAGGGGGAGCGCGGCGAGGTGCGCCGCTACTCCCCTTTCCACACCTCCCGCCCTCGCCCCTCTCACCTTTTAATCGTCGTTTGCGCACGCGTCGCTTGGACGTCCGGATAGGCAGTACCCCTCCCTACCCCAGCGTCCGGTTTTGTCCGGTTTTGCTAACCCCTCCCCACCCCTCGCGACCGGACGGTCCTTTATGGACGGCCCCCTATCGGCCGACTGTTAATCAGTATTGGCTCCCTTCCACTCGCGCTCACACGACGATTAAAAGTCGGCCGACTATGATAGTTCACTTCACTCCTAGCTTTGGCGCGTGAGGGTCGTGCGTGCGGTAATGGCGTTGCCCTATTCTCAATCGCTGATTGTAGAAACGTCGATCGTAAATTTAATTTGAGGAAGTACGTAGGTCCAGCACGGCGACCTTGGCGGGACGTACAGCAAGATGGATGGTGAATAAGATGCTTTATTAGTCGTCTGTTTCCAGAATGCACCCGATGACGGTTGACGTCACAGAACCAGAAGAAGACAAGTAATAGGTACCTTTTGGTCGGCGTCGCTAATGCGCTTCTTGTAGCCGCCCTCCATCTCGGCCCACATGTCGTCCGCCTGCGTCAGCATCTCCAGGTAGGCGGCCTCGCGGCGCTCCAGCTCGCGCACGCGCGCGCTCGCCTCGCACTCCGACTGCAGCAGCGAGTGCAGCCGCGGGCCCATCGTGTCGTCCGGCGACGCTCCCCTCGCCTGCCACGACAGTTGTTCATACGCGTCACAAAAACGAATTAAATTATGGGAAAGTGGCATACAACGCAACGAATTGAGGCGCGCCATTGGCGAGCATTCAGCACACTCTCCAATCGTTGTCTCTCCTTTATACGTATCAAATTGCCATTTAACCGTCTTACTCTATCGACGTTCACAGAGCGGAAACGTAACGTGATGTATGAGGCGCTCGCGCACTTACGCTGTTTTAATTTATTGGCAATATATAGAAGAACTCCAATCGCACCTTTCTACCGGTAAAATGTATAACGAGGGCCCGTCCAGAAAGTAGAATGTCGTTGCCGAGCAGTTGTTCATACGCGTCACAATTGTTTATTGTATAATTTCATCCATAGGTAGGTAATCTACGCTTGGATTTTTTTTTTATTGAAACTGACACGGTTGGCTACATCACCTACAACATCCGTGATGTCAGCCCACAACACCGGGTGAACTTGGTGCCACGTCAGTGCTTCCCTGCTTTTTGTTACAGACATGTTTTGTTAAATTTCTCGGAAAATAATGATAAAAACATATAATTTTTTTTGCGTAACGTGTTTATTTGAGTGTGTATGTAATCCTCCCGAAATTTTTGACATGACTAACGAAGCACCTTATATAGCGTGTTGTAACGGCCAGTACATAAATTTCGCCAGCGCAATCCTCATGTTTTTCCGAGTCAAAAAAGTAAATAAAGTTTTTCTCTAATGTGTCTAGTTTTGGAGATATAAATTTTTGAAATTTATCTTTTCGCCTAGTGTAATTGGACGCGCGGGGGTGGAGGGTGCTGGCGCGGGAACGGTCGGGATAGAAAAACTCACACTGCGCATCTCCTCTCTGCGCGCACTCGTCCCTGCTCGCTCACTCACCGCGCGCCTTTCATTCCCACGTTCGTGCGAAACATTGGATCCTTTCACACTAAATAAATCAATTAGTTTGTATGAAAACTGTAACTTTTTATTTAAAGGGAATTCAGAAAAAAGTTATTTAACTTTTTGGCTTTATTTTTTTTATGTAATCTGATATGCTTGGCTGAGTCGGAGGGGCCAAAGCACATGCTCCGACCAGCCAATATCACCTCCGAGAAGGTAGGTGGCATACCGGAGACTTCCCTGGATTGCTGGCTATAGTGGACTAGAGGAGAACGCAACCGAGGCTGCTATGCGGCCATCTTACATCCAGTACGGTGGTACCAACCCAGTCGGCTACAATTTGAGCCTACCACCTAGTAAGGAGCAAGGGAAGGTTAATCCTACTATTAATTAGTGCTACTATTAATCCCAATAATAATTTTCTAAATTTTATGTACCGTGTGGGGTCGGTACTTAAAAAGAATAGTCCCACTGCATCTCTCCCCGTCGCATGTCGTAAAAGTCGACTAAGGGATCGTCAGCCTCGGCAGCTTAATGGTGCGGTCAGTTATTGGATGGATGACCGCCCGACTGTTGGAGGCTGACCGTGGTTCGGATACCACGTTAAACTGTAGGTCCCTTCCCTTCTTACCTTACTAGGTGGTAGGGTTTATCCCGGCCGGGTCGGTACCACCGCACTGAGCGAAACGTCGGTCGAAACGGCTATGTAAATAGTTCGTGTTTTGCGTCCAGTTCAGTGTAGCCGGC
Source organism: Nematopogon swammerdamellus (assembly GCA_946902875.1). Taxonomy (NCBI): domain Eukaryota; kingdom Metazoa; phylum Arthropoda; class Insecta; order Lepidoptera; family Adelidae; genus Nematopogon; species Nematopogon swammerdamellus. The sequence continues at coordinate 22,462,435 of OX336345.1, forward strand.
GCGAAATGAAGGGAAGCACTGACATGGCACCTAGTTCACCCGGTGTTATGGGCTGACATCACGGATGTTGTAGGTGATGTAGCCAACCGTGTGAAGTTTGCATAAAAAAAAAAAATTATGTAGTGGCCGTTACAAGACCCATGTATAGCCCAAATCAGTCGAAATCTCTACTTCGAAATTTTGAACGATCACAATACCTATATACTTCCTTTCTACTTACAGTCGCTCGAAAGTAAAAACCGGGCAAGTGCGAGTCGAACTCGCGCACCGAGGATCCCGTATCGCCATGTCACGCACGGCTAGCGCTACTCGCGCCATCTAGATGGCGTGTTATGAAATGCTTCATATTAGTTAATGTCATGCTTCATAATCTACTCGGTAGATGGCGCGTGCGTTTACATACACTTTTTGGTTTCTTCTATGGGAACCCCCATAATTTTTTTAATTTTTCTTATTTTTATTATTTGTTGTTATATCCGCCCATAATAACAAATATTCTGTGAAAATTTCAACGGGCTACCTATCACGGTTCAAGAGATACAGCCCTCGGACAGACGGACGGACGGACGGACGGACGGACGGACGGACGGACGGACAGACAGACGGACGAACGGACGCACAGACAGACAGACAGACAGACAGACGGCGTAGGCTTAGTAATAGGCTTCCGTACGGGATACGGAAACCTAAAAAAAACACAGTCGAATTCAGAACCTCCTCATTTTTTTCAAGTCGGTTAAAAAGAGGGAGTACCGTGTGGGGCCGATACTTTAAAAGAATAGCCCCACTGCATCCCTCCCCGTGTATGTCGTAAAAGGCGACTAAGGGATATGACTCCCTTCTTATATTACTAGGTGGTAGGGTTTAACCCGCCCGGGTTGATACCACCGCACTGAGCGAAAGGTCGGTCGAAACGGCTATGTAAATAGTTTGTGTTTTCCGTCCAGTTCAGTGTAGCCGGCACGACCGAAGGGAAGCACTGACGTGGCACCAAGTTCACCCGGTGTTATGGGCTGACATCACGGATGTTGTAGGTGATGTAGCCAAACGTGTCAGTTTACATAAAAAAAAAAATAAAAAAAAGAGGGAGGCAATACTGACGGCTCCCGAGTCCTCCTTCCGGCTCAGCTGGTGCTCTAGATGCTGCATCTTGGCCTCGGCTGCCTCGCGCTGCCGCTCCGCCCTGGCCGCCTCGTCGCGCATATGCTCGCGCAGCTCTTTGATCTGCCTCTCCAGCGCAGACTTCTGCGTCTCCAGCGCAGACTTCTGCCTCTCCAGCGCAGACTTCTGCTTGGCCGCTTGCGCTTCGATCGTCGCCTTCTCGTCCGCCAGCCTGCTCGAAGCGCATCAGTAGATAGAGAGCGTTCCAACTAAATCAGTGGTTATATCCTCTTTGAACTAAATCTTCCCTTGGCCGTTATGTTGGCTCCACTGCCAGTGTCACTGTCAGTGCTTAAATTCCTGTTGCCAGATTGTGAAGATTATATTACCTAATAATGTAATCGGTATTTACCGTATAATAAATACGGTAAATACTGATAATTACGGGTAAATCTGTATACATAGCAACCCTCAACGCTGTTTTGACAGATAGACAGTGGAGCCAACATAACGGCGAAGAAGGGAACTTTTATATGGAACTCTCTCTACTTACTCGGATTTATATAAAATCAAGAATTGATTGATAAAAAAAAGTTACAGGCTGTCTAAAAATGCGACCATTAAAGTGATGTGATATTGGTACCCTAATGTGATATTAAAGTGATGTGATATTGGTACCCTAATGTGATATTAAAGTGATGTGATATTGGTACCCTAATGTGATATTAAAGTGATGTGATATTGGTACCCTAATGTGATATTAAAGTGATGTGATATTGGTACCCTAATGTCATACTAAAGTGATGTGATATTGGTACCCTAATGTGATATTAAAGTGATGCGATGTTTAAAAACCCGTATAATATGACCAGTGTGTCCTCCCGGTTATGACGTACGCGTGTGCAACAAGGACGCTGACGGTCGGTGTTGTCCAAAGGTTGAGAGTTGTCCAGCGAGCAATGGAGCGAGCCATGCTGGGAATATCGCTACGTGATATGGTGCGTAACGAGGCAATCCGCAGACGCACCAAAGTAGTCGATATTGTATACCGGGTGGCTAAGCTCAAGTGGCAGTGGGCTGGGCACGTCAGCCGAAGAGACGACGACCGTTGGAGTAACCGTGTCTAACACTGGCGGCCTTGGAGAGGAAAACGGAGTTTGGGAAGACCACCCGCCAGGTGGGACGACGACATCAAGTACGTCGGCGGAAAGCAGTGGTTCCGTACTGCTGAAGGCCGGGAGGACTGGAGGAAAATTGGAGAGGCGTATGTCCAGCAGTAGACGCTTACACGCTGACTGACTGACTGACTGACTGATATTGGTACAGTATCGTTCATCGGATTTGTCAGCATCGATAGCTCAGTGGTGCAGACAGTCGACTGTTGCTATTGATTGTTAAGCAACGCTGGGCGCCGTCAGTACCTGGATGGGTGACCGCTCGACCGTTGGAGGCTGCCGTGGTTAGGATTCCACGTAAAACTGTAGGTCCCTTCCCCTCTTACCTTACTCGGTCGTAGGGTTTAACCCGCCCGGTTTAGTACCACCGCACTGAATGAAACGTTGGCCGAAACGGCTATGTAAATAGTTCGTGTTTTCCGTTCCATCCAGTTCAATGTAGCCGAATGAAGGGAGGCACTAATTCACCCCGTGTTATGGGCTGACATCACAGATGTTGCAGGTGATGTAGCCAACCGTGTCAGTTTCCATTAAAAAAAAAAAGAAAACCTAAGTGGTATCATGTGTTTTTGAGGTTTGTGTCTGGTCTCCAAAATAATGAAAAACCGGACACCAAATTTTTTTTTTTTTTTTTTTTATGGAAACTTGACACGGTTGGCTACATCACCTACAACGTCCGTGATGTCAGCCCATAACACCGGGTGAACTAGGTGCCATGTCAGTGCTTCCCTTCATTTCGCGCCGGCTACACTGAACTGGACGAAATGATCCGGTTTTTTTCTTCATATAAGTAGGTAACGCAAATTACCAGGCACGACCAAAGGGGGAAGCACTGACATGGCACCTAGTTCACCCGGTGTTATGGGCCGACATCACACACGTTGTAGATGATGTAGCCAACCGTGTCAGTTTCCATAAAAAAAAAAAGTAAATGTCATGAAACATACATATACATTGTACATAAAATCGACTTAATTTTTTTCTTAAACATTTGTACCTGAAAAATCAAAGACCCTTTGATGGAAAATGTCCGGTGTTTTCAACTGAACTATCTGGCGACCCTAGGTATGTGTAGAGTAGAGATGAGTGTCTCGGGGCCAATTCTCCATCTCTCAGTGACCGTTGTCCTCCTAAGAAAGCCGAAAGCGAACCAAGGGAATCCGATATTCGTTTGGTCGTTTATGTGATTTCGTGGCTCAGTGGTAAGGGTGTAGGATTTATAATTTTTGACCATGGGTTCGAATAACTCAAAATGTTTTTTGTTTTTTTTTCTTTTTTAAGCAATGTTACGGTGTTAAAATTTTTTTAGGGTGTTTAGTTTTTTTTATAACCCCCTAAGAATTATTTTCGGAAATAAAAACGTAACAAAAACGACATGCGCCGCCTCAACATTAGGTTAGGGTTAATATCGCGACGCATCTTCTTTATATTAACCCTGGTTATTTTTTTTTAAACCACCAAAACTAAAAACTAGTATGTACTTATATGTAGTGTATATTATAGTATATTATAGTTATTTTCCTTATATTATATTTTACATTCCCACACTCAAGTCTTTTGCTACTACCTACTTATATCTCGCAACATACGACTCTCAAACATCCAAAGGTTGACTGGGAGAAATCCCTGTAAGGGATAAGTCCGCCTTTGCCCCTCATGTAAATTTCTTATTGTTTGTTTATGTTAAATGTTTTTTGGAGCAATAAAGTATTTCTATCTATCTATCTATCTAAAACATCACTCATACGAAATCAAAGTTTCCGAAAATAAAGCTTTCTTAGGATTACCAACTGTCAGTGAGAGACGGAGAATTGGCCCCGAGACACTCGTAAGTAGAGATGTAACTCACGAGGCTAGCCGCTTCTCCAGCTCGGCGCAGCTGGGCTCGTTGTATCGCTTGTCGATGCGGCTCCATGCGACAATGGCGCCGCACTCGCGGCTCCGGCTCCGGCAAGCCTCCAGCTGTATCTTCGCCACCACAGCGCAGGGCTCCGCCAGGGGTCCCACTCGTCTCGCTATTGCCTTCTGCAAGTGTATAGTTACTGCTTACATTATGTATAGTGTTGCCATACATTCACGGAGGCAATTAGGGGACAAACCAAGAGGTTTTTTTTTTTTATGGAAACTGGCACGGTTGGCTACATCACCTACAACGTCCGTGATGTCAGCCCATAACACCGGGTGAACTATGTGCCATGTCAGTGCTTCCCCCTTTGATCGTGCCGGCTACACCGAACTGGTCGGAAAACACAAACTATTTACATAGCCGTTTCGACCGACGTTTCATTCAGTGCGGTGGTACCGACCTCGGTACTCGGTAGGTTAAACCCTACCACCAAGTAAGATTAGGAGGGAAGGGACCTACAGTTTTACGAGGAATCCGAACCTCGGTCGGTTGGCAACTTTTTATGTTTTTCTGATATTTTTTAGGGATCCGTATCCGGTACGGGACCCTATTAAGCCTCCGCCGTCTGTCTGTCTGTCTGTCTGTACGTCCGAGACCTGAATCTCTTGAACCGTAATAGGTAGCCCGAATTTGTTATTTATTATAGCCAACATAACAACAAATAATAAGAAAAAGTAAAAAATTCATGGGATGGGGGTTACCAACCCGCCCGGGTTGGTAACACCGCACAGAATGAAACGTCGGTCGAAACGGCTATGTAAATAGTTTTGTGTTTTCCGTTCAGTTCAGTGTAGTCGGCACGACCGAAGGGAAGCACTGACATGGCACCTAGTTCACCCGGTGTTATGGGCTGACATCACGGATGTTGTAGGTGATGTAGCCAACCGTGTCAGATTCCATAAAAAAATATATATTTTTGACTTTTTAACAGTTGGGGGTTTTAGACCCTATTACTAAGCCTACGCCGTCAGTCTGTCTGTCTGTCTGTCCGTCCGTCCGTCTGTTTGTCGGAGGGCTGTTATCTCTTGTATCGTAATAGGTAGTCCGTTGAAATTTTCACAGAATATGTGTTATTATGGCCGACATAACAAATAAGAAAAAGTTAAAAATTTATGGGGGTTCCCATAGCAAGAAACCAAAAAGTGTACATGCGCGCGCGCCATCTACCGAATAGAGCATGAAGCATTTTAACTAATCATGAATTTTAACTAACATGAAGCATGTCATAACACGCCATAGATGGCGTGACTGGCGCTAACCATGACATGGCGATACGGAACCCTCGGTGCACGAGTTCGACTCGCACTTGACCAGTTTTTGCTTTTACTTTTAATTTTATGTGGTCAGAATTATCAAGCTTAAATTATAGTTCTGCCTCAGCCGACGTTTCATTCAGTGCAGTGGTATCACCTATTAATATAAGAAGTGAGTCATATCATATGACTCACTTCTTATATTACTAGGTGGTAGGGTTTAACCCGCCCGGGTTGGTATCCCTTAGTCGCCTTTTACGACATATACGGGTAGAGATCCACATGTCGCGCTTAGTATAAAAAAAAATTACCTGTTCTGGACGAGCGCGCGCACGACATGCCAGGCGATGAGCGCGGGCACCGCGCGCTCGAGCAGGTCCAGCCGCTTGGTGAGCTCGCCGGCGCGCGCCGCGAGCGCCGCGTCGCGGTCGCGCAGCTCGCGCGCGAGCCGCTCGGCCTACGCGCGCGAGCACTCGCGCTGCTCGCTCGAGTGACTTAACTGACCTGTTCTGGACCCTCAGACTGAGAGCCGAGCGCGCGCACGACATGCCAGGCGATGAGCGAGGGCACCGCGCGCTCGAGCAGGTCCAGCCGCTTGGTTAGCTCGCCGGCGCGCGCCGCGAGCGCCGCGTCGCGGTCGCGCAGCTCGCGCGCGAGCCGCTCGGCCTACGCGCGCGAGCACTCGCGCTGCTCGCTCGAGTGACTTAACTGACCTGTTCTGGACCCTCAGACTGAGAGCCGAGCGCGCGCACGACATGCCAGGCGATGAGCGCCGGCACCGCGCGCTCGAGCAGGTCCAGCCGCTTGGTGAGCTCGCCGGCGCGCGCCGCAAGCGCCGCGTCGCGGTCGCGCAGCTCGCGCGCGAGCCGCTCGGCCTGCGCGCGCGAGCACTCGCGCTGCTCGCTCATGTCGCGCAGCTGCGCGGTCGCTAGCTCGTAGTCTGTCTCTAATCTGCGCAACCATACACACATACGAGTAAATACCTCTTGTCAGTAATAAATTTGTCAGCCTCGATAGTTCAGTGGTGCAGACATTCGACTGTCGCTATTAATGATTAAGCAAGGCTGGGCGCGGTCAGTACTTGGATGGGTGACCGCTCGACCGTTGGAGGCTGACCGCGGTTCGGATTCCACGTAAAACTGTAGGTCCCTTCCCTTCTTACACGCTCTGACCATCGTATCCCTCACCCTTGCCACTCCCATCCACAAGTCTTGACATACTCGCCGGAACGCTCGGAATTTTCAGACATCCAATTTCGCAGAACCAAAACGAGATCGTAACAGTTCGATTGTGTCGTAGGGCGAAAAGATGGAATTGTCTCCCTATGAATATGTTCCATAATAGGGACCAATTATTTGGGGATTCCTCAAAAACCGCGTCAATAAAATCGACAATCTTTGTTCGCCTTGTCAATAGTATGGCTACTTATATCGTATGGTTTTGCAAGGAGTGGTGTTTATTCGCTGTGTCAGATTGGGCACAACTTGGACTCTTGGGTACAAATCACCAAAACGACAAAGAGAGAAATAGAGAACTCACTGCTGACAGTGAAATCGCGTGTCGTTTTCAATCTCTTCTAGCTCGCAGCAGTCCTCCTCCAGCTGATCGTACTTCTCCTGAAGCGTGAACAACTGCGACTCGAGATCCTGAACAAACATAGATACATATTATCATCACTGTGTATCTGAGTTTCAGCAATACAATTTGTGGAAATTAATTAGTACTCTACTAATTAATTTCCCGTAACTGTTTACTCTGGGGTCAGTACTATTACCTGTATCCTATTCTCTAAAATATTCTAGGGTCAGACCGCTTATCTGTATTCTATTTTTTTAAATATCCAATGTAATTCCTCTTATTATACCCGTATTATATTCTCTAAAACATCTAGGATCAAGCCACTTACATTGTATTCTATTTTCTAAAATATCAAGGGCCACGCCTCCTACCTTTATTCTATTCTCTCAAATATATAGGATCAGTCCTCTTGCCTGTATTCTATTCTTTAAAATATTTATGGTCAGTCCTCTTACCTGTATCCTATTTTCTAAAATAAACTCATTCTGCAGCCTCTGTGCCAACTTTGATTTCTTGACGTCCTGCGCCGCTTCGTATATCGAGATCTTTCCCTCTAAGAACTTCAATCTTCTCTCATAATACTGTTTGTGCCTCTGCCCCAGCTTCACGCACCGACATTCAAGGCCCTCCTCGCTCTGCAGCCTGCTGAGAGGCCTGTGTCTAGCAACGCCTCTCTTCTCTAGCTTCTCGCGTATACTGTTGAGCCTCTGAATTTCGGTGTTGAGATCTCCGCACTCCAAACTCTCGTAGACTTCGGTCTGAGTAGTCTTGTTTTCGGTCTCTACGCCGTCGAAGATTCCGCTCTCCTGCAATGCGGAGATCTTCTTGGGTTCCTCGGAGAGGCTTTCGAGGGACTCGCTTGTAAAGGCGCGGTGGGACTGCGAGTAAGGGCTGACGGTCGCGATCACCTTCGCATTCTTGGGGGACACATCCGAGTCCAGTTTTGAAAGGGATTTGATGTCGCATAGCCTCTTCGGTTTGATCTGAAATTGGAAGAGCAATAGTTTAAGGAGTGTCTACTTACTTTTAAATATGTAGGTGCTGATTTTCAGAAAAGTATTTTGGATCAATATTGATTGTACTAGTAATTTTATCAAAACGGACGTTTGTTTTGACCAAAGAGTAAATGTATATTTATTTATTTATTTATTTACTTTATTCCGGAAATAGACAGCCTAGCCGAAACAACATTACAAAAAACATAAGTCAAGTATTACGCCTATAAACATATTTCCACTAAAACATCTAAGAATATAATAACGTAGAATAAATTTACAGAATATTAGGTATTTAGGTCGTATAAAAGTGGTGAGGGCGGGGAGGGGGAAATGGGGAAGGGGGAGGGGAATTATGTGGTTTGTTATGTATATGTAAGGGTGTGTGTGTAAAGTGTGTGTGAGATTGTGTGTGTGCTGTTGACTATTTCATTTGGCGTCGTGTGCTCCTTTTACTGATTTTATTGCTTTTTATTGCTGCAGTAATTTCTTTTTTAAACAACTATCTGGACACGTTAAACATGTCTGTCTCATTGAATAAGCAGTTGAAATTATGAGCGTGCAAAAGACAGAGTTTTGTGTGTAATTAGTGCGGTGCGCGGGCTCTAAGAACAAAATGTTACATGTTCTAAGAATAAAACCAAGATTTTTGAAGGCTTTGTTAGTGATGCATTCCACATGACCAGAAAAAGTCAGTTTACTATCTAAGTATATTCCTAAATCGCGGATGGTATTAATTCTAGTAATATTTGAGTTTTGTATTGAGTATGTAAATAATATCGTATTTTTGCGTCTAGTAAAACTGATAATTTGACATTTGGAGGCGTTTACTGATATTCTGTTTTGTGTGTAATATCGAGATAATGCGTTCAGGTCGCTCTGTAGCCTTTCACAGTCCGAAGTATTATTGATCTTCAGGGCAATCTTCTTGTCATCAGCGTACATCCAGTGTTTGGAAGGATAAATGTAAAATAACGGCCCTAAGTGGGATCCTTGTGGGACCCCGGAGGGGATTTCGATCACCTTGGAGTGATAACCACCTATTGCCACCAGTTGGGAGCGCCGAGTCAGGTAAGATTTGATCCATCTCAGTAAATCGCCCTGTATTCCCAGCCAACTCAGTTTGGCAAGCAGGATGATATGATCCACCCGATCAAAAGCTTTCTCAAAATCGGTGTACGTTAAGAGCTGGAAGTTGATGAAGCGCTCCATAACTTTGCATAAAAGCGAAGTTATCGCAATGGGCCGATAGTTGGAGGGGTTCGCTGGATCGCCCTTTTTTGGGACCGGTTGGACCGAGGCTCTCTTCCAGCAAGAAGGTACAGTGCCACTGGCGAAGGAGAGGCGGAAAAGACGGGAGATTATTGGTGTCAACTCGGGGGCACACATTTTGAGCACAACGCCTGGAATGCCATCTGGACCACTGCTCTTCGAAGTGTCCAACGATCTCAAACATTTGAATACCTGTCTAGGGTGCAACTTCTGCTCCATCATCGAGATCCCACCCTGGTCATCCAACGTTGAGTTAGAGCCTCAAAAACTACTCTTGTGCTTTGCACCAATGTATGGTGCAAATCGCATCAAAATCTGTTCAGTGGTTCCGTAGTTTACCTCGAACATACACACATACAGACAGACGTTCCCTTTTATAAGAAGTAGAAGAAAAGAAAAAATAGAAATAGAATAGAATCGAATAGAAGTAGAATAGAATAGAAAGAATAGATTAGAATAGAATAGAACAGAACAGAATAGATTAGAATAGAACAGAACAGAATAGAATAGATTAGAATAGAACAGAACAGAATAGATTAGAATAGAACAGAACAGAATAGATTAGAATAGAACAGAACAGAATAGATTAGAATAGAACAGAACAGAATAGATTAGAATAGAACAGAACGGAACAGAACAAAACAGAAAAGAATATAAAGTATAAACAAATATAGATAGAGCATAGTGGTGTGCGGTGTGTGGTACCTGGTAGGTGGTGTCGTCGTCGCTGACGGAGCTGCTGAGGGTGTGCAGGTTGTACAGCAGCAGCAGCGCCCGCTCGAGGCAGCCGCGGTCCTCGGCCGACTCCGCGCTCAGCATCATGCGCTCCAGGTGCTCCTTCACCGGGTTACCTGCCGCCACACAGACAATATCATACCGCCGCGCCTGTAGGTAGCTTTAGCAATAGCCTCGGTAGCTCAGTGGAGCGGTCGGTCGACTGTCGGCCGGAACATAAGCACACCTGGGCGCGGTCAGTGGATGCATGGGTGACCGCTCGACCGTTGGAGGCTGACCGCGATTCGGATTTCACGTTAAACTGTAGGTCCCTTCCCTTCTTACCTTACTAGGTGGTAGGGTTTAACCCGCGTGCGTGTTTAGGAGTCGGGGGACCGCTGAGTAAATACAATATAAAAACTGAGAGCTGGGCCAGTATTCTCTAACATCCTACCGTCAACGTCGGTGACGCTGACTAGTTATGTCTCTGTCTAGTTCATATAATTAGACAGAGACATAACTAGTCAGCGTCACCGAAGTTGACGGTAGGACGTTAGAGAATACTGGCCCTGCGCGGGTATTTCCATAGCGGCACTTTACTAGGAGTCGGAGGAGGAGTAAACGGAAATTGTTATGTTAAGGACTGGAAGAGTAGAAATTCGCGGCATATTGAGGCTTAACGTTCAGTGATTGATAGGGTCGATAACGTTCTCAGAAAAGTAGCTATATGAGGTCAGGAGAACAGAGACTCAGTGCTGCGCATTATCTGCTAAGGTCGATTCCTTTCCTTTCCATGCTAGTTTCCAAGGCAGCGTCGTACCTATCTCGGAGCACCTAGACCTCCTGGGCACCACGATTTCCAAAGACGTAGGTTTCCGCCAACTAATCGAGTCTAAGGCCAAAGCTGCATCGAGAAAATTGGGAATACATTTCCGAAATCGGCGGTTCTTCTCACCGGCACAACTATTCCTGTTGTATAAAACACAGATTAGGCCGGTGATGGAATACTGCAGTCACATCTGGGAGGGTAGTCCTCATTATCTGCTTGCGTCCTTGGATTCGATACAGCGCCGAACCATCCCTCTCGTTGGTACCCGAAACTTACAAATAGTCTGGAGTCTCTGAGTCACAGACGATTTGTAGGTTCGATTAGTCTGTTTTACAGATACTATCACGGACCCTGCTCTGTGGAACTGACATCCCTTATTCCTTGCCACCCGTCTTATCTCTGCCTGACTCGTCGCAGAGAGACTTAGCCAGCACCCCAGACTTTGTTGTTGACATTGGGCTTTTGAGAACCCATCGGTTCTCTAAATCGTTTCTTTGTCGCACCGCTAGAGTGTGGAACTGTCTTCCGGCGAGTGTATTTCCTGAATCCTTTAACCTGGGTGTCTACAAGCGTCGTATTAACGGGCTTGGCAGCCTAGCAACAGTCCGCAAATCTGCTGGCATGGCACCTAACTGAGCGTGGGTTCACGAGGAGAGGTGTTTTTGGCTCTGTCGACTGCACCATTGGTCTCTCGGCACAGCCAACCATGCTGGTTTACATAAAAAAAAATGTCGTAAAAGGCGAATAAGGGATATGACTCACTTCTTATATTATTTAACCCGCCCGGATTGTACCACCGCACTGAATGAAACGTTGGTCGAAACGGCTATGTAAATAGTTTTGTGTTTTCCGTCCAGTTCAGTGTAGCCGGCACGACCGATGGGCTGACATCACGGATGTTGTAGGTGATGTAGCCAACCGTGTCAGATTCCATAAAAAAAATATTTTTGACTTTTTAACGGTCGGGGGTTTTTTAACTTTTTCATTTATACTTTTCAAAGAGTCGCTCGATCCGGTGTAGACGCTGCGATCCAAGATGTCCGCCAGCGCGCGCGTGTCCTCGTGCGGCGTGCTGTGCGCGCGGCGCGCGGGCGCCGGGCTCGCGGCGTGCGGCGGAGACTTGTAGCCGGAGTCCGCGCGCCGCAGCTCCGGCGACGCGGAGTCCTTGAGCCGCGAGCCGGGCGACACGCAGCCAGAGTCAGAGTCCGTCAGGTTGTCTCGCGCGCACTGTATTACATACAACACCGTCCGTTCCATTAGTTGGGATCACGGCCACGGAGCTTCTTATACAGGGTGTTTGATGACTATAGGTCATAAAAATATTTAGTTTTATATGGAAAAAAAAAGTTCACCGTAGAGCAAAATGTCATGTAACTTTTTTGCTCCAAATAGGCTCAGGAGTACCTGGTTTGCTTGTTGACCTATAGTCATCAAACACCCTGTATAAGGTGCTTCGGTATTCACGTGTATTCGGTATTCAAATGTTTCGGGAGGGTTACATGTACGCACTCAAATAAACACTTTACGTAAAAAAACATGTTTATAGGAGCATTTTTTCTCCTACAAAAAAATAAAATCAAATAGCTGTAAAAACCAATCATGCTATAGATAGACCCTTGCCAAACACGAAACGTAGGCACACACACCGCACATGTAGGTAGGTAGGTAGGCAGCTAGTTTTAAAGCGGGGCGGCGCACTAGTGACCTTGTGACTTACTTACAACAAACAGCGGTTCTGCGTTTGAACATAGTACGGTCGTTGACCCCGTACAATGCAAGCCACCTACTGTTACACACAGGTTGATCCTTTTAATGTTTAGGTAGCAAACACGTTTTGTTAAATTTCTCGAAAGTAATGCTAAAAACATATTTTTGTTTCGTAACGTGTTTATTTGAGTGTGTATGTAACCCTCCCGAAACATTTGACATGAATAACGAAGCACTTTATATACAGGGTGTTTCAGGATAGGGTTTCGTATCTTCAGGGTTCGAAAGGGGTCCATATTTGAAGACGAAAAGCTCTGAAACTTTTTCCCAGATTCGGTCATTTTATAGTACTTTTTAGTGAAAATCGTTTCATCGAGCTTTGGTGGACGGTTCGTCCGCCTTTATTAAATAAAAATAAAATGACTAACTTACATGCTTTACTAGTAGAATTGAACTGCATGTATGTAAATTCCAAACATGTAAATATGAATGACATCAAAAGGTAAAGGGGGACTGGACTAGGTCATTGCACTCCTTAGACCTACTGTTGCCAAATCTCCCCATACTTACTGTCCATCGAGATTTTATTAAAATTTTCAATTTTTGTATGAAAAAAAAAACACTTATGGAATTTCGATTTAAGTGATAAGGATTTTTTTTCTTCTAATAATGAGTACTTTCTATTCCTGAAGTTTCTCAAGCCTATCCTGAAACACCCTGTATATAGGAGGGCCCGTTCTGATTGGAACTTAGAAGCACTGCCCCTCATAGTTACAGCCTTACGGCTAGTTGGGGAGGGGGGGGGGGGGGGGGGGGGCCGGAACCAAGTTCTTAGTTTAGAGAGAGTTTTTCTAGAGTTCTGACTACAAAGAATTATTAATTAAGTGTGTCAGTTGTAAATAGCCTTTGTCAAATATATAGACACCTGCTTGAAGAGCAAAATATTTCTTAGAAGTTATAAATAAGTTGTCAAGTGAGTAATCGGTGAAAAGAATGCCCTGCAGGCAGGGCTGCCAGATGCTTCAGTTGAAAAAACCGGATCTTTTTCATCACAGGGCCTTTGATTTTTCAGGTACAAATGTTTAAGAAAAAAATTTAGTACCAAATGTTTCATGACCTTTACTTTTGAAAATGAATGGGAGATAGAGTAATAAATAAAAGGGTTGAATTGACCGAACTGATTGCAAAATCGAAGAACACAGTAAGGATTAGTATTAAAATGTTCTGAACAAGTAAATATTTGTCCCAAGTACAGCCTAGGGTTTTTCAAAAGGGGCGTGATAAGGCTCCTGTCAGGCCGGCATGACATTCGCAATCCCCGTGCATCACAGAATGTCCATGGGCATCGTTAGACACCTACTTGTAGGTGTAACGATGCCACATGTCGCGCCATCGATAAAAAAAAAAAACTTATATGAAGAAAAAACCGGACGTTTTTGTGTCCAGTGTTTCATTACTCTGGAGACCGGACACAAGCCTCAAAAACCGGACTGTCCGGTCCAAAACCGGACATCTGGCAACCCTACCTGCAGGTAGGGTATAATTGACTGCTAGGGTCTATAGCAAGTCTATAGGCTGATTACTGCGTTAGGTAGGTACCTTGTCGGGCACCGCATCCTCCAACTCGAGCAGCCTAAACTCGAGCAGTTCGAGCTGGTCGCGCGCGTCGCGCAGCGCGTCCGTCAAGCGCGCGCACTCGCGCGCCGAGCTCTCCGCACGCTCGCCCGCTGCGCGGCACTGCCCGCACGCCTGCCGAGTCGACGAGCGAGGTTTCAAAGTGAACTGGAACTTGGTTTAAATGACAACACAGTGGTGATTTAAACACGAACATATGACGGAGGTTACACGCTAGGTTTGGTATCAGTTCAGTCCGTGACCTTAGTCACGACCAGATTGACGCCAGACTGACGCCAGACGTAAAATGCATTCGCACTATCAGTCTGCCATCAGTCTGCCCTGGCTAGACTGACGAAAATTATCAAAATATTTTAAAATCCATCAGTCTGGTCGGTCAGTCCATCGGTCAATAGATTAAACGGTCAGTCTGCTGGACCATGGTTTAACCAGACTGATAGACTGAACTGATGCCAAACCTAGCGTGTAACCTCCGTCTATGAAGGTGCGAAACTCGGACCTTGACCGGCCCGCTGCCCGTCACACTTCTTGCCTTAGGCAATTTCCTCCAGTCAACAAGTTTACAAGCGGCGGGTGGCCGAGTGGTTTGGGCATCGGCTTCTCATTAGAGAGGTCCGCGGTTCGAATTCGGTCGGCAGCGTGTACCAATGAGTTTTCAGCGTGTACCAAAGGGCACGAAGTCGGTTTTCCCACCGCAGGCGCAGGCGCCGACGCTTTTCCCTTGCAGACGCAAGCGTCGCGGCCCTTCGGACAGCGATGAAGCGGCGGGAGGCCGAGCGGTTTGGGCATCGGCTTCTCATGCGAGAGGTCCAAGGTTCGAATCCGGTCGGCTTGTACCAATGGGTTTTTTCTGAGGAAAAAAATTACGTGCATACCCACACCTGCTGCTTCACCGTTCGGAACCGGTGCAAAACTGTAGGTCCATTCCCTTGCCCCTTACTAGATGGTAGGCTCAAATTGTAGCCGACTGGGTTGATACCACCGTACTGGATGTAAGATGGCCGCATAGCAGCCTCGCGGTTGTGTTCTCCTCTAGTCCAGTATAGCCAGCAATCCAGGGAAGTCTCCGGTATGGCACTTACCTTCTCGGAGGTGATACTGGCTGGTCGGAGCATGTGCTTTGGCCCCTCCGACTCAGCCACCCATACCGGATTACATAAAAAAAATCATGGAATCCGCAACATGGAGCAGCTGTTGAAAGTATGCAAATATTTTTTTTTACGTAAAAAAACAATCCTCATGCTCAACTCTTTTGCTACGACCTACTCGTACGAATTGATCGAAATGAATTTATCGAAATCTCAAACATCAAAAGGTTGACTGTAAGAAATCTCGGTAAGGGATAAGACCGCACTTTGCACCTTATGTAAATTGTCTATTACTGTTGAATTTTTCTTGGAGCAATATAGCATTTTCTATGTATCTATATCTATCTCAAAAGCCCCATCACATCATACACACTGGCACTGGCGACTCACCCACATGTCCGCGAGCGGCTGCGGCGACAGCGACGTGGGCGCTGACGACACAGCCGAGTCCACGTCAGCGTCACACGCCGCCTCCTGCGCACACAACATTGTCAGCCTCGATAGCTCAGTGGTGCAGACAGTCGACTGTCGCTATTGATTGTTCAGCAACGCTGGGCGCCGTCAGTACTTGGATGGGTGACCGTTAGGGGCTGACAGTGGTTCGGATTCCACGTAAAACTGTATCTCACTTCCCTTCTTACCTTACTAGGTGGTAGGGATCAACCCGCCCGGGTTGGTACCACCGCACTGAACGAAAGGTCGGTCGTTTGTGTTTTCCGTCCAGTTCAGTGTAGCCGGCACGACCGAAGGGAAGCACCGACATGGCACCTAGTTCACCCGGTGTTATGGGCTGACATCGCGGATGTTGTCGGTGATGTAGCCAAGCGTGTCAGTTTCCATAAAAAAAAATTAAAAAAACACGACACACCTGTCACTACATGCCAGCAAGGATGGTGTGGACAGTGGATGGAAAATGTTATTCCTTGCCATCCTGCAAGGGCTGTTCTAAATTACAGCATAACACCGACCACCACGTTTAGCAAAGTCAAGAAAATTAGAAGAGGTAGGGACGTCGGACCTTCCCCGCGCCAGCGTAATACGATATTAGTAAAACGTACCAATAACATTCGTCGGTCACCCACTGGCCACATAGCGTCAACCTTCCCCCACCCGATGCCACCCAATAAGAGCGCGCGCCGTCCCCCCCGCTACCCGTGGACGCTGGTTCTCATCGTGTTCTCATATAAGCATTGGACCCTCCGACGTCCACTCCTCTTCTAACTTTCTTGATCAAAGTATATCAAAGTATCAAGTAGCAAGTAATTAAGGCACTAAGCTATAAGGCCCGAGGCATGACTCGGTGTAAGGACCGCGCCAAGGTGAGAGGTGGCTATCATGTCGCCCTTTAGCACGGCATCTCGTCCTTATCCCTTAGTCGCCTTTTACGACATTCACAGGGAGAGATGCAGTGGGGCTATTGTTTTTAGGTACCGAGCATATTGAAAAGAAAAAAATTTAGTAAAAATGCATATGGGCGTATTCTTGCACAAACAAATGTATTTTTTATACTAAGCGCGACATGTGGCGCCGATCCACCCGTAAGGTGTCTAACGACGCCCATGGATATTCGGTCGTACGCGGGGGTTGCGAATGCCATGCCGGCCTGACGGGTGCCTATTCACGCCTCTCTTGAAGGACCCGAGACTATACTTGGGAGGACTATACTTGGGCAGGGAGGGCGTTCCAGAGTTTTACGTATTAATCTAAGTATATGCATAACGAGTTGCTGGCGAGTATAACGATGGACACTTACTCTGTAAAAAGTCTCCTTTCTGTGTCGTATGTCTGTCTTCAAATCCTCGCGATCACACTTCTCCTTCTCCTGAAAATAATGAGAAAATACTCCGTTAGCTTCATAATAGCACATATACGTATGTAAGTACAGACACGCACATAGGACATGGTAATCAGAGAGGCGCGTATTCGAGTCCCGCTTGTGCGATTATGTGGCGACACATAGCCACAGCTAGAGAGCGTTCCATATAAATCTTCCCTTCGCCGTTATGTTGGCTCCACTGTCTATCTGTCAAAACAGCGTTGAGGGTTGCTATGTGTACAGATTTACCCGTAATTATCAGTATTTACCGTATTTATTATACGGTAAATACCTATTACATTATAAGGTAATAATATAAACTTCACAATCTGGCAACAGGAATTTAAGCACTGACAGTGACACTGGCAGTGGAGCCAACATAACGGCGAAGGGAAGATTTAGTTGGAACGCTCTATACAGGGTGTAAAAACGGCGAGTACATTAAATTTAGGAAATGATTATTGGGATCAAGAGTAACAAAAAAGTCAAATAACTTTTTTCAGAATTCCCTTTAAATAAAAAGTTACAGTTTTCATACAAACTAATTGATTATTTTAGTGTAAAAATGATCTAATGACAACAGGGCGGCGCGGAGGGGGGAAGAGCGGGTGAGACGTGAGCACCTCGGACGGAGGTGTTGGCGGGAGGGGCGGGGGTTAACTTTGTGAGAGGAGGTCGGCAAGCGGAGGGTGCGGAGCGGCAACAACGCGTTAAATTACACTAGACGAAAACATACATTTCAAAAATTCATATCTCGAAAACTGGACACTTTTGAGAAAAACTTTATTTGCTTTTTTGTCTAGGAAAAACATGAGGATTGCGCTGGCGAAATTAATGTACTCGCCGTTTTAAGACCCTGTACATGTAAGATCGATGGCGCCAAAGAGAGAGAAGCGAAGTTTCATACCGATACCGGAAGATGGCGCAAACGATCAAACGTCAGATCCTATACGTTTCTACGAAACAATTCTTGCATTTGTATGTAATTGTTTGTTTTTCCTAAATAAATAAAAAAAACACACTCTCGAAATAACAAATAGTTACGCTCTGTATTTAACAACAACTGTGTGGGACCGGTACTTAAAAAGAATAGCCCCACTGCATCTCTCCCCGTGTATGTCGCAAAAGGCGACCTTATCGCGGTCCTTCCAGCGTGTGGATTTTCGTGCTTACTTGTTTGATAGTTATCTTGTCCGAATACTTTGCTAAAGGTGGTGATCGGTGTTGTGCTGTAATTTACACGAGTACTTTCAGAATAACATCGATTACTCTGCTTTTCCCGATTGTCGGAATACAGCGTGTGATAAGTATGTATGTATGATGTATGTATTTCAATTTTTTACTCTACGATAATACGCCGTAACCGTAACTCGTTAAAACTTGAAATGAAATGAAAATATACTTTATTGTACACCATTGTATAAAAGGGTTACAAAAGGCGAGTTTAATGCCTTGCGGCATTCTTTACGAACTAACCTTTGGGATGTGGAAAACACGTAGGGGCGGACAATGCAGTACTAAACAGGAAACTTCCCTTATGATGAAGATCTGCGTCTTTGATTTCAACAATCCCACATGTTTTATTGTGGAGATGGGGTTACACCAAAAAAAAAATGTTATTGGAAAAACCGGCCAAGTGCGAGTCGAACTCGCGCACCGAGGGTTCCGTATCGCCATGTCATGGTCTGCGCCACTCACCCGATCTATGTATTAGTTAAAATGCTTCATACTCTTTTCGGTAGATGGCGCGCGCGCATACACTTTTTAGTTTCTTGTATTCGGGGACCCCGTGAATTTTTTACTTTTTCTTATTTCTATTATTTGTTGTTATATCGGCCATAACAATAAATAACACATATTCTGTGAAAATTTCAACGAGCTACCTATTACGGTGAAAGAGATACATACAGCCCTCGGACAGACGGACGGCGTAGGCTTAGTAATAGGGTCCCGTACGACGGATACGGAACCCTAAAAAAGTATATGCTCTACCAGACTCTACACTAGAGAGTGTCAATTAGTTAGAGAATATCGCAAACGTGACTGCAGTCGTGCATAATATAAAATGATATATGATATATATGACACTTGAATCGCAGCCGATTGCAGTACGGCGGCGGCGTCTCCTGTACCAGTACCACTGTACGTGACTGGCGCTTAGTGCACTTTCACGAAACGAATCGTAATCATTGCCTACTGCACTGACCGTGACGGTAAATTTACCAATAGCTATTGCGATAAACTGTATGAAAACTATATCATACATAGGTAAAAGGTGTAAGTTTTTTTTTTTATGGAAACTGACACTGTTGGCTACATCACCTACAACATTCGTGATGTCAGCCCATAACACCGGCTGAGCTAGGCGACATGTCAGTGCTTCCCTTCATTTCATGTCGGCTACACTGAATTTGTATCACTCGCCTTGAATTCTCGTTGTTATGTATGGCATAAGTTACTAAATAGCTGCGGAAACTTTCCATCACTTTCCATGAGTGATTCCGTAATCCTCAGCTGTCAAAAGTGCTACGACGGATTCCTTTTGCAATGTTTTAATTCCGTGCCACTGCTCCGCGTGGCGCTGCGATCGATTTGTAGAATACCAAAGTACTGGCAGAGCGGTTTTCACTCTGGAAACCGTCCTAAATCCTCTTTGAGGATTTCCCCGAATGGACCTGACGGAAAACACGAACTATTTACATAGCCGTTTCGACTGAAGTTTCATTCAAGACAAGATAACTATCAGGCAGCAAATAAGGCACGAAAGCCCACCTGCTGCATGACTCGGTTGAAAGACCGTGCCAAGGTGAGAGGTGGCTAGCCTGTCGCACTTATGCACTAGCATCTTGTCCTTATCCCTTAGTCGCCTTTTACGACATGCACGAGGAGAGATGTAGTGGGTAGCCCCACACAGTACGCATTGACAGTTCGTTTGCTTAGCTACGTTTTTTTTTTCCTTTTGCAAACATTGTATATTCCTCGCTATGACAAATTCTATTCAATAAATCCGATCGCTTAGGAAATAGGATTAATAACACCGTTCGCGCAACGTGTGCACAAAAGATATTCTTTCTGTGTTTTTGCTTTAATTTTCTATGATGATAGAAAGAGACGAAACTAGAACCATGCTTTTGATGCACTTGATGTATATACACTATGTCTTTCTCGATGAAGTATATAGTGATTCATTCTTATAACAGTTCTGAGGAGTGCAATGATAATACTGCGACATATATACTTATATGTATGTTATATTTTAGCACTATGTGAATGAGCCTTAACATTGCATATTCGGGTTTGGGGGATCCTGATGAACCGATGAGTTCACCAGGATCCCCTGGGGGGATCCTTCTAGGGCAAGGGTCTTCAACCTTTCTGAAGTCAAGGGGGCCTAGTATACTCTGATATTGGTTTGGCGGTCCGCACCGCAACACAAGAAAGACATTCGATGCGGTCCGATGACATCTATGGTGTCATCAAAAATCGAACACGGCGCTCACGGTTCAGAGGATGTGCGGTATATTCGCTGTCACTTTGACGTTTGTTTTTGCGGCAGAGCACACACAAGTCGTTCCGAATTGACAGTGGTTGTCAGTTTTAGTGGTTGGCAGTCGGTTTTAATCTGTAAACATGTATAATCTGTAGACATGTGAATTTAATTTTGTCAATCTAATGTCGGGCCGCCAAGGACGCAACCGCGGGTTGAAGACCCTTGTTCTAGGGGATCCTGGTGTCCTCAACCGTGAATGCAACGCACGCGCGCGCGCGAGATCTCCGCTCATGCGCGTGAGATGGCGGACGTACGCGCACGGAATGGCACGGATTATCTCATTCCGTATGCGTTTCGCTTATTCGCGAAATCCTTCGCTTTGGAAAGTGACGTTGCCTCGAACTTTTATAAATAGATGCGCATCCTTTCTATCTATTCGCACAACAAAATTTTATGGCTTAGTGAAGGGAGATTCCCTTCACTAAGCCATACATAACACTTTATTATGCGAACTGCACGTTTGTTTTGATTTGAATATAGTGTATTGATTGACTATACTATTATCAAAACAAACGTGCAGCTCGCACAACAAAATTTTATGGCTTAGTGAACGGAGATTCCCTTTACTAAGCCATAAAACTTTATTATGCGAACTGCACGTTTGTTTTGATTTGAATATAGTGTATTGATTGACTATACTATTATCAAAACAAACGTGCAGCTCGCACAACAAAATTTTATGGCTTAGTGAACGGAGATTCCCTTTACTAAGCCATAAAACTTTATTATGCGAACTGCACGTTTGTTTTGATTTGAGAATAGTAATTTGTTATACAGTCTGCTTCCCATAA
Source organism: Nematopogon swammerdamellus (assembly GCA_946902875.1). Taxonomy (NCBI): domain Eukaryota; kingdom Metazoa; phylum Arthropoda; class Insecta; order Lepidoptera; family Adelidae; genus Nematopogon; species Nematopogon swammerdamellus. The sequence continues at coordinate 22,483,845 of OX336345.1, forward strand.
TACAGGGAATCCTAGCTTGGGAATCAGGGCTGCAGAAAAAAATATAGCACACGATATAAATAGAATAACTATTACTAATATTACAACTAGGTAGGTACTATTTTTGTGTTAACGTTCTCCATACAAAATCGTCTTTCGGGGTTTATGTTTTTAGGTTTCCGTATCCGTAAATGTTTAATTTAATTTTTTTTTTTTCGTGTACGACCTTGAAGAAGCCTTGAAGCAGTCCGCGTACCACTGGTGGTACGCGTAGGTGTCATAGATTGAGAACCGCTGCTCTATAAGATTGGCTCTATCTAAATCTTAATGTACATTATTTACTGCGGGGTACTCTACGTATGTATAAAACAATTAAGGCGGAGGTGAGATTTTTTTTAGAACTAACCAAAGAACGGCGACCGGCGGCCGCGCTGCGCGGAGCGCCTTTCATACTCTGTGGAGCTCAGACAGAGCGCATTAGCCAATAGACCTCGTCTCTGTTCTCAGCGGATTATCACTTCACGATCAACAATGAGCCGAAAAGTTCCGAGTCATCGCCGATTCTGACCCCGATCTACCGAGTGTCGGCGTCCCATCCTCTTTCCCCTTGTTGTTCTCAACTTTATAACGGCGAACTTCCGATACGGAACTAGTGAGGTCTCTGCGTGACCACGGAAAACAATTTATAGAGCCATCTTCCCTAAACAATTAAACAATATTGAGAAATCATTATTTTATTTCTGCTTGGCCGGCCCCACACAATACCTAAGAACCCCAGTATCAAAGTATCTAATAATCAATATTACTTACTTATAATAGATCTGTAAGGGTTGGTCATGGAGTAAGCTAATTTGTTATATGAGATATTGCTTTTGTAGACTCCATGTATGAAAATAAAACTAAATTGACGATTTTTAGAAATATTTTCAGTATGTATGTATGTATGTTCCTCCATAACTCTTAAACCGATCATCTGAATTCGATGAAACGTAGTACAGGCACATTTAGCTATACTATAGACACAGGATACACTAAATAAAACTCAGTTCTGGTTACGCTAAGATGTGGCTCTTATACAAACCGAATTGTTCTGCGCGCCTAGGGCTGCCATCCGTCCGGGTTTCCCCGGATTTGTCCTCTTTTTGAAGGCGTCCGGGGGCGTCCGGGGGGATTTTTTAAAGTAGTCCGAGTTACACGAAATTCAAAAATCCCGTCCACTGCATAACTCTATGATAGAGCTGATTACTGAAAGAACAAACTACGAACGAACTTCGCTCGCTCAAACAACGTGCGCTTCCTACGTACGATTTCGGGCGGGGGTGCCGCTCGAAATTAATTGGGAATACAGACTGTATAATGGCTGATATAAACTAAATATAACTTTAAAGATATGAGTTGGTGTTGAATTTCACAAATTTCTCCTGTCTAAAAAAGACGTTCTTCAGGCGATTGGAAGAGCCGAAAAATCAAGAAGTTGGAAGATACATAAACTTCATTATTTTACACATAAGTTCGCAATATTAAACGTTTTCTCAAATTTTAAGATGCTGTACTTTGAATGTTTTTATAATTTCTCTGTCTAATTACTTTCTTAATTAATAGTGAGTCACTATTAGTGTCTAATTTTTATTTCTAATTTAATATAACCATACCGCGTACTATTTGATGTTTTATTTTTTTCTGACATTCATTACGCACATTTTTGGGCATAAAGTGTTAGATTTCATTTATCTATGAAAATTTGCGCGATTGTTAAACATTATTAAAACATATTAAATGGCTTTACTCACGGCCGTCTCCAAGCTATGTGTGTGGTGTGGCTCGACATGTTCTCTGCCAACCGTCGCACAGGCAGAGTGCTCAACTGCTCATGAATATGGGCCATACGTTTGGCTCGAAACGTCGAGCCAAATAGCTCGGAGACGACCGTGAGTAATGCCATTGAACATTTAATTTTGTCAAAAAGTTAAAAATAAAATAATTTTCATGTCATAATAAGAAAAAAACAATGTCCGGGTTTTTATATGAAAATCCGGGGTTTTACTTCTTTTTGTCCTAGTTTAATGATTTTAGAGATGGCAGCCCTATGCGCGCCGGAATAAAGGTACGGTAGCGGGCTTACTTACTTTCTTCTTTTTAAATACGCGAATTTCACGCGAGCGAAGCCGCGGGCAAAAGCTAGTAATCTAATAAGAAGATACTAAATAATTACGTCAACGTACAAAGTACGGTAGCTAAAATAGAAGAAAACATTAGAAAATCTCTTCGCTTTCGCCGAGGTATTACGCCGAAAGAAACTCAATCGATTATAAGATAAATGTCCGAATGCCAATTAGCTAACGGACGCCGAAACGTTCTGTTTTAGCTGTATTCCGATTTTCGCGGAATTCATATCGAATAGCGACTCGTAACGATGACGCGATACAGTTTGTGTAGCAAAGACATTAAACTCACCCTCTTCCATATAGACCGGACAACAAGAACAAAATCGTAATCTACTACTTAGATCCTAGTGGTACAAAGTCGTTCAGTCTAGCGCCAGCAGTCCGCATGTGAGGTCGTATTCGTGTGCTAGAGAAAGAAGAAAATCTAAGAAAATATGCCGAGTTGCGCATTGCGGTATTGCAAATCTCGATATAAAAATACGACTGAACATGTAATCAGTTTATTTTCATAAGTATTGTGTATATTTATTCAATATTTGAATATAATACATAATTTCCATAGATGATTCTAGAACAACGATCAACTAGGCCATATTGAAAAAATAAAAAGCGCCCTCTGATATACAGTAGCTTTACTACTATTATAGTACGAGATCCCACAACCAATATTTTTGTCTCATAGTATTTCGTTCAATTGTCCTCAACCCGATACTAAATGTTTTTCGTGTAGCGTCTCCTGACAGTATTTTTTAAAAATGGCAACCAATTTGACCGAACCCTGTCATGGTATTCCGTTATGCCAAATGAGGCAAAACAAATATTAGGTCCTTGCCTATGAAATTGCCGTTTTACCTATATAGAAAAAATCAAAATTTTTTTTTTATGAAAAATATATATTTGTTTAATCGAAGTATTGGCCATTATTATCAATGCACTTTTGCCATTTTACTGGAAGTTCATTGATGCCTCTACTATAGAAATCCTGGGGATGGGAATCGATGAACTCTTTAAAGGCGTTTTTCACTGCCTCGTCGGATTTGTTTTGACGTGATGATGTCACGTCTTATAAATTAATGAACACCGGCTGCACGCACGAAGAAGTGTAACGTTCCATCTAAACCTGTGTGTGCAAGCGAGAGCGCGATAGAGACCTGTGTGTGCAAGCGAGAGCGCGATAGAGAGGCATATACAATAGTTGAAAATACAAAATATATTTCTCCGTCTTTTGCGAGCCTCGAACCCGCGGTCCCTGCCACCATCACTGACCAGACGTGCAAGAAGCTGTAATGAATAATCCCGGCACAGGTCCACCATACACTGACAAGCAACTTCTTTTGACTCAATTTGCGTTTGGGACATGGTTTGGCTGCCTCCCCTGTGTCCAACCAGTGTGACGGACGTTTTCGATTGTCATACAGGATCCACTTTTTATCACAAGTGACAATCCGATTCAGAATCCCGCCATTTCTGTGCTTATTCAAAAAGTTAAGACAAGCTTCGACGCGATTTTGTTGTTGTTTTTCAGTGAGTTCATACAGTAACCAATTTCCGAGCTTTTTTATCTTTCCAATTTGACGTAAATGAATCAGTATCGTTTTATAACTTACATTGAAGGCTGCTGCTAATTCCGACGTGGTTTGTGATTAATCTGCTTCAACTATGGCTTTAAATTCATTGTTATCGACTCTCGTCTCCGGTCGGCCACGGGGCTCATCATTGAGATGAAAATTTCCAGAACGGAAGCGATCAAACCAAAAACGCACAGTCAGTACGTTCACTTGTCTGGTCCATACACGTCGATGATATTGCATGCCGTCTGTGCTGCGTTGGTGCTGCGACGGGATTCATATTCGAAAATAACGCGCAATTTAGATTTTTCCATGGTCACAGAACCAGCGATGTAAAAAAAACCGAACGGTGGGAAAGCAAATGAACAACTGATTTTGAAAAAAGAATAATTTGCCTTTATAACAGAAAATATTTGAAATTGGAATTCCTACGCAAAAAAAAGGTAGCCACTTTCAAAGTTTTATTTTTATTTTTTTTATGGAAACTGACACGGTTGGCTACATCACCTACAACGTCCGTGATGTCAGCCCATAGCACCGGGTTAACTAGGTGCCATGTCAGTGCTTCCCCCTTTGATCGTGCCGGCTACACTGAACTGGTCGGAGAAGACAAACTATTTACATAGCCGTTTCGACCGAAGTTTCATTCAGTGCGGTGGTACCAACCCGGGCGGGTTAAACCCTACCACCAAGTAAGATTAGGAGGGAAGGGACCTACAGTTTTACGAGGAATCCGAACCTCGGTCAGCCTCCAACGGTCAGCGGTCACCCATCCAAGTACTGACCGCACCCAGCGTTGCTTAACATTCAATAGCGACAGTTGACTGTCTGCACCACTGAGCTATCGAGGCTGACATACAAGTGGTCACTTTGTAGAAACGGCAATTTCATTTTAAATTTCAGCACCTAATATTATAGCTCAAACAGTCTCAAAATCATTTTTACAAGTGAATTTGGGTCAATTGATCAAAACGGAATAGTAAATTAAATTTAACGATTTTATCGCTCATATAAAATCAACTATCATTTTGGTCGTTGGCTCTCGTCCTATTAGACTATTGGCTTCATCTATCGACCGATAGATGAAATGTGTTCTAATTATGTGTTCTATATTACATCATGTTTTTGCTATTCAAAGCTAGATGGCGTATTATAATCTTGAGCTCAAAAAGTTTATAAGAAAATATTCGCAATGTCCTCTCTATAGCCCCTTTTAATCTCTTTGTTGTGTAGATTTTCTTTTGTTGGCGCAATTTCTTAATTAACTAATTTAATTGTTCATTGAGAGGCAAAGAGATTAAAAGGGGCTATAGAGAGGACATTGCGAATATTTTCAAATAAAATTTTTGAGCTCAAGATTATAATACGCCATCTAGCTTTGAATAGCAAAAACATGATGTAATATAGAACACATAATTAGAACACATTTCATCTATCGGTCGATAGATGAAGCCAATAGTCTAATAGGACGAGAGCCAACGACCAAAATGATAGTTGATTTTATATGAGCGATAAAATCGTTAAATTTAATTTACTATTCCGTTTTGATCAATTGACCCAAATTCACTTGTAAAAATGATTTTGAGACTGTTTGAGCTATAATATTAGGTGCTGAAATTGAAAATGAAATTGCCGTTTCTACAAACTGACCACTTGTGACCACAGCCTCGATAGCTCAGTGGTGCAGACAGTCAACTGTCGCTATTGAATGTTAAGCAACGCTGGGTGCGGTCAGTACTTGGATGGGTGACCGCTGACCGTTCTAGGCTGACCGAGGTTCGGATTCCTCGTAAAACTGTAGGTCCCTTCCCTCCTAATCTTACTTGGTGGTAGGGTTTAACCCGCCCGGGTTGGTACCACCGCACTGAATGAAACTTCGGTCGAAACGGCTATGTAAATAGTTTGTGTTCTCCGACCAGTTCAGTGTAGCCGGCACGATCAAAGGGGGAAGCACTGACATGGCACCTAGTTAACCCGGTGCTATGGGCTGACATCACGGACGTTGTAGGTGATGTAGCCAACCGTGTCAGTTTCCATAAAAAAAATTAAAATAAAAATAAAACTTTGAAAGTGGCTACCTTTTTTTTGCGTAGGAATTCCAATTTAAAATATTTTCTGTTATAAAGGCAAATTATTCTTTTTTCAAAATCAGTTGTTCATTTGTTTTCCCACCGTTCGCTTTTTTTTACATCGCTGGTTCTGTGACCATGGAAAAATCTAAATTGCGCGTTATTTTCGAATATGAATCCCGTCGCAGCACAAACGCAGCACAGACGGCATGCAATATCATCGACGTGTATGGACCAGGCAAGTGAACGCACTGACTGTGCGTTTTTGGTTTGATCGCTTCCGTTCTGGAAATTTTCATCTCAATGATGAGCCCCGTGGCCGACCGGAGACGAGAGTCGATAACAATGAATTTAAAGCCATAGTTGGAGCAGATTAATCACAAACCACGTCGGAATTAGCAGCAGCCTTCAATGTAAGTTATAAAACGATACTGATTCATTTACGTCAAATTGGAAAGATAAAAAAGCTCGGAAATTGGTTACTGTATGAACTCACTGAAAAACAACAACAAAATCGCGTCGAAGCTTGTCTTAACTTTTTGAATAAGCACAGAAATGGGGGGATTCTGAATCGGATTGTCACTTGTGATAAAAAGTGGATCCTGTATGACAATCGAAAACGTCCGTCACACTGGTTGGACACAGGGGAGGCAGCCAAACCATGTCCCAAACGCAAATTGAGTCAAAAGAAGTTGCTTGTCAGTGTATGGTGGACCTGTGCCGGGATTATTCATTACAGCTTCTTGCACGTCTGGTCAGTGATGGTGGCAGGGACCGCGGGTTCGAGGCTCGCAAAAGACGGAGAAATATATTTTGTATTTTCAACTATTGTATATGCCTCTCTATCGCGCTCTCGCTTGCACACACAGGTCTCTATCGCGCTCTCGCTTGCACACACAGGTTTAGATGGAACGTTACACTTCTTCGTGCGTGCAGCCGGTGTTCATTAATTTATAAGACGTGACATCATCACGTCAAAACAAATCCGACGAGGCAGTGAAAAACGCCTTTAAAGAGTTCATCGATTCCCATCCCCAGGATTTCTATAGTAGAGGCATCAATGAACTTCCAGTAAAATGGCAAAAGTGCATTGATAATAATGGCCAATACTTCGATTAAACAAATATATATTTTTCATAAAAAAAAATTTTTGATTTTTTCTATATAGGTAAAACGGCAATTTCATAGGCAAGGACCTAATATTTGTTTTGCCTCATTTGGCATTTTTGTAAAGGTTGGTACGCGCACCGCTACTGACGTGTGAAAAACATGTTCTGGTTATCTTAGATCGGTAATTCAACAACATTCCGAAAATCAAACGGAATACCATGACAGGGTTCGGTCAAATTGGTTGCCATTTTTAAAAAATACTGTCAGGAGACGCTACACGAAAAACATTTAGTATCGGGTTGAGGACAATTGAACGAAATACTATGAGACAAAAATATTGGTTGTGGGATCTCGTACTATAATAGTAGTAAAGCTACTGTATAACAGAGGGCGCTTTTTATTTTTTCAATATGGCCTAGTTGATCGTTGTTCTAGAATCATCTATGGAAATTATGTATTATATTCAAATATTGAATAAATATACACAATACTTATGAAAATAAACTGATTACATGTTCAGTCGTATTTTTATATCGAGATTTGCAATACCGCAATGCGCAACTCGGCATATTTTCTTAGATTTTCTTCTTTCTCTAGCACACGAATACGACCTCACATGCGGACTGGTGGCGCTAGACTGAACGACTTTGTACCACTAGGATCTAAGTAGTAGATTACGATTTTGTTCTTGTTGTCCGGTCTATATGGAAGAGGGTGAGTTTAATGTCATTGTTGAGAGGAAACTGTTGGAGAAGAAACAAGTACCTACATACAATGACGTATCATGTACCTACATATAGTCATGGAGGTGGGGAAGATAGTTCGTAAAATATAGCCTGCGTGAGACCAATGACGTATCATGTATTCTCTTTGCGTGAGACAGGTGTCATCGAAAAGACGCGCATGAAGCTCCGTATTTTTTTTTATATTAAAAAAATGCATGCGAGACAATGTCATACTTTATTGGTGGTAGGCGGTAGCACACGAATAGTGATGTTGAATATTGAAAATATAATAAATCGAATCTTCTTCGATCGAACGTTATGATAATAATCGATGTTGCAAACATAATTAATCTAAATATATAAGTAATATCTTTTTAAATTGAAAAAGTTTGTTTCTTTTTAAATTCAAAAGTTCAACATTCACAAAAAAAAAATTAAAAAATAAACAAATTCGACTAAAATGTTCCAATTTTGTTCGCCAGCTGCTCAATAATGATCGATTTTCAACATCATCCTAAATAGATCCCAAGTTGGGACTCCCACTCCCAACCCTATTTTAGAATATCACTCTGACATCTGTCACAGAAATCAAGCTATATTTTACCAACTCTCTATTCATCATTCATCAATCGCGATATGTATATGTTGTGAAAATATCTTTACAGACAAGCGGCGGGTGGCCGAGTGGTTTGGGCATCGGCTTCTCAAAGGTCCGCGGTTCGAATCCCGTCGGCGTGTACCAATGAGTTTTTTCTAACGAAAAAATTTACGTGCATACCTACACCTGTTGTACCGTGTACCTTTTGTACCGTGTGGGGCCGGTACTATCAAAGAATAGCCCCACTGCATCTCTCCCCGTGTATGTCGTAAAAGGCGACTAAGGGATATAACTCCTTTCTTGTATTACTAGGTGGTAGGGTTTAACCCGCCCGGGTTGGTACCACCGCACTGAATGAAAGGTCGGTCGAAACGGCTATGTAAATAGTTTGTGTTTTCCGTCCAGTTCAGTGTAGCCGGCACGGCCGAAGGGAAGCACTGACGTGGCACCAAGTTCACCCGGTGTTATGGGCTGACATCAAGGATGTTGTAGGTGATGTAGCCAACCGTGTCAGTTTCCATAAAAAAATAAAAAAAACCTGCTGCTTCACCGTTCGGAACCGGTGTAAAACTGTAGGTCCCTTCCCTTGCCCCTTACTAGGTGGTAGGCTCAAATTGTAGCCGACTGGGTTGATACCACCGTACTGGATGTAAGATGGCCGCATAGCAGCCTCGGCTGTGTTCTCCTCTAGTCCAGTATAGCCAGCAATCCAGGGAAGTCTACGGTATGTCACCTACCTTCTCGGAGGTGATATTGGCTGGTCGGAGCATGCGCTTTGGCCCCTCCAACTTAGCCACCCATACCGGAGGCTACGAAACATATTTGGGTTGACACTACCTTCTTGTTGCTGTTATACAAAGGTTGAAAATTGCCCAGCGAACAATGGAGCGAGGCTAACCATGCTGGGAGTATCGCTACGTGATATGGTGCGTAAAGATGCAGTCCGTCGAGGCACCAAAGTAGTCGGTATTGGGCTAAGCTCAACTGGTAGTGGTAGGAGCAGTAAGGAGTTATAGGCTGACATCGTAGATGTTTTCCAGCCGTGTCAGGTTAAAAAAAATACACCTACATCTACAACCTACCGAGTACCGAGTCGTCAGATCGCGGACTGGTGCCTCTGATACAGTGGGAGGTCTCAGACACAGTGAGAGGTCTCAGATACAGTGAGAGGTCTCATATACAGCGCGAGATCTCAGATACAGTGAGAGGTCTCAGATACAGTGAGAGGTCTCAGATACAGTGAGAGGCCTTAGTTAGTGAGATGACTCAGATGCAGTGGGAGGTATCAGATACAGTGAGAGGTCTCAGATACAGTGAGGCTGCAGTTAAACGACGCGAAAGTTTTCGTGCGGCCGCCGCGCGTTTACCGCGCGTTTGCTGCGCTCTCGTGTTCAGCAGGTCTATTCTTGTAAATTCTGACAGCGGAATCAGCGCTGATGTGGCGCTGAGAGCCACTTTGATAAGTGGCTCTCAGCGCCACAACAGCGCTGATTCCGCTGTCAGAATTTACAAGAATAGACCTGCAGAAACGGCGAATGTGGACTTTATGTACTACGCACAACATTCAAATTCCTAACCACGCGGCCCCCGCGCGGCCTCCGCGCGTTATTCACGCGGTCTCGACTCGATGCCGCCATTGCCGCCACTACGCAGTCGCCTGCGCATGTGTGACGTCGTGTCGTAGTATTTTGACTTTCGTATTTGGAGTTTCGTATTTTAATGAAAAATGAATACCAACCTTGAAACATTGATTGTCTTGGTGGAAGAGAGAGGAGTTCTTTGGGACAAGACCAGCGAAACCTATAAGGATAAACGCGTCATCGGTGGTGATAATGCTACTTTAATTTAAACGTAGTTGCTAAATAAATAGAGCTTATTTTGCTTTAACAACTGTGTGCACGCGGTCGACGCGCGGACGCCGCGCGGCCGCGGCCGCACGAAATAATTCGTGTCAAATAAACGCGCCCTGAGAGGTGTCAGATGCAGTGAGAGGTTTCAGATACAGTGAGAGGTCTCAGATACAGTGAGAGGTTTCAGATACAGTAATAGGCCTGAGGCCGAGCGCACGTCAGTGTAGGTGTTCAGGTGTGTCAACAGTGTGTCACGTCGCACTGTGGCATGTAACGTAATATAAACTGTATGATTCATCGCACTTTCTCTACATTATTGTCATAGACTTATATTATTTTACTCACTTTCAAAACGGTCCGACGACGCACCTACACCGCCGCGCCCGCACTCTGGGCTGAGAATCCGCTTCCGAGGTCTTTCGATTTTTTTTTTACGAACTTAAAGATTTCGAAAAACTTTTTATGCAAGTTTATAGGGCTATGTAAGAGAACACTTTATGTGTAACATAAGTTGCTATCCATTAATCACATATTTTTAAAAAAAATCTTGAATTTTTTTTTTGTATGGAGAAGAAAATGTTTAGGTCATTATTTGAAAAGTCTTAGGAGATCTAGAGTTCTGTTTAGTATAGTGATAAAGTGCACCGTAAGTAGAATAGTTCTGAATAAAAAGTGTAACCGTACGCGTCCATAAGAAAGAACTGTGTAAGTTTGAATTTTTAAATTTTGATAAAATTTCGATAAATTCATTTCAATATTTTCCAATATTTTTTTTTACATTTCAACTTCTTTTTGGTTTGTAATTATCTGTATATATTGTAATATATAAATTATTCAATAACTATACCACAAAATGATCATAATCTGCTTACATATTAGCTATTAGAAATTTCTTTTAAAACATTGAAGTTTTAAATATAATATTTATGCAAGCGTGTAGAGCCACGTTAGAGAACGCTTAGTATGTAATAAAATTTGTTACCCGCCAAACACACGTTTTTTTTTTAATATTTAACTTTTATTTGTACAGAAAGGAAAAGGTTTTGACCATTTTTTCATAAGGTTTACAAGACCTAGACGTTCTTTTGCTATAGTGATAAACTAGAATATGAATGGAATCACGCTCCATTAAAAGTGTATCCAAATGCGTTCATATAAAGGAACGGTGTAAGTCTGAATTTATATATTTTTTAAATTCAATAAATTAATTTTAATAACTTACCTTAATAACGTGCTAAGCTCCTCGTAACTAAGCTTAACTAAGCTCAAGTGGAAGTGGGCTGGGCACGTCAGCTGAAGAGACGACGACCGTTTGAGTAACCGTGTCCTACACTGGCGGCCGTGGGCAGGAAAACGGAGTGTGGGAAGACCACCCGCCAGTTGGGACGACACCATCAAGTACGTCGTCGGAAAGCAGTGGTTCCGTACCGCTGAAGGCCAGGAGGACTGGAGGAAAATTGGAGAGGCGTATGTCCAGCAGTGGACGCTTACACGCTGACTGACTGACTGACCTTAATAACCAATATCTGGGTATTTTGATTAGTTTAGTTATGGCGTATTAATGTTTTTTATGTGTATCTAAAATTCAAATTTTTGGTTACATTATATTATTTTAATGTCTTTCGGAAAGTACCTTAAATTTGGGGAATATTTTAAATTAGAACATGAGTCATAAATCCTCTATTTTTGGAAATTGTAAGGTTTTAAACAAAGATTAGTGACTCATATGGTAGTAATGTTTTTAAGTTTACTCTGTTATTCATCTATACTCATTTTTAATTTTATGTATTAATAGTGGATGTGGTTGAGGTACATAAGTCGACGTTTCGCCGGCTACGTCACAGGCTTCATCAGGAACCACCGGGAATTCCTGAAGCAGATGTCTGTTGCTAGTTGTACCAAACGTCTCATTGACTGTGTCTCAAAGAGTACAGCTTTGCTGGCGATTCTGGCACGAAAGGTTCTCCTTCTTTACGATTTGCTTCTTGGTGGATGAGCTGCATGTATACTGGCCACTTAATGTCGGATTTCAACCACGTTTCGTATTTACTTTTGAAATTATTGAATGAATAACTCGCACTTTTCCACTTCGTGTACAAATTTGAGACGAACTTTTTACAAAAACTATTCAAATGAACTCGGTTTTTGTCCGATACATGAACAACCAGCTTATCGAATAGTAATATCAGAGTTCGAGAGATCTTGAGAGATAGTAATATCAGAGTTCGGTTGACTTTGCAAGAGAGCAAAAACGTCAATATTACATTTAAACTCTTCCATACTTGGTTTTCACGGCTTATAACTGTCTTAATAAATTAAGAATTGAAATAAGCAAAGTGAAAATAGTCGACATTTAAAAGTAAATGCAAAGCGGCAAGTAATTGAAAGGCGAAAATTCGTTTCGAAATCCAAGATCCGTCACTTGCAAGCACTTAACAAATACTAAACTGAAATTCGCCACCCACCAGAAGCCGAATTACTTGACGAAAACCGGATTCTTACAGAGATTATACAAAGAGCCACGATTATATCACGAAATGATGATAATCCGAGTTCATTTGAATAGTTTTTGTAAAAAGTTCGTCTCAAATTTGTACACGAAGTGGAAAAGTGCGAGTTATTCATTCAATAATTTCAAAAGTAAATACGAAACGTGGTTGGAATCCGACATTAAGTGGCCAGTATACATGCAGCTCATCCACCAAGAAGCAAATCGTGAAGAAGGAGAACCTTTCGTGCCAGAATCGCCAGCAAAGCTGTACCATTTGAGACTCAATCAGTGTGACGTTTGGTACAACTATTACCAGACATCTGCTTCAGGAATTCCCGGTGGTTCCTGATGAAGCCTGTGACGTAGCAGGCGAAACGTCGACTTATGTACCTAAGTCACATCCACTATTAATACGTAAAATTAAAAATGAGTATAATGAATAACAGAGTAAACTTAAAAACATTACTATCATATGAGTCACTAATCTTTGTTTAAAACCTTACAATTTCCAAAAATAGAAGATTTATGACTCATATTCTAATTTAGAATATTCCCAAAATTTAAGGTACTTTCCGAAAGAAATTAAAATAGTATTATGTAACCAAAAATTTGAATTTTAGATACACATAAAAAACATTAATACGCCATAACTAAACTAATCAAAGTACCCAGATATTGGTAATTAAGGTCAGTCAGTCAGTCAGGCAGCGTGTAAGCGTCCACTGCTGGACATACGCCTCTCCAATTTTCCTCCAGTCTTCCTGGCCTTCAGCGGTACGGAACCACTGATTTCCGCCGACGTACTTGATGGCGTCGTCCCACCTGGCGGGTGGTCTTCCCACACTCCGTTTTCTTGTCCACGGCCGCCAGTGTAGAACACGGTTACTCAAATGGTCGTCGTCTCTTCGGCTGACGTGCCCAGCCCACTTCCACTTGAGCTTAGTTACGCTGGAGCTTAGTTAAGCTTAGTTACGAGGAGCTTAGCACGTTATTAAGGTAAGTTATTAAAATTAATTTATTGAATTTAAAAAATATATAAATTCAGACTTACGTCGTTCCTTTATATGAACGCATTTGGATACACTTTTCATGGAGCGTGATTCCACTCATATTCTAGTTCATCACTATAGCAAAAGAACGTCTAGGTCTTGTAAACCTTATGAAAAAATGGTCAAAACCTTTTCCTTTCTGTACAAATAAAAGTTAAATAGAAAAAAAAAACATGTGTTTGGCGGGTAACAAATTTTATTACATACTAAGCGTTCTATAACGTGGCTCTACACGCTTGCTTAAATATTATATTTAAAACTTCAATGTTTTAAAAGAAATTTCTAATAGCTAATATGTAAGCAGATTATCATCATTTAGTGGTATAGTTTTTGAATAATTTATATATTACAATATATACAGATAATTACAAACCAAAAAGAAGTTGAAATGTAAAAAAAAATATTGGAAAATATAGAAATGAATTTATCGAAATTTTATCAAAATTTAAAAATTCAAACTTACACAGTTCTTTCTTATGGACGCGTACGGTTACACTTTTTATTCAGAACGATTCTACTTACGGTGCACTTTATCACTATACTAAACAGAACTCTAGATCTCCTAAGACTTTTCAAATAATGACCTAAACATTTTCTTCTCCATACAAAAAAAAATTCAAGATTTTTTTTAAAAATATGTGATTAATGGATAGCAACTTATGTTACATATAAAGTGTTCTCTTACATAGCCCTATAAACTTGCATAAAAAGTTTTTCGAAATCATCAAGTTCGTAAAAAAAAAATCGAAAGACCTCGGAAGCCGATTCTCAGCCCAGAGTGGCCCGCGCGCGACTCGCGTACAACCTGCAGTTATTGTCGCAAGTAGGCGCACGCTTACATACATACTCGCTGACCAAACGACATTTCAAATTGACACCAATTGCTCTACGTGGACCACCCACGCGTACCAGTTTACGATCTACTTCATAAAGCAAAAAGAAAAAACGTAGGCGAAGGAGATTTCTTCATCAGCGCATGTCGCGTGCCTACCTACATCGACCAACGCAATGACTAATTATTTTTGTTAAAATAACTAGCTTTCCCGCGGCTTCGCTCGCGTGAAATTCGTATTTAAAAAGAAGAAAGTAAGTAAGCCCGCTACCATATACCTTTATTTCGGCGCGCGGAACAATTCGGTTTGTATGAGAGCCACATCTTAGCGTAACCAGAAATACATTTTATTTAGCCTATCCTGTGTCCCGTATAATCGAATGTGCTTGTACTAAGTTCCATCGAATTCGGATGATCGGTTTAAGAGTTATGGAGGAACCATCCCGGTTAAACCAGCTTTCTAATAAAAAACCGCATCCAAATCGGTCCATCCGTTTGGGAGCTACGATGCCACAGACAGACACAGACGAAGGCGCCAAACTTATAATACCCCTACTTTTGCGTCGGGGGTTAAAAATATTTACGCGTCCTAGGTAAAAATACAGACCTCTCTCCGCGCCCACAAGCTTAGGAAAGATTCCCAAGATGCCAGGGACTTAGAAGCGACACGCAGCGTGCATTAGTGTGGACCCGCCCTAATACCTCTGAGGTATGTTAAAAAGAAACCCAACTTTTTGGGACCCGCCTCCCGTTCTCACAGTAAATTCATTCAGGTCCCGAGACGGGAATCAAACCGGTTTCGAAGCGGGGCCGCCCGGCCGGGTCGTCGCTCATTCATTTCAAACTGTGCGAGTTTGGTCGTTCTGGGAACTATTGATATAAGAATAACCGTCAATTGGTACCTACATATTGACAAACACGAATTCCTTTGCAAGGCAAACATCGCTTCCGTATTTTTTTATTTTTTAGATTAATTCGTTTCCTCCCGAAACAGGCAAAACTCATTAGAGTATACAGCCAATTCTGTTGTAGCTTTTAACGTCTGTTGTATAAGTTCCCGCACCGCGAGAACGACAAAAATATATCTTTTTAATTACAACGACGACGCGACAAACTTCCGCCGTCCGCCATCTTTTTCCACTTTTGTTGTTTCGCTTCCGTATTATGCAGTTGGGGGCAATCTTGCATTCTTTTGTTTCTAAATTTAAAATTGTAAATGACATTTGCAGGAGCAAAGTGGTTGTCAATTCTTTATTCGAATTTGTAAGAAAGTAGGTACCTAGGTATACACTTTAATCAAGACTCTTCTCTTCGCTACATTTCTTGCATACAGACATACCATTAGTTGTATCCCGACAATCGGGATAAGCAGAGTAATCGGTGTTGTGCTGCAAGGACTCTGCTAAATTATAGCACACGACCACCGCGTTTAGCAATGTACTAGGACAAGCAAGATAACTATCAAGCAGCAAGCAAGCATACATGAAATGAAGGGAAGCACTGACATGGCACCTAGTTCACCCGGTGTTATGATCTGACATCACGGATGTTGTAGGTGATGTAGCCAATCGTGTCAGTTTGCATAAAAAAAAATAATGCACAAAGACCCACCTGCTGCATGCATGAATAGATGGAAGGACCGACCGTGCCAAGCGTGTGGTAGGTATGTATGTGTGTATGTAGCTAAACTAAAGTTATACCATACTTAACCACAGCATATAAGGGGGAGATAGCTCTTCGAAAGTTCTTATTCCTACTCTCCATTCGTACGACATTAATTCAACATACTTCACATATTAAGATGCACCGGATGACCTAAATTTTTTACTCGCCCAGCCGCCGCCGCCAGCAGCCAGACAGGCTGCAGTTTCCTGTTGAGGTCCGCTTTCGCCGGATTCGCGACGCGGTCCCTCGGAAATAATCGTATGTCTGCCCGCGACGACACAGAACAAACATTGATCAGAGGAACACCAAAGAAGCGTTGAACTCTACTCTTACGCGCACAGACGATGACGCCACGTGCAAGGAAGGCAGAAATTCTCATAAATTTTGAATTTAGTTTTTTTATTTATTTTTATATACTATTTGGAAAATCATCAGTTTATAACAACAGTCTCTATAAATAAATATCTACTTTGCCAGCGGTTTTTCGTGTATACTCCTATATCAGTAAAAGATTTTCTCATGAATGTCTACGTTGAAGATTTACAAAAATTTTTGTACCACAGTGTCGTGAAACAAAGACATTATATACAATAGACAGTTATTATTTAAAATGAAATAAAAAAGAAGAAGAAATAAATAATGTATAATAAAAAATATTATAATGACATATAAATATAATTATTAGTGACCCAAATATAACAAATAATTTTTATATATAAAAGTATATTTTTTTAATGTATAATGATGATGATAAAATTAGATCCGTAGCCAGCGACGCCGGCAGAAACCCTTAATAAAATCGATCAGATCTGTCCGTCCGTCCGTCAAGACTGTCACACACGCGCTCTTCATGGTGATTACACCGAAACCAAAAGCAATAAATCCAAAGTAATAACAATTAAGTACACCAATTAGTCCTTACGGCATGAAAACAATTTTCAAGTTTATTATTAAACAGTTACTAATCATGAATTTAAACTAATATGAACAATGATATTTTAGGAAAGATAGGTTATCTATATGAAATTCAGTGCTCACACATGGCACGTCCTTGAAAAGTTGAGAGGAAGAACTATAAAGTGATGCGCCGACTCGAATAGTCTTATTCCAATTATTAAGGGAGGTAATTCAAGTTATGTGGCGGTTGGTATAACTGATAACTACTTAGGAAGGACGACGCACGTCTGAACGCGTGCGTAGTTGGTGCGCGACTAACTTCAAACAGGACTGTGGTCTTGTATTTAATGTGCCGCTTCGACTAACTTCAAACAGGACTGTGGTCTTGTATTTAATGTGCCGCTTTGGGAGCTCGTATAACCTATCTACCTCCTTTTTAACATATAATATAATTGAATATGAAGCATTTAATAAAAGCATTTAGCATTTAATAGAAGTGTCCGGGGAGGCCCGAGCTGGGGCCTACCTCTCTCAGCGCATTAGTCTGGCCATACAGAGGGCTAATGCGCTGAGTGTCTTGGGAACTTTCCCTGGATCGGTCGGTATGGATGAGATTTTTTATTTTATTTATCAACCTGATTTACAGATCTCATTCATATCACTGGTCCGGGGTTGTTCTTTTTTCTTTTATATGTATAGTTTAATGAAATCACTCTGTATACTTCTAAAACCACATTGAAATAAAATAATTATTAATGTAAAAAAATAATAATAATAATAATTTAATAAGGATCAAGATCCATTAAAGGACTGCGTGTCGTCGCCCCGCAGCCGGTGGATATGGAGCTCTCCGAGATGGGGGTGGTTGTGGCCTACGCGTCTAGTACCACCACCTACCGCTCGAAGCTTAGTCTCGCGTCGTCTCGGAGAGCTCCGTAGCCACGGCCTGCACCCGCCGGCGTGCTTGGAGGTCCGCCTCCCGCCGCCGGCGAGAATACGGTTTTTTCTTTTTGTCTGTTTGTATTAATTTTGTATAGATATTTTATTTTATGATTATATAAAATTAATATAAATATGTACCTGTAACAAATAACGTGAAAATAAAGATATAATATTTAATAAAACACGCTATAGACGGCGTGAGTTATTGAGAAAATTGCATTCCTGTGGCCTGCGGAGCGGCGCGGCGCCGCGCGTGCAAGAAGGCAGTGGCTACGGAACCCTATGTGTGTATGAACAACGTTCGCATTTCGCTAGCTTTTGCCCGCGGCCTTGCTCACAAAGCCTATGCCCACCCTGAAGGTCCATTCTAAATATTAGTAAAATAATTTACCGTACCGTGTGGGGCCGGTACTTAAAAAGAATAGCCCCACTGCATCTCTCCCCGTGCATGTCGTAAGAGGCGACTAAGGGATAAGGACAAGATACTGCGCTAAAGGGCGACAGGCTAGCCACTTCTCACCTTGGCGCAGTCCTTCCACCTAGTCATGCAGCAGGTGGGTTCTTCGTGCCTTACTTGCTGCTTGATAGTTGTCTTGTCCGTATACTGTGCTAAACGTGGTGGTCGGTGTTGTGCTGTAATTTACCAGAGTCCTTATAGCACAACACCGATTACTCTGCTTACCCTGATTGTCGGGATACAGCGTGTGTTATGTATGTATGTATGTAATTTTTAAAATCGGATAAGTATTTTCCAATTTAGTGGTATTTTCGGAGATACATCCAAACTTTCAAACTTTGCCTATTTTTAACCCCCGCCCGACGCAAAAAGAGAGGTGTTATAAGTTTTACGTATGTGTGTGTATGTGTGCATGGGTGTGTCTGCTGTGGCATCGTAGCACCCAAACGAATGGACCGGTTTTGATGCGTTTTTTTTAGGTTTCCGTATCCCGTACGGAAGCCTATTACTAAGCCTACGCCGCCGTCTGTCTGTCTGTCCGTCCGTCCGTCCGTCTGTCTGTCTGTCCGAGGGCTGTATCTCTTGAACCGTAATTAGGTCGCCCGTTGAAATTTTCACAGAATATGTGTTATTATGGCGGACATAACGACTAATAATAAAAAATAGAAAAAAAGTAAAAAATAAGGGGGTTTCCATACAAGAAACATGTTTTTTTTTTCAATATTTTTTTTTGTGGTGCGGAAACCTCGGTGCGCGAGTCCGACTCGCACTTGGCCGGTTTTTTTTAATATTAGTGTACATGTATGTAAGTACATGAAATTATACACTCTGGCTGACTGACTGACATTAAATTATTCACTAATCGATCTGTCGCGCTGCTTTCGATAAGTTCTTAATTTTGGCGACGCGGCGTCTTTTGCAAGAGTTATGCAATCACTCAACTTATTATTTGTCGTTACCTGTTGTGGCATCTCGTGCCTATTTGCATCTCGACAAAAGTGTTCTTATCTGTGATCTTACTGAGTAAGTGGGAAGATAATGACGCGTACAATTTGTCCGCAGGCTCTGTAAGTTCACTTTCGCAACAGTCCTGTTAAATTTTATTTTCGACTGGTGTTTTATGTAAACCAACATGGGTGGCTGTGTCGATGGACCAATGGGTGCATAGGGCTGCTATCTCTAAAATCATTAAACTAGGACAAAAAGAAGTAAAACCCGGGATTTTCATATAAAAACCCGGACATTGCTTTTTTCTTATTATGACATGACAATTATTTTATTTTAAACTTTTTGACAAAATAAATATTTAACGGCATTACTCACGGCCGTCTTCAAGCTATGGCTCGACGTTTAGAGTCTATCATAGCGGGCGGGATTTTTGAAATTCGTGTAACCCAGACTACCTTAAAAAATCCCCCCGGACGCCTTCAAAAAGAGGACAAATCCGGGGAAACCCGGACCGATGGCAGCCCTAGGTGCAGTCGACAGGACTTCACCTCGCAAAACCACGCTCAGTTAGGTTAGGTGCCATGTCAGCAAATTTGCATGTTAATACGATGTCAAAGTGTTCTCATTACTTCCCTGCGAACTCGCAACAAACCTGGATGTCACTCGCGGCACACCGGTTGAAATCCTCTGCCTAGCGGTAGAACAAAGATACTTCTATGATGAGATGATAGTAACCTGTAGACAAGTGTTTGTAAAATTTTACAGAATTTATGTAATCTTGTGAACAGCCGTTCAACATTATTAAAGTGAAAACTTCTTTAGCGGCGCTTGGCACTTTTTTAGGTGGGTTAAAAATGTTAAACTCGCGACATCGCGACATCGCGAGTCATTATTATTTAAAATTTAACCTTAAGTCATTGCATTAAGGGTTATTTTTGAAGTGAAAACTTCTTTAGCGGCGCTTGGCATTTATTTCAAAATGAATGTAGGGTTCCGTAACAAATGCATGTCTGTCCGTTCTACTAAATTTTACAATTTTCAACCAACGTCCTCCGACGGGTATTTTATAATAAAAGTAGGGTTCCGTAACACGTTTATGTCTGTCCATTCTACTAAGTTCTGCAAAATGAATGTAGGGTTCCGTAACAAATGCATGTCTGTCCGCTCTACTAAATTTAACATTTATTTCACAATGAATGTAGGGTTCCGTAACAAATGCATGTCTGTCCGTTCTACTAAATTTTACAATTTTCAACCAAGGTCCTCCGACGGTTATTTTATAATAAAAGTAGGGTTCCGTAACACGTTTATGTCTGTCCATTCTACTAAGTTCTGCAAAATGAATGTAGGGTTCCGTAACAAATGCGTGTCTGTCCGTTCTACTAAATTTAACATAATTTTTTTTTTTTTAAGCAATGTTACGGTGTTGTTTTCACTTCTGCCGGCACTCCCGGAGTGAAACTGTGGCTTTTTTTATTATGTTGTTTCATCTAGCGTAATGCCATGCCAGAGCGAAAATAATTTTAATGTCCCACTAATATATCAATCAATCAATCAAATCAAATCAGCCTGTATCGGTCCACTGCTGGACATAGACCTCTCCCAAGGCACGGTCCTCCGGTTTTCTCGTTCATCCACTCCCGGCTCCTTTTATTAACCCCCGACACAAAAAGAGGGGCGTTATAAATTTAACGTGTATGTGTATGTGTGTATGGGTGTGCAAGGGTGTGGCATCGTAGCTCCCAAACGGATGGACCGATTTGGATGCGTTTTTTTTATTAGAAAGCTGGTTTAATCCGGGTGGTTCTTAGCTATGTTTGTAATTAAGTAATGAAGTAATTAACTAATAAAAAAATAATTATCTTAAAAAGTGGACCGATTTGCATGTAGTTTTTTTTAAGTTTGCAATAAAAGTTAAATTAAAAATTTTAAAAACCTTAATAAAATATAAAAACTCAGAGCTCTGCGGGAATGTACTTAGCGGTCCCCCGACTCCTTTACGTAAGTAAACGGAAATTATTTTTGACTTTTTAAGGGTTGCTCGGTTTTTTATACCTCGTCTGTCCATCTAGCCGGGAGAAGTCCCATGCTACGTAATATAATAATAAATTTTAATTTAGATTTAGGTTTATTATATTGTGTTTTTGTATGTCTAAAATTACATACCCACAGAGCAGTGATCGCCGGCCGTCTTCGTCCATCTTGCTCAGTGTCGATACGTATTATACCTAATTTGCCTATATCAAATACCACGAATCAAATTCCACTACCATTATGACAATTCCAGTCACAGCAGCAGTAGAATATTCCAGTCACAGCAGCATCCTTACCTATAATAAAATCCAACGTCTGTTTTCTGTCTGAGTGTCTGAGTGTCTGAGTGTATGTCTGTCTGTCCGCTTATAACTCGAGAACCACTGAACCGATTTTAATAAAAAAAAATTCTACGGATAGCTTGATTCTTCCCATCAACTATAGGCTACTTACTATCACGCTAAATGGCTTATGAGGTTAGCAGTGAAGTGAAATATGAGAGCGGGCGGAGCCGCGGGCACAGCTTGTAGAATATAAAAGTTAATTTACGTTCGAGACGGACAGTGGACACACGCCGACCGATACCACACGCACAGTGACATGTTGGGTTATGTTATAGTTTCCCACGTAGGCTCACTGCGGGCGGACTGCGGACGTTCTCTCTCGCCTCGGGCGCATAGGGTTGACATTTCGAAATTTGAAAAGTGCTGACAAAAAGCCGGACATTAAAAAAACAGGCCAAGTGCGAGTCGAACTCGCGCACCGAGGGTTCCGCGCATACACTTTTTGGTTTCTTCTATGTGAACCCCCGTGAATTTTTTACTTTTTTAAAATTTCAACGGGCTACCTATTACGTTTTAAGAGATGCAGCCCTCGGACAGACGGACGGACGGACAGACAGACAGACGGCGTAGGCTTAGTAATAGGATCCCGTACCGGATACGGAACCCTAATAAGTGCAAACGTTGTGCACACACAGAGGGTTGCGCAGCCATTTACTTCTTGCACGCATAGCTCAATAAAGCTCCAGGGAAGTCTCCGGTATGGCACATTCGGAGGTGATATTGGCTGGTCTGAGCGTGTGCTTTGGCCCCTCCGACTCAGCCACCCATACCGGATTACATAAAAAAAAAAAATTTACCAGAGTTGCAGCACAACACCGATTACTCTGCTTATCCCGATTGTTAGGATACAGCGTGTGTGATATGTAAGTATGGGTAGTTTTAAGCGGTAGTAACTTTTATACAACAAACTCCTTTAGAATTAAAGCAATATGTTTCCTTCAGTGTATGACTTAGGATATTTCCAGAGAAGCGTAAAAAGGCACCTGACGCGCTGACGCGGTATCCGCAGCCCACGTGCGAAACCGAATGATTTTGGGCGTCGTCGCCTCAACAATCCACGCTGACGGAGGCGCCAAGTGTCTCGCGTATCCATAAAAAAAGTTATCCGCTGATGTGGATATGCGGATAACTGGCACCGCACAACCCTACCTTGTGCGTTGTCTTGTCGCTCGCTCCCACAGTGTCGTCCGTTAGTTGTTTTATTATTGTACGCATATGTAAGGAAATACCAAACACCGTTAGGTACACACTGTGTGGGAAATATGTTGAGGGGCTTAAAAAAAAGGCAACAAGCGTTGTTAATTTTAGAAAAAAAAATCTGTTAAATGTATGGCAACTATTATACCTTATCAGTATATCTATGTCATATCTATCTCTTTCTCCATCTCTACTCTCTATCTCTATCTCTACTCTCTATCTCGATCTCTATCCCTATATCTATCTATATCTTTTATATATAAGGTCTTTCTTTAGTAGGTAACGATACGCTAAGGGGTGTATGTGCATCAGATACTGATCACGTTCCCATACCAATTTTTTTTACGATATAAAAAACCTACTCACTCATCAAATTTAATACGTGAAGTGCGCGTATTTCACGCGTAAAAAAAATTGTATGGGAACGTGATCAGTATCTGATACACATACACCCCTTAGCGTATCGTTACCTACTAAAAAAATATCTTATATATATATATATCTATGCGTAGAGTATGCTCATAAAACCGCATTCAGCTGCTCGTAACAGTCACTCCACCTGATGTACACAGGTAGGACAAGGAGGCCAATCCACTCGAAGGTAAATCGAGAATCGAATACAATATTTCCCGTAAGACGAATACATTTCGTTCACAATTATTCTGAAGCGACCGAATATTTTTCTAAGAATTCCGTATATGTAATTGGTAATTTTTTTATTATTAATTAAATTTATTTTCCCTCCTTTTTTCTTCCTGACTCATTTTTGTTTTGACATTCAATGTCAGTTTTGGACTTCTGTCAGAATGTATCTAGTCTTAACGGATGTGAATTCACTGACGCATCCCCATCGTCTTTCAAATCTCCTGTTATTAATTAAATAATATCAATTCGGTGTATCAGAATTTGATAAATATGTTATATGAGACGGTGACTTTGTTTATTTTTTTCCTCGAAGCGTGTGTCAGTGACCATTATAGAATACGTCGAGACGAGACGCTCCTGTCAGCTGTCAAAAGAAACGAAAATGCCATCCCATCTGCGCAGCCGTCATCTCCGTCAATTATGCCTTAAACTGTACTTTATTTCATACATCATTTTCTGTCCCCGTATAACCACTACATATAACCGAAAATCGAACATGGATTGTAAGTCAAAAACGCATTGAAAAAAAAAACACATATTTGTCGATCGGGCCGGTGTTTGGCCTCCAGCAATAGCGCTTTATCTCGATGTAAAAATTTTGCTACGCAAAGTCGTACGCAACGTATTAATTTTACTCGAAACATTATGGTACTCGATTCTCGATCTACCTTCTAGTGAATTGGCCTACCTACAGCAACGCGCCCCGGGCGCACGCACATCACCGGTTTCGCGCATCGTGTTCGGGAAATGGGACAGTGTGTCGCGTCGCGTATGGTAGTGAAATGAATTACTCAAAAAACGATGAGTGTTTAATGACACGGGGAAAGCAGAGGTCGTGGGCTATGAGAAATGAAAATACCAAGCGATAAGAATAGAGAGTACCTTTAATAAAAAAAATACTATTAATAAATCCATTTCATAGTTTAAAAAAAACCTTTGATTAAAACACGGGGGTCAGGTTAGGTGTGAAGACCATGACGAAATATGACAAGGGCCGTCCCTTGTTCTTGGGATGGTCAAAGCAGCGTGACGTATCCGTTTTTGGATTACCCCTTTTTTTACTTTGAGGAAATTTTTAGGGTTCCGTATCCATACGGAAGCCTATTACTAAGTCTACGCCGTCAGTCTGTCCGTCCGTCCTAGGGCTGTATCGTTTGAACCGTTATAGTTAAAAAGTAAAAAAATTAAGAGAGTCCCCATACAAGAAACGTGCTAAGGATCGATTAGTACATTCCTCGATTTGATTATACGATTCCACGCTACTTAATAATAAATGGCGCCACAGGTATTTATATTTAGCACTGCGCAGAAAGACAATAGACGAATATGGTTTTTTGACAGGTATATGGTATAGCGGATCGACAGAACCCTCCGTGCGCGAGTAAAATTCACACTTCACCGTTTTTTTTCCTTTTCTTCATACATCTGGTTGGAGACTAGGTTTCACGTACACAATCACTCCGTTCAGTATTGCAGCACCTACTGCGGAACGTAGACGGAAATAATAGTTCTGCGGACACCCTATATTCATCATGACCTAACACAATAAATTAAAATCAGGCTGGACTTAAAATCAGCGACGAAAGTCATTAGCTGCGTCCAGCCAGCAGGTCTATTCTTGTAAATTCTGACAGCGGACTCAGCGCCACAACAGCGCTGATTCCACTGTCAGAATTTACAAGAATAGACCTGCAGACCTTTGTTCGGCGAAGAGAAGACACATATTTTAGTTTTTTTATTTATTTATTATTAGTTGTTATCCTTAATCTAAGTTTTATTCTGCTCTGTGCTCGGCTCTGTGTACGTTTTTAAATTATTGTTACACGTGTCTTTTATAGCCTAATTTTGTATTTTATTTTTTATTACTTAGTTTAGTTTTAATGTGTAAAAAGTGTTAATTTTAAGACGTATGTTTATCTATTTTTAAGTTATGTATCTGAGCCAACAATTTCATTTCATTTCATTTCATGATCTTGATCACAAAAGATTCCTTCCTGTTATAATAATAATTAATCAAATAATAAAAACAAATGTCTCGCTCGCTGGACAGGCGAAGCGGTAAAAACGGAAAACTGTAGAAGCGGTCGTCGCGTCGTCTGGGCGGCTCGGCTCGGCGCGGCTCGGCGCGGTTCGGCGCGGCGGCGGCGGGCGCGGCAAGGTATAACGGGACCGGCGCGGCGCGGCAGCAGCCCAACCCAACCTGTTGCGGCAGAGAAAGTTGCTCATATGGAACAGTGCAAGTTTGTGCCGCATGCTCGCCGCGTGTCGTCCGTACCGTACGTTACCAAGCAGGTACACGCAGTGAGCACCCAGTAAACACCAGGCTTCTTCGTAAACGACATGTACATACATATTATTCTACCTACCGCCCGACGGGCCGGCGGCGGTCTATTTCAGTGGAAATTCGTCAGCCGCGCGAAGTATACATAGAGGCTCGCTCACGCAACTGCGCGCAGCTGCAAAGCAATAACCACATTACACTCGATCGTTAAGGTACATTTTCGCACGCTGCGATTGGCGACGTGAAACAGTAGGCTATTAAAACCCGAAGGTAGGAACATTTTCTATGGAATGATTTATCTGTTACGAAGTAACTATTAAGTAATCTGTGACCATACACCTGATTCACTTAATTAATAAATCTTTGTAGTCAGAACTCTCAGCAAAATTGTTAATCTTGCTCTCAAGCTGTGTTTTCGATAGACTATGGGCGGTGTTATTATGTGGCTAGTCACTAAATACTTGTAAAAATATGTTTTAAAAAAATACCCTGCGAAGTTTCTTGTCGGTTCTTCTTCGTGGGTGTTATCGAACCGGATAGAACAAATTGTGACAAGTTCGAGCGCAGTCTAACTGCCATATGAATGATCAATAAACAATACAATACAATCCATACCTTTTTGAATTTTTTTTATGTAAACTATCATAGGTGGCTGTGCCGAGAGACCAATGGTGCAGTCGACAGAGCCAAAATCACCTCTCCTCGCGAAACCCCGCTCAGTTAGGTGCCACGCCAGCAGATTTGCGGACTGTTGCTAGACGGTCTAGCCCGTTAATACGACGCTTGAAGACACCCAGGTTAAAGGATTCAGGAAATACACTCGCCGGAAGACAGTTCCACACTCTAGCGGTGCGACAAAGAAACGATTTAGAGAACCGATGGGTTCCCAAAAGCCCAATGACAACAACAAAAGGGTGCTGAATCTCTCTGCGACGAGTCATGTAGTGTAGGTATACTTGATTTGTGTTTGGCCTCGGATGCACAACCGCCAGTCGGCGTATACCGAGAGCAGCGACCAATTTTTCCACAGAAAAAATTACGCTGCTTCACCGTTTGGAACATGTGTAAAACTGTACGTCCCTGGTGGTAGACTCAAATTGTAGCCGACTGTATTGTTACCACCGTATACCTACTAGATGTAAGATGACCGTCATAGAAATGCCGGTCGAAGCGGTTATGTAAACAGTTAGTGGTTTTCCGTCCAGTTCAGTGTAGCCGGCCCGGCACAACCAAAGGAAAGCGCTGACATGGGACATAGTTCATTATAACAGGCATAGACATCACATAGGGTGTATTAGGTGAAGTAACCCATACATGTCAGGTTAATAAAAAAATCTGTTAAGTGCGAGTTTTACTCGCGCACGGATGTTTCCGTATCTATCCGCTATTATCCGCCTATGTTTTGTAACAACAATGCAATGTATAAAAGCCTATGGCGATCTATTATTCAATAGTGTGGCTAATCGATTTTTCGGACGTTTGTTGTATGGAAGCCCCCCTTAATTTTTAACATTTTCTTATTTTTCTTATTTGTTGTCATATTCGCCATAGTAACACATATTCTGTGAAAATTTCAACGGGTTACGGGGTTCAAGAGATACAGCCCTCGGACGGACGGAATAGGCTTCCGTACGGGATACGGAAACCTAAAAATAATTACGAAGGCAAAACCTGTATTTGTCAATGCGGCTATGCAAGTAGTGTCAGTGTGGCCACGACGACGCGACAGGTGACAGGCGGCACGTGCTAGTTAGTGGAACTAGTCGGCCGGCGGCGCGGCGGTGCAGCCGCGCGCCGCGCGTGCGCAAGATGCGGTGAATGCGCGTGACGGACGGACGGACGACGGAACTTGCTGCGCTCAAATTATGTTTGTTTATAAATTAAAAAGTATTAGGTATGAAAAAAATTAATAAAATTTAATGTATTCGGGATGTATTTTTTCCAATCATTTTTTATTTCCATTTTTCTAATTAAAAATAGGTATATATAAAGCGAGTACGTGCTTAGTACTAACTTAAACATAAAATATTAATAAAATTTATATTTTCAAAACTCGCCTACGTGTAAAAAATGCCTATAATATCTACTAATAGCTACGGCTACAAAATTCACCGCTGAGAATTTTGTAGAATTTTATGCAACATTACAGTGTTAAAATTTTGAAAAATTACATAAATTGCGTCATTCTAAAAACACGAACTATTTACATAGCCGTTTCAGCCGACCTTTCATTCAGTACGGTGATACTACCTAGTAAATATGTAGACATTAAACTCTACCACCTAGTAAGGTAAGAAGGGAGGGAACCTACAGTTTTACGTGGAATCCGAACCACAGTCAGCCTCCAACGGCCGAGCGGTCACCCATCCATCCACTGACCGCGCCCAGGTGTGCTTATGATCCGTCCGACCGACAGTCGACCGACCGCACGACTGAGCTCAGTGGTGTGGTCCGTCGGTAGCTACCGAGGCTGACAGTGTTTTAAAATATTATTTAAAATAAACAGTTAGGATTTTTAATCTACTTCAACTGAAAAGGAGGAGGTTCCCAATTCGACGTAAGCATTTTATTAGTTTTATTTTTTGTTTAAAATTACGTACTCGCATCCACTCGAACCTCACAATCAATTGATTACGTCCGCAGTGATTACTATACCTTATCCAGTGACAGGTATCATTACCCCCCAGCCTCCGACGAGAGTAGAGTCTGCAAATTAATATGCTTACTTAATAAGAGCAGCACAAGTATATGAAAGTAATCTAAACGAGGGCAGGCAGTGCACGGTCGTCGCCTACTTACATACTCGTACATGCAGACATTTAATGTTGCTAAAAGTTATGTAGGTACTAGTAGCACAGATTACTTAATAGTTACTTCGTATCGTAACAGATAAATCACTCCATAGAACATGTTCCTACCTTCGGGCTTTAATAGCCTACTGTTTCACGTCGCCAATCGCCGCGTGCGAAAATGTACCTTAACGATCAAATGTAAAGTGGTTATTGCTTTGCAGATGCACGCAGTTGCGTGGGCGAGCGTCTATGTATACTTCGCGCGGCTGACGAATTTCCACTGAAATAGACCGCCGGCGGCCCGTCGGGCGGTAGGTAGTTAGCGCGCGCAAGTACATAGAGTGCGTGAGGCTAGTAGTATGCCTTATTTATGTCAGCATCGGTAGCTCTTTGTTTTGTATTTGCTCTATCGTAAAAAAAACGACCAAGTGCGAGTCGGACTCGCACACCACAAAAAAACGTTGAAAAAAAACACGTTTCTTGATAGAACCGGGTGAGAACACTAACAACCTTATAAAGTTTTTTTTTAACCTCGACGCGACGAAAAAAGAGCGGTGTTATAAGTTTAACATGTGTGTGCATGTGTGTATGGGTGTGTCTGTCTGTGTCTGTGGTATCATAGCTTTCAAACGAATGGACCAATTTGGATTATTTGGATTTAATTTGGATTTAATCGGGATGGTTCTTAGCTATGTTTGTAATCAAGTAATCAAGTAAATAAGTAAGCAAAAAAATTATTATCTTAATACCGTGTGGGGTCGGTACTTAAAAAGAATAGCCCCACTGCATCTCTCCCCGTCGCATGTCGTAAAAGTCGACTAAGGGATCGTCAGCCTCGGCAGCTCAGTGGTGCGGTCAGTTATTGGATGGCTGACCGCCCGACCGTTGGAGGATGACCGTGGTTCGGATTCCACATTAAACTGTAGGTCCCTTCCCTTCTTACCTGACTGGGTGGTAGGGTTTATCCCGGCCGGGTTGGTACCACCGCACTGAGTGAAACGTCGGTCGAAACGGCTATTTAAATAGTTCGTGTTTTCCGTCCAGTTCGGTGTAGCCGGCGCGAAATGAAGGGAAGCACT
This sequence comes from Nematopogon swammerdamellus, assembly GCA_946902875.1. NCBI lineage: Eukaryota > Metazoa > Arthropoda > Insecta > Lepidoptera > Adelidae > Nematopogon > Nematopogon swammerdamellus. Next base: position 22,513,562 of record OX336345.1, read on the forward strand.
GACATAGCACCTAGTTCACCCGGTGTTATGGGATGACATCACGGATTTTGTAGGTGATGTAGCCAATCAAGTCAGTTTCCATAAAAAAAAAAAAAAAAAAAAAGACCGATTTGCATGTCTTTATTATTAAATATGCGAGTAACTTAAACACTAAATTTTAATTACGTTTACTATAGCATACTACCTACATGTAAGCATTACATATATACATGTAACTGTGCATACAAATAATCCATACATATACATACAAGCTGTGCCCGCGGCTCCGCCCGCTCTCATATTTGACTTCTCTGCTAACCTCATAAGCTATTTAGCGTGATAGTAAGTAGCCTATAGTTGATGGGAAGAATCAAGCTATCCGTAAAATTTTGTTTTATTAAAATCGGTTCAGTAGTTCTCGAGTTATAAGCGGACAGACAGACACTCAGACAGAAAGCAGACATTGGATTTTATTATAGGTAAGGAAGGAAGGAAGTCGGTAAATAGAAGTTACCGTACCCGCTCTCGTATGGGCGGGCGCGAGACAAAAGCACACAGCTATTTATTTATTTTATGTAATCCGGTATGGGTGGCTGAGTCGGAGGGGCCAAAACGCATGCTCTGACCAGCCAATAATATCACCTCCGAGAAGGTAGGTGCCATACCGGAGACTTCCCTGGATTGCTGGCTATACTGGACTAGAGGAGAACACAGCCGAGGCTGCTATGCGGCCATCTTACATCCAGTACGGTGGTACCAACCCAGTCGGCTAATTTGAGCCTACCACCTAGTAAGGGGCAAGGAAAGGGACGTACGGTTTTACACCCGTTCCGAACGGTGAAGGAGCAGGTGTAGGTATGCACGTAAATTTTTTCGTCAGAAAAAAACTCATTGGTACACGCCGACCGGATTCGAACCTCGGAGCTCTGATCAGAATCTTAATGCATTAAGTAGTCGGCGCGGGGGTTGTGTGATTAAATTCCGTTTAATAACTCTTTACATAACACACGCGCGGACGCCACACCCCTCCGCAGGGTTGGCAGATGGTTAAGTGGAAAAAACCGAACATAATTCATCAAAGGGCCTTTGGTATTTCAGGTACAAATGTTTCATAAAAAAATTAAACGGTTAAATTATGAATTATGATGATTATAACTTTCAAGAATAACATTCAGCTGAAAATATTTCTTTTAGATAATCCATTTTATAAATTAAATGATTTTTTTTTCATATTGTAAATAAACAATATTGCTGACTTGGACGATTCAAATGGATCTTTTATATGTATAAATTTGACTGAACCATATGTTCTTTGTACTTTATTCTCTTTTTTAAAGATACTCTTTTACTTATTATTTTTATTTTTTATTAGACGTAGTATGTTATAGTTAACATAATTAAAAATTAGCATGTAAGTTATTAGGCACTTAAAAAAAAAGCTCTATAAGGTTTCTTGCCCGATTCTTCCTTAGGTATAGGTTGCATTATTGAACGGGATGAAACAAAAACTATGACGAACCATACTGAATATGCATATGTCTCAATGTAATATTGTTATTGTTGTGTGTTCTTTATGGCGAAATAAATATCTGAATCTGAACATGAATCATTTTTCATTACCTTTACTTTTGAAAATGAATGGGTTTAATAGTAATAAATAAAAGAGTTGAATTGATCGAGCTGACTGCAAAATCGAAGAGCACAGTATTATTAGTATTAAAATGTTCTGAAAAAAAGTAAATATTTGCATTATACGAAGAAAAAACCGGACGTCTTGATTTCCGGCTTTTCATTACTTTGGAGACCGAACACAAGGCTCAAAAACCGGACTGTCCGGTCCAATACCGAACATCTGGCAACCCTGCCCTCCGGCCGACCGGAATCGGAGGAGGTGCGGCATCATGACAAAATGCTTATTGTTTCTGTTCTACTTCCGGTGTCGGAGGCGGCGTTAGACAACGGATGCTGTAATCTCTTGATACAATTGATTTATAGTGTTTTAGCAGACTAACAGCCAATGAAGGCAAAAGGCAAAGAAACGAAAATGATCTTGAACAGTTTTATGTAATACTAGCTTATGCCCGCGGCTTCGTTCGAGTGAAATTCGTATTTAAAAAGCTGAGGAGGCGGCGAACAAAACCGGACTTGTCCACCCATACGGTTTTTTTGTTTGTTCTCTATCGTATTGTATGTTATCTATGTCGTCCCTGAAGTATTTTCATCCAAAACCGCTTCTAACCTATACAAAATAATTCTCAAAGTTGCCTTTTCAGTCAAAAACGGACTTGTCCCATTAAAATTTGAAGAAATTATGATTGCACTTTCATTTTCAATAAAAACCGGATGAAACGTGTGATATGTTTTCAAATAAAACTGCACTTGTCCAATAAAATATATATATATTTTTAACTGGTATACTTTTATGAATTTATGTTGTTTTTCAAGGCTTTTCAAACAAAACCGGACTTGTCCATTTTTAAATGAAAAAAATAAGACAACCAGTCAGCAGTGTTCTGATAAAATAATCGACGGTTACACGCTTGCATTTTGATGAAGCTTTTATGTACAAAAATGTAGAGCTATAGCTAGCCCCTATCTGCTTCATCTAGTTTTTGAGCTCTCCTGTAAAATTATATTTGTGGGACAAGTCCGCTTTTGTTCGCCGCCTCCTCAGATGAAAGTAAGTAATCCCGTTACCGTACTTTTAGTTTTAGTATCATACATAGTCTACAAATGCAATCCTTACCTATAATAAAATCCAACGTCTGCTTTCTGTCTGAGTGTCTGTCTGTCCGCTTATAACTCGAGAACCACTGAACCGATTTTAATAAAAAAAAATTCTACGGATAGCTTGATTCTTCTCATCAACTATAGGCTACTTACTATCACGCTAAATGGCTTATGAGGCAGCAGTGAAGTGAAATATGAGAGCGTGCGGAGCCGCGGGCACAGCTAGTATCTCATAAAACAAAGTATCTAACTCCATGACTATCCCTTGCAGATTTATTAGTAGTAGTATTGATTTAAATTTCGCTACGGGGAATGTATTAAATTTAATCGAAATCGAAATAGGCGTGCTCGATTATAGATTTTTCCACGCCTGCGCATTCGCCTCCAGGTGCAGTAAGCGATCATATGTGCTAAGCGCACGCGCCATTGTTTCTGCCCCGTCATCATTCATCGGATATTGGTGGCTGCTGATTGTTTTTTGGCGCACGCGTAACAAGATTTATAGCGGCGATCGGATCTTGCGCAACACCACGTGTGCGCGCGCGCAGCCTATACGACAACCCGTGGAAATACATAAACTAGAAGAGGTTTCGACAAGGCAAGAGAAATACCAGATGAAATTACAACTAGGCATTCTAGCTGGAGACTGCGCGTAATTTTATATTCAAATCTAAAAAAAAAATTTTTATGATCCCCGTCAATTTTTAGGATTTACCAATACATGATACGTCATTGGATTTACCACCAAAACAAAGCTCTTTGTTTATGGCGATAAAAAATTAGTTTTTCGAGATTTTGAAAACATTACAAAATCCAAAGTGCCTAGTTTATTTGAGTACGAATGCCGTGTCGGCGTGACAGGTGCCTTTTTACGTTTCTCTTGAAAGATCCTAAGTTATACACTGAAGGAAACACATCGGGAGGAAGTGCATTCCAGAGTTTCGCAGTGCGGAAGATAAACAAAATACTGTCTATCATTTCATACTTTTTTTACTTCTCTTCAACCGCGAACATCGGACAAGTATCTGTCCTAATATTTCAACATTGGCTATTGACTTTCGTATATGTTGGTAGATTAATTTCATCTCTTGCTCCATCCCTGAGCGTGTGTTCCCCTTCCTATCAAATAACCGCGGCGTCCTCTCGTTTCTTCGGCCTGGTCATTTTCGGAGTCCTCGCTGGAGGGCGCTACAATATTGCTACAAGTCTCAAGTTCAAACTCTGTCACACTATTTACTCATACATTTTGTGTCTCCTGTACATCGAGTGTATTGCATGCCGACCAAACTTTAATAATAAGGTAAAACGCACACAATATGCATGACAATGCAAGTTCTATGTATTTATTTACATGTGACAACTTTCTGTTAAACTATTGTAAGCAGTCGTTCGTTCATCATAAACGTGGTGCTCGTTGAATGTGACGACGGAGAAAATGTGTTATTTGACAGCAGTGGAAGTACCAGCAGAACATTATTTAGTCCTTGGGTTGATCGATTCGATTCGGCATTGCTACTGATTCGAATTTTGAATTTGACTTCGACGTTCGAATATTCCCTGTTCGATGCGTCAAATTGTACTGCAGGATGCATTGTAAAAGGAAGAAAGGAAACTTATGAATAAACAATCGTAGTAAGGCCTTGAACACCGCTAGTTTTGTGAATATCCACGTTGGAGCACATAAAGAATACGAATTTTTCATTATCGTAATGTTTTCGGTTACGCGGTATATTACAAAGCGACTTACATTCGTCGACGTTTCGTCCCTCGCTGTGGGGACATCCTCAGGACTGGACCTGGAGGACGCCCGACGACACGTCGCCCAGTCAGATGTCAACTGCCGGACGCCGCTGACGTAGATTACTTGATTACGTAGACAGTTACGCGAGTCCTGATGATGTCCCCAGAGCGAGGGACGAAACGTCGACGAATGTAAGTTCTACATACACACGCTGAATCCCGATAATCGGGGTAAGCAGAGTAATCGGTGTTGTGCTGCAAGAACTCTGGTAAATTACAGTACGACACCGACCGCCAGGTTTCGCAAAGTATTCGAACAAGATTCAATAGATCAAGCAGCAAGTAAGGCACGAAGACGCACCTGCTACACGACTCGGTGGAAGTACCGTGCCAAGGTGAGAGGTGGCGAGCCTGTCGCCCTTTAGCACGGCATCTTGTCTTTATCCCTTAGTCGCCTTTTACGACATGCGTGAGGAGAGATGCAGTGGGGCTATTCTTTTTACGTACCGGCCCCTAAGTTGCTTTGTAATATACCGTGTAACCGAAAACATTAAGATAATATGCAATATCGGTAAAAGCCTAAACGAATATACGAATTTTATTGGCCGTAGATTGGCCTCTTAATTTGCTATCACAAACATATCTTAGAATCTAACCTAAGATTCAGATGCACTGTCCAGTAGTCGATGATTAGAGAGAGTCAATGTTTTATAGTGTCAACCGGGCTTTTCCAATATCTGCAATGGTTTGGCAATGGTTTATGGTGTCAATCTTTATAATTATGTGTTGGATTTCGTGGAGATTTGCAGTCAGGAATTTACCAGAAGATAGATTCCAAACTATACATTGTTATTTCTATTTGCAGCAACGCACAGCACAGGCCGAGATCGCATTGTTTAGCAAATAGCTCGTCTCGAATTAGCCGTATCTAGCTTATAAGGAATTCACAAGCTATGCACTTGACGCTGAAATGCGACTTGCAGACGAAAATGCAACGGCATCGGTAGACTTAAGGGTTGCGCTTACAGTGGTATTCGAGAAATCATTTGATCACTGAATATAACTTAAACGTATCAATCGTAGACTGCTACTTGTCGAGAACAATCCAAAGTTAGTATGTCGTCAGTAAAACCTCAACAAAATCAAATATAGCTATAATACACTGCGCAAGATACTGCGCATGATCGTGGATGCCCCATGGTTCGTCACAAATGACATCCTCCGTCCGTAATGATCCTGATATCCCCACAGTCAGTGGACTAAGAAATAAAACTGCATGCTATTTCTTAAACTAAGAATTGTCGCACACCCAAACGAGCTTACTCAAAAGTAAAAACCTTACGCATGGTAGGATTCAAGAAAAATCAAGAAAGGACTTTACCCTACGAGGATCCGGCATTGGACGATCCTCTCGCAAGCCAAGTGTGAAGGCGCACACATAAACACAACTGAATGTTTTAATGAAGAACAGATTGTTGGACAGGTTGACAAATGCTGTTTACACCTGATACACTTCTCAATAAAATTGTTAATCCTGCTCTCAAGCTGTGTTTTCGATAGACTGCGGATGGTGTTATTATGTGGATAATCATTAAAATACTTGTATTAATATGTATGAAAAGAAATACCCTGCGAATTTTCTTGCCGGTTCTTCTTCGTTGGGTGTAATCGAACCGGATAGAACAAATTGTGACAATTTCGAGCGCAGTCTTACTGCCAAACAACAATAAGGAAACAAACAAAGAGAAAGAATAGTCCTAAGATAGGCCTTGGTTCAGCTGAGCTAGAACTAAAAAAAATGTGCGTACTTATTTAGAGCACGATGTTTAGAGTAGGGCGTACCTGATCCACATGCAGTTTCCGGATTTCGCTGGCCCCGGACTCCATTCTCTGAATCTGTAACAACACAAACAATTCGTTAATATTAACCTTCTCGTGAAAATACGCGCAGCAAGTAAAATTAAATGCATGCGATGTTTTCAATCTATACATCTAATGATAAACCAACCATTGTCAATATTACGTAATGTTCTCATCCATTGTGACAAGCCGGACCTAGCTGTCTCGAATCGAGAAGCAACGATTGCCAAAGCTTGACTAGAAGAAACTATATTCTGCAATAATCTCACCATCCCTTGCCCCTTACTAGACGGTGGACTTACAAAATTGTAGCCGACTAGGTTGCTACCATCGTACTGGACAAAATATGGCCGCATAGCAGCCTCGACTGTATTCTTCTCTAGTCCAGTATAGTCAGCAATCCAAAGGCAAGTCTCCGGTATGGCAACATCTCAGAGATGATATTGGCTGCTCGGGGAATGTGCTCTGAGCTCCTCTGACTGCGTGGCTGACGCATACCAGATTACAAAAAAACTTCTGCGCCGCAAACAAACAATACAACGTTCCGTTGCCATCTCTTCATCATCATCTTCTTTAATATTGCCACTTCATCGACTCAATCCGTGCACAAAATCCTTTCGACTATCGTCGGATTTCTCCGATTTGAAAAACTCCGTAGCAGATACTGTACTATAGAAGCAGATGATATATGACGAAGCAATGAGATGAGACGGAGTCTGCATGGAGAGCGTGTCCGATCGGATCCAGATTGCCTCCGCCGCCGGTGATACGAGGCCATCCGTTATCTTACGCACGGGCATCGTAAACTAATAGTCTATTGATCTCATCGAAAGAGAGTAATGACACGAGTGCGTGCAAGCCGGTGGGAAATGTTACAATTACAGACAATCATCCATTATCAATGGACAATCGGCCGATCTGTTCCGCTTGATTATGAGAAGCTGTGTGACACAGAGAGAATGAATGGCGCAAAAACCTATACAATATAATAACATAACTATGTAACTGACGTCCTCGGCTCTGTTCTGAAAGTAAGACGGCTTATTTTGGACAATTCAGATGTGGAGTTCTAAGGGAGATACAACTTATACGACTAACATAATGCTAACAACAACAACAAAAAATCTACATCAAAATCGTGAACCGTTTATAGAGAAAAATGCGTAACAAATACACACACCCTCTAAAGTTTTAAACGCATATCAATACCGTCTCTGTTCCTTCGTGAGTGGGTAACAAACATCTTTTTTGGAGACATTAGTTCTCATACAAGCCGAACTAGCACCTACTCAATGGTGAAAATAGTTTTGTCTGAGTCTCCAATCACCAAATTTTATGAAAAAATGAATTTTAATAATGTACTTCTACAAAGTTCCTCTATTCTTTCAACAATATCCCTTGCACTTTCCTTCCTAGCAATACTTCTATGCGATTGACTTAATTATATTTCAAGTATGCAATCCTCGTTTAGTATTCCCATCAGAACTGATTTATTAGTATCATTGACTGCACTGTATTTGGTAGGTGCTTCTAAAAGCGTTTCGTCAAGGATTCAACAAGGATCCGACACCGACCTGCGTTGAATCAGAATCGCGCGATTTTGATCGTGAGTTTCTAACACCTATGTCTGTCTAATGTCTGCTGGTCACGAACCACTTTCATTTGGCTCGATACATTAGCTCGCTCGACTCGTATTGAGAGCAAAGGCTACAAACATTTGAAATTATGCCGTGAAGTTTAAATTGCTAACCGCCCATTAACAGGTGTGCATTACTGTTCGTTCTCACGCACAAAACTTTGTTCGAAATCTGCGAATAAATCGATTTTGGCCAATAAGGAAAACAACGGAGCCTATGTATGAGTAACGGTATCACAAAATTAATTTAATGCGAAATTCATCATCATTATAGCCCTTTTAATCGTTCATCCCACTGAGTAAATGAACATCCTCATGGTTAATGATTTTCCGCCTTTCTTCTTACAAAGCTTTCGAAAATAACTGTATCTAAAAAGTATAGCAGAGCACGACTAGTAAATCGATTTTAATGAAAATTATCCATAACCATAACATAACTTCTTCACATAAATTTGATTCAAGCCTACGAAATCCCCTATGAATGAAATTCTCGTACCTTCTTTTAGATTCTTCTTTTTCCTTCGACTGCCGCTAGTTTTCTTTTCAACATAACAAACGGACATAAACACATTACCCTCCTTTTGGCTTCGCCGTAGTCGGGTAAAAAAGGTCGTCGTCTAATTTATTGACACGCTTTTTGAAGACCACCAGGTTGGTTATACGCTCACCGGTAGACTATTCCATATTTTTGCCGTACTACCGCAGGCAGGAAAGGAACGATTTTGAAAAACTATGCGTTCTTAGTGCTACCCTGCGGGTGCTCATTCGGTACTAGGGTACTTATTCGTAGGTGTCAACAAGATTATAATAAGACGATCCGTCCGAGCGTCTGACACCGGGCTATCATATAATATGACGTCTCCAAATGTGGTTTTACCACCGTTAGATGAATAAACACAATAAAACAATAGTTGCCTCATCAATTTCTAAATGAATACCCAATCAACATGTGGGTCACTCAAGTTACATAATCTGCTTAAAATCTCACTCGCGCTGCAGGGAAAGCCGCGTTACGCAATGTTGCGAGGAAAGTTGTTTTTGGATGATGATGAGCCACCCAGGCGGAAGCCACTGGCCCTTGATATTATGTCACCGGCGGCGTTTTCAAGTTTTTAATATGTAAATCGAACAAGAATTCAAGGCAAGACCTTAATTTATAGATGAATTAACCCTAACCTACCGTGTGGGGCCGGTACTTAAAAAAAAAGAATAGCCTCACTGCATCTCTCCCCGTGCATGTCGTAAAAGGCGACTAAGGGATAAGGACAAGATGCCGTGCTAAAGGGCGACAGGCTCGCCACCTCTCACCTTGGCATGGTACTTCCACCGAGTCATGCAGCAGGTGGGTCTTCGTGCCTTACTTGCTGCTTGATCGATTGAATCTTGTTCGAATAATTTGCGAAACGTGGTGGTCGGTGTTGTGCTGTAATTTACCAGAGTTCTTGCAGCACAACACCGATTACTCTGCTTACCCCGATTGTCGGGATTCAGCGTGTGTGATATGTATGTATGTATGTATTAACCCTAACCTTATGTTGAGGCGGCCTATGTCGTTTTTGCATTTTATTCAAAATCAATGTTTAGGTACTTTATAAATACAAATTTAAAAATTTAAACACAGATAGTGTAAGCATAGGTTGTAATTGAGCGAGATCTTTAAATTTGACAAATCTAAGTAAAATTTACAATCTCAGTAAAATTGTTCGTGGGTGTAATCGAACCGGATAGGACAAATGGTGACAATTTCGAGTGCAGCTTTACTGCCATTTGAATGATCAATAAACAATAAACAAAAGTGCATACCTATTAGGAGAAGTAGAAGTGAGTGGTAAGAAGTACCTAGTCATCTGTCAGATTTTTTTTATAGTAAGCGCGACATGTAACCCTGTCGCAGAGGCCAGAAGGAAGTCCGTACGCCGGAAGCTTGCCCAGGAGCGATTTGTGCCAAAGCCTGTCAAATGCCTTGGCAATATAGAGGTCAATTGCCAAGGATTCACCATGTCCTTTAAGCGATTCCCCCCAAAGGTGAGTGACGTACACTAGGAAATCCCCTGCGAATCGGTTTGGCCGAAAGCCATATTGCCGATCGCTGATGAAGTTATTTGTCTCCAGGTACGCCATGGATAATGCGCTCCACCACCTTGCAGAGTATCGCTATAAGTCGTCGGTAGTTCGACGGGTTTGAGTGGTCACCCTTTTTGGGAACTGAATGGACAAACGCAATCAAACTTTAGATTGCAATGTTGCTAAAAGTTTATCCCATGCGATTATATAGAAGACTAAACCACAGAATAGAAAAGAGTACTGGCGTACTAAACTCTATCAAAGACTCATACTAAATTATCAAGCACACCTAACAAAGTACTTAAAACTCCGTGAGAAGAAGCAGTATCGATAAATTTCACCTGTTTGCGTCTACTGACGAAGGTAGATTTTTATGGGTTTTTAACAGCTGGGCAATTTACGACACTCCCATATACGGAACTCGTAGTGAGCTTCGAAAGCTGTTTTTTTAATGCAATCGGTTATATGTGGCTGAGCCAGAGGGACCATGGCATGCATTCTCCGACCAGCCAATGTAACATCTTGTTATGTATTTGGCGTTACTATGTCAAAGATAAAGATAAAACAAAGTTACCTAATGATTTCACTATTGTTTATTTATCATCTCTTGGCAGTAAACATTCCACCACTTCGATTATCACAGCGAAGAAGAACTGATAAGAAACTTCACTGGAAATTTTGTCACTGTGCAACTAGTGCAACTATTAATCTGTGACTGTGCACTTAGTCTACTTTACAAAAATGTTTGTCACTGCCACACGCATGGGCTGATTTATGATGACAGATGCAGCAATTCATGACAAAGTGAAAAAAGAAACACATTTCATAGCATAAAAAGTTGTCGACGGAATCTCTGACATGGATTATTTTAACATTCATAATATCGTTTGATGGGATGGGCAATGTGTACGAAGGAAACCTGCTATACCTAAAATTAAATCGATCGAACAATTGGATCTAAGGAACATTGCCAAGAAATGTTTTGCGAAAATTTTATAATTCTGAATATTTCTGACATGTGAACAATATTCTAGTGAAAAACGTAAAAACACGATGACAAGAAAATACGTCCTTAACGAAATTTCAGAGAAAACCTGTTGAGAGACTCCCGTATATAGTTGGATGAAATCGATACTAACGCGAATTTGTAATCACTGCGGGGGTCGGTACTAATTATAACAGTTACATTATAAACACAGACTACCGATACCGACCAGGTAGCAGATATTGGTAACGCGATTTCGAGAATCACACATCACTTTTCATCCAATTGCTGAAAGCAAAAAAACTGCAGAAGAATGAACATAATATCTTGCCAAACGATACTATCAAGCAGGCTCCGCACTTTAGCCAAAGCAAACATTTTAGTTTCGTCTTCCTTTAATTGCTAAGTTGAAGTGAGATGGAGCCATACATGACTAACGTGTCGAGCCGACTTCAGCGTTACAGCACAAACGGCCATCCACTTCTCAAGAGCGTCTTCCGAGTGCGAAACAGTATAAAATGAAGAAGCTACGAAATATTAAATCTAGAGCCAGCACTAGATATTAAATATTTCGAAATTTTCGAGAGATCGAAATACTATACAATGATATAGACCAAAGTAGCATATTATGGAATTCATCAAGGCCAACTCCTTTTTTCTCCCGCGAATAGAGCTGGAAATTCGAAGGGGCAACTCGGCTGTAAGTGTTTTGAGTACGGTGGGCGAATCGGCGGAGATGAACGAAATTGATTTGATTTAAAAGTTGTAATTATAATTTGCCATGCCGCGGCCATCCACTTCTCAAGAGCGCCTTCCGAGTGCGAAACAGTATAAAATGAAGAAGCTACGAAATATTAAATATAGAGCCAGCACTAGATATTAAATATTTCGAAATTTTCGAGAGATCGAAATACTATACAATGATATAGACCAAAGTAGCATATTATGGAATTCATCAAGGCCAACTCCTTTTTTCTCCCGCGAATAGAGCTGGAAATTCGAAGGGGCAACTCGGCTGTAAGTGTTTTGAGTACGGTGGGCGAATCGGCGGAGATGAACGAAATTGATTTGATTTAAAAGTTGTAATTATAATTTGCCATGCCGCGGCCATCCACTTCTCAAGAGCGCCTTCCGAGTGCGAAACAGTATAAAATGAAGAAGCTACGAAATATTAAATATAGAGCCAGCACTAGATATTAAATATTTCGAAATTTTCGAGAGATCGAAATACTATACAATGATATAGACCAAAGTAGCATATTATGGAATTCATCAAGGCCAACTCCTTTTTTCTCCCGCGAATAGAGCTGGAAATTCGAAGGGGCAACTCGGCTGTAAGTGTTTTGGGCGAATGGGCGGAGATGAACGAAATTGATTTGATTTAAAAGTTGTAATTATAATTTGCCATGCCGCCTATCTGACAGGTGCCTATTCACGCCCCCTCTTTCAGGACCCGAGACTGTACTTGGGGGGAAATATATGGGCAGGGAGAGCGTACCAGAGTTTACCGGTTCTGTGGAGGAGAGATCTGCAGAACCGGTATATCTATATATCCAGTTGCTAATTGTTTAATCAAATCTAAAAGTTAATTAATCTTCCTTATTGATTTCATATGTAAAGCTTCTATCGTTACGTTATCGTATCGAGCACGAGCGTTCGTTCACGTATCTGTGATGTAATTCTGAAGCACGACATCGTTGGCTGTCGATGTGTGAGCCCATTACTTGTCAGCCTCCCTTTGGTCGTGATGTGCGTGCACAATAAAACTGGCTTTAGAATTTGTATGTAGACTCACTTTCGGAACCGACTAATGAATCGGTCGTGCCTGAACACCAGCGCGCAAACACGTGGAACGGTGCGGAAGTCACGTTGTCGTTGTCGCGTCCGCTTCCCAACGCGTAGGATGCAGCCTCCAGCTATCGGCAAGGGCCAAGCCCATCCGTCTGTGCTGTTGAGTGGTTTTCTAATAGCCCATTCGTGTACTGGTGGTAAGCTACAAGCTGTAACCAGCCGTAACACTTTCTAGCCATGTTAAGCGGCCGCTAAACTCGGTGTTTAGTGCACGCCACTATATGTGCTGTGTTGACTGTCGCCTGAAGCTGTGGTTAGCAGCGCATGCGTAACGCCGGTGGCTGGCAAGGGGATAACTGGGCAGGTGAATGCACGGGAGCTCATCTCCACTTTCGATTGTTTTATGTAATCCACTATCGGTGGCTTAGTTATTTAAGTATCAAAATTGACGATGTCACTATACACCAGATATAGCTAATGTAAATAGGCAGAGTGGTCAGATTCTTGAGTATTGATGTTTATGCTGTAAATATTAATGTTTTTGTTAGCGGTAGTGCGGGTTAATTATTTTTAAGTTACTATAATATAATAGGTACTTATAAGGTACTAACAAAACATTGTGACTTGCGAAGTTTGTTGGTCAGTTCTTCTTCGCATTGAATTTAGAACTGGTGGAATTTTCGGCATTTGAACATGTCGAAAATTCCGTAGTTCCGTATTTGAGTCGTATAGTTCCAGAACCCGCCAACTCCGTTTCGGACGATTTTACAGTAAGACGAAAAAACTAGACCTCGATAAATTAGCCGCCCACACAAACTACAAGGGAGCTCGAAAGAATGTTAATTTTTCTTTGCGATTCACTCTGGATTGAACTGTGTTAGGAACATAATAAAATAGGAATATTTACAGATAAGTGACAAATTTAATACTTTATTCAAAACAGTATAAAACAACTTTTTTAAGAGAAATGGATTTGGCGGGTTCTGGAACTATACGACTCACTTCCGCGTGCGTAGGTTATCTACCTATGAATGAAATTATACAATAAACAATAAACAAAAAGAAAAGTTTTAAAAAACATAAAACCGACTTCCTAAAAAAAATAAAACTAAAAAACTATTTAAAATAAAAATATAAAAACCGCCTTCAAAAATATATGAAATAAAAACCTAAAAAAAAAACGAACCCTAGAGTTGAAGGCGGTGCTAAAAAGGCTACACAAATCACAAAGGATATTATCATCCACTCATGTTTTCTTTCATGCATCATTTTTGCTTGCTTTAGCACCGCCTTCAACTCTAGGGTTCGTTTTTTTTTTAGGTTTTTATTTCATATATTTTTGAAGGCGGTTTTTATATTTTTATTTTAAATAGTTTTTTAGTTTTATTTTTTTTAGGAAGTCGGTTTTATGTTTTTTAAAACTTTTCTTTTATTTCACAGTTTTTTTTAGTAATTTTTTGCTATTAATGTACTCGGCGGAATCGCTCGGCCTTCGGCCTCGCGATTCCGCCTCGCTTTCCAATCCGATCTTGACCCAATTAAAATAGGACCACGTCAGCTTCGATAGCTCAGTGGTGCAGACAGTCAACTGTCGCTATTGAATGTTAAGCAACGCTGGGTGTGGTCAGTACTTGGATGGGTGACCGCTGACCGTTGGAGGCTGACCGAGGTTCGAATTCCTCGTAAAACTGTAAGTCCCTTCCCTCCTAATCTTACTTGGTGGTAGGGTTTAACCTGCCCGGGTTGGTACCACCGCACTGAATTAAACGTCGGTCGAAACGGCTATGTAAATAGTTTGTGTTTTCACAAATCAAATCTCATCAAAGGGGGAAGCACTGACATGGCTCTTAGTTTACCCGGTGTTATGGGCTGACATCACGGACGTTGTAGGTGATGTTGCAGAACTTAGTAGAATGGACAGACATAAACGTGTAACGGAACCCTACTTTTATTATAAAATAACCGTCGGAGGACCTTGGTTGAAAATTGAGAAAATTAGTAGAACGGACAGACATACATTTGTTACGGAACCCTACTTTTATTATAAATAACCGTCGGAGGGCCTTGGTTGAAAATTGTAAAATTTTGTAGAACGGACAGACATACATTTGTTACGGAACCCTACATTCATTTTGAAATAAATGTTAAATTTTGTAGAACGGACAGACATGCATTTGTTACGGAACCCTACATTCATCTTGCAGAACTTAGTAGAATGGACAGACATAAACGTGTTACGGAACCCTACTTTTATTATAAAATAACCGTCGGAGGACCTTGGTTGAAAATTGTAAAATTTAGTAGAACGGATAGACATGCATTTGTTACGGAACCCTACATTAATTTTGAAATAAATGTTAAATTTAGTAGAAAAGACAGACATGCATTTGTTACGGAACCCTTCATTCATTTTGCAGAACTTAGTAGAATGGACAGACATAAACGTGTTACCGAACCCTACTTAACAGTTGCACTCCGGCAGTGCCGGCAGATCCCGTGCCACTCTAACTTAACCCTTAATGCAATGACTTAAGGTTTCATTTTAAAAATGACGCTGACGCGATGTCGCGAATTATACATTTTTTACCCACCTAAAAAAGTGCCAAGCGCCGCTAAAGAAGTTTTCACTTCAACAACCTCAGGGTTATCCCCTTTCAAATAAAAAAAAAAAGAATTTTCAAAATCGGCCCACAATTGACGGAGTAATCGCGTAACAAACATGCAAAAAAAGAAAACATACCGTCGTTGAGAATCTCTTAGGTCTAAAGTAAATTGCTCGTGAAGACAAATGCAACGAGCCCAAACACGATGGGTTTATCATGTGTAGTTTAGGAGTTCCTATGGCCACCTTCTGTCTCCATCATCAGACCAGCTCGATGGTACTCGTACCCAAATAGTTTGAATTACGTCGCCGACGTAATACAAACTCTTTGCTCGTACCATAATAAATTAAGCGCACCTGGCCGGTCGGAAAAGATAAAAAATTTCAAATTTAGAATATTCATGAAACAAGGGTCCGAATATGTATCACTAGTATATCGATTCATGTATTTCAACAGGACAGAGAAAATTTCAAAATATTAAGTATTTAATACTTTTTAGTTCTTTTTTTTTTTGTTTTTTGGAAATCGGTTTAATATTTTTTAAAACAGTTTTTATTTCATTCTTTTTAGTAATATTACATAAAAAAGAATAATCGAAATCGAATAATCGAAATCGATTGAAGTGGTACAGAATTATTCGCCATATGTGTCAGACTGCAAATTGCTGAATAAGTCCACATCACAAAAGTTTTGCTGAAGGTAACCACACACCATACTAATTTATCAAACTAAAAATTGCCGAATACGACCACATCACAAGTTTTGCTGAAGGTAACCACACACTATAGTATTATGCTGATTTTACGAAAACCACTCAACCAATTTCGATAAAATTGAAATGGGACCACCTCGGAAGTATGACCTAACTAACAAAAAAAGAATTTTCTAAATCGGCCCTCAATTGACGGAGAAATCGCGTAACAAACATACAAAAAAATAAAAAAAAAAAAATAAAAAAAAAAATAAAAAAAAACATACAGACGAATTGAGAACCTCCTCCTTTTTTGGAAGTCGGTGAGGGGCGACAGCTCATGCTCCGACTAGCCAATATCATCTATGAGAAGGAGTCATTAGTTCATTACTCATTACAGAGGACTTCCGTTTTGTATTGCTGACTATTTATACTGGACTAGATGAAAACACAGTCGTCGCTGTTATACCGAACTAAAGATGGTCGAATGACCGTCTTTAGTTCGGTTGTAGTTGGTATCAAGCCATTCCGCTACAAACAAAAATGTTTTATGGAAACTGACACCGTTGGATCACCTACAACATCCGTGATGTCAGCCCATAACACCGGTTGAACTTGGTGCCATGTCAATGCTTCCCTTCATTTCATGTCCGCTACACTAAACTGGACGGAAGACGCAGGCAACAGCTAGTTAATTAATAAAAGTGCTAAAAGCAACGAGGATGATTCCGAACAAATGACTCAATTACTAAACACTCCACAAGTTGACTCAAAAAAGTCATGGAAGAGCAATCTGTAAACTTGATACTCAAAAATACAGGATTTTTGAGTGAGTTTGAAGGTTGTAAACGCGCGCAACCTTGCACTTTCAGCATTTTCCAATACCTTCGAAATGAAAGAACGGTATTTAACCTTGGGCATTCTGAATTTTATAACGCCTACCGCATTACCTCTACATTCTGCATACATTTCCCCTATACGTATGTATGCATGTTTACAAGCCACAAGATCTCGGTGTTGATTTAACGACAGTGATTGATCAGTGATCAGATCACTGATCAGCCTAACTTGACAATATCACTTTCAGTTTCCTTGCGATAATACCTATACACTGACTTTGCGCAGGTACCTAATGAACGTTTAAAAGCTTTATGGTTCCGCTTACAACCCGGCTGTGGTCACGCGTGGTCAAGCCACTTTCCCTTGTCAACGCTGGGTGGGTGAGTTTGTTTTCACAAGCTGGCTGACGTGTACATAGATTTTCTATAAATAAATCTTTATAATGGAGTCTAGTTGCTTCTTTGTCCAATAGAATTGGCGACATTCAACTTTGTGTGAAGGCAAGACAAACCAGAATGTTTGATGGAACATTGTGGGAGCCTTGGTGAACAAGGTAGCACGATATTTCTGTCTTAGCTCTTGTTTGTTTTGTTTCTTTCTTTACTACTACTACGCTGCTACTACTCTCTCTTCTCTTTTTGTAACTTTTTAATTTCTTCTTCCCATTAGGCATTACTGCCACTATATTTTTATTATGTGTAATCCGTGCATAACAGCGTGTGGATGTATGAATTATGTTTGTAGATAGAGTATATTGTGCTTACTGAATGAATAAGACTCCGAAAATAAAATTAAGCCGCCTAACAATACCTACAGAAAAATATAATATTCTTACCGAGATTCTTACTACCTACTACTACTACTGCTACAGTTTTACGTGGAATCCGAACCACGGTCAGCCTCCAACGGGCGAGCGATCACTCATCCATCCACTGATCGCGCCCAGGTATGGTTATGATCGGACCGACAGTCGACCGACCGCACCACTGAGCTTCCGAGTTTTATCGCAGGGGTCAACTGCTCGTGAACAGAGAATGCTTCGAGACTACATAATGATTTGAACAGCCCAACATACCTAAAGTAAAGTTCATCAGCCGAAAATATTGCTCAAAAGGCTTGCGCAAATATACAAATGGCTTCAAAGCCACCGGCGCGGCGGCGGCGGTGGCGGCGGTGACAACTCGACAATATTGTATGCTGGTCGCGTATTCGTTGAGTCACACCGATTAATAATCGTCAAGTACAGTCAGCGCGTACGTTCGTGGCCTCCGGCAGGAAAGCGAGAATGGAATGTATTGTGTTGTGATTCAATCTCTGAAAGTAACGACATTTACACGCCCCGGCACGTAACTTGGCCTCTGTGCGAGAGGGAGGGCGTTATACGCATGCGATCTTTGGTATAACGCTGTCCCGCTCGCACAGAAGCCGATACGAAACCTCTTTTTTATTTATGGCATTAAGTTATTTATCTAATTAATAAGGTTTTATTGCGTGGTTGAAGCACGAAGACAAAACAGGGATAATCGTTTAAAGATCTATCGGTCTCCGCCCGCAGAGGCCACGAACGTGCGCGCTAACAGTATGTGTGTACCTGCTGTGCTGGGCCCGGCTCGATGCAGGTGTCATAAACAATGAAGGCATTGCTTCGGTGAAACAGCACCTTCGGGTTGAGGCACCGCATACTGAGTGGGCGGGCGGAACAACTGTATGGGAGCCTGATGGTGAAGATGTCTATTGGTAGAAGGCCTCCTTGCTGGCGAGGGTTTTTTAGGTTTCCGTATCCCGTACGGAACCCTTTTACTAAGCCTACGTCGTCGTCTGCCTGTCTGTCTGTCTGTCCGTCTGTCTGTCTGACCGAGGGCTGTATCTCTTGAACCGTGCGTAGCCGTTATCAGAATAAAACTCATTGGTACGCGCCGCCGACCGGATTCGAACCTCGGACCTCTTGCAAGAGAAGCCGACGCCTAGACCACTCGGCCACCCGCCGTTAAAATTCCTAATAAATAAAGCTAAGTTTCTACTGCCGTGTAACGTAGTTCAATACGTAATATATGAATATCCTTATGACTCGAGACCGAGAACCACTTTATCGATATTACATACGGTTTTCACTATTGCATTCTGTCACTTCTCAAGATGATTTTAGGCTATAAATCGTAACGCTACGTCATCGGCGGCCTGAGCTGTAAGCAAAAAGTGAAACCGTGAAGCGAAGCCGCGGGAAAAAGCTAGTATATTTAGTTGAATTGCGAATGGTGTTGACATAAACAACGCATTGTCCTGAACAATACACAATAACGAATGCGTTTATAGCATCGCATTATTAAAAATTAGTCATCGAAAATATCAGCAGGTAAGTAACAGACGAGAATGGTACCTACAGACAGTACACGTACGTGCAGACAATAGCGGCCTTTACACTAAGAGTTCGGACCGCGCGCATCACCACGCGCCACTCCAAACCGCGCTCTAAACTGTGAGTGTAAAGGCAAGTGGCGTGCATTCCAAACTGTCGCTTCGGCGCGCGCAGATGTGTCAGAGTTTGGCGCGCGTTCTAAAAAGCACCACGTGTAAAGCAAGGACGCTCCAAAATGTCGGTTTGGACTGTGGAAGTACCTGCTCACCGAATTCATTTTAATATTTATATCTCATCCTGCTTTGTGGAAGACCAAGTCTTAGAAATACTATATTAAAAATAATAAATAATATAAATTTTATATTTATTTTAAAACTTTCTCTTAAAATATTTTATTTTCATTTTTAATTAAATTATTTAAATAAAATAATTATAAATGTTTTTTATAAAAAAACGAAATATCTTTAAAATGCTTGTATTAATATAATATAAGTCGGGTATTATTATACTTAAAGCCAGGGCAGAAATACTATATTTCTCTTTTTAATTTTTGAATACACTATAGCAAGTAAATAATCAAAGCTGGCACTGTCCATCCGAAAGTAATTTTTGTAATCTTCTGGATAATTTTTATGCAGTTCACTTAACATGGGTATGTGGCCAAAACGACGTCTATACGTTTTTTCCCGAATTCTTCGTTTAGGTTTATTATTTAAAGTGGCTAATAAGCCAGCTAGAGCGATTACGACCTCAGGAGAGTCCGTGTCAACTCAGATCTGAAGCAAAACTTTTGTGCAACGGGGACACTCCACGCGCCAGTCCGAACCGCGCGCCAAACTCTCAAAATTGGCTTTACACTTGCAGTTCGGCGCGCGCGACGAATAAAGGCAGTTCGGAGCGCGTTCAAAACTGTTGTACCAAATTGTGCGTATTTTAGCGCTGCGGTTCGGAACGCAGTCCAAAGCGTCGAGTTGGAGCGCGTTCCAGCGCGCGGTTCGGACTGCGTTCCCGGGAGCGCGTTCCGATCTGTCTAGTGTAAAGGCTGCTATTATAAATGTGTGCGTATATTGTTTATGCTTCAAGGAGCTCTGTCGTCATTCAAATAATTTCAAATTTGATGAAATGAAATGAAATAAAACGAAATGAAAATGAAATGAAATGAAAATATTTATTTCTCTTATAGGTTACACATATAAAACGAGAACAAGAGGAACGATAACAGAAAGAAACCTGAAAGAGAAAAAGGAACCATCAGCATTTTTTCTTGATAGGTAGTTTTATTTTATATTTCTATTTTTAAATTAGCTTTAATTTATTGTTTCAATATCTAACAATTTATTTGTAAATAAAACCACTTTTATAAGGTCTTTCATTAGTAGGTAACATAACGATACGCTAAGGGATGTATGCGTTTATCAGATAGTGATCGAATACGTTCCCATACCAATTTTTTTTACGATATAAAAAACCTACTCACTCCTCAAATTTAATACGTGAAGTACGCGTATTTTTTATATCGTAAAAAAAATTGGTATGGGAACGTGATCAGTATCAGATACACATACACCCCTTAGCGTATCGTTACCTACTATTGAAAGACCTTTTATATAACACAAGCTGTGCCCGCGGCTCCGCCCGCTCTCATATTTCACTTCACTGCTAACCTCATAAGCTATTTAGCGTGATAGTAAGTAGCCTATAGTTGATGGGAAGAATCAAGCTATCCGTAGAATTTTGTTTTATTAAAATCGGTTCAGTGGTTCTCGAGTTATAAGCGGACAGACAGACACTCAGACACTCAGACAGAAAGCAGACGTTGGATTTTATAATAGGTAAGGAATAAGGAATAAGGAAAGGAAGGAAGGAAGGAAGGAAGGAAGGATAAGGAAGGATTTATCGATCATACAAATTTTCAAATTTCAAATTTTCAAATTTCAAATAATTTGTCGAAAACATGATATACAATACAGCCGACAATTCAATAGGCAACATACAGTTTGCTTCTAACTTGCATCGCGGTGAACTTCCGCCTTAAAACTTCACATTGGAAAGTGCATCGTAAACATAGCTATATAAACGAAACACTAAACACAAGAGTGATGAAAATGCAATTTTCTAGCTTCCTTGAGGTCGGCTCGGCCATTCACTATGGGCTGGGGCAACTGGTGCCGTCGAGTCGTCGCTCTCACCCCGACAAAAAATATATATTTTATGAATACGAAAGGTCTTTCGCCTTTGCACCTCAAATAACTGCAAGTATGAACAGGTTTTCTTTGTGATAAACTTTTGAGGAGAAAGAAGAATTTATATCTACATAATATACCTATGAATATTTGCATGAAACTCTAAAGTTTTAGAAAAATGTCTCAATCAGTTTAGAAGGGTGAATAAACCACTTGGCTTTATTAGGGAGGTTTCCGGGTAAAGGGGGGGGGGGGGGGGGGGGGGGAAGGTCCTCGTGTACAGAATATACACAGCATATTCTCCGTAAATTTCTGATTTTAGGAGACTCTGAACAACAAAACACTGTCAAGCGTGTCGAAGGTTCCGTATGTAGAATTTTTTTTTAATCTAATTTACCCCAAAACTTACCCCCAAAATCGATTCTTTCATTTACGCTATACGCCCTTGATTGGGCCTTCAAACTATGTACACTGACATTACAACCGAATTAAAAGTTTTTTGGCCCAGTAGATTCGGAGAAAATAGGCTGTGACAAACGGACAGCAGACAGACAGACAGACACGGGAGTGATCATATAAGGGTTCCGTTTTCTTCCTCTTTTGAGGTACGTTAAACACTCAAACGCACGACGGTCATTTGAGCAAATACGTCACTATACAACGATAACTCTTAGTTAAAAACCGACTTCAATCCCTGAAGTAGGTACCTACCTCCTTTCCATTCCATACATATAAAGAATCATCGAAATCGGTTAGGTTAGGTTAGTGCAATCTATAAGGAAGAACCGGGTAAGGTTTCTTACCCGGTTCTTCCTTATAGATTGCACTGCTGAATGGAACATGAAAAAATTACGAACCATACTGAATATGCATGTCTCAATGAAATATTGTTATTGTTGTGTGTTCTTTATGGTGAAATAAATATGTGAATCTGAATCTGAACCATAAAAAGATGACGAAATACAAATGATGTCATGAATGCCCTAAAACACCCGTACAACATTCCTCCATGCGCCAGAAGAAGCCCCAATGCAGTTGGTCAAAACGAAAACTGGTTTCTCGTCGCAGGGGTATCGAGTTACCAGGTCAGGAGATCACTCACACGCGTTTTTCTCAAGCAGGTGCTTTCCGTCCGTTCGCCACAGACTCGGAGCTCTCATAAACCACGCGGTTCCATTTTGGCCTCTTTTGACATCCCCGCCCTCCCCACGTAGCCTACTGCCTTTTACATTCACCACATTTGCGGTGTTTTAGGGTTCCATTCCTCAAAAGAGGAAAAAAACGGAGCCCTAACAAGATCGCTCTCGCGTCTGTCTGTTCGTCTGTCACGACTTATTTTCTCCGAGTGTACTGGACGAAATTTGGTACATACATATAACCGTGTGGGGCCGGTACTTAAAAAGAATATCCCCACTGCATCTCTCCGCACGCATGTCGTAAAAAGCGACTAAGGGATAAGGACAAGACGCCGTTCTAAAGGGCGACGGGCTCGCCACCTCTCACCTTAGCACGGTACTTCCACCGAGTCATGCAGCAGGTGGGTCTTTGTGCCTTACTTGCTGCTTGATCGATTGAACCTGTTCGAATACTTTGCGAAACGTGGTGGTCGGTGTTGTGCTGTAATTGACCAGAGTTCTTGCAGCACAGCACGCGATTACTCTGCTTACCCCGACTGTCGGGATTCAGCGTGTGTGATATGTATGTGTAGAGTTTGACGACCCAATCACGGACGGACATGTAGCGTAAATGAACAAATTTCGATTTTGGGCGTCAATTTTGGGGAAAAAATTAGAAAGTAAAAAGTGGTTTCAAGTGTATCACGTGCCGTATTAATGGAAAGGGCTCGTTATAAGAAATACAATATTTTTTATAATTTTAAAATGCATAGTTTAAAAGATATTATATAAAAAAATGTTAAATGTTAAATGTTAAAATATGACGAATGCGAGTGAAGTGTACTGTCTATGGATGATGATTTTTTTTTATTTTATGGAAACTGACACGGTTGGCTACATCACCTACAACGTCCGTGATGTCAGCCCATAACACCGGGTGAACTAGGTGCCATGTCAGTGCTTCCCTTCGATCGTGCCGGCTACACTGAACTGGTCGGAAAACACAAACTATTTACATAGCCGTTTCAATCGACGTTTCATTCAGTGCGGTGGTACCAACCCGGGCGGGTTAAACCCTACAACCAAGTAAGATTAGGAGGGATGATGATGAATAAAGAATAAACGAATAAAAAGAATAAAGAAAATATACGAAAATCGAGCATCCCCCGCCCCGCCTTATCTCCAAAACTACTGCCTCTATAATTAAAATAAAATTTGGGAATTTTATTTATTTATTTATTTATTTATTTATTTATTTATTTATTTATTTATTTATTTATTTATTTATTTACCTTATTTTAAATCTAAGAAAAATTACAGGCTTAACCTAATGCGTTCCCTAGCTTACGTCTTATACATAACATGTATTTATGTTAATTCCTTATTTAAGTACATTACTATATAACTCTTGTATTTATTCAAACTATTGCTAAATAGGTCGAACTCTGGTTCTGTCGAATTAATTTTATTTATTATATTTATAGCTCTATTCAGAGGTGAATACAACTGCAAGTTGGTCCTCGAGGGAATTGGTTGCATTAGGTCGTGGGTTCTGGCTCTTAAGTAATTGTCTGGTGAGTAAAGCTTAAATCTATGTAAAAAGTCTGGGTTGCTTATTTTGCCATTCAGTATGCAGGAATATACAGCCTCTCTTATAGTTTACAGGAAAACCTAAACGAAAATCCTATCATATCACGGAACGGTACGGAACCGTCTCTACGCGAGTTCGACTCGCACTTGGCCGCTTTTTTCTGGTACGGAGACCATAAATATTTTACCTCAAGTTCTGCTCTATAATATCTATCTCTTTTTCATCGTGGTCCGGAATTGTGTAGCCGTGACTACCATTCAAGGAGCCACTGGCGGCTGGCGGTAGCTGGTAAAGTCTTCGGCTTTCAAACCCATCGAAAAGCCATAAATTTCTTTGTTCTCTGGCACTGTGCAGTGTGATATTTTTCAATTATGCCAAGTTGAACTTAGCTGCAGTCGACGACGACGACGACGTAAGGAATTATATCACAGGGCGAATCTTACCGGCAACGATGAGCGTTAAGTTAACGTGTCGGTACGTTAACTGAGGTTTCGAAAGACTGTTTACTACGTGGGTACTCACTCGTGGAGTCTGCCATGACATTTCCGTGTCCGTGAATGGCAACACAGCTCTCTGTCGCACTCTAATCTCTTACTCAGTGCAAGGGAGACAGATAATAACTGAGTTGCCACTTGATTACTGAGATACAATTGTGGCAGACTCTATAGATGGTGTGTATCGGGTGTCCCCAAGTGTCCCGCGATCTAGAACCAATTCAACTCCATAGAGATGTGGCCTCCCTAAGTGCGTTCTATCGCTTATTCCATGTGGAGTACTCGGAGGAGCTGTTTAACCCAGCTCCCCCCTTTTGCTCCTCCGCACCAAGCGCACTAGGCAGGGATTGCACCCCTACACGCTGGACTTACCACGGATTTACCAATCGGTTCTGCAGATCTTTCCTCTACAGAACCGGTAAACACTGGAATGCTCTCTCTCTGCCCATATATTTCCCCCAAGTACAGTCTCGGGTCCTTCAAGAGGCGCGTGAATGGGCACCTGTCAAGACGGCATGTCATTCGAAACCCCCGCATACGACCAAATGTCCATGGGCGTCGTTAGACACCTTATAGGGGGTTCGGCGCCATATGTCGCGCTGTCAATAAAAAAAAACGTTACGCTCACGCAAGACACAGATATTCAACATTATGACGTTAACTTATATTTTTAACGTTATTTAACGTTTCAGCTGGATTTAGAGGGAGACGACTATGCCACCATCGCGGCGAACAATTGTCATTAGCATTAGGATTCACAAAGTTTCTCGGAAGCATTGCAGACATCGAATTAACATACAAAGAACACAACTTGTGGGGTGCTGTGGTAGGGACGAGTATGTAGGGAGATTCTAGTTAAAGCGTTTGTATAGAAGCATGACAATAACGTTTTCTTTGTTTGCAATATTTTTTTAAGCAATCCGTTTTTTTTATGTAAACCAACATGGGTGGCTGTGTGTAAACCAACATGGGACCAATGGTACAGTCGACAGAGCCAAAAACCCCTCTCCTCGCGAAACCACGCTCAGTGAGGCGCCATGCCAGCAGATTTGCGGACTGTTGCTGGGCTGTCTAGCCCGTTGATACGACGACGTTTGAAGACACCCAGGTTTCGGGAAACACACTCGCCGGGAGACAGTGCCACACACTAGCGGTGCGACAAAGAAACGATTTTGAGAACCGATGGGTTATCAAAAGCCCAATGTCAACAACAAAAGGGTGATCAGTTTATCTGCGGCGAATGCTGCGAAGATAGGTTGGATGGCAAGGAATAAGGGATGCAAGCTCCTCCGAGCAGCGTCCATGATAGCACCTGTAGAACAGACTGAGTGACCCTACAAATCGTCTGTGACTGAGAGACTCCAGATCATCAGTCAGTTTCATTCCGGTATCGCGGGTGGCTGATCCAGAGGCGCCAGAGCACATAATTCCATGACGGACCCACCATACCCCTGGCCGTACCCCTGGTGGTACGGTGGGTATTTTTTTGTAAAACGATACCACCAACTAACAGTGTTGTGAAAATTCGGGTATCCAAACACCTCGGAGAAGGTGGTAGACCGGACTCCCTTTGGATTGCTGGCTATACTGGACTATTTATTTATTTATTTATTAGAAAACAGACAGCCTAATGACAAACAGATAAAGCATAAATTGTACATACATTGACGTCTGGCCATTTTTTGTTTCCCTGTTTAGGCTATAGTTTAGTGGGATCAACGTGTGTGTGTGTGTGTGCGCGTAGGGAGTGTCAATTCAGTGTAGTGTTGTGTAATGTAGTGTGGTGTAGCGTAATGTTTTGTGGTGGTTGTGTAGTGTACAATACACTACACAACCAGTGTAGTGCAGTGCAGTATAGTGTAGTGTAGTGTAGTGTAGTGTAGTGCAGTGCAGTGCAGTGCAGTGCAGTGCAGTGCAGTGTAGTGTAGTGTTGTGTAGTGTAGTGTAGTGTAGTGTAGTGTGGTGTAGTGTGGTGTAATATAGTGTGATGTGGTGGGATGCAGTACTAGATCGGACTAGACGAGAAAACAGCCGACGCGACGCTGCAATGCGGCCATTATTTTGTTATGTAATCCGGTATGGGTGGCTGAATCAGAGTGGCCAAAGCACATGTCCCGACCAGCCAATATCATCTCCGAGAAGGTAGTTGCCATACCGGAGACTTATCTTTGAATTCCTGGCTATACTGGAATAGAGGAAAACACAGCCGATGCTGCTATGCGGCCATCATACATCCAATGAGGTGGTACCAATCCAGTCGGCTACAATTTGAGTCGATGTTTTTTCCTGGTATATTACCAGGAAAAAACATCGAGCTCGGTGATGCAATTCATTCGTGTTAGATTGTCGAAGTTAAGCGCACTTGATTTTGTGTCATCGGTATCGTCTTGGTACACCCACCCTTGATATCAGCCATCGCGCCTTGGTGAACTAGGTGCCATGGCATATGATTTCAAAAGAAGGTTAAATCTAAAGAGCACGCAGTAATTATCCATAGCGAGGCGTGGCCGAGGTTCCGCAACTCAGTTCATTGTGCTGGCGGATATGTGTGAGAAGCGCGCGCGAGCGGCGCACAAACTTTTTGTTCTAATTATGTGATTACGTACATCAAATTGTACAGTTAGATTATTTTTACCACGACACAGAACAGATATAAATTGGAGCAAAGACGTGGGTTAATCGAGAAATAACTGTCGTAGCGGTAATGCAAGGAGACGAAATAATTAAACGTAAGTTAACATACACCATGCCATCACGCCTCGTTGCGTTGCATAACTTTTTTTTATAGAAACTGACACGATTGGCTACATCACCTACAACATCCGTGATGTCGGCCCATAACACCGGGTGAACTTGGTGCCACGTCAGTGCTTCCCTTCATTTCATGTCGGCTACACTAAACTGGACGGAAAACACGGACTATTTACATAGCCGTTTCTGGCCAACCTGTGTTCTGAAGCTGAAGATTTTGTCAATCAAATCCACAGTTAGGTAAATTGTATTAGTTAAACGATAAAATTATCGATAGCAACTACATGACTATTTTTTTTTTCAGAAACTGGCAACACTTCAAACGTCACTTTCCTCCGACTTAAAAAAAAAACAAACAAACCTGTATGAGTTACACAAATCAAAACCTCTAGCTCCCCAGAAAATTATAACAATACCACTAATCTCCACAGCGACGACAAAAAAAATAAGGCCTACTCCGGCCTGACGAGACGATTGGGTTTGGTTTGGGATGAGAAGTGTACACACAGAATACAATATCACCCACACACAGTCGTGTCACAGGGTCGAGTCGTACGTGTGGGAACCGCAAACAAACCGACACGGACACCTCGCTAGAGTCAACACGTTTTCGGATCTGAACAAAGACGCGAGCGCGTGAGCTTTTAAGGAGAAACTTTTATATCGACCATTTAAACCCATAAACATACTTGTTAATGGTTATTGTAACGAAATGGTGACAGGCGCCTTTATACTATGGAGAAAGAACGCTGTCTTCGGTTGTCTTCGTGCCTTATATATAATATGCTGCACGAGGGTTGCCAGGTGTCCGCTTTTACCGCGGACAGTCCTCTCTTTTTCTCCTCTCCGTGTGGGGCCGGTACTTAAAAAGAATAGCCTCACTGCATCTCTCCCCGTGCATGTCGTAAAAGGCGACTAAGGGATAAGGACAAGATGCCGTGCTAAAGGGCGACAGGTTCGCCACCTCTCACCTTGGCACGGTAATTCCACCGAGTGATGCAGCAGGTGGGTATTCGTGCCTTACTTACTGATTGATCAATTGAATCTTGTTAGAATACTTTGCGAAACGTGGTGGTCGGTGTTGTCCTGTAATGTACCAGAGATCTTGCAGCACAACACCGATTACTCTGCTTACCCCGATTGTCGGGATTCAGCGTGTGTGATATGTATGTAGTCCTCTTTTTTTTTTTAAGTCTTGTCCGCGGAAAAGTTTTAGACTTCCGCAGACAAAACAAAGTTGGGATATAGATTTTTCGTAAAAGTGACCCTTTGGTGAAAAATGTCCTCTTTTTTTTGTCTGGACCATCTGGCAACCCTGTGCATGATAGTTATCTTATTAGGGTTTTGTAGCCAGCGATGCTGGTCATGTGTCTGTCCGTCCGTTCGTCTGTCTGTCATACGCGCTGCCCGAAGTGATTACTCCGGAACGTATCAATACTAATCAATGAATATCAATACTAATAATAAATCTGTAAGGGATTGTCATGGAGTAGGTTGCTTTGTTTGATGAAATACTCTGTTTGTAGACTCTATGTATGATACTAAAGCTGAATAGGCGATTTTTAGAAATCTCTTCTGTATGCATTGTACATACATATACATATCACACACGCTGAATCCCGACAATCGGGGTAAGCAGAGTAATCGGTGTTGTCCTGCAAGAACTCTGGTAAATTACAGCACAACACCGACCACCACGTTTCGCAAAGTATTCGAACAAGATTAAATCGATCAGACAGCAAGTAAGGCATGTAGACCCACCTGCTGCATGACTCGGTGGAAGTACCGTGCCAAGGTGAGAGCCTGTCGCCCTTTAGCACGGCATCTTGTCCTTATCCCTTAGTCGCCTTTTACGACATCCACGGGGAGAGATGCAGTGGGGCTATTCTTTTTAAGTACCGAACCCACACGGTATGCATTGTATGTTCCTTCATAAGTCTTAAACGATCATGTGAATTCGATGAAACTTAGTACAAACACATTTAATTATACAGGTTGCAGTGCGGTCGATCTAGCTAGCCCGACATGACATTACGACACAGGCCGCTCACATGTATGTACATTACGTTTAGTTAGTAGTCGCGTCGTCGTCGGCAGCGAGCTTGAAAGTAAAATCGTATCTGGTTACCGTCACGGCCTCGCATCGTCTCGGAAGTCGATCGAGAAACCTGAACTAATGCTCCTTTTATAAGGGTCAGCAATACTTCATAAAAATACAAATTTAAAAAACGCCCGACCCTCAAAAAGTCAAAAATAACTTCCGGGGACCGCTAAGTAAATATAAGCGCGCAGCTCTGAGTTTTTATATTTTATTCACTTAGCGGTCCCCCGAAAAAAAATTATTTTTGACGTTTTAAGTTTTATAAAAATCGCATCCAAATCGGTTCATCCGTTTTTGAGCTACGATGCCAAAGACACACACAGACAGACAGACACACAGACAGACGGAGGCGTCTAACTTGTAACACCCCTCCTTTTGCGTCCGGGGTTAAAAGGTATGATCGCAGATTGAACGTGAAGGAAATGCAACATACAAAGGACACCACAACGATCGCTTAGAATTTAAGGACGTTGGACAGACAGATGGACAGACAGACAGACAGACGGCGTAGGCTTAGTAATAGGGTCCCGTACGACGGATACGGAACCCTAAAAACATCATGGAAAGCTTTCTTGTCTTTTTCCTTATAAAAAATTATTGTGTGATCTCGTGCCAAACTCACACATTGAACAAATTTTGTTTTACAGATTTTCGTTTTAAGAAAAAAACATTCACAGCCTCCATAAAAGAAGGGTTATTATAAGTTTGATGCCTACGTCTGTCTGTCTATGTTTCTGTCTGTTGTGTGTCTGTCTTTGGCATCGTATCTCCCAAATGAATGGATCGATTTGGATGCGGTTTTTTGTTAATTATCATTATGAATTGTTTTACTTTAGAGTTTGCACTAGAATCACACAAAGTTTGACTTTCGTATGAATTACCGTTTTCACGATAGAGCAAAAAAAAACTTTAAAAAAACACCTTTCTTGTATAGGAACACCTTAATTATGTTATTTTTTTTTTTAGTATATAATCCGCCATAATAACACATATTCTGTGAACATTTCAACCGGCTAACTATTACGGTTAAAATATACAGCCCTTTAAAGGTAGCACAGACAGACAGACGGACGGACGGACGGACGGACGGCGCGGCGGCGTATAGAGTTACTAATAGGTTTCCGTACATATACGGAAACCTAAAAATGTGTGCTCTACCAATTTTGCTCTTCATCGGGTAATGTGAAAGATTAGGTCCGTTAGTGAGGTGAAGTTTGATGGAATCATCACGCGATAGTTAGCGAGTTGACACCCCGGCTCGGCTCGAACATGCGTCCGAGTGTTATTGTAGCGCTAAGTGCGCTGAGCAACCGCTAGCACTTTGTTTATCTATTTGTTTCCTACAGTTTGTTTCGAAACACACGCACCTTCAAGTGCGTGTGTTTCGTGGCGTTTCGTTGAATATAAGCAAAACTCGCCTTTTTTGGGTTCTGTAGGTACAATAAACCTTCAGTACCGTACAATAAAATATTTATACACTGTGTTTTGTTATATTGTTTTTGTCTTTTTTTCATCCAATAAACGGTTATATTATTATATTACTTCTTTATTTTCACGTTTTTTGTCTATCATACAGGTACATATTTATATTAATTTTATATAATTATAAAATAAAATACCTATACAAAATTAATAAAAACAGAGAAAAACAAAAAACGGTATTTTCGCCGGCGGCGGCGGGAGGCGGACCTCCAAGCACGCCGGCGGGTGCAGGCCGTGGCTACGGAGCTCTCCGAGACGATGCGAGACTAATTATTATTATTATTAATAAAAACCGGAAAATTAATTGGTTGGTAAATATTTATTTGAGTTCAAACAACGATAAAAATAAATTAAACTAAATTAAAATAATTAAACTTTAATATACATAACATACATACTAACATAACAAAAACCGGCCAAGTGCGAGTCGAACTCGCGCACCAAGTGTCCCGTATCGCCATGTCACGGTTAGAGCTACTCACGCCATCTAGATGGCGTGTTATAAAATGCTTCATATTAATTAATGTCATGCTTCATAATCTATTCGGTAGATGGCGCGCGCGCATACACTTTTTAGTTTCTTCTATGGGAACCCCCGTGAATTTTTTACTTTTTCTTATTTTTATTATTTTTTTGTTATATTGGCCATAATAACGCATTTTTTGTGAAAATTGCAACGGGCTACCTATTACGGTTCAAGAGATACAGCCCTCGGACAGACGGACGGACGGACGGACGGACGGACGGACGGACGGACGGACGGACGGACGGACAGACAGACAGACAGACAGACAGACAGACAGACAGACAGACAGACAGACAGACAGACGGCGTAGGCTTAGTAATAGAGTCCCGTACCTGATACGGAACCCTAAAAATGACATGAAATGAAGGAAGCACTGACATGGCACCTAGTTCACCCGGTGTTATGGGCTGGCATCACGGATGTTATAGGTGATGTAGCCAACCGTGTCAGTTTAAATGAAAAAAAATTAATTAATTAATTTTAAAAAAGTTTGTAAAAATTTAACATCATTTTCCTCCAGTCTCTGTGAAAAACCGGACTATAGGGTCCCTCCCTACATGAATGCATACGACCATGAACATTAAATCCTTCTTCTAACAACGTTCTTGCATAGGACATTGCACGAGTCTGCTTATGTTCATGTTCATTGTAGTTCTGCCACGTACTACGAGACTTCAGTATGCGGACCGCATGAGATACCCTGTGCGAACGAGACGCGGCGTCTTCTCGGAGTTGGCATTCGACGGATGTAAGCTGCATGTACTGAACTTTATAGACGTGTGGGAAAAGTATTTTTGAGCGCTAAGCATTTTAATGATTCTAATTGCTAGAACTGTAGTTAGTACGCTTGTCTTCTGGCTAGTAGACGATCATCGATTTGTCAATGGATACTTATACAGGATAATTATACTGGCTAGCAACATCATAACAATGCCCAGCGCAAACGTAAAAAAAAAATTATCAGGGAAACAGGGAATTATCTAGTTGTGACTCCTTCAGATAAGAAAATAAAAGAAAAGTACGTCATCGTCAGGGGGTTCACCGAAAATGACGATAGGTGTTCGGTATTTTGCGATCATTTACATTTACACAAAACACGTTAGGTACACGTGCCTCCATTCTCTTCGCCTCAAGACTCTACCTGCAGCGGTCTTCATGCAAGAAGCACACAGCGCCTCCTGGCGGAAAGGAGAAGAGTCCGGTTGCCTAGGCGACGGGCTGTTGTTATCTGACACGTCCAAAAAAATACAAGCGGCAGCGGGCGGTTTATTCAAACTTTTGCTCTGAAAAAGACAAAATCCACCCTGATCGAGCGCGGCGCGGGCTCTCAGGGCTGGTTGACCTAATACGGTATAAGTTGAGTGTAGTTCCGAAAGTGTGTGCGTAGCTGGGCCCAGCAGATCCTCGAACACCGGGACGTTTCCGTGCCAGGATCACTACCTGAAGGACTGAGCTATCGAAGGTGCGGCTGCGGGCGGAGACATCACATCACATCCAGGTAGGAGGCACCACACCACCACACACTTTGCGCTACAATAGGTGACGTGGGGGGGAGGGGGTCAAAAAGTGGCCAAAAATCGATGATGTAATTTATGCACGCCGTCTAAGTATGTTTTCTTATATAAATCAATCAATATCAATACTAATAATAAATCTGTAAGGGATGGTCATGGAGTAAGTTGCTTTGTTTTATGAGATACTGAGTTTGTAGACTCTGTGTATGTTACTAAAACTAAATTGACGATTTTTAGAAATATTTTCTGTATGTATGTATGTTCCTTGTTAACTTTAAACCCATCATCCTAATTCGATGAAACTTAGTACAAGGACATTTAACTAGTGACACAGGATAGACAAAATAAAATTCAGTTCCGATTACCTACGCTAACATGTGCCTCTCATACAAACGGAATTGTTCCGCGCGCCGAAATAAAGGTACGGTAGCGGGCTTACTTTTTTTTGGCGTAAGTGGCGCGAAGCCACCCATAAGGTGTCTAACGACGCCCATGGACATTCGGTCGTATGCGTGGGTTGCGAATTACTTACTTTCTTTCTACCTTTTTAATACAAATTTAATGCGAGCGAAGCCGCGGGCATAAGCTAGTAAATAAATAAATGTACGTCGTGTTTGGCAAGAAGGCAAACTTGTAACTTGCTTGCTTTGTACCGTGTGGGGCCGGTACTTTAAAAGAATAGCCCCACTGCATCTCTCCCCGTGCATGTCGTAAAAGGCGACTAAGGGATATGACTCCCTTCTTATTTCACTAGGTGGTAGGGTTTAACCCGCCCGGGTTGCTACCACCGCACTGAATGAAAGGTCGGTCGAAACGGCTATGTAAATAGTTTGTGTTTTCCGTCCAGTTCAGTGTAGCCGGCACGACCGAAGGGAAGCACTGACGTGGCACCAAGTTCAACCCGGTGTTATGGGCTGACATCACGGATGTTGTAGGTGATGTAGCCAACCGTGTCAGTTTCAATAAAAATAAAAAAAACAAGAACTGGTATTGTTGTTACAAGTTCTATAAAACTCACAGTCAACAAAGGTTCTATAAAACTCACAGTCAACAGACACCGATCCGACACAGGATTACATAAAGGCGCGTGTTAGCACGTGTCTCGGAGCTTTCTCGATTCGACCACAACAATATAGAAGAAAGTAGACACCGGAACAACTATAGGAGAAGCAATAAACGCACAAGCCTTACAGCTCTAAGCGATGCCAATCAGATCGGCGACGCATGCGTAACAGCTGGCCACACACTACCACTCACCTAAACTAGGCACAAGATGAGTATTGTATTGTATTGTTTATTGATCATTCATATGGCAGTTAGACTGCGCTCGAACTTGTCGTGACAATTTGTTCTATCCGGTTCGATTACACCCACGAAGAAGAACCGACAAGAAACTTCGCATGGTATTTTTTAAACATATTTTTACAAGTATTTAGTGACTAGTCACATAATAACACCGCCCATAGTCTATCTAAAACGCAGCTTGAGAGCAAGATTAACAATTTTGCTGAGAATTCTGACTACAAAGACTTATTAAGTGAATCAGGTGTAAAGAGCCTTTGTCAAACTTTGATACGTAATTTTTATCAACATAATTATGTTAGTATATTAAACTACAATGTAGTATAATTGTATTGTCAAAAATAAAAAAAATTAAAATATATGAATATTTAAGATACTTGAAGTATCAAGTTGTCATTGGGTTAATAAAGTTGAGGTACTAATGGTACCTAGTCAAGCAAGAGTTAACTAATTATGCAGTCAGGTATGTAGTATATAATATTTCAACTAATAATATTGTTTGTAAAAAATACAATTGTCAAAAACAAAAAATATAAATATATATGTAGGTATATATCGTCGCTCTAGAATCGTCGAGTAGAATAGAATAGAGAATGCTTTATTTCTCCAAGGGTTTAACCCGCCCGGGTTGATACCACCGCACTGAATTAAACGTCGGTCGAAACGGCTATGTAGGTAAATATTTTGTGTTTTCCGTCCAGTTCAGTGTAGCCGGAACGACCGAATAGTTCACCCGGTGTCATCGGCTAACATCACGGATGTTGTAGGTGATGTAGCCAATCGTGTCAATTTCCATAAAAAAAAAATTCAACAGTAACAAAACAACATTAATATATGTAGTTATTTTATGGACAACCGGCACGGGTGGCCGTACCCAAAAGTTCAAAGGAAGATTAAGACACATCCAATAGCACCACTCCTCGCGAAACCACGCTCAGAGAGGCGCAATGCCAGCTACAAGGCGGACAAAGAGGTCGTTGTCTAATTTATTAACACACCTGAAGACCGTTCCATATTTTCACCGTACGACATAGGAACGATTTCGAAAAGCGATGCATACATACATACATATCACACGCTGTATCCCGACAATCGGGGTTAGCAGAGTAATCGGAGTTGTGCTGCAGCTCCAGTTGTGCTACTCTTGTAAATTACAGCACAACACCGACCACCACGTTTAGCAATGTATTCGGACAAGATAACTTTCAAGTAGCAACTTAGCAAGTAAGCCAAGAAGATCCACCCGCTGGATGACTCGGTGGAAGGCCCGTTCCAAGGTGAGAGGTGACTAGCCTGTCGCCCTTTAGCACGGCATCTTGTCCACGTGGGAAACACGTGGGCAGGGAGAGCGTTCCAGAATTTACCAGTTCTGTGGATCTTGAAAGAGAACGTTAATGTCGATGATCTTCATGAACAAGAACGCATTAACATCGATTATAGTCTGAACAAGAACGCATTAACATCGATTATAGTCATGAACAAGAACGCATTAACATCGATTATAGTCATGAACAAGAACGCATTAACATCGATTATCGTCATGAACAAGAACGCATTAACATCGATTATCGTCATGAACAAGAACGCATTAACGTCTCGATTAACGTCGATGACATTGTCCTTACCTGTCAATTATTAAATGGCACTATATAAGTTTTAGTACTTAATCGTCTTTATTGTTGTAGCAGTAAAAGAAAACACCAACCAGCTCGTCGGCGTATTAAAATAAGTTATAATGAGGTCGCTCGCTGCACGAGCGTGCCCATTACCTGTTGTGCTGTAAATTATTGAACAGGAGGCTCGTTCGTTTCATTTTAATTATAATATTCACATTCAGACAACATTTCGCAATAAAGAACAACTATGTTAACAATATTACATTGACACAAATGCATGTTCAGTAATGGTTCGTCATAAAGTTTAGTTTTGTCCTAATAGCTAATGTTTTTAATACCGGCCGATCAGTGTAGCCGACACGACCAAACGTCTGCACTGAGCGCTGGCATAGCGCCGAGGTATGACAGGCTGACATCACGGATGTAGTAGGTGATGTGGCCATTAGTTTTTTTTTTTGAAGTGAAAACTTCTTTAGCGGCGCTTGGCACTTTTTTATATGGGGAAAAAAGGTTATGTTCGCGTCAGCGCGTCAGATAACAATCTATCGTTGCTATGACAACGCGCGTCAGATAACAATATATCGTTGCTATGACAACGCTCAATACATGACATCTCAAAGTTCTGCAAAATGAATGTAGGGTTCCGTAACAAATGCATGTCTGTCCGTTCTACTAAATTTAACATTTATTTCAAAATGAATGTAGGGTTCCGTAACAAATGCATGTCTGTCCGTTCTACTAAATTTTACAATTTTCAACCAAGGTCCTCCGACGGTTATTTTATAATAAAAGTAGGGTTCCGTAACACGTTTATGTCTGTCCATTCTACTAAGTTCTGCAAAATGAATTTAGGGTTCCGTAAAAAATGCATGTCTGTCCGTTCTACTAAATTTAACATTTTTTTTTTGTTTTTATTTTTTTATTTTTTATTTTTTAAGCAATGTTACAGTGTTTAATTTTTTTTAGGATGTTTAGTTTCTTTTATAACCACCTAAGAATTGTTTTCGGAAATACAAAAAGTTTTCACTTCTGCCGGCACTCCCGGAGTGCAACTGTGGCTTTTTTTTTAAACAAACCACCAATAATATTATTATTACCAATCGTCGCATTTTTATGCAATACTCGTCTCATTGATAAGGAATTTCTCAAATTGAAAATATATTCTCTAGTTCAATAAATACATTTTGAAACTTGTAACGCCCTCCAGGAACAAGTTCTTCCACACAGCCAGTTCCAATAAACCAGAAGGCGCGGCTATTTGTCAGCAGAGGGATCTTACCGCTCAGGGATGCGGACCAGTCTGTAACCAAATATTAGGACACATAGGAAAAGTATTGTGGTTGAGCGCTGATCAGTCCGAATTTAACATTACATTTTCAAGCTCCTGATTACTTGTAATTAAAAGCCAATTGTTTATTGTATAACTAGCTTTTTCCTGCAGCTTCGCTCGCGTGAAACTCGTATTTAAAAAGAAGAAAGTCAGTAAGCCCGCTACCGTACCTTTATTTCGGTGCGCGGAACTATTCGGTTTGTATGAGAGCCACATCTTAGCGTAACCGGAACTAAATTTTATTCAGTTCAGGGAAACAATAAACCTTCTCGATGAAAGTATCTAAAGGCGAGGTCCGCTACCGTACCTTTATTTGTATGAGAGCCACATTTTAGCGTAACCGGAACTTAATTTAATTTAGCCTATCCTGTATTCTGTATAGTAAAATGTGCTTGTATTTTACTAAGTTTCATCGAGTTCAGATGGTCGGTTTAAGAGTTGAACATACATACAGAAAAGATTTCTAAAAATCGTCAATTTAGTTTTAGATCATACATACAGTCTACAAAAGCAATATCTCATAAAACAAAATAACTTACTCCATGACCATCCCTTACAGATTTATTATTAATATTGATGATTTCATCCATAGGTAGGTAGCCTCTGCTTAGACTTATCGAAAATTCCGCCCGTTCTAATTTAATGCGAAGAAGAACTGACAAAAAACTTCGCAAAAAAAAGTAAAAAAAAAGTCGCAAATGTTTTGTTTGTTTTGTCAATCTTGTGACTTGTAGTTTCGTGAAACAGCCCTCAGGTTTACTGAACCACAGAGTATATACTCAACTTATTGGCGCACTAAAAGTTTTATGGGATAATCAGAAGAGATGAATCTCATGGAAGACTGGTAGCTCTGCTTTTTACGACGGAAGGAAAGTGTTTTACATCCCATTTGGCGTTGATTAGGCGACGACGTTTTTGTACACGCGCGGTTGTAAATAACTACGCAGCTAATGAGCAAAATGCCAGATAGCATGGCTTCTCGTTTAGCTTAGCCGGGTGATTATAAAGTTTAAAAAAAAGCTGGCTAAGTGTGTGAGTCAGACTCGCGCACCGAGGGTTCCGTACCATCACGTAATTGGTCGGTTTTTATTATTTGTTACTAATAATAAATCTGTAAGGGATGGTCATGGAGTAAGTTGCTTTGTTTTATGAGATATTGGGTTTGTAGACTCTATGTATGATACTAAAATTAAATTTACGATTTTTAGAAATTAGTTCTGTATGTAGGTATGTATGTACCACCATAACTCTTAAACCGAACATCTGAATTCGATGAAACTTCGTACAAGCACGAATTGATTGTTAATTGTTTATAGTTTATTTAGCATCTATTGTCCTGTTTAGTTTTTACAATCCCGACATGCACGGGGATTGATGCAGTGGGGCTATTATTTTTTAAAGTACAAACCCCATACGGAAGATTTAAAATGGCGTAAATGAATGATAATATATGCGGAAACTCAACAGTATATGTATAATGATTTCTTTTGTCAGCTGCCCACGCAACTGACTATAAATCCATATTCACACGAAACTATTCCCATGCAGACATCGGCGACCCATTCTATTATCAGTATCACACGAAGTAGTACCTATATTATATCTATAGGTACTATTAAAGAACCTTATACATCACAGACTAATTCAATTGTAAAGTAACCGCAGGAAGAAAAAAACCCTTACAGCTCTCTTTCACACCATTTCCTCAATAGTTAATGAAAAACCAGACTTTTCCCAACATTATAGTCATGGGAACTACGTCCGCTGAACTCTATTATAATAATATAATAGTACGCTGAAATTATTCTAAATTAGATGCTGGCGTGACAGCGCCTGCGTGGTTTCGCGAGGAGAGGTGTTTTTGCCTCTGCCGAATAGTTTTGCGATTGAACTCCATAAAGCGAACAAAATGCCCTTGTGACATCGCGTCAAAGAGAGAATGGAAGTGGACGACTTCCTTACACTAAAACACACCGATATTATCTCTATCTCTACTTCTTATAAAAGGGAACGTCTTTCTGTATGTATGTATGATTGAGGTAACCTCCGGAACCACTCTGAACATATTTTGATGCGGTTTTTACAAATGGAAAGAATAGTTTTTGAGGCTCACTATTGGCTATATACCATCACGCTAAATTTCCTTATTGCTGAACAGCATCAAAGAAAATTTGGTATGAACGGAATTAGGGGAAGGGAGGGGGAGGGAGAGACCTGGGAGGGAGAGAGAGAGAGAGAATATAAGACGATCGATAGTTTATTATCATATTTGTGTTTAAATCGGATTTGCTATTAAACCGAGTCTACCGCGGGCGAAACCGCGGGCAATAGCTAGTGTCGGTATTTAGGTAGAGTTTGAATGGGAAATTCTTGGATTATGTGGAGACAGCTGACCCCGAGGGGTAACGAGAAGCCTGTAAATTTCGCGCGAAACATGTTGCAACCAAAGAGGTATTGGTACATAATACCTCTTTGGTAGCAACAAGCATAATTCTGATAATAATGAAACTTTATAACGCTGACTGAATCGTCAGTCAGTTAGCGTTTATGAGTTCACTGCTGGAAGTACGCATCTCAAATCTTATATCTCATATCTTCCTTCCTTATCCTTCCTTCCTTACCTATAATTAAATCCAACGTCTGCTTTCTGTCTGTCTGAGTGTCTGTCTGTCCGCTTATAACTCGAGAACCACTGAACCGATTTTAATAAAACAAAATTCTACGGATAGCTTGATTCTTCCCATCAACTATAGGCTACTTACTATCACGCTAAATAGCTTATGAGGTTAGCAGTGAAGTGAAATATGAGAGCGGGCGGAGCCGCGGGCACAGCTTGTATCTCATAAAATTAAACGTTCATTGCACTTAAAAAAGTCGCAATAGCCAGTCACCGGGGAACGCTGCCTCAGTTTAGGGGATGATGAAGAGTGTGTCTCTGGAGGAATTATTCTTTTTACATAGTTACTTTTCTTTTATTACCTTTTTCGTTTGTAAATATTTTTAATTTAATTAATAAATTTATTCCGTCAGAAATCATTTATAGAGTTCCTAATAAATAAAGTGAAGTCTCTACAGCCGTGTAACGTACGTAATTTTTTATTTTTTTTTATGGAAACTGACACGGTTGGCTACATCACCTACAACATCCGTGATGTCAGCCCATAACACCGGGTGAACTTGGTGCCACGTCAGTGCTTCGCTTCGGTCGTGCCGGCTACACTGAACTGGACGGAAAACACAAACTATTTACATAGCCGATTCGACCGACCTTTCATTCAGTGCGGTGGTACCAACCCGGGCGGGTTAAACCCTACCACCTAGTGATATAAGAAGGGAGTCATATCCCTTAGTCGCCTTTTACGACATACACGGGGAGAGATGCAGTGGGGCTATTCTTTTAAAGTACCGGCCCCACACGGTACGTCAATATACGAATATCCTTATAACTCGAGAACCACATTATCGATTTACACACGGTTTTCACTGTTACGATCTGTCACTTCTCGCGATGGATTCGAAATCATAACGGTACGTCCTCGGCGGCCTGAAGCCGCTGGCAAAAGCTAGTAAGCAATGTGTAAGCTTGAAAAAAGATGCAGCGAATAGGAGTGTTAAAGTTGAACAAGTCAGTCAGTCAGTCAGTCAGCGTGTAAGCGTCCACTGCTGGACATACGCCTCTCCAATTTTCCTCCAGTCCTCCCGGCCTTCAGCGGTACGGAACCACGGCTTTCCGCCGACGTACTTGATGTCGTCGTCCCACCTGGCGGGTGGTCTTCCCGCACTCCGTTTTCCTGTCCACGGCCGCCAGTGTAGGACGCGGTTACTCCAACGGTCGTCGTCTCTTCGGCTGACGTGCCCAGCCCATTGCCACTTGAGCTTAGCCACCCGGTATCCAATATCGACTACTTTGGTGCGTCGGCGGATTGCCTCGTTACGCACCATATCACGTAGCGTTATTCCCAGCATGGCTCGCTCCATTGCTCGCTGGGCAACTTTCAACCTTTGGACAACACCGACCGTCAGCGTCCACGTTTCACACCCGTACGTCATAACCGGGAGGACACACTGGTCATATATACGGGTTTTTAAATTTTGCGGAAGATCAGACCTCAGGGCGAATTTTAACAAGTCGATACTATCATTTTATTCTCTTATTACGTTTTGTTTATAGACGTCCGGAAATACCAGCCTTCCGGCTATAAAATACAGACGTCTATCCTGCACTCTTGCGAGTACAGTGATCATGTATGCCAGATCGAGGCCCCATAGCTGTACCGTTCTTCCGAAATAATCCCATGGGAAACACAGACTGATGCCTTTCCCCAGCCGATCCGAGCCACCACCCGTCCACCCGAAGGAGCCCCCGACCGAAGTCGAGAGCCGGGGGTGAAGCCTTCACTGCCACTGGGGTCCGCACCCTATCCTACAACAGCCTGTGCCCAGGGCCGCAGCGTGTTGTACTAGCCGACAGCAAAGTTGAACAGTAATGGGGCGACCCACATTCTTCACCAGATGCGAAGATTGCGGTTTAGTTCACCGCCGAAGAACTGGGACGCCTCGTCGCCTCCGCCTCATCGCACTTGCGGTTTCCCGCTACCGAACTCAGAATTATGGAGAAAAGAAATGTTCTGTTAAATTATTACAAACTAGCTTTTGCCCGCGGCTTCGCTCGCGTTAAATTCGTATTTAAAAAGAAGAAAGTAAGTAAGCCCGCTACCGCACTTACACATTTTATTTCGACGCGCAGACCAATTCGGTTTGTTTACACGTTTGGCTACATCACCTACTAGGTTCCATGTCAGTGGTTCCCTTCGGTCGTGCCGACTACACTGAACTGGACCGAAAACCCGAACTATTTAAATAGCCGTTTCAACCGACCTTTCATTCAGTGCGGTGGCACCAACCCGGGCGGGCTAAACCCTACCAGGTACCATGCACCTAGTAAAGTAAGAAGGGAAGGGACCTACAGTTTTACGTGGAATCCGAACTGCGGTCAGCCTCCAAACGGTCGATCGGTCACCCTTCCATCCATTGACCGCGCCCATGTGTGCTTATGATCCGACCGACGGTCGGCCGACCGCACCACTGAGCTACCGCCTTGGACAGCGAGTTCTCGTGCAACATTCGTAAAAATTTAAGTCACGCCCTCATCGTCGTGCGGTGTGTGACTCTCAAGGAAGTGTGACGTGGTCTGATAGCATGTTATGTCAATTTCACGAGCACAATTGCATCGACCTCGTTCAGATTCAAGGTCAAGTTCGTCGGTCCGACGCGCGCGGCGAGACGCGGACGCGACGCGCCTCTCCGCCCACGCAATATTCCATTCGCGACAAGCATAGAACACTACATGAATAAGTCCTTACGTATGTACGATTTCGGTCTTAATCGAGAGTATCGATTTGTGAATCATCTAACCAATATTTATTTATTATATTTTGTTTTTATGGAAACTGACACCGTTGGCTACATCACCTACAACATCCGTGATGTCAGCCCATAGCATCGGGTGAACTTGGTGCCATGTCAGTGCTTCCCTTTATTTCATGTCGGTTACACTGAACTGGACGGAAAACACGAACTATTCACATAGCCGTTTCGACCGACGACGTTTCATTCAGTGCGGTTCAACCCTGGCGGGATAAACCCTACCACCTAGAAAGGTAAGAAGGGAAGGGACCTACAGTTTTACGTGGAATCCGAACCACGGTCAGCCTCCAAACGGTCAAGCGGTCATCAATCTAAGTACTGACCGCGCTCAGCGTTGCTAGCTAACAACAGTCGACCGACCGCACCACTGAGCTACCGAGGCTGACAATATACTCACTTAGTTACCGCGATAATATTTTTAGTTATTCAAGAAGTGATTCCTATATCCTAGATTAGGTCAACGACCGGTAAGTAACTATACATTATCTTGTCGTTGAAGTAATTCATAAGATTATTCTTCGGCAAATAACGGAATACACTCATTGAACCCATAAAATGCTTACTCCTTAATGATGTCGGCTCCCCAAGTGTGTTCTATCATTTATTTCACGAGAAGTACGCGGAGGAGCTGTTTGCTGTGGTCCCACCGTCCTATTTACACCTCACCGCGGATTTGGACCAATCGGTTCTGAAGAACTTTCCTATACAGAACCGGAACTCTGGAACGCTCTGCCTGTTCATATAATAATTTTGCCTCAAGTACAGTCTCGGGTCAAGAGGGGCATGAACAGGCAGAACCTGTCTGGCCGACATGGCAATATACGCCAATTTTTTTTAAATATTTTTTTAGGGATTTTAGCAATAGTTTGGTAATATCAGCCCCAAAGACTCATCTTCTCTATCCCTTAGGGCCCAGAGTTCCTAAGAGATAGAGAACGCTAAACGAAATCCAACACAATTACTAAATCCCTCTCACTTGGGCTCGCCAACAGTTTATGTATACTAAAACACAAATTGAGCCTGTCCACCCTCGTCTGCAATTCCCTTCGCAATTCCTAGTTCTGATCACACTCTATCAGCAAAATGATACATGTCATCCGGCTTGTTACGCCCAAATCTCTCTTTTTATCAGGAATTTAAATTTATTCAATGGAATGTGGCTAGAACAACGAGGTATAAAATTAAATTATTTAATCATATAAATTTGAACACACGGCAACTGTCGCCCAACTTATTTAAAAACTACATTAAACATTTTTTAACTCTTAATCCACTTTATAATATTAATGAATTTTATAGCATACAATTTTAAATTATATTTAATTTAAATATTTTTAATTCAATTTACTATTATAATTTAATTTATGTGCGGGTCTGTGTGTGTGGGGATGTCTATGTATGTGTGATTGAGAATTTGACTTTGTTCTACTGAAGATGTGTAAATTTGGAATCTACCACTAATTAATTATGTGCGATATTGCTTTTATTTTATTATTGTAATGATATTTTAATTTTGGATTATTTTATAATTTTTTTTTAATCTTAGACGTGTCCCATAGTGGAACAATTTTATTTATATAAAATTGTATAAACCCACTCAACGGGAAATAAACGATTTTGACTTTGACTTTTGACTATGGCTAGAACGCAGTCCTGCGGCCAGCACTTACTTCGTGTTGTTCCAAAAATATGGCACATACTAATATTAACGAAATAACTGCACTCGGAAAAGCACCCGAACGTAAGGAAATAAATAATAAGAAATGTATTAACGAGCTCGACAAAAATCGCTCAATCGCGAGTTTTACTCACGCACGGAGGTTTCCGTAGATCCGCTAAACCATACCTATAAAAAACCATAAATCCGTCTATCTTTTGTATCTGCCATACAAAACTGCCCGTTTTTTTACGAGGCCATTTATGATCGAGTAACGTAAACATCATTGATTGTTAGCACGTTTCTTGTATGGGGACCCCCTTATCTTTTATTTTTTGCTTATGTTATTATTTGTTGGCGTACCGTCACTAGAACACA
This sequence comes from Nematopogon swammerdamellus, assembly GCA_946902875.1. Taxonomy (NCBI): domain Eukaryota; kingdom Metazoa; phylum Arthropoda; class Insecta; order Lepidoptera; family Adelidae; genus Nematopogon; species Nematopogon swammerdamellus. The sequence goes on from OX336345.1 coordinate 22,558,304, forward strand.
TATTCTGTGAAAATTTCAACCGGCTATCTATTACGGTTCAAAAGATACGCCCTAGGACAGACGGACGGACAGAAAGACAAACGGACAGACAGACGCTGCAGGCTCAGTAATAGGCTTCCGTATGGATACAGAACCCTAAAAAGCATATTCAATAATCACAGCCGCATGTATCAATGCTAAATTAACAGTCATTAGCGATACAATACCGAGGAATGAAAGCACAATTTATTTAATTGAAATGAATCGACGCCCGAAACATGTGCCAAACAATCGCATAGCACAGTGCGCGAGTACTGAGTACGTACATCAGAGGAAATGTGAAAGTGTACATGCGCCGGCGCCGCCACTGCCTAACATGGAGCTCCAGCAACGTGGATAGCATTTCACTTAACCCTGGCGTGACTCCTCATAAATACGTGCATGCCAATTGAATGCAATCATTCAACCGTCACTGGACACTGAACAAAAGATTTAATTTTAAAAGAGCTAATCTATCTCTCTTGCAGCATCTCTTCTCTATCAAGTTCTTCTCATCTCTTCTTTCATCTATCTCTTCTCTACTATTATAAAGCGCAACGTCTTTTTATCTGTCTGTAACAGGTAAAATCGAAAACTTTGTAGTAAAGTTTTTTTTTTGCTCTATCGTAAAAACTGTTATACATCGTCAAACTTCCTGTGATTATAGTGGAAATTGTAAAGCAAAAAAAATAACAAATAATAAAACCCGAACAATTACGTACTACAATACTGAAGGGGATACAACTGTGGGGGACAACCAGCAACAGTAACGTGGAAATCCTTCAGAGATTCCAAAACAAAATTCTAAGAGACATCGCACGTGCTCCCTGGTTTACAAAAAACTCCGAAGTCCACGATTACCTGGAAATGCCAACAGTCAAGGATTAAATCAGACAATTCAACAAAAAGTATAAAAAACGCCTGGCGACGCATCCCAACAGACTGGCCTCCGATCTTTTGATCGAGAGAAGCTACACCAATAGGCTAAAACGCTATCACATCCTTGCACTGGAGGATAGGACATAAATAAGCACGTAGAGGACCAGACATACGAGGAGGGCTATCAATGGATGCCTCGACTCACACGACCAAACTCACACAGAAAATCTGCTTATGGTCACATTTCGATTGCAGATGGTGCAAGCACCAAAAAAAAAAAAATTACGTGGTGATACGAAAACCTTGGTACGCGAGTCGGACTCGAACTTGGCCGGTTTCTATTTTTAAACAATGACATCAAATTAATCTATTAGTGATAGAGCTATTCTGTCATCACTCATCGTACATAATGATATCATTAAACCAGGAATGGAACCATGGAACTGAATTCAAATGCACGATAGCATTGCCTGTCGTTCGGTCGTAACCGGGTTGCGCTTGGAAAACAATCGCGCACTTGTTTCCGCATAAGGAAGACCGAATTCAGCACAATATCCACTGATATGGAGAGCTGGTTCTGTGTATGGAAGTCACCGCACCACTGGCACAGAGGCTCGTGAACACCTCGTGGCTCCTGAATGGTTGTTGTTAACCAACGCCCAATGAGATATCTAGAAAGTGGCCTGTTACAATAAGTGCACGATCACGTGCCATAAGAAACATTAAGATGGAAAATTAAGTACGAACACTTTTATTTTACTACATTATTGTGTGAATTTGGATCACCACGGTCTTTTTGCCTTCGACGACGTTTTAAAGATGAACTGTACGCGCCAATCCTACCTAAGTGTCTCGACTAAATACATTTATAAATACTACATTGTAGTACGTTTAATTTACTAACATAATTAAGTTGATACAATTTACGGATCAGAGTTTGACAAAGCCTCTTTACACCTTTAATAAGAATTTGTAATCAAAGCTCTCAGTAAAATTGTTAATCTTGCTCTCGAGCTGGGCCTTCGATATACTGCAGGAGATGTTATTATCTGGCTGGTCACTAAAATACTTGTTTAAAAAAACAGAAAACAGCTATCTCAAAACAAGACTTACGGAGCGACCGTCTTCAAATGTTTTGTTTACTTAGGAATGCGTATGATGATGATGGATGATGAAATGAAGAATGTAGCGATAATAAATAATCACTTTGAAAAAAAAAACAGTACACGATCACAAAATGTAGGGTGATAGATAATAGTTTGTTTTATCAACATATTAACTATATAAAATTTTGAATAACAGAATAGAAGTAGATGCCACCATGCTGAATGCATTCCCAAAGATCGAGATCGAATATTCGCTAATCTCAAGAAAGAACAATGCGGATATCAGCCACGCTCTGGTTCCTCCGTCTTCGATGAAGCGTTCGATAGGCTAGACCAACGCCGGCCACCGACGTCGTCGTCGCGTCGGCTCTCAACAATCGAATGCTAATTAAACGAATAAACCACTGATCGACTGGCTCGAGATCGGAGCTTCAACGGGCCGCAACAGATAGCCATACATAAGAAAACTAGAGAGAATAGTCAGGGGAATTATCAATTCGCACCACATACACGAGTTCATCGACTCATCAAACGCCTGCAAATAAACCAACGTTGAACTAGTATGATTGAACTCCTTGTCCCAGACCCTGAATACGTTTAGTTCTCCTTCCAGCTGCTATAATGTTTTTGTATTAAGCATTTTTAATAATTTCTTATTTAATTATTTTTGTTTTTTACTTCGCAGATATTTTGTTTTGTTTTGTGTGGTGTCTGCCTTCTTTCTTTCTATCTTTTTGTTTATTACAATTTTATAAATCAGCTCGTTCTAATAATATCATAATTAATTTTAAACGTCGTGAATATATTGACACATTAATTTATAAATATGGATATCGAATTATTTAAAAACACTTCCGTCTACTTATTTTTTATTTGTGCGTATCGCAATAAAAAGCGATTCACCCAAAGGTGTGCCTCATCTAATTATAATCCAGGTATCCTTTTAAGGCACATCCACAAAAACGAATCCTTGGACCGCCAAAAACGTTATCCTGCAACGGGTCAACCATTAATCTTGTACAAGGAAACCATAATTATTCCAAATGATGACACCTGAATAAAACCAGGTGTAATATAAATAAAACATTTTAGCGTCATAAACTTGTAAAATATAGTTAGCGCGACACAAGTTAAATTTCCAACTGAATTTTCATGTGTGGTAAGAACCAACTGTTAACCAGACATAAATATTGCCAGACTTCTTCACAAGGATCGCAAGGTACTCCAATAGGCACGAAATGTTTTGAAGTGATGGCTTCAAATTGTATAGGACAGCAGACAATAATTAAACTGTACATTTCAAGAAATTGAGAACTTTCTTTCCGTCTATCCTTGGGTGATTGATGAAGAAGCAAGTGAATCTTTAGGTGACGAGGATCACAATTATATAATAACAGAACACAATTATAATAACAGATATATAATAAATAACAGAAACAAGCAGGGACAGTAGCTCTAAAGTTAACAATTCGTATGAAGGACCTCTACTTCGTGTGGATCAATGCAAATCAGCTTTTTTTTTTGTTATGTAATCCGGTATGGGTGGCTGAGTTGGAGGGGCTCGCATGCTCCGACCAGCCAATATCACCTCCGAGAAGGTAGGTGCCATACCGGAGACTTCCCAGGATTGCTGGCTATATACTGGACTAGAGGAGAACACAGCCGAGGCTGCTATGCGGCCATCTTACATCCAGTACGGTGGTACCAACCCAGTCGGCTACAATTTGAGCCTACCACCTAGTAAGGGGCAAGGGAAGGGGCCTACAGTTTTACACCGGTTCCGAACGGTGAAGCAGCAGGTGTAGGTATGCACGTAAATTTTTTCGTCAGAAAAAACTCATTGGTACACGCTAACGGGATTCGAACCGCGGACCTCTCGCATGAGAAGACGATGCCCAAACCACTCGGCCACCCGCCGCTTAATGTTCTGTTCAGCTTATGGTTCAGTCGCCCCGTGGGCCCGTGGGATGATCTAATTGTTGGCTGTAGTCGAGTCGACTGAGAGCGACGAAGCGCTGTTGACTGTAGTAAATGTGGGTGGTACAACCGCACCGACAAGACGAACAGCGTGGGTGGCCGAGATAACATCATTGTCTACCGGGAAATCTCTGAGTTCTTTGACGCTTCTCATTGGATAAGGTTATCTATATAGCTACACAATACACGAGCTTATAAAACAAAGCTTCAGTTCCGTCAAGACAAAAGTCATATATAAAAGAAAAGATTCTAAATAAAAGAGCTAAAGTGATTTGATAATTTGATATATTTATATTGTATTCTAAACAGGAATGAGCTACTTCCGTAGCCAAATCGATTCAGAAATTATGAGTAACTTAATTAATAACAAGGTGTAGGTGGTGTGGCTAACTATGTATGTCATTCATACTATTCAGCAGCCACCTTTTTTTTTTTTTATGGAAACTGACACGGTTGGCTACATCACCTACAACATCCGTGATGTCAGCCCATAACACCGGGTGAAATTGGCGCCACGCCAGTGGTTCCCTTCGGTCGTGCCGGCTACACTGAACTGGACCGAAAACACAAACTATTTACATAGCCGTTTCGACCGACCTTTCGTTCAGTGCGGTGGTACCAACCCGGGCGGCTTACACCCTACCACCTAGTAATATAAGAAGGGAGTCATATCCCTTAGTCGCCTTTTACGACATACACGGGGAGAGATGCAGTGGGGCTATTCTTTTAGAGTACTTAGTAGCCCCACACGGTACAAAACACGGTACAAAACACGGTACACGGTACCTTTAAATTACTTTACTTTCCTGTCCAAATATCTGCACTACCCTTGCCATATTTCTTCCTAACTTACTCTCATCAGCATCACCCAAAGGTTGACTGGAAGAAATAACTTTAAGTGATAAGTCCGCCTTTGCACGCTACTTATTTTATCGTCTACTGCATAACGTCCGCTTTCTATTGCTCTTCTGTACGTTATCTTCTTATTGTTTACTAGCTTTTGCCCGCGGCTTCGCTCGCGTGAAATTCGTATTTAAGGCGGTGACAAACGCCAAATACGCAAAACATGCAAAAAGTGCGACAAAGAAGGTCCAAAACTGACCAATTGACACACATTCAGAAAATTAAAAAAATACCAACCTATATTTTGGTTCCTTACCAACAAAGTGCATTGCTGGTTTTTTTAATAATGAGTAAAAGTAAGTAATAAACATAAAATTAAAAATATATAAAAAAAGCATGAATTTTTGAAAATCTGAGTATGTGTGTATTATTACAATTTTACAATACCACCGATTCAAAGGTCACAAAGCTCTGAGAAAACTCTATTCAATTTTTTTTATTATTTTATCCACGAAAGGAGATAAAAATAAAAAACAAAAAACGCCTACATGAAATTATTGACGTAATTCTTCAGTCGGAAGGGTAAAATTTTTGCCTTCGTCAATTTAGCAGGCACTTCAATACTAGATACAATTTTAGTTCCGGGCTCGCTTGCTCGCTCCTGCCCTGCTGCGCCCGCGTGTCGGTCGTCATTTCTGTCTTCTGTGTTTGGATCGAATGGAAAAAAGATAGGTGGTTAGGTATATTTGTACCGTGTGGGATGGTAATTTAAAATAATAGCCCCACTGCATCTCTCCCCGTGCATGTCGTAAAAGGCGACTGAGGGATTTTTTTATGTAAACTGACACAGTTTGCTATATCACCTATAACATCCGTGATGTCAGCCCATAACACCGGGTGAACTTAGGTGCCATGTCAGTGCTTCCCTTTGGTCGTGCCGGCTACACTAAACTGGACGGAAAATACAAACTATTTCGGGATATGACTCCCTTCTTTTTTTCCGTCCAGTTCAGTGAAGCCGGTACGACCGAAGAAAAGCACTGACATAGCACCTACTTCACCAGTTGTTACGAGCTGACATCTCGGATGTTGTATTGTAGGTGATGTTGCCACCGTGTCATTTTCCGTACCAGTATACAGTACGACCGTATCAGTAATATCTCTCTTCTGTGGTATCTATCAGTATACGCTCCGGTACGTAACTTGACGGGGCGTTATATGCATGGCTTTCGTTGGTATAACCACATAATAACTAATAGGTACTGTGGTATAACCATAGAATACTTATAATACTGGCGTATAGAAGCGACGCTCCGCCTCGAAGCGAGTTTGCTTCCCCCCGCGCCCCGCAGCCCGCGAGCGCTGTCTGGTCGACTTCTGGCGGACGGCTAGTCAGGCTGGCACCGACTGTCGAGAGGAGAGCGAGCGCACCTTCGAGAGGGAGTAGTAGCTACTTACACGTAACGTACGCGCGCGGTTCTTTCGCACTCACAGCACAGAACAACGATCGGGCCGACCGCGCCCGCGCGCGCGGTGGACTTCAAACCTCCTTGTTCGCACTTACTTAGAGATGCAAGGCGCAATTTTGCACAAAAATTTCACTTGAAATTTTGCAGTGAAATTTTGCACTTTCTGCAAAATTACTGTGAAATTTTCATTCTTATGTGAAATAATGAAATTTATGTTACACAAATCAGATATCAATTTGGTTTCTTATTCTTCTTCTTGAGTCAATTTTAATGTCCTACTACTGAGCGCAAGCCTTTCCCATGAACATGGAAGGGAATTGTTATACATTTCCACGTGACAAGCTGGATTGGAAGCGGTGTCCACAACAATTTTATATGTACTGCTGTGCACAGGTTTCCTCACGGTGTTTTCCTTCACCGGAGCGAATCTTAATCATATGAACATTTAAAAAAAGTGGCCGCCATTTTGAACTTTTTAGTTACTGGACCGATTGCTTTCAAAGTCGATATCTGGGTGTCTGTGTGGGCTCTGAATACGAATCCGTTGTCAAAATTTAAAAAAAGTGGCCGCCATTTTGAACTTTTTAGTTACTGGACCGATTGCTTTCAAAGTCGATATCTGGGTGTCTGTGTGGGCTCTGAATACGAATCCGTTGTCAAAATTTAAAAAAAGCGGCTGCCATTTTGAACTTATTAGTTACTGGACCGATTGCTTTCAAAGTCGATATCTGGGTGTCTGTGTGGGCTCTGAATACGAATCCGTTGTCAAAATTTAAAAAAAGCGGCTGCCATTTTGAACTTTTTAGTTACTGGACCGATTGCTTTCAAAGTCGATATCTGGGTGTCTGTGTGGGCTCTGAATACGAATCCGTTGTCAAAATTTAAAAAAAGTGGCCGCCATTTTGAACTTTTTAGTTACTGGACCGATTGCTTTCAAAGTCGATATCTGGGTGTCTGTGTGGGCTCTGAATACGAATCCGTTGTCAAAATTTAAAAAAAGCGGCTGCCATTTTGAACTTTTTAGTTACTGGACCGATTGCTTTCAAAGTCGATATCTGGGTGTCTGTGTGGGCTCTGAATACGAATCCGTTGTCAAAATTTAAAAAAAGTGGCCGCCATTTTGAACTTTTTAGTTACTGGACCGATTGCTTTCAAAGTCGATATCTGGGTGTCTGTGTGGGCTCTGAATACGAATCCGTTGTCAAAATTAAAAAAAAGCGGCTGCCATTTTGAACTTTTTAGTTACTGGACCGATTGCTTTCAAAGTCGATATCTGGGTGTCTGTGTGGGCTCTGAATACGAATCCGTTGTCAAAATTTAAAAAAAGTGGCCGCCATTTTGAACTTTTTAGTTACTGGACCGATTGCTTTCAAAGTCGATATCTGGGTGTCTGTGTGGGCTCTGAATACGAATCCGTTGTCAAAATTTAAAAAAAGTGGCCGCCATTTTGAACTTTTTAGTTACTGGACCGATTGCTTTCAAAGTCGATATCTGGGTGTCTGTGTGGACTCTGAATACGAATCCGTTGTCAAAATTTAAAAAAGTGGCCGCCATTTTGAACTTTTTAGTTACTGGACCGATTGCTTTCAAAGTCGATATCTGGGTGTCTGTGTGGACTCTGAATACGAATCCGTTGTCAAAATTTAAAAAAAGTGGCCGCCATTTTGAACTTTTTAGTTACTGGACCGATTGCTTTCAAAGTCGATATCTGGGTGTCTGTGTGGACTCTGAATACGAATCCGTTGTCAAAATTTAAAAAAAGTGGCCGCCATTTTGAACTTTTTAGTTACTGGACCGATTGCTTTCAAAGTCGATATCTGGGTGTCTGTGTGGACTCTGAATACGAATCCGTTGTCAAAATTTAAAAAAGTGGCCGCCATTTTGAACTTTTTAGTTACTGGACCGATTGCTTTCAAAGTCGATATCTGGGTGTCTGTGTGGACTCTGAATACGAATCCGTTGTCAAAATTTAAAAAAAGCGGCTGCCATTTTGAACTTCTTAGTTACTGGACCGATTGCTTTCAAAATCGATATCTGGGTGTCTGTGTGGGCTCTGAATACGAATCTGTAGTGAACATTTAAAAAAAGTTGCCGCCATTTTGAACTTTTTAATTACTGGACCGATTGATTTCAAAATCGATATCTGGGTGTTTGTGTGGACTCTGAATACAAATATGTAGTGAATATTTAAAAAAAGTTGCCGCCATTTTGACCTTTTTAGTTATTCGACCGATTGCTTTCAAAATCAATATCTGGGTGTCTGTGTGGGCTCTGAATACGAATCCGTTGTCAAAATTTAAAAAAAGTGGCCGCCATTTTGAACTTTTTAGTTACTGGACCGATTGCTTTCAAAGTCGATATCTGGGTGTCTGTGTGGACTCTGAATACGAATCCGTTTTCAAAATTTAAAAATAGTTGCCGCCATCTTGCACTTTTTAGTTTTGACTACAGATTCATATTTAGAGCCCACACAGACACGCAGATATCTATTTTGAAAGCAATGGGTCCAGTAACTAAAAAGTTTAAAATGGCGGCCACTTAATTTTGACTACAGATTCGTATTCAGAGCATACACAGACACCCAGACATCGATTTTGAAAGCAATTGGTCCAGTAACTGAAAAGTTCAAAATGGCGGCCACTTTTTTTAAATTTTGACTACAGATTCGTATTCAGAGCCTACACAGACACCCAGATATCAATTTTGAAATCAATCGGTCCAGTAACTAAAAAGTTTAAAATGGCGGCCACTTAATTTTGACTACAGATTCGTATTCAGAGCACACACAGACACCCAGACATCGATTTTGAAAGCCATTGGTCCAGTAACTGAAAAGTTCAAAATGGCGGCCACTTTTTTTAAATTTTGACTACAGATTCGTATTCAGAGCCTACACAGACACCCAGATATCAATTTTGAAATCAATCGGTCCAGTAACTAAAAAGTTCAAAATGGCGGCCACTTTTTTTTAATTTTGACTACAGATTCGTATTCCGAGCCCACACAGACACCCAGATATCGATTTTGAAAGCAATCGGTCCAGTAACTGAAAAGTTTAAAATGGCGGCCACTTTTTTTATTTTGATTACAGATTCGTATTCAGAGCCTACACAGACACCCAGATATCAATTTTGAAAGCAATCGGTCCAGTAACTAAAAAGTTCAAAATGGCGGCCACTTTTTTTATTTTGATTACAGATTCGTATTCAGAGCCTACACAGCCACCCAGATATCAATTTTGAAAGCAATCGGTCCAGTAACTGAAAAGTTCAAAATGGCGGCCACTTTTTTTTATTTTGATTACAGATTCGTATTCAGAGCCTACACAGACACCCAGATATCAATTTTGAAAGCAATCGGTCCAGTAACTGAAAAGTTCAAAATGGCGGCCACTTTTTTTTATTTTGATTACAGATTCGTATTCAGAGCCTACACAGACACCCAGATATCAATTTTGAAAGCAATCGGTCCAGTAACTAAAAAGTTCAAAATGGCGGCCACTTTTTTTTAATTTTGATTACAGATTCGTATTCAGAGCCTACACAGACACCCAGATATCAATTTTGAAAGCAATCGGTCCAGTAACTAAAAAGTTCAAAATGGCGGCAAGTATACATTGAAAATTTCACTTTAGCTTCACATACGATTCGGCTTAAAAATAATAAAAATGGAATACCTATTGCAAAGTTTCCAAAATTTAGTGAAACTTTCACTGCAAAATTGTCGTTTAGTTAGCGAGTAAAAATAAAACATGTGCATATAAGTTGATGTTTTTCTTTTTTTCTTGCCCTCCAATAATGTTAAGAGGTACATATACATAGATAGTCATAATTAAAAATGTTTCCTTTTAAATTACATCAAATATAATTTATAATATTGTCCACTACAAACTTCTCATAAAGAGTGCCAACCCTGTACCCAAGTTATCGAGGTCGCACCAATACACGCAAAGGCGCCCGCGTACGTGAGCAGTAGGTACACATTTTCGGCCGCTTCATAGAAAATGTGACTAGTGTCACGGGTGTGGTATAACGCTGTCTGCGCTTGAGATGCAAGGACTATAGAACCGTGCCTAAATAAAAGTAGCCTAGCAACAGCGGCGCGCTGCGGAGCGGGGGCGGCGGCGGCGGCGGCACTGTGGTGGCGCGGAGCGGTGACGACGCGGCGGCGCGGCGCGGCGCGGAGGAGCGGCGGCGCGGCGCGGAGGAGCGGCTTGTTATTGCTTGCTTGCATGCGTGAGTGGCACGCTGCTACTGAGTTACCGCACCGCACCGCACCCCACCGCACCGTGCCATGCTGCCGCCGCGCGCGCCGCGCGCCCCGGCCGGTACCTATGTTGCTATGATATTTGCCATACATACCTAAATGCCTATCTACCTATTACCTACCTACCTATTTTTATTTTAGTTTTCATCGATAGTCTATTTAGAGGTTTATAAAAAGTGGTAAGTACATGAACTAAAATAATTTGGAAGAAATTACAATAAAATGTTATTTAGGTAAAATAATAAAAAATAAAAAATTAGAATCACGCATCAGTTACATAAGCCACAATCATTTTAATAATTAAAATAATAAAAAAGCAAAAAAAAAAAAACATACGAAAGTGGGATTCGAACCCCGAACCATCAACTCTTTAGGCTGATAGCGACAAACTACGCTAAATGTGACTTGAACGTGCGAAGCGAAATTAGCAGTCGCATGGTACATTATGTAGAATTCCCGAATGCTCAAGGTCGTTGGCGTTTGTCACGGCCTTAAAAAGAAGAAACTTAGTAACCTTTATTTTGGCGCGCGGAACAATTTCGGTTTGTATGAGAGCCACATATTAGCGTAAACGGAACTGAATGTTATTTAGCCTATCCTTTGTCTCGTATAGGTAAATGTGCTTGTACTAAGTTTCATCAAATTTGAATGATCGGTTTAAGAGTTATGGAGGAACATACATACATACATACAGCCCAAGTAAGATTTAAGTTTAATTTAAAGGTTTTTGAGGTAACATAAGGAGGTTCAAAGTTCTAGGATGTTATTTACGACTATGAGCCAGGCCAAGCCATCTTAATTAAGAATCTTGTAAAAACAGAGAGGATTTCGTGACTTCTGCAATAGTGTTGAGAGCCTTCAACCTTAGCGCAGTGTAGTTAAATTTTATAGTTATTTTAATGTACTATTTATGGATTTTAAGTGGGCATTAAATTACATATAGTAAAACGTCCAACATCGCACGTCGATTTCTAATGTTTTTTATTCAGTAAATTTTGAGACGCGGATTTCATAAACGATAACGTTTGGTTTGCGCGAACGCAGGCACGCACACGAGGTGGACTAGTGTTACGCACACAGCGTTTTCGACATTATGCTAAAAATCATGAAGAAAGGAAGTTTTGGTGGAGATAAAAAACATTTTTAGAATGAAATTATTTATTTATTTTTTATATTACAAACTAGCTAAACTCAGTACTGCAACGCAACGCAACAGAACTGCTAACGCCATCTTTTACTACCATTCGACACTAAATTCTGTTCATACTATACTTTATTTGATACTGCTCAGCCCTTAGGGTGTTTGGTGTGATGGTATATAGCCGATAATGAGCCTCAAGAACTACTCTTTACATTGGTGCAAACCGCATCAAAATCCGTTCAGTGGTTCCGGAGTTTACCTCAAACATACATACATGCAGACAGACGTTCCCTTTTATAAGAAGTAGAGAAGAGATAGAGATATTAATTTCTTACCATGGTTGAGCTAATGTCATGAACATTTTGACTGTAACGATATACAAGGTGGGCCAAAAGTCAAAAGTAATCAATAATTATCCTATTGAACGACGCTATAACTTTTCAAAATGGCGGCAAATGTAAATTCTGTTTTGACATTTGTGAAGTAAACAGATGCAGAATACACGTCAATAAGCCATGGAACGCTATTCTCCTCAAGAACGCGGAATAATTGAATCCATTTTTTTGCGCAATAATTCGTCTGTGGTATTGACGCAGCGTGAATTTCGTCGAAGATTTCCGACTTCGGCCAGATCACCCGATTTGACCGCTCCAGACAATTTTTTGTGGGGTTACTTAAAGTCCCGGGTTTATGTAAACAATCCTCGGACTCTTGAAGCACTTAAAGAACCTATCGCCGGAAGTTCTGACACAAGTGATGAAAAATGCCATAAAACGAGCCCGTATGGTCATTAATTCTGACGGCGGACACTTGACCGATATCATTTTCTCGATTTAATGAAAAATATTCTAATTCATTAAATAAACATAATCCATAAGTAGAACCAATGTTTTCCTTTTAAAAAAAAATTACAGCCAAAGAACATCAGGTGATTACTTTTGGCCCACCTTGTGTGCAAATCATCATTTCATTTCATTTCATTTCAAATGTTAAATGTTAAAAAGCTGTTTTAAAAAAACATTGAGCCGATCTTGAGTAGAAGGCGCTACAAAAGCACAAAAGGGTCCATCTACCTACAGGTGTGCTGCAAGGACCAACCCTGAGATATACCCTACTCACGAAAAAAAGAATAATTTAAAATCGGTTGAGAATTGGCGGAGAAATCAGGTCACATACACACACAATAAAAATACAGACGAATTTATAACCTCATCCTTTTTGGAAGTCGGTTGAAAATATTATGACGAATCCCAGTGCAGTGGATGATGAATTGATGATGGATGATGAATAAAGAATACACATTATACCGTGTCGTAACTTGCGTACTCATATGAATATACACGTATTAATAAATCAATCAACATATTACCTATATTTACAAACCAAAATAACGGCATAATTATGTCAAGAAATACATAATGTTGTCGACTTGTACCATCTTGTAATGTCAAATACGCCGGTGTTATTGATACGCATGCACGTCGGCGGGCGGGTGTCGGTTGCACTCGTGAGAAATAAACACTCAAAGAGGCATTGTCGCATACATCAACATTATAAACATGTTATGTGAACATCTGATCGGCTTGCAGTAGTAACGTGAGTAAAGTGAAACTAACGTGAGATGTCAGTGTGAGATAGGTAGACATTATTATACGAGGGAGTTTTTTTTAAATTCAGAATCAGATACTTTATTTATTTCGCCATAAATAACATACCACCACCACCAAATCACCAAAAAACCACCGGGAATCTTTGGCACCGAGCCTAAAGCACACACATCAGCCAGCACACGCATCGGGTTCTTGAGAGTGGTACCTGTGGTGTCCTGCGACTTAGAACCGCTGCAACTCCGTAGGGACGTCGGCTCCCTAAGTGTGTTCTATCGTCTATTTCACGGGGAGTGTTCGGAGCAGCTGTTTAACGCGATTCCGTCGTCCCCATTCCACCTACGCACTACGCGTACTGGGCAGGGGATGCACCCCTATACAATCGACCTACCGAGGATGCGCACCAACCAGTTCTTTAGGTCTTTTATTCACAGAACCGGGAAAATGTGAAGCGCACTCCCTCCCTGCTCATCTATTTACTCCCAAGTACAGCCTGGGGTTTTTCAAAAGGGGCGTGAAAAGGCTCCTGTCAGGCCGGCATGGCATTCGCAATCTCCGTGCATCACAGAATGTCCATGGGCATCGTAAGTGAAACGATGCCATAAGTCGCGCTGTCTATAAAAAAAAAAACTTATAATACCACTCCACAAGTCCGTGATATTTAGAGGAAGTTTTGGATACTCTGCCACCAAGTGTTGGAACGATCTGCCTCGTCGGGTGCGGCAATCCCAGTCGGATGTCTCTCTAAAAAGATCTACAATAAAAATGTATCTACTCTCCCTATATAGAATTAAATATAGTATGCTAATGGAGTATGACACTTAGATACCTATAGTATTTAATATGTAACGTAATTAAAACTTAGTATGTAAGTAAGTTGTATTTAAAAAAAAAGTTCTATAAGGTTTCTTTCCCGGTTCTTCCATAGACATTGCTTTGCTGAACGGGGCTTGACAAAAAAAATTTATATTCTTACATAATATTATGTCTGAATGTAATATTGTTAATGTTGTGTGTTCTTTATGGCGAAATAAATATCTGAATCTGAATATAGGTACAAACTGCCTATTTACATTACCTATATCTGGTGTATACGTAGATAGTGCCATCCTCATGCACTTAAACTTATTAAGTATTCTGTGCTTAAACATGCATTTCGCGATACCTAGCATCGATTGCAAAACCGTTGTATACTGGAATTGATACTGGTTGCTAATGATTATTTATCGTTCAACATTTAGCCAGACAGTGAGTAGGTCACACACATGTTTACGCCTTGGCGTACAGAGCTGTGCCTGCAGTTAATATTCATAGAGTTGTATACATATAACTTATATTCATAATTATATATGTATTACTAGCTGTGCCCGAGGCTCCGCCCGCTCTCATATTTGACTTCTCTGCTAACCTCATAAGCTATTTAGCGTGATAGTAAGTAGCCTATAGTTGATGGGAAGAATCAAGCTATCCGTAGAATTTTGTTTTATTAAAATCGGTTCAGTGGTTCTCGAGTTATAAGGGGACAGACAGACATACATACACTCAGACACTCAGACAGAAAGCAGACGTTGGATTTTATTATAGGTAAGGAAGGAAGGATACAATTTACTTAAAATTATATTATAAACCGTGTGGTGCCGGCACTTGGGAATGCCGGGACGAGATGCCGTGTTAAAGAGCGACAGGTAGCCACATCTCACCTTGGCACGGTCCGTCCACCGAGCCTTCCATAGGTATTCGCACCTATTACTTGCTGCTTGATAGTTATCTTGCTTGTCCCCGAACACTTTGCTAAACGTCATGGCCGGTGTTGTGCTGTAATTTACAAGAGTTCTTATAACACAACAGCGATTAATCTGCTTACCCCGATTGTCGGGATACAGTGTGTGGTATTTATGCATGTGTATTATAATTTTTGTTATGTGCTTCGTCGAGATTAGTTTTTTTTTTTTTATGTAATCCGGTATGGGTTGCTGAGTCGGAATGGCCAAAGCGCATGCTCCGACCAGCCAATATCACCTCCGAGAAGGTAGGTGCCATACCGGAGACATCCCTGGATTGCTGGCTATACTGGACTAGAGGAGAACACAACCGAGGCTGCTATGCGGCCATCTTACATCCAGTACGGTGGTACCAACCCAGTCGGCTACAATTTGAGCCTACCACCTAGTAAGGGGCAAGGGAAGGGACCTACAGGTTTACACCGGTTCCGAACGGTGAAGCAGCAGGTGTAGGTATGCACGTAAATTTTTTCGTCAGAAAAAACTCTTTGGTACACGCCGACGGGATTCGAACCGCGGACCTCTCGCATGAGAAGCCGATGCCCAAACCACTCGGCCTCCCGCCGCTTAGTTTAAAATACATTTTATTATTATGTTTTAGTGAACAATTTGTTGCTGATCATAATATTATGCTATTCTTTATGAGTTACAAGCTGTGCCCGCGGCTCCGCCCGCTCTCATATTTCACTTCACTGCTAACCTCATAAGCTATTCAGCGTGATAATAAGTAGCCTATAGTTGATGGGAAGAATCAAGCTATCCGTAGAATTTTGTTTTATTAAAATCGGTTCAGTGGTTCTCGAGTTATAAGCGGACAGACAGACATACACTCAGACACTCAGACACTCAGACAGAAAGCAGACGTTGGATTTTATTTTATATAGGTATAGGTAAGGAAAGGATTTATAAGCAATTTATACGTTTTGTTTTTATGTTACGTGTTAACATAATCGATGGTTTACTTACAGGCAATACCTCGTAATCCACACGGAGACCAAATTTTACACGAGAGATTAAAAACTGTTTTATTTCACACAAAATGAAATAAATGTAAATATGTTGTGGGTGTTGTTTCTGTTTGATTGCTTTTAAATAGTTTTAATTAAAAATTTGATTATAAATAAATATAATTATTTTGACTATTTTGACAGGCTGTTGTGTGGCTTGCGAGAAATTGCGCGCAAATTTCGCTGAATGTGTTACCAATCGCTTTGGGAAGTGGTTTATTGCCACTATTTCAAATTATTAAACTCGCAACCGTCGCGTCGGTTGCGAACTTGCGAGTTTTTGCAAACACAAAGTTTTTAATAAGAAATTTTTCTGCATACTTACTCGATTTCAGCTTTTGACGTGATGACGTCACGTCTTATAAATTGATGAACACCGGCTGCACACACGAAAAAGTGTCACGTTCCATCTGAGCCTGTGTGTGCAAGCGAGAGCGCGTAACAAGCGATAGAGAGGCACAATCGGCCCAAGCGTCGGCTAGTACCAGGGCAGCACAAATTAAAAGGAGGTTACTCGTACCATAATATATTACGCGCATCTGGCTGGTCGGAAAATATTTCAAATTTAGAATATTCATGAAACTTCTAAAGTACCAGGGCAGCACAATTGAAAGGAGGTTACTCGTACCATAATATATTAAAGCGCAAATAGCGGGAAAGAACATTTTACTAATCTGTTCCTTTTTTGAAAATGTAACGTTTTTAATGTCATCAAAACCAGCCAGATACAAATAGTGCAGACAAAGAAATGTTCCCAGTAGTCTTACCACTTTATGACGTCATCACGTAAAACTATCGTCCGTAAACCGACTTTACAGACAACCAATTTTTTTGTGGATTAAGAGGTATTGCCTGTAAGCCGACGAAGAGCGGCGGGTGGCCGAGTGGTTTGGGCATCGGCTTCTCATGCGGGAGGTCCGAGGTTCGAATCCGGTCGGCGTGTACCAATGAGTTTTTTCTGACGAAAAAATTTACGTGCATACCTACACCCGCTGCTTCACCGTTCGGAACCGGTGTAAAACTGTAGGTCCCTTCCCTTGCCCCTTACTAGGTGGTAGGCTCAAATTGTAGCCGACTGGGTTGGTACCACCGTACTGGATGTAAGATGGCCGCAAGCAACCTCGGTTGTGTTCTCCTCTAGTCCAGTATAGCCAGCAATCCAGGGAAGTCTCCGGTATGGCACCTACCTTCTCGGAGGTGATATTGGCTGGTTAGAGCATGTGCTTTGGCCCCTCCGACTCAGCCACCCATACCGGATTACATAAAAAAAAAAAAAAAAAAAAAGCCGTCGATATCTCACGAAGTCCGTTTGGATCTGGTTGTAGTAGTGACATGTACTGATGAGCGCGCTTGTGTGTGTGTTGTGTGCGTGGAGCGCGTCGCGAACGCGATCGTCTGACTGAGCGCTCGCTCTCGAGGTTACGCACACTTTTTTTGGCACGGTTGGATACATCGTCTACAACATCCGTGATGTCAGTCCATAACACCGGGTGAACTAGGTGTCATGTCAATGCTTCCCTTCATTTCATGTCGGCTACACTGAACTGGACGGAAAACACGAACTATTTATTTACATAGCCGTTTCGGCCGACACGCGACGTTTCATTCAGTGCGGCGTTACCAACCCGGGCGGGATAAACCATACCACCTAGTAAAGTAAGAAGGGAAGGGACCTACAGTTTTACGTGGAATCCGAACCACGGTCAGCCTCCAACGGTCAAGCGGTCACCCATCCAAGTACTGACCGCGCCCAGGGTTGCTTAACAGCAGTCGACCGATCGCACCACTGAGCTACTAAGGCTGACAAAACGCTAAAAAAATTGCACTCGACACTTGAAGTACACGCATCAGCTGAAAGATGCTAATGTATATAAAAAAACTGTTTTAAAAAACATAAAACCGACTTAAAAAAAAAGTAGAACTAAAAACTATTTAAAAGAAAAATATAAAAAACGCCGTCAAAAATGTATGAAATAAAAAAAACCAACCCTAGAGTTGAAGGCGGTGCTAAAAAGGCTACACAAATCACAAAGGATATCATCCACTCATGTTTTCTTTCATGCATAATTTTTGCTTGCTTTAGCACCACCACCTTCAACTCTAGGGTTCGTTTTTTTTTATTTCATACATTTTTGAAGGCGGTTTTTATATTTTTATTTTAAATAGTTTTTAAGTTCTACTTTTTTTTGGAAGTCGGTTTTATGTTTTTTATAACAGTTTTTTTATTTCACAGTTTTTTTAGTAATTTTTTGTTATTAATGTACTCGCCGGAATCGCTCGGACTTCGGCCTCGCGATTCCGCCTCGCTTTCCAATCCAATCTTGACCAAATTAAAATGGCACCACCTCAGGGTTATCCCCTTTTAAACAAAAAAAAGAATTTTCAAAATCGGCCCACAATTGACGGAGTAATCGCGTAAGAAACATTAAAAAAAAAGAAAACATATCGTCGAATTGAGAATCTCTTAGGTCTACAGTAAATTGCTCGTTAAGACAAATGCAACGAGCCCAAACACGATGGGTTTATCATGTGTAGTTTAGGAGTTTCTATGGCCACCTTCCGTCTCCATCATCAGACCAGCTCGATGGTACTCGTACCATAATATATTAAGCGCATCTGGCCGGTCGGAAAAGATTTCAAATTTAGAATATTCATGAAACAAGGGTCCGAATATGTATCACAATATCGATTCATGTATTTCAATAAAATGACAGAGAAAATTTCAAAATATTAGGTATTTAATACTTTTTAGTTCAATTTTTTTTTAAGTCTTTTTTATATTTTTTAAAACAGTTTTTATTTCATTTTTTTTAGTAATATTTTTTTTTTATGGAAACTGACACGTTTGGCTACATCACCTACAACATCCGTGATGTCAGCCCATAACACTGGGTGAACTTGGTGCCTCGTCAGTGCTTCCCTTCGGTCGTGCCGGCTACACTGAACTGGACGGAAAACACAAACTATTTACATAGCCGTTTCGAGCGACCTTTCATTCAGTGCGGTGGTACCAACCCGGACGGGTTAAACCCTACCACCTAGTAAATATAAGAAGGGAGTCATATCCCTTAGTCGCCTTTTACGACATACACGGGGAGAGATGCAGTGGGGCTATTCATTTAAAGTACCGGCCCCACACGGTACAGTAATATTACATAAAAAAGAATAATCGAAATCGAATAATCGAAATCGGTTGAAGTGGTACAGAATTATTCGCCATATGTGTCAAACTGCAAATTGCTGAATAAGTCCACATCACAAAAGTTTTGCTGAAGGTAACCAACCACACACCATAGTAATTAATCAAACCAGTTTTTCATTTTTAAATTTTTTAAATTCAGTGTAGCCGCACTCAATGACTCAACGACAATTTTCAAAGCAAATTTTCATATTTCATTTGTCAGTGGCTCCATAGTATGTGCTGCGAGCCGGCGAGATTGAACTTTGAAGTGCCAGCTCCCGTCAACAGATGGCGCCACCATCTAGATACATTGCATATTTGCCATCGTTAATCCGTCGTACAAACGTTCACGCATACAACGTGAATGTAACGATCGTTGACAGTTAACCAAAGGCATATGAAAACAATCTTACGAATTGTTCATATGTATAATATTTTTGTAAGGAAGGTTTCTTTAAAAGCCTTCTTTTTCTATCTTCTTATTAACCCCCGACGAAAAAAACGGAGGGGTGTTATAAGTTTGACGTGTGTGTGAAATTTAAAAAACCCCCGACCCTTAAAAAGTCCAATATAATTTCCGTTTACTTACTTAAAGGAGTCGGGGGACCGCTAAGTAAATAAAATATAAAAACTCAGAACTGCACGGGAATTTACTTAGCGGTCTCCCGACTCCTTTAAGTAAACTGAAATTATTTTGGAATTTTTAAGGGTCGGGGGTTTTTTTCTTATGAGTGTTGCATGCATAGTGCCATTCAGTTTTTGTTGCGAGCTAGTGCGGACTTTGCCGGTCTCGTGACCTGCATGCCGGGTACGGGACCGGCGGCGGCACGGCGCGGCGCGGCGGCGGCGGCGGCGCGGCGTCCGGTCATATCAGGCCCGCACTTCTAAATTTCGGGTATTGCATTTTGCGGGCCAAGTCTGCGGTCCGCGCGACACCTCTGCTATGAGCTGGGACGGATGGACGGACGGACACGGGCGCGACATTATAGGAGTCCCGCCCGGACCCGTTCGGAAGTCTAATAAATAAAAAAACTATTTAAAAAAATATAAAAACCGCCTTAAAAAATGTATGAAATAAAAAAAATCGGACCCTAGAGTTGAAGGCGGTGCTAAAGAAGGCTACACAAATCACAAATGATATCATCCACTCATGTTTTATTTCATGCATCATTTTTGCTTGCTAAAACACCACCACCACAATTGACGGAGTAATTGCGTAACAAACATCTAAAAAAATAAAACATGCCGTCGAATTGAGAATCGCCTAGGTCTAAAGTAAATTGCTCGTGAAGACAAATGCAACGAGCCCAAACACGATGGGTTATCATGTGTAGTTTAGGAGTTCCTATGGCCACCTTCCGTCTCCATCATCAGACCAGCTCGATGGTACTCGTATCATAATATATTAAGCGCATCTGGCCGGTCGGAAAAGATTTCAAATTTAGAATATTCATTAAACAAGGGTCCGAATATGTATCACAATATCGATTCACGTATTTCAATACAATGACAGAGAAAATTTCAAAATATTCGGTATTAATACTTTTTAGTTCTAGTTTTTTTTTTGAAGTCGGTTTCATATTTTTTAAAACTGTTTTTATTTCATTCTTTTTAGTAATCTCACTAATATCATAAATGTGAAAGTATGTTTGTTTGTTTGTTTGTTTGTTTGTTTGTTTGTTTGTTTGTTTGTTCCTCTTTCACGCCTGAACGGCTGGACGGATTTTGACGAAACTTCGTATAGGGGTAGTGTATATCCCGGAGTAACATAATTTTTAAAAAAAGTGGTCAAGTTCGAGTCGACCTCGCGTAAAGAGGGTTCCGTACCATCGCGTTTTCTGTGAGAACTAGAAGGATTGGGTTTTTCTTTTATGTTTTCCTGTAAATTAAGTGTATATCCCACGGTAACATAATTTTTAAAAAAATTGTGGTCAAGTTCGAGTCGGGGTCGCGTAAAGAGGGTTCCGTACCATCGCGTTTTTTTTTGAGAACTAGAAGGATTGGGATTTTCTTTTACGTTTTCCTGTAAATTAAGTGTATATCCCACGGTAACATAATTTTTAAAAAAATTGTGGTCAAGTTCGAGTCGGGGTCGCGTAAAGAGGGTTCCGTACCATCGCGTTTTTTGTGAGAACTAGAAGGATTGGGATTTTCTTTTACGTTTTCCTGTAAATTAAGTGTATATCCCATGATAACATAATTTTTTTTAAAGTGGACAAGTTCGAGTCGATCTCGCGTAAAAAGGGTTCCGTACCATCGCGTTTTCTGTGAGAACTAGAAGGCTTAGGATTTTCGTTTAGGTTTTCCTGTAAATTAAGTGTATATTACATGGAAACATATTTAAAAAAAAAAGTGGTCAAGTTCGAGTCGGGCTCGCGTTAAGAGGGTTCCGTACCATCCCGTTTGCTGTAAAGGGGGAGGGAGAGGGGAGGGGGAAGGGGAGGGGGAGGTGAGATGGAGGGGAGGGGGAGGGGAGGGAGAGGAGGAGGGAGAGGGAGAGGGAGAATATAAGACAAACGATAGTTTATTATCATATTTGCGTTTAAATCGAATTTGGTTGTTTCTCTTAAATAGTTCTAAAAAAAGTCCTCCATACAATTTAAGCCGATCATCTAATTAAAATTAGTACACGCACATTTAGCTATACGAGACACAGGATAGGCTAAATAAAATTCAGTTCCGGTTACGCTAATAAGTGGAGTATTTTACTTAGTTAGGTATCTAAAGTATTTGATTTATTTTAACTGAAGTTTCTTATTTAAATATCGATAGCTTTTTCCCGCGGATTCGCTCGCGTGAAATTTGTATTTCAAAAGAAGAAAGGAAGTAAATTAGGCCGGGGCCGGAGGGTGAACTGGATTTAGATGAACAATAAACATTCCCAAAGAAAGTAAGTAACATACTAATGGCGAGGCCGAAGGCCGAGCTGCGTTCAGGAAGAATATAAACCTTTTTAATGAAAGTAAGTAACAGAGGGCGAGGCCGAAGGCCGAGCTGCGTTCAGGAAGACCATAAACCTTCTCGAAGAAAGTAAGTAACTAAGGGTGAGGCCTAAGGTCGTGCTGCGTTCAGGAAGACTATAATCCTTCTCGAAGAAAGTAAGTAACTAAGGGCGTGGCCGAAGGCCGAGCTGTATCCTGGAAGACGCTAAACCTTCTCGATGACAGTAAGTAACTATGGGCGATAGTTACTTACTTTCTTCAAGACGGTTTATAGTCTTCCTGAACGCAGCTCGGCCTTCGGCCTCGCCCTTAGTTACTTACTTTCTTCGAGAAGTTTTATGGTCTTCCTGAACGCAGCTCGGCCTTCGGCCTCGCCCTCTGTTACTTACTTTCATTAAAAAGGTTTATATTCTTCCTGAACGCAGCTAGGCCTTCGGCCTCGCCCTCAATGACTTAATTTCTTCGAGAAGGTTTTCCTGAACGCAGCTCGGCCTTCGGCCTCGCCCTTAGTTACTTACTTTCTTCGAAAAGGTTATCGTCTTCCTGAACGCAGCTCGGCCTTCGGCCTCGCCCTCAGTTACTTACTTTCTTCAAGAAGGTTTATAGTCATCTTGTACGCAGCTCGGCCTTCGGCCTCACCCTCAATTACTTACTTTCTTTGAGTAGGTTTATCATCTTCCTGAACGCAGCTCGGCCTTCGGCCTCGCCCTTAGTTACTTACTTTCTTCGAGAAGGTTTATTGTCTTCCAGA
Organism: Nematopogon swammerdamellus; assembly: GCA_946902875.1. NCBI lineage: Eukaryota > Metazoa > Arthropoda > Insecta > Lepidoptera > Adelidae > Nematopogon > Nematopogon swammerdamellus. The sequence goes on from OX336345.1 coordinate 22,581,272, forward strand.
ATGCAGCTCAGCCTGAAGCTTCGCCGTTACTTACTTTAGTTGAGAAGGTTTATCGTTTACCTGAACCCAGCTCGCCCTTAGTTACTTACTTTCTTCCTTTGAAATACGAATTTCACGCGAGCGAAGCCGCGGGCAAAAGCTAGTATTACATAAAAAAGAATAATCGAAATCGAATAATCGAAATCGGTTGAAGTGGTACAGAATTATTCGCCATGTCGTCGTGACTCGTGTCAAACTGCAAATTGCTGAAAATGTCCACATCACAAAAGCTTTGCCGAAGGTAACCACACACCATAGTAATTATCAAACTGAAAATTGCTGAAAACGACCACATCACAACTTTTGCTGAATGTAACCACACACCATAGTATTTTGTTGATTTTTCAAAAACCGCTGAATCAATTTCGATAAAATTTCAATAGGACCACCTCGGAAGTAAGTATGACCTTCCAAACAAAAAAAAGAATTTTCAAAATCGGCCCATAATTGACGGAGTAATCGCGTAACAAACATACAAAAAAAAATATACACTCGAATTTAGAACCTCCTCCTTTTTTGGAAGTCGGTTAATAAATAATGATAATAATAAGTTTAGAAAAAAAGAAAGAAAGAAAAGAGATAGAGATAGCTTTGCAATTCCCAGATTAATCTTGTAAAAAATTGCCCAAGTCATTCGAAACCGGCATAAAACATGAAAATATCACAGGCAAGGCCGCCGATTAATTAAGTTTAGTGCAATGCAACAACGCTACACGCAAGCTTCGTACGATTCGCGGTGTCCTTGCGAAAGTTGATTGGGATCTATCTGCACACGTTCACCACAATACTATAAAATCTACGAAAGCGTTTGCGTGCATCTTACAAAACGTATCTTTATTACTATCTATCAAATTGGTGTCACTGTAAATTGCATTTTATTTTATTGCAGTAAAAAGGTTAGTGTGAATCGACTAATAACATCGTTGCTAATAAATAACAATGATAATTTACTTCATCAGTCGATATAAAAATGCAGTAAATAAATAAGTTTTATAAATCTCAGTTCAACAAATAAAAAAAAAACTAAATAAGCACTTACGTATGACGCACGCACGTATACCTGGACCCATACTACTACATAATACTAGACCCATTTATACAGCGGTAAACGGGAAGCCATCCACACGCTCACACACCCAAAAACTCGCTCGATCTCAAGTCTCAACCAATAAAAGCTTTAGGCAGTTAGGCACCTTTAGGTAATACACTCGACACTGCTCTTAGCTGAAATCGGCGAGTTTTTGGGTGAGGCGTGTCAAGTTGTTCTCGGTGGACCCTCTGATCGGGCTATTGATTTTATAACCCTTTCGTGGTTATAAAATCATAATAGTTTTTTTCCAATACTAGCTTATATCAATACTAGCCTTTTCCCGCGGATTTCGGAAGAATTTCGGCGCGCGGCACAATTCGGTTTGTAAGTATGAGAGCCACATCTTGGCATAACCGGAATTGAATTTTGTTAAACCTATCCTATATGTCACGTATAATTGAATGTGCTTGTACCTACTATGTTTTATCGAATTCGGATGATCGGTTTAAGAGTTATGGAGGAACATACATACATACATATAGAAAAGATTTCTAAAAATCATCAATTTAGTTTTAGTATCATACATAGAGTCCACAAACGCAGTATCTCATAAAACAAGATACGCTAAGGGGTGTATGTGTATCAGATACCGATCACTTCCCATACCAATGTTTTTTTTACGATATAAAAAACATACTTATTAAGGTGAAATACGCGCACTTCACGTATTAAATTTGAGGGAGTAGGTTTTTATATCGTAAAAAAAAATTGGTATGGGAACGTGATCAGTATCTGATACACATACACCCCTTAGCGTATCGTTACCTACTAATGAAAGAACTTATATAATTAACCAACCCAAGATTTAAACTGTAATTATTAACAAACAGTCCGAATAACTCGTCTGGTCAAAATATTCCCAGATCTCGTAACACTACCTATTGCCCAAAATAACCTTCGCGTTTGACTCGCAGGCCACACGCGAGCTGACGTGCAAGCGACAGACGACGGCTCAACACGCCACGCCACGTCGCAACACGTAGGCTCACACCCACCCCACCCAATCGGCCCTACGTTTTTGTACAATACTTTTAATATCATCCATCATTCATTAGCACCGAGCTTCATTAGCAACCACGCACGCCAAGGCTTATAATGCGAAAAGTCTGGAAAACCTTGAATTAACTGATAAAATACGAGTGTATTCTCTTGTAGCCGCTAAAAAAATTTAATAATTTACTGCTAATCGTGGCAGATCACATTTTATCAAGAACTAGCTTTTTCCTGCGGCTTCGATCGCTTGAAATTCGTATTTCACGCACATCCGACCAGCCAATATCACCTCCGAGAAGGTAGGTGCCATAGCGGAGACTTCCCTGGATTTCCGGCTATACTATACTAGAGGAGAACATAACTGAGGATGCTATGCGGTCACCTTACATCCAATGTTTTTAAGTTTACTCTGTTTTTTATTTTATATATTAATTTTAAATGTTTACGGATTAACATTGGTTACTGAAGACTTACATAAGTCGACGTTTCGCCCGCTACGTCAGAAGCTTCTTCAGGAACTGCGAGAGTTCCTGGAGCCGACGTCTGTTGTCCGTTGTACCAGAATCTTACGTCCAGTGCGGTGGTACTAACCCAGTCGGCTACAATTTGAGCCTAACTTCCTTGAGGCAAGGGAAGGGACCTACAAGTTTTACACCGGCCCCGAACGGTGATGCAGCAGGTGTACGTATGATGCACGTAAATTGTTTCGTCAGAAAAAAACTCATTGGTTAACGCCGACCGGATTCGAACCTCGGACCTCGGACCTTTTGCGTGAGACGCCGATGCCCAAACCAGTCTTAAATTACAATAATTGAAGTAACAATATCAATGGTTACAACTGATGTTACAAAGTTACAACATACAAAACACCACATCATCAATTCTAGAAACTGCATGAAAACAGTATTTGTACCTGTCCTTGTTTACGTGCCGGCGCGATAAGTACAAGCAATTTCGCTTTCAACACATCTTCATCAATCAACAGATCAACAATCACGAAAGCTCAGTTGTTAATGTGGCCATGTTGATCGGAGCTGGTGGCTCAAGGCACGACCGCTCAATTAGTTTGGAGGCAAAATCCACAGTGTTGCGAAATAAGTATTGATCATGCCTGTCGGTGGTGCCTTCGTGTGTCTACCTGTCATTGAGTGTGGCACACCTGCCCGATCTAATGGCCATGTTGTATGACTCGGTTGAGCATTGTGTAGTGCGTGTGTTCGTCACGATAGCAGTCGACGCGGCCAGCTATTTGGACCAAGGACTGTGGGTCATTTCAAATGTGGATATTTGGAATCGTGATTGTCGAGGTGGTCAGCCGTTTTGAAAGGCTGGCGAAAAAATACGCCATTATCGGTAACTCAGTAATACAACAGCAGAAAAGCCGCGGAAACGTAGAATACGCCGCTCATGTCGGCTGTCAAAACAAGTGAAAATGTCAACCCGCCTCCGCGGCCTCCAGCGTCATCTATTATGTCCTTTTTTTATGGAAACTGACACGGTTGGCTACTTCACCTACAACATCCGTGATGTCAGCCCATAACACCCGGGTGAACTAGGTGCCATGTCAGTGCTTCCCTTCGTTTCGTGTCGGCTACACTGAACTGGACGGAAAACACGAACTATTTACATGGCCGTTTCGACCGACGTTTCGCTCAGTTCGGTGGTACCAACCAGGCCGGGATAAACCCTACCACGTAGTAAGGTAAGAAGGGAAGGGACCTACAGCTTAACGTGGAATCCGAACCACGGTCAGCCTCTAACGGTCGAGCGGTCACCCATCCAAGTACTGACCGCGCTCAGGGTTGCTTAACAACAGTCAACCGACCGCACCACTGAGCTACCGAGGCTGACAAATAAATATTTGTATTTGTAAATATAAATTAATGTTTCGAAATGGGATATGAACGTCCAGCAGAGCAGCGCATGCGTGGCGCAGACAGAATAACTGGAACATAATAATCTCATCATCTCGTAATGTCAAGACGATTGCGTGATTGAAGCTCCTACACAATGGAGTTATTCTGGCCCACAGGCGTGCGTATGCGCCGCCATTTGATAACTATCGAAATTCAATAGAGGTATTATTGAGCCTTATTCGGTACGTACTTATTCAAATTATACCCAAATTACTAGATTATTGCTGACCTCTTGCGCAAGAGTAACTCTTGTCGGTGAATCTACAAACTCGTATTGAAATACTGCATTCCATTTTTGAATAAACAAATTACGGTCACATCAGCATCACACACAACTATTAAAACCACAGAGCAAGAAAAACGCAAAATGTATTTGTAAGTATAATGTAAAACTCAACCTGTAACGGAAAATTATTTAAATAAACCGTAAAACTCAACCTATAACGGAAAATTATTTATAAATAAACTGTAAAACTCAACCTATAACGGAACATTACTTGTAAATAAACTGTAAAACTGAACCTATAACGGAACATTACTTGTAAATAAACTGTAAAACTCAACCTATAACGGAAAATTATATGTAAATAAACTCTAAAACTCAACATATAACGAAAAATTACTTGTAAATAAACTGTAAAACTCACCTCAGGTAACAGGTGCGTGTTTCCGCGCCGACGACATTTGTAAACCTCTATAATATCTCACCTGCAAACAAAGAAATTGATAGTTCAAAACTTTATTCCTAAAGACCTCATCAAATTACCCTATATATGTATATATAAATCTATACAGCGCTACAGCGGCGTGCATAAATCAAATAATGTTATTAACGGTGTTCAAAGACACTGAGTTATTCTCGCGTGTCGGCGCGGCGCGGCGGGGGCGGTGCGCGGGGCGGCGCGGCGCCATCTTGTGACATAAAATCGTGACCGGTCGGCAGGTTGCGGTAGGTCCCCCTGTCGACTGAAAGCACACACACACACGTGTGCTCTCAAGGCCCAGACTTCAACTGTTGAATGCGGCGTCGTCGTTTCGAGACAATAACGAGGTCACCGTCCCCGTCGTAGAACCTGTGCTCCTATTGTTCTAAACCTGATCCGTACCGTGTAGGGCCGGTACTTTAAAAGAATAGCCCCACTGCATCTCTCCCCGTGTATGTCGTAAAAGGCGACTAAGGGATATGACTCCCTTCTTATATTACTAGGTGGTAGGGTTTAACCCGCCCGGGTTGGTACCACCGCACTGAATGAAAGGTCGGTCGAAACGGCTATGTAAATAGTTTGTGTTTTCCGTCCAGTTCAGTGTAGCCGGCACGACCGAGGGGAGGCACTGACGTGGCACCAAGTTCACCCGGTGTTATGGGCTGACATCATGGATGTTGTAGGTGATGTAAGCCAACCGTGTCAGTTTCCATAAAAAAAAAAAAAAATCTGCCGGGACAAGCTTTAGTTTATTCTTGCATGTTGTTGTTGACCCTTTGACAATCTACTCTGATGTTGACCCATTTAAAAGTGGCGACTTTTCAATCTTTGCGTATGCGTATGAATGTGACGGATGACATATAATTAGCGCAAATATTTATCAAGTCTTTTTTTATTGTTGAAAGCGCGACATGTGGATCCGAACCATACACAAGATAGTAACAACGTCAATTCATTCGGGTTTGCGAGTGCCATGCCGGCCTGACAGATGCCTAATCAAGTAATCACGCTCCTCTTGAAGGATCCGAAACTCCACTTGGGGCGAAATATGTGGGCAGTGTATTCCACAGTTTATCGTTCTGTAAGGGAAAGGTTAACTAAATTGCATCTGGTATTGCGAAAAGCGTTCGATAGGTCCTTCTGTTCCCGTACAATCTTATCAAAACAGATGATCATACGTTAAATATGGACGGAATGCCACAATGAGAAGAAAATATCTATTATAGAAGAAGAATAAGATGTTTATTTGCCAAAAATCTACATGGCCCTTAAAGGACGTGCCTTTTTACAAGCACAGACATGTTATAACAATTTCAACATTTAAATATAAACAAAACAAGATTAAAAAGAAGAAACAAACAAGCGAGCAATTCCCTAAATAAACATATTCCATTAAGCAGGAAGTAGGTACCCATCGGAACATTTTTATGGATCTGTGTCAATCGACATTTTATAATCGACTCGAAAAGAGCGTGAATAAATAATCAAACGTTAACGGCACTCCATTTGGTTATAAATAGACACGAGACGGTAAGTAAGACAAACAAACCTGTTTGTCGAGTGGAAGTGAACGATTAAAGCTTCGGTGACCTGTCAAAATATATTGACTGCGACACACCTCGGGGAAACGACCCACAGTGTACGTTGTCGTCGGTCGGTGTTGGCTCAAATATGGATTTTTTATGGTTCCGTATCCTTCGTCGGGATCCTATTACTAAGCCTACGCCGCCAGTGATCTGTCTGTCTGTCTGAGGGCTGTATCTCTTGAACTGTAACAGGTAGCCCGTTGAAATTTTGCACAAAATATGTGTTATTATTATTATGGCCGATATAACAACAAATGATAAAAATAAGAAAAATGTAAAAAATTCACGGGGACCTCATACAAGAAACTAAAAAGTGTATGCGCGCAAAAAGTAAAACAGCGAAAACAGTACGAAGCATTTTAACTAGGTAAGATCAAGCATTTCATAAAACACGGCATAGATGGCGTGAGTGGCGCTGACCATGGCATGGTGGCGATACGGAACCCTCGGTGCGCGAGTTCGACTCGCACTTGGCCGGGTTTTTTTTAATGGAAACTGGCATGGTCTGCTTCATCAATCATCATTTACAACACCCGTGATGTGTACAGACATCGGTCAGTTTCTTGAGAATTCGTCGTTTTCGATTTATTCCTTTTAGTCGAGCACAGTCCTACTGCCCTTTTGTTTTAGCGTAAAGTACTTTTTGTTTATTCTTTTATTGTTTTATTTGTTTTATTGTATAATTTCATCCACAGGTAGGTAACCTACGCTTGGAGATGTCAAAAATTCCGCCAGTTCTAAATTCAATGCGAAGAAGAACCTGACAAACAAACTTCGCAAATTTGTTGTTAGGTATATATGTATATTTTGATAAATTTAATTATTATTTTCAGTCTTATGTATGAGTTTTATGTTGAATTTTCAATAAGTTCGCTACTGTGGAAAACCTATATGCATAAGTCTATAGGTGTACGTCTCAACACACGGTACTTTAAAAGAATAAATAAGAATGCCCCACTGCATCTCTCCCCGTGTATGTCGTAAAAGGCGACTAAGGGATATGACCCCTTCTTATATTACTAGGTGGTAGGGTTTGACCCGCCCGGGTTGATACCACCTCGGATACCACCGCACTGAATGAAAGGTCGGTCGAAACGGCTATTTAAATAGTTTGTGTTTTCCATCCAGTTCAGTGTAGCCGGCACGACCGAAGGTAAGCACTGACGTGGCACCAAGTTCACCCGGTTGTTATGGGCTGACATCACGGATGTTGTAGGTGATGAATCCAACCGTGTCAGTTTAAAAAAAAAAATCAATCGGAAGTATTGTAGCGTTAATGTGTGATCTGATCTCGTAATATGAATAACCTCTTCTGCAGCGTCGAGGAGCTTCACGTGTTTACCGTAAACGAAATATTACAAACCGTACCGTGTGGGGTCGGTACTTAAAAAGAATAGCCCCACTGCATCTCTCCCCGTCGCATGTCGTAAAAGTCGACTAAGGGATAAGAAAATTCGTCAGCCTCGGTAGCTCAGTGGCTCGGTTGGTTAGTCAACTGTTATTAAGCAACGCTGAGCGCGGTCAGTGATTGGATGGGTGACCGCTCGACCGTTGGAGGCTGACCGTGGTTCCGATTCCACGTTAAACTGTAGGTCCCTTCCCTTCTTACCTTACTAGGTGGTAGGGTTTATCCCGGCCGGGTTGGTACCACCGCACTGAACGAAACGTCGTCGGTCGAAACGGCTATGTAAATAGTTCGTGTTTTCCGTCCAGTTTAGTGTAGGCGACATGAAATGAAGGGAAGCACTTACATGGCACCTAGTTCACCCTGTGTTATGGGCTGACATCACGGATGTTGTAGGTGATGTAGCCAACCGTGTCAGGTTCCATAAAAAAAAAAAAACCGAGAAAAAAACATTCTTTCCCAATTAGGCGAGCGCTAGTTAGTTACAAATGCATCGTTTAACATTTAAATTTTATTTTTACAGCAGATCTTCTTTCAACACACTTGAGTGTAACTACACGCACACTCAAATTGCATCACCAGATTACATCAAACGAGCAATATTAGAGTAAATTAAGAGTGCGTTTAGGCCATAAATCACGATTTGTTCTGTCTTCTTTACTCTTCACACTAGGGTTGTAACGAATATCCTTATTCGCATTCGAAATTCAGAATATTCGGTTCATTTTTAACCCCCGACGAAAAAAAAGAGGGGTGTTATAAGTTTGACGTGTGTGTGTGTGTGTGTGTGTGAGTGTGTCTGTCTGTGGCATCGTAGCTCCCAAACGGATGGACCGATTTGGATGCGGTTTTTTTTATTAGGAAGCTCGTTTAATCGGGATGGTTCTTAGCTATGTTTGTATTCAAGTAATCAAGTAATTAAGTAATAAAAAAAATTGTTATCTCAAAAAGTGGACCGATTTTCATGCGGTTTTTTTAAAAAAGCTTAAAATAAAAGTTAAATTAAAAATTTAAAAAACCCCCGACCCTTAAAAAGTCAAAAATAATTTCCGTTTACTTAATTAAAGGAGTCGGGGGACCGCTAAGTAAATAAAATATAAAAACTCAGAGCTGCGCGGGAATTTACTTAGCGGTCTCTCGACTCCTTTAATTAAGTAAACGGAAATTATTTTTGACTTTTTAAGGGTCGGGGGTTTTTTTTAATATTCGTATCCGTATTCGTATTCGGTTGTAAGATACCGAATATTTATCGAATATTTTACTTCGCGTGTTTTACTAATGAAAGAGCGAGGCGCAACAATATTGGTAGGCGTAGTATCACTCCTAAAGTTTGATTATTAAATAAAATTATAAATCTTTTGTACTAATTTCGTTTAATTTTATTTTTTTTTTTTTTTCAAAATGCATGTAATGTAAGTGCAAGTGTCAATAATTAAAAACAGAGAAAAACATTAAAACAAGTCCGTATTCATATAATTTTAGGACTCAATGTAGGTAGATCTACATTTATAATAGAAAATGTAAGTGTTCTTTCATTTGGATATAAAATTTCATATAATTTTTTTCAATATTCGTATTCGTATTCGCGAATATAATTTTGGAATATTCGTATTCGCATTCGTATTAGCGAATGTGGAAAAATAGGTATTCGTTACAACACTACTTCACACTACAGGCTGCGCAGGCGCAGAGCGCTTATCGCAATCGTTTAGCTGTTCATTACTGTCAAAACGACGACAGGAACCGGTGCGGCTCTGTGATGGAAGTCAGACAACTTGACAGCACGTGTAGAGCAGCAGATGCCTGCGGCGACTGTGGTCGGTGTGGGTCACGCAATGCACGTTGACATCTGCGCCAGTATCGTGGGCACTAGAGTGAGACCAAGACCTTGAATGGAATGAGCTTGCAACAGTTTTTAGCCATTCTTCTTTTTATAGAAAGCGCGATATACTGTTCCGAGCCACCCATAAGCTGTCTAACGACGCCCATAGAAATTCGGTCGTACGCGTGAGGTTGCAAATGCCATGCCGGCCTGACAGGTGCTTTTCACGCCTCTCTTGAAGGAGAAATATGCCTCCTTTTAATAACTGACCAGCTTATGCCAAGGGAACAACTCACACGTTCAGTCAGTCCAGTCAGTCAGCGTGTATGCATCCACTGCTGGACATACGCATCACCAATTTCCCTCCAGATCTCCCGGTCTTCAAATGTAACCACTGCTTTCGATGTTCTTACTTGTACACGTTCACCTATTTAAAAAATACGCTCAATTTTTTTTTATTTTTTTTTTATAGACGTCCGGGACGGGTGGCTGTGCCAAAGGACGATTAAGACAAGCCAATAACACCACTCCTCGCGAAACCACGCTCAGAGAGGCGCCATGCCGACAACAAGGCGGACAAAGAGGTCGTTGTCTAATTTATTAACACACCTTTTGAAGACTCCCAGGTTATAGGTGGTGGGGAACACACTCGCCGGAAGACCGTTCCATATTTTCGCCGTACGAACCAATTTAACTTGAACCAAACCGTTAAGTAATGCACCATCCGATATCCGATACGTCTATTGGTTGAAATCAACGAGTTTTGTGTGAGTTAGCGTGTCGGTCGAATTTGTTCCCAGTAGACCTGCAGGTGCCGCAGGTTCGAACTGCAGATAAGTACCTACATTTGACTGACAAAGACTTAGTACATGATGGATGACGTACATAGATGAACATAATAAAGAAAATTATAATTATAATTTCAAACCGTTTGGCTAGCAGAAATTATTTATTTATTTTAAACTTTTAAAGAAACAAACAGTTACAAAATAAATACATAGACTCTAATCTAACACCTAATCTAAATAACTCTAGTCTAACACCTAAACCAGTAAAGTTTCTACAATTTAATTTTAATCCTACAATTAACGATAACAACAAAAGTTATAGAAAGTATACTAATTAAATAAATATGAAATGTATACATTTGTTTAAATTTGGAAAAGAAACGAAAAAATATTTATTGAATTATTATAAACGAAAAAAAAACTAAAAGAAAAACATTGCGATTTAGAAAATCCTTGAGAAAGTGAGTCCAATAATCAATTATAAGAAATCTATTATAAATTATAAAGCAGCGGTCAAATTGAGGAAGTACTTTTTCTTAAAGACGACAAGACAGTGACGAAAAAGGATAAATAAAATAATCGTAGCTTATATAAAATACCCTGACCTGGTTCTGGTTTTAAATAATATAGAGACCACAATCAAGAAAAATTTACTTATAGCTAAGGCAACTTCAAAATAGTGAAGCCAGCACTCCCTACCACCGATTCATTCCTATCTCCGAAGCCGGCGAGTCATTAGTTCATTACTCCCGCAGGCGGCAGGACCGTGGAGGCTAGAACGATAAAAAAGGTATGGACGCCGGTCAAATGCTTGTATGAGAACTAGCGTCGCCGAGTTGCGGGGAGCGGATTGTACTTGCCGATCGCGATGATAAGATATTCCACTATTGTGCACACTAAACTTGACTGTTGTGTTTTTACACGTAAACACAGAGCATGCGGGCATTTTAAACAGGTTTTTGCGAACGCAGCCGATGACAGACTGACGGGCCAGCGCGCGATCGTCCAATGAAACAAGTATGCTTTTACTTATATCGTGTTACGCTGGCGAGGAAGGGTTCGGGGTTACCTTTTTTATCGTTCTAGCGTGGAGGTTTGGTACTGCAACGCGGTGCGACGTGCAATAAAGCTCATTCGACACGCACTCGGTTCGTCGCGTTCGCGGTACCTCGCCAAGTGGAATGTTCCGGGACAGCTATTAAAACTGTGGTTATGTGGAAAGAGCATTCTTTGTTCTTATTCCTTGTTCACTGTAACGACAATCGAGTGACAGCGGATAAGGGCTACAAGATTACACACGTTTATTGATGTCGATGTATAGTAACTTCCTCTTTTTCTACATACATACATATCACACACACTCGGGGTAAGCAGAGTAATCGGTGTTGTGCTGCAAGAACTCTGGTAAAGTACAGCACAACACCGACAAGATTAAATCAAGCAGCAAGTAAGGCACGAAGACCCACCTGTTGCATGACTCGGCAGAAGTACCGTGCAAAGGTAAGAGGTGGCGATCCCGTCGCCCTTTAGCACGGCATCTTGTCCTTATCCCTTAGTCGCCTTTTACGACATGCATGGGGAGAAATGCAGTGGGGCTATTCTTTTCAAGTACCGGCCTTTCTATTTCCTCTTTCCCACACTTTCCTCTGTTTCTTTTTTCTTTATTTCAACCATCTCTCCAACCACAAGAAAGCGATATTAAATAATATAAGTATTTCTTTCAGGAACTTCAGGCGCTAATTTCCCGAATCGTGTTCCTCAAAGAAGAAAATCCGTTTCCATTCGATATAATTTTTAACCGACTTCAAAAAAGGAGGAGGTTCTATGTTCGGCTGTATGTATTTTTTTTTATGTATGTTCAGCAATATCTTCCCCAATTGTGAACCGATTTCGATGATTCTTTTTGTGTTCGGTTCAGTCTAGCTCCAAGGTGGTCTCATTTTTTTTTTGGTCAAGATCGGATTGGAAAGCGAGGCGGAATCGCGAGGCCGAAGGCCGAGCGATTCCGCCGAGTACATTAATAGCAAATAAAAATTACTAAAAAAACTGTGAAATAAAAAACTATTTAAAAAAATATAAAAACCGCCTTCAAAAATGTATGAAATAAAAAAATTAAAATCGAACCCTAGAGTTGAAGGCGGTGGTGCTAAAGCAAGCAAAAATAACCGACCGCCTTCAACTCTAGGGTTCGATTTTTATTTTTTTATTTCATACATTTTTGAAGGCGGTTTTTATATTTTTTTAAATAGTTTTTTCTTTCATACATTCACCGCTCACTCTTGAACCCGTCATGAGCTCTAACGAAAAGATGTGTTTATTACACAGATAAGACAATTTTTTTCTCTCATCTGAGATCCTTGGACAAATTTGGATTGTGGCATTGGAAAATATAAATCGAAATTGATCTGAATACTATACGGCTACTACTATACTGGCGAACAGGTGCTCCTATGTAATCCCAGGTTTTTTTATAGATAGCGCGACATGTGGACGTAAAAGGCGACTAAGGGATATGACTCCCTTCTTATATTACTAGGTGGTAGGGTTTAACCCGCCCGGGTTGGTACCACCGCACTGAATGAAAGGTCGGTCGAAACGGCTATGTAAATAGTTTGTGTTTTCCGTCCAGTTCAGTGTAGCCGGCACGACCGAAGGGAACACTGACGTGGCACCAAGTTCACCCGGTGTTATGGGCTGACATCACGGATGTTAGAGGTGATTTAGCCAACCGAGTCAGTACGCATAAAAAAAAAATGTGGCATCATTTCACCTACAATTAAGTGTCTAACAATGCCCATGAACCGGATAGAACAAATTGTGGCAAGTTCGAGTGTAGTCTAACTGCAACGTGAATTATCAATAAACCGCGAGTATACCGCTCATGATCCCTCTCGCCGACGACGACGTTAGTGTATTGGCTTTATACAGGATGTTTCACGATAGGCTTGAGAAACTTCAGAAATAGAATGTACTCATTATTAGAAGAAAAAAATCCTTATCACTCCAATCGAAATTCCGTAATTTTTTTTTTCATACAAAAATTTAAAATTGTAATAAAAACTTGATGGACATTGAGATTTGGCAACAGTGCTGTCTAAGTCTAGGGAGTGCAATGGCCTAATTCAGTCCCCTTTCTTTTCATATCATTAAAATTTAAGTGTTTGGAACTTACCTACATGCATTACAATTCCTCTTAATTATGTAAGTTAGTCACTTTATTTTTATTTAAAAAGGCGAACGTTAACCGTCCACCAAAGCTCGATGAAACGATTTTCACCAAAAAGTACTATAAAATGACCGAATCTGGGAAAAAGTTACAGAGCTTTTCGTCTTCAAATATGAGCCCCTTTCGAACCCTGAAGTTACGAAACCCTATCCTGAAACATCCTGTGTATCTGTCTTCCATATGCAATGAGAGAGACAGAGCGATTGCAGAGCGACAGAGCGTTCAGCTGTACAAGATGACGCCTTGTCATCACAACGAGACGGACGCGCGCACGCGGTACGCGCACGTCACATCCGCGCGTCACATTAGCGCGTCCGCTGGATGCACTCGCTGCATTTTCTTCATTTTGTAAACACGGCGGCGCACAGTGGATCGAAAAACAGACTCTCATAGACATAGGAAATCATAGTAAGTAATTTTTTTAATATTCATGGTATATCTCATTTCGAGGATTAATAAGACACTATACCTTCAGTACATGCATATAGAACGCGATTGCACGTTGCTATAATTTGTTTAAATTTTATTAGTATGGAAATAAACAATTATTCCGTCATATTTCAGTTTGCGTTCGGTTGCCGCAAATATTAATTGCACAATGTGGTTAACACTCTTTTTTGTAATATTTCTTTAAATTTCGTTTATCTGGCAAGTCGTCGAAAGTTGACTTTTTTTGACTTTGTAAAAAAAAATTGTTTTGCTTTTCCGTCTAGTTTAACACCAGAAGCAAAGTAGTTTACATAACTAGCGACATGCCATAGTTATAAAAAGTTCAGTGTATGCAACTACAACGCGACTGCACGTTGTTATATATTTTAAAATCTTATTACTATGGAGAAATAACGAAATTATATTTCAATGTGTGTTCGGTTGGCCCAAATATTAATTACACAGTGTGATTAACACTTTTTTTGTCATATTTCTTCAAATTGCGTTTATCTCACAAGTCGTCAAAAGTCGTCAAAGTCCTTTTTTTCACTTTGAAAAAAGTCTAGTTTAGTTTAGACCAGTTTACAATATATTTTACTTAACTAGCGATATCCCACAACTGTAAAATGAAAAAAAAAAATATCAAAATAATTATTCCAATTGATAGTAGGCAAGAAATTGCATAAAATTTCAATAAACTTAATAATACCTAATACCCTGGCAAAAATAATTATTGATTGTATGAAGTTTCACCAACATGTAAGGCCATGTTGGTATCATTATGTATTCTTTATTCATTATCCTTAAGGTAGTACACTACACTCGGATTCGTCTAAAAATATATAATGTTAAAATTTACTACCAGTTCGAAAAAGTAGGCCCAATAAAAGGCAAACACAACTTGCATATATATTTGCTAGTTTCTACGTATTAGCGTATTAGGAGGTACTAAAACGCTGTCAAGTTATTTGTGCATCGGTATTCAAATAATTTATTTTTTGGAAAGTCCGTTATTAGCGCGACAATAAACGAGTTCTCGGAAGTGATAAGACAATACCGTTCGGTCAACACATGCTTGCGGGCAATTGCTTGTTCAGTCGTGTTTCAGTGCTCTCTGCTGTCTGAAGTGGTTTTTTTTCCCGTTCGAAGCGTTTACGTGCATTTTCGCTTTTAAATCTTAAAATGGAGCAGGGTCTCGTGAATAATATTGACTTGTTTTTACTTTTGAAATCAACTGGTAAACTATCAGATGATAATGCACTTTTTAGCCTTATTATTATACGTATGTGTTTAAAGCTATCGGACACGGACAGTGGTGTTATAAAAGAGTTTCTAAGACGATTTAGTATAAGCGTAGTGAAAAAGTGGAAAGCTTCAGGTTCTAAACTTGAAATATTTTTTAAATCATACCGTGAGTGGGTAGAGACACAAATAGAATGGCCAATTAGTGTGAAAGAGAACTTTCTTGTAACTAGTTCTCCGACTCTCGAAGAAGTTGCAGTGACACCGACAACATCAACGTCCTTCGTTGGGACTTCAACTGCACAGTTCAGCCCATGTAAGCAATTACAAGAGCATTTTACCAAGCAGAAGAAGAGGACGACCGAAGACTTTCCGTCAACGAGTTCTGCGACTGATGAAGTAGTTGCAATGACGTCGCCACCAACATCATCGTCCTCCACTGGGTCTTCAACTCCACGGAAGCAATTTCAAGAGCTTTCTAGCAAGCAGAAGAAGAGAAGGACCGAAGACTTTCCTTCAACGAGTTCTGCGACTGTTGAAGTAGTTGCAATATCGTCGCCACCAACATCATCGCACTCCATTGGGTCTTCAACTCCGCGGAAGCAATTTCAAGAGCTTTCTAGCAAGCAGAAGAAGAGAAGGACTGAAAGAGCTTTGCGTGATTATAGCCTCGAAGAATTGGTTTTCGCAACAGCAAGAAAGGCAAGTGAAATAGGATATGACTATTTTTCTCAAATATTAGATTATTTGTCAAAGAATCCTGAAGAAATGAAAAACGTCCTTGAGTATTGCAAAAAGTCGAAGAAAACCACAGCAATTTCTCCCGAAAAAGCTTTAGGAATATGTGTTTCTTTAAAGTTGTCAAAATGGCAATTTATAACATTACGAGAAACAGCGATCGAACAGGGCTATAATATTTTTCCATCGTATTATAAGTTACAACAGGCAAAGTTAGAATGTTATCCACCAAAAGAAGCAATAAACATCACAGACACTGGCGCAAAAATAAGGCTTCAATCACTTCTAGACCTAACAGTGAAAAGAATATTAAAATTAACACATATTAATGTTAAAAATAGCACACTGACTTTAACGAGTAAATGGGGGTTTGACGGGGCTTCAAGCCAAAGTATGTATAAACAAAGATACGAGGAAGATACACTGAACACGATGACTCTAGTGTGTTTATGTCGTGTCTTGTTCCACTAAAGTTAAGCTGCGATGATGATAAAGCCCTTTGGGAGAACCCTAAACCGTCCTCTACCTTTTTCTGTCGTCCCATACGATTTGACTTCATAAAAGAAAGTGAATTAGTTGTGTTGAAAACCAAACATGAGATGGACGAAGAAATAAAAACGTTGTTACCAACAGTGTGTGAAAGCAATACCGTGCGTCATGAACTAATTATAACTATGATCGATGGTAAAGTGTGTACTTATTATTAACTAGATTAAATATTAAACTAAATTAGTATTAAACTAGACGGAAAAGCAAAAAAAAATATGTTTTTTTTCAACGTCAAAAAAAGTCAACTTTCGACGCCTTGCCAGATAAACGAAATTTAAATAAATATTACAAAAAAGAGTGTTAACCACACTGTGCAATTAATATTTGCGGCAACCGAACGCAAACTGAAATATGACTGAATAATTGTTTATTTCCATACTAATAAAATTTGAAAAAATTATAGCAACGTGCAATCGCGTTCTATGTGCATGTACTGAAGGTATAGTGTCTTATTAATCCTCGAAATGAGGTATACCATGAATATAAAAAAAATTACTTACTATGATTTCCTATGTCTATGAGAGTCTGTTTTCGATCCACTGTGCGGCGTGACGGATGTGAACGCTTTAGGAAGTTTAGTTTTTGCAGAATCGAGCATTTTGTGAATGTCGTTCGAGTGAACTATTTCTTTTGCACTACTTTCATTGTTTTTTGTTTTTTGACGGAGAAAACGTCTCGGATTTCGGGTGATATGAAGTGGCTATAGACTGGTGTACTCAAAATTCGATAAACTGAAATGATGTACATTTTTTTGACATTGTCCCTAATATTTGGAATTCGCTTCCCAACTAACATTATGGTGTTAAGACAGGCGTTATTAATACCTGTTTAATAGAGGCCCATTCGTATACTGGTTAAGGTTCTTTAGTGACTTTACAATAGCGTTAGTAAGTGCTATATAAGGGTGGGACAAGAGCTCTACAGTAGTGTGACGCGTTATATTAATCCAATATAGCATTTTAAGATCTAAAAAATCTGCCGTTAGCACCAATTCGTTTGTTGGACTGAAAAGTGATTACAAATTTAAAAAACCCCCGACCCTTAAAAAGCAAAAAATAATTTCCGTTTACTTACTTAAAGGAGTCGGGAGACCGCTAAGTAAATTCCCGCGCAGCTCTGAGTTTTATATTTTATTTACTTAGCGGTCCCCCGACTCCTTTAAGTAAGTAAACGGAAATTATTTTTTGCTTTTTAAGGGTCGGGGGTTTTTTAAATTTGTAATTTAACTTTTATTTCAAGCTTTTTAAAAGAAACCGCATGAAAATCGGTCCACTTTTTAAGATAATAATTTTTTTTATTACTTAATTACTTGATTACTTGATTACAAACATAGCTAAGAACCATCCCGATTAAACAAGCTTCCTAATAAAAAAAACCGCATCCAAATCGGTCCATCCGTTTGGGAGCTACGATGCCACAGACAGACACACACACACACACACACACACACACACACACACGTCAAACTTATAACACCCCTCCGTTTTTTGCGTCGGGGGTTAAAAAGGCCAATTTCCATTGAAAAAAAAAGTTTAGTAAAATTATGGCGTATCGATACATAGTACGTTAAATTTGAGGTCTTGTTACTGACATAAGTCCGTCTTTGTTTTAATCATTATAACGGACGATGACAATAACAAAAACGTATCTTTGCAGTCAATATCGAATACATCAATGATACTATTTTCGCAGAATACGGAGTCGAACCGCCCGTTCTAGACATGGAAAGCGGAACGACCGGCCAACCCCTCGCGACTGCAGAAACGGGAATGGAGAAAGTAGTTTGATGCCTTTTTGTCGGCATAACGTAGATACTAAATCATAGAACTAAAGGTTTTCTTTATTTATGAAGCTGTGTGACTAATAGCGAAGCTAGTTGCGCGACCAGTGCTGGATTAGATATTATGAATATGTAAGAAGAATCGAAGTAAAGAAGCAAAAGTATCTCAAACCTAGAATAGAATAGAATAGAAACTCTTTATTACACACAAATTGAAGGAAGAACAGTAGTGATTTCTTCCAGCCAACCTTTGGGTGATGATGAGGAATAAAATACAGAGAAAGAAATACAAACGTAGATCTACAACAAGTAAATAAATCGGAAGGAGAAATAATCGATCATATTTTCACAACAACTAAGCCCCAAAACTTATCAACTGGAAATCTAGAATCTTGATAAAATCGTCGACAGTGAAATAGAACTTATTGAAGACAGAATTAGAAGACGGAGTTGTGTCAGTAACGCGACAGCAAAAACCTAGAACACGTCGAGCTGAGACGATGCTGTCAGCTGTCAAAACAAACTGAGATGTCATCCCGCCTCCGCGTCCTTCAGCGTCATCTATTATGCCATAATTTAACTATGATTTAATACGTACGTCATTTCTAAGGACTAACCCGAAATCTAAGGACATATCTCTTCTAATTCATGTGCCTACGTCAAAATGATAAATTATTTTTATCTCTCCTGCCTGCAGAGTTTGTTCCTTAATGTGAGAACTCCAAACAATTCGAGCTCTTTTCAAGCGACTTCCAAATAAAAAGGAGGAGTTTCTCAATTCGTCTGTATGTTTTTTTATTATTTCGAAAGTTATAGTGGTTGACAAGCGATCTTGGTAATTTTGCTCCCTGAAATTTTGTTGAGGACGGACAAAGTGCTGCAACAAAGCGTTCCTGGAAAACGCTTCAAAATCGATACGGCACAGAACTTGAGCATATGTAGAGTAGTCTAGTAGAGTAGACAAGTAGATTACAAAAAGTTTTAAAAAACATAAAACCGACTTCCTAAAAAAAAAAGGAAAACTAAAAAACTATTCAAAATAAAAATATAAAAACCGCCTTCAAAAATATATGAAATAAAAACCTAAAAAAAAAAAAACGAACCCTAGAGTTGAAGGCGGTGCTAAAAAGGCTACACAAATCACAAAGGATATTATCATCCACTCATGTTTTCTTTCATGCATCATTTTTGCTTGCTTTACAAATCACAAAGGATATTATCATCCACTCATGTTTTCTTTCATGCATCATTTTTGCTTGCTTTAGCACCGCCTTCAACTCTAGGGTTCGTTTTTTTTTTTTTAGGTTTTTATTTCATATATTTTTGAAGGCGGTTTTTATATTTTTATTTTGAATAGTTTTTTAGTTTTCCTTTTTTTTTTAGGAAGTCGGTTTTATGTTTTTTAAAACTTTTTTTTTATTTCACAGTTTTTTTTAGTAATTTTTTGCTATTAATGTACTCGGCGGAATCGCTCGGCCTTCGGCCTCGCGATTCCGCCTCGCTTTCCAATCCGATCTTGACCCAATTAAAATAGGACCACGTCAGCTTCGATAGCTCAGTGGTGCAGACAGTCAACTGTCGCTATTGAATTTTAAGCAACGCTGGGTGCGGTCAGTACTTAGATGGGTGACCGCTGACCGTTGGAGGCTGACCAAGGTTCGGATTCCTCGTAAAACTGTAAGTCCCTTCCCTCGTAATTTTACTTGGTGGTAGGGTTTAACCTTCCCGGGTTGGTACCACCGCACTGAATTAAACGTCGGTCGAAACGGCTATGTAAATAGTTTGTGTTTTCCGACCAGTTCAGTGTAGTCAGCACGATCAAAGGGGGAAGCACTGACATGGCACTGGTGTTATGGGCTGACATCACAGACGTTGTAGGTGATGTTGCAGAACTTAGTAGAATGGACAGACATAAACGTGTTACGGAAGCCTACTTTTATTATAAAATAACCGTCGGAGGACCTTGGTTGAAAATTGTAAAATTTAGTAGAACGGATAGACATGCATATGTTACGGAACCCTACATTCATTTTGCAGAACTTAGTAGAATGGACAGACATAAACGTGTTACGGAACCCTACTTAACAGTTGCACTCCGGGAGTGCCGGCAGATCCCGTGCCACTCTAACTTAACCCTTAACGCAATGACTTAAGGTTTCATTTTAAAAATGACGCTGACGCGATGTCGCGAGTTATACATTTTTACCCACCTAAAAAAGTGCCAAGAGCCGCTAAAGAAGTTTTCACTTCAAAAACCTCAGGGTTATCCCCTTTCAAATAAAAAAAAAAAGAATTTTCAAAATCGGCCCACAATTGACGGAGTAATCGCGTAACAAACATCCAAAAAAAGAAAACATACCGTCGAATTGAGAATCTTTTAGGTCTAAAGTAAATTTCTCGTGAAGACAAATGCAACGAGCCCAAACACGATGGGTTTATCATGTGTAGTTTAGGAGTTCCTATGGCCACCTTCTGTCTCCATCATCAAACCAGCTCGATGGTACTCGGTACAGTAGGTACTGGCCAGGTACCATAATAAATTAAACGCCGGTCGGAAAAGATAAAAAAATTTCAAATTTAGAATATTCATGAAACAAGGGTCCGAATATGTATCACTAGTATATCGATTCATGTATTTCAACAGGACAGAGAAAATTTCAAAATATTAGGTATTTAATACTTTTTAGTTTTTTTTTTTTTGTTTTTTGGAAATCGGTTTAATATTTTTTTTAAAACAGTTTTTATTTCATTCTTTTTAGTAATATTACATAAAAAAGAATAATCGAAATCGAATAATCGAAATCGATTGAAGTGGTACAGAATTATTCGCCATATGTGTCAGACTGCAAATTGCTGAATAAGTCCACATCACAAATGTTTTGCTGAAGGTAACCACACACCATACTAATTTATCAAACTGAAAATTGCCGAAAACGACCACATCACAAGTTTTGCTGAAGGTAACCACACACCATAGTATTATGCTGATTTTTCGAAAACCACTGAACCAATTTCGATAAAATTGAAATGGGACCACCTCGGAAGTATGACCTAACTAACAAAAAAAGAATTTTCTAAATCGGCCCTCAATTGACGGAGAAATCGTGTTACAAACATACAAAAAAATAAAAATAAAAAAAAAAATAAAAAAAAAAACATACAGACGAATTGAGAACCTCCTCCTTTTTTGGAAGTCGGTTAAAAATAAACAGCTAAACACACTAAAGCTAGCGACAATGTTATGCGTGGCCCCGCTCCACTTGGGGTTCACAAAAACCATTAACGCAGGTAGAGTTGTATGTGCTACACGGTTGTGCCGTGTTGTGTCGAAACTTAGAACCAAGTGCAACACACTGCACATAAATTTGAACAGCGTGGCCCGGTGTCACTTAACCATTTTGTTTCCACTATTTCATGCTACACATTTAAGTATGGAGAAAAAGGCTGGATTGTGTCACTAAACACGACCGCAAAAATTTAATAATTCAAATATCCCATGTTTGCATGCGTGCTCACTGAATCGTGTGGTCGAATTCCGTGTATGTATCTATTTTAAAAACCGGCCAAGTGCGAGTTGAACTCGACCTCGGAACACCGAGGGTTCCGTATCGCCATGTCATGGTTAGCGCCACTCGCGCCATCTATGGCGTGTTATGAAATGCTTCATATTAGTTAAAATTCATGATTAGTTAAAATGCTTCATACACTATTCGGTAGATGGCGTGCGCGCATACACTTTTTGGTTTCTGCTATAGGAACCCCATGATTTTTTTACTTTTCCTTATTTTTATTATTTGTTGTTATATCGGCATTAACACATATTCTGTGAAAATTTCAACGGGCTACCTATTACGGTTCAAGAGATACAGCCCTCGGACAGACGGACGGACGGACGGACGGACAGACAGGGCGTAGGCTTAGTAATAGGGTCCCGTACCGGATACGGAGCCCTAAAAAAGCTTGAAATAAAAGTAAAAATTTAAAATACTTAGGAGTCTGCGGGGACCGCTAAGTATAAAGTGTTTTAGTCGGTCGTGCTATCTGTCTATTCAAATCCTTCTACACGCCCGACTACAGCATTTTCTACTGATTTTTCATTGTTTTATGAATTTTTTACCAGTCGGGTTTTATAATTTTTTTATTTAATTTCATTTCAATGTGTGGTATATTTTTGAATTTACGAGCTCTTAACATTGTTACCCCACTCTATCTTCAATTATTGAATGTGACACAGAAGTATAAACATACGAAAAATATAATCCTTCTTTTTGCTTCGAACAGTCCGGTAATAATATTATGTAGCGCAGTCTTTGGGAATGATTCTTATTGCTAGGTAGGTAGGTATATGAAAGTTGAACGTCATAACTTTATTGGTTTTCCTTGAATGAGCGGACGCGGTCGTTGGAGGAATTTTCCTGCTGACGGGAAAATAGGAGTTTTTCATTTTTTATATTTTTTATTTATTTATTACGAGTTATGTAGAAAGCAGCGTATGAAGGAAGATATGAGAGATTTGTTAACATTAGTTCAAATTCTCATATACACATACATATTTTAAGCGGCGGGTGGCCGAATGGTTTCGGCATCGGCTTCTAATGCGAGAGGTCTGAGGTTCGAATGCGGTCAGCGTGTACCAATGAGTTTTTTTCTACGAAAAAAATTTACGTGCATACCAACACCTGCTGCTTCATCGTTCGGAACCGGTGTAAAACTGTAGGTCCCTTCCCTTGCCCCTTACTACGTGGTAGGCTTTGTAGCCGGCCGGGCTGATACCGCCGTACTGGATGTTAGACGGCCGCATAGCAGCCTCGGTTGTGTTCTCCTCTAGTCCACTATAGCCAGCAATTATGCGCAGCTTCCAAATCACATCGCAGTTTCGCACACAAACATCGCAATCCTAGAAGTAATAATGAAATCGCCAAACTCGCGACCTAGATGCATCAACTACCGCGGCGGTCAAAAAAGTGATTCTAAACACGCTTAAAGTATTCCGTGCTTAAGGCGCTAGGACCAGCTATTATAAATACAATATAAATAAATACATATCTGAAAAATAAGGCGAATCCCGCCCGAGATCCCGCCATCTCGCGTCAATTATACCAGACGGCATATAACTTGGACCAGTGTAGTAGCCGAATTTATGGTATCTTTGGTGGAGGGCGCGGGATGCGACGGCGGGGAGAGCGCCTGCAGACCGCGTGACTGGTTGGCCAGTCGCCCGCCGCCCACCGCACCGCGCGCGCGCGCCGTTCGCTCCCAAATACACTTCCGTACCTGTGCAAACTGGTCCAAGTTATATGCCGTCTGGTATACTAATTAGCACTTTCGATTGATAGATCGGTCGACTGTCGTTCGTGATCATAGATAAGCACACCTGGGCGCGGTCAGAATTTGGATGGCTGACCTGACAGTTCGACCGTTGGAGGGTGACCGTGGTTCTGTATTCCACGTAAAACTGTAGGTCCCTTTCCCTTCTTACCTTACTAGGTGGTAGGGTTTAAAACCCGCTCGGGTTGGTCCCACCCACCGCACTGAATGAAAGCTCGGTCGAAACGGCTTTGTGAATAGTTCGTATTTTCCGTCCAGTTCATTGGCCGTGCAGTGTAGCCGGCACGACCAAGAAGCGTTCACCAAGGTGGTATGGGCTGACATCACGGATGTTGTAGATGATATTTTTTTAGCCAACAGTGTCAGTATCCATTAAGAATAGCGACATTTTAATATAAACATAAAATTTTTCCATTTTTCTCGATGATTTTCCTATATCGATTCAACGATTCAAACACTTTTTTGACCAAATTTCAGAATCTATAGGGAAGTTTTTTGTATTGTATTGTATTGTTTATTGATAATAATTCATAATAGCAGTTAGACTGCAGTCGAACTTGTCACAATTTGTTCGAGTCGGTTTGGTTACACCCACGAAGAAGAACCGGCAAGAAACTTCGCAGGTTTTTTTTTTTTAAATATTACAGTTCTTTATACTAAAACATCACAATTTTATATACCTATTTATCGATTCAAGATATCACACTCTGTGCGATGTATTTGCCCGGACTAAGCGCATTGAGCGTCTTTACTTTACACTATTTGGACCACTTAAGTTAAGGCGAATCTAAGGTAGACTTTAAATGAGGCAAGTGATAAAGGTGAATGGTCTGTCATCATTATTATTGCTGATTGCCAGTGCGCCGCCGGCGGCGCCGCGCCGCGCCGTGCTCGCTAAACTGTTTTACTTTTTTCGCTGATTTTTTTTTCACATACAAACTGCTTCATAGCATCTTTTGACTTGAATGCTTGACCTTAATTTATTTTTTACGTGAATATGCCTATATTACGGTTAAAAGTCCGCTCCACGCGACATGAACGTGACATAAAATCGGTCTCGGCGTGACAAATACATTTCCGTTGCCATAAATTTGTTCTTTTTTGACCCCCGACCCCGACGCAAAAAACGGAGGGGTGTTACTATAAGTTTGACGGTTTGACGTGTGTGTGTGTCTGTGTGTCTTACTGTGTGTGATTTAAATCAAATCAAATCAAATCAAATATAATTTATTGCATATTTGTAGTGGTATCACAGTGCCATTATATAGGTGACTGGTAATTCGTTCTATTCCTTGAAAGGGGTTATACTAGAGGTTATTTGGAACAAATTAAGTCCATCAACTGGGGGTCGGAAATGAGCGGTTTCCGAGATATCGGGGTTTTAAGATTTTTTTTTTAAATTTATGACTTGTAATCGAAAAAAAAGGTTTCAAAAAATATATCCTTATTTTTGGGCACTCCATTGATATTTTTCTGAAAGCTGGTAAGCTACCAATCATTTCAAAAAAAAATATAGGCCCAACATTCTCAAAATATCAGAAATAAAAGGTCTTAAATGAATTTTTCTTTTTATTTTTATGTAAATTTTTATTTAAAAAAAAAATTTTCATTAAAAAAACCATTTGATGGGGGTTAAATGTAGTTCCAAATAACCTCTAGTATAACCCCTTTCAAGGAATAGATCGAATTACCAGTCACCCTGTATAAATTAGGTTAATAAGTTCCTTCTACAAATTGCCCGGGTAGGCGTGCAACAGCGCCTGCCACAGCCCTCCTTCAAAAAGCTGTGCAAGAACACACAAATGTTGTTAATATAAATAGTTCTACTTACTTTCTTCTTCTTAAATAAGAATTTCACGCGAGCGAAGCCGCGGGCAAGAGCTAGTTATAAGTAAGATTGGATATGTATGTAGTCATATTACGTAGGGTGAACGTAGCATCTAGTTGATGTGCCTTGACTTGACTCCTACCTGAACTATAGTAATTCTGCACAACATAAAACATCGAACAGTAGTAGCAATATATCTATTGTTCAGATATCGCGTATGGAATCGTTCTCAGTACAATAGTGGCTGGCAGTCCTTGAGTTCTATTCTGCGTTGTTCCCACCATATTATCTCGCCACAGTACGAACGGACAATGAGTTGCTTCTGTACCTAGAGGTAGGTCGTACGAGAACGTATACGTAGACAGAGAGAAGTATTACTTAGATGCATCTAGACAAGAAATTAGAGGAAATTAAATTGTATTTTTTTATTTTCCGAAGTTATACCTACAAAAAGTTAAATTACAAATTTAAAAAACCCCCAACCCTTAAAAATTGAAAAATAATTTCCGCTTACTTACTTAAATAAAATATAAAAACCCAGAGCTGCGCAGGTATTTACTTAGCGCGGTCCCCCGACTCCTTTATGTAAGTAAATTGAAATTATTTTTAACTTTTTAAGGGTCGGGGTTTTTAAATTTGTAATTTAACTTTTTCATTACGTAGGTAGTTTGTCGCCTATAAGTTCGTTATCCAGGTTACATACGGACATTGAACTCTCAATGTTGCGGAGATAACGCCCATGTTACCAACTTAGCGACTGCATACAAAAAGTAGTTTGTTATGTGAGGTGAAAGTTATTCAAGTGAATAAATGATTAAACGAATTTATTTTATTTCAGTTATGTGACATTCAATTAAACGTAAGCATATTGTGTAAGATTCAAGCGGGTATTGAAGTACTAAAAAGATACTAAAAAGCTTCTTCTCATATGTGGATTCCTCTGCTTATATGATAATTCGATACATATGGTACGTACCGTGTGGGGTCGGTACTTAAAAAGAATAGCCCCACTGCATCTCTCCCCGTCGCATGTCGTAAAAGTCGACTAAGGGATAAGAAAATTCGTCAGCCTCGGTAGCTCAGTGGCGCGGTTGGTTAGTCAACTGTTATTAAGCAACGCTGAGCGCGGTCAGTGATTGGATGGGTGACCGCTCGACCGTTGGAGGCTGACCGTGGTTCGGATTCCACGTTAAACTGTAGGTCCCTTCCCTTCTTACCTTACTAGGTGGTAGGGTTTATCCCGGCCGGGTTGGTACCACCGCACTGAACGAAACGTCGGTCGAAACGGCTGTGTAAATAGTTCGTGTTTTCCGTCCAGTTTAGTGTAGCCGACATGAAATGAAGGGAAGCACTGACATGGCACCTAGTTCACCCTGTGTTATGGGCTGACATCACGGATGTTGTAGGTGATGTAGCCAACCGTGTCAGGTTCCATAAAAAAAAAAAAAAATATATGACTTTATTTTTTAAATAGTATGTAACTAAAGGTTAAATTATGTGTAACTGAAAAGCTGTCTATTATTATTGTTCTGTTTATGAACTAATGCCTGGGTAATCTCTGCTTCACACAAATCACATCACAGTCCCAGGACTAGCGTGGAAGCAGAAATTGTAACAAAATGCAATGCCGGGTTGGTACCACCGCACTGAATGAAACGTCGGTCGAAACGGCCATGGAAATATGTAGTTTGTGTTTTCCGACCAGTTCAGTGTAGCCGGCACGATCAAACGGGGAAGCACTGACATGGCACCTAGTTCACCCGGTGTTATGGGCTGACATCACGGACGTTGTAGGTGATGTAGCCAACCGTGTCAGTTTCCATTTAAAAAAATGCTTACCTACGTCTTTTCACCTATTTATTCATATTAGTTTTGATTTTGAGTTAGAATAGATATAGAAAATGCTTTATTGCTCCAGTAAACATTCAACAGTAACAAGTACATTAGAGAATGTACATAAGGTGCAAAGTGCGGACTTATCCCTTACAGAGATTGCTTACAGTCAACCTTTGGATGTTTGAGATTCGATTAGTATAGTGGAATTTAAGTAGGTATTAGCAAAAGTTAAATCACAAATTTAAAAACCCCCGATCCTTAAAAAAAAAATAAGAATACACGATCAGCCATCGGTCAGCTACGAGCGAGTCGATTGGTCGTCCGTCACCCATCCAATTACTGAGCGCGCCCAGGTGTGCTTATGATCACGCCCGACAGTCGACCGACCGCACCACTGAGCTACCGAGCCTGACGGATACCGGTCCTTCCACCGATTCGTGCAGCAGGTGGGTCTTCGTGCATTATTTGCTGCTTTATAGTTATAAGTACTATATTATCCGTGTAATAAAACATCAATCAATACTAATAATAAATCTGTAAAGGATTGTCACGGAGCGGAGTATATAAGTTACTTTGTTTTATGAGATACTGCGTTTGTAGACTCTATGTATGATAGGTACTAATACTAAATTGACGATTTTTAGAAATCTTCTCTGTATGTATACATACATACATATCACACACGCTGAATCCCGACAATCGGGGTAAGCAGAGTAATCGGTGTAGTGCTGCAAGAACTCTGGTAAATTACAGCACAACACCGACCACCACGTTTCGCAAATTATTCGAACAAGATTCAATCGATCAAGCAGCAAGTAAGGCACGATGACCCACCTGCTGCTTGACTCGGTGGAAGTACCGTGCCAAGGTGAGAGGTGGCGAGCCTGTCGCCCTTTAGCACGGCATCTTGTCCTTATCCCTTAGTCGCCTTTTACGACATGCACGGGGAGAGATGCAGTGAGGCTATTCTTTTTAAGTACCGGCCACACACGGCTCTGTATGTATGTATGTACTTATGTTCCTCCATAACTCTTAAACCGATCATCCGAATTCTATGAAACTTAGTACAACGTATAGTTAAATGAAATATACGTTACACAGGATAGCCTAAATAAAATCCGTTCCGGTTACGATAAGATTACAAACCGAATTGTTCCGCGCGCCGAAATAAAGGTACGGTAGCGGGCTACTTACTTTCTTCTTTTTAAATACGAATTTCACGCGAGCGAAGCCGCGGGCAAAAGCTAGCTATAAATATGCTTATGACGGAATAATCCTACTTTGAAAGCGCAACAATGGCTTTGTATGATATTTTACAGTGATTTTAATGTGTATTCTAATCATAAAATAGACAAAGACTCAATAATAAAATTTTGAGAAGACAATATTTTATGCGCCTACGTCCCATTGTCGGGGCAGCGGATGTTAAGAGCGTCCGCTATGTGAGGTCTATGAACTTAAATCTATTACCATATAGTCACAATGGAGTTCCATCACACCAATGAGTTTCCACCCACTGTCCCAGGCAGCATTGGGCACTAGTGTGGGCCCACCCACACACACACGCCACTCCTTGTCGTAGGCAACATTAATTATGAGGGGAAATAATGAGCTTTGGGCTACAATTAAACATACGGTGGGCTAAATATTGTTAATTATAAATAGCAGATCAGTACCCCAATCACGAGATTTAACCTACTACGCTAACGCTACGCTACGCCGTGTTCTCCGCATCATTTTGTATGGAGAAACGGAGCAGTGCCTCTAGTGATAGATTTGCGAACTTCGTTTCTTCATACAAAATTATGCGGAGAACACGGGGCGTAGCGTAGCGTAGTAGGTTAAATCTCGTGATTAGGGTACTGGTCCTGCTTGGAGTAGGTACTGCTCGTACCAGTGGGATGGCTCTGCCAAATACCACATTCGAGCGTCGAGCCGCCCAGCGTCGAGCCGTGCGACTGGTGGGTGACCCCGAAGTGTCCCGCGATCTAGATCTTACCCTATTGTCGGAATAAAACGTGTGGTATGTATGTATGTATGTAAATATTATTAATTAGGATTCCGTGGTCTAAATGGCAAAAACGAAATGGTAACCCTAATCCTGCTGGTGACCAAAGAAACATATTCAGTAAACGTAACAAAACTTTTAACATCTCTCCGCGATTCGCTTGTCTTCCGGCGAGTGTATTTCCTGAAACCTGGGTGTATTCAAGCGTCGTATTAACGAGCTAGACAGCCTAGAAACAGTCCGCAAATCTGCTGGCATGGCACCTAACTGAGCGTGGTTCCGCGAGGAGAGGTGATTTTGGCTCTGTCGACTGCACCATTGGTCACTCGGCACAGCCACACATGCTGGTTTACATAAAAAAAAACAACTCGATAAAGTCGAACGCATGCGCTGAAATAAATATTTAACGCTGTCTTATTATCAGAATTGATTACAACAGGAAATATATAAACAATCGAGAATGTGAACTGTATATAAGCCAATAACTGCACCGCATTCATAACACGATTCCTGTAAATATTTCAGTTCATTCGAGCAATTAACGAATTGTTATTGTGAGCCAAGCATTCGCTTTATCGTCGTTCATATAATTATTACGTTTCGTTACAAATTGGAATTTATAATCTAATAATCATACATTCATATCATAACTCATAACTATTATCATCAATCAATACTAATAATAAATCTGTAAGGGATGGTCATGGAGTAAGTTGCTTTGTTTTTTGAGATATTGCGTTTGCAGACTCTGTGTATGATACTAAAACTAAATTTACGATATTTAGAAATCATTTCTGTATGTATGTATGTTCCACCATAACTCTTAAACCGATGATCAGAATTCGATGAAACTTAGTACAAGCACATTTTACAATACGGGACACAGGATAGGCTAAATAAAATTTAGTTCCGTTTACGCTAAGATGTGGCTCTCATATAAACCGAGTTGTTTCGCGCGCCGAAATAAAGGTACGGTAGCGTGCTTACTTACTTTCTTCTTTTCAAATACGAATTTCACGCGAGCAAAGCCGCGGGCAAAAGCTAGTTAATAAATAAGTCACGAAAGGCCACTCGAACACATACTGAAGGTATTAATGAAGACTAAGAAAAAAACCTTCCAGGTAACAAGTACAGGCCCCACCCACATGGTACACAAAGTTTGATAATGGTTATAGTATAGTAATGTTTTTGGTTATGCGGTACATCAATTTCTGTCTGGACGACGCAACGTGTCGGATCAGTAAGCCTAATCACGAGATTTAATTACGCTACGCCGCCGCGGTGTTCTCCGCATCATTTTGTATGGAGAAATGAACCAGCGCCTCTAGCGATAGATTTGCGAACTTCGTTTCTCCATACAAAATGATGCGGAGAACACGGCGTAGCGTAGCGTAGCGTAGTAGGTTAAATCTCGTGATTAGGGTACAGGTGTCCTCCAGGCATGGACAAAATATACTGGACCGATCATACATAGGCGAGCGGGAGTAACCACGCACGGGCGCCAGGCTCACTGACTGCCTGAGCGCGTTCGAACTGCATCTCGCTCACTCACGAAGGCACTCGATCGCCTCATCTCTTTCTCCTCTTCAAGTGTGTGTAGGTGAATTCGTAGACGAGGAAAGAAATACTGTGCGACTGCGTGATCGACAGATATGGAAAAACATCGCATACGCACGCAACGTTCCCCGCTCCCTCGCCGTCTTCTTACCCCTTCGCGGCGACCCCGGTTCGCTTTGTTGACGACGTTAATGATGGGTCCAGTATATTTTGTCCATGCCTCCAGGTCTGTCATTGTCCTGACGATGTCCCCAGAGCGAGGGACGAAACGTCGACAATAATAATGTAAAGCTAGAAACTCATTGGGCCCACGTACGCTACGCACGCGCACGTGGGCGCGTCGGTCTCCATACATTTTATATGGAAGAGTGCAGCACGCAGTGTGTCGCGTAGCGTAGGGTGGCGTGGGCGCAATGAAACTGCGTGCTGCACTCTTCCATATAAAATGTATGGAGACCGACGCGCCCAGGTACGCGTGCGTAGCGTACGTGGGCCCAATGAGTTTCTAGCTTAAGTCGTTTTTAGGGTTCCGTATCAGGTACGGGACCCTATTACTAAGCCTACGCCGTCTGTCTGTCTGTCTGCCTGTCTGTCTGTCTGCCTGTCTGTCTGCCCGTCCGTCCGTCTGTCTGTCCGTCCGTCCGTCTGTCCGAGGGCTGTATCTCCTGAATCGTAATAGGTAGCCCGTTGAAATTTTCACAAAAAATGTGTTATTATGGCCGATATAACAACAAATAATAAAAATAAGAAAAAGTAAAAAAATCACGGGGGTTCCCATAGAAGAAACCAAAAAGTGTATGCGCGCGCGCCAGCTACCGAATAGATTATGGAGCATGACATAAACTGATATGAAGCATTTCATAACAAGCCATCTAGATGGCGTGAGTAGCGCTAGCCGTGACATGGCGATACGGAACCCTCGGTGTGCGAGTTCGACTCGCACTTGGCCGGTTTTTATGTACCGCGTAACCGAAAACATTACTATAATGCGCAGCGCAACAAGCGGTAAACGCCTAAACGAACATATTGATAATGTTTGTACAGGAAAACAATGGAATACTTAATACTTACATCATATTTCTATTTTTAGAGCAAGTCTGATAGAATAATATATACATAAAAAATAAAATGTTCATTAATTTATTAAAAAATATTTTGTTCGAAAAACCGATCAAGCATGAATGTACTTCATGCGCCGAGGGTTGCATGCATAATTTTTTTCACAACTTAAAGACTATGTTTATTAAGCGTTCGTGTGGTAGTTTAATTAATTACTCACGAACTTGTCACAATTTGTTTTTTTTATATCCGGCTCGATTACACCCACGAAGAAGAGCCGGCGAGTAACTTCACAGGTTTTTTTTTTGTGATAGACAGACAGATAAACGGACAACGAAGCTATAAGGGGTTCCTGAAGGAGTTCCTTTTGACGTGATAACGTCTTATAAATTTATGAACACCGGCTGCACGCACGATTATCACGTCACGTTCCATCTGAGCCTGTGTGTGCAAGCGAGAGCGCGTAACAAGCGATAGAGAGGCACAATCGGCCCAAGCGTCGCGTCGGCTTGTAAAAGTACCAGGGCCGCAGAAATTAAAACGAGGTTACTCGTACCATAATATCTGGCCGGTCGGAAAATATTTCAAATTTAGAATATTCATGAAACAAGGGTTGTACGACGTTATCACGTAAAACTATCGTCCGTAAACCGACTTTACAGACAACCAATTTTTACCAGAACCCTGAAAGCACTATTCTCGAAAATAGTTTCAAAACTCTCACACTAAAAACAGTCGAACGCAGATTCTTTGATTCATCCATTACCCATGTTGTCAACCTAGATAGAGGTAGATAATTATAAAACATCATCAATCATCAATATCAATCATCAATACTAATAATAAATCTGTAATGGATGGTCATGGAGTAAGTTACTTTGTTTTATGACATACTGCGTTTGTAGCCTCTATGTATGATACTAAAACTAAATTGACGATTTTTAGAAATATTTTCTGTATGTATGTATGTTCCTCCATAACTCTTAAACCGATGATCCGAATTCGAGGAAACTTACGCTAAGATGTGGCTCTCATACAAACCGAGTTGTTCCGCGCGTTGAAATAAAGGTACGGTAGCGGGATTACTTACTTTCTTATTTTTAAAAACTAATTTCACGCGAGCGAAGCCGCGGGCAAAAGCTAGTTATAATATATATATATGTATTTATAAATCTGAAACATTAATAAACACAAACATTGTTAGTATGTCGTTAATTACAGAAGCAGCATACAAACAGATGTATTAAATTGAGAGAGTAGATCGGACCATTGTTTATTATGCAACGCAAATTAGACCGGAACAAATGTATGCTCGCTGGATCCGCACCATATACCGCGCCCGTGCCGCTTCTACCGCAACTAGGGTCGCCACCCGTCCGGGAACGACCCGGACAATACGGTAATCGCGCACACCGCGCACTCGGAGGAATTTGCATCCCTTATTCCATCCAAACTATCACCGCAGCACTCGTGCGCAGAGAAGCTGAACACTCTTTTGTTGTTGACATTGGGCTTTTGAGATTACATCTGTCCTCAAAATCGTTTCTTTATCGCATCGCCCCAGGGTGTGGAACTGTCTTCCGGGCGAGTGTGAGGTGATATTGGCTCTGCCGACAGCACCATTGGTCTCTCGGCACAGCCACCCATGTTGGTTTACATAAAAAAATATTATCCAAATCAACGGTCATTGTACACCATATCCTATATACCAAAAATATGAGTATAATACATGTGTTTTATTTCGCTGACTCGCGGTTCCTTTTCTAGCACTGCCAAAACGTTTTTTTTTTTGTAAACCAACATGGGTGACTGTGTCGACGGACCGATGATGGTACAGTCGACAGAGCCAAAAACCCCTCTCCCCGCGAAACCACGCTCAGTGAGGCGCCATGCCAGCAGATTTGTGGACTGTTGCTAGGCTGTCCAGCCTGTTGATACGACGTTTGAAGACACAAACACACTTGCCGGGAGTATTAACTTTGTGACGCTGATGCTTATTTGTCCGGGAATGAACGAACCGGGTGGCAACCCTAACCGCAGCGCAGGCGCATGCGTTCATAATGTATGGAGATATCTTCACTATCTACAATCAACATAAAGTAATTTGTTCTACTTGCACATCTTAATTCCACTCGATCAACATTGCAGCAAATTGTGGGAATTAAGTAATTATCATTTGCATCCATTGGTTATACAACGTGTCCCAAAACTCAACGTAAAGCGGGAACCAGGGAGTAGGCCAGTTTATGACGACCCAGGGAAAAATAAGAAAAAAAAAATCGAAGTCATTTGTTTTTTCAGAAACAAATTGAGCTGAATATCTTTTGTGGTAAAACTCGGGTCGGGTTTTATTTGGGATAGTTATCAATAGCAGAGTTACTTAGGCTTCCAATATAAAAATTTGAACAATTATATTTGCAAATTTGTAGTCTTAATACCTAAAAATGTTGTCCAAAAAATGCGCATGTAATAAAAAACGAATGACTCCGATTTTTTTTTTCTTATTTTTCCCTGGGTCGTCATAAACTGACCTACTCCCTGGTTCCCGCTTGACGTTGAGTTTTGGGACAGCCTGTATATAACTTCAGATTAGAGTAGTCCTGTAGTTAGATATAGCAGTAGGACAGACAGACAGACGGCGGCGTAGAGTAATAGGCTTCCGTACGGGATATTGAAACCTAAATACTTTAATTATACCTACCTATGTAATATCGTTACTATTCCAACCGTTTACTTTAGATAACTGTAGGTCCCTTCCGTTCTTACCTTACTAGGTGGTAGGGTTTATCCCGGCCGGGTTGGTACCACCGCACTGAGCGAAACGTCGGTCGAAACAGCTATGTAAATAGTTCGTGTTTTCCGTTCAGTTCAGTGTAGCCGACATGAAATGAAGGGAACCACTTACATGGCACCTAGTTCACCCGGTGTTATGGGCTGACATCGCGGTTGTTGTAGGTGATGTAGCCACTCATACCAGTTTCCATAAAAAAAAAAGAAGAAAGATAATGTTTATTATTTTATTAGTACAAATGAAAGTAGACATAATACATTAAAATCAGCCTCATATTCGATCGAGGCCTAGTCTGATGTTAATATGGTCGTGTTATATTATATCTAGTACCTGGGCGACCGAGCGTGTATACGAGCGAACTTGTAAATAGGGTGTTGTCACGGTCAGTACATTAATTTCGTCAGTGCAATCCTCATGTTTATCCGAGAAATTTGTTCTCTAAAGGGTCCAGCTCAGGGTCAGTTTGTCAGCCTCGATAGCTCAGTGGTGCAGACAGTCAACTGTCCCTATTGAATTGTCGCAACGCTGGGTGCGGTCAGTACTTGGATGGGTGACCGCTGACCGTTGGAGGCTGACCGAGGTTCGGATTCCTCGTAAAACTGTAGGTCCCTTCCCTCCTAATCTTACTTGGTGGTAGGGTTTAACCCGCCCGGGTTGGTACCACCGCACTGAATGAAACGTCGGTCTAAACGGCTATGTAAATAGTTTGTGTTTTCCGACCAGTTCAGTGTAGCCGGCACGATCAAAGGGGGAAGCGCTAACATGGCACCTAGTTCACCCGGTGTTATGGGCTGACATCACGGACGTTGTAGGTGATGTAGCCAACCGTGTCAGTTTCCATAAAAAAAAAAAATAAATAAATAAATAGCTACTTTAGCTTCAATCTCACACAGGTCATCGACTTAAAACGTACAAGCCTTGATAGAAATATTTGGAATTACAGGAAGTTTGCATTGCTTTTAATTCACTTTTTCTTAACTGTCAATTCCTGCAATTCGACGCCGAAAAGACTAAATAAGGTTGAACAATGTTGTCGGTGTGATTAAACCGGCTAAGTTGTGTTATACTGCAATTATCTAGTTATTTCAAATTAGTTTTAATCCGCTAGAAAATTAACTATGTAGTTAGCCTAATTATGCCGGTCGGTTATACGCGTAACAAGCGATGCACGATACCATTACCATTCCAACTGTTTAATTTGATAATGTTTATTATTTTATTAGTACAAATGAAAGTCGATATAATAACGTTTACTATATACTGTGGAACTTTGGTTTTTAATTCGTTTTTAGGTTTCCGTATCCGCTACGGGACCCTATTACTAAGCCTACGCCGTCTGTCTGTCTCTCTGTCCGTCTGTCCGAGGGCTGTATCTCTTGAACCGTAATAGGTAGCCCGTTGAATTTTTCACAGAATATGTGTTATTATGGCCCATATAACAACAAATAATAAAAATAAGAAAAAGTAAAAAAATCACGGGGGTTCCCATAGAAGAAACCAAAAAGTGTATGCGCGCGCGCCAGCTACCGAATAGATTATGGAGCATGACATAAACTGATATGAAGCATTTCATAACAAGCCATCTAGATGGCGTGAGTAGCGCTAGCCGTGACATGGCGATATAACAACAAATAATAAAAACAAGAAAAAGTATAAAATTCACGGGGTCCCCATAGAAGAAACTAAAAAGTGTATGCGCGCCATCTACCGAAAAGAGTATGAAGCATTTTAACTAATACATAGATGGCGTGAGTGGCACTGACCGTGACACGGCGATACGGAACCCTCTGTGCGCGAGTTCGACTCGCACTTGGCCGGTTTTATGACTGGTGGTTGTACCACCGACTAGTAGGGCCACGAACCCACAAGATAAAGACAACGTAACCACCACTGGTGGGTCAAATTAGTGGGATCACGAGTCAAACACAAACTTGTATAGTCAATATTACGAATTAAAATGCTTAGGTTAGATAGAACTTCGGATAGAACCACCTAATTGACATAATTGTTAATATAATAATAATTGTGTTTTCCGATCAAAGGGGGAAGCACTATGTCAGTGCTTCCCCCTTTGATCGTGCCGGCTACACTGAACTGGTCGGAAAACACAATTATTATTATATTAACAATTATGTCCATTAGGTGGTTCTATCCGGGCACCTAGTTCACCCGGTGTTATGGGCTGACATCACGGACGTTGTAGGTGATGTAGCCAACCGTGTCAGTTTCCATAAAAAAAAAAATTTTAAAAAAATATTTATAAGAGTATAAAGTAATAATAACCTACATACATATATTAACATTAAATTCATAAAGTTTATGGAATGTTATCGTCAATGTAATAGACGATGCAAAATGCAAATGGTACTGCACTTCAGTTTAATGCAATGATCATATTATAATATTATGAAGTTATTTTATTATTTATCTTGTAAAATAATCGTAAAACATTAATACAAATAAACAGTGGTTGACTTAAAATACCGGTAGCGGCGGGCGAAGGGGGTTATCAGTATCGAAAACTCTATACATTTTGAAGTTACATTAAAAAAACCGGCCAAGTGCGATTCGGACTTGCGCACGGAGCTTTGCGCGAGTCAGACTCGCGCATCAAAGGTTCCATATCGCCGTGTCATGGTCAGCGCCACCCACGCCATCTATGTATTTAAAGGTAAAATGCTTCATACTCTTATCGGTAGACGGCGCGCATACACTTTTTAGTTTCTTCTATGGGAGCCCTCGTGAATTTTTTAATATTTTTCTTATTTTTATTATTTGTTTTATATCGGCCATAATAATAAATAACACATATTCTGTGAAAATTTCAACGGGTAGAACAACAGACAGACAGACAGACGGCGTAGGCTTAGTAATAGGGTCCCGTACGACGGATACGGAACCCTACAAAACAGCGCTCGCTTGCCTGACTTCAATAATTCCTACTTAGCCGGTCGAATCGACAGAATGTCGCAGCAAATACTATATTCAACAAGAATTCGTGGGAAACGGCGGCGGAGGCAGTATGAGTCATGGGCACGCACGACTACGATCTAGGCCAGGGATTGGCAAACTTTTTTCTACTCGGGCCAATATTTACAAACATAATCTATGGGGGGCCAGGTTTTTTAATTTTTGGCTATAATATAATTCTTTATTATAAATTACAAATTTAAAAAACCCCCGACCCTTAAAAAGTCAAAAATAATTTCCGTTTACTTACTTAAAGGAGTCTGGAGACCGCTAAGTAAATTCCCGCGCAGTTCTGAGTTTTTATATTTTATTTACTTAGCGGTCCCCCGACTCCTTTAAGTAAGTAAACGGAAATTATTTTTGACTTTTTAAGGGTCGGGGGTTTTTTAAATTTGTAATTTAACTTTTATTTCAAGCTTTTTAAAAGAAACCGCATGAAAATCGGTCCACTTTTTAAGATAATATTTTTTTTTATTACTTAATTACTTGATTACTTGATTACAAATATAGCTAAGAACCATCCCGATTAAATAAGCTTCCTAATAAAAAAAACCGCATCCAAATCGGTCCATCCGTTTGGGAGCTACGATGCCACAGACAGACACACACACACACACACACACACACACGTCAAACTTATAACACCCCTCCGTTTTTTTCGTCGGGGGTTAAAAATAAAAGTATTTGTATTTTCCGAAATAAAGTTATTTATTGACTCATAGGTTTCAACAACATTAAAAGTTCTCTTATTTATACAAAATTATATGAACTATCTACGTATCTATAGATATTCGAATCAGGTACAGTGTACTTGGTGCATCATGAAATAGGGAAATATATATTTATTGCAGGTAATCTATATCTGCTGGTGGACGCAACTGGCGTCCCGCAATCAAGGGCCTACTTCATTCAAAGGGTAAGCCTTGCCATCCAGCGGGGTAATGCAGCAAGTGTTCTAGGAACATTTGAAAATGCCCCTTTTGATAGTTATTTTAATGTTTGTTAGGTAGGTTTATTTCTTTAGTTATTAGTATTACTTTTTTATATGTTATGTTACATTTATCTTTATGGTATGGTATTTAAGTTCAAATTGATTTTTTATGAAATAAACAGGAACAAAGATTTATTAATTAATGTAACCAAGTACCTGCACTATTTCATTTTAACCGAATGTTTCCGTGATTTAACCACTTCTGGATCGATGGTCGCGGGCCGGATGGCAACCTTTCGCGGGCCGGAGATGGCCCGCGGGCCGTAGTTTGCCCATCCCTGCTAGGCAAAGCTCTTGCCGAAGGTAAAGCCGCCGCCGGAGACCACATCGTCTTAATTCCAGGTAATAACAAACTAGGCACTGTTACTGTTGAACTCGGAGGGTTATCTGATGATCTTAACGCAGCAGAATTCCATTCTGTGAAGACAATGCCGGCTGTAGTCACAAACGTCGGCCGAAAACGGTAAGCGCCGTTCTGCGGCACTTATCAGCGGGCACATTGTCTTGAAAATGACGGTGGTTTGAAGTGAAACTTTGTGCATTTCAAGAAATGTGGTAACCAAGAATCAAGTCCAAGTAGCGGAAAAGACACGGCTCTTCTAATATTACAACTTTCGATTGAAGTTAGACAAATGTCTGCAAATTTATTTGAATACAGATAATAAAACGTGCAAAAATAAACGAGGCTATCGGGAGAATCAAATTGAAAAGAAATTTGAAAACAAATGCATAATGCCAGATAATTTAGAAAGAATTTGGAGCGAATGTGCGTGAAAGGGTCTGGAAGCAAGGACGTAACGTACCTAGACCAGATCGGGCATATTGTGCTCAGAAAGGGTCAAGTGTTAGTTAGTACCCGTAACCGACATTCATATATGAAGAAAGGTTAGGTGTGTGGAAGAGGCGTCAGCGGTGTGTCAGGCAGGATCGTGGCACGTGGAGTCCGTTGCCTCTGCCTACCCCACCGGGAAACTATGCATGTATTTTAAATCTAAGAAATTACCTACCTTACCTAATGTGTTCCCTAGCTAGCGCCTTATACATATCTGTTTGTTTATGCTAATTTCTTATTTAAGTATATGACTATTTAATTGTATTTATTCAAACTATTGCTAAATAGGTCGATCGAACTCTGGTTCTGTCTAGTTAATTTTATTTATTTTATAGCTCTATACAGAGGAGACAAGTTGGTCCTCGAGGGAATTGGTTGTATTAGCATAGATGAGATATTAGTTACTTAGGTATGGTATGCTCTTAAGTATTGTCTGGTGAGTAACGCTTAAATCTCTGTAAAAAGTCTGCGTTATAATGTCAGATATGAGCAAATTAAAGCTGTTTCAAATATATATGTCCCACAAACTATACACAGTTGATTTGGTTTCATGCGACGCGACGCCATCAATTCACATGGAAACTGACCATTCTCTCGCACGTTCCTAATTGCTACACACCTGACGATGCAGCCTTCTATTATTACATCTTGTCTCAACATTTCGATACTTTCTCCTGCCGTATTGTCGGCAAACGATTTGAATGTCGATTCGGAACGATAGTACACTTCGCGAGCGAATACGAATCTAGCGCGTTACGCTACGGCTTATTGTCTGCCTTGCTCTCCATGAGAGATTGATGCGGCTGTACACACTCGGCGAGAGCTTCTCGCCGAGTGTCTCGGGCGAGAGGCTCTCGGCGAGGGCGCACCATGCACACACTCGGTGTTATCAGTTGAACCGCAGATACCCGCCACGATGGACCTAGAAACTGCTGATGCGTTTTGTCTTTTTTGCTGCTAGTTATTTTAATTGTTTAGCTGTATATCATAAAAAAATGATTACCAAGCCGTGGCGAGGAAGAAGGTGGTGGATGGTTACGATGGAAACGCGTCGTCACTCAAACACAGTTAGCGGGCAACTAAACGTACGAGTGTGTACATGCTCGCTCTCGTTTTCCTCGCGAGACATCACGAGACCCTTTGACTCGGGACCAAAAAACCGACACACGACCGAGAGGTAGCAAGGCGAGACGAGAGAGGGCGAGACGAGGCGAGAGCACCATGTACACACTCGCTCTCGGCCTGCCTCGGGATGTCTCGCCGAGTGTGTACAGCTACAGCCGGCGGCATGAGAGTTGAGACCACGGAGGAAATAGGTGAGAGGAGTTGCTAAAAAGCAAACTGGGTTCGTCGCCGCCGTCAACTGACGAGTCTAATAGGTCAATCGCCTTGCGTTAGTCGTGTCCTCGGAGTGGTTCTGACCTGCCACCCAGCTCATGGGGTGAGAAATGATGCGTGATTGGCAGTTCCCATCCCTTCCGACACTTGCAAATGGACACACTGAGAAATTTAAAAAGAGTGTAAATTTTTAACAGCATTAACATATTTTATAATATTTTTTTAGGTATAATTATTTTATCCGAAACAAGTACATACATAATTACAATTTGACTTATCAACAAT
This sequence comes from Nematopogon swammerdamellus, assembly GCA_946902875.1. NCBI lineage: Eukaryota > Metazoa > Arthropoda > Insecta > Lepidoptera > Adelidae > Nematopogon > Nematopogon swammerdamellus. The sequence continues at coordinate 22,622,402 of OX336345.1, forward strand.
GTACGAAAATACACGTTAGAATTAAATTATATATAATACTAAAATAAACTAACTAAAACAAGACAAATCTCCTAATAAAAAATAATGGAAAATAACTGCTACGCAGTTCGCTAAATGAAAAAAATCATCCAATGAGGCCGACGTAGGTAAGTTCCCATGACATATAATATCAGGTAAAAATATTTAGAAAACAGCTAAAGAAATGGTTAAGAAAAAAAAAACATTCTATGAATAATTTTTTTTAAACATTATTGTAAAATCTATCGAAATTTAACTGAACAGATTATATATTTAGTGTATATACGATGCCACAACTCCATAATTTTACGATCCATTGCTTGTCGTTGTATGAAATTGTGTGCTAAATAAATAATTTGATTTGATTTTGATTTTATTTGACCCCATGTTTTACTAGAAATGAGAGCTAGCAACAACTCCTCTCAAACTTCTCCTCCATGGTCGAGTTGAGTTCAGTCAGAGAATCGTTATTCGTTTGTTCGCTTACTATACATATTGTATATTGCACGAGTGGAGGCAAGAAACATTTCCGATTCCTACGTCACGACTTTGACATTATTCTGGTCTCGATTCTGTTCCAGTCTAAAACACGAAACGTTTTAGATCTGTTATAGCTTCACGGTCACATAGTCTTTAATTTATTTTACCTATTATATATCTCACTAGCTTTTGCCCGCGGCTTCGCCCGCATAGCCTATGTCCATCTTGAAAGTCCATTCTAAAGATTGGTCAAATAATTTTTAAAATCGGATGAGTATTTTCGGAGATTACCTCCAACATCAAAACTTACAAACTTTGCCTCTTTATAATATCAATGTACGAGTAGATATCATATCACTGAAAATACACAATACTCTATGTAAGTAAGTACTGTTATGGCGTTAAGTATTAGGAGGGTTTTAAAAAATGATTTTTAATTGCTTACCTACGACTGCACCTTATGTATGCATGATGCATACTTTTTAAGGCGAGACGGAAGTTAACTTTTTCCATACAAAATCGTCTTTCGGCATTTATGTTTTCTAGCCCCCTAAACCTTATCCGATTTTTACAATTTTTTTTTTCTTCTCTTTTGGTCTTTGGTGTCTTTCTTTTTTTTTTTGTTGTAATAAGGACAGTCCAATCTACGTTCCTGTCATATTTTTTTTTTGTTTAGATGAAATATACCTACAACACCGGACCGGAGCTAAAAAAAAATATTTCGATCATCCATCACTTTAGATATTAAAAAAATAAAAATACAGGAACGTAGATTCGACTGTCCTTATAAATATTAATTCGTCTCCTCGCGAAACAGGCAAAACTCATTAGAGTATACAGCCATTTCTTTTGTAGCTTTTAACGTCTGTTGTATAAATTCTCGCACCGCGAGAACCACAAAAGTATATATTTTTAATTACAACGACGACGACGCGACAAACTTCCGCCGTCCGCCATATTTTTCTTCCTGTCACTTCTGTCTACGGGTGACAGACAACTTCGACTGTCCTTATTACAAAAAAAAAAAAGAATTGTAAAAATCTGATAAGGTTTAGGGGGGTAAAAAACATAAATGAGTGAGCACGGTGCTTGCATTAGCTGCTCTTTTATACTTGGGCAAGCGCACATGGGGTTGCTTCAGGGTGGCATCCCTAATAAATATGTTTATATTTAATGAGGTAGCTCTGGTCATCCATAATAAATATATGTGTGGGAATGTCCACTGGAGATATTGTTTTGATTCACGACTTTTGTCTTTATACAAATTATTTACAAGTGATGTTTCTTAAAACAATGCATAGTTGCATTGTTCATTGTGATCCGTTCCGTTCATTCATAGCAGCGCTAGCTAGCTGTCCGATATGTTTGTCTAATTCCCGGCCACATCTTCGAGCATGTCATTACCGTGCGTTACCACATCAGACCGGAGCACCGGTTTTATAGAAACGAAATGCCATTACACTAACACACGGGTTCTCAATCTTTTTTTTTTTCAGCTACCATTAAAACCAATATGTTTGGCGGCGTACCACCTTTACCTACAAGTAGCTAATAATAATACTAAAGCTATACTCGGAGAGCTCCGTAGCCACGGCCTGCACCCGCCGGCGTGCTTGGAGGTTTGCCTCCCGACGACGTCGGCGGAAATTACCGTTTTTATTTAGATTTTGTATTAATTTTGTGTATTTTTATTACTTTTTGTAAAATTTATGTAAAATAAATAAGCTAATAATTATCTTCTAAATGAACATTCATAAATTATCTGTGTTAGTATCACACCAAAGTTCAATTAAATTTATATTTCCTCGAATGTAAGTGATCTCGGAATCGAATTTAGTCCAGGAAAATATTGTTTAAAATATTCTTCGGAACTCGCTATGAGCATTTGACTGTGGGTTTTTTTATATCGCTAAAAACATCAGAATCCAAATTATGTTTATGTTCATCAACAAAACATTATAAATTAGGATTATGGCACTTTATTGTCGCTTATTTAATTTTGTACAGCATAATGTTTAATTTTTTCGCGTAGCACCTCGAAGCATTCCGAGTACCAATAGTTATTATATATAAACATATATATATATATTAATATTTTTTTGGTTTTTGACAATTGCATTTTTTACAAACAATATTAACTCTTGACTAGGTACCATTAGTACCTCAACTTTATTAACCCATTGACAACTTGATACTTCAAGTATCTTAAATATTCATATATTTTTATTTTTTATTTTTGACAATACAATTATACTACATTGTAGTTTAATATACTAACATAGTTATGTTGATACAAATTACGTATCAAAGTTTGACAAAGGCTCTTTACACCTGATTCACTTAATTAGTAAGTCTTTGTAGTCAGAACTCTCAGCAAAATTTGCTTGCTCTCAAGCTGTGTTTTAGATAGACTATGGGCGGTGTTATTATGTGGCTAGTCACTAAATTCTTGTAAAAATATGTTTAAAAAATACCCTGCGAAGTTTCTTGTCGGTTCTTCTTCGTGGGTGTAATCGAACCGGATAGAACAAATTGTGACAAGTTCGAGAGCAGTCTAACTGCCATATGAATGATCAATAAACAATACAACAATACAAAAGTGGTACGCGTACCATAGATTGAGAACCGCTGCACTAACAGATTACTCCCAAAACCTATTGCATCGCCATTGTATTCAAATGATCTGTCATAATCTGGAGTACCTGAGAGGCTGTATTAAAATCGATTACTTAACCTTTGCCGACATTTTGAAATATGTCGTTAGATTTGACTGCAAGGTTAGTTAGAGCAGTTAGAAATTAATTGTTTTGTGTTCCTTACTAATGTAGGCTCGTATGTAGCGCTAGCTGTTGCCCGCGGCTTCGCTCGCGGTATACTCGGTTTAATAGCAAGTCGGATTTAAACGCAAATATTATAATAAACGTTCGCTTCTCTTATTTTTTTTTTTGTTTTTTTTATGGAAACTGACACGCTTGGCTACATCACCTACAACGTCCGTGATGTCAGCCCATAACACCGGGTGAACTAGGTGCCATGTCAGTGCTTCCCCCTTTGATCGTGCCGGCTACACTGAACTGGTCGGAAAACACAAACTATTTACATAGCCGTTTAGACCGACGTTTCATTCAGTGCGGTGGTACCAACCCGGGCGGGTTAAACCCTACCACCAAGTAAGATTAGGAGGGAAGGGACCTACAGTTTTACGAGGAATCCGAACCTCGGTCAGCCTCCAACGGTCAGCGGTCACCCATCCATGTACTGACCGCACCCAGCGTTGCTTAACATTCAATAGCGACAGTTGACTGTCTGCAACACTGAGCTATCGAGGCTGACAAAATTTATTTTTATATTTTCTCTTATTTTTCTTCTTTCTTTTTTTTTTATTTCTCTTCTTTTTCTTATATTTTCTCTCTCTCTCTGTCCCTCCCTCCATCTCCTGCATCTCTCTCCCCTCTCAATCCGTCACTACCATTCGACCATTTCATTGATGCTGCTCAGCCCGCATTGCTATTTAGCGTGATGGTATATAGCCTATAGTGAGCTTCAAGAATTCATCATCATCAGCCAGTATCGGTCCACTGCTGGACATAGGCCTCTCCCAAGGCACGCCACCACACGCGGTCTTCCGCTCTTCTCATCCATCCACTCCCGGCTACCTACCTTTATTAGGTCATCTGTCCACCTAGCCGGGGGGCGTCCCACGCTACGTTTGCTTGTACGTGGCCTCCATTCGAGCACCCGTCTACCCAATCGGTTGTCGGGTCTGCGACAGATGTGCCCAGCCCACTGCCACTTCATCTTGCTTATTTTTTCTTATTTCTTCAAGAATTACTCTTTACATATTGGTCCAAATCAAGATCTATTCAGTGGTTCCGGAGTTTACCTCAAACATACATACAAAGACAGACAGACGTTCCCTTTTATAAGAAGTAGAGACAGAGAAGATAGAGATAGCAGAGCAGCTCGAAGGAAGTATTGTTTTAATAACAACGCGTGATTTGATTTTAATTGTTTCGTGCAGTTATTGGAAGGCCGACAATTTAGTTTTACAATCAATTACAGTCTTAGAATAAAAAAATATATGTGAGCGACGCAACATCTACCGGCCACAACGACCACAACAAACTCACACGCATGCTCCGCGCGCAGGCCACACAACCTTGCCGAAATAGAAAATTGGGAAACAAAATATTTAATTTGTTTATTAAATATTTAATATTTAATCCTTCCTTACCTATAATAAAATCCAACGTCTGCTTTCTGTCTGAGTGTCTGAGTGTCTGTCTGTCCGCTTATAACTCGAGAACCACTGAACCGAATTTAATAAAACAAAATTCTACGCATAGCTTGATTCTTCCCATCAACTATAGGCTACTTACTATCACGCTAAATAGCTTATGAGGTTAGCAGTGAAGTGAAATATGAGAGCGGGCGGAGCCGCGGGCACAGCTAGTATTTAATAAACAAAGAATTTCACGCGAGCGAAGCCGTGGGCAAAACCTAGTATTTCATAAAATATGTATATGATTAAGGCTCGGCTGCTGGCCAGGTTGCTTCAGCAAGGGCGTATGTAAAAAACAAAAATACATTTAGATTTAAAAAGCGATCAAGTTCGAGTCAAACTCGCGTGGAGAGTGTCCCGTACTTCGTACGATATTCCGATTTCCGTGAGAACATTAAGACTAAGGATTTAAATTTTAACGAAATCAACAGCATTACATTAAAATGTAACTAACATTAATTATACAAAAGAGGAAATTATAGATTTCACTGAGTAAAACAAAAATAAATAGATACATACTAAACAATACAAATTAAAACAAAACAAAACAAAGGAAGAAATTAACATTACAGAAAGTATTTTTACTTACCAGTTTTCCTGTAAACTGTAAGAGAGGTAAACTACATTCCAATTTTTTTTTTTCAATTTTTAGACTCAGTAGTTTCAGCGAAAAGAATCCGTTGAATGCTCGATTTTTGTATATTTTCTTTAATATATTTTAAACTATGCTTTTTTAAATTATAAAAAATATATATTTGTATTCCTTACAACGAGCCCTTTCCGATTGACACGTCATATGATTCTTAGTCACCCAATCCGTGATTGTGTCATCATCATCAAACTCTATTGTAGGTACCAAAGTTTAACAGTTCTTCGACCAGTATATTCGGAGATAATAAGGTGTGACAGACAGACAGACAGACACCAGAGTGATCCTATAAAGGTTCTGCTTTTCCTCTTTTAAGGTAAGGAACCCTAAAAAAGTAAAAGGATTAGAACACTGTCAAGTAGCTAAATTGTAATATAGTTCATTTCAATAGAATTTGTATTTATAGTTAGAGTTATTTTTATAGTTAATTTAGTAATTTTTAGGTCTAGATTTAATTATATTTAGGTATGTTATTTAAAATAAAGTATTATATATAGTTCTCATTTAGGTTAGGTTAGGTTCTCATAGGTTCTCATTTAGGTTCTCATAGTTTTCATTTAGGTTCTCATAGGTTCTCATTTAGGTTCTCATTTAGGTTCTCATTTAGCTTGTAAGACCGCCTCAGGCTACCACCGAACCTTCGACTCGACAATATAAATTTAAACTACTATTTATTTAAAGGTGCATGGTTTCATAACAGCTTACTCTCGTCTGCAGCAGCATGCAAATTGAATATGAAAAGTGAAATCTGTATTCGGCAGTCGGTCGGACTGGTATGTCCACGAGTCAGTAAGCCTGGAGGCGCTATACATAGGAGGACAGGGGTAGCCGCGCGTCGGCGCACACGCGCCAGCGCGTCAGTCTAGCGCCGGCGACCGATCTTAGTCTCCGTCCGCCGCTCAGGCGGAGCGAACGTGCGCGTCTGTCACAAAATGCCTCATTGTGCAGTGCTTTGGTGCAAAAAGTCGTCGAAAAATTCAAACTTGAACACAGATGGAGTCACCTTTCATGAGTAAGTACTTTCATTCAATTTGATAGCATTTTTCGCTTGAATTTCAGTAACAAACATCGGCGTAAATATGTATGGAGAGCTCTTTTCTGCTTACCCACCATAGGTCGACTATCGTATTGGATGCAGTTAGCTCTTGTAATTTTTTTTATTTATTGATAAATATGTATGTTAAATGTATACAGATATTTCATGCATTCTGCCTTATTGCCAAAGGACATTTCTTCTAGTCAACCTCAGCAGGTTTCCTCGTTCAATATTCGTTTATCGCGCTTTTTTCATTCAACCAGTACCTACCGGTTTTTACTTTTGAGCGACTCTAAAGGAATTAATTTCTTTAGGTCATGCGTCTACCCGGAATTAGTCTTGTTATGCTTAGCATTAACAAAATTAATTCATAATGAATACCCCGTTAGCATTTAGCACTGCTAAGCGCCCTGATGAATAAAAATTAATGCTAAATGCTAAGCAATAATCACATTTAATTTTAATTAGCATTGCTGTTTCGTTCGTAAAACTTTGTTGGTTCGTTTGTTTTGGAACGCACAAAGCAATGAAGTGTGTGCTATTTATCTGTGGTACTGCTAAATGCTAAATGCTATATAGCGCCTGCGCTCCGCTGCTAGCTAGCTAGCTAGCATCTAAATGCGAAATGCGATGCGATCATGCGAGTGAGGGGTCGGAATTATCATCTGTCACGTGATCATTAGTTTTGGTCATATCTACAGAACCACTGGACTTAGACCCATCGTGTTGGTACTCAATCTGGACGTCTCGATGAGATCTATCCATCTGTCACATTAACTATTGTTTTGGTCATAACTCGAGAACCACTGGTGCTAGACCCATCGTGTTGGTACTCAAACTTCAGGTCTCGGTGAGATCTATCCATCTGTCACATGAACTTTTGTTTTGGTCATAACTCGAGAACCACTGGTGCTAGATCCATCGTGTTGGTACTCAAACTTTAGGTCTCGGTGAGATCTATCCATCTGTCACATGAACTTTTGTTTTGGTCATAACTCGAGAACCACTGGTGCTAGACCCATCGTGTTGGTACTCAAACTTCAGGTCTCGGTGAGATCTATCCATCTGTCACATGAACTTTTGTTTTGGTCATAACTCGAGAACCACTGGTGCTAGACCCATCGTGTTGGTACTCAAACTTTAGGTCTCGGTGAGATCTATCCATCTGTTGCGCGACCATCTCTCGAGACACATGTTAGTTCTTTAGTTCTTTAGTTCAACAATAACAATGTAAATGTCAACAATGTAAACAGTAACAATGTAAATGTCGTAAATTGTGCTTTTAAATTTAATTCAATTGTTCAAAAGTTACCAAATGAAAATTTTAATATAGATACCGATCTATAAATAAATAATTAAGTAAATTATTGTTCTGTTTCAAATATATGTTTCTATTACAGACTACACAGCCTTTCATTTGTTATTTTATTAACCCTTATATAACGAATTCACACCGTCAAACTGACAGAGAGACGCATGGTACATTTTATAAGGCTCTAGCTGCATGGCTGGTTAGTTTGTTAAAAAAGGCAAAGCCTGGAAAACCTCATTTTACCCTAAAAAAATTAAATATCCAGGTGGGAATGGCTGGTTAGTTTGTTAAAAAAGGCAAAGCCTGGAAAACCTCATTTTACCGTAAAAAAATTAAATATCGAGGTGGGTACTCATAAATTTTTTATGGTAGGGTAGATTTTCGCGAATTTTTCGCGAAGTCATATTGCAATATAATTTGTCATATCGTTGGCTAAGTAATTAGCAAATAGTTGTTAATAATATAATAATTATTTTTTTTGGTTACAAAACTTTTCGACTTTCTAACATTATTTTTTTAATTTTGGAAAATTCCAATAACAAATACTCCAATAAGATAATACCAATGTACGAGGTCTTACATATCATTGTTTTGGAAATTTGATGTAGATTTATAATAAAGTATCCGAGGTATCTCAGAACTTAGAACTATTATCGTGTTTATGCGAAAATCTGCAAATTCGCAAAATTGTGAAAGGGGCGTTGCCTTTGTTCATTTAAGAGAAAGTTATATTATTCCCTTGATGTAAAGAAGGGTTAAATATTGTTAAATCCGTTTCATCTTTTCATCGCGAATCGACACAATGAGCGACTTATTGTATGAATCCCGTTCAAACGTATGGAAGACTGGCGTCACGTGGCTACCTACTCGCTCGGCCAATCACGGCGTTCCATGCGCCGCTCCCGCCTCAGACTTCACACCCCTTTGGCGGCTACCTCGGTTCTCATACAAACGATGCCGTATTTCGTATCCAGGTTTACTGACTCGTGGGTATGTCGGACTGGGGCGAGTGATTTGCATAACAATGACTCTGCTCTGTTGGTACATCAGTACATCTGAGCATCGGCCTCTTTGACAAGTGAACATCAAGACAACAGACACACGCGGACTGGCATTAGACCAAGCAATTTCATAGTTAGATTGGCCTGTTTGAAATAGGAAAGCTGAAACATTGAAAATATGAGTGTCTCGTCGTCGTAACAACAAAGATACGTGTGAAAATAAAGTAAAAATCTGTGACAGACGGACGAACAGACAGACAGACAGACAAAAGAGTGATCCTATAAGGTTCCGTGTTTTCCTTTTTTTATTTACGGAACCCTAAAAAGGTAGCACATAAAGAAAGGGGATACATATCTACTTTTTGTATTAAACTAAGTAATAGCAGTCCTACGAAGATTAATACATAAACAAGTAGGTTTTTTTCATGGAAACTGACACGGTTGGCTACCTACTACATCCGTGATGTATGTCACCCCATAGCACCTTGCCGAACTAGGCGCCGTGTCAGTGCTTCCCTTCGGTCGTGACGTCTACACTGAATATTTTATTATTATTAGAGTCTAACTAATCCTAATAAATAAAGCGAAGGTTCTGCGGGCGACCGACCGTGTAACGTACGTTCACATATATATATAAATATCCGTATAACACTAGAACCACTTTATCGATTTACATAATATGGTGTTCACTGCTACACTCTAGCACTTCTGAAGATGGTTTTAGGCTCAGGTTTTAAGCTATAAATCATAACGTTACGCATCGGCGGCCTGAGCTGTGAGCAAAAAGTCACGCGAAGCGAGGCCGCGGGGAAAAGCTAGTAAATCGATAAACCGACCCTTATTAAAACATTTATTATTATTATTTTTCCTTTATTTCACATTTTTATAACGTATTTATATTAATTTTACATACCTATATTATAACCATAAAAAATAATAAAAATACACAAAATTAATACAAACAAATAAAAACGGTAATACCGCCGGCGGCGCCGGCGGGAGGCAAGCCTCCAAGCGCGCCGGAGGGTGCAGGCCGTGGCTACGGAGCTCTCCGGGACGACGCGAGACTAGCTTCGAGCGATGGGTGGTGGTACTAGACACGTAGGCCACCACCACCCCAATCTCGGAGAGCTCCGTATCCGCCGGATATTATGATTATTATAGCACAGCTTGAAGCTGATGTGTGCATTTCACTTTGATTTTTTCTCCGGAGAGCAGTTTTTAAAATTTTAATTGAATTTGAAAAATTTGAATAAGTTTGTCATCAAGATGTTTCACACACCGAAATGTAATATTATACGCATCACAGGTAATAACTGCTTCAATTTAAAAAAAATCCGGTAATCATCAATCATCCATATCAATCAATCATCATCAATCATCAATACTAATAATAAATCTGTAAGGGATGGTCATGGAGTAAGTTACTTTGTTTTATGACATATTGCATTTGTAGACTCTATTTATGATACTAAAACTAAATTGACTATTTTTTAGAAATATTTTCTGTATGTATGTATGTTCCTCCATAAGTCCTAAACCGATCATCCGAATTCGATGAAAATTAATACAAGCGCATTTAACTATACGGGACACAGGATAGGCTTTATAAAATTCAGTTCCGTTTACGCTAAGATGTGGCTCTCATACAAACCGATATGTTCCGCGCGCCGGAATAAAGGTACGGTAGCAGGCTTACTTACTTTCTTCTTTGTAAATATGAATTTCACGCGAGCGAAGCTGCGGGCAAAAGCTAGTTTAAAAATATAACTAAGCATAAAAGTTGACCGATAATAACTAGTTAAGTATAACAAGGTAAGCGAATAAACTTCCGCGGCGAGGCAACTCCGATAAGCATCTAGTTATCGGGCGAATACAAAGACCCCATTACACCCGACCACCGAGAACTAATCGATTCTGTAGAGGTTGATGAACCGGCACCTAGCCTAGATAGCGAGTTGCTAAGTTATAGACAAGTTTGTGGTCAGTAACACCAGCGAGATTTGTTTCACTAATATCTTCTATTCATCATCATCCATGGATGCATCAGCCCGTTTACCAGGTCTCACATGTAACCTGGAACAGGTTATTGTGGTATCGTATATAGTCCAAACTTTGTTTTAATTATTCAAACCACTTGTAGCGACTGACAACACGCCTGTCACATTTCGAAGGTTGAACGAACATGTCTCTCTATAGCTCGACAACAACGTAACGTAACCCTATAACTTTAACCTTTACTAAGAACATTGGACCCGTTTTCTTTGTTAATGCCGCAACCGAGGCTGTGTCGGCTACGAACAAAGCTAAGCCGAATGACGAGTCTGGACCACTTACGCAATATGAGGCCAACGATAGAAAACCTATTATAGATGAACCAGTAGTTAGGATAGGAAACGTAAGTTTGGTCTCATCATTCTTCTAACGGTAACAGCATTAACTCTTTGATAGATTTCATAGAAGCAAAAACACTGCCGCTTACTAAAGACGTGTTCATTCAAGTAGCTCCATCAGTAGCTCAAAAATAAGTAAGTATTGCCCTATAAAACTGTCTCAAAACCCATAGCGAATGAATGAGTAATGCAGTTTTTACGTGTCCGCATCTAAAGGTTCACGGCGACTCTAGTCTTTAAAGACGACGACGACGAGATGTTAGCTGTCGCGACCAAATGAAGACGGGTTTGACCCTGACGGAGACACGCTCCGGCGAACCCGATCCCCGATCGCAGACAATCCCACGAACCTTGAGATGCAGTCAAAAGAGCCGACGGCTATTGTGATGTTCGACTGAAGTTAGATGACGCGGATGAAGCCGGTTTCGAATGCGACGTAGACGCGGAAGATAGTAAAGTATGCATAGAATATTTACTGGAATAATCAGAAGATTCTTCAGAATGTCTGTAATGAATGAATGGGGGCAACATTTGGTTCAGCAGAGGCGTATAATCTTAAACTAAATAAGGTTTGATCTGTTAACAATTTATGATCACACGAATTCCGTAAGTGAAGTTCGATCATTTAGTTGTATGAGAAGCTTCATTTGAAGATATATTTACAAAGGTAGTCCCTTTTCACTACAGGCAACTCTCTCACAATGTTAAATTTTTAAAGGTATCTATATCCGACTAAAATCCAATACCCCAACGAAAGAAATTATTCTAACGTTAGAAGAATGTCTTTCGGTACTCAACTAGGAAGTTTTATCTATAACTTCCTTTTTGGGTACCGATTTGGGCGGGAGATTATATCTGCGAATGAAGCTTCTCATATAGTAATAATCGAGCTTCAATTACGAAGTTCGTGTGATGATATTATATTATATTTCGTAGCTTCATTCATCTCATCAGATATCATTCATACAGGTAGATGTTTAAGTTTGGAATTTTGTCTCATGGAGTGTATAGTATTTGACTCTGGTGGAAGCGAAAGAGATTTTAAAGTGGGCGTATTTGTATTACCATGCTTATATCTACTAGAACATGGCAGACAACGTAATATATAATCACTATAATCAAATAGATCTGGCGAAATTATCCTCGTCGCTCACAAGACGGTGGTGTAAACCTCGCAATGGTGGCTGCGTGTCCGTGTAAAGAGTCTTACCTGCCGCGGTTCTCTGGTTAAATTAGTACGGATAGTTCTCTCCTCTCGCAATAATTGCTAGCAGCATTAGAAATTGGCACGAGTGCATCGTCCGCAACTTACATTATAAACGCATCAACGGAACACCTTCATCGTCGCGAAAACGTTGGTAGGCCGCGCCGCGCGTCCCGGTCCCATACTCGACTAACTACCGGTTCTGCTGGTTGTGGTCCGTATCATCATGTGTGAACGGATTACTTCGCTGCTAAATTAAAAAGTTAACTAACAGTTCAGTGACTCTGATTGGGCATCATTAGCCGCGTTTCCTGTTTTTACTTTCTGCTTTCTTGATTGGATGCTTTCTTGTAATACTTGATTCAACGCACCGTAGAAAAAATTATATATAACCGTTGAGTTATTTTCATATTCCTCGTTCGTTATATTAATATACGTAATTCTAATTAATTAGTACCAAATATTTTTCCGTTAATATTTTTCCGTTAATATTTTCCCGTCTATCCTTCATTGTGTGTGTACAAGTTTAGTTTTTGTGTGCTCCTCTTCGTAATCGGTGAACATTTGAACGCACGCGAGAGTACCTTTATCCATCTATGAATGAACAAATACAACAATGTTTTTAATTTTTATTATGATATTGTTATAAGCTTGTTAAATTGTACCGTGTGGGGACGGTACTTAAAAAGAATAGCCCCGCTGCATCTCTCCCCGTGCATGACGTTAAAGGCGACTAAGGGATAAGGACAAGATGCCGCGCTAAAGGGCGACAGGATAGCCATTAGCCACCTCTCACCTTGGCAAGGTCCTTTCACGAGTCATGCAACAGGTGGGTCTTCGTGCCTTACTTCCGGCTTGATATCGTCCCGGGATCTTGTCCGAATACTTTGCTAAACGTGGTGGTCGGTGTTGTGCTGTAATTTACAAGAGTACTTGCAGCACACTGCACAATACCGACTTCTATGCTTACCCCGATTAGCGTGTGGTATGTGTGTATGCATGCTGGTTACAAATTTCTAAATGCACCTTTAAGACAGGTGTACTGAAAGGTATAATTTGCCAAAATGGCATAGAGTGATCCCAGCTAATAGCCGTGCAGCGTTCGTTCAGAGGGTCATCTAACACGGGGTAACGGACGCAGATGCCATATTGCCCTTTGCGAAGACAGCTGAACTGAACTGGACGGGCAATTTGGTTGCAAGTGGCGTCTGGTCGGCTGTCGAATCGAATGTCTTGTCGAGTGGACGAGCGCTTCAGACATGTGAATAGAACGGGTTTCCAAGACGTTGCGTGCAGTTTCGGCCGGACCGAATAGATGGACGTTTTGTGATGAACGTTTGGCGCAACAATTAGGAAATTCGGATTACAGCGCGGCTGGTTTTGGGTTTTTTTACCCGACTGCGCGAAGCAATAAAAAGGATGGTACGTGCATTTTTTACTTTTTCTTATTTTTATTATTTTGTTGTTTTTTTAAGGATCAAAGAACTTTATTGCAGCATAAAATATTTACAAAACTACAAACTGAACTAATCTAAAAGATTAAAAATACTTACAAATAAAAGTATTCCGACATGGGGGACAAGGGCATGGTCCCCATGACGGATGCAGCGTTCCCCCTCTGAATAGCTATATTATATATTTATTTATTGTTATATCGGCCATAATAAATAACACATATTCTGTAAAAATTTCAACGGGCTACCTATTACGGATCAAGAGATACAGCCCTCGAACAGACAGACAGACAGACGGCTTAGTAATAGGGTCCCGCGCGACGGATACGGAACCGTGAAAACCAATATTCGACCAGAAATTCAGAACATAACACCGGAAGTTTTGGGAAGCGTGATGGAAAATGCTCAAAATGGAAATGGAATAAAAAGGGTTCAAATTCTAATTGACGCTGGAGGCCATCATTTGTAGGATATCACATTCAAAACCTAACAGGAATAATTTTACCTATACGCTTCTATTTAAAGTTATATATTTGCGGCTATGTAAATAGTTTGTGTTTTCCATCCAGTTCAGTGTAGCCGGCACGACCGAAGGGAAGCACTGACGTGGCACCAAGTTCACCCGGTGTTATCGGCTGACATCACGGATGTTGTCGGTGATGTAGCCAACAGTGTCAGTTTCCATAAAAAACAAAACAAAACACACTATGTGTACTAGTGTTAACTGGCCCACTCACCATCGACAGATCGAAACAAAATTGAACAAGCCTCTAAAATCATAACAATCACCAGCAATTTAGTTCAGAGAGGTGTCCATTTTCCCCAGCAGCTTCGAAAATCCATAACGTCTTTTGCCACTCACATAATGGGTTTCGGAGTGAGGTGCACTTTCCTTCCATCGTACGTGTTATCACGGCAGTTAACTCGAAGTGGTCAAAGTTACAGAGTGTTGGCCGGTTATGGGCGAACTCACTGTTGCGATTAAACGCGTCGTTAGAAAATGGACGATGGAAGAAATTGACAGAGAAAGTAAAATTATTGTTACACAATGTTGCTTGAACAATATTGTAGCGAAGTCCTCGGTCGTTCTTAGCTGCAAGTTTTATACATTTATTTTTCAAAAACATGGATGACATAAATATAGATTTTTTTTTATTGCTACCGAACTGGGTGGCTCTGTCCGAGGTCGCAACCTCAGGCGCAGCCAATTTCACCCCCGAGGAGGTTGCAGTCCGGCTTGGAGGTGGACTAATGTTGCTGGGGAAAGGCTATTAACCCGCGATTTGAAGATCTGTGGATTGTAGGAGTGGGGGAAGATATTTCCTGGGAGCCCGTTCCACACCTTTGCAGTGCGGCACAAGAACGATATAGAGAATCGTGCAGTTCGAAGAACTCTTCTGTCGACTACAACGGATCTTCCGCGAGAGTATGGCGGGTTTGGCTAAGGCGAACAGGAGGATGAACGTAAAGATGACGAAATAAGGATGACATGTACCATTTGCTGATGGAGTGTGGTCAGAAAGATGAATGACGGAGGGATTGCAGATGTCACTTAGGGTGGACAAACTCAATTTGTTATTAGTATACATAAACTGTTGGCGAGCCCAAGTGAGAGGGATTTAGTTATTGTGTTAGATTTCGTGGAGCGTTCTCTATCCCTTAGGGACTATGGGCCCTAAGTGGTAACGAAGATGAGTACTATATGGCTGATACCATCATCAATCAATCAATCAATCAATCATCAATACTAATAATAAATCTGTAAGGGATGGTCATGGAGTAAGTTACTTTGTTATATGAGATACTACGTTTGTAGACTCTATGTATGATACTGAAACTAAATTTACTATTTTTAGAAATATTTTCTGTATGTATGTATGTTCCTCCATAACTCTTAAACCGATCATCCAAATTTGATTAAATTTAGTACAAGCACATTTTACTATACGTGACACAGGATAGGCTAAATAAAATTCAGTTCCGGTTACGCTAAGATGTGGCTCTCATACAAACGGACAGACAGACGGACAGACAGACAGACGGCGTAGGCTTAGTAATAGGGTTCCGTACCGGATACGGAACCCTAATAAAAACAGGCCAATTACGTGGCGCTACGGAACCCTCGGTGCGCGAGTTCGACTCGCACTTGGCCGGTTTTTCATATCGGCTCGTTCGGTTGGCTTCGGAAATACGAAAGTCTCTAAACAGGCGGCGATGTTTCTAATCAAACTTTTAGTGCAGTGTGGACGATCAGCCGTGTGGTTGCCTCGGACACACACGGTTAATTAATTCCAAGCAAGATCCAAGGTGCGAGCTGTGGGAAGAGTGCTGCGGTAGAAAGCGGAGTCGTGACCGCCTCATTTGTACGGTACATCGGCGTCGAGAGCCAGCAGCGGAACGGTCAGCCATTGACACTAGTGGCACCTCACTGAGACGAGCCGATGATCAGTATAGTTTGAATAGAAAAGAGAAGTGACATGTGATGATGAGATGAAAGATGTCTGAATTTTTTTTTTCTTCAGAAAATTTAAATTTTTCTGCAAACTGACACTGTTGGGTTGGCTACATCACTTACAACATCCGTGATGTCAGCCCATAACACCGTGGTGAACTAGGTGCCATGTCAGTGCTTCCGTTTCATTTCATGTCGGCTGCACTGAACTGGACGGAAAACACGAACTATTTACATATAATAGCCGTTTCGACCGACGTTTCATTCAGAGCGGTGGGATCAACCCGGGCGGGATAAATCCTACCACCGTAACCTTCTTAGGTAGGTAAGGGATTTACAGTTTTACGTAGAATCCGAACCACGGTCAGCCTCAAACGGTCGAGCGGTCAACCATCCAAGTACCTACTGACTATACCTATATACCTAATTAACTGTACTCGCGTGTTATTCGAACGTGAAATGTATGATCATACATAACAAATTAATATAAACGCACTGCACATGTTTACAGATATTTATGTATCGTCAGTAATAATGACACATGTTCAAACTGGCCCAGTTTACCTAATCAATGCCCCAGTTAAGTATACTTTGCGAGAAGTAAGTAGGTGATGTACATGAAGAGGAAATGATGAATCGACATCGCGACACAGATCTAAGCTCGTTTGCGCTGCGGGCGACTAAATTATTTACCTGAGGCCACTCTAGTGGATATTCTCCAAATCGTTTTCTGCGGATCGTTGTGCGGTGTACAATTATGAATGTGATTTGAGGATATAAACCTGATAGTCTGTCAGCCTCCGTAGCTCAGTGGTGCGGCCGGCGGTCAGTACTTGGATGGGTGACCGCTCGACCGTTGGAGGCTGACCGTGGTTCGAATTCCACGTAAAACTGTAGGTACCTTCCCTTCTTACCTTACTAGGTGGTAGAGTTTATCCCGCCCGGGTTGCTAGCACCGCACTGAATGAATCGTCGTCGGTCGACACGGCTATGTAAATAGTTCGTGTTTTCCTTCCAGTTCAGTGTAACTTATAGTGTAGCTTATAACAATGATTTGTTAATATCCCCATACTAATATCCCGATATTAAACATACATCACCAGTATACCTTTCACATCTCATACATAACTCATATTAATTTACGTTCATCCACTCACCATGTATCCATAAAACCATCATTTGCTTTCTATTTCTATATAAAAAATAATAAAAAAAGAAGAAAATATTAAAAAACATATCTATCAAATTATTATTTCTCACTTGACTGAAGACGCCACCGACATCGGGGCGAAATATTTCATTATTAAATGTGCTTTTTTATTATTATTAATAAAATATGTGATTAATATCCCCATAGTACTCATCTTCCCTATCACTTAGGGCCCAGAGTCCCTAAGGGATAGAGAACGCTCAACGAAATCCAACACAATAACTAAATCCCTCTCACTTGGGCTCGCCAACAGTTTATGTATACTAAAAAACAAATTGAGCCCGTCCACCCTAAGTGACGTCTGCGATTCCCTCCGTAATTTCTCGCACATGCAGATCCGTTGTCTTTGCCTGCCCCACTGGGCAACAGGCGTGGCATTATGTATGCATATCTTACTGTCCACACCGCGGCTAGGAAGTCGGTGTCACAAAAAACGGAACGAAAGTGTGTCTTCGCAGGTATCTTCATTAGGTCTTCGTATTTGCTGAGGTGCTCGTTTGGAAAGGCCAGGTGGGCGTTTAGCGTTGGATTGTGAGCATGTGAAAACGCATAATTATCATTTATCTGTGAGCATCATTATAATCAAGATTATGATCATAGGCAAATGTTTACGCTCATCAGTAGCGGCTGCGTAGCGGCTGGTAGCCTGGTGGTCGAGCGAGGCGCTGACAGCGCTTCGAGTCCCGGGCACCAACGAGTATTTTTTTTAGGGCTTTTATAATTTTGTTAATATCAGCCCCACAGTACTCATCTTCTCTATCCCTTAGAGCCCAGAGTCCCGAAGAGATAGAGAACGTTCAATCCCTCTCACTTGGGCTCGCCAACAGTTTATGTATACTAAAAAATAAATTGAATCTGTCCACCCTAAGTGACGTCTGCGATTCCCTTCGTAATTCCTCTTTCTTTAATTAACTAGTAACGTACTTATAGGTTATATGATGATCAAATATATACAGGGTGTCCCAGAAACCGACGATAATCCTTTAACAGGAGATAGGGCTGCTAATTACCTCTCAGAATATCTAATTTTAGGTTTAGTAAAAATGGCTTAGTTTTTGAGATATTGTCATTTTTGTAAAAATCCAAAATTTTCTCCCTCAGCTCATTTTTTTAAATGCCACGAGTACAAATGTAAGATTTTCTTAAATCTAGTTTTTGTGAAATATTCCCGAAAAGTAAGGCTTTCACACGGTATAATTTATTTTTTTATTTTTAATCCTGTTCAGCTGAAAAACGACTTAAGAGCCACATGTTAAAAAAATTTCAGCCTCATCCTTTGAGTTTGGCCCTTCGCGGTGAAAAAAAAAATTACTACACTAAAGTGGCATTATGCAAAAAAAATACGCCCATCTAATGTAGTTTTTAAAATGGTAAATCACTTACCGCTTTGCCCAATAATTTATGAGATATTGTTATTTAACTGATATTTAAATGCCACTTTAGTGTAGTAATTTTTTTTTTTTTCACCGCGAAGGGCCAAACTCAAAGGATGAGGCTGAATTTTTTTTAACATGTGGCTCTTAAGTCGTTTTGCGGCTAAACAGGATTAAACATAAAAAAATAAATTATACCGTGTGAAAGCCTTACTTTTCGGGAATATTTGACAAAAACTAGATTTAAGAAAATCTTACATTTGTACACGTGGCATTTAAAAAAATGAGCTGAGGGAGAATATTTTGGATTTTTACAAAAATGACAATATCTCAAAAACTAAGCCATTTTTACTAAACCTAAAATTAGATATTTTGAGAGGTAATTAGCAGCCCTATCTCCTGTTAAAGGATTATCGTCGGTTTCTGGGACACCCTGTATAATATAACGTACTTTTAGTAGATAGTCGCAAAAGACTTGAGTGTGGGAATGTAAAATATAATATAAGGAAAATAACTATCATAAACTATAATATACACACAACCTATAAGTACGTACTAGTTAAGTAATTAAAGAAAGAGGAATTACGAAGGGAATCGCAGACGTCACTTAGGGTGGACAGACTCAATTTGTTTTTTAGTATACATAAACTGTTGGCGAGCCCAAGTGAGAGGGATTTAGTAATGAGGATCAGTAAAGTAACAGCAAATTCAATAGAAGTTAATATCCACGTTGTTCTTTATGGCATAAGAATGGCATATCTTTTTGAATTATTCAAATCGGACCATTAGTTACGGAGATCTGCCGCTAAAACTCAGTGCGCCGCGGCTACGCGTGACGTCACTATAAATAACCATCGATATCTATTATCGATGACTATTATACCAGCCAGACACGTGCGCTCGCGCTCTCATTCGTCGAGGGCTGTATCTCTTGAACCGTAATAGGTAGCCCGTTGAGATTTTCACAGAATATGGCCGATGTAACAACAAATAATAAAAATAAGAAAAAGTAAAATATTCACAGGGGTTCCCATAGAAGAAACCAAGCGAGTTTAAATAGTATAAATATTGCATTGTGCCGAAATGTACAAATACGTCTATCAAAACGCCAGCGAAACTGATGTACCGTGTGGGGCCGGTACTTTATAAGAATAGCCCCACTGCATCTCTCCTCGTGTATGTCGTAAAAGGCGACTAAGGGATATGACTCCCTTCCTATATTACTAGGTGTTGGTACTCATTTGGTGGGTTTGGACGAGTGTCCCATACTTCCACCAATACACTTGGTGACGAGGATCTGATGATGGAGACAGGAGGTGGACAGTGGAACTCTTCAACCGTTACTAGTAACCCTCTCAAGTTTGGGCTCATTTGGTTGGTTCGGACGAGTGCTCCATACTTCCACCAATACACTTGGTGACGAGGTCTGATGATGGAGACTGGAGGTGGACAGTGGAACTCTTTAACCGTTACTAGTAACCCCCTCGAGTTTGGGTCACTTTGGGTTCATTTGGTTGGATTTGACGAGTGTCCCATACTTCGTGTTGTTGCACAATCGTTTGACAAAGCTTGAAAAATCGAGTGGGGCCGGTACTCCCCGTGCATGCCGTAAATGCCGACTAAGAAGATGCCGTGATAAAGGGCGACAGGATAGCCACCTTTCGCCTCGGCACGGCCCTTTCACCGATTCATGCAGCAGGTGGGTCTTCGTGCCTTACTTGCTGCCTGATAGTTATCTTGTCCTAATACTTTGCTAAGCGCGGTGGTCGGTGTTGTAGTTATTTACAAGAGTGCTTGCAGCACAACACTGATTATTCTGCTTACCCCGATTGTCGGGATACATACATAACGACACGCATGTTTCCCAATTGGATAGGCAGAGACAACGTTTCTAGACGTGCCACAATCCTAATACATCTCGGAAAAACTATAAAACTGTATGTCACTTCGCTTCTTACCTTACTAGGTGCTAGAGTTTATACCGCCCGGGTTGGTACCATCGCACTGAATGAAACGTCGTCGTTCGAAACGTCTATGTAAATAGTTAGTATCCAGTTCAGTGTACCTGGCACGACCGATGGGAAGCACTTACATCGCATCTAGTATGTATGTAGTATAAAAAAGGTGTACCGTCGCCGCCGCTGATTTCCCCAGTTTCGGGTGTGTTAACTCGACACTTTCATTGACACCAAAAGGCCGCTATCTCTCCGTAACTCCTCGCCACTCTCCGCGAGATTAAATATTGTTATCTCATCTCGCTCGGGCGTTGTGTGACCAAGTACCAACATTCTTTTCGAGTTGTTGACATTTTTATTATTTACGGGAACACTTAATCTTACTTTACGTGATCAAACTGGGGGGAGAAGGATCTCGGCATATTGATATACTGTCCTCACTCAACTGCCTTTTGACCGCGGCTTCGCCCGCGGTAGTGGTTTAATCCCTCTACTACAATGCAACGCAACAGAACTGCTAACGCCATCTATTACGACCATTCGACACTTAATTCCGTTCAAGATACTTTCTTTGCTCGGCCCTAATGCTATTTACCGTGATGGTATATAGCCTATAGTGAGTCTCAAGAACTACTCTTTCCATTGGTGCAAACCGCATGAAAATTTTCAGTGGTTCAGGAGTTTACCTCAAACATACATACAGACAGACGTTCCCTTTTATAAGAAAAAAAAAAACAGAGATAGAGATACTACCTACGATGAAATAATCAACGCTGCCTAACTGTACCGTATTGTCGGCGTCATGCGTCTGCTACAGATAAACGTGATAAAACGAATAAATATGTTTGTATTTCCTCTCAATGTTGATACCTTTACGGTACCTAGTAGGTACCGTAAAGGTATCAACATTAGGTACTACCTACAGTTTATTTATTAATTTATTTAAAGCAAGCCCATGCCTCGCCCGGGTTGCTACTTGCTCCCAACATCTAGGCAGCTAATCTACGTGTTCCAGGTTAGCTCCAGGTATTTCATGGCTAGGCTCACTTCCTTCCTTCCTTCCTTACCTATAATAAAATCCAACGTCTGCTTTCTGTCTGAGTGTCTGTCTGTCTGTCCGCTTATAACTCGAGAACCACTGAACCGATTTTAATAAAACAAAATTCTACGGATAGCTTGATTCTTCCCATCAATAGGCTACTTAGTATCACGCTAAATGGCTTATGAGGTTAGCAGTGAAGTGAAATATGAGAGCGGGCGGGGCCGCGGGCACGGCTAGTAACTAAATAAAGTTGCCCAGCGAGCAATGGAGCGAGCGAGGGAGCGAGCCATGCTGGCAATATCGCTACGTGATATGGTGCGTAACGAGGCAATCCGCCGACGCACTAAAGTAGTCTATATTGGACACCGGGTGGCTAAGCTCAAGTGGCAGTGGGCTGGGCACGTTGGCCGAAGAGACGATGACCGTTGGAGTAACCGTGTCCTACACTGGCGGCCGTGGACAGGAAAACGGAGTGTGGGACGACCACCCGCCGGGTGGGACGACGACATCAAGTAGTACGTCGGCGGAAAGCCGTGGTTCCGTATCGCTGAAGGCCGGGAGGACTGGAGGAAAATTGGAGAGGCATATGTCCAGCAGTGGACGCTTACACGCTGACTGACGGCCTGACTTTTAAATGATAGATTAAATCGAATTGGTACATGCACTGCAAATGCATCTACCTATGTATCAGTATAGTATAAATACTCGTAGATAACACATTTCAGTGTCAACTCTGTTGTGTTGTGGTCTGACATTTTCTGAGCTAGCGTGATATGTAGATAAGGCTATAATTACTATATGCATATGATATTCAAGAACATATTAATACAATGCATCTCTCCCCGTGCATGTCGTAAGAGGCGACTAAGGGATAAGGACAAGATACTGCGCTAAAGGGCGACAGGCTAGCCACTTGTCACCTTGGCGCAGTCCTTCCACCTAGTCATGCAGCAGGTGGGTTCTTCGTGTCTTACTTGCTGCTTGATAGTTGTCTTGTCCGTATGCTGTGCTAAACGTGGTGGTCGGTGTTGTGCTGTAATTTACCAGAGTCCTTATAGCAGAACACCGATTACTCTGCTTACCCTGATTGTCGGGATACAGCGTGTGTTATGTATGTATGTATGTATTAATACAATTTTTTTTTTTTATGGAACCTGACACGGTTGGTTACATCACCTACCACATCCGTGATGTCAGCCCATAACACAGGGTGAACTAGGTGCCATGTCAGTGCTTCCCTTCATTTCATGTCGGCTACACTAAACTGTACGGAAAACACGAACTATTTACATAGCCGTTTCGACCGACGTTTCGTTCAGTGCGGTGGTACCAACCCGGCCGGGATAAACCCTACCACCTAGTAAGGTAAGAAGGGAAGGGACCTACAGTTTAACGTGGAATCCGAACCACGGTCAGCCTCCAACGGTCGAGTGGTCACCCATCCAATCACTGACCGCGCTCAGCGTTGCTTAATAACAGTTGACTAACCAACCGCGCCACTGAGCTACCGAGGCTGACGAATTTTCTTATCCCTTAGTCGACTTTTACGACATGCGACGGGGAGAGATGCAGTGGGGCTATTCTTTTTAAGTACCGACCCCACACGGTACAAGATTTTGATGAAGAGAAATTGATGAGTCGATTGTGATGGATGATTGATTATGTATGAGTATCAATAACGAACGACCGTTAGGCTCGTTTGGTTCCAATTTTGTCTTCATTTCTTCATGGAGCTGCGGGCAGCGCGCGAAAACTTAGAGCGACTCGCAAAATATAAGACTACGCCTGATTACCTACGTGAAGCGAGCGAGCGATGTCCCGCTATCCCCATGGTGAACCCCGCTAGAGGCTAGCGGGAGGTCACCATGGGGTCCCCCCGCTCCTATTCCGGTTCTCTTTATATACACTCTATAGGGTAAGCGCAAGTCCAAGTGGAACCGGGGGGCCGCATATGGTTTTGCAAGAAAAGTCATAATGTGATGAAAATCATGTACTTCGTAATAGCAGATGAAAAAAAAATTAAACTTATACCATCTGAAAGATCCATCTGTCGACAACACAAAAATTTGCACTTGCTTCCTTCCTTACCTATAATAAAATCCAACGTCTGCTTTCTGTCTGAGTGTCTGAGTGTCTGAGTGTATGTCTGTCTGTCCGCTTATAATTCGAGAAACACTGAACCGATTTTAATAAAACAAAATTCTACGGATAGCTTGATTCTTCCCATCAACTATAGGCTACTTACTATCACGCTAAATGGTTTATGAGGTTAGCAGTGAAGTGAACTATGAGAGCGGGCGGAGCCGCGGGCACAGCTTGTCAATGAATCAATGATCAATGACGTCACACTCGTGCGTCACACCCTCCTGAAGATTGGTCTGAAAATTTGTCGAGGCGCGGTCCCCGCTCACTAAGAAGCGAGCTAGCAACCAAACTACATTGTATATTGTATATTCTATGTTATATCCTTATATTATATTTGATGTTTTTTCTTGTTAAAATACCTATTTCTTTTATCAAAATTGTTTTTATATAGTTTTTTTTTTTTTTTATGGAAACTGACACGGTTGGCTTCATCACCTACAACCTCCGTGATGTCAGCCCATAACACCGGGTGAACTTGGTGCCACGTCAGTGCTTCCCTTCGGTTGTGCCGGCTACACTGAACTGGACGGAAAACACAAACTATTTACATAGCCGTTTCGACCGACCTTTCATTCAGTGCGGTGGTACCAACCCGGGCGGGTTGAACCCTACCACCTAGTGATATAAGAAGGGAGTCATATCCCTTAGTCGCCTTTTACGACATACACGGGGAGAGATGCAGTGGGGCTATTCTTTTAAAGTACCGGCCCCACACAGTACAATGGTACAGTTATAAATGGACAATGTTTTTACTGAACTGAACAGTGAACTTTTTTACTGGCTGAACAGTTTGTTATTTTTAGTTTTAGTTGTAAATGTACTTGTATAGCTGTTAAGTTTTCGAACAAAAAAAAAATAAAATAAAAAAAATAAAAAAATTAAAAATATTTTCATATGAAAACATTTTGCAATATAAACAAATTTGTAGAGACGATTGGAAAACAAAATGCGGAGACCGAAAACAATGAAGAGCAAAATAAAATGGCATAATCCCATTTGCGGCTGACCAAACCCACTATTAGGGTGCGGAAGCCCAAAAAAAAACAGACCAGCTCGAATCAGCTTGCCAAGATGTTCAGCGCCGAGTACAAAAACTTCACAGCCCTCTACCTCGGCCGTTACTCATTCCTATATTTTTTTATGTAATCCGGTATGGCTGGCTGAGTCGGAGGGGCTAGAGCGCATGATCCGACCAGCCAATATCACCTCCGAGAAGGTAGGTGCCATACCGCAGACTTCCCTGGATTGCTGGCTAATTGGCTATAGTGGACTAGAGGAGAACACAACCGAGGCTGCTATGCGGCCATCTTACATCCAGTACGGTGGTAGCAACCCAGTCGGCTAGGGAAGGGACCTACAGGTTTTACACCGGTTCCGAACGGTGAAGCGGCAGGTGTTGGTGTGCACGAAATTTTTTTTCGTCAGAAAAAACTCATTGGTACACGCCGACCGGATTCGAACCGCGGACCTCTCGCATGAGAAGCCGATGCACAAACCACTCGGCCACCCGCCGCCCGACTTGTTGACGTCAGAAGCCATGCACGACATCAGACAGAAGACTTTCAAACAACACGCGCGCGACAGACACGTGGAGCCACCCACACTGTAAAATAATAATCCTATAATATGCTGTGTTGCCTACCAGCGAAGAAGCGCGTTTGTTACGCGCGATTAGGGTAACCATAAAAAAAACGGCCAAGTGCGAGTCGGAGTCGCGCACCGAGGTTTCCGCACCACAAAAAAAAAACATTGAAAAAAACACGTTTCTTGTATGGGAACCCCCCTAAATTTTTTACTTTTTCCATTTTTTATTATTTCTTATTATATCCGCCATAGTAATATATTCTGTCAAAATTTCAACGGGCTACCTATTACGGTTCAAGAGATACAGCCCTCGGACAGACGGACGGACAGACGGCGTAGGCTTAGTAATAGGGTCCCGTACCGGATACGGAACCCTAAAAACTAACCGTACCTTGCTTGCGTACTAACCGGTTCTGCAGACCTTTCCTCTACAAAACCGGTAAACTCTGGAACGCTCTCCCTAAATATATTTCCCTCCAAGTACAGTCTCGGATCCTTCAAGAGGGGCGTGAATGGGCACCTGTCAGGCCGGCATGGCGGCATTCGCGACCCCCGCATAATGACCGAATGCCCATCGGCGTCGTTAGACACCTCATGGCTGGCTGGGAGCCACATGTCGCGCTTTTTATAAAAAAAAAACGTCCGGACATTTTAGTTTATAAATTCCACGCGCGAAAATTAAACATTCATTCGAAAAGTTTTCCATCTAAGTCAAGAATCCGGACAAATTAAAAAGCCGCACAAAGTCCGGACGAAAGGCCGAAAGTCCGGACATGCCCTAATTCGCGCGATCACTGCATATCGGTGTCGCCTAGTCGACAAGCGCATCGCCTCGCGTCCTCATCACAATAATTTATTTCATTCATTCATACATAAATCAAACGCCTGTTGGAAACTTCTTTTGCACACATGGAAAGTCGTGCAGCGGATGGGTCTTCGTGCCTTACATGCTATTGATAGTTATCATGTCCAAACGGAGTGGTCGGTGTTGTGCTGTGTTAACCAGAGTTCTTGCGGCACAAAAGGAATTACTCACGAATTATACACAGATACATACAGCGTGATGGTACATATGTATGTAATAGGCTTGCCATAATTTTTCAGGCTCAATGCCGGATGCCACACCAAACCTCAAAAACATTGTGCATATTTAATAGTTTTTTTTATGGGACACGCCACATGGCGCACGCTGGACGCTCAGTATACTAAGCAAGTCTTGCTTTACTTATCGACATTATATACGACGAATATTTATGTATAGTATACTAACCAACACCTTATCTCAACAGCGGGTTGCACAGTAGCGAAAATATTCCGTGTGGAGGCGAGGCCAAAAGTTTGTGGCGAATGAAATTGACGTTTTGTAGGTATAGGTAATTATCGGCCTCCATCCAGGTTTTCCAGAAAAGCTATGGTTGTTGAGTAAATTATGTTCACACTTGCAAAAATGCCGGACAAATCGGACGAAATTCCGGACAGGTCGTCCAAATGCCGGACAGTCCGGCCTAATTCCGGACGTAGGGCAAGCCTATTGTAAAGTGTTCTGCCACTGCAGTAGATACTTAGGTACACAGATAATTGCATTGCGAGTTGCTTTGTTTGTGAACCGAATAAACAGATAGCTTTATCTAATTTATCGACTAGATTTTGTAAACATAGGTGGGTACAGATTCGGCAGTAAATAATGCACATCGGGCTCTAGAAAGAGACAATCCGCTTGTATAGCGTTGTCTCTGTCGCACTAACTCGCACGTCTCTGTACATTCGCAAACCCCGCATGCGACTGAATGTCAATGGGCGTCGTTAGACACCTTATCGGTGGTTCGGCGCCACATGTCGCGCTCCCTATAATTACCAATAGTAATTTAGGTACCTACCAATTTTTTTTTTTTTTTTAAATAAGACCTGCTCGGACCATATTAGTTAAATTTTGAAGTGATTAAGGGTGAGTCGACTGAAAGAAAAGTGAAATTCTTTCTTGTCGCCATTCTCATTGCTAAAATAGATACAAAACCACAGAGCACGGAACGCCCCCCGGGGGGCGCGGGCGGGGGGCGTTCCGTGCTCTTTGTACAACACCAATACGATTTATTATTTTTTTTTTTATGGAAACTGACACGGTTGGCTTCATCACCTACAACATCCGTGATGTCAGCCCATAACACCGGGTGAAGTTGGTGCCACGTCAGTGCTTCCCTTCGGTCGTGCCGGCTACACTGAACTGGACGGAAAACACAAACTATTTACATAGCCATTTCGACCGACCTTTCATTCAGTGCGGTGGTACCAACCAGGGCGGGTTAAACCCTACCACTTAGTAATATAAGAAGGGAGTCATATCCCTTAGTCGCTTTTTACGACATACACGGGGAGAGATGCAGTGGGGCTATTCTTTTAAAGTACCGGCCCCACACGGTACAAATACAAATCCTTTCTTGTCGCCACTCTGCTATTGCTAAAATAGATACAAAACCACAGAGCATCAAATGCGCGCGCCCGCCCCTACTAGAGGCGCCCTAAGCGATGATATTTGAAACCCAATAACCGTACGCTGAGCAGCTAGCGCTTCGTATGTGTGTGTGTGTGCTAGTATCGACACTATACACAAAGAGGAGCAAGTTAGGCACACGCACGCACAAAACAAATGCACACGCACAACACACATATAGTCATAGGCCACGCCCACAGGCTTCAACGGCGTTGCTCGCCGCTTCAAAATCGCGCTCAGGGCGCCTCTAGTAGGGGGCGCGCGCGCGCATTTGATGCTCTGTGTACAAAACCAATACGAACGCATAAATAAACGTTTTCCACACGTAGGTAGGTAGGCACATATAGATAATTAGTTAATTTTCATGTGTGTTGACTGTGTTGACGCTACATTAATTATCGTTGGCGTTGTTAATAAATATTAAGTAGGTAACGATGTGATGAGTTTGGTCATGCACACTTGTGAAACTGAATAGGTTCACTATACGTTTTATTTCAATGACTTCGCTGGCGTGAAATTCATATTAAAAAAAAGAAGAAAGTAAGTAAGACCGTAGAGGTACCTATACCTTTATTTCGGCGCGCTGAACGGTTTCAGACAGACAGACGTTTTAGGCTTAGTAATAGGCTTCCGTATGCATAGGGAACCCTAAAAATTAAGGTAGGTATATAAGACATTATTTTTAAACAAAACAGCTTTACTCACGGTTCTTCACGAGCTATGTGGCTCATGATGATGGGCCATACGCTTGGCCCGAAACGTCGAGCCACATAGCTCGTGAAGAACCGTGAGTAAAGCTGTTTTGTTTAAAAATTATGTCTTAATAGCCACGGTATATTTAAAAACCCATATGTATATAAGAATACAAGAACGTGTTTTTTTTTTGTGTTATTGCTCTATGTACTATCGTAAAAACGGTAATGCATACAAGCGTCAAACTTGGTGTGATTATAGTGCAAACTCTATAGTAAAATAGCAAATAATAAAAACAGACCAAATGTGAGCGCTAAGGATCCCGAACTGTGTGAAAGAAAACTTTTTATTATTTTTCGTAAAAACATAACACAAATAGGTAGGTATTTTGTGCGGTGCTACGTACGCAACCCTCTGTACACGATTCCGACTCGCATTTGGCCGGTTTTTGTTGATCCACAAGCGACACAAGTGCTTATTATAATAAAAAATTCGTTGCGAGTTTTCAGAAGTTCAGCGCTTTCGAAATAAAGGAAATAGTTACCTAGGTATTAGTGTTCAGGCCATGTATAGTACCTATAGGTGCATGTCAAGCATTTGTATTAGAGAAATGCATTTGTGTGCGTACGTGTGTTCGCCTCAGGTTAGGCCGTCCATACTATACTTACAACCAAATAAAAAAAATTTAACTCTATACCATGCACTTTATTTCATGAAATTTCAGGTACAGAAGGCGTGAACTCAACAATATAAAGTTTTTAAATGTTCTTGTAAAGTTTATTAGTAGGTAGGTACCTACCTACTTTGCAAACAGTGTTTAGGTCAACCCTCCTTCTGCCTGCATAACAAAAAGTGGCAACTCTACATCAAATGGGGCGGAAATGTTTTTTATAATGCGTCGCGTCGTCGTGATGCCAGGAGATTTATGGATTCTACCTATTTGGATGTGTCCTTCACTTTTTTGTTGACAAAGCATTTTTGTAAGTTATGGATAAAATATGCGAAAATGAAATACCTACTTACATAGATGACTACCTAAATAACAAAAGTACCTAACAAAGGTCAATTCCTATTGTTTGGAATTGTTTTTTTTTTTTAGTTTCAACTAGAACCGTTCACTCTCTAATAAGAATCAATCAAGCTAACACTTTCTCTAATCCAAAAACTACTGGACCAAAAATTTAAAAATAATAGACCAATGATTCCAAATAGGTAATGTAGGTAGGTACTTACGTTCGGTAGAAAGTAAATCCAACAGGGCAAAGCACACTCTCCACAGAAAGCACAATAGTCAACTCACTAGCACTGCTATCGCTCAACAGTTTATTAGTTCGTAAATTAAATAATCCTTCACCAATTAATTGCCTTATAATATAAATACCTACGTAAACTACTAAATCTCTACAAATAAACAAATAATCGATGAACAGTCACAAATAAATACAAGAAATCGTAGTAGTCGCCGAATTATTCGAAAGTAACGTTCGCGGAGCGGTTTAAAATTTGAATTTCGAACGACGCGTGCGCGCGCCGCCGACCGTTGCACACGAATGTCGGACCGCGGAGCCGCGGACGCAGTGTTGCCGCTTAGGAAAAAAGAAAGTCACCAAACTATTGCCATAAAGTCACTAGAATTGGGGAAAATATTACTTCAAAGAGTCACTAGAAGTCACTAAATATTTTTATCAGAGCTCCATTTTTAAAATAAGTTATATTAAAATAAAATTTGAAATAATCAATGATTTATTCATTCAATGTTTATACTTACATAATTTACACTTTATAAATATATATTTTTTATAATTAAATACTTTACAACTTTTTGTTGCTTTATTTTTGATGTACACATATTTTAGTAGTAGCAATAGTAAAAAAGCAAATTTATGGAAATATTTCGCCCCGATGTCGTCGGTGGCGTCTTCAGTCAAGTGAGAAATAAGTAAATATGATTATGATTTGATAGATATGTTTTTTTAAATATTTTCTTCTTTTTTTATTATTTTTTATATAGGATATATAATTTATATACAGCCAAAGCGATTATTTTGATTAATTCGATCAAGTTCATAGATCGTCGATGATCTATGATGTGATGATGTGATGAAGAACAGGTAAAATCTATGAGGGTATACAGCCAAGTCAATGTCCGTGCTTCAAATTTTATCACTATTAAAAGTCACTAAAAGCCACTAGATTTTTTCTAGTGACTAAGTCTTTAAAAAATGTCACCAAAGACGTCAAAAACTCACTAGATCTAGTGACAAAGTCACTAAAACGGCAACACTGCGCGGACGAGACGAACGAACGAACGAAACGAAACGAACGAAACGGACGCGGGCGGGACGCGAGCGCGACGCGACGCGCGACGATTCTAGCGGATGAACGGATCAACGGACGGATGGCATGGCATGGATGGATGGGCGGTGCGCGCTTATCGCCATTGGACAGGCAGCGTGTTCATCGCTTGAAGCCGCCCCGCACCTTCACAAAATAGCATCGCTCTCTACGCTTTATGCAGCATTATGCTTGCTTGCATACAGGTGCATTGCATGGATGCAAGCAGCGCGCAGCACCCAGTACTTCGATCACGGAGGCCATTTTCCGGTCTATTTGTTGTTGAGAAAGCTTCACAGCGTGACAATCGCTTATGGCGTTCGAAGTTATCGACATAGTAACCGAGCCATGGTAACGCAAGAACAAGATCAGCCTTTTGTAGTTGTGCTCTACCTGTAGACCTCAGAGCTGTAGGCAAATTTCATAATTTGCACGCCCGAAATAACTTGAAACTTTTCGAATAAAAATGTTCGAAAGAAAAGCGATCTATTTCTCCCATGTAGCCATCCATATATGACGTCTTTTGAAATTAGGGGGTCTACTGTGACGAAGAAGGGGGGTCTTGCCAAAATTGACGTCATCGTTGCAAATACGGATGACCCCATATAGTTTAGGTAGGTACCGTACCTGTAAGGAACCCATTGATTCCCGGAATAATAGGTTGTGAAAATGACGTCTGTTTTGCGAGGGTTGGCGCATCAGATATGCCCGAAAATCTGAAATCGTGAAAATTCACTCAACAGTAGGTTGACCGTCTGACATGCCTTCACTTGTAACAGTGCCCGGCAGTAATTAATGAACATTGAGATTTAGAAAGAGACAATCCGGTTGTAGAGCTTCGTCGTCTCAGTCGCACGAACCCGCGCGTATCTGTGCGACGGGGACGACGCTCTACAACCGGATTTTCTCTTTTTAAATCTCAATGTTCATTAACTTACTGGCGGGTACTGTACACTAATGACATTTGACAGTACATATTATTGTACAACAAGAGTGGAGCGATAATGAGGTCGTAGTACACGACCGCCTGCCTACTGCTTCAAGCGCGTGATTGCCGTTTAGATATGCATTTTGAGTCAATAGCTTAGCCGGCAACAATGGTTACGGCATCATTAATTAAAACACTGGCTCTCAATTCGAGAAATGCGTGTGCGACGAGAAACGCACACGTTTTGCGCGAGAAAATTCAGAGAATGACATAAGTACATACGTGGAAGGACCGTGCCATGGTGAGAGGTGACCTTTCCCATCGCCCTTTAGGACGGAATCTTATCCTTGCCCCTTAGTCGCCTTTAAGACATGTACGGGGAGGGATGCAGTGGGCCTACTTTTTAGGTTTCCGTACTGGTACGGAAGCCTATTACTAAGCATACGCCGTCTGTCCGTCTGTCCTACCTTGAAAGGGCTGTATCTTTTGAAATCGTAGTAAGTAGCTGGTTGAAATTTTCAGAGAGTGGCAGTGGTTCTAGATTGCGGGACACTTCGGAGTCACCCACTAGTCACACGGCTCTAAACGCCGGATCAAGTCTAGATGCGCAAGCTGGTATTTGGAAGACCCATCCCACAGGTACGAGCGGTACTCCAAGCCGGACCTGATCTGCGATTTATACAAAAGCAGCTTTTATTGTATGTATTTATCTATTTAAGGAAACATCTGCAAATCCTGTTGGAAAGACATCCATTTGTTGTTGAGACCCGACTTCGAACACATCGATTTTCGAAATATGTAGTGTCTGTGTCGTACGGCTAAAATATAGAACGGTCTTCCGGTAAGGGTGTTCTCTACTACCTATAATCTGGGGATCGTAAGAAGGCGTGTCAATAAATTAGACGACGACCTTTTTGTCCGCCTCATAGCCGGCACGGCGGCGCGCGGCACCTCTCTGAGCGTGGTTCCGCGAGGAGTGGTGTTATTGGCTGTGTCCTGTGGCTGTGTCTGATCGTCCGTTGGACGTTTTGGACACAGATACCCGTGCCGTGCCGACTGTCTTTAAATAAAAATATAAAAAAGACGTACCTACATCTGGAATTTGGACGCTGTTGAGTTTAAAACCTAAAAATTCTCACACCTATAATTTAAAATTTTGGGTTTATGCTTTGGCTTTATATATCTCAAACGTATATGGACCATTTTGATCTTGTACTTACGACAAAACTTCACGAAAGAAGGCTGCCAACAATACTTGCGACCGCCGCCCGCGCCGTCACTACTTCAGAGATGTACCACTTTCGGCGCTTCTTGCCCACTCTTGCGCAGACTATGCAAACATCAGTGGTCATAATCGGTGAACATAACGAGCGCATTGACGTCTTCCGCTGTTAGTTAATCGTGTCAACGTAATCTCATTTAAATCTGCATTTATTTCGCGTCAAGCCAAAACGAAAAAAACCTGTCTGGGAACAATTTGAAGGAAGCCAATTGGATTGGCCCAGATGCGAGAAATAACAAATGATCGTCGAACAACGGGGCGACGACGCGAGACGACGACGCGAGGCGTCTTGCCCGGGGCGATCTCTCACGGCTCCGATGATTCACGAGTTCGAAATCTCGAGAAGAAAGCTATCTGGACGTCCTTTTTACAACTAAATAAAAATAGGGTTAATTTTATACATGTAAAATAGTACCTACCTACCTACCTAGTGACCCGAAACTTACAGATGGTCTGGAGTCTGGATCTGGAGTCTATGGGTCACAGACGATTTGTGGGTTAGCTTAGTCTGTTTTAGAGATATTATCACGGACGCTGCTCTGTGGAACTAGCATCCCTTATTCCCCACCCGTCCTATCTCCTCATGACTCGTCGCAGAGAGACTCAGCACCCTTTTGTTGTTGACATTGGGCTTTTGAGAACCCATCGATTCTCTAACTAAATCGTTTCTTTGTCGCACCGCTAGAGTGTGGAACTTCTTCCGAACGTCTTCCGACGAGTGTATTTCCTGCATCCTTTAACCTGGGTGTCTTAAAGCGTCGTATTAACGGGCTAGACAGCCTAGCAACAGTCCGCAAACCTGCTGGCATGGCACCTAACTGAGCGTGGTTTCGCGAGGAGAGGTGATTTTAGCTCTGTCGACTGCACCATTGGTCTCTCGGCGCAGCCACCCATGCTGGTTTACATAAAAAAAACTACGTATGTTTTCACCATCCTCTGAAAACAGCCCACCGATTTCAATAATGGTGGTCAATTCAATCAATCAATCAATCAACGAATTCAATAATGGGATAATCTATTCGTCACACACACACCCTCACACACCCTCACACACCCTTGTTTGCTGAGTCCCGAAAGCGAGGCGGTCTGTGTTTAGTTGTTGAGAAGCACGAAAACGAGGCCTTAGTGATACAACGGTATTTCACAATGTTTTGTGTCTCTATGTGATGTAACTTGAATATAGGTATACGACAATCTTTCCCGTTTCTCGATAGATGGCGTATAGCATGAGATATTGCAATTTTCAGAAAAGTGCTAACACACCCGAATCCGAGGCGTGCACGAAAGCGAGGCTGGAGCCTCGCTTTCGTCATTTTCAACAGATTTAGAGTGTGTATGAGAATTTTTTTAAAACGCCTCGCTTTCGGTATTTTATTTTACCCGAATCCGAGGCGGTCTCACTTTCGTATATTGAATCGCATGTGTGTATTAGCCACCTCGGATTTGGAGTGTATGAAATTATTATTTTTAGTTATCTGTTTACTTTTTTTGTTTTGTTGTCGTTCTTGGGATATGGTCTCGCTTTTATATCTATCTTTTATATTAATAAAACTATACGCCCGCCTCAATCATCATCGCCCAGCCTAAACCGCAAGACCTAGAAAGCTGAAATTTAGAACACAGGTTTATTTTACAACTCAGGATTTTTGGATTTTCAGATTTTAAGGGATGGAAATGAGGGATGAAATTTTTTATGGGAGTATCGATTTTTTTAAAGGTAGGAACTTGAAAATTTTAATTGTAGCTACTCTTCATAAACAAATGATGACGGGTTTCAGGGTATTTGTATTTTCAGATTTTAAGCGGTGGAAATAGGGGATGAAAATTTGTATAGGAGTATCGATTTTTTTAAATACAGGAACTTGAAAATTTTTATTTTAGCTACTCTTCATAAACAAATAAAGACGTATTTCAGGGTTTTTGGATTTTCAGATTTTAAGGGGTGGAAATCGGGGATGAAATTTTTTATAGAACTATAAATTTTTTTATAGATAGGAACTTGAAAATTTTAATTGTAGCTACTTATCATAAATAAATAATGACGTGTTTCAGGGTTTTTGGATTTCAGATTTTAAGGGATGGAAATCGGGGATGAATTTTTTTACAGAAAAGTAATTTTTTTATAGATAGTAACTTGAAAATTTCAATTATAGCTACTTATCATAAATAAATAATGACGTGTTTCGGGGTTTCTGGATTTTCAGATTTCAAGGGATGGAAATGGGGGATGAAAATTTTCATGGGAGTTTAGATTTTTTTAAAGGTAGGAACTTGAAAATTTTAACTGTAGCTACTCTTGATAAACAAATAATAACGTATTTCAGGGTTTTTAGATTTTCAGATTTTAAGGGGTGGAAATCGGGGATGAAAGTTTTTATGGAAGTATAATTTTTTTTATAAAAAGGAATTTGAAAATTTGAATTGAAGCTACTCATCATAAATAAATACCGCCTCTCTGTGGGGCGAAACCCGGGCGACTGACGGACTGCTTGACTCATTCAATGAATCCGCGGAAGGAAGGAAGGGACCGGAGCGGGTCCGGGGTCGGTGGCGCGTGCGCTCCCCACACACATATTTACAAGGTAACAATAATAATGAAAAGGTCTCAGATTCGGTAATTATAGCATATATTAGGATACACACTAAACACACTTACACACACATTACACACTAAAAAAGCGAGGCGGTCTCGGATTCGTGTCCGATGGATACACACTTGCGACTGCAGCGCCACCTATGGCATACACACTGGAACTACGTATTTTTAGACATTTTCATACACACTTACACAACCTGCCAAAACTACCAAAAACGAGGCGTAAAATTTGATCTGCTCTGATTGGTCCATCAAATATACGTTTTCTGACCAATCAGGGGTCGCTGATTTCAAATCTGCCATTAGAATTATCCTGTCAAATCCGAGGCGGTCTCGCTTTTGACGGCGCCTCGGTTTCGTTAGTGTGGACGGACGAAACGCCTCGTTTTAGGGAGTGGGCAAACACACACCCTCACACACCCTCACACACACCCTCACACACACCCTCACACATTGACATTAGCTATAAAAAAATATAAATATGTTTTTAAATATCTCGTAGTTGACGTTGTTTTGTTGTATATATTTGATTTAAAATGTGAAACTTTGTAATTGGCTTTCCTACTTGTAATTGTTAATTTTTAAAATATCCATGTGTATAGGTGTTAAGTTTCCTTATCCATAAATAAAATAAAATAAAAATAAAAACATTCTTCGTAATGGGCATCGAAATATCTATTTAGTGACTTGATTCTTGATTTCGTACCGTGTGGGGCCGGTACTTTAAAAGAATAGCTCCACTGCATCTCTCCCCGTGTATGTCGTAAAAGGCGACTAAGGGATATGACTCCCTTCTTATATTACTAGGTGGTAGGGTTCAACCCGCCCGGGTTGGTACCACCGCACTGAATGAAAGGTCGGTCGAAACGGCTATGTAAATAGTTTGTGTTTTCCGTCCAGTTCAGTGTAGCCGGCACGACCGAAGGGAATCACTGACGTGGCACCAAGTTCATCCGGTGTTATGGGCTGACATCACGGATGATGTAGGTGATGAAGCCAACCTTGTCAGCATCAATAAAAAAAAAAAAAAAAAAAAAATTCTAAAATATTGTAATAAAAAACAGTAGACATAAGCACAAAATAAAAATCTACATATTTGCAGAACATTTAGGGGACGAATTATAAGTTTTCCCCCCAATTACAGTCTCGGGTCCTTCAAGAGAGTCGTGAATAGCCTCCTGTCAGGCCGGCATGGCATTCGCAACCCCCGCACGCGTCTGAATGTCCAGGAGCGTCGTTAGACATCTTATGGGAGGCACATGTCGTCACCATAATAAATATAACTAATATAAAAACAAGTTCGCATTTCTGTCTGACGCGCATCACGTAACGTACGATTCTCTAAATCGTTCTTGTGCCGCACTGCAAAGGTGTGGAACGGACTCCCAGGGAATATCTTTCCCGACTCCTACAATCCACGGATCTTCAAATCGCCCAGCGACATTAGTCCACCTCCAAGCCGGGCTGGCACCTCCTCGGTGGTGAAATTGGCTGCGCCTGAGGCTTCGATCTCGGGCAGAGCCACCCAGTTCGGAAGCAATAAAAAAAAAACAAACAAACGACCGATCCAATCGCGGTTTCTACTGCTGTTCCAGCTCAACAGATTCGTGTTTTAATACTTAATTATTTTTTTTGTCCGTCAGGATCAGGAAATAGTGCACATCGGGCTTTAGAAAGAGACAATTCGGTCGTAGAGCGTTGTCGCTGTCGCACAAAGACGCGCGAGTTAGTGCGACAGAGACAACGCTCTACGAGCGGATTGTCTCTTTCTAAAGCCCGATGTGCATTATTTACTGTTGCGTACTGTAGCTACGTAAGTCCGTCATTCATTAGATGCGGTGACTTGCGATCTCGGAACACTTTTCGAACGTTCCACTCCACCTGAGTAGGTAAGTGCTTGGTGAGTTGTGATAATCGGCGAATGCGTGACATCTTTGTGTTGCCATCAGATCTCTACAAGCCCTTCGAAATATCTATTTAGCTCGGCAAGCTTAGAGTAGAGAACATAATATACAATGTGTCCCAAAACTCAACTTCAAGCGGGAACCAGGGAGTAGGCTAAGTTATGACTACCCAGGGAAAAAAAAAAATCTGAG
This sequence comes from Nematopogon swammerdamellus, assembly GCA_946902875.1. Taxonomy (NCBI): domain Eukaryota; kingdom Metazoa; phylum Arthropoda; class Insecta; order Lepidoptera; family Adelidae; genus Nematopogon; species Nematopogon swammerdamellus. Next base: position 22,660,409 of record OX336345.1, read on the forward strand.
TCATTTATTTAAAAAAAAATCGAACTGAAATTTTTTTTTGGTAAAACTACAGGCATTCTGGTTTTATTTGGGATAGTTATCAATAGCAGAGTTATTTAGGCTTCCAATATAAAAATTTGAACAATTTATATTTGCAAATTTGTAGTCGTATAGTATTAAAATGTTGTACGAGATGTCCATTTTCAACGTTTTTCAAAGAAATTCTCATATCAAAAAACAAATGACTCAGATTTTTTTTCCCCCTGGGTAGTCATAAACTGGCCTACTCCCTGGTTCCCGCTTGACGTTGAGTTTTGGGACACGTTGTATAACATACATAGTGTCACGCCTGTTTCCAAGTGGGGTAGGAAGAGACAACGGATCTCTACGTGCCACGATCCTGACACACTCTGCCGCTTCTTCCCACTCTCATAATGTTCTTCATGCATGCTCGTCGGTTACTGGTACTACGTCCTTGACCCTTTTTGAGCACATGCCCGATCAGTACCCTAATCACGAGATTTAACCTACACCTCGTATTACGCTACGCCGTGTTCTCCACATCATTTTGTATGGAGAAACGAAGTTCGCAAATCTATCACTAGAGGCGCTGTTCCGTTTCTCCATACAAAATGATGCGGAGAATACGGCGCGGCGCTACGCGGCGACCCTTCCCGACTCTACCATTCACATTTGCTCCATAAATTTCTTTCGTTAGTCTCCTATCATCCATTCTTCCAACATGTATGACCGAACCACCGAAGCATTCCTTTCTCAATCCTTGTCACTATATCTTCTTTCAAACCACAGCTCTCTCGCACTACACTATTTCTCAATCTATCTTTCATTATAACTCCATACATATTCCTCAACGCGCGCATTTTCAAAGCATTTATCCTGCTTTCATGTCAGTCAGAGTGTATGCGTCCACTGCTGAACATACGCCTCTGAAATATTCCTCCAGTCCTCCCGGCTTTAGCGGTACGGAACCACTGCTTGCCGCCGACGTATTTGATGTCGTCGTCCCACCTGTCGGGTGGATCGGCCAGTGTCCCGAGTACATGTGGACATGACGGTAAGTCTTCTTAAGTAAGTAAGAGAATATTCTCTTTACGTTATACAAGTCGCAGATACAGGGTTATATATAATATAATTCTCTACACAGAGCGCGGAACACAATTTTTAGGGTCCCGTACCGCCGGGACTCTCCGGAGGTACGGGAAAGAAGGAACACCGACTACTCTGCTTACCCCGATTTTCGGGATACAGCGTGCGGTATGTATGTATGTATGCTAGTTTTATCCGCGGCTTTACTTTCGAATCCGGTCGGCATGTAGGTACTAATGAGTTTTTTCTAACGAAAAAAATTACGTGCATACCTACACCTGGCTGCTTCACCGTTCGGAACTGGTGTAAAACTGTAGGTTCCTTCCATTGCCCCTTTATAGGTGGTAGGCTCAAATTGTAGCCGACTGAGTTGGTACCACCCTACTGGATGTAAGATGGCCCGCATAGCAGCCTCGGTTGTGTTCTCCTCTAGTCCAGTATAGCCAGCAATACAGGCAAGTCTCCGGTATTTATTTTATTTATTTATTTATTTATTTTAAACTTTCAGAAAGAAACAGTTACAAAATGAATACATAGTAAATTAACTCTAGACCAGGGATGGGCAAACTTTTTTTTTACACTGGCCAATATTTACAAACATAATCTATGGGGGGCCTGATTCGAATATCTATAGATGTTCGAATCAGGTACAGTGTACCAGGTGCAATATTGAAAAGGTAAATTTATATTTATTGCACGTATCTATTATTTTATTAATTAATGTAATCAAGTACACTATTTAATGTATAAAGAAATGTTAAATTTATCTACTTCTGGGTCGATGGTCGCGGGCCGGATTGCAACCGTTCGCGGGCCGGAGATGGCCCGCGGGCCGTAGTTTGCCCATCCCTGCTCTAGACTAACACCTAAACCAGTAAAGTTTCTACAAATAATTTTAATCCTACAATTAATAATATCAACAGAACTTATAGGACGGTATGGCACCTACCTTCTCTGAGGTGATATTGGCTGGTCGGACCATGTGCTTTGGCCCCTCCGACTAAGCCACCCATACCGGATTACATTAAAAAAATGTGGTAAGTCCACCTTTGCGCATCCATTCCAAAGGTTGATCGGAATAAATCGCTTTGACAAATTAAGGTTTGCGCACCATTCCATTCCATTCCAAATGTAGCGAAAAGGTGTCGTTTCGAATCAGTTATTTTTTTATTATTGACGCCCATGGACATTCGGTCGTATGCGGGGGTTGCGAATGCCATGCCGGCCTGACAGGTCCATTCACGCCCCTCTTGAAGGACCCGAGACTGTACTTAGGGGGAAATATAGTGGCCGGGAAAGCGTTCCAGAGTTTACCGGTTATGTAGAGGAATGATCTGCAGATTCGTTTGATACGCTACACCAGATAGGTAATTTAAATAGGCAGTGTGGTCAGATTCTTCAGTATTCATGTTTATGCTGTAAATATTAATGCTCTTGTGAGCGGTAGTATGGGTTAATTATTTGTGAGTTACTATAATATAATACTTATATACAAGGTACTAACAAAACATGGTGACTTGCGAAGTTTGTTTGTCAGTTCTTCTTCGCATTGAATTTAGAACTGGCGGAATTTTCGACATGTCCAAGCGTAGGTTACCTACCTATGGATGAAATTATACAATAAACAATAAACGCATCCGCAGTAAGTCCAGCATGTAGGGATGCAATCCCTGCCCAGTGCGCGTGGTGCGAAGGTGGAAAGGGGACGCCGGGATCGCATTAAACAGCTCCTCCGAGCACTCCCCATTGAATAAGCGATAGAACACACTTAGGTTGTAGTTGTAGTTAAGCCAGATTATTGGCAACATTATGTTGAGTGACAACTATAGAAAAAGGGATGATGATGCGCGGCGTGGCTTGTGGCCACATACACCCTGGCGCATGTTTGACCACATCGCTAAGCTTGGTTCAGTGTGTCGTCGCGGAACTCGGAATTGTTCGGATACGTGCTTATTCAGACGTATTCATTACTCGCGCAAACAACTTAAACATTTTATAACCGTTTATGTAAACACCAACTAGCACGCTTGCTTTCAAAACGGTTTCCTAATCTTTTGTGCCAAAGTTGTTTTAGCCTAGAAACCAAATGGCATGTTTTCAGTTAAGACGAGACGCACGTTAACTTTCTCCATACAAAATCGTCTTTCGGCATTTATGTTTTTTACCCCCTTAAACCTTATCCGGTGTTTACCATTTTTTTGTTGTTGTAATAAGGACAGTCGAATCTATGTTCATGTATTTTTATTTTTAGCTTAATGAACTTCATGACATCAAGAAATAAAAAATTCCATGTTTTTTCGGTCGAAATAAAAATTTTTAGCTCCGGTTTTGAAGGTATATCTAAACAAAAAAAATTACAGGAACGTAGATGGAACTACTATTTTTAAGTACCAGCCCCACACAGTACTAGCGATCAATAAAAATAGCCACTCACCTGTCGTGTATCTTGTGGATGCTGTACCAGCGCTGCCCTCCTCAGCTGCGCGATAGCTCGATCCTTAGATTTAATTTCCTCCAGCTGGAACAACGTTCCAAATATTGCTTGGTATTCTGTAAATTTCAGAAGTGGGACTTATAAAAATCACGATATGAAGGTAAATTTTTAGAAGTGTGAAATGTTTATTGAACCCCACCCACCATCCGTAAATACTAATAGTGTAAATATGTAATTATACAAGTAATATCTAAGTGGTGACCGTTAAGTAAATTTATTGCTCACACATAATGATCAGGCGTTGTCGTGTGCGTGGTCAATTTACAAAATGTACATAAATAACACTCCTTGGATTCGCCGTATTCGAGTAAAAGTGGTCACGAAAGTTCTGCAGTCGGGATACTTGTCTTTTCGAATACGTCTGCACATCCGATATTTGCATTTTCTTCTATGTTACTCGGTCGCGATACTAGGACATATAATTCGACACTCATTCAACAAAATGCATTCATAGTCCAATCAACGAATGGCCCAAAAGGAGGTGTAGAGTGCGTGAGCAGGGTCAAAAGCGAATTCTTTAGAAACCTGTTCGGGGTGCTTAGGGAGTAAACATACTAAAAGTCCTGGCGGCCTGTGGTGTGGAGTATGAGGATGAGTACCTACTGGTGTGTGCTGATGCTTACCAGTTTGTGTACTTGCGCGCGCGTATCCTTCTGCGGCAGAGAGTCGCGCGCGGCGCGCTCCGCCTCCTGCGCGCGCTGCTCCGCCGCTCTCTCGCGCTCCGCTGCGGTTGAGGATGAGTACCTACTGGTGTGTGCTGATGCTTACCAGTTTGTGTACTTGCGCGCGCGTATCCTTCTGCAGCAGAGAGTCGCGCGCGGCGCGCTCCGCCTCCTGCGCGCGCTGCTCCGCCGCTCTCTCGCGCTCCGCTGCGGTTGAGGATGAGTACCTACTGGTGTGTGCTGATGCTTACCAGTTTGTCTACTTGCGCGCGCGTATCCTTCTGCAGCAGAGAGTCGCGCGCGGCGCGCTCCGCCTCCTGCGCGCGCTGCTCCGCCGCTCTCTCGCGCTCCGCTGCGGTTGAGGATGAGTACCTACTGGTGTGTGCTGATGCTTACCAGCTTGTGTACTTGCGCGCGCGTATCCTTCTGCAGCAGAGAGTCGCGCGCGGCGCGCTCCGCCTCCTGCGCGCGCTGCTCCGCCGCTCTCTCGCGCTCCGCTGCGGTTGCCACCTGAAAACAAACATAGTCAATCGTTCATTGTCATTTATTTGACGATCATTTGGCGCCGAGCCACCCATAAGGTATCTGGGTTAATCAAATTTTTCTTGTTTTTCGTATCTGTCTGAAAACAGGGTATCATCTTGACAAACTCACCTTATTTTAATAGTTACAGCAACTCTCAGATAAGTAATTGATTACTAAGAAAGAAGCTGCACAAAGAATTTTGAGTAATTTAAAAAAATATATTGGTTACCCCTGAGGACAACCCCTTTTTTCCATACGAAACTGAATTGTCGCCTGGGTCACCCTTAAAAATTTGGTTAATGTTTTATTTTAAATAGTTCTCTACTTTTATTTCAATTGCCTATCAACCTAAGTATTTTATACTTATTGATTGTCAACTAAGTAATAAATTGTTATAAATTTGTTTTTTTTTATTTAACTTTGAAGCTGGTTTTTAGAAAAAGTTGATCCACCTATCTAACGACGCCCATGGACATTCGGTCGTATCCGGGGTTTGCGAAAGTGACAATTTTCTATGTCTAAGTGTGTTGGAACGCTTGAATTCAACTGACTGGGCAGGGAATACATCCATACACGATTGACTTACCGCTGATGTCAACCAATCGGGTATATTTGCTCTACAGAGACGGTAAACTCTGGCACGCTCTCCCTGTCCATGCATTAAGCCAAGTACAATCTAGTGTTCTTCAAAAGGAGCGTAAATAGGCACCTCTCACACCAGCACGACATTCGCGAGCCCCGCAAACCTGTTCGACTGCACTCTAACAGCCATATTTCAATAAACAATAAACTAATGTCTATCAGTTATTATTGCTTGGGAAAATACTTTTTTTTTTTTTATGGAACCTGACACGGTTGGCTACATCACCTACAACATCCGTGATGTCAGCCCATAACACAGGGTGAACTTGGTGCCATGTCAGTGCTTTCCTTCATTTCATGTCGGCTACACTAAACTGGACGGAAAACACGAACTATTTACATAGCCGTTTCGACCGACGTTTCGTTCAGTGCGGTGGTACCAACCCGGCCGGGATAAACCCTACCACCTAGTAAGGTAAGAAGGGAAGGGACCTACAGTTTAACGTGGAATCCGAACCACGGTCAGCCTCCAACGGTTGAGCGGTCACCCATCCAATCACTGACCGCGCTCAGCGTTGCTTAATAACAGTTGACTAACCAACCGCGCCACTGAGCTACCGAGGCTGACGAATTTTCTTATCCCTTAGTCGACTTTTACGACATGCGACGGGGAGAGATGCAGTGGGGCTATTCTTTTTGAGTACCGACCCCACACGGTGCATATAATTTACCACTTTATACATGATAATTTTTCTTCGGAGGAACCACACATCAAACCCTCAACTGGGAGTCCAGCGCCACTAAACTACCGACCACCACATGTAGTGATAGTTTCTCATTTAATTTTGCCAGTAATTTGTTTACCCTCGTTCGTTATGAAAACGCAAACACGCGAATAAACGACTCACCCAATGAAATGTTAGCACTCAATCTGCCGCCGATGTTGACATTCACCATTGTGCTCCCTTCGCGCCTAACGAGCCGCACCCGCTCACCACATAATCCAGACCTCGTTGCCCAACCCAAACATTTCACAGCCATACTTCAGAGGAAAACCACGCACTCGCCAACGCTCGACCCTAATATGAAGATTATGAGCATTTTGTCGTTTGTATTCATCGTCATCAGTCTTGGAGCATCGAAAATAATCAATAATGCAATATATAAAAACATCAGAAGCATAACATTCGAGGAGCAGTACGCCAAGCAAATAGCCCACAAGATCTACGACGAACTGAGCAGCTGGTACTTCACCCTCGTCTGCACCAAGAACGACACCTTCGAGAATAGCATTCTGAAAAATATCGAAAACATCGGCTACGGATTCCCAATAATGATGATGAAAGGACAAGTCAAAACTCAGGGAGAGCTCAGACTAGACATACACGGGAAGACAGCCTACATAGTCACATATCCCGTGTTGTCTTTAAAGGTCGTGGACGACCTAATTACGACGCTTAAAAGCGTACGAACGTGGAAGCCAAGGAGCAACGTCGTCTTCGTCTTGAAGCGGCCCGTCAACATCACCAAATACTTCATGTACGACGTGCGCCAACACTTCATTCTCCTGTGGAGCCGCAGAATCGTCAACACCATCCTCATATTGTGGTCGTCAGGCCTAAGAGTGTACACCTTTAATCCGTTCACCGATCAAGTCTTGGACATCACGAAGCTCTCCCCCATACCGAAAGTTTTAGAGAAGAAGTTCGCAAACATGAACGGCTATCCCCTACGTGTGGCCCAATTCCGAAAGTTTCTAACTTCGACCAGTCGAGGTACTGTGAGTTGCAATAACTCTCTAACAGCGGGCCTCATTAAATATTTGAATGCTACTTGCATAACTTCGGAGCCGAGAGATCACGGAACTGTGGGAATGCTTTACAATAATGGCACGGCTACCGGAGCGACGGCCGAACTGATCGATGGCTATGCTGACATAGAACTGAACTCGAGAATCCTGAAGTTACAGTACTACGGCGTCATCGACACCACCTATCCGTTGACTCAAGATGACTTGTGTTTTTTAGTACCTAAGGGCCCCAAGCAGAGCAGTTTGATGGCCGTTTTAAAGTTCTTGCCACCCACAGCACTACTGTTTTTAATCGGCATTATGATATTGGCAATTATTTTGGCGCTCATGGTTCGCAAATTTGAGAAGAACTGGTTCGGGATACCCGGCCGACAAAGTACGGGATCCGCCGCCATGAATCTAGTGAAATGCTTCCTGAGACAGTCTGTGATAATCAGATTTTCAGGAACAGCATTTCGAATACTGGTTTTAGCCATTCAAATGTACTCACTAGTATTGGACTGCGCAATCGATGTAAGTAACTACATATTATCTGTAGATAGGTAATCCTAAATGCCTTTAGTTCTTTTTCTGCTGCGAATTATGAGTGTATGTCCGTCCGCGGTCTATGTATCACATGTGAATATTATAGTGATGTTTAATCTTACAGGGAGTTCTAGTGACGGCGATCACATATCCAAGCTACTATGCAGACATCAACACTCTCGCTGAGCTCGCGACATCAGATTACCAAATCGGTATCCAAAACCGTCATCTCACCGCCTACGGGAAAGACTTAGATCCCAAGATAGCGGAGCGCAATGTCGTCATGTCTGAGGAGAAAATGGTGGAGCTACTCGATGCGAAGGTATCCGGACAGGCCTACTTGATGAGGAGTTCCGAAGCCACATTCATCAGTAGGCAGAAGAAACACACGACAAGCAACGACAGGCCATTCTACCATAAAATGTCGGAGAGCGCGATTCCGTGCCTGATAGTTTACGGCCTGCATCACGGATCACCGTACCTTCCTCGCGTAGATCGCTTCATGTCATCGCTCAGCCAGTCCGGTGTCCTTTCCTACTGGTTACGGGTGAAGTCCTACAGCCTGTACAACTATGGACCGAAGGGCCTCTACGAAGGTGCGGCGAAAGCGAAAGCCCCTCTCGACTTAGAGAACACACACGGAATGTTTAGTGTTTGGTTCGCAGGAGTTATCGTCAGCACTGGCGTTTTCCTAATTGAGTTTTTTTGTCCGTCTATTCCTGCAAAGTTGAACAAACTTATCAATGTTTTTAAATAGTCACGCACGTAATTATCTATTTATGAATCAAGAGATGAGTGTCTAAAAATAAAAATGTATTGTATTAGTTTACCTTGAGCTTTTCCTGAAGGCTTTTGTTTGCCGCCTTGAGAGACTGAATCTCGCTGCATAATCTCTTCACGCCCACACTCGGGGGCGGTGGATCAGTTTGCTTCTCAGGTTTGGGCAGGCTCCGGAGCTGTTTGTCCAGGGCCTCCTCCCTCATCTTGTATTCAGTCTTTAGCTGGCGCAAGTTGCCCTCCTGTTGAGCCTTCAGCGCCCGGACTCCGCTCCGCTCGACGTCGAGCGATTTCTTCAAGGTCGCATTTTCGAGCCGCAACCTTTCCACAAGGCGCTTCATCTTGTTGAGAAAGCTTTCGTCCACACTCCTCTTGGCGGCTTCGTCGGAAGCGGCACTGGAGAGGCGGCTGCTGGAGGTCGAAATGTCGGTGGACGCCATCTCGGTGGCGCCACCGTTTGTTCGTTGCTGCGGATGGAACAGCCGGTCGGTACCCGATCGTCCGCGGTCTATGCCCTCGGGGGGTGCGATGAAATTCGTTTACTTCGGTCGTGCGAGCTTTGATCTTCGATGTGCGGTGACGTCGTTCGTTGGCGAGATGCCGCGCGTTGCCAATTCTGAAACGTAAATATTCGTTACAGTTAAATTCTTTGCGGAGTAATGCGTGTCAATGTTACCGGTACACAGCGATGCGGTGATAAATATTTATACATTTGACAGTACAGTATTTATGTAGTATTCGTTTGTAGTTTATCATATCATATTGCTTTTCTGCTTAATACATTGCCATTGCCACAAACTATTCTTGTTCGCCTGCATATACTTCTCCCACATCCCAAAGGTTGGTTAGAATAGAATGCCTCACGGCATTAAGCTCACCTAATGTGCCTAATTTGTATAAATTTGTGTTCAATAAAGAATATATACATACATAAATACATACAATTGTCACGTAGTGAATTTTAATAGCGGACGTCGAAATGCCGTTTACCGAAGTGTCACAGACACATTGCCAGTACGGAGGAAAATACTCCGTACTAAGGCTACGCTACACGTGAGACGTCCGTTATTTTGAAGATTATTACTGCCAACCTACATTTTGGAAAACTCAATCACACATATCTCGGCGTACTACACTCTCACTACGTAACCGAGCACACATTCTTGCATCATTTACCGAGCGTGAATTTCCACGATCTCTTTCCGCTGTCAGCCCATACTAAAATTATATATTGTTTGACGTAACGAAAAAGATAGCGAGCGTCGGTATGGAATTTCTGTTTGCTGTATTTGGCAACATCGCACATCGCGGTGTTGATTAATGGGTTGCCAGGCGGTTAAAATATATCCCAAATAGACGGGAATTCACATTCACCTCGGTTGTATTTATCTTACATTTTAATTCAGACATCATCGGAGGACCCCTAGTAGAGGTCCAATATTATCAACTAATGGAGTTACAGGCCTTCAGCCACTTAGATTCAGGTAACCACGTACAGTGCGCGTCATTTCGTGCTAGCCGACTTCATTCCGCAGCCACACCACAAACGCGCGCTGCCGTCTATAAAAGCGGGTCTCAGTGAAACCAGACTTCACTTCTTCTGTTAAATAATTCTCCGCTACAAGATAAAATATAACGCGCTCGATCTGCCGCCGTGAGTTACACTAGTTTCCCTCGCGACCGTGCCACTGTCAACGAGCCGCGGCGCTGTACCGCCGCCGCCGTCGGACGCTTCCAGCCGTTCATCTCAGCGTTGAGAGAGGAGTCCCCACAGCCAGGGTTACGGGTAACATTACAATCTCTCCAGCTCTGCCTTGCCTGTCGCTTGTGAGACACCGCCGGCCTAGCGGTTGTCGTTGCGCTTCACGCTCAAAACGTATAACGCCCATCCGTGTATTTTCTCTCTTCCCATCCACAGGGCACCTTGATATGTGTGCATTATTTAATGTGGGTGTGTTTGTGTGTGTGTGTGAACAGCTTCTACGTCTGCACGTAGATCCTTCTACGTCTGCACGTAGATCCTCCTACGTCTGCACGTAGATCCTTCTACGATTACAAGTAGACTTCCCCGTTCTACGTTCTCCGTCCGAGGACGCCTGCATCATCTGCGACGGCATAGCCGGTACGAGCCACCTGGGCCCTACTCCTCGTCCGGCTGTTCCGAAGCAGAACTTTGTGAAGAGGGTGGAGATCGAGCGACGCGTCGGAGACTTCGTGTCGGCCTTCCTGCGAAGACCTTCGTCTCCCCTTCCGAAGCTAAGTTCTCGGACAGAATTATAGCTCTAATCGATTAGCTCGGTCGTCACCCCTACGATGCTCAAGTGATTCTGAAAACTCACACCCTGTCTTTTTATATATTAATTTTTGTGTTACATTAAATAAACGACAACTATATTTCTGAGCCGTATTTCTTATTTAAGTTCCCCTTTTTCGTCTCACAATGTACAAAAGTACAACGATAACGATTTGTGGAGACATTATCACGGCGTCGATTCCAACTTTGGACCAATCAGAACTCTCAACCAAACCACAGATACCAAACTGACCTATTTGGTTAAAATTTATACGTTAGTTCCAAAGACGCTGTAGATTACTTTTTGACGCATCTACCCTCCTGTCTTTCTAAATTTTCAGAGTTCCGTACCTCAAAAGTAAAAATCGGATCACAGGATCAGTTTGTTGTCCGTCCGTACGTCTGCCAAGAACCTTTTTTAACCGACTTCAAAAAAAGGAGGAGGTTCTCAATTCGACTGTATTTTTTTCTCAAGAACAGAACGGGTAGAGGTATCAAGATTTATCAAATTAATATCAAATATTAAGGTTTACGGTCCGTTGGAGATGTGAAAAGTTCAAGCTTCTAAGTCAATTCAATCGAAAGATACGGTCGAATATTTTGATACTCACACACAAACTCACTCATCAAAACCTTTAGGGTACTTCCCCTCCCGTTGACCTAGAATCATATAATTTTTATCAAGAAGCAAGATCTCAAAGCTAAGCGCCGCCGTTTTGGGTCGATATTGGCAATTTTTCAAATTTCGAACACACGACACGACTGTTAAAACTCTTAGTTCCATTCGAACTTGACGAACATTCCAGGGGGACTCGTAGACACCAGATGTATAATTTATAATTAGCCCTCACAGAAAGTTTCGAAAAAAAAAACAATATGCGCTCGGTTTAGTAGACCAGCTTAGCTTGTGAATAATGTCACTGGGCGGTTTAAATTGTAGAGTTTAACGATCCAGTTATATTTAGATTCTTAATAGTCGGAACAGTAGCGCACACATGTAAAGGATCATTAATTTCGATCTGGTTAAGGCCACTTGACTTGTCATTTCGGTGCATCATCATAATACACTTATCACATTTGGCGAGTTATTTCTGGTGCCGTGGGCTTTATTTAGCTTGAATTTAAATATTCTTATCATAATATCATCAATAATCAATATTATATTATTATTTTCATCCATTTATTTACACATTTTTTTTAATATTAATTTTACATAATATTTACAAACTTAAAATCTAAAATTAATACAAAAACAAATGGAGTTTCCACCACCGGCGGCGGGGCGAGCCCAAGCTACCGATGGTCGGGTCCCAAAGAGAGGAACCTCTGGACGATGCGTGCAGTGTCGAGCAGGGCTGCCTTCTGGATCTGGCCCTTGACCCAACCACTCAGCGAGAGCCTCTCAAGGTGGTCGTCGAGGCTCTTCGCTATCAGCCCATGCGCCGAAACGACTATGGGCACAACGATCGTCGAGTCGACGGGCCACATTTTGGTAACCTCGTGCTGTAGATCCAGATACTTTAACATCTTCTCTGCTTCCTTACTGACGAGGTTACCATCATGCGGCACGGCGATATCGACGAGCGTTGCGCGCCTTGCCTCCCGGTCCACTATCACAATATCAGGTCTGTTCGCGAGAATAGTCCTGTCTGTGATAATGGACCGGTCCCAGTAGAGTGTGACATGACCGTTCTCGAGAACTGGCGGCGGATTGTACTTATAGTAAGGCACTTCGGTACCTATAAGGTTGAACTTTAAGGCAAGTTGCTGGTGGATAATCCTGGCTACTAGATTGTGTCTATGCAAATATTCGGTGTTGGCAAGCTGCGAACAACCGGAAATCACATGTCTGAGGGACTCGCCAGGTTGGTGGCAGGCGCGGCAGATGTCAATGGTCCCGTCCTTCATTATGTGTTTCCTATAGTTGTTCGTCTTGACAACCCCATCTTGTATTGCAAAGACAAACCCTTCGGTTTCCCCGAAGAGGTCCCCGAAGCGTAGCCAGTGCATTATATTATTATATTATATTATTATTATATATTATATTAATAATAAATCTGTGAGGGATGGTCATGGAGTAAGTTACTTTATTTTATGAGATACTGAGTTTGTAGGCTCTATGTATGATACTAAAACTAAATTAAGGATTTTTTTTATTCTTTTCTGTATGTATGTATGTTCCTCAATAACTCTTAAACCGATCATCCGAATTCAATGAAACTTAGTACAAGCACTTTTTACTAGACGGGACACAGGATAGGCTAAATAAAATTTAGTTCCGGTTACGCTAAGATGTGGCTCTCATACAAACCGAATTGTTCCGCGCGCCGAAATAAAGGTACGGTAGCGGGCTTACTTATTTTCTTCTTTTTAAATACGAAGTTCACGCGAGCGAAGCCACGGGAAACAGCTAGTAATAATAATAAAAGAATATTCATACGTTTTTTATTTACTTATTATACATACCACACGCTGTATCCCGACAATTGGGATAGGCAGAGTAATCGGAGTTGTGCTACAGATACTCTTGTAAATTACAGCACAACACCGACCACCGCCTTTAGCAAAGTATTCGGACAAGATAACTCTCAAGCAGCAAGTAAGGCACGACATGATGGAAGAACCGTGCCAAGTTGAGAGGTGGTTAGCCTGTCTTCCTTTAGCACGGCGTCTCGTACTTATCCATTAGTCGCCTTTCACGACATGCACGAGGAGAGATGCATTGGGTATTAAGTAATCTGTGCATTGGGCCCACACGGTACCTACTATTATTCTGTGTTTACTTATATTATTAGTCTGTGCGCTTCATGCAGCAACAATGATGTTTATAGGTATAAGTAAGACAGAGTAAATATTTCATAATATTATGCTAGACTTAGGGTTGCCATTCGTCCCGGTACACCGGGACTTGTCACCGGTTTAGAATCTCAGTCCCGGTCGTCCCGCCTGCCTGACCACCAAATGTCCCGGTCAGGAACCGAAGGCCCCAGTTAGTTTTATACATACTAATATTTAATAAATCGAAAGTTTGTCTGTCACCTTTTCACGCCTAAACCGCTGAACAGATTTCGATAAAATATTGCACGGAGATGGATTGCATCCTGAGAAAGATGTCTATAATCTAAATTTAATTTAATATTAAGTATTAAATGTAAAATATACCTATCATCTAAAATTTAATTTAATATTCATAGAACAGGTGCTGCATTTCCCCGCTCAAAGATGACCAACTTTTCGTAGGTTTGATATAGTGTCCCGGTTAGTACCTGCACCTTTATGGTAACCCTATGCTAGACCAAGTGCGTGCGATTCATCATCGGCGTCGTCGGAGCTATAGGAACTTATATGGGCGACCGTCCGACGTTGAGGCTGGCCGTGGTTCGGATATTCGACGTTAAAATGTAGGCCCCTTGCCTTTTCTTAATAGGTGTAGTTTCTACCAGCGCACTGAATATATGGGAATGCAGTACTGACCAACGGTTATACGTGGAATCCGAACCACGGTCAGCCTCAACTGTCGACGGTCACAAATCCGAGTTCTGATCGCGCCCGGTGTGCTTAATTTCACGATCGCAAGTCTCAATCCATTGCACCACCGCGCAACCGAGTTCCTCCTCTATTTCATTATAGATACTACATTTTACAGAAATAAACTATAAATAATTTACATAAGGGGGCAAAGGGGGACTTATCCCTTACAGGGATTTCTCCCAGTCACCTTCCGATGTTTGAGAGTCGTGTGTTGTGAAATAATTAGGTAGGGAATAATATAATTTAATTAATATAAATAAATATAGGTAATATACTATTACTCCAATCAATAAAGCATTTCCACTCGACGTCGCTGAATCTTTGCAGTGTGATAAAGTAGGGTTTAAAATACACGTTTGACAAATTATCTAGGATTTTTTATGTTTGGAAGTTAGGTATTTATACCTAAAGATGAAAATCGCTTATAACTGCTGGTGAAAAATTGCTCCGTCCGAAGTTCCTTCCGTATATGATATTATATATTAATAAGAGTATATATATAACATTATCTATGAAAATTTCGATTTCGAATAGGCAGAAATTTGAAAATACCTATTTTGTATCACAACTTCTTCAGAAAAATTGCTCTGTCAATTTTTATTTTATTATATGTCTTAATTTATTTATATATATCGCTTTAGACAAGTATCTAGGAAATTTTCCTTATCGATCACACCTTTACAGATTTTCGGCAATAATTCGCTGTGAAAAATTGCTCTGTCCAAAATTCTTTCGGAATATGATATTATATATTAATAAGAGTATATATATAACATTATCTAGGAAAATTTCGATTTCGAACAGGCAGAAATTTGAAAATACCTATAAAAATTACTCTGTCAATTTTTATTTTTTTTCATCTCCTAATTTCTTTAAATATATCGCTTTTCATAATTATCTAGGAAATTTTCCTTATCGATCACACCTTTACATATTTTTGGCAATAACCCAAGCACTGTGAAAAATTGCTTCGTCTGTTTTTATTAACTTATTAGACACAGAACATCAAAATATAATATAATTGTATATTATCCAATAAAATTTCTCCATTAAACATGAACTTTCGAGTAGTTTCGAGTATCGCAATATAATAAAACAACGTTTAAAAAGCGCGCGCTCGCACTACACTGAACTCGGGGTGCGGGAGGGCTGCGGGGAGTGGGGAAGAATAAGCCCGCCCGCCCGCGCGCCAGCAGCTCATCGTCCCGCACCGCGACCGACGAGACGACACGCGAGCGTCGTCGATGCTCGCGGCTCGCTATTCCGCCCGCCACCTCTGTCGTCCCACTACAACGCCGCTCCGCCGCGCCGTCCTGCCGCCTATGGAACGAAAATGTAGGGCCTATCTATATAGTATTAGGAACTTTTAAAATTTAACTTTCGTTCTGTAATTTAATTTGTATGACAGTATGTCGAAACAACTTATTAAACATATTTCATGCACGTACAGTCTGTATGTAAATAAAGTGTATACATTTTTGTAAAAAAACGATTTAAAAAATTAAAAACCGCCTTCAAAAATGTATGAAATAAAAAAAAATCGAACCCTAGAGTTGAAGGCGGTCGGTTATTTTTGCTTGCACCGCCTTCAACTCTAGGGTTCGATTTTTTTTATTTCATACATTTTTGAAGGCGGTTTTTATATTTTTTTTAATAGTTTTTTATTTCAGTTTTTTTAGTAATTTTTTGCTATTAATGTACTCGGCGGAATCGCTCGGCTTTTGGCTTCGCGAATCCGCCTCGCTTTCCAATCCGATCTTGATGAAATTGAAATGGGACCACGCGGAAAGCACCAGCTTTCAAATAAAAAAAGAATCATCACAATCGGTTCACTTGGGGACGGAGTCGCGTGTGTCCGCCTGTAAGTATCTACAGGTCGCACTCAGACGACGCGGGGACAGCTCGATTGTTCGAGCACTTGAGTAGAGCGGCAGATGAAGTGCATGTAGTTTCCCTATATATATATATATATATATATATATATATCCGCGGATATGGTTCTGCTTGGGGATTTTAATGCCCATCACGAGGAGTGGCTGGGCTCCGGGAGAACTGACTTCGAGGGGAGAGCCGCCTACGACTTCGCCCTGACGCATGACTTGCCTCAACTGATAGACCAACCTACCAAAGTGCCAGACATGGACGGTCATGCACCCTCTCTGCTGGATCTTCTGCTGACGACGAACCCTGCTGGATACAAAGTCACAGTGAGCACTCCTCTTGGCTTCTCTGACCACTGTTTAGTGGGGTCCACGGTGCCATTTTTGCCTCCTTAGTCTCGTACTGGAGGAATGCGTCCAATTTGGCACTACGTGTCAGCGGATTGGGACGGGATGCGAGAATACATCACATCCTACCCATGGAGAGAGCTATGCTTCAGTTCGGATGATCTACACCTCGGATGATCTACACCTTGGCTACGGCATTGGCGCATTCCGGCAGAATGCGCCAATGCCGTAGCCGAGGTGGTTCTGGGGGGAATGGAGATGTTCATTCCCAGCGCCCTCGTGCGCCTCGGTGGTAAAAGCCAGGCCTGGTACAGCCGCGACTGTGGTGAAGCTGTCGCAGCTAATGGCGCAGCTTATCGTGCATGGTCGTGCGCTCGTACCAGACGCGATCCTAATGTATCCGAACTGAAGAAAGAATACAACCGCCTCTCCAGATCCTGCAAGAGGGCTATCGTCAGGGCCAAATTCGAGCATATCGGCAGAGTTGGTGATAGGCTGAACCAGCACCCAACTGGGAGCCGTGAGTTTTGGTCTCTCGACAAAATCTGTCGTATCGATTTTCTACCGCTCCTCCCTTCCACCTCTACAGTGTCCTGGGGGCTCACTTGCCCACTCCGCAAATGTAAATGCTCTCTTTGCGTAGAACTCCACCCTGGACGATGGGGTGCCATCCCCCCATCCATAACTAGGTGTGAGAACTCCATGCCGGAAGTACAGTTCCGACAACGAACTGTGCGGGCGGAGCTTATCTCCCTAGACACCAGGAAGGCGAGTGGGCCGGATATGATTCCTGCATTGGTGCTGAAACGGTGTGAATTGGTCTCGATATTGCCAAGGCATTCGAATGGGTTTGGCACAAATCGCTTCTGGGCTAGCTTCCGTCGTACGGACTTCCTTCTGGCCTCTGCGACTGGGTCGCCGACTTCCTACATGGGCGTAGCATTCAGGTCCTAGTGGACGGTTGCTCTTCGGACGCCCTGTCAGTGAATGCCGGCGTACCGCAGGGATCTGTGTTGTCTTGTCACCAACACTGTTTCTTCTGCATATCAATGACATGCTGCCACTCGGCAACATAAATTGTTATGCGGATGACAGTACAGCACATGGATCCTATACCAGTGACCCTTCAGTCAGACGGGATGTTGTGGATGAAGAGGCGAAGACTTGTGTCTGATCTCAAACAAACGCTTCGGTCTATTTCCGAATGGGGCCGCTGTACGCAACAGTCGTTCTCACCCCGTGGTGTTAGTGGGTGGACTGTAGTTGGGTGGGGGTGCGACTGTGCACATGCAGTATCACGCCGTCACCGCAGCGGTACTCATATTCTGGGTTTGATAGTTTCATAAGGGGTGAAATAGGGTAAATAAGAGACGATTGGGACTTTTACAAGTTTCCCCGAGGCTGGTTTACGCGGCGGCGATGGGTGTTGTCTACTGTTATCTATCAGTCAGTTCAGATCTTATTTTGCGCTTCGTGATAGGATTAGTTTGGCGTAGCGTCTGGATCCGTCTGGCTGACTTCGGAAATTCGCTTAGGTGTCGGGCTCCGTCTGGATGGCGTCGGGGAACGCAGGGCAGTATCGGGCTCCATCGGGATGGCGTCGGGGGACGTTGGGCAGTGTCGGGCTCCTTCCGAGCTGCGTCGGGATTCGTCGGACTGGCTTCGAGGCTCGCTTAGATGTCAGACCGCGTCTGGATGGCGTCGGGGGAACGCAGGGGCAGTGTCGGACTCCTTCTGAGCCGCGTCGGGATTCGTCGGGCTGGTTTCGGAGCTCGCTTAGATGTCGGACTGCGTCTGGATGGCGTCGGGGGAACGCAGGGCAGTGTCGGACTCCTTCTGAGCAGCGTCGGGATTCGTCGGACTGGTTTCAGAGCTCGCTTAGATGTCGGACTGCGTCTGGGTGGCGTCGGGGGAACGCAGGGCAGTGTCGGACTCCTTCTGAGCAGCGTCGGGATTCGTCGGACTAGCTTTGAGGCTTACTTGGATGTCGGGCTCCGTCTGTATTGTGTCGGGGAACCCCAGGGCAGTGTCGGGCTCTTTCTTAGCAGCGTCGGGATTCGTCGGACTAGCTTCCGAGCTCACTTAGATGTCGGACTCCGTCTGAATGGCGTCGTGGGAACGCAGGGCAATGTTGGACTCCTTCTGAGCAGCTTCGGGATTCGTCGGACTAGCTTCCGAGCTCACGTAGATGTCGGACTGCGTCTGGATGGCGTCGGGGGAACACAGGGAAATGTTGGACTCCTTCTGAGCAGCGTCGGGATTCGTCGGACTAGCTTCGAGGTGTAGCGCAAAGTGTGTGGTGGTGTGGTACCTCCTACCTGGATGTTGATGTCTCCGCCCGCAGCCGCACCTTCGATAGCTCGGTCCTTCAGGTGGTGGTCGTCGATCGGCACGGAAACGTCCCGGTGTCCGAGGATCTGCTGGGCCCAGCTACGCACACACTTCGGAAACTACACTCACTATACTTATGCCGTATTAGGTCGCAGCAAGCCCTGAGAGCCCGCGCCGCGCTCGATCAGGGTGGATTTTATCTTTTCCAGAGCAAAATGTTTGAACAAAACCGCCCGCTCCCGCTTGTATTTTCGGACGTGTCAGATCACAACAGTCCGTCGCCTAGGCAACCGGACTCTTCTCCTTTCCGCCAGGAGGCGCTGTGTGCTTCTTGCATGAAGACCGCTGCAGGTAGAGTCTTGAGGCGAAGAGAATGGAGGAACGTTTTTTTTTTATTTTTTTTTATTGAAAGCGCGACATATGGCGCCGAGCCACCCATAAGGTGTCTAACGACGCCCATGGACATTCGGTCGTATGCGGGGGTTGCGAATGCCATGCCGGCCTGACAGGTGCCCATTCACGCCCCTCTTTAAGGACCCGAGACTGTACTTGGGGGGAAATATATGAGCAGGGAGAGCATTCCAGAGTTTACCGGTTCTGTAGAGGAATGATCTGCAGAATCGATTAGTACGCATCCGCGGTAAGTCCAGCGTATAGGGATGCAATCCCTGCCCAGTTCATGTGGTGCGGAGATGGAAAGGGGACGGCGGGATTGCGTTAAACAGCTCCTCCGAGTACTCCCCATGGAATAAGCGATAGAACACACTTAGGGAGCCGACATCCCTACGGTGTTGCAGTGGTTTTAGATCGCGGGACACTGCGGGGTCACCCACTAGTCGCACGGCTCGACGCTGGATCGAGTCCAGAGGCGCAAGCTGGTATTTGGCAGAGCCATCCCACAGGTGCGAGCAGTACTCCAAGCAGGACCTGATCTGCGATTTATACAAAAGCAGCCTTTGGTCCGGCGTGAAGTACCGTCGCACCTTATTGAGTACGCCCAGCTTTTTAGAAGCCAGCTTGGCCTTCCCCTCGATATGGCGACGAAAGTTCAAGTCGTGCGACAGTTCGACTCCGAGGACCCCGAGGTGTTCGCTTAATTTGGCCCTGGCAATAACCTTTTTGCAGGATCTGGAGAGGCGGTTGTATTCCTTCTTCAGTTAGGATGCGTTCGGATCACGTCCGGCACGAGCGCGCGACCATGCCCGATAAGCTGCGCATTTAGCTGCGACAGCATCAGCACAGTCGCGGCTGTACCATGGTTGGCTTTTACCACCGAGGTAGACAGAGGCGCTGCGAATAAACATTTCCATTGCCCCCAGAACCACCTCGGCAACGGTATTAGCGCATTGCGACCTCCAAGGGTAGGATGCGAAGTGTTCTCGCATCCCATCCCAATCTGCTGACGCGTAGTGCCAAATTCGACGCGTTCCTCCAGTACGGGACTGAGGAGGCGAAGATGGCACCGTGGACCACACTAAACAATGATCAGAGGAACCCAGCGGGGCTCTCACTGCGACCTTATATCCAGTGGGGTTCGTTGTCAGCAGAAGATCCAGCAGAGAGGGTTCATGACCGTCTATATCTGGCAGCCTGGTGGGCTGGTTGGTTGGTGAGTTGAGACAGGTCATGCGTCAGGGCGAAGTCGTAGGCGGCTCTCAACGCAAAGTCAGTTCTCCTGGAGCCTAGCCATGCCTCGTGATGGGCATTGAAGTCTCCAAGAAGAACCAAATCCGCGGTAGGGAACCGCTCTTGGACTTTGTCTGCCGCTCCACTCAGGTACTAAAATAACCGAGCTGTCTCTGCATCACCAGAGTGCGACCTGTACAGACAGGCGTACACCCGCGAGACCGTTCCCAGATCCTCGTGGACCCAAAGTACTGATAGCTCGGAGTCCTCAAGGCAGCGCAGGCGACGACAGCAAATATCTGCCCTGACAAACAAGCAAACCCCGGCTCGCGACCGGAAGGCTTCTTCCAGGGTGTAGCCGGGGTAGTGCAGGTCGATATATTTGTGATTCCGTCAGGAAAAGCAAGGCCGGCTTCTTCGTCTCCAGGTGGTGATGGACGGCATTCAAATTGGTATGCAACCTCCGCACGTTGGTCGAGTCAACGCTAAATAGTGGTGTAAGGGTGTGCACCGCTGATTGAACCTTTTTTTCCTTTTTTTTCGCTGCCATGATTTTTGTAAGAGGGAGGGAAAGAGCATGAAAGGGTGGCTGTGGTGATTCACGGGCAAAGCGTGGACCCTAGCTTCATCGCTTACTACTCAGGTTAGTGTTGCGCCGACACGGAAGACGGAAAGGCCCCCGGTCCCCCCCGGAAGTGGCCGCCGGAACCCCTACTCCGGTCACCAACCGGCACGACGGACCACTCCGGGATTATGCGCCGGTTGACCGGGGCAGCCTCTCGCGTTGGTTAGACGCGATTGGGCTCCTGTACTACCCGGCGGGCGGCCAGCGGAATAACCGTTTAACCGGGTCTCCCTGTCAACCGTGTCGATGCGTCACCTCTGAACAGCGAATCCGCGTCGGGATCACTGGCCTACTCCTCAC
This sequence comes from Nematopogon swammerdamellus, assembly GCA_946902875.1. NCBI lineage: Eukaryota > Metazoa > Arthropoda > Insecta > Lepidoptera > Adelidae > Nematopogon > Nematopogon swammerdamellus. Next base: position 22,681,804 of record OX336345.1, read on the forward strand.
CACAGCCAACCCCACCTGCTACTGGGTCCCCGGGAAGTACACCGGAACACAGCGAACTGTTATGCCGGTGTAATTGTTTCTCCCGGGGTGTGGTGGCGAACCCAGCCGATCCGAAGATCTCCCACACGCTGATTGCTGTTCATTTGGCACCACCCAGGAGGCACGTGTGACTTTTATATCGGATTTCTATTATTAATAATTTTAATTTTAATAGAATTCATTTATTATGTTTCATATTATTTTATTTTCTAAATAGAAAAATTTTAAAATGTGTGAATGTTAGTTTGTGACTTGTATATGTTATACAAATAAATATTCTATTCTATTCTATTCTATCTTCAATGGTTACGTTAGGCGGCGCGGCGTAGGCACCTGCTTGGACGACGACGTCGAACTACACTGACGATATGTCGCGATCACTACGTAGTAGGTACATTGAGCCACGTCGAAAACAGCAATTTACTTTACTTCGCGGTCGTGAACTGACACATTCGTCGCGGTAGTGAACTGAACTTAACTTATTTATTATTAGGCGTTCTGTTTCATAGAACGTAGACATGTTTGATTTTATTTTTAGAAAAAGAACTCTTATTTCCAATGAAATAAGACTCACTATAGGTCCCCAAAGGCAAACCAACCACATAAATTGATTCCATTTTTGCAATATACCGTTTGTTTTTATTATAAATGCCAAAAAGAACCACATAAATTGGTTCCACTTTGCGATATACAGTTTGTTTTTATTATATAATGCCAAAAAGTACCAGATATCTTGGCTCTGTTTTGATAAATACTTTTAGCGTACTTCATTAAAAACAAAAAAGTCCATCTCGCTTGGATCTTTTACGCAAAAAAAAAATCTGACCAGTTAGCTAGTACCAAGTAGCATAATTCTTTTCTGCTGTTGCGATATACCTCAATTGGGCGGACGAATGTGTAGAAACCTATTAGTATATACCAAGTAGCCTGCCTGGGTCTTTTCTGCAAAAAATAGAGGGTTGATTAGCTCTCGATTGGTATATTTAACTCATTTTAACCAATTTGTGGGTTGGTGCCTTTTGGCATTTATATGGTCAATTTTCTGAAGAAGTTGTGATACAAAATAGGTATTTTCAAATTTCTGCCTATTCGAAATCGAAATTTTCCTAGATAATGTTGTATGTATACTCTTATTAATATATAATATCATATTCCGAAGGAATTTCGGACGGAGCAATTTTTCACAGCGAATTATTGCCGAAAATCTGTAAAGGTGTGATCGATATGGAAAATTTCCTAGATAATTGTCAAAAGCGATATATTTAAATAAATTAAGACATATAAAAAAATTAAAATTGACAGAGCAATTTTTCTGAAGAAGTTGTGATACAAAATAGATATTTTCAAATTTCTGCCTATTCGAAATCGAAATTTTCCTAGATAATGTTAATATATACTCTTATTAATATATAATATCATATACCGAAGGAATTTCGGACGGAGCAATTTTTCATCAGCAGTTATAAGCGATTTTCATTTTTAGGCATTCATTCATTTTAATACCTAACTTCCAAACATCAAAAATCCTAGATAATTTGTCAAACGTATATTTTAAACACTACTCTATCACACTGCAAAGTTTCAGCGACAGAGGAATTAGTCCGAAGAGCCCATACATACAAGGAATTTCCTCGTTTCCTGGACTATATACACTACGCACTAGTTAATTAGAAAGGGCATGTATGTATGTACAAGAAAATAATATTAATTACAGTTTATATAAGATACCTAGAAATATTCATACATATATGTAGGTACTTGTCTATTGTCATTGTTGTCATTTTAGTCATTGTTATTTCATCTATGGCATTGCGTAAACAAAACTCCTCCATTTCACCGCCGCGCCGCCGCCGCGCCGGCGGCGCGTGCGCGGGCGACGAAAAGCTAATTAGGTAAATGTCATACATAATATGTCAGTCATTTCATTACTCATTTCATTAGTGTGCCTGTAGGAAGCGATGGCGTGGAGGCGCGGCGCGAGGGAGGAGTCTCCGACATTCAACTCAAAAGTGTAGAACTGTCATTGTTATAGATTCGTGCAATTTTTTTTTTGTTTTTTTTTTATGGATCCTGACACGGTTGGCTACATCACCTACAACGTCCGTGATGTCAGCCCATAACACCGGGTGAACTAGGTGCCATTTCAGTGCTTCCCCCTTTGATCGTGCCGGCTACACTGAACTGGTCGGAAAACACAAACTATTTACATTTACATATTTATTTACTTCACATCGTATAATCCACAATTTTATTTTAGGCTATGAGATATTTCGCAAAGCCGAAAATGAAGAGAGAAAAAAAATTACCGACCAGGATTCAAACCGTGGACTCGAGCCGCAAACGCGTTACTCATTTCACAACCGAGCCGTGAAATTTATTCTCTCCAAATTTTGAAAAGTTGCATCTTCTGTCAGTTATGTTTATCACTCTCTATGCGTTCTTAGAGATTGGAAGTTTGGTTCGTGTGGGGGAAAAAATTTGATTTCAGCGTAATTAAAATATACGTCAACACCATCTAGTTCCAATTTCAAAATTCCATCTAGCACCAATTAGTTCTTGTTGTTAATCTTCTTAAATATATATGTTTTCGTTTCTGCGTGTTGTTTCGTAAAGTCAAAAGTAATATAAATTCGAGGCTCTATTTGGCTAGGTATATCGTTAACCTGAACGCAGCTCGGCCTTCGGTCTCGCCCTTTGTTCGAGAGAATATATTTTATTTTATTTATTTATTTATTTTAAACACTGACAGCTAACAGCTGGTGCGTGTATTCTGTTTATTAATTTATGAGTGCACTTGTATTGTTTTTAAGTATTTTTGTTTGTTTGTTTTTTTGTTTTGTTTTTTTTTTGTCTAATTGGTTTTTTAAAGAATTAACTGAGGGGGCGCTGACGGTGTCCTCAGATAATTTGTTCCAGGCCCTTACGACCCGGTGCGTCAGAAAATGCTTCCTGGGGTTGGTTCTATGTGTGGGCCATTTTAGTTTTAATGAGTGACCGCGAAGACGTTCTTCAGTGCTCCTTTCGTACATTGACTGTAGACTTGGTACATCGTAGCATTCTTCTTAATATATGTAGAGTATAAATAAACAAGTTGAACGCGCCCGAGTTTTTTTTTTTTTATGGAAACTGACCCGGTTGGCTTCATCGTTATCAGCCCAACACCGGGTGAACCACGTATATATCAGTAATCTTTGGGGCAAACTAGGTGTAAGTTTAGTTTATTAAAAGTAAAAAATTATTATTACAAATACCCAGTAAATGTTTCTACTGTTTCAACCGTAATTTATAATAATGCATCTCTAAATGTTCTATAACAGCGGTTCTCAAACTTTTTTGGTGACGGAACCCTTTTGGAAAGCTAAATATTTGACGGAGCCCTAAAATAAACAAAAAATCGTTTTTGTGCATTCTTTAATGTAACAGTTACTTACATAATATTATAATAATAAAAGAGACGATCTATTAAGTGCGAGTTTTACTCGCGCACGGAGGTTTCCGTATCTATCTAGTATCTAGATTGTTGGTACAAAAATCATGACCAAGGAAATAACAACGGTAACCAAGGAAGTAACCGTAACCCTGGAAACAATCAGAACCGTGGTAACAATTATGTCCACAAATGCAACATAAACAGAGATGTCATGTCATATTTGAAAATCAAATACGTCAATGTGAAAACTGTCATAAAAAAAGAAAAACCAAAATGAAATTGTCTTAAAATTTCGAAAAAGTAAATATTCAAGAATAAAATATCTATCCGCTATTATCCGCCTACCTTTTATCTTTCAACATTGCAATGTATAAAAGCCTGTGGCGCCATCTATTATTCAATAGTGTGACTAATCGATTTTATTGTATGTTTGTTGTGCCCCCCTTAATTTTTAACATTTTCTTTTTTTTATTATTTGTTGTTATATCCGCCATAGTAACGGTATATTCTGTGAAAATTTCAACCGGCTACCTAATTACAGTTTAAGAGATACAGCCCTCGGACAGACGGACAGACAGTGTAGGCTTAGTAATAGGCTTCCGTACGGGATACGGAAACCTAAAAAAATTTGGAGTAAAAAGAGAAGAATTGACGTCTGCGCAGCCGAGCTGAATTGAGCCAGGGAGTGTATTTTTATTAATTTCTTTTCTCCTAGGGCTCCGCGGAGCACACTTTGAGTATGGCTGTTCTATAAGATCAATAAAATTTCTACTAACAGCAGACACTCAGTGGACGGGTCCACAGCTTTTATTAAGATCAACAATCAACCACTTAACTAACAGAAGTTGTGTCTCTGCTGTCAGCTAACAGCTTGGTGAACAGTAAAAATGATTTTTACATATTGTGAGAAGATTCCTCGAAAATGCTTGTCGTTGAGATTAAAATATTTACCAAAATACGAACTGAATGTTTTTGTTTTCTACACTTTTAATTATTATTCTGTCATTTATTGTGTTAAATAAGTTAAATTAAAATACAACAAGAACTACCTAATAAACATAAAAAAGCTCCTCTAGAGTTCGGCATGTCGGGAATGTGCCCATAACGCTCGCAGCATTCCCTCTCTGCACAGCGAAGATTATTCTCTCCCTTAAAAACTTTTCCGAATTTTGAACGCTGCTGGTTGTTTCCCCAATTTTTTTACAATTATTATTTATATATTAAAATTATTTATTAACTGAGGTTGCACATTTGTAACCAAAAACCTATGTGATAGACAGACGGACATGGAAGTGATCTTATAAGAGTTTCCTTTATGCCTTTTAAGGTACGGTTTAGTGTTAAAAAGGAATATTAAACTAAACTTCTAACATTTCCTTGCCCCTTGAAGGCTCAAATTGTAGCCGGCTGGGTTGGTACTACCGTACTGGATCTAAGATGGCCGCATAGCAGCCTCGGCTCGGCTGTGTTCTCCTCTAGTTCGGCATAGCAACGAGTACATACAAGTCCGTGGTTTAATTAAACTATGGTAGTGTTGTGTGCTTGTTGTGTGTAATTTGTTCTATGTTATCTCTGGTGTCATATTTAATATTTTTGACGTGATGACGTCACGTCTTATAAATTGATGAGCACCGGCTGCACGCACGAAAGCGTGTCACGTTCCATCTGAAGCTGTGTGTGCAAGCGAGAGCGCGTAACAAGCGATAGAGAGGCACAATCGGTATAGTCAAAGTTAACATGGAAACTTCTTAAGAAGTAAAACTGTCAAGATCAGACAACAGAAGTTTATTGATGGCCAGTCACAAGATGATTAATCTTTCTACTGGAAATAGAAATTACTGATCTTTGCTCTATGTACTACGATTATTCCACGTCATCACGTAAAACTATCGTCCGTAAACCGACTTTACAGACAACCAATTTTTGTCCTCAAAATGTGATGGGTAATCCTTCCTATCATATCAAATCATTATATCTAATACATAATACTATGCAATGCCGCATCGAACTCTACCCACTCACTAATCATTATACAAAGTTCGTTGTGCTTCCATTGTTATGTGTAGTGAGCCCACGCCTAAAGAATTCCATACATCAATGTGATTTACATTGAAGCTCATCTTCGCAACGCCTCAATGAGCTTTAGCCTGCCTTCACTCCGTAAAGGGGGTCAGTTATAAAAATATCAGCATATGAAAAACCGGCCAAGTTCGAGTCGGACTCGCGCCGGTTTCCGCACCACAATTTTTTTTAAACACGTTTCTTGTATTCCTTAATTTTTCCTAACTTTTAATTTTTTTTATTATTTGTTGTTTTATCAGCAAAAATAACACATATTCTGTGAAAATTTCAACCGGCTACGGTTCCAAAGATACAGCAGTAGGACGGGCGGACGAACGGACGGACGGACGGACTGACTGACAGACAGATAGACATACAGAAATACAGACAGACAGACAGACGTTGTAGGCGTCAGGTCAGCCTCGGTAGCTCAGTGGTGCAGACAGTTAACTGTCACTATTGAATGTTAAGCAACGCTGGGTGCGGTCAGTACTTGGATGGGTGACCGCTGACCGTTGGAGGCTGACCGAGGTTCGGATTCCTCGTAAAACTGTAGGTCCCTTCCCTCCTAATCTTACTTGGTGGTAGGGTTTAACCCGCCCGGTTTGGTACCACCGCACTGAATGAAACGTCGGTCTAAACGGCTATGTAAATAGTTTGTGCTTTCCGACCAGTTCAGTGTAGCCGGCACGATCAAAGGGGGAAGCACTGACATGGCACCTAGTTCACCCGGTGTTATGGGCTGACATCACGGACGTTGTAGGTGATGTAGCCAACCGTGTCAGTTTCCATAAAAAAAAAAAAAAGGTTTCAAGTGTGATGGACTGACAGCACGGGGAGGCGGTTCTAAATCTACACGGGTGTGTCGGTTCAGAAAGAAACTAGCAGTGGCAACGTGGTCGGTCACATCCTTGCTGTGTAGGTGGAGTAGAATGTGAGGACTAGATTAGGATGTGACCCGTTAGAAGACATCGGACTGCAAATAATAAATATTCACAATAGTCATGTCGGCCCATGTATGTCTGAAAATTTTAGATGAGACGCATGTAGAAAATATTTTATTAGAGTGATTTTACTACTCATCATTTTTTTATGTAATCCGATATGGGTGGGTGTAATCCAATATCACCTCCGAGAAGGTAGGTGCCATACCAGAGACATCCCCGGATTCCTGGATTGCTGGCTATACTGGACTAGAGGAGAACGTGACCGAGGCTGCTATGCGGCCATCTTACATCCAGTACGGTTGTACCAACCCAGTTGGCTACAAGTAAATGTTTTCGTCAGAAAAAAACTCATTGGTACACGCCGACCGGATTCGAACCTCGAACCTCTCGCATGAGAAGCCGATGACCAAACCACTCGGCCACCATAGTGTAGATCCGCACGTAGAATGTAATGGCCTTAGAATTTTTGAGAATATTTTCATTTTTTTCTGCAGTCTGCCACAAGCGGCTATGTGGATTCAGCAACAGCATACCACCTCCGCAGCATCACCGGTTAGATTTTATGGTACCCATTAGGCCATGTAGGTTAGGTATCTGTATGAATCTTTGTCAGCCTCGGTAGCTCGATGGCGCGATGGAACGACAGCCGATCGTAACGATAAGCATACTCGGGCGTGTTCAACTTGTTGACTCTACATTATACATTCGCTCGAACAAAGTCACTAAGGGCGAGCCCGAAGGCCGAGCTGCGTTCAGGTTAACGATATACCTAGTCAAATAGATCCTGAAATTTCGATTACTTTTGACCAAAGAGTTTGTATTACGTCGGTAATACAAACTCTTTGCTTTTGACTTTACTAAACGTTTCCTATAATAAGTGATGCCGTGAGTGATGGATGTTACAATATCATAGACTAGCCGTGCCCGCGGCTCCGCCCGCTCTCATATTTGACTTCACTGCTAACCTCATAAGGCACTTAGCGTGATAGTAAGTAGCCTATAGTTGATGGGAAGAATCAAGCTATCCGTAGAATTTTGTTTTATTAAAATCGGTTCAGTGGTTCTCGAGTTATAAGCGGACAGACAGACATACACTCAGACACTCAGACACTCAGACAGAAAGCAGACGTTGGATTTTATTATAGGTAAGGATGACATTGGTGGAAACCCTATGTATATTTTTCAAATAAATCATATCAAACAAGCAGATTATCTAATTGGTATTATTTCCGACTATACTACTGAACCCCAATGAAATATGGCGTCACGTTACATACATTTCAACAATACCAACACATCACAGGTCATATTTTGTGAAAATGCTATGTAAATCGGCTTAGTAGTTTTCGCTTAAATCACATGAAAGATAACCGAATTGGTAATTAATTTTTTTTCCCGATTGCGTTCACTTTCGACCCACTGCTCAGCCTATTTGAAAAATAGTGTGATGCTATATAGCCTATAACCTGGCGGATATATTTCACATTACATGGGCAAAAACCGCAAATAAATAGGTTAAGCTATTCTTGATTTATAAGCGAACATACATACAAACAGACAGCCGTTTTCCAGTGAAGTTTCTTGTCAGTTCTTCTTCGCTGTGATAATTGAACTGGCGGAATGTTACAATGTAAATATGACAAATCTGAGCGCAGTGTACTGCCAATAGATGCTAAATAAACAATAAACAATAAACAATAAAACGTTGGACGGCTTCGTTTCGTGTGTTTAGGGTTTTACCTTTTTACTCACAGCAGTTTGGGCATCGGCTTCTCATGCGAGAGGTCCGCGGTTCGAATCCGGTCTGCGTGTACCAATGAGTTTTTTTTAAGAAAAAAATTACGTGCATACCTACACCTGCTGCTTCACCGTGCGGAACCGGTGTAAAACTGTAGGCCCCTTCCCTTGCCCCTTACTAGGTGGTAGGGTCAAATTGTAGCCGACTGGGTTGGTACCACCGTACTGGAAGCAAGGTGGTCTCGGTTGTGTTCTCCTCTAGTACAGCATAGCCAGCAATCCAGGGAAGTCTCTGGTATGGCACCTAACTTCTCTGAGGTGATATTGGCTAGTCAGAGCATGTGTTTTGGCCCCTCTGACTCACCCACCCATACCGGAGAACATAAAAAAAAACGTTATGATTTATAACCTAAAACCATCTTGACAAGTAACAGAATATAACAGTGAAAACCTACCTAAAGTACCTAAATCGATAAAGTGGTTCTCGAGTTATAAGGATATTCATTATTGACGTATAATAGTACAAGATCCATTTCTGAAAAGCCTTCAAATAACGGTTTCCGTGGGACATAGCTCGGCCATACCGACAACTGGTATGTACGTGTTCGGGCTGTTCTCCTGAAAACCATAAGTGCGGTAGTCACTTTCTAAAATAGTGGAGGGGGTAGTTATGACGTCATAAAGATGGCGGCCGGGCCTGTCATTCTAGGCGGTATATCTCGATAGTTACTCGACCTATTTCCTTCATTAAGGTGTCAAAAAAAAGCTAATAGAATGAGGATTATTCGATCTCTTACAATAGTTTATGTTGAACTAATACGAAACTAAATATTTACAAAAAACTGACAATTCGAAAAAAAATATTTTTTAATTTTTTAAATAGCTCGGTAACCATCAGGATTTTGGAAATTTAGGTTATAATAAAGCGCATAGCTGTATTCAAGAGGATCATAGTGAACTTTAAATCATAACGATAGAGTAATAAACAACGGAGCTACAGTCATTTAAGTGAGCGTTGGTAGCGTCAAGCTCAGCGCGGTAACGTAAGTACCTACTGTTGACGACTCGGCCGACCGCAAATATACCAATACCGAAGATCACCATCCATCCATCCATTGAGATTTTCATATAATTTTTTTGTTTCTGAATTAGGACATATCTTTAAATATGTTAAGATACCTAGGTATGTAAGTTTTGAGTACCTAAGGTATGTAAAGACTTTCTGTACAAAATTTTATAATTTTTTTCGACAATTCTGTCTTTTTACCCGACGACGGCGACGTTAGGAGGAGTGTAATGTGTTAAGGTCTAAAGTGTGAATCTGTGTGTTTCTGTACATACATATATTACAGTTCGGAACTCTGCCCCAATTACTTCATAATGACTGGAAACGTGGCCATGTCTGTGCTATACTACATTGGTCGCGGTCCGGTCCCGCTCGCCGCGCCGTCGCACTATTGGCCAAAGTGCCACTTTTCGGTCATAAATCTGTATCTTCTAAACTAGAATACCTTCCTTGACAATTTTTTTTATGGTATTACTTGAATAGTTAATCTTCAAAAAACAGTAACATTTGATTGCAAATAATATTTATTATTAATAAAAAAAAATCCTAAAATATAAAATAATGTATTTCTAAACTATGAAAATAAGATAAAAAATTATTATGTTCATTTACCAATAAAGTATCAACTTTTATATAATATAATAATAAAAACATTTTCGTACCTATAATTGTGATAAATAAAAAATTAAACATTAAATATTAAACGCATTAAATGCGCTTACAGGATAGCACCTGTTTTTTGCTTCCTGAATTTTATTATAAGAAGGGAAGACGATGGAGTACCTTTCCAATAAACAGCTTCACAAATATTTTTATTGCACTTTAGTCAGATCTAAAGACACTAAAGCTTCATCGTCGTTGAATTGAAAAAAAAATGCAGAATTTCCTTTGATAATTTCATTGCAGTTTTTCTTGTTTTATTGAGTTGCGTACGACACGTATTATTTTAACATTGGAGGCTTCATCTTTTTCGCCAATTGAATTCACTCCTTTAATGTACTCGTATGAATGATAGACGTTGTCCAAACCAGATTCCCCAAAAAGTTTCACAGCTTTACGATTTTGTATGCTCTCTGATGAAATTGCGTAGTCCTTGCAAGGTCGATCGGACAAAATGTAATGCTCCTTTATATATTTTTTTGCACTTGAGATAATATGGTTCCATTTAGAATCACAGTGGATAGCTCACCTTTAGAATACTTGAAAGACGCCATATAGTTTCAGAAACACTACACTGCACTCATCTGGCACGAATATTCAGGCAGTACAGTGTGTAAATGTACCCTCACAGAATGGCTTATATTCGTACGAAAAAAATGTGGCGTGTGTAATATCTCCTTACACTCTGTGGTTCAGAAATGGTGTGCAAAACATAAATAACACAAAACACACCTGGTGTAAGTACATATATAATCATATCATAGTTTTAACCGCAATTGTTTCCGTTACGAAGTAGCTATACCTACCGTGAGAATGCTGAGGTTGTAGTGTATTTTCTTTGCATAATTTATACATTCAGTCTCTTAAATCAGTACTCTTAAGTTAACTTTTCAAATAAAATCATTTAAAATCAGCCTAGGTAGCTCAGTGGTGCGGTCGGTGTTAAGACGAGACGGAAGTTACCTTTCTCCATACTCCATACAAAATCGTCTTTCGGCATTTATGTTATCTCGCCCCCTAAACCTTATCCGATTATAAAATTTTTTTATTAGGTAGGGCTTATCCCGTCCGAGTTGGTACCACCGCACTGAATGAAACGTCGGTCGAAACCGCTATGTAAATAGTTCGTGTTTTCCGTCCAGTTCAGTGTAGCCGACATGAAATGAAGGGAAGAATTGACATGGCACCTAGTTCACACGGTGTTATGGGCTGACATCACGGATGTTGTAGGAGGTGTAGCCAACCGTGTCAGTTTCCATAAAAAAATAATAAAATAAAATTTTAAAAAAATCATTCACGCGAACGCTCCGAGCGTGCGAACAGCGCGCATATTTTTTAAATTTTCGTGCCAATTTGCAGAGTTTTGCAGAAAGTTGTTTATTGATTCTAAATAAACAGTGTACTGGCTATATAAAACCATTATAATATTCACCCGGACAGACCCTGATACCATTTGAAAGCTTAGATGAAATTATATAGTTTAAGATTTAATTATAAATTATATAGTTAATTATAGTTTTAGATAAATTTCGCGTTTTCGTTAGTGCTTTAAATAAGGAATGATATCTTTAAAAAACCCAACACAGTTACCTAAAATGCTTTTCGAATATGTATGGGTTTCTATATGTTTACTTAAGTATTTTTGAGGAAAATATACATAAACTATATGCGCTCCCTTAATATGCGGATGTTTGCGCAAAGAATTTGTTCAACTTTCAAGCGTCATATAACTGAGGAAATTCAACTAAAATCTAAAATATGTACGTATTAAACAAGTACATTTCATGGCCTATCGAACCAACTCATTACCCCAGGTGGTATGTTGCCAAAACCATTTTTGTCAGTTGCTTGTATGGGGGCTGTCCATAGTGCGTCGCCGCGCGCCCGACCGCTACAGCCAGCTTGACGCTACCAACGATCACTTAAATGACTGTAGCTCCGTTGTTTATATCTCAATCGTTATGATTTAAAGATCATTATAATCGTCTTGAATATAGCTATGCGTTTTATTATAACCAAAATTTCCAAAATCCTGATGGTTACCGAGCTATTTTAAAAATAAAAAAAATATTTTTTCCGAAATGTCGGTTTTTTGTAAATATTTAGTTTCGTATTAGTTTAACATAAACTATAGTAAGAGATCGAATAATCCTCATTCTATTAGCTTTTTTTTGACACCTTAATGAAGGAAATCGGTCGAGTAACTATCGAGATATACCGCCTAGAATGACAGGCCCGGCCGCCATCTTTATGACGTCATAACTATCCCCTCCACTATTTTAGAAAGTGACTACCGCACTTATGGTGTTCAGGAGAACAGCCCGAACACGTACATACCAGTAGTTGGTATGGCCGAGGTATGTCCCACGGAAATTACCTAAATTTCACTTGGATCCCGCACTATAAGGAAATAGGGATGTTTGCTAAAGTTACATAAGTTCTTTATATCTATTTAAATAAATGTTTTTACATTTATTATACGGTATACCTACGCTAGTAGTAACAATTAATATTTGATATTGACGCACAAGGGTGTTTCACAGCTTCAATTTGACTATCCGACGAATGAAAGATGATTTAAATTTTTCCGACGGGAGTCGTAACATGATGAAACGCATCCCAAAAATACTGCAATGACGAGATCACTAACTACGCACCCACCAGTCACCACGCCACCACCACCACCGTTCCGAGCGGGTTAGTTTTTCCTACTTTTCCTGACTAGGGTACATTTTTTTTTTCTTTTTTTATGGAAACTGACACGGTAGGCTACATCACCTACAACGTCCGTGACGTCAGCCCATAACACCGGGTGAACTAGGTGCCATGTCAGTGCTTCCCCCTTTGATCGTGCCGGCTACACGGAACTGGTCGGAAAACACAAACTATTTACATAGCCGTTTTGACCGACGTTTCATTCAGTGCGGTGGTACCAACCCGGGCGGGTTAAACCCTACCACCAAGTAAGATTAGGAGGGAAGGGACCTACAGTTTTACGAGGAATCCGAACCTCGGTCAGCCTCCAACGGTCAGCGGTCACCCATCCAATTACTGACCGCACCCAGCGTTGCTTAACTTTCAATAGCGACAGTTGACTGTCTGCACCACTGAGCTATCGAGGCTGACATAGCTTTAAATTCACTATGACCCTGAAATCTATTTGGGTCACGTACGACTTGCTGCTGTTTTCAATTGTGTCGCCCGAATATTGCACGTACTCGTATTTCCATAAGAACGACAAGTACCAAAAATCGGCCAAGTGCGAGTCGGACTCGCGAACCGAGGGTTCCGTACCACCACACAATATATATTTTTTGTGTTATGTATTTCCAAGACAGGCTCGCCACCACTCACCTTGGCACGGTACTTCCACCGAGTCATGATGCAGCAGGTGGGTGGGTATTCGTGCCTTACTTTCTGCTTGATCGATTGAATCTTGTTCGAATACTTTGCGAAACGTGGTGGTCGGTGTTGTGCTGTAATTTACCAGAGTTCTTGCAGCACAACACCGATTTCTCTGCTTACCCCGATTGCCGGGATTCAGCGTGTGTGATATGTATGTATGTATGTATGTATTTCCAAGAAAATTGTGTTTTCTCTCGTTCAGTTCAATTCTTTAGCGCGTGTCCGGCTCACATTTGGCTGGTTTTTTATTAGATATACCATAGCCGACTATCATTGTCTCCCTCTACGGAGACCAAGCCATGCTGCATCGTCATAGCCCCACTGCGACGTTGCTATCGCTTACTCGCTCTCGCTTGCCTCCCTGTGACATGAGCGAGAGAAAAACACGAAAATTGCGACGGTCGCCCGATGAAGGGTGAGCGATTTCATGTTTCTCTCTCGCTCCTGTCATCGGTAGGCAAGCGAGACCGAGTAAGCGATAGCAACGTCGCAGTGGGGCTATGACGATGCAGCATGGCTTGTCTCCGTAGAGGGAGACAATGATAGTCGGCTATGGATATACTAATTTGTTGTTTTACTTTAGAGTTTGCACTAGTGTTGCCATTTTTACGATAGAGCAAAATCAAAACAAAAACTTGTATAGGGACCCCCTTAATTTTTGTGTTTTATTATTATAATTTTTTAAGATATTCGCCATAATAACACATTTTTAATGAAAATTTCACCCGGCTATATGTTACGGTTCAAATGAACCGACCATGTCAATCACGAATCATCAAAAACTTTGAGGATTTTATGCGAACGCCCCAGATGATTTTATAGCTATTGTGGTTGGGAAATATTTTTTTTTTCAACGACGCCTTAGCACTTCGATTCACATTACAAAAATGCATTCGTGAATCATTGAACAAATTCACACTGCACACACATTTAGATAGTGAAACGTGAAAATATCTCGCTTGAAAATATAACAGACAGTCAGTTGTATTATGTATGTGGTAAGGTCATCTATAATCTGTCGACCTGAAAACTGCAGATGATCTCAGCAGCGGGGGGGGGGGGGGGGGGGGGGGGGGAGGCGGCGGCGCGGGGCGGACATTGGTACTTGCACCGGTGCGGCGACTCAGGCAAATTTAAATGAAATATAGGTATTATTTATGGGTAGTTTTTATTTATTATTATTTTTTTTAGTTTAGTTTATAAGTTATTTTAGTTTAGTTTTATCATATTTCTTAATTTTAGTTAAATTTTATTGTATTAGGTTATTTTTAACCAACTTCAAAAAAGGAGGAGGTTCTATGTTCGGCTGTATGTATATTTTTTTTATGTATGTTCAGCAATATCTTCCCCAATTGTGAACCGATTTCGATGATTCTTTTTGTGTTGGTTCAGTCTAGCTCAAAGGTGGTCCCATTTTTTTTTTTGGTCAAGATCGGATTGGAAAGCGAGGCGGAATCGCGAGGCCGAAAGCCGAGCGATTCCGCCGAGTACATTAATAGCAAATAAAAATTACTAAAAAAACTGTGAAATAAAAAACTATTTAAAAAAATATAAAAACCGCCTTCAAAAATGTATGAAATAAAAAAATAAAAATCGAACCCTAGAGTTGAAGGCGGTGGTGCTAAACCGCCTTCAACTTTAGGGTTCGATTTTTATTTTTTTATATAATACATTTTTGAAGGCGGTTTTTATATTTTTTTAAATAGTTTTTTTGATTAATAAAAAGTATTAGTAGTAATATAATTCGGTGTCAATGGTTTGAAATATGCAGAACTCGATCTTGAGTACAGTTTATTTCAGTCAAGTTAATATGAAGCAAAACAAAACACTTGGGCGAAACATGCAAGTACACTATCAATATCAAACGGGACTTAATTTTTCCCTTTTTAATAATTTTTTTTTATTATTTGTTATTAGTTATATCCGCCAAAATAATACCTACATATTCTGTGAAAATTTCAAGCGACTAGCTATTACGATTCTAAATATACAGCCATCGGACGGACGGACGGTCAGACAGACGTTGTTAGGCTTCCGTACGGGGTACGCAAACCCTCGCGCAAACCTAAGGGAACGGTCTTCCGGTGAGTGTGTATACCACCTATTTCAGTGAAAATTCGTCAGCCGCGCGAAGTATACATAGACGCTCGCCCACGCAACTGCGCGTAGCTGCAAAGCAATAACCACTTTACACTCGATCGTTAAGGTACATTTTCGCACGCAGCGATTGGCGACGTGAAGCAGTAGGCTATTAAAGCCCGAAGGTAGGAACATTTTCTATGGAGTGGCATTTTTATCAACATAATATGGTTTGACGAGGAGTGGTGTTCCTTTTGACTTTTTTGCATAACCACCAATGCTGGCTCTGTATATAAAGAAAAATCGCGTAGAAAATCAGTCAGTTGAAAATTGCGAAGAAATTGTTCCTTAACTGGGATGATCTAGTATGTGCTGTTAATACGTTTTTTAAATATATTATATGACGTTGAAAAGCATGCATTTTGAATTTTCCAATAGATTATAATTTTAATAATACATAAACACAAAAATAAAAAAATTACAACACACCTTAATATACCAGAATTATGGTTCGTTTAATTTCGCAATGATATCACCCGCACTTCACATAACTCGCTTCGCATTCCAAATTCGAATCGCACGCTGCCCGACCCGCGTTCTATCTACCTCGCTCACTACAATATTTCACTTCACTTTGGTTTTAACGAAACTTGCATACGGAGTGTGCTCACGTAGGGCATTACACCTTACAACTCTAGGTGTAAAAGTGTTTGTAAATAAGAAAAAGGTGTATAATGAATGAGGGCGGGCGGGACGGGCGGACCGCGCGGAGTGGACGTCGAGACTGACTGGTGGTGGGCGGAAAGACTGGAGCCGCCCCGCCCGCGGCCGTGCGTCAGTGGTATGCGCGATGGCGCCAGAATCGTTCAAACATATACGCATAATAACGCGAAGGACAAAATAAACACTGACTGAAGTTAGTTTTAGATGAAGTTTTAGCGTGTACTAGTCAGAAAAAATAGGTATTATTATATAGGTATAAAATTAGGTATACTTATAGAAAACTAGCTTTACCACGGCCTCGCTTTTGTGACTTTTTAGGGTTCCGTATCCGGTACGGGACCCTATTACTAAGCCTACGCCGTCTGTCTGTCTGTCCGTCCGTCCGTCTGTCTGTCCGAGGGCTGTATCTCTTGAACCGTAATAAGTAGCCCGTTGAAATTTTCACAGAATATGTGTTATTATGGCCGATATAACAACAAATAAGAAAAATAAGAAAACGTAAAAAAATCACGGGGTTCCCATAGAAGAGACCAAAAAGTGTACGCGCGCGCGCCATCTACCGAATAGATTATGAAGCATTTTAACTAATCATGACATTTAACTAATATGAAGCATTTCATAACACGCCATCTAGATGGCGTGAGTGGCGCTAGCCATGACATGGCGATACGGAACCCTCGGTGCGCGAGTTCGACTCGCACTTGGCCGGTTTTTTAACTTACAGCGCTGGCCGCCGATAACCTAGCGTTATGATTTATGGCCTAAATCCATCTTGACAAGTGACAAATTTTAACCGTGAGTAGTTCTCGAGTTACTTATATATATATAAGGATATTCATACACGGTGTTGCAACCCCAACCGTAAAACCCGAAAGGGGGTGATTCTGCACGTGAAATAGAACAACTTTTGTTCTACGACTTTTTTATTTGAAAAAAAAAAATTTTTTTTTCTCCATACATTTTGAGAATAGGTAATTAAAATTTGTAAGGAAAAAATAATTTTGTTTTTGTTTAAAAAAAATTTTTTTCTTCACAGAAGTTGTTTAGTTTCACATATAGAATAACTTCCTTTTGTCAGTTAAAAATATTACGGGGACAACTGCCTGCAACACCGTGTTTATTGACGTAGGTACATTACGCGGTCGCCCGTAGAAACTTTGTTATTTATTAGGATTATAATTTATTGGCTGTATATGGACTAGAGCAGCGGGGGCTGCTATGCGGCCATCTTTCGACCAGTAGGGTGGTACTAACCCAGCCGACTACAATTTGAGCCTCTAAAACCTAAATAAGGTCTACGCACTAGTAGTTACCGCTATATTATATCAATTTTCGTTTTCAACCTTCATCATCATCATCACCCCGTGTCTGTCCACTGCTGAACATGTGTGATTTATTATGGTAGATATAACAACAAACAAAATATAGAAAACAAAAATTAAGGCAGGTCCCCATACAAGAAACGTGGTTTTTTTTTCAACTTTTTTTCTGTGGTGCGGAAACCGCGATGCGCATGTCCGATTCGCACTTGGATCATTTTATTTAAAAAAAAAATCTTGACTAATGAAATATTATCTACTGCCGTCCACTGGCACTGCACACCACTATACAGAGATACATACATACATACATACATATCACACACGCTGAATCCCGACAATCGGGGTAAGCAGAGTAATCGGTGTTGTGCTGCAAAAATTTTGGTAAATTACAGCACAACACCGACCACCACGTTTCGCAAATTATTCGAACAAGATTCAATCGATCAAGCAGCAAGTAAGGCACGAAGACCCACCTGCTGCATGACTCGGTGGAAGTACCGCGCCAAGGTGAGAGGTGGCGAGCCTGTCGCCCTTTAGCACGGCATCTTGTCCTTATCCCTTAGTCGCCTTTTACGACATGCACGGGGAGAGATGCAGTGGGGCTATTCTTTTTAAGTAACGGCCCCACACGGTACAGAGATACAAAGGCGAATTTAATGCCACTAGGCATTCCTTGCAAAATAATCTTTCGAATGTGAAAAAAACATATTCTCAAACAGCTGGTGCAGCTCGGTATGAACGGGTACAGTTTTTTATTAGTACAAGTCGGCTGATGAGCGAATTGAAGCGCTATTGGGCTAATATTAGCCGCCGCGCCCGTACTGAACGTAGTGGTACAAGCTCCGCTCAACCGCAAAACTACTTTCCACTTGACACAAAAAAATTGGTTACATTGCTCTATGAAAACGGCAGGCCTGAGTCACGCCCGTGCAGGCTAAACTGGTCGACTGAACGGTAATGCCTCTATGCAGGCGACTGCTTGTAGAGAAGAGCGTGTTTACGGGAAAAAACGAGAAGTACAGATGAGCTTTCTTACAACGAAAACAAACAGCCCTTTGAACTGTCTGCCTCTATGTAGGTACACGTTGGGATACACTGTTGCATTGCTTCATCTCTACTACGTTGGTACCAAGGAATAAGGAGTAGCTGGAAGGGCTGTGGAACTGTCGTGTCGTACTGTTGAACGGTGTACTGAAACCCTGATAACGATTTTATTCACTGAATTTTTGTCAGCCTCGGTAGCTCAGTGGTGCGGTCGGTCGACTGTCGCGATCAGTAGGTACTTGGATGGGTGACTGCTCAACCGTTGGAGGCTGACCGTGGTTCGGATTCCACGTTAAACTGGTAGGTCCCTTCCCTTCTTACCTTACTAGGTGGTAGGGGTTTATCCCGGCCGGGTTGGTACCACCGCACTGAGCGAAACGTCGTTCGAAACGGCTATGTAAATAGTTCGTCTTTTCCGTCCAGTTAGTGTAGCCAGCATGAAATGAAGGGAAACACTGACATGGCACCTAGTTCACCAAGGTATTATGGGCTGACATCAGGGATTTTGTAGGTGATGTAGCCAAACGTGTCAGTTTCCATTAAAAAACAAACTAAATACTAGAAGAGGCAAATCACGATGAAATATGTTACCTGTTCACGTGCAATTGCCATCACAAATATCATTCAAAAGATTCAAAGGAAGGAGGAGAAGAGTAGAGTAGAGTAGAGTAGAGTAGAGTAGAGTAGAGTAGAGTAGAGTAGAGTAGAGTAGAGTAGAGTAGAGTAGAGTAGAGTAGAGTAGAGTAGAGTAGAGTAGAGTAGAGTAGAGTAGAGTAGAGTAGAGTAGAGTAGAGTAGAGTATAGAGCAGAGCAGAGCAGAGCAGAGCAGAGCAGAGCAGAGCAGAGCAGAGCAGAGCAGAGCAGAGCAGAGCAGAGCAGAGCAGAGCAGAGCAGAGCAGAGCAGAGCAGAGCAGAGCAGAGCAGAGCAGAGCAGAGCAGAGCAGAGCAGAGCAGAGCAGAGCAGAGCAGAGCAGAGCAGAGCAGAGCAGAGCAGAGCAGAGCAGAGCAGAGCAGAGCAGAGCAGAGCAGAGCAGAGCAGAGCAGAGCAGAGCAGAGCAGAGCAGAGCAGAGCAGAGCAGAGCAGAGCAGAGCAGAGCAGAGCAGAGCAGAGCAGAGCAGAGCAGAGCAGAGCAGAGCAGAGCAGAGCAGAGCAGAGCAGAGCAGAGCAGAGCAGAGCAGAGCAGAGCAGAGCAGAGCAGAGCAGAGCAGAGCAGAGCAGAGCAGAGCAGAGCAGAGCAGAGCAGAGCAGAGCAGAGCAGAGCAGAGCAGAGCAGAGCAGAGCAGAGCAGAGCAGAGCAGAGCAGAGCAGAGCAGAGCAGAGCAGAGCAGAGCAGAGCAGAGCAGAGCAGAGCAGAGCAGAGCAGAGCAGAGCAGAGCAGAGCAGAGCAGAGCAGAGCAGAGCAGAGCAGAGCAGAGCAGAGCAGAGCAGAGCAGAGCAGAGCAGAGCAGAGCAGAGCAGAGCAGAGCAGAGCAGAGCAGAGCAGAGCAGAGCAGAGCAGAGCAGAGCAGAGCAGAGCAGAGCAGAGCAGAGCAGAGCAGAGCAGAGCAGAGCAGAGCAGAGCAGAGCAGAGCAGAGCAGAGCAGAGCAGAGCAGAGCAGAGCAGAGCAGAGCAGAGCAGAGCAGAGCAGAGCAGAGCAGAGCAGAGCAGAGCAGAGCAGAGCAGAGCAGAGCAGAGCAGAGCAGAGCAGAGCAGAGCAGAGCAGAGCAGAGCAGAGCAGAGCAGAGCAGAGCAGAGCAGAGCAGAGCAGAGCAGAGCAGAGCAGAGCAGAGCAGAGCAGAGCAGAGCAGAGCAGAGCAGAGAAGAGTAGAGTAGAGTAGAATATGCTTTATTGCTCCAAGACAAATTAAACAACAAGCACATTAGAACATTTACATAGGGTGGAAAGGCGGACATATCCTTTACATATATTTCTTACAGTAAACATTTCGATGTTTGAGATTCGATTAATATAGTGGAATGTAAGAGGTAGTAGCAAAAAAGTTGAGCGTGAGAATTGAAGATAAAATAATAATAATAATACTTATTAATAATACACATAATATACACACATAATATATACATTAATATACACTATGCCTAGCAACAGTCCGCAAAACTGCTGACCTAACTCAAACTCAAACTCAAACTCAAAATTTCATTTATTAATTTTCACACTTTTACGCAACAACAGATTGTCCCTATTTCATACATAACAGACTTTGCAATAAATGTTCTGTGTTGTGTGCAAACACCATCTCCCAAACTGGCCTAACCGGCTGTATCATGAGAGACGGTGGGTGCATACAATACCCATATTATATTACAGTGTTATATATATATATAACACTTTGTGTAACACCACATGTAACACCTTAAAACGTGAGAGAATTATTAAACATTAGAGAAATTTTGCGGGTATCTAAAAAATATAAAACAGAAAAAAACCAAAATAGTTTACCACCTAATAAGGAGTGTAAATGCACAGCATATATATGGCTAAAGCAGTATGGAAACTACGTACAAAACGATCGAAACGACGCACTCACACACACGCACGCCTCAACAAGGCCCCGAAGCGAATGTCGCAAACAATCAGTCGCGGGTGCCGCGTCCTAGTGGTCGTGTTTGTTTTTGTTGCATGCACCACGGACAGTCCGCGATCTTTTAGAATGCAAAAAAATGTTTAAAAACGTTTTTCGACTATTGTCACTTTGTTTACAACTTTTGTCAGCTCTTGTCAACCATTGTAAATGTTTGTCAACTTTTCTCATCTTTTGCCAACTTCTGTCACCTTTTGTCAACTTTAATCGACTGCTGTCAACTCTTGTCAAGTTTTGTAAACTTTTGAGAACTTTTGCCAACTCTCGGTAACTTATGTCAACTCTTGTCAACTTTTGTTAACTTTTCTTATCTTTTGCCAACTTCTGTCACCTTTTGTCAACTTTTATCGACTGTTGTCAACTCTTGTCAAGTTTGTAAACTTTTGAGAACTTTTGTCAATTGTCGGTAACTTATGTCAACTCTTGTCAACTTTTGTCAACTTTTCTCATCTTTTGCCAACTTCTGTCACCTTTTGTCAACTTTTATCGACTGTTGTCAAGTTTTGTAAACTTTTGAGAACTTTTGCCAACTCTCGGTAACTTATGTCAACTCTTGTCAACTTTTCTTATCTTTGCCCACTTCTGTCACCTTTTGTCAACTTTTATCGACTGTTATCAACTCTTGTCAATGTTTGTCAACCTTGGTCAACTTTCGTCAACATTTTGTCATCTTTTGTCACTTTCGTCAACATTTTGTCATCTTTTGTCAACTTTGTACACTTTTCTCGACTTTTGTGAACTTATAGCCACTTTCGTCATCTTTTGTCAACTTTTGCAAACTTCTCTCAGCTTTTATCATATTTTAACCTTTGATGTCAACTTTTATAACTTTTATGAACTTTTGTCAGCTTTCGTTAACAAGGAGTTGAGAAAAGTTGACAAGAGTTTACATAAGTTGACTAAAGTTGACAAGAGTTAACGAAAGTTGACAAACTGGACAAAAGATGGGAAAAGTTGACGAAAGTTGACAAACAGCTGACATAAGTTGACAAACGTTTACAAAATATGAAAAAAGTTGACAATACTTTTTTGACATTAATTAACAATAGTTGACGAAAGTTAACAAACTTTGACAAGAGTTGACAAAAGTTCACGAAAGCTGACAAAAGTTTATAAAAGTGACAGAACTTGGCAAAAGTTGACAATAGTGGTTAAAAGTTGACAGAAGTTAGTAAAAGTTGACAAAAGATGACGAAAGTTGACAAAAGTTGACGGAAGCTGGCCTAAGTTCATAAAAGTGACAGAAGTTGGCAAAAGTTGACAAAAATTTCCGAAAGTTGACAACAGTCGTTAAAATTTTACAAAATCTGATAG
Source organism: Nematopogon swammerdamellus (assembly GCA_946902875.1). NCBI lineage: Eukaryota > Metazoa > Arthropoda > Insecta > Lepidoptera > Adelidae > Nematopogon > Nematopogon swammerdamellus. The sequence continues at coordinate 22,704,212 of OX336345.1, forward strand.
AAGTTGGCAAAAATTTACAAAAGATGACGAAAGTGGCTATAAGTTAACAAAAGTCGACAAAAGCCATAAAAGTAGACAAACGTTGACGAAAGTTCACAAAAGTTGACGAAAGTTGACAAAAGTTGACAAATTTTGACAAAAGTTGACAAAAGTTGACAAGAGTTGACATAGTTACCGAGAGTTGATAAAAGTTCTCAAAAGTTTACAAAACTTGACAAGAGTTGACAACTGTCGATAAAAGTTGACAAAAGGTGAAAGAAGTTGTCAAAAGATGAGAAAAGTTGATAAAAGATGAGAAAAGTTGATAAAAGATGACGAAAGTGGCTATAATTTCACAGAAATCGAGAAAAATAGAAAAAAGTTGACAAACGTTGACAAAAGATGACAAAAGTCGACAAATGTTGACGAAAGTTGACAAAAGTTTACCAAGGTTAACAAAGATTGACAAGAGTTGACAACAGTCGATAAAAGTTGACAAAAGATGACAAAAGATGACAAATGTTGACGAAAGTTGACAAAAGTTGACCAAGGTTGACAAGAGTTGACAACAGTCGATGAAAGTTGACAAAAGATGACAAATGTTGAGGAAAGCTGACAAAAGTTTACCAAGGTTGACAAACATTGACAAGACTTGACAACAGTCGATAAAAGTTGACAAAAGATGACTGAAATTGGCAAAAGATGAGAAAAGTTGACAAACATTTACAATGGTTGACAAGAGCTGACAAAAGTTGTAAACAATTTACAAAAGTTAATAAAAGTTGACAAAAGTCGAGAAAAGTTGTATCAATTCATATTTATAGCAACCACGTTTTGAACTTATTATTGATGATTGATTATATTGATTATTTGATGATTACATTACAGAACCTAAATAAATGTTTTAATGAATAATAATTTTACAATTTTACAAAAAAATTGATTGACATCCCTAACGCTCCAATGGAGCGTAGGTACTTATTTTAACAAATAGGCCTAGTTTCCATTACACTCGGTGCGGTACGGACGGTGACGGACGGTGCGTTACGGTTTCGGTGGCGGCCGGTGCGGCGCGCGGCGCCGCTGCCCGAGCGGTGCCGCTGCGCGGAGAGATATCCATAGTATCGGTGCGTACGTGCTGCGCTGTGATGTGACTGTGATTTGTGAATAGTGATGTATGCCACACGGTGCGTTCCGGCGTCGCGCCGCCGCGCAGGCACGCCGGACACGCAGAACGTTGAGTTGAGTTACGTAGTTCAGGACAGAAACTTTGTTTATACTTTACTGTGTATTTAAGTGTGTAGGTACAACTCTTCTTTCTTAGTGTGTAGGTTTTTCGTTAATAAACAATGACATAGTGCGTGAACATAGTGTATAAAAAAAAATTGATTAGTGTTAAAATAAATTATGTAAAGACAGAACTTTACTTTTAAAATGTTAAAAAGAAAGGCATCATAATGGCCAACAAATATGTAATGCTATGTAATGTAATGTAAGCTATGTAAATAGTTCGTGTTTTCCGTCCAGTTCAGTGTAGCCGACATGAAATGAAGGGAAGCACTGACATGGCACCTAGTTCACCCTGTGTTATGGGCTGACATCACGGATGTTGTAGGTGATGTAGCCAACCGTGTCAGGTTCCATAAAAAAAAAAAACTTTTTTTTTTTTTTTTTTTTTTTTTTTTTTTTTTTTTTTTTTTACTAGGAATCAGAGTTTTTGATACCGATATTTGGCAACGGATATCAATATCGGTATTGAAGACAGATATCGGTTAGATCACGGTTGCCAAAAATTGTTGATAACCCACATGACTAGTTTCCATACTGCTTTAGCCATATATATGCTGTGGTAAATGTGATTTTGGCTCTGTCCACTGCACCATTATTGGTCTCTCGTTACAGCCACCCATGTTGTTTTACACAAAAAAAAGTAAGACATTTTAGTTCATATTACGATAAAAGTAGTCTACTCAAACATGTTTCTACTACAGCTGAAAGTCTGCACTGAGTCGTGCGATCTCGTGCCTACTGCCTAGTATGAAGTAAGCCAACCGGTGCTTACTTCCGGCGCGCTGACCACGCCTCTCTTTCCCCTCTAACCAAATCAAATGCTCTGCGGTTGCTACTGTAGTGTGCCGTGCGTGCGTGCCTACGAAAGCTACATCTACATAAATTTCTGTTCATGTAGGTAACGTATTGAACTGACTGCAACTTGGAGCAGTGGTTTGAGGAAACAGTATATGCATGGTGCTTCATTCATCAATCATCTAGCTAGTAATTACTGGAATTTTTCGTTGGTATGAAGATTTTTATCATCATCGGTCAATAAAAAAAAAAAAAATATATGGCTTTAACATTTTACTTTTTGTTTGGCAAATGCTCATTACACCTGATACACTTAATTAAAAGTCTTTGTACAGTCAGACTTTTACTTTGTACTTGTAAAGTCAGAACTCTCAGCAAAATTTGTTAATCTTACTCTCAGGCTGTGTTTTCGATAGACTGTGGGTAGGCGATGTTATTATGTATGTAGCTTGTCACTAAAATACTTGTAATAATATGTATGAAAAAAAAAATATCCTGCGAAGTTTCTTGCCGGTTATTCTTCGTGGGTGTAATCGAACCGGATAAAACAAATTGTGACAAGTTCGAGTGCAGTCTTATTTACTTGTTATGTACTTGTGAATGATCAATCAATAAACAATAAACTTGGTAAATCAGTATGAAATGTTTAGGTTTCGATACCTCAAAAGGCAAAAAACTGAATCCTTATTTATAGGATCCCTTTTTTGGTCGTCCATTCGTCTGTCCGTATTTTCTCAGTAACGGGTAGAGGTATCAAGTTGAAATTAAATAATAGTTACGTGACCAGTTTTTTTTATTTCCAGGGTTATAGATGTCCTCGATATTATTAAATTATTTATTTAAAAAATTGGGGATTTACGATGACGCTTATGTTTTTTTCTAACATTACTTTGGCTCGATGCCCACAAACTGAAATATCACTACAGTCGAATTGCAGTAACTGATTAGGGTTGCTGCACTTGCTACCCGTACAATATTGTAGGTGTAGGTGTACTTATAATCTACGAAACCAATAAAATACGCTAAAATGAGTATGGTAAGCCTGACTACCATACTTTTGACATCGCTGGAAAGAGCACGAATCTATCTACCTACAATATGGTCTATCAATAGGTAAAAAAACAAGTTTTTAAAGAGAAATAAATAAAATATGTATAAGTACTACAGGGTGACTCATTCCAGATTTTAAACTTTAAAAAATAATTGAAAAATGTCAGTTTTACTTACAGTAATTTTAATAATATAAAATGAAAGTGTACAAATTGGGATTTTATTTATGAAATATAACATCATCAAGATGCTTTCCTTCTCGCCGTACACACTCTTCAAGGCGGACGCGTGTATTAGTTATTATCACAAGCTGCAATAAATCACTTGGGATAGAGTTGACTTCTTCAGTTATTTTTGTCTTCAAGTCTTCCTTGTTGAAACCATACATCAGGATATCTGCTGATACCCTGTCTCAGTTCCGGCACAAAAAAGTTCTTTATCATGGCGGTATAGCGCTCACTGGTCACTGTAACAGTACTAACACGATGGTTTTGAAAAAAGTATAGGTCTGCAGAATATGCGTCGCGCTCGTGTGCACGAATGACCGTTGCCGAAATAAGCCTCCACTGCGCACGCGCGGTGCTCTCCCTACCACGACATGGCGCCCACTAAAAATTCCCCAACGGTCAGGTTTCGAATGCTGTACCTCGCACCCCGCTAGTTCCGGTGCCCGCCAATTTATTCAAATTCAAATTTAAAAAGTTTGCTGAGTCACCCTGTATGTTTCATGCTGTGTACCTACTTTATTTTTGTTCTGCCAAAATGAAAATAAACTTTAGTGGTCTAAAAAAAAAAAAGGTGCCAACCCTACACCTGTTATATATAACTGTATATACACATGTTATGCAGTAAAACATGATTTACCATATTACTAAATGAGTGAAGAGGGAATTTCACAATATTTTCTGTGGAAGAAGCAATTGGTTTTTTTTAGAGCTGGCATGGGCGGCTGTGCCCAAATGCCCAAAAGTTCATCGTAAGATCAGGCAGCCAATAACACCACTGCTTGTTGTAAAGTTGTTTTGTTACTGTTGAAGGCCCAGTTGGCTAGTGGCTACACATCACCTACTTACTACACTCGTGGTATCACCCCGTCACTTTGGTGAATTAGCTAATAGGTATATGTATTAGTGCCTCCCTTTAGGCCGTGCCGGCTACACTGAACTGGACGGAAAAGATTTACTATTATTCAACCGACTTCAAAAGGAGGAGGTTCTCCATTCGACTGTATGTTTTTTTTGTGTTTGCTACGCGATTACTCCGTCAATTGTGGGCCGATTTTGAAAATTCTTTTTTTGTTTGGTAGGTCATACCTCAGAGGTGGTCCCAAATAAATTTTATCGAAATTGATTCAGCGGTTTTTGAAAAAATCAACAAAAAACTATGGTTTGTTGTTTGTTACCCTCAGCAAAACTTTTAATGTGGACTTTTTCAGCAATAAAAACATAAGCATGTCGATACCTCAGCACTATACTGCAATAGCTCAAATTTTTTTACAAAGCCGCTACCGATGGACCTTTCATTCGGTGCGGTGGACGTAGTAACAGCTATTATCTCATCTGTGGCGCTAGTACCAATCAGTCCAAGTTAAAACCTACCATTTTATGTGGAATCCGAACCACGGCCAGCCTCAACGATCGAACGGACACCCATCCGAATTCTGGCCGCGCCCGGCGTGCTCGACTTGTCGCACGTCGATCCATCGCACCAGCGAGCCATAGGGAGCTACCGAAACTGACACAACTGCCTTCTCCATCGCGAATGGAACACCCTATTAAATAATTACAAGCTGTGTGTGTAACCTGCCCGATGAATGAGATGTTCAAGATGCTATATAACTCAGGTAGGTATATAATATAATATCTGTGTTAGATACTTCAAAGTACCTCCAGAAAGTACCTAAATATGTGAGAACAGTTTGTATACAGTACCTATCAGTGTTTGTATACAAATTGCACTGCAATCTAGCAATCACATAACGTACGGATGTATTTTGTGTATGTATGTATGTATGTGACGTATTTTAGTTATACAGGGTGTATCAGGATAGGTTTTCGAAACTTCAGGGTTCGAAATATTTGAATACGAAAAGCTCTGAAACTTTTTCCCAGATTCGATCATTTTACAGTACTTTTTGGTGAAAATCTATTCTTCAAGATTTGGTGGATGGTTAACGTCTGCCTTTATTAAATAAAAAATAAATTCTAACTCATGAATAAAAATGGGTAATTGCACACATAACTAGTAAGTACAATTGAACTGAGTGGAGGTAAATTCCAAATACTGAAAGTTCAATGACCTCAAAGGAAAAAGAGGACTGAATTAGTTCACTGCACTCTCCAGTCTCACTGCCCATCGAGTTTTTATTACAATTTCCAACTTTTGTATGACCAAAAAAACAACGGAATTTCGATTTGAGTGATAAGGATTTTTTTCTTCTAATAATGAGTACTTTCTATACCTGAAGTTTCTCAAACCTATCCTGATACACCCTGTATATAGCTAACTGTAAAGAATAAAACAGAATGTAACAGAACAGAACAGAAAAAAAAAATAGAAACTCTTTATTGCACATAATTGAAAGAAGAACAGTACACGACAAGAAACAAGAAATGCAGGAGTACGCAAGTGCGAACTTATCACTGCAAGTGATTTCTTCCAGTCAACCTTTAGGTAATGAGGAATAAAATACAGAGAAAGAAGTGTCAACCTTTGGGTGATGATGAGTAATACAATACGGAGAAAGAAGTATCAACCTTTTGGTGATGAGGAATAAAATACAGAGAAAGAAGTATCAACCTTTGGGTGATGGATGAGGAGTAAAATACAGAGAAAGAAGTATCAACCTTTGGGTGATAGATAAGGAATAAAATACAGAGAAAGAAGTATCAACCTTTGGGTGATGGATGAGGAGTAAAATACAGAGAAAGAAGTATCAACCTTTGGGTGATAGATAAGGAATAAAATACAGAGAAAGAAGTATCAACCTTTGGGTGATGGATGAGGAGTAAAATACAGAGAAAGAAGTATCAACCTTTGGGTGATGTGATGAGGAATAAAATACAGAGAAAGAAGTACCGGAAGTACTTATGGGATATGGGATAAGAAGTAAAGCTAGGTGGTAGGGCTTACTTAACCGAGGGTTTAAACCGCCCGGATTGATACAGCCGCACTGAATGAAAGGTCGGTCGAAACGTCTATGTAAATAGTTTGTGCTTTCCGTCCAGTTCAGTGTAGCCGGCACGACCGAAGGGAAGCACTGACGTATACGTGGCACCAAGTTCAGCCGGTGTTATGGGCTGACATCACGGATATTGTAGGTGATGTAGCCAACCGTGTCAGTTTCCATAAAAAAAAAACTTCTTTTCTTCTGTTTATTTGTTCTTAGGTAGGTATCTATACGTGGTGGCCTGCCTTGGGAGAGGCCTATGTCCAGCAGTGGACCGATACAGGCTGATGATGATGATGATGATGATGAGGTATCTATATGTTAAGGGCGTAAGCTTAAAATAATAGTATCTGATGGATGTGACGGTGCTTCGCTCAGCCTTTTTTTAAAAATATACTGTGTGGTGGTACGGAACCCTCGGTGCACCAGTCTTTTTTTTAACATTGTCCCAGCTAATAGCACGACGACCTAGTCAGGGGTTAAGCGCCCTTGACGCTTATTTATTGGCAATTTATCACCTTGCGATAAAATCTAACGAAGGCCTAAAGGTTGTCGCACACACATCACCTCGGCGCCAGGTCATTGCATTTGCTCGAGCTGTTCAGAATTCTGTGTATGAAACTCCATGCAGCACACAAATTTCACGTACCGCGCGCCGCCGCCGACGACGTCACCGCGGAGATGGCGCCTCCTGGTAAATTACAATACTCTTTGGATGGCGCGCAGTCGAGCCGCATCGTGCGAAATTCACACGCAGATTTTTTAGTCCTGTCGCCCGTAGAACATTCATATTACCAAAAAGGTTACCACTTGGCTTTGTGAAATTGTTATAAATTACGCCATTTTAAACACAAACACCCAAGTCTCAAAGATCGCAAATGGGCGCAACCGTATTCGGGACAAGTCGAAAATCTCCAAAAATGTCAGTCTTGTCACCAAATACGGTTGCGCCCATTTGCGATGACTTGGGTTTTTGTGTTGAAAATGGCGTAATTTATAACAATTTCACAAAGCCAAGCGCAGTAACCTTTTTGGTAAATTTTTGGTAATGTGAATGTTCTACGGGCGACAGGACTATGTCCATGTCTATGACTATGGATGGTGGGCTTTGCGTATAATTCCGTTGACGGCTGGTGGACGGCGTAGAGCCAATGAATGAGACGAAGCGGTGCCGATCCGATGCCGAACTGATAAGTGCGCGACAACCTTTAGACAGTATTGTACGCACCCCGAAATGGAGGCGCCTCCTTCCTACTATCTAAATGTGATTAATATCCGTTAAACAAGCTTTCTCATACATAACCGGAGAGAGAACGGAACAGAAGGTACCTACTCTACTTAGGTAAAACCACAGAAACGGTTTATTGGTAAAACCTTACTGTAGTTAGGTGCCTACCTATTCATAGCCAGACCATAAATATAAAAAAACCTGTTTTCCGCTACATGGCGCACTTTTTCTACCTAATAATTTTTTTTTTTTAGCATTACAGACAATTCTTTTCAAAATATGGTATCCAAGAATATGTGTTCCTATTTCCGCCTCCAGCACTCGTTGCTCTAGCATAAGATAAAAAAAAATTGGTTGTCTGTAAAGTCGGTTTACGGACGATAGTTTTACGTGATGACGTCATAAAGTATATAAAGTGCGAAGTCAGATACAAAATCAGTTCCGGCGGATATTTACCGTTTTTATTATTTAGATTAAAATATGTAAAATTAATTTAAGTACATGATAAAGATGTGATAATAACTAATAAAAAATATGAGAAAATAACGACTATTAATTTTTGTTTATTTTATATTTAAAAAACCTAAAAAGCCAATAATATTAATTATCAATATAAACATCGTGTTGGGACTCAAACCTACATAACGCCATCTACGTGTACAACGTTGCAACAACTACCTAACTGCGAAATCAAGTAAATACCGCTGAAGTATTTCATTTACTATTGACGCTAGATGTGGACGCTAGATGTCGCTCCATGAAATCTTCACATACTGTTGAGCAAATTTGCTGCGATAGGTAATATGATCGATTAGCCCGCGTGGTTAAGACGTCTGGTCGGTGATGGTAGCTGGGACCGCGGGTTCGAGGCTCGCAAAAGACGGACAAATATATTTTGTATTTCCTGCGATTGTTTATGCCTCTCTATCGCGCTCTCGCTTGCACACACAGGTTTAGATAGAACGTGACACTTTTTCGTGAGTGCAGCCGGTGTTCATCAATTTATAAGACGTGACGTCATCACGCCAAAACACCAAGATTTGTCGCTGTTGCGTTACTGTATCTAGAATGAGTACTACTTACTTGGGGTCCCAAATACTCATTCTAAAATTATATTTAAACCCGCCCCAAGTTGGGGCACGCCTGGGGAAAGCCGTGAAACGCGAATGTAGATGATTCGCGGCTCCGCGTTCCCACTTCGCGGCTTTCTCCGATCCGTGTCGGTTTTTTTGTCCCATGACATGACACGACAAAGGGTTGACATGTTTCTCGCGTAGACTTCATGCTCGCTCGAATTTGGTCGCTCTAGAGCATGGGCACTACACTCTCGAAATCATTCATATTAATTTATTCGTTAATTTAATTTATTCATTATTATTCATTAAAAAATCGGTTTGTGCTTCTAAATAAGTGAATCCTGAAGTGTTTGGTATCACTGAATACGTAATTTCAGTACAAATGAGAGTGAACACAGATTATTGATGAATCTATCGATTGAGGCGGGATATTCGAATTTGTGCGGGAGCGCGCGCGCCAAAATTTCGCGTTTTTGCGCGCCGCTAAAAGGGCCTGGGTGGGAGCCAAGGGGAGTAGCTATTACTATTTAGTACGTTTGGGCGTCAAAGGGTTAACCAACATAGATAAGCATTTTTTTCGCATTGCATTGAGAGGACAACTTGCTAGTTAAATGAGAGAAAATACATATAAATAAATACAAAAATCGGAGAGAAATCCGTGCAAACTTACACCATTCACCATGGTAATCATGTAAGTAAAGCACGCGAAAGTCAAATTTTAAATTGCGCGCCTTAGCGCGCGGCTTTATTTTCATGTAGGTTTTATATCTGTCTTGTCTTGACTTGAATCATTCGCGAACGCACCTACGGTAATTTGTATGAATCACTTTTACTTCATCGAGAAAGACATAGTGAATATACATCAAGTGCATCAAAAGCACGGTTCTAGTTTCGTCTCTTTCTATCATCATAGAAAAGAAAAGTAAAAACACAGAAACAATTTCTTTTGTTCACACGTTGCGCGAACGGTGTTATTAATCCTATTTCCTAAGCGATCGGACTAATTGAATAGAATTGTCAAAGCGAGAAATCTACAATGTTTGCAAAAGAAAAAAAAAACGTAGATAAGCAAACGAACTGTCAATGCGTATGAAAATCGTCTAGCGCACGTAGCGATAAGTTCAGAGTTCTCAAGCACTTGACAGATGATTACTTTACTCTTTGATAAAGTGGTTGCGAGTTTTTCGAGGCCACTCCTACTTCAGTTCGTGTTCCGAGCGAGTTCTTTTTATTTCCACATTTGCGCGCACAAAGAACTGCTCCAAGAAGACGACGGCCAAAGGCCACGAGCGACCGGAGCCAGCGAACGGGCTCGGAGTCATGGAATCACCTCTCGCGTAGTGAAAAAGCGAACCGGCAAGATGAACGGGCGCTCGGTGTTCTCGAAGCTCTTCTCGAAGCGCTCGCACGGCAAGGACGAGCGCGCGACCGAGATCGGGCTGCCGACGGACGTGAAGCGCCATGTGCACGTCAGCAAGAACTCGGAGACGGGCATGCTCGAGGGGCTGCCGCAGTCGTGGATACGGCTGATGAACACGCAAATCACGCTCGCCGAGCAGAACGAGAACCCGAACGCGGCCTACCAGGCGGTCAAGTTCTACAACTACTCGATCAAGAAGAAGGAGCCGATCGAGGTGTTCAAGCCGTTCGTGACCGAGGAGGTGATCACTGAGGAGTCGCGCGAGATCGAGAAGCTTCTCGACAAGAAGAATGCTCACCAAAGCCAGGACTCTGACATCTCGCTGGGGCAGAGCAGCGAGGAGGATGCGGTGGGGGCGCTCGTCGAGGAGGCGCCGAGTGTGCGGGCGACGATGCCGGCCGGGCCACTGCGGCCCGCGCTCAAGAAGGACGGCACGGACATGACGGCGGTGATGCATGACTTGACGCTGATCAGCGCGGTGGGGGAGGGCGTGGGGGGCGGCGACGCGGAGGACCGGGCGGAGGGCGACGAGGGCGACGAGAGCCCGGTGCTGCGGAAGAAGGAGCAGCAGAGCCGGGAGATGTCTGACGAGGAGGTCTACGAGGAGCTGAAGCGGATCTGCAACAAGGACGACCCGTACGTCCGCTTCGACCGGCTCAAGGACCTCGGAGCCGGCGCCTCAGGTTTGAACTATATATATTTTTTTATATTTTTTTGGGGCCGGTACAAGTACCGGCCCCATTGCATCTCTCCCCATGCATGTCGTAAAAGGCGACTAAGGGATAAGGACAAGATGCCGTGCTGAAGGGCGACAGGCTCGCCACCTCTCACCTTGGCACGGTAATTCCACCGATTCATGCAGCAGGTGGATCTTCGTGCCTTACTTGCTGCTTGATTGATTTAATCTTGTTCGAATACTTTGCGAAACGTGGTAGTCGGTGTTGTGCTGTAATTGACCAGAGTTCTTGCACAACACCGATTACTCTGCTTACCCCGATTGTCGGGATTCAGCGTGTGTGATATGTATGGATGTATGTATGTATATTTTTATTTTTATTTTTATATAGCTCTTGCCCGCGGCCTCGCTCGCGTGAAATTCGTATTTAAAACGAAGAAATTAAGTAAGTCCACTACTGTAGGTGCCTTTCTTTCGGCGCGCTGAACAATTCGGTTTGTATGAGAGCCACATCTTAGCGTAACCGTAACAAAATTTTATTTAGCCTATCCTGTGTCCCGTATAGTTAATTTAAATAAGGTGAGGGTGTGTGTGTGTGTGGGGGGGTGATGGTGTGCGTGTAGGATTGAGTGTTGCGTTTGTGTATTTGCATGACGTGTATGATGTATAGGTATGTTGTGTGTGAGTGAGTTTGTGATAGTGAGGTGTGAGGTAATGTAAATGCAAAGCCGAAAATGGAGAGAAAAAAGACGTCCCGACCGGGATTCGAACCTGAAACTCCGGCTTGAGCGGTTTTAGCTCTTGACTCTTGACTTCGAGGTCTTGAGAAAAAGCATCGTTTCCATCGCGCTATTTTTGTATTAAAATTGCCGTACAGAAAATTCATTGCACGTAATCGTTGATGTTAAGTGAAGTGTAAAAATACCCCGCGATTCGGCTGCCGTTGTGCAGATACTTTTTTCTTCCGCTCACATCAGAGGTGTCTGTCGTGTCGGTTTGCGGCACGAAATCGCGCACGACAGTTTCGGGTACAGCCCGAACACGGTGCGTGCAAGCCGAAATGTTCCGAGCACGATCGTGTTTCCGTGCTAGCTAGGCCAGCCCGACGCCCGGTCGACACGATAAGCACGAACCGTGTTGACGGCATGCTGATGTGATTATGCGCGCATAATCACATCAGCACGATTAGGCGCACCTACAAGAATTTAGGATTTCTTTATTTATTTCTTACTTATACAATGTCAGCCCAACGCAAAATTTTTCCTATAATTAGGAATAAGATGTCAAAGAAACAAAAGAAACTATTTTGTTTTCTTGTTTCCTTATCCCTTAGTCGCCTTTAACGACATGCACGGGTAGAGATGCAGTGGGGTTATTCTTTTTAAGTACCGGCCCCACACGGTAATACAATATCATTGCTAAATCATGGCTCAGGCCCACTTGTGGCATAATAACTTCCGTCTCGTGTACAGCGGGCTGGCTCGTGTCGTGCGTGACACGAACACGAAACGGGCCAGCTAGGCTGAGCCGAGTTTACCCGAGCACGCGCGGCGTCGTACACGGGGCGCGCACGCTCGCTTGATTCCTGTGCACCAGGCTGCGTTCGTGTCCAACTCGACACGATACGACAGGTCTGGCTCACATTGAATAAAGCTCATTCAATAATCAATATAATACTAGCTTTTGCCCGCGGCTTCGCTCGCGTGAAATTCGTTTTTAAAAAGAAGATAGTAAATTTCGGCGTGCAGATAGACAGAACAATTCGGTTTGTATGAGAGCCAAATCTTAGCGTAAGCGGAACTGAATTTTATTTAGCCTATCTTGTGTCACGTATACCTAGTAAAATGTGCTTGTACTAAGTTTCATCGAGTTTGGATGATCAGTTTAAGAGTTATTTATGGACGAAGATACATTCATACAGAAAAGATTTCTATAAATCGTCAATTTAGTTTTATTATCATACATAGAGTCTACAAATGCAGTATCTCATAAAACAAAGTAACTTACACATTGCCATTCTTACAGATTTATTATAGTAGGTATATTTTTATATTTAGCAGGTATATTTAGTAGGTATATTTAGCCTCGGTAGCTCAGTGGCGCGGTTGGTTAGTCAACTGTTATTAAGCAACGCTGAGAGCGGTCAGTGATAGGATGGGTGACCGATCGACCGTTGGAGGCTGACCGTGGTTCGGATTCCACGTTAAACTGTAGGTCCCTTCCCTTCTTACCTTACTTGGTGGTAGGGTTTATCCCGGCCGGGTTGGTACCACCGCACTGAACGAAACGTCGGTCGAAACGGCTATGTAAATAGTTCGTGTTTTCCGTCCAGTTTAGTGTAGCCGACATGAAATGAAGGGAAGCACTGACATGGCACCTAGTTCACCCTGTGTTATGGGCTGACATCACGGATGTTGTAGGTGATGTAGCCAACCATGTCAGGTTCCATAAAAAAAAAAAAAAAAAAAAATGATATTGATATATGTATAAATTATATGGATAAATTCCACTAATTTTCTATGTTACAAATTATATTGTTTAGTCATCGCAACATGATTAAACATTAGTCATCATCATATATCTCCACATCTCCAAGCTCTAAGATCGCTCGCTAGGTGGGACGACGACATCAAGTACATCAAAGCAGTGGTTCCGTACCGCTGAAGGCCCGGAGGACTGGAGGAAAGTTGGAGAAGCGAATGTCCAGCAGTGGATGCATATTATATACTGACTTGACTATCTAAGCACTATTAGTGCTTAATTTTTAATAAGTTAATTTTTTTTTCTAATTTATAATTTTTTAAACCAGGCCTTATTTTTTTCACATACTAACCCATGAACTTAGCAAAATTGTGTTCTTTACTTGAATAAAAGTCAACACATTTTGCAGGAAAATACAAGTTGTATACAGCAGCTGTGTAGTTTCTGCCTACACTTAAATGATGAAGTTACCATAATCAAATAAGTTTGAACAGAAGGACCTGTTTATCTGTCTTTCTGGCTAATCACAACCTCTCAAATCTCTTATCTTGTCAAGAATGATTCATCTTTCTCTATAAGCGTGCGCTACTTAGATAGACATCAGTGTACAACGCGGGTATAGAGGGGAATACTGCAGTTAATGTTATCTTCACCCAGATAGAACGTAGAGAATATTGTCAGCCTCCTAGGTCGAAACGGCTATGTAAATAGTTTGTGTTTTCCGTCCAGTTCAGTGTAGCCTGCACTACCGAAGGGAAGCACTGACATGGCACGTAGTTCACCCGGTGTTATGGGCTGACATCACGGATGTTGTAGGTGATGTAGCCAACCGTGTCAGTTTCCATAAAAAAAAACACTCGGTGCGATCGGTCGACTGTTGCTCGTGATCTCGAAGCACACCTGGGCGCGGTCAATACTTGGATGGATGGCCGCTCGACCGTTGGAAGCTGACCGTGGTTCCAGACTGTAGGTCCCCTCCCTTCTTACCTGACTAGGTGGTACTCTTTAACCTGCCCCTGAAGCGTCCGAGAGTGGTGCTCCGCTTCATGGAAAAGCTCGGGTGGCTGGAGTAGCACCGCCCGAGTGTCAACGTGCAACGGACAGTTAGAAGTCTCAGTGCGGAGAATGGCACACCGCCCCTTCTTCTTCTTGATGGGCATTTTCCGCATGTAGGTCGCTGTTCTTAGACCCGTTGTGCGTATCACCCCGGCTGCTACTCCATCCAGCCCAGCTCCTTCCAGAAGTCGTGCAGGCGGCCAACGTCCTTGCAGGCTTCTTGGAGTGTCCTCGGGTTTTTGAGGATGTTTGCCCGCTCATTTGCCACCCCCTCGCACTGTAGCAGCACGTGCGATGGCGTTTCTTCAGCTCCCATGCAACCCCTGCACAGGGGGCTGTCTGTTTTACCTATAATGAATAAGTGCTTATTTAATGGGTGGTTTCCAGGCCCACCGCCCCTAACAGAAGAGGCTGGGCAGCAAAGAAAGGTGTTGAGCTGAGCTTGCAAAGGGTTTTCCGAACATATCCAGGCCCATTGGCCCTAGAGGAGGGTGTCAATCCAGGTCGGGACAAGCGAGCTGCCCCTCTGTGTAGTTCTCCAGCATGCGTTACGTTTCAACTCGCGGCAAGCCCTTTTCTGCTAGTCTGCAATGACTAGGACGCGGAGAACCACCAGTCCCGCTCTCTCTACCTATCCATATTTTAACAACAGCAATGTTATGTTCGTATTAAAAATAGTGAATGTCACTCATAATATTTGATAAAAAATTTTTTTTTTATTTGAATAGGACTTTAGGTGCCTTGCGACTATGCACCTAATGATTTGTTCAACCTTTTACAAAAAAATCGGCCAAGTGCGAGTTGAACTCGCGCACCGAGGGTCAGCGCCACTCACGCCATCTATGGCGTGTTATGAAATGCTTCATATTCGTTAAAGGTCATGATTAGTTAAATGCTTACGCTCTATTCGGTAGTAGATGGCACGCGCGCATACACTTTTTGGTTTCTTCTATGGGAACCCCCGTGAATTTTTTACTTTTTCATATTTTTATTATTTCTTGTTATATCGGCCATAATAACACATATTCTGTGAAAATTTCAACGGGCTACCTATTACGGTTCAAGAGATACAGCCCTCGGACAGACAGACGGACGGACGGACAGACGGACAGACGGACGACGTAGGCTTAGTAATAGGGTCCCGTACCGGATACGGAGCCCAAAAAAACGTTTCTGTCTGCTCCAACCACAATTTGATTGGTTTATGACTGATCCTTACTCTAAATCTTTCCACCCACATCTTTATTAGCTGGACACTTGCTGCATTAATCTAATGCAGGATATTGCAATGACTTGTAAAATATGCGTCATGCTCGTGCGTACGAATGCCCGTTGCTAAAGTACGCCTCGACTGTACACGTGTGTAAAAGTATCGCCCCACTGCATCTCTCTCCGTGCATGTAGTTATAAAGGCGACTAAGGGATAAGGACAGATGCCGTACTAAAGGGCGACAGGGTAGCCACCTCTCACGTTGGTGCGTCCAGACCAGACGCCACCGTGGCGACTGAAAATTCCTGAAACAGCGAGCTTTCGAACGCTACACCTCACCTCCCACTAGACCCGCCGCCCGCGAATTTATTAACTGCAAAGTCTGCTGAATGGCACTATCTAGGACAGCATTAAATTCCCTTGAGTACTGTGTGGGGCCGGTACACAAAAACTGCCTTCAACAATGTATGAAATAAAAAAAATCAAACCCTAGAGTTGAAGGCGGTCGGTTATTTTTCCTTGCTTTAGCACCGCCTTCAACTCTAGGGTTTTAGGCAGTTTTTATATTTTTTTAAATAATTTTTTTTCACAGTGTTTTTCAGTAATTTTTTGCTATTAATGTACTCGGCGGAAGTCCGCCTCGCTTTCCAGTCCGATCTTGCTCAAATTGAAATGGGACCACACGGGAAGCACCAGCTTTCAAATAAAAAAAGAATCATCTAAATCGGTTCACCCAGTCGAAAGTTCTGAGGGCACAAACATAAAAAAAAACAAAAAAAAAAAATACAGTTGAATTGAGAACCTCCTCCTTTTTTTGAAGTCTGTTAAAAAGAATAGCCCCCCTGCATCTCCAACCAACCCGGGCGGGTTAAACCCTACCACCTAGTAAGGTGTGAAGGGAAGGGACCTACAGTTTTACGCGGAATCCGAACCACGATCAGACTCCAACCGTCGAGCGGTCACCCATCGATCCACTGACCGCGCCCAGGTGTGTTTATGATCCGACCAGGGTTGCCAGATGGTCAAGATAAAAAAAGAGGACATTTTTCTTACCCCATTTGATTTTTTGGATCAAACTTTTACGAAAAATCTATCCCCCCTTTGTTTTGCCCGCGGAAGTCTAAAACTTTTCTGCGGACAAGACTTCCAAAAAAGAGGACTGTCCGCGGTAAAAGCGGACACCTGGCAACCCTGGATCCGACTGAGAGTCGACCGACCGCACCACTGGGCTACCGAGGCTGACAAATAAAGGTCTGAATAAATAAAAAAAACTACAGGAAAGAATATATCAATGAATATCCTGTGCTCTGCTCAATGATTCAACGTTCATTTGTGCCGTTTAACACGAGAGGTGTTTCACATTTGGTTAGCGTCGAGTTCATGTTGGAGCCTTATTCAATTAACACGAGTTAACGTCCGACTTTAAATGTCAACGGACATGCATTACTAGTTCTGTTTTTAGGGTTTCGTGTTCGTACGGAAGCCTGCGCCTTCTGTCTGTCCATCCGTCCGTCTTAGGGCTGTATCTTTTGAATCGTAATAGATAGCCGGTTGAAATTTTCACAGAATATTTGTTATTATGGCAGATATGCCAACAAATTATGAAAAAAGCAAAAAGTAAAACATTAAAGGGGTCAACCAAAAATATAACATTTAGGCACAAAACTAAGTCCATCGAAGTTATTAAAATGACAAATTGTTGATAACTTTGTTGACCCTGGAATGGTTTTTTTTTTTTTTTTATGGAACCTGACACGGTTGGCTACATCACCTACAACATCCGTGATGTCAGCCCATAACACAGGGTGAACTAGGTGCCATGTCAGTGCTTCCCTTCATTTCATGTCGGCTACACTAAACTGGACGGAAAACACGAACTATTTACATAGCCGTTTCGACCGACGTTTCGTTCAGTGCGGTGGTACCAACCCGGCCGGGATAAACCCTACCACCTAGTAAAGTAAGAAGGGAAGGGACCTACAGTTTAACGTGGAATCCGAACCACGGTCAGCCTCCAACGGTCGAGCGGTCACCCATCAAATCACTGACCGCGCTCAGCGTTGCCCCTTCATCACTGGAGCGGGCAATATTGCCCGCCGAGCATTTATACCGTCATCTATGGAGCGGTCAATATTAACCCGCCACCGCTCCAAACCGCTGCATGGGCCGAAAAATAATTTTTCCCTACACAATCTACTATTATAGTATTAGTACAAAGAGACATACTATAAAGTTGACAAAATTGATCTACCAACACTATCATTACCGAAGACAACAACGAGCCGACAGAGTAGGAAAAAAATATCATATCTGTCGTCATTGTTGTGGGTGTTGTGTTGTGGGTCGGTGTAGTGAATGTTCGTTGAGTTTGTTCACCAAATACAGAAGAATGGACCGGTAAGTGATGTTTTTTCTCTTTTTCATTATATTCCGGACCTATTGAGTACATTTGTTTGTACTGAGTTGAGATGCATTTTACGTAAAAAGTCGAAGAAAAGTCCTACTCCATACTGACAATTTTTTCCTGTTTGTTGTTGTTGTCAAAGCTTGTTTCTCAAAATAAATCGGTTTTTCGGAGAAAGTGAGGTGACAGAAATGTTCATTAGTTCTTCTAGTTGAATAATATATGCCGTTTAGTGCTTACATGTCGTACATTTACGAGAAACAAGCCATTTTTGTGACCTAGGTCTCGCGCCATACAAACTTGCCTGTTTTGAGAAGCTTGTTTCTCAAAATAAATCGTTTTTTTGGAAAAAGTGAGGTGACAGAAATGTTCCTTAGTTCTTCTAGTTGAATAATATGTGCCGCTTAGTGCTTGCATGTCGTAAATTTACGAGAAATGAGCCATTTTTGTGACCTAGGTTTCGCCTAGGAACTTGGTGAAAGTGTTTTTTTTGCCAACATTTTTTGCGAATTCAAAATTTTATTGTGGTTGACACGGGGGCTGCTGATACACAAGAAAGGTATGATTAGGTCCGTTATTTATTAGTGTTTATAATAAAAATACTATGTGACCGATTTCCGGTCTAATAAATTTATAAAAATAAAAAATCTGAGACAGGTCGCGATTTTCATATAACACAACTTTACAAAATAATAATATGCAATATATATAAAAAAATACTATTTATAGCTAGAATATTTATCTGTAAATACAATCCATATGTTAGTTCATGAAGTTTTATGGAAAAATCTTCCAAAATGATTTTTTTTCGAGAGTAATGCGCCGGCGCCGATCGCGCCCGCCACCTGGTGTAGGCGAAGGATTGTTTTGGTTAATGCTTCCGTAGAGGACGGGTTTAATAACAGTTGACTAACCAACCGCGCCACTGAGCTACCGAGGCTGACGAATTTTCTTATCCCTTAGTCGACTTTTACGACATGCGACGGGGAGAGATGCAGTGGGGCTATTCTTTTTAAGTACCGACCCCACACGGTACAATGTTAATAACAAATGTTAGCTATAACAAATTTAATGTAAATAATATGATACGGATACGGAGCTCTCCAAGATGTGGGTGGTGGTGGCCTACGTGTCTAGTACCACCACCCATCGCTCGAAGCTAGTCTCGCGTCGTCCCGGAGAGCTCCGTAGCCACGGCCTGCACCCGCCGGCGCGCTTGGAGGATTGTCTCCCGCCGCCGGCGGTATTACCGTTTTTATTTTTAATGTTTGTATTGATTTTGTGTATTTTTATTACTTTTTATAGTTATAATATATGTCAAATTAATATAAATATATATAAAAATGTGAAATAAAGAACATAAATAATGAAAATAATAACCAAATATTGGTGTAAAAAAGGATTTAATTCTATAAAAAAGTTAAAATACTCATAAATAACGTTGTATTAACATATTTTCACTTTGATTGAAGAACATCCCCATTCCTATACCGACAACTGATAGATCGCCGAAAACCCATCAGTTCCTTGATACCTACAATATTGCTGGCAAAGTTATATAATACGTTACCGTGTGGGGCCGGTACTTAAAAAGAATAGCCTCAGTGGCATCTCTCCCCGTACATGTCGTAAAAGGCGACTAAGGGATAAGGACAAGATGCCGTGCTAAAGGGCGACAGGTTCGCCACCTCTCACCTTGGCACTGTACTTTCACCGAGTCATGCAGCAGGTGGGTCTTCGTGCCTTCCTTGCCGCTTGATCGATTGAATCTTGTTCGAATAATTTGCGAAACGTGGCGGTCAGTGTTGTGCTGTAATTTGCCGGATTTCTTGCAGCACAACACCGATTACTCTGCTTACCCCGATTGTCGGGATTCAGCGTGTGCGATATGTATGATATGTAAGTTATATAAGTAGGTTAACAAAGTAAATTTGTTATTAACAAAACTTTGCCAACAAATGTTAAACAATTTAAAATTCGAAATATCAAAATGTTAGCAAAATGTTGGAAAGAAAAAAACTATTTATTTTAACAATTTCTAAATGGATCTCGCGGCCACAGTATTGGTACTATCTTCATGCATTTTTTTTATGTATCTACCTGTAACCTATTTATAATTTATTTATTTATTATCTAAACCACCGGAGAACAGGCGTGACACTATGTATGTATGTATCTAAACCAACATGGGTGGCTGTGCCCCGAGACCAACGGTGCAATGAACAGCCAAAATCACCTCTCAGTTAGGAGCCATGCCAGAAGGTTTGCGGACTGTTGCTAGACTGCCCAGGTTAAAGGATTTGGGAGACACACTTGCTGGAGGACAGTTCCACGCCCTAGTGGTGCGACAAAGAGATAAAAATAAAGAAAAAAAAAACTGATGGGTTCTCAAAAGCCCCCAATGTCATCAACATAAGGGTGCTGAGTCTCTCTGCGATGAGTCATGCGGAGTTAGAATAGAATAGAAATACTTTATTGCACACAAAGACACAGAAGAAGACAGAAGATAACATACAGAAGAGCAATTGAAAGGAGACGGGGATGTTTGGGCCCGATTGTAATAAATGAGGTATGGTTAAAAAAAATGGTTATATTTTTCTTTATCAAACTGTAAAATATCAACCCAATTCTTAATCTAGAAAACGAGAAATCTAAAAAAAAAGTGTTAAGAAAAACGATTACGATTAAACTAAATATCTATTAATGTAGATACATGATTTTAAACATTTAAAAATAAAAACGCTAGCACCAAATGAATAACTCAATTAAAGTAATTAAATCCATTACAATTAACATTTTACTATTTAAAAAAGAAGAAACATTCACAATAATAAAAGGACGCTAGTATCCATATATAGTCTGTGATAAAAGGAAATAATTTATAAAGAAGAAGAGCTGTCATAGCTGTCAGTTGTATTTTCATTTCATAATATTTACAAAACCATTGATGTCTAATTTTATAGATCGAACGTCGCGCGATTTAACCTGTACTACGTTTCGTCTTAACAAGTGTGCGTGCATTCACACACAGTATTGTGATACTCACACAAGCACACACTTACATCATATAGTCGTTTCATGTCCGTAAACGGCGGGCATCGGAGCGCGCCGCGCCTCCTGCCACGAGATACTTTCGTGTTTGCATTTTACACACCGCCATGCTGTCACGTGACGCGATGCCTACGACGTTACTGTCGCGTTCTCACTCGCCTACAGATGATAAGAGTGAGCGAGAAAGTTGTCATCGTTCGCCCATCGGCGCGATTGTCGTATTTCCGCTCACTCTTATGATCAGTAGGCAAGTGGGAACGAGAACGCGATAGCTACGTCACACAAGTCAGCATGGCTTCTTAACACGTCATAACATGCTCAGGCGAAACAAACAACAACGTTTGTCACTGTTACTCTTGCATAAAACACAGCTTTACTCTTTCTCGTTCGCTCTTTATATTAATTACGTATACAAAAATCTGTTTAACATAAAATTTGAGAAAAAAACCAGCAAAATAAATACTTACTTATGGAAGGAGACGCCATTCTTTACGTAATTTCGATCTGAGCTGTTACAATACTTGTAACAGCAACCGGGCATGCTGAACACACGCAATTTTGCGCCACAGACTCGGTACAGTAAGACTTACGCTCAACACGCGCTGCACACGCCGTATGAAGCGGCTGTCCGTGAAATCTGCAATTTATGCAGTTCTCGTCGAGAACAAATTTTTTCGGGAGTAATGTATGGGATGGGCATATCTCTAAATATACATCAATGTACAAAACATAAATAACTAGAATTCTGAAAAAGTTTCGATATTATATTGCATTATTTTATTATTTTCAAGCAAACATCAACACCAGATCTATAGAAGTGAATTTTGAGTGGATAATAAGCGGTGGGTCTGGTTGCTGCGCCTATGTTATGTCTATAAATAGTTAACCTAACTTTACTAAATCTCTAAAAACTCTGCTCTCAGATTGGCAAAATCTGCTGAATTTTCAGTGAAAATTTAATAATATTTAGGCTATCAATTGATTTTCATCTTTTTACAATTGGGCCCAAGATTGTATGAAAGTGTATCCGTCTCCTTTACAATACTTCACACAGAAACAAGAGAAAAGTAGCGTGCAAAGGCGGACTTATCACTCCCAGGGCTCCCAGGAAATATCTTCCCCCACTCCTACAATCCACAGATCTTCAAATCGCGGGTTAATAGCCTTTCCCCAGCAACATTAATCCACCTCCAAGCCGGATTGGCACCTCCTCGGGGGTAAAATTGGCTGCGCCTGAGGTTGCGACCTCGGACAGAGCCACCCAGTTCGGAAGCAATAAAAAAAAAAAATTGAGTTAGGACAGGTGGCAGGGAATAAGGGGTGCCCTGCCAGTTCCACAGAGCAGCGTCCGTGATAGTATCTGTAAAACAGACAATATAGCGCTTTCATTACCTATAAAATGTTTCATCTGTCTCATTTCTAATTGTTCACTATTTGTAAGAATACCTCCTTCTATTTTTATCCTCGCAAGTAGATACTACACACGAGCGAACGTCCTTGATAGGAGTTAAACCTTGATAAGATAATTGATCCAATAGCCAATATGTGTGATACTTGTCATAGTTTTATCACAATTTTGACTTTTACGCTATATTCTGTTTTTTGAAAATGTGAAAATATATGTTTGTTACTGTTTTCGAGTTTGCGAGTTACAGAGAGGCGACAGGCAGATGTTGCCCTTTATAATATTAGAGACTAGCTTTTGCCCGCGACTTCGCTCGCGTGAAATTCGTATTTATAAAGAATAAAAGTAAGGAAGCCCGTGTACCTTTATTTCGGCGCGCGGAACAATTCGGTATGACAGTCACATCTTAGCGTAACCGAAACTGAATATTTTTATTTAGCCTATTCTGTGTCACATATAGTTAAATGTGCTTGTACTAAGTTTTATCGAATTCGGATGATCGGTTTAAGAGTTATGGAGGAACATACAGAATACAGGATACAGAAAATATTTCTAAAAATTCTCAATTTAGTTTTAGTATCATACATAGAGTCTACAAATCTCTATGTATAACGGACCGTCTTGAGGTCTCAGTGCGGAGAATGGCCCACCCGTCTTCCCAAGAGGCTGGGCAGCAAACAACAACAGAGTCTACAAATGCAATATCTCATAAAACAAAGTAACTTACTCCATGACCAGACCATCCTTTGCTGATTTGTTATTAGTATTAGTATTGATTTGTAATACAAAGTCCATGCCTCATTATTATTATCTTGTATTTATATACAAAGACCAACGCTGAAAATGCCGCATCTGACATCTCTGAAGTCGTGCCATGTCATCTTTATTTATTTATTTATAATGCATCCATTAGGTGTCTGTGCACACTCGGACAAGTCATAGTGTATTTAAAAATAATGTTATAATATGGTATTGTGCATGGAGCAACGAATAGCCTTCGTCCATTACAAATATAAATGAAAAAAATTTATAAAAAAGTTTCATACTGTGGTTTGAAGCGAACAGTAAACTTACACTACAATATTATCTTATTAGCTACCTACTTAAAACTAAACTTACAATAAAGATGTATAAGCAACAATAATAATCTCAGTTGTCAAATTAAATAAAAAAATTGTCAAAAGCGAAAAGTAAAAATATCGCATTGGAAGTTGGAGCTCTATGCCTTGCCTTTCATAACTATTTATAAAGTTGCCCTAAATAACAATTTTTTTTTGCTCCATCATCTGCTGCATCAGCTTTAGAGCCTTAATCGGATGCGTTGAAATACCACATTGTGGAGTGTTGTTTATGTTTCACGCTGGCGAAAATAATAGATTTATTTATTTATTTATTTATTTATTTTTTAATGAACAAGCAGCTCTAGCTGATGTGTTCATATCAGTCTTTTTTTTTTATGATGGATGATTATTTTTTTTGTTTTTTTTTTTTTTGTTTGAATAGATGAAATAGATGAATCGACTTTTGGAAGTATCGATCTGCCGATTATCACACGTTCACGCGCGTTCCGTCGACGTTGATACGACAGTAGGACAGTCGATGTAGGTACTCCACTTGTCCTGAGGTAGGGGTCGGAGAATTTTCGCCAGAAGGGCCAAATTCGATTGGCTAATTTTCAAAGAGTCTCAGAGAATTTACATTAAATATTTTTATTAAAAAGAAAGAGCATTATATAAAATTTTTAGGTAGGCACGGAAGAAGATGTGTAGCATAGCTTGCAGGTGGACACCTAGGTTTCCAGTGGGCTTGACGTTTCGGCTCGCATCACGCCATCATATCAACTAGTCTGCGACGACTAGGACGCGAAGAATCACCAGTCCCGCTCTCGACCTCCCTCTCTCTACCTATCCATACTCTGTAGGATGTTATTGGTGTTTGACTTAACAAGGTTGGGATTTGTGATCACTTTGGCCGACGTTTCGGACTGGCACGTGCAGTCCATCATCTGGCCGAGTGCCTGGCTGCGGCTGGCACACGTTCTGTCAATCGCGGCCCCGAAGCCAAATATCCATGGCATCAATATTATATCCATGGTAAACTAAAAGTATTTCTGTAGGATGCCTCCAATTTAAATAAATAAAATAATACTTCTGTATTTCGGACAAGTTTGTCCATAACTACACAAAACAACATCAAATACCCAAAAATACACACAAAAAAAACCAAAAATACACAAGAAAAAGAAACATTACAGACAAGGCGAGGAGTGAATGTGGGACCATTATCGAAACATTCTCCCACATTCACCCCTCACCACTGATTGAACAGTACAATTCTCGCCCTTCAAAGTACAATCTGCGAAACTGGCCACCCTCTTCCTTATTGTGGCCCAGTATCCATCCACTCTCGCCTCCGTAAACAGCCCCGGGCCACTGCATAACCGCGAGAGTCTGATACGCTCTGTAGGATGTTTCGCAGCTCTCTCCATAAAGCTCCAGGAGATTAACTTGACAGGCCTAGATTCTTGAACAAATTTTGAGAGCGACTCCGCTGGTAGTCCTCTTGCTCCGACTTCAACAACAAATAATTCAGTCATACACACGCAGCCCCCGCATACGACACCGAATGTCCGTGGGCACCGTTAACACTTATAATAAGGTGCTTCGTTATTTATGTCAATAAATTTTGGGAGGGTTACATAGACAATCAAATAAACACGTTACGCAAAAAAAAATGATATGTTTTTAGTATTACTTTTCGAGAAATTTAACAAAACATGTTTGCTACCTAAACATTAACCTGTGTGTAACAGTAGGTAAATTGCATTGTACGGGGTTAATGGCCGTACTATGTTCAAATGCAGAACAGCTGTTTGTTGTAAGTCACAAGGTCACTATGATTGGTTTTTATAGCTACTTATTTGATTTTATTTTTTTGTTACGAGAAAAAATGCTCCTGTAAACATATGTTTTTTTTCTTACGTAAAGTGTTTATTTGAGTGCGCATGTAACCCTCCCGAAATTTATTAACATAAATAACGAAGCACTATGCTATGTGTCACGCTTAGTATGAAAATTCTACAACATGAACTGTTTACTTGCAGGTGTCGTATTCATAGCCGTGGACAGCCGAGACAATTCCCGTGTCGCGATCAAAGACATAGACCTAACGAAGCAGTCCCGGAAGGACCTCATACTCAACGAAATCAACGTGCTGAAGGGTTTCCACCATAAGAACCTGGTTAACTTCCTCGACGCGTTCCTCAGTTACGACCACCTATGGGTCGCTATGGAACTTCTCGATGGCGGTTCGTTGACCGACGTGGTCACCGAGGTGGTTATGAAGGAGGGACAAATCGCCGCCGTTTGTCGGGAGACCCTACACGCAATTTCGTTCCTACACTCCAAGGGGACTATACACCGGGACATCAAGTCCGATAATGTTCTGCTCGGGATGGACGGTAGTGTGAAGGTGACCGACTTCGGCTTCTGCGCTAATATCGTCGGAGATGAGAAGCGACAGACGATGGTGGGAACGCCGTACTGGATGGCGCCAGAGGTCGTCACTAGGAAGCAGTATGGAAAGAAGGTTGGTTTGAATTAATTTTACTGGCAGCTTTAAACTGATGCATTGTACTTTTTAGGGTTCTGTATCGTTCGTACGGGACCCTATTACTAAGCCTACGCCGTCTGTCTGTCTGTCTGTCTGTCCGTCCGTCCGTCCGTCCGTCCGTCCGTCCGTCTGTCCGAGGGCTGTATCTCTTGAACCGTAATAGGTAGCCCGTTGAAATTTTCACAGAATATGTGTTATTATGGCCAATGTAACCACAAATAATAAAAATAAGGAAAAGGAAAAATTCACAGGGGGGGTCCCCATACAAGAAACTAAAAAGTGTATGCGCGCTATCTACCAAAAACAGAAGGAAGCAGCACTGACCATGACATGGCGATACGGAACCCTCGGTACGCGAGTTCGACGCGCACTTGGTCAGTTTTTATGTTGAGTGCACTTGATTCTCATTTTATTTTATACATGCATACATGTAACTGTAAAGGAAGGGCCCTTGCCCAGGCTCCTTGCTAAAGCTCAAATTGTAGCCTGGATGAAAAATCGCCACATAGCAACCTCAGCTGTGTTCTCCTCTGGTCCATTACAGCTATCAATCCTATAAGGTAGTGGTATTGGCTTGTCGTAGCATGCGTTCTTACCCCTCTGACTCAGACACACAACCAGGATCACATAAAAAATACCAAATAAGTGAAATCAGTAAACAAAATAATGCATAGGTGATAATTAAAATGATTAAAGTATATGTCCAGCAATGGACATGAAAACGCTGACTGGCAACTCAATAGTTGTCAATACAACACTTATAAAAAAGGTGCATGTACTTATGTAACCATGTTAGAAGTTATGTTTGGACTTTGGAGTGACCCTCCCCTCTTCCCCTTCGAGCTCACCCTCCCCCTTAACCCTCCCTTCTATAACTTCAAAATATAATTAACTCCCATACATTTTAACATTATCATGCTTAAGGTGGACGTGTGGTCGCTTGGCATCATGGCCATCGAGATGATCGAGGGTGAGCCGCCGTACATGAAGGAGACCCCGCTGCGAGCGCTGTACCTCATCGCGGCGGCCGGCCGCCCGCGCATCCCGCGCTGGGACAAACTCTCGCCGGAGCTACAGGACTTCCTCGACAAGTGCCTTCAGGTAGGGAGACCCATTACGCTTACGCCTTTCTGATTTTCTAACGCCCAAACTACTTTTCAGAGCATTATGAACATTGATTCATTGTGAAATTGTCATGCCATTTGGACTGTCTAATGCCCCAACTACTTTTCGTCACTAAGCGTCGAGAGTATGGAGTGGCCATGTAATGGTTACTTTTCCAGGATACATGCCAGTTTTGACATGACATTAAATTCAGTCTATAGTTTCTTCAAGAACCAAGGAATGCCTGGATCGGCAATGAATTCCTACATGGAAAGAGCTTCAAGGAAGCCTCATACAGAATTTGGAGAGCGAGGTCGAACACAGGACTAGTTCTGCACCACGTCCTAGTCGATGCAGACTAGCTTACGGGCTGAAAGAGATCAAGATTGGCCAGTCGCTTGCCCACCTGTTCCTATTTGCAATTGGCCCTGATGTCTTAGGTGGAGCTAATAGATGCTGTTTGTCACCTGCAAACTGCACTGCTTTTAGGGTTTGGCTGAATTTTATTTCATTAAATCTAGATCTGCTAAAAGTGATTTAGCTTAGAGAAGGATAAATTTGAGCGTAGATTGAATCTTTGTGGTATTATTTGTTTATCGAAAATTCTTATAAAACATTTCAGTGCAGTCTTATAACCTAGCTCATACTTCTCTGGTTTTCCACTTCCTGTAGTGTCAGCCTCAGTAGTTCAGTGGTGCGGTCGTCGGTCGACTGTTGTTATTCACACCTGGGCGCGGTCAGTACTTGGATGGCTAGACCGTTTTAGGCTGCCTGTGGTTCGTATTCCACGTAAAACTGTAGGTCCCTTCCAGTGGCGGCTGGTGACCTATGGGACTGGGTGTGCGCACAGCACACCCAGTCCCATAGGTACCTAGCGCACAGTGTGCGCTAACTTACTCGTAGTACTAAACCCAAACGTGAATCTAATGGATACCGAGACGTGATTTTTTATTTTATTTTCATGTCTGAGTTAATTGCCCAAATTATGTAAAAGTATTCTCACTCAACAGATACATAGTTGAAAGACAAAATAAGGTAAGGATAAAAGTGATAAAATTATTAAAATGTAAGTAATAAAAATGTACTCACTTTTAGATTGAAATATCTAGGTATGGTGTTTTGAAGAACACGCCAGCGAATTTATGAAAATTATGAAGAAATCAGTCACACACACACACCACACACACTACAGTTTGATTGGGTAGGTCTAATATTGTTCTATTTATTTCGTTTTTAATATAGTCAACACTGAATCCACTCATTTTTATAACGCACTAGAAACACAACCAGAGTCCTAATTGCTCGAAGAACCAAAGCGACACTTCACTGCGCAGTGGCCACCGAGCACCGAGCCGCGCGGCCGCCGGGGCGCCTCCGCGCGCGAGGCGTGGCCGGCGCGCGCGCCCGCGCCCGTCGGCCAGCCTTGCCGCGCCGGGCAATGAAGAAAACTTCACAATGTACTGTTAACTGACGAAAAGTCGTTCAAACTGCTAAAAAACTGATTTGCAAAACATCCCGGCGCGGCAAAGATATATTACGTACAATATTTCATCTAAGCGGTGGCGGCGGCGCGGCGGCGCGGAACGGCCATCATCGGTCGACGCGACGACGACGGGTCTCGCCCCGAACTGAGATGGCGCGGCGCGCGCGGCGCGGCGCGGCGAGCGATCGTTCGGATGATCGCGCGACCAACAACGCGAAAATAGCGAAATATGCAGTATCATTAATGTTTGTCGTAACATTCGAATATTTTATAAATTACCATTCGAATATGTATCAAATCGATATTCGAATAATTCAAATTATTCAATTGCAAACTCGATCTGTTATATAAATATAAGAAACACCCATATTCCAAAAATGGACTCGCCTGTCGGTTCGTGCTACAGCGTATGTGTAGGTACTTAGCGCTTGTGTGTGTGTGACTTCGACCCAGAGTTTGGATCGCCCCCGCCGCGCCCGCGCCCGCGCCCCCCGCCCGCGCGTGCCTTCGGTCGGGTTTACGATCTCGGCTTACTTCGGCTCATCGTCGGCTGGCTCGGTCGCGACGTGTCGCACGCGCGTCTATCCACAATATACTGTCCTTCTTTTTCCGTCGTGTGTCACACGCAGAAGGCCACACATAATCGTATGAATAGTGTTTTGTTTCACGCGGCGGGGCAGCGGCGTTTGACATTTTCTCATAGTAAACGTTCGCGGTGTTTTGTACTGCACTCGGCGCGGCGAGCTCGGCGGCTATACGTAGTATGTAGTACGTATTACGTACAGCAAAATCGTGCCTTGTTGTCTAGGAAATAGGATCGAATTCAGTTTGATATTTTTACTTCGATCGGTTTCATGGAGAATGTTTAATATTTTAATTTATTTCTTTCTTTCGGGTGAAGGCGTTATGTTTTGTGGTAGTGCGGCGCACGAACGCACTTAAGGGCCAGCCGCCACTGGTCCCTTCCCTTCTTACCTTACTAGGTGGTAGGGTTTTTATCCCGCCCGGGTTGGTATCACCGCACTGAATGAAACGTCGGTCGAAACGGCGATGTGAATAGTTCTTGTTTTCTGTCCAGTTCTGTTTAGCCGACATAAGAGGAAGGGACCTACTTCACCCGGTGTTATGGGCTGACATCACGGATGTTGTAGGTGATGAAGCCAACCGTGTCAGTTTCCATTTCCAGCGACATTAGTCCACCTCCAAGCCAGACTGGCACCTCCTCGGGGGTGATATTGGCTGCGCTTGAGGCTTCGATCTCGGACACAGCCAGCTAGTTCGGAAACAATAAAAAAAAATAAAAAATTTAAAAAATAGTGAGCTTATGATATCGATGATGGCATCTCTGGCTGCAGGTGGACGTTGACGCGCGCGCGACCGCCGACCAGCTGCTGCAGCACACGTTCCTGCAGCGCGCCATGGACCTCAAGTCTCTCACTCCGCTCATCAAGGCCGCCCAGCGTATCCTCCACAAGAACTACGACTGAAGGTACAGTAGAGACCCACCGCCGAGCCGACGTACGCCCAACTCCTGAGCGAGCTGCAGTCTGCACGCAACCCGATGGATGAACAACATTAACTTTTATTGGCCAACGGATGTGGCGCATGCATCGGAAAGAGCGCACTGTCAAATTACTTTGCAAGGGTCCAAAAATGGCAACCGACCTTTTTTTTTTTAAGTAATCCGGTATGGGTCGCTGAGTCAGAGGGGCCAAAGCACATGCTCTGACTAGCCAATATCACATCTGTCATGCATGACGGTTGACAAACAGAACGGTGGACAGATCTCCAGTGTGTGTTTCGCGTTTGATATCTGTCAGTTGAATTTGATTCCATCGTCAACGCCAACAATTTGAGCGGCGGGTGGCTGAGTAGTTTGGGCTTCTCATGCGAGAGGTCCGAGGTTTTTTTTCTGATGGCTGTTTCACCGTTCGGAACCGGTATAAAACTGTAGGTCCCTTCCCTTGCCCCTTACTAGGTGGTAGGCTCAAATTGTAGCCGACTGGGTTGGTAACACCGTACTGGGTGTAAGATGGCTGCGTTCTCCTCTAGTCCAGTATAAAGTCTCCACTATGGCACCTTCCTTCTCGGAGGTGATATTGGCTATTCGGAAGATGTACTTTGGTCCCTCCGACTCAGCCACCCATACCGGATTACAAAAAAAAAACTGACAGATACCAAACGCTAAGGGAACACACTGAAGGTCTGTCATATGTCAAGTCTGTTTTTGTCAACTGTCATAAAGTCGCTCTAGCAGCAAATCTGACTTTGATCGCTTCCGACCCTACTACTCGACCTCCGTTCACTGTAGCGTGATGTTGTAATAGCCTATAAGCATTTTGAAGAAGGTGCGATTGAATTGTCAAAAACCCCTTTTAAATGGGTCAAGCTGTTCTTGATTTATATATAAGCTTACGTACATACGTGTATAGGCAGATAGCAGACTTTGAATTTTATAGGAATTTTTACACAGGATGGTGTGTATGAAATGAGTTTCTTACCAGCGCGCACTGCCATACAAAGTGTATACAAAACCACAGAACATAAAAACTTTTAGAAGTGGATGACTTATTAGTATGAACTCTGGTACACTCTTCCTGCCCATATATTTCCCCCTCAAGTCTCTGGTCCTTCAAGAGGGGCGTGAATAGGCACCTCTCAGTCCGGCATGGCATTCGCAATCCCCTTTTATGAATGTCCATAGGCGTCGTTAGACACGTTTAGGGTGACTGCGAAAAAGGTCGCGCTTTCAATAAAAAAAAAATTCACTGCTGGAATGTGGGAACATCCTCCGTGCAATTCGTAAGAAAACATAAAATTAGCCTAAGACAATCCTATTTATATACAGTTTTACAAATAGTCATGTTTCCGAAATATCCCATATTAGGAGTTAGTTTTTTTTTTCTGTGTTTTTCTAGTGATATTTTTTAGTAGAATTTTGAAATTGAACCTGACCATCATTCCTCACTATCCATTTAGGAATTTCCTTGAAGTTTTCATGTAAACTTATAAGAGAGGCCCTATAGACCCAATATTTTCTTTTTCAATATTTTAGTTAGACACATTAGTTTTGGAGATAAGCACGCTCGATTTTCTTATGCATTTTAAAATTATAAAAAAGATATATTTGTATTTCTTATAACAAGTGGTTTCATTTGATAGGTACATCAGATGATACACTTAAAAAAAAAATTTTTTTTATCTTCTAATTTGTCCAAATCGAAATTTGTTCATTCCCGCTATATACATCCGTGATTGGGTCACCAGACTCTATAAACGAACGTAAGTTTCAAGCCAAGACAATAAGGTGCGACCGACGGACAGACAGACAGGGTTCCGTTTTTTTCTCTTTTGAGGTACGGAACCGTAAAAAGTATGCAGAGCTACGCTTACTTGTAGTACGCACCATGAGTCGTCGCGTTAGATACTTCTATTTCGTTTTTATGTTCTGTGTGCGTAACAACGCGTCTAGATTAGTCGGCTCAATGAGTTTCTAGCTTATCTTGGCGAGAGCGCCATCTTCATTCCTTATTTTACTAAGGCGCCATAGACGACTAACCGAAATGGGTGTTTGCAAACATTTTTAATATTTCACACTATTTACGAATTAGCACGTTGAAAAGGGTTGGATCGAGCAATTCAAAAAAGTTGACAATACGTGTTTTGGACCACATGTAATTTATCTATCGAGCGTACTCTTTTACAAGTACCTTAGTCATCATTAGTCAGCCTTGGTAGCTCAGTGGTGCGGTCGGTCGACTGTTGTTAAGCAACTCTGAGCGCGGTCTGTACTCGAATGGTTGACCGCTGTAGGTTGAAACTGTAGATCCCTTCCCTTCTTACCTTAACTAGGTGGTAGGGTTTATACCGCCCGGGTTGGTACCACTGTACTGAATGAAACGTCGGTCGAAACGGCTATATAAATAGTCCGTGTTTTCCGTACAGTTCAGTGTAGCCGACATGAAATGAAGGGAAGCACTGACATGGCACCTAATTCACCCGGTGTTATGGGCCGACATCACGAATGTTGTAGGTGATGTAGCCAACCGTGTCAGTTTCCAAAAAAAAATTGGTTGTCTGTAAAGTTGGTTTACGGACGATAGTTTTACGTGATGAAGTGGAATAATCGTAGTACATAGAGCAAAGATCAGTAATTCTATTTCCAGTAGAAAGATTAATCATCTTGTGACTGGCCATCAATAAACGCCTTAAAAAATTTAAACACCGTAACATTGCTTAAAAAAGAAAAAAAAACAAAACAAAATTTGAGGGATTCGAACCCATTGTCAAAAAATACAAATCCTACACTCTTACCACTCTTACAAGCTCACTGGCTGACAAAACATGAAAATGTTTATTGGAAAAATTATGAAAACCTAAAAATGCACTATTTCGAAATTTCAACATAATATAAAATAATCTTAAAATTTAACTATGCTGTTCCCACT
Organism: Nematopogon swammerdamellus; assembly: GCA_946902875.1. NCBI lineage: Eukaryota > Metazoa > Arthropoda > Insecta > Lepidoptera > Adelidae > Nematopogon > Nematopogon swammerdamellus. Next base: position 22,737,149 of record OX336345.1, read on the forward strand.
TAGCACCGTTTTATAATTAGCAGATTTAAATATATAATTATTATTTAATTCAAATACGATACTCCTGGCGCCATCTTAGGACTTAAATGAAGACTAATTTCATGTTACCTTTAAAACGTCGCTGACGGTACATCTGTCTGACTCCCCCTATAAAATCAATGTATAACCTGGTTATTTTAATCTCTTTGATTTAAGTACATGACTGAAGTGCTAGATGTCGATCCATGAAATATTCACTAACTGTTCCCAAATTCGCCTCATAAGCACACGACCGATTAACCGTGTGGTTTAAGACGTCGGTCGCAATATATTGGTGGCAGGGACCGAGGGTTCGAGGCTCGCAAAAGACGGAGAAATATATTTTGTATTTCCTACTATTGTATATGCCTCTCTATCGCGCTCTCGCTTGCACACACAGGTCTCTATCGCGCTCTCGCTTGCACACACAGGTTTAGATGGAACGTGACACTTCTTCGTGCGTGCAGCCGGTGTTCATCAATTTATAAGACGTGACGTCATCACGTCAAAAACCTACTAGTTCGCAAACAGTGTGAAATATCGTAATTATTTTTGCGAAAACACCTGTTTGGCCGGTCCGAACGCCGAATGTTGCTGCCTTCGCTCATTCTCGTCGGAGAAACGGACGATTCCGTCCAAATTGACTTTTGCATTTTTTTATTCATTCCTGTTTGATCCAAGTTTTATTCTATATATATTTTTTATTGTAGACGGATTGCGTACTTCGGGCTGCTGTAGACTCTGGCAAGGGTTGGCAAAAAACAACTATGTTCTTAACAATTGTTTTAAACTGAAGCATGTTTTAATAAAAAAAACTGAACAGTGTTTTTAAACTAAAAAAGTTTTTTTTTGTCAATCCTCTCCACGGAGAGGCCATTGCGGTTTAGAGATGAAATATGACCTGTAGCGCCATAGGAAGTATGCATTTAGATATGTGATGAATGATAAGTTGCGGTGTGCTCTGTTTCTAGACATGCGGAAAATACATACACGCCAAACTCATAACCCTTCCTTTTTTGGTTTCACCATAGTCGGGTAAAAAGGACATTGACCTTTGAGTGTTAGCTCCCTTGCACAAGGTGGCGCGCAAGCTCTTACGCTGGTTCACCACAAGCAGCGGAGCTAGAAATTTCCTTGTGGTCTGTAAACAGAGTGTACTATACCGAAGTATGATATAAATCGAAGTGTTTCGGTTGAAGGACCAATTTGTAAAGCCGCGTTGACACAATCAAATTAGATAAAGCAATTTTGACAAAGTATCTTTGATACCTATTTTTTATTAGAAAAATGCAAATCGAAAATCATCGGAAATAATACATCCCGACCAGGATTCGAACCTGGGTATCTTGGGCTTTAGGCTTGAGCCGCCAACGCGATAACCAACCACACCAAGGTTCAATGTAGAACCGTGCAAGTTGACTGTCCGCAAAAATTGTGCGACATCATTCATGGAGGTGCAATAGATCGAACATTTGGAGAGAATATACATGTAACGGCCCGGTGGTGTAGTTGGTTATCGCGTTGGCGGCTCAAGCCAGAGACCCAGGTTCGAATCCTGGTCGGGATGTATTTTTTCCGATGATTTTCGATTTGCATTTTTCTAATTAAAAATATATATAAAGCGGGCACGTGCTTAGTACTAACATATAAACATAAAAATATATCTTTGATACCGTTTGACTCATAACCAGGAATCGAAATAGGTAAAGTATGAATTACCTAATGTTGGGGAGAAGACATATTATGGAGTGGTCAAAACCACCTCTGTCGGGAATTCTGAAAAATTCCCGGGAATTCCAGCATTAGAAAAATATATCCTGCTAGTGTAGTAGTAGTAACTTACGTAAAACTTAGTAACTTTTCACACTTGTAACATGCTGTTATGTATGAATAACTTATTTAAAAACCCAAAAAATATTTTGAATAACTTTTTGGTATGGAAGTTATTTTGATTTGAAAATAGTTTTTTGGGATTTTTCATAAGGTATTCATAGTAATTGAAAAGTTTAGCGCCGTCATAGTCCACTTTGATTGGACGACGATGTGTGCCACGGTCAAAGTAGCGTCTAAATAGTTATCGAAACTGCTTTGTCCAAGCGAATTTTGATTGTGTCAACGCGGCTTAAGATAATGTAGATGACTTTTACTAAAACGAGAAGCATAGAAGGTCAGCCAAGGAAGGAAGGTGTGGAACTAAGCTTGCGATGGCTTCACCGAACATATCCGGGCCCATCGGCAGTAGAGGAGGGTATTAATCGAGTTCGGGACTAGCGAGTGGCCACTCTAAATTTCCCGCGCATGCTTCACGTTTCGGCTCGCAGCAAGCCCGCGTCCGCTAGTCTGCGTTGACTAGGACGCGGGGAAACCACCAGTCCCGCTCTCGACCTCCCTCTCTCTACTTATCCATATTCTGTAGGATGCTTCCAGTGACGTTTTCGAAGGTCTATCCATATATGAGCTTAGCGTCGATCTTGGCAGCCCCAGATTCTTGAAGAGAGAGTAAGTGGGAAGAGTAATGACGCCATAAAAGCATTGGCTGTCCTCTAAAATCTGATGTTTCTTATTTTAGTAAAAGTGTACTTGTACTTTGTATGTTGGTATGAAAGAGGCGCTTTCAGGACCTTTGTATATTGTGTGCCAAGCCAAATGTAATGTCCCGAAATATAATGAACTCTGGTCTCCCTATTCACACTAGAGATGGGATGGTATTTATTATTTATGCGGGAATTATATTTGTGCATATATTTGTGATTATAGTCAATCACTACAACGAAAAGTAAATTTACGAATTAGGCACATTTAAAAAAAATTATATTCTACTAAGTCTAAACCAAATGTTTTACAAACGTTTATTTATGAGTTTATATTATATTTTAGGTATTCGGTTATACCAATTTTTATACACGGTGGAAAATTTTGGGTGGACCATATTTATTTTTTTTTTCTCCGAATACTGATTCTATTTGTGACATTGAATCATTTTTAGTTTCATTTTTTTCACATGAAAAGATTTTAATCTGTTTTTATTTGCACAAATTTTTAATTTATGGTCACCACCCAAAATGTATACTTATATACCGTTGATGTAACGACATCTATTGCTTCTTGAAAACATTTTTTTTTTCTTTTCTATTTCTGATTATTTCAGACATTGAAAAGTGTAGGGATATACGACAGCCGCCTAAAGCGATATCGGGTATGTTATCTATCACAGTATTTATACAGATATGCTATCACCGCAGACGACTGTATCGAGAATCACATTTTGGCGTGTAGCAGGGTATTAAGTACCATAAAGATTACTCTGACAATTTACATTGTGTTGTATTAAGATGCAAATACTGAATGTTACATAACTAACTCAGCAGTGTTGAGTTGTTGAGTGCATTTTGTGTGCTTTGCATAGTATCTCAACGTTGCACGCAGCTCAATACTGAAATATATATTTATATTATATGACATAAAAAGTACAGTCGGCCCCCCTATAGCTGGTTTTTTTTCTATACCATTATTATGAGAGATAATTATTGATGTCTTTGATACCGTATTAAATACCAATGTATAAGCATTTTGGTGCTATTTTTACATAAAAAAGCACTAATTTATATTTAAAAAAAAAGCTGGTCAAGTGCGAGTCGGCCTCGCTCACCGACGTTTTCGTACCGCCGCATAATTGGTTGGTTTTTGTTATTTCTTGTTTTATTTTTGAGTTTGCACTATAATCACACCAACTTTGACACTTGTATGTGTTACCGTTTTTACGATAGAGCAAAAACAAAAAAAAACTAAAATTTTGAAAAAACACATTTCGTGTAGGTATTAAATTTATTCTCCTTTAAGGTTTTACTTTTTGTTGTTTTTTTTTTGTATTATTAATTGTTAGTATATCCACCATTATAAGTTATAACGCGTATTGTTTTCAACTGACTACCTACAAAAGATACAGCCTTTTAAATGTAGGCAGACGGACGGACGGTCGTAGGCTTCCGTACGTGTACGGAAACCTAAAAATGGAAGTTAATTAAATATGCATTACAGCAGTTCATTCTTGAAACACCCAGTATTAAAAATCATTTGTATGCGCTAAATAATTTACATAAGAACAGTAAGTACTCTGGTTTAGCAGCCATTACTATTATTACACTCCGTTCATCCTAGGAACTAATGCCGAGCGGTTTCTCTTTCTCTGTACTTCTCACTCTCGCAAAGGGTGATTGAAGTGACTGTGAACTGAGGTTATGAATATAGTTTAATTTAAAAAAATTATTGAATTATTGTTTATTTATTTGATGAATGAAAATTTTGCAATAAACCTGTTTATTTTTATTTTTTGCTTGGAATCAAGTTAAATATTTATATTTTCACTGTAAATTATGTAATATTAAAATTATATACTATTTAAATGTTGTGCCTAATCTACTTACTTCAGCTGTTTGTTCTATTGTAGGTGGTTAACCATCCAACACAAATAATATACAAAACTTCAAAACAACACGTGAAAAATATGCAAAACAATTAATTCATTATTATTATGACGCGTAGGAAAGGCTACTAATTAATGCGTCGACTGACTGGCCGACTGCACCTGGCTACCTGAAACCTTCTCAGAATAAAAACGCAAAAGTAACTCCAGGCGCAGCGGCGCACGCGCCGTTATGGTTTTGAGATGACTTTCGCATACACCTATGACTCACAAACTTGTGTCCTGTGTAAAGAAGAGTAATAACCGTTGCGAGAGCGAGAAACCGCTCGGCATTAGTTGCTAGGATGAACGGAGTATAGAGGCGTGCTCTGCACCTCCGCTCCCATACTAACCCAATCGAACGATTGCTACAAAACTGTTCGCCATAGGGTAAACATTTTAATTTGCATCAACAGTTCTACACAACATGTGTCTCTCTGCATCGATACAATGGTATCAAAATATGTGTTCGTTTATGATGATGTCCCCAGAGCGAGGGACGAAACGACGATGTATGTAAGTCGCTTTAATATACCGCGTAAACGAAAACATTACCATAAAGTATAAAAAAATGCTTACATGAAAAATAATTGTATTAAATGTTAAAACATATTCTTACGAAGTCACAGATCATTGAGTAGATACAAAGTATACTGATCGCAAGTATAAGACCGGAATACGAAGAGGTAACCTTGTAACGTAGTTTGAATTTTTTTTTGAACATGTGACATTTTCTTTTCCTAGAAGTACAAACGTGCAAGTACAAACTTTACTGCTGGGCAAAGTCAGCTCGGACGTCCGAAACGTCCGTGTGTTGTTACTGGGTCTTTCCGAATTCCTGCATCCCCTCCCTCCCGCAACAACCCCGGCTGTGATTGTTTCACTATGCACCGCATCTGGTCCCCTTGCCCTTACTTCAACCACCCCGTTCATATTATATTCTTTCAGATGGTTGTTGTTGTTGTTGTTGTTGTTGTGGTTCGGACTCGTTCTCCACGCTTAATCCCACTCCATTGTGGGCCTTTTGCGCGTGCTACGGCCTTACTTCAACCTCACCGTTCCTATTATATTCTTGCGGATGGTATGAAATGTTCACCTGTGTCCAAATGGTCTTGTAGTGATAGTTCGATTACGTTAGTATGGGAATCAGAGACATACAGCGTGCTCTTTACTTCAGAAATACAAAGCTCATGTTTCTAATAAAATGTATGCGGTATAATCCGCGGCCGGTCAGAAGACAACAGAACCTTGTCACACTGATTTGTCTCTGATAATATACTGCATTTGTGTGATTTAAACCCGCTTTTAAGGAGCGTGCAGGTTGTAATGTTCGACTGGTATTTAGAGGTTATAATGAAAAGTGAAATTGCCAAAAATGTACGAAAGCAATAGATGTGTCGCTAGTCTTGTAATAGCTTTTAGTCTTAAGTTACTCGATTACTGTTAGTTTGTAAATGGACTGTTTAATCATCACACTTTTTTGTATGGTATAAAAAAAAAAAAATTATTTTTTTATTTTTTTTAAACACCACTTGATTTTAATATGTACTATTAAGCCGTTTAGTATTACCAGGATAAGCGAAAGTGTAATAAATAACAGGCTGATTTACAAATTGTCTTAAAATGTATGCCACACGAAGACTGGACATTATGTACAAAACATTGACTTCTTCATGAAATTGATTACATGGTCCGCTTTGCTTATATTCCATGTACAGATTTACATGAAAGTTTAGAAAACGTAGTTGCGGGCGTTGCAGTCTCCCTGTTGACAACACTGTATTTTCACATCATATTTTTAAGGGTAATCTTGATACATACCGTATTTTATTTTTCTGTTTAAGACACTTATCTTAAGTATGCTATAGTTTTTTTTATAAAAAAAAAAATGGTAGACTTTGTGTTGTCTTTTTTTTTTATTGAAACTGACACGGTTGGCTACATCACCTACAATATCCGTGATGTCAGCCCGTAACACGTAACACTTCACTTCGTGGACTTTCAAAGGTCAATGTAAAAATAAAAGATTTTTAAAATACTGCAAGTACCTACAATTTGAAAATGTTTATATGAATTCAGCCAATGTTTCCGTTTCTTTTAGTGTTGCCAAACTGTGGAACGGTTCTAATAAATGCGTAGTTCAACAAGATTCAAAGTTCGAATTTTTTGCTATTATTTATCATTATGTCAACATGTACGCACATTATTGAGCAAATAAGGACTATAGTCTGTTTTTTTGGAAGACGGAGTAAATTGACGTTTGACTGACATTAGAGTGTTGCACGCTCTGCACCACTAGTGATTGTAGTCGATGAAAATAGTATCGACTTTTACACGACACGAACACGACACGATACACCTTCACACATATTATGCGCTACCTGTGGCGCTGCCTTAAACTTAACATTTTTCTAGCTAGATTTAGCTTAATATGTTGTCAATTAAATCCACAATTAGGTAAATATTAGAGTTTACAGCATTTCATTAGTTAATCAATCGATAAAAGTATCGATAGCAACTACATGCCTATTTAAAATTTGCCAGAAACTGGCAACACTCCAAACGTCACTTTACTCCGTCTTCCAAAAAAACAGACTATAGATTGTCTAATGCTAACTCTTGTCTGTATATTGTGCATGTGCATAGTCAAATGGTGCAAACTGTTCTCACTTCATTAGGCAATATTGGTTTGTGATGGTCAGTACAAAAGGTTGTTTTTGGACAAGCGTAAAGTATATTCTTAGGCCGGGCGAAAAAAAACGGGCATCGACGCTTAGCGTTACCATCCGTTCGAATTTGTTCAGACATGTCCGGACTTTCAAAGGTCAATGTTCTGTTTTAAACGTGGTTTGGAAATAGAGTATAGTCCATTTTGCGCTTTATTTATCGATGTTTTGTTGTTTATTTACCGGAGAGTTACCTCCACTGTAGAGAGCGTTTCAACTAAAAGTTCCCTTCGCCGTTATGTTGGCTGCACTGTCTATCTGTCAAAACAGCGTTGAGGGTTGCTATGTGTACAGATTTACCCGTAATTATCGGTATTTACCGTATTTATTATATGGTAATACCGATTACATTATTAGGTAATATAATCTTCACAATCTGGCAATACGAATTTAAGCAATGACAGTGACACTGACAGTGGAGCCAACATAACGGCGAAGGGAACTTTTAGTTGAAACGCTCTCTAACTCTCCGCATAATGCATTGACACGGCAGACGCTTGCTTGATCCAGCCATTACACCTCTGATCTGTGGTGTTATAGATTAGATTTTAGATCCCAAAAATTGTGACATATATTGACAACAAGAACATTTTAATAGGTTTGAACGTCAGACTGTCCAATGCTTATATGAGAAACAGCGTCGCCGAGCTCCGCGAGTAGCGGAGGGGACGGCGCGCGCACTGATTGGTTGGTAACGAATTAAATTTGTACGTTTATACAAACGTAGTGTTAGGTACGCTGGCGGGGGGAAGGTCCGACGTCCTTACCTATTAAAATGTTCTAGATTGACAACTTCCAAAATGCTTCACATACCTAGTTTTAAGTATACAAGTACGTAAATTGTATTATAAGTGTATATTTAGCGAGAGATGGCCTTATCGTGCTGACGACAATGGTTCTAAGTTTTTTCATAAGGTGTCCATATACACAGGGGTGTTTATTCTCCACCATGTGTGCCTGCTTACACTGAAGCAATATTTTGATAGCCATAATATATTTTAGCTGTCTTCTAGATGTTTGGACGCATTTTGCAAATAATTTGTATTTTGAGATACATGTATCCATTACCGTGTAAGATTTGTATACACCGATGACACTAGTGGAACGCTTTGTCCATTAAATTATTTTTGTAAAATTTGTATAACATTTTTTATTTCATGTATACAAGGTGCCTCTATTAGCTGCAAATATTTTGGGAGGGTTACATTCCCGGCATAATAAACACTAGCTTTTGCCCGCGACTTCGTCCGCGTGGATTTAAAAAAAAGAACAGAATTCGAAATTGAAGTTTTTATGTGACGTTGATAGGTTCTTGTTCTTCTTGTCTTTTATATTCTCTCTCTCCCCTCCATAATGTACTTTATTTGATACTGCTGAGCCCTAAGGCTATTTAGCGTGATGGTATATAGCCTATATGTTATTCTGATGTATAAGCTATAGTACTGTAAAGTCTCATCAAAATCCGTTCAGTAGTTTTTGCGTGAAAGAGGAACAAACATCCATACATCCATCCATCCTCACAAACTTTCGCTTTTATAATATTAGTAGGATGTTATGTAAAAAAACTAGCTTTTAGCATTAGTTTTCGAGAAATTTAACAAAACATGTTTTACACAATCAAAACGTGCCACTAGGTACCTAAACGGCTGATTATTATTCTCAGGTAATAAAGAGGCATCTCATAAAAGGCGCGGCGCGCACGGGCACTTTTTTCTCCAGCGAGAAAAGTTCTTTCGCTACAATTATCCTTTATTTGGCAGTGGGCTGGGCACGTCAGCCGAAGAGACGACGACCGTTGGAGTAACCGTGTCCTACACTGGCGGCCGTGGACAGGAAAACAGAGTGTGGGAATACCACCCGCCAGGTGGGACGACGACATCAAGTACGTCGGCGGAAAGCAGTGGTTCCGTACCGCTGAAGGCCGGGAGGACTGGAGGAAAATTAGAGAGGCGTATGTCCAGCAGTGGACGCTTACACGCTGACTGACTGACATGCTTTATTTTCATACTGACTGCATTTGCATAAGGTTAGATGGCCAATAAATATGAAGACTAGTCGCGGGAGCGCGCTTGTAAAGTGCTTGTAGCGTGCCAGGGCTAAATCACGAATTGGGCCAAATCAGATCCTAGTTTGTCACTTCACTATTTGGCTATCTTTCTGTTTCAACATTTTTTTTTTATGCAATCATTATGGGTAGCTCAGTCAGAGGGACCAAAGCACTGAGCGCATGCTCTGACCGGCCAATATCACCCCTGAGGAGGTGCCGTACTGGAGATCTTTGCATTTGTGGCTATACTGGACTATAATGGCTATACTGGACTATACTAGGTCTGCCCCTTACTAGGTGGTAGGCTCAAATTGTAGCAGACTGGGTTGGGTAACACCGTACTGGATGTAAGATGGCCGCATAGCAGCCTCGGTTGTGTTCTCCTCTAGTCCAGTATAGCCAGCAATCCAGGGATGTCTCCGGTATGGCACCTACCTTCTCGGAGGTGTTATTGGCTGGTCGGAGCATGCGCCTTGGCCCACCCATACCGGCTTACATAAAAAAAATACATAGAACTCAGCCGAAGCTTCAATCCATCCTTCGTCCAGTCCGCAGATCACCAAGGGAAGATACCTAAAGTTGTACAGCAGCTCTGAACTGTGAAGCAGCATTCACACCCGACTGTTTGCTGCAAGTTTGTATGTCTGTTCTTGTCGCTATGTCATCCAAAGTGTGAGTTTTATCCACGTCTAAACGGATTTGGATCTGTGCAGCTAGTACTTGGTGACTAATCGCACGATCTGGTCCCCAGTGTAAATTGTTTTTCAATGTATGGGACATTGAAAAACAATACACACATAGCGTCATGTTACTTTCCCAGTGGGGTAGGCGTAGACAAAAGACCTCCACGTGCCACGATCCTGACACACATCTGCCGCCTCTTCCACTCTCATAACGTTCTTCATACATGCTCGTGGGTTACGGGTACTACGCAGTGGCGGCGCTAGGTTTCGCGCCTGAGGGGGCCTCGCAAAAATTCGTTTACCCTAGCTGACTCACTTTGGCATCGCGCGATCACAAAAATTCTCATCAAAGTACTGCACTTAGGGCTATTGCTTGTACTGTGTGGGGTCGGTACTTAATAAGAATAGTCCCACTGCATCTCTCCCCGTGCATGTCGTAAAAGGCGACTAAGGGATAAGCGGCCTGCAGACACCCCGCTCGACTTGTGGCTTCCATGGAAGACATAGGCTGGCTTGGGTTGCTGGAGACTGCGGGGTTTTGCACAAAGGTCAACCAACCAAGCGGGTTTAGTTTGCAGGCCTGGAGCCAACCCCAAACCAAGAGTCTCTCTCTCTCTAGGGCTATTGCTTGTTGGTTTATTTATTTTAATTTGTGATTGTTCATGTCATTTTTGTCAACATTTGATTAGCAATAAAACTCATGTACTCATATACATATCAGTCTCATTCTATTTATCGTTTTCTGTCTGACTCATGTCTGACTGGAAAATGAAAGAGGCCTCTCGCAAAGCTGATGTCGCTGACGTCTACATTTGATCTATTACTGCCACTGACTACACACATGTCCGAACTGGTCCAGGTACGTGCGTCTAGGGCGAACCTTCCCAAATCTTTCACTCACATTCACTCCATAAATTTCCTTCGCTAGTCTCGCTCGTCTCACGCTTCTTCTTCCAACCAAAAACAAACAGTAAAAATAAAACAAATTGCAGAAATTTGATTCTTTACTTCATTCAAATGTAAAAAATTACCAGATCACACAGAAACATTATATGAATTTCCCTTAAAAAAATTTACTGATTGCTTTACGCAGGTCAACTCCACACGTCAACCAAATACTTATGATTCTTCTGCATGTCTTTTACAAAAGCGGCCGCCTCGTCGGGCGTGCGGGCGGTGTGCTCCTGGAGGCACAGAGCGAACGCTTGCTCCACCTGGCGGGCCATCACGGACAGGTCCCCACAGACGAACACCAACGCACCTTTCTCTATGAACTCTACCACTTCTCTGCCGTTCGCCTTAATTGCATCCTGTGGAAAATGTTTTTATATATTTTACTTATTTTATTTTACGAATATCCATGAACAGTAGTACATTCTTAATTGGAAACATGAGATGAGAGGTTATTGCATTTTCCGAAGTTGTGATTGGTGCACTTTTTTGACATAAGGGGAACACTTCCTTAGCAGGTTACACAGACAGGGGACTCGCGCCTCGAATATTCATGCAGGTTTGATTTAGCATGCCTAAATTTGCCTGGGGGCCTCGCAAAATGTATCTTGCCCAAGTCACATTAGGTTCAGCCCACCTCATTTGCTGACCATCAACCCCGTCCCGGCTTCGCAATCAGTAGCGACTCCTGGTGCTGAGTAGTGGGTTGGCTCTGGCTAAGGATTGTTTTTTTCATAATTTCATAACTTACGCGTTAATTTATTTCTACCACAATGAGTTCAAAAACTGAAAGACCATAATATTCCCTTTTGCTGTCTTTATGTACAGACTTCAAATTCGACAAACTTGGGCAAGGACGACCGTTTTGAACAATTAAAAGTTTTTACAGAAAATGCCCTCGTTGAGAATTGTTTTTCGAAAAGATCTTCTATTATAGATTTCGCACTGGAGTTTGCCATTATTACCAATAATAATCAATTAAAAAAAAGACCGCAAAAGATTCATCCACAACAGGTCCATACCTACAAAACGAAAGATTAATTATGCAGCTATCAACTCGCGAGATTTTGTTTACAAAGCAGTCACGCATACACAACTTACCTAGACTAGCTCGCTAGTCGCTAAATGCGCTCCCCCCGCTGCGCCAACTCGAAACGCTTATCAGCAGCGGGTGCGCGCGGGACGGGTGGACATCGGCCGCTTGTATGGAATACGATGGCGCTTCAAATGTAGCCAACCGGCCAATGAATGCCTTGATGTGTCGTCATTCGTCGCCCGCGTGTGACGGGCGCGAAATTTCAAATTATTTAACGGGATGGACGTTTTAGCTTATCATCGTGGGTTATATAATAAAAATAATATAACCTCGATATTTTTTCACAGTTGTTTTTGCTTATACTTCGATATTAATGCTGGCATTCACTTTATTTGGTTTGGCGGCGCCAACCTAGCCAACTTAAAGGAATCGCCGCTGTTCGCAATAGTCTGAAGCTTTGCCAAGTAACCAAGCTAACCAAAAGTTTGAATACACTCATTCAGTGGTTTTGGAGAAAATTATTAACAACATGAAAAGCAACTCTCTTTTTAGTAGCAGTGAGTACTAGAGATGATGCATTTGTTTGACTTGAAAAATGCAACGAAAAATGGAAAATTTAAATTTTCTTTATATCAGGTTATGCATACGTCCACAATATGTCCACAATGCATTAAACTCTCATAAATATTTGTAAAACATACGAAAAAAATTACCTGAACATATTTAATGCCATTGTTGTTAATCCTCGAAAAAGAAGTTGAGAGTCTAGACAAGATATTGTCATCCAAGTATGCCTGCAGCTCTTCCTTATAGATGTAATCGACATCCGGATTTCTGCACCCATAGAACAGCCACGCCTCACCTAGCTCCAACGCTGAGTCCCTCTCCTTCAATATCTTTCTTTCTTCAAGAAATCCGAGGTACGGAGCCACACCGGTCCCTGGACCGATCATAAGCACTCGCTCTGTTACGTTGGGAAACGTAAATCCTAGATTTTTTCTCAGGTATATGGGAATTTTTACTGCATCGCCGATCTCAACCAGCTTTAAATCATTGAATGCCTTTTCCAAATCCCCTTTCGTGTATTTCTCCTTACCGGTTTGAGTGTGCTTCATAACAATTTGTTCGAGCCATTCTGTTGTCAACCCTTTTTTCTGATCTGCCGAATTCACAGAAAAACATAAAGTGATGAGATTTCTATCTCTCAGCGGACTGTTGATCACGGAGTACGGTCTGGGCAGCAGTCTTGGTAGATGTGATAATATGCACGCTGCTGGGGGACGGCACGACGGAAACGAGCGAAGGATGTCCAACAGAGAGATGTTGCTGTTCAAGACATGTTGGGTGTAGAGAACTGACCCTTCCTTGCTGCATAGCAGTTCTAGGCATCGCTTCTCTCTGTCGTTCGTGGTGTACTTCGACAGTGCTAGGAGAAATAGCTGAAAGTATAATTAAATGTTATTTCAACGTCACTAGAGAACATCGATGTTACAACCGTTGATGCTGGTGGTGGTTCGTATCCCCTCTTCCGTCCCTTCTCTCACCTTATTAATGGTAGAGTTTGATCAGTCCGGATTCGTACGACAATTAAGGTTTGTTGAAACTGTTATGAAAATAGATTCGATTTTCTGTCCAGTTCAGTGTTCTTCTTTCTTCTTTTGAATAGTGGCAACCAAACGAATAGGAAATTCGTTTATTACTGCCAGTATCCAGTGACGGCGCTGCACGGTATAAATTCGTGATTACTCATATACACGGTGTTGCAGTTGCCCCCATAATATTTTTAACTGACATAAGGGGGTTATTGTATATGTGAAACTAAACAAATTCTGCGGTGAAAAAAAAATTTTCTAAACAAAAAAAAAATTTTTTTTCCATGCAAATTTTAAATACCTATTCTCAAAATGTATGGATAAAAACAATTATTTTTTCTCCAAATTAAAAAGTCGTAGAACAAAAGTTGTTCTATTTCACATACAAAATCACCCCCTTTCGGGTTTCACGGTTGGTGTTGCAACACCGTGTATAATAAAACAAAATAATTTTGAAAGGAACGAAGCATTTGAATTTACTAGTTTGCATGCACAAATTCTGGAAGACACATATATCGTCCATTTAATATGTCACACTATTTTTGGCCACTCCCCCATAATTCATAAGGCATTTCATAACATAATTTTTTTTATGTATAATTTTCAGGTATTAGGTAATTACCTTTTTGACAATCGCTCTCAGGTCAACGCAGTGAGTCAACGTGTACCTAAGTGTGGACTCGGCAGGGACGTGTTTCGGTATTTGCGTTTTTCCTCCACTCTGAATATTCTCCAATACGTAACGCACGTCTCCGTTGTGGCCCGAACTCAGCCGCTCCAGAATGAAGTCCACGTCTTTCGCATTGTTCTTCGGTATAACTCCTACTGTGTCTCCTGGTTTGAAGTTATTTGATATAGTGGAACCCTGAAATACAGAAAAACAAAATTAGCGTGATAATTCGTCAGTTAAAATCTGAAAGAAATCTCTCTAAGGGATAAGCCCGCATTGTCATTTCAACCTTCACAATTTTTTCTTGTAAAATGCAATAAATAAATCATCATTTCCGCAAAGTGGAAAGACCACCCCGCCAGGCGGGACGACGACGTCATGTTCGTCGGCGAAGAACAGTGGTTCCGTACAGCTGAAGGCCGGGAGGACTTGAGGAAAATTGGAGAGGCGTATGTTTAGCAGTGAGACACCTCTATGTAATAGGAGTAACGGACAGTGTGTGGAGCCACTGTGCAGAGCATGCCTGCAGGCGGACGAGACACCCACCCACGCGCTGCTGGAGTGCAAGGAGGTGGCAGACCTAAGGGCGGAGGAGCTGGGAGGCCCGACTACACTTCGAGAGGCGTGCCAAGATCCAGAGAGAGTGTGCCGCCTCCTGGAAGAACTCGGCTGGTGGCTCAGGCCGTAGGATGCGCGAAAGGCCCCCAATGGAGTGGGCTTAAGCGCGGAGAACGAGTCCGAACAACAACATATTTTTTTTTTTGACGTGATGACGTCACGTCTTATAAATTGATGAGCACCGGCTGCACGCACGAAAGCGTGTCACGTTCCATCTGAACCTGTGTGTGCAAGCGAGAGCGCGTAACAAGCGATAGAGAGGCACAATCGGTATAGTCAAAGTTACCATGGAAACGTCTTAAGAAGTAAAACTGTCAAGATCAGACAACAGAAGTTTATTGATGGCCAGTCACAAGATGATTAATCTTTCTACTGGAAATAGAAATTACTGATCTTTGATGTATGTACTACCAAAGATAAAGAATAGCCGGCCCGCCATGTACTACGATTATTTCACATCATCACGTAAAACTATCGTCCGTAAACCGACTTTACAGACAACCAAATTTTTTTTTATGGAAACTGACCCTGTTGGCTGCATCACCTACAACATCCGTGATGTCAACCCATAACACCGGGTGAACTTGGTGCCACGTCAGTGCTTCCCTTTGGTCGTGCCGGCTACACTGAACTGGACGGAAAACACAAACTATTTACATAGCCGTTTCGACCGACCTTTCATTCAGTGCGGTGGTACCATTCCGGGCGGGTTAAACCCTACCACGTAATAATATAAGAAGGGAGTCACATCCCTTTGTCGCCTTTTACGACATACACGTGGAGAGATGCAGTGGGGCTATTCTTTTAAAGTACCGGCCCCACACGGTACAAACAGCTACGGCTGGCCTCACTCACTCAATGTACTTGCGCACGCTAACTACCTACCGCCCGGCGGGCCGCCGGCGGTCTATTTCAGTGGAAATTCGTCAGCCGCGCGAAGTATACATAGACGCTCGCCCATGCAACTGCGCGCAGCTGCAAAGCAATAACCACTTTACACTCGATCGTTAAGGTACATTTTCGCACGCAGCGATTGGCGACATGAAACAGTAGGCATTAAAGCCCGAAGGTAGGAACATATTATTTCTCTATGGTAGGAACATTTTCTATGGAGTGGTTTATCTGTTACGAAGTAACTTATAAGTAATCTGTGGCTACGGTATCTAGCAGTGGACGCATAGACCGACCGACCGACTGATTGACTGATTGACTGACTGACTGACTGACTGACTGACTGACTGACTGACTGACTGACTGACCTAACCTTAACATCCAGTGATAGTTGGTAGACCGGTTTGAAGTGGTGTCTCGGTGAGCACAGCACGGCGGCGCCGCATACAGTCGCAGCGCACAGCTCACTCGATGCGAACGGCAGCGGCGGAGCACCCGCTCCACCCTCGTACGTTACGAGAACTTCATCTTCTATCTAGGGGAGACATTTCATTAATTATCGTTTATTTGGCCAGTTTTTAGGTGTCGTCGGTACCCCATACGGAAGCCTATTACTCTATTATTTTATTAGACTTTGAAAACGCCTTCAGTTCGGTGCGCCATGAGTTACTATTAAAGGCGCTAGAGTGGTATAATGTGCCACCTCTGATCTGTAATATAATAGCCTCCTACTACAAAAAACTTTCCTTTGTAATACAAGTAAAAGGCGAAATGGAGAAGACACCGGAAATTCGTTACAGCATAGGACTTTTCCAAGGTTGCTGCCTCTCTCCTGTCACATTTAACATTGTTATCAAGATTCTAATTGATACGCTTGTCGTAAAAGAAAACAAATGGGGATACAGGTTCAAATATGGAGACACATATATGGCGGTGATCCTGGCATTTGCGGATGATAATTACGCTGTTAACCCGCAATCCAAAACAAAATCAGGCGCTTCTTAAGGTGGTAGATGACTATTGCGAATAGACCAAAGGGATGAAGATAAAACCAGCGAAGTGCTACTGTTTGAGCCTAACCAGGAAAGGTTCAAAGTTTACCTCGAGCAATCCAGGTCTGACAGTAGCCGGAAAACCAATCGCAACCGTGGCTGATGAAGCCCCTTTTAAATTCTTGGGCAAAAAGATCACCAGCAGAGGAAAGGAGCATCCTACTGATGATATTGTCCAACTTTTCGAAGAGAGCCTCCGCCAAACTGACAATCTTCCCCTCCTGGGTACACAAAAGGCATGGATTTACAATAACTATCTGACATCAAAACTTTCATGGCCATTTCTCGTCTACGACTTCACAAAGCAAAACCTGACTAAATTAGACTCTTATGTGACCAGATTCCTAAATTCATGGTTTGGACTGGCTCACCCGGCTGACTCGTCAACGCTGTACAGATCTCACAATAACTTTGAACTGAACATTAAGAAACCGTCGATATTTTATCAAAAGGCGAGAATAGCCAAACGATGTTTACTCAAAGACTCCAATGATAGTGCTATTCAAGCCTTACCCAACACATCGCTATCAGATGAACTGGAATCGAGACTCGACTTCTACAAATCATTCCAAGTTGGTACACGCACCAATAGATCTGGACTGGGCATAGAAACAGCAAAGTCTGATAAAGAAATACTGAAACACCGAGCATACCTACGGGAGTGGCAACCGTCGAGCGCTATTATATAGGAAAATTAGCCGCGTGTTAGAGCATTGGCACTAACATATAGCACTGCTGCGGGATCGACCGTCAGTGCGCTCGCGACTTGGGAACGAAGAACACGTATATGTGCACTACGCAAAATGGCGATTTGTGCAGTTCGTACGTGTCGAAAGAGCTCAAGATCATCAGGAATGACAAAAGATGGCGTAACCTTTCATAATTAGGTAATTTTAATAATAATACAATGCTTAAAGCCTGTAAAATACAAAAATTCCGCGAGTTAGGAGCACGACTGCGCGCCATACCGGGCGCGTACACATGATAGGCAAATTTGACAGACTGGAAAGAAATTTGAAATCAATTATTGCATATGGGTGTTGTTAGTTTTTTTTATGGCAATGACATGGATGAATTCAATTTATAATATGTATTATTATTATCAGTGATAGGAAAAGGTAGGACTTATTTACCTAAACTTCGAGGAACAGAGTAAAAGATTGGAGACTTCCTTACGACAATACTTTTTTCCGGTTTAATAATATTCATGGTGTTTTAATTTCGCGATTTTAAAAAAGTGGCCGCCATTTTGAACTTTTTAGTAACTGGACCGATTGCTTTCAAAATCGATATCTGGGTGTACGTGTGGGCTCTGAATACGAATCTGTAGTAAAAATTAAAAAAAAGTGGCCGCCATTTTGAACTTTTTAGTTACTGGACCGATTGCTTTCAAAATCGATATCTGGGTGTCTGTGTGGGCTCTGAATACGAATCCGTTGTCAAAATTTAAAAAAAGTGGCCGCCATTTTGAACTTTTTAGTTACTGGGCCGATTGCTTTCAAAACCCATATCTACATGTCTGTGTGGGCTCTGAATAGCAATATGTAGTTAACATAAAAAAATATGATATCGATTTTGAAAGCAATCGGTTCAGTAACTAAAAAGTTCAAAATGATCAGCAATCAGTTCAAAGTAATCAGTCCAGAAACTAAAAAGTTCAAAATGGCGGCCACTTGTTTAAGATTTTCACAACGAACTCGCATTCAGAGCCCCCACAGACAAACAGATATCGATTTTAAAAGCAATCGGTCCATTAACTAAAAAGTTCAAAATGGCGGTAACTTTTTTTAAATTTTGACTACAGATTCGTATTCAGAGCCCACACAGACACCCAGATATCGATTTTGAAAGCAATCGGTCCAGTAACCAAAAAGTTCAAAATGGCGGCCACTTTTTTTAAATTTTGACTACAGATTTGTATTCAGAGCCCACACATACACCCAGATATCGATTTTGAAAGCAATCGGTCCAGCAACTAAAAAGTTCAAAATGGCGGCCACCTTTTTTAAATCGCGAAATTAAAACACCATGAATATTATTAAACCGGAAAAAAATATTGTCTTAAGGAAGTCTCCAATCTTTTACTCTGTTCCTCGAAGTTTAGGTAAATAAGCCCTACTTATTATTCCTATCACTGATTATTAGTACAACTTTTCAAAAATATTAAAACAACAGTCTGGTTTAATTTTTCAGTATTTTTTTTGGATTCAAACAATAATATTCGTTCAGTAAAAACTATTTGAGATAATATTACAAATAACAATTTCAAAATTCACAAATATACCGCACCAACATCGTCCGTCAGACTGGCATTCGTAGTGATCCCGTCAAGTTGCTGTCAAGCAAGGCTTCCGATTGGTCGGACGGTCGGCTCTTACTACCAGATACCCGAGCCAAGCCAGCGATAACAAACCTGTCGCTCGCCTTGCTCGCTCTGTCTCTCTCCATATCGCGGGGCGCGATATGGGTAACGGAGATAGACAAGTCACGTCATAAAAGATTAAATTGCGATTTCGATTTTCGTAGTAGTAGGGATTTTTGGCTAGCCGTGCTCCGATACAAACGCAGTAGCGTTGCGTCTCCCGTTGTATCCTCCTTGTACTGAAAGGTTTTGCGCAGGAGGACATGGAACAAGGTTTCAAACTTCACGCCTTAAACCCAGAAATGTAGAATGATTGGCTAACAGTGGGCGACTTCTGCATCCCTCCTGCATTGAAGTGGAAATCCATAATATACACTGGTCCCCTGAGCTGCTTAAGTTCTACGTAAATGCATTCCAGCTTACTCTCCCCGACCCGAGTAACCTAGTTAGATGGGGGAAATCTACAAATAGACTATGCCCGTCATGTAAGGAGTTCGTAGGCACGGCCAAACATTTGTTATGCGGATGCAAAGTACTACTTGAGCGAGGCCAGTATTCCTACCGTCATGATAAAGTCCTCCAAATCATCAAGAGAGGCCATCAACCTGTCAATTGCACGGACCAGGAAAGGGCAAACCAGTAGCGGCTTCCAGAAGGTCAACTTTGTGAAACCTGGAGCCATTAAGCTGCCCAAAGATAGGACTAAACCTTCTTCAATTTTGGGAGCAGCAAAGGATTGGGAATTGTTGATGGACACACATGAGAAGCATTACCAAATACCTTCGGAAATCTGTACCACAGCATTAACACCGGATATACTCATATTCTCAAAAGCGACAAAGCATGTAGTACTTGTTGAACTTACAGTTCCATGGGAAAGTAACATACCGAAGGACCACAACATCAAACTTAACAAGTACTGCAACTTAGTAGACCGGATTGTGAGAAACGGATTCAAGACCGATCTCTTCGCTGTGGAAGTCGGAGCAAGAGGACTACCAGCGAAGTCGCTCTACAGTCTCTTCAAGAATCTAGGGCTGCCAAGATCGACGCTAAGCTCATATATGGAGAGAGCTTCGAAAACGTCACTGGAAGCATCCTACAGAATATGGATAGGTCGAGAGAGGGAGGTCGAGAGCGGGACTGGTGGTTTCCCCGCGTCCTAGTCAACGCAGACTAGCTGACGAGGGCTTGACGCGAGCCGAAACGTGAAGCATGCGCGGGAAATTTAGAGTGGCCACTCGCTAGTCCCGACCTCGATTAACACCCTTCTCTACTGCCGATGAGCCCGGATATGTTCGGTGTAGCCATCGCAAGCTTAGTTCAACACCTTCGAAAGAAACAGATTTTCCATATTAACTTTTCATATAAAATTAAAACTTTTTATGCACCAAAACATTGATATTGAATAGAAATGTACGCGAAAACGGCATGGGCCGCCTCAACATTAGGTACTCCCTCCCCTCCCCGCTTTGCTCCTCTCTTCTAAGCCCAAAATTGGGGGTGCCCATTATAATATTAAAAAATACAAAAAATATTTTCCCTCCTCCCTTTAATATTTCCCCTCACCCCTCCGGCAGCAGGGGTAGGGGTAAATCAATACCCGCCCCCGCCCCTCCTCGCCCCTACCTTGTCTCCCCAGTATAAAGCCACCCCCGAAATAATTGTTTGCATGAGACGTCATGTAGTTGCTGAGAAAAAAAATAAACAGATTTTCCTTACAAAATTTAAACTTGTAATTTTTTTTATTCACTGAGTATAGCCTCCCCACGTAATGTACCATGTGAGTGATAAAGAAATGGTGCAATAAGCTACGAATCAATAGTTATGTACTAAAAAAAGTAGGTTAGAAAGATTGTACTTACTCGTTCTTCTGGAAGGAACTTTATGTTGATACCTTCGCCCTTGTAAGAAGGTAACTTAACGTCGACCAATTTCTCACGCTGAATAATATCTTTCAGTGATTGCATTTCAACATTTCTTGCAATTTTCAAAATTACCACCAAAGGTATTAAAACCTCACCGAGACGAGTGGAGACACGACTCCTTATATGTTGAGGGAATCAGGCTCCGATCTTCGCTCTCCGCTCCGACACAAAATATAGGCACATGCACATCTGTGATGTGATGTAGATGTAGGTTGCACCGCCTCAACATTAGGTTAGAAATTAACCTTGGTTATTTTTTTTTTAAACCACCAAAACATCGTGGATATTTTGGTGGAGAGCCGAGATCGGAGCCTAATTCCCTCAACATTTAAGGAGTCGTAGTGGAGACGAGTTAAGACGTCAACGTCAAAGTGACGGGCGGACGTTCGTTGTTGTTGTTGTTTTCGCCATAAATAGGCAGGCAAAGATCATTTGACCATACAGCCAATTCGCAATTATCTTTTTTTATAGGTATTTTTGTAATGATATTTTCCCAATTGTATTTCTTTTCTTACATAAGTATAAATGGCTGGGTAGTGCAGTTTTATTAGTGTCTAATACTGAAAGACCTTGAACACACAACAATAACAAAAATAATTAAATCTAGACCTAATAATAACTGAAGTAACTATAAAAAATACTAACTATAACTATCTGGGTAGTTGTATGTATTTGAAAGAATTCTTTCGAAAGATGTAGGGATCGTTTCGGGATATTTGTAATTTTCCCTAAGTTTGTCTATCATGCATGCGTGAGTAGTCTTTGGATTGTGAAAGCGGGAGTGGACAGTTGTGGTTGTGGTCCAGAGTTTGCTCTTAATTTTTTTTTTTTTTATCCCTTTTTTGGGATAGGCAAAGGTATTATACCATGCAGCCTTGTCTGTTGTTATTCTGTTATTATTTATATATCGCCAATTGTTGAAATAATGAAATCGTAAATGGATGGAAAACAGTCTGTGTTGGCAAGTAAATCTTGAGTGACGCGCGGCATATTGTCAGGTGTTTTATAAATTTTCATTAATCTATCTGTGAATGTCGAATGTCGAATGTCGTTGAAGGTCAAAAGTCGGGCATTCAAAAAACAAGTGATCCAGAGTCTCATTCATTTTAGATTGCAGTGTTGACATATGGAGGAGTTCACTAAATTCTAGTATTCTTTGCTAAATTCATTCGATGAAGGTGCGCATTGAATTGACAGTGACCTATTGACGGACGGACGGGAGGGAGGGAATTGGGCGGGCGCATTCCGAATTGCGATGCACACGACTGGCTCTGACATGGCACCTAGTTCACCAAGGTGTTAGGGGCAGACATCGCGGACGTAGTAGCCTTCACCTGTAACTATATAACTAACTCACTATGTAAGAAAATGTTGTAAGTCGAATTTGAACCACTTCCTCTTATACTACGGACCTGAAATTTTACAATGTTCTTGTTTTACATGTTGGTTCAGTTCCGATGACAATGCATTTTTATGGTAAGCATGACCTGATTGTATACCCAGGATTGGCTCCAGATGAGGGAACTCCTCAACGGTTTACAGCACAGACACGAAATTTTGTGTACGCATTTAATTATGATAGCCTCTTCTAAGGTTTACCATGACATGGCTGAATAAACAATAAACAATAAAAATAAAAAATTTAAAATAAAATTTATACTTAAAAAAAAACTAAAAAAACAAGCTTTTAGAGCACTAAAAAGTAAAAAATACAATTTAAATAAAATAGGTATAAATAAAGATAAAAAAAAGCATGGGGTTCTTTCTTTATTTTTATAAAACATCAGAGCAATTGATATCTATCACTCACCCCACGCTTTTTTAAAATCTTTATATTTGATTTAAATTGTATTTTTTACTTTTTAGTGCTCTAATTGAGAGTATTTTTTTTTATTTTTTTTTATAATTCTTATACAACCTTGAATGGATGGTACGTATGAAATGAACGATGGTCATCCATTACATCATCAATTTTACACATAATAAAATAATTGCATAACTCGGGATTAATTTCATATATAAAAATAGGTACTTACCTACGTATAATATAAAAACAAATTAAACAAACCTAATTTAGTTATAGTTTTATACAACTTCCGATTTCGGTTTCGTTAACTTTCGAGTTCGATTTCGTTTTCGTTAAAAATATTTATTCACTTTCGGTATCGTTTTCGGTTTCATTAAAAAAATTGGTTGTCTGTAAAGTTGGTTTACGGACGATAGTTTTACGTGATGATGTCATAAAGTAAATCAGTTCCGGCGGATATTTACCATGTAAAATTAATTTAAGTACATGATAAAGATGTGATAATAGCTAATAAAAAATATGAGAAAATAACGACTATTAATTAAATGTAAAAAACCTACATAACGCCATCTACATGTTCAACGTTGCAACAATTACCTAACTGCTAAATCAAGTATTTTTACCTAACTGCTAAATTTGCAGCGATAAGTAGACGGTCGATAGCCCGCGTGTAAAACACGTCTGGTCAGTGATGGTGGCAGGGACCGCGGGTTCGAGGCTCGCAAAAGACGGAGAAAAATATTTTGTATTTCCTACTATTGTATATGCCTCTCTATCGCGCTCTCGCTTGCACACACAGGTCTCTATCGCGCTCTCGCTTGCACACACAAGTTTAGATGGAACGTTACACTTCTTCGTGCGTGCAGCCGGTGTTCATCAATTTATAAGACGTGACATCATCACGTCAAAAAAATTATTCACTTTCGGTTTCGTTTTCGTTTCGTTTTAATAACTTTCGTTTCAACCCTACAAAAAAGTTAGATGACATTTTGCTCTAAGGTGAACTTTTTTTTCCATATTATATTAATAAAATGTATTTAGTTCAGTATGGGAAAAAAGTTTACCGTGGAACAAAATTTCATCTAACTTTTTTGCTCCAAACAGGCTCAGCTCAGGAGTACCTGGTTTGCGTTATGTATGACCTATGGTCATCATATCAAACACCCGGTATATATAGGATAAATTGCTTGTGGCCGTGTAATCGCCGCTCTAATTAAGTGATATTAAAAGTGATGGACCATTAGTAACATTTCGTAAAGCTCGTACTGATAGTATAATGGATTTGAACCAAAAACAATAAAACCTTGATATGTGAATTGTGAGGCTTATCGACTGATAATATACGAGTACGAGCCGTATTTAGACCAAATAGTAAAAAATCACTACTTATTATGCCCGTGGGCATGGGCACCGTCCGACTATACCTCTGCGTTAATCCAGCGCGCGGAATATGTCGTGCTTCCCATTAAAAAAAAATACATACACAACAGTTTTATATATATTTATTAATTTATTAGCTATAATAGTACATAAGCTACTTTGTGTAGTTTTCTGCTACTTCGGCGGGTCGGCGGCTTCCGGTACTGAAAACAGAATAAACATTTCAGCGAAAATTTTAACTGCCTCAGTACACAACTTCTGGTCGATTTTAGATTCACTAGAACAAGGTGTTGAGTCTTGACATTTATTTTAGGTATACGTCGGTGAGATGAGATATCGCCCTAAGGTAAAAGCACCAAAAGGCGCGGTAAAATCGGGCCATCTTAGCTTTGTTCCCTTATAATTTTTTTTGTTGTGACTTTCTGGACATGATTTTTACATACGTTTCAGAAATATATTCAGCTATATAAAGATATTTTAGAATAGTCAATGCAACAAACAATAAAAATTACAAAAATAAAAAAGCAACGGTGGCCAGAAACCCCTAAACGCGAGTGATAAAAATCTAAATCCGCGGTAGTAGTGCCCTAAACTCCGAGTATGTTTTTCCATAAGGAAAAAGGCTGTATTTTTTTCCTTAAATTTTGTTTATTTAAAAAGGAGTAAGGCCAACAAAGAAAATTGTGATTTCGGAAATTTTATTAAGCATTAAAAATATGTTTAATTTTTTTATTATTTTTACAATTTTTTTATATTTAGTTCATACAAACGCTGCATTTTAAGGCTACTTTCAAAAATTCGTAACTAATTTAAAACTACGAAAATGTTCACACAAATTTAGGGTTATACGTATGAAAACTCTGTAAGTATTGGAATAAATTACCTTTAGATCAATGGGACTTTTATTTTAGGAACGTCAGAGTGAAACAGAAAAAGTCACATAAGTTCTAAATGCGGTTGTACCGCGGGATTTAAGGGCCCCGAACAAATAATTACCGTAAATTCGCGGTATGGATTTTTATAGTTTATAACAAAAATGTATGTAATTTATTTACTTTATATGATAGAGCATATCCTCCTCTGTCCCATAATGCTGAATACCATCAATTTCACAAGTAGAAATACTGTTATTTTGTAGTTCTTCGAACTTGCGTTTCACGTGTTTCGGCGCGCAAACAGTATGGAACACGCGACACGACCGGCGGCGTTGACGAGACCTCTCGCCACATTAAATTAATAAAAAAAAAAGT
Organism: Nematopogon swammerdamellus; assembly: GCA_946902875.1. Lineage (NCBI taxonomy): Eukaryota > Metazoa > Arthropoda > Insecta > Lepidoptera > Adelidae > Nematopogon > Nematopogon swammerdamellus. The sequence goes on from OX336345.1 coordinate 22,762,622, forward strand.
ACAACGTTATAGCATTTGCGACAAACGCAGTTTTATTCCCAGAGAAATTGCGCATTTTTTAAGTCGAAAAAGTGTGGTAGTGTAGTACAGAATTTAGGAAATATCAAGGAAATAAAAAATACATCGATTTTAGGTGCCTCTTTTCTGTTGCCGCGAACATAGGCGCGTTTATTTGACACGAATTATTTCGTGCGGCCGCCGCGCGTTTGCCGTGCGTTCGCTGCGCTCTCGTGTACAGTAACGGCGAATGTGAACGGTGCTACGTACAACATTCAAATTCCTCGCAATCATCAAACCACGCGGCGGTCGCGTGAAAAACGCGCGGAGGCCGCGCGGACGACGCGCGTGGTGGAAATTTTACTAAAATAAATCGGATGTACAAACGAGCAGAACTCACACTGACGGCTTCCGCGGTATTTCAGTGCAAAAAAGTCAAACACATCAAGTACACACTAAAAACAACAAAAAAAAAAGGCACGTTTACACATTTTCGTTTTCACTTAAATTGTAGCGGGTATTGCGTCTATGTTTAAAATATGTGCTCACACTGAATAGGAACTCCGGGTTTACCAGTGTAACCCACTTTACATTCGGGACAACTTGTAGTTTCACAAGGCTTCTCCGTTGTAGGGAAAATGGGCGTTTCCTCCGGAGGCTGTATGACAAATAATTACAATAATTAACATAGTAAGGATTTAAAATATTTTATTAATTGTTTTGGATTTGAAACTGGGTATGTGTATGGAACGAGCGGCCAGCGCTTTAACCAACTTCGCCACCCCGTTTGTGCCAAACACCGGGTTCTTTCTTTTTGGCGAATCGAATAAACAATTTATTAGCATAAAATACATTATTTTACCCACCCATAAAAAACTCGAAATTACAAATTGTTTAGTATCCAGAAGCATAATTTTCTATGAAATTGTTAGGGGATGATAAGGGTGGGACATATAATTAAATGTACTCATTATGTATTTAAATTCGATAACGATGTAACAATAATTTACAATTATATGACCTTTGAACATATTATATTCATATTTTAAATAATTATTACTTACCGTGAGTCTGTAAAAGTAAGAGAATCTGCACGGATTCCACTCAAGACATATTGTTCCATTGCTAGTCGGTTCCTTCCGTGGCGCATCACCGTAGTATTCATATGATATTACGACGTTGTTATCGAAAGCACATTGTCCTAAAACATCGTTCAGAAAAACCTGTTTTTGTAGGAACATAATTATACATTAAATTTGGAATGGAATATTTAAAATATATTTATCATTGTACACTTCTAGGCATATACCACGTAAGCTCAAGTGGCAATGGGCTGGGCACGTCAGCCGAAGAAACGACGACCGTTGGAGTAACCGTGTCCTACACTGGCGGCCGCGGACAGGAAAACGGAGTGTGGGAAGACCACCCGCCAGGTGGGACGACGACATCAAATAAGTCGGCGGAAAGCAGTGGTTCCGTACCGCTGAAGGCCGGGAGGACTGGAGGAAAATTGGAGAGGCGTATGTCCAGCAGTGGACGCTTACACGCTGACTGACAGGACATGATAATTATATCGTTACAAACAATATTTGAAAAGTTTATTTAGGTACCTTCACTTTCTCTCCACAATCTAGGGTTCCATTTTTAAAGTGCGAATTTTCTCGCGCTGCCGATCCCATACATAATGACCATCCCTCGTACAATGAATATTCAAGAGGAGTATTTTCAGAATCTATACACACATCGAAATTCGGCTGTACCAGCTCAGCAATTTTTCCGTCAGTGCACTTTCTGTCATGCACATCGTCAACATTTTTATAACCACGGAAATCTGGTTCCGAGTCATCGGGACATTTGTAATATAATCCTGTAAAAAACAAACTTTGACGTAATATCAACTCAATATAATAATTATCAAAGCTGTTCGATCGATGTTAAAAATAATGGCAAAAGCCTACCTACCTAAAACTTATGAGGATAATATTGAAAGAGTTATATTACATACCACGGTGAATGATGAGAGTCGTGGTTAAATTCACTCCCACCACTGTTCGAACACTCAAACCGTTACCACCTGTCCTAACTGTTTCCATTAGGACTTCTTCTTTCGTTCGCTGTTCTTTCGCCCACTTAGTTGCTTCTTCGGCCAACTGTTGGCGGCTTACCTTGACAGCTGACTGGTCAGACTGGGAAAGTAACAAATCAGCATTAATACAAATCTATATTTCTTTCAAACATAAGGCAGACGCAGGCAGTTGAGAAATTGTCATGTTCCGAATCACTCAGGCCGATAACCCCGTCTCTGCAGCCTGATCGCATTCCGCAAGTGGGGACACCGAACGAAACGCTGAGTGTGCGTAACGTCAATATGCGCAGGCGAGGTGCTCAAGTGTCGTCACCCAGCGATTGCACATCGACGCCGGTAGGCTACGTAAACGCAGACGGTGCTGTTGATGCCTGGACTTCTACACTGCGCACCCCTCCCGCTCGTCCGCCCCGTTGCCGCCCGTCCAAAAAGGCGACGCTGATCTATGAGGAAGCGCATCAATAAAGCGGTGGAGAAAATAACAATGGTATCCCCGCGCTTGGAACCGCGTCCTGATTGTCGTCAGGAGGCTGCACGTGACAATGACGGGTTCGTACAGAGAGTTCGTAGAGAGCAGGAAGAAGAGAAGGAAGAGGTGCAATACGCGCGGATCTGCGCCTCCTGAAGAGAGCTCTTTGAAGGCAGCTCCCCGCACGGCTCTCATCTACGTGTTTCGCCTGTGAAAGGACATGAAGATCGAGGACCTCGTCCGCACGTCCAGGACAAGGGGGAGCGAGTTGAGAGTGTCGAAGCTCTACCTTCTCACTGGGCTGTCACCAACTTTTGCGCTTTCAAGCTGTGCATTTGTGCCGAGAAGGTGAAGACATTCCTTCACAGGGAGTTTTGGCCCTCCGGTCTGGTGTTCCGGCGCTACAATCGCGACCTACATCGTGAGGTCGCGCGCCATAAGTATGGTGAGCCCGCGGCGCGGCGCTCCGGCGCGGGCCCCGCGCCGGAGCTGGCTACAAATGGCGTCCTGGACATTGAGGAGACGCAACCCGCGCCGCCGCCGAGGCCCGCGCCACCGACGCAATCTGCGCCCACTCCAGGCGTCAGCAGACCAATATGACGCCTATAGGTCTCTATTGGGACCCATACAAACACATGTGGAGAAAAATTAATTTTAGTTCTTAGGTTATGAAATATATGTATTTTTAATATGGCCCTAGTTTGCTGAAATAAAGAGATAAATAAAAAAAATTCTAAAATTATGTGAAGTAAGTAAAGTAAAAATTCTTTATTGGATATTATTGCACTTACAATATAGGTACTGTCACCTGCATTAGTCCGTAGACTGTGCTGCAGGGGACAGCGGGTAGTATTGTTTTTACACGGGTACAATTGGAGTAGAATTTAATGTACTAGTTAATAATATTCAGTGCGCTTAGATCTATTTTATAACATACTATATTCATTCATATAATAAAATAGTTATACTAATATTATCCATCATACGCCCATAGTGTATTATGAAACTGTCTTCGTGTCATGTTCTTATAGTTTGTATAAGGATTCATATTGTTTATTATGCGTACATATTGTACAAAGCGTGGTCCCGTGCGCGAACCCGACGTGATCCAAACACTGCCAATCTGAAGCAGACCTACAATGCAGCCTCTAAAACCAGCAAGAGAGTCATCGCAAGGGCTAAATTTGAGCACATCGGCAGAATTGGTGACAAATTGATCGAACACCCATCTGGGAGCCGTCAATTCTGGTCTCTCGCCAAATCTGTCGAAGCAAACTTCTGTCGCTCCTCACTCCCACCGCTGCAGCGGCCCGACGGCTCGCTCGCTTTTTCCGCCAAAGAGAAGGCCGATCTCCTAGTGGCACTCTTTGCTCAAAATTCGCATCTGGACGATGGCGGTGCCAAACCACCATCCATTCCTGGGTGTGATTGCACCATGCCAGAAATACAGTTCCGCCAAGGCACTGTCCGGCGTGAGTTATTCGCCCTAGATGCGAGAAAAGCGAGTGGACCCGACGGAATCCCTGCACTGGTGTTAAAGACATGTGCTCCAGAGCTAGCCCCTGTCCTCACACGCCTGTATCGCCTGTCTTACTCCACTGGTCGCGTGCCGTCAGCTTGGAAATCTGCTAACGTGCAGCCTGTCCCCAAGAAAGGGGACCGTTCCGATCCGAAAAACTACCGCCCGATAGCAATCACCTCATTACTCTGCAAAGTGATGGAGCGCATCATCAACACTCAATTGATGACATACCTAGAAAGGAAGGACCTCCTAAGCGACCGCCAATATGGATTTCGCCCAAATCGGTCAGCTGGGGACCTTCTGGTTCACGTATGTCACAAAATGGGTGATGCGCTCGAAAATCACGGCGAGGGCATGGCTATCGGGTTGGACGTAGCGAAAGCGTTCGATCGGGTCTGGCATAAAGCCCTTCTTTCCAAGCTGCCGTCATATGGCCTACCGTCCGGCTTGTGTGACTGGATTGGCGACTTCCTGCATGGTCGCAATATTAAAGTCTTGATTGACGGTTGCTGCTCAGACGCCATGTTAGTTGATGCCGGCGTACCGCAAGGTTCCGTGCTGTCCCCGACCCTCTTTCTGCTGCATATTAATGATCTGCTCGAATCGGGCGAAATTAATTGCTATGCAGACGACAGCACGCCACTAGCCAGGTACACATGTCATCCAACCGCAAGCCTGGCCGAGGTGGAGAAAAACAGGCTACATCTTGTGCTTGAGCTCGAGGAGACCCTAAATAAGGTCTCCACCTGGGGCCTCCAAAACCTCGTCGAGTTTAACGCAAGTAAAACCCAGGCGTGTGTATTCAGCGCGAAGCGGACACCGTTCACTGCAGCCCCCACCTTCCAAGGAACTAGTCTCAAGGTCGAGGAGCACATTGGGATTCTCGGGGTCGAACTAACTCGCGACCTTAATTTTGGACGCCACATCGAGGAAAAAGCTAAGGTAGCCTCAAGGAAGCTGGGAGTCAACAAGGTGCGTCAGTACTTTACGCCGAGCCAAAAACTGCTGCTTTATAAAGCGCAGATTCGCTCATGCGTGGAGTACTGTTCGCATCTGTGGGACGGATCCGCAAAATACCTGCTCGGCTCCTTAGACTCGATTCAGCGTCGCGATGTCCGCCTCGTTAACGACCCCGAGGTATCCCGAAACTTAGAGACCTTACAACTCCGCAGGGACGTTGGATCTTTGTGTGTGTTCTATCGCCTGTACCACGGAGAGTGTTCCAAGGAGCTGCACGATGCGATCCCTCCATCCCCATTCTACCATCGTTCCACCCGCAACAGGTTGGGAATGCATCCACACACTGTCGATATTCCCCCACTTAGGACAAATCGATCCTGTAAATCCTTTATTTACAGGGTTGCTAACATGTGGAATTCACTCCCACCTGCATCCTTTCCTCTAATGTACAGTCTGGGGTCCTTCAAACATAATGTGAAGGTGCACCTAGCCGGCCGACAAGGTATTCGCAGCCCCCGTAAATATTCGAATGCCCGTGGGCGCCGTCGGACTACACCTCTGCGTTAGTCTGGCGCGCGCCATTTGTCGTGCTCCCCATAAAAAAAAAAAAAAAAAAAAAAAATGTAATGACCGAGAAAGCAGCTGAATCTTTGCCCAAAGCATGCCCTCATAGCGGGCACCTGCATCTTGTCGCCAGTTCGCGTTTTTCCTTATAGAGATAGATGGTATGATGGAGAGGATTTGCCTCTGCAGAGAAAGCGCCTACTTGGTACACGATACAGTACATGAACAGTTTGTCTGGCAGTAAGTAGCTCGAGTTCTCTGTATAGATCGTGGGTTGGGTACCAGAAAGTTTTTCGGAAAGCTACTCTTAATAAAACCGCTTGCGTCCGTTCAAGCGGTAGTAAATGTTTCTTTGCGACTCCGCCCCACGATGATGTATCACGATATGTGTCGATGGCGTGGTAAGTGATCATAAGCCATTTTTACTTGCCGCGTTTCGTAACGACTTAAATATGTAGATGAGTCATTGGACACGCTGCGAGAGAATGGTAAGGGGATAATCCCAGGACAGTTAACCTCACCTATATACTCCTTCTATCTTAGAGCAGGTGCACCCACCGAGTACTTGTCTGCACGTGAACGGCTTTTTGGCGGTTGAGAACTACTCAATGAGAAACCCTGGAGATATCAAAGCACATATTTTGTACCGTGTGGGGTCGGTACTTAAAAAGAATAGCCTCACTGCATCTCTCCCCTTCGCATGTCGTAAAAGTCGACTAAGGGATAAGAAAATTCGTCAGCCTCGGTAGCTCATTGGCGCGGTTGGTTAGTCAACTGTTATTAAGCAACGCTGAGCGCGGTCAGTGATTGGATGGGTGACCGCTCGACCGTTGGAGGCTGACCGTGGTTCGGATTCCACGTTAAACTGTAGGTCCCTTCCCTTCTTACCTTACTAGGTGGTAGGGTTTATCCCGGCCGGGTTGGTACCACCGTACTGAACGAAACGTCGGTCGAAACGGCTATGTAAATAGTTCGTGTTTTCCGTCCAGTTTAGTGTAGCCGACATGAAATGAAGGGAAGCACTGACATGGCACCTAGTTCACCCTGTGTTATGGGCTGACATCACGGATGTTGTAGGTGATGTAGCCAACCGTGTCAGGTTCCATAAAAAAAAAAAAAAAAAAACATATGTTTTGTTTTGTTAACGTTTAGAGAGATAAGACTGTTATCCAGTCAGCTTTGATTTCCCTCAGGCCCCATTCCGCAAATCTGTATGTTTCTTCCCAGGTGTGCCTCTGAAGAAACATACAGATTTGCGGTCCCTGTCCCACGGAATTAGGTGCGTATCGTCAACATAGGTGGTTATGCACGAAATGTACGTAATTAAGTTCCATGTGCGTACCTGAGTAGGAGTTTCCATTATCACATGAGGACGCCCCAGGGTATATTGCCACATTATTAAGGCAGCCATCCTGTTCTTGGTGCTCAACAGCATTGGTTGTATTTGACTGATGCCATACCACGCCAACTCCCGGTAAACACTGTCAGGCAAATAGCCTGTCTAAAATTAAAAACTCACAGTACAGAAGAAAGTACATCTTGTTATGTTTATTTCAGCTCCGTAAAAAATGAGTGGATACAAATATATTTCATTCATTTCATTACACATAGGTACCCACACCTTCAAATTTTGGGTGGAATGAATTTTCACGAAACCGATACCCGGAAAGTAACATACCTCAAAATGTCCCTTAGTTACTTACATAGGTACTAATTTAGTTCAATGAACAGCCATTGCAATACATTTATAGTAGTAGGGTCTGACGATGAACCGGGACAAAACCAAGGTCATGGCGACCGAGGTTATGACGGGAGGACAAATCGTTATTGACGGAGAAGTGATCGAACAGGTTGAAGAGTACGTATATCTCGGTCAAGTTCTGCAGCTTGGTAGACAAGGTCTGCTAAAGGAGGTCGAGAGACGAATTCAACTGGGTTGGGCTGCCTTCGGAAAGTTAGAATTCGCCCTGAGATCTGATCTTCCGCAAAATTTAAAAACCCGTATATATGACCAGTGTGTCCGCCCGGTTATGACGTACCGGGGCGATGCTAGGAATAACGCTACGTGATATGGTGCGTAACGAGGCAATCCGCCGACGCACCAAAGTAGTCGATATTGGATACCGGGTGGCTAAGCTCAAGTGGCAATGTGCTGGGCACGTCAGCCGAAGAGACGACGACCGTTGGAGTAACCGTGTCCTACACTGGCGGCCGTGGACAGAAAAACGGAGTGTGGGAAGACCACCCGCAAGGTGGGACGACGACATCAAGTACGTCGGCGGAAAGCAGTGGTTCCGTACCGCTGAAGGCCGGGAGGACTGGAGGAAAATTAGAGAGGCGTATGTCCAGCAGTGGACGCTTACACGCTGACTGACTGACTATAGTAATATATTGATTATTTATAAATATTTTACCGACCGGAACATACTCCATGCGCACCTTTAAAACAATATCAAGAATTAGACCAGATCATGCAGAAACTTCTATAAGTCTAATATTCAATTTATGTACTTATAAAATGGTGTACCCTGGATTAATCAACTCACCTCTTCTTCGACATAGGCGGTAGCCGCCTCTTCTGAAAAATAACGTCGTCGGAAAGTAGACAAGTAATAATATATGTATTTATGTATAAAGTTCTGCTACCATTTAATTAACGTATTTTATTGAAGCTACCCATTACCTCCTCCGTCCCTCCGCATAATGCCTTGTTGAAAACTCCCCTAAAAATAAATACCAAATTTTTTTGAATAATAGTAAACTAAAATATCAAATATCAAGATAGAATGCGCGCACTTTAAATCTGCCGGAGGGGGTGTGTAGCACGCGCTCTCTCTAACTCTGCCACCCCGGTGGAAAAGCGGCAGTTTTTTTTACGTCAGAATGAATGGGTGGTCATGGTCCGACCAGCCAATATCAGCTGTGAGAAGGTCCCATACCGGGGACTTCGCTTTGGATTATTAAAGTGCGCACAATCTACAAAATCGAGTCACATTCGCAAAGCAATGGCGTACTTAGAGAGGATTGCAGAAAGTTTATGGTTATGATAAGTTTCTTCCAGTTGACATTGGCATTAGACCCTTTCTTACCTGAATACGAATAACGAAAAGTAATAATGTAATTTTTAAAATCATTATTGCTGGAAACTTGGGCCAACGTAACGGTTGATGAATGTTTATTCTATTCAAATACCACGCAGTACTTCGCGAAAGAAATAAAAATATTTATAGCCCATATTCCAATCTGTGTTAATTGGATAGATAAATTTATAGAATTATTGAACGCTAACGAACCTTATCAATATCACTTCTGAATTACACAGCTAGCATTGAGAGACGACATCGTACGAAGCTTCGGGGAAATATGGTACGACGGAATGAATTAGTTCGAAAAGTTCGTATTTGTATAATGCGCGGGGCGGATCTTGGCGTGTCGCCGCCGCAGCGGTTCGTCGGTGTTCTCCCTCGCACCCGCACCGTACTTGTATAGTTTATTCGCGTGGCGGGTCGCCCGCTGCGGCGACGACACGCCGAGATCCGTCCCGGGCACTATACATACTGCAACTTATTCAAAACTTGATCTAAGGAGGGAAGAGCATTTAATTTTATGCTATGATTTAGGATTGGAACGATACGGCACCTGAAGGCCTTTTTCGTGCCTGCGGTGACTTAGAACCTGCGAACTTGGCTCCTTTCGGAAACACTCGGGTTCGTGTATTGCCCGTGGTACTACCAGATTGTACACCCAGTGGTACCACGGGCAATTTTTTTTGCCCGTAGTACACCCAGGGCGCAGTGGTACCACGGGCAATTTTTTTTGCCCGTAGTACACCTGAACATTCTATTCTGATTTTTATGTTAGATGATTATTTATTATACATACTAACTATTACCCGCGGCTTCGCTCGCGTAAAATTCGTCTGGTCGTTTATGTGATTTGGTAGCTCAATGGTAACAGTGTAGGGTTAGTTTATTTTTTCGATATCGACCATGGGTTCGAACCTCAAACATTTTTTTTTTAAGCAATGTTATACAGGGTGATTCAGGATAGGCACGAGAAAGTTCAGGGTTCTAAAGAGGGCCATATTTGAAGAAGAAAAGCTCTGTTACTTTTTTCCAGATTCGGTTATTTTATAGTACTTTTTGGTGAAAGTAGTTTTATCATAATTCGATGGACGGTTAACGGATAACTCTGCTTACTCCGATTGTCGGGATACAGCGTGTGGTATGTATGTATTTAGGCTACCTATTACGGTTCAAGAGATACAAAGAAATTAAAATATTCAAGACTCGGACGGACAGACAGACAGACGGTAGGTAGCCATCTAGCCGTGTAGCCTTAGTAATAGCTTCCGTATCCGAGTACGGACACCTAAAAATTTTATCACAGATGCATATTAACTAGTAGAATGGAACTGCTTGTAGGTAAATTACAAACATGAAAGTTCAATGACATCAAAAGAAATTAATGTTACTGGAGTAGGTTATTGCACTCCCTAGACCTAGAGAGCAACGTTGCCAATTTTCTTAAGACTCACTGTCCAACTACAATGTCCAAGTTTTGTATGAAAAAAAAAACAACGGAATTTCGATTTGAGTGATAAGGATTTTTTTCTTCTAATAATGAGTACTTTCTATTCCTGAAGTTTCTCTTGCCTATCCTGAATGACCCTGTGTATATGTTACCACCTAAGAAAGCTTTATTTTCGTAAATACAAACGTAACAAAAACGACATGCACCGCCTCAACATTAGGTTAGGGTTAATATATAGAAGATGCGTCGCTACGCGACGCATCTTACAAAATATATAACAAAATATATTTGTCCGTCTTTTGCGAGCCTCGAACCCGCGGTCCCTGGCACCAATATATTGTGACCGACCAGACGTCTTAAACCACCCGGCTAATCGGCCATGTACCAGTGAAGCGAAATTCGGTCACCAGTTGGTGAGATTCGCAGTTAGTTATGTGTTACAACGTTGTAGTACGCGCTTCGATATGTAGATGGCGTACTAGTGAAGCGAATTGTCACCAGGAGAGTAGGTGAGATTCGCAGTTAGGTAGGTGTTGCAACGTTGTAGTATGCGCTTTGATACGTAGATGGCGTAAATTAAAAGTTTATATTGATAATTAATCTTTATTTTCACATTTTTATCATGTACTTAAATTAATTTTACATATTTTATATTCTACAAAAACTTATAAAAATACACAAAATTATATTGATAATTAATCTTTATTTTCACATTTTTATCATGTACTTAAATTCATTTTACATATTTTATATTCTACAAAAACTTATAAAAATACACAAAATTAATAAAAATCTAAATAAAAACGGTAAATATCCGCCGGCGGGGGGGGGGGGGGGGGCACGCCTCCAAGCACGCCGGTGGGTGCAGGCCGTGGCTACGGAGCTCTCTGGGACGACGCGAGACAAGCTACGAGCAATAGGTGGTGGTACTAGACAGGTAGGCCACCACCACCCCCATCCCGGAGAGCTCCGTATCCGTCGGACTGCGGGGCGACGTCACACAGCTATTCTATCTTTGTTGGCCCTCTTGCGTGCGTCGCTGTTGCGCACGGCGCTGCACCGGTAGCGGAGGCTGCAAGCGCGACACAGGGCCGCGATAGCCCCAAGCTAACCGGTGGCGGCGGACTTCGTCCCGTCGTAGCTGGTGTGTTGGGGCGTGTCCCTGGTTCGTCATCCTCACCGGCAGACGCGGACGATGGATCAGCGAACCGTGGTGGATTGGGTGCGCTGGTTGCGAAAGAAGCAGCAGGTCTTGTCACTGGATCCGGCCACACCGCGAGGAGGGCGAGGCGTGTTGACTGGGACGCTCGACGTCACTTGTCCCTCCTCTGACACAGCGGGGTGGTGAGACGCTGATGCGGTGTCGCCGGTAATCCACTGCCGAGGCTGTCGGGTAACCGGTTTTATTATTATTTTGTTCTTTTTTTTTTGTGGCGATCACGCTTTTAGTTTAGCGTATTTAAGCCATAGTCACGTCTTTATGTCAATAGTAGTTGCATCAACAAGATATAAAAAAAAACATACAGCAGTTTAACATAAAAGCAGAAAAATTTATAAGTTAACTTAACGCGCGCGCATACTTACGAACCAAGCTAACAATGAGTAGCTTGCGTGCATGAAAATAGTAAAAGAACTTATAACTAAACACAATAGTACTATAACAAATATGAAAACAATTATATACAATCTTCATCATCATTCCTATTTACAATTTTATATTGTTATCAACAATAAATTTAGCTAATAATTTCAAAATTTTAACATTATTAATCAACAGTAAGCATTTAATGTTAGTGGGGAGGGGAACCTTAAAGAATTGATAAAGAAGAGTACAGTGGCGGAGAATTATTATTTAAGGGACAGGAAAAAAAAATATGATTAAGATAAGAATTAAACTTCTAAGCACGATAAAGTATTATAAACTTATTTTATATCTGACTTCGCACTTTATATACTTTATGACGTCATCACGTAAAACTATCGTTCGTAAACCGACTTTACAGACAACCAATTTTTTTTAAACCACCAAAACATCACTCAACTCATATCACTTGCCGATATGGTCAAGCTCAAGATATCGATATCGAAGATAAGTATGCACGAAAGGTGCCAGGTTCGAAGGCACCGCAGGCACGAAAAAGGCTTTCAGGTGGCGGACCGGTTATTTATTGGAAGGGTTTGACCACGATGTAGGTCTGACAAAACCAACTGGCATTGCAGAAGGACCTGGCATCCAAGCCATTATTAAAAAAAAACAAAACCAACTGTCAGTTTGGTCAAAGAATACGCCTTTGCTGCGGTCGGACGGACGGAGGGCAAGTTTTATTGATTGTGTTGAATCGAATACGCTTTTCTTTGTGATGAACATAATTCAGAGAGATTAGTGAGAACAATGTTGAAGATGAACACTCTGGACAAGCAGCTAGCGGACTTGCGCATCTACGCCAACGAGCTCGAGGCGAAACTTCAAGACGAAGTGAATCCTGCCGCGGCGCCCGGCGTCCCTCCCGAGCAGTGCAAGGCACCGCAGCCGCAGGTATCACGAACTCTCATCAATCTTTGAGCTTCAAATCAACTAACACAGAGTCACGCAAAACCTTCATTTGGTCTTTTCGTGCAGACTTCAATCATGCATGCAAACCTTCGAGGGAAAAATTGGGTGAGTATTAGATTAGCGGGGGTTAGATCGAATATTGCTGGTATGCTTATTGTGTAGGCCTAGATAAAAGATGAATTATAGTGAAAGAATTGTTTGCCGGAAATGCGTAGTTTCGGAGAAAAAAAATAAAAAAAAAATTTTTTCATTCAAAATCAATTTTCGATTTAAATTTTTTTTTTTTTAATGCACCAAAACATTATTTTGAATAGGAATTTATGCAAAAACGACATGCGCCGCCTCAACATTAGTTTAGGGTTAATTTATAGAAGATGCGTCGCGGACTGGTTATTTTTTTTTAAACCACCAAAACATTCACCCATACCACTTTCCTTGTTTTTACATACATTTATATTCAAAACCAATGTTTTAATACTTAAAAAATATTTTTTTTTTAATTTATAATGTTATCAATTTTCATACTCCACACGTCAGCTTTGTAATTGGCCGGTATCAATGAGGTGGACCTATTAGAATTTGTGTATTATTTTGTATTGAGACTAAGCTTATATACATTTTTACCTAGAAGGTGCAAATGTATGGATTTACATCCTCTTCATTATCTGGCTAGTCCATCGACTGAACAGTGCGAGATCCTGCACAACCATTTGAATGGCATTCATAATTGTTTAGTCAATCTCATTCAAGAACAGGATAGATTTTAATTTTATTAAGTTTTTTATTTATCTAAAAAATCTACAGTTCATTTATAATTTTTATAATTTTTATTAATGATTTCCCCAAACACGATACACTAGCAGCATTGAGTGCGCTTATAGTAATGTATGCCGACGATGCTAACGTCATTGTGGCAGACGATAGCATACAGAATCTCTTAAAGAAAATGTCAAACATTGTAAAAGAGATAGGTCAATGGTTTTCAGCCAATGGTCTAATACTAAACAGTTCAAAGACCCACTGCATTAACTTTAGTATTACTAACCGAGAGACTGAAGTGGGGGATGATTTATTTATAAAATATAACGAGGAAATTATCGAATTCGCATCGTCTACAGTGTTTTTGGGTTTCACGCTAGACTCTAATCTACGCTGGGGGGAACATATAGAAAAGGTATGCAATAAACTAAATAAAGCTTGTTATTGTTTAAAGGCATTATCAAAAAACTGCGATCTGAGCACCCCGACAAGTGCATACTTCGGGTACTTCTACTCTATAATGATTTATGGAATAGAGTTTTGGGGTGCCTCGGGGGAAGCCGTCAGAGTGTTCAGACTGCAGAAAAAAGCCATCAGAATAATTACTCACTCCAAATGGGACGCACACTGCACACCGCTGTTCAAAAGTCTTAAATTTCTGACAATGTACGACATCTATGTGCAAAGAGCAGCTTTGTATATAAAAAATAATCCTGGAGAGCACAAGTGCTATGATCATAATTATCCAACCAGGCACAAGGACACTATCATACAAAAAAATCACAATACAGAGAAATTTAAAAAATGTTTGGTATTTAATAGTATAAATATTTTCAATAAATTGCCAAAAGAGTTACGAGAGAACTATGAGGACATAAATAAATTTAAATTACAGCTGAATACCTGGCTACAAGGAAAAACATTTTATGATTTAAATTATTTCAATATTATTATATAGTTTAAAATTATTGTTACAATTTATATATTATTTATTATTTAAGAATTTTTATGTATAATGACGATGCCTCAAGATCACGATTTTAATTTGTTGATAATGTGTGCTAATAAATGGATTTGATGGACGATGGCGCCACTGACCTGCTGGACTGATGTCTGCGGCAGCAGCACCGCATCCGATTGCTCCTGGGATTTTGAGTTGGAGAGTTGCGTGGCAGATAAAAGTTTATAAATTTCACGTGAAACTGCACTCGCGCGCCAGAGGTACCTCTGGTAACTGATTAGCGTTGCGGGTGGCTATATGTTCGAAGATATATTCAGTTCTTCAGGTTTAGAGCGCGGCGGAGCGGCGGTGGAATTCTTGCCTTTTTTGCGGTGCGGTGACAACAACTATATTTTTCTTGTTATGCGTTTTGACATTTAGTGGCGCCAGTGAAAATGGAATGAAAATGAAGAAAGATTATAAACAAAAACGCGAAAAACTAAAAAGCGGCGCAACCATCCCCCCGGCCTTGGAGTGTTTCTCCAAAAGAAACTAAAATTAATTATATTCTTGCGTAACTATTCGTAAGCGCAGACAACAAAGTATAAGAAAGGTAAATTACATTATATTCAAGCGAAGACAATAACAAAATTCAAATAAGTAAAAAAATTGAAAATAAAATTATTATTGATTAGGCAGCGGACAGATTCGTACTACTGGGCGTCGGTAGCTGCCGGTTTTTGTTCTAACTTGAACGACTCGTATTATTCTGTCCTTACCAGGGAACACATCTTCGATGACTCCTAGTGGCCAATGCAGTGGCGGAACATTGTCTTCCTTAAGGATTACAACCATTCCCTTTTCTATTGGTTTACTTGGCGTGTTCCACTTTTCTCTCGTTTGGAGGGAAGTTAAATATTCCTGTCTCCAGCGTTTCCAATAAGATTGGAGAAGGTGATCAAGAAGAGCGAACCTATTGACGGGAGAAGCTTCATTTACTCGGCATGGAGGCAAGTTACCCATTAACGGAAACGTTGGTTTAGGTCGAGTGCGAAAACAAACATTACAATTTTGGACTAATTTTCGCACAATATTTCTAGCAGCGAGTATCCAGAAGTTTTGACGAAGAAGTGATAACAACAAGTGAGGACCTGTATGAAAGTTTGTTACGTGGTAGTGAATAATTATCAATTCCACTATTCTATTTTTAGCAGGCAAAACAACAGGGTGCTTTTGCTCGAACTCTAAAGAAGAATTATCCAAGCGTCCTCCCACTCTGATTAGGTCTTCAGAAATGAATGGATTGAGTTTGATTAGCGATGAAGATTTGCCTACTCTAATGGAACTTATATCATGCGAAAAGTGCCTCATTTGAATGCAGCGCAATAATTTGTGTTCAGCGGCTTCTAAGTCACGTACGGAAATTCTGCCGCAAGACAACAGTCTGCGTGAAAAACGCAAAATGTAAACAGTAATGCGGAGTAGCCTTGTCCAGGTGGATACGCGATCAGCGAGGGAGTGCAGCGGACATACTTCGGGTTCCGTGGGTACTGGTAGTGCAATAATTTTTGCTTCAGGTACATCTGATAAGGTTTCCGGACTAAATGGTTTTATGGGCCACTGGGAAAGCGGAAGGTTGGCCCATACTGGGCCACTAAACCAGGTCTCATTATTTAGTTTGTTTGGAGTTGTTGGCCGTGATAGAATGTCACAGGGGTTTTGAGTTCCAGGGATATGGAACCAATGCGAAGCGGGTAGCACTTCATGGATTGAAGCGGTTCGGTTGGCCACGAAAGTCTGCCACCGATGTGGAGAGGAATGTATCCAGGAAAGAGTTACGCTAGCATCAGAGAAGGCGAAAATTCGTTGGATCGTACAACGATCACCGATGGCGTCTAGTACCGCCTTCACTAACTTGCTCAGTAAATGTGCGGCACATAATTCGAGTCTCGCGAGTGAAACTTTTTTGAGTGGGGCTATCCTAGACTTAGCACACAGCAGCGCGGTGTGACCTGTGGCATTAGAATCAGACGCTGTCCGAACATATACACTAGCACCGTAACATTTCTCACTTGCATCGGCGAAACATAAGAGTGCGATATAGGACCCTTCGACTATACCTATATGTCTGGGTATTTTTATTTTTGCGAGTGAATTAATTTCCTCTTTAAACTGATTCCACATTTTAGAAATATGATCAGGCACCTCCTGGTCCCAATCTAGATTAAATTTCCAACATTCCTGTACTAGGAGTTTGATGAAGGCAGTGACGTGAGCAACGATACCTATAGGATCGTATAGACGGGCAGCGGTCGATAAAATGTGTCTCTTAGTACACTGGCTGTCATCAGGGCGTACTTGGAAAAAGAAATAATCCTCAGCGGGTTTCCATTGTATGCCGACGACCTTGGCATCTGAGCTATCGTCGAAGTGCACGACGTCAGAGATTCGATGCGTTGCGGGAACATACGCCATGACTTCAGGCGAGTTAGAGATCCGTTTGACCAGTTCGAATCCTCCGGCCTTGAACATATCTACTAGCTGAGAGTGAAGTTGTTGAGCTTCAGCTACAGATTTGACACTAACAACTAGGTCATCCATGTACAGACTGCCCGAAGACACAGCCTTAGCGGCGAGAGGGAAGCTATTCCTCTCATGTTCAGCAAGTTGCCTCAACACTCTAAGTGCCAGAAAAGGCGCACATTTTAGACCGAAAGGCAAGCGAGAGAACTGGTATGTATCTATAGGGGTACTAGGATCAAATCTGAACAAAATTCGTTGAAAGGGACGGTCCTCTGGGCGAATTACAATCTGGAAATACATCTTCTGTATGTCGGCAGATAGCGCGATAGGAAATAATCTTAATTGTATTAATAGATCGAAAATATTCGTCTGCAGGTTAAGACCTGTGTGTAATATGTCATTTAGCGAAGTCCCAGAACTGGTCTTGCAGCTCGCATCCAAAACTATTCTTATCTTGGACGTTGTCTTATTAGGATTGTAAATTGCGTGATGCGGGATAACATAGTTGCGTTTTTCTGATGTGCGCGGACAATCTACTTTTGACAGGTATCCCTTGTCGATGTAGTCTTGTATAGTAGCGTTGTACCCCAATCTTAATTCACTGTTAGCGTTTAATTTATGTTCTAGTCTAACAAAGCGTTTCATTGCGATAGTATTCGAATTTCCTAATTCGGAAGTGTCGTTACAAAATGGCAGCGCCACCGTGTAACGGCCGCTTGCGTCGCGTGAGACATTTTCAATAAAGCTGCGTTCACATGCCGTTTGTTCGGGACTCAAGTGAATTTTGTTTTCGACATTTTCTATTTCCCAGAACTTTTGTAAAAGGGATTCTAGACTAGGTTCAATTGTGGTACAAAAGGACCTGTCTGGAATTTCGAGACCAGACGAGCATTTAACTTTACCCATGAAAACATAGCCCAAGGTGGTTTCTTGAGCGATCGCGTTTGTGGAAAGACTGGTTATTTTGTTGGAGCCAAGAATATCGGCGAAAACCTCCACACCTAACAGGCCGTCTACATCTGAAGGAATGTTGAAGTTTACATCAGCCATAGGTAACTTAATAAATTGTTGCAAATCTTGCGAACTCACAACAGCGTTAGGTAACTTGCCTGTTATTTTGTCAATTACGAGAGCGCGAATCGTGTAGGTATTTTGAACGTCTAGTCGGGAAGAAAATGTAAAATTTGTGTAGCCTTTTATTGGCCGCACGGAGAGGCCTATTCCCCGCACAGAAGATGGCGAGCGCGAAACCTTGAGCCCAAGCTGCTTGCAGCATGATTCTGTTATGAAGTTGCACATCGATCCACTATCAATAAGTAGACGAATGTGGACTCGTTCACCTTGAACATTATTGACAATTACTGAAGCTGTTGGCAGCAGCATTGTTGAAGATTGCGAAGCGGTTGAGGCGATCAAGCTAAGATCTTCATCTGACTCGCGCACATGTAAGCCCTCGTTAATTGATTTTACATTGCCTGGACAGGCGGAAGCGGTAGCGGGTGCGGACTGGGGCTGTACTGTGTGCGAGTTCAGAACAGATTGCGTTTGCGTGTTGATCACATTGTCAAGGTGAAGCAGTGTATGATGTCTGCGATGACATCTAGAACATGTATGTTTCGATTTGCAAAATTTTGTGTGATGTAAATTAGAGGTACAGTTTTTGCACAGATTGTTTTTGTTGGCGATTTCGAATCTCTCTTGAGGAGACAACTTTAAGAATTTTTCACACTTATATAGCGGGTGTGTCTCCTCTGAGTTACAAATTGTACAAACCGTGCTGAAATCACTCTCGTTCACTACAAGAGAGTGCGGCTTAGGATTTGTTGAAGAGGACCCTGCTTTGGACGTGAAACTAGTTTGAGTCCTTTGGAGGATTTTGGACTGCTCCTTGATGAACTCCTCAAGCGTAGCGAAAGTAGGCATAGACACACCTCTGACTGTCTGTTCAAACGAAATAACAGTTTCCTTGTCCAGCTTGGAAAGCGCGAGGTGAGTCACGATGAAGTCCGTCAGGTTGTCCAGTTTCAATTCTTTCAACGCAGCGTAAGAAGGGCAAACCGTTTCTGTGAACGTGTCAAGAACTGCGGGACTAGCGGCACTAATAGCCTTGAAGTTTATAATCTGCTTCAGATATTGTGTTGCGAGAGTTCTTTTGTCATTATATTTTGACTGAAGCGCGTTCCAAATTATTGAATAGTTAATACCGATAGGCGGAATGCCAGCGCATACAGAGAGCGCGCGACCTGATAGTTTCCCTACCAGATAGTGAACCTTTTCGGTGTCTGACAAATCATTGTTGTCATGGATGACCGCCTTAAAGGTTTCGAAGAAGACAGGCCATTGGCTATAGGAGCCATCGAATTTCGGAAGTTCCAGTTGTGGCAATTTGGGTTTGCGAATGGATATTTTTGAATCCGACGTGTTAGAAGACGCGAGTCGTTCAAGTGAATTAAGCTTGCACTCCACTGCGCGTATGTTGCAGTATAGCTCGTCGAGCGCTTCTACCGCTTGGAACTCCGGTGTGAATTGACCTCCCTCACTGGTGGTTAACATCAAAATATTATAGTCATCGTTGACTTGAATAAATTCAGCGCGTGTCTTTTCTAGCGATTCTAGACGAGTTAAGAACTGCTGTTTGCTGTGTGTATCGCCTACCTTAAGACTCAACTTATAAGTTTTGTTTACATTTTCAAACAAACTTTCTCTTTTTGCTTTCAGCAACAAAATATTTGCGTTTGAGATTGACATTTTCAGTAATCAATTTTGACAGAAATTCGAATTTGAAAAAAGCGAATAAAGAAATTTCTTTAACCAGTTATAAGTTTAGAAAAATAATGTAATATAATATTTTATGTTCATAAAATTCGAAAATTTAACATTTATGTTCGAAACAAATATTTGAAATAATTTAAATGACAAGATTATCAACAAAATGCAAAATATAAAATATTTTATTCTAAAAAGCGAAAATATATATTTTCCATAAATGGAAAGACTTGCGGGATGGTTGCATGCGTGTATTCACGGTTATTTACGTGATGAAAAGCGGAATTTTGTTATATTAGTTATGCGCGAAATTTGTATGGAAAATTCCAGGAACTGCGTTGCGAACCAGGTTTGGTATCCGACGGTGAAGGACCACATGGACGATGGCGCCACTGACCTGCTGGACTGATGTCTGCGGCAGCAGCACCGCATCCGATTGCTCCTGGGATTTTGAGTTGGAGAGTTGCGTGGCAGATAAAAGTTTATAAATTTCACGTGAAACTGCACTCGCGCGCGAGAGGTACCTCTGGTAACTGATTAGCGTTGCGGGTGGCTATATGTTCGAAGATATATTCAGTTCTTCAGGTTTAGAGCGCGGCGGAGCGGCGGTGGAATTCTTGCCTTTTTTGCGGTGCGGTGACAACAACTATATTTTTCTTGTTATGCGTTTTGACATTTAGTGGCGCCAGTGAAAATGGAATGAAAATGAAGAAAGATTATAAACAAAAACGCGAAAAACTAAAAAGCGGCGCAACCATTTGATTTGATTTGATTTGATATACATTTACAACCGATGTCAACATAACATATTTGCACGAAATAATAAAAATGAATATAACACCACTAACCACAGCTATAAAACTACACACAAAGCTAACTTAAAATATAACACACATAAGGCAACTACATTTAAAAAAAGCCTACATTTCAACAGTGCTACAATTTACAATAAACTACCAAGAGACATACATAACGAATTAAACCAATGAAATTTTTTTTAAAACAAGACTGCATGAATGGCTCCTAACCCAGAACTTGTATGACCTAAAGATTTTCCAAATATTAACGTAATTAAAATGTACAAGTGTGTAATGGAACCTAATTATTTAATGTATGTAAATGTGATGAATTTAATTATAAATTTATAAATGTAAAATCTAAATTAATGAAATGTATTTAACTGTATAAATTGTTTTGACGATGTAAGTTCAAGACAAATTGCATTATAATGTAACTTTGTTATTTTACTTACAAATAAAGTTAATTGTATTGTATTGCATCGGTTTTTCATATACATTCCTAAACCAGTAAAGAGTTTCTCATATTTACGTTGAAATAATTTACAGAAATTGATGGACCTACAAAATGTATTGTACCACAGTGACGTAAACAAAGAAGTTAATACAATAAATAGTTATTATTTAGAATAAAATAAAAAAAGATAAATAATGAAATATAAATAATATTATTTTAGACTTAAAAGATAATAAATAATTTTTATATATTATTTTATTATTTATAGTGATTAGGTACTATTTTCTGTTTAGCAAAATTTCTTTTACTACTACATGTCTTTTAAATGTGTTCTTAATTCATACTTCTTTCAAGAGAAGCGTAAAAAGGCATCTGTCACGCCGGCACCGCATTCGCAGCCCCCGTTCTAAACCGAATGCTTTTGGACGTCGTCGGCTCAACAATCCATGCTGACGGGGCCAAGTGTCACACGTATCAATAAAAAAAATATATACATATATATAAAAGCTAGATATAAACATTGAAATCAATATACAACCAAAATAAAATAAACCACCAGTGAAAGTAGATACGAACAACAATCAAGAAGAGATTAAAAAAATAATTTAATAAAAATGCTCTAGATACATTAATCTAACAATTTTGCTGATATCTTTACAGTTCTTCAAACAAGCATTTCTATCCAAGTTCCTAATCCAAGCACTGGATCAAAATCGTAAACAGAATCGTAAACAGCTGGAATAAACTGCCTGAGGAAGTTATTGAAGCACCCTCAATAAACACATTCAAAAATAGGCTTGACAAGTACTTAACCTTTTGCCGTTGGAGCGGCCGATATCGGTCGCTTTATACATTATACCTTTACGAATGGAGCGGCCGATATCGGCCGCTTTCTTTTTTTTCTTTGTTTTGTTGGGTGGCCCCAACGAAATTATTTTATTCTTTTATCTCACTTAGCCGTGTGTATTTGAAAGTGACGAATTCAAATAGTAGAATAAATTTCCCTTTAGGCGACAACCATTCCCCCATAGAGAAATGTCAGATTTACCGCCCTGTCAGTGTCATCAAGACAGCGGTTATAATAGGAGGGCGTTGTACGTTGCTCTTCTGTTTTCGGGTTTTCTGAGTGTTTTTTTGTGCAGATGAACCCATAAGTGATGTTTTTTCTCTTTTTCATTATATTCCGGATACTGGCGGCTGGTCCTAAAGTGCGCCCGTGCGCCGCACTACCATACCACGAGAAGTCTTCACTACACTCAAACAAAATACATCTTCATAAACATATTTTACAATACAACATACCTACATTAAAACCATAAAGATCGTACTCCAAATAAATGCGAATGTGAATTCAACCTTATTTTATAGATCACAAGGCACGTTTTTGCGAGTAAACCCGCGCCCCGTGCGGAATCGAAACACGCACGCGGGTCTCCCATCTGAATGTATGGGGATCGGCAAAACACCGCTGGCGCGTGAGACAAAATATACTTCATAGAAACAGTATGGGCCGAAATGGAGTTCTGCGTGCGGCGCACGACCGCCAAACAAGGACGCTATATCGTTAATAGCCGCGCGTGCGACACGTCGCGAGCGATTCCTTTTGCACGAGTCAGTCTACCTAGAGTCAGCGCGCTGTCATGTGATGTCACATACCCGTTAGCGCGCGAATATTTAAAATGGGATATGGTTAGGTTTTGTGCTTTCTGTCACGTGATACTGTGAATTAAGTGGTGCCGATATTTGCCTAAGAGTTGGTTAAAGGTAAGGCTTTACAATCAGGTGATCCCGGGTTCAATTCCTACTTTTCAAATGTTTTCTTTTTATACATGTTTTAAGTATTTTTGGGACATTGCTATTGTTTTCTTTTTGAAAGCTGCAGTAGTGTTGTGGTCTATGGGTGTGTTCATAAAGGTACTATAAATGAGTTAAAAAACTTGTTTGGATTTATTTTCTTGTTTTTTGCAACTCATTGAGTGACTTGAGATATTCATACTAGGTACGCAAATAAATTCGGAAGTCGCGATCTTAAAATAACATTGGGAATGAGTTGGGAAATTTGGTATTTAAGGAGGTAGGTACTTAGCGCACTACCGGTCACTGAAGTCACCAGCCGCCACTGTTCCGGATGTATTGAGTGCATTTGTTTGTGCTGAGTTGATCTGAATTTTTCGTAAAAATACTAAGAAAATGCCTCCTTTTCGGTACCAATTTCGGCTGTTTTTAGAGGCTTGTTTCTCGAATAAATCCGTTTTCTGGATAAAGTGAGGTGATAGAAGTGTTATTTAGTTCCTGTAGTTGAAATAATATATGCCGTATAGTGTTTGTATACAGTACATTTACGAGAAATAAGCAATTTTTGTGACCTAGTTTTCTCCATACAAACAATACAAACCATACAAATTTTATTGTGAACGACACGGGGGGCTGCTGATACACAATAAAGGTATGATTAGGTCCGTTATTTATTAGTGTTTATAATAAAAATACTATATGACCGATTGGCGGTCTAATAAATTTATAAAAAAAAAAAAACCTGAGAGAGGTCGCGATTTTCACATAGAACAACTTTACAAAATAATTTTGTCACCTAGAATACGTAATGTAAATAAAAAAATGCCATTTATAGCTAGAATATTTATCTGTAAATACAATCCATATGTTAGTTCATGAAGTTTTATGGAAAAATCTTCCAAAATGATTTTTTTTCGAGAGTAATGCGCCGGCGCCGATCGCGGCGCGCCACCTGGTGTAGCAGAAGGATTGTTTTGGTTAATGCTTCCAGAGCCAAAGGGTTAAAAATCGAAGAAATATAACAAATAGCAACACCAGTGATCATCATTTATTTATTTTTTATTTATTTATTTATTTGATGAACGAACAGCCCAGGCTGATGTGTTCATGTCTGAGTTCACTGGTGCTTTGTTATTTTGATGTTAGTTTAGTTTGGTGTTTTTTTAGGTGTTTGTCGAGTCTGTTTTTAAAGGAATTGGTGGTGGGTGCTTGTACGACATCTTCGGGCAGTTTGTTCCACATTTCCACTGCTCTATTTGACAGGAAGTTTCGTCTCAGATTTGTTGAGCTGACAGTGACATTCAGCTTCAAGCTATGGCCTCGGAGATGACTATTTGTATTTCTAGTAAAGAGGTTCTCCAGTTCTGGACAATCATAATGCTGATTGAGAATCTTGTATGTTTCTATGAGGTCACCCCTTTCTCTACGTTGCTCCAATATTGTCAGGTTGAGGATTTTTAGTCTTTCCTCGTATGGTTTCCTCTTCAGTGATTTTGGTATCTTGGTCGCTCTTCTTTGAACTCTTTCTAGGAGAGTAATATCTTTGACGAAGTAAGGATTCCATATTTGAAATCCATATTCCAAGAGTGGTCTAATGTGAGATTTGTAAATTTTGATTAATGTCTCTACAGTCAGGTTTTGAAATGATTTTCGTACAACATATAGTATGGCGTTTGCTCGTTTGACTATGGTCTCTATATGATTTGCCCATTTTAGATCTTCTGAGATATTTATTCCCAGATATTTCTGAGCCTGTGTAGAAACTATTATGTCTGTTCCGATTTTATACTGGAGTCTTGGGTTGTTATTCCCTATATGCAAAACTGTGCATTTCGAGGGGTTAGTTCGTATTAGCCAATGGCGGGTCCATTCCAATATTCTGTCCAGGTCATCTCTGAGTGTCCCACTGCTCACAATGGGGTCGGCAATGAGTTTTGCATCATCGGCGAATAGGCTTGACATGGCTTGGATAACAGCGCAGATGTCGGAGATGTAGAGACCAAATAGAGTCGGTGCCAGAACTGATCCTTGGGGCACTCCGCTGAGAACGTCTCTCACTCCCGACAGGCAGTCGCCCACTCTGACTTGGTATGTCCGACCAGGTAGTTTTCTATCCACGTTAGTAGCTTGCCTCGTATTCCAAGATGTTCCAATTTTACCAGGAGATGTCGATGTGGAACTTTATCAAATGCTCGTTCAAAATCTAAGTAAATAACATCAACTGGGTTTTTAGAATCAAACTCTTGGGTCCAATGGTCTAGACCAGTGATTCGCAAACTGGGTGCCGCGGCACCCCGGGGTGCCGCGAACCTATGCCAGGGGTGCCGCGAAAAAGTGGACATTATTTGACCGAGCGAGCGCGAAGCGCGAGCGAAGCGTCTCCGTTTCAGCTTGGGCAAAAATGCGTACGTATGTCCGGATGTCCGGCTGTTTCTCAACAAGTTTTTGGTAATTTGGGTTGAGGTGCGCCGGTGAACATTTATTCAGTTTTAAGCTATGCAAAAACCGAGGGGCCGTTCACTGCTGGAATCATGATTTTCCACACTTTGAATCGATTCAGAATCAATAAGTTAGTGAAAGATTTTTAACATCATTTTGGGAATCAGCTTGAAATCTTGAAATCAGGGAGAAATCTTAGATATCGATTCAGAAATTTCAAAAACCGCGTTAGTCAGTAAGAATCAGAAGAAACAATTGGAAATCGTTAGAAACTCTGTGAAACACTAATGTTTCGGTGTGCGCTCGAGCGAATCAGTCAGGATCAGCAGGAAACAGTCGGAAACAGCTTGGGATCAACACGTTAAAACTTGAATGAATGAATACGCAGTCTCGTAAACAGGCAAATGCAAAAATTGCCCCAACCGTACTAAGAAGAAGAGCTATTATCCTATGTACGCGACTACGGCTATCGTGCAATTTTTCCGTGAGACGAACACCGAACAGCAAGTGCGAGCCTTTTCTAGCATACGTGATTTTTCTATTTACGTCACTCTCGCTCTCGCGTGGTTCACTGGTCAAAAAACACGCATAGTTTGATTGAAATCATAATACCCAACACTGTTGATAAGAGGCATAAAATTTAATTGTTTTTTGTAATGTATGTAGGTATTATTAGAAAGTAATTTAATTATGACTACGTAAATTTAAAAAGGTATTATTTATTGTATTTTCAGTGAGTTCTAGGGACACAAAATTATGAAAACGTTTTAATGTGTGCTAGATATTATCAGAACGTAATTTGACTGTCACTTAGTAAATTTTATAGAATGTTTCATTTTATTTAGAAAATAATTAGCGTGAATTTTAAAATAAACAAAATTAGGTTCTTGGGATTTGTAGTGAACTATATACTCGATAGCTGGCCTCAAGGAGCAAGTGAAACGTAAGGAACAGCTATTTGTCTCTTTCGCACCTGCTTAGTCTTAGCTGTGTATAACAGAGAGGCACATTTATACATTCGCGTCAGTGTCGCGAATGTTGTGTTCTTCTGTATTCTATTACATGGAATAGAATAGGTTAGCACTATAATATTTGCGACACTGCCGCGAATGTTACACTGCGCTCCGTGCACGCGCCAACGCGCCGCGCCGGCGCGGCCGCCGCGGGATTCACTACAATCGATCCGGAATAACGATGAAACAGCGGGAAACAGGCGGAAACAACAGAATCAGCTTGTACTCGTGCAGCTCAGTGCGCGCAACAGTCAGGAACGTTCCCCGTGCGTTCTTTTGAGTTAGAATTTTATTTATTGTTTCCTTACCGTCGGAATCAAACCGAATCATGCTTTCAAGTGTAGAATCACAAGAATCATGAGAAAATCGACGAAATAATTTATGCTCACATAGAATCGATTCTCAGTGAACGACCCCTCGGCAAAAACAGACTCGCGAGGTCTACAGCTCACAGAGCCACTCACTAGTAGTAAATAATTAAATTCAAAATAAGTATAAAAGTAATGTACCTACCTACATACTTAATCGAAATAATAATGAAACATTTACATTTCGATGCGTAACTTTTACGCATCGTAAAATTGTGTTTTTTATTCCTTTCGAAAATATTACTTGATTTACATATTTGCATGATTCGTTTATCACAGTTCAGATATGATGCCTATGAAAGACACCAACCGAATATTGAAGCGGTGTGCCGCACAATTTCTTGAACGGGTTAAGGGCGCCGTCAGCTAAAAAAGTTTGAGAACCACTGGTCTAGACATATTAGTAAATTCGTGATCGTAGAGCGCCTGGGGACAAATCCATGCTGGTGAGTGAATATAATGTGCTCATCATGAATGAACACATCAGTATGAACACATCATAGACATGAAAACATCAGCATATTAAGCTGCTAGTTCATTAACAAATAATAATAATAATAATAATAAAATAAGAAAAGGCAAGGAGCTGCACGGTAGGTACTTCCGGTCTCTCACGGGACCGGATGTAGACCAACTTGCTTCCGTGCACTGGCTACGCTTCGGGGACCTCTTCGGGGAAACCGAGGGTTTTGTCTTTGCAATACAAGATGAGGTTGTCAAGACGAACAACTATAGGAAACACATAATGAAGGACGGCACCATTGACATCTGCCGCGCCTGCCACCAACCTGGCGAGTCCCTCAGACATGTGATTTCCGGTTGTTCGCAGCTTGCCAACACCGAGTATCTGCATAGACACAACCTAGTAGCCAGGATTATCCACCAGCAACTTGCCTTAAAGTTCAACCTTGTGGGTACCGAGGTGCCTTACTATAAGTACAATCCACCGCCAGTTCTCGAGAACGGTCATGTCACACTCTACTGGGACCGGTCCATTATTACAGATAGGACTATTCTTGCGAATAGACCTGATATTGTGATAGTGGACCGGGAGGCGAGGCGTGCAACGCTCGTCGATATCGCCGTGCCGCACGATGGTAACCTCGTCAGTAAGGAAGCAGAGAAGATGCTGAAGTATCTGGATCTGCAGCACGAGGTTACCAAAATGTGGCCCGTCGACTCGACGATCGTTGTGCCCATAGTCGTTTCGGCGCATGGGCTGATAGCAAAGAGCCTCGACGACCACCTTGAGAGGCTCTCGCTGAGTGGTTGGGTCAAGGGCCAGATCCAGAAGGCAGCCCTGCTCGACACTGCACGCATCGTCCGGAGGTTCCTCTCTTTGGGACCCGATCATCGGTAGCTTGGGCTCGCCCCGCCGCCGGTGGTGGAAACTCCATTTTTTTAAGGTTAATTTTGTATATGTTTTTTATGTTAGGTTTTGAATATGTACAAAATTAGTTTTAAGAATATGTGTTAATAAAGGAATAAAATAATAATAATAAGGATCATCCATCAGCAACTTGCTTTGAAGTTCAACCTTGTCGGCTCGGAGGTGCCTTACTACAAGTATAACCCACAGCCAGTTCTCGAAAATGCTCACATCACGCTCTACTGGGACCGGTCGATTATCACTGATAGGACTATTATGGCTAATAGACCTGACATAGTGATAATCGACCGGGAGGCGCGGCGCGCAGCGCTCGTCGACATCACGGTGCCGCATGACGAGAACCTTGTGAAGGCAGAAAAAGACAAGATGTTAAAATACATCGATCTGTCTCACGAGGTTACCGACATGTGGCCCGTGGACTCGACGATCGTTGTGCCCATAGTCTTGTCTGCGCATGGGCTGATAGCGAAGAGCCTCGACCATCATCTCAAGAGGCTCTCACTAGAGCCACTTGCTTGGATCAAGGGTCAGATGCAGAAGGCGGTCTTGCTCGACACCGCTCGAATTGTCCGAAGGTTTCTCTCTCTCGGGTCCGACCATCGGTAGTCTGGGTTCGCCCCGCCGCCGGTGGTGGAAATTCCATTTTGTTATTTTATATTAATTTTAGATTTAAGTTTTTTATGTAAAATTAATATAAAAAAGAAATGTGTCAATAAACGAATAAAATAACAAATTGCAGGTGCCCCAAAGCTGCAGCGTGAAGTCGACTTGCGAGCCGAGCTACTCGTCGCGCCTCGAGTGCAGCAGCCGCGGCTCCTCCGCCTACTCGAGCGTCAGCGTCAAGAGCCAGCCGCGCGGGCGCAGCGGCGACGCCTTCCTCTACTCCAACCTGCTCCCGCCGGGCGGCACCAACCACGTCTACAGCAACGTGGCGCGACCCGACCTCTCGTACTGCCACGAAACCGGCCACTCCACCTACAGCGAGCTACGGCTCCCCGGCTATCCGCCGTCGTCCGTCTCCGCCGCCAACGACTTCTCAACGTACGGCGGATCGCAAACGTCCTCAACGTACGAATCGCTCTACGAACCGATCAACCCTCGGCCGACGAGTCAGATGTCGACGCGTTCGTCGTCGTCGCTGTACGCGCCGTACGTGAGCGGAGTGACGAGCGCGTACGAGGCGCGCGCGGCGCCGCCGCCGCCCGCCGCGCCCGACGACGCGCAGCTCTACTGCGGCAACTGCTACAACTGCGGAGAGAGGATACTCGGCGAGACGACCGGCTGCACCGCCATGGAGCGTATCTACCACATCCGGTATCAATCCTTTCTAAACATACGAATAATTCTTTTAAAAGTTACCTAACCTAGCAACCTAAGAAAATTTCACCTAATTATCTGTTCTCAACCTAACAAAACTTCACGTATCTATTGTCAACCTAACAAAATTTCACCTAACTAGTTGTTGTCAACCTAACAAAATGTCCCCTAACTAGCTGTTGTCAACCTAACAAAACTTCACCTATCTGTTGTCAACCTAACAAAATGTCAACTATCTAGCTGTTCTCAATCTAAGAAAATTTCACTTAACTAGCTGTTGTCAACATAGCAAAATTTCACCTAACTAACTGTTGTCAACCTAAAAAAATTTCACCTATATTAAATTATGAACTCGGCTTACCGGTGCGATGATGGCGAGCGCATCGTTGCAGCTCAATTATTCGAGTCCTCTATGGGACCCGTTCTCAAGAGGACATGCTAGCTCCTCCGGCAGCCAGCACGTCACTGAGTGAGTGACGTGCTAGCAAGAACTCTTGTAAATTACAGCACAACACCGACCACCACATTTCGCAAAGTATTCGAACAAGATTCAATCGATCAAGCAGCAAGTAAGGCACGAAGGCCCACTGCTACATAACTCGGTAGAAGTACCGTGCTAAGGTGAGAGGTGGCGAGCCTGTCGCCCTTTAGCACGGCATCTTGTCGCTTTCTACGACATGCATGGGGAGAGATGCAGTGGGGCTATTCTTTTTAAGTACCGGCCCCACACGGTGTGTTAACATTCTTTGAGATAATAAAGATTCTTTAAACCGAAACCGAAAACATCATGACAATATAGCGACTCTACGTCATGTTGTCAGTGAGCTCAATTTACAGTTTTTTTTTTCTTTTCAGATGCTTCCGCTGCCAACAGTGTGGTATAAACCTCCAAGGTCGCCCGTTCTACGCTCTCAACGGTCGCGCGTTGTGTGAGCGCGACTACCTCAACACGCTGGAGAAGTGCTGCGTCTGCGCGAAGCCCATCCTGGACCGGATCCTCCGCGCGACCGGCAAGCCGTACCATCCGCACTGCTTCACCTGCGTCGTCTGCCGCCAGAGCCTCGACGGCATCCCCTTCACCGTCGACGCGGCGAACCGCATACACTGCATCGAGGATTTCCACCGGCGGTACGCGCCGAGGTGCGCTCGGTGTCGCGAGCCGGTCGTTCCGGAGCCGGGCGCCGAGGAGACGGTGCGCATAGTGGCACTCGACCGGTCGTATCACATCAAGTGTTACGCGTGCGAGGATTGCGGCGTGAGTTTATCGTCGCGGCAGGAGGGCCGCGGTTGCTACCCGCTCGACCACCATCTCTACTGCCGCAGCTGCAACGCCGCCCGCATCCAAGAACTCACGCGCAACATCACACACTAGAGACTGTCTGCCGCGTGAGCCAATAATAGGCTGTTGCATTTAATTTGCAATTTGCGTACTCAAGTGATATTGAGTTGAGTTAAGTTGTTAATAAGTTGAGTTGAGTTTAAGCGTCGAGTGGTTTGGACGTCGGCTTCTCATGCGAGAGGTCCGCGGTTCGAATCCCGTCGGCGTGTACCAATGAGTTTTTTTCTGATGAAAAAATTTACGTGCGTACCTACACCTGCTGCTTCACCGTTCGGAACCGGTGTAAAACTGTAGGTCCCTTCCCTTCCCTAGGCTCAAATTGTAGCCGACTGGGTGGTACCACCGTAATGGATGTAAAATGGCCGCATAGCAGCCTCGGTTGTGTTCTCCTCTAGTCCAGTATAGCCAGCAATCCAGGGAAGTCTCCGGTATGGCACCTAACTTCTCGGAGGTGATATTGGCTGGTCGGAGCGTGCGCTTTGGCCCCTCCAACACAGCCACCGATACCGGATTACATAAAAAAAAAAAGTTGGAGTTGAGAGGTTAGGGCCCCTGAGGCACAGATTACTTAATAGTTACTTCGTAGCAGATAAATCTCTCCATAGAAAAAGTTCCATACCTACGGCTTTAATAGCCTAATGCTTCATGTCGCCAATCGCTCCGTGCGAAAATGTACCTAAACGATAAGTGATTATTGCTTTGCAGCTGCGTGCAGTTGCGTGGGCGGGCGTGCAGTTGCGTGGGCGGGCGTGTAGGTATGCTTCGCGCGGCTGTCGAATGTCCACTGAATTATGCTCGCCGGCGGCCCGCTGGGCGGTAGATAGTTAGCGCGTGCAAGTACATAGAGTGCGTGAGGCCTGCCTGAGGTCCTATTATCACTGCGACCTAGATATATCTATGTGTGATCTCTCAATAGTTCGGACAAGATAACATCAAGCGGCAAGTAAGGCACGCAGACCCACCTGCCGCGTGACTCGGTGGAAGGACCGTGCCAGGGTGAGATGTGGCTAGCCTGTCGCCTTATAGCACGGCATGTCATCCTTATCCCTTAGTCGCCTATTACGACATGCAAGGAGAGAGATGCAGTGGGGATATTCTTTTTAAGTACCGGCCCCACATGATACTACTCAAGTGGTAGCTATAACTGTAGAATATTATATATCTATAGATATGACAGTACAACAGTAGAATGTAATGTTTGAGACTTCTATACCGGGACACCGATGTTTTTTTTCGGGTCTGGAGTGAATTGTGATTAGATAAGTCACAGTGACGCGTCGCTATCGGGAGTGACGTTTCTGCGGGGACTGTGAGTGCCGGCGTAAATTTGTAGGTTTCCATATCGAAATCATACAAAAAGAACCGTTTTATAGTGAGACTTTGTTTTTTGTGTCCGCCTGTATGTCAACGCGCATAAACTTTTTGTACTGCCACGGCGAAATAGCATTATAAAAGTCCTAACGTTTAATACGAGTTGAACCCGCGTTGGTAACGGGTTGCACTGAATGAAAGGTCGGTCGAAACGGCTATGTAAATAGTTCTCATTTTCCATGCAGTTCAGTGTATCCGACACGACCAAAGGGAAGCACCGATATGGCTCCTAGGTTGCCAAGGTGTTATGGGCTGACATCGCGGATATCGTAGTTGATGTAGCCAGCAGTGTCAGTTTATGTAAAAAAAAATTCAATGTTAGCATTCTGTTCCTGTTACCAGTGATCGGCGTAGGTAGTGCCATTTAGGGCAAATGAACATGAATGATGATATCAATATGGACATCCTCCGGGATTCCGGGATTGATGATCCCGGGATCCGGGGCACCGAGTTCACCCGGTGTTATGGGCTGACATCACGGATGTTGTAGGTGATGTAGCCAACCGTCAGTTTCCATAAAAAAAAAAACTGTTTTATTATAATAATTTGGGAAATATGAAGATGATTAAATAATGAAGATAAGAACAAAACAAATATTCAAAACAGCATTATTTATTCGCAGATATTAAAAATCAACAACATTTGTTCACAGAAACAAAGTCTAAGGTAGACTAGGTAACTTACGTTAAGGAATATCCATGTTAAGATGACGGCCACCAAATCCCGGGAATGCATTAACTACGCCGATCACTGGTAGTTACGTACAGTGGACGGCGAGGTGGAGAGATACTTCTTCTTCTCGCCACTTCTTAAAACGTGAACATTCCACATAGATGACACAGAACAAGGATCGCTGGATGTTTGTGTCGGTGCCACCGTATGGACGCACGGCTGAGGTACCGCGCGACTTGCGGGGGGTATAGCGACGCGGTAGTCGCGTCTCGACCGGCGGCGCACCGGCACGAATACCCCGGCCGTCCTTATATCCTGCGTATGTTGTATAGAAGTAGATATTCTTATAGATAATAAGAATTTATATAAATGTGCATCTCATGAAAGTGGCTGTGCTCTGTGTGCGGTATGCCACCCAGTATTATTAATTGTAATGCCCAGTTGCATTTTGTTTACAATCTTCTATATTATATTATAAAAATTATGCTTTAAGGTTAGATGTTTATATAACCGACATTAAAATGTTGACACGTTATTGTAAGATAAAAGGCGAATGGTTTTTATTAAGATCTATGCCTAATGCAGATTGTGGATAGTTTAGAGTGAAGCTGATTGGGCGCTGACCACGGATAAAGAATAGCTGGAATGGCCACTGACCGACCGTACTATTGATAGATCGATAGGTTGAAAATTCTTTATTGCCCCAATTATTCACAAAGAATATACGGTACCTACATAATTATGTAGTTACTTGTACGTGTATTGACAATAGTTGAACTTGTGCTGTAAAACAACACAACCATTTTACATTATTTTTTTATAACGAAACAGCTTTACTCATGGTTTGTTCCGAGCTATGTTGCTCGACGTTTCGGGCCAATCGTATGACCCATCCTCATGAGCACTCTGCTTGGTGCAACGGTACTTATTAACAATACATATGAGTACATAATAGTTGAATACAAGCCATACATGTGTTAAATACATATACATTACAAAATATATAGAGTATATTTTATGCAACCATAGTCGAAAGCAAGCATACGGGCCTAATTTAATTTCTAATTAAAAATGTTTTTAAATAATATAATCTTTCATTCGCTTAATAAATAATGTATTAGAGTTTCAAAGTGGTCAACTGGGCCCGCGGGCTTAGTTGACTATGAAAAAATAAATACATATTTCATAGTGGTAATTTCAGCTCGCGGGCTGAGTGGGCTGTGGGCCGAGTTGACCAATGATTCAACCGAATCATGCTTTAAAGTGTAGAATCACAAGAATCATGAGAAAATCGACGAAATAATTTATGCTCACATAGAATCGATTCTCAGTGAACGACCCCTCGCTACAAATAGAGTTTTAGGTGTTTTTTTTTATTGAATAAGGGAAGCGATTTACAATGTCGGCGATTTACAATAAAGTGTGGCAGTGGATTCCACAGTCGAGCTGCGTGAACAGAAAATGAGTTTGTATAAAAACCAGTTTTATGAGAGAAATTTTTCAGTTTCATTTTATGCTCTAACCAACTCATATGCTCTGCGGCGCTGACCTATCAGCCCGGACTAAACGCCGCTCAGCGCATGAAGGAAATGTTACATTGTAATAATATTTATTGATTGATCAGCGCCCACGGTCAGCGTGACTCTTAAGATCAGCCTAGCATGAAAAATTATGTCATTCATTACTGTTTTCTAATTGTTTTGAAGAAACAATTACTGTATTAATTTTTTCATTTATTGTGAAATTATAATGTTGGTGCCATATAGTAATTTGTTTCAATTATCCTCCAATTTATTTTTTCGTAGTTATGATAGAAAATACTTTATTGTTCCAAAAAGCTTCTATGTCGCACCGCTAATGTGTGGAACTGTCTTCCGGCGAGTGTGTTTCCCGAATCCTTTAACCTGGGTGACTTCAAAGGTCGTAATAACAGGCTAGACAGCCTAGCAACAGTCGGCAATCCGCTGGGATGGTGCCTGAGTGTGGACTCAAATTGTTGCCGACTGGGTTGATACCACCGTACTGGATGTAAGATGGCCGCATAGCAGCCTCAGTTGTGTTCTCCTCTAGTCCAACCAACCGAAGGGAAGCACTGACGTGGCACCAAGTTCACCCGGTGTTATGGGCTGACATCACAGATGTTATAGGTGATGTAGCCAACTGTCAGTTTCCATAAAAAAAAATATCTGGTTCAATACCCGTTTATTGCCCGTGGTACCACTGGGTGTACAACCTGGTGGTACCACGGGCAATAAACGTCAATACCTACTCTATTTCTCGAGCAGTTCTCAAACTTTTTTGGCCACGGAAGCCTTTTGAAGCACTAAATATTTCATGGAGCCCTAAAATAAGCAAAACCTGGTTTATGTTCAATCTTTAATTAAAATCATGTACCAGAAGCCACGTCAGCCCAATTACGAAGTACTACGTCAGTCCGTTCCGATGCAGTAACGTGTACGTCGCGCGGCTGTCGAGTGTCGGCAGCCCATTGCTGCCGGGAACTGTACATAGAGTGCAAGCGTCCTGCCTTCGTGCCTAACTTGCGGCATGATAGCTATCTTGTCTTAATGATTTGCTAAACGTGGCAGTCGGTGTTATGTGGTAATTTACCAGTTCTTGCAGCACAACACCGATTGTCAGGATACAGTGTGTGTAATAAAATGAAACAAGCAATCAACTGATTCTCAACTTTTATTCTATGCAAGTAAAGGTGTGTATACAACACAAGCACGAGTTACTGCGTCGTCCCGCTGCCGAGACGTAAACAAAGTCCCCATGCTCGCGTTGCATGCACACTAGTTTCATATCATTCAAGCGTACTCTGAATTCTTCAACTTATTAAAAAACTTAATTATACAAAAGAAATTAAAAACTAATCATTACCTTTGTATAAAACAATATAAGGCTTTGGCTTTAGACCGCGACGCGCCAAACATTTCAAATTAATAAAATAGTTAATGTATGTTACAGCTTACGACTACTTAGTGCGCTCCGCTCGACGCATACAAGATGTCCCTGTCTCTCACTCTAGTCTGTTCGTTATTTACCTGAGACTAAACTGACATTTCCTTAAATAATGGAAAAATATTTCATAATATAATATTCATTTAAAAAAAAAAGAGAAGCTGTTCATGCAAAATTATTCACAAATTCTGACACCAAATTAATACTGGCAAATTACACAACTGACGTATGTTGTACGACGACTGGCAACACATTCATACGACAGGAAAATTTAATGTTTAAGTGGCCAGTAGTTGTTATGAACGTAATAGTGTAGTGATACCTAATTAGTGTCATTAGTACCATTATTAGTTTTTAGTCCCGCACCGTCACTCATATTAATTAATGATATCGGCTTACCGGTGCGATTATGGCGAGCGCATCGCTGCAGCTCGACGTTTCGAGTCCTCTATGGGACACGTTCTCAAGAGGACGTGCTAGCTCCTCGGGCAGCCTCAACACTGTACACGCTCAAATCAAATTCACCATGGAATTAGAGAAAAACTGTGCTCTGGCGTTCCTGGATGTACTGGTAATTCGGAAGGAGGACGATTCTTTCGGCAGTACAGTGTACAGGAAACCCACCCACACGAACCGATACTTGCACGCAACTTCGCACCACCACCCGGCGCATCCGCAGTCTGTGGCGAAGTCACTATTACAGCGTGCACAACGGCTTTGTGATGCCGACCATCTGACCGAAGAAACCACGTTGATTCATCGTGTCTTAAAAGAAAATGGCTACGGCTCGCGGTTTGGAAAAATGAAGACGCGAAAAAAGAAACCGGTGGCGGATGTGAAGCGACTTTCTGCCTACATGCCGTACGTACGTGGTGTAACAGACCGAATAGCGAAACTTCTTAGGAAGAAGAGCATACAGACGGTGTTACACCCGCATCGCAAGATCTCAAGCATGCTGCGATCGGCTAAGGACAGGCTGCCGCTACAATCATCAGGGGTATACAAGATACCGTGTTCCTGCGGAAAATCCTACATAGGACAGACAAAACGGAGTGTCAGTACAAGGGTTACTGAACATATTCGAGCGGTCAAGAAAGGTCAAGCGGACAAGTCAGCGATTTGTGACCACATCGACTCCGGACAAAATCATTGGATTAGATTCGATCAGGTGAAGATTCTCGCCACCGCCACGACATCTGCCGCGTATTGTCCGTGAATCGATAGAAATTGCTAAACACGACAACTTCAACCGCGAAGATTCTTTCAAGATCTCGCCGATATGGAAGCCGGTACTGGCAATACTGCAGTCAACACAGAACCGAAGCGACGATTTCCGAGAGCTAGACACCGTCAGCAATTTCTGTAGCTCCGAAGAGGCAAGGAACGCAGCGAATCCGGATATCATACCTACCCACCACTACAATTTGAGAAGCAGGCGGGCTTCTGTCAGTGCTGGCTGCCCGAGGAGCTAGCACATCCTCTTGAGAACGGGTCCCATAGAGCACTCGAAACGTCGAGCTGCAGCGATGCGCTCGCCATAATCGCACCGGTAAGCCGATATCATTAATTAGTACCATTATTGGTACTAGCGACACTAACTAGGATCAGTAGTATGGTACTGTTCAATGGTACTAATACCACAGGGACATAATGTGATACAGATGTTTTAATTATTCACAAAGGCGGGCGAGCAATACTTGTAGTTGGTGTACTCTCTACTAAAACCAACCCGCCTTCGTGAACTTAAAAAAACTACTCCCCGCCTCTTTATTTTTTCCTCAAGGTTAACATATTGCAAATACGTTTTATACATACATTTTTATGTTCGAGAGGCAATGCACTGGGTCCGGACGTGTTCCTGTGTAGTCACCTGCTTTATAGTAATATTCGAATATTAGTTGTAAAGAGAATATTTTAAATTTTGCAAACCAATAATCGAAATCATAGGACGATGAACTGGCAAAACCGTGAGTAAAGCTGTTTTGATATAAAAAAAAAAAAAAAATTATGTCTAACAACCACAGTAATTTAAAAACCCATATTGGCAACACTAATTTTAAGTTTGACATTTGCACCTGTCAGATTAGTCTCAGAAAAAAAAACAGACTAAAACACACAGTCCGCGACCACCCCCGGCCTCTCTACTCTACTCTGCACCCGACCCACATCTCACCAGCGACCACCGTATCAAAATAAATCATTCTCTTTTAGAGATTCTCCTATTTACATTTTTCCACCTGCACCCACATTAGTGTGGTCGCCTTATTAGAGCTGAATTTTGTAGGGTTAGACATTTGAGGGTTAGGTCCAGTCTGAATATCTAGTCCCATCTGCGCTATTGAACATGAGTGAACTTTGTCTGTACTAAGTACAATGTAAAATAGACCATATTCTAATGTTAATAGAACTCCATCACAATCGCTGCAAATTTACCAAATGCTAGGTTTTACAGTACCGTAATAATCTGAAAAGCACTACTTGGCATGTAGTTCCTTCGGAGTAAGATCTAGATTCTTTAAAAATGGAGGTTTCTAGATTGTTTAGAAGGCACCCCTCGATCCGGCATGGCATTTGCAACACATCAATCCACGGGCACCGTTGGAACCACAGAACACGAGTAAAGGTTGCACGATTGACTCGTTGTGCGTACCACGTAAGCGCAGCTCCGCACACTTAGTCACCTGTCATTAATGTCATGGAAACCACAAGCTAAAACAATATATACATGCAAAGACATTCAAACTACCTACCAGACCGGACAACGAGAACAAAATCGAATCCTACTACAATCAAAGTTCTTGTATGAAAATGTTTCCAATGCTCGCTCTATAACTTAAGACGATACCCATAGCTGGCTGCTTTGCAGAGAAAAAGGTTGTAAGTCGGTGTTTTCTTAATTTAAAAAAATTAATGGCAATAAAATTTCAAAATCTACAACAATAGTGTTCTGTGCTTGGGGTTTAGTTATTTACCAGTGCAATAAAAATTTCGTTTTATTCATTCACTTTTGCGTCAGATGAAAAAATCTATTTAATTTATATTTTTTTCATGTGACGCAAAAGTGAATGAATAAAACAACATTTTTATTGCACTGATAAATAACTAAACCACAAACACAGAACACTATTGTTGTAGATTTTTAAATTTTATTACCATAAATTTTTTTAAATTAAAAAACACCGACTTACGACCTTTTTCTATGCAAAGCAGCCAGCTATGGGTATCGTCTTAAACAATCTCCGTACTAAGAATTTGCATAAAAGTGGTAAATTCTAAAATTTGCTTACATTGGCCTTCATACTAATAATATGTCAAAATATTAGTTTCTACTCATGTTTTATGTTCTGTGGTTGTACCGGTGCCACGTGTTGCGCTTCATATGAAACAAACAAAGTTCTTATATAATATCGGCAGAGTTGGTGATAGGCTGAACCAGCACCCAACTGGGAGCCGTGAGTTTTGGTCTCTCGCCAAATCTGTCGAATCGAATTTTTGCCGCTCCTCACTTCCACCACTGCAGTGTCCTGGGGGCTCACTTGCCCACTCCGCAAAGGAGAAAGCCGATTTATTGGTGTCTCTCTTTGCGGGGAACTCCAACCTGGACGATGGGGGTGCCATCCCTCTATCCATAACTAGGTGTGAGAACTCTATGCCGGAAGTACAGTTCCGACAACGAACTGTGCGGGCGGAGCTTCTCTCCCTAGACACCAGGAAGGCGAGTGGGCCGGATAGGATTCCTGCATTGGTGCTGAAACGGTGTGCTCCCGAGCTGGCTCCAGTGCTAACGCGCCTTTTCCGCCTCTCTTACTCTGCTTCCCGTGTGCCGGCAGCCTGGAAATCTGCATTTGTTCAAGCGGTCCCCAAAAAGGGCGACCGTTCAAACCCTTCGAACTACCGACCTATAGCGATTACCTCCCTACTCTGCAAGGTGATGGAGCGTATTATCAACGCCCAGCTCATGGCGTACCTGGAGACAAATAACCTCATCAGCGATCGGCAATATGGCTTTCGGCCAAACCGATCTGCTGGTGATCTCCTAGCGTACGTCACTCACCTTTGGGGGGAATCGCTTGAAGGACATGGTGAATCCTTGGCAATTGGCCTCGATATTGCCAAGGCATTCGATAGGGTTTGGCACAAATCGCTCCTGGGCAAGCTTCCGGCGTACGGACTTCCTTCTGGCCTCTGCGACTGGGTCGCCGACTTCCTA
The DNA here is from genome assembly GCA_946902875.1 of Nematopogon swammerdamellus. NCBI lineage: Eukaryota > Metazoa > Arthropoda > Insecta > Lepidoptera > Adelidae > Nematopogon > Nematopogon swammerdamellus. The sequence continues at coordinate 22,802,426 of OX336345.1, forward strand.
CATGGGCGTAGCATTCAGGTCCTAGTGGACGGTTGCTCGTCGGACGCCATGTCAGTGAATGCCGGCGTACCGCAGGGATCTGTGCTGTCACCCACACTGTTTCTTCTGCATATCAATGACATGCTGCCACTCGGCAACATACATTGTTATGCGGATGACAGTACAGCACACGGATCCTATACCAGTCACCCTTCAGCCAGACGAGAAGTTGTGGATGAAAAGAGGCGAAGACTTGTGTCTGAACTCGAACAAACGCTTCGGTCTATTTCCGAATGGGGCCGTAGCAATTTGGTCGAGTTCAACGCTTCAAAAACACAAGTTTGCGCGTTCAGTGCGAAGAGGGCGGCGTTCACACCAGCTCCTTCCTTCCAAGGCACGTCGCTTAAATTAAGCGACCACCTCGGGGTCCTCGGAGTCGAACTGTCGCACGACCTAAATTACCGGCGCCATATCGAGGGCAAGGCCAAGCTGGCCTCAAAAAAGCTAGGCGTACTCAATAAGGTTCGACGGTACTTCACGCCGGGCCAAAGGCTGCTTCTGTATAAATCGCAGATTAGGTCCTGCTTGGAGTACTGCTCGCACCTGTGGGATGGCTCAGCCAAATACCAGCTTGCGCCTTTGGACTCGATCCAGCGTCGAGCCGTGCGACTTGTGGATGACCCCGACGTGTCCCGCGATCTAGAACCGCTGCAACTTCGTAGGGATGTCGGCGCCCTAAGCGTGTTCTATCGCTTATTCCACGGGGAGTGCTCGGAGGAGCTGTTTAACGCGATTCCGGCGTCCCCTTTCCACCTCCGTACAACGCGCACTGGGCAGGGATTGCATCCCTATACGCTGGATTTACCGCGGATGCGTACAAATCGGTTCTGCAGATCCTTTCTCCACAGAACCGGCAAACTCTGGAACGCTCTACCTGCCCACATATTTCCCCCCAAGTATAGTCTCGGGTCCTTCAAGAGAGGCGTGAATGGGCACCTGTCAGGCCGGCATGGCATTCGCAGCCCCCGCCTGCGTCCGAATGTCCATGGGCGTCGCTAGACACCTTATGGGTGACTCGGCGCCACATGTCGCGCTTAGTATAAAAAAAAAAAAAAAAAAAAAAACTAATTAGAATGAGACCATACAAATTAGTTTTATAAATTTTCAATTGATTTTATATTTATATAAAACAAGAAATAAAAAAAAACTTCTGTTTTAATTTGGTCAATGAATTTAAATTTATAAAATTGTTTCATTCAGATTTTCACACTTCTGAAAGTTTTATATCACAATCCTCTTCTGCCCTCGGACACGACAAGCAGTATTATCTTAGCGTTCTTAAATGATGGCCAGATGGCCGCGTCGCGCCTCCCCGCCACAAAGCTCACCCAGTATTCCACTACCGCGACTCACTTGCACTTACTTGAAAGCCGCGGCGAATGGAATACCCATGTTCATTCTGATATAAAAAAAAACATTTTCAACCATTAGTACAGTAACCACACACATCAGGCATATACGTCAGATCCAGTAGTTCTAAAGGAGAATGAGCGTTTTGGTCTACCCCTCCTCTAGCTGTGAGTGTTATATCAATGGAAAGGTTGATTTATATAGAACATTTTTTAGTATGGCAGCCAACGTCAATTATTAGTACTTTAGCAGTTATAACACTTTTAAGTTCTATAATCATAGAACCTTATCATAGTAATATGCTTAACTCTGTACGACGATCATCGTTCTAGGAAGGGGTGTTGAAACCGCAATGATTAAAATACAATTTTTTTGGTTTCAATACCGCTCGGTCATTTTGGTACTGTTTCGCTCTAAGTACTTACCCTTCCTAGAACGATGATCATCGTACAGAGGTAAGCATATTACTCTGATAAGGTTCTATGTTTATACAACTTAAAGTGATATAACTCCTAAAGCACTAACAATAAATGTTAGGCTTGTTAGGTAGATTTTTGACAAAGTTGTGTTCGGCGCTCGAGGTCGACAACTTGGATTAGCCATTAGGCCAACAAGTCAGCAAAAAAATCGAACGAACGTATCTGACGCAACACTCCTTTTACGATACAAGGTTACTGGACTATAGAGGCGAGTGATACATTTGTTTGCTAGTAAGACAACAAACAAATATTAATTATATTGTCCCAACTTTTAATACAAAAACTTCGGTACCCTCGAAAATGCTTTGTGAAACCGTGCACAGCCTTTCAAATCTATACATTTATATGCTTGTGTAAGCATAACCCAAGGCGGGCGTCCCGAGTGCTAATCTCTCTCTATCTCTCTCCTATCTGTGTCTCCGCTACCTGTTGTCACTATATTGATATTCTCTGTGCTATTTACATTAATTACATTCACCAAATTAATTTACAATACGTTAAAATTTTAATACATAAAAAGAACAAACGAGAAGTGTTGCAAAATTTAATCACACGTACTCAGTCATTCACATTTTATATGTCATTTCATAAAACTCACAAGTTGGAATGCCGTTTCATACCTGCGGAATAAAGTGAGTGTAAATAGAACTGGTTTTAATTTCGTCGTAATATTGAATCATGTCAAATTTTTACATTAACTTCTTGGCTTCCGAAAGGACCGGCCGACCAAAAAAAATAATATATATAGCAAATTGAAATTTTTATGATTTTTTTCTTATTAGAACGAGTGAGAATGCTGGGCTGTACAAATAAAAACCGTTGCCTTTCCTATAGAACACACTTTAAAAATATTCCCAGGTCTTGAGAAAACAATTATTTTGATGGCTGTCAATTTTTTTTATACCTACATCAATTTCTCGCAGGATAGTAAACTGGTTTCTGGTCTAACATTGTTTAGAATGTGTTATTTGAATAGTTAAATTCATGATCTACACAGCGATATATGATACGCATAGGGTAATTCGACAATTTTAGGTTTAACAAATTGGAAAAAAAAATGTCAGGCATGTTTTGTTTTTCCTGGAGTTAAAAAACCTGTTGTATACCGTTCTGTGGGGAACTTCATTAGCTGCCAAGAACACATAGAGGTTATTGATCTGACTTCATGACTTTACGAAATATTATTTGAGTTTAAGTGCCTGTCGGGCCAAATTTAGCGAATTTTCGCACGGCCAAAATGACATGGAAGCCAAGACATTTGTACCGTGTGGGGTCGGTACTTAAAAAGAATAGCCCCACTGCATCTCTCCCCGTCGCATGTCGTAAAAGTCGACTAAGGGATCGTCGGCCTCGGCAGCTCAGTGGTGCGGTCAGTTATTGGATGGGTGACCGCCCGACCGTTGGAGGCTGACCGTGGTTCGGATTCCACGTTAAACTGTAGGTCCCTTCCCTTCTTACCTTACTGGGTGGTAGGGTTTATCCCGGCCGGGTTGGTACCACCGCACTGAGCGAAACGTCGGTCGAAACGGCTATGTAAATAGTTCGTGTTTTCCGTCCAGTTCAGTGTAGCCGGCGCGAAATGAAGGGAAGCACTGACATAGCACCTAGTTCACCCGGTGTTATGGGCTGACATCACGGATGTTGTAGGTGATGTAGCCAACCGTGTCAGTTTCCATAAAAAAAAAAAAAAAAAAAAAAAGGGGTGTGTAAGCATATGAAATATTTGGGAAGCCATAAGGTTTAATTAAAAACAAATTCACACAAATCATGCTCATTACGTTTCGGACCAGTGAGAAAACACAAACGATACGATCGACACAGCGGCTGGGACTACACCTGATAACCATACATTGGAATCCGCGGAGCACGAATGCTTGAAGATCGTTTAGTGGTGGGACAATGTATTCACAAAAATCGAAAATGTATCGATATTTTGGTATAATATGGAATAATGTAGATAATTCAAAGTACAGTTATTTCTACAGAAAATAAAAAATAAACAATACAGGTTGTTTGTTTTCTTTACTTTCTTTGTACTCGCAACTGCGTTTTATTTTCTACAGAAATAGTTTAAATTATTCGAAAACATCGCAATTCCAACCTCTGTGTATACATTTTGTAATCAGAAACAGAATCAGAATCTCTATTTGAGAAATTAGATGTCAAATATAGACAACAAATAGCGATTAAAAATATGAGTATCGACAACAGTATTGATTGTTTATTGATCGTCTTGGTCAAATTCCTAGCAAGGTCGCATTCGTGCTTCGCGAATTCCGATGTGTGCTGATAACATACAGAGCAACTTTCACATTAAAATTTGTTTTATCATAGACCATGCGCGCTTGACGCTAATCAGATCGGCCGTTGGCTCCAACATCGGAGCACATCGCATACCAAACATCGTTTCAGTATGTCGCCATACTGCCGATGTTCAATTTCATACTCTAACATGCGTGCCAGCCATAGAGACTGGCGCGCCAGTAGCGGACGACTCGCAAGCTAGCGTACACACACGGCCGCGGCGACTGTTGCGTCTAAATGCAAAATCAATATACAAAAAATCATAACACATTTCATATAACATTAGATAACTATTGTACTTTTTCACTATGCGAGATAGCGTATACGCACACCGACCAAGCCCGGGCCTACCTTCACTAACAGAGCAAAGTATATTTTAGTGGTAAGGGACAGTTCAGACACTGGATAAAGTAAACACTCAACGACGGCTAGGAGGCACGCTCCAGCCGGACTCGGCGGCTACGAGTCAAATCTGAAAATATTGCTATTTCCAAATGCCATCGAGCTTCGAACCCGCATCCCTCACAATGAGTATCACTTTGAGAAAAATCATAAAGTAATAAATGTGAGCGCAGACCGTAGACATCGAGGTCAGCAACTCGTCGGTAATGCAAGTCTGGTGCGAATGGAGTTTGAACGACACCGGTTCACCCTGCACCTTTGCGGAGTTCTAGTTTGAGCGACACGGGTTCACCCTACCCTCTTGCGCAGATCTAGTTTGAGTGACACGGGCTCACCCGGCCCCCGGCGGAGTTCTAGTTTGAGTGACACGGGCTCACCCGGCCCCCGGCGTAGGTCTAGTTTGAGTGACACGGGCTCACCCGGCCCCCGGCGTAGGTCTAGTTTGAGTGACACGGGCTCACCCGGCCCCTTGCAGAGTTCTAGTTTGATTGACACGGGTTTACCCTGCCCCTAGCAGAGTTCTAGTTTGAGTGACACAGGCTCACCCTGCCCCCGGCGGAGTTCTACCACTATCTCTTATCCTCCTTCTCCTGATCCCACTCGGGATCATTAGGGTCATCTTCGAAATAGAGCGGGGACATGGGCGACGGTGGATCGTCATCGACGTCCGGCGGCTCCGAGGGTGGGGTCGGGGAGCGCGAAGGCAGCGCGGGCTCGGGGCTGGAGAGCGGATGTCCGCGTGGCATCGTCTGCAGCATGAGCCGGTACACGGCGTCCGGGAGTGGGAACGCTCGCGGGGAATATGGTCTCACTGTCTGGAACAACACACGCATTAGACTCACACAACCGCCGCCCACGCTGTTAGCACTGTGCAAACCCAACGCCCACAAGCTTGTTAGTTCAAATACCCGCTCCGCACGTTCACACACCTCAACATGCGATACATTTTTTTGCATCATCGTTAGATAAGATGCAAAGCTGAAAATAAAGAGAACAAATACGTCCCGACCAAGATACGAACGTGGACCTCTGACGTGAGCCGCCAACGCGTTACCAATTTTCGCCACGGGATCGGTGACGTATTCTCTCCAAATTTCCAACTGGTGTGTCTGCTAATAGATAATAAGATAATTTATATACACCGTGTCCCAAAACTCAACGTCAAGTGGGAACCAGGGAGTAGGCCAGTTTATGACTACCCAGGGAAAAATAAAAATAAAATCTGAGTCATTTATTTTTTTAGAAAAAAACTGAACTGAATATTTTTTTTTGGAAAACTACAGGCATTCTGGTTTTGTTTGGGATACTGATCAATAGCAGAGTTATTTAGGCTACCAATAAATTTTTTTTAACAATTATATTTGCCAATTTGTAGTCGTAGTACCTAAAAATGTAAATTTTCAACATTTCTCAAAAAATGCTCATATCATAAAAAACATATGACTCCGATTTTTTTTCTTATTTTTCCCTGGGCACTCATAAAATGGCCTACTCCCTGGTTCCCGCTTGACGTTGAGTTTTGGGACAACCTGTATAAGATTCAATATGGAATCGTGCAAGTCACTTGGAGAACACATGAGTTTGCGTCGTTACACTAGATTCTGATAAAGGCTATAAAGATGCTGACAAATGGAGCACGGGAAAAAAAATCCGACTTGTCCTAAAATTTTATCAAATTATATTGAAACCAGATTTGAACAGCCTATGTTAGTTCGGTTAGTATGAAATGGGTTGAATATCGGATAACATGCTGATAGTGAAACTTATGAACCAACTCATTTACATTGGTCGACGGATCAGTTGACTGTGTAAACAAGTAATACTTTGTAAATGCTTTGTTGTTTGGTAACAACAGATTGGTAACTTGGTAACAACCGAATTCCGGACGGAAACGACCAATGGGAACAAGCCAATATGTCAAAGATGCCAAAGGGAGGGTTTGATGGGTGTGTGTGAACTAGTCTCTCCTGGTCCTTCGTGCAAACCCCTCGGTCCCCAGCTACCCCAGCCAACCTCCATGAAGGCCACAAGATTGCCAGGGTGGCCGCACACCTCCGCAACGGAATGCGGCCAAAGAGTTTAATAATACAAAGATGTACACAGAAAGAAGAGAAGATATTTATTTATTTATTTATTTTTTAATGAACAAGCAGCTCTAGCTGATGTGTTCATATCAGTTTTTTTTTTCAGATAATAAATGATTATAAAGTTTTTTTTTTAATATTATCTTTTTGTTTTCTTTTTAGTTTTCGTACTTGGGCACTGTTGCTATTTGTTTGTTGATGTACTTTTTGTGTATTTATCTAATCCGCTTTTGAAGGTGTTTGTGTTTGGGGAGTCAATCACATTCTGTGGGAGTTTATTCCAGGCGTTGACCACTTGATTTGTTATGAAGTGCTTTCGGATGTTTGTGTTAGAAGCTGATATTATAGATATTAACGCAGTACACAGAAAGAAGACAAGATGTAGGGGCTTGCCTCGTCGGGCGGCAGGTCTAGCCGTCGCGCGGACGGTCCGTTGGTCTCGGCGGCGGGCGTGGCGGGCGCGGCGGGCGTGGCCGGCGGGGAGACCACGTCGGCGGGTGGGTTGGACTCTTCCTCGCCGGACAGCAGGTGTAGGCTCCCGCCGCCGTTACCCTCGCCCGCCGGCTGGCTCTCTGTGCTGTTCTGTTAAACAAATTGTATGGTAAATAGGCAACAAATTACACTAGTTTACAACAAAAAATACCCACGCATGAAAGTAATGTGTATCTTTAGAATAAACCATCCTTAGTTCGATACTGAAGTAAAAAAAAAATTATCACGTCACATTTTGAAAATATTTATTTTAAAAAATTTGCAAATTTTTTGCTTAGTTATACAATAAAAACATTAAAAATGACTCAAAGTACTTCATCTTTTATACTGGTCGTGGTCAGTTTCTCTCAAGATAGACCAGCAGTAATCAGCTAACATATTTTTGTCCCAAAAACCTTGGTACCTCTTTTCAAATGACTTTAAATCTTCGAACGGAAACGTTCGCCATTCTCGTCACTTACGCTTCCTAGGTTTTGGAAAAAAATCCAAGTATGAGTGCAAAAAGGGGATTTTAAGAGACATATGCACTCCCATTTTGTGGTAATTTTGTAATAAATTGGAAACAATTTCTTTATGATTTTCTCCTTTTTTTTTTATCACAGTTGTGAAAAAGACATTTTTCACAACCGTGATTTGTTGGTTCTCTCCATTGCATTGGTATGCCAAATGTTAAGTATTTATTTTTTCCTGTAGCCCAGTTCGTAAGCACACTTCTGCAATTATCACACACTACTCCAGGTACCCACTTTTTATCAAGATTTGATACAGGAATTTGAAAGTATTGGAAGTAGGCTCGTTTTACCGCTTCTGTAATATTTATCTTCTTTTTTGTAATGATAAATTTACCGCAAACATAACAAAAACTATTTGGGCTTAATTTACACTGTCTTGAAGACATATTTAAAAGGAAATCACTTTCAACAATTACTTTAATCTTACAATATTATAGTAACAAACTAGACACGAAGTATAAATCCATATAAAACAACTTTAGGGTATATTTCTTTTGTTTTATGCTCCCATAGTATAAGGGTTAAAAAACGTGACGTGATAAAAATATATGGCTTAAGTTATAATGATGAGGGTCGACACAAATCAAATTTACTATAAATTGTCGATGGGTATTGAAAAAAATAATAATTTGTAAACTAGTGTTATTAAAAAATTGCAAAGGCCTTCCTCACAGTCGTTCTGAGCTTTTTGGCTGCTATGTCAGTGCTTCCCGCTTTGGTTGTAGCGGCTACACTGAACTGATCAGGTCTAAGCCATCCCAACATTTGCTGCATACTAACCGGTTCTGCATATTTTTCCTCTACAGAACAACATTTCCAGCTAAACGTGCGGCCCATTACCCATGACACGGCATGGCAGTTCTCTAGTGAGTAGTTACATAATCAATCATGGGACAGCCTGTATTGAAAAGGAAGAACCAATTTCAACCGTAACATTGGGGCTGAATATGAGTCAATGTTGCTATATATATATATACTAGTCATGTTACGAGTCGAATACTTGGGACGACTCGAGTTGAAAACATCTATAACTCGAGTTGCGACTCGAATACAAAAACTCAACTCGCTATATGTATGTGTTTGTATTGAATGCTGTATAAAATGGGTTGACTCGCTCAATAGATTTAAATGAAAATTTTTTATTATAAAAATAAGAGACTGACTGAAGAACTGAGGACTGACGGCGCCACGCCAACCGACCAAACTCGCAAGTGACGAACGAGAGTGGCATACGGACAGGCAGTCAGTCAATGACTGCCTGTCCGTATGAATATGAGTCCAACTTGGTTTCACTCCGAATCCAACTCGAGTTGTTGTCAAGTTTTAGGCTTGACTCGAGTCATACGAGTATTATCACTTGACTCGTTACAACTCTAGTGTATACTGTGAGCATGTAGTACCTGATGGTTGGAGCGGCGGGTGCGTTGCTTGCGCGCGTACTTGGCGTGCTCCGACTGCTCCGCGCGCCGGTGCCGCGCCGCCACGCTCGCCTCCGACGTGTCCTCCTCCTCCTCCTCCTGCTGATGTACGCACGGTCATCTTTACATACCATTACATCATCAATTCAAAAATAGACTTGATAAATATCTAACAAATACAAAATTCAACATAATGATGAAACCAACAACTTTTAACTAGGTTTAGGTGTATCAGCCAAGGCTGCCTGCCTGTCGAAAATAAATTAATTAAATAAACTTCCAAACCGAATATATCTATACCAGCCATACTCAAAGTGTGCTCCGCGGAGCCCAAGGGCTCCGCAGAGCCTCTGTGGGGGCTCCGCGAGAATACGAAAAAAATAAAATCAAAAATACACCTCTCCTCTCTGACTCGATTCAGCTCGATCCATTAGATATTTAATTATTGTTTTTCTCTTTTATAATAATATTATGTAAGTAACGGTTACATTGTAATATGATTATTAATAAAGAATGCACAAAGATAAATTTTAGTTTATTTTAGGGCTCCGTCAAATAGTTCGCTTTTCAAAAGGGTTCCGTCACCAAAAAAGTTTGAGAACCGCTGATCTATACGATTCTCATAAATACAATTTACTTCACCCACGCATTTGTTTTAATTAATGGAAGCGTGTATTCCCTAAATATCCTCAAGTGAACACTCACGTCGCTATCGTGCACGGAGGCGGGGGTAGCGGGGGCTGCGTGCGCCGGGCGCCGCTCCGCCTTCACCACTCCGTTGTTGAGTGACGGCACGGCAGGCACGTCCAACACTCGCCACCTGACGCATACAAATTAACATTAATTTTTATTTATTTAGTCATTTGTAACGGCAGCGGTCGCGCGTAACCTAAAAGACCTATGGGGTATTTCGGGATTTTAAAACACTAATTATTTAATAATAATGTATTTTTTTATATTTAGACACATTATCATTATGTTAGGACACAATTTGTTGAAAAAAAAAACTTAAACTGAGATTAAACGAAATTATAAAATAAATAACATAGGTCAAATTTTCTTTTGATTAGAAAGCAATTTGGCAACCCAAAATCTTCTTATGTACCCCTGACTAGCTTTCTATAGTATAATACAATCAAAATAACAAAATCAGTTGCCTCCATGAGATCACATAATAATGATAAAATCAAAATCAAGGTATCATCAATTTAGGTCCAGTTTTCTTCAGAATCTGTTTCTTCGCCAAGATAAAATTTATTGCAAATTAATGCAGCGTGGGTCCTGCAAATATTTCTCAGACATGATGTGCATTGTGTCTTCGAATGCCTCTTTTTTTTTTGCTGGGCATATTTTGCATCTTCGTCTGAATGTGCTGGAACTACTGCTTTGTTCATTACCAGCAGCGTCTTCAACACTCGTTGTATTTACGCAACTATTTCACTATTAGTCAGCGGTTGACAAGTCATTTTTATATAAAAAAAAAAACAATATTACAAGCTTGGTTCAATGATATTTGTTGATATTCTAAAAAATAATCTCGCGTTGAGCGTCGCGCGTAACCTTTTCGACGACAGGCGCGCGGCGTCCTTTCAACGCCTGCGCCGCCACTAAAATAAATGCGATCTGTGCCCTCCGGGGGGCGCGGTGAGGGGAGGTAAACTGTTTATTTCGTGAACAGTGAAACAATGACAGGCTACCAGGGATGGGAAATGCAAGCGACAAGAAATAACGATATTATGAACGAAAATGTATTGAGTGCGGTCGATTCGACGCCGCGTGACCGCTTGAAGGTTAAATAAATATTAAACCCTTTGGCTTCACACGGTAACATAAATAATAAAATAAACATAAATATATAAAGATGTCTTTCTAACTAACCGAGTAGTGGACTCTTGGAACAAGCTACCACAAGAAGTGTTAAGTGCTATTTCAGTGAATGGTTTTAAAAATCTACTTGACAAACATTTGTTAAATATAAACAAAAAATAAAAACAAACACTAATAATATAATAAAAAAATAATAATTAAAAAAAGGAAAAAAAAAATTCATAAAAAATATAAATAAGATTTATCATAAAACAGTGCACTCAACACATCAACTGCAACCGTCTAGTGTATATAAATAAATTGTTTTTTTTTTATTAGCTCGACATATGGCGATGAGGCACCCATGAGTGTCTAACGGCGCCCGTGGACATTCGGTCGTATTCGGGGGCTGCGAATGCCATGCCGGCCTGACAGGTGCCCATTCACGCCCCTCTTGAAGGACCCGAGACTGTACTTGGGGGGAAATATATGAGCAGGGAGAGCGTTCCAGAGTTTACCGCTTCTGTAAAGGTATAAATAATAATAAAAAATAATAATAAAATGTCAATTCATTTTTGTGCATTTTTGGGGTTATTTTCTTATTAAATATTTGTTCTCCCATAAATATAAGGAGATAGGTTTCTCTCTTTGATTGCTAGATGTTCATATTTTTTCTGCAATGGAATTGAACTCTACTACGTACTAATCGATTCTGCAGATCTTTCCTCTACAGAACCGGTAAACTCTGGAACGCTCTCCCTGCTCATATATTTCCCCCCAAGTACAGTCTCGGTTTTTTTTTTATTTTTTTATACTAAGCGCGAAATGTGGCGCCGAGTCACCCATAAGGTGTCTAGCGACGCCCATGGACATTCGGACGCAGGCGGGGGCTGCGAATGCCATGCCGGCCTGACAGGTGCCCATTCACGCCTCTCTTGAAGGACCCGAGACTATACTTGGGGGGAAATATGTGGGCAGGTAGAGCGTTCCAGAATTTGCCGGTTCTGTGGAAAAAGGATCTGCAGAACCGATTGGTCCGCATCCGCGGTAAGTCCAGCGTATAGGGATGCAATCCCTGCCCAGTGCGCGTTGTACGGAGGTGGAAAGGGGACGGCGGAATCGCGTTAAACAGCTCCTCCGAGCACTCCCCGTGGAATAAGCGATAGAACAGGCTTAGGGCGCCGACATCCCTACTAAGTTGCAGCGGTTCTAGATCGCGGGACACGTCGGGGTCATCCACTAGTCGCACGGCTCGACGCTGGATCGAGTCCAAAGCCTGGAAGCCATCCCACAGGTGCGAGCAGTACTCCAAGCAGGACCTAATCATCGGGTCATTCAAGAGGGGCGTGAATGGGCACCAGTCAGGCCGACATGGCATTCGCAACCCCCGCATACGACCGAATGTTAGGGCGTCGTTAGACACCTTATGGGTGGCTCGGCGCCATACGTCGCGCTTTCAATAAAAAAAAAAAAACTCGACACACATTGACATATGAATGATCTCTTGGCGTAACCACACTTCGTTATTCGCCTTATTCGCTCGCATACGACGAAGTGCGGAGGGTTCATTCGTCTATATTTGCGTTATTCGAAAGCACAGCACGAATACACGAATAGCAAATACGCGTATCCGTCCACTTGTCGGTTTCTTGGCGCACATCAAAGGACACGAATAAGCCGAATATGTGCGTCGACTGCCCACACTTCGTTCACTCATTCGATCGTGTTCGCTCGCTTATGGCGGCCGTGACTTAGGAAGCGCCTGCTAAAGTTCCACAGAGGTCAACTGCGTATGGCGGTAGGACTTCTTACGGGTCATTGCCCACTCAACAGACACTTGATTACAATAGGTGTCACCGACAGTCCCCTGTGCAGAGGCTGCATGGCGGAGGACGAATCAGCCACCCACGTGCTCCTGGAGTGCCCGGTGGTGGCAGAAGTACGACTGCAGTTTCTTGGGGACGTGGGAACTGCCCATGGAGTGTGGAAGCGTCCAAGAAGAGTGCTCCACTTCATGAAAGAGCTCGGGTGGCTGGAGTAACACCACCCGAGCGCCAACGTACAACGGACCGTCTTGAGGTCTCAGTGCGGAGAATGGCCCACCCGTCTTCCCAAGAGGCTGGGCAGCAAACAACAACAACAACATGGCGGCCGTGTCTCGACGTGTGCTGTGTGCGAAAATGGATCCTATTGAATTGTGATCATCCGCCAGTGCTTCCTATGCGGTCTTTTAGTAACTTTGTACTTAAACAACATGTATTGGTAAGATGCATTTAGGTAAAAAATAAGCTGCTACCGCTGTCAACATGTGTGTTTTGCGTGTGGACTAATGATTACGCAAACAACACACATATTTGGCATGTTTGGCACACCGGCACGAACTGTGGACGGCATGTTCGTTTTTCGCTCACATAACAAATATTTTAGCGAATATGGCGTAGCCGCATAAGAAATAACGCATAAAGTGTGGCGGCACCATCTGTTGGACACTGAGCTTAATATTCTCATAAATGTGACTCGGCCCAATTTGACGCAAGGTCTTCAACAACATCAAACTTAACAAATGTAACAGAATAGTTGACATATGGAATAAACTCTCTGAAGATAATCATCCAAGCACACGGCTCATTCAAGAACAGGCTAGATACTAAATTTTATTTATTTATTTATTTATTTATTTTAAACACTGACAGCTAACAGCTGGTGCGTGTATTCTGTTTATTAATTTATGAGTGCACTTGTATTGTTTTTAAGTATTTTTGTTTGTTTGTTTTTTGTTTTGTTTTTTTTTTGTCTAATTGGTTTTTTAAAGAATTAACCGAGGGGGCGCTGACGGTGTCCTCAGATAATTTGTTCCAGGCCTTTACGACCCGGTGCGTCAGAAAATGCTTCCTGGGGTTGGTTCTATGTGTGGGCCATTTTAGTTTTAATGAGTGACCGCGAAGACGTTCTTCAGTGCTCCTTTCGTACATTGACTGTAGACTTGGTACATCGTAGCATTCTTTTAGGATTTTATAGGTTTCTATAATGTCTCCTCGTTGTCTCCTTTCCTCAAGAGTTGTTAATCCCAGTGCCTGTAAGCGATCTTCATATGTTTTATTTTTAATTGATGATACCATCTTTGTTGCTCGTCGCTGTACTCTCTCTAGTAGCTCAATATCTTTTTTAAAATATGGACTCCAAATTTGGTAGCCATATTCAAGTAGTGGTCTTATACAAGGTGGGCCAAAAGAAGTCATCCGATGTTGTTTGGCTCTCTTTTTTTTTCTAAATGAAAAACTTCGATTCTGTTTTTTGATTATGTTTATTTGAACCTTTAGAATTTTATTGGTCAAGTCGAGAAGGTGATATCGGCCAAATGGGCGCCGTCACAATTGATTGCCATACGGGCTCGTTTTAAGGCATTTTTCATCACTTCGGCAAGAACTTCGGGCGACAGATTCTCGCACTCGTGTCGAATGTTGTCCTTGAGGGCTTCCAGAGTCTCGGGCTTGTTCACGTAAACACGGGACTTCAAAAAACCCCACAAAAAAAAGTCTGAAACGGTTAAATCGGGCGATCTTGCGGGCCAGTGCAAATCGCCAAAACGAGAGATGAGGCGACCCGGGAACGCCGCCTTCAGAATATCGGTTGTGGCTCGCGTAGTGTGTGCCGTTGCTCCGTCCTGTTGGAACCACATGTCCCTCAGTCCTAATTCGTCCAATTGCGGCAGAAAAAACTCGGTCAACATGGCCCTATAGCGCGCACCGTCCACTGTTGTCGTTTGGCCAGCGGCGTTCTCGAAAAAAAATGGCCCGATGACTCCTCCAGCGTGAACAGCGCGAACGGGCGCTCCGGGGCCGGCCACTCTTGGCAACGTCTCGTGTGGTCCCATACTCTTCAAGGTTGGTGGCCAAACGGCGCAGTGTTTGCGCAGTCGGTGTCGGACGGCCGGGTAATCGGCGACGGAATTCGCGCTGCGCGCCAAAACCACAGACGAATTGTTACGCAAAAAAATACACACGATTATTCCGAGTTCTTGGGGAGTGTATCGCTCCATGGCTTGTTCACTTGTATTCTGCATCTGTCAAGTCAATAAATGTCAAAACAGATTTGACATTGGCGGCCATTTGCAAAAATGAGAGCTTCTTCCAATAGGATGATTTCTTTTGGCCCACCTTGTATATGTCTTGTAGAGTTTCATAAACAGTTCTGCGGTGATGGAGGAGAAGGCTTTCCTTATTGTATAGAGAAGTGAATTTGCTCTCTTCACTAGCTCAATTATGTGCGCTTCCCATTTTAGATCTTCTGATATCACGACTCCTAAGTCCTTTTGCGACTTAACTGGTTGTATTTGGTTTCCACCAATGTGGTATGAGAGCTTTGGGTTTTTAGACCCTATGTGGAGTACTGTACATTTACTGCTGTTGAGTGAAAGTAGCCATTCTTTTGTCAAATGTAGAATTTGGTCAAGGGTGTCTTGTATGGTCTGATGGCTTATAAGAGGGTCTGCAAAAAATTTTGTATCATCGGCAAAGAGCGAGAAGCTGAGTTTCATGATGGCTGGTAGGTCTGTGAGAAATATCCCAAATAAGATTGGCGCGACGATCGATCCTTGCGGTACTCCGCTGAGTACTGGTTGAGGTTCAGATAGTTGTTCGCCAACTCTCACTCGGAACTTTCTATTTGTTAGGAGATCTTTCAGCCACAGTAGTAGTTTTCCACGGAGTCCAAAGTGGTCCAATTTGTGAATAAGTCGGTTTATCGGGACACGGTCGAAAGCTTTTTCATAATCTAAGTATATTATGTCCATTGGCTTACGCTCATCCCATGTTTTGGTCCATATGTTCATGCATTCGAGTAGGTTTGTTATGGTTGAGCGCTTGGGTACAAAACCGTGTTGTTGGCTGATGATAATTTTTTCTTGTGTTAAAAATGTTCTTAGTGAGTCACAGACAATTTTCTCCATAGCCTTGCATATAATGCTCGTCAGACTGATTGGGCGGTAGTTCGATGCTGCAAGTTTATCCCCTTTTTTGTATATCGGTGTTACTGTTGCTTCTTTCCAGTCTGACGGTAGTTTGCCAGTTTTAAAGGATAAGGTCATTATAAATGCAAGGTATTGGCACAACTCTGGAGAACATCTTTTCAAATAGATTGCAGGTATACCATCCGGTCCCATTGATGTTTCATCTTTAAATGTTTTTAATACTTTCAGAACTTTCTCCGGGGTAAACTCCACCATTTCTAAAGTATTCTCTACTCTTGGAACAGCGACTTGTGGTAAGGGGTCATCATTCTCTTGTACAAAAGATTTTTTAAACTGTTCTGCAAATGTGTTTGCTACTTCGAAGTGGTCGGTTATAATTTCTTTTGTGTCGGCTTTCCGCAAAGCTGGCGGTATGCTAACTTTGGAGGATAGTTGTTTCCGGATGTAACCGTAGAAAGCTTTTGGCCCTAAAGTAATAATATTATCCTCGTACTTTTTCCTTGATTGTCTTGTCAGATATACAATTTGGTTGTTTACTTTGCGGTAAGTTTCGTATGTTTTTTGGGATTTATTTAATTGGTAAAGTCTCCACAGGTGCTTTTTTTGTTTAATCATATCAATTACTTGCTTGTTTATCCAGGGCTTGTTGCTTAGTTTTTTCTTGGGTGTTGAGACAGGAACATGTGTAAGTAATGTATCTTGTGTTATTTTTTTGAATTGTGTCCAAGCATGTGTCACATCTGTTTCAGATGTCAGATAAATTTTCTTTGTTCAATGCTTTTCGTATTATTTCGTAGTCAGCTTTCATGTAATTTGGACGAGGTTTTTTAATATTATTGTTAGATTTTTCTAAAATAAACTGAATAGTTGCTACCAATACTAAATGGTCACTTTTGCCAATATTTGCGCAGTAATCGATTTTTGTGCAAAGACTATGGTCATTGCACATTATGAAGTCGAGTAGGGATTCTTCATTATTGCGTTTTCTTGTGTTTTGTTCTACAAGTTGTTGCAAGCTGGAGTTTGTGTATGTTTTAATAAATTTTTCATGTAATGCGTTGTATCCATCTAATTTTTTTAATGGCCACTGGATGTCGGGTAAGTTGAAATCACCTGCGATCAGTGTAGTTCCCTGCTGGGCTGCCCGCTCTATCATGTCAAAGAGATCTGTGTCTGATTGTTCCAAAGTGTAATGGGTTGGGCGGTACACCCCGGCTAGTAGCATTTTAAAGTTGCCATACTCTATGTCTAGCCATAATGCTTCCACATTTGTTCTGTCATAGGTAGAGTTTCTTCTTCCTATAATAGGTATGTTATTATGATTGTTAGCAACATAGATTGCAACACCTCCACTTGCCTTTTTGCCGGTAGTTCGGTCTTGCCGATACAAAGAGAATCCAGGTATGTTCACAATGCTATCTTCTATTTCAGGTTTCAGATGTGTCTCAGTTATAATAATGAATGTAGGTTTTAATGTATTTATGTCTGCTAGTAAAAGGTCGAATTTTGCCGTTAGTGAAGCCAAGTTCGTGTAGTGTATGATCAGTTCGGTTACATCTGACGATGTTACTTTTTTGACAGTTTTATAATTTTTGGACAATTATTTATGTATTTTATAGTCAGATCATTTTCTCCGCCTTGCGTTCTTTCTTCTAGTTCCTGCCTGAGCTTTTTCAGATGATCTCTTTGGTAAGGTGTCAGATCTGCTTTCGCTGTTACAGGGGCTTGCAATTTGGACTTGTTCTTCAAGATTTGAATTGCTTTTCGCTTACCTGACATAACAATCTTTATTGGGCGTGGTGTGGAGGCTCCAGGCTGAGGCTTACCGAGGCGGATAACAGCGCGAGGGCGCTCGGGCTCCGGCAGCGAGTCCAGGGTACGTTGGACACTTTCTGCATCATCCTTCTTGCGTTGGTCAGCATTCTCCGCTGCCGACTCCTGGATTCCAAACAGGATAACATTGGAGCTCCTCATCTTCCTGTCTTCTAGCTCTTCGATTACTAGATCGAGGTTTAGTCCCTTCGTATGACTATTCTTTAGGTTGTCGATTTCTTTGTTTAATTTTTCCAGCTGGTTCTTGAGGGATGACACCGCTTTCTTGAGGCTTGGGAGCTCCTTGATGCCAGTTTCGCAATCCGGGCACAGGTATCGAAGTGAGTGAGTCGCAAGTTGGAAAACTCGCATTTCTGTAGCACTCAGTGCACTGCACTTGTCACACACTGGGCGGTCACACCCAAAACATACGATGCCAGGGTTTTTCTCGTCCATAACGTTTTTCTTGTCACACTTGGAGCAAGACATCTTGTTTTGAAGTTGATAAAATTTTTATTTATGTATGATTTATTTAGTTAACTGAGTTTTGTATGAACACTGTGGGTAGTTTTTTGTTTACATTCGCAGTTGTATCAAAGCTGATTTTTTAAAGATGTTTTTCCTTATTTAATATTATTTATTTTGCAGAGATAACACTTTTCCTGTAGTTTTAAATCACGAGCTTTCTATTGGTGATACTTTTAGAGCAATTTAGTAAACTTATAACAATTTTCAGTAAAAATTTATATGAGAACAAGTGCACTCGATTTTATGCAGGTAGTAATATGTATGTAAAATTTCAGAGTACTATACAACAAAAATGCAATAGACCACCAGTGAACGTAGATATGAATACACCAGTTTCAGCTGCTCACTCATCATAATTATATTAATTAATTATTGTAAGCGGTATGTGCATACTTGGGCGTAGGTATCTCCTTGTAGTGCAGTATCTCTAGGCGAGTCGTCGCGGCCACGCTCGGCGGTATCACGATGTTGTCTATGTCATACGAGGAGCTGTTGAGCCTCCGCCCCGCGCCGCCCTCCGCCGCCCCGGCCGCGCCGCCCGCGCTTCCACCGCCGCGCACACGCCCCCTGCCGATGTGCGCATCACATTTCTTAAATACACGCACGCCAAAAAACGAGGCTTGTTAACCACTCCAGCGTCGGTGTTCCATCGTATGGAACCACGCAAAAACAACATCCAGCGTCGCGTTCCCACAGGATGGGACAGCAACTTTGGCATTGAAATATGCCCTCTTATAATATGAATACAAGGTTCAATTATACTTCTAAAAATAGGTGAAGATTTGTCCTTCTCGATATGATTCAATATTGCAAGCAATAGTGGCCACCCTCGGCGGAAAAAAATAAATTTCAACGGACGCGCTGAGTGGCGCTCGGTCAGTCGCCATTGTTATTAGTGAAGTGTGTTTCTGTGGACGTGTGGCCATGAATCGCGGGCGCAAACGATAAGTAATTTTTCGTATTTTGATGTTTTTCGAAGCGCAAACTGTGTTTTTATTTGAGGTTCTTGCCATAATAAATTAGAGTGTAGTGGGTCAAAACAAAACATCGCCTCATCAAGTACCGCATTCAACCCAGAATTAAAAAAAAGGTCAGTACAAATCAAGTCATAGATAACTTTGTAGGAAATTTAGTAACAATTTCAACCATACGAACTTTGCTAGAGGTGTTCATATATTTTTTTCGAAAAGAGCGTATTCTCGTAACCTTTCCCTCGCGCCCCGAGCGCGCGCAGCTCGCGCGACGCTGAGGCGTTTTGTCGAGGCACACGACGCTTGAGTGGTTAAACATTGTATGTGACTTCTTGGCAACAAACAAATATATTTATTGGCTTTCACATATTATACATATAATAGTTACAGTTATTAGTGTACTTTAAATTATTCGTTTCCCAAAATAGTATTCCCTGAGCTATGGGAAACAGGGTAATCGTATCTATGCATATCGCACACATATCGATGCCCCAGTTATAACTAGAATTGTTTCACTGTTTAGAACTGGTGGCTATAGTCTTATGTTGAAACTGAAGAGTTTTGAGTTGTTGCAGTTTAAAACTGGCGAGTAATACTTTGATAAAATAGGTAAAAATGCGATAAGGCATATTTTGATTACTGCTCCAATTCTTTACCATAACCTAGAACGATAAAAAAGGTATGGACGCCGGATTGTACGGACGCACGGACTTCGTACCGTGTGGGGCCGGTACTTTAAAAGAATAGCCCCACTGCATCTCTCCCCGTGTATGTCGTATAAGGCGACTAAGTGATATGACTCCCTTCTTATATTACTAGGTGGTAGGGCTTAACCCGCCCGGATTGGTACCACCGGACTGAATGAAAGGTCGGTCGAAACGGCTATGTAAATAGTTTGTGTTTTCCGTCCAGTTCAGTGTAGCCGGCACGACCGAAGGGAAGGCTGACGTGGCACCAAGTTCACCCGGTGTTATTGGCTGACATCACGGATGTTGTAGATGATGTTGCCAACCGTGTCAGTTTCCATAAAAAAAAAAACTGTCAAATGCTTGTATGAGAACTAGCGTCGCCTAGTTGCGGGGAGCGGAGTGTACTTACCGATGATAAGATATTCCACTATTGTGCACACTAAACTTGGCTGTAGTGTTTTTACACGTAAACACAGAGCATGCGGGCATTTTAAACAGGTTTTTGCGAACGCAGCCGATGACAGACTGACGGACCAGCGCGCGACCGTCCAATGAAACAACTATGCTTTTACTTATATCGTGTTACGCTGGCGAGGATAGGGTTCGGGGTCCATACCTTTTTTATCGTTCTAGACCATAACAATGAAGCTATTACCAGCTTATCTCGAATGAAGGCTTTATGCAACCACGGCGGCGGAACGGACCGAGTACATTGATTGGGTTGTTTATAGTTATATGAAAATGTGCCTCACCTCTCATGTGAAATAAAATTATCCTCCACGTCGCGACTCTTCCGACCTATAGATGGCCGGTTTTTTCTTAATTCTGAAAAGACAGACGCACACACACACATTATCAATTGTCAGCCTCGGTAGCTCAGTGGTGCGGTCGGTCGACTAATGTTAAGCACACCTGGGCGCGGTCAGTACTTGGATGGGTGACCGCTCGACCGTAGGGGGCCGACCGTGTTTTGAATTCCACGTAAAACTGTAGGTCCCTTCCCTTTTTACCTATTAGGTGGTAAGATTCATCCCAACCGGTTTGGTACAACCGTATATGATGAATGATATATGCATATACGTGGCTATATGTAGATGTATAAATATATGTGTTAAAGTTGGCAAAATACCATAGCTGGGCGCGTTATCGTTAATCCGTTAATCCATTATTAACGAAGTTAACAATGCGCCTAACTTTTTAACGATAGCGTTAATGTACAAAACTATTAACGGACTTAAGTTCCGTTAATAGTTTTTATTTCGTTAACTTTAAGGCCCACTTGCACCAACACGAATTTAAGATATAAACCAGTTTAACTCGTTAAGCTAGCACCCGTTGACTGTGGGAACCGTGTTGAAATCCATAACTCGCTACTTAACTCTAAAATCGTGTTGGTGCAAGTGGGCCTAAGTCCGTTATCGGTTAATTCTATCTTGTATCTATCTCTATGTACGATAATTATCGTACGAAATTCCAACTCTGATCGTGTCCGTACATGTTCGTTCCTCGCCTCACTCAAACAATGTTGTCAACACTGGACGCCACTCCCACTCGACTCCCGCATTCTATTTATATATAATCTGTGACTCGCAGCCGACAAGAAAAACGCGGAGTGCAGTTGTTTTTATTTGTTAGGTTAGATAAATGCGTTTGATTCGGTGGGTGAGCGAGCAGTGAGCAGGCACTTCCTTCCTTCAGGCAGGTATGTACAGTGTTTAATAATAAATATATGTCGTCTGTGCACTGTGCAGTTAAAGTTTAATAATCAATTCGATATATATGATTAACGCTAACGAATTAACGAACTTTCATTAACTTCCGTTACATTAGCGTTGAACTAACGCTCTGGTGATTAACGAAGTTAAGTTTTTGATTAACGGAAGTAGGATTAACGAAGTTAAATTTCTAATTAACGGTGCCCACCTTTGCAAAATACTGAGATAGAAGAACTTGGCATCCAAGTCTAAATAGAAGAAAAAAGAAAAAAAAAGAACTGTCATTTGTCAAAGGTACCGCCTTTTCACTTGTCAATTTGTTGTCTCGAAGAAAGCTCTCGATTACGAACATTCGTTCAAAGAAACCCTTTTTAATTAGTGAAAATTGGTTCAACCACTCCTGTGCCAGGATTCCCGCAGCCTCCTTCAGCTCCAGTTCAGGTATTTGTGTGATGAGCCCGGAAGGATCTAGAAAGGTAAGTCTCGACCTTGATAATAACCAGTAATGCAAAGTGAATATTGGCTGGTCAGAGCTCGCACTCAGACTCAGCCAACTGTACTTTACTGGATTACAAAGAGCACAAAATTAGCTCAATAAAAACTATAATCAAGTAACTCACTGCTATTATGATGTTTCCTCTTCTTGCCGGCGTGTGTGTGGTGGTGCGGGGCGGCCGCGTGGTGGTGGTGGTGGTGCGGCGGGGCGGCGGGGGCGGCGGGCGCGGCGTGGCGGGAGCCCCGCGCCGCGCGCGCCCGCCCCGCCCACCACGAGCGGCTCGACAGCGCCGCCATGTGGATGCTCGGCGATACATCTGCAAGTGTACATAGGCAATATTCTTTTTTATTTATTTTATTATTATTTCTTGATGAACTGTGCGGTTCTTGTTGTTTGTTGTTTGCTGCCCAGCCTCGTGGGAAGGCGGGTGGGCCATTCTCCGCACTGAGACCTCAAGGCGGCCCGTTGTACGTTGGCGCTCGGGTAGTGCTACTCCAGCCACCCCCGAGCTCTTTCATGAAGTGGAGCACTCTTCTTGGTCGCGAATCAGACCAATTAAATCAATCATCAGTCTGTATCGGTCCACTGCTGGACATAGGCCTCTCCCAAGGCCACCAGATACATGATCTTCCGCTTTTTTAGGACGTCTGTCTACCTAGCCGGGGGGCGGCCTAGGCTACGTTTACTTGTACTTGGCCTCCATTCTAGCAGCCGTCTAACCCAGCGAATCATATCAAGAAGGGCATGATATCTTCATATTTTTTTCATAAATATTATTTTATTGAGCGTGTATTTTAATGCCGAAAATCGGCCGCACCACCTTTCCACCTTGTGGAACAGGATGTTTCGGTGACCTTGCGGTTCCGTTCCACAGCACGGAACGCGCCGCTTGAGTTATGTCTCCGTTAACATTTATGTGTTGCCTAAAGTGACATTTCTCATACAGTTGACAGGAGATAACCGGCCGATGCATTTTAGTCCAACGTGTCGCAGTAGACAACACATGCTATACATACCGTGTATGTCGCTGAGTACAGGATGGTAGCCCGGGTCGAGGAGGGCGAGGCGCTGGCGCGGCGGCAGCGTGGACGCCGGGGGGAGGGGCTGCGTCGCCACCGCCCGCCCCGTGCACACGCCGCACCCCCAGATAGGCCACTGGCAGCCGCATCTACGCACAAACACGCATCACCAACAGTTTTATTTATTTATTTATTTATTTTAAACACTGACAGCTAACAGCTTGTGCGTGTATACTGTTTTTTAATTTATGAGTGCACTTGTATTTATTTTAAAGTATTTTTGTTTGTTGTCTAAAATTGGTTTTTTAAAGAATTAACCGAGGGGGCGCTGACGGTGTCCTCAGAAAACTTGTTCCAGGCCTTACGACCCGGTGCGTCAGAAAATGCTTCCTGGGGTTGGTTCTATGTGTGGGCCATTTTAGTTTTAATGAGTAACCGCGAAGACGTTCTTCAGTGCTCTTTTCGTACATTGACTGTAGACTTGGTACATCGTAGCATTCTTTTAGGATTTTATATGTTTCTATAACGTCTCCTCGTTGTCTCCTTTCCTCATTTCCATATTCTATGACAAATGTGCAGAAAATCCAAACTAATAAATCCGAAAAAAAAAAAATCTGATTTAGCCATCTGCCATCGGAACTCTACCATAAGCAGATTATGTGTTGTTTGGGGTATGACGTTTGAGGTAGGCAATACATTGACGGGTCTCCCTTTTGGCTGTTAGTGTCGAAGATCTAGGGTCAACACTTGGTGTCGTTTCAGCCTTCCAGGGCCGGTGTGGTCCAGGAGTGCCGTGGCCAGAATATTTGACTTTTTAGCCTCATCTTGTACCTGGTAAAATCCGACATAATAACACATATTCTGTGAAAATTTCAACCGGCTACTTATTACTGTTATAAAAATACAACCCTTTAAACTTAGCACAGACAGACGGCGTAGGTTTAGCAATATGTTCCCGTACAGATACAGAACCATAAAAACTATATATTCTTGCTTGTTCTATTATTTTCGACTGCGCCACAGTAGGGTAGTCACAAATATGTCAAAATTATGCAAGCATAATTTATACATTTTTAAACACAAACAGAATGCATCACGGATTGAGCATGTTATGAAGGATTTTAGGGAGATTCGCCAATTCAAGGCACTAGTGTACGAGTGAAGATAGGGAAGCGTTAACATTGTAAATAATATTATTATGTATGAAAAAAAAAAATTCAAAAAATAACCTGCAAAGTTTATTGCTGGATCTTCTTTGTGGGTGTAACACAGAGCATCAAATACCTACCGCGCGCGCCCCCTACTAGAGACGCCCTAAGCGATATTTGAAACCCAAAAACTACACGCAGTGCTGCTAGCGCTTCGTATGTGTGTGTGTGTGTGTGCTAGTATCGACACTACACACAAAGAGGAGCAAGTTAGGCACACGCACAACACACATATGTAAGTCATAGGCCACGCCCACAGGCTTCAACGGCGTTGTAGAGAAATCGCGCTCAGGGCGCCTCTAGGAGGGGCGCATTTGATGCTCTGTGGGGTGTAATCAAACAGGATAGAACAAATTTGTGACAAGTTTAATTGCAGTTTTACTGCCATATGAATTATTATTATCAATAAACAATAATAAAAAAATACTGTTCGGAACCGGTGTAAAACCGTAGGTCCCTTCCCTTGCCCCTTACTAGGCGGTAGGCTCAAATTGTTGCCGACTGGGTTGGTACCACCGTACTGGATGTAAGATGGCCGCATAGCAGCCTCGGTTGTGTTCTCCTCTAGTCCAGTATCCAGTGTCCAGGGAAGTCTCCGGTATAGCACCTACCTTCTCGGAGGTGATATTGGCTAGTCGAAGCATGCACTTTGGCCCCTCCGACTCAGCGCATCATACCGGATTACATAAAAAAAATAAAAATACTTTCCAAAAACCAAAACGCACCGTATGTCAGCGGGCTTGGCCGCCTTCGGAGCGGCCATGTGCAGATTGTGCATCTGCAGGAGCTTGCGCTTGCGGAACGCGTCGCTGCGGAGCGGGCGGACGCGCGCGCACGTCTCCTCCGCCTCTTCCGCCCCCGGCAGCCGCCCCTCGTACCCGCCCGGCTCGCCGGCAAACTGCACAGCACCCTTCGCCGCTCGCACCTGCAAGTATTTTTTTATTTATTAATTTTTTTTCATGGAAACTGGACATGTTTGGTTACATCACCTGGCCTACATCCGTGATGTCAGGCCATAACCTTCTTCTGCTTCCCTTCGGTCGTACCGGCTACAATGAACTGGACAGAAAACACGAACTATTTACATAGCCGTTTCGACTGGCCCTTCGTTCAGTGCGGTGGTATCAAACCGGGCGTGTTAAACCCTACCACCTAGTAAGGTAAGAAGGGAGGAAGGAACCTACAGTTTTACGTGGAATCCGAACCACGGTGGCCTCCAACGGTCGAGCGGTCACCCATCCATCCACTGACTGCGCGCATGTGTGCTTATGATCCAACCGACCGCACTACTGAGCTACCCAGGCTGACAAGGAAGTTATTTTTTTTATTTTTTATTATTGTTTTTATTATTGTTTAGATACACTAGCAGCTTAAAGCTGATGCGTGTACATCGAAGTTGGTAAATTGATGGTGCACTTGTTAGATTTTTTTTGTTTTGTTTTTTGGTTTTTGTTTTTTTTTTATTTCGTTCTAAAGTTTGTGGTTTTTTATATAGATGTCAAGTCTGTTTTTGAAGCTGTTCACTGAAGTAGCACTAATCACTTCCTCTGGGAGTCTGTTCCACGAGTCAACTACCCGGTTGGCAATAAAGTGTTTTCTTGGGTTTGATTTGCTTGAGGTTCGGTTTAGTTTTAATGAGTGTCCACGTAGGTGATTGTTCGTATTCATTGTGTACATTAGTTTGAGATCTGCCACATCATACCGTTCTGTTCTGTAAGTTTCGATGAGGTCACCTCTGTGCCTTCGTTCTTCCAGTGTGGTGAGGCCCAACGCCTCTAGGCGGTTCTCGTATGACACGTTTCTTATAGAGGCCACCATCTTTGTTGCCCGCTTCTGTACTCTCTCTAGTAGGAAAATATCTTTGTGTTGATTACCTATTTTTTTTTTTATATGAACAGCCGGCACTTGTGGCTACGCCCAAATTTCCAACAGACACAGCTAGTGCTGTGTGGGGTCGGTACTTAATAAGAATAGTCCCACTGCATCTCTCCCCGTGCATGTCGTAAAAGGCGACTAAGGGATAAGCGGCCTGCAGACACCCCGGTCGACTTGTGGCTTTCATGGAAGACATAGGCTGGCTGGGGTAGCTGGAGACTGCGGGGGTTTTGCACGAAGGTCCCCAACCAAGCGGGATTAGTTTGCAGCCCTAGAGCCAACCCCGAACCAAACAACAACAACAACAGACACAGCTAACAAGACCACTCCTCGTGAAACCACACTCAGCGAGGCGCCAGGCCGTGGAGAAAAAGACTGTTGTCTAACCGCAGGTTGTAGGTACTAGGGAATAACCTTTTCGCCTTACCACCATTGACTTATATATTAACTAACGCAAGAATACGCCCATACAATAGTAAAATGAACTTGTTGAACTTACAGTTCCATGGGAAAGCAACATACCGAAGGACCACAACATCAAACTTAACAAGTACTGCAACTTAGTAGACCGGATTGTGAGAAACGGATTCAAGACTGATCTCTTCGCTGTGGAAGTCTGAACAAGAGGACTACCAGCGAAATCGCTCTACAGTCTCTTCAAGAATCTAGGGCTGCCAAGATCGACGCTAAGCTCATACATGGAGTGAGCTTCGAAAACGTCACTGGAAGCATCCTACAGAATATGCATAGGTAGAGAGAGGGAGGTCGAGAGCGGGACTGGTGTTTCCCCGCGTCCTAGTCAACGCAGACTAGCGGACAAGGGCTTGATACGAGCCGAAACGTGAAGCATGCGCAGGAAATTTAGAGTGGCCACTCGCTAGTCCCGACCTCGATTAACACTCTCCTCTACTGCCGATGGGCCCGGATATGTTCGGTGAAGCCATCGCAAGCTTAGTTCCACACCTCCTTAGGTACTTAAAGATATTTGAGTCTCGTTGCTTCCGGGCAAGTCTGTGAAGTCAAGTCTGCTGAAAATTACTCAGAAATGTCCAACTAAGATGATAAGACAACTTGTGACATATAAAATCAGTTTATATATACACAAGCTGTGCCCGCGGCTCCGCACGCTCTCATATTTCACTTCACTGCTAACCTCATAAGCCATTTAGCGTGATAGTAAGTACCCTATAGTTGATGGGAAGAATCAAGCTATCCGTAGATTTTTTTTTTATTAAAATCGGTTCAGTGGTTCTCGAGTTATAAGCGGACAGACAGACACTCAGACAGACAGAAAGCAGACGTTGGATTTTATTATAGGTAAGGATATGTGTAGGCTATGCAGTACAAAACCATACAGTAAAGACATATTTTATACTTTAGACATGTTCCTACATGATTATTACCCAGAACCAGACTTGGAAATGTATGACTAATGCATATTTTCCAGTGAAAGTCTACATCTTGGTCAGTTTTGTACGCATTTTTAACATACATATACATATCACACACGCTGAATCCCGACAATCGGGGTAAGCAGAGTAATCGGTGTTGTGCTGCAAGAACTCTGGTAAATTACAGCACAACACCGACCACCACGTTTCGCGAATTATTCGAACAAGATTCAATCGATCAAGCAGCAAGTAAGGCACGAAGACCCACCTGCTGCATGACTCGGTGGAAGTACCGTGCCAAGGTGAGAGGTGGCGAGCCTGTCGCCCTTTAGCACGGCATCTTGTCCTTATCCCTTAGTCGCCTTTTACGACATGCACGGGGAGAGATGCAGTGGGGCTATTCTTTTTAAGTACCGGCCCCACACGGTACACGGTACGCATTTTTAAGTTTATCTAAATGTTTCTTTACTTACTTTTATAATAATTTTTTTTTCATTATTATTATTATTTATAGCACCAACAGCTTGAAGCAGATTTTTTTTTTATGAAAACTGACACGATTGGCTACATCACCTACAACATCCGTGATGTCTGCCCACAACACCGGGTGAACTAGGTGCCATGTCAGTGCTTCCCTTCATAGGCTACACTGAACTGGACGGAAAACACAAACTATTTACATAGCCGTTTCGACCGACGTTTAATTCAGTGTGGTGGTACCAACCCGGGCGGGTTGAACCCTACCACCTAGTAAGTTAAGAAGAGAAGGGACCTACAGTTTTACATGGAATCCGAACTACGGACAGCCTCCAACGGTCGAGCGGTGATCCATCCAAGTACTGACCGGCCCAGCGTTGCTTAACCATCAATAGCGACAGTCGACTGTCTGCACCACTGAGCTATCGAGGCTGACGAGGATGCGTGCATTTCACTATCTTGTTTCTCCGGAGTGCAATTATTTTAATTTTGACACATTCTATTAGTTAAATTATTTATTTTTCCTTTTAGGTGTTTATCTAACTGGTTTTTAAATCCGTTTACACTTTTAGCACTTATGAGCTCCTG
The DNA here is from genome assembly GCA_946902875.1 of Nematopogon swammerdamellus. Lineage (NCBI taxonomy): Eukaryota > Metazoa > Arthropoda > Insecta > Lepidoptera > Adelidae > Nematopogon > Nematopogon swammerdamellus. The sequence goes on from OX336345.1 coordinate 22,831,050, forward strand.
CGGAAGTTCGTGCAAAGAGTCAACAACTCTGTTCACCAAGTTTCCTTGAGTTAGAATTAAATGCTAGTTAAGCATTAAACTGTGCCCTCTAAAATGAGCTTCTATTCTACTTAATAGAACTTTCAACACTGACTGACTAGCAGTCAACGCACAGCCTAAACCCCCACCACCGGTTCTCTCCAACCATCTAGAACAGCTCTTCCCAAATAGTGGTAGAGTGTTTTCATTTTACGAAGGCACGAGCAGTATGAGGTAGGAAGTGGTGCGAGACCGCTCGGAGCTCAGTAGGGAACGACTCGGTTCGACGGAACGACCCGACGCAGAGACGTGTAGAACGTGTATACCAACCGGGCACCGAGTTCGTTCTCTACTGAGCTCAGCGCCGTCGCCTCTCGCACCACTTCCTACCTCGTACCGCTCGTGCCTTCGTAAAATGAAAAAACGCCACGTTTACCTCTTACAATCTTAAGTAAAGGAAAAGTATCTTCACCGATGAATCGTTGATGACCTCCACTGACATATTTCGTAGTAAAAATAACAACCACATGAACATTTTTTAATTAAAAATTTTGCTCAGGGGTATTTAGGTCTCAGAAAACTCGCTAAGGGGTACCGATTAATATATAATTGGGAACCGCTGATCTAGAAGCATGAAATTTTGCACAGGAGCACAGTGTCAAATATGACCACGAAATTGGACATGTATGTCCTTTTCATTGCAGAAATTAATAGATTTACTTATTTAAAATGCTGGAGTAGAACTGCCCCGCCTCTGCGAATTTTAGTTTAGGAGAAATAAATTTTTGAAAATTAATCGTTTTTAGTTTCGATAAAACTAAGCTACTTAATTAGGCTTCACTCAGCCTAATCAAAGACCCCTTTCCACATTTTAAAAGTTATTTGAGGCTGTAAAAGTTTTCAGAAATCGAATTATATTTATTTTTTTTCTCCTAGAACCCGTAATACAGCCGAGCTCTTGTAGCACAACATGTATTACTGCGCGCGTGCTGTATGTATGTATGTACGCTAGCTAGCGAGGGAGGGAGGTAACGGAAGGAGCGGACCTGCCGATGCAGATCCGAGTGCTGCCTGATCTTGTACTCGAGCTCCTGGACCTGCGCCTGCAGCCATGCCCAGCGCGCCGCCAGCGACGCTCGCCGCCGCTGCCAGTGCCACAGCGCCCGCCGCTCACTGCAACACACGCGCACAGAGCACAATCAGCGACAATGTCGGAACACTTAGTTGCGTCTTGTTCTGGTAGTGTGGGTTAATCTCTAGAACTTCTTATAAAAGGGAATGTCTGTCTGTATGTTTTTTTTTTATGGAAACTGACACGGTTGACTGCATCACCTACGACATCCGTGATGTCAGCCCATAACACCGGGTGAACTAGGTGCCATGTCAGTGTTTACCTTCATTTTATGTTGGCTACACTGAATGTGACGGAAAACACAAACCATTCACATAGCCGTTTCGACCGACGTTTCATACAGTGCGGTGGTACCAACCCGGGCGGGATAAACCCTACCACCTAGTAAGGTAAGAAGGGAATGGACCTAGTTTTACGTGTAATCGAAGCACGGCCAGCCTCCAATGGTCGAGCGGTCACACATCTCAATGATTGCGCACCCAGGTTTGCTTAACAACAGTTGAACGTCTGCACCAGTGAGCCATCGAGGCTTATAATGATGTATGTGTGTTTGAGGTAAACTCCGGAACCACTGGACAGATTTTGATGCGCTTTGCACCAATGCAAAGAGTAGTTCTTTAGGCTATATACCATCACAATAGGGCTATTTAGGGAGTGAGGGAAAGAGAGAGAATGTAAGAGAAGAGATCGGTTATTAACAGTGATCGGTGTAGGTAGTGTTATTCCTGGGATTTGGTGACCGTTATCTTAACATGGATATTCCTTAACGTAAGTTACCTAGTCCACCTCACCTTAGATTTTGTTTCTGTTAACAAATGTTGTTGATTTTCAATATCTGCGAATAAATATTGCTGTGTTTTGAATATTTGTTTTGTTCTTATCTTCGTTATTTAATCATCTTCATATTTCACAAATTATTATAATAAAAAAGTTTTTTTTATGGAAACTGACAAAGTTGGCTACATCACCTACAACATCCGTGATGTCAGCCCACAACACCGGTGAACTAGGTGCCCCGGATCCCGGGATCATCAATCCCGGAATCCCGGGGGATGTCCATATAAACATCATAATTCATGTTCATTGACCACATATGGCACTACCTACGCCGATCACTGGTTATTATCAGTAACTCATCCAGAAAGTATCTGAGCAAATTACGGTTGCTGGCAATGAATTTCGAAAGGCTCAGAATATAGCAGCTTTCGAGAAGAACCCCTTTTATTTCGCCAAAAAAGCTTTTAAGGAACAGCAGGGTGCAATTAGGTTAAGTACGGACGAGATGTTCAACTACTTTAAATCCACATATACCACCCCGGAGGCAGATATAACTTACAGGGATCCACCAGCTCCAAAACCCAAAGAACCTGCTCTAGCAATTGATGCTGATTCACCGACGATGGAAGAGCTGGAATACCACATAAAAAGGAAACCAAATAGTTCCGCCCCGGGACCCGATGGCATACCATACATCATATACAAAAAATGTCCATCAGTGCGGAAACACATGTTGAACATCTACAAAAGAATTTGGACGAACAGAGAAGTGCCAGACTGTCTTGGTAAAGCCGTGTTTGTTCTTCTACCAAAAAAGAAAGAAGTTACTGATCCCAAGGATATTAGACCTATAGCCCTTACGAACACAATTTCGAAAATATTCTTCTCCATTATACAGGCCAGACTACTCAAACACATGTGTACCAACGACTACTTACCGAAGAAGTACCAAAAAGGTTTTCTCCCAAGAGTTGCAGGGTGCCTCGAACATAATTCTTTGCTGACTGAATGTCTTAGAGATGCAAGGAAGAATGAGAGACAATTAACTGCCACGTGGTTAGACTTTGAAAACGCCTTCGGTTCGGTGCGCCATGAGTTACTATTAAAGGCGCTAGAGTGGTATAATGTGCCACCTCTGATCTGTAATATAATAGCCTCCTACTACAAAAAACTTTCCTTTGTAATACAAGTAAAAGGCGAAACGGAGAAGACACCGGAAATTCGTTACGGCATAGGACTTTTCCAGGGTTGCTGCCTCTCTCCTGTCACATTTAACATTGTTATCAACATTCTAATTGATACGCTTATCGTAAAAGAAAAGAAATGGGGATACAGGTTCAAATATGGAGACACATATATGGCGGCCATCCTGGCATTTGCGGATGATATTACGCTGTTAACCCGCAATCCAAAACAAAATCAGTCGCTTCTTAAGGTGGTGGATGACTATTGTGAATGGACCAAAGGGATGAAGATAAAACCAGCGAAGTGCTACTGTTTGAGCTTAACCAGGAAAGGTTCAAAGTTTACCTCGAGCAATCCAGGTTTGACAGTAGCCGGAAAACCAATCGCAACCGTGGCTGATGAAGCTCCTTTTAAATTCTTGGGCAAAAGGATCACCAGCAGAGGAAAGGAGCATCCTACTGATGATATTGTCCAACTTTTCGAAGAGAGCCTCCGCCAAACTGACAATCTTCCCCTCCTGGGTACACAAAAGGCATGGATTTACGATAACTACCTGACATCAAAACTTTCATGGCCATTTCTCGTCTACGACTTCACAAAGCAAAACCTGACTAAATTAGACTCGTATGTGACCAGATTCCTGAAATCATGGTTTGGACTGGCTCACCCGGCTGACTCGTCAACGCTATACAGATCTCACAATAACTTTGGACTGAACATTAAGAAACCGTCGATATTTTATCAAAAGGCGAGAATAGCCAAACGATGTATACTCAAAGACTCCAATGATAGCGCTATTCAAGCCTTACCCAACACATCACTATCAGATGAACTGGAATCGAGACTCGACTTCTACAAATCATTCCAAGTTGGTACACGCACCAATAGATCTGGATTGGGCATAGAAACAGCAAAGTCTGATAAAGAAATACTGAAAGGTTTTGCTCAGGAGGACATGGAACAAGGCTTCAAACTTCACGCCTTAAACCTAGAAATGCAGAATGATTGGCTAACAGTGGGTGACTTCTGCATCCCTCCTGCATTGAAGTGGAAATCCATAATATACAACTGGTCCCCTGAGCTGCTTAAGTTCTACTTAAATGCATTCCAGCTTACTCTCCCCGACCCGAGTAACCTAGTTAGATGGGGGAAATCTACAAATAAACTATGCCCGTCATGTAAGGAGTTCGTAGGCACGGCCAAACATTTGTTATGCGGATGCAAAATACTACTTGAGCGAGGCCAGTATTCCTACCGTCATGATAAAGTCCTCCAAATCATCAGAGAGGCCATCAACCTGTCAATTGCACGGACCAGGAAAGGGCAAACCAGTAGCGGCTTCCAGAAGGTCAACTTTGTGAAACCTGGAGCCAATAAGCTGCCCAAAGATAGGACTAAACCTTCTTCAATTTTGGGAGCAGCAAAGGATTGGGAATTGTTGATGGACACACATGAGAAGCATTACCAAATGCCTTCGGAAATCTGTACCACAGCATTAAGACCGGATATACTCATATTCTCAAAAGCGACAAAGCATGTAGTACTTGTTGAACTTACAGTTCCATGGGAAAGTAACATACCGAAGGACCACAACATCAAACTTAACAAGTACTGCAACTTAGTAGACCGGATTGTGAGAAACGGATTCAAGACTGATCTTTTCGCTGTGGAAGTCGGAGCAAGGGGACTACCAGCGAAGTCGCTCTACAGTCTCTTCAAGAATCTAGGGCTCCCAAGATCGACGCTAAGCTCATATATGGAGAGAGCTTCGAAAACGTCACTGGAAGCATCCTACAGAATATGGATAGGTAGAGAGAGGGAGGTCGAGAGCGGGACTGGTGGTTTCCCCGCGTCCTAGTCAACGCAGACTAGCTGACGAGGGCTTGAAGCGAGCCGAAACGTGAAGCATGCGCGGGAAATTTAGAGTGGCCACTCGCTAGTCCCGGCCTCGATTAATACCCTCCTCTACTGCCGATGGGCCCGGATATGTTCGGTGAAGCCATCGTAAGCTTAGATCCACACCTTCCTTTGCGTTTAAATCGGATTTGTTATTAAACCGAGTTTACCGCGAGCGAAGATGCGGGCAAAAGCTCGTTATTTATAAGTAAGGTAAAGATTATATTTATTAGGTACCTACTAACAAAACATGTACGACAACTATGTCAGGCCTCCGTCACTCGACCTTACGTCCGTACCTACCGCGATAAGTGCCTACACTCTCGGTGAGTGCCGGTCTCGCCAGACGGTTACCACGAGCGTGAGCGCTGCGTCGCGTCAGTTTTATAAAATTTTTTAAAGTTTCCATCAAGAAGTGTATATGGACGTATATTGTTGATAGAATATTGCATAATGTTATACTTTTCTTGCAGATAAGAGTAATAAAGAGTGGGTTTGCTTACAAGCCTACAACGTCTGTCTGTCTGTCCGTCGGTCCGATGACTGTATCTGTATAATAGCTAGCCGGTTTAAAATTTCACAGAATATGTGTTATTTTGGGATATAACAAATAAGAAAAAATGAATAAAGTAAAAAATTAAGGTGGGACCCAGCATACAAAGCTTTTTCAAAATGTTTGTGGTGTGAAAAGCTCGATGCGTAAGTCCAACTCGCACTTGGCCGGTTCGTTAAAGTTTTTTATATATTAAGGGGGTACTAGGCAAAACATCACATCATATTATCCTATCTATAGCCATATTTCAATAGATATAACTATAATTTGTATGCTTATAGTTAGGTAAAGATTCAAGGTATAATGTGTGATAGATTATTGTAATATGTATCTTGTAAATTCTCTGAAAAATAAGTGGGTGAAAAGTGGTAAAAACATTTGAAAATGCATTAGCTAGATTCGTTACAAATACGTCCATACAAAAAACGCTCGCGCACGGCAACGGCCCAAAATTTAGAATGTTCAAACATAGTTCAATGAAAAACCATTTATTCTGTAAGCGTTTGAATTTATATGGATGATTCTTAGTCTTATTGACTCTAAGCTCAATGAAGCATTTTTCGTATTAGATGCATTTGTAAAAAATGGCGAGGGAAATAGCAAAGGCATTTTTGAACGATTTTACCACTTTTCAACCACATATTTTTAAGGGAATTTATAAGATTAAATTAAAATTAATCATAGCTCAACAGTATATTGGACAGTTTGAAAGTGGAGTGTCTGGAACTTTTCTGTCTCATTCAAAGTATACAGCAGTTTTATTGAATTTTTCTATCTAACATACTATAATCCGAACGCTTCGTGAGTCCGAACAGGGGTAGTTTTTTGGTAGTTCGGATTATCAAGGCTCTACTGTATAGGCATATAAATTTTAGTTAAATCAATTGAAACATGGGTATGGTTAGGGAAATACGAAGTGCTTTTGCCTAGTACCCCCCCTTAATGTGAGTTAGAAAGGCTTGCAGTGTATTAGGAACACATATCACCTAACACCAACACATATCTAGCAAATTATGCTAGATTAGACATAATTTATTTTAAACAGTGGTTGTAGGCAGAATTTGTGATATTTCATGAAATTATGTAAACACATGCTGGAAGTACATGTATGTATAACCTGTATACAGTGAATTGTGATTCAAACTAGATTCATATGGAAATTGTGACACAATTTTCACTGGAGAACTACACAGTGGCCACTAGCTAGTATCGGCCTCGACACCCTCCTCTACTGCCGATGGGCCCAGATATGTACGGTGAAGTCATCACAAGCTTAGTTCAGCACCTTCTTCTGACTTCAGCGAGATTCGTAGACATCCATCCATACAGCCGAGAACTGACCCTATTGCCCACGTCTTCACCAACTCCGGTTTAGTGAAGTCCAATAGTTATTTGTCGGTTACGGTGACATTTTTCATACATTGGACAGTGGTTAAGACAATTACATCATATCCAAAAGTGGCGAAATCATCCTTAAGAGAATGAAAAAAAAATTATATGATAGTATGATAAAGTAGATCAACAAACAAATAGCAACAGTGCCCAAGAACGAAAACTAAAAAAAAACATGATAATCATTCATTATCTGAAAAAAAAAACTGATACGAGCACATCAGCTAGAGCTGCTTGTTCATTAAAAAATAAATAAATAAATAAATATTAATGCACTCACAGCGGCATCGGCTCCTGGTATAGATTGTTGTAGGAGACGGCCTCGTCGTTGCTCTCGGCGCCCGAGGAGGAGGCGGTCGCGTCCGAGTCGAGCTGCGTCTCGACGACGCGCAGATGCGAGCGCAGCGCGCACGCCGTGTCCTCCAGCCCGGCCAGCGCGCCGCCCGCCACGCCCAGGCTGGCCGCCGGCCCGCCGTCGTCGCGCCCCGCGCGGTAGTACGACGGCCCCGGCTGCGGCCGCGCCGCCGCGTTGGCCTGCAGCGTCGCCGTCGTCTCGATGCGCTTCAGCACCGACTTGAGGCCGCTGGGCCGGCCGGCGCCACCCTCGCGCCGCATCGCGCGCCCGCACCGGTCCACCGTCTGGGCGCTCTCCTCCGAGATGCGCTTGCCGATGGCGCGCGCCTGGTGGACGCGCATGCGGCGCAGCAGGAAGCCCGCGCGGCGCTCGAGGCGCGCCTGCTTGGCGCGGATCTTGTCCTCGGCCACGTCGCCCTCCGAGTCGCCCGTCTCGAGCAGCTCGTCGCGCTCGAAGCCCGCCAGCGGGAAGATGGCGTCGGCGTCGCTCGCCGAGAGCCCGTCGCCGCCGCTCTCGAGGGTCTTGATGGCCTGCAGCAGGTCCGCCTGGCCGATGTCGCCGCCGCCGAGCTCCACCAGCATCTGCTCCATCTCCTGCGAGTCCTTCGAGAGGTTCGCCGCGCTCTGCAGCCCCATATCGTCCTCCATGTGCGGCGAGAGGTTGCCGACCGAGGTCAGCGCGCGTCTCGGATGAAGCTCGCCGTCAGGGAGGTGTTTGCGCGCCGCGTCCGAGAGCGCTGGGGCCATGTCCCGCGCTCCCGTCGCCCGGCGAGCGTCACGCCGAGCCCATCTCGGCGGACCGGCGTCGCGGCGCCGCGCGCACTCTCGCTATTCACTTCACTTCTTCACTTCACTTATGTAACGCGATAAGGAGCGCCTGCAGCGGCGAACGGCAGGCGGCCGGCTCACCGCGTCCCGGCGTCCCAGCGTACCCGCGGCTGCGGATCGTTGGCGCGCTGGCCCGCCCGCCTCACACCATTGTTCTGCAACACAAGCGCCACATGATACCGGCGACGGTAGTGGCTCGCGAGCCCCTCCGTCCCGGCTAAACACTCCTAGATGGAGGCCGCCGATAGCGGTGCCTCCGCATCGGTTCAAATGCGACCCACGTGATTGTAAAACAAACTGAGACAACGGCACGAACGAACGAGTCTGTATATCCGACTGACTTGAGGGCGACACAAACAGGAAGCGGCGAAGGTGCGACCTCGAACCGCTCGGCGCGCGGCGCAGCGTTCAATACGGCGACACTGCGGACCGCTAGAAGCAGTGCAATAATGACGAAATAGTCGGGATAATGGCGGAGCGAGCAGACAGCCCACCAACACGAGCGCACGCAAAGACAAATCACACGCGCACGCTACGCGACGACACAACCGACTCGCGATACACGCCGCGAAAGACTGAGACAGCAATAGATAAGAATACGGCGCGATCGAATGATATGTTTTTAATTTGAAATCTAAATAGAACGCGGAAAACTTAATGTAATTAATTATCTTGAATATTTTGCAGATTTTAATTTTATTACAAGATTGGAAATACTTTTAACAAAATTTAAATATGACTACGCGCGCCAAATTACAGAAAGCGCGGCGCGGGAGGCGCTAGTAGTAAAAAATGGGTGTAAACACTAAACACACACACACAGGCAGGCGTGCGTGCGGTTGGTTGTTCGTTGTGCGTGCGCGGTCTGGCTCTGGGAACGTCACTCTCCGTGCTGAGTCATCATTTCGTGATGTTTTTCCAATTAGAATGACACTTAGTATGCACTTATTTGAAAATTTTTAATCACTATAACAAATAAGTGTGAATGAAAGAGGTGAATAACAAATATGTTTTTTATATTTTACGATTTCTCTCAATCCGTTTACGGTCTAAAAACTGTTGCAGAATAAACTATTGTTTTTCGGAATTCGGTTTTTTTTTGCTCCTTTTTGCGGAGATTTTTTTGAACGAATGAATTGGCGTCAAAGAGAACTTTTAACTTGAAAGTGTTGCCAGTAGTGGAATGAAGGTCTGTCCTTATCTTACTCAAATGGAATGACTGAGAGGTTTCATGAAGATTTCGAATGCGCGCATTCATGAGTGCAGCCACGTGACCGTCAGATTGGCGGGAAACGGTCACATCCGTTCCACAGACAAATGTATTGATGAGGACTTGTCTTTGTCTTTCAACATGAAATAGAGAAGGGCGCGTCTGTGGCAGTCGCAGAAGCCAAGTCGGAGGGAGGCAGAACAGCGCCAGCTGGCCGTGCGGGGCATGCATGACCATGCATGACGGACAAGAGGACAGCTCAAAACCAATATTACCTAAAGACGCAAAATCAATTGTACTGGCAGTAATAAACGAAACGAATTTCCTATTCATTTGGTTGCCACTATTTAAAAAAAGAAGAAGAAAACATTTGTTTTATATTACTTAAACCTAGGTAATCTATGAACAGTAACAACTGTAATTTATTTATTATGCGATACATATTGGAAATGTTTGTACTTGCATAATATAACCGTTGACTTCCGGAAGGACCGGTGAGCCCCAAAAAAAAAAAAACGAAAATATGGCTAATTGGAATTTCTATGAATTGTTATTATTAGAACGACTGAGAATGATGGGTTGTACGGATAAAACCCTTTGCCTTTCTCACTTTTTTCACTTTAAAAATATTCCCAGGTATTGAAACATTTTGACTGCTGTAATTTTTTTTTATACACGCCTAATTTTTACATGATGGTAAACTTGTTTCTAGTCTAACATTATTTAGAATGTGTTATTTATTATAGTTAAATTCATGATCTACACTTCGATATATGATTCGCAGAGTAATTTGGAAATTTTAGGTTAGAAAAATTGTTTTTTCTGGAGTAAAAAAAATCCATCTGTGCTTCTAAACAAGTAAAACTTGTTGCATATTATATCCTCTTTGACCAGTGTTGCCGTTTTAGTGACTTTGTCACTAGATCTAGTGAGTTTTTGGCGTCTTTGGTGACATTTTTTAAAGATTATGTCACTAAAAAAAATCTAGTGACTTTTAGTGACTTTTAATATAGTGACTAACAATTCCCATGTTATAAAATATATATTAAAATTTATAAAATGTAATGACGTAAGACTGTAATTAATTGTATATAAATATATGTATAATGTTTTAGTTATTTATTTTCATCTTCTTATTTACAACTAAGTATGTGTCTTCCAGAATTTGTGCATGCAAACTAGTAACTTCAAATGCTTCGTTCCTTTCAAAATTATTTTGTTTTATATATTATAAAAAGTAATCACAAATTTATACCGTGCAACTCCGTCACTGGATACTGGCAGTAATAAACGAATTTCCTATTCGTTTGGTTGCCACTATTTAAAAAAAGAAGAAGAATATAGTGATAAAATTTTAAGCACGAACATTGACTTGGCTGTATACCCTCATAGATTTTACATGTTCTTCATCACATCATTTACTAATCATCATCGACGCTACGAACTTGAACGAATTAATCAAAACAATCGCTTTGGCTGTATATACCTTTGCCTGTACAAGCTAATTTTCAGTACAATGAACATTGTAAAAACTAAACTACGAAATAGACTAGCCACCAAAACTCTCAATTCAATACTTTTGATGCAACCAACTAAAACTTGTGAAAGAAAGCTGCCACACTTACATTAAACCTCCCGAAGTCCTGTCAAAAATTACGAAAACTACGAGAACCATAAATAGAGAAACAGAATCAACAGCTACAACTTCTACAGAACGATCCACCTTCCCTGTGCCGGAAGAAGATGAAATTATTCAATTAATTGAATTTTTAATTATATAAGTATAAACATTGTAGGTATATAAACATTTTCACGTTTTATTTTAATATAACTTATAAAAAAATGTATTTTGTAAAATTATAAATAGAGCTCTGATAAAAATATTTAGTGACTTCTAGTGACTCTTTGAAGTAATTTTTTCCCTAATTCTAGTGACTTTATGGCAATAGTCTGGTGACTTTCTTTTTTCCTAAGCGGCAACACTGTCTTTGACTTGTGGCCTTGTGGCATACCTATCGTTCTGTGGGGAACTTCTTAGCTGCCAAGAACCCATAGAGGTTATTGATCTGACTTCAGAATTTTATGAAATATTTGAGTTTACGTGCGCCAAATTTAGCAAATTTTCGCGCAGCGAGAATGGCATCGAAGCCAAGGGGCGTAAGCATATTAATTAAATATTTGAGAAGCCATAATGTTAAAAGCGCTTTCCATATCTAAACGGACGTAAGTAGGTACCTGCCTTTTTTTTTTATAGACAGCCGGCGCGGGTGTCTGTGCCCAATACTTCAACGGAAGATCAGACACAGCCAATAACACCATTCCTCGCGAAACCACGCTCAGAGAGGCGCCATGCCGGCTATGAGGCGGACAAAGAGGTTGTCGTCTAATTTATTGACACGCCTTTTGAAGATTCCCAGGTTATAGGTGGTGGGGAACACACTCACCGGAAGACCGTTTCATATTTTCGCCGTTCGACACAGGAACGATTTCGAAAAACGATGTGTTCTTAGTAGTTGGGTGTCAACAACATATGGATGTTCCGAGCGAGTCCGGCGGGATACGGATGGGGGCTGGAGGGATGAGGGAAGCCAATTCATCAGAGCAACGTCCATGGTAGTACCTATAGAACAGGCTAAGAGAACCGATTGTTCGCCTGTGGCCCAATGATTCAAGTCCCTCCGTGAGCTTGGGATCACCAATTAGACGGATAGCGCGGCGCTGGATAGAGTCCAAGGACGCCAATAAGTAAAGAGGGCATCCACCCCACAGATGACTACAGTACTCCATCACCGGGCGAACTTGCGCTTTATATAGCATAAGGAGCTGCGCCGGTGAGAAAAACCGTCTGCTGCGGTAGAGGACGCCTAATTTCCTAGAGGCAAGTGTCGCTTTGGACTCTATGAAACCCCTAAAACCCACATCCTTGGTCAATTCCACGCCCAGGAGGTCCAATTTGTCATTATTAGGTATGGCCGTATCCTGGAACGTAGCTTGGAAGGGAAACCGGTCGGCCTTGGTAGAGAAGGCGCATGCCTGAGTTTTGCTGACGTTGAAATCAACAAGCCAATGAATCAATCAGCCTTTTACAAAAATGTATTGTGTAGTTGATATAATAAATTATTGTCATGTGTGATTGAGAAAGCTGAATTATTTTCGTTTGAGTCGGCAAACTCTTCGAATTTAAATTGTGAAGCAAAAAAAAAAAATGCTTCGTTTAAAAAACATTCATTTCATATATAAAATGCCTGCCCGGTACCCATACGGGTACGATATTTTGGTAGCTACATACTATTATTTTACTTTTTGGCTTTAAATATACACATACATTATTGGTATTTTCTGTATAGTATAAGATGTAAGTATTTAGCAATAAATGCAGGGCAGATATTTCGCCAAGTGTACATTCAGTTGACACAATGCACCACTCTTTCCCGACAGTTGATAACAATTATTACAACACACTTAGACAGATTTTTAACATACTCAGGAACTTATGTCTTAAAATTATATTACTAAAATACAGAACAAAATGAACCAACCTGATGTTTGAAAGAATGAAGGCAGCAGTAAAGTTCTTGTAGTAGTTTTCTTCCAATTTGTCCTCTTGCCATCTTGGAAAGCAGCCATGTCTCCTCCACAACTAGAATGTACCTCGAACCAGTTATATATATCTCTTTATTCTCAACAGATAACTGTCTAGTGATTGCTAGTGATGAGATGAACAATACAACTGCCTGCCAGTGCCACTGCCATCCATGGAGGGAGTGTAAGATGAAATGACAGCTCCTTTGCTTTGCTAGAATGACAGTTCATTATTATGTTAGAACTTACATAGTTCTGTTCTTTGTTTCTGTCTCAAGTTTCTGCAAAGCTTTTTGTGTTTGTCTGTCTTCGCAAATTTTTGTAAGTAATAGAACAAAAATGTAAGCTTTAGATTAGGTCAGCTGGGAACTGGAAAATAAATTTTTTTTTCTTATGGTGTGCATTAGTTTTATGCACAGTAAAATATATTTGCAAATATAAGTAAATTATACATATGTATAATTAAATATTATGGAAACTGACACGGTTGGCTACATCACCTACAACATCCGTGATGTCAGCCCATAACACCGGGTGAACTAGGTGCCATGTCAGTGCTCCCCTTCATTTCATGTCGGCTACACTGAACTGGACGAAAAACACGAAATATCTACATAGCCGTTTCGACCGACGGTCGTTTCATTCAGTGCGGTGGTATCAACCCGGGCGAGATAAACCCTACCACCAAGTAAGGTAAGAAGGGAAGGGACCTACAGTTTTATGTGGAACCCGAACCACAGTCAGCCTCCAACGGCCGAGCGGTCACCCATCCAAGTACTGACCGCACTCAGGTGTGCTTAATAACAGTTGACTGACTGCACCACTGAGCTACCGAGGCTGCTGACATTATGTTTGTGTGCTATTATAATTGTTATTTATACCTATATCATCAATAAACTATATAACCATCATTATTACACTATTGCTGTTTTTTTTTTCTAAACATAAACTTATTCCCCCCTAATCAATATCTAATTCTTCATGCACAGCACAGGTGTTTCAGGGGTCAGGAGATTATAAAGATGGTGAGGAAAATTTGTTCATGGCACAAATCATTACAGATATTGTACCTCGGGATAGTTTCTTAAGTACCTAAGTATATACATACTTATAAAAACTGGAAGGAATAATAAAATTCTAGAATACAATTTACATATCCTTACCTTTAATTAAATCCAACCTCTACTTTCAGTCTGTCTGTCCGCTTATAACTTGAGAACCACTGAACCGATTTTAATACAGTTTGCTTCTACGGATAGCTTGGTTCCTCCCATCAATTATAGGCTACTTTTCATCATCATCTCATGAGGTTAGCAGAGAAGTCAAATATGAGAGCGGGCGGAGCCGCGGGCACAGCTAGTTTCACATAAATAAGTATCCTAAGTTTGCACTTATTAATTCGCTCATAGCTGTTTTCACCCTGTTTCTACCGAAACTGACTTTCGCGTTGCGGTAACAATTTGTAAAGTCGCTACCGTGCATTGCAAAGGTTTATCTGGTTTTTCGCTTGTCGCAATCACCTCCAGAAATCTTGTGTATTATGAGCTGCACATACTAAAACTTAGTATTAATTAATAGGTGGACTACTCATCAGGACCTCAATAAAGGAGTGGTATGTATTCTGAAGGTAAAAAATAACTTCTTCGTGACCAGAATTCACTACGTTACTTAGTACTTAGATACTTTTCTATCTATTCAATGTTTTATGTACTTTTTTTTGTACCTAACTACCTTATTCATTTTTATAGGCAGGTTCTTTCATTGAATATCCACCTGGGGTTAGCTACCCATAGCCTAGGCTCTCAGCACCAATGGACAAGCTAAAATTACTCAGCTGGTGAACGAGCCACTCAACCCGATTGAAATAATTATAAAATAAGCTAAAGTTAAATAATGTACCCTTTACATACCGCAAGCTGTATCGCGACAATCGGGACGATGGGAGTAATCGGTGTTGTGCTGCAAGTACTCTTGTGAATTACCTACAGCACAAGGCCGAGCACCGCGTTTAGCAATGTATTAGGACAAGATAACTATCAAGCAGCAAGTAGGGCACGAAGACCCACCGCCTGCTAAATGTATACTTTGTTTCAGGAATATATCTAAAAGAAAAAAACATTGAAAAATAAGTAGGTACCTTTGTTAGTATAAAACTTGTTGCTACTGCTAGAGGATCCGTCCGATCAATCTATAAGTAGGTAGTATTAGATATATTCTTTGAGTCCGATCCCTATCAGTCAGTCTGACGAATTGATAAAATGGATGGACTGGACGAAGAAAGATGCAAGCTTCTTTGTGGAACATTACAATAGGAAACTGAAAACGTTAGTGAAATAAAAAAAAATAGGGAAATTTCGTATTCGTTCGTTCAGAACGAATTCAGCCACAGATTACCAATATATATGTCTTTGGACAGATGGGACAGTCTTGAACATAGCAGCAACCCATAGAGCCATTGGGTCGCCAAGACAAACGACCAATCACAGACGTGACAGCTGCCCAATCAGAAGCTAGACTTAGTGAGGTGAACTCACGATAGAATCATTATCGATATTAGGGATGTCCTCCTAATATCGATAGATATACTCTTATGAGAACTGTTGAAATCATTATTTTAGCCAAAAATGAAAAATGCCTCATATTTTCAATATTTTCCTTCGAAGCTATGTTTTTTGTGTTCATCTAGAGAGAAACTAAAAACTTAAGAGGCATTTTTCATAGTTGGCCGATAGGTTAGGTGAGTAAATAATGAAAATATGTAATATGACCAATGTGTTTATTTCAAAAAATTACAGAGTAAAATATTTTGAAAACAATGAATAATAAATAACATATTGAGGCTGTACTTCATGGAGCCAGTGGGTGTCAGCCTCGGTAGCTCAGTGGAGCTATCGGCCGACTGTCGTTCGTGATCATAGGCACACCTGGGTGCGGTCAGAACTTGGATGGATGACCGTTCAACCGATGGAGGCTGATCGTGACTCGCACGTAAAACTGTAGGTCCCTTCCCTTCTTACCTTATTAGGTGGTAGGGTTTAACCCAGCGGTGTCCAACCGGTAGTATGCGGGCATCCAGTAGCACGCAGCCTTATTTTAAGCGCCCACTCACAGACGTTCCAATAAACATAAAATTGAAATAATACCTCGAAAGAAATGTATAAAACATAAATTTAGAAATACGTTAACTCGAGAACATGTTAAAAATTGCCTAATGCTTTCATGCTGTCATATGGATTTATAGCAGATTTTTGAATTTAGAAAATAAAAATTGCCAGAGCCAGGTATCCCATTAAAATTCACAGAAATATCGAAGTAGCTCGTCGGCGAAACCAGTTGGACAGCACTGGTTTAACCGGTCCGGGTTGGTCCCACCACCCGCACTAAATGAAAGGTCGATCAAAGTGGTATGTAAGTAGTTGGTGTTTTCCGTCAAGTTCAGTGTAGCCGGCACGACCAAAGGGAAACAATCATATGGTACCTAGTAATCCTCGCCAATTTAAATTTCAGAAGAAAAAGTCAACTAACGATGCAATAGCGTGCATGCTTAATGTGATATTGCACAATTTGGATGTTGGTCTTGATAGTATAGATCAGGGATGGGCAAACTTTGTTCTACGTGGGCCAATATTTACAAATATAATCTATGTGGGGGCCAGGTTTTTGAATTTTTAGCTATATCTAATATAATACTTATCAAAATATTTGTATTTTCCGAAATTAAGATATTTATTGACCCATATGTTTCAACAACATTAAAAGTTCTCTTATTTATATACAAAATTCATTTATGTGAACTATATATAGTATCTGCGCTACAGTCTGAGAATAGCGGTCATTCACCCCTTCCTCTCAGCACGCACACATGCGCAGAGAGGCGTGTGAATCATAACATAGTACGAACGGTCAGCGGCCGCCCGGCTACCACAATAAGCTAGCGACAGTAATTTCGCTCGATACGCAGAACATAAGGAAGTATCGCTTCCGCAAATACGAGTACATTGGTAGGAAGGGGTGAATGACCGCTATAGATATCGAATCAGGTACATACAGTGTACCTGGTTCACTATTAAATAGGGAAATATATATTGATTGCAGGTAATCTATAAAATAGGACAAATATTTATTAATTAGAGTAACAAATTACACTATTAATGTTTGCTGAATGTTTCCATGATTTATGTTATTATCTACTTCTGGGTCGATGGTCGCGCGCTGGATTGCAACCGTTCGCGGGCCGGAGATGGCCCGCGAGCCGTCGTTTGCCCATCCCTGGAATAGATAGACAGCCTTCTCTTAATAATCCTTACATACTTAAATACTATTTTACTATCTATTACATACACATATATTTATATAGCTTTTGCCCGCGGCTTCGCTCGCTGTTGACTCGATTTAACACCAAATTTGATTTAAACGCAAATATAATAATAAACTATTGTTTCTCTTATATTCTCCCTCGCCCTCTCGATTTTTGCGACGAATCAAAGGCATTTCACTGCTTAAAATATACCATCTTAGTGACAAACTGGAACCTTAAATGGAATCAGAGGTATAGAACTAAATCTAGCTGAATTATATCTATCGAATAATGTACAATATATTTACACAAATTCAAACAAATGAAATCGTATCCAGCGCAATAAATGTCACATGTGTGACAAATAAGTGTCACATTCCTCCGGGATCCATACTGGGTTCCCTGGTATTCCTTGTGTATATTAATGATTTACCAGCTTGTCTCACACATGACTGAGGTAATCTTATTTGTAGATGACACATCAATACTTATGAAAATAGAAGAACCGTGTGGGGCCCGTACTTTAAAAGAATAGCCCCACTGCATCTCTCCCCGTGTACGTCGTAAAAGGCGACTAAGGGATATGACTACCTTCTTATGTTACTAGATTTGGTACCACCGCACTAAATGAAAGGTCCGTCGAAACGGCTATGTAAATAGTTTGTGTTTTCCGTCCAGTTCAGTGTAGCCGGCACGACCGAAGGGAAGCACTAACGTGGCACCAATTTCACCCGGTGTTATGGGATGACATCACGGATGTTTTAGGTGATGTAGCCAGTGTCAGTTTCCATAAAAAATGATAAAAAAAAACATGAACACTGTCCGCTTAATATTAATGAGGCGCTGTTAAAAGCACATAATTGGTTCCAGAGTGATCAACTAGTACTTAACATAGATAAAACACAGTATATGACATTTTCCCTGAAACACAGCACCAAGACGTACGACATTCAGGTCGGAAACCTTCAAGGAAAGAATCTCGCTTCAAAATGTCTATTGCAAATTCTCTTCATGCGGAGTTGGTTCGAAGTCAAACTAGAGAACTCCGGGCGTACACAACTGAGGTAGGGCATCCACAGCGTCAGCAGGGGCACGCTCCGAGGCAGCCTGTTGGCAGCTGTGTCTGTCCCGAGGCAGGCACAGCTGCACTCGTCCTGCTGGCACAGCCGGGTACGCAGCACCTCACGTACGGCATCGTCACCTTGCCTCCGCCACAAATTACTGACATAAATGTATATACGCGCTCGCAAAATACCACAAATCACAATAATAACAAAACTGCACCGCACCGCAATAACAACACCTCTTTGGTACCTACATACACCAGCCAGCCGCCATTACTTTTTTTTTGCGAGCTTCAAACTGACGGCTCGATTTCATTGGTCGGTTGTGTTGGCGACCCTCAAAATGGCCGCCGGCTTACGGACGAGATTGCCACTATGAACTGTCACCCCCGTGAATGCAGCGCAGCACAGAGTAAAAAATCACAATAATGTTGCCAAGCTAAAAGCAGTGTTGAAAAAACTGGTTGGTTGGATGGAAGGCAACGACGCCTATTTGTTATCTGTGGGAAGGCCAATACATAAAATTTAAGGGTCCGTCACTTATAAGAACACACACAACTGATTCTCACAAGCACAAATAGGACGCAGTCATCATCACGGATACAGTTCTTATCATTTTGGTGCGGGACCCTAAAACGGCTTTATTCACTGAAAATTATCTGGTAACACTTAAATTTAACGTCACTGCCAGTCTGACACTTGCTTGACCGAGGAATCACCGTTGGAGTTATTTATTTTAGGTTACAGAATAATAAACACAAACTATTTTTTCTTGTAGGACTTGCCGGCATAAACCCGTAACTAAAGTGAATTTCAGTCAGTCAGAACAGTACGAGTCAGTGCCGCTCGAGATGAACGCCGAAAAAACTCACATGCTATCATCATCTCGGAATTCGGCGCTCGGCAAGAGATACCGCGCCGGGCTCGTGCGGGACGACACGCTAAACCTCTCACCCATCGCAGACGACACCTTCACCTTCCGAACCTTCAACGACACGTCTCTGCGCGCCGCGCTCGACGACACCACAGCGGCGCTCGGCGGCGCGGGCGGCGGCGCCGGCGACGGGCTCTGTGAGGCTTTCTACGAGATCATACAGAATTGTCGGCACAGCGAGATACTCGACACCGTCTCGCGCCTCGCGCAAGCTTGCTGCGACTCGCTCGAGCTCGTGGAGCCGTGGAACCGCTCCAGCGTGCACAACTACTGGCTGGTGGAGGAGGCCAACACGTGGCGGCTGCTGCACTGTCTCTACGCGGACTCGCTGCAGGAGAGGGCCGAGCCGCTTGAGGGCGTGGCGGAGGAGCCGGTTCTGTCGCAGCAGCTGCTCGTGAGCCGCCTGTTCGAGGGCAACGCGGAGCTGACGCTGCTGCAGCTGCTGGTGGACTGGCTCGAGGTGTCCGCCGCGTACCAGGAGCGCATCCAGCCGGCGCCGAGCGGCGGCGGCGGCGGCGGCGTCCACTGGGCCAACACTCTGCACGAGCTCCTCGTCGGCCCCAGCCTCTTCAACAAGGACAAGCTGCGCGCGCTCGTCACGCGCGTCGACCCCGACGCGCCGCGCCGCCAGCGGAGGGCCGTCCACTCGGACGACCGCCGAGACGACGACGACCTCTGCAAGCGAGTGTTCAAGGAGGTGCGCTGCGGCAAGTTCAACGAGGCGACGACGCTGTGCGTGAACGCGGGGCAGGCCTGGCGCGCGGCCGTCCTGCACGGCTGGAGGCTGCTGCACTATCTGCCGCGCGACCACGAGCTGGCCAAGCTGGAGATAGCCGGCAACCCCTCCCGGGACCTGTGGAAGTGGTGTTGCCTCGGCATCGTCGAGGATGCATCGGAAAATATATTCTACAAGGCGACGGTGGGCATCCTGTGCGGGCATCTGCAGAGCGCTCTGCCGGCGTGCCGGGGCAGCTGGGAGGACCTGCTGTGGGCGCATCTACGCGTGCAGACGGAGCTCCGCGTGGACCGCTTCCTGCGCGAGCACCACTCCACCGCCCACGCCAGCACTGCCGCCCCCGAGCTCCTCGAGCTGCTGCAGAAGGAGCATCGGCCGACCGAGCTGTCGCTGCAGCAGGTGTTCGGCTCCGTCAACGCGCTCATGAACGGCAAGAGTGAATCCTACTACCAGAGCTGCCAGCGTCATCTCATGCTCGGCGACGTCGGATCTATCGTCCAGGAGTCCCTGGAGTGGCTCGAGCATGCGGAGCAAAAGTTCCGCAGATTCCTCGCGCACCTGATATTAATTCTGCGGCAAATGGGCAAGGATCCCCACCACGACATCTGCGATAAGATTTTGCAGACGTACGTGTCGCTTCTCATCCAGCAAAAATCTGACGGCACCATCGAAAGTCCCGAGCTCATAGCGTTCTACACCTCGACCGTTCCCACCGCCGCTCAGATCGAGTTGTACGCCGAATTAATGGATCGCGTGCACAAGA
Organism: Nematopogon swammerdamellus; assembly: GCA_946902875.1. Classification (NCBI taxonomy): domain Eukaryota; kingdom Metazoa; phylum Arthropoda; class Insecta; order Lepidoptera; family Adelidae; genus Nematopogon; species Nematopogon swammerdamellus. Next base: position 22,851,771 of record OX336345.1, read on the forward strand.
GAGACCTCCGACAGCGGGTGGTGAAGGCCGGAATTGGCGCTGGCATCGACGTCGGCGCTTCCGCAAGGCTGGCAGTAAAGAAATCCATTACGGACATTCAACAGGGATACGGCAACATAGATGTAACCTTCTCTCAGACAATTGAAATTGAAAAGGACAAGTCCTTGATCCACCGAGTGATATCGTCGATCGAATGGTTCGCCTTTGTGCCCAAACAGCTGGAGGAGGCCGTGTGGCTGAGTAACTCCATGATACGCACGTTCATATTTATCGGCAACACGGACGCTGCGTCCCAAACTCTCTCAACACTCAACAAGCTGTTCCCGTCGATCGTCGACAAGGTGCAGTCGACTTCGTCTGCGCTCCGCGAGTACTTATGCCTCAAGGCGTACTTGGAGGCGCTCGAAGGGTTCGCGACTTGGTACAGGCACTACATTAGCGGACAGCCAAAAGATGTGGAGCCTCTGCATGTCGATGCATCCTTCACCGACAAGGTGAGTCTTTTGCACTTTTATATGTTCTGTATGGTTTGTTTACTATTGGAATGTAATTTTTTTTTAATATATTAAACGGGGCATTTGGCGCCTAGCCACCCATGAGGTGTCTTAACGATGCCCATGGACATTCGGTCGTTGTACGTGGGGGTTGCGAACGCCATGCCGGCTTGACGGGTGCTTATTCACACCTCTCTTGAAGGACCCGAGACTATACTTGGGGGGAAATATGTGGGCCCCTGCCCACATATTTCCCCAGAGTTCCAGAGTTTACCAGTTCTTTTTTTTTTTGCCACTTTGAATACCTACTTGATTATTAATTAGTGTGTTTGATGTGAAAAATAAATTCAGGAAATTTTGAAGATCAATTTCACGTTTTATTGGAGTGTGAATGGAGTAATAATTTAAGAAACGCTTTGATCATAGAGTTAAATGCAGACAGTGTAAATTTATTTTTTGCAATCCACAGGGCATAAGGTGAACCGCTGATGGAAGAATGCAAAATAGTGACAAAATTTTTCCAATCATCTCTAGCCCTCACAGGATAGAGATGGTCTGGAGAATTGTTTAATAGGTAGGTACTAAGGGAGGAAAATTGGAGAGGCGCATGTCCAGCAGTGTTAATTAGTCCTGTGTTAACTTGTAAAAATTGTGTAAATGTGTATGTAGTGTGGTTAATTTTGTATATAGTTCTTTAGATTTAATTTAATTTTAGTATTAATGTAGGCTAGGCTTAAAAACAGCGGCCCTTGAGACACTCGAGTGGCCATATGCTGCGCCTAACGCCCTTTCTTTTGTACCTACTAATTAGCTTATTATTTATGTTAATGTATTAATAATGTATGTGTACAACTGAATAAAATACTATTCTATTCTATTCAGTGGACGCTTACACGCTGACTGACTGACTGACTAACTATAGCGGGGCTGGCATAGTCGCAAGGCAGCTAAAGTCCTATTCAAATAAAGAATTTAAAATAAATTAGTGTATCAATCCTTTTACAACTGGGGCCCATCATTTTTTTTTTGTTTATGGAAACTGACACGGTTGGCTACATCACCTACAACATCCGTGATGTCAGCCCATAACACCGGGTCAACTTGGTGCCACGTCAGTGCTTCCCTTCGGTCGTGCCGGCTACACTGAACTGGACGGAAAACACAAACTATTTACATAGCCGTTTCGACCGACCTTTCATTCATTGCGGTGGTACCAACCCGGGCGGGATAAACCCTACCACCTAGTAATATAAGAAGGGAGTCATATCATCATCATCATTAGCCTGTATCGGTCCACTGCTGGACATAGGCCTCTGCCAAGGCACGCCACCACACGCGGTCTTCCGTACTTCTCATCCATCCACTCCCGGCTACCTTTTTTAGGTCATCTGTCCACCTAGCCGGTGGGCTCCCCACGCTACGTTTGCTTGTACGTGGCCTCCATTCGAGCACCCATCTACCCCATCGGTTGTCGGGTCTACGACAGATGTGCCACTTCAGCTTGCTTATTTTCTTCAGTAATGTACTATTCAATAATGATGATAACGATGAGATGGGGGTGGTGGTGGCCTACGTGTCTAGTACCACCACCTACCGCTCGTAGCTTGCCTCGCGTCGTCCCGGAGAGCTCCGTAGCCACGGCCTGCACCCGCCGGCGTGCTTGGAGGCTTGTCTCCCGCCGCCGGCGGTATTACCGTATTTAATTTTTATATTAATGTTGTGTATTTTTATTACTTTTTTGTATAATATATATAAAATTAATGTAAAATTTTCAATATGTGAAATAAAGGATGATAATAAATCAATGTTATTTCTTCTTCCTCCTCCTCTAAGGTTCATCACGAACAGAAGTGCGCCCAGGTGGCGCAGCAGAGAGCCCGCTGGGCGGCGGCCATCCTGCATCAAGCCAAACACACCAAGAGCCTCCTGTACAACGTGATACTGTTTCCGGGTGGCTGGCTGCAGGATCAGTCTGATGGCACGTGCCCCTCGTGCTTCTCCCGAGAAGACTACCAGGAGAGATCTAAGCAGCTGAGCACGCTGAGGAAACTCTGCATACCGGAGGTGGTTCTGCTGATTCTGAAGGTATTTTGCTCTTTGTTTTATTCATCATTGTACCGTGTGGGGCCGGTACTCTAAAAGAATAGCCCCACTGCATCTCTCCCCGTGTATGTCGTAAAAGGCGACTAAGGGACTCCCTTCTTATATTACTAGGTGGTAGGGTTTAGCTCACCCGGGTTGGGACCACCGCACTGAATGAAAGGTCGGTCGGAATGGCCATGTAAATAGTTTGTGTTTTCCGTCCAGTTCAGTTTAGCCGGCACGAACGAAGGAAAGCACTGACGTGGCGCCAAGTTCACCCGGCGTTATGGGCTGACATCACCGATGTTGTAGGTGATGTAGCCAAACATGTCAGTTTCCATAAAAAAAAATTCACTCTCGAAGCTCTTCCAAATGGTATTTCGACTAACACAAGTATGTTACGACACAATATTTAATAATGAAAGTATTTTTTTTCTATTAAGTGTTCGACCGCACTACGGCGAAACTGTAGTGCAATATTTTATTTTATTAAGGAATTCATAATTTTTTCATTAATTATAAAATCTAACTTTAAAATAATTAAATTTAAAGGCAATCAATGCAATACTAATAATAAAAATTCCCGCAATGGCGGCGGTGTGAATTTTTCATGTTGCTTGACGCTGAGTGCCGTTTAACTACAATATCATATAATTACTTTAAGTACAGTTATGTATGATTTAGATAGATAGATAGATAGAAAATTCTTTATTGCTCCAGTAAACATTAAACAGTAACAAATACATTGGAAAATTTACATAAGGTGCAAAGGCGGTCTTATCCCTTACAGAGATTTCTTACAGTCAACCTTTGGATGTTTGAGATTCGATAATATAGTGGAATGTAAGTAGGTAGTAGCAAAAGAGTTGCGTGACAATTGAAGATAAAAATAATAATAAGAATACTTATTAATACATACATAATATAAGTACATGCTAGTAAAATATAAGCCATACATGTTTAATACATATAAATTACTAAATATATAGAATATTATATACAAATAAATATACATACATACATACTTGTCCATCCAGGTAAGTATGAAACAAAAGTGGTTTTTCTTTTTTAGGTTCATGATTTATGACTTGGAGTTGAGATGTTAGGGCCATTATCACTGCGACCTAGATAGATCTATTGTGATCGCTCAATAGTTCGGACAAGATAACATCAAGCGTAAGGCACGCAGACCCACCTGCCGCGTGACTCGGTGGAAGGACCGTGCCAAGGTGAGAGGTGGCTAGCCTGTCGCCTTATAGCACGGCATTGTGTCCTTATCCCTTAGTCGTCTTTTACAACATGCGCGGGGAGAGATGTAGTGTAGTGGGGCTATTCATTTTAAGTACCGACCCCACACGATACCTGTTACATCTTTAGTAAACAATTTCTCTCCAAAAACATACATATTTGTATACTTTATGTGTTTTCTGTTAATAATGCAACGGTACCTACTTCACGCCGGGCCAAAAACTGACGTTGTACAAAACACAGGTTAGGTCCTGCCAGTGGCGGCTTTGACCTATAAATCTTAGTGAGGCGACTAAAAAATCCACCTACATTGCTATTACTTTATGATAAATTGAAAAACCTAAACCTAATTTTTTTTGGCCCTAACAATACTTAACCAAAAACTACTATCGAATCGCGCACCGAGGGTCCCGTATCGCCATGTCACGGCTAGCGCCACTAGATGAATTTCATAACACGCCACGCCATCTAGATTGCGTGTTATGAAATACTTCATATTAGTTAGTCACGATTAGAAAATGATTCATCATATATTTGGTAGATGGCGCGCGCGCATACACTTTTTGAAACCAAAAAGTGTATGCGCGCGCGCCATCTATGGGAACCCCCGTGAGTTTTTTACTTTTTCTTATTTTCATTATTTTTTGTTATATCGGCCATAATAACACATTTTCTGTGAACATTTCAACGGGCTACCAAATTACGGTTCAAGAGATACAGGCCTCGGACAGACGGACGGACAGACAAGCGGCGGGTGGCCGAGTGGTTTGGGCATTGGCTTCAAATGCGAGAGGTGCGAGGTTCGAATCCGGTCGGCGTGTAACAATGAGTTTTCTGACGAAAAAATTTACGTGTATGCTTACTTTACACCTGCTGCTGCCGCATAGCAGCCTCGGCTGTGTTCTCCTCTAGTCTAGTATAGCCAGCAATCCAGGGAAGTCTCCGGTATGGCACCTACCTTCTCGGAGGTGATATTAGCTGGTCGGAGCATGCGCTTTGGCCCCTCCGGCTCAGCCACCCATACCGGATTACATAAAAAAAAAGACAGACGGACGGACGGACAGACAGACAGACAGACAGACGGCGCAGGCTTAGTAATAGGGTCCCATACCGGATACGGAACCCTAAAAAAAAAAAAAAAAGAATTCGAAAAAGTGAGATTCGAACCAACGTCACTAGATTGAATAGCGAAGCATATACCATTGAGCTATGAAACTTACCGTAACTTGTGCGAATTTTGCCATCATTTTAATCACGGAGGTAAAACAAACCGACTTATAGAAAACGTGATCGCCCCATCTCGCTCTGCATTCTTTTAATTGGATATAGATGTCTCGTCCGGCGCCATTTATCAGAGCCTCAGCTGCTTCCTACATCCAAAGCCTCCAAGGTCAACCTGTTGTCTTTACGCTTGGTGAAGCGATATCAAAATAAGCGATTCGTCGCCGCACCGGACCGGGGTGAGTCACCATATGCCATGCCGTACGTGACACGTCACACGTCACGTCTGTGTGTGTGTGCGTGCTGTGTTGGTGGTGTTGATGCACTAACACATCTTTAACGTATTTCGTCGCGCGCGTAGCACCACCAGCCGCCTCCGCCTCCTCCGCGCCGCCGCGCTAATATTGTTTTCAGTTCGGATCGGATATACTTGACTTTTTTAAGTTTTCTTTCTTGATATTTTGAAATGTTTTTTTTTTTCTTTACTTTCAAGATAATTAAGTGAGGCGGTGCTTCACTTGCTTCACCTGGGGAACCGCCACTGGGTCCTGCTTGGAGTACTAGTAGGTGACCCTGTGGTGCTCCGCGACTTAGAACCACAGCAACTCCGTAGGGATGCGTCGGCTGCCTAAGTGTGTTCTATCGTCTATTCTATGGGGAGTGTTTGGAAGAGCTGTTTAATGTGATTCCGCCGTCCCCATTCCACCTCCGCACTACGCGTACTGGGCAGGGGATGCACCCCTATACAATCGACCTACCACGGATGCGCTACCAACCGGTTGTGTAGGTCTTTTATTCACAGAACCGGGAAAATGTGGAACGCACTCCCTGCCCATCTATTTCCTTCCAAGTACAGCTTGGGGTTTTTCAATAGGGGCGTGAAAAGGCTCCTGTCAGGCCGGCATGGCATTCGCAATCCCCGTGCATCACAGAATGTCCATGGGCATCGTTAGACACCTACTTGTAGCCACCACGAAGGGAAGATGCCTTGTCGGGGCGTGGTGGCTTGCGAGTGTCGAGTTTATCGACCGCTCTCGACCAGGTTTTGGTGACTGGCTCGTGAGTGGATGACGTAGCTGTACACTTTACCAAGAGCTTCTCCTGCGAGCATTGGAACGGGCAACAGAGCCGCGGTCTTAATCCAGCCCATCCTCACACTCCAGAACCCAACCCTCATCGACCACCTGTCTCACCCAATTCCACCCTGCCCTCTCCCGGCATGCGATGCTGTGGTCAAGTCGCTGCGCCCCCGCCATCGCTAAGATATGCTGGATGGCGGGGTCAAATTGACCACCCGCGTGTTTGTGCCGTGCGTGGAAACCCGTGAGGGGGGAGATGGGGATCCTGGTAGCTGAGTATCTCCGCGAGGTGCAACACGCTGCTTTGGCCTCAGATTCATCCCAAAACGGGCGGTCGCAGCGTAGCCGCGCTGCGATCAAGCGGCTGTTGCGTTCAGTCCGATGGATGCAGGCTAGTGCCCCTAGGGCGTTGTGCCCGCAGCGGGCCGGAGCGTCTTAGACCTTCTACGTGACTGGGTTGGTCTAACCGTGACCGTTACCTGCTCGCGGGTGCGGCGCCCCAAGAGTGAACCAGCTCGTTCCGGGCGCTATACCCCCCGATTAACCTGGTGTCCATTCATGGGCATCCCCTTTTGAGGACTCCGTGGCGGGTGGGACGTCGGGGGGTGAAGAAAAACAAACAATTACAAGATATGGACATTTTTGGCAAAATCGTAAAACAGTCACCCGTGGACAAATTGGTAGGGAGGGATGGGGAACTCCCCTCGGGCTCTGCGGTCGCGACCGCAGTCACCCTCGATCAACAGGCTTCGGCCTCAACATCCAAGGCCGTGGAATTCCCAGCCTACAACTTCAGCAGTTTCGGTGAGGCAATGGACAACAGTGCCCCAGCCCACCACTCCTCCTGGGAGCTCGTTCCGTCAAGGAAAAAGAACTCCCAAAACAGGAAGAGAAACGCACAGCAACAAAATAGGCAGCAGCGCAGGAATACCGCGCGGATGAGCCAATTTAACATGAAAAAAAGCGGTGAGGCGGGTAGGGAGGAAGGCGAACCTGCCCCTGCGGACAGACCTCAGGTGACTCCTGACTTACCCCAGACAACCACTGGGGGGGGCGCAAGCTCTTCAGTCGGGACCACCGGGAACCCCAGAGCCGCAGCTCAAACCACCCTGCCTGGTGGAAAGCTACTGGTTGGAACTCCACCAGTAGCTAGAGGAAAACCTCACTCCACTGGCAGAGGTGGGGGGAACCCCAGAGGGAAAAAACGGGGACAGTTCGGCCCTCAAAATCCGCCTGCCAGCAGCAAGGGCCGTGGGGGAGCCGCAGGCGCACCGGCGCCGATGAAACCCACCACAGTGCCCCGCATTAAACGAGGAAGATCAGACGAGGCCAAGTCGCCCAGGGGCGACTCCAAACGCGTCCGGGACGAGTCGGTGAGGCTAACTGCCCCGAGCTACGCGGACGCGTGCATGCGCAATCTGTGTATGGCCATCGTCGCGGAACCGCTCAGCGAATTAACGCCGGATAGAGCGGAGCAGATCAAGCGGAAGCTCGGAGACTTGGCGTGGGAGCACGCCTTGAACTCTACTGACGAGGTTCCGGTTGCGTTCCGCGGCTATCCGTTCCTAGCAGACGGCATGCTCAAGGTATGGTGCGAAAACGCAAAGACCGTCGATTGGCTGCGAAGAACGGTCGCATACCTACCACCCATGTGGGAGGGATGCAGACTTCTGGTGAAAAGGCAGGACGAGGTGACGCGCCTGATCAAGTGCGCCCTGCTGGTCCCCGAATGCTCCAGCAGCCTGCTGGACCTGAGTCGGGTCCTGAGAGGATTCAACCCTCAGTACAAGGTCCCAGAGTGGATCTTGTACAGTCAGGAGCGTCGGGGAGACCCGGAAAGCATCTTCCTAACCTTGGGAATTCCCGAGGAGACCGTAAACAAGGAGATCCTTCCGCGAGGAAGGAGGGTAAATTACCGCCTAGGCTGTATTTACCTGAAGTTCTTCGCGGAAGGAGGCAAACTTGTCAACGAGCCCCCCCCCCCCAAAAAAACCCCTGAAGTTCAGGCGCCCCCCCCTGCACGTGTGTTCTATCGTCTATTCTATGGGGAGTGTTTGGAAGAGCTGTTTAATGTGATTCCGCCGTCCCCATTCCACCTCCACACTACGCGTACTGGGCAGGGGATACACCCCTATACAATCGACCTACCACGGATGCGCTACCAACCGGTTGTGTAGGTCTTTTATTCACAGAACCGGGAAAATGTGGAACGCACTCCCTGCCCATCTATTTCCTTCCAAGTACAGCTTGGGGTTTTTCAATAGGGGCGTGCAAAGGCTCCTGTCAGGCCGGCATGGCATTCGCAATCCCCGTGCATCACAGAATGTCCATGGGCATCGTTAGACACCTACTTGTAGGTGAAACGATGCCACAGGTCGCGCTATCAATAAAAAAAAAATTATGCTTTTTATTTTTTCTCTTATTTTTTTTATTTATTATTACATTGCCGACTTAATCATAAAAACCTGTATTATCTCTCAAAACGTTCCTCTCTTCCGTAGGTGCTGCAAAGCGGAACGAGCGTGGACAACCACGTGGAAGCCATCAAGCTGAGTAACGTGATCGCCGCGGAGAACCGCGGCCTCTACAAGGCTTTCTCCAAGGACAAGCTGATCGAAGTACTGCATAGAATTAAGGAGTCATCACTGTTTGTGCTGGAGAAAGGCAAAGATAGCTTTGGGTTTGATATTAATAATGATTGATTTATTTAAGTGTATTTGGGTTTTGTATGAATGATGGTTGATTGTGTTTGTATGTTTTATTAAATTTTCTACTAATGTACTATTTGTTTGTTTTATTATAACCATCCTCACATGTGCCGGAACACGTAAGTAAAGACACCATGCCAATTAAGCGGAGGGTGGCCGAGTGGTTTGGGCATCGGCTTCTCATGCGAGAGGTCCGCGGTTCGAATCCGGTCGGCGTGTACCAATGAGTTTTTTCTGACGAAAAAAATTACGTTCATAACTACACCTGATGCTTCACCGTTCGGAACCGGTGTAAAACTGTAGGTCCCTTCCCTTGCCCCTTACTAGGTGGTAGCCTCAAATTGTAGCCGACTGGGTTGCTACCACCGTACTCGATGTAAGATGGCCGCATAGCAGCCTCGGTTGTGTTCTCTAGTCCAGTATAGCCAGCAATCCAGGGAAGTCTCCGGTATGGCACCTACCTTCTCGGAGGTGATATTGGCTGGTCGGAGCATGCGCTTTGGCCCCTCCGACAAAGCCACTCATACTGAATTACATAAAAAAAAATTAAGGTATAACACCAATCCTCGCGAAACCACGCTCAGAGAGGTGCCATGCCGGTCATGAGGCGGACAAAAAGGTTGTTGTCTAATTTATTGACACACCTTTTGAAGATTCCCAGGTTATATGTAGGTGGTGGGGAACACACTCACCGTAAGACCGTTCCATATTTTCGCCATTCGACATAGGAAAGATTTCGAAAAACGATGTTTTCTTAGAAGTTGTGTGTCAACAACATATGGGCGTTCCGAGCGAGTGTGGCGTAGACGGATGGGGGCAGGAGGGATGAGGGAGGCCAATTAATTTGTCAGTCTCGATAGCTCAGTGGTGCAGACAGTACTTGGATGGGTGACCGCTCGACTGTTGGAGATTGACCGTGGTTCGGATTCCACGTAAAACTAGGTCCCTACCCTTCTTAACTTACTAGGTGGTAGGGTTTAACCCGCCCGGGTTGATACCACCACACTGAATGAATGTTCAGTCGAAACGGCTATGTAAATAGTTCATGTTTTGCCGTCCAGTTCAGTGTAGTCGGCACTACCAAAGAGAAGCACTCACATGACACCTAGTTAGCGAAGGTGTTATTGGCTAACGTCACAGATATCGTAGGTGATGTAGCCAACCATGTCAGTTTTCAGAAAGTGTTTTCCGTCCAGTTCAGTGTAGCCGACATGAAATGAAGGGAAGCACTGACATGGCACCTAGTTCACCCGGTGTTATGGGCTGACATCACAGATGTTGTAGGTGATGTAGCCAAGCGTGTCAGTTTTCATTAAAAAAATAAAAAACTTGGATAAAAGAATAACAAAAAAATTATATCAAAAACCAATTTATTGAATGCTATCACAAGTTTGTACAAGTTCACGGAACAGCCACCGGGTTGAGATTGATCAGTTTGTTGCTGCTCTCCGCCAGCTCGGCGATGGAGACCCTTCCGCGTTGCTTGATGAACTTGGCGACGTCGTCGAGCTCCTTCTGCGAGATGTAGATGAACTTGCCCCGGTCGTCCACCACACCCGTCAGCTCCCCGTCCGCCTGCAGCGAGCTGATCCGGTCGATGGCCGCTTGGGTCTTCAGTTTGAAGTGAGCCGCTAGATCTTCCAGTAGCACCACCTTTTGGGCCTGCAAAGTATTTTGAAAATGTGTGATTTGCAAAACTTTTAACATGTTTTATTAGAGTTTCCACCGCCGCGGAGCGAACCCAGGCTACCGATGGTCGGGTCCCAAAGAGATGTGTCAAAAATAGCGTGACGTATTAAATGGACGACCCCTAGTCGAAACAGTTGGTCCACCTTAATATAGTCCTTAAACTCCTGCAGCAGATCCTCCCGCTGATCGTCGGGCTGCTCGAAGCCCTCCTGGTCGACGGTGAAGGCGGCGCGCAGCGCCTGGTACTCCGCCTCCTCGCGCCGCTGCCGCTCCTCCTCCGCCCTCCTCTCCTCCTCTTCGCGCTTCTTCTCCTCCTCCTGTTGTCCACCATTTCATGTTTTAAAGGATTGTGTGAAACGGATTTATTTATTTATTTATTCATTTTAGGCACTTCAACTGAGTAGTTGACACAACACACGAATTTTCTACCACATTTAAAAATCCGTCAACTCTCCAAAATTTAATGTACACAATAAACTTAATGGCTAACAAAAAACAATGATAAGGACAATCAATATTCCAAGTATAAAATAAAATAAAACCAAATGTACTACCAATAAACATAAAAAATACAGAGGAAAATAACAAACAAAAAACAAAACAAACAAGAAATTAAATTTAGCTAACTCTAACTAAAATTCAGACAATTCAAGATCCAAGACTGATCTCTTCGCTGTGGAAGTCGGAGCAAGAGGACTACCAGCGAAGTCGGTCTACAGTCTCTTCAAGAATCTAGAGCTGCCAAGATCGACGCTAAGCTCATATATAGAGAGAGGTTCGAAAACGTCACTGGAAGCATCCTACAAAATATGGATAGGTAGAGAGAGGGAGGTCGGGAGCGGGACTGGTGTTTCCCCGCGTCCTAGTCAACGCAGACTAGCTGACGAGGGCTTGATGCGAGCCGAAACGTGAAGCATGCGCGGGAAATTCAGAGTGGCCACTCGGCCAGTCCCGACCTCGATTAACACCCTCCTCTACTGCCGATGGGCCCGAATATGTTCGGTGAAGCCATCGCAAGCTTAGTTCAACACCTTCGTGTAGTGCGGGGCTACCGCATGGGTCCTGTACTAAGGGAAGGTGTGGATCTAAGCTTGCGATGGCTTCACCGAACATATCCGGGCCCATCGGCAGTAGAGGAGGGTATTAATCGAGGCCGGGACTAGCGAGTGGCCACTCTAAATTTCCCGCGCATGCTTCACGTTTCGGCTCGCTTCAAGCCCTCGTCAGCTAGTCTGCGTTGACTAGGACGCGGGGAAACCACCAGTCCCGCTCTCGACCTCCCTCTCTCTACCTATCCATATTCTGTAGGATGCTTCCAGTGACGTTTTCGAAGCTCTCTCCATATATGAGCTTAGCGTCGATCTTGGGAGCCCTAGATTCTTGAAGAGACTGTAGAGCGACTTCGCTGGTAGTCCTCTTGCTCCGAATTCCACAGCGAAGAGATCAGTCTTGAATCCGTTTCTCACAATCCGGTCTACTAAGTTGCAGTACTTGTTAAGTTTGATGTTGTGGTCCTTCGGTATGTTACTTTCCCATGGAACTGTAAGTTCAACAAGTACTACATGCTTTGTCGCTTTTGAGAATATGAGTATATCCAGTCTTAATGCTGTGGTACAGATTTCCGAAGGCATTTGGTAATGCTTCTCATGTGTGTGCATCAACAATTCCCAATCCTTTGCTGCTCCCAAAATTTAAGAAGGTTTAGTCCTATCTTTGGGCAGCTTATTGGCTCCAGGTTTCACAAAGTTGACCTTCTGGAAGCCGCTACTGGTTTGCCCTTTCCTGGTCCGTGCAATTGACAGGTTGATGGCCTCTCTGATGATTTGGAGGACTTTATCATGACGGTAGGAATACTGGCCTCGCTCAAGTAGTATTTTGCATCCGCATAACAAATGTTCGGCCATGCCTACGAACTCCTTACATGACGGGCATAGTCTATTTGTAGATTTCCCCCATCTAACTAGGTTACTCGGGTCGGGGAGAGTAAGCTGGAATGCATTTAAGTAGAACTTAAGCAGCTCAGGGGACCAGTTGTATATTATGGATTTCCACTTCAATGCAGGAGGGATGCAGAAGTCGCCCACTGTTAGCGAATCATTCTGCATTTCTAGGTTTAATGCGGGAAGTTTGAAGCCTTGTTCCATGTCCTCCTGAGCAAAAACCTTTCAGTATTTCTTTATCAGACTTTGCTGTTTCTATGCCCAGTCCAGATCTATTGGTGCGTGTACCAACTTGGAATGATTTGTAGAAGTCGAGTCTCGATTCCAGTTCATCTGATAGTGACGTGTTGGGTAAGGCTTGAATAGCGCTATCATTGGAGTCTTTGAGTATACATCGTTTGGCTATTCTCGCCTTTTGATAAAATATCGACGGTTTCTTAATTGTCAGTCCAAAGTTATTGTGAGATCTGTACAGCGTTGACGAGTCAGCCGGGTGAGCCAGTCCAAACCATGATTTCAGGAATCTGGTCACATACGAGTCTAATTTAGTCAGGTTTTGCTTTGCGAAGTCGTAGACGAGAAATGGCCATGAAAGTTTTGATGTCAGGTAGTTATCGTAAATCCAGGCCTTTTGTGTACCCAGGAGGGGAAGATTGTCAGTTTGGCGGAGGCTCTCTTCGAAAAGTTGGACAATATCATCAGTAGGATGCTCCTTTCCTCTGCTGGTGATCCTTTTGCCCAAGAATTTAAAAGGAGCTTTATCAGCCACGGTTAAGATTGGTTTTCCGGCTACTGTCAGACCTGGATTGCTCGAGGTAATAGTACCATTGCATCTCACATATTCGTATAATACATAAATTTATAGCCATCGGAAGTGCATTTCATCCTGTCCAGAATAGCAATATTCGCCTTTATCTAGTTACATGCCTCTATGGAACGCACGATTACTGACGCACTTTTTCATACAGACAAAATACGCGAAACCTGATGGACTCTCTGAAATTGAGACGAAATAAAGTAGATACACAAACACACTCACACAGTACCCTACATGCACGCACGCGCGCACACACACACATACACACACACACTCAAACCCCCTCTCAATGCATCATCGAATTGATCACCTTTCACCTACTATACACTAAATATGTGCTATTAGCAAGTAGTATGAATCTGGGTACTTGTGGGAAGTGAGATATAATTTGTAAATTTAAAACTGTATACAACGTGTCCCAAAACTCAACGTCAAGCGGGAATCAGGGAGTAGGCCAGTTTATGACTAATCAGGGAAAAATAAGAAAAAAAAAATCGAGTCTTTTTTTTTTTTTTGTTAAAACTACAGGCATTCGGGTTTTATTTGGGATAGTTATCAATAGCAGAGTTATTTAGGCTTCCAATATAAAAATTTTAATAATTAAATTTGCAGATTTGTAGTTGTAGTACCTAAAATGTTGTACGAGATGTCAATTTTCAATGTTTTTCAAAAAATGCTCATATCATAAAAAACAAATGATTCCGATTTTTTTTCTTATTTTTCCCTGGGTAGCCATAAGCTGGCCTACTCCCTGGTTCCCACTTGATGTTGAGTTTTGGGACACGTCACATAATAAATAAATTTAAATGAAAATGTTATCTCCGTTATTAAAGCTTAGTCAGCAAACAGTTATTTGTAGATATAGGCGCGCTATAGCTATTATTGCTATGTTTCTATAGTACCTGCTCTTTCTCCTCGTTCTTGCGCCTCTCTTCCTCCTGCTGCATCTCCTTCTTCTTGCGGTCCTCCCGCAGGAATTCCTCCGCCTCGCGCGCGGCCTTCTTCTCCGCCTTCGCCTCCAGCTTGGCACGTTTCTGTAGGCGCGTTAATAGATATTAAATTATTAGACTGTACCGTGTGGGGCCGGTACTTTAAAAGAATAGCCCCACTGCATCTCTCCCCGTGTATGTCGTAAAAGGCGACTAAGGGATATGAATCCCTTCTTATATTACTAGGTGGTAGGGTTTAACTCGCCCGGGTTGGTACCACCGCACTGAATGAAAGGTCGGTCGAAACGGCTGTGTAAATAGTTTGTGTTTTCCGTCCAGTTCAGTGTAGTTGGCACGACCGAAGAGAAGCACTGACGTGGCGCCAAGTTCATCCGGTGTTATGGGCTGACATCACGGATGTTGTAGGTGATGTAGCCAACCGTGTCAGTTTCCATAAAAAAAAAACAGCCGTCTTTAGGCATTTAAATGCGCTCAATTTGAATGTTGGTATAAGGCTAAATAAAGGTGATGATATGCCCTACTTGATCTGATTCACTTTGGCGCCAACCTAGAGCAGAAGGACTCTTCAGTTGTTTGCGAGACTTGGAAGAAGGGAGTCATATCCCTTAGTCGCCTTTTATGACATTCACGGGGAGAGATGCAGTGGGGCTATTCTCCACCGTTCTCCACCGTTCCAAAATTGGAACGCAACGTTTAGGTCACCTGTCGGTTACGTTCAAATTTTGGAATTCACTATATTCAGGCAATACTTTTGATCTGACATGTCGGCGACACTGAGGTTGCCCACCGGCGGTTGGTAGATTAGAGTAACTCAACAGTAACATTGTATAACCTTTGCGCCCATCCTGTCCTCGAAGTCTATGTTCCTGGCGGGTGCTGCGGCGCCGTCCCCCTCCCCCGCTTCCCCCTCCGGCGGCTCCTCCTCCGCCAGCGCCGGCTGGTGACGAGCGGCTGAACAGAAGGGAATATTTTTACTACTGTTGTCATTGCCTGAGTGGTCACGCCAAGACTTCGATAAAGATTAAATAGTTTAAAATGTTTATCGTTTGTTCACTATTATGAACCTTTTGAGGGTAAAAAGTGGACGATTGCGGATTTAACAAATCCTCGTATTTGTACAAGGAAGACAAGAATCTTTGTACCTATCGACCAATCGAGCAGCAAGTAAGACACGAAGACCCACCTGCTGCAAGACTCAGTGGCATAGGCGCCAACTCCGTGGGTGCTCGGGAGCTCCAGCACCCATGAGTGGTGACTTGTGGGTGCGGAGCACCCACGACGATAGGTATAAAAACTGATCAGTAATCGGATTTAAAGCTACAATAAAAGTGCCTTATTTCCTTCATGCAAACCTTTGAGTGGTCGCATTTACACATTCGCATGAGTGGCGTGGCGAATAGCGAACGTTATAGTACTCCTATATTATTTTATACCTTGGAATAGAATATAGGAGCACTACATGCGTAGGTATATTGGTGCGAATGTGTAAATGCGGCGTGAAATGCTAAAAAAAAACATTGTGTGAATGTTTTGCGAATCCATGCTGCCGGGTGCCGAGAGAATTAGAGTAAAAATTGAGAAGCGTGTGTCCAGCAGTGGACGCCAACACGCTGATGATGTTGATGATTGTTCAATCTAGGATTTTATACTTATCTTATTCTCTTCTTTATCATTTAAAATAAGTGGCTAAAGTAAAAAAAAATTGCATGAGCACCCACGAGGATTTCTAAAAGTCGGCGCCTCTGCTCAGTGGAATTTTGTACCTAGTTCTTTCTAGGTATTATCTTCATTAGCGTGTCCAGATCGTTGTTTAAAAAAGAAATTACTGCAGCAATAAAAGCAATAAAAGCAGTAAGAGGAGCACACGACGCCAAATGTAATAGTCAACAGCACACACACAATCTCACACACACTTTACACACACACCCTTACATATACATAACAAACCACATAATCCCCCTCCCCCTTCCCCATTTCCCCCACCCCGCCCTCACCACTTTTATACGACCTAAATACCTAATATTCTGTAATATTCTACGTTATTATAATCTTAGATATTTTAGTGGAAATATGTTTATAGGCGTAATACTTGACATTGTTTTTTGTAATGTTGTTTCGGCTAGGCTGTCTATTTCCCAAATAAAGTAAATAAATTGTTTCTTTGTACCGCTTTCTTGCTACCTTCGCACCGCTAGGGTGTGGAACTGTCTTCAGATGAGTGTATTTCCTGAATCCTTTAATCTGGGTGTCTTCAAGCGTCGTATTAACGGGCTAGACAGCCTAGCAACAGTCCGCAAATCTGCTGGCATGGCGCCTAACTGAGCGTGGTTTCGCGAGGAGAGGTGATTTTGGCTCTGTCGACTGCACCTTTGGTCTCTCGGCACAGCCACCCAAGCTGGTTTACGTAAAAAAAAAAAAAGTTAATAAATAAATAAATAAATGTTGATAGAGTACTCACCGTTGGCTCTCATGCGTTGCCGCTGGTTGCGCACGGCGGCCACCCGGCCCAGCGCCCCCTCGCGCTGCTCCACCGGCCGGGCTCCCGCGGCCGCTGCTCACACATTGTCGGTATCATCAGCGGTGCAAACATTTCCGTTTTTCAATAATACGGACTTAAGCAATATATAAGCAGTCAGCCTCGATAGCTCAGTGGTGCAGACAGTCAACTGTCGCTATTGAATGTTAAGCAACGCTGGGCGCGGTCAGTACTTGGATGGGTGACCGCTGACCGTTGTAGGCTGACCGAGGTTCGGATTCCTCGTAAAACTGTAGGTCCCTTCCCTCCTAATATTACTTGGTGGTAGGGTTTAACCCGCCCGGGTTGGTACCACCGCACTGAATGAAACGTCGGTCTAAACGGCTATGTAAACAGTTTGTGTTTTCCGACCAGTTCAGTGTAGCCGGCACGATCAAAGGGGGAAGCACTGACATGGCACCTAGTTCACCCGGTGTTATGGGCTGACATCACGGATGTTGTAGGTGATGTAATCAACCAGTGTCAGTTTCCATAAAAAAAAAAAACAAGCTAAAACGGACGAACCGGCCAGGGGCGACCGAATTTGTATAGATTACTATGGAGTCATGTGATCTTGTGTCGTATTGCACTCGCTCACTTTTAATTTGTGTCGTAGGATAAAAAGTTGTAATAATATTTATGACTAGCTGTTGCCCGCGGCTTCGCTCGCGTGAAATTCGTATTTCAAAGAAGAATCTAAGTAACTAAGGGCGAGGCCGAAGGCCGAGCTGCGTTCAGGTAAACGATAAATCTTCTCAAATAAAGTAAGCAACTAACGGCGAGGCCGAAGGCCCAACTGCATCCTGGAAGACAATAAACCTTCACGAAGAAAGTAAGTAACTAAGGGCGAGGCCGAAGGCCGAGCTGCGTTCAGGTAAACCAAAAACCCTCTTCTGCCTTCGGGCCTCGCCCTAAATGACTTCAAATCAAATCAAATCAAAATACACTTTATTGTGCACCATAAAAAGGAACACAACAGGCGAGTTTAATGCAGAGTAGCATTCTTTACAAACTAACCTTTGGGATGTGGAGAAGCTGATAGGGCCCTAAATGACTTCCTTTCTCCGATAGCATATAATATCGTATAGTTACTCCTTCTATTTATTTAATAAAATATAAAAAAATAATAACTAAATAATTAAAACCTACCTAACAAACATTAAAATAACTATCATAAAAGGGGCGTTTTAAAATGTTCCTAGAACACTTGCGGCATTACCCCGCTGGATGGCAAAGCTTACCGTTTGAATGAAGTAGGCCCTTGATTGCGGGACACCAGTTACGTCCACCAGCAGAGGCCCAAGCCTCTTCAAGAAGCTTTTGGCTTCAATGACTGCTCCACGGACCGAGGGTTTCAACCGCAACTTACTTTCTTCAAGATGGTTTAGCTTCTTCCTGACCGCAGCTTGGCCTTCGGCCTCCCCCTTAGTTACTTCCTTTCTTCGAGATGGTTTATAATTTATCAGAATGTAGCTCGGCCTTCGGCCTCGCCTTAGTTACTTACTTTCTTCAATATGGTTTAGCTTCTTCCTGAACGCAGCTCGGCCTTCGGCCTCGCCCTTAGTTACTTGCTTTCTTCGATATGGTTTATTATTTATCAGAACGTAGCTCGGCCTTCGGCCTCGCCTTAGTTACTTACTTTCTTCAAGATGCTTCAGCTTCTTCCTGAACGCAGCTCGGCCTTCGGCCTCGCCCTAGTTACTCGCTTTCTTCGAGATGGTTTATTATTTATCAGAACGTAGCTCGGCCTTCGGCCTCGCCTTTGTTACTTACTTTCTTCAAGATGGTTTAGCTTCTTCCTGAACGCAGCTCGGCCTGCGGCCTGCCCATAGTTACTTACTTCATTCAAGAAATAATGTTTCTCTTCTTCCTGAACTCAGCTCCGAATTCCGCCTCGCCCTTAGTTACTTTCATCGAGAAAGAATATCGTTTACGTGAGCGCAGGCAGATCCGCCTTCGGCTCCGCCTTTAGTTACTTACTTTCTTTTTTTTTAATACGAATTTCACGCGAGCGTAGCCGCGGGCAACAGAAATATAAATTGCACCAATGACAGCGACATAAGTTCGACTTCAATTTTTTTATTTTTTTATTTATCAAACATTTTGTCACCGGCCAGCTCACGTCGAGATGACAGTTCTCCGATATCAACTTGACATTTAAATTTTATAATAATTTTAATTTTTATTATATTTTTTTGTTTATTATGTTAATCCGGGATATACACTGTCACTATACAAAGTTTCGTCAAATTCCGTTCTGTGGTTTTTGCGTGATGCGCGTACAGACAAAGAGAGATTATTAATTTAACGATTTTATTATATGTATAGATAAAAAAAACAAAACAAAAAACGCCCTGCCGTCAAGTATAAGTCTAAGTCAAGATATATTCAAAGTATTGCGTATGGCAAGGCGCTAATAAATTGCACTAATATATTATCGGTGTCGCCGCGTGGCCGCTCGCGGTCCACGAACATTTAGTATGGTGGCACTAGGCCGGCGGCCGCCAGCGTACCCGACTGCCAGTCTAAGTGTTAAGCTAAGCGCAAACTGGCGCGGTGGTGGCGGTCATAGCGGTGGCGGCCAATGTAGCGGTGGCAGTGGCGTTCAAAAGTCGCGCAGATCAGAGCGTGCAGATTCGACGGCGGTGGTGCCGCGGTGGTTGCGTAATTTCGTAATTTTCGTACTTTTAACTACAAAATTGAAGAAATTTAACTTTTTTTTACTCTTAAATTTAACTTTTTTTTTATTTGTTACTTTTTTTTTCTACTTTTGTTTTACTTCTTTTGAATTCCGCGTGAGCAGTATTGTATAGAATTGAGTGATTGTAGACCTCGTTTATAATTATTTCCTCATCATGTCGTCAGTTCCTATGATTATCCCGCGATCAGATGCTGCAGGCGCGATCTGATCGCCGCCACCGCCGCGATCGGACCGCGCACTGACCGCATGCGTGCAGCGATCGACCGCGCCAGTGTGCGCTTGCACACACAATTGCATATAACCTATCTGATCGCCACCGCCACCGCCACCACCGTGATCGCCTTGATCGCCGCAGTTTGCGCTTAGCTTTGAAGGAACAACAGACGGACGGACAGACAGCGGCGGCGTAGACTTAGTAACAGAGTCCCGTACGGAAACCTAAAAACTCATAAATAAACAAAAGCAATAAATGAAGGATTCATGGTTACCATCGTTCTTGCGCTGTGGTTGGCGGAGCAAGGCAACAGAGAGGACGAGCACAATCACAGCGCTGATCACAGCGGCTATAATGAAGTAATCCATCGTAGTGCCCAACTAGTTTACATTTTCATTGGAGGCTTTTATTTACCACTTCTACGACAAATTAGCAGGCAGGCAGATGGACAACCTCAAATTACGTGGTGAAAGAAAAAAGACAAATGAATGAAAGCTGTTGACAATTTAGTAGCTGTCAATTCAACTGTCAGTTTTTCTTTTTTTTTATTACGGCTGGTGTCGTTTTTCTTCATATTTTCTTTTTCCAGTAGTACCAGAGACATATTATGTCTCTGGTACTACTTGAGTAAGTAGTAGTAGTAGTAGTAGTAGTAGTAAGTAGTAGTAGTAGGAGACAATACTACGCGTAGTATTGTCTCCTACTAATATTTTATTCGTGTGGAAAAGATTACTATAGTATTATCAAAACCTCCTGTCAGGTTGGGCAATAAAGTTTTATGGCTTTGCGCCATGGCGCCGTGTGCAGATTCGCTTCCCTAAGCCATATAACTTTATTGCCCAACCGGACACAAGGTTTTGATAATACTATAATTTATAGTAAGTGATTCAACAGACCAGCGCACCATCTTTTAAAATAAAAAATCTACAGACTCACACTACGCGCAACTATCAGAGGCATTGAAAATGTAATTTAGAAATACACGATAAATTTCGACAAATTGTTTTATTCAACGAAAAGAAACGATCGATCTTACAAACGATTGAGAACTATATGCGAATTTTGATCACCTATTGTTCACTCGCAAATTCCATTCTCGAAATCTCGCCCGCATCGCTGCGCGTTCTCGCTTCTCGGCGCGTGGCATCGTACGTACTGGACCGACCGAACACTTTTACTTAGTAAAGCGGTAAAGCGGCCTGCCTGCCGCTCCTGCCTAGCGGAGGAGAATGTCAAGTCCAAAATAAATAAACTAGAAGGGGACAAAATTGAGACGTCAAGAACCTTAAAAAATGCCATAAAACTCGCACTATAGAGATTTACAAGTAAGTTTGCAACAACAACTCTTCACCCAAAAATTCTGTAATATAACGTCATCTACATGGTTTCCTATGTAGGTACTTACTTGGTGGCGGAATTATATTGATGGCGCTGTTATCAATGCCGCATAGGCTCCATACATAGGCTCCTTATATAGGAATTCATTCTAAAGTCTGACCAGGAACATAATATGAGAGCTATCAAGATGGAGCCACTTTTTAGATTTATATAGCAACATTCAGTATAGTACGCACATATTGAATTGGCAGATGTTTTTATTCAAAATGTACTTTTGCACTGAAATACACAATAAATATACAAAATGTATTTTAATAATGCATCTTTTATATTTATGTTGATGTCAATGTAAAAATAACTAGCCTTGACATTTCATTTCTACCGGCAGAGCCATGTTTTTTTTGGCAAAAATGCATGTCCATAGAATATATTTAAATTAATATAAACAAAGATTGGTTAAAATATCATTTAATTTGAAGTTCTCAATATTCAAAATCATAATCTAGGTATTGTTCATGCATTGATAATGGCTCTATTTCATTAATAGGCACTATCGTCGTCCATCTCAGACAGTGTACCTAATCCAAATAGATCAGTATCACTATCAGAATCAGATCCCACTGCAGTAATGAACTTTTCAATTTCTGAGTCAATTATTTGATCTGATTCCCTGTAATCATTTTCAATTTTATTAATATTTTCACAACATTTTTTCCATGTATCTGCAGGTATGTCCTGAAGCAAAGTGTACAAATTATTAGAAAAATAATAAATCGACCTTGCTGAAATACTAAATACAAATTCTAGTTCAGAAAAACTTAACCTAAGCTATTTTTATTCGGGCGTTTCGTATTTCTGTAAAGTCAAACAGTGTTTTTTGTTCAGAACGAATATTATTTACCTCTTTTGTTTGCTATTCGGTAAATAGATGCTTGAGATACACCTAGAAAGAACAAAAGAGAATTACCTAATAGTACATTACGGCCCCCAATTTATGACAATCTCACTACAATGACATAACGTTTTACCTAAATGTCAGTTCAGAAGCAAACTTTAATACATCATTTAGAGCCATGCTTTCACATCCTACACGTTTTTTGTCTTGCAAACACTTGAAAACATTGTACACAGTATTCCGCTGCCTACTATGTCTAGTTTTTGGCTTTTTATAGTGTTATTTTATAGTTTAACGCAAAAACATAATATCAAAAGATTATGAAATTTTAACATTGACAACAGATTATCAAGTATCAAACATAATTGTGGCCAGTGTAAGAAATTAGTTCCAACGAAATTCCGCAATATGGCGGCCCCTCATATATTCATGGTCAGGCTTTACCTATAGCTGACGATATAAAGTGAACGGAGCGCAGACTGACCTCGCGCGTACGCCTACAGTTTTTGTCCGCCCTCCGCCTCATATTATGAGGCGGGCGGATGATGGCTCAAGCTACAGTTTGAGCCATCATATTATGATGGCTCAAACTGTAGCATAATTCAATCCCGAGATTAAATCTTTCAAGAGTTTCTTGAATAGCGAGCTCAATTAAAAGTTATTGGGAAATTCTCGATCCAAGTCAGCGATTTTTTTTGAATTTTTGAATTTTTTTTGGAAACTCTCAAAAAGTTACGGACCGATTTTGGGAATTCAAATTGCACTTTTGACATATGGCATCCATATAAGTTACTCTATGTATGGCATGGCCCATTCACTTCCCTCTTCCCTCTCAAATAACTGCAAAACTACAGGCAAATGTCACAATTTCATAAATCAGGGCACTATATACACGGTGTTAACTTTTTGCGCGACATTTCAATTTTATTACTGAATAATAAACCACTTCGTATACTGATTATTTTGTGGTACATAAAAATAAAATCTAAAATAGTTTAAAAAAAATTGCATATTTTATTAATAATTTTACCTCAGCGACAATTTCTCTTTGGAATGGTGTAGCGAGCGCCGCCGCGCGTCTGCGACCGTGTGTAACTGTGTACCCAGCTGACTGACAACGTGTCGCGCGCTAGCTGTTGTATCGTGTCGATATGAATGTGAATTTTTTGGTTTATTTGAAAAATTACCCAGCTTTCAATTTGTTTGGTAATGCAGTGCGATTCCTATTACGAAATACCATGTTTTTATACCAAATATAGAAATTGAAAATTTTAAAACCAAAGCTCAAAAAAAAACCTTACCCCCTTTTTCGGCATCAGTATGTGACCCAGAATAACCCCCTTTCGGGAATGTCGCCCATTAAAGTTAACACCGTGTATACTCGATCACGAAAACATATTAATAATTTTCAATGTTAAAATTTTTTATACCACGCAACGTATCGATCGCGTAAGTAATCGCAAATCGTAATGTAATCAATCGCCAAAGCTTATAAAGATTTCCAATTCCCCATTTGTTGAGAATTTGAGTTGATTGGCATCCCTAATTCAAACTGTCAAACATTGCCAACATGTCATTATTTCGTTCGCGCTAGCTCAGCATTTCACTGGAATCTTAATCTGCCAATCCGATATTTTGTTCAGTAATAATAAAATGTTTATATGTTTAAAAATACGATATTCAAATTCTATCAAAGTAAACTACAAATATTTTAATATGTATGAATACGAAACTACGATATTATTATATACAAATAAATAATTCTTTCAAGGATTTATTTGGGTTTTAATTTTCTAATTACCATAGTATGGTGAGACGAAATCCATGAAAGGTGTAGATAGCGAGGACGTATTTTCGTTTGCCGCAGTGCTGCCATGTTAGGAGATTTTCTCCTAGATTCAGGAGAATTTCAGCGGTGTTAGGAGAAGTTTTTGCCTGTCAGGCAGGAGAGTAGGAGAAAATCTAGGAGAAAGAAAATCATTACAGGAGAAGATTTAGGAGTGAGAAACATATATTTACTAGTAAGTAACAAACAAATATTTCGGTATGTACGGTGACAACACAATGAATGAACTGTTTGTGAATCAACCAACCTCTCAAGTCACACAATTGTTGTATATTGTTGTATATTGTTTATTAAGCATTCATTAGACAGCATGACTGTACTCGAATTTGTCACAATTTGTTCTATATGCGATAGGATTTGTCTTTTAAAAGAGCAAGGTTCCCCTTCTTGCTCTTTGGATAGGATAATGTGACACTCTGTGAGTGTGTGCGTGCATTGATCGACCGACAAGCGACTACCGGGCGGGCCTGACCGAACGAACACTTTGTTATCAATCAATGCTATTTACATGTATTCTTTGTAATAATCAGTAGTATTACTGAGCCTACGTCGATAGTCTGTCCGTCAGTCCGCACTACTTTAACGGCTGTATCTTTTGTACCGTAATAGGTAGCTGGTTGTGATTTTCACAGATCATGTGTTATTTATTATTGGCGGACATCCTATTAAATAATAAGAAAAAAAAATTAAGGGCTTCCCCATAAAAGAAACGTTTTTTTTTCTAAAAAAAATTTTTTTTTGTTTGGTTTTGCTCTAACGTAAAAACGATAATACGTACAAGTGTCAAACTTGGTGTGGTTAAAAACTAAAAAAAAAAACAAATAATTAAAACAGACGAATTACGTGGTGGTTAGAATGGCAATCGTGGTTATGACGGGGGAACAAATCATTATTGGCGGAGAAGTGATAGAACATATTGAAGGAAGAGTATGTACGTATATCTCGGTTAAATACTGCTTCGTAGGCAAGGTCTCCTTAAGAAGGTCGAGGGAGGAATTCAACTGAGTAGGGCTGCCTCGGAAATTTAAAATTCGCCCCGAGGTCTAACCTGTACCTATATATTATGACCAGAGCGTCCTACCGTTTATGACGTACGGGTGTGAAACGTGAGCTCTGAATAAAGTTGTTTTCAAAAGTTGCCCAGCGAGCGATGGAACTAGCCATGCTGGGCTGGCATGGGAGTATAGCTAGGCGAAATGGTGCGTAATGAATGACTAATGAATGAGGGGACGACGACCGTTGGCGTAACCATGTAGGTACTACATTGGCGGCCGTGGACAGGAAAATGGAGTGTGGGAGACCACCCGCCAGGTGGGACGCCGACATGAAGTATGTCGGTGGAAAGCAGTGGTCCGTACCGCTGAAGGCCGAGAGACTGGAGGAAAATTGAAGGCGTATGTCCAGCAGTAGACGCTTACACGCTGACCGACTGACTGACTGACAGAGAACCCTCGGTGCGCGAGTTCGACTCGCATTTGACCGGTTTTCAGGGTGCAAAAGATACAGCTCTTTACAGGTAAGACAGACAGACGGACGGACAGACGGCCTAGGCTTAGTAAAATGGTCCCGTACGTATAAGGAACACTAAAAATGTGGTGAAATTATAATTATTTGAAGAACAGAAGAATTTTTAGGACGAAAATTTTCTAGGAGATTTTTAGGAGATTTTCGAAGTCAATCTAGGAGAATTTCAAAATTTGAGTTGGCAACACTGGTTTGCCGTTGCTGTTCCCTTTCGATGACGTGCATGACGTGTGGCTGCGTTGTCTGTCTGTCTATTGGTTTTTTTGATTGGATAGTTTTTATGGTGACTTTCTTTGCCCTGGTGAGGGAATAATTCTGGAAAAAGCGACAGTGAAAGGTTCAACCAAGATGCGCGGTCTCAGCAGCTGGGTCTCGGCGCTGGTGGCGTTGTTATTAACGCTGGACGTGGCGTCGGCACTTTACTTCCATATCGCGGAGGGTGAACGCAAATGCTTCATAGAGGAAATACCTGACGATACCACAGTAATAGGTCCGTACGGTGTAGTTTAATTTTTTGTTGTGATATACTGTCCGTCTTCTTTCATTGCCTCATAATCCTAGATTTATTTCAAGCATGCTAAGGGAGATTGGTATCTATGATGGCTTATTCTAACCTATAAAATGCTTACTGTTAACACGACTGGTGAAAATAGGTGCAGATCATGATATCCGCTCTTATTTCTTGAACAACGTAATTTTTTCGAAAATAAAACTACTTGTAAATAAGTAATATAAAACTAGGTATTTTATGACTATTTACTTTCATGGATATTAGCAAAAACGTAAACTTTCATTTCGAATGCATGCTCAGATACCTGGGTAGCTCAGTGGTTGAGCAGTGGACATGTAACCTAAAGGGATTGGATTCGAGTCCCACTTTAGATATCTGGTACCGGCTCAAAATGTATTCTTTCACTTCTTTTCGGTCCCAATTTCCCGTGCTTCTATATAAAGAAATGATATTTCTTTATACAGAAATGAGCATACTTAATGTTGAGAATGGAAGAGGAAGATGTGGAGAGTAGCTTGCAGTGGCTTCATCGAACATATCCGGGCCCACTGGCAGTAGGGGATGGAGTCAATCGAGGACGGGACTAGCGGGTGCGGCCGCATAGCTCGCATCAAGCCCTCGTCAGCTAGTCTGCGTTGACTAGGACGCGGGGAAACCACCAGTCCCGCTCTCGACCTCCCTCTCTCTACCTATCCATATTCTGTAGGATGCTTCCAGTAACGTTTTCGAAGCTCTCTCCATGTATGAGATTAGCGTCGATCTTGGCAGCCCTAGATTCTTGAAGAGACTGTAGAGCGATTTCGCTGGTAGTCCTCTTGTTCAGACTTCCACAGCGAAGAGATCAGTCTTGAATCCGTTTCTCACAATCCGGTCTACTAAGTTGCAGTACTTGTTAAGTTTGATATTGTGGTCCTTCGGTATGTTACTTTCCCATGGAACTGTAAGTTCAACAAGTACTACATGCTTTGTCGCTTTTGAGAATATGAGTATATTTAAACAATTTGAATGTATGTTTTCAGTTAACTACAAAGTGGAGTTATTCGACCCCCGCTCCGGCGGCTTCATGCCGTCGACGCCCGGTATCGGCATGCACGTTGAAATACGGGACCCCGACGAGAAGGTGGTTCTCTCGCGGGTGTACAGCTCGGAGGGGATGATCTCCTTCACGTCGCACAGCCCCGGGGAGCACGTCATCTGCATGTACTCCAACAGCACATCCTGGTTCAGCGGCTCGCAGCTCCGCGTGAGTCCTCGCCGCCGCACTGCCGCTGATTTTTTTTTGACGTGATGACGTCACGTCTTATAAATTGATGAACACCGGCTGCACACACGAAAAAGTGTCACGTTCCATCTGAGCCTGTGTGTGCAAGCGAGAGTGCGTAACAAGCGATAGAGAGGCACAATCGTTATAGTCAAAGTTACCATGGAAACGTCTTAAGAAGTAAAACTGTCAAGATCAGACAACAGAAGTTTATTGATGGCCAGTTACAAGATGATTAATCTTTCTACTGGAAATATAAATTACTGATCTTTGCTCTATGTACTACGATTATTCCACGTCATCACGTAAAACTATCGTCCGTAAACTGACTTTACGGACAACCAATTTTTTTTATGGAAACTGACACGGTTGTTGTTGTTGTTGTTTTGGTTTGGGGTTGGCTCTAGGCCTGCAAACTAATCCCGCTTGGTTGGGGACCTTCGTGCAATAGGCTGGCTGGGGTAGCTGGAGACTGCGGGCAGTCTCCAGCTACCCCAGCCAGCCTATGTCTTCCATGGAAGCCACAAGTCGACCGGGGTGTCTGCAGGCCGCTTATCCCTTAGTCGCCTTTTACAACATGCCCGGGGAGAGATGCAGTGGGACTATTCTTATTAAGTACCGACCACACACAGTACCGAAACCTAAAAATTCTCATCAAAGTATGGCCGCACACTTTGGGCTATTGCTTGTTGGGGTATTTATTAATTTGTGATTGTTCATGTAATTTTGTCAACATTTGATTAGTAATAAAACTCATATACTTTTTTTTTATGGAAACTGACACGGTTGACTACATCACCTACAACATCCGTGATGTCAACCCATAACACCGGGTGAACTTGGTGCCACGTCAGTGCTTCCCTTTGGTCGTGCCGGCTACACTGAATTGGACGGAAAACACAAACTATTTACATAGCCGTTTCGACCGACCTTTCATTCAGTGCGGTGGTACCATCCCGAGCGGGATATAACCCTACCACCTAGTAATATAAGAAGGGAGTCATATCCCTTAGTCGCCTTTTACGACATACACGGGGAGAGATGCGGTGGGGCTATTCTTTTAAAGTGCCGGCCCCACACGGTACAATACCGCTCGGCCTAACTTCCTTTGTGCTGCATCTTAATTCTTTATTCATTATCCATAGACACTGCACTCGGATTCATCATATTTTAACATTAAACATTTGGCATTTAGCTTTGATTAACATAGTGAAGAAAAACTGGCAAGAAACTTGACTGGATACTTTTTTTTTCTCCACTTAGTGTACATTTACAAAAGTATATTTTCCACTGCCTACATAATACGAGTCATCATTATGCTCTCTGACAAGTAGATAAGTATGTATACATGCAGTTGCTAGTACGATAAACACAGTCAGTCAGTCAGCGTGTAAGCATCCACTGCTGGACATAGCCTCTCCAATTTTCCTCCAGTGCTCCCGGCTGATAAACAAAATTCATGACAAATGCATCTCCGCATCTGTCTGTCTAATAGATATCTAACTATATTAAGGTCTTTCATTAGTAGGTAACTTTACGCTAAGAGGTGTATGTGTATCAGATACTGATCACGTTGCCATACCGATTTTTTTTACGATATAAAAAACCTACTCACTCCTCAAATTTAATATGTGAAGTGCGCGTATTTCACCTTGAAATAGGCATTCATAGGTCAATGCACTCCGCCGCCACGCCACGCACCAAGATATTTTTTTTTTATGGAAACTGAAACGGTTGGCTACATCGCCTACAACGTCCGCTATGTCAGCCCATAACATCTTGGTGAACTACCTGCCACATCGGTGCTTCCCCTTGATAGTGCCGGCTACGCTGAACTGGACGGAAAACACGAATTATTTGCATAGCCGTTTCAACCGATCTTTCATTCAGTGCGGTGGTAGCAACCCGGGCGGGTTAAACCCTACCGCCTGCAAGTACACATGCATGGTGATAGAGCGTGACAAGGGTGCATGTTGTTCGTGCAGGTGCACCTGGACATCCAGGTGGGTGAGCACGCGGTGGACTACGCGAACGTGGCGCAGAAGGATAAGCTGACGGAGCTGCAGCTGCGCATCAGACAGCTGCTGGACCAGGTCGACCAGATCACCAAGGAGCAGAGCTACCAGCGGGTATGATTTTTTATTTTTTTTAATGTAATCCGGTATGCGTGGCTGAGTCGGAGGGGCTAAAGCGCATGCTCCGACCAGCCAATATCACCGCTGAGAAGGTAGGTGCCATACCGGAGACTTCCCTTTGGCTTGCTGGCTATACTGAACTAGAGCAGAACACAACCGAGGTTGCTATGCCATATTACATCCAGTACGGTGGTAGCAACTCAGTCGGCTACAATTTGAGCCTACCACCTTGAAGTTGAAAGTTAGGGCTCCTGAGCTCTTACTATGACTGCGACCTATATAGATCTATTTTGATCTCTCAATAGTTCGGACAAGATAACTATCAAACAGCAAGTAAGGCATGCCGATCCACCTGCAGTGTGACTTCGTGGAAGAACCTCGTCAAGTTGGGAGGTAGCTATCCTGTTGCCCTTTAGCGTGGCATCTTGTCCTTATCCCTTAGTCACCTTTTATGACATGCACGGGGAGAGCTATGCACTCAGGCTTATTATTTTTAAGTACCAGCCCCACACTGTACCAGCGGGTAAGGTTTAGTCCACAAATTATGTATTTTTTTTTTATGGAAACGGACACGGGTGGTGACATCACCTACAACATCCGTGATGTCAGCCCATAATACCGGGTGAATTAGTGTCACATCAGCGCTTCCCTTCGGTCGTGTCGGCTACACTGAACTGGACGGAAAACACGAACTATTTACATAGCCGTTTCGACCGACCTTTCATTCCGTGCGGTGGTACCAATCCGGGCGGGTTAAACCCTACCACCTAGTAATATAAGAAGGGAGTCTTATTCCTTAGTCGTCTTTTACGAAATACACGGGGAGAGATGCAGTGGGGCTATTCTTTTAAAGTACCGGCCCCACATGGTACAACGCAACGCAAAATTCTAAAATTTCCTAGGCAGCTGATGTTCGAGGATTGTCATGTGACATACCATGGGAATGAAGCATCTGTAGGCATTTCAAAAAATCTTGCATGAAGAGCT
The DNA here is from genome assembly GCA_946902875.1 of Nematopogon swammerdamellus. NCBI lineage: Eukaryota > Metazoa > Arthropoda > Insecta > Lepidoptera > Adelidae > Nematopogon > Nematopogon swammerdamellus. The sequence continues at coordinate 22,881,926 of OX336345.1, forward strand.
CCGTGTAAAAAAGTTAATCTCTCATTGCATATCGTGGCATCCTTGGACTCTATCCAGCGCCGCGCTATCCGTCTAATTGGTGATCCCAAGCTTACGGAGGGACTCGAATCATTGGGCCACAGGCGAACGGTCTCTTATCCTGCCCCTCCATCGGTTCTCTTAGCCTGTGTTATAGGTACTAGCATGGACGTTGCTCTGATGAATTGGCTTACCTCATCCCTCCTGCCCCCATCCGTCTCCGCCACACCCGCCGGACAAGCTCGGAACATCTATCTGTTATTGACACCCAACTTCTAAAAACACATCGTTTTTCGAAGTCTTTCTTGTGTCGAACGCTGAAAATATTGAACGGTCTTCCGGTGAGTGTGTTCCCTACCACCAACCACCAACCTGGAAATCTTCATAAATTAGACAACCTTTTTGTCCGCCTCATAGCCGACATGGCGCCTCTCTGAGTGTGGTTTCGCGAGGAATGGTGTTATTGGCTGTGTCTGATCTACCGTTGAAGTATTGGGCACAGAAACCTGCGCTGTCTGTCTATAAAAAAAATACCACATTTGCTTAGCGATTCGGACGAGGAGACTCAAGACTCGTTTATGACATTATCAATGGTGACAAATCTTGGATTTATGCTTATGATCCGAATCAGAAATAAAAATAAAATAATTATTTGTTGAGAGGTTCACGGAGGCCGTTGTAACGTTTCAGTACCGCGAGGAGAGATTCAGGCAGACGTCGGAGAGCACGAACCAGCGCGTGCTGTGGTGGAGTCTGCTGCAGACGGGGGTGCTCATCGCCATGGGCTACTGGCAGATGCGACATCTCAAGAGCTTCTTCGAGGCCAAGAAGCTTGTCTAGATAAAAATGTTGCCAAATTTTATTGTCGATCGTGTGATGGTCAATAACGCGGGAATCGAATTTTAGGTTGGATAGGGATGTTTCGATTTTGTCTGTTATCGAAGCTGACACGGTTGGCTACATCACCTACACTACAATATCCGTGATGTCAGCCCATAACACTGGGTGCCATGTCAATGCTTCCCTTCGTTTCAAGATGCACAAAGCTTATGGAATGAACATCGCACGAGCGACAATATAGTTTGGCGCAAAAATTTCTCTTTACATCCTTAGGGCATTTTTGCACTTGCGACGACACGACACGACAAAATGCGGTCACGACTCCGAGCGCTATATATTTATATGAGCCGTTTACTCACGCAACGACACCGCACAGCACGACACACGTTTTGCAAACGACTTTTTGGCTATGTCGTCAGTGCCGCTATGTCGTTACGTTTTTTTTGCGGTGACGACATAGCGGCTGTACGAAACAAGTTGGAACTTGCTGACGACGCACCGCACGACACGACGACGATGAGAGTGCTCACGTGAAGACTACAAACAAGCCGCGACTGCCGTGTAGTTATTGAATCGTCACTAGTGGAAAAACGTACGAACGACATGTCGTGTGCAGTACGTCGTGTGTTGAGAAACGTGACCGCAAATCGTGTCGTGCGGTCGCAAGTGCAAAAACGCCCTTACACTGTGGAACGTTTCGGTTGCATCTCTCGTTAATTATTGCGCCTAACGAGAGGCTAAGACCCAGAATACCCCACTGTGTGTATTTTGAGTCGCGTTAAGCGCGCACGTTGCGCTAGATGAAAATTTCAGGTCAGTGTGGTGCTAATACTGCTATAGAGTTTATGTGGTAAATGGTTTAAAAAATTCCACAATCACGGTTGGCTACATCACCTACAACATCCCGTAATGTCAGCCTATAACATCTTGGCTAACTGGGTGCCATGTCAATGCTTACCTTTGGTTGTGCCGACTACACTGAACTGGACGGAAAACAACAGACTATTTGCATAGCCGTTTCGAACGATCTTTCGTTCAGTGCATGGTATCAACTCGGGCTGGTTGAACCTAGTAAGGTAAGAAGGGAAGGGACCTACAGTTTTACGTTAGTCCGAACCACAGTCGGCCGCAACGGTCGCCAATCCCACCGCGCCCAGATGTGCTTATGATCACAAACGACAGTCGACCGATTGCACCACTGACCTGCCGAGAATTGCCGCAGTGCAAGGATTAAAATATTATTTGTTCATTGTCCTCCATCGTGTTGGTTTTTTTTTTCCACCATTCAGTTGTGTTACATAAGTCTGTTCGAGTGATCTTAACATATTTGTTAAATAAAATTAATTAATATAATTTATAAATCAAGTCTTTTATTTTTAACACAGATCATACTTCCTACACAAATGCATCAAAACATTGTATACACATTGTGAAATGAAATGAAACTTTATTGTACACAATTATATATAAAAGGGTTACAAAAGGCGAGTTTAATGCCTTGCGGCATTCTTTACGAACTAACCTTTGGGATGTGGAAAACACGTAGGGGCGGACAATGCAGTACTAAAGAGTAGACAGTAGTATGAAATATAAGTACACAGATATACAAATTGTACAAAGATACATACAACCATCCTTACGTATTACATAAATTACACGTTCTAAATACGTGAATCCTCACCTTGTTTTACATCGTTTTGTGCGTAATTCCATTGGCTATAAGTGCAAATAGAGTTTATTGATCTGGCTTCATTATTTTACGAAATATTCGAGTTGATGTGCGCCCCGAAATGCAAATTTTCGTGCTGTGAAAATTGAAAGGAAGCCAATGGGGTTAAGCATATTAAAATATGTGAGAAGCCTACGGCTTAACTAACATTAGCTTTATCAGCTTGCTTTACCCTAAGAACGCTGTCTAAATATCTAATAAACATAGTTGTATCAGGTTTAGCAAAAGGAACCAATCGATTGAAATCGACTTCCTGCAAGGTGGTCTCGAGTGTATCACACGTGCAGTAGTACAAGTGACCTTGCACTTGAAGCTGCTCCGCCAGCTCGATCTGATGATTATCCATCAGCTCCTCGTTCACGACCACTAGCAGCGGCTTGCTCTGCTCTAGGACCTCTAGACAGCTCCCGGCACCCGCGTGGCTGATCACCAAGTCCGCATTACGAATATCCTCTTCTATAGAATCTTTGAATCGGTACAATTCGAACGATACGCCTTCCCGGACGAAGTTAGCGAGCTCAACGTCGCTGTTCCCGACTTGCAGCGTGACGCGCCGACAGCCGAGGCGCGCGAGCGCACGCTGCGCCGGCGGAGATAGGATGCGAGAGCACAGCGCATCGAAACGCGTAGTACCCACTGTGATGAAGCAGTTCCGAAACATGGGATTGTTTTGATGAAGGTTGATCTCGATGGTTGAATCCCGAAGTGATCTGTTATTCTTGGTAGGGGCTGGGGTGGAATTGTTGGAAACCAGACCAATGTGAATTGTCCACAATCCCCAAAAACATCAATACAATTTCAAATTTTCGGTTCGATCGAAACAACAGCCAAACAACCAAAGAGTAAAGCAAACAACAAACGAAAAGTGAAAAGTGAAAACGTCATCTGACGTGTTGCCAACTCAAATTTTTAAATTCTCCTAGATTGACTTTCAAATTCTCCTAAAAATCTCCTAGAAATTTTTCATTCTCCTAAAAAATTCTCCTGTTATTAAAATTACACAAATTTCACCACATTTTTAGTGTTCCTTATCCGTAAGGGACCATATAACTAAGCCTAGGCCGTCTGTCCGTCCGTCTGTCTATTTTACCTGTAAAGGGCGGTATCTTTTGCACCCTGAAAACCGGTCAAGTGCGAGGCGAACTCGCGCACCAAGGATTCTTTGTCAGTCAGTAAGCAGTATGTCTAGCAGTAGACGCTTACACGCGTCTACTGCTAGACATACGCTTCCAATTTTCCTCCAGTCTCTCGGCCTTCAGTGGTACGGACCACTGCTTTCCGCCGACATACTTCATGTCGGCGTCCCACCAGGCGGGTGGTCTTCCAACACTCCGTTTTCCTGTCCACGGCCACCAATGTAGTACATGGTTGCTCCAACGGTCGTCGTCCCTTCGGCTAACGTGCCCAGCCCACTACCATTTTAGCTTATCCACCTGGTTTCCAATATAGATTACTTTGGTGCATCGGTGTATTGCCTCATTCATTACGCACCATTTCGCGTAGCTATACTCCCATCATGGCTAGTTCCATCGCCCGCTGGGCAACTTTGGAAAACAACTATATTCAGAGCTCACGTTTCACACCCGTACGTTATAACGGACGGAGGACGCACTGGTTATAATATCCACGGGTCAGACCTCGGGGCGAATTTTAAATTTCCGAGGCAGCCCAACCTAGTTGTATTCGTCCCTCGACCTCCTTAACCAACCAATTAAGTTTGACAATTGTATGTACGTATTACCGTTTTTACGTTAGAGCAAAAAAATATGTTGAAAAAACACGTTTCTTGTATGGGGATACCTTTAATTTTAATTATTTTTTCTTATTAGTTGATAGGATGTCCGCTAATAATAACACATAATCTTTGAAAATCACAACCAGCTACCTATTACGGTACAAAAGATACAGCACTTAAAGTAGTGCGGACTGACGGACAGACTGTCGGCCTATGCCTAGTAATACTACTGATTATTACAAAGAATACATGTAAGTAACATTGATTGATAAAGTGTTCGTTCGGTTTGGCCCGCCTGGTAGTCGGCTGGTTGGTCGTTCGATGCACCCACACACTCACAGAGTGCCATATTATCCTATCCAAACAGCAAGAAGGTGAACCTTGCTCTTATCAAAAGACAAATCCTATCGTATATTGTGTGACTTGAGAAGTTGGTTCGGTGATTCACAGACAGTTCATTCATTGTGTTGTCCCCGTACATACCGACATAGGTATTTGTTTGTTACTAGTAAATATATGTTTTTATTTGAATCCCAAATTTCTCACTCCTAAAATCTCCTGTAGTGATTTTCTTTCTCCTAAATTTTCTCCTACTCTCCTGACAGGCAAAAACTTCTCCTAACACCACTGAAATTCTCCTGAATCTAGGAGAAAATCTCCTAACATAGCAACACTGGTCTGACAGTTGACAGCTGTTACAATTCAGTTTACCGTACATTTTAGTTTATCTTGCAGTACCACAGAATAGAAAAGAGTACTGCAGTACTCTAAAGGGTTCCTTGCCATATATTCTAGTCCACCTTACTTCGTTTTATGTTTTATTATTACCTACTTTATTTTTAAACCTAAAGAATTTAGTCAGCAGCATTTGGTTTGGGGTCGGCCAATTTTGAATGTATTTTTTGACGCGGAGTTGATATCACTAATTCGCGAAACCGCTGCTCGTGGAACACCGAGTCAAGCCTATTTGTCTTTATTCTGTGCTTTCTAGAATTAAAATTGTATTTAATAAATTATACATACATAGCGTCACGCCTGTTTCCCGGTGGGGTAGGCAGAGACAACGGATCTCCACGTGCCACGATCCTGACACACCTCTGCCGCCTCTTCCACTCCCATAATGTTCTTCATGCCATCGATGCTTCATGCATGCTCGTCGGTTATGGGTACTACGCACTTGCCCCTTTTTAAGCACATGCCCGATCTGGTCCAGGTAAGTGCGTCTAGGGCGACCCTTCCCGACTCTTCCACTCACATTTGCTTCATAAATTTCTTTCGTTAGTCTCCTATCATCCATTCTTCCAACATGACCGAACCACCGAAGCATCCCTTTCTCAATCCTTGTCACTATATCTTCTTTCAGCCCACAGCGCTCTCGCACTACGCACTATTTCTCAATCTATCTTTCATTGTAACTCCACACATACTCCTCAACGCGCGCATTTCCACAGCATTAATCCTGCTTTCATGCTTCTTCTGCCATGCCCAACTTTCACTCCCGGACATAAGTGTAGGGGCCAGCACTCCACCATGGACAGCCAAACGTGCCCTAGTTGACATGCTTTGGCTGCTCATAATAGCGTGCAACGCCCCATTCCAAGGCCCCATTCACTTGGTTGCCCGCTTTCACTCTCTTTTCTACATCTCCTTCACATTTTCCATCCCGCGTGAACATATTCCCCAGATATACGAATTCGTTCACTTGCTCCAGTCTCTCATTCCCAATCCTTACATCGCATTCGGACACTATTTCATTCCTTTCCAGTACCATTACTTTCGTCTTGTTTACATTCACTTTCATTCCCTTCCTTTTAAATGCTTCAACCATAACAGTTACCATGTCCTGTAACTCGCCCACCAACGACGCAAGTATCACTTGATCGTCGGCGTACAAGAGGCATTTCACAACTAACTCATCCATTCTTAATCCACAATAATATTCTTTCAGATCAGCCAAGAAGCTGTCCATGAATAGATTGAACAATCAAGGTGACGCCACACACCCCTGTCTGACCTTTCTAGAGATGTCAAACCAGTCGGTTTATGCCCCGTTTATCCTGACGCAAGCCCTAGAACCCTCATAGAGAGATTTCAGTGCTTGCACCAAGCGACTGTCCACTCCATACTCGGACAACACTGCCCACAACTCATTCCTCATGACTTTGTCATAGGCATTCTCCAGATCTACGAACGCGCAAAAGACCTCCTGGTTTTTCGCCAGATATTTTTCGGCTATGCACCGTAGGGAAAAGACCTGATCCGTGCAACCCATACCCTTCCTAAACCCCGCTTGCACATCCCAGATCCTTTCTTCCGTAATTTTCAACACCCTTTCAATCAGTACTTTTGTATACAGTTTGCCGACAATGCTGAGAAGGCTTATGCCCCGGTAGTTTTTGCATTCCTGCTGCGAACCTTTTCCTTTATACAGCGGGACGATCACAGCTTTGCACCAATCATCTGGTACTCGGGCGTGTCGCGAGCACATATTAAAGAGCCGGTGCAACAGGTCTGCAACCACCCAACCACCGCCCCTCAGCATTTCGACCGACACTCTATCTATCATATCCCGCTGCTTTACCTAATTTCATACCTTTCAATGTTTTCTGAATCTCATCCACACTAATCTCGCTATCATCATCCATACTAGGCGTGGCCCTCACAGCTCCAGCTGCAGGCTGTGTCTCCACACCTTCAGGTTCAAAAAGTCTTTCAAAATAATCCTTCCATTTTTCTAAAATTCTCTTTTCATCCTTTAATACACATCCGTCATTTCACATGTCTCTGATTTCTTCCGGGCTATTTTTACCATTTTCCAAAACATTTTATATTAGTCCGGAAGTTGTCAGAGAATCTCCTGTCATTCTTTTCTTTCTCTTTGCTTTTATTTCTTTCAACACATTCTTTCACTTTCATTTTAGCCTCAACATACTTTTGTTTTCGTATCTCTACTTCATTATTTCCTGCGTTCACTCTTCTGTCAGCCTCGCTAACAGATCAAGCCATGCTTTCTTCTTTTCATCCACTACACGTTTTACATCATCATTCCACAAGAATTATGAATTGGATTTCCTTCCATTCTTTCTCTTTGCGACGCTACATACCTCAGTAGCTGTCTCGATCATTCCACTTTTCATTTTCTCCCATACATATTTCATTTCATACTCAACGTTTTTACACAACTCTTCACTCAACCTTTCGCTGAATTTTTTGTGATATTCACCTTCAACATCCGTATCCTGTAATCTTTCTACTTTTATTCTTTCTAGCGCCGTTGTTTCCACATGATTTCGGTGTCGCCAACGCTTGAACAGACCCCTGATTCGGCATACCACCAGGAAGTGGTATGTTCCAACATTGGCTCCACGATGAACCCTTGTGTCTACAACATTGCCTCTTAATCTTTCGTCAACTATCACAAAATCTATCATAATTCTTTCTTCCTGTCTCTGCCAAGTATACATATGAATCTTTTTGTGGTCAAACATAGTTTGTCACAAAAAGATTCTTTTCCAGGCACACCTCGAGCAAACTAACACCATTCTCGTTTTTTCTTTCGTCACCAAACTTTCCAAGTACAGACTCATAGCCATCCCTTTTCACGCCAACCCATCCATTAAAGTCTCCCATCATTAACACTCTCTCATTCCCCTCACATGCATTAAGTATTTCTCTCACACTCCCCCAGAACTCCTCGCGGTCCTTGATGGGCTTGGACATGTCCGGGGCATACACCACCAAGACGTACAAGCGCACCAAAGCCCAAACCCACCTTAAGTTGGACCCATAGGAGTCTTGGGCTCACACATTCGTAATCTATCATGCATTGAGCCATCGGGCAGAGAGGACAACTCCTACACCTTGGCAAGCCCTTTCATTCTGTGGTACACCAGACCACAGGGCTATGAAAGTACCGTGCGTGGACCTGTCCATCCCCTTCCTCTTGGTCTCGCTCACAGCCAGCACATCAATCTGCCTCGCATTCATCATCTCATACACTTCATCCTCCTTATCTTTCATTCCTCCACAAACATTCAATGTGGCAAAGCGGCTTTCCGTTGCCCACTTTTCGCCCCCTCGTGAAACGCGTCGTGACGAGTGGCGAGCTGCATCGCCTCCATTTATAGGATTTGAGATGTTAAATTCAATTTTTCGTCCCACGAGTAGCTAGGGAAGTAAACTGTCAACCCTGGCAGAGCCCCGCTTGCCAGGGTAAGGTTATTAGAGCCTGGGGGCGCCAAACCCCAGGATTTTATTTGGCACGCTCGAGACTAGACTCGCCTCTAGCCACGCATCCTTCGGCACGGGCACCTTGGATTAGCGTAAAAGGGGCAGGTAAGGGAAGTGGAAATGGGACGGGATAGTAGCGGACTAGGTGTGGATAAAAGGAAGAAAGGATGCTATTGTCACGGAGACGTAATGGGAGTGTGACAATAGTAGCTGGAGGTGTCCGGGGCCGCAACCCGTGTCCACCCACTCGGTTACTGGACAAGCAACCGGCGGAATGAACCCTCTGAATAAATTATAATATAATATATTTCTGTAGCAAATATAGTAAGTTTCTGAGCCCAAAGTGGGCTAATAAATGCAGATTTTTAAAGGGAATGTACTAATTTCATTACTGAACGAATCGAATCCCCTAAAACAGTAGCAGTCATGTTTTGCCATAATATTACCTATGTTTGTTTGTTGACTACCCTACATCACTTGTTAATTAGGTAATTCTCATAACAGATTCGATTCTTGGGACATAAACAATAATATGTTAGTAGCATGATATTATTTAGTCCCATAAAAGTACTCTTTCTTGCGTATCTACCGTAGGTATACGAACAAAGTCATTAATTTTGAAGTAGCTCTGACCTTTAACTTTACCTGACCATGTAACTTCTACAGGTGCTATCAAATTGTTGAAAATACACAAGTAGGATCATGTCGCACTTCCTAACTTGCTGTGTTGCTTGCTCTTAACATAAGAGGGGCAGGGGCGAAACTGCGTAAGACAAGGTCCAAATGGTACCTATCTCCAATTTTAAAGGTTTAGTAGGTACATAGTGCATGCTATCACTTTTCTATTCACAGGGTGGTTTGTTCCCTGATGATTTTGGCTTTGGTATTGGGTATTAGGAGGTATGTATGACCGATGCTCTGAGAAATTGGCTTCCCTCATCCCCCCACCCCATCCGCAAACTCATTGGTGTTACCTACCTTTTTTATGGGAAGTACAACATACACACTGCACACCAAAGAAAATCTTTGCTGCACAAGACATAATATTATGACTTTATGACGAGCGCCAGGCTAAAGCCGCGTCTCCTGCAAATGTTTTTTTTCGAAACATTACACAGAAACATCGAAACATTGTATGAAAACCATAGAGCAATCATGTTTTTATGCAACGTAGAGGTGCATTCCGACGGTGCCCACGAAGATCCCAGACTGTTCCAGAAATATTTGCCACGTAAAATTTGTAAATGTTAGATGCAATTTCGACAATAGTAAACCCTGAGCATATTTTTGGGTGAATCCTGTCTGGTGGGCCCTTGTAATAAAAACAAAAAACTCCAGATGCTACATCTCGATCGTCATTTCTCAGAGCTCATAAGTCCGTGCCGTAAAATCGTTCCTCTGTCTGTCGTACGTGAAGGTCCTTTTTTTATTATTTAATCCGGTATGGGTTGCTGAGTCGGAGGGGCCAAAGCACATGCTCCGACCAGCCAATATCACCTCCGAGAAGGTAGATGCCATACCGGAAGACTTCCCTGGATGGCTGGCTATACTGGACTAGAGGAGAACACGGCCGGGGCTGCTATGCGGCCGTCTTACATCTATTTACTTAGCCGCTTCCACCGACCTTCATTCAGTGCGGTGGTAACAATCCGAACGAGTTAAACGCTACCACCTAGCTTAAGGTAACAGAAGGGACCTACAGTTTTACGTGGGATTCGAACCAACGGTCGAAGGGTCACCCGAAGTTCTGAACGCGACCGGGTGTGCTTACATACATACATACATACATACATACATACATACATACATACATACATACATACATACATACATACATACATACATAGCGTCACGCCTGTTTCCCGGTGGGGTAGGTAGATTAAACGGATTCCACGTGCTACGATCCTGACACACCTCTGCCGCCTCTTCCACTCCCATAATGTTCTTCATGCATGCTCGTCGGTTACGGTAGTGATGCAAAGGCCGTCAATTACCGACGTTGACCAAACGGAAAACTTCCAAAAAATGGAAAACGTCCGTCAATGACCGGTCATTGACGGCTCTTATGCGACGCCGCAAGCTCGGCACGACGACGCCGCGCGACGCCTTCCATAAGGAGTGAGCCAGGCGTTCTTGACGCGCCGCGCGTGTGCAGAAGGGTGGATCTTCTTTTAAATTTTTATTAGTTTTTCTTGATATAATGTAGGTAACTACTTAGGTGATTAAATAAAAAACTATAAAACAAATCGTAATATTCTATGTTGAAAAAAATAGAGCGGGCTACACTCCAATAACTTATATATATATATATAATATTTTATGTTTATATGTTAGTACTAAGCACGTACTCGCTTTATATATATTTTTTTTTTTTATTAGAAAAATGCAAAGCGAAAAACATTGGAAAAAATACATCCCGGCCAGGATTCGAACCTGGGTCTTTGGCTTGAGCCGCCAACGCGATAACCAACTACGCCACCGGACCGTTACGTATTATCTCCAAATTTTCGCTCTCTTGCACCTTCATGATGATGTCGCATAATTTTTGCGATCAGTCAACTTGCACGGTTCAATGTTGAACCTTATGCTGTCGTCACCAAAGTCGTATTTGGCATCGGACACTAGAAGTTGACTTGAGGTATTTCATAATATTTTATGTTTATATGTTAGTACTAAGCACGTACTCGCTTTATATATATTTTTTTTTTATTAGAAAAATGCAAAGCGAAAAACATTGGAAAACGTTCTAATAAAAAAAAAATATATATATATATATATATATAATCAATCATACCTACCCTACCTACCCCGGACTTTTTCCAGCGCTAACAGGGTAGGTAGCACTCAATCACTAACAACATACCTATAACACGGAAATTCACTCGTGGGCACTGGGCATGCATGAGTGCGGTACGAATAGTCTACCCTACACGTATTTCTATAAGGAAATATTAAATTAAATTTATTATAAAACTAACCTAACCAAACCAACCCAACCCGAAAGGACTTGCAATGGAATACTCTAGACTCTAGATTGACAATTGAACAGAGTGGCGGCGTAAACTTTGTACCTATCTCCTTTTATTTAGTGTAGGTAGGTTGATTATTTCAATCGTAGTTGTAGGTAACCAACGTTTGTAGGTAGGTATCTACTATATTGCGCTGCACAACACACATCGCGCGTGCGTGTGTGTGCAACGTGCGACCTTGAACGACGACGAAAATGTCGATGTTTACCTATGTTATTTACGCACTGTATTGGACGCAACGCATGCAAGCAACACATGAGCTAAGTAGGTAGGCAGCTGCGCTGCGCACAGACATCAAAGGGCCGCCGCCCCGGCGGCGTCGCTTTGATGTCTGTGCTGCACCGGCCGCGCGCGCGACGCGCTATCACGCCACGCAGTACGCTGTGCGCTGTCTCTCTTTTACCTGTAATAATTGCAAACGAGTGAAACAAATGAATATAGTTAGGGTTAAAAGCAAATCGTTGGCGATGGCGACAAATTGTTTAAAAAATGAACTAGGTATATTATTGTAAATAATAAGGACGGAAGGAGCGGCGCGGCGCGGAGATTGGCGCGGGGGAGCGGAGGCGGCGCGCGGCAGATTCGCGCGCAGCTCCCGCGCCGCCTCTCCCCCCCCCCCCCCCCCCCCCCGCGCCCACCACTGCCCCGCGCAGCTCCGTCCTTATTAATTTTATAATAATTATTTTCTTGGAAACCATTACGAATAGATGAATAGTTTCTTGGCAAAAGTTGTTTATATTATAATACTGGGAAAATTATTTTCTCGTTTTCTCTTAAAGTTAAAACAGAAACAAACAAAAAATTTCACATAGTAAAAGTAGGTACCTACGTAACGTTATTTTAAAAACACTATATTAAAAGTTTGATAATTAATTAATTAAGATTTAACACTACTATATTTTTTATATTTTTACTATTTGTTGTTATAGCGGTAATAGAAATACAGCCCGCTGACAGACGGACGGACAGACGGACGGACGGCGGGGCTTAGTAATAGGGTCCCCTTGGCACCCTTTAGGTACGGAACACGGAAAGAGGTATTTTGGTTTATGTTGTGTTACGCTTGAGTTTCTGAGGGAGTCTGGCCAAAACTGACATCATTATTACAAATACGAATAATCCCAAAACATGACATATTAATTCTAGCTGTGCACGCGCGGCGCGCGACACTTTGAAGAAAGCTAGCGGCATGTGTTAGCGGCGCGTAGCGGTAGGCGGTTCGCTTGTCGGCTTCCTTTGACTCTTTTGTTAGTACGCCGCGCCGCGCCGCCGCCGCTCAGTCTAATAAGACCGACACGTGCGGTCCGTGCTTTCATCTGCATTAAAGCAAACGTCGGCTTCCTTATATAATAAGTCCGCCTTCTGCCAAGCAGAAAGGTGTATGTAAAGGTCGACTGGAAGTAATTTCCGCCGGCAATAAGTCCGGATTCGCTTGGCAGATGTATTTTTAACCTATACCGAATAAAATCAGTTAGATAAGCATGCGTACAGGTAACAATAATAATAGTAATAATTACAGGGGTAGTAGGTAGGTAGGTAGGATTACCTGAAGTATTTTCGGGCTGAACTAATTTCTTCCTCTAATATATTTTACAACGTCCGTGATGTCAGCCCATAACACCGGGTGAACTAGGTGCCATGTCAGTGCTTCCCCCTTTGATCGTGCCGGCTACACTGAACTGGTCGGAAAACACTACGAGGGCGAAGCCGCGGGCATAAGTTAGTAGTAGCCTATATGTTAAACCAAAAAAAAGATAGGTACCTATCTAACAGTAAAAAAACATTTTTAAATCTGTGCTGTAGCTCGCGAACAAACATTCACACATATTTCCTCTTTACAATATAATGCATTGATATTTTTATCGAAAGTAGCAGACCTAGCGTCACCGAGTTTGCTTAAAGGCCCCGCGTCGGCGCGCAGCTGCAAAGCAATAATCATCACTTTACGCTCTTTCGTTTAGGTACATTTTCGCACGCCGCGACTGGCGACGTAAAAAGTTTAGGCTATTAAAGCCGAAGGTATGTCACTTTTTCTATGGAGAGATTCATCATCTGTTACGAAGTAACTATTAAGTAATCTGTGATGTGGTGCAAATGGTGCAATGCGAATGCTAAGCGTGCGTGCGCAGCAAACGGCTACTTAAGTCCGACCGAGTGAGTGCGAGCGACGTCACGTCTCACGTGTCGACGCGAAACGGCAACGTCGTCGTCGCGAGCGTGCGGCGGCGGCGCGCGCGGTCGATCGACAACGCCGAGGAAACATTCCTCTGGCATGTTCTGCTGGCATAATACCTACCAGTGCACAGAGAAGGCAAGTAGAAAGCTATCTTGCTGGACTGCTATCAAAATATTGTTTATTGCTTCGTCGATCTTATTTATTACGCTTACAATATTTTTTAGTTTTAAGTACATTCGTTACTCACCAATACTTATCTGCTTATGAAATTTCCATTGCGGTAGTGCAATGAAGAAAAAATGATGTTCAAATGTGATATGATATGATAGGAAAAATTCAAAATATTGCTGGCCGCATTGTATGCAAGTATCAAACAAGATAATGTAACATGCATGCTGCACGTAACTTGCACAATTGCTTGCATGTCAACCTGTCCGTCTGAACGGTTCGCGTCATGGACGCCGCTCGCTCGCTCTAACGAACACGAAAACGGAATGAGAGTTGGTCATCCATGGAGTTGCTAGATACAATTTAAAATAAAAATTTTGCTCCAAGGTACCTACGAGTAGTTTTGTTTTTCTGATTTCAAATAGTTTTCATTTAATAATTATTTATTATATGCTATGAGGATTTAAATCACCTGTCTTATCCAGTATATTGCATACTATTAGTGTAGGTTCTTAGTTAAAAGGTTAATTAATTTTATTAGGTGGGCATTTTATAATACTGCAAAGTAGATGTTTACACTTCCTAACATTAACTTAAAAATAGTTATAAGTCTTGTTTAATTAAAGTTTTATTTTATAACACTACCTATTTGTATTTCTTAAGTAATTTTATATTCACATTAATTTTGGGTTGGTACCACCGCACTGAACGAAACGTCGGTCGAAACGGCTATGTAAATAGTTCGTGTTTTCCGTCCAGTTTAGTGTAGCCGACATGAAATGAAGGGAAGCACTGACATGGCACCTAGTTCACCCTGTGTTATGGGCTGACATCACGGATGTTGTAGGTGATGTAGCCAACCGTGTCAGGTTCCATAAAAAAAAAAAAAAAAAAAAATCTATGTTGAGTATAATAATGAAATGATACAACTACATACAGCACACTTATTTTATATTTATATACGCGCGCTAAAATATTGCGACTCCACAACGTATTTTGTTCTCAGAAGTTGTCGATGGACGTTGCCCGAGCAGCAGTGCGGCAACGTTTCAATTTCGGCGTCGGTAGCGGACAACGTCTTGATGACAACGGTCAACGTCGCTCGACGACGCCGAAGCGACGACTTTTTAGGACGTTGACGGTCATTGACCGCTCTTTTAGTGGTCATTGACGGGACTTTTTGGTCATTGACGGTCAATTTACAACACTAACGGGTACTACGCACTTGACCCTTTTTGAGCACATGACCGATCGGGTCCAGGTACTTACGTGCGTCTAGGGCGACCCTTCTCGACTCTTCCACTCATATTTTCTTCATAAATTTCTTTCGTTACCTAGTCTCCTATCATCCATTCTTCCAACATGACCGAACCACCGAAGCATTCCTTTCTCAATCCTATTGTCACTATATCTTCTTTCACCCCACAGCGCTCTCGCATATGAAATGAAAAATCCCAAGTAACGCTTTCTTGGCTTTGCCGTTTCATTTCGTTTTTATTATTACAAGTGTCCACCCGGCTCGATTTACCCATAAATATACTCAGCCTTTACCTACCGTCGAAATTGTATTGAACACTTATTATAAAGCTCTACGTGGCATATATTCTTTATTCATCATCCAGACAGTACACTGCACTCGGATTCGTCATAAGTATTTTAACATTTAACATTTTGCATTATGCCAATTCGATTATCACAGCGAAGAAGAACTGGCAAGAAACTTCGCTGGATACTTTTTTTTACGTCCACTTAGCCTACATTTACAAAAATGTTTGCCACTGCCTACACAGTACGAGTCATCACTATTTCTAAAAAATTATCACAAATGCGTAATTAATTCCTATAAGCGTAAGCCATTCATATAAAACGTTGGAGCCAATTGGAGCGGGCCAGTCTCCACAAACAGCACCCGTTCAAGAGCATCACGCCAGGGCCAGCCATCGCCTCCCACAACCATATTTTGAGGGTGAGAGGCGAGACCCAAGCGTCACCGTAAGCAAAGACCCCAGCGGCAACACGACATGACTTTTTTACGAATCTTGTGCACATTCAATTTTAAATACTATGGCTTCAGTCACATAGATTTGTGGAACAACCTGTACACGCTATCAATTTTCCCCCAATCTTCCACCCACATCAAACGATGTTTCCAAGGATGTTCCAAATGAGCGACCCAATTCATTGTGCACGAAAACTTAATCGGAACACCTGCCTCAAGCTAAGGGGTCAGTTATAGTTATAATCAAGCTCCTCATAAAGAGACCAACTAATATTAATGGCTGCGAGAGCGTGTTGATGTGAATTTCGCTGCGTGCTCACTCGAATCGACGATGTACAGTTTGACGCGCGATGTTACGGACTCAGGTCTGCTGGAAGATGCTGTTTCTGTCGTTATGTCTGCTCTGTGTCTTCGGGGTCGTACGCAGCGAAGACTTCCCTTCGTTGATCTCTGCAAATGCTTCATTGGGTAAGTTAGTATTGTATTGTACTTATTGTGTTGTTTATTGATCATTCATATGGCAATCAGACTGCACTCAAAATTGTCACAATTTGTTATATAAATGGACGTAGTCAATTCAGCAGAGCACCGGCCATGGTTAAAAGAGGATGAGGGAACCGATTGTTCACCTGTGGCGCTTAACTCAGTGGTGCGATCGATCGCCTGTCGGTCGAGATCATAAGCACACCTAGGAGCGGTCAGTACTTAGATAGGTGACCGCTCGACCGTTGGAGCCTGACCGTGGTTCGGATTCCACGTAAAACTGTGTAGGTTCCTTGCTTCTTACCTTACTAATATGTGCTAAGGACTAACCCGCCCGGGTCAGAACCACCGCACTGAATGAAAGGTCCGTCGAAACGTCTATGTAAATACTGTTCCGTGTACCGGGCACGATCGAAGGGAAGCACTGACATGGCACCTAGTTCACCAAGGTGTTATGGGCTGACATTGCAGATGTAGTAGGTGATTTAGACAACCGTGTCAGTTTCCATAAAAAAATCCAAGTTGGATTCTACAGCCCAAAGTAAAACGAGCTAAATCAATGCATATCGCAGCGGTGGTGCTGGACCGAGATTTCCTTGGTGACCGCTACCAGAAGATGTTGGACGACATCAAATACCACATCAAGGAGCTGGCGCGAGTCCAGCTCAAGCACGGCGGCGTCGTCGTCCACTACTACTCCTGGACTACCATCAGCCTCAAGAAAGGTGAATCATCGCTTCATGTCTAGTGTGTCTAGTCATGTCTAGTCTTCAGTCCTGGTTTCAGACTGTGTGGCCCAACATATGGTATAAAGAAAGTAGCAAGTTTCGGATCATTGTTATGAGCTGAAATTACGAATGTATCTACACTTATGATTTCGTCTCATCCTTCCTCTGTCGTACCAATGGTGTAAACCAATAAATGTTTGTAAAGTGATCGGTACAATGGATTTTCCTTGATCGGTGAAATCCATCCACCAAGATGGATTTCACCGATCAAGGAAAATCTAAATTAGGATTCCTACTAGGTAGGAAATATATTAGTTTGTCTGAGTGACTCCCAATTATCCTCTTGAAATAGAAAGCGGAATTATAAGACTATTTTCGCTAACACGGCAGGAACCACTTTCATTAGAAAGGTGGTGCAAACCCGAAAGACACAGAAAAAATCGCCCCGACCGGAATGTGAAGATTGGTTCTCTGGCACCACGAGCCGCCAGAGAGTTACCTAAGACCCTGGAACTAAGCTGGGAGAAATCTCTATAAGGAATTAGTCCGTCTTTACTCAAATTATTGTTCATACTGGATTCTAGTTGACTATGTACCTACCTTTTTTTTTAACAATTAATCATTTCTACTACTGTACTGTGTGAGGCCGGTACTTAAAAAGAATAGCCCCACAGCGTCTCTCCCCGTGCATGTCGTAAATGGCGACTAAGGGATAGGACGAGATGCCGTGCTAAAGGGTGACAGGCTTGCCATCTCTCACCTTGGCACGGTCCTTCCACCGAGTCGCGCAGCTTCAGTCTTATGTAATAATTTCTACCTATCTGTTTATATAACTTTAGAATATCTCCTCCCAGCTACAGCTACTCTCTCTCTCGTAATGCAGGGTTCACAGCAGTGTTCAGCGTGGCCTCCTGCGTCGACACGTGGGCGCTGTTCAACAGAGCGGAGGAGCAGCAGTTGATCCTGTTTGCGCTGACGGAGGCCGACTGCCCGCGGCTGCCTCGCGACAACGCGGTCACCGTGGCCTACATGGCGCCGGGGCAGGAACTGCCGCAGATACTGCTGGACCTGAGGACGTCGAGGGCTTTCGACTGGAAATCTGGGATCATCCTGCACGATGATACTTTGAGTTAGTGCGAATTACAGGAACACTTTCAAGAGAGGTTCTAATAAAAGTTCCTTTTCGGAATGCTTTCAGAGATTTTTTTTTATAGAAAGCGCGACATGTGACTCCGATCAACCATAAGGTGTCTAACGATGCACATGGACATTCGGTCGTATGCGGGGGCTATACTTGGGGGGAAATATGTGCGCAGGGAGAGCATTCCAGAGTTTACCAGTTCTGTGGAGGAAAGACCTGCAGAACCGATTCGTACGCATCCATGGTAATTCCAGCGTATAGAGATGCAATCCCTGTCCAAAGCTCGTTGTGCCATACCACCACCAAAGAAACAGTCCCAACCCAACCTGTAATTTGTGCAAAGTCAAGGTAGATTCAACCACTTTTGGGTATTGAGGAGCATTATTGGAATGGAACTGTACTGCAGCGGTTCATGACAAATATTCATGTACTTACTCGCTTTATATTTCTTATTTGAACAGATGCAAACCCGAAAATGAAGAGAAAACCAAAGAGTTTGTATTAAGTCGCTGCGCTCCTAACAGGAGAACAGAGACTTAATACAAACTCTTTTGAGAAAACATATGTCTCGAACTCCAGACCAGGATTCGAACCTGGAACTCTGGCTTGAGCCGCCAGCGCGTGTTACCATTTCGCCATCGGGTTGATGACGTATTGGTTCTCTCTAAATTTAGAACAGTTGCAACTTCTATAGTAGGTATGATGAAATCTCCTGCTGCGGTCAGTCAACTTTCACGATTCAGTATTGAATGTTGGTTTGTGTATCAGACAGAGACATGGTGAGCCGCGTGGTGCAGTCGCTGACGCTGGAGGTGGACGACGCGGCGGTCTCGTCGGTGTCTGTCACCGTGTTCAAGATGAAGCACGAGATCAACGAGTACTTGAGGAGGAAGGAGATGACCAGGGTCCTCTCTAAACTGCCCGTCAAGCATATCGGTACAGTTGTTCCCGACAGCAATTAATCATGTGTGTTGAGCTTTAGAAAGATACCATAATACAAGACAGAGACGTGTGAGTTTGTGCGACAGGGACGACGCTCTACAACCGGACTGTCTCTTTCTAAAGCTCGACACGCATCCTGCGCAACCTGCTGGGAATTAACTGTAGTCATCGTTTACTAAGACTCTGTGTGGGACTTTGATTACTTTTTTTTTATGGAAACTGACACGGTTGGCTACATCACCTACAATATCCGTGATGTCAGCCCATAACACCGGGTTAACTTGGTGCCACGTCAGTACTTCCCTTCGGTCGTGCCGGCTACACTGAACTGGACGGAAAACACAAACTATTTACATAGCCGTTTCGACCGACCTTTCATTCAGTGCGTGCGGCGGTACCAACCCGGGCGGGTTAAACTACCTAGGGTTTAACCCGCCCGGGTTAATTCCACCGGGGTAGTAATATAAAAAGGGAGTATTATCCCGTAGTCGCCTTTTACGACATACACGGGGAGATATGCAATGGGGCTATTCTTTTAAAGTACCGGCCCCACACGTTACAGCTCGACACGCATTGTTTGCTGCTGGGAACTGTAGTCATCCTATACTTTGATAACTTTTTTTTTATAGAAAGTGCGACATGTGGCTCCGAGCCACCCATAAAGTTTCTAACGGCGCCCATTGACATTCGGCCGTACGCGGGTGTTGCGAATGCTATGCCTGCCTGACAGGTGCCTATTCACGGACCCGAGACGGTACTTGGGGGGAAATGCGTGGGCAGGGAGAGCGTTCCAGAGTTTGCCGGCTCTGTATAGGAAAGATCTGAAGAACCGATTGGTACGAATTCGCGGTAAGGCAATCCCTGCCCAGTGAGCGTTGTGCGGAGGTGGAAGAGGGACGGCGGGATCGCGTCAAACAGCTCTAGCTACCTCATTATGCCTTAATTTTTCCAGTCAGTCAGTCAGTCAGCGGTCTATATTGCTGGGCATACGCCTCTCCAAAGAGCTCTCCAATCCTACCTCAGTGGCACGGAACCACGGTTTACCTCCTGCAACACATAGGTACCGAATGTTGCCGTCCCACCTGGCGGGTGATCAAAAGCTGAGAGTTGCTGTGCCAAACGACGACGAGGACGACGATGGCGAGGACGATGGTGATGAAGATGATGATGACGCTGACGACGACGATGATGATGATGATGATGATGTCGATGATGATGATGATGATTATGTTGACGTTCTTGGCAGGTGAGAACTTCATAGCGATCGTGACGTCGGACGTGATGTCAACAATGGCGGACACAGCGCGGGAGCTGCTGATGTCGCACACTCAGGCGCAGTGGCTCTACGTCGTCTCAGACACGGACAGGGACAACGGCAATCTCTCCGCGCACATCCACGCGCTGTACGAAGGCGAGAATGTCGCCTACTTGTACAATATTACCGACGGCGGTCCTCACTGCGAGGTAAATGACTTTATGATTGCATTTGCATTGCATTGCATTACATTGCCGTGCTAAAGAGCAATTACTAGTTGATATGAGTATTTTCAATAATCATGAAAAATACAGTTTCGGTGGCAATAAAAAAATGTTGCCATTTCAGTATTTTATATTTTCCTTATGTATGAAAAACTAATTTTCGCAAGTAAATATTTCACGCACGTGTTACTTACTAGTAGCACGTGGAGGGTAGAGAGAAACTAGTTAGGTACTAGCCTAGCGAGTTTCTAACTGTACACATATTTCAATTAAGATTCAAAAACAATACCTCTGTCGCAAGTCGCAACTCGCAGCACACTTTTTTTGTTGAAGACTGCGAGATTCAAACTAAGCCTCGGATAATCTTACTTACTTATCTATCATTGTCGAAATTCTACTCGGCGATCTCGATCTTCGAAACAGCTGTTAAGAATAAGTAGGTAGCTAAAAGAAGTAAGTTTAAGTTAAGTAAGTTCAAAATATAACAGCCGAATCAATAGCAAAGGTGGTAGGTGGTACTAAGGTATTAAGGTGGTAGGGTTTATCAGAGGCGGACTAGCAGCCTTAGCCGCCCTAGGCCGTTTAGTACCAGCCGCCGCAATTCAATGCAGCCGCCCCTTTCAAGTTTACAGCATAGATACAAATGTGAAGTTGTACGAAAATCAGTATTGCTTTCGGTTCAACCTGCCAGAAATATAATATTTCTCGGTTTATTTTACATAATACCTAAAGTATTTTTTATAAGTTTTGCGGCAATATTGACCTTATCGTCACAGCTAAATTATTTTGTCCGCGTAAATAGTGCGTCGTCTCCGCCGCCGCGCTCACCACTCCCGCACGTCGCACGCACTTGCTCCGGCCGGCACCCTGTCTATTCTGTACCTGCGCTCACTGCTTGCAGCATCAGGTACAGATTGGCCGCCCCTAATATCTGGCCGCCCTAGGCCCGGGCCTAGTCGGCCTTAAGGAAAGTCCGCCTCTGGGGTTTATCCCGCCCGGGTTGATGCCACCACACTGAGCGAAACGTCGGTCGAACGGCTATGTAAATAGTTCGTGTTTTGCGTCCAGTTCAGTGTAGCCGACATGAAATGAAGGGAAACACTGACATGGCACCAAGTTCACCCGGTGTTATGGGCTGACAGCACGGATGTTGTAGGTGACATAGCGAACCGTGTCAGTTTCCATAAAAAAAGGTTTTTCAGGAGCACCTTCAACCTCGTGCGTCTGCACTGTTAAAGATCTGCCCCAAGATTGCGCCAGTTTAAAAAAAACTTATCAGTACAAGTTCTTCGTGTTTATCTGCAGAACAGCCTGCTGTGCTACTGCAAGGAGATGCTGAATGCGTTCGTGTCAGCCCTGGACGCGGCCGTACAGGATGAGCTGGACGTGGCGGCGCAGGTGTCCGATGAGGAGTGGGAGGCAATCAGGCCCACTAAGATACAGCGGCGGGACATGCTGCTTCGTCATCTTCAGGTAGTTCTGTATTGTGTGTCAACATTGGAAGGTTTTTTTTTATGGAAACTGACACGATTGGCTACATCACCTACAACGTCCGTGATGTCAGCCCATAACACCGGGTGAACTAGGTGCCATGTCAGTGCTTCCCCCTTTGATCGTGCCGGCTACACTGAACTGGTCGGAAAACACAAACTATTTACATAGCGGTTTGGGCCGACGTTTCATTCAGTGCGGTGGTATCAACCCGGGCGGGTTATACCCTACCACCAAGTAAGATTAGGAGGGAAGGGACCTACAGTTTTACGAGGAATCCGAACCTCGGTCAGCCTCCAAGGAAGGTGTGCTAATAACGAAGATTATCTTGATTAAATTGATTAAAAAAATAATTGGATTCCAGAGAAATATTTTCAAAGCAAGCCAAATGTGCCTCAAAGCCTTCCGGAGTTATCAGGTAGGTAGATAGTACGAATACGTGCGGGCTTTAACTTTTGAGGATAGTGGGTCCATTTATCGGACGGTTTAATTGAGTTATCTCACTAGTTAGCGTATTTAAGGCCCACTATTTACCAAATCAACGTCAAAATACTTCTTTGATTCTTGCAATAACAACCACGTTATGTCTATTTGATTTTGTTTCTTTATTTATGACTAGCTGAGCCCGCGGCTCCGCTCGCGTGAAATTCGTATTCCAAAGAAGAATGTAAGTAACTAAGGGCGAGGCCGAAGGCCGAGCTGCGTTCAGGTAATCGATAAACCTTCTTAAAGAAAGTAACTAACTAAGGGCGAGGCCGAAGGCCGAGCTGCTTTCAGGTAAACGATAAACCTTTCTCAAATAAAGGAAGTAAGTAAGGGCGAGGCCGAAGGCCGAGCTACGTTCAGGAAGACGATAAACCTTCTGGAAGAAAGGAAGGAACTAAGTGCGAGGCCGAAGGCCGAGCTGCGTTCAGGTAAACCAAAAACCCTCTTCCACCTTCGGGCCTCGCCCTTAAAGACTTCCTTTCTTCGATAGAATATAATATCGTTTACTCAATCTATTTATTTCATAAAAATAAAAAAGTAATATTAATAACTAAAGAATTAAACCTACCTAACAAACATTAAAATACCTATCAATACGGGCATTTTCAAATGTTCTTAGAGCACTTGCGGCATTACCCCGCTGGATGGCAAGGCTTACCCTTTGAATGAAGTACATAATCCCTTGATGGCGGGACACCAGTTGCGTCAACCAGCTCAAGGCTCTTTTGGCTTCACTGCTCCACGGACCGAAGGTTTCAACCGCAAACGCAACAAATTCGAAATCTTGAATTATATTTCTATATTTGCTGCGTTTGAGGCTCTCCGCCCCAGCCTAGGCCGCGCCAGCCGCTCTTGAAGATGTCCTAACGTGACTTGGAGCCAATGTGAGAACAAAAGTGGCATCCCACATTAAAGAACTACCCTTAGTCCATGGCACTAAGGTGATGGCATCGGGCCTCTTGCCATCCAGCCGGGAATAACCGCGAGGTTCTAGGATGCACGGTATATTTGCCGTTAGAAGCGTGGACTTTATAATAAAATTTAAATTTAATTAGCTCAATCTTAATATTAATTAACTTTATTCGAGATGGTTTAGCTTCTTCCTGAACGCAGCTCGGCCTTCGGCCTCGCCCTTAGTTACTTGCTTTCTTCGAGATGGTTTATCATTTGTCAGAACGTAGCTCGGCCTTCGGCCTCGCCTTAGTTGCTTACTTTCTTCAAGATGGTTTAGCTTCTTCCTGAACGCAGCTCGGCCTTCGGCCTCGCCCTTAGTTACTTGCTTTCTTCGAGATGGTTTTTCAATTATCCGAACGTAGCTCGGCCTTCGGCCTCGCCTTAGTTACTTACTTTCTTCAAGATTGTTTAGCTTCTTCCTGAACGCAGCTCGGCCTGCGGCCTCGCCCATAGTTACTTACTTTCTTCGAGAAGGTTTATGGTCTTCCAGAATAGAGCTCGGCCTTCGGCCTCGCCCTTAGTTACTTACTTTCTTCAAGAATGTTTTTCTTCTTCCTGAACTCAGCTCTTAGTTACTTTCATCGAGAAAGAATATCGTTTACGTGAGCGCAGATCCGCCTTCGGGCCCGCTTTTAGTTACTTACTTTCTTTTTTTTAAATAAGAATTTCACGCGAGCGAAGCCGCGGGCAACGGATATATAAATTTTATTGCACCAATGACAGCGACATAACTTCGACTTCCAATTTATTATTTTTATTTATCAAACAATTTGTCACCGGCCAGCTCACGTCGAGATGACAGTTCTCCGTTGTCAACATGACATTTAAAATTGTTTTTTAACTTTACTTTGGATTACGTGATTTATATTATATTTTTTAATTATTATGTTAATCCGGGATATACACTGTCACTATAAAAAGTTTCGTCAAATTCCGTTCAGTGGTTTTTGCGAGATGCGCGTACAAATAGACATTTTTGCATTTACGATTTTATGATATGTATAGAAAGAATAGATATGTATAGACTATTGTGTTCAAGTAATAAAAAAGAAGAACTGTCATTTTCGTTGTATCTACATAATTTTAAATTTCGAATGAATATTTTATTCAAATTGTATTTGCTGCCAGTTCTCAAGATATAATTATGTACTTTAGACTACGTGATTTTAAACGCGCAATAATGTTTATAATTGTAAATTTTTTTTTATTTTTGTTATTTTTTTTTACGTATTATGTTAACCCGGCATATAAACTGCCACTATACAAAGTTTCGTCTAATTCCGTTCAGTGGTTTTTGCGTGATGCGCGTACAGACAAACAAACAAACAAACAAAAATTTTAAAAACTGTTCTAATATGTTCAGTATCTCATTTTAAGCCACCCTGGTTAGTTTTTTTCCGAATACATTCAATGTACAGACTTTCTTACCTCTACGATTTTATTATATGTATAGATATGAAATAAGAAAGAGAGAAAATGAGTTTATCTCCGTTAAAATAATGATATTACCTAAAAATCGGGACAACATTTTGAAGAAATTTTCGTGTAATGTAGGTCATATTATTCCATTCCACTAGTTCTTAACTATATATTTATTTTTTCCATCGTCCAGCTTAATTCCAATTGAAATCTAATTAACTCAAACCTATATCATATTGAATGATATATTAATCATATATCAATTTTATCTAGATTGTAATGAGGTGCAAATTAATATGGGTCCCGAAGTAAATATTAAAGTTATGATTTTATAATTGAAAAGTGCGGAGAAAGTTGCGCGCGCGTAATTTAGCAGTTTGCTCAGCGGCTTTTCAAAAAAAGTTGGAAATTTGCTAAATTTTTCTTGTTGGGTTAGCCAACACGCAAACCATCATCATTGTCTATCAAGATTTCCATTCGAGACGCTTTTTATTGATTAACTGCCTCCCAAGTACAGCCTGGGGTTTTTTTAAAAGGGGCGTGAAAAGGCTCCTGTCAGGCCGGCATGGCATTCGCAATCCCCGTGCATCACAGAATGTCCATGGGCATCGTTAGACACCTACTTGTAGGTGAAACGATGCCACATGTTGCGCTATCGATAAAAAAAAACTTCAATTTCAACAGATGCACATAACGGCCAACAGCAACTGCGGAAACTGCAGCACTTGGAGGGCCTTGGCTGCCGACACCTGGGGCGCTACCTACAGCGGGCACAAAGAACTCGAGACTGATGCGGCGGCCACCGCGGTCACACCAGACACGAACGACAAGCTGGAAGCCAAGCCTAACCGAGAAGTTAATATCAAGCAAGTGGCGAACAGGAGCTTGGAAGAGGAGGGCATCATTGAGAATATTGAGTTGCTGCAGGTGACGTGGTGTTTCTTCTATTTGATCATTCAAAAGCGGCGGGTGGCCGAGTGGTTTGGGCATCGGCTTCTCATGCGAGAGGTCCGCGGCTCGAATCCGGTCGGCGTGTACCAATGAGTTTTTTCTGACGAAAAAATTTACGTGCATACCTACACCTGCTGCTTCACCGTTCGGAAACGGTGTAAAACTGTAGGTCCCTTTCCCTTGCCCCTTACTAGGTGGTAGGCTCAAATTGTAGCCGACTGGGTTGGTACCACCGTACTGGATGTAAGATGGCCGCCTCGGTTGTGTTCTCCTCTAGTCCAGTATAGCCAGCAATCCAGGGAAGTCTCCGGTATGGCACCTACCTTCTCGGAGGTGATATTGGCTGGTCGGGAGCATGCGCTTTGGCCTCTCCGACTTATAGCCACGCATATAGGTGACATAAAAAAATATATAAATTTTTATAAAGATCTGGCTCCGGTGGTAGCTGTACCCAATAGTCCGTCCGTAGATCAGTCTGTCAGACCACAGATTAGAAATGGTCAGACACAGGCAATCAGAGCCGAAGTCCTCGCGCCTGAGGGGGCCTCGCAAATAATCGTTTGCCCTCGCTGACTCACTTTGGGATCGCGCGATCCTCAAAATTCTCATCAAAGTATGCTCGCACACTTTGGGCTATTGCTTGTTGGGTTATTTATTTTTATTTATGATTGTTTATGTAATTTTTGTCAACATTTGATTAGCAATAAAACTCATATACTTACTCATACATCAGTCTATTTATCGTTCTATTTATCGTTTTCTTTCTGACTTGAGAAATGAAAGAGATAGAAAGATAGAAAATTCTTTATTGCTCCAGTAAACATTAAACAGTAACAAATACATTCGCAAATTTACATGAGGTGCAAAGGCGGACTTATCCCTTACAGAGATTTCTTACAGTCAACCTTTAACTTTAAAAGAGGTTAACGTTTTTTTTTTATTGCCATTGCAGGTTGGTTACTGGCGGCCAGTGGACGGGCTAAGATTTACCGATGTCCTGTTCCCACATGTGCAGCACGGCTTCAGGGGCAAGGAACTACCCATTGTGACCTACCACGTAAATTAGACTTTATTTCATTTAGAAAGTATGTATTCTCGTAGTACCGTGTGGGGTCGGTACTTAAAAAGAATAGCCTCACTGCATCTCTCCCCGTGCATGTCGTAAAAGGCGACTAAGGGATAAGGACAAGATGCCGTGCTAAAGGGCGACAGGCTCGCCACCTCTCACCTTGGCATGGTACTTCCACCGAGTCATGCAGCAGGTGGGTCTTCGTGCCTTACTTGCTGCTTGATCGATTGAATCTTGTTCGAATAATTTGCGAAACGTGGTGGTCGGTGTTGTGCTGTAATTTACCAGAGTTCTTGCAGCACAACACCGATTACTCTGCTTACCCCGATTGTCGGGATTCAGCGTGTGTGATATGTATGTATGTATGTATTCTCTTAAAATTACAACATTGCATAACAATTGGAAGGCATCTATTCAGTTTCTAATCTGTACTTTTTGTTATGGAAACTGACACAGTTGGCTACATTACCTACTACATCCTTGGTGAACTAGGTGCTATGTCAGCGCTTACCTTCGGTCGTGCCGGATACACTGAACTGGACGGAAAGCACGAACTATAAAAATAGATCTACAGTTTTACGTGGAATCCGACCCACACGGTCAGCCTATAACCACTGCTGCTCCAACGGTCGAGCGGTCACCTATCCATTCACTCACCGCGCCCAGGTGCTTATGATCCGACCGACCGCACCGCTGAGCTACCGAGGCAGGCTTCTCGATCCAGGCCTCCCTTTAGTAGTGTGTCAAAGTGAACTATGAAGCTGAACTTTTCCAGAACCCACCTTGGACAATTCTTCAAGTGAACGAATCAGGATCTATCATCAGCAGTACGGGACTGGTGTTCGATATTATCAAACATCTGTCTAAGAGCAAAAACTTCACGTAAGCATCCACATATACCTACAGACTACAGATAGATAACACAGATAGATCTGGCACTTATATAAGGTGCTTCGTTATTATGTCAAAAATTTCGGGAGGGTTACATAGACACTCAAATAAACACGTTACGCAAAAAAAATTATATGTTTTTAGCATTACTTTTCGAGAAATTTAACAAAACATGTTTGCTACACCTAAACACCTGTGTGTAACAGTAGGTAACTTGCATTGTACGGGGTCAATGACCGTAATATGTTCAAACGCAGAACAGCTGTTTGTTGTAAGTAAGTCACAAGGTCACTATGATTGGTTTTTACAGCTACTTATTTGATTTGATTTTTTTGTTAGGAGAAAAAGTGATCCTATAAACATATGTTTTTTTCTTACGTAAATTGTTTATTTGAGTGTGTATGTAACCCTCCCGAGTTAATGACATGACTAACGAGGCACCTTATATCAGGTGCTTCGTTATTTTTGTCAAAAATTTCGGTCAAAAATCCAAGTTACCTACCGTTACCCACAGGTTAATGTTTAGGTAGCAAACATGTTTTGTTAAATTTCTCGAAAAGTAATGCTAAAAACATATAATTTTTTTGCGTAACGTGTCTATTTGCGTGTCTATGTAACCCTCCCGAAATTTTTGACATAAATAACGAAGCTTGGAAGCACCTTATATAGGTACATAGTTCTAAACATATATTGTAGTATATATCGGTATCGCGTACCTACCGTAGCACCGTGCTAAAGAATAGCCCCACTGCATCTTTCCCCGTGCACGCCGTTAAATGCGCCTAAGGGATAAGGACAAGATGCCATACTAAAGCGCGACAGGATAGCCACATCTCATCTTGACAGGGTCCTTCCACCGAGTCGTACAGCAGGCGGGTCTTCGTGCCTATTACTTGCTGCTTGATAGTTATCCTTTCTGAATACTTTGCTAAACGTGGTGGTCGGTGTTGTGCTGTAATTTACAAGATACCTTGCAGCACCACACCGATTCGTGTGGCATGTACGCACATATCATCGCAGATATATCTATTGTTATTATATAGTATATGTATTGGTATTTTTATTGCAGAATTAAATTAATATCTACCAATGACGCCAAGCAGGACTTCTCAAATGATTCTTCTATAGATGTAAGTAATTTTCTTCAATAAACTGACACTATTATAGTTTGTAATCCAGATTTTTTTATTATAAACTTATTACAGACGTCGTAGGCCGTACCTGCTGCTTCACCGTTCGGAACAGGTGTAAAACTCTAGGTCCATTTTCGTTCGCCTCACTAGGTATAAGGCCAATTTAGGGTCAAATTGTATCCGACTGGGTTGGTACCATCGTACTGAACAAAAAATATAAAAACCGCCTTCAAAAATTTATGAAATAAAAAATCTAACCCTAGAGTTGAACGCGGTGCTAAAGAAGGCTACACAAATCACAAAGGATATCACCGCCTTCAACTCTAGGGTTAGATTTTTTTTTTATTTCATACATTTTTGAAGGCGGTTTTTATATTTTTATAAATAATTTTTTATTTCAGTTTTTTTTATTCCGCCTCGCTTTCCAATCCGATCTTGACCAAATTAAAATGGGACCACGCGGGAAGCACCAACTTTCAAATAAAAAAAGAATTTTCAAAATCGTTTCACCCAGTCGAAAGTTCTGAGGTAACAAACATAAAAAAAAAATACAGTCGTGAGAACCTCCTCCTTTTTTAGCAGCCTCGGCTGTGTTCTCCTCGAGTCCAATACAGCCAGAAATTCAAAGGGAAGTTTCCCTATCTGTCATCTATCTGTCAGCCTCGGTAGCTCAGTGGTGCGGTCGGTCGTTCGACTGTTGTTAAGCAACCCTAAGCGCGGTCAGTACTTGGATGAGTGACCGCTCGACCGTTGGAGGCTGACCGCGGTTCGGATTCCACGTAAAACTGTAGGTCTCTTCCCTTCTTCCGTACTAGGTGGTAGGGTTTATCCCGCCCGGGTTGGTACCACCGCACCGAATGAAAAGTCGGTCGAAACGGCTATGTAAATAGTTCGTGTTTTCCGTCCAGCTCAGTGTAGCCGACATGAAATGAAGGGAAGCACTGACATTGGCACCTAGTTCGCCAAGGTGTAATGGGCTGACATCACGGAGGATGTTGTAGGTGATGTAGCCAACCGTGTCAGTTACCATAAAGACAAAAGAAACCCTATGTTTCAGCAACTACACAACCCGAGTGCACTCGCCGCGATATCCGCAGTGTCCAAAGGTCTTGTCGCTCTCGCAGCTGGTGGATTTACTGTTGTGTCTGATCCTATGGCAGGTAAATGTGCTATATTCCATATTTCTTCGCATATTGAAAAGTTTAATTAATTGAAATGTTATTATGACGAAAAAAAAAGATTACTCGCGTAAGAGAACATGAGTGTACACCTGATTTACATAAGAATAAAGTTGAACCAATAATGGATAAATGTAGAAAAAGAGTACAAAATTAATCTGAATTTAATTTCTTTTTAAAATAAACAATATGATCAAGTTACCTTGTTATTTTATTGGTTGTATTGTAACTGGTGTAGGTCAGTAAGGAATAGGCAAATCAGGAGTTGGCGAATAAGGAATTGGTGAATAAAGAGTTGGCCAGTACGGAAGTTGGCGAATGTTGAACCACCCCGCTAGGCGTCGTCGTCGTCGGCGACCGCCGCCGACGAACGATGACGACGGCGCGGCCTCGCGCCTGAGGGGGCCTCGCAAAAACTCGTTTAAACCCTCGCTGACTCCCTTTGGGATCGCGCGATCCCAAAAATTCTCATCAAAGAATGGTCGCACACTTTGGGCTATTGCTTGTTGGGTTATTTATTTTAATTTGTGATTGTTCATGTAATTTTTGTCAACATTTGATTAGCAATAAAACTCATATACTCATACATATCAGTCTCATTCTATTTATCGTTTTCTTTCTGACTGCGAAATGAAAGAGGCCTCGCATAGCTGGTGTCGCTGACGTCTACATTTGGTCTAGCACCGCCACTGTTGATGACGTTTGCTTTGAAGGTATAAACTACACGATGGCAGTGAGCTCACAGCCGTACGCGTTCATGTTGGCGCGACCTCGCGAGCTGAGCAGAGCCCTCCTCTTCATGTCACCCTTTACCTCTGATGTAAGTTTTACAAGATTCTCTTCACCAACAACATCCTTAGCATCGTCCATCGACTTTTGGATTGATACCACCACCGTACTGGATGTAAGATGGCAAACTGCCGCATAGCAACCTCGGCTGTGTTCTCCTGTCCAATATAGCCAGCAATTTAAAGGTTTTTTTTTTTTTTTATGGAAACTGACACGGTTGGCTACATCACCTACAACATCCGCGATGTCAGCCCATAACACCGGGTGAACTTGGTGCCACGTCAGTACTTCCCCTCGGTCGTGCCGGCTACACTGAACTGGACGGAAAACACAAACTATTTACATAGCCGTTTCGACCGACCTTTCATTCAGTGCGGTGGTACCAACCCGGGCGGGTTAAACCCTACCACCTAGTAATATAGGAAGGGAGTCATATCCCTTAGTCGCCTTTTACGACATACACGGGAAGAGATGCAGTGGGGCTATTCTTTTAAAGTACCGGCCCCACACGGTACAAATACGGATTACAGTACGGTAATTGTAATCCGTAAATTCTATGGTTGATTGGGTCAGACGAGCCAAAGCACTTGCTCCGACATGCCAATATTAGCTCCGTGAAGGCGGTGAAGGTAGGTGCCATACCGGAGACTTCCCTTTGAATTGCTAGCTAAACTGAACTAGAGGAGAAAGCAGCAGAGGCTGCTATGCGGCTTTTGTTTACTTGCAGAACGATGGTACCAACCCAGTCGGCTAGATTTGAAGCCTACTATCTACGTATGTACGTGTATGTCGTAAAAGGCGACTAAGGGATATGACTCCCTTCTTATATCACTAGGTGGTAGGGTTTAACCCTACCACCTAGTGAGTGGGTTTAAATTCCTTGAAACCGAAATGTGCTCTTTTCAACGCCTTCTCCACCAACTGTTGACGTCCCAACCACGTTTCCAACATTTGTGTGTAAAATGTTCAAGAGTACTTTTTCAAGCGATAATCTCATGTGAAGACATGGCTGTGCCTGGGGTTCGCGGTGGTGGTGATGGGTCCGACGCTGTTCGTGGTGCACCGACTGAGTCCGTTCTACGAGGCCAACGGGATCGCGCCCCAGGGCGGTCTCTCCACAATTCACAACTGTCTCTGGTACATTTACGGAGCTCTTCTTCAGCAAGGTAACGATCCTGGAACGTTTCAGCATTTTTTTTATTATTGAAACTGACACGGTTGGCTACATAACCTACTGCATCCATGATGTCAGCCCATAACACCGGGTGAACTAGGTGCCGTGTCAATGCTTCCCTTCGGTCGTGCTGGCTGCACTGAACTGGACTGAAATCACGAACTATTTGAATAGCCGTTTCAACCGACCTTTCATTCAGTGCGGTGGTACCAACCGGGGCGGGTTAAACCCTACCACCTAGTAAGGTAAGAAGGGAAGGAACCTGCAGTTTTACGTGGAATCCGAAGCACGGTCAGCCTACAACAGTCGAGAGCGATCACCCATCCATCCACTGACCGCGCCCAGGTGTGCTTATGGTCCGACCGACCGATCGAACCACTGAGCTACCGAGACTACCGCTCCTGTGACGTCACGATAACGGCATGCTGTCTTCACTGCTGCCGTGCCGTGATCGTGACATTACCGTGCCGTGAACAAGCAGCCATTGGACTAGCTTAGAACCGTCATAAAGGGCGCAGCTGGAAACATGGACAATTTTCAAAATTCTTAAAATTTTTATATTATGTAAGTAACTTGTAAGTTCATAATCGGCGGGATGTTGTCCGACCAAATGTTTAATTTCATGCCATCCTCTGTCTGGGTTCCTAGCCTCCATGTGAAACGTGAACAATCAGTCCAAAGCGTCCGAAGTCCAAATCCACCAATAGTTTCGAAAAACATTCAATCTGTGAGCCTCGAAAAACATTCAATCTGTGAGTCAGTGGTGCGGTCGGTCGACTGTTGCAACCCTGAGCCCGGTCAGTACTTGGATGGGTGACCGCTCGACCGTCGGAGGCTGACCTTGCTTCGGATTCCATGTTAAACTGTAGGTCCCTTGCCTTACTAGGTGGTAGGCTTTATATGCCGCCCGGGTAGATACCACCGCACTGAGCGAAACTTCGGTCGAAACTCGAAACGGCTATGTAAATAGTTCGTGTTTTTCGTCCAGTTCAGTGAAGCCGACATGAAATGAAGGGAAGCACTGACATGGCACCTAGTTCATCGCGGTGTTATGGGCTGAAATCACGGATGTTGTAGGTGATGTAGCCAACCGTGTCAGTTTCCGTAAAAAAATTAAAAAAAAAGTTTTAAAAAACATAAAACCGACTTCCTAAAAAAAGTAAAACTAAAAAACTATTTAAAATAAAAATATAAAAACCGCCTTCAAAAATATATGAAATAAAAACCTAAAAAAAAAACGAACCCTAGAGTGGAAGGCGGTGCTAAAAAGGCTACACAAATCACAAAGGATATTATCATCCGCTCATGTTTTCTTTCGTGCATCATTTTTGCTTGCTTTAGCACCGCCTTCAACTCTAGGGTTCGTTTTTTTTTTTAGGTTTTTATTTCATATATTTTTGAAGGCGGTTTTTATATTTTTATTTTAAATAGTTTTTTAGTTTTACTTTTTTTAGGAAGTCGGTTTTATGTTTTTTAAAACTTTTTTTTTATTTCACAGTTTTTTTTAGTAATTTTTTGCTATTAATGTACTCGGCGGAATCGCTCGGCCTTCGGCCTCGCGATTCCGCCTCGCTTTCCAATCCGATCTTGACCCAATTAAAATAGGACCACGTCAGCTTCGATAGCTCAGTGGTGCAGACAGTCAACTGTCGCTATTGAATTTTA
Source organism: Nematopogon swammerdamellus (assembly GCA_946902875.1). Lineage (NCBI taxonomy): Eukaryota > Metazoa > Arthropoda > Insecta > Lepidoptera > Adelidae > Nematopogon > Nematopogon swammerdamellus. The sequence continues at coordinate 22,915,823 of OX336345.1, forward strand.
AGCAACGCTGGGTGCTTCAGTACTTAGATGGGTGACCGCTGACCGTTGGAGGCTGACCAAGGTTCGGATTCCTCGTAAAAATGTAAGTCCCTTCCCTCGTAATCTTACTTGGTGGTAGGGTTTAACCTTCCCGGGTTGGTACCACCGCACTGAATTAAACGTCGGTCGAAACGGCTATGTAAATAGTTTGTGTTTTCCGACCAGTTCAGTGTAGTCAGCACGATCAAAGGGGGAAGCACTGACATGGCACTGGTGTTATGGGCTGACATCACGGACGTTGTAGGTGATGTTGCAGAACTTAGTAGAATGGACAGACATAAACGTGTTACGGAAGCCTACTTTTATTATAAAATAACCGTCGGAGGACCTTGGTTGAAAATTGTAAAATTTAGTAGAACGGATAGACATGCATATGTTACGGAACCCTACATTCATTTTGCAGAACTTAGTAGAATGGACAGACATAAACGTGTTACGGAACCCTACTTAACAGTTGCACTCCGGGAGTGCCGGCAGATCCCGTGCCACTCTAACTTAACCCTTAACGCAATGACTTAAGGTTTCATTTTAAAAATGACGCTGACGCGATGTCGCGAGTTATACATTTTTACCCACCTAAAAAAGTGCCAAGAGCCGCTAAAGAAGTTTTCACTTCAAAAACCTCAGGGTTATCCCCTTTCAAATAAAAAAAAAAAGAATTTTCAAAATCGGCCCACAATTGACGGAGTAATCGCGTAACAAACATCCAAAAAAAGAAAACATACCGTCGAATTGAGAATCTTTTAGGTCTAAAGTAAATTTCTCGTGAAGACAAATGCAACGAGCCCAAACACGATGGGTTTATCATGTGTAGTTTAGGAGTTCCTATGGCCACCTTCTGTCTCCATCATCAAACCAGCTCGATGGTACTCGGTACAGTAGGTACTGGCCAGGTACCATAATAAATTAAGCGCCGGTCGGAAAAGATAAAAAATTTCAAATTTAGAATATTCATGAAACAAGGGTCCGAATATGTATCACTAGTATATCGATTCATGTATTTCAACAGGACAGAGAAAATTTCAAAATATTAGGTATTTAATACTTTTTAGTTTTTTTGTTTTGTTTTTTGGAAATCGGTTTAATATTTTTTAAAACAGTTTTTATTTCATTCTTTTTAGTAATATTACATAAAAAAGAATAATCGAAATCGAATAATCGAAATCGATTGAAGTGGTACAGAATTATTCGCCATATGTGTCAGACTGCAAATTGCTGAATAAGTCCACATCACAAATGTTTTGCTGAAGGTAACCACACACCATACTAATTTATCAAACTGAAAATTGCCGAAAACGACCACATCACAAGTTTTGCTGAAGGTAACCACACACCATAGTATTATGCTGATTTTTCGAAAACCACTGAACCAATTTCGATAAAATTGAAATGGGACCACCTCGGAAGTATGACCTAACTAACAAAAAAAGAATTTTCTAAATCGGCCCTCAATTGACGGAGAAATCGTGTTACAAACATACAAAAAAATAAAAAAATAAATAAAAAATAAAAAAAAAAAAAACATACAGACGAATTGAGAACCTCCTCCTTTTTTGGAAGTCGGTTAAAAAATAGTATTATGCATTCTGTGACGCAGGCGGAATGTACCTACCGCGCGCGGACAGCGGCCGCCTGGTTGTGGGCACGTGGTGGCTGGTTGTGCTGGTTGTGGTGACCACCTACTCCGGCAACCTGGTCGCGTTCCTCACCTTCCCCGTGCAGGACAGCCCCGCCACCTCCGTCGCTGAGCTCCTCGAGAGCCGCGCCGCGCACACCTGGTCGCTGAGGAAGGGCTCCTACTTGGAGACCCAACTTCGGGTTAGTAACTTTTATTTTTATTGAAAGCTGTTGTGCTGCAAGAACTCTGGTAAATTACAGCACAACACCAACCACCACGTTTAGCAAAGTATTAGGACTAAGATAATTAATAAGCAGCAAGGTAGGCCCACCTGCTGCATGACTCGGCGGAACGACCGTGCCAAATGAGACGTGGCTATCTTGTCGCCCTTAAGCATGGAATTTTGTCCTTACTCCTTAGTCGCCTTTTACGATATGCACGGAGAAAGAAAGAAAGAAATTATTTTTATTTTCTCCGAATCGTTAAAAATAATAACAAACGAGAGAGAAGCAGTGGAGATATTCTTTTCAAGTACTTACCGGCGCCACACGCACGGTACAATAGTCGGTCTCTTATACAGATGTTTCAGGATAGGCTTGAGAAACTTCAGTAATAGAAAGTACTCATTATTCCTAAATTCTAATCCTTATCACTCAAATTTTTTTTTCATACGAAAATTTAAAATTGGAATAAAAACTCGATGGACAGCGAGATGGACAGTGAGTTTGGGAAAAGTGCGGTTTAGGTCTAGGAAGTGCAAGGACCTAGAGTCCAGTCCCCTTTTTCTTTTGATGTCATTCAAATTTAACTATGTTTGGAATTTACCTACATTCAGTTCAATTGTAGACGTACTAGTTAAGCATGCCAGTTAGTCATACTATAAAATGACCGAATCTGGAAAAACGTTTCAGAGCTATTCGGCTTCAAATATCTACCTTTCGAACCCTGAAGTTACGAACACCAGATTCAGATTCAGATATTTATTTCGCAATAAAGAACACACAACAATGACAATATTTCATTGAGACATATGCATATATATAACATACTATATCTAAGCAAAAAATTTTAAATATTAAGTCAAGATAATAAAAAATACAACAACATAGAACATAGGGTTCAGTCACCTACCCTAAAACACCATGTAGAGTTTCCAAAAATGCCACAACAACGTGCAGGAATCGGAAGAGCCCAAGTACACGTCGCTGCTGTCCGGGGCTGAACTGACGAGCGGCGATCCAGCAGAAGTTGGCAGACTGCTCCAGCGCGTGCGCGGCGAGAGCCACGTGATCATCGACTGGAAACTCCGCCTGCGGTATCTGATGCGCACCGACCACCTCGCCACCGACAAGTGCGACTTCGCTCTAAGTATGTCATGTTTTCTGCTCAAGTATTTGCTGATCGGCAATACAGGTAAACTGTGGACATACCTAATCCAGCTAAAGTTACATTAAATCACTCTGTACCTGATTGGAAATATCTGCCATTACAACAGCAATTTTGTGAAAAGAAGGTGCTTCGCTTTTCCATTACTTAGCTGGTTTCAACTGATGCATTCGGTTTTTTTTATTACTTCCGAACTGGGTGGCTCTGCCCGCGGTCGAAGCCTCAGGCGCAGCCAATTTCACCGCCGAGGAGGTGCCAGTCCGGCTTGGAGGTGGACTAATGTCGCTGGGGAAAGACTATTAACCCGCGATTTGAAGATCCGTGGATTATAGGAGTGGGGAAAGATGTTTCCTGGGAGGAGGAGGTTATCGGTTGACTGTGACTTGAATTCTTAGACGCTTGTATTGGTTTTGTTTTGTTTTTACGATGTAAGAAGTAAGATGGCCGCATAGGAGCCTCGGCTGTGTTCTCCTCTAGTCCAGTATAGCCAGCAATCCAGGGAAGTCTCCCGTATGGCACCTACCTTCTCGGAGGTGATATTGGCTGGTCGGAGCATGTGCTTTGGCCCATCCGACTCAGCCACCCATACCCGATTACATAGATAAACAAAATTTGTTGTATCGTGTGAATACTGTTTTTAGAGCCAACTATTCGGCCAACCAACCTCAGGGGTGAAGAGCTTTATAAACCTACGAGCTGTTCGGGCCACGAGATGGATCAGCTCATACGTAGTTTTCTGTTATATGACCCGGGGCCCGGATATCTATGGCCCGGACGTAGGGCGTCCTTTGCACTTCCAAAGATAAAATTGTTTCAGGTGTTGAAGATTTCCTTGACGAGCAAGTGGCGATGGTGGTGCCGGCCGGCAGCCCATATCTGACCGTTATAAATAAAGAGTAAGTCACATTGCATTTCGGCTCTTGCGTGACAGATGCAAATCTAGTGTAAGAGCTGTGCATATTTGAACCCCTTTACATGTTTTAATTTTTTTATAATTTAAAATCATTTCATTTCATTTATAAGCAAACGAGAAGACATCCGTATGTATGACTCGAACCTTGATGGCTGGCTTTGTCTTTGTAATCTAAATTCTTGTTGACATAAATTAATGCACGAAGGCGAAGACATGATCCAATCCGATTCATCTAGAGATTTCAGTACTGAAGTTCTGAAAGTTGCCAAGAAACTTTTTTGTGCAATGCGGCTGAGTCAGAAGAGCCAGGACAATCTAGGCTCTGCCCGGCCAAAACTATTTCGAGAAGCACTGTAATTTTTTTTTATGTTAACCAACATGGGTGGCTGTGTCCAGAGACCAACGGTGCAGTCGACAGAGCCAAAATCACCTCTCCTCGCGAAACTATAAGAGGCTTTTGATTGTCAATAAGAGGTCTAAGATTGGTTATCATGTTGTTAGAAGACAAGATGGTTGTCGTGCATACGGTACAGATTCCCAAAATGTGCAAGTTTGGTTGAGAATAAGGTTTCCGTGTGTGCAGGATCAAGCGCATGCACCAGACGGGGCTGATCAACAAGTGGCTGTCGTCGTACCTGCCGCGGCGCGACCGCTGCTGGAAGAGCTCCGCGCGCACCGCGCAGGAGGTCATGAACCACACGGTCAACATAGACGACATGCAGGGCTCCTTCTTCGTCATCTTCCTTGGTATCTTCTCCGTTTGCTAGACCTGTACTCGGACTCCTATAATGCACTTCGTCATCTTCCTTGGTATCTTCTCCGTTTGCTAGACCTGCAATCGGGCTCCTATAATGCACTTCGCCATCTTCCTTGGTATCTTCTCCGTTTGCTAGACCTGTACTCGGACTCCTATAATGCACTTCGTCATCTTCCTTGGTATCTTCTCCGTTTGCTAGACCTGCACTCGGGCTCCTATAATGCACTTCGCCATCTTCCTTGGTATCTTCTCCGTTAGCTAGACCTGTACTCGGACTCCTATAATGCACTTCGTCATCTTCCTTGGTATCTTCTCCGTTTGCTAGACCTGCACTCGGGCTCGTATAATGCACTTCGCCATCTTCCTTGGTATCTTCTCCGTTTGCTAGACCTGTACTCGAACTCCTATAATGCACTTCGTCATCTTCCTTGGTATCTTCTCCGTTTGCTAGACCTGCACTCGGATTCCTATAATGCACTTCGTCATCTTCCTTGGTATCTTCTCCGTTTGCTAGATCTGCAGGTCTATTCTTGTAAATTCTGACAGCGGAATCAGCGCTGTTGTGGCGCTGAGAGCCACTTACCAAAGCGGCTCTCAGCGCCGCAACAGCGCTGATTCCGCTGTCAGAATTTACAAGAATAGACCTGCTGTACTCGGACTCCTATAATGCACTTAGTCATCTTCCTTGGTATCTTCTCCGTTTGCTAGACCTGCACGGGTTCCTATAATGCACTTCGTCATCTTCCTTGGTATCTTCTCCGTTTGCTAGATCTGCAGGTCTATTCTTGTAAATTCTGACAGCGGAATCAGCGCTGTTGTGGCGCTGAGAGCCACTTATGTGGCGCTGAGAGCCACTTACCAAAGCGGCTCTCAGCGCCACAACAGCGCTGATTCCGCTGTCAGAATTTACAAGAATAGACCTGCTGTACTCGGACTCCTATAATGCACTTAGTCATCTTCCTTGGTATCTTCTCCGTTTGCTAGACCTGTACTCGAACTCCTATAATGCACTTCGTCATCTTCCTTGGTATCTTCTCCGTTTGCTAGACCTGCACTCGGATTCCTATAATGCACTTAGTTATCTTCCTTGGTATCTTCTCCGTTTGCTAGACCTGCACTCGGACTCATAAAATGCACTTCGTCATCTTCCTTGGTATCTTCTCCGTTTACTAGACCTGTACTCGGACTCCTATACACTTTGTAATCTTCCTCTTCTGTTGTACCAGACGTCAAACTTTGACGTCTGCTACAACGGGCACCAGACGTCTCTTCAGACTCTCTCTCCGTTCCTGAAGAAGCCAGTAACCTAGCAGGCGAAACGTCGACTTATGTAAAGTCTTTAGTAGCGCACTGTTAATACGTAAAAATTCAAAATGAGTACCTAGGTATAATTAATTAAAAATAGGGCAAACTTAAAAACATTAGTAATAATCTAATAATACACTATGTTTGAGAATAACAACCCAATCCATATGCGTATGATTTTCTTGGTAACAGGATACGTAGGTCATCAAAGGACAAAGATGTAAAAACAGCTCGAAAAACAGTTGCTCATAAGTAGATACGAATGTTTTTATTTTTTTTAACTTCTTTTGCACAGACAAGATGCTTCTTTATTGTTATAGGTATACAGCTTAAAATTGGCAGTAAAATCTAAATATATGTAGCTATATTAACAAGCTAATGCAGTCTGCGATGCAAATGAGAGACGAATGCAGCGAGCGAATTATCCTTGAGGGAAGCAGTTATATCTTGTTTAGCCTGGCTGGGCTGGCCTGCAAGCACCAACGAGGTATTATGTACAAGAGCTATCGGTACGAAGAAAGATACAGAGAAACCGCGTCCCTTCAGCTGAGGTAAGGTAGCGGGGAGGCGGAGCGCAGAGCCGAGCGGTAGAGAGGAGCTCCCGCGGGGCGGGAAGCGACCGGAGTGGGGCTAGCGGTGAGAGGAGCAACGCCAGCCAAAGCCAACCCAACATGTCACAGCATGTCCATTTTAATACAACCGGGCATGCGCGATGCCCGCAGGCGGTGCGGTGGTGGCGCGTGCGACGAATTCGACCGCTCGCGATCGACTAGTTTCGATGTGCCCCACCCAATTCGTAAATTGTTCCTCAACTCGGCGGAGAAATGCCCGTCGTCCGAGTAAGAGCTCTGGTAAAACATAATACCTCGTTGGCAAGCACCAAACGAGTTGCGAGATAGACTGGATTTATCCGGTTATTAAGATTACGATTCCTTGCGGATATTTATGTCGCTTATTTAAATTATGGGTAAGTACCACAGAGCATCAAATATGTATGATGCTCTGTGGTTACATTCAAGAGAAACTGCGAGACTAGATAAGTAACTAAACATTAGTAAACGGAAAGACGAAGGAAAGTGACAATTAGATTGTTGCCAGTTTCCGACAAATTGTAAATAGGTAGTTATATATAATTTATTATGTAGTTGCTATCGATTGATTAACTAATGAAATGCTAATAGGCGACTCGTAGCCACATCAGCATGAAAGATCGATGACCGCTTACGACACTACCAGCCAAAGAGACAAAATTAAGTTTCATACCAATGCCGGGAGCAAGAACATTAAAAAACCTTTAATGTTCTTGGCCGGGAGGTTGAGCGGTAGGTGGCCGAGTGGTTTGGGCATCGGCTTCTCGTGCGAGAGGTTCGAGGTTCGAATCCGGTCGGCGTGTGTCAATGAGTTTTTTCTGACGAAAAAAATTACGTGCATACCTACAACTGCTGCTTCACCGTTCGAAACCGGTGTAAAACTGTAGGTCCCTTCCCTTGCCCCTTACTAGGTGGTAGGCTCAAATTGTAGCCGACTGGGTTAGTACCACCGTACTGGATGTAAGGTGGCCGCATAGTAATCTCGGCTGTGTTCTCCTCTAGTCCAGTATAGCCTCCGGTATGGCACCTAACTTCTCAGAGGTCATATTGGCTAGTCGGAGCATGCGCTTTGGCCCCTCCGACTCAGCCATCCATACCGGATGAAGAATCTATATAAAGAAAAAAAAGATGGAGCTCACGACCAAACGTCAGATAGGTATATGGTACACGTTTCTACAACAATTCGATCATCATGCATTTTTTTAAATGTGTAATCCGGTATGGGTGGCTGAGTCGGAGGGGCCAAAGCGCATGCTCCGACCAGTCAATATCACCTCCGAGAAGGTAGGTGCCATACAGGAGACTTCCCTGGATAGCTGATGATCAGAATATGACGTGGTCGATGTGTTCTGTTGGCAGGCTTCGTCTGCTCGTCGACCGTGCTGTTTCTGGAGTGGCTGTGGAACCGGCGGAGGAGTCGCCGCGAGGAAGTCATCATTAAGCCCTACACGGAATAACAGTTTTTTTTATTTACATAAACATACCGCACACGCTTTATCCGTGCTGCAAGAACTCTGGAAAATTGCAACACAACATCGACCACCACGTATAACAAAGTATTCGGACGAGATAACTATCAAGCAGCAAGTAAGGCACAAAGACCCACCTGCTGCACGACTCGGTGGAAGGAACGTGCCAAGGTGAGAGGAGACAAACCTGTCTGCTGTCTCCCTTTAGCACGGCATCTCGTCCTTATCCCTTAGTCGCCTTTTACGACATGCACGGGGAGACACGCAGTGGGGCTATTCTTCTGCGACTTGGTAGACAAGGCTGACCTTCCGCGTTTCAAGACGCGTTTTATGCCCATTGCGTCCTCCTGGTTATGAACTTATGACGTACTACGGTACGGAACGAGGCAATCCGCTGACGCAGCAAAGTAGTCGATATTAGACACTGAATGGTGAAGCTCAAGTGGCAGTGGGCTGGGCACGTCAGCCGAGAGACGAAGACCGTTGGAGTAACCGCGTCCTACATTGGCGACCGTGGAGTGGGAAGCCCACCCGCCAGTTGGGACGACGACATCAAGTAGGTACGTCGGCGGAAAGCAGTGGTTCCGTATCACTGAAGACCGGGAGGACTGGAAGAAAATTGGAGAGGCGTATGTCCAGCAGTGGACGCTTACACGCAGGCTGACTTTTACCAAATCTACTTTGATCGGTTCTTCTATACCTATTATGAAATGTGACCAAATTGTAATGTTATACTGAATACTTTGAATATTGCTGAGAAAATAAATAAAATTAAAACCTAAGTGTTTCTTATTTATCTAGTAGGTACTTATAGATAGAGTATGGAATAAGATGTCGGTGTATTGTCAGCCCCGTGCTCAGTGGTGCGAACGGTCAGCTGTCGTTCGTGATCATAAAAGCACACCTGGGCGCGGTCAGAACTTAGATAGCTGGGAATTTGGTAATTTTCAAAAATTAAGAAAAAAAAAATCGTATCTTACGATACCACGTGACATCTGACAAAAGGTATCATGGGTCAAAACGTTGCAAATGACCCCACTTACCTACAAAAAAAAATAGGGGTGTGGCTGTGTCGTGGACACGGCCGTGTGTTTTTTTTTATGTGAATCAGCATGGGTGGCTGTGCCGAGAGACCAATGGTGCAGTCGACAGAGCCAAAATCACCTCTCCTCGCGAAACCACGCTCAGTTAGGTGCCATGCCAGCAGATTTGCGGACTGTTGCTAGGCTTTCTAGCCCGTTAATACGACGCTTGAAGACACCCAGGTTAAAGGATTCAGGAAATACACTCGCTGGAAGACAGTTCCACACCCTAGCGGTGCGACAAAGAAACGATTTAGAGAACCGATGGGTTTTCAAAAACCCAATGTCAACAACAAAAGGGTGTAGAGTCTCTCTGCGACGAGTCAAGCGGAGATAGGACGGGTGGCAGGGAATAAGGGATGCTAGTTCCGCAGAGCAGCGTCCGTGATAGTATCTGTAAAACAGACTAAGCGAACCCACAAACCTTCTGTGACTCAGGGACTCCAGACCATCTGTAAGTTTCGGGTCACCAACAAGACGGATGGCTCGGCGCTGTATCGAGTCCAAGGATGCTAGCAGATAATGGGGACTACCCTCGCAGATGTGACTGCAGTACTCCATCACCGGCCTAATCTGCGTTTTGTACAGCAGGAATAGTTGTGCCGGTGGGAAGAACCGCCGATTGCGGAAAAGTACTCCCAATTTTCTGGATGCAGTTTTGGCCTTAGACTCGATTAGTTGCCGGAAACCCACGTCTTTGGAAATAGTGGTGCCCAGGAGGTTCAGGTGTTCCGAGACAGGTACGACGCTGCCTTGGAAACTAGCTTGGAAAGGAAACGGATCGACCTTAGCAGATAATGCGCAGCACTGAGTGAATACTTGTACATATTCTTTGATCCTTTACCTATCGAGTGGTGTAATTAAATTTTGGATGTAGATGATAGATATGAAGCTACAACACCAAACCGTTTCCCCCGATTTTGTTATCATCAGTTTTCTGGATTGGCTCCCACCACAGATCAGAGAAGTATTATAGGTGTTCTGTGGCTCCCTCCCACTATGAAAGCAAATTTAAAGACGTATTCACGCCAAACATAACCTATTACGGTTCAAGAGATACAATACAGCCATGGATCAACCAACACGCACGGGCGTCAGGCCAGGGCCTCACGCACTCTATGTACTTGCGCGCGCTAACTACCTACCGCCCGACGGGCCGCCGGCGGTCTATTTCAGTGGAAATTCGTCAGCCGCGCGAAGTATACATAGACGCTCGCCCAAGGAACTGCGCGCAGCTGCAAAGCAATAACCACTTTACACTCGATCGTTAAGGTACATTTTCGCACGCAGCGATTGGCGACGTGAAACCGTAGGCTATTAAAGCCCGAAGGTAGGAACATTTTCTATGGAGTGATTTATCTGTTACGAAGTAACTATTAAGTAATCTGTGGTCAGGCTCAGGCGCACTGACTGACTGCCCGAGCGCGTGCGAACCAGAATTCGCGCCTAGCAAAATGCCGCATTGCTCTGCAGGTCTATTGTAAATTCTGTCTGACAGCGGAATTAGCGCTGTTGTGGCGCTGAGCGCCACTTACCAAAGTAGCTCTCAGCGCCACATCAGGGCTGATTCCGCTGTCAGAATTTACAAGAATAGACCTGCTGTACTTTGGTGTAAGAAAACGTCAAAATCTTCAAGTGTCAACAATGTGTCAACACCATCAGCGTAAAATTCGAGGTATGTGGTCAACACCGACGGTTTAAGCTTCTATGGGTAATAATAAATAACAAAGACATTTTCATAGAACCTGACATACATACATACTCATCACACCATTGACTTATATACTGTATCACACACGCTGAATCCCGAAAATCGGGGTAAGCAGAGTAACCGGCGTTGTGCTGCAAGAACCCTGACACGGTTGGTAAAATGGTCTCCTATCCTACACCATCACGCCTTGGTGAACCAGGTGCCTTGTCAGTGCTTCCATTTGGTCGTACCGGCTGCACTGAACATCACTGAACGGACGGAAAACACGGAATTATTTTCATAACCACTGCGAGCGACCTTCATTTAGGGGGTAAAGGAAGGGACCTACAGTTTTACGTGAAATCCGAAACCGGGCAAATCTCAACGGTCGAAACAGTGATCCGTTAAAAGGCCGACCGACCTCGCCAGGTGTGCTAGCTTATCGATCGAACGCAGACGCAGGTGCTTCATGGATGAACTTCTTCTATGCATAGCATCATCGAGGACTTTCTCTAAGCATAGCACCATAGAGGAAATTCCTCTAATAGGAATTCGAGAAACCTCGAGGAACTTCCTCTATAGTATAGCACAATCGAGGAAGTTCCTCTATTCATGGCACTATCGAGGAACTTTCTCTATACATAGCACTATCGAGGAACTTTCTCTATGCATAGCACTATCGAGGAACTTTCTCTATGCATAGCACCATCGAGGAACTTCCTCTATTCATGGCACTATCGAGGAACTTCCTCTATGCATAGTACTATCGAGGAACTTTCGCTATGCATAGCACTATCGAGGAACTTTCTCTATGCATAGCACTATCGAGGAACTTTCTCTTTGCATAGCACTATCGAGGAACTTTCTCTATGCATAGCACTATCGAGGAACTTTCTCTATGCATAGCACTATCGAGGAACTTTCTCTATGCATAGCACCATCGAGGAACTTCCTCTATTCATGGCACTATCGAGGAACTTCCTCTATGCATAGTACTATCGAGGAACTTTCGCTATGCATAGCACTATCGAGGAACTTTCGCTATGCATAGCACTATCGAGGAACTTCCTCTATTCATGGCACTATCGAGGAACTTCCTCTATGCATAGTACTATCGAGGAACTTTCGCTATGCATAGCACTATCGAGGAACTTTCGCTATGCATAGCACTATCGAGGAACTTTCTCTATACATAGCACTATCGAGGAACTTTCTCTATGCATAGCACCATCGAGGAACTTCCTCTATGCATAGCACCATCGAGGAACTTCCTCTATGCATAGCAACATCGAGGAACTTCCTCTATTCATATTCATAGAACCACTGAGGAACTTGCTCTATGCATAGCACCACCGAGAAACTTCCTCTATGCATAGCACCACCGAGCTACCAAGGCTGACAAAGGCAAAGCGATGAGAAAGCGCTAAAGCGTCTTGTCTTGGCTGAGAATTGGAAAAGAAAAATTCGTTTAGGTAGGTACTCTTTTTATATTTAGGTTAAGGAATTTAGCTGTATTGCGATTGCGACTATGCCAGCCACATGGTGACTCTTACATTCTTATATTTATATATCAATTCAAATATTCTAGACTCTCAGAGATCGAGAAGCCTTGAAAAATATTTTACAGTTCCGTGAGATCGGGTCGCATAGTTAGTAACCTGTGTATTACAAAAAAGAGGTTCAGCCTATGATCCGTATCGAGCTTTCGGGCCAAATCCATCAATCCATCAATACATGGATTTGGTCCTCCACTATTGCACAGAGGTTGCTATTAACTACTTGTTTATACAAAATACCAAAATACTTCCATTCGTTCGAATTTCCTGGTATACATCCCGCGACACGTTATTTTGACGTGCTGCGGGGGTTTTTCGCAGACCTTCGTTCGATATGATGAGGCAAACAAAATTTAGAGTAATATTTACGCGTGGTTTTTGTTTACAGTCGAATACTAAGATATTAAATTTTTCCACGATAGGATAGCAACAAATAAAATGAAAAATAGATAATCAAGTCGAGCCACCCGCGACTCCGCGAGTAGGTAGGTATACGTGACAAACTGACAGTGGCGGGGCAAGACCTAAATTTGATGTGGGCAAGATATATTTTGCGGGGCCCTCTCTGGTGGCACTAGTGGATTTCCGGTATACTGATCAAATCAAACATTTTTGTCAGCATACCTTTCGTCGATAAAAGTAAACATAATCAAATTGCAATAATACAGCCTTCACTGCTTCTGTCTTGCTTTCTCATCTTGTGTCTGATAAAGGCTTTATAGTTAAATATAGGCTTTAGAGTTTGCCTTTGATTAAGTCTCAACATGTTTACTCGGGGTCTCTTAATAGATCTAGCTGAATATTTTTCATGAATCAAAGCTGCATGAACTTTCGAGGCGCGAGGCCCCTCGGGCCGCGGGCGGTGGCCCACGTAGCCGACGCCTTGCGCCGCCTCTGCAAACTGGCGTGATCACACGACGACCGGTATGCTAATCGGAACTAGCACACGCTCGGCGCGGGACGGCGGGCGGGTGTCGAAATATTTTGCTGATCTCCGATTTTAGGGTCCGTAGAATCTTCTCCTGTCTGTCTGTTGCTTTGGTAGCGCAGTGCGGTAATCACTGATGCGGGAATGAATGATCTTCAGCTGTCGCTGGTTCAGCCAGCTTCTTTTTGTTTTGAATTTGTTTTTTCTCATAACAAATAGAACTTTCTTCCTCACAAATGTTTCGGATCAATGGTGGTCCCATTTTAAAGGTGAATTTATCGTCCTGGATAAATTTAATTCTGATTCGGTTCAAATACTTTGTCACAATTTAAAGCCTCCGGATAAAGTAACTAAGTACCGAAGAATAAACTAAAAATTAGTGAACTATCGTAAACGTATACGGAACCCTACAATTTTGTTATGACCTCTTCACGAACGTTTCATGTCATTGTTCTAACCTCGAAATGAGTCAAAGACCTTACACGAATTAGTTGAAAGAAAAAAAAAATAACACGAAAATAGGACTCGAGTCTATAGGCCTGTAAATTCACAGTTTTTCGCCATTGTCTGTTTTCTACCCGTCCTGACCTGACGTCCATCGCTGTTAATTTCCTGTTGACTGAGCATGTTGAAGCAACTAAAACAGTACAACATTAAATGGAACCATTGCAAAGGTAAAATCTACCATGCTTGCAACAACTCAATAAACATCAGCCAGCACACATGGTACAGAACAAATAGCAAGCAAGCAGAGTTTGGAAATGAAACGTTTCTTCCAGCCAGAGTTTGCTTGCACTGCGAAGTTTCAAGAGAACAATCCTGCAGTCGATCGCCATTGGGACGAAAATTGATGTGTACCATCTTAGGTAACTCTCGATATGAGCAGTAATTTTGTGAATTAAGCGGAAATGCCTTCGGGAAGTGACGTAATTTTATGAGTGAATTTTTTATTATCTTTCTTGGCGCGGCCTACAGTTGGCGCATGTCAACCGCTTCCAACCGTGCTTTTATAAAGTTCTAAATAAATGTTAGACATTTGCAAGAAGAAGCAATGTTACAGATGATTGGCGACTACTGCTGCTCGTTTTATTCTATGGAACTTGACTTGACATGGTGACCCGTGATATCAGCCCATAATACCTTGGCAGGTTCCTGTCGCTTCTCTTTCGTCGTGCCGGCTACACTGTACCTACTGGGGAAAAACTATTTACTTACGCAGCAGGCACGTATCCAGACTTTTGGTTCGGGGGGGGGGGGGGGGGGGGGAAACATTGAAACAACCATGTGAACTGTGTAAAAATCGCTGTAATCACTGTACTATAATTTTTAATAACTTAAAGAAGTACCGTCCGTAGTTTAGTCACACACTAAGGGCGCGTTTATTTGACACGAATTATTTCGTGCGCCCGCCGCGCGTTTGCCGCGCGTTTGCCGCGCGTTCGCTGCGCTCTCGTGTACAGTAACGGCGAATGTGAACTTTATGTACTACGTACAACATTCAAATTCCTCGCAATCATCTAACCACGCGGCGGTCGCGTGAAAAACGCGCGGAGGCCGCGCGGACGCCTAACCGCGCGGACGCCGCGTGGTTAGGCGATTGCGAGGAATTTGAATGTTGTGCCGTAGTACTTATAGTCCACATTCGCCGTTTCTGAACACGAGAGCGCAGCGAACGCGCGGCAAACGCGCGGCGGCCGCACGAAAACTTTCGCGTCGTTTAACTGCAGCCTTATAAGTATTTTTATATTTATATACAAGTATTGTATATAAATATTATATAAGTATTTTTCTGTTTCCGCTGGCAGCCATTACGTCTAGTACCATATCAGGACCTGGTGCCAAAGCGGAATGAATAGACAATAGAGCGAGACCAGTAAGCCTCTCGCCCACCATTCTATTCCTTAGAAAGGATTTTATTCTCTTTAGGCATGAAAATGTCCGCTCCACAGATGCCGTTGAAACCGGAAGGGTGGCCAGAAATGTATTAGAAATGTATAATGTATGGTAGGAAAGAAAATTTTGTCACACGTGTCTAAAATTTCCATAATTTCGACTGGCTTCTTATCTGTGTTTTTTCCACTTGGCACACCACATACTGTACTCTGCTTTTATTAGTGATTCTCCAACACTTTCTTCCCAATAAATTTTCATATTTTCTAATTCACTTATCTTCCAATGAAAACAGTGGTTTTGAAGTTTTTCTCCTTTATTTCACGGCACGGGCAAAGTATCAGGTGAACCAAGTCGGAAGGAATTTACTCTACTCTCTATGAAACTGAAACCAATATCACAATAAACTGGTCTATTGCACTATACTGTCACTATTGCAGAGGTATTTCACTTTTCTTCTCGCTTGTCGCTCTTGATTCTCTCTTGAGTCGCTCTCGAAATGAACTGACATGCAGGTTCCCGGACTCCCGCCGTATTTATACTACATTTTCGTATTCTGGAACACTGTGGAATATTCTTGCGCCATCTACTACCTGGTAGCAGAAAGTTATGGAAGCTTCTCGAAAAATCCCAACTATCCCCCCCTCTGTATACGTGCTTGTTACGCAGCTGTTTCGACCACCCTTTCATTCATTGCGGTGATACCCAATCCGGGCGGGTTAGGCCCAGTTCAACTTTGTAATGTGACGGAAGGGTCAGAACAGTAGTGTTCTGTTTTTAATGATTAAGTAGGTATGTCGGAATATTAGTTGGGAACAAAAGCAGGCTTCATGGTGAGTAAATAAATTAAATCTATAACTTCTACACTAATAATAAAAAGTCGACAAGTGCGAGTTGGACTCGCACACCGAGGGTTCCGTACTATCACTCAATATATTTGTATTATGTATGTACAAAAATAATTGTGTTTTGGAAAATCAGGAAACGCCTAAATAAACACTACAGCAATTGTTTGACTGTTCTTCCTGACTGACTTCCTGAGAAAAAGGGTCTTGACATACAAAACATGTAAACTTTTTTTTGATGTGATATAACTATCAATTTACAATTTTCAGATTTTTTTCTTTATTTGTGTTGTGAAACCTTGCTTCTTACTTAATTTTATGATTCTAGGTCAACGGAAAGTACCCTATAGGTTTTGATTTGTTTTGAGTGAGTTTGCGAGTATTAAAATTATTTATTGAAAAAGAACACATGTTTTTTTTATACACATTTTATATATTTCGGCGAATGCCGTCTTCAGTAATTATGTATTATAATACATAATTACTGAAGACGGCATTCGCCGAAATATATAAAATGTGTATAAAAAAAACATGTGTTCTTTTTCAATAAATAATAGAAGCACTAAAAAGTGATATGTATATTTTCTTATAATATAAAAATATAATAAATTCGAGTATTAAAATATGAAATAAATGGCCGTATCTTTTGATTGAGTTGATTTAGAAGCTTGCATTTTCTATATCTTAAAGAGATCGTAGACCTTAGTATTTCGTATTAATTTCAATTTGATATCTTGATATTTTCCTGAGAAAAAGGGTCTTGACATACAAAACATGTAAACTTTTTTTTTATGTGATATAACTATCAATTTACAATTTTCGGATTTTTTCCTTTATTTGTGTTGTGAAACCTTGCTTCTTACTTAATTTTATGATTCTAGGTCAACGGAAAGTACCCTATAGGTTTTGATTTGTTTTGAGTGAGTTTGCAAGTATCAAAATATAACATAAATACCCGTATCTTTTGATTGTGTTGATTTAGAAGCTTGAGTTTCCTACACCTCTAAGCAATAGTAGACGTAAGTATTTTGTATTAATTTGAACTTGATACCTTGACCCGGTCCTGAGAAAAGGGTCTTGACATATAAAACAAGTAAAATTTTTTTTTTATGTGATATAATTACAAATTATCTATTTTAGCATTTTTCCCTTTAAGTGTGCTGTGAAAACTTGCTTCTTACCAAATTTTATCATTCTAGGTCAAGGTAAGTACCATATAGGTTTTGATTTTATTTCCCAGTAGTAAAATATGTGACATAAATAGCCGTATCTTGTGATTGCGTTGACTTAGAAGTTTGAATTTTTTACACCTCCAAGGGAACGCAGACCTTAGTACTTTGTATTAATTTCAACTTCATACCTCTTCGCATTCCTGAGAAAAAGGATCTTGACAGACAGACAGACGGACAACGAAGTGATCCTATAAGGGTTCCGATTTTTCCTCTTTTGAGGTACGGAACCCTAAAAAAGGTAAAATTTGTAAATTTGGATGTAGGGAGGTAATCTCTGAAAATACTCATCCGATTTTTAAAATTCTTTGATCAATATTTAGAATGGACCTTCAGGATGGACAGGACATAGGCTTTGCGAGCGAAGACGCGGGCAAAAGCTAGTCGGGTAATAACTTGCGCTTCCATTGGACAACGAAGAACCACGACAATGAATCTACGGCGACGACGGCAACGTCCATCAAAACTGTTTCTTGATAATCCAGTGCAGATAATTTACTATTCGACACAGTATTCCTCATATTCGCATCCATTCGAAAGTGTATATCTCCACACAGGCATGACTGAGATCACACACGTGCAAAACAAAACGGCAAAAACCGGTATCACAACACGAGGCGTATCTCGAGCCGAAGAGTGGATATAAGCCGCCGCGATACGTCAGAAGCATCCAGTCACTAAACCGACATTCGCGCTCAAGCTCCGTCCACGGACCAATTGGCAAATCTAAATTGATTGATTCAGTAATTTTTCCTTTAAAAGTATTCAAAATCGTATGTGTCAATGACAAAATCGAATAGAAGTTTCGCAATTACGGACAAATTTCTGCCAAGGTCAGTTGATTTTAATTTCTGCTCCTAATACCTAGGTTAAGGACTCTTCTTTTCGTATGTTGTCGCACCTCAGGCAGGAGTCTCACGGAAACGATTTGTTAACAATATTTTCAACATGCCCGGGGTGAGGATTGATGAGAAAGTGTAGCGACGAGTGAAAACCGAAACTGCCACCATCCGAAAAGTTGTGACCGTAACTTTCAGACATTCCAAACTTCTAAAATATTTAAGACACTTTAGGCTTAAGCACTCTGCATGGAAAATTACTTCCATTTAAATTTTGCAAGTTCAGCCCGAACCTTTTTTATGTTCGGAAAATTAGGTGACATAGGTCACAGATACCTTTTTGCATCGTCGCATCGCAACGTCCATGACCTGACTATCCGAGAGTTCCGAGACTCAGCCTTATTTCCGACAGCCCAGACGGCTTATCCATCCATATCCGTTCCCATCCCCTTGTCTGTCGACAACTATAGAACAATATTCACTGCAGCTATGCATAACCCTACGTGTTGAACAACGATATTTCTTCATTCAACATTCAAACTGAACTGTCTGTTCTTCCAATTATATGCTGAGCTTATTTTAAATACGACATTGACCTAAACTTCTATAACCGTCAAAAATTAATTCAACGGAATAAAACCACCAAGACAACCAGTTTTCGCGGAATACCAAATCATACGGAAATTAACTATTAAAATTTCATACGTCGTCTTGTAGTCGGGCCTATTTTTACTAGAAACAAGAATTCCCATAGACACAAGTCGTCAGTTGAGCACATTAAATTATATAGAAACGAGTTTCTGAAGCGGTCTTGCCTACCCTGACGCATACTGTATGCGTCAGGTAGGGTATGCGGCATACACGATCGGTAACTTCCATGCCGGGTGCTAGTCGAGCATGCTGCATGACCAGCGTGGTATTTCAAATTATTAAAACTGTTGAATTATCAGTATCACTTTTGACACGTGTAAACTAATTATAGAAGGTTTCCAATGGGAATTGAAGCTTCTTATTTAGACTTTCATGAATGCACCCGCTTGAGGAAGTCATGTGTTAGTGTTTTCCGTCCTGTTCAGTGTAGCCGATATTAAATGAAGGGAAGCACTGACATGGCACCTAGTTCATCCGGTGTTATGGGCTGACATCACGGATGTTGTAGGTGATGTAGCCAACCGTGAAAGATTCCATAAAAAAATTCGTATAAGGGAGGTACACCTTTAGGTAGATACCTTTTTGTTAATGGAACCTGATACGCTTGGTCACTATGTACACCTACTAATCCCATGCTGTCAGCACATCTTCATCAGTACACCTTGGTGAACTAGGTGCCGCTTCAGTGCTTCCCTTTGGTATGCCGGCTACCGCTGATCCGCTGAATTGAACGGACAGTACGGACTATAGACCGACATTCTTCTTATTCTTCTTCTTTTTAATTTTTTTGGCAATTAGCCTATCACGGATTGACGGATTACAGCCTGCCTACCACCCTTTCCTACATCGTGCTACCATTTCTGCAGTTATTTGTCGGTTACAGTGACCTTTCTCATACAATAATTGACAGGAGTTAATTGGCAGCTGCGTACAATGTAGAAAAAAGGTGGTGCAAATGGCCGTTAGTAGGTAAGGTAGTAAGGGATGGTGTCTACCTAAAAGTAACAGTCCAAAACAACACTGAGATTTTAGTGCGTACGAGATTAGATTTTCTAATAACTGAATGACGCGCCGAATGTTGATCATTCCAGAGCGATACAAGGAAACTAAGAGGTCATTGGCCAATACGTGATGTGTCGTCTCGTCGGGACGATTTCCATCAAAACAATTTTTATAGCAGAGGTAATGAAGGTACTATACAAACAGTTGTTGGACAATATATTAGAAAACAAAAGATGGCATCTCATGTATTCAGAGACAAACAACATTGGGTTTTCGTCAACAGCATGATGGATGGCACAGACAATATACAAAATTCTTTAATATACCACTAGGAACAAATGGAACCAAAGGAGAATCGGTTTCCTGTCCTGAGATGCCACTGATATGGTGACGCGGCGAAGGCTAATGCCTTCGACTTAATAGTCCGGAAAAGTGACAAATCTTGTCAAAATAACTCACCAACGACGAATCGAATGAACGAAAGGGTGATTTGGTAAACAAAACACCCGGAGATGCTTAAGATGTCGATGGTTTCCAAGTACCAATGTACAGGGTGTTTCAGGATAGGGCTTCGTAACTTCAGGGTTCGAAAGGGGTCCATATTTGAAGGCGAAAAGCTCTGAAACTATTTCCCAGATTCGGTCATTTTATAGTAGGTACTTTTTGGTGAAAATTGTTTCATCGAGATTTGGTGGATTGATAATAAAAATAAAATGACTAACTTACATGCTTTAACTAGTAGAATTAAAGTGCATATATAGGTAAATTCCACAGATCAGATTACTTAGGATTTCTGTGGTAAATTCCAAACACTTAAATTTGAATGACATCAAAAGAAAAAGGGGACTGGACTCAGTGATTTACAATTTTCAATTTTTATATGAAAAAAAAAGTACGGAGTTTTGATTTGAGTGATAACTTGATAAGGATTGTTTTCTTCTAATAATGAGTACTTTCTATTCCTGAACTTTCTCAAGCCTATCCTGAAACATCCTGTATAACAAGAAAGCCATTGCTAGAATTTTGACTTCTTATAATCCAGCGTAGAGGCACAGAATAGACACGCAGATAGAGGCAGGTTTTATTTTATGGATATACCTACACATATGATATATAGTAAGGAATGTCCTAGGTAGGTACTCTGAGGGTGATGCAACAACCTCCAGACTAACATCACACGATAACCAGTCGGCTATGTAGATTTAACACCCGAAGCAACCTTGGCGCTATACAAAGTCATGGAGATTCCAATCGCGTAAACAAACAAGATGATGTGACCAGCGCCGGCGGCGTAAGGATCGGCCATTTCTGGCGTTGTTGACACTTTTCTAATTATGATTATTACCGAATTTATGATAGGTACCTATATATTATGTAGGTACTTACCGACTACTTACCTAATTTATTAAGCCATTAATTATTAAATACTTATCTCAATTACAGTACCGTAATGATTTACATGTCACCATTGACTTATATAATATCACTGCATGTCACCTGGTAAACTGTACCCAAAATATATAGAATGCCATAGAACCTTTAAGTATTCCGCAACTGAATAATCTGTTGGTACCTACCACAGAGCACGGAACGCTCCCCGCCCGCGCCCCCTACTAGAGGCGCCCTGAGCGCGATTTCTCTACAACGGCGTTGAAGCCTGTAGGCGTGGCCTATGACTTTCATATGTGTGTTGTGCGTGTGCATTTGTTTTGTGCGTGTGCCTAACTTGCTCCTCTTTGTGTGTAGTCTCGATACTAACACACACACACACATACGAAGCGCTAGTAGCACTGCGTCCAGTTATTGGGTTTCAAATATTATCGCTTAGGGCGCCTCTAGTAGGGGGCGCGGACGGGGGGCGTTCCGTGCTCTGTGGTACCTACCTAATACAAATAGAGCCCCAGCCAGTAACTATTACCTAATCTGTGCCCCTATTGCCTATTTCCTATGAGGAAGACCTTAGGAGGTACATTGGTGATTCTTGGCATGCACCCCAGTGATGCAAAAGTAAAAAAAAAAAATATGGTCTTTCTTTCATACAAATTATCTCGTCCTATGCGGCGTCGATGAACAAGAGCGCCATCTATGAGTAGGTACCGCGAGGCGCGCCGCGCATTTACAAGGCGCGTTGGCAAGCAAGTGGTGGACACTTCGCGTTTGTCCACCACTTTTGAGTTTTGTGGAGAAATTTAATTTTATAGAGTTCGTATGGGCCCGTCCTTTTTTTTTTTATGTAATCCGGTATGGGTGGCTGAAACGGAGGGGCCAAAGCGCATGCTCCGACCAGCCAATATCACCTCCGAGAAGGTAGGTGCCATACCGGAGACGTCCCTGGTTTGCTGGCTATACTGAACTAGAGGAGAACACAGCCGAGGCTGCTATGCGGCCATCTTACATAATATAAATAAATACGCTACAAATTAATACAATTATTAATTAATATTGTATAATACATATTACGCTAGTAATTAAATAAATGATGCGCCCTGCATGTTCTACCTACCGCTTTGGTCTTTTATAAAATTTACGTATGGTCTTCCGGTGAGTGTGTTCCCCGCCACCTATAGCCTGGGAATCTTCAATAGGCGTGTCAATAAATTAGACAACAACCTTTTTGTCCGCCTCATAGCCGGCATGGCGCCTCTCTGAGCGTGGTTTCGCGAGGTGTTATTGGCTGTGTCTTCTTAATCTTCCGTTGAAGTATTGGGTACAGACACCCGCGCCGGCTGTCTATAAAAAAAATTGGTTGTCTGTAAAGTCGGTTTACGGACAATAGTTTTACGTGATAACGTCATAAAGAAACACAGCTATAAGAATTACCGTATTTTTTCGTACGGCAGCGATTGGGGTGCCCCCTATCGCTGCCGTACGCCGTACATTTGTCGATTTCTAGCCTCGATTACCGTACGATACGGCAATTACCGTACGTTTGGCAACACGCCGCTTGGGCCGATTGTGCCTCTCTATCGCTTGTTACGCGCTCTCGCTTGCACACACAGGCTCAGATGGAACGTGACACTTTTTCGTGCGTGCAGCCGGTGTTCATCAATTTATAAGACGTTATCACGTCAAAAATTTAATTGTAAAGGAACGTACTCACAGGGAACAAAAGTTTGCGGCGCGATATTTGTCTCGCCACCCAAATTTTACCTAAATGTTTATCAGTTGAACTGTACCCCCCTTCGTCTATTAATTATTTAATTTTTCGAATTAACTTTCCGGAAGAGGTTTGGTTAAAAATCATTCTCAACCCTTGTTATACAAGCGATTTTAAATGAAATATGGCCTGCTGTTTCGCATTCAAGTGATCTCTAGGTAAATCCAACTAATATCATACTTTAATGATTTTTAAATTATTTGAATTAATTGACCCTGTTTCTTTCTCTTTTCAAGAAAGCGTTGTGTAACCGTATTACCCAGCGTACTAACTATACCTTTCTACAGTAATTATACCCTATCCTCGAAATTTTCTAAATTCCCTCTACTAATGCACCCGTAATGTCTATTTTACGCTTCTCTCTTCGTGACACTACTATCTACTCAATCGCCGCAGTGTTCTATGTATGCTCGTCTCGCGGTGCTCCTAGCTATTTTACGAATATTAAAACTCTTTCTCCCGACTCATAGAAAAGAGCATAAGCCCGCCTATTTTTACTGCGACTCTACCAAAGACTCTACATACTTCGTGTAAGATGTTTTGCGGTTTTATTCTCCTAATTTGTTACTTAAATTACGTCCGAATGTATTAATGAATATATTAAATTTGATTTGTTCGCTTCGCAAAAGATAAAACAATTGCCCCGAAGGGCAAAATGATAGGCCCCAATGAGCTGTTATTTTTTAGCTCCCACGCCCATCATTGTGGTCTTCAACCATAAAATTGTATTTTAATATTACAATTTTAAGATTGTACCTAAAGACCTCCATTTACTACTCGGTGCAAATGAAGCGATTCCCAATGTGGGATTAGTTGATTATTTTAATCTCGTACAGTGTAATGTGGTCGAAATCTCATAGCGAGCTTCCAAACCCTACGTGTAGGTGTGTGCCTGCGACATAACAAATACCCCGCATCTTCCTTCAAGATCTCTTCTTGAAAGAATATTTTAGAAATTATATTACTTCTATTGCATCATTTCACCAACCAACGGGTAGAAACAATCTCTACGACTTTCTTACTAGAACGATCAACTAAGTTTGCATCTGTTCAAGTAGAAAGCATTTTTTTTGAAACACAAAAGACTCAACGCTTTACTCAATTAAACAAAATGATTGTTTACTATATTTTTTTTTTCACGTTATGTTGGAGTTGGCTATACCAATCTTTCCCTGCGGTTTCTGTTGAACTAATTTATACTAATCTATACCAAATATTGTTCACGGCCTAGCAGAATTTACTAAAACGCAAAATAAGCCTAATCTTATGTAGTTTACACGGATTTACTGCAAATTTTATTTAATCGCCCCTCTCCGCGTATTAATAACTCTCACTACATGTTAACACAAAACCGAGCATGAATTAAAACCCCAAAAAAAACTTGAAACCTCTAAATCCTACTTTGCAGACCCAGGAAACCCCATACGACGTCACCAAATCACTTTGCTATACATTCGCTCTACACTCTACATATTATTAAATGTTTGGATAATAAGCTACTTCGCTGAATTTACGGAACTAACAGAGTTATTGTTCTCGAGCAATATAATGAATTTAGTAAGCCCTATCGCTTTTACCCACGTGAATTCGAAAGCCTTCTGTAGCGAATTCTTCGAGATTCAGTGTGTAAATTCCATTGGTATTCGATTTCAAAAGGAAAGCCTTCATTTCTGAAGATGGCAGATTTGCTTGCGGCTTTCGCCTCAGCGGTTCGGCTGCTTTCACGATTGAAATTTTCATACCCCAAAATTCACAAAACAGAAAAATTTGTGAATATATTGAAAATAAATTTCCAATATAAATTAAAATTTATTAGCTCGGAACAAACTCCCAAAACGCGCGCGAACCCGACCCCGTTGCTCACCTCTCCAGCAGAGCTTCCGCGAAATTCTTCCAGCACTGGTCAAGGTTCAGGATATCGAAAACTAACTGCCCGCTCCACCCTTGTGCAGCCCTTTTTATGTCCTTCATCAGGCCATCTCGCCGTTCAGTTTGGCTTGATACTGAACCATGGTTCCCGCTAACAGTGCAATCTGACTATCGTTATTTGTCATCTATTAATTTTCAAATTAAGTGATTTAATTTTTATGGTCTTAGTTCCGTCAAATTAATTTCGTCTTCATTTAGCGCGCCATCTAGCCCTACAATCTTGTACTTCCTTTTAGTCGATAATTGCTCGCGAGTTACGTACGGTGTTACCTCTATGTTTTGAATAGGTTCCTTACATTAGCTACTAGATGGCGTTTTTAATGTTTTATAATTTTAAAGTAGGGTTTGTTACTTATATTATTATAATATTTGAGGTTCGTCACAGTCGCCCGCCTAGAGAAGATTATCGAATCAGACAACCGGAATAATAATTTATTCTACCTGTGTGATCTCGATTAGCGTCTCTAAAAAATTCCCTATAGTAATATGAACATTCTGTTACCAACACAACTGTGTTATGGTTTCAGAACTGCTTCTCGAAGAAGTGCCTCTGTTAGGGTGTTTATTCCCTCCCAAAAGGTCCGTAATATTCTACTCCTCGTAGTTGGGCCTCTGTTAGGGTGTTCGTTCCCTCCCAGATAGTCCGTAATACCGACAACTTCTTCTAATAGGGTGTTTGTCCCCTCCCAGAATGATTGTGGTATTCAGTTTGGGTTTTATTAGTAGTACTGAACACACAACACAGTTAGTTCATATCTAGTCAGGTTTGACTTTCAGAAGCCTAAAATAATTTTTAATAGGGATCCAATTCCCTTTTACTGCCTCTAAAGGATTTCTCAACAGCGCAGAAACCTGTAGTCTTACTCTTTGCTAATTGAGTAGGATTAATACTTATCCGCGTAGAGTGCATTACATACCTTACCATTGGCGTAGGCATATGCAAGCAGTCCGGGGCAGGATTAGTACTTTTCCGTGAAGAACACTTAACATACCTTACCATTTGGCTTAGGCTATGCTTGTGTTCCAGCACATCAAGCTTCCAGTATAGGCAGAGTATCCAGGATAGTTATTTTCTGATTGAATTTTGCTTCTTTTAAGTCAAACCCCTCTTTGCTAACTCATTTGCTTGTTGACAAATGGATGAATCCGGTCTGATTGAAAAATTTTATTTAGTCTCGCCCATCTTTGCTCCGAGCAATGATTTAAATCACTATGCTCTATCATTTTCATAGACTGGAAGATGTCATCCCTAAATTCAATTGCTCCCTTTTTATGTGTGTGGAACAATATTCATACTGGCGACGTCATCTTCCTTCCCAAGCGTGAGCTATTTGACTCGATGGAATGCAAGGTTACGCACTATTGGCTTACCTCACATATTTCAAGTCACATCGTATTTACTCGTCACATTATTTTCGGAGCAAAGTACGAGATATGTACTCAAGGTCAAATCATTAGTCCCCTGATGAAAATCCCTTCAAGTCAGAGCTCTGCTCTCGTTAAAAGGAAGTTCCATGATAGGACACTAAGCATCCTCTGGTTTACTCATGTATTTCTTTTATATACACCACCATCCGAATCCAACATCCATCAACAAGTCCATTCTAAGTCTTTGAGAAGGAAAACCTGCTCATAGAAATGTTTAGCTCTTACTACCCTATCAAAATTTTCGTTAAACAGGTTTATTTTTTATTTTTTTTTATTTGAAGTAAGGTTCGTTAAAGTATCGAAATAAATGACGACATATTTCCGCCCGCGAAACATATATTTTTTTTTTATTTTTTTATTTATATTTATTTTTTTTTTTATTATTTGTTTACATACTGTATTATTTAATGTTCGCCCGCCAAAATTTTTAATCGTAAAATTATTATTATTATAATAATTTTTTTTTTTTTTTTTTATTTTTATTTTTTTTTTTTTTTTATTTTTTTTTATTAATTTTTGAACCGTACAATTTTATTCCTACCCGAAAAGAATTGTAATGTAAATGAATTTGTTTCTCGGATTCCTATTTACCTGCTTTTAGGTAAAACTGAAACGAAAATATGACAATTATCTAACACTTCCGACTCCAACATAACGTGACACAATTTCCAAAATTATTAATCAAATTAAAGTCGTATATACTTACCATACCATACCTTACCGTACCTTACCTTTTACCAACCTTTACCATTACACACCTTTACCAACCTTCACCAACCTTTACCAACCTTTACCTTTTACCAACCTTACATTCTTAAATTAATTCCACAAGTAATGAACAAGTGGAAATAATTTAAATACTGGAGGAATGTTAATATGATAATCTCCGTTTCTTTAATATAAAATTAAATTATCTCTATATGTTTAAAAAATTTTATTTATTTTTATTTATTTTTTTTTTTTTTATCACGCAGTAATTACATAATTTTTCATTAAAATCAATAAAGGCTCTACTACTTCATCTTGCAAATCTTTTCGATGTTGTAACAATGTTTTTTTAATTTTTTTTCTTGTCTCTTCATTTCTTTCGTTTTCAGTTTTGAAGTTTTCGGTATTTTGAACACTATCTTGAGTCCTAAAAAGTTTTAAAAGATTAATAAAATTTTAAACATTTGGATATAGAACAATCAAAATATCACTCACCTTCTTTTTGTTCTTTCCCTGAAAATGTTAGGGTTTGAAAATAAATCAAAATTAATTTCTCTTATTTAATATATTCTTAAAACTAAAATAAATGGAAAATTTATCAAACACAAATTAAAAATGTCTTCTCTCTTTTTTTTTTTTTTTTTTTTTTTTTTATAAAACCATAAAACACACAATTAGTCGAATGTACCAAACGTTTTAGTTGAATTTTAAAGGTAATCTTCTATGTTAAAATTATTATTAATTTCGTAAGGGCTTATAGATGGTCCCACATCAAACTCTAATTTTAATATTGTCACGGAGTCTGTATCATTCTTTTCCCCCACTGGTTCTTCTTCTACCGCTAGTAAATCTTGTGCTTCTTGTTCTTTACAGTTTATCCCTGTTAGGCAGTTTTTGTTATTCGCTTCTTGAATTCTTCTATCTTGATTTATTTGTTCTAACCTGTCCGAGTGAGTCTTTGCAAATTCTATTAGGTTTAGTAAGTGGTTTTTCTCTATTTTATTTTTTTCTGCTCTTTTCGCCTTGGTGATTTTTAATTCGTCTCTTGTTTTATTTAATTGTGTCCGTACTCTTTTGCTTCTCTTCTTTAACTCTTTTCCAAATTTTATCTCCTCCTTTTCCCATTCTTCTTCTTTGTTCTTTCCTGCATTTGCCGCATCATCTTGTACCTCTTGCATCATGCTCTTTAGTACTTCTATTTGCGACGCTCGCTTAATTACTGCTTCCTCTAGTCCCGTGATAGTTTTGTTCAGGTTTTCCATGGTCGCCAGTCTCCTCTCTGCCTCCTTTCTGATTTGTTCCATAGGTACTTCTGGAACAATTATTTTGTTTTGTTTTGTTTAGTATTTATTTTTATTTAGTATATATATTTGTTCAGTAAAATTTGATTTATAAAACAATTGAAATGACATTTTTTTTTTTTATTATTCCCTCGGATTAAATTATTACGTATTGTTTATTTGTTCGTAGGTTTATAATTTTCTTTGTTTGCTATTTAATATTATCATTTTTATTAACTGTTTTATTCAACTTTTCCCATTGTTTGTCCGTTAAGAGTTCGATTAATGAACCTTTTATGTTTAATATATTTAAAATGTGTTGTGTATTTTTCTGTCTTTGTTTTAATTCTATTACTTTATTTATTTTCATCTTTAAGTTTCTCCCTGTCTTTGTTATTCTTTCTTCTGCTTTGCTTGTGCGATTTTTTAATTTCCTCTCATAAACCCTCTCGGATTCGTTTATTGTTCCATTTTCATTTACCTCTGTTTCCATTTTCGTTTTCATGAATTTTCTTAATTGTATTGATAATTGCAGCTGTGATGCTTGAAACATTAATTCCACCTTATGTTCAGTGATTTCTTTAGTTAATTCGTTAATTTCCTCGCCTCTTTGCTCCAACTCACTCCTTAGTAGTTCCATATTTCAGTCCTGAAAAGATCTCTTTATTCAGAATAGTATTTTAATTGAATTTCAGTTCGAATAGTATTTTTCTAGATGTATTGTGTTAAAATTTCCCCTTATTTTTCCGGTTTTTAAGTCTATTAAGGTATAATTGTTTTTATAAGGCATCGCGACTACTGAATAAGGTCCTTCATATTTTAATACAAACTTTTTAGTAATTTTATCTTCTGCTGAAGATTTCGGTATAGTTTTTAATTTAACTAATTGTCCTATTTTGTACTCTACGTTTTGATACTTTTTATTATATCTTTTTACTCTAGCTACAGCGTTTAATCGGATATTTTCCCCTGCTTTTGCTCTATCTTGGTTAAGATTTTCTTCTGTCACCTTTTCAGTTTGAGGCAAATATTTTTCTATTGGTGACTGATAATTTTTTCCCGTTAATAAATATGTTGGCGCAAATCCTGTACTACAATGTAATATCCCATTATAACAGTTTTCTACTTCTTTTAAAATATACCCCCATTTAGTATGTCTCTCACAACAATATGTCCTAAATAATCGGCCTAATTCTTTGCAAACGCGCTCCACACAATTCGGTCTAGGATTATAAACAGAAGTATAGGATAATTTGATTCCTAAATCATTTACTATTCTTTTCCAAACATGTGATTTAAATTGTGTACCTTGATCTGTCATTATTGTTTCAGGAAAAATGGTTTTAGTGAATTTTTTAAGACATTGTGATAAAACTGTTGAGGTGGCTCTCTTTAATGGATAAATTCTTATAAATTTGGAGAATCCGTCTTGAATTATGAATATGTATTGCACTCCTCCTCTTGATCTTGGTAAAGGTCCATAAATATCAGCTAATACTAATTCACCAATGTGATCGGTGATTACTGGACTTAATTTCCCCATAGTTCGTACATTATTTACCTTTGCTAATTGGCATATGTGGCAGGTTTTAAGTACTTCTCGGACTCTTTTAGACATATTACGCCAATAGTATTTTTTGCTGAGAACACCTTTTATTTTCAATGTGCCAAAGTGGCCTAATTCTTCGTGATATCTCCATATAAGGTTGTTTATTTCTTTCTCTGGTATAACTATTTTTAACACATTATCTGCTGTGCGAAAATGTAAAATGTTATTTTTTATTTCATATTTACAATTTTTATCTAGTGTTGTTTTCTTTTCATTGTAAACTTCGACCAAAATTTTCCCTAGTACAGTGTCATTCTGTTGTAGAATTTGTAAATTTTTTAATTTGGTTTTCAAATCTGTTGTTCCTTTTACTTGGAATCCTGCTACTTCTGGACATATTTCCTTGATTTCTTGTATTCTTTCAGCTTTATTTGTATATCTAGACAACACGTCCGCGCAAATGTTTTCACTTCCTTTTACATACTCTACGGTGAAATCGAATTGGTTCAGATACAATAACCATCTCGTAATTCTGCTATTATGTAACTTCCATGTCCTGAGAAATGTTAAAGATTGATGGTCAGTTTTTATAATTATGGGCACGCCTCGTAAATAAGTTTCAAACTTCCGTAGACAATAAATGATAGCCCATAATTCTCTTTCACTTACTGTCCACTTCCGTTCTGCTGGTGTTAAACCTTTACTACAAAATCCTACTACCAAATGATCTCCTTCATTGTCAATTTGATATAAACACCCGCCTAAAGCAACCGCAGAACAATCAGTTTGTAAATAAAATTGTTTAGTTAGATCTGGATGTGACAACAAGACTGATTTTAGGAATAAATCCTTTACTAGATCAAATTGATTTTGTTTATCAATAGTCCAATCCCATTTATTCCCCTTTTTTAATAATTCACATAAAGGCTGTATCGAAGTTCCATAATGTTTAATAAATTTTCTGTAATAGTTACAAAGTCCTAAAAACGCTCGCAAATGTTTTATTTTTTTAGGTACCGGAAAATTTTTTATCGCTTCCACTTTATCTTGATCCATCTCTATACCTCTTTGAGACACAATGTGTCCTAGTATTTTTATTTCCTTTTTTATGAATTGGCATTTTTTTATTCTACAAGTCATTCCACCGTCTCTTAATTTGTTCAATACTTTATTTATATGATGAATATGTTTTTCGGCCGATCCTTTTGTATAAATTATGATGTCATCAAGATAATTAACGCAAAATTCTGAAACTTCTTCCCCTAATATTAAATTCATTGCTCGCGAAAAGGCAGATACAGATGTTTTAAGACCCTGTGGTAATCTTAAATAAACATATGATCTGTTTAGAAATGTAAAACCCGTATATTTTGTACTGTTCGGATGTAAAGGAATCTGAAAATAAGCATTACTTAAGTCAATAGTGCTTAAGTAATCTACTCCGTGAAATCTTTGTAAAATTTCCGAAATTAAAGGTGGTTTTTCTATTTCGCCTTCTAATTTCGTATTTAGGGTTCTTGCGTCTAATAATATTCTTACACTCTGGTCTTTTTTAATTGTATATGTTAACGGACTTGAATAAGGTGTTGCTGTCCTTTTAATAATGCCTTGGTCTTCCATTTCTACCAGTTTTTCGGCTATTTTTTGTCTAAATGCGTGTGGCACTGGATAAGCGTATTTCACAAAAGGTGTTTCATCAATTAATCTCAATTCATGCATCTATTTATGGGTACACCCGGGAATTTCAGAAAATTGTTTTTCATGTTTATCTAATATTTTCCTCAAAATTAGTTTTTCTTTTGTCTCTAATTTTATTTCTTTTACAAATTCGTTTATCTCCTGCTTTATATTAGTACGTTCCTTAATATTTATATTATTTGTTTGGATTCCGTCTTTTTTTACAATTTTTGTCTCGTGTAATGGGGCCCTTAGATTTACCATACCTTTTAATTCAAGTACTGAAGGTGGTTTACAAATTATAGTCGCATTATTTTCTTCCAAAAAATTATAACCGAGAATTATGGGACGTACTAATTTTTCTACTATTAAACAGGGCGTATCTATTATTATTCCCATAATTTCTAGTGGTAATAAAACCATTCTACATACTTTTGGAGATTTTTGTCCTGTTGCTCCGATAATGTGTATCGCAGTAATTGGTAAAATGGGGTATGATTTTCCGTTTTTTATTAATTCTTCGTAATTAATTTTTGAAATGCACGTGACCTGGCTTCCTGTATCTATTAAACAATGTATTATTTGTCCATCAATTTTAGCTTGCACTTCCGGCAATTTAGGCAAAATACTAGCTTCACATTCTTCTTCGTACTCTTCGTCTTCGAACACCGATGTAACTTTAACCTCAGGCGTGAATTCATTCTCAAAATGCTTCCTATAGAAAGCCCTATCTCTTAATTCTATTATACAATTAGTCATTTCCTCTATTATTGTCTTACAACTATTCTTTTTTTTAGAATGTATTTTAAACCCTAATCCGAAAGTATTACACTGACTGTTTATGGTTACTATTTCTTTTTTTCCTTGTTCAGCCTTTCCTAAACCTTTTC
Organism: Nematopogon swammerdamellus; assembly: GCA_946902875.1. NCBI lineage: Eukaryota > Metazoa > Arthropoda > Insecta > Lepidoptera > Adelidae > Nematopogon > Nematopogon swammerdamellus. The sequence continues at coordinate 22,948,230 of OX336345.1, forward strand.
CTGGTAGCCATCCAGTTTTAATCAATAACTTAGGTGGTAAATTAATGTCGACCCTACTATTTCCTCCTGAGAATGTTACCAGGCGGGCCTTGTTGATAACATTATTTAGTTTCCCGTATGCCTTCCTTCTTCTTGGGTTCTTCCGGTTACTTCAATGGTGTTTGCGGGTCTCTGCCATCCGTGATTGGTTTCCCACGAAGTTACGTTGTTGACTCGTGGTCCCTTTGCTTGAAAATTCCTCTTGCTAGTTTGTCTCTGCACTTCTGATGTTTGTTCTGTTGTTGTTTTTACTTCTCCTATGCTTCCCATGCTTCTAAGAAATGATATTGCTTCTGGTGCTGTAGTCCCCCCTCCTGTCATCCATAACCTTTGTATATCCGCTGGATACTGATACATTAATTCTTGTACACACTGTTCTTCATTACCCGCGTCTTGCATCCTCTTGTACATCGCGAAATTTTCTATGAAATGGGTAGCCATATCCGTTTTCCTATTCCATGTTGCTTGAATGATCTCTCTTTTAACCTTCTGCTGTACCGGCTTTCCCCAATACTGTTCTAGAAAATCCCTTTTGAAGTCATCGAAGCTCTCCCATCTATCTTTGTAGATTCTTGCCCAGTTTCGTGTCTCCCCAATCAAACAGTCCGCCACCAGGTCTAGATCTCCTCCTCTTCCTGTATTAGTCTTGGCTATATAGCGATCCAAATCTTCTATAAATTCTACCGGGTGAATTTTCCCTTCTCCTGAGAATTTAGGTTTGTACGGTGGCGATGTTAATGCTAATGGTTTCTGGAACCACGCATTTCCTGGATTCACCTGATGATGATTGTTCTCTCCTTCACTAGTTGTAGATCGCTCACATTCTTCTATTCTTTGTACGAGAGGTGTAGTAGTGGACGCTTCTGAATCCTTCCAGTAGAGGGTTGTGCTCTCCCAACTCTAGCTCTTAATGCCGCTCGAGTACCATGAGGGTGTTCCATTCCCTTTTTTTTTTTCTCTCCTGATGAATACTTTCAAGGATTTCTGTTGTTTTTTTTTTTTTTTTATTTATATATTTATTTAAATGTTTATATGTGGTTTTCAGTGTGCGTGTATAGGTATTGCAGTGTTGGTTTCACAATCGTCTGAAAATATTTAAAAAAAAATTTTTTTTTATTTCTCTTTAAAATGGTTTTAGTTTTATTAATAAGCTTCAGTTGTCCGAGCCATTCGTAGAATCAATTTATATGTATAATTTAATTAATTTTTATTAGTTTCGTTCGATTGTTTATTTGTTTGCAATCTTATAATCTTCATATATTTACATTTCCCCCCCAATTTAGTTTATGGTTTATTTACCTGGTACTTCAGTGAATACTCCACAAATAGCTAGAACAAATGACGCAAAGCAAATTTATTAGTTAGGTATGTTTTGTTAGTTCAGGTACCATATTAGTAATTATGATTAATAAGCCCTTGCCCAAAATTTTACAGCTGAATTACTATTCTTGAAGCCAATTTTAATCTTTATTAAAAGCGCATAGATAACTATAAGGATTTGAATTTATATTACAAAAGTGTTTAGTATGTACTACAGAACCACAACCCAATGGCAAAAGTACCAAACAATTAAATACTTTAGATTATTCCTTCAAAGTCAAACCTAAACTTTATTTAACCCAACCTCCAATATATAAATATAAGTATCCAAATATATAATGTATATATATATAAGTCACGAGATATAACAGAAACAATAGTTTATTAACTTTGTGATTTGGTGACTATAAAATTTTCTTTCTTTATATGCAACTCTTATTGCTCAAGATCCGTATTTGTGTTACTCGACGTGCACTAACACCCGATCTCATCTGGTTACGCGAACAACAACCAACTCCGAAAATACCTACTACACTCTTTTTGTATGTCTATATAGTATATTTGTCGAGGTCGTTATTTCCTGCAACCTTACAAGATTATATAGGTAATTCACTCAATCATTATAAACGACAACAACTGTTTCTTATTGAATTCATGTGGATTAAATACTGAATCCTGAAATAGTTATTAATATTAAGTTAACCGTGTAAAACTCAGTATGCTAAAATCCATCTATGTACCAACTCGAGCAAGAAAATGTTATTTATTGTAAAAAAAAAACTTTTTATCTCTTTTATTTTATTTCTATATCTTTATTTTTATATATATTTAAAATGTCACGCCAGCCACTTTACAAACCCCGGGAGGACCACCAATACACCCAAATAAACACATAACCAAAAAAAATTAAATGGTTTTCGTATTACTTTACGAGAAATATAACAAAACATGTTTGCTGCTTAAATTTTAAACAAATCAACCCGCGCATCTGTAATAGTAGGTAACCTGCTGCGTACGAACGAGGTCAACGACCGCACTATATACACTCTAACGCGGAACAGCTGTTCGTTGCAAGCGCGTCACAAATCACAAGGTCAACAGACTCGCGTGCAACAGGCAATTCGCACTGTCCGGGGGGCCAATGAACGCACCATGTCAAAACGCAAACAGCTGTTTGTTGTGTGTGTTTTGTTTTTTTTTTTTTTTTTTTAAATCTAGAAACGTCGCTCCTCAAATTATTTTGATTAATAGGTACTCTTCCTCTCTACAACAGTTTCCAGTAAACTTCAAGTCTGATCGAAGAATAAAAGTAAACCGCCGCCGCGCCTAAATATTATCTATCAATCAATCAGCCGCCTTCAAACCAACACAATAACTATGTAATTCAAAAGTTATGTATCAACAGTGTTTTCGTCTTCGGCCATATCTAACGCCCGCCACTCGATAATTAGTCTGTATCCATTCTAACTAAATAGGTACATCGCGATACATTTGGGAAACTCCCCCACATCCTTTCATCCTCCATTCCACAGTCATTGAAGACGAAGATTTTCAATCAGTGCGTTCTGCCAATAATGAATCACGTACGGAGTGGAAACATGAGGCCTGACGATGGCCTGGTCCAAAATTTAAATCGCTCCGCGAGCTATGTATAGAGCAATGCTCGGCATTTCTTTGACCGATAAAATCCATAACGACGTGATAAGGTAGAGAGCTAAGGTAGTCGACATTGCTAAGAAAACAAGCAAGCTGAAGTGGCAATGGGCTGGGCACATCTGTAGTAGACCTGACAACCGATAGAGTAAAAGGGTGCTCGAATGGAGGCTATGGTTTATATACTTTATCATATTGTAATTATTACAACATAATGCTATGCGTGTCTGTACCTACAAGCAACCTATAGACCTATAGCATCTCTCCTCGCGTATATGATTATTTGAACCAGCAGCGGCCTGAGTAGGCTAAGGGCTAATTTAGAGTTTCAAAGTGGTGAACTGGGCCCGCGGCTGAGTTGACTATGAAAAATAAATACATATTTCATAGGGGTCATTTATGCCCACGGGCTGAGTTGACTGTGGCTGAGTTGATCAATGATTTTTTTTTTTTCTTTTATTTTTTTTTTTATTTTTTTATTAAATTACTAATATATACCTACTACCCATAATATACCGTGTTAAACTTCAGGCTAGCCCATCATTCTTACACCCAGATGCGACGCCTACCACACCCCTCCAATTGTTTGATACTATCAATCGTTTAACACCAAGTGTACTTCGCCTATGGGAGCCATATAAAAATTTTATCTATTCGTACTCTTATTGCTGCATGTTCTGTGCCAGGCGCCCGACAATTGCCTGAACAACCCGTCAAACACGGCGGTCGGCGCTATGCTATCCTCCACCAGGACACCGGCAGCACAACATCAATCACCCATCCTTCTCCTATTCGCATTATACGGCGTGTGATGTTTAACATAGTGTTTATCAATCGGACCTAAACAAATTATCAACACGAAATTCGCCCATAAACATAATGCAAAAATACTTCTATTTACTAAGTGGTATCCCAAATTTATGTCCGACTGAGTTGGCACCTCTTCGCACTGATCAAAAGATAGCCGCACAGCAGCCCCGGTCGTGCTCCCCTCCAATCCAGCACAGTCATCATCCCAGGAAAGTCCCCGACATGGCATCCACCCTCTCAGAGGAGACACTCTGGCCTGTTGGCACATGCCTTATATAACCCCATACCGGATTACATATGACTGTTACATATTTTCTACAAGCTGTGCCCGCGGCTCCGTCCGCTCTCATACTTCACCCCACTGCCAACCTCATAAGCCATTTAGCGTGATAGTAAGCAGCCCATAGTTGATGGGAAGAACCAAGCCATCCGCAGAATCCCGTTTTATTAAAATCGGTTCAGCGGCTCTCGAGTCACAAACAGGCAGACAGACACACACTCAGACACTCAGACATTCAGACACTCAGACAGAAAGCAGACGCTGGACCTTATCATAGGTAAGGATAGAACAAACGCTTTCAAATGTACCTAATAGGAACATAGCGATACAGTTATTGTTACATTTAATTATATTATTCAGAAATATTTATAACTGGAAGAACTCGTAATGCTGTGAATATCCTTACATTATTAATTAATTATTATATTATATAACATCTTAATAATTAATTATTAAGATGTTAAATGAATTCCGATTATTCCTAGTTAATTTAACCTACGTTATTTTTAAGGTTCCGTATAAAAAAAATCCGAGAAAAGCTAAAGTGTATGCGCGCCATCTACCAAAATGGGCTCTCAACCATTCATTAATTTCGTCCAACTTAAAACGTTCCACATTCACACCATAGGTAGCGCGAGCGACGCCCACCACAATACATCGATATAGATTTCTCAATGCACATCCGAATTCATCCGATTCACCCTTGCTTGGCCGATTTGGTTGTTTGTTATTTCTCTTTTTTTTTTTCTTTTTTTTTTTTTCATGTAACCAACTCGTCTAACTAGAAATTAGAATCCGAAATGTCGGTTCGCGAACTCTATCTGAAGCAGAACAACCATCGAGGTTTTCTATCCCTTACAGAGATGGCGTTAGTGAATCTTATTTTAAGTACTTTATATTTTTTTCCATTTCCCTTTATATGTACCAAAATCCGAGATACATACAGATATTTATTAATATATATATATATATATTTTTTTTTTTTATAATTATTTTCCCTATCTAGCGCAATTTTAAATTAATTATTACGAAATCGAACATTTTTCTTTGTATATTTTTTTTTTTTTCAAAATTTCACACAGAGATGGCGTTCCTATTTAAATATGTTGGTCAACATCTAATACCCGGAAATATACATTTACCTCCGGACGCTTCACGATTCTGTTTTCGATAATAAATTAGATACTTATTATTTTAATATAACTACACCCAAAATGAGCCCAATAACCAAATATCTGTCGGAACGAACACGAGCGTCTTGGGCGAAGTGCCCGCGTGCGCGCGACGAGTTGTCAGAGCCGTGAACCTTTGTACTGGCGAGGAAGTGCCGATGACAGCGTGAAGATACGGAAAAGGCTAAAATCACGGTCACTACGCTAAAATCTGCTACGGAAGAGGCAAAATCTGCCCACGAGTGAACTCCACGTGAAGCGTCCCTGGGTAGACGCGCGCCTGCACGCACGGTGACGACTCGGCAAGCGCAGGTCGTACGACGAGTGTAATCGCGCAAGATGACGATGAATTCTTTGTTGTGGTCCTAAAATGTGATCGATGCTGTTGCATGCTACTGAGGAGGCGCATATTCGCGGTCGCAGCCGAGACACCCGTAGTCCGCACGCAAGCCAGCTCCGTGCGGCGCGCCCCGCTCGTGCGTGGGTCGTGCGTGCGCGGCGAAAGCCAGTCTCGCTCGACGTACGGTAAAGGAATCCGTTCTGTTAGTTATGCACGAATCATGGAATTCCGCATTAACTTATTCTATATACAAAATTGTTAATTTACTCTGCTTTTCATCGTTATAGTTCCAATTAGAGAAATAATTTTCTAAACAGGTAGTGACCCAAAGAAAATCCCGAAAATCCATCCATTTACTAATTCATTTTCTACACAAACTTTATTTTCCTATCTTTTCCTTTTCCATTGGAAATAGCTACCGAATATCTGCGGATACACAGAGCGCACGCGTCTCGATCGCCCCGGCGCGGCGCGGCGCACGGCGCGTGAGCGTGACACGACGACGGCACGGAGGCGCGAGCGCGCGACACATTTCGGTGAAAATCCGTATGCCTGCATGCGGACGCCCGCCAGAGTAATATTCCCGTCTTCAAACATTGAAAACTAATCCGGGAAAATAAAGCTTTATCTATCACTATGAAATCAAGTAGCACGTGTCAACATTTTCGTGCAATTCCCTCCTTCGCTGTTCACCGGTCGCCCCATCACACGTCCGCGACTCCGCGTCAAGCTGACTGGACGCACGTGCAGCAACCGCGCGCACGAGTTGCGAGCTGCGATCTTACTCGCACGGCGCGCGGCGCGGACGAGGCGCGCGCGAGGCGTATGTTCAAAACTCTCAACAACCCCAATGCGTTCTTGTGGAAAATATCTATTCTATTTCCTTCCAGTAAATCCGTTCCTTTAATCTTTTATTTATTTAGGTATTTATTTATTTTAATTTTAAAAATTTTCTTTACCAATCTTCACAGCATTCATACAAATATTTAAATACCTGCTTATCCTACACGCAAAATACATAAGTAAATTTTGTACAATTACCAAATTTAACGAATTTAAGTTAACGAAGGTAAATAAATACCTACATAAATATAATTTAATAACACTCGTATGTGTATACCTGGTCATACCTATCTAAATAGTCAGATTTGGGGCATTTCACTCTTCCATTTTTAGGTTTCCGTATCCTGTACGGAAGCCTATTACTAAGTCTACGCCGCCGTCTGTCCGTCTGTCCGAGGGCTGTAGGTATCTCTTGAACCGTAATAGGTAGCCCGTTGAAATTCCCACAGAATATGCGTTAATATGGCGGATATGACAACAAATAGTAAAAAATTGAAAAGTAAAATTAAGGGGGTTCCCATACAAGAAACGTTTTTTTTTTTTTCCTCAAATGTTTTTTTTTTTTTTTTTTTTTCTCTGAGCAATGTTATAAGTATATACCTATATCGAATTTAAAAGGAAAACTATCACAACTTAAGTAGGCTGTTAGTTCAAATTTACATTCATTTATTTCGCCTACAAAATTATACAAATATACGGAACCCTACAAATGCGCGTGGCCCGACATGCACTTGGCCGCTTTTGAATATAAATATCTATTTCATATCTATCAAACCACCTATTTCCATCAAATTAAATAAAGACAAAATGCCTTGTCAAAGAGCCTCGCAAATAGTGACATAATTATTCTCTCTTCTCCGATATGGCACCTATACAGAATCATGCAACTACGATCGCTCCCTAAGCTCTGATGCTCACTATGGATACCTACAAGCCTGATAGATATCTACTCCTCAAGCTTCACTAAGAGAGGTGAACAGAGTTGTGCTGCAATCCATCAATAATTCTACTGCACAACACCGATCACTGTACTCACGCGACCAACACTGAGACCCAACATACATACATACATAACACACTCCGTATCCCGACAATCAGGGCAAGCAGAATAAGCGGTGCTGCGCTACAAGGACTCCGGTAAATTACAGCACAACACCGATCACTATGTCTAGCACAGAATAAGGACAAGACAACCTATCAAGCAGCAAATAAGGCACGAAGAACACACCTGCTTGCTACTTGACTAGGTGGAAGGCAAAAATGTAAATATCTTTGATGGAAGGACTGTGCCAAGGTGAAAAGTGGCTAGTCTTGTCACTCTTTAGCGCAGCATCCCTTCCATATCAGTGATATGCTAAAGTAGTAACTAAAGTAACGTTAGTAATATATAAATCAATGTTCCTTATCCCCTGTCGCCTCTCACGGTATGCACGGGGAGAGATGCAGCGGGGCCCCCAATCAACATACCTATTTTATATACTCATTTATTTTATTCCAAAACTATTATTGATTTGCTAATTTAAATTAAATAAATACTTACTAACATCTACCTATATCTATTTTTCTCTTATACAATCTAAACACTAAATATTTGTTATTATTACAACTTACAAAAACTAGGCTAAACCATGTGCATTTTTTAAAATTGAACACCTGCAGCGATCACGTGGTTGAATTCTTTTAGTTTTGTTAGTCTCGTATTCAAGTTTTATCTCTCTCTTACACTCATTCATACCTCACTAAAAAGAGCAAGACAAAATTAGAGCTTTAGTCCACGGTCCCACTGCAAATTTCCTGCTTGCACTGCACCCACCCCAAACTAGTGGGAGAGAGATGTGTCGAACGATTCCGTGCGTCTATTGTACAAATGCTATCTCTCTGGAATGCGGTAGAATTGCAAGTTGAAACAAAACTTTTTCTACTTGAATCTATTTTTAGCTCTACCATAGAACTTTCATAAGTTTTAGAACGGATTTTCTGGAAGGATAAGTTTTCATACTTATTTAAATTATGATGTTAATTTACTCGTTTCCCTTTTTTAAAAAAACTGAACATTAATGTAGATTTTTACATTATTCCGTGGTTATTTGTAAACTGAATTTTAACAAAATACTGTACTCTTTCATGACCTAAAGTAAGTGATAAATATGAATAATACATATAACTCACATACTGGAACATGTCGTTGCAGCTCAGCCACTGGAAAATCAGCTCGTTCTCAGGAACCACTTTATTTTAGCACTTTTCCCTAAAATCTAGGTTTTTTTTTTTTTTTTATTTAACACTCCGCAAATTTCACTTACCCTTTAACTCTCTTACCTATTTTATATTAACCCATAAATATTCCCGTCTAAATGGCAAATAAATTCCGCATTCTGTCTAACCCTTCTCTTGTTGCACGTAATATAAATATTTTTATTTAATTTAGATTTTTTTTTTTTTTTTTTTTTTATTTATCTAAATATATATATATATATATATTTTATTTATCCTGGTCACGAACACCACTGAACTGTACCCCCCTTCGTCTATTAATTATTTAATTTTTCGAATTAACTTTCCGGAAGAGGTTTGGTTAAAAATCATTCTCAACCCTTGTTATACAAGCGATTTTAAATGAAATATGGCCTGCTGTTTCGCATTCAAGTGATCTCTAGGTAAATCCAACTAATATCATACTTTATTGATTTTTAAATTATTTGAATTAATTGACCCTGTTTCTTTCTCTTTTCAAGAAAGCGTTGTGTAACCGTATTGCCCAGCGTACTAACTATACCTTTCTACAGTAATTATACCCTATCCTCGAAATTTTCTAAATTCCCTCTACTAATGCACCCGTAATGTCTATTTTACGCTTCTCTCTTCGTGACACTACTATCTACTCAATCGCCGCAGTGTTCTATGTATGCTCGTCTCGCGGTGCTCCTAGCTATTTTACGAATATTAAAACTCTTTCTCCCGACTCATAGAAAAGAGCATAAGCCCGCCTATTTTTACTGCGACTCTACCAAAGACTCTACATACTTCGTGTAAGATGTTTTGCGGTTTTATTCTCCTAATTTGTTACTTAAATTACGTCCGAATGTATTAATGAATATATTAAATTTGATTTGTTCGCTTCGCAAAAGATAAAACAATTGCCCCGAAGGGCAAAATGATAGGCCCCAATGAGCTGTTATTTTTTAGCTCCCACGCCCATCATTGTGGTCTTCAACCATAAAATTGTATTTTAATATTACAATTTTAAGATTGTACCTAAAGACCTCCATTTACTACTCGGTGCAAATGAAGCGATTCCCAATGTGGGATTAGTTGATTATTTTAATCTCGTACAGTGTAATGTGGTCGAAATCTCATAGCGAGCTTCCAAACCCTACGTGTAGGTGTGTGCCTGCGACATAACAAATACCCCGCATCTTCCTTCAAGATCTCTTCTTGAAAGAATATTTTAGAAATTATATTACTTCTATTGCATCATTTCACCAACCAACGGGTAGAAACAATCTCTACGACTTTCTTACTAGAACGATCAACTAAGTTTGCATCTGTTCAAGTAGAAAGCATTTTTTTTGAAACACAAAAGACTCAACGCTTTACTCAATTAAACAAAATGATTGTTTACTATATTTTTTTTTTCACGTTATGTTGGAGTTGGCTATACCAATCTTTCCCTGCGGTTTCTGTTGAACTAATTTATACTAATCTATACCAAATATTGTTCACGGCCTAGCAGAATTTACTAAAACGCAAAATAAGCCTAATCTTATGTAGTTTACACGGATTTACTGCAAATTTTATTTAATCGCCCCTCTCCGCGTATTAATAACTCTCACTACATGTTAACACAAAACCGAGCATGAATTAAAACCCCAAAAAAAACTTGAAACCTCTAAATCCTACTTTGCAGACCCAGGAAACCCCATACGACGTCACCAAATCACTTTGCTATACATTCGCTCTACACTCTACATATTATTAAATGTTTGGATAATAAGCTACTTCGCTGAATTTACGGAACTAACAGAGTTATTGTTCTCGAGCAATATAATGAATTTAGTAAGCCCTATCGCTTTTACCCACGTGAATTCGAAAGCCTTCTGTAGCGAATTCTTCGAGATTCAGTGTGTAAATTCCATTGGTATTCGATTTCAAAAGGAAAGCCTTCATTTCTGAAGATGGCAGATTTGCTTGCGGCTTTCGCCTCAGCGGTTCGGCTGCTTTCACGATTGAAATTTTCATACCCCAAAATTCACAAAACAGAAAAATTTGTGAATATATTGAAAATAAATTTCCAATATAAATTAAAATTTATTAGCTCGGAACAAACTCCCAAAACGCGCGCGAACCCGACCCCGTTGCTCACCTCTCCAGCAGAGCTTCCGCGAAATTCTTCCAGCACTGGTCAAGGTTCAGGATATCGAAAACTAACTGCCCGCTCCACCCTTGTGCAGCCCTTTTTATGTCCTTCATCAGGCCATCTCGCCGTTCAGTTTGGCTTGATACTGAACCATGGTTCCCGCTAACAGTGCAATCTGACTATCGTTATTTGTCATCTATTAATTTTCAAATTAAGTGATTTAATTTTTATGGTCTTAGTTCCGTCAAATTAATTTCGTCTTCATTTAGCGCGCCATCTAGCCCTACAATCTTGTACTTCCTTTTAGTCGATAATTGCTCGCGAGTTACGTACGGTGTTACCTCTATGTTTTGAATAGGTTCCTTACATTAGCTACTAGATGGCGTTTTTAATGTTTTATAATTTTAAAGTAGGGTTTGTTACTTATATTATTATAATATTTGAGGTTCGTCACACAGTCTTCTAGTAAAATACATATGTACATAAATACACACCACACTCTGTATGTTCCCGGTGAGTACCGAGCTCCATAAAGCGTAATGAACTAAATTGTTTTTGTTATTTTTCTGTTACAGACTCGCTAAAAATTTGTGCACTCGCAAAGGCAGTCGCCGCGCCAACACAGGAAATCGTCTAGAGCACGCAGTTCTCACCCACCTACAGCACGTACCTTAGATTCCCTGCCCCGCCGCACAGGACCGATTCCACACCGACTTGGACTCGCAACTTGGCAACGAACGAATAACCGCTCACCCCACACTCGCACCAGCATCAGCAGGCCCTACACTCGGTGGTAGCTTGGCTTCGGATCGGACACGATGGCTCGCGGTGATGAATGTAAGGCCGCCAAGGTGAAAACCATCGACTTCGGCGTGCCGTCTAAGTGAGTTAATTTTATGTTCAACTGTCAGCTTAGTTAGGCCCCGGGGTCGTGTTAAGCATCGACGTTCGATTTTCGAAGTTACGTGCGAATCGTGCGTTCGTCGGACTTTGCACGGGTGAATGTCCAACCGTTGAGTGGTTGAGTGAGATGAGAGTGAGACTGACCGTGGTTTGAATTATTTCTACCTACGTAAAAAAGACAAGTCTCTTCCCTTAGGTAGACGGTAGGGTTTACCCGTCAATATTGATATAACCACAGAGAAAGATGGTCGGTCGAAATGGCTGTGAAAATAGTTCGTGTTTCCCTCCAGTTCAGTGTAGCCGGCACAACCAAAGGGAAGCGCTACCATGGTACCTAGCTCACCAAGTTGTGATAGACTTACACCACAGGTGTATAAATGCTGTCAGCAGTTATCATTTAAAAAACTAGGCTACCGTGGTGGTAGTGGTGCCACATGAGTTTGACAACGTTCTAACTAGTTACACCCAATGATATACTTATAATATCATTTACACCTATATATTTTTTTTAATTATTATTAAAGATTATTTCTTTACGCACGTTATGAAGTAAATTGCACTTCTTTAGACACAATATTTTACGATTCTTTACCACTATTCAGTGGTACCATTAGACAGTACCATTGATGGTACGGTGGAAAATTCTTTCTCTTAGGTTAATTTACTAATTTATGTATATGCACGCATTGATGCACGCACTTAAAACGGATGGCTATAAGTAGAAAACTTTATTGGTCTCTGTGAAATTAATTTAAGTAAGTACCTAGTTGGGAGAGGCCTATGGCCAGCAGTGGAGCGATACAGGCTGATGATGATGATAATGAAGTTCCTAATCCTTTTACGATGACTGTATGTTTTCCAAATATTACAAAATAAAAAATATGAAAATGGGGAGTAGTTAACTAGTTAACATGGGAGTAAAACGTCACGTCGTCACCGTCACTGACACTGCATAAAAAATCAATCAGTGAGACTGATAAAGTCACAGATCACACTGTAATAGGGGTTTTTTTTTTATGGAAACTGACATGCTTGGCTCCATCACCTACAACATCCGCGATGTCAGTCCATAACACCGGGTGAACTAGGTGCCATATCAGTGCTTCCTTTCATTTCATGGAGGATAGTAATTGAAACGGCATTTTCGCAGGAAGCCGTACGATTCCGGGGCGATTGCCAAGAGCCAGCCACCACCCAAGAAGGTCGAGGAGAAAAAGAACTACGGCTCCTGGGGCCCGCTCTACAAGAACAAGGATAACTTCCTCAACATGCACATCTGCTAATTCATCATCAACCTTTATAATAAGATAAATTTACGTACCTATCTCAAATGATAAAAATAAAATAATATTATATTTTGTAATTATCATTTCGGCCTTTTTATCACAGATAATCATTCAGTTTAAAAAACTATTAAATTTCACAGCGTCTTTTAAATGGCTTATTCTCAATATTTTAAACTTTTTGTAGTTTTTATTTTCTTAATAAACATTTCGGAAGAGGTTAGGGCAAAATTCTTGAATTTTTTGCTATTTTAACATAATGTAAGAACATATTACCGCTATTAAAACAATGTCTGCTTGGAATAATGTAATCTTTCTATTCCATATAGTCCCGAGTACTTAAAAAGAAACAGGCAAAAAAATCTTACAAATAAAAACAAAAAATTCTATCACAGAATTGAAGGTACTCATAGAGTTACATATAATACATGGGCGTAGAGAGCAAACAATCAAACTGCTATCCAGCGTGGAAATGCAGCGAGTGTTTTAGGTACCCTGCGAGGTCATTTCGGAGACAGTTTAAACGAGATTTTTTATATATTATAGTTTTTAGTTAATTGTCTATTTAGTACCTATTTTTGCTGTTGAATAAATAAATTCAGATATATCAAACTGCTCGATAATAGTCCATCTTTGTGGGGTGTAGGCTTAGGGAGTAGGTTTACGGCGCAGCGAATGATGTCTGTGAACGAACAGCGTACAACCACGCCGAATGCTCATCTCGAAAATTGTCTCAATCACCAATGCTATCACTGAGTCTATTTTTTATTTTATATGGCTATGAAGGTCCTTTACTTACAAGGAAGAAAAATGCAATTTTCTGCAGTTACAGATTTTCCACGTTAGGATTTTCTGTACCAAGTTTTATGACTAATCTTAAGACCAACATAGTTGAGAATATACAGTTGTATTAATAGGTGGTAGTACCCGAAAGTGCTTATACAGCTGAAACTGAGTGCTGAAATTTTGTTTAATTTCAAAAAAAATTGTTTCAGAATTTGTTCAGTAATCACCGCACCACATGATAACCTATCATATGACATACCAAAACAGTTTTCAGTGAAATAATTAAAAGTACGTACAACCCAAAATGTAACACTGTGTGTATTTTCATAAATTACTTTTGACACATTCTAACGCCCCAGAATATATAATATTTTTACCCCTTTCCCGTTTATAAAGTTTAACAAAAAACAAAGATTGCATTGTAGGTATCATTTATTAGTAATAAATTTAAAAACAGTTGTCTTAGGCACGTGTCTAATTGTAAGGGATACTCGCGTTTCCCTCGGCAAACATTTCTCGCCGTACAGTCTTTTACACAAATCTAAATTGACCACGTCTTCACTTAAAGTGTCCTCCTTTATTTCTTCTATGGAGTGTAGATATTTAAAAAACATGTCTTCCTGTAAAATTAACAGGCTCCGAGGCTCTAGCAGCAACGAGCATATCGACTCGGCCGCTTTTAGTTCTGAATCATTTTCTGTTTTGAAGAACTTCAAAACGATATGAGAGCCGAGGGATACAGTTGTTATTGTCGGATAGAACAAGGAACCATCTAAATGTGGCATAATACCTTGGCCGGGTAAATACTCATTGACTAAAATATGATTGGGTTTATTTGAGCACATGATGTCTAAATCGTGAATGTTGTTCAAATGTTTGGTGAGCCACGACGGAATAGGCTCAGCGACCATGCCCTTAGTGTGGGGTATTCCGCCCCAGTTCTGAAGTCGTCTGTTGGAGAGTTGCGTCCATTTTGGAATCGGCGAGGAGTAAATCTTGGAGAGCAGATAGGTTTCCTCCTCCTTCGAGATGTACTCCGATATGTAGAAAGCAGTCGGCGGTGCCTGTGTAGTTTTAAATAAAATTTATGCAGATGAAATAGTTATCAAAACCCACCTACCTATAGCCAGTGCAGCTACAGAAATAATAGCTCATGACAGCTCATGACCATTTCTAACAAAAAATGTACTTATGATGATGTGGAATGAACAGTGGAAATCAGTGGCGGTTCCCCAGGTGAAGCAAGTGAAGCACCGCCTCACTTAATTATCTTGAAGGTAAAGAAAAAAAAAAACATTTCAAAATATCATGAAAGAAAATTTTAAAAAGTCTATATCCGATCCGAACTGATCACAATATTAGCGCAGCGGCGCGGCGCGGAGGAGCGGAGGCGAGGAGGCGACGCGCGCGACGAAATACGCCAAATATGTGTTAGTGCATACAATATACCCATGACTTGTCCACACGCGTGTGTTGGCGCAAATGCCGACATCACACACATCACCAACACAGCACGCACACGTACACAGACGTGACGTGTCACATGCTGCATGGCATATGGTGACTCACCTCCGGTGCGGCGCGGAATCGCATATGTCGATAACGCTTCACCAAGCGTAAAGACAACAGTTTGACCTTGAAGTGTTTGGGTGTAGGGAGCACTGAGGCTCTGATAAATGCTGCCGAACGAGACACCTATATCTAACCAAAAGAATGCAGAGCGAGATGGGTCGATTCACGTTTTCTAGTGTTGCCGGCTTGTTTTACCTCCGTGATTAACCTGATGGCGAAATTCGCATTACTTAACGTAAGTTTCATAGCTCAATGGTATATGCTTTGCTTTTCAATCTATTGACGTGGGTTCGAATCTCACTTTTGCGAATTCTTTTTCTTTTGTTTTTAGGGTTCCGGTACGGGACCCTATTACTAAGCCTACGCCGCACTCTGGGCTGAGAATCGGCTTCCGAGGTCTTTCGATTTTTTTTTTACTAACTTGAAAAACTTTTTATGCAAGTTTATAGGGCTATGTAAGAGAACACTTTATATGTAACATAAGTTGCTATCCATTAATCACATATTTTTAAAAAAAATCTTGAATTTTTGTTTGTATGGAGAAGAAAATGTTTAGGTCATTATTTGAAAAGTCTTAGGAGATCTAGAGTTCTGTTTAGTATAGTGATAAAGTGCACCGTAAGTAGAATCGTTCTGAATAAAAAGTGTAACCGTACGCGTCCATAAGAAAGAACGGTGTAAGTTTGAATTTTTAAATTTTGATAAAATTTCGATAAATTCATTTCTATATTTTCCAATATTTTTTTTTTACATTTCAACTTCTTTTTGGTTTGTAATTATCTGTAAATATTTTAATATATAAATTATTCAAAAACTATACCACTAAATGATGATAATCTGCTTACATATTAGCTATTAGAAATTTCTTTTAAAATATTGAAGTTTTAAATATAATATTTATGCAAGCGTGTAGAGCCACGTTAGAGAACGCTTAGTATGTAATAAAATTTGTTACCCGCCAAACACATGTTTTTTTTTTTAAATATTTAACTTTTATTTGTACAGAAAGGAAAAGGTTTTGACCATTTTTTCATAAGGTTTACAAGACCTAGACGTTCTTTTGCTATAGTGATAAACTAGAATGAGTGGAATCACGCTCCATAAAAAAGTGTATCCAAATGCGTTCATATAAAGGAATGGTGTAAGTCTGAATTTATATATGTTTTAAATTCAATAAATTAATTTTAATAACTTACCTAACGTGATAAGCTCCTCGTAACTAAGCTTAACTAAGCTTCAGCGTAACTAAGCTCAAGTGGAAGTGGGCTGGGCATGTCAGCCGAAGAGACGACGACCGTTTGAGTAACCGTGTCCTACACTGGCGGCCGTGGACAGGAAAACGGAGTGTGGGAAGACCACCCGCCAGTTGGGACGACACCATCAAGTACGTCGGCGGAAAGCAGTGGTTCCGTACCGCTGAAGGCCAGGAGGACTGGAGGAAAATTGGAGAGGCGTATGTCCAGCAGTGGACGCTTACACGCTGACTGACTGACTGACTGACCTTAATAACCAATATCTGGGTACTTTGATTAGTTTAGTTATGGCGTATTAATGTTTTTATGTGTATCTAAAATTCAAATTTTTGGTTACATAATATTATTTTAATGTCTTTTGGAAAGTACCTTAAATTTTGGGAATATTCTAAATTAGAATATGAGTCATAAATCTTCTATTTTTGGAAATTGTAAGGTTTTAAACAAAGATTAGTGACTCATATGGTAGTAATGTTTTTAAGTTTACTCTGTTAT
Source organism: Nematopogon swammerdamellus (assembly GCA_946902875.1). Classification (NCBI taxonomy): domain Eukaryota; kingdom Metazoa; phylum Arthropoda; class Insecta; order Lepidoptera; family Adelidae; genus Nematopogon; species Nematopogon swammerdamellus. The sequence goes on from OX336345.1 coordinate 22,965,336, forward strand.
TCATCTATACTCATTTTTAATTTTACGTATTAATAGTGGATGTGGCTTAGGTACATAAGTCGACGTTTCGCCTGCTACGGCACAGGCTTCAGGTACTTCAGGTACCACCGGGAATTCCTGTAGCAGATATCTGGTGCTAGTTGCACCAAACGTCACACTGACTGAGTCTCAAAGAGTACAGCTTTGCTGGCGATTCTGGCACGAAAGGTTCTCCTTCTTCACGATTTGCTTCTTGGTGGATGAGCTGCATGTATACTGGCCACTTAATGTCGGATTCCAACCACGTTTCGTATTTACTTTTGAAATTATTGAATGAATAACTCACACTCTTCCACTTCGTGTACAAATTTGAGACGAACTTTTTACAAAAACGATTCAAATGAACTCGGTTTTTGTCCGATACATGAACAACCAGCTTATCGAATAGTATATCAGAGTTCGAGAGATCTTGAGAGAGCAAAAACATCAATATTACATTTAAACTCTTCCATACTTGGTTTTCACGGCTTATAACTGACTTAATAAATTAAGAATTGAAATAAGCAAAGTGAAAATAGTCGAAGTTTTAAAAGTAAATGCAAAGCGGCAAGTAATTGAAAAGCGAAAATTCGTTTCGAAATCCAAGGTCCGTCACTAGCAAGCACTTAACAAATATTAAACTGAAATTCGCCACCCACCAGAAGCCGAATTACTTGACGAAAACCGGATTCTTACAGAGATTATACAAGGAGCCACGATTATAATATCACGAAATGATGATAATCCGAGTTCATTTGAATAGTTTTTGTAAAAAGTTCGTCTCAAATTTGTACACGAAGTGGAAAAGTGCGAGTTATTCATTCAATAATTTCAAAAGTAAATACGAAACGTGGTTGGAATCCGACATTAAGTGGCCAGTATACATGCAGCTCATCCACCAAGAAGCAAATCGTGAAGAAGGAGAACCTTTCGTGCCAGAATCGCCAGCAAAGCTGTACCCTTTGAGACTCAATCAGTGTGACGTTTGGTACAACTAGCACCAGACATCTGCTTCAGGAATTCCCGGTGGTTCCTGTTGAAGCCTGTGACGTAGCAGGCGAAACGTCGACTTATGTACCTAAGTCACATCCACTATTAATACGTAAAATTAAAAATGAGTATAATGAATAACAGAGTAAACTTAAAAACATTAATACCATATGATTCACTAATCTTTGTTTAAAACCTTACAATTTCCAAAAATAGAAGATTTATGACTCATATTCTAATTTAGAATATTCCCAAAATTTAAGGTACTTTCCGAAAGACATTAAAATAGTATTATGTGACCAAAAATTTGAATTTTAGATACACATAAAAAACATTAATACGGCATAACTAAACTAATCAAAGTACCCAGATATTGGTTATTAAGGTCAGTCAGTCAGTCAGGCAGCGTGTAAGCGTCCACTGCTGGACATACGCCTCTCCAATTTTCCTCCAGTCTTCCTGGCCTTCAGCGGTACGGAACCACTGCTTTCCGCCGACGTACTTGATGGCGTCGTCCCACCTGGCGGGTGGTCTTCCCACACTCCGTTTTCTTGTCCACGGCCGCCAGTGTAGAACACGGTTACTCAAACGGTCGTCATCTCTTCGGCTGACGTGCCCAGCCCACTTCCACTTGAGCTTAGTTACGCTGGAGCTTAGTTAAGCTTAGTTACGAGGAGCTTAGCACGTTATTAAGGTAAGTTATTAAAATTAATTTATTGAATTTAAAAAATATATAAATTCAGACTTACACCGTTCCTTCATATGAACGCATTTGGATACACTTTTCATGGAGCGTGATTCCACTCATATTCTAGTTTATCACTATAGCAAAAGAACGTCTAGGTCTTGTAAACCTTATGAAAAAATGGTCAAAACCTTTTCCTTTCTGCACAAATAAAACTTAAATATTTAAAAAAAAACATGTGTTTGGCGGGTAACAAATTTTATTACATACTAAGCGTTCTCTAACGTGGCTCTACACGCTTGCATAAATATTATATTTAAAACTTCAATGTTTTAAAAGAAATTTCTAATAGCTAATATGTAAGCAGATTATCATCATTTAGTGGTATAGTTTTTGAATAATTTATATATTAAAATATTTACAGATAATTACAAACCAAAAAGAAGTTGAAATGTAAAAAAAAAATATTGGAAAATATAGAAATGAATTTATCGAAATTTTATCAAAATTTAAAAATTCAAACTTACACCGTTCTTTCTTATGGACGCGTACGGTTAAACTTTTTATTCAGAACGATTCTACTTACGGTGCACTTTATCACTATACCAAACAGAACTCTAGATCTCCTAAGACTTTTCAAATAATGACCTAAACATTTTCTTCTCCATACAAAAAAAAATTCAAGATTTTTTTTTTAAATATGTGATTAATGGATAGCAACTTATGTTACATATAAAGTGTTCTCTTACATAGCCCTATAAACTTGCATAAAAAGTTTTTCGAAATCTTCAAGTTCGTAAAAAAAAAATCGAAAGACCTCGGAAGCCGATTCTCAGCCCAGAGTGCGCCGCCGTCCGTCTGTCCGTCTGTCCGTCCATCCGTCTGTCTGTGCGTCCGTCCGTCTGTTCGAGGGCTGTATCTCTTGAACTGTAATTGGTAGCCCGTTGAAATTTTCACAGAAAATGTGTTATTATGGCCGATATAACAACAAATAATAAAAATAAGAAAAGTAAAAAATTCACGGGGGAACCAAAAAGTGTATCAAAAAGCGCGCCATCTACCAAATAGATTATGAAGCATTTTCTAAGTGCGTGACTAAGCTAATATGAAGCATTTCATAACACGCCATCTAGATGGCGTGAGTGGCATATTAAAAATAGGCTTGGGTACTTTTATGTAGTGACTTGAAAATTTTGAAGTTTTTACAATCTTTCTACCGTTCTTTCTTTCTTTCTTTCTTTTTTTTCCTTCTTTCTTTCTTTTTTCAGCTTGGGTTCTTTTTATAGCCACATAAAAACTTGATTTTCGATAGTACTTTTTTGAAAAAAATTAGGTTTAGGTTTTTCAATTCATCATAAAGTAATAGCAGTGTAGGTGGATTTTTAGTCGCCTCACTAAGATTTATTAGTTATAGCCGCCACTGGTGGAAATACAAAACTTACATTTTTTACTCTGTACGACTGAAGTGAATCTCGTAATAGAACTGATGACATTGTTCTGTGTCGTCGCAACTAAACTACTTCATGCAACAGGTGCTCTCCACTATTCGTTGATTAGAGTTGGCTGTGGACTTGGCAAATGCTAAATTTATATTTTGTACATGGATGAATTTGTAAACAAACAAAACTCAACATAACCTCAAAACTAAAAAAACCGATGACAGCGAATTTGACGAGCGTCTCTTTGTAGTAAGCACCTGACAGCACTTTTTTTTCTTACGGAAAAGCAAGGATTGTGTGACCGTATAACCATGTCGTCGTTTGTGGTTGGCGCGTGGGGGGTGGGTTTCCAAAACGTACACCTCGTAAAAAACACATAAAATATACAGGAGCATAAAGGACCACAAAACACTGCTATTTATTAGTAAAGACTTAGCCTGCGGAAATCAAAACTGAAGCCAAAAATTAAAAAATACAATTTCACGAAAAAAAATTCATACAAAATGGCGACTTCCGCGAATTTATTTTCAATAGCGACTTAGGATTGCCTCTTCTCCGGCGCTGCGGGAAGTGCAGCCCCGCCGTCCTTGCGCAACACAGCGCGGGCACCCATGCTCGCCTCCGCAGCTTCGGCTCACACGGGTGCCTGCGCTTTGTTTCAGCGGATGGGGGCTGCACTCCCTCCGCGCCTCCGGCTTATAAAAACGCTGGGGAATAGCCACACTAACAGGATATTTCGGGGCGGTGGATTTAGTTAGCAGCGTCAACTGTCAGGTGCTTACTACAAAGAGACACTCGTGGAATTTGTTGTTGTGGAATGTGTTGTCACGAAAAGGTTTGTATTATTTTTTATTTATTTGTTGGTCCCTTTTCAGGACAGGCAAAACTAATTAAAGTATACAGCCTTTAAAGTTGTACTTCTTATGTCTGTTGCAAGTCTGTTGTTTTCTTCTCGTATTGCGAGAATCTCAAAAATATTTTTATTTACAACGACGACGCGGCAAGCAAACAAACTTGTTCATCCATTCCGAACTCTTTTATGTAGTATTATATTTCTTTGGTTAGATAGAACACACGTTCACACATTTCCAGTGATGAATAAGAAGTCTAGTCGAGTTAATCAATGTGGAATACAGACCATAATACGAGTAATGGTAGATATAATAATATCCGAAATATTAAAAGCATTAGCTAACATTTGCAAATCACGCGTGCGTTTATTGCCCGTGGTACCACCAGGTTGTACACCCAGTGGTACCACGGGCAATTTTTTTTGCCCGTAGTACACGCAGAGGTACCACGGGCGATTTAATTTGCCCGTAGTACACCCAGTGGTACCACGGGAATTTTTTTTTTGCCCGTGGTACACCTGAACATTGTGCTGTAATAAATAACGGAGCGGATGACTCACTGTAATGTAAAAATGTAAAAAAAATTGGTTGTCTGTAAAGTCGGTTTACGGACGATAGTTTTACGTGATGACGTGGAATAATCGTAGTACATAGAGCAAAGACTAGTAATTCTATTTCCAGTAGAAAGAAAAAAATCATCTTGTGACGGGTCTGGCACATGAGAGAACAAAATTGACTCTTACGCTATTATCAGCTGTGATGTTTTGGAAGTTAAAAAAAAAATAACCAGGGATAATATAAAGAAAGAAGATGCGTCGCTACACGACGCATCTTCTATATAATATAGTTATATCTTCTATATAATATAGGGTTCATATTATGAACCCTAACCTAATGTTGAGACGGTGCATTGCATGTCTTTTTTGTTACGTTTCGTTTCTGCCACTTCGCGTTCACAATCAGCTGATTTATAGCGCAAGAGTCAATTTAGTTCTTTCATGTGCCGCTTCGTCTTGTGACTGGCCATCAATAAAATTCTGTTGTCTGATCTTGACAGTTTTACTTCTTATACTTATGTATGACGTTTCCATGGTAACTTTGACTATACCGACTGTGCCTCTCTATCGCTTCGCTTGTTACGCGCTCTCGCTTGCACACACAGGCGCAGATGGAACGTGACACTTTTTCGTGTGTGCAGCCGGTGTTCATCAATTTATAAGACGTGACGTCATCACGTCAAAAAATCATCAATTTAAGATATTCGCTGGACCGGACCGGTTCCATTCATTCATTACATTACCCACCTCGTGTGTAGAGGTAGGCCTGCCACCCCTCCGGGTTTGACCCGGAGTCTATTCCTATATCCAATGAGCCCAAATATGGTGGATTTATCATGCGTAGTTTAGGAGTTCTTATGGCTTCCTTCCGGCTCCATCATCAGAACCCAAGTAACCTTTTCCTTATCCCGACTTTCTCGTGTCGTTCAGCGACAATATTTTTTTTCGAATTTCGTAGATTCATTTTCTATGTGCTCGATAGTCGTGTAAGGCACGAAATCTGTGAATTTTTTTGCGTAGTTTCGAAGAAAAAAAAAATTTTCCCATACAAAATAAATTTTTCATACAAAAGATTTTTTTTTAGAGCATTAAATGCATTCAAATGTATTTAAAAACAAGGGAAGTGGTTTGGGTGAATGTTTTGGTGGTTTAAAAAAAAATTACCAGGGTTAACCTTTAATCCCAAAAACGGCCTTTTGGTGCCACGCGAAAAAACGACCGGGCGGGTCCTCCGACGGCACTTAATTTATAAATTATAACTTTTATAACCTAACCTAATGTTGAGGCGGCGCATGTCGTTTTTGCATAAATTCCTATTTAAAAATAATTTGTTTGGTGCATTTAAAAAAAAATCTAAAATTTTATTTGTATTAAAAATATTTTTTTCAATTTTTTTTTTCTCCGAAACTACGCATTTCCGGCAAACAATTATTTCACTATAATTCATCTTTTATCTAGGCCGACACAATAAGCATACCAGCAATGTTCGATCTATTTCCCGCTAATCAAATACTCACCCAAATTTTGAATTTCCTGAATACTCCGGGTCTGCACTTTTTTAAAGGTGGCAGCCCTATGTAGAGGGCATTAGGTTAGGTCTTCAAAGTAAGAAAAGCGCGCGATTTTAAATTGCTCATTCATACAAACCACATACAATCGCTCAAACGGCTTCTGTGCCCACAAGTTCAGGGTCAGCAATTTAGCAATGAGCTGATTTTTATTTTATTTTGATTTTATGGTTTTTTAGGTTTCAATTCAAAATCCCATGCATGTATTACAAATTATTTTATTAACAATGTAAGTTGAATACATATAATACATTCTGATCAAAATAATGTTTAACAAAATGCTTTCCACTAAACATAAATTCCACAATACCTTACACCTCATAAGTTGATTAGAACAAACCTTTTGTATAACATGGCAACAATAAAATCAGACTCGGTGCCTGGTGAGTAGGGCTTGCATTATCCGGCCGTTTTTACTATCCGGATAATACGAATATTACACAAAAAAATATCCGGATATCCGAATTATCCGGATACTTTAAATCAAGCCAAATTTTCTTATAAAAAATTTTATTGAACAAAGGAACGACGGAAACTTAATCAAATTGTTACCTTGTGTTCAAAACTCATCAACTAATCGAACAGAAGTCACTTTTATAGAAGTTTTTTTTACGTGAATACGTCTTTAAATTTGCTTCCATAGTCCTTCCCTTGCCCCTTACTAGGTGGTAGGCTCAAATTGTAGCCGACTGGGTTGGTACCACCGTACTTGATGTAAGATGGCCGCATAGCAGCCTCGGTTGTGTTCTCCTCTAGTCCAGTATAGCCAGCAATCCAGGGAAGTCTCCGGTATGGCACCTACCTTCTCGGAGGTGCTATTGGCTGGTCGGAGCATGTGCTTTAGCCCCTCCAACTCAGCCAGCCATACCGGATTACATAAAAAAATAAAAAAAAATAAAAAAATTGTGGGAGCCAATCCAGAAAACTGATGATAACAAATCGGGGGATACGGTTTGGTGTTGTAGCTTCATATCTATCATCTACATCCAAAATTTAATTACACCACTCGATAGGTAAACGATCAAAGAATACGTACACGTATTCACGTAAAACACACCGCCGTGTCCACGACACAGCCACACCCCGATTTTTTTTACTTCTACTTATAAGAGGCACAAGCACAAACTGCATAGCATAATATTCATAAGTCGGCGGCTCGGCTACATACAACCAAACCAATCTAAGTAATAGAAACTTAAAACTTATAGACTTTAGACATAGACAAGGTCAACTCCCACTCGCTTCTCATCCCGCAGAAGTTTTTTCTTTATAGAAACCGCGTTAAAGGATCGCGTTAAAGAGCTCCGAGCACTCCCCATGGAATAAGCGATAGAACACACTTAGGGAGCCGACATCCCTGCGAAGTTGCAGTGGTTCTAGATCGCGGATTCGCGGGACACTTCGAGATCACCCACTAGTCACACGACTCGACGCTGGATCGAGTCCAGAGGCGCAAGCTGGTATTTGTCAGAGCCATCCCACAGGTGCGAGCAGCACTCCAAGCAGGACCTGATCTGCGATTTATACAAAAGCAGTTTTTGGTCCGACGTGAAATACCGTCGCACCTTATTGAGTACGCCCAGCTTTTTAGGAGCCAGCTTCGCCTTGTCCTCGATATGGCGACGAAATTTCAGGTCGTGCGACAGTTCCACTCCAAGGACCCCGATGTGGTCGCTTAATTTAAGCGACGTGCCTTGGATGGAAGGAAGGTGCTGGTGTGAACGCCGTTCTCTTTACACTGAACGCGCAAACTTGTGTCTTGGAAGCGTTGAACTCGACCAAATTACGTCGGCCCCATTCGGAAATAGAACCGAGTGTGTGCTCGAGTTCAGAGACAAGACTTCACCTCTTCTCATCCACGAAATTCCGACTGGTTGAATGGTGACCGGTGTAGGATCCTTGTGTCGTACTGTCGTTCGCATGACAATGTATGTTGCCCGGGCAACATATCATTGATATGGAGAAGAAACAGTGTGGGTGACAACGATCTCTGTGGTACACCGGCGTTCATTGACATGGCGTCCGACGAGCAACCGTGCACAGGACCTGAGTGCTACGCCCATGTAGGAAGTCGGCAACCCAGTCACAGAGGCCAGAAGGAAGGCCGGCAATACTAGGCTAGACTCTAGGCTCTAGAAGTTACGTTAACACTATGCATAGGCAATGTAGGTACGACAAAATATGGTGCGCGCCTTTGATGATGATGAATATTATCATTTTCACAAGTTTTAGTAGCTCCATTTTTTATTAATGAATTATCCGGATATTCGGATACTTGAGCGGAAAGTATCCGGATAGGAAAATTAACGGATATCCGGATAAAATTGATATCCGGATATCCGGATTGCAAGCCCTACTGGTGAGTACGAACAGAAACTCCACAACGCAACGTAAACACACATATTGACGCTCAATACCCACTTCTTATATAATTACTAGGTATTATTAATGGCATGTTTATAAACATTTTTGTTATTACTTTTGATTCGCCGTTTGTGAGGTAGAACTAAATAAATGGATGTTATGAAGGCAGTTTTATTCAATGATTAGCTTCCTTGCAGTTGTGCTCACATTATAGCCAGCCCTATTTTGTGCGAGCGAAAATCCTTAAATCACTGATTCAATGTTCAAATAACATTTGCAATGCAGAAACTACTTGTAAATTAAACTTCTTTGCACTGCAGTCTGCAGCCCGTCAATGTCGAGTCTGATTTTAATGCGGTCGCGTTATATGTGTCAATCTGTCTCGCTATACAATCCCCTTGTCCTAAATTGTTCTCATCAAGTACTCCAGTGCCTGCCACCATTATAATCAGCTCATTCAAGTTTTTAAAATAGATTTCAATTATTAGGTAAAGAAAAACAGAAAACGCAATTTTGATCTTATAGTGTTGTAGGAATCAATCTGGACTAATAGAGAGGAACATCTGCAGTGGAGCGCCCACCGACCAGCGTCGTTGAATCTAATTTTACTTAGTTGATGTTCGCTTATAAATCGATAACTACTCAAACAATTCAAATGGGATTTTCACTGACGTTTTCTTGCACATCAGGATGGTTACAGGATATTTTGCCGAATAGCAAAGCTGCGGCAACAGGTGGTAATAAATGACAGTTATGTAAGTTACACTTAATATTACATAGGTAATTTATATTGTTATTTAAACTACGAGAAAGATTAACCCCCGACGCAAAAAATGGAGGGGTGTATAAGTTTTATTTCATACTACTGTCCACTATTTAGTAGTGCATTGTCCTCCCCTACTTCTTTTCCACATCCCAAAGGTTAGTTAGTAAATAATGTCGCAAGGCATTAAACTAACCCTTTTATATAATGGCGTACAATAAAGTATATTTTCATTCACTTCATAGGAGTTTACATGGCCCACACTATAATAAAATACTAAACCTACATGTTCCCCTGTTTCCAATAGCTCCGGGAATCCTATTTTGGGAAACAGGGATCATTTGAAAGTACTCTATTATGTATGAACAATAAAACATTTCTTTCTTTTTCTTTCTACATCTATTGTATCATGCATGAGTAAGTAGGTAAGTAAGGGATATGACTCCCTTCTTATATTACTAGGTGGTAGGGTTTAACCCGCCCGGGTTGGTACCACCGCACTGAATGAAAGGTCGGTCGAAACGGCTATGTAAATAGTTTGTGTTTTCCGTCCAGTTCAGTGTGGCCGGCACGACCGAAGGGAATCACTGACGTGGCACCAAGTTCATCCGGTGTTATGGGCTGACATCACGGATGTTGTAGGAGATGTAGCCAACCGTGTCAGTTTCCATAAAAAAAAAAAAAGGTAGGTGGGCAGGCACTGGAAAACTTAACCTCCACCAGTTAAAATAACAACACAATTTCTAATTATTTACTGGTGTAATGTTACAATTTATTTTTTGTTCATTAGAAATTTGTCTCTTAGATACCATAAAATTATATTCCACACACTAACTAAGAGACAGAATAAAGGTAATTTTTCTACAAATTCAATCAATCAATTTTGTAATCAAATCACTCAATAAAATCTTTGGACGCACCCACTATGTAAAAAAAAACGAGTAAGCATACTTACACTAATTCAGCCCTATTCACTACAATTTGGTATTCGGTGTTCATTGTTCTTTTAAGAAACATATAATATAATATAGATTTATAGTAGGTACATCCGAAGTCATCTGATGAATATGCAATCATTGAACTTTGAACGGGGTCAAGAGATTTTTTTTAGATTTGTACGGAGTATGGTTGGCCAGTAATTAATTACGTATGGGTTCGTTGTAAAATCAATGGCCAGCAATTAATTACGTATGGGTGGGTTAATTTTGTTTTAATTACTTGAACACATCATTCAGAATATCGCTTGAAGATGGGATACGATGGTATACAACTAATGTATTTATTACCTAAAGCTATATTTTTACAATCATTACATTGGTTATTACCACAGAACATCAAAACGAGTAGAAGTATGACTACTTATTAGTTTTTTTTTTTGCACGATGGAGATAAGCAATGTTTAACTGACATTGGAGGGTTGCACGCTACACACAACCAGTGAAGTGCAGTCAGAAAAAATATTATCGATTTTTATCAATTGAATAATCTGTAAGTGTTAGTGGGACTTGGAAGTCTCGACATTAAATAAACTGTAGATTACTAGTGTACACATGCACACTCACACATATGCGCTACCAGTGGTGCTGTCAACTTTTCGTGTTTACAGTAGTTAATCAATTCATAAAATTATCGATAGCAACTATATGACTATTTAAAAATTCTCGGAAACTGGCAACACCCCAAACGTCACATTCCTCCGTCTTGCAAAAAAAAAACAGAATAAGAAAATTTAATCCAAACAGTATACACAATTTGTGAGTTAACCACCTTTAGACAAATTGCTTGTGCGGTTATCGTTTTTGCAGTGTAACATAGACCACGAAGGATTTATGTATTTATTAGCTTGGTGGCACTGGTGACAGTAATGGGAGGCGACTGATATGGGCGGAGATAAAGTGAGCGGAGCGGCTACGCTCACTTGTCGAAAGCACAACAAATCATCACACTGATTCTATTAGCTTTTTTATGGGGATTTAAAAACCCAATTGGACAAATTCAAGTGTAGTGTACTACCATATGAATGATGAATAAAGAATAAACAATATGTTCTGTGGTTGTAATTCGCGCGGGATCAGAAGGCACTAGTCGCACTCACTTGTCAAACTGTCAAACTAACGTCAGAATAGATGTGACGACGTAGTGCTCTCTCGCTCTTCGCAGAGGTGAAGAGAGAGACTACGTCGTCACTTTCATTTTTAAGTTAGTTTGACAGTTAAACAATGTAAAACACATTGGGACATTGTAACACTCACTGTGTCAAAATTCCGTAAAAATGTTCCGATGACTTCTTTTCCTGCGCGAGTTGCAATTAAAATATCGGTGTTAATGAAAGTGTTATAAAATAATGTAGGCAACACCAACAGTTGGAGACCACCAACATTCTAGAATGTGTTTAATTGTCCTCTCTTAGCGCTACGTACTTAACATTAAATGACTACAAACTCCCGAGCGTTCATACTAAGATTAGCACTAGCACCAGTAAATCCGAATGTATCCAACACTAAGTTTAGTATGTCAGCTCGTTTAAGACGGATAGGTGTACAGTACGCGGCAGTAAATAAAGCACTGTGTGGCAACCGAGTTGTACAGAGTTGTCTCTGTCAGACGAACTCGCACGTCTGTGTGACAGGAACGAAGCTCTACATCCGGAGTGTTTTATGCGTTTCAACTGCGAAACCTGATTTGCAGTTTCCAACAAATCCAATGCCAGGCAGTTGACATGACTCTGGAGACGACTTTTATATGATAAAACCAATCATTGCTACATAAAGTGATGAAATGATTATGATGTTGCATGCTAATGAGTGTGCAGCATCCCTCGGACATAAAACATACCAGACATCTGATAAAGGCCACTATGGTGGCTGCTTGCAGATAGAACACGAAGAAAGAAAAAAAAAAAAAAAAAAAAACATCTGGAGTGTCTCGTTCTAAAGCCCCATGTGCTTATTTACTGCGGCGTACTGTAGGTACATATAGTTAAGCTGCATTCAAAGGATCGAAAAGATGCGGCGGTGTCGAGCGTGTAAATACACATTTTGACACAATATGTCCGCTTCACTCTTATGTCAGAATCAATTAGCTGATCAATTGAAATTAATGGCCATCCATTAATTTGCAACTACTCATAGCTTTTTTAAAGAATCCACAACTCATAGCAGGCAATAGTATTTGTTGAGTTGACTGATGCATTTGTGCCCACAGATTATGCAGGGCAACATCAGTTGGTGTTGCCTGATGAAGTATTATCTGAGGCAAATTAGAAGCCACCGGAACCTTGTCACACTCGGTCGTCCACTGTCAAACATCGAACGGGATGCGTTTCACGATGATGGCGTAGTGCTTTCTCGCTCTCCGTGGAAGTGAAGAGCGAGAGGGAACTACGTCGTCTCATTCTATTTGGATGTGACAACTTCTAATCCGCCGCGAGTAATATAGATTCTTTGAAGTGTCTATACGGATGAAACACATTCAGATATACGGAGAATAGTGCGAGTTTCACATTCGCCAAAATAAAAACAGCACAAAGAGCTTACACCGATGGCAAAATACAATATAGCTAATATATATATAAAGCTAACTTCGCCCCGTCCGATCACAACAAACAAATATATCCTTAGCCAATTAAAACTATAAGGTACATTAACGATTAACCATCACTTGAAGTTGAGTTTATTGTAAATAATTGCACTGCGGTGATCCACGCTCTTTTCGGATTCCTGCTCATGTTTGCTGTTTGCATATTGCAATCAACCTCACAATGAAAATGGCATTGTCAATAAGACAGATATTAAAAAAAACACTTACTGTCCGTTTTTATGTTGTGGGTAAAAAGCTGCGGTAAAACTAGTGTATGAATTTATTACACAGATGGATACTTATGGGGTTGTCCACTTAATATGTCACGCTATTTTCACAAATTTTCACCCCCTCCCCCCCTGAGAATTATGTGTAAAAATGGTTTTATAACCTTACATTAGGCTACATTACAATCTTATGACTAACCACTTCACAGTATTGTATTTTTAGAAAAACATTAAGTAAATTCACACGTGAACGGATTCAGTGCTTCTTCCAGTGTTATTATGCTAGGAGACGAAATGTCTTCTTATTTTTTTATTTCGTCACTATATCACTGATCACCCCCCTCCCCGTTCACCATTGTCACGCAAAGTTACGTTGTGTGTGATCGATCACCCCCTACTGCATACCTGCGTGACATATTAAATGGATCAGCCTTTAAACAAAATTTCATGATGAATAAAGGTTGATAACAATGTTTAAATAAATTATACTATTGATTGAGGGACTTGAAGAGATCGTCAAATTGGTTTGTCAGGCCGTCAAATAGACACAAATACACAGTTAGGTTTGCCGAAAGTGGTCCATCATTCGATGTACACATACACAACCGAGGGCAAGTCAAAACTTACATCTGAAAAATACACTTTCAATGGCAATTAACTTCCTATCATAAACCTATTGAGCATTACCGCGAATTCGTCTTGTCATCGTATCCACTAAAATAAAAATGTGGGATACGTTGTTCGACTATTTTAGTCGGTACGAAAATTAAATAAATATTTGATAAAATATTTAATAATCCACCATTTGTATTGTAAATAATATAATTCGTTGGGCTGTTTGTGAATTTATTCAGAGCAGCCGCCTTTTAATGCAGATCTAGAGTGTGCATGCGGACGCAGCTTTAGCGGGGCTTCAAGTATGGCACTCTCCCACCGGCATCAGAACCAGAGTCAAGCACTGCCCGGCGCCTAGCTCACATCACAGCCATGTTACATATGGTATAGTCCGGCCGCTGAGAGAATGCGTTCCTGACATCTGTCAGTTGGTCACAGAGATGCCAGTATGGAATGCCTAAAAAGTCCGACAAGCTTGTCAAAATAGTACGAAACCGTATAAACAATAGAAAGTGTTCCTAATTACCTTAGTTCGAACGTATACACTATACCAGTGGTGCCCATACTTTTTCCTATGAAGATCTACCAACAAAAAATTCAAGGTTGTAAGATCGACACTTGTACCAAAAATGTTCATTGTTCAATAATTTGTAGTCATTTTTGTTTGAATTAAAAGCTATGTTCATTACATATTTTATGCCCATTTGTTACTATTGCGGTCCTTGCGGAAGACGACGCGGAAAATATTGTCACAACAAATATTATGAATTCTTTGATGGGTCTACGAATTGCCTTTTGCTCTACATATTTTCAGCGATCGACCTAAAAACCTCTTGGGATCGACCTGTCGATCGCGATCGACCGTTTGGGCACCACTGCACTATACAATGTACAGTTGCAGGAGTGCGTAATAAAAACTTCTAAAAATGTTTTATTATATACCAACTGACAGACGTCAGGAACGCATTCTCTCAGCGGCCGGACTTTAGTGATGTAGCTAAAAAAGGTGTCAGATGGTGTACCCATTAATTAATATTTTGTGGTGTGTGGGTTATCTATGTTCAGCAATGTGACACACCGTGTGGTTCTGGTACGCCAAAATAATAGGCCCACTGCATCTCTCCTCGTGCATCTCGTAAAAGATGACTAAAGCATAAAGACAACATGTTGTGTTAAACGGCGACAGGTTATAAATAACCTATCCACATGCGTTTTGTATTGCCGCTACTCCGGACAGAGTTTTTGATCGACCGACGTAGCGGTTCAATTCTTGTCGTCCGTCATGCCGGAATTCTGACCCCGGACATCAGAGGAGCGATGCTCATATAAACACACTGTCCGCTTAAACAGTCTGTCATCATGATGGACGAATGATCATACTTCACGACGAACATCGTGGCGTGGACAAATCGGTTAACAGTTTCCTAGGAATCAAGAACTAATATACAACGTGCCCAAAACTCAACGTCAAGCGGGAACCAGGGAGTAGGCCAGTTTATGACTGCCCAGGGGAAAAAAAAAATCAGTCATTTATTTTTTGTAGAAAACATTTTTACTGAATATTTTTTTTGGTAAAACTACAGGCAGACGAAACGGCTATGTAAATAGTTTGTGTTTTCCGTCCAGTTCAGTGTAGCCGGCACGACTGAAGGGATGGCACTGACGTGGCACCAAGTTCACCCGGTGTTATGGGCTGACATCACGGATGTTGTAGGTGATGTAGCCAACCGTGTCAGTTTCAATAAAAAAAAAAAAAAAAAGGCAGTCTGGTTTTATTTGGGATAGTTATCAATAGCAGAGTTATTTAGGCTTCCAATATAAAAAATTTAACAATTATATTTGCAAATTTGTAGTCGTAGTACCTAAAATGTCAATTTTCAACGTTTTTCAAAAATGCTCATATCATAAAAAACAAATGACTCCGATTTTTTTTCTTATTTTTCCCTGGGTAGTCATAAACTGGCCTACTCCCTGGTTCCCGCTTGACGTTGAGTTTTGGGACACGTTGTATTTCTATACGTCACGTTGTCGTAAAAATTCTACATCTAACCATCAGCCTGCATCTACTCGCTTCTTTAAATTATTACCGCCTGCTCGCATATGACCTTCGATCCTGTTTCACGCTCGCTCACTCGACGCCGCAAGACCCTCACACCTGGACCTGCATCTCCATCGTCTCCTCACGCCGCGCGCGGCGTACTTTAACAGCACGTCGACTGCACCGTCTCGGCCTCGAGTAGGTTGAAGTCGAGGCCGTTGGGCCGGTTAAAGCCGGTCTTGATGCCGTCCCAGCCGTCCTCCACTTTGTACTCGCCGGTCTGGATTCGGTTGTACACCTCCTGAGCGACCAGGAGGAACGCCTCCTGCACGTTCACGCCGGACTTCGCGGACGTCTCCACGTGGTGAAGGCCTGCAATACGTCCCGTTGGATTTTAACAATAATTGTTAGGTTAGGTTAGGTTAGGTTAGGCGACCTCGATGTTGGATTAAGATTTATTTTAAATGTAAAGTTTAAATTTTTGAATTGTTCATTCATTAAAATCTTACATGATCTGAGTTCAAACCGGTGGGAGCCAGGTTGGTTTCTATCTTTTTAAAATTGAAATATTTTAGTACGAAAGGATCAATTAAGGCCTGCAATACGTCCCATTGGATTTTAACAAATTGTATTGTTAGAATGGGTTAGGCAAAAGTAGCCAAAGATTTTATTTACATATATCACACACGCTGAATCCCGACAATCGGGGTAAGCACAGTGATCGGTGTTGTGCTGCAAGAACTCTGATAAATTACAGCACAACACCGACCACCACGTTTCGCAAAGTATTCGAACAAGATTCAATCGATCAAGCAGCAAGTAAGGCACGAAGACCCACCTGCTGCATGACTCGGTGGAAGTACTGCGCCAAGGTGAGAGGTGGCGAGCCTGTCGCCTTTAGCACGGCATCTTGTCCTTATCCCTCAGGCCCCACACAGTACACAGTACAGTAGATTTTATTGATTTGTTTAAATACCTATTTTGTTGAATTTGAGCGTACCATCTAGTAAGGGGATAGGGAAGGGACCTTGAGTTTTACACCGACTCTGAACGGTGATGCAGCAGAACATCTACGTACGTAAATTAATTTGTATGTACTGAATTTATCTGATTAAAAAAAATGCAATCAGATAAATTGTTTAGAGCAAGTCGGCCTGATTCGAACCTTCGAACCTTCCAACTTCGACTTTCGACAAGAGTCCAACCCACAGAGCACGGAATACCCCCCGCGCGCGCCCCGTCCTAGAGACGCCCTAAGCGATAATAGCGCTTCGTATGTGTGTGTGTGTGTTAGTATCGACACTACACACAAAGAGGAGCAAGTTAGGCACACGCACAAAACAAATGCACACGCACAACACACATTTATGTAAGTCATAGGCCACGCCTACAGGCTTCAACGCCGTTGTAGGGAAATCGCGCTCAGAGCGTCTCTAGGAGGCGCGGCGCGCGGTATTTCGTGCTCTGTGGCCCAACCCCAAGATCGCCCACCGCTCAATATTTCTGGCTACTTACTGCGGAAATAGACTAATGACTTCGTGAAAGGTAGTGGATGTAGAGTGACAGAGTGGTCACCTGGTGATAAGCCCGAAACACAGAGCCATATCGCTCAACCAGCCCAGTAGTTAGAAAAGGTTTTCTCAACAAAAGACAAAAGTAACATTGTTTCCACATTGTAACCAGCAGTTGTTATAAATATTTGATCAAAATATTGACCTATATTCATCCTTTTAGTCTGAATCACATGCCTGAGTCACATCGCAAACCGATAATTGGTTGGCCCAATTGTTGGGCAGTAGGGTAGGGCACCCCGAAGTGCCGCTATCTAGTCAAATAACATCCTTGTTTGCAATGTTATTGAACTTTGTCCATGCCTAATTCTCAAGTACATACTATATTACCAAACAATCAGATTGTCCGCCTCGACAGCTCAGTGGTGCGATCGGTCGACTGTAGTTCGTGATCATAAGCACACCTGGGTGCGGTCAGAACTTGCATGGGCGACCGTTCGACCGTTGTTGGAGGCTGACCGTGTTTCAAATTCCACATAAAACTGTAGGTACATACATACATACATACCACACACGCTGTATCCCGATAATCGGGGTAAGCAGAGTAATCGGTGTTGTGCTGCAAGAACTCTGGAAAATTGCAACACAACATCGACCACCAATTTAGCAAATTATTTAAGACAACTATCAAGCAGCAAGTATAGACACAAAGACCCGACCTGCCGCACGACTCGGTGGAAGGACCGTGTCAAGGTGAGAGGTGGCAAGCCTGTCGCCCTTTAGCACGGCATCTCGTCCTTATCCCTTAGTCGCCTTTTACGAAATGCACGGGGAGAGACGCAGTGGGGCTATTCTTTTTAAGTACCGGCCCCACGCTGTACGTACCGGCCTCGCCTCACACAGTACCTGTAGGTCTGGCCCGTTTGACGTCGACAAAAAAATTAATTAATTAATTAAAAATCAACGGGTTGTCGTGCAGTTCCGCCCAGTGCGGTTGCACAATAAGCGCATGTAAGGAAATGTGAATACATTCCGGTCAAAATCACAACCCTCCTTTTTGCTTCGCCGTAGTCGGGTAATAAGTAAATGTATGCCCCGTGTATGTCGTAAAAGGCGACTAAGGGATATGACTCCCTTCTTATATTACTAGGTGGTAGGGTTCAACCCGCCCGGGTTGGTACCACCGCACTGAATGAAAGGTCGGTCGAAACGGCTATGTAAATAGTTTGTGTTTTCCGTCCAGTTCAGTTTAGCCGGCACGACCGTAGGGAAGCACTGACGTGGCGCCAAGTTCACCCGGTGATATGGGCTGACATCACGGATGTTGTGGGTGATGTAGCCAACCGTGTCAGTTTCCATAAAAAAAAAATTGGTTGTCTGTAAAGTCAGTTTACAGACGATAGTTTTACGTGATAACGTCTTTCAATTTCTGCTGCCCTGGTACTTTAGAACCAGAGAGATAAATGTGTACAAGCCGACGCTTGAGCCGATTGTGCCTCTCTATCGCTTGTTACGCGCTCTCGCTTGCACACACAGGCTCAGATGGAATGTGACACTTTGTCGTGTGTGCAGCCGGTGTTCATCAATTTATAAGACGTGACGTTATCACATCAAAAATAAAAAAAATAACAGACCGTTCTGCTCGGCGAAGAGCCTCGCCTCCTCACAGGTGACCTCTCGCCGGGCGCCGTTCTTGCTGGCGCCGACGAGGTCGAGCTTGCAGCCGACGAGCGCGAACACGGGCCGGTGCGGCTCGATGTGTCGCTTCGCCTCCATCATCCAGAGCGGGATGTGCTCGAAGCTCGACCGGTTGCACACGTCGTACACCAGCAGCGCCCCGACCGAGTTTCTGACAATTATTACAATAAATTATTATTAACAATAGACTAGAAAAACATTTTTTTTTATGGAATCTGACACGGTTGGCTATACATCACCTACAACATCCAGATTAACTTGATGACACGTCAGTGCTTCCCTTCGGGTGTGCCGGCTACACTGAACTGGATGGAAAACACAAACTATTTACATAGCCGTTTCGACTGACCTTTCATTCAGTGCGGTGGTACCAACCCGGGCGGGTTAAACCCTACCACCTAGTAATATAAGAAGGGAGTCATATCCCTTAGTCAATTAGTTACTAGTTATAATAAATATAAAAAAAACATTCTTAAGAGTGCTCAAGAATGATATAAG
Organism: Nematopogon swammerdamellus; assembly: GCA_946902875.1. Classification (NCBI taxonomy): domain Eukaryota; kingdom Metazoa; phylum Arthropoda; class Insecta; order Lepidoptera; family Adelidae; genus Nematopogon; species Nematopogon swammerdamellus. The sequence continues at coordinate 22,984,737 of OX336345.1, forward strand.
TTTAAAATAAAAAAAAAAACAAAAAACACTTCAAATGATAAAACCAAAAACTTTTATCTGGATTTAGATGTATCAGCCAAGGCTAACATCAATAAATAATAACAGTAAATAATTTAAAAACACTTTTTTATAAAAAACTTAACATGTAATCTCGAACCGCCCATAAAGCGACTAACAACATTCAACGGACAGTCGTTTTGCATGTGTTGCAAACAGTGGCGGCTGGCCCTTAAGTGCACTCGTGCGCCGCACTACCACAAAACAGCGCCTTCACCCGAAAGAAATAAACAAATTAAAATATTAAACATTTCCATGAATATCACCGATCGAAGTAAAAATATCAAACTGAATTCGTTCCTATTTCCTAGACAACAAGGCACGATTTTGCTGTACGTTATCGTACTACATACTACATATCGCCGCCGAGCTCGCCGCCGCCGAGTGCATTAGAAAACACCGCGAACGTCTCTTGTATTGATACTATGAGAAAATGTCTAACGCCGCTGCCACGCCGCGTGAAACAAAACACTCTTCATACAATTATGTGTGGAACAAGGTTGCGTTCTGGGTGTGACACACGACGGAAAAAGAAGGACAGTATATTGTGGATAGACGCGCGTGCGACACGTCGCGACCGAGCCAGCCGACGATGAGCCGAAGTAAGCCGAGATCGTGAACCCGACCGCGGGCACGTGCGGGCGGGAGCGCGCGGGCGCGGCGGGGGCGATCCAAACTCTGGGTCGAAGATACACACAAGCGCTAAGTACCTACATGTATGTACGCTGTTGCACGACTCGACAGGCGAGTCCATTTTTGGAATATGGGTTGTTTCTTATATATAACAGATCGAGTTTGCAATTGAATATTTGAATTATTCGAATATCGATTTGATACATATATTCGAATGGTAATTTATAAAATATTCGAATGTTACGACAAACATTAATGCGTTACGAAAATATTTCGCTATTTTAGTTAAAGTGAAAAAATGGAATCACCCAAAGAGCTAGGCAGGCGTTGTTTGGCGCGCCGCGCCTTCTCAGTTCGGGGCGAAACCCGTCGTCGCGTGACGCGTCGGTCGACCGACAATCGCCGCGCCGGGATGTTTTGCAAATCCGTTTTTTAGCAGTTTGAACGACTTTTCGTCAGTTAACATGTACATTGTGAAGTTTTCTTCATTGCCCGGCGCGGCAAGGACGCGACACCGACGCGACACAAACATTAATATCAGTACCGCACGCTGTCGAGCCGGCCGGGCGCGGGCGCGCGCGCCGCGCCGGGCACGCCTCGCGCGCGGGTGCGCGCGAGGCGCGGCTCGCTCGTGGCCACTGCGCGCGCAGTGAAGTGTCGCTTTGGTTCTTCGAGCAATTAGGACGCTGGGTGGGTACATAATTTTTGCAAATAAGTCAAGACCGCGGTATCCATTAGATTCACGTTTGGGTATAGTACTAAGTAGCTAGCGCACACCCAGTCCCATAGGTCACCAGCCGCCACTGGTTGCAAATGCCAAGCCGGTCAGCTGTGACTTCAAATTTAACTTAGAATACCTACGTGGAGCCCAAATGATTGTCATTTGTCAAATCGAACGAAAATGCCATCCCGCCTCCGTGGTCGCCAGCGCCATCTAATACACCATAATTTAACTATACTATAATATTTAATATATAATTTCAGTTCATCTAATCTACTATATGCCACTGTCTCAGCGCAATCTATTATGTAATAATTTACCTATACCTACTTAATTTCACAAGTTATTTCGCTTCTCCAATCTCCAGTATGCCACCCTAAATGCAGTTCATATAACCCTTCTACAACAAAATAGCAAAGGAAAAGGGTAAGCCGCACACTCAGCAGACAGTGACAATGATTCAAAGTCTGCTGCACCACCGTCGACCGCCATTTGCTTCGCCCGCTCCATGATGGTGAGAATGAACAAATTATACAACTGATTTTGGCACCCAGCTTGCATATTTTTCATGATTGATTACGATTTAAAGTGTGAGAGTTAGGACACCCGAGCCCTGTTGTCACTGCGAACTAGGAAGATCTATTATGATCTCTCAAAAGTCTAGAGCTCACCCCCAAGTCCCATGTCCGCTATGAACTGAGTTATATTCTTGGGGTTGAGTGCCTGTATTTGGCATGGGTTAAAAATATAACACCCAAAAATACGGCTTCTACTGTGAATGAGCACTTCACATTCACAAAGGATGTGTGTGTGCGTTTCATCACTTTTAATACAGAACCTGCACACTGGTGTGTCGCTAAGGTCCATTCGGTGTATACAACTGTACAAACTGTAGGTCCCTTCCCTTCTTACCTTACTAGGTGGTAGGGTTTATCCCGGCCGGGTTGGTACCACCGCACTGAACGAAACGTCGGTCGAAACGGCTATGTAAATAGTTCGTGTTTTCCGTCCAGTTTAGTGTAGCCGACATGAAATGAAGGGAAGCACTGACATGGCACCTAGTTCACCCTGTGTTATGGGCTGACATCACGGATGTTGTAGGTGATGTAGCCAACCGTGTCAGGTTCCATAAAAAAAAAATACAATCTTTGTTGTTCCAATACTGACACATTACCTGCTTATAGCAAAGGCTGATTGCATGTCAGTCAGTCAGTCAGCGTATATGCGTCCACTGCTGGACACACGCCTCCCAAATTTCCTACAGTCCTCGACGTCGTCGTCCCATCTAGCGGGTGGTCTTCCCACGCTCCGTTTTCCTATACACGGACGCCAGTGTAGGAAACGGTTACTCCAACTGTCATTATCTCTTCGGCTAACGTACCCAGCCCACTGCCACTTGGGCTTAGCCCGGTGTCCAATATCGACTACATTGGTGCGTCGGCGGATGGCATAGAGAAGAGAAAAGAAAAAAATTTTTTTTAGTTCCGGCGTTCTCCTTTTAACAACGGTCGAAAACAACTGGCGATCGGCGTGCTGGTCGAGTCAAAACATGCCTTATCTCAAGTCGGATGCAGTCCCAAGTTTATAACCCCGTGAACCGACACCAAAACTTATCGGGTGACCGTTTTACTCAAGTTGACTACGTAGAGAATTCGCTATTACAAATTGATTTATTTTAGGATTTATTTAACATTAGGTGCAAACAAACAAAGATTGGTTTCACATAGATGCAGTTTACTATTTATGTCTCTTTCAGCCGTTTCTCTCTCTCTCTCCTTTATTTCTTTCCGTCTGTTTGTCTTTGTGTTATTTGTAGGTTTCTGTTTATTATTTGTTTCGTGTTCATGTCTCATACTTACCTACGTACTTAATATGTGAAAAACGTCGCTGGGTCTTCACATACTCAATTTTATTTTGTACTAGCTGTGCCCGCGGCTCCGCCCGCTCTCATATTTCACTTCACTGCTAACCTCATAAGCCATTTAGCGTGATAGTAAGTAGCCTATAGTTAATGGGAAGAATCAAGCTATCCGTAGAATTTTTTTTTATTAAAATCGGTTCAGTGGTTCTCGAGTTATAAGAGGACAGACAGACACTCAGACAGACAGAAAGCAGACGTTGGATTTTATTATAGGTAAGGATATGTTACCTTGTTGTTCTATATGTAAATTCGTGTTGGTTTTTCCAAATTCGAAAATTACAATAAAATAAACACTGAACTAATCATCACACAGAGTGGGTATGCAGACCAGTGAAGTGTTAAATAAATTTCAAAATATACTAAACAAACAATTTTATTATAAACAAGCTGTGCCCGCGGCTCCGCCCGCTCTCATATTTCACTTCACTGCTAACCTCATAAGCTATTTAGCGTGATAGTAAGTAGCCTATAGTTGATGGGAAGAATCAAGCTATCTGTAGAATTTTGTTTTATTAAAATCGGTTCAGTGGTTCTCGAGTTATAAGAGGACAGACAGACACTCAGACAGACAGAAAGCAGACGTTGGATTTTATTATAGGTAAGGATCAATCATACATACTGAACACATATTTCAACAATAACAATATTTAAATCTGACTTTATTATAAATGCGAAAGTATGTTTGTTTGTTCCACTTTCACGCCTAAACAGCTGAACAGATTTGGATGAAATTTCGTAGGTAGATAGATCAAGCACTGGATTAACACATAGGCAAATGTTTTATTATATCAGGAAAAAAATCATGGTTCCTGTAGGATAGCTATTAATTGTTTAAGGGCCGATTCTTCATACATTTGTTGGACCCAGGACGGAATGCACAGTTCCTATGGGACAGACTTATTTTTCTTCTTTTGAAATACGAATTTCAGTTCTCTAACAAAAAAATACAAAAGGCAATAAAAACTTGCTCACCTGTACCACCGAGTAAAGAAGGGACCAGAGAGAAAGGTGCTAAGGAGCGTTCAAAATATTTACCTATTTTGGTAGGGTTGGCACAGGAGGATAACAATAAATAATCAAAATATTTATCAGTTTTTTATTAAATACCTATGATATTTTTTTAAAGAAGTGACGTCATGCGACGGAATGCGTTAGACAGCTGTCAACCGTGCATTAACACCATAGACTAGACAACTGCCAATTATACATAAACACCATATACTTACTTGGGAATCAAAAGGATCGCTGGTGAGCGAGCATGCAGGGAGAGGGATCTGTCCCTTTCTTATACATAGGGTGACCTTGCGATTTATCATGTGGGACAAATGAATTTAAAAAAAGAAAATAAGCCAACCTTCGGAACAAAGCTAATAAAAGATGAACTAAACGTGGAACATTCATTTAGGCAGTCATTGAACGTGTATGCAACCACTGCGAACGGAATCACTGCTTTCCGCCTACGTACTTACTTGATAATATTGTCGTCCCACCTAGTGGGTGGTCTTTCCACACTCCGTTTTCGATACCAACACGATAGGGCTATGACCAGTGGTTTTCGAAATATGACCAAAACAAATGTTCATGTGACAGATGGGTAGATCTCATCGAGACGTCTAGTTTGAGTACCAACACGATGGGACTAAGACCAGTGGTTCTCGAGATATGATCAAAACAAATGTTTTGATGGGTAGATCTCATCGAGACGTCTAGTTGAGTACAACACGATGGGTCTAAGACCAGTGGTTCTCGAGATATGATCAAAACAAATGTTCGCATGACAGATGGGTAGGTAGATCTCACCGAGACGTCTAGTTTGTGTACCAACACGATGGGTCTAAGACCAGTGGTTCTCGAGATATGATCAAAACAAATGTTCGAATGACAGATGGGTAGATCTCATCGAGACGTCAAGTTTGAGTACCAACACGATGTGTCTAAGGCCAGTGGTTCTCGAGATATGACCAAATGAAGACGGACGGAAGGACGGACAGACGGCGTAGGCTTAGTAATAGGGTCCCGTACCGGACACGGAACCGTAAAAATTATAATAAAGTTTTTATGTAGGTAATTATCTAGTGGACTCCTTCGAATAATTAAAATATGATATGTTTTTATTCTTTCTATAATTGTTCATACACACTGTACATTTAATAACCATATTTACACTTTTTTATATTAAAACAATATTATTTATTAATAATAGTGATTTAATACATGGAACGAAAACGACTGACGTGCGTTGTGCACGCCCTGAGTTTGCCCACTGGTGGAGCCGGTATAAACCGGTTTCCGCTCGTACGTGACGAGCCGCCAGTGGGACACGCACACACGCGCCTTATGCTTGTAGTAGTGTACCTATCACAGCGCGGTTCTATGAAGCTTAGTTTCTGGTCGCTTCTCTATTCATGTGCCTGTACCTTGCATACATTTATTTATTTACTTGTATTTCTATTGTTTTACTAAGTATCGTACCACCGAGTCTTGCAGCAGGTGGGTCTTCACGCCTTACTTGCTGCTTGATAGTTACCTTGTTCGAATACTTTGTTAAACGTGGTGGTCGGTGTTGTGATGTAATTTACCAGAGTACTTGCAGCACCACCCCGATCACTGATGATTCAATGGCAACGTACATACAGTTTTATTTGCAGCGTTCTTCAACTAAAATTTGGTATAGGTTATGTAAAGGGGCATTGCCAATTTTAGGTTAGAAAAAATTCAGAAAAAATGTCACGCATGTTTCGTTTTTACTGGAGTTAAAAAAACCGTCTGGCTTCTAAATAAGTGAATACTCACACATTATATAAAGTTTTGTGTATAATTTCATTCGCTATAAGTGCAAATAGAGTTTATTTATCTGACTTCATTATTTTACGTCATATTTGAATTTATGTGCTATATGCGCCGCGAAAGTGGCCCGGAAGTCAGGGCAAGCATTAGCCTCTTGACGTTTCATTGAGACTGGGCATAGTGCATAATGAATAACAAATAACATGTTCATCCTATCCGTGTGTAACCTGCTGACTAAATCTTTCTCAGGTCCTCCTCTTTCGCGCAAATGCTACAATTTGGTGACTCAAACATGCTTTTGTTAAGTGGAGTATGACCTGAATGTCACAGAATTGTAGTGATGTTTCCTCTTGACATATGCAGGCCTGTAAACCAAGGTTGTGGACTTGGTTCACTTTGAAGGCTTTTGTACTAGATACCCTTTCTTATTGATACCCAATCAAAACTTAAATACTTATTCTATTATATTGTAGGTACAGCTTGTAGATACGGCAAGTGGTGTTAGTAGGACGCACACTCACCTGTAGTAGGACTTGGTGATGGATCTAAACCGCTCCTGGCCGGCCGTGTCCCACAGCTGCAGCTTGATCCGCGTGCCGTCCTGCACCTCGATTATCCTCGCGAAGAAGTCCACGCCCACCGTCGGGTCCGATAGCTGCAACCGCAGACCATTTGAGTAGGTTCGACGGGAAAAGGAGCCGCGGACCATTTGAGTAGGATCGACGGGAAAAGGAGCCGCAGACCATTTGAGTAAGTTCGACGGGAAAAGGAGCAGCAGACCATTTGCCGCACCTACAGTTCAGTGTAGCCGGCACGACCGAAGGGAAGCACTGACATGGCACCTAGTTCACCAAGGTCTTATGGGCTGACATCGCGGACGTAGTATGTGATGGTCAGTTTACATCATCATCATCAGCCTGTATCGGACCACTGCTGGACATAGTTTACATAAAAAAAAAATTATAATAATATGAAAATGTTTACCGACAAGCATGTGAAGATCTGTTGCCTCTGACTGCCATATTGGGAAAATGAAAATATACTTTACCAATACTGTACCTACCAATGAGTTTTTTCTGATGAAAAAATTTACATGCATACCTACACCTGCTGCTTCAACGTTTGGAACCGGTGTAAAACTGTAGGTCCCTTCTAGTAGGCTCAAATTGTAGCAGACTGGGTTGGTACCACCGCACTGGATGTAAGATGGCCGCATAGCAGCCCCGGTTGTGTTCTCCTCTAGTCCAGTATAGCCAGCAATCCAAGGAAGTCCCCGGTATGGCACCTACCTTCTCGGAGGTGATATTGGCTGGTCGGAGCATTCGCTTTAGTGCCTCCAACTCAACCACCCATACCGGATTAAATAAAAAAATAATACTTTATTGTTCACCAGAGTGTAGAAGGATCACTCACAGAAGACGAGTTTAATGCCCTGCGGCATTCTTTACAAACTAGTCTTATCCTTGCTCGTTCACTGTACTGATTCGCTCTTTGTAGTTCAGTGAACGCGGTGAACTAGTTCGGTCTCGTCGTTCAGCTGCTCTCTTGCTCAGTTAGCTCAGGCACACTAAAGTAGGTAGTGCGCTCCCGCCACCGAACGACCGACCGCGCCTCGCGCCTTCGCTCGCTCTCACCTCTGCTCGTTGGGTCGACCGACCGACCGACCTTCTGAGAGCAGCTGAGCAGTTGAGTGGGTGAGATGTTTTGCTGAGTTGTTCTGAGCTTGCTGGTTCGTTCAGTTCAGTGAGGTATATCGGTTCGGTCGGTCGGTCGGCCTTTGAACAAGACTATTACAAACTAACCTTTGGTATGTGGAAAACGCATAGGGGCGGACAATGCAGTACTGAAGAATAAAAATAAAACTATTCGCCTCATCAATGTTCCGCAAAAACTTAATTTAATCCTGTTCTTTGTGTCTAGTGATGCAATTACTATCGCCGTTACAGTTCAGAGAACGGTTTGATTTCAGCAATAAAATCGTGCAATTTTTTGCCATAAATAGTGTTGGAGTTTTTGGAGAATATTGTGTGAACTTGGCAAGATCTTTGTTTTGTTGATAATGAAATGTGTTGTCATTTATTTTTAGACAAAACGTGCTTGATGAAATTACGTCGCAGGTTTGTGTGAAGGTTTTCAGAACGCGGTGGTGAACCAAACGTTATGTAAGACGTAAATAAATAAGTACTGACCTCGGCGAATTTGCCGTCTGTGAAATATTTGAGCAGAGAGCTCTTGCCGACCGTACTGTCTCCGATGAGAATGAGGCGGAATTGGTAATCGAATATTGGGTCAACCATTGCGCCGCACTGTATGCGCCACGACGCACTCTTATCGCCTAAAACGATCTCACAACAAGAAAAATCTCACAATCAAAACACAACAACAATGAACGGGCACGTAATATTATAATCTTTGGAACGGACGGGCGCCATTGACCACCGCGACTCATTCAAATTTTTTTTTGTATGCAATCTTCTGGATGCAATCATTCAATGTGATCAAAGAATATTAATCGTACTGTCATTCAAACAGAACTGGAATATACCACAGAACACCGCAGAACACCGCAAGCGGCACATGATAGAACAAAGGAACACTTGTGCTGTAGATCAGCTGATTGTAAACGCGAAGTGGCAGAAACGAAACGTAACCAAAACGACATGCGCCGCCTCAACATTAGGTTAGCGTTAATATTGAGAAGATGCGTCGAGCGCGGCGCATCTTCTTTATATTAGCCCTGGTTATTTTTTTTTTTAACATCCAAGAAATCACAGCTGATCTACAGCGCCATTGTTCCTTTGTTCTTTCCTGTGCCAGACCCCAGACAGAGTAATACCACTACCACTACGAATGTTTCCCATCAATATACGAATTTATTTCAACACCAATTGAAGACATAATATAGAATTTAAAAATATAGTATATATATAAAACAACAGACAAGGCTGCATGGTATAATACCTTTGCCTATCCCAAAAAAGGGATAATTTTTTTTTTTAGATTAATTCGTCTCCTCCCGAAACAGGCAAAACTCATTAGTATACAGCCAATTCTGTCGTAGCTTTTAAGTTTTAACGTCTGTTGTTTAAGTTCTCGCACCGCGAGAACCACAAAAATATATTTTTCTAATTACAACGACGACGCGACAAACTCCCGCCGTCCGCCATCTTTATTATTCGAACAACCAAAAAAAAAAACTGTTTACTGTCTGTCATTCGTAAATATTCTCTTTGCGCGCTGCGGCTAGTCGTGGGGAATATATTAGACAGCAGGCAACATATTATATTATAAATTTACAGCATTTATAACGTTAGAAATATTCCACCACATCTGCTGTTTGCTGTAATGCTGTTTGCTATTTATCTCGTACGTACCGCCATCTAGTTGATATAATAAAAATTATTTGTTGTAGCCTGTAGGTATTTGAAGCTGTCGCTCGATAGAGGGCAGTGTTTATAGTATTATGTAACTTAACCCTTAATGCAATGACTTAAGGTTACATTTTAAATAATTAAATAAAACAGCAGATGATGATATGATATATTTCCAACGTGCGAGACGTTGGAAATATATCATAGACTAGACTGCTGTTTGGTAGAAACAGCAACCATAAACAGCAGACTGGCACGTTAGAAATATATTATAATTCTGCCTGCTGTATTCCCGTGATATAATATTTATCTCTTATTTCAATTATGCTAGTTATTCCAACAGCGTTAGGTTCAAATTCCAACACCACCAAAAACAGCATTCTAACGATACAGCACTTTAAAACAGCTGCGATATAAAAACAGCAGATCATTCTAACGTGCTGTTGAAAAACAGCCGTTGTCCCCCTCTCTAGCTGCGCTGCGTCCATGGAGTAGTATTATATTCTTTGGTCCATGGTGACATCGTGACGGTGAGTGAGTAACCGTGGTAAGATACCGCAATTGTTTTCCAACACGAGAAAATTTGTTGAATTGAAACGAAACGACAAAGTTTCTGACAAAACGATTAAATGCTAACGGTAGAAGAAGCCCGTAGTTCACTTTCTCACACAGGTAAGTTAGACTGCACCGGTGTCTAAGCGTTGCAAAATTGGGTAAGCCAACGCAATATTTCCCACGCGCAGTGTTACCAAAGATATATTATGTACTTGTTTTTAGGAAACTAAGCCGTAAAGATGAAGAGGGGCATAGCCAGCCACATTGACCCGGATCTACACGAACAGAGGATGGCCGTCATAAAGAGTCTTAGCAAAAAGATGACACCGATCGGTGAGTTGTGTGATCCGCGCCAATAAACAAACTGTAAAAAAATGCCGTCCGCTCGAATGCTATTTCACTCGCGCAATGTCTGCTATCTCTCTCTCTCAACGCTGTGCGGACTCGATTTTTAAATGTTTCTTTATTGGTGCGACTTCTAATATTTATTTTATACTGGAAATAATGGCAGATGCACCTGCACGACCAGCCAAAATCACCTCCGAGAAGCTTGGTGCCATACCGGAGACTTCCCTGGATTGCTGACTATACTGGACTAGAGGAGAACACAACCGAGGCTGCTATGCGGCCATCTTATGTCCAGTACGATGGCACCAACCCAGTAGGCTACAATTTGAGCCTACCACCTATTAAGGGGCAAGGGAAGGGACCTACAGTTTTACACCGATCCCGGACGGTGAAGCAGCAGGTGTAGGTATGCACGTAAATTTTTTCATCAGAAAAAATCTCATCGGTACACGCCGGATTTGAACCTCGGACCTGCATGAGAAGCCGATGCCCAAAACGCTCGGCCACCCGCCGCTTCCATTGTTCTATTCTATTCAATGTATAGAGATGTGTGCGTGAGGGTTAATGTCAATGATATTATAAGTTAAAAGGAGGTAGATAGGTTATCTGAGCTCCCAAGCGGCACATTAAATACAACCCACAGTCCTGTCTGAAGTTAGTCGCCCACCAACTACGCACGCGTTTAGACCGCTAACCACGAGCCGCTAACACATCGAAAATGCCATCGTGTGTAATGTGAATGAGATTCTGCACTAATTCTAATAATTGGAATAAGACTATTCGAGTCGGCGCATCACTTTTTTTTTTTGTTTTTTTTTATGGAAACTGACACGATTGGCTACATCACCTACAACGTCCGTGATGTCAGCCCACAACACCGGGTGAACTAGGTGCCATGTCAGTGCTTCCCCCTTTGATCGTGCCGGCTACACTGAACTGGTCGGAAAACACAACCTATTTACATAGCCGTTTAGACCGACGTTTCATTCAGTGCGGTGGTACCAACCCGGGCGGGTTAAACCCTACCACCAAGTAAGATTAGGAGGGAAGGGACCTACAGTTTTACGAGGAATCCGAACCTCGGTCAGCCTCCAACGGTCAGCGGTCACCCATCCAAGTACTGACCGCACCCAGCGTTGCTTAACATTCAATAGCTTTATAGTTCTTCCTCTCAACTTTTCAAGGACGTGCCATGTGTGAGCACTGAATGTCATATAGATAACCTATCTTTCCTAATATATCATTGGTTAATGTAGTTTGTTGTTACGCAGCCAAGGTGGCGCCGGCGCAGCAGCGGGAGGCGGCGGCCGGGCAGATCAGCCGCGCGTGCGCCGTGCTCGGCTGCGACGACTACAAGCTCATGCCCAACCATCTCTTCTTCAGGTACCCGGCCAGCTCCTTCTGTCTCTGTGTAACATGTGTTGTGCTCAAGAACATTTAATAGGTAAGGACGTCGAACCAACCATCGGAGCAACCACTGAAAGATATTTCTCAAGCATTTCAAAGCACTTTGAACTTTAAGTATATGAGATATAAGAGCAAAAATGTGCTGAAGTGTTTCTAATTACCCCATTCTACGGTACTAAAAAACAGATTTTTAAAAATGCGCTAAAAATTTCTGTAAGATCTCTGAAAATCTAATTCATATAAGGATACACTAGCGAACAAAAAAATAAAAACTTGATTATGAATTAATGCAAGCTTGACCCCCTTTTCAAGCTTCAACCGGCAGGCTATAAATAAAATTATTACCAGGTAACAAGTCGCTCATACTAGAGTGTGACATGAGTTTGACACACCCGCATGTGAAGTAATAGCTGGCGTTATTGATATAAATACTTTTAGTCAAGAACGTTAGATTTATGGACGTTGTAATAACCTCTACCCTATACCTATTGTTTTACCTTAGATATTAAAGGCAGGATTATTAAAAAATCAACTCTATAGCTCTAGAACAACTAGAATATAAAGAATCGAAATATGGCCAGCGTATAGCTTTCAAGTGATCTCTAGGTTTGTCAGAAACAGTGTCGCTAATTCGTACCATTGATTTTATAGGGGGAGTCAGATGTACCGTCAGCGATGTTTTAAAGGTAACATGAAATTAGTCTTCAATTATGTCCTAAGATGGCGCCAGGAGTATCGAATTTGAATTAAATAATTATTATATTTTTAAATCTGCTAATTATAGAACGATGCTAAGTGGGAACAGCATAGTTAAATTTAAAGATTATTTTATATTAAGTAGAAATTTCAAAATAGTGTATTTTAAGGTTTTCATAATTTTTCCAATAAATATTTTCATGTTTTGTCAGTCCGTGAGCTTGGCGGATAAAATGTATAATTTCGCCGCTTCTGCATCATAGATGTCAGACCAAAGTTAAGTTGTCCTATTTGTCTATAGATGGCATGCCTATTTCTTATTATATTTTTAGTTGCCAAATACCAAGAGGGTGAGTTTAATGTCTTTGCCAAATACCCACCAACCAAACCTGCGTGCAATTCAAATACGCGCGTGCGGTTAGGATAAAGTGGAGATACCTTCTTTAAAATTATATTTTTTTACCTCACCACCTTTGAAAACGGAAACAAACACGATGGATTAAATATAATAATAATAATAAAAATCGTTAGCCATTTATAAGAAAATCGACCTCAACGAAATAATTTGTATAACAGCTACCCTTATTTTTTTTAATTAAAAAAAACTAAAAAAGGTACCTCTAGATTATCATTTCAAACTACTAAATACGAATTTTGAACGAAATCGGTTGAGCAGTTTAGGCACAAGGTCGCTGGACGGACACACACACACACATACATGTTTCTCAAAACCACTTTTTTGGGATCGTTGACAGATATATAGCCCAAATCTGTACTGTGTGGGGCCGGTACTTTAAAAGAATAGCCCCACTGCATCTCTCCCCGTGTATGTCGTAAAAGGCGACTAAGGGATATGACCCCCTTCTTATATTACTAGGTGGTAGGGTTTAACCCGCCCGGGTTGGTACCACCGCACTGAATGAAAGGTCGGTCCAAACGGCTATGTAAATAGTTTGTGTTTTCCGTCCAGTTCAGTGTAGTCGGCACGACCGAAGGGAAGCACTGACGTGGCACCAAGTTCACCCGGTGTTATGGGCTGACATCACGGATGTTGTAGGTGATGTAGCCAACCGTGACAGTTTCAATAAAAAAAAAAAAAATCAGTCGCATTCTCAACTTCGACATTTTGGACGATCACAATACTTCCTTTCTCCTTACAGTCGCTCGAAAGTAAAAAGCCACCTCCATAGTTTTTAGCCGTTGCGGTAATTTATCGATCGACGCGCGACGTTCGCTTGTTTTGGAACACGCAAATGTTTGCGTGGAGCGTGCAGGCAAGCGATACGGGTTACTGCGCGTGGAAAAAGGATGACACAATATCGATGCGATCTCTTGAGACGGTCGGTTCTGTATTCACGCGATACGCACACTACCATAATCGCGGTGTCTCGTTTTAGTAATAGTTGAAGTATGAACAAAATGTCTTTGAGTATGAAGTAGGGAGTCCAGGCACCGAATTAAAAAAAGTTGAGTCCAGGGCTATATTTTCCATCTACGATGCTGCTGGTGGTGTTATACCAAAGAGATTAAAAGAGGGTGGGTTTAATGTATTTGTGATAAGCTTTACAGAATATATAAGTCAATGATATTTTATATAAAATTGTAAAATTGTAGATTTTACCGACGACGACACGACAACGAATAAAATAAAAAAATAGTAAATCTGATTTAAATGCAAAATTGATAATAAACCATCGCTTCTCTTATATTCTCTATCTTTTTCGGGAGGAAGGAAGGGATTCCTTCCTCGCCCATCTCTCACTCACCTCTCTCCCGGTCTTCTCTCCTCGATCCCGCCTTCCTCCCCTCCTTCCCCTCACCCTTCACGGACCCCCTCTTTGCCACCTTCCCTTTCGCCCATTCCCTCCCTCTCTCCCTACTTCCCTTCCTCCCCTCATGTCGCCCCTCCTTCCCATCACCCTCGCATTCCATTCCTCCCCTACTACCCCTCATCCTGTCCGCAACCCCCTCTTACCCCGCCCCTTCCCCCTTTCAACCTCTCACTCCCTCGATATCCATTCCTCCTCGTTCCCTCTACTACCTCCCTCCCCCACACCTACCCTCATTCACTAACCCTTCCTCCCTCCATACCTCTCCTCCTCTTCTTCTTTTTTTTATGGAAACTGACATGGTTGGATACATCACCTACAACATCCGTGATGTCGGACATGTCGTGCCGGCTATACTGAACTGGACGAAAAAAAACGAAAAAACTATTTACATCAAATCTCTTTGATTTACATAGCCGTTTCGACATACGTTTTATTCAGTGCGGTGGTACCAACCCTAGTAAGGTAAGAAGGGAAGGGTGCTACAGTTTTACGTGGAATCCGAACCACGGTCAGCCTCAAATGGTCGAGCGGTCACCCATCCAAGTGTTGACCGCGCCCAGGGTTGCCTGCACCACTGAGCTACCCAGGCTGACAAACGTACCTCCCACCCACTCCCCCTTCTTTTCTCTCCCCCTTCCTCTTCCTGACCATTATTCATTATTTCTTACCAAAAGCAGTAACTATTGAGTAATCTGTGCCAAAAGACTAGATAATAAATTTTCATATCCTTACCTAGAGAAATCATGGATTCCCCATACAAAAACTTTCACCCCTATTTCACCCCTTATTTTTAGGTTTCCGTATCCCTGTACGGAAGCCTATTACTAAGCCTCCGCAGTCTGTCTGTCCGTCCGTCCGTTTGTCTATCCGAGGGCTGTATCTCTTGAACCGTAATAGGAAGCCCGTTGAAATTTTCACAGAATATGTGTTACTATAGCGGATATAACAACAAATAAGCGGAGCTAGGTACAACCCAAGTACAACCAAAGAGTTTGTAAATTCTTTGGACCGGAGTAAAACCGCAAACAGGAAATTACAATCTTACACGTTCAACGCCACATGAAAAATCCAGTATTTCCGTTTGGGCCACGGGGCTCACCGCTCACCGGTGAGCCTTTCCTTACTGAACCATTCAGGGCATGGGGGTCACCGGTGAGCCGCGTGAGAGGGCCTACGTAAACGCTTCCTACAAGCCACAGAGCGCAGCTACAAAGCCAATATGGAAGTGAGCCGCATGGCCTTGTAGTCGAAGCGGACGGCGTGGTTTTCAAATCCAATAGAAACTTGTAGTTTTTTATTAAGTTAATTGTAACGATGCTAGGGCTGCTCTTAACGATAAGGTAGAAAATAATATTTGTATTAATAGAATTAATAAAACCAGAAAATAATAAGAAAATATTCGTCAAAATAAAAATGAACATAAAATTTTCTTCATTGCCAAATAAGAAGACATTATTTATTACGAAAATAATTTATGAAATTGAACAAAACAAAATATTTATGAAATTGAACAATCACAACATTATGACACTTCATTATTTAAAATAATCAATCATCTTAACCCCAAAGGGTTTAACCATAAACAATAAAGAATTATCCGTGAGTCATGTTAAAACAAGGCAAACAAAGGAATGGTTTAGTTGGGCTGCTTTGGCAATAAGTGGATACTTTTTTCGACTTGGTTTTAGCCTGTTTGCTACCCATTATTGGTACGTTCTTTGCATAACATTGGTGACATGTTCTTCTCACTTTTCTGGCCAATCCCTCTTTCCTTTCCAGAGTGTGTTTCATTCTCTTCCGTCTTTCTATATGCATTTCATAGTCGCTATCCTCACTCTCCGACAAAAGAATTCGACAGCATCTTCTTTTCGTTGGTTGAACTACGTCTTCATAGAATCTATTCCGAAACTACGGTTCAGAAGATCTATCTCGATGTTTTCTAACTGCGTTAGCGCTTCTTGTGTTAACTCGAAATCTTCAAAATAATCATTTTTGGCGAGAAAAGCGTAAAACATCCTCAATTGTCGACGCAGCCGGACCGGGATTGATCGCTGCGTCCGCGGCGCGCGCGCAACGGGTGGGCCGCGGCGTGACCCCGCGGCCCCAGC
The DNA here is from genome assembly GCA_946902875.1 of Nematopogon swammerdamellus. Classification (NCBI taxonomy): domain Eukaryota; kingdom Metazoa; phylum Arthropoda; class Insecta; order Lepidoptera; family Adelidae; genus Nematopogon; species Nematopogon swammerdamellus. The sequence continues at coordinate 23,001,173 of OX336345.1, forward strand.
CAACAGAAAAATACAAATCCTTCATAGGAGGCCACACGATCCACCCGTGAGCCTTCTGCTATATCTCGAAAATTAGACGGTAAAAGTCGCAAATTTTTATTTTCCTTACAAATTACCGCATTTTATAAACTTTGTGATGAAAATCTCAAGTTGATGAAAATTACGGATATAATGAGTTTGGCTTGGCCCGAACCGAAAAGTACGCTAGGCCCACCGGTGGGTCGTATGGCGTTCAACGTGTTAATTGTGGGCTGATTTTGAAAATTCTTTTTTTGTTTGGTAGGTCATACTTCAGAGGTGCTCCCATTGAAATTTTATTGAAATTGATTGAGCGGTTTATGAAAAAGCAACAAAATACTATTGGTGTGTGGTTACCTTCAGCAAAACTTTTGTGATGTGGGCTTTTTCAGCAATTTGCAGTTTGACACATGGCGAATAATTCTGTACCACTTCAACCGATTTCGATTATTCGATTTCGATTATTGTTTTTTATGTAATATTGTTTTAAAAATATAAAACCGACTTAAAAAAAATAAACTAGAACTAAAAAGTATTAAATAGGTAGAATAGGTACCTAATATTTTGAAATTTTCTCTGTCATTGTATTGAAATACATGAATCGATATTGTCATTCATATTCGGACCCTTGTTTCATGAATATTCTAAATTTGAAATCTTTTCCGACCGGCCAGATGCGTTTAATATATTATAATACGAGTACGAGTACCATCGAGCTGGTCTGATGATGGAGACGGAAGGTGGCCATAGGAACTCCTAAACTACACATGATAAACCCATCGTGTTTGGGCTCGTTGAATTTGTCATCACGAGCAATTTACTTTAGACCTAGGAGATTCTCAATTCGACGGTATGTTTTCTTTTTTTGGATGTTTGTTACGCGATTACTCCGTCAATTATTGTGGGCCGATTTTGAAAATTCTTTTTTTTTGTTTGAAAGGGGATAACCATGACGTGGTTCCATTTTAATTTGGTCGAGATCAGATTGGAAAGCGAGGCGGAATCGCGAGGCCGAAGGTCGAGCGATTCCGCCGAGTACATTAATAGCAAAAAATTCCAAAAAAAACTGTGAAATAAAAAACTATTTAAAAAAATATATAAAAACCGCCTTCAAAAATGTATGAAATAAAAAAAATCGAACCCTAGAGTTGAAGGCGGTGCTAAAGCAAGCAAAAATGATACATGAAAGAAAACATGCGTGGATGATATCCTTTGTGATTTGTGTAGCCTTCTTTAGCACCGCCTTCAACTCTAGGGTTCGATTTTTTTAATTTCATAAATTTTTTAAGGCAGTTTTCATATTTTTTTTTTTACATACAATGCTGACATTATTAGAATGAAGAGTGACGAGTATTTGTTTAACTGTTCAACTAAATAAATACGTTCTATCCACAGAGCACGGAATACCGCGCGCGCGCGCGCGGGGGTATTCCGTGCTCTGTGTGGATCTATCTATTAAAAGCGCACAAACAGGAAATTACAATCATAATAATATTTTGTTCCGTATACCAAATAATTTTCAAAACATTTTTTTATTTTATTTAATTTGATAAGAAGTGTTAGTTTAATTGTAAATTGTCATAATTTTATTATTCAAATATAATTAAAAATTTTGGAATTTACATAAATAATGTTCTTTATAAATATAAATGAAAGCGCCATCTTTTGTCTAGTAGCAGTAATTCTACAGCCTAGTGACAATTAAAGGTACCTAGATACATGTTGTATTTCAACTAGATAGCGCCCTTAGTATAGAAGTATTAACAAACATTAACGCCACCTGTTTGTTTTACGACAACATCAAGAAAAATTATTAACGCCCTCTGTTGGTTTTACGATTTACAACGTTACCAAATTTGTTATATGGAGTGGTCTATCTGTCCCGACAGGGTTATAAAATCAATGATTCGTACACATATTTCCTGTAAAATGGACCCAATTATTACTTCCTTTCCAGAAAGTCGTTGTGTACCGTAATAACTCAGAGTACTAACTCTCATTTCCTAAATCTATTCTAGTAAATTCTAATATCAACATTTAAAACACTTACTAAACTAATTGCTCATTCATCTATAGTCATTAAACCCTTCTGGTTTCCCTCTGTGTTCTATGTGCACGCTTCGACAGCGCGCTCACGCGCCTCGCTTGCGAGCTTGTGAGACCCGCCAAAATTCGAAATGAAAAGTGTTCTGATGTTTGTGTTATTGTTATTATTAAATTATGATCAATGTATTACTTGATAGCTTAATTTTGTTGTGCCATTCAATAGATGAAATCTATTGTTTATATTTTCTTCTATATTTTAGAACTTCAACAATACAAACTTTTATTGAAACCCCCCCTGAAGGGGTTTGTGGAACTGGCTCCACTAAATTCGTATGGACCCTCTGTCCATACGATATTTATCCATCGCCAGTCCCCGTGACTCCCAACGCAGATAAATTTGTACTTAAGTTACAAATTTATTATTTGTTCCTAGGAGTCCCCGTTTTCTAATCTGTACAAAATATACATCTTCAGACAGATTTACCAATTTAATCTCGTAGTATTATGTTGGAGTTCAAAAGATATTCTTTTGTCCTCCCTAAAGGCAGAAGTGTATGCTTTTAATTGTGAGTGTATAGTGTATGTTATGGTTTACATTTCTGTGGCTATCTATTGATATACCTACAGAAATTGTTTTATTCCAAATGATGCGGTCAGGGGTCCACCTTTCACCGAAATCATTTAGGAATATTTTCTTAAGGGTTTATTAAAATTGTGTGCTGATCATAATCTATATAACCTATACAGGTATATTTAAACCTGATTTACGCAATCTCCCCACGACCTAAAACGTAACTAGCCAGAATGTTGCATGTACAAATATTACAAAATTTACCTTAGAATTCCACTATCCTAATCGGTCTGACACGATTCACTAAAATCACCTTAAATAAAACACCATTACAAATAGAATAGCGTAAAATATTAAATTCAAACGAAACCACAACACCCGCCACTGAATCTATTCGCGAAGTTAACACTTAATAAAAATATACTTTTATGTCAAAATACGGTAAAACCACTGATTTTACATATTTAAAACCGACATATTTTTTAATAATTACGCGTGGTTCAAACACTCTTATATACGTAGAATTTACGAATTTAAAAATCGGGTTTTGTTTCTTTTAATTTTCCCTATATTTTAAAATACCTTCCCAATGTACTAGTCCTCATGGTAGGCCAGTTCGGACATAGTGTCATTGTAAAAGCTCTTTGGAAGTCCTTCCATCACCAGTCAAGATTCCAGAATCCAGACGCCTTCATCCAGAACTCAAAAGGCTCAAAAAGAACATCCAAAATATTTTCCGTAAAACTAGTTGACAACCCCTATATCACCCCCAAAATTACAGAATCCAGACACCTTCATCTGTAACTCCGAAAGCTTTACAGAGATCCCCACACTAATATTCACGAAATTAAACAACCTCTATTCACTGACTTCCCTTATTTGCGTGTAATTTAAGATCAGGTCCCAGTACAATATGTTAATCCAATTTAAAACCTTCCCAATGTACCAGTCCTCATGGTAGGCCAGTTCGGACATAGTGTCATTGTAAAAGCTATTTGGAAGTCCTTCCATCACCAGTCAAGATTCCAGAATCCAGACGCCTTCATCCAGAACTCAAAAGGCTCAAAAAGAACATCCAAAATATTTTTCGCAAACTAGTTGAAAACCCCTATATCACCCCCAAAATTACAGAATCCAGACACCTTCATCTGTAACTCCGAAAGCTTTACAGAAGTTCCCACACTAAAATTTACGAAACAACAAACTCTATTCACCGGTTTCTTTACAAAATCATTTATGTACTAAGAAAACCTTCCCAATGTACCAGTCCTCATGGTAAGCCAGTTCGGACATAGTGTCATTGTAAAAGCTCTTTGGAAGTCCTTCCATCACCAGTCAAGATTCCAGAATCCAGACGCCTTCATCCAGAACTCAAAAGGCTCAAAAAGAACATCCAAAATATTTTCCGTAAAACTAGTTGACAACCCCTATATCACCCCCAAAATTACAGAATCCAGACACCTTCATCTGCAACTCCGAAAGCTTTACAGAAGTTCCCACACTAAATTTTACGAAATTAAATTAATTATATTCACCGGTTTCTTTACCAAACCATTTACTAAGAAAACCCAATCAAAATACACGCGAGCGAAGCCGAGCGAAAATATTCACTAATAAAACCCAACCGAAAATACACGCGAGCGAAGCCGAGCGAAACTTCGTTTCCCGAATTTATTCGAAAACTCACGCGAGCGGAGCAGTACCAACTTTCGTACCTGGACTCTCGCTAAATACGCACGACCGTCTCCTTCGACTCCCAAAACAGACTGAACTCCCCACGCTCCCCTCCCTCTCCTTTTATAATCTTTCCTCGTGTCACAATCCTGACACGCAGGAACAAATCGAACGGTGGCCTCCTAGTATGGCCATGACACGTTCGTGTCACGGAGCGCGATTTTGTATGGAGATTGAATTTTGATTTTTAGTATGGGCTGGACACGTTTGTGTCACGCAGGAACAAATCGATCGGCTGCCTCGTAGTATGGCCGTGTCACGTTTCTGTCCGGACTCGTAATTTGTATGGAGGATAATTTTATGTTTTTAGTATGAACTGGACACGTTTGTGACACGATATAAATTCGATTTTGGAGGGAAAACAAACCCTCTTCGTACCTTCCACATGGTACCTAAAGCTGTTTCGCTCGTCAGCGATGCGCTTTACCTCTACTTCGGTGGTTTTAACACCACTTCCCCGCACCCATTGTGCATCTCCGCATGCAGAGAACTGTTGCTTTTGTTATATAAATTAATTGATGTTATTACATGTGCTCTATTAATAAGTCGACTTTTAGCGCCATGACGGAGTGTTTTATTTATATATTTTTGTTTAATTTTGTATATATATTAATTTCTGTACATACGTGATACCATATTCCGTGTTTGCTAATGCTAGTCATGTACGGAACCTGGACACGCAGAAACCAATCGAAATCTCCTTACCATAGTCGTGTTTTATTCATGTCAGGACACGAATCCATTCCTTCATACTAACATCGCTTAATGAAAACCCCTCCCGCACCGCTTGACAAATTACCTCAGGTCGCTCCGCCTCGCCCCGCGGCCCACGCGCGCCCGCAGCTCGGTAATACCTCACCCCTTGTCTTGTTTACCTCATACCTCTCTCCGCCCCGCGCGCACGCTCCAACGGATATTTATTTGAATGTTGGCGTCATACTCAATGAAACGTTGTTTTGTTTTATTTTATGTTTTTGTTTAATAACTGGTACTTTGTTTACATACTCTTCCCTTTATAAAAATGTTTAGTGTATTAGTTTGAATCATTAATAAATAATTATTAAAATAATTTTAGACCCTGTGCGATATCTTCACACAGATCACAAAACTTCAAATTCCCATAAACTCCGTCATGTCCAGATTCCAGACACGCAGGAACAAATAGACCAGCGACCTCATAGTATGGCCGTGTCACATTCGTGTCCTGACACGAATTTAGTATGGAAATTAAATTGAATCATTAGTATGGACTCGACACGAATCGGACACGCAGGAACAAATCGAACGGCGCCCTCTTAGTATGGCCGTGACACGTTCTTGACACGCAGGAACAAAACGCTCGGTTGCCTCGTAGTATGGCCGTGACACGTTCGTGTCACAGAGCGAAATTTCGTATGGAGATAGAATTTAATTTTTAGTATGGGCTGGACACGGTTGTGACACGCTCGAACAAATCGAACGGTGGCCTCGTAGTATGGCCGTGTCACATTCGTGTCCTGATACGAATTTAGTATGGAGATTAAATTAGATTATTAGTATGGGCTCGACACGAATTGGACACACAGGAACAAATCGAACCGTAGCTCCACAGTATGGCCATGACACATTCGTGTCCTGACACAAATTTTAGTATGGAGATAAAAATAAATTATTAATATGAGCTTGACACGTTTCTGACACGTAGGAACAAAACGTACGGTGGCCCCGCAGTATGGGCGTGTCACGCTCGTGTCCTGACAATAATTCATTCTTTCATACTATCAACTCGCAGCGAAATAATCACTACTCGCTCTCCTTGACTCGCTACCTCAAGCCGCGCTTCCAACGGCGTGATGATACCACGATCTCCGTCCCCGCGCCCGCAAGACGCGCGTCTTCTTACCTCACCTCTCCGCTGTTTCGTACGCGCCCATGTCTTGTTCCCCTCTCACCGCGTGTCAGGATTACCTCATGCTACCTTCCCCGCCTCGGCGCTCTATAGTGTTTTATATGCGAACCAACTGATGTTATTATATTTCTTGTTTGTCTAATTGCGCGTCGTATTGTAATGGCCGTTCGCGCCATTTTATTTCTTAGTGGAGTGTGCAGTCACGTTTGAATTTATTAGGTGATTAGTTAAATTGTAATATAAATTATTTTGTTAATATTTTAATGAAACGTTTTAATGTTCTATAATTTAGCTTTGAATTACTATTGGCTATATATTTATCTTTTTTTTTTACCTTGTGTGATTCCATCACAGTCGCCCGCATAGAGGTTCATAACGAAGCAAGGTCAACGGAACCTCATCCCGTGACGCTTGATCTCGTTAAGAAGCTATATACATTATGATCTTGAAAATTACTTCTTCTTTGTTAGGGTTTTATTGTTCCCTTCCAAGAAGTTTGTATATTTAATCATTTATCACTGTTAGGGTTCAAGTTCCCTTCCAGAGACCCCCTTCTTCTATAATTTTTAATTTGTGTGTTTTTTTTTTTTTTTTTTTTTTTTTTTTTTTTTTTTTTTTTCCCCCATCTGTCCACGTGCTTTAGGAAGTTCTTACCCTCCAGCTTAGGATTTATCTCCCTTAGCTTAAAGAGAAAAGATTTTTAGAATGCATACCACAACCTTACCACCTCCGGCTTAGACCATGTTTGCACTCTTTCCCTTATCTTCCATTTGCAGCTCGTGCCAATACTACATTAAACAAATATTTTAGTGTAATTGATTTAGTTTATTATTAATAAATCTAGGAATTTAGGCAAAAGTTATCACCTCAAAGCCTTAGATCCCTATATTCTGCCTCTAACAGATTTCCCAACAGTGCAGGAACCTCTAGTCTCACCCTTTACCGTATGGGCCGAAACAGAACATCACCGCTTACAGTGCAATACACACCTTACCACCTCCGGCTTAGGCTATGCAAGCAGTTCGGCAGGACAGAACTGGTCCGTGAAGAACACATAACACACCTTACCACCTCCGGCTTAGGCTATGCATGTATCCTAGCACAACAAGCTTCCATTAAAGGCAGAGTAGTCGGGATTCATATTTTCAAAAGACTTCGAAATCGACTCATGCATCATTTTGGGTCCTAACTCACCTATTGACGAATAGACGGACTCAGTATGCTTGTAAACGATTCTACTTTAACTCATCCAACATTGCTCCGGTTAATGATTTCAAACCAAATACTACACTCATTCACTGTACATAGACCAGAAAATGTCATCCTGAACTTTCAACGCTCCATTTTTTGTGTGTTCGGAACGCCTTTAGTAGACGATGTCATAATCCCTCCCCAGCGTGAGTCAGACTCAGTAAAATGTAAAGTTCTGCACTTAAGGCATTTTTTACCTCACCTTTCCTAAGTCCCAAATTGTGTGTTCTTCACACTGAATTTAATTTAACATTATTTTCGAAGCAATGTATGGGAAAACCAAACGAAGCCAAAGTATCCTGATTCCTTGTAAAGGTCCCTTCAGGTTAGAGCGCTGCTCTCATTAGAAGGAAATTTCACTACAGAGTACAGACACTATAATACCCGCAGGTCTACTCGCGTATTTTACACAAACATCCAAAACCATCCACTCAAGTCAACAAGTCTATTTTAAATTTTTGTTACTTCTTGTTCAGAAGAAATTTAGTCTAACTCCCCTCACTGAACAGCATTTTATTTATTTATTTTGTCATATTTTATTTTCACGTTTTTTTTTTTTTTTTTTTTTTTTTATTTACATTAATTCTATATAACTACAAAATAAACCACCTATACAAAATTTATACAAACAGACAAAACAAAAGACGGTATTCTCGCCGGCGACGGGAGACGAGAATTATTATTATTATTATTATTTATTGTAAGGACCGTAACAGTACATCACCGTTTACAATGCAATACACGCCTTACCACCTCTGGCTTAGGCTATGCAAGCAGTTCGGCAGGACAGAACGGGTCCGTGAAGAACACATAACATACCTTACCACCTCCGGCTTAGGCTATGCAAGTAGTGCATTATTTTCTTATCTTTTTTATTTCATTCATTTATTTTTTTTTTTTTTTTTTTTTAGTTTTATTTTCGCCCGCATGACTTTACTTACTCTGTGAAGTTTAATTTTAATTTTCTAATCCGCATGAATCTATTTATTTTAACAATAATTTAAAGAGCACTACTCTAGTGGTTTATTTACAGTATTTATGAGAATGTAACCCCACAACTATGTCTATCAACAATTCAATACGCTCGCTCCCGACAAAGCATACTTAACATGATAAAGTCACCGATAGATAACGTGATAATAAAATAGAAATTGAAGAAGGTTTTGTATAGTGTAACGATTATGCGTAACAGTAAGTTGTTTCTCATAATCAATTTTGATAAAGCGCTTAATAAAATTACATTTTTTTTTTTTTTTTTATTTAATTTTTTTTTTTTTTTTAAATTTTACTTTATTCCATAAAATTTTCCTCTGGTTTCTATTTTGTCACAATCCTTTTCCATTGTCGGTTTTCTTGTAACCTGTAAAATAACACAAAATGTCAATATTTTATATATTTTACAAAAAAATTTTTTTTTTTTTTTTTAATAAATATATACTAACCTGTTTGTAAATGCTTAAAAGGATTGTTTTCTTTATTTTTTTTTTTTTTTAATAAAAGAAAAATTTTTTTTATTATTAAATCATTTTTATTATCCTTCTTCTATAAAATTAAACATGTTTACATACTGTTAAATTACATAAAATGTATCAAAATCATATTATCAATCTTCTTCAATAACATTAAACCTGTTTATAACCTGTTAATTTACATGAAATGCAACAAAAATCATCTTATTAACTTTCTTCTATAAAATAAAACCTGTTTACAACCTGTTAAATTACATGAAATGCAACAAAAATCATCTTATTAACTTTCTTTTATAAAATTAAACCTGTTTACAAACTGTTAAATTACATAAAATGCAACAAAAATTAATTTCCTTAAAATTAATCTTATATTAACAATGTGTACTTGTGTTCTTTATTGTAATTTTTTATCACAGATGCATCACGCCAGAACTAGCGAGATTTAATTTTAAACCCTATTGAACATGTTAATGTCCTCATATTGTAACAAAGGAATTCAAGCTGGGACGCACAAGAATTAACCTAAAACCCTAACAGAGAACGTTAAGTGACCCCCTCTTTTTATAAGAAATTCACGCTGGGACACACGTGAATTAACCTAAAACCCTAACAAAGAACGTTAAGTGACCCCCTCTTTTTATAAGAAATTCACGCTGGGACACACGTGAATTAACCTAAAACCCTAACAAAGAACGTTAAGTGACCCCCTCTTTTATAAGGAATTCACGCTGGGACGTACATGAATTAACCTAAAACCTGTATGAAAGGTAAACACCCTGTATGAATGGAAGACATCCAGTATGAATGGAAAACACCCTGTATGAATAGAAAACATCCTGTATGAATAGATAACACCTTGTATGAATAGATAACACCCTGCATGAATGGAAACACCCAGTATGAATGGAAAACATCCTGTATGAATAGAAAACATCCTGTATGAATAGATAACAACCTGTATGAATGGAAAACATCCTGTATGATTAGAAAACAAAATAATATCTTTACTATGAAATCTGTTTAGATTTAGTTTTTTTTTTTTTTTAAAACTCCAATGTGTTAATTATATGATTAAAATTCTGGTCTATGTAGTCTTCTATAACCGGAATCAAATCTGACTGTGGATTGATGATGGATCCTTCTCTCTCAGGCCCTTCTGATTCTTGATTCTTGCTTCTATGTTTAGACAACCATTCCATTTCCGCCGTCACAAATTGTGTGATTTGCTTAAGTTGTCCTTCATATTCTGATATTAATTTCTCACGTCTGATTTTCCTGGTATTTATCTTTTTCCTATGGTGCGTTATGTCTTTCTCCAACCGTTTCTGCTTTCTGATTAAATCATGTTGAAGTCTGCTCCCTGCTTTTGGCTCCTGTTCCTCCTCTGTTCCTATTGTTTCTTGGTATTCTTCTTCCATTATTGTTAACATTCTTTTTGTTATATCGAGTCTGTAAGTTTTTATTTTTAATAATTGTTCCTCTTTCTCTTCTTCTTCTTGAAACTGCATTAATTCTTTCTTTTTCGACTCTATTTCCTTCTGATTCATCATGTCTTTTTCTGGTCTTCTTAAAACCTGTCAAAAATTATTTTCATCAAAACTTTTTTCTTTTTCTCTGAAAATAGGTGGTCATAAAATATTTTGTTTTGTTTTTGTTTTTTTTTTTTTTGAAATCCTAATTTTGTATCTATTTTTTTTTTTTAATTTTATTTATTTATTTGTTTTGTTTTGAGTGTTATGTAGTCCATGTATGCTTTCTTATTTTCCACAATTCTCTTTCCAGGCCAGTCTTAAATTTTGTAATTCTTTATGTATCTTCGCCTTCTCTACCCTGTTATTTTGTTCCAAAAGGATCATTCTATTTTTTATTTTCCCTAATCTTCTGTAAATGCTCATGCATTTTCTTAACTTATTTTGTTTCTCAAGATGAAATTTTCTTTCTAATTTCATTTCCTTTTCCAATTGGTCCAACTTCGCTGTGTTTTCCAAAATTTCCTTATTGATGTTGTTGCTAATTTCCTGGTTATTGTAAAGGACTTCTTTCCTTATTGTTTTTATATTTATTTCAATGTTGAGTTGTAGTATTTTATGTCTTTGTGTTATCATTTCTTCAGTTAGTTGTATTATTACTGATTTTATTTGTTCCATCTGTAGTCTTGTTTGAATCCTGAAATTTTCAGTTCTATTTAAAATTTTTCAACAACAATTTTCCTTAACTTTCTTGTTTTTATAATATTTTTCTAAGTGTATGGTATTAAAGTTTCCTCTAATTTTACCGGTGTCTGGGTGTACTAGTGTGTAATTATTTTTATAAGGTGTCGCTGCTATGGTATATGGTCCTTCGTAAATTAGTGAGAATTTTTTCGTGACTTTCTGCTCTGCTGAAGATTTAGGTATTGTTTTTAATTTTACTAATTGTCCTATTTCAAATACCACATTTTGATACTTTTTGTTATATCTTTTAATTCTTGCTACTGCGTTTAATCGAATATTTTCTGCAGCACGAATTCTATCTTCGGTTAATTTATCTTTGTTAATTTTTATAATATTTGGTAGGAATTTCTCTATTGGTGAATGATATGTTTTCCCTGTTAGTAAGTATGTTGGTGCAAAACCTGTACTACAGTGTGTTATTTCATTGTAACAGTCTTCTACTTCCTTCATTATAAAACCCCATTTAGTATGTCTATCACAACAGTATGTTCTAAACAGTCTTCCTAATTCTTTGCATACTCGTTCTACACAATTAGGTCTTGGATTGTAAACAGAAGTGTATGTTAATTTAATTCCTAATTCATTTATCAATCTTTTCCATACTATTGATTTGAATTGTGTACCTTGGTCTGTCATAATGATTTCAGGGAAGATAACTTTCACAAAGTTTTTCAAACATTTCGAAAGAGCCGTGGCGTTAGCTTTCTTTAAAGGATAAATTCTTATAAATTTTGAAAATCCATCCTGAATGATGAATATGTATTGTATTCCCCCTCTGGATCGTGGTAGTGGTCCATATATGTCAGCCAGTACTATTTCTCCTATGTGATTTGTGATTACTGGGCTCAATTTTCCCATAGTTCGTACATTATTAACTTTTGCTAATTGGCAGATATGGCAAGTTTTTAGTACTTCCCTAATTCTTTTTGCCATATTTAGCCAATAATACTTCTTGCTGAGTACTCCTTTAATTTTTAGAGTGCCGAAATGTCCTAGTTCCTCATGATATCTCCAAATGATGTTATCTATTTCCCCCTCGGGTATTGCTATTTTTGGTATATTGTCTGCAGTGCGAAAGTGTAATATATTGTTTATCATTTCGTATGTTTTGATTTTAGGTTTTGAGGGTTTTATTTGGGTTTTTATGGAATCGGCGATTTTCTTCATAGCGAAGTCCGTCTGTTGTAGTTCTTTTAAATCCTTTAGTTTATTCTTCAATTCGTTAACTCCTTTTACTCGAAACGCTGCTAACTCTGGGCATATTTCCTTTAATTCTTGTATTTTCTCTGCTTTATTGGTGTATCTCGATAATACATCTGCGCAAATATTTTCAGTACCTTTTACATATTCTACAATGAAGTTAAATTGGTTTAAATACAATAACCATCTGGTTATTCTACTGTTGTGTAATTTCCAAGTTCTTAGGAAAGTTAGGGATTGATGATCCGTTCTTATGATGATTGATACTCCCCTAAGATATGTTTCATATTTCCGTAAACAATATATTACTGCCCAGAGTTCTCTTTCGCTCACTGTCCATTTCCTTTCGGCTGCTGATAATCCTTTGCTGCAAAACCCTACTACTAAGTGATCTCCTTCATCGTTAATTTGATAAAGACATCCACCAAGAGCATATGCAGAACAATCCGTTTGTAAGTAGAATTGCTTTGTTAAATCAGGATGTGTTAACATAACAGATTTTAAAAATAAACTTTTTACTGTTTCAAATTGAGTTTGTCTGTCGTTTGTCCAATCCCATTTAGTTCCCTTTTTTAGTAATTCACATAATGGTTGTATTGACGTTCCGTAGTCTTTTATAAATTTCCGATAATAATTACATAAACCGAGGAACCCTCTGAGGTGTCTTACTTTCTTTGGAACTGGGAAATCATTTATAGCTTCCACTTTCTCGGGATCCATTTCTATGCCTTTTTGTGAAACTATGTGTCCTAATATTTTGATTTCTTGCTTTAGGAATTGACACTTTTTTAAACGACACGTTAATCCGCCTTCTTCTAATTTATCCAGCACTATGTCTATGTGGTGAATATGTTCTTCCACGGTGCCTTTTGTAAAAATTATTATGTCGTCCAAATAATTTACACAGAAATCTGTTACGTCTTCTCCTAATATTAAGTACATTGCACGGGAAAAAGCTGAAACTGAAGTTTTTAATCCTTGTGGTAATCGCAAATATACATATGATCTATTCAAGAAGGTAAATCCTGTATATTTCACACTGTCAGGGTGTAACGGGATCTGAAAGTAAGCATTGCTTAAATCTATTGTACTTAGGTACTTCACCCCATGAAATTTTTGCAATATTTCAGATATCAATGGTGGTTTTTCTATCTCTCCTTCCAATTTGGTGTTTAGAGTTCTTGCATCTAATAATATTCTTACACTTTGATCTTTTTTTATAGTATAAGTTAACGGACTGGAATAAGGAGTAGCGGATTTCATTAATATACCTTGGTTCACCATTTCAACCAATTTTTCCGCTACTTTTCCTCTATAAGCATGTGGTACAGGGTATGCATATTTCACAAAAGGTATTTCGTCTATTAATTTTAATTTATGTACATATTTTTGCGTACAGCCTGGAATCTCTGAGAATTGTTTTTCATGTTTTATAAGCACATTCTCAAAATTTTGTTTATCTCGTGTGCTAATAATTTTTATGTTTTCTAAACATTCAAAAATTTCTTGTCTTGTAGTATCCTTTTCTTTAATTGTTATGTTGTTATTTAAATATTCTTCCTTCTTATTTACTTTGGACTCATGTAATGGCACTCTTAAATTTACGGTTCCTTTTAACTCTAATGCTGTTGGTGTCTTGCATATTATCGTTGCATTATTTTCTTCCAAGAAGTTGTATCCGAGTATGATGGGTCTCACCAATTTCTCTACTATCAAACATGGTACGTTTATTATTATTCCCATTATATTTAAAGGTAACAATACCATTTTACACACTCTTGGTGACTTTTGTCCTGTCGCTCCAATGATATGTAATGCTGAAATTGGTAAGATTGGATAAGTTTTCCCGCCTTTTGTCAACTCGTCATAGCTAGTTTTGGATATACAAGTTACTTGACTTCCTGTGTCAATTAAACAATTTATTAATTGACCGTCTATTCTGGCTTGTACCTCCGGTAACTTCGGTAGTATGCTAGTTTCATTGTCTTCTTCGTAATCTTCGTCTTCGAATACAGAAGTAACCTTTAATTCTGAAATAAATTCGTTATCAAAGTTCTTCCTATATATTGCCTTTTCTCTTAACAATACTATACAATTGGTTATTTGGTTGATTAAATTATTACAATTTTCTTTCTTTCTTTTGTTTGATTTGTATCCTATTCCAAAAGAGTTACATTGTGCAACCAAGGTTATCGGGGTTTTCCTACCCTGCTCATTTTTACCCAAACCCCTTCCTGGCATCCAACCCATTTTAATTAATAATTTTGGTGGTAAATTAACATTGACCCTCTTGTTCCTTTTAGGTATCGTCACCAGTCGGGTCGTACTGGTAACTTTATTCAGTTTCCCACATGTCCATTTTCTTCACGCTGTTGCTCATACGTTGGATTATTGTTCGATGATTTCTGCCAACCATACTTTGATTCCCAGGTAGAGATGTTGTTTACTCGAAGTCCTCTTGCAGGTACATTCTTCTTAACATCTTGTCTTGGTATTAATTGTGATGATTCACGAATTCTCTTGTTTTCTTCTATGCTTCCCATGCTCCTGAGAAAGGAGATTGCTTCAGGTGCTGTAGATCCGCCACCAGTCATCCATAGCCGCTGGATATCTGCTGGAAACTGGCACATCAATTCTCGTACACAATGTTCTTCATCCCCTGCATCCTGCATCCTCTTGTACATTGCGAAGTTCTCAATAAAATGTGTCGCCATCTCAGTTTTATTATTCCATGTTGTTTGTAAAATTCCTCTCTTCAATTTCTGTTGTACTGGTTTTCCCCAATATTGTTCAAGAAAATCCCTCTTGAAATCGTCGAGATTCTCCCATCTTTCTTTGTAAATCCTTGCCCAATTTTTCGTTTCTCCTATGAGACAGTCCGCGATCAAGTCTAACTCTCCGCCACGTCCAGGGTTCGTTTTTGCTATGTATCTGTCCAGTTCTTCTATAAATTCCACCGGGTGAATTTTCCCTTCCCCGGAAAATTTTGGCTTGAAAGGTGGTGAGGTCAACGTTAATGGTCTTTGCATCCATGCTGTTTCTGGTTCTTTACGTTGAAGACCAGTTTCCCTTTCGCTGTTAGAAGAACGCTCCAATTCTTCCATTCGCCTAGCTATCGGGGTAATACTATCCTTAATTATTTTAGCGATGGAAGGCCCCATAATTTTCCTCTTTGCTCTTCTGTTAGGTGGTACATTTCCGAATCGCTTATGCACTCTTCCCGTAGCATTTTGTGTACCTCCTTCTTTGCCCTTCTTTGCTGCTCGTGTTCCGTGTGTGTGGTCCATGTAGTATTATTTGTAAATTTATGTCTGAATGTTGTATAATGTCTTGTTTGTGTGAATTCTTCTTAAGTCTGGAAATTTTTAATTTATAATTAATTACTAATTACTTGTTTTCAGAACAAAATAGTAATTTAGCATATAATAATATTATTTGTCTATGCCATTATAAATTTTTAAGTGTAGAATAATGCTTGTGTTGTCTTTATTTTAACTTAGAATTTTTTTTTTTTTTAAAGAATTTCCTATATGTAGTTTCATTAAAGAAATTTGGGAATCCCTGTTTTCTCTTTCCAATGTGATTACCTTATAATGTTGTTTGTATTATATAAATTGATTAAGTTTTGTTAGTGTTTAGTAATTTATTTTATCAATTTTAACAATTTTACTTTTAAAAAAAATTTTTTCGTTTTGATATTATTATTATTATTATTTTTTTTTTTTTTTATTACTAGGATTTCATTTCTTATTTATCACGACCTATTTTCAGGAATTCCCCTTTCTCTTATTTCGCTTTGCCGCAAGCAAATATTCTACTTATAGCATAGACAAAGAACGCCAAGCATTGCTTAGAAATCGATGTTTCTCATTTTTTTTTTTTTCTAAATCCGAGACAATATCGATCCCCAAACAAACAGTCTAACTTCTTAAAGTTAATCAATAAAGCTACAGTAGCGGGGTGGTTTAATTCTTTTAAAATTATCATATTAAAGTGATTTTATAATATTTTGTGCCAAAACGCAATTTTATACTAACCATTATTCGTATATTCACACATACTTAATATTACTTATTTCAAAACGTCATGCAACATATATTATTATTCAATTGTCACAACTTGTGATTATATTCCTCGTTCAATTGTTGAACTGATTCTTGAATTTGCTTTCAAGAATAAACACATCCGCATCTGAAATTCATTCTGTAAATTTGGATAACAGCATGCATCTGAGTCTCCTCTTCAGACTTAAACCCTAGTTTATCATGCAACGAATGCTTACCTAGTCTAAATTCTATTGGAATTTGGAAAATTTAAAATTAATAATCGACCAAAGAATAGCACCAACGTGGCACCACATCCATATTATGCTACGGCCAACACCACGGACTCCGCAACCGATGCAATTAACCGGTCTAATTGCACAACTAACTCTTAAAATTTCCCCCTTTTTTTTTTTTTTTTTTTTTTAAGTCTTCCTCCGATTTTTTGTTACTTCAGCAAGTACCCATCCAATGCCTAATCCCCTAAATCACTCAAACCCCGTAATTCCCCTTACAATTCCACTCGCAACCTATTCTGTGAGAAATTATCTTTTAACCCCGATTCAAACTTTTACCAATTCACACTTTCCGTTATGAATTCCTGGAAGTAACGAACTTCAAAGTTTCAGGCACTGATCATCCCCTCACACATTCACTCATCCGAAACCGTTCACTCAGAATGCATACACATTACTTCTCTAGTATGCTCGTCCATTGGCAATGCCCAATTACAACATAGGTTATCCAAACAATCTTACACATACAAATATAAGTAAATATCCATAATTTCATTCCAACAATTGTTGCGCAATCATATGCAATGTCCGAGCACATTCGTCGTTTATCCGATAATATATAAGCAGACAGACACCCGATCGTCGACCACGCCCAAGCATAAAATGGGATGCTCCTCCTTCAGTTAAGTGAACCTATAACCCCATAGGTAGGCAGGAGCAGAATAAATTTAAAGTGAAACACCGAGCGAGGTGGGAAACCCCCTGGAAATGCTCACGTCCAGCAGCAGTCCGACACAGACCGTTGCCGATTAATACGAACCAAGGTATTTAGATAAAACCCCCTACAAAATATATAAACACCTTTGCGCCGAAACTTTACGCTGTCACTTTTCCTTTCAAAATACTCATCAATGAGCAAGTTCAAGATCTTTAGTTATGATAAACCTCAAATAAATAATATAAATTTAAACTAATTCGGATTAATGCAACTCTCATACCCTTAACATTGCCATCCATTAGGCTATACATTCAGCAGCCCGACCGTGGCAACTCCACTCGATCGACGAGCTCGAGCAAAGTGAACGAGTAGGCACAAATGGCACCGTCGCATCCGTCAAATGTACAAGCGAGTGAGTGCACGAAACGGTCTCGCGGTCCACTCGAACTCGAACTTCGCTCCACCACACCCTGACAGTCACTGGCAATGTTGCACGAAATGTGAACCCGGACCCCGAGTCATCTCGACGCATACGCTCACCCAAACACCCGATCGTTCCTGATCATCCCCTGCGACAGTTTAGAAAATCTCAAGGTTGATCACATGCCAAATTAATGATTCCCTTCTTTGAATCTAGTGTAGAGGCATTCAAACATGTATCATTCCATCTACAAGTTGTTCATTCCTTCATTCATTAAGTATTCACTCAAATACTATAGACAAAATACAAGTAGGCACCCACGTACCCATCACTAAAATAAAACAAGAATAAAGTCTGTACCCAGGCACACACACACTCACAACACACCACACATACCACACGCCACATCCCGACCATCAACCCGACAACCGGGGCAAGCAGAGCAACCGGTGCCGCGCCACACACACCCAACCACTTCAAGCAGCAAGCAAGCACGAAGACCCACCCCTCCGCACGACTCGGCGGAAGGACCACGACAATGCGACAGGGGCCAGCCCGCCGCCCCATCAGCACGGCATCATGTTCCCCCTCCCCAGCCGCCTCCCCCTCTACACGCACGGGGAGAAACGCAGCGGGGCCACTATCATTAATACCGACCGGCTCACATGCACGGCACCGTAGTTAATGCGCAATAAAGTCTTGTGTTCTAAGTACACGACTCATATCAATTTGACAGTGCCTATCTAAGTATGTACCTACCTATGTAACTAAATTATAGGTGACCGGTAGTGGAGCCACAGTGTATAACCAAGTATGATAATAATAGATAGGCACATACAGGAGCCATTTATTTTAGATAGTTAGGCATCTACAGCTATGTATTACCCGTCGGAATCTCTATACAGGCATTATAGGCTAGGCACCTCCTCTCCTCGAATAAATGCGCTTTCCTCCGCACCTCACCGCGGTCCCACCTCGCTAGTACCGTTATCGGGGTATTTTTGTGGCTAGGTAATATGGCTGGAGGAAGGGCGGAGGGTTGAGGGGAAGAGATTCAAAATGTTTGTCATCATCACTCACACAACTGGCCGACCGACCGACAACCAACATCACGTGTGTTACCACGATGTAATTTTTACCAATACTAAATAGCTACTCTTAAATATCGGGGTGTTCAATTTATACGCGTTTTCAATTTAGTCAATACTCTTTTTCCTCTTTTAATTATCATAAAGATTCTGAAAAATAGTATACATACTATATTGACCGTTTGATACCTAACAAAATGAGCGCTTTGCATTCTAGGTAGCATAATACATTTAGTAAAATTTAATAGTGGCAAGATTGGTGGATCGACACTCGTTCGATAATTTCGTCACCTGTACAACATTCGCATGCGCACTCACCCGTACGCCGGTACCAAAATAATTTGCTTCGTGCGATCGATCGAGTCGAACGCAACCCGAACTCGTCGTGCGAGCGAAACCAGCACGGCAGGGGCCCTGATGTTTACTTTTGTAAAAGGGAGGAAAAGTTTAATTTGAATTTTAAATATAATTATTTTGTTCCAGCGACACCTATCTCACTATGTATAACAATGCCCAACAAAATTTTCTACGTTGTAATGTCAAAACTTCACTAATACACCAATAGATGGCAAGTAAATAGAATACTCCATGTTTCACAAAACTCACTTCTAAACATAATACTAGTATTGTATAAGTATAATTTGCTTCTGCAAAATCATTAAGCATTTTTCATAACTCCTCACTCCCTCCCTGCCTTTTAACCACTTCCTTTCAGATGTCACTATGATGTGAACATTGTGAACTGTGGGTATGTTTATTTCCTAATTTTAAAATTTTCCCTTTTCCCTTCTTTTTTCCCATTTTCCCGGGTTCT
This sequence comes from Nematopogon swammerdamellus, assembly GCA_946902875.1. NCBI lineage: Eukaryota > Metazoa > Arthropoda > Insecta > Lepidoptera > Adelidae > Nematopogon > Nematopogon swammerdamellus. Next base: position 23,020,883 of record OX336345.1, read on the forward strand.
TGAGTATTTGAGTACCCTACCAAATCTTTCTCCATTCGGCTTATTTTCTTTCCCCTTTTTTCTCCTTTTCGGATTTACTCCGAATTTCACTCCGTAAGGTTGGTACTTATTTGTTTTAGTACGCAAGTCTGGTCCCCTTACGCTGTGAAAGCAAAACAAACACTGTCATTGGTTCTTATTGTTCGCGATAAGATCCATATTCCTTCAAATATTTTTGAACCGGGCGCCCTGAGTCAGTTAATACACAACCACAGCAACGTTACCATTTATATGGAATTATCCATTTTTAAATGATTTTCAAGATAAAATGTGGAATTAAATATCCGGGCATTTCATACAAGTTTTATCATTTTACAGATTTCCACATAAGAAGATCAGTTTGGAATATGGATTTTCTATAAAGCTTTTCTATAACTTCCACATTTAAATGATTTTCCAATCGCATATTGATTCTCGGAAAGCCTTGAATCGAAACGCCATCACGGTTTTGTATCTTGTGTGAATCTAATGAATGACCGGCTAATGTACGATCTCACGCCATTCTTTCAATATCTAAATCGTATTTAAAATAATATAATAATCTAATTATAATATCTAAGCTATTTGCTCTAATAATTTGGCGGAACAGGTTACACACGAATGCCTACCCCGTTAGTGTCGGCCACACTGAACCGAACCAAACTCGAATCATCCATACAACCGTATCAATCTTCTACTCAAAATGGTGGCACCAACGTGTTCTTCCTGGCAACTTTCACACCCACACCTTTATTCACGTAATTTTCCCAAGCAACCAGCTCACATACAAATTACCCACAAACAGGTAACACCTGCTGTCCACTTCCAGTGGTAATGGACTGAGCACGTCAGGTCAAAATTCCGACTGGACAACAGTGTCTCGCTCCGACATCCGCAGACAGAATACTTAATATAGGAAAACCTCCCTTTTCAGTCAATACGTTGACATAAAGTAATTAGCGGAATTCAATAATCCACATCTTCAGAACTGAATTTCTACATAGAAAATGTTAATACATACGTTTTCTATTAGACCGCCATCACATCCATTCAATTACCCCAATAATGTTAGTGAGACAAGATACGACTATCTTATATTCTAACGCCCAATCACGTTGTACGAATACACAAATACTAATATATTCATGTACTCGCTTTTATAAAATGAACAAACTCCTTCAACTAGACAAATATTTATGCTTCGTTCCCATACACAAAATATATGACTTCAATTAACACGGAATTCATATACCTACATTAGCACAAACATACTTCCTCAAATACATACCATCCAACATTTCCAATCCATAACTAAGTTGATAAAATGGATCTACACCGTTGGATAGTGAAATACGCCTTCAACATCACACCGCAACAAACCGTCAACTAGTAATTCTATTGCGTGTCGCCTCGGACTAGGCGCTTAATAGCCTTCTTGCTTGATTTTCAACAAACACTTATAACTTCATCTTTCTGAATCGTTGTAAAACTGTAGTCCCTTCCATTATCTATGTTAATTGGCACAATTATAATGTTCTAATTAGCTGAAACGTTACATCTAATATCAAACTTCTGCTCTACAGCCAATTATATACATTACTGCTTGACAAATACATACAATCACAAACTGATATATATTTTTTATTCCAACCCACATTCCAAGCAGTGAAATAAACAGCGTTATACTGCTGACCACACTAACGTATATTCAACTCCACAGATAACCAACACTCCGACATGGCATCCATAAATCCTATCTCCCACACATACCAACATGCTGCATCCAGGCAAGTCAACCTTCACATTGCAACAAGATACAGGGTCCTTTTCCCACACTACCTAACAGTATAACCGTGCCAAGGTGAGAAGTGGCCAGTCCGTCACTCGCCATCCGCAGAGTTTCGCCTCACTCACAGTCACCCCTTTCTACTAGCATAAAACTATTCTCTCTTCTCAACATATTACTTGATAAAATTTTAATTCTTCAGTAAAAAAATCTCCCGATGCGCCCCAACAAATTCGCAAGAAGCAAAACATCGCAAGTTCGTTTTTTTTTTTTTTTCTTTCCCTACAAAGCGCGATTCGTCATCCGCAAAGTTCCGCCTCACTCACAATCACTCCTATATACTAGCGTAAAACTATACTCTCTTCTTAACATATTACTTGATAAAAGTTTTTTAATTCATCAGTAAAAAAAAATCTCCCGATGCGCCCAAAGAGATTTTATGTATAGAGTGAGCACTACGAAGAAAGAATACAGAGAAATGACGGCCAATAACTGAGGTATGAGGTAAGGTAGCGGGGTGGCGGAACGCTGAGCCGCGCGGGGCGGGAAGCGAGCGGGAGAGGGGCTAGCTAGCGAGCGACTAGCGGCTAGCGGCCCGGCCGGCCCGGCCGGTCAGTCAACACGTGCATTGGAATACGTAGGGTTGTCACTTAGTCTACCAAAAATATATTTTTCGATTTATTATTTTACGAGTAGGTATTATGGTTAATTGTGCCCGTAGTCTAGTGGTAACGCTTCTCAATGCAGAAGTTGCGGGTTCAAATCCCGGGCACTAACTAATGTACTTATTTATTTCCTTGATAAAGATTGATATACATGCATTTCATAACGAATAGGTACGATCGCTCCGGTGAAGAAAAATAAAGTTAGGTAACTAGTGCACACTGGTCTATGAAAGGTATTTTTGTGTAAACTGCTTCTGATTTCCACTGGTCACCATGTACGAGTAATCGAACCGGATATAACAAATTGTGACAAGTTCGAGTGCAATATGACTGCCATAAGAATACTCAATAAACAATAAAACAACAACAATAAAAACAATACCTCCTATGTCAGTGAGCAGAGTCCGTGCCTAGCAGTGGGACGTTTTAAAGGATTATAGAAGAAAACAGATAGTGAATTTCATCGAAAAAAACGTTTTTATGTATTTAAACTTAAAATACAGAACTATAATAACTTGAAATACATACCTAAACTTATATGGGTTTTTAAATTACCGTGGTTATTTGACATTTTAAGAAGTAACAACGGCTTTACTCACTATCGAAATACGAGCTGTGTGGCTCGACATTTCGGCCAGAGTGCTCATGATGATGGGCCATACGTTTGGCCCGAAACGTCGAGCCACACAGCTCATATTTCGACCGCGAGTAAAGCCGTTTTGTATTCTTATAATACCTACACTTAATAACTAGAATAATATCTAAAAAACTAAACTTAATAATAAAGAATTCATAACTGCGGTCTTGGCCTTGGACTAAACTTAAAATCTCCAAACCAAACATACATAAAATAAAGAGTGCAGCATTTATAAAAAAATATATATATATATATATATAACTAAAAAAACCATTAGGTATACTTTGGACTACACACACAAACACAACTAAAATAACTCTTCCTCCGTACTTAAACAAAATAATTTAAATTTCACTTTACACAAATTTAAATTTTCACTTTCCTTTAAACAATGTATCATCTTGGACTATTTTTATCCATCTTTCTCGTATTGATCCCTTAGAAGGATGTGGAAACCTTGTAAAAAGATTTTTTTCTTGAAAATTTCTCAATTACTTACTAATTTAAAAAAAATAAAAGAATAGCGACAACCCTAATTAGCGGTCAATTCACTCTCATATTTTAACGTGGTTTAATACATATTTATTTACTTTCATACATGATATCCCAGAACTCTATTTCTAATCATTCATATGTGGCAGCCCTAATGAGCGCGTTTAATTTATTTGTTTAATTAAATAATGCTTATGTTATTGCAATGCTAGGTCAATACATAAAATGTACAAAATTTTCTAATTGAAGTAGCGTTGTGACAGCCCTAATTGGCCAGTTGAACCAAATATTTCTAAGCACATGGAAAACAAGATATTATATATAAGGTCTTTCAAAATTAGTTAATAGTACGCTAAGGGGGGGTTCTGTATCGTAAATAAATCACTTTTGAGGAAGAAAGATTTTTTTTTACAAAAAAAAAAAATTTATAATAATGCAAAAATGTAAAATGTAAAAAAAAATTCTTTTCTTAATCGTTTCAGTTTCATGCCAGGAACAAAAGTCTTCCAACACATAGATCTCTTTCTTTCAGAAATTGTGAAAACCACAATTTTAGTTTTATTAGTATGGAATAGAAAGAATTTGATTTTTTTTACCAACTTACACGTGTTACATCAAAATGGTAATGAAGACTTTTTTGTTACTGTTATGAAAATGAATCGATTAGGCTATAAAAATCAACCACATATTTTTTTATTTAAATACATACAAAACATTTTACATAAAAAAAGCCCAAGGTCCAAAAAAATTTATATAGGTTTTACTCCCTATAGGATGCAGAACCCACCCTTAGCGTACTATTAACTAATTTTGAAAGACCTTATATATTAAGATCACAATGAAGTGATACTTACCTATGAAATGAGATGCCATCAGTTTTCCCAATATTTTTGGTATGATTTTTGCAATATCGCAATTCGCAACACACAACCGGGCATAATGAATGACTGGCGCGATGCGAGCCGCAGACGGACGGCAGCGAGCGCGCGGACGGCGCGTCCGCCGCGTTCGGTCGCTCGCGAGCTACTAGTCTCAAGAGGGTCCTTCCGCGTAATGGTTACTCCACCGCGGTGGAGCGAAGGCTGTTGCCCGGGTAAGAGGTCTAGTAGAATACATGATACGTCATTGGATGCGCCCCAACAAATTCGCCTCGCCTGGCGACAATTCCAAATTGTAACCGTCCGGCCTCTCATTTGTTCTTATGAAACTGCAAGTTTCTGACGCTGTAGCCGGCATGTTCATATTATTAATGTTTAAGTGGCACTATAGAACCAGACGTAAAACGAACTCATAGCATCCCAATGCTTTACAATGACACAGCACAACAATAAAACCCTCAATTGCACTCCAGGAGTACTGACAGAAACAAAATCTACATACACTTATTACAGAACTCCACATTCCTTCCGAATTAACTGTCAATTCTAGTAGAACGGACAGACACAACCATTCTACAGAACTCTACATTTACCCTGAAACAAATATCAACTTTAGTAGAACAGGCAGACATACAAGCAGACAGCGTAGGCCCCGCAAAACGATTTCCTCATTCGCTTTTTGTGCACAAACCTGCATCCTACAACTTGTAATATTCTATGCTATGCCGCTTAATACTATATTAACCGAGGCACAACGCCGATCACTCAACCCATACACATCTCAAGACTCAGTGCATGACAAAATAAATTGTATTTTCTGCGCATTGTTTTCCCGACGAAATACTTGACACAACAGAAGAACCGTACTACTGTTAACATCGCTAATGGCCTTCCTATTCTTCAATTACTTCGCTAACCACGCCGCACCTCCAACGGCGTGATGGTGTTGCGAACTCTGTCTCCGCGCCCGCAGGACGCGCGCGCGAGCTACGCCCTGCTCGGTCATCAACTCAACAGAGTCTCCGCATAGTATACTTGAATCATGTTAAGATAGCAACAATCCGTCCAATGAGCGTATGTCCCTGCGTCACAAAATGATCAAAACGGTCTAGTCAACGTGCGTTGACAATCCATCCTGTCAAACCGTACACAAACATTCATACTAGATAAATATGTAATCTTTATCTTCAACAAAACGAAAGACACGTTGTCACAGCTACTCACCACTGAGGTGTAGCACGTCGCAAGTACAGTTGCGACACTTTTTTCCAGTAACTACGCACGATAGTACAAAACGCATCCGTCTGTACAACATTCGAGTAAGTCATGACAAAACGAGAGGTGGCTAGTCCGTCGTCTTATCGCACAGCAACACATAAAGTCACGAAGTAATAAATCAATATGTATTGATTTATTCTCAATCAAGTAAAACCATTTCATATACAAACACCCACTGTGGTATGATACTCGCACAGTTTATTATGCACACATTTAAAAATACACAAATTACCCAAAAAATTAACAGTAAAATCTAACATACATTTACCTACTCATCATTCACTATTCATTTCGTTTACCTAAACATGAAAAAAAAATTTTTCTTTCTCAGCACTGCTATTTCATTGCCTCTGACAATTATATATATACCAATATTCATTCCACTCTTTTACCAATGTACACAAACCAGACAAGCATCAATGCATTAGCAATCTGAGCTAAACCACGCTCTTCTCCATTTTTTTTTTTGTCTAAACCGAACACCTGCACCGATCACGTGACTAAATTCTCTAACTTTTGTTAGTCTCGTATATAAATCGTATCTCCCTCTCTCTCATTCATACCCCACTAGAAGAGCAAGTCTAAAATAGCGCTCTAGTCTACTGTCTCGTTCTAACTCTTACTTGCATTGCATACACTTTATACTAGTGGGAAAGAGATAAGTGTCATTCGTACACTTACGCCAAACGAAACTAATGATCAAACACAAACAGTACAACACGTGCACCCATAAATCAATCTTTCTTGACCATGGTTCTCTCCTCATGGGCCTAATCAACACGAAATTTACAAACTTGTGTAGGGTTGCCAAAAAATATTCCACCTTCTTACTTCAAATTTCGTGATTGTAATTTCCACATAATAACAAAGTAATAGAAATCATACATACATACACACATCACACGCTTCCCCCTCCGACAGATCAGGCAAGCAGAGCAATCAGCGCTGCGCCACAAAGACCTTAGTATCTGTTCGTTTTATTCCAAAACAATTCAATACATAATGTGACACATACATAAATAACATCTGCATAATACGACTCCGTGCACCACATATTATTACTTTCAATTTCCTTCTTTTTTTTTTTTTTTTTTTTTGAACAAGATAATTAAACAAGTCAGATTAAACTTCCCAAACCCTTTAGCACGAATTTCTTTAAACACACAATGCACCCAAACATGCTTCATCTTTAAAACCAGTCCACACTAGTCTTTCAAAAATTTGGTAGCCCTGCGCCCGCAAGTATTCTGTGGCCCTGGCCAAGCGCTCATCAATCAATAATTCTCCAGTTCCACTTTTCCATAGAACAAATAATCATTATGCAAGTGACATTAAAATTTCTTTTTATAATAAATGGCTAATAACATACTTATGACGATGTAATTGCGTAGGTCATGTAAATCATTTCACAATTACGTACAACATTTTCCCTCTGAAAAGAAACACTTATTTTGTAATCTCGCCGGATAATGGAATAACTCACATTGTTGCTATGGACCAAACCATAGTTAGATGTCATCTGCTGGAAACTGCTCCGATGTTTACTGGCAGTAGACTGGGCACGCCTAGACTTACATTACGAATCGTAACCATACAATTCGCTCGCAAATTACGTTTTGGCACAAAATAATAAGATTTCTCGTGTCAGACCATTACAAAACGTTTATATATATATATCTACACATTTTAAACTTTCCTAAACCATGGTCACGGGCACACCCGCGATAACTTTCGTACCTGGACCTTAGAATTCCATGGATTTATGATAACACTACTATAACTAAAAAGAACTTATTTTTACATAATTTTTTTTATATGCTGGTCACGCGCACTACTGTAATAACCTCCCCTTATACCTATTGTTTTACCTTAGATATTAAAGGCAGGATTATTAAAAAATCAACTCTATAGCTCTAGAACAACTAGAATATAAAGAATCGAAATATGGCCAGCGTATAGCTTTCAAGTGATCTCTAGGTTTGTCAGAAACAGTGTCGCTAATTCGTACACATATTTCCTGTAAAATGGACCCAATTATTACTTCCTTTCCAGAAAGTCGTTGTGTACCGTAATAACTCAGAGTACTAACTCTCATTTCCTAAATCTATTCTAGTAAATTCTAATATCAACATTTAAAACACTTACTAAACTAATTGCTCATTCATCTATAGTCATTAAACCCTTCTGGTTTCCCTCTGTGTTCTATGTGCACGCTTCGACAGCGCGCTCACGCGCCTCGCTTGCGAGCTTGTGAGACCCGCCAAAATTCGAAATGAAAAGTGTTCTGATGTTTGTGTTATTGTTATTATTAAATTATGATCAATGTATTACTTGATAGCTTAATTTTGTTGTGCCATTCAATAGATGAAATCTATTGTTTATATTTTCTTCTATATTTTAGAACTTCAACAATACAAACTTTTATTGAAACCCCCCCTGAAGGGGTTTGTGGAACTGGCTCCACTAAATTCGTATGGACCCTCTGTCCATACGATATTTATCCATCGCCAGTCCCCGTGACTCCCAACGCAGATAAATTTGTACTTAAGTTACAAATTTATTATTTGTTCCTAGGAGTCCCCGTTTTCTAATCTGTACAAAATATACATCTTCAGACAGATTTACCAATTTAATCTCGTAGTATTATGTTGGAGTTCAAAAGATATTCTTTTGTCCTCCCTAAAGGCAGAAGTGTATGCTTTTAATTGTGAGTGTATAGTGTATGTTATGGTTTACATTTCTGTGGCTATCTATTGATATACCTACAGAAATTGTTTTATTCCAAATGATGCGGTCAGGGGTCCACCTTTCACCGAAATCATTTAGGAATATTTTCTTAAGGGTTTATTAAAATTGTGTGCTGATCATAATCTATATAACCTATACAGGTATATTTAAACCTGATTTACGCAATCTCCCCACGACCTAAAACGTAACTAGCCAGAATGTTGCATGTACAAATATTACAAAATTTACCTTAGAATTCCACTATCCTAATCGGTCTGACACGATTCACTAAAATCACCTTAAATAAAACACCATTACAAATAGAATAGCGTAAAATATTAAATTCAAACGAAACCACAACACCCGCCACTGAATCTATTCGCGAAGTTAACACTTAATAAAAATATACTTTTATGTCAAAATACGGTAAAACCACTGATTTTACATATTTAAAACCGACATATTTTTTAATAATTACGCGTGGTTCAAACACTCTTATATACGTAGAATTTACGAATTTAAAAATCGGGTTTTGTTTCTTTTAATTTTCCCTATATTTTAAAATACCTTCCCAATGTACTAGTCCTCATGGTAGGCCAGTTCGGACATAGTGTCATTGTAAAAGCTCTTTGGAAGTCCTTCCATCACCAGTCAAGATTCCAGAATCCAGACGCCTTCATCCAGAACTCAAAAGGCTCAAAAAGAACATCCAAAATATTTTCCGTAAAACTAGTTGACAACCCCTATATCACCCCCAAAATTACAGAATCCAGACACCTTCATCTGTAACTCCGAAAGCTTTACAGAGATCCCCACACTAATATTCACGAAATTAAACAACCTCTATTCACTGACTTCCCTTATTTGCGTGTAATTTAAGATCAGGTCCCAGTACAATATGTTAATCCAATTTAAAACCTTCCCAATGTACCAGTCCTCATGGTAGGCCAGTTCGGACATAGTGTCATTGTAAAAGCTATTTGGAAGTCCTTCCATCACCAGTCAAGATTCCAGAATCCAGACGCCTTCATCCAGAACTCAAAAGGCTCAAAAAGAACATCCAAAATATTTTTCGCAAACTAGTTGAAAACCCCTATATCACCCCCAAAATTACAGAATCCAGACACCTTCATCTGTAACTCCGAAAGCTTTACAGAAGTTCCCACACTAAAATTTACGAAACAACAAACTCTATTCACCGGTTTCTTTACAAAATCATTTATGTACTAAGAAAACCTTCCCAATGTACCAGTCCTCATGGTAAGCCAGTTCGGACATAGTGTCATTGTAAAAGCTCTTTGGAAGTCCTTCCATCACCAGTCAAGATTCCAGAATCCAGACGCCTTCATCCAGAACTCAAAAGGCTCAAAAAGAACATCCAAAATATTTTCCGTAAAACTAGTTGACAACCCCTATATCACCCCCAAAATTACAGAATCCAGACACCTTCATCTGCAACTCCGAAAGCTTTACAGAAGTTCCCACACTAAATTTTACGAAATTAAATTAATTATATTCACCGGTTTCTTTACCAAACCATTTACTAAGAAAACCCAATCAAAATACACGCGAGCGAAGCCGAGCGAAAATATTCACTAATAAAACCCAACCGAAAATACACGCGAGCGAAGCCGAGCGAAACTTCGTTTCCCGAATTTATTCGAAAACTCACGCGAGCGGAGCAGTACCAACTTTCGTACCTGGACTCTCGCTAAATACGCACGACCGTCTCCTTCGACTCCCAAAACAGACTGAACTCCCCACGCTCCCCTCCCTCTCCTTTTATAATCTTTCCTCGTGTCACAATCCTGACACGCAGGAACAAATCGAACGGTGGCCTCCTAGTATGGCCATGACACGTTCGTGTCACGGAGCGCGATTTTGTATGGAGATTGAATTTTGATTTTTAGTATGGGCTGGACACGTTTGTGTCACGCAGGAACAAATCGATCGGCTGCCTCGTAGTATGGCCGTGTCACGTTTCTGTCCGGACTCGTAATTTGTATGGAGGATAATTTTATGTTTTTAGTATGAACTGGACACGTTTGTGACACGATATAAATTCGATTTTGGAGGGAAAACAAACCCTCTTCGTACCTTCCACATGGTACCTAAAGCTGTTTCGCTCGTCAGCGATGCGCTTTACCTCTACTTCGGTGGTTTTAACACCACTTCCCCGCACCCATTGTGCATCTCCGCATGCAGAGAACTGTTGCTTTTGTTATATAAATTAATTGATGTTATTACATGTGCTCTATTAATAAGTCGACTTTTAGCGCCATGACGGAGTGTTTTATTTATATATTTTTGTTTAATTTTGTATATATATTAATTTCTGTACATACGTGATACCATATTCCGTGTTTGCTAATGCTAGTCATGTACGGAACCTGGACACGCAGAAACCAATCGAAATCTCCTTACCATAGTCGTGTTTTATTCATGTCAGGACACGAATCCATTCCTTCATACTAACATCGCTTAATGAAAACCCCTCCCGCACCGCTTGACAAATTACCTCAGGTCGCTCCGCCTCGCCCCGCGGCCCACGCGCGCCCGCAGCTCGGTAATACCTCACCCCTTGTCTTGTTTACCTCATACCTCTCTCCGCCCCGCGCGCACGCTCCAACGGATATTTATTTGAATGTTGGCGTCATACTCAATGAAACGTTGTTTTGTTTTATTTTATGTTTTTGTTTAATAACTGGTACTTTGTTTACATACTCTTCCCTTTATAAAAATGTTTAGTGTATTAGTTTGAATCATTAATAAATAATTATTAAAATAATTTTAGACCCTGTGCGATATCTTCACACAGATCACAAAACTTCAAATTCCCATAAACTCCGTCATGTCCAGATTCCAGACACGCAGGAACAAATAGACCAGCGACCTCATAGTATGGCCGTGTCACATTCGTGTCCTGACACGAATTTAGTATGGAAATTAAATTGAATCATTAGTATGGACTCGACACGAATCGGACACGCAGGAACAAATCGAACGGCGCCCTCTTAGTATGGCCGTGACACGTTCTTGACACGCAGGAACAAAACGCTCGGTTGCCTCGTAGTATGGCCGTGACACGTTCGTGTCACAGAGCGAAATTTCGTATGGAGATAGAATTTAATTTTTAGTATGGGCTGGACACGGTTGTGACACGCTCGAACAAATCGAACGGTGGCCTCGTAGTATGGCCGTGTCACATTCGTGTCCTGATACGAATTTAGTATGGAGATTAAATTAGATTATTAGTATGGGCTCGACACGAATTGGACACACAGGAACAAATCGAACCGTAGCTCCACAGTATGGCCATGACACATTCGTGTCCTGACACAAATTTTAGTATGGAGATAAAAATAAATTATTAATATGAGCTTGACACGTTTCTGACACGTAGGAACAAAACGTACGGTGGCCCCGCAGTATGGGCGTGTCACGCTCGTGTCCTGACAATAATTCATTCTTTCATACTATCAACTCGCAGCGAAATAATCACTACTCGCTCTCCTTGACTCGCTACCTCAAGCCGCGCTTCCAACGGCGTGATGATACCACGATCTCCGTCCCCGCGCCCGCAAGACGCGCGTCTTCTTACCTCACCTCTCCGCTGTTTCGTACGCGCCCATGTCTTGTTCCCCTCTCACCGCGTGTCAGGATTACCTCATGCTACCTTCCCCGCCTCGGCGCTCTATAGTGTTTTATATGCGAACCAACTGATGTTATTATATTTCTTGTTTGTCTAATTGCGCGTCGTATTGTAATGGCCGTTCGCGCCATTTTATTTCTTAGTGGAGTGTGCAGTCACGTTTGAATTTATTAGGTGATTAGTTAAATTGTAATATAAATTATTTTGTTAATATTTTAATGAAACGTTTTAATGTTCTATAATTTAGCTTTGAATTACTATTGGCTATATATTTATCTTTTTTTTTTACCTTGTGTGATTCCATCACAACGTCAGACCTTCCCCGCGTCAGCGTAACACGACGTTTGTATAAATGTACAAATGCCATTCGTTACCAACCAATCAGAGCACGATACAGCCCGATACCACCCAATCAGAGCGCGCGCCGTCCCCTCCGCCACCCGCGGAGCTCGGCGACGCTGTTTCATATAAGCATTGAACAGTCTGACGTCCATACCTATTTAAATGTTCTTGGTTGTGTTGTCTTGCAGTAAAAAGTAAAAAAAAGTAAAAATGTATTTATTTCGGAAAAAGTCAAAAAAGGAAAAAGCAGTGATAGTTTGATATAGGCACGTGCCAGGACGACATGGCATTCGCAACCCGCATGTGATCAAATGTCCATGGGCATCGTTAAACACCTTATGGGTGGCTCGGTGCCACGTCTCGCTTACTATAAATAAACACTTGTAGGACTAGGCTTTCAGTGGATTCACGGAACATAATTTCATATTAAAAACTCACCCTCTCTCTCTTCCACTCCTTCTCCCTCTGCGATCTCACTCCCCCTCCTACCTCTCCTGCTCTCTGCCCATTTCTCACTGTCTTTCTCTCGTTCTCTCCATCAATCTTCCTTTCCTATGATCTTTTTCTCTCACCCTTCCTCTCACACTTTCAAGCGGCGGGTGGCCGAATGGTTTGGGCATCGGTTTTTCGTGTGAGAGGTCTGAGGTTCGAATCCGGTCGGCGTGTACCAATGAGATTTTCTGATGAAAAAATTTACGAACTAAAAAATTAAAAAACTACACCTGCTGCTTCACCGTTCGGAACCGGTGTAAAACTGTAGGTCCCTTCCCATGCCCCTTACTAGGTGGTAGACTCAAATTGTACCCGGCTGGGTTGACACCACTGTACTGGATGGCCGCATAGCAGCCTTGGTTGTGTTCTCCTCTAGTCCAGTATAGCCACAATCCAGGGAAGTATCCGGTACGGCACCTACCTTCTCGGAGGTGATATTGGCTGAACGGAGCATGTGCTTTGGCCCCTTTTCTATTTGCCACTCCTTCTCCCACACCCTTTCCCTTTCTCTCTTTCTCTCCCTCACCCTCTCCAATCCTAATTAATAAGAACAAACTACGTTTCATAGGTGTGAAAATAATAAATAGGATGGTTGCAGTATACGCGTCAGCCTCGATAGCTCAGTGGTGCAGACAGTCGACTGTCGCTATTGATGGTTAAGCAACGCTGGGCCGGTCAGTACTTGGATGGGTGACCGCTCGATCGTTGGAGGCTGACCGTAGTTCAGATTCCACGTAAAACTGTAGGTCCCTTCCCTTCTTAACTTACTAGGTGGTATGGTTGAACCCGCCCGGGTTGGTACCACCGCACTGAATGAAACGTCGGTCGAAACGGCTATGTAAATAGTTTGTGTTTTCCGTCCAGTTCAGTGTAGCCGGCACGACCGAAGGAAAGTACTGACATGGCACCTAGTTCACCCGGGGTTATGGGCTGTCATCACGGATGTTGTAGGTGATGTAGCCGACCGTGTCAGTTTCCATAAAAAAATATTGGTTGTCTGTAAAGTCGGTTTACGGACGATAGTTTTACGTGATAACGTCATACAACCCTTGTTTCATGAATATTCTAAATTTGAAATATTTTCCGACCGGCCAGATATTATGGTACGAGTAACCTCGTTTTAATTTCTGCGGCCCTGGTACTTTTACAAGCCGACGCTTGGGCCGATTGTGCCTCTCTATCGCTTGTTACGCGCTCTCGCTTGCACACACAGGCTCAGATGGAGCGTGACGTGATATACGTGCGTGCAGCCGGTGTTCATCAATTTATGAGACGTTATCACGTCAAAAAATAATTAAAAAAATATGCGTGCGTATATGTATCAGGTTCCCGGAGGACGCGTCGCTGCGCTCGGTGTGGACAGAGATGACGGGCCGGGCGGGCTGGACGCCCAACGACTACTCGTACATGTGCGTGTCGCACTTCACCGCGGACAGCCTGCGCCGCGCGGACGCGCGCACCGTGCTCGAGCCAGGCTCCGTGCCCACACTCAAGCTGCCTCATCACGTCATGGAGGTGCTGAGTTTTAGCAGTTTTACTTATAATTATTGTTATTAATTTCCCCCGGCTAGGTGGACAGATGACCTAAAAAAGGTAGCCGGGAGTGGATGGATGAGAAGAGCGGAAGACCGCGTGTGGTGGCGTGCCTTGGGAGAGGCCTATGTCCAGCAGTGAACCGATACAGGCTGATGATGATGATTATTCATTTCATAACGAACAGAGTGGTGGACGACTGGTACCAACTTCCAGAGGAAGTAATAAGCGCACTTAGTACCGACCAATTCAAAATAGACTACATAAATATAAAAAAAAACATTATCTCAAAAAGAGGGCTCAAGAATTAGTCTTGTTACGAGTCGAATACATGGACGACTCGAGTGACTCGAGTTGAAAACATCTATAACTCGAGTTGCGACTCGAATACAAAAACACTCGCTATAGATTTTCTATTTATTAGTCTCGGAACCATTATTTAATTCTTAAATAATAGCTCCTTAAATAATTTTAAGACTTAAGAAGTCACTAATCTCGTACAGCGCGTCACCAGTTCAATCAAATGAATTCAACTGACTCGCAGCAGCAGACCGCGCCACCCACTCGCTCGACTCGAGTGCACTCGGATGACTGAATGCGATGCGAATGCGAGTCGACGAACGAATACAAAATACTCGGCGACTCGCGGCCTTGAGAGACTGCGACTCGAGTCGGTCTACTCGAGTATGGTCGGTCGGCCGGCGTGGCGCCGCCGTCAGTCTGTCTCTCAAGGCCGCGAGTCGAGTATTTTGTATTCGTTCGTCAACTCGCATTCGTATTCAGTCGTCTGAGTGCGTGCGTGCACTCGAGTCGAGCGAAGCGAGTGGGCAGACTGACTGACTGACTGCTTGTCCGTATGAATACGAGTCCGACTCGGTTTCGCTCCGAATCCTACTCGAGTTGACGAGTTTTAGGCTTGACTCGAGTCACACGAGTATTATCACTCGACTCGTTACAACGCTATCAAGAATGATAATTAAATTAAAAAAAAACAAGATAATGACAAAAACAACAAAGTTTAACTGGATTTAGACGTATCAACCTAGGCTGCCTGTCTAAAATAAATAAATAAATAAATATTATGTACATTTATTCACACATCTATTTACAATAATTTTACAAAAATTATATATAAAAATTATTATAAAACAAACGGACTTTCCACCGCCGGCGGCGGGGCAGACCCAAGCTACCGATGGTCGGGTCGGGTCCCAAAGAGAGAAAACTTAGCCTAACGCTACACTGAGTGTAATCTCTGCTGTGTAACTTTTTACTTTGACGTAATGAAGTATTTTGCGCTCGGCCTGACAATTAGAAATTGTAGGAGCTAGGTAGGAGAGTAGAAATTTATATCTAGCGCAATGTGTATTATTATTATGTAATGAGACCTAATTAAAATTACACTCACTGTGGCTCTAGGCTTTATATTTTTTTTTTTTATTTATTTATCTCTTTATTTCAGCCAACTAGGGCCATATTGAAAAAATACATATTAAATGTCTTAACCTAAGAACTAAAATTACTTTATGCACAATGTCTTACAATATTACTACTATGTAATTTTGACGGGAAAAAATCACTCTTAATTATAAATTCGTCTTTGAATGCTGCTTGAAATGCAGCTTTGTAAAAGTGTTACCTTGCTCCAGTGCAATAAATAACGTTTATTCTATTCTATTTCAGGTAGAGTACGTGGACGAAGATATTCTGGACAAGGAGATGATCCCCAAGTATAAGTCGGAACCTGAGGCGTCGGAATCTGAACCCGAAGCCCTCCCGCACGCGTACACGGCCAGCGCTCCCGCCGCACGCAAACCCGCAGAGTCACACAAGTCAGACTCCACCGTGAAGCTGGAGCTGGTGAAGATATTCACGGAGGTGCAGGTGCAGCAGAAGAAAGTGGTCGGACAGTCGAAGCGGCTACACCACGACAAACAGATGCTGCGTCTGCGGGAGCAAAACCTCAAGAGACTTAAGGAAAAAATATTACAGACAGAAAAGCAATTAGCGACAAAGAGAACGGAGTCGAGACCGAAATCTCCTCACGAGGCGCTCGATAAAGACTCCATTCTCCTCATGCCGACCCGCTACACGGAGGAGGCGAAGAATTTGGCTCTGAGCATCCACAATTATTCCCCCGAAGCGTACATCTACCTCAGGAACACATTGAGGACGATGCTGCCCTCTGTGGACGTGCTGGAAGATTGGACGCAGAGCGGTTTCAAGCCAAAAAACGTGATGAGCTCGGCGGACTGCTTAAAGATTGTTACGGAGGCCAAGGAGAATGAATTGTACTGCAAAGTGTCTATTCTTTAAGCCGACAGTGCTAAATGTGGGACTGTAAAATGAATGTACGTACCATAGGTATTTACAATGAGGAGGTACAGAGTATTGAAACGTACACGTGTCTACCATATGGGCCTTACATTTAACTAAATACTTCAGTTGCTGAACAAGCATTCCTGCCCATAATCCGTTAAAATTATTATAAATGGCAGAGCAGATGCCACCACAGCCTTGTCACACTCGCTTGTCGGCTGTCAAGCTAACGTCCCGAGAGATTCAGGGAAGTCTCCGGTATGGCACGGAGGTGATATTGGCTGGTCGGAGCATGCGCTTTGGCCCCTCCGACTCAGCCACCCATACCGGATTATATAAAAAAAATATGAGTTTCGTCACGACGAATTAAGTCGTCCTACTTTCGCTGTCTACAGAAGTGAATGGTGAGAGATGTCTCAGTAACAATCGTCACAGTTTGTGTCAGTAATGTATTTGAAGTTATAACAAAAACATGAACATTTTCGTGTAATTTAATGTCCACGGGGCGTGGACAGGGTCGGTGGCACGATGTCATACATACTTTGTGCCCTTCTAAACACTCCATACAACCAACATGGAGGCTTTTTTTTTCTTTGTACTCAATAGAGCAGGGGGTTCCAACTTTTGCGTGCGCCCCAGGCCCGGGTGCCGCGCATAAGATCCCACCTGGCGCGACGCAGTCGCGGCCACACCATATTTTTTTTTTTCATTAGTTGCACATAATTTGACTTGGAATTTAAAATCAGCACACAATATTATGCGCCATCTGTCCTTTGCTTACAAATTTATTGATTGATTTTCGGAATCTTTCCTCACTCCAGTTAATTTATGACTATTGTTATATTGTTGTTTATTGTTTAATAATCATCTCTTGGCTGGCAGTACACTGCGCTCAGATTTGTCATATTTACATTGTAACATTGCATAACCATCCATAAAAGATATCCTTAGAAATTACTATTATTATCTCAGGGGAGGTGCAAAACAATTTTAACACCTTGAGATAGTCATAGCCTAAAAAAGGTTTGGAGCCCCTGCCTTAGAGGATAAGTTTTAAGTGAAGACATACAACATAAAATTCTAAATTTAATTTTCACGTCTTTACTTTGATTTTGCCAAAGACCAAATATTCGCGCAGGCTGTCCACACTTGTTTGTTCAGTTGCGTGCGCGTCACTGAGCTGTGTAGAGACGTGTTTCAGTTTCATCATACATAATGGACAGGACAAACGAAACCGTTCTGCGATTTTTAGAATTGTATCACACTCATCCATGCATTTGGGACCCCAAACATGGGGACTTTGGACTTGATACAGCGCCGAGCCATCCGTTTTGTTGGTGACCCGAAACTTACAGATGGTCTGGAGTCTCTGAGTCACAGACGATTTGTGGGTTCGCTTAGTCTGTTTTACAGATACTATCACGGACGCTGCTCTGTGGAACTAGCATTCCTTATTCCCTGCCACCCGTCCTACCTCCGCATGACTCGTCGCAGAGAGACTCAGCACCCTTTTGTTGTTGACATTGGGCTTTTGAGAACCCATCGGTTCTCTAAATCGTTTCTTTGTCGCACCGCTAGAGTGTGGAACTGTCTTCCGGCGAGTGTATTTCCTGAATCCTTTAACCTGGGTGTCTTCAAGCGTCGTATTAACGGGCTAGACAGCCTAGCAATAGTCCGCAAATCTGCTGGCATGGCACCTAACTGAGCGTGGTTTCGCGAGGAGAGGTGATTTTGGCTCTGTCGACTGCACCATTGGTCTCTCGGCACAGCCACAAATGCTGGTTTACATAAAAAAAAAAAAAAAAACATGCACATAAAAATAAAACCCGACTTAATGATTCCTGAATAGACATACAACGCCTTCTTTTCCATGGACTTTTAGTAATTTTGTACTTGTGCAGACATAGCATGTAGTATTGCGCATTAAGATAATAATACAGAGCTGCGGCTGTCAACGTGTCCATCTTGGGAGCGTAGCAAGGCAAATAAGGCAAACATGCAAGTTATTCGCTATTTGAGTCCATGTGTGGATGCCTGATTTGTGTGTTTGTTGGCGCTAAAATGTTGACCAAATAACAGCGATAACGCATACGAATACGCTAAACCAAGTGAAGTGCCACCATAAGTCAAATGCTGCCATCCCCTTGATATAGAGCGAAAAACCCCTCCAGAATGGATTGCAGCGCGATGTTCGACCGTGTTGGTTCGCGCGCCGTGCAGTACTGTCGGTCTCACTTTTAAGCCGCACACCACCAGGCGCGGCTGCCCTATAAACCGATATTCATTTGATACGCATATTAAGAGTTTGACCACACTTGACCGAACTGCACTGCAGCGTATCACGGCGGCGCATCAAAGTATTCTCTGTATGACATTGTACGTAGTATGATGCAATACAGAGCAGTGATGCTGCTTGACGGGGCAAGCAATTCATATGAACAATGTTGTGCCGCTGCAAGTCTAGTGTGGTCCCACTCTTACTGGCGTGAAACTAAACTTGTCGCTCTACCTTATGACGGGCATTAGAATATTTTCGCCATAAGATATTTTACTATGCTCTAAAATTAGAAATATGGCCAACTTATTCAAAATAACCTAATGATGACTGTTGCTTATCATGTTGTTGGTGCCTCCTTTTCTGAGTTTATGAACGAGGTAGCATGTTGGAGGGTGTTAGAAGATTTTGGAAGATATTTTTAATAATAAAATAAGATGAAATATATAATATCGTGTTTTATTTCCATACTAGCGATCGTCAAATGGGATAATTTATCTAATGAAACAAATTTATACAATTGTATGTAAACGGCGCGGCGTGGCGCGGCGTAGTCTAGTTCTGCCGGCCTCACCGCCCTGTTCTCGGCGTTCTGTCTTTGCTTTTCATTTGGTCTGAGTTGGTAAGTAGCAAGAAGAAGACTAGCTCTTAGAAATAACCTAAAGCAATGGTATTTTAATATTTTTTTTTATAGACAGTGTCTGCGCCCAAAACTTCAACGAAATATCAGACAGACAGCCAATAACACCACTCCTAGCGAAACCACGCAGTCGTGTAGACAACGTATGTATGTACCCCCTTCATGCGTGGGTTATATTCTTGAAATGATTGATGAAAATACAATGCAGTCACCACACCATACTACGGCCTATTTAGAGTCGGTACCTACCTAGTTGGCTCGGCTGATTACGAGACACATTCATTACATACCTACCTGTGGAACTTTATAATATATGTGTATACTTATATAAGGTCTTTCAAAATTTGTTCAGAGTACGCTAAGGGGGGGTTCTGTATCGGAAATAGATCACTTTTGAAGAACAAATAATAATTTTTTTTTTTTATGTAAAATGTAAAAAAAAATTTTTTTAGTAATCGTTTCAGTTTCATGCCAGGAACAAAAAAGTCTTCCAACACATAGATCTCTTTCTTTCAGAAATTGTGAAAAAGCACAATTTTAGTTTTATTAGTATGGAATAGAAAGAATTTGATTTTTTTTACCAACTTACATGTGTCAGATCATAATGGTGATGAAGACTTTTTTGTTACTGTTATGAAACTGAATCGATTAGGCTATAAAAATCAACCACCAATTTTTTTATTTAAATACATAAAAAAATCTTTTTCATAAAAAAAAGCCCAAGGTCCAAAAATTTGTATATAGGTTTTACTCCCTATATGATACAGAACCCCCCCTTAGCGTACTCTGAACTAATTTTGAAAGACCATATATATTAAATGGCGAGTCCAGAACCGTAGTGATCTATGTACCATTTTTTGAGGTTTGGACTTAGCCACATATTTGACATCCTGGGGTCATTATTTATCAGTGCCAAAGAGATCCAAGTTCAAATCACATGTTTCCTTAACAAAATGCAAAAGTACTACTATGGTTTTGAGCAGTTTTCTTGCAGTTGCTAAGTGCTAAAGTGATCTATGTAACAAATGAGGACAGCCTACACATTTTGCTATTTTAACCTAGAGCTAAAGTGATCTATGTAACATATGAGGACATAGCCTACCCATTTTGCTATATAGCTTACACAATTTCCGTAGACTAGTGTGGAGCTAGAGTGGTCTATGTTACAATATTTTCACAAAATATCATTTTCGTTATGGTAAAATATATCTATGCAAGAATGGACAAGATAATGAGACATTGATTGAAAACCTGAAAAACTTCATTCCTCAGCCTGCTGAAAACTCACATCCTCTCACACATGCAAAAATGCAGGATATAAAAAAAGATACTACAGTACGTCCCCCCTATACATCACAACTTCTACTTGGGGCTCCCACACTTGACTAGGCGGGACTAGAGCACCGCTGTGATCTTCTTCCAAACCTAAGGGAGGAAGGAGAGTGAATCAAATTGATTCAGGTTAAAATTTGTAGCTTTTCAGAAGATTTTCATTAATAGCCTACTTATTCTTCCTTCCTTACCTATAATAAAATCCAACGTCTGCTTTCTGTCTGAGTGTCTGAGTGTATGTCTGTCTGTCCGCTTATAACTCGAGAACCACTGAACCGATTTTAATAAAAAAACATTCTACGGATAGCTTGATTCTTCCCATCAACTATAGGCTACTTACTATCACGCTAAATGGCTTATGAGGTTAGCAGAGAAGTTAAATGTGAGAGCGGGCGGAGCCGCGGGCACAGCTAGTGCTTTAATAAATTTGTAAGCACTTTCCCGTTCTACAGTGAGCTATGTCACAATTTTTCTGAAAATAAAATAATATCTCATAATTTTTGTATGGAAGTGTTTTATTTTTTCTTTCCTAAAAACTATTCCAAAGGGTTCTCTATGACATAGAGTGAATATTTTATGCCTAGAACTAATCAAGATTTACATACAGCCTTAAGAATCTCAGGTGGCAACAGGCTTCTAAAGATGTCGAGCATTACTCACCAACTGAGCGCTTGGTTGGATAGCCAGCGGTTAGCAAGTTGCCTCCATTCTGGTTTGTGGCATAGTTTGCTTTCGATGCTCGATAGACGATAGCGGATAACGTAAGTTCTCTGGCTGTCCGGCCGGACCGGACCGTAGCGGCGGCGGCGGCGCGCGGCGAGGGCGACGCAGGGCGGGGTCCCACCGCGAGGGGGGGAGGGGCTCCAAGCAAGTAGTGTCCCTTTCGCCTCCGCCGCGTCCGCCGCCGCCGCTGCGCTGCCGCCGGCCGGGGTGCCGCCGTGGGTACTCATATGCTGTGAAATAATGCATCAAGGCTTCTTCCACCCATGATACCTGAAATTTCCTTGTTGAGGAACAAAAAGAAACTAAAAAGCAGTGATATGCTATATATAAGTCAATGCTAAAAAGACAATAATGTATTGTTTGTTAGTAGTAACAAAACAAACAATGCTACAACATATACAACACCACACGCTGCATCCCGACAATTGGGGTGAGCAGAGTAGTCGGTGTTGTGCTACCACCGTCCCCACATTTAACTAAGTTTTAGGACAACATAATAGGTAAGTTACCTGTCGCCCTTTAGCACTGCATCTTATCCCTTAGTCGCCTTTTACGACATGCGCGGGTAGAAATGCAGTGGGGCTATTCTTTTTAAGTACCTACGACCCCACACCTGGTTTATTGGTAGGTACCAAATAATATAATACTACTTACCGGGTTCAATAACGCCAGTGAGTGAGTATGACAAGGTTGGTTCTGTATGTCAAGCAAGTCGCTGCCATAGCTGTGGCCATAGTCTGGTTTAACCATGTCGCTGCGCAGCGCGACGTAATACAAACTCTTTGCTGTATGTATATTTGTATCTCGCTCCACTTTGCTCATCATAATTCATATCATAATATATACAGGATATATGAGCGAATATCCTCTCTGTTTCCGGTCATCGCACGCATGCGAGCAGTCACGTACGTTCACAAACGTGAACGCCCCGTGCAAGTATGCAAATACCTACCGAGCTTAACTAATTACAAGAAACTGGCAAAACGAGGATAACTGGTGCACGCCACACCGGCGCGCGGCGGCGGCAAGACGACGACGCCCGGGGAATCCTGTTAGCCGTTATTTATTATCTCCTCTCACACAGCATCACGCACGACCGTTAAACGCTGACTGGTTCGGATTCCACGTAAAATTTAGTTCATGTTTAGTCCTTTCCCTTCGGTAGGGTTTACCACACGCTGCTATCACCACACTGAATGAAAAGTCGATCGAAACGGCTATGTAAAATCAATGTTGTGTAAAATAGGTAAGTAAGTAGTTCGTGTTTTCCGTCTAGTTCAGTTTGAGTTCAGTCAGTGTAGCCGGCACGACCGAAGGGAAGCGTTGGCATGGCATGACGTCTAGTTCACCAACCAAGGTGTTATGGGCTGACATCACGCGGACGTTGTAGTGCAGTGTAGGTGATATAGCCAAGCCAACCGTATCAGCTTCCATAAAAAAATTTGTCCTGGCTGATGGCCAGTGTTTCTTTCAGGTACTTCTCCGGGGGGAGGGGGGCGCCGCCCCCCCCCCCCCCCCCCCCCCCCCCCGGAGCAACAACCCGGAGCAAAACCTAACCTAGTCCAATTTTGAACGGGTTTTTTTTCATACGTTCTGTATTAATGGATTGTACGCATAGAACATTTTTGTTTGATTGTTACTTAAGTATGTAAATTGTTTTGCACTTCGCTATTAATATAAAATTTTAATTTCGTAGAATACAACGATACCTACCAATATATATATTTGAAAATGTCTAGTTAGTTACGTAAGTAACTATCTAGATGCGATATTTTTAGATTTTATGATTTTAGTGTTCCTATTTCTTTTTATCGTTTAATTTTAATATTCACGAATTAGGTATGACTAATTTTTGATTCGATTGAAATATTGTATATTTTTTTATTTTTAACTTATTTAACGGCTTCATTATTTTTTTATCGTTTGACTAAGTTATTCTTGTGACGCTAGAAGATACTATATTGGGTTTTAAATTCTTAATAATGTTAAGATAATTTACAAAATGTGTCCTTTGCCAGGGTTAGACTCCTAACGTTATTTTCTGCAGTATAATGTAACCAATTCAAGTGTGCAATGTACTTGAGGATATCCCAGATATGACTGCAGTACTCCATCACCGGCCTAATCTGTGTTTTGTACAACAGGAATAGTTGTGCCGGTGAGAAGAACCGCCGATTGCGGAAAAGTATTCCCAATTTTCTGGATGCAGTTTTGGCCTTAGTCTCGATTAGATGCCGGAAACCCACGTCTTTGGATATAGTGGTGCCCAGGAGGTCCAGGTGCTCCAAGACAGGTACGGCGCTACCTTGGAAACTAGCTTGGAAAGGAAAGGGATCGACCTTAGCAGATAATGCGCAGCACTGAGTCTTACTAACGTTGAAGGCGACAAGGTTCTCCTGGCCCCATAGAGCTACTTTTCCGAGAACGTTATCTACTTTATCAACAACTGAACGTTGAGCCTCCCTGTGCCGCGAATCTCTACTCTTCCAGTCCTTAACATAGCTCTCGTGCTCCGTGCTGTCGTCTGCATAGCTGTGTATCATGCCCAAGGACAGTAGATCGTTTATAAATATTAAGAAAAGCGTAGGCGACAGCACAGAGCCCTGCGGAACACCAGCGTTGATTGGAAAGTCGTCCGATTTCGAGCCATCGATGTTAACGAAGATGGAACGACGAAGTTGTTTAGATTTAGTTCCTAGCATTTATTAATTGCCCTAATTATCATTATGTAAACCTAATTTGTAATTATCGGCGTTCCGTCCGTGTAAGTATGTACCTTTCTTAGAAACAGCTTGTCTTTCGACAAAGGTTCCAAGCCGACTCTTCCTCGTGGGGGAAAATGACCAATAACCTCTAAAGATCGATAAAAGGATGAAATAAATAAATACAAATACTGTGCAAACTTCTTTCGAATTTTTGACGTCCCTGTTAGTTAGGTAAATTCAATCGGAACAAAATAAACGTAGGTGAGTATGCGTCACTGTTGCTCCGCGCGTGCGCGCGCAGTATAAAAGCGAATCTGATCGACGGTCAAGTGCTCAGTTCAATGTCGCTTGGTCAAGTCAATTATTGAGCTCCGTGTGCGTGCGGGCGGTTGTGTGCTGTTTACTTAATTCTAACAAAAAATAAGAAGTACTTAAATTGTGGGAAAATGGCGCGTTTTAGTTGGACTTGCGTAGCAATTTTATGTAAGTACTATGTCACTAATACATTTGCTGTATATATATTGTATGTAATTGTAAACAACTTTTAACTTATTATGTAGGTACTCATTAAGTTGAAAAGATATTACCTTCATAAAAAGTTATGTTTTATTAATAGATACCTAACTTACCTCTGATAAACACTTAATATAGGTAAGTAGATAATACCAGAATACTTGTAGCACAGCACCGATTGCTCTGCTTACCCCGATTGTCAGGATATGGCGTGTGGTGTATATAAGGTATAGATCATACCTACCTAAGTTATTACCCGACTGCGCGACGCAAAGGAGGGTAATGTGTTTATCAGCCTATGTATGTATGTATGTATGTTTGTTCCTTTGTGGCACGCTAGAGACCAAACGCGTGGGCCGATTTTGATGATTCTTACGTCAATCGATTTGTCTTAATCTTGCGAGTGTCACTAAAGACATGACAGTAATCAAAATTTAATATGGCGACAACTAGGTGCCATATTGTGAAAAAGAAAAAAATGAAAGTTGACTAACTATGTTAAGTGGGGTATCGTTGAATAGGTATTTGAAAATGATCTTTAGGTTTCTCTTACAATTTTTCATTTCGAATGACCATTTAGGATCTATAACGATTTAAAGTTGGTTAGCAACCATTCTCACTTAACTTTTAGTAGAGCTGTGATAAAGTTCTTATTATACAGGGTGTTCGGCACATCGACCGAAATTTTTTTTTTGCAGGTAAGTGGGGTCATTTGCAACGTTTTGATACATCATACCTTTTGTCAGGTACCACGTGGTATCAAGATACGATTTTTTTTCTTTATTTTTGAAAATTAAAAAATCCCAGTTTTAAACCTTTGTAACTTTTTTTTTTGTTTATGATTGTATCAGCACGAAATAAAATTTATTGGATTTTACAATGTATCCTTCTTCTAGAAAAAATATCATTTACATACATAGCGTCACGCCTGTTTCCCGGTGGGGTAGGCAGAGACAACGGATCTCCACGTGCCACGATCCTGAAACACCTCGGCCGCCTCTTCCACTCCCATAATGTCCTTCATGCATGCTCGTCGGTTACGGGTACTACGCACTTGACCCTTATTGAGCACATACCCGATCTGGTTCAGGTACGTGCGTCTAGGGCGACCCTTCCGACTCTTCCACTCACATTTGCTTCATAAATGTCTTTCGTTAGTCTCCTATCATCCATTCTTCCAACATGACCGAACCACCGAAGCATCCCTTTCTCAATCCTTTCATCTCTCATTTGATGAAGTTAATACCATGAAAAGGACTTATGACCTCCCAAAGTCCCGAGAACGAGTAAAAATATGACAGAATCTTAATTTCTTAATTCATTAAAAAAAATCACAGATTTCGTGCCTTACACGACTATCGAGCACATTGAAAATGAATCTACTGAATTCGAAAAAATATTGTCGCTGAGCGACACGAGAAAGTCGGAATAAGGAAAAGGTTAGTTGGGTTCTGATGATGGAGCCGGAAGGAAGCCATAGGAACTAGGATCTCCTAAACTACACATGATAAGCCCATCATGTTTGGGCTCGTTGGATTTGTCTTCGCAAGTACTCTAGTCATATGTTATTTCCAGGGTACTGATGATGGAGCCGGAAGGAAGCCATAGGAACTCCTAAACTACACATGATAAGCCCATCGTGTTTGGGCTCGTTGGATTTGTCTTCGCAAGTAATCTAGTCATATGTTATTTCCAGGGTACTGATGATGGAGCCGGAAGGAAGCCATAAGAACTCCTAAACTACACATGATAAATCCACCATATTTGGGCTCGTTGAATATAGGAATATAGGATAGGTTAGAAGATGCGTCGCGTAGCGCGTAACCTATATTCTTATCTTCTACGAGTATATCCTTAATTTTCGAAAAAAAAATCGACTTTTTCAATTTGTACCATCTTAAAGCCCTTAAAAGTCCGCGTCTTTTTAGTCCTAATAGATCCTCGTATCTCAAACCTGCGAAGTTCCACGGGGCTGTGACGCCTGAGTGACCGCGCGCCGACGCGCCGACGCGCCGCTAAGGGACCTCCCACCTCCTCCCCCATCACTCCTACGAAACAAGCTGTAATGACATAAAATGTTCCGCGTCTCAATATCGCCAGGCCATTTTTTTTTTGTTTTTCAATTTTCAACCTCGTTCACGAGATATCGACTTAATATTTACTTAATATTTCGTGTCTTTTGAGTCCTAATAGATCCTCGTATCTTAAACGTGCGAAGTTCCACAGGGCTGTCGCACTTTCAGCGAAAATGGGGCCCTACCGGAGCGAACGAAAATACATTTTCAATGTTAAAAATTGACAGCAATTGAGAGCTTCTTTTCTTTTAAAAAGTTTGCTAGTTTACGCTCTTTTGAACGGTATACCACATGTCATGCAAATAATTCACTATGTGGTCAAAATTAGGGACAGAGACCAGAATAGAACGACAACACGGGCACTTTGTAACAGGGCCTCTCACTTATTTAGGTATTGCACTGGCAGTTTGCCAGCGCAAGTTTTTATACTTTTGAAAAGCATAGGTTGTCTCTATGGCCAAAAGTATAAAAACTTAAACCTAGACCACCGCAAGCATGGAGAGCTACCTAATAACGATATTAACTCCCTCAATGAAATGACAAGATTGCGAAATTTACCGTCTTATAATCCTAACTAAAAAGTGTAAAATAAAAAAAGTTTATTTAAAAAATAAAAAAACCCGACTGCGTAAAAAGTTAACTTTAAATAAAAACTGAAAAGAAAAAAACAAGTCCATGTAATATTGAATAACTACACCATTGAAATAGTTTCATGATCGATACACAAATATTAACCAATATAAACTCTAATGCGCAACATAGCTACTTTAACAGTCGGGACCCATTATTGGAAACATTTTAATTTAAAGTTAACTTTTTACGCAGTCGGGTTTTTTTATTTTTTAAATAAACTTTTTTTTTCAATGGTGTAGTTATTCAATATTACATGGACTTGTTTTTTTCTTTTCAGTTTTTATTTATTTGAATACTTCAGTGATTATTAGTTATAGATGTTGGTTACGTAAAGGATATAAATAGATACCAAAAAACGGTCTGCCGTTTTCAATTACGTTTCTCCTGAGCGGGGAAAAAACTAAATGTCTGTTTAAAATGAGCAATAAAACTATCAAATCCAAACTATTTAATTTTAGTATTACATATAATACCTGCATACCTTTATTGTTAGTCGCCCGCAGTTGAAAATCGGATGATCAGTTAGTTAGATCATGTTAACTCATAACTACCTACATATTACCTAATATAATTTATTATCTTTGTACCATCTTTTACGTCTCTCACGCCAATAAAACACTGCACGTTTGCAAACTTTTCATTCATAATATGGTTACCTACTTCAAGTTCAAACATTTGAATAAATTAAGCAGTTCTGCCATACCATATTGCAAAGAAAGTATGTACCTTGTGTACCTACTACCTATGTTTTGCGTATTAACAATTTATACAACGTTGGTTAGGTAAGTGGTGATTTTTTTATATCACAGCATCATCATGGTGACTAAACTTCGAGGAAAACGACCAAAATAATCAGAAACAGACGACATTCATATCATAACAAGTTGATATCAATAGTGACCTTTGCCGAAGTTGCAACACAGATTTATGTTCTGGTTGTTTGTCTTCTTTTTTTTTTGCACACAACGTGCATTAAAGTTCAAATAATTAATAGCACATTTACGTTTGTACGGTTTCTATCGAGAGGCGGGGTAGGTAAATTACCTCAAGCTAAGTACTAGGTACTAATGTACCTAGACAAATGACTTTTCATTGAAGTACTAAGTAATTTAGTAATTAGATGGTTAAGTACATTAGAATCCTTCTAGGATGAATCATGCATAATTTAGCTATGTTTAGTGAACTGTAATTTTTTAAAGAGACTGCCAAAATGTACCTATTTACCTACTTAGTCCTAGTCTCGTTGATAAGCTGCTTACGAAACTGGTAATTCTATTAAGCTCAGAAATGTGTAATATCTCGTACTTGTCTATTATATATACACTAACTAAATAATTTGTAAAAAATTTGATAATTTTAATAAGTTTGAATTATACACCGAGCATACAGACTGTATCCTCCTTGGATTTATACAAGAAGAAGATATTAATTTTAGATTAGTTTTAGTTTTAGTGTATTAGTGTATGGTTGTATTTACTTTATATACTTATTTTTGTTATAGTCTTGTATAACAATAAACTCCTGAAATATCCTAGAAGAAGAGGAAGAGGCGGCAGAGGTGTGTCAGGCAGGGCAGCACTCAGGATCGTGCTCGCGGAGATGCGTTATAATCTGCCTATCCCATTATCTATGTATGTAGGTACCTATGTATGTATGTGTATTTATGTATGCATGTATGTATATATGAATGCATGTATGTATGTATGATTAGTACAAATGTAGTCAGGGTAAACGCTCAGATACGAGCGTACATTTCTATGCATATTAGAAATAGGTACCTACCAGAAGGTATAAATAAGGATTCGCAAGTATCTTTCAAAAATGTACAGTTCACTTCATACAATATAGCTAGGTTTCCTGTTTTGAAAAAAAATTTTTGTCACTACTGTGTAGCCGTGAACTCACGAACCTATAATATTCGTGTTTTCTAGTGAGTATCTAACAATTTTTCTTGTTTGTTTCAGTGTTCTTTGGTCTCGTGTCTGGAGCTGTTCACGATGGTTTGAGAAGGAGAAGACAGTCTGACTTAGAAGAGAGATACGGAGACAACCAACCTAGCAGAAGGCAAACCCAGAACCGATTTCCCAATCAGTTTGGTCAGGGTCAATTCGGTCAGAATGGACAATTCGGCCAGAATCAGTTCGGTCAAAATGGACAGTTTGGTCAAAATGGTCAGTTCGACCAGAGTGGATTCCCCGATCAATTCGGTCAAGACCAGTTTGGTCAAAATGGACAGAATGGACAGTTCGGCCAGAACGGGCAGAATGGAGAATTCGGCCAAAACGGTCAAAATGGGCAGTTTGGTCAGAACGGTCAAAATGGGCAGTTTGGCCAGAACGGACAGATCGGTCAGAACGGCCAGATAGGTCAGAACGGCCAAAATGCTGGTCAAGGCCAAGGGCAACAGCAGGGCCAGACACAATCTAGGTTAGTTTTCTCAAAAATATGTTTAAAACTGATTTCCCTTTTTCTATTAAGTACTATTAGTATCGCCTTCGCCATTATCATGTTTTCTATGCATCGTATCCAAATGCCTAACTAATTGCATTTCAATGTAAATTAACTATAATAACTACCTACTTTATTTAATTGCCAGGCAATTAACCAACATTGTCTCATTAAATTGTTCGTGCGAAAATTTCCTGGTTCCTATCAACATTATTTTAAGTAAATGTCAGTGACAGAAGAAGGAATCTCTAGATACTGAGTACTGATAGAGATTTTACCTCATTGTTTCCTCTGCGTTACTCGATGGAAACTAGACTACCTGTTAAGAAGTGTATGTATGTACCAATCTCATAGTTTGTTTTGAAATGTTTGCAGCACACAGTCTCCGGCCGTACGGAACTGCCTCCGCACCTGTCTGACCACGTCGGAGTACAACCCCGTGTGCGGCTCTGACGGAGTCACCTACTTCAACAGTGGACGATTTGAGTGCGCCAGCCGTTGTATGGGAGGTAGGAATTCCCCAGATTTGATTTTTATTATTTAGTTCGGTGCTCCTTCACTGTATATAGAACTTGTTAAAAACAAAAACAATTATGAAGAAATATATTTCATAGATTACATGTAACTACATAATAAATTATTATTTCTATAAATTTCTATATTTCTATAAATTTTAGTAGACGTGAATTGGTGTTCTGTCCGAACCTGATCCATTAAGTTTTTAATAAATGCTTCAATTTTAAATTGTCATCCCAGCTATGTATAACAAAATGGTACATATCGATTTATTATACCACGCCATGTAAAGTTTACGACACGCTGACAATGTATTAAAATATGTTAAAAAGGTTATTAATTAGTGTAGCAGGAAGAATAAGCATGAAATGGAGGCATCTTGACATTGGATTAAAAGAACCTTGCTCTGGGACGCCGCCGTCGTACAATTTTTTTTTATGTATTCCGGTATGGGTGGCTGAGTTGGAGGGGCCAAGGCGCATGCTCCGACCAGCCAATAACACCTCCGAGAAGGTAGGTGCCATACTGGAGACTTCCCTGGATTGATGGCTATACTGGACTAGAGGAGAACACAACCGAGGCTGCTATGCGGCCATCTAACATCCAGTACGGTGGTACCAACCCAGTCGGCTACAATTTGAGCCTACCACCTAGTAAGGGGCAAGGGAAGGGACCTACAGTTTTACACCGGTTCCGAACGGTGAAGCAGCAGGTGTAGGTATGCACATAATTTTTTTCGTCAGAAAAAACTCATTGGTACACGCCGACGGGATTCGAACCTATCGCATGAGAAGCCGATGCCCAAACCACTCGGCCACCCGCCGCTTACCACAAATGACAATTGTATCGTTGTAGTCAGACACATCCTCGATGTCATGTCTTTTGGAACCTCTATTTTCTCCTGTAACAAATGTAACAATATGAAAAATCAGCTATATATTTCATTTAGCAATGTAAAATGTTGTATTGTTTTTTTTCAGGTCTCTCGCAAACAAGACAAGGCCCTTGCCCCACTACCACGACGCCCGCTCCTGCGCAGCGGTAGTCACCACAACATACTTTCACATACCACCACCGTCTTCCAAAGGCACTATAACATAACGTGTTGTGTTCTAAAATTACGCTTATTACATGCATTTTGACAATAACGGCTTTGTTTGTTTCTCCTACTCTTCTGGACCTTTTATATGTGCACTTAATTGTTTATCTGTCGACAAGACACTTGATCACGTATTGACATAAGTATACCTAGGTACAATAACGCAGGGTACTAACTGCTGCATACAAAATGCGACACGATCGATGCGAGCTTCTGCAAATATATTCCACCAGCAATTTGGAATTATCTAGCAGGAGAATGTGTAGCCTTTGTGTATCACGGACTCGCCCAGAATTTTGGTTAAGGTGGGTTTTCAGTGACAAATTAGTTTTGGTGTTAGCATCTGCGGCCTGCGGTGCATCGGTCACGTTTTTATTAAACATACAAACTCGTACATACATAGCGTCGTGTTTCCCAGTGGTGTAGGCAGAGACAACGGATCACCACGTGCCACGATCAAGAGACACGTCTGCCGCCTCTTCCACTCTCATAATTCATAATACTCTTCATGCATGCTCGTCGTTTACGGCACAGAATACTTAATAGGGTTACGGGTACTACGCACTTGACCCTTTTTGAGCACATGCACGCAGGTTTACAATATGTATATACATATATATTTTTGGTTTTAGGCAGGGTTGGAACTCCCAACCGCCCCTCGGCACGCCTATGATGTACCTACCCAGAATTAGTAAAATATACCTAACCTAATGTAAGAAAAGAGATCTGGCTTACTATGTTGGTGGAATAGTATATTGTGTTTAATGTAAGCTGGTGTTCCCATAACTATTAGGTAGATATACATTACTTCTTCTGTAGTTTACTTCATCTTGTTTCTTCTTCTGTAGATAATTTTCCATAAGGCGGGTGGGCCGTCCTCTTCGGCAGTAAGAAACTATCTTAATATAATATGGCTTCTATGCAAATGTTCCTATTACTATTAAAATTTTACGACTAATGTGTGTGACTTCTTATACCTACTTACTAATGTTCTTAGATAAGTGTGAACAGTATTATTATTGAAACGAGCCAGGATGTCGAAACTTGTTTTCGGAGGTCTTTATTATATCTAGGTATGTACCTATACCTGTGACTTCGGTCAAACTGCTCAGCCTAACATAATGCCGCGAGAAAGTGATCTTTTCTTGATTCTTCGTAAACATTTTAATTGCCATTAACTATAATTATTATTTTTATAGAATCTAACTTGGTTGGTTGCCTATATCATTTAGTACACCCCTGATGTTAGACTACTACACCTTGGTGAGCTAGGTTCCGTGTCAGTTTTTTTGTACACTAATTTCTTTCTGAACTGAAAGAAAAACGCGAACTATGTTCAATCTAACAATATGGAAGGGAAGGAAATGAACCCTAACATTTGGTATGGTAAAGGAAGGGACCTGCAGTTTTTTTTTTTATAGAAACTGACACGGTTGGCTACATCACCTACAACGTCCGTGATGTCAGCCCATAACACCGGGTGAACTAGGTGCCATGTCAGTGCTTCCCCCTTTGATCGTGCCGGCTACACTGAACTGGTCGGAAAACACAAACTATTTACATAGCCGTTTAGACCGACGTTTCATTCAGTGCGGTGGTACCAACCCGGGCGGGTTAAACCCTACCACCAAGTAAGATTAGGAGGGAAGGGACCTACAGTTTTACGAGGAATCCGAACCTCGGTCAGCCTCCAACGGTCAGCGGTCACCCATCCAAGTACTGAGCGCGCCCAGCGTTGCTTAACATTCAATAGCGACAGTTGACTGTCTGCACCACTGAGCTATCGCGGCTGAGGATTACGTAGAATCCGAATAACAGCCAGCCCCAATGGTCGGTTATGAAATAAACAAATAAAACAACAAGCTCTTTCTTTATTGACTTTCACAAATGGCAATTGTACATTGTACAAACAAAGAACACAGAAAAAGTCAATATGGACATAATAATTGCAGTTATAATATACCTACTTTAAATTATCCCTGTTTCCCAAAATAGGATTCCCTAAGCTATGGTAAACAGAGTCTCTATCGCTGTTCATGTACTTTAAATGATCCCTGTTTCCCAAAATAGGATTCCCTAAACTATGGTACCTAAACAGAGTCTCTATCGCAGTTTAATGTACTTTAAATGATACCTGTTTCCCAAAGTGGGATTCCCTGAGCTATGGGAAGCAGGGTCTCTATGGCAGTTTAATGTACCTACTTTAAATTATCTCTGTTTCCAAAAATAGGATTACCAGAGCTATGGGAAGCAGGGTCTCTCATTGCGGTGTAGTTCTAACCCTTTAAATATGTATTTATTTTGCATGTCAGGTGAGCCACATACTGAGTTACTGAGCTGGGAGAGACACGGGTATCAGAAGTGCACCGGCTATAAGAAAATAAAAAAATTAAAAAAATAAAACAGAAAGTTGTTTATTATCATCATAAACCACTTACCTACACGTTTGTGTGGGTAATCGCCCTGAACATACAATGCAATCGGGAAATTGATACTACGCTGCGTCTTATATGCAGACGAATGACTCATCTAGAAAAACTGACAGTTGCGATGGATTTCCCATGCTCCGTTTTCCTCAATATTTTCTGACGAGTGACCTCGATATATCTACGCTCCATCACATCATAAATAAATACATAGAGAAGTTTCTAATCGAACGTTGTCCGCAGTTCACATCTTGAATATACTCGTACATATAAAATGGCCACTGTCATCCATCACACTGAGAAGGTCAAATGCTTTATGATGATTAAATATGCATTTAAATATAATTTTAAATGTGACAATAATATATTATACCTGCTTAACAAATGAAGATCTTGTATTATTTTTTATTGCACACCATTTTGCGATAAAATAAGGTACAAAAAGTTCGGAAGTTAATGCAGATCTGCATTATATTAGAGCAAACCTTTAGGATGTTGTAAATGGTGTTCCTATAAGTAGGCAGGCGCACGGATAATGAGAGAATAGTAACTAATTATAAATAGGTATGAATAAACATACATAGGTGCATGATTATAATATATAATGTACTTATGCTTGTATATATATATATATATATATATATAAATATATGTAAAAAACCTAAATATATATTTATGCAATACAATAAATAGTAAATATGACTTAAATAACTTAATACCAGATCTTAGATTATTTCTAAAAATATTTCAGATAAAAGCCTTAGTTAGAGCATAAGTGACTTTATCGCTAAATCGGAGAAATTAACCCACGAATTTCCTTTTGACTTTAGACTTTAACACTTTAATTCAATCGAATGTCTTAATTAAGTAGATTCTCTAATAATTTCCTAGTAAATTGGTATCTAGATCTACCAAATTAATTTTCCAGGTATTCTTACCGCTAAATATAAATTAATGCATTGGTTTGCAAATGCCAAAAAGACACTTAAATATTAATTAAGTAAGCACTTAATGCATTAATTATTTATTTTAATGTAATTTTCAAATGTTTGGTTAGATGATACATATTATGTGCAGCCGTCCGACACACGACCAAGTGGTGTGCACGTTCGAGTGTCCCGCCACCCCTGAGTACAACCCCGTGTGCGCGTCCAACAGCGTCACTTACGACAACCCGGGAAAGTTCGAATGCGCGCGCTGGTGTGGAGTCGGTTTGTCATTTCATATTTTTCTTAGAAATTAGACCTCGTAAGCTAACGATTGATCTGTCACTTAACTGTGTAACTATTAAGTGGAGTCGCGTTTGCTTAAAAAAATCATACCTATTTCATATACCCATCGATAGTATGCGCTCTCCCTTAAAAACCCTTTTGATATTATATACGCTCTAGGCCTGAAGTAATTTTCAGTTTCAATGCAGGTCTATGTTATTTCTCTTTTATTTTTGGCGATCCATTATCTAAGCAAAACTGAAATATGAAATTGCCTACTATTAGTTTCGAAAATATAGATGACTTGACTTGATACGAACAAATCTATGGGTGGCGGTACAAAGAACATAAGTCAAAAAAGGTCGTTTTTGACTTATGTATACAGAAAAAATCAGAAAAAAAAACTATCGAACGGTATTACAGACATAAGTCTACTGCATCAGAATAGGAAGCTATGGAATGTGGATGCCGCGGTACAAAGAGCCTATCTAAACTTATGCTTTTTGTACCAGCTACTATTTGTATTTGAATTTAATACTGTCGTTGGCTCTAAAGACTTATCTGTATTTATGCTCTTACTACCGCCACAATAAATAAATATATAATCATATTTTGTGGAGAAAAGCATGTGGTCAAAAAAACATAAGTCACAGAAAACCAGGAAAAACAGGCAATAACCAAATTTGTACTAATGTATTGGAAAGGTATTATAAAATTATATTCATATAAATATTTTGAGCTTAAAACAGTAAAGGACTAAATTTTAAAACGAAATAAACGCTCTCCTGTAAAATAACTTTTTTTGAGTAATGTCCTTTGTACCACCACCCATAGAAATACTCATAGTTGTATGTACCTACCATATTAATTTTATGTCCAAAAACATCTAACTATGTAAGTGGTACCTGCACTATATTATTGATTATTCTTATGTACTTTCTGCTATTGTTCACATACACAATTTTGTCTTATCTTTACATAATTTTTTTATATTGCTTCCGATCTGGATGACTATGCTCGAGGTTGGAGTCTCACTCAGGCGCAGCCAACCAATTTCACCCCCGAGGAGGTGCCAGTCCGGCTTGAAGACGGACTAAGATCGCTGGAGAAAGGCTTGAAAGGATTTGAAGATCCGTGGATTGTAGGAATATAGGGAAAGATATTGCCCGGAAGCCCGTTCCACACCTTTTCAGTGATGCACAAGAACGGTTTAGAGAATCAATTTTTTATGTATTTATTTATTTATTTATATATTAGATAATTCCACAGCTTATATTATTAAAAAATTTAAAAATCAACAATATAAAAACTTAATAGCCAAGAATAGAATTCCTCCCGCTTACATGCATTTGTTACACGGTAAATAAAAACGATAGAAAATTACAAAACTAAAAGATTATATAAATTTAAAATTAAATTAAAATAAAATTGAAATCAATTGCAATATTAAAAGTCTAAGTATCAAGTCAAAAGTTAAAAGTTAAAATTCGAAAAACTAAGAAAATAAGAAGTAAATGAACATTTTATAAAAACTATATTAAATCATACATAACTATGATAATCTGTGAATTAAAAATTTCAATGAAATCTCCTTACTCATAAACAAATAAATACAATTCGCCGTGCATGTGTGAGGGTGTGTGAGAGGATTTGTTTGCGATGATGTGTCTGAGGGTGTGTGTGAGTGGAAGCGTGTGTGTGTGTGTATTGTGATATTCATGTGTGTGTGAGTTGCGCCTGCTGCTGTTACCTATATCCGCATAAATCAGTGAGAAGCTATGTTTTCTTTTTCCCCTATAATTCTATTCACTTGCTATATGAAAGAGGTCTCTCTCGGTGTCGTGAAATAATCTATCTCCCAGAAGGCCCAGGAATTTATAAATAATTATTTACCTTCTTGTAATTTTGTATTTAATTTATTGTGATTGCTACAGATGTGACTGTATCTCACAACGGACGCTGTCCAGAACATTCAGCCGCGCGAGATGACACAACGGAAGACCCCCTACCCGCCACCCGCCGTCCTTGGATTCATGAATCAAATGGTACGTGGATATACCTACGCATCATGTTATTTTTATTTTATTTGGTTCGCAAACCGT
This sequence comes from Nematopogon swammerdamellus, assembly GCA_946902875.1. Taxonomy (NCBI): domain Eukaryota; kingdom Metazoa; phylum Arthropoda; class Insecta; order Lepidoptera; family Adelidae; genus Nematopogon; species Nematopogon swammerdamellus. The sequence goes on from OX336345.1 coordinate 23,058,400, forward strand.
ATCACAATAAAAACTTATCTTAAAATTACAAATAAAAGTAACCTTACCATATTCCATTAAGTTTGCACGTAGCGTACCTATGTACATCTAAAACAATTACATTACCCACCTAACAAACTTAACTTACTCACTAACAGGTACCTTCCTATTCAATATAATAGAAACTAAGGTACTTAAATTAACATTATTTATTATGACATAACAATATTAGTATGTATTTAAAAAAATAATTAATGTACTAGGTAAATGTTCTTGTACCTACGCTACCTAATAATTTTTTTCTACCTTTATTTATCTAATATGCTGCTACTATTCAGTATTGGCTGCTAAAACATAACCTGAAATCTAAATGTTCATACTAACACTTTTTCTTATTATACTCTTAAATTGGCCACAACACCACAATACTATACAAAAAGATTCAGATAAACTATCCTATATAATAGCCTACCTGCACAAATTCGGAAGTGCATTTTTATTGAACCAAGTTCTCGCTGCTAGCTGGATATTTAATACCTATTAAATTTGCAAGTCTCTAATTAATGTTATAAGACGTTCCTAAGTACCTTAAATAATGAACTTTTAACAAAATGGATTTATTTCGTTTCAGATGTGAATGAGGAGAGGGAAGAGAGATTTATATTTGAAACTTAACACCGGCAGCAGTTACATTTCACTTAAGATTAATTTGATATGGTTTTAAATGGACAGAAGGCTGACTAATAGGTACTATGTGCAAAAGAAATGGAAACAAATAAGCAAAAACTAGTACTTAACAGTGTATTTAATTCGAGATTTAATTCAATGAATTCAGTTTGCCGATAGAGAGAAAAAATACCACGATATTAATGGAAAAACTATAATATATAAACACGTACTTATCCCAGACGACACGACAAATTCTCTCGGATTTGTGTAGTTCCTCATTCTGTAGCGGCAACTTTTCGTGGTAAATTTGTAAGTTACGAATTTTAGATTTTATAATATTTTTTACCGGAGCATTCGTTGTTAGTATAAGATTTTAGTAGAAGAGCAAATTAGAAAGTCAGTCATTATCAATGTAGAATTTTGATTGATTGATTGAGATAAAATATTGGCAACTGCAATAATTTTTATTTATGTACCTACAGTATAAACAATATTGATTTTCATACATAAATACATATTGACTTATTACCACCTTTTTATTGAATGACTATATTCCTGGTCATTTGTTTATTAAATTCAATAAAAATAAATAAAAATAATTCAATTGTAAGTAACACCTATGTACTCGTGATTACAAAATTTTTTTTTATATTGAAAACATGACATGTGGCGTCATAAGTAAGTTACACTATGTGTGGCGCCGAGCCACCCATAAGGTGACTTTCGATGCCCTTGGACATTCGTAGTATGCGTGGGTTGCGAATGCCATGCCTGCCTGACAGGTGTCTATTCACCCCCCGCTTGAAGGACCCGAGACTTTGTGTTTATGCGTCAAAATAGTGATTTTTGCAAAGCGTCCGAAAACGTCCGTTACAAAAAAAATATAATATATTTATTAAAATAAAATATTATTTTGTTTGCTTTTTTTCTCCGTTATTACGCCTTGCTACTATGCCAGCCCCATTATGCCTATTGAAAATTGATATTTGTTATAGTAAGCGTCCAAGTATGTAATAGAAATAACATGAGGTCAATATTATGTCTATGAATACGGTCCTTAGATTCAAAAACTGCCGCCATCCATTGACATTTATTTCTGGCTGTCATTCTTCTTTCATAATGTTGCCCGTAGGTACCAATTTAGAATTATTTGCGCTAGATTTGGTAAAAATTGTTTTCTTGTCATACTTTAACATTTCTCGCTACACAACAGTGGCGGTTCCCCAGGTGAAGCAAGTGAAGCACCGCCTCACTTAATTATCTTGAAAGTAAAGAAAAAAAAACATTTCAAAATATCAAGAAAGAAAACTTAAAAAAGTCAAGTATATCCGATCCGAACTGATCACAATATTAGCGCGGCGGCGCGGAGGAGGAGGAGGCGGCTGGTGCGACGCGCGCGACGAAATACGTTAAAGATGTGTTAGTGCATCAACACCACCAACACAGCACGCACACACACACAGACGTGACGTGTGACGTGTCACGTACGGCATGGCATATGGTGACTCACCCCGGTCCGGTGCGGCGATGAATCGCTTATTTTGATATCGCTTCACCAAGCGTAAAGACAACAGGTTGACCTTGGAGGCTTTGGATGTAGGGAGCAGCTGAGGCTCTGATAAATGGCGCCGGACGAGACATCTATATCCAATTAAAATAATGCAGAGCGAGATGGGGCGATTCACGTTTTCTATAAGTCGGTTTGTTTTACCTCCGTGATTAACATGATGGCGAAATTCGCACTAGTTACGATAAGTTTCATAGCTCAATGGCATATGCTTCGCTTTTCAATCTAGTGACGTTGGTTCGAATCTCACTTTTGCGAATTCTTTTTTTTTTTTTTAGGGTTCCGTATCCGGTACGGGACCCTATTACTAAGCCTACGCCGTCTGTCTGTCTGTCTGTCTGTCCGTCCGTCCGTCTGTCTTTTTTTTATGTAATCCGGTATGGGTGGCTGAGCCGGAGGGGCCAAAGCGCATGCTCCGACCAGCCAATATCACCTCCGAGAAGGTAGGTGCCATACCGGAGACTTCCCTGGATTGCTGGCTATACTAGACTAGAGGAGAACACAGCCGAGGCTGCTATGCGGCAGCAGCAGGTGTAGGTATGCATACACGTAATTTTTTTCGTCAGAAAAAACTCATTGTTACACGCCGACCGGATTCGAACCTCGCACCTCTCGCATTTGAAGCCAATGCCCAAACCACTCGGTCACCCGCCGCTTGTCTGTCCGTCCGTCTGTCCGAGGCCTGTATCTCTTGAACCGTAATTTGGTAGCCCGTTGAAATGTTCACAGAAAATGTGTTATTATGGCCGATATAACAAAAAATCATGAAAATAAGAAAAAGTAAAAAACTCACGGGGGTTCCCATAGATGGCGCGCGCGCATACACTTTTTGGTTTCAAAAAGTGTATGCGCGCGCGCCATCTACCAAATAGATGATGAATCATTTTCTAATCGTGACTAACTAATATGAAGTATTTCATAACACGCCATCTAGATGGCGTGGCGTGTTATGAAATTCATCTAGTGGCGCTTGCCGTGACATGGCGATACGGTACCCTCGGTGCGCGATTCGTTAATAGTTTTTGGTTAAGTATTGTTAGGGCCAAAAAAAAATAGGTTTAGGTTTTTCAATTTATCATAAAGTAATAGCAATGTAGGTGGATTTTTTAGTCGCCTCACTAAGATTTATAGGTCAAAGCCGCCACTGCTACACAATGAACCTCAACATATTCTCACGACTCACGAACAAGTTGCTTGTTTACTTGAGTACCTTGTTTATAGTTGCTGTCAAGTTGAACGCGGCTATCACATTATATAATATAATATAACAGTTCACCTACTCTGCGTTCGTTCGTATGAAGCTCAATAGAAAAACGGTAGAGGCAACATTTTAATATCGTCTGTTCTGGTGGTAGTACTGCACTGCATCCGGTCGATTGATAAGTAGTGCGAATATTTTGTCCAACTATGATTTGAATTTGGATTTGAATGTTCATTTCATCTCCTCGGCGCGGAAGATCTTCCTACTTCCAAGATGTTCGTCAAGTTGACGCCGAGTAAGGTCAAGTTCGTTGATCACCAGCTCGATGACTATGTGCTTGAGGTGAGAGTTATCGCTTTACAGAAAATCAATATTTCTAACAACTACCGCTACTGCTGCTGCAGAACTGCAGGTTCCGCGGTGTAGTTTCGTATGAATTTGTGTATATTTATTCTCGTGCATGCTTACTGATAATTAAATTATAATATTTACTAAACATTTACTGTAATAAGTACCATTTAAAAATTTTCAGGACATATTTTTTTAATAGTATTGTCATAAATCTCTTTGATTGTCATTACTTAATTCATTTTAATTAATTGTATTAAAACAAACAATATACATTGCAATATACACAATACACTAATACCTACAAAATACAACTATACACTAATACACTAAAACTAAAACTAATCTAAAATTAATATCCAGAAAACCTACAAAAAATAAATTTCTGAAAATTCCGCCGAAGCCCCGTCTAATCTATGTAATCTCTTTGGGGGGTTTGGGATTGAGTGAACTTTTTTTTATGGAAACTGACACCGGTGGCTACAGCTTCCGTGATGTTAGACCATAACACATTTGTGAACTAGGTGCCATGTCAGTGCTCCTTTTGGCTTTTTCCGACTACATTACTATTACATATTCAACGTGGTGGTATAATTCTTGTCATTATGGTGGGAATATAAAGAAATAAAAAAAAACATTTTAATAAAACGGTGATAGCAACAATAGATACTTTTCAAAATACCATAAAAATACCAAAATATGCAATGAAACAAAAAACATAATCTCTGCTTGCTCCTGCCTGACGCTGAAGGCATACCTATGCGTAAATCCTTCCTTACCTATTATAAAATCCAACGTCTGCTTTCTGTCTGAGTGTCTGTCTGTCTGCTTATAACTCGAGAACCACTGAACCGATTTTAATAAAAAAAATTCTACGGATAGCTTGATTCTTCCCAGCAAATATTGGCTACTTACTATCACGCTAAATGGCTTATGAGGTTAGCAGTGAATTGAAATATGAGAGCGGGCGGAGCCGCGGGCACAGCTTGTATAAGATAAAATACTAAACTGAAATTAACCTTAACCAGGGCACTTTCACTCTATGTAGGTACTTACGCGCTTATTTGCCTACCGGCCGCCGGACCCTGGACAACCCATAATTCAGTGGGTTGCCGACAGTCGCGCGGCGCACTCGCACGCGCTTACGTTACTGCTTCGGACTGATGTCGTACTTCGTAATTCTTCTCTTCCTAATAATCCTCTTTATAATATTAAATATTGTGTAGGATTGTTTTTAAATTATTTTCTTAACAGAAAATATTGTTATTACTAATAAAAATTAAAAATAATTCCTATTAAATTATAATTAGCTAAAACTACAATTAAAATGTAAAACGAAAAATCCTACCAAGAAAAAACTAATAAAAGTAATAAAATAATACTAAATAAATACCTAAATAAATTGTGTAGGTATTTATATTTTTATCGAAAGAAGCATCCCTAGCATTATCGCGTTAGCTTCAAGGCCACGCGTCCGCGCGCAGCTGCGAAGCAATAATAACCTTATGTTCGATTGTTTAGGTACATTTTCGCACGCAGCGATCTGCAAAGTGACAGAATAGGCTATTAAAGCTGTAGGTATTGAAGATTTTCTATGGAGTGATTTATCTGTTACGAAGTAACTATTAAGCTTGTCAGCCTCGATAGCTCAGTGGTGCAGACAGTCAACTGTCGCTATTGAATGTTAAGCAACGCTGGGTGCGGTCAGTTCTTGGATGGGTGACCGCTGACCGTTGGAGGCTGACCGAGGTTCGGATTCCTCGTAAAACTGTAGGTCCCTTCCCTCCTAATCTTACTTGGTGGTAGGGTTTAACCCGCCCGGGTTGGTACCATCGCACCGAATGAAACGTCGGTCTAAACGGCTATGTAAATAGTTTGTGTTTTCCGACCAGTTCAGTGTAGCCGGCACGATCAGAGGGGGAAGCACTGACATGGCACCTAGTTCACCCGGTGTTATGGGCTGACATCACGGACGTTGTAGGTGATGTAGCCAACTGAGTCAGTTTCCATAAAAAAAAATAATAATTAAGTAATCTGTGCCTTGACCAAACAACACAAGGTTGCATATCCCTGGCTAATAAAATAAATGCAAAATAAAATATCAAATAAACCAATAAATGTTCATTGACTTTATCAAAAATATTTGCGGGCCAGAAACAAACAGAATTTTTTTTTATTATTATTTTAGTAGGTATTTTATAAATAAACTAGCTGTGCCCGCGGCTCCGCCCGCTCTCATATTTCACTTCACTGATAACCTCATAAGCCATTTAGCGTGATAGTAAGTAGCCTATAGTTGATGGGAAGAATCAAGCTATCCGTAGAATTTTGTTTTATTAAAATCGGTTCAGTGGTTCTCGAGTTATAAGCGGACAGACAGACATACCGTGTTGTACCGTGTGGGGCCGGTACTTTAAAAGAATAGCCCCACTGCATCTCTCCCCGTGTATGTCGTAAAAGGCGACTAAGGGATATGACTCCCTTCTTATATTACTAGGTGGTAGAGTTTAACCCGCCCGGGTTGGTACCACTGCACTGAATGAAAGGTCGGTCGAAACGGCTATGTAAATAGTTTGTGTTTTCCGTCCAGTTCAGTGTAGCCGGCACGACCGAAGGGAAGCACTGACGTGGCACCAAGTTCACCCGGTGTTATGGGCTGACATCACGGATGTTGTAGGTGATGTAGCCAACCGTGTCAGTTACAATAAAAAAAAAAAAAAAAAAAACATACACTCAGACACTCAGACAGAAAGAAGACGTTGGATTTTATTATAGGTAAGGATATAGTAAACTACTAAATTTGTGTAGCTAAATTCCTCAAATCAATATTGAAATAAGAATTTCGAGGATATAAAATGAAATTTTTTTTTGGGCCGGAAATTCGGCACTCGCCTGATAACGTCGTGACGCGGGCTATATCCGGCCGGCGCGCCGTATCTGACCCTCTGCTCTATCTAGACAACTCTGTTTGTTTAAGGCGTCTGCAAAAATTTCTCACACACACTGGTTCTAATAAACCAAATTTGTCTTACGGACCGATGTTTTCTCGATATGGGGGCTTGAATCTCCTAACTAAACCCTTCCGTTATATACGTCCATGGTTAGGCACAAAGTGTAATCTATATTGATCTTGAAGTGAAGACCAATATAGATTACACTTTGTGTGGGGGCAGTACTTTAAAAGAATAGCCCCACTGCATCTCTCCCCGCGATGTCGTAAAAGGCGACTAAGGGATATGACTCCCTTCTTATATTACTAGGTGGTAGGGTTTAACCCGCCCGGGTTGGTACTACCGCACTGAATGAAAGGTCGGTCGAAACGGCTATGTAAATAGTTTGTGTTTTCCCGTCCAGTTCAGTGTAGCCGGCACGACCGAAGGGAATCACTGACGTGGCACCAAGTTCATCCGGCGTTATGGGCTGACATCACGGATGTTGTAAGTGATGTAGCCAACCGTGTCAGTTTCCATAAAAAAAAAGCCTCACGTGCACTCCGGGAGTGCCGGCAGAAGTGAAAACAACACTGTAACATTGCTTAAAAAAGAAAAAAAATAAATTAAGTTTTAAGTTTAGGTATTTATAAAGGTTTAAAAAAAAAGATTAATGAAAAAAAATATATATAAAAAAAATTTATGAAAAAAAAATTAAAAAAAAAATTGTTAAAAAAAATATATATAAAAAAAAATTAATGAAAAAAAAATATTAATAAAAAAAAATTAATGTTAAATTTAGTAGAACGGACAGACATGCATTTGTTACGGAACCCTACATTCATTTTGCAGAACTTAGTAGAATGGACAGACATAAACGTGTTGTTGTTGTTGTTGTTGTTGTTTTGGTTTGGGGTTGGCTCTAGGCCTGCAAATTAATCCCGCTTGGTTGGGGACCTTCGTGCAAAACCCCGCAATCTCCAGCTACCCCAGCCAGCCTATGTCTTCCGTGGAAGCCACAAGTCGACCGGGGTGTCTGCAGGCCGCTTATCCCTTAGTCGCCTTTTACGACATGCACGGGGAGAGATGCAGTGGGACTATTCTTATTAAGTACCGACCCCACACAGTACCAGACATAAACGTGTTACGGAACCCTACTTTTATTATAAAATAACCGTCGGAGGACCTTGGTTGAAAATTGTAAAATTTAGTAAAACGGACAGACATGCATTTGTCACGGAACCCTTCATTCATTTTGCAGAACTTAGTAGAATGGACAGACATAAACGTGTTACCGAACCCTACTTAACAGTTGCACTCCGGGAATGCCGGCAGATCCCGTGCCACTCTAACTTAACCCTTAATGCAATGACTTAAGGTTTCATTTTAAAAATGACGCTGACGCGACATTGATCGTATACATTTTTCCCCCCATACAAAAAGTGCCCAGCGCCGCCGCTAAAGAAGTTTTCACTTAAAAAAAAAAGTAGGTATTCGTTGAGTGTAATATCGCGACTGTCGCATTTGGATTCGTAGATGCACCTCGTTGGTCCATCGGCACCGTCAATCACATTTCGTGTTTTCTGTCCAGTTCAGTGTGGCCGGCACGACAGAAGGGAAGCACTGACACGGCACCTAGTTCACCAAGGTGTTATGGGCTGACATCACGGATGTAGTAGGCGATGAAGCCGTGTCAGATACCATAATTTTTTTTTTTATGTAATTTCCAACAATAACTTATGTAGTTCTTCTTTTTCATTTTTGACTTAAATGCATGTTTTAATTATTATTTCCTTGATGTTATTTCTTTGACTGTTTACATGTGTGTTTTAATATGTAATAATGTAGATAGAAAATTCTTTATTGCTCCAGTAAACATTAAACAGTAACAAATACATTGGAAAATTTACATAAGGTGCAAAGGCGGACTTATCCCTTACAGAGATTTCTTACAGTCAACCTTTGGATGTTTGAGATTCGATAATATAGTGGAATGTAAGTAGGTAGAGCAAAAGAGTTGAGCGTGAGAATTGAAGATAAAATAATAATAAGAATACTTATTAACAATACATACAGGGTGTAAAAACGGCGAGTACATTAAATTTAGGAAATGATTATTGGAATCAAAAGTAACAAAAAAGTCAAATAACTTTTTTCTGAATTCCCTTTAAATAAAAAGTTACAGTTTTCATACAAACTAATTGATTATTTTAGTGTAACAATTATCTAATGACAACAGGGCGGCGCGGAGAGGGGAAGAGCGGGTGAGACGTGAGCGCCTCGGACGGAGGTGTTGGCGGGAGGGGCGGGGGTTAGCTTTGTGAGTGGAGGACTGGAGGTAGGCAGGCGGAGGGTGCGGAGCGGCAACAACGCGTTAAATTACACTAGACGAAAACATAAATTTAAAAAATTCATATCTCGAAAACTAGACACTTTAGAGAAGAAGTTCATTTGCTTTTTTGTCTAGGAAAAACATGAGGATTGCGCTGGCGAAATTAATGTACTCGCCGTTTTAACACCCTAAGTATTATGCTAGTAAAATATAAGCCATACATGTTTAATACATATAAATTACTAAATATATAGAATATTATATATAAATAAATATACATACATACATACTTGTCCATCCAGGTAAGTATGAAACAAAAGTTGTAATGCTGTAGGGAAAAAAATTCTTATTTCTTATTATGGTCCCGGCAGAACTCAGTATTGAAGAGCAAGCTGCACAGTAAGATGGAGGCGCTCTCCATCATGGGCTCGGAGCTGGACAAGTGCTCGATGGAGCGCGACCGCTACCGGCTGCTGGTGCAGCAGCTGCGCGGCGAGCCGCCGCGCGGCGCCCAGGGGCGCGCGGCCGCGGCGCGGGGCGTCAGCGGCGGAGAGATGCTCGCCGCCACCAGGGATCAGAACAACCAGCTGAAGCTCGAGGTGGGAACACACGTCTGCGGGCAGTTTTGTTATTAATATTTTTACGCATTTTGTTTTATAGACAGCCGGCGCGGCGTGTCTATGCCGAATACTCCAACAGAAGATCAGACACAGCCAATAACACCATTCCTCGCGAAACCACGCTCAGAGATGCCATGCCGGCATTGCATTGCATATATAAGTACTTTTCTCCCACACAGTGGCAGCTGGTGACTTCAGTGACCGGTAGTGCGCTAAGTACTACCTACTTAAATACCAAATTTCTCAACATAGGCATTCCCAATGTTATTTTAAGATCGCGACTTCCGAATTTTTAAACGCCTGCGTTTTATTATGTACGTACCTAGTATGAATATTCTCAACTTAGTAGACTGGATTGTGAGAAACGGATTCAAGACTGATCTCTTCGCTGTGGAAGTCGGAGCAAGAGGACTACCAGCGAAGTCGCTCTACAGTCTCTTCATGAATCTAAGGCTGCCAAGATCGACGCTAAGCTCATATATGGAGAGAGCTTCGAAAACGTCACTGGAAGCATCCTGCAGAATATGCATAGGTAGAGAGAGGGAGGTCGAGGGCGGGACTGGTGGTTTCCCCGCGTCCTAGTCAACGCAGACTAGCTGACGAGGGCTTGATGCGAGCCGAAACGTGAAGCATGCGCGGGAAATTCAGAGTGGCCACTCGCTAGTCCCGACCTCGATTAATACCCTCCTCTACTGCCGATGGGCCCGGATATGTTCGGTGAAGCCATCGCAAGCTTAGTTCCACACCTTCCTTTTACGCATTGCATTGCGTATACTTCTCCCACATCCCAAAGGTTAGTTAGAAGAGAATGCCTCACGCCATTAAGCTCACCTATTGTGCCAAATTTGTATATATTGGTGTTCGATAAAAAATATATTCATTATTCCTTAAGTGTGTTCTATCGCTTATTCCATGGGGAGTACTCGGAGGAGCTGTTTAACGCGATCCCGCCGTCCCCTTTCCACCTCCGCACCACACGTTCTCTATTTCCGATATATAACACCCCCTTTACCCATTGTCAGTAAAAAAAAAAACACCTTATACAGGGTCATTTTTTATTAAGTGAAGTCCCTTAACTGGTAGGTTCTATATCTGAAATGGATCACGTTTATGATATTAATTTTTCTTTACGTACCTAAAGTTAGATTTTTTTCTGGACATGCCACATAGTAGTGCCCATGCATACTAATACACCCTGAAAATTTCAATAAAATCAGTCCAGTACTTTCAGAGTTATTAAAAAATTTAAACAATTTACATTTACGTGCGCGCATCGCATAATTCGCGCGGAACAGCTGGGTGGTCGTTGACCCGTGCGAATCAAAAAGTAGACCAAGGCCGCACGCGCCAGCTGTCCCGCGCATATGAGATGCACGTAAATGTAATCTTTTTCATTTATTAATAACTCTGAAAGTACTGGACCGATTTTGTTGAAATTTGCACTACTATGTGGCACTACTATGTGGCATTCCAGAAAAATCTAACCTTAGGTACGTAAAGTAAAATTAACATCATAAACGTGATCCATTTCAGATATAGAACCTACCATTTAAGGGACTTCACTTAATAAAAAATGACCCTGTATATGTATGTATGTGTGATATAGGTGGAGAGCCTGCGGGCGCGGTGCGAGGAGGCGTCGCGGGACGTGGAGGCGCTGCGCCGGCAGCTGCGGCAGGCGAGCGACGCCGGCCGCGGCACCTCGCACCGACACGAGGAGCTCGTGCTGCAGCTGGAGACTCTCAACAGCAAGGTAGGTACTGCGCCGATGATTTTTGTTTTTAATTTTTTTATGGAAACTGACACGGTTGGCTACATTACCTACAACATCCGTGATATCAGCCCATAACACCGGGTGAACTAGGTGCCATGTCAGTGCTTCCCTTAATTTTATGTCGGCTACACTGAACTGAACGGAAAACACGAACTATTTACATAGCCGTTTCATTCAGTGCGGTGGTACCAACCCGGGCGGGTTAAACCCTACCACCTAGTAAGGTAAGAAGAGAAGGGACCTACAGTGTTACGTGGAATCCTAACCACGGTCAGCCTCCAACGGTCGAGCGGTCACCCATCCAAGTACTGTCCGGCCCAGCGTTGCTTAACCATCATTTGTAGGGGTTGGGGCTCTAAGCCCGCGAACTGTACTTAGCCCAACTGCATCTCTCCCCGTGCATATCGTAAAAGGCGACTAAGGGAAAAAGATGAGATGCCGTGCTATAGGCGCAGGATAGCCACCTCTCACCTTGGCACGGACCTTCGACCGAGTCACTTGGCAGTTGGGTCTGCGTGCCTTACTTACCGCTTGATGATTACCGCTGTTACTAATGCAATGACTAGTAAATTTAACGTACATTTCGAAAATATAGGCTTTTCACGTAGGTTTCCTAGAAAAAAGTCTAGAAATATGGTTTCGATCGCGCGGCGGCGGAGCGTGCGCGGGCGCACGCCCTCTGACGAAAAGTGCCTGGCACTTTCGGGGTGATTTTTGCAAAATGGCTCCGGCATTTGAGCGGTCCCAACTATTGAAAGATCACACATAGATATATCTAGGTCGTAGTGATAATAGGATTCAGGGGCCCTAACCTCTCAACTCCAACTCATAAATCAAGCCTGCAAACTAGTCCCTCTTCGTCGGGGACCTTCGTGCGAAGCTCCTTTGATCTTCAGCTGCCCCCAGCCGGCCTATATACTCCACGTAGACCACAAGACGACCGGGTTTGCTGCAGACCTCCGCAACGGAAAGTGGAGGACAAAGTACTTCTCGCCATTTTGGCTAACATTGTTAGCCGGCTTAAGGAATCTTTAGAGAGTAGGGATTTTTTTTCTCAAATTGAACTTCACCCGAGCACAGCGACTAGAAAAATCTTGTAAATATACACGGTATTTAGAGATCTTACACAATACTTTTTTTTATGTTAGTGTTCTGGTACTACCACCTATTAGTGTTGTGGTACTACCACCTATTAGTGTTCCGGTACGTACCACCACCTATTAGTGTTCTCGTTCTACCACCTGTTAATGTTCTGGTACTACCACCTATTAGTGTTCTGGTACTACCACCTATTAGTGTTGTGGTACTACCACCTATTAGTGTTCCGGTACGTACCACCACCTATTAGTGTTCTCGTTCTACCACCTGTTAATGTTCTGGTACTACCACCTATTAGTGTTCTGGTACTACCACCTATTAGTGTTGTGGTACTACCACCTATTAGTGTTCCGGCACTATAACTTATTAGTGTTCGGGTACGTACCTCCACCTATTAGTGTTCTAATACTACCACCTGTTAATGTTCTGGTACTACCACCTATTAGTGTTCTGGTACTTCCACCTATTAGTATTCTGGTACCACCACCTGTTAGTGTTCCGGTGCTATCACCTTTAGTGTAGGTAACACGGTGTATAAATATCGGCAGCACCAACAGCTGCGGCAACAGCTCGGCGCCGCGCTGGACGAGAGGGATGAGCTCGCGGCCGACAGGGACTACTACAAGAGCAAGGTGCTCCGGCTCAACCAGCAGGTGTGCCTGGCGCTCGGAGGAGGCGGCGGCAAGCCCAGCGCCTCCTCGCCCGACCGGCCGCCCGTCCTGCTCGACGTGGACGCCGTGCTCACGGAGAACAAGTATCTGCAGGAGCGGCTGACGCAGGTGCAGGTGGAGAAGGAGATCGTTAAGCAGACTCTGCTTAAATATAAGGTTTGTGTCAGGGCTGTTGCTGATGCTGATATTTTATCATTATCATTGACATCAGCGGATGCTGATGCTGATTTTAATTATTTTCTTTAAAAAAAAGGGAAAATACTGAACTATATGAATATTATGATGCCTTCGGAAATCTGTACCACAGCATTAAGACCGGATATACTCATATTCTCAAAAGCGACAAAGCATGTAGTACTTGTTGAACTTACAGTTCCATGGGTAAGTAACATACCGAAGGACCACAACATCAAACTTAACAAGTACTGCAACTTAGTAGACCGGATTGTGAGAAACGGATTCAAGACTGATCTCTTCGCTGTGGAAGTCGGAGCAAGAGGACTACCAGCGAAGTCGCTCTACAGTCTCTTCAAGAATCTAGGGCTGCCAAGATCGACGCTAAGCTCATATATGGAGAGAGCTTCGAAAACGTCACTGGAAGCATCCTACAGAATATGGATAGGTAGAGAGAGGGAGGTCGAGAGCGGGACTGGTGGTTTCCCCGCGTCCTAGTCAAAGCAGACTAGCTGACGAAGGCTTGCTGCGAGCCGAAACGTGAAGCATGCGCGGGAAATTTAGAGTGGCCACTCGCTAGTCCCGGCCTCGATTAACACCCTTCTCTACTGCCGATGGGCCCGGATATGTTCGGTGAAGCCATCGCAAGCTTAGATCCACACCTTCCTTCTATATCCAAACTTTTGGTTGGTATTGAAATAAAAGATTGTGTTTTTGTGACATTTAATAAAAAAAAAAAGAATCAATCTGATACCAGCACAAGTTTAGTAATTATCTTAGCAATTAAATTTATTAATATTGGATGGAACTTTGGAACTGTATTTGCTGCTTTTTCGGCCCCGAGTCTGTTCCGAGAAGGTTTGTAAGTTATATTCACGACTCGAACATCAGCATTAATAATGAGCATCGATCAATGCGGATGCTGATGCGATGCTGATGTGATGCTGATGTTTGCAACAACCCTGGTTTGTGATTCATACAGTACGATATTGAACCGAGCGGCTTACGGCTTACACAAACGATTATACTGACCGCTGTGAACCTACGACTAGCACCGCGCGGGACTCCTGGTGTGTACACCAGCTATGGGAGAATTTCATTCAATCTCCGCTCTGTTTCCGATCGGTTTGGAACCTATTAGGAAATGCCAAAAACGAAATCAAACTAGTTTTTTTTTTATGTAATCCGGTATGGGTGGCTGAGTCGGACGGGTCAAAGCGCATGCTCCGACCAGCCAATATTACCTCCGAGAAGGTAGGTGCCATACCGGAGACTTCCCTGGATTGCTGGCTATACCCCATACAACCTCTTCGACATTTTTTTTTATTATGGAAACTGACACATTTGGCTACATCACCTACAACATCCGCGATGTCAGCCCAATAACACCTTGGTGAACTAGGTACCATGTCAGTGCTTCCCTTCGGTCGTGCCGGCTACTCTGAACTGGGCGAAAAACTTGCTGATTGAATGTATGTAATTGATTTTCAGAATGTGTTGGAAAATAGAAGTAAGAAGGCTTCGCTTAATTTCAACAACGGCAACCTAGACGCCACGACTCAACAGCAAGGTAAACCTATACAATACTACATAGCTGCTATATCTATTAACAATACAAGTGGTCAAATTCAAATTGTGTGACGTCACTCACTATATTGTATTGTATTGTTTTTTATGGAAACTGACACGGTTAGCTACACCACCTACAACATCCGTGATGTCAGCCCATAACACCGGGTGAACTTGGTGCCACGTCAGTGCTTCCCTTCGGTCGTGCCGGCTACACTGAACTGGACGGAAAACACAAACTATTTACATAGCCGTTTCGACCGACCTTTCATTCAGTGCGGTGGTACCAACCCGGGCGGGTTAAACCCTACCACCTAGTAATATAAGAAGGGAGTCATATCCCTTAGTCGCCTTTTACGGCATACACGGGGAGAGATGCAGTGGGGCTATTCTTTTAAAGTACCGGCCCCACACTGTACAATTGCATTGTTTATTGATCATTCCTATGGCAGTTAGACTGCACGCACTCGCACTTTTCACAATTTGTTCCTACCGGTTCGATTACACCCACGAAGAAAAACCGGCAAGAGACTTCGCAGTTTATTTTTTTATACATATTTTTACAAGCAATAATATGTATAAAAAAATAATATAACACTATAAAATAATATAATAACACCGCCTACAGTCTTATCACAGAAAACACAGCTTGAGAGCAAGATTAACAATTTTGCTGAGAGTTCTGACTACAAAGACTTATTAATTAAGTGTATCAGGTGTAAAGAGCCTTTGTCAAACTTTGATACATAATTTGTATCAACATAACTATTTAAACATATGTACTACAATGTAGTATAATTGTCAAAATTAAAAAATATAAATACATACATACATATCAGTATCACACACGCTGAATCCCGACAATCGGGGTAAGCAGAGCAATCGGTGTTGTGCTGCAAGAACTCTGCCAAATTACAGCACAACACCGACCACCACGATTCGCAAAGTATTCGAACAAGACATCGATCGATTAAGCAGCAAGTAAGGCACGAAGAACCACCTGCTGCATGACTTGGTGGAAGTACCGTGCCAAGGTGAGAGGTGGCGATCCTGTCGCCCTTTAGCACGGCATCTTGTCCTTATCCCTTAGTCGCCTTTTACGACATGCACGGGGAGAGATGCAGTGGGGCTATTCTTTTTAAGTACCGGCCCCACACAGTACTAAATATATGAACAAAATATAAATATATGAATGAATATTAGATCATCCGGGAGGTTTACCAGGAGATGTCTAAAGAGACAGCAATATAGAATCTAAATAATTGTTTGAACATTACATAGTTTCACCGTTCCTGTCTCGTACGGCGAAAATATGGAGCGGTCTTCCGGTGAATGTGTTCTGCTACCTGGGGGCTCTTCAAAAGGTGTGTCAATAAATTAGACGACGACCTTTTTGTCCGCTTTGTAGCTGGCGTGGCGCCTCTCTGAGCGTGGTTTTGCGAGGATTGGTGTTATTGGCTGTGTCTGATCTTCTTTTGAACTTTTGGGCACAGCAACCCGTCCCAAATTTTTTATATCCGTGCAATATTTTAACATTTAACATTTTGCATTTTGCCAGTTCGATTATCACAGCGAAGAAGAACTGGCAAGAAACTTCGCTGGATACTTTTTTTACGTGCTTACGTAATCGGTGTTGTGCTGCAAGGAATCTTGTAAATTATAGCACTTTAGCAAAGTATTCGGCCAAGATAACTATCAAGCAGCAAGCACTGCATGAAGACCCACCTGCTGCATGACTCGGTGGAAGGACCGTGCCGAGGTGAGAGGTGGCTAGCCTGTCGCCCTTTAACGCGGCGTCTTGTCCTTAGTCGCCTTTTACGACATGCACTGGGAGAGATGCAGTGAGGCTATTCTTTTTAAGTACCGGCCCCGCACTGTATACCACATTACAAAAATGAAATATAACCGTGTGGGGCCGGTACTTAAAAGGATTAGCCCCACTGCATCTCCTCCCATGCATGTCGTAAGAGGCGACTAAGGACAAGATACTGCGCTAAAGGGCGACAGGCTAGCCACTTCTCACCTTGGCCCAGTCCTTCCACCACCTAGTCATGCAGCAGATGGGTTCTTCGTGCCTTACTTGCTGCTTGATAGTTGTCTTGTCCGTATACTGTGCTAAACGTGGTGGTCGGTGTTGTGCTGTAATTTACCAGAGTCCTTATAGCACAACACCGATTACTCTGCTTACCCTGATTGTCGGGATACAGCGTGTGTTATGTATGTATGTATGTAAATCATCTATATTTGCAGTGAGGAGATACCTCGAGAAGAGGTCGTCGAGCCAAGGCGCGCGGCGCGGCTGCGTGTCGGAGCTGCGCGCGCTGAGCCTCGGCCTGCTCGAGTCCCTCGGCGACAAGTGCATCGCCCTCCAGCATCAGCGCAAGACCAACCGGTGGGTGGGGGAAAGATACCGTAAAATTTTTTTTTTATGTAATTCAGTATGGCCGGCTGAGTCGGAGGGGCCAAAGCGCATGCTCCGACCAGCCAATATCACCTCCGAGAAGGTAGGTGCCATACCGGAGACTTCCCTGGATTGCTGGCTATACTGGACTAGAGGAGAACACAACCGACGCTGCTATGCGGCCATCTTACATCCAGTACGGTGGTACCAACCCAGTCGGCTACAATTTGAGCCTACCATCTAGTAAGGGGCAAGGGAAGGGACCTACAGTTTTACACCGGTTCCGAATGGTGAAGCAGCGGGTGTAGGTATGCACGTAAATTTTTTCGTCAGAAAAAACTCATTGGTACACGCCGACCGGATTCGAACCGCGGACCGCCGCGTTTTGAAGCACTATTTATAAGCATCCGCAATCGGACCTCAAGACGGTCCGTTGTATGTTGGCCCTCAGGTAGTATAACTCCAGCCACCCGAGCTCTTTCATGAAGCGGAGCACTCTTTTCGGTCGCTTCCACACTCCGTGTGCAGTTCCCACATTCCCAAGAAACTGCAGACGATCTTCCACCACCACGGGGCACTGCAGGAGTATGTGGGCGGCTGTTACGTCCTCTGCCATGCAACCTCTGCATAGGGGGCTGTCGGTGACACCTATTAATGAACAAGTGTCTGTTGAGTAGGCACTGTCCTGTAAGGAGTCCCACCGCCAAAATGGAATCCGTTTCGGCCCAGAATGACCACTTCCCAAAAGGTCACACCCCAGAATGTTCCCAGATCGTCCACTTCCCGTAATGACCATTCCCTCATCGTCCATTGGAATCATGTACATAATTACATGTACATACTCCTGGTACAGCAATGTTTCCATACACGTGATCGCATGATGCTTGCATGATATTGTGAATAGCCTGCGAGTTAAATGTATAGAATCTATACATTTAACTCGCTTCTATACATTTATCTATACTATACATATCTATACATTTATCTATACTATACATGTATGTACTCCCCAATACTCCAACTATGTTAACCTCAACTGTTATAACCTCCAATATACTGGATGTGTTTCCACACTTCGTTCTCGGTTCTCCTGCCCCACACCTCAGCCTTGTTTTAAAAAGTTAATTGTTGATTCCAGAATCCTAGCGAACCGAATCTCCGAGCTGGAGAAAACACTCGAGAGCTGGTCCAACGGCGAGAAGTACATCCCCGTATTCCCGTCGCAGATGCTCCTCGAGGAGTTCTGCCCCGATTCTGAACTCGCGCAGAATCGACTCGACACCGTGTCGGAGAAACGAGAGATCGCTGCCAAGTCCGAAGCGGCTAAGAGCGATAGTGACGAAGAGGTTACGAAAAGTGAAGGTCACAGCTGTCGAATCGAGGTGAGCGAAGGTCACAGCTGTCACATAGAGGTGAACAGCAGCTGCAGCGATGACAGCCGCAGCGACGAGAGCGGTTCCACCAGGAGTTGCAAGACTGTTCTACCGCCGGAGCTTGAGGAGCTGGTGAGGGAAGCTCTGGAACAAATGAGGCCTTGAGGAGTTGGTAATAAGCTCTAGAACAGCAGAAGCATTGCTGAGGTTTGCTGACAGTTTATTTGAAAGAATATCCTCACAAGTTTGCAGCTAATTTGCAAATATGCCTCGCTAAACGCTTCATACTGATGTTCTCTCTGTATTTGCGGGTGTAGAACAGGGTGGGGGTATAGTGCCTACACTCTTTGACACTGCCGCTGGAAACCGTGTGTGAGAGCATGTACCTAGCTCGCCCGCATCCTCGTTCCGGCGGCAAAGCGGCCTCTACTACACTTGGCCTGACCGGACAGTGTACACCGAGTACCGGGTGTGATTGCTCCAGGGCTGCCTCGAACAAATGTGTGCCGTGAGATGAGAAAACTATAAGCATTATTAAGGTTCATACTTACATAAAGTCACGCCTGTTTCCCAGTGGGGTAGGCAGAAGCAACGGACACGTGCCACAATCCTGCATGGCACATCTCTGCCGCCTAATGTTTTTCACACATACTCGTCAGTTACGGTCACTATGCACTTGTACCCTTTATTTAATTTAAACTAATAATATAATTAAAAAAACATCCATCTATGGATGAAATAAAAAAAAAGTTGCTATTAGTATCTAATCATCATCACCGTCATCGCCCGTTTCGGTCCACTGCTGGACATGGGCCTCTCCCAAGGCGCGCCACCACACGCGGTCCACCGCTCATCTCATCCATCCACTCTCGGCTACCTTTAGCACCTAATGAATGAATTTTATAAATTGTTGACTGCATCCTCGATCATTGAAACGTGTGAAAGTATTTAGATGTTTCATTCTAAAAATGTTTAGTTTACATGTGAGATCTGATGGAATATACCAAAGAAATTTATATACCAAAGATAACATTGCATTTTTAGTACTGTAAGGGTTATATATTGTATTAGTATGGTCACAGATCAGAAAAATAATGGCTAGGCGCATCTAACTTTATCATCTGCCCCTCCGTGTCGCAGTACTATGCTGAGTTAGAACGCTCTTAACTCTACCGCTGGGAACAGAATGGAGTTAAGATCTATGGATACATCAGCTCGAATTCCCATGTCACCCCCACTTCTCTGCGCGACCTCCCTCTATCCCTTTCGCACACTTCAGTAGCCTTTTACAATGGCGGGTAGCCGAGTGGTTTGGGCTCATGGGTTTGGGCATCGGCTTCTCATGCGAGAGCTCCGAGATTCGAATCCAGTTGGCGTGTACCAATGTGTTTTTTCTGACGAAAAAATTTACGTGCATACCTACACCTGCTGCTTCACCGTTCGGAACCGGTGTAAAACTGTAGGTCCCTTCCCTTGCCCCTTACTAGGTGGTAGGCTCAATTTGTGGCCGACTGGGCATAGCAGCCTCGGTTGTATTCTCTAGTCCAGTATAGCCAGCAATTCAGGGAAGTCTCCGGTATGGCACCTACCTTCTCGGAGGTGATATTGGCTAGTCAGAGCATGTGCTTTGGTCCCTTCGGCTACCCATACCGGATTACATAAAAAAAACCCCTAGTAGGTACTTGCGGTCACGCGAGGTCGACGTGATCTTGTACACTAAAAGTCTTTTGAACTACACTATAATCGGTCTGGTACTCTAATAAAATTGTGTGCAAAATTGAGTGCAACGCGCGATAGCTTAGGTAATTGTTTAACAGAGTGATTGTTGCATTATTGTTGATATAACAGAGGATGGTACGAAGCAATGTGAGGTATTACCACAGAGCATCAAATGCGCGCGCCCGCCCCTACTAGAGGCGCCGTGAGCGCGATTTCTCTACAACGCCGTTGAAGCCTGTGGGCGTGGTCTATGACTTACATATGTGTGTTGTGCGTGTGCCTAACTTGCTCCTCTTTGTGTGTAGTGTCGATACTAGCACACACACACACATACGGAGCGCTAGCAGCTCAGCGTACGGTTATTGGGTTTCAAATATCATCGCTTAGGGCGCCTCTAGTAGGGGGCGCGGGCGGTAGGTATTTGATGCTCTGTGGGTATTACAGACTCATATGCTGCGAAATTCTGCCGCATATGGCAGATGTTGTCGACATCTCACCGGCTTTAGATGTGGACGTACGATCGCGGAGTCACAGATCGCCGCGAGTTCATTCGTAGGAATTTTGGCAACACTGTGTTTCCATACGGAGCGCTCTTGTATCCAGCCATTATTTCTCTGATCTGCGAGTACCGCAGAGCATTTGAGTCGGTTAGAAGGGAAAGGAAGGTGGCGAGAGCGGCGCGCCGCAAGTAAGTACCGCTTGACTTACTTCATACTAGTTCATACTGGGCACGAGATTGCATCACTCAGTGCCGATGTTCAACCGCAGTAGAAACTTGTCTGACTACTTTTATCATAGTACGAACTAAAATGTCGTAAGTGAAATGGTTATTGTGGTGTCAGTACAAGTTCAGTAGTACGTCCCTTCTAGCTACTCTTTGTTCTGTGGTGAGTAAGGTAGACGCGTAGTTTTGCAGGGGCTACTTAAATAATTGTAACCTCTTTATACATATCTGAATTATGTACAGTGTTATGTTTTTATAGTTTATTTTTATATTACGATTATATCTTAGTAGGGGTTCCCAATCTTTTTTGGGCTATGAATCGCACAACACGTTTTACTTTCTCATCTGAGAGATTAATTTCTAGAACCATCTTTCATGTATGAGTCAGTCACACTGCCCGTAGACTTAAAATTTCACGCCGAGCTATGTGCAAACTGATGAAAGGATAATTATGCACGAATTATTGTCACGATCTCGCCGCGCGACGCCCCACCGAGGATGAGAACCCCTGCCTTAGGTCATGTTGTATCAGTATTTTTATAAAAATATCAAAAGATATTTGTACTTAACTTGTAAAAAGTGTCACTAGTTGCCGTTACAATTTGGTTGTTACAACAGTGTGTTGCTTATTTTGAGTAAATTTTCCTAATGTGCTTATAAGCTAAGCTTGATTTACTATAACTGTGTACCTTTACGTTGTAGTACATTATATATAATATACTCGTGATTTTAAAATGTGTATTTTTCTTTTCTCCTTCATACATTTGCGAAATACAGCCTGGGGTTTTTCAAAAGGGGCGTGAAAAGGCTCCTGTCAGGCCGGCATGGCATTCGCAATACCCGTGCATCACAGAATGTCCATGGGCATCGTTAGACACCTAATTGTAGGTGAAACGATGCCACATGTCGCGCTATCCATCCAAAAAAGGGACCCAGCCATGTGATAGGAGATCCCTCTGGTGTACACCCTCACACTTTTTTTAAAATTATGAAAAAAATTCACAACATGAATAAATTGATGCTCATTAAAATTGTACCGAACCTCAAGCAAATGAAACCCAAGGACTTTCTTTATTAACCGGGTAGTTGACTGGTGGAACAGACTCCCAGAGGAAGTGATTAGTGCTACTTCAGTGAACAGCTTCAAAAACAGACTTGATATTTATATAAAGGAGCACAAACCGTGTGGGGCAGGTACTATAAAAGAATAGCCCCACTGCATCTCTCCCCGTGTATGTCGTAAAAGGCGACTAGGGGATATGACTCCCTTCTTATATTACTAGGTTGGTACCACCACACTGATGAAAGGTCGGTCGAAACGTCTATGTAAATAGTTTGTGTTTTCCGTCCAGTTCAGTGTAGCCGGCACGACCGAAGGGAAGTACTGACGTGGCACCAAATTCACCCGTTGTTATGGGCTGACGTCACGGATGTTGTAGGTGATGTAGCCAACCGTGTCAGTTTCCATAAAAAAAAAATCCCGGGAATAGCACTACCTACGCCGATCACTCCTGATAACTGTTTTGTTTAATGTAAACAGTTATATTCCAAGATCTTTATATCCGTAATAGTCGGGTAAAATAAAAGAATGCTATATACACAGTTCGGAAATGTATATTCAGTCAGTCAATGTTTCCATTTATTTATTTTTCTATGGATACGCGAGACACTTGGCGCCGTCAGCATGGATTGTTGAGCGGAGGACGCTATTATTTGAGTGTTGCCAAACTGTGGAACGATTTCTTGTCATTTTCGCCATTTCTACTTTTTTAAATGCAGGTGAACTCTTAAACCTTTGATACTTTGACAATAGAATTGATTCTTACATGTACATTTATCTCTATTATAAATGCAAGTCATAAAATCTGTCTGTAACGGGTAAACTCGAAAACGACTCAATCAATTTACACGCGATTTCACTAGTTAAAATAATAAATAATAATTTAAATTTATAAAAAATCAAATAATGGACTAAATGATTTAATCTAAAAATAAGATAGGTACAACTTTGGAAGGCTGCACTGGAAAAAACATCTTTAGGTATAATTACATAACTCAAGCGGTTTTAAATTGATCTTTGCCTTACTTTTATAATTATTGAGAAAAAAGGCACAAATATATTTACAGTGCGACATTGGTAAAGACATAGTGCAATACCGAATTTTTATTATTCTATGAAGGATGACTGTAACAAATCACTCCTACTGATAAGTCCGACTTTATTCCTACTAGTATTTATGTTTCTTTTGTTGTATTTTGATTACTGGGATGCAAGGAAGAATTATTCCTATTCTATTCTATGAATTGTGAAAAGTATCAGGAATGGCAGTGAACATGACGCGGGGAAGTCAAAATTACTGGGAAGAAGTCAGCCGCCATCAAGCGTACATTTTCTTGCCTAACATAGTTACTTCTTTTTTTTTACGTAAACAAGCATGGGTGGCTATGCCGAGAGACCAATGGTGCAGTCGACAAAGCCAAAATCACCTCTCCTCGCGACACCACGCTCAGTTAGGTGCCATGGCAGCAGATTTGCGGACTGTTGCTAGGCAGTCTAGCCCGTTAATACGACGCTTGAAGACACCCAGGTTAAAGGATTCAGGAAATACACTCGCCGGAAGACAGTTCCACACTCTAGCGGTGCGACAAAGAAACGATTTAGAGGACCGATGGATTCTCAAAAGCCCAATGTCAACAACAAAAGGGTGCTGAGTCTCTCTGCGACGAGTCATGCGGAGGTAGGACGGGTGGCAGGGAATAAGGGATGCTAGTTCCGCAGAGCAGCGTCCGTGATAGTATCTGTAAAACAGACTAAGCGAACCCACAAATCATTTGTGACTCAGAGACTCCAGACCATCTGTAAGTTTCGGGTCACCAACAAGACGGATGGCTCTGCGCTGTATCGAGTCCAAGGACGCAAGCAGATAATGCGGACTACCCTCCCAGATGTGACTGCAGTACTCCATCACCGGCCTAATTTGTGTTTCTTTATCCTACTTTCGACTCTTGAGGCATACCGTGTGGGGCCGGTACTTTAAAAGAATAGCCCCACTGCATCTCTCCCCGTGTATGTCGTAAAAGGCGACTAAGGGATATGACTCCCTTCTTATATTACTAGGTGGTAGGGTTTAACCCGCCCGGGTTGGTACCACCGCACTGAATGAAAGGTCGGTCTAAACGGCTATGTAAATAGTTTGTGTTTTCCGACCAGTTCAGTGTAGCCGGCACGATCAAAGGGGGAAGCACTGACGTGGCACCTAGTTCACCCGGTGTTATGGGCTGACATCGCGGATGTTGTAGGTGATGTAGCCAACCGTGTCAGTTTCAATAAAAAAAAAAAAATACCACTCTACGACTCGGGTGCTGGGATCGAGTGTTGTTTCGACTTTGGTGAGTCTACAATGCCGGGTATATAAAGGCGTAGAGCGGGCCCTTCATTCACACCTTTCACAATTCTTCACTTTCACCTTTCACAGTCGCGCTTCACCGCGTAGCGTACGCCTCCAGGCTCTCTTGCAGCTTCAGGCTGTAGTTGTTGGCAGGTTGCAGTGCGGTAGCACAGATTACTTAATAGTTACTTCGTAACAGATAAATCACTCCATAGAAAAAGTTTCATACCTTCGGCTTTAATAGCTTAATGTTTCACGTCGCCAATCGCTGCGTGCGAAAATGTACCTAAACGATCGAGTGTAAAGTGCATTATTGCTTTGCAGCTGCGCGCAGTTGCGTGGACGAGCGTGTAGGTATGTTTCGCGCGGTTAGGTAGTTAGCGCGCGCAAGTACATAGAGTGCGTGAGGCCTGGCGGTAGTGTGTTGGCGTGTTCACGCAATAGCCGAGTAGTGGGTGAGGAGTGCGGCGGTGTGGTGGTGTGCGGCGAGGTTGAGGTGCGCGCGCGCGTGCGCGGCCGCGTCGCGCCGCAGCCGGCCCAGCAGCGCCGCGTCGCGCTTCTCCGAGTAGCGCTCGTACGCCTCGAGGCTCTCCTGCAGCTTCAGGATTAGGCTGTAGTTGTTGGCAGGTTGCAGTGCGGTAGTGTGTTGGCGTGTTCATGCAATAGCCGAGTAGTGGGTGAGGAGTGCGGCGGTGTGGTGGTGTGCGGCGAGGTTGAGGTGCGCGCGCGCGTGCGCGGCCGCGTCGCGCCGCAGCCGGCCCAGCAGCGCCGCGTCGCGCTTCTCCGAGTAGCGCTCGTACGCCTCGAGGCTCTCCTGTAGCTTCAGGATCAGGCTGTAGTTGTTGGCAGGTTGCAGTGCGGTAGTGTGTTGGCGTGTTCACGCAATAGCCGAGTAGTGGGTGAGGAGTGCGGCGGTGTGGTGGTGTGCGGCGAGGTTGAGGTGCGCGCGCGCGTGCGCGGCCGCGTCGCGCCGCAGCCGGCCCAGCAGCGCCGCGTCGCGCTTCTCCGAGTAGCGCTCGTACGCCTCGAGGCTCTCCTGCAGCTTCAGGATCAGGCTGTAGTTGTTGGCAGGTTGCAGTGCGGTAGTGTGTTGGCGTGTTCATGCAATAGCCGAGTAGTGGGTGAGGAGTGCGGCGGTGTGGTGGTGTGCGGCGAGGTTGAGGTGCGCGCGCGCGTGCGCGGCCGCGTCGCGCCGCAGCCGGCCCAGCAGCGCCGCGTCGCGCTTCTCCGAGTAGCGCTCGTACGCCTCGAGGCTCTCCTGCAGCTTCAGGATCAGGCTGTAGTTGTTGGCAGGTTGCAGTGCGGTAGTGTGTTGGCGTGTTCACGCAATAGCCGAGTAGTGGGTGAGGAGTGCGGCGGTGTGGTGGTGTGCGGCGAGGTTGAGGTGCGCGCGCGCGTGCGCGGCCGCGTCGCGCCGCAGCCGGCCCAGCAGCGCCGCGTCGCGCTTCTCCGAGTAGCGCTCGTACGCCTCGAGGCTCTCCTGCAGCTTCAGGATCAGGCTGTAGTTGGCAGGTTGCAGTGCGGTAGTGTGTTGGCGTGTTCACGCAATAGCCGAGTAGTGGGTGAGGAGTGCGGCGGTGTGGTGGTGTGCGGCGAGGTTGAGGGGCGCGCGCGCGTGCGCCGCCGCGTCGCGCCGCAGCCGGCCCAGCAGCGCCGCGTCGCGCTTCTCCGAGTAGCGCTCGTACGCCTCCAGGCTCTCCTGCAGCTTCAGGATCAGGCTGTAGTTGTTGGCAGGTTGCAGTGCGGTAGTGTGTTGGCGTGTTCACGCAATAGCCGAGTAGTGGGTGAGGAGTGCGGCGGTGTGGTGGTGTGCGGCGAGGTTGAGGTGCGCGCGCGCGTACGCGGCCGCGTCGCGCCGCAGCCGGCCCAGCAGCGCCGCGTCGCGCTTCTCCGAGTAGCGCTCGTACGCCTCGAGGCTCTCCTGCAGCTTCAGGATCAGGCTGTAGTTGTTGGCAGGTTGCAGTGCGGTAGTGTGTTGGCGTGTTCACGCAATAGCCGAGTAGTGGGTGAGGAGTGCGGCGGTGTGGTGGTGTGCGGCGAGGTTGAGGTGCGCGCGCGCGTGCGCGGCCGCGTCGCGTCGCAGCCGGCCCAGCAGCGCCGCGTCGCGCTTCTCCGAGTAGCGCTCGTACGCCTCGAGGCTCTCCTGCAGCTTCAGGATCAGGCTGTAGTTGTTGGCAGGTTGCAGTGCGGTAGTGTGTTGGCGTGTTCACGCAATAGCCGAGTAGTGGGTGAGGAGTGCGGCGGTGTGGTGGTGTACGGCGAGGTTGAGGTGCGCGCGCGCGTGCGCCGCCGCGTCGCGCCGCAGCCGGCCCAGCAGCGCCGCGTCGCGCCTCTCCGAGTAGCGCTCGTACGCCTCGAGGCTCTCCTGCAGCTTCAGGATCAGGCTGTAGTTGTTGGCAGGTTGCAGTGCGGTAGTGTGTTGGCGTGTTCACGCAATAGCCGAGTAGTGGGTGAGGAGTGCGGCGGTGTGGTGGTGTGCGGCGAGGTTGAGGTACGCGCGCGCGTGCGCGGCCGCGTCGCGCCGCAGCCGGCCCAGCAGCGCCGCGTCGAGCTTCTCCGAGTAGCGCTCGTACGCCTCGAGGCTCTCCTGCAGCTTCAGGATCAGGCTGTAGTTGTTGGCAGGTTGCAGTGCGGTAGTGTGTTGGCGTGTTCACGCAATAGCCGAGTAGTGGGTGAGGAGTGCGGCGGTGTGGTGGTGTGCGGCGAGGTTGAGGTGCGCGCGCGCGTGCGCCGCCGCGTCGCGCCGCAGCCGGCCCAGCAGCGCCGCGTCGCGCTTCTCCGAGTAGCGCTCGTACGCCTCTAGGCTCTCCTGCAGCTTCAGGATCAGGCTGTCGTAGTTGGCGCGCACTACCTCCAGGATCTGCAAGTGAAGCCCCATCACATTTTACCAACAGTTATTATTTTGTACAGGTATTTTTTTTTTTTTATGGAAACTGACACGGTTGACTACATCACATACAACATCCGTGCTGTCAGCCCATAACACCGGGTGAACTTGGTGCCACGTCAGTGCTTCGCTTCTATCGTGCCGGCTACACTGAACTGGACGAAAAACAC
Source organism: Nematopogon swammerdamellus (assembly GCA_946902875.1). Classification (NCBI taxonomy): domain Eukaryota; kingdom Metazoa; phylum Arthropoda; class Insecta; order Lepidoptera; family Adelidae; genus Nematopogon; species Nematopogon swammerdamellus. The sequence goes on from OX336345.1 coordinate 23,085,995, forward strand.
AAACTATTTACATGTTTCATTCAGTGCGGTGGTACCAACCCGGGCGGGTTAAACCCTACCATCTAGTAATGTAATATAAGGAGGGAGTCATATCCCTTAGTCGCCTTTTAAGATACACGGGGAGCGATGCAGTGGGGCTATTCTTTTAAAGTACCGGCCCCACACGGTACGAACTAGTCTATTACAGGTGGTAAACTAGTCCTTCTTGATGTCCAGCTAACCCAGCCAGCGTATGACCTCCACCGCCACAAATTGACCAGTGTGGGTGCAGACCTCTTAGAAGCGGCTCAGCGTCACCGTAGCACTTGGGGCGTGATTGAAGAACCATTTACATATAGATAAGAGATCAGGTTTGAGAGGGGTGAGGAGGTGTTCGCTGAAAACCCGCTGGTTTTTATATTCTGGGCATTAATGATGGGAGTGCGGTGCCCGATGCGCTTGCAAACCAAACTCTGGACCTTTTTCTTTTCCCTTTTATGTCAGTATTATCGTTGTCTCTGACTAGGACTTCCATTCCCGCCTATACTGAGATCCCGCAACATTGAAAAATTTTGATCCCGCATATACCGAGATCCCGAAACATTGAAAAATGTTAATCCCGCATATACCGAAATCCTGCAACATTGAAAAATTGTAATCCCGCATATACCGAGATACCTCAACATTGAAAAATTTGAATACCGCATATACCGAGATCCTGCAACATTGAAAAATTTTAATCCCACCTATACCGAGATCCCGCAACATTGAAAAATTGTAATCCCGCCTATATTGAGATCCCGCAAGGGTCTGTGGAAGCCCTATCTATCTCTGACTGAGAGAACTGAGACTGAACACATGCACACAGTACGGCATAAGGAAACGCGCAGACCTGGTCCTCGGTGGGCGTGGATAGGTGCTGCGCGGTGAGCCAGGTCTCGATCTTGGGCGAGAAGTGTTGTATGATCGCGCGCACGTTCACGAGGCTGTTGGCCAGCCGCAGGGCGTCGCCCTTCATCTCACCGTCGCCGGTCGAGTAGCGCAGCGCTGCCAGCAAACATGTTTTTTTTTTTTTTATGGAAACTGACAGGATTGGCTATTTGATAGCCCATTACACCGGGTGAACTAGGTGCCATGTCAGTGCTTCCCCCTTTGATCGTGCCGGCTACACTGAACTGGTCGGAAAACACAAACTATTTACATAGCCGTTTGGACTGACGTTTCATTCAGAGCGGTGGTACCAACCCGGGCGGGTTAAACCCTACCACCAAGTAAGATTAGGAGGGAAGGGACCTACAGTTTTACGAGAAATCCGAACCTCGGTCAGCCTCCAACGGTCAGCGGTCACCCATCCAAGTACTGACCGCACCCAGCGTTGCTTAACATTCAATAGCGACTGTCTGCACCACTGAGCTATCGAGGCTGACAAAAAAAAGGCTGTCAGGGAACATTGTGTGTTAAGGAGGTGTGTGTGTGTGTGTGTGTGTGCGTGTTAATTGGTTGCCTGCACTACGAGTAACACACTAAAGTTCTTTAAATTTTCAATGCAGTCTTGAGTCATGTTTATCTAGCTTTTGCTTTCTAGCGAAGCTGTGGGGCTCTGCTCACATGCAATGTGTCTGTGTGTCATGAGCCTACTCACAAAGTTTTTGTCCGCCTTATATCTGGCATGGCGCCTCTTTGAGCGTTGTTTCCATAGAGAAATAATATATGATACGTCTATGGTTTTTTCGCTGTTTAGAGCTGGTCGTACGAGGCGGGAGTCGGCAGGAACGTGTCTCCGAACGTTGTGAACAGGTTGAAGATGACATAGTGTTTGGTACGCACCCATATAGCCGAGGTTGTCGAACACCTGGTGCATGCGTATGAGCTCGTAGTAGAGCTGGTCGTACGAGGCGGGAGTCGGCAGGAATGTGTCTCCGAACGTTATGAACAGGTTGAAGATGACATAGTGTTTGGTACGCACCCATATAGCCGAGGTTGTCGAACACCTGGTGCATGCGTATGAGCTCGTAGTAGAGCTGGTCGTACGAGGCGGGAGTCGGCAGGAATGTGTCTCCGAACGTTATGAACAGGTTGAATATGTTCACCACCTGTGCACATAGACAGACACCTCTGATTGTAAGGGCCAGTTTATGTAGGCTGTGTGTGAAAGGAATGATCAAATGTTTATTGAGGATTCTTAAGGCAGTTAGTTTTTACACAATTAGTATTTTTTTATATCCTCATGACATCATCATTAGAGAACATTCTTGTTTAGACAGTTTTGTCCAGTCATGGTAGGCAAATATTTGTTTCAATTTGATCCATGTTCACTCAAAAATCTTAAGTGTTTTCATATTAATTTCGTTCGCTCCAGTACGAGAAGCAACCTCACAAGTTATGTTATCTATGGGCGCAACACCCTACATTCTAGCAGACAGTAAATTGTTACAATATTAGAGAATAAAAAAAATGCAGTCATGTAAAGTTATGGAAAATAATAATAAACCTTACCTGCAATGCTAACGTGAAAATATTATGCCTTTTTAGTAGGACAGCATCATTAGACGCCAGGAACTTGAGTAGTGCTATTAGCGCGGCCCACAACTGGCGCCAGTCGCGATCTAGCCGCACGCGCCAGCGCTTCTGGTACGCCAGTAGCCGAAGTAGCACGCCGGCGCACAGTTCGTACAACTCTCCAGGGAATTTCTTCAATAGGTGACACATTATGAACTCTATTAGTAGATCTGGAACAAGAATGAATCAAAGAAGTTATCTCATACCTCCGCCGGTCAAGTTCAATCCTCGTAGCTATTCCTCAACGAAAAAAAGTTTGAGCAACCAGACCTAGGCGACCAGTACCCTTATCACGAGATTTAACCTACACCGCGTACTACGCTACGCCGTGTTCTTCGCATCATTTTGTATGGAGAAACGGAGCAGCGCCTCTAGTGATAGATTTGCGAACTTCGTTTCTTCATGTCATTGCTTCATTTCATTTCATGTCAGCTACACTGAACTGGACGGAAAACACGAACTATTTACATAACCATTTTGACCGACGACGTTTCGCTCAGTGCACACCGCACCAACTCGGGCGGGATAAACCCTACCACCTAGTAAGGTAAGAACAGTTTGTTGTGGAATCCGAACCAAGGTCAGCGTCCAACGGTCGAGCGGTCACCTATCAAAGTACTGACCGCGCTCAGCGTTGCTTAACAACAGTCGACCGACTGTACCACTGAGCTACCGAGGCTGACAATTATGGTTTAGGCTATTGTACCCACCTGTGCGAAGCTGGGATGGAAGTCGCTAGTATAATGTAATAATAATTAAAGGATAAAGGTTATCTTTTAATTTTACATTGACTGATCGTCAGTCTCTTATTTTTTCTCTACGAGCAGAAATACTAACAGTGATTGTACAGGCATGCTCACCAATAAGCGTAGCGGCTAGGGGCTGCGACGGGGGCTCCTCTGGCGCCAGCTTCCGATGTCGCATCGGCAGTCTGTGTAGCTGCACCTGTCACGGACCACAACCATCTAATTATTGTGGTCAAAGTGCTCACACGCACACAATTCGTGTTAGAATTGCATCAGTTTAGTTTAGCCAGCACAAACACAAGCGTAGCGTTAGCACTGCACACAATTCAGGCTGGCAGACGGTATTTATTTATTTATTTTGGTAAATTCCCAGTGCATTTACAGTGTTATATAAAGAAACAAAATGAAACAGATGTAAAATTAGAATTACACTATACCTGTAATAACTAACTGAACTGGTCATTTTGAAAAGGTCACATAGGTCAATTTTAGCAAACTTCACTTTTTTACAAATTCTTATTCTGTTTCTAGGCTCATATTTCTGTGCGAAAAGGACACGCTGCCTATATTCCTTCTATGAGATAAAAATATAACAAAAATGCGGTAATCGTGAAAAGGGCACTTTGGTCACGCACATGTGCCGTTTTTTAATGCTGGGTACGACGTTCGAAAACGGCACATGGGTCAGTCATACTGATATGTTTAAGATTTATATTTATTTAATACGATCTTTATTAATGTATGAATTTGTTACACAAGTACTCTTTAACTTTGTCTAATAAACTATATTTTATTCATAAAAGTACGGTGTTCTATTAAAATTCAACTTGTACATTTCGAAAAGGGCACATGTTAAAAAAAATAGACCTTTATTATATAAGAAACCATCACACTTATAAACATATGTATAACAGAAAACAATGATTTATATAATTATTAAACTAATCCTTAAACTTATATATATCTGAAACTTTAAAATATTAAGGAAATCAGTTTTTTGTGTCTCCTGTAAAATTTACATTTGTGACTATGTGACCTTTTCGAAATGACCGGTTCAACTAAGCATGAATGTAGTTATAAAGTACATTCATGCTTAGTTAAAGTAAACAAAATATTTAAAGTTATGCTAAAGACTCAATTGGGGGAAAATTATTATATAGTACCAACATGATATCACTGAACATGGAAATTTGTGTATAAAAATAACAAATTGTTGAGTTACATTGGTAATAAATAAGCCAATACAAGTACAAAACAGAAGTGGTGCGTACACCTTTAATAAAATCCAACGTCTGCTTTCTGTCTGTATGTCTGTCCGCTTATAACTCGAGAACCACTGAACCGATTTTAATACAGTTTGCTTCTACGGATAGCTTGGTTCTTCCCATCAATTATAGGCTACTTTTCATCACGTTAAATGGCTTATGAGGTTAGCAGAGAATTCAAATATGAGAGCGGGCGGAGCCGCGGGCACAACTAGTGACCTATATTAGACAAAAAGAGAAAAATAAGAAATAGAAAAATGTTAAACAAGTATTAAGGGTCGACGTCGCAAGTCTAGTGGGTGCTGTAACCAACCGTGTCCGGTTCCATAAAAGATAATGAAATGAATATAGCACCTTGAATGTGAGGTTCTGGTCGTGCATGATGGAGTTAGCGAACTGCTCCTCGGCTATGCAGGTGAGGGTGATGAAGCAGAGCCGCACCTTGTTGCAGCTCGTCTCGGTGCGCAGGTCCGCCATCGCTATAGAGCTACACACAACACACAACATCGACAATATGCTCGCTAACCGCTGTCGGACGTGCTCTCTCCACGGACCTATGTCGAACAGTGGACGAACAGTCGCTGGCTTTTTTCTTATTTTACTAGGTAATCAAACAGATGACAGAGAAAACTTTTGGACATGTTTAAGAGTAGTGTGTACTTAAAGTAGACCACCTACTGAATGCTAATACATACATAAAACATAATTATATATAAAAAAAAAAATCACTATATCAACCTCATATGTCAACAAAAATATCAAAACCATATATAGGGTGTTACGATGACCATGTCATTAACTTCGGGAGGGTTACATAGACACTCAAATAAACACGTTACGCAAAAAAAAATATATGTTTATAGTATTACTTTTCGAGAAATTTAACAAAACATGTTTGCTACCTAAACATTAACCTGTGTGTAACAGTAGGTAACTTGCATTGTACGGGGTCAATGACCGTACTATGTTCAAATGCAGAACAGCTGTTTGTTGTAAGTAAGTCACAAGGTCACTATGATTGGTTTTTACAGCTACTTATTTGATTTAATTTTTTTGTTAGGAGAAAAAATGCTCCTATAAACATACGTTTTTTTCTTACGTAAAGTGTTTATTTCAGTGTGTATGTAACCCTCCCGAAGTTAATGACATGGTCAGCGAAACACCTATATTATATTGTATATTATATATAACAGATTTTCACTGAAGTACCTACCTGCGTACATTTTATTAATAATGTTAATATATAAAAATAATTTTACACGGTGTTGCAACCCCAACCGTTAAACCCGAAAGGGGGTGATTCTGTACGTGAAATAGAACAACTTTTGTTCTACGACTTTTTTATTTGAAGAAATAAAAATTTTTTTCCCCATACATTTTGAGAATAGGTAATTAAAATTTGTATGGAAAAAATAATTTTTTTTTTGTTTCAAAAATTTTTTTTTCTTCACAGAAGTTTAGTTTCACATATAGAATAACCCGCTTATGTCAGTTAAAAATATTACGGGGGCAACTGCAACACCGTGTATATAAAGAAATGATAATTAATTCCCTTACCCGAATTGTAACCAAATAGGTTGATATCACCATACTGGACCAGTATAGCCAGCAATCCAAAGGTAATACCCGGTATGGCGCCTAAGCGATGATATTGGCTCAGTTGGAGGAAGTAGAAATTTCCTAAATACATTATTTTCTTTTGTTTTTTTTTTCAAATGATCTGACCCCTCTGACAACAAAAATATAGACCAACTTTGTCTAACAGAACACTTGAAAGTATTAGACTCCATTTCTACAAAGTTCCCCTTGAATCTTTAAAAACTTTGATTTATTGATAACATAAATAGTGTGAGGTGCAGTTCAGCAGTCGCCCAATACGGGCTAAGCATCGATTGATTGATACACTTGATCGCTAATGGGGTATTTACACTGGTTGATTTTCAACAAGTAGTTTTTACACGAGAGTATTCTCTCGGTATAGAGCTCAAACCTTCCCAATCTGCCGGGACGTAGAAATTGCAAACAACTCACCAGTATTGGAAGAATGTGACGAGAAGGTTCGTCGGTTGGTCACTGTCGAGTGATTGTATTTGTGCTGCATTCGGTGGACTCTGTAATGAGATTATAAATACATATATTCAAATCACCAAACTCAAACCCCTAAAAGCTGATAAGCAACCGTGGTCATATGTCATATGCTGTTTGACATATGGCAAGCGGTAGAGGAGGTACAGATCGTTCACAGTTATTTTACCTCTGACACATGTCATTGTATCTTCCGCTAGGTTGACACCACTTGCTGTCACTAGTACTACGGTCCTAAAAAGGGTTACTTGCTATTAATATTTTACCCGTGGTAGTGGAAATTATATGTATAAAGTACCTATTGTACTTGTAGTGATAAGTCCACCTTTGCCCACTCCTTCATTTCTTGTTTCTTGTCGTGTACTGTTCTTCTTTCAATTTGTGTGCAATAAAGAGTTTCTATTCTATTCTATTCTAAAAACATGTTCAAATATTTCGTACAGCGAAATAGTACGAACCAATTATGGAAACACAGAGCTCAGGTTAGCCAACTTGATGGCTAGAGGTAAAATAACTGTGAACGGTCTATACCTGGTGTGTGGGCAGGGTGGCGGGCGGGGAAGGGGGCGCGGACGAGGCGGCGGTGGAGTGCGCGAGCGTCGTCATGAAGTTCCTGTTGAGGTACGCCGCTTCGTACAGCGCCAGCAGCATCACCTCCTCCCCGCCGCTGCGTGACAAAACGGAAATTAACCATATTCTATTCAGCTTGGGTAAATGGAACGAAATATTCCCATCCGGCCGCTTGGCTGGTTATTGGAGATAGGGGTGTGTGGCAATAATGTTTGCATTCATGCTGTATCACTTGACAATGAAAATCTTAACTGACATTTTGCTGTGACATCTTGGTATGATTATTGATTCTATATTCATTTCTATATTGAAAAAAGTTTAAATGTCAAAAGTACCAGGACAGCAGAATCATACAAGAGGTTATACATAGGGGAAGTGGAGATTTAAAAACATCTCCGCACTCTGCTGCTGTCCTAGTACCAGCCAAATGTTATAATTGGTGCTGTTACGCTCTCTGAAGATCAATCGCGAAGGATGAGGTGTCTCCAGAAATAGGAATGTTTATATTTGCTTGGTACTAGGACAGCAGCAGGGTGAGGTGGCGTTTTCGACTCTCCATTTCGCCTATGTATTACCTCTTACAAAATCTGCTGGCATGGCACCTAACTGAGCGTGCCTCTCACGACCTTCGGGTACATTGAAAATGAACATAGGCAAAACGTATTTTTTGTTTAACGATTTGTCTTCTTAATTAAATATTAACATACTTATATATAACCAAAGGAATTAACAGATCTAACTAACTAATTCAATAAATAATAATAATATATAATATAATTAACCTAAAATATAATTACAAAATTATAAAATACCTACAAAGTTACACTACTATAATAGTACATAATTTTATTGGCCGGAGAAGTGCAAATATTTTCAACAATTACCGGTATAATACATTCAAAAGTATAATAATTGTATGAATTTTACTGTATTGGGTAAACGTTTCGTAAATATATAATAAAGAAACAAAATAATTATTTTTATTAGTTACACATAACATTATAAGATAGAATTAAGTACTCACAGTTAATAAGTTTGTTTAACAATTTGTCTTCTTAATTAAATATTAACATACTTATAACCAAACGAATTAACAGATCTAACTAACTAAAGTAACAAATTAATAAATATCAAATATAAAAACCTAACTTATATTACTATGGCTCTAGTACATGAAACTCACTAGTACAGGCGCGCGCCGCGCGCCGCGAAAACTCCGCCGCATAAAGGTAAAGCTTTCTCCAACCCCATTACAGATAGCGAGGTTCCGTTTTTTGCAAACTGTAGCCCAACTCAATACCCCGAGTGCTTTTTTTAATTTTTTCGATATCGCTTTTCGTTTTCGAGATATCGTCGATTCAAGTTGAGAAGTCGCAAAAAAATCACGTAATTTTTCGACATTTTTGCACTTTTTCGAAAAAGTTTTTGACTTTTTCACACATTTTTTACACTCTCTTGTAGATCTCATCAAGACACGTCTTTTGATACCCCATTGACCTGTGTAGCCCCAAAATTGACGACGCCAGAGCTATGTCGCACTTTCGCTGAAAACGGCCCCCTACCAACGCGATCGAAAAAACATTTCCAATGTTAAAAAAATCTGATATCCTGTCCGGGTACTTTGGCATTTAACAATGTTTTCCTAGATTATTTTGCATTATAGAATATATAGAAAAATACCTGCTCCTCTGTCCTTGCGGGCCGTCGTCGCCGCTGAGGAAGATGCCTCCAAGCATGCCGGTGAGCGAGGAGAGCCAGCCCCCACCCCCGCCGGCGCCGCCCTCCAGCGCCGCCAACACGTACTCACCCAGCACACCTGTTATCACCTGCCCGTATCTGCCACCAAGACTAAGCGTTAATGACCTAAGTCAGTAACAGAGTTGGTGAGCCAAGTCAATAAGAGTGTTAAAAGTCAATAAGAGACTAGTAAGAGATTTGGTGGCCCAAGCCTGCAACAGAGTCGGTGATCCAATTCAGTAACAGAGTTGGTTACCCAAGTCAGTAACATAGTTCATGCCCCAAGCATGTAACACAGTTGGTGATCCAAGCCAGTAACAGAGTTGGTGACCCAAGCCAGTACCCGAGTTGGTGACCAAGGTCAGTAACATAGTTGGTGACCCAAGTCAGTTACATAGTTGGTAACCCAAATCATTAAGAGTAGGTGTACCAGTCAGTAACAGAGTTGGTGTACCGAGACAGTAACAGAGTTGGTGACTCAAGTCAGTAAGGGTTCGTGCCCCAAGCCTGTAACACAGTTGGTGACCCAAGTCAGTAACACAGTTGGTGACCCAAGTCAAAAGAGAGTTTGTGACCCAAGCCAGTACACTGTGCTACAGATTGAAATCAGCAAGCACATTGCGTCACTGATTCAAGTAAGTAACCATCGGCAACTCACGTTTGTAATCAAATCAGTGGCCCAAGTCAGTAACCCTGTGTCATAGAGTGATTTGACCAAAGCATACAGAATCAGTGACCCAATTTAACACACTACAGCACTGCATAATAATGACCCAAGTATGCATTTTCAGTGATCCTAGCGTACAATGGCAGTGACCCAAGCTAGTTAGTGATTAGTAGAACAATACACAGCAATGTACAAAAGGCAAGAGCGGGGAATCTCAACTGATATCATTCAAATATTTCTGAATTATTGTGTGTGGCTCTTATGGCCCGGCTACACGCTCCGTCTTACCTGCGCAGTCCAAAACTGTGCAGTACTGACTGTACAAAAAGACGGAACACCGTACAGTGGCCACACGTACAGTTAACTCCGTGCAATTGGACTGTGCAATCCTCATACTGGACTTGTACAAGCCTCAGTGTTTTGACAGCTCGGTCACGTCATTATGTGGCCAACCGAAGAGGTTTTTTATTAGAAGCATTAATTTATTGTTTACTGATAAAAAAGCAACAAACAACAAGAATTGAGTTAAAAATTCCTTCGAATAACTTTGTAGATCACTCATTGTGTCGTCGAAAACAATTTTGCCGGACGGAAGCGGGGCTTGAATGACCGGCCACACGCCGCAGTTCAAAACTGCCCAGTCCAATCTTCAGCATGTCAACGATCGCGCAGTCCGCGCTTCCTGGCCTGCGCGAGCTACCGTCTTGCCGGCCACACGTGCACTCTCACCTGCACGAACTGGTTTGTGCAGGCATGATTTCAGGTAAGACAGAGCGTCTTACCTGAAATCACTGAACTTTATAATATAACCTACTAGACACAATTCTCATAACATCAAAATATTATGTATCTAGTAAATAAATAGAGTGAATTCAAAATATTTACCCGTTCAAAGCGAGTTCGTCGTCTAGAATGGATAGTTTGACAGTGTAGGGGTTGACAGACTCCTGCTTCTTGTAGTTGACTAGAAATGTGAGCAGCAGCACCACATCGTATCCTGCAATTTTCACAAAATTAAATCACCTAAAATGTTTTAATGGCAACCTTGAATATTCACATTATGAATATTCAAGCAAGCATTTTTGAGTTTATGCAAGTTACGTATCAAAGTTTGACAAAGTTTATTTTTTTACACCTGATACACTTAATTAATAAGTCTTTGTAAGTAAGAACTCTCAGTAAAATAGTTAATCTTGCGATTATGGGCTGACATCATGGATGTTGTAGGTGAGGTAGCAAACTGTGTCAGTTTCCATAAAAAAAAAATTATAATAAAATAAATAAAAGCAACCTGACTCACCTCCAACATCCGCCAAGGATGTTGGAGGTAAGTCAGGTTGCTTTGCAGCTTTATTTTTTTTTTTTTATGGAAACTGACACGTTTCGCTACATCACCTACAACATCCGTTATGTCAGCCCATAACACCGGGTGAACTTGGTGCCACGTCAGGCTTCCCTCCGGTCGTGCTGGCTACACTGAACTGTACGGAAAACACAAACTATTTACATAGCCGTTTCGACCGACCTTTCATTCAGTGCGGTAGTACCAACCCGGGCGGGTTAAACCCTACCACCTAGTAATATAAGAAGGGAGTCACATCCCTTAGTCGCCTTTTACGACATACACGGGGAGAGATGCAGTGGGGCTATTCTTTTAAAGTTGCTTGCTTGATACCGTGATGCTGCCTCTCGGTGGAGGTGCAGAGGAGCTGCATGAGCGGCTCGAACAGCGAGTGCAGCATGAGGTACTCCAGCAGCGGGTTGCGGTCCAGCTCCTCCGCCCCCGTCGCTATCACCAGCAGCAGCTTCAGCACCATCGACTTTAAACTGTCCGGCACCTCCTCTGCAATTACATTAAATATAACAGTGAAAGTAACTAAGTAATACACATACATACATACAAAAATACATACATATCGTCAAGCTGTATCCCAAAAATTGTGATAACCAGAGTAATCGGCGTTGTGCTGCAAGAACTCGAGTCAATTACAACGTAACACCGGCTATCATGTTCAGCAAAATATTAATTAAGAGCCTTATGTACAATAAAGTACATTTTGATTTAACTTTAATTAATCAAAGAGGTAATAATGAAAGATAATAACATAAAATGAAACAAACTGCCCGAGGACAGGCCTCACGCACTCTATGTACTTGCCCGCCCTAACTAGCTACCGCTCGGCGCACCGCCGGCGGTGAATTTCAATGGGCTGAATATAAACAGCCGCGCGGAGCATACGTACGCGCGGCCGGCGCAGCTGCAAAGCAATAATGCACTTTACACTCGATTGTTAAGGTACATTTTCGCACGCAGCGATTGGCGACGTGAAGCAGTAGGCTATTAAAGCCCGAAGGTATGGAACTTTTTCTATGGAGTGATTTATCTGTTACGAAGTAACTATTTAGTAATCGGTGCCGAGGATGCCATCGAAAAACCACAAACTCAAAATTTTTTTTATAAAAGAATGCACCAAATAATGAAACACCCATAGAAATAACCTAAAGTCAATAGAAATACCACTATGGACGCTTCACCGCCACCACAGCTGACAGCATTTTCTGTTTGCTCATTCATTAAATAAAATAATAACAATTATAAGAATTAATTCAAATTCAAATGCGAGGCGATAGCTTTTGTCCACGAGATAGGGTCGAGGATGTCTGCTGCCATAGGTCACCCCTCTTGTCTCACCTTCTTCCGCCAAAGGATAAGCCTGGCAATTCAGAGGGGTAACGCGGCTGGCATCCTCGGCACAATCCCGGGGACAAAAGCACTAAATGAAATTTATTTTTTAAGTTAGTTTATTTCCTAAGTTAGTTTATATAATTTTTAGATTAGTTAATTATTTTATAACGATGTTAATTCAAATTCAAAATATTTTATTCAATAAACATAAGACAGAAAAAAGGTATAAATGGAAAAAATTAAATAAGATAATAAAAATTACATAAAAATAAATTATACAACTTAAAGACTTTATGAGAACTTATGTTTAGTAAATGGGTATCAGGCACAGTTTACGTCTTCCCATAACCGGGAAGACACTGATTTTAATCCTGACCCCTTGACACTGATTTTAAGCCTGATCCCTTGTCCATTGTAATTGTACAAATTGTGTGTGTAAATAGTGGCAACACCATACGAACCCGACAGAATATTGTTGCAATGGCTCAGCAGCTTCTGCATGTGGTCTGCGTTGTCGGTGCTGATGAGGACGGACTTGACGTCGAGCGATGTCTCCTGCGACACGCGCTGGTAGATCGCTATCAGCAGTGCGCTTAGCGTTTGTAGCGCGTACACCACTCTGGGGATTTTTTTTTTAAATTAGGTTTCCATATCCGTTACGGGACCCTATTACTAAGCCTATGTCGTCTATCTGTCTGTCTGTCAGTCTGTCTGTCCGAGGGCTGTATCTCTTGAACCGTAATAGGTAGCCCGTTGAAATTTTCACAGAATATGTGTTATTATTGCCGATATAACAACAAATAATAAAAATAAGAAAAAGTAAAAAATTCACGGGGGTTCCCATAGAAGATACTAAAAAGTCTATTTACCATGTATCTAGCCATCTACCGAAAAGACTATGAAGCATTTTAACTATAATTTGAACTAATATGAAGCATTTCATAAACACGCCATGACGCCATAGATGGCGTGAGTGGCGCTGACCATGACATGGCGATACGGAACCCTCGGTGCGCGAGTTCGACTTGCACTAGGCTGGTTTTTTTTTTTACATTTTGATTATAATTTGAAAGATTGTTCGGTCATGCCATGCTGGAAGAATTAACATCAAGTACGTCGGAGGCAATCACTGATTCAGTACCGCTGAAGGACTGGTGGACCGGAGAAAAATCGGAGAGGCTATGTCCAGCAGTAGATACATAAATGCAGTGTCACGCGGCTGCCAAGCGGCGGGTGGCCGAGTGGTTTGGGCATCGGCTTCTCATGCCTGAGGTCCGAGGTTCCAATCGGGTCGGCGTGTACCAATTAGTTTTTTCTGAAGAAAAAATTTACGTGCATACCTACACCTCTGCTGCTTCACCGTTAGGAACCGGTGTAAAACTGTAGGTCCCTTCCCTTGCCCCTTACTAGGGGGTAGGCTCAAATTGTAGGTGCCTGAGTTGTTACCACAGTACTGGATGTAAGATGGCCGCATAGCAGACTCGGCTGTGTTCTCCTCTAGTCCAGTATAGCCAGCAATCCAGGGAAGTCTCCGGTATGGCACCTACCTTCTCGGAGGTGATATTGGCTGGTCGGAGCATGCGCTTTGGCCCCTCCGACTCTGCCACCCATACCGGATTACATTAAAAAAAAACCTGCTGCACCGTTCGGAACCGTTGTAAAACTGTAGGTCCCTTCCCTTGCCCCTTACTAGGTGGTAGGCTCAAATTGTAGCCGACTGGGTTGGTAGCACCGTACTAGATGTAAGATGGACGCATAGCAGCCTCGGTTGTGTTCTCCTCTAGTCCAGTATAGCCAGCAATACAGGGAAGTCTCCGGTATGGCACCTACCTTCTCGGAGGTGATATCGGCTAATCGGAGCATATGCTTTGGCCCCCCCGACTCAGCCACTTATAGCGGACTACCTACATTAAAAAAACCCTCCAAACCAAAGCACCAACAACAAAAAGTGTTACGCGGCACGTGAAGATCTGTTGTCGCAGCCTATACTTTTTGTCAGCCTCGATAGCTCAGTGGTGCAGAAGTCGACTATTGCTATTGATTGTTAAGCAACGCTGGGTGGCTCGGTTAGTACTTGGATGGGTGACCGCTCGACCGTTGGAGGCTGACCGTGTTTCGGATTCCACGTAAAACTGTAGCTCCCTTCCCTTCCTACCTTACTCGGTGGTAGGGTTCAACCCGCCCGGGTTGGTACCACCGCACTGAATGAAACGTCGGTCGAAACGGCTATGTAAATAGTTTGGGTTTTCCGTCCAGTTCAGTGTAGCCGGCACGATCAAAGGGAAGCACTTTGCCATGAATTGCTGCATCTGTCACAAATCAGCACATGCGTGTCTAGGCAGTGGCAAACATTTTTGTATAGACTAAGTGGACATTGAAAACATTTCCAGTGAAGTTTCTTGTCAGTTCTTCTTCGCTGTGATAATCGAACTGGCGGAATGTTACAATGTAAATATGACAAATCTGAGCGCAGTGTACTGCCAATAGATGCTAAATAAACAATAAACTAACATGGCACCTAGTTTACGCGGTGTTATGGGCTGACATCACGGATGTTGTAGGTCAGTGTATTTCAATCTGTGGGTCGCGACCCCTGGGGGGGGTCGCGAAGCCTTACTCGGGGGGTCGCCGGCAAAAGGAAAAAAGCAAGGTTTTTACACTATAATAAAACACAATTTACACAATTTCAGTGAGAAGGATGAGCCTGTTTATTGTCTGGGATGTTTTGGTTTATTTATTATACTGTCTAGGATGAATATAGGTACCAAAATAGAGAAAATCTTAAACGTAGGTAGTGTTTTAAATTACTAACTTTTTTCTGTCTGTCCCAAGGAGGTCGCGAGAATTTTTCAACCTGTAAAGGGGTCGCGTATTCAAAAAGATTGAAAAACACTGTTGTAGGTGATGTAGCCAACCGTGTCAGTTTCCATAAAAAAAAAAAGGGTAACAGGCTTGCAGTTACGTATTGTATGACGTTGGAACCTGATGTGATGCTCCTGGCCGATGGTGTCTATGCACTGTGAGAACAGAAGGCCGATGTTGTCCTTAGTGTTGCTCAGCTGCTCCACTGTTAGCTTCTGGATCTCCGCCTCCAGCTGTGGTACCTGTCAACATTTTATTTTAAAAGATAAAAACAAAATTTTATTTAAAACACACGTTATTATATGAGCCAGTGTACCGCGAACAACATCTAGTAGAGACTTTGTTATAAGTTAAGTGATATTTGTTTTTTGTAAAAATAAAAATTCAGCTGACTCTGATGATTCAAATTGTTTATATGTATGAACTAAAATTTTATTAATAAGTTGACTGAACCCTATGTTCTTTCTATTTTATTATCTTTTTTTATGGATATATCCTTGACTTAATATTTTAAATTTTTTGCTTAGTTTAATTTTTAATGTTTCTTATGAGAATGAATGAGAAAGTCTGGCTGTGCGGATAAAAACCTTTTTAGAGTATATTTAATGCGAGAGTATGGCGAAGGAGGAGGAGGGATAAGGGAAGCAAATAATGCATAAAATATGAATAGAACCAATGTGTGAAAAAAAAGTATGGAAAATATTCTCTTGTCATTTCAACAAGATATTATGTGACACTGTACAATACAATAGTGTACCTTGGGTTTGAGTAGGAAGAACTCGTCCCAGAAGGAGGGATTGTCAGTGGTGAGGTTGTCTCCGCGGAAGAAGGACTCGTAGATCTGCACCACCTTCTCCTTCAGCTGCCGCTTGGAGCCGGAGCCGCTGCGCTTGCGCATTGCCATCGTCATCGTCCCGCCGCGCCAGCCTGCGTCCCGTCTCGCGCCCGCTTGCGTCGCGTCTCACACCGGCCTGCGTCGGCAAAAAATATTTTATACTATAGAAAATTATAGAGATTTAGTTCCTTTTTTGTTTTGTAATTTAACCTCTGGGCTTCCAGAAGGGAAGGATGGAAATATAACCTCATTCAATAGACTCTACAATTTGTTTTCTTGTGTTTACCTAAGGCACAAATAATTTCTTATAAATAACGAAAATAGTTCTGCAGCTACATTTTATTTATCGTACGTAACAAAATTTTAGATTAATCTCCATGAAAAATAGCGAACAACTTCTCTATTCTGTCAAACGACGGACGAGCTGGCTGTCAGTTGTCACCGGACCGGAACATCACTGTCATGATTTGTTGTTTGTTGTTGTTGGCTTGTGTGATGTTTGCCTTTTGGTAGGCAGGCAAAGGTCATCGACCGTACAGGCTATACAAAACTTTCCTGCCAACCAACCAAAAACGCCAAAAGTTATGTTATATTTATATTTTTCCTAATGTGTCATGCATGATGTCATGACATGAGTGTCCTGCTAAGGTGTCCTGCCTGTCATAACATTTGATCGTGGGTAGGTAGCAGTCTTTAAGTATTTTTTTGTGTTCTGCAATCGCTCGTAGTTCAATCAAAGTTTATCTTACGACACATCACATCTAACATATTGGTAAAAAAAACAAAAATATAAATACGGGGCATAGTTTGTTCCTACCTAAGCCGCTTCTCCTACGAATGTTTTTTCGAAACATTAAGCCGCGTCTCCTGCCGCTCCTCCTCCTGTTTTTTTTTACATTACACAGAAACATCAAAACATTGGGGTGTAGCCATGGCCACGGCGCGCGGCGTATAATGCGCGGGACGGATCTCGGCGTGTCGTCGCCGCAGCGCAGCGGGCGACCCGCCACGCGAATACACATAATACACAAGTACGGTGCGGGTGCGAGGGAGAACACTGACGAGCCGCTGCGGCGGCGACACGCCGAGATCCGCCCCGCGCATTATAGCCACACAAATTTGTATGAAAACAAATGGTTTTTGTTACAGTTTCAGTTTCAAAATAGAGGAATGTTTGGTTTTTTTTTTCTATCGAGCGAAGTTAAAAAAATGGCTGTTTCGAGGTTCACTAAAGATAATCTTGCAGACTGAAAACCTAGAACATTCCATAAACTACTTATCTTTCATATGTCTGCATAAATCTTACGGTACAGAGGTACAGACAGATGACCCGAGTGGTAGAGGCATAACCAAAATTCTATATTTAATCCACATTAGGCGGTGCGGGACTAAAAACTAACCACATAGGCAAATTATTGGTCTAAATGTGGATATCTTTAGCGTCGCCCGGGCGCATATTTCCATAGTCCACTAGGCGAGTTGCTCTGATTGGTCGTTCTCAGTTTTGCGGGAAAATTTAAATTTCGGAAGTATTTTCGAAAATAAAGTATTTTAGGTGATTATAAAAAAATAACCTTAACCTAATTTTAACACCCTAACATAACTTAACAAAAAAAAAAGGAAGAAATTTAAATTTCGGAAGTATTTTCTAAAATATTTTCGAAAATAAAGTTTTTTTAGGTCGTTATAAAAAAAATAACCTTAGCCTATTTTAACACCCTAACATTGCTTAAAAAAAAAACAAAAAATTTTTTGTGGGATTCGAGCCCATGGTAAAAAAATACAAACCCTACACCATACCACTGAGCTACGAAATCACTTAGACGACCTAACGAATATCGGATACACTAGGTTCGCTGGTAGTGCCGGAGGCGGCGGAGCCAGACGAAATTTAAGTTTTCCGCCAAACTGGCATCGACCAATCAGCATCATTCGCCTAGTGGAATATGGATATATGCCGCCCGGGTAGTAAAAATCTTTCATTGTCTTTGCCTGTCTATTTATGGCGAAAACAATAACAACAACAACCTACAGTAATGCCGGCACTTCACTTGGCTTAGCGTATTCGTGTTTGTAGCAAACATTTTTTATCTCGCTCTAAACAAGCCGGAAATGAAACGGATAATTTTGCCAAATACACGAATACGCCAAGCCAAGTGAAGTGCCGGCATAAAATAAAGAGGCTTAATACAAACTCTTTGGCCAATTTATTATAGACTTCTCTCTCTGACCCACAGTTAGGTAATCTGTGCTGTGCCCACAGGTTCTGATTTATTACGCAGTGCCAAAGAAGTGAGTTGTCTGGTTCCAGTATGCCACCGCTGACGGTTATGTATGACGTAACAGCTATCGGTACCGTCGACAAAAAAGTCGGATAGACGAATGCTCCCGCCACCCGCGCGCCACCAGGTGTTAAACTGAACTGTTGATAATTCGTATTTCAGACATAGAATTAATATGTACTACCATGTAATAATAATTCTACGTAATTAAGTGGCATGACATCACTAGTGAAGCTGCGCACACGTCATAGTCATATTACTATTCCTTTTTTTACTCGTATTGGCATTTGAACACAACAAATGTTAGTAAAAAAACGAATAACGCAAAAAAAAAACAAAATTCGTACACGCGCGAGGGGTAGGTAGCTCAATTACACATATTAATACGGACGTGGCCACGCGGTGTTATATTCTTTGGCTACGCGACAGCGATACTAACGCTACTGAGCTCGGCGTCAGCGGGTGTGGCGTGAGGCGCGATGTGAGGAAGCGCGGGCTGAGGTAGCAGCAAACCAGCAATAGACAAGTAATATATATACCAGCGTGGCCATCCAGCGAGGCAACGCCGCTAGCGTCCTCGGTACAGTGCCCACATCGTCACACCTGGAGGAGGGTTATTAAGTTTTGTATTGGTTATAGGTTTATATTTTATTTTGTAGTTAAGTTTTTTAGTTTTTAGTAGTTTTTAGTTATAGTTTTTTATTTTATTTGATAGGTAGTTTAAGTTTATTTAATAATTTTAATTTATTACTCTTATAAGATGTATACTAAATTTTTGAATAATAAAAATCTAGTAATATATATTCTTTGGTGCCTAGCTATATATTCTTTGGTGCCTACATTGTGTGGTGGGGTGGATATCATATCTTCCGGCGGATGCCCATCTGTCTGCTTGCTGCACCTCTGCCTCTGTCTGTTGTATGTGCTCTGCAAAGAATATAATACATGCTCTGTACACTGTGGTGTGTGTAATGTCAACGTGAATTTGTGAAGGGAACAAAATGAAGGTTCGCCGGCGCTACTCGACTTCGTCTGGCGAGTCCGAAGAGTCGGCCCAGAGCGCCGAGTCAGCGGAGAGCGACAGCGACGCCAGCAGCGGATCGGAGGCGAGCGAGAGCGCGACCAGCGCGCGCGTCCGCCGCGACCGGAAGCACAAGCGACGCGCGCCCAGCTCGGACTCGGACAGCGCGGAGGAGAAGCGACGCCGCGCCAAGAAGCGCAAGCATAAGAAGAAGAAGCGGAAACACGGGAAGGTGAGCGCCGCGAGCGGGCGAGTAAGCGAGGAAACATAGTCGCTGCCCTGTCGTGTCAAATTTGCTTGGAGCACAACATTGTAAATGTTTTCATTATGGTGTGGTGTTTATGAGGTGGACTATTGATTTCAAGGTCCGAGGTTTGAATTCGAACGACCAATGTCGGCGAACCGATGAGTTGTTCCGATTGAAAAATTTACTGTAAGTTCCCCTTCCCTTATAGGCAATGCAGAAGGTAGGCGTCGGTGTGGCAACTTCTCAAGGTGATATATTGGCTAGGCGGAGCATGTGCTCTGGCCCATCTGATTCGGCCAGCTCCTATCGCACAATTGAGGCACATTACATTTTGTCGGACTTGGTAGCTCAGTGGTGCGGTCGGTCGACTGTTGTTAAGCAACATTGAGCGCGGTCAGTACTTGATGGGTGACCGCTCGACCGTTGGAGGCGGACCGTGGTTCGGATTCCACGTTAAACTGTAGAGGCAGATATAACTTACAGGGATCCACCAGCTCCAAAACCCAAAGAACCTGCTCTAGCATTTGATGCTGATTCACCGACGATGGAAGAGCTGGAATACCACATAAAAAGGAAACCAAATAGTTCCGCCCCGGGACCCGATGGCATACCATACATCATATACAAAAAATGTCCATCAGTGCGGAAACACATGTTGAACATCTACAAAAGAATTTGGACGAACAGAGAAGTGCCAGACTGTCTTGGTAAAGCCGTGTTTGTTCTTCTACCAAAAAAGAAAGAAGTTACTGATCCCAAGGATATTAGACCTATAGCCCTTACGAACACAATTTCGAAAATATTCTTCTCCATTATACAGGCCAGACTACTCAAACACATGTGTACCAACGACTACTTACCGAAGAAGTACCAGAAAGGTTTTCTCCCAAGAGTTGCAGGGTGCCTCGAACATAATTCTTTGCTGACTGAATGTCTTAGAGATGCAAGGAAGAATGAGAGACAATTAACTGCCACGTGGTTAGACTTTGAAAACGCCTTCGGTTCGGTGCGCCATGAGTTACTATTAAAGGCGCTAGAGTGGTATAATGTGCCACCTCTGATCTGTAATATAATAGCCTCCTACTACAAAAAACTTTCCTTTGTAATACAAGTAAAAGGCGAAACGGAGAAGACACCAGAAATTCGTTACGGCATAGGACTTTTCCAGGGTTGCTGCCTCTCTCCTGTCACATTTAACATTGTTATCAACATTCTAATTGATACGCTTGTCGTAAAAGAAAACAAATGGGGATACAGGTTCAAATATGGAGACACATATATGGCGGCCATCCTGGCATTTGCGGATGATATTACGCTGTTAACCCGCAATCCAAAACAAAATCAGGCGCTTCTTAAGGTGGTGGATGACTATTGTGAATGGACCAAAGGGATGAAGATAAAACCAGCGAAGTGCTACTGTTTGAGCTTAACCAGGAAAGGTTCAAAGTTTACCTCGAGCAATCCAGGTCTGACAGTAGCCGGAAAACCAATCGCAACCGTGGCTGATGAAGCTCCTTTTAAATTCTTGGGCAAAAGGATCACTAGCAGAGGAAAGGAGCATCCTACTGATGATATTGTCCAACTTTTCGAAGAGAGCCTCCGCCAAACTGACAATCTTCCCCTCCTGGGTACACAAAAGGCATGGATTTACGATAACTACCTGACATCAAAACTTTCATGGCCATTTCTCGTCTACGACTTCACAAAGCAAAACCTGACTAAATTAGACTCGTATGTGACCAGATTCCTGAAATCATGGTTTGGACTGGCTCACCCGGCTGACTCGTCAACGCTATACAGATCTCACAATAACTTTGGACTGAACATTAAGAAACCGTCGATATTTTATCAAAAGGCGAGAATAGCCAAACGATGTATACTCAAAGACTCCAATGATAGCGCTATTCAAGCCTTACCCAACACATCACTATCAGATGAACTGGAATCGAGACTCGACTTCTACAAATCATTCCAAGTTGGTACACGCACCAATAGATCTGGATTGGGCATAGAAACAGCAAAGTCTGATAAAGAAATACTGAAAGGTTTTGCTCAGGAGGACATGGAACAAGGCTTCAAACTTCACGCCTTAAACCTAGAAATGCAGAATGATTGGCTAACAGTGGGTGACTTCTGCATCCCTCCTGCATTGAAGTGGAAATCCATAATATACAACTGGTCCCCTGAGCTGCTTAAGTTCTACTTAAATGCATTCCAGCTTACTCTCCCCGACCCGAGTAACCTAGTTAGATGGGGGAAATCTACAAATAGACTATGCCCGTCATGTAAGGAGTTCGTAGGCACGGCCAAACATTTGTTATGCGGATGCAAAATACTACTTGAGCGAGGCCAGTATTCCTACCGTCATGATAAAGTCCTCCAAATCATCAGAGAGGCCATCAACCTGTCAATTGCACGGACCAGGAAAGGGCAAACCAGTAGCGGCTTCCAGAAGGTCAACTTTGTGAAACCTGGAGCCAATAAGCTGCCTAAAGATAGGACTAAACCTTCTTCAATTTTGGGAGCAGCAAAGGATTGGGAATTGTTGATGGACACACATGAGAAGCATTACCAAATGCCTTCGGAAATCTGTACCACAGCATTAAGACCGGATATACTAATATTCTCAAAAGCGACAAAGCATGTAGTACTTGTTGAACTTACAGTTCCATGGGAAAGTAACATCCCGAAGGACCACAACATCAAACTTAACAAGTACTGCAACTTAGTAGACCGGATTGTGAGAAACGGATTCAAGACTGATCTCTTCGCTGTGGAAGTCGGAGCAAGAGGACTACCAGCGAAGTCGCTCTACAGTCTCTTCAAGAATCTAGGGCTCCCAAGATCGACGCTAAGCTCATATATGGAGAGAGCTTCGAAAACGTCACTGGAAGCATCCTACAGAATATGGATAGGTAGAGAGAGGGAGGTCGAGAGCGGGACTGGTGGTTTCCCCGCGTCCTAGTCAACGCAGACTAGCTGACGAGGGCTTGATGCGAGCCGAAACGTGAAGCATGCGCGGGAAATTTAGAGTGGCCACTCGCTAGTCCCGGCCTCGATTGATACCCTCCTCTACTGCCGATGGGCCCGGATATGTTCGGTGAAGCCATCGTAAGCTTAGATCCACACCTTCTTCCTTCCCTTCTTGGTACCACTGCACTGAATGAAACGTCGGTTGAAACATCTATGTAAATAGTTCATGTTTTCCGTCCAGTTCAGCATAGCCGACATGAAATGAAGGGAAGCACTTGGCACCTAGTTCACCCGGTGTTATGGGCTGACATGATGGATGTTGTAGGTGATGTAGCGCACCGTGTCTGTATACCTAAATAAAAAAAAAAGCCCCAGTTGCACTCCGGGAGTACCGGCAGAAGTGAAAACTTTTTGTATTTCCGAAAATAATTCTTAGGTGGTTATAAAAAAAACTATACACTCTAAAAATTTAAACACCGTAACATTGCTTAAAAAAGAAAACAAAAAAAAAAAAATTAATTTTGAGGGATTCAAACCCATGGTCAACGTACAACGGACCGTCTTGAGGTCTCAGTGCGGAGAATGGCCCACCCGTCTTCCCAAGAGGCTGGGCAGCAAACAACAACAACAACAACCCATGGTCAAAAAATACAAAGTACACCGTAACATTGCTTAAAAAAGAAAACAAAAGAAAAAAAAACAAAGAAAAATTTGAGGGATTGGAACCCATGGTCAAAAAATACAAATCCTACCTCCAATCCTCTTACCATTGAGCCACGAAATCACATAAACAACCAAACGAATATCGGATTCCCTTGATTCGCTGTCGGCTTTACTGTCACTGAGAGACGAACAGAATTGATCCCGAGCCACTCGTAACTTAACCCTTAATGCAATGACTTAAGGTTACATTTTAAATAATAAAAATAAATCTGTCGCTTTTCGAGATCTGACGCGAGTTTAACATTTTTACCCACCTAAAAAAGTGCCAAGCGCCGCTAAAGAAGTTTTCACTTAAAAAAAACTTTAAGGCAATAGTGCTAAGTTTTGAGTAATGGCAACAGAGCAGAGCAGCAGTTAGTAGAGAGAGCGCGTGCGTGCACATTGCAGAAGCGTCGCCGCTCGGAGAGCGCAAGCAAGGACAGCTCGGAGAGCGAAGCAAGCGTGGGGCTGGACTGGAACCTGGAGGAGCGGCCGCGCAAGCGCAAGCGAGAGAAGCACCGCCGCAGGAAGAGCTCCAGCCGCTCGCCCAGCGTGCAGGAGGTGCCCGGTCTGTCATACATTACTTCTTCTATCACTATTATTTTATTTCTGCTTGCTGCTTTATATATACAACTGTTTCCTAGTGGAGTAGGCAGAGACAACGGATCTCCACGTGCCACGATCATGACACACCTCTGCCGCCTCTTCCACTTTCAATGTTCTTCATGCATGCTCGTCGGTTACGGGTACTACGCGTGATCCTACAAGTGATCCTTTTTGAGCACATGCCCGAACTGGTTCGGGTACGTGTGTCTAGGATGACCCTTTGCGACTCTTACACTCACATTCGCTCCATAAATTTCGTTCCTTGGTCTTTTGTGATAGATTCTTCCAACATGACCGAACCACCGGAGCATTCCTTTCTCAATCCTTATCTTCTTTCAGACTACAGCGCTCTCTTACTACACAATTTCTCTAGTTCTTCTAGTTGTTTAAGATTTTATTTCTACTCGCTCAACTGAACTAAATAGCGAAGTGTAGTACAGGAGCGCAACAGATAGCGGCCACCACATGATAGCGGCGCTGAACGGAGCTCGCTGCATGGCTGCAAATGCCTGCAAGCTCCATGCAAACGCCTATATAAATTCTGAATCCCTGTTACAACGTTCCCAGGCTACAAGATATGTTCACTGAGAGGGCACTCGAAAAAGCTCTATCACAATCGGTTTAAGCAGAACCCTCGACGACACTTTCTCACCAACAGAGTCTTAGAATCTTGGAACAGTCTACCCAGTGAAGTTGTAAATGTTGTCTCCATGAATACTTTTAAAAACAAACTGGACAATCATATAAAACAAAAAGAAAATAATAGTAACTAAATAAGTGTTGCGATATTGGTGCATCAGCTAATAGTTTTTAGCCTATTTATAATAATCTAAATAAAACTAGCCTATCCGATTCAGTATCTGAAACTGTACTTCCGGCCTTCAGGTGTTCGACAGGTTTTTTGTTCACTGTGTTATTATTTTACTACTATAAACATCTCTATCCGGGTATAAGGTATATTAATTTGGGTCGCTCCGCTGCCGCTAGTGCAGTGCCAAGAAAGCCTTTACAAGTTGAGCAACTAGCATTTGTAAAAAAACTAGTGACTGTTGATGGTTTTAATTTTTTTAATGCAGGTTATACTTGTTTTGTTTGAATATTGTGTAATGTATTGTGTAACGTGCAGTGGAGGCGCCAAAGGAGCGCGAGCGCGGGCCGCGCGCGGGGCGGCTGCAGAGCGTGGTGCAGGGCCGCCGGCGCTCCACCTCGCCCCACCGCCACCCGCCCCGCCAGCACTCACCGCCGCCGCCCAGCAGATACTATGAGTTAGTTTGATTTCTTGTCATATTTGCTTTCATTTTTCTTTTATGGAACCTAACACGAATGGGTACCACATCCGTTGTGTTTCTCCGTCACACCTTGGCCAACTGGGTGCCATCTT
The DNA here is from genome assembly GCA_946902875.1 of Nematopogon swammerdamellus. Lineage (NCBI taxonomy): Eukaryota > Metazoa > Arthropoda > Insecta > Lepidoptera > Adelidae > Nematopogon > Nematopogon swammerdamellus. The sequence continues at coordinate 23,111,198 of OX336345.1, forward strand.
TCCCTTAGTTTGTGCCGGTTGCACCAAACTGGCCGGAAAACCCCAGATTATTAATTACTTTTACGATAATATACAGTGTACATATTGTATGTATTTCTAAAATTTTATTTATTTATTTATTTTAAACACTGACAGCTGACAGCTGGTGCGTGTATTCTGTTTTTTAATTCATGAGTGCACTAGTGTCCGCGAATTAGTTCTTCAGTGCTCCTTTCGTACATTGTCTATTCGTAAATTATAATAAAAAAAATGAACGTCTGGCAGACACGAGGAGCGCAAGTATGAGCGTTCGGTCTCGGCAGAGTATGCGGAGAGGCCTCGCGAGGTGGAGGTGGAGCGCTTCTACCGCGGCTCCAGCAAGGACCGCGGCGTGCGCCAAGAGCAGTCTCGCTACCGACACCAGTCCAGGTATAGTACTGTTAGACACGAGGAGTGCAAGTTCGAGCATTATCTACATTCATCATGTAATAATAGATAGATAGATAGAAAATTTTTTATTGCTCCAGTAGACATTAAACGGTAACAAATACATTAGAAAATTTACATAAGGTGCAAAGGCAGACTTATCCCTTACAGAGATTTCTTACAGTCAACCTTTGGATGTTTGAGATTCGATATAGTGGATTTAAGTAGGTAGTAGCAAAAGAGTTGAGCGTGAGAAATTAAGATAAAATAATAATAAGAATACTTATGTAAAATTAATAAAATTAATAGTGTCAGTCAGTCAGTCAGCGTGTAAGCGTCCACTGCTGGACATACGCCTCTCCAATTTTTCTCCAGTCCTCCCGGCCTTTAGCGGTACGGAACCACTGCTTTCCGCCGACGTACTTGATGTCGTCGTCCCACCTGGCGGGTGGTCTTCCCACACTCCGTTTTCCTGTCCACGGCCGCCAGTGTAGGACACGGTTACTCCAACGGTCGTCGTCTCTTCGGCTGACGTGCTCAGCCCATTGCCACTTGAGCTTAGCCACCCGGTATCCAATATCGACTACTTTGGTGCGTCGGCGGATTGCCTCATCATTACGCACCATATCACGTAGCGTTATTCCAAGGATGGCTCGCTCCATTGCTCGCTGGGCAACTTTCAACCTTTTCCTTTCCTTTCAACCTTCCTAAAAACGTGAATAAAGAAAAAATACTTATTAACAATACATATAAGTGATAACAATAATATGTGAGGAATAAATAATATTGTGCATCTAGATATGAGGAGAGAGAGCCGGAGAGGTACGAGGGGTACGGCGGGGGCCGCGAGCTCGGCAACGGCTCCGGCGACCAGTACGCGCGTTCCCGGCGCTCCGACAACTACCAGCACCACTCTCAGGGGTAACTACACTCTATTGTTATTAGATTTTTTTTTTTTATGGACACTGACACGGTTGGCTACATCACCTACAACATCCGTGATGTCAGCCCATAACACCGGGTGAACTTGGTGCCACGCACGTCAGTGCTTCCCTGCGGTCGTGCCGGCTACACTGAACTGGACGGAAAACACAAACTATTTGCATAGCCGTTTCGACCGACCTTTCATTCAGTGCGGTAGTAACAACCCGGGCGGCTTAAACGCTACCACTTAGTAATATAAGAAGGGAGTCATATCCCTTAGTCACCTTTTACGACATACACGGGGAGAGATGCAGTGGGGCTATTCTTTTAAAGTACCGGCCCCACACGGTGCGATCAAAGGAATGAGGTGCCAACGCATGCCTAAATTAACTACTTATTGATTTTTAGGGGTTTTTTTTTAGTAATATATTGTATATATATTTGTACGTATATTTAATGTTTAGCAACCACGGTCGAATTCGTCACGGCGTCAGTACTTTGATGGCTGTCCGCTCGAGCGTTGGAGGCTGACCGTGGTGCGGATTCCACGTAAAAATTTAGGTCCCTTACTAGGTGGTAGGGTTTAACCCGCCCGCGTTGCTACCACCGCACTGAATGAAAGTTTCCATCCAGTTCAGTGTAGCCGACACGACCGAAGGGCAAGCACTGACATGGCACCTAGTTCACCAAGGTGTTATGAGCTGACATCGCAGATTTAGTAGGTGATGCAGCCAACCGTTATTGATTTCCACGCTGTGCCCTAGAAGTTGCCAAACTCTTGATCTAGTGCTTAGAATTCATAGAAACATAAGACCCGCCGTAAGAAAAATTCATTAGTGCGATGAAAAATGGCGGCGCGGTCATCGCTGAGCGCCACAATCTGGTCTGGGTCAACCACAATCAGTCACCGGTGACCGCGTTGGCATTCGCTGTGTTATTGTATCAGAAAGTTTTGATATGTGAGATATTTTGTTCTGGTAAATATGTATGCGTGTGAGGGGACTAGGTACATGTACTGAAGTGAAATGTCGTTGCAGCCGGCCGGTGAAGTATGAACAAGAGGAGTATGACCGCGACGCGCGCTCGCGTGAGGACGCGCGCTACCGGGAGCGCACGCACCGCGAACGCGGTACGTACTCACCACAACTATTTAACTAATAGAATGTAAATAGCTACAAAAGATTTCGTTAAAATACGGAAAAGTGCACTCCGCAGAAAAAAAAACAAGTCAAATGCATGCATCAGCATTTGTCAGCCTCGATAGCTCAGTGGTGCAGACAGTCAACTGTCGCTATTGAATGTTAAGCAACGCTGGGCGCGGTCAGTGCTTGGATGGCTGACCGCTGACCGTTGGAGGCTGACCGAGGTTCGGATTCCTCGTAAAACTGTAGCTCCCTTCCCTCCTAATCTTACTTGGTGGTAGGGTTTAACCCGCCCGGGTTGGTACCACCGCACTGAATGAAACGTCGGTCTAAACGGCTATGTAAATAGTTTGTGTTTTCCGACCAGTTCTGTGTAGCCGGCACGATCAAAGGGGGAAGCACTGACATGGCACCTAGTTCACCCGGTGTTATGGGCTGACATGACGGACGTTGTAGGTGATGTAGCCAAACGTGTCAGTTTCCATAAAAAAAAAAAAAAATTAAAAAAATCTGCTTCGAGCTGTTAGTGCTATAATAATAACATGCTGGGCAGTGGGCAGTCAGTTTTTACCAGATGTACAAATGTTAATTTACAATGAAGAAATTAAAACTTAACTCAATTTTAAACCCAAAACACACAAAAATTATATAATTTATTATTTAGTTCACTGAAATCTGATTATAGTTCCCTAAACTGATAAAATGGGGAGGGTTCCATATCGCAATGTCATGGTCAGCGCCACTCACGCCATCTATGTATTAGTTAAAATGCTTCATACTCTTTTCGGTAGATGGCGCACAACGCACGCAACAAATAATACATTATTATTTGTTGTTACATCGGCCATAATAACACATATTCTGTGAAAATTTTACGGTTCAAGAGATACAGCCCTCGGACAGACGGACGGACAGACATACAGACAGGCGGCGTAGGCTTAGTAATAGGGTCCCGTACGACAGATACGGAACCCTAATGAAAATGACAGCTGTCAGAGAGCCCAAATAGTGCTAATTACCATATTTCATTACCATAATAATAACACTTCTAAATATAATACACACGTATAAATATGTAAAATTAATATGAATTTTTAAAATGTGAAATAAAGAACACTTCTAACACTCCCCCACATCCCGTTCAATTAGAAAAAACTAAATCAGCCTGTGACAATCCTATATTTCACATTCTATTTATTTATAAAATGTGACACTGTCGGTGATACTGATAATATATGTAGTTAAAGTTAATTTAGGCAGGACCGGAGGTGGAGAAAACTGCGGTAAATGTATAGTATAATGTTTGTCGGTGCGTGTCGCAGAGTACAACCCGCGCCAGCACACCTACAGCCAGCACGACGACCGCACGCGACACCAGGACAAGTACGCACACTCCACCTTCACTTACAGCACCTACGCCTGTAGTTGTATTTATTTATTTATTTTAGACAGGCAGCCTAGGCTGATACGTCTAAATCCAGTTAAAATTTGTTGTTTTTCGTCATTATCTTAGATTTTTTTATTATTATAATTTTTTTTTTTTTTTTTGTTATCTTTCTTGAGCACTCTTTTTGAGATTATGTTTTATTTGTTAGATATTTATCTAGTCTATTTTTGAATTGGTTGGTAGTAAGTGCGCTTATTACTTCCTCTGGAAGTTGGTTTCAGTCGTCCACCACTCTGTTTATTTATGAAATGTTTGCGAGTATTGCTGTTAAAGATTGTTCGACTTAGTTTCATGCTGTGGCCTCGAAGATGAACGTTTTGGTTCAATGTGAACATTTGGATCAGCTCAGGGCAATCTCATTCATATATACAATATAGTTCACACAGTCATACAGTACGGTTGTAGAGCGTCGTCCTGAGGCATTTGTTTATCCGTTCGAGCCGACTTCCTCGTTTCTCCTCACGCTTTTTGGGCAAGCGGCGAGTGAAAATTATTTTCTGTGGGAAGGTGAAGAGCTGCCCTGGCATGTTCTATAATAGTCGCTAGTATTTTTAAGCGCAAATTGGCCCCTCTAGTGCCCTTTTTTTTTTATTCTTAATTTTTTTTTTAAGGCCGTTCCTGGCTGTGCCAGCCCCATAGTAACTATATTGATATTTTACTGTACTTCAGCACGATTCAATGCCTGTGACTTTACAAAAAAACTTAGTATGCATTCAAACTCCTCCCTGAGCTCGCCCCAAGGCTTCATGTACTTTAAAAAAACAGGTTGAGTCTGTCAGTTCTTAAGTCTCTCAATAGCTTCTGCCTCAGTTCTTGGTTCCGGGCACATTCCAACAGTATATGGAGTAGGTTCTCTTCTATCCCACATGTGCTGCAGTTGGGTGATTGTGCTATCTTCATGAGGTACATTGTCTTATTTGTTGGAATGTGTCCGGATCGTAGTCTCAGGCCCATTACACTAGCGCCTTTTAATAAGAACAATTGCCAGAATTAGCAAATAAACTAAAACATTCGACCTTCATTTTCGCGACGTGCCGACACCCGTGCGGGTGTTGTGCGCCGTAACTGTAGTGCGACGTGTAAAACCCGCGCACAGGGTTAAGCTGCTAGTTCATAAAAAAATATAAATAATAATAAAGATATAGTAGGTATAGGTAAATGTGAGCGCCCCCTGCGACTGTAGGTCGGGGCCGGTGTGCCTGGTGTGCGGCGAGGTGCACGCGGCGGGGCAGGCGTGCCGCGCTGCGCCCCCGCCGCGCTTCCGCGACCACCGCCACCACTCGCGCACCGACCGCGAGCGCTCCCAGCGCAGCGACGACAAGTGAGTACGCACACATCGCCGCGCACCTTCCGTACCGCGCCGTACGCCGCACTCGTGTAGCTGATGGGATTTCATTTCAGATGGCCTTTTAATTGAATAGGTTTTTTTGACGTGCAATTGATGTAAATTGTATGCAGGGTGAATTTACGATCTATACATTAATTTGAGACTACTGTACTGCAACTTAGTAGACCGGATTGTGAGAAACGGATTCAAGACTGATCTCTTCGCTGTGGAAGTCGGAGCAAGAGGACTACCAGCGAAGTCGCTCTACAGTCTCTTCAAGAATCTAGGGCTACCAAGATCGACGCTAAGCTCATATATGGAGAGAGCTTCGAAAAGGTCACTGGAAGCATCCTACAGAATATGGATAGGTAGAGAGAGGGAGGTCGAGAGCGGGACTGGTGGTTTCCCCGCGTCCTAGTCAACGCAGACTAGCTGACGAGGGCTTGATGCGAGCCGAAACGTGAAGCATGCGCGGGAAATTTAGAGTGGCCACTCGCTAGTCCCGGCCTCGATTAATACCCTCCTCTACTGCCGATGGGCCCATATATGTTCGGTGAAGCCATCGCAAGCTGAGTTCCACACCTTCTACTCTTTAGGTTATGAGAAAGCAAATAGTGCAAACCAATTTCCTTAATTCCACCTAAATAAAAAGTTACATTTATACAAACTAATTAGTAATTTATAAAAACAGCCTAATGCAAATGACAAGTGCATCGTCGCGTATCAACCATGGTGGTGTATACAAACTGCATAAGGGTTTATTTATAAGGTATGTTTTACATAATATCATGAAGACCTAATCTCATAAACCGATTTGAAAGAAAAAAATCATTGTTTCACAGTTTTTCTCGGAAAACTACACGGATTACTAAAGCAAATTTAATGCATAGATCGCAAATGCAGCCTGCGTACTTGAATTAAGACTCTGTTAAAGAGGGCGTCACTGTGATAATATTTTATATAAATATTAACCAGCTGAAGTGTCTTAATACAAAATGCCATCTCAATGCAGTCCTAACATAAATGGGCAACAAATGTATTTTATGTTTTACAACTAGAACAAACTGTGTGTTGTTTTTAGTTGAAAGACTATGTGGACAGTCTGTGAGTTGTTTTTTTTTTCTGAATATGAATAATGGAAGAAAGATATTCGTTAAGAAAACACTATTTATATAAAATGTATTTATCTCTCCTAGAACTTTTAACATTTATGTTTGTTTTCTAAAAAAAAAATATATTTTATTTATTTCAAATGTTTTTTTCCATATGAGTATTATAATAAACTAATAAGAGTGTTATATAATGAATACTTGAAAGATACTGGTACTAACTCGAGTAATTGGTTGATATGTACCTAGTTAAAGCCGCTGGTTGTTTTGGGTACTAGTCGTGCGCTAATGCGCGCGGTGCCAACCCGGGCCCGGGCCCGGTCCCGCCACGTACCGGTGTGTGAGCCCAAAGCTAAATAACAATATTTGTTCTTCCAGTGTGGAGTCGACAGGCATTTCTATTGAGTCCGTCTTGCAGTTAGAGAGATGTTTCACGCACTGTACTCTGAGGCCCGGTCGCATGAGAAGCGTTTAAAACGAGCAAACATACGCACACGTATATGTGTGTGTGCTGAAAAATCGTCAAATTTAGACTAAAGAACAGAACCTGGAAAAAAGGTGAAACATGATAAGAATATTATAAATCAGGAAAAATTGTGAATGAAATACATTGAGAAAAATAATAAAATGTTTTTGAAAAAAGTGCATCTATCAAGAAAGATGTTTTTGAGAAAAAATGCGATTAACAGATATTTTCCTCTCCTGCAAAGAGAAGGAAAAAATGTCGAGGGCCTCGATACATTGAAAAAAAAAGCAATTCTTAACTGACATTGAGGAGCGAACTCGTGTATCCACTGTATTGGTGTCACTGTTGACCGGTACGGTTGTACACATCCAGCGAAAAACTATCCCACGAGAAATTCTTCTTCACGATGTTTGACGATGCGCATCATTTCCAGCAATCTCTATCTCACCTATCAATATTCCTGTAACTCTTGTAGCAAGCCCGCTTACAGAAGAACTGCACATATGTCACCCGTGTATAATTATCGCCATCGTCTAAAGGGCTAGCAAGAAAGATGACCACAACGTCATCGCACACCCCCGTGCCACCAATATTCGACTTCGGCAAAGTTCAGAGCATTGGACATCCGTGGCGGTAGGAATGTGTGTATGGCGGAATGGTCCCCACGAGAAAATAAGCATAGACTGACAGCTAAATTGAAAGAAAAATACTGAATTTTCAGAAATTTGTTTCATTCCTGACTTCAACATCAGACGTCTTATTTATTGCTAACGGAACACACAAAGGGAAACAGAAGGATAGTTCTCTCAGTGGCATGATTCCTACAACAATGTTGCCAGTTGAAACTCCCTCGGTAAACATATTGTCCGCATATCAAGGAGCAACCAAAAATTTAAGAAATCCAAAAAGCAAGCTATTCTTTTGAGTCCAACATTCTGAAAATAGAAATTTATCTTGCCAACGATATCACTTTAAAAAAAAACTATAAATCTGAAAAAAATTTACTAAAATTATCCCCCAACATCCAGACATGGAGACATTCACTGAACAGCTTACTGGAAAGCCATCTTGCAAATATCAACAGCGTAGAGAGAAATCTCCTATGATGCTTCACCTGAACTCACCACAAAATGTTAGTAATAAATTGTTTGAAAAGTGCTGAAAAGCTGCCAAAGTGGCTCTGCGATGTACAACACCGCTCCCTAACATCTGCCCTCGACTACTGCGACGTCTTCAAGGATGTCCAAGTTCAGAGCCTGGCGGTGGGAGTAATGCCCACAAATGATGGATTTATCATCAGCTAACTCGGAGCCTCGGTGTACTTAACAAATTGTTGTACATATTTCAACATTTGAACATATATTCCTGCAAGAGCTTGTAAAGTTCTGAAATTGTTTGATAAGCCAATTAAAGTGGAATATGAACAACCGAATCGAATGATGCTTCAACACGAAGTATCTGTTCCAATATCGAATCCTATCGAAGCGATTAAAGTATGTAATCATGTGTAAAAACTTAAGACTACAAACTACATACAATGGCACAACCTAACCGTTATGAGTTTTCAAATTGGAAGAGTGTTCAAATTATACGAAAAGTTTTGCTTAAATTAAAGAGTCCTTTATCGATCCAATCAGTCTACGAGAGCTGAAAGATTGCATTTGATCACCTCATCTTTAACATATACAAGATTTATTTCAACAATACTGAACCGCAATTGATAAATCTACAAAAAAATGCAATAAATTGAACCAGCAAGCCAAAGGAAAAGCAGAGATGCTCACCTGAAGGAAATTGTGTATACCTTTGTATTGACAGCAACAATTACATCAGTCACCAAACCAGAAGTTAAAGGATACATTCTAGAAGCAATGCAGCATCACACTGTCTTCTGATTGAACACATTCATTTTTCCCACTGGACTCTCGTCTGACCGTTCGCCAATCTTCAATGATCGTACAGAAGCTAAAAATGCATTGAGGTTGCGTCTTTCTTCAAGAGAGTGCATCGCCAAACTGCATCAAATGTTTACCAACACGAGATGCGTTGTTGAACATATCCAGCGAGGGTTCCACCACGACTGACACTGATAGTTCTTCGCCTTCTAATTAATTTCCCCACTACGGTGAAGACACACTTAGCCAGAATAACAAAGAATTTTTATGTTTGCCCAACCATTACTCCTGGAAAGTATTTTCTCATATCCAAATATACTTTTAAGAGTCCTGCACAATAACGAGATGTGACAACTGAAAAAATAAAGAACCAGAAGCAGAAAAAAATTGGTAACTAAATCGAAAAATATCTTCAAATGTGTGGAAGACCGACTCGCCTAAATCACATTAAAATAAGAGAACAAAATAAGAGAAAAACTAAATAAGAGAACCTTACCCTTTGAGAAGAAATCTATAACTATAGTTGGAATGGGCCCTCTGTAACTCTTCTACCAACAAAATCTGATTGAGCATCCTTAAATTTCCCCAAATGTGTACATTGAAGTAGCCGGACTGACTGGCTCAAATCACATTAAAATGATTATGAGAGGAAACCTGCTGCGTTATTGAGAAAATCTTCAAACTATCATTGGAATCATCCTACTACAAAAAAAAAGAACTTACTACCAAATGAAAAAAAAAAATCCGATTGAGTCACTCAAGAACAGATAACGGAAGCAGAAAATTAATGCAACAGAGAGGTACGGAAGGTTGGGAACGGAGATCGGAGCGGACAAGTAGGTATACCTTAGCGACCCGCCAGTTAGTACAAAACTCAAGCGACCCACGATTCAAACAGTAACGGTAAGTTTCAAATATGGAATGATACCAAATAGAGGCAGACGTTTGCAAACTGTTTACTTTTCGTTTCAGCTCAGTGGTCCTTGTAAGAATTTTACACTATTGTTGGCTCGGAGACCTTATATGCTGATTCAGAGAGCGCCGTTATGAAACCGAGCGGTTTGAGTGACCTTTCAGACAGGGCGGCGGGACAGTGGCTACCGCTCCTTGTCAGTTTCAAAATGGAGGCTGAGGAGGGAATGACGCTCACATAGACTATCCATACACAGCGGAGCGGGAATCTTGGCTCGCACGGTTGAAGTCTGTCTGTTGCTGCATCTCATCGCTGCTGGTCGTTTTCAAAACACGCGGTTTGGTGTGAATTCACGTCGTTTTCAAAACACGCGGTTTGGTCTGAATGAACATAATATGGAATTTCATAAGACTCGAATACTGAGCAGTTTGAACCGCTCGGTCCAACCGCGCTGTCTGAATCAGCATAATTTTATTTTAAATTGTAATCTTTCAACATTTATGTTACCTTTAATGTATTGTTTAGATTCCTTAAGTTATTTTTCATGTGTTCTTTGGTATATCCGATTTCTTCTTTACCACTGTTAAATTAATATTCCCAAGAAATGCCATGACCATAACGCTTGGAGTGGCGATATGCTTTCCTCTGCTAACACAATAGACGTGAGAAGTGTCATGTATGTGTGCGTGCGAGCGTGCGTGTCTGCGCGCGTGCGTGTCTGAGCGTGTGCTGTTTGCAGGCGCGCCACCGTCAAGAGAGAGCGAGACAGAGGGCAGAGGGAAGAGAGAGAGCGCAGCAGACCGAGCGGAGAGCGCAGGTTACTTTTAGCTTTAGTGATATGCTTGTTTTTATTTATTTATTTATTTTAGACAGGCAGCTTAGGCTGATACGTCTAAATCCAGTTAAAATTTGTTGTTTTTCGTTATTATCTTAGATTTTTTTATTATTATTATTATTTTTTTTTTTTATTATCTTTCTTGAGCACTCTTTTTGAGATTAGGTTTTATTTGTTAGATATTTATCTAGTCTATTTTTGAATTGGTTGGTAGTAAGCAGGGATATTGCGGATGCGATTTATTTGACATCCGCGGATACGGATGCAGATGCGGATTTTTGGACGCTCACATCCGCGGATGCGGATGCGGATGCGGATGTTAACAAGATTGCTTGAAGAGCCGGTTAGTTTAAGTCCTTGAATAAAAGAGAATATGCTTTTAATATCTTTTATTGATCAATCAATTTTTAGTAAGAAAATTTCAAGATTGGGCTATTGTATTTAATGAAAAGTAACTTGGCTGCCTTTTCAGAGTCCAGCCCTTGCGAGAGTATGTTTTATTACATATTATACACAGCGATTTTTGCGATAATTTTCATCCACCTTAAAATAAGTCCAAATCTCACTTCGTACCGGTGGTGACATTGTTGTTACACTTTATGAATAACATTCACTTCTGGGACACTATACTTCGCCGCACTATACATATACAGTGGAAGTGGAATACTCGAGTCGGAAATTCAACTTAGAAGACGCGTCGTAAACGTGACGGAATGAAATGACGCAATAATAATGGAAAACAAAGTCGTCAGCACTGCACTGCACCGTCGCACAGCATATTCCCTTCCTATTGGTCAATTGCAGCGCGCGCCACTCGCGGACTCCGCCCAATTTCATTCAAGTCTCAACCTGCACTACATCCGCATCCGCATGAGTTCCGCATCGATTTAATGCGGATGCGAATGCAGATGCGGATGTCAAAATCAATGCGGATGCTCCGCATTTACGGATGCGGATGCGAATATCCGCAACATCCCTGGTAGTAAGTGCGCTTATTACTTCCTCTGGAAGTTGGTTCCAGTCGTCCACCACTCTGTTTGTTATGAAATGTTTGCGAGTATTGCTGTTAAAGATTGTTCGACTTAGTTTCATGCTGTGGCCTCTAAGATGAACGTTTTGGTTCAATGTGAACATTTTGATCAGCTCAGGGCAATCGTATTTACACGTCAGAATTTTCTACACCTCTATTAGATCCCCTCTCTGGCGTCGAGCTTCCAGGGAGGGCAGTTGGTTTATTTATTTATTTATTTATTTTATTTTAGACAGACAGCCTGGGCTATCTAAATCAAGTTCATAGTTTGTAGTTCATTGGTGTAGTTGTAATTGTTTTTTTTTTCACTTATTCCATTTTGGTTCACTTAGTTACTTTTTAGGGTTCCTTATCCGGTACGGGACCCTATTACTAAGCCTACGCCTGTCTGTCCGTCCGTCTATCTGTCTGTCTGTCTGTGCACTCCTGTCAGGCCGGCATGACATTCGCCATCACAGAATGTCCATGGGCATCGTTAGACACCTACTTGTAGGTAAAAACGATGCCACATGTCGCGCTAAAAAATTAAAAACGAACACCGAGCTGAAAGTGCTACAGTTCTCATTTCTTATCTACAGCATTAAGCTGAGCTCGCTTTCTTGTTTATTCAAAATGTGTTTTCTGCTTTTTAGGTTTGAAATTGTATTTCTTATAATGGTGATAAATAACCCTTTCGTCGCTGGGACCGCTAGGGCCCAGTCATGCGCCCAGGCCAAGGTTTTACGAAACTTCCACCGTACTACTACTACAATTAAACCTATTTTTGAAAGCACTTTTTCTAAATCACATATGTGTGCGCCTGGCCTCACAAAATGACTATGGGCGCGCACAAATATGTGCGACTGGCACCACCTATTTATATGAAAGCACTTTTTCTAAATCACATATGTGTGCGCCTGGCCTCACAAAATGACTATAGGTGCACACAAATATGTGCGACTGGCACCACCTATTTATATGAAAGCACTTTTTCTAAATCACATATGTGTGCACCTGGCCTCACAAAATGACTATAGGTGCACACAAATATGTGCGACTGGCACCACCTATTTATATGAAAGCACTTTTTCTAAATCACATATGTGTGCGCCTGGCCTCACAAAATGACTATAGGTGCACACAAATATGTGCGACTGGCACCACCTATTTATATGAAAGCACTTTTTCTAAATCACATATGTGTGCGCCTGGCCTCACAAAATGACTATAGGTGCACACAAATATGTGCGACTGGCACCACCTATTTATATGAAAGCACTTTTTCTAAATCACATATGTGTGCGCCTGGCCTCACAAAATGACTATAGGTGCACACAAATATGTGCGACTGGCACCACCTATTTATATGAAAGCACTTTTTCTAAATTACATATGTGTGCGCCTGGCCTCACAAAATGACTATAGGTGCACATAAATATGTGCGACTGGCGCCGAAAGGGATAAACACACTTCCTTTCTTCTCTCTTTCTTTCAAACTGTTGTATAAAACATCCGTCCTATTATCCCATAGGGTGCGTTCTCCGCCGCCCAGCCCGCGTCGAGAGGTGGCGCACGACCGTGCGAGTCCCTCGCGCCGCGACGCGCGCCCCAAGAGTCCCCGGCGCGACGACCGCGAGAAGAGTCGCGAGAGAAGAGCGAAGGAGAGCGAGAGGAAGGAGTCGGCGGAGAAGGGCCGGGAGGAGGCGGACAGGAAGCGCAGCGCGGACAGGAGGAGGGGGGAGGGGGAGAGGCGAGCGGAAGCGCCGGGGGGCGAGAGGAGGGACGCGAAGGAGCGCGGCGACCGCGAGGGCAGTCCTCGTCGCAAGGATAAAAAGAGCAGGTAATCGGGAGGCGTCTGTTTCAAGTTTAACATTTTTGTGACCTCATCATAAACATAGATTATAAAATTTTATTTTTATATGTTAGCACTAAGCACGTACCCGCTTTGTATTTTCATTCGATAGATGCAAAACAGAAAATAACGAGAAGAAATATGTCCCGACCAGGATTCGAACCTGCACCTATGAAGTTTGTGTTTAATTCAAACACTCACCTAAGAGGTCACAGTTTGAAACTCAATGTAACAAGCTTCTCAACCGAAGCAAGAAAACACCTCCTGACTAACAGAATCGTATACAGCTGGAATAAACTGCCCGAGGAAGTTATTGAAGCACCCACAATAAACACATTCAAAAATAGGCTTGACAAGTATTTAAAAATCGAAGAAATATAACAAATAGCAACAGCAGTGATCATCATAGACATGAACACATCAGCATATTAAGCTGCTAGTTCATTAACGAAATTATAATAATAAATAATAAAGTAGAACGCAGGAGCTTGCGTCATACTATAGAAGATGCAACTGTTGGACATTTGGAGAGAATACCCGGTGGCAAAATTTGTATCGCATTGTCTGCTCATGTCAAAGGTGCTAGTTTCGAATCGTGGTCGGGACATATTTCTTCTCTTTATTTTCGACTTTGCATCTCTCGGATGAAAATAGAATATTAAGATAAACAATTATCTTTCAATCATACATAACCCTTCATTTTCACAAGGTTTTCACTTCATTTTGATAAAGTTTCACAGGGGTCAACTTCGAATAGCGGTGTCCCACCGCTAGACCTTACAGTACAGGATACCACAGACACTTGTTCATCATAGGTGTCACCGACAGCCCCTATGAAGAGTTTGCATGGCGGAGGACGAAACAGCCGCTTACATGCTCCTGCAGCGCCCGGTGGTGGCGGAAGATCAGCTGCAGTTTCTTGGGAATCTGGGAACTGCCCATGGAGTGTGGAAGCGACCATGAAGAGTGCTCCACTTCATGAAAGAGCTCGGGTGGCTGGAGTAGCACTACCCGGGCGCCAATGTACAATGGACCGCCTTGAGGTCTCACTGCGGAGAATGGTCCACCCCCCAAGAGGCTGGGCAACAAACAATCCCTTTATTTTGGTTTCGCCTTAGTCCGGTGAAATCAAAACAACTTTACAAGGGTCTTCTAAACGTTATATGTACATTTTGACTGCAGGTTCACAGAGGAAGACGGTAAGAGCTACTCGTGGGGCAAGACGGAGGTGAAGAAGGAGAGCTTGCCGGAGGACAAGGACAAGCCCAACTTTGGTCTGTCAGGCGCGCTCGCCGCGGAGGCCAACACCGTCAACGGCATCGTGCTCAAGTACAGCGAGCCGCAGGACGCCAAGCAGCCCAAGCGCAGGTGGAGGTGAGCCGCTCACTCCGCTTTGTTTATTGCGCGACATTTGGCATCGTTTCACTTACGAGTAGGTGACTTTTTTTTTATGTAAACCAGCATGTGTGCCTGTGCCGAGGGACCAATGGTGCAGTTGACAGAGCCAAAATCACCTCTCCTCGCGAAAACACGCTCAGTTAGGTGTCATGCCAGCAGATTTGCGGACTGTTGCTAGACTGTCTAGCCCGTTAATACGACGCTTGAAGACACCCAGGTTAAAGGATTCAGGAAATACACTCGCCGGAAGACAGTTCCACACTCTAGCGGTGCGACAAAGAAACGATTTAGAGAACCAATGTGTTCTCAAAAGCCCAATGTCAACAACAAAAGGGTGCTGAGTCTCTCTGCGACGAGTCATGCGGAGATAGGACGGGTGGCAGGGAATAAGGGATGCTAGTTCCGCAGAGCAGCGTCCGTGATAGTATCTGTAAAACAGACTAAGCGAACCCACAAATCGTCTGTGGCTCAGAGACTCCAGACCATCTGTAAGTTTCGGTCACCAACAAGACGGATGGCTCGGCGCTGTATCGAGTCCAAGGATGCTAGCAGATAATGCGGACTACCCTCCCAGATGTGACTTACGATGCCCATGGACATTCTGTGATACACGGGGATTGTGAATGCCGTGCCGGCCTGACAGGAGCCTTTTCACGCCCCTTTCGAAAAACCCCAGGCTGTACTTGGGATGAAATAGATGAGCAGGGAGTGCGTTCAAGGCCGAGGGACATATGCCCGGCCATTCGCCACTCTAGCGTGGCATCTCATCATACGTTCAGACTGAGGCAGTCAGAGATTTAATCAACTGTTGTGCGACAGTATCTGTAGTCTCCAATATCTGCTTGCGTGCTTGGACTCGACACAGCGCCGAGCCATCCTCCTTTTGTTGGTGAGTCTCTTTAGTCACAGACGTTTTGTAAAGTCGCTTAGTTTGTTTTACAGATACTATCACGGACGCTGTTCTGTGGAACTAGCATCCCCTATTCCATGCCACCCGATCTCCGCATGACTCGTTGCAGAGAGACTCAGCACCCTTTTGTTGTTGGCATGAGTCTTTGGAAATCTAAATTGTTTCTTTATCACGTTGCCAAAGAAAACGCTAAGAACAATTGTGGTACTCGTTTCTTTGTCGCACCGCTAGGGTGTGGAACTGTCTCCCGGCGAGTGTGTTTCCCGAATCCTTTAACCTGGGTGTCTTCAAACGTCGTATCAACGGGCTAGACAGCCTAGCAACAGTCCGCAAATCTGCTGGCATGGCGCCTAACTGAGCGTGGTTTCGCGAGGAAAGGGGTTTTTGGCTCTGTCGACTGTACCATCAATACAGCTACCCATGTTGGTTTATATAAAAAAAAAAACTTGTGTGAACTGCACCAAAATGTTTCACTTAAAATTAAAACTTGTCGCTAATTTCTACTCTCTTTATCAATCTTTACCAAAAACAGGCCTATTGTAGATAGAGAATGGTTCCGGTGGGAAGCTGATCGTATGATACTCTAAGTAGGCAAACATGTTGTGTCGCAGATTCTACCCGTTCAAGGGTGACAAGGCGCTGCCGATCCTGTACATTCACCGGCAGTCGTGCTTCGTGCTGGGCCGCGACCACAAGGCGGTGGACATCCCGCTGGAGCACCCCTCGGTGAGCAAGCAGCACGCGGCGCTGCAGTACCGCGCCACCCCGTACACGCGCCCCGACGGCACGCAGGCGCGCCGCGTGCGACCGTACATCATCGATCTGGGTTAGTACTGTGTAGTTAACTTGACCCGTGTGTGTTGGCTGCCTCCGTACTCTTCACGCTCAGACTACACCTCAATATGCAAAGCCATGATGGTACGTTGACACGATGCGAGGTTTCACGCACGAGGAGCATGCCGCCTTCTCGAACGAGAAAACTCGCTTTCGTGAAGTGTTCGTCGAACAGTTTACACTATTCCACATCTCGTTCGAGCTTGTCTGTGTTTCTCTATTAGTCAGTTGCACAAATGGAGTCTGTAGACGAAGGTTTGGCGTGTATTGGTACAATTTTAGCGTTTATTATAGCACGATGTTTGATAAGAAACAAAATAAAGAAGAAAAAAACAGAAAAGATCTTTTTTTTATATAGAAACTGACACGGTTGGCTACATCACCTACAACATCCGTGATTTCAGCCCCTAACACCGCGGTGAACTTGGTGCCACGTCAGCGCTTCCCTTTGGCCGTGCCGGCTACAATGAACTGTACGGAAAACACAAACTATTTACATAGCCGTTTCGACCGACCTTTCATTCAGTGCGGTGGTACCAACACGGGCGGGTTAAAGCCTACCACCTAGTAATATAAAAAGGGAGTCATATCCCTTAGTCGCCGTTGACGACATACACGGGGAGAGATGCAGTGGGGCTATTATTTTAAAGTACCGGCCCCACACGGTACACAGTACAAACTGTAGTTAACTTGACCCGTGTGTGTTGGCTGCCTCTTCATTCTTCACGCTCAGACTACAGCTCAATATGCAAAGTCATAAGACCAAGATATAAAAAATTGGGTCAAGTGTGAGTTTTACTCACGGTAAGTTCTGTAAATCCGCTATACCAGCGGTTCTCAATCTATGGTCCGCGTACCACCAGTGGTACTGCTTCGAGGTGGTACGCGAAAAAATGAAACATTATGCTCTACAAAATTTAATAAGCGGCAAGTGCCATAATCCTAATTTAGAAAGTTTCGTTGATGAACATACATATAATTTGAATTCTGATGTTCTTAGCAATATAAAATCCATTGTCAAATGCTCATAGTGAGTTCCGAAGAATATTTAAAAAAAGATTTTTCGATCCGAGATCACTTACATCCGAGGAAATAGAATCATTAATTGAACTTAGGTGCGATGCTAACCTCCAAAGAGAATTTAAGAATGTAGATTTAGAAGATAAATATTATTATTAGCTTCTTGTAGGTAAAGGTGGTACGCCGCCAAACATATTGGTTTTAGTGGTACCTGAAAAAAAAAAGTTTGAGAAACCCTGCGCTATACCATACCTGTCAAAAACCATATTCCTCAATATTTTGTCTTTCTATAATGCAAAAAATAAGACCGAGAACAAAAATTTTTAGACTACGATCTGGACACATTCCAACAAATAAGACAATGTACCTCATGAAGATAGCACAATCACCCAACTGCAGCACATGTGGGATAGAAGAGGACCTACTCCATATACTGTTGGAATGTGCCCGGAACCGAGAACTGAGGCAGAAGCTATTGAGAGACTTAAGAACTGGCAGACTCAACCTGTTTTTAAACGGTTTTTTAAAGTACATGAAGCCTTGGGGCGAGCTCAGGGGGACGAGTTTGAATGCATACTAAGTTTTTTTGGAAAGTCACAGGCATTGAATCGTGCTGAAGTATATTAAAATATCAATATAGTTACTGTGGGGCTGGCATAGCCAGGAATGGCTAAAGCCTTAAACAAAATAAAGATTAAAAAAATATATAAATACCTGTGGCGCCATCTATTATTCAGTATCGTGAATATGTACTAATCGATTCTTCGCATGTCTCTTGTATGGAGACCCTCCTTAATTTTTTTACTTTTGCTTTTTTTCTTATTTGTTGGCACATCCGCCATAATAACAAGTTCAATAGAGAACAGTTGAGGAGAATTATGGCTTCGACTGTCAGTCTTTCAGTCAGTGCGGTGGTACGATTCTGGACAGGTTAAACCCAACCACCTGAGGGAAGGCAGGTACAGTTTTACGTTAAAGTTGTAGGTGGTGTAGGCGTTCGGTGAGATTAGATAAAAGATGCGACATGACTAATAATCAGTGATCGGCGTAGGTGGTGCCATTTGGGGTCAATGAACATGAATGATTATTATTATTATTATTTATTTATATACACTAGCAGCTTGCAGCTGATGCGTGTACTTCACGTGTTGAGTGCACTGTTTTATAATAGATCTTATTTATATTTTTTATTGTTTTTTTTTTTTTTACTTTTTTATTATTAATTATTTTTTATTATATTATTAGTGTTTGTTTTTATTTTTGTTTATATTTAGAAAATGTTTGTCAAGTATATTTTTAAAACCATTCACTGAGATAGCACTTATCACTTCTTGTGGTAGCTTGTTCCAAGAGTCCACTACTCGGTTAGTTAGAAAGTACTTTCTTGGGTTGGAGTTGGAAGTGTTTCGGTTTAATTTTAAAGAATGACCACGGAGTCCCTCGTTGGTGTTCATTGTGTACATTGAGTTAAGGTTGGCTACATCTTAATGACCATTGAAAATTTTGAATGTTTCGATGAGGTCCCCTCTTTGTCTTCTTTGCTCTAGTGTAGTAATACCAAGTGCGTCCAAGCGGCTATCGTAAGACTTGTTCCTCAGGGATGGAACCATCTTGGTTGCCCGCCTCTGCACTCTCTCCAGAAGTTCAATGTCCTTGATGAAGTAAGGGTTCCACACTTGGTAAGAGTATTCAAGGAGAGGACGGACATACGTTTTGTAGAGTTTGATGAACAAGTCTGGATTTATGTAGGAGAAAGCTTTTCTGATCATGTAAAGAAGTGAGTTTGCTCTTTTTACAACTTCTACTATATGTGGTTCCCATTTCATGATGATGTTTATATGGGCATCCCCCGGGATTCCGGGATTGATGATCCCGGGATCCGGGGCACCTAGTTCACCCGGTGTTATGGGCTGACATTACGGATGTTGCAGGTGATGTAGCCAACCGTATCAGTTTCCATAAAAAAAAACCCTTTTTTATTATAATAATTTGTAAAATATGAAGATGATTAAATAATGAAGATAAGAACAAAACAAATATTCAAAACACAGCACTATTATTGTCAGCCTCGATAGCTCAGTGGGTCAGCCTCGATAGCTCAGTGGTGCAGACAGTCAACTGTCGCTATTGAATGTTAAGCAACGCTGGGTGCGGTCAGTACTTGGATGGGTGACCGCTGACCGTTGGAGGCTGACCGAGGTTCGGATTCCTCGTAAAACTGTAGGTCCCTTCCCTCCTAATCTTAGTTGGTGGTAGGGTTTAACCCGCCCGGGTTGTTACCACCGCACTGAATGAAACGTCGGTCTAAACGGCTATGTAAATAGTTTGTGTTTTCCGACCAGTTCAGTGTAGCCGGCACGATCAAAGGGGGAAGCACTGACATGGCACCTAGTTCACCCGGTGTTATGGGCTGACATCACGGACGTTGTAGGTGATGTAGCCAACCGTGTCAGTTTCCAAAAAAAAAAAAAAAAAACTATTGAAAGGATATTGAAAATCAACACAATTTGTTTATAGAAACAAATTCTAAGGTGGACTAGGTAACTTACGTTAGGGGATTTCTTACGTTAGAGGTAACTTACGTTAGATGATACAGATATTGAAAATCAACAAAATCTGTTCATAGAAATAAATCCTAAGGTGGACTAGGTAACTTACGTTAGGGGATTTCCATGTTAAGATAACGGTCACCAAATCCCGGGAATAGCACTACTTACAGCGATCACTGGTAATAATGTTAGTTGATGTTGTCGCAGAGTCTGCTAACGGTACGTTTGTGAACAACAAGAAGATCGAGGTGCGCCGGTTCGTGGAGCTGCTGGAGCGCGACGTGGTCAAGTTCGGCTTCTCCCAGCGCGAGTACGTCCTGCTGCACGAGAACAGTGAGTCATCCCTCTCTTTCTCTATGAGAGAGCTATTTTCGATTCAATCTCGCTTACTAGAAGATGAAGATCTTCTAGTAAGAGGAATACATTTATTGTTCATATTTTTGGTAGTTAGCACTGGTTTTATTTGTGGTATAAGTTTTCCACAGCTTTGATTTTGTTTTAGTCATAGCTATTGTTTCTGCATCGATCCAGGGTTTGTTACGGGTCTTCCTAAGCTGCATTATAGGAGCGTGCTTCTCTAGGTTTACATTTTAGTTAATTTTTTCCTTCCCGTTCAGTGTAGCCGGCACGACTTAAGATGCTTCCTACTGACATGGCACCTAGTTCGCCATTGGATTCAATAAAACAATAATTGAACCGGTCGTTTCAAGAAGGGCATAAATGACAAAATTTCTCAATTTGACATTTTGATGAAAAGTTCATCTCTAAAGGTAGACACATCTATTAGCTTTAAGAAGGGAACGAAAGCCGTTTTCGCTGCGGAGATATAAGCAGGTAAATTAGTAGTAGTTTGAAGCGTTTCGACGCAAAGTACCAGATTTACAATTGACCAGTAACGCAAATGACCATACTCTTAATTCGTAAACGACCATATACGCAAAGGACCGTAATATTCAGAATTCGCAAATGACCTGATACGCAAATGACCATATTCCCAATTCGTAAACGACCATATACGCAAAGGACTGCAATATTCAGAATTCGCAAATGACCAGATATCAGAAAAAAATCGAAAACGTAATTCCCACGGGTACTGCTTTGATTTTCGGAATAAATCATTGATCATAGCCTATATTTTGCAGTCTCTTAAATTTTTTAAGAAAATTAATATTTTTAAAATGTAAGTTTAAATAAAATTACATTTTAAAGTGGGACTTATTTTTTATTATTATTTCTTAATGATTAAAGTTTTATTTTTAGTTACATAAAAATAAGGTTTGAGTTTTATGTTTAAGTTAAAGTAGTAAAAGATAATTTAAATTAATAATTTTATTAAATATAATTTGTTAATATACTTACTGAGTTTCATTTAACAATATCTAAAAAAATTAAAAATAATTCAAATGCATCTAAATGAAAAATCCAGGTAATTTGCGTATCGGGTACAATGCGTAATATTTAGTTTCAGATTTCATGGTCATTTGCGTGACTGGTACTTTGCGTCGAAACGGTTTGAAGAAGGGAACAAAACAAGGGACTTATTCCTTTCTTCAAACTGATTTGCAAAATATTCATACTAGAAAATAGCCTCTATTGCTTTGCTATATTATGTTAGTTATGTTAGGTAGCAATGTTATTTCATTTTCCCTTTAATTTTCATTGTAATTTTCAATAAATAATACTTTATCAGTAACTTATTGGTTTATTTTGATATTTAAATTCATTAGTTTGAAGATGGGAATAAATTCAAAACATTTGAATCATTATAACAAACTACTGAAAACCTACAGAAATCATTTTCCATCGCCATAGTACTACATAGTACCACCCATAGGTCAAACATCAGAAAACAGTAAAATATAGAAGATATACAGTTTTTTCGCTCTCCTGAAAAATTACGTCCGATGAATTTATTCCCTTCTTGAAACTGACGGTTCAATTATGTATCTCGCTAACATGGTCATGGGACGTATGTGCGTGCAGGCAAAGACGACGCTGCGGATGACGACCAGGAGATGGCGGCGGGCGGGGGCGGCGGCGCGGCGGGCGAGGGGGCCGCCGTCACCAGCATCGCCACCGTCAAGCGCGAGAAGCAAATCAAACGCGAACTCAAAGAGGACGGCGAGTGAGCCAGCCGCAGTCACTCAGCCGCTAGCACCGCGGGATGTTGTTGGAGGACAATTGTGCCGGCTCAACCGGCCGTGACGTTTTATTATCCGCGCCAAATCAGCAGGCACCGACAGTCACCACTGGTCTCGGTAGCGACAGTAACGCTTTTGACAATAGTGTTGTGTTGATTGAACACGAGTAGCGACACAATGAACACTTTTTTTAAGACATTTTGGCCAGCGTCAAGTAGAGTGTTTTCATTTTACGAAGGCACGAGGGGTATGAGGTAGGAAGTGGTGTGAGACCGCGCGGAGCTCAGTAGGGAACGACTCGGTTCGACGGGCGAGCGGAGACGTGTAGAACGTGTGTACCGACCGGGCACCGAGTTCGTTCTCTACTGAGCTCCGCGCGGTCGCCTCTTGCACCACTTCCTACCTCGTACCCCCCGTGCCTTCGTAAAATGAAAACACTATAAGTGAGGATTCAAGGTTATATGCGGTCGATTAATAAAAAAAAAAAAAAAATCTGACAATCGCGTCGCTACTGGTGACAGTGACAGCTGTATTGGTGTTTGTTTACGTTGCACGCCGTCTGCAAATTGCTGTGATATTGGTCGGAAGTCTGCTGTTACCGACACTTGAACAGAATTTTTGATAAGTTGTAAAATTGTACTTGCAGTAAGAGTGCACAGTTTGAACATGATAGATTCATTGCTACGGTCGTTTAAACTTTTGTGTGTATATTTTTAATCAACTTTAAAATAGGACTTTATCAATACAACACATTTTTTTTTTCATCAAACTGTAAATTTTAATGACAGCTTGTTAAAATGGGATAAGACTATCATCAAATTATTGTTGTCAAATATGTAGGTAGATATAGTTTATATTTTTATTATTAATTATGGTTTAAGTATACTTAATTTACTTACTTGCTAAACAACCAACATAAGAATTTATGCATTAATCATAATTTTAGAAATTACATTTTGTTTCTATGTGATACTTTGGGTTTAGCTGCAAAAAAACTTGTAATGTCTTTAAAATATAAAAGTAAATACACATACAGACTGACACACTTTACTAGGTACCCGGCCGAAACCGTAACTAAACATGATATCTTGAAATGTCATTTCCGCTCTTAGTCTGGCTAGTCTGGCTTAGTTCCGCTCTGGTTTGTCTTCAGTGAGTGAGTGAGAGGGACGACGCCGAGCCCGCTGCTGGCGCCACCGCTGGGTGCCTAGTGAAGCATGCTGTTACTCTATTAGAAGTTTATTTTCTATATTAATTTTGACAGTTGGGTTTTAAGTTATACTTATTTAGGCACTTTATGTATACTGAGAAAAGACGTCATGTCATGTCAGATCGTCATTAGTCACCCCATACAAATTATTTTATTTAAATAAATTTGTATGTAAATTAAAAATATTTTATCACGCCAAGCAAGTATAACTTCTAACACGCCTACATAAGTACACGGACTCACTTTTTTTTCTTTTTATTCTTGTTACCTTTAGAAAAAGTATACTTGAAAAAAATAATTAGGATATAATTTCATTTTCATTTTCATTATTAGAAAAAAAAAATTCTGTTCCTAGTAATAGGTTTATAAAATCAGCACATTATATTGCATAAATATATAACTTTATTATAAAAAAAAAACCTATTTCTTTCCACCCCGCTTGACCTACACAAATCAAGAAAACAAAATATTAATTTAAAAAATTTATTGATGTCTTGAATTTTACAATAACCTTATACTATACTAACCGCAAGAATAAACCAGAAAACGTAGGCGGCCTTATGTAGTTAGCAAAATGTAATAGCCCCCTCCCCCCCCCCGCATCCCTGAGCACCCCATCCGCTCCCGCTGCCCTTGCCTCAGCCACCCTATTATATTCTTGCGTATAGTATAGATGTTCTTTTGAACAATTATACAAAATCCTGCGGTCAGTTAACACTCCTACGTATAATATACATTGTTATCTCCTAGCTAATAGTATCCACTTATACATACTTAGCACTGCTCCCGGGCAAATTAAATAAAAATATTTGGAGTGAAAACAAAACCGACCGACATACACGTTTGGAATGACGATGAACTTGTTTCTAAACTCAAGTCATTACTCGGAAATTTTTATGTAGAATCGAAACTATTATGTAGAATATCTTACATTCAATATTTACAACGAGTATCTTACTAAACTGATCTATAAATATTCACAATAAACTTATACACGTACATAATCTATTATTTTAAAGCTAGCATCGTACTGCGTTTGTTTTACGTCGCGTAACTTCCGTCATGTTACACGCATACATTGCACTACATACAAATTATACAGAGCGCCACACCGTGCTCAAAGTACGTCATTACGTGTAACGCAATGTAAAATACGTTCAGTGTGGCACTAGCCGTATTAAACAGTACAGCGAGAACACGTCGGTGAGTCTACACAATCTGTAGGTGTGCAATAAATAATCTATTCCGATATAACCAGTCTTCTGTTTTCATGCCTGAATACAATTTGGATTTCAGCTTGAGATTCAATGAAACTTGTGTCTTATAAATTAAAAAAATTGTTTTGAGGCATGGATAATATAAACACATTTTGGTATGCACGAAGTACCAATCATAAATTATTATTGTACATTGATAAATAATGACAATAAAATTGACATTGACGTTTACTCGTAATGTTTTATCTGTATTTGTCTGTATTCTGGGTACGAAATCTATGTGGCGTTGCTTCAGACGCGAAGTCATAACCTTAGCCATAGCCGACTATCATTGTCTCCCTCTACGGAGACCAAGCCATGCTGCATCGTCATAGCCTCACTGCGACGTTGCTATCGCTTACTCGCTCACGCTTGCCTACCGATGACAGGAGCGAGTGAGAACACGAAGATTTCGTCGGTCGCCCGATGAAGGGTGAGCGATTTCATGTTTCGCTCTCGCTCCTGTCATCGGTAGGCAAGCGAGAGCGAGTAAGCGATAGCAACGTCGCAGTGGGGCTATGACGATGCAGCATGGCTTGTCTCCGTAGAGGGAGACAATGACAGTCGGCTCTGCCTTAGCACACATGAATGTAGGGTGATTAGAATGACAGCTGTCAAAGTGCGTGGAATCTTGCTATTAAAGGCAAATGAATCCTCACTTGTTTCATGTATTTTTATAATTTTATGAAATATTTGAAGTTTTCGTTAAGGTCGGCGTGCCAGAAGCTCCGCGCGGTTTACACCAAGAAACCGATAAAGCTAGAATATGTAAAAGTGTGGGAAGCCAAAGGATCATCACCACCGCCATAGATGAAATGATCACTAATCAAGGCACTTTGGTAGCTGTCATTTTAATTATCTTCCATTTAACAGACTAAAAACACTTACTCCTCTGTACCTGAACTTCTGACGGTAATGCTGTTACATAAAAAAATCGACCCTTTCGGTTCCGTTCAGACCTGTGGATTTTTCTCAGGCTTGGATAATTTTATCTTTTGTGATATTTGGTGTAAAACAACAAAAAAATCTCGCGTTTTCACACAATATGGAATGTTAAATTCTTTTTTGTTGCAATACGCGATGTACAGAATACAGAAGAACTTTTAAAAATAAATTTATAAGCCTAGATACCACACAATCACCAGAAACGTTATTTTAGATGCTCATCCGTACAGCCCTTGTCTTTTTATTACCCGACTGCGCGACGCAAAGGAGGGTAATGTGTTTTTTTCTTCTTGTGTCTATTCCAACCAACGTATCACAGAAGCACATGAATATTGTTGAACACATGAGAACTACGCAAGTATCACAATTCTTGGCGGCTTTGTGTATCCCCGGTATAGTCCACTTAGGTACGAATAGAATAAAATGCTAATATCACAGGTCAGAAGGGTGTCTTGTATGTGTGTCCGTTGGCAATGGAGAGTCTCTTGGCGGCGAGGGAGTCTGTCTTGCCGTCGTCGCTTTGTGCGGCGCCCCCGGGCAGCGCCCCCCCGGGCGGCGCCCCCCCGGCCGGGTGCTGCGCCGGCGGCGGTCGCTCCAGCAGCAGATGGTCGAAGCTGCCTCGCAGCTCTTCACTGAGAGATGTGCGCTTAAAGCTTCCTGCGGGAACACAGTACACCTCTATGTAAAAGAATAGCCGCACTGCATCTCTCCCCGTGTAGGTCGTAAAAGGCGACTAAGGGATATGACTCGCTTCTTATATTACTAGGTGGTAGGGTTTAAACCGCCCGGGTTGGTACCACCGGACTGAATGAAAGCTCGGTCGAAACGACTATGTAAGTAGTTTGTGTTTCCCGTCCAGTTCAGTGTAGCCGGGCCGAAGGGAAGCACTGACGTGGCACCAAGTTCACCCGGTGTTATGGGGTGACATCACGGATGTTGTCGGTAATGTAGCCAACCGTGTCAGTTTCAATAAAAAAAAAAAAAATAAATAGGACTCCTATAGGGGTTACTCCTATTATAGGAGTAACGGACAGTCCACTGCAGAGCATGCCTGCAGGCGGACGAGACACCCACCCACGCGCTGCTGGAGTGCGAGGAGGTGGCAGACATAAGGGCGAAGGAGCTGGGAGGCCCTACTACACATCGAGAGGCGTGCCAAGATCCAATGAGAGTGTGCCGCCACCTGGAAGAACTCGGCTGGTTGGCGTAAGGACGCGCAAAAGGCCCAGAAAGGAGTGGGCTTAAGCGCGCCAAACAAGTTCGAACCACAACAACAGTTGCGGCGTTTTAATTAGGAGCATAACCGTAATGATACATTACATTAGACACGCTAATTCCATTTGTACGTAAAACACCTAGGCAGGATCGCCGATTGACCGATCCAAGGTTCGAATCCAGCCAGCGTGTACCAATGTGCTTTCTGACTTGAAATATTTTTAATATTCGCCCAGTGGTCCATGGTTCGGATTCCACGTAAAACTAGGGTTCATCGGGTTGACTGGAAGAAATTTCCTATGGCCGCCCTAGTCACACATGGCGTATGGTTGGCTACGTAATCTACTCTACGCCCGTGATGTCGTGCAGGTCATCACACCTTGCCGTGCTGAAACTAGGCGACATGTCAGAGCTTCCAGCATCTTCCACGGGCCTTCATTGAGTGGGTTTTTGTAAATGTAAAACATTAGGTAATGGCCGACCTTGTCGTAAAGGTATAATAGTGGCGCTGGTGGGCCTCGCTTGGTGCGCGCGCAGCGAGCTGGCCCTGTAGAGCGGCGGCTTGATGAGGCGGCCCGGCGCGACGCCTACGATGCTGTGCCGGTAGGCGGGCGGCAGGCGGTCGAGCGGCGCGCGCGGCACCTCGTAGCCGTCGCCGGAGCCCGCGCCGTACGCCAGCTCCAGGTACTTGGGCAGCTCCGGGCTCGACCCCCGCTCGGGGAACTCTTCGTCTGTTCACGTCAATTGCTTAGATAGAACGGGCCTTGTAGTACGGCAACGCACCGGTGTTTAGTCTCTCTGTGGGACTTGATGTAGGTACCTGGAGTGGTGTATTTTTGGACCTAAGTATTAAGTACTTACGGAATCACAGAAATGTGATAGCTCCTCATTTCTATTTCAGAAAACATCAAACCATCGCTACTTGATCTTGTCCTGACTCCTGTGCAACGATGAGTGTCTCATCATCACAGATCTAATGGCTCCGTCCACCCATCGGGAAAAGTGTGTAAGTAGTACGTGTGTAGATACAATAGTTTTAACTCGAGCCACAATGCACTCACAAACAAGCCGCAAGAGCTGTGCATAAAATTAATTTTGATAAATTCAACAATGACCTGCTACGGACATGAAGATAGGCCCCCGCACATGCACAAGAAAAATGGATCAACGGCTTATAAGCCAATGTTGATAAGCATGGGGAGGTTATAGTTAAATACAATATAATAATGTAGGTATAGTAAACTTCATGCATGGTATGCAGTATTAGACAAGGATGATTAGATTGGATGAAAAAATATGAGATAAGATTTAATTTTAGCACCAAGATTAATATTAATAACTATTGAGTGAGATAAGGCTGGGACTACACGTGGCCGGTTCTATGATGCTTTCGGCTTAGGTTCGGTTCGCTTCGAACTGGAGGACCATTGAAAACACCACATTTTTTCTGCATTGACTATACACCATCCGGCTCTGGTCCGTATAATCAGGAGAGCTCTGGTCAGCAGATGAACCGGAATAGTGATGAGGCCAGCCTCGTATAGTTCCACCATTCCCTTGCCCCTTTAGTTGATAAACTCAATTTGTAGCCGGCTCGGTTAATACCGCCGCGTACAGGACAAACTATGTCCGCATAGCAGTCTCGGCTGTGCTCTACTCGAGTCCAGTATAGCCGACAATCCGAGGTGATATTGGCTGGTCCGAGGAGCATGTGCCCCTGTGACTCGGCCACCCGTACCGGATTGCATATGAGAAAACCCGACTAAACGAACCAAACACTTTGAAAGGAGAGTAGAATGCGAAGGAGGGGTGTCCGCGACACGGTAATATGGGGAGATTAGCCCATAATCGATGTGTGCGTGAGCGCCTCAGATGTGAGCGCTCATGGATGAGACGCTTCGGATTGGCCAATTCGCTGGTGCGAATGTGTTCGTGCGTTCGTGTGTATGAATTGTGATTGTGTGCGATCGGAAACTGGCGCCAGCGGTTACGATACGATGGGGCGTTCATGACGTTTCTTCTCTCATTCCAAAATGTTTGAAAGGAAAGGATGCCACAGCACAATGGCGGCGACGTTGGAGACGAACCTACGCAGGTGTTGTCGTTCTCATCGAGCAGGTAGGTGCGGTTGGTGACGGCTCGCGCGTCCACTGAGGCGACGACGTCATGCAACGAGCGAGGCGACATGCGGACAAGCACATTGTGGAACATGAAGCGCAATCACAGGCAATGGAATGATGTGCGGTTACATATATGAGATTAGGATCGCTGCAAGGACATTAGGGTGCCGCTTTATAAGTAGGTAATATGTGTCTGTTCATTTTGAAAACTGTAGTAGGGACCTTTCTATTTTATATTCCAGAAGGATTTAACGGACTAAAGCAACAGCAGTGGCAGTCCTGTTATGTGTCGATCTCAGATAGATTCGACAGTGTACGTAGGGTCTGTTCGTCGGGGTTCGTCGGTCGTTTGCGGGGGTTGCGAATGCCACGCCGGCCTCACAGGATGTCTGTTTAGTTGCGTCCCTCTTGAAGGACAAGAGGGACGCAACTAAACAGACAGACAGGCTGTGCTTGGGGGAAATATACTATATAGGAAGAGAGAGAGCATTCCAGTTATCGTGTGTCAAATATTATTTTTTATTCTTGAGATTGGGAACTTGAAAGACCGCTGAAGGTGAATATAGAGCAGGCAGGCAGTGTAGTAGACAAGGTACGAACCGTCCCTGAGGAGGGTGAGGTAGTGCGGCACGGCGGCGCCGGGGGTGGCGGTGAGCGTGATGTTGGGGCTGGTCTTGCCGCGCAGCTCCAGCATCACCTCGAGGCAGTGCTTGAAGGTCGGCCTCCGCTCCGGGTTGTAGCTCCAGCACTTCTGCAGCAGCTCGTACCTGCCGCACCACGATTTGTTAGCTACAGCTTAGAACATACAATATTTACGTAGGTGCCATACGGAGTGCTGCTCCCAATGCGTGTCCCTATTTAGGGTTCCGTATCCGGTACGGGACCCTATTACTAAGTCTACGCCGCCGTCTGTCTGTCTGGTCGTCCGTCTGTCTGTCTGTCCGAGGGCTGTATCTCTTGAACCGTAATAGCTAGCGTAATTTTCACAGAATATGCGTTATTATGGCCGCTACAACAACTTTTCAAAAATAATTCTCTAAGTGCTCTTGACTATGAAGTCCACTGACACATTAGTATTTTTTTTTGTCGTCCTATAATTTAAGTTAAATATGTGAAATACGTAGCTGAAGTAGCATATTGTGTAATCGCTGTATTATTACCTAAGTTCTCTTTGTCTTGCTATTTTCTTTGTATTTCCGAAATAAATAAATAAATAAAAATAAATAAAATAAACAAATAATAAAAATAAGAAAAGTCTCGGAAAAAGTAAAAAATTCACGGGGTTCCGATAGAAGAAACCAAAAAGTGTATGCGCGCGCGCCATCTACCGAATAGATTATGAAGCATTTTAACTAACCATGACATTTAACTAATATGAAGGATTTCATAACACGCCATCTAGATGGCGTGAGTGGCTAGCATGACATGGCGATGCGGAACCCTCGGTGCGCGAGTTCGACTCGCACTTGGCCGGTTTTCTCTATCTACTTCAAGCCGTAGTATTTTTATGGTTTCGTATCAGTACGGAAGCCTATTACTAAGACTACGCCGTCCGTCCGTCTTTTGAAACCGTAATAGGTAGCCGGTGATTTTTTTTTTATGGTAACTGACACGGTTGGCTACATTACCTACAACGTCCGTGATGTCAGCCCTTAACACCGGGTGAACTAGGTACCATGTCAGTGCTTCCCCCTTTGATCGTGCCGGCTACACTGAACTGGTCGGAAAACATAAACTATATACATAGCCGTTTAGACCGACGTTTCATTCAGTGCGGTGGTACCAAACCGGGCGGGTTAAACCCTACCACCAAGTAAGATTAGGAGGGAAGGGACCTACAGTTTTACGAGGAATCCGAACCTCGGTCAGCCTCCAACGGTCAGCGGTCACCCATCCAAGTACTGACCGCACCCAGCGTTGTTTAACATTCAATAGCGACATTTGACTGTCTGCACCACTGAGCTATCAAGGCTTACAAAAATGAATGAATGAAATGAATATTGTGATTAGTGAGTGAATATTGTGGTGTGCAATTTTTTTTTTATGTAATCCGGTATGGGTGGCTGAGTCAGAGGGGCCAAAGCGAATGCTCGGACCAGCCAATATCACCTCCGAGAAGGTAGATGTCATACCGGAACTTCCCTGGATTGCTGGCTATACTGAACTAGAGGAGAACACAACCGAGGCTGCCATGCGGCCATCTTACATCCAGTACGGTGGTATCCACCCAGTCGGCTACAATTTGAGCTTACCACCTAGTAAGGGGCAAGGGAAGGGACCTACAGTTTTACACCGGTTCTGAACGGTGAAGCAGCAGGTGTAGGTATGCACGTAAATTGTTTCGTCAGAAAAAACTCATTGGTACACGACGAGCGGATTCGAACCGCCGACCTCTCGCATGAGAAGCCGATGCCCAAACCACTTGGCCACCCGCCGCTTCTAATGTAAGCTCTAGTATTTTTAGTGTTTCGTATCATCGTCCGTCTGTCCGTCCTACATTTAAAGGGTTGTATCTTTTGAGCCGTAATAGGTAGCCGGTGAATGAAATTAATATTGTGCATAGTGAGTGAATATTGTTGTGTAAGGGTGCAATACTGACGCAGCGGAGGGGCAGTTGGGCGGGCGCGCGGGTGTGCCGCCGGCGCGCACGTGCGCCAGAACCTGCCGGTTGGTCATGGCGGGGTAGGGCTGCTGGCCGAGGGAGAGCACCTCCCAGCACAGCACCCCCCACGCCCACACGTCCGACTGCACCGAGAACACCCCGTCCACGAGGCACTCGGGCGCCATCCACCGCACCGGCAGCAGACCTGCTCACATCATCAGCCTATATCAGTGTTTTTCAATCTTTTTTAATACGCGACCCCTTTACAGGTTCAAAAATTCTCGCGACCCCCTTGGGCCATAGACAGAAAAAAGTTAGTAATTTAAAACACTATGTTTATGATTTTCTCTATTTTGGTACCTATACTCATCCCAGACAGTTATAATAAACAAACAAAAACATACCAGACATAATAAACAGGCCCATCCTTCTCACTGAAATTGTGTAAATTGTATTTTATTGTAGTGTAAAACCTTGCCACCCCCCGAGTAAGGTTTCGCGAGCCCTCCCTCCCCCCCCCAAGGGGGTCGCGACAGACAGATTGAAAAACACTGGCCTTTATCATTGTTTCACAGTCTAACACAATGAATTTAGACGTATCAGCCTAGGCTGCATGTCTAAAATAAATAAATAAATAAATAAATGAAAACCAGTATGGGCAATGGGTAGCTGTGCCTTGGGCCTAAGGGTCTCAGGTGGCACCTGAAGCGCGGTGTATCAGCAGATTTGCAGACTGTTGTATGTAGGGCTGTTCAGCCGGTCGATACGACTTTTGAAGACCGTCAGGTTGAAGAAATCGGAAAATTCTCGCCGGCAGTCAGAGTAACAATGGATTCTCAAAAGCCCATTGTCAACAACAAAAGGGTATTCAGATTCTCTGCCACAGGTGCTGTGGAGACAGGTTGGATGGCAAACAATAAGTTATGCAAGTTCCTCAGAGCAGCGTCCATAGAAGATATTTATATATTATGTTTATATTTAAATAAATGGTATGTCCATAGTCCAAGAGACATAAGTGCCTACGCTTAAAACAAAAGAGTTGCTCCAGAGAGTCCAATAGCACTCACACACGCAACGGAAGTGCAATGAGGCAGGTGGCGGTGACCACAAAGTGACCGCATTCTCGTCAACGAAGAATGTGACCGAAAATGATATAGTCTGGCTCTGACTGCGTAGAATTGGATGTTAGTTTAAGCTAAGTCAGACAGAGAACTGCTGTTCCTCGAGTGACTGCTCACCTTCCCCCTCTTTCCTATAATAGTCGTTCTTGTATATGTCGCGCGCGAGGCCGAAGTCTCCGATCTTAACGACTCGTGCGGCGGAGCCGGCGCGCGTCGACACGAGGCAGTTCCTCGCGGCCAGGTCGCGGTGGACGAAGTGCATCTCCTCCAGGTAGCGGCAGCCGCGCGTCACGTCCACGCACATCGACAGCAGGTCCAGCAGAGTCAGCGATTCCGCCGTGTACTGAGGAGACACAACTGACTTGAAGACTTGCAAGACTGGAAGAAGCAACTACACACTGTGTACCTTGGAGGTAAACAGTGGTTCCGTGCCGCTGAATGTCAGGACGCGTTTGCGGCTCTGTATTTTGATAGACAGCTGTAAACGCCTCCTGGCTATACCAGGGCCGTCTTAGGCCATGCAGGGGCCCTTGGGCACACAGAGTTTGGGCCCCTTTTAGAAAGTAAAAAATAATAATTTGAATGGAAACATCAGTAAGTATATGTCTTGTATTTAATAATTTATGATAAATAAGCAAGTAAAAAAAAACGAATTATTGAAGTTTAAGACATCAGGGGAATCCTCAGCAGATTAACAGAAATGTTATAGGAAATGCTTATTAAAATACACTAAACATTGAGATCCTCTCACGGTGTAAACGACGACGTCGTCACTTTGGAGCCTTCATCGAGCCGGGAGTCCTGGGCCCGCGCCCCGTGTGCCCTTATGGATAAGACTCCCCTGGCTACTACTAACTAAGAGAAATAAGCGTACACCTCGACTTGCTCATTAACTCGTCATAGCGTTTCTTGTTCACTATAAATCCTTTGAATTATAAATGTCGAAGCGAATAGGTACTTTAAACAGAAGTTTTCAGCAGATACTACAATAGCGGGGATACCTACAAATTACCACCACATTCATCGTCAAACCTTGTTCATCAAGATGTGACGGGTCGGGTTTATAGGTGACGTAGCCGTCAATCATTTCTGGTTTCATAAGAAATCTACTCACGAGGGAAGACCTCTTCTCGCGTAGGTAGCTGAGGAGGTCGCCGCCCTCCATCAGCTCCATGATGATAAAGTTGGGGTCGTTGTCGAGGCACACGCCGAGCAGGCTCAGGATGTGGTCGTGCTTGAAGTTGGACATCAGCTGCGCCTCCTGCAGGAACTCCGTCTTCTCCTGGTCCGTCGCACCCTTACGCAGAGTCTGTACGTACGTAGACATTTTGATTTCTACAACTATTGAGATGATTAATTTTAGGATTTTTCCTTTTTTTGTTAAGGCTAAGTAGGCCATGTAGGTAGGTACCGTGAATCGATTTAGTTCAAACTATCGTTTATAATGTACAATAAGCTTTTTTAGCGTTTCTACAAGTATACGCAGCTCACGTTCAGGCCAAGCCTTCAAGTGGATTTCCTCAACCGCGGACATCTCATGAGCCTACGCTGCGCGGCCTTCGAAACTAATCTAGGCCCATCCACACACAACCCTCTCCTTGTCTGTCCTAATATTTCAATATTGGCTTCAGACTGTAAGTTGGTCCATTAAATTCATCTCCTGCCGTCTTCCCTTCCTGCAGGAGGGGGAACATACACTCACGCGCGGTTATTTGTCATAGCAAACGGGTTTCCCGAGTCTGGCCATTCTGGGAGAAATTTTGGATAGAGGCTGTTACAAGCTTCAAGTTTTCCGGGCATGAAAATCAGACGTCCAAACCCACAGGTCCCAAGGGCTGCAATAAAGTTGAAATAGAACAGATAATGCACCTTGACTGCCACTTTCGTGTGGTTATTCCTGGAGCTGAGATTTTTGGCGACACCTTCGAAGACCTCTCCGAAGGCCCCAGAGCCCAAGAACTTGGTGAGAGTGATCTGGTCCCTGCGTATGTGCGGGAGGGCTGCGAGCTCGGCGTCGGTGGGGGGCGGAGCGCCCGCCGCGTACAGCACGTTGGTGGACAGATTGCCCCCGCCCCGCGCCCGCGGCAGCTCCCGCAGTGTTGCCAGCTCCACGTCGGGGCCGCGCGGGCGCATCGAGCGGAGGGGCGAGCTGTCTATCGCCGCTTTTTTGTCGTTCCTTTTCTTGTATACTGAAATGAAATTTTATTGAACAGTTTATAGATGTCGGTATAGGTGTGGGTAGAAACTTTTCAGGAAAACGAAGTCTCGGAGACCACCCATCAGGTGGGACTACTGCGTCAAGTACGTCGACGGAAGGCAGTGATTCAGTACCGCTGAAGGCCTTCTGGTCTTGCCGGTCTGAAGGAAAATTATAGAGGCGTATGTCCAGCAGTGGATGCATAAGCGCTGACTGACTGACTGATTTCCTTTTTAAAGAAGTCGCCAAGATGTCTTATGCAGTTTTATTTATATTTTGTTTCAGAAACAGACTATATAGTGCCACCAGGAACTTAGGATACGTGACAAATATGCGCAACTGTCTGCATTCCTAAGAAGGGACGTGAACTTTTGATCGAAAGTTGGCCGATAACTAGGTTATTAGATCATACAATTATCGACCAACTTTCGACCTAAACTTCACGTCCCTTCTTAGGAATGCAGATAGTACTACCCACGTATCATAACTTCCTGCTGGCACTATAGTAGGATAGGTGTACTCATTAAAATGCTCACAATATATGAAGCCAGCTAAAGCGGACAGAGCCACGGTTGTGATGAGAGATACGCCGATGCCCAATGCGATGCCCACGTGGTCGTGCCGCGACGCCATCTTGGCCAGCTCTGACATGTCGAGCGGGTCGCTCGGCGGGGAGAGCGCGCCCCAGCCGAGCTCGTTGCGTGCTTGCACGAACAGCGTGTAGCGCCCCTTCAGCAGACCCTCCGTTATGATCCAGTAGTTGTCTGTGCCGTTGTAGAGGAGCTCCCATCCCTCTTGGAGGATCAGTTGCATCAGAGCCGAGTCTACGTCCTGTTTGATCATGGCGGAGAGATGATCGCTGCTGTTCACAGTGATGTTGCTTTCTGGGAGTTCCGTTCTGGAAGTAATTGTCCATTTATTGATATTTTCGCCTTTGCTTGCATCTACCTAATAAAAAAGCTCGTCCATTACAACGTTAATTCTTAAATTGAAGACCATATATAAATTATGGAGTAGGATCGGCAACAGTTTTCATAGGTAATACAGTAGTCTAATTAGCTTAATTGTAGGGTTTCAGCACAGCACACATCCCCAAGGAGGCGCCAAGTCGCTTAGTTGGCGAGCTACCTAACTTATAATGTTTGTAAATTCATGGACTGCGATTGACCACAAGCCGTAACAATGACAGTAATTTCCGGGGTAAATTCAATAACGCGCATCAGCTGTTCGGAAGTCGGAGACCGTGCGTAGGTACTTCCGTATGTATGCATTCGCTCGCTCCCCCGTCCGACGCGGCGGCGCGGCGCGGCGCGGCTGGGTGGCGGCAACGAGTCCATACATACCTCGGCGGCACGTAACTTGGCCTCTGTGCGAGCAGCGGGACAGCGTTATACCAACGATCGCATGCGTATAACGCCGTCACTCTCGCACAGAGGCCAAGTTACGTGCCGCCGATACTAAGTACCTACGCACGCTCTCCGACTTCCGAACAGCTGATGCGCGTTAAATGTGTTTCAAGGCCGTAGTTCAATGACCGCCGCGTGCGTATAATGCGCAGGACGGATGTCGGCGTGTCGTCGCCGCAGCGGGCGATCCGCCACGCGCATACACTATACAAGTACGGTGCGGGTGCGAGGGAGAACACTGACGAACCGCTGCGGCGGCGACACGCCGAGATACGCCCCGCGCATTATAGCACAGATAATGTGCGAAGTTACGTAGGTAGGTGGCTACGTACCCAACGTGTGTTCCTTATGAATTCAAACTTTAATAAACTTTCACAATTATATTATTATCTCGGTAATTATTAGAAATAGAAACGTAGTTTCTTAGCAAAAGGTGTTAAATGTATTTAGGAGAGTCTGTTAATATTTTTTTATTATAAAATAAATTATAAAAATAAAATATAAAAATATTACCCAAATTTTTTTATAATTTTAATATGATCTATTTCCGATACAGAACACCCCCTTTACGCATCGTCAGTTAAAAAAAAGACATTATATACATATAAACAAATATATACATACATAGATAATGCAGTTTCTATACAAACTATAACACACGTAGAGACGTTACGAGTTTGAAAAAGTATGTTCGCTGAAACGCAGGTATTGCAGTACAGACAGGTACGCAAAGCTATTGTTGGAACTGGCTGGGCATAGTGTATTGTATTGTATTTATTTATTGTACTCAATTAAAAATATGGACAAAAGGCAACAGTTAATGCCTGTATCTGTATACATTTTCTACCAGAACCGAACACCTTTGGCAGAGCCAACTGTCATTGTCTTCTACGGAGACAAGCCATGCTGCATCTTCATAGCCCCAGTGCGACGTTGATATCGCTTACTCGCTATCGCTTGCCTACCGATGACAGGAGCGAGAGAGAAACATGAAATCGCTCACCCTTCATCGGGCGACCGTCGTTTCTCTTTCACTCCTGTCATAAGGAGGCAAGCGAGAGCGAGTAAGCGATAGCAACGTCACACGGGGGTTATGACGATGCAGCATGGCTTGTCTCCGTAGAGGGAGACGAATGACAGTCGGCTCTGCCTTTGGGGTATGATAACTGATAACTGCTGCTAGGTAGGTAAACATGGCTGAATGAAAAGTGATGGAAAGTGTAGAGTGTTGTCACCTGTGCGCCGGCTTGCCCCACACCCTGTAGGCGAGTAGCGGAGGGCCGTGCGGGTCGGCGGGCGCCCAGCTCGCGCGCAGCACGCGCTCCGACACCGCCGACAGTGTGGCCGCGCCGGGCGCTCCCGGCCTGTCGCCTGCTCGCGCGCACATTCACTTGATATTACTAGGAGTAACCGTGTCCTACACTCGCGGCCGTGGGTGGACAGAAATAGGTACGTAGTGTGGAAAGACCACCCGCCAGGTGGGACGACGACATCAAGTACGTCGAAGGAAAGCAGTGGTTCCATATAGGCGGGGAGGACTGGAGGAAAATTGGAGATGTGTATGCGTAGGAGTGGACGCATAGGTACACGCTGACTGACTGACTGACTAACTAGGAGTAATTTGATTAGTAATAAAAAATTGAGACGATATTCATTTGTATTTCCCACAATTTTATTTAGAGTCATCAAACTCATCAAGAATCAAGAAATTCCACAAATTGTGTATTTCATTATTTGGTGCTTTAGACTTTCTTGCATTAAATAGTAGAGGTCTTCCTTCTTCGTTGTCTACCTAGATACCCCAGCAGTCGTTTCACTAACCATTTGATATACTTCGAAGGCTTGTTCTTCGTTGTTCGTTGTTGATTCTTCGTTCGTTGTTGGTTTTTTTTCCTTTCTATCAAGCTTTCCTTTATCCCTCCAGAGCATCTCAATGAAGATCATCGTTAACTGATCATTCATTGTGGCCAGGCTCAGAAACCTTTTGGGATATTTTGATTAGAAATGCTTACTTAATGGGTGCTAAAAAAATGCTCAAACTTGGTGGTTCCAACAATCTTTTATACTTAGGGGGTGACTCTCAGCCTGGAAACTGGTCCCTCTTGGATTTCGTTCAAACCCCTCGGTCTCCACCTAAGCCAACTCCAGTATTCCACGAAGGCCGGGGTGGATCTCCAGCTAAGCCACTTCAGTCGGTACCTACTCTACGAAGGCCGGGGTGGCTACAGACCTCCGAAACAGATAAAATCTATCCTTCTTCGGTTGTCAAGTCCACCTCAACTGCACTCAGAAATGTATATTTAAAAAAACCACATCCAAATAGGTCCATCCGTTTGGGAGCTACGATGCCACGACAGACCAACTCATACATGCATACACACACACGTTAAACTTATAACACCCCTCTTTTTGCGTCGGGGGTTAACAAATTATACGAACCTAGAGTCTCATACACAAATATGTCTTCATGCGGCCAGTAGTATAGCGGTGCGTCGGGACTGAAGCGCAGCCGCAGGCGGAATCTGTAGCGCGACCGCGGCCGCAGCTCCCGAGCGCGCCACTCGCCGCGCGTCGCGCGCGCCGAGCACGGCGACCATAGAGCACCGCCCCACTCCCCGTACTCCACCGATTGTCTGTGACACATTGCGACTGCTCTTAAGAGTATGTAAGTAAGTATAGTGCCACCAGGAAGTTATGATGCGTGGGAAATATGCGCATATTGTCTGCATTCCTAAGAAGGGACGTGAACTTTCGGTCGAAAGTTTATCGATAAATTGTGTGACCTAATAACTTAATTATCGACAAACTTTATATCTAAAGTTCACATCCCTTCTTAGGAAAGCAGGCAGTTCCGCATATTTCCCACGCATCATAACTTCCTGGTGGCACTATACAACTCTTCCTGGAGTATTGTTTGTAATTGTCTGTAACATTTCTTTATGAATAATCCGATATGGTGGCAGAGTCAAAGGGCCCAAAGCACATGCTCGGACCGATCAATATCACATTTGAAAAAAGGGACCATACCGGAGACTTTCATTTCGATTGCTTTAGAGGAAAAAACTGCTGAAGCTGCTATCTTTTCCAGTGCGGTGGTAACAAACCAACCCAGTCGGCTACAATTTGAACTTAACATCTGAGGTGGTCAGCAATTGGCTGCACCGAGCCTTGCCTGGTCCTTCGACACTACTGCTCATATTGGCATTCATAAAAAAACACCTATCTAAGGGAACCGTGAATTTGGCAAATTAACATTGTTTATGATTACAAAACTTTTGTATTATTTATTATACAGACAGATGTCATACAGAAGTTCTGGTACTGGCAAGGAGCAAGGGCGCAGTTGTTAGATGTTACATACTCAGCTAGCTCTAAGTCCTTGTAAGGGCGCGCGTGCACGGTGAGCGTGTAGGCCGTGCGCGCCACGAGCGTGATGTTGTCCGGCTGCGGGTGCGTGCGCATGTGTAGCTGCGCGCTGTCCGTGTAGTGGTGCGAGTGGTTGGAGTGCGCGCGCACCCACACCGCGTACGCCGTGCCGGGAGAGAGCCGCGTGATGTTCGCACCGCACCGGCCGCCCGATGTGCCGCCGCTGTTCGCTATGAACGTGTTGTGCTCTGGAAGAATGCATTCAAATTTCAATGCTCGGATCAGAGTCCAGCATATTTTTTGTCATCACAGTGGTGCCGTGACCAGGATATAATTCTTTATTCTTTATTCATAATTCGTATGGTAGTACACTACGCTTGAATTTGTACGGTTTGACAATACATTGTGGCTAGCTTTTCAGATATTAAGATTGTCAGATATGCTGAGTTCAATATTGAACATATGCTTGCTCTTCTTAAATTTTCACCACGTCTTTTTGCGGTTACCACCTAGTTCGTCAGTCATTCGAATAAATAATCTTCACTTTGTTCCTTCCCACAAAGTACTAGGTGAAAGGATTTCTCGCGTTCAGGTTGGCTTAATGGTGGTCGGTCGAAACTCAATTCAATTCAATTCAATTTATTTATTTATACACATATTATAAACTGCTATAAAAACAGTTGTTATAGTTCGTGTTTTTCATCCAGTTCAGTGTAGTCAACACGACCATAGAGAAGAATTGACGTGGCGCCTACTTTCAAAGTTCAAGGGGTGATGGCCTGAAATGATGGATGTAGTAGGCGGTCTAGCCAACAATGTCAGTTTCCATATTTATGTTACAGAATACAGAGTAACAGTACCCTTATCACGAGATTTAACCTACACCACGTACTACGCTACGCCGTGTTCTCCGCATCATTGTGTTTAGAAAAACGGAGCAGCGCCTCTAGAGATAGATTTGCGAACTTCGTACAAAACTTCGTCATACAAAATGATGCGGAGTACACGGCGTAGCGTAGTACGCGGTGTAGGTTAAATCTCGTGATAAGGGTACTGGACAAGAATAGAGAACATATCAAGAGTAGCTTGAAACCTTCTGTGGTCCTAATTCTTCTGGAGAAAGTTTGAAGACCATGTCATTTGTGCAGTGTGAAGAACGAACCTTTGAACTTGTGTCCGTCATCGGTCTGCCAGTGCACCTCGTACCACAGGCCAGGCTCGGCTTGCCACTCCACGTAGGCCAGCACTGGACTCAGCACGGACCACGTCACGTTTCCAGCTGCCCTCGGCGCTGAGGTAATATAATGTTGCCGTTACATTATTCAAGTGAACAAAATCTTTCATACATACACGCCATATGCTGTATCCTACAATCGAGGTAAACAGAGTCAATGATGTTGTGCTGCAAGAACTTAGGTAGATTACAGGACAAAACATCGAACACCACGGCGAGCAAAGTATTAGGGCAAGGTAAGATCAAGCAGCAAGTTACCCACGAAGACGGTTAGGGAGAAGCTACCGGATGGAAGGACCGTACAAAGGTGAGAATTGGCTAGCCTGTTGCTTAGTCACTTTTTACAACATGCATGGGGAGAGAAACGGAATATTATTCTCAAGTCCTACACGGTACGGTAATAAAAAAATAAGAAGCAAGAATATTTATTGCAAGTTGAAATTGTTCAATGTATAGGTACCTTCCGCTGCAGTTCTGACAACCACACTCGGCCCCAGAATCGGTTCCTTTTCATACAGCTTCCCATAATAATTGGTCACTTGCACTGCGACATTATATTCCGTGAACGGTCTTAATCCGGGAAGAGTGACAAAACGGTCCGAGGTGGTCACGAAGGAGCATCTCTCTTTGTCGCAGCTTGTCGTCTCGTTTTCATTCATGAGTCGGTATAGGACGGTGTAAATCGGTGTCGACATTTCAAAGTCTAATCCGGAGCATTCCTCACGGTACTTAACAGCTGGTAGTTCCAGAACAACGCTGGTCGCCGTCGTGGAGGACATTCGAGCAGTCAGACCGTAAGGATTAGGGGTGAGACAGCTCTTGCTCGGATAAGGCTGGTTGATGGGATCGAGAGCGAATATTTCGTACCCGGACGCGATGCTCACTGTTTCTATATGCTTGGGATCGTTTTTGTCAGTGTAGTAGATGATCTTCTCGGTTGAATTGAACCAGTAAATGTATTTACTGTCGACGGTCATAGAAGTTGGTGGTAAACCTGCGTTAAAAATGACAAATTATTCAATAATTGGTCGGATTTACGTATTTGAGAAGCCAAAGGAAGGTATATTTTATCATAAGAAATATATTGGTCCTTACCATAGTTCTTATTGCCTTTGGACTGCACGACTACTGAACAATAGCAGCCGTTCATGTCAGATGCAATAATTTTGTGCACCCACGGATCGGCCCAGTACAATTTATAATTATCTCGCGTCATGTCCAGCGCAAAGCTTCTCGCTACTTCTGGATTTTCTGGACAGTTGCAATCGCTTCTTCCGGCCAACTGGTTTTGGAGGGGATAGAAAAATGTTCTGATTCCGCTACCGTTTGATTTTGATGTCATCAAAGTTCCTAAACCTGGATGATTCCCTTCCTCGTACCAGAAGAGGGATCTGAAAAGATAATTTTTTTATGTAATCCGGTATAACCATCAGGTCAGGTTCAGAGGGCCAAAGGGGTCAATATCATCTCACTTGAAGGGACAATTTCACACTGATTCCGAACGGTTAAGCAGCAGGTACGCACGTAAATTTGCAAAGTACGTAGATATGCACGTAATTTAGTTCGTCAGAAAAAAACTCAATGGTACACGCCGACCGGATTGGAACCTTGGTCGGACCTCTCGTAAGATAAGCCGACGCCCAGCCCACCCGCCGCCGCTTTAAAATGTTTTTAAATCGTTTTAACAGTTGGGTCAAATTTACCACCCTGACGTACACCTTAAGTATTGTGGAATTTTTAGTTGCACTGAATTTAAGATAATTAGGTAAGTTATAATTTTGAATTATGTAGAGATCCCAACGCAATTTAAATAAGACTTTTTAAACATAGGTATGTTTGATGGTCCAACACAGTCGAACGCCTCAGCTAGGTCAACACACACCTGGTGAGCGGAGCTATGTGCAGGGTGTGGACGGGATGAGGCCTGCGGAGGAGCCTCGCTGGCGTCGCTGGCGGATGGCTCAGCTCGAGCCGGTACACGGCGTGCTCGGCGCTGTCGGCCGCGTCCAGCTGCGACCAGTACAGCACGCGCGCCACCCAGTCCATGCACACGCTGCTCGCGGACCCGTTTATTGATATTAGCTGCAACCAAAACGACCGTACTTTATTGGAAAAATGTTTTTGATAACGATATTCATTTAGGAGCTGAGTGAAAATAATAAATATTAGTCTTAGTTATGGGAGAAGAGTGCGACATTGGAAGACAGATGAAGGGACAATCAAATTGAAAAAGTATCGTATGTACTAATCTAATAAGCTGATTCATAGTTTAATTCCTTACATTTCAATCCGGTTAGTACCAGTCGGAAGGTACTTATTATTAATTTTATTTAATTTTCAATTTTTACAGTCGGACCGTAAGGATTAGGGGTGAGACAGCCCTTGCTCGGATAAGGCTGGTTGATAGGATCGAGAGCGAATATTTCGTACCCGGACGCGATGCTCACTGTTTCTATATGATTGGGATCGTTTTTGTCAGTGTACTAGATGGTGTTCCCGGTTGAATTGAACCAGTAAATGGATTTACCGTCGACGGTCATAGAAGTTGGTGGTAAACTTGCGTTAAAAGTTGAAAAATACCTTATAATGGCCACTGCCGTTGATCCTCGAGACAAATATTTCCTCCAAGTTGTTGACCCAGTAGATAATGTTCTCCGCGCTGGCCACAGCGAAGTCCACCGGGATGCCGCTACTCTTCGGTATGGTGTCGCTGTCGCCGGAGTCGAGGTCCGCGATCTTGATGGCGTCCTGAGACGAGATCACCAGGCGAGGGATCGGCTTCTGGGCGTCCGATGATATCGAGATTGCTTCGGAGAACGGTCCGTAACCGGCGTCTGTGAATGCTCGAACCTGCAATATGCA
The DNA here is from genome assembly GCA_946902875.1 of Nematopogon swammerdamellus. NCBI lineage: Eukaryota > Metazoa > Arthropoda > Insecta > Lepidoptera > Adelidae > Nematopogon > Nematopogon swammerdamellus. The sequence goes on from OX336345.1 coordinate 23,154,908, forward strand.
ATCATTATTCGAATGTGTACGCCTAACACAGAACAGCGATCGCTGGCCGTTGCCCCCCCAGTCGGCAGTAACGTGGGCTGTCTTCCTTACTCTGTGCTGTGATGCTTATTTGTATATCATACTTAGTTCAAGTAGGTTGACTGTCAGTACTGAGCGGTCTGCACTCCGACTACAAGTAGCATTAGTCTTACCCCATTTAGTTCAGAGTAATTATCCAAGTTATTTTTAAACTATGGTCCTTCGAGCCGGATCAAACTTTATTCAATCAAAGGACGTTTCGCGAACTTCAAACAACTTATTATTATCGCAACCGTTCTAAACTGCAAGATCATTCCTACCACCAAGCATACCCAGTATTCGACTACTGCGACGAACTTGTGGTAAATTCAGGATTTTGTGGTAGCAATACAGCCGTTAGTGTCAGTATTAACTCCTGAACTCCAGTCTTCATTCAACACTGACCTGGAAGTAATACGTGACGTTCCTGGCGAGAGATGACAGCTGATACTGGGTGAGTTGCGGGGGCACGTAGTCACCCTTGCAGACGGTGGTGCGTGCGCTGGAGGCGGAATAATTCCAGCACGACACGGAGTAACCGCGTATGATTCCGTTGGCGCGCTCCGGGGCGTCCCAGCGGAAAGTGGCGGATGGAGAATCTTCATCGCTGGAAAATGGGAAAACCATCTTAGTGTTAATAGTTAAATCAAGAGTTAAGAGCAACGAGAGAGAGTCGAACTTGTCGAGGTGTGAAAAATATGCGTAGACATCAAGTAAAGACCTGTGGAAGCTGAATTCCGTAGCGCTTGGAGTGTGGTCTTTCGAAGAGTTACTATAATATTTTGTATGGAAGGGATGGAGGAGTCTTCAGATTCAGATTCAGATTCAGATATTTATTTCGCCATAAAGAACACACAACAATAACAATATTACATTGAGACATATGCATATTCAGTATGGTTCGTCGTCATTTTTTATGATGTCCCGTTCAGTAGTGCAATCTATAAGGAAGAACAGAACTTCACCAGTGCATTCGTATATACCTACTCTGTTTACAGAGCAGGCGGCAAAAAGGACATTCAGTGACCTTTGAGCGGTGCACAAATGTCCGAAGCGCCATCTCTGTGCATGCGCCGTATGCTTGCCGCAAACATCGGCGCGCAAGAGAGAGATGGTGCTCCACGCGCCACATTTGTGCAAGGGAGGTAAATGCTCAAGGTCGATGTAATTTTTCCACCTGCTCTGGAATAGAATACCTATATGACCATGGGTTTCCGGGACACATAGCGAGTGAGGAGATACCAACCTGAGTCGCACATGCCGCACATAGAGCCTGGGCCGGAGCGGCGCGGCGGGCGGGGCGGAGGGAGTGCGGACGCGCGCGCGCGCCGCCCCGCCCCCGCCCCACTGCGTGTGCGCGCGCACCACCACCTCCGCCTCGCCGTACGGCGCCGGCGCACCCTCCACAGTGAGCCACGGCGACCGCACCGTGCGCTGCCGAGGCACACACATTCACTCCGTCAACTTTCTAAGTCTTTGTACTTATGTGCAGTTTTGTAAAAACCTGGTTGCCGCTTGAACGATGCCATGTTCGAATCCGGTCGGCGTGTGCGAATGAGTTTTTTCTGACGAAAAAATTTACGTGCATACCTACCTGCTCCTTCACCGTTCGGAACCGGTGTAAAATTGTTGGTCCCTTCCCTTGCCCCTTACTAGGCTCAAATTGTAGCCGACTGGGTTGGTACCACCGTACTGGATGTAAGATGGCCGCATAGCAGTAGCAGCCTTGTGCAGGTTGAGTTCTCCTCTAGTCCAGTATAGCCAGCAATTCAGGGAAGTCTCCGGTATGGCACCGGATAGAGGTGATATTGGCTGGTCGGGGCATGTGCTTTGGCCCCTCCGATACAGACACCCATACAGGATTACATAAAAAAAAAAATCACTCCGCTTTGCACGTCAAAATGTATACCACACGCTCTCCTTCCTCTATCCCCGAGATAGAGTCTAGAGATCTTACCTAAAACTAGCACAAAATGAAAACCTGATTGTTTTCTATCATCGTATCAACCGCCTGGGCAGCCCTTTAATAATCCATCAATCTGCTGGCATTTCGCCGAGCGTAGATTCCCGAGATGTGCTGAATGTGGAGAAGCGTGCAAATTAATCTGTTCAACGGCACAGCACTGCCTCCTGTGCTCAATACAATCTAGGACTCTTAGGTACCTCAAGTTTGAAGCTTGCGCCGAGGTGTACGCTGACGTCGTAGGAGACGACGCCGTGGTTGACGCGCGTGGCCGGCGCCCACGTTACGTTGAAGCTGCTCCACGCGCCAGACACGCGGATCGACGACGCTTCGATTGCCTCCGGGATCGCGGTCAAATTTTCTGAGGAATATCAAAAATTATTAACAATCTTCACGACGCGTAATAAAATATCAAGCAAGAAGAAACATCAGTAGGTATTCTAACTTAATTAACTGTGCTAGATGGTAAGATCTGGTCAGGCGATTTTTGGGTTAGGTCAGATACGATTTTAGCAGGTTTTCACCCCCGACGTCAAGAGCGTGGAGGTGAGAGATTTAGTAGTGTGTTGACGTATAGATCTGTTGACGTAAGTTTATATTAGAGCTGGGGTATGTTATTTATTAGTTACTGATTGCGCATTTTAAATTAACGATATGGAACGTGGATGGGTTATGCGCGCGCGCGCACTTTAACACTGCCTGTGGAAACCGGGTATGAGAGAGAGAATAGCGTGCAGCTTACGCCCACCCACTGGCAAAGTTAGAGTGCGCGATCTCTAGAGTTGGGTAGTCTACAGTAGAACGCAAGTCACCGGTGTCTGTGTGTGCAGTGGGGTCTAGGACGGCTATGGTGTGCGCGTGGGCCAGCTCGGGCGCCAGGCTGGCCGTGTTGTGCCCGGTGAGGTCGGAGATGACGGCGTGGCGCTGGTCGCGCAGCCACACCAGCCGGGAGCTGAAGTAGCAGAGCGGACCCAGCGGACCCGTTCCGGCTAGCGAGGATATCAGCGTGCCGGACACCTGGCGACAGTTATGCGAGTGCTAACAGAGTCACAGACGATTTGTGGGTTCGCTTAGTCTGTTTTACAGATACTATCACGGCCGCTGCTCTCTGGAACTGGCATCCCTTATTCCCTGCCACCCGTCCCATCTCCGCATGACTCGTCGCAGAGAGACTCAGCACCCTTTTGTTGTTGACATTGGGCTTTTGAGAACCCATCGGTTCTCTAAATCGTTTCTTTGTCGCACCGCTAGTGTGGAACTGTCTTCCGGCGAGTGTATTTCCTGAATCCTTTAACCTGGATGTCTCCAAGCATCGTATTAACGGGCTTGGAGACACCCAGCTTAAAGGCACACAAAAGGACAGCCTAGCAACAGTCCGCAAATCTGCTGGCATGGCACCTAACTGAGCGTGGTTTCGCGAGGAGAGGTGATTTTGGCTCTGTCGACTGCACCATTCGATTCGTCTCTCGGCACAGCCACCCATGCTGGTTTACATAAAGAAAAAGTTATCAAAAATATGGCTTTCTCGGAAGTCAGAAAACTAGTTGAGTTTTATTTGAGCCTCGTAAAGCAAATACAATAAAATGTGTGTAAGAGCTTATCGAACCTCCTCGTTGATAGGAATTCTGTCAGCCGTGGGCGCTCTGTGAAGCTCTGATCCTTCGTAGCCGCGCACGATCCAGTACAGCCACTTCGACTCGAGATCGGCTGTCAGACCCATTACTGGAATAACATTACACACACGAAACATTAGACGGATAATTATTATTAAAATCGAAGAACGAAGGAGTTGATTGACAAAATCGTGAACTCTATTCTGATCTTTGTCAGTTTACCATGTGGTTGATCAGCCAATCGTTAATGTGGAGAACCAGCATATATAGATTCAATTAAAATAAGAACTTGCAAAGACGATTTCCAAAATTTGGTACACAGCACGTTCGAACCTTTTTCTTGTGTGTAACCCGACATCGCTACACCCATAATGTGGTCATAATGGGGCTGCATAGAGAAATATTGACAAAAGTCCTAACAACATTATAGTCCTGTGAGCAACACACATACCTTGTTTTCCACTAAACAGTTGTGCCGGATAGTAGGTTCTCTTGTGTTCCCCGGTGAGCCTGGCGCTCTCCACGGCGTGGCCCGTGTTCCAGTAGATGTAGGCCTGCACGGAGTCTATTGTCAGCTCTTTGGCCACTGTCACGATGGGCACCGGCTCGCGGTTGCCGCCCTGCAGGTTCCCGCGGGTTATCTATAACCGAAATACAACATTCAATTAGGTCGTGCTTGATGAATGATGAGTTATGTCCTGTAAAATCAGGGGTCAGAAGGTTTCACCCGGTATTATGGACCAGGGGGTCTACCGACGTTAACTCACTCGCTAACTCACACAAATACTCCCAAATTTCAACCAATAGCCGGGCCTGATGCCTCACCGAACGCCTTCTGATTGGTTGAGTGAGATCGTTTCTCATACTCACATCGGCGAGTGAGTAACGCCGGTACAGGGGCTGATCGTAGATTCTACTTGTACACAACACACCTATTAGAAAAATCTTAAATGTCACGATATCTTTAAATAAACACCGATCTCTTCGTGAAAATTGTATCGACATTGTTTATGTTGAAAGAAAAACAATCTTCAGAAAGTATCCACTGCAGTTCGAGTATTTTAATTGAGGGACTTGTCTCATCGTGAAAAGACACAAAAGATTCGTGGTAATCCGATGAATTTACCACGATGTTGCGAGGTATGTGCACCCTAAAACGAAAATGAAGAGGCATATAGCAAGTCGTGCTGGTAGGGACCCTTATAAAATGAGTCTCATAAGGGGATTTATTCACCTATACGTAACTATTATCTAATTTGTGCCTATGCCACAGCCTGTGATCAGTTGTACCACTCGTGACACTCATACATAAGCGGCGGCAGCGCGGTCTTGGTGTAGGGCTCTTTCTTGATCTTTAGCTTCGGGGTTCGAGTCCAACCTAAGTGCACCAATGAGTTTTTTTCTCATTACAGAATGTATGTGCATACCTCACCGTACGGAACACAGTTCCTTTCCTTACACTCCTCGTGTCCCTTACTATGTGGTAGTTGTAGCCGAATGAGTTGATACCAGCGTACTGAACAAAAGAGCCTCATAGCGGCCTCGGCTGTGTTCTCCTCTACTCTCAATACCCATTTGTCAGCAGCAGCAATCCTTTGCAGCTTCGGTAGCATAGCGGTGCGGTCGGTCGACTGTTGTTAAGCAACCAATGTTAGGGTAGTCGCTGGGGAGCGATCGCAGCGGTAGACTTCGGTCTACCCAAGGTGTCGGGCCCGGCCACCAGGATCCATAGACCCGTATTAGCGACCTTTGTACGGGATCGCAGAGGCGTTCAGTCGTCCAAGGTGTCGGAGTTGGGTACTAGTATCCGTGACGTTTCCCTATGCAGACCACACGGTGGCTACCCTTAAAACTAGCAGTTGGCTACCCTATCCCGCAACTGGGCGGTGTAACGGGCGTCACTGTTAGAAATAATGTGTGGTAGAGAACTTGTTCTCGACGATTACTCATTAAACGTTGCTTGTCTAACATTAGTACTAAGTTGGGGGTTTCGGCCTCCGCTTAGCTCACGCTGCTGACTCTACTCAGGTCGGTGGGTCAAATGAGATACTACCCTAAACGCTGGGTTGAGTACTGCGGGGTTCCGTTAAAAGCCCCAGAATGCTTCGTGCTTCTGCACGGAACACTGGAGTTGGTCTCGCAGGGGTTGTGGTTTAGCGTTGATTCCCTGGTGCTTCTGCACTTGTGTAGTCAATCACCTAACACGGGAATAAGTAGCGAAAGCTGCGAGTGGTGAGCCACTTAGAGCTCCGTAACCAATGTGGAGAATTGGTAGACATGCGAATAATGTAGATCGGTATGTCGGTGCAACACACACTTATATGTGGATGTAGAATGGATTTTCCACGAGCTAATGACGCTGACGTAAGTCTGTCATTCGAGACCGGTGGATCCCCGGTACACATTAGGTGGTGGTCATATGCACTTCCACGCATATACATAGCTGGTGAAAACAAAAGCCTTTAGGCTAGTACAAAACGCTGAGGCCCTGGGCACAGGTTGTGGTTGGATAGGGTGCTGACCCCAGTGGCAGTGAAGGCTTCACCCCCGGCTCTCGACTTCGGTCGGGGGTTCCCTCGGGTGGACGGGTGGTGGCTCGGATCGGCTGGGGAAAGGTCGCAGCCTGTGTTTCCCACGGGATTTTTTCGGAAGAACGGATGTTCGACAGAGCAGCTATGGGGCCTCGATCTGGCATACATGATCACTGTACTCGCAAGAGTGCAGGTAGTAGACGTCTGGATTTTGTGGCCGAAAGGCTGGTATCTCTGGACGTCTATAAACAAAACGTAAATCAAACAAATGATAGTAAAGGAGGTTGTTGTTAAGCAACCCTGAGCGCGGTCAGTACTTGGATGGTGATGGGTGACCGGTCGACCGTAGGAGGCTGACTATGGTTCGGATTCCGCGTTAAACTGTAGGTCCCTTCCCTTCTTACCTTACTAGGTGGTAGGGTGTATCCCGCCCGGGTTAGTACCACCGCACTGAATGAAACTTCGGTCGAAACGACTATGTAATAAATAGTTGGTGTTTTTCGTCCAGTTCAGTGTAGTCGACATGCAATGAAGGGAAGCACTGACGTGGCACCAAGTTCACCCAGTGTCATAACACTGGGTGAACTTGGTGCCACGTGCCCATAGGCTGACATCACGGATGTTGTAGAAGATGTAGCCCAACCGTGTCAGTTTCCATAAAAAAATAATCCAAAGGCCAATTTCCGATAATTATGACACCTTCTCCGAAGTGATATCGGCTTGTTGGATCATGCGCTGTGATGTGACCCCTATGACTCAGGCTCCTATACCAGATTGAATAAAAAAGTTAATAGTTTTTTGAGATGAAGATAAGATGATAGCGGACGGTGTAAACTCACAAGCTGCTGCTTAGGATTGGACCAGTAGAGCCTCTTCCCGAGCCAGTCGACCGCGAGGCTGCCCACGCTGTGCATGTTCTGCATCCAGCCGTGCTCGCGCGACGTGCGGTTGTACCACATCACAGTCGACGCGTTCGTCACCAGGTACAGCAGGTCGTGGTACCACGAGATGTCTGTTATGTGCAGCCGCTCCAAGTGGTCCTGCAACCGGGACATTCTGACAACTGGCACAGTGGCTGTGAGATCAGTCACAGCCAATAACACCACTCCTCGGGAAACCACTCTCGGTGAGGTGTCATTCCAGCGGCAAGTGACAATATTATGACCTGGGGGGTTTCAAACGTCGTATTAACAGGCTAGACAGTTCAGCAACCGTCTGCCAATCTGCTGGTACGGCACCTCACTGAGCGTGGTGTAACGGTAGTTGAAATTGGGTCTGCCGACTACAACATTGGTAACTCGGCACAACGATCCAAGCTAGTTTTCATGAAAAAAGAGGGTGGATGGCGATAAATAATTTCGAATAAAATTATCACTTCAGCTGGCCATCATACCTTTTTTGTATTCACGACCAAAACTTTAAAAAAAAAACCCCTAAAATTCTATCAAATTCTAAATTCTACCAATTTAAACGGGTGGATAAATAGCCTTTCAATCTCGCTTACAATAATAAATTATCAATCAGTGAAGGTGGTAGATATAAACGCAACCAAAAAAAATGATTCAATTCGCAAAACGCCTTCACAATATCTAGCGATTAGTAAATCGTAGTAAAGTACATAAATTCCCTCCTTGTGTAGACATTCCTCTAACTAAAGTGTTATCGAATCATTTCTTGGTCCAAATAATCGTACGAAAATGCCTTTACAAAATTATCGCAAACTGCACCCCTTAGCCTTACCCACCTTATGAATAAGTATCTGCGCGTTGTCACCAGTGAGGTCCGTCTGAAGGAGTCCATCGCGACCGGACCACAGGATGCTGCTGTTAAGGGTATTTGGGGTCGACGCCAGGGTCCTTCCGAAGAACTCCGACGACCAAGGACCTGTTCGCATAAAATGGACAGTTTCTAACTGTACATATTACATATACCTTGTTCATCGAGACACAACCGAGACAAGATATCTGCGACAGATAAAAAAGCTGAAATCCTACCCGATCCTGATTCAGTGACGGCTGCTGCTTTGATTATGTACTCGGTATTTTCTTTCAAATTTTCAACCACGTGGGAGGAGCTGTTGATGTCTCTCCTGAAAACCAATAACACCTTCGTTAGTAGATATTCTTATTGATATACTTCTATAATTTGAAGGGTATTACAATTCGTTCCTATACTTTCCGATAAAGGATAAAATAAGAAATCTTTATTTAGAAATGTACCTACATATATACATACATACTACACGCTGTATCCCGACAATCGGTGTAAGCAGAGTAATCGGTATTGTGCTGCAAGTACTCTTGCAAATAACAGCACAACATCGACCACCGTGTTCAGCAAAGTATTAGGACAAGATAACTACCAAGCAACATATTAGGCACGAAGACCCACCCGCTGCATGCCTTGCAGAAGTGTCCATTATCCCGAAAAGAACAAAAACCCTTGACGCTACAATAAAGGCATATTCAAAGTACGGATAAGTTGCCTTTCCCGCCTGCTCGTCGGATTTGCACTTACTAGGTGTCTGGTGAAATAGGCTGTGTCAGAGAACCCTACTTTGAGTTGAGAACCCTACTAGAGTGTAATTCGGCTATGACAAAAATATGACCAATGGCGAACAGTAGGAACCTCAGGATAATATCGCCGGTGGAGTTATCAGTGATCTGGACATGGTAATGCCACTGCTGCCAGGCACCGTTGCCTTGGTGTCCGAGCAGGTGCGGCGGAGACCACGATATCTTCGCCTTGCTGATGCCCATCACACTCTGCACTGCTATTGGCGGGTTTACTGCAACGGGAATGGGCTGGCAACTTCGCAGAGCGACGAGGACCTACCGGAAAATAGGTTTCATCAGTTAGGTTAAATCAGAATCGATTTTTGGTCATAATTTAGTTTTAAACGCTAATCAGTCAAGTAGCGAGGTAAGTTGCTACTTCAAAGGTAAACATTTCCCAGGTTGGCATGTGGAAAAGTTTCCAAGAAGGCAGGTGGACAGGTAGGCAAGTGGACAGATGGATAGAAGGCCATGTAGTCAGGTGAACTGATGGCCAAGTTGACAGATAAACACGTGGTCAGGTAGACAGGTAAACATGTGGCCATGTGAGCAGATTTACAAGTAGCCAGTTGGAAAGGTAATCACGTGGACAGGTGAACAGATGGTTAAATGGACAGACAGGTAGACAGGTGGAGAGGTATATAGAGGGACAAGTGGTCAGTTAGGCAGATGGACAGGTGACCAATTAGACAAGTGGCCAGGTAGGCCAGTGTACAGGTCGTCAGGTGGACGGGTGACAAACGGACCGCTGACCAGGTGGACAGGTAAACCAGATGGCTAGATTGACAGATGGAGAGGTGAACAGGTGGCCAGATCGACAAAGTGAACAGCCGGACAGTTATATGCTATGTGAAATGCATAGTTCTGGTTAATAGAATAAGTTGACAATATAATTGACTGCTCGACCGAACAAAACTTTGAATTATATGCAGTAGGAACAGTGAATTGAGTAAGAGACAGATACCTTGTTGACAGTGTGCGTGTTGAGACTGGGCGGGTACTCGTTGTGATAGTAGCTGTCACTGCCGGCGTGGTACTCCTCGGTCAGCATCTCGTCGCCGTTGCTCCAGTAGAACAGGCCGCCGGCAAAGGCCAGGCTGCGCACGCCGTGGAACATCGGTTTCTGTGTGTTGTTGCGGAAGTCGCTCACCTCACGTCTGTCAACATATCAGTCGGTTTTGACGTGATGACCTCACGTCTTATAAATTGATGAACACCGGCTGCACACACGAAAAAGTGTCACGTTCCATCTGAGCCTGTGTGTGCAAGCGAGAGTGCGTAACAAGCGATAGAGAGGCACAATCGGCCCAAGCGTGGGCTAGTACCAGGGCAGCACACATTGAAAGGAGGTTACTCGTACCATAATATATTACACGCATCTGGCCGGTCGGAAAAGATTTCAAATTTAGAATATTCATGAAACTTCTAAAGTACCAGGGCAGCACAAATTAAAAGAAGGTTACTCGTACCATAATATATTAAGCGCGTCATCACGTAAAACTATCGTCCGTAAACCGACTTTACAGACAACCAATTTTTTTATTGTTTTTCAAGCTGGGGATAGCAGACGCTTGCACCAAACATCCCAGATTAAAGGGTGGAATAATCTCAGTAGACGGCTATCGCGCACGGCTGGCGCTTTTCTACGAGTGTCAAGTAAATATTTATGTCTTCCTATTTCGTCCTTACCTACCAAATTTTAGCACTATGACGTTGGTCCTCAGCGCACTCATATTTCCCGCCTTTTGCCTTCCTACAAACCATCAGCTCAGAACTCTTGTGGGTATTTCAGAAAGAAGAAGCGTGAGCTAAGGGAAAAACTCTCGCGCGTCTCAAGTCACGGGCTCTAGAGTCGCGATCGGCCCTGTAAAGGGCCCCATACATGGGGCGATTATCGTAACGATCCGTCGTTCGATGTTAAAATCGAACGATGGATTGTACGTGTGTGGCAATATCACATCCAATTTTGTAGTCGAACGATCGATCAGAGATCGCAACCGGCAACACCGAAAATATCGTATGATCATGTGATCTGAATATCGTTCGATCTATCGCACGTGTGTTGCGTGATCGGATGCGACGTTCGTGAGGAATCATAGCTTGTCTCATATTGGTATCTTTTTTATTATTCTGAAAGATAGATTTTCAAGAGCTCTGAATATGTTTCCTCTGACATCCTAAGGTAGTTATGCCAATCTTTAAGATGAAAACGTAATTTCTCGAGAAGATTGATGTGAGAATATTAATGTATTTTCAGAAGCCATCTCTTAGTCCATTCTCTCCTAGTTTTCCTTTCTTTGTTGTTGCAAGTATTTTTTTATAGCAAATAAGCGCCAATGCGCGACTCCATCGCGCACCCCGCGTACGTGCTATACGCTTTGTGTCCGCACAGACACTGATAATCGTTCGATCATATCGTTCGTGTGTGGGCGGGCGAAATCGAAAGATAGATCGTACGATTTTCTTGACGATCGATCGAAACGAGATACCGCCCCATGTATGGGCCCCTTTAGTTATTAAGTTTACCTACTGCACAAGTGCGAAGGAGACTCGGTCGGGGCTAGACGTCATTCGGGACGCTGGCGTGGAAGCTGGAGAGCATTTACAAATTGCTTCTATCTTCTTATCTGTCCGTGCTGAGTACCCGTTATTAGTGCCTACAGCATCAACAGGAACATCCGAGAAACTCCACTCCAAGTGCAAGCACTCACCCGTCCAACGACACAGAGAGCACTGTGTTCCTGCGCAGATGCGACACCAGCAGCCTGAAGTTGGCGTGGTCGACGGTGAAGGCTCCCAGGTTGGCGTCGCGCACGATGAGGTCAGGCGCCGACTCATGCTTGATGCCGTTGGAGATGTTCGCCAGGTCCAGGCGGTACAGCCCTCCGCGCTCGATGCCTTGCAGCGCCCAGAAAAGGTATCTGCGAGGAAAGGATAAGGGGTAAGATTTCATTCTCGCTGGTCACTGCTGACGGGAATTCGACTGGCTATTATAGTGTCTGTTCTAATTATGTACCTAGTCAGCCTCGATAACTCAGTGGTGCAGAGAGTCAACTGTCGCTATTGAATGTTAAACAACGCTGGGTGCGGTCAGTACTTGGATGGATGACCGCTGACCGTTGGAGGCTGACCGAGGTTCGGATTCCTCGTAAAACTGTAGGCCCCTTCCCTCCTAATCTTACTTGGTGGTAGGGTTTAACCCGCCCGGGTTGGTACCACCGCACTGAATGAAACGTCGGTCGATACGGCTATGTAAATAGTTTGTGTTTTCCGACCAGAAAACCCTTTGGTGCCTTTCACACCAAAAACAAAGAAGATTTAGACAAGTGGTCGTTCGAATATTGAGGCTGACTGTGGTTCGAGCATATTTCCAAGAACTCACCCGTTATACGGATCGACCTCTATATGCACCGGCTTGCTGTTGAACCCTGCCAGAGCGACCATCTGCCCCTTCCCGTTGAAGTCGCATCTCAGGATCTCCCAGTTGGAAAACACCGTGTTGTCACCCCATCCGGTGTTGTCGTTCGTGAACTCCACCTCTCCCAGAACGTAGAGATGCCGGTTGAGCCAGTCCACGGAGAGGGCGAGAGGTTTGTACGGAGCCGAGGCCGGAGTCAAAATTGCGATGGCGTCGCTCTTGTGGGAGAGGGCGCTTCGGTAGACGTAGCCGCTGGTTTCAGAGACGAAGAGGTAGTCGCTTGAGAGGTCTAGGCCGACTCCTGAAAGGTAAAGGGTTAACAAAAGTGAACAATTAAGATGTTTGGCAGCCTCGACAACTCATTGGTGCTAATATGTATCGGCGTTCGATCAACGAAGCACACCACGCAGGCGGACTTCGGGTGGGTGACCTTCCGACGAGACGGTTGAGGCTAGCCGTGGATCGGATTCCCTGTAAAACTGTAGGTATTTTCCCTCTTTCCTTTATTTCCATCTTACTAGGTGTTAGGGATTAACCCATCCGGATTGATACCACCGCACTGATTTAAAGTCTGTCGAAACGGCTGTGAAAATAGTTCGTGCTTTAACGTAAACCTTACTTACCAAAACGACTATGGAAATTGTTTGCGTTTCCGTCCAGTTCAAGGCAGGCCGGCATGACCAAACGCACTGCCATGGCACCTAGTTCACCCAGGCGTGGCGGGCTGACAGCACTGGTGTAGGAAACATGTCAGGGTCTATAAAAATATGTCCTACCCGTGATAACGTATTCCGTGTTATAAATGTCGACAGGATCTGACAGCATATCGGAGGCCTGAGCCGCCAGCACCGTGTTGAGCCCGCCGAGAATGAGGACTGGCTGCTGGCTGGCCACCGCTGTCGGCTGCGGCGGGGTTGTCACCAGGATGAAGGCCCGCGGACCCTCGCCATCCGCGTTGCGCATCGCTACGGAGACGATGTACTCGCGCGCGGGAGACAGGTTTTGAAACATGTAGGAGAGGGTCTTGTTCGGTGCTGGCATGTCCTGTAAAATTCATATTGTAAGGCACATTCATATTAGGCACAGCATGAAAGAAAGAACATAAAAACCTAGCACACGATATTCGGGGTAAACGGAGTCGGTGTTGTGCTACATGAATCTGGGTAAATGGTAACACAACACCAATTACCACGTTTACGAAGACTTACCTCCTGCATGACTCGGTGGAAGGACCGTGGCAAGATGAGTGGTGGCTATCGTGTTGCCCTTATGCAAGGCATCCCTTAGAATAGTCGCCTTTACGACTTGCATGGGGAGAGATACAGAGGGGCTATTATTTTTCAAGTAACGGATTATGCCCAAGTATATCGATATAATCCGCCGACGCACCAAAGTAGTCGATATTGACACCGGGTGGCTAAGCTCAAGTGGCAGTGGGCTGAGCACGTCAGCCGAAGAGACGACGACCGTTGGAGTAAACGTGTCCTACACTGGTGACGGAAGACCATCCACCAGGTGGGACGACGACGATGACATCAAGTCCGTCGGCGGAAAGCATTGGTTCCGTACCGCTGAAGGCCGGGAGGACTGGAGGAAAATTGGAAACCGCATGTCCAGCAGTGGACCGGTACACGCTGACTGACTGACCGAATTAATTTTTTTTTTATGGATACGCGAGACACTTGGCGCCGTCAGCGTGGATTGTTGAGCCGACGACGCCCAAAAGCATTCGGTTTAGAACGGGGGCTGCGAATGCCGTGCCGGCGTGACAGATGCCTTTTTACGTTTCTCTTGAAAGATCCTAAGAAACAATTCGGGAGGAAGTGCATTCCAGAGTTTCGCAGTGCGGAAGATAAAAGAAATACTGGAGCGCTTAGTCCGCACTTTAGGCAGCTCTACAGTGCAGGGATGCATTCCCTGTCTGTTACGCGTGGACCTATGGTGAAATGGTGAAGTCGGAATCGTTTCGAACAGCTCCTCAGAGCATTCACCGTTAAACAGTCGATAAAACACACTTAGTGACCCTATGTCTCTACGGAGCTGCAAAGGTTCAAATTTTCAGGACACTTCGAAGTCGTTAATTTGGCGAACTGCACGTCTTTGGATCGAGTCTGACATACCGATGTTACGACGATAGGTTTGTAAGGACGAACCTCGATGGCGGCGTAGGTATTGGGTGCGGCGTCCGCAACCCTCAGGACGTAGGAGACGAGGGGTCCGTTGGGGAAGGGCCCCGGCTCCCAGGTGATGGAGACGCGCGTGGGGTCGGGTGCGGCGGCGCGCAGCCCCACCGGCGCCGAGCTGGGTCTGCCTGCAGCCAGCGTCGACATCACCACGCTCGGCGCCGACACCACCGGCTCGCCGCCGTGCGCACCGCGCTCCGATAGGAACACCGCCACTCGGAACTGCGCACAGGTTGCCAGAGACAAGATTTAGACCCCTTTGTAGTCGACATAGGAGTTCTTCGAACTGCACTATTCTCTAAATCGTTCTTGTGTCGCACTGCAAAGGTGTTGAACGGGCTCCCGGGGAATATCCTTCCCCACTCAAACAATCCACGGATCTTTAAATCGCGGGTTAATAGCCTTTCCCCAGCAACATTAGTCCACCTCCAAGCTGGACTGGCACCTCCTCGGGAGTGAAATTTACTGCGCCTGAGGCTTCGACCTCGGGCACAGCCACCCAGTTCGAAAGCAATAATATTAAGGGTTCCTTGACTACGGAACCCTAAAAAATAGATCTCCACGTGCTACGAAAACACACCACGCATGCCTCTTACAGTACAGACCATAATATTTTTCATGCAAAGCAAGCATGCCACAAGTTTGTTCATGTAATGCCGGTATGGGTGGCTGAGTCAGAGGCGAGAGCTCATGTTCCGACCAGCCAATATCATCTCCGTGAACGTGCCATATACCATACCTGACACTTCCCTTTGGATTGCTGGCTTGGCTATACTGGATTAGAGGAGAACACAGCCGAGGCTTGCTATGCGGTTTTTTTAATGGAAACTGACACGGTTGGCTACATCAACCACTACATCCGTGATGTCAGCCCATACCACCTTGGTGAAACTAGGTGCCATGTCAGTGCTTACCTTCGGTCGTGACGGCTACACTGAACTGGACGGAAAACACGAACTATTTACATAGCCATTTCGACCTACCTTTCATTCAGTGCGGTAGTACCAACCCGGGCGGTTTAAACCCTACCACCTAGTAAGGTAAGAAGGGAAGGGGCCTACAGTTTTACGTGGACTCCGAACCACGGTCAGCCTGCAACGGTCGAGCGGTCACCCATCTGATCGAACCCAGGTGTGCTTATGATCCGACCGACAGCCGACCGACCGCTCTGAGCTACCGAGGCTGACAAATCTATATCTTATCTACGTGTGCTTTTCTTGTGACATACCCTGTACTTGGTGTAAGGCTGGAGGTTGTCGAGTGTGATGGTGGAGCGCTCGCCCCAGGTGCTGTTGGCGCAGTACTGCCACGCGCCGCCGAGCTCCTCGTAGCGCCACTGCACCAGGTACACGAGCCGAGACAGCCCGGAGCCCGAGCGCTCCCACACCAGCGAGAGAGACTTCGCCGTGAGGCTGTCAGCCACGAGCGCCGGCGCAGGCGGCGTTCCGATCAGCTCTGCACCAATGGGAAGGCCGTGAAAGATGCGTGCGTGAATGTATAACAGACACCCTCCATCCACAGAGCTTATAGTGTTAACAACCAGTGATACACATACATAAATATCGCATGCTGTATCCCAACAATCGTCGTGAGCAGAGAAATCGGTGTTGTGCTGCAAGGACTCTGGTAAATCACGACTCGGTATAAGGACCGTGCCAAGCTGAGAGGTGGCTATCCTATCGCCTTTTAGCGCGGCATCTTGCCCTTATCCCTTAAGACGAGACGGAAGTTAACATTCTCCATACAAAATCGTCTTTCGGCATTTATGTTTTTTATCCCCCTAAACCTTATCCGATTTTTACAAAAAAATTTTTACAGTTGTAATATGAAGCGGCGAATCTACGTTCCTGTCTTTTTATTTTTTGAATCATCATCATCATCATCATCATCAGCCTGTATCGGTCCACTGCTGGACATAGGCCTCTCCCAAGGCACGCCACCACACACGGTCTTCCGCTCTTCTCATCCATCCACTCCCGGCTACCTTTTATAGGTCATCTGTCCACCTAGCCGGGGGGCGTCACACGCTACGTTTGCTTGTATGTGGCCTCCATTCGAGCACCCGTCTACCCCATCGCTTGTCGGGTCTACGACAGATGTGCCCAGCCCACTGCCACTTCAGCTTGCTTATTTTCTTAGCAATGTCGACTACCTTAGTTCTTTGACGTATCAAAAAATTAGAATTTTTAATTTTTTGAATATCTAAAGTTAATGACTCATTACTGAGTGACTCAGTAAAGCTTGAACTTCTAGACATCAAAAAATTAAAAATTCAATTTTTTTTCGTTCGAAATACAATTTTTTAGCTCCGGTGCTGTAGGTATATTTCATCTAAATAAAAAAGTTACCTTTTTTTTTTATGGAAACTAACACGGTTGGCTACATCACCTACAACATCCGTGATGTCAGCCCATAACACCGGGTGAACTTGGTGCCACGTCAGTACTTCCCTTCGGTCGTGCCGGCTACACTGAACTGGACGGAAAACACAAACTATTTACATAGCCGTTTCGACCGACCTTTCATTCAGTGCGGTGGTACCAACCCGGGCGGGTTAAACCCTACCACCTAGTAATATAAGAAGGGAGTCATATCCCTTAGTCGCCTTTTACGACATACACGGGGAGAGATGCAGCGGGGCTATTCTTTTAAAGTACCGGCCCCACACGGTACAAAACCTAAGTATCTCCTTAAGACTTAGTAAGTTCTTAAGACAAGACATTTGTTTTTGTAAAAATCGGATAAGGTTTAGGAGATTAGAAAACTTAAATGTCGAAAGACGATTTTGTGTGGAGAAAGTTAACTTCCGTCTCGTCTTATTAATCGCCTTTTCTGCGCAGACATAGAGACACTGCCCTTACCTCAGACTCCCCGCTCTTATTTTATTTTTCCGATTAGTAATCTCATAAAACACACAGATAAGATAAGACGTCATAATACAGTTAGCCTCTGAAGCAAGTTGAACTGAAGCCAAAAAACAATCGAGTTTATGTAAAAACATTTCTGACCTCTCAACTTCTGGAAGTAGATGTTGAGAGCCTCGTTGCATCCCATCACGCAGTACAGCTCCTTCGAGAACACCACGTCCGACGTCACATTCTGCAAACATATAACCAACATCGTCAACGTCTAACCACTCACCGCATGAGAGGACGAGCTTTTTACGCGGCGGGCGGCCGAGTGGTTTGGGTATCGGCTTCTCATGCGAGAGGTCCGAGGTTCGAATCCGGTCGGCGTGCACCAATGAGTTTTTTTCTGACGAAACAATTTACGTGCATACCTACACCTGCTGCTTCACCTTTCGGAACCGGTGTAAAACTGTAGGTCCCTTCCCCTGCCCCTTACTAGGTGGTGGGCTCAAATTGTAGCCGACTGGTTTGGTACCACCGTATTGGATGTAAGACGGCCGTATAGCAGCCTCGGTTGTGTTCTCCTCTAGTCCAGTATAGCCAGTAATTTAGGGAAGTCTCCGGTATGGTACCTACCTTCTCGGAGGTGATATTGGCCGGTCGGAGCATGTGCTTTGGCCCCTCCGACTCAGCCACGCATACTCAAGATTACATAAAAAAAAAATCACGTGTCCGTTCTTGACATACTTACACTCCTATAAATACATAAATATAATCTTTACTAATAAAATATTATAAAGAGGCAAAGTTTGTAAGTTTGGATGTAGGAGGTAAACCCCGAATATACTCATCCGATTTGAAAAGAATTCTTTGACCAATATAATGGACCTTCAGGATGGGCATAGGCTATGCGGGCGAAGCCACGGGCAAAAACTAGTTATAAATATAGTCGTAGATACAGCAGCAGGGCAGCAAAAAGACAAAGTGATGAGTACTCACGCAGACATCCTGACAGGATTGCTCCAGCCCTCGCCTCCACAGACTGCATCCCAGCCTGCACTGCAACCAACAGTTTTATAACTTTGAGGAGCCACTATTACGGTGATGTGTGGTGCTACAAACACTCTGCACACGTTGTTATAAGTATGTAGAGAACTTCAATATTTCGAATCCTTTGCACCGAACTAAATGCTAGAAACAGCAGTCACTCAGTCAGCGTGTACGCGTCCACTGCTGGACATACGCCTCTCCAATTTTCGTCCAATCCTCCCGGCCTTCAGCGGCACGGAACCAGTGCTTTCCGCCGACACGGTCACGGCCGCCAGTGTAGGACACGGTTACTCCAACGGCCGTCGTCTCTTCGGCTGAGCTGAAGTGCCCAGCGCAGTGCCACTTGAGCTTAGGCACCCGGTATCCAATATCGGCTACTTTAGTGCGACGGCGGATTGCCTCGTTACGCACCATATCACGTCACGTCATAGAAGCGGCACAGGGCGATGAAACATGTTAACAAATATGCGTGCCAAACAAACATGTACCTATGCAATTATTAGTGAGTGAAAAAGCGGTCAAGTGCGAGTCGTACTCGCGTGGAGAGGGTTCCGTATTTATATTTTATTTTTATTTTTTATAATACATGTGTCGAGGTACCATTCCGTTTTCATTCCGCATTCCGATCCGTGTGTACCATTCCGTTTACCGTAAGTACTGTAACACTTAGGATTTTCGACTAGGTTTTCCTGTAAACTATAAGAGAGGCCCTATATTCCCTATAATGTTTTTTTTATATCTTTTAAACCGTACATTATAAAAAAGTATATTTGTATGCCTTATAACGAGCCTTTTTCATTGATAGGTCACGTAATGCAAAAAAAATTAAATTACTAATTTGTCCCCCAAAATCTAAATCACTTCATTTACACTATTGCTGCATGATTGGGTCATCAAGCTGTATACATATGTATCAAATTACCTTATTTTAAATCCAGTACATTCGGAGAAAATCTGTTGTGACAGACGAACAGACGCAAGAGTGATCCTATAAATAAGGGTTCAGTTTTATTCCTCTTTTGAAGTACGGAACCCTAAAAAATTTGTTATAGGACTATAAATTACTAAACGAACGATCATGTCCAATGACGCGTGTAATTGTAGCGCAAGTGTGAAGTCGACCGGAGCAAGGGTTATGCTGCAGCGCCCGCGGGCCAACTGCGACGTGACCCTGCGACGCGACGCCTACTCTACCTGTCATAGAACAGTGAACCGTAGATACTCGTGTAAATGTTATTTAGTGAATAAATCAAAGAAATGTACCGTGTGGGGCCGGTACTTTAAAAGAATAGCCCCACTGCATCTCTCCCCGTGTATGTCGTAAAAGGCGACTAAGCTATATGATTCCCTTCTTATATTACTAGGTGGAAGGGTTTAACCCGCCCGGGTTGGTACCACCGCACTGAATGAAAGGTCGGTCGAAACGGCTATATAAATAGTTTGAGTTTTCCGTCCAGTTCAGTGTAGCCGGCACGACCGAAGGGAAGGCTGACGTGGCACCAAGTTCTCCCGGTGTTATGGGTTGACATCACGGATGTTGTAGGTGATGTAGCCAACCGTGTCAGTTTCCATAAAAAAAAAATAATAATAATAATAAAAAATAATGATAGCGAAGAGCCTCGACGACCACCTTGAGAGGCTCTCGCTGAGTGGTTGGGTCAAGGGCCAGATCCAGAAGGCAGCCCTGCTCGACACTGCACGCATCGTCCGGAGGTTCCTCTCTTTGGGACCCGACCATCGGTAGCTTGGGCTCGCCCCGCCGCCGGTGGTGGAAACTCCATTTGTTTTTGTATTAATTTTAGATTTTAAGTTTGTAAATATTATGTAAAATTAATATAAAAAAAAATGTGTAAATAAATGGATGAAATAATAAAAAATACTATTGTGACATCTGATATGAGCGATCCAAGCGATCAAGTTACCTACACTATGTAAAATCTTTAGTACTATTTTATTTTTGATGTATTGTTTTTTAGCCCCGACGAAAAAAACGGAGGGGTGTTATAAGTTTGACGTGTGTGTGTGTGTGTGTGTGTGTGTGTGTGTGTGTGTGTGTGTGAGGGTGTGTTTGTGTGTGTGTCTGTCTGTGGCATCGTACCTCCCAAACGGATGGACCGATTTGGATGCGGTTTTTTTTATTAGGAAGCTTGTTTAATCGTGATGGTTCTTAGCTATGTTTGTAATCAAGTAATCAAGTAAGTAAGTAATAAAAAAATTAATTATCTTAAAAAGTGGACCGATTTTTATGCGGTTTTTTAATTATAGATTGCCATTTTGCTATTATAGATATATATATAACTATATATCTCGTATATATATAGACGAACAGACACAACAATTTGAATTAATTTGGTTTATGAAATGTTTCTTACCCAAAATAGCTCTCTAAACCGTAGATTGTTCAATCTTCCTTTATTTAAACGTTTAATTAAACGCAACGGCGCAATGCATCAAGGCGTGACAAGTGCAGCGAATCATGTCCAAGGACGAGAAGCTCCTCAAAAGCTAAAAGGAGCTTACGTCACGGCTATACACCTGTCTCACTCACTCGCGCACACTCCACCCTCACACCTCTCTCACTTACACTCATTGAGATGGTACCTTGCGCGTGGGCACCTGACCGTGGAAAACCGTTAATAAAGCGATCTTTCTACTCTAGGAATGAAATGAAGTGCTCATTCATGGTGAGAAAAGTATAACACCATTTTTTTTATGGAAACTGACACGGGTGCCTACATCACCTACAACGCCCGTGATGTCAGCCCATAACACCGGGTGAACTAGGTGCCATGTCAGTGCTTCCCCCTTTGATCGTGCCGGCTACACTGAACTGGTCGGAAAACACAAACTATTTACATAGCCGTTTCGACCGACGTTTCATTCAGTGCGGTGGTACCTAGCCGGGCGGATTAAACCCTACCACCAAGTAAGATTAGGAGGGAAGGGACCTACAGTTTTACGAGGAATCCGAACCTCGGTCAGGCTCCAACGGCCAGCGGTCACCCATCCAAGAACTGACCGCACCCAGCGTTGCTTAACATTCAATAGCGACAGTTGACTGTCTGCACCGCTGAGCTATCGAGGCTGACAAAATTTTGTACACAGAATAATAATTTCTATCGAATCCATTGTTGTTTAGTACCTACCCCAAGAAAGTATGTACCAAGTATGAAGTATTTTAATTAAGTAGCTAACCAAAGATTCTTAACTAATCGAATCTAATTTAATATCTGACGACGACTTAATAAGTCGACATATAATAAGATGTAGGTATAATTATGTGTATTTTTATTTAATTTATTGTATGGTGGGAAAGGGGCGAGAAAAGGAATACGCTGGCTCACCCGATGCGGCGGCGCGGAGGCGCGCGCGCGCAAACGTGCCTACTCGGCTCCTTCTCCCGTTCCCACCGGGCGGGTTGGGGCTGCGCACAGATTACTTAATAGTTACTTCGTAACAGATAAATCACTCCATAGAAAATGTTCCTACCTTCAGGCTTTTTAACCGACTTCAAAAAAGGAGGAGGTTCTATGTTCGGCTGTATGTATTTTTTTTTATGTATGTTCAGCAATATCTTCCCCAATTGTGAACCGATTTCGATGATTATTTTTGTGTTCGGTTCAGTCTAGCTAGCTCCAAGGTGGTCCCATTTTTTTTTGGTCAAGATCGGATTGGAAAGTGAGGCGGAATCGCGAGGCCGAAGGCCGAGCGATTCCGCCGAGTACATTAATAGCAAATAAAAATTACTAAAAAAACTGTGAAATAAAAAACTATTTAAAAAAATATAAAAACCGCCTTCAAAAATGTATGAAATAAAAAAAAAAATCGAACCCTAGAGTTGAAGGCGGTGGTACTAAAGCAAGCAAAAATAACCGACCGCCTTCAGCTCTAGGGTTTGATTTTTATTTTTTTATTTCATACATTTTTGAAGGCGGTTTTTTAATAAGATAAGATAAGATAAATTTTTATTACAGACAATATACACATTACAATTTCGTGAACTCTCCAGAACAAAGGCCGTGTGCGCCGCGACGCGACGTGAACGCTCGTGAGAACTCTGCATTTGGCATAAACAACCTAACGAACTTGCCGAGACGCGACGACGCAGACATCAACACTTGCAGACATCAACACTTGCGCACATAAACACAACAGATAAAAGCACTCCTTAGTTTAGCACAGCTCTACCCTAAATAGCTACGCTTCAGAAGCTTCGCCGGTGCCTACTTTGACGCATAGAGGTACATAAATAAAAATATGGGCAAAAAAGTCTTGTTTCACCTTAGTAAGGACTACATACCTACTCGAATGTTTTAATCAGAACAGAAACTTGGGTCAAATACCCGACTACGAAAAACTAAGGGAATATAAAACCAAGAAAGTTGAATACTGTCGTCGGTCTATCTGTCTATTCGTGTTCTTCTATACGCCCGACTACAGCATTTTCGATTAAACTATTACAATAGAATACTTGCGTGTATCATCAATACTAATAATAAATCTGTAAGGTATGGTCATGGAGTAGGTAAGTTACTTTGTTTTATGTATGAGATACTGCGTCTGTAAACTCTATGTATGATATGATAATAAAACTAAATTTATGATTTTCAGAAATATTTTCTGTATGTACGTATGTTCCTCCATAACTCTTAAACCGATCATCCAAATTCGATGAAATTTAGTACAAGCACATTTGATTTATTTGAGCTTTGTGAATTTTTCAAATCGTGCTTCACTAAAGACTATGCAATTGTATTTGGAGAAAAATTATAAAAAAATATAAATTAATTCTTTATATTTTTACAATAGAAATTGCGGCATAAATAGAGGATTTGAATTTTTTTTCTATCGAGCGAAGTTAAAAAACTTGCTTTTCAACATCGGGATTCACTAAAGACAATCCTGTAGGTAGATTAAAAACCTAAAACATTCCCTATAGGTAATTATCTTTAACTTTTCATATGTCTGCATCCACTCTGCATCAATCCTACGGTATAAGATGACCCGAGTGGTAGAGGCTATACATTCCGTTATCTGGCTTACGTGTACGACAAACAATAATTTAATTAAAACGTACCCACTTGCACACCCATTGAAAATAATCAATTATTTATTTTAACAGATTGTGAATACCTACAGTTTCGCAGTCTTCTTTATTTATTCAAATATTAGATAAGTAATCCGAGCTTGGCTTATATATAATTTTGTCAACAATTCTCTGTTAAGTAGGTACAGAGCATCTGGTTCGCCGCACCGCTAGAGTGTGGAACTGTCTCCGGGGCGTCCGTAATCTGCTGGCATGGCGCCTCACTGAGCGTGGTTTCGCGTGGTGAGGTGTTTTTTGGCTCTGTCGACTGCACCATTGGTTCCCCGGCACAGCCACCCATGCTGGTTTGCACAAAACAAAACCTATGCAACCTTTTTTTATTTTAAATTATTTGTTTTTTTGTGGAAATCTCTTTTTGTGTCATCGTTTCACCTACGAGTAGGTGTCTAATACCCATGGCCAAATCTTGTCCATCCTGCCTACACGAACCTGGAACTCCTGACGGCTCAAGCCAAAAGCAAGTACACCCTTAGTAGGTACTAACAAATAAAAAAAAAATATATTTTTACATAATGACGTATTCACTTTGTAAACTCACTGATGGTCTGGAGTCTCTGAGCCACATCCTGCCTGCAGGTCACTTTTGTAAGTGGCTCTCAGCGCCACAACAGCGCTGATTCCGCTGTCAGAATTTACAAGAATAGACCTGCTGCTCTTCCGTCGTCAGAACTACGACAGAAGAGCAGGCAGATGATTAAATCTAGTTCCTCCAGCAAACTAGACGGAAAAAGCCATCTATCAGATGAGGTGTGTCTACTAGAGTTGTAGCGTCCCCGATGACAAGATAAAACGGTTTGTCTACGGCACAGTGACGGCATGAATAGTATTGGATCCGAGCACGCGAGACGCAAGCAACCCCCCGATTTACATCAATTAGACAACTCCTGTGCGGGCTCTAATACAATTATTCCGTAGCCGCAGGGGGCTAGCTAACTACTTACCGCGCATGTTAGATAAGGTAATTGATCAATGGATGTGGTGACGTGATGATAGCAGATAGAGAAATTAATGGGGCTTTGTGGTTAATTATTCAATTTCGAGGAAAACTGTTAGGCTTTTACAAATAAATAGATAAGTAATGGTCCATGGATCATGTATGGTACGACTGCAATTACTTGTCGATGGTGGTTAGTAGTTCAACGACATTGTCAGGCCTCACGCACTCTATGTACTTGCGCGCGCTAACTACCTATCGCCCGACGGGCCGCCGGCGGTCTTTTTCAGTACAAATTCGTCAGCCGCGCGAAGTATACATAGACGCTCGCCCACGCAACTGCGCGCAGCTGCAAAGCAATAAACACTTTACACTCGATCGTTAAGGTACATTTTCGCACGCAGCGATTGGCGATGTGAAACAGTAGGCTATTAAAGCCCGTAGGTAGGAACATTTTCTATGGAGTGATTTATCTGTTACGAAGTAACTATTAAGTAATCTGTGACATTGTTCCGAGGTTTTGTAGAGCGGGGGAGGCTGGCCTGGCACGATAGCACCACGTGCATTTTTTTTTTTTTTTATGGAATCTGACATGTTTGGCTACATCACCTACAACATCCGTGATGTCAGCCCATAACACAGGGTGAACTAGGTGCCATGTCAGTGCTTCCCTTCATTTCATGTCGGCTACACTAAACTAGACGGAAAACACGAACTATTTACATAGCCGTTTCGACCGACGTTTCGTTCAGTGCGGTGGTACCAACCCGGCCGGGATAAACCCTACCACCTAGTAAGGTAAGAAGGGAAGGGACCTACAGTTTAACGTGGAATCCGAACCACGGTCAGCCTCCAACGGTCGAGCGGTCACCCATCCAATCACTGACCGCGCTCAGCGTTGCTTAATAACAGTTGACTAACCAACCGCGCCACTGAGCTACCGAGGCTGACGAATTTTCTTATCCCTTAGTCGACTTTTACGACATGCGACGGGGAGAGATGCAGTGGGGCTATTCTTTTTAAGTACCGACCCCACACGGTACATCACACGTGCATTCATGTTATATGTTCCCTGGATTGTATATATATATATATTTGTATATTATATTTTATATATTTAGTAATTTATATACACAAGTATATCTTTTATTTAATTAGCATTTACTTACATGTATTATTAATAAATTTGTTATTAATAATTATTTTATCTTCAATTCTCACAATCAACTATTTTGCTATTATGTACTTACGACTCTCAAATATCTAAAGGTTGACTGAAAAAACATCTCTGTGAGGGATAAGTCCGCCTTTGTACCTTATATAAATGCTTCGTTCTGCACCGCGTGGGGCCGGTATTTAAAAGAACAGTCCCACTGGATCTCTCCCCGTGCGTGTCGTAAAAGGCGACTAAGGATGAGATCCTGTTAAATCTAATGACAAGATGCTGTTAAAGGCCAACTCCTCTGTGCTTACATATCTTCCCCGTCAAAATACCAAAGGAACACAACATAATACATAATAAAATTAAAAAAATAAAAATCGATCCCTAGAGTTGAAGGCGGTCGGTTATTTTTGCTTGCTTTAGCACCACCGCCTTCAACTCTAGGGTTCGATTTTAATTTTTTTATTTCATACATTTTTGAAGGCGGTTTTTATATTTTTTTAAATAGTTTTTTATTTCACAGTTTTTTTAGTAATTTTTATTTGCTATTAATGTACTCGGCGGAATCGCTCGGCCTTCGGCCTCGCGATTCCGCCTCGCTTTCCAATCCGATCTTGACCAAAAAAAAATGGGACCACCTTGGAGCTAGACTGAACCGAACACAAAAAGAATCATCGAAATCGGTTCACAATTGGGGAAGATATTGCTGAACATACATAAAAAAAAAACATACAGCCGAACATAGAACCTCCTCCTTTTTATTTGAAGTCGGTTAATAAATAGAGAAATTTCGCGGAGAAATCACGTGATATCTCGGTGCGTGATATAGTTCATTCCTCAGCATCAACACGGGTGCACGATCCCTCCTCCGTTCAAAGTACGTGCGCACAGGGAAGTCTTTTCCATATGGGCACACGGGGCGCAAACCCAGGACCTTTGCCCCGGCTCAACGAGGGCCCCAAAGTGCCCTCGTGACGTCGTCGTTTACACCGAAAAAGAGGAGCTCCATTTTTAGTGTATTTCACACTAAGAATAGCCGTTACAATTTCTAAATTTAAATATATATCGGAAACCCGATGAGATTTCTAAAAAATTTTTAAACAGTGAACAACATTTTACTAAATCTAGAAATAATTCAGATTAAATTTAAGTCACTCAATAAAAGTACATAGGTACCTACGCCTACCACAGATCAGAGAAGTACCTACCTACTGATGTTTTCATTCACATTTCTTTTTACTTTCTAAAAGGGTCCCAATTTTTTTATTTTTTTGGCCATTTTTTAAGTAATCCGGTATGGATGGCTGAGTCGGAGGGAGCAAAGCACATGTTCCGACCAGCCAATATCACCTCCGAGAAGGAAGGTAGGTGCCATACCGGAGACTTCCCTGGATTGCTGGCTATACTGGACTAGAGGAGAACACAACCGAGGCTGCTATGCGGCCATCTTACATCCAGTACGGTGGTACCAACCAACCCAGTCGGCTACAATTTTAGCCTACCACCTAGTAAGGGGCAAGGGAAGGGACCTACAGTTTTATACCGGTTCCGAACTGTGAAGCAGCAGATGCAGGTATGCACGTACATTTTTTCGTCTGAAAAAAACTGATTGGTACACGCCGACCACATTCAAACATACCTCGGACCTCTCGCATGAGAAGCCGATGCCCAAACCACAGAAGGCTAAGTGTGCACAAAAATGATCAACCGATGTTCATTGGCGTAAGTGCGTTTGTCTCTCACGAGAGCACTAGACCTGCGTAGCGGAGTGGAGTGAAGTGGACTGGAGTGGAGTGGACAGGAGTGGAGTGGAGTGGAGTGGCACCGAGGTGGCGGAAGCGGCATTCGGCTCCCCGCGAGCAGCGGCGAATTATCCAATTGTCAGCCCGGCAAGTGGATCGCGTGGGCTAGGCGCGTGACCGCACGGGTCACGTCACGGGGCCCAGTCCGGCCAGTTATTATAGTTTCGCGTTTGTATTGCCAAACGGTAGTAGTGGCTAAAATAACAAGCTGAATCTAGAGTCTAGATCTGAGATAGTTAATGCAACGACTGATTTGACTAATATGATTCCTGACCAGTACCTATGTATACCTAACCTCAAAATGTATCCATGACCATGACTAAATTACACAAGATGGTTGGAATTGCTGGCTCCGCCCATCACGGCCTTGGTGAACTAGGTGCCATTATGTCAGTGCTTTATTTTGTTCGTGCCGGCTACACTGAACTGTACGGAAACACGAATTATTTTCATAGCCATTTCGATCGACCTGCATTGAGTACAGCAGCGGTGGTACGTGGACGTGTCGTGGATTGAACCAATACAGTTTTACATGGAATCCGAACCACGGTCAACTTAGACGGTCGGACGATCAGCCATCCAAAGTCCGACAGCGTCTGGTGTGTTCAAATTCGATGATCGAACAACACAAAGCACCACCGTGACACCGAGCTGAGCGAGGCTGACGGAAATGAAATCTAGAACACGTATACATTCCACACGCTGTATCCCGACAATCGGGATATGCATAGTAGTCGGTGTTGTGCTGCAAGAACGCGGGTATATTAGGTATCTGGTATTTTGGAATAACTCGCAAATTATTCGGACAAGATCCAAGCAGCAAGTAAGTCACGAAGAGTGAAGACCCACCTGCTGCTTGACTCGGTATAAGAACCGCGCCAAGGTGAGAGGTGGTTAGCCTGTCGCCCTTCAGCAAGGCGTCTTGTAAATTATTCCTAAGTCGCCTTTTCCGACATGCACGGGGAGAGATGCAGTGGGACTATTATTTTTATAAATACTGGCCCCACACAAACGATACCTACCTTAAATCTGAAACCTAGGCATTTCTGAGAATATCGAAACTGTCTCGCACTTGGTGCTTTCAAAACTTATGAACTCGTCCACCGGCAGCCAGTCGAGTTGGGCAATTATCTTTCCGACTCAATCGAGTTTATTTAATTTACAAAAATGTTTTGCGCAAAACGTGAGTAATTAAGATAGGTGCTGAGAGATAGTGACCGCTTTCAGTTACCCTATTTACTCCATTCACGATGACCCTTGCGTTTTATCTCAGCCTAGGTATCTCATACTTAGTATCTATAAGTTTCGTTGCGATGAAGTTGAATTTAATGGGTTTGTTGGTCTCGATTTTGGTAGCCCCCTTGTGGTCTCGGCTCACATACGCGTTCGGTGCGTATGAAAGTGCAAAGTGCGGCCATATCGTAGCTCTAAAAATAGGACACAATTTATTAAACACTAGCTTTTGCCCACGGCTTAGCTCCCGTGAAATTCGTATTTAAAAAGAAGAAAGTAAGTAAGCTCGTTACCGTATCTTTATCGGGTGAACTAGATGCCATGGCAGTGCTTCCCTTCATTTCATGTCGGCTACACTGAACTGGACGGAAAACACGAACTATTTACATATAGCCGTTTCGACCGACGTTTCATTCAGTGCGGTGGTATCAACCCGGGCACCTACCACCTAGTAAGGTAAGAAGGGAAGGGACCTACAGTTTTACGTGGAATCCGAGCCGCGGTCACTCGTCCAATTACTGACCGCGCCCAGGTGTGCTTAACAACAGTCGACCGACCGCACCACTGAGCAGGCGAAGGCTGTCGAAGCCGAACTTCGACATAAACCAGTACACAGGGACAGAGTTTTCTAACGTTTGAGGTATTACAATACACACTCACACCGAAGGAGGCATGAAACAGACTGAAAGTGCCCTCTAATAGAGGCCCTTTAGATGAGCAATACTTAGACCAGCCCCTCCATCGGCGAGTTTGTTACGCCGCGGCGTAACAAACTCGCCGATGTGAGTATGACAACCAATCAGAAGGCGTTCGGTGAGGCATCCGGCCCGGCTATTGGTTGAAATATGCGAGTATTTGTGTGAGTTAGCAAGTGAGTTTACGCCGGTAGACCCCCAGGAAATGCCATTTGACTTAGAGAAATTCGCTCTTTCTGGATACTCCTACTTTTGTGCATCCAGAAATAGTCAGTGAAAGCGTCATGTCAATTATTGAGTAGTGCTCGACGTTTAAGCGAACGTAGAATCGACGACTGCGCGGCGGTCGTTACGGATTTGGCTCTCTATCTAATAGTTAGGATTTCGTTCGAAGTTCTAATATATATACTAACCTTCGTGTTCTGTTGGTAACATAACACAAGACAAACATTTGAATATTATTAAGTGCATAGCATAGATCGCATCCCCCACCCGACCGACCACTTTGTTGATTGCTATTTACTAATAAGCAGCAAATCATATCTATCTGGGTTTATCTATATTAGGTCAATAACGTTTATTTTAGAGTTGTTATGAACGTACACGCACGATGGCAGTAGTCGTTAAAACATTCGTTGCGACAGTCATGTTCAAATATATTCCTAAGTAATCACCTAAACTATAAAACGCTGTAATTATCAAGAAAAAACTGCCAAAAGTCGCAAACGGGAAATTATCTCATGGCTGAAAACACTAGATTACGAAGCTACTGAAGACTTACTTGCTGTTTTGTCTGTAACAAAACTGGATAACATTAAATGGATAGCTAATTAAAATTATTCAATAAATTATATATCTAACAAAACTAACTAATGCTTAACAAACAACTAAAACACAATACACAAAGAAAAGCTAATAGAAAAACAAAAAAAAACCAACAACTAAAGAACTAACTTTCCTATTACTAAAAACTAAGAACATAATATCTATCCCATCTTAGTCTCAATTTTATGAAACTTATACGTGTTATTCTATAAAAGAAGTTTTCCTGCAAGACAGGGTTTCTCTAGAGCAGTAGACATGATTATTTATGTAAAATAGGCTTAGAAACTTTTCTAAATAAATAATTTTTCTTTTCATTTCATTTTCATTTTCATGTCATGGGCGATCGCCGTACAGTGTTTGTTTCACGTTGTCTTTTATACTATTGCCAACAGAATCTCAGAACCAGGTTTCCTTTTTTTTTTAGGGTTCCGTACGATGCCGGTTGAAATTTAAACAAAATATGTGTTATTATAGCGGATATACTAACAAATAATAATTGAAAAAAAAAATGTAACAATTAATGGCGGACCTACAAGAAAGGAATTTATTTTTTCGGTTGTTTTTCTACTCTATCGTAAAAACGGTAATATATAACAAGCATCAAACTTGGTTGGTGTGATTATAGTGCAAACTCTAAAGTAAAACAACAAATAATAAATACCGGCCAAATGTGAGTCGGGCTCACGCTAAGGATCCTGAACTGAAGAAAAAAAAAATTGAAAATATATTATTGTGTAATGGTACGGAACCCTCGGTGCCCGAGTCCGCACTTGACCGGTTTTTATAGACTTTATAACTGACTTTAGCCGTTCTAGTGTAGTTACGGATGAGATTTAACCTTCTTTCGGGGTGGTAGTGGTGCAAATTGGGGGCATATCACAGAGCACGGAATACCCCCGCCCGCGCCCCCTCCGGAGGGGGCGCGGGCGGGGGTATTCTGTGCTCTGTGGGGCATATCTATCACGCCACCACCTAGTTTTAGATAAGATCCGATCCCGAGCAAAAGTAAAAAGGTTCTGTCAAAACCACTGACAACTGTCTACATGGTTTTAATTGCACCACAATTACAACGGACATCTAATGTCCGGTTCTAAATTCAAAAATATCATAAAACAATGGCTGCTCCTCCGTTCTGTTTCGTAGTTATTATAATTACGCGTCCGGTCTCGCCCGGCGCACGCGTCTCTTTGTTTGAACGATTTTCGAAATAAGTCGGAAGTTCAATTGAGACGAGATGAGCAGTTAAATTAGGAAATTGTTGATGTAATTAGTGCAGCGATGGCGACTAGCTAGTAATGGAAGAAATGGGGCGTTCGCTTCGAGTAGGGTTGCCATAAGTCATGAAACTGATAGCTCGATAGCTCAGTGGTGCAGACAGTCGACTGTTGCAATTGATTGTTAAGCAACGCTGGGCGCGGTCAGTACATGGATGGGTGACCGCTCGACCGTTGGAGGCTGACCGTGGTTTGGATTCCACGTAAAACTATAGGTCCCTTCCCTTCTTACCTTACTAGGTGGTAGGGTTCAACCCGCCCGGGTTGTACCACCGCACTGAATGAAACGTCGGTCGAAACGGCTATGTAAAGAGTTTGTCTTTTCCGTCCAGTTCAGTGTAGCCGGCACGACCGAAGGGAAGCACTGAAATGGCACCTAGTTCACCCGGTGTTATGGGCTGACGTTATTGTAGGTGATGTAGCCAACCGTGTCAGTTTCCATAAAAAAATTAAAAAAACTGAAATCGGGACACATCCTCCTGCCCTGAAGCCCCCTGCCCTGAAGCACCCTCCCCTGTCCTTTTTTAGTTGTGCCACATACATTAAGAAGTTCTGATCTGAACCAACATTTTTGATCACCACTAAATTTTACACGCCCTTGACTAAACAACAACAAAGACGAATTTCTTAAACTAATATTTATTATCTACAAATTATACCTATGTGCAAAAACCTATAATAAATACCTAATTATTATAACAAATAATATATAATTATTTGTTTAATCTTAATATTACGCTTCTTCTGCCAGAACAGTCTTTTTTGTTATTAAAAAATTTACGGCTCTGGAATCCATCAGAACAGTTTGTGTCGTGGTGTTGCCAACTTTGCGTATTTATCTCATCGGGCGGACAATCCGGAAAATTTACTTAATTTCGGGAGGATGCGATTTTATTTTGAAGAATCGGGACGAATTCAGTTGTTTCGGGAATTCACGTATGGCAACCTTAACTGAGATCAGCTTCTTTAGCGTGTGATGTTATTAGACAAGTAAGTAAGAGACAAGTGTCTTATGTAAATACGCTTAAAGATCCTCTCTAATGCACTTAGCATTAGAGAGGATCTTCATTGGCACGTTTTTATAAATACAAATGAATTAGTCTCTCTCTCTCTCTCTTTCTCTCCCCCCCCCCCTCCCCTCCCTCCCTCCCTCCCTCGATAATATACTTTCTTTGATACTGCTCAGCCCTAAGGCCATTTAGCGTGATTGCATATAGCCCACAGTGAGCCTCAAGAACTACTATTTCCATTGTTGCAAACCGCATCAAAATATGTTTAGTGGTTCTGGAGATTACCTCAATCATACATACCTACATATACATACAGACGTTGCCTCTTATAAGAAGTAGAGATAGAGAAGATATATATATATATAGATATAGATATAGATAGGGATAGAGATAGAGAAGATAGAGATCTAGATAGAGAATAGATATCATATTGTGAAGTACGATACATTCGTACGTGTATAGGTCAGTGTCATACATTCGTTCGACTTCAAATCAAGTCTTGGACGCTGATTCCCCCCTTTTCCCTCGGTGTTCTTGTGCATCCGGGGCGCGACAAAATAGTAAAGTCCGACTATGGCACCGCAGCCATCTTTGCCGGCTTCCTGCCAATCCCGGTGTCCGGTATCGGCCTCCAGTTCAGAGCGGGCCTAATGTATTGTTTCCGCTGCTACATCTCTTCAATTTAACACACCACACAGTCAGCCAGTACCGACCGACAGCGAGTCTGTCACAATAGAACGCCCCTTTTCCCGCGCTAACTTGACAGTATAGCCATAGACGCGACCGCCATCCATCACGTGACGCGGCCGTTGCTCGCGCTGTCTATGGCCGGTCCGGCGCGCTCTACTCAATTTGTTTATGTCAATTCAAATTTGTTGATGGCTTTATTTGTTGAAATTGAACGGTTTGTTGGATGTATTATGGTCTAAAATTATGGTACGTTGTTGGGAGTTTTATTATCGTGAATAATATGTAAGTATGTATATAAGATGTGGCGTAGCGTGTGGTAGCGTAGGTAAACCCTCTTTCTATGTACTAAGGTTTCCAACGTGTTCACTAAGTTATGTCTTATTTATAGGAACGTCCATAAATTATTCCATACAAACAATAATTATCAGTCATCAAAGGGTCAAGTGCGTAGTACCCGTAACCGACGAGCATGCGAGCATTATTGTGAGAGTGGAAGAGGCGGCAGAGGTGTGTCAGGATCGTGGCATGTGGAGATCCGTTGTCTCTGCCTACCCTACTGGGAAACAGGCGTGATGCTATGTATGTATGGATGTATGTAAAGAGTCATTATTAAAAGTAATCAGATTTTCTAATTCATAAAAAGCGAGAATGTGTCACACGAGCAGGAGCGGGTGTGTTCGCTTTGTGACCGAAATTCGTACTAACGACTCTGCGTTCCTAATTTGATCCGAGTAATTAGCAGAACAAGCTGCGCGGGCGCAGGCCAACGTTGGCGTCACATACAGGGTTGTCTGTCATCCATCACTTTCTAGCCGACTACGCCGAAGCCAAAAGAAAGGATAAATCATTTTAGCACCCTATATTATGTAGGTACCTACTTCTACATAATATAGGGTGCAACGTATACGGAACAACGTCAAGTCAGGATTACCAATTAATAAATAGATAAATAGCTGTCAAAAATTACATTACAGGTAATGAATTTAATAATGTTCTTTTAATTAACTTTATATGTTTTATTTAACTAGACTTAAACTTACATAAACAAAGACTAAATAAAATTAAACTTATATAAACTAAAATACGCTAAAATACATAAAATTAAAATACTTACGAAAATTAATTATGAACGAGAATTAAATATTCAACCATCACTTATTTAATGTAAAATTTAATATTAAATGAGGGCATAGAAATGCAATATGTTTTTATAAACGAATTCCCGTACTGTTGTTGTTGTGAATATACGATATCATTAAAGTTATCAAAAAAATACAATACCAAATTATTATTTTCATATTTTTTGTACGCACTCTGTAAAATGGCAACACTACACGGACGGAACGCGGGACTGTGTCGCGGACGGCTCGTTGGGAAGTTGGGACGCGGACCGCGAACGCAATACGATGCGACCTCTGACCTACGAGATGCGATGTTGGACCACGGCGGCGCTCACACACTCACGTTTCTGTTTACGCTAATTTATTCATCACTACGATTTCGTGATTTGAATGGTTTTACTCATACATATGTATATGTGTGTGAACGTACATACATTGTGTATAAAGATGTACCGTGAACCTTTTTTTAGGTTTCCGTATCCCGTACGGAAGCCTATTATTAAGCCTCCGCCGTCCGTCCTTCCGTCTGTCCGAGGGCTGTATCTCTTCGTAATAGGAAGCCCCGTTGAAATTTTCACAGAATATTGGTACTATGGCGGATATAACAACAAATAAGAAAAATAAGAAAATGTTAAAAATTAAGGGGGGCTCCCATACAACAAACGTTCGAAAAATCAATTAGTCACACTATTGAATAATAGATGGCGCCACCGGCTTTTATACATTGCATTGTTGAAAGACAAAAGATAGGCGGATAATAGCGGATAGAATACGGAAACCTCCGTGCGCGAGTAAAACTCGCACTGAACAGATTTTTTTATGGAATCTGACACGGTTGGCTACATCAACTACAACATCCGTCATGTCAGCCCATAACACCTTGGCGAACTAGGTGACATGTCAGTGCTTCCCTTCGGTCGTGCCGGCTACACTGAACTGGACCGAAAACACGAACTATTTAAATAGCCGTTTCAACCGACGTTTTATTCAGTGCGGTGGTACCAAGCCGGACGGATTAAACCCTACGACCTAGTAAGGTAAGAAAGGAAGGGACCTACAGTTTCACGTGGAATCCGAACCACGGTCAGCCTCCAACGGCCGAGCGGTCACCCATCCATCCTCTGACCGCGCCCAGGTGTGCTGTCAGCCTCGGTAGCTCAGTGTGGTGCGGTCGGCCGACTGTTGAGAGCGCGGTACTTGGATGGGTGACCGCTTGACCGTGTTGGAGGCTGACCGTGGTTCGGATTCCACGTAAAACTGTAAAAATGAAATGATCCAACCGACAGTCGAACGACCGCACCACTGAGCTACCGAAGCTGACCTGTCGCCAGTATGTTACTCTGTATATTTGAAGAAGAAATGTAAATGAAATTTTCTTCTAAACTTAATATCTTATCGGCATTATCCGTCACCCACAACATCCGCGATGTAAGCCAATAACACCTTGGAGATCTAGGTGCCATGTCAGTGCTTCCCTTTGGTCGTGCCGGCTACGCTGAACTGGGCCGAAAATACGAACTATTTACAAATGCGCTGATACGGGACCTCTCATTCAATGCGGTGGTAGCAACCCGGGCGGTATAAACCCTACCAGCTAAAACGAGAAGGTACTTCTAAGGGACCTTCAGCTTTAGGTGTTTCAAAAATAATGTTTTTAGTTGCTAATATCGTAGCACTGCTCGCTACGTGTTACGAGCTACGCGCGGCGTAGCAGTGCTACGCGCTACAAACGTGATTTCACAGACCATTCAATGTTCTATAGTATATTTTTTTTTTCATTTTAATTCTTTTACTTCAAACTACTCCAATGCGACTTGTTGGATTCGTCTCAATATACCGCGTTCTGTAGACGAAAGATCTACGATAAGTACAGTCTCGGGTCCTTCAAGAGAGGCGTGAATAGGTACCTGTCAGGCCGGCATGGCATTCGCAACCGCCGCGTGTGACCGAATGTCCATGGGCGTCATTAGACATCTTATGGGTGCCTCGACTCCGCGTGTCGCGCTTTTTATAAGAAACCGGCCAAGTTTGAGTCGAACTCGCGCACCGAGGGTTCCGTATCGCCATGTCATGGTCAGCGCCACTCACACCGTCTATGGCGTGTTTTATGAAATGCTTCATATTATTAGTTAAAATTCATGATTAGTTAAATAAAATACTTCATAATCTTTTCGGTAGATGGCGCGCATACACTTTTTAGTTTCTTATATGGGGACGTGAATTTTTTACTTTTTCTTAGGTTTATTATTTGTTGTTATATCGGCCATAACAACACATATTCTGTGAAAATTTCAACGGGCTACCTATTACGGTTCAAGAGATACAGCCCTCGGACAGACGGACAGACAGACAGACGGCGTAGACTTAGTAAGAGTCCCGTACGACGGATACGGAACCCTAAAAAAGTCCAACTTGTTTTTGTAAAAAAATGTGGAGTGAGACTTAAATAACACATTTAAGTAAGTTATAGTATTATATACCTACTCGTATAATTTGTGAACGAAGCGGTAGGTATGCTGCGACTGCCCTAATATAATTACAATTTGAATATAATTTGTTCATGTCTGGTATAAACAAGGTTATCATCCGGCTGTCATCTGGGTAATTATTTTACATTTCAATTCACCAGATAAAGCAGTTAGTTTCGTTCACCAAGTTAATTGAGTGCTGCTCCACTCTGATAGTGAAAACGCTCTAAATGGGTCGCGAACTCGCGATGCTAAGGCCCACTTGCACCAACACGAGTTTAAAGTTAAGTAGCGAGTTATGGATTCAAACGCGGTTCCCACAGTCAACGGGTGCTAGCTTAACGAGTTAAACTGGTTTATATATTAAATTTGTGTTGGTGCAAGTGGGCCTATGTCTGCTTGAAATGTAAATCCTGTTTTGTCTAAGCATTCAATTCATGTTGAGATATACCTAACATTTAATTAATGTTTAAAAAAGAGGGTGTTAGAATAGGGTCCGGCACATGAAATAACCAAGGAATAGGATTTTGGCAAACCCTTGCGCTATAGATCAGCTGATGTGTGGAAGGAATGTGTGGTATGTGTGGTATGAGTGGGTATGAGTGATGTTTTGGTGGTTTAAAAAAAATAACCAACCTAACCTATAACCTAACCTTATGCTGAGGCGGTGCATGTCGTTTTTGTTACGTTTCGTTTCGTACATGTGGGTGGACGGACAATGGTCGACAACAAGCGCGCGAAACAGCTGATTGCGCAGGCAGGCCAAAATTCGATTCAAGTTCTTTCATGTGCCGGTTTGGTTAGAATATATTTTATTCTGTTTGAATGCGGAATTCTTTGTAGGTCTGTTTCATATCAATGAAAATATATTTTAATCATTTTCTAATGTGCCCTCTCGTTTTAATAAGAAAAAAATAACTGAAATATTACTAGACGAAAGCCCGCGCGGATACAGATGGCAGCCGGCGGCGTAAGTAATACCTGCTCCGCGCGGAGCATTTTGGGCGGCGGGTGGCCGAGTGATTTCAGCATCGGCTTCTCATGCGAAAGGTTCGAGGTTCGAATCCGGTCGGCGGCGTGTACCAATTAGTTTTTTTCTAACGAAAAAATTTACGTGCATACCTACAACTGCTGCTTCACCGTTCGGAACCGGTGCAAAACTGTAGGTCCCTTCCCTTGCCCCTTACTAGATGGTAGGCTCAAATTGTAGCCGACTGGGTTGACGCCACCGTACTGGATTTAAGATGCCCGCATAGCAGCCTCGGTTGTGTTCCCCTCTAGTCCAGTATAGCCAGCAATCCAGGGAAGTCTCTGGTATGGCACCTACCTCCTCGGAGGTGATATTGGCTGGCCGGATAATTTTTTTTTTATGGAAACTGACACGGTTGGCTACATCACCTACAACATCCGTGATGTCAGTCTATAACACCTGCTGAACTAGGTGCCATGTTAGTGCTTCCCTTCATTTCATGTCGGCTACACAGAACTGGACTGATAGCCGTTTCGAGCGACGTTTCATTCAGTGCGGTGCTACCAAACCGGGCGGGATAAACCCTATCACCTAGACTAGTAAGATGTGCTTTGGCCCCTCCGACACAGCCACCCATACAGGATTACATAAAAAAAAATTGGGAGTCGGAGGATTTACAAAATATCTGCTCCGACCGGCGCGGCGGGGCAGTTGGGAGCCGGCAGGTACGGAATGTTTTTAAATGTAGAGCGAGAAATTTTTAACATGAAAATTACTTAAAGAGCAAAAGAAAAGACAAGTGAACAATTTAGAAATGATCACAATACTTCTTTTAGTAAACCTTCAAAAAGAAAAGCAAGGCGCGAATACCCATCTTCTGCATGACTCGGTGGAAGGACCGTGCCGAGGTGAGACGTAGCTAGCCTGCCGGCATCATGCCTTTATCCCTTTAGTCGCCTCTTACGACATGCACCGAGAAAAATGCAGTGGGCTATTCTTTTTGAGTACCGGCCCCACGCGGTACACAGACACACACCGTTAATAAATAATAAATCATTTAACAATAAATCCGTTAATAATAAATCATTAAAAAAAAAACAAAAATCGCGTCGTCTCGGAGAGCTCCGTAGCTACAGCCTGCGCCCGCCGGCGTGCTTGGAGGCTTGCCTCCCGCCCGCCGCCGGCGGAAATTACCGTTTTTATTTTGATTTTGTGTATTTTTATTACTTTTTGTAAAATGTATGTAAAATTAATATAAAAGTCTATAAATGTGAATAAAGAAATCATTCAATGTTAATAATTTTTTATGTTATATTTTGAGGCAAAAGTCCTCATGTCTGTTGAATTCGTTGAATTAGCTAAATAAAATGTACGTTTGGTAACATTATTTTCATAACACTTTTACAAAGCTCTTCCTCCGCAAATCCCTGGCGTCCACATTATAAACAAAACGTCTCGCTCTCTGTGCGCAACTCCCGCCATACATACCCCGCCCACTTTGCAACGGTGCAATGTGCAAGCGCATAGTGCAAGCAAACATAACATAGATCGACAACGCTGTGTCACATTGTGCTATAGTGCTCGGATGGGGAAGCAGGGGGCAGGGGTTGTTGCGCGGGGCTTAGAGATTTGAAAAGAGCCAATCACAACACACGGACACTTTTTGACGTTCGAGCTGACTTAGCCCAGAAGTAAAGTTCGCATTTGTACTTCTATGAAAAGAAAATGGCACACATGTTCAAAACATTTTGTAACTACATTACAAAGTTACCTCTTCCGGTTTTATTCTTGCTATCAGTATAAAACAATGCAGGCATCATTAAAACTGAAAAAGAAATGGCCGAATTATTGTTTTCAGCCGCTACTCCAGACGCGTGTATTCAATTGCATATAGGACTCGAACCTGTGACTTCCAGATCGCATGCCTAGTGCTCTAGGACCTGTAGAGAGAGGCACATACATATGTAGTTGTATGTATTCATAGGAGTCCCACCGAACTATAGTGTCGCACCCTGGACGTCCGCTTGCGGCGGCGGCGGAGCGGGCGGCGAGGAGGGAGGTGGTGTGAGGAGGGTCGCCACGCAGGCGCAACGCGTAATGAGGAAGTAGGAATTAGCGGAGCGGACGAGACGAGAGGGAATGCAGTTATGACAGTGTACCTACGTGCGTACGCACGCGACGTCGCGTCGTCTGCGACCATGACTCTTCGGTTTCTATGCACTTTCTAGAGAGGCGACTTTCAAGAAAGAATTAAAGCAAATAGCTAGTGGCTAAGTGGCGAAGGCCACGCCTCGCTTGCGAGTGGCAGTGGGTTCGTAGCCGGCTTGCGCCACTTATTTTTCACTAGCTGTTCCCGCGCGCTTCGCGGCAAAATATACTATACTATAACCATCCTGAGATGCGCCAGAAAATTTCAGTGAAAACCACGGACTAGTCCGCGGTGAAAACCCACGTTTTTTATGGATACTGACACGGTTGGCTATATCACCTACTACATCGGTCGTACCGGCTACAATGAACTGGAAACACGAACTATTTATATAGCTGTTTCAACCAACTTAACATTCAGTGCGGTTGTATCAACCCGGCCGGGATAAACCCTACCACCTAGTAAGGTAAGAAGGGAAGGGACCTACAGTTTTACTTCGAATCCGGACCACGGTCAGCCTCCAGCGATAGAGCGGTCACACATCCAGCCACTTACCGCGCCCGGGGTACCGTGTGGGGCCGGTACTTTAAAAGAATAGCCCCACTGCATCTCTCCCCGTGTATGTCGTAAAAGGCGACTAAGGGATATAACTCCCTTCTTATATTACTAGGTGGTAGGGTTTAGCCCGCCCGGGTTGGTACCACCGCACTGAATGAAAGGTCGGTCGAAACGGCTATGTAAATAGTTTTCCGTCCAGTTCAGTGTAGCCGGCACGACCGAAGGGAAGCACTGACGTGGCACCAAGTTCATCCGGTGTTATGGGCTAACGTCACGGATGTTGTAGGTGATGTAGCCAACCGTGTCAGTTTCCATAAAAGAAAAAAAAAGGTGCGCTTATGATCCGACCGACAGTCGACCGACCGCACCACTGAGCTACCGAGGATGACAAAATTAAGGTGAATTGATTGGGGCTGACGCCAACGCAGTCTGCTGCCCCTTTGTCGCACTCACGTCCGGTAGAGTATGAAGCTCAGTCTGGCTGGATCGGCTAGAGCTGGCTGGCCGGTTTGTTTGTCACACACACGTCCGGTAGAGTATGAAGCTTAGTCTGGTTCGGATAGAGCTGGCTGGCCGGTTTGTTTGTCACACACACGTCCGGTAGAGTATGAAGCTTAGTCTGGATCGGCTAGAGCTGGCTGGCCGGTTTGTTTGTCGCACACACGTCTGGTAGAGTATGAAGCTCAGTCTGGATCGGCTAGAGCTGGCTGGCCGGTTTGTTTGTCGCACACACGTCCGGTAGAGTATGAAGCTCAGTCTGGATCGGCTAGAGCTGGCTGGCCGGTTTGTTTGTCACACACACGTCCGGTAGAGTATGAAGCTCAGTCTGGATCGGCTAGAGCTGGCTGGCCGGTTTGTTTGTCGCACACACGTCCGGTAGAGTATGAAGCTCAGTCTAGATCGGCTAGAGCTGGCTGGCCGGTTTGTTTGTCACACACACGTCCGGTAGAGTATGAAGCTCAGCCTGGATCGGCTAGAGCTGGCTGGCCGGTTTGTTTGTCACACACACGTCCGGTAGAGTATGAAGCTCAGTCTGGATCGGCTAGAGCTGACTGGCCGGTTTGTTTGTCACACACACGTCCGGTAGAGTATGAAGCTCAGTCTGGATCGGCTAGAGCTGACTGGCCGGTTTGTTTGTCACACACACGTCCGGTAGAGTATGAAGCTCAGTCTGGATCGGCTAGAGCTGACTGGCCGGTTTGTTTGTCGCACACACGTCCGGTAGAGTATGAAGCTCAGTCTGGATCGGCTAGAGCTGGCTGGCCGGTTTCTTTGTCGCACACACGTCTGGTAGAGTATGAAGCTCAGTCTGGATCGGCTAGAGCTGGCTGGCCGGTTTGTTTGTCGCACACACGTCCGGTAGAGTATGAAGCTCAGCCTGGATCGGCTAGAGCTGGCTGGCCGGTTTGTTTGTCACACACACGTCCGGTAGAGTATGAAGCTCAGTCTGGATCGGCTAGAGCTGACTGGCCGGTTTGTTTGTCACACACACGTCCGGTAGAGTATGAAGCTCAGTCTGGATCGGCTAGAGCTGACTGGCCGGTTTGTTTGTCGCACACACGTCCGGTAGAGTATGAAGCTCAGTCTGGATCGGCTAGAGCTGGCTGGCCGGTTTCTTTGTCGCACACACGTCTGGTAGAGTATGAAGCTCAGTCTGGATCGGCTAGAGCTGGCTGGCCGGTTTGTTTGTCGCACACACGTCCGGTAGAGTATGAAGCTCAGCCTGGATCGGCTAGAGCTGGCTGGCCGGTTTGTTTGTCGCACACACGTCCGGTAGAGTATGAAGCTCAGTCTGGATCGGCTAGAGCTGACTGGCCGGTTTGTTTGTCACACACACGTCCGGTAGAGTATGAAGCTCAGTCTGGATCGGCTAGAGCTGACTGGCCGGTTTGTTTGTCACACACACGTCCGGTAGAGTATGAAGCTCAGTCTGGATCGGCTAGAGCTGACTGGCCGGTTTGTTTGTCGCACACACGTCCGGTAGAGTATGAAGCTCAGTCTGGATCGGCTAGAGCTGGCTGGCCGGTTTCTTTGTCGCACACACGTCTGGTAGAGTATGAAGCTCAGTCTGGATCGGCTAGAGCTGGCTGGCCGGTTTGTTTGTCGCACACACGTCCGGTAGAGTATGAAGCTCAGTCTGGATCGGCTAGAGCTGGCTGGCCGGTTTGTTTGTCGCACACACGTCCGGTAGAGTATGAAGCTCAGTCTAGATCGGCTAGAGCTGGCTGGCCGGTTTGTTTGTCACACACACGTCCGGTAGAGTATGAAGCTCAGTCTGGATCGGCTAGAGCTGGCTGGCCGGTTTGTTTGTCACACACACGTCCGGTAGAGTATGAAGCTCAGTCTGGATCGGCTAGAGCTGGCTGGCCGGTTTGTTTGTCACACACACGTCCGGTAGAGTATGAAGCTCAGTCTGGATCGGCTAGAGCTGACTGGCCGGTTTGTTTGTCACACACACGTCCGGTAGAGTATGAAGCTCAGTCTGGATCGGCTAGAGCTGGCTGGCCGGTTTGTTTGGGTGCGCGATGTACTGTAGTAATTAACCGGCCGACACTGAGCGCTGATTGCATTCATTGACTTCACTCAGTAACTATGCTGCCCTGTCCACCAAAACTATGAACCTTCGATGCGACGCAAAAGGTTGGATCAACTTTTTCTTGTAACGTAAAAACACTAGCTGCAAAGGCAAATAAAAAAAAAATCATTGCAATTTATGACTTAGTTGAAAATCAATAAGTATAAAATAATTAGATTATAGCCAATTGAAAAAAAAAGTAGAGAACTATTTAAAATAAAAAATTTACCAAATTTTTAGGGGTGACCCAGGGGACCATTTCGTCCCCAGTTTTGTATGGAAAAAAGTGGTTGTCCTCAGGGTAACCAATATTTAAAAAAAAATACTCAAAATTCTTTGTGCAGCTTCTTTCTTATTGATCAATTACTTATCTGAGTGTTGCTGTAACTATTAAAATAAGGTGAATCTATCAATATAATATGCTTTTTTCAGGCAAATACCAAAAACAAAAAAAAGTTGATCCACCCAAAAACGTTTTCATAAGGAAGCTGCCTGACGACGTGGAGCTACATCACTGAATACACCCGTGATGTCAGCCTATTATATCTTGTGAATTAGGTGTCCTGTCAGTTAGTGCTAGCGCCGGCTACACTGTACTGAAAACACGAATTTTTCATTAGTCTTTTCGAAAGACCTTGTTACAGTGCGGTGATTTTTTTTATGCGCGTCCTTGTAGTGTCTGAGTCAAAGCGGAGAGCACTTGCTCCAATCAGCCAATATCACCTCGAAGATGCCATACCGGAGACTTGAAATGAATGAAATGAAAATACATCTTATTGCTCATCAGTATGCCACAAAAGGTGAGTTTATTTACTTGCGGCATACTTTACGAACTAACATTTGGTGTGGATTGCGGCCATCTTACAGTCAGTACGGTGCGGTGATATCAACCCAGTCGGCTACAATATGAGCCTACCGCCTGGTAGGGGGCAAGGGAAGGGACCTACAGTTTTACACGGGTTCCGAACGGTGAAGCGACAGGTACACGTAATTTTTTTCGCCAGAAAAAATAATCATAAGTGCATGTCGGCCGGATTCGAACCTGAAACCCTGAGATCAAAAGTCCAAGCCAAGACCACGCCGACTACTCCCCTCTCAAAACCGTTAACAACCTGGGTTGAACTCTACCACTTAGTAAGTTAAAAGTGACTTACAGTTTTACGAGCAATCCGAACCACGGCCAACCTAAACGAACGGTCGGACAGCTAACCACTTACCTTTTCGGCGATTTTTCACGTGCATAGCACCGCCCCGCGCCGAGTTACCGAACAAATTTATTTATTTATTTTTTTATGGAAGCTGACACGGTTGGCTACACCAC
Organism: Nematopogon swammerdamellus; assembly: GCA_946902875.1. Lineage (NCBI taxonomy): Eukaryota > Metazoa > Arthropoda > Insecta > Lepidoptera > Adelidae > Nematopogon > Nematopogon swammerdamellus. Next base: position 23,199,021 of record OX336345.1, read on the forward strand.
CTACAACAACCGTGATGTCAGCCCATAACACCGGGTCAACTAGATGCCATGTCAGTGCTTCCCTTCATTTCGAGCCGGCTACACTGAACTGGACGGAAAACACGAACTATTTACATAGCCGTTTCGACCGACGTTTCGCTCAGAGCGGTGGTATCAACCCGGCCGGGATAAAGCCTACCACCTAGTAAGGTAAGAAGGGAAGGTTTAACGTGGAATCCGAACGACGGTCAGCCTACAACGGTCGAGCATTCACCCATCCAAGTACTGACCGCGCTCAGCGTTGCTTCACAACAGTCGACTGACTGCACCACTGAACTACCGAGGCTATCTCAAGGATTGGGCTTAGGATGAACGAAATAACTATTTTGCGCCGAGATACGATCGATATGGAGGACAGAGCAGCATAACAGCAGAATGAGAAGACGCAACTGAAAATAGAGATAAGTAATAGTTGAGACGAATTTAGACCACGCAAGGTCTACTTAATTTAACCACAAGTTCTAGGAAAGAGGCATAAAGCAATTGTTTTTGTCTTTATTGTCTGAAAGAAATAGTTAGCCGACAAGTGACGACATAGAACAGCGATACCTAGCCGGCCGCCGTGTTTCACAGTGGTTGACCAAATTAGGTCAAAAGAGAAGCGATCAAAGATGAACATTTACAAAGAGTTTGATCGAATTTTTTTTTATAATAAGCGTGACACCGCCGAGCCATCAATAAGGTGTCTAGCGACGCCCACGGTCATTCGGTTGCATACGGGAGTTGCGAATGCCATGCCGGCCTGAAATGTGCCTATTTGCGACTTTTTGAAGATGAAAATATAATTTAGCCTAGAAAAGTGAAATACAAGAATAAATAAAAAAAATAAAAAAACCCGTCTGCGTAAAAAATTTACGTTAAATAAAAACTGAAAAGAAAAAAACAAGTCCAGTAGTCTAGAACTAACTACACCATTGAAATAGTTTCATGATCGATACACACATATAAAACAAATAATATACTCTAATGAGGAACATAGCGACTTTAACAGTCGTGACCCATTATTGGGAAAATTTTAATATTGAATTCTGATTACTGTCATGTCTTTAGTGACACTCGCAAGATTAAGACAAATCGATTGACGTAAGAATCATCAAAATCGGCCCACGCGTTTCATGAAACATACATACATACATACATACATACATACATAGGGTGATAAACACATTACCCTCCTTTGCGTCGCGCAGTCGGGTAAAAATAAGTATTTAATGACTCCCTCTGCCTATGATATGACTCCCTTCTTATATTACTAGGTGGTAGGGTTTAACCCGCCCGGGTTGGTACCACGGCACTGAATGATAAGTCGGTCGAAACGGCTATGTAAATAGTTGGTGTTTTCCGTCCAGTTCAATGTAGCCTGCACGACCGAATGGAAGCACTGACGTGGCACCAAGTACACCCGTTGTTATGGGCTGACATCACGGATGTTGTAGGTGATGTAGCCAACCGTCTCAGTTTCAATAAAAAAAAAATAATAATAATTTGCCGGTCACTCTCGCCTTGCTTTCGTTCTCACTGCATGCTCGCTACTCTCTCCCACACTCAAGTGCATTCGGAGTGATTGTAAAGAGATGCATGTATGCCGGAGTAAGTGTCGCCTTGTGTGAATATTGGGCACAATTTCAATTAACGCTCGCATCCAATGCACTCGAGCGAACACAAGTTGAGAGTACAAGCCGCCGCTTAATGCAGCAGTTACTAACAGATTCTTGTAAAGGCTTCTTGTTGTTGAGATCAATAACTAACATGAAATCAAATCTCGCGGGTACAGGGCATTAATTGGTCGTCATGCGTAATGCATTTTTGCCATAGAGCAAAAAAATCGCGTCGCATTCGAGGAAGACGTCCACGTATGTATGTATGTTTCTCCATAACTCTTAAACCGATAATCTGAATTCAATGAAACTTAGTACAAGCACATTTAACTATACGTGACACATTCATACTCGTACATACATATAACACACACTGAATCCCGACAATCGGGGTAAGCAGAGTAATCGGTGTAGTGCTGCAAGAACTTTGGTAAATAAAAGCACAACACCGACCACCAAGTTTCGCAAAGTATTCGAACAAGATTCAAACGATCAAGCAGCAAGTAAGGCACGAAGACCCACCTGCTGCATGACTAGGTGGAAGTACCTATACTATAAGTATACGTGACACAGGATAGGCTAAATAAAATTCAGTTCTGGTTACGTGTGAGATGTGGCTCATCTCACACGTAACCAGAACTGTGGTGTGTAAGATGTGGCTCTCATATAAAAACCGAATTGTTCCGCGTGCCGAAATGAAAGTACGGTAGCGTAGCGGGCTTACCTACTTTCTTCTTTTAATTACGAATTTTACGCGAGCGAAGCCGTGGGCAAAACTAGCATATGAATCCAAAGAGAATTGTATGAATCCTGTTTAATATTACTACAGATGAGGTAATAGTATATTACAATGATCCGGTGAACATTGGCGGTTCACTGAATTCTACCTGACATGGCTAGCTCACCCCTTCACACCTTAGTGAACTAAGTGCCGTGTCTGTCTGTCGGCCGCCTAAAATCAACTGTAGGACGGGAAAGCGCACTATTTTCATAGCCGCTGCGAGCGACCTTCATTCAGCGTGGTGGTACCAATTCGGAACGGTTAAACCCAACCATCTAGTAATAGATGCCCACAGTTTTACGCGGAATCCGAATAACGGCCAGCCCCAACGGTCGGACGGTCCCCCATCGAAATTTCGACCGCGTCAGGCGCGCGTGTTGATGCATAGCACTTGCATAGCACCCACCACCGAACTAGCGAGGCTGTCGAGGTTTCCTACAATATGACAGGTGACAGATGTCATCTGCGATCAAGCGATGCGGCGTTCAGCGCTTGATAGTGAATGCTGCCCACGCTGCCCTGCCTCGCCGCCGCTCCGCCCCCGCCGCTCCTCCGCCGCCGCCGCCGGCCGCCGCTCCATACAGCATCACACATGAGTACAAGAACATTATGGTACCATAATGTTCTTGCATGAGTACATGACATGACACACTCGTATCAATGTGTACAAATGGATTCGCTGCAACCTTCCCGTGTGACTGCCGACCTCGCTTGGACTTCGCACCGCTGCTCGCAACACGCTCGCGGGAGTGGTTCGAATACGAGAATTATAAAGTGCACTAATCTGGTTCAAATTCTTTCCGAACAATTGCTCATTAGCTAATCAAATCCGATAAAACAGGTAACACTATTGCCTATGACATCTTCAAGAAGGACCCGGTATCCAAGCCTATAATTTAAAAAAAAACTGTCAAGTGCAAGCTGGTGTTGAGACTTTGAGAGGTTCGCTCCGTAGAAGTTCTACCCATAGAGTAACTTATATGGTGGGGTTCTACCTTTCCGTTTTCCGTGAGAAATTTAAGACTTAGGATGTTCGTTTAGGTTTCCTGTAAGTAAACTATATATTCCCTATTATTATTTTCTTTAATTTTAGACATACCTAGTTATACTCATTTTTAAGTTTCCGGATTACCAGAGTAGGTTTAAAGACTTACATATTATGGCCCAATTGCGCCAACACGAATTTAGAGTTAAGTATTTAGTAATCTGTGGTTAAGTAGCGAGTTATGGATTTAGACGCAGTCCCCACAGTCAACGGTTAAACTGATTTATATCGTTAAATTCGTGTTGGCGCAATTGGCCCTAAGTCGACGTTTCGCCCGCTACGTCACGGGCTTCTTCAGGGACTGCGGGAGTTCCTGGAGCCGACGTCTGAATTAAATCGTTCATTTAGGTAACTATACGTCCGTGATTGGGTCATAAAACGTATGTACCAAATTTCAACAACAAACAAATAGACGAAGAAAAGAGTGATCCTATAGGGTTTCCGTTTTTTTTTTCATATTTTGAAGTACGGAACTCTAAAAAGATATTTTCGCACGAATCGCTCGTTTTTCGATGCCCTGAAAGAAAGGTGCTGCTGAATAATAAGGAAACAAAGGTGGACTGGACAACTTAATGTTTTGCGATTTGGCGGCCGCGGCGTGGACAGGAAGACAGAGGGTTTGATGACCCACCCGCCAGGTGGGACGACAACATCGTATGGTGTGAGTACGTGTCGGAGGCGAGGCTACAGACGTGCTATTGTATGGAGAGGTGTATACCCAGCAGTGGACACATAAACGCTGACTGGAGACTGACTTGGCGTTCAATGATCATTGAAATCAATGATTTTTTTTTTACTTTTAACATACATAGGTACATATCACACACGATGAATCCCGACAATCGGGGTAAGCAGAGTAATCGGTGTTGTGCTGCAAGAACTTTGATAAATTACAGCACAACACCGACCACCACGTTTCGCAAAGTATCCGAACAAGAATCAATCGATCAAGCAGCAAGTAAGGCACGAAGACCCACCTGCTGCATGACTCGGTGGAAGTACCGTGCCAAGGTGAGAGGTAGCTAGCCTGTCGCCCTTTAGCACGGCCTCTAGTCCTTATCCCTTAGTCGCCTTTTACGACATGGATGGGGAGAGATGCAGTGGGACTATTCTTTTTAAGTACCGGCCCCACACGGGCTTTCAACAATGATTTGGCAATATCAGCCCCATAGTACCTACTCATCTTCCCTATCACTTAGGGCCCAGAGGGATAGAGAACGCGAATCATGAACATTAATACCAAACCACAGATTAGTTAATAGTACCAAACTCAAAGTTGGTGAAGATGCACTTGTTGCTAATATCAGACAGGTCAACGTTTTCCGCCGACAGCGGGTGCGCGTTGCATATTCATGAGTGCACATGAGCCGCGGGGTCGCCGGTTCGGATCCCGGCCGTCGCCGCCGCCGCCGGTCCCCTACCTTTTATTTCGGTTTCATGCCCTTTCTATTGTAAGTTCATTATTGTGTATGTTGACTCCATTTAAATCAGTCCATTAGTTAACACAATATTTAAACAGTTTCTTGGAAAAACATTCAAATTGAATAAATCAAAATTGTTAATAGTAAGTATCAACATTTTATTGAAGAAATGTTTAAAGCCATAATTTTTATATTTTATTTACTTAGCGCTCGCGCGACACCTTTAAGTAAGAAAATGGAAATTATTTTTGAATTTTTAAGGGTCGGGGGCTTTTTAATTTGTAATTGAACTTTTATTTCAAGTTTTAAAAAAACATCCAAATCGGCCCACTTTTTAAGATAATAATTTGTTTACTACTTAATTACTTGATTATTTGATTAAAAGCCTATTTAACAACCATCGCGATTAAACCAGCTTTCCAATAAAAAAAAACGCATCAAAATCGGTCCATCCGTTTGGGAGCTACGATGCCACAGACAGACACACATATACACACTTACACACACACCCTCACCCTTGGACACACACTTTAAACTTATAACACCCCTCTTTTTTCGTCGGGGGTTAAAAATAGAGATAAACACAAACAGCGCCTACCACAACATTAAATTAAAAACCAGCGCTCTAGGCACCTTTAGTATTCGATAAGTAGGTACCTACTTATTTTAATTTAGTTTCGAAAAAAATATCTGTAACTATACACAACACTATTATGTAGCTGATTAACGTAAATAAATCTTAATTTGAAAAAACAATAACCGCTGAAATCGCGATGATAGACAGACGGACGAATTCCATAATGATCTTATTAAAAAGATACCTAACAAAGCAATTCTTTAAAACTAGTCACACGCGCGGCATTCACTGTACTGTAGTACAAGTCAGTCGATCAGTCAGTCAGCATGAAAATGTATGCGTCCACTACGCCTCTCCAATTTTCCTCCAGCCTCCCGGCCTTCCGCGGTATGGAACCACTGCTTGCGGGTTGTCTTCCGACACTTCATTTTCCTTTCTACGGCCGCCAGTGTAGGACACGGTTACACCCACTCCATACCCAGCCCACTGCCACTTGAGCTTAGCCACCCAGTTTACAAAATCAACTACTTTGGTGCGTCGGTGGATTGCCTCGTTACGCACCATATATCACATAGTAAAAGGAACACAACAAAATAAAACAAGTCAAAGTAAAATTAGAGCTAACTTCATGGGAGAGTAGGCACATAAATATTCATGAACATTATGTCGTGCATACTAAATAAATAACTCTACACAGACACGACGAATGACGCACTTGCCGCTACAGCCCACCCCTCACACTACTCTCGTCCGTTCGCTAACTAAATGGGCAGTAAAATAATCGTAATGATTATATGCAATGAATGAGTGTGCAGCACTCGGCGCGTATTACGATACGATACGATATTATTACTTTTCGTGTTAAATATGTTAAATTACATTTTAAGCCATAAATAAAGTATTCTGTGCCATAGCTTACTTAGAAAGTGGTTTAAAGTTATTTAGAAATACGCATACTAACTACCTGGTTATTTAAATATAATACGCATCTCGCTCACACAGATTGCCATGTCAGTGCTTCCCCCTTTGATCGTGCCGGCTACACTGAACTGGTCGGAAAACACAAACTATTTACATAGCCGTTTCGACCGACGATTCATTCAGTGTGGTGGTATCAACCCGGGCGGGTTAAACCCTACCACCAAGTAAGATTAGGAGGTTAGGGACCTACAGTTTTACGAGGAATCCGAACCTCAGTCAGCCTCCAACGGTCAGCGGTCACCTATCCAAGTACTGAGTCAGTACTTGGATAGGTGACTTGGATAGGTACTACTGACCGCACCCAGCGTTGCTTAACATTCAATAGCGACAGTTGACTGTCTGCACCACTGAGCTATCGAGGCTGACATAATGTAGTGGGGTAATGCTTTGAGAGTTGGCGGTTGTGTGAAAGTAACGCCCCTTAAACGAGTTTGGTAAATTTCAGTTTACTTGCAGGATACAAATTATTTCTTAAAATTCACATTTTTAGGGTTTCGTATCAATACGGAAGCCCAAGCCCAATAGGTAAGCCCATGGCCCATGTGTTATGGGTTATGCACCTTCGTGCTTTACTTGCTGCTTGATGGTTTCTTGTCCGAATACTTTGCTAAACGTGGTGGTCGGTGTTGTGCTGTAATTTACAACAGTACCTACAGCACAACTCCAACTACTCTGCTTACCCCGATGGTCGGGATAAAGTGTGTGGTGTGTGTGTATGTATGTGTTATTATTATGGCGGATGTGCCAATAAATAATAAGAAAAAAACAAAAATTTTAAAAATTATGGAGGGTCTACATAAAAAAGAAACGTGCTAAGAATCGATTAGTGCATATTCACGCTACTGAATAATTAAGGTACCTATTTATATTTTGCATTATAGAAAGACAAAATATTGACGAATACTTATGGTTTTTTGACAGCTATGGTACAGCGGATCTACGGAACCCTCCGTGCGCGAGTAAAACTCGCACTTGACCGTTTTTATTACAAATTAATGCTTGATTGGCGCATATAAGTAAAGCGTCTTCAATACCTTACAAAAAAAGGGTATCGTTCGTACAACAGCGTTCGTAATACGTCAACAACCGATTAATTTAAAGCAAACAAACCAAACTTGCAGCACGTTCCAATTCTGAATCATCCGCCAAAATTTGGCCCCTAAAATAACCGATCAAATTGAGGCCACCATTCACTTATGTTACAAAGGAGCATCGGGTGGGAGCGAGCGAGAGGGAGGTGCGGGGCGGGGCGGAGGGGAGAACGGGACAGAGGATGTGTCGCGTCGCCGAGCGGAGCGGAGGAAGGAAGCTGCCAGTTGGCGGGCCCCTGTTGCCCCTGTGCCGACAGGGGCTTCGCCCTCCAAGCGCTGACCCAGAGCTTCAGGATCTAGCGTGCTGGATTGTAGAACACAATTAATGAGTCTGTATAGTGAATGGCTTCTTACGGCCGTTGTTGAAGCCGAAAGTTATGTAATGTACTCTGTGGTTATGTCCTGCCAAATGTATGAGCGGCGGGTGGCCGGGTGGTATGGGCATCAGCTTCTAGAGAAGACGGCCGCTCATCTCTATTCTGTCAAATTTACCTAAACATTGCCAGCGTGTATTTGGGTGTACATTCCTGGTAGGTAGGTACGTACTTCAAGTTATCTTTCTTAAATTGGCAAAACTATCGCTCACTGATGTTTTGAAAGGTGGATTGTAACCGGTCCGCCTCCTGAAAGACTTTATCAATCCCTCGAATCCTTAATCCTGCAAACCTTCGTTTGGTTCTTCGGCAAGTGATAAATAAGTGAAGGTTTGGTGGTTTTAAAAAAAAATTACCAGGGTTAATATATAGAAGATGCGTCGCGCATCAAACGCATCTTCACCCACCTAATGTTGAGGCGGTGCATGTCGTTTATGTTACGTTTGTATTTCCGAAAATAAAGCTTATAGGTGGTTATAAAAAAAAACTAAACACCCTAAAAAAATTTAAACACCCTAACATTGATTAAAAACAAAAAAACAAAAAAAAATTTCTAGGACTCGAACCCATGGTCAAAAAATGCACACGCTTACCACTGAGCTAACAAATTACATAAACGACCAAACGAATATCGGCTTCTGTTGGTTCGCTCCGGGCGAAGGAGTAGGAGTGAAGGATTAGAGGGATTAAAAAAGTCTTTCAGGTGTCGTATCGGATTGTAATTTGTAACATGACGTGCAAAATAAAATTTCAATAAATAAACATTTTTGTTTAAACTATCTTATCTTAACACATTAATTTTAAAGGTCGATGGTTATCCATTGCACAGCTACATTCCCACGTTAAATGGCGGGCGCAATACGTTTCCTCAAGTAGAGAGATGTTTTTCATTTTGAAAGCCACGGGTGGAGGGAGAGTGGAGACACAGAGCATCAAATGCGCGCGCGCGGTAGGTATTTGATGCTCTGTGGGTGGAGACATGAATTCTTCTGTCAATATTTTTTTTTTTTTTATGGAACCTGACACGGTTGGCTACAAAAAAAGGGTCCAACATCCGTGATGTCAGCCCATAACACAGGGTGAACTAGGTGCCATGTCAGTGCTTCCCTTCATTTCATGTCGGCTACACTAAACTGGACGGAAAACACGAACTATTTACATAGCCGTTTCGACCGACGTTTCGTTCAGTGCGGTGGTACCAACCCGGCCGGGATAAACCTTACCACCTAGTAAGGTAAGAAGGGAAGGGACCTACAGTTTAACGTGGAATCCGAACCACGGTCAGCCTCCAACGGTCGAGCGGTCACCCATCCAACAAATCACTGACCGTGCTCAGCGTTGCTTAATAACAGTTGACTAACCAACCGCGCCACTGAGCTACCGAGGCTGACGAATTTTCTTATCCCTTAGTCGACTTTGCGACGGGGAGAGATGCAGTGGGGCTATTCTTTTTAAGTACCGACCCCACACGGTACATAAATTCTTATTATAATCGCGTCTTCTGTCTGTTCACGTGCCAATGTGAACGATAACATCCTACCCAAGCGAACTATTACTAATTTTTCGTGCAAAATTAGTGTGATTCTGATTAGAAAAAGAACTTGAAGTTTTCTAAGAGCTTTAGATTTTGGAATGGGCTAATTATGGGCGTAAAACTGACGTCTCATTCTGGTGTTCCTGATTATTATATTGGCCATGACATGCTCAGTTTAGCTGCATGCAAGTATGAGCCCAACCAAACGCTTGCGAGTTGCGATCCAACAAAGACGCCGCTAATTTACAAGAAAGCCGGTCGGTCGCGTCGCGTGGCTGCTTGTTGAGTATTTAAATTGAAACTCTTTTAATCTTTTATTTAGAAACATAAGAAATATTGAATATATAAGTGCTATATTATTATATATTGTTGGCACACAGACTGCCAGATATACATAAAGTGCGGGGGCTACTCCGCGAAAGACGGACAAATGGGACAATATCTAATCAACACATCTCTATAAATAATTTCTATCTAATCAAAGACATAATTTGCTGAAATAGTGTAGAATAAATTGCCTAATACCTACTGTCCAAGCTTATATTAGCAAATCTATAAGGGTGGTCATGGCATGGAGTAAGTTACTTTGTTTTAGATGAGATACTACCACAGAATACTTAATAGGTACATCTGAATATTGTTAAACATAACTATAGATTTATAATACAAATTATCCTTGATCCCGTTTGCAGTAGAAACTTTATAGTTACGGTTTGCGGAGCCAGAAAACAATAGTTGAGGGAGCTGGGAAAGTGTGCAGGGGGAACGCAGCGAACGTTAGGGCCCGGGCAGACGACCGCTCCTTGAGTCGTAATCAAAATCTTCCAAAACAAATGCAAAATGACGAGGGTGGCAACTGGCAACACGACGCACCAACGCAGCAGCTAAATACAAGACACAAAAGATTTATCAATATTCTCTGAAGACAAGATTGCAATTAATGACTTATTTAACCGAACAAAAATATTATAAAAGCTAAGAAATTAAATCAGCTACCTAATAAGTTAACACGTTAACACAACATTTATTAATTCTGAGGCGGTCCGAAGTTCGCCGGGTCAGCTAATATATAATAAATACAGTAGAAAATATATAAAGAATAGAAAATTTAAGAAATGGCAGAAGGACCCGGCATCCAAGCCAATAGTTAATAAAAATCTTTTCATCTCAAATAAGCCCTCTTTACCCACATTGATAAACTCCCATGCTTTCGAGTGCTCCTCGATTCCTCTGCGAGACAAGAAACCTACCTTCCCTGCAGCCCGACCGTGGTAATTTTACTCGATCGACGAGTTCGAGCAAAATGAACGAGTAGGCTTATTTGGTACCGTCGTAGCTGTCAAATGTACAAGTGAGTGAGTGCACGAAACGGTCACGTGGTCTACTCGAACTCGAACGTCGGTCTACCACATTTTGACAGTTATTGGTACCGTCGTACGAAATGTGAGCTCGAACTTCGAGTCATTTTGACGTATACGCTCACCCAAACACTCGATTGATCTTGATCAACTTTTGCGATAGTTTAGTAAATCTCAAAGTTGGTTATATGTTAAATTAACGATTCCTTTCATTCGGAATTCAGAGCAAGAAACCGTTCGCGAGCCCTTGGCCACAGATTACTTAATAGTTACTTCGTCCTTGGCGTTCACCCGCGGTCGGCACGGCGGCCGCGGCGGCGCGGCGGCGTTGCTTGGCAGAGACCTCTCCACTCAATTGATCCACTCAGTCGAGAGCTCTTCGTTGGTGCGGGATCAACGAGCAGCAATATATCGTTATGTGCGATAATATTCAAGTACTCTTTCTTAGGCAGATACATATAAAAAAGTTAAAATATTTTATTCTTATAAAAACCGCAAAAAACTTCATCATCATCAAACTAATAAATCTAATAATAAATCTGTAACCACCCCATGACCATCCCGGTCATGGAGTAAGTTATTTGTTTTATGAGAAATTCCTTTTGTAGACTCTATATTATGTAAGTACGATACTAAAACTAAATTGACTTGTTTTTAGAAATCTTTTCTGTGTGTATTTATGTATGTATGTATGTATTTATGTATGTATGTTCCTCCATAACTCTTTAACCGATCATCTGATTTCGATGAAACTTCGTACAAGCACATTTACCTATACGAGACACAGGATAGGCTAAATAAAATTCAGTTCCGGTTACGCTAAGATGTGGCTCCCATACAAACCGAAATGTTCCGCGCGCCTAAAGTAAGGTACGGTAGCGGGCTTACTTACTTTCTTCTTTTTTTTAATGCGAATTTCACGCGAGCGAAGCCGCGGGCAAAAGCTTGTATCTTAATATAATTTTATTACACTTATGTAACTAGGGCCCTAGCCCTAGGGCTCCGCGGAGCCTCTGTGGGGGCTCCGCGAGAATATGAGAAAAAAAATCAAAAATACACCTCTCTGTGGCTCGATTCAACAGAGAACAAACAGACGAACTCAACTCAACTCTCTTCTATGAAACCTGATATCAACCAATTGATGAAAAATAAGAAACAATTTCATACCTCCCATTAGATAGGTATTGAATTATTGTTTTTCTCTTTTAATATTATGTAAGTAACTGTTACATATTAATAATAAAGAATGCACAAAAACTATTTTTTGTTAATTTTAGGGCTCCAAAAGGGTTCCGTCACCAAAAAAGTTTGAGAACCGCTGTACTAGACGAACTTTGATACATAATATAGTATATTATAGAGTTTGATAACACAATCACGGACGTATATCGTAAATGAACGAATCTCGATTTTGGGGTATCTCCGAAACTACTGACTGTAAAATAAAAAAAATGAAAATGTAGGGCCTCTACAAGAAAATCTAAACGAAAATGCCAAGTCTTAAAGTTCTCACGAAGAACTAAATGATAGAAGACAGCGGAGAAGACGTGACAGTGGATCAGAAGTCCCCTGAGGACTTACTTGAGATTTCAGTCGGAGAGAACTCATCACATCAATTGTATACGAGTACTAGCTGTGCCCGCGGGTCCGCCCGCTCTCATATTTCACTTCACTGCTAACCTCATAAGCCATTTAGCGTGATAGTAAGTAGCCTATAGTTGATGGGAAGAATCAAGCTATCCGTAGAATTTTGTTTTATTCAAATCGGTTCAGTGGTTCTCAAGTTATAAGCGGACAGACAGACATACACTCAGACACTCAGACACTCAGACAGAAAGCAGACGTTGAATTTTATTATAGGTAAGGAAGGAAGGATAAGGATATCTTCCCAGAATGAACTGTAATCAAATTAATTTGGGGACCAAAACTAATGTTCAACCTACTGCGGGATGCACTCAAAGGGACTTGGAAAGTGAGAGGTTTACAAACTGTTTACTCGTCACACGTCACCGACGCGAGTCCGCCGCCACGATCCCGAGAACACACGTTTTATGTTCCTCCCTCCGAGTAAACACATTATTAGTTCTCTGTAAATATTTCAGCATTCATGAAGTGTGAATGTTCAGTAAACAGCCCTTCTCTGGCAACATCGGGGAAAGGATAGAATTCGAAATTCGAATTCTCGTAAATTTAAAAATAGGCAGTTCTCGAGAAAGAAGACAACCTTTCTCTTGACCTGTTTATTTAACGTATACTTAAGTTTAATTTAATAGGATTATTTATTCATATAGTTAGGATTATTTATTTATTTATATAGTTAATAGCACTGTTCGTTTTCAGAGTGATAGAATAAAAATCAGAAATTGGACTTTTGTATCTCTGAGACGGAACATCTACGATTTCAATGTCAAGATTAAATTGTTCAGTTTTTTTTACGCTTTCCCCTTTTAGAGCAAAAAAGTAAAACATACAATTTTGAAAAATATTATATTTCTACGGTAGCGCCAAAACTAAAGCGGAACTACTTTTCGCCCCTGTGCCATCCTATAGTAACTCATACAACCCGAAATCTAAGACACATTGCACGTCAAAATCTGACTGAAATAAAATTAGGTTGAGGGCCTGTAGTTTGTTTGTAAGCTACGAGATAAGTTATTCCTTAACGTTTTGAAAATTCGAGTAAAACAGAAGAAATCTAAAAAATGTTCTGACCAATTCGATCATTCGACTTACATAAATGTACTCTGTTACCAACAGCCTAGCTTCGTAGGTGGAAGAACTGGACACATCTCAGGTAGGCATGTGTTTATCTAAGCCCATCCAGCCAGCATCCACCTACCCATAGCAGTCCTATATAGCACCGCCCACTGAGTGCAGTGTGAGATAAATGCTGCGAGACAGCCAGACCAGACTCGGCGACGACTGAGTGGAAACATGTTTGATTTTGGAACCAAATAAACCTGTCCGTATCCTTCAAGGTTGTGGGTTGTGTGCTTTAGTTCTGACCATTGACACTTAGTCACATTTTAAATAATAGACTTAGTTAATATTGACATTAACAAACAACCAAATAATACTATACTCTTTTTTACTAGTAAAAAAAAACCTTATTAAATAACATAAAATATAAACCTATTATATTAAACGAACAAGCTTAAACTATCTTAAAATTTATAATCTAAATCTAAATAAAAAATAAATTAATAATAACAGCCGTCCAGGGATAGACGAGCAGCGTTGCCGGGAGCCACTAACGACGAGAAAATCTCATCCATGGGCACCGACGACGGCGGAAAGGCCCCCATAATTCTATTAATTTTTTAACCGACTTCCAAAAAAGGAGGAGGTTCTCAATTCGTCTGTATGTTTTTTTTTTTTTTTTTTTTTTTTTGTATGTTTGTAACACGATTTCTCCGTCAATTGAGGGCCGATTTAGAAAATTCTTTTTTTGTTAGTTAGGTCATACTTCCGAGGTGGTCCCATTTCAATTTTATCGAAATTGGTTCAGTGGTTTTCGAAAAATCAGCATAATACTATGGTGTGTGGTTACCTTCAGCAAAACTTGTGATGTGGTCGTTTTCGGCAATTTTCAGTTTGATAAATTAGTATGGTGTGTGGTTACCTTCAGCAAAACTTTTGTGATGTGGACTTATTCAGCAATTTGCAGTCTGACACATATGGCGAATAATTCTGTACCACTTCAATCTATTTCGATTATTCGATTTCGATTATTCTTTTTTATGTAATATTACTAATAATATTACTAAAAAGAATGAAATAAAAACTGTTTTAAAAAATATTAAACCGATTTCCAAAAAACAAAAAAAAAAAGAACTAAAAAGTATTAAATACGTCATTGTTAAATACCTAATATTTTGAAATTTTCTCTGTCCTGTTGAAATACATGAATCGATATACTAGTGATACATATTCGGACCCTTGTTTCATGAATATTCTAAATTTGAAATTTTTTATCTTTTCCGACCGGCCAGGTGCGCTTAATTTATTATGGTACGAGCAAAGAGTTTGTATTACGTCGGCGACGTAATTCAAACTCTTTGGGTACGAGTACCATCGAGCTGGTCTGATGATGGAGACAGAAGGTGGCCATAGGAACTCCTAAACTACACATGATAAACCCATCGTGTTTGGGCTCGTTGCATTTGTCTTCACGAGCAATTTACTTTAGACCTAAGAGATTCTCAATTCGACGGTATGTTTTCTTTTTTTGGATGTTTGTTACGCGATTACTCCGTCAATTGTGGGCCGATTTTGAAAATTCTTTTTTTTTTTATTTGAAAGGGGATAACCCTGAGGTTGTTGAAGTGAAAACTTCTTTAGCGGCGCTTGGCACTTTTTAGGTGGGTAAAAAATGTATAATTCGCGACATCGCGTCAGCGTCATTTTTAAAATGAAACCTTAAGTCATTGCATTAAGGGTTAAGTTAGAGTGGCACGGGATCTGCCGGCACTCCCGGAGTGCAACTGTTCAGTAGGGTTCGGTAACACGTTTATGTCTGTCCATTCTACTAAGTTCTGAAAAATGAATGTAGGGTTCCGTAAAAAATGCATGTCTGTCTTTTCTACTAAATTTAACATTTATTTCAAAATGAATGTAGGGTTCCGTAACAAATGCATGTCTATCCGTTCTACTAAATTTTACAATTTTCAACCAAGGTCCTCCGACGGTTATTTTATAATAAAAGTAGGGTTCCGTAACACGTTTATGTCTGTCCATTCTACTAAGTTCTGCAACATCACCTACAACGTCCGTGATGTCAGCCCATAACACCGGGTAAACTAAGTGCCATGTCAGTGCTTCCCCCTTTGATCGTGCTGACTACACTGAACTGGTCGGAAAACACAAACTATTTACATAGCCGTTTCGACCGACGTTTAATTCAGTGCGGTGGTACCAACCCGGGCAGGTTAAAGCCTACCCCCAAGTAAGATTAGGAGGGAAGGGACTTACAGTTTTACGAGGAATCCGAACCTCGGTCAGCCTCCAACGGTCAGCGGTCACCCATCCAAGAACTGACCGCACCCAGCGTTGCTTAACATTCAATAGCGACAGTTGACTGTCTGCACCACTGAGCTATCGAAGCTGACGTGGTCCTATTTTAATTGGGTCAAGATCGGATTGGAAAGCGAGGCGGAATCGCGAGGCCGAAGGCCGAGCGATTCCGCCGAGTACATTAATAGCAAAAAATTACTAAAAAAAACTGTGAAATAAAAAAAAAGTTTTAAAAAACATAAAACCGACTTCCTAAAAAAAGTAAAACTAAAAAACTATTTAAAATAAAAATATAAAAACCGCCTTCAAAAATATATGAAATAAAAACCTAATAAAAAAAAGAACCCTAGAGTTGAAGGCGGTGCTAAAGCAAGCAAAAATGATGCATGAAAGAAAACATGAGTGGATGATAATATCCTTTGTGATTTGTGTAGCCTTTTTAGCACCGCCTTCAACTCTAGGGTTCTTTTTTTTTTAGGTTTTTATTTCATATATTTTTGAAGGCGGTTTTTATATTTTTATTTTAAATAGTTTTTTAGTTTTACTTTTTTTAGGAAGTCGGTTTTATGTTTTTTAATTTACTTTTTTTTTTGTCTTCAACAGTCCAATGACTATAATAACTAAACCACACAGCAGGTTGCCTGTGGTATGAATGAAATAGAAAGGCATAATTCAGCTTCAGATTCAGATTCAGCAATGACTACCAACTTTATAAGGGGTGATTCTGCAGCTCAAATGAACAACTTTTTACAAATCTATAAAATACAATTTATGATCATTGATTACTGAAACATTTATGAGGATCGTAATTTTTTTAGATTTAGAAAAAAACTCCTCAATTAGAGAATTTTCCCTTAAAATGTGTTGAATCTGTTTTAATATAATTTGGATTAGGAATTTATTTATTATTTTAAAATTCCTCCGTAAAACTATTTAGAACATCGGATTTAGAATATGTATGTATGTCAGTCTCAGTTGATAAGTTCGTCTCTGCGTACGTAGGTATAAATATTGTACTGATTACCACTTTACCACTGGCCATCAGTACAATTTGTTTCTTCTCATTTATGTAAGTAGATACCATGTTTGCCTATTGCTTTTAATTTCTGAATTTGTATTTGCAGTTATATTGCGACCCTTTGAATGTGCACTCACACTTGTTTACCAACGAGTAACATGTTTCATCGAACTTTGCCTCTTCTAGGGATATAATAGTTCGGTGGGTAGGTTTAGTTTACAAAGGCCATGCAATGTTTGTTACTCGTCGTCTCATACAATGCGCGCCCATCCATCAAACTAGAGCGCAAAAAACGTCAAAACAAAATGTATTTATCGAAGTTGTTTATCTAGCGGGAGCGACGCGGCGGCGGCGGCGCGGCGGGACTGCTTTACGTCAATTTTATCAGTCAAATGTCAATTTACGATGCGTGTGCGCCCCACAGAAGCGCCCTCGCTGTAGGGCTGCCAAAACTTCCGGTCTGTATGTCGGGCGGGACACGACACGGACGCTCCAGTTTGATCTCGAAAGACGTTTTTATAAGGAACCCGTGAAGTCACGCCATAACACTTTGGCGAACTAGGTGCCACATGTCAGTTTCCCTTTCCTCGTGACGGCTACACTGAATTGGACGAAAAATAAGAAACTATTTACTTATATAGCTGCTTCGACCGACCTTTCATTCGGTGCGGTGGTACCAATCCGAACGTATTTCAAGCCCTACGACCTAGTAAGGTTGTAAGTTCTAAGCAGCCATATGAGCTTATAACATATCTAAATAAGCGTAAGGGCTTACGAAACAAATTAATGAAACTCAGCATTTTAATGCCAGCACTTGTTGCCTGCCTTGAACTTGACGCCCCAACATACCCCGTCCCTTCACCGCACACCTCGGTATTGCTCGCTCCACATTGTCATCCTGCCTTTACTTCGCATTCAATTACGTAATTTTCAAGACAATATTTTGTGCGACTTTTGTTCTCTTTAGTTTTGTCTCCTTTCAAATGTACACAAGCTAACAAAATTAAGAGGCGTAAAACTTTTAAACTGCGAAAATGAAGATCGTGTTTCTCATTGCGACTTGTTTTCAAATAACGTCTCAGGCGAGGTCTCAGGGCTACATTATTGTGTGTTCTCTCTTAAGAATAATAAGACATTTTATCTGCTAATAGGAGTTAAAAAGGACAATTATCTAACAAATTTTAATATTATGCCGCAGCCCTGTGGTAAAGGAAATGACACAGTATCTGACTCGATACAGCATAATATTTATCGATGTTACTCTTGATTTTGTCTTGAAATCTTACCAGAAACTCCGTTAGTCCATTTTGATTTGATTATATTCGAAAAATAGGTAATCCGAAATTGCTGCAGCGAAAGCTGGTAAGGTAACCCTATCATTCGTTCGGCGTGCGTGGGAGGAGGAGGATAGGGACGCGCAAAAACTGAGTCAAGTGCGCGCGCCTGCGCAGTGTAGCGTGGGTGGGTGCAACCCCAACACCGAACACGCGTTATTTTCAAATGAAAGGGTTCCTTTATTCACAAAACGAGATTTTTAACCACGAACAATATTATTTACGAAACATAATATTTAAGAACTTGGCGTAAAGAAGTGAATATACACATAAAGCAGGAAAGTACGTCAATATTTCAGAAAGTTATTCAACGGTAATATTGCACACCGGGTGTCTAAACTCAAGTGGCAGTGGGCTGGGCACGTTAGCCGAAAAGGCGACAATCGTTGGAGTAACCGTGTCCTAACACTGGCGGCCGTGGACAGAAAAAACGAAGTGTGGGAAGACCACACGTCAAGGTGGGACGACAACATCAGTACTTCGGCGGAAAGCAGTGGTTCCGTACCGCTGAAGGCCGAGAAGACTGGAGGAAAACATTTATTATTATTTCTATTGATGAATATATGTAAACTATTACATGCTTAGTACTAAAATATATTATACTAATATACTAATAACAAATCTGTAAGGGAAGGTCATGGAGCAAGTTACTTTGTTTTATGAGATACTGAGTTTGTAGACTCTAATGTATGATACTAAAACAAAATTGACGATTTTTAGAAATCTTTTCTGTATGTATGTTCCTCCATAACTCTTAAACCGATCATCTGAATTCGATGTAACTTCGTACAAGCACATTTATCTATACGAGACACAGAATAGGCTAAATAAAGTTCAGTTCTGGTTACGCTAAGATGTCGCTTTCATACAAACCGAATTGTTTCGCGAGCCGAAATAAAGGTACGTACGGTATAGCGGGCTTATTGCTTTCTTTTTAAATACCTACGAATTTCACGCGAGCGAAGCCGCGGGAAAAAACTAGTAAACAAAATGAATATTGTTTGCTGAAACAGTACGTAAGGTTATTTTAGTTTATCTCTGATGGATGTTGCTCTTCGACAGTAGAATTTTCGTTTTACGTACCTACTAACTCTAAAAACTAAAACTAAAAACGATGTACGAGTATGTTCATCAAACTTTTTTTTAGATTAGTTTTAACTGTCCAGTTACGGATAGTTTTTTTTAATACTGTTAGTTATCTATAAGTTCTTTTTGTTATTTAATTTGTATGTTCTCTTCCTTACCTATAATAAAATCCAACGTCTGCTTTCTGTCTGAGTGTCTGAGTGTCTGAGTGTATGTCTGTCTGTCCGCTTATAACTCGAGAACCACTGAACCGATTTTAATAAAAAAAAATTCTACGGATAGCTTGATTCTTCCCATCAACTATAGGCTACTTACTATCAGGCTAAATGGCTTATGAGGTTAGCAGTGAAGTGAAATATGAGAGCGGGCGGAGCCGCGGGCACAGCTTGTTCTGAATAAATGAAGACATACCAACAAAACAGTTAACAGCTATTGCAAGGTTGTTTGCCTGGCTCCGGCGACGACGCGACGGCCGCGGCGCGGCAGACCACAAGCCAACAATGAAACGCAGCCAAGTGGAAACCATTATCCACTATTTACAATAGATTCGTCGCACTAGCACACGTACACGTACATATGTTTGTCCACGCTTATGGACATCGCGTGTCCGTTTGTTTGTCTGCTGGAGCTCTTCGCGAACTCGTTCTGTTTGTGTTAGAGTCACAGAATACTTTTTAGTCACTCTAGGTACTCAATACCTACTAATTATTAGGGGTGTAACGATACCGATACCGATATATCAGCCGATATACCTATATATATCGGCCAGGCAGGACGATATATCGCCGATAGATACATACAGCCAGCCGATTTCAAACTATTCGAAAAGCGCACGAAACGACGCGCGCGCGACTTTGCCGCTCCGTCGTCGCAGAGGTTAAGCAGACTATTTCATGTGAAAGCTTGTACCAGACATTTATAAGTATACTAGCTGAGCCCGCGGCTCCGCTCGCGTGAAATTCGTATTCCAAAGAAGAATGTAAGTAACTAAGGGCGAGGTCGAAGGCCGAGCTGCGTTCAGGTAATCGATAAACCTTCTTAAAGAAAGTAACTAACTAAGGGCGAGGCCGAAGGCCGAGCTGCTTTCAGGTAAACGATAAACCTTTCTCAAATAAAGGAAGTAAGTAAGGGCGAGGCCGAAGGCCGAGCTGCGTTCAGGAAGACGATAAACCTTCTGGAAGAAAGGAAGGAACTAAGTGTGAGGCCGAAGGCCGAGCTGCGTTCAGGTAAACCAAAAACCCTCTTCCGCCTTCGGGCCTCGCCCTTATAGACTTCCTTTCTTCGATGGAATATAATATAGTTTACTCAATCTATTTATTTCATAAAAATAAAAAAGTAATATTAATAACTAAAGAATTAAACCTACCTAACAAACATTAAAATAACTATCAAAACGGGCATTTTCAAATGTTCTTAGAGCACTTGCGGCATTACCCCGCTGGATGGCAAGGCTTACCCTTTGAATGAAGTACATAAGCCCTTGATGACGGGACACCAGTTGCGTCAACCAGCTCAAGCCTCTTTTGGCTTCACTGCTCCACGGACCGAGGGTTTTAACCGCAAACGCAACAAATTCGAAATCTTGAATTATATTTCTATATTTGCTGCGTTTGAGGCTCTCCGCCCCAGCCTCGGCCGCGCCAGCCGCTCTTGAAGATGTCCTAACGTGACTTGGAGCCAATGTGAGAACAAAAGTGGCGTCCCACATCAAAGAACTACCCTTAGTCCATGGCACTAAGGTGATAGCATCGGGCGTCTTTCCATCCAGCCGGGAATAACCGCGAGGTTCTAGGATGCACGGTATATTTGCCGTTAGAAGCGTGGACTTTATAATAAAATTTAAATTAAATTAACTCAATCTTAATATTAATTAACTTTATTCGAGATGGTTTAGCTTCTTCCTGAACGCAGCTCGGCCTTCGGCCTCGCCCTTAGTTACTTGCTTTCTTCGAGATGGTTTATCATTTGTCAGAACGTAGCTCGGCCTTCGGCCTCGCCTTAGTTGCTTACTTTGTTCAAGATGGTTTAGCTTCTTCCTGAACACAGCTCGGCCTTCGGCCTCGCCCTTAGTTACTTGCTTTCTTCGAGATGGTTTTTCAATTATCCGAACGTAGCTCGGCCTTCGGCCTCGCCTTAGTTACTTACTTTCTTCAAGATGGTTTAGCTTCTTCCTGAACGCAGCTCGGCCTGCGGCCTCGCCCATAGTTACTTACTTTCTTCGAGAAGGTTTATGGTCTTCCAGAATAGAGCTCGGCCTTCGGCCTCGCCCTTAGTTACTTACTTTCTTCAAGAATGTTTTTCTTCTTCCTGAACTCAGCTCCGCCTTCCGCCTCGCCCTTAGTTACTTTCATCGAGAAAGAATATCGTTTACGTGAGCGCAGATCAGCCTTCGGGCCCGCCTTTAGTTACTTACTTTCTTTTTTTTAAATACGAATTTCACGCGAGCGAAGCCGCGGGCAACAGATATATAAATTTTATTGCACCAATGATAGCGACATAACTTCGACTTTCAATTATTATTTTTATTTATCAAACAATTTGTCACCGGCCAGCTCACGTCGAGATGACAGTTCTCCGTTGTCAACATGACATTTAAAATAGTTTTTTACCTTTACTTTGGATTACGTGATTTTTATTATATTTTTTAATTATTATGTTCATCCGGGATATACACTGTCACTATAAAAAGTTTCGTCAAATTCCGTTCAGTGGTTTTTGCGAGATGCGCGTACAAATAGACATTTTTGCATTTACGATTTTATGATATGTATAGAAAGAATAGATATGTATAGACTATTGTGTTCAAGTTATAAAAAAGAAGAACTGTCATTTTCGTTGTATCTACTTATTTTTAAATTCCGAATGAATATTTTATTCAAATTGTATTTGCTGACAGTTCTCAAGATATAATTATGCACTTTGGACTACGTGATTTTAAACGCGCAATAATGTTTTTATTTGTTAATTTTTTTTTATTTTTGTTATTTTTTTTTATGTATTATGTTAACCCGGCATATAAACTGCCACTATACAAAGTTTCGTCTAATTCCGTTCAGTGGTTTTTGCGTGATGCGCGTACAGACAAACAAACAAACAAACAAAAATTTTAAAAACTGTTCTAACATGTTCAGTATCTCATTTTAAGCCACCCTGGTTAGTTTTTTTCCGAATACATTCAATGTACAGACTTTCTTACCTCTACGATTTTATTATATGTATAGATTTTGTCAAAAAGTGTTTACTGTCATTTGTTTTTGAATATTACGTTGTGTAATAAATAATGATACTTAATTACTTTCTTAATCACCTCTTTGATTGCTTGATAATAAATAATTCATTCTTAATCAATAATAAATATTTTCTTTGAATTTTGATTGACATTTTTATTTACTGTATTTTTTACACTACCCATCCCTAACGACATCCCAAGGTTGAGTCTCTGTTAAATATAGGTAAGTAAGTATTATGCATAATAAAGACATACAAACGCCCGAGATACATACTTAATTATTTATTTCATTATTTGATTATCTAATAGGCCAAGCCATCAATATCGGTATCGCCGATTATTTACTACAAAAATCGGTATCGTATCGGCAAATTCATGTATCGTTACATCCCTACTAATTATGTTATGTTAGTATTAGCGCTGTTATTCATAGTTTCGACATCATGAGATGACTTATTGTCTGAAAGTTCATACGTAGGAGCTTAGAGATATGCAAACATTTAGTGCAGACTGCAGTGATATATAAGCTAAAAACAAAGCTTTTAAAACTTGAGTTTGGGAAAAAAAGTTGTCAAGCGAGTCGAACTCGCGTGGAGAGGGTTCCGTAACATACCATTCCGTTTTCCGTAAGAACTTTAATACGTAGGATTTTCGTCGATCGTCCCTATTTTTTTTCGAAATTTTAGACTCAGTAGTTTCGGAGATAAGGGGGTTGGGGTGCTATTTTAATAATTTTTAACTTTTATACTATGTATTTTAAAATTATAAATAATATATATTTGTATTCCTTATAACGAGCCTCTTTCAAAGAAATTTCAAATGATGCGCATTAAAAAAAATTTTTTTGCTTTCTAATTTGTTCCCAAAACTTACCCCCAAAATCGAAATTCCTTTATTTACGCTATACATCCGTGACTGGGTCATCAAACTCTATATAAAAAAAATTTGGTCCATTAGATTCGGAGAAAATAGGCTGTGACAGACGGACACAAAAGTGATCCTATATGGGTTCTGTTGTTTCCGCTTTTGGGTGCGGAACCCTAAAAGGGTCAGATTGTTCAATCGTCGGTTAAAATTTAACGGCCCGTCAATTCCTGATAACTGTATGAGAAATGTCATTTTAACCGATCGAGTCGTGTTAACCGACATCGCCGAGAACCATAAATAAATGCATTAAAGTGTAAAGTTACGTTTAACGTTCATGCTGTCTAAAGAGATTCCTCCGAAATGCTACTCATTACAACTTCATTGGCGAATACTTTGCTTTTAATAGATCATAGGTTTGACAATAAAACTGTTTTATTATAATAGTTTGTGTATAATGTAGTCTAGTCTTTAAGAGTCTGTAATACCTCACATTGCTTCTCACGTTCCTCTGTTATATCAACAATAATGCAACAATCACTCTGAAATAAATACTTGATAGGTACCTATTGCGTTTCATGAAAATATGATTCCATTAAATTTTTTCGATAAAAAATTAATTCAAAATACCTCCAAACCGTACAATAAAACAGCTAGTACTTATTTAATAAATATTTCTAAATTAGATCATGAAATTTTGTATAATAAATAACTGATCGATCACAATATAAAGCAGGTCCAATGTTTTTTACATTTAAAAAATAACCTTTATTTTCGCCTTAAAAAGCAATTACCTAAGCGTCGTATTGAAATTTTGCACACAATTTTATTATTTAGAGACCCGTCCGACAAATTAGTGTAGTTCACCCTAACAAAATCGCTTTGACCTCGCGTGACTGCAAGCATTAGTTTGCGAGCGGGATAGAGAGTGAGGTGACGCGGAGAAGTGCAGGACGAAATTAGAATTGGAGGTATTACGGACTCTTAAGTAATTTAGTGATTTCGCTTAGTTAACGGTTACACTTTTTTTGTGTAAAAGATGAATAAAACTAAATATTGTTCATGCATTCCGATATGGGTGGCTTAGTCAGAGGGCCCAGAGCAAATGCTCGCCGCCAGAGCACCAACCAGCCAATATCACCTCCTAGAAGGTGCTCCGAAACTACTCAGTCTAAAACGGAAACAATTGTGAATATAGGACCTCTATTATAGTTTACAGGAAAACCGAAACGAAAATCCTGAGTCTTAATGTTGTCACGGAAAACGGAATGTTACGGAACCCTCTCCACGCGAGTTCGACACGCACTTGACAGCTTTATTTTCTGTAAGCCACAGAGCATCAAATACCTACCGCGGGCGCCCCCTACTAGAGGCGCCCTAAGCGATGATATTTGAAACCCAATAACCGAACGCTGAGCTGCTAGCGCTTCGTATGTGTGTGTGTGTGCTAGTATCGACACTACACACAAAGAGGAGCAAGTTAGGCACACGCACAAAACAAATGCACACGCACAACACACATATGTAAGTCATAGGCCCACAGGCTTCAACGCCGTTGTAGAGAAATCGCGCTCACGGCGCCTCTAGTAGGGGCGGGCGCGCGCATTTCATGCTCTGTGCTGTAAACCAACATAGGTAGATGGCTTTGCCGAGGGACTAACAGTTCAGTCCAGTCGACGTTCTTGATATAGTAATTTTGTATCCGCATATTCTATCAGCACGGCGCTGGGCGGCGCGCGGCGTGGCGAGATAGAACGGACAAGAAACTGCAGCCAATATTTAAGTATGTTCGAGGAAAGTATTCTTACTTGTTCCATGTTGCATTCGGTTCCGCAGCTCATGTCGAAGTGCCCGTCCCCGGTTCGATTCTGAAAGAGGAAAATAAAACGTTTTATACATTTAGACTATTTTAAAGTACCAGTACTCAGTACCGTGTGGGGCCGGTACTTTAAAAGAATAGCCCCACTGCATCTCTCCCCGTATGACATACACTCCGACTCAGCCACCCATACCGGATTACATAAAAAAAAACCTACAGATATACTTACATGTTCATGTTTTGAGTAAGTATCTAGATTATAGAATATTTAACTCGAAATTTTAATATTTAATCCAGATTCCATGCAGTTAAAGGATTGCTCCCATTATAGTTTTCCACACTCTGTTCAATCTCCGTCGTCAAACGAAATTTAATGGTAGAAGCAGTTCCGGTTGGCGGGGCCAGTTTCCTTCCGGTCCGGCTAGTTCCGGCGCCTGCGCACCGGACGGAAAGCAGCGGAGGGGGGGGGGGGGGGGACTGACAGATCAATGGCCAGTTGACTAGTTGGCGTGAGTACAGCATTGACTTAGCATATCACTGGAGAACAGTTATTATGTTTCTTCGAATTGACTTAGCATATCACTGGAGAACAGTTATTATGTTTCTTCGAATTGACTTAGCATATCACTGGAGAACAGTTATTATGTTTCTTCGAATTGACTTAGCATATCACTGGAGAACAGTTATTATGTTTCTTCGAATTGACTTAGCATATCACTGGAGAACAGTTATTATGTTTCTTCGAATTGACTTAGCATATCACTGGAGAACAGTTATTATGTTTCTTCGAATTGACTTAGCATATCACTGGAGAACAGTTATTATGTTTCTTCGAATTGACTTAGCATATCACTGGAGAACAGTTATTATGTTTCTTCGAATTTGGAACAGTGCCAATTTTTAAAGCTACTCCGTTGTTACAGTTAAATGTTTTAACGGTTATTCGAAAATGTTTACGTTTTTACCCACTGTTTCACCGAAACTTTATTGTTACTCCTCTGACATAGGAAACCTTGACGAAAACTTTAACAAGTTCTTAAATTTTAGAAGGGTATCTTTCCAATGATTATTATTAAAATACCATCTCCAAAAAATTAACCTGTGCAGTAAACGGATAGGATGGAAGGGTATAAATTGGTCATGCGGGCCAGCCATAATGAGGCACAAAAAATATCCATTGGAATCCGTTAGTGACGCGACAGGTAGGGTCGCGCACTTCCGGCTGCGTGTGCGCATCGTTGCACACTCCAACCAAAATATATATTTATTATACTACGCATTAAGCACTTACATATACATTTTGTGATTTCGTCCACTTATCTAAGTCGGACTGGTCGGGTGGATTATCCGTGAACGCACAATCTCGCGCACAATTTCATCGAACGCACGTCCACTTCTCAAAATCGCCGTACGTCGAACCGCGAAATTGTAGCGGTCTTCCGGTGAGCGTGTTTCCTGACTTCTACAAGCTGGGTGTCTTCAAAGGCAAATTGCCTGATGAGCTTTTTGCCGCAGGTGTCATGGCGGTGGCGGCATTGAGCGTGATGTCGCGAGGATTCAGGCAGGCACTCAGGAGCAATAGCGTCTTTACCATAAGGGCACACGGGGCACGGGCCCAGGGCCTCCGACATCAATGGGCCCCTTGATGTTGATGAAATTTTTTCCGCCGAGCCGCTCGCATTAGTTCTGTTATCATAGGACGCGTCAACTCAGTCTAACAAGAAAAAAATTACTCTTTGAAAACTACAATAACAGCACTAAAAAAAAAATTTTTTTTTCTGACGTAGCAAACTATAAACTAAAAGCTAACGAAATCACTATGTTTATGTATAAACGGCATTATTTTAATTATTGTAAAAAAAAATTTAACTCGCTCTAATAAATTTGTGTTTTTTTTTTTTTTATTGCTACCGAACTGGGTGGCTCTGTCCGAGGTCGCAACCTCAGGCGCAGCCAATTTCACCCCCGAGGAGGTGCCAGTCCGGCTTGGAGGTGGACTAATGTTGCTGGGGAAAGGCTATTAACCCGCGATTTGAAGATCTGTGGATTGTAGGAGTGGGGGAAGATATTTCCTGGGAGCCCGTTCCACACCTTTGCAGTGCGGCACAAGAACGATTTAGAGAATCGTGCAGTTCGAAGAACTCTTCTGTCGACTACAAACGGGTGTTCCGCGAGAGTATGGCGGGTTTGGCGAAGGCGAACAGGAGGAGGAGGGATAAGGGAAGCAAGTTCGTCAGAGCAGCGGCCATAGTAGTACCGATAAAACAGGCTCAATGACCCAACGATACGTCTGTGCTTTAGAGGTTGAAGGTCCTTTGTGAGTACGGAGTCACCAATGAGGCGAATGGCTCGTCGCTGAATAGAATCCAAGGCTGAAAGAAGGTACTCAGGGGAACCCTCCCAAAGATGACTGCAATATTCCATCACCGGTCTTACTTGTGCTTTGTAGAGTGTAAGCAGTTGGACCGGCGTGAAAAATCGCCGACAGCGGTAAAGGACCCCTAGTTTTCGAGACGCTAGTTTCGCCTTGGACTCTATGAACGATCGAAACCCAACGTCCCTGGACACCTCCATACCCAGGACGCCCAGACTACCATCGTTGGGGACTTGGCTGCCCTGAAAAGTGGCTTGGAGAGGAAACGGATCAGCCTTAGTAGAGAAGGCACAAGCTTGCGTCTTGGCTACGTTGAAGTTGACCAAGTTCTTCTTCCCCCAAGAGGATACTTTTTCGAGAACCTGGTCAACCCGAGCAACAGTTTCGCGTCTCGCGTTTGCTGCTGAGGCCTCTCTACCCTTCCAGTCCTTGATGAACCCTTCGTGCACCGTGCTGTCGTCCGCGTAACAGTGTATTTCGCCGAGCGAGAGCATGTCGTTTATGAACAATAAAAACAGCGTAGGCGACAGCACGGATCCTTGTGGAACACCAGTGTGGTGTGGTGTACCTAATAACTTGCTATTATCATGATATATATGTGTATTTAATACTTCAAATAAAGATTTTTTTCTTTCTAAAGAGGGCCCCAAATTGTTTTGTGCCCAAGGGCCCCGGCATGGCCTAAGACGGCCCTGCTCAGGAGAGGTAATATTGACTGTCCGGCTGTCTTTCATCCAACTGATTGACACAAGAAGACTGCCTGTTCTCTATTACAACAATTAAATTACAAATTTCAAAAAGCCCCGACACATCAAAACCCCTTAAAATAAGAAATAATTTCCGCTTAGATAATTAAAGGCATCGGGAGACGCTTAGATAATTAAAGGTCGGGGGACCTTTAATTAAATAAGCTGAAATTATTTTTTTACTTTTTAAGGCCCACTTGCACCAACACAAATTTAATATATAAACCAGTTTAACTCGTTAAGCTAGCACCCGTTGACTGTGGGAACCGCGTTTAAATCCATAACTCGCTACTTAACTTTAAACTCGTGTTGGTGCAAGTGGGCCTAAGTAATGTTGATGTACTTATGGGGTTTTTTTTAATTTGTAATTTAACTTTTATCTACTTTTTGTGCTTTTCAATTTGTAATAATGTTGTTACGTTAGGTTACAAGTAAATAAATTAGTTTTGTAATAATCTCCGTTTATGTACTTATTAAAGGCGACTAAGTGAAAATGTTATCATTTTTATTTTTGCAACAGATATCCCTTCACCAATTACGAAAAGTGCTGATGATCTTCGAATCGGCTGACGGAAGCCTTAAAGCTCCTATAATCCGAAAGTATTAAGATGGCTGTAAAAATTTAATACATATGTTGGTATGTACCATATAGCATTGATTTTATAGGGGGAGTCAGATGTACCGTCAGCGATGTTTTAAAGGTAACATGAAATTAGTCTTCAATTATGTCCTAAGATGGCGCCAGGAGTATCGAATTTGAATTAAATAATTTATTATATTTTTAAATCTGCTAATTATAGAACGATGCTAAGTGGGAACAGCATAGTTAAATTTAAAGATTATTTTATATTAAGTATTTTTTTTTTTTTTTTTATTTATTTTATTTTATTTTTTTTTTTATTTTTTTTTCTCCGTGGTAGGCACGTCTAAATCAGCCATTCTCAAAGTGTGCTCCACGGAGCCCTGGGGCTCCGCGGAGCCTCTGTGGGGGCTCCGCGAGAATACGAGAAAAAAAAATTAAAAATACATCTCTCCTCTCTGGCTCGATTCAGCTCGGCTGCGCAGACGAACTCAACTCAACTCTCTTCTATCAAACCTGATATCAACCAACTGATGAACAATAAGAAACAGTTTCATACCTCCCATTAGATATTTAGTTATTGTTTTTCTCTTATATTATAAAATTATGTAAGTAACTGTTACATTGTAATTTTTGTTTATTTTAGGGCTCCGTCAAATATTTCGCTTTCCAAAAGGGTTCCGTCACCAAAAAAGTTTGAGAACCGCTGCTCTAAATGATCGAAAGATGTAAGTATAGTTCATCTCATCATACCTAATACAATCCAGTCTCGTTCTACAATCTTTGTTCTAATATTATGAAATACATATCCCAATTTTAGGCGATTTAACCAAAATCTCCGACGTTATCCAAACTCTACGAGAGAACCCGCTTATTCGGGCTCTCTGACAACAAACAAATTATTAAACTTCTGCTAAAATTATGTGTGAAAGAAAAACATCGACGAAGTCGACGACCGTGCTAACACTGTGATAGATCTATGTTATTGCGCTGCCAAATCACAATTCACTCCAGCCCCGAAAATCCCCGATGCTCATCCATAGATGTTTATATACACGTAAGAATAAAAACGTAACGAAATAACGAGAGGAATAAATTTTCATAAAGTAAATTGCTGTCGACCTATAGGTATAAGTCCACTAAGTACCCTCACTGTTACCTGTTAGCTGTTACAAAATCTCAATTCTCTTCAACCCCGGGGTTCCAGCATAGATGTGATGTGAACACATATGGTACAGATTAATGTAAGAACAAAAATGTATGAAATAAAAAAAAATCGAACCCTGGAGTTGAAGGCGGTGATCACAAAGGATATCATCCACTCAAGTTTTCTTTCATGCATCATTTTTGCTTGCTTTAGCACCGCCTTCAACTCTAGGGTTCGTTTTTTTTTTATTTCATACATTTTTGAAGGCGGTTTTTATATTTTTTTAAATAGTTTTTTATTTCACAGTTTTTTTTTATTTTTTGCTATTAATGTACTCGGCGGAATCGCTCGGCCTTCGGCCTCGCGATTCCGCCTCGCTTTCCAATCCGATCTTGACCAAATTGAACCAAATAAAAAAAGAATCATCAAAATCGGTTCACCCAGTCGAAAGTTCTGAGGAAATAAAAAAAAATACAGTCGAATTGAGAACCTCCTCCTTTTTTTGAAGTCGGTTAAAAATGAGCTCTATCGACACAGAACAACGTTGCGTTGTGTCATGTGTGCGACGGTAGAATGGGTCGCTCTCCGTAATTGGTCCACTTCCCTCCCGGCCTAAATTGTCGCACGAGCCAATCTTGACGTATACCTGTCATTACCCGGCGCAGGGGGGCGCGGCGCGGCACAGGCGGGGGAGGGGAGGCGCGCATGCGTACTTCCTGTGGGCTGTGACACAGCACCACGAGATTTTTCATTGTCGAATCTTTTCTATACTTCTACAACTCAACATTTGCCATCTATATCCTCTCACAAACAAAACCCGCTCACGAAGCTCTACGGACTTGGATGACCAATATCAGTAGCTAAGGCAAATACAAAATGTTGTACAATATTTCGATGTATTGTTCAAGCTAAATTACAATTTTGAAAAATTACCACAAATACCGTCATGGTAAATAATATAAGGCACATTTTTGGTTGTTTTCCTAAATTTAAATAATGCTTGTGTAAGTATGTAGTAAATCGAAAAACGTCAACATTAGGTGCCACTTCACGATTTTTTTACGGATATTTCACACCCAATCGAAAAATTAAAAAGAAATACGTCCAAGATTGAGTTCTCTATTAATGCTATAATTCTTAAGGTCGCTGGGGAAAGGCTAACACGCGATTTGAAGACCCGTGGATTGTAGGAGTAGGGAAAGATATTCCCGGAAGGAAGACAGTTCCTTCCAAGTTCCTTCTGTGTGACACAAGAACGTTTTAGAGAATCGTGCAGTTCGAAGAACTCTTCTGTGGCTACAAAGTGTTCCGCGAGAGTATGGCGGGTTTGGTTGGCGAGGATGAACGGGAGGAGGAGGGAGGCTGTAAGCAATGATTTTTTTAATGAAAACCAGTATGGGTGGCTGTGCCGAAGGGCCAAAGGTGCGCGAAATATGCTAACGAGCCTCACCTCACGAAATCACGTTCAGCGTGGTACCTACCATACATCCATTTCAGTAGTGTAGTGCAAAGACCGTACCAAACTATGTAGATAGACGCGGTGCTCGATAACTATTTTCTCGACAATCATGCTCCAAAACTCCGGCATCCCCTCTCCCTTCCTTGCAATACCGACAATCCTCGTAAAGCGGAGAAAGACGGCGAGAAAACTATTTGTTTCTTTTTAACACATTAGGGCCTTATGCATCGCTTCCTCTTGCCACTCGCTTGTGCCACCAAGCATACATACGGGAGTGGCAACCGTCGAGCGCTATTATATGGGAAAATTAGCCGCGTCTTAGTGCATTATGCTCTTACAATATAATAGTCTGCGGGATCGAACGTCAGTGCACATGTGACTTGGGGACAAAGAACACGTATATGTGCACTACGCAAAATGGCGAGTTGTGCAGTTCGTACGTGTCGAAAGAGCTCAAGATCATCAGGAATAACAAAAGATGGCGTAACCTTTCATAGGTAAGTCATTTTAATGATAATACAACGCTTAAAACGTGAAAAATACAATAATTCCGCGAGTTAGGAGCACGACTGCGCGCCATACCGGGCGCGTACACATGATAGGCAAATTTGACAGACTGAAAAGAAATTTGAAATCAATTATTGTATACGGGGATGTTGTAATAAATGCGATGTTGTTTATCATAAATGCGAAAGTATATTTGTTTGTTTATTTGTTTGCTATCATGTTGTTTATCATAAATGCGAAAGTATATTTGTTTGTTTATTTGTTTGCTTGTTTTTTTTAAGTGAAAATTTCTTTAGCGGTTCTTGGCACTTTTTTAGGTGGGTATAAAATTTATAACTCGAAATTGCGACATCGCGTCAGCGTCATTTTTAAAATGAAACCTTAAGTCATTGCACTAAGGGTTAAGTTAGAGTGGCACGGGATCTGCCGGCTCACCCGGAGTGCAACTGTTAAGTAGGGTTCGGTAACAGGTTTATGTCTGTCCATTCTACTAAGTTCTGCAAAATGAATGTAGGGTTCCGTAACAAATGCATGTCTGTCCGTTCTACAAAATTTAACATTTATTTCAAAATGAATGTAGGGTTCCGTAACAAATGCATGTCTGTCCGTTCTACTAAATTTTACAATTTTCAACCAAGGTCCTCCGACGGTTATTTTATAATAAAAGTAGGGTTCCGTAACACGTTTATGTCTGTCCATTCTACTAATAAGTTCTGCAAAATGAATGTATGGTTCCGTAACAAATGCATGTCTGTCCGTTCTACAAAATTTAACATTTATTTTAAAATGAATGTAGGGTTCCGTAACAAATGCATGTCTGTCCGTTCTACTAAATTTTACAATTTTCAACCAAGGTCCTCCGACGGTTATTTTATAATAAAAGTGTCTGTGTGGGCCCTGAATACGAATCCGTTGTCAAAATTAAAAAAAAGTGGCCGCCATTTTGAACTTTTTAGTTACTGGACCGATTGCTTTCAAAATCGATATCTGGGTGTCTGTGTGGGCTCTGAATACGAATCCGTTGTCAAAATTTTATAAAAGTGGCCGCCATTTTGAACTTTTTAGTTACTGGACCGATTGCTTTCAAAATCGATATCTGGGTGTCTGTGTGGGCTCTGAATACGAATCCGTTGTCAAAATTTTATAAAAGTGGCCGCCATTTTGAACTTTTTAGTTACTGGACCGATTGCTTTCAAAATCGATATCTGGGTGTCTGTGTGGGCTCTGAATACGAATCCGTTGTCAAAATTTTTTAAAAATGGCCGCCATTTTGAACTTTTTAGTTACTGGACCGATTGCTTTCAAAATCGATATCTGGGTGTCCGTGTGGGGTCTGAATACGAATCCGTTGTCAAAATTTAAAAAAAGTGGTCGCCATTTTGAACTTTTTAGTTACTGGACCGATTGCTTTCAAAATCGATATCTGGGTGTCTGTGTGGGCTCTGAATACGAATCCGTTGTCAAAATTTTATAAAAGTGGCCGCCATTTTGAACTTTTTAGTTACTGGACCGATTGCTTTCAAAATCGATATCTGGGTGTCCGTGCGGGCTCTGAATACGAATACGTTGTCAAAATTAAAAAAAAGTGACCGCCATTTTGAACTTTTTAGTTACTGAACCGATTGCTTTCAAAATCGATATCTGGGTGTCTGTGTAGGTTCTGAACACGAATCCGTTGTCAAAATTTAAAAAAGTTTCCGCCATTTTGAACTTTTTCGTTCCTGGACCGATTGCTTTCAAAATCGATATCTGGGTGTCTGTGTGGGCTCTGAATACGAATCCGTTGTCAAAATTTTATAAAAGTGGCCGCCATTTTGAACTTTTTAGTTACTGGACCGATTGCTTTCAAAATCGCTATCTGGGTGTATGTGTGGGCTCTGAATACGAATCTGTAGTCAAAATTTAAAAAAAGTGGCCGCCATTTTGAACTTTTTAGTTACTGGAACGATTGCTTTCAAAATCGATATCTGGGTGTCTGTGTGGGCTCTGAATACGAATCCGTTGTCAAAATGTAAAAAAGTGGCCGCCATTTTGAACTTTTTAGTTACTGAACCGATTGCTTTCAAAATCGATATCTGGGTGTATGTGTGGGCTCTGAATACGAATCTGTAGTAAAAATTAAAAAAAAGTAGCCGCCATTTTGAACTTTTTAGTTACTGGACCGATTGCTTTCAATATCGCTATCTGGGTGTAAGTGTGGGCTCTGAATACGAATCTGTAGTCAAAATTTAAAAAAAGTGGCCGCCATTTTGAACTTTTTAGTTACTGGACCGATTGCTTTCAAAATTGATATCTGGGTGTCTGTGTGGGCTCTGAATACGAATCCGTTGTCAAAATGTAAAAAAAGTGGCCGCCATTTTAAATAATAATATAATAACCGCCATAGTAACTAAAAAGTTCAAAATGGCGGCCACTTTTTTTACATTTTGACAACGGATTCGTATTCAGAGCCCACACAGACACCCAGATATCGATTTTGAAAGCAATCGGTCCAGTAACTAAAAAGTTCAAAATGGCGGCCACTTTTTTTAAATTTTGACTACAGATTCGTATTCAGAGCCCACACTTACACCCAGATAGCGATATTGAAAGCAATCGGTCCAGTAACTAAAAAGTTCAAAATGGCGGCTACTTTTTTTTAATTTTTACTACAGATTCGTATTCAGAGCCCACACATACACCCAGATATCGATTTTGAAAGCAATCGGTCCAGTAACTAAAAAGTTCAAAATGGCGGCCACTTTTTTTACATTTTGACAACGGATTCGTATTCAGAGCCCACACAGACACCCAGATATCGATTTTGAAAGCAATCGTTCCAGTAACTAAAAAGTTCAAAATGGCGGCCACTTTTTTTAAATTTTGACTACAGATTCGTATTCAGAGCCCACACATACACCCAGATAGCGATTTTGAAAGCAATCGGTCCAGTAACTAAAAAGTTCAAAATGGCGGCCACTTTTTTTAAATTTTTACTACAGATTCGTATTCAGAGCCCACACATACACCCAGATATCGATTTTGAAAGCAATCGGTCCAGTAACTAAAAAGTTCAAAATTGCGGCCACTTTTTTTAAATCGCGAGATTAAAACACCATGAATATTATTAAACCGGAAAAAAATATTGTTTTAAGGAAGACTCCAATCTTTTACTCTGTTCCTCGAAGTTTAGGTAAATAAGCCCTACTTATTCCTATCACTGATTATTAGTACAACTTTTCAAAAATATTAGAACAACAGTCTGGTTTAATTTTTCAATATTTTTTTTTGGATTCAAACAATAATATTCGTTCAGAAAAAACTATTTGAAATAATATTACAAATAACAATTTCAAAATTCACAAATATACCGCACCATCATCGTCCGTCAGACTGGCATTCGTAGTGATCCCGTCAAGTTGCCGTCAAGCAAGGCTTCCGATTGGTCGGACGGTCGGCTCTTACTACCAGATACCCGAGCCAAGCCAGCGATAACAAACCTGTCGCTGGCCTTGCTCGCTCTGTCTCTCTCTATATCGCAGGGCGCGATATGGGTAACGGAGATAGACAAGTCACGTCATAAAAGATTAAATTGCGATTTCGATTTTCGTAGTAGTAGGGATTTTTGGCTAGCCGTGCTCCGATACAAACGCAGTAGCGTTGCGTCTCCCGTATGTATGCTCGGTGGCTTGTGCGCGCTAGGCCAATCATATTCCCAGAGGCGGACTTTCCTTAAGACCGACTAGGCCCGGGCCTAGGGCGGCCAGATATTAGGGGCGGCCAATCTGTACAAGCAGCTGAAAGCAGTGAGTGCAGGTATACAGAATAGAAAGGGTCGGAGCAAGTGCGTGCGACGACGTGCGGGAGCGGTGAGCGCGGCGGCGGAGACGACGCACTATTTACGCGGACAAAATAATTTAGCTATGACGATAAGGTCAATATTGCCACAAAACTTATAATAAATACTTTTGCTATATGTAAAATAAACCGAGAAATAATATATTTCTGGCAGGTTGAACCGAACGCAATACTGATTTTCGTACAACTTCACATTTGTATCTATGCTGTAAACTTAAAAGGGGCGGCTGCATTGAATTGGGGCGGCTGGTACTAAGCGGCCTAGGGCGGCTAAGGCTGCTAGTCCGCCTCTGCATATTCCTTTTTAGGTTCATATCCCTTTTGGCGGAGCAAACACTAGTTTGCTACGGTCTTTGGTCTAGTTCAGCACAAGCTGAGTTGAGAGCAAGACAGCTCCTACAGTTCTACACTGATTGATTGTGCTTGGCAATACGAAATCACTTCACTGTGGCCTGATAGCGAGCCGCCGCCGGGGTCGCGGGCTCGCGGGTCACCGGAGTCGGAGCTGGCGATCTTGGCGATAGCTCGCACTCAACACTCTCCACTATCGCAAGAACTGTGATTAATATGAGATTATTGACTTCTCGGTCTAAGCTCTAATCGTGTGATGAGCAAAGTGATTCATACTGGTCATTCGTGGTCGGAAATATTTAATTTTTTTAATTTGAATAGAAGTTTAAGACGAGCGACTTGGGTACATGTATATTTTGTAACTATTTATTTATTAATTCACACATACTCGTATGTATGTGGTAGCCCTATTAGATATTCTGTGGTGGTAGTAAGTAAGTAGGTGGTACTAAACTTGTAATACTTACTTATTATTTTGGGAAACTGACACGGTTGGCTACATCACCTACAACATCCGTGATGTCAGCCAATAACACCGGGTGAACTAGGCGCCATGTCAGTGCTTCCCTTAATTTCATGTCATGTCGGCTGGACTGGACGGAAAACACGAATTTTTTTTTATTTGTTTTTTTTCCTATTTTGCTTAATTGTATGACAAGCGCAGCTCTATTATCAAATGAAATGAAATGACATCAAATGAAATATATTTATTTTATTAGACACGAGATCAATAAAATGGATATGAAGGTCAATTCGTTATAGTTTTATAAAAAAATTCGTTTGTAAATATTCATAACGTGTATTACACTTTATTGAATACCAAGTAATAAAAATTATGTGAAGAAATTTGTATTTGTATTTTGATACTAGATGATTGTGAGCTAGGATGCCATGTCAGTGCTTCCCTTCCCCCCTGAACTG
This sequence comes from Nematopogon swammerdamellus, assembly GCA_946902875.1. Taxonomy (NCBI): domain Eukaryota; kingdom Metazoa; phylum Arthropoda; class Insecta; order Lepidoptera; family Adelidae; genus Nematopogon; species Nematopogon swammerdamellus. The sequence goes on from OX336345.1 coordinate 23,236,105, forward strand.
GACGGAAAACACATAGCCGTTTCGACCGACGTTTCATTCAGTGCGGTGGTACCAACCCGGGCGGGTTGAACCCTACCACCACCTAGTAAGGTAAGAAGGTAAGGGACCTACCGAACCCCGGCAGCTTCCAACGGTCGAGCTGTCACCCATCCAAGCACTGACCGCGGCCAGCGTTGCTTAACAATTAGTTGACGTCTGCACCACTGAGCTATCGAGGCTGAAAATGTATATTATCACGAAAAACACCTTTTCTTCATTTCAGTTCAGTTTACTCTTTCACTCATCCAACCAATGTTGATGGTGTGGTGATAGCACGTGTTCCGACAGCGACCAAGTTCATTGTCCAGCGGAGAGAGAATGGATTAATTTATATTAATTCGAGTAAGTGCGGACATTGTCAGCTCAGTAGACAGCCAGTGCTAAATATAGATTCCACTAATTGTTACGGCGTCCCATGCATTGCATCTGAATCCTATCCTACTAATATTTATAAACGCGAAAGTTTGTGAGGATGGATGGATGTATGGAGTTTTGTTCCTGTTTCACGCAAAAACTACTGAACGGATTTTGATGAGACTTTACAGTACTATTGCTTATACATCAGAATAACATATAGGCTATATACCATCAAGCTAAATAGCCTTAGGGCTCAGCCAGCAGTATCAAATAAAGTATAGTATGGACGGGAGAGAGAGAATATAAAAGACAAGAAAAACAAAAGCCTATCAACGTCACGTAAAAACTTCAATTTCGAATTCTGTTCTTTTTGACGTGATGACGTCACGTCTTATAAATTGATGAACACCGGCTGCACACACGAAAAAGTGTCACGTTCCATCTGAATCTGCGTGTGCAAGCGAGAGTCGAGCGAAGTCGCTCTACAGTCTCTTCAAGAATCTAGGGCTGCCAAGATCGACGCTAAGCTCTTATATGGAGAGAGCACTTGGGAGAGAGCTTCGAAAACATCACTGGAAGCATCCTACAGAATAATAGGTAGAGAGAGGGAGGTCGAGAGCGGGACTGGTGGTTTCCCCGCGTCCTAGTCAACGCAGACTAGCTGACGAGGGCTTGATGCGAGCCGAAACGTGAAGCATGCGCGGAAAATTTAGAGTGGCCACTCGCTAGTCCCGACCTCGATTAACACCCTCCTCTACTGCCAATGGGCCCGGATATGTTCGCTGAAGCCATCATCGCAAGCTTAGTTCCACATCTTCCTATATAAAAATCTAGCCCCCCACCCCCCCCCCCCCCCCCCACCCCCCCTTAGGGAACACCCTGTATTCCCTATTTTTTTATAGTTTACAGGAAAACCTAAACGAAAAGTCTCACGGAAAACACATTGGTACTCCACGCGAGCTCAACTCGCACTTGGCCGCTTTTTTTACCCTATCGAGGCTGGCAGCGTCTCCTCCGCCGTGCCAGCCAGGCCTAATACAACAAACCCACGCACAGCATAGCTGCATATGGTTGCAAAATGTCCAGGCAAATAGCTGCGCGCAGTAAGTGGCCCGCGGTTGTGTCCGACGAGTAGCGCTATAGACCGATAGCGCTGGGCTATTTTGAGGACATAAGTTAAAAAAATTCTAAACTTGCTTATTTCTTGCCTGTGGATACAGTCGTACATAAGAAGCATAATATTGCGTTTTGTGTCACATCTGTCACTTGCATTTTCAGCAATTCGAAGATTTGTGGTTGTTTTTTTTAATTCCATTCAAAACTGGCAAAATTAATCTAAACTTTAAAATAATTATGGTATCATATCTAGGATAGCCTGCGGCGTGTGCAAACCCAGTTTGTGTCATCTTCGTCCAGTGCAAACTGACCTATGGTCAGTATGTAAAAACAGTGCCTAAAACAAAATTAGAATTGACAAAATTGTTATTTCCTATCTCAGATCACTTACATATGCCCATTAAATGAATTTGTGCCAAATTAGGGCACGCAATTTTAAGATTTTCAATTATGTTATTTTTCCAAGCTACAAAAGCTTCAAAAGAATATTAGAATGATTAGAGTTTACATATTCAATTTCATCAATGCATAAAAAATGTACATTGTAAAGTTGTGTCATTTTCATTCACGAAATAAATCAATAAAACACAAAAACAGTTGTTGCGGTCAAAGCGGACGGACGCGGGCAGATGGCGGCGGGCGGGGGGCATACGCACGCACACACGTTCGTTCGGTACCTACGATTTCTTCTATGCGAAGCGGCGGCCGGTGTGGCTGGCTGGCGTGCCCCGCGTGCCTCGCTCGCTCGCCTCGCCCGCCGCGCCGCCCGCGCCCGCGCTCGCACTTCGTGCAAAGAAGTTTGGTATCTCCTATAGAGATAATAAATAATGCAATGCGAATTTTGTACAAAGCCCGCGTCTGCAATCTCAATACCTACGAATGTCAATGGTCAATGTGGTCAATATTATTTTAGATTGACGCTTCGATTCGCTTAAAATTTGCATAAGTTCAAACTTTTCATGCATGACCCTAACACAATCGTGCTGAACTAATATCCCGTTTTCTGTGAGAACTAGAAACTTCGTCACGAACTTTTGTTTTGGTCATAACTCGAGAACCACTGGTGCTAGACCCATCGTGTTGGTACTCAAAACTTCAGGTCTCGGTGAGATCTATCCATCTGTCACGTGAACTTTTGTTTTGGTCATAACTCGAGAACCACTGGTGCTAGACCCATCGTGTTGGTACTCAAACTTCAGGTCTCGGTAAGATCTATCCATCTGTCATGAGAACTTTTGTTTTGGTCATAACTCGAGAACCACTGGTGCTAGACCCATCGTGTTGGTACTCAAACTTCAGGTCTCGGTGAGATCTATCCATCTGTCACGTGAACTTTTGTTTTGGTCATAACTCGAGAACCACTGGTGCTAGACCCATTGTGTTGGTACTCAAACTTCAAGTCTCGGTGAGATCTACCCATCTCTCACGTGAACTTTTGTTTTGGTCATAACTCGAGAACCACTGGTGCTAGACCCATCGTGTTGGTACTCAAACTTCAAGTCTCGGTGAGATCTATCCATCTCTCACGTGAACTTTTGTTTTGGTCATAACTCGAGAACCACTGGTGCTAGACCCATCGTGTTGCTACTCAAACTTCAGGTCTCGGTGAGATCTATCCATCTGTCACGTGAACTTTTGTTTTGGTCATAACTCGAGAACCACTGGTGCTAGACCCATCGTGTTGGTACTCAAACTTCAAGTCTCGGTGAGATCTATCCATCTGTCACGTGAACTTTTGTTTTGGTCATAACTCGAGAACCACTGGTGCTAGACCCATCATGTTGCTACTCAAACTTCAGGTCTCGGTGAGATCTATCCATCTGTAACGTGAACTTTTGTTTTGGTCATAACTCGAGAACCACTGGTGCTAGACCTATCGTGCTGGTACTCAAACTTCAGGTCTCGGTGAGATCTATCCATCTGTCACGTGAACTTTTGTTTTGGTCATAACTCGAAAACCACTGGTGCTAGACCCATCGTGTTGCTACTCAAACTTCAGGTCTCGGTGAGATCTATACATCTGTCACGTGAACTTTTGTTTTGGTCATAACTCGAGAACCACTGGTGCTAGACCCATCGTGTTGGTACTCAAACTTCAAGTCTCGGTGAGATCTATCCATCTGTCACGTGAACTTTTGTTTTGGTCATAACTCGAGAACCACTGGTGCTAGACCCATCGTGTTGGTACTCAAACTTCAGGTCTCGGTGAGATCTATCCATCTGTCACGTGAACTTTTGTTTTGGTCATAACTCGAGAACCACTGGTGCTAGACCCATCGTGTTGGTACTCAAACTTCAAGTCTCGGTGAGATCTATCCATCTGTCACGTGAACTTTTGTTTTGGTCATAACTCGAGAACCACTGGTGCTAGACCCATCATGTTGCTACTCAAACTTCAGGTCTCGGTGAGATCTATCCATCTGTAACGTGAACTTTTGTTTTAGTCATAACTCGAGAACCACTGGTGCTAGACCCATCGTGCTGGTACTCAAACTTCAGGTCTCGGTGAGATCTATCCATCTGTCATGTGAACTTTTGTTTTGGTCATAACTCGAAAACCACTGGTGCTAGACCCATCGTGTTGCTACTCAAACTTCAGGTCTCGGTGAGATCTATCCATCTGTCACGTGAACTTTTGTTTTGGTCATAACTCGAGAACCACTGGTGCTAGACCCATCGTGTTGGTACTCAAACTTCAGGTTTCGGTGAGATCTATCCATCTGTCGAGGCACTTTTGTTTTGGTCATATCATAACTCGAGAACCACTGGTGCTAGACCCATCGTGTTGGTCCTCAAACTTCATGTCTCGGTGAGATCTATCCATCTGTCACGTGAACTTTTGTTTTGGTCATAACTCGAAAACCACTGGTGCTAGACCCATCGTGTTGGTACTCATACTTCATGTCTCGCTGAGATCTATCCATCTGTCACGTGAACTTTTGTTTTGGTCATAACTCGAGAACCACTGGTGCTAGACCCATCGTGTTGGTACTCAAACTTCAGGTCTCGGTGAGATCTATCCATCTGTCACGTGAACTTTTGTTTTGGTCATAACTCGAGAACCACTGGTCCTAGATCCATCGTGTTGGTACTCAAACTTCAAGTCTCGGTGAGATCTATCCATCTGTCACGTGAACTTTTGTTTTGGTCATAACTCGAGAACCACTGGTGCTAGACCCATCGTGTTGCTACTCAAACTTCAGGTCTCGGTGAGATATATCCATCTGTCACGTGAACTTTTGTTTTGGTCATAACTCGAGAACCCCTGGTGCTAGGCCCATCGTGTTGGTACTCAAACTTCAGGTCTCGGTGAGATCTATCCAACTGTCACGTGAACTTTTGTTTTGGTCATAACTCGAGAACCACTGGTGCTAGACCCATCGTGTTGGTACTCAAACTTCAAGTCTCGGTGAGATCTCTCCATCTGTCAGCTGAACTTTTGTTTTGATCATAACTCGAGAATCACTGGTGCTAGACACAACGTGTTGGTACTCAAACTTCAGGTCTCGGTGAGATCTATCCATCTGTGTGAGTACCAACACGATGGGTCTAGCACCAGTGGTTCTCGAGTTATGACCAAAACAAAAGTTCACGTGACAGTTGGATAGATCTCACCGAGACCTAAAGTTTGAGTACCAACACAATGGGTTTAGCACCAGTGGTTCTCGAGTTATGACCAAAACAAAATTTCACGTGACAGATGGATAGATCTCACCGAGACATGAAGTTTGAGTACCAACACGATGGGTCTAGCACCAGTGGTTCTCGAGTTATGACCAAAACAAAGGTTCACGTGACAGATAGATTTTAGAAATTATTCGCAATTATCGGATGCATGCAAGCAAATCCGAAAGCACCAGCTAACAATATATAAATTTTTGAAATGTGCTAATTAAGCCCTTTCATTTGATACCCCACACTAAAAACATTTTTTTTAGGTCATCACTTTATGTCCTCTAGAGGGCGCCATATCCCATTTTTATGGGACGTCACATAGCCAACCAGCTAACCATAGTCGACCAGCAGACGGTCAAGACGCATCCAACGATACCTTCGATTTGTCAAATTATGATAAGTAGGTAGTTTCGAAGTTATGTATCAGGGAACAGATGAACATGAAGATGACATAAATACATACATACATACATACATACATACATACATACCGGTCAAACACATAACCTTCCTTCTCGCTTCGCCGTAGTCGGGTAAAAATAAGAATCTGTTCGCTAATATTGCGCGCATACTACACTACATACAATATAATAAACACACGATCAATTAACTTAAATCAAATAGGAACTTCAGTTAAGTAAATATCCGCTAACATCGACTCGCAACAACACATTTTTTTACATAGGTTTGCACCTAAAATTAATCAAATAGATACCCAACGAAGTAAATCTACATAATATTATGAAATGGAATTAAATAAGAAACTGCTCGAGACAATGCATACACACACCGCGTGGCAGCGCGGCAGCCTGGTGCGCTATTAGAACCACTCGCCCTCCCGCAGCGCCGCGCCCCGCACCTCCGCCAGCCATCCGCCGCTGCATACCTTTATTTTGCGCGCGGAACAATTCGATTTGTATGAGAGCCACATCTTAGCGTAACCGGAACTGAATTTTATGTAGCCTATCCTGTGTCCCAAGCTGTGTCCCGTATACTTAGTTGAATGTGCTTGTACAAAGTTTCATCGAATTCGGATAATCGGCTTAAGAGTTATGGCGGAACATACATACATACATACATACAGAAAAGATTTCTCAAAATCGTCAATTTAGCTTTAGTGTCATACATAGAGGCTACAAACTCAATATTTCCTAAAACAAAGTAACTTACTCCATGACCATCCCTTACAGATTTATTATTAGTAATAATAAGAATAATTGATAATTGATATGATAACGCACGCACGTCGCAACTCGCACCGCGCCACGCAACGCAACGTGCGCCCCGCGTATGGCTGGCTGAATGACCCGCGAGCGCGGCGGGGCGGGGGGGAGGCGACGTGCGCGTGCCTCGATCGCTCGCTCGCCTCGCCCGCCGCCCCGCCGCCCGCGCTGGCACTTCATGCGAAGTGAGTGTTTTTTTTTTTCAAATAATAAAATTCCGTGGATAAAAACGACACAAATTATGAATAGTGTTTTGTTACACCATAAAATCAAAAAGACGTAAACTCTAATAACCCGTATTTTCTTTTGTGGCTTTTAGAGGTTGTTGTAATAAAAATATTAAATATCTATAAATGTCGTGGATGAATTCGACACAAAATATTTTGAACAACAGATATCAGTACTCTAAAACGCGTAACACCTATTTAACCTTTTCTAATATTCTTTTAGAGCTATTTGCGCGATGTATTAGGTACTGGTTAAATTTAAGGATTTCCGTGGACAGAGATGACACAAAATGTTTTTGCACATCGGTTACTACTTCAATATTATCATGAAAGTAAAATTTTCTTTTCTAATTTTCTTTTCGTCCAATACTGATCTAAAAGACAAATACCTAAATTTCTACGTATGCAAATTCCTAGGATGACACAAACTAATATATTAGGTTGGGCAAATGGTTTGGAAACTATATGCGACAAATAAACAACTTTAATATTTTTGAAACCAAAAAACCTAGCGCTACAGGTCTACTATGAAAAGTAACGATTGAATGATTGCTTGCCTTCCTACGCAGCCGCCGCGCCGCGTGTACGCCGGAGCGGTCGGATCTAGGACTTGAATTCTGATTTGGAGGGGTTCTTCCGTTTTCATCATCCTCAAATTTATATACAATTTAGTTTTGTTTGTAAATAGTTTCCGCTTTTGGTCCATCACAAAGTACTTTGGAGCTTTCTTCCGTGTTTGGTCATCCTGCGTTTGAAATTACTTAATGTTAGCAAGTTCACCAGGACAGCAGAATGTTGCAAGAGTTCGCAAGATTATGTTGCATTTAGGTTGGCTGGCTTTTGCAATCATTTGACATATTTTGATTTTATTTGATGTTATACCTAAAAGGAAGGGTCGCCCTAGACGCACGTATCTAGACCAGATCGGGCATTTGCTAAAAAATGATTAAGTGCATAGTACCCGTAACCAACGAGCATGTATGAAGAACATTATAAGAGTTGAAGAGGCGGCAGAGGCGGCAGAGGTGTGTCAGTATCGTGGCGCGTGGAGATCCATTCTCTCTGCCTACCCCACTGGGAAACGGGCGTGCGTGACTCCATGTATGTATGTATGCATGCATTATACCTAAAGGGGGACAAGTGGAGAAGTGATGAGCGTGCTTCTAAAGTACTACTATACATATTCGCCACACATATGCTGTATCCCGACATTCAGGGTAGCAGAGCAATCAGTGTAGTGCTGCAAGAACTCAGGTTACAGCACAACACCGATCAACACATTAGGGACGTATAAGGACAAGATAACTATCAAGCAGCAAGCTTAGAATCCTAACTAGAGTGTGATTTCAAATGTGACATCGCGTGGGTTGAATATTCGTTTCTCGATTAGAGACAGGACAGGACAACAGGCATCGTGTACCTTGCACGAACTTAACTAGGAGTTATGGCGTTAGACTGTCATAGGAAGGCAAAGGTCAGGACATTCATTTAAGAACTTCCAAGGAGGCCATATAAAGTCTAGATGAGTACTCAGGGATTTTATTTTTCCATTTCATAAGATTTTTTTTTTCAGTCCGGAAAAACTGTTACTTAGTTGACTGAATTTGACAAGTTTTAAGTTTTTTTAAATAAAATATATCTTGATTCAAAGAAGGTTTTGGGATTTTACAGATTTTTCACACTTCCGTAAAACAGGTCAGTCACGCACGACAGATGTAGAGAGTTGCGTCCTATTTAAAGTGGTAAACAAACACTCCAAGCGCTTGGAGAGATCAAAATGTGGCTGTGTCGCAGAGCATGGGGGCGGCCGGTGAAGACGGCCGCCGGTCGATGTTCTGTGGGCTGTTTTTATAATAGTTTTAAACGTGCCCTCATTGCAGGTCGTCTTATAAAAAGTAACACTTCAAAATTATTGTTTTGTAAAAAAAAAACAGGTCTCTCATCTCATCTCTTCATGGTGTCGAACTTTTTCCTGAAACCTGACACGGTTTGCTATGTCACCTACCACATCCGAGATGTCAGCTCTGAACGCCTTGGTGAACTAGTTGCCATGTCAGTGCTTCCCTAGGGTCGTGCCTATTAATTTTAAAAATAATTTGATTACGATTTCTTGTAATAAAATGTTTAGTTTATAATATAATTGTCATAATGACACTCTGTGCACGTTTCAATCCCAACGTAAAATGAGTTTGCCGTTCCTAACCGCACAAGGTTCGAATTTCAAACCTGAGGCCGTACAGGGGCGGAAGTGAGGACCGGTTCCCGCGCTTTTTGGACACGCTGTCCCACGGTTTTTGTCGTAGTTTTTTTATTATTTTACATTTCTGCCTGATACTGTTATATAATAATGAGCTATTTACTGTTATATAATAATGAGCTATTTGAAACAATTTACCCAAAACTGCAAAATAACATAACCCAATAATTTCCATAAAAAAAAGACGAGAGTTGTCGTGGGACACCCTGTTGGAACAAAGTTCCTTTCGCTATAGTTAATATTATGTATTCAATAACAGGCACAATTAAATAAATTAACTACGTTTGAGAGTAATTAAATGAAAAATTTAAAATATATTAATCCATAGCTGTCGGCTGTACTTTCAGAAGATTGGTTTCTAAACTGGCCTGCAACCGCATCTACAGAAAGCTTGGCTCCAAATTTCGCCCAATACAGCTAGGCTTTGCTACCAAGGGAGGATGTGAAGCAGCGGTACACTCAGTGCGAACATACAAAACAAGAAAAAAAGAAGCTGAAGTTATAATAAAAGTCGATGTAAAAAATGCCTTTAACAGTTTAGAACGAGACTCAATGCTCAATTCCATACAAAACAATATCCCCGAAATTTACCCATACCTCTGGCAATGCTATGCTTCACCAACTCATCTATTCTACAATCAAAATGATCCAATTTCATCAAGCGTTGGTTGCCAGCAGGGAGATCCACTGGGCCCGGCTATATTCAGTCTGTCAATCCATAGTATTATTGAAAAAATAACTTCAGAGCTGAATATATGGTACCTGGACGACGGAACTTTGGGCGGGAAAGTTGACACAGTATTGACAGACTTAAATACAATAATCACTGCTTTCAAAGAAATCGGGCTTCATTTAAATTTTTCTAAATGTGAAATTTATGTTTTCAAATCAGACGATGAAAAAGATGAAATTATTAAGAAGTTCAACGAAATAGCGCCAAACATACAAGTTCTAGAAAACGATAACTTTTATCTTCTTGGTGCTCCAGTTACTTCCGAAGGTATACGCCCACTGATTGAGAAGAAAACAGAGACGATATCGAAATTTTGTGAACGATTGGAAGACATTAATACACATATGGCTTTATTTTTGCTTCGCCACTGTATATACATGCCGAAACTCACTTATTTTCTGCGCTCAAGTCCGATTTGGAAGGAAAACGATTTGATTAATTCAATTGATAACTCTCTGCGTTCTAACTTGGAAAAATTGCTGAATTCGAAATTGACTGATTCGTCCTGGCAACAAGCAACTTTACCCGTAAAATACGGTGGAATCGGTCTGAGAAAGGTGGAGGATATTTGTCTACCGGCCTTCATTTCTTCAATTAATAGTACGTCAGCTCTCATTGGTTCGATATTAAGTCCCTCACTATGTGAGTTTGAGATTTCGTACTTCGAAGAAGCCGTTTCTGCTTGGAAGGTGCTTTGTCCCGACGAACAACCACCGTGTCCAAGCCAAGCTGTCGCCCAGTCCAAGTGGGATATTCCAATAGTCAAAATGAAACATAACATTCTCCTTGAAAATTGTAGTGAAATTAATCGTGCACGTATTTTGGCGGTTTCAGAAAAAGAATCTGGAGCGTGGCTTGAAGCTTACCCATCGAGTCACCTAGGGACTTTATTAGATCAGAAAACCACCAAAATTTCGGTTGCACTTCGTTTAGGCCTCAAAATTTGTGAAAGTCATATTTGTGTGTGTGGGTCACCAGTCGACATATATGGCCACCACGGACTATCATGTATCAAAAGTGCCGGTAGAAACTCCAGGCATCAAAATTTAAATTTTATTATTAAGTCCACGCTTCTGACAGCTAACATACCGTGCATCCTAGAACCTTGCGGTTATTCCCGGCTGGATGGCAAGAGGCCCGATGGTATCACCCTGGTGCCATGGGCTAAGGGTAGGTCACTGATGTGGGACGCCACTTGTGTCGACACATTGGCTCCAAGTCACGTTCGGGCCTCTTCAAGAGCGGCTGGCGCGGCCGCGGCCGGAGCGGAGAGCCTCAAACGCAACAAATATTCAAATATTATTCAAGATTTCGAATTTGTTGCGTTTGCGGTTGAAACCCTCGGTCCGTGGAGCAGTGAAGCCAAAAGCTTCTTGAAGAGGCTTGGGCCTCTGCTGGTGGACGCAACTGGCGTCCCGCAATCAAAGGCTTACTTCATTCAAAGGGTAAGCCTTGCCATCCAGCGGGGTAATGCAGCAAGCGTTCTAGGAACATTTGAAAATGCCCCTTTTGATAGTTATTTTAATGTTTGTTAGGTAGGTTTATTTCTTTAGTTATTAGTATTACTTTTTTGTTATTTATTAAATAAATATTTTAATCCATACTATCCATACTTCCATACTATCCATACTAATATTATAAATTCGAAAGTAACTCTGTTGTCTGTCTGTCTGTCTGTCTGTCTGTCTGTTACCTTTTCACGCCTAAACCGCTGAACAGATTTCGATAAAATAATGCATGGAGATTAATTGCATCCTGAGGAAGGACATAGGCTACCTTTTGTCCCAAAAAACAACCCTTAAGGGGTTGAAATAGGGGATGAAAGTTTGTATGGGGAATCCAGCATTTCTCAAGTTAGAGATATGAAAATTCATATTTAGGCTTTTGGTATGAAATAAAGAGTTACGTGTTTCAGCGTTTTTGCTAAATCAACCCTTAAATTAAAATAGGGGATGATTTCAAAATTATATTTTAGGATTTATAAAATTTAGTACGAAGATGAATTGCATCCTGAGGAAGGATATAGGCTACCTTTTGTCTCAAAAAACAACCCTTAAGGGGGTGAAATAGGGGATGAAACATTGTATGGGGAATCCAGCATTTCTCAAGTTAGAGATATGAAAATTCATATTTAGGCTTTTGGTATGAAATAAAGAGTTACGTGTTTCAGCGTTTTTGCTAAATCAACCCTTAAATAAAAATAGGGGATGATTTCAAAATTATATTTAAGGATTTTATAAAATTTCGTACAGAGATGAATTGCATCCTGAGGAAGGACATAGGCTACCTTTTGACTCAAAAAACAACCCTTAAGGGGGAGAAATAGTGGATGAAAGTTTATATGCGGAATCCAGCATTTCTCAAGTTAGGGATATGACAATTCATATTTAGGGTTTTGGTATGAAATAAAGAATTACGTGTTTCAGCGTTTTTGCTAAATCAACTCTTAAATTAAAATAGGGTGTGATTTCAAAATTATATTAAAAATTTTTATAAAATTTTGTACGGAGATGAATTGCATTCTGAGGAAGGACATAGGCCACCTTTTGTCTCAAAAAACAACCCATAAGGGGGTGAAATGGGGGGGGGGGGGTGAAAGTTTGTATAGGAGTATCGGTTTTTTAAAGGAAGGAACTTGAAAATCATATTTCTTGCTACTCATCATAAATACATAATTGTTTCAGGGATTTACAATTTAAAGGGGGGGGGGGGGGGGGGGGTAATTTGGGGTGACAGTGGCCTTGCCCTTAGTTATGTTCTTTCGTTACTCATTTACTTACTTTTTCGAGAACGTTTATCGTCTTCCTGAACGCAGCTCGGCCTTCGACCTCGCCCTTAATTACTTACTTTCTTAGAGATGGTTTATTGTATTCCAGAAAGCAGCTTAGCCTGCAGCCTCGCCGTTAGTTACTTACTTTATTTAAAAGGTTTATCGTTTACCTAAACGCAGCTCGGCCTTCGGCCTCGCCCATAGTTACTTACTTTAATCGAGAAGGTTTTTCCTCTTCCTGAACGCAGCTCGGCCTTCGGCCTCACCCATAGTTTATACTTACTTTCACCGAGAAGGTTTATAGTCTTCCTGAAAGCAGCTTGGCCTTCGGCCTCGCCCTCAGTTACTTACTTTCTTCGAGAAGGTTTATAGTCTTCCTGAACGCAGCTCGGCCTTCGGCCTCACCCTCAGTTGCTTACTTTCTTCGAGAAGGTTTATGGTCTTCCCGAATGTAGCTCGGCCTTCGGCCTCGCCCCTAATTACTTACTTTCTTAGAGAAGGTTTATCGTTTTCCTGAGCGCAGCTCGGCCTTCGGCCTCGCCCTTAGTTACTTACTGTCTTCGAGAAGGTTTATCGTCTTCCTGAACGCAGCTCGGCCTTCGGCCTCGCCTTTTGTTACTTACTTTCTTCGAGCAGATTTATAGTCTTCCCGAACGCAGCTCGGCCTTCGGCCTTGCCCTCAGTAACTAACTGTCTTCGAGAAGGTGTATGGTCTTTCTGAACGCAGCTCGGCCTTCGGCCTCGCCCTTAGTTACTTACATTCATCGATAAGGATTATAGTCTTCCTGAACGCAGCTCGGCCTTCAGCCTCGCCCTCAGTTGCTTACTTTCTTCGAGAAGGTTTATTGTCTTCCTGAATGTAGCTCGGCCTTCGGCCTCGCCCTTAATTAATTACTTTCTTGGATAAGGTTAATCGTCTTCCTGAACGCAGCTCGGCCTTCGGCCTCGCCCTCAGTTACTTATTGTCTTCGAAAAGGTTTATGGTCTTCCTGAACGCAGCTCGGCCTTCGGCCTCGCCCTTTGTTACTTACTTTCTTCGAGAAGGTTTATAGTCTTCCTGAACGCAACTCGGCCTTCGGCCTCGCCCTCAGTAATTACTGTCTTCGAGAAGGTTTATGGTCTTCCTGAACGCAGCTCGGCCTTCGGCCTCGCCCTTAGTCACTTACTTTCATCGATAAGGTTTATAGTCTTCCTAAACGCAGCTCGGCCTTCGGCTTCGCCCTTAGTTACTTACTATCATCGATAAGATTTATAGTCTTCCTGAACGCAGCTCGGCCTTCGGCCTCGCCCTCAGTTACTTACTGTCTTCGAGAAGGTTTATGGTCTTCCTGAACGCAGCTCGGCCTTCGGCCTCGCCCTTAGTTACTTACTTTCATCGATAAGGTTTATAGTCTTCCTGAACGTAGCTCGGCCTTCGGCCTCGCCCTTAGTTACTTACTTTCTTCGATAAGGTTTATAGTCTTCCTGAACGCAGCTCGGCCTTCGGCCTCGCCCTCAGTTACTTACTGTCTTCGAGAAGGTTTATGGTCTTCCTGAACGCAGCTCGGCCTTCGGCCTCGCCCTTAGTTACTTACTTTCATCGATAAGGTTTGTAGTCTTCCTGAACGCAGCTCGGCCTTCGGCCTCGCCCTTAGTTACTTACTTTCATCGATAAGGTTTATAGTCTTCCTGAACGCAGCTCGGCCTTCGGCCTCGCCCTTAGTTTCTTACTATGTTCGAGAAGGTTTATTGTTTTCCTTAACGCAGCTCGGCCTCCGGCCTCGCCCTCAGTTGCTTACTTTCTTCGAGAAGGTTTATGGTCTTCCTGAACGCAGCTCGGCCTTCGGCCTCACCCTTAATTACTTACTTTCTTAGAGATGGTTTATCGTCTTCCTGAACGCAGCTCGGCCTTCGGCCTCGCCCTTAGTTACTTACTTTCATCGATAAGATTTATAGTCTTCCTGAACGCAGCTTGGCCTTCGGCCTCGCCCTTACTTACTTACTTTCTTCGAGAAGGTTTATAGTCTTCCTGAACGCAGCTCGACCTTCGGCCTCGCCCTTAGTTTCTTACTATGTTCGAGAAGGTTTATGGTTTTCCTGAACGCAGCTCGGCCTTCGGCCTCGCCCTTAGTTACTTACTTTATTCGAGAAGGTTTATAGTCTTTCTGAACGCAGCTCGGCCTTCGGTCTCGCCCTCGGTTGCTTACTTTCTTCGAGAAGGTTTATGGTCTTCCTGAATGTAGCTCGGCCTTCGTCCTCGCCCTTAATTACTTACTTTCTTAGATAAGGTTTGTCGTCTTCCTGAACGCAGCTCGACCTTCGGCCTCGCCCTCAGTTACTTATTGTCTTCGAGAAGGTTTATGGTCTTCCTGAACGCAGCTCGGCCTTCGGCCTCGCCCTTAGTCACTTACTTTCATCGATAAGGTTTATAGTCTTCCTAAACGCAGCTCGGCCTTCGGCCTCGCCCTCAGTTACTTACTTTCTTCGAGAAGTTTTATAGTCTTCCTGGACGCAGCTCGGCCTACGGCCTCGCCCTTTGTTACTTACTTTCTTAGAGATGGTTTATCGACTTCCTGAACGCAGCTCGGTCTTCGGCCTCGCCCATAGTTACTTACTGTCTTCTTTGAAATACGAATTTCACGCGAGCGGAGCCGCGGGCTAAGCTAGTAATATTATAAATTCGAAAGTAACTCTGTCTGTCTATCTGTCTGTCTGTTACCTGTTCACGCCTAAACCCCAGAACAGATTTCGATGAAATATTGCAGGGGGATCAATTGGATCCTGAGGAAGAACATAGGCTACCTTTTGTCTCAAAAACCACCCTTAAGGGGGTGAAATAGGGGATGAAAGTTTGTATAGGGAACGCTGAATTTCTCAAGTTTAGTGATATGAAAATTCATATTTAGGCTTTTGGTATGAAATAAAGAAATAAGTGTTTCAGCGTTTTTGCTAAATCAACCCTAAAATTAAAATGCCGCACATTTTAATTTTATTTTGATTTCAAAATAAAATTTTAGGATTTTATACAATTTTGTACGGAGATGAATTGCATCCTGAGGAAGGACATAGACTACCTTTTGTCTCAAAAAACAATCCTTAAGGGGGTGAATTAGGGGATGAAAGTTTATATGGGGAACCCATTATTTCTTAAGTTAGGGATATGATAATTCATATTTAGGCTTTTGGTATGAAAGAAAGAATTACGTGTGTCAGCGTTTTTGATAAATCAACCCTTAAATTAAAATAGAGCTGATTTCAAAATTCGATTTTAGGATTTTAAATGATTTTAAATAATTTTATTCATACTGGCGGTGTTTTTGAAGACGGGGGTTGAGGTAGGGGGGGAGGTGTCCGCGGGGAGAGGGAAAGGGACGATAATTTAATCTCTTTCTTCTTTTCTCTATCTAAAACTACTAAGTCTAGAAAGCTGAAATTTAGAAATGGGGGCTCCGCTCGATTGATATTCGTATTTCAAAAAAGACAGTAAGTAACTATGGGCGAGCCCGAAGGCCAAGCTGCGTTAAGGTAAACGATAAACTTTCTTAAATAAAGTAAGTAACAAACGGCGAGGCTTCGGGCTGAGCTGCATTCTAGAAAGAAAATAAACCTTCTCGAAGAAAGTAAGTAACTGAGGGCGAGGCAGAATGCCGACCTGCGTTCAGAAAGACTATAAACCTTCTCAAAGAAAGTAAGTAACTATGGGCGAGGCCGAAGGCCGAGCTGCGTTCAGGAAGACTATAAACCTTCTCGAAGAAAGTAAGTAACAAAGGGCGAGGCCGAAGGCCGAGCTGCGTTCAGGAAGACGATAAACTTTCTTGAAGAAAGTAAGTAACTGAGGGCGAGGCCGAAGGCCGAGCCGCGTTCAAGAAAACTATCAAACTTCTCGAAGAAAGTAAGTAACAAAGGGCGAGGCCGAAGGCCGAGCTGCGTTCAGGAAGACAATAAACCTTCTCGAAGAAAGTAAGTAACTGAGGGCGAGGCCGAAGGCCGAGCTGCGTTCAGGAACTATAAGCCTTTTCGAAGAAAGTAAGTAACAAAGAGCGAGGCCGAAGGCCGAGCTGCGTTCAGGAAGACTATAAACCTTCTCGAAGAAAGTTATAGTAACAAAGGGCGAGGCCAAAGGCCGAGCTGCATTCAGGAAGACGATAAACTTTCTCGAAGAAAGTGAATAACTGAGGGCTAGGCCAAAGGCCGAGCTGCGTTCAGGAAGACGATAAACTTTCTCGAAGAAAGTAATAGTAACAAAGGGCGAGGCCAAAGGCCGAGCTGCGTTCAGGAAGACGATAAACTTTCTCGAAGAAAGTGAATAACTGAGGGCGAGGCCGAAGGCCGAGCTGCGTCAGGCCACTGTCACCCCAAATCCCCCCCCCCCCCCCCTCCCACCCCTTTAAGTGTGAAATCCAAAAACCCTGAAACACTTAATTATTTATTTATGATTAGTAGCTAGAATTATGATTTCGCCCTCAGTTACTTACTTTCTTCAAGAAAGTTTATCGTCTTCCTGAACGCAGCTCGGCCTTCGGCCTCGCCCTCAGTTACTTACTCTCTTCGAGAAGGTTTATGGTCTTCCTTAACGTAGCTCGGCCTTCGGCCTCGCCCTCAGTTATTCACTTTCTTCGAGAAAGTTTATCGTCTTCCTGAACGCAGCTCGACCTTTGGCCTCGCCCTTTGTTACTATAACTTTCTTCGAGAAGGTTTATAGTCTTCCTGAACGCAGCTCGGCCTTCGGCCTCGCCCTTTGTTACTTACTTTCTTCGAAAAGGTTTATAGTCTTCCTGAACGCAGCTCGGCCTTCGGCCTCGCCCTCAGTTACTTACTTTCTTCAAGAAAGTTTATCGTCTTCCTGAACGCAGCTCGGCCTTCGGCCTCGCCCTTTGTTACTTACTTTCTTTGAGAAGGTTTATAGTCTTTTTGAACGCAGGTCGGCATTCTGCCTCGCCCTCAGTTACTTACTTTTTCGAGAAGGTTTATCGTCTTCCTGAACGCAGCTCGGCCTTCGGCCTCACCCTCAGTTACTTACTTTCTTCGAGAAGGTTTATTTTCTTTCTAGAATGCAGCTCAGCCCAAAGCCTCGCCGTTTGTTACTTACTTTATTTAAGAAAGTTTATCGTTTACCTTAACGCAGCTTGGCCTTCGGGCTCGCCCATAGTTACTTACTGTCTTTTTTGAAATACGAATTTCACGCGAGCGGAGCCGCGGGCTCAGCTAGTTACGTCTATACTGCATTAATATAAATAAACCTATATTTAGACATACGCTTATAAACACAAATACTACAGAAAAAGTGTCTTGACGGTCGAAGTCTTACACTTTTCTCGGCCTAGCCTAGCTCTCATTCGTCAAGTGTCTGGGGAGTATGAGAGAGCAATAAGGAATGTACAATAATCAGTTTAGGTTTTTTTATTTTATTGATGAAATTGGTATAATAGGTAGGTACCTAATAAATGCAAGTCAACATAATTCTTTATCCTGTGATGTTGAGCTGATGGACGTTATGAACTATCGTTTCTAATTTGTAGAGCTGTGTCTGGCTGGCACGAGGTTTCGACTGAGTACGAGTTCGAAGTTCAAAACTCATTGCAAGGAAAATACTGCAGGCGACAAAATGAAGTCTGTTCGAACTGTAAACAGGTAGATGTTTTGTTTGATAAGACTTTCAGTTTGTTAGGAAATTGTTTATTGTTGCTGTTTATTGTTTATTGATCATTCATACTGCACTCGAACTTGCCACAATATCAATTACCTACTGAGAGTTTTAACTACAAAGACTTCAGGCTACTACAGAGATCAGGTGTAAAGTGCATTTGTCAAATTTTGATACTTCCTTACCTATAATAAAATCCAACGTCTGCTTTCTGTCTGAGTGTCTGTCTGTCCGCTTATAACTCGAGAACCACTGAACCGATTTTAATAAAAAAAAATCTACGGATAGGTTGATTCTTCCCATCAACTATAGGCTACTTACTATCACGCTAAATGGCTTATGAGGTTAGCAGTGAAGTGAAATATGAGAGCGGGCGGAGCCGCGGGCACAGCTTGTAAGTATTATATAATATACTAATTTGTATCAAGTTAATTATGTTAGCATATTAAATATACTACAGTGTGTGTAGTATAATTCGTAAGTATGAAGTTAGTAAATTGGTTGGTAGGATTGAAATTAGTAGTTCTTTAATGGATCCATGTTAGAGTGTGAATTCATGAAACGTATGATACTGTTTCTGTAAAATCCAGTGCAGCGCTCTAATTGAACCGACATGGCACCTACTTCACCAAAGTGTTATGGGCTGACATCGCCGGTGTTGTAGGTGACGGCTTAAAAAATCAATAATTTCAATGAATAAGTCTTAGGTTTTTTTTTTTATATTACATATTATATTTATTCGAAAAAGTACCTACTTCAAATTATATAAAAAATTACAAGCATATAACTAAATTTAGAAAAAAGTAATAATCTTCCAAAATGGGGACTGCTGGAAAAGACCCCATGATGGAAGCTGCATTCCCTCTCTGTACTGCTAGGCTGATTTTCTGCATTTTTTTTTAATGGAGGAAAGTTTTCCGACACTGCCCCTCTTGCAGCACGCGGAATTCTTCTAAGGACTGGACAAAAAAGTTTAATTCTGTCAAAGAAATTCTTTTCACTGTTGTTGGCATTGTGTCACCGTACTGGTCGATGTAAGATGGCCGCATAGCAGCCTCAGTTGTGTTCTCCTCTAGTCCAGTATAGCCACCAATCCAGGGAAGTCTCTGCTATGGCACCTGGGCAGCTACCTTCTCGGAGGTGATATAGGCTGGTCGGAGCATGTGCTTTGGCCCCTCCGACTCAGCCAACCATACGGGTAAAAAAGTAGTGGGCTGAGTTGTAGGTAGTGACTGGGAAGATTCCTTATGACAGCGACTCGTGTGGATTTTTATACCACGGATACCTTTGAAGAACTTTGGCGCAACGCAGAGTTGAAATTGTACTAGATTGCTGGAGTCTGTTGCACTGGTAGAAACGAAGACACTAGCTGACGAGGAATATATACTGACTCGATTTTGTATATCGATTTGACTCTCCAAATATAGATATATGTATATCGTTAATTCATTCAGAATTAGCAAAATTATTAATCGCTATCCATATTACCTACGTATATTTTCTTTTTGCCACTCACCTAGTAGCAGTTATCATGTCCACCAGGATCCATCAGGTATACTTGAAGAAAATGCCTTACACATTAAGTGTAACTTTTTTCCCCTTTGTTTATTCGAAGGCAATAATATGTAAGTACAAAATAAATACAATAAATAATACCCCATCCAACAATTCCACACCCCAGCGGTGCGACAAAGAATCAATTTTGAGAACCGATGGGTTCTCAAAAGCACAACGTCAAAAACAACATCTCATACACCTCATATGCAGTGGACCATATAGAGTACTGGTACAACACCTACCTGAAATGGGCACTTGTCATTGCAGAGCTCGACCGCTTCCGCTCCAAATCTCTCTGTGTCGCTCGAATAATCAGCGGCAATTGAGCGGCTGATCACCGCCAGCCAGAACAGCGCTCGCCAATACATCGTCCTCGACACGGCACTCTTCCTGTGCCTGTCGCTACCGGAACAACCACATCGTTATACCTCGACGCACAGCACTCTTTACTAATTCTCCAACCCCATCACCGGTACTCCAGAGTTGAACCGTTATGGGAAGGTCGGGCGGGCGCGATCGCGAAGTTCCAATTTTGAATAGCGCGGGGCGAATGTTGCGCGCGCGCGGAGTGTCAAACTTGGACTGCGCGCGCATCGAGTCCTGCGGCGCGGGCGGCGGCGCGGCGCGTGTCCACCTCCACTCTGTTGTATAGTAGATGGGGAGCTAGCGGATAAAGTATCGCGTTACTAGAGACAGATTTACGAGCAAAGATTTTATTCATTTAGTGTGAGCATCTTGACCAGGCTACTAGGTGGGCGGCATACAATTAGGAAAGGTTAATTATTTGTATGCGACTCAGCTATTAGGTTTATAGAGTTTATACCGTGTGGGGCCGGTACTTAAAAAGAATAGCCCCACTGCATCTCTCCCCGTCGTATGTCGTAAACGTCGACTAAGGGATAATGAAATTCGTCAGTCTCGGTAGCTCAGTGTCATTGCGGTCAGTCGACTGTTGTTAAGCAACCCTGAGCGCGGTCAGTATTTGGATGGGTGACCGCCCGACCGTTGGAGGCTAACCGTTCTTCGGATTCCACGTTAAACTGTAGGTCCCTTACCTTCTTACCTTACTAGGTGGTAGGGTTTATCCCGGCCGGGTTGATACCACCGCACTGAGCGACCCGTTCGCTCGAAACGGCTATGTAAATAGTCCGTGATTTCCGTCCAGTTCAGCGTAGCCGACATGAAATGAAGGGAAGCACTGAAATGGCACCTATTCACCAGGTGTTATGGGCTGACATCACGGATGTTGTAGGTGATGTAGCCAACCGTGTCAGTTTCCATAAAAAAAAAGGTTTTTACTTTCGTGGAGATAGATTTATTAATAGGTATCTTGCCTTTCAGATGTATTCCTAATACTTTTTCAGGTCTACCGGCACTAATCTGCTGAAGTTCATCTTGTCATGTCTGCTACTACTATATGGCCCAAAGCGGTGGCCCAAAGTCACCTGCGATATACCTATAATATCATATCTAGGTATTTACATAATATATATCATCCATCATACTTGACTGAGGAAAACAGTTTATTCAAACTGTACTTATTGTAAATTGTATACCATTATAAAACTTAAGACTTTAAAATGTTTTCGTTGTTGTGTGTTAGTAAATTAAAAAAGAAAACTAATCCAAAGCCGCAGACGCGCGCATGCGCACCTAAAAAAATTTTAATTTTCTGTCCTATTTATTTATTTTCACTCGAACCGTATTGTTCAAAACCTAACTAAACTGTCTGAAAATTTTTATACATATGTTCATATATTATATTTCGCCATATTCCAAACACTTAAATAACAAGAAAATATAACATAACATAACATACTAACTTAAAATAATTAACCTAATAAAAAACCACGCATCCATAAAACTTTCATATTATTATCTACATATTGGTCGGTCAAATGTAATTTCGTGTAGTCACTGGAGTTCGCTCTAGGACTAATATTTAATGTGAAAAAGACATCCAGAAAAATGCATTTTTGTAGTAACATTCAAACGTATTCAATCGAGGATTTTCTATAAAGCGTCCATGCGTACAATACATTTTAATTAGGTGCGGTGGCATTCACTTCCCAGAATCAAACTTCAACAAATAAGTGGTTAAAAAGAGAAGTGGGTTATATCAATGATGAGGCGAACAACGACTAAGAAATGTCTGCCAAAATTCGCCCTTTTCTAATTGGCTTGAAGGGCCACAGCCAGGCCACAGCCCAAAGATCACAAATGATTCGCGATGCATGTCCTTTCGGCATCACGGTCCGCTCCCGCCCGCCCGCCTCCTACTGGGCGCTTAAGTAAGTAGTCCCGCCTCGCCGCGCCGCCCGTTATAATTTAAATGTTTCGTAATATTTTAGGGAACACGCTGACGACCTAAATATTGTCACATTAATTATGGTAAACTAGATTCCATCTCTGCGTGGCCAGGCATTCACGCAGATGCCAAATAATTTCGCACCGCTTCACGATCTCACGCTGCGAGCATCTCGGGGCAATACATCATTGGCGTTCACTAACATGGCTCGAAACGAAACGTAACAAAAACGACATGCGCCGCCTCAACATTAGGTTAGGGTTAATTTTCTATAAATTAACCCTGGTTATTTTGACGTGATGACGTCACGTCTTAAAAATTGATGAATACCGGCTGCACACACGAAAAAGTGTCACGTTCCATCTGAACAATCGGCCCAAGCGGCAGTGTTGCCAAACGTACGGTAATTGCCGTATCGTACGGTAATCGAGGCTAGAAATCGACAAATGTACGGCGTACGGCAGCGATAGGGGTGCCGTACGAAAAAATAGGGTAATTCTTATAACTGTATTTCTTTATGACGTTATCACGTCAAACTATCGTCCGTAAACCGACTTTACAGACAACCAATTTTTTTTAAACCATCATAACCACCAAAACATTCATAATGTTTTGGTGGTTTAAAAAAATAAACCCTAACCTAATGTTGAGGCGGCGCGGCGCAACCTACATCACAGATGTGCATGTGTGCGGTGTGCCTACATTTCAACTAACAAACGTCAGTGAACGGCAATGATGTATTGCCCCGAGACGCTCGTCTCACGCTTGCGCCACAGATTAGATATTAGTCTTTCAGACTGATATGTATAATAATGGCAACACTGTTTGCTTCCCTGTATATTACCAACTCCTTAAATCATAGGGAATTACAAATTGTTGAGTTAAGTTCGCGTTTATTCGTGTCGCTCGTGTCGTTCGAGATAAGTTATTGTGTCGAGATAAGTTATGGTGATGAGGCGGTAAAGTACCTTGTTTGATGTGACATTAACAGGAATATTAAATCTAATGATTAATATTACAATTTCTTTGTGTTGTAATTTTAAAGTAATTTCGGGGGAATTTTACAAGTTAAACATTGCAGCCCTGCCTGTCATGTCATATCATAGCTGTCAATATAATTGGACTAATGGCCGCTTTGGAATGTGTTTTGTCAAACAGATCTGAAATTGTACTCGCGCCTTTCGATCGTGTTTCTTTCTTTGGGTTGATAGTCTCGAAGATCTTAGTTGTTTTCGATAAAATTATCACACTCTCTCTTCTTCCGCGATGTTGTGACCGTAGCATACAATGAATTTCACATCCACTGCGCTCATCGTGCCATTTTAGGCACAATAACACCATAAAACGGTCATCCGGTGTTTAGTATGCTGCTGGCGGAGCGCCGAATGTAATGTGAGACGCGACCGCGGACCGCCGCCGCGATGCCTTTCAAGCTGAAACTGAAGAAGACGCGGCAATACAACGTGGTGTCGAAGAACCTGTTCGTGATCAGCGTGGAGCTGCTCGACGGCGTGGTGGTGGAATGCACGCTGGGCGCCGACAGCTCCGGGCAGGACTGCCTCGACAACGTGTGCCAGCGGCTCGTCATCGACCAGTCGGAGCTGTTCGGGCTGCGCTACATGAGCCGTCAGCAGCAGCCGCGCTGGGTGCACCTCGAGCGGCCGCTGAAGCGGCAGCTCGACAAGTATGCGTCATCGCACCAACTGTACCTGCGCGTGATGTACTACGTGATATCCGGGACGAGCCTCATCACGGACGAGGTGACGCGCTACCATTACTTCCTGCAGCTGAAGAACGACCTGATCGAGGGTCGGATCGTGTGCGACTGCCAGCAGGCGGTGGTGCTGGCGTCGTACAGCCGGCAGGCGGAGTACGGCAACCATGACCGGGAGCGGCACACGGTGGAGTACCTCAAGAATCTGCTGCAGTTCCCCAAGCAGATGGTGGACGGGGGGCAGATCATCGACGGCAACACGCTGGCGGAGACGGGCCGGCTCGAGTGGCTCACCGGCGCTGTCATACAGCACCACCTCGCCCTCCACAACATGTCCCAGGTCACTCTCACTCTACGCTCACTTTTTACTTTATGGAACTGGACTTGGTAGGCCAAATCACGTACAATCGTGACGTCTGCCCACAACACCTTGATTATCTAGATGCCATGTCAGTGCTTCTCTTTGGTTGTGTCAGCTACACTGAACTGGACGGAAAACACAAACTATTTAAATAGCCACTTCGACAGACCATTCATTTATTGCTGTGGTACCGAGCCGGGCGGGTTAAACCCTACCACCTAGTAATATAAGGAGGGAGTCATATCCCTTAGTCCCCTTTTACGACATACACGGGGAGAGATGCAGTGGGGTTATTCCTATTGCAACACTAGTTGTAAGACTAGAGAGTGAAGTGTGGTACGGGACGGTGCAGACGCAGGCGGAGGAGGGGTACATCAGCGCGTGCCAGCTGCTCAGCGGCTACGGGCAGGAGACGTTCGTGGCGCGCGACCAGCTCAAGCAGAGTGAGGTGATGGTCGCCATCTCCCTCACCGGCATCATGGTCGCCAGCGAGGCGAGCGACACGCCGCACATCTACAGGTCCGCCCCCACACACTATCAAACATTGATCTCTTACTGGCTTTCAGAAATCTGTCTCCAATGAGGCGACTTTCTTCCTTTTTTTTTTTATGTAATCCGTTACCTATGTTTTATTTTATTTTTTTATGGAAACTGACGCGGTTGGCTACATCACCTACAACATCCGTGATGTCAGCCCATAACACCGGGTGAACTAGGTGCCATGTCAGTGCTTCCCCCTTTGATCGTGCCGGCTACACTGAACTGGTCGGAAAACACAAACTATTTACATAGCCGTTTCAACCGACGTTTCATTCAGTGCGGTTGTACCAACCCGGGCGGGTTAAACCTTACCACCAAGTAAGATTGGGAGGGAAGGGACCTACAGTTTTACGAGGAATCCGAACCTCGGTCAGCCTCCAACGGTCAGCGGTCACCCATCCAAGTACTGACCGCACCCAGCGTTGCTTAACATTCAATAGCGACAGTTGACTGTCTGCACCACTGAGCTATCGAGGCTATGTATATTGTATATTGTTTATTAAGCATTCATTAGACAGCATGACTGTACTCGAATTTGTTACAATTTGTTCTATCCTGTTCGATTACACTCACGAAGAAGAACCGGTAAGAAACTTCGCAGGGCTTTTTTTTTCCATAATCTTTTTACAAGCATTTAGTGACAATCCACATAATAACACCGCCTACAGTCGATTGAAAATACAGCTTGAGAGCAAGATGAGAAACAGATGTTTGTTTTTTTTTAAGTTCTGACTGCAAAGACTTCATTAAGTGGATCAGGTGTAAAGAGCCTTTGTCAAATTTGTGACACGTCATTTGTATAAAACTCAAATGGGTGGCTGAGTCAGACTAGGCCAAAGTACATGCTCCGACCAGCCAATATCACTTCCGAGAAGGTAGGTATCATATCGGAGACTGCCTTTTGGATTGCTGGCTATACTGGACTAGAGGAGAACATAGCCGAGGCTGATATGCGGCCATCTTACATTCAGTATGATGGTTCCAACCCAGTCGACTACAATTATTTGAGCCTACCATCTACGTCAGCCGAAGAGACGACGACCGCTGGAGTAACCGTGTCCTACACTGGCGGCCGTGGACAGGAAAACGGAGTGTGGGAAGACCACCCGCCAGGTGGGACGACGACATCAAGTACGTCGGCGGAAAGCAGTGGTTCCGTACCGCTGAAGGCCGGGAGGACTGGAGGAAAATTGGAGAGGCGTATGTCCAGCAGTGGACGCTTACACGCTGACTGACTGACTGACTGACTGACTGACCATCTAGGGCCAAGGGAAGGGACCTACAGTTTTACACTGATTCCGAACGATGGAGCAGCGGGTGTAGTTGTGTTAGTAAATTTTTCCATCCGAAAAAACTCATTGGGTACACGCCGACCGGATTCGAACCTCGAACCTCTTGCAAGAGAAGCCGACGCCCAGACCACCCGACCACCCGCATACTTGTTACTGTCCCAGATTCTTAGTTCTCCAGGTCCAGCCTTTTGCAGCCGGAGCCTCTTCTTTGCGGGTTGGGTCAGTGTTGTTTCTAGAACGTTGGGATGAAGTGAGAGTTGTTGTGATATTTTTTTTTTTTTTATGTAATCCGGTATGGGTGGCTGAGTGAAAGGGGCCAAAGCACATGCTCTGACTAGCCAATATCACCTCCGAGATGGTAGGTGCCATACCGGAGACTTCCCTGGATTGTTGGCTATACTGGACTAGAGGAGAACACAACCGAGGCTGCTATGCGGCCATCTTACATCCAGTACGGTGGTACCAACCCAGTCGGCTACAATTTGAGCCTACCACTAATAAGGGGCAAGGGAAGGGACCTACAGTTTTACACCGGTTCCGAACGGTGAAGCAGCAGGTGTAGGTATGCACGTAAATTTTTTCGTCAGAAAAAACTCATTCTCACGCCAACGGGATTCGAACCTCGAACCTTCCGCATGAGAAGCCGATGCTCAAACCACTCGGCCACCCGCCGATGTGTTTAGCTTCCTCACTGATAGTAGGAACTTCAAGGAGGTTGTAAATTTCTTACATACATACATACATACATACATATCACACACGCTGAATCCCGACAATCGGGGTAAGCAGAGTACTCGGTGTTGTGCTGCAAGAACTCGGGTAAATTACAGCACAACACCGACCACCACGTTTCGCAATTTATTCGAACAAGATTCAATCGATCAAGCAGCAAGTAAGGCACGAAGACCCACCTGCTGCATGACTCGGTGGAAGTACCGTGCCAAGGTGAGAGGTGGCGAGCCTGTCGCCCTTTAGCACGGCATCTTGTCCTTATCCCTTAGTCGCCTTTTACGACATGCACGGGGAGAGATGCAGTGAGGCTATTCTTTTTAAGTACCGGCCCCACACGGTAAATTTCTTTATTGGTCATAAACCAATGAGCTTTGCTTATAGTGCGCAGAATGGTGGCTTTTGCAGGATTGACTGTAATATGAAGATATTTTATTTTATGTTTATGTTAGTACTACAGACCGCGCGGGAGCTCCGACGAAGTTTAGGGAATGTTGACGTAATAACCTAGTGCAGTGATTTAGTTTTTTTTCAAAATTAACATAAAAACTTTATTGAATTAAACATACAGAAATTACATAAACTATAACTACCTATCAAATTAAATAGACAAATTTAACTAATTAAAAAAAAAAAAAAAACTATAACTATAACTAAAAACCACTAAAAACTAAAAACTAACTTATAAATTATATATTTCCTCAAGGGGCGTCGTCCCCGGGATGGTTCCCAGGATGGCGGCCGCGTTGCCCCTCTGTATCCCCAGACTAACTCGTTGCCGGAGATACGAGAGGCAACACAGGTTTCCAGTTGCGGTCACCATCCTGGAACCCACCTCAATTTAGTCGATATTACGTTATCAATATTAATTTTCTCCCTGTTCTCATTGCTCGTGCTCGCAATTTCTTCTTTTTATTTTTTATTTTATTTATTTGATGAACGAACAGCCTAGGCTGATGTGTTCATGTCTAAGTTCACTGGTGCTTTGTTATTTTGATGTTAGTTTAGTTTGGTGTTTTTTTTTTTAGGTGTTTGTCGAGCCTGTTTTTAAAGGAATTGGTGGTGGGTGCTTGTACGACATCTTCGGGCAGTTTGTTCCACATTTCCACTGCTCTATTTGACAGGAAGTTTCGTCTCGGATTTGTTGAGCTGACAGTGACATTCAGCTTCAAGCTATGGCCTCGGAGATGACTATTTGTATTTCTAGTAAAGAGGTTCTCCAGTTCTGGACAATCATAATGCTGATTGACGGTGTATTACATTTTTTTTTTATTTTTTTTTATATGAGTATGTTTATGTAGTTTAAGTATTTTACATATGGAGTATTCATATTATTTAATATACTTATATAAGTATGTCTCTATGTATTAATATGTTTTTTTTTTATCTATGTTCATGTATGTATATAATATTATAGTGTTATTTTAGGCGTTCAAGTTATCTTTGTTTTTTTTTTCATTAATTTATTAATATGTTAAGTGTTGTTTCTTTAAATACCTACAATAAATTATGTTGTAATAGTGTGGTTGACCGGCAGAGATTGCCTTAGGCAATAAGTCCGCCATTTGTTATATATAATTTATATTAAACAATAAAGCATATTAAATAAAATAAAAATAAATTGAGAATCTTGTATGTTTCTATGAGGTCACCCCTTTCTCTACGTTGCTCCAATATTGTCAGGTTGAGGATTTTTAGTCTTTCCTCGTATGGTTTCCTCTTCAGTGATTTTGGTATCTTGGTCGCTCTTCTTTGAACTCTTTCTAGGAGAGTAATATCTTTATTGTTTATTGCATAATTTCATCCACAGGTAGGTAACCTACGCTTGGACATGTCGAAAATTCCGCCAGTTCTAAATTCAATGCGAAGAAGAACTGACAAACAAACTTCGCAAGTCACAATGTTTTGTTAGTACCTTATAAGTATTATATTATAGTAACCAGGGATGTTGCGGATATTCGCATCCGCATCCGTAAATGCGGAGCATCCGCATTGATTTTGACATCCGCATCTGCATTCGCATCCGCATCCGTAAATGCGGAGCATCCGCATTGATTTTGACATCCGCATCTGCATTCGCATCCGCATCCGTAAATGCGGAGCATCCGCATTGATTTTGACATCCGCATCTGCATTCGCATCCGCATTAAATCGATGCGGAACTCATGCGGATGCGGATGTAGTGCAGGTTGAGACTTGAATGAAATTGGGCGGAGTCCGCGAGTGGCGCGCGCTGCAATTGACCAATAGGAAGGGAATATGCTGTGCGACGGTGCAGTGCAGTGCTGACGACTTTGTTTTCCATTATTATTGCGTCATTTCATTCCGTCACGTTTCGTGTATGCATGCGCGTCTAAACACGCGCGACGACGCGTCTTCTAAGTTGAAAAGGCAGCCAAGTTACTTTTAATTAAATACAATAGCCCAATCTTGAAATTGTCTTACTAAAAATTTATTGATCAATAAAAGATATTAAAAGCATAATCTCTTTTATTCAAGGACTTACACTAACCGGCTCCTCAAGCAATCTTGTTAACATCCGCATCCGCATCCGCATCCGCGGATGTGAGCGTCCAAAAATCCGCATCTGCATCCGTATCCGCGGATGTCAAATAAATCGCATCCGCAACATCCCTGATAGTAACTTACAAATAATTAACCCATACTACCGCTCACAAGAGCATTAATATTTACAGCATAAACATGAATACTGAAGAATCTGACCACACTGCCTATTTAAATTACCTATATCTGGTGTATAGTGCCATCGTCAATTTTGATATTTCATATTATATCAAGTCAAATAAAACAATTAGTTTACGTTTATTACAAAGAAATGTAATAAGTCATATTAAAAATCAAATGATACAAAGTGTATCGAATTGTCAAAATTTGTTAGTGTACTTTGACGAAGTAAGGATTCCATATTTGAAATCCATATTCCAAGAGTGGTCTAATGTGAGATTTGTAATTTTTGATTAATGTCTACAGTCAGGTTTTGAAATGATTTTCGTACAACATATAGTATGGCGTTTGCTCGTTTGACTATGGTCTCTATATGATTTGCCCATTTTAGATCTTCTGAGATAGTTATTCCCAGATCTTTCTGAGCCTGTGCAGAAACTATTATGTCTGTTCCAATTTTATACTGGAGTCTCGGGTTGTTATTCCCTATATGCAAAACTGTGCATTTCGATCTTCATCCATATTAAATAAATGTCTATTTGTACACACAAAATGAAGTCCGGTAATAACTTAAAGAGTAACAAATTAACATGCGATTGACTAATACGCGCGCTTATTACGAATACGGCATCGATAAGCGTGCTCTCGCGTCAAGGCCAACACTCGTCCTGGGAGCGCGCGGGGTGTGAAGCGACGGTCGGGAGGGGCGCACACCCGCCCGCTTCCCGAGCCCCCGATTCCTCGGAGCTCGCGCGCGGACAGTAAGCACGTACTCGCTTTATATATATTTTTAATTTGAAAAATGCAAATCGAAAATCATTGGAAAAAATACATCCCAACCAGGATTTGAACCTGGGTCTCTGGCTTCAACGCGATAACCAACTACACCACCGGGCCGTTACATATTATTTCCAAATTTTCCATCTATTGCCACTGCATCTTCATGAATGATGTCGCATAATTTTTGCGATCAGTCAACTTGCGCGGTTCTACATTGAACCTTATGCTGTCGTCACCAAAGTCGTATTTGGTATCGGTATATTTTTCAAATTCTGGAATTCCCGGAAGAGGTGGTTTTAACCACTCCATGTTATGTCTTCTCGACAACATTATTATATTCTTCCTAATGCGATCCCTGATTATTACTGAAAATAAATACAACACGGTGATACAGAGCGATATTGTGTTGTACAGATGGACGGACATAACGAACGTGATCAACCACAAGCGAACGTTCAGCATCGAGTGCGCGGCGGCCGCGGACAGCGCGACGTTCGTGCTGCCGACGCCCGACGACGGCAAGTACATCTGGCGCATGTGCGTGCTGCAGCACACGTTCTACATGAAGCACCAGCACGCGCTGCTGCGCTCCTCCAACCCGCCGCCCCAGCACGCTCAGCTGCTAGAGCAACAACCTCACTTCCAGGTCAGTCGAGAGTGCCATCAACACTTGTAGAACAACTGTCGCAGGACAACCGTCGGTCGGATCATAAGCACACCTGGCCGCAGCCAGTGGATGGATGGGTGACCGCTCGACAGTTGGAGGCTGACCGTGGTTCGGATACCACGTAAATCTGTAGGTCCCTTCCCTTCTTACCTTACTAGGTGGTAGGGTTTGACTGTGCCCGATGCTCTGACCTCGAGCACAGCCACCCAGTTCGGGTGCAATAAGGTCCCTTCCCTTTACTTACTAGGTGATAGCCTTACTAGGTCGGTCGAAGCCTCGAAAAATTATTTTGTGTTTGGCATTCAGTTCATTGTAGTCGACACTACCAATAATATAATATTATGTATTTAGACTTTATGCAAGTTGATGTGTGGTAAGAGCGAACTTATTTTGCCTTAGGCAATTTCTTCCAGGTAATTCGGCCCAGTCAACCGACATGACACCTAGCTCACTAAGATGTTAGGGGCTGGCATCACGGATGTAGTGGCTGGTGTAAGGGTTATTTGGAATCTTACGTTGTGTAAGGATAAAAAATTTGTTTTATTGTTTATTGTATAACAAGCTGTGCCCGCGGCTCCGCCTGCTCTCATATTTCACTTCACTGATACTTCACTTCGTGATAGTAAGTAGCCTATAGTTGATGGGAAGAATCAAGCTATCTTTAGAATTTTGTTTTATTAAAATCGGTTCAGTGGTTCTCGAGTTATAAGCGGACAGACAGACACTCAGACAGACAGAAAGCAAACTTTGGATTTTATTATAATTTCATCCATAGGTAGGTAACCTACGCTTGGACATGTCGAAAATTCTAAATTCAATGCGAAGAAGAACTGACAAACAAACTTCGCAAGTCACAATGTTTTGTTAGTACATTATATATAAGTATTATATTAAAGTAATTTCCAATAATTAATCCATACTCTACCGCTCACAAGAACATTAATATTTACAGCATATACATGAATACTAATAAAATGAATGACACGGGTGGGGCAAATTACGTATTCGATATTTATATACGAGTATTATCAAGGAATATATTCACGCATGACTAGTTGACTAGTTAGATAAAAATCATTAACAATATCGCAGTAAAACGTGACATGAGTGAATCACTTTCACTAACGTGTTCATAATGTGCGGTGGAGCGGAGCGGGCAATTTGTGCCGCCAGCGCAGCCGTGCATTCACTAGGTAACGCACGCATCACTCAGTCATCTAACCTCGTGTACAATATATTATGCTTAAGGGGGGGTACTAGGCAAACATCACATCATATTATTCTAACCATAGCCATATTTCAAATAATTTAACTATAATTTATATTGTCTTTTTTTATGGAAACTGACAAGGTTGGCTACATCACATACAACATCCGTGATGTCAGCCCATAACACCGGGTGAACTAGGTGCCATGTCAGTGCTTCCCTTCATTTCGTGTCGGCTGCACTGAACTGGACGGAAAACACGAACTATTTACATAGCCGTTTCGACCGACTTTTTTTTTTTTTTTTTTTTATGGAACCTGACACGGTTGGCTACATCACATACAACATCCGTGATGTCAGCCCATAACACCGGGTGAACTAGGTGCCATGTCAGTGCTTCCCTTCATTTCATGTCGGCTACACTAAACTGGACGGAAAACACGAACTATTTACATAGCCGTTTCGACCGACGTTTCGTTCAGTGCGGTGGTACCAACCCGGCCGGGATAAACCCTACCACCTAGTAAAGTAAGAAGGGAAGGGACCTACAGTTTAACGTGGAATCCGAACCACGGTCAGCCTCCAACGGTCGAGCGGTCACCCATCAAATCACTGACCGCGCTCAGCGTTGCTTAATAACAGTTGACTAACCAACCGCGCCACTGAGCTACCGAGGCTGACGAATTTTCTTATCCCTTAGTCGACTTTTACGACATGCGACGGGGAGAGATGCAGTGGGGCTATTCTTTTTAAGTACCGACCCCACACGGTACAACGTTTCGTTCAATGCGGTGGTACCAATACGGCCGGGATAAACCCTACCACCTAGTAAGGTAAGAAGGGAAGGGACCTACAGTTTAACGTGGAATCCGAACCACGGTCAGCCTCCAACGGTCGAACGGTCGCCCATCCAAATACCGACCGCGCTCAGCGTTGCTTAACAACAGTCGACTGACTGCACCACTGAGCTACCGAGGCTGACGAATTTCCTTATCCCTTAGTCGACTTTTACGACATGCGACGGGGAGAGATGCAGTGGGGCTATTCTTTTTATGTACCGGCCCCACACGGTAATATGCTTATAGTGAGGTAAAGATTCAAGGTATATTGTGAATACATTATTGTAATGTAATCTTCTAAATTCTCTGAAAAATAAGTGGGTGAAAGCCTAGAATAGTTATTCATAGTTAAAGCACTTGAAATATGACTATGGTTAGGATAATATGGTGTGATGTTTTCGATAAACCCGAGTGCATCGACACAGGCGAAAGTCCAGCGGTGCACTCGGGACATCTATCAAATGTGGTTTTGTTTTCTTTGTGTACTCTTCTCCTCTTTCTTTTCTAAACCTTTTGTGATACTAACCTAGACTTAATAAAATGAAATTGGTTAGCAACAATTTAATAAAAAAAAATATTTGAATGTGGACATACGAGGAGGCGTCTAACAACGCCTATGGACATTTTGTGATGCACGGGGATTGCGAATGTCGTGCCGGCCTGACAGGAGCCTTTCACACCCCTTTGATAACGGCTGGCTGAAAGGCTGTGGTTGGCAGGGAGTGCGTTCTACCTTTTCCTATAAATGATTTACAGAATCGTTTTGTGCGACTTGATGTAGGTTAATTGTTTTAGGGATTAAATGAATGTATCATCCGATGACCGTGACGTACAGGAGCACGGGCTGTCGGAGAGCCGCGAGGAGCTGGAGTGCGCGGGGTCGGGGCCGCTGGGGCCCGCGCAGCGAGCTCACTCCACCTCCTGCCTCGAGCTGGTGTCGGACATGCAGCCCCCACACCAGCTGCCCTCTCGGCCACACTCCCACCATCTCAGGTATACAGACATCTCGTCTCGTTCTCGGGACACTAAGGTATTTATAAAAGACGAAGTAATGTCAAAAGTATTTATAAAAAGAACATGTACATAATGTCACTTGCTGACATATTTTAGTCGCGTCAAAATAACAAACCAAAAAGTACACCAGTAAATAATGATGAGAAATAATATGTGTTTAAATTATTGAGAAAGCCCCTGCAGGCCACAGCCGCTTATAGTATTGTTTGTTTGTTTATTTGCTGCTCAGCTTCTTTAAGGGGGGCAGGTGGCCCCATGGATTAAATAGACTGGATCGATCATACAAAGGCGAGCGGAGTAACCACGCACGGGCGCCAGGCTCACTGCCTGAGCGCGTGCGAACCGCATCTCGCTCACTCACGAAGGTACTCGATCGCCTTATCTCTTTCTCCTCTTTAAGTGTGTGTAGGTGAATTCGTAGACGAGGAAAGGAATACTGTGCGACAGAGATGGAAAAACATCGCATACGCAACGTTCCCCGCTCCATCGCCGTCTTCTTACCCCTTTCGCGGCGACCCCGGTTTGCTTTGTTGACGACGTTAATGATGGATCCAGTCTATTTAATCCATGGGTGGCCCATTCTCCGCATTGAGACCTCAAGACGGTCCTTTTTATGTTGGCGCCCGGGTATTGCTACTCCAGCCACCCGAGCTCTTTCATGGAGCGGAGCACTCTTCTTGATCGCTTCCACACTCCATGGGTAGAGCTCCACTCCGCTGTGATCAGTGTTGCCACAGTGGACTTTTATTGTGCCAACACAGGTTAAATGTATTTTTTTTTTCTTTCAGGGCACTACTTCCGACCTACCGCGCGGCTCCCGACTACGAGACAGCGATCCAACAGAAATACCAGGAGCAGAGGACGCAAGTTGTCCGCTATCCCAACCACCACACACACAGCCGCCTCGTGACCAACCCGCCCAAACCCATGCTGTACGGCTCCCACCCTGACATACACCGGCCCGTCCACTATCCCGACGTGACCCGTCACACGGTCTCAGTCAACCAGCCCGTCACTACTCCCGACGACTACCCGTACATCAACTTCATGGGACAACAAAACTCGTACACACCCTACGCACTCAACCCCAACGTCCAGACCGAGTTAAACCCACAGTTGCAGTATATAAACGTTTACAAACCCCCTCCCCCGTACCCCTCCAACGGTCTCGCCTCGAACTCTACCCCCGACCTGGCGGTCGCGAGCCAGGCCCTCAACTATCACCGAGGCTACATCAACTCCCACGTGTCCGGCTCGAGTCCCGACCTTGTCTCCACTAGGTCCGCCCTCAACAGGCAATACCTCGGCTACATCCACGGCGGCAACGCGCACAACGTCCTCAATTACGGAAGAGTAGCGAACGTGGTGCCCTCGGCGCGCGGCACGTACAACAACCTCGCCCCCGTCATCGGTGTACCGAACCCACACGTCATACTGGACCCGCATCACATCTCGGACAACATACAGAAGGTGTACGACGAGCGGGGGAACATCATGTACTCCATGCCGATGCACAGAGCCCCCTATCAGAGACACCTCGTGCTGCCGCAGAGCCAGCACGCCAAGATGACGGACGCGCAGGAACCCATCTACGAGAACGTGCCTCTCCCCTGGCAGAACGAGCACGGCAAGCCGACCGTGAGAGACCGAGCGCAGAGCTTGACGGAAACTGACGAAATGACCAAACTAACAGGACGCAACAGCAGCCATCCGACCATCTCGCAGACGAGCAACATGTTCGGCGAGCGACCGACAGTCTCCGGGCTCAGCGTGCCGAGCTACCCGGCTCCCCCCGCCATCCAGGTGAACCCACCGTACCCCGGGGATGGCCACTACGTCAACGCTCAAATAATCAAGGGCGTCCGCAACTCGAGCGTCCCCACAGACTTGAACGTTTTCACGAAATCCATCAACAAACAGAACGAATTCGACGAAGTGACGACGGCGGTCGATCGACTGTCGATATCGAGAACGAACGAAGGTGAATCAGACGAGACGCCCTATCAGAGTTTATCCACCCACAAGCTGAACGTATCGAGTGTCGATTTGCTCAAACCGGACGATAACGTCACATCGATCACCGTCAGCGGGGCGGACGTTAGGAGAACGGGCATGTCGAACCCAGCTTTCAGCGAGATGCACAACAACTCCGGGAGCAGTGGCGTGGAGAGCATCACCAACTCTTCGGCGTTTAATTCCACTCAGTTCAGCAACTCCTTGGACCTGGAGTCGAGTGCGAACACGACGAAGAGCGGCAGCGTGAGCAGCAAGGAGAAGAAGCGAAGGCGCTGGGGCGTGTTCATCGGCCGCACCAACAAGAACGTGGAGGTGAAGAGCGCCACGCTGGGCCGCGACCGGATCAAGCCACCGCAGCCTCCGAGCACCACCAAGCATCGGTGGTCGACGGGCTTGCCCAAAATGCAACCGCTACCTCCGAGCATCACCAAAGAGACATTGGTGAGAGACTTGTTATAGCTTGACAATTATGAAAAACCGGCCAAGTGCGAGTCGGACTCGCGCGCCGAGGGTTCTGTACCACCAAGTAATTGGGTGGTTTTTATTATTTGTAGTTTTACTTGCACTGTAATCACACCAAGTTTGACGCTCGTATGTATTACAGTTTAAAAAAAATATGTAAAAACAGTTTTCTTGTGGGGGGTTCCCTTAATTTTTTACTTTTATTTATTTTTTTTTTATTACTATTCATCATAATAACACGTAACATCTGAAAATTTTAACAAGCTACCTATTACGGTTCAAAGGATACAGCCCTTTACAGGTAGGACGGACAACATAGGCTTAATAATAGGCTTCCGTTCGGATACGAAAACTTGAAAATGTGTTTGTTTTTTTCAATGTTTTTTTTGTGGTGCGGAAACCTCGGTGCGCGAGTTCGACTCGCACTTGGCCGGTTTTTTTTTATGCTTTTCAATAATTATCTAGCCCAACGATTCCCAAATTATATTTACATTGGTACCCCTTAGCAAACTTTTTGACACCATTAGTACCCCTGAGTAAAATTTGTAAATAAAAATCATTTTCATATGGTTATTATTTTGATTTTCATGTCTATCCATAGTTTTTATTTAAGGAATAGTATTCATTAAGGTCTGCTTAAGGAGGTGGAGAGACGAATTCAACTGGGTTGGGCTGCCTTTGGAAAACTAAATTTCGTCCTGAAGTCTGACCTTCCGCAGAATTTAAAGACCCGTATATATGACCAGTGTGTCCTCCCGGTTATGACGTACGGGTGTGAAACGTGGACTCTGACGGTCGCTGTTGTCAAAGGTTGAAAGTTGCCCAGCGAGCAATGGAGCGAGCCATGCTGGGAATATCGCTACGTGATATGGTGCGTAACGAGGCAATCCGCCGACGCACCAAAGTAGTCGATATTGGACACCGGGTGGCTAAGCTCAAGTGGCAGTGGGCCGGGCACGTTAGCCGAAGAGACGATGACCGTTGGAGTAACCGTGTCCTACACTGGCGGCCGTGGACAGGAAAACGGAGTGTGGGAAGACCACTCGCCAGGTGGGACGACGACATCAAGTACGCCGGCGGAAATCAGTGGTTCCGTATCGCTGAAGGCCGGGAGGACTGGAGGAAAATTGGAGAGGCGTATGTCCAGCAGTGGACGCTTACACGCTGACTGACTGATTCATTAATTACTAGAGATCGCAATAGGTAGAGTATGAATATCTAATGTTGGCGTAAAGACATGTTATTAACGTGAAGTGGTTAAATAAAACCACTTCTTTCTGAAATTATGAAAAATTCCCGGGAATTCCAGGATTTGAAAAATATATTTTACTAGTGAATTAGTTAGTAACTTTTGACACTTGTAATAATTTATAATTTAAATAAAATGTGGCCGCTAAGCAATTCGCAGTGCGTTCATTTCCCTCTGCAAGTTGGTTCCGGTCGTCCAGTTTGGTCCATACACCCGCCGTCCTGCTGCGTAAGAAGTGATTTCATATAACGCGCGTTCATTTGTTGCAACGTCGGCGGCAGTGCCAGCTGCTGGAGCGCAAGATGTCGGACGCGCAGCTGTCGTTCGCGTTCGAGCAGATAGCGAAGGGGCGCGAGAGCAATGGCGACATGCGCACGGCACTCTACCCGGAGAACAGCTGCCTCAACGGCTTCAGCGCGGAGCACCTGCCCTACGAGGACAACCGGGTGAGGCTCAACCCGAGCCCCGGCAACAAGCACGGATACATCAACGCATCGCACATCACCGTATGTACATATAATATATGTATAACATATATGCTCACTTTTGTTTTAGTAGGTATCGTCTAATAGCCCGTGTATGTCGTAAAAGGCAATTAAGATATAAGGACGAGGTGCAGTGCTAAAGGGCGACAGGTTAGCCATCTCTCATCTTGGCGTGGTCCTTCCACCGAATCTTTGCTGAAGGTGGAGGTCCGTGTTGTGCTGTAATTTACCAGAATTCTCGCAGCACAGCATCAATTACTCTGTTTACCTTGATTGTCGGGATACAGATAGATAGATACAAATATTTTATTGCTCCGAAAACCTTTTACAGAAACAAACACAATATACTATTTATATTATATTGTATTGTAGTGTTTATTAATTTTCATTTTTTTTAATTTTTTTTTTTTTTATGGGAACTGACACGGTTGGGTTGACATCACCTACAACATCCGTGATGTCAGCCCATAACACCGGGTGAACTTGGTGCCACGTCAGTGCTTCCCTTCGGTCGTGCCGGCTACACTGAACTGGACGGAAAACATAAACTATTTACATAGCCGTTTCGACCGACCTTTCATTCAGTGCGGTGGTACCAACACGGGCGGGTTAAACCCTACCACCTAGTAATATAAGAAGGGAGTCATATACCTTAGTCGCCTTTTACGACATACACGGCAATTCATACGGCAGTAAGACTGCACTCGAACTTGTCACAATTTGTTCTATCCGGTTTGATTCCACCCACGAGGAAGAACCGGCAAGAAACTTCGCAGGGTATTTTTTTTTATACACATTGTTGCAATTATTTGAGTGATTAGTCACACAATAACATCGCTTACAGTCTATCGAAAACACAGCTTGAGAGCAGGAAACAAAGGTGCAAAGGCGGACTTATCCCTTACAGAGATTTCTTCCAATCCACCTTTGTGATCCAGCTAACGAGAGTGGTGGTATGTATTAACATGTATGAAATTCACCAGATGACTGTGGGCAGCAGTCAGCGGTTCTATGTGATAGCGCGCGCTCCGGCCGCGCCGCTCAAGCGACCTCCCAACCTGACGTGCGGCGGCGCGCTGAGCGCGGACGCGGAGAGCGCGCTCTGGTGGGAGTGCGTGTGGCAGGTGGGCGCGCGCGTGGTGGTGCTGGTGGCCGGGGACAGCCAGCCGCCGTACCTACCCGACGCGGGACTCACCAAGGAGTTTGGCAAGGTACACCAGAATATATCAAAAGTATATATCCAACCAGAATATATCCACCTATAGCACCTCTATATATTTTGCTAACTAAATATATTGGTTAATTTTAGTAATGTTTTTTTTCTGTTAAGAGTCTGTAATACCTCACATTGCTTCGCATGATCTGCTGTTATATCAACAATACTGCAACAATCACTCTGTGATAAATATAAGGAAAAGTTGAGTACTAATGCTAGATATTATGTTTGATGAAAGCACAATTCCATTAAATTTTCTCAATAGAAAAAAACCCTAAAAATTGCAAAGTTACCTCCAAACCGTACAATAAAGCCACTCGTATTCAATAAATAATTTAAATGAGATCAGGAAACTTTGCTGTAATAATTACTGATCTCAATATAAAGCAGGTCCTATGTTTTTTACTATTATTTTCATCTTAAAAAACAAATTACCTAACTAAACTATTGCGTGTTGCACTCAATTTTGCACACAATTTTATTGCTCCGGATACCCGTCCGACAATAGCCTAGTTCACCCTAACAAAATACCGTTGACCTCGCATGACAGCAAGCACTAGTGTGCGAGTGGGATAGAGAGTGAAGTGGTGCGGAGAAGTGGGAGCGGAATTAGTATCGGATTCGTCCGTGGGTATTACAGACTCTTAATTAAATATTTGTTATGGAATAACGAATTTTTTTATTTGATTTGATTTCACAGTTGCACTGTTGAGGTTGGCCGTGGCTCGCATGTAAAACTGTATCTTCCTTTGCTTACATTATGGTAGGGTCTATCCCGTCCGGCGGTCGAAGCAGCTATGAAAATTGTTCATGTATTCGGTGCAGTTAAGTGTAGCTTCTATGCGGTTGCAGTTCCAAGTGCACACAGAGTCGAAGCAGGCGTCGGAGTTCGGGTACACGTGCCGCGCGCGCGTGCGCTGCGCAGACAAGCCGCCGCGCCGCGTCTGGCACGTGCAGTACGCGCACTGGCCCGACACGCTCGTCGCGCCCGACTCCTCCGCGCACTTCCTCAGTACGTATACACTAAATACGCGCAGTACGGCACGACTATTGTACTGCTCGCTTATTGTTTCATTCATTTTTATTAGGGCCTTTAGTTATTAACACATTCGGCGGCGGTACTGCTATAGCAGTAATATTTTCATAATAAAATGTGACAGTACGGTTGGAGCCGTGGGTATTGGATGTCTCTTTAGATACACTACGGTTATAACAGTTGCCTGTGTACCGGCGCTTTGTATAACACACTCTCTACTGTCACATAATGAGCCTGCATAGTTTGCATACTGTCACACAGACAGTACATATTTGTGACCACTTCACTCACACATAGACAGATGTGTGCAGGCACGCATACTACGGTTATAGCCGGCGTGTTGCTATGGCGTGTAGTCGTACTGTCATATTACATATCGAAAAACATATGCAAGGGGTCAGTACTGCTATGACTGTAGTCAAAATTTGTATGAAAAGTTTTAGTGTCACAGCACACAGAAGGAAGGTGTGGATCTAAGCTTGCGATGGCTTCACCGAACATATCCGGGCCCATCGGCAGTAGAGGAGGGTATTAATCGAGGTCGGGACTAGCGAGTGGCCACTCTAAATTTCCCGCGCATGCTTCACGTTTTGGCTCGCATCAAGCCCTCGTCAGCTAGTCTGCGTTGACTAGGACGCGGGGAAACCACCAGTCCCGCTCTCGACCTCCCCTCTCTACCTATCCATATTCTGCAGGATGCTTCCAGTGACGTTTTCGAAGCTCTCTCCATGTGTGAGCTTAGCGTCGATCTTGGCAGCCCTAGATTCTTGAGTGTGTAGTATTTTCTTACCGCCGCCGAACGTGTTAATAACATGTTGCTATGATGGCCTCAACGTGCCTAATTGTTGTTGTATATTGTTTATTAAGCATTCATTAGACAGCATGACTACTACACCCACGATGAAGAACCGGTAAGAAACTTCGCAGGGTTTTTTTTTTTCATAATAATTTTTACAAGCATTTAGTGACTATCCACATAATAACACCGCTTACAGTCACAGTACAGTTACAGTAATAATATAGATTATCCCTTTGACACATAGCGCAAGGCCAGAGAGCTGATGGGAACAGAGAACAAGCTCCTTATGTCACGGGCAAGAGTGATTTTTTATTGCTGTTTGTACCCAATCACTGCCCAGCTCTGTGTTACTATGTTACTATGTTAGGGCGGACCATTCTCCACTACCAACACCATGTTTAGCAAAATATTACAACAAGATAACTATCAAGCAGTAAGTAAACTTACCTACTGTATGACTGGACGGGCCGCTCCAAGCTTAGAGGTGGCTAACCTGTCGCCATTTAGCACGTAATCTTGCACATACTCTTTATTTCACATTTTTATTAATCTTTGCTCTAGTGTAGTAATAGCAAGTGCGTCCAAGCGGCTTTCGTAAGACTTGTTGCTGTTATTTATGTTGTTTTCTTGTTGTGTATCTCTGCGACTGGCGTGCAATAGAGAATTTCAATAAAAAAAAAAAAAAATAAAAAAAATAAAAAAAAAATTTCTATTCCATCCTATCGCTATCAGCGTGAGAGCAGTTAAAGAGCGAGGGTGTGTGCGGTGCAGGCTTCCTGACGGAGGTGGGCGGTCTGCGGCAGGCGTGCGCCTGCGAGGCGCTGCCCCTGCACAACAACAACGCGCCGGTGGTGGTGGGGTGCGCCGCCGGCGCCGGCCGCAGCGGCACCGCCCTCGCCGCCGACCTCCTACTCCACACGCTCGATCATAACCAGGTATCTAGGAAGGTGTGGATCTAAGCTTACGATGGCTTCACCGAACATATCCGGGCCCATCGGCAGTAGAGGAGGGTATTAATCGAGGCCGGGACTAGCGAGTGGCCACTCTAAGTTTCCCGCGCATGCTTCACGTTTCGGCTCGCGTCAAGCCCTCGTCAGCTAGTCTGCGTTGACTAGGACGCGGGGAAACCACCAGTCCCGCTCTCGACCTCCCTCTCTCTACCTATCCATATTCTGTAGGATGCTTCCAGTGACGTTTTCGAAGCTCTCTCCATATATGAGCTTAGCGTCGATCTTGGGAGCCCTAGATTCTTGAAGAGACTGTAGAGCGACTTCGCTGGTAGTCCTCTTGCTCCGACTTCCACAGCGAAGAGATCAGTCTTGAATCCGTTTCTCACAATCCGGTCTACTAAGTTGCAGTACTTGTTAAGCTTGATGTTGTGGTCCTTCGGTATGTTACTTTCCCATGGAACTGTAAGTTCAACAAGTACTACATGCTTTGTCGCTTTTGAGAATATGAGTATATCCGGCCTTAATGCTGTGGTACAGATTTCCGAAGGCATTTGGTAATGCTTCTCATGTGTGTCCATCAACAATTCCCAATCCTTTGCTGCTCCCAAAATTGAAGAAGGTTTAGTCCTATCTTTGGGCAGCTTATTGGCTCCAGGTTTCACAAAGTTGACCTTCTGGAAGCCGCTACTGGTTTGCCCTTTCCTGGTCCGTGCAATTGACAGGTTGATGGCCTCTCTGATGATTTGGAGGACTTTATCATGACGGTAGGAATACTGGCCTCGCTCAAGTAGTATTTTGCATCCGCATAACAAATGTTTGGCCGTGCCTACGAACTCCTTACATGACGGGCATAGTCTATTTGTAGATTTCCCCCATCTAACTAGGTTACTCGGGTCGGGGAGAGTAAGCTGGAATGCATTTAAGTAGAACTTAAGCAGCTCAGGGGACCAGTTGTATATTATGGATTTCCACTTCAATGCAGGAGGGATGCAGAAGTCACCCACTGTTAGCCAATCATTCTGCATTTCTAGGTTTAAGGCGTGAAGTTTGAAGCCTTGTTCCATGTCCTCCTGAGCAAAACCTTTCAGTATTTCTTTATCAGACTTTGCTGTTTCTATGCCCAATCCAGATCTATTGGTGCGTGTACCAACTTGGAATGATTTGTAGAAGTCGAGTCTCGATTCCAGTTCATCTGATAGTGATGTGTTGGGTAAGGCTTGAATAGCGCTATCATTGGAGTCTTTGAGTATACATCGTTTGGCTATTCTCGCCTTTTGATAAAATATCGACGGTTTCTTAATGTTCAGTCCAAAGTTATTGTGAGATCTGTATAGCGTTGACGAGTCAGCCGGGTGAGCCAGTCCAAACCATGATTTCAGGAATCTGGTCACATACGAGTCTAATTTAGTCAGGTTTTGCTTTGTGAAGTCGTAGACGAGAAATGGCCATGAAAGTTTTGATGTCAGGTAGTTATCGTAAATCCATGCCTTTTGTGTACCCAGGAGGGGAAGATTGTCAGTTTGGCGGAGGCTCTCTTCGAAAAGTTGGACAATATCATCAGTAGGATGCTCCTTTCCTCTGCTGGTGATCCTTTTTCCCAAGAATTTAAAAGGAGCTTCATCAGCCACGGTTGCGATTGGTTTTCCGGCTACTGTCAGACCTGGATTGCTCGAGGTAAACTTTGAACCTTTCCTGGTTAAGCTCAAACAGTAGCACTTCGCTGGTTTTATCTTCATCCCTTTAGTCCATTCACAATAGTCGTCTACCACCTTAAGA
Source organism: Nematopogon swammerdamellus (assembly GCA_946902875.1). Classification (NCBI taxonomy): domain Eukaryota; kingdom Metazoa; phylum Arthropoda; class Insecta; order Lepidoptera; family Adelidae; genus Nematopogon; species Nematopogon swammerdamellus. Next base: position 23,279,807 of record OX336345.1, read on the forward strand.
AGCGACTGATTTTGTTTTGGATTGCGGGTTAACAGCGTAATATCATCCGCAAATGCCAGGATGGCCGCCATATATGTGTCTCCATATTTGAACCTGTATCCCCATTTGTTTTCTTTTACGACAAGCGTATCAATTAGAATGTTGATAACAATGTTAAATGTAACAGGAGAGAGGTAGCAACCCTGGAAAAGTCCTATGCCGTAACGAATTTCCGGTATCTTCTCCGTTTCGCCTTTTACTTGTATTACAAAGGAAAGTTTTTTGTAGTAGGAGGCTATTATATTACAGATCAGAGGTGGCACATTATACCACTCTAGCGCCTTTAATAGTAACTCATGGCGCACCGAACCGAAGGCGTTTTCAAAGTCTAACCACGTGGCAGTTAATTGTCTCTCATTCTTCCTTGCATCTCTAAGACATTCAGTCAGCAAAGAATTATGTTCGAGACATCCTGAAACTCTTGGGAGAAAACCTTTCTGGTACTTCTTCGGTAAGTAGTCGTTGGTACACATGTGTTTGAGTAGTCTGGCCTGTATAATGGAGAAGAATATTTTCGAAATTGTGTTCGTAAGGGCTATAGGTCTAATATCCTTGGGATCAGTAACTTCTTTCTTTTTTGGTAGAAGAACAAACACGGCTTTACCAAGACAGTCTGGCACTTCTCTGTTCGTCCAAATTCTTTTGTAGATGTTCAACATGTGTTTCCGCACTGATGGACATTTTTTGTATATGATGTATGGTATGCCATCGGGTCCCGGGGCGGAACTATTTGGTTTCCTTTTTATGTGGTATTCCAGCTCTTCCATCGTCGGTGAATCAGCATCAAATGCTAGAGCAGGTTCTTTGGGTTTTGGAGCTGGTGGATCCCTGTAAGTTATATCTGCCTCCGGGGTGGTATATGTGGATTAGAAGGAAGGTGTGGATCTAAGCTTTCGATGGCTTCACCGAACATATCCGGGCCCATCGGCAGTAGAGGAGGGTATTAATCGAGGCCGGGACTAGCGAGTGGCCACTCTAAATTTCCCGCGCATGCTTCACGTTTCGGCTCGCTTCAAGCCCTCGTCAGCTAGTCTGCGTTGACTAGGACGCGGGGAAATACCAGTCCCGCTCTCGACCACCCTCTCTCTACCTATTCATATTCTGTAGGATGCTTCCAGTGACGTTTTCAAAGCTCTCTCCATGTATGAGCTTAGCGTCGATCTTGGCAGCCCTAGATTCTTGAACAGACTGTAGAGCGACTTTGCTGGTAGTCCACTTGCTCCGACTTCCACAGCAAAGAGATCAGTCTTGAATCCGTTTCTCACAATCCGGTCTACTAAGTTGCAGTACTTGTTAAGTCTGATGTTGTGTTCCGTCGGTATGTTGCTTCCCATGGAACTGAAGAAGGTTTAGTCCAATCTTTGGGCAGCTTTTTGGCTCCAGGTTTCACAAAGTTGACCTTCTGGAAGCCGCCACTGGTTTGCCCTTTTCTTTTGAGGGTGTGGACCTGAGCTTGCGATGTCTACACCCAACATATCCGGGCCCATCGGCAGTAGAGGAGAGTGTTAATCGAGGTCGGGACTGGCGAGTGGCCACTCTAAATTTCCCGCGCATGCTTCACGTTTCGGCTCGCTTCAAGCCCTCGTCAGCTAGTCTGCGTTGACTAGGACGCGGGGAAACCACCAGTCCCGCTCTCGACCTCCCTCTCTCTACCTATCCATATTCTGTAGGATGCTTCCAGTGACGTTTTCGAAGCTCTCTCCATATATGAGCTTAGCGTCGATCTTGGGAGCCCTAGATTCTTGAAGAGACTGTAGAGCGACTTCGCTGGTAGTCCCCTTGCTCCGACTTCCACAGCGAAGAGATCAGTCTTGAATCCGTTTCTCACAATCCGGTCTACTAAGTTGCAGTACTTGTTAAGTTTGATGTAGTGGTCCTTCGGTATGTTACTTTCCCATGGAACTGTAAGTTCAACAAGTACTACATGCTTTGTCGCTTTTGAGAATATGAGTATATCCGGTCTTAATGCTGTGGTACAGATTTCCGAAGGCATTTGGTAATGCTTCTCATGTGTGTCCATCAACAATTCCCAATCCTTTGCTGCTCCCAAAATTGAAGAAGGTTTAGTCCTATCTTTGGGCAGCTTATTGGCTCCAGGTTTCACAAAGTTGACCTTCTGGAAGCCGCTACTGGTTTGCCCTTTCCTGGTCCGTGCAATTGACAGGTTGATGGCCTCTCTGATGATTTGGAGGACTTTATCATGACGGTAGGAATACTGGCCTCGCTCAAGTAGTATTTTGCATCCGCATAACAAATGTTTGGCCGTGCCTACGAACTCCTTACATGACGGGCATAGTTTATTTGTAGATTTCCCCCATCTAACTAGGTTACTCGGGTCGGGGAGAGTAAGCTGGAATGCATTTAAGTAGAACTTAAGCAGCTCAGGGGACCAGTTGTATATTATGGATTTCCACTTCAATGCAGGAGGGATGCAGAAGTCACCCACTGTTAGCCAATCATTCTGCATTTCTAGGTTTAAGGCGTGAAGTTTGAAGCCTTGTTCCATGTCCTCCTGAGCAAAACCTTTCAGTATTTCTTTATCAGACTTTGCTGTTTCTATGCCCAATCCAGATCTATTGGTGCGTGTACCAACTTGGAATGATTTGTAGAAGTCGAGTCTCGATTCCAGTTCATCTGATAGTGATGTGTTGGGTAAGGCTTGAATAGCGCTATCATTGGAGTCTTTGAGTATACATCGTTTGGCTATTCTCGCCTTTTGATAAAATATCGACGGTTTCTTAATGTTCAGTCCAAAGTTATTGTGAGATCTGTATAGCGTTGACGAGTCAGCCGGGTGAGCCAGTCCAAACCATGATTTCAGGAATCTGGTCACATACGAGTCTAGTTTAGTCAGGTTTTGCTTTGTGAAGTCGTAGACGAGAAATGGCCATGAAAGTTTTGATGTCAGGTAGTTATCGTAAATCCATGCCTTTTGTGTACCCAGGAGGGGAAGATTGTCAGTTTGGCGGAGGCTCTCTTCGAAAAGTTGGACAATATCATCAGTAGGATGCTCCTTTCCTCTGCTGGTGATCCTTTTGCCCAAGAATTTAAAAGGAGCTTCATCAGCCACGGTTGCGATTGGTTTTCCGGCTACTGTCAAACCTGGATTGCTCGAGGTAAACTTTGAACCTTTCCTGGTTAAGCTCAAACAGTAGCACTTCGCTGGTTTTATCTTCATCCCTTTGGTCCATTCACAATAGTCATCCACCACCTTAAGAAGCGACTGATTTTGTTTTGGATTGCGGGTTAACAGCGTAATATCATCCGCAAATGCCAGGATGGCCGCCATATATGTGTCTCCATATTTGAACCTGTATCCCCATTTCTTTTCTTTTACGACAAGCGTATCAATTAGAATGTTGATAACAATGTTAAATGTGACAGGAGAGAGGCAGCAACCCTGGAAAAGTCCTATGCCGTAACGAATTTCCGGTGTCTTCTCTGTTTCGCCTTTTACTTGTATTACAAAGGAAAGTTTTTTGTAGTAGGAGGCTATTATATTACAGATCAGAGGTGGCACATTATACCACTCTAGCGCCTTTAATAGTAACTCATGGCGCACCGAACCGAAGGCGTTTTCAAAGTCTAACCACGTGGCAGTTAATTGTCTCTCATTCTTCCTTGCATCTCTAAGACATTCAGTCAGCAAAGAATTATGTTCGAGGCACCCTGCAACTCTTGGGAGAAAACCTTTTTGGTACTTCTTCGGTAAGTAGTCGTTGGTACACATGTGTTTGAGTAGTCTGGCCTGTATAATGGAGAAGAATATTTTCGAAATTGTGTTCGTAAGGGCTATAGGTCTAATATCCTTGGGATCAGTAACTTCTTTCTTTTTTGGTAGAAGAACAAACACGGCTTTACCAAGACAGTCTGGCACTTCTCTGTTCGTCCAAATTCTTTTGTAGATGTTCAACATGTGTTTCCGCACTGATGGACATTTTTTGTATATGATGTATGGTATGCCATCGGGTCCCGGGGCGGAACTATTTGGTTTCCTTTTTATGTGGTATTCCAGCTCTTCCATCGTCGGTGAATCAGCATCAAATGCTAGAGCAGGTTCTTTGGGTTTTGGAGCTGGTGGATCCCTGTAAGTTATATCTGCCTCCGGGGTGGTATATGTGGATTTAAAGTAGTTGAACATCTCGTCCGTACTTAACCTAATTGTACCCTGCTGTTCCTTAAAAGCTTTTTTGGCGAAATAAAAGGGGTTCTTCTCGAAAGCTGCTATATTCTGAGCCTTTCGAAATTCATTGCCAGCAACCGTAATTTGCTCAGATACTTTCTGGATGAGTTTTAGGATAGATCTCATCGCTCTGGCTAATTGGTGGCATAGATTTCTGTCTCCTGAGGCTTTAGCCTTCCTTAGCTGCTTTATCAACTCTCTCTTCCTTCTCCTAAGCTTTGCTTTGAAAGTGTTTTCTCTTTCCATTGGGTTGTGGTGATAGCGAACAGGGTACAATTCGGAGAAGTAATTGTAAATTGTTCCCTGGAAGTCATACAGCTGATCTTCGGGACTCTGCCTGCAGCCTGGGAGGTCAAGTCTTTCGGCTAGGCATCGATCATGTTGCTTCCAAGTGGTCTCGGATATGCTCGGTAAGCTTAGTCGGTCTCTGGGCGAAAATGCTTCATGGTGAGAGGAAGGTTGCGCAACACTTTGTGACGTGTGAGGTTGTACTCTGTCAATAGTGTCAGGTGGAGAACTTACAGGCGCTTTCTGCCCTGCTTCACTGTCGCTATGTTTCTCCTTCACGTGCTTTTCTAGCCAGATTTTTCGCTTATATTGTTTCCCACACTTCGAGCATTTCAAGTCCATATTCATGCCAAGGTTGTCAGAGATATCGATCGGTGAGCGGTTCATCCTCCCTCCCTCTCGGACCGCTCTGAGGGTATTTACTCTTTTGACTGTCGTAGCTTTTATTTCCTGGCGCGGCTTGCTAGGCCTAACGCCCGTCTGTCTCTCCAGCGTCACCAGTCTTTCCCGGTCGTCAAATGGACTTTCCCATTCGTCAACGGTCTTTCCCGGTCGCCAGCTGTCTTTCCAGCGTCATCCCGTCTCTCCGGGCTGTCTTGTTTCGAAGGTGTGGATCTAAGCTTTCGATGGCTTCACCGAACATATCCGGGCCCATCGGCAGTAGAGGAGGGTATTAATCGAGGCCGGGACTAGCGAGTGGCCACTCTAAATTTCCCGCGCATGCTTCACGTTTCGGCTCGCTTCAAGCCCTCGTCAGCTAGTCTGCGTTGACTAGGACGCGGGGAAATACCAGTCCCGCTCTCGACCACCCTCTCTCTACCTATTCATATTCTGTAGGATGCTTCCAGTGACGTTTTCAAAGCTCTCTCCATGTATGAGCTTAGCGTCGATCTTGGCAGCCCTAGATTCTTGAACAGACTGTAGAGCGACTTTGCTGGTAGTCCACTTGCTCCGACTTCCACAGCAAAGAGATCAGTCTTGAATCCGTTTCTCACAATCCGGTCTACTAAGTTGCAGTACTTGTTAAGTCTGATGTTGTGTTCCGTCGGTATGTTGCTTCCCATGGAACTGAAGAAGGTTTAGTCCAATCTTTGGGCAGCTTTTTGGCTCCAGGTTTCACAAAGTTGACCTTCTGGAAGCCGCCACTGGTTTGCCCTTTTCTTTTGAGGGTGTGGACCTGAGCTTGCGATGTCTACACCCAACATATCCGGGCCCATCGGCAGTAGAGGAGAGTGTTAATCGAGGTCGGGACTGGCGAGTGGCCACTCTAAATTTCCCGCGCATGCTTCACGTTTCGGCTCGCTTCAAGCCCTCGTCAGCTAGTCTGCGTTGACTAGGACGCGGGGAAACCACCAGTCCCGCTCTCGACCTCCCTCTCTCTACCTATCCATATTCTGTAGGATGCTTCCAGTGACGTTTTCGAAGCTCTCTCCATATATGAGCTTAGCGTCGATCTTGGGAGCCCTAGATTCTTGAAGAGACTGTAGAGCGACTTCGCTGGTAGTCCCCTTGCTCCGACTTCCACAGCGAAGAGATCAGTCTTGAATCCGTTTCTCACAATCCGGTCTACTAAGTTGCAGTACTTGTTAAGTTTGATGTAGTGGTCCTTCGGTATGTTACTTTCCCATGGAACTGTAAGTTCAACAAGTACTACATGCTTTGTCGCTTTTGAGAATATGAGTATATCCGGTCTTAATGCTGTGGTACAGATTTCCGAAGGCATTTGGTAATGCTTCTCATGTGTGTCCATCAACAATTCCCAATCCTTTGCTGCTCCCAAAATTGAAGAAGGTTTAGTCCTATCTTTGGGCAGCTTATTGGCTCCAGGTTTCACAAAGTTGACCTTCTGGAAGCCGCTACTGGTTTGCCCTTTCCTGGTCCGTGCAATTGACAGGTTGATGGCCTCTCTGATGATTTGGAGGACTTTATCATGACGGTAGGAATACTGGCCTCGCTCAAGTAGTATTTTGCATCCGCATAACAAATGTTTGGCCGTGCCTACGAACTCCTTACATGACGGGCATAGTTTATTTGTAGATTTCCCCCATCTAACTAGGTTACTCGGGTCGGGGAGAGTAAGCTGGAATGCATTTAAGTAGAACTTAAGCAGCTCAGGGGACCAGTTGTATATTATGGATTTCCACTTCAATGCAGGAGGGATGCAGAAGTCACCCACTGTTAGCCAATCATTCTGCATTTCTAGGTTTAAGGCGTGAAGTTTGAAGCCTTGTTCCATGTCCTCCTGAGCAAAACCTTTCAGTATTTCTTTATCAGACTTTGCTGTTTCTATGCCCAATCCAGATCTATTGGTGCGTGTACCAACTTGGAATGATTTGTAGAAGTCGAGTCTCGATTCCAGTTCATCTGATAGTGATGTGTTGGGTAAGGCTTGAATAGCGCTATCATTGGAGTCTTTGAGTATACATCGTTTGGCTATTCTCGCCTTTTGATAAAATATCGACGGTTTCTTAATGTTCAGTCCAAAGTTATTGTGAGATCTGTATAGCGTTGACGAGTCAGCCGGGTGAGCCAGTCCAAACCATGATTTCAGGAATCTGGTCACATACGAGTCTAGTTTAGTCAGGTTTTGCTTTGTGAAGTCGTAGACGAGAAATGGCCATGAAAGTTTTGATGTCAGGTAGTTATCGTAAATCCATGCCTTTTGTGTACCCAGGAGGGGAAGATTGTCAGTTTGGCGGAGGCTCTCTTCGAAAAGTTGGACAATATCATCAGTAGGATGCTCCTTTCCTCTGCTGGTGATCCTTTTGCCCAAGAATTTAAAAGGAGCTTCATCAGCCACGGTTGCGATTGGTTTTCCGGCTACTGTCAAACCTGGATTGCTCGAGGTAAACTTTGAACCTTTCCTGGTTAAGCTCAAACAGTAGCACTTCGCTGGTTTTATCTTCATCCCTTTGGTCCATTCACAATAGTCATCCACCACCTTAAGAAGCGACTGATTTTGTTTTGGATTGCGGGTTAACAGCGTAATATCATCCGCAAATGCCAGGATGGCCGCCATATATGTGTCTCCATATTTGAACCTGTATCCCCATTTCTTTTCTTTTACGACAAGCGTATCAATTAGAATGTTGATAACAATGTTAAATGTGACAGGAGAGAGGCAGCAACCCTGGAAAAGTCCTATGCCGTAACGAATTTCCGGTGTCTTCTCTGTTTCGCCTTTTACTTGTATTACAAAGGAAAGTTTTTTGTAGTAGGAGGCTATTATATTACAGATCAGAGGTGGCACATTATACCACTCTAGCGCCTTTAATAGTAACTCATGGCGCACCGAACCGAAGGCGTTTTCAAAGTCTAACCACGTGGCAGTTAATTGTCTCTCATTCTTCCTTGCATCTCTAAGACATTCAGTCAGCAAAGAATTATGTTCGAGGCACCCTGCAACTCTTGGGAGAAAACCTTTTTGGTACTTCTTCGGTAAGTAGTCGTTGGTACACATGTGTTTGAGTAGTCTGGCCTGTATAATGGAGAAGAATATTTTCGAAATTGTGTTCGTAAGGGCTATAGGTCTAATATCCTTGGGATCAGTAACTTCTTTCTTTTTTGGTAGAAGAACAAACACGGCTTTACCAAGACAGTCTGGCACTTCTCTGTTCGTCCAAATTCTTTTGTAGATGTTCAACATGTGTTTCCGCACTGATGGACATTTTTTGTATATGATGTATGGTATGCCATCGGGTCCCGGGGCGGAACTATTTGGTTTCCTTTTTATGTGGTATTCCAGCTCTTCCATCGTCGGTGAATCAGCATCAAATGCTAGAGCAGGTTCTTTGGGTTTTGGAGCTGGTGGATCCCTGTAAGTTATATCTGCCTCCGGGGTGGTATATGTGGATTTAAAGTAGTTGAACATCTCGTCCGTACTTAACCTAATTGTACCCTGCTGTTCCTTAAAAGCTTTTTTGGCGAAATAAAAGGGGTTCTTCTCGAAAGCTGCTATATTCTGAGCCTTTCGAAATTCATTGCCAGCAACCGTAATTTGCTCAGATACTTTCTGGATGAGTTTTAGGATAGATCTCATCGCTCTGGCTAATAGTAGTATGGCTAGTAGTATGGCTAAAGTAGTTGAACATCTCGTCCGTACTTAACCTAATTGCACCCTGCTGTTCCTTAAAAGCTTTTTTGGCGAAGTAAAAGGGGTTCTTCTCGAAAGCTGCTATATTCTGAGCCTTTCGAAATTCATTGCCAGCAACCGTAATTTGCTCAGATACTTTCTGGATGAGTTTTAGGATAGATCTCATCGCTCTGGCTAATTGGTGGCATAGATTTCTGTCTCCTGAGGCTTTAGCCTTCCTTAGCTGCTTTATCAACTCTCTCTTCCTTCTCCTAAGCTTTGCTTTGAAAGTGTTTTCTCTTTCCATTGGGTTATGGTGATAGCGAACAGGGTACAATTCGGAGAAGTAATTGTAAATTGTTCCCTGGAAGTCATACAGCTGATCTTCGGGACTCTGCCTGCAGCCTGGGAGGTCAAGTCTTTCGGCTAGGCATCGATCATGTTGCTTCCAAGTGGTCTCGGATATGCTCGGTAAGCTTAGTCGGTCTCTGGGCGAAAATGCTTCATGGTGAGAGGAAGGTTGCGCAACACTTTGTGACGTGTGAGGTTGTACTCTGTCAATAGTGTCAGGTGTAGAACTTACAGGCGCTTTCTGCCCTGCTTCACTGTCGCTATGTTTCTCCTTCACGTGCTTTTCTAGCCAGATTTTTCGCTTATATTGTTTCCCACACTTCGAGCATTTCAAGTCCATATTCATGCTACTATATACTATACTCATTGTATCAATCCTGACGTATTATTCAGTTCCGTTCGAAACCGGTGTAAAACTGTAGGTCCCTTCCCTTACCCCTTACTAGGTGGTAGGCTCAATTTGTAGCCAACTGGGTTGCTACCACCGTACTTAATGTAAGATGGCCACATAGCAATCTCGGTTGTGTTCTCCTCTAGTCCAGATAGCCAGCAATCCAGGGAATTCTCCGGTATGACACCTACCTTCTTGGAGGTGATATTGGCTGGTCGGAGCATGCCCTTTGGCCTCTCCGACTCAGCCAATAATAACGGATTACATAAAAAAAAAATTGCACCCACGGCGGCGGGTCAGACCACCTGCTCTTATTATCGCGTTGGGCGCGACTTTATCATATACACCAGATAAAGTGGCGCCAGAGCCATTTCCCACATGCGCTTGTGAACTGTCAAAATACATTTCTTGTGTCGCGCTACAAAGCGCTTGAATGGGTTTCTGAAGGACCGGGTTGGTACCATCGCACTGAATGAAACATCGGTTGAAATGGCTATTTAAATAGTAATTTTTTTCTATCCAGTTTAGTGTAGCCGGCACGACTGAAAAGAAGCACTGACATGGCACCAAGTTCACCAAGGTGTTATGGGCTGACATCACGGATGTAGTTGGCGATGTAGCCCCAACTGTGTTAGTTTCTATAAAAAAAAATTATCGAATATATTGATATCGCTACTGAGACCGGCTGGTGGTGAAATCAGTGCCACCTGACTTGCGGTCGATATTAATAATATTGTTCTAAGCACAATTTGTCGCTTTCAGGAGCTGGACTTACCGCGGACAGTGGGTCTGCTGCACCAGCAGCGCGCCAACATGATCCAGAACGTCCATCAGTACCGGTTCCTTCACACCATACTGCTGCAGTACCTCAAGCAGTCACGACTCATATAGACGACGCGCCATATAGCCAGCAACACTTTTATACTAAACAAACTTTTTGCTCCACTTTTGACACAAAAAGTGACTCCCCCGATGTAGTACATATGCTGGAATGGCTGTACCTGGCATTGCAATGGTAGGCAATTTTTGTGCAGAATTGATTGTCGCCATTTTGTATTAGTGAACGTCCTGGGAATTAAATTTACCATTTTGTGTCACTCACGTGACTGGTTATGATATGAATGATAGTAAAATTATTTTAATGAGCAAGCAAGTCCTCACGCAAAATATAAAATGTAGAAAAACCTCAAAATCTAATATAATTTTCCCGCTAGCCAGCTAAATAAAACCATGTAAAACTTAAATAGTTATTAATTTTTTTAAATACAAGGCCTGTAACTACATTGATTTTAGAAGCCATTCATTGAAGTTAGAACCTCTTTTTAAGCCCATAGTAAAAAAGGCATTGTCCTTGGATTTTTCAAACACGAGAGTGTGCGTGTTACCAAAAGGGGCGTGTGATGAGTTGCCATTTCACAAGTTAATTCACATCTACTTAAAATCCCATGCCAACATTAGTTCTGTGGTCGCCAAAATTGTGACAATCAAATAAACAGAAAAAATTGCTTCCCCGAGTAATTCCAGCACACTATTATCGGTTGGTTCCTCAGCGCACGACACTTTCAGTTGTATTATGTCGGACTGCGCTGAAGTAAACTGAAAATGTTAAACTGCAGTAACTGTCTTGTAATAGTTTGAATAAGAGTAACATTCCTATAGCAGGTTCTTCTTGATGATTTAGGTTCGGAAAATACCAAAGACTGTATTATCGTCTTCTATAAAATGTAGCTCTGTATTCAGCTATTTGAGTATTTAAATCTTTTATCATTCAGTGTGTAATCTCGAATTTTACCACAGAATAATGTAAGGGGATGTGTCTACAGAGCTTTAAATGTTGATAACAATGTTTTGAAACTATGAATGATGCTCTAAATCGGGTGATGTGGAACGATGAAAGTTGGTTGAGAAATAGACAGGGGTATACCGTGCAGCTTATAACAAGTGACAGATCAGGTGGCACCGGCACCTTGTGAAACTATTTGAGAGCTCTGTCGATCTTCACTTGCATGGAGAGCGAGAGAACTCGGTCGCGAGTGTGACGAGGCTCGGGTGCCGCCTGCTGTGCCACTTATAATACCTCGACGTTTCGACGGTCGCTGCGCGGCGGCAGAGTTTCGGTGCGCCGCCTCTAGGTGGAATAAGTACACGTCAATACATGCCGTATTGGGATGCTGTTTTAATGTTAAGTCCTAAACTGAGTGACTGTGTGTGATGCAAGATTTGACTAATTTATACTTTTCGATAGTGTATAATCTCACCGAATTTACTGCTCTTCTATGAAGTTATCTGTATAGATACTGTCCGGCTATTTATTTGATGAATTGGTATAAAGAATCATAATAAGTGCCAAAATTAAAGATGAGCAATATTTAAAGTTATAGTTTCCAGTTGAAATAGCACCAGAAACTCGTCACACTCACATGTCAAGGGATGCTTCGCTCTGCACGGAAGTGAAGAGCAAGAGCGGACAACGTTGTTGCAGTCATGTTGACAGTTGACAAGTAAGGGTGACAAGTTTCTGGTGCCATTTTATCTGGAAAGGTTAATACTTCGAGTAGTCTGAAGAATGTGCCTTACAGAAAATGGAGATTATTTTGATCTGATTCTGCCTACCGTTGAATTTCCGGTAGGAGTTTGAGAATTGTTATATAAGTATTAAAGCCAAGTATTTACCGTTGACTTACATTGTATTATAACATAGTATTATGTGTTCTTTATTTAGGTATCAAGTGTTTCTTAGACTAATCGTCGATAGAGAATGAACCAAAGTTTTTAATTTCGACTTTGGGTTAGAACCTTCGCTATTGCAAACCTTAGACACCGAGTGTGTTGTCTTGTCGTAGTCTTTGCAATTTGTTAATAATCAAAAAGATCGGTCCAGGCCTAACTTACACTATGAGCACCTTGTTCGTGGTGTTAGTGAGCGTTGAGGAGTTTATCGCAGTACAAAAGCTATCACAATTTGTTTTGGTATATTTGGACTTTCGCTGAATGTTCATCTGACTTATTTTATGCGACCTGAGCAGAAGCCTCTATTACTAGTTTTTTTTTTTACACTTATCGAAATATCTCGTCGACTCATTGTAGTGCACAAATCGCCCGCTAGGGGGCGCTACATATTTTCTCCCGTACAATCTCGTTCGTTCGGGCGAAACATCACTTAGCGATAGAACTTGTAATAGAGGCTCTATTTGGCCACCTACTGACGACGATGTCAGCCAGTCACACCTCGGTGAACCAGAAATAGGTGCCAGATCAATACTTCCTTTTAGTTGTTCCGGCTATACTGAGCTGAACGGAAAACAAGAACTATATTCATGGCCGTTTCGTCGGACCTTCATTCAGTGCGACCGACGTTACCAATATGGGTTAAACCCCTTACCGCCTAGTAAGGGTAAGGGAACTACAGTTTACACAGTTCTGCTCACTTTCTGAACATTTGCAACGTGTTGATACTTGGGTGTGTTATTGTTTCTACATGTAGGGGACCTGACAAGTTGTCAGCTGTCATACTGACATCAAAAGGGACGTTTTTCACGACGACGTAGTGCCCTCATCATACATTTTCACGTTAGTTTGACAGCTGACAAGTGGAGTGCGACAAGGTGCTGGTGCCACTTCATCTGAATAAGTTAATAGCTTATTTGAGTAGTGTAGGTACGTACATGCGAGATTGGAGGCTTTTATTTATGTAGTAAATAATCTAGTCGGATCTAGAAACCTTGTGTGCCTTCACATTAGCTCCATGGACAGTTGGCTGTTTCAAAATTATGTATTTTCAATTTGTTGTGTGGTGTTTGCTCAAAATCTTGTACAGTTTGATTTAATTGCATAGCGTTAAAACATGCTCCAAGCTGTTTCAATCTAATTGACATATTTTGTATAGGTAAAAACATCAGGGAGTGTTCTTGATGTTTTTTTTTTTTTGTTACTAGATTCTGGCCATTGATTTTATAACCCTGTCGGGACAGATAGACCACTCCATATAACAAATTTGGTAACGTTGTAAATCGTAAAACCAACAGAGGGCGTTAATAATTTTTCTTGATGTTGTCGTAAAACAAACAGGTGGCGTTAATGTTTGTTAATACTTCTATACTAAGGGCGCTATCTAGTTGAAATACAACATGTATCTAGGTACCTTTAATTGTCACTAGGCTGTAGAATTACTGCTACTAGACAAAAGATGGCGCTTTCATTTATATTTATAAAGAACATTATTTATGTAAATTCCAAAATTTTTAATTATATTTGAATAATAAAATTATGACAATTTACAATTAAACTAACACTTCTTATCAAATTAAATAAAATAAAAAAATGTTTTGAAAATTATTTGGTATACGGAACAAAATATTATTATGATTGTAATTTCCTGTTTGTGCGCTTTTAATAGATAGATCCACACAGAGCACGGAAAACCCCCGCGCGCGCGCGCGCGGTATTCCGTGCTCTGTGGATAGAACGTATTTATTTAGTTGAACAGTTAAACAAATACTCGTCACTCTTCATTCTAATAATGTCAGCATTGTATGTAAAAAAAAAATATGAAAACTGCCTTAAAAAATTTATGAAATTAAAAAAATCGAACCCTAGAGTTGAAGGCGGTGCTAAAGAAGGCTACACAAATCACAAAGGATATCATCCACGCATGTTTTCTTTCATGTATCATTTTTGCTTGCTTTAGCACCGCCTTCAACTCTAGGGTTCGATTTTTTTTATTTCATACATTTTTGAAGGCGGTTTTTATATATTTTTTTAAATAGTTTTTTATTTCACAGTTTTTTTTGGAATTTTTTGCTATTAATGTACTCGGCGGAATCGCTCGACCTTCGGCCTCGCGATTCCGCCTCGCTTTCCAATCTGATCTCGTCCAAATTAAAATGGAACCACGTCATGGTTATCCCCTTTCAAACAAAAAAAAAGAATTTTCAAAATCGGCCCACAATAATTGACGGAGTAATCGCGTAACAAACATCCAAAAAAAGAAAACATACCGTCGAATTGAGAATCTCCTAGGTCTAAAGTAAATTGCTCGTGATGACAAATTCAACGAGCCCAAACACGATGGGTTTATCATGTGTAGTTTAGGAGTTCCTATGGCCACCTTCCGTCTCCATCATCAGACCAGCTCGATGGTACTCGTACTCGTATTATAATATATTAAACGCATCTGGCCGGTCGGAAAAGATTTCAAATTTAGAATATTCATGAAACAAGGGTCCGAATATGAATGACAATATCGATTCATGTATTTCAATACAATGACAGAGAAAATTTCAAAATATTAGGTACCTATTCTACCTATTTAATACTTTTTAGTTCTAGTTTATTTTTTTTTAAGTCGGTTTTATATTTTTAAAACAATATTACATAAAAAACAATAATCGAAATCGAATAATCGAAATCGGTTGAAGTGGTACAGAATTATTCGCCATGTGTCAAACTGCAAATTGCTGAAAAAGTCCACATCACAAAAGTTTTGCTGAAGGTAACCACACACCAATAGTATTTTTTTGCTTTTTCATAAACCGCTCAATCAATTTCAATAAAATTTCAATGGGAGCACCTCTGAAGTATGACCTACCAAACAAAAAAAGAATTTTCAAAATCAGCCCACAATTAACACGTTGAACGCCATACGACCCACCGGTGGGCCTAGCGTACTTTTCGGTTCGGGCCAAGCCAAACTCATTATATCCGTAATTTTCATCAACTTGAGATTTTCATCACAAAGTTTATAAAATGCGGTAATTTGTAAGGAAAATAAAAATTTGCGACTTTTACCGTCTAATTTTCGAGATATAGCAGAAGGCTCACGGGTGGATCGTGTGGCCTCATATGAAGGATTTGTATTTTTCTGTTGGCTGGGGCCGCGGGGTCACGCCGCGGCCCACCCGTTGCGCACACGCCGCGGACGCAGCGATCAATCCCCGGTCCGGCTGCGTCGACAATTGAGGATGTTTTACGCTTTTCTCGCCAAAAATGATTATTTTGAAGATTTCGAGTTAACACAAGAAGCGCTAACGCAGTTAGAAAACATCGAGATAGATCTTCTGAACCGTAGTTTCGGAATAGATTCTATGAAGACGTAGTTCAACCAACGAAAAGAAGATGCTGTCGAATTCTTTTGTCGGAGAGTGAGGATAGCGACTATGAAATGCATATAGAAAGACGGAAGAGAATGAAACACACTCTGGAAAGGAAAGAGGGATTGGCCAGAAAAGTGAGAAGAACATGTCACCAATGTTATGCAAAGAACGTACCAATAATGGGTAGCAAACAGGCTAAAACCAAGTCGAAAAAAGTATCCACTTATTGCCAAAGCAGCCCAACTAAACCATTCCTTTGTTTGCCTTGTTTTAACATGACTCACGGATAATTCTTTATTGTTTATGGTTAAACCCTTTGGGGTTAAGATGATTGATTATTTTAAATAATGAAGTGTCATAATGTTGTGATTGTTCAATTTCATAAATATTTTGTTTTGTTCAATTTCATAAATTATTTTCGTAATAAATAATGTCTTCTTATTTGGCAATGAAGAAAATTTTATGTTCATTTTTATTTTGACGAATATTTTCTTATTATTTTCTGGTTTTATTAATTCTATTAATACAAATATTATTTTCTACCTTATCGTTAAGAGCAGCCCTAGCATCGTTACAATTAACTTAATAAAAAACTACAAGTTTCTATTGGATTTGAAAACCACGCCGTCCGCTTCGACTACAAGGCCATGCGGCTCACTTCCATATTGGCTTTGTAGCTGCGCTCTGTGGCTTGTAGGAAGCGTTTACGTAGGCCCTCTCACGCGGCTCACCGGTGACCCCCATGCCCTGAATGGTTCAGTAAGGAAAGGCTCACCGGTGAGCGGTGAGCCCCGTGGCCCAAACGGAAATACTGGATTTTTCATGTGGCGTTGAACGTGTAAGATTGTAATTTCCTGTTTGCGGTTTTACTCCGGTCCAAAGAATTTACAAACTCTTTGGTTGTACTTGGGTTGTACCTAGCTCCGCTTATTTGTTGTTATATCCGCTATAGTAACACATATTCTGTGAAAATTTCAACGGGCTTCCTATTACGGTTCAAGAGATACAGCCCTCGGACAGACGGACGGACGGACGGACGGACAGACAGACAGAGGAGGCTTAGTAATAGGCTTCCGTACAGGGATACGGAAACCTAAAAATAAGGGGTGAAATAGGGGTGAAAGTTTTTGTATGGGGAATCCATGATTTCTCTAGGTAAGGATATGAAAATTTATTATCTAGGCTTTTGGCACAGATTACTCAATAGTTACTGCTTTTGGTAAGAAATAATGAATAATGGTCAGGAAGAGGAAGGGGGAGAGAAAAGAAGGGGGAGTGGGTGGGAGGTACGTTTGTCAGCCTCGGTAGCTCAGTGGTGCAGGCAACCCTGGGCGCGGTCAACACTTGGATGGGTGACCGCTCGACCATTTGAGGCTGACCCTGGTTCGGATTCCACGTAAAACTGTAGCACCCTTCCCTTCTTACCTTACTAGGGTTGGTACCACCGCACTGAATAAAACGTATGTCGAAACGGCTATGTAAATCAAAGAGATTTGATGTAAATAGTTTTTTCGTTTTTTTCCGTCCAGTTCAGTATAGCCGGCACGACATGTCCGACATCACGGATGTTGTAGGTGATGTATCCAACCATGTCAGTTTCCATAAAAAAAAGAAGAAGAGGAGGAGAGGTATGGAGGGAAGAAGGGTTAGTGAATGAGGGTAGGTGTGGGGGAGGGAGGTAGTAGAGGGAACGAGGAGGAATGGATATCGAGGGAGTGAGAGGTTGAAAGGGGGAAGGGGCGGGGTAAGAGGGGGTTGCGGACAGGATGAGGGGTAGTAGGGGAGGAATGGAATGCGAGGGTGATGGGAAGGAGGGGCGACATGAGGGGAGGAAGGGAAGTAGGGAGAGAGGGAGGGAATGGGCGAAAGGGAAGGTGGCAAAGAGGGGGTCCGTGAAGGGTGAGGGGAAGGAGGGGAGGAAGGCGGGATCGAGGAGAGAAGACCGGGAGAGAGGTGAGTGAGAGATGGGCGAGGAAGGAATCCCTTCCTTCCTCCCGAAAAAGATAGAGAATATAAGAGAAGCGATGGTTTATTATCAATTTTGCATTTAAATCAGATTTACTATTTTTTTATTTTATTCGTCGTCGTGTCGTCGTCGGTAAAATCTACAATTTTACAATTTTATATAAAATATCATTGACTTATATATTCTGTAAAGCTTATCACAAATACATTAAACCCACCCTCTTTTAATCTCTTTGGTATAACACCACCAGCAGCATCGTAGATGGAAAAAATAGCCCTCGACTCAACTTTTTTTAATTCGGTGCCTGGACTCCCTACTTCATACTCAAAGACATTTTGTTCATACTTCAACTATTACTAAAACGAGACACCGCGATTATGGTAGTGTGCGTATCGCGTGAATACAGAACCGACCGTCTCAAGAGATCGCATCGATATTGTGTCATCCTTTTTCCACGCGCAGTAACCCGTATCGCTTGCCTGCACGCTCCACGCAAACATTTGCGTGTTCCAAAACAAGCGAACGTCGCGCGTCGATCGATAAATTGCCGCAACGGCTAAAAACTATGGAGGTGGCTTTTTACTTTCGAGCGACTGTAAGGAGAAAGGAAGTATTGTGATCGTCCAAAATGTCGAAGTTGAGAATGCGACTGATTTTTTTTTTTTTTTATTGAAACTGACACGGTTGGCTACATCACCTACAACATCCGTGATGTCAGCCCATAACACCGGGTGAACTTGGTGCCACGTCAGTGCTTCCCTTCGGTCGTGCCGACTACACTGAACTGGACGGAAAACACAAACTATTTACATAGCCGTTTGGACCGACCTTTCATTCAGTGCGGTGGTACCAACCCGGGCGGGTTAAACCCTACCACCTAGTAATATAAGAAGGGGGTCATATCCCTTAGTCGCCTTTTACGACATACACGGGGAGAGATGCAGTGGGGCTATTCTTTTAAAGTACCGGCCCCACACAGTACAGATTTGGGCTATATATCTGTCAACGATCCCAAAAAAGTGGTTTTGAGAAACATGTATGTGTGTGTGTGTGTGTGTGTGTCCATCCAGCGACCTTGTGCCTAAACTGCTCAACCGATTTCGTTCAAAATTCGTATTTAGTAGTTTGAAATGATAATCTAGGGGTACCTTTTTTAGTTTTTTTTCATTAAAAAAAATAAGGGTAGCTGTCATACAAATTATTTCGTTGAGGTCGATTTTCTTATAAATGGCTAACGATTTTTATTATTATTATTATATTTAATCCATCGTGTTTGTTTCCGTTTTCAAAGGTGGTGAGGTAAAAAAATATAATTTTAAAGAAGGTATCTCCACTTTATCCTAACCGCACGCGCGTATTTGAATTGCACGCAGGTTTGGTTGGTGGCTATTTGGCAACTAAAAATATAATAAGAAATAGGCATGCCATCTATAGACAAATAGGACAACTTAACTTTGGTCTGACATCTATGATGCAGAAGCGGCGAAATTATACATTTTATCCGCCAAGCTCACGGACTGACAAAACATGAAAATATTTATTGGAAAAATTATGAAAACCTTAAAATACACTATTTTGAAATTTCTACTTAATATAAAATAATCTTTAAATTTAACTATGCTGTTCCCACTTAGCATCGTTCTATAATTAGCAGATTTAAAAATATAATAATTATTTAATTCAAATTCGATACTCCTGGCGCCATCTTAGGACATAATTGAAGACTAATTTCATGTTACCTTTAAAACATCGCTGACGGTACATCTGACTCCCCCTATAAAATCAATGATTCTGGCCAATGTAACTTGGTGCGAATATGGCAACACTTTTTTTAATCCGAGTGGTCACAATGATCATAGATGGAATAAACAAACTTGACACTTGAGGTAATAATGACTTGTTTTTTTTTCCTTATAATAGCATTTGTTTTAAATTTAGTAAGGCGTTGTAAAATAACAGCAGTACCTATGGCATTTTAATTTGATTATTATGTGCTAGTACAATTAATTAAAAAAATTGTGTTGCCATATTCGCACCAAGTTACGTTGGCAAGACTACTTACTAAGTATAGATCTCTGCCATAATCGTGAAGGCTCAATAGGAATTAAGCTCACCAAAATGTGGTGCCTTTACGTACTTTGAAAGTGGTTGGTTTACATATTGTATGAATTTTCAGCATTTTTTAAGTATTTTTTACCGTCGGCTGCTTGTTTTGAGTTGTGATTTTATATTTTTATATTGAAAACTGTACGAGTATTTATTACCTTGCATATCTCACGTCTATTGTCGGAGAATGTTCATGGATATCATATTTGTGTGAGTTTAAGGTATAGATTATGCATATTTAAATGTATTCTCAATGAGCAAGAAAGTTAGGGAAAAAATCCAGTTCATATTTTGAAAACAATGTTGACTTCTAAATGTATGAATCCCGTCAAGATTCCTTAATCCACTACTTTATTAAATTGACTAGAAAATTCATAAATGAAGTGATGAGATTAAACTTGTAACTGTACAGGCAGCTAATTGTCAAAATTATAAATAAAATCATCATGAATGTAATATATTTGACCATATAAAAATATAACAAGTGTTTTTGACTTTAGAGTATATTATTTAACATTTCTGTTTTTAGTCAACCTTCCTTTCCATTGTACACTAGGCATGCTCGTTCATTGTGAGAATGCCGTGTGTGTGTGTGTGTGTGTGTGTGTGTGTGTGTTGGAATACGTAGGGCGCGCGGGCGCGGAGGCGGCAGAGAGAGGGAAGCGTGCAGCATCACTCACTTCCACCTCGGCCCCCGATTGTAACGGACGCGCGCGCTTACTGTACTGTAAATTTACGTGCATACCTACACCTGCTGCTTCACCGTTCGGAACCGGTGTAAAACTGTAGGACCCTTCCCTTGCCCCTTACTAGGTGGTAGGCTCAATTTGTAGCCGACTGGGTTGGTACCACCGTACTGGATGTAAGATGGCCGCATAGCAGCCTCGGTTGTGTTCTCCTCTAGTCCAGTATAGCCAGCAATCCAGGGAAGTCTCCGGTATGGCACCTACCTTCTCGGAGGTGATATTAGCTGGTCGGAGCATGCGCTTTGGCCCCTCCGACTCAGCCACCCATACCGGATTACATAAAAAAAAAACGAGGTAGATGTTCAACATTTCTGAATATTGCTGCCAATACAGCCATTATAACCGCTCACGCCAAGTAAAACTACCACTGAATTGGAAATATTTCATTTATTCTGTAGAAAATTTTATATTTAGTACTTATAGCTAGGGAGAGAGGTTGTGTTATGAGGGCGGCGGGTAGTACGGCCGCTGGTGAGCGTGGTGCGCCGGGGGGTGGCCCGGGTGCGCCTGCACCGCCGCCGCCGGCGGGAAGTAGTTGGGGGGTGGCACGGTCGGCGGGAAGTGCGGGGGCGGCTCCGAGAACACCATCGGGGGCCGAGAGTTCATCACCGAGGGCGGCGCGGAGGGCGGAGGCGCCGTGTACGCGGGAGGATAACTAGGAATATTACTATAGGTAGTGGGGAAGTTATATCGCGTCTGCGCGTCACCGAGCGGAGGTCGTATCGTTGGCGTGGAGGGGTCTGACTTGGGGAGGTCGGCGCCGTTCTTGACGGGTGTGCTGAGGGGCTTGACGGTGACGATGGTGTTGATGGGTGATATGGATGTCGGCGGTGTAATGGAGGGTTTCTTGTCGTTCTTCGGCGTCGCGGTGGCCGGCAGCGGCGGTGACTCTGCGCCCGAGGACTGAGTCTGCGGTGAGTAGAGGTCCAGCACCTGCGCATCCGAACCAAAGATTCGTCATACACAATCTTTTGGTAGTGCAGTTGGGAATGAAAAAGTAAGGCTCTTTAAAATTCCATTGTGCACTACTACTCAGTAGTGCAAACGGGAGGAAATAATTCCAAACGACACTACCGGTTTCGCAGCTGGTAGTACAGTAGTGCAGATGGGAAAAAAAATTCCAAACAGCACTACTGGTAGTGCAGCTTGGTAGTGCAGAGTGGAAGGAACGGAATTGAGAACCACCTCCTATTTTTGAAGTCGGTTAAAAATAATGACGAACCATAGTGAATGTTATAAAGTTAACATTGTGCGTTCTAATGATTTTTTTTTTGGGAAACTGACACGGTTGGCTACATCACCGACAACATCCGCGATGTCAGCCCATAACACCGGGTGAACTAGGTCCCATGTCAGTGCTTTCCTTCATTTCATGTCGGCTACACTGAACTGAGCGGAAAATGCGAACTATTTACATAGCCGTTTCGACCGACGTTTCATTCAGTGCGGTGGTATCAACCCGGGCGGGATAAACCAACTAGTAAGGTAAGAAGGGAAGGCACCTACAGTTTTATGTGAAACCTAAGAGGTCACAGCTTGAAACTCAATGTAACAAGCTTCTCAACCGAAGGAAGAAAACACTTCCTGCCTAACAGAATTGTAAACAGATGGAATAAAAAAAAAAAGAAGTTATTGAAGCACCCTCAATAAACAGATTCAAAAAAAGGTTTGACAAGTACTTAAAAATCGAAGAAAAATAACAAATAGCAACACCAGTGATCATCATAGACATGAACACATCAGCATATTAAACTGCTAATTCATTAACAAATAATAATAAATTCGAACCACGGTCAGCCTCCAACAGTCGAGGGGTCACCCATCCAAGTACCGTCCGACAGTCGACCGACTGCACCACTGAGCTACAGAGGCTGACTAAACTATGATGAAATATAGTATCCGGCAGTAAATAATGAACATCGACCTTTAGAAACAGACATCCGGTCTAAGAGCTTTATCCGTGTCGCACAGAAATCTCCCACGCTATCATTGTCAGACCGCATCAGTAGGTAGCGAGCGCTACCTGATGGCAGATGTCCTCGAGCAGCTCGGTGGTGATGTCCTCGACGAACATGTCCCACCAGGCGCCGTGCTTGGCGACGCGCCCGTTCCAGTCCACCACCTCGAACTTGCTCAGCTTGCCCGCGAGGAACAGCAGCGCCACCGCTATCACCTCCGGCTCCCACTGCAGCGACAGCGTCGTGCACAGGCTACGTACACAACACAATACATTATCAAGTTAATTTTTTAATCTTAATTTTTTTTAAGGCTTTAGCCATTCCTGGCTATGCCAGCCCCATAGTAACTATATTGCATTATGAAGTTATAAATCTTTAGGCGCGTTATGAAAACGGTGACTATACTGAAAAAATAACTTTATCGATTAACTTAAATTATTTTTATAGATACTGACACGGTTGGCTACATCGCCTACAACATCCGCGATGTCAACCCATAACACCGGGTGACATGTCAGTGCTTCCCTCCATTTCATGTCGGCTACACTGAACTGGACGGAAAACACAAACACGAACACTCGAAAGCACTTCATAACAAATCGAGTGGTGAACGCCTGGAATAAACTCCCGCAGGATGTGATTGACTCCCCAAACACAAACACCTTCAAAAACCGATTAGATAAATACATAAAAAGTACATCAACAAACAAAATAGCAACAGTGCCCAAGTACGAAAACTAAAAACAAAACAAACAAAAAAACATTATAATCATTCATTATCTGAAAAAAAAACTGATATGAACACATCAGCCAGATCTACTTGTTCATAAAAAAATAAATAAATAAATATTTACATAGCCCTTTCGACCAACGTTTCATTCAGTGCGGTGGTATGGTATCACAGAGCATCAAATGCGCGCGCCCGCCCCTCCTAGAGGCGCCCTGAGCGCGATTTCTCTACAACGCCGTTGAAGCCTGTGGGCGTGGCCTATGACTTACATATGTGTGTTGTGCGTGTGCATTTGTTTTGTGCGTGTGCCTAACTTGCTCCTCTTTGTGTGTAGTGTCGATACTAGCACACACACACACACATACGAAGCGCTAGCAGCACTGCGTGTAGTTTTTGGGTTTCAAATATTATCGCTTAGGGCGCCTCTAGTAGGGGGCGCGGGCGGTAGGTATTTGATGCTCTGTGGGTGGTATCAACCCGGGCGGGATAAACCCTACCACCTAGTAAGATAAGAAGGGAAGGGACCTACAGTTTTACGTGGAATCTGAACCACGGTGTGCCTCCAACGGTTGAGCGGTCACCCATCCATCCACTGACCGTACCCAGGGTTGCTTAACAACAGTCGACTGACTGCACCACTGAGCTACAGAGGCGCGCGTACATGAGTACCGTGCCCATCTTTTTTTTAACGAAACTCAACATGGTTTTCTACCATCACCCACTACACCCGTGATGTCAGCCTATCGCGCCTTGGCGAGCTAGGCGCCATGTCAGTGCTTCGCTTTGGTCGTGCCGGCTACACTGGACGGAAAGCACAAACTAATTATCAATTATATATTCAAATCGCCCGACTCAAAAGAAACAACCTACTCCTGTTGTTGTTGTTGTTGTTGTTTGCTGCCCAGCCTCTTGGGAAGGCGGGTGGGCCATTCTCCGCACTGAGACCTCAAGACGGTCCATTGTACGTTGGCGCCCGGGTAGTGCTACTCCAGCCACCCGAGCTCTTTCATGAAGTGGAGCACTCTTCTTGGTCGCTTCCACACTCTATGGGCAGTTACCACGTTCCCAAGAAACTGCAGTCGTACTTCTGCCACCACCGGGCACTCCAGGAGCACGTGGGTGGCTGATTCGTCCTCCGCCATGCAGCCTCTGCACAGGGGACTGTCGGTGACACCTATTGTAAACAAGTGTCTGTTAAGTGGGCAATGACCCGTAAGAAGGCCTACCGCCATCCGCAGGTGACCCCTGTGGAACTTTAGCAGGCGCTTCCTGAGTCGCAGGTCCGGTTTGGGAATGGCTTCCCGGGATTGCCTGCAGTCCCTGGTGTTGGCCCAAAGATTTTCATGTTTGGATTTTGTAAGTTGATGTAGCCAATATTTGAACTGGCTGATTGGTAAGGGTACATACGGTTCTGGGCCTTCTGCACTCCAGCTGGAGCCCCGTTTAGCCAGCTCGTCCGCCGCATCGTTCCCGTAGGAGCCGCTGTGCCCCCTGATCCACTGTAGGGTTACCTTGTTGTTTACCGCTATACCCTCTAGTGCCTGGTGGCACTGGAGTATCAGTCCGGAGTTGATTGTCACGGTGTTTAGGGCCTGTAGCACCGATGCGCTGTCCGACAGTAATCTGATCTGGTATTTTTTTTTTTTTTTTATGGATACTGACACGGTTGGCTACATCACCTACAACATCCGTGATGTAAGCCCATAACACCGGGTGAACTTGGTGCCACGTCAGTGCTTCCCTTCGGTCGTGCCGGCTACACTGAACTGGACGGAAAACACAAACTATTTACATAGCCGTTTCGACCGACCTTTCATTCAGTGCGGTGGTACCAACCCGGGTGGGTTAAACCCTACCACCTAGTAATATAAGAAGGGAGTCATATCCCTTAGTCGCCTTTTACGACATACACGGGGAGAGATGCAGTGGGGCTATTCTTTTAAAGTACCGGCCCCACACGGTACAAATGGTATCCAGTGATTTCTCTTTTGCGTACTGCTGCTGCTGCCCAACCTACTCCTGTTTAAATAGGAAGATGGAAGGAACATGGAGGCTGTTGTCAATGGATGGCAGCTTCTCCGCGTCACTTAAACAATACCATCAAACCTGATAGAGGTAGAAGGGAAAAAAAAAAATTATATAGTTGGTACTAGTGCTACTGGAGAACTGGGTGGAAGGACTATGCCTGCCTGTCGCCCTTTAGCATAGCACCTTGTCCTTAAATGTCTCAGTCGTATTTTAGAACATGCATGGGTAGAGATGCAGTGGGGATTTTTTTTTTAAGTAGGTACCTCAACTGATTTATTATTATTTATTTATTTCTTCGTTATGTAAACCAACATGCGTGGCTGTGCCGAGAGACCAATGGTGCATTCGACAGAGCCAAAAACACCTCTTCTCGCGAAACCACGCTCAGTTAGGTGCCATGCCAGCAGATTTGCGGACTGTTGCTAGGCTGCCTGTTAATACGACGTTTGAAGACACCCAGGTTAAAGGATTACCCCCCGGGAAACCCCCCCCCCCCCCCCCCTAGAAGACAGTTCCACACCCTAGCGGTGCGACAAAGAAACGATTTAGAGACACTGTACTACAAACGACAGAACTAAATAGTTAACAATGCTACATTCTCACCTGTCGTTGACAAAGGTCCAAGCCATCTGCACCATCTTCTGCAGCTTGGCCTTGTCCCCCTTGAGGCATTTGGCGTACTTGAGCAGGTAGCCGTAAGGGTGCTCCACCTGCACACCATTGCACGCACACCATTCACGTTTACAACATGAGACAATCATATTTTACCACACCGCTACTAAACTTTATAATTCACAGGGGTTTGTAATAACAGCTTGGTGAACTAGGTGCCATGTCAATGCTTCCCTTTGGTCATGCCGGCTACACTGAAATGGACGGAAAACACGAACTATATACACAGCAGCTTCAACCATCCTTTCATTCAGTGCAGTGGTACAAACCTGGGCGGGTTAGACCCTATCACCTAGTAAGTTAGAAGGGAAGGGACCTACAGTATAACGTGGAATCCGAACAACGGTCAGCCTCCCAACGGTCGAACGGTTACCCATGCATCCACTGACCGCGCCCAGATGTGCTTATGATCCGACCGACAGTCGACCGAGCGCACCACTGGCTATCGCTATTTTCTCCTGACCGCTAATAAATAAGAATAGGATCTGGGCTGGTCTATACAAAAAAGAAACACCAGTTTGTGGTCTCTGCTGTAGAGACTCTTGGGTCATGGAGCCCGCACGTGATACATTTTTCCAAGAAACTGGGAAAACTTCTCATTGCGTCTAGGGAACGCTGTGCCCGGGCGCATTTCAAGCATTTCAGGCGATCCAGAGGGGGAACGGCGCTTCAGTCATGGAGACCATGCTAAAGTGTCCCTATGGATGTTTATTTTTATTTATTGTTAAATTCATTTTCTTAGTTATTTTTAGGTCTAGATTTAATTATGTTTAAGTATTTTATTTCAAATAAAGTATTATGTTATAAAAAAAAAGAAACAACAAAAGGTAATAAATTAGACAACAACCTCTTTGTCCGCCTTAAGCCGCGTCTCCGCGCATGTTTTTTCGAAACATTACACAAAAACATTAAATTTGTTTTCATACAAATGTGTATGACCACGCCCCAATGTTTCGATGTTTCTGTGTAATGTTTTGAAAAAAACATTCGCAGGAGACGCGGCTTTATAGCTGTCGTGTCGGCTCTCTGAGCGTGGTTTTGCGAGGAGTGGCGTTATAGTGTCACCAGGAAGTTATGATGCGTGGGAAATATGCTGCATTCCTAAAAGCGGCAGGTGGCCGAGTGGTTTGGGCATCGGCTTCTCATGCGGGAGGTCCGAGGTTCGAATCCGGTCGGCGTGTACCAATGAGTTTTTTCTGACGAAAAAATTTACGTGCGTACCTACACCCGCTGCTTCACCGTTCGGAACCGGTGTAAAACTGTAGGTCCCTTCCCTTGCCCCTTACTAGGTGGTAGGCTCAAATTGTAGCCGACTGGGTTGGTACCACCGTACTGGATGTAAGATGGCCGCAAGCATCCTCGGTTGTGTTCTCCTCTAGTCCAGTATAGCCAGCAATCCAGGGAAGTCTCCAGTATGGCACCTACCTTCTCGGAGGTGATATTGGCTGGTTAGAGCATGTGCTTTGGCCCCTACGACTCAGCCACCCATACCGGATTACATAAAGAAAAAAAAAAAAAAAGAAGGGATGTGAACTTTCGGTCGAAAGTTTGTTGATAAATTGTATGACTTAATAACGTAAATTATCGACAAACTTTCCATCGAAAGTTCACGCCCCTACTTAGGAATGCAGACAGTTTCGCATATTTCCCACGCATCATAACTTCCTGGTGGCAATATACTGCACGTGTCCGATCTTCTAACTTTTGAGCTCAGCCACTTGTGCCGGCTGTCCATAAAAAGGAGAAAAAAATAAACAGTGCTAATGAAAAAGTGACTACAAAAGAATATCAGAATTACAATATAACCTGAAGGTCGAACTTGATGGTCTGCAGAAGGATGCGCTCCAGAGTCATCACCTCCTCCTTGGGGTCCTCCCCGAACGTCGCAAACTTCACCTCGGTGAGGAGCGACTGTGCTTGCTTTATAATATCGCGACACTTTTTGGGAGTTTCTTCTACCTGCGGGGAAAGTCGTTAGAAAAATGTTTATTGCCATAATAAAGTGCCAAAATGTTCAGTCCAGTTCAGTGTAGTCGGCAGAACCCAAGGAAAACACTGACATGGCACCTAGCTCACCCGGTGTTATGGGCTGACATCACGGATGTTGTAGGTGATGTAGCAGTGACCGTGTCAGTTCCCATAAAAAAAAAATGTTTTTAACCGCGCAAGCGTCGCGTGCCAGCTTAGGGCACAGCATTGCAAAGTGACCGAATAGTTGCCTGACACATGTTGGCACAGTGGCGAGGCTATGGAGGAAGAAGAAAAGATTATGAACAGTTAAATTATGTAATAGCATGGTCATACAAAGTTTTTTACTTATAACATAATATACTTAGTGCACTGAGCTTTGTTTTAATTCCAAATTGTGAGTTGAACATTGCACTTCACAAATATACTGAGGTTACAAATATACGTTTTTTTTCTTATTTCACACACACTTGCGAATGGATAAAAAAACTCCAGTAATAACACATTCACTTCAGTGTTTTTTTTAATTCATACACAAACACAACAAAGAAATGACTATATATATTTATATAATTGAGCCTTATCCCCATATTCACAGATGCGGCATTTCGGTCACTTTTTGATGCTGCGTGTGAGCGGTTAAAGATTAGCGGAATCAGAAGATAATTTACCGTGTGAGGCCAACGCTTAAAAAGAATAGCCCCATTGCATCTCTCCCCGTGCATGTCGTGAAAGGCGACTAAGGGATAAGGACAAGGTGCCGTGCTAAAGGGCGACAGGCCAGCCATCTCTCACCTTGGCACGGTACTTCCACTGAGTCATGCATGCAGCAGGTGGGACTTTGTGCCTTACTAGCAGCTTGATAGTTATCTCGTCCTAATAAATTGCTAAACGTGGTGGTGATTGGTGTGATGTAATTTACAAAAGTACCTGCAGCACAACACAATTACTCTGCTTACCCTGATTATCGGGATACGGCGTGTGGTATGTATGTATGTAAGATAATCCTGCTAACAGCAACTAAATGTGCGAGAATGACTATTTAGTAAAAATGAGGTTCAAAAAAGATCAGTAGGTAGGTACCTAGGTCTAGACAAGAATAGATCGGAAATATTACTTCTTTTTCTGGTTTGCACTTACCTCGGCCCGCGCTTCCTCACTTCGCGCCTCACGCTACACCCGCTGACGCCCAGCCTTGGAGGAAATGCTAGGCGTCAGCCGGTGTAGTGTGGGGCGCGAAGTGAGGAAGCGCGGGCCGATGTAAGTGCAAACCAGAAACAGACGACTAGTTGTCAGGCATTGCGCCTTGCCTAACATTACCTAACCATGTTGGGTCCCAAAAAAGTTTGTGGAGGTCAATCAACAGAAATACTCAACTTGTATGGAACGAATGTCAAAATAAAAATGATGTGAGATACCTTGCCAGCCAGGAAGAGGCAGCAGCACGCGGTGATGTAGCGCGGGAAGGTGCTGAAGGAGTGGAACATGTAGAATCTGTGGAAGTAGACGACGCCGGTCGCCACCGTGTTGTAGCCGAGATCCATCTTGGAGCCCGTGTCGATGATAAACCGCGCTCCCTCCTTCCTGTACCGACTCTCGGTCTCCGTTGTAATTCCATCCGCAGCCGACGGCGTGAGGGCCAACTCCTTCTTGTCGTAATACCAGTACGGCATCTTTGATCTTTGGTAGTCGCGTCACGGGATATATCACCAACTACAAACTCTTAAAACCATTTCACCAATTCACTATACAACCTAATTCTAAAATAATAAAAAGGGGAAATTATTAGATTCTTCTGCCGTTTTTTTTTTCAGGATACAGAAAGTGACAACTGACTGACAAGCACGCACAGACAGACCAAAGAATATAATCCAAATTTTTTTTTTTTTTGCTTTTTTATTTGTCCCTTTTTGGGACAGGCAAGACTAATTAAAGTATACACCCTTTTCTGTTGTACTTCTAATGCCTGTTGTTTTCTTCTCGTAATGCGAGAATCTCAAAAAAATTGGTTGTCTGTAAAGTCGGTTTACGGACGATAGTTTTATGTGATGACGTGGAATAATCGTAGTACATAGAGCAAAGATCAGTAATTCTATTTCCAGTAGAAAGATATAATCATCTTGTGACTGGCCATCAATAAACTTCTGTTGTCTGATCTTGACGTTTTACTTTTAAGACGTTTCCATGGTAACTTTGACTATACCGATTGTGCCTCTCTATCGCTTGTTACGCGCTCTCGCTTGCACACACAGGCTCAGATGGAACGTGACACTTTTTGGTGTGTGCAGCCGGTGTTCATCAATTTATAAGACGTGACATCATCACGTCAAAAACCATGGTTATTTTTTTTTAACCACCAAAACATACAACAAATCGGTGTGACCACGAGTCCGCTCCGACACTTTGATAGTTCTTAGTTAATAATCTCTGTTTGGGGAGAAAACTCGCATAGTGCAGTTTGCTAATATGCATTCGTGCTTCCCATTAAAAAGTCTAAATTTTTTCATGATTTAACGCATGCATGCCTAAAAATGTCAGTGTCAACTGTCAACCTCCACCTGACAGATGAAGTCGTTGACGACGCGACGGACGATGACGTAAATGTAAATACGTTTGTTTTGGAAATTTTTTAGTTTCAGTTTGGTTTCTTTCAGTACCTAGCCAGAATCTTCAAGAAACAATTATCAAGAGGTAGATATTATAAAAAACGACTGCACGCACCCCCGTCTTACTATGTCTACCCAAAGAAGCTTTCAATTTAGTCTTAGCTTTTTTGTTTTGAAAATAATACTAACAATGTGAAAAACAGAACCTCTTTCTCCATTTATAATCGAATTACCCAATTTTATCTCTGCTCGGTTGCTTGACGGCAACCTCAGCTCACCCACTACGTAATATCTTATCTCATTTTCAGCGTTATTTTATCCATGTCATAATCACTAGCTACTTACCTACCTACTTGCTTGATGTGTCGTCGCAGCGCAGGCACTGAACACCTATCTAAACAGAACAGTGTAACACGTACTATGAGATAGGCAATGCAAGTGTAAATATTAAAATATTACTTGTGTGCATGTAACACACTGCCAATACACACACACGCTCACACACACATGTTATCTATCATATCAACTGGGTTGGATGTAATGAAGTACAGCATACTAAATAGTGAATACTGATGTGTTTGTCGTGTATACATATGTAATATGTACCTCAGGGGGTCCGGCTATCAGCATTGGTGATGAGGTTCATTAGTATTGAGTGTGTCGACCGTCTGGCACGTCGTGCACAAAAATTAAGTAGAAATGGCGTTGAGAAGTAGTATATTGTTGTTCAGATCTAATTTACTGAGGCATTGCTCTAGGGTGAGTTAATTTTTTGCTTCATTGCATGTTTCAGTAATGTATAAGTTAAATATTTATTTAAGCCCGGTCTGAATTTTTATAATCTAGATACTTAATTACCTAAATTTTAAAATCAAAATAAATTGAACGCATTAAGAATAAAATGCTAACTCACTCAGTGTTTGAATCACATGTGCACTCAATTTAATAACTTCATCAATTCACTGTGGATTGGTATAGTATAGTATGTATTTTTTTTTTTTTTTTTTTATTGAAACTGACATGGTCGGCTGCCTCACCTACAACATCCATGATGTCAGCCCATAACACCGGGTGAACTTGGTGCCACGTCAGTGCTTCCCTTCGGTCGTGCCGGCTACACTGAACTGGACGGAAAACACAAACTATTTACATAGTCGTTTCGACCGACCTTTCATTCAGTGCGGTGGTACCAACCCGGGCGGGTTCAATCCTACCACCTAGTAATATAAGAAGGGAGTCATATCCCTTAGTCGCCTTTTACGACATACACGGGGAGAGATGCAGTGGGGCTATTCTTTTAAAGTACCGGCCCCACACGGTACAAAATGTATTATTTGTATGAAGTATTATGTTCTGTACATTGTATGTATGTTTATGCTGTTTGTATTTTATGTATTGTAATAATAGGTATGTATGTTACATGTAGGTATATTCATCATAAAAATAAAACACATATTCCTCCTCCTTTCGCTTGCACTACCCATACTTCTTTCTCAGTATTTTATTCCTCATCACCCAAAGGTTGACTGGAAGAAATCACTTGCAGTGATAAGTCCGCCTTTGCGCACTTCTGTATTGGTTTGTTCTACTTGTGTACTGTTCTTCTTTCCATTGTGTGCAATAAAGAGTTTCTATTCTATTCTATTCTATTCACATAATAGTCTTATGCCCCTCGTGCCTTCGTGCACCCTATTACCTCATACCATTTTTTTTTTCTTTTTAATTTTAAGATAGCACATAATAATCGACAACAATCTCAAAAACATTAAACATATTCACTATTATAAAATTCGAATGTTGTTAACTCCTTACTGCCATATCAGTGCTTCCTTTTGGTCGTGGCGGCTACACTGAACTGGACAAAGAACACGAGCTTTCATAGCTGTTTCGACCGACCTTCATTCAATGCGGTGGTAGCAATTTGGACGGTTTTAAACCCTACCACCTAAGGCTCATCTCATACCTAGATCAGTGCATGAAACAATTTCAAACAACCCCTACTTACTAAAACTGCAGACATTATCAACGAGCGCCCGTCCGAGCGTTCAGAATGGCTCCGGGCAGGCGGACTTCCCCGGCGCAAAGTGCTCCTTCACCTCGGAGCTCAAGTTCCTCTCGGAGGAGTCCTACGAGCCGATCCCGGTGTACCGGGTGCTGGACGGCGCGGGGGCGCTGGTGGACGCGCGGGAAGACCCCGGTCTCGACCGGGACACCCTCACCAAGATGTACAAGACGATGGCTCAGCTGAAGGAGATGGATAAGATACTTTATGAGTCGCAGAGGTGGGTCCTCTAACCGTAATAGCTAGCCGGTTGAAATTTTGACAGAATATGTGTTATTATCGAATATGCCAACAAATAATAAAAAATGCAAAAAGTTAAAAATTCAGAAAAACCGGCAAGAAACTTTGCAGGGTATTTTTTTCTATTTTTTAAGTATTTTAGTGACTAGCCACATAATAACATTGCTTACAGTTTATCGAAAATACAGCTTAGAGAGCAAGATTAACCATATTACTGAGAGTTCTGACTAAAAAGTCTTGTTAACAGTGACGGGGCTAGACCTAAATTTGATGTGGGCAAGATATATTTTGCGAGGCCCGCTCTGGTGGCAGTATAGGATGGATTTTATGGATTTTCACTGTTGAAATGGATTTTCGGTATACCGATCAAATGAAACATTTTCGTCAGCATATCTTTCGTTGATAAAAGTAAACATAATCAAATTGCAATAATACAGCCTTCACTGCCTCTGTTCTGCTTTCCCATCTTGTGTCTGATAAAGGGTTTATAGTATGCTTTAGTTTGCCTTTGATTAAGTCTAAACCTGTTTACTCGGGGTCTCTTTTAATAGATCTAGCTCAGCGGTTCTCAATCTATGGTACGCGTACCACCAGTGGTACGCGGAATGCTTCGAGATGGTACGCGAAAAAATTAAACATTATGCTCTACAAAATTTTATAAGCGGCAAAAAAAATCCTAATTTAATCATGTTTTATGTGTATGTTAGTACAGTATATATAAAGCGAGTAAGTGACTCGCTTTATATATACTGTTCGCAAAATTTATGCGACATCATGAATGTGCAACAGAGCGAAAATTTGGAGATAATACGTAACGGTCCGGTGGCTTAGTTGGTTATCGCGTTGGCGGCTCAAGCCAGAGACCCAGGTTCGAATCCTGGCCGGGATGTATTTTTTTCCAATGATTTTCGCTTTGCATTTTTCTAATAAAAATATATATACAACGTGTCCCAAAACTCAACGTCAAGCGGGAACCAGGGAGTAGGCCAGTTTATGAAGACCCAGAGAAAAATACAAAAAAAAATCGGAGTCACTTTTTTCAGAAAAAAATTTTGTTGAATATTTTTTGTGGTAAAACTACAGGCATCCCAGTTTTATTTGGGATAGTTATCAATAGCAGAGTTGTATAAGCTTCCAATATAAAAATTTCAACAATTATATTTGCGAATTTTTAGTCGCAGTACCTAAAAATGTTGTCAAAAAAATGCTCATATCATACAAAATAAATGACTCAGATTTTTTTTTTCTTATTTTTCCCTGGGTCGTCATAAACTGGCCTGACGTTGAGTTTTGGGACACCCTGTATAATCCTAATTTAGAAAGTTTTGTTCATTAACAAAAATATAATTTGAATTCTGATGTTCTGAGCGATATAAAAACTCACTGTCTCTCATAATGAGTTCCGAGGAATATTTTAAACAAGATTTTTCAGAACTAAATTCGATAAGAAATACATTTTTAGATTCGTTTCCGAGATCACTTACTTACATTCGAGGAAAGAAAATCATTAATAGAATTTTGGTGTGATGCTAACCTCCAAAGATAATTTAAGAATGTAGATATAGAAGATAAATATTATTATTAGCTTCTTGTAGGTAAAGGTGGTACGCCGCCAAACATATTGGTTTTAGTGGTACCTGAAAAAAAAAGTTTGAGAACCCCTGATCTAGGTGAACATTTTTCATTAATCAAAGCTGCATGAACTTTCGAGGTGCGAGGCCCCTCGGGCCGCGAGGCCGTGTGCGGTCGCCCACGTCGCCCACGCCTTGCGCCGCCTCTGCTTGTTAATTAAGTGTAAGCAACATAAAATAACATTTGTAAACTATGAACTCGATTGAGATACATCAGCCTTAGGCTGCCTGACAATAAAAAATTAAATTTTTCATAATTTTTTCAGACAGGGTCGCATATCGTTCTACATGACTAACTACGGCGAGGAGGGGATCCACGTGGGGAGCGCCGCGGCTCTGGAGCCGCAGGACGTGGTGTTCGCGCAGTACCGCGAGGTCGGCGTGCTCCTCTACCGAGGCTACACCGTGCGCGACATCGTCAACCAGTGCTACGGCAACGTGGCCGACGCGGGCAAGGGCAGACAGATGCCCGTGCACTACGGCTGCAAGGAGCTCAACTTCGTCACCATCTCCAGTCCTCTCGGTGCGTTTTTTTTTTTCATGTAATCCGGTATGGGTGGTTGATTCGGAGGGGCCAAAGCACATGCTCCGACCAGCCAATATTACCTCCGAGAAGGTAGGTGCCATACCGGAGACTTCCCTGGATTGCTGGCTATACTGGACTAGAGGAGAACACAACCGAGGCTGCTATGCGGCCATCTTACATCCAGTACGGTGGTACCAACCCAGTCGGCTAGAATTTGAACCTACCATTTAGTAAGGGGCAAGGAAAGGGACCTACAGTTTTACACCGGTTCCGAACGGTGAAGCAGCAGGTGTAGGTATGCATGTAAATTTTTTCGTCAGCGTACGAGTTATCACCGATGTCAGCCTCAGTAGCTCGGTGGCGCTGTGCATCGGCGTTCGATCGTCCACGTTAAGCACACAGGGTGCGGTCGGACTTTGGATGAGTGACCGTCTGACTTTTGAGGCAGGCCGCGGTTCGGATTCCACTTAAAGCTGTAGGTCCCTTCCCTTACCTTACTAAGTGTTAAGGTTCTTATATTTCAAGTCCAGCTTAATTTATGGACGCCCCCTCATAAGAACAATTTATTGAAATAGTAATAGACATAAACTTCCGCTGTTACGGCGCGGACCAGATAGCTCGAGAGATGGCTCGACCGTGCGGTCGAGTAGAAAAAAGATTTATATTATGTTAATCATCATCAATACTAATAATAAATCTGTAAGGGATGGTCATGGAGTAAGTTACTTTGTTTTATGAGATACTGCGTGTGTACACTCTATGCATGATACTAAAACTAAATGTACGATTTTTAGAAATATTTTCTGTATGTATGTATGTTCCTCCATAACTCTTAAACCAATCATCTGAATTGTATGAAACTTAGTACAAGCACATTTAACTATACGAGACACAGGATATGCTAAATAAAATTAATTTCCGGTTAATCTAAGATGTGGCTCTCATACAAACCGAATTGTTCCGCGCGCCGAAATAAAGGTACGGTAGCGGGCTTACTTAATTTCTTCTTTTTAAATATGAATTTTATGCGAGCGAAGCCGCGGTTAAGAGCTTGTATTTAATATAATCCGACAGCGACGCAGATGCCGCAGGCGGTGGGAGCGGCGTACGCGTACAAGCGCGTGCCGAACAACGACCGGTGCGTGGCGTGCTACTTCGGCGACGGCGCCGCCTCCGAGGGCGACGCGCACGCTGCCTTCAACTTCGCCGCCACGCTCGAGTGCCCCATCATATTCCTCTGGTACGCACACAGCACACCTTCTTATACACTTACACTACACTATACTAGTGATGCAAGAAGGAAAAAAATAGAATGTGCTTGTTTGTCTCCATTTAATTAATTACAAAAACGAACCGAGGCGCACAGCGTCACCTTAATGAGGATCTTTTATCAAATCAGCAGCAAGTATGACTCGAAGACATACCTGCTGCATGACTCGATGAAAAGACCGTGCCAAGGAAAGAAAGAAAGAAAGAAATAAATAAATGATTTTTATTTTATCTTAATTAATCCTTAAAAATAACAAACTGTACAAAAAAACTAAAAGAGAAAAATGGACAGGCGCAGCCTTTGCCGCTACACACCCACTCGTCTCCGAGCTGGGAGTGTGCGGCGCTGAATTTAAACCTGCCCCACACAATACATTTTTGAACATGATACAACTTAGCCTAAAGTTTTTAGGTAACAATAATTATGTTAGTTTACAATTAAGATTAAAATAAATAAATAAATAAGGTACACAGTATATAAAAAAGAAGAAAACAAAAAACATATATGCTTATATATACCATCTCAGAACATTTGACGATACTTATTAGAATGTTACTTGTATCACAATAATTTAGGGATCCCGCCATCCTGGCGTTGCCGGGTCAAGAGGTGTTTTTTATGGTTTATCTTAAAGGACCCAGCGCTGATAACATTTCGGATGGGAGGAGGAAGATCATTCCAACAACGAGATGCTGCATATTTGAAGGATCCGTCGAATGCAGCACCCCGATGCCTAGGAATGGCTAGCAGCCTCCCCACGGATCGAGTACCGTAACAATGTCTGTAAAGGAGGTGGCTATCCTATCGCCCTTTAGTAATGAAAACTTTGCCGCGCTCCACAGTCGCAACAACGGGTTCGCGATCTCGACGCCGACGTCGGAGCAGTACCGGGGTGACGGGATCGCATCGCACGGGCCGGCGTACGGGCTGCGCACGGTGCGCGTGGATGGCACCGACCCGCTCGCCGTGTACAACGCCGTGCGCAGCGCCCGGCGGCACACACTCGCGCACAACAAGCCCGTCCTCATAGAGGCCATGGCCTACAGGTGCATACACCTTCAACATTGATATTTTTTTTTGCAAAGGAGTAAATGTTAAAAAATATATTATAAGGTCTTTCATTAGTAGGTAACTTTACGCTAAGGGGTGTATGTGTATCAGATACTGATCACGTTCCCATACCCATTTATTTTTTTTACGATATAAAAAAACACCCATGCTATGAAATAATTGTTCAATAAACTATTATTTTAGTAGGATGGGTAGGTATTTGATATCCGAAAAAAAAAATTGGTATGGGGAACGTGATCAGTATCTGATACACATACACCCCTTAGCGTAAAGTTGCCTACTAATGCAAGATATATAAAAAAATTATATCTCATAATATTATAATAAGCATATAACATCTCTCCACACTTTTTCCTCACCCTCCACAGTTACATGCAATGGTAGTTGGCTGCGTACACCTGTAATATCAGCTCATCACGCCATGGTGAACGAGCTGCAATGACAAGTCTTCCCTTTGGTTGTGTCGGCTGAATAAAGACGGACAAAACGAACTATTTTCATAGACATTTCGACCGACAGACCTTCCTTCAGTGTGGTTGTATCTATCCAGACAGGTTAAATCACCGCCTAGCAAGAAAAGTGAAGAGTGCTACCGCTTTACGTGGATTCCGAACCGCGGCCAGCGTTGACTGTTTGTTTTTAATTATTAATTCTCTATAAAAAAAATTAAAACAATCTTTTTAACATGGTATGTACCGGGCGGGCTTGTATACTGCATGTGTGTTGTATACTGGTTGTGCACTGTGGACTTCGCCCGGCCCATTTGAGTGAAATCTAGATAGTACTTTTCTTTCCCATGACTTTTTTCATACAAAAATAAATTGGTCCATTATTATTAGTTTTTTTTACTTTTAACTTTAATCTTTTTACACTATACACACCAAGTTTCACCCTTGTATGTATAACTGTTTTTATGGTAGAACAAAAACAAATCATTGAAAAAAAAAATGTCTCTTGTGTGGATACCCCCTTAATTTTTTCCTTTTTTTTTTTTATTATTTGTTAGATTATAAAAAATACAGCCATTTAAAGGTAGAACAGACGGCATAGGCTTAGTAATATGGATGGACGGACCAGGGTTCCATACGAAACGCTGTTTCTTGTATGCCCCCCCCCCCCCCCCCCCCCCCCCCTTAATGTTTTACTTTTTTTTATTTTTTTATTATTTATTACGATTTACGATACGAAAAATTCAACTGGCTACCTATTACGGTTCAAATGTATATTAAATATAGTTTTCCATTACAGGGGAGCCAACGATGTTGAATTGTCAGAACAATACATAACAAATGTAACAATAATAAATGAAAATGACAAGACAGTGCGTGTACTGTTAGCTGTTGCCTGGTTGCAGAGTGGGCCACCACTCCACGTCCGACGACAGCAGCGCGTACCGCAAGCTAGACGACGTCGCCAAGTGGGCCTCCGACGAGAACCCCATACACAAGCTGCGACTATTCCTAGAGAAACTAGGTAATATTTTTGCTCACGGTCGCTTAAAGTGACATATCTCATACAGTTGACAGTTTTTTTTTATGGAAAGTGACACGGTTGGCTACATCACCTACAACCTCCGTGATTTCAGTCCATAACACCGAGTGAATTAGGTGCCATGTCAATGCTTGCCTTCATTTCATGTCGGCTACATGAACTGGACGGAAAACACAAACTATTTACATAGCCGTTTCGCGTGCCGTTTCTTTCGGTGCGGTGGTACTAACCCGGCCGGGATAAACCCTACCACCTAGTAAGGTAAGAAGGGAAGGGACCTACAGTTTTATGTGGAATCGGAACCACAGTCAGCGTCCAACGGTCGAGCGGTCACCCATCCAAGTACTGACCGCACCTAGGGTTGCTTAACAACAGTCGACCGACCGCACCACTGAGCTACCGAGGCTGACAAACGCTGGACTCACGAACTCTGATTTCACCACCACCATTTAAGTCTCTGTTATCATTTTCCTGTCGGCATATCTCATACAGTTAACAGGTGTTAATATTATACAGATACAATGTGTCCCAAAACTCAACGTCAAGCGGGAACCAGGGAGTAGGCTAGTTTATGGCTACCCAGGGAAAAATAAGAAAAAAAAATCTGAGTTATTAATTTTTTTAGAAAAAAATTTAAGTGAATATTTTTTTTTTGAGATTGTAAAACTACAGGCATTCTGGTTTTATTTGGGATAGTTATCAATAGCAGAGTTATTTAGGCTTCCAATATAAAAATTTGAACAATTTATTTTTGCAAATTTGTAGTCGTATTAACTAAAATGTCAATTTTCAACGTTTTTCAAAAAATGCTCATATCATAAAAAACAAATGACTCCGATTTTTTTTCTTATTTTTCCCTGGGTAGTCATAAACTGGCCTGCGCCCTGGTTCCCGCTTGACGTTGAGTTTTGGGACACGTATACATATGTACATACTTGTACATTCAGAAATAATAAAAATAAATATCACACACGCTGAATCCCGACAATCGGGGTAAGCAGAGTATCGGGTCGGTGTTGTGCTGCAAGAACTCTGGTAAATTACAGCACAACACCGAACACCACATTTCGCAAAGTATTCGAACAAGATTCAATAGATCAAGCAGCAAGTAAGGCACAAAGACCCACCTGATGCATACATACATTCAGGTATGAAAAAAGGGATTGTTAGATGTTGTGCTGCAATAACTAAGGTAAAAGCACAACACCGACTACGACCACGGTGTAGAATGTGATTGTGCACGGGCAGGGTGGTGGAGCGCGCAGGAGGAGGCGCAGTACACTAAGGAGGCGCGCAGTGCGGTGCTGAAGACCATGCAGCAGTCGGAGACGCTGAAGAAGCCAAACTGGCGCGAGATGTTCGAGGACGTCTACTACGACATGCCCCCGCATCTACAGTGAGCATTGCACTCTCAACAGCACACTGCAGGCTAAACAAACACTTAGGCCGTTTTTAGTGTTGCGCTGGTGGCCGCCGGTCGCTGGTTGTTTTTAGTGTTGCGCTGGTGGCCGCCGGTCGCTGGTTGTTTTTAGTGTTGCGCTGGTGGCCGCCGGTCGCTGGTTGTTTTTAGTGTTGCGCTGGTGGCCGCCGGTCGCTGGTTGTTTTTAGTGTTGCGCTGGTGGCCGCCGGTCGCTGGTTGTTTTTAGTGTTGCGCTGGTGGCCGCCGGTCGCTGGTTGTTTTTAGTGTTGCGCTGGTGGCCGCCGGTCGCTGGTTGTTTTTAGTGTTGCGCTGGTGGCCGCCGGTCGCTGGTTGTTTTTAGTGTTGCGCTGGTGGCCGCCGGTCGCTGGTTGTTTTTAGTGTTGCGCTGGTGGCCGCCGGTCGCTGGTTGTTTTTAGTGTTGCGCTGGTGGCCGCCGGTCGCTGGTTGTTTTTAGTGTTGCGCTGGTGGCCGCCGGTCGCTGGTTGTTTTTAGTGTGAGGCTGACGGTTGACGCGCTTGCGTTGATACAATAGGCGAAATAAATTGCTAACGATTCTCCTGTGCTACTTTTTATTAAAGAGACGATGTCAAAGTAAAAGAATGTATGTACACCCTTTAGTGGCAACCAGATTACTCAATGGAGCATTCATAACTACGTTCTCACTTGAGAGACGATGGTGTGAAATTCTTCAATGTCCGTGGCATTGTTCGATGAACTACATGCTAAACTAGGAATACCATTAATGTACCCGCGACGCGTGTCACCAGCGCAACAAGTCGATACTATCATGTTTGTTCTCTCTTACGTTTTGTTTATAGACGTCCGGAAATACCAACCTTCCGGCTATAAAATCCAGACGGCTATCCCTGCACTCTTGCGAGTACAGTGATCATGTATGCCAGCGCAACAGTAGAGCACTCATTGGCTTGTGTAGCGCTCGCGCGCGCCGGCGCCGGCGAGGCGCGAGGGCTCGAGCATGCGATCTTGCTACGCGCCGCGTGCGCTTACCAGCGCACTGGTACACGCGTCACTCTAAAATGTACCTACAATATTGAAGTTTGGCAACCCGCGCGCGTGCGACCGGCGGCCACCAGCGCAACACTAAGAACGTCCTTACACTTAATGGACCTTAGCAGTGAAACGCCGCGCGGTGCAGTCTCACCTGTAGGAGTACGCTAAAAACCAATCCCACCACTGGTGTGGGGTGCTCAAGGCAACAGCCACTATAGCCTACGTGGTTGGGATCATAAGAAGCTACTGGAAACACACGCTTTACAAACCACCTTTGAGGCTCCCTTGTTATGTTTAAAAAACAATTATTCTATGAAGAAAACAGAGTATTCCGTATTGGACCATTTTGGCAATTTGTTATGTTATTTTAAGGTTCCATATTCGTACGTAAGCCTATTACTAAGTATACGCCGTCTGTCTGTCTGTCTGAGGGCTGTATCTATTGAACCGTAATAGCTAGCTGGTGGAAAATTTCACAGAAAATGTTTTATTATGGCGGACATTCTGACAAATAAAAACAAACGGTACAATATAAAGAGGGGTCCCCAATCCATGGGGATTGGGGACCCCTCTTTATAATGTAAGACAAAAAAAAATTCAACATTGTTTTCATTTTGCTCTAACGTAAAAACTAATACATGCAAGCGTATACCTTGGTGTGGTTATAGTGC
The DNA here is from genome assembly GCA_946902875.1 of Nematopogon swammerdamellus. Lineage (NCBI taxonomy): Eukaryota > Metazoa > Arthropoda > Insecta > Lepidoptera > Adelidae > Nematopogon > Nematopogon swammerdamellus. Next base: position 23,321,396 of record OX336345.1, read on the forward strand.
AAACACTTAAGTATAACAGAACATAATAAAAACAGGGCAATTAAGTGGTGGTACAGAACCCTCAGTGCGCGAGCCCGACTCGCACTTGGCCGGTTTTTAAGTTACATTGCACTTCTAAACTTTTCAGGCCAAAATTCTTAAATTCACAACTCTTAGATTTACTTAATTTATGCAAAGCTCCTTTTTACCTTACTTGTTTGGCTCAATAGTTAGTTTACTTGTAGATGTTCACTGGGGTAATCAGATTTTGGTTTGCAGGAAACAGATGCGGAGCATGGAGAAACATTTGGAGAAGTACCAGGAGCATTATCCCCTCAGCCAGTACCAGACCGACAACTAGATCTAACATCTTATTTATTGTATACCGATCTACGACGACATCTAACTGAAGAAAATAAAACATTTTTTGTATATAGTAAATAATAATTCCAATAAAGTAATGAAATATTTATGAATGAAGTAGTGTTATTTTATTTGCATTCAATCTACGTATGTTAGGTAGGTAGGCAGTCCAACCAAAGTAGGACCATTTCGAAGGTTTTATAGTTTTCTTAGGGTTGATTTTTCAATTTTCAGTTATGCCTCGGTTAACACTAAAGATGAGAAAACATGAAGAGCCCGTCACTGTTAACTGAATCGGATATTCGTTTGATCATCTATGTGATTTAGTGGTGCAGTGGAAGAGTGTAGGTATAGAGGTATTAATTGCTTGGTATTAATCTTTTGGATTCGAGCCCTCTTGTGCAAAGATATGGTTTTTTTTACTTTTTTTTCGTTAACCATTGTTAGGGTTTTCAACCATAATATGTAGATACTTATCCTTAACCTTTTATGGTTTCCTTTTTGTAACCACTTAAAAAACTTTAAACGGCACTGTGGTAAAACAATATTTGTAAATGTCTTTAATGTAAACACGAGAAAATCTTTTACTGGTTTAGTACATACATACATACATACATATGGTATGGCATCGAAGTATGGGGAAGTAGTGTAGACATACAAAAAGTGTTAAAAATGCAGAAAAAAGCTATTAGGATAATAACAGGTGCAAAATTTAGAGATACGTGTAGACCATTATTTGTAAATCAAAAGATACTAACAGTAATATCACTCTATATTTTCATGACATTGTGTAACATATTTAAAAATAAAAGTAAGTTTAAAACAGTTAATAATAAGGGGCATAACCTCAGAAACAAGGATGACATTGCGGGTGATAACCCAAAATGTCAGTTGTTCTACAAAAGCGAGAAATTCATGGGAGTTAAAATGTACAATAATCTAAATAGAGAACTGACACAGGTTGGTAGCTTCGGGGTCTTTCGATCTAAATTAAGAAGTTACCTTGCTTCGAGGCCTTTTTATAGTATTGATGAATATTTTGATAATAAGATTTTTAGTTTTGACCAAATAAGTACAAAAAACACGTAGTCAGCAGTCTATTTACCATATTTTATTCTAGTCTTAGTTTTAATTTAATTTAATTTTTTATAAATATTTTATTTTATTTTATTGTAATGATTGTAAATTTTAAATGTAATTTTTTTTTTTTCAAGTTGAAAATCTTTATTAGACAAAAAGAAAAATTAAATTAAACAGAAATGTAATTGTATAATGATAGTTTTTTTTTTTATTAATTTCATAATTTCAAAATTTATTTTGATTTTGATAAATTTAATTAACTTACGAGATGATATGTGTATACATAATTTTTTTTTATTTTTTTTTTATTTTATTTATTTATTTATTTATTTTTTTTTTATTCTTATTTTCTGATTTTATATGTTGTGTGATTTTATAACTCTGACTTGTCCATTTCATTTTTAATTTAATTTTGAATCTTTATGACTAATGAATGATGTATTTAAAATAATGTTTATTGTAACCTTTATTCACATGTTTAATATGCTATCTTTGTGTGGCCAAAAGTTAAATAAAGAATTTGAATTTGAATCACACACGCTGAATCCCGACAATCGGGGTAAGCAGAGTAATCGGTAATTTATATGAAAAACCGCTGGCAACTATATGTATGTAGGTACTGTTGATTTTCCAAATATGTAAAAATAAAAAATTAAATTTATTTTTGGATGTATATTTCCCGCCAAAAGTCAAAGTTGGCATGTTGAAAGTATTCTCCGCTAGGTTCGCTGCGGAGCCGGTGCCGCCGGAGCTCCATCATCTCATCAGTTCATCACTGAGAATTTTCGGGTGTAGATATCATACAAACTTTTTTCTAAATACGTAATGCCTATAGCTCGTATTTTGCATCACTAGATTCTACACACCACAGAGTAGTAATAATCACATACGCAAGTTGCATGTCAACTGTCTCAAACAGCTGATTTTGAAATGTCAATGTCATGTCATTCATTGATTTCTCGAATCTCGAATGCATGCTTGTTTGTACAACTTTTTTGTAAATGAAAATGAAATGATTGCGTAAATATATCTATTAAAAACACAAAATGCTCCCCTTTTTGCGCACCGATGTCACTGCGGTGTGCCTGTACGAAAACTTAATTTTAGCAGGTTAGTTTTGTTTGAAGTATTTTGGTGCTGATCAGATCTAGATTTGTGGTTTCCTTGTAGTTTCTAGATTAAACTGAACGTTTTTAATTAATTTGCAGGTATCGGCGCCAGTGTTTGCATTTATAACAAATGTACAAGTGCATTTATCAAGAAATGTAACGTATTAATTGGACAAAAAGTCCACGGCTTTCGTTCAAAGACGAACGGTACAATAGCAGTACACGGAGGAAAACAAATCGTTATAATATGTGTGAATGGAACAGCTGATGATGCCGATGTAGCCGTAATAAGAGTCGGTGAGATACAGTGCGATGACTGGATCCTGCACACATTGTGGATGGAAAAAAATATGATAGCGTTGCTCACTGCTCACAATGTGGTTCAGGTAAATACTTTATTATTTATTTTTCTAAGTTTCTTGAGTCCCAGACCTTTTACATGCGCCACTGCCTTGACATAAACTCAAATATTTCGGAAACCAATGAATTTAGATCCAGAAGCTCTTTGGTTCATAAAGCCAATGAAATTACCTACAAAAAGATGTGAAACAAGTGAGGATTCCTTCTTTTTAGATAAATGCAAAGCCGAAAATGAAGAGAAAAAACAGAAAAAGAGAAAAAAGTGAGTATTCACTTATTTATAAGCTAAGACTTTTTTAACCTCAGGAAAAACAAAACACGCTCATCATTTTTTCCAAATTTTGTCTAACCTAAAATTGACGATCCCGCCATACAAATTTTATATCAATGTGTAGGTAAATGAATGCTGACACTAAAGAGCCGCAACATATTAAAGTGTGACATTTGAACCCAATCCCACAAATAAAAAAAACCAGAAACCTGGAACCAAAAATTACAAGACGTCAGAACATATTTTTTTTTGTGTTTGAGTGTGGAATTTTTTGTAGGCGTGTTTCAATCAATGGAAAGGTTTTTTAACATCTTTCTAAAGTGCTCTCTCACTCTAATAAGAAAACTTGACTGAAATAGCAATAGGCCAAAACATGCGACCGTAGAATGCATTCAATGCTTTGAAACGCGCGGTCCCAATGAAAGTCAAGGTACTAAATATGTTTCGGGAGCGCGCGTTCCCTATAGGAGCTGACGCGGGTTAAAATACAAGTTTTTAATATATTTTCAACCAGTAAGTACCAATATTTTGATGCATTTCATTGTAGCATGTAAGGGTTTGATCCGGCCGGGTTGATACCACTGCACTGAATGAAAGATCGAAGCGGCTACGTAAATAATTTGTTTTTCCGTCCAGTTCAATGTAGCCGATACAACCAAAGGGAAGCACTGTCCTGACAGCTAGTTCGCCAAGGTGTTATGGGCTGACATCACAGCTTCAGTAGTATAGTGGCCAATTGTGTCAAGCTCATCCCTAAAAATTACAAGATTAAATGAAATACCATAATATGAAATATCAGGTGTGGAGTGCAAGCGACAGCAGCTGGAAGCAGCGAGACCGGTACACCAGCGGGAACAACTCCATCCTGTACAGCGGCCTGCTGGAGCCGCTGGCAGACGACCTGCTGGTGTTCGCCGGCACCGCGTTCTCCGAGGTCATCATACAGCGGTGTCAGAGCCGGGAACCTCTGCAGACGCTTGTGGGGCACAAGGTTGATCATTTGCTAAAAAAATTGTTTATCATTTCAGAATTAATTCTTTAATGTTTTCGAAGATTGGCAAAGCTAAGTTTATAGTAACCAAATATTTATACCCATTAAAAATACAGACTACGGCAAAGTTTAAAAGCTGCGTTCTAGAGATCTAACAAACAAGTGTGCTGCAAGCATTTTCTAACAGCTGTTTTCAGTGTGTTTGTAGCAAACTTTCCAGAGTTGCACTACCGTTTTGGCTTTGGCATCACTCAAAACACTGTCCAATTTAGTATAAACGTTGTTCGCAATAACAAGCATTCTACCGAGCTTGAGCTACCGATGCGTTGCTCCTGTGTTGCTAGAACACAGCTATAGTAAGCTAGCAGGCATTGCTGGCTGTTGATGTTTCTGTGATATGGGATATTAATACCATGCAGATAAATTTGTAGCTTTTCCAGAGATTTAAACAGAGAAATAAAATTATTTACAAAAAATATTTATTTCATAGTTTTAGGGTTCTAAAATTGTACATTAATGTAATATTTATTTGGTAAAACAATTGACATAAAGATTTATAGATCATCCTTACCTATAATAAAATCCAACGTCTGCTTTCTGTCTGAGTGTCTGTCTGTCCGCTTATAACTCGAGAACCACTGAACCGATTTTAATAAAAAAAAATTCTACGGATAGCTTGATTCTTCCCATCAACTATAGGCTAATTACTATTACGCTAAATAGCTTATGAGGTTAGCAGTGAAGTGAAATATGAGAGCGGGCGGAGCCGCGGGCACAGCTTGTACTATAATAAAATCCAACGTCTGCTTTCTGTCTGAGTGTCTGAGTGTCTGTCTGTCCGCTTATAACTCGAGAACCACTGAACCGATTTTAATAAAACAAAATTCTACGAATAGCTTGATTCTTCCCATCAACTATAGGCTACTTACTATCACGCTAAATGGCTTATGAGGTTAGCAGTGAAGTGAAATATGAGAGCGGGCGGAGCCGCGGGCACAGCTTGCACTATAATAAAATCCAACGTCTGCTTTCTGTCTGAGTGTCTGAGTGTCTGTCTGTCCGCTTATGACTCGAGAACCACTGAACCGATTTTAATAAAAAAAAAATCTACGGATAGCTTGATTCTTCCCATCAACTATAGGCTACTTACTATCACGCTAAATAGCTTATGAGGTTAGCAGTGAAGTGAAATATGAGAGCGGGCGGAGCCGCGGGCACAGCTAGTAGATCATACAATTATATTAATTTGCATTTATCATTTTCAGGGTGTAATATTTTCAATAGCGTGGGATGCTGTAAAGGAAATCATAGTGACAACTTCGGACGACAGATCTGTTCGAGTATGGGGCCCAAATGTGAACACAAAACATAGCACACGACACAAGGAGTATTGGGAACACTGCAATATGGTCTGCCGATCTGCAGTGTACGGTCATCTGTCTCGCGTTATGAAATCCACAATCACAGAGTCCATGATCGTCTCAGTCGGCGAAGATTCTCACATATGTTTCTGGGATCTTTCAGGAAAGTTGCTCCGGAAGATAAGAGCCCACCAAAACGGTTGCATCTGGTCCGTGGATTCGGACTCAAGTCACTTGGTGACGGGAGGGTCGGACGCAGGAGTCGTTTTACATCCGCTGACGCTGGCAGCGCATAACTGTCAAAATAGCGTTTTGCATACGGAGGAGAAACTTGGTGCACCAAAGAGAATAATGTTCACAGCGCGCGGCAACATTGCAGCATATTTCGCGACCGACGAGCTTCAGTACTTCGATATTGAATCAAAACATTGGCAGGCGGTCGCTTTATACGACAACACATACAAAATGATAGCGCTGTCGTCCTGCAAGCAAATGCTCGCCGTTATTGATGTGAATGGAAATATTGATGTATTTCTAGAAAACTGCAAAAATACACCAGAAATGAGAAAATTTGTATCTAAAAGTATGAACATAGGAAGGATTTGCTCTCTCCATTGGGCAGGAAACCGATATCTAGTGATCTGCAGCGAAGGTGGGAATGTGACGGTCGTTGCGTCGGGTTGTGAGCGGTTGTGTTCGCTCCACCTACCCTCGTGCAAGGAGCGGTGGCTCACGTCCTCCGCCGCTAGTCCCGCACAAGACATGTTCGCCCTCGGAGACCGCTGCGGAAATGTACATTTCTATCATAAGGAGGTAAAGTCGCCTATGAAAACGTTCCGAAAAGTTCACGGCCCATACGGCCCCACGACCATCACCTGGAACGATCGGTCGGTCGTGACGACGGGACGCGACGGTACTATTAAATATTTTTCAATAAATAAATGTAATTCTGGAGTTGAAGTTAAGATGATGCATAAGGTGAATTTGCCATTTGAATGGGTAGAGCGGGTCATCGGCGGAAGTGATGCTTTGGTCTGTGGATTTAATGAGAGAAACTTCGTAGTTCATAATGTGAGCGACGGCAGATCCACAATAGATGTGGCGTGCGGCGGAGGCCACAGGGCGTGGGACGTCCGACGATACTTCCAAAAAGTGAATAATGCATTCAAGGAATGTATTCAATTTGCCTATGTCAAAGATTCATCGATACATGAAGCTACATTTGAAATGGATAAGATTAGTTCAAAGACCATAGTGAGTGGGTCGCATGTGAAGGAAGTGAATTGTCTCAAAATGTTGCCAGTGGAGAGCAATATTAATAATGGAGAAGTCCTGAAGGAAGTATTTTTCATAGCTGGAGGTGAGGACACAACATTAAGAATATCGTCCCGTCGACCCCATTGGAGCGATAGACTAATTTTCAAGCAGTTATCGAGCATTAGAAGTGTTGCTGTTCAGCCTCTGGGGTTGAATAAAATTATTTTAGTATGCGGAGGAGGAAGGGCGAATATTTGTGTCAAAGTTATCAACTTTATAAAATGTGATACAAATTCATCCTTCAGCTTGGAAGCTGAAAACATTATCGAGTACCAAGTGAAAGGATCGGACAAAGAGCGCAAGGGCAACACCTCCTGGAGGAGCGACGTCGACGTGGACCCTGAGACGAGGATCATGAGTCTGGAGTTAGTCGAAGCGAACAAAAATACTTTCATAATTCTAGCCGGCTGCTCCGACTCAATGCTTCGAATCTTCAAATACTGTCACGGCCGAGATTCAATCTTCAAACGATTCGGACAGATAAACTATCACAAAACCTGCATTTTAATAGTACGCCAGTGTCAACTTCACGGACACAAATTATATTTTACAGCAACAACTACTGGAGAAGTAGCCGTCTGGGATTTGGGCATTTTAATTAAAAATATTGAAAAAGATATATTGGAGTTGAGTGAAGCTAAGCCAATTTTAAAATTGAAAGTGAATAGATCTGGAATAAACAGTTTAGCATTGAGCCGCGCCGATGGGGACTTGTTGCTGGCGACCGGCGGAGACGACAACACCATCCATCTCATTCTACTGAGGCTGAAGGAGAGAGACAACTTGAGTTCCATATACGAATTGTCGAGATGGTCGACGAGCTCATGGCACAACGCTCAAGTGACCGGTCTCAAGTTTTCCGATGACTACTTGATATCAGCGTCCATCGACCAGCGGATAACTGTGAGCAGATGCTCCGCGCGCGATGGTGCGGTCGCTTGCTGGTACATAGACCAGCTGTACACGGATGTTGCCGACGTACAAGGCCTGGAAGTGAGCGGCAGGGATGGGTGAGTTGTGTACATTACTGTATTGCCGTTAGGTTTCTGAGACACTCCAATTCAATTAAGTAATATTTAAATTACTGTTATCTCTTCCCTTCCTTTCTTACCTTAATAGGTGGTAGGGTTTATCCCGCCTGGGTTAGTACCACCACATTGAATGAAACGTCGGTCAAAACGGCTATGTAAATAGTTCGTGTTTTCCGTCCAGTTCAGTGTAGCCGACATGAAATGAAGGGAAGCACCGAAATGGCGCCTAGTTCACCTGGTGTTATAGACTGACATCAAGGATGTTGTAGGTGAAGTATCCAACCGAGGCAGTGTTCATAAAAAAAAAATAAAAAAAATTGTTCCAAAACTTACATATTTAACCTTCCAACGCTGCTAGCTCAGTAGCTCTTAGCTATTGTATGTACATATGTGTTTGCTTGCGTCATATTTCATATCCTTACACTTCTGCCTCACCTACTAATCTGTGACCTTGTGTTTCACATCAGCTTCCCACACAAGGGTAATGGAACGATTACGTACTCTGTGTTTTTTAAAATTAATAAATAAATAAAAAAAAAAAAAAACGCTTTTGAAATTTGGCACATCACCTGTTTAGAAGCCCACATGACCAACATACACGAATATTGTGCAATTCCAACGATATCACTTACATACGGGTCGAATTGTTAACCTCCTTTTTTTTGTAGTCGGTTAAAAATCGGTCGTCTGTTCGTGCCCTAGCCCAGTAGTATTATATACTTACTACTTATCTACATGTATATACTATGCATGTACATATGTATGTAATGAATGACGCAACATGTTAACCAATCATGTCGACTGCACTCCGCGCTCTAGTGGAAAAACCAGTTAGGTACTAGTATCAATAACTATAGTGTGTGGGTGATATCGCTCGTTTCGGTGGTGCTAACTGCTATGACGCCGCCCGGACCGCGGTCAGAGTCTGGATGGGTGATCAATGATCAATCGACCGTCGAGGCTGGCCGTGGTCGATTGCCACGTAAAACTGTAGGTTCCTACTAAGTGGTAGTGTAATATAGTCACCTTCCTTGAACAAGATAATCAAAGGACTACCAAAAAAAAAAAGCGGCCAAGATCTAGTCAAGCTCGCACAAATTATGTTCCGTACTAAAAACGATACTAAAACCAAAATATGTTTTGCACATTTTTAGCTAGGTAGGTATATCAACCACTGAACTTAAAATTGTATTTTTAGGCCAAAGCGAAGAGTATTAAATAACAAATACGCGTGGAAAAATAAATAATGATTAAAAATAAAAAAAAAATAAAAAAAAATAAAAAAAAAAACTTCAAAAGCATTTTGCATAGGGTAGCAATTTCACTTTATATGAACATTTCTACTGAGGGGAGGGGAGGAAGGCGTGGATCTAAGCTTGCGATGGCTTCACCGAACATATCCGGGCCCATCGGCAGTAGAGAAGGGTATTAATCGAGGCCGGGACTAGCGAGTGGCCACTCTAAATTTCCCGCGCATGCTTCACGTACATATATGTGTCTTTGTGTGTAGGTACGTATTAAAAGCTATGAATCTACAAGTAGGCTACTTACTCGCGGTTAAACATTTTTCACCTTTCATTATGTTTAACGAGTTTTGCACGTGCCGTACTCGCGGGATCAAATATCCAACGCGGCGGCACGTCGGTGGCTACTTATCTTGAATTAGTTTCATTAAATTATCTCAATCACCGCCGCCATCCATTATCGATACATCGTTTATACAGGATGTGCGGGCACCTCGAAAATTGCCCCATCTATTATTTTTTTTAATATAGAAACTGACTCGGTTGGCTACATCACCTACAACGTCCGTGATGTCAGCCCATAACACCGGGTGAACTAGGTGCCATGTCAGTGCTACACTGAACTGGTCGGAAAACACAAACTATTTACATAGCCGTTTCGGCCGACGTTTTATTCAGTGCGGTGGTACAAACCAGGGCGAGTTAAACCCTACCACCAAGTAAAATTAGGAGGGAAGGGACCTACAGTTTTACGAGGAATCCGAACCTCGGTCAGCCTCCAACGGTCAGTGGTCGGTCACCCATCCAAGTGCTGACCGCAATAGCGACAGTTGACTGTCTGCACCACTGAGCTATCGAGGCTGACAAACATCCGTGATGTCAGCCCAGTTGGTGAACTAGGTGCCATATCAGCACTTCCCCTTGATCGTGTCGGTTATACTGAACTGGGCGGAAAACACAAATTATTAACCTACCTACCTATCTACATAGCCAATTCGTCCAAACTTTCATTCAGTGCGGTGGTAGCAACCCGGGCTGGTTAAACCCTACCACCTAGCAAGGTATGAAATAAAGGGACCTACAGTTTTATGTGCAATCCGAACCACTGCTAGCCTCAACGGTCTGATGGAATCTGGCATATTAAACTGTCGCAATTTGATTAATATTATATTAATCTATCCAGCAGTTTGTTGTAAATTTTATTATTAATTTATTCCTTTATTAACACATATATTTACAATAATTTTACATATAATAAACTATACCTAAAATATACAAACATTATATATACTATTATTATAAAATAAATGGAGTTTCCACCACCGGCGGCGGGGCGAGCCCAAACTACCGATGGTCGGGTCCCAAAGAGAGGAACCTCCGGACGATGCGTGCAGTGTCGAGCAGGGCTGCCTTCTGGATCTGGCCCTTGACCCAACCACTCAGCGAGAGCCTCTCAAGGTGGTCGTCGAGGCTCTTCGCTATCAGCCCATGCGCCGAAACGACTATGGGCACAACGATTATTAATTTTATTAAGTTCTCTTATATTTTTGTAGTCAGGTTCGGTTATATTTTGTGATTGTATTGTATATATTGTTGTAAGTAATTGTGTAAGTAATTGTACCGTGTGGGGCCGGTACTTAAAAAGAATAGCCCCACTGCATCTCTCCCCGTGCATGTCGTAAGAGGCGACTAAGGGATAAGGACAAGATACTGCGCTAAAGGGCGACAGGCTAGCCACTTCTCACCTTGGCGCAGTCCTTCCACCTAGTCATGCAGCAGGTGGGTTCTTCGTGATTTACTTGCTGCTTGATAGTTGTCTTGTCCGTATACTGTGCTAGACGTGGTGGTCGGTGTTGTGCTGTAATTTGCCAGAGTCCTTATAGCACAACACCGATTACTCTGCTTACCCTGATTGTCGGGATACAGCGTGTGTTATGTATGTATATGTATGTAGTAATTGTTTATTGAACATTCATATGTTAGTGAAACTGAACTTGAACTTGTCACAAATATTTTTTTTTAAATGTTTTTATGTTTCAGAGACACAATAACTGTTTGCGTCTACGGAAAAGGAATAGAAACGATGAACTTCACAATTCCTCAATAAGCACTAAACGTTAGTAGGTGACATTTAATGTTGTATCACCTTTGCGAATAAATCATTTTTATTTAAAAAGATAAATATATTTTGGGTAAATAACAAATTCCTATATTTATTTACTTGCCTTTCAATCCTCAATTCCGCCAGTTCGAAATTCAATGCGGAGAAGAACTGGCAAGCAAACTTCGCAAGTCACAATGTTTTGTTAATAAGTATTATATTAAAGTAACTTAAAATCATTAACACATACTACCGTTCACAAAAGCATTAATATTTAGTATTTGCAGCATAAACATGAATATTGAAGACTCTGACGACTCTGCCGGATTGATAACAGCACAATGATTGGTGCAAGGTTGGTCGAAATGGCTATGGAAATAGTTCGTATCTTCCGTTCAGTTCAGTGTAGCCGGCACGACCCTAGGGAAGCACTGCCGTGGCACCTAGTTCGCACATGTGTAATGGGCTGGCCACGGGCGTGCCCAAGATTTTTCGTCTGGGGGATTTTCAAATTTGATCAAAGAAAATTCCAATATAAGGATTATATATATATATAGAAAACTGTCTAGGTGATCGAACCATTGCATGCCTATATGGGTGTTTAAATTACCGTGGTTGTAAATTATTAGAAAATTTTACAGCTTTACTCACGGCCGTCTCCGAGCTATGTGGCTTGAAGACGACCGTAAATAAAACCGAGAAATTTTCTAATAATTTCATGCCTAGTTAGTGTGCAAAAATTTATAATCATAATTGACATGATTTCATATTATGTATTATGTATTTCTGGCAAAGGCTCTATATATCTGATTTTCTTCGTACTTTTGATTTCATGTGGTCAGAATTATCAAGCTTAAATTACTAATTATTCTAGCTCTCAAACTGTATCTCACTGTAAGCGGTGTCTATTGTGTAGCTAGTCACAATGTATTGTAATCGAAGACGTTAAAAAACCCTGCGAAGTTTCTTGCCGGCTCTTCTTTGTGAGTGTAATCGAACCGGATTGTAAAAACAAAAGAGGACAAATTCAAGCGTAGTGTACTCCCACACGAATGATGATTAAAGAATAAACATTAATCTTCTTGTACCGTGTGGGGTCGGTACTTAAAAAGAATAGCCCCACTGCATCTCTCCCCGTCGCATGTCGTAAAAGTCGACTAAGGGATAAGAAAATTCGTTAGCCTCGGTAGCTCAGTGGCGCGGTTGGTTAGTCAACTGTTATTATATTAAGCAACGCTGAGCGCGGTCAGTGATTGGATGGGTGACCGCTCGACCGTTGGAGGCTGACCGTGGTTCGGATTCCACGTTAAACTGTAGGTCCCTTCCCTTCTTACCTTACTAGGTGGTAGGGTTAATCCCGGCCGGGTTGGTACCACCGCACTGAACGAAACGTCGGTCGAAACGGCTATGTAAATAGTTCGTGTTTTCCGTCCAGTTTAGTGTAGCCGACATGAAATGAAGGGAAGCACTGACAAGGCACCTAGTTCACCCTGTGTTATGGGCTGACATCACGGATGTTGTAGGTGATGTAGCCAACCGTGTCAGGTTCCATAAAAAAAAAAAAAAACAAACAAAATCAACATTGTCGTAAAAAAAAATGTATTCATTTAAATGAGTTTCCATAAAAACTATTAAATCGCTTCAGGAACCAGTCATCGACAACGTTGACAATTTAGAGAACATAGTGGCATTGGGCGGGAGTGACTACAAAATTTTAATCACTATTTACAAGGGATTTAGCCGCTACTTTACTGTCGAGCTGTTAGGAGTGTGGATGTTATCTATCACAGATGTGATTGCTCCGTTGATTATCGTCATATCACTGAAGCGGTACCTACTCATTGCCGACAGCGATATAAGCACTCGTGTGGGGTTTCACCTTCACAGTGCTAGAGGGTCGTTCAGTTCAAGATCAGCCTTGTGGGGAAGAGCACTTAACCTTGACACGTTGAATTTTAACGGTAAGTAACTATATAAATTTATTTACAAGATTCCTTGAAAATAAGTCAAGTCAATCAGCGTTTTATGCTTCCACTGCTGGAGATACGCCTTCAATTTTTATCCAGGCCTGCAGCGGTATGGAAACACTGTTGACCTGCGATACACTGGATGTCGTCGTACCACATTGGGATTTGGCGGTAGCCTATCTACACTCCGTTTCCGTGTGCACGGCCCACAGTGTTGGATAGGAACCCTTGAAAACAAGTCCTTGTGAATTCGCAACTTTCAGCCTCGGTAGCTCAGTGGTGCGGTCGGTCGACAGTTGTTAAGCAACGCTGGTGCGGTCAGTACTTGGATGGGTGACCGCTCGATCGTTGGAGGCTGACTGTGGTTCGGATTCCATGTAAAACTGTTACCTTACTAGGTGGTAGTGTTTATCCCGCTCGGGTTGGTGCCACCACACTGAATGAAAAGTCGGTCGAAACGGCTATTTAAATAATTCGTGTTTTCCGTCCAGTTCAGTGTAGCCGACATGAAATGAAGGGAAGCAATAACATGGCACCTAGTTCACCTGGTGTTATGGGCTGACATCACGGATGTTGTAGGTGATGTAGCCAACCGTGTCAGTGACCATAAAAAAATTTTTTTGCTGCGGTAAGTACTTAAATAGAAATAGTTCGAAAATACTGGATCGCTCCAAGAAACATTTAACAATAGGTAATAAGCACATTAGAACATTTACATGAAGTACAAAGGCGGGCTTATCCCTTAGAGATTTCTTCCCGTCAACCTTGTTTGGGGTTGCTATGCGGCCATCCGATATCCAGTACGGTGGTATCGACCCAGTTTTACACCGGTTCCGAACGGTGAGGTGCGTAGGTATAAGCCCTAGCTCCCTTTCCCTTGCCCCTTACTAGGTGGTAGGCTCAAATTGTAGCCGACTGGGTTGGTACTACCGTACTGGATGTAAGATGGCCACATAGCAGCCTCCGCTGTGTTCTCGGATTACAACAATCCAGGGAACTCTCCGGTATGGCACCTACCTTCTCAGAGGTGATATTTGCTGGTCAGAGCACGTGTTTTGGCTCTCTGACTCAGCCAGCCACCCATACCGGATTAAATATAAACTTGTATAAACCTATCTAATTTGTTGTTTCTTGGCCTCGCGTAGATAGAACCTTGTCTCTCACCGTTTCTCCTTTGAGCAGAACAAATAGGCAACCACAGATACTAATTCCGAATGGACAAGGCACAGAGCGTTTGACACCTGAAAGCTCTTGCGGCTCCTGCGGGATCATGCGGATCCTTTCGGAAGCGGCTCGGGTTGACTCGGCTCGAAAGCGAACCAACTGAAGCCGATATTCGTTTGGTCGTTTATATAATTTGTTGGCTCAGTGTTATAAGAGTGTAGGATTTTTATTTTTTCGATCTCGACCATGGGTTCGTGTCCCTTTTGTCAAAATTTGTTTTTTTTTGTTTTTTCTAACCACTGTTAGGATGATAATTATGGTAATTTTTTTTATAACCACCTAAGAAAGCTTTATTTTCGGAAATACAAACGTAACAAAAACGACTTGCGCCGCCTCAACATTAGGTTAGGGTTATGATAGAGAAGACATCTTCTTTATATTAACCCTGGTTATTTTTTTTTAAACCACCAAAACATCACTCACTTTTCTTCGAGCCGAGTGTTTCCGAAAGGAGTTTCCGCAGGATCCGCGGGAGCCTGCCGCCTGTGCTGTCAGGTGGCGGACCGGCCCGCATATTTCCAAAGTCTATAGGGTGAGTTGCTCTGATTGGTCGATGCCAGTTTGGCGGGAAATTTAAATTTCCGAAGTATTTGAACTGCACTATGCGAGTTTTCTCCGTTTTGGTGGTTTAAAAAAAAATTAATGTTTTTATTTCCGAAAATAAAGTTTTCTTAGGTGTTTATATAAAAAAAAAACCATAACCTAATTTTAACACCCTAACATTGCTTAAAAAAAAACAAAACACATTTTGACAAACGAGACTCGAACCCATGGTCGAGATCGAAAAAATAAAAACCCTACACCGTACCACTGAGCCACCAAATCACATAAACGACGTAACGAATGTCGGATTCAGTAGGTTCGCTAGGAGTGCCGGAGACGAAATTTAAATTTCCCGCCAGACCAGCATCGACCAATCAGAGCAACTCACCCTATAGACTTTGGAAATATGCGACCGGGCCACAGATCACCTAACCGAAATAGGTGGTCTGTGGACAGGCCACTGAAAGTTTTTGAATTTATTCGCACTAAGCCATCAGCTTACAATTTGATTGTTTTCGACTAAGATCAATACATACATTCTAAGCTAAGCTTATGTATGAAGTAATTTGCAAAAAACTGATTCTACTTGTAGATATGTAATGTTTTATCTTTATTTTCGTCCTCGCTTGTTTTAAATACATGCACAATTTAAAACAAGTGAGGAGATCAAAGGATGTAACTATAGGTGCCTGCATTTTTAAATTAAACCGTGTGCACGCATTAGGCTAGACTTACACAATTTTAAATCGAACAGATAAAAACTAAAACCCGGCTACGAAAAAGCAAATTATGAAAATAGTTTAACTATAACTAAAAATAACAAAATAATGTTTTCCATATAATTTATCAGATACAGCAATTCTCTTTTTATATTGATTTTACCTTAGCACTAACTCTATAAATTTTGATAAATTTATTATTTTTAACGTTCTAAATATAGAGCCGTGGTCGGGCGTTCTTCGTTCAACAAGACAAGTGAGGCCGTCGTCGTGCATTATTAGAGCGCGGAACTTAGGACGGCCATCGTCATTGTGTCATACTGGCATCTTTTTGTAAGATCAGTCACAGAGCCAATCTAAAATTATTATAAGTAGATACATAGGTACATACCGAACGTCAACGGCTATAATGCACAACGACGGTCTCACTTGTCTTGTTGAACGAAGAACGCCCGACCACGGCTCTATATTTAGAACGTTAAAAATAATAAATTTATCAAAATTTATAGAGTTAGTGCTAAGGTAAAATCAATATAAAAAGAGAATTGCTGTATCTGATAAATTATATGGAAAACATTATTTTGTTATTTTTAGTTATAGTTAAACTATTTTCATAATTTGCTTTTTCGTAGCCGGGTTTTAGTTTTTTATAACTATTTTTTTTTTATTTAAACGATTTTCATAATTAGCTTTTACGTAGTCGGGTTTTAGTTTTCTATAACTTTTTTTTTTATTTTAGGCTTTTTTTTTAAAACTGTTTGCATACATTAAATGTTGTATGTAACTCGTATATTGATTTTTTTTTATGGAATCTGAAACATCACCTACAGGCTACAACATCCGTGATGTCAGCCCATAACACCGAGTGAACTTGGTGCCACGTCAGTGCTTCCCTTCGGTCGTACCGGCTACACTAAATACATAGCCGTTTCTACCGACCTTTCATTCAGTGCGGTGCGGTGGTACCAACACGGGCGGGTTAAACCCTACCACCTAGTAATATAAGAAGGAAGTCATATCCCTTAGTCGCCTTTTACGACATACACGGGGAGAGATACAGTGGGGCTATTCTTTTATATAAGTACCGGCCCCACACGGTACAAAATTGATACTATCCGTCCGTTTATTTGTCGTGATCTCTATTTGAAACTAAAGTTTTCTGCAAATAGCGCATGAGTGAGTACCTACATATATATACAAATTATGTATAGTTGAACGATGTATAGTCTTGAAGTAAAATGAAAAGTCAGTCAGAGCAAGACCGAAGACTGAGCTGTGTAAGTACACGATTTTCTTTGTCTATGTAAGTAAATATATCTGGCTGGGGTGAAGCGGATTCGGGAAGTAAGTAAACCAATCAGTTCAAGGCCGAAGACCGAGGGCGTTTTCAGGTTGTACATAGTTGAATAATGTACTCACTCGAAGCAGGTAAGCCACTAAGGCGAGGCCAAAGCTACTGATATTATTTTTATAGTAAGCGCGACATGTGGCGCCGAGCCACCCATAAGGTGTCTAGCGATGCCCATGGACATTCGGTAGCATGCGGAGGCTGCGAATGCCGTGCCGGCCTGACAGGTGCCCAGGTTGAAGGACCCGAGACTGTACTTGGGGGAAAATATTTCTCTCTGTTTGTATTTCAACAGGCTCTGATTTAGCTATGTATTCCTACGGAGTTGCAGTGGTTTTAGATCGCGGGACATTTGGGAGTCACCTACTATTCGCACGGCTCGACGCTGGATCGAGTCCAGAGGCGCCAGCTGGTATTTGACTGAGCCATCCCATAGGTGCGAGCAGTACCCCAAGCAGGACCGAATCTGCGATTAATACGGCCTTGCCCTCGATGTCGCGCCGGAAGTTTAGATCGTGCGAAAATTCGACTCGGAGGACCCCGAGGTGGTCGCAAAATTTAAGTGACGTGCCTTGGTAGGAAGGAGCTGGTGTGAACGCCGCTCTCTTCGCACTGAACGCGCAAACTTGTATCTTGGAGGTATTTAACTTGACCAACTTGCTACGGCCCATTCGGAAATAGAGCCGAGTGTTTGCTCAAGTTCAGACACAAGTCTTCGCCTCTTCTCATCCACATCCCGCCTAGTTGTAGGGTAACTGGTGTAGAACCCGTGTTCCGTACTCTCGTATGCATAACAATGATAATATGTTGCCCCCTGAATGCTACGCCCACGCCTTCAACGTTAGCAAGGCTCAGTGCTGCGCATTATCTGCGAAGGTCGATTTGAAGGTCCTTTTGCTTTCCAAGCCAGTTTATAAGTCAGCGTCATACCTGTCTGGAAGCACCTGAACCTCCTGGGCACCGCCATTTCCAAAGACGTAGGTTCCCGGCAACTAATCGAGTCTAGGGCTAAAAGTGCACCCAGAAAATTGGGAATACTTTTCCGCAATCGGCGGTTCTTCTCTTCCACAATATCCCGCTTAGCTGAAGGGTAACTTGCATCCGAAAATACTGTAGGTATTAGGTATATTTAATGTACCTACATTTTTTTTTTATGGAAACTTGACACGGTTGGTTACATCACCTACAACATCCGTGATGTCAGCCCATAACACCGGGTGCCATGTCAGTGCTTCCCTTCATTTCGCGCCGGCTACACTGAACTGGACGGAAACACGAACTATTTACATAGCCGTTTCGACCGACGCGACGTTTCGCTCAGTGCGGTGGTACCAACCCGGCCGGGATAAACCCTACTACCTAATATGGTAAGAAGGGAAGGGACCTGCAGTTTAACGTGGTATCCGAACCACGGTCAGCCTCCAACAGTCGGGCGGTCATCCATCCAATAACTGACCGCACTATTAAGCTGCCCAGGCTGACGATCCCTTTTTTTTTTTTTTTATGGAAACTGACACGGTTGGCTACCATCACCTACAACATCCGCGATGTCAGCCCATAACACCGGGTGAACTTGGTGCCACGTCAGTGCTTCCCTTCGGTCGTGCCGGCTACACTGAACTGGACGGAAAACACCAACTATTTACATAGCCGTTTCGACCGACCTTTCATTCAGTGCGGTGGTACCAACCCGGGCGGGTTAAACCCTACCACCTAGTAATATAAGAAGGGAGTCATATCCCTTAGTCGACTTTTACGACATGCGACGGGGAGAGATGCAGTGGGGCTATTCTTTTTAAGTATCGACCCCACACGGTACACCTACGCTACATATTATGCTTACACTAGGTACATGGACATTTCATACCAATTTATTTTAGCATAGTACTGTATCTAATAATAATATTATATATCTATATAAAATTTGCGGTAGATCAGTGAGTAAGTATGTAGGTATATTACGAACACTAGCATGTCGCTTCTGCGCGTCGCGTCGTCGCGTGTCGTCGTCGCGCGTCATTATTAGTGTATGCGGGGGCGCGCGGCGCGGTGCGCGGGCGACCACGCTTCATCGCGAATAATCGCTATGCGCCACACATTTTGCTCTATTTCTCTGTACACTTATGTTTAATAGATAGCAAAGTATATATTTTCGGAATCGTAATTTAATTATCTTTAATTTGATACCCCACTCAATATATTTTGAAAAACTAATTTGACATTTTGAGGCCGTGCGTCCGCCATTTTGAATTTTGAAAATTATTATATAGCCTATGACACTCCCGTGAATAAGACAAATCCAATAGCACAAGAATTATTCAAATCGGCCCAGTACTTTAGGCTATAGAGTGGAATATAGATAGTCACATACATACATACATACATACATACATACATACATACATACATACATACATACACGCCAAACTCATAACCCTTCCTTTTTTGGCTTCGCCGTAGTCGGGTAAAAATAATAAATAACACAAACTAATAATATTCGGGTGCAATAGATGGCGCCAGTAGTTGAGGCAGTAGTGGAGCCGGTGACGATCGGCGAGGGGCCGCACTGGGACGCGGAGGAGCAGTGTCTGTACTTCGTGAGCATCTTCGACCACACCATACACAAGTACGTCCCGGCCACCAAGAAGCACACCAAGACTAAGCTGGGTGAGTTGAGGCAATGTTCCGAGCGAGACCAACACACCTGCACTAGCGACCCGTGTGGGGCCGGTACTTTAAAAGAATAGCCCCACTGCATCTCTCCCCGTGTATGCCGTAAAAGGCGACTAAGGGATATGACTCCCTACTTATATTACTAGGTGGTAGGGTTTAACCCGCCCGGGTTGGTACCACCGCACTGAATGAAAGGTCGGTCGAAACGGCTATGTAAATCCTTTGTGTTGTCCGTCCAGTTCAGTTTAGCCGGCACGACCGAAGGGAAGCGCTGACGTGGCACCTAGTTCACCCGGTGTTATGGGCTGACATCACTGATGTTGTAGGTGAGGTAGCCAACCGTGGGCCTCGCAATGTAGAATGCACTTTGCACACACACTTCGACGAAGAAAGATAATCAAAGCTATAAAAAGTTGGTCGAATGTCTTATTGTATTTTTGAAGTTATACTTCTTTAGCCGCGCTATGAAAATATGTTATGAAAATTCATTACACAAAATTGGTAACATGGAAATGGGGAGTAAACTCAGAAAAAACGTCATCGTCACCGCATACAAATTAGTTGCACAGATAAAAAAAAATATTAGTTGTAACGGGGAGGGGGAAGGGGCGGGGAGGGTGAAGGGGGCGGGTGGAGGAAGGAAGGTCACACCAAAGAAGTATAACTTCTAACACGCTTATACATACTCGTATAAGTGAATGCACCTTTTCTTGATACAGTGAGATGCAGCAGGTGGACTCATTGCAAAATGCAATTTTTCCAGTTAATATTGTACACAACAACATTTAGCATTGATAGTTAGTTTTTTTTTATGGAAACTGACGGTTGGCTACGTCACCTACAACATCCGTGATGTCAGCCCATAACACCGGGTGAACTAATTGCCATGTCGGTGCTTCTCTTCATTTCATGTCGGCTACGGGCAGGGCTATTCGTAGGTACGCCAAACAGAGATTATTAACTAAGAACTGGGAGGGTCCTATTTGATTTCCTACGAATAGACCACGATGAATAGACCTACAAGGTGGGACAGTGCTATTCGCAGGTATGAGGTATTCGTAGGTACGAACTGCACTATGCGAGTTGGTTTAAAAAAAAATAACCAGGGTTAAATTACAGAAGATCGCATCTTCTGTAATTTAACCCTAACCTAATGTTGAGGCAGCGTATGTCGTTTTTGTTACGTTTCGTTGAAAACTCCCATAGTGCGGTTTGCATACCTGCATGCAGGTTTACCTACGAATATACACGCCCGATTAGACAGGGCTATTTGTAGGTATACCTGCATGCAGGTATACCTACGAATAGACACTTCCGTCGGCTAGTTACTATTTACACGATTATTTACATAGTCCTTTCGACCGACGTTTCATTCAGTGCGATGATGGTACAAACCCGGCCGGGATAAACCCTACCACTTAGTAAGGTAAGAAGGGAAGGGAAGGGACCTACAGTTTTACGTGGAATCCGAAGCACAGTCAGCCTCCAACGGTCGAGCGGTCACCCATCCAAGTACTGACCGCGCTCAGGTGTGCTTAACAACAGTCGACCGACCGCACCACTGAGCTACTGAGGCTGACAAATTAAATAGCCAGAGGCTGATAATTTATTATAGGTATCATCTATTGATTTTCAGGCTCTTCATATCGACGCAAGTCCTCCAAATGTGCCTAATGTCTTGTCACGTGTTCGTGTTACCCTGGTATAATCTTGGAGCAGTCCCGCTCACATTCGAATAACTTGTCACATTTGGGTAACAAACAAGGCACATGTTGGCCTGAATTATCTTTCCCCGATTTTGACAAACATTACAGGAAAAAACGATGTCTTCTTGCAGACGAGATGCCGACGTTCATAATCCCAGCGGAGGGGCACAGGGAGCACTTCGTGGTGAGCGCGGGGCGCCGCGTGCTTCTCGTGAAGTGGAGCGGGGAGGACGCCGCGCCTGCGCACGTGCTGCGGGAGCTCGCGGAGGTCGACCAGCACTCACCCAACAACAGGTTCAACGACGCCAAGGCGGACCCAGAGGGACGACTCTTCGCAGGTAGGTTTGTTTGTTTGTTTGCTGCCCAGCCCAGCCTCTTGGGAAGGTAGGTGGGCCATTCTCCGCACTGAGGCCTCTAGACGGTCCGTTGTACGTTAGCTCGCAAGTCGCAGGTAGATACCGAGCTATATAGCCAACACTCTCGCGTGCGCCATAACCTGGACCACAGCCTGAACCTTCACGTGGCAGCTGTCTTAGGCAAAAAGATGATAATACCGATAATAGAGATAATAGGGTCCTTCAAGAGAGGCGTGAATAGGGAGCTGTCAGGCCGGCATGGCATTCGCAGCACCCGCGTACGACCGAAAGTCCATGGGCGTCGTTATACACCTTATTGGTGGATCGGCGCCAAATGGCGCGCTTTCAAAAAAGTGTATCCATACATGCATCCCAACAATCAGGATAAGGGTGTTGTCCTGCAAGAACTCGCAGGTGAATAGGTAATACCACGACCACTACGTTTATCGAAGTATTCGCAAAGATATGTAAGACGCAAAGACTTCCCTACTGCATGACTTCGTGGAAGGACCGTGCCAAGGTGAGAGGTGTCTAGCCTGTCATTCGTATTCTCAGCATCTTGCCCTTACTTATCAGATTCAGATATTTATTTCGCCATAAAGAATAAGTACACAACAATAACAATATTTCATTGAGATGTATGCATATTCAGTATGCTTCGTCATAATTATTTTTTGGTCATGTCCCGTTCAGCACTGCGATCTATAAGGAAGAACCGGGTAAGCGTACAATTTGGGTCCAATCACGTCAGGGTCTTTTTCAGCCATCGCCGATTTGTGCGCAACAGATTTTAAGCGCTCTGAGTTACGACTGCTGTATTTCCGTTAGACGCATTTTACGGCATGCTCGGGAAGAGATTCAGCGGGACAAATATTTTTTACACGGACGGAACACAATTCTGTCTCTCACATGCAGGCTGACCTCCACAATAAACAAATTATTCGCAGGCACAATGGGCCACGAGTACGAGCCGGGCAAGTTCGCCTTGAAGAAAGGCTCCCTCTACCGGCTGGACGGGAGCGGCGGCGGCGGTGTCGCTCCACGGCGGCTGGTGAGCGAGCTTGACATCAGCAACGGCCTGTGCTGGGACCTCGAGCAGAAGGCGTTCTACTTCGTAGACTCCTTCGAGTACAACGTGCGCAGATACGACTACGACGCCATCACGGGCGACATATGTGAGCGTCCAACCTATAGCTAGGCTTGCCATAATTTTCCAGACTCAAGTCCGGACGCCACACAGATCCTCAAAAACAAGGGCCCTCACGGATGGGTACCATCACCGCACTGAATGAAGGTTGGTCGAAGAGAGCTATGAAATAAAATAGTTCATGTTTTCCTACCAGTTCAGCACGATCAAAAAGGAGGAAGCACTGAAATGGCACCCAGTTCACCAAAGTGTGTTGGGCTGATATCACCGCTATTGTCGGTGGTGAAGCCCGTCTAAGTCAGGTGCATAAAAAAAGTCCGGACATGGTTGCGAAATCCGGACAGTCCGGACTAAAGCCGGACGTATGGCAGGCCGACCTATAGCCATCTTCATTTACTGTGTGGGGCCGGTACTTTATAAGAATAGGCCCACATCAACTCTCCCCGTGTATGTCGCAAAAGGCGACTAAGGTATATGACTCCCTTCTTATATTACTACGTGGTAGGGTTTAACCCGCCCGGGTTGATACCACCGCACTGAATGAAAAGTCAGTTGAAACGGCTATTTAATTGGGCAGGGCTATTCGTAGGTATGCCAAACAGAGATTATTAACTAAGAACTAGGAGTGTCCTATTTGATTTCCTACGAATAGACCTACCAGGCGGGACAGTGCTATTCGCAGGTATATGAGGTATTCGTAGGTACGAACTGCACTATGCGAGTTGGTTTAAAAAAAACCAGGGTTAAATTACCTAACCTAATGTTGAGGCGGCGCATGTCGTTTTTGTTACGTTTCGTTGAAAACTCCCATAGTGCAGTTTGCATACCTGCATGCAGGTTTACCTACGAATAGACATTCCCGATCGGACAGGGCTATTCGTAGGTATACCTGCGATTAGACACTTCCTATTTAATTAGTTCGTGTTTTCTGTACAGTTCAGTGTAGCCGACATGAAATGAAGGGAAGCATCTAGTTTCATCAAGGTGTTATGGGCTGACATCACGAATGTAATAGGTGATGTAGCCAACCGTGTCAGTTTCCATAAAAGAAAACAAAAGTTATTGTGAAAAGTATCAGAGATTACTTGAATAAGGTGCGTCCCCCCACCAGCGAACCCGAAGCTGATCTTCTCGTTCGCGGAGAACGGACTAGACGGCATCCCGGACGGCATGACCATCGACACGGACGGCAACCTCTGGATCGCCAACTTCGACGGCTCCAGAGTCCTGAAGGTGCCTAAGTAGTTCCTCACACTACAACACACACACTAACTCCACCCACACGTTGTTGTAAAGATGCAGGCAGTGTATCTTTTGCATCTCAGCGATATCGAGAGTGGGCATCGTGTTGTGACCGAGAACTCGGCTAAACTACAGCACAACACCGACCACCACACACATTTGTTGTTATATCGGCCATAATAAATAACACATATTCTGTGAAAATTTCAACGGGCTACCTATTACGGTTCAAGAGATACATCCCTCGGACAGACAGACGACGGACGGACAGACGGACGGACGCACAGACAGACAGACGGCGCGGCGTAGGGTTAGTAATAGGGTCCCGTACCGGATACGGAACCCCAACAAAGCATAACGTCTAACTAAGCATTTGTTTGCAAGGTGGACCCGCGGAGCGGACAACTGCTGCAGACTGTGCCGATCCCGGCGCTGCAGACGACGTCGGTGACGTTCGGTGGGGCCGGGCTGGACGAGCTGTACGTCACGTCGGGCAGCATGGACCGCGGCGAGCCGCAGCGCCCGCCCTGCGGCGCCACCTTCCGCGTCACCGGCCTCGGCGTGCGCGGCCGCGCCGGCGCTCCCTGCAAGCTCGACCTCCGCCTCGACTGCAGCTGTTGAGAGAATTCTGTCATCTATACCTACCTACCACGGGTGTGAATAATGTGTGACATTTTGTTAAGATATAGTACGTCTTATTGTTACTTAATTTTAAGTTAATTATAGTATTTATTGTGAATTGATACAAGTAGAAGAAGAATGTGCGTTGTACGGTAGATTCAATGTACGAAAAGTACTCATTTGATAATTTTGTGAATAAATGAGGTATTTAAAAAACTGTTTATTGTTTACGTTTTTTTTTATGGACTCTGACACGGTTGGCTACATCACCTACAACATCCGTGATGTCAGCCAGTAACACCAGGTGATCTTGGTGCCACGTCGTCAGTGCTTCCCTTCGGTCGTGCCGGCTACACTGAACTGGACGGAAAACACAAACTATTGACATAGCCGTTTCGACCGACTTTTCATTCAGTGCGGTGGTACCAACCCGGGCGGGTTAAACCCTACCACCTAAAGTAAATAAGAAGGGAGTCATATCCCTTATATTTGGAGTTATATTAATATTGTGTCTGTTTATTTTCACATTTTACTTACAAGACAGATCAAAGATTTTTACATACTTAACTACTAGTAGGTAGATATACTAAAAGTGCACAAAATGTATATAAAAAAAAACTAGGTAGGTATCTAACTATGTAGTTACCTACAATAAAACTATTATCGTCGGCGCGGGGCGGGGCGGGGCTGGGCACCAATTCACTACCGATGCATTTGAGAAGAATCTTTTAATATACATTCGTAAAAGTGAGCATGTCGGAAAACAAAAAGGTATCTATGTGGTTAGCAACCTTCACCTTTGATCACGGATAGGCTAGCTAAACTAGCTAGCTACTGTAATCATTCTCAATGACTCGGTAACGGTGCATACCTTGTGCAATATCATTTTCCCGCCCAAACTTCATCCGCAAGACCTTGCACGCAGTCATTTTCTATTCTGTGACGCAGTATCAGTATATAATATGCTGAGGCAGTCATTTCAGCGCGACGCGCGCGACCACAGACGCGACGACGAATCGGTGCGCCTCCTGAAATACTTCCTGGCTCCTTTAGCTCCTTTCAGCAGACTTCGGCTCGAAGGAAAGTGTGGTATGATATGACTAAGAGTGATGTTTTGGTGGTTTAAAAAAAAATAACCAGGGTTAATCGCGACGACGCGACGCCCACACCGCCTCAGAGCGTCGTCGTCGACGACGACGACGCGATCGACGACGACGACGATGACACGGCTCGGCGCGGCGCGCCGCGGAGTCGCGCGGCCATAGAATAGAAATTGCGCGGCGCGTCGCGGTAAATTTTTTTTTTTCATTCATCTCGTCATCATCACACTCACGTGCATTTACTGGCTGTAATAATAAACATTCCGCCCGCGGACACTATGCCGCGCGCGCGCGCCAACACTATGCCGCGCGCGCGCCGTCTGTCCTTTGCTTGTTCATTCGATGATTGTTTGATACTTTCACGCTTTAGTTAATTTATGTACTTACCTACTTATGACTTTTTATATACCCTCATATAGGTACATGAAGATGTTCTTAGGAAATAAACCTACTACATAATAAATAAATAAATAACTCACGAACATCGCAAACAAATGAAGGGAGTCGTAATTTCGTAAAAGAGGTTGAGAACGCTTAGACAAGTGTTTATTTCCGTGTCAGTCATCCATCAATCATCAAATCATCATCTAATCCGACTGAAGACCTCGAACTTGCCTCGTAATACAGTACGTACGTCTCTTATCTGCATTGCATCAAATGATCCCATTGTATACATAAACACTACACCTCGACCTCCATGCATAAACATGTGTGTGTAGCATAACATAACATCTAATTGTAACACATACATACCTAACCTACACAGGCTACATGTGAATAAAGTGTAGTGGTATTTAATGATGTTGATGTGATGTGATGAGATGACTTATATTCATGTATAAACAACGTTGTTCACACACCGAGGGTTCCGTAGCAATTAATTTCCTTCTGGCGCGCCATCGCCATAGATAATGCGTGCAGCGATGATCGCGCCCACCACGTCGCGCGTCGCGTCGCGTCGCATTCGCATCGTACGTACCTAGTAGCACCTTGCTTGCGTGCGGGTCTGCGGGTCGTCTTCCCATCCCACACTCCGTTTTCCTGTCCAGCGGCCGTCAGTGTAGGACACGGTTACTCTAACGCTCGTCGTCTCTTCGGCTGACGTGTCCAGCCCATTGCCACTTGTGCTTAGCCACCCGGCGTCCAATATCGACTACTCTGGTGCGTCGGCGGATCGCCTCGTTACGCACCATATCACGTAGCGATATTGCCAGCATAGCTCGCTGGGCAACTTTGTACCTTTGGACAACAGCGACCGTCAGAGTCCATGTTTCACACGCGTACGTCATGCATAATAAATAAGCATTTGTGTAAACTTCAAATAGATTCAAATTGACTACATCGTAATTACATATTATTATTTTTTGCGGCGGCGGCGGCAGGCGCGGCGGCGGCGGGGGCAGCCGAACATGTCGAGCGACATGTTCGGCAGCGCTGCTTGTCGGTCGCTCGCTGCCAGTCTCGCTGGCTACGGAATCCTAAAAAGTATGTGATAGGTAGGAAGGAATGCAGTGCCGCGAGCCGGTGCGGGGGGGGGGGGGGGGGGGGGGGGGGGGGTGTTCTCTAGTCGCATGCATACAATACATACATAGGTATATATCTATAGGTACCTACATACACTACATCCCAACCACATCCCAACTGTTGCTGAGTGGAGTTGGAGTGGATTGGGTCAGTCGACAGTTACATCTATTTCAATCAGCAGCAAATAACGTCAATTTGTATTGCAAGAAATGTTCTTGTTGTATTGTATAGGTACCTACATTATTGAACCTAGGCATATCTATTCTGTGACCTAGGTTCTATGTGACTATAGTGACAGTGACTATAGTGACTATGTGACTATAGTGACTATGTGACTATAGTGACTATGTGACTATAGTGACTATAGTAAGTATGTAAGTGCTTCCAATACAATACGTATCTACCTACATATAATTATTTTTATAATAATTTAGGTAACAACCTACCTACAGAATTACCTATAATACTTTTTTTTTCAAAAATGCAAATTGTTTCTTCTATACTTACTGTATTTCTGTAGTACCTATACGCGCCTGTAGAAGAGTGTGGATCGAGACGTGATAGGCGGTCACCGCGGAGTTAATGCTGTAAATAAAAAGTTATCAATATAGATTACTTATCTACTTTTTTTATGACAAGTTTTAGATCATTTCAATCTTGTTCAGTTCGGCTCGCTACGCTAGCTCCTGCACACCAACATTCTACAAGGTATTTCATTTGTGACCTACTTAAATATGATTATATCATCCGATTTGGCATTTTGAATGGTTCTTTTCTTCTTCTGTTTTAGTAGTTACTTACCTAGTTTATTTAAATTATTTTCAACATAAATTTACCTACTGTAGTTAACTACTGTTTAAGACCATTGATTTTTTAAGACCTATTTTTCTTTGCAGTAAGTACCTGGGCGACCGAGCTTTGCTCGGCGTCTACACCTATCTAGATAAACTTAAAAATAATTATATTACTTTCAGAGTTTCAGAGTTATTAAAAAATAAAAAAAACTTACATTGACGTGCGCGCATCGCATCATTCGCGCGGGACAGCTGGGTGGTCGTTGACCCGTGCGAATCAAAAAGTAGCTCAAGGCCGCACGCGCCAGCTGTCCCGCGCATATGAGATGCACGTAAATGTAATTTTTTTCATATATTAATAACTCTGAAAGTACTGGACCGATTTTGTTGAAATTTTCAGGGTGTAATAGTATGCATTGGCACTACTATGTGGCATGATCCAGAAAAAAATCTAACGTTAGGTACGTAAAGTAAAATTAACATGATAAACGTGATCCATTTCAGATATAGAACCTACCATGTAAGGGACTTCATTTAATAAAAAATGACCCTGTATACACTTACACCGGTTTAACAGAATGAAGATGTAGGTAAGTAAGCAGGTAGAATTTTATACTTACTTATTGCATTTTTAAAGTATTTGTCTCTGTTTTTCGTCATCTCACTATAGATATGGCGCCTGTGGTAGAGAAGATAGTTGAGCCGGTAACGTTGGGTGAGGGACCCCACTGGGACATCGGACAGCAATGTTTGTTCTTCGTCAGCATCTTAGACAAAACTATACACAAGTATGTTCCCGCCACCAAGAGGCACACCAAGACCACGTTGGGTGAGATCACTTCGTAATTGAAATTCAGTGACATTGATCTCGCAGAACTATTTATATATGTATATTACTTAGATCGCCGGCGCCAAGTGTGTTCTATCACTATCACTTATTCCATGGGGAATGCTCGGAGGACCTGTTTAACGCGATATCGCCGTCCCCTTTCCACCTCCGCACAACGCGCAATGGGCAGGGATTGCATGCATCCCTATAAGCTGGACTTATCTTGGATGCGTACCAATCGGTTCTGCAAATCTTTCCTCCACAGGACTAGTAAACTCTGGAACGAAAACGCTCTCCCTGCCCAACTGCCCACATATTTCCCCCCAAGTAGGTATAGTCTCGGATTCTTCAAGAGGCGTGAACAGGCACATCCTCAGCCTCAGCCTCTCTTTGTCAGCCTCGATAGCTCAGTGGTGCAGACAGTCAACTGTCGCTATTGAATGTTAAGCAACGCTGGGTGCGGTCAGTACTTGGATGGGTGACCGCTGACCGTTGGAGGCTGACCGAGGTTCGGATTCCTCGTAAAACTGTAGGTCCCTTCCCTCCTAATCTTACTCGGTGGTAGGGTTTAACCCGCCCGGGTTGGTACCACCGCACTGAATGAAACGTCGGTCGAAACGGCTATGTAAATAGTTTGTGTTTTCCGACCAGTTCAGTGTAGCCGGCAAGATCAAAGGGGGAAGCACTGACATGGCACCTAGTTCACCCGGTGCTATGGGCTGACATCACGGACGTTGTAGGTGATGTAGCCAACCGTGTCAGTTTCCATAAAAAAAAAAAAAACATCCGGCCGGCGGCATGTCATTCGCAACCCCCGCGTATGAACGAATGTTCATGAGCATTGTTAGACACCTTGTAGTTCGGCGCCACATGTCACGATTTCTATTAAAAAAAAGAAGATAGAATATTGTCTTTGCATTATTACCTAGCGAGCGTGACGAGATCCTATAAAATGGAAATAAATAAACGACAATAAAAAATGAAATGTATAAAATCGATTTAATGTGGCGTTACTTACTGCAAATCCCACTCGAATTCAATTTATTTACTAATATATTCCCTAAGGAAGGGATAAATAAATAAATATATATTCTCATCACGTCAGATCGATCGCTCTGTAACGAACGACCAAAGAAAATATTTACGAATAGTTCCGAGGCTCATGCAACCATTATTGGAAATTTGACAGATGGCCGAGTAGGCTTCATAATCCCGGTCGAGGGTGCAAAGGATCAGTTCGTGGTGGGAGTGGAGAAGCGAGTGCTGGTGGTGAAGTGGAGCGGGGAGGACGGCGCGCCGGCGGACGTCGTGAAGGTGGTCGCCGAAGTGGACCAGCACCAGACGACCACCAGGATCAACGACGCTAAAGCTGATCCGAGGGGACGCTTGTTCGCAGGTACCTACTCGTACTTCTCATCTAATCGGTGTGGAGTACAGTTGAGGTAGGTAAGTGTGAAGAACCTTGTTTTACTATCTGGTTCACCCAGATAATCCATACTTGACTATAGTAAAGTCACAAAGAGATTTTTTATGGTAGGTAACTGACACGATTGGCTACATCACCTACAACATCCGTGATGTCAGCCCATAACACCTTGCGGTGAACTGGATAGAAAATGCGAACTATTTACATAGCCGTTTCGACCGACGTTTCATTCAGTGCGATGGTACCAACCCGGTCGGGATAAACCCTACCGCCTAGTAAGGTAAGAAGGGAAGGGTCCTACTTTACGTGGAATCCGAACCACGGTCAGCCTCCAACGATCTCGTGGTCACCTATCCAAGTACTGACCGCGCCCAGGTGTGCTTAACAACAGTCGACCGACCGCACCACTGAGCTACCGAGGCTGGTTTTGGCTATCTATAATTTCTAGTAAAACCGAAGAGTACCTACTTGTCTTGATCAATGCAATTGAAACTGCTTTAATTTTGTCACTCTTTAAAACGCTAATTTATGCCTTCAAAAGTTCATAATGGCAGACAGATGCATTATGTTAGCGGTATTCTTCGTGGTCTGCCTTCAGGTACCATGGGCAAGGAAGAAGGATCAAATGAATTCCAAAAGGACAAGGGCTCCCTCTACCGCGTGGAGGCAGACGGCAGCTACAGGGTGGTGTCGGACAAGCTCGGCGTCGCCAACGGGCTCGCGTGGGACGTGGCTCGCGAGGCGTTCTACTACATAGACTCCATGGAGTTTGCCGTGCGCAGATACGACTACGATGTCGACACCGGAGATATTGGTAGCGTATTTTTTCACGTACATACATAAAAGTGAAAGTGAACATTTCCTATATTATGTAGTTCCTGTATAAGGAAGGATCATAAGCGTAATTTTTCAAGTGAAAGTGTCTTAAGTTAATCATTGAGAGAACACCATCTTGAAACCAGATACTACCTACATAAAAATTCGTTCCTGAGGAAGATTTTTTAGGAATACAATAAATATAGATTTGACCAACGACATTCTACTTTTTAATTCGTTGGGTTTGACTGAAAAACAGTGAATATTGTATTCATAGGCTGAATAAAATACAATAAAATTAATCTTAGTAAGGAGGGCTTTGCACTTTGCACCTCATATAAATATGATATTGTACTTATAATGTTTTTCGAACAATAAGGTATTTTCTATCTATCTACTTAGGTATATCTGCATACTTCTATGTATAGTAGGTAAGTAGGTTAGGTAGTCGGTTTGCAGCTCCCATATTTGCATAGCGGTTCGAAACGCGGACATGATGTAGCTAGGTACCTAAACAGCCAAGGTACAATAGCCTGTCCTTCGTCTTATTATAGCATCTCATTTGAGTATTGATATTTTCGGTTTTATAATGTTCGAATAATCGTCCATATTTGTCTATCTATATTATGTAATCTTTCAGTTTCTCTAACCAGCATTTTTTTTAAACGTTTGTTTTTCGTAGAATGCCGTGACAGAGTGGTAAGCCAAAATGTGGTCTCCGCTGAAAAATACCACTCTGTCACATTATTTAAAAAAAAAACACAATTTAAAAAAAATAAGTGTTGGTCGTAAAGGAAACTCTAATTAGTTCTAATAAAAAAACAAGTGCAATTTTTTTTAAATCGTACCCTGAAACCAGAAAAACCCAAAAAACGGAAAAACTTCGATTAATCCTCAAAAAAAAGAAGGACCCCAATACGCGCAATACTTATTATTATTCCTCCTTTTTCTGTTGACCATCCTGAGATGCAAAAAATAAATGTTGATTTCCTTTTGTTTCAGCTAACAAGAAAATCCTTTTCGACTTCAAAGCCAATAACTTGGAGGGAACGGCCGACGGTATGACCATAGACACGGACGGCAATCTCTGGATCGCAAATTTTGACGGCTCCAGGGTCATCCAGGTGGACCCGACCACGGGCAAGTTGCTCCGGAAGGTTGAGATTCCCGCGCTGCAGGTGACGTCTGTGGCGTTCGGCGGCGCCAACTTGGACGAGCTGTTTGTGACGACCGCGAGTATGAGCGGCGGAGGGCGCGGCGAGCAGAAGCCGCCTTGCGGAGCTACGTTCAGGGTGACCGGCCTCGGAGTGAAGGGGCTTCCGATGTTGCCAGTCAAGCTTGCGTTGTAGAGTCCGTCTCGCGAAAGAAGTCCCGCGGCAATAAGAGGAAGAGTATGACCGTAGTGCCGCGCCTGCGGGACTTCTTTCGTGAGACGGACTCTATAGGACACTCTGCTGCACGATGTGCCTACTACACTATACCTATAATATGTATGTATAGTATAGTAGATAGTGAATTGTACAATATAAAGAAATTGTTATCGAGTTAGCATTAGATATGGAACCATTAGGAAAATATATAGGTACCTGATATCGACCAGAGGGTGCATCATTAAAATAATTAACTTATTCATTGGCTTTTTATTGGACCTATTACTACATACATAACACACGCTGTATCCCTCCCGACCGACAATCAGGGTAAGCAGAGTAATCGGTGTTGTGCTATACCTATTACTCTCGTAATTAAAAGAGAGATAATTCAGGCAAGATCTCGGGCAAGATCTCACGAAGTCCGTTTGGCTATGAATATTGTCAGGCGTGCGTGCCCGTGCATGCGCTCCACGCACCACAACACACACAAGCGCGCTTATATCAGTAGACATTCAGTAGACATCACTACTACAACCAGAGCCAAACGGACTTCGTGAGATAGAACATCTGTAATATGAAATACCTATTCAATACGAGATTTAACCGACATCTGCGCTGGCGGTGTTGACATGGTGGACAGTGGTGGTTTGATAGGAATAAAATTCCTAACCGACCACCTAGGTGGATGGATTGGGTGGTTCGTTGGGAACAAACGGGATTGATTGAATGGCATTTCCCAGGCTTACTTATGTGCCTCAAAAAAAAACCATCATTAGTAAGCAAAATGTCATAAATAAACTCGCGCGTAAATCGGGTTAGCCTTTTCCGAGTTTACCCGTTACAGATAGATGCTGCATTTTGTAATAATTACTTAATAGAGGAAATATAGATTTGTATCTACTTATAGTATATATCTATTTCATAACAACATGAAATGCTTACACCAGTGAGCTAATGCTTACAGTTAGGTACCTACCTACTTAAATATTGCAATTATTAAGTAGAATGCTTTAATAACTATCGTAACTATGTACGTATTATATCATATTATGTGATGAAATCACTATATTTTGAACGCCTTCTAGAAATGTACTTAGTTGGAAAGTTTTGTTGAAGCTGTAGATAAGCTATCAACATAACAGATAGGTATATAGGTTTGTTATTATCAGCCACTTTCAGCTGGTCGTCGAGGACTGTTTTATAAATCCGTCGTAATAATCTAGTCAGCTTCAGTTGACACCGGAACAGCAACACATACAGACACGGTAATTTAAAATATGTGAATACCAAATGTATTATTATTTTTAATTAAAATCATATTGCAATACAGAGATTTTTTATTTATATTATTAAAAAATTAACGGCTTTACCGAGACGGCCGTGAGTTAGCAGTAGCATTTTTAAATTTAAATGTAAAATGTAGGTAAAATATTTTACATTAAAATTGATATCTAAGTAATTTTCTAGACATTGGTACCGTCTATTGAATAAAGATATTAGTACTGCACTGTAGTGTTGTCTTAATTCTCCATTTTTTATTTCTTCGATTCAAGCGTGTTATTGGTTGGCGTATAGATGGCGCCTGTGGTAGAGAAGATAGTGGAGCCGGTAACGTTGGGTGAGGGGCCTCACTGGGACGTCGGGCAGCAATGTTTGTTCTTCGTCAGCATCTTCGACAAAACTATACACAAATATGTTCCCGCCACCAAGAGGCACACCAAGACCACGTTGGGTAAATACTATCAAGAAAGCATTGTTACATTCAATCTGTGTCAGTACCTAGAGTAGAAAACCGGCCAAGGGCGAGTCGAACTCGCGCACCGAGGGTTCCGCATCGTCAGTTTCTTATATGGGGAACCACGTGAATTTTTTACTTTTTCCTATTTTTAGTATTTGTTGTTATATCGGCCATAATAAAATAACACATATTCTGTGAAAATTTCAAAGGGCTACCTATTACGGTTCAAGAGATACAGCCCTCGGACAGACGGCGGCGTAGGTAGGCTTAGTAATAGGGTCCCGTCCGACGGATACGGAACCCTAAAAATTATGTCTAATATGGCAAAGGTTTGCAATATAAATTATAATGTATTTACTGGGTACGGTAGTAATGACGATAAAATTAAATAGTTTGAATTTATAGGATATGTAGGTTTTTTTCTCTTTATTTACTCTCAGATTACATCTTTCGGCCTTGGGTTGAGCAAATATTACACAATGCATAACTTCACGCCTCTTTCCAAATAGGGTAAGCAAATACAACGAATCTCCAAGTTCAACGATTTTTAATGCTCGTCGGTTCGGTTACGGGGACTCTTCCCGACTTCAAGCATCCGTTTCTCACTGTCGTCGCTCGCATCGGTGGGTGTGGCCTATTTTTAACCGACTTCCAAAACAGGAGGAGGTTCTCAATTCGTCTGTATGTTTTTTTTTTAATTTTTTTTTGTATGTTTGTTACGCGATTTCTCCGTCAATTGAGGGCCGATTTAGAAAAATATTTTTTTGTTTGTTAGGTCATACTTCCGAGGTGGTCCCATTTCAATTTTATCGAAATTGGTTCAGTGGTTTTTGAAAAATCAACATAATACGATGGTGTGTGGTTACCTTCAGCAAAACTTGTGATGTGGTCGTTTAAGGCAATTTTCAGTTTGATAAATTAGTATGGTGTGTGGTTACCTTCAGCAAAACTTTTGTGATGTGGAATGTGGACTTATTCAGCAATTTGCAGTCTGACACATATGGTGAATAATTCTGTACCACTTCAATCGATTTCGATTATTCGATTTCGATTATTCTTTTTTATGTAATATTACTAATAATATTACTAAAAAGAATGAAATAAAAACTGTTTTAAAAAATATTAAACCGATTTCCAAAAAACAAAAAA
Source organism: Nematopogon swammerdamellus (assembly GCA_946902875.1). Taxonomy (NCBI): domain Eukaryota; kingdom Metazoa; phylum Arthropoda; class Insecta; order Lepidoptera; family Adelidae; genus Nematopogon; species Nematopogon swammerdamellus. Next base: position 23,356,898 of record OX336345.1, read on the forward strand.
AAAAGAACTAAAAAGTATTAAATACCTAATATTTTGAAATTTTCTCTGTCCTGTTGAAATGCATGAATCGATATACTAGTGATACATATTCGGACCCTTGTTTCATGAATATTCTAAATTTGAATTTTTTTGTCTTTTCCGACCGGCCAGGTGCGCTTAATTTATTATGGTACGAGTACCATCGAGCTGGTCTGATGATGGAGACAGAAGGTGGCCATAGGAACTCCTAAACTACACATGATAAACCCATCGTGTTTGGGCTCGTTGCATTTGTCTTCACGAGCAATTTACTTTAGACCTAAGAGATTCTCAATTCGACGGTATGTTTTCTTTTTTTGGACGTTTGTTACGCGATTACTCCGTCAATTGTGGGCCGATTTTGAAAATTCTTTTTTTTTTATTTGAAAGGGGATAACCCTGAGGTTTTTGAAGTGAAAACTTCCTTAGCGGCGCTTGGCACTTTTTTAGGTGGGTAAAAATGTATAACTCGCGACATCGCGTCAGCGTCATTTTTAAAATGAAACCTTAAGTCATTGCATTAAGGGTTAAGTTAGAGTGGCACGGGATCTGCCGGCACTCCCGGAGTGCAACTGTTAAGTAGGGTTCGGTAACACGTTTATGTCTGTCCATTCTACTAAGTTCTGCAAAATGAATGTAGGGTTCCGTAACAAATGCATGTCTGTCCGTTCTACTAAATTTAACATTTATTTCAAAATGAATGTAGGGTTCCGTAACAAATGCATGTCTGTCCGTTCTACTAAATTTTACAATTTTCAACCAAGGTCCTCCGACGATTATTTTATAATAAAAGTAGGGTTCCGTAACACGTTTATGTCTGTCCATTCTACTAAGTTCTGCAAAATGAATGTAGGCTTCCGTAACAAATGCATGTCTGTCCGTTCTACTAAATTTAACATTATTATTTTTTTTTTTAAGCAATGTTACGGTGTTGTTTTTTTTTTATGGAAACTGACACGGTTGGCTACATCACCTACAACGTCCGTGATGTCAGCCCATAACACCGGGTGAACTAAGTGCCATGTCAGTGCTATTTACATAGCCGTTTCGACCGACGTTTAATTCAGTGCGGTGGTATCAACCCGGGCGGGTTAAACCCTACCACCGAGTAAGATTAGGAGGGAAGGGACCTACAGTTTTACGAGGAATCCGAACCTCGGTCAGCCTCCAACGGTCAGCGGTCACCCATCCAAGTACTGACCGCACCCAGCGTTGCTTAACATTCAATAGCGACAGTTGACTGTCTGCACCACTGAGCTATCGAGGCTGACGTGGTCCTATTTTAATTGGGTCAAGATCGGATTGGAAAGCGAGCCGAGTACATTAATAGCAAAAAATTACTAAAAAAAACTGTGAAATAAAAAAAAAGTTTAAAAAAACATAAAACCGACTTCCTAAAAAAAGTAAAACTAAAAAACTATTTAAAATAAAAATATAAAAACCGCCTTCAAAAATATATGAAATAAAAACCTAAAAAAAAAACGAACCCTAGAGTTGAAGGCGGTGCTAAAGCAAGCAAAAATGATGCTTGAAAGAAAACATGAGTGGATGATAATATCCTTTGTGAATTGTGTAGCCTTTTTAGCACCGCCTTCAACTCTAGGGTTCGTTTTTTTTTAGGTTTTTATTTCATATATTTTTGAAGGCGGTTTTTATATTTTTATTTTAAATCGTTTTTTAGTTTTACTTTTTTTAGTCAACTCGTCAACTTTTTTAGTCAACGGATGCAATGCAATGCATGAAGTTCTCACTCTGTCGCTCGCACCGGTGGGTGTGGCCTATTTTAGTCATCCATCAGGTCTCAGGGGAGAAACGGATGCATCAAGTCCGGGCCTAAAAGCGTAGAGTAGATTCAAACTATTTCAAACTACGACTGAAGCAAAACATAATATCTTAAATACTTACTCCACAGACGGCCGAGTGGGCTTCATAACCCCCGTCGAAGGCACAAAGGACCACTTCGTGGTGGGAGTAGAGAGACGAGTGCTCGTGGTGAAATGGAACGGCGAGAACGACGCGCCGGCCGATGTGGTCAAAGTGATTGCAGAAGTGGACAAGACTGGACCCATCACCAGGTTCAATGACGCTAAAGCAGACCCCAGAGGGCGCCTCTATGCTGGTAAGATACGTACACGTTGTGGCTCATAGGTAGGTAGGAATTACTCTAACTAGGGATACACACACAATAACTCGAAATTCAAAGATGTCTTGGGCTTTGGAACTACCTACATATATAGGGTTTTTCATTAGTAGGTACCGATACGCTTTAGGCATGTATCAGATACTGATCACGTTCCCATACCAATTTTTTTTACGATATAAAAAAACGTACTCACTCCTAAAATTTTTGTTTGTAGTAAGCGCGACATTTGGCGCCGAGCCACCCATAAGATGTCTAGCGACGCCCATGGACATTCGGTCGCATGCGGGGCTCCGAATGCCATGCCGCCGGCCTGACAGGTGCCCATTCACGCCTGTCTTGAAGGACCCGAGACTACACTTGGAGTTGGGGGGAAATAATATGTGGGCAGGGAGAGCGTTCCAGAGTTTACCGGTTCTGTGGAGGAAGGATCTGCAGAACTGATTGGTACGCATCCGCGATAAGTCCAGCGTATAGGGATGCAATCCCTGCCCAGCGCGCGTTGTACGGAGGTGGAAAGGGGACGGCGGAATCGCGTTAAACAGCTCCTCCAAGCACTCACCGTGGAATAACCGATAGAACATCTTAGGGCGCCGACATCCCAAAAACGATAAACGATAAAACGATTCAGCAACTGAATAGATAGGTGAACGAATAATGTAGCGTGTTTTATTTCAATACTGTACCTACGCTTCAGGAACAATGGGAGCCCAAGATGATTTTGAAGATTTCGAGAAAAACAAAGGCTCTCTATACAAGTTCGAGGCGGACGGCAGCCACGAAGTGATGTTCGACGCGGTCAGCATCGCCAACGGACTGGCCTGGGACGTGGCCCGCAAAGCCTTCTACTACATAGACTCTCTCGACTTCGCCATTCGCAGATACGACTACGATGTCAACACTGGAGATATCGGTACGGTCATTCATCGATTTATTAGTCACATCCTCGATTGAAACTTTCTCCTACTCCTAGTGGCTATGGGTCCTGATATGTTCGGTGAAGTCATTGGGTCACCTGCATATATTGTCGACTCTGTTAATTTGAAAAGCGCGTTGCCAACTTGCAAAGATAAAAACACACGGTCGTGGTTTTCCTATATGATATTTTGAAGTGTGGTCGGTCATAGCATACTTTTTTTTTATGGAAACTGACACGATTGGCTATATCACCTACTACATCCGTTATGTCAGCCCATAACACCTAGGTGAACTAGGTGCCATGTCAGTGCTTCCCTTCGGCCGTGCCGGCTACACTGAACTGGACGGAAAACACGAACTATTTAAATAGCCGTTTCAACTGACCTTTCATTCAGTGCGGTGGTACTAACCCAGGCGGGTTAAACCCTACCATCTAGTAAGGTAAGAAGGGGAGGAAACCTAAGTACAGTTTTAAGTGGAATCCAAACCACGGTCAACCCTCATAACGCAAATGCCCCTACTGGACCAATGCCCCTACAAATGACTTACTGACTCTACCTTTCACCCATTTGAGTACAAAGCTGGTTCTTATGTCCTTGTCGATTGTTTCAGCGAATCGTAAAACAATTTTCGACTTCAAAGCGTACAGCCTGCCGGGATTACCAGACGGCATGACCATAGACACAGACGGCAACCTCTGGGTCGCCAACTTCGAGGGCTCCCAAGTTCTCAAGGTGGACCCGACCACGGGCAAGTTGCTCCAGAAAGTTGAGATTCCTGCGCTGCAGGTGACGTCTGTAGCGTTCGGCGGCGCCAACTTGGACGAGCTGTACGTCACGTCGGCTAGTCTCAGCTCTGGCAACCGGGGAGAGCAGAAACCGCCCTGTGGCGCCACCTTCAGGGTCATTGGTCTCGGAGTGAAGGGTCTTCCGATGACGGCAGCCAAACTTTCATAAAAGCTAAATTTTGTATATTTTCTTAAATAATCCAAACTTCATAATTTATTTTCAATCCATTGTGTACATAATATAAATCCTCCTTACCTATAATAAAATCCAACGTCTGCTTTCTGTCTGTCTGTCCGCTTATAACTCGAGAACCACTAAACCGATTTTAATAAAACAAAATTCTACGGATAGCTTGATTCTTCCCATCAACTAACTATAGGCTACTTACTATTACGCTAAATGGCTTATGAGGTTAGCATTGAAGTCAGTGGCGGCTGGTGACCTATGGGACTGGGTGTGCGCACAGCACACCCAGTCCCATAGGTACCTAGCGCACAGTGTGCGCTAACTTACTCGTAGTACTAAACCCAAACGTGAATCTAATGGATACCGAGACGTGATTTTTTATTTTATTTTCATGTCTGAGTTAATTGCCCAAATTATGTAAAAGTATTCTCACTCAACAGATACATAGTTGAAAGACAAAATAAGGTAAGGATAAAAGTGATAAAATTATTAAAATGTAAGTAATAAAAATGTACTCACTTTTAGATTGAAATATCTAGGTATGGTGTTTTGAAGAACACGCCAGCGAATTTATGAAAATTATGAAGAAATCAGTCACACACACACACCACACACACTACAGTTTGATTGGGTAGGTCTAATATTGTTCTATTTATTTCGTTTTTAATATAGTCAACACTGAATCCACTCATTTTTATAACGCACTAGAAACACAACCAGAGTCCTAATTGCTCGAAGAACCAAAGCGACACTTCACTGCGCAGTGGCCACCGAGCACCGAGCCGCGCGGCCGCCGGGGCGCCTCCGCGCGCGAGGCGTGGCCGGCGCGCGCGCCCGCGCCCGTCGGCCAGCCTTGCCGCGCCGGGCAATGAAGAAAACTTCACAATGTACTGTTAACTGACGAAAAGTCGTTCAAACTGCTAAAAAACTGATTTGCAAAACATCCCGGCGCGGCAAAGATATATTACGTACAATATTTCATCTAAGCGGTGGCGGCGGCGCGGCGGCGCGGAACGGCCATCATCGGTCGACGCGACGACGACGGGTCTCGCCCCGAACTGAGATGGCGCGGCGCGCGCGGCGCGGCGCGGCGAGCGATCGTTCGGATGATCGCGCGACCAACAACGCGAAAATAGCGAAATATGCAGTATCATTAATGTTTGTCGTAACATTCGAATATTTTATAAATTACCATTCGAATATGTATCAAATCGATATTCGAATAATTCAAATTATTCAATTGCAAACTCGATCTGTTATATAAATATAAGAAACACCCATATTCCAAAAATGGACTCGCCTGTCGGTTCGTGCTACAGCGTATGTGTAGGTACTTAGCGCTTGTGTGTGTGTGACTTCGACCCAGAGTTTGGATCGCCCCCGCCGCGCCCGCGCCCGCGCCCCCCGCCCGCGCGTGCCTTCGGTCGGGTTTACGATCTCGGCTTACTTCGGCTCATCGTCGGCTGGCTCGGTCGCGACGTGTCGCACGCGCGTCTATCCACAATATACTGTCCTTCTTTTTCCGTCGTGTGTCACACGCAGAAGGCCACACATAATCGTATGAATAGTGTTTTGTTTCACGCGGCGGGGCAGCGGCGTTTGACATTTTCTCATAGTAAACGTTCGCGGTGTTTTGTACTGCACTCGGCGCGGCGAGCTCGGCGGCTATACGTAGTATGTAGTACGTATTACGTACAGCAAAATCGTGCCTTGTTGTCTAGGAAATAGGATCGAATTCAGTTTGATATTTTTACTTCGATCGGTTTCATGGAGAATGTTTAATATTTTAATTTATTTCTTTCTTTCGGGTGAAGGCGTTATGTTTTGTGGTAGTGCGGCGCACGAACGCACTTAAGGGCCAGCCGCCACTGATTGAAGTGAAATATGAGAGCGGGCGGAGCCGCGGGCACAGCTTGTAACCTGTTTATATCCATGATTATGCCCATATCGCACACTTAAAAATAAACTGACATACCTAACTCAACTGGTACCGCGTGGGGCCAGTACCTACTTAAAAAGAATAGCCCCACTGCATCTCTCCCCTCGCATGTCGTAAGAGGCGGCTAAGGGATAAGGACAAGATACTGCGCTAAAGGGCGACAGGTAGCCACTTCTCACCTTGGCGCAATCCTTCCACCTAGTCATGCAGCAGGTGGGTTCTTTCGTGCCTTACCTACTTGCTGCTTGTTACCTAGCTGTCTTGTCCGTATGGCGTATACTGTGCTAAACGTGGTGGTCGGTGTTGTGCTGTAATCTAAGGTACCGGCACCGGTAACTCTACGGTATCGGCATTGAAAATTTGTCAAAAAAGAAAATATAAAAAAAATCTGTCAAGTGCGAGTTGTACTCGCGCGGGGAGGTTTCCGTATCAATCCGCTTATACTAAGTTGCAGTACTTGTTAAGTTTGATGTTGTGGTCCTTCGGTATGTTACTTTCCCATGGAACTGTAAGTTCAACAAGTACTACATGCTTTGTCGCTTTTGAGAATATGAGTATATCCAGTCTTAATGCTGTGGTACAGATTTCCGAAGGCATTTGGTAATGCTTCTCATGTGTGTCCATCAACAATTCCCAATCCTTTGCTGCTCCCAAAATTGAAGAAGGTTTAGTCCTATCTTTGGGCAGCTTATTGGCTCCAGGTTTCACAAAGTTGACCTTCTGGAAGCCGCTACTGGTTTGCCCTTTCCTGGTCCGTGCAATTGACAGGTTGATGGCCTCTCTGATGATTTGGAGGACTTTATCATGACGGTAGGAATACTGGCCTCGCTCAAGTAGTATTTTGCATCCGCATAACAAATGTTTGGCCGTGCCTACGAACTCCTTACATGACGGGCATAGTATATTTGTAGATTTCACCCATCTAACTAGGTTACTCGGGTCGGGGAGAGTAAGCTGGAATGCATTTAAGTAGAACTTAAGCAGCTCAGGGGACCAGTTGTATTTATGGATTTCCACTTCAATGCAGAAGGGATGCAGTGCAGAAGTCACCCACTGTTAGCCAATCATTCTGCATTTCTAGGTTTAAGGCGTGAAGTTTGAAGCCTTGTTCCATGTCCCTAACACAGGAAATTACCCGAAAAAATTAAATTGCATGCATCTTCTAGATTCCACGGTATTTGGTTGTGATATTTTCAGAGATGATAGATAACTGGGTGATCTTTCTTTCGTGTAGATATCTCGACCTACTACAGTGGAATGATTCAGAAAAAAAAAATGAAAACCAAAAATCGATTTAATTAAATATTTCGATTCCAGACAAAGCTGGCACTAAAATTGCATTTTGAAAGTACTTTGGAACCGTAAACATAATTTCTCAATATACATATTTGTTTTGCAACAAGAATTTTTTTCTTTTTTTCGGATCATTAAAAGGCACATTTTTGAAAATTTGTATCTTTAAAACGAAACATTTTTGACACACGGGAGTTTTTCTCTCGCACTTGAAATAGAACCAACTTTCGATTTTTTTAATAAAAAGGATAGTGTCAGAAAATCGGCTCCCATAACACACTGTGCCACGCTACGTGAAGTGTACAAATCAGTGTAAAAACCTTGGCATTTATGCAGCTTTGAAATAAAATATTATTTATTACAATTAAACATTTGGTTTCATAAATAATAACTAAATACCTTTTAAAAATGCATTTTTTAAAAGCTATTTAAACCAAATGATTAATTGTAATAAATAATATCTTATTTTAAAGCTGCTTAAATGCAAAGGTTTTTACATTGATTTATAAATTTTTCGAAATAAAAATTGTACAATTAGGAAACCAAAACAAGCTTTTATTTCTGGTATTTTCCATGTTTAAACTAAAACTGGCATCCCATTTTATTAATTTTGTACAATCAAGCATTGCTATGCTATGTAGTTTAAAAATAAATAAAAATATAAAAAAATTGCTAAGGTTTTTTTTATTAAGAAAAAATTGTAGCAAGGTTGACGTTTTCGAAAAAAACACAAAATTATAAATAACTTATACCAAGCATTTTCGGAATAGGAATTATATGGTTAAAAAAAACACAAATTACCTCTACTATAACCCCCTTAAAGGAATGTATCGAATTACCAGTAACCCTGTATATGTCGCTTTAGTACTAAAAATTAGAAAACTTTTGTTAATTATTTTATTACGAAAACGGTCGACATTCGTCTAAAAATAAGAAGATTTCTTTAACCATGTTTGTATTATGCCTGTTTATGGTTTACAATGTGACCAAATTCATGAGTCAACAATAATATTTGATTAATTATTGCATTAAATATTTTATCGTGATTTGTAAATGTACAATTGATAATTTTATAGTATGAAGAGAAGAGGGAGAAATAAGGTAGTTTTAAATACACAAAATCAACAAAAAAAAAATCTGTCAAGCGCGAGTTTTACTCGCGCGCGAAGGTTTCCGTATCTATCCGCTATCAATAATATCCGCCTATCCGCGGCCAATATTTACACACATAATCTATGGGGGGCCAGGTTTTGAAATTTTTTGCTATATCTAATATAATAAATACATACGTATGCACGCTGTATCCCGATAATCAGGATAAGCAGAGTAATCGGTATTGTGCTGCAAGAGCTCTGGAAAATTGCAACACAACATCGACCACCACGTTTAGCAAAGTATTCGGACAAGATAACTATCAAGCAGCAAGTAAGGCACAAAGACCCACCTGCTGCACGACTCGGTGGAAGGACTGTGCCAAGGTACATAATACATAATACTTTATTGAAATAAAAATATTTTTATTTTCCGAAATTATTATTTATTGAATCATATGTTTCAACAATATTAAAAGTTCTCTTATTTATATACACAATTAAATTATATGAACCATCAATTATACGAACCAACGAATATGCACTATTAAATAGGTAATCCATAAAATAGGACAAAGATTTATTAATTAAAGTAACCAAGTACACTATTTAATGTTTGCTGAATGTTTCCATTATTTGTGTTATGTTATTATTTACTTCTGGGCCGATGGTCGCGGGCCGGATTGCAACCGTTCGCGGGCCGGAGATGGCCCGCGGGCCGTTGTTTGCCCATCCCTGCTGTATACAATAAAAACACTTGAACTATTTTCATATTTGGAAATAAGCTGACACAATAAGAACATATTGCCCTTACAAGATTGAAAATCAATATTAGGCTTACCTGTTGCTTTCGCTGTGTATGGTGTATGGACACACTACGAGATGGAGCAACGAAAAACACCGTGGCCGCTTCGACTGCTGGCACGAGACTGAGTTGATGCAGTTTATGACTGGGGCAGGTAAAGAAAATCGTTCAGAGTGAAAGAGACAGATATATGTATATCTCGACAACTGAAGCGAATTTCGGTAAAATCTTGACATCGTCGTTCTTAGACCAAAAGTCAAAACCCGCGTTTTTTGAGTTATGCCGGTTTATGTGTGCGATATGTGCCAAAGATTTAAATATTTAAAATCTTTGACAATGCTTAGTTTTTTATTTGTAAGGAAATATCTGCGGACCTGACCAAATGCACAATTGTTATTATAGTTATATTACAATAGAATGTATTTTTTATATGTAATCCAGTATGGGTGACTGAGTCGGAGGGGCCGAAGCACATGCTCTGACCAACCAATATCACCTCCGAGAAGGTGGTACGTAAGGCAGTACGCCTTCACAGTACATTAGGCAACTAAATTTAAGCGGGCAGATGAGAATTGTGTGAGGGTAGGTTGGGTTGGTTTTCTTGCTAGGTACATGGTAGGTATGTACTTCTTATCAATGTATCTCCTATGGTTAAGTAATTGGTTGATTTTCGTGTGTTGGTATTGGTTAGTTTTTGATGTTTTCTTTCTTTTAGGTTAATTTATTAATCATGAACGCACTTAATACGGATAACTTTATGTAGAAAACTTTATTGGTCTCTGTGTAATTAATGTTAGTACTTACTCCTTTTTACGATGACTGTATGTTTTCCCAATAAAATAAAATAAAATAAAATAAATAAATAGCTCACAAAATGAAGCGAGACAATGTGTACTGATCGTGTGCTGACGCTTCACAAATAAAACAACGCGGTGTAATCACTTGACTTTTTATTGGTTTAATCAAATACAAATACAAATAGACATCACATGAAGAGCATCGTTGAGTTTGAGCATCAAATTATTGTTGCGTTTGCACTGACTAATAATTTACTTCCAAAGATGTTTCTACTTTTAATTGACTGATAAAAACAATGGTATGTGTACCGCCGCGAGGTTCGCTTCGGTCAATAATAACTTTGGTGGGGAGCTCGCCCCGCGGCCTCCTAACCTACTTGGCACAAAAATACCTCATTACACACTTAGATACATACACTTACATCAATGAAAACTTAGCAATATTTACTTAAATTTATATAATGGTAAATGCGCTCGTGTTTCAGAAATAGTTGTGATCAAGCGGACGGCTCGCAGGTCGTCTCAGCGAGGGCACGTCCTGTTTATAAACAAAATTAAAAAGTATGTTTTTTCAAAACTGATAAAATAAAATGAACTAGACAAATTATTCCCAAAACACGACGGCACTCTCTAAAGGAACAATGACACATACATATAAAACGTACACATTATAATATAATACCTATGTTTTTATGTAATTTTCTTTTTAAATTTACTTTCCAACAACAAACAACACAAACAACGGTTGGTTAATACGGTAGCTACTACATGCATCTTCGTGTATGCTTTTATAAAAATAATTATGTACCAAAGTGGAGGTTTACAGGGTGGACTAATGTAAATAAATGGGCGGATCTCCAATACGTCTCGTATCTCCCTCGCAGACTCCCATCACAGCCGAAATACTCACACATTAAACCAATTTAGAGTAACCTTAATTAAACCTAGGAATACTAAAGTGTTGCGACCGGTCCACGAGTACCGCGCACGATATGCACACTAAGCTCACCTTCATCGCCGTGCGAAGTGAGAGTCGGTCCAGGCCACGGAGCGGTCGCTGCTCCCTACAACTGACGCTGATCGGCTGACTACAAGTTGTGGCTCCACACCTCTCACCGTCTCTCCTCGCGAGCATCACCCCCCCCCCCCCTCCTACTGGCTTCACTTGCCCGCCTCTCTTTACACATTTCTGGTGTTGCTAATTCAAAAACAGATTAACTATTTCAAGTTGCTAAATGCGCGACTAGATGTTTTTAATGTAACCTGATTACAATGAAAGCTGTCTAATTTGTTCAAATAGTGCTCAAATCATTACTAGAATACTGATCAGACCGAGATTATTGGACTGCGCTAATGCAATTAAACAGAATACGTTTTTTTTTATTTGTATTATTCGAAGCACTGACAGCTGTCATTCTGATGAAGCTACATTTAACAGTATAGGTATTCAAATGTACATATTAAGGAGGATCCCCACGCAGTGCGGTGGGGCGTTGACAACTTGAGACTGAACAAATGTGCACGTAAAAATATGCGCGCCGAGGTAAACAACGTACGTAGGATGAGGCAGCGAGGCCCCGCACGCGGCCGAGGTAGTGTGTGCATCACGTGATCATGCCTTCTTCTACTACTACTCTACTTATAATGTTTGCTAGTAACATTTTGAAATCTTTGAAATACTAATTTTGGTGTTGAGCATACGTGTTTAACACACTCGCGCGCTGTCGTGAGACCCGCTTACTCCAGCTGCTACACTAAAAACCTCCATAGAACTATTGTCTGTGGCTACGGCCGGCTAGTGGCACCGTGTTGCACAACTAAATACGCTTCATACCACGGTTGTTACCGAGCGCGAACACGTCAACTCACGCTGCAGCGCTGCCGCTTGCCGCTACATCCCTAACTTGAACTCTTACATTAAGGAATGATAAAGAAAGTTTTACACTATGTCATGTAAATGCCGTCGCCTACAAAAATATGTAACAAACCCTGTTCTTAACAATTTAGCAGCACCGGTGTACACACTCGAACATCCTCGAGTCATATCACAAGACAACGTCCGCAAACTGTAACAACATCAGTGCTGCGGCCGGACCTACCTTTTAATTTTTAAATCGTATATCCAAATATTTATTAGTAGAAGTAAACGTATTTGAGCGTGTAGGTTAAAAATACTTGTGGTCCGCGACGCTTTCAACTTTACATTCGACTTAATTCAAGTGAGATCAAACTATCAATAATATTCATTACGTACACGCCGCTTCCGGACAAGTCTCACACCTGCACAAAGCGTTCTCTGCATTCACTTACATACGTACATTGAATGCTTCTAGGCAAACTTACAAAACACCCTCTCGTCCTCGAGGAAGTGCTCTCGCCAGACGCGCCCACAACGGACGATTCAACTTACAAGAATGCTGAACTTTAAATGTATTGGGAGACGTCAAGTCGCACCGGCCACCGGTGCGATCACTCGTCGCACTCCAACGTTCATCACCTCCCGTCGGCTGCCGCTCACTTCTGTTTGTGTTATGTACAGTAGGCGCTCGGTAATCCGGCGTTCGACAGTCCGGCACTACTGCCGGATTATAAAGCGGGGGGATTTGGGTGAGCATAGCAAAATTGCTCTCGCGCTCAGTCCAGCCCCGACCTTGACAACGAAACTATGCGTCTGTTTTTTTGTTGAATTACGTAGTGTGTGCCACATATGTACATACATAAATGCTTTATATCCCATACAAATCCAATAATTCCAGTTCCAGCAATCCGGCATAGGCGAAAAAATTTGGGTGCCGGATTACCGAGCGCCTACTGCATAACAATATGTAGGTACACCGTTATTAAGTACATATAAGTACGCAAACATACACCGTATATATAGCAATATGTATCCGTTGTCATTATATTAAGTAAACTTTCTTTTCAATTTAACAATAAAGTAACAGTAATCCCCTCCCCCCCCCCCGCCCCCCCCCCCCCCCCCTCCGGCGCGCGGCAACATTACAATCATATGAAAGTATGATGATAAAATGGATTTTGAGAAAAATAACATAAAAATACACTCGGTGTGATAACTAGCAGGAGATGGACGAATACCGCGCGCCGGCAACACTCCACACTAGACGTCCACGTCGACCTCCGAACCGCTCCTCCTAACTCAATCGTATACATCCTGTTTCATCCCACACGTGTTGCAATCACTCAATTACACCGACCTCCATACATTTTTAACAGAAAAGTAAAATTAACATAGAAGTAATTCATTAGATCTAATAAAAGTCTTACGTGTATTTTTAATAGTATCCCTAGCTAGTGTAACCCTGCTACGTACGGGCCGAGACGATATTCAGAATGTTTACATTGAACACACATATTGAGTATTACATTGTTGCAAAACATACAACATACCCCTATTTCTAAATCAGTAATCAGAATCCAAATTAATAGAGTTTTGAATAATACACTGTGACCGGCCGACGCTCTCCGCGGCTGCGCTTGCCCAGACTGCCGCAGATATGTATGAAAACATTTGGTGTTTGGTTTAGATGAGAGCGAGTCGGCATGAAACTCTGCACCTTCACAGTGATCACGCACTGTGTAGACCGAGACCAACATCACCGGCCGCACACTCCAGCCGTACCAATATGTACCACTAGACGAAACGACCGAACTGGGCGCGTAATCCATTTTTCATTTCTATTGGTCACCCATTTGGACTACGAGCACCTGCGACCAAGCGCGACCAGCGGTCTCGCTCTAGCCCAGCCGGTGTGTGAGCACCCTGAGGTGAATCGAAGCGTGCGCTCATGTCTCTCGGACAAATCTCCTCAAATATGATTGAGGACAAACATGTTGCGCACAAACAGTGCATGTTTGTGCGCAACATGTGTAGAACAGCGCGATCTTTTCAAGCTTCCAACAAAAATTTTACTCCTTCGATCTCGCCGGCGTCGGACATATCGTTTGACGTCCGACAATAACTCTGCTGGTAATGTGTTTGAACTCGAGCAAAAACATCCACGTGAACTTGGGAACTTGTGATCCATGTGAACTTATTCTTTACCGTCCGTACGATCAAATATAATTTAGATATAAGCAAATATAATTTTTGATGTAAGTGTGAATTCAGCTCTAGCCGCTTGTGTTTGGAATGGAGCGAGGTGGAATGTGAGGAGTCGCACGGACGGCGATAAACGCATAACGGTCGCATCGGCGACGGACGGCGAGCAGGATTACTTGTCGTGGTGGTGGGGCGGCGGCTGGTGGTACGGCGGGAAGTACGGCGGCAGGAGGGGCCCGGGCGCGGCGTACTGCTCGCCCACCTCCTCGCCCATGTAGCCCATGTAGCTCACCCCGCCCATCATGCCCATCAATCCTGCACACACACACACACACATTTATTATTTATTTTTTTATGAACAAGCAGATCTAGCTGATGTGTTCATATCAGTTTTTTTTTCAGTTATTGAATGATTATAATGTTTTTTTTTGTTTTTGTCCATGCATTCACATTCGATCGTTCACATTTAAAATTGCACACATCATCATCGGCCTGTATCGGTCCACTGCTGGACATAGGCCTCTCTCAAGGCACGCCACCACACGCGGTCTTCCGCTCTTCTCATCCATCCACTCCCGGCTACCTTTTTTAGGTCATCTGTCCACCTAGCCGGGGGGCGTCCCACGCTACGTTTGCTTGTATGTGGCCTCCATTCGAGCACCCGTCTACCCCATCGGCTGTCAGGTCTGCGACAGATGTGCCCAGCCCACTGCCACTTCAGCTTGCTTATTTTCTTAGCAATGTCGACTACCATAGTTCTTTCTTAATTGCACACATTATATTTAAATTGAAGAAAACATTATTCGCGATTGGGGTAAATAATTGATAAAGGTGTTCTTTTTTTTTCTCTTATAGTCTTTCTATCTCCAATCAAATCTATGCTATAAACAGAACTTTTTGGTTATCGCATGTGAGGGGCACTTGTCCAGCAACATGTCCCCCTCTGTTTAATGTCCCCCTCTGTTTAGCCGCTCAGTATATTATTATATGTAGGTGTTGTCACAGTATTGAGTTCAGCTCTGATATAGTTTCGTCTCTTCAGCCTCTTATTGTGTTGCGTTGTGTGAGTGAGCTTCAGCGGCAGACTGCTCGCGTGCATCGCCGCCTGCTTGCGTGTTTTCCACTGTGGATTCGGATTTCCTCCTCGATTGTAGGCGAGATGCTCGCTTGTTTTTTTTTTCAATTCACAACATCACAGCAATCCAGGAAAATGTCAGTTTTGATCAAAAACATACTTCAGTGAATTGATGGCGGCGACATGTTTTGACAGGTTCAATCCAGCCAACGTACACCATTCAGTTTTTTTAAATGGAAAAATGTATGTGCATACCAATACCAGTTGCGTCACCGTTTGGTAAAACTTTAGCTCCCTTCCCTTGCCCTTTACTAGGTGGTAGGCTCAAATTGTAGCCGACTGCATTGGTACCACCGTACTGACAGTAACATAACCGTATACCAACCTCAGCTGTGTTCTTTTCTAGTTCAGTAAAAGTTTCCATAAAAAAAAAATTAAAAAGATTTACAGCAATGTAAAGGGAAGTCTTCCGGCATGGCACCTACTCGGAAGTGATATCGGCCGATCGGGGCATGCGCCGTGTGGGGCCGGTACTTAAAAAGAATAGCCCCACTGCATCTCTCCCCGTCGCATGTCGTAAAAGTCGACTGAGGGATCGTCAGCCTCGGCAGCTCAGTGGTGCGGTCAGTTATTGGATGGGTGACCGCCCGACCGTTGGAGGCTGACCGTGGTTCGGATTCCACGTTAAACTGTAGGTCCCTTCCCTTCTTACCTCACTGGGTGGTAGGGTTTATCCCGGCCGGGTTGGTACCACCGCACTGAGCGAAACGGCTATGTAAATAGTTCGTGTTTTCCGTCCAGTTCAGTGTAGCCGGCGCGAAATGAAGGGAAGCGCTGACATGGCACCTAGTTCACCCGGTGTTATGGGCTGACATCACGGATGTTGTACGTGATGTAGCCAACCGTGTCAGTTTCCATAAAAAAAAAAAATTAAATAAAATGCGCTCTGGCCCCTCTGACTCAACAATACATAATAAGAGAGAGCAGTAGACAGACAGACCTGGGTCGGCCGGCTCCGGCTGGTAGTAGTGGTAGATGGGCGGGGGGTACTGCACGTACGGCACGGGGATCATCGCCGGCTCCGCGCCCCCCGCACCGCACTCGCCCTCCGCGCCGCCGCCCGCGTACCCGCCCACCATCCCGCGCGGCTCCACGTGCGAGTTGCGCCTGCACACATCACATACATATTCCGTTTTATTACTATTATTCCACTGTGCCTTTACTTTCACTCCACTGAAATCCTCCACCTGGGTACTGCACTTAGCCTGAATTTCATCACCTCCAGTTAAGAAATAAGAAATATTTATTGTTCACTTCAGCATTATATTCATAAACAAAACACATATTTCAATAAATATAGGAGAAGAGAAATAAAATTAAAAGTACTGGACACATCCTACGCTGAATCTAGTCAAGACTTTACTAGACTCAACGGCACGATCATTTCAATTCACAAACATAGTAGGTTTTTTTTTTATCAATTTAAATTTTCACTCAAAAATGTATAAAAACCTCCAATAACAACATTCATTTCAGAAATGTTGTATCCTTTAGAATTTATACACAAACACAACAAACCCATGACTAAAAACGCGTCGTCGAATTCGCGTGCGAACTAGTCTCAAAATAAACTGAAAAATCCATTAACTTTTTGCTCTAGCTTCCCGACAAAGTTAATCAGATCGAGAAGGGTGTATCTTCACCTTTTTGTAGATCGCCATCAACAGAAAAGAGTATGAAGCATTTCATAAGCACGCCATAGATGGCGTGAGTGGCGCTAACCATGACATGGCGATACGGAACCCTCGGTGCGCGAGTTCGACTCGCACTTAGCCGGTTTTTTTTTTGCGCCTGGCCACAGTGCGGCCTGGCGGCGCTGGATTGGCTAAACAAATAATAAAATATCTATTACAAACTAATACATAAATATACATACAAATAAGATATACAAGAGCGTGCACGCCGCCGCGCCGGAGCAGACTAACCGGTTGTTCATGCCGCCGCCGCCGCGGTTGTTGTAGTAGTTCCTGTTCTGGTGGCCGCCTCCGCCTCCGCCCCCGCCGCCCCCGCCGCCGCCGTGGTTGTTGTAGTTGCCGTAGTTGCCCTCCCCGGCGGCGCGCTTGAACCTGCCGCAACAGTTCACACGTTGCTGAAACTTCCCCGCGCTACTCGCAGCAGCTTGCAGGCGGCGGGAACCGAGAGTCAACCAGCTCGACGCGGGGAAACTCACTATACACAATATATTTAAGTATTATGTATTATATAAACTGTAATTCATATGTATTTAATTTATAGTTTCATGTATTTAATTTAATTTATAATTTGCGATTTCTACGTTTAATTAACTAGTATGTACTTATATGTAGTGTATATTATAGTTTATCATAGTTATTTTCCATTATATCCTTACCTATAATAAAATCCAACGTCTGCTTTCTGTCTGAGTGTCTGAGTGTATGTCTGTCTGTCCGCCTATAACTCGAGAACCACTGAACCGATTTGAATAAAAAAAAATTCTACGGATAGCTTGATTCTTCCCATCAACTATAGGCTACTTACTATCGCTAAATGGCTTATGAGGTTAGCAGTGAAGTGAAATATGAGAGCGGGCGGAGCCGCGGGCACAGCTTGTTACCTATATTTTACATTCCCACACTCAAGTCTTTTGCTACTACCTACTTATATCTCACAACATACGACTCTCAAACATCCAAAGGTTAACTCGGAGAACTCCCTGTAAGGGATAAGTCCGCCTTCGCCCCTCATGTAAATTAGTTATCGTTTGTTACTGTTAAATGTTTTGGAGCAATAAAGTATTTCTATCTATCTATCTATCTATCATGGAGTCCACGTAAAACTGTAGGTCCCTTCCGTTCTTACCTTACTAGGTTTGTAGGGTTTAACCCGCCCGGGTTGGTACCACCGCACTGAATGAAAGGTCGGTTGAAACGAGTACTTAAATAGTTTGTTTTTTTCCGTCCAGTTCAATGCAGTCGGCACGACCGAAGGGAAGCACTGCATGCATGGCACCTAATTCACCAAGATGTTATGGGCTGACATCGCTGATGTAGTAGGTGATGTAGCCACCGGTGTCAGTTTCCATAACAAAAAAAAATGTGTGAAAAGCTCGCAGCGACAGCCGAGTCCATTGCACAGAAACAAAAATAACAATGCGAGTATCATTGACATTTCTTTTGCAAGAAAACCGGCACAGTCGCTGTACCCTAGAGTACATCGGACAATCTGACAAACAAAACCGGTCCTCTGTCGCACGGCTAGGGTGTGGAATTGCCTACCGGCGAGTGTGTTCCCCGATAATTTCAACCTGGGAGTCTTCAAACGTTGTACTAACAAGCCGAATAGCACTTCAGTAGTTTGCAAATCAGCCGATATGGTGTCCCCTTGAACGAGGTTTCACTACATGAGGCGGATATGGCTGTTACGGGTACCGCTTATCCCTCCTTCCTTTCTTAACGTTCCAAATTCAAAGTTGTAATAAAAGTACGAGACGTGTGCGAGACCTCGGTCCGAGCAGGGAGCGCTGCCCGTTGTTGCCCTTGCTCTGGTTGGCGGGCGGCTTGTCCTGCGCCCCGCCCCCGCCGCCGCCGGCCGCGCCGCCGCCACCGTTCTTGTTGCCGCCCTTGTGGTCGCCGTTCTGCGCACCGCCGGCGCCGGCGGGCGGCGCGCGCTCTCGCTCCTGCAGGCTCAGGTTCTGCTGCATCTCCTGGCCACATTCCCTCGTCATTATGCATTTATCATTTATTATAAAAAAAAAAATCAATAAAAATAAAAAATACAAATTATCCATTGCATTAATAATAATTTGAGCAGCGGGTGGCCGAGTGGTTTGGGCATCGGCTTCTCATGCGGGAGGTCCGAGGTTCGAATCCCGTCGGCGTGTACCAATGAGTTTTTTCTGACGAAAAAATTTACGTGCATACCTACACCCGCTGCTTCACCGTTCGGAACCGGTGTAAAACTGTAGGTCCCTTCCCTTGCCCCTTACTAGGTGGTAGGCTCAAATTGTAGCCGACTGGGTTGGTACCACCGTACTGGATGTAAGATGGCCGCAAGCAACCTCGGTTGTGTTCTCCTCTAGTCCAGTATAGCCAGCAATCCAGGGAAGTCTTCGGTATGGCACCTACCTTCTCGGAGGTGATATTGGCTGGTTAGAGCATGTGCTTTGGCCCCTCCGACTCAGCCACCCATACCGGATTACATAAAAAAAAAAAATGTGAGTCTCAATTTATTGCATACTGCAGTACGGATTTCACATAGTGGTGACGAGCATTATTGCTGTGTACTAAAATAAGATATCACAAAAAGCAGCGACAAGTGACAGCTGAAAGTTTTTTTAATACCTATTCTATTTCATTGTATTGTATTGTATTGTTTATAGATCATTCATATGGCAGTTAGACGGCTCTCGAACTTGTCACAATTTGTTCTATCCGGTTCGATTACACCCACGAAGAAGAACCGACAAGAAACTTCAGCCTCAGCCTTTAGTATAATATTACTTATACTATGACTGACTATAAACTTCTATTGGAATAGAATAGAATAGAATACCTAACGTTTATTTCCTCATTCACATCATTAATACAGTACAAATATACAACATGGGCTAGAAGAAGGGAGCCAGCTCAGCTTATGTGCGGCTGCCGCTCCCTCGCGATGAGAGCGCCGCAGTGCTGATCTTCCGTTGGATTATATTATTGGTTTCTCGAAAACAACTCTTGGATGATTTGTATGAAATGTTGTATTTAGATATGTTATTTTTACCATGTTTACCTAGATAGGTGTAGACGCCGTGCGAAGCTCGGTCGCCCAGGTACTGTATTGTATTGTATTGTTTATTGATCATTCATATGTCAGTTAGACTGCGCTCGAACTTGCCACAATTTGTTCTAATCGGTTCGATTACACCCACGAAGAAGAACCGACAAGAAACTTCGCAGGGTATTTTTTTAAACATATTTTTATAAGCAGCATTTAGTGACTAGCCACATAATAACACCGCCCATAGTCTATCTAAAACACAGCTTGAGAGCAAGGTTAACAATTTTGCTGAGAGTTCTGACTACGAAGACTTATTAAGTGAATCAGGTGTAAAAAGCCTTTGTCAAACTTTGATACGCAATTTGTATCAACATAATTATGTTAGTGTATTAAACTACTTATACTATGACTGACTAAGAGCGTCATTCATTATTCAGTCATTCATAGTCATTCTTTAATTACTCCATCATTCGTAATGCCTCATTCAGCCATTTACAGTGACTGTGAGTGTGGTTAAAAATTACTTCACACTAGACACGAGCGAGCGAGACGCACGACACGGTGTAGTAAGAGTAGTAGGTAGTAGGTGAGAGGCACACCTGCGCGAGATCATTGAATGGTGAGTAGAAGCGCGGCGGGGGCGCGTAGGCGTGCGGGGGCGGCGGCGGCAGCAGCTGCGGCGCCGGCTGCAGCGGGTACATGCCGCTCAGCATGCAGTCCACGCCCATGTTGAAGAAGTAGCGCAGCGTCGGGATATCTGCACCGGACAACATCTCCCAACGCATTACTACCTCGCCGCGTACTGTGTGGGGTCGCTACTTAATAACAATAGTCCCACTGCATCTCTCCCCGTGCATGTCGTAAAAGGCGACTAAGGGATAAGCGGCCTGCAGACACCCCGGTCGACTTGTGGCTTTCATGGAAGACATAGTATATTAGAGCCAACCCCAAACCAAAACAACAACAAAACAACAACAACTACCTCGCCGCGCGAGTGCGCAGCGTATCTTGCTCCGGCTCTCTGGCCTCGCGCAACACGTGCAGGGCAGACCCTCATTCAATAATACTCAAAAAACAAACAAAGTGCGCAGCGGCAGCAGCCGATAGCAGACCTAATAATGATCACAACGCCACACGCACGATCAAAGTAGAGAGTGTTTCAACTAAAAGTTCCCTTCGCCGTTATGTTGACTCCACTGTCTATCTGTCAAAACAGCATTGAGGGTTGCTATGTGTACAGATTTACCCGTAATTATCGGTATTTACCGTATGTATTATACGGTAAATACCGATTACATTATTAGGTAATATAACCTTCACGATCTGGCAATACCAATTTAAGCACTGACAGTGGAGCCAACATAACGGCGAAGGGAACTTTTAGTTGAAACGCTCTCTAGCTAGCTTCATCAGATTGCTGGACAGCTGCAAAGTGTCTCGAATAATTATATTGTTATTAGTAGGCTAAAAGCTATTAGCTGATGCATTATGATGATAGGATATCACAACTATAATTAATTATATATATTTTTTTTTTTTTATTTACTTATATTTTTTTTGTTTATAATATATGATTGCCCAATTTGTTTTTAAAATTATTCACGGAAACAGCATTTACAACTACACTGGGTAGACTGTTCCAAGATTCTAATACTCTGTTGGTGAGAAAGTGTCGTCAAGGGTTCTCCTTGAACCGATAGTGTGATAGAGCTTTTTCGAGTGCCCTCTCAGGTTTGTAGTGTTGGCAAGGATGAACATATCTTGTGGCCTGGGAACGTTGTAATAGACATTCAGAATTTTAAGGTAGTACAGTAGTGAGGTGTACTGTACTGTACAGTACAGGTGAGTTACCGTTCATGGGCAGATCGGATCCGTTCGCGAGCACGGATCGAGCGACGGCCGTGTTGATGTTGTGCGGCGCGGGCGCGGGGTGCATCGCCGGAGGGTGCGCCGGCCCCAGCGGCGGCGCCATCATCACCACACCCCCCTTCACGCCCCCACCGCCCCCGTACACCGCGTACGGCGGCAGCGGCGCGTACCCGCCTGCACAGTAACACAACACTATCTCACTGTCATCATTTGTTTTCGTATTTCGGAACTAAGCATAGCTGTAGGTATGTCGCATTACTATTTGCCTGTAGAATTGCTTTACATATCATATATATATACAGTGTTGCCAGATGGTTCAGTTGAAAAAACCGGACATTTCTCATCAAAGGGCCTTTGATTTTTGGTACAAAATGTTTCATGATCTTTAATTTTGAAAATTAAAGGGAAATAGAGTAATAAATAAAAGGCAGTCAGAAATTTATTGTGGTCGAATTAATCGAACATGCAATACCGAAGAACCCGGTAAGATTAAAATGTTCAGAACAAAATAAATATTTGCGTGATATGAAGAGAAACCGGACGTTTGAATGTCCGGTTTTTCATTATTTTGGAGACCGGACGCAAGTCTCAAAAACCGGACTGTCCGGTCTAAAACCGGACATCTGGCAACCCTGTATATATATCATAAAAATGTTATTCTGTTTTGCTATATTTTCCTTAATTTTTTTATTTAGTTGTATTTTGCATTATTGAAATGTGTTAACTTTTTTCATGCGATATGTGGTTATATAATTATTATGAAGCGTTATGGTGAGTATTTACCGGAGTAGGTGTTGAAGGCGGGCGGTGCGGCGGGGGTGGAGGCGCGCGCCACCGTCGCCGGCGGCGTCGCGGCCGCCATCTCGCTCGCGCCCCCCGTCGTCTGTTCATAGGCCAGAGAGGCAGTGGACATGTTAATCGAGGTTTTTTTCATGGAAACTGGCACCCACCGGGTGAACTAGATGCCGTGTCAGTGCTTCCCTTCATTTCATGTCGGCTACACTGAACTGGACGGAAAAAATTAACTATTTACATAGCCGTTTCGACCGACGTTTCATTCAGTGCGGTGGTACCAATCCGGGCGGGATACCTACCACCTAGTAAGGTAAGAAGCGACCCTTAGGTGCTCTGTGAGGTGCGAGGACTACTGACTGGATGGGGCCGTGCGCATTAGACGATAGCGGGACTGCAACGACAACAGCACCGCGCCAGGGGAGCCAACGATGTACGAAGGGAAAAGCTATCGTACTCGCCTGCGACGCTAACCACAAGGCGTATTGGCATTTTCATATGTCTTTTTTCCCACACCCCCGTGCCGTTGTCCTTGCAATGCCTCTATCGTTCAGTGCGTAAGCAGCCAATGATTACGATTTAAAGTGTGAGAATTATGGCCCCAGAGCCAGAGCCCTGTTGTCACTGCGACCTAGGAAGATCTATTGTGATCTCTCAAAAGTTTATAGCTCACCCCCCAAGCACAGATTACTTAATAGTTACTTCGTAACAGATAAATCACTCCTTAGAAAAAGTTCCATACCTTCGGCTTTAATAGTCTACTGTTTTACGTCGCCAATCGCTGCGTGCGAAAATGTATCTAACCTAAACGATCGAGTGTAAAGTGATTATTGCTTTGCAGCTGCGCGCAGTTGCGTGGGCGAGCGTGTAGTTATGCTTCGCGCGGCTGACGAATTTCCACTGAATTAGATCGCCGGCGGTGCGCCGGGCGGTAGGTAGTTAGCGCGCAAGTACATAGAGTGTGTGAGGCCTGCCCCAAGTCCGATTTCTGCTATGAACCGAGTTATGTTCTTGGGGTTGAGTGCCTGTATTTAGCATGGGTTAAAAATATAACCTCCAAGAATACAGCTTCTACTGCGATTGAGCACAACACATTCACAATGAAGAAATGGAATGGACAATGGAAGAAAGTTTGTGGTTACCTGCGGAGGTGGGTGGGCGGAGGGCTGGTTGTCACCGGCGCAGGGCGGCGCGGCGGCGGCGGCGGCGGGCGGGGCCGAGTCGGGCGCGGGGGCGGGCGCTCCCGACACCGGCCGGCAGTCCACCATGAGGGGAAGCGCTGTCACTTCAACCTGCGCGTCGTCACATTCACACCAACATCTTCAAACGTATTAACAGGCTAGACAGCCTAGCAACATTTTTTTTTATGTAATCCGGTATGGGTGGCTCAGTCAGAGGGGCCAAAACACATGCTCTGACTAGCCAACATCACCTCCGAGAAGGTAGGTGCCATACCGGAGACTTCCCTGGATTGCTGGCTATACTGGACTAGAGGAGAACACAACCGAGGCTGCCATGCGGCCATCTTACATCCATCCAGTATTACAGCCTAGCAACAGTCCGCAAATCAGCTGGCATGGCGCCTAACTGAGCGTGGTTTCGCGAGGAGGTGTTTTTGTCTCTGTCGAATGCACCATTGGTCTCTCGGCACAGCCACCCATGTTGGTTTACATAAAAAAAAACATCACTCGCACCCTGTACGCTCCCACCTAGTCTACTCCTTCTGTACGTCTCGATGCTTAGTAACCACCACTCAACTCTAGTGCACTGAGGAAACAATATCCTCAATACCTGGCATGGCACCTCGCCGCAAGTGCTTTCGCGAGGAGTGGTGTTATTGGCTGTGCCTGATCTTCCGTCGGACTTTTGGGCAAAGCCATCCGTGCCGGCTGTTTATAAAAAAAAACTACTAGTTAAGCTGGAATGGCTTGAGACAGCTAGTTTTTGTGCTGATTCGATGGTGGCCGTTTTCGATGGCGCTGACAGCAGGAGTGTGTCACGGAACTAATGTTAGTATGCAATTTGTTTCAATAGCTATGAGCGGTGCATTGAGGAATGTTAACCTACTCACCTTTTGGTATCACGCACAACTCAAAAAATGGATGCTGAATAAAAAAGACTATCATCTCATATACAGATCGTTCACAGTTATTTTACCTCTGACACATGTCACTGTATCTTCCGCTAGGTTGGTACCACTTGCTGTCACTAGTACTACGGTCCTAAAAAGGGTTACTTGCTATTAATATTTTACCCGTGGTAGTGGAAATTATGCATAAGTACCTGTTGTACTTGTAGTGATAAGTCCACCTTTGCGCACTCCTGCATTTCTTGTTTCTTGTCGTGTACTGTTCTTCTTTCAATTTGTGTGCAATAAAGAGTTTCTATTCCATTCTATTCTAAAAATATATTCAAATATTTCGTACAGGGAAATAG
Source organism: Nematopogon swammerdamellus (assembly GCA_946902875.1). Lineage (NCBI taxonomy): Eukaryota > Metazoa > Arthropoda > Insecta > Lepidoptera > Adelidae > Nematopogon > Nematopogon swammerdamellus. The sequence goes on from OX336345.1 coordinate 23,381,887, forward strand.
TACGAACCAATTATGGCAACACAGAGCTCAGGTTAGCCCACTTGGTGGCTAGAGGTAAAATAACTGTGAACGGTCTATAGTACTCAACAATGTCACAAGGATAAACACTTCCCAATAGCAATTTGCATTAAAACAGCAAGATGTTAAGGGGATACCCCTAAAAAGCAGGCAGGCAGCTAGGCAAAAACACTTCGTATTTCCCTAACCATATGCATATTTCAAGTGATTTAACTATAATTTATATGCCTATAGTTAGGTAAGATTCAAGGTATAATGTGAATACATTATTTTTAATTTAATCTTATAAATTCCCTTAAAAATATGTGGTTGAAAAGTGATAAAATCGTTCAAAAATGCCTTTGATATTTTCCTCGCCATTTTTAGGTTTCCATATCCCGTACGGAAGCCTATTACTAAGCCTACGCCGTCTGTCTGTCCGTCCGTCCGTCCATCCGTCCGTCCGTCTGTCTGTCTGTCCGAGGGCTGTATCTCTTGAACAGTAGGTAGCTCGTTGATATTTTCACAGAATATGTGTTATTATTATGGCAGATATAACAACAAATAAAAAATAGAAAAAGTAAAAAATTAAGGGGGGTTCCCATAGGCGTGTTTTTTTTTTCAATGTATTTTTTTTGTAAAGCAAATGCATTTTCGAACGTTTTTACCACTTTTCACCAACTTATTTTTCAGAGAATTTACAAGATGGCGGTAGGTTAACCCGGATCGTGGCAGATTCTCGAGTGGCTAATTATTTTTAAAGTTTGTTTGTTTTGTTTTAGTTTAGGTAATTTTAATTTGATAGGTAGTTTTAGTTTCTATTTTAATTTCTTATATAAAATATTCTTTTGAGTAGTATTTACAAGATTATATTACAATAATCCATCATACATTATACCCTGAATCTTTACCTAACTATAAGCATATAAATTATAGTTATATCTATTGAAATATGGCTATAGTTATGATAATATGATGCCATGTTTTGCCTAGTACCCTCCCCCTCCCCCCCCCCCCCCCTGAATGTCGAAAATTATGAATAATACTATGTAATAAAACAATTCAAATATAAATAATTCACTAGTAATAAAATAAATAATTTAGTTCCCAGGACGCTCATTAACGACAAAATGGCGACAACCAAATAGGCACACATTTTTTTTGTAATTAACAGGTAAATATTTATTTATTAAAAGTAAATTAAAGGTTTAGTTAGGCCATTCCAGCTTCCAAGCATACCTATTAAGAGAGTTCAGTGGTGACAACACAAATATGTATGGCATGTAGGATACCTTGCACCTACCAGCACACACTGGCCAAATAAGTCAAACAGCTTAGTTACGTCTCCCTTTAACTGCTTAGTAAGAGGGAGATAAAATTACAAATATTATTTAAAATAAAAGTGTTCAGACACAAGCGTGTATGAACACTTTTCGTGTATGTACCTCTCGGTCTGGCAATAACATTGCTTTAAGCAATATTATTGCCAGATATTGTTGGTATTAATAATACCAACACACAGAGACTCAGTGTACCTCACAGATTGTCCCCAACTCTTACTGCCCCTCTACCGCAGAACAACATTAAAATTAAAAACTAAAGTCTACGTCTGGAGAAGATACCGGTTCCACAATCATCTTGAATAGTTCAAATTCCTGTAATAACCACCTGGAAAGTACCAAGGATTCATATAAGTCTCGTATTATACCTACACAGATACATAAATACATGATGATAAGGAAATAGTGAATAAAACAACAACAGTGAGTTCTCCTCATCATGCTGGAACACAGGCTTTGGGCAACACTTCTCAAATTCAAAAATGTCCCCACACATTTATTTTATTCCCACCACCAAAATGTACAGGGACGAAATGAATTTGTTGTTTGAGTTCCAGATTTTGTACTCGGGGCTAATGGCCCGTTCTTTTTACCCGACTGTGAACTCAATGTGTTTAATTGTTTGAGTACAAATTTATAAGTTGCAGCCATCTTGTTAATGGTGAGAACTCACAAGTTTCAATCGGATGAAATGATAAAATAAATAAGCACGAAATGGTAATGAGAGCGCTACTCTAAGATGATCTACACTACGGCTAGATGAGGCGAGCGACAACACACGTTGAAAGTATACAAGTATGTGACTAACGGGATACGGTTCGAAATTGTAATAGTCCATGTGACTGTAGGCGGACAGATCAACGGTGGGCGGGAAGACGCACTGCGTGCACATCACTACATTCATCTGGCACGAGAGCTCCGCGCACTCGGCCGCCTCCGCGTACTGGCAGTACCCGCTGCGCTCCTCCTTGCTCTCCGCGACAACGCTCGGCGCGCGCCCGCACTGCCCGCTCGCTTCCAAACGCTTCTCCTCATCACACTTTACCTTACGCGGCCTCGAGCTATGCTTACGCGCGATATTGCCTGCAGATACAACCAGTCCGTTAGAAGAGCTACATTTAATTTGGGATTGCGCGCGGCCCAAGAAGTGAAGTATAGGGCGACGCCGGGGAGCCGTGACCAATGTGGGATTTCGCCGCACACAGCTGCCCCACTGCCGCCTATATCGCACCCCCCGTGCCCCGGTAAGTAAGGTAAGGTTCGCGCGACGCGGCGGAGGGTACGAAACGGTACGGACCTAGCTGCTGCAACATGAAGCCTACGTTCCAGTGGTGGGAGTGGGAGCGCGAGTGGCGGTAGGGCGGCGCCCAGGGCCGCGCCTCCTCCTTCGGCAGCGACTCGAGCTGGTCGAGGCGCAGCCGCGTCTTGATTCCAACCCCCTCCACGAACACGAGCGCCGTGCCCGGCTCCGAGTGCATCTCCTGGATGTGGCAGTAGTACGGCTCTTCCTGATCCGACCGCAGGCGGCAGAGGCACTTGACGCCCACTTGCAACGCGGTGCCGTCCGCGTAGCGCAACCCGTAACGCACCTCTGCAACATTCAGCCCTCTCACATTCCGCCCGCGACCGCGCCCACACGCGCCTCGTTCGTTTAGAAATCGTCGCACACTTGTTATTGAAATTTAAATGTGAAACATCTATACAGGGATCCCGTTTATTTTTTCGCAAAGATAATACATAAGCCGCACGAGCAAAATTAATCCATTCCTATATGGAATAGGAAAAGAGAAAGAGGGAAACGCTAAGGATGAGGAGAGATGCTTTCACAAGAGCAACGCGGAGATGCCGGGAAGCAACGTGGCAGATTTACCTTTCCTAATTTCACTCCACGCGTCGAACTCAATGTTTCTATAAATGTTAGGATCGAGAGCCTTGGCGACCTTGTAGGGGAAGGGTGTGATGCCGTGTCGCAGCAGCTCCCGGGCGCTGTCCACGTCAAGGCACGACAGGCAGACGTCCTCGTACCGGTTCAGACTTTTGTTTATGACGAAGATGGTCTCGTTGTCTGTGTCGTAGTCGCAGTGCGCGGTCTGGTGCTTGCACTTGGGGAACGGCAGGGAGCGGTCGAGCGCGAGCGGGTCGGGGGCCGGCTGGTCGAGTTCGCGCAGCTTGCGGCGTCGCTCCACGTTCTCCGACATAAAGTACTCGATGTGGTCGACGGGGAGCTTGTCGTGCAGCATTTTGTCTACCGCGTAAAACAGGTCTTTCATTTGGAAGACTCCACCGAAAAGCACCTCATACATTACCGCTATAAAACATTGTATAACATTTTATTATGGTACAATATAATACAAAATGTGGCAAGGGTGGCAAAAAAGGATGCAGGTTCCCAAAGGTAACCCCACGTGCAAGATTCCCTATAAATTACTACATTAATCTAACTGTTTTATTTTTATGGAAACTGATCTTATTTATAGAAGGAATTAAATAAAACACTGTTCATTTCATTCAAACTCAGCAGACTGTCTGCAGATTGCTGATCAGGAAGAAAATAAAAAGCACTGCAGTTCAGTTTGCATTATTATTACAAAGCTACTTTCCAAGAAACCCTTTTATATATCACTAATAAATGCTAATCACTTTTACCTTATCAATTATAGTTGTATTGTGTTTTGTTGTTGATAATGTTGGGACATTTTGTTCCCATTACCTTTCATCTAATGATTATGCCAAAGAGTAGAGAGAATGTAAATTTGATCAAGGAGACAACATTGACATTTGCTGGTTTGCCTGTTTTTGTCATTGTCATTTCTGGCTAGTGATGTTGTGAATGCAAAACCGGCCAAGTGCGAGTCGGACTCGCGCACCGACTCAATTGGCTGGCTTTTATTATTTGTCGACTTTAGAGTTTGCACTATAATCACAACAAGTTTGACGCTTGCATGTATTAGGGTTTTTACACTATGCAAAAACAAACAAAAAATTTAAAAAATAAAACATGTTCCCTTAATTTTATACTTCTTCTTTTTTATTATATGTTAGGATATCAACACTAACACATATTCTGTGAAAAGTTCAACCAGCTATCTATTACGATTCAAAAGATACAGACATTTAAAGTTCAGACAGATGGACAGCCCGACGGACGCGTAGGCTTAGTAATAGGCTTTCGTATCCCTATTGTACGGAAACCTAAATAGTGAAGCCATAATTTTTTTCGAAAACATTCTGTATTTACTACACATTGAAAATAATGCCAAATGTTTACATCTGCTTTCATATCAAAATGGTGGCGGCGCACAGGTCGCAGAGCCGATCTCCATCGAGGGGTGGACGAGATAGTCTCCGCTGCCACAGTCGCTCGGCCGGGCAAACAAACAGTGAGCATTTCAATTGTTTCTCTTTTTCTATTCACAATAACTGAAACATTTAGCTACGGAAACATCTGTCCCTCTCAAAACAGCATCCCGAATTAAAATAAAGACTATAGTAACATAGGGAACCTTACATTATCGTGGTATTATTGGGAACCCTAACAAAGAGAAGAAAATAAAATAATAACAAAAAATGCAGTTATAAAAAAAAATTAACATCTAACGCGAGTCTACCTGAAAGGTTTTCAAGTTGAAACTGAAAGGTTTTCAAGTTGAGTCTACCTGAAAGGTTTTCAAGTTGAAACTTACACTGGCAAAATGCAGAATGAGCTATATGCTCTTTAGTGTAAACGGCATCGAAATGTTTCGTCTCTGCAATGTAGAACAAGAGAATGTCTCTACCGTAGCCGTTACACACTTTAGTTTGCGAATTCTTGTTCATCTCGAAAACGACAAAGTCTCGTCTGTGGACATAATATCACACTCATTAACGCTCATTTAGTTATAAACTTTCGCAACGCTTTCGCTGAGCAACGTACTGTGAAAAAAAAGAAGGTGAGGTGTCGTGGAACACCCTACAGAAGCAAACCTTCTTACGCTTAGTATATAAAATCCTATTATTAATTTATATGATTTAATTCCGATCGGGGGTGCGCTGTAGAAAGAGGCGGGTTTAGTAGAAGATTGCTGGTAGCTGGGAATGGTAGGTGAGGGTCTAAGGAATTATTAGCAAAAAGAATTTTTTGCCAGAGACTTATACTTTTGGAGAATTTTTTTTTTAAAGATATCCAAATATTAGTGAAATTTTAAATTTAGTACAAAATTCACGACCCCGACATAACCTGTTAGTATGGCTATTCCCTAGAGTGTTTTTTATAAGTTGGAGGCGCAGAGGGAGTGCAGCCCCCGTCCGCTGTAACAAAGCGCAGGCACCCGTGTGAGCCAGAGCGACTGAGGCTGGTCGCCGAAGGACACCAAAAAGCCGAAGCTGCGGAGGCGAGCATGGGTGTCTGCGCTTTGTTACGCAAGGATGGAGGCAGCCCCTCCATCCTTGCGTAACACTTTCCGCGCCGGAGAAGAGGCAATCCTAAGTTTTTTTTATATTTTCTTTTTTTTGTAGTAAACTGATAATTACCGAAAAGTGCATAATTATATCTCCAATGAAGGGGGGAGGGAGTATTTAGGATTATTCCCCCCCCCCCCCTTAACATAGCACCCCCTCCTATACCATGTCTCCCCGCACTGAGTCATATTACGTTTTTGCCTCCCCCACTTCCCCCTTCCACTTCCGCGGGGGGTATACCCCAAATGAACCCCTCTCCCCCCCTCCCTCCCTCCCCCTTCCCCCACTTCGCCCGCCACCCGCCTCTTTCTACAGCACAGCCCCGATCGGGATAGCGCCATCAATGCAATATTCCTTTCAACTTATTCTTCCACAACCTAGCTAACAACCAATATAATGGTCCGACTTCAAAAGACTCTCATAGATGGCGCTCAGGGCAACAATACGCGCTGCCCAGCCAAAGAGGAGCGTTGCGACTTCCGTTAGTATTTTCGTGACGTTTCACTTTTTCTGAGTTAGATCCCCATCCCATATATGCTTTAAAAAGCTTCGCTTCAAAAAAGTTAAGTTAATTCACTTCATCGATGAGGGTTGCAATGTTTACGCGAAGACATTGGCAATTCAAGCAAAACTATAAATTAATTACTTGCGCGGGGTCCGGATATGTTCGGTAAAGCCGTGGAGAGTGCTGAGTGCGTCATCTGTGATTGTGTGTTAATATCCGATTGTCTTAAATTTGTATTAATCCATTTGGTACGAGTATCAACGCACACTCACATACTCGCATCAAGATATAAACGAGTTAGATGTACAATATATGATGGATGACACAATAAACTTGTCACCTAGGAGCCCTACCTGTAGAACCCTATAATTCATTTGCAAGGTAACTAAGGAGTGCCAACTTCATTATCCGTGAAGGATGCTAAGGGAACCTAAGCTAGGGCTGCCATCATTTGTTTGAGGCCGCGGACACAAGTGCCGGATCGAAAATAGGCACCTAATTCCAAATTAAAATTCATTGTATTGTATAGTCAAAAAGAAATAAAAAATTATTACAGATGTAATTATCCTTACTTTAAGGGGGGGTACTAGGCAAAAGCACTTCGTATTTCCCTAACCATACCCATATTTCAAGTGATTTAACTATAATTTATATGCCTATTATAGTTAGGTAATATTCAAGGTATAATGTGAATACATAATTTTTAATTAAATATTATAAATTCCCTTAAAAATATGCGTTTGAAAAGTGGTAAAATCGTTCAAAAATGCCTTTGCTATTTCCCTCGGCATTTTTTATAAATGCATCTAATACGAAAAATGCTTCAATGAGTTTAGAGTCAATAAGACTAAGAATCATCTAAATAAATTCAAACGCTTACAGAGTAAATGGTTTTTCATTGAACTATCATTGAACATTCTAAATTTAGGGCTGTTGCCGTGCGCAAGATTTTTTTGTATGGACGTATTTGTAACGAGGGTAGTAATAGCAAATGCATTTTCGGACGTTTTTACCACTATTCACCTACTTATTTTTCAGACAATTTACAAGATTATATTACAATAATCTATCACTATCACACATTATACCTTGAATCTTTACCTAACTATAAGCATATAAATTATAGTTTTTTTTTTTTTTTCTTATAGAAACTTGACACGGTTGGCTACATCACCTACAACATCCGTGATGTCAGCCCATAACACCGGGTGAACTAGGTGCCATGTCAGTGCTTCCCTTCATTTCGCGCCGGCTACACTGAACTGGACGGAAAACACGAACTATTTACATAGCCGTTTCGACCGACGTTTCGCTCAGTGCGGTGGTACCAACCCGGCCGGGATAAACCCTACCACCTAGTAAGGTAAGAAGGGAAGGGACCTACAGTTTAACGTGGAATCCGAACCACGGTCAGCCTCCAACAGTCGGGCGGTCATCCATCCAATAACTGACCGCACCATTAAGCTGCCGAGGCTGACGATCCCTTAGTCGACTTTTACGACATGCGACGGGGAGAGATGCAGTGGGGCTATTCTTTTTAAGTACCGACCCCACACGGTACAAGTTATATCTATTAAAATAGATATAACTTGTACCGTGTTATATCTATTAAAATAGATATAACTTGTACCGTGTGGGTAGTTATATCTATTAAAATATGGCTATAGTTAGGATAATATCATGTGATGTTTTGCCTAGTACCCCCCCTTAAGTGAGCAATTCTTGTATAAATAATCTGTCTGCATCAAGTTTTCCAGCGCGTGGAGTGCAGACCCACTCCACCCGCCGCCGCTCGCCATGGTCCCCCACTGCCCAGCTCAGTATATATAACAACCACCCTTGCAAATAGCAAGTACCTCAAGATAGATGAATTTTCATAAATTGTTTATGTGTTAAATTTTTTCTTAAATTCGTTTTCACAAAAAAATACATTTTCTTCTAACTCCATCTCTTAGAATATTGAAGTAGCTGCTGTCACATTAACAATTTAGCGCCATCTGTTGACGGCACACTCGAAAGGCGCCGAGCGAAGCACCCGGGGTGTTGTAACCCGGGCGGGTTACAACACCCTACCACCTAGTAAGGTAAGAAGGGAAGGGACCTACAGATTTACGTGAAATCCAAACCACGGTCAGCCTCCGACGGTCGAGCGGTCACCCATCCAAGTTCTGACCGCACCCATGTGTGCTTATGTTCACGTACGACAGTCGACCGATCATCGCACCACTGAGCTACCGAGGCTGACAAATTAATGTTAGTACAATATTCACTATACATACATATATACAGGTTACACGTATGGTATAAATTGGTATGGTTAATAGGATATTGGAATTTTTTTCTTGAAAATCGGGACACCAGGAAGGTCTCTATGGCTTTTTGGCAGCCCTAACCTAGGCAATGTTAAATGATTGCAAGTGTGGTGACGTGCAAGCAGCGGAGAGGGGGTAAATGCAGAATAGAAAAATCTCCTCTGAGCAGGAAGCGGCATATGAGTTGATTTGACCAAAAATATCAGTTTAGTGGCCTAATAGTTTTGGAACGTTCAAACCGCTTCAAATACGTTCATATGATTTGGATACGCTCTTGAGCAAAGTAGCTCACATGCCGCTCGAATTCGCGTGTGCGTGCCGCAGCGGACCACCTTACCCGTAGACGTGACTCAAGGCTTCCAGCTCGCGGAATCCTCCGCATTCCAACGGATTGGACATCTCTTTCAGGTAAGTTTCGATAGAGCAACTCAATGACTACAACACAAAAGGAATTCAAATTAATAATTAGAAAAAAAATAACAAAAACAAAAAAAATACTATTTTTTGCAGCGAGCCTGCTGAGTCGCGGTGCTATGACGAATTATGATTTGAAGTTGAGAGGTTAGAGCTCCCGAGCTCTATTATCACTGCGACCCAGATCTCTCAATAGTTTTGACAAGTTTACTTGCCGCTTGATGTTACCATCAAGCGGCAAGTAAAGCACGTGGACCCACGTGCCGCGTGACTCGGTGGAAGGACCGTGCCAAGGCGAGAGGTGGCTACCCCGTCGCCCTTTAGCACGGCATCTCGTCCTTATCCCTTAGTCGCCTTTTACGACATGCACAGGGAGAGATGCAGTGGGGTTATTCTTTTTAAGTATAGGCAGGGTACTTAAACAGGCGTGTTCAAGTACCACACGGTACTAGTGATGCTATAAACTTTATTCATCGGTAGTTGGTAACGCCGTTACGCTTTTACATTTAGATTTGAATTACGAACAAATTAGATTACAATCACGAAAAAAAATAAAAAAAATAATAGGAAACAAAAAAAATATTTTGCTGTTACATTTCGGGTATAGGAACCCCCTTTTTCTCACCAAAAACTAATTCTGTATGTGTATCTGAAAAATTTTCGTAAATTTTTAATATTTTTTTTAAATGTCACCATTTCAAATATTTCCCGCACAGAGACTTTATGAAAAAAAAACTTGGACAACTTAGATACTTTAAACATTTAGACATGGGCTTCCTTTTTTTCATGTGTATTATATTTTATTTATATTTGGTTAAATTGTTTTTGTGCAAATGTTTTGTGACAAATAAATCATTCTTTCTTTCTTACAAAAAAAAATTCTAAAAGGTCAATATTTTTTCAGCTTCAGTTTTCTATAGGGTGGGAGCCCAAAATGTAACAGCGTGAATTATGCAAACGAAATGAAATGATAAAAGCGCATAAATACCCCTCGGAACAAGTTCGGGTTAATGGTCATGAAGCGTAGGCAGTGCGCGCGGACGGTTTGGAAGAAGCGCTGCGTGCCGTAAAGGTTCTCGGAGAGTGCGCGGAAGAGACAGGAGGGGTCGCGGGGCATGTGCTTGCGGTACAGCCCGCGCTCGTCCAGCCAGCGGTCCGGCTCGGCCACGCAGCGCTGCCCGTGCCACCGCCGCCACATCTCACGCTACTACGCACTCCGCCGCCCGCACAAACACTCTCTCTGCCTACGGGAAAGTAGTTGGTGAAGCGATGAGCGAGCGCATAACGTGCATTATAGTTCTGATACGAAATGGAATACAAAAGGAATATTAGAAAAATGAAATAGCCTGCCCGAAGCTGATGTCATCCAAGCCAAACTCATTCCAGAATAGCCTAGATATAATAGCCGGGACGGATCTCGGCGGGTCGCCGCCGCAGCGGCGAACCGCCACGCGCATGTACACTTAACAAAAACACAAAATTGCCCTAAAGTTACGTTTTATAAAAAAATATTTATTAAATTAATACTATATTCTGGTTAAGTCGAAAACGTAAAAATCACCACCACGAATCAGTATGGTGATCGCCATAACCTGCAAAAATGGTGACACGCCTTCCATTTCACCATAGGTACTGTGACTTGACTGACTTGAGCACGCATTTTCGTTGGATTCCCAGTCCCAACCACTCTCTAATTACATAATATAACACTTTAACAGATTGATTACACATTCATAAATAAAAACGTTGAAAAGAAAAAAATACTTTTAAAAATAATAAATCGCAAAATAATAAATACAGTTTATTATTTTTCGAAATTCCGTTGTCACCTGTACATACAAACAGAGTGCGAGGGAGACACTGGCACATACTGCAGGTGTGCAAGTGAGCGCACTGACGAACATGCTGGTGCGAAGGATATACTATACGAGGAAGGTGCGGGTGCGAGGGAGAACAGTGACGAGCGCTGTGCGAGAGAGAAGAAATATGAGCACAGAGCGGGCGCGAGAGAGATATAACTATGACTGCGGGACTGTGAGAACGGCGGGGGTAGCCCGTCCCCCTTTGCCTCTCTCTGCCTCATACATTACCCCCAATGCGACCTAATTTTCGTTTCTGCGCAGCTCCGCCGCTGCGGCGGCGAGCCGCCGAGATCGGTCCCGGCTATTATAAACATATAAAGCAAAATACAACACAAAAAAAAAATAGCCCACCAGTCAACATAAATATATGAACACACCAGCTTGCTCCTTCATCTAAATAAAATAATAATAGTAGTATAAAGGTTGAGTCATACAATACAATAAACTTAAGAGCGCGGTACTACAGCATCAAAATGCCGCAGCGCGCGGCACTGATTGAATAGCGAGGCTCGTTTTATAGTATTTGTTAAACCAATTTACATTACACGAATATCCAAATCTGTCAAAAGAAGTAAAATGTTATCTTACATCATCTGCAATTTAGTATAAACTCAAAATAATGTTTTAGAAAGCTGCAATTTCCAAACAAAGAGAGCATTTCGGAGTATTTAGGATCATTTAGTAGTATGTTTGTGATTTTTTATTTTCACATATTAATTGAAATAAATAAAAAAAAAATCTGTCACCAACTTTTAAACATGGTCAACTTTTAGACAGAATTTTTTAATATATATATTTTTGAAATTCGTTGAACAAAAAACCGACGAAAATGTGGCAAATGCTGCAAATTGTGCCTCACGCTGTAGTACCGCAGTCTTAATATTAATAACTGAATTATTGGGTTGCATGTATTTCGGACTCAGGTTACCGTACCTGTCGTGATATTTCTTTAACTGGTGACTTAGCATATTATGAGCAGATAGAGGTATAATATGTTGGTTTTCATTTGGACCTATAATGGCTAAAAGCTGTCTCCGTGACAGCACCTGAGACGTCAAAGTTGGAGAAAATTAAGGACATCAATGGCTGCAAAATCTCGCCTTGTAGGGAGGGAGAATGGGTCATAGCCCGGGTGTCAGCAAAAAGTACGAGTAAATTTTGTGTGTTTTCACGAAATCAATGTTGAAGTCCCCGAAGTAGCTCGACGGGCGGCAGCGGTGCACAGTTGTCGCGTTCCACTAGCGTTGCACAAAGCAAATCGGCAGCGCCAGCGCCGCGCTGGAGGAAATTACAACCAATTACAACATGGAATACTCCATATTGTAATTGGCTTGGGTGTGTGCGTTCTGAACGCACATTGTATTGGTATAAATTGTTGTATGCCGCGGGGCGTGGTTAGGCTAGGCAGGACAAATTTTTGGTGTATGCGGAAGGACGCGTAGTGCGTTTTAGAATCAGTTGAACATGGAAACTTCAAACTATCTCTGTTCAGCGCATGTGTAATTTGTTTGGTGGGCCCGATAAGAGCAACGCGCGACCATTGGACAGCTGAATAGAGGTAACTGGAGTCTCGGTCGCTCCATCTTGGTGAGTGGAAAAACAGATTTGATTTTGCCTTCGCGACGCACCTACATATCTAATATAATGGAATTGAATGATTGAAAATTTTGACCAGTGTGTAAAATCCAGAATACGAGTAGGTACATACAGAAATAGTAAGTACATGCAGGAAATTATTTATTTCATAACCATACCTACTTGTAATACCAAAACACAGGACAGGACAAATGGCAGTGTTAGTGGCTGTCTACCAAACAATTTTTATACTATCTAATCTATCTCTATACAATACAATATTTAAATATTTCAGCTACAATTGGTTTGTAGCTGAAATTGAAATTGGTGCCGTGAGTACCTACACACATACTTACAAAATAAAATTAATTAAATCCAATCAATAAATCTAACTAGTTATACCTATAAAATCGCCTCAAGTTACAACAAACAGGTTATTTGTTGTAGGTTACTGATAAACCCCTCTAAACTTTTGATCTCTTCCTAACCCCTCTAAACTTTTGATCTCTTCCTACCTTCCTACACACGCAAATAAATTCAGTCAGCGTTTATGCGTTTACTGCCGAACATATACCTCTCCTATTTTTCTCCAGGCCTCCCGGATTTCAGCGGTACGGAACCGCTGACTGCCTCCGACATACTTTATGTCGTCGTCCCATTGGGCTTGGGGATTGGTCTTCCCACACTCTGTTTCCCCGTTCACGTGAATACACGTACTCTTGCACAGAGGGTTCAATACCATCACGTAATTGGGCGGTTTTAATTATTTATTTTTTTCACTTTATAGTTTGCACTATAATCATACCAAGTTTGACGCTTGTATGTATTACCGTATTCACAATAGAGCAAAAATAAGAAATTTTTTTTTTTCTTTTTGTTTATTTTTTATTATTTGTTTGTATATCAACCATAATAAACACATATTAATTCTGTGAAAATTCAACAGGCATCCTAGAACGGTTCTAAAGATACAGCCCTTAACAACTGTCCTAACAGCCCAAGGTAGGACAGACGGACAGACGGATGGACAGACGGCGTAGGCTTAGTAATAGGGTCCCGTACGCAGACGGAACCCTAAAAATTCTCGTTTCAAGACTTCATCAGAAGTAGTCATAGGGTCCCTCGCTTTTAGAAGCCAACCTTCTTGTGTCTACCTACGTCATTGTTTTTCCAAAAGCTTACGTACATCAACTGGTCGAAGTTGGTTATCACAGGTGAGCGTACATTTCTAGACTAAACAATAACAGTCCCTGATCGGGCGACACGAGGCTTACCTGAAAACTATGCGCGCTGCGCAGCACGCATGGAACAGGTCTGCCACGGAGGAGGGGTTGGTGCAGGAGGGAAGTCCCTTAACGTGTACAGATGCAATAACGGAAGCCTGTACAATGCAAATAGCAAATGAGTGAAACAAACACCGTGTTGAATTGAATTGAAACGCGCCGGACCACGCGGGCGGGAACCGAGAAACCGAACCGAAGCGAAATCAAATAAAAAAAACAGTGAACGATGTTGCCAGAGTTATCACCACAGATCTACAGTAGTCTATGGAACCATAAATATAAAACTGCGTTCATAATATTATAAAGCTGCGTTCTAGCGACCTAGCAGTGAATGATGGCCTGTGTGTGGGTTCAAAACGATCTACAACGTACGCTAGGCTAGGTGTTCTCCTAGCCTAGCGTACGTCACTCACCTTTGGGGGGAATTGCTTGAAGGTCATGGTGAATCCTTGGCAATTGTCCTTGATATTTCCAAGACATTTGACCGGGTTGGGCACAAGTCGCTCTTGGGCGTATTGCTGGCTTACGGACTTCCTTCTGGCCTCTGTGACTGGGTCGCCGACTTCGTACATGGGCGTAGCATTCAGGTCCTAGTGACGGTTGCTCGTCGGACGCCATGTAAGTGAACGCCGGCGTACCACAAGGATCTGGGTTGTCTTGTCACCCACGCTGTTTCTTCTGCATATCAATGATATGCTGTCTGTGGTCTGGGCAACATACATTTTTATGCAGATGACAGTACGGCACACGGATCCTACACAAGTCACCCTTCAACCATTCGGGATGTTGTGGATGAGAAGAGGCGAAGACTTGTGTCTGAACTCGAACATACACTCGGCTCTATTTCCGAATGGGGCCGTAGTAATTTGGTCGAGTTCAACGCTTCCAAGCCAAGACACAAGTTTGCGCGTTCAGTGCGAAAAGAGCGGCCTTCACACCGGCCCCTTCATTCCAAGGCACGTCGCTTAATTAAGCGAACATCTCGGGGTCCTCGGAGTTGAACTGTCGCAAGACCTAAACTTTCGTCGCCATATCGAGAGGAAGGCCAAGCTGGCTTCTAAAAAGCTGGGCGTAGGTACTCAATAAGGTGCGACGGAACTTCACGTCGGACCAAAACTTGCTTCTGTATAAATATCAGATCAGGTCCTGCTTGGAGTGCTGCTCGCACCTGTGGGATGGCTCTGCCAAATACCAGCTTGCGCCTCTGGACTCGACCCAGCGTCGAGCCGTGCGACTAGTGGGTGATCCCGAAGTGTCCCGCGATCTAGAACCACTGCAACGCCGTAGGGATGTCGGCTCCCTAAGTGTGATAGTAGTGGACTCATTTTCCGCGCCTAAGCCCGCTTCCATGCAGGCCTTTTGCGCGTCCTACGGCCTTAATCCAACCAGCCGAGTTCTTCCAGGAGGCGGCACACTCTCCTTGGGTCTTGGCACGCCTCTTGAAGTGTAGTAGGGCCTCCCAGCTCCTTCGCCCTTATGTCTGCCAACTCCTCGCACTCCAACAGCACGTGGGCGGGTCGTCTCGTCCGCCTGCAGGCATGCTCTGCACAGTGGGCTGTCCGTTACTCCAATTACATAAAGGTGTCTGTTAAGTGTGCAGTGACCAGTAAGCATACCTATCACTATGCGTAATTTTGATCTATGGACACGGAGCAGTGTCTTGGCGAGCCGGAGGTCCGGCTTCGCCATTGCCTCCCACGCCTGTCTGCAGTCGCTGCCCGCTGCCCATCTGTCTGTGTGTAGTTGATATGTACGTTTGTGTAACCAACTTTTTAGTTGGTTGTGTGGTAGTGGTACTAGAGGTTCGGGTCCTTCAGGTTTGCTGCTGGATCCCCTCTTCGCGAGTTCATCAGCAGCATCGTTCCCCCGGGATCCGCTGTGTCCCTTTATCCACTGTAGCGTTACCTTGTTTCTTGTAGCAATGGCCTCCAGCGCGAGGTGACATTGACGGATTAGTCCTGAGCTCATTATACTGCCGTTCAGCGCCGCTAATACTGAAGCTCTGTCCGACAGTATCTTGATGCTGTGTCCCTCCATGTTCCGCTGGGCCACTATTGTAGCTGCTTCAATGATCCCGACACATTCTGCCTGGAATATTGAGTTGTGTTGCCCAAGGTAGGTATTTATTTATTTATTTATTTATTTATTTACCTGCTAATGTTTAGGTCCAGGGAGTGCGCTGCGGTACCTGTGCCTGTCTTCGTCTTGGAGCCATCGGTATAAATGCGTAGCTCCTCTGATTGGTCTTTGGCCTCTCCGACCAGGTTGATGGTGTATGATCTCTCAAATACGTACAGTTTGGGTATGCGGTCACAGCAGGCCACCAATAGCGGTATCTCCGCTGTTACCTTCTGAAGAAGCTTTGTGTGTGGCAGTGTGGCGTTAGTGTGCCAGAGTCCCAGAGTTCTGAGTCTCACTGCCGCTGACGCAGCCTCCTGTTGTACATACAGGTCTAGCGGTACTAAATATAGTATTACCTCCATAGCTGTAGTCGGTGATGTGCGCATGCATCCTGTTGTTGCCGCACACGCCAGTCTTTGGAGTCGCTGTAGCTTCTCGACTCCTGTGCTCAGCTTTGTTCTGGGCCACCAGACTACTGCACCATATGTTACCGTGGGTCTGATGACTGCTGTGTATAACCAGAGAGATATCTTTAGCTGGAGACCCCATGATTTACCCATGAGCCTCTGGCATTGCCAGGATATGCTCGCCTTCTTTAGCTTATGTTCCAGATGTTTCGACCAGTTGAGTTTGGAGTCTAGGATTACACCTAGATACTTTACTTCTGGCGATAAAGTCAGTTGTGTGTTGAAGAGTCTGGGATGCTGCATATCGCCTTCTGTTGGTGAAGAGGACCATCTCTGTTTTGCTGGGGTTAACATTAAGTGAATAGTCCTTACACCATTTTTCGACGATCCTGAGGGCGTCCTGAGTCATATTGCACAGGGTTCCCTCAAATAGTCCGTTTATTAGGATTGCCAGGTCGTCTGCGTATCCTATCGTGTAGTAGCCATTTTCGTTCAGTTGCCTAATGAGATCATCAACTACTAAGTTCCAGAGTAGGGGCGACAGTACGCCGCCCTGGGGGCAGCCCCTAGCTACCACCCCCCTCGTTGTGTCGTTAATAGTGAATTGGACGGCCCTAAGCTTGAGCATGTTATCGATCCAGTTTGTGATTGTTGGATCGACTTCAAATCTAGCTAGGGCTGCTCTGATGCTGGTGAAGGTAGTTTTGTCAAAGGCACCTTCTATGTCAATGAAGGTTCCTAGGATTGAGTTTTTATTGCTTATGGCACTTTCTATCTTTGATACCACGCAGTGTAGTGCAGATTCTGTTGATTTTCCTGGAGTGTAGGCATGCTGGTTAGCGTGAAGGGGATTTCTGACTATGGTTATGTCTCTGATTTCCCTGTCGCAGAGCCTTTCCAGGGTTTTAAGGAGAAAGGAGGTCAGGCTGATCGGTTTATACGATTTTGCCAGCGTATAGTCGTCCCTACCTGGCTTTGGAAGGAACACTACTTTTACCTCTCTCCATGGTCTGGGGACATATTTGTGCGCAAGACACGCCCTAAATATGTCGACTAGTATGGGTGTGGCTCCCTAAGTGTGTTCTATAGCTTATTCCATGGGGAGTGCTCGCAGGAGCTGTTTAACGCGATCCGGCCGTCCCCTTTCCACCTCCGCACCACGCCCAATGGGCAGTGATTGCATCCCTACACGCTGGACTTACCGCGGATGCGTACAAATCGATTCTGCAGATCTTTCCTTTGCGGAACCGGTAAACTCTGGAACGCTCTCCCTGCTCATATATTTCCCCCCAAGTACAGTCTCGGGTCCTTCAAGAGGGGCGTGAATGGGCACCTGTCAGGACGGCATGGCATTCGCACTCCCCGCATAGGTACGACGACCGAGTGTCTATGGGCGCTGTTAGCCACCTCATGGGTGCCTCGGTGTCAAATGTCGAGCTTGCGGCCCCAAAAAACACTTCAAAAGAAACTTACCGGCTCTTCTTTGTGGGTGCATGCAAGATATTATATATTCTAGGGACAGATAGGACAGCGCACCGCACCGACAAAAGGCCCAGTGACCTAGTGACACACTTTGTCAGCAGGTCAAAAAGGCCGTGAACTTCCAACAAGGACATGACAAGGACATGCCACCGGAAAATTACGACACCTGAAAGCCATTGTCGTGCCTGCTGTTCCTTCACTCCTACTCCTTCGCCCGGAGCGAATCAATAGAAGCCGATATTCGTTTGGTCGGTTAAGTAACTTGTTAGCTCAGTGGTAAGCGTGTAGGGTTTGCATTTTTTGGACCATGGGTTCGAATCCCACAAAATCTTTTTTTTTTTTTTTTTTTTTAAGCTATGTTAGGGTGTATAAATTTTTTTAGGCTGTTTAGTTTTTTGTATAACCATCTAAAAGCTTTATTTTCGGAAATACAAACGTAACACAAACGTCGTAAAAGAAAACAAATGGGGATACAGGTTCAAATATGGAGACACATATATGGCGGCCATCCTGGCATTTGCGGATGATATTACGCTGTTAACCCGCAATCCAAAACAAAATCAGGCGCTTCTTAAGGTGGTGGATGACTATTGTGAATGGACCAAAGGGATGAAGATAAAACCAGCGAAGTGCTACTGTTTGAGCTTAACCAGGAAAGGTTCAAAGTTTACCTCGAGCAATCCAGGTCTGACAGTAGCCGGAAAACCAATCGCAACCGTGGCTGATGAAGCTCCTTTTAAATTCTTGGGCAAAAGGATCACCAGCAGAGGAAAGGAGCATCCTACTGATGATATTGTCCAACTTTTCGAAGAGAGCCTCCGCCAAACTGACAATCTTCCCCTCCTGGGTACACAAAAGGCATGGATTTACGATAACTACCTGACATCAAAACTTTCATGGCCATTTCTCGTCTACGACTTCACAAAGCAAAACCTGGCTAAATTAGACTCGTATGTGACCAGATTCCTGAAATCATGGTTTGGACTGGCTCACCCGGCTGACTCGTCAACGCTATACAGATCTCACAATAACTTTGGACTGAACATTAAGAAACCGTCGATATTTTATCAAAAGGCGAGAATAGCCAAACGATGTATACTCAAAGACTCCAATGATAGCGCTATTCAAGCCTTACCCAACACATCACTATCAGATGAACTGGAATCGAGACTCGACTTCTACAAATCATTCCAAGTTGGTACACGCACCAATAGATCTGGATTGGGCATAGAAACAGCAAAGTCTGATAAAGAAATACTGAAAGGTTTTGCTCAGGAGGACATGGAACAAGGCTTCAAACTTCACGCCTTAAACCTAGAAATGCAGAATGATTGGCTAACAGTGGGTGACTTCTGCATCCCTCCTGCATTGAAGTGGAAATCCATAATATACAACTGGTCCCCTGAGCTGCTTAAGTTCTACTTAAATGCATTCCAGCTTACTCTCCCCGACCCGAGTAACCTAGTTAGATGGGGGAAATCTACAAATAGACTATGCCCGTCATGTAAGGAGTTCGTAGGCACGGCCAAACATTTGTTATGCGGATGCAAAATACTACTTGAGCGAGGCCAGTATTCCTACCGTCATGATAAAGTCCTCCAAATCATCAGAGAGGCCATCAACCTGTCAATTGCACGGACCAGGAAAGGGCAAACCAGTAGCGGCTTCCAGAAGGTCAACTTTGTGAAACCTGGAGCCAATAAGCTGCCCAAAGATAGGACTAAACCTTCTTCAATTTTGGGAGCAGCAAAGGATTGGGAATTGTTGATGGACACACATGAGAAGCATTACCAAATGCCTTCGGAAATCTGTACCACAGCATTAAGACCGGATATACTCATATTCTCAAAAGCGACAAAGCATGTAGTACTTGTTGAACTTACAGTTCCATGGGAAAGTAACATACCGAAGGACCACAACATCAAACTTAACAAGTACTGCAACTTAGTAGACCGGATTGTGAGAAACGGATTCAAGACTGATCTCTTCGCTGTGGAAGTCGGAGCAAGAGGACTACCAGCGAAGTCGCTCTACAGTCTCTTCAAGAATCTAGGGCTCCCAAGATCGACGCTAAGCTCATATATGGAGAGAGCTTCGAAAACGTCACTGGAAGCATCCTACAGAATATGGATAGGTAGAGAGAGGGAGGTCGAGAGCGGGACTGGTGGTTTCCCCGCGTCCTAATCAACGCAGACTAGCTGACGAGGGCTTGAAGCGAGCCGAAACGTGAAGCATGCGCGGGAAATTTAGAGTGGCCACTCGCTAGTCCCGACCTCGATTAATACCCTCCTCTACTGCCGATGGGCCCGGATATGTTCGGTGAAGCCATCGTAAGCTTAGATCCACACCTTCACCTTCGACATGCACCACCTCAAAATTAGGTTAGGGTTAATATATAGAAGATCTTCTATATATTAACCCTGGTTATTTTTTTTTAAACCACCAAAACATCATTTATTTATCACTTCAAGGAGTGGTTCCGCAGGATCGCAGGGACAGCAGGCACGACAATGGCTTTCAGGTGGCGCACCGCCCGGAACCGCGCGTTCCTTTTTCGTTGGTAAAAAGTAAAACCAAAATTCTAAACTGGCGCCTGTCCCCAAATTTAGGGACAGTGAGTTTGTATCAGCGGACGAAGAGAAGTCTAGTCAAGTCTCGTTCTATCTAACACAAGAGAACACAAGCCTTTAAAAAAGAAGTCCGACCGAATAAAGATGGCGGCTGAACAAGTTTCTTTGCCGCGTCGTCGTCGTAAATAAAAAGTATATATTTTTGACATTCTCGCGACGAGAAGAAAATAACAGACAATTTAGTACAACAGAAAAGGCTATGTACTAAGTACTTTAATTAGATAAGCCTGCCCCGAAAAGATATGAATAAGTAAAAATAAAAAAACAAGATTTAAAAAATAAGTTTGGTAACCGTTCACCGGTCCGCCACCTGACAGCTCAGGCGCGAAAACTCCTTTCGGAAACACTCGGCTCAAACGAGTGTGGTATACGTATGAGTGATGTTTTGGTGTTTAAAAAAAAATAACAAGGGTTAATATAGAGAAGATGCGTCGCTACGCGAACCAACTGAATCCGATATTCGTTTGGTCGTTTATGTAATCTGGTGGCTCAGTGGTAAGAGTGTGGGGTCTTTATTTTTTCGATCTCGACTATGGGTTCGTGTCCCTTTTGTCTTTTGTTTTGTTTTGTTTTTTTTTAAGCAATGTTTCGGTGTCGACTGGTATTAATCCTGGTTATTTTTTTTATAAATCACCAAAACATCATTAATACATACCACACAACATCACTCATACATACCACACATTTTTCCTTCGAACCGAAGTTTGCCGAAAGGAGCTGAAGGAGCGGTTGTAGGATCAAGCAGGTCTTTCAGGTGGCGGACCGCTCTGTGGTCGGTAGCTAACTTCTCTTTCGCACTAGTGGCAATTATTGTCTTTATTAATTAATTATTGTTATTAAGTGGAAGAAGATGGCGGACGGCGGAAGTTAGTCGCGTCGTCGTTGTAATTAAAAATATATATTTTTGTGGTTCTCGTGGTGCGAGAACTTATACAACAGACGTTAAAAGCTACAACAGAATTGGCTGTATACTCTAATGAGTTTTGCCTGTTTCGGGAGGAGACGAAAATAAAAATTATTGTCTTGCTCTTTGTCTTTTACCTAGAATCACGCCATCATCGCCACGTAGCAGTTTGGCGCCAATGTTGGCAAAGAAGGTACCTAGTACTATAATCTTTGCTAGTACTTTTTTATTTACTATTTAGTCGAAACAAACAAAAACAAGGCACCCATCCGGGGACGAGGTCCCTGATACATAAGATTCCCTGTAATAAATTAGTAGACAATAAGAACAATCTAACCAGATTTAAAGTACCTAGAATAAAAACGATAGAATAGGTTTAAAGAATATAGGGACGGTGAACGGCAACAGTGCTAAATGTAATATTGATACATACATACATACATATCACACACGCTGAATCCCGATAATCGGGGTAAGCAGAGTAATCGGTGTTGTGCTGCAAGAACTCTGGTAAATTACAGCACAACACCGACCACCACGTTTCGCAAAGTATTCGAACAAGATTCTATCGATCAAAAGCACTATCTGACTCGGTGGAAGCACCGCGCCAAGGTGAGAGGTGGCGAGCCTGTCGCCCTTTAGCACGGCATCTCGTCCTTATCCCTTAGTCGCCTTTTACGACATGCATGGGGAGAGAGAGAGATGCAGTGGGGATATTCTAATATATGTAATATTGAGTGGGCTGCAATTTCTTCCGAGTGCAGTGTTCACACTTTATCGTGTGTGTTGATGCCTCCGAGCAAACTTCCGAGGTTGATGCGCTAGTCTACCTCCTTGTACCTTTTAAAATAGAATTATTTTCGAGTGTTCGTGCACGCTGGATAGAGCATCAAGTTCGTAAATGTCTTGCTGTGGTCTCACTGATTTCGCGAGGTGAGGTGGATTTGGCTGCCTCTGATCCCTCGGCACAGCCACCCATACTAGTTTAAAAAAACCTAACGTAAATAGCAAAAACTTTATTTTGTGACAGTCCGATCTACGTATCTTAACTTTTTAATTTTTTGGAAATCCAAAGTAATGAACTTTGTGACATCAACTAAGTAAAAATAAAAAATGTTTTGTTAAAAAAACGAATGTGTACCTCTCGCGTCGTATATTTAATCTAAACAGAAAAATGGCAGGTACGTAGATTACTGTCCTTATTACAAGAAAAGAGTTATAGGTACCCCGAACTTGGACCCCGAAAGACGATTTTGTATAGAGAAAAATAGTCATGTGACAACATCTATCGCTTGATAAAAAAGAATAAGACGTTTGCTTTATGTATTTTTTTATTAAAAAAGCACCGTAAAAACGTACAAAATGGCGGTATTTTTTCAATATTACAGTTCAAATTCAAATCTGGGATACAGTACAGATATTGTTGTATAGATTGTTTCCAAAAATTACGGCATTTTCACATAACTTATCTATTAAAACATAGAAAATATCATCCATACAATAAATACAATTGAAACTCAAAATTCTATTGCTTCTATTGAACCAAAAATAATTGAGTGTTTCCTAATCACCTAGCTGGACCAACTTCACTCATATTATGCATTTTAATGTATTTATGTATGTTGGAGCGCAAAGCATTTCACAATGGATCTGTTACTTTTGAAATTCTAACTCCTAAACTAAAACGCTTTCCATGTTTATGTTCTGAGGAGAAAATGAAAACATTCGTTCACCTGAGTAATACATAACAAAATATGAGCTCAGTGTCCGATGCGGATAGATCCCAACTGATGATTGATGTCTGGATCTAAAGGCCGGTTTACATTATCTTAGTGTTTAGGAGAGTGGTTTAGTTCAACTAACTAGACAGGCAACTTGTGCACTCTCCTAAAGTTCTCACTAAATTCTCAGTTTACACACAGATAAGTAACGAGGATAGTGACGCGCCGGCGCGTCACTAGAAACAAAAATAGAAACCAATCCTATTTTGATTCTAATTGAAAGGCAAGTGGAACCGTACTAAAGCAAGTAGCGTTTACACGTTTCTACTAAAGTACTCTCCTAAAGCACTCTGCTAAACACTAAGATAATGTAAACCGGCCTTATGAGACTGTACTGTAGTACTAACTATTGGACTAACTAGAGCGCGTCAGCTTTGCCGCTGGCATTGAACGCGGACTGACGGACTGAATGGACTGAACCGTACGTACTGAACACAGGAGCGCGGTGGCGGGCGCCGCATCACATTTGTTCAGCAGCAAAGCTGACACTGCCGAGTCGGCTAGTACCGTACGTACGTACGCACACACAACACAAGGCGGCAGCTGTGTCGTCGCTTTACAACTAGGGAGCGGGTAGTGCTGGAATGTTTACTAATTGAGAATCAGTCTTACAGTTTTGGGGAGTCAGCAGAACAATAGAACTTTGGCACTTATAATGAAAATACTATTATCGTAAAATACACAAGAGCGGGAATTCACCATTTTGACATAGAAAATAAATTTGGCAATTCCTATTTTCAAGTTTTTCACTTCCTATCACATAAACCTATACGAGATACTTGCAAAATATTATAATGATGATATTAATAAGTGGAGAGACGGGTAGGTGCGGCCTCCTCCGGGCCGCCTAGGCGGTCTTCTCCTGCTCGATGACGTCTTTGGTGGGCAGCGGGTTCTTCTCGCAGGTCACCGTGTGCTTCAGCTGCGCCGGGTTGAAGTTCTCGATGCCGTTCAGCAGGTTGTTCTTATTCTTCTCCGCCTCGATCACTGCACACACACACACACCCAGTCAGTCAGGTTAGTCTGTCTGTTGTATGTACGTATTATGCCAGATTGTTTCCTCTGTTTCAAAGGACATCCTCATTTCCTGCCCCAGAAACATATGTTGCCTATTTATTTTAAAATGAGAAGATGATATAATAGAAATATAATAAGTTTTCTATCGCCCCTTGATTTGAAAAAATTTTACACTGGCGATATTGGTGATCGATCGGTCGACGGGCGTCACAGACTACTAAAGGATAAGGACAACATGTCGTGACGACAGGATAGCCACCTCTCACCTTGGCACGGTCCTTACGCCGAATCATACTGTAGGTAACTCACCCTAAGTGGGCATGGAGGTGACATGCTGTCTGATAGTTATCATGTTCTAACACGTGGCACTGGCAGTCAGCGTTGTGCTGTAATTCGCCTGACTCTTCCAGCACAACATGATTACCTGCTAGGTAACCTGCTTGTCTGGCTCGTGATGCAGGTTGATGGTGTGATGTGCAGACCAGGTAGAGTTTGGCAAGGCTAAGTGCTAAGTATACAGTGCCGACGATTTATACCCATTAGAAATAAGGCTTATTGCAATGCAATATACATTTCTACGCTATGGCAAATTAATATTATCCCAGCTGGCAGTAAATAATGAACATTGAGCTTTAGAAAGAGACAATTCGGTTGTAGAGCGTCGTTCCTGTCGCACCAACTCACACATCTCTGCGTGACAGGGACGACGCTCTACAACCGTGTTGTCTCTTTCAAAAGCTTTTTGTTCATTATTTACTCCTGTGTACTGTACCCCATTATGAGATTGTAGGTAAGTATATTATATAGGATGTTCCGAATAAACCTGGATAAAAAGTCATTGACCCAACATCTACCACAATATTCACACCACAATATACACCTGACTGAGCTGACTCGTGCGCCGTGCGTTCACCCCCCTTCTACTATGAGACACACGACGAGACGTAAGCGTAACGAATTTTGCGATAAATCTCATAGTTTTGTAAAGTATCGTTTGCAAATATCGCGTACATTGATAATCCGTTGTGTGTGAACTTTTATCCAGATTTGTTTGGAACAGACCATAGACTAAGTTTTGCCAGAATGTGTTCACGGGTCTGTGGGCCGAGCGCCGACCGGTGGGTGAAGCGAAAGGAAGAATAAAAAATAAAATGTGAGCAAGGAAGCGGCGGTGACCTTCGACGGGCGGCAATGGATTCTTCTCCTCGGTCGTGGCGTGCTTCATCTGAGTCTTGTCGAAGTGCTCCAGGCCGCTCAGGAGGTTCTGGTGCGCTTTCTCCGCGGCCATTACTGCCGTGCCGAGCGGAACACACAGGTGCACATGCAGCATGACGCATAAACATACATAATACAACTAGGAGCCATTCAGCAAACAGCGTGCGAGTCTAATGTAAAACAAACAAAAAGAAAAGGCGAAAAAGCATAATTATTATTAAATTATTATTTTTAATTAACTAGTTTGGGTAATTATTTTATCAAATCTATTTTTAAGGTTTCGTACCCGTGAGGAACCCTATTACTAAGCGTACGCCGACTGTCTGTCCATCTGTCCTACCTTTAAAGTTAGGAGTTGAACTTTTTAAAGGGCTGCACATTTTGAACTGTAATAGGTAGCTAGCCGGTTGAAATTTTCACAGAAATATGTGTTATTTATTATGGCGGATATTCTAAAGCAATAATTTAAAAAATTAAAAATTAAGAGCGGGCAGGGGTCCCCATACAAACATGTTTTTTTCAACATTGTTTAGTTTTGCTCTATGGTAAAAACAGTAATACTTGACAAGCGTAAAATTTGCTGCACACTGTGGGTGCACACTCGAAGGCCCGCATTTCATGCATCTGTTTCTCCCCGGAGTTGACTAAAATAGGCCAGACCCCACCCCCACCTCCGAGACGGATTTATACCGCGTTCCAAACAAAATGTATGATATCCGCGCTCGTCGACTACACGCAAGCGGAAACATTCAGAAGCCTCCCCTCCCCTGACAAAAACCGGGCCGCCCCACGCGCGGAGCGTTTTTTAGCGACTCGAGCGGAAACGGAGTGTCACTGCAGTTGAATGGGCTAGACTACAAGCGCGCCCACGTGACTACGTTCCGGTTTTCCAGCCACACCGGTGCGAGCGACAGAATGAGGAAATTTATTCCGGATACTTGTAGTCGAGCGCTGTAGGCGTGGCCCAGTTCTCGCCGGCTCGCCGGTTCCGGGGCGAAACGCTCAGAAACGCATGCATGAAGTCCGGGGCTTAAGCAAAACCACAAAAAAAACCGGGTCATACTGCCGTTACATGGCGGTACGGAACCCTCGGCGGGCGAGTCAGACTCGCACTTGGCCGGTTTCAAATATAAATACAACGAGATTGCATTTATAACTGAATCAGATATCGTGTTCCGAGAGTCCGCAACTCTGCCCGCAATGAAGTGTGAACGAGGGGAATGTAAAACGTTACAGCAATGTGCAAATGATTTGAATTGAATGTAATCATTGTTTATTTTAGATCACATAAACAAAATGTAGAAAATTGCCGCACAATCAAATGAGTAAGGACTGATTCATAATATTGATTGAGTCACGCAGAAAGCAGCATGTGTAAGAGGTGTGGTGCAATTCCATCACACTCAGGTAGCTTAAAGAATTTGCTGTTCTTTGTGATTTTAATATAATTTTTATGATTCATGCAAGAATTAAATAAACAGCCAACAAATAATATAAATTATAATCAATTAGTATTGCTTAATATAGGTAGCAAATCTAGCAGATAATAAATTATGACAGCACAACAACTTTATGCCGTAATAATTCTAAATCTAGCATAAGGTAACGTTAAAAACGAATTGGGCGAAAAATATTCTCCGAATATACAGCGTAGCGTAGTACATTGCAGCACAACACGTGGAGGATCCACCCTTCCATCGTACCGGTTACATATATAACTAGCTATGCCCGCGGCTCCGCCCGCTCTCATATTTGACTTGTCTGCTTACCTCATAAGCCATTTAGCGTGATAGTAAGTAGCCTATAGTTGATGGGAAGAATCAAGCTATCCGTAGATTTTTTTTTTATTAAAATCGGTTCGGTGGTTCTCGAGTTATAAGCGGACAGACAGACAAACATACATACACTCAGACAGAAAGCAGAGGTTGGATTTTATTATAGTTAATATAGTATATATAATATATGTAACTTGGTTCCTTCGAGGAAAACATAAATAAGTAACAAAAACATAAAAGTACATACATAAAATGTGTCCCAAGAGAGTGTTACCAAGTTGTCACACTCTATACGTGATTGTGGACAGGAAAACGGAATGCGGGACGACGACACCAAGTAAGTCGGCTGAAAGCAGCGCTATAACAATACTAACCTGTACTCTTTTCTATTCTGTGATACTACTCTATGGGCACACAATATAAAAGAGTCTATGGGCGCAGAATAGAAAAGAGTACTGCCGTACTGCTATGGGTTCCGTACCGCTGAAGGCCGGGAGGACTGGAGGAAAATTGGTAGAGGCGCATGTCCAGCAGTGGACGCACACATGCTGAGTCAGTCAGACTGACATGACCACTGACTGTTCGTTCAGTTGGTAACAATGTTGTGTGACAGAATTTGTGAATTGTATGGGTTCTATTTATATTTTCCTCGAAGCTTTGTTCCGCCAACTTTTTTTAGGAAACTGAAAGGAACTTTTATTTTTTTCCTGAAAAATTGTGAGTTTATGACATGACACATTTTCACTTTACATAGAAGAAAAAAATCTTAGAACTTAAATAAACCTGCTTTCGGGCAAGTATAAGAAAGGTGTAGGTATATTTTTAAGCAATTTATACAAAACGCCATGCATAGCGGATGATATGCAGCGGTAGCGGGGGCAGCAGGTAGGGCCGGTGGTACCTATGTGCAGAAGCGATATTTGGCTCACGATGCTTTGTAAGCGCGGAAATTTAAGCCGACGACGACCTTTCGGACTGGCGGCGCATGCGACGCCGTCAAATATCAAACGTCGTCGGTCTTAAAGTTCACGATCGCTTGCTGTATAACATCCATTGTAGACTAAAAACGAACCTTCTTTGTCTGGAAGAGGGTTCTTCTCTTGGGTGGTAGTGTGCTTGAGCTGGTTAGGGTCGAACTTCTCGATGCCGTCTATGAGGGTCTGCTGGCTCTTCTCTGCCGCCACGTCTGCGCGTACACAACACACACAACGCCAGTTAGGGGTTTTCCCAGTGGTCAGATTGATGGTCAGACTAGTCTGGATAAAGGGAATGTTTTTCCCGTTGGCCTTTTTGATGGCATTTTTTATAATTTCCGATGAAACTCATACAACATATTAAGGTTTGTAGGTATGACTGTTAAATAATTTTAATGTAAGTATTAATGTTAGGTCTGAAACCATGCAAATTCAAGTCACACTCATAAAAAACTTACAATATTAATCGATGTTTGTGTTAAAGCAAGTTATTGTCCTTAGTTGTGTCATTTATAGTTATTAGGTAAATAAAAATACAATAAGTTCCAAAGCAGCAAGGTTTATTGGCATATTTTTATTGCAAAAATTGTCAAGCTTTAGTGGTGTGAATGTTTCGTTGCCCGCACCACCACACCGTCGCGTCGCTCGCAACGTTAGTAGTTTTCCTCGCGCGGTGATGTTAGCGGATATTATGTGCGCGACTAATCTAAACAGGATAAAGTGTCCCGTATTGTCCCTTCACTGTTATTTAATTAGGAGCTTGTGCGAGAGCAGTTAGAGTTGCGGCATATTCAATCAAACTTATGTGAAATTTGCTGGCTCTGTGGGTAGCGATATCCCATAATCCCAGTGATTAGGCGAAAAACTAAATCTCTGAGCTGTGTTCACTTTCGCCTTGGGTAGCGAAACCGAATCTAATTCGCTCTCTCCTGTGAGGTCTTTGTACCGTGTGGGGCCGGTACTTTAAAAGAATAGCCCCACTGGATCTCTCCCCGTGTATCTCGTAAAAGGCGACTAAGGGATATGACTCCCTTCTTATATTACTAGGTGGTAGGGTTTAACCCGCCCGGGTTGGTACCACCGCACTGAATGAAAGGTCGGTCGAAACGGCTATGTAAATAGTTTGTGTTTTCCGTCCAGTTCAGTGTAGCCGGCACGACCGAAGGGAAGGCTGACGTGGCACCAAGTTCACCCGGTGTTATGGGCTGACATCACGGATGTTGTAGGTGATGTAGCCAACCGTGTCAGTTTCCATAAAAAAAAAAAAAAAAAAACGTCTTGTTACCCGACTACGACGAAGCCAAAGGGAAGGGTTAAGTTTAGCGTAATGTATGTGACTATCTATGTCCTTACTCTACGGCCTAAAGTACTGGACCGATTCTAATAAGTAATGTGTCATTGAGTTCGTCTTACTCACGCGAGTGTTATACTTACAGGTTATATTACCTACCACATTTTACATTTGTACACATAAGAATAAAGCGCGGGCGTTAGGCGCCATATTGTCAAACTTTGAATATAAACCATATCTTCAAAACCCATCGATTGGGGTATCATAGTCAAGAGTTTGAAAAGGTGATTTAAAAAATATACCACACTCAATTAAATTAATTAGTTCAATGACCACACTTAATTATTTGGAACTAAAAGGAATTAAATAAAAAAAAAATGCCCGATTACAGTATTTTAGATCAACTTTCCTTGTTAATTCCTTCGTTTTTCGTAGTCGGCTTTTATAAAATTTACGTTTTATTTTTTATTTAGCCACGGTTTCGCCGAGCGGAGCCATAATGGTACCCAACCCACCCAGGCGGCAGGCTTCGTGGTTTCAGCTGCGAAAAACTACACAAAATACTCCCTTGGGATACACGCTGGTTTCGCTACCCGGAATCGAAAGCCGCTTATAAGTACTTGATTGAATAGGCCTTTAGAGTGGAGCGAGCGGTAGAATCGAGCAAGCCAGCGACGACGTGCTCTGGGCTCTCGTTGCGCAGTTGTGGGGCGTTACCGGTACCTAATGCGTTAGGTAGAACAATTTTCTCGACGGTGTCGGTACGTCGGAGGGAGGAGGTCTGGAAGGTCTCCACGCCGGCCAGCAGGGCCGTGTGTTGCTTCTCTTGAGCTACATCTGGTGGAAACATCAACCGTCAACCGTCAGCCAGCACAACATTCGTCGGCGGCGGCGCCGATGCAGTTGTTGTTCTGTAACCCCCCGCTCGAAGGCCCCCGCGTCTTGTGTTGTCAATAGTTTACGAATATATAATGAAAGAAAGGCTTCACATCTCATTATTTCGTATTTAATGTTATAAATTATGTGGAGCTTAACACTCAAAGAAATATCTTCGAGACAAAGCTTGCACGTAAAATAATTAACGTGACAATGGCTTTTTATTATAAAGAAAGAAAGTAAGTAGCCCGTATGTAAATGGTAAAAGCCAGCAAACCATATATGGGCGATGGATGGATGATGGTGAGGGAGGTGTATTATGAATTTATGAAGCATTGACGTGTGGTATTTATAAGACGAGTTGGTATTTGAATAGAAATTTTTTTTTTTTTTTTATGGAAACTGACACGATTGGCTACATCACCTACAACATCCGTGATGTCAGCCCATAACACCGGATGAACTTGGTGCCACGTCAGTGCTTCCCTTCGGTCGCGCCGGCTACACTGAACTGGACGGAAAACACAAACTATTTACATAGCCGTTTCGACCGACCTTTCATTCAATGCGGTGGTACCAACCCGGGCGGGTTAGACCCTACCACCTAGTAATATAGAAGGGAGTCATATCCCTTAGTC
Source organism: Nematopogon swammerdamellus (assembly GCA_946902875.1). Lineage (NCBI taxonomy): Eukaryota > Metazoa > Arthropoda > Insecta > Lepidoptera > Adelidae > Nematopogon > Nematopogon swammerdamellus. The sequence goes on from OX336345.1 coordinate 23,412,723, forward strand.
GCCTTTTACGACATACACGGGGAGAGATGCAGTGGGGCTATTCTTTTAAAGTAGGTACCGGCCCCACACGGTACATAACATACACACCACACATACATAACTACATAACATACACACCACACGCCGTATCCCGATAATCGGGGTAAGAAGAATAATCGGTGTTGTACTACAAGTATTCTCGTAAATTACAGCACAACACCGACCACCACGTTTAGCAAAGTATTCGGACAAGTTAACTCAGATCAGGCAGCAAGTAAGGCATGAAGGCCCGCCTGCTGCAAGACTCGGTGGAAACACCGTGCCGAGAGGTGGACAGCCGGCCCCACACAGTATTTGAGTAGTATATAAATATAATAAAAAACTTTATTGCACACAAACACAATTGACAGAAAACTGTAGGTACCTACCTGAAAGCAACAGAATAGAATACAGGAGTGCACAAAGGCGGACTTATCACTACAAGTGATCTCTTCTAGTAAAGTATATATATTTTGTATTAGGTAGGTATCAGTAATCGGTAACACCGCAATAAACGAAGGTCGGTCGAAATGGCTATGAAAATATTTCGTGTTTTATGTCCAGTTCAGTGTAGCCGACACGAACCAAATAAAGCACTGACATAAAAGCACCTGTTCACCTTGGTGTGATGTGCTGACATGGCGGTTGTAAATAAATAGTAGGTGAAGTGGCCAGCGAGTCAGGCTGGCTCCGGTTCTAGATAATTTTTTTTTTTTTATGGAAACTGACACGGTTGGCTACATCACCTACAACGTCCGTGATGTCAGCCCATAACACCGGGTGAACTAGGTGCCATGTCAGTGCTTCCCTTCGGTCGTGCCGGCTACACTGAACTGGACGGAAAACACCAACTATTTATATAGCCGTTTCGACCGACGTTTCATTCAGTGCGGTGGTACCAACCCGGGCGGGTTGAACCCTACCACCAAGTAAGGTAAGAAGGGAAGGGCCCGAGGAAGGGACCTACAGTTTTACGTGGAATCCGAACCACGGTCAGCCTCCCAACGGTCGAGCGGTCACCCATTCAAGTACTGACCGCACCCAGCGTTACTTAAGATTCAATAGCGACAGTTGACTGTCTGCACCACTGAGCTATCGAGGCTGATAATACGCACCTTGCGCGGAGGGCAGGACGATCTTGACATTGGTGTTGCCGTCCTTGAGGCAGCTGGGGTTGAAGCCCTCGAGCTGCGACTTGAGGTCCACCGCCACCTTGGGCAGGTCCTTGAGGGAGGGGTTCTCGGTGGAGCAGGCCATCTTGCTGCGTGCGGGCTGCGCTCGGCGGCTGCAACACGCCACAACATGCGTTACACGCCGATGTTAGCCTTCCCGGGACATATGTACTAAGTGCAGTCCTTCACAAATAAGGTGGAAAAATGTAAGACAATAATTTTCTGTTATAATTTTTACGGCGAACTGTAAGAGTACTTTTTTTTATAGCAAATAACTTTAGTAAGCAATACTACACTAAAATGAGACAATTTGCACTCTCCGGGACAAAATTATCCTTTTCCCGGGACACGGGACATTGGAGCCTAGCCCGGGACAATCCCGGAAATCCCGGGCACCTGGCAAGCCTAATTACACGCGCGCACCTCTCACTCTCCGTATTTAAAGAATAAAGATTAAAGATAAAGCATGGACTAGAGAAATTATCGCTAGATGGTCCATCAAATGCGTTCTGCATTGGAACACCGACGCGGTGTCACGATAATTTTTTTAATGTTTTTATGGAAACTGACACGGTTGGCTACATCACCTACAATTAGGGCTGCCATCCGTCCGGGTTTCCCCGGATTTGTCCTCTTTTTGAAGGCGTCCGGGGGCGTCCGGGGGGATTTTTTAAAGTAGTCCGGGTTACACGAAATTCAAAAATCCCGCCCACTGCATAACTCTATAATAGAGCTGACTGAACGAGAACGAACTACGAACGAACTTCGCTCGCTCAAACAACGCGCGCTTTCGGGCGGGCGCGCCGCGCGAAATTAATTTTGGGAATACAGACTGTATCATCGCTGATAAAAACTAAATATAACTTTAAAGATATGAGTTGTGTTGAATTTCACAAATGTATCCTGTCCAAAAAATACTCCTTCAGGCGATTGGAAAAGCCGAAAAAATACAAGAAGTTGGAAGATAGGTACATAAACTACATGATTTTACACCTAAGTTCGCATAATATTCAACGTTTTAAGATGCTGTACTTTGAATGTTTTTATAATTTCTCTGTCTAATTATTACTTTCTCAATTAATAGTGAGTCACTAATAATGACTAATTTTTATTTCAAATTTAATATAACCATACCGCGATGTTTTATTGTCATGTCATAATAAGAAAAAAAAAACAATGTCCGGGTTTTTATATGAAAATCCGGGCTTTTGCTTCTTTTTGTCCTAGTTGATTTTAGACATGGCAGCCCTACCTACAATACAACATCTTTTGATGTCAGCCCATAACACCGGGTGAACTAGGTGCCGCGTCAGTGCTTCCCTTCATTTCATGTCGTTCATGTGTTTCAAAAAATTGCTAATAATCAACTTACAGCCATCGACATAGATATCAATGCTTACAGCACGCAGCTCTTTCGCGGCATATCGACATATACAACCAGATACAACCAATGAGAGTTCGCACAGATGTCGAAATCCTCTGCGATAAATGTAAAGTTAATCTAATGCAAATCTCAGCATAATACGGCGACACGGCAGATGCTTGGTCGTCCATACATAGTATCAACACAGATTACTTAATAGTTACTTCGTAACAGATAAATCACTCCATAGAAAATGTTCCTACCTTCGGGCTTTAATAGCCTACTCTTTCACAACGCCAATCGCTGCGTGCGAAAATGTACCTTAAAGATCGAGTGTAAAGTGGTTATTGCTTTGCAGCTGCGCGCAGTTGCGTGGGCGAGCGTCTATGTATACTTCGCGCGGCTGACGAATTTCCACTGAAATAGACCGCCGGCGGCGGCCCGTCGAGCGGTAGGTAGTTAGCGCGCGCAAGTACATAGAATGCGTGAGGCCTGGTATCACTCCTGTTTGCCAGTGGGATAGGCAGAGACAACGGATCTCCACGTGCCACGATCCTGACACACCTCTGCCGCCTCTTTCACTCTCATAATGCTCGTCGGTTACGGGTAGATAGGTACTACGCGCTTGACCCTTTTTGAGCACATGCCCGATCTGGTCCAGGTATGTGCGTCTAGGGCGACCCATCCCGACTCTTCCACTCACGTTTGCTCCATAAATTTCTTTCGCTAGTCTCCTATTATCCAATCTTCCAAAATTACCGAACCACCGAAGCGTTCTTTTCTCAATCCTTGTCAGACCACTATTTTTACATTTAACGGAGCATCTAGCTATTATTTTTCTAGTTTATCCATTGTCCGTTCTGTGGTATAGTATAATAATAAGGCTAACAAAACAATCTACTTAAATTTATCCCCGTTATCTACTAAGCGAAGTTAGTTTTTATTTGGCGTTCTGAGCGTCTGAGTCACCCAGTGCGAATAACAAGCAACTCAGCGGAATGTCCTCGCGTGTCCTGCTGAGTCCTTTCGAGTGTAATTTAGTCTACGTATTTCGGGATGTGACTCATTTACTTCATTTCTCCCAAATGTCTGAATGACTCATGTCGATCGATGACCTCAGTCGTTCGCGAGAATATAAAAATCTGATAAAAATTTGATTCGCTCTAAATGTAAGGACGTGTTTGCCTGACTTTTGGGAAATGTTCAATATTTTTAAATGGTTCGAAGTTACCTACCACGTAACCGCTTCCACGTACTGTTAGCGCGCACGTTCGTGGCCTCTGCGGGCGGAGAGGCCGATAGATCTTTAAACGATTATCTTTGTACTTCAACCACGCAATAAAACCTTATTAGATAAATAATTTAATGTCATAAATAAAAAAGAGGTTTCGTAAATGTCGTTACTTTCAGAGATTGATTTACAACACTATACATTCCATTCTCGCTTTCCTGCCAGAGGCCACGAACTTACGCGCTGACTGTACAAACTTACGAGTGCATTACTGGCATTACCCATTCTCAGAGAGCGCTTAGTAAGCCAAGATACCGCTAGTTCTGCCGATAATGAATATCAATAAATTACTCATCGCCCGTAGAGCCAGCGCAGCGCATCGGTTCAAACGAGGCCATTTGGATCGAACAAGAAGCGGCGGACGACGACACTGACTCACTCACAGCCAGCAGTGTGCTCGATAACTATAAACCAACCGCGACAATAGCGGTAGGCGAGCGACAGCGATGCCTTCGGAGAACATAATCGCAGTAACACACAATATAGAGCTGGGGTTTCCAAACTACGGCCCGCGGGCCGGATACGGCCCGCGTCGCCACTATCCGGCCCGCAACGCGTTTGTGGCCTAAGCATTTATTTTTAGTTATTCATCCTAAATTGTACATGGGCGAGCTGCTTATCTAGACTCTAGGTAGAGTCTCTTAACTATAGTAGGTAAACATAGCACCAATGGCACCAGTGCTATTCAGTCGGTCGTCGGATAGCAATACTCTTGATGAGTGATGAACATTTACGGATGAACATTTACGGTCTCTTTTAATAATAGGTACCTACTACAAAATTCGACCCCAGTTTTAAAGATATAATAAGTTGATCGACCACTGCATGTGTCACATTAATAAATTATTGTGTTTTAATTGTTTTATATATTTTTCTCATTATAATACTAAACATTATTCAAGGAAAGTACCTCTACACATTTTGAGTTAAGAAATTATTAAATAGAATAGAATATAAACTCTTTATTGCAAATAAAATAAAAATAAAAAAATTATTAAAAATTGTAGATAGAAAAAAAATATGTTTGATTCTGGCCCGCCAATATTTTTTGATAAGTCAATGTGGCCCGCCCGTAAAATAGTTTGGAGACCCCTGATATAGAGGAACGACTAACGAGCACGCGACAACAACTGCACATGATTGGGCACCCTACTCCGATACCCGTAGGATTTTACTTGCAACATGCGAGTCACAACAACACGTCGACGAGACGAAGGAAGACAATGTTCGTGTTGCTGTTGGAATTTTAAACAGGGCATTGTCTGACTCTATCCGGTGAGGTAAGTCGCGCACGGCAGGGCACCACTAACGTAACGTACAGACGACAGTTTCCGGAGAACCCTGTCTTGTATCTATCAATTATCGTGCCGCTGCTAAGAGCTTAGGCGGATTTTCTATGTGGGTCCTACTGCCTACAGTGTAGGCAGTAGGACCCTGTGTAGGCCCTACACGAATAACAGAGGTCTTCGTGATGTTCAACTTTGAAGAAATCCGTAACCAGTATTGGCTAATACCTAAATAATATTAAAAAAAATTAAGTATCATTTTTTTTTGACATTGTACTACAAAGTGGTGGTATGAAAATTACTAATTAACATGATTTCATACGATATGTATCAAACATTTCTGACAAAGGCTCTATACATCGGATTATAAGAATCAGAATGATCAAGCTTAAATTATAGTTTTGTCAATAAATGATAATCAAATGATGGATGATCAATCATTTGACACATTAAACTTGCATATAATATAATTAAAAAAAAAAATTATCTGACGACGACCATTATGTCGAAATGCCGTGAAAAATATGTGTTTTTTTTTAATTTGTAATGTATAAAATATATATTATAAAAATAACCCTACGAATGATAAATAAAGAATAAAGTATTCGTAAATAAAAATATTCGTCGAAGCGACTGTGTTCGTCTCGTCCGGAAGTCCGGAGCATGCGAGATCAATGGTCCGGAGTCTGGAGACAACGACCGATATCTTTGTGGGAATCAGCATCGCATATCGTTTTGTGTGAACGGGTGACCGAATTTATTTCCATTTGGTATCCAGTTAGTTGGCCGACTGCTAGGAGTACACACTTTCTACGCTTGGCTGCACAGATCTCACTCGATCGACACGACACATCGCATCTTCGAGTGATTCGTTTCTCGTAATGCAGTTTTTGTGTGCGTCCGTCCTCTGTGTTCGCGTTATAGCCACTGAAATCAACGACCGTGTTGTGTGGTTTTAGCATTCGGCAAAGTCCGTAAACGGCTATCTAAATAGTTCGTGTTTTCCGTCCAGTTCAGTGTAGCCGACATGAAATGAAGGGAAGCACTGACATGACACTTAGTTCACCCGGTGTTATGGGCTGACATCACGGAGGTTGTATGTGATGTAGCCAACGGATGTAGCCAACCTTGATCGTGTCGTGCGTAAGTACTCGTGAGCAAGACGGCGCAGCACTGCGACGAGACGGCGCGGCGGCGATGACCGCGGGCCGCGGACGCGGGCCGACGTTACGCGCGCGACCGCAGCGCAGTAAGTAACGCAATACTTTCAATGCTACCCACAAACAAACGGAGCAATCAAGTGATGCGATTACGTGGCATTGATTATTACACTACATTCGTCTCGACGTGTAGTGACATTTTATTATCAATCGCATCTCGCATACTTTATCCTTTTTTCACCATCCATAGACAGCACACTGAACTCGGACACATGAAACTCGGATTCGTAATATTTTAACACTTAGCATTTTGGCAGTTCGAATATCACAGCGAAGAACGCGAAGAACTGGCAAGAAACTTCGCTGGATCCTTTTTTTTACGTCCACTTAGTCTACATTTAGAAAAGTGTTTGTCACTGCCTCTACATAGTACAAGTCACCACTATTTCTAAAAATGTATCACAAATACATTTTTTTGTTCTATACAGGGTGTTAAAACGGCGGGTACATTGATTTCGCCGGGCGCAATCCTCATGTTTTTCCTAAACAAAAAAGCAAATAAAGTTTTTCTGTAAAGTGTCTAGTTTTCGAGGTATGAATTTTTGAAATGTATGTTTTCGTCTAGTGTAATTTAACGCGTTGTTGCCGCTCCGCACCCTCCGCCTGCCGACCTCCAGACCTCCACTCACAAAGCTAACTCCCGCCCCTCCCGCCAACACCTCCGTCCGTGGCGCTCACGTCTCACTCGCTCTACCTACACCCTTCCGCGCCGCCCTGTTGTCATTAGATCATTTTTACACTAAAATAATCAATTAGTTTGTATGAAAACTGTAACTTTTAATTTAAAGGGAATTCAGAAAAAAGTTATTTGACTTTTTTGTTACTCTTGATCCCAATAATCATTTCCTAAATTTAATGTGCTCGCCGTTTTTACACCCTGTATATAAGCGTGAACCATTCATATAACATGTTGGAGCCAATTGGAGCAGTCCAGTCTCCACAAACAACACCCGTTCACGAGCATCACGCCAGGGCCAGCCATCCTCTCCCTCAACCATATTTGAGGGTGAGAGGCATGGCATGGATGTGAGAGGCGACTCGGACCAACCAAGCGTCACCGTAAGCAAATACCTTAAAACGATGCACTACCCCAGCGGCAACACGGCATGACTTTTTTACGATTCTTGTGCACATTCCGTTTTAAACTATTGCTTCAGTCACACATTCCTATAACGTATTGAGAATAACAATAATTTCACTGATAATTCTGACTACAAAAGACATGATATTAGATCCTCGATACTCGATGCAGAATCGTGTTATTTCATATTGCGGTTCAACAATAATGCGTACGTAGCAGGACGCGAAATGAGCGAATTTCCAGACGGCTTCATTTGCATCCATAAAGATACAACTCATACACACATGACAAGGAGTTTACCAAGGTCAAGTAGGTAGGCTAGGCAGGCAGTAGGAAGTGTAGGAACCACACACTCACACAAGATGGTTGGGTCCGAATTCCGGCGCGAGCCGCGACGCGACCGAGACGCACGCTGGGTGACATCCGTCCCCACGGGCGTAGCCAGGTTTCTTTTTCGGGAGGGGTTTTAGAAATAAAATCAACGCGAATTATTTTATAACATTTATTTTACATCATTCATTACAAGGAAATAAGTAAGTGATTTTTCATTTCGGGGGGGTTTGAACCCCCAAACCCCCCCCCTGGCTACGCCCGTGTCCGTCCCGTCAGGCGGCTTGTCGAGCGAGGGGTCGACATACTTACATGCGAGATAATAAAATATGTAATGCTAGAAATAAATCAGTGGAGAGTTAGTTAAAAAAATCTAGGTACAGTTGCAAGCCAATAGGATCTTTCAATTTGACGTCAGAGGAAAAATAAGCGATCACTTAGCGAATTCGTCCACCGAACAGGAAATCGACGGATGTTCACGTGCGTTTGATCGACATCTTTATCGCGGAATTTTTTTAACTCCCTTCAACTGTCGTGTCGTGTCAGACGATATTCAGGTATTTGTCGCCGACTAATAGTTGTTATCACTAACTGCCTGTGTACAGCGATAATACTCACTATCGGACGTTTCCTTTCTCTCGTCTTACTCATTCATTCCTAATCATAGTTCTTCATACGCTTGGAAGCGTCAGATAACTCCAGAAATGTCATTGTTTCCCTTCTTTCCCCGACTGCACGAATGTTTGTCTGCTTGGTAAGTTAGTAGGGAGGGTGAGTAGAGGTAGAGTAGAGTAGATAGCACGGTGGTAGAACAAAGCTCTACCACTGTCCTACCCGAGGTACTAACTACCCTCACCACTCGCTCTCTACTCTACCGGCCACTAGCCCGTGACGCTGTGTGGGTGGACTGTGTAGGTTAAGTTCAGTACATACGTAATGTCACGCCTGTTTCCTTTGGGGTAGGCAGAGACAACGGATCTAAAGGTGGCACGACCCAGCCACCTCTGCCTCCTCTTCCACCCTCATAATATTCTTCATAGGTACATGCTATTCCAAGTAGAGTATCGGGTCCTTCAAGAGAGACGTGAATAGGCCATTCGCCTCATTGGTGACTCCGTACTCACAAAGGACCTTCAACCTCTAAAGGACAGACATATCGTTGGGTCATTGATCCTGTTTTATCGGTACTACTATGGCCGCTGCTCTGACGAACTTGCTTCCCTTACCCCTCCTCCTGTTCGCCTTCGCCAAACCCGCCATACTCTCGCGGAACACCCGTTTGTAGTCGACAGAAGAGTTCTTCGAACTGCACGATTCTCTAAATCGTTCTTGTGCCGCACTGCAAAGGTGTGGAACGGGCTCCCAGGGAATATCTTCCCCCACTCCTACAATCCACGGACCTTCAAATCGCGGGTTAATAGCCTTTCCCCATCAACATTAGTCCACCTCCAAGCCGGACTGGCACCTCCTCGGGGGTGAAATTGGCTGCTCCTGAGGTTGCGACCTCGGACAGAGCCACCCAGTTCGGTAGCAATAAAAAAAAAGGCATTTGTCTGTCCGGCATGGCATTCGCAACCCCCGCATGCGAACAAATGTCCATGGGCGTCGTTAGACACCTTATGGGTGGCTCGGCGCCACATGTCGCGCTTTCGATACAAAAAAATGCTCGCCGGTTACGGGTTACGTACGGGCACTATTACATAGTTACTATTTTAATAATTACGAAGTAACTATTATTTAATCTGGTTACGGGTACTAACTAACTAGACTAACTACGCACTTGAATTTTTAAAAAATAAAAAAACTTTTTGTATTTCCGAAAATAATTCTTAGGTGGTTATAAAAAAAACTAAACACCCTAAAATAATTTTAACACCGTAACATTGATTAAAAAAAAGAAAACCAAAGAAAAAAAACAAAAAAAATTTTGAGGGATTCGAACCCATGGTCAAAAAATACAAATCCTACACTCTTACCATTGAGTCACGAAATCATATAAACGACCAAACGAATATCGGATTCCCTTGATTCGCTTTCGGCTTTACTGTCACTGAGAGACGAACAGAATTGAGCCCGAGCCACTCGTAACTTAACCCTTAATGCAATGACTTAAGGTTACATTTTAAATAATAAAAATAAATCTGACGCTTTTCGAGATCTGACGCGAGTTTAACATTTTTTACCCACCTAAAAAAGTGCCAAGCGCCGCTAAAGAAGTTTTCACTTCAAAAATTGTAGCGCTCAATTTAACAGTTTCAATCGGACACTGCTCACTGCGTACTCCACCCCTACCCTACCAATTAACCTACTACTACGTTACGTCATGTGTGAACGTCTACTGAAAACGATAGAAAACAGTCATTATGGCAAGATAGTACATATTATAGAGTAGTGCACTCTACCGCTAACTCTACTAGTTAACGAAACGAGACTTTCTGGTTCTCGATGGTCGGTCGGAGGATGCTCGTTCAGTGTTTGTTGCATATTACATGAGCTTATCAATACGTACCACCATTCTCTCGCATGTTTGACGATCGTTTTAACTGTAGTCTAGCTAAAACTAAAACACTAGAGCGCCTCCGCGCCGCCGCGCCGCGCCGTTACACTAGCGAGTAGCGGTAATAACGGTCTCAAATCTAGTCCACTAGCTGACTTAAGTCAATAGGTGCTTACTTAAATCCGCACAACCAGCTTATTAAAAGTTAATTTCACCTGTGATCGTGTGACTTGTGACCCAATACTCTAATCTGCATATTAACCACCAGACGGGTCAAGCGGCGACCTACTTGGAGCTTACTGGATTTTTATATTATATAGCTTTTAATTAAACCAAAGTTGGATGGGTATTATGGCGGCGACTGCGACGGGGCGACAGCTGCGAAACACATGTTCCGAAAACTGCGTACCTATCTATTGTACTTAATAAGAAGCCTTTCTAGATCCTTATAAGGTTAACGGGCCGAGAAGCCGGTGTGGACTGTGGTGGCGCGTGCGTACTGTACGTAACTCCGCTCGCGAACTTGTAGGTTATTCGTTGCATATCTGCCTGCCGAGATCAGCCGCCATATGTTCCAGCTGGGCGGCGCGGCGGCGGGCGGCGGCGCGGCGCGGCGATGAGGGCGAGGCGTTGCGGCAAGAAGCAAGGCTACCCACATTTGTACAGTCACGACAATTTTAGAAAACCGGCCATGTACGATTCGAACTCGCGCAACGAGGGTTCCGTATCGCCATGCCATGGTCAGTGCCACTCACGCCATCTATGGCGTGTTTATGAAATGCTTAATTTTAGTTAAAATTCACGATTAGTTAAAATGTTTCATACTCTATTCGGTAGATGGCGCGCATACGCTTTTTAGTTTCTATGGGAACCCCCGTGAATTTTCTACATTTTCTTATTTTTGTTATTATTTGTTGTTATATCGGCCATAATAACACATATTCTGTGAAAAAATCAACATTACGGTTCAAGAGATACAGCCCTCGCCTCGGACAAACAGGCAGGCAGACAGGCAGGCAGACAGACGGCGTAGGCTTAGTAAGAGGGTCCCGTACCGGATACAGAACCCTAAAAATCCTACACTACCTTTCGTGCACCACATCACATCACACTCGTCAGTCGGCTCTACAAGGATACGTGCGCACTTTGTGTGCGCAGAGTACAATGAGGCTGTACCGTGTGCCTACATTACATTCGGAGGTTCGGGTTAGGTAACTATAGTGTTGGACATGTGATAAGAACGTCCGTGTCCGTCTGAATCAATTCGCGATTCAGTCGATCAATCATCATCAGCCCGCATCGGTCCACTGCTGGCTGGGCATAGGCCTCTCCCAAAGCACTATTTGCAATTAGTTACTCCGAATATATTCTGGAAATATATTTATGCGCTAGAGGCAAAAGACGAAACCATAAAACCAATCATTATTTTTGTTTTTTTTTTATGGAAACTGACATCGTTGGCTACATCACCTACTATATGGTGCCATGTCAGTGCTTCTCTTCGGTCGTGTCGGCTACACCGAACTGAATGGAAAACACGAACTATTTACATAGGTAGCCGTTTCGACCGACTTTCAATCAGTGCGGTGGTGGTACCGACCGAACTTACTACCTACCACCTAGGTTAGTAAGGTAAGAAGGGATCCTACCTAACCACGGTCAACCTTTCATTGAAGCAACTTTTATCATCCTAGGATCGCAGCATTCAGTACTTTACGCGGTACTTTCTGTTCTCCCGGTGGATACGCAGGAAGTTATATTATAAACCTTTTTTTCAGAAGTTGTAATTTAGAAGTGGTACTTGGTTTGGGAAATTCCAGCATACGAGTTTTGTACACATCTGCTAAAAGCAAACGTTATATAATATGTAGGAGTGTTGCAGGGTTGCCAGGTATTAACGTTTAAAGTCCACGGTAAAAAATATAAGCAACGTGGACTTTGACGTGTCCCTTGATTTTTTATTTTGGCGCGCGCACTCAAGCGCTTGTTCAAATTGTTGAAAGCAGTTGCAGGTGATTTAAAAAATATTTAAAAAAAAATGCCCTGGTAGTCGTGGGACTACCGGTAGACATTAGACATGGAATCATGAGACAAAAAAAAAACTAAAAAAATAAAAATAAAAATTTAAAAAACAAAAACCTATAAAAAAAGAAATAAAGAAAAAATAATAATAAATAAAAAAAAATAATAATTAACTCTCTTCGAGTCGAGACCTATCATTTCCTCCAGCGGATGAGTAGTCTGGGATCAGTAGTTCCAGAGATATGCCCTAAAAAAATGTTTTATCTCGTCGATACTTATAATTTTCCATATGGGAAAGAGTAGGCTGCGATCAGTAGTTTCCGAGGTATGCCCTCTCAAAGTCTTTTCCATTTTTTTTTTCGAAACGGTTATGCTGATTTAAAAAAAAATTCAGTAAGAGGACATTTTTTACGGAAGAAGACAAATTTCAAGTCGATCCGACCAGTAGGTAGTTTAGGAGTTATAGGCATTTATTGATTTTCGAAGGCTTTTTTTGTAAAGGCTATGATGACGTCATCAATTGTTCATATTATTCATTGACGTTGCCATAGGTGGAAGGCGGCCGAGTGACTCATCATCACCTGACACCTGGTTTGCTGGTTGAGCGGTTCGTGAGATAGTGGTAAGTATGCCGAACCGAAAGTGCATTAAAAATGACGGTAGATTTTTGCAAATGGCACGGGTATTGTTTATTGTTTATTGTATAATTTCATCCACAGGTAGGTAACCTACGCTTGGATATGTCGAAAATTGGCCACCTAGCAACCCTGTGTTGTGTCGCCCGCCGCCTTCGCCGCGCCCGCGGCCGGTCGCTTGGTCGGTGCCGGACGGACGCCGCGCTCCGGTAGCAATGAACTCCGGAATGAATCACATCTCCCTCCTCCATCCACTCGCTTTTCGACATGAGAGAGCGAGGGTGCCGCGCCGCGCCCGCCATCGCAAGCAAAGCAACACACACGCGGCTCGAGAAAATATTATTATTTTAAGTCTCAAGGTTGCCACTGTGTGTCTGCCTGCCTACATAATAAGTAGAATTTAAGATCCGACCAATAACGTTTTTCTGATCTGAGGTTTTTCATCTTATGAGGATTGCTAAAAGAAACAGTCTCGGCGAAATGAACGTAATGGTCGCCAGGATATTTTGACAACAGCCAGCTGTCCTGTGGTGTGGTTCGTCAGTCGTGGTCAGAAAATCAACATTAATCAATAATCACCATAGTAGTTAAATTAACTGTCCTAAACTTGGTAGCGCGTCACTAGCGAAGCGATATAGCTATAATATCAAACGAACATGTTACAGAACTTTAAAAACGATATCATGGAATAGCTCGATCGGATAAAATAATAAAAGTTGGAGCATCTTGGCCTAGTTAGCTCGCCATTCGCCAACAAGACCCTATTTGGTGGAGACTCGAGAAGGTCTCCAGTCTGTCCTATGAATAGCGTATAGGCGAGCGTATAAGTAAGCTCGGACTGCAGCTACTACAGAATGCAGCGCGGCCTATCTGAGTCGTCGCGTCGTGAGCTAAGCAAGGTTATTCGATCAGTCAGGCCATATGTTGCTGTGTTGTTGAGATGTTTTCTTCCTAACATATCTACTGATAACATCTATTCATATAAATACCATTGAAAGTATTGAAACAATAGTTGTATCATATTACAGTATGTATAAGTAAACAGTGCGATGATCGCACTGTTTACTTTTCAGTGGCAGATCCAGCCTTGAGACTTTGGGGAAGGCTCAAACTCAAAAATATAAAAACCGCCTTCAAAAATGTATGAAATAAAAAAATAATAATCGAACCCTAGAGTTGAAGGCGGTCGGTTATTTTTGCTTGCTTTAGCACCACCGCCTTCAACTCTAGGGTTCGATTTTTATTTTTTTATTTCATACATTTTTGAAGGCGGTTTTTATATTTTTTTAAATAGTTTTTTATTTCACAGTTTTTTTAGTAATTTTTATTTGCTATTAATGTACTCGGCGGAATCGCCTCGCTTTCCAATCCGATCTTGACCAAAAAAAAATGGGACCACCTTGGAGCTAGACTGAACCGAACACAAAAAGAATCATCGAAATCGGTTCACAATTGGGGAAGATATTGCTGAACATACATAAAAAAAAATACATACAGCCGAACATAGAACCCCCTCCTTTTTTGAAGTCGGTTAAGAACTAAACAGGAGCGAGCAAACAGCGTGAAAAATATATTAGGATCGTGAATTGTCGGTTCTGTCACTATAGTTTGGCCTAGTAAATTAAAAAGGCCGACCCGTAAAAAGTCAATGGACCGCCTAAGTAAATACTTCGCGCTGTGAGTTTTATATTTTATTTCGACTCCTTTAATAATTTTTTACTTTAAGGGTCGTGGTTTTTTTTTGTAATTAACTTTTAGCGCATGCAAACCGGTCCACTTTTAAGATAATTGTTTTATTACTTAATTACTTGATTACAAACATAGCCTGTGACATAGCTAAGAACCATCCCGATTAAACCAGCTTTCAAATAAAAAAAGGCCAAGTGCGAGTCCGACTGGCGCACCGAGGTTTCCGCACCACAAAAAAAAACATTGAAAAAAACACACGTTTCTTGTATGGGAACCCCCCTTACTTTACTTTTTCTATTTTTTATTATTTCTTGTTATATCCGCCATAATAACTAACACATATTCTGTGAAAATTTCAACGGGCTACCTGATACGGTTCAAGAGATACAGCCCTCGGACGGACGGACGGACGAACAGACAGACAGACAGACAGACAGACAGACAGACAGACAAACAGACAGACGGCGTAGGCTTAGTAATAGGCTTCCGTACGGGTGACGGAAACCTAAAAAACCGCATCCAAATCGGTCCATCCGTTTGGGAGCTACGATGCCACAATCATACACACACACGTTAAACTTATAGAGGAGCTTGATTATAATAAATAACATCCCTCTTTTTGCATCGGGATAATCGGAAATTCACTGAGGGCACCTAGTGCTTGTTGTGCGTTGAATAATAAATATTATTGAAATGCAATTCATATTTTTGTTTGTTTACAAAATCAACAGCCAGTCGAATTGCGCCAATAATTTGCTATCGCCTGCTGTCGGCTGAGTTGTAACTAGGTATTATCTGCCGTCGCGGTGTCGTTGTCGCATCGCATAGAGATAAACTCGTATGAACACCACGCTCGACCAAGTATCCGTGCACGGCCCGAAGCCAACTAAATCAACAGCGGCGACGCGCCCATCCACAAACATTCTGTTTGCAAATCCATTATCGCAGAATAACAACGAAATATTTGATTGCATTTTGATACTCGTATCTACGCTACGATTCAATTTGTGATGGCTGTTGTGGCCTGTGCCTCTGACAACGATTTGGCAGGAGCCGAGAGAGACATCCGGACACATCATGAGCGTTGATGAAAACCAGAATCATCGGAACACATTTCTGTAAAGCTATTTCGTTTAGTAATGTTGCCTCTCAGTCCATCACTAACAAGGATGTCGTCGCTGTTTGACTGCATGCAAGCTGTGAAGGTGAAGCGCGAAGTTAATATGTACCTAGTAACAGTCTATCTATGCAATACAGATCTCGTGATACAGACCCACATCTCGTGATTGTGTATGCCTCTGGTTTATTCATGTTTATGCCCATACGACATATTATCTAGTTAACTAAGGTAGGTAAGATATGTACCTAGCTTAGCTAGCAGTATTACCCACTTACTCTACCTATATCGAATTTCAGCACTTGCAAAACGGGAAAGAAAAGCATCCAAATGTGAAATACCTACTACGAACGTTTCATTCGATGAAGGAATCATGTCGTTCCATATTTCCTCATCGTTTCTTTTGAACTGTTTTAATTACATACATAGCGGCACGCCTGCTTCCCTGTGGGGTAACCAGAGACAATGGATCTCCACGTGCCACGATCCTGACAGACCTCTGCCGCCTCTTACACTCTAAATGTTCTTCATGCATGCTCGTCAGTTACGTACGACTTACGGGTACTACGCACTGTACTTGACCCTTTTTGAATACGTGCCCGATCTGGTCCAGGTCACTAGCTAGACGCACGTAGGTAGACGTAGACCTATACTCTTAAGACTCTAGGGCGACCCTTATGTGAGTGGAAGAGTCGGGAAGGGTCGCCCCAAATACGCTAAATTATACCTACATAGCGTCACCAACCGAATGTGTCTCGAACCTACTCTTTCGGTTTCTTTCATGTGTGAGGTTTCATTCAACTGTATCTATTCGTCTCGGTTCCGTGGTCCAGCGTTGTTGTTGGCGGAATGTAGAGCTACAGCCGCATTATCTGTCGGTACTCGGTACCTAATCACTACGGTACACCCACCTGTTCGGCCTATCGCCCACCAGGCACAAACGAAATGAGTAGATTAATCATGTACAAATTATTATGTATTTACAAATAAATACTAAAATAAAATAAACCTAATGGTATCAACTTATAAATAAAACATTTCTTCCATTTGTGCCGACCGAGGCGGGTGAGGCCACCAGGATCCCCTAGAAGGATCCCCCAGGGGATCCTGGTGAACTCATCGGTTCATCAGGATCCCCTATAGGTAAAAGTAAGTTAAGTCGCTTTCGCAGCCATGGCCGCAGCGCTAGGGCGCTTATATTAGCGTTCCCTCTTTAAATGTCCAGGCTCATGCGGCGTACGAAGAAAGCCTTGGCTGGCCCGCACGCACCTGACCGGATTTATCCACTAGCTATTTATCGATGGTTTCGGCAAAAGCCAGTGCATCCGGTGACCACGCACCAAGTAGATTAATTATTGATAAGTAGGCACTAATAATAACTACTAACAGAACATTGTGACCTGCGTTGCGATGCGAAGTTTGTTTTGTCAGTTCTTCTACGCATTGAAATAAAACTGGCGGAAGTTTTAACCTATCCAAGAGCAGGTTGGTTACCTATGTCTATGTACCTACCTATGGATGGATTAGATTATACAATAAACAATAAGTTGATCATCCTTAGCCCGTGTCGGTCCACTCCTGGACTTAGGTCTCTCCTAAGGCATGCCACCACACGCGGTCTTACGCCCTTCTCATCCATCCACTCCCGGCTACATTTTTAGGTCGTCTGCCTTGTTACTTTTCGTAGCAATGTCAACTACCTTGGTTCTTTGTAATTTTTCGTCATTCATTCATTACGTATTTTATCGACCAAAGAAATGGCGAGCATTGCTCTTTCCATATAGCTCGCTGAGACCTTTTAAATTTGTAGATCTGGTCCATAGTCAGGGTTCACGTTTCAGCTCCGTACGGCAGAACGCACTGACTAGATCTTCGTCTTTATTACTGAGGAATGGAGGATGAGAGGATGTTACAATAAATAAGAAGGTAGGTACCTAACTATTTAAAATGAAGTGACCCCTCAAGATACTATTGTCTTGTAGACAAATACCTACCTAATGTTGTTTTAAACCGTTACAGGCCGCCATTTTGAATACACGTGATGCGGATCAATACGCAGCGTTTTCCTCATTTAGTCATTATTATAGCTCCATTTTTTTCGTAATGCGTATGGTGCATGTGAGACATCAAATTGAGTCCTGTAAGAGCTGTCTAGGCAGTAGGCAGTCACTAATGCAACGATATTGTAGAGCAGTAATTAAGTATTTAATTATCATTTTACGACGGTTTGATGGCGCATGCGGTAGGCGGTAGGTGGGTGGGAGGCGGTGTCGGCGCGCCGGAGTCGACGACCCCACCCGCCAGGTAAGGAACACGTCTTATGATCAAATGTGTTTTCAATTTTATTTGCGACGCAAATTAGATAATAAATTAAAACACGTCTAAAACATATTAATGTAAGTTTTGGAGATTACACATTTTGAAAGTAGAGAAGGTGGTGCATGGAAAAGGAATCTTTCGAAAAAAAAATCGAGGGAGTCTGCATGTATGTACACATGCAGCCGGGTCATTCTTGAGATTGGGCGTATTCAGTTGATTCCACTGGCAGTTTTTAAATCTTAAAATTTTATAAAACCTGTGATCAAACATTAAAGTTAGATGCATAAGAAACATAAATTTCGATTAGGCACCAAATTCTAACGTATGTATGCAAAGATATTTGATATGAAAATTTCGTGTCCAGGGGAATCAATACAGAGTGACAAGGGAATCAAAACAAGTTAATTTTTAATTGTTTGGCTTTTATTTTTAGCAAATAATCGCCACCAACAAATCTTTTCGAACATGTTAAACACAATTCAAATATTCAATAATGCACTTAAACGCTGATTCTCACTCACTAGTAATAATTACCTACTTGTAGGTTGATTAAAGCAATAATTACCTGTCTTCTCCTCATTTTATTTTTTTATGCGCATTGCTATAACAACATTAACATTAAATAATTTAAAAAGAAATTAAAGAATTATTAAAAACGACACACTCTCATAACAATCACGTAGAGACGCTCAGCTATTCCTTTTTTTTCTAGTCTCTCTTCCCGAGTCTGTTTTTTTCGAGGTGCGATGATTGCCTGAAATGAATAAACTATCTTTGAAACGATTACAGGAAAATAGGTACCGATTTTGGAATCAGCTCCCGTAGGACATAAGATCATCTCCTCTCCTTCTATTAATTTATTAAAAAATAGTGTACTACAACGATATTTTAATTTGTAATACACACAATTTTTCTCAAAATCCACGGGAGTGAAGCCGCGAATATTTTTATTCACGAACGCGGTATAATACCTATCTGTATTATAAATTATAATATAAGGTGCTTCGTTATTATTGTCAAAAGTTTCGGGAGGGTTACATACGCACTCAACTAAACACTTTACGTAAAAAAAAACATGTTTATAGGAGCATTTTTTCTCCTAACATCTCCTAACAAAAAAATAAAATCTAATAGCTCTAAAAACCAATCATGCTATAGACCCTTCTTGCCAAACACGAAACGTAGGTACTTACCTAGCGCGACTTCTCTAGTTTTATGGCGGCGCGGCGTTAGTGGCGCACTGACAAAAGGCCTAGTGACCTTGTGACTTACTTTGTCGGTAGCTGCCGACTTTGCCGCCGACAGCTCTTTGACTACGCCAACAGTCGTTCATTTCCGTGTGTGCGTATTGCATTGCATTGCATGCGGGCGACCGCGCCACCGCCGCACTCACCCCGTGCGCGGCGGCGCGGGGGCAATTTCTTTGTTTTTCGACCGTCCGTCGGTCCGTCAGTGTGTTGCAATCGGTTCGCGAGAGAGCACATGTCATGTTTCGCAAATTCAAAATACCGGTTACCGAGACTCAAACTGGAACTTAGTTGCTGCTGTGTGTGGCGATGTATGAGCAACATACATGTGGGGACTCAGAGGACGGGCCAAGGACCTAGTTTATGGCCAGCATGGTCACACCATCGTGGAGAATGAAGAAGAGTTGCGTGTTCGGATCGTAAACGCATTCGGTATATGACAGTGACACTCTAGTTCGTGTGAATCAGAGCATCGTGAGGAAGGCCACTCTTTGCATCCGAGTGCAAGGTGGCTATTTCCAGGAATTTTTGTAAATGTACGTAAGTACCTAGTATAGGGCTAAATTCGAGCATATCGGCAGAATTGGCGATAGGCTGAACCGGTACCCAACTGGGAGCCGTGAGTTCTGGTCTCTCGCCAAATCTGTCGAGTCGAATTTCTGCCGCTCCTCACTTTCACCTCTGCAGCGCACTAGAGAATCACTGACTCACTCCGCAAAAGATAAAGCCGACCTTCTGGTATCTCTTTTTGCGGAGAACTCCCACCTGGATGATGGGGGAGCTTCTCCCCCATCCGGTGTGAGAACTCCATGCCAGAAGTACAGTTCCGACAGAGAACTGTGCGGAAGGAGCTTCTTGTCCTAGACGTCAGAAAAGCGAGTGGGCCGGACAGAGTGCCTACATTGGTGTTGAAAAAGTGTGCTCCCGAGCTGGCTCCAGTACTGACGCGCCTCTTTCGCCTCTCGTACTCTACTGGCCGCGTGCCGGCAGCTTGGAAATCAGCTTTCGTTCAGTCTGTCCCTAAAAAGGGCGATCGCTCTGACCCGTCAAACTACCGACCCATAGCAATTAACCTCCCTCCTCTGCAAGGTGATGGAGCGCGTTATCAATACGCAGCTCATGACGTACCTGGAGACGAATAATCTCATCAGCGATCGGCAATACGGCTTCCGGCCAAACCGGGCAGCTGGTGATCTCCTAGCGTACGTTACTCACCTTTGGGGGGAAGCGCTTGAAGGGTATGGTGAATCCTTGGCAATTGGACTTGATATTGCCAAGGCATTTGACCGGGCCTGGCATAAGGCGCTTTTGGGTAAGCTGCCGGCGTACGGAATTCCCTCTGGCCTTTGTGACTGGGTAACCGACTTCCTACATGGGCGTAGCTTTCAGGTCCTCGTGGACGGATGCTCGTCGGACGCCATGGCAGTGAATGCCGGTGTACCACAGGGATCTGTGTTGTCTCCCACACTGTTTCTTCTGCATATCAATGATATGCTGCCACTCGGCAGCATACATGCATACATTTTTATGCAGACGACAGTACGGCGCATGGATCCTACACTAGTCACCCTTCAGCCAGACGGAGTGATGTGAACGAGAAGAGGCGAACACTTGTGTCCGCACTCGAGCAAACCCTCGAGTCGGGTTTTAGCCTTTTAGAGGCGGGTGGCCGAGTGGTTTGGGCATCGGCTTCTCATGCGAGGGGTCCGCGGTTCGAATCCCGTCGGCGTGTACCAATGAGTTTTTTCTGACGAAAAAATTTACGTGCATACACCTACACCTGCTGCTTCACCGTTCGGAACCGGTGTAAAACTGTAGGTCCCTTCCCTTGCCCCTTACTAGGTGGTAGGCTCAAACTGTGGCCGACTGGGTTGGTACCACCGTACTGGATGTAAGATGGCCGCATAGCAGCCTCGGTTGTGTTCTCCTCTAGTCCAGTATAGCCAGCAATCCAGGGAAGTCTCCGGCACCTACCTTCTCGGAGGTGATATTGGCTGGTCGGAGCATGCGCTTTAGCCCCTCCAACTCGGATTATATAAAAAAAAAGTCGATTGCCGAATGGGGCCGGAGCAACTTTGTCGTGTTCAACGCATCGAAGACACAAGTGTGCGCTATTAGTGCGAAAAGAACGGCGTTCACACTAGCTCCTTCCTTCCAAAACACGTCGCTGAAATTAAGCGACCACCTCGGGGTCCTCGGTGTCGAACTGTCGCACGACTTAAACTTCCGACGTCACATTGAGGGCAAAGCCAAGCTGGCCTCAAAAAAGCTGGATGTACTCAACAAGGTGAAGCGGTACTTCACGGCGAGCCAAAAACTGACGTTGTATAATACGCAGGTTAGGTCTTGCTCGGAGTACTGCTCGCGCCTGTGGGATGGCTCAGCTAAATAACAGCTTGCGTCGTGCCGTGCGACTTGTGGATGACCCTGTGGTGTCCGCGACTTAGAACCGCTGCAACTCCGTAGGGACGTCGGCTCCCTAAGTGTGTTCTATCGTCTATTTCACGGGGAGGAGGAGCTCTTTAACGCGATTCCGTCGTCCCCATTCCACCTCCGCACTACGCGTACTGGGCAGGGTATGCACCCCTATACAATCGACTACCGTGGATGCGCGATGATCGACATACCGGGAAAATGTGGAACTAGTGCGTGGAAATTGATGAGCAGGGAGCTCATCTATTTCCTCCCAAGTACAGCCTGGGGTTTTTCAAAAGGGGCGTGAAAAGGCTCCTGTCAGGCCCGCATGGCATTTGCAATCCCCGTGCATCACAGAATGTCCACAGGCATCGTAAGTCACCTACTTGTAAGTGAAACGATGCCACATGTCGCGCTTTCTTTATAAAAAAAATAAAAAAACAAAAATGTAAGTTCCTAACTACTAGACTAGTGTAAGTGAAGTGTGTCATTGTGAGTATGTGTGGGTACTCACCCATACATACTCACACTGACACACGCACACCCATTCAAAAACAGAACAAAGAGCTGTTTTGCGTTTGAACATAGTACGGTCATTGACCCCGTAAATTGTAAGTTACCTACTAGTACACACAGGTTGATCTATTTAATGTTAAGGTAGCAAACATGTTTTGTTAAATTTCTCGAAAAGTAATGCTAAAAACATTTTTTTTGCGTAACGTGTTTGTTTGAGTGTGTGTGTAGCCCTCCCGAAGTTTTTGACATGAATAACGAAGCACCTTATATATGCGACAGTACAGTGTATCTGACAGTACTCATATATTCATATTATATTTACGTAATATAACTGTATTGTACATACCAAGCCCATTGCATTATCACTGTACACCTACAATACCTTCATCATACCCATAGGTTAGCTAAAATAAAATGCTGTTTAGCGTTAAGCTGACCTTTTTGTCCCGTGTATTGGTGTAAAAATAAAGAATTTAAATAAATAAATATATGTCAGATTATATACATTGCTTTAAAATAATAATGAATTGTAATAGATGCCTTTCCGCACAATTCAAACGTTTTTTCTGGGATAAACTAAGCAAATATTGATTACCCAGGCTATAAAACCAGTGGAATCAATGCCAAGGGAATCAATTTTTTTTGAAAATTTGTCATTTACCGCGAATGTACTAAAATCAGAGTAATGAGGTTAACACAGTAAATAATGGCTACATGGAGTATTGTATATAGATCATTTAATTGATTTTGGAACAAGCCACTATAAATAAAATTCAGCCAGAGTAATCAACGATGTACCAGAACCAAGCCAGTGGAATCAATTTCTTACCTTTGTATTTCGGGAACGCAGCGAGGAATCGCTCAACCACTCCCCGCAGCTTGAAACACGACTGACGTTGTTCGGCAAAGGGTCGATCACGCGTCTTTTAACCGTTCCGCTAGTGATGTACGCGCGATTTTGTGATGCGCCAGTGAAATCATTGTTAGGTCTCGGACAAAATTTTAAAACTAAATAAAATAAAATATATATAAAATACGCTTTATAAAACCTTTTTTAGGAAATTAACAACTAATCACCTTGCACGGTAAATAATATCATATCAGTTAATTGCACAGAAAAAAAAATATAGATGGTTTTGTGTAACAATCTGGGCCGTGGACGCGCCAGTGAGATCAATTTTTGGGGGTTTGATAATTTTTTTGCCTTATTTAATTTTATATTTTACGCTATTTCAGTATTTGCCCAGTTAGTTTATAGTTAAAATTTCAAGGAAAAAAATACTTCATGTGCAAATTTTTGTAATAAGTAGCAATTTTGCTTCAGGACAGTGAAAATCGAGGGGCTCAAGAATGACCCAGCCGTCAAACTTAGTTCGTGAATTTGATGTTGGCGCAGTTTGAAACAATTTTTTCGTAAGAAAAATTTTCAAATTTGGGAGCCCATATTGCCCCACCTAGGCTTCATACAAGGTTTTGTATGAAGCCTAGGTGGTAGGTATTAGTAAGTTAAAACCTTTTTCTGTTCGTTAGAGTTTGTCTTGATTAGGTATGCAGCGTCAACGACTAAAGCGCGAGAGGTGTTTGAAGTTTGCGTGTTTTCGCATTTTTCAAAACATGCCAACTTGAAGGGCTGATTTTAGCCAGAAGGGATGGAATGACCCGAGACAGATTTAGAATTATTGTTGTACGTAGTCTGGCTGCTGAGCACTAAGCGTCGCAAAGTACAAAAAAGTCTTAATTTTTTTCTCGATTTTTTTAGTCGCACCCCCTTACCCGAGCCCAAAGACGTTTCATCAAATTCACGTCAAAAAAATTTAATGTCGTTTTTTTATGTAATCCGGTGTGGGTGACTGAGTCGGAGGGGCCAAAGCATATGCTCCGATCAGCCAATATCACCTCCGAGAAGATAGGTGCCATACCAGAGACTTCCCGTTCCCTGGATTGCTGGCTATACTGGACTAGAGGAGAACACAACCGAGAATGCTATGTGGCCATCTTACATCCAGTACGGTGGTACCAACCCAGTCGGCTACAATTTGAGCCTAGGGGTAAGGGAAGGGACCTACAGTTTTACACCGGTTCCGAACGGTGAAGCAGCAGGTCTGTGTAGGTAGGTATGCACGTAAATTTTTTCGTTCGTTCGCCAGAAAAAACTCATTGGTACACGCTAACGACCGGATTCGAACCTCGGACCTCTCGCATGAGAGGCCGATGCCCAAACCACTCGGCCACCCGCCGTTAGTCAGTTTAGTTGTTTGTAGGTAGGTAGGTAGGTAGGTAGGTAGGTAGGTAGGTAGGTAGGTAGGTAGGTAGGTAGGTAGGTAGGTAGGTAGGTAGGTAGGTAGGTAGGTAGGTAGGTAGGTAGGTAGGTAGGTAGGACACTTGTGTGTAAGCCCGTACACGGTGAAGGCTGAGCTTTCCGGTGGCTGGAAAAGGAGTTTTTCTCTTGACGAGCAGAGCAGGTAAACTAATGCTTTCATCGATATATAGCCCACGTATTATTATGCTATATCACATCAATAAATACGTATCTGCTATCACCTCCGGCTCGGCGGCGGCGGCTCATCTCGTCATATTATTTCAACTGTCGTCGTCGCGATCACCCCTCCGAAATTGGAGCAATGATTGGTCAACGTTATATTTTCCGCCTAGTACGAGTAGGTAGGTATGTCGCCATATTCGGTTGAGGGTTGAATTATTTGCAAGGGAAGCGGGCGGCGACGGGGCGGCGGGCGGGGAGTTCGGGGTAGACGGCGGTTGCGGGGAGTGCGGATTGTGAATCGATCGCGAAACCTAACCGAGACTACCTAGCGCCTAGGCACCTACACCGAGGAGATTTCCCTTTCTCTATCTAGGAACACTGTTCGCCGGTTCCGCAGGGGAGGGACGCCCCAACGGCGCGGCGCGGCGCGGCGGACCTCCGGACCTCTCGTTGTTTTTCCATTCTGTCTTGTTGTTCACGAAGAGAGATTATATTCGGTCAGACCAATGTGTGTGTGTATGGATAGTGTGTTATCTTTTATTCGAAATTACAAAACGAACCAGCCCAGCAAACAAACACCAAATAACTGAGCGCCTTATCTATTGTACCTACCTATCTGGCGTCCTTTACTTTCTCGAGATGAAAAACTACAAAAGTGTACCGTGCGTGCGTGTGTGTGGTATAAATTATCCCTTATTGGCTTTAGAAAATTGTTCAACACTTTGTTCTTTTGAATAGGTAGGTATGTAGGTAACTATATTATTGTTCTGAAGAAACTCGATTTAGAATCTTTCAGGACAAAATGGACGAGTGGTGTCGCAGTCTCCGTGCGCTGGATGTCGACACTCACTCACTATCTACACGGACCTGCGGCGGCGAAAGTTCAGAGCTCGGAGATATCAAGAAGGGACCGGTCGGAGCGCTCGTCGTGTGGTCGGTGGTGGTGGTGGTGGGTGTGTGTAGTGTAGGTACAGTGCCTGCCTACTGACTGACATACCTACGTGGATCCGACGGTGTGCATAGTTGTTGTGCAGACCTACCGACCTGCTCCGTGTAGTGTGCGGGTGTTTATGCAATTATCTTCTTTGAATGGAAGAAAAGAAGAAACACCTGTTGTTCTTGCTTCCGGCTTCAAACAAAACGTCTCTTTACCATCTATCACTATAGGTAGTTAGAGAGTAGTGAAGGCAGTCGTTCACTATACTCGTTCACTGGGTAAAGTGGTTACCTACATCATGCTACCTACTTAGGTACCGACGTGTTCTCGCTTGGCCATCGAGCTTTTATAGCCCCAGGTTTATCTGAAGTTATTTTTTTATGAAAACTAAATTGGCTCTGCCGCCGGGGGATGTTCTCAATTCGACCCGCATGTATTGTTTTAATTTGCGAATGTAAATTAAATTTAGTTTTTATTAGATAGGTACCTATTGAATATTTTTTTCCAATGACCAAGGTCATGAATTCAAACACGTAAAATTTTTTAAAATTTATTTATTTAATTTACCTACCTAACATTATAGTGCACGGTGCAAGCAAGCGTTACCGTACCGGCGCGGCGCGCGGCGGGACGAGTTCTTCCTCTACGAGTTGAACGGCACCGTTAACACTAAAATATAAGATTTAATTGTATATTTTATGAAGTGCAGACGAGTTCGCGTGTGAAGTGTAGGCAGACGCGCCAACCGAAGCATGATGATGAGACGGCGACCGAGTGGCGAGCAGACTCACTACGCAGCAGTCCGTTCCGTTACCACGTACTACCTACTCCAGCACAGACTCCAGTGCCGGCCGGTTCGCCTTTTCAACGCTCCGCCACGCTCCGCGGTTAAGTTGCAAGACCTCTCGCAAGACCTTGGACCTTGAAGTCCTGGCAATAAATATGATAAGATAATGCATTCGATCTTCACGG
Organism: Nematopogon swammerdamellus; assembly: GCA_946902875.1. Lineage (NCBI taxonomy): Eukaryota > Metazoa > Arthropoda > Insecta > Lepidoptera > Adelidae > Nematopogon > Nematopogon swammerdamellus. The sequence continues at coordinate 23,439,332 of OX336345.1, forward strand.
ATTGTTTGCAGGAGTTGGACCTGCATACTACACGTTACAGCTATTTGTTAGCTGTAACGTGCTCTGCGCCCGTGGGCCACATAAAGTGTGTAATAGATAACCAATAATTTTATTTAGTGCTTTGGCCACAACGACCAACTGAAGACGACTCTACAGAGAAGACATTGATATAAGTTCGGAAACTCATCACGAATTAGGTATGCACCATGTGTGCACAAACGAACGAGAATGAAGTCACGCCGCGACCACTCCCACCCGACCCGACCCGACAGCCATCCACTCCGTCCAACTCTCGGTGACTCCGTTCGTCCGCCCGCACTCGGCCGCGTAGCCGGTTCCAGTTAAGTTCAGTCACTTCTCCGACTAAATGTATTCAGGTAGGTACATGCACTTAGCTCACTCCCAAGCAAGTCCCATTAACGGTTCGCAAAATGATAACTCAAATTCAAACTAGGTTTATCAAAGCCAATCTTCTCAAACATCGGGCATAACGAATTCAAATTCGATTCGAATTCGAAATTCAAATGAAACCGATCACAGTGGAACGTGCACCAACCAACTAGGTAGGTAGGTACAGCTACGCATTGATAATGTCGATGCAGCTACGTTGCAATAAATTGCGATCGAATTGGATGGTTACTCGCTCGAACACATGGTCGTACAAAAGTACAATAAAAGTAGGCAGGGGACGCGGGGCGGGCGGCCGGCAGCAGCGAACGAGCCACCCTCTCGTGTCGAACGAGTCCCCCGCCCCCATTTCCCGATCGTTCGATATTCAATGTCAGGGCTGCGACTGGCGCACGCTTGCGCTCGGTTTTGTTCGTTGTTTTAGCACTTACACGGGGGCATTCTTGTACATTTTCGTTCATCAAAAGGGTAGGAAAATAAAATGTGCGCTCACCTTACACTCGATCTAATGTGGCAACGCAAGCACAATACGAGCAGCGCAAGCTGGTTCCGACAAGCGACTGACGTGACTGACGTGCCGGTGCGACTGACTCCGTGAGCGACTGACACACACTGACTGACTGACTGACTGACTGTGCTGACTGCGTGCGACCCCTGCCGCCAGCGACCGAGCGGGGGGGGGGGGGGGGGGGGGCGGCAGCATGCAAGCGGCACATGAAAGAACAACGGAATAGGATTGACTCTTGCGCTATAGATCAGCTGTTTTCGCGCGCACCCATATTACGAAACGGAACGTAACAAAAACGACATGCACCGCCTGTACATTAGGTTAGGGTTAATATAGATATAGATAGATATAGATATAATATATCTTATTTTACTTCTTACCCTGGTTATTTTTTTTAAACCACCCGTTTACAATCAGCTGATCTATAGCGCCAGAGTCAATCCTATTCCATTGTTCTCTTGTGTGCCAGACCCGACTATACGATACTAAGTTCCCTTCGCCGTTATTTTGGCTCCACTGTCAGTGCTTAAATTCCTGTTGCCAGATTGTGAACATTATATTACCTAATAATGTAATCGGTATTTACCGTACAAAAAATACTATAAATACTGATAATTACGGGTAAATCTGTACACATAGCAACCCTCAACGCTGTTTTGACAGATAGACAGTGGAGCCAACATAACGGCGAAGGGAACGCTCTCTACCTACTCTATGGGTCTATGGTCTGACGGGTTTGACACCTGACAGCTCTGGCTGATCCTGCGCCTACTACGCTCCTTTCGGAAACACTCGAGTTGACTCGGCTCTAAAGCGAACCAGCTGAATCCAATATTCGTTTGGTCGTTTATGTAATTTGTTGGCTCAGTGGTATAAGAGTGTAGGATTTTTATTTTTTCGATCTCGACCATGGGTTCGTGTCCCTTATGTAAAAATTTGTTTTGTTTTTTTTTTAAGCAATGTTAGGGTGTTAAAATTAGGTTATGGTTATTTTTTTTTTTATAACCACCACCTAAGAAAACTTTATTTTCGGAAATACAAACATAGCAAAAACGACATGCGCCGCCGCCTCAACATTAGGTTAGGCTTAATATAGAGAAGATGCGTCGCGTAGCGTAGCGATGGTTATTTTTTTTAAACCACCAAAAACACCACTAATACATACCACACAAGTCACAACATCACTCATACATATCATACGGACCACACATTTCTCCTTCAAGCCGAAGTTTGCCGAAAGGAGCTAAAGGAGTAGGTTGCAGGATCGAGCAGGTCTTTCAGGTGGCGGACCGATGGGCTGACTGCGGGTTTTGACACCTGACAGCTCTGGCTGTGTTTGGTTCGTGTCCCTTTTGTCAAAATTTGTTTTGTTTTATTTTTTTGTTGTTGTTTATGTTAGGGTATTAAAATTAAGTTATGGTTATTTGTTTTTTATAACCACGTAAGAAAGCTTTATTTTCGGAAATAAAAACGTAACAAAAACGAAATGCGCCGTCTCAACATTAGGTTAGGGTTAATATAGAAAGATCTTCTCTATATTAACCCTGGTAATTTTTTTTTTTTTTTAACCACCAAAACATCACTAATACATACCACACAACATCACTCATACATACCACACATTCCTCCTTCGAGCCGAAGTTTGCCGAAAGAAGCTAGAGCGGTTGTAGGATCAAGCAGGTCTTTCAGGTGGCGGACCGGCTGACTGCGGCGAAACGACACGTGAAAGACATTGCGGCTCCTTTCGTGAACACTCGACTCGAAAGGAAACGTAACAAAATGACATGCGCCGCCTCAACATTAGGTTAGGGTTAATATATAGATATATAGAAACTAAATTAATTTTTAAACCACCAAACCATTCACCTATACCACTTTCCTCCGAGCCGAAGTCTGCCGAAGTGTTCACGAAAGGAGCCGCAATGTCTTTCAGGTGTCGCACCGAGTCTAGTATGCGAGTGGCTCTGATTGGTCGTTCTCAGTTTCGCGGGAAATATAAATTTCGGAAGTATGTATTTCCGAAAATAAAGTTTTCTTAGGTGGTTATAAAAAAATAACCATAACCTAATTTTAACATCCTTAATGTCTTTGACTTACCTACATATCCTTAACACCTTGTCATACATACCGAGTTGCTGCGCTCGGCATTTTCATTTAATGAAACAAATCCTTTAAATAAATGAAAAAAAAAAAAAAAAAAACAATAATCTTCGTGTGAGGTTCACGTACAAGGTTCTACAGGAGTTCTCACTTTACAGCAGACTACCCTCTGCCATGTAACATACACAAACGCACACGCATTCACATGAGACATAAACATTAATTCCCATTCCAATACTCCTAATAAATTTGTTAACATTAAACCCATCGACGTATATGTGCCAAGGTACATATACATCGATGATTAAACCATGGACAAGTTCTTGATTAAAATTCAGTAATAAAAACTACTTAGGTGCCATGACACTGTTTATCCTTTGCTTTTATTCGTTCACCCGCTCAACTGACTCTTAAACTTGATGGTGTCATTGGCGGCTGGTCCTAAAGTGCGCTCGTGCGCCGCACTACCCAAGCACTACCATACCACGAGAAGTCTTCACTTCACTCAAAATAAATAATATCTTACAACATACCTACACATTAAAACCAAAAATCGTACTCCAAATAAATACGAATGTGAATTCGACCTTATTATCACAAGGCACGTTTTTGCGAGTAAACCCGTGCCAGCGCTAGCCCGCCCCGCCCCGTGCGGAATCGAAAACGCACGCGGGTCTCCCATACTGAATGTATGGGAATCGGCAAAACACCGCTGGCGCGTGAGACAAAAGATACTTCATAGAAGCATTATGGGCCGAAATAGAGTCTGCGTGCGGCGCACGAGCGCCAAACAAGGACGCTATAGGACTGGTGAATGATTGTCTGTGGTTACCGCATGTGTTTTGTGTTTCGGTCTCTAAAAATCGGGTTTTTCACCTAGAAAAAGATCGTAGAGACCTGCAGTGTGTTTACTAACAATTGTTTGTGTCGTCCGCCAACCAACCGTAAGTAATACGGCAAGTTACCATGATTAACAATGACCCCCACGGTAGGCCGCCTGACCCCGGCGGAGGTTATACCTCTTCCATGCTCGAGGTCGAGCTCGCCGCGATGCAGGCGGCACGCGACGCCTCTAGAGGCCTTCCCCTCTCCCAACTCAACCAACCATTCCAACTCAATCAACCAATTTTTTCCCCCCCTCTCGCCTCAAATGAGGTGGAAGTGGAAACAATGGATTGCTCTCTGCCCTCCGCTCAAGAAGAAAAAAAAAAGGGTAAAAAACGCTCTTCTGATGACCCGGAGAACTCGCCAAATAAGGAGTTACCTCCCTTGCGACGCAGATCATCCGTTATTAATTTCGATCCCCCACCATCTAACGTAAATAACACACCTAATATAGCCTCTCAGACTCAACATTTGCCCTCAACTGACCCCAATACGACAAACTTTACTCAGAGACCACAAATAGGACGCCAGGAATACTCAGCAAGTGATAAAGCTCCGTTCTTGGTACATGTATCCAGAACGGAAGCCGATGCCAAGACAGGTACAACAATACAACCCATTAATTTCGGACTGTTCATGTTAAAACATAATATCCTTGACGTTAAATCAGACGGTGTAAAGAGTATAGGACGCAATCGCGTCTCGATAGAATTTAAATCCCAAGAAGGTGCTAACTCGTTTCTAAAATATGAGAGACTGGAGGCCTGTAAATACAGGGCCAACAATTCACCATTCAACATTCAACCTCACCAGGATTGGCCTGGTCAAGGGAATACCAGCCGAATGGTCTCCTGAAGAAATTTTAGAGCACATAAAAGTTCCAGAAGGATGTGGAAAAATTCTTAAAATTAGACGACTAAATTTTAAATCCGTCATAGACGGTATCGTAGTATGGAAGCCGTCTCAGGCAGTCGTCCTCACCTTCGATGGTCAGGTGCTGCCTAGGCGGGTGTTCTGCTGTTACTCCGCTCTCCCTGTAGAACTCTATCAACTTCCAACCATTCAGTGTTACAACTGTTGTCGCTTTGGCCACACAAAGACGCAATGCCGCTCCAAACCCAGGTGTTTCGTCTGCAGTGAGGAGCACACCGGAGACTCTTGCCCAACCAAGCGGGAACAGGCAGTCTGCCTTTACTGCAAGGGAAACCACATCTCTACCAGCAAGGCCTGCCCCGAACAGGAGAGGCAGAAAAAAATAAAATTAATGATGGCAGAAGAGTCCATAGCCTATGTAGAAGCTGCCAAAAAGCTGTCTCCTGTAAAAAAGTCTTACGCCGATACTGCTAAAACCTCAACTCCAACCTCTTTCAGAAAAACAGTTTTCACAAAACCCAAGCCACGCCCTCTTTTGACCCCAGGCTATGATAAGAATGCCCATCAGGCAATTATCAACGGTCTCCCAATACCCTCCTCACCAAATGGTTTTGGTTATCCAACCGGAACCGGTAATCATGATAGTCCTGTATCTTCTATCTTGGAGGTTCTCTTAACCTCCTTGATATCTCTTATGTCCTCAACCCACATACCGCCCAACGTTGTCCAAAGTCAAAATTCTAAGCCAATTAGTTGATAATGGCCACCACAACAATGCTGCAGTGGAATATAAGGAGCATACGAAATAAAAAACATGACCTTATATTTCTAAGTAACAAGCTGAGCCCCATCATCTCTGCCGTCACGGAGACATGGCTAAGGCCTGGTGCTCTCTTTCGACTGCCTGGCTATGCCTGCCTGCGCGACGACAGAGATGATGGTTGGGGCGGTTGCGCCCTATTAATTAAGAACCCTACTCCCTTTTCCCAGGTGAACCTTCCCCCTCACAGTGACAGACTAAACGCTGTTGCAGTGAGGGCGAATGACATCACCTTCCTATGTATATATATTCCCCACCCCCATACTTCAATTGCTTTAGAACTGAGAGCGATCTTTGGCTCCCTGCCCCCTCCTGTCCTCATAGTCGGAGACTTCAACTGCCACCATATCATGTGGGGCTCTCCACACTGTGACTCCTTTGGAACCAAGGTCACAGAAGTCATTGATGACTTTAACTTATGTCTACTTAACGATGGCTCTGCTACCCGCAGGGTATCACCGACTCAGAGTCTCAGTGCAGTGGATCTCTCACTCTGCTCCCCCTCTTTATCATCACTTCTGTCGTGGAACATATCCAATCTATCATATGGAAGCGATCACTTCCCAATCTCAATAACCCTCCCTCTAAAGACCATTCCGGAATCAAATCTGCCTCCCCTGTTCAAGTACAGGCTGAGCGATGTAGATTGGGACATTTACGGTTCTGCCGTGGAGAATAGTATATCATCATTGCCTGAGGCCACCAATGAGTCAGTGTCCACATGTTCCGATCGGTTCACGGAACTACTTACATCCACGGCGGATGCCCTATTGCCCTTAAAGAATGCAGCCTCAGGCAAACTTTCTTCCCCACCATGGTGGAACAAGGAATGTACGAGGGCTATAAAATCTAGGAACGCTGCTGAACAAAAATACTGTGGATCAATGACAATGGAAAATTTCTTAGCATTTCGAAAGGATACCGCTATATCCAAACGCTTATTCCATAAGAACAAAAGAGACGGCTGGAAAGGTTTCTGTTTGTCATTATCACCAACAACAAAACCCTCAACTGTTTGGAAAAATATTAGACGCTATAGATCAGCCTTCGCTCCTCAAAATAATCAAAGATCGGATCCAAGTTCCTGGGCTGAGCCCTTCCTGGATAAATTAGCTCCCCCTTCTGTTCCCCACTTTGAGGAACTCCCACAATCAAGCACACACTCTTCACTCAGATCCCCCGCCCCTTCTCCTGAGGATGCAAACCCCTTTCACCTTGGAGGAACTTTCCATTGTTCTCTCCAAGGTGAGGGATTCAGCCCCTGGGGCCGATGGAATCCCATACTCATTTATAGTCAACTCCAAACCTAACACCCTGAGGTACTTCCTGGACATCATCAATTTAGCATTCAACTCTGGCTCTGTACCAGACTCGTGGAAGTTGCAAATTGTTATACCCATTTTAAAGCCTAACAAAGAACCCGACAACCCTTCTTCATATCGACCTATAGCCTTGTCGTCAGTATTGGCGAAGATAGCGGAACACCTGATCAAGAACCGTCTGGACTGGTTTGTGGAAAGCGGGGGTCTTCTGGCCTCAAACCAGTATGGCTTCAGAAAGGGAAAGAGCACTTCTGACAGCCTCAGCATATTTACGTCTGACGTTCGCATTGCATATAGCCACAACGAGTTTGTGGCTGCGGCCTTTTTGGACATAACGGCAGCATACGATAATGTCCTGATTCCCATTCTCAGGAAGAAATTATTCGCGATGAGAATTCCGGATAAGGTAATCAATTTCATAACTAATATGCTAGCTGCCAGGTCAATAACTCTTCGTATACAAGGAGTGCAGACCAATCCTAGAATTGTTTGGAAAGGATTGCCCCAAGGCTCGGTTCTTAGCCCTCTCCTTTATAACATATATACTAGTGATCTAGATCGCGGTGTCTCTCCCCAATGCAAAATTCTTCAATATGCTGACGATTTGCTCTTCTACATTTCTGACCGGTCCATAACCAAGGCCACCGATTTCCTCAAATCGGCCCTCGACTCTCTTGGCGAGTGGCTCACTGATCATGGCCTGGAGCTGTCGGCAGCCAAGAGCAGTGTCGTTGTCTTCTCAAGAAAACGATCAATCCCCACTTTCCAAATTACATTCAACGACACGCCAATACCTATTAGGGAAGAAGTGAAATTCTTAGGAGTTATCCTAGACTCCAAGCTGACTGGCGTCCAACATCTCAATTACACCACAAGTAAATGTGAAAAGAATATAAATATCCTCCGAACCCTTTCAGGGGTGTGGTGGGGAGCCCACCCCTTTACACAAAAACTCCTCTATAACGCCCTTATACGCCGCCTTATAGCCAATTGGATTACTGCTCATTTGTCCTGGAACCCTGCAGTAAAATGGCCCTGGACAAATTAGAGCGCATCCAATCCAAGTGCATGCGTATCATTCTCGGAGCCATGAAATCCTCCCCCATTAATGCCATGCAGGTAGAGTGTGTTGAACCCCCCCTCGCTCTGAGACGCCAATACTTGGCAGACAACTATCTGTTCCGTTCGGCCCAATTTTCCACGCACCCTATCTTCCCTAAGCTCCAACTGTTAGAGGAACTCTGTCACTCTCATCAATACTGGGCCCGTAAAACTAATCCCCCTCTCGTAACAAGCCTTAATAGGCTTAAAAATATAACATCAACGATCCAAAATTCCCCGATCCTGCCTATCTATACCTTCCCCTTCTCTTCCATAATTTTTAAACCACCGATCAACCTCACCATTGGGATAGATAAGGATACTCCCAATGCTGATAGGAAATTTAGGTTATACATCTCCAAAAATTGGCCACTTTTTGAATATATTTTCACTGACGCATCAAAATTATCTACCGATGGTCACGTCGGAGCTGCAATGCTGCATTTTAACCTCAACGTGTGGAAAAAATGGAAAATCCCCCCTGAGACATCCGTGTTCACAGGCGAATGCTCAGCTATACTGGGAGCAGTTTACTATGTGAAAGCCCATAAATTTAAAAAATCTGTTATTTTCACAGACTCTTTGAGTTGCCTCAAAGCTCTCCAGCAATACCCCTTCTCATCAAAGGTGCACAGGGTTGTGCTCGAAATAAAAAACATCCTTGCTGAGTGTTCCTCCGACCTGCTTGAGGTGAACCTCGCATGGATTCCCAGCCATGCTGGTATTACTGGCAACGAGCAGGTGGACTCGCTCGCTAAAGAAGCCACCGCTGATGGCTATTCATTCTTCTCTGTTCAGCCCTTAGATCTGGTCTCTATTCCCAAACAACTCCTTAAAGAAAATTGGTCAATGGAATGGATTAGAACCAGCAGGTGGAAGGGTAGACATTACGCTTCTCTTCAACCTGATGTCCCAAGCAAACCATGGTTCTCAAAATTTAACACTTATGCCAAGAAAGAGACTTCCATATTAATTAGAATGCGCCTGGGACATTGTTGCTCCCCGGTCTTCCTGGATCGACTCCACATCAGAGACTCCTCCATCTGCGAGTGTGGTCTCGCGGATGGAGATCTTAACCACATATTTTTTTCTTGCCCACTACAAAATAAAACTCCTCCTCTTTATGACCTTTTACAAGACCTAGATATAGAGGTACAATTCCCTGTAAACATAAACTCCCTGTTAACTTTCCCCCACCCTACTATTATTAGAACCCTAACATCATTTATACATACAAATAAAATCAGTCTTTATCAAATGTGTGGAAAAATCCAATTTCTAGATATTATATTCTGTTGTAATTTTTCTCTCATATGCCTGTATAAAGTTTTTATTATGTGTATTTCATTATTCCTTTATGTTTGTTCTATGTTTGTACAGTGTCTTACCAGGCTCTGCATCTATCGTTCAGCATAATAGACCACACTACAGCATGAATCCCCACTGTACATGACACTGGCAGGAGTGTCTCAGTAGAGACAGTTGCCAATAATTAAAAGAAGAAGGATGGACGCGGGAAAACAAAAGCGCGCGGCTGTGTTTTTTTTTGCTCTGTTTAAAAAAAATTGAATTTTAAGCGCCTAAATACCTAAATACGATTAAAAAGGGCGGGAAGATGCCTAAGAAGAAAAGGAAAGCTGATTTCACCACCAACACCAACCACGATGCTTCAGACTACTCTTCAGATTCAGAGTCGAAAAATGATGAAAACGGCTCGGGGCAGACGGCCAAAGAGAAGTATAAGCCCTTTTTTGTGTCAGATTACACTCGGTCTTACCCAGCAGACTCGGGGGCGACCGAATTCATAGTATTCCTCGCAAGCATGGACGAAACTAAACCAATTGGCGACCGAGACATGATGGTCATGTCAAATACTTTAAAACGCTACATAAAAGGAATCAAACAATTCAAGCGCCTAAATAAATTTAAAATAGGCGTTATATTTGACAAACCAGACCTGGCAAATTCAGCCCTATTGAACAAGACTGTATTGGAAGAATTAAACTTGAAAGCTTTCATTCCGGCGTCAGCCACAGAGACGACCGGGGTGATAACTTCAGTACCGACAGGGATTTCTAACCAAAAAATATTTACGAACATATCAAGCTCTAAGAAGATCATTGCAATAAGAAGAATACTCAGAAAAGTAAAAAATGAAGATTCATATCATCTGGAGCCGACGCAAACAGTGTGCATCACGTTTGCCTCCACGCACTTACCGGAAAGTATAGATCTCAATTTATGGAGATTTCCTCTCTCAACTTACATTCCACCTGTTAAACAATGTTTTAAATGCCTGCGATACGGCCATCTAGCAAAATTCTGCAAAAATACAGATCGCTGCTCAATCTGCGGTGATTCTCATAATTTCAAAGCATGCTCCGTTGACGTCAAGAATGCCACATGTTTCCATTGTAAAGGTAACCACATTGCAATTTCTGGTCTTTGCTCCATAAAAAAGAAATAAAATAGAAGAAAATCGTCAAAAATTCAGGAAAGCCCAGTATAGTGACCTCTTCAATGAGAAGTCCTTTCCTTCCCTGCCTACTCCCAAATCCATTTCAGCTAAAAAAGAACTTTCAAAGTCTAATAAAACTCTTCCTACAACAGACGAATCTTCTAAGGAACTTTTAGATATAATTTTGAAATCTGACTTTACGTTGAATCTTCTAGTAGAAACTGTCGTTAAGGCAGTAACAATGAACAAAACAGGCCAATCGTCGATCTCTTTTAAGAATATAAAAGATACAATGTTAGAAATATTTAATAATAGACAGAATAAAAATATCACCATTTAATATTATTTATGTGTACATTAAACATAATGCAGTGGAACGCTCAGAGTTTATTAAATAATCGACATAATTTATTGCAATATTTACATGAAAATGACATTCATCTTGCTCTTTTATCTGAAACATGGCTAAAACCAGGTCAGAAATGTAATTTTTCTAATTATAATATTGAACGAATAGATTGTGGTAACGATCACAATGGTGTTGCAATTCTGATAAAAAATAATCTAATATATAAAAAAATTATTACTGTATGTGAAGACTCGTTGCAAAATGTAGCTATTAGTCTTACATATTATAATGAAATTTTTTCCATTGTATCCTTTTATTATCCACCTCGCTGTAACCCTAATTTTAGTAAAATTAAATTTGACAATTTAATAAAAAGCATTCCGGAGCCTATGATAATAGCAGGTGACTTTAATGCACATCACACTATGTGGGGGTGTAATAATACAGATACTCGTGGAAGAAACATATTAGAGGTTATGGATGATAACAATCTTGTCTTATTGAACAATGGTCAAACAACTACTGTAGGAACAACAACATGGAGACCAAATGCACTCGACTTAACCATAGTATCTTCTTCTCTGGCTTTACGTTGCGACTGGGTAGTCGACGACGCTCCTCTCGGCAGCTATCACCTTCCAACCATAACAAAAATGTTAATACATAATAATTATAGCTTTTGTCCACGAGATAGGGTCGAGGATGTCTGCTGCCATAGGTCACCCCTCTTGCCTCACCTTCTTTCGCCAAAGAATAAGCCTGGCAATTCAGAGGGGTAACGCGGCTGGCATCCTCGGCACAATCCCGGGGACAAAAGCACTAAATGAAATTTTTTTTTTAAGTTAGTTTATTTCCTAAGTTAGTTTATATAATTTTTAGATTAGTTAATTATTTTATAATTATATTATTCTATGTCCTAATAATTATAGTATACCCAACACAACTTCTAATATTACAAAACATATCAACTTTAGAAATGTTAATTGGAATTTATTTTCGGAACTGGTAAATAAAAAACTAACAGATTTTAATATAAGTCACACTAACATAATTGAATCATATAACTTATTTTGCGAAACTATGCATGCATGCATATCTGAAGCCACTTTAACTAAGAGTGTTAGTTCCAATTATGGAAAAAATAATACAACAAAAAAAAAGAGACTACCGCTTCCTTGGTGGAATGAAAAATGCAGTAAAGCTGTAGAAAATTGTAAAAGGGCTTATTTAAATTTTAAAGAAACTTTTTCTGAGGAAAATTTTATAGAATTTAAAAGATTACAAGCTTTAAAAAAATTAATTTTAAAAAATGAAAGAAGCGCAAGTTGGCTATCATTATGTGAATCTTTTCACAGATGTTCTCCAATCTCAAAAATCTGGAATACATTAAAAAAATTTAATAAAACTCATACAGGTAAATGTACACAATTAGATGACAGTTGGATACCCGATTTTTTAAAGAGATATACACCAGACACGGTTGAAAATAGTATAGAGCCACTTATCAGCACAACCCCATTAAATGAAAACAAATATCTTATTGATTCATTTACATTTCAAGAATTCAAATCTGCACTAAAATCAAGAAGGGATACTGCTTGTGGATTAGATCTGATTCCATATAAAATGTTACGGTATGTAAATAATGCAGGACTTAAATTATTTTTAGACATCATTAACCTTCTTTGGACTAATGACATTATTCCACAGGAATGGAAAACTGATTGTTTAGTTCCAATATTGAAACCGAACAAAAATGTTAATAAGCCAGATTCTTACAGACCTATCGCTTTGACATCCTGTATAGGAAAAGTTTTTGAGCAACTTATTAAACAACGGCTAGAATTTTTTATAGAAAAAAACAAACTATTACCTTTCAATCAGTTTGGATTTCGACGAGGACGATCTGCCCGAGAGAGTCTCACTCAGTTACATCTTGACATCCATACATCCTTATCAAATAACAATAGCCTCGTAGCAGTATTTTTTGATATTGTTGGGGCATTCAATAATATAAATCATCTAAAGCTTGTGGCCATCCTTAATGACTTAGGATTTCCTGTAAAATTAATAAATTTCATTTATAATTTCATAAATGGAAGGAATGTGTATGTGAAATATAATAACACTTATACGGTCCACGAGAATCATACAAAGGTGTTTGCCAGGGTGGAATTCTCTCTCCTATGTTATTTATTCTTTACATATATAAACTAAACCTAGTCTTAGGTTCCGATGTATCTAATTTGCAATTTGCCGATGATTTGGTGTTTACCGTTCTTCTAACAACATATCTGCAACAATACACCATATTCAGCATTCATTGCAAAGATTAGAAGAATATTTTAGAGATCTAAGTTTAGAAATTAGTACTGAAAAGACAAAAGTTGTTATTTTTAGTAAACATAAACAAAATATAAATATTTCTTTTAATAATAAAATATTACCAGTGGTAGAGAGTGTAAAATTTTTGGGTGTAACGTTTACTAACAACCTGTCGTGGCATGTGTATTTTAACTTGATAGCAGATAAAGCGCTTAGATCATTCAATATATTATAAATTACAAATTTAAAAAACCCCCGACTCTTAAAAAGTCAAAAATAATTTCCGTTTACTTACTTAAAGGAGTCGGTAGACCGCTAAGTAAATTCCCGCGCAACTTTTGAGTCTTTATATTTAATTTACTTAGCGGTCCCCCGACTCCTTTAAGTAAGTAAACGGAAATTATTTTTGACTTTTTAAGAGTCGGGGGTTTTTTAAATTTGTAATTTAGCTTTTATTTCAAGCTTTTTAAAAAAACCGCATGCAAATCGGTCCACTTTTTAAGATAATTATTTTTTTTATTACTTAATTACTTTATTACTTGATTACAAACATAGCTAAGAACCATCCCGATTAAACAGGCTTCCTAATAAAAAAAACCGCATCCAAATCGGTCCATCCGTTTGGGAGCTACGATGCCACAGACAGACACACACACACACACACACACACACACACACACGTCAAACTTATAACACCCCTCCGTTTTTTTCGTCGGGGGTTAAAAATCGTTAACAAAAACTTATTTGGGTGCTGACCCCAAAATTCTTTTAATGCTTTACAAATCTCTTGTTCGAAGCCACTTTGAATATGGTTGTTTATGTTTTGCTTCAAATCACATTATTGTTGATAAATTGGAAAAAATTCAAAACAAAAACTTACGCTTGATAACAGGCGCTATGGTGACGACACCCATAGTCTCCATGCAAGTGGAGTGTAATATTCCTCCTTTGAAGATTCGTTTCAAGTACCTTAAATTTAAATTTATTTTAAAAATGATGAGTATTTCTAATCATCCTTTGCTCGTTAAGCTGAATGCTCTACATTCTACTCCTTTCCATGCCTATCCCTATATCCTACAAAGCTTCTCGGAGATCTCTCAATATAAGGACATGTATACAATACATAATAGCATCAATTATCCTTGCTACATGGGCACATATGAAAGTAAATACTGCGAGTTACACATAGTGATTGATACCTCATTAAGTTGTAAGGAGGAAGTATACGAATTGATTTCTTCGTGGAATGGACACAGAATAATTTACACTGATGGTTCAAAGAACTCCGAGTATGTCTCAATATCACTGTACGATGGTTCGAAGAAACAAGGTTATCATGATCATGATCATATAATCACAAGTATGAGCACTATTTTCACAGCTGAAGCTTTTGCAATATATACGGCTTTGGATTATATTGAATGCTTGCATGAAGAACATAATAATATGCAATACCTTATCGTCACCGACAGTATGAGTGTTCTAAGAGCCTTACAGAATGCCAAGTTGGACGCTAACACACATTACGTTATTTATTGGATAAGAGAGAAGTTATACAATTTGCTACAGAAAAACATTGTGGTGGATTTGTGCTGGAGTCCCGCACATATCGGCGTGAGAGGAAATGAATTAGCTGATTATTTGGCGAAATTTATAACTGAAAATGACAGCGGCGATGTTCGCGATGTTGCCATGTCCCACTCGGAAATATTTAATGTCGTTAAAAAACAAATTTTTCAAGAATGGACAGATTTTTGGAGAAACGCAGTAACTGGACGCTGGTATGCAACTGTTTGCCACAACACTATAGAAAAAACTTGGTTTTCCAAATATCTTCCGAAGAAAAGAAAATTTTACACCATAATATGTCGTCTTAGATTTGGCCACTGTCGCTTTGGCGCCCATCTTCATCGCATGAATATTATTAACTCTGCCGTCTGCCCACACTGTTCTAATGATGTCGACGTACAAAATCAAGGAGATAATATGAATGAGACTCTGGATCACTTGTTTTTTGAATGCCCGACTTTTGACCTTCAACGACATTCGCTAATAGATAGATTAATGAAAATTTATAAAACACCTGACAAAATGCCGCGCGTCACTCAAGATTTACTTGCCAACACAGACTGTTTTCCATCCATTTACGATTTCATTATTTCAACAATTGGCGATATATAAATAATTTAAAGAATAACAACAGACAAGGCTGCATGGTTTAATACCTTTGCCTATCCCAAAAAAAGGGATAAAACAACCAAAAAAAAAAAAAAATAAAAGAAGAAGAAGAAGGACGCTATATCGTGAATAGCCGCGCGTGCGACACGTCGCGAGCGATTCGTTTTGCACGAGTCCGTGTACCTAGCTAGAGTCAGCGCGCTGTCATGTGATGTCACATACCCGTTAGCGCGCGAATATTTAAAATGGGATATGGTTAGGTTTTGTGCTTTCTGTCACGTGGTACTGTGAATTAAGTGGTGCCGATACTTGCCTAAGCGTTGGTTAAAGGTAAGGCTCTACAATCAGGTGATCCCGGGTTCAATACCTACTTATCAAATGCTTTTATTTTTATATATTTTTTAAAAGTATTTTTGGGACATTACTACTGTTTTCTTTTTGAAAGCTGCAGTAGTGTTGTGGTCTATGGATGTGTTCATAAAGGTACTAAAAATGAGTT
This sequence comes from Nematopogon swammerdamellus, assembly GCA_946902875.1. Lineage (NCBI taxonomy): Eukaryota > Metazoa > Arthropoda > Insecta > Lepidoptera > Adelidae > Nematopogon > Nematopogon swammerdamellus. The sequence continues at coordinate 23,455,158 of OX336345.1, forward strand.
AAAAAACTTGTTTGGATTTTTTTCTTGTTTTTTGCAACTCATTGAGTGTCTTGAGAATATTCAAACCAGGTACGTACCTACATAATAAAACGCAGGCGTTTAAAAAATTCGGAAGTCGCAATCTTAAAATAACATGACGGGAATGTGTTGGGAAATTTGGTATTTAAGTAGGTAGGTACTTAGCGCACTACCGGTCACTGAAGTCACCAGCCGCTGGTGGTATCAATCCGGGCTAATCCAATACCAACTAGTCTTTGCGAAGGAAGGAACCTACAGTTTTACATGTAGATAATCTACCTTATAAATAATGGTTACGCATGTAAGGCAGATGTATAAAGAAAACAAGTTATTCCTGGAAGAAAAATGTTTTTATTACTTTATTCGTACTTTTTTTAGTTTCATAAATTGTTTTTTTTTTCAGTAGGGGGTAACAATAGGTTCGTATTTCACAATTTTTTATAAAATTACACTCTATTCCAACATCCCATGTAATGTACAGAAACAAATTTTATAAGACGTCACATTTGGGTTTTTCACAATTAACTTTCAACTCATAGTTGCTCTTTATGCTTGTTGAAACATTGCTTTTTATACAGGTGATTTTGTTACCTTGCCAGATGTTATAGGGTCAATCTTTATCGATACTAAGTAGATTCCAAAAAAAGGATGGTGGCAAGATCGAAAAAAAAACTCTGTTCTCTATTAAGTTAGGTATTGAGAATTCAAATTGTTTCTTACAATTTTACCACCATTCTTTTTTTGGAATCTACTTAGTTTTGGATGCAGATCAACCTCCTGAAATATGCATGCAGGCATGCAGAGGCGGACTAGCAGTCTTAGCCGCCCTAGGCCGTTTAGTACCAGCCGCCCCAATTCAATGCAGCCGCCCCTTTCAAGTTTACAGTATAGACACAAATGTGAAGTTGTACGAAAATCACTATTGCGTTCGGTTGAACCTGCCAGAAACATATTATTTCTCGGTTTATTTTACATATAGCAAAAGTATTTTTTATAAGTTTAGCGGCAATATTGACCTTATCGTCATAGCTAAATTATTTTGTCCGCGTAAATAGTGCGTCGTCTCCGCCGCCGCTCCCACCACTCCCGCACGTCGCACGCACTTGCTGCGGCCGGCATCCTTTCTATTCTGTACCTGCGCTCACTGCTTCCAGCAGCAGGTACAGATTGGCCGCCCTAGGCCCGGGCCTAGTCGCCCTTAAGGAAAGTCCGCCTCTGCCTGCATGGTAACAAAATCACTTGTGTGCCTGTCAACGGTTGTTCGGAAAGTGTTTTATGATGGATGATGGACCGCAGGTTTGGCGACACTTCGAGCCACACGCGGTCAAGTTGTGAGGAAAGCAACTTCTCAAAATAACCATTTTATCTTCTTCTTCTTCGAGAGGCCTCGGTTGGCAAATAGCCATTTGTGAGCTAGTTTATCCGGTACATTACAAGGCTAGCACGCACCGCGAAACAAAAATGCGTATTCTTTCCGCAAATTCATCAAGCTATTTGTGTAGTATGTGACAAAACCGCTCAGATTTTTATTCTGCGCGGATAATATTCACTGTGCGTGCTAGCCCTAAACTATTATCTGATGTTTTTATTTTAAATTTTTTTTATTTTACAGCGGGAGGTAAACAATTTAAAAGGTTGGCAAAATTTAGTACTTATATGAGATGCTGGAGCAGGTTTCTTTTTTCAATAAGAAAATACAACATAATCAAGAGAAATATAAATCATTCTTAGAGTTTAACAAAACGTAGACATTTTACGAAGGTAGGCAGGATGCATGGTGGGGTAATGTTACGTAGAAAATGACGGCGACCAAGGAACATGTCAGCGATACTAATAAAATGAAGCGAGTAAAAGCGATTCCTCTGTCCCTAGCTCCGCACTAAACTATACGAATAAAATATTACCTACATCTATGAGAATGATCACCTTGTCAAATCAAAACATTGTATCCAAATAAAAAACAAAAATCATATTACCCTTGAGAGTTAGTACAGCAGTTTTATCATGGGACTTCATGACACTTCACCCTGTTCAACGATCATGCTGAAGCAAATAATTTGTAAATTACCAAATCTTTTCTTCTTACGTAAAACAACTCGGGTTAAAGCTACTGTTCGTCTGAACATGTGCTTTTGTGCAACACATTGATTTATGAAGCACTCTCCGTAGCGTCTCCTCACCTTACACTTACACACATACTTACATTAATTATACATATATTAGAGCTAAAAACTCGGTGTGTTCCAGAGCGCTGGCTTCTTCATTAACGTAAGTTTCAATTAAACTCACTATTAATCCGTGGGTACGTTACTAAAAACTAATTAACCTATATAACAAAATAATTTGCCCATTTTCCTATATTCCTATTGTCAATATCTATATTGATCAATAAACTATACGTATCTACATTTGTTTCATAAAAGCTTCTAAAACATTTTAACAAAGCCTTACTCCAAGAGCTAAACTAACTTAAAAGATTCTTCGGTTTATTCCACGCGACCGTTACCTACAACTATGTATGTCACTACCTACTTATAAACAAGAAATACTTAGTGAAGCACCAGAAGTTGTTGTTACTAAGTCCAGGAGACGGAGCGGCGTGTTGCCATTAGCTGTCCATCTCTCTTCTACTTACAACTTACTATGAGTTAGGGAATATATTAATGATCTCTTAATCGGTGGAGTCACAAAACTAACCGTACGCAGGCGGAGCGCAATTCCACTTTTCCCGAAGGCCTCACACCCACTCACCTCTACTATACTAGTACGCTGGACTGGCTTTAGACCACTAATTTTGGCGTAGATCACATTTTCGCCGTAAGTACTGGGAATCGACGGAGCGAATGTTACCATGGAATTGGTTTTAATAGATATTAGCCGTGAATTGACAACTTTTGGAATGTTATCCGTCTCCCTTTTGGTATCATGCACTCTCATCTTTGAAAAAAAATTTCATAAACATTTTAAAAATACATAGAACCTTCAAACATACACAACGGTCTTTTGCATTAAATGTCAAATTTAGTTCGCGGGACGCACAATAAATAGCTTTAGACATTTAGTAAGGTTTAGCCGGTCTAGTTGACTAGTATAACACAGATGAGTGCTCACACCGACCACTCACTCACATCTTATAACTAATAACACTACTGATTCTGTTCCTCCTTCAACTACCTGCACTCAAGTCTAAGTGTCACATATTCGAATGTCATATGACAAACAAACACACACAGATATATGGCAGACCCTTCAGTGTGTTCCCTTAACTCAGTTGTTTAGTATCTGTCAGTTGGATCCCATCCTCGTCGCCAACTGACAGATACCAAACAACTGAGTTAAGGGAACACACTGAAGGGTCTGTCACAAAGCTATTGAAAAATATTGCTCTTCAGGACCAACTTATTTGTTTTCATGCAACAAGTGCCATCATATTACAAGTCAGCTATCAATCTGTTTTGCCCCGATGCACTCGAGCTAGTCACAAATGCAATAAATCAAATCATATTCAATGAATAGATTAGAAACCATTCATTGTATGAGCATGTGGTATGTTTATTGGATAGTCGAAGGGTGAGAGAAGCGTATATCTAATAGATAGATAATGTTGCCAGTTGAATGATTAGTGAGTGCCGAGTTCAGCTGATGACCGCCTTCAGCACGTTGCTCACTTTGCAGTTGCAGACGGGACAACGCTTGGCCTTCGCCCACACCTTGACCGCGCAGCGGTAGCAGCAGCAGATGTGCGCGATGCGGCCGTGCACGAAGACGCCCGACTTGGGCTCCGAGCAGCACACTATGCACATGTTGTCCTCCGAACTCTGCACCTTCTCCTTCAATGAGTTAATGAGGGCCTTCTTCGAGATGCGCTTTTGGCTCGATTCATTTTCAGATACGCTCCGCGGGTCATCGTCGGCGGCGCCTAACGAGTGTATCGTGAGGAAGGGGTCGCTCAACGTCTTGACTATTGGTCGGAGGCTCGGTTCGCCGGCCGTGCCCGTGCGAGCGTCGTCGTCTTCCGAGCTCGAGGAGCTGCCGGTGCGGGAGGAGGCCGAGCCGTGTCTCCTGCGCTTGCTCGCCTGCTCGAACCGACTCTCCGCTCTACGTTTTAAACTACCGTTCTTACCTAATATCACATTGGGAATATCGACGGAATCGCTATTTACATTACCGACACATTCCTTGGTCCCCGTTGCGCCCTCGCCCGGCACAGCCGTTCTCAGAAGGCGGCCGGCGGAGGGGTCCGCCGGCTTTAGAATTTCAAGTGATTGGCCGCAAAGATCGTACAAGGAGGGGACGGCGGTGGAGGTGTCGTGGCCTTGAGATAACTCCTGAGAGTCGAGCTCGGAGGTCTGTTGGCTGGGGAACTCCTGGCTATTGTACGCGGAGTCCACACCCGAGTAGTGGGAGGGGACGCGGGCGAGGGCGGCCGCAGAGGGCGGCAGATTAGCGAGCAAGACCTCTCGTAATTCGCGATTCGGTTCACTTTTCGTGGATTGTCTGCATTTTCGCTTCGGTCGCGGCGGGAAGAAGTTCTTACGTACCTAGAATTTATCATAATATGTAAATACAGGTGAGATCATTGTAAGAGTAGATGTGAAAATTTTAAAGAATAGCAGATAGACTTGCTGAAAGCAATGATTCCTCTTTTATTTAAGGTACACGGTACACCCATAATGGAAGTTAAGCACATTCATGAATGTGCTATACTATAGAAACATAGTTTCCTTAACTTCCATTATGGGTGTACCGTGTACCTTAAATAAAAGAGGAATCATTGCTTTCAGCAAGTCTATCTGCTTTTCTTTAAAATTTTCCTATAGTGGCCCAAACACTTTCGGCGTCACAAATAAATTAAACAGTCTACAAAAAAATGTGCACGAGGGTGTATTCTTTATTGAATGATTGAACAATGAATGACGCCGCAGGGAAGTTGTACCTGGATTGTCCTAGTAGTGAATTCTCTTCTCTCCTTCGTGGAACATTTAGTAGTTAGTAAATATTATTTAGTATTTATTACGCTGCAGTAAATAATGCACATCGGCGTTCAGAAAAAGACAATCCGCTTGTTGAGGGCCGTCCCTGCCGCACTCTAGAATATTCGCGCAATTCTAGAATATTCTAGAATACACTAGATACATAACAGAATACACATACATACATAACTGAATACACATACATACATAACTGAATACACATACATACTTATCATCAAATATGTCTGGATGAGAGATGGGTCTATCGCTATCCACAATAGAAACGACCAGTCGTGCGCGTATCGCGCGATATTGTGTATGTGTATAATTAATGATATTACTGTCTTTTTTATTTTATGGAAACTGACACGGTTGGCTACATCATCTACAACATCCGTGATGTCAGCCCATAACACCGGGTGAACTAGGTGCCATGTCAGTGCTTCTCTTCATTTCATGTCGGCTACACTGAACTGGATCGAAAACACGAACTATTTACATAGCTGTTTCGACCGATGTTTGATTCACTGTCTCTGATTATTTTTATTTTCTCACTGATTATGCGCAACTCCGAGTCAAAATCAGAACAATTACAGTGCACACGCAACATTCGGATATACACATATAACAAAGCACATTGCACACCATTTACCGCACACTATTTACTGCACACTCATCCCCTCCCTCGCATTCAAAGTAAACGTAGTTTATACACTACGCTGAACAAAATATAAAACAAGTATGACATACTGCAGTCACACCCAAACACACAGCCTGTGTATAATAATGCAAATAGCTTATACACAGTGTCATACACTCACTCGCTCACGAACTTCCTTTCTTTATATTATTATAAATATTCAGTTGCATTTAGTCATTTGAACATGCCCTGGCCCCACTGAACTCTATTATATTAGCACACTGAACTGAAATGGCTTTAGACAGCTATTTTGTCTTGGTTTGATTGCCGCCATTGAGGCGCCGTGAGCGTCCAAGGAATAATTTAGAATTATAAAAAAATACAGTTCGCCAACGTACTTCTCACGGTTCCTCTGTTAGGAGTTGTTGTTGATTAAGATGCTCCAAACAACACAACACCCATTAACCCCTCAAATGTCGCGAGTCGGGAGTTTTGACGTCAGCGATTCGTAAACGTAAAAGCTAAGAAAAACTACTTCACTTTAACACATTCACTTCAGAAATGTTATATTCATTTGAATGTTATACACCAGTGGTGCCCATACTTTTTCCTATGAAGATCTACCAACAAAAAATTCAAGGTTGTGAGATCGGCACTTGTACCAAAAATGTTCGTTGTTCAATAATTTGTTGTCATTTTTGTTTGAATTAAAAGCTATGTTCATTACATATTTTATGCCCATTTGTTGTTACTATTGCGGTCCTTGCGGAAGAACCCGGAAAATATTGTCACAACAAATATTATGAATTCTTTGATGGGTCTACGAATTACTTTTTGCTCTACATATTTTCAGCGATCGACCTAAAAGCCTCTTGCGAGCGACTGGTCCATCGCGATCGACCGTTTGGGCACCACTGTTATACACAAACTGGCGTTAACTAAACACTAAAATAATATTTATTTTTGCGGTGGCGCGCAACAACCGCACGAGCGCCACAACCTCTACGAGAAATGTATACTTCTTTATTTCTTCAAAGCTGGCAACAAAGTAAATCAGATCAAGTGCATATCTTCACCTTCTTTTATAACTAAAAGCTTATATTGCAATGCCGAGTGCCGTAAGCAGTGTCGCTGGCAAGTAGACCTTGCCAGTGACGTTTCGTTCCCTTTTTGGGTGCAGAAAGTAGGTCTTACCACCGACGCTTTAGCAATTTAGCACTTACAAATAATACTAGTGAAGAAAATAATTCAATAAACTACATAAATAATTAATAATAATTTAATTAATTTAATGTAATGTCGATATTTTGCTATCAGGACTTCGGGACGCTCTCTCTCTACTGCCATCAGCGCCAAAATCGGCGCTAATCAAATTGGCACAAGAAATAGCTAACATTTTGTAATTCCAGTGTACTAGTATAATAGAGTTTTAAGTCTGAAATAACCTGAAATATGTCTTGAGTATGTTCAGTGCGCAGCGGGCCTCGCAAGTAGAACAGACATGTGAGAGAGCGGGAGCATACCTTGAAGCACTTCTCGCAGTATCTGTAGAGTGGGTTGTTGTTGGCGGCGCGGCACTGGGCGCAGCGCCAGTAGTCGTGCGGGCCTAGCTCCGGGTCGCTGCCCGCCTCCGACTGCTCCGAGTCCGCGAACTCCAGCTCCGCCTCGTCCAGCACGGCCACCGACATCACCTTCGTCGATATTATCTCCTTCTGCAATCACCGCCACCACCGTTCATTAGCTATGCATCATGTGGCTGATACTTTTTTCAGAAAACTGATTCTGTATGTGAAATTATTTTTAAATGTAATAATTTTTTTGGGAATGTCAAAATTTTAATTTCATTCGGCCTTTTGATTTAGTGAAAAAAAAGATCTCAAAATAAAAAGTTGTAGTTAGAACCAAGTTGTTCGGATTTGAAGAAAACATTTTTTTTTAATTGGTTCAGAGTTTAGACTCTGTGAGAGAACAAACAACCATGAATACAAACATACATACACACACACTACGCCAAAATCATAACTTTCCTTTTGGTTCGCTGTAGTTGGATAAAAATAATAGCCGTTCATTAGCTATGCATCATGTGGCTGATACTTTTTTTAGAAAACTGATTCTGTATGTGAAATTATTTTTAAATGTAATAATTTTTTTGGGAATGTCAAAATTTTAATTTCATTCGGCCTTTTGATTTAGTGAAAAAAAGATCTCAAAATAAAAAGTTGTAGTTAGAACCAAGTTGTTCGGATTTGAAGAAAACATTTTTTTTTAATTGGTTCAGAGTTTAGACTCTGTGAGAGAACAAACAACCATGAATACATACATACATACACACACACTACGCCAAAATCATAACTTCCTTTTGGTTCGCTGTAGTTGGATAAAAATAATAGCTATGGATGATCACGCGCCTGCAATGTCCTGCTTTATGGTCAGAACTGTACATATGGAAGAGGATGGCGAAATCTGTCACTTCACTGTACGACATACAGTCTGTACGCACATTGTCTGTAACTATAACCCAATTTTTATAACTGTGCACTTCGAGCTGTCAAAGTCGTTAGGTTGGCAGGACTGAATTAATCCCCTGCTTACTTCCTCACCTCTCCGCCGACTCCTATCAGTACACACACACACACAGCTAGGGCGTGTACTGATAGGCGTAGGCGGAGAGGTGAGGAAGTAAGCGGGGGGTGAATTCAGTCCTGCCAACCTAACGACTTTGACAGCTCGAAGTGCAGTTATAAAAATTGGGTTATAGTGTGCAAGTAGAAGGTGCGTGCGTGTGTGTGTGTGTGTGTGTGTGTACGCACGTCGGTGTCGCCGGAGGTGTCGTCGCTGGCGTGCACGGGGGGCGCGTCACCCGCAGACTCCGGCTCGGTGGCGGGCTCGTACTCCACCTCGCTCTCTTCGCTGTACGACTCCGTATCGCTCGTGTCCCGCACGTAATCTGCAACACGACACAACACACCTCTACATCCTCCTCCTGGCCACGCACACCGCTCCGCTTTCAAACTGTATTCGGAAGCTATAAGGAATTAATTATTTGAATGAAAACAATTTACAGCAATATACAGGCTGTTTGATGACTATAGGTCATAAAGCAAACCAGGTACTCCTGAGCCTATTTGGAGCAAAAAAGTTACATGACATTTTGCTCTACGGTGAACTTTTTTTTTTCCATACAAAACTAAATAAAATTATTTAGTTTTGTATGGAAAAAAAAAAGTTCACCGTAGAGCAAAATGTCATGTAACTTTTTTGCTCCAAATAGGCTCAGGAGTACCTGGTTTGCTTTATGACCTATAGTCATCAAACAGCCTGTATATACCGAGGTATATACGAGGTAGATCCAAAAGTTCGTGGCCTAACATAGAAAGAGCCATGACATTTTTTAAAATCTACCGTCATTTGTTAGTACGATTCTTCAGTAATAAAATGTGCGAAGTTTGGTTCCGATACTGCAAGCCATATTTTTTTCATGATTATTTGTTAAAATTTTATTAACAAATAATCTATCTGTCAAGATTTTCAATAATGGAGAAAATTGAACACCGAGCAGTGATGAAGTACCTCCATAAAAAAGGCATGTCACCAAAAGATATCCATCAAGATATGGTAAACACATTGGGGGAGTCTTGCTTCATCGTATTCCAGTGTCAAAAAGTGGGTAGCTGAGTTTAAGCGGGGTCGGATGAGCATTCAAGATGACCCTAGGAGCGGAAGGCCTTCGACATCTACCATGAAGGAAAACATCAATAAAATATGTAATCTGATACTGAGTGATCGAAGATTGGCCATCAATAAGATAGCTGAGATCACAGGCATTAGTTATGGCCGGGTACAAAACATTATATCGGAAGAATTGGGGTTCCATAAGGTTTCTGCTTGTTGGGTCCCAAGATTGCTTTTAGCTCAACAAAAACGAGTTCGCGTCACAATAATTTCCCGCGATTGTTCGGAACTTTTTGAGGCAGATCCCGAGGATTTTTTGTCCCGTTTCGTTACCATCGATGAAAGCTGGTTTCACCACCATTCCCCTGAATCGAAACAACAATCGAAGCAGTGGAAAAGATCTGGCTCACTCACTCCGAAGAAGGCTAAGGTCGTTTTGTCGACCAACAAAGTCATGGCTTCAGTTTTTTGGGATGCGAAGGGGATTATTTTCGTGGATTATTTACCAAAAGGCGAAACTATAACTTCAAAATATGATTGCAACCTTTTGCGAAGACTTCGGAAAGAAATCAAAGAAAAAAGGTCAGGGTTGCTGCGGAAGAAAGTGCTGTTCCATCAAGACAACGCCCCGGTTCACACTTCGGTTGAATCAATGTCTGAAATCCATAATTGTGGCTATGAATTATTGCCCCACATACCTTATTCGTCGGATTTAGCCCCCTCGGATTACCACCTTTTTCCAAATTAAAAAAACACTTAGGTGGCTCGAAATTTTCAACCAAAGAAGAGATGATAGCCGAAGTAAATGAGTATTTTGACGACCTTCCAGAATATTTTTTTTTCGAAAGTATAAACAAGTTGCAGGTCAGGTGGAAAAAGTGCATTGACCTTGATGGAGACTACGTCGAAAAATAAAAATTGATTTAGACCCTCTTTTCTGTCAATTTCATGGTTGGGCTTAGAAGTTTTGGATCCACCCTCGTACTATAGATATAATTTTTAAACGTGATTAACACTAAGTGTGAATCCTTAAAAAGGTGATTTGTATCTGAAACTGAAGAACATTTCAACACTTCTTCTGCTATTTTGAGAAAAGACTACTGCCAATTTCTGTCCCAGACCAAACATATCGATTAGACTTTTGTTTTGCACGATTTTACTCCACCGTAAAACATAATATGTAACATCTACATTTTTGATAATTTGACCACAAAAATGTATCAGCAACATTTTAAATGTTGTCTCATAAGAATATAATATTTCAAACACAAATTCACCTCGACAGACGTATGAACTATTAAAAAAAACCAAATACAGTTTCAAAATCAGAGAGTGTGTTAAATTCAGTCTTTCACAAAGTATAACCTTGGAAACTATTGATTGAAACATTCATATAAAGCACAGTTGGAAGTAGAAGGGGAGTTTGATATAGGGTACATAAGAAATTCAGTATGTAAACATCCTATTATAAATGTTTGAAAGTAGTTTTAAATTTGTAACATATAATTTCCCTGGTTTTTTTTTTTATAGTAAGCGCAACATTTGGCCCCAAACCACCCATAAGGTGTCTAGATGTGCCCATAAACATTCGGTCGCATGTGGGGGTTGTGAATGCTATGCCGGCCTGACAGGTGCCCATTCACACCTCTCTTGAATATTGCAATACCTCAATAAAATTATTACACCAGCCCATTTTTACCCGACTACGGCAAAGTCAAAATGGAAGGGTTATGCACTGTATGATGTAGGAAAAGACAGATGTGGCACAGTTTCATAGCTATTGTCTCATTATTGGTTAGCCCCATGCCATTAGATGTTACGTGATGCACAATGTTGAAATGTGATCCCAAGAATTTCATTATGATGGTATCTGCACAGATCAGAGAACAGACGTAGCTAGATGGACAATCAACAGTGGCTCTGTATGGAATGGAAACACGGTGTTGCCAACATTCCTATCAGTCAAATCACAGCAGTGAAGATTTTTTTTATGGATACTGACATGGTAGGCTACATCACCTACAAAATCCGTCAGCCCATAACACCGGGTGAACTTGGTGCCACGTCAGTGCTTCTCTTCGGCCAACATATAGCGCTTGTAGTGAGCAGTGAAAGCGTGCAAATATGTCGACCTTTACCATAAGGGCCAAGCGGTAACACTGCTGTGTATCCTTGATCGTCCAACTCGCCTTAAGCCCGTGATACACATGCCAGTTACTGTTCAAACGAGCTACTGGCATGTGTATCGCCATTGTGTTAGTAACTCACATTCCAGTACAAGGCATGCCAGTAGATCGCATGCGTTTGATTTTTTCCCCTCGCGGGGGAGTGGGGAGGGAGACTCGAACGCTAGCTGTCAGCAGCATAGAATCTGACAGAAACTGGCATGCCAGCATTAGGCATGTGTATCATTTCGATTCAGAATGCCAGTACCTGGCATACCAGTTTACCAGCTCCTAGCGTGCCAACCACAGGCATGTGTATGACAGCCTTTATTGTGTGATCTGTGCTAATCTGGGTCCTTCACGTGCAGAAAGTACGAGAGAGAAGGTGCATGGAGGTGGAAATAAATATTCTGAATAGAAGGAAGAAGAAAAAAATGCAAATTGCAACATCATAAGTAAATATCACAGACAAATATGCATACAGATTAATACATGGGAATGAGAGAAACAATTTGTTTGTTTGCTTGCAGATGAATTAAAAGAAATTCATGGACATATAACACGCTCTGAACACCACTCCTGTGGTGTTCAGAGGCGGTTTGTGGGACTAAGGGGGGAAGTTTGAGGCTCAGAGTGCTCGTCACAAGAATTTCTTTATAATTCAACAGTACAATTTAGTTGTAAACTACCTCCAGACATCAAGCGTTCCCAGCTATAGACAGGGTTGCCAGGTGTCCGCTTTTACCGCGGACAGTCCTCTTTTTTTTTAAGTCTTGTCCGCGGAAAAGTTTTAGCCTTCCGCGGACAAAACAAAGGGGGGATAGATTTTTCGTAAAAGTTCTGGACCATCTGGCAACCCTGGCTATAGATATGCACAGTGCTAATATTGCTGTAAGAGAGCAAGAGCGTGGCCACTCGCTAGTCACACGCTCGAATGAAAACTTTTCAAAGGAGTGAAAGGAATTTGTCCGTATGCAAATTTCGAATGTTATCTATTGAATGGAGTACAATTAACACATATCAGTTACGGTGTAATATCCGGGTGTGAGCATGTTACGTTCTAGGAATATTGCAAGTTAGGATGTGCCAGGAATGCTTGTTGTCTGAAGGTGTGAACGAAGGTGTAGAACCCACCGTCGTGTGATGCGGCAGTCTAGTCGTTATCAGGCGACATGATATGACATATGATTGCACGTACGCATGATCATATTTTTTATGAATTTTTTCTTACTTTTTTTTTTATTTTTCCAATATGCGTTTTCATCTGTTTTTTTATTGAGCTTCATTATCTCTTTTAATTTTTTTTCTTAGTGGGATATTTTTTTCGCTTTTTCCTTTTTTTTTAATTTACTTTTAAAGTTTTTATGTTATTTTTTACTTACTTTTTTGTCTTTTTTCCAACTTTTTTTTTATTCTAACTAAACTAGTTTACAACTTGCAGTACTTTGAGAAAAATTATGTACTGAAACATCATTAATTAAAGATGTATTTCAAGATGTCTCACAATTTTTCTCAAATAAGCACACCTAGCATGAATGAAACAAGTATTGAGTGACGTGAGCAGGTAGTGATGCATCTTTGGTTAGTAACATGACGTGATTGTGTGCAGGTATGTACACAGTAGGTAGAGGTATGCACCTACAGAGCACAAGAACAATATGACTGAGGTGTTGAATGTCTCACACTGTCTGCTCAACATCGCTGGGGCGTACTTGTCCCGACATGTTCCTAAAGTAATTACTTGCGATAACATCATTATCCCTACTTAGTTACTTGCGATAACATCATTATCCCTACTTAGTCACTTGTGATAAAATCATTATCCCTAGTCACTTGTGATAAATCCCTTGGCTTATGAAGGTTTGTCTTAAAAAATTCCACGTTGTCACAAATTATAAAAAAAAATGGAACAGTGCACATATTAATATAATTTATTAGCACCGTTTCACACGTGCATGGCACAGTATGGTGCCGTTCATATACAGTGGTGCGACCCACATACAGGGTGCATAGGCAATAGTGTATAGGCAATTCTGGGAGAGTTCACCCAGACCATGCTGTATACAGTACGAAGCAGTAAATAATGCACATCGGCCTTTAGAAAGAGACAATATGGTTGTAGAGCGTTGTCTCTGTCGCACAAACTTGCACGTCTCTGTGCGACAGGGACAACACTCTACAACCGGATTGTCTCTTTCTAAAGCCCTATGTGCATTATTTACTGCCGCATACTGTACACAGCATGGTCTGGGTGAACTCTCCCAGAATTGCCTATGCACCCTTTTATTGTAACCTTTTAAAATGCAGTCAACGGAACGGAGCTACTTCGGTGACTGAAATTTTAGGTGTCTCCTTATAGTAATAAATAACAAAATATGTTTGAACATAAGCATTACTATTACAAATAAAATTATTACGATCAAAGCATGCATCATTTTGCCTTTCATATTCCTTCTTGCAGTAGTTACAGGACAGGTACACTCAGATTAAGAGGCAATATGATTCATTGCAAATAACTTTCAGTTTCACAGAGCTCATCACATCGTTCATTATTATTAGGCAGAAGATATCATAGTTTCAATGATAGATATAGTTCAAAATTTTGAAATATATTCCTGTGGGATTTCAGGACTTGTTCTAAAAGTAACATTTCACAATTAATTGCATGCTAGATTTTTACCTTCGTCAAATGCTACAATTAAAAAGGTGGAGATGGGCTGGGTTGCCATTCGTATTGCTGTACGAGATTTTTATCAGTAGAAATATATCATGTGTGAAATATTGTTAACATTCGTTTTTTTTATGTTGAAATATATTATGATCTGTGTTATGATGAATCCTATAAAACTGATGACAAAACCGTATAAACTGTGTCTACAACCAACATTCTTCAGAGACAATATGTGCGACAGACTTTGTTCTGTTAGAATTAGATGTTAATTCTGTACGACATTCATTAACAGTATAGCCGTCACATCCTGCCGCGCGTATCACGTCTCGCTGAACAAGGTTTAGCCCACTAAAGAAAAAATGGCTGCACAAGAGCGATCGTGTATTGGAACAGGATATCGACAACCTTCCTACCAATCAACTTATAGATACGCACGCGTTAGCATTCTGTGCTCGCAAAGGTGTCGACATCCTCTGCCATAAGAGGTAATTGTCCGCACAACGCGGAGACACGGAGGCAGATCGATCGTCTCTCTAGCCATAGTTTCTCTGATCTGTGGTTTACATTCACATCTCTATCTACCACGCACAACACATACGCGAGTTTGCAAGAAATCTCTCATACCGGTTTCTTTAGCTTGTATACTGAGTACACTGTCGCGGTCATCGTCCGAGTTGAGAGGCGACTCGGAGGCGAGCACGTAGTACTTGAAGAGACCCTGGTGGTCGCGGCGGGAGTCCCGCGCGGAGCTGCGGCGGCCGCGCGGCGTCGCCCACGGATAGTCTGCAAGCACAACCCCACACCACAGATTACTTAATAGTTACTTCGTAACAGATAAATCACTCCATAGAAAATGTTCCTACCTTCGGGCTTTAATAGCCTACTCTTTCACAACGCCAATCGCTGCGTGCGAAAATGTACCTTAACGATCGAGTGTAAAGTGGTTATTGCTTTGCAGCTGCGCGCACTTGCGTGGGCGAGCGTCTATGTATACTTCGCACGGCAGACGAATTTCTACTGAAAAAGACCGCCGGCGGCCCGTCGGGCGGTAGGTAGTTAGCGCGCGCAAGTACATAGAGTGCGTAAGGCCTGCCCACACTCTATATAGTATACAATTTGCATATCTTTACATATACTTTCATGTTTTATACCCTTTTTTTGTTGTTGTGCCTTATCTACAGGGTGTCCCAAAACTCAATGTCAAGCGGGAACCAGGGAGTAGGCCAGTTTATGACTAGCCAGGGAAAAATAAGAAAAAAAAAATCTGATTCATTTATTTTTTTTGAAAAAAAATTTACTGAATATTTTTTTTGGTAAAACTACAGACATTCTGGTTTTATTTGGGATTCTGATCAATAGCAGAGTTATTTAGGCAACCAATAAAAATTTTTTAACAATTATATTGGCAAATTTGTAGTCGTAGTACCTAAAAATTTTGTATGAGAAATTTTCTACGTTTTTCAAAAAATGTTCATATCATAAAAAACAAATGACTCGATTATTTATTTTATTTTTCCCTGGGTAGTCATAAACTGGCCTGCTCCCTGGTTCCCGCTTGACGTTGAGTTTTGGAAATCATATTTGAGTAGAGGACGAATGTACCTAGGTATTGTAAATTTTTTTAAATGTCGGCATCCTTAAAGCTTGAAGTTTTTCTCTTTTTTTATGTTGAATTTATGGCAATAAATTTAATTTTTCTTTCGTTCTTTATTTTTTTATTCTTCTTAGATCTGTTCAGCTAGGCTCCCAGACAAACGTACCTAATCGAACTGTATTAGTTTAAATTTTATTTAACAAAAACATTTCTTTGTTATTTAAGATCTGCAATTCTGCAGGAACAATTTAAAATAATACTACATAACATCAAACCGGTCAGAGTGTGTGCTCCGACCAGTCATTAACTCCAAAAAGGTGCCATACCGGAGACTTCCCTTTCAATTTCTGGCTATACTGAACTCGAGGAGAACACAGCCGAGGCTGCCATGTGGCCATCTTACATCCAGTACGGTGGTAGCAACCCAATTGGCTACAATTGGAGCCTACCACCTAGTAAACTGCGTGGGAAGGGACTGTCCTAAAGATTAAAGAAATAAGAAAGTTATTAATACAATTTGGAAATGTGAAAGCTTGTTTACAGGCAGTGCGAGACTTGTTGGAACATACTGTCAGCACTCGCAGTGGGAGTAGGTACCTCGGCTGATATGTGACCGAAGTAGCTATCACTAGCTCCGAGTCTGGCGGCCGCTCCCTTTAGATAAACTAACAACTGCTGATACAGCATTATCAGTTCAGCCTGCCACACACAACCTATCTAGGCGCCTACCTACTTATCAACAGCTTCGTGATTATAGCCGATCGTAATTTTGTAAATCTTGTCAAATTTAAATAGCTAGGTCTGTATTCTTAATCCGCTCATCTATCCACCTTAACAGCTATATAACTATAATTTTTAACTTTCAATTTATCAGACGGGAAAGTACAAAATAATAGGAAGCAGTGGCGGCTTTGACCTATAAATCTTAGTGAGGCGACTAAAAAATCCACCTACATTGCTATTACTTTATGATAAATTGAAAAACCTAAACCTATTTTTTTTTGGCCCTAACAATACTTAACCAAAAACTATTAACGAATCGCGCACCGAGGGTACCGTATCGCCATGTCACGGCTAGCGCCACTAGATGAATTTCATAACACGCCACGCCATCTAGATGGCGTGTTATGAAATACTTCATATTAGTTAGTCACGATTAGAAAATGATTCATCATCTATTTGGTAGATGGCGCGCGCGCATACACTTTTTGAAACCAAAAAGTGTATGCGCGCGCGCCATCTATGGGAACCCCCGTGAGTTTTTTACTTTTTCTTATTTTCATGATTTTTTGTGATATCGGCCATAATAACACATTTTCTGGGAACATTTCAACGGGCTACCAAATTACGGTTCAAGAGATACAGGCCTCGGACAGACGGACGGACAGACAAGCGGCGGGTGACCGAGTGGTTTGGGCATTGGCTTCAAATGCGAGAGGTGCGAGGTTCGAATCCGGTCGGCGTGTAACAATGAGTTTTTTCTGACGAAAAAAATTACGTGTATGCATACCTACACCTGCTGCTGCCGCATAGCAGCCTCGGCTGTGTTCTCCTCTAGTCTAGTATAGCCAGCAATCCAGGGAAGTCTCCGGTATGGCACCTACCTTCTCGGAGGTGATATTGGCTGGTCGGAGCATGCGCTTTGGCCCCTCCGGCTCAGCCACCCATACCGGATTACATAAAAAAAAAGACAGACGGACGGACGGACAGACAGACAGACAGACAGACGGCGTAGGCTTAGTAATAGGGTCCCGTACCGGATACGGAACCCTAAAAAAAAAAAAAAGAATTCGCAAAAGTGAGATTCGAACCAACGTCACTAGATTGAAAAGCGAAGCATATGCCATTGAGCTATGAAACTTATCGTAACTAGTGCGAATTTCGCCATCATGTTAATCACGGAGGTAAAACAAACCGACTTATAGAAAACGTGAATCGCCCCATCTCGCTCTGCATTATTTTAATTGGATATAGATGTCTCGTCCGGCGCCATTTATCAGAGCCTCAGCTGCTCCCTACATCCAAAGCCTCCAAGGTCAACCTGTTGTCTTTACGCTTGGTGAAGCGATATCAAAATAAGCGATTCATCGCCGCACCGGACCGGGGTGAGTCACCATATGCCATGCCGTACGTGACACGTCACACGTCACGTCTGTGTGTGTGTGCGTGCTGTGTTGGTGGTGTTGATGCACTAACACATCTTTAACGTATTTCGTCGCGCGCGTCGCACCAGCCGCCTCCGCCTCCTCCGCGCCGCCGCGCTAATATTGTGATCAGTTCGGATCGGATATACTTGACTTTTTTAAGTTTTCTTTCTTGATATTTTGAAATGTTTTTTTTTCTTTACTTTCAAGATAATTAAGTGAGGCGGTGCTTCACTTGCTTCACCTGGGGAACCGCCACTGATAGGAAGTGATATGATAAGTTAGGTAGCCCGCATTTTAAGTAATTTAAGCACACCTAGGTGTACTCAATATTATTATAAAAATAAAAACACAGGTATTTTATACACAGAAACATACAGCACAGCACACGGTGTACACAATCTGTATTCAAAATGTTCCCGCCTCAGCTCTGCTTCCGCTCGTGGATTTAGGGTGCGTGCGTATATATTGCAGGACGCTTGTATCCGCAGTGATATAATAGACATGCCTACTAACTAATCGAAGCAGTTGGCTATGATATACTCAGCGGCACGCGAGTTTACGGTACGGTTTACGGAGCAGCTGGTCTATAGTTTCTACGATGCTAACAGTGAGGTAACTCAAACAAGCATTATTGAAAAAAAATATAAATTACTGACATGCTCACACTCTCTCACATTTCATCTCACCTGTTGATGCTGTCGGTAAAGAAGATAACGTGGTGTTCATAGTCACGTCAGGCACGATAGGATGAGGAAGGATGATGAATGGAATGAAACTTAAACCTAAAAACGTATTGCGGTGGTGAGGTGACAATCTAAACTTGTTGGGACACGCCGATATGACGTATGTATGTATGACGGTGGTTAGGTTACACGCTAGGTTTGGCATCAGTTCAGTCCATCAGTCTGCTGGTTAAACCACGGTGCAGCCAGACTGACCGTTTAATATAAATTGATGGATCGATGGTTTGGACTGATGCACCAGACTGATGGATTTTATAATATTTTGATACTAGTTAGACTGATGGCAGACTGATAGTACGAATGAATTTTACGTCTGGCGTCAGTCTGGCATCAATCACGTGACCAAGGTCATGCCAAACCTAGCGTGTAACCTCCGTAATAAAAAAACGTTCCCTCAGGTGCGTTCTAGCGACTTACGAATAACGTTTCTAATTTCTATGTAAAATCGATGAGACGCCCTGTCTGTTATCTGAATCTAATTATATTAATTTGATTTTTTTTTATTTGATTAAATTTATTTATTTATACTAAATACATTACAATAAAATAGTTAATCTACTGAGACCTAGACCAGTAAAGTTTCCACATTCAACTAATATTATAAACAGGATGTTCGGCACATCGACCGACAATTTTTTTTTTAGTTAAGTGGGATTATTTGCAATATTTTGACCCATGATATGTACCTTTTTGTCAGGTGTCACGTGGTATCGAGATACAATTTTTTATTTTATTTTTGAAAATTACAAAAATCCCGGTCTTAAAACGCTTGTAACTTTTTTGATTGTATCAGCACGAAATAAAATGTATTGGATTTTATAATGTCTCTTTGTTCTAGAATAAAAATGACTTGATGAAGTTAATACCATGAAAAGTACCTCCCAAATTCCCGAGGACACGTAAAAATATGACAGAATCTTAATTTCTTAATTCATAAAAAAAACTGACAGCAATTGAGAGCTTCAGTTTGCTAGTTTACGCCCTTTCCAATAGTCATGCATGTCATACAAATAGTTCACTACGTGGCCAACATTTTGCAATACAACCATTATCGGCTATCGTCACGAATTTTCGGGCTGTGTCTCAGTTATCGCTCCGATGGCGGTACATAAAAGGGTCTTAGCGAGTTAGATTGTATTAGTCGCACTAGCGTCGTTCATTTTGACAGTTGTTTTCTTTGAGAACGAAACGAAAGTTTTAGATCATAATCAGGGGTGTACAAGTGAGGTTATAAAGATCAAGTGGACCGACGATATAGTTTTAGAATTCATACACAATTTTGAAGCTGAGTCGATCATATGTGATCCAAAGAACATCAATCATAACAAATAAAATTTAGTGGCCGATGCATTGGGTCGTGGCGAAACGGTAGCGTGAAGTCGCTGGAACCCCTGCTATTGAGATATCATTCAACCGACCTTAATTGTTTTCACCAATTTACCTGTCAGACGGTGCTCGCAGCACAAACAGTTATTTTTGTCGCTAGACGTCACTCGTAAGTAGCTAGAATGCGGCCACAATATACTTACTGATATAAATACCCAAAGAGTGAGCTTTGGCAATAATACTTAATAATAACTCATTGGGCAGGGACTTTTTCGTCTAAGGTTCTTTTGCCAGCGACTTCCCACTCTCATCTCGGCGCGTTGACTGCACAATAGGTACTGCAATTCATTCCAGTATGTACAATCATAGCGATATTATGCGTTGAACTGTTAATTTCATAAGTTACTCTCCAACTGTCAGCCTCGATAGCTCAGTGGTGCAGACAGCCAACTGTCGCTATTGAATGTTAAGCAACGCTGGGTGCGGTCAGTTCTTGGATGGGTGACCGCTGACCGTTGGAGGCTGACCGAGGTTCGGATTCCTCGTAAAACGTTAGGTCCCTTCCCTCCTAATCTTACTTGGTGGTAGGGTTTAACCCGCCCGGTTTGGTACCACCGCACTGAATGAAACGTCGGGCAAAACGGCTATGTAAATAGTTTGTGTTTTCCGACCAGTTCAGTGTAGCCGGCACGATCAAAGGGGGAAGCACTGACATGGCACCTAGTTCACCCGGTGTTATGGGCTGACATCACGGTCGTTGTAGGTGATGTAGCCAGCCGTGTCAGTTTCCATAAAAAAAAAAATTTAGAATGAAGGTTCTACAAAAGGTTCCTCCACACTAGTCCACACTCCCTTGTCGGCGGCGGAGGCGGCGGCGACGCCGCAGGGCGGCGCGGCCGGGCGGTTTGACTGGACTGGACTGGACACGTTCTCCACGCGCTACCCTACCATTGTGTTACGATCGCAGCCAGCGCTCGCTATAATAGTAGCTAGAACGTAGTCCGTGCCATAGTACGTTTGCAGGCAGGCTGGCAATACTAATGAAAATATAAAAAAATAAATTAGTTTCCTTCCTTTTCCTGCTGCATGGTGTCATCGGAAGGTTAGTGCTGTGGTTCTTGCATTTATTTATCAATCGAAAGTTATCATAAATTGTACGGGTTTTCTTCAGCGTTGCGTTATTATTCAACAATCATCGTGTTAACATTTTCGCGAAGTTGTTCGTGATCACTCGGCTGCTTTAGCTGGGGCGCTTCCTCCACACTTAGAGCATTAGCCTCCACACAATTACACGTGCGTAAAACTACGGATACTCACTCGCAATTCTTAATGAGTATCCAAAATCACTGCTTATTCTTCGCCTTACTCGCGGTTTTTTTGGTAATTTACGGCCGTTACGAGTTATGTGGAAGGAAACTTCCACCCAGGTGATGCGTTGGCGAAGTTAGGTTATGTTTGCGCGCGAGAGTGGTGCAAGAGTCGGCAAGAGCGTCCGGCGCCCCGGACGCGGCGTTCGTTATACGCATAGACTTATCGAGTGAAGGAAGATTATTTTGTTGTAGTTGCCGAATAGAGCAACCGCAATGCCACAGAATGAGTACATCGAGCGCCACCAGAAGCTGTACGGGCGGCGGCTCGACTACGAGGAGCGCAAGCGGAAGCGCGAGGCGCGCGAGCCGCACAAGCGCGCGGAGAAGGCGCGCAAGCTGCGCGGCATCAAGGCCAAGATATTCAACAAGGAGCGGCGCAATGAGAAGATACAGATGAAGAAGAAGATCAAAGCTCACGAGGAGAGGAATGTGAAGAAGGGCGCGGAGAAGGTGGCGGAGGGGGCGGTGCCCGTGTACCTGCTGGACCGCGACGTGCGCTCGCGCGCCAAGCTCCTCTCCAACATGATCAAGCAGAAGCGCAAGGAGAAGGCGGGCAAGTGGGACGTGCCGCTGCCCAAGGTGCGCGCGCAGGCGGACGCCGAGGTGTTCAGGGTGCTGCAGTCGGGCAAGTCCAAGCGCAAGGCGTGGAAGCGCATGGTCACCAAGGTGACGTTCGTCGGTGAGAACTTCACGCGCAAGCCGCCCAAGTTTGAGCGCTTCGTGCGGCCGATGGCGCTCCGCTTCAAGAAGGCTCACGTGACGCACCCCGAGCTGAAGGCCACCTTCTGCCTGCCCATCATCGGTGTGAAGAAGAACCCGAGCTCGCAGATGTACACTAGCCTGGGCGTCATCACCAAGGGCACGGTGCTGGAGGTGAACATCTCTGAGCTGGGGCTGGTGACGACGGCGGGCAAGGTGGTGTGGGGCAAGTACGCGCAGGTCACCAACAACCCTGAGAACGACGGCTGCATCAACGCCGTCCTCCTTGTTTAAACACAATATTCCACTTCTGGTCATTTATTGAATGTGAGCTTTATATGAATAAATTTTTTTTGAAAACTATTACTCTGTTGGTTTTAATGTTTTAATGCTAACAATTAATAATATAATAATAATGGATGACCTAAAAATACTGGCTAGTTCGGACTCTGAGCTGATGTCGATGCTGAAGACAACTGAAAATTTCAGCACGGACATTGGAATGGAGTTCGGAATAGACAAGTGTGCGAGCATCCATATAAAACGAGGGAGGGTCATGGCCTCCGACGGGATTCAACTCTCGGAGTCGGTGAACATTCGAGCCCTCTCTGACGAAGAAACCTACAAATATTTGGGTATGCAGGAGTGCCTTGGTATCAAGGATACGGTCATGAAACAACATGCAAAGGCTAAATTCTATCACCGTCTCACAATAGTACTGAAAAGTCTATTGTCGGGCGGTAATAAAATCAGAGCCTACAACGGTTGGGTCATGCCCGTTCTTATATACACCTTTGGCATACTCAAATGGTCTCAGACTGAGCTGGACGCCCTGGACAGAAAGGTCAGAACGCTGATGACGACGTCCCGGATGCATCACCCACGATCATCGGTCATGAGATTGTATATCCCGCGGAAGTGTGGGGGTAGAGGTATGCTAAATGCCAAAAACCTACACAACCGCGAGGTATGCAATCTCCGTCAGTATTTTATGGAAAAGACTGATGTTTGTGAGATGCACCGCGATGTCGTCGTCAGTGATAAAGGCCTTACCCCGTTGGACATGGGAAAAGAGGACTGGCGGAAGCCACTTGTACTGAGCACCGAGGACCGCCTGGAAGTATGGAAAGGCAAGGCGCTGCACGGTAGGTACTTCCGGTCTCTCACGGGGCCGGATGTAGATCAACTCGCCTCCGTGCACTGGCTACGCTTCGGGGACCTCTTTGGGGAAACCGAGGGTTTTGTCTGTGCAATACAAGACGAAGTTGTCAAGACCAACAATTACAGGAGATTCATTATGAAGGATGGCACCATTGACATCTGCCGCGCCTGCCACAAACCTGGCGAATCCCTCAGACATGTAATCTCCGGTTGTTCGCAACTTGCCAACTCCGAGTATTTGCACAGGCACAACCTAGTAGCCAGGATCATCCATCAGCAACTTGCTTTGAAGTTCAACCTTGTCGGCTCGGAGGTGCCTTACTACAAGTATAACCCACAGCCAGTTCTCGAAAATGCTCACATCACGCTCTACTGGGACCGGTCGATTATCACTGATAGGACTATTATGGCTAATAGACCTGACATAGTAATCATCGACCGGGAGGCGCGGCGCGCAGCGCTCGTCGACATCACGGTGCCGCATGACGAGAACCTTGTGAAGGCAGAAAAAGACAAGATGTTAAAATACATCGATCTGTCTCATGAGGTTACCGACATGTGGCCCGTGGACTCGACGATCGTTGTGCCCATAGTCGTGTCTGCGCATGGGCTGATAGCGAAGAGCCTCGACCATCATCTCAAGAGGCTCTCACTAGAGCCACTTGCTTGGATCAAGGGTCAGATGCAGAAGGCGGTCTTGCTCGACACCGCTCGAATTGTCCGAAGGTTTCTCTCTCTCGGGTCCGACCATCGGTAGCCTGGGTTCGCCCCGCCGCCGGTGGTGGAAATTCCATTTTGTTATTTTATATTAATTTTAGATTTAAGTTTTTTATGTAAAATTAATATAAAAAAGAAATGTGTCAATAAACGAATAAATAATATAATATAATTATAAATAATAACTTTGGTATTTATGTTTAAAAAATATGTATATATTTCCTTCACAATGTGTTTTTTGTTACTAATAAAATAACACCTTATAAATATTCATACTCTGGGTCGACTAAATTGAGGTCACCCATTTCTTTGCATGTTAAAACTGACTTCTCACGTCAGTGCGGACCGCCGGTACACGATTCACTAGAAATATGATAAAAAACAAATTACTTTACATCTACATAACACATAATTTGTTGCTATTAATTAGGGAACTCGTAAACTTGCTGCACCCTATACTGACGCGGCGAGCGTGCTCTATACACCTCCAGATTTAGAGAGTGCACCGTCTCAAGACTTTATTACAAAATGTTATGAAATCATTATGTACTTAACTAAAGTCGATTCATTTTGCCTAGACACAAAACATGGTGCATGCTGTCCTCGCCTATTCTATTTGAATTAGCAGTGCAATACAACACTGTCTCAGAAGTGATACGCAAAACACACGCTTCTCGCAGAAACACTTTCGGCATTATACTTTTGTTAGAATACATACTGTACAGTTTCCTCAAAACACTAATGCCGCTCGACCACCAGCGCAGTTAACGAATTTTAGGTCATAATTCGTAGAACATACGGTAGACTTAATGTCGCTCACATCTTGGGTTCGCGCATGTTGAGTGAAGCAATTATTATCTACCCTATGATCTACGAGTGATGACCTAGAATTCGTTGATTGTGCAGGTAGGTGAGCGGCATTCAAGTTTTGAGAGAACTGTATGCATATTGATTTCGATAACAGATTAATGATTGTACTCTTTCGTTAGCGTTGCGTAAATTGGTAAATTTAATTCCAATGGCATTGTCGAGTGGTCACCCATCCAAGTACTGACCGCGCTCAGGGTTGCTCAAACTGACCGCACCACTGAGCTACCGAGGCTGACAAAGACTTTTACACTTAAGTGCACCCATGCAGGGTTTGCGGATGGGATGATGTGAATGTGAGGGTGCTTAGGGTGACTTAGTACAATGTGGGGCGTTGTGTGCGCAGGACAGCTACAATGCAGATCTTCGTGAAGACCCTCACGGGCAAGACCATCACCCTTGAGGTTGAGCCGTCGGATACTATCGAGAATGTCAAGGCCAAGATTCAGGACAAGGAGGGGATCCCTCCAGACCAGCAGCGGTAAATGCTACACACACTACTTGCTACTTTCTATCTAATCGCATAAAATCATTTCGATATTTCTTATAATTGTCACCCGACATAAAGGTCTGGATGCAGCTTGTGGCATGGCTGGGCGTTGCAGCGTCGTTGATATTAAGCCAAACCTATTGGCAAATGACTTCACCGAAGACTTCAGGATCCATTACAAGTAGGAGAAGCTTTCAATGGAGCGGGACACCGGTGACTGACTCACGTCGTCCCAAACGGATACAATTTGAGCCTACCAAGTAAGACAAAGAAAGGGAAGGGACCTATAGTTTTACACCAGTACTGAAAGGTGAGGCATCGGGTGTTAGGTGAAGATGCAAGAAATAATAATATTTTTGCATTTTATTTTTAGGGCTTTTAACAATGATTTGTTAATATCAGCCTCATAATACTCATCTTCCCTATCACTTAGGGCCCAGAGTCCCTAAGGGATAGAGAGCGTTCAACGAACTTGATGGGACGACTATATCAATTGCGTTGCTCAAAAGCAATGGTTCCGTACCGCTGCAGGCTGGGAGGAGGCTGGAGGAAAATTGGAAAGGCAGATGTCCAGCAGTGGGCACTGACTTGCTGTGTGACTTGACTGATTGACTTATTGTGCATACATTTTTTTTTATGTAATCCCGTGGCTGAGTCAGAGGGACCAAAGCGCATGCTTCGACGAGCCAATATCACCTCCGAGAAGGTAGGTGTCATACCGGAGACTTGCCTGGATTGCTGGCTGTACTGGACTAGAGGAGCAGAGCAGAGTAGAGCTGGACAGAGACAGCCGAGGCTGCTATGCGGCCATCTTACATCCAGTACGGTGGTACCAACCCAGTTGGCTACAATTTGAGCCTACCACCTAGCAAGGGAAGGGACCTACAGTTTTACACCTGTTCCGAACGGTGAAGCAGCAGGTGTGGGTATGCACATACATTTTTTCGTCAGAAAAAACATTGGGTGTACCAGCCGATCGGATTCGAACCGCGGACCTCTCGCATGAGAAGCCGATGCCCAAACCACTCGGCCACCCTCCGCTTCAAATGTTATGTTTAGAAGTGAATGTGCCTGTGTGGTGTGCGTTGTGCAGACTAATCTTCGCGGGCAAGCAGCTGGAGGACGGACGCACGCTCTCGGACTACAACATCCAGAAGGAGTCGACGCTGCACCTGGTGCTGCGGCTCCGCGGCGGCGCCAAGAAGCGCAAGAAGAAGAATTACTCCACACCCAAGAAGATCAAGCACAAGAAGAGGAAGGTCAAGCTCGCCGTGCTGCGCTACTACAAGGTACGTCGACACCGCCCGCACCGCACACACCGCCCGCACCGTTCGCATACCACGTGGACACTTTTGGGCACTTTATTGTTTGCTTGTACCTATGGTAAACATTTTATTAAAAAATATTGTTTGTATTACACTTACATTTTTAGTGTTCCGTATCCTGTACGGAACCCAAATCAAACACATGAGTAAAGCCTTTTTCTTTTGCTATGATTAGAAAACTAAAAACAACATTAGTTTCCGTTCTCATCTCTATGGTATGGAACCTAACAACCCTCTAATTTTATTATGAAAAATATTAACAACTTCCTTTGGCGCATTGATGCGGTGGGAATCATTTGTTGTCCTCCTGTGCAGCAATTACATTTGCTTTATCTCATATACCAGAATCGCATTGTCACGCCAAACACGTTCTGACTTGCTCTCTCATGTAGACAGCATGGGGACGAAAGATATTTGTTTGAAATTCTGCCTTTGGTTTTATTTCGAGTGACTGGCATGCAGGGGCGTACATCCCATAAAGGCAGAAAAGCACTGCCTACCCTGAGTTAACGTCCCAATTCCACCTATCCAAACAATCAAATTAAAACATATAGAACTAGATACTCAAGTTCACGACAAAACTTATGATTTAAAATTGCCGCGCGCTCCTCCCTCTCAGCGCGGCCGCTCGCGCGGACGCAACGCCACCGCGCCGCAAAGGCACACAACACGACTACCTGGTGGTCACTCACACTATTATTCAAATCCTGCGTCATTATATGCTGGAATTTTGCGTGTGTGTGCGTGTTTCGATGCGCGATTTAGTATGCTAGGGCAGGACTGCCTTTCACTAACACCACAACAATGCCTCGTAACGTAGGTGTAGCTGGTCTAGCATCGTTCCCGCGCGCGCGCGCCGGCGCGGCGGTGCAATTGTCTGGTACAGTTTATAAAGAAGTGTTATAATCTTTTGTTTATGTTTTTACAAATAAGAAAAGTACCGCCCCTCTCTACTTATTTCTATTTCATCTTTTTGTAGTCAATATACGGCACTGCACTGCATACTCTTTATTGAGATTGGTTCTGTTTAAATCACTTAAAAGGCGTTTTTAAAAGTCACCCTTAGTATCTGTATTTATGACATTGTGTAGTTAATTAAAATTTATTCACTTTATGGATAAAAGCGGCGGGTGGCCGAGTGGTTTGGGCATCGGCTTCTCATGCGGGAGGTCCGAGGTTCGAATCCGGTCGGCGTGTACCAATGAGTTTTTTCTGACGAATAAATTTACGTGCATACCTACACCCGCTGCTTCACCGTTCGGAACCGGTGTAAAACTGTAGGTCCCTTCCCTTGCCCCTTACTAGGTGGTAGGCTCAAATTGTAGCCGACTGGGTTGGTACCACCGTACTGGATGTAAGATGGCCGCAAGCAACCTCGGTTGTGTTCTCCTCTAGTCCAGTATAGCCAGCAATCCAGGGAAGTCTCCGGTATGGCACCTACCTTCTCGGAGGTGATATTGGCTGGTTAGAGCATGTGCTTTGGCCCCTCCGACTCAGCCACCCATACCGGATTACATATAAAAAAAAAAAAAAAAAAAAAAAATATCTGAGGTGCATTGAAAAAAAAATAATCTGCTGGACAGAACATCTTTATGTGGACATGAAGAAGATGTAAGAGATGAAAACTGGGCTGAGGT
Source organism: Nematopogon swammerdamellus (assembly GCA_946902875.1). NCBI lineage: Eukaryota > Metazoa > Arthropoda > Insecta > Lepidoptera > Adelidae > Nematopogon > Nematopogon swammerdamellus. Next base: position 23,483,373 of record OX336345.1, read on the forward strand.
AAAAATTAAAATGAATTCAACTTATTTCTTAATTAAGTACTTATTTTGAATCTTAATTGTTGCCTGCCTACCCGGTCTTAAATGTCTGTGCACGCCACTGCTAGCATGTATTGAGTGGGCCTCTCTAAGTGGAATGACGGAGTGTTCTCTTGTAATAATGAACTTAATGCTCTCCGTTCTGAACAAGTTTGAACAGGGGCTTGCGAATTTGCACTGTGCAATATTGCTTCTCCGAACACTATGGGCCATACATAACAATATGTGCCAGTATATTTAAGCAAAATATCATTGAGATTTTACCTCTTCTGGTATTTCATTTTTTATTTATTAGTATTATGTATACGTTGGAGATGTACGACTGGTGTCCGTGCAGGTGGACGAGAACGGTAAGATCCACCGGCTGCGGCGGGAGTGCGCGGGCGACAACTGCGGCGCGGGGGTGTTCATGGCAGTGATGGAGGATCGGCATTACTGCGGCAAGTGCCACTCCACCATGGTGTTCAAGGACGAGGAGAAGTAAACTCTAACCCAAACACAAAAACATGTAAAACTCTGAACTGCTGTGTATGACGGATTTTTCAATAAATCTTGACACAGTGTTGAGAGAAATGATTGGTTTTTTATTTTTCTATTGAAAACGTAAGTATGATTTTTCTAACTCGACCGTAGATTCCACCCAATTTAAACCCAGTCTGTCTACACATACATGCATTTGCATACAAATAAAGTAACCGAGTCTGTTTAGAATCCGCTACTTGACCCTCTAAGTCTAAGTAAAGCAACTTGTGTTCCTAGTATTCCATTCAGTAGTGTTCTGTCTGGACCATTATTGAACAATAACATAATGTACTACCCGACTAAATGTTATAGATGCATGGAAATTGTGTTAGTGATAATATATACTGAGTGCACCAGCTACTTATTAGTGCACCGCATCGACTGATCACACTACAAGCACTCTCAATGCATATTATCACTAACATAATTGGCAGGTGTCTCAAAGATTTGGACAGGTAGTAAATGAAAATTTTTGGTAAGTATGGAAAGTAAGAGGTATATTTTGTGCAAGTTAAGTAAATAAACAGAAAGCAAGTGAGCGTGCCCCGTGGGCGACAAGTCAAGATTAGCCGTGAGTCAAGACTACCGACCAGGGACTGAAGTAAAGCGGTAAGTGTTTACATTGGACGGGCTCCGCTCGCGCCAGCGACACCATGAGTGAAATGAAACAATTATTAGTGTGATTAAATAAAATATATGTTCTTCAAATTGTGTTTTATTATGTTTTGCTGTCGCAAAAGGTTCAGGGTACAGAAATTCCCTTCTTTCCTAAAATTTATTTAGGGCCTTCTGAACGCAGTCGGTATTTTGCTGCAATTCTTGCCATTTTTGTTCAGTCGAAATAGTAGGCTCAATAAAGAATTTTGTAGGATATTCGAATATGCCTCTATAATGCTTTAGGCTTGGACTAGACAACCAACTGACATTGAAACACTGGACTACTGGGAAGCTGTAGGGCTTATCTGCAGGGTTCACGTTTAGACATGGATCACTTTTAAAATGCACAAATACAGCTGTCGGAAGGGAATTATAGAAAAAAATCTTAAATATAGATAGATCAGCTAACTAGCAAATCTGACGTTAAACGAGAAGGATGCTCTGCTTGGGTCCAATGATAAGAGAGAGGCTCGTGTCTGTGGAGCGCCCGCGCCGCACACGTCATGGAGGCCTGCATAATTTTTTTTTTACCCTAACTAGAGACGAAGAGAAATGTTTGGAAGTTCGGTCGAAGCGACTGTAAATGGTTTGTCTTCAGTCCAGTTCGTGTAGCTGGCATGATCAAAGGGAAGCACTGACGTGGAACCTAGTTCACCGTGGTGTTATGGGCTGCCTTCACGGGTGTAGTATTTTATTATTATGGAACCGTAGTAGGCACTAGTTACTTACATATAAATGAGAATATGAATGAAGTTGAAATGAAAACACTTGCTTTGCAATATTGATTTATTGTTTATTGATAGACAATAAAGTCCATAGGAAATACCAAATGGAGTAACATTTTGTGCGAGCCATGTCTCCACAGCGCCACTCGGCAATTATTGGCAATAGTTGTTTCACACACGGAGGAGGGAGTGCAGAGGAGTTGTTGCTGGCTATAGTTCCTAGTAAAACTTGTGTGTCGCCAGTGCGTCACTATACAGCTCCACGAGTGCTGGGTCGCGACTGCTCCACGGATGCAACTGAAGCATTGCCACTCCCAATTGGATGACGTAAGCTCCACTTGGTGGTGACGTACCCAGTTTGCGACTAACTCCTCTACACTCGCCTCTGTGCTAATATTTCACTACTTATGTCATACTCAAATGCAATCTCAACTAAGTAGAACTATAGAGGTCGCCGGCGGCAGCCGCCGGCAGCGCCCACCCGAGGCATCCTGCGATGCATTATGCGCCTATAAGTCACAATCTTACATTACTCTTGCAGTAATTGCAATAATGTGCTGTACATACGATTCATTGTGGCTTTACATAAGTGCATTAACTTAACCAATGGGGCCGGCCGGCCCCCAAACCGCTTACAACCGTTGACTTCCAATGGGGCCAGTCGGTCCCAAAAATCAAAAATAGTAAAGTAGGTATAGCAAATTGCGACTTCATTTTTCTTATTAGAATGAGTGACATTGGTGGGCTGTACGGATAAAAACCTTTACCTTTCCCTCTATAATACACTTAAACCGCGTCTCCTGCGCATGGTTTTTCGAAACAATACCTACACATAAAACATGAAACAAAAACATTATTTCTCTATGGTTTTCATACAAATGTTGATGGCCATGCCCCAATGTTTCGATGTTTCTGTGTAATGTTTCGAAAAAAACATTCGCAGGAGACGCTGCTTTAAATATTCCCAGGTCTTGAGAAAACAATATTTTGACGGTGGTTAATTTATACTAGTTACGTCATTTCTGGCAGGATGGTAAACTGGTTTCTAGTCTAACGTTATTTGATTTGCTTACGGTAATTTGGCAATTTTAGGTTAGAAAAATTTTGAAAAAATGTCAGGAGTGTGTTTTGATTTTCCTGGAGTTCATTCCATAAAAAAAAAATATTATTTTGTGGGAAATTGGCTCTCAAGTGCCAATAGAGGTTATTGATCTAACTTCATTACTTTACGAAATATTTGAGTTTACGCGCGCGAAATTTCGCGAATTTCCGCGCGGCGAAAATGGCGTGAAACCAAGGGGTGTAAGCATATTGAATATTTGGGAAACTATAAAGTGAAATTATAATATATTTATATTTTTTATAGAACCTAAGTACAAACCTGTTTTTTGATCTCTTTGCATTTAGGTAACTCAAACACAATTGATGCTTGAACTAGACAAAAATGACGGCGACGGTAATCTTATATATATTTATATGTCGTCGCCGGCCACGACTGACATTTCATAAATGTTTGTCTCACCGCAGCTGGGGTGTGGTCGACCGGTCGTGCCGTTTTATTGTCTAGTGAAAGCATTGATTAATGTTCTACTAATCTTTTTTATAAAAAAATTCACATATTTTTTTTTATGTTGTCCAGGCTAGTAAATTTTTTCCAATAAAAAATAATATTTTACCTACACTGAAATTTTTAATATAGAATAGTGAACGAACCATGTCGGCCAAAAAACAGCTCTGCACAGCAAACCACCACAAATACTCCGCAGGTCCTAACGAGAGCTACCAACTTGGAGCACTTGCCACTATTTATTTATTTAACAATTATGTACAAAGAGACTAATAAAACAAATATTCAATATTTATTCTATGAAGGTGTGGATCTAAGCTTACGATGGCTTCACCGAACATATCCGGGCCCTTCGGCAGTAGAGGAGGGTATTAATCGAGGCCGGGACTAGCGAGTGGCCACTCTAAATTTCCCGCGCATGCTTCACGTTTCGGCTCGCTTCAAGCCCTCGTCAGCTAGTCTGCGTTGACTAGGACGCGGGGAAACCACCAGTCCCGCTCTCGACCTCCCTCTCTCTACCTATCCATATTCTGTAGGATGCTTCCAGTGACGTTTTCGAAGCTCTCTCCATATATGAGCTTAGCGTCGATCTTGGGAGCCCTAGATTCTTGAAGAGACTGTAGAGCGACTTCGCTGGTAGTCCCCTTGCTCCGACTTCCACAGCGAAGAGATCAGTCTTGAATCCGTTTCTCACAATCCGGTCTACTAAGTTGCAGTACTTGTTAAGTTTGATGTTGTGGTCCTTCGGTATGTTACTTTCCCATGGAACTGTAAGTTCAACAAGTACTACATGCTTTGTCGCTTTTGAGAATATGAGTATATCCGGTCTTAATGCTGTGGTACAGATTTCCGAAGGCATTTGGTAATGCTTCTCATGTGTGTCCATCAACAATTCCCAATCCTTTGCTGCTCCCAAAATTGAAGAAGGTTTAGTCCTATCTTTGGGCAGCTTATTGGCTCCAGGTTTCACAAAGTTGACCTTCTGGAAGCCGCTACTGGTTTGCCCTTTCCTGGTCCGTGCAATTGACAGGTTGATGGCCTCTCTGATGATTTGGAGGACTTTATCATGACGGTAGGAATACTGGCCTCGCTCAAGTAGTATTTTGCATCCGCATAACAAATGTTTGGCCGTGCCTACGAACTCCTTACATGACGGGCATAGTTTATTTGTAGATTTCCCCCATCTAACTAGGTTACTCGGGTCGGGGAGAGTAAGCTGGAATGCATTTAAGTAGAACTTAAGCAGCTCAGGGGACCAGTTGTATATTATGGATTTCCACTTCAATGCAGGAGGGATGCAGAAGTCACCCACTGTTAGCCAATCATTCTGCATTTCTAGGTTTAAGGCGTGAAGTTTGAAGCCTTGTTCCATGTCCTCCTGAGCAAAACCTTTCAGTATTTCTTTATCAGACTTTGCTGTTTCTATGCCCAATCCAGATCTATTGGTGCGTGTACCAACTTGGAATGATTTGTAGAAGTCGAGTCTCGATTCCAGTTCATCTGATAGTGATGTGTTGGGTAAGGCTTGAATAGCGCTATCATTGGAGTCTTTGAGTATACATCGTTTGGCTATTCTCGCCTTTTGATAAAATATCGACGGTTTCTTAATGTTCAGTCCAAAGTTATTGTGAGATCTGTATAGCGTTGACGAGTCAGCCGGGTGAGCCAGTCCAAACCATGATTTCAGGAATCTGGTCACATACGAGTCTAATTTAGTCAGGTTTTGCTTTGTGAAGTCGTAGACGAGAAATGGCCATGAAAGTTTTGATGTCAGGTAGTTATCGTAAATCCATGCCTTTTGTGTACCCAGGAGGGGAAGATTGTCAGTTTGGCGGAGGCTCTCTTCGAAAAGTTGGACAATATCATCAATATCATCAATATCATCAGTAATTTTGTGGCCGCGTACATACCGTAAGTATTAATTTTATTATTACACACCCTAGGGCTTGATGTTGCCTTCATTCATATCTGTATACAATTGGTTTCATTGTCTAGCGATAAAAGCATGCAGTGCGAAGAGGAATACTGACGACGCAAGCGCGAGACCGACACAATGTATGATCGCGCCAAACACGCACATGTGTTTGGCGTGATCATATATTGTGTGTGTCGGTAGACACACTTGTGAGCAGAGGCGCGGGGCGCGCAGAGTATCTACTATTTAGGTATTTTTAAATGAATGTGGCTATTTTCAATATTATTTAAAAGACTTTACTCAGTAGTTTTGTAGTTCTTAGTGGCTCGACGTTATCGGCCAAATGTATGGACGTCATCATGAGCGCCCTGCCTGCGGGTGACTGAGAACAAGTACTTACTTGAAAAGAATAGTCTTGATCTTTCCCCGTGCATAGCATAAAAGGCGATTAAGAGATGAGATGTTGTGCTAAAGGGCAACACACCAGCCACCTTCTCATCTTGTCGAGGCACACACGTGTGTGGTGTGATATGCATCACATTCAACCTGAAATGGAGGTTAAAGGGATCGTACACCAAAACCGTGCACAACAGTTATGTCACACGTGCAACTCACTGTATGTACCCACATACGTCCAGTGAGTTTGCACACTAATATCCTAAGGTTGTACAATTATTATAATAAAATATAATATTTTCTACTTAATAAAATTCTTAACTTAATCATAGCAAAACATGATCAGACAATTCACAAAAATGTGCAGAATAGCACAAACTAACAGTTCTCATCACCACAAACCAACGAGCACACCACCAGCACACCGCCCACCGACACAATCACAACACACAAATAACTTAAGTACAGAATGTTGAATTAAAGTCAAGTGCGTACACATCACAATTCACATGTAAATAATAATCTATTGAACAATATATTAACATTTGTTTCTAAAATTAATCGAGAAATACAGGGTGTATTGCACAATATACTCAACTCACAATAACATAAAATTACATTTAGAAGAATAGTTCGTTTTAAATTATATCACATGGAACTTATAAATTGAAAATTGTATGTATAAATCGGTCACTAAACGATAGAACACACATTTCTCTTAATAACAAATTTTACTTTGAATCCCTCCGTAATACTTAAAACTTAACAATAAATTATAGTAAAAGGAATCTTGAGAGCGGAGCGGCGAGCGTGCGTGCGCCGTGCGGCCCGCTCGCCGCCTACTCGTGAACTACCTACTACGTATTATCACAGTTTACATCTGTGAGGTTTCACTAAGGGCCATCAACACAAGGAACCAGTTTGTGCTCTCCGCACCTACACGCGGCCGGCCGCTACTCAGCGCACTAGCGACAGCTCGGGTAGGACTATCTATAGTGCCGGGGACACTTTCACAGGAGCATCCGGACATTTTACACCTACAGTTGGCGTCGCTCGCGCTGTGTTGTACTAACACAGCGCGTCCGCTCGTGCGCCACGAACAGCTGCTGCTTTACTGTGCTACAGTCTTGCGTCTACATTTGGGCTGCTACAGACATTAAGTTCGTTTTATTTTAGAGATCAACATAAAAAATACCTATCTATGAATACAAATCAATCAATATTAACTTATGAAATCGGCTTACCGGTGCTATGATGGCGAGCGCATCGCTGCAGCTCGACGTTTCGAGTCCTCTATGGGACCCGTTCTCAAGGGGACGTGCTAGCTCCTCCGGCAGCCAGCACGTCACTGACACTGCAGCGATGCACTCACCATCATCGCACCGGTAAGCCGATTTCATAAGTTAATATGAGTGACGGCGAGACTAAAAACTAATTTAAATCAATCAATAATTTCAGATCGCTTAAAATTACTCAACATGTGTTGTGTATTAGCCGAGGCAAATGAGAAGTCACCGTGACCTTGTCACGCTCACGTGGCGACTGTAACATTCAACGTCAAAAGGAGTATGCTTCACGAAGACGACATAGCCCTGTCTCGCTCTCCACGAAGGTGAAGAGGGAGAGCACTGCGTCGTCTCCTACATTTTGCGTTAGCATGACAGTTGATAGGCGAGTGTGAAATGCTCCGGTGCGTCGTGATATAATAGTGTGCACGGCGACCGGGTACCGCACACCAACCAGTAGACAAATAAATGCTATTTCTTCAACAACCCTAATATGTATGAAACTGGAGTTCAGGCGTTATACAATCTCACTTTTTGAAAATTTGTTTATAAATTATTATTGTTGTTGTAGTGCAGCTTTACATAAGCTGATGCGTGTTCTTTGTATGTTGGAGTGCACATGATTCTCACATTTATTTTTTTATTAAGTAATTTTTTTTTTCATTATTAATATAAAAAAAAAATATTTCGTTATTTACTTGTATGGAGAGTGTGGATAGTTCTTTGTTTACATTCACTCTGTTTATTTCACAAGTTTTATTTTTGGATTTATCTGATTTAATTCTTATTTCCACACAAGGATAATTTTCACTATTTTTTAAGAAATTTAATTATTTACAAGTGCCCTAGATTGAAATGTAGGTAGTTAGTCCAAGATAAATAAGATTCCAACTATCCTTAATTTTCAATGCTGTTATGCTGTTTAAAAACAAATGACCTGCCTGCATTGAGTACCTACTACCTACTCTGAAGCTCCAGTTGAGATGATGAATAATGATAATAGTTATTTGGAAGCACAAGTTGCTATTTTGTCACAAATTAACCTTATACACTCTGCTTCTAGACCACGCGGAAAAAAGAACATCGACCTTACGAGTGTCGGCTGTGTCTGCGGCGCTAGAGCGAGACAGCGCTACGTGCGCCACATTTGTGCGAGGGACCTCAACGCTCCATGGGTCCATGTCTGTTATTTCGCCTGCCCTAGGAACATACATTACATTAGTAAGATTGTTTGTTGCCCTTTTAAAAGTTTTGTACGAGACCTCTTCAGCTGAACCGACATGCGTCAGCTGCATCCTGAACTCGAGAGCTGCATTTAAAAATATCAGGCTTTATGCTAATTGACTTACCTATATTCACCCGTGTCTCTAATGAAATCACAACTCCTATCAAACACTAAATATTGCTCTGTGTACCGTACGTACGTACGTATGGGCACTGCCCACTCTCCAATATTGAGAGACGCACAAAATAGGCCAGCGTGTCGATCATCCTTGTCGATCTCTGAATTGCAATGAGAGCCTGCAGCAGATGTGGCGTGGCGGCTCACAGGTCGCCGCGGTGCGGCGGCGCGGCGGCGGGCTCCGCCTGCGCCTGCGCCTGCTCCAGCGACGGCCTGATCGTGTCCAGCAGCTTGGCCAGCGCTTGCTCCGTCTGCACACGTTTTAGCATTTGTTAAAGCTTGTACGCGAGAAGGGAAAGCCAAAAATCCGACTAGCATTGAACCTAGCTCGTGTGAATTAGCAAGTATTTTGGGAGCAGCAAAGGACTGGAAAATGTTTATGGACGCACATGAGGAGCATTACCAAATGTCTTCCGAAATCTGTACCACTGCATACAGACCGGACATACTCATATTCTCAAAAGCGACCAAGCCTGTAGTACTTGTTGAACCTACAGTTGCATGGGAAAGTAACATACCGAAGGACCACAACTTCAAACTAAAGAAGAACTGCAACCTAGTGGTTGAACTGGATAGTGAGAAACCGATTCAAGACTGATTCTTCACTGTTTATTGTTTATTGAGAATTCTTAAGGCAGTAAGACTACTCGAACTTGTCACAATTTTTTTCTATCCGGTTCAGTTCGTGTAATACCCACGAAGAAACAGCAAGAAACATTGTAGGATATTTTTTTTTTTCATATTATTACAAGTATTTAAGTCATTATTAATCCTTAGATTGTAAAAACTAAACAGGACAAATTCAAGCGTAGTGTACTACCATACGAATGATGAATAAAGAATAGATAGAAACACAGACGCTTTCAAGCAATCATTTCATGAAATTTGGAAAACAAAAATAGCAGACTTTGCTGGGAAAAGGGAGACAATTATTACGAAAATAGTATTGTGCGTTTAGTGATGGATGCGGTGCACTCGCCCGCACTAGGCTGACCTGCTTGAGTGTGTGTATGGCGCGGTGGAGCGCGTCCTGCCACGCGTGCAGCTGGTCGCGCCGCTGGTGCGTGGCGCGCTCCAGCAGCCCGCTCCACTCGGCCGCGCGCTCCGCGCTCAGCTCCCCCACGCTGCCCACAACACATCAATATAAACGGATATGGATAAAGGGATATGCAGTGGGAGCACAAATGCGTCGATAAGCCTATATCGATCGATAAACATCTGTTTGCTTCGTTCGACGAAGTAGAATAGAAGAAGACGAATAGATGTTTATTGATCGATATAGGCTTATCGACGCATTTGTGCTCCCGCTGATGGACTCCCTTCTTATATTACTAGGTGGTAGGGTTCAACCCGCCCGGGTTGGTACCACCGCACTGAATGAAAGGTCGGTCGAAACGGCTATGTAAATAGTTTGTGTTTTCCGTCCAGTTCAGTGTAGCCGGCACGACCGAAGGGAAGCACTGACGTGGCACCAAGTTCACCCGGTGTTATGGGCTGACATCACGGATGTTGTAGGTGATGTAGCCAACCGTGTCAGTTTCCATAAAAAAAAAATTTAAAATAAACCTGACCGCATGGGGACTATATCATATTCTATCCCAGGTGGTAATTACATGACACCATCTGCTCATACATAATCTTTATATCTTTTCTGCATTCTCTAAAAATCTTCTAGTAAATTTTCTTTAAATTATTTCTCATTATCTCGGCGCTTTATATTTCGCCAGCGTCTTCCTTCTTGGTCCTGCATACACAGCGTATTTTCCAACAAATCGAGCAGATTTCTATGCCTTCACATTGAGCACTGAGCACGAAGGCCCATTATGTGTGTATTTTGATATTTTGAGACTTGTATGTACTGTAACTATGCCTGTGTTTTTGTGTACGCTTTATCGACACAATCCCAGAAGCCACCTTGTTCGTTTAGCATTGATACTCGTAGATTCTATCTATATATATATATATATATACTATATAGCAGCCAAAGTATGTGCTTCAGGGGACGTGTGGCTGTCCCTACACTGATGTACGGGAGTGAAAGTAGGGCACGGCAGACGAAGCATGAAAGAAATGCTGTTGAAATGTGCGCGTTGATGAGTATGTGTGGAGTTGCAATGAAAGATAGTTCTTCACTAGATAAAGCCGTAAATGTAGAGAAATAATGTGCCGACCAGGATTCGAACCTGGAACTCCGACTTGAGCCGCCAGCGCGTTTCCAATTCCGCCATATGATGAAATATTCTCTCAAAATTTTGAACAGTTGCATCTTGTATTATTAGGTGTGACGCATTCTACTGCGTTCCGTCAACTTGCACGATTTCATATTTATTAGTCTTATGCTATCGTCGCTTAAATCGTATTTCCCATCAGACACTAGAAGTTGATAATAGGTTTTTAATATTTTATTCCGATACAATCCGCCTACTCCACTGGGAAACCGGCGTGGTGCTATGTATGTATGTATATTCTATAGATAACCACGACTATCACTATGCCCCTCCTAAAACTTGAATGACACATAGCTACATACTAAATCTCCTTACTCCTTCGCTCACTCTTCAGAACGAGAAGAAAACATATCAGTAATCAAGGTCACCACCGATACATGCTGGGCTCTTTATAAACATCCGAACGGTTGAGAATTGTAATATAACATGCACAACTTCACACCGGTTTCCTAATGGGGTAGGCAATCCACGCACCACAATCCTGACACATCACCTGTGACGCCTCTCCCGCACTCGTAATATATGTAGGTCATCGGCTCGGCTATATGTATATGATGAGGAATAGTATGAGTAGAGAGGGGTGACTGACTGGTCGTGGAAGTGCGCGCGGTCTATGAGGAAGGGCGGCGCCTGCGCGTGGTAGAGCTTCCAGTAGAGCAGCAGGTTGAGGAGGAGCAGCACCAGCAGGATGGCCAGCAGCCAGCGCACGCCCGCGCGCTCGCCGCCCGGCGCCGCCGCCGCCGCCCCCGCGCCGCGCGACACCGACGCTCGCGGGGTGGTCAGCGCGGACGTCGCAGTCGGCGACTTGTTGGCGTTGGGCGCCGATGTCTCTTGTGACGACGCTGCCGCGTGCACACTAACTATTAGCACCATAGATATCTGAATACGGCCTGATGTGGAATCACGCGTAGCTTCTGTCGCCGCCTCATGAACATAAGGCAGAGGATATCGATGTCAACATGTGATCGCTCTGGCTGAGAGGCGCATTGCTGTAAGTTGGTTGGTAGGAAGGTCGTCGACACGCTGTTGACAGCCCTTTAAATTGAGAAATTTATGATCAGCTCTGTTGATTTGTCAAAGCACAGAAGATCTATCTATAGGAGATTTAGGGCAGGCCTCTCCGACTGCTAAACAACACAATACAGTCAGCTCTGCACACAGAAGCTGGACCCTGTACATAGAGTATAATTTTGGTTATATTTAGTAGCAGCTTATTCACCATTGAGAGTTGAAACTTGCGAGAAAGCCTATTTGGCCATACTGCATACAACTGTGGGGCACTGCAGCAAACTCAAATCTCGAGATACTACAAGGATTCCAATGGGAGACTCTGCGCATTATTGCAGACGCTCCCTGGTATGTGACAAACTCCTGGCTACATCGAAATCTTAGAATCCCGACCATAGAGGCAAAAGACAAAACAAAGGCTTAGAAACACATCTAAATGACCTGGCAGCAGAGCTGATGATGACGGACAAAGTCTTCAAGAGATTGAAGAAGCCGCTCAAGACTAGGGTTACCATACGTTCGGGATTGTCCGGACAAGTCTGGATATTTAGCTTTCCGTCCAGGCTATGTATGTCCAGATTTTTCTTTGGTCCGGAGTTTTAACTGCCTAGAGCAAACAATTTACGGATTTCTTAGTTGAATTCAAATAACACGACCTTTGGTGTTAACATTACTTTGTTGTGTTTGTGTATAAATTCGAAAGAATAAAATATTTCTGAAGTGAATGAGTTATTATTGAAGGTTTTTGTTTATTGTTTATTGTTTATTGTATAATTTCATCCATAGGTAGGTAACCTACGCTTGGACATGTCGAAAATTCCGCCAGTTCTAAATTCAATGCGAAGAAGAACTGACAAACAAACTTCGCAAGTCACAATGTTTTGTTAGTACCTTATAAGTATTATATTATAGTAACTTACAAATAAATAACCCATACTACCGCTCACAAGAGCATTAATATTTACAGCATAAACATGAATACTGAAGAATCTGACCACATTGCCTATTTAAATTACCTATATCTGGTGTATAGTGCCATCGTCAATTTTGATACTTCATATTATATCAAGTCAAAAAATAAATAAAAATTAGTTTACATTTATTACAAAGAGATGTAATAAGTCATATAAAAAAAAAATTTAATGATACAAAGTGTATCCAAATGTCAAATTGTCAAAGTTTGTTAGTGGAAAAAACAGTAGTCAAACTCTTAGATAAAATTACGGTCAGTTAATGCATCCTTAATAGTGTAATAACTCTTTTCAATTAACATTAATTTAATCCGTCGTTTGAAATTATTATCATCTAATTGTTTTATGTTAGAAGACAGTTTATTATAAAATCTAACACTATTACAAATAAAGCTTTTTGAGGTTTTAGCTAATCTATGTCTTATTAGTTGTACATTATTCTTACACCGTGTATCATAGTTATGATTGTCGGAATTAAGAGAGGAATCATTAATGGATTTTTTGGCATAGCATATGTTCTGGTAAACATATGCACTTGGTAAAGTCATGATTCCTATCTCCCCGAACGCTGTCCTACAAGTATCTCTAGTTTTCATATTTAGGATGTACCGCAAGGCCCTCTTCTGTAATAAAAATATTCTATTTGAGTCTGCTGCATTTCCCCAAAACATAAGGCCATATGACATGATGCTCTCAAAATAGGCATGATAAACCGTCTTTGCAGCATGAGTTCCGCATAGCTCTTTAATTTTTTTTATAGCATAACAAGCGGAACTCAACTTACCAGCTAAAGAGTTTATGTGGGCTTTCCAAGTAAAACTTTTATCAAATATTACCCCAAGAAAAGTTAGTTCATTAGCAAGGTTTAATGACAAGTTTTCTGCAGTTTTTAATATGGCATCAGTGTTATTACGTCTATGAGTACCTAGAGCAAAGTGCATAATGTTAGTTTTGTTAACATTTAGTAATAGATTGTTGCATTCGAACCATGATTTTAGAGATTCTAGTACATTTAAAAAGGATTCTCTTAGTTTACTTATATCATTGTTTTTCAGTACAACTGAGATATCGTCTGCAAACATTACCATCTCTATATCGTCTGTTATACAGCTCGAGATGTCGTTAACATATGTTAGAAACAATAATGGTCCCAGGATAGAACCCTGCGGCACACCCATTGTAATTGATTCTACATTAGATTTTAAGCCATTGACGTCACATATTTGAGCTCTATTTTCTAAATATGATTGGAATATACGCAATTCATTGTCTCTTATACCATAGTGCTCTAGTTTCATTAATAATATTTCGTGATTTACACAGTCAAAGGCTTTGGACAGGTCACAAAAGATGCCATAAGTATGCTGAGAGTCGTCTAGGGAAGTTAATATTGATTTTACCATAGAAGCTATAGCATCACCCGTTGACAGTCCTTTCCGAAATCCAAATTGTTTACAATTTAAAAGTTCATTATCAATAAAGAATTTAATTAACCGTTTTTCCAAAAATTTTTCAAAGACCTTACTGAAAACCGGCAATATAGAGACGGGACGATAGTTCTCAACATTGTTATGACATCCCTTTTTATACAAAGGTATAACTTTGGCTACTTTTAATGAATCTGGGAATATGCCATTTTTTAGAGAGTCATTTACAATATCTGTTAGCGGGCCGATGACACTTGTTATAGATTTCAATAATACAGGTGAGATACTCCAAAGATCTTGGGAATGTTTAGATTTAAGGTCCCTAATTATTCTCTTAGTCTCTAGGTATGTGACAGGTGCAAATATGACTTTTATCAATTCACGCGAGTGAAATCGAAAAAAAAAACTTAAATTCACTATATTTATGACATGAAATGTTCGTGCAATGTTCAACTCAGAATTTGGAAACAAAACAAAGGTTAGTGAACTGTAAGCTATAGATAACTTTGTAGGAAATTTTGTAATGATTACAACCATGTCAAATTTGCTATAGGTGTTGATATTTTTTTTCTCTTCTTGCGTAACAAATCGCGGTCGTTGAATATCTCAGATGTTTGTCGGAGATATTCGCGAAGGCGCGATGTGTGACCCGTCAAATTGCTTGCACTATTTCTGACTCTCACACAATTGCGATTTTCCGATGGCCAGAATTCTTCAAATTTCGATATGGTAATCCTACTCAAGACCTACTCGGGCAGTAGTAAACTCCAGGAAAAGTAAAGGAAGTGTTACTGGACATTTTCCGTGCACGGTTTCTTCAAATTATTTACCTACTGACTGCTGAATGTCAAGAATAAACCGAATGCATGCAGTAATGAATAAAATAATAATATAAGTATTTGGTTGGTAGTGTGTGAGGCTGAGTAGGTACGTACAGGTGGCGCGCCGCCGCCGCTTGCCCTTGCGCTTGGTCTGCGTGCGGTCGCCGTCCGTCTCGCGCAGCAGCGCCGCCTCCAGGATGCGGCAGTAGTCCTCCAGCCCCGTCCACGTGTTCTTCTCTATGAACCCTGCCCACAACCACACCACTTCTTGTCACATCTCGATTGGCTTGTACTCGCAACCATTTTGCAGCCAGGCTCCCTCTTTTATGTTTGTGCACGTATGTACATAGGTTCAATTTGTACAAGAGAGAAAGAGTGACAAAACGGTAGACCTGTCTCTCAGATTTTTAATTTTTTGAAGACGTGCAAAAATACTACATCTTTATTGAAATTCTTTATTGCACACCAATAATAGAAAACAAATTAGATTATAAATTTTAGTTCAATGTTCTGAAATAATGTTGGGGCGCTATCGTTAGACGTGCTAAAGCTGAGCTGACCTTTGACGATGCCCCAGACGGTCTTCTTGTACTTGATGCTGCAGTAGAGCGCGAGGGTGGTGAGCTGCTCGCCGCGACGCTGCAGGCAGTAGTGTATGACGACGTAGAAGGAGTCCGCGTACGGCACGCCCGCGTTCACCGACGAGATGTCAATGCTGTACACCTGCCCCGGCTTCGAGCACTTGTTCATCACCTGCGCCGCACACATACACTACTGTCACAGCTCTGCCTGTACCTGGGCGAGTGCAGGTACCAGGAGCACATAGTTCAACCATATTCTACTGTCTACCAAATGAATCACATCGGCATCGGCTTCAACTTGTGCACTCCTGATACCCGCGCCTCTCCCAGCTCAGCAACTTGCTATGACTTTTTACCTGACATAATTGAAACTATGTGAACCACGAGATGAGAGACCCCTGTTTCCCGTAGCTCGGGGAATCCTATTTTGGGAAACAGGGATCATTTGAAAGTACTCTATTATGTATTTTCAATAAACAATTTCTTTCTTTCTTGTTATCAGAGTCAAAATAACGACAATAAAATAAATAGCTATCTGTAATTGAGTGTGTTGTCCGTTGAGTGGTGGCAACACTTAGTTTATGGTTGTGAGAGTCTGTGCTTTTGGCAGCTGTCGGTGTGTGACTAGTGAGTTCATTGTCAATAAAATAAAATAAAAATAATAATAATAACTTTCGCTGGAGATCGAAAGTGTTTTGCTAAGGCCTCGTAATTAGGGTCAGGGCCCCGTTGCGACCTCGTAGCACTCACAACAAGAAGACACCATATTTTTCCACTGCACAATTGGTGATATCATCGACTGGGTCTGCGCCAGTAAAGTGTTTTTATTATGTAAATGCGTGTGTGTCACCTTCGACTCCCTAATAATAAAAGCATTCCATCGTATAATGTAGTTGAGTGGGTCGTGTGTGGGGTGTGTGAGTGTGTGGGTGTGGGTACCTGTGTCTCGGTGACGTGCACGGACTTGGGTCCGATGGGCTGGGTGAGCGCGAGCGTGTAGCTCACCTGCCGACACTTGAGCCCCGTCTCCGGGTTGTGTGTGGGATGTGTGGGTGTAGTGTAGGTACCTGTGTCTCGGTGACGTGCACGGACTTGGGTCCGATGGGCTGGGTGAGCGCGAGCGTGTAGCTCACCTGCCGACACTTGAGCCCCGTCTCCGGGTTGTGTGTGGGGTGTGTGGGTATAGTGTAGGTACCTGTGTCTCGGTGACGTGCACGGACTTGGGTCCGATGGGCTGGGTGAGCGCGAGCGTGTAGCTCACCTGCCGACACTTGAGCCCCGTCTCCGGGTTGTGTGTGGGGTGTGTGGGTGTAGTGTAGGTACCTGTGTCTCGGTGACGTGCACGGACTTGGGTCCGATGGGCTGGGTGAGCGCGAGCGTGTAGCTCACCTGCCGACACTTGAGCCCCGTCTCCGGGTTGTGTGTGGGATGTGTGGGTGTAGTGTAGGTACCTGTGTCTCGGTGACGTGCACGGACTTGGGTCCGATGGGCTGGGTGAGCGCGAGCGTGTAGCTCACCTGCCGACACTTGAGCCCCGTCTCCGGGTTGTGTGTGGGGTGTGTGGGTGTAGTGTAGGTACCTGTGTCTCGGTGACGTGCACGGACTTGGGTCCGATGGGCTGGGTGAGCGCGAGCGTGTAGCTCACCTGCCGACACTTGAGCCCCGGCTCCGGGTTGTGTGTGGGGTGTGTGAGTGTAGTGTAGGTACCTGTGTCTCGGTGACGTGCACGGACTTGGGTCCGATGGGCTGGGTGAGCGCGAGCGTGTAGCTCACCTGCCGACACTTGAGCCCCGTCTCCGGGTTGTGTGTGGGGTGTGTGAGTGTAGTGTAGGTACCTGTGTCTCGGTGACGTGCACGGACTTGGGTCCGATGGGCTGGGTGAGCGCGAGCGTGTAGCTCACCTGCCGACACTTGAGCCCCGTCTCCGGGTTGTGTGTGGGGTGTGTGGGTGTAGTATAGGTACCTGTGTCTCGGTGACGTGCACGGAATTGGGTCCGATGGGCTGGGTGAGCGCGAGCGTGTAGCTCACCTGCCGACACTTGAGCCCCGTCTCCGGGTTGTGTGGGATGTGTGGGTGTAGTGTAGGTACCTGTGTCTCGGTGACGTGCACGGACTTGGGTCCGATGGGCTAGGTGAGCGCGAGCGTGTAGCTAACCTGCCGACACTTGAGCCCCGTCTCCGGGTTGTGTGTGGGGTGTGTGGGTGTAGTGTAGGTACCTGTGTCTCGGTGACGTGCACGGACTTGGGTCCGATGGGCTGGGTGAGCGCGAGCGTGTAGCTCACCTGCCGACACTTGAGCCCCGTCTCCGGGTTGTGTGTGGGGTGTGTGAGTGTGTGGGTGTGGGTACCTGTGTCTCGGTGACGTGCACGGACTTGGGTCCGATGGGCTGGGTGAGCGCGAGCGTGTAGCTCACCTGCCGACACTTGAGCCCCGTCTCCGGGTTGTGTGTGGGATGTGTGGGTGTAGTGTAGGTATCTGTGTCTCGGTGACGTGCACGGACTTGGGTCCGATGGGCTGGGTGAGCGCGAGCGTGTAGCTCACCTGCCGACACTTGAGCCCCGTCTCCGGGTTGTGTGTGGGGTGTGTGGGTGTAGTGTAGGTACCTGTGTCTCGGTGACGTGCACGGACTTGGGTCCGATGGGCTGGGTGAGCGCGAGCGTGTAGCTCACCTGCCGACACTTGAGCCCCGTCTCCGGGTTGTGTGTGGGGTGTGTGAGTGTGTGGGTGTGGGTACCTGTGTCTCGGTGACGTGCACGGACTGGGTCCGATGGGCTGGGTGAGCGCGAGCGTGTAGCTCATCTGCCGACACTTGAGCCCCGTCTCCGGGTTGTGTGTGGGATGTGTGGGTGTAGTGTAGGTACCTGTGTGTGGATGTAGTGTAGGTACCAGTTTCTCGGTGACGTGCACGGACTTGGGTCCGATGGGCTGGGTGAGCGCGAGCGTGTAGCTCACCTGCCGACACTTGAGCCCCGTCTCCGGGTTGTGTGTGGGGTGTGTGGGTGTAGTGTAGGTACCTGTGTCTCGGTGACGTGCACGGACTTGGGTCCGATGGGCTGGGTGAGCGCGAGCGTGTAGCTCACCTGCCGACACTTGAGCCCCGTCTCCGGGTTGTGTGTGGGGTGTGTGGGTGTAGTGTAGGTACCTGTGTCTCGGTGACGTGCACGGACTTGGGTCCGATGGGCTGGGTGAGCGCGAGCGTGTAGCTCACCTGCCGACACTTGAGCCCCGTCTCCGGGTTGTGTGTGGGGTGTGTGGGTGTAGGTACCTGTGTCTCGGTGACGTGCACGGACTTGGGTCCGATGGGCTGCGTGAGCGCGAGCGTGTAGCTCACCTGCCGACACTTGAGCCCCGTCTCCGGATTGTGTGTGGGGTGTGTGGGTGTAGGTACCTGTGTCTCGGTGACGTGCACGGACTTGGGTCCGATGGGCTGCGTGAGCGCGAGCGTGTAGCTCACCTGCCGACACTTGAGCCCCGTCTCCGGGTTGTGCTTCCACACCGACTGCGCACAGTACACAACACACGCGTCAGCCAATACCTCCCTTCCAACCTGACCATTTCGTAACGCTAAGCGAAGGGACCTATAGTACCTACAGGGAATCCGAACCATAGCCATACTCAACAGTAGCAAGGTCACCCATCTGAAGTGAGCCCGCGCCGTGCCCAGTGCTAGACTAAGCCAGCGCGCGGCCTGTAGCAAATGATGTCTTGCTGTGGTATAGGATCAATCACCATTCCTATACACGGTGAACAAAAAACCTGTCCAACACCCGAAGGCAGGAAGTACAGTTTCAGATACTGAATCGGATAGGCTAGTTTTTTTTTTTGAAATTTATATGAAAATATGCCCTTTTTCAATTATTCCTAAGTATCAAGATGTTTTTAAATAACTAAATTATGTCTGCATGCCATCATAACAGTGATGTGAAGTTAAACCCTACTACCATATGTCTTAATCATGTGATATCAGTCTTCTAGGTAACTACCTAGGTAATATTCTAAAACTTATTAGGTATACAAAATAATAGTTTGTTGCACACTAAACTAACTGACCTCAAAACACTTACCGACTTCATTTTCAGTACAGAAGACAAAAAAAATTATTAAAATCGGCAAATTATTTTACAAAGAATTTCACTAAAGACATAAGAACACGCTCTCTGTCTTCACTTCATTCGCCGCCTCAAGATAATTTATGACACTGGCGGCGAGGCGGCGGCGGCGGCGGGCCCTTTGTGTCTCGCGCGCGCCGCCGCCTCTCCGCCGCGCCTCCTAGAGAATTTTCATTAGAAGTAAAAGGTTGTGATACTAATTCTATTTTTTAATTGAAAAATTTTGTCCGAATTAAAAAAAAAACTAGTCTATCCGATTCAGTATCTGAAACTGTAATTTCTGCCTTCGGGTGTTCGACAGCTTTTTTGTTCACCGTGTATATGATGTATCTATAAGTACATTTATATTAATTATGAATAAATAAATAAAAACCATCTCCACAAATTATAAAACAAAACAAACACCTCTTTAATAACAAAATTTTCGCAAAATTCTGCCTCACAGCTGAATACCTACATACTGTCCATATATGTAGGCTTGATGATGTATATCAGGAGCTTGTTGTTAAGACTTCTATGATATCGCAAGTTGAGCTCGTTGCGTTACTTGCTTATATGTTCCCTGCACAGGGAGGGGGGAGGGGGGTGCGTGCACACACACGCGGCGCCGCGCGGGCCGGTCGGCCAGACGCGCGCACGTGCACGTTGCACAGTAGCAGAGAGCGACGCGGAGATGGTCTAATTAAAAAGAATAATTCCACTGCATCCCTGTGCATGTCACCTCTCACCTAAGCACGGTCCTTCCACCGAGTCACGCGGCAGGTGGCTTATCTTGTCCGAACTATTGAGAGATCGCAACAGATAATATCGCTCAGGAGCTCTAACTGTCAACTTGAAATAATAAATCACGTACATAAATTTAGACTGATGTGGGTTCCAAATGAGTGCTCAAACTCTGGAACGCTCTCCCTGCTCATATATTTCCCCCCAAGTACAGTCTCGGGTCCTTCAAGAGGTGCGTGAATGGGCACCTGTCAGGCCGGCATGGCATTCGCAACCTCCGAATACGACCGAGGGTCCATGGGCGCCGTTAGACACCTCATAGGTGCTTCGGCGCCATATGTCGGGCTTCCGATAAAAAAAAAAAATACATGAGTTGACTACAAAGATAGGCACGGTAGAGGAGCTAAGGAGAGGTGACGGTGTAGTAGTGGTACCTGTATGTAGTCGCCGGTGTTGCGCGTGGCGAGCAGCTCCAGGCAGAACTTGGAGTTGGTGAAGAGCATCGTGAAGAGTTGGTCGATGTTGACCGCCACGTCCAGCTGCAGGATGCTCCTGCCCTCGTGCTTGTCCAGGCAGCGCGCGCCCCCGACGCTCCTACACACACACATTGAGACGTGAACATGTGTAGAGCTGCTTTATCAGTGAAGGGCAATGTTCGTGCAATGTTCTAATCACAATTTGGAATCAAAACAAAGGTGAGTGTACTGTATGGTATAGATATGTTTCTAGGAAAATTTATAACTATTACAACCATGCTAAATTTCCTATTTGTGTTCATATATTTTTTTTCGAAAAATTTTTTTTTAGTCGCTATTGTTGTTAACGCTAGGCTGGTCAGTACATGGATGGGTGACTGCTCGACCGTTGGAGGCTGACCGTGGATCGGATTCCACGTAAAACTGTAGGTCCCTTCCCTTCTTACCTTACTAGGTGGTAGGGTTCTACCCGCCCGGGTTGATACCACCACACTGACTGAAACGATGGTCGAAACGGCTATGTACATATTTTGTGTTTTCCGTCCAGTTCAGTGTAGCCGGCACGACCGAAGGGAAGCACTGACATGGCACCTAGTTCACCCGGTGTTATGGGCTGACATCACGGATGTTGTAGGTGATGTAGCCAACCGAGTCAGTTTCCATAAAAAAAAATAGTTTAGTAGGCTCTTAGAATGTTATTATATTTCTAAATAATATTGCAACATATGCAAACCGTGATATTGAGTTGACACAAGGTGTAGTCAGCTGGGCTGGGCGGCGCAGTGGACTATGCATAATACGCTGTTGTGGTGTGTAGATGTTTGTTAAGTGAGTGTCAGTGTTGTTGAGGTGTGACGAGTGAGAGTGCATGCGGCGGTGGTGGTGGTGGTGATGGTACGCACCCGACGGGCTTGTCCCGGTCGCTGTCGCTCGAGTCCGACATGTCGGTCGGCAGCGCGTCGCCCGCCTCCTCCGGCGCTCCACCCCCGCCGCCCCCGCCCCCGCCGCCGTATCCGCCCGCCGCCTCCGCGACCCTCACTGCAACACCCAGCATCCAACCGTCAGCCTCCCTCCACACGAGGCGCCGCCGCTACATTCCTACACACTCCGATGTCATCTTGCAGAAATTGCCAACCGAGTCAACTCTGTCGGGCTGCGTGAGGTGAGATGGCACTCTTGTGTCCTGCGCGAGCACAAGTACTTACAATCAATCAGTCGGTCGGTCGGTCGGTTAGCGAGTTAGTGTCCTCATTTGAACGTAAACCGCAGATCTGCTGTTTGTCTCAGTAGCTCAGCGGTGCGATATGTCGACTGTCGTTCGTGATCATAAGCACACCTAAACGAGGTCAGAACTTAGATGGGGGACTGTTCGAACGTTGTAGGCTGACCGTGGCTTGGATTCCACGTAGAACTGTAGGTCCCTTCCCTTCTTACCTTAGTAGGTGGTAGGGTTTAACTCGCCCGGCTTGGTACCACCGCACTGAATGAAAGGTCGCTCTGTTGCGTGCCGCTGAAGGGCAGGAGGATTCGAGTGCTATTGGAGGGGCACATGTGCCACCCGCAGTGTACACGCTACAACTCATACAGTTTGTCAGATTAAGAGGCTTGTCGTCGCACACACAGCAGCGGCAGAGCGTAGAAGCCATACTAAACCTAGAGCGGTGCTATACCAGAGCAGAGAGAGAGAGAGAGAGAGCAGAAGTTGCCTCTCTCAACTCGCACAACAACCCAGTTTGGTATAATCACTCAACAACATTGAAACGAGCAGTTGTAAAATTGGTTAACACAATGCATTTATTGCAGCCGTAGCCTTCAGCCTTCAATTGCGTGGAAAGCGATAGTAGGAACGCAGGGCTTGTATTGTTATCAACGTGAGCTGAATTTGCCAACACCAGGCCTTCGTCACTCGCTCAAGGTCGCGAGTTAAATGCCTACCGCTTGGCGTACCGACTAATGTACAATTAACAGTGGGCTGTCGCTATCCAGCCAGACCGGGCGTGTGGCGCTTTCGAATTTAGAAAATGTCGAAATCACGTAATTATTGTGCAGTGGACGGGTGCAAAAGTCAACAGACAAATGAAAACTTGTCTTTTTTTTCATTGCCGAGAGAAGAAGAAAGGTAAGTGTTGTTTAGTAGCATTTTGATTTATTTCTAGTAATTTATTTATTCATATAGTAGGAGTTCATTGATTTAAAATGATATTATTATATTGCCAATAACATTAGTACGCCGAACAGCGTGGTGTGTATGGCCTAATTCGTATAAGGATAATAGGTACATTGTAGATGATCATTGATCATTAAATTTATTGATCAAACAAAACTATCACTGGAAGGTTGCACGCAATGCACGCTTCGATGTGAGAAACTAATTGTGACGCTAACGCATGCATGAATTTGTTCGCATGAATTTGCCGTAGCTAAATATCATATCGTTGGTAGCTAGAACGATAAAAGTTGGTAGGTATCATCTTCATTTTATTCCTCACAATAAGACAGCACAAAGACACAGCCCTTAACGCGCTGAACGGCGCGCTTTCAAGATAGAGTTACACGACAGAAAGAGAAGCGAAATGTAGGCAATTATCGTGGTTAGGCATGCAGCTCTGGGCGAGTCAATTTGTACTTTATCGCGTCGTCGCAGAGTAGCTATTTCTTTGTGAGTGTTTGTACAGAGCAGCTTCTGTACGGAGTACTCTTTTCTATTCTGTGCCAACACTATGTACAGCGCAATGTATTGTACATTGGTATTGACATATTGTAGCACAATGAACTGTTATAGGATGTTAGTGCCGGGTGCTACACACAGAGCCTGCTCCCTGTAAACCTAGCGTCGCCTCGCTGCGACCGCTTGCCTGCGCAATGTACGTGCACGACGTATAGACGAAATGTTAGTACGCAAATGCAGCGACGAGAATCGAGCATCGAGTGAGAAAGCTGCTGCTGTTTTTATAAGTTTACGCCTCACACTTCTAATGTTTTGCTAACAAATCGCGTAAAAACACGAGGTCTCTTGTCCTGAAGCGTTCTTTGATCTCAACTTATTCCCGATTACTCGCCATCCCTTCTCACTCCTCCACTTCCTACTCTGACACATTCAACGTGAATGCGGCACGCGCGTGGAACTCGCTACCCCTCGACATTCGTCTATCCTAGTCAGTATTTGCGTTTAAAAAGTGTTCTGTCTCACTTTTTGGAACTTCAAAATTATTCCCTATAAATGATTTTAAGTCTGTTAACTTTACCTGTATATCTTATTTGTATGAATGTTTACATACCATATATATTATATATGTAAATTTCTCTATTGATTTGTATTTATCTTTTATTATCTGTTTAAATTATACATCTACATCATCTCTTTATTTGTTCTCTGTCAGTTGAAACTCTTTCCATGATAGATAACCGTTGTACCTTTTGCACAAAATTGTTCAAATGCAATAACATATTTTGATTTGATTTTGTTAAATGCACATACAAGTCTGAAAGAGAAGGACCTATTTAAAATAATTAATGCAGAACAAAAGCAATACGTAAATATAATTCTGAGCGCTCGAACACTTACAACTATTTAAATAGCAAGATACGGAAATGCAGAGCTGACCCGAGCTATCTGTGTCCAAAGATGGCGGTGTAGATTTAAAAAATACAAAACTTTCAAAATGACAAACTGCTGTGTATGCACGTTACGAACAATTATGTTTATGTGATTTTTTTGCTCTGAATATTGTTTTAGTCCTTTTGAATACAACAATATGTAATTTTGTGGCCGTTCATCCCCTTGTTGACTGCACGCACGCACATCTGCACACGTGTCATTCAGGACGGCGACTCACGACTCCGACTGAGTGCGGGTGTGTGACAATCACACACTTTATGTTGGCCACGAGTGCAGAGCACCACATCACCTCTCTTGCCTAGATAGAATAAGGAAACAGGGTGTGATACAACCCCACCCCGGTTCACACGGGTAGATTTAGAGTGGCACGTCTATCAGCACCACTATCATTAAGCAAGTAGTATAAATCGTCTATTTAGTTGTAAAGTGTCCTAAACGCCAAATTTTCGATTTTACGTTTTTTATCCCAACTGATTGAGTTTCATTTCAGCTTCAATTTAAAAATATCCCTAACGCCAACGGAGCACTAACTTGAGCAGAATAGCAATAATTGAATAGTGTCCCAAGCGAAAATGTACTCAGTTTCAGTTTTAAAATATCCCTAACGCCAACGGAGCACTAACTTGAGCAGAATAGCAATAATTGAATAGTGTCCCAAGCGAAAATGTACTCAGTTTCAGTTTTAAAATATCCCTAACGCCAACGGAGCACTAACTTGAGCAGAATAGCAATAATTGAATAGTGTCCCAAGCGAAAATGTACTCAGTTTCAGTTTTAAAATATCCCTAACGCCAACGGAGCACTAACTTGAGCAGAATAGCAATAATTGAATAGTGTCCCAAGCGAAAATGTACTCAGTTTCAGTTTTAAAATATCCCTAACGCCAACGGAGCACTAACTTGAGCAGAATAGCAATAATTGAATAGTGTCCCAAGCGAAAATGTACTGTTTCAGTTTTAAAATATCCCTAACGCCAACGGAGCACTAACTTGAGCAGAATAGCAATAATTGAATAGTGTCCCAAGCGAAAATGTACTCAGTTTCAGTTTTAAAATATCTCAAACGCCAACGGAGCACTAACTTGAGCAGAATAGCAATAATTGAATAGTGTCCCAAGCAAAAATGTACTCAGTTTCAGTTTTAAAATATCCCTAACGCCAACGGAGCACTAACTTGAGCAGAATAGCAATAATTGAATAGTGTCCCAAGCGAAAATGTACTCAGTTTCAGTTTTAAAATATCCCTAACGCCAACGGAGCACTAACTTGAGCAGAATAGCAATAATTGAATAGTGTCCCAAGCGAAAATGTACTCAGTTTCAGTTTTAAAATATCTCAAACGCCAACGGAGCACTAACTTGAGCAGAATAGCAATAATTGAATAGTGTCCCAAGCGAAAATGTACTCAGTTTCAGTTTTAAAATATCTCAAACGCCAACGGAGCACTAACTTGAGCAGAATAGCAATAATTGAATAGTGTCCCAAGCGAAAATGTACTCAGTTTCAGTTTTAAAATATCCCTAACGCCAACGGAGCACTAACTTGAGCAGAATAGCAATAATTGAATAGTGTCCCAAGCGAAAATGTACTCAGTTTCAGTTTTAAAATATCCCTAACGCCAACGGAGCACTAACTTGAGCAGAATAGCAATAATTGAATAGTGTCCCAAGCGAAAATGTACTCAGTTTCAGTTTTAAAATATCCCTAACGCCAACGGAGCACTAACTTGAGCAGAATAGCAATAATTGAATAGTGTCCCAAGCGAAAATGTACTCAGTTTCAGTTTTAAAATATCTCAAACGCCAACGGAGCACTAACTTGAGCAGAATAGCAATAATTGAATAGTGTCCCAAGCGAAAATGTACTCAGTTTCAGTTTTAAAATATCTCAAACGCCAACGGAGCACTAACTTGAGCAGAATAGCAATAATTGAATAGTGTCCCAAGCGAAAATGTACTCAGTTTCAGTTTTAAAATATCCCTAACGCCAACGGAGCACTAACTTGAGCAGAATAGCAATAATTGAATAGTGTCCCAAGCGAAAATGTACTCAGTTTCAGTTTTAAAATATCTCAAACGCCAACGGAGCACTAACTTGAGCAGAATAGCAATAATTGAATAGTGTCCCAAGCGAAAATGTACTCAGTTTCAGTTTTAAAATATCTCAAACGCCTAGGATACTTTTTAAAAAGTTGTATTTTCCCCAATGGTAACTATTATAAAGTCCTATGCGCCTTACACAGTTTAATTATCGTTTAACGTATTGTCTTAGCTTAAAAATGTCCTTGGCGCATAGGAGACCTTACAATAAAAGCAGCAAAAACTGTTTAAAAAAACATTGAACGGACTTCAAACCCTAAAAAGTGTTAAATAATATTTTGATCTTGAGTAGAAGGCGGTACAAAAACACAAAAGAGTCCATCTATAAATTTTCAGGTGTGCTTTTGTACCGCCTTCTACTCAAGATCAAAATATTATTTAATACTTTTTAGGGTTTGAAACCCGTTAAATGTTTTTTGAAACAGTTTTTTTATTTCACTGTATTTAGTAATACACATAATATATTGCTGTTGCCCGCGGCTTCGCTCGCGTGAAATTCGTAGTTCAAAGAAGAAAGCAAGTATCTAAGGGCGAGGCCGAAGGCCGAGCTGCGTTCAGGCAGACGATAAACCTTCTCGAAGACATTAAGTAATAAAGGCTAGTCCAAAGGCCGAGCTGTATTCTGGAAGACGATAAACCTTCTCGATGAAAGTAAGTAAGTAAGGCGAGGCCGAAGCCTGAACTGCGTTCAGGAAGACAATAAACCTTCTCGAAGAAAGTAAGTAACTGAGGGCGAGGCCGAAGGCCGAGCTGCGTTCAGGAAAATGATAAACCTTTTCGAAGACAGTAAGTGATAAAGGCGAGGCCAAAGGCTGAGCTGTATTCTGGAAGACGATAAACCTTCTCGATGAAAGTAAGTAAGGAAGGCGAGGCTGAAGCCTGAACTGCGTTCAGGAAGATGATAGACCTACTCGAAGAAAGTAAGTAACTAAGGGCGAGGCCGAAGGCCGAGCTTCGTTCAGGAAGACTATAAATCTGCTCGAAGAAAGTAAGTAATAAAGGGCGAGGCCGAAGGCCGAGCTGCGTTCAGGAAGAGGATAAAAGTTCTTGAATAAAGTATGTAACAAAGGGCGAGGCCGAAGGCCGAGCTGTATTCTGGAAGACGACAAACCTTCTTGATTAAAGTAAGTAACTATGGGCGAATCCGAAGGCCGAGCTGCGTTCAGGAAGACCATAAATCTTCTCGAAGAAAGTAAGTAACAAAGGGTGAGGCCGAAGGCCGAGCTGCATTCAGGCAGACGATAAAACTTCTCGGAGATAGTAAGTAATAAAGAGCGAGGCCGAAGGACGAGCTGCGTTCAGGCAGTCGATAAACCTTTTCGAAGACAGTAAGTAATAATGCATATGTCCAGCAGTGGATCGATACAGGCTGATGATGATGATGATGATGAAGTAATAAAGGGCGAGTCCGAAGGCCGAGCTGTGTTCAGGAAGATGATAGACGTACTCGAAGAATGTAAGTAACTAAGGGCGAGGCCGACGGCCGAGCTGGGTTCAGGTAAACGATAAACCGTCTCGAAGAAAGTGAGTAACTAAAGGCGAGGCCGAAGGCCGAGCTGTGTTAAACTAAATGATAAACCTTCTCGAAGAAAGTAAGTAGCATAGGGCGAGACCGAAGGCCCAGCTGCATCAGGACAAACAATTTTATAAGTTTAGAAGATTAAAATCCGTTGACGAGAAGTGGGTGATTTAAAAATTCCTCAGTGTGAAAGTGTTCATCCCTTAATCTCCCACCCTGGGTGGTATACTTTCATTATTTATGAAAGGAACACCCCTGAGACATACCCCTACTCATGAAAAAAATAATAATTAAAATCGATTGAGAATTGACGGAGAACTCGAGTAACATACACACAACAACAAAAAACATACACAGACGAATTTGAGAACCTCCTCCTTTTTGGAAGTTGGTTGAAAAAGAGAGACCTTGTTACTTTGTGTACTACTAATACTATAAACTCGACGTACCATTCGTTTTATACAAATTTAATAAAAACTAATTAATAATGCATGCTTTCAATTCTGCTAGTACCTGTTCAGATTCTTAATTATAAAAATAAACACGGTTTTATTTCTGTTCCCACTTCAACCCATGGTACAGTTTTAAATTGATTTTTATAATATAATGGTGAGACAACATTTATTTTAAAATGTCCTAAGTATTTAAGACAGTTCTAAATTGGTTAGATTAATTCACTCTTTCCGAGTGCTGTAATTTTGAAAGTATCCTATCCACCGTTTTAATGAAGATTTCGTTATGAATTTGTTTTTAATGTATACTCCTGAATTCTTAATGTTATGATTTCTTATTATAAAATTTTCAAACAATACTGTTTCTTATCAAAATAAAAAGTTAAGAGCTTGAAAAAACTGTAAAATAATAAAAAGTCCAATTATCTCAAAATGGCGATTTAGCGTTTAGGACACTTTAAAACTAAATAGACGAAATAATGTGCGTTATACATTATAACATGTGAGCTGGGAGAGTGTGTGAGTATGCAAGGTGCGAGTGCGTCGCGCGCCGCGTGCCTCCACAGAGAAGCGAGGGCGGCGAGCAACCTGCGCGTGCGCGGCGGCCGCGGCGACGTCTCCGCTCGGCGGCCGGCGAGAGCGGACGCGGGCGGTGCGAGCGGCGGCGGCGGCGACGGTGGGAGCGGGCGGCGGGGACGCACGCGAGCCCGCCCGCCGCCGCCAGCACGGAGTTCAGCCGCCGGCACACCGCGATGGCGGCGCTCGTGATGGGGTGGGGCGCGCGGCGCCGCATCGCCGCGTCCGCGCACACCGCGTACCTCGCTAGCTCAACCCGCAGCACAATATCAACACTACTACTACTACTACTACTAGGTACTACTGCAACATATTATGCTAATAATTCTGTGCGTGCATTGTTTCTTTGCACTTTTGAATAATTACATATCTACGTTCAAATGTATAAAAGAATGTCATACATTTTGTTTCAATCAAGCTGCAAATTTTGTTCCACAACTTTTTCACTCAAATAAAATAACATTCCATTTAATGTGTGTGCGTGTGTGTGTGTTAGTATCCACCCGAATCTCAGGACGTCGACCAACATTTCTATCCAGTATTTGCGGACCCATCCGAATCTGAGGACGTCCTCAGATTCGCAGACTATATGAGTTATATACATGTATCGAATCAACACAATCTGATTGGGAACCTGGTGAAAACATTGACCAATCGCAGGTGAGTCCTCATTTTCATTGTCAAAAGTCCAAAGTGTGTAAGTGTATCGTTTAGCACTTCGTCCTCAGTTGTTATGAGTGTATCCCTGAGGGCAGCACGCATGCGCGAGTGGTAAAATGTGTATGCTGTGACCCGCATTTGAGACATGTCCCCATAATCGAAAGAATAATACTGGTGGTACGTGGTGAATTTTTGTCAGTATTAATAATTTACGGACTTGAGTGTCACAATGATAGAAATTCATTCATAAGTTAGTAGCCGTAGAGAGTTAACAGGTGTCAACTAGATACGAGTTCTGACATTGGCCGGTAGATGTCATAGCTCACATTATAATTCAAATAAAACCATTAGAAGGCGAGGTCCTCAGAAGCAGGAGACCAGTTCGGGTCCTCGAATTCATGCAAATATAAACAGGGGGGGGGGGGGGGGGGGTGCGTACGAGGGGGCATGTAGCGGTATGTAAGGGGAGGACTCACGGGGTGGCGTGAGTGTTATCGGCGGCGGCTGTGAGTTGGAGCGAGTGAAGACGGGATGCTCGCTGGTGGCTGTGGGGAGTGAGGCGCTGCTCACCGCGTCCTCGCCCCCCTCGCCTCCCCCGCCGCCCCCCGTCGCCTCCAGGCTCGAGCCCTCCAGGTAGTCCTGCAATGTTGCCAGTATGAAGGGTGTTTGTATGCATGTGTGTGTGCATTAGTCAATTTATTTGACAGAACTCCATATGCCATGCAGGTTACAAGTTTTTTTTTTTTCGCAAACTGACACATCAGAAGCCACCAGCCGGCCAGGCCGCGGGCAGAGTCTGGCAATCATTGATTATGGATATAAGACCAACAATTTGGTGGTGGTACATTTCTAAAAAAAAATCTGAGAAAAGGTGTTTTGACAGACTGCTGGAAGGACAACAAATGGATCCTATAATGGTTCAGTTTTTTTTCCTTTTGATGTACGGAACCCTAAAATAATACAACATTTTGTTCTTTCGAAGGAGAATAGATACACTTACAGAGTCGTTCTGACTCTGAGCATCGCCATTTTTCTTCTCTTTCTTCTCCTTTTGAGAGAGCAGGAACACCTTCACCATCGCCACTTCTCTTCCTCTTTACTCACACGCGCTCAAAACATTACCGCTCCTTGTAACAAGCACTTATTTTAGAAATATAGGCCGGGAGACATGCAAGCTATTTATTTATTTAAATTATTTAGTTTTAGACAAGACGTATATGCCTATGTACCCAGATCTAGTTCACAATTTGATTCACAGTTCACCCGGAGGCAACGCGCGAGCAGCACGGCCTGTAGAGCAGGAGAGTAGGTACGTCCGCACTCTTCCCACTTACACACTCACTCTCCCTCTATACAAGTTGAGCTGTGTATCGGCTGCTCCGTACTGCTGATTATGTTATACAATTGATTTTTTCACTTCTTCGAATTTGTGTTTACTTCAGTATTTTACTGTCTCTAATGAATTGTTTACAATTTATTCGGATTACGAGCGTCGGAATGGGTTTTTAAATTATTTATAATATTTAAATGATAGAATATTATGAGAAGCACTGCGCGCACACGACACGTCTGTGATAAGAGCGGCTCTTATAAAACAACCGTGAGAGAGAGAGTTGTAGCAATCAGCACAGCTGGCCGATACCGAGATAGTGTATCAACACATAGGAGGCTCGTGACGCATGTTGATAAGATACTTCACACAATCACATACTTGCGACGCGAGTGAGTCACCTAATAGTTAATCCATTTTGCTTAAGAAGTTGCTAAAAAAAATATATATTTTTTTTTTTATTGCTGCTGACACGGTTGGCTTCATCACCTACAACATCCGTGATGTCAGCCCATAACACCGGGTGAACTTGGTGCCACGTCAGTGATTCCCTTCGGTCGTGCCGGCTACACTGAACTGGACGGAAAACACAAACTATTTACATAGCCGTTTCGACCGACCTTTCATTCAGTGCGGTGGTACCAACCCGGGCGGGTTGAACCCTACCATCTAGTAATATAAGAAGGGAGTCATATCCCTTAGTCGCCTTTTACAACATACACGGGGAGAGATGCAGTGGGGCTATTCTTTTAAAGTACCGGCCCCACACGGTACAAATATGCTCGAAATTTGTTTGAAATAAATGTTATACACTTGATAGGAAACAGTAAAGATGCCAACTGGGAGGTAAAACACTCAATGTTATAGGTATATAACGGACAACTTATGCCAAGCTTTCTTTGGGTGTTTTCAAAAAGCAATCCGGTACCGGTGACTTGAGTCAGGTGGGCTAGAGCGCATGCTCCCACCGGCCAATATCACCTCCGGGAAGTTAGGTGCTATACCTTCCCTTTGGATCGCTGCCTATACTGGACAAACTGGAGAACAAAGCCGTGCGGCAATCATTCTATACCAGTACCGCTATCAGGGATGGCCAAAGCGTCGACCGGTCGACCGTGAAGGTTTTTCAGGTAGCCCGCCCGCAGAATATACAAAACTTACGCCCCACACACTTTTTTCATTCATTGGGTTCGAAATTGGTAAATACGGGCGACTAAATTATGGTCTACAATGGTAGAATGTAGAACAGAAATACAGTTTACTTACTTATTTATTAGTGACAGTTAGTGACATCTGTCACTGATATGTCAAAGGTAAGTTCATTCGCGTCTTTTTCTGTTTTATATTGTAAAACAGAGGTAGAACTACTTGTGCACTAGTTCGCGGTTTGCCTGTCGCGCGCTGACACGCGTTTTGTTTACAATCTCATCTCAAGTTTCTCACATAATGATTTTACATTTTAATTACAATTTATTGATTCATAAATAATGTGTTTTATTTATATTCTTCAGTAGACCGCTCACGAATTTTAATTTGTTGGGGAGACCTCGGATGTAAAAAGTTTGGCCACCCCTGCGCTATACAAACCCAGTTCGCTAACATTTTAACCAAGTAAGGGTTGGCATAATTCGAAAATTTAGTTGGTGTATGGGTCTGCCGGCTACAGCTCTCCAACATGCCGCCCCCTCTCGCAGGCGAGCGCGGTGTCTCTTTTTTTAATGGAAACTGACACGGTTGGCTACATCACCTACAACATCCGTGATGTCAGCCCATAACACCGGGTGGACTAGGTGCCATGTCAGGTGCTTCCCTTCGGTCGTGCCGGCTACACTGAACTGGACGGAAAACACAAACCATTTACACAGCCGTTTGACAGTGTTGTTCCGCTCGCAGCTCCGCTCACAAGTTAGAACGCGGGGCTCACCTCGCCGATGCAGTCTGCGCTGAGGCGCGCGGCGGCGGCGGCGAGCTTGTCCTCGTCGGGCGCGTCGCGCGCGTACTCGTCGTCGTCAGAGTTGAAGCCGAGCTCCTCCCCGTAGCAGCTGTGCACCTGCGTACGCACACACACACACGTCACTCTCACCAGCTCACCACCGACCGACCCGCCGAGTCACCCACACCCTACACTAGGGTTGCCAGACAGTAGCGGCTCCTGGTGCTGAGTACTGGGTTGGTTCTGGCTAAGGATTTACGCATTAATTTATTTCTACCACAATGAGTTCAAAAACTGAAAGACCATAATATTCCCTTTTGCTGTCTTTAAGTACAAACTTGGTTTGGCGGCGCCAACCTAGCCAACTTAAAGGAATCGCCGCTGTTGCCAGATCAGAGATGCGCATTTTCTGGACATGATCTTAAAATTTCGGGATTTTACGATTTAAGTCGGGACAAATAAATAAAACTAATAAAAATACATTTTTAAAATACCATCGCGCTCGCGTGCGATGGCGGCGGCGGCGGCACATGGGCTAGGTAGGCTAGGCTAAAGCAAACGCTACTTTCAACTGGACGGAGGACTTAATTTTGGCGGGACAATTTTTTCCAAAGCGGGACTCGGGACAAAGAGTAAATTTTCTGGACAATCCCGCTCAGTCCCGGCCACCTGGCAACCCTACGCTCCACGCTGATCCGCCTGTATGTATTACTCATTGGTCAGCGTCGAGCAGCTACGCGGCCTCACTCTACAATCAGTCTTGCTATCAAATAAAAAACTATTTAAAAAAATATAAAAACCGCCTTCAAAAATGTATGACATAAAAAAAAATCGAACCCTAGAGTTGAAGGCGGTCGGTTATTCTTGCTTGCTTTAGCACCGCCTTCAACTCTAGGCTTCGATTTTTTTTTATTTCATACATTTTTGAAGGCGGTTTTTATATTTTTTTAAATAGTTTTTTATTTCAGTTTTTTTAGTAATTTTTTAGCTATTAAGTACTCGGCGCAATGGCCTAGCGATTCCGCCTAGCTTTTCAATCCGATCTTGACCAAATTAAAATGGGACCACACGGGAAGCACCAGCTTTCAAATAAAAAAAGAATTTTCAAAATCGGTTCACCCAGTCGAAAGTTCTGGGACAAAAAAATAAAAAATAAAATACAGTCGAATTGATAACCTCCTCCTTTTTTTGAAGTCGGTTAAAAAGAAAAAGAAAAAGCCTCTGAGTTAGCCCACTACTCAAATGTGCCGTGTAAAAGCACAGCTGCGTACGAACAACTTCAAGCAAGAGGAACGGGGTTGTGCTGTGCAGTTGGTCCGCAACTAACTTCACGGAGAGAGGGCCGCTCGGCGCGGAACGGCCGCGCTCTCGGTGCCGGCTAACGCGGGAATGGAGTTAATCTACATTAATATTGGGAGGAAGTAGCTAATTGGTCCCAGCAGCAGTTGATGTCAAACAAACGCCACTACAGTGTAGTCTACTCTAACTAATTGATTTCAAGTAAAATTGTATTAGGTAAGACGTCCCTCACACACACACACAGAGAGAGAGATCAGATATTTTCAGACAGTTTTATAAAATAACTATCAAAAAGTAGGAAATGTGACATCAATCACTCATGCAGTATAAATAAGAAATACGAAGAAACAATTATGTACCCGCTGCAGGCAGGCTGCACGTGGCGTTAGGTAAAGAGAGAGAGAGAGCGCGCGCGATAGAGTGATAGCGAATCGGTGAGAGAAAAAAAGGGAGTATGATTTTATGATTTGAAGTTGAGAGTTAGGGCCCCTGAGCGACGACCCAAATTGATCTATTGCGATCTCTCAATAGTCCGGACAAAATGATATCAAGCAGCAAGTAAGGCACGCAAGCCCACCTGCCGCCTGACTCCGCGGAAGGATCGTGCCAAGGTGAGAGGTGGATACCCTGTCGCCCGCACGGCACGAATGCACGAGGAGAGATGCAGTGGGGCTATTCTTTTTAAGGACCGACCTCACACTGTACGAAGTTTCATGATCGAATGTAAAGTATTTATTGCATAAGTATGCAATTTTTTTCTATCGAGAAAATGTAATGGAACCATGTTTTCGTCAAACATAATATCTAGCATTAGTACTCAACTCTAACATATATTTATTTCAGAGTGATTGTTGCATTATTGTTGATATAACAGAGGGACATGCGAAGCAATGTGAGGAGGTATTACAGACTCTTAATACAGAATAAATAAAAAATGGTTAATCGCACCCAGCGTGTTGCTCGCAGCAAGCCGAACAGCGTTGAATAGACTATTTAAATGTATGATTCCAGCATTTCATTAAACGCTATTCAAATTTCGACATTCGGAGAATGTTTCTCATTCACACTACTGTGCATGTGTGCTCACATTTCTTACAAATACTTGATTTAGCAATAGAGGGCGCCACATGTCGCGTGATCAAATTTAACTTTCTTTTTTTTCTGCTAAGTTTGGCATAAACTAACATTAGACTAAAAAGTCATATAACTCTACCAACACTTTTAGACCAATGGCATTAGTGTTAGTTAGTGAGTTAGTGTGCGTGAACGCCACTGCGGTGCTCGGCACACTATAGATGCACTCAGCACTTGTACATATTATCACTAACACTAATGCCATTGGTAGCGTTATACATAGAAATGATATATTTAGGTTTCTTTCTGTTTTTATTTTGTTGATGCTGCATGCATGACGAAAAAGTTTACGTGCATACCTTCATCTGCTGCTTCACCGTTCGGAACCGGTGTAAAACTGTAGGTCCCTTCCCTTGCCCCTTACTAGGTGGTAGGCTCAATTTGTAGCCGACTGGGTTGCTACCACCGAACTGGATGTAAGATGGCCGCATAGCAACCTCGGTTGTGTTCTCCTCTAGTCCAGTATAGCCAGCAATCCAGGGAAGTCTGCGGTATGGCACCTACCTTCTCGGAGGTGATATTGGCTGGTCGGAGCATGCGCTTTGGCCCCTCCAACACAGCCACCCATACCGGATTACATAAAAAAAAATGCATTCTTATTTTAATTTGTAATTATTTGGTATCGTTTTACCTACTATGCTCATATAGGTCATAAAATAAAACAAAAGGGTTTTTTTTAATAAAAAGCGCGACATGAGTGGCACCGAGCTACCCATAATGTGTCTAATGACGCCCATTGACATTCAGTTCCATTAGTTATTAATGCAAGTCCGGGAGCATGCTCTGGCTTTTCTTAACATTTGTAAACGACCGGTTGTAGTCGAAAACGGTCTTCGGTTGGCCAGAGCCAAAATAACGAAGAGATCTCACCCACTGCCAGATCTCCTGGCTGCTCATCTGTTGGTCCATGAGTGCGTTCTGCCAGACGCGGAAGAGCATGAGGTACGCCTTGTCCCGCCCCGAGAACGACGTGAGGAAGTTCTTCTCCGTGTCCGTGCACACCAGGATCGCGTTCGGTATCACCAGCGCCGTCTGAACACAACAGCTTTGTTAGCCTCGATAACTCAGTGGTGCAGACAGTCAACTGTCGCTATTGAATGTTAAGCAACGCTGGGCGCGGTCAGTACTTGGATGGCTGACCGCTGACCGTTGGAGGCTGACCGAGGTTCGGATCAGTGATCGAGGCTTATTCCCTAAAAGCGAGGGACATTGGCAATCAAATTACATTGTTGATATCTAGATTTTTTACTCCAAATGACCTGGGGAATTCACGTTCTACGGACGTTCACGTTTTACGGATAGTTTTACGTGGAACCCGAATCACGGTCAGCCAGTGTTTTAGAGATGTTATGTATGCCAGCACTTCTGTCACTAGACTTGTGCTTTTCAGGGTTCCGTATCCGTAACGAAGTCTATTAAACCTATGACGTCTGTCTGTCCGTCCGTGCGCTGTATCTTTTGAACCGTAATATCTTTTATTAATTATTATTAGTGTTGTAACGAATGCCTATTTTTCCACAATCGCGAATACGAATGCGAATACGAATATTCCAAAATGATATTCGCGAATACGAATCGGTCTAAACGGCTATGTAAATAGTTTGTGTTTTCCGACCAGTTCAGTGTAGCCGGCACGATCAAAGGGGGAAGCACTGACATGGCACCTAGTTCACCGCGGTGTTATGGGCTGACATCACGGACGTTGTAGGTGATGTAGCCAACCGTGTCAGTTTCGATAAAAAAAATTTTTTTTTACTGTGAACGGACAACAGCTAGTCGTACACAATATAATCCTCAGGAGATGCGGCAAAAACCACAAGCGAGTCGGTTGAATCAGCATAGCATTTTCAAATATTCAGATGGATTCCTGGACACTTTACTTCTTCCTTGGACTAAATCAAAATACATAATATCAAAAGCAAACTGGAGCAACTCACCGACATGAAAATATTAATTGCTACTAAAGTTCTAAGTAGAATAAAATTTTTTTTTATTAGGACGACAACTTTACTATCCGCAAGAAAATAATAGGAGCGGGGAGGTTGAGGTGAGTGCAGCGGGAGCGGGTGCGGTGCACAGGAACGCGGCGCGAACCAATAGCAGCCGGCCGGCGGGGGTTCTGGCCGAGGTGCGCGGGGCTTTGGAATTTGGAAAAAGCCAATCACAACACACGGACACTCCGGAAATCCTTGATGTGTCTGCCTTGCAGTACGGCTTGTGATTGATTGCTTCATTTTCTATGAAAAGAAAATGCTACATGCTCAAATTTTCTAAATATTTTGCAAACTACGTTACAAGTCCGTTACATTTTTAGAGTGGCCACTCGCTAGTCCCGACCTCGATTAACACCCTCCTCTACTGCCGATGGGCCCGGATATGTTCGGTGAAGCCATCGCAAGCTTAGATCCACACCTTCCTATGATCTAAATAGAAAAAAGTACTATCCTACGATGAAGTCAGAAAAAGTAAATTTTGCTACAAAACTATACAACTTCAATCAAATCTTTTTGCAGAGTTTTACTCAAAAACTTCACATTACAATAGCGCTGTTATTATAGCATTAGATTCAGCAACACTTTGAGATCGTTTTAGGATATAAACCACGTGCGTCCGCCAGCGTTAAAGTAGCGCTACCATACAAATGTGAGTATTTTTCGAAGAAATTGAGTTTAGTTGAATTCTGTTTATATAGAAAATGAAATTGAAGCGAGCGAAGCCGCGGGCATAAGCACCAGGGAGGGTTTCCGAGCACCCGAAGGGGAAAAAAAGGGCAATAATAGAATAGTTTGTTAGTGACCTTCTCCTTGGTGATGGCGGTGACATCCTTCCAGCGCAGGCACATGGAGGTCTCCCAGCCGAAGATGTTGGCGTAGAAGCTGAGGTGGTTCTGCGACACGTACAGCCGCCCGTGCGCCAGGATGTCCTTCTGCAGCGCGCACGAGTAGTCTGCGGCACGACACAACACACCACTACTTACTGCGACCCGACACACCACACCACAACACTACTTACACCTGCACATTATACATACAGGTGCCCCAGACGGAGCGCGTCATATTACCACCACAACATTCCTTTGTTTTTGAGGATTTTAAGTGGCAAGATGGGGCGACAAAAGCACTTTGTCGTAATATAATGATTTTTTTTCAACACTACTTAAAGGCTGCAATATGCAAATTTTAGGAGAAAACGAGATTTTTGCAATTTTGAAAAATTTATTTCAGAGAAACCAGGCCTCACAGTGTCTAATTTTCTTAACAATTTCTTCTAAAAAACGTAATTTATGGTCCTCTGTCCTGTTTTTTTTTTTTTTGGCAAAAGTTACGTGTTATTATAAGAAATAAATCACTAAGCATGTTATTATAATTCATAACATACTTTTATTGAAAAGATGAAAGAAAATCCAATTGAAAAATATGAGTATTTGGCAATATGCTCAAACTTCCGTCTTGGAGAGCATTCTTGATGGCAAAATATATATTTGAATGACGAACCATACTGAATATGCATATGTCTCAATGTAATATTGTTATTGTTGTGTGTTCTTTATGGCGAAATAAATATCTGAATCTGAATCTGAATGTGAACCTGAGCGGTCTGCGTTTTGCAATGTTTGAAAGTGAAACAGTGAGTGTGGCTAGATTCTACACAGTAGCTTGTTGAGTTAGTGTGCGCGCGAGCGTACCGACGATGAGCCGCTCCTCGTCGGGTAGATCCCTGAAGAGCCGCTTGAAGTCGTCGGAGCGGCTCTTGTAGGTGGGGTAGAGGGCGCTGTACCAGCTCTTCT
The DNA here is from genome assembly GCA_946902875.1 of Nematopogon swammerdamellus. NCBI lineage: Eukaryota > Metazoa > Arthropoda > Insecta > Lepidoptera > Adelidae > Nematopogon > Nematopogon swammerdamellus. The sequence goes on from OX336345.1 coordinate 23,522,631, forward strand.
TCTTGGCGCGCGGCCCGGCGCCCGCGCCGCCCCGCAGCACCACGCCCAGCTCCAGCTGGCTGCCCAGGGACACCGTGTCCGCCGCGGGGCTCGACCCCGACAGCACGCACGCGCCGCCATCGCTCTGTAGGTCAGGGGCGCAGACTTTTAGAGATCCTCGTGGGTGCTCATGCAATTAAAATTTTTTTTTGTAGCCACTTGTTTTAAATTTTTTTTTTTATGGAACCTGACACGGTTGGCTACATCACCTACAACATCCGTGATGTCAGCCCATAACACAGGGTGAACTAGGTGCCATGTCAGTGCTTCCCTTCATTTCATGTCGGCTACACTAAACTGGACGGAAAACACGAACTATTTACATAGCCGTTTCGACCAACGTTTCGTTCAGTGCGGTGGTACCACCGGCCGGGATAAACCCTACCACCTAGTAAGCTAAGAAGGGAAGGGACCTACAGTTTAACGTGGAATCCGAATAAATAATAGGAAGGTGTGGATCTAAGCTTACGATGGCTTCACCGAACATATCCGGGCCCATCGGCAGTAGAGGAGGGTATTAATCGAGGCCGGGACTAGCGAGTGGCCACTCTAAATTTCCCGCGCATGCTTCACGTTTCGCTTCAAGCCCTCGTCAGCTAGTCTGCGTTGACTAGGACGCGGGGAAACCACCAGTCCCGCTCTCGACCTCCCTCTCTCTACCTATCCATATTCTGTAGGATGCTTCCAGTGACGTTTTCGAAGCTCTCTCCATATATGAGCTTAGCGTCGATCTTGGGAGCCCTAGATTCTTGAAGAGACTGTAGAGCGACTTCGCTGGTAGTCCCCTTGCTCCGACTTCCACAGCGTAGAGATCAGTCTTGAATCCGTTTCTCACAATCCGGTCTACTAAGTTGCAGTACTTGTTAAGTTTCATGTTGTGGTCCTTCGGTATGTTACTTTCCCATGGAACTGTAAGTTCAACAAGTACTACATGCTTTGTCGCTTTTGAGAATATGAGTATATCCGGTCTTAATGCTGTGGTACAGATTTCCGAAGGCATTTGGTTGGAAGAGAAGAAAAGAAGATACGTATAAAATCCTAGATTGAACAATCATCAGCATCATCAGCGTGTTGCCGCCCACTGCTGGACATACGCTCCCCCAATTTTTTTCTAATTCTCCCTGCGGCACCCGGCAGCGTGGATTCGCAAAACATTCGCACAATGTTTTGTATTTCACGCCGCATTTACATATTCGCACCAATGTACTTACGCATGTAGTGCTCCTGTATTCTATTGCATGCATGGTATTGAATAATATAGGAGTACTATAACGTTCATTATTCGCTGCGCCACACTCGTGCGAATGTGTAAAGGCTTGCAGGAAGGAAATAAGGCAATTTTATCGTAGCTCAAATCCGATTACTAATCAGTTATATCTATCGTCGTGGGTGCTCCGCACCCACCACTCACCGCTCGTGGGTGCTGGATCCCCCGAGCACCCACGGAGTCGGCGCCTATAGGTCGCACACAATACATTAGGCGCGTGCGGGGCAAGCTACACGGCCACACGGAGAGTCTGCGTACAACCGGTGTCGTCAGTTGAGAGCGGCGGGTGGTGGGGCCGCGAAGGTGATGTCGGAGCATGCGTTTTGGCCCCTCTTGACTCGGCCACCCGTATCGGATCGCATAAAATAAATGTTCGAATAATACATTGCGATTAGGTGCGAGTGAGAAGGAGCTAGCACAAACAAGAGCAACTAGTTCAACAACAGCAAGTGGGCAGGAGGTGTACCGTGTGGGGCCGGTACTCTAAAAGAATAGCCCCACCGCATCTCTCCCCGTGTACGTCGTAAAAGGCGACTAAGGGCGGCGGTCTGCAGACACCCCGGTCGACTTGTGGCTTTCATGGAAGACATAGGCTGTCTGGGGTAGCTGGAGACTGCGGGGTTTTTCACGAAGGTCCCCAATCAATCGGGATTAGTTTGCAGGCCTAGAGCCAACCCCGAACCAAACACAACAACAACAACGTGGGCAGGATGTACCTTGTCGTCGGGTGACTCCGGGATGGTGGGCTCGAGGGCGTGGCGGCACGGCGACGGCGAGCGCGACACATTCCTACACACACACACACACGTCTCCGTTACACTCACTATACACACAGATAAACTGAACACTGGCAGCCGAGGTACTGCCGCTGCACAGAGGAAGGAGTATAGAGGAGTTGCTGACAGCTATCATTTCTAGTAAAACATGATGCGCCATGACTAAAACAGTGGTAATAATGCAACTCATGTAATAACAGGCATCTATTCTATTTCAGTATGAAACTGAAAAAAAAAACATATATTTTATAATTAAAAGTTCTACCAGGGTTCTATCTAATAGATTATATGTAATTAATTACATATCTGCTACACTAATAAACATTATTTATTGTCTATTTAACTTGGTTTCCACAGCCCAGTAATCCAACTGCACCTGATAATGAGCAAGCTCAGTAAAACTATTATTAACAAAACAATTAACTTGAGCAAGGTCACAATAAATAGCATAATGCTTTTATAATGGAGCAGAGCGGAGTAAGCGAGTGTGGCTCCACTCGCTAATGAGTACATAGTTGTAAATTGTATTGAAGATGAATTTTTCTTCTGTATTTCTGTGGAATTGTGTGGCATTTTTCTTCTAGATTTGAATTTGAAAGATTATTTACGCACCGTGGCACGTCACCACTGAAACACTTCGACACATACCAACAGTGACGGAATAAGAAAACGCTTTGAGCCTTTTCTCATATTTGTATAATTATATAATATAGCACAGTGTGGGGTCAGTACGTTTTTTTTTTTTTTATGGAAACTGACACGGTTGGCTACATCACCTACAACGTCCGTGATGTCAGCCCATTACACCGGGTGAACTAGGTGCCATGTCAGTGCTTCCCCCTTTGATCGTGCCGGCTACACTGAACTGGTCGGAAAACACAAACTATTTACATAGCCGTTTAGACCGACGTTTCATTCAGTGCGGTGGTACCAACCCGGGCGGGTTAAACCCTACCACCAAGTAAGATTAGGAGACTTAAAAAGAATAGCCCCACTGCATCTCTCCCCGTGCATGTCATAAAAGGCGACTAAGGGATAACGACGAGATGCCGTGCTAAAAGGCGACAGACTAGCCACCTAGGCACGGTCCTTCCACCGAGTCATGCAGCAGGTGGGTCTTCGTGCCTTAGTTGCTGCTTGATAGGTTATCTTCTCCAAAAACACTTTGCGAAATGTGGTGGTCGGTGTTGTGCTGTAATTTACAGTCAGGGATACAGTGTGCGGTGCGTATGTATGTATGTATTTCTCCAGCCAATGTTAAGTCCAACTGACAATCTCCTAAATTGACACATCTGTGCAATGATTGATCAATGCAAGAAAAAATAGTGGGTTTGTGTTGCAAGCAGCGCTTGAGTTTACCCCTGACTGACTGACTCACCGGCCAGCGCTCACCGCTCGCTCACCGCGACACACCGCGCGCTGTTGCAGCGCGCTGCAGTGACAATGAAGCGAGCGAACGCGCCCCCATTACATAACGTGCACATTATCATTTCATTGAGTGCAACCAGCGTGACCGACACTCGGCCAACACTCGCCTAGTACTCTCAGAATTTTTAAATCGCTAAGTACTCATAGCTTTTCCTATAATGTTCAATGAATTATTCATATTCTTGTTTTTTTTCCTTATTATATCAGAATTTGTCATAGATGGTGGTGGGGAACAAAATATTTCTTTTTTATCGAAGTATTAAACATGTATTTACACTTTTTATTTAATTTGAAAATTTTAAACAATAACTTTGGAATCTACAAATCAATTTGAACGATGTATCACCTGCCAAGTAAGTAGTAGACTCCTAGACCCCTGTTGTCGGGCTGCTGGATCTGGTGCTGGTGGTGGGAGATGACGCCCGAGAAGGAGAGCGCCTGGCTGATGCTCTGAGGGCTACCGAGCGGTGCTACAGGGAGGGAGGAGGGGGCGCGGAGGGTGTAGTAGTACACTCGCCTGTTGTCGGGCTGCTGGATGTGGTGCTGGTGGTGGGAGATGACGCCCGAGAAGGAGAGCGCCTGGCTGATGCTCTGAGGGCTACCGAGCGGTGCTACAGGGAGGGAGGAGGGGGCGCGGAGGGTGTAGTAGTACACTCGCCTGTGGTCGGGCTGCTGGATGTGGTGCTGGTGGTGGGAGATGACGCCCGAGAAGGACAGCGCCTGGCTGATGCTCTGAGGGCTACCGAGCGGTGCTACAGGGAGGGAGGAGGGGGCGCGGAGGGTGTAGTAGTACACTCGCCTGTTGTCGGGCTGCTGGATCTGGTGCTGGTGGTGGGAGATGACGCCCGAGAAGGAGAGCGCCTGGCTGATGCTCTGAGGGCTACCGAGCGGTGCTACAGGGAGGGAGGAGGGGGCGCGGAGGGTGTAGTAGTACACTCGCCTGTTGTCGGGCTGCTGGATCTGGTGCTGGTGGTGGGAGATGACGCCCGAGAAGGAGAGCGCCTGGCTGATGCTCTGAGGGCTACCGAGCGGTGCTACAGGGAGGGAGGAGGGGGCGCGGAGGGTGTAGTAGTACACTCGCCTGTTGTCGGGCTGCTGGATGTGGTGCTGGTGGTGGGAGATGACGCCCGAGAAGGACAGCGCCTGGCTGATGCTCTGAGGGCTACCGAGCGGTGCTACAGGGAGGGAGGAGGGGGCGCGGAGGGTGTAGTAGTACACTCGCCTGTTGTCGGGCTGCTGGATCTGGTACTGGTGGTGGGAGATGACGCCCGAGAAGGAGAGCGCCTGGCTGATGCTCTGAGGGCTACCGAGCGGTGCTACAGGGAGGGAGGAGGGGGCGCGGAGGGTGTAGTAGTACACTCGCCTGTTGTCGGGCTGCTGGATGTGGTGCTGGTGGTGGGAGATGACGCCCGAGAAGGACAGCGCCTGGCTGGTGCTCTGAGGGCTACCGCGCGGTGCCACAGGGAGGAAGGAGGGGGTTCGGAGGGTGTAGTACACTCGCCTGTTGTCGGGCTGCTGGATGTGGTGCTGGTGGTGGGAGATGACGCCCGAGAAGGAGAGCGCCTGGCTGATGCTCTGAGGGCTACCGAGCGGTGCCACAGGGAGGAAGGAGGGGGCTCGGAGGGTGTAGTACACTCGCCTGTTGTCGGGCTGCTGGATCTGGTGCTGGTGGTGGGAGATGACGCCCGAGAAGGAGAGCGCCTGGCTGATGCTCTGAGGGCTACCGAGCGGTGCTACAGGGAGGGAGGAGGGGGCGCGGAGGGTGTAGTAGTACACTCGCCTGTTGTCGGGCTGCTGGATGTGGTGCTGGTGGTGGGAGATGACGCCCGAGGAGGACAGCGCCTGGCTGATGCTCTGAGGGCTACCGCGCGGTGCCACAGGGAGGAAGGAGGGGGTTTGGAGGGTGTAGTACACTCGCCTGTTGTCGGGCTGCTGGATGTGGTGCTGGTGGTGGGAGATGACGCCCGAGAAGGAGAGCGCCTGGCTGATGCTCTGAGGGCTACCGAGCGGTGCCACAGGGAGGAAGGAGGGGGCTCGGAGGGTGTAGTACACTCGCCTGTTGTCGGGCTGCTGGATCTGGTGCTGGTGGTGGGAGATGACGCCCGAGAAGGAGAGCGCCTGGCTGATGCTCTGAGGGCTATCGAGCGGTGCCACAGGGAGGGAGGAGGGGGCTCGGAGGGTGTAGTACACTCGCCTGTTGTCGGGCTGCTGGATCTGGTGCTGGTGGTGGGAGATGACGCCCGAGAAGGAGAGCGCCTGGCTGATGCTCTGAGGGCTACCGAGCGGTGCCACAGGGAGGGAGGAGGGGGCTCGGAGGGTGTAGTACACTCGCCTGTTGTCGGGCTGCTGGATCTGGTGCTGGTGGTGGGAGATGACGCCCGAGAAGGAGAGCGCCTGGCTGACGCTCTGAGGGCTACCGAGCGGTGCTACAGGGAGGGAGGAGGGGGCGCGGAGGGTGTAGTAGTACACTCGCCTATTGTCGGGCTGCTGGATGTGGTGCTGGTGGTGGGAGATGACGCCCGAGGAGGACAGCGCCTGGCTGATGCTCTGAGGGCTACCGCGCGGTGCCACAGGGAGGAAGGAGGGGGTTCGGAGAGTGTAGTACACTCGCCTGTTGTCGGGCTGCTGGATCTGGTGCTGGTGGTGGGAGATGACGCCCGAGAAGGAGAGCGCCTGGCTGATACTCTGAGGGCTACCGAGCGGTGCTACAGGGAGGGAGGAGGGGGCGCTGAGGGTGTAGTAGTACACTCGCCTGTTGTCGGGCTGCTGGATCTGGTGCTGGTGGTGGGAGATGACGCCCGAGAACGAGAGCGCCTGGCTGATGCTCTGAGGGCTACCGAGCGGTGCTACAGGGAGGGAGGAGGGGGCGCTGAGGGTGTAGTAGTACACTCGCCTGTTGTCGGGCTGCTGGATCTGGTGCTGGTGGTGGGAGATGACGCCCGAGAAGGAGAGCGCCTGGCTGATACTCTGAGGGCTACCGAGCGGTGCTACAGGGAGGGAGGAGGGGGCGCGGAGGGTGTAGTAGTACACTCGCCTGTTGTCGGGCTGCTGGATCTGGTGCTGGTGGTGGGAGATGACGCCCGAGAAGGAGAGCGCCTGGCTGATGCTCTGCCCGATGGCGTCCTGAGACGAGATCACCAAGTTCTCCACAGACTTGCGCCTGCGCCACACATTAACATTCTTATTATTTTATTAATTGATTATGTTTACTTAACCTCACACGGTCGGCTACTCCACTAGATAGTTTCATGTCAGCCTACCCGGCAGCATCAACTGCGCTGTCTAACCAGAAACTAGAGGTCAGCCTCGATAGCTCAGTGGTGCAGAGAGTCAACTGTCGCTATTGAATGTTAAGCAACGCTGGGTGCGGTCAGTACTCGGATGGGTGACCGCTGACCGTTGGAGGCTGACCGAGGTTCGGATTCCTCGTAAAACTGTAGGTCCCTTCCCTCCTAATCTTACTTGGTGGTAGGGTTTAACCCGCCCGGGTCGGTACCACCGCACTGAATGAAACGTCGGTTGAAACGGCTATGTAAATAGTTTGTGTTTTCCGACCAGTTCAGTGTAGCCGGCACGATCAAAGGGGGAAGCACTGACATGGCACCTAGTTCACCCGGTGTTATGGGCTGACATCACGGACGTTGTAGGTGATGTGCCACAAACTACTCTTGTTCGCCTGCGTGTACTTCTCCCACATCCCAAAGGTTAGTTAGAATAGAATGCCTCGCGGCATTAAGCTCGCCTGTTGTACCTAATTTTATAAATTGGTGTTCAATAAAGAATATATACATACATACATGTAGCCAACCGTGTCAGATTACATTAAAAAAAAATATTAAAAAGTTGGTAGAGTTTCTATTGTGATTGTTTATTGAGCATTCTTAAAAGGCAGTTAGACTGCACTCGAACTTGTCACAATCTCTTCTATCCAGTTGATTATGTAGGGTATTTCGTTTTCGTACATATTATTACAAGTATTTTTGTGACTACATATAGTAAAATAATAAAATCGCTTACAGTTTATTGCAAATACAACTTGAGAGCGAGAAAGCATTCATATATTAGTACAACTAACTACTTTTGAATTTGTCACCATTTTTATATCCGTTTTTATTACACACAAGCTGTGCCCGCGGCTCCGCCCGCTCTCATATTTCACTTCACTGCTAACCTCATAAGCCATTTAGCGTGATAGTAAGTAGCCTATAGTTGATGGGAAGAATCAAGCTATCTGTAGAATTTTGTTTTATTAAAATCGGTTCAGTGGTTCTCGAGTTATAAGCGGACAGACAGACACTCAGACAGACAGAAAGCAGACGTTGGATTTTATTATAGGTAAGGATATATGAGTGAAATCACAATAAATGAAGTGGAATAACGACTGTTCTACGTATGCGCCGTTGCTATTCTATGTTCGCTTGTAACTAGAGAACTACTCAATCAATTAATGTGGGGTTTGGCAGGCACCAGCTGTCATCTAAGCATGCTTATAGAATATTTTTCTGTGAAGCGAAGCTGCGGTAACAGCTTAATTTTTTTTTATGTAAACCAACATGGTTGGCTGTGCCGAGAGACCAATGGTGCAGTCGACAGAACCAAAAAAACACCTCTCCTCACGAAACCACGCTCGCTTAGGTGCCATGCCAGCAGATTTGCAGACTGTTGCTAGGCTGCCTAGGCTGTTAATACGATGTTTGATGACACCCAAGTTAAAGGATTCGGGAAACGCACTCGCCGGAAGACAGTTCCACACTCTAGCTGTGCGACAAAGAAACAATCTAGAGAACCGATACATACTCACTTGTGGTAGTACACATACAATTTTGCCATTTTTTATTGTATTACAAATGGAAACACTTTGCACAGATTTCTTAACAATGTTTACAATTTCTTCTCTTAGCTTAGAGAGTAAAGTTTAAGTGAGACACGAAGAGAGACAGAGCTGCACTAGCACAGGGTTGACTTGAATTAAGTTAATGTGTAATTAATGTCATGTTCAAAGCAAAACAAAAACGATAAAGCAAGCGAGTCGAGTCATGACAAACAGAACAATGAATGGGAGCTCCGACGCCAGTCGGGAGACAACGCACCTACAGTAGATTAGGAAGTCTGATCAATTATTTATACACAATCAGTTTATCGATCATCCATCAGGCGTGCAGCCAGAGATAAGCTATTTCTAGATATAGCAACATTTCCTTTAATTTTATGATTCATTGTGAACTATACAAAATTCCAACAATGAATATATTTTGAATTAAAAAAATATTTAGAAAATTCTAAATAAAAGCATATACAGGTTGTTTCAGGATAGGGTTTCGTAACTTCAGGGTTCGAAAGGGGGCCACATTTGAAGACGAAAAGCTCTGAAACTTTTTCCCAGATTCGGTCATTTTATAGTACTTTTTGATGAAAATTGTTTCATCGAGATTTCGTGGACGGTTGACATGTGCCTTAAATAATAAAAGTAAAATGACTAACTTACATGCTTTAACTAGTAGAATCAAAGTGCATATAGGTAATTTCAAACACTTAAATTTGAATGACATCAAAAGAAAAAGACCTAGACAGCACTATTGCCAAATCTCCCTATACTCACTGTCCACCGAGTTTTTATTACAATTTTAAATGTTTGTATGAAAAAAAAAATACGGAATTTCGATTTGAGTGATAAGGATTTTTTTCTTCTAATAATGAGAACTTTCTATTCCTGAAGTTTCTCAAGCCTATCCTGAAACACCCTGTATAGTGTTAAAATGCATAAATAAATTAATAAATTTGGTAAAAGTCGTCCTCGACAACCTTCGACAGAAACCTCCGCTGGCGAAACCACACTCGGCGAGGTGCCGGGCCTGCTATGAGGAGGACGAACAGGTCATTGGGCTATTTATTTGCACGCCCTTTGAAGGCACCCAGGTTGTAGGAGGAGCAGCAAGGAGGAGGAGAGCAAGAGAAGCAAGAGCAAGAGAGCAAGCAGGAGGGCACGCTTACAGGAAGACTATTCCATATTTTCGCGGTACGACACGGGAACAATTTTGTGAAGTGGTGCGTCCGTCGTACTGAGGCCACTCAAAAATAGTGAGCCATAGTCATGCAATAGTAGCACCAACAGTTGAAGCAGTTGATTGAACGATGGAACAAGTGAGAGCGAGGTGTCCGCGTGGTGAGTGATGAGCCGGCAGGTGCGTGCACAGTCCATTAACAAGGAACTGCACTAACTACTCCGCCCGCCCGCACGCCCGCCGCGCCCATAACTAGCCTTCTAGTTAGTATGGTAAACAATAGCACAGGCTATAATTATTGTAAAGCTAATATGCAACCGCCATTTTTGTAGCTTGCGAGCTGAGGGATCACGTGGTGGTCATGTTATGCGGTTGAACTGAGACAAACTGTGTTATTTTTTATTCTTTTTTATGTTAGTACCAAGCGGAGTCTGAGGTAAGAATATATACTGACGGGTCAAAAACAGGCTCGGGAACAGGGGCATCGGCTTTCTCACTTGACCTAAACATACATAAGACAATCACTCTAGGTATTCACAACTCAATCTTCCAGGCTGAGTGCATCGGAATAATGGAGCGTCGGTGGCTCGCCCCAGAGATCGAAGTTCGAATCCTGGTCGGGACATATTTTTTTTACTTTATTTTCAGCTTTGCATGGAAATTAAATTAATCTTTCTTTTCTTTTCGTTTCGTAAAAAAAGCAGATTGTAAAGCCGTCCTCTACGTGTGCATCCACCTTCACTCTACTCGTGCAACATAACATGCAGTCAGTCAGTCAGCATTTACACATTGTTGGAAATATTACTCTCCATTTTTTTTTCAGTCTTCCTGGCCTTCAGCGGAACGGAACCACTGATTGCCTCCGGGGTAATTCGTGTCGTCGTCCCACCTGGCAGGTGGTCTCCCCACACTTCGTTTCTATTAGAATTTTATTCAGATTGTTTAACAGGTTAAATTCGTAAAAATTCCCATTTACGCTGACTTCCAGCAGTCCCGTGACCTTGAAGAAAACTCAAATACATATTTCGTAAAATAAAGAAAGCTAGATCAATAAACTCTTTTCCAATCTCCGCTCGGCGCCAATCTCCGCACGTCGAAAGTGGCCTGGGACTCGAAGTGTTTTTAAATTGTTTGACTCGACACATTACAATAACTGAAGGCTATTTACAATGAAATCCTACCGCCATATACCTATGTGTGTTGTGCACCAACAATAGATCTGTGCTCACACAACACACGACAAGTAACAACAACATCATAGAGGAGCTCTAGTCGCATATTTCGGATTTAGAATCCGAAACTAGTGACGCCACGTTAATTACGTTGCAGTACATGGGGACGTGTTCATGGCAGTAGACATAATATGGCAGACAAGAACTATGAACTCATACTCACATAGAGAGGGCCAGGTTGCGGTGCTCCACTTCAGAAGAACTCATAGTAGCGGCTCGCACGACCGCTACCAGCGCATCGCGCCACCGCACTCAGGCGCCTCGAGCAGCAACCAAGAGGAACACAAAAAGGAACGAGAGTTGCGACCAATGAACGAAGCGAACACAACACAACGAAACCAACGCTGCGCTGCGCCACAAGTAAGTACCTAGCGTCTGAAAATCAGCGTAGGCTGAGCTGAGAGGCGAGCGAGGCTCACTCACTCCTCAAGGCAAGCCAAACGCAAACACACAGATCGACGAGTGAGGGAGGATGAACGACCGATTGACATTTGACATATTTGACAAACGTTTGACTTTTCAAGCAAACTGATTCAAGTAAACTATAATGTTAAACCGTCGTTGTAATTAGAAAAATATATTTTTGTGGTTCTCGCGGTGCGAGAACTTATACAACAGACGTTAAAAGCTACGACAGAACAGAATTGGCTGTATACTCTAATGAGTTTTGCCTGTTTCGGGAGGAGACGAATTAATCTAAAAAAAAAAAACTATAATTTTTTATTTGTTTGGTTTATATAGTAATAATAACAATTTATACAATATTTTGACTAGTCTAAGTTTACATATTTAACAAAATACATCTCTATTTATCCCATATTTTTATATGACATTTTATCAAAAATGTTTGTGAAATATCCCGCATACGACCGAATGTCCATGGGCGCCGTTAGACACCTCATGGGTGCCTCGGCGCCATATGTCGAGCTCACAAGAAAAAAAAATCCGAAAGTGTTTGTTTTTTTTATTTTCCACTCTTCTTCGGCCAGAAATTAAAAGCTTGCTCTTAGGTCTGAACTTTTGGACCGCACATGATCATGCATGATGAACCCTCTCTATACTCGACACCCAAAATGTCTCAAAAAGACAATCCTCAACAAAGCTTTGATCAGTGTTGAACACAGAAAAGGATTTGTATTCTTTGTTGGACAGAAAGCGAGCTGTCATCAACATCGCCAGCTGTTTGTTTTGCGCACGTAAAAAAAGTTCTTATTACAAGTGTTGTCCTTCTCTAATCACACGGACGGAACACAAAAATAACCACAAGCAAGCTTGATAAGCCCGAGACGAGAATCCAAAATCTTTGGATAAGTAAGGTGAAAGATAAACAATTAAACACACCACACGTGTTATTGTTGACTTGTAATTTCTAGGTTATTTTAGATCTGGTAAAATTCGTAAAGGCTTTTTATAGACGATGTTTTACATTTTTTCAGTGCACACTGTCTTGATTTCGTTTCAAGCACAAAGTAAGTAAAACAAAAACCATGGCGGACGCGAGCACCGCTTTCGATAAGAAGAAGTCCCATCGCGCTCCACTCTCGGGGCGAAAGGCGGAAAAGAAGAAGAAAAAGAAGAATGCTCTAGACAAGAGCGAGCTGAGCGCGCGACAGCGTAACCCTAAAGCCTTTGCGATCCAGGCGGCCGTGCGCGCCGAGCGGCGCTTCCGGCGCACCGAGGACGTGCTCGCGCGCCGCCAGCGCCTGCCGCAGGTGGACAAGACGCCGCTGGAGCCGCCGCCGCTCGTGGTTGCGCTCGTGGGGCCGCCGCGCGTCGGCAAGAGCACGCTCCTCAACAACCTCGTGCGCAGCTTCGTGAAGACGAACGTGGCGGCGCCGGCGGGCCCCGTCACCGTCGTCGCCTCCAAGAAGCGGCGCATCACCTTCATCGAGTGCAACAACGACGTCAACTCAATGATAGACATCGCCAAGTGCGCCGACCTCGCCCTGCTGCTCTGCGACGCGAGCTTCGGCTTTGAGATGGAGATCTTCGAGTTCCTCAACATCTGCCAGGTGCACGGCGTGCCCAAGATCATGGGCGTGCTCACGCACCTCGACACCATCAAGAACGCCAAGAGCCTCAAGCGACAGAAGAAGAGCCTCAAGCACCGCTTCTGGACGGAGGTGTACGCGGGCGCCAAGCTGTTCTACCTGTCGGGAGTGCTGCACGGCGAGTACCTGCGCAACGAGATTAAGAACCTGGCGCGCTTCATCTCCGTAATGAAGTTCCGGCAGCTGAGCTGGCGCTCGGCGCACGCGTACGTGCTGGCCGACCGGCTGGAGGACGTCACGGCGGCGGAGACGGTGCGCCGCGACCCCACCGCCGGCCGCGACCTCGTGCTCTACGGCTACGTGCGCGGAGTGCCGCTTCTCCACAACACCCTCGTGCATATTGCTGGTTATTTTATTTTTGTTTCCTCTACATCATACTTTTGCTACATTTTTAACGTGGTTACACGTCGGTTATCAAATTCATAGACCATGTAAAATTAATTGGCAGCTTTATAAAATTATTTATAACCTGTTTTACATTTAACTATTTCCACAGTCTCCTTTTTCGTGAAACAGTGCACGTCGTAAACCATTTTCCTTGCCTGTCTATTCAGCTTGTTAGTCGTTTCCTCTCGAAATCTTGCTTACTTAAATTGCAGGTCACAAACACACAAGTACCTAAATAAAATAATACTCGCTGTAATAAAAAAAATAATGTATGCGTGACTGTACCCAAGGAACCGGAGACATTTGGAAACAGTACGGGACCCTGCCTCCCTAGCGAAACAATCACGGCCGCTTTTGGCAGCCGTCGCCCCAACTGCTGCCTTCCGCTTCTGCCTGACAAATGAACCGAAAAATTTGCTTCTTCAAAGATTGACCGAGATTCAAGGTCATGCCTTTAGATCTGTGCCAGGACCTATACTAATAACCTGGTGCATTACTTCAAAGTCTCTTTATAATCTTGTACATAATGATGTTCCCGCAGCTTCTCTTTGCAGTTACACAGTTATAAAGAGCATTCTTAGATGTGCCAGACAACAAAAAGAATAACTCACCATGTGAACTTACTATGAGTTGTTGTCAACTTATAAGCGAACATAGAATCAACACGGAGCGTTGTTAAACGTTTTCTACTTAATTTATTTTGATAAATTTTGTAAATTTTTAACCCAGAAACAAATGGATATATAAGTTCGACGCCTCCATCTGTCTGTGAGTGTGGCACACAAACGGATGGGCCGATTTGGATGAGGTTTTTTTTTATTAGAAAGCTGGGTTAAGAGGGATGTTTGTTAGCTATGTTTGATGAAGATCAGGTCAGCCGTTTCAAAGATCATTTTCCACACTTTTTCTAATTTGTGAAGGGAAAATGGAAATATATTACACTTTCACTTGTTGTCTTTGAGTGAATAATAGCAAATTATTACAAGTTCAAATTACATACACATACATACATATCACACACGCTGAATCCCGACAATCGGGGTAAGCAGAGTAATCGGTATTGTGCTGCAAGAACTCTGGTAAATTACAGCACAACACCGACCACCACGTTTCGCAAATTATTCGAACAAGATTCAATCTATCAAACAGCAAGTAAGGCACGAAGACCCACCTGCTGCATGACTTGGTAGAAGTACCATGACAAGGTGAGAGGTGGCGAGCCTGTCGCCCTTTAGCACGGCATCTTGTCCTTATCCCTTAGTCGCCTTTTACGACATGCACGGGGAGAGATGCAGTGAGGCTATTCTTTTTATTAAGTATCGGCCCCACACGTAAGTTCAAATTACGTCTCTTAACCTTCAAGCGGGCGCGCGGTCATTTGTAACGGCAGCGGTCGCGCGTAACCTAAAAGACCTATGGGATATTTCATGGATTTAAATCACTAAATAATTAATAATAATTTAATGCTTTTGTATTCAGAAACATTATCATTATGTTAGGACACAATTTGTTGAAGAAAAAGAAACTTAACTCAGATAAAACGAAATTATAAACTCAATAACATAGCTAAAATTTTCAATTTGATTAGAAAGCAATTTGACAACACAAAATCTTCTTATATACCCCTAACTAGCTTTATATAGTATAACACAATCAAAATAACAAAATCAGTTGGCTCCATGAGATCACATAATAATGATAAAATCAAAATCAAAGTATATAATATCATCAATTTAGATCTATCTTTCTTCAGAATATGTTTCTTCACCAAGATAAAATTCATTGCAAATTAATGTAACGTGGGTCCTGCAAATATTTCTCAGACATGATGTGCATTTGATTGTGTCTTCGATTGCCTCCTTTTTTTTTTTGCTGAGCATATTTTGCACCTTCGTCTGCATGTGCTAGAAATACTGCTTGGTTCATTACCAGCAGCGTCTTCAACACTCGTTGTATTTACCCAACTGTTTCACTATGATTTAGCGGTTGATGAGTCATTTTAATAAAAAAAAAACACGATTACAAGCTTAATTCAATGATATTTGTTGATATTCCGAAACAAATATCTCGCGTTGAGCGTCGCGCGTAACCTTTTCGACGACAGGCGCGTGGCGTCCTTTCGGCACCGCCACTAAAACAAACGCGATCTGTGCCCTCCGAGGGGCGCGGTGAGGGGAGGTAAACTGTTTATTTCGTGAACAGTGAAACAATGACAGGCTACTAGGGATAGGAAATACATCCGACAAGAAATAACGATATTATGAACGAAAATGTATTGATTGCGGCCGATCCGTGTTCTGGGTTGATCCCATCCCAGGGGCAGTTTCATCTACTGCCGCCGGACGCGTCGCAGGTGGCGGATAGCGAACCTCTCCGGGGGTTCTGCTGTGAAAACAGCAGTCGCGGACCAAAAAGATGGTTCTATCATGAGGGGTGCTGGAACAGTCCTTGGCTGAGGCTATACCAAGAAATAGTGCGAAAACTCAGTGATTGATAGATCAGAGCCGAGTCGAGCCGGCTCTCTAAACAAAGCTCATAGCCCGGGAGGCCGAGACCCGAAAACTCAAATCTCGGATAGGAGAAGGTAACTCCGATAATAAAACCCATAGTGGGAAGGAAAACCCAGTAATAAACCCAAAACGCTGGTTTAGTCCAACAACGCCGAACCCAGGGCGGCGAGAAATAACCTTATTGAGTGGCATTCAGAGGCCATAGTGGACTAAATTCCCTCTAAAAACACTGACCGTACGAGCATGGGAAACTCCTACGCGTAATCTCCCAAAACGTAAAAACCAACATGCACCGTACACCTGAGAAATATTTGAGTTTGCGCTGCGATCCGGCTAGCGCCCGGCGCTCACAGGTTTCCGGGCCTGTGGGTGTGAAATGGACTACCGAAGACTCCGCGGGAGTGAGAGACCAGGCTCCCGCCGCAGTAGATGCTCCTGGCCTGCCATGCGAACCGGCTCAGACCCGGCGCCCCCAGGTACCCGGGCCTGGTGGCGAGAAGTTTACTACCGAAGACTCCGAAAGGGTGAGTGATCAGGCCCTCTCGGCAAGTAATGCTACTGGTTTAAGATGGGGCCAAAACACCCCAAAATTGGTCCAAACAACTTTTCACAGGGGGCTCTTTATGGGACTCACTAAAAGTAATTCAGTAGGCGACATAGCAATGTCCGTCACGGAAAACACCACCAAGGTGCGAAACCCAGAATCTCCCATCATACCACCAGACTGGCAAAGAATTCCAGTCTTAAAAACCAATAAGAGAAGGAGAGTGTCAGACTCACCACCTCTCGGCGAGAATAGCTCTGCAAATGAAAGACGAACCTCAAACTCGGAAGATGCTGAGTCTCCTCTCGGCACCTTCCAATTAAGTACAGAAAACAAGTTCTCTGGCTTGGCGGTAGATGATATACCTGAAGACCAACCAAGACCAAAACCTAAAAGCGATCCCAAGCCACCGCCGATTGTACTATATGGCATAGAAGATGTCAAAAAGCTAACAGATTTAATCGAAACAATCCTGGTGAAGTCTGACTATACATTTAAAATTGTCACTAAGACCCAACTGCGCGTGAACTGCTCAACTATTGTGGCCTACAAGAAATTAATTGATCTCGTCAGAAGCAAAGGCCTCATTGGGCATACCTTCACCAGCAAAGACAACAAGCCGTACAGAATTGTTATAAAAAACTTGCACTCCTCGACCCCTCGACAAGCCATCATTGAGGAGATAGAAAAAACCGGTAATACTATTAGAGGCGAAATCACAAACTCCCGATTTGGCCCTGACAGAACACCAACATCTACATTCTTTGTCAACCTAGAGCAGTGCCCAAACAACAGAGAGGTTAAATCGATTAAGTATATATATCACCAAAGAGTGCTCATCGAGGACGCAAAGAAAAGGACCACAATCGTGCAATGTATGCGGTGCCAACAATACGGCCACTCTAAAAATAACTGCATGAGGCCGTATAGGTGTGTAAAATGTGCCGAAAGCCACAAAACTACTGATTGCCCAAAAAAAGATAGAAATTCTCCAGCAAAGTGTGCCTTATGTCTTGGCGAACATCCGGCCAACTATAAAGGATGCCAGGTTTACCTGGAAATACAAAAAAGAAAATCCACCAACCAGCCACGTCCCCCCAAATCTCAATATACCACGGTAAGCAAACCAACGAGCAACCCAACAGCAACTGCTCCTCAGAAGGTGACGACAGAAAAAGACAAGGGCTATGACAACTCCGTGAATGATATACACAATAAAAAGAAAACCAGACCCACCTATGCAGAAGCTGTGCGAGAAGAAAAAGAAACATCATCAACTTCCAGCATCATTGACACTGTTGAGAGACTTCTTATATCACAATCACAAAAAATGGACATGCTACTCCAACAACTAAGCACCCTAATGGGTTTAATGACAACGCTAATAACAAAATTAAAATGAAATCTCTGCGGATCGCCGCATGGAATATAAATGGCTTGTTGCCTAACAAGCAACAAGTTCAAGCCCTCATCACAGCTAATAAGCTAGATATCGTCCTCATATCAGAGGCCCACCTAACATCAAGAGTCCAGTTCTGCCTTCCTGGATTTTCCACATACGCGACTCACCATCCAGATGGGACTGCTCATGCAGGTTCAGCTATCATTATAAGCAACTCGATCAAGCACTGCTGTCTGCCAGAGTACAAAACAGCGCACATTCAAGCTGCATCAATCGCGATTGAGAACTGGAACGGACAAATAACTATATCTGCGATCTACTGCCCGCCAAAACACAAAATTAAGGTTACCATGTTTGATGAATACTTTCACACACTGGGCCGCAGATTTATAGTGGGTGGCGACTGGAATTCAAAACACATCAACTGGGGCTCGAGACTAACTCTCACCAGAGGTCGAGAGCTGATGAAAAGTATTGAGAATAACCAAATGAATATACTATCTACCGCTGAGCCGACCTACTGGCCTGCTGACATCAATAAATTGCCAGACCTATTGGACTTTTTCATACTCAAGGGAATCGGAAATATATACTCAACTATAGAAAGCTGCCTCGATAGCTCCTCTGATCACTCACCCATAATAGCCACTGTGAGCACCACGATTATAGAACCACCAACAAGGCCAACCCTTCACAATAAAGACACAGACTGGCAAGCATTCGGGGAGTATGTTGACCAACATATCGACCTTAAAATTCGGCTTAAAACGGCCATCGAGGTCAACGAGGCCGTTGAGAACTTCACCAAACTAATTCAAATCTCAGCGTGGAAATCGACCCCAACACTGAAAAGAAAACACTATAAAGGGCGAAATTACCCGCTCGAGGTTAAGGAACTAGTACTCGAGAAGCGCAGGCTCAGGCGAATCTGGCAGACTTACCGATATCCCAAAGACAAAGCTATACTAAACAGGAAAGCCACTGAACTCAGAGAACTCCTGCAGCGGATAGACGATGAAACAATGCAACAGAAAATAGAGTCCTTGTCTGCCACTCCAAAGGACAACTACTCACTGTGGAAGTTTACCAAGCACTTGAAGCAGCCTCCAACGACTTCTCCTCCCATACATCTCCCTGACAACACCTGGGCTAAAACAACCAAAGAAAAGGCCGACGCATTTGGATCCTTTCTCAAAGACGCATTCAGCCCAAATGAAGGCCAGCAAGACTTTGAAGAATTATTGGACGAATATATAGGGAGTGACCTGCAGCTCAGTCTACCTCTTAAGCCATCCACACCGAGAGAAATCTACACCATCATTAGGCACTTGGACGAAAAGAAAGCTCCCGGGCACGACCTCATAACCCCAAAAGTGCTAAAAGAGCTTCCAAAGAAAGGCTATGTGCTACTAGCAATTCTCTTTAATAGCATTATGAGATTGGCTTGCTTCCCAGAAATATGGAGGGTCTCTCACATAACTATGGTCCCAAAACCAGGTAAGGCTCCCAACCAGGTGTCATCATACAGACCAATAAGCCTCTTACCAGTAACATCGAAAGTGCTTGAAGTTGTACTTCTAAGAAGATTGAGCCCAATTATGAAATCTGCTAACATTATCCCAAATCATCAGTTTGGATTCAGACCACAGCACGGAACAGTCGAGCAAGTACACAGGATCACTGATAAGGTGCACAGATCATTCGAGGCCAAACAGTACTGCTCAGCAGCTTTTCTTTATGTACAACAGGCCTTCGACAGAGTGTGGCATAAAGGACTGTTGTATAAACTTAAAAAACACTTACCACACACATATACCAAGTCCTGAGATCCTACCTGGAAAACCGAATCTTTCAAGTGAAGGTTGGAGAAGACTACTCTTGCTTCCACGACATTCTAGCAGGAGTTCCGCAGGGATCTGTGCTGGGTCCGATTCTATACACCATTTTTACGGCAGATATGCCTGAGACTGACAATGTGACATCAGCCACTTACGCAGACGACATGGCGGCCCTTGCTAGCCATTCTAGCGCAGCAATGGCGTCCAGTATACTCCAGTCTCACCTGGACAAAGTGGACATATGGCTTGAAAAATGGCGGATCCGAGTCAGCGCACCCAAGTCTCACCACATCACATTTTCACTTCGAGTCGGCGACTGTCCTCCTGTGAAACTTGGAAGCGAAACCCTACCACACACTAGCTCCGTGCGTTATCTGGGAATGCACTTAGATAGGAGGCAGACTTTCAAAGAGCACATCAGGTGCAAAAGACAGGAACTGAACCTACGGCTCAACAAACTGCACTGGCTGATAGGCAGAGCCTCTAAACTGAGCACATCCAACAAACTCCTCATCTACAAAGCGGTCATCAAGCCGGTGTGGACATATGGCATACAGTTGTGGGGCACTGCAGGCAACAGTAACATTGAGATCTTGCAGAGATTCCAAAACAAAGTGCTTCGAAACATATCAAAAGCACCATGGTTCTCTAAAAACGATGACATACACGAGCATCTCAAAGTGCCGAGCGTAAAAGCTGAGATCCAGTCGAATTGTACCAGATACAAGACGAGGCTAAAAAATCACCCAAATATTCTGGCCACGGCACTCCTGGACCACACCGGCCCTGGAAGGCTGAAACGACACCAAGTGTTGACCCTAGATGTTCGACACTAACAACCAAAAGGGAGAGCCGTCAATGGATGGCCCACCTCAAACGCCATACCCCAAACAACAAATAATCTGCTTATGGTAGAATTCGGATGGCAGATGGCTATATCAGAAAAAAAAAAAAAAAAAATTGCGGTCGATTCGACGCCGCGCGACCGCTTGAAGGTTAAAAAGCTTGAAATAAAAATAAAATTACAAATTTAAAAAACCCACAACATATCAACAACCCTTAAAAAGTAAAAAATATTTCAGCTTAGTTAATTAAAGGTGTCGGGGGACCGTTAAGTAAAAAGAATTATGTATTAGTAAAAACTCTTTTTATGAAAGATGTGTCGGGGTTTTTTAAAATTTGTAATTAAATTTTTTATCTCCAGAAATGTTGCACTACCCATCAACTTTACAATTAATTCCACCTTTCATCATGTTTAATAAAGTATTTTTCATAAACAAACATTTGATTGCAGGTGTGGGTGATATGAAGATCCACGAGCTTTCTTTCCTGCCAGACCCGTGCCCCGCGCCCGGCACTGACAAGAAGCGCCACCTCATGGAGCGCGAGCGGCAGATCTACGCCCCGTTCTCGGGCGTCGGCGGTGTTGTGTACGATAAGGACGCCGTCTACATAGAACTCAAGGGCTCCCACTCGCACAGGCCCGACGACGAGGAGACCACCGAGAAGAAAGCATTGCTGCGGAGCGTAGGCGACACGACCGAGACGCTTGACCATCAGATGAAGAACTCCGGCCTCAGGTTGTTCAGCGGTGGAGCTCTCGTCTACCCGGACATGGTGCGCGAGGACGCACACAACTCTAGCGACAGCCAAGTGGACGACGAGCATTCCGCATCGGACGGAGAGGCCAACGATAGTGGTATCGAAGAGAAGCGACACTCCGAGGCGAACGAAAGTCGAGTGCCATGGGAGACCGACGACGACGCACGCTCAGACGACAAGCAAGACGTAGAGGAAAGCGATGTGGAAGATTTTGGCCACAAATGGAAGGAGAAAATGATAGAAAAGGCATCGCAGGCATATCTCGAGAGACAGAAGACTTCCAAGAACATAATGAAGCTAGTTTATGGAGATTTGAAGAGAAGCAAACGAAGCGAAGCAATGGAGGCCGAGGACGAGGAGCCGGGTGACGAGATCGGAGGACTCTTTAAAAAAGTTACAGGAAAACAAAAGAAATTACAGAAGGATAAGGCAAAGCTTGACGCGGACGAGTGCTCCTTGTTCTATGGTGGCGGCAGGACGGATGTGACGGACTGGTCGAGTGTGAGCAGGCGGCGACACATTGCCGACTGCTTCGTGACGGGCAGGCGCACTGCCGACGAGGATGCCGCTCGACTGCTCGATCTCGATGACGCCAGCGACGGAGACCGCGACGATATGTTTGGAGATTTCGAAGATTTAGAAACGGGAGAAACCCACAAAGTCGACCAATCGAGGACCGATAAAGATTCCACCGAGAAACACAAGAGTGAGAAGACGGACGAGTCAGATATTCTCAGCAAGAAGCTCAAGCTGAAGGCCAAGTTTGACTCGGAGTACGATGAGCCGGGCGACCACCGCATCAAGGGAGACCACGCGCACTACGAGAGCCTCAAGGAGGAGGCGCTCAAACAGTCGGAGCTCAACAAGTCAGTGTTCTCTCACCTCGAGGACGGCCTGCGCGTGGAGGTGGAGGGCTTCCGGCCCGGCATGTACGTGCGCATGCTCTTCAAGAACGTCCCGGCAGAGATGGTCCAGAACTTCGATCCCTCCTATCCTATTCTTATCGGATCTCTCAACGTGGCCGAGCAGAACGTAGGATTTGTTAGCTGTAAAGTGAGAAAGCACCGATGGTACAAGAAGATATTGAAGACGAACGACCCGCTGATAGTGTCGCTCGGGTGGCGCCGCTTCCAGACGATGCCGATATTCTCCAAGCTCGAGGACGACTTCAAGTGTCGCTACCTCAAGTACACGCCGGCGCACGTCACCTGCAACATGCACTTCTACGGACCCGTCACCCCGCAGAGCACGGGCTTCCTCGCGCTGCAGTCCGTCCGCAACGACCAGGCGGAGATGAAGCGGCTCGGCTTCAGGATCGCCGCCACCGGCAGCGTCAACGAGATCAACAACACTACCCAGATCGTGAAGAAGCTAAAGCTGGTCGGGACCCCGCTCAAGATATACAAGAAGACCGCCTTCATAAAGGACATGTTCAACAGCACCCTGGAGGTGGCCAAATTTGAGGGAGCGCGTGTTCGCACCGTATCGGGCATCCGCGGCCAAATCAAGAAGGCACTCAACAAGCCCGAGGGGGCTTTCAGGGCGACCTTTGAGGACAAGATCCTTGCGAGTGACATTGTCTTTTGTCGCACGTGGTTCAAGGTGGACGTCACCCGGTTCTACGCGCCCGTTGTTAACCTGCTCTTGCCACCCGGCTCAAAGAATGCCTGGCAAGGCATGAAGACGCTCGGTCAGCTGAAGAGAGAGAAGAACATCAGGAGCGAGCCCACTTCTGATTCCCTATACACGGAAATCAAGAGAGAGCCGAAGGTGTTCAAGCCGTTAGTGATTCCGGCGGCTCTACAGAAGGGTCTGCCGTACAAGGACAAGCCCAAGGTGAAGAGGAGCACGGAGGGAGCGGGCGGGGAGAGGGGCGAGCGGGTGGCGGTGGTGAAGAGTCCTCACGAGCAGAAAGTGGCGAGCGTGATGAAGATGCTGAAGACCAACTACGACAAGAGGCGGGAGACGGAGCGCGCGGGCGTGGCCGAGCGCGTGCGCAAGCACAAGCGCGCGCTCGCCGCCGACGACTGGAGGAAGCTCAAGAGACAGAAGGAGCTTAAGAAGAAGATTTGTAGACAACTCAGTAAAATGGGGAACAAGAAAAAGCCTCAGCTCTAGTGCATATAAATAAATTATTGTCTGTACAGGAAATACATTTTTTAGTTCAATACAACATAAGAACAACATATTTCTTTTTAATTCGAGCTCAAAACCTCAAAGCATTGCAAAGGTAATAAAGTATTTGGAGATGCCATCTTGGATAGGTGGACATTACAGACTGCGGAGTCTGGAGCGTGCGTTCCGTAAAGGCACAGAGGCACTATGAACAATTTCATAATAGGTACTAGATTAGCGTGGCCCGAAAACTACACTCACCAGCGAGTAGCACGGGGCTACGACCGTACACGCTCTGTGATGATCAGATTATTCTCAAAACACGCATCACGTGTGCTTATTACATACACCATCTCTTAAAATAATTGTGTGAATACACACCACGTTTGTGCAAAAGTGTGTATTCTGTGGAGCTTGTTTTGTATGAGGTTAGCTCTTTAGGTGTGACAGGGACTGTTGCCTCGTAATGCAGCAGAATACTTGGGTCAATTTAGCCATAACTTGCGATGTGACATTTGGTCACATTTGACAAGATATTATGGATAAAAGGGAAAGCAGACAGGATGGAGACATCCTTAAAGGGTAGTAAGATGTAGTTCAGCTTCTAATGCATTTAAAATACTTTGAATGTAACTTCTCTCTTGTTGAAGACAGACATAAATATTGAATGTTTAACTGCTGCCTACCCTGACTCGACTGTCTGCACACTTCACGCCGCTGCTGACATGATTAGCAACATCACTACATAGCGCGTGATGTGCGAACCGCACCGCGTGTGTCACTTTCTTCCTGTACAGTTCTATCGGAAATTTTATTTTTATTTTATTTTATATATTTGGAAAATCAACAGTTTATAGTACATACATATAGTTGCAAGCGGTTTTTCACATAAATTACTAAACCAGTAAAAGATTTTCTCGTTTTTACATTAAAGACATTTACAAAAATTTTTGTACCACAGTGCCGTGAAACAAAGAAATTAATACAGTTGACAATTCGTATTTAAAATAAAGAGGGGAAAAAATAAATAAGAAGTATAAATAAATAATGTATAATAAATAAATTGAATAAATAAAGATAATGAAATGTAACTAAAATGATTTTAGACTCAAATATTATAATAGAATTTTTTTTAGTATAGGTTATTTATAATGATTACTGTTTTCTTTTTAGCAAAATATTTTTTATAACATCTTTTTTGAATGTGTTCTTAGTATGTATAAAAGGATCAATGTCGCTGAAATGCTCGTTATATGTGCTAGCTAGCCTAGTAATAGTTGAGTTCTTTGCATAATTGGTGCGGTGTAGTGGAATGTGAAATAGGTTAGTGTGGCGTGTCCGACGAGCAGGAACACTGTAGCCAATCTCTCCAACAAGTTGCGGACAGTCAATCCGACTGTTTACCAGGTCGTACAGGAAAGCCATATCGAGCAGTAGTCGTCTTTCTTCTAGTGTCATGACATTGTGATATTTACAGCTTTCTAGATAAGAGTCGGGTCGCACTTTAGATTTGTAATTAATAGAGATATAGAAATGTATTGTTTATTGAGCATTCTAAAGCTGCGTATCCATTAGAGCAGCCTCGACTTGAAGCAAACCGAGGCTGCTCAGCTCGAGGCACGTTGCGGATCAAGGTGAGGTGTGGACCAAGTGCACGGCTCGGACTGTGTCTCCTTTGAGCGCGGCAAACAAAGAATATAAAACCGACAAAATATGGCTCGGCCTGCGGCGACGAATTTGCCTCATGGCGCGACGTGCCTCAGGTTGAGGCTGCGTCTCCACTAGTGCGGCCTCAGGTAGAGCGGCTGCCTCGCCCCGAATCTGCCTCTAGTGGATACGCGGCTTTAGGCAATAAGACTGCACTCGAACTGTATCACAATTTAATTAATACCTACCTGTACACAACCAAAGCAAGCAGCATTTGTTCCAACTGACCAGGCAGAAGCACGCGAAGGCACTACTTTCTGGGTACTCGCGCAAATTCACTCCCGAGGTATTAAACCTAAAACGGAACGACATAAGAATCCTAATAAAGACCTTAACAGGACACTGCATACAAAAGTACACATACACCGAATGGGCCTTAGTGACGCACTGGTGAAGAGGATGAAACGCCCGTACACATCCTTTGTGAATGTGAAGTGTTCATTCACAGTATAAGCCGTATTCTTGGGGGTTATATTTTTAACCTATGTCAAATACAGGCACTCAACCCCAAGAATATAACTCAGTTCATAGTGGAAATCGGACTTGAGGGTGAGCTATAAATTTTTGAGAGATCACAATAGTCCTAACTCTCACACTTTAAATGATAATCATAATAAAATACATGCAATTTGTTGGGGAACATAGGGACATAAAGTAACAAATGAAACAAACTGAGTAGGTATCGTGTAAATTGTATTTACTTGTTGCGGCAGACGACGACCGTCCTCACGCATACTTGATAAATATTTTTACAAAGATTATATATTTGTAGTAGTTCAGATTACATTTGGTCAAAATAATAACCCATCTAGAGTAACAATTTTGAGAAGTCATAAAAATACCTACCTAGAGTTGCGGGTAGCGGGTAGGAGAGAGGGAGAGGGAGGGAGTGTGCCGCCCTCCTCCCTCGAGTCAGTACACATCAAGCGTGGAATGCATTCGATTAAATATTGGTGGAGCTGAGCCGATGAGTTGGTTAACTTAGCCGGTGGCTGATGAACGGGAGCGGGCGAGCGAACACTCACACTCACCCGCCACACACACACACACACACACCCACACACGCACGCGCGCACATGTATATACAATCGTTATTTCCCTATATTTATATAATTACAATAAATTCTCTAAATCTGAAGGTAACTTTAATCTTTGGTAGCGCGAGCCGCCCCCTCCCGCCACCGCCCGCTCCTACACACTCTATTTGCTACCCAAGTGTAGATAGTCAAACTGACGATATCAGAGCAGAGATATAATGGCTAAATGGGCCCATCGAGAGCGCTTCGTATGCCACACAACACGGTGTCGCCAACGTGACTACTGATCTACTTACAGCAATGTTGTACGTGTGTACAGTAGTGCTCGCCACTCAGCGATTGCATGTAGAAATTATACCTTATGGCCTGTTTGGCCATTAACACCTCGTACGTGTGCCGGCACACGTGTGGCTAGCGAATTTCGTCAATATGCACACGACATTTGTTACAGGCGTTGCTGCCCGACTTGTGGGGTTAAGGCGGCGACAGTGATCTCACATCTTGCCGTTTGTTCCCTGATGTGTGATACGAGGAGTAGTGAGTGGGGGGCGCGACGGGCGGGTGTCGGCGGAGCGGCTCCCCGCCGAGATATACAATAACGACACTAACAAACCACTAGTCAGGTGAAACGAGGTTCGCTTCCATGCAATCAAACACTCTATGTACATGAATCTTGAGAACGGCAGGGGAATGTTGTTTCTTTTTATTATGGTTAAATGCAATACTGAACATGAGGCTCCAACTGTCATACAACTTACGAATATGATGGATGATCTAAACAAACAAAGAGTTTTTCATTCATAGAGGAAAATTCATGCATACATTTTGTGTTTACAATGATCAGTGTTTTGTGGAAAGCTAAATTTGATTTGATCGACCCAAAAGAAAGACAAATTTCCAAGATTCACATGCAACGGAGGAGAGTTGGAGCTCTCGCTTCACACTAACTACTGTGTATTACAAACTTACAAGCTCATGTAAACCCTCCTCGGGATATAGATACACGTGGATAACAAGTTGTTAGACTACTATTAGTTCAACTAGAGCAACGAGTGATGTGTACACAATGATATACGAGAGAGACAGGCCCATTCAATGAAAACGATACATATATTCAACTCTCATAGTTTTTTGCCTATTTACATACATAGAGGTACGGCGGACGTTCGCAGTCCTCACTCGCGAGTCGTACCGTACGCTAAGCCGTTGGATTGAATGCCACCTTAAGAGTCGCTCATTTCCAATAAATAGACTATCTATGATTTCGAATATATATTATATTTTATTAAACATTTAATTAATTTGTGATAGTGGTGAGGGATGGGTGAGTCAAGGATGGGTGAGTCGGTGACGGGTCCCGCTATGGGAATGCAAATAAACATGTAGAGGTTAGTGCGCGCAACGTAGCACAAGTTACCATATTCCAAATATTGTCTGCACATTATTATCAGAGTGTCGGTCGGCACAGTACCGACCGGCGTACTGCTATTTCTCTATTACTGATCCTACTTACAATAAACATCTAATTAGTTGGCATTTCGTTCAGCGGTGAGTCAACTGCAGTTTCTATATCCAAAATAATAGCTATGTATTCTGTAAACAAAACAGTAGCGGTGGGAACCCGACGACACGCACTCGCACTCAGAGAAATACTTATATTTACAAACGTGAGCGGGGCGGCGACACGCGACACGCGCCCGCAGACTGACCATTAATACTGTTGCGGTGCGGTGCCGTGCGTCCGCTCACAACGCACACTCGCACGCACCGACCGGCTACCTACCTACCTACCTACCTACTCCTACGCTATGCTACATTAGTATCTTATTATAGTTACAGCAGACGTTACACCTCGTTACACTTTACACTGACCCACACTAGACAACCTAAGTGCCGCTAGGCGCATTCACTATACAATATATTAACACGCACTCGACCACGGCGCCCTCTATCCGCCAATAAATTAACTTATGATACAATTTGAATACAAAAGGGTTTCGTAGCAAAATAAATTAGTATGCAATCAAATGAAGTTGAGGTAGTGGACTCAACGGTCGGTCGCCTCTTCACGAGTGTAGCGACACTCAACTCCATTGTGCTAGAACGCTGGACTGGCTATTTTTAGTATTATATATATATATATATATATAATACAATAATTTCATTGCCGCCATTTTGGCGCTGATAGTAGTGGTGAGCGTCCACAGAACTAATGTTAGTATAACATTTTGTTTAAATAGATATTAGACGTGTATTCCTTACTTGTGGAATATTAGCCCACTCCCATTCTGGTATCACGCACACTCTTACGTTCGATAAAACTAATCCACACGTAACTTATTATAAACATTATTCCACTACACGACACACCATAGTAATCAACATATGATCACAGTCATTATAAACACTTTAATTCAGGGCAGGCTTAAATTCAGCGCCGCACACTGCCAGCTCGGAGACGAGCGGGCGTGTAGCGGCAAAGGCTGCGCCTGTCCTTTTTTCTCTTTTAGTTGTTTTGTACCGTTTGTTATTTTTAAGGGTTAAGTAAGAGAAAATAAAAATCATTTCTTTCTTTCTTTCTCTTTCTTTAAAACGACACAACGACAATTTGAAGTAAGCCTCTTCCAGCCATGCCACAGAATATCTAATCTCATGCGCTCAGCGGAATGGGGAGCGGGGACAGGGGCGTCGCGAGACAAAACGGGCGCGAGGCAGCTTCCTCTTTACTAGAGCAGGATGGAATTCGCCAAAAGGCGCTTCCGATAAATCAAAGCGAATGCGAATAGGGCGCAAATTGTATTTGGAAAAAAATATAAAAAATATACATTTATCCTTTCTATTTTTATAATAGAGGCAATCTCTACTATATATTGTATATATTACATGGCAGTTAAAATTTATAATAATGTTCCAAAGGAAATAAACGAAATCACTGAACTCAAACTATTTAAAAATGCTCTATTTAAATGGTTATTAGACAAATGTTTTTATAAAGTGAACGAGTTTGTGCAAATTTTCGAATAGGTTATATTGTTTTATTTTTAGTTATTTTTTATTTTTATGGATACATTGTAAAAGTTATATTTGTAAAGCCAGCCTTGCATGGCTCTATGCATGTGAAGGCTGTATTGTACGCCCATTCAGGCATTTTGCATACTCAAAAAACCCGTAATGGAAGAAACTGTAAAAAAGCTGCAAAAAAAGCAATAAAGATTTTTGATTTTGATTTTTTGATTTTGATCTAAAATAGAGGGATGTTTTGATTTTTTTTCTATCGAGCGAAGTTAAAAAATTTACTGTTTCAACAGCTAGTCAGTACAGATGATCCTGTAGATTGAAAACCTACAACATTCCCTATACTTATTTATAACTTTTCATAGGTGTGCATCAATTCGAAGGTACAGATGACCCGGGTTAGATATTCTGTATCCCGGGTGGTAGCCTTTTAAATACACGATTATAAATATTAATCAAATCATTTGAGATTAGAAATAATTGTGGTGGAACGAAGACACAGAGGTGATCTCATCGAAACCTACAACATTTTATCAGAACGGTATAGCGTGGGAGATCTCTAATGAATGTACACAATGAATATGAATGCTCACTCACGCGGACACTCACTAGAACTGAACCTCAAGCAAACCAAACCCAAGGAAACACTTTATTGCCAATCGGGTAGTTGAATCTTGATACGTGAATAAGGTACTTCTGTTTCAAAAACATACGTATTTGCATAAAAAATCACAAACTCTAGAAATATATATATTTATTTATTTATATGCAAGAAAGACAAAATTAATAAAAGAAAAATAAATCAATAATTCATAATCGCGCACTAATTAACTCTTTACCTTCCAACACATTACATTACATTACGGTTCTCGCAGATTCATGCCATTTTCGCCATGCGGAAATTCGCGAAATTTTGGGGTCAATAAATTCTACTTTAAGCTAGGCACTTATAGCCAATGAAATTACCCACAAAACAATGTTAAACAAGTGAGGTTTCACTTATTTAGAAGCACAGACGGATTTTTTTAATACAAGGCCTGACATTTTGTTCCTAATTTTTCTAACCTAAAACTAACAATTCCCCCATACAAATCATATATCGATGTGTAGGCTATTAGAACTATTCAAACACTTCATGTGAAATAAAGTTAGTCTTGATGAAAATCTGTTAACCATAAATTAGTGATTTTAGCGCATTTTACTAAGTAAAAATCACTGAAATATTACTAGACGAAAGAAAGCCACCATATAATATTGTGCGAGCCGCGCGGGAGTTCCACAAATCAACCACAGTAAGATGCCTTAAACCCGCGCGCATGTTCCCGAACGTAACATTTATTTCTCGGGATGCTCAGCACTTGTATCAGCGTGAAAAAACTTCGCACAAAAATAGCTTTAATTGTGTAAGGTGTAGCCTACTAGTACAATGGAATTGAGTGGCGCAAACGCACACACACGCACACCGGTACACGTGCGATAGTGTGCGTGCGCGTGCGAGCTACGCGCACACTGGTCTCCTATGTCTGTGCACGTGTCCAGATATTTGAGTTCAAGCGGCACAATTTCACAACTTATTCGCGGTCGGAAGACACTCGTATTTTTAGAAGACAAACCGTTAACCTAACCCAAATATATTCCATAATGAAATATTGTTGTGATGCGGCGCGGCGTCTCACTGGACCGGTGAGTACTATTCAGACCGCTACTGTACAGAGGTCGCGGAGACACCCGCGGCCCACCGCTGAGCGTACTCCACTATCAACGAGTATAGTAGTTTGTGATCTCATCGTTAGCTACTTCACAGTACCTATGTACAATAATAAATACATAAGCTGCCGTACTAGATAACAATAACTATCTAGGAGTGCGTAGAGCGGGGGTCGCGTGGCCGTGCGGCCCCCGCTCC
The DNA here is from genome assembly GCA_946902875.1 of Nematopogon swammerdamellus. Classification (NCBI taxonomy): domain Eukaryota; kingdom Metazoa; phylum Arthropoda; class Insecta; order Lepidoptera; family Adelidae; genus Nematopogon; species Nematopogon swammerdamellus. The sequence goes on from OX336345.1 coordinate 23,553,489, forward strand.
GCGCAGCATTGAGCCGTCGCCCGGTGACGGAGCTACGTAACACTAGGTATGTACAGCGGGCGGCGCGTCCCTCTCCCTACTAACAGTCTACCACACGTAACAATGCGTCCCTATCCTCAACACGACGCAACACTCTCATGCGACACGGTCATCCCGCCTCCAGTACCATTCATGACTTTTTGTATTTTCACTGCAGCTGTTGTCCGAGTTAAGGTGTATTCTGACATCCACATTCAAACAGCTCATATTGTCTAACTACAAGAAGTCGGCGGCAGACAATATGTGGCACACACGTGTGTGCCGTCGACACTTGAGTGGTTAAATTACCAAGTACTCTGTAGTGACTCATAGTGAACGTGAGCTGGCGCCTCAGACAATGTCCAGACAACAGAGGCGCCGAACAACAATGGAGTAACTAATTGATTTCTAACACTTCAACGCTTGCTTTAGTGCTCACTTGACGTTTGTGAGGAAGCACCGAGCCTCCGCGTGTGCACCGAGCCTCCGCGTGTGCGCCGGGGCAGGGAATCCACTAAAATAATGAACGCTACACTTCTGGTACCTATACATTATTTTTTTTTTAATCGCAGTAAAAGACCAAAAATTAGTCATTATAAAAATAAAAAAAGAAATAAAATAGTCATATTTGTAACAAAACAGAACCGTTTTCAATGCACACGATAAGAAATATTTTATAATTTTTTATCAATTAATTAAAATATCTCTGGCACAAAACTATGATCACCGACGTAACTGCATGCAGTTTGAGAAACATGCATTCTTTTATACTTTAACTGCTAAGGTTTAAAATAACATTTTATTGAGTGAAAAAAAGCGACCCTAGATAATCATTTCGTACCTTCAATACACCCCCACATAGAGCTCTGGGGAGTCGGACGGACTGAAACCCCACTACCGCTTGCAGGACGCCACGGACCGGACGCACCACTGCAGAATGCAGTTTGCAATAAATAATTAAATCTATAATAATATAAACTATAATTGGGATGGCGTTATTGTCACCTCGAGACCAACAAAGCCACGTCAAGTGAAGTGAAGCGCGGTGCGCCGCCGGCTCTACCATTGTTTTGTTCTGCGCTTCGGCTTCTTCATTCAGAGAAGTGTCACTCCCGACCGCTCTATCTAACTTCCCTACTCTAGGATTCTTTAGTAAATTTTGGCATCTGGGCAGTTCCGCGTCGACTAGATCAAAACAATGGCGTCACATTCTCTCACGGTTAAGTACTGGTGGAGCGGGCACTCGGCCGGGCGTGGAAGCCACTTGTCCCGTTAACACTAATAGGTTAAGTAGTAGGTAGAGTAGATTAGAGGCGCGGCTAGTTGAGGGTGTGGTGTCAGGAGGGCGGCGCGTGGTCCGCGGGCTCCCGGCGCGCCGTGCGCTCCGTGCCGCTCCCCAGCAGGCTCACAAACTCCACCTCCAGCACTTGCCGCGCCTGCGCCGACAACCACCATTGTAACCCAGCTGAGCACCACGTAATGCCGGTGTGCGGGAGGATAGCTGTCCCATTATGTTGATGAGTGAACAGGGGAGTTCGTGGGGAAATATAGTTTCCCCGGTTGTGTTGAGTGAACAGGGGAGTGCACGCACAGGACTGCAACAGTGTGGCGAGTATAGTCGCCCGGGTTGTGATGAGTGAACAGGGGAGTGCACGCACAGGACTGCAAGTGTGGCGAGTATAGTCGCCCCGGTTGTGATGAGTGAACAAGGGAGTGCACGCACAGGACTGCAAGTGTGGCGAGTATAGTCGCCCCGGTTGTGTTGAGTGAACAGGGGAGTGCACGCACAGGACTGCAACAGTGTGGCGAGTATAGTCGCCCGGGTTGTGTTGAGTGAACAGGGGAGTGCGAGCACAGGACTGCGACAGTGTGGCGAGTATAGTCGCCCTGGTTATGATGAGTGAATAGGGTAATCCACAAAAGTTGGGGAGTATAGTTCCCTAGTTATGATGAGTGAACAGGGGAGTGCACAGGATGTGGCAGTGTGGGCAGCATATTCGGCGTGGTTGTGATGAGTGCACAGGGGTGTGGCAGTGTGGGCAGTATATTCGGCGTGGTTGTGATGAGTGCACAGGAGTGTGGCAGTGTGGGCAGTATAGTCGGCGTGGTTGTGATGAGTGCACAGGGGTGTGGCAGTGTGGGAAGTATAGTCGGCGTGGTTGTGATGAGTGCGCAGGGGTGTGGCAGTGTGGGGAGTATAGTCGGTGTGGTTGTGATGAGTGCACAGGGGTGTGGCAGTGTGGGGAGTATAGTCGGCGTGGTTGTGATGAGTGCACAGGGGTGTGGCAGTGTGGGGAGTATATTCGGCGTGGTTGTGATGAGTGCACAGGGGTGTGGCAGTGTGGGGAGTATATTCGGCGTGGTTGTGATGAGTGCACAGGGGTGTGGCAGTGTGGGGAGTATATTCGGCGTGGTTGTGATGAGTGCACAGGGGTGTGGCAGTGTGGGGAGTATAGTCGGTGTGGTTGTGATGAGTGCACAGGGGTGTGGCAGTGTGGGGAGTATAGTCGGCGTGGTTGTGATGAGTGCACAGGGGTGTGGCAGTGTGGGGAGTATAGTCGGCGTGGTTGTGATGAGTACACAGGGGGTGTGGCAGTGTGGGGAGTATATTCGGCGTGGTTGTGATGAGTGCACAGGGGTGTGGCAGTGTGGGGAGTATAGTCGGCGTGGTTGTGATGAGTGCACAGAGGTGTGGCAGTGTGGGGAGTATAGTCGGCGTGGTTGTGATGAGTGCACAGGGGTGTGGCAGTGTGGGGAGTATATTCGGCGTGGTTGTGATGAGGGCACAGGGGTGTGGCAGTGTGGGGAGTATAGTCGGCGTGGTTGTGATGAGTGCACAGGGGTGTGGCAGTGTGGGGAGTATATTCGGCGTGGTTGTGATGAGTGCACAGGGGTGTGGCAGTGTGGGGAGTATATTCGGCGTGGTTGTGATGAGTGCACAGGGGTGTGGCAGTGTGGGGAGTATAGTCGGTGTGGTTGTGATGAGTGCACAGGGGTGTGGCAGTGTGGGGAGTATAGTCGGCGTGGTTGTGATGAGTGCACAGGGGTGTGGCAGTGTGGGTAGTATATTCGGCGTGGTGGTGATGAGTGCACAGGGGTGTGGCAGTGTGGGGAGTATATTCGGCGTGGTTGTGATGAGTGCACAGGGGTGTGGCAGTGTGGGGAGTATATTCGGCGTGGTTGTGATGAGTGCACAGGGGTGTGGCAGTGTGGGGAGTATAGTCGGTGTGGTTGTGATGAGTGCACAGGGGTGTGGCAGTGTGGGGAGTATAGTCGGCGTGGTTGTGATGAGTGCACAGGGGTGTGGCAGTGTGGGGAGTATAGTCGGCGTGGTTGTGATGAGTACACAGGGGTGTGGCAGTGTGGGGAGTATATTCGGCGTGGTTGTGATGAGTGCACAGGGGTGTGGCAGTGTGGGGAGTATAGTCGGCGTGGTTGTGATGAGTGCACAGAGGTGTGGCAGTGTGGGGAGTATAGTCGGCGTGGTTGTGATGAGTGCACAGGGGTGTGGCAGTGTGGGGAGTATATTCGGCGTGGTTGTGATGAGGGCACAGGGGTGTGGCAGTGTGGGGAGTATAGTCGGCGTGGTTGTGATGAGTGCACAGGGGTGTGGCAGTGTGGGGAGTATATTCGGCGTGGTTGTGATGAGTGCACAGGGGTGTGGCAGTGTGGGGAGTATATTCGGCGTGGTTGTGATGAGTGCACAGGGGTGTGGCAGTGTGGGGAGTATAGTCGGTGTGGTTGTGATGAGTGCACAGGGGTGTGGCAGTGTGGGGAGTATAGTCGGCGTGGTTGTGATGAGTGCACAGGGGTGTGGCAGTGTGGGGAGTATATTCGGCGTGGTGGTGATGAGTGCACAGGGGTGTGGCAGTGTGGGGAGTATATTCGGCGTGGTTGTGATGAGTGCACAGGGGTGTGGCAGTGTGGGGAGTATATTCGGCGTGGTTGTGATGAGTGCACAGGGGTGTGGCAGTGTGGGAAGTATAGTCGGCGTGGTTGTGATGAGTGCGCAGGGTGTGGCAGTGTGGGCAGTATAGTCGGCGTGGTTGTGATGAGTGCGCAGGGGTGTGGCAGTGTGGGCAGTATAGTCGGCGTGGTTGTGATGAGTCCACAGGGGTGTGGCAGTGTGGGAAGTATAGTCGGCGTGGTTGTGATGAGTGCACAGGGGTGTGGCAGTGTGGGGAGTATAGTCGGCGTGGTTGTGATGAGTGCACAGGGGTGTGGCAGTGTGGGGAGTATATTCGGCGTGGTTGTGATGAGTGCACAGGGGTGTGGCAGTGTGGGGAGTATAGTCGGTGTGGTTGTGATGAGTGCACAGGGGTGTGGCAGTGTGGGGAGTATAGTCGGCGTGGTTGTGATGAGTGCACAGGGGTGTGGCAGTGTGGGGAGTTTATTCGGCGTGGTTGTGATGAGTGCATAGGGGTGTGGCAGTGTGGGGAGTATAGTCGGCGTGGTTGTGATGAGTGCACAGGGGTGTGGCAGTGTGGGGAGTATATTCGGCGTGGTTGTGATGAGTGCACAGGGGTGTGGCAGTGTGGGGAGTATAGTCGGTGTGGTTGTGATGAGTGCACAGGGGTGTGGCAGTGTGGGGAGTATAGTCGGCGTGGTTGTGATGAGTGCACAGGGGTGTGGCAGTGTGGGGAGTATAGTCGGCGTGGTTGTGATGAGTGCACAGGGGTGTGGCAGTGTGGGGAGTATATTCGGCGTGGTTGTGATGAGTGCACAGGGGTGTGGCAGTGTGGGGAGTATAGTCGGCGTGGTTGTGATGAGTGCACAGAGGTGTGGCAGTGTGGGGAGTATAGTCGGCGTGGTTGTGATGAGTGCACAGGGGTGTGGCAGTGTGGGGAGTATAGTCGGTGTGGTTGTGATGAGTGCACAAGGGTGTGGCAGTGTGGGGAGTATAGTCGGCGTGGTTGTGATGAGTGCACAGGGGTGTGGCAGTGTGGGGAGTATATTCGGCGTGGTTGTGATGAGGGCACAGGGGTGTGGCAGTGTGGGGAGTATAGTCGGCGTGGTTGTGATGAGTGCACAGGGGTGTGGCAGTGTGGGGAGTATATTCGGCGTGGTTGTGATGAGTGCACAGGGGTGTGGCAGTGTGGGGAGTATATTCGGCGTGGTTGTGATGAGTGCACAGGGGTGTGGCAGTGTGGGGAGTATAGTCGGCGTGGTTGTGATGAGTGCACAGGGGTGTGGCAGTGTGGGGAGTATATTCGGCGTGGTGGTGATGAGTGCACAGGGGTGTGGCAGTGTGGGGAGTATAGTCGGTGTGGTTGTGATGAGTGCACAGGGGTGTGGCAGTGTGGGGAGTATAGTCGGTGTGGTTGTGATGAGTGCACAGGGGTGTGGCAGTGTGGGGAGTATAGTCGGTGTGGTTGTGATGAGTGCACAGGGGTGTGGCAGTGTGGGGAGTATAGTCGGCGTGGTTGTGATGAGTGCACAGGGGTGTGGCAGTGTGGGGAGTATATTCGGCGTGGTTGTGATGAGTGCACAGGGGTGTGGCAGTGTGGGGAGTATAGTCGGCGTGGTTGTGATGAGTGAATAGGAGTGTAGGAGCAGATTGTACGAGCCTGTGTGTTCTGCGTGGGCACCTGCAGCGCCAGCGCCATGCTGTTGCTGTCGAAGCTGTCATCCAATGCAATCAGCGCACCATGCACCCCCGATTCTATTAGGTTATTCGCATACTCCTGCAAACGCACATACATTTACTAATTACACTAAATATAGAATGAGTGCATTCCTTAGGATGTTTCCTCAATGCCTTAGGATTAAGGTTCAAGATTTATTTGGCAGGTGAACAACAATGCTTAACCGAACACATCCAACTCCAGTTCCTCCAGTCTCAAGTAGGAGAAGCTTTCAATGAAGCTAGCTAGTCTGTGTTAATTAGCACGTGGAGCGGAATTAGTCGCGCCCTCGACCTCCTAGCCTCTCTCGACCGATCCTAATTATGAGGCTTACGGCCGCACTCCGCCCACCCGCTTCAGGCATGCCAAACCGAGGTGGAGCGATGTTGTGCAGGCCACAAACCTTGAGTCCTATGTGTGCGACCCAGCGCTGGAGCCGTTCGTTGCTCCAGACGAGGACGTCGCGGTTGCCGCTCTCCGCCGCGCGCCGCCGCTCCTCCAGCACCCGCACCGAGTAGCCCACCCGCTTCAGGCATGCCACACCGAAGTGGAGCGATGTTCTGCAACGCACAGTTGCACACTATTGCACTACACTACTCTCATATATTAATTAATCCACATTTCAACATACACTATATACTCATATTAAGGCAAACATTTTAGTTAATCTCTCTTTTATTACTTAGATAGAGTGAGATAACTTTACTAAATGTTTAACATACCTGTGGAAGCTGTCGACCATTTTGAGCTGTGTGCGGAGGTCCCGCTTGGTGAGGTGCTCCAGCATGCGCGCGTCCACCAGGCACTCCATGAACGTGGTCCGGTACTGCGGCATCCCTGCGCACCGCATCACACACTCAGCAAACCCACTCCCCATCCAGAATGCAAGCGGGCAAGGTCGCTCCAACGGGGTGGAGGGTTTTCAACGCTTCCTGAGTTTAGGACTGATGTTTATAATGGGAGTCGATTTTTGTTTGGTTTGAAACACAATTCTGTGCGGGTTCGGTACTTACAAATTATAGTCCCACTGCATTTTTTTTTAATTTTTTTTTTTATGTAACCTGACACGGTTGGCTACATCACCTACAACATCCGTGATGTCAGCCCATAACACAGGGTGAACTAGGTGCCATGTCAGTGCTTCCCTTCATTTCATGTCGGCTACACTAAACTGGACGGAAAACACGAACTATTTACATAGCCGTTTCGACCGACGTTTCGTTCAGTGCGGTGGTACCAACCCGGCCGGGATAAACCCTACCACCTAGTAAGGTAAGAAGGGAAGGGACCTACAGTTTAACGTGGAATCCGAACCACGGTCAGCCTCCAACGGTCGAGCGGTCACCCATCTAATCACTGACGTTGTCACTCAGCGTTGCTTAATAACAGTTGACTAACCAACCGCGCCACTGAGCTACCGAGGCTGACGAATTTTTTTATCCCTTAGTCGACTTTTACGACATGCGACGGGGAGAGATGCAGTGGGGCTATTCTTTTTAAGTACCGACCCCACACGGTACAAACGGCATCTCCTCCCGTGCATGTCGTAAAAGTCAACTAAGGGATAAGGACAAGGTACCACGCTAAAGGGCGACAGGGTAGCCACCTGCCACTTTTGGAACAGTCATTCCAACGTCATGCAGATGTTAACTGTCCTCGTGCCTCACTCGCTGCTTGATAGTATCTTGTCCTAATACGTTCAAATGATTTAGAGAAACATTCAGTTGTGAGAGTTGTGTATAAGAGCTACAAAGTGGAGGGTCAGGCAGCATACCGAGGGAGGGTAGCCAGACGTTGCCGACCCACTCGTGGTTCATGTCGCCGAAGGCGAGGGCGGCGCAGGCGGTGCCGCGCGGCGCCGACGGCGACGTCAGCGACACCATCTCCTGGATGGCGAGCCGCAGCTTCAGCCGGTGCAGCGGGTTGCTGATGCCTGCTCCCGACACACACACACACACACATTCACACCACTCTGCTTAGCTTCAACTCGGTAGCTACACACATACATACATATATAATATACAGTAGAGCCTCGAAAATCCGCACTCAGGCTAATCCGAACGCCTCTATAATCCGAACAGAGCCAAGTAACCCCCTCTCGCGCGCCGCTGGGAGGCCGCGGTGAACTTAGGTTTTTTTGTTAGTTACGAATGTGCTATTGCGACGTGTACTCTGCGCTTCACTCGCGCGCCACATGTTCGCTGCACTCGCGCTCCGTTTTTTGGTTATTTCGACGTGTACACTGTCCGCGTTACTCTGTGCTGTACTCGCGCGCCCGCGTTGTTATTGTTGGTTATAAATATGGTTCCTACACCCCGCCAGACTAAAATATATCAGTTTATATCAGTAACTGTTTTTTATGATTCAGAAGGTCACTCAATATATTTTTTCAAAGTATACAGCTGTTTTATTGAATTTGTCTATATAGACATACTATAATCCGAATGCTTGGCGAGTCCGAACAGGGCTAATTTTTATTTGGTAGTTTGGATTATCAAGGCTCTACTGTAGTCGGCTAGATAAAGAGGTGGTGACTGACCGATCTCGCGCTGTATCTCCTGGTCGGAGAGAGCGGACATGATAGCTCCAGACTTGACGTTGGCGCGGCACGCGGCCACGTACCACGCGGGCATGCCCACCCACAGCTCCAGCCACGCCACCACCGTGGGCCCGTTCCACAGCGCGAACGGCGTGCCCGCGCGCATCGCCTCGCCCAGCAGCTCGTGCCGGTAGTCGCGGTCCCTGCGCCCACCGCGCGCGCACGCTACTCAACATCATCCTTACTCATACGCCACAGTTGATCGCTACCATTGTTCAACAAAACACATCAACTTGTACCTTTTCTCCTTCAATGTGAAGTCAATAGCTACAAAATGTCTGTGTGTTTGTCGATAGGCCAGGAGCACTCCGCACATTAGTGTATGAAGCTACAAGTGCAGCGGCCGGGCCTGATTGCACGTAAGCCCGCTACTCACGCGCGTCGTGTCGTCCTCACATATTGTTAGTTATTCTGTTTAGCTAAATGAAGACAAAACATACTACATGCATAGCTTTTGGCTGTTAAAATAACAACAAGGATTCGAAACCTCACGTTTCTCACATCTCAAGGATATCGAAAGCTAAGGAAATGTACGTCTACCTACAGATTATGTGCCTATAAGTACTGAATGTTTGTTTGAATTGTATTATCATTACTTATGTCTCCCGTGTATTTACGTAGGTAGGTACTTTCAAGTTCTGTGTAACCGAAATTAACATTCACTCATTCATTACCCCTACAAAATTATACAAATAATCAAATATTTTATTTTGACAGGATTCCTGAAGTGAGAAATGAGTGCTGTCGTCTGTACATATGAGTACGAGGAGGGGAGAGTGAGTGTGAGCACAGAGGGTTGAGTGAGTGTATGCGGGTAGAGAATGTGAGTTACTTCTTCTTGGTGCGCGAGTACTCGGCGGCGGCGGGTGGCTGGTGCGGCTGGTGCTGGTGGCGGGAGCACTCCGTGTCGGAGGCGGCGTCCTCCCCGCCGCCGCCCGCCGCCCCCGCCGCCAGCCCCGACAGCCCCAGCGACGACACAGACGCACCCGCGCCCCGCACTCCCTGCGATACACACACACACGCACCCTTCAATACACTGCAGTCGGTTTTTTTTAAGACGAAGGAAAGTGACGTTTGTTGTTGTATACATATATTGAATAGCTATTATGTTGTCATGTAGTTTTTATAGATATTTTATCGATAGATTAACTAATGAAATGCTTATAAGCTCGAATATTAGGTCGGGGAAACAGTTTCTTCGCATTTTATATGAATACTCAAGACATTTTTTTTCAATGTTTAATTACTTTTGACGTGATAACGTCTTATAAATTGATGAACACCGGCTGCACGCACGAATATCACGTCACGTTCCATCTGAGCCTGTGTGTGCAAGCGAGAGCGCGTAACAAGCGATAGAGAGGCACAATCGGCCCAAGCGTCGGCTTTTAAATGTACCAGGGCCGCAGAAATTACAACAAGGTTACTCGTACCATAATATCTGGCCGGTCGGAAAATATTTCAAATTTAGAATATTTATGAAACAAGGGTTGTATGACGTTATCACGTAAAACTATCGTCCGTAAACCGACTTTACAGACAACCAATTTTTTTATTATAGTATCTCTGTGCCATTTTGTTCGTTGACTTTCTGCCATCTTGTAGGTAGTGACATGATCCCGTTGCTGTAGAAATTTTGGGACTTCTGATTAAAAATACGCGACAAGTAGTCTTCGCAGTCCTTTCGTGATGTTAACCTGACACTACCTAAAGAATTCTGAAGAGACCGAAACAGGTGCAAACCTGAAGGTGCAAGGTCAGGGCTATATGGCGGATGCATTAACACCTCCCAGCCAAACTCTCTAATTTTTGCTGAGTGGCTAAAGATGTGTGTGGTCTAGCGTTATCGTGATGAAAAACCACACCCTTTCTATTGATCAATTCCGGCCGCTTTCTCTCAAGTTCTTGCTTTAATCTCATCAGTTGTGAAAGTAGAGATCTGAATCGATGGTTCTGCCCGGCGGTAAAAGCTCATAATGAACAATGCCCTTCCAATCCCACCATACACACAGCATCACCTTATTGCGAGTTAACCTGGGCTTTGCCACAGTCTGTGAAGCCTGACCGACCTTTGACCACGACCTTTTTCGCACATTCTTGTCGTACGTGATCCACTTTTCATCACCAGTTATCAATCTCTTCAAAAACGGTTCGGTTTCATTACGTCTCAATAAAGAATCGCAAATGAGTACACGGTTCATTAGGTTTCTTTCAGTGAGCTCGTGTGGCACCCGAATATCGAGCTATTTTGTGTACCCAGCTTTCTTCAAATGGGTCAAAACTGTTTGGTGGTCAATTTACAGTTCTTCAGCTACGTCGTAACTACTCATATGTCGATCTTGCTCCACTTTTTAAAAAATGGCGTCCATTTTATCCGTAACAGGGCGACCAGAGCGAGGTGCATCTTTGACATCAAATTCCCAGATTGAAAACGCCTAAACCAACTTTGTGCTACTCTTACTGACACTGCATTAGGTCCATAAACGTCACAATTTATTTTCGCGGCATGTGTTGAATTTTTTCTTTTTTTGAAAAAAAATTTAAAAATGCATCGAATTTCTTCATTAGGTTCACTCACTTTGACAGAAAGAAAAACAAATGAAAAATAGCGAGAAAGAACATTTTACTAATCTGTTCCTTTTTTGAAAATCTAACCTTTGTAATGTCATCAAAACTAGCCAGATACAAATAGTACAGCCAAAGAAATTGTATTACAAGTTTATACATACTATATGCGAAAAGACTTTTTCCCCGACCTATTATTTAACTAATTATGTAATAACATAGTTTTATTATGTTGTAACAAATTACGTATCAAAAGTTTGACAAAGGCTCTTTACACCTGATACACTTAATTAATAAGTCTTTGTAGTCAGAACTCTCAGTAAAATTTTTAATCTTGCTCTCAATCTGTGTTTTCGATAGACTGTAGGCGATGTTATTATGTGGATAATCACTAAAATACTCGTACTTGTAATATGAATGAAAAAAAAAAAAAAAATTATACCCTGCGAAGTTTCTTGCCGGTTCTTCTTTGTGGGTGTAATCAAACCGGATAGAACAAATTGTTACAAGTTCGAGTGCAGTCTTACTGCCATATGAATGATCATAATCACAAAAATGATATAGTATCAGTTGTATGTATGTAGTGTATAGTGGTGGTGGTGGGTAACTGACCGACATTCCCGCCTTCTCCTTTTTGCTAAAGAATCGTCCGAGTGAGCTCTTGATGCCGCGTTTCTTCTGCTGGTGCATGGAGGCGATGGAGACTGCGGAGGCGGCGGCGGAGACGCCGCGCGGCAGCGCAGGCGAGGCGCCCTCGCGCGCGCCGCCCGCCCCGCACCCGTACCCGCTCGCTATCGTCAGCCCGCCCAGCGACTCCTGGCTCGAGCTGCGCACCGGGTACACGTCACGTACAGACAGAGCTACATACACGCGAGCAGTACGTCCGACACTCTCCCTCGCCCCGACCTACACATGGGTGAATCAACATTTTATTGTTTTTAGTATCTGTCTGAAAACAGGATATCATCTTGATAAATTCACCTTATTTTAATAGTTACAGCAACTCTCAGATAAGTAATTGATTACTAAGAAAGAAGCTGCACAAAGAATTTTGAGTAATTAAAAAAATATATTGTTTATCCTGTGGACAACCCCTTTTTTCAATACAAAACTGGTGACAAAATTGTCCCCTGGGTCACCCCTAAAAATTTGGTGAATGTTTTATTTTAAATAGTTCTCTACTTTTATTTCAATTGCCTATCAACATAAGTATTTTATACTTATTGATTTTCATAAAAGTAATAAATTGTAATAAACTTTATTATTTTTTTTATTTGACTTTGCAGCAGGTTTTTAAGTTACAAGAAAAAGTTGATTCATCCATCTACATCTTCACTTGTTTCATTTTATTTCATACGCAAACACACACATACACACCGCTATTCTCCGCTGGCGTGTTACAGTATCAGTTGTATGGGTATACAAGCTGTGCTCGCGGCTCCGCCCGCTCTCATATTTCACTTCACTGCTAACCTCATAAGCCATTTAGCGTGATAGTAAATAGCCTATAGTTGATGGGAAGAATCAAGCTATCCGTAGAATTTTGTTTTATTAAAATCGGTTCAGTGGTTCTCGAGTTATAAGCGGACAGACAGACACTCAGACAGACAGAAAGCAGACGTTGGATTTTATTATAGGTAAGGATACACAATAATGTTACGTTAATAGATTATAGCAAGAAAGTAATAGGATCGTCTCGTTCGCCTTATACGTCGGAGCGAGACAGCACGTCTTGTATAAACAAATAAACAGCTTCTTGTTAGTGGAATCTGACAAACCGGATATGACAATACCGCTCCACCATAACATTTCATTTCTGCACCAGTTGTCAGAAGATTTTATTAGCAACGACGTCTCGACTGGCGTTGCGTCTATTCCATAACAGATTGAAACAATACTTTAGCAATTGCATTGTATTATAAATCAATCAGTATATTAATGTGACAGAACATTCTGTCTCAGTAAGTATATGTAGATGTGGAGCGGGTGGAGGGGAGTAGACTAGACTAGAGCTAGACTAGACTACCTGTGCGTCGGCACTCGGGCGAGGCTGCCCGACATCAGCGACGAGCTGCTCCCGCCGCGTCAAAACATTCACATTCTTTTGTTAGGTATGGAAACATTATATTATGGAGTCCATATTTAAAAAAAGATTTTCAGCTACTAGAGAGAGTACAGCGGCGAGCAATAAAGATGGCATCATCAATTAAAAATAAAACATATGAAGATCGCTTACAGGCATTGGAACTTACAACTCTTGAGGAAAGGAGGCAACGAGGAGACAATATAGAAACCTATAAAATCCTAAAAGGATGCTACGATGTACCAAGTCTACAGCCAATGTACGAAAGGAGCACTGAAGAATGTCTTCGCGGTCACTCATTAAAATTAAAATGGCCCACACATAGAACCAACCCCAGGAAGCATTTTCTGACGCACCGGGTCGTAAGGGCCTGGAACAAATTATCTGAGGACACCGTCAGCGCCCCCTCGGTTAATTCTTTAAAAAACCAATTAGACAAAAAAAAAACAAAACAAAAAACAAACAAACAAAAATACTTAAAAACAATACAAGTGCACTCATAAATTAAAAAACAGAATACACGCACCAGCTGTCAGCTGTCAGTGTTTAAAATAAATAAAATAAAAAATGAACATTCTCATTCTGGTTGGTAACTCCGCGGCTTCGCCCAACACATCCGGGCGCATCGCAAGCGGGAGAACGATTCTATTGGGCGCGTGACCAGCGTGCGGACAATTGTGCTCCCTCGCAGTGCACTAGATGTTCCGGCCGGCTCGCGTCGAGCCCTCGCCCGCTAGTCTGCATTCTCTAGCACATGCACAAGTTCCGCGCTACTAATTCAGTACGAGGCTTCTGTACGTGGCCCGCGAACCTCTCTCCATGTACGAGTTTATCGCTGATCCAGACAAGCCAAAGTTCTCGAAGAAAGTAGAGTGGCGTGTAGCAGGAAGTAGATTTTTTAAAATTTTTTTTTTATTGAAACTGACACGTTTGGCTACATCACCTACAACATCCGTGATGTCAGCCCATAACACCGGGCGAACAAGGTGCCATGACAGTGCTTCTCTTCGGTCGTGCCGGCTACACTGAACTGGACGGAAAACACAAACTATTTACATAGCCGTTTCGACCGACCTTTCATTCAGTGCGGTGGTACCGACCCGGGCTGGTTAAACCCTACCACCTAGTAATATAAGAAGGGAGTCATGTCCCTTAGTCGCCTTTTACGGCATACACGGGGAGAGATGCAGTGGGGCTATTCTTTTAAAGTGCCGGCCCCGCACGGTACAAGATGCATAGTGTGAGGTGAGGTGAGCAGGCGAGACTCACGTGTCGTAGGAGGCGGAGTAGTAGGTGCGCAGGCGGTCCTGCTCGGCGTGTATGGCGCGCGCGGCTCGCTCGAGGCGCAGCGAGCGCGCGGTGAGCGGCGACGCGGCGCCGCCCTCGCCCCCCGCCCCGCTCCCGCTCGACCCGCCGATACCCTCCTCGCACAGCTGCAGCTGCACAACCACAACGCACACCGTACACGCACACACCGCACACCTGCTCTACACATTGTTGTTGTTGTTTGCTGCTCAGCCTCTTGGGAAGGCGGCTGGGCCATTCTCCGCACTGAGACCTCAAGAGGGTCCGTTGTACCTTGGCGCCCGGGCAGTGCTGCTCCAGCCACCCGAGCTCTTACATGAAGTGGAGCACTCTTCCCGGTCGCTTCCACACCCCATGGGCAGTTCCCACGTTCCACGGTGTGGTATGAGACCATAAAATCGGACATCCTCTTTTTATCTAATCGACCATTAGAGCTCATTTTTACAAAATGTAAGAGTAAAACTCCCATTTGAAAATTCCACATAGTTTAGGAGCAATAAAAATTCAAAATTAATTATTTTTTTAATTTTAGAAAATGAAAAAAAAATTATTGCTCGATAACTAATAACATTTTATTTGGAAAAGCTACAATGTTTCATAGAACTCATAAAACTACATGTAATAAATAAGTGTTTAATATGCTTCGTAAATAACAGTAGTTAATTTAAAAAAAAAGTTTTGTGCATTTTAGTTTAATTTTTTTTTTCTCCATTATACCATCATGATATTAGCAATAGTGTTTTTATTGTAACACGTAGCCTGATATGTATCTAGTTGCATAAAAAAAAGAGCTGTGAATTCGCTGAACAGGGGGCTGTCCGTGACATCTATTATAAACAAGTGTCTGTTGAGTGGGCAGTGACCCGTAAGAAGTCCCACCGCCATACGGAGTTGACCCCTGTGGAACTTTAGCAGGCGCTTCCTGAGTCGCAAGTCCAGTTTGGGAATGGCTTCCCGGGATTGCCTGCAGTCTGTGGTGTTGGCCCAAAGATTGCTACTACACATTATACTATAGGTGTTACTGATTGCAAATAATTTTATATAAAAAAAAAATATAATATAATCAAAATTATAAAATGTCAAAAAATAACAAGAAATAAAAGTTCATTGGAAAAACAGTTTATTTTAATTTTCCATCAACAATAGGCTTTCTCTCATCCGGCGTTCCTTCACAATTTGGATTAATATGTGTTTGTTTCAAACATAGAACAATGACATTTCATTAGCAGACATTGCAAGGCATCGCTAGACATAGGCCTCCATTCATGAAGTTAAGTAAATAGACAATAGATACTTGGCTCCACAAAGCTGGCATTTTGAAATTAACATTCATACAGGGCGGGACAACTTCCTTTGTGCCAACATTGCAAGACCACAAAATACATTTTTTCAAAAATGTATCTTCTACTTTTTTAATTTGTTACAGAAACATACTATGGTAGATACATAATAACAATTAACAGAAGAGAAGAAAAAGGAAACCATTGAAGTTTCTTCCTGCAGAAGTACTAAGTACCTGCAACACACTCACCTATAGTATGATTGCTACTGAATTCCTAAAAAACAACTCAAGCCGCCATATGATGCTGCACCATGACAACGCAAGCTCGCAGCACACCGCTCAGCAAACAACTGCGTTTTTAAATGGGTAAAAGGTCTGGACCACTCGCCGTACAGCCGTGACGTGAGCACTAATGATTTCTTCACCTTCTCAAAAAGCAAGCAAAGCCTTCGTGGTCAACGTTTCCCCAAACCCCGACTTCGGATTAGAATCAGTCTTGCCAACACAAGTTCGAGCTAATGAAAACGTGTATCAAATATCGCTGCGAGTTCTTTGAAAAAAAAAAAAATGGTATTTCAGTTTTAAATTTATTTATGGGCCGCAATTTCTACAATAATAAAGGATAATTTTTTGTAGAAATCGCATCAAATAATTTCTCTAAACTAGTTGTGAGTGTCATTCTCCAATTACGTAATTGTCAAATAAAAGTAAGTAATCACACAAAGCATTGTTCTATACAAAACAGCAATTGTATAGGTAAGCACATAATAATATAATATGCTGCCTGCAAAATGTCACTTTCTACGCCAGAAAACAAATACATTCATAAAATTTACTGCTCTAAATAACTACTTGCACGTTGATGCCGGCACTTCACTTGGCTTAGCGTATTCGTGTTTGCTGCAAACATTTTAGTTTTATTTCGCTCTAAACAAGCCATTAAAGGGAGACGAAACGGAAATTTTTGCCAAATACACGAATACGCTAAGCCAAGTAAAGTGCCGGCATTACAAATGTTGCATTCACAGTTCAATAAGCAAAGTAAACAGGAATGTATCTGAATGTTCTCCTCTTTATTATTTGCAAGTATTACAAGAATCAGAAGGGTGTTGTCTTATTAAACAGGCCACGTGTCGCTAGAAGCCAAAACAAAAACCTTCATTCCATAAGCAAGGAAGCGTTCGCGGGGGGAGGAAGCGCATCCACAATCATCGGATTACTAGCTCATTCTCCGCGCGCGTCTGCCGCACCGCAGCCGCTACTGACCGAATCAGTGCACAGATCCCGCCGTCCCCTTTCCACTTCCGCACAACGCGCACTGGGCGGGCACTGTTGCATCCCCTACACTCACCGCGGATGCGTAACAATCGCTTCTGTACTTGTTTCCTCCACAGAACTGGTAAACCCGGAACGCTTTCCCTGCCCACATATTTCCCCCCAAGTATAGTCTCGGGTCCTTCAAGAATATGAGTGAATAGGCAGCTGTCAGGCCACCATGGCATTCACAACCACACACAACCAGGCACACACAAGAAAAACAAGGAACCTTGAATCCAAGTATCAGACCTTTTTTTTAGCATGTTTGTGTGTGTTGTCATTTCGTTCCATAGACATATTTGCACTCTGTGGAAAGATAATTTCATCAGATATCGTGCTATCTCTGTCTTTTCTATAGGAAACGTCGATTTAGCAATAGAGCAAAACCTGCGACTGTAGAATCGCACACAATGCTTGGGCATTGCCGTCCCCTATGGGAGCTGATGGAAATGCACAATAGTACAAGAGATGGTCTAACTGTCTTAGGGGGAAAGGTGTGCGGAGCGGTGCCCTCACAATCACTAGCCTTGCAGACACGGGGCGCATGCTTCCAGCCAAGCCGTTACTCAGCAGTGTCCGTGGTGTTAGCGCACACACCCACTTCTCTCTACTGACTTTGTCTGTTGGCTCTGAAAATCTAACTTCGCTAAGAGAGACCATCGGATGCCAGATAGGTTCAGTCGCACCGCACGTCGTCGGGTCGGTTGACACGAGATGTTCGTTCAGTTGATAGTACAACACAGCAATACGAGCGCTCGCACGAAGCTCCTCCACCAATAGCAACTAGTTAGCAGGCTGAGAGTCAGCCCTACACACAACAACATCAATAACTAATAATAACAATTCCCCCAACTTCAAAGAGACTGGGTATGTATATACTGAAGCCAAATCTGTCATTAGTAGAACACATTTGATTTTCATTAAACTGTCCCATGAATACTGTAATTTTTGAGTATGTATTCGTACTATTGAAGCATGAGCGCAACGTGCGGAGGGCGCGGCGCCGGGCGTTGTCTCGTCTTAGCGGCTAGGTAACCAGGGTTAATGCATCATTGTATTGACCCTACTACAACGCCTGCACCTCAGTTCATCTGCAGGAAATAGCCCGGTAGTTATCTTTGCCGTTTGTAACGGCGCGGCGGCTAATAATATCGAGTGCGGTGGTTGCAGAAGCGACAGAAGCGGTGTGTAGGTGCGCGTGGGTGCCTTGTACCTGGCTGGAGGGGAGGCTCTCGGAGAGCGCGAGGGGGCGGCCGGGCGGCGCGAGCGCGCGGTGGCCGTGCAGGTGCGCCGGCAACATGGAGGCGGGCGCCTGCCGCACCACATCACCGCACGTCACCACACCACACACCACTCACCACACACACACAGCGCGCGAGCCGAGCTCCATACAGCCGCGCCGCCGCGATCACTTCACTACTACAACACGACGCGACGCGGCGGTGTGCGTGTGTGTGTGTGTGTGTGTGTGCGGACAATGTCAGGGAGTGACGCAAACACAGACACACACCGCTGCATCGTGCAGTAGTGTATGTGTGTCGTATGAAGCTTAGCATCTGTACGGTATTTACTGCTGTGATGTGACCACACCTACACACCGCATACTATCGCCCCTTTCTCTGCATTGTCCACACACCTACGATAACCAGTTCACTCTTCGCCGTATCGAATGTGGTGGTGGCATCAACAGAGCCAACGAGAACACGCGACGATGCAGTCGAGTACATATGCGTGTGTGCAAGCAGGCCGGGCGGGCGGGCGGGAGGGCGGTAGGTAACCTCACAAGGAAGCGGAAGTAGCCATTCGCTAGCAAAAATAAAATGGGCTCCTTTCTAATCGTGCCACCCAACTCTTCGATAGCATAAAAGTAATTACATAGCAGGTGACAAATAAAGCACTCCACGGCTTGACGGAACACTTCCGCAGCCGTTGCAAGTAGGAGAAAGTTTCAATCGAGCATAAGACCAGCGAGTGGCCACTCTTGCTCATAGGAAAAGGATCGAGCTACACCCCAACGTGCTAACCAAGAATTTGATGAAAGACAGGGAGATAAAAAAAAAACAGCTCGCTAGACGTATCTGCTCGCGAGCTCAGAGCACAACTAGTCGCGTGCTCGACCATTATTTGACGCAGATCTATAAAAAGTTAGATTGTGGTGATTTAATTTAATTTAACAAGTGTTACAGGCTCAGCAGCACAATCCAACACCCCGGCCGCGCAGTCGCAACAAACACAAACGCAACAACTGCACATATAGAGCAGTGTATACTTTGAACAAAGCACTCTGCTTCAAACTTGATTGCCCCTCGCACGTTGTTCACAGCACAAGCCCGCACCGCAAGCTTCCCAGTGAACATCGCACGAGCGGCTACCCAGTTTGCCAACTATTATTATATTATTTGTAACGGTGACCGCACAGACAGAGCCCATCGTATCTGCTTGATCTCCGGTTGCAAACATAAACACTTGTAACGGCACAATAAGTGATGAATCTGCTTCGGGAGCAGGGTTGGAGGGAGCAGTGTGTGAGTAGGTACTTACAGTGTGATACTTGTGCATGTAGTGGTCGCGCTGAGGCGAGTGGCGCGGCGTGGAGGGCGAGGAGGAGGCGAGGGGCGGTGGCGGCGCCGGGGGGGAGTCGCCGCCCACCACGCCGCCGCCGCCGCCGCGCCGCGACAGCACGTTCATGTGCTCGTAGCTGCCCACCTGACAGCGAGCACACACTCACACATTTACATATCTCCTTAAGGAGTGGTACTAGGCAAAAGCACTTCGTATTTCCCTAACCATACCCATATTTCAAGTGATTTAACTATAATTTATATGCCTATAGTTTCAAGTAAAGATTCAAGCTATAATGTGAATACATTATTTTTTATTTAATCTTATAAATTCCCTTAAAAATATGTGGTTGAAAAGTGATAAAATCTTTCAAAAATGCCTTTGCTATTTCCCTTGCAATTTTTTACAAATGCATCTAATACGAAAAATGCTCCTTTGAGCTTAGAGTCAATAAGACTAAGAATCATCTAAATTCTAAATAAATTCAAACGCTTACAGAATAAATGGTTCTTCACTGAACTATCTTTGAACATTCTAAATTTTGGGCCGTCGCCGTGCGCGAGCGTTTCTTGTATTTCTAATGAGGGTAGATTTTTGCAAATGCATTTTTGAACGTTTTTACCACTTTTCACCCACTTATTTTTCAGAGAATTTACAAGATTACATTACAATAATCTATCACACATTATACCTTGAATCTTTACCTAACTATAAGCACAACTGTTGCAAGGTTGCTCGAATTAGTATTGCAACTGAAGAAAACAGTAAGCCTAGTATTAAAACACAGCTGGGTCCGTGGTCAGTACTTGCATGGGTGACCGCTCAACCGTTGGAGGCTGAGCTGACCGTGGTATCGATTCCACATTAAACTGTAGGTCCCTTCCCTTCTTACCTTACTAGGTGATGGGGTGTAACCCGCCTGGGTTGCTACCACCGTACTGAATGAAAGGTCGGTTGAAACGCCTGTGTAAATAGTTCGTGTTTTCCGTCCAGTTCAGTGTAGCCGGCACGACCGAAGGGAAGCACTGACACGGCGCCTAGTTCACCCGGTGTTACGGGCTGACATCGCGAATGTTGTAGGTGATGTAGCCAACCGTGTCAGCTTCCATGAAAAAATTAATAAATAAAATGTTCTGCCATAATAAATAACACATCAGCATTATATAAAAAAAACGGATATTTGGTAAAAAAAATTACATTGGGCAAAAACAGATTGTTCTGTACAACAGTGGACAGCTGGTAGGCTGGCTGGCACGTTGGGCGAGTATGTATAACCCAATTTTTATAACTGTGCACTTCGAGCTGTCAAAGTCGTTAGGTTGGCAGGACTGAATTCACCCCCCGCTTACTTCCTCACCTCTCTGCCTACGCCTATCAGTACACGCCCTAGCTGTGTGTGTGTGTGTGTGTACTCGAAGTGCACAGTTATAAAAATTACGAGTCCTTCATCGCAGGAGAGTTTTGCTGCAGCTGTGACGGACGGCACTATGCGAGTTTTCTCCCCAAACAGAGATTATTAACCTGTTTTGGTAGTTAAAAAAAAAAATTACCAGGGTTAAATTACAGAAGATCTTCTTTAATTTAACCCTAACCTAATGTTGAGGCGGTGCATGTCGTTTTTGTTAAACTCCCATAGTGCAGTTTGGCTGCTACCACAGCAGCTGAGTTAAAGCTCTCCTGCGATGAAGGAATCGTATAAAAATTGGGTTATATGTATGTATGTAGGGGAGAGAGATAGAGAGAGAGTGTGTGAGAGAGTGAGAGATAGTGACCCTGGACTCGAGCTCCTCGGCGCGCGCCTCGGTGCTCTGCTTCTCCTCCTGGATGAGCCGGATCTCCGTGTTGATGGCGTCGAGCTGCTCCTGCAGCATGAGCGCCAGCGCCGCCGCGTCCGTGTGCCCGCCCCCACCCTCCGCCACCGAGTCCGACTCGTCGTTCTGTTCCACACACCACCACTGTTGCGCTTTTATAAGGAGCCTCACATATGGCATCGTTCCACCCACCGGTGCTAACGATCACCATGCACTATCGCAGGCGAGGGGATCGAGAGAGGTCTCACTCCATTCTGCTCGCTCCTTTAACTACCAAAATCAAAATTTCATCAAAATCAGCCAATTGCAAGTTTTAATCGCGCACCGACGCATATGTTAATCCGCTTTAACAAAAGAACTATTTAAGTTATGACCTAATAATAAATACCTTACAATTAATATCAATATCAGCAATATCAACTTATACAAAAAATCGCAAAATTCGTGCAGAGAAGTCTGAAACCCTATTATCAAATTAGAGAGAGGTAATGAGAGTGTACCTCGGCATCGCTCACGTCGTAGGCGGCCTGCACGCCGGCCAGCGCGTGCACCGCCTGCAGCTTCTCCCACGACCCGTCCAGCTGCACGCGGACACACACACAGTACAGAGAGAGAGGTAATGAGAGTGTACCTCGGCATCGCTCACGTCGTAGGCGGCCTGCACGCCGGCCAGCGCGTGCACCGCCTGCACCTTCTCCCACGACCCGTCCAGCTGCACGCGGACACACACACAGTACAGAGAGAGAGGTAATGAGAGTGTACCTCGGCATCGCTCACGTCGTAGGCGGCCTGCACGCCGGCCAGCGCGTGCACCGCCTGCACCTTCTCCCACGACCCGTCCAGCTGCACGCGGACACACACACAGTACAGAGAGAGAGGTAATGAGAGTGTACCTCGGCATCGCTCACGTCGTAGGCGGCCTGCACGCCGGCCAGCGCGTGCACCGCCTGCAGCTTCTCCCACGACCCGTCCAGCTGCACGCGGACACACACACAGTACAGAGAGAGAGGTAATGAGAGTGTACCTCGGCATCGCTCACGTCGTAGGCGGCCTGCACGCCGGCCAGCGCGTGCACCGCCTGCAGCTTCTCCCACGACCCGTCCAGCTGCACGCGGACACACACACAGTACAGAGAGAGAGGTAATGAGAGTGTACCTCGGCATCGCTCACGTCGTAGGCGGCCTGCACGCCGGCCAGCGCGTGCACCGCCTGCAGCTTCTCCCACGACCCGTCCAGCTGCACGCGGACACACACACAGTACAGAGTGAGAGGTAATGAGAGTGTACCTCGGCATCGCTCACTTCGTAGGCGGCCTGCACGCCTGCCAGCGCGTGCACCGCCTGCAGCTTCTCCCACGACCCGTCCAGCTGCACGCGGACACACACACAGTACAGAGAGAGAGGTAATGAGAGTGTACCTCAGCA
This sequence comes from Nematopogon swammerdamellus, assembly GCA_946902875.1. Lineage (NCBI taxonomy): Eukaryota > Metazoa > Arthropoda > Insecta > Lepidoptera > Adelidae > Nematopogon > Nematopogon swammerdamellus. Next base: position 23,576,079 of record OX336345.1, read on the forward strand.
TCGCTCACGTCGTAGGCGGCCTGCACGCCAGCCAGCGCGTGCACCGCCTGCAGCTTCTCCCACGACCCGTCCAGCTGCACGCGGACACATACACACACACACCAAAACATTAAAATACAAATAAAAAAATACTTTCTTGAACTTATGTAACTGAAACCTGAATATGAACGGCACAACATAGTGGATATAGAGGTCGATAATACATAGAAAGTGTCCGGTGTGTAGATGGAAGGTAGTGAAGGTGGACGGTAGTGAAGGTGGACAGTACCTTCGGCTGGAAGGCATGGTGCGAGGGCTGGCGCGGTGGCGGCGCGGCGCCGGGTGACAGGGAGCGCGTGAGAGCGTCAGTCTGTTGGATGTTGAACGCTATCTCCTGCTGTAGCATCTGTCGCTTCACCTGGAACCACCACGCGCACACACACACACACACGTCACCACTGTGCACTCTCGACACCAACCTTCCGCAGCTCTGTCGTCTGATATCAACTCGGTCAGCAGTACTCATTTAAAATGCGAGAGACACACACACACCTATAGAAATATTTTACGATAGAAAGAAGAAAAAAAAGAAGAGCAGAGACCCGTGTAGAGAGAGTGAGAGAGAGAGGGTGGTGCACCTGCTCGGTCTCCATGCGCCACTTGCCGAGCTCCTTGAGTATGTCCTGCTTGTCATGCTGCAGCTCGTCCGCAATCTTGCGCGTCTTCTCCAGCTCCTGCGTCAGCGCATTCTTCTCGTCCAGCGCGTGCATGCGCTCCTTTAGGTGCACCTGCAGTCTGCAAACACACACACACACACTCACACCATTTGAGGTTATACCTCTCTGGAGTTAAGAGCTCTTCCACTCCGGCCGCTAGTGGTGTGTGAGACGGTAGTGAAGGAGGGCGGTAGTGAGGCTGGGCAGCAGTGAATGATGGTGATGAGGGTGGACGGTAGTAAAGGTGGACGGTAGTGAGGGTGAGACGGCAGTGAAGGGGGGCAGTAGTGAGGGTGAGACGGTAGTGAAGGAGGGCGGTAGTGAGGGTGAGACGGTAGTGAAGGTGGACGGTAGTGAAGGTGTCAAGGTGCCGTACCTGTCGTTGGACTCGGAGAGGAGCTTGTCGACGGTGGCGGAGAGGCGGGTGTTGTGCTCCTCGTTCATGCGCAGCCGCTGGTTCAGCCGCACCAGCTCAGCGTTCTTCTCCTCCACCGACGCCTCCAGCCTCTGGATGCGCTCTTCCGCCGACCCGTGCCGCTCCTGCGCCCCACCGCACACCTCATCACACACCCCTCCCACTCCCAGCTGCATCTCTAAGCGCCCGTCCCTCAATTCTCATTTCACACAAGCAAAATTTAACTACATACAAAAATTTCCTCATAATCACTTAGCGAGCTCTCTCGCAATCGGTGATCAATTATAATAAATATATTTGATAAGTTACTAATAAAATTGTTCACAATTGATCCTACACACTGGGGTTGCCATAGTCATGATGCTGGACAACAAGACAAACGTACAAGACAGAGTGGGTGTACCGCTATTGTGGAACATTTTGGATTGAGCAGACCTTGTGATGTTCTCATCACTGTCATGCTATCCAAGTGCAAGGGGTATGAACGAAAGGCTAAAAAGCTCAAAATACATAAAATAAATATACGATGCGGACTCCGCCGTACTGATGCCGGTAATGATGATGAAGCTACTGCGAACGGTAAATATGTACGTGTGGCGATGATAAGAATGAATTAACTCGAAATACAGAAGAGCAGATGTTCACGAGACCTTACAATAGCAGCAAAAGTGTCCGCGGGCACATTCAGTGTACATTCATATATATATAGAGAGAGAGAGCGGTCCGGAGACAATTTCCTTACCTGACTCAACGCTTCCATTCTCGCTTTCAACTGTTCTTCCATCTCAGGGAGGGAGGACATTTGAGCTAACTTTTGCGAGGATAATTCTAATTTTTCCTCAATTGCTGCTATTTTCTCTTCTTGAAGCTGCAACGTAACAAAAATATCGCTTTAGTAGAGAAGCAAGCATCCTCACAACCAGAGAGTTGAGAGGGAAGGAGGCGGGGAACAATGAGAGAGTGAGAGAGACAGAGTAGGTACAGCCCGTCGTTCCTGCTCTTGTCAACATGGACATCAAAATTTGTATAGTCTGTTTTTTTGGAAGACGGAGGAAAGTGACGTTTAGAGTGTTGCCAGTTTCTGGCAAATTTTAATTAGGCATGTAGTTGCTATCGATACTTTTATCGATTGATTAACTAATGAAATGCTGTAAACTCTAATATTTACCTAATTGTGGAGTTAATTGACAACACATTAAGCTAAATCTAGCTAGAAATATGTTAAGTTTAAGGCAGCGCCACAGGTAGCGCATAATATGTGTGAAGGTGTGTCGTGTCGTGTCGTGTAAAAGTCGATACTATTTTCATCGACTACAATCACTAGTGGTGCAAAGCGAGCAACACTCTAATGTCAGTTAAACGTCAATTTACTCTGTCTTCCAAAAAAACAGACTATAGTTGATATACACTCGCATATGAACTAACACTACTGGGACACAGCTTCATCAGTTTACATTAGGATAAGTCTCTAACAGTGCAGGAGCGACTCAAGTGTAGCTAGTCACGGGTGAAAGTAGAAAACAGTGCAAGTGTTAACAAATAATATAGAATGTATGGAGGCCTATATATGGAATACCTACATCTCAAGTAACTACAAATGGGCCAGCAGCAGCGGGGGAGCCTGCCCGGTGTGGGTGTGTGTGCCCAGGGAGGCTGAGTGCCGACTCAGAGCTCGCTACCCACAAGTTGTGTGTATAGAGATTGCGACATGCAAGAACATTTAGAGAGTTTGGACGTCAGACTGTCCAATGCTTATATGAGAAACAGCGTCGCCGAGCTCCGCGGGCAGCGGAGGGGACGGCGCGCGCTCTGATTGGGTGGTAACGAATGGCATTTGTACGTATAAAACAAACACCGTGTTACGCTGGCGCGGGGAAAGTCTGACGTGCCATGCCATTCCTTACCTATTAAATGTTCTTGGCGATATGTGTGGCGGGGGCGGGGGCAGAGGGGGGGAGAGAGAGAGAAGTGAATTTACCTTTGTGTGCTAGTTGCAATTGGGCTGATGGTTTTTTTAATGTAATAAAATTAAATATGGTAACAAGCCATATATTGTTTCTAAAACTAAAATGAGAGAGTGACTCGTATCTGTCTGGTGTTGGTGTAGTAGTGGGTGTACCTTGAGCTGTGCCTCCTTGTGCTGGAGCTCCTGCTCTAGCTTCTCGTTGAGGTCGTGCAGCGAAGTGGACTCGCGCTGCGCGTTCAGGTAGCGCTTCTCCAGCGTCGCGATGCGCTCCTCCTGCGCCACAGCCTCCATAGCAACAACAACCTTCATACACAACACTACCGCACTTACACTGCACCACACATTACTTAATAGTTACTTCCTAACAGATAAATCATTCCATAGAAAAAGTTCCATACCTACGGCTTTAATAGCCTAATGTTTAATCTACAAATAGACTATGCCCGTCATGTAAGGAGTTCGTAGGCACGGCCAAACATTTGTTATGCGGATGCAAAATACTACTCGAGCGAGGCCAGTATTCCTACCGTCATGATAAAGTCCTCCAAATCATCAGAGAGGCCATCAACCTGTCAATTGCACGGACCAGGAAAGGGCAAACCAGTAGCGGCTTCCAGAAGGTCAATTTTGTGAAACCTGGAGCCAATAAGCTGCCCAAAGATAGGACTAAACCTTCTTCAATTTTGGGAGTAGCAAAGGATTGGGAATTGTTGATGGACACACATGAGAAGCATTACCAAATGCCTTCGGAAATCTGTACCACAGCATTAAGACCGGATATACTCATATTCTCAAAAGCGACAAAGCATGTAGTACTTGTTGAACTTACAGTTCCATGGGAAAGTAACATACCGAAGGACCACAACATCAAACTTAACAAGTACTGCAACTTAGTAGACCGGATTGTGAGAAACGGATTCAAGACTGATCTCTTCGCTGTGGAAGTCGGAGCAAGAGGACTACCAGCGAAGTCGCTCTACAGTCTCTTCAAGAATCTAGGGCTCCCAAGATCGACGCTAAGCTCATATATGGAGAGAGCTTCGAAAACGTCACTGGAAGCATCCTACAGAATATGGATAGGTAGAGAGAGGGAGGTCGAGAGCGGGACTGGTGGTTTCCCCGCGTCCTAGTCAACGCAGACTAGCTGACGAGGGCTTGACGCGAGCCGAAACGTGAAGCATGCGCGGGAAATTTAGAGTGGCCACTCGCTAGTCCCGACCTCGATTAACACCCTTCTCTACTGCCGATGGGCCCGGATATGTTCGGTGAAGCCATCGCAAGCTTAGATCCACACCTTCGTCGCCAATCGCTGCGTGCGAAAATGTACCTAAACGATCGAGTGTAAGGTGATTATTGCTTTGCAGCTAAAAGCAGTAGCGCGGGCGCGCGCGTAGCTATGCTCCGCGCGGCTCTCGGCAGTACACTGAATTATGGATCGCCGGCGGTCCGTCGGGCGGTAGGTAGTTAGCGCGCGCAAGTACATAGAGTGCATGAGGCCTGACTGCACACTGTAGTCTAATACTGTAGGGAGAAGCGCGCGCACATCGCAGCCAACTTGCTAGTCTTTTAAATTGGTGGCGAGGATAACAGAGCATCAGTGCTGCATACAAGGTTGACTGAAACATTTTGCTTTAAGAAATCATTTCCCTCACAAAAGTAGAATGCGTTACCTCCAAGAGAGAGGATCGGCAGCCCTCTGACGGCAGTGCAGGTGGTGTGTGTAGATAGATGCAGTGGGGGGTGAAGTGGGTACCTGGTCCTCCTTCTGCGCGACGTTCTCGCGCAGGTCTCGCTGCAGCTTGCCGCACTGCTCCTGGCTGCGCGCGAGCTCCTTCTGCGCCTTGCTGAGCGCCTCCTCCAGCTCGCCGATGCGCGTGCCCAGCTCCGCCACGCGCCGCTGCCACGACGACAGCTCCGCCGCCTGCCACCCGTCACGCGCACACACGTCACACTCAACCTACACTGCACTACTGCAGCAGCAAGCAGCCAACAGCTCAAGCACTGCCCGTCAACATTCTATCATTACGTTAGGTAGGTACTCAATGTTGCAATTACATCTACACGCACAATAGATAGTGTGTATGTATAAGCATTGTTATACACACACACAGCGGACGAGGGTCGGAACAGGTGTCATCGCTCCGCTACATACATATGATATCTTTACAAGCAATCTAACCCAACTCGTGGTGAGCCCAAGCTATTGCATCATTAGCAATAAATTTAAATCCAGCTCAGGGCGAACGCAAGCCATTATATAGCAGCAGTTATCGAGCGATTATGATTTCATCGAAACAGTTGGCCCACATCGTGGTAGGTGTTGCGGGGGAGAGTGCCGAGAATTGTTGCTATCCATACGAATGTTGGTGTTGGTGTGTGTGTGTGTGTGAGTGTGCACATTCTCTGTGCTACGCACGCGGCGGTCATTGAACTACGCCCTTGAAACACATTTAACGCGCATCAGCTGTTCGGAAGTCGGAGATCGTGCGTAGGTACTTACGTATGTATGGAGCACTCGTTGCCGCCGCCCCACCGCGCCGCGCCGCCGCGTCGGGCGGAAGGAGCGCATGCATACATACGTAAGTACCTACGCACGCTCTCCGACTTCCGAACAGCTGATGCGCGTTATTGAAATTAACGGCAATACTAATTATGGTTGATGATGGCAAGTGCAGCACTGCAGGCGGGGGGGGGGGGGGGGGGGGGGGGGGGGAGTGTGATGAGCGTGTGTGAGTGTTAGCGGGTGTGAGAGTGGAGTGTTAGGTTGGTCGATAGAGAGAGAGAGAGAAAGAGAGAGACGCCGGTTGTCGAGGAGCGAGAAGGTAGATGCGGTGAGATGGTGCGTGCGGCGGCGGCGGGCGGGCGGGCGGGTGACGGCTAACCTGTTTTGCTATAGCGGCCTGCAGCTCGGCCGGCTCGCCGCCGCCGGGGGCGCCCCGGTCGCCGTTAACGTTGCCGGCGGCGCTAGCGCTCGCCGCTTCCTATGCGTCGCCGCCAAACAGACGGAATCAATCACACGCAGACCACGGCACCGCACCACACACGCTACACTCGGCGCGAGCGCACACCCCCGCGCCCCCCCTCCCCCCCCCCACACTCTGCGCCGCCGCTCCGAGCAACTCTTGTAGCGCTAGCTCAATAATGTTATCTGAAAATTCAGGATTTCGGTGCTGTCCGGGACCCAGAAAGAAGGATAAACATAAATAGTATTTATTGTCGTCAAAGAAAATATGCGCACTTAAATAGAGTAGGCATAATAAGAATAATAATTTCTCGTCGTCTCAGAGAGCTCCGTAGCCACGGCCTGCGCCCGCCGGCGTGCTTGGAGGCCTGTCTCCCGCCGCCGGCGGTAACGCCGTTTTATTGTACATAGGTGGTGTTTTTATATTGATTTTGTGTATTATATTGTTAGGTATATAGAATTAATGCAAAAATAGATTTTTATCCTGTCTTGTACATAGAATGTGAAAATAAATATACACAATAATAATTGTTATTCTCATTTTTAAGTTTCCGGATTACCAGAGTAGGTTTAAAGACTTACATATTAAGTCGACGTTTCGCCCGCTACGTCACGGGCTCCTTCAGGGACTGCGGGAGTTCCTGGAGCCGACGTCTGGAGTCCGTTGTACCAGCCGTTAACTGCTCTTTTTCGAAGATTATAGCTGTGGGTAGGTTGCACAATATTCGGCAGCGATGTTAGATCGCGTTCCATACATCGTACGAAGTCCCGGCTGCACACAACACTCACTTTGTCTTCAGACGCTGGCTTGGCGGAAGATCTTGCAGATGTGTACTGTGACAGCACGTGCGGGCGGGCGAAACGTCGACTTAATATGTAAGTCTTTAAACCTACTCTGGTAATCCGGAAACTTAAAAACGAGTAAACTTAAAAACATTAATAATTGTTATTATTTGTTAATGAACTATTAACTTAATATGTTGATGTGTTCATGTTCGTGTAAGCTGTTACCGCTATTAGACATTATAGTAATGTTTTCGGTTACGCGAGAAAGAGAGTGTGGGACGAAATGTTGACAAAAGTGAGTCGCTTTCAGTTATACCGCGTAACCGAAAACATTAGCGCGATGTGTAATTAAATTAATAAGAACAAATCAAGCGTGCCCCCCTCCCGTGTATAGGCGGAGCGTCGCGGCCGGCGGCCGACGGCACTACCATCCTTACCTATAATAAAATCCAACGTCTGCTTTCTTTGAGTGTCTGAGTGTATGTCTGTCTGTCCGCTTATAACTCGAGAACCACTGAACCGATTTTAATAAAACAAAATTCTACGGATAGCTTGATTCTTCCCATCAACTATAGGCTACTTACTATCACGCTAAATGGCTTATGAGGTTAGCAGTGAAGTGAAATATGAGAGCGGGCGGAGCCGCGGGCACAGCTTGTACTCTATATTACTGGAACCATCTCAGCGCTTTTTGACCCCAAGGGTTCCTTCACATTAGGCGGCCAAGCAGATAGACTGAGACGCGTGACTGTAGCGTTGCTTAGCCGACCGATGTGAAGGTAAAAGAAAAATAATTAAGTATTTGACAAATTGTACGACCAAATTAGTTGTGAAAGTTGTGTTGTTCGTCTAATTCAGGATAATAAATGTATTTAGCCAGATAAGAATATAAGCAAAGTGTGCAGGGTTACGGCGGCGGCATCTCTTCTGGTAAGGTAACAACGGTGTGTGTAGGGTGAGTGTAGGCGGCGCGGCGGTGTCCCGCTCAGCCGTGTGAGCAACGAGTACATCAAGATACTAAGTAGCAGACTGACGACGATTAAACATTGAAATTGAGAAGGAAAGCGAAGAGGAGCAGGTACCGACAATGTAAGTAGCGTGGGTTATGCGGGTGAATGGTGGGTGAGTGTAGGGTGAGTGTTGGGTGAGTGTAGGGTGAGTGTAGGCGGCGGTGTCCCGCTCAGCCATGTGAGCAACAATCAAGTGAACAAACAGCGTGTGACATGTTTGTTTGGAAGCAATCCTGAATCATTGAGTAAATCAAGTAGCAGACTGACGAGGATTAAATATTGACATTGAGAAGGAAAGCGAAGAGGGGTGTGTGTAGGGTGAGTGTCGGGTGAGTGTAGGGTGAGTGTCAGACGTGTTAGGTGAGTGTCGGATGAGTATAGGGTGAGTGTCGGGTGAGTGTAGGGTGAGTATAGGGTGAGTGTCAGGTGTGTGTTACGTGAGTGTCGGTTGAGTGTAGGGTGAGTGTAGGGTGAGTATAGGGTGAGTGTCAGGTGTGTGTTACGTGAGTGTCGGTTGAGTGTAGGGTGAGTGTAGGGTGAGTGTCAGGTGAGTGTAGGGTGAGTGTCAGGTGAGTGTAGGGTGAGTGTCGGGTGAGTGTAGGGTGAGTGTCGGGTGAGTGTAGGGTGAGTGTCGGGTGAGTGTCAGGCGTATGTTAGGTGAGTGTCGGATGAGTGTAGGGTGAGTGTCGGGTGAGTATAGGGTGAGTGTCAGGTGTGTGTTAGGTGAGTGTCGGGTGAGTGTAGGGTGAGTGTCGGGTGAGTGTAGGAGGAGTGTCAGGCGTGTGTTAGGTGAGTGTCGGATGAGTGTAGGGTGAGTCGTGTAACCGCAAAACTTGCCAGTTAACAAAATCCTGCACTTTTCCTAGACACCGGCACCATCGCACAGTCTGCGGCTAGCTCTGGATTATTTAGTGGAGGGTCGTGAGTAAGGGTTAACATATTTGCTGGCTTTGTTAAAACTAAACTAGACACCAGGTGATTTTTAACTAGAAGCACCAAACTAAATCTGTGAAATCTGTGTAGAAAATAAGCAGAAAATAATATAGAAAAGTGAATATAAAATCTTTAATAAAAATAAATAAAACTAAAACACACAAATGTACCAAATTAAGAATTTAAAATCTGAATTGAAAGTCCTACCTGATGGCCAGATAACCTACTCATATATGCTAAGTGAAATCCCTAAAATATTGTACCTAACCCAAATAATATTATGACAACGGAACTTCCCTGGTTAGATTTACTGTCCTCCTGCGTCACGCCTACGTGGGTCACAACACAGATGTCACCTGACAATCAGCGAGATCGAGATCCTTCAGACGCTGCGCTGATGCTCAGGCTGTGAGTCCCCGCAGTTCCACGACCAAGCGCCAGTCCTGAGTAACGCTCCAATCCAAGTCGCTCCTAACGCGAGCTGGCCCGCTCGCATCAGGTGTCACCTTGCTTCGGTTCTAGTTGCTCCAATCATGAGAAGCACCTCTTGCGTCCAGCGTCAACTTCACGCCTCGGCCCAGGTTCCTTCTTCACTCGCAGGTTGCCTCAGAACTTGTATACAGCACCTCCTCGTCACGATCCAGGTTCTTACAAGTGCTCCCAAGTTGCTTCGATACTCAATTCTAGCATCTTCTTGGCTCTCGGCCCAGATTCCATTATCACATGCAAGTTGCTTGCCACAGTACTCGTGTTCAGCAGCTCCTCGCTCCGACCCAGGTTCTTCCAACTGCTCCCAAGATGTTCCATGCTCGTAAGTTGCCCCATGATCGATTCCAGTACCTCCTTGCTTCCTCGCATCCAGGTTCTTCCACGACTCGTAAGTTGCCACATTCTTCATTACCAGCACCGCCTTGCCTTCCAGCCCAGGTTCTTCCACGACTTGTTAGTTGCCACATTCTTCATTTCCAGCACCGCCTTGCCCTCCAGCCCAGGTTCTTCCACGACTCGTTAGTTGCCACATTCTTCATTTCCAGCACCGCCTTGCCTTCCAACCCAGGTTCATCCACGACTTGTTAGTTGCCACATTCTTCATTTCACGCACCGCCTTGCCTTCCAGCCCAGGTTCTTCCACGACTTGTTAGTTGCCACATTCTTCAATTCCAGCACCGCCTTGCCTTCCAGCCCAGGTTCTTCCATGACTCGTTAGTTGCCACATTCTTCATTTCCAGCACCGCCTTGCCTTCCAGCCCAGGTTCTTCCACGACTCGTTAGTTGCCACATTCTTCATTTCCAGCACCGCCTTGCCTTCCAACCAAGGTTTCTTCTCACGAGCTGCGTCTTGCACCACCTGCCGCGCAGTCATGCCGTCATGACGCCCCGCCGCATCCGCGATCCGCGATGCAACTGGAGAAGCAACAAGTGCGATACACGCGGGAGACGGCCTAACCTCCCACGCGGACCCCTGTCCCGTGACCCGACACGAACGCTCCAGGACGCGCCCCGTCCGCGTCGGTCGCCAGAACAAAAGTGAGGCCCTACGCCGCTAATTTATTATTCGACGCCGTGAATTTCGATCGCCACTTGTTTCGAATCAAAATATAATTTTGAAAAGCTATGTATGACTAAAACACTGGTTGACTTTCACTTTATAAATATATATTTTTTTTAATTAAATACTAACAACTTTTTGTTGCTTTATTTTTATGTAAAACACATATTTTATTAATAAAAATAAAAAATCACATTTATTAATGAAATATTTCGCCCCGATGTCGGTGGTGTCTTGACTGAAGACGCCACCGACATCGGGGCGAAATATTTCATTAATAAATAAAACACTGGTTGAAAATAAAAACTAGAAAAAAAACTATTATCTTCCTGCGTTTGACGGATCGATTTCGTCGTCGACGAAATAGGCGATGACCGCAAGTCCTAATACGATCTCACCATAATCGAACGCTTCAACACAGGATCAGGCCGGCAGCGCTCTCGAACAAAACACCGCCGAACAACAGATTCAAGTCTCTCTTTCCATCTGAAATTAAACTGCAAATAAAAAAAAACCAGTAGCGCATTTTAGCACGCTACAGCCGGGTGAGTGTAGGGTGAGTGTCAGGTGTGTGTTAGGTGAGTGTCGGAGAGTGTAGGGTGAGTGTAGGGTGAGTATAGGGTGAGTGTCAGGGGAGTGTCGGGTGAGTGTAGGGTGAGTGTCGGGTGAGTGTCAGATGAGTGTAGGGTGAGTGTCGGGTGTGTGTCGGGTAAGTGTAGGGTGTGTCGGGTGACTGTAGGGTGAGTGTAGGGTGAGTGTCGGGTGTGTATTAGGTGAGTGTCGGGTGAGTGTAGGGTGAGTGTCAGATGAGTGTAGGGTGTGTGTCAGGTGAGTGTCGGGTGAGTATAGGGTGAGTGTCGGGTGAGGGTCAGGTGAGTGTCAGATGAGTGTAGGGTGAGTGTAGGCAGTGAGGAAGGTACCTTGGCTGCGGCGGACTGGTCGAGGTGGTTGGGCGTGGGAGAGCTGCCCGGCAGCGCGCCATTCTCCTTGGGCTTGCCGTCCGAGTCTGCGCCCGCGCCGCCCGTTCCGCCGGACTTGTGCTGCAGCAGCTGGAGTCACAAGCAATTCACTATACTAACTACTCTCACTATATACAGGAGGATGTATAGACTATGTACATATGTATACAGGTTTTCCTGGTTCGACGGGATTTCTTACCGCCACAAGATTTCTCATTTAATAAGTTTCAAAAATAACATCATGGGTGACTAAACATTTAAGTAATGACAATTATATCGGAAAATACGAGTCCTAGAAAAACAATTTTACAGAGCTTTTTGTTAAGGTTATTCAATGAGGAATCCTGCTGTGGTAACTATTAGTTCGAACTGGGACACTTGTATAGGAAAATATATACAATTTTTTTTTAAATATACTTATAAATATACTTATAGTTGTTGTTTTTTCTGAATATAAAACGTGAGGTGTGGCGTCGAGCCACCTATATAGTGTCTAACGAAGCCCACGGACAATCAGCCGATTGGGGGGTCGCAAGTGACATGACGGGTGCTACATTACACCTTCTTGAAGGCGCCGAGACTGCTGCACTTGGAGTAGAATATATGGACAGAAAGAGCGTTGCAGAGTTGACTGGTGGTTTACCGGAGTGTTGAACTCGACGGGCGCGTTGTTGGTAATGTTGTGTACAAACGTGACTGACCTCTTCTTTGGTTAAAGCTAATTCCTCCTCCAGACTCGTGTTCCTCTCGAGCGCGACGCGCAGCCGCTCCCGCACCTGCAACACACGAGCGCGACACCTTCACACCCGCACACCCACACACCCACACACCCACACACCCACACACCCACCGCGAGCGAGTACCTACATACGTCCAGCCACATATGTGTACACGAGTAAAGCTATTAAGAGACGTTCCGATTTGGTTGGACCCGACCACGACCCGCCCAAGTCAGGGCCGACGTGGGACATTGCTACAGACGTTCCGACGATCGGAAATCCAACCGTCAGTTGCGTATTGCAAGTCTAGCGAAGTACCAGGGCATAAGAAATGGTTAGGAGGTTCGCCGTTTGAAGTCTCGACCGCATAAGTACTAACGAAGTCGGGCGAAACCTCCAGACGTGCAGACTTGGTTGGACGGTCGGCTGGTCAGATGCGCAGGCGAGCCCACCGCGTCCAACCAGTATTAATAATAATTATGTCGGACCGACCACCTTATACACGTTCCGTTTAGGTCGTGGTCGGGTGGTCGGCTCCAACCAAGTTGGAACGTCTGTTAGTAACATAGGTACACAGGTACGTATTGTAGAGTTGAGTACACTAACTACTATATACATACTACACGCTGTATCCCGATAACCCGGCTAGGCAGAGTAATCAGTGTAAGGACTCGGCTAAACACCGACCAACACATTTAGCAAAGTATTCGGACAAGATAATAACTATCAATCAGCATGTAAGCCACGAAGACCCACCTGCTACAGGACTCGGTGGAAGACCGTGCCCAGGTGAAAAGTGGCTAACCTGTCGACCTTTAGCATGGCATCTTGTCCTAAACCCTTAGTCGCCTTTTACGACATGCACGGAGAGACATGCAGTAGGCTATTGCACGCCTACGTAATGCCTACGTAATGCCTGCCTACTATCAGTGTTACAGTGGCACTGTAGTAGCTTTACTCTACCGTTTTCGATAGAGTAAGCACTTTTAAACACAAAAGTAGAGGTGGAGGTTGGTGGAGGGTTGTAGAGTAGAGGTGGAGTGCAGTAGGCAGTGTCGGATTGAAATCGCTACGCTGCTGTGAGCCTAGCCTAGTATTTATCGGCGGGTGGCCGAGTGGTTTGGGCATCGGCTTCTCATCCGCGAGAGGACCGCGGTTCGAATCCGGTCGGCGTGTACCAATGAGTTTTTTCTGACTAAAAAATTTACGTGCATACCTACACCTGCTGCTTCACCGTTCGGAACCGATGTAAAACTGTAGGTAAGGGACCTTGCCCCTTACTAGGTGGTAGGCTCAAATTGTAGCCGACTGGGTTGGTACCACCGTACTGGATGTAAGATGGCCGCATAGCAGCCTCGGTTGTGTTCTCCTCTAGTCCAGTATAGCCAGCAATCCAGGGAAGTCTCCGGTATGGCACCTTCCTTCTCGGAAGTGATATTGGCTAGTCGAAACATGGGCTTTGGCCCCTCCGACTCAGCCACCCATACCGGAATACATAAAAAAAAAGGCCGAACGTGCCTAGCTACACAAGTAGAGAGGCGGATGAGTGGCAGGGCAGGTGGAGTGGGAGTAGGCGGGAGATGAGAGTAGGCGGACCTATTCCACCACCGTCGTGTTATGTACTCTACTATTATTCAGTTAAGTTTGGGCTAACCAGTAGCATGCTCATTGTAACTGTTTCAATCTGACGCTGCCAACAGACTACTCTACTGAGAACAACCGGTAGAGTAGTTAGTAGGACAAGATAGTAATAGGTAGTGCACTCTACTGCTAACTCTACTCATGTAAACTGAGCTTCACTGTGATCTCCTAATGTTCGTTACAAACTCTAGAAATGCATCAAGTTAGAGTTATACTTGGATGGCAAGTAGTGTAGGTGACTCGGGAACGGAGAGGAGAGGTGAACTGTACCTTCTCGTCGAGCGCCTTGTGGTGCTCGAAGAGGCTTTTGAGCGCCTTCAGCACTTCCACCTCGGAGGAGACGCCGGACTGCGCGGCCGCCTGCCGCTTCACCACCGTCATGCGCAGCGAGCGCTCGTGCCGCGACACCAGGCACTCCAGGTGCTCCAGCAGCAGCTGCAACCGTAGGCATAGCACATTGAGCACTTCCACCTCGGAGGAGACGCCGGACTGCGCGGCCGCCTGCCGCTTCACCACCGTCATGCGCAGCGAGCGCTCGTGCCGCGACACCAGGCACTCCAGGTGCTCCAGCAGCAGCTGCAACCGTAGGCATAGCACATTGAGCACTTCCACCTCGCAGGAGACGCCGGACTGCGCGGCCGCCTGCCGCTTCACCACCGTCATGCGCAGCGAGCGCTCGTGCCGCGACACCAGGCACTCCAGGTGCTCCAGCAGCAGCTGCAACCGTAGGCATAGCACATTGAGCACTTCCACCTCGCAGGAGACGCCGGACTGCGCGGCCGCCTGCCGCTTCACCACCGTCATGCGCAGCGAGCGCTCGTGCCGCGACACCAGGCACTCCAGGTGCTCCAGCAGCAGCTGCAACCGTAGGCATAGCACATTGAGCACTTCCACCTCGCAGGAGACGCCGGACTGCGCGGCCGCCTGCCGCTTCACCACCGTCATGCGCAGCGAGCGCTCGTGCCGCGACACCAGGCACTCCAGGTGCTCCAGCAGCAGCTGCAACCGTAGGCATAGCACATTGAGCACTTCCACCTCGCAGGAGACGCCGGACTGCGCGGCCGCCTGCCGCTTCACCACCGTCATGCGCAGCGAGCGCTCGTGCCGCGACACCAGGCACTCCAGGTGCTCCAGCAGCAGCTGCAACCGTAGGCATAGCACATTGAGCACTTCCACCTCGCAGGAGACGCCGGACTGCGCGGCCGCCTGCCGCTTCACTACCGTCATGCGCAGCGAGCGCTCGTGCCGCGACACCAGGCACTCCAGGTGCTCCAGCAGCAGCTGCAACCGTAGGCATAGCACATTGAGCACTTCCACCTCGCAGGAGACGCCGGACTGCGCGGCCGCCTGCCGCTTCACCACCGTCATGCGCAGCGAGCGCTCGTGCCGCGACACCAGGCACTCCAGGTGCTCCAGCAGCAGCTGCAACCGTAGGCATAGCACATTGAGCACTTCCACCTCGCAGGAGACGCCGGACTGCGCGGCCGCCTGCCGCTTCACCACCGTCATGCGCAGCGAGCGCTCGTGCCGCGACACCAGGCACTCCAGGTGCTCCAGCAGCAGCTGCAACCGTAGGCATAGCACATTGAGCACTTCCACCTCGCAGGAGACGCCGGACTGCGCGGCCGCCTGCCGCTTCACCACCGTCATGCGCAGCGAGCGCTCGTGCCGCGACACCAGGCACTCCAGGTGCTCCAGCAGCAGCTGCAACCGTAGGCATAGCACATTGAGCACTTCCACCTCGCAGGAGACGCCGGACTGCGCGGCCGCCTGCCGCTTCACCACCGTCATGCGCAGCGAGCGCTCGTGCCGCGACACCAGGCACTCCAGGTGCTCCAGCAGCAGCTGCAACCGTAGGCATAGCACATTGAGCACTTCCACCTCGCAGGAGACGCCGGACTGCGCGGCCGCCTGCCGCTTCACCACCGTCATGCGCAGCGAGCGCTCGTGCCGCGACACCAGGCACTCCAGGTGCTCCAGCAGCAGCTGCAACCGTAGGCATAGCACATTGAGCACTTCCACCTCGCAGGAGACGCCGGACTGCGCGGCCGCCTGCCGCTTCACCACCGTCATGCGCAGCGACTCGACCCTTCTGATATACTTTATTGAACACCAACATTTTACACAAAAAGTTGGCACGAAGGACCAACTAACCATTGGCATGTGGGAATGTACTACGTCACTCCCCACCCAGCGAGCCACGTGCCCATCTCACTTCCCGCGCTAAATCGTCAAGTGTCGTAATCATAATAAACATTCGCGCACGCGCGTCGATAAGAGTTGGCAGTGTGTAAGTGAGCGGTGCGGAGGAGGGTGGCGCACCGCGCGCTGCATACATTATTCACACGGCGAGATCTTTCATGTCGCGTCTGAGTGCCGACAGCGGCGGCGGGCGGCGGGCGGGATAGATATCTCGCAGAAACAAGACGTACAGATACAACAATCAGGCCCGGACATAGACACTGCACATCTGCTGGCAGCTTTTCTTATGTAATCCGGTATGGGTGGCTGAGTCACACTCACAGGGCCCAGGGCACACGCTCCGACCAGCCAAGACCACCACCGAGTAGGAGGAGAACACAGCCGACGCTGCTATGCGGGGATCTTACATCCAGTACGGTGGTAGCAACCCAGTCGGCTACAATTTGAACCTATCACCCAGTGCGGGGCAAGGAAAGAAGTTAGCAGAGTTAGAACCTTTTTTTTTGCAATTTAGAAAAAGGGAAATCTTTGCAAATTAAAAACGCATCGTTACAACATCTCCAACCTATCAATAGAGAGAAGTCGCCGCTTGTGTGGCCCCACGCACGACCATATAGAACATATTGGCAATGCCCATTTGAGACGCGCCGCCACCACCGCCGCTTCGGACGACGGAATATTTGTTCGTGTCCAGCCAGACTCGAGGAGGCTCTGGTTGTCATACAGTAATTATTGTCTGGGCGAACCCTATCGATAACGATTGACATCAAGATTTTTAAATATAATATCTGATGACTTGTAATAAGGAACATGATTACGAATAAATGATACGTTTTGATGTATCAATGCTGTAAATGTAAATATCTACTAGTGGACCGCCTCCGCCGCGCCTCCGCGTCGCTCGCACCGCGCTAGGAATGAGCGACGCGCGACGGCTCGGGTAAAAATATTCAGGAAAACGTCTTCAATTCATTCAATTCTTCCGGGGCGTCGGTATAGAATATGAAAATTTGTGTTGGGGCTGGCGAGGAGTGAGGGAGGATTATCGGACGCGTGTCTGCCCGAGTTTCGGGTCGGGGGTCGGGGCGAGGAGGCGAGGCGAGGAGGGAGCGCGGTCCGGCGTCTCTATCTACCGGCGCACTATGGATCGAGAAACGGCCTCCATAGTATTAGGAGATTTTTTTCGCAAACTTGATTTTTTTTGAAAAACTGTTTTTGTTATATTTAGGGTTACATAAGATAATACCAAATATATAGTTGTAGTGATATCAGTCAAGTAGATATTTTATTAAAAATACTTGAAGTTTTCAGTTGTATGGGACGGAGAATGTTTAGTCGATTTTTTCAAAAGTCTTTCGAGGTGTCGCAGATCTTTTAATACATCATGAAGTAGACCACGAGTGTAATAAGACCACATAAAAACTGTAACCCAATTCGACCCGGTATAGAAAATATCTAAGTCCGAATTTATAAATTTTCGTCTATTTTCTTTATACATTATTTATGGTTTAACTTTACAATTAATTATATTTTCTTGTGTTTTGTGATTGCCAAGTGTGTAAGTTATACTAATTTGTACATTATGTAACAACTATACCTACCACTGTGGTCGAAAATACCCTCCAATATTTGTAGCGTTTTAAATGTTTATTCGTTATTCATAATTGATTTTAGGACATATTAAATAAACAAATATGTGAAGACGCGTAGCTTGACAGTACGTATGTATGTTAGGTTCAAATATATAAAGTATATATATATATTTTTTATATTTTAAAATTTGCAATGTATGGGACGGAGAACATTATATTTATTTTGCCGGACTACCAAGATGTGTCAAACTCTTATTAGCAAGGTTGTGTAGCACAACATAAAAATAAACACAATCAGTAAAAAAAAATTTAGAAAGGTGCAGCCTTCCGAGTATCGACAGGTCAAAGTATAGCATTTTTTACCTTTTTTCTTTAACAGTAATTTTTGGTTACATTATGATTGTACAATTATTAAGCAGGTATGCAAATATGTGAGGCATATAATTCTATATCAGATATGTACAGACCATTCCGATTAACAGTGTAAAAAAATAAGAATATTTTTATTTAATAAAACTGAAAACATTATAGTACATTATTCGAAACTGTTAAGAACTAACTAAGTCTTAACAGTAACGTAAAGAGGCTGCACAAAAAAAAATTGTGAACGCACTTTCTCAAGATCTTAAAAAAATTTCTATTCAAAATTATTCACCAACATTAATTTTATAAAAAAATTGTTTTATGTAAAATTTGAGCCGGTATAGAAAATATTTAAGTCCGAATTTGTAGATTTTTGTTTTCTTTCCTTTAAATATAATTTACAGCTTTAGAATAGAACATAAATACAAGGTTTTGCAGCTCATTCATTATGACGACGCATTAGATACTAATTACCATTCGGTAAGACGAAAACATTCCCACATCCCTGTTTGTGAAACCCCACTATATTGGTAAAAACCGGTTTAGTACATCAGGTGGTGTCCTTTGGTCGCGAATTTCAGTTTAGTATTTGTTCAACGCGCGTAAGGGACGGATCTCTCCTTTCGAAACGAGTTATCGCTGTTTTCAAATACTTTCCTTCTTGCATTATTACTTGAAAACTAGGTACATTTTCGGTTCGAACTCTAACATTTTACAAAATGAAAGAGTTTAAATCAAATCTTAAACTTTTTGTTTTCTTAAAAAACGAGCAAGGCCTCTCCGACCCAAACATACTATTTGACAAGTTTTCCGTTATATCTGATGAAAACCGTGATCAATTCAAGTGTTTTTGTAAAACCTGCTTGTCTAATATGTATAAAAAGTGGGAAAGTACAAATTATTCGTTCAGTTTCTTCAAATGCAAATTTTAAACATGGTTGACGTCAGACATAAAGTGGCCCGAATATGTTCAAAACATACCTCAAGAACCAAGACATGAGGAAGCGGAACCATTCGTACCGCAATCACCAGCGAAACAGCATTCAGAAGCTTCAACATCTCCTAAACCAGAGTTCAGTCCTCGAAAACAATTCCACGAACTTCACTACCAGCCAAAAAGGCACAGAACCGCACATCTGTGTACGGAAAATGACTTCGACGAGCTCGCATTCGCTGCGGTGAGTAAAGGTATTAATACGGAAAGACATGATGTTGCTGAGGTGCTTAAGTTTGTTCTGGAAAATTCAGATGAGGTTGGTAGAATAAAGGAATACATTCAAGTTAAAAAAAAACACAATACTCGCCGGAGAAAGCCCTCAGCCTCTTCAGTTCCCAGCAACTCTCCAAATCGCAATACTGCGAACTACGGGCAACGGCAATTGAAGCAGGAGTTGAACTGTATCCCTTATACTATCAGCTCCAAAAAAAAGGTCCAGTGTTACCGTCCGAAAGAAAGTGTCAAGGTCACGGAAGTGGAAGCACGTGTTTTTGCAGCATACAATAATGCAGGAAGGAAAGTATTTGAAAACAGCGATAACTCGTGTCGAAAGGAAACATCCGTCACTTACGCGCGTTGAACAGATAATAAACTGAAATTCGCGACCAAAGGACACTAATTACCGGTTTTTACAAATATAGTGGGGTTTCACAAACAGGGATGTGGGAATGTTTTCGTCTTACCGAATGATAATTAGTATCTAATGCCTAGTCATAATGAATGAGCTGCAAAGCCTTGTATGTATGTTCTATTCTAAGATTGTAAATTATATTTAAAGGAATGAAAACAAAAATCTACAAATTCAGACTTACATATTTTCTATACCGGCTCGAATTTTATATAAAACAATTTTTTTATAAAATTAATTTTGGTGAATCTTTTATTTATAAGTTCGGTTTATTAATTTGTTCTGTTTTTATTCAACCTTGTATTTATTTTGGTGAATAATTTTGAATAGAAATTTTTTTAAGATCTTGAGAAAGTGCGTTCACAATTTTTTTTTGTACAGCCTCTTTACGTTACTGTTAAGACTTAGTTAGTTCTTAACAGTTTCGAATAATGTACTATAATGTTTTCAGTTTTATTAAATAAAAATATTCCTATTTTTTTACACTGTTAATCGGAATGGTCTGTACATATCTGATATAGAATTATATGCCTCACATATTTGCATACCTGCTTCATAATTGTACAATCATAATGTAACCAAAAATTACTGTTAAAGAAAAAAGGTAAAAAATGCTATACTTTGACCTGTCGATACTCGGAAGGCTGCACCTTTCTAAATTTTTTTTTACTGATTGTGTTTATTTTTATGTTGTGCTACACAACCTTGCTAATAAGAGTTTGACACATCTTGGTAGTCCGGCAAAATAAATATAATGTTCTCCGTCCCATACATTGCAAATTTTAAAATATAAAAAATATATATATATACTTTATATATTTGAACCTAACATACATACGTACTGTCAAGCTACGCGTCTTCACATATTTGTTTATTTAATATGTCCTAAAATCAATTATGAATAACGAATAAACATTTAAAACGCTACAAATATTGGAGGGTATTTTCGACCACAGTGGTAGGTATAGTTGTTACATAATGTACAAATTAGTATAACTTACACACTTGGCAATCACAAAACACAAGAAAATATAATTAATTGTAAAGTTAAACCATAAATAATGTATAAAGAAAATAGACGAAAATTTATAAATTCGGACTTAGATATTTTCTATACCGGGTCGAATTGGGTTACAGTTTTTATGTGGTCTTATTACACTCGTGGTCTACTTCATGATGTATTAAAAGATCTGCGACACCTCGAAAGACTTTTGAAAAAATCGACTAAACATTCTCCGTCCCATACAACTGAAAACTTCAAGTATTTTTAATAAAATATCTACTTGACTGATATCACTACAACTATATATTTGGTATTATCTTATGTAACCCTAAATATAACAAAAACAGTTTTTCAAAAAAAATCAAGTTTGCGAAAAAAATCTCCTAATACTATGGAGGCCGTTTCTCGATCCATAGTGCGGCGGCGTCCGCTCGCGCTCTCGCCTCACTTCGACAAGAATAACCATTGGAAATAATTAGTTTCCGCAGCAGCGCCTTCTAGAGTTGAAAAGGATCGATCAAAGGTTACACAAGTAGGTACATAACACCTTATCTATAATAGAGGCGGACCCGAGCGCCCGCGCGCCGAGTCTCGGCGGCGGCAGAGGCATTCGGTTATTGTTATCGGTGCGGAGCGCGCTTCTAAGGCTTCTGCTTCACTTAGCCTTATTTATTGATCTGTATATTTTTTCATCTGTTCCTACTACTAAGTCAGTCAGTTTGTCAGCCTCGGTTGTTCGCTCGTGCAGGTTTGTCAGGCTTGGGTGGCAGGCAAGGCAACTCAGGCTTGCAGTCGCTTAAATTACCATACAAATATTAACTTGTGCACGTTACTTGTACGCAACAAAATGTAAACAAAAATGTCACAATCGAGCCTCCGCTTGATAAATAAGCGCCTAAATGCACGAAGGTCAGACGGAACGCCTATCAAGATAGTTGGTATGTTTTCCGTCCAGAGCTTAAGGAAACTCGCACTTGAGGAGAGTTTCACCCGCCGAGGCTAGTATTGCTCCAGCCCCGGCCTCCCGCTCTGTGAGACTGACACATAAATGTAGATAACAATAAGACTAGGAGATTGAAACTCTTCTGAATCAAGAGCGATGATTTCCGCGAACAGACCCGCTGTTCAGTGTAGCCGGCATGCCCAACAGGGAAGCGCACTGCCCCGGCAGCTATACTATAGTTCAGCGAGGTGTGTGTGTGTGTGTGTGTGTGTACGCACCCTGGTGTTGTTGCGCTCCGCCTTGAGCTCGGAGATCTCCTCGTCTCGCTCGAGCAGGTGCTCGCGCGCCTGGTTCAGCTCCTTGCTCAGCGTCGCGAACTCCTGCAACAACCAACAAACACAACTCTCACTTACATACACTATACCGACTACACTACGCAGGCGCAGTTCGCTAGGGATGCGAGATACACTGTGTACGTGTGGGGAACGCGCGCGCTTCCGTACTCTGCCGCACAAACACATCATTCAGAGTTTTCATAAGCCTTCATGCAAGTAACTGCCTCGCACTGTACTGCTGCACGAGTAGGTAGGTACCCAACGGCAGTCTGCGGGAACAAGTCCTAACTAACTAAATTAAATAGAAGCAAGGCCGAGGACGCGGCGACGACGACGGTGCCGTCACGACTCACGACCACGTCACGCCAGCAGTGGAGACAAACGTGTATGATAGATATCCTATTAAAAAAAGTAAAAAATTAAAGGCCGCTGTATACGTAGGGGGCGCCGGCAGGGCGGGGGCGGGGCGAGCTTTTCTGCAGGATCCTCAGGAGCTAGTGCAAGCACGTATTTATACGCGGCGGGGCGGGAGCGGGGCGGGTGCGGAGCGGGATATAATATTCTCTCGGAGAATATTTCCCCGCTCCGCTCCCACCGTGCTCCCGTCCCGCCCCGCTAGTATGCCGCTGCGCATGCACGCACAGTCGCGTCGCGTCGGCGGGCTTTTCCACCAAACACGCGTGTTTGCTAGTTCTCTTAGCGCGTCTTGCACCAACACGAGTATAAAGTTAAGTAGCGAGTTATGGATTTAAACGCGGTTCACACATACAACGGGTGCTAGTTTAACGAGTTAAACTGGTTTATATATTAAATTTGTGTTGGTGCAAGTGGGCCTTAGAGAGCATCTATAGATGACGAAAACTAATAGAATATGTGCGAACTTTTGCGCATTGTATGATATGACAAATCATAAGTAATGAGATTCTAAATACAACAAATATTTTTGGGGAAAAGTGGCTGCGGACATGGCGCTAGACGAAAAAAATATTGATAAAACTTTCTTTCGTTCTACAATAGTTCTTGTATAATGTATGGTACTCTTCTTCCGTTTCTCTTTTTTGCAGCATCAAATGCACAGATAAATTATATCCTTTGATAATTTTTGGCCATTTCTTCTTCTTCATCTAATGCAATCGCCATCATGGCCAATTCTTTTTGTGATTTTTTTTTAACTTATCAACTACAACACTAGCTGAATGAGCGCGAGTGCGGCCTGAACGAGCGAGCGTGCAGCATCCGTCGTTGTCACGCTACTTGTGCATCTGCGGAGAAAAAATATCCCGCTCCCGCCCCGCCACGCTCCCGCTCCCGTCCCACCGGGGCGCCCCGCTACGTATGCAGCGGCCTTAAGGCCCCTCCCCCCCTTTATTTAATAATAACTCTCTTTAAGCCCCTTAATAATAAAAACCGTTTAATTACGTGGTGACACGGAACCCTCGGTGCGGAGTCCGACTAGCACTTGGCCGGTTTTATCTCACACCTAACGCGTCGTGTCAACTCGTGTGTCGCAAATCGTGTGGTGCGCACGCAGTCCTTACGGCGGGCGGCCGTAAAAATAGAGAAGGTACCACGGAGGAGAGAACTGAGAGAAGCTGGTCCATGCAAATTGGGTACCTACGTCGCCACCCACTGGGGGCATACGTCATGAAGCTGGCGTGATATTTCATCAGTTGCATTACACCCAGCACGTGTGAGAGTTAAATAGTTGGTGATTGGTGGACTCCCCGCACTGGCGATACATGTTTTACTCGTAATTATAGCTAGCAACAATTGCTCTCCACTCTCTCCTCCGTGGTGGGTATCGACGAGCGGCGACGGGAACCGGCCCGCACCGCGCACCAGCAGCGAAGGAAGTCAGGTTTCGGTTTAAGAGTTAAATGAAAAAAAAATATATATATATATACTTTATTACACAAAAAGTGACAAAAGGCGGACTTAAAGCCTAAGGGCATTATCTGCCAGTCATACCTGGGATTGTGAGTAGGGTAGATGCGGAAAATTGAATGAGAGATTTTTTTTATAAAGTTTAAATAGAGTTAAAATAAACAATAAAACATAGATAATAGTAATAAATAACATACAACTAAATACATTCGTGACATACATACATACAAGTTCAAAAGTACATACATATACGCAATATAAACAAATACATACATATCTACCTAATGCAGTTTAAACAAGCGATAACACACATGGAGACATTATAGGTTTGAAAACATATGTTCCCTCAAACGGGATTTGAAAATGTTGTGGGAAGCGGAAGTACGGAGAGTGGCAGGGAGTTGTTCCAGAGACGAGCTGATTCAACAGCAAAAGAATGGGTATAGAATGAACTGAAATGAATCGGAACTCGAAAGAAATTGGAATTTCGAACGGAGATATTCTGGAGCACGGGGATCGAACAAAACTGAATATAGAAGGCGAAGAATGTGAGTTTTCCTACGCGCTCGTACTGTGGGCCACTTCAACTTGGTGCGGTATTCAGTTATGTGGTCATATTTTCTGAGGTTGAAGATATACCTGACGCACGTATTTTGTAGTCGCTCGAGTTTATCGAGTAATGACTCATTTAGATCCAGGAAGCAGACGTCAGCATTTTGATTCATATTCGGAGCCATCAGTTGAAGGCGGAACAAAAGCACAAAAGGGGTACATCTATCAATTTTCAGGTTTTAAGTTCTAGTTGTTTTTTGAAGTCGGTGCAATGTTTTTAAGAACTTAAATATTACCGGTCTCCCGGCATTATACGTACAAATAAAGTTATTGATTTGCAGTTAATGTACAACTTTGTTGCACTGTGTCCGCCCGGCCGCACCGCGCGGGGGGCGGCGCGGCGGCGGCGGCGGAGGCAGCGAGGACTGCAGAGTCGACACAGTAAGCGGAAGGTGTGGAGCCGGTGCAATTAGTGTGAACACAATGCGGCAAACTATACGGATCTCGACAAGAAGAGAGACCGCAGCATACCCGGCCGAGGCATGTCGAGGTCAGTGTTCCACGTATGTACACATAGCTAGCAGCGCGACGCGGTAGGAGGAGCATACGAGAGACGGGCCGCGACGTCTCCGCTTTCCGTATCCCTGCCTGCCTGCGACGATACGATGCTAGTGTACGTAGGTAGTATGCCACAAGTACCTACAGTCAGCGCGTACGTTCGTGGCCTCCGGCAGGAATGCGAGAATGGAATGGAATAGTGTTGTGAATCAATATCTGAAAGTAACGACATTTACGAAACCTCTTTTTTATATAAGGCATTAAATTATTTATCTAATAAATAAGGCTTTATTGCGTGGTTGAAGTACGAAAACAAAACAGGGATAATCGTTTAAAGATCTATCGGCCTCCGCCCGCAGAGGTCACGAACGTGCGCGCTAACAGTACTGAGCTTCTGTGCCGCCGCGCCGTGCCGCGGCGCGGTTCCGTCCAAGTTCGCTCGAGCTGTGTCGCGTTGTAAGAACAGTAAACACTCCAACACATACACACACTGTATTCTCGCATTCCTAGCGTGCGCGACGAGCGCGCGCTCGCCGGGTGGTGTACTTCAACAACTCGTGGAGAGAGTGAGCGTGTGCGAGGTGACAAGCTTACAGTGTATGTGAGTAGAGTAGTGAGACCTGAAGCAGCAGCAGGTGCAGGCGGCAGGCGCAGGCGCTGGAGCCGTTGGTGCGCGCGCACGGCGCCGCCAGCAGCGCGCACGCCGGCGGCGGCCGCGGCGCCGCGCCCGCCATCACCCCATGCTCGGGCAGCTCCCCGCCCGCTAGCGCCGGCCTCGCCGCGAGCCGCGCGCGCGCACCTCTGCGTTGTAGGCGGCGCCGCGCGCACTCTCCCAATCCATGTTTATCGTTTTCGCTTCAAGTTCGACTTCAATCACATTCGCAGCACTCGGCTCTCACTTCTCGATGTACCTACGTAGACGTACACTACGCTATCCGGTGCCCACTATCCGCCCACTCACTCCTGTATAACTAATTGCCTTCTAACTTCAGGTCAGGCTTAGTAGTTCAATATTTCAATACAAAAGTAGAAATAAAATGTGTCGTCAGTTCATGTCTCGGTACTCATATGTACTTAAGTCTGGATCCCTGAAGAAGATCCTTTGGGAGTCGCGTTATAATAAGGAGTCTTCGCGACTACCGGCTAATAAGCCAACGTGGGGCGGGGCGCGGGCGGGCGCTCGGAAACTTTGCCAATTACCGAGGACGAGTCGCGCGCGTCGACCGCGCGGCCGCGTCCGCTAAGTAGCCCTAGTTGTGGGCGTGTTTTTTTACATTGAAATTTTATTTTCGATCGCTACGGTATAGTCCCCGATTTCCGCGCGAGAGTGCGAATTCGCCCTGGTGTCGTGAGTTTTAAGGTTACGTGAATATTTAGGCTGTCAAATGAATGACACGTCGACGAGGGCTACAAGATAGTGAAAAAAAAAGTTTGAGAGTTTTTGAATCGCAAAAAATCCCTTAAAATTGCCATTTTTAGGGGTTTAAAAAAGGGCACTTTTAAACAGATTTCTAAAATATATATTTTAAAATTTTATATTTTTATATTGTAGATTGACTCAATATCTGGGGTTGTTTTTTAAAAATTTTTTATAGTGAAAAAGTTGGGAGTTTTTATTTTCCGTTACGCGAGTTACGAGTCGTATTTTTCTTGTAGTGTGAGTAGTTGAAATGGTTTTCGTGTATATCTACATAAGTATATTGATTAAACCAGTCATTCTCAACCAGTGTGTCGCGAGCATGTTTCAGGTCTGTCGCGAGAATTTCTAAAAATAAAAAAAAAAACGCCCTTTCGCCCGTTCTCGCCGCGCTGTCGTGCTGCACCGGCCGCGGTGGCGCGGCCACGGGGCGCGGCTCCTTCCTCCCCCGCGCGCCAGTCTACTCATTGTCACGTACAGCTGGTATTATAAGATAGGGCTGATTTGAATTTCCTACCAGATTAGAATATGTGACATTTTTGCGCGAAAATGCGTTTTCTTTGAGTCTGTCGCCAGTCTAAAAAAATCTTCACATATGTCGCAGAGGAAAAAAGGTTGAGAGCCCCTGGATTAGACTTTTGGTTGTGTATCCCTGATGCGATGAGAGCTGGGGTCGGAGCGCTAACAGAATTGTGCCTCTAATTCGATGCTCTAATCAACTACGAGTAAGTATGTAGTTATGGCAGATTATGTATGCGTTGCGATGGTGTCGTATTGTCAGTTGTCACCCACTGCCATGTACGGTGCAGTACCGGCGGCAGTGAGTAATAAATAATGAACGTGGAGCTTTAGAAAGGCACGATTCGATTGTAGTACTACCTAGTAGTAGTCCCTGCCTGGCACATCCCGTGCGACAGAGACGAGACGAGCCGGAGTCCGGACGTTCTCTCTCTCTCTCTTGCGCTTGCTGTGCATTACTTACCGGCGGGTTATGTACACGTATCGTCACTCGATTAGAGTGTAACCGCGAGCGAGCAAGATCTTTATGCTCCTCCTAATGGCGGCGGGCCTGAATGTTACAATAAGTTCCGAGTGCGCTCATCCGGCAGACAGAGGTGGACATGCCGGGCGGGGGCGGGGCGGGCGGTGTAGTGTGCGCGCGCGCGTGTGTAGCGCAGACATCACACGCACACAAGCGGCGGTTATCGCGGGCGATCCTTTCGCCGGAAACGGAGGAAATAACCGGGCCGAGTGAGGCGCGGCTCGGGCGCGCGGGAGCGGGAGACGGGCACGCACAGGCGAGTTGTTGCTAGCTCGCGTTTCTACAGTGCGGTGAGTAGCCGAGTTCGTAGTTGAGCAAGCAAGCACAATTAGACTGCAAGTGCGCTGCTGGGTGGGTGGTGGCCGGCCACTCTGTAGACGCGACTGAGCATCGCCACGCCCACTTCCATGACCTATGCCACTAGACAGTTCTTAAAACCAATCTACAAGCACAATAGCCGCACAAGCACTTCTACTCTACATAGTATACAAGCGCAGGAGCTCTGGCTGGTGTCAGTTGATGGAAGCGCGGCGTAAGTATTCATGTATGTCGGTCATGCGTGCTCCACTCTAATCCGGTTGTTGTCGGAGACGCGAGCTTATAGTTCATCGTACGTACAGTGCATATAATATGTACATATAGACAGATGTTCAGTGTAGCCGACATGAAATAAAGGGAAACTCTGACATGGCACCAAGTTCACCCGGTGTTATGGGCTGACATCACGAATGTTGTAGGTGATGTCGCCAACCGCGTCAGCATCCATAAAAAAAAATGTACGCACCGGAGCGGCACTCGCACCTAGCTACAAGACAGCTGTGGGACGGGACGGGACTGGGACGGGCGGGGACGGAGTCCCGCAGCGCGGCGCATCGAGGTCGCTGTCTGTATGCACACACGGTACGGTGCCGCCATCACTGCTAAGCTTACAGCCTGCCGCACGCAGTGCCCCGCGGCCACTGAGCGATCGTATGTCGACATGTACTGTACAGCCAATGAGAGCGCTCAAATATGTTGGCAACCTCTGCGTTAACTATACGTAACTTAGGTAACTCTCCGCTGCATTATGCATGCAGCGACACGGAGATGATTGGTCGTCGCCCATCTAGCCGGTACTCTCAGATCTGCGGTTCGTCCTAACGAGACGGTGGTGTCGCAATGTGGACGGCTCGCTCCCCGCGGATCCGACATTCCCGTCGCCCTCACCACTCTATCTATGATCGCATCGCCCACGCACGCACGCACGACACGACACGACAAGGACGCTATAATATGAGAGTCAGGTAGGTAATGGTGAAGAGAGCGAGAGCGTACCTACTGAACGGCGGCGCGCGCGACACAGCCGCGTTCTCTATCCGATACCGGCTAGCTAGAGTTAGTAGTAAACGGTAGAGTGCAGTTCACTAGCTCAAGAGAGCTTAGATTCCGGTGGTGCAGCGCGCAGGGAGTGGAGTGGATCGCGCTGAAATAAGATATAAATACGAGGAGCTCTCTGACGGACGCGGAAGGAAGGTAGAGAACATTAGGCGTCCCCCCGCTGCCCCTCGGCCTCCGCCGCCCGAGGATACTCCGCCCACTGCAAGAGCTGTCGATAAAGTTCTACACAAATGTACGCGACATGAGAGATGGTATAGTGATATGGAAAGTGTGTAACTACTTATAGTAAGTAATATTGGGTCGCGCTGCAGCTCGTGTGTACTGTGGCGGGCATACTGCGACATATCCACCGAGTGCCGAAACCTGCGAATGATTGATAGATCAAAACGTTTAACCTGCATCCCTATACGCTGGACTTACCGCGGATGCGTACCAGTCGGTTCTGCAGATCCTTCCTCCACAGAACCGGTAAACTCAGGAATGCTCTCCCTGTCCACATATTTCCCCCCAAGTATAGTCTCGGGTCCTTCAAGAGAGGCGTGAATGGGCACCTGTCAGGCCGGCATGACATTCGCAGCCCCGCATGCGACCGAATGTCCATGGGCGTCGCTAGACACCTTATGGGTGGCTCGGCGCCACATCTCGAGCTTACTATAAAAAAAAGATCAAAGCTTATGGGATTAATCACCTTGGTAGAGTTAACTTGGAATAGTGAGTTGGCTATACGTATAGTGGATGAAGTAGATCAGCGGTTCTCAAACTTTTTTGGTGACGGAACCCTTTTTGAAAGCGAAATATTTGACGGAGCCCTAAAATAAACAAAAATTAGTTATTGTGCATTATTTATTAATAATCATATTACAGTGTAACAGTTACTTACATAATACAATAATATAAGAGAAAAACAATAATTAAATATCTAATGGGAGGTATGTTAACTGTGACGCCGCCATGACGTCTGCGCAGCCGAGCTGAATCGAGCCAGAGAGGAGAGGTGTATTTTAGATTTTTTTTCTCGTATTCTCGCGGAGCCCCCGCAGAGGCTCCGTGGAGCCCTAGGGCTCCGCGGAGCACACTTTGAGTATGGCTTAAGTAGATGATAATACGGAGCACACAGGTGCGGCGCTACTATTCGTCCAGTAGTAAAGAGTGAAATAAAACCCGCTTATACGATCTTTTGTGTCGGTCCCATACTCTACCTTAATTTTACGGACAATTTTTTCCGCTTAATACGACCCCCAATCCGCTTAAAACGATCTTTTTTCACGACGTAGGTCGCCGCGCACGACCTCCGAGCGAGCTCGGTCCCTTAAGTGGTCCTATACTGACAGAAAAAGCTCATACAATTTGCACAAACCCTGCAAATCACTGACTACTCAGGCTCGATCGGATGTATCGACCGATTTAAATCTCGCAATGGTATCATGTACTGCCAATTTTCTGGCGAATCTGAGTCTATAGGTCAACGAAGAAGACGCAGATAGGAACCTGGAAAAAAAACGGTCCTTCCAACTCTAATAAAGATTTACGCTCTTCGAGACATATTCAATGCTGACGAGTTTGGGTTCTTCTTCAAACTGATGCCACACAAATCGTTCGTATTGACGATTTCGAAGACTCATTTCTGTCAGAAATACAATAAACAGATTTTAAAGTGTGTACTTTGTATTTTAACACTTCCCGCCTAAGACGATTTCCCGCTTAAGACGATTTTTGCGTCCATCCCCTTGAGAATCGTATTGAGCGGGTTCTACTGTAGTTTATTCGCCACCTAGCCGGCAACAGCGCACAGGGCACAGGGTGGCGCCAGCCAAGTGAATGTCGGCTTACGACTGTTGGCGCGTGCATTTGGCCGCCTCGCCGCGCCGCGCCGCCGCCGCCGGAACGGACGAAGGCTTTCACACCGGTGCGCGGTGTGGAGAGGCGTCCAACAAGTGGGACGAGTGTTGGGCAATGTGGATGTTGCGTTTTGTCTACGGTGAGGTGGAGGCTGCAGAGAGGCGAGTGGACACTGCGGCTAGGTGCAAGCAAGCGTGTCGCGCGCGCGCGGGGCGGAGAGATGGCACGCTGCGGGCTGCCCCCCCGGCGGCGGTGGTGGCGGCGCGGCGGTGGGCCACGCGAACAGCTCCCCCCCCCCCCCCCCCCCCCCCCCGGACGAGCGCCGCGCCAGTGTCGCCTTACAAATGACGTCAATGTTTTATTCATGTGTGTTAGGTCGGGTCGGGGCGGGGCGGGGCGGGTAGATATCGAGACAGAGCTCGTTACCGGACAACAATAGCTAGTGTTATTTACCTCGGCGCGCGCGCGGTGGGTGATGTCGCGTGCCCCGGCCGCGTGCGGGGCGGGGCGGGGTGACAACACGCCACGCGCCTGTATGTACGTAACGACTGCGGGGATGCCGCAACTCGCAATCAATGCTCGCAAGTCAACACAACAACACAGAGGGAAGGGCGAGAGTGCAGTGTGGCCGACCGGACTGTATGTAACACGATGCAAGTCCGCCGCGCCGCCGCCGCCGCCAGGGTGGAACACTCCGCCCGCACCATGCAATGAAGCCGCGCATTCGGCAATTAAATATTGGAGCATCAACAATTCGATAGTGATTTTTGGAAAGAAATCGTCTGCAGCTA
Organism: Nematopogon swammerdamellus; assembly: GCA_946902875.1. Classification (NCBI taxonomy): domain Eukaryota; kingdom Metazoa; phylum Arthropoda; class Insecta; order Lepidoptera; family Adelidae; genus Nematopogon; species Nematopogon swammerdamellus. Next base: position 23,607,237 of record OX336345.1, read on the forward strand.
TGATTTTATTTTCATCGCCGCCCCTCCTCTTCAAAATTATAAATGCTTCTGTAGATAGTAAATGTTCGCTACTTATTTTTATGTGCGTTGCTCGTTCGAAGGCGTTGCTCAATTGAAGTCAAGGATTGCCTGCCCCGTGATCTAACCTCAAAGCTCACTAAGCTTACGATAAAGATGGCAACTATGCAATGTTGAAAAGTTCGTTATGATGTTATATGACGCGGCTGACATTCTTTACATTTTCTATTAAATAGGAACACTTTGACGAAAAAATATATAGAGCCGCGGTCTCAAACAAAATAATTCACAAATGTCCCGCGAAAGTGTTAACAAGCACCGCGACCCTCCGCCGCCGTTATTGGTAAGTTTGATTTGAGGTGGTGTACAATACAGAGATATACACGTGCAGTACAAAAACAGAACATAGCTGTGTCGACAAGTCTAGCTAGACACACCGCAGGCAGGATCTAGTCTAGGTAATATAATATTAGATAGTAAGACAGTAGCCGCGGGCAGCAGGGGGCCGCGCGCGCCGCCGCGCCGCCGCCGACGCTTCTCTAAACTAAGCTTCATTAGATTATAGGATAACACAAATTTACTGCCGGCTCATATTAAGGAGCCCCCGGAGCCCGCGGCGGCCCGCGCCCGTGCGCCCCGCGCTGAGCAGTCATCTTCTATAAAGCGCGACGTCTGTCTCTGCGACGGGTTAAATTGAAAACAACTGAGCGCATTCATTAGGATGCGCCTACGGGATGCGCAGTGTTGAGCAGAGCGCTCTGTGTGGTCGGGCGGGCGGGACGGCTATAGTGACGATATTGCTCCGCGCGGCGCGGCGGCGGCGGTAGTGCTGACCAGTGACAGACATTGCGCGCGATATGTAAATCCATGTTTTAGTGATGTATGAAAATGATATTATGTATAAGCAATTATGTAACATTTAATGAATTGTGTAAAAAAGTCACAATGTATGTGACTACCACTACTAAGCTCAACCTACAATGTCGCGAGCGGAGTCGCGTTGCAGCCGGCGGCGGCGCGACGGCGGCGGGGCGGTGCGGCGGTTGTTGTAGCCGGAGTTGCTTCACGCGATTTTTTATCGGAAAATCAGATCGCGCGACATTCGTGTCCCTCGGCGGCGGCGGCGAGGGTGGGCGGCGCGGCGCTGCCTGCACGAGCACGCTGGCGACGCGACGGTGGTGGTGGCGAGCTCGACGCGGCAGCACATGCAGGCGTGACGGCTCGCCCGCCTCAGCCCTAGCCAACAATAATAGCGGCACAAAATAACACGCGCCGAAGACATCGTAGCCGAGGAGGCGCGGTGAGCACCAGCTAGACGAGCACAGACTATATAGCGATACTAGGACGACCGACCGAGACGAACGCAGACGCCGACCTACGCGAGCAGCGGGGCGACCAGTCGCTGTTGTGACGTTTGGGACTCTCGCTGGGACTGTCAGGTGTTGTCATTTATACTTTAGAGCGGCAAGTCAGCCCTGCCTGCCCTGCACTACAGACAACCCCCTATAATAACCCTCCACGTACGCAACTGTGCTATGGAAGCTATTCCCCATACAATAAGCTGTTACGTCGACCCCTGCACTCCTGCACTAGTCATATCGGGGCGGAGTGCGATGACTTGGGTCTGACGCACGTTCCGATATCTAATAGTCTTACGATAGGTGTCTTACGATAACCATGGACATTCTGTGATGCGCGGGGATTGCGAATGCCATGCCGGCCTGACAGGAGTATTTTCACGCTCCTTTTGAAAAACCCCAGGCTGTACTTGGGAGGAAATAGATAAGCAGGGGAGTGTGTTCCATATTTTCCCTGTTCTGTGAATAAAAGACCTACACAACCGGTTAGTGCGGTCCTTGGTAGGTCGATTGAATGGGGGTGCATCTCCTGCCCAGTACGCGTAGTGCGGAGGTGGAATGGGGACGGCGGAATTGCGTTAAACGGCTCCTCCGAACACTCCCCATGAAATAGACGAAGAACACACTTAGGGAGCCGACGTCCCTACGGAGTTGCAGTGGTTCTAAGTGGTAGCTCTTAATCTTGCCCTCAACTCAAGCTGGGATTTCGATAAACTATAAGCGGTATTGTTACGTGTATAGTCGCTAAACTATACTTTGCCGATTCTTCTTCGTGGATGTAATCGAATCGGATAGAAAAAAGTGACAAGTTCGAGTGCAGTCTTACTGCCTTAAGTGTTGTATATGTACTGTGCTGAATTGCTGCGGATATTACATTGTAAGTCGTAATGGTACTTCAAAAAGAACATTTTCTTTAATTTATGCTTTGACCCAGTCACTGGATCCTAGCTGACCTCAAAAATATTTAAAAAGGGGTCCTCACAATAATTTAAATTAAGAGGTCCTAGAAAATGGGTCAGACAGAACCTTCCGAAATGAGAATTCTCAATAAACAATAAATAACAATAAACGATAAACCGCTGCCGCCGCCGCCGCCGCGGGCGGTGGTGGCGCAGCTGTCTCTCCAACAGCAGCGGTACGCACGCATTCATTGTCGTAGTTTATGTAGAAGGTAAGTTCTACGAGCGTGAACACGCGCGGGCGGACCGCCGCGCAAAGCCGTTCACTCCCTAGCACAAGGTCACAACTCACAAACCGCAATGTGTCGCTCCTCTAGCACTATATTCTAATTGTTAATTCATTTACAATTCGACTAAAGCTGCACACGCGACACGACGCCCCGCACTATGCAAGCCGGCACACAGAACGCTGCTGCCGGCCGCTGCGCTGCGCCGCCGCCGTACCGCACCGCACCGCGCGCTCCGAACACTGAGGGCGGACGCGGACGAGGATCGCGCACCCGCCCCGCCGCGCCGCCCGCCCACGCGAGCCGAGACACCACTCACCACGGAGGAGGTGCCTACAGAGGAGTCGCTCTGAGCAAACTGGGTACGTCACCACCACCATCATCCAGTATGCGCTTGGAGTGGCATTGCTGGAGGAGGTGGTCGCGCGCCACCTGGTTACGAGGTCGTGCCGCACTAGCGACGTACGTTTTACGAGTAGTATAAATTCCTCTCTACCTTGACTTCTCGAGAGGGCCGTGCGGTGTCAGTCATGTTGCACGACAGAGCGCTTATGTCACCGTGGCGGTATAAATATATTTATAATATAATATAAATATATATAATTTCGTGGTGGTAATATATATTTTCTATTGCTTCCGATCTGAGTGGTGTGCTCGAGGTGGAAGCCTAAGGCGCAGCCAACTTCACCCCCGAGGAGGTGCCAGTCAGGTTTGATGGCGAACTAACGTCGCTGGGGAGAGGATATTAACCCGCGGTTTAAAGATCCGTGGATTGTAGGATTAGGGATAGATATTTCCCGGAAGCCCGTTCCACCACGCGTGCATTGCGACAAAAGAACGATTTAGTTAGAGAATCTTCTGTCGACTAAAAATGTGTGTTCCGCGAGAGTATGGCGGGTTTCGCGAAGGCGAACAGGAGGTGGAGGGATGAGGGAAGCAAGTTCGCTAGAGCAGCGGCCCTATAGTAGTACCGATACAACAGGTGCGGATAGATATTGTGCGGCCGTGGAGCACGGTGGGGCACCCTGTACATACGAACTGGGCGATAGACGGTGGAATGAGATAATGAGGTCCGCCGCGGCTTCGGAAGCCTTATTTATGTCAATCAATCTACGCACGCCGCCGCCGCCGCACCACGCACCTAGGGGGTAGGGGGGAAGCTGTCGCACGCACGCTACATACATACTGCGGCTGTCTGCGAGTGACAACGCAGCAGCAGAGGGCGAGGCGGGTCGGGTCGGGTGCGGTGTTGCGGGCAGCGTGAGACGCAGCGGACGCCTCCGCGCGCGCTGCGGGCTGGAGACTGTCTCGTCTTGTTTATGGAACCTGTCATGGTTTGCTGGATCACCCACTAATACCCGTGATGTCAGCCATGAACACCTTGGTGAACTAACTAGTTGCCATGTCAGTGCTTCCCGTGTTTGCTCGTGCCGGCTACACTGAACTGGACGGAAAACTCTTAACTATTTGCATCGTCACTTCGACCGAGTTTTCATTCGCCGTCCCTGCGTTTGTCATTATTCTCGTAAGAGGAGAAGTTTGACGTGTTTCAAATGGCACACCGACAGCTTTCATGCGTGGTCGCTCAACGCGCCTCCGCAGAGCACGAGTGGAGCGGAGAGCGGAAGCGAGGAAGCCAGCAGGTAAAAGGTTGAGCGCGGCGAGAAGCCCTCTCGAGCGTGGGCGGAGCGAGCGAACGATACTCTCCCCCGGAACTCTCTGTGGCCGGAGCGCGGAGAATGCTTTTACCGGCGCGCGGCGGGACAATTTTGCAGACAATCGGCACAGAAAGGGGAAACAGTAAAGGTGTCAGAAAATGTCCCTACAACACTATACACGATTACAGGAAGTACGTGTCCTTATTGAAGTCTGTACCGTAAGTATGCACGTACAAATACCGGTTCTAGACCGTGTGCCTGCTTGCACAGAGGCTGAGTTTTTTCGATGGCCATAAAAATAATTTCGAATGGTCATAAAAATGTATATAACCTATTTTAGTGCCCCAATTAGTATTTTCGTTGAAATAATTATTTTCAATGGTCCTAAAAATAACCCTCTTATTATTAAAAACCTAAGTTCTTACTTAGGGTTTTCAAAATATTACACAATTTCGGTAGAAATTTTAAAATTTTACAATTTAAGGCCCTACACCATCCTACACGCTGGAATTACCGCGGATCTTTCATTTGATCAGGTGTGTGGGTGTGCGTTAATGTGGGTGTGTAATAGTTGTGTGTGAATGGGTAGAATGTGAGAAAGTACATTACATTTGTGAATATAACACTATACCTATGCGCAGTGGCGGCTGGTGACTTCAGTGACCGGTAGTGCGCTAAGTACCTACCTACTTAAATACCAAATTACCCAACACATTCCCCTCATGTTATTTTAAGATCGGGACTTCCGATTTTTTTAAATGCCTGCGTTTAATAATTATGTACGTACCTAGTATGAATATTCTCAAGACACTCAATGAGTTGCAAAAAACAAGAAAAGAAATCCAAACAACTTTTTTAACTAATTTTAGTACCTTTATGAACACATCCATAGACCACAACTTACTTGCCCCAAAATACTTAAAAAAATATATATAAAAAAAATATTAAAGCATTTGAAAAGTAGGAATTGAACCCGGGATCACCTGATTGTAAAGCCTTACGTTTAACCAACGCTTAGGCAAATATCGGCACCACTTAATTCACAGTATCACACAGAAAACACAAAACCTAACCATATCCCATTTTAAATATTCGCGCGCTAACGGGTATGTGACATCACATGACAGCGCGCTGACTCTAGCTAGACAGACGGACTCGTGCAAAACGAATCGCTCGCGACGCGACGCGTCGCACGCGCGGCTATTCACGATATAGCGTCCTTGTTTGGCGCTCGTGCGCCGCACGCAGAACTCCATTTCGGCTCATACTGTTTCTATGAAGTATCTTTTGTCTCACGCGCCAGCGGTGTTTTGCCGATCTCCATACATTCAGCATGGGAGACCCGCGTGCGCTCTCCGATTCCACACAGGGCGCGCGTTTACTCGCAAAAAAGTGTCTTGTGATCTATAAAATAAGGTCGAATTCACATTCGTATTTATTTGGAGTACGATCTTTATGGTTTTAATGTAGGTATATTGTAAGATATTATTTATTTTGAGTGAAGTGAAGACTTCTCGTGGTATGGTAGTGCGGCACACGAGCGCACTTTAGGACCAGCCGCCAGTGCCTATGCGTATTATAATATACATATATTATGTGTGGATATGGTGTGGATATACAGGATCATTTTTTATTAAGTGAAGTCCCTTAATACCTACGAATTAAGGGCAACCTTTTATGAAGGTATCTTTAACTTTTATATTATGGTAGGTTATCAGAGATTTGGTAACTGTGCTGCAGCCTTATAAACCCTAGGTATATCTGAATTGAACAGCTCCATCAACACTCCCCATTCGGGCGAATGACGACGCACAGCTCGGACGGATGATAAAAAGCGCCGGTAGGCTGGTGGCGGCACCCTGGTGGGACGGCGCGCGGCGCGGGCGCGGAGACAAGGATGCGCTGGTGGAACGCGTCCGCAATGCAACTAAAACTTCCAACTGTAAGGCGTGCAATGGGCAAGTTGTGTTTGCATAGTATTGGCGTTTCTCACTATTCCAAGGCCACCTTCCACTTGTATACCTTGTTGTATTGTGTTAACCTGTTTGCGAACGACCTCGGGAGGTCGCTGGATGCGACCAACGCTACGCACGCGTAGCGGCTACTACGGCACGTCGCCCGAGACTGCACTCGCTACGACATTCCACCGCACTGGTGCAGCAATGTATATGGACCGCGGGAGGCCGCTGGATGCGACCAACGCTACGCACGCGTAGCGGCTGCTACGGCACGTCGCCCGAGAATGCACTCGCTACGGCACGTCGCCCGAGAATGCACTCGCTACGACATTTCACCGCACTGGTGCAGCAATGTATATGGACCGCGGGAGGCCGCTGGATGCGACTAACGCTACGCACGCGTAGCGGCTGCTACGGCACGTCGCCCGAGAATGCACTCGCTACGACATTCCACCGCACTGGTGCAGCAATGTATATGGACCGCGGGAGGCCGCTGGATGCGACTAACGCTACGCACGCGTAGCGGCTGCTACGGCACGTCGCCCGAGAATGCACTCGCTACGACATTCCACCGCACTGGTGCAGCAATGTATATGGACCGCGGGAGGCCGCTGGATGCGACTAACGCTACGCACGCGTAGCGGCTGCTACGGCACGTCACCCGAGACTGCACTCGCTACGACATTCCACCGCACTGGTGCAGCAATGTATATGGACCGCGGGAGGCCGCTGGATGCGACCAACGCTACGCACGCGTAGCGGCTGCTACGGCACGTCGCCCGAGACTGCACTCGCTACGACATTCCACCGCACTGGTGCAGCAATGTATATGGACCGCGTGAGGCCGCTGGATGCGACCAACGCTACGCACGCGTAGCGGCTGCTACGGCACGTCGCCCGAGACTGCACTCGCTACAAAATTCCACCGCACTGGTGCAGCAATGTATATGGACCGCGGGAGGCCGCTGGATGCGACCAACGCAACGCACGCGTAGCGCCTGCTACGGCACGTCGCCCGAGACTGCACTCGCTACGACATTCCACCGCACTGGTGCAGCAATGTATATGGATGGACCGATGAATCTATATGCCGAGCGCGTTTATCGAAAAAGCATGTTCTCGTCCATGCCACTAAAATAATAAAATATAACTACACGACAGTTAAATGTACTAAAAAAATAAAGTCAATTAGGGTATTTATAAAAATCATTTTTAATCAGGGCTTGTTCTGCCATTTTCCATAGTGCGCCCCGGGGCGACAGCGCGCAGAGAACAGGCGCGCCCCGACCGACTGCTGCGCCGCGGCCGCGCTACGCCGCGCCGACCGTAGAGGCCGCTACGCGGTCGTAGCGTGAGAGCACGCGCGGCGGCCACCGCACCGCGCTACTCCGCGCCGCCGTAGCGCCTCTAAGAACGTTTGCCGGTGAACTTAGCCATCTTATTTCCGACAAATACTAGAATGAATAAATTAATTTTAGTCCTTGTCAAGTATATGTAAATATGAAATTAATTTATTGTGTTTATTTATTACTTTGTTAAAGTATCCCTAACACTTTAGGTAAGTCCAAAAAAACATTTCGTGCTGTGGAATTGAAATTTTGTACCGTGTGGGGCCGGTACTTTAAAAGAATAGCCCCACTGCATCTCTCCCCGTGTATGTTGTAAAAGGCGACTAAGGGATATGACTCCCTTCTTATATTACTAGGTGGTAGGGTTTAACCCGGTTAAGCCCGGGTTGGTACCACCGCACTGAATGAAAGGTCGGTCGAAATGGCTATGTAAATAGTTTGTGTTTTCCGTCCAGTTCAGTGTAGCCGGCACGACCGAAGGGAAGCACTGACGTGGCACCAAGTTCTCCCGGTGTTATGGGCTGACATCACGGATGTTGCAGGGGATGTAGCCAACCGCATCAGTTTCCATAAAAAAAATAAAAAAAATTATATACCTATAATAAATAAATGCACTATACATGAAATATACATACATGCATTATTATAATAATCGCACAAATAACACCGGAGCGGGGAGGTTGAGTGAGGTGAGTGCAGCGGGAGCGGGTGGGGTGCACAGGAATGCGGCGCGAACCAATAACAGCTGGCGACGGGGGTTGTTGAGGGGGGCTTAGGAATTCGGAAAGAGCCAATCACAACACACGAACGCTTCGGACGTCCGAGCTGATTTTGCCTTGCAGTAATTTGTACTTGCGCGTTTGTACTTCTATGAAAAGAATCAAAAAATTTACCAAAATGCATTATGTTACCTCTTCGTTTTGCTGTTTTATTCTTGCCATTTGTACAAGTTAGCGTCGATAAGTAGAGCCGTAGGAGAGGAGGCGGTTTTGGCATCAGTCAGCCGTACTCAATATTTGTTCTGCGGCTTCTCTCACGAGGGACCCGGTCCCCGTAACAACATCGCGGAAGTGTGCTCGATCGAGTCAGTCACGTCAGTCCTCCGTCCTCTGTGGTCCTCCGTTATGTCGAAGCGTGCGCCATTTACGCCATTTATGGCGTATTTATGAAATGCTTCATATTAGTTAAATACAATTCATGATTATTTAAAACGCTTCATACTCTATTCGGTAGATGGCGCGCGCGCATAGACTTTTTAGTTTCTTCGATGGGAACCCCGTGAATTTTTTACTTTTTCTTATTATTTGTTGTTATATCGGCCATAATAAATAACACATATTCTGTGAAAATGTCAACGCGCTACCTATTCACCACGTCCACGTTCGCGAAACAGGGATCTCGGAACCATTGCCGTCGCCCGAGCGAACCTTGGCCGCGCGCGAGCAGACAGTCTCGCGCCCCGCACACAAACACACCCACACGCATAGCCGAGCGCTCACGCAGCACGACGAGCGTACTTCAAGAGTGTCGCTTCTGCTTATGCTATATGTGCGCGGTGCTATGGGTGAAGGCGCTGCTCGTGCGTAGCGTGGGTGGCTGCGAGCAGGGTGCCGCAGAGGGGATGAAGTGCGCCCGCTTGTATTATCGCGGCAACGCAACACCCGACCCGACCCTCGCACAAAAACTGCGGCCAATCACATAAAAAGGGCACCCGCTGCTTCTCCGCGGGCATTCAATTAAGAGACGGCTTAATAAATGTCTAACGAACAAAACGGGGCTAGCCGCGCCACCCACTCCGCACCTCACTCGCTTCAGTCAGACGCGCGTCGTGTCGTGTTAGTCCAGTCATTATATCCAAAAACCGACCCTACCCGTGAATAATCAGTTCTTGGATTTTTTTTTTCGTAGGTCCCTCGGGGGGCTCACTGAGAGTGTATATTCAAAAAGTAGACTGAATCAGGTCCCTGCGTATATTCGAAAAACGTTTAAAAAAAAAACGTTTTTTCTTGAATAACTCGGCCATTTTTGATTTTACAGAAAAAACCGTGAGGACAAAAATTGTAGGAAATTTGATTCTCTACAAGTTTGGTCCTCACAATTTTTCTTCTAGGATCGATATTTTGGAAATTAAATTTGAAAAAAGCGACAAATTCAAAATATTTTCATCATCTCGTTTATTTTCAACTTTACGGCATAAATGAAGAGGACTAAACTTGTAGAGAATGAAATTCTGAACAATTTTGGTTCCCACATTTTTTCCCCCAAAATCGATATTTTGGAAATTAAACCTGAAAAACGCGACAAATTCGAAATATTATCATTATCTCGTTTATTTTCAACTTTACGGCATAATGATGATACGAGATAATGATAATATTTCGAATTTGTCGCTTTTTTTTAGGTCCAGTTAAAAAAATATCGTTTTGGTGCAAAAAAAGTTCGAACAAAAATTGTTCAGAATTTGATTCTCTCCAACTTTGTTTGTCTTCATTTATGCCGTAAAATGTGGAACATAGGAGATAACGATAATATTTTGAAATTGTCGCGTTTTTCAAATTTAATTTCCAAAATATCGATATTGGGGGAAAAAAGGTGGGAACAAAAATTTTTCAGAATTTGATTCTCGACAAGTTTAGTCCTCTTCATTTATGCCGTAAAGTTGAAAATAAACGAGATGATGAAAATATTTTGAATTTGTCGCTTTTTTTAAATTTAATTTCCAAAATATCGATCCTAGAAGAAAAATTGTGAGGACCAAACTTGTAGAGAATCAAATTTCCTACAATTTTTGTCCTTACGGTTTTACTGTAAAATCAAAAATGGCCGAGTTATTCAAGAAAAACCGTTTTTTTTAAACCGTTCGAATATACGCAGGAGCCTGATTCAGTCTACTTTTTGAATTTACACTCTCAGTGAGCCCGCCGAGGGAACTACGAAAAAAAAATCCAAGAACTGATTATTCACGGGTCAAGTCTATAATGTGACTGAACTATGTCGCCGTGGCGCGGTCTAGCCCACATCACTGAATTATTACTCGTAATGATCGGTGTTACATTAATGAAAAAGGCGATTCAAATAATTACTTAGTATCTTAATTTGTTCATGTTGTGTTTAGCCTTAAGTACAGAATACAGATAGTTCTAGCCATGTAATATATATTTTTAAAATTTGTATGTACAGAATGATTCTGTGTGGTTAAACCTAATAAAAAAAAACAAATGTAAGTGATATTGAGACAAGAGGCACAGATACATTCACAATTCTACATCTGAAACTCAACCATTTTTTAGCGCATGGGTGGTCAACCTTTTCAGCAGGCGGACCAAATTTTAGAAATCATGGAGGGAAGGAAGGGGTTAAGATGGAGAGGGAGGGGAGGGAGGTGCTGGATAGGTAAGGTAGGGAGGGAAAGAAAGGGGCAGGTAAGGAGGTAATGAGAGCAGGGAGGGGAGGAAGGGTGATAGATAGTGAAAGATACGGGTAAAAGAAAGAGGGGGAAGAGAGGTGGGATGGGAGGGGGAGGGAGGACATAGGAATGTAGATAGGAGAGAGAGCGAAGCCGGCAAAAGAGGACAAGAAGTAGGCAAAGATAGTTAAAAACAAGAGTGGCTATAAAGGTTCCGTTTTCTTCCTCTTTTGAGGCAAGGAAGCCTAAAAATAAGAAAATATTTTGCAATGCCTTTCAAAGTTTAGGTTGAATCCTATAAAAAACTTTAACGCTGGTTTCGAGTTTGGTTGCTGCTTCGTTGCACAGAGACGTGTGAGTTCGCGCGACAGGGACGACGCTCTACAACCGCATTGTCTCTTTCTAAAGCTCGATGTGCATTATTTACTGCGGTGTAATGTACGTGCGTACTTGTGCCGTCTGCTCTCTCTCTGACTAGCAGCTGCGAGCTGTGAGCGGGTCGGCGGAAGTCACGATGACGGCGGACAAGGCGGCCGGCCCCCGGCCGGTGTGCGCGAGCATTGGGTCCGCTTACTCACCCAGTCACCACGCACGATCTATTCTCGTGTCGTCAAACATAGAGCACCGGTACATTAAGCGAGGACAAACATTGCGCGATATTCACTAAATACCTATAACAATATTCTATAATGGCTCCTCCGCGTTCCGTACTCCCACACTATAACTATACCAGTATGTGTGCTTATGTATGTATGTGTGACGGAGGTTACACGCTAGGCTTTTCATCAGTTCAGTCCATCAATCTGGTTAAACCATGGTCCAGACTGACCGTTTAATCTACTTTGATGGATGGATGGTTTGGAATGATGGACCTGACTGATGGATTTTAAAATATTTTGATACTAGACTGATGGGAGACTGAAGCTAGAAACTCATTGGGCCCACGTACGCTACGCACGCGTACGTGGGCGCGTCGGTCTCCACTCCATACATTTTATATGGAAGAGTGCAGCCAGTGCAGCACGCAGTGTGTCGCGTAGCGTAGGGTGGCGTGGGCGCAATGAAACTGCGTGCTGCACTCTTCCATATAAAATGTATGGAGACCGAATGCCGACGCGCCCAGATTCGCGTGTGTGGGGTACGTGGGCCCAATGAGTTTCTAGCTTGATAGTGCGAATGCATTTTACGTCTGGCGTCAGTCTGGCGTCAATCTGGTCGTGACCAAGGTCACGGACTGAACTGATGCCAAACCTAGCGTGTAACCTCCGTCTGTGTGTGTGAAGCTAGAAACTCATTGGGCCCACGTACGCTACGCACGCGTACGTGGGCGCGTCGGTCTCCATACATTTTTTATGGAAGAGTGCAGCACGCAGTGTGTCGCGTAGCGTAGGGTGGCGTGGCCGCAATGAAACTGCGTGCTGCACTCTTCCATATAAAATGTATGGAGACCGACGCGCCCAGATTCGCGTATGTGGCGTACGTGGGCCCAATGAGTTTCTAGCTTAAGGGTGTGTGGGTGGGTGTGTGCAGTGAACTCGCGCAGTATGGCGTCCTTGAACTGCATTAGAAAAGCCATTAGGTACAGAGACAGACTAAACTGCGATATAGATCGGACAGCTGCACGCGCGCGGTATACCTTGCTTGCATCACCGTGCTTGGATGCGCTCCCCCCGCCCCGGCGGCGCGGCGGCACACGAACGCTTCTTATCAACTAAACTGCTTAGTTGTATGTAATCCAATATACATTCATTCAAAAATAGACGCAAAATATAGAGGATCGTGTGCGCGACGCCAACTCAACTACATATTTAGTTGGCGCCGGTGATGACGCCCCACGACGTACTAGCGTACTAGATAACTCACTCGGCCAACTAACATGTTACAACGAGTTGCGGTTCACGGTCCTCAAGTCTCTTAGTCGAGCGCGAGAGGCCGCAGCGCGCAGTCGTCGCCTACCTGCTGCGATCGCGCCTCGTCTACTTTAAACTAATACATTGTCGATTCTGGAGATGAAGTGTTAGAATGAAAAGACAATATGCACACCGACGCACGAGTGCGATCGTTCTCCCTACCCCTTGCCTCTTTCCCGCACGCTTCCCGCCCCGCGCGAGCCCTCAGGACCGTCTCCCGCACGCTTCCCGCCCCGCGCGCGCTCCCCTTTTCCGCTCGACTCTGCGCTCCGCTGGGACACCGCTTCTCTGTATATTTCTTCGGAGCGATAACTCTATATATAATTCCTCTTTGATAGCGGGCGACTTTTTAATCGGCCGCCGACTGTTAGTCATCCGCCAACCTATGCTGCACTGCACTATGCAGGCAGAGTGAACGAAATCCTTCGTGTTGCGCGCGCACCTCAACGACTAAACAGTTGGGTTGGAGAAAAATCGGATGTCATGGTCATGGCCAACTCAGCTAAACAGTTTAGTGGATAAGAATGGGTCGTGTGCCGGCCGGGGCACTAATGCGACTTATGCCCTATTTATTTTCCCTCATATCACTTCGTGCCGTGCTTGCGTTGTGTTGTCGTCGCGATCGCGAGTGAAAAATGTCTTTCGATCGCTTTTTAGAAACCGGTAGGTATCTCTCTATGCACAGCATACCGCCATATAAAATATTACAACGTACTTTAAATTAATAACTAGTCTGTAATATAGGTATGTAACTCGGAACGGTAGGGCAATGTTTGACTAAGCACCACTGGGCGCGGTCGTATTTTGCATGGGTGACCGTCCGACTGTTGAGGCTCGCCGTCGTTCAGATTTTACGTAAAACTGTAGGTAGTTTCTCAATTTCAACTTTTTATTACTAATTACCCTTTCAGAATGTACGGCCGGCCTTGTGACAAGAAAGCGGACAGACGGACAAGCGAATCTCACCGTATAAGGGTAGGTTACCTAACCTACCTACCTCTGTACCGTTCTAGTAGAGAACCCTTAAAACAACACCTAGACTAGAATACATTTTGGGTCATGCGAAACGGCAATAGCTAAATTAAAAAATAAAATTATATATACATATAAAATAAAAATTTATATAATATAGTATTTTATGAGTCCAACACGGAATGCCATCTACTTCGCAGACTGTGGAACTACGAGTAAGCACAGAGTGACGGCACGGCGGCATGGTGATGGTGAAGCGCCATCTCTATAAGGGCGCTTACAGTTTGCGTGCAAGCCTTCGATATGAACCTCTTTGCGAGCGCCCTCTGGCCAGGTGTAGAGATCGACCGCTAGAGGCGCCACGCGATTAACTTCGGCCGCTCTTCGCATCGGAATAGAATAGAAAGAAGGTTGCAAGCGTGGGACTTTGCCACGGAATATACTTTGCTCTGTCGTTCGTGCGTGTGGTCACATAGCAAGAAACAACCCGGACGGCGCGGCGGGCGCCCGAGTTTATTAAAAAAACTTACTTATATAGCATTTTAAACTTTTAAAATTTAGAAGCCGAAAACAAAAACGGTTTTTGATTGGCTAAATTCAAGTTTCTGTACACTTATTGCCACAAAGGAAGTTCACTTACTGTATCTGTGTTTTATGGTAAGAAGGGTCTGAACCTTCCTTAAAATAAAATGTCATTGGGTCCAAACCAGAATTTTTTAATTTTTTTTAAATTGGTCCTCTAAGTGGGTCGAAACCTTCCGAGACTTAAGTCTTTATGATCGAAGGATAAGTCTATTGTGAAAACGGAGATCTCAGATGAAAATTTACGTGCGATAATTTTCTATAACTTTCAAAGAGGATTAACGCGACTTCTGCGAACGCTTCGAGGGGCCGAGTTCTGTTTTTATTTGTATAAATAAAGCATCGTGCCTTAGAACTGAGGAACGCTGGTATATAGAATTTCAATGTGGGCAATCCAGTTTCAGTGACGAACCACGTGAAGGTCGTCCAATAACCGCCATCAACCAAGAGAACATCGACGCTGCGAGGCAGCTCATCGCCGAACATTGTTGCGCAGCAGAACAGCTCGTGTTACGATGGTTTCGGCAGCGATTCGGCCGAAAAGACATTATCAGTGGTGACGAATCTAGGATTTGTGCTTATGATCCAGATTCCAAGCAGCAGTCGACAGTCTGGATTTTCCAAGACAAGCAAAAACCGAACAAAGTCATACGCTTACGGATCATTTCAAACAAAATGGTTGCCTCGCTCGCGGCAAAGACTGGTCACGTTGCCACCATGAGCCATCGTGCTTGAACATCGCAAGACAGTTCACGCTGACTGGCATACCTACCACAGTCTGCCACAAGTTATCACTAAATTCCGAAAAAACAACTCAAGCCGCACCACGAAACGCAAGCTCGCACACCGCTCGGCAAACTGCGTTTAATGAGCAAAATGTGGAAATTCTGGACCACTCGCCGTACAGCCGTGATTTCTTCACCTTCTCAAAGATCAAGCAAAGCCTTCGTGGTCAACGTTTCCCCAAACCCCAACTTCAGATCGGAATCAGTGTTGCCAAAACAAGTTCGAGCTAATGTAAAAGCGTATCAAATATCGCGGCGAGTTCTTTGAAAAACAAGAAATGGCATTTCAGTTTTAAATTATTTATGGGTTTTTTGTAAACGACACGACTTAAAAGTAGCCGTCCTAATAGCTGGCTTGCTTGTCGGTGGACCGATCACCGACAACATACATAGCCGGTCGGCTACGTCACTCACTGCGCAAGCGCCGCGCCGCGCCGCGCCGCGCCGCGGTTGCGGATGCTGAGCCGGAATGCGGGCGGAGGACGCGCTCTGCATTCCCTGTTGTTTCCCACTAGCCGCCTGCACCACTCCGCCACTCGGCTTGCGATGTCAGCAATGCTGTAGATGTCAGCCCACACCACAACACCTTGCGGAACTAAGCAAACGCCTTTTCCCGTTGTGCCGGCTAAACTGAACTGGACGCACGCTCTATTTGCACAGTCGTCGCTTAGATCGAACTTTTATTCAGGGTGGTGGTACCAATCCGAACGGGTTAAACTCCACCACCTAGTAAAGTAAAGGAAGGCACCTACAGTATTAAGCCGAATCCAAAGCCCGGCCACCCTCGACCTCGAACGGTCGTCTTCCAAGTCATCTTTCTGAATGTGCTTAACATTACGAGAGGCTGAAAAAGCTTAGCTACCTACGCCTTAAAGCTACTCATGAGAAATATGTAAGTAGCTAATGCATTGTTATACCGAAACCGAACGAGCGAAGTGAGCGATCACTGTGTTGGTTGAGTGAGAGTTGAGAGAGCTGCGCCACAGAATACTCAATAGGTACTATGCTGCGCGCTGGACGCTGCACACTAGCTGCTACTCTACTCGCACTAGTGGAGAGCGCCCGCCTGCGGTCGAGCGCAGCGGAATACAACGCGGAGATGCTCATCGCTATTTGCCTACTTGTGGTGTTATGAATGAGTTTGATAGATGACGCCCCCGCCCCTCCCCCGCCCCACCCCATCGCACAATTTATAACAATCTGTCGGCTTTCTTTGTTATCATTTGACTTTATGCTCAGCGAGCCCCGCGCTCCCCGCCTAATTGGGATTGATCGTGCCGGGGGCGGGGTGGCCGACCAACAACCGCCAGGAATACAGAGGAAATAATCGCACAAATTTCACATTGGGTCAACACGTAGTCGGTTAAAGTGCCGAGTGCATACACATCTCAAACCTGTCGAGCTCTACCTCGAGCTCTACTAATAAGCAGCACGAGACTTATAGAGCTCCTCCGCGCCGCCGGCGAAACATACAGGTTGTCCCAGATAGGCCGGATACGCTCACCACCTCAGGATTCCTCCTTGAATAAACTTCAACACGAGCTGTTGTTTTTCTAGGTCAGTTTGCGATGTTGGTCGAGGTTTTGGCGACACGTTCCTAACGCATAAAGCCTCGATTATCTCAAAAATAAGAGTAATAGGAGAAGATGCTAAGCTGAGCTTTTGTATGAGAAATGCTGTTGTGGTAAGCAAATCCGGTGGAACAGGGACAGCTGTATTCTTCAAATCACGACTTTACTTGTATGAAGAACCAATTCAGTCACTCATTAACTAGCTGTTACGGCGGATTAGCTTCGCGGAACAATATCCTATGGCCATGCCGAGATGTGTCAAAATACCTCAGCGAAAACCCCGTGCGAATTCGTTGAGTAGTTCTCAACTTATAAGCGAACATACTAGCGAAGACGGCGCATCGTTTCATATTTTCGGTTTTCCACTTTATCAGTAAAGAGCATTGACTTGTAAAGAAAGGATATTTTCAGTTAGGCGTACCGTACTCCGCGTCGCTAGCTCCGACCGAGCACGGCACGAGACACGAGCAAAGCTCTCGTCGCCGCGTCACGTGTTGTCCGGCGGCGAGAGCTCTCTTTACGCGTCTTCAACTAAATGAAACTATTGCACAGAGAATAGTTTGTAAAATATTTTAATTATTTCGTGAATTAAAAACAAAGCTCGTGAGAAATGAGCTCAGCTCAGAGTGGGCGTACTGTGAGGCGTGCGCGGCGCCGCGCCGCGCCGCTACGATACGAGCGCGCACTCGCCGCACACTCATTCACTAATTCCCTATTTTCTAATAGCATCGCAACAACAACAAGTGTGAATGAAATAGCTCGCTGGTGGCGGCGGCGGTAGTGTGGTAGTGGTTCTCGTACACCTACGTTATTATTAGAACAATGCGGTGCCGCCGCCGCACTTATAGTAGTGAATGTATTTGCGCGCGGCTGCTGCAGGCGCGGCGGGCGGTACGTCGCGTCGGTGCGCGTCGCTGGAGCTTGCACTGCACGCGCGTAGGTATTGCAGTTGTGAACTATTAAGTAATCCATGGTCGTGTTTATATTTGCATTTAGCTGTCCGATTGTTGTGCTCATCTCATTGTCCCGACCACGGTATCTGTAGCGTCGCACCACCAGCGCCGCGCCGCCGGTGCCTATGAGCCGCCGTGTACTCCGCCTCGCCGCCGCCGCGACCGCACGGTCGGCGCGGCACCTGCACACCGGCAACTTGTCCAAACCCCTCCCCCTCACTCAACTCGCTCGTCGGCTCAATCTGTGATTCGTCGTGCAAACCTGCGCCGTCTCCTCCGTGCGAGTAATTTCAACAAATTTCCAAAGTAATTTGCAAAAATGCTAACGGCAGCTGTTTGACGAGGCCGGCCGGACGGTGCGCGGTGCGCGGTGTGCCCACTGCGCGCGCACACTGGCGAGTGTCCAGTCCACGGAGGAGTGTAGAGGAGTCGCTGCTAACAATCATTTACATTTTGCACTCACAAACAGATATGTTTCACTATTCTGGGGCACTATTAAGCGGAATTATCAAATTTCTTTCAATTCCATAACGTGTGGGCCCGGTACTTCAAAGGAAAAGCCCCACTGCATGTCTACCCGTGCGTGTCGTAAAAGGCGACTAAGGGGTAAGGATAAGATGCTATGCGTGCTAAATGGCGACAAGGTAGCCACGTCTCAGCTTGGCACGTTCTCTCCACCTAGTCATGCAGCAAGTGGGCCTTCGTGCCTTACTTGCTGCTTGACAGTTTTCTTGTCAGAATACTTTGAAAAGAAAACGTGATGGTCGGTGTGGTGCTGTAATTTACCAGAGTCCTTGCAGCACAACACCGATTACTCTGCGTACCCCGATTGTCGGGATACAGCCTTAAATAAAACCTTTTCAGAGAGCTTTCGTCGTGGCCGTATCTTCATCCGTTTTGTTGTGCAGCGACATCTACCCACAGCAGCACGGCGCACGCGCGCACGCACAGATAACGCACTGCATAGCGAGGTTCACGCCAACTACGCCGCGCCGCGAGATGGCGCTTATCGGCCGCCATACATGTCTACATCACCACCTGCGATGCGATAATCTCTAGCTAGTGGATCATTGAGACCTACACATGCAGGTAGGTGGGCACCAGGCCGGCCAGGCCTCATGCACTCTATGTACTTGCGCGCTAACTACCTACCGCCCAGCGGACCGCCGGCGATCCATAATTCAGTGTGCTGCCGAGAGCCGCGCGGAGCATACCTACGCGCGCGCTCACGCTACTGCTTTCAGCTGCAAAGCAATAATCACCTTACACTCGATCGTTTAGGTACATTTTCGCACGCAGACGTGAAACATTAGGCTATTAAAGCCGTAGGTATGGAACTTTTTCTATGGAGTGATTTATCTGTTACGAAGTAACTATTAAGTAATCTGTGACCAGGCGGCAGCCAGTACTGTATCATCTATGAGGCTATATATTGACTCGTGGGCTATATGCAGAGCGAATAGAATGCGAGCGAGGTGCCTAGCCTAGTAGGGTTTGTAGGTACATAACACTTAGGTGGTGCAAGCAAGGGCTCCGGTCGAGCGAGTGCTTATCGAGGGCGCGCGGCGCGGCTCGCGTTACCCCGCGCGGCACCAGCCCTGGTCGCGACCTGATTACTGCGCTACCGTCACTCCGTCCTCGATTCATACAATCCTTTCGATTAGTCGTCTACTAGATTTAAGTTTAATTAAGTTTAACGAACAATACTTGTTGTATGTATTTAGAAAGTAGCAATAAGTAAAATTTAACAAAAATAAACATTAATTGTGTAAGAATAATTTCAGTACCTATACAGTAGAGCCACGCTAATCGAACCTCTAAACACACACCTCACACACACAGGAGGGTTCGAATTAACTGGGTGTTCCGATTATAGTATGGGACCTATTCTCACAGTATCACCAACTCAGAGTCATAGTGCGGTGGTCCTCTCACTCTGCTCCCCCTCTTTATCTTCTCTACTTTCCTGGAGCCTATCCAGCACATCATAATGTGGTGTCTCACTATACATTTTTTTTTGTCTGTTTGTCTATTTTTATGTTTTGTTATGTGTTGTTATGTGTAGTTATGGACAAAATTTGTTCGAAATAAAGAAGTTTTATTTATTTTTATTTATTTATTTATTTATTCAAGTAAAGGCTCAGCGATGCAGATTGGGACATTACAGCTCTGCCGTGGACAATAAAATACCAACATGGCCTGAAGCCACCGCTGAGTCAGTGATCACATGTTATGATCGGTTGACGGAACTGCTCATCTCTACGGCAGATTATTTTTTTTATGGATACTGACACGGTTGGCTACATCACCTACAGCATCCGTGATATCAGCTCATAACACCGGGTGAACTAGGTGCTTCCCTTCATTTCATGTCGGCTACACTGAACTGAACGGAAAACACGAACTATTTACATAGCTGTTTCGACCGACGTTTCATTCAGTGCGGTGGTATCAACCCGGGCGGGATTAACTCTACCACCTAGTAAGGTAAGAAGGGAAGGGGACCTACAGTGTTACGTGGAATCCGAACCACGGTCAGCGTCCAACTGTCGAACGGTCACCCATCCAAGTACTGACCGCGCTTAAGGTTGCTTAACAACAGTCGACCGACCGCACCACTGAGCTACCGAGGCAGACAATGCAGATGCTCTATTGCCCTTAAAGAATGCAGCCTCAGGCAAACCTTCTTCCCCACCATAGTGGAACAAGGAATGTACGAGAACTGTAAAATCTAGAAGATACTGAAAACAAAAATTCTGTGAATCAATGACGAAGGAACATTTCTTAGCATTTAGGAAGGATAACGCTATCTCCAAACGCAAATTCCATAAAAGCAAAAGAGATGGCTGGAAAGGTTTTCGTTTATCTCTATCACCTACGACAAAACCTTCCACTGTTTGGGAAAACAATTAGACGTTACAAGTAGCCTTCTCCCCTCAAAAATCTGATCCAACTTCCCGGTCTGAGCCCTGATAAATTAGTTCACTTTGAGAAACTGCCGCAAACAAGTCCACATTCTTCAGTCTTCACCCACATCCTACGCCCCTTCTTCTGAGGACCCCATGCAAACTCCTTTCACCTTGTCTGAACTCACACATATTCAATCCAAGGAAGGTGAGGGATTTAGCTCCTATGGGCTCGATGGAATACCGTACTCATTTATTGTGAACTAACTTTTGCCCGCCACTTCGCTCGCGTGGAAGTCGTATTTAAAAAGAAGAAAATAAGTGAAAGAAGGCCGAACTACGTTCAGGTAAACAATAAATCTCGATAAAAGTAAGTAGCTAAGGGCGAGGCCCGCTGTCGTCGTATCTTCGGCGTGCGGATCATTTCGGTTTGTATGACAAACCCCCCCTCCCGTTCTAAACTGAATGCTTTTGGGCGTCGTCGCCTCAACAATCCACGCTGACGGCGCCAAGTGTCTCGCGTATCCACAAAAAATAAAATACATGTCAGACAGTCAACTGTCGCTATTGAATGTTAAGCAACGCTGGGTGCGGTCAGTACTTGGATGGGTGACCGCTGACCGTTGGAGGCTGACCGAGGTTCGGATTCCTCGTAAAACTGTAGGTCTCTTCCCTCCTAATCTTACTAGGTGGTAGGGTTTAACCCGCCCGGGTTGGTACCACCGCACTGAATGAAACGTCGGTCGAAATGGCTATGTAAATAGTTTGTGTTTTCCGACCAGTTCAGTGTAGCCGGCACGATCAAAGGGGGAAGCACTGACATGGCACCTAGTTCACCCGGTGTTATGGGCTGACATCACGGACGTTGCAGGTGATGTAGCCAACCGTGTCAGTTTCCATTAAAAAAAAAATACACCTATAAAAAATCATAACTCTGAAAGGGGCAGATAGGGGCAGGCAAACCCTATATGCAACATATACCTGTGTATACACACTATTCATAAAAAAATATTTCGTCATAGTTGCTCGTAGTTCATAACATTGCATTGGCACTCTGACAAAATATTAAATTTGGGAATATTTAACAAAAACGGTAATGTATAGTTCAGCGTAGTGTTGTTAATTAATGCGAAAAAGCATTAATTTAATTCACTTGCGAATCTTACGCCCTTAACATGCTAACGTTAAATGCTAAATGCGAATGCGAAAAATATCGCTCGACAGTTCATGATGGAATGAACACACACAATGAATGTCTTATACACGGTGTTGCAACCCCAACCGTAAAACCCGAAAAGGGGTGATTCTTTACGTGAAATAGAACAACTTTTGTTGTAAGACTTTTTAATTTGAAGAAAAAAATTTTTTTTCTTCATACATTTTGAGAATAGGCATTTAAAATTTGTATGGAAAAAATATTTTTTTTTGTTAAAAAAACTGTTTTCGCCACATAAGTTATATAGTATCACATATAGAATAACCCCCTTATGTCAGTTAGAAATATTACGGGGGCAACGGCAACACCGTGTATATGAAGTGCGAATTCACTCAAGCGTGTGAATAAACCAAAACAAAAGTTCATGTGACAGATGGATAGATCTCACCGAGAACTGAAGTTTGAGTACCAACACGATGGGTCTAGCACCAGTGGTTCTCGAGTTATGACCAAAACAAAAGTTCATGTGACAGATGGATAGATCTCACCGAGACCTGAAGTTTGAGTACCAACACGATGGGTCTAGCACCAGTGGTTCTCGAGTTATGACTAAAACAAATTATCACGTGATAGATGGGTAGATCTCATCGAGACGTTGAGTTTGAGTACCAACACGATGGGTCTAAGTTCAGTGGTTCTCGAGATATGACCAAAACAAATGATCACGTGACAGATGGGTAGATCTCATCGAGACGTTCAGTTTGAGTACCAACACGATGGGTCTAAGTCCAGTGGTTCTCGAGATATGACCAAAACAAATTATCACGTGACAGATGGGTAGATCTCACCGAGACGTTCAGTTTGAGTACCAACACGATGGGTCTAAGTCCAGTGGTTCTGTAGATATGACCAAAACTAATGATCACGTGACAGATGATAATTCCGATCCCTCACTCGCATGATCGCATCGCATTTCGCGTTTAGATGCTAGCTGGCAGCGGAGCGCAGGCGCTATACAGCATTTAGCATTTAGCATTTAGCAGTACCACAGATAAATAGCACATACTTTATTGCTTTGTGCGTTCCAAAACAAACGAACCAACAAAGTTTTACGAACGAAACAGCAATGCTAACTAAAATGAAATGTGATTATTGCTTAGCATTTAGCATTTAGCATTTATTCATCAGGGCGCTTAGCAGTGCTAAATGCTAATGGGGTATTCATTATGAATTAATTTTGTTAATGCTAAGCATAACAAGACTAGTTCAGCGCCATGCCTAGACTCGAAAAATAGGTTAAATATATTATATAGGTATATATTTTTTAAATAGTTCATACCTTCATCCAGTTCGTCTATGTCAACAAACTTCACTACAACTCACAAAACTCTACTTATAATGTTAAAGGTCGAGCGACAAAATGCAACTGTAAACGCGCGTGCAGTCCCGCTTATAACTTCACAAAGTTTGCGAATGATAAATCAAATAACGTGAAAGTTTTTAAGCAGCTACAATGCATTTCTATGCTGCGGGGCAATCCCTAATTATGTTTCCTTGAAATTGTGAGGATTAAAAAATACCGTTTTTATGACTCACCAGGAGCTAGTTCGCTAAAAAATGCCATTGTGTGTCGTACCTTCCGCGCGCGGAATATTTCGGTTTGTATGACAACCAAAAATAAAAAATAAAAAATGAGAGCCACATCTTTGCGTAACCAGAGCCTATCCTATGTCACGTGTAGTTAAATGTGCTTGTACTAAGTTTAATTGAATTCGGATGATCGGTTTAAGGGTTATGGTATGTAGGAACATACATACAGAAAATATTTCTAAAAATCGTCAATTTTGTTATAGGTGATAGGGCTGCTAATTACCTCTCAGAAAAATAAAAAATTTTCTCCTTCACCTCATTTTTTTAAATGCCACAAGTACAAATGTAAGATTTTCTTAAATGAAGTTTTTGTCAAATATTCCTGAAAAGTAAGGCTTTCACACAGTATAATTAATTTTTTTATCTTTAATCCTGCTTAGCTGAAAAAACGACTTAAGAGCCACTTGTTACTTTTTTTTCAGTCTCGTTCCTTGAATTTGGCCCTTTGCGGTGAAAAAAAAACCACACTAAAGTGGCATTATGCAACAAAAATACGCCCATCTAGTGTAATTTTTAAAATGATACTTCACTTATCGATTTGCCCAATAATTTATGAGATATTGTTATTTAACTGTAAAAGGACCTCAGAATGTGAAAACTGTTCTACCAACTACAAATTGGAATAAAATAAACACTTGAAGTAATTGGTATTTATTGACCTGTTAAAGTAGATGTTCAAATTGTTTACCACCTGCACGAATGCTAGCTCGACATCTTCTCACAAATGCCTGGTTGATGTGTCGAGCAAGTATTCGATGCAAGTGCAGATACGTCCACCTGAGCTACTGCCGTAATTCTTTCTTTGAGCTCTATCAAGTTTTCCACCGGTTTCCCGTAGTTTTTTCTTTTAAATAGCCCCAATAATAAAAATCTAATGGATTTAAATCCGGTGATCTAGGAGGCCACAAGACGTCCGTTGAATTGCAGAGACTCTAAACGGGCGAAATCATCATTTTTATTATTGGGGCTATTTAAAAGAACAAGTTACGGGAAAACGGTGGAAAACTAAAATTAATAAAAATTAAATTATTTTTACAGATACATTGAGCTGTCTCAAGGCTCTACAGAGGTACACCTTCTCGGCAGAGAGAGTAGGTAGTGCTTGAAATAAAGAATATATCCTTGCTGACTGTTCCTCTGACTCCCCAGCCACACTACTGACAATGATCAGGTAGAATAACTCGCCAAAGAAGCTACCGCTGAAGGCGATCATTCATTCCCACTCTATGCAGACCTTGGACCTGCTCCCTATTCCCAAAAAGTACCTGAAAGAAAATTGGTCACCGGAATGTATGAGAACCAGCAGGTGGAGTGGAAGTGTAGGCATTATGCTTAGCTACAGCCAGGTATCCTGAGTAAACCGTGGTTCTGCAAATATAATACGTATGACAAGAAAGAAAGAGACCTGGAATGCGCTTGGGACACTGTTGCTCCGGTCTTCCCCGTTCGACTCCACATCAGGGATTCTTCCATGAAGGGAGACCTTGATCATATTTTTTTTCTTGTCAATTCAAAAATAAATCTCCTATTATATATATGAACTCCTACAAAATTTTGACATAAAGGTACCATTTCCTATAAAAATAAACTCCCTGTTAACTTTTCCCCGCCCAATAACTGACTAAGAACGATTCCTGCCCGTTGTCCCGCAGACCGTTGTCTCTGCCTATCCCAGTGGGAAACAGGCGTGACGCTATGTATGTATGTACAACCGATAATACAGTTCACTCACTCAACCAAAAGCTTGACGCGATGACGTCGCAAACGAAATACGTATAACTTCTATCGCTTATTGTGAGAAACGGATTCAAGACTGATCTCTTCGCTGTGGAAGTCGGAGCAAGAGGACTACCAGCGAAGTCGCTCTACAGTCTCTCCAAGAATCTAGGGCTCCCAAGATCGACGCTAAGCTCATATATGGAGAGAGCTTCGAAAACGTCACTGGAAGCATCCTACAGAATATGGATAGGTAGAGAGAGGGAGGTCGAGAGCGGGACTGGTGGTTTCTCCGCGTCCTAGTCAACGCAGACTAGCTGACGAGGGCTTGAAGCGAGCCGAAACGTGAAGCATGTGCGGGAAATTTAGAGCGGCCACTCGCTAGTCCCGACCTCGATTAATACCCTCCTCTACTGCCGATGGGCCCGGATATGTTTGGTGAAGCCATCGTAAGCTTAGATCCACACCTTCATGGGGAGTACTCGGAGGAGCTGTTTAATGCGATCCCGCCGTCCCCTTTCCACCTAACCTAATGTTGAGGCGGCACATGTCCTTTTTGCATAAATTCCTGCATAAAGTCCTCTTTGCAAAATTGCGGGGTGGGTTAGATTGGTGTATCAATTTATGAACGTCCCCCGTTTAGGAGGGGGGGGGGGGGGGGGGGGCTTATAAAACACTCTAGGGAATAGCCATACTAACAGGTTGTCGGGGCGGTGATTTAAAATTCAAAAAGAAAAAAAATCTCGAAAAGTATTGATCTCCTCGGGCTTCACTAATATTATTCTAACATCCTAAACTACAGGATATAAAACACTCTAGGGAATAGCCATACTAACAGGTTACGTCGGAGTGGTGAATTTAAATTTTCAATTTTTTTTTCTCGATAAGTATTGATCTCCTCGGGCTAATTCTTTCACTAATATTCTTCTAACATCCTAAACTACAGGATATAACCAGGGCTCACGCACTCTATGTACTTGCGCGCGATAACTACCTACCGCCGACCGGACCGCCGGTGATCCATAATTCATTGGGCTGCCGACAGCCGCGTGGAGCTAACCTACGTGAGCTCACGCTACTGCTTCGTACGGTCGTACCTACCTATATCCAAAGAGTTTCTTTGCCTATGTCTTAATTCAAGTTGACATGGCTTCTGTTAATAGTGGCAGTGGCAATTTATGTGCAGTAGATGGATGTAAATCCAGCAAGAGGAGAGATAAAAATCCCTCTTTTTTCCATTTACCTGCTGATGAAGAAATGTGAGTATATTGTTTTTGTTGAGCAATAATTACCTATTCTAAAAAACCGGACAAGCGCGAGTCGGACTCGCACACGAAGGGTTCCGTACCACCGTATAAGATTTAACACTATGTAGGTACTTTATTTTTTATATTTTTACTATTTCTTTTTATAGCGGTAATAGAAATACAGCCCGCTGACAGACGGACGGACGGCGGGGCTTAGTAATATGGTCCCGTGGCACCCTTTGGTACGGAACACTAAAAATGGTAGGTAGATAGGTATTTTGGTTTATGTTGTGTTTCGCTTGAGTTTCGGTATGTTCGATATATCTGTCTGTTTGTCTATCACAGTCACTTTACGATTTGTGTGCATACAGCTGACATTTTCTGGTTGTTATGGCAATTGTAAGACTACGTACGACGCAACGGAACGGAAAACAACGGCCGTGAAGATGGGGGTCGTCATTTGAAAATGGAGGGGGGGGGGGGGGGGGGGGAGGTGTATTTATTTATTTGGTTTTCTACAAGTAGGACACAACATAACATAAAATAACACAGGTTTGCAGATGATTGTAACGTGACGTAGGAGGACAGTCTGGCCAAAACTGACGTCATTCTTACAAATACGAATAATCCCAAAATATGACATATTAATTCTAGCTGTGCATGCGCGGCGCGCGACACTTTAAAGAAACCTAGCGGCATGTGCTTGCGCGTAGCGGTAGGCGGTTCGCTTGTCGGCTTCCTTTGACTATTTTGTCGGTGCGCCGCCGCAACACGCCGCCGCTCAGTGTAATAAGACCGACACGTGCGGTCCGCGCTTTCATCTGCTTTATAGCAAACGTCGGCTTCCTTTGACTCTTTTTGTTGGTAAGACGACGCCGCAAGGCGCGCGCTGATCCAGTCAGCGTCGTCAGCGGTTGGCAGACAGCTGACATATAGAGGGGGGGGGGGGGGGGGGGGGGGGGGGTTCACTGAAATCGATTGCCTACGGCAATAAGTCCGCCTTCTGCCAAGCAGAAAGGTGTATGTAAAGGTCGACTGGAAGTAATCGCTTGGCAGATGTATTTTTAATCTATACCGAATAAAATCGGTTAGATAAGCATGCGTACAGGTAACAATAATAACATTACAGGGGTAGTAGGTAGGTAGGATTACCTGAAGTATTTTCGGGCTGAACTAATTTCTTCCTTTAATATATTTTAACGAGGGCGAAGCCGCGGGCTAAAACTAGTAGTAGCCTATATGTTAAACAAAAAAAAAATTGGTACCTATCTAACAGTAAAAAAACATTTTTAAATCTGTGCTGCAGCTCGCGAACAAACATTCACACATATTTCCTCTTTACAATATAATAATATTAAAGATTGTGTAATGCATTGATATTTTTATCGAAAGTAGCAGCCCTAACGTCACCGAATTTGCTTCAAGGCCCCGCGTCCGCGCGCAGCTGCAAAGCAATAATCACTTTACGCTCTTTCGTTTAGGTACATTTTCGCACGCAGCGACTGGCGTCGTAAAAGTTTAGGCTATTAAAGCCGAAGGTACGTAACTTTTTCTATGGAGAGATTCATCTGTTACGAAGTAACTATTTAGTAATCTGTGATATAACTACCAGCAATTTGCTATCAAACCTGCCATTAACTATACCTCAGGCCCTATTGAAAATAAATGTTATGGTTATGGTGCATAAAAAAAAATCGAAAATTAATTTTGTATGAAAAATATTTTTTTCAAAAAATGTTTTCTCCGAAACTACGCATTTCCGGCAAACAATTATTTCACTATAATAATTCATCTTTTAACTCGGCCTGCAGAATAAGCATACCAGCAATATTCGATCAAGGGTGAAAGCTACTAATCCTCACCCTAATAAATAATTGACAAAAAATTGTTCAATATCATTACCAAATGGTGATTTGACACCTAATAAGGAATGTCAAGCCATAGGAGAACGGTGGCTGTGCCGTTGTGTACAGACAGGGTATCGTCTCGCCGGGGCCGGTGCGGGAGGGGTGTCGCACAGAGCAGACGATAGAAGGTAAAGCTGGACTGGTTACCTGGGGGAGATCCGCCGCGAGCTGCCGCTGCAGCGAATCGCGCTCGCGCTCCGCCTCTCGCAACGCGCGTTCCGCCTCCGCCAGCCGCTCCTGAGTATCGCGCAGCGACTCTACCAACTTGTCGCGCTCGTCCAGCATCGATACCATCAGCTGCTCGAAGTTAGCGTCCTCGCCCGACAGCTGCGAGCTGCGCTGGCTGATGCTGTCCTCGGAGATGGTCGGCATCACGTCGCACATCATGTTCCACATGGTGCTGCACACTGCACCGCCGCGCCCGCTACCCGCACATCACTACCACACTATGCACACGCACTGTACACTGTACTGTACACCGACACGTCCACGGCGCCCGTGCCGCCAGCGTCCGCCATCCGCCGGACTTGCACCGCCGCCGCCGTCACCAGCTCGCGCGCGCCGGCTGCCATCTTGCGGGCACGTCACACACAACCGCTGGGCGGCGCTCGCTTCGTCGCTCACTCACTCTTTTCTACCATGGACGCTAGTTTTCTAATTTATATAGCCACCTCTACACGTTGCCCGGCACTACAATAGTACAAAATGAGTACAGACCTGCCTGACTGATCAGGAATAGTTTACGGTGCCGCTGCCTAGGAACTAATTTCTTACACTCAAAAATGATATTTGATTCTTCACAATTTAATTTGTGCACTCTAATGAATGTTGCTATATTAATCTCAAACGTAGCTTCCTCTTATAGGTAAGCATTTATTGATTTTCGCAGTTTTCCAAGCACTTTTTCTCTGGACCATATTTAATAGAAGGGAGAGCATAGAGTGCTGCAAGTACCGTGTGACCTCTAACAAAGCGTTACCTGTGGTTTCGTTTTGGCAGTAGTCTAACTAAACGCTACCCCCGCTACATCCATACCCGCTACGCTCGGCGGCGCGGCGCTTGGACGGCACATGCTTTTATGTATGTAGAATAGTATGTAGAGTCTAAACTACCTGGCTTCTGAATTTGGCTAAACTGCCAAATTCAAAAGTCAATACAATATTTTAGATAAGCCACCAATACACTCTTACACGTTGCCCAATGCATTGGCAAATAATTGGCCAGCGTGTATAAGATGCCTATAAATGCTAGGATTAGAGAGCGTTTCATCTTGCCTTCGCCGTTATTTTGGCTCCACTATCTATCTGTCAAAACAGCGTTGAGGGGTGCTATGTGTACAGATTTACCCGTAATTATTGGTATGTACCGTATTTATTATACGGTAAATACCAATTACATTATTAGGTAATATAATGTTCACAATCTGGCAGCACGAATTTAAGCACTGACAGTGACACTAACCAGTGGATCCAACATAACGGCGAAGGGAAGATTTAGTTGAAACGCTCTCTACCAACCCTCATAAAATTTGCAATGTGGACTGCTTCGTTCGCATCTCCATGACAAGAATTTATATAAAAAAAGTACTCTGTACTGGCAGTAATAAACGAATTTCCTATTCGTTTGGTTGCTACTACGTTTTTTTTTAATGTAAACCAACATGGGTGGCTGTGTGGAGAGACCAAAGGTACGGTCGACAGAGCCAAAAACCCCTCTCCTCGCGAAACCACGCTCAGTGAGGCGCCATGCCAGCAGGTTTGCGGACTGTTGCTAGCTGTCTAGCCCGTTGATATGACGTTTGAATACACCCAGGTTAAAGGATTCGGGAAACACACTCTCCGGGAGACAGGTCCACACCCTAGCGGTGCGACAAAGATACGATTTTGAGAAACGATGGGTTCTCAAAAGCCCAATGTCAACAACAAAAGGGTGCTCAGTTTCTCTGCGACGAGTGCTGCGAAGATAGGTTGGATGGCAAGGAATAAGGGAAGCAAGTTCCTCCGAGCAGCGTCCATGATAGTACCTGTAGAACAGACTTAGTGACCCTACAAATCGTCTGTGACTGAGAGACTCCAGGTCATCAGTCAGTTTCGGGTCTCCCACCAGACGGACGGCTCGGCGCTGTATTGAATCCAAGGACGCCAACAGATACTGGGGGCTGCCTTCCCAAATGTGGCTACGGTATTCCATCACCGACCTAATCTGTGATTTGTACAACATGAGTAGTTGTGCCGGTGAGAAGAACCTCCTATTTCGGTATAGGATCCCCAGTTTTTTTGATGCGGTTTTGGCCTTGGACTCAATAAACTGCCTAAAGCCTACGTCCTTGGAAATGTTGCACCCCAGTAGGTCTAGGTGCTCCGAGACAGGAACGACACTGCCTTGGAAACTTGCAAGGAAAGGGACGGGGTCGACCTTAGCAGAGAATACACAACATTGCGTCTTGCGAACGTTGAAGGCAACAGGGTTCTCGTTGCCCCAAGTGGCAACTTTTTCAAGAACCTTATCGACCCTTTCTACAACAGAACGTTGCACCTTGATGGGCTGTGCATCTCTGCTCTTCCAGTCCTTGACATAACCTGCATGTGCTGTGCTGTCATCTGCGTAACTGTGAATCATGCCCAGGGACAGTAAACCGTTAATGAAGATTAAAAATAACGTAGGTTACCTGCGGAACACCAGCGTTAATTGGAAAGTCGTCCGACTTCGTACCATCAATCGAGACGAAGAGGGAGCGACCCGTCAGGAGGCTGGCAATCCAGGCGCAGAGCTTTGGAGGGATGCCATAAGATGGAAGCTTGCATAGAAGGCCCCAGTGCCAAACGCGGTCAAAGGCTTTGGAAATATCCTATGTATAAGATATCCAACTAAGTATAAGAAGAAGAAGTGAGTTTTATAAAAAAACTAAAAGTTTCTCAAATTATTCCTCTAAAATGGACTGTCGGTCCGGGCGGTGCGGCGGGCGGGGGCAAAGAGTTAAAGCCTAACACGCACTGCGAATATATTATCGGGCCGATTTTTTTGCTATAAATTCTGTAACTTACATTTTACAAATACGCCAAGCGGTCTGCAGGAAAAGCTCCTGTTGCAGAAACTGAAGACAATTTTCGCCCGTTTAGAGTCTCTGCAGTTCAACGGACGTCTTGTGGCCGTCTAGATCATCGGAATTATATTCGTTAGATTTTTATTATTGGGGCTATTTAAGAACAAGTTTATGGGAAACCGGTGGAAAACTTGATAGAGCTCAAAGAAAGAATTACGGCAGTACCTCAGGTGGACGTATCTGCACTTGTATCGAGTACTTGCTCGACGCATCAACCAGGCATTTGTGAGAATATGTTCAGAGCAGCTGCATTCGTGCAGGTAGTAAACAATTTAAACATCTACTTTAACAGGTCAATAAATACCTATTATTTCAAGTGTTTACTTTATTCCAATTCGTAGTTGGAAGAACAGTTATTATCACATTCCGAGGTCCTTTTGCAGTTAAATACAATATATCATAAATTATTGGGCAAATCGGTACCTAAGTGATGTATAGTTTTAAAAACGACATTAGATGAGCGTATATTTTTGTTGCATAATGCCATTTTAGTGTAGTTATTTTTTAACACTGCAATATAAGATGAGCAATATAGATGAAGAGCAAACTCTGGCTGGACTGGACTGGACCACATATTCTTGAACTGTCCCGCTTTCACAATCCAAAGATTACTCATGAATTCATGATGATAGAAAAGCTTATGGAAAATTACAAATATCCCGAAACGATCCCTGCATCTTTCGAAAGAATCCTTTCAAATACATACAACTACCCAGCCATTATACATATCTATGAAAAAAGAAAATTGCGAATTGGCGGTATGGTCAAATGATCTTTGCCTCCCTATTTATGACGAAAACAATAACAACAAACAACAACCACAATCAGTTTTTGGTTTGGCAGTCAACAAATTGGTTTCTCAATTCCAACCTCAAAATAGGTACTCAAATCATTTCAGTCAGAATCAGAAAGAAAAGTAAATAAAAATAGAGAGGAGGGAGAAGTAGGTACTTGCCTGCCTTTCTTCCTTCCTATTCTTTTTTCAAATTGTTTTTAGATTCAGACGAAACGGCCGTTTCATTCAATTGAATATGAGAAGCTGTAGAAGGTGAAGGTGTGTGATAATGCGACCCATCGCTGATCAAAGATTA
This sequence comes from Nematopogon swammerdamellus, assembly GCA_946902875.1. NCBI lineage: Eukaryota > Metazoa > Arthropoda > Insecta > Lepidoptera > Adelidae > Nematopogon > Nematopogon swammerdamellus. Next base: position 23,639,719 of record OX336345.1, read on the forward strand.
TGCCGCGGAAAAAGGGCGCGAGAATTAACTCTGTACAAGGTAAGCTTCACTAGCTAAGTAAGTTTAATTTCATTCACCCCTTTGCCGTGTAACCTGACCGATAAATTCGGATGTAAAGCGAGATTTTTGAAATATAAAAGTAAAGTACCTCGATGGAACTGTCTAACTGTCTGGAAAATGTGAATAACTAATATAGGCGGAGGAACGGATATGACAAATAGGTATACAAAACAGTTTGTGATAGGTAACTATTTATTTACATTTTACATGCACTTATGTTAGACCTCACCTTGCGACAGCGGAACGGCGCGGCACAACACCTCATATAAAACGTCAATTTCCGTGAATAAAACAAACAAGCTGTACCCCTCTGAGCTCAGACTCGCTGCCGGCCAGCTCGGTCCGCCCCTGCGCTGATCTTGATGTAAACTGCATTATCCGCTCAAGTTCTCGAGCTATCTCAATAGACTAACTAGAATATGCTCACTTACCTATTACCAATTTTATTTATTTATTTATTTATTTATTAATTTTTAATGAACAAGCAGCTCTAGCTGATGTGTTCATATCAGTTTTTTTCAGATAATAAATGATTATAATGTTTTTATTTGTTTTTTTTTTAGTTTTCGTTCTTGGGCACTGTTGCTATTTCTTTGTTGATGTATTTTTTATGTATTTATCTAATCGGTTTTTGTGTTTGGGGAGTCAATCACATCCTGTGGGAGTTTATTCCAGGCGTTCACAACTAAATTTTTTATGAAGTGCTTTCGGATGTTTGTGTTAGAAGCTGTCTGGTTAAGTTTTTTGCTGTGACCACGAAGGTGATAGTTCTGGTTCAGTTCAAACATTTCAATTAAGTCTGGGCAATCATACTTTGAGGTGAATATTTCGTAGACTTCAATGAGGTCTCCTCTGTCGCGGCGTTCTTCTAATGTGGTCAGTTCAAGTAGTTTTATTCTTTCTTCATAGCTCAAGCTCTTTAGCTCGTAGGGAATTTTGGTGAAATCTTCTTTGAACTTGTTCCAATTGGTGAATGTCTTTAACAAAGTATGGTTGCCATATCTGGAATCCGTATTCCAAAAGAGGTTGAACGTAAGTCTAATTTTAAGCATTACAAGTGGCGACAACACGAGGAAGCTCTTTTTTATGAGATATGTCAAGGAGTTGGCTCTTTTCACTATATCTGTGATGTGGGGTTCCCATTTTAGATCGGAATTAATTAATCCTTTAACTTCCGGACCATCCTATCAGTGGTACGGAGGGTATACACATACAGCTTACACCCGTCACCTTCCAGCAGTCTCATTGCACAAATATCCTCACATCTTTGATTCTACTGTAATCATGAATTATAATCATTATAGACCATAATAACACATATAATTTTATAGGTAATTTAAGTAAGTGTAGAAAGTAATCTTGTATGAAGTGTTTTTCGGAAATGCATATTTACTTTGCTTCCTTGAAGGTGTAGAACTGAGCTTGCGATGGCTTCACCGAACCGGGCCCATTGGCAGTAGAGTAGGGTGTCAATCGAGGTCGGGACAAGCGAGTGGCTACCCTGTGTAGATCTCTATGCTATGGACGTAGAGTTATTGCCTTAATGAAACATTAATCTATTTCAGATGTGACCATTCACGACTACGCTAACTCAGAGAAGCCCGCCGGCCGACCCAGGAAGAGCGCGCCAATCCCAGACTCCCGCGACCGCCTCCATCCGGAAGAGGTAGACGCGGACGACGGGCACGACTCGCTGCTGCCGACGCGCGCGCAGCGAGCGCGGCCGGCGGCGGTCGGCGGAGCGGCCGCGGAGCAGCCCGCCGGCAACGTGTACCCGGAGATAGTTTATTACCTGATATCCAAGTACGTGAGACCGGAGGACGTGGGCCGCTTCGCGGGCATCAACCGCAGCGCGTACGCGGCGAGCGAGCGCGAGGGGTTCTGGCGGCGGCTGTACGCGCGGCACTGCGCGCACGCGGAGCTGCCCGCGCGGCTGCACGTCGAGCACCGCTACCGGCTGTACGGCCTGCGTCAGCGTGTCGTGCGCGCCCTCCACCGCACCTACCCTCCCTTCCTGCTTAAGGTTCCAATCCCAATTCTTTATTCTATACTCATGAGATTTATTATTAACAGTATGGTTTTCGAGTAAAAAAACAATAATGTATACCAGTGCTACTCAAAGTGTTTTGTGTCGCGGACCGGCATTTTTATTTTTTTGTGGGTCTCCTTGGGAACTTATGGGATATTTAACAAGCGATGTTTAAGTGTTTAGAGTTTTATTAAAATTAAAGAAAAACGCATGTCATCTCTTCTCAATGTTTTCTTATGTTATTATAAATAACTTAGGTACCTATTCACGTAAGAAATAATTTCAAAATAGGTATTAATTATTTATTGACGAGCACAATGTTTTTGGTGTGATATGGTGCGTAACGAGGCAATCCGCCGACGCACTAAAGTAGTCGATATTGGATACCGGGTGGCTAAGCTCAAGTGGCAATGGGCTGGGCACGTCAGCCGAAGAGACGACGACCGTTGGAGTAACCGTGTCCTACACTGGCGGCCGTGGACAGGAAAACGGAGTGTGGGAAGACCACCCGCCAGGTGGGACGACATCAAGTACGTCGGCGGAAAGCAGTGGTTCCGTACCGCTGAAGGCCGGGAGGACTGGAGGAAAATTGGAGAGGCGTATGTCCAGCAGTGGACGCTTACACGCTGACTGACTGACTGACTGACTGACTGACAATGTTTTTATGGACTTTTGCTCTGAAAATAAAAATGCATTTTACCTTTGACCTTCCCTCATCGTAAACCGGTAGGTAGCGGGACGCGGACCACCATTTGAGTAGCACTGATGTATACAATACCCAACTATGCAATTCTGGCTATTCTGTCTGTCAACATATTCATTCAGTATAAATGTATTCTTTATTCAAGCTTTGTTGCTGTTGATTGGAGGAAATATTGGCTCAGACTAGCCTCCATCCATCCCTAGCAAATGTTAACTTTCCAGCAGCTGGAATCTCATCCGGCAATGAACTAGGTAATGTTATACCTAGCACACATTAGGTACCTAATAGTTACCTACTCTTATACTTTTAATTATTATTAATAGGCTAACAGCTATTAGCTGATGTGCGTATATCACAACACTTATTTACGTAATATTACATATAAAAGTCGACTAAGGGATCGTCAGCCTCGGCAGCTTAATGGTGCGGTCAGTTATTGGATGGATGACCGCCCGACTGTTGGAGGCTGACCGTGGTTCGGATTCCACGTTAAACTGTAGGTCCCTTCCCTTCTTACCTTACTAGGTGGTAGGGTTTATCCCGGCCGGGTTGGTACCACCGCACTGAGCGAAATGTCGGTCGAAACGGCTATGTAAATAGTTCGTGTTTTCCGTCCAGTTCAGTGTAGCCGGCGCGAAATGAAGGGAAGCACTGACATGGCACCTAGTTCACCCGGTGTTATGGGCTGACATCACGGATGTTGTAGGTGATGTAGACAACCGTGTCAAGTTTCCATAAAAAAAAAAAATATATATATATTTGTTTTGTTTTTATTTAAAAAATTTTTTTTATTATTGTACACTTTATTGTGTTATCAATTTATTTTGGCGTGCGGAGAGTGCGGAAACTCTTCCTGGTCATCGTCAAAATTCATTGGTAACTAGCTGAGCCCGCGGCTCCGCTCGCGTGAAATTCGTATTCCAAAGAAGAATTAAGTAACTAAGGGCGAGGCCGAAGGCCGAGCTGCGTTCAGGTAATCGATAAACCTTCTTAAAGAAAGTAACTAACTAAGGGCGAGGCCGAAGGCCGAGCTGCTTTCAGGTAAACGATAAACCTTTCTCAAATAAAGGAAGTAAGTAAGGGCGAGGCCGAAGGCCGAGCTGCGTTCAGGAAGACGACAAACCTTCTGGAAGAAAGGAAGGAACTAAGTGCGAGGCCGAAGGCCGAGCTGCGTTCAGGTAAACCAAAAACCCTCTTCCGCCTTCGGGCCTCGCCCTTAAAGACTTCCTTTCTTCGATAGAATATAATATAGTTTACTCAATCTATATTATATATAAATTATTATATAACCCTTTGAATGAAGTACATAAGCCCTTGATGACGGGACACCAGTTGCGTCAACCAGCTCAAGCCTCTTTTGGCTTCACTGCTCCACGGACCGAGGGTTTCAACCGCAAACGCAACAAATTCGAAATCTTGAATTATATTTCTATATTTGCTGCGTTGGAGGCTCTCCGCCCCAGCCTCGGCCGCGCCAGCCGCTCTTGAAGATGTCCTAACGTGACTTGGAGCCAATGTGAGAACAAAAGTGGCGTCCCACATCAAAGAACTACCCTTAGTCCATGGCACTAAGGTCTCTAGCATCGGGCCTCTTGCTTGCCATCCAGCCGGGAATAACCGCGAGGTTCTAGGATGCACGGTATATTTGCCGTTAGAAGCGTGGACTTTATAATAAAATTTAAATTAAATTAACTCAATCTTAATATTAATTAACTTTATTCGAGATGGTTTAGCTTCTTCCTGAACGCAGCTCGGCCTTCGGCCTCGCCCTTAGTTACTTGCTTTCTTCGAGATGGTTTATCATTTGTCAGAACGTAGCTCGGCCTTCGGCCTCGCCTTAGTTGCTTACTTTCTTCAAGATGGTTTAGCTTCTTCCTGAACGCAGCTCGGCCTTCGGCCTCGCCCTTAGTTACTTGCTTTCTTCGAGATGGTTTTTCAATTATCCGAACGTAGCTCGGCCTTCGGCCTCGCCTTAGTTACTTACTTTCTTCAAGATGGTTTAGCTTCTTCCTGAACGCAGCTCGGCCTGCGGCCTCGCCCATAGTTACTTACTTTCTTCGAGAAGGTTTATGGTCTTCCAGAATAGAGCTCGGCCTTCGGCCTCGCCCTTAGTTACTTATTTTCTTCAAGAATGTTTTTCTTCTTCCTGAAATCAGCTCCGCCTTTCGCCTCGCCCTTAGTTACTTTTATCGAGAAAGAATATCGTTTACGTGAGCGCAGAACCGCCTTCGGGCCCGCCTTTAGTTACTTACTTACTTTTTTTTAAATACGAATTTCACGCGAGCGAAGCCGCGGGCAACAGATATATAAATTTTATTGCCCCAATGACAGCGACATAACTTCGACTTTCTATTATTATTTTTATTTATCAAACAATTTGTCACCGGCCAGCTCACGTCGAGATGACAGTTCTCCGTTGTCAACATGACATTTAAAATTGTTTTTACCTTTACTTTGGACTACGTGATTTTAAACGCGCAATAATGTTTATAATTGTTAATTTTTTTTTATTTTTGTTAATTTTTTTTACGTATTATGTTAACCCGGCATATAAACTGCCACTATACAAAGTTTCGTCTAATTCCGTTCAGTGGTTTTTGCGTGATGCGCGTACAGACAAACAAACAAACAAACAAAAATTTTAAAAACTGTTCTAACATGTTCAGTATCTCATTTTAAGCCACCCTGGTTAGTTTTTTTCCGAATACATTCAATGTACAGACTTTCTTACCTCTACGATTTTATTATATGTATAGATACTACACCAGGCCCTAGTGTGGCCTCTAATCTCTATCGACCGTGGCATTGTCATCAGAACTGCGAGACATGGTGACTGGCGACCCGGAATCTTTTTTTCGTTGTCTGGGAAACGCTGCCTTAGATCATTGGTGATGTTTGTCAATCAATATTGATTGTATGCGGTGTGGTGCGCAGACGAGGCGGCAGGCGGGAGCGGAGTGCGAGCCGAGGGTGCTGGTGGGGCGCTGCTGCGTCAACCTATGGTACACGCGCACCGCCGATCACTACCACTACTACATCAAGCTGAAGAGCGGTGGCGCGCCCGCGACGCGTCGCGCGCCCCTCCTGTGCCTGCTTGACGACATACGCGCCAACCCCGAGGAGCACTCGCGCGTCCTGCTGGTCTGTTACTTGTTGTTCATTATTTTTAAATAAAACAAAAAACCAGACTGCGTAAGAAAACCTAACAAAAGATTACTTATTAAAACTAAAACAAAATTCCCGAATGCTTAAAAAAAACCTAGTGGAGAGGTTTCAAAAAATATAATTTGTTAGCTTGTTTTTCTTCTTTTTGTTAGGTTTGTTACGCAGTCGGGTTTTTTGTTTTATTTTTAATAATCTTTTGTTTCGATTAGTCACGCTACTGAATAATAGATGGCGCCATAGGCTTTTATACATTGCATTGTTGAAAGACAAAAGATAGGTGAATATTATTGATAGCGGATAGATACGGAAACCTCCGTGCGCGAGTAAAACTCGCACTTGACAGATTTTTTTATAGCCTATGTCACTCTCAAAATTAAGACGAATCCAGACACCTCATTTGTTGAAATCCATCAAGAGGCTACATGGCGTGGCACAGAAATAGATATACATACATACATACACACTACACTACTACACATACACTCGAAAAACATGCTTCGTGCTTACGAAGCTCTGTACACGAGCACCTATCTATACGCATACGTGCAATTATATGCCAGTATTTTGTGTCTAGATGGACAGTATATTGAGGATGCTGTAATATGGCTCAGCCTGTCTGATATGGAAACAGAGGTGGCTTGGATTGCATTTGTTATGTAGTCCGGTAGTTGGTGATGATTTATGGAGATTCTTATTACAATAGCAGTGCCAAACACATTTGTTCCCATCTGTCAGGTGAGCCTCCCACATCAGCACTAGATCTCATTTGTTATTTTTTTGTATAGTATTTGTACATCTTGCAAGCTAGAGGGTGGACCATATTTTATGTTCCAGGTTAAGGTATGATGCACAGATCAGAGGTATGATGAGAGTTTTAAAAGCAGCAAATTTCTTAATCAGCGGAATAACTCGGTGCATTGTTGCAGGTGAAGTGCAAGCAGTTCTGCGCGCTGCCGCCGGTGATGGGGATGGTGCTGTGCTCGGCGAGCACGCAGCTCGCGCACGGCTTCCGCCACCACCGGCTGCAGCTGGGCTTCACGCGCGCGCGCCACCTCGCGCACGCGCGCCACCTCGCGCCCGACCACACCCTCCTCCTAGACACTGTCAAGGTACCATCCGCACGCACCCCTCTACTACACACACATTCTCTACCCCACACTGAACTGAAACAAGAAACATTTCCTTTCATTCTCCGTACATTTTATGACAAAAAAGTTTAGGCAGTTAATTTTTGTTTTGAAATTTCGCCAACATTTATTCGCTGTACAGAAGCAGAGTTACAGATCTCGCACGGTACAACTATTAATACGGAAGCGTAGTACATGGCAGTACTGATTGAAAATAACTACTTTTTACCCGACTTACGAAGGAGAGTTACGATTTTGGCGTTGTATATGTTTATGTAATAACTATATGTGTGTTCATCTGTTCTCTCACAGAGCTGATATCCAATTTCAACATATGAGGCATTGTTGGAGTCGTCTCATTAGTGCGCTTATCGTAGGCTATTTTTTTAAATTTAAAATGGCTTCATATTGTTGAACTTTGAAAATAGTTTTATCTTCAAACCCTATCGTGTGAGGTGTCGTTTTTAAGACTTTGAAAATATATGTTTTCAAAAATATACCACACTTGATGAAATAAAAAGTAAAATAAAACTAATTTTACATAATCTAACTACGAACAACAAAGGAATATTTCCTTAGAAAAGTAGAACGGTCACTCGACAGTGCTGTACTGTAGCTCGACTACTACATTCTACTGTTCTTCTTGTTTTTCGAAGTCGGGTTTATATTAAGTATACAATTATTATTTAAGATTACATTGAGGGCGTCGCGTCAGTGAGTGAGTGTGGCAGAGTAGTAGGTATTAGTTGTAATAATGTATGTGTTCGCGTGGGTGTGGTGGTGACCGGTGTGCACTTGTGCGCAGGGCATGCAGGTGATGGACTGGTGGCACCCGCACTACCCGCCGTTCGACGCCACCCTGCCGCCCGCCGCCGCACTCCCCGAGGAGGACGCCGCCGACCCGCCCCCCCTCCTCCTCGCGCACGACTTCCTCTCGTGACCTCGCCTCGCGCGCCTAGCCACCCTTCCGCTGCATTCAACATATTATTTCAATATATTACATAGGGCACACTAAAAGTTTCCGGAATTGGCCACTTACATAAACAATATTTAAAAAGTAATTACAACATTTGAAAATGGAACTCTTTGGCTGTAGAATGCAGTTTGTTTCATCTGACTGTCAATTGTTTTTACATTGTGGCGCCATTTTAAAAATTGCGTGTCTACATTAACATGGATTTAACCCGGGAAAATTTTCGTAGTATGATTTTCTGCGATTTTAAGTGTAATTTGACAGCTCATCAGAGCCTCGCTCGGCTTCAATCGGCTTTTGGCGATGAAGCACCATGCAAGACGACTATTTATTGCTGGTTTGCAGAATTCAAGCGCGGTCGTGTCAATCTCAGTGACGAATCTCGCGATGGTCGCCCGTCCACCGCTGTGAACAACAAAAACATCGATGCTGTGCGCCGTATGATCGAAACAGACAGGCATGTGACCTACCATGAGATTCGGGCATCCTTAGACATAGGCATGAGTCAAATACAATCAATCCTACACAAACATATGGGTGTGAGAAAGCTGTGCTCGCGGTGGATCCCACACAATTTGACCGAGGCTCAAAAAACGCACCGCGTCACTTGGTGCAATGCCATGCTTACCAGATTCAACAAAGGCGCTTCAAATTTGGTGTGGGACATAGTAACAGGTGACGGCACCTTGTGACTTTTTTCTGTTCCCAAAAATTAAGAACCAATTACGCGGTCAACGATTTTCATCACCAGAAGAGGCTGTCGAAGAATATGAAAAACACGTTTCTGAGGTCACCACGGAGGAGTGGCACAAAAGTTTTCAAAATTGGTTTAATCGTATGAAAAAGTGCATTTACGCAAAGGGAGAATATTTTGAGAAACAATAAATTCATTTTTGACCTTTAATAGTATTTTATTCCTATTAATTCCGGAAACTTTTAGTGTGCCCCACGTATAGCTTAACTCTAGGTAATAAATAAATAATCATGTCAATGTTACTAGTTGTTTAATTTTGTAAATAAATTATAAAAAGCTTGTGCAATGGTTTTCTCGTGTGACTCTTTTTTTTTTTATTGATAGCGCGACATATGGCGCCGAGCCACCCATAAGGTGTCTAACGACGCCCATGGACATTCGGCCGTACGCGGGGGTTGCGAATGCCATTCATGCGCGGGGGTTGCGAATGCGACAGGTGCCCATTCACGCCCCTCTTGAAGGACCCGAGACTGTACTTGGGGGGAAATATATGGGCAGGGAGAGTGTTCCAGAGTTTACCGGTTCTGTAGAGGAAAGATCTGCAGAATCGATTTGTACGCATCCGCGGTCAATCCAGCGTGTAGGGATGCAATCCCTGCTCAGTGCGCGTGGTGCGAAGGTGGAAAGGGGACGGCGGGATCGCATTAAACAGCTCCTCCGAGCACTCCCCATGGAATAAGCGATAGAACACACTTAGGGACCCGACATCACTGCGGTGTTGCAGTGGTTCTAAATCACGGGACATTTCGGGGTCGCCCACTCGTCGCACGGCTCGACGCTGGATCGAGTCCAGAGGCGCAAGCTGGTATTTAGCAGAGCCATCCCACAGGTGCGAGCAGCACTCCAAGCAGGACCTGATCTGCGATTTATACAGAAGCAGCTTTTGGTCCGGCGTGAAGTACCTCAATGTGCATTAATTTAATGAGTGTCCATGTGTTGATGCCGTTGTGTTCCATCTCTAAAAAATAATGTTAGTGTTCGTTACCTACACATATCTACAGGAGGCAAGGAGGCAATATGTACACGATGAGATAATGTGTCCCTTTCGGCTCTAACACTAGTATAAGGTGTTTCGTTAGTCATGTCATTAACTTCGGGAGGGTTACATACACACTCGAATAAACTCGATAGGTACAAAAAAAAAATTATATGTTTATAGGTAGTATTACTTTTCGAGAAATTTAACAAAACATGTTTGCTACCTAAACATTAACCTGTGTGTAACAGTAGGTAACTTGCATTGTACGGGGTCAATGACCGTACTATGTTCAAACGCAGAACAGCTGTTTGTTGTAAGTAAGTCACAAGGTCACTATGATTGGTTCTTACAGCTACTTATTTGATTTTATTTTTTTGTTAGGAGAAAAAATGCTCCTATAAACATATGTTTGTACCGTGTGGGGCCGGTACTTTAAAATAATAGCCCCACTGCATCTCCTCCCGTGTATGTTGTAAAAGGCGACTAAGGGATATGACTCCCTTCTTATATTACTAGGTGGTAGGGTTTAACCCGCCCGGGTTGGTACCACCGCACTGAATGAAACGTGTCGGTCGAAACGGCTATGTAAATAGTTTGTGTTGTCCGACCAGTTCAGTGTAGCCGGCACGACCGAAGGGAAGCACTGACGTGGCACCAAGTTCACCCGGTGTTGTGTGTAAATTTTAAAAGATTTTCTTATAACGATTTGGTGTGTGTGTGTGAACTGAGGGACCACATGGTTTTTTAGTAGTTTTAGTTACCGAAACGTTTAGTAGTAGTTGTAAATTAATTTGTAAAATGAATCCTGGAATTTGTAAAGAATTAATTAAAAAGTTGTAGATGAAATAGTGTGGTCCCCCAGTTCTCACACTTCATCTTCCCATTCCGGGCAAGTATTTAGTTTACAGGCATGTTATATTTACAGGAATTTAGTAAAACATATTTAAATGTTTTTACTATACGACAGAACCTAATCTGGCTATGATTATGTGAAACTGGATGTTTTTTCTATGGTCCCTGGGAGACCACATAAAGATAACGTATATGTTATTAATTAAAGCTAAGCTAATATAAAGTTTCTATGTATACATTTAGTAAAAGATAAAAGGGAAATTGTAAAAGTAAAAAAAGGAGACAATCATGGGCCAATCTTATAAAATTCATATTTATTTGTGGTCTCCCAGTCGACACACTCAAAAAATGTAAATTAATTAAAATATCATAAAATATGCAGAATTATGAAATATTAAGCTTATAATCTTTTGTAAAAAAACTTTACTATATAATAGTATTCGATAAAACACTGTTTTAGGTCCATGAGACAAGTTATTAGCTTTTCAATAATTTCTATACAATGTATGTCATAGGGTAACCACACAATAAAAATTTGCTGTTTATTAACTCTCTTTAATAATAATTAGGAAATATAATAAATTACAAAACAATTCTCTGTTATTTATGTAAAAAATAATACGTAAATTGCTCATTGTATAATTTCATCCATAGTAGGTAGATAACCTACGCTTGGATATGTCGAAAATTCCGCCAGTTCTAAATTCAATGCGAAGGAGAACTGACAAACAAACTTCGCAAGTCACAATGTTTTGTTAGTACCTTATAAGTATTAGATTATAGTAACTTACAACTAATTAACCCATACTACCGGTATGATAACTGCTAGGTGGGTGGCGGAAAGAGATATTATAAATATTATGATATGACAGATGTACGGGAATACAAAAGATAGACACACTTAAATATGAATAATTTAAATACTATACCTATATACCAGATATATACTTATTAAGTAAGATAGACTAAATACACTTAGTTTTTACATATTATATATATTTACTAACTATATATTATATATTGATTAACTAACTAATGGTGTATGGTATATTAAAACAGTCATCGTTTACATACATGAAATTTTTTTTAATTGTTACGAACATGAAAAAAGTGTTTAAACACGCAGATCTACATCTTCCACTGTTTCGTCTTCCGAATCTTCGTTTGCAGGTGGCTCAATCAAATACCAGATTCTTATAGTATTTGGTCATTGGGCACAATCCGACCCAATTTGTGAAGGTTTGCCTACAGAAACAAAATTACTTTTAAATTAATAAGGTATATCCCACTTTTCATTTTAAGTAAAAATTATTAAAAAAAAACATGGGAATAAAATATAACAAGTGATTTAAAAGTTGAGGATATTTATTGCAAAATACAAATTCATAGAATTTAAATGAAGGAATTTTATTTAAAAACACTATGCGTACAAAGAGGTATATGTACTAGCGTATTAGAGTTGATGGAATAGAATAAATCTTATAAATAAATAAATAAATCTTTTTTTTCACAAATACATTATTTTATTTTATCCATCACGAACAATTTATCGAAATTCTCTACACTATTTTATTTCTGTAGATTCTGGGTATATTTTTCGTACTAAGTAAGATAGTACGATTGCACCTGTAGATATTAATCAAGTTGAAATAAACCTCAGTAATATATTTTTTTCTAAGATACATAATTTCATTTTCTGTCTAATTCCCATTATTTATGGTAATGCGACCCATATATTCGTAAACCAGAGATATATGTCGAAACATCCCACATCAATTAATTTCTGTAGGTCGTGGGTAATTTTTTCATACTTAAGTGCGCAATGACCTTTGATTCAAGTAAACACCAAATTTTTATTGTGTGGTTACCCTATGACATACATTGTATAGAAATTATTGAAAAGCTAATAACTTGTCTCATGGATCTAAAACAGTGTTTTATCGAATACTATTATATAGTAAAGTTTTTTTACAAAAGATTATAAGCTTAATATTTCATAATTCTGCATATTTTATGATATTTTAATTAATTTACATTTTTTGAGTGTGTCGACTGGGAGACCACAAATAAATATGAATTTTATAAGATTGGCCCATGATTGTCTCCTTTTTTTACTTTTACAATTTCCCTTTTATCTTTTACTAAATGTATACATAGAAACTTTATATTAGCTTAGCTTTAATTAATAACATATACGTTATCTTTATGTGGTCTCCCAGGGACCATAGAAAAAACATCCAGTTTCACATAATCATAGCCAGATTAGGTTCTGTCGTATAGTAAAAACATTTAAATATGTTTTACTAAATTCCTGTAAATATAACATGCCTGTAAACTAAATACTTGCCCGGAATGGGAAGATGAAGTGTGAGAACTGGGGGACCACACTATTTCATCTACAACTTTTTAATTAATTCTTTACAAATTCCAGGATTCATTTTACAAATTAATTTACAACTACTACTAAACGTTTCGGTAACTAAAACTACTAAAAAACCATGTGGTCCCTCAGTTCACACACACACAATTTGGTTGTACTTTTGGAGACCTAATTCTTTGTTATTTTAATTGATGAAATGAAAAAAATGAAAATGAAAATGTTTGTATTGGCACTTCATCCAAATGATATCAATTTCACGGCACCACTGTAAATAGTAATACATACATTATGAATACATTAAATACCATAGCTAGTAGGGGAAACGAGTTGGAAACGACCGCTTGTATAAGTTTTACGCTGATGGCGCTTCTAGCTTGTTTTAGTCATGTTTTAATAGGTTTTAGTACCTACCTATATTTCAATAGAGGATGTTTATTGAGTTCGTATGGGCCGGTCCTTACACTAGTTAAGTTAATGTCTAAATCAGTCAGTCAGCATTTATATGCCCACTGCTGGACATACGCCTCTCCCATCTTACGCTAGTCCACGGCAGCGGTACGGAACCAATGATTGCCTCAGACCTACCTACTTAATGTAACGTGGGTGGCTAGTCTACTACGGACGGCTATGTCTCTCTCAAGGCGGACGGAAACACATCAACGTATTGTGGCGTGTCGTGTCGTAACTCGTGACGGTGTATGTGCAGATCAGCGTTTGGTGACGGTGTTTGTCCTGGCGCAACAGGCTGTCATTCCCATAAAGCATGGAAGAACGGTAGGTACTTAGTGCTTAAAATGTACCTATTCGAGTGTTCTAGTGATTCTGACAGCGATTTTGAGGGTGATTTCAACATGTTATTATTGTATGTTAATTTACTAGACTGCGAAGGAAGGAATGGATGCAACAAATTTCGTCAATATATTTGGCTTTGATGCTTATATATTCTTTGGATTTAGTGTCATATAATACAACACAGTTCCTCACGTACCTACTTGTCTTCCGACATTATGTGAAAAACCGCGCACAGCTGTCCTCCCGGCACGGCGCGGCGCGGCGGCCGCGCGTCAGCCAGCAGGCGTATGGCGCGGGGCGGGTTGTGTAGAGTCATACATCGTGTCGTCGTGGCGTCTGCGCCGCGTGACGCGCCAGCGGTCTGGTGGAGGGGGCGTGGCGCCCTGGCATCGCCTGGGCGACTCCCTCCATCGGCGGCGGCGCCGCCGCCGCGCCGATCCGAATCGTCGGATCTGCGACAAATCACGACACAAGTCATAGTGTGTTTCTAGCTTCAGTCCTCAGTGCGTACCTGCTCCGGCTCCGCACTATCATGAATGATTATTTAGTCGTATTCATTCGCTCGCCTACTGCGCACACATCCACATTTCTTAAGTGTTATTTCATTGAGCACTTGAAAACAAAAAAATGCGTAAAATTGTAATAGTATTGGTGTTGATCGTGACTATGGCGGTGAGTAAAAGGTTTTGTTTAATAATTTTTTTAGTTAAAATTATTTATAAAAAAATAATTTAAATTGAATTAATTATTTAAATCTTATCTATTTTTTTAGATACCTACTTATATAGACGCACACCTGCGTACCATCTACTCTGTCTACCTCCTATTGGAAGGCAATGTCTGTCTATGTATAACGAAGGGGTAAACTCGAGACATTTCTCCCGCCGCCGTGTTTGTATGTAGTAAAAGGCGACTAAGTGGTAAGGAAAGACAAGATGTGGCTATGCTGTCGCCCATTACGGTGACAGGATAGCCACATCTCACGTTGGCAAAGTCCTACCATCCACCGTGTCGTGTCACGCAGTAGATAAGTCTTCGTATGCCTTACTTTATTATTCGGTTATATCCGGTGTGTTGTGCTGTAATTGACGAGAGTTCTTGCGGGGCGGCGGCGGCACAAGATAGATTAGCAGCTAGGGGACTATGTTTACCCCGATTGTCGGATCATATCATCGTGTGTACATTATACATATTGATGCATGTTGTGATTGAATGTGCGTAGGTGAGCGGCGCGCGCGCGGGCGAGGCGGCGTCGGCGGCGCCCGCGCACTCGCAGCCAGTACTGTGCGGAGCACCTCCCGAGGCCGTGAGTACCTACCGCAAAACAGCTTGATCTGTGCTACCTACACACCGTATCGAACGCGCCACACTATCAGACACACTATAATAATTCCGAGCACTCTTCTTGTTTTATTGTTTGTCCGTTCCTTCATTACAATTTATTTAAAAAGCTTGATATGAAAATGTAATTACAAATTGAAAAACCCCCGACACATCAAAAACCCCCAAAAAGTAAACAAATAATTTCCGCTTTATTTACAAAATTAGTTTTGTAATAAATTCCTAATTAAAGGGGAAGAGTGAACGTGTAATTAATTTAAATTTTACAGCAGAGATCTCTCACCAATGAGGAAAAGTGTTGATGCTCTTCGAATCGGCTGACCAGATCTTCATCAAACATAGCTAAGAACCATCCCTAAAAATTAAAAAAATCATCCAAATCGGCCCATTCGTTTGGGAGCTGCGATGTCACATCCAGACACACGCCACACAGACAGACGGAAACGTCAAACTTATAACACCCCTCCTTCTGCGTCGGGGGTTAATAAAATAAGTTTAGGTTTCGATTCGTTTTTATAAATATTGCCGCGCGAATTGTAAATAAACATACCTATGTACATAGGAAAACGCAGATTGAGTTTGGGTCAGCTTGTGCGACCCAAAGCGCAGCGACGTAATACAAACTCTTTGGTGCGACCAAACAAACACCAACTATTTTCGTAGCTGCCTCGGCCGACTTACCCCGCCGTTAAATCCGCTGACTGCGTAGTCAGTGCTTGGACCCTACAACGTAGTACAGTACGGGAAAGGAACCTGTGCTGTATAGGTGTAGGTACGTACCTATATATGCAGACGATAATTTCTCCGTTTATTTATGCAGACAATACCTACGACCTGTAAATACCCTGCAAAAAAAAGTCGGCAAATGCGAGTTGGACTCGCGCAACGAGGGTTCCGTATCATCAGCATCACTCAATATATTTGTATTATGTATGTACAAAAACAATTATTTTGGAAAATCACGAAGCGCCTAAATAAACACTACAGCAATGGTTTGACTGTGCGGCATTCGTGGAGTAGAAATATACAAAAATATATTTCTTATATAACATATTTAACGACATATCTACAATTTTATTTTTTAATTTTTTCTTTACTTGTGATGTGAGACCTTGCTTCTTGCCAAATTTCATTACTCTAGGTCAACGGTAAGTACCCTATAGCATTTGATTTCATTTGAGTTAGTTTTTCAAGTAAGTATTAAAATTTGCCATAAATAGCGGTATCTTTTGATTATATTGATTTAGAAGCTTTCATTTTCTATAACTCGAAGGGATCGCAGACGTTAGTATTTCATATTAATTTCAATTTGATATCTTAACTCATTACTCATCATTACTGAGAAAAGGGATCTTGACACACAAAACAAGGAATTTTTTTTTTTAATATCTTATAACTACAAGATTAAAATTTTAGGATTTTTTCCTTTACGTGTGCTATGAGACCTTACTTTTTACCAAATTTTATGATTCTAGGTTGGCGGGAAATACCCTATAGGTTTTGATTTGATTGGAGTGAGTTTGCGAGTATGAAATCTGACATAGATGGCCGTATCTTTTGATTGCGTTAATTTAGAAGCTTGCATTTTATACACCCTAAAGAGATCGTAGATCTTAGTATTTCGTATTAATTTCAATTTGTTATCTTGATCCGTTCCTGAGAAAAGGGTCCTTGACATACAAAACATTTTTTTTTAAATGCCAATAACTACAATTTTACAATTTTCGGATTTTTTCCTTTACTTGTGCTGTAAGATCTTACTTCTTACCAAATTTTATGATTCTAGGTTGACGGGAAATACCCTATAGGTTTTGACTTGATTTCAGTGAGTTTGAGAGTATGAAATCTGACATAGATGACCGTATCCTTTGATTGCGTTGATTTAGAAGCTTTAATATTCTACACCTTATAGAGATCGTAGATCTTAGTATTTCGTATTAATTTGAATGTGTTATCTTGATCCATTCTTGAGAAAAAGGGACCTTGACATACAAACAAACAATAAATTTTTTTTTATGTCACATAACCATAAATTTACACTTTTCGATTTTTTCCTTTACTTGTGCTGTGAGACCTTACTTCCTACCAAATTACATGATTTTAGGTTAACGGGAAGTACTCTATAGGTTTTGATTTGATTTGCCGGTAGCAAAATATGTGACTTAAATGGCCGTATCTAGTGATTCCGTTGACCTAGGGGCTTAACTTTTTTACACCTCCGAGGAAACGTAGACCTTAGTATTTGACCTTAGTTCCTGAGAAAAAAGGTCTTGACAGACAGACAGCCAGCCAGCCAGACAGACAGACAGATAGACGGACAACAAAGTGATCCTATAAGGGTTCCGTTTTTTCCTCCTTTGAGGTACGGAACCCTAAAAACGACCAAAGATAATAATCACTGACATGGCACCTAGTTCACAAGGGTGTTAAGGGCTGGCATCACTGTTGCGTCATGCACCAGCACGAGGTTTCAGCTGCAGGCTGCAGCCGGCTGGCAGGTCCCTGCCCTCACTAGTTGTTCCTACCTACCTACTCCTGCCGCCCCGTCCGCCACGCACCAAGTCTGACTGAACAGCTTTGCGCGAGGTGCTCTCAGTATAGTCGAATATCGGAGGTACTGGGGAGGTGCCTGCACGCGCCACGACCATCTTAGCAAGCTTTTATAACGGTGGCGATATGAACCAAGTATGTGTGGGGTTGAGGTCGGGGTCACATACAAGATAAGACGAGCGGCGGCGGCTGAGAGGCCGCTCACGAAAACCCTGCCGCGGCCGCGCCGCGCCGCCAATCTGCACGCTATGGGTGTTGCACTCACCACCCACACCCTGTTCCACTCCACACCGGCGGATTTAGCATAGGTCCATCCATAACATATAGGTAGTACATATGCGGGTGTTGTGTTACAGATGCACGGGTGCCTCGCCAAGCCAGCGCTGGTGCCGCCGACAGCGACATCCAGCTGCACCACCCCGGCGACGCAGGCCAGTCTAACTAACCACATACCACACATATATTACTTGCCTTATTTTCTTATAACTTTATTGCTGATTTTGTTTTAAGGCTTAGCTTTAAAAAACATAAATGAAATAATATACCTACACATAGAAATACGCTTGTAAACACACACTACAGCAAAAGTGTCGTGACGGTCGAACACTTTTCGGCCTCGCTCTCATTCGCCAAGTGTCTGGAGTGTAACGTTTGGTAAGGAACTTCGGTAAACGTTGTTTACATGCAGACAGACAGGGGGTTCAGTAGCCATCCATTCCATTCTTGCACGCAAGCGAGCCGTGCGCGTCTCGTTCGTGCCCCGCACAAGGCGCCCTGTATCGCTGTGCAACCACCGAATAGACACCCACACCACAGGCCTACCTACACACACGTACGTTCCGCTTGTAATCATTGTGTGTTTTCCTATTGGTGGACCAACAAATAAAAAAATATCTCGTCAACCATGTACCTACATTATATCTATAAATACTTAGATGGGGAAGTTGTGAGAAGCTTTACTAAACGAAGTGTGCGCGCTTGGCAGTGTGAGCGCTTGAAGTGCGTGTTCGAGAGCGCGGGGTGGATGCGCGAGGGCGAGCTGGGGCGACACCTGCAGGAGCTGGGGCGCCGGCAGCCCGCGTGGGGCGCCGCCGTGCTGCGCGCGCGCGCCGACTGCCTCGCCAGCAGCCTCCCGCCCCAGGGCGTGCTCCTACTGTGTCCCGAGTACGACATCATGCAGTGCATCCTCGCCGCCTTCTTCAAGGTCACTCTTTTACTCACAGAAACACATGATCGTGTCGTGGCGTGGTGTGCCGCGTGCGTGACGCAGAGTGTCGTGTCGCGGACCTGACGGCGGCGGCGGCGGCGCCAGAGCGCGCCACACCCCCCTCCACTGGGTCGCTGCCTGACGCGTCACGCACGCCACGACTTCAGCCACGACACAGTGCTGAGATTCTACAATCCATCTCGCGCCACGCGTCAGTTGGCGCGCAGCCGCGGGAGGATAGTAGTTGCTATTGTGGGAATGAATGACACCCTGTCGCGGCAGGACTCTCAAGACGACACGACGATGTGCACGTACCGTCACGACACGACATGACACGATGATGTGTTTCCGCCTGTTTCTCACTAACACCTACAGCACAGCAGCGTGTAGTTTCGTTCTCCTCTAAAGTTGTGAGACAGACAGACGACGCGACGGTGCGAGCGAGCGTCGCGTCGCCGCCCCCTCCGCCCCGTCTGCGCGCGCGGAGGCGACGCGACGGCGCGCGGCGCGGGCGCGCCGGTTATTCGACTAGAACCGAAACGCAGCCACAGATTACTAAATAGTACGCAGCGCAGTCTCGTTAAATTCATAGTGAAATGATAACTCTATCTACCTATGTCGATTGTAGAGCGGGCGCGCCACATTCATTATCTGCTCGTGTGAACAGGGCGGGGGCATACATAGCGCGCACTAACTCTGCCGTTGGAAACCATTGACTTATACCTTACAGACCAGACGTATATATACTTATATCAGTAATTTGTGGTGTGTGTGACCCTGTCCCAGCAGCCAGCAGCGCTGCGCGGAGTCAGTGCGCGCGTTATTTACCTACTCCCTAGGTACCTCTCTAAACCAACCTACTAAAAATACTTTGATGAAAAACAAGGCGTTTTGTTTGATTGCATAACAGAACGCACCGTCGGAGGCGTGGGGCGCGGGCGCGGCGTGCGAGGCGGCGCGCACGTTCGCGCACGCGTGCCCCTTCTGCCCCGAGGAATGCTTCGCGCCCGCTATCCCGCTCAACACCTGCAACGCCTGCCGTCTGCTCCCGCGCACGCCCTAGCAACACTACTGTTTCTTGGCTCGTTTTCGCCTCGACTCTGGCTGGACGATTCGCATCAGCATTTGATTATACATTTTAATTTTGTTTACCAATTTGTTTTCTTATCTTTCCTTTGCTGTATATTTTAGATTGTTTTATAGTTAAGTTGTTTTTATTTAAAGTGTTTTTACTGAATAAAGATTTCACATTTATTGTATTTTTTTATGGACAACCGGCACGGGTGGCTATGCCCCAAAGTTCAAAGGACGATTAAGACACAGCCAATAAATATGTACCGTGTGGGGCCGGTACTTCAAAAGAATAGCCCCACTGCATCTCTTCCCGTGTATGTCGTAAAAGGCGACTAAGGGATATGACTCCCTTCTTATATCACTAGGTGGTAGGGTTTAACCCGCCCGGGTTGATACCACCGCACTGAATGAAAGGTCGGTCGAAACGGCTATGTAAATAGTTTGTGTTTTCCGTCCAGTTCAGTGTAGCCGGCACGACCGAAGGGAAGCACTGACGTGGCACCAAGTTCACCCGGTGTTATGGGCTGACATCACGGATGTTGTAGGTGATGTAGCCAACCGTGTCAGTTTCCATTAAAAAAAAAAATAACACCACCCCTCGCGAAACCACGCTCAGGCGCCATGCCAGATACAAGGCCGACAAAGAGGTCATTGTCTAATTTATTAACACACCTTTTGAAGATTCCCAAGTTATAGGTGGTGGGGAACACACTCGCCGGAAGACCATTCCATATTTTCTCAGTACCACATACCTAGGAACCATTTCAAAAAGCGATGCGTTCTCAGAAGTTGTGTGTCAACAACATATGGATGTTCCGAGCGAGTCCGGCGGGTGTGACGGATACGGATCGCGGCAGGAGGGATGAGAGAAGCCAGTTCTTTGGAGCATCGGTAAAACAGACCTATAAAACAGGCTAAGAAATCAATTGTTCGCCTGTGTTGCAATGATCCCTCCGTGAGATTGGGATCACCAATTAGGTGGATGGCAAGGCTCTGGATAGAGTTCAAGGAAGCCAACAGGTAAAGGGGGATCCTTCCCACAGATGACTGCAATACTCCATCACCGGGCGAACTTGCGCTTTGTATAGGAGTTGCGCCGGTGAAAATGATCGACTGCTGCGGTAGAGGACGCCCAATTACTTGGAGGTAGCTTTGGACTCGATAAAGCTCCTGAATACTACATCTTTGGTCAATTACACGCCCAGGAGGTCCAATTTGTCAGTTTTAGGTATAGCCGTACCCTGAAACGTGGCTTGGGAGGAAAACAGGTCGGCCTTTCTATAGAAGGCACAAGCTTTTGTTTTGCTAAAGTGGAAATCTACAAGGTTCTCGCGGCTCCAGTAGGCTACGTACGATTTTATGTGCAATAAACGTTTTAAGATTGAAAATGTTTTTCGTTCGCTTCAGTGTGGCCCCCCATTTTCGCTGAGATTGTGAAATCGTCCTGGTGTCGTGAGTTTTGGGGCTACGCGAGTGGTTTAGGGCTCAAAAGACGCGTATCGGCTAGGGCTACAATATGGTAATAAAGTAAAATGTAATGCAATGTGAAAAATTCTATTTTTTTTTTCCAACTAAATCTCATATATCTCAAAAACTAAATGTGGTATCGAAAAATTAAAGAAACCTGTGTAGATTTGGACTTTGGGCTACATTAAAAAAAAACATTCGTCTGTCGATGATGGTTCGTGCTGCAGGTGGTCCCTCAAATTTTTCCCATTTTCGCTGAGAGTGTGAATTCGACTTTTGGAAGTGCAACAGCGTAGAGAGCGAGGAGGAATATCCGAATGTATGAAATAAATTGTGAAAAATCTAATCACGGCTCTGCAGATCCCGGGTGACTTTGTTAGTGTGTTAGTTGGGTGGGCTCTGATGATGGAGCCGGAAGGAAGCCATAGGAACTCCTAAACCACACATGATAAATCCACCGTGTTTAGGCTCGTTGGATTTGTCTTCGCAAGTACTCTTATCATATTTTGTACCGTGTGGGGCCGGTACTTTAAAAGAATAGCCCCACTGCATCTCTCCCCGTGTATGTCGTAAAAGGCGACTAAGGGATATGACTCCCTTCTCATATTACTAGGTGGTAGGGTTTAACCCGCCCGGGTTGGTACCACCGCACTGAATGAAAGGTCGGTCGAAACGGCTATGTAAATAGTTTGTGTTTTCCGTCCAGTTCAGTGTAGCCGGCACGACCGAAGGGAAGCACTGACGTGGCACCAAGTTCACCCGGTGTTATGGGCTGACATCACGGATGTTGTAGGTGATGTAGCCAACCGTGTCAGTATCAATTTAAAAAAAAAATGATGTCCAGGGTCTTGATGATGGAGCCGGAAGGAAGCCATAAGAACTCCTAAACCACACATGATAAATCCACCGTGTTTGGGCTCGTTGGATTTGTCTTCGCAAGTACTCTAGTCATATGATTTCCAGGGTCCTGATGATGGAGCCGGAAGGAAGCCATAGGAACTCCTTAACCACACATGATAAATCCACCGTGTTTAGGCTCGTTGGATTTGTCTTCGAAAGTACTCTTGTCATATATGATGTCCAGGGTCCTGATGATGGAGCCGGAATGAAGCCATAAGAACTCCTAAACCACACATGATAAATCCACCGTGTTTAGGCTCGTTGGATTTGTCTTCGCAAGTACTCTAGTCATATGTTATTTCCAGGGTCTTGATGATGGAGCCGGATTCCGGCTAAAAATATAATATAATAATATAATAAAATATAAAAATATAATATAGGTTCCTTCCGGCGGAAGGAACCTATATTATATTTTTATATTTGATATTTATTAATTTGTTACTTTAGTTAGACATTGTATATTGTTGTATATTGTTTATTAAGCATTCATTAGACAGCATGACTGTACTCGAATTTGTTACAATTTGTTCTATCCTGTTCGATTACACTCACGAAAAAGAACCGGTAAGAAACTTCCCAGGGCTTTTTTTTTCATAATCATTTATACAAGCATTTAGTGACTATCCACATAATAACACCGCCTGCAGTCGATTGAAAATACAACTTGAGAGCAAGATCTATAACAGATTTTTGTTTTGTTTTTGAAGTTCTGACTGCAAGGACTTAATTAAGTGGATCAGGTGTAAAGAGCCTTTGTCAAATTTTTGATACGTCATTTGTATCAACTGTATTTTCATAGGAAAGTGTATGGTTCCATGGTTCATATGAAAATACCGAGCACATAGGCTAATATATCATCTGTGACATATGTCCATACCTACACCACCGCCGCCGCGCCGCCCCGGCTGCTCAGTCTGCTGAAGACGGCCGCCGATCGTTGTTCTGTGGTGAAGACAGAGGTCACATTTTGTAAATGTTATCTGGTACCCCCGGGTGACTGAGTCAGAGGAGCAGGAAATATCATCTCTCGATCAGCCAATATCAGCTGCGAGATAGTGCCATACCGGAGACTTACCTTTGCATCGCTGGCTATCCTATCCAAAGGGGTGGGTGGTGGGTGTAAGAATGCACGTTTCAACCAGAACTCATTGGTGCACGTCGGCCGGGTCAGAACCTAGGATCGTGAGTCCAAAGCCAGGACTGCCCCGCTCGAACATTATAATATAACATTTGGCGAGGGCGAAGTGAGGGCTCGCGTTATCATCAGACGCCTGACCTGACGCATGTGCCTTCGTGAGAATGAAGTACGCGCGTGCGCGGCGGGGGCGGGGGCGGGGGCGGGCGCGGGGCACCACTGCTCGCGTGTCAGTCGAGCCGCACGCACGCCGCAGTCGAGTGGAGTCGGACACAGGTACCCTCTGCAGCGCTGCAGCGGCACGGCGACACAGCGGCACTCGCGCCTGCCGCACCCGTTCACGCGACGAGAGAGCACTATCCGCCGCGCGTCACAGGTACGTGCGGGGCGGATGTCGGCCCGCTGCGCTGCGCTGCACGCCGCCCCGCGCCGCCGCTCGCCTACCATATGTTCGTGCGCTGCGACGTTTGTGCGCTATCACTAAGTGGGTACGGATAGTGACGAGCGAGCGGAAGGGTTACAGGCTGTCGCGGAGCGCGGTGGAGCCGCTACCGCCGCGCCGCCGCGCCGGTTGCTGAAGGTCGCGTCGCGGCGCGGCGCGGCGGAGCGCGAGGTTAGAGGAACCCTCCTCCTAGGCTCGGAACGTGCGTCAATCTATTTTTAGAATCACTCCAGGCCTGGAGGATCCCGAAGGGCACACGAGCGAGTGGTGGCGGTGACATCGGGTAATGTGCGCGCGCCTGAGAGAAGAGTGTTTTCCCCTGGGTAGGTACTGGGTAATCCCACAAACACAGTAGGTAGTAACTTTTCTGAAATGATTTGCCCTGATTTATATGGAAATGCATGAGCGGAGGAGTTGAGAGGCTGCAGTTGAGCCACCACCAACAGGTGCTGGTCCCGCTTAGCTCAGAGCACCTATTAGTTGAATCATTTAATGCTATTTTCGAGAAAGCACGTATATAAACACTTTTAGGTACTTGTATCTATCTGTCTATGTATCTGTCTATGTATTTTATATACTTTATTTAAAATAGAAAAAAGTAATACTAATAACTAATAACTAATGAATTAAACACCTACCTAACAAACATTAGAATAACTATAAAAAAAAAGGGGCGTTTTCAAATGTTCCTAGAACACTTGCGGCATTACCCCGCTGGATGGCAAGGCTTACCCTTTGAATGAAGTAGGACGCTATGTTGTATCTAACGTTATCTTATTCTTTTTTTTTTTTATGGAAACTGACACGGTTGGCTACATCACCTACAACATCCGTGATGTCAACCCATAACACCGGGTGAACTTGGTGTCACGTCAGTGCTTCCCTTCGGTCGTGCCGGCTACACTGAACTGGACGGAAAACACAAACTATTTACATAGCCGTTTTGACCAACCTTTCATTCAGTGCGGTGGTACCAACCCGGGCGGGTTAAACCCTACCACCTAGTAATATAAGAAGGGAGTCAAATCCGAATCTGAGCATATTCCATCGAATCTGAGCATAATCCTCAGATTCTTATCTGAGGTAAAAATCAGCTTTGGAATTTGAGTTTAATGCGAGCGAAGTCGTGGGCAAAATCCAGTATTTTGTACAAAATGTACTGTCACCTGCTGGACATAGCCTCTCCAATTTTCCTCCAGTCGTCGTCCCGACCTTCAGCGGTACGGAACACTCATAGAGAAATAATATACCTCCTTTATACGTCTATGGGAAACAGTGCTAAAAATGGAAACTGACTTGATGTTAGCCCATAACACCTTGGTGAACTAGGTGCCATGTCAGGGTCCACCACCAAACTCCGTTTTCCTATCCACGGCCGCCAATGTAGGACGCGATTTGTTACACCAAGGGTCGTCGTCTCTTCGGCTGACGTGCCCACTGACATTTGAGCTGAGCCGAACTATTCCGTTTAAAGTCATAAAACGGCGCACAAACCTAGTTAACATAAGTAGAGTAACTGATAGTGTTAGTACCTACTTTAGTAAGGCGAGTACCTACTAGGAACTTTACCTCCTACCACGTAGACGCAAGCAAGCGGTAGAGTAGAGTACGCGAATTAGTTAGAGTAGAAGAGACAGCACTGTGATCAGTAGCTCTAGCTGTATTCTACCCCCCTACCCGCCTGCTCTACTCTACCTGAGTACCTACTAGTCACTTCACCTCCTACCAATGTTGACGCAAGCAAGCGGTAGAGTAAGCTAATTAGTTAGAGAAGAACAGACAGCACTGTGATCAGTAGCTCTAGCTGTATTCTACCCCCCTACCCGCCTGCTCTACTCTACCTGAGTACCTACTAGTCACTTCACCTCCTACCAATGTTGACGCAAGCAAGCGGTAGAGTAAGCTAATTAGTTAGAGTAGAACAGACAGCACTGTGATCAGTAGCTCTAGCTGTATTCTACCCCCCTACCCGCCTGCTCTACTCTACCTGAGTACCTACTAGTCACTTCACCTCCTATCAATGTTGACGCAAGCAAGCGGTAGAGTAAGCTAATTAGTTAGAGTAGAACAGACAGCACTGTGATCAGTAGCTCTAGCTGTATTCTACCCCCCTACCCGCCTGCTCTACTCTACCTGAGTACCTACTAGTCACTTCACCTCCTACCAATGTTGACGCAAGCAAGCGGTAGAGTAAGCTAATTAGTTAGAGTAGAACAGACAGCACTGTGATCAGTAGCTCTAGCTGTATTCTACCCCCCTACCCGCCTGCTCTACTCTACCTGAGTACCTACTAGTCACTTCACCTCCTACCAACGTTGACGCAAGCAAGCGGTAGAGTAAGCTAATTAGTTAGAGTAGAACAGACAGCACTGTGATCAGTAGCTCTAGCTGTATTCTACCCCCCTACCCGCCTGCTCTACTCTACCTGAGTACCTACTAGTCACTTCACCTCCTACCAATGTTGACGCAAGCAAGCGGTAGAGTAAGCTAATTAGTTAGAGTAGAACAGACAGCACTGTGATCAGTAGCTCTAGCTGTATTCTACCCCCCTACCCGCCTGCTCTACTCTACCTGAGTACCTACTAGTCACTTCATCTCCTACCAATGTTGACGCAAGCAAGCGGTAGAGTAAGCTAATTAGTTAGAGTAGAACAGACAGCACTGTGATCAGTAGCTCTAGCTGTATTCTACCCCCCTACCCGCCTGCTCTACTCTACCTGAGTACCTACTAGTCACTTCACCTCCTACCAATGTTGACGCAAGCAAGCGGTAGAGTGAGCTAATTAGTTAGAGTAGAACAGACAGCACTGTGATCAGTAGCTCTAGCTGTATTCTACCCCCCTACCCGCCTGCTCTACTCTACCTGAGTACCTACTAGTCACTTCACCTCCTACCAATGTTGACGCAAGCAAGCGGTAGAGTGAGCTAATTAGTTAGAGTAGAACAGACAGCACTGTGATCAGTAGCTCTAGCTGTATTCTACCGCCCTACCCGCCTGCTATACTCTCCCTGAGTACCTACTAGTCACTTCACCTCCTACCAATGTTGACGCAAGCAAGCGGTAGAGTAAGCTAATTAGTTAGAGTAGAACAGACAGCACTGTGATCAGTAGCTCTAGCTGTATTCTACCCCCCTAACCGCCTGCTCTACTCTACCTGAGTACCTATGTACCTACTAGTCACTTCACCTCCTACCAACGTAGACGCAAGCAAGCGGTAGAGTAGAGTAAGCTAATTAGTTAGAGTAGAACAGACAGCACTGTGATCAGTAGCTCTAGCTGTATTCTACCCCCCTAACCGCCTGCTCTACTCTACCTGAGTACCTACTAGTCACTTCACCTCCTACCAATGTTGACGCAAGCAAGCGGTAGAGTAAGCTAATTAGTTAGAGTAGAACAGACAGCACTGTGATCAGTAGCTCTAGCTGTATTCTACCCCCCTAACCGCCTGCTCTACTCTACCTGAGTACCTACTAGTCACTTCACCTCCTACCAATGTTGACGCAAGCAAGCGGTAGAGTAAGCTAATTAGTTAGAGTAGAACAGACAGCACTGTGATCAGTAGCTCTAGCTGTATTCTAACCCCCTAACCGCCTGCTCTACTCTACCTGAGTACCTACTAGTCACTTCACCTCCTACCAACGTAGACGCAAGCAAGCGGTAGAGTAAGCTAATTAGTTAGAGTAGAACAGACAGCACTGTGATCAGTAGCTCTAGCTGTATTCTACCCCCCTAACCGCCTGCTCTACTCTACCTGAGTACCTACTAGTCACTTCACCTCCTACCAATGTTGACGCAAGCAAGCGGTAGAGTAAGCTAATTAGTTAGAGTAGAACAGACAGCACTGTGATCAGTAGCTCTAGCTGTATTCTACCCCCCTAACCGCCTGCTCTACTCTACCTGAGTACCTACTAGTCACTTCACCTCCTACCAATGTTGACGCAAGCAAGCGGTAGAGTAAGCTAATTAGTTTAATATAGCTCTAGCTGTATTCTACCCCCCCTAACCGCCTGCTCTACTCTACCTGAGTACCTACTAGTCACTTCACCTCCTACCAATGTTGACGCAAGCAAGCGGTAGAGTAGAGTAAGCTAATTACTTAGAGCCGAAGAGACAGCACGGTGACCAGTACCTTTAGCTGTATTCTACCTCTATTACCGCCTGCTATACTCTGAGAGACTTCACCTCCTACCAACGTAGACGCAAGCAAGCGGTAGAGTAAGCTAATTAGTTAGAGTAGAACAGACAGCACTGTGATCAGTAGCTCTAGCTGTATTCTACCCCCCTAACCGACTGCTCTACTCTACCTGAGTACCTACTAGTCACTTCACCTCCTACCGATGTTGACGCAAGCAAGTGGTAGAGTGAGTAAGCTAATTACTTAGAGTCGAAGTGACATCACGGTGATCAGTAGCTCTAGCTGTATTCTACCTCTATTACCGCCTGCTATACTCTACCTGAGTACCTACTAGTCACTTCACCTCCGACCAATGTTGACGCAAGCAAGCGGTAGAGTGAGTAAGCTAATTACTTAGAGTCGAAGAGACAGCACGGTGACCAGTACCTCTAGCTGTATTCTACCTCTATTACCGCCTGCTATACTCTGAGTACCTACTAGTCACTACACCTCCTACCAATGTTGACGCAAGCTAGCGGTAGAGTGAGGAAGCTAATTACTTAGAGTCGAAGTGACATCACGGTGATCAGTAGCTCTAGCTGTATTCTACCTCTATTACCGCCTGCTATACTCTACCTGAGTACCTACTAGTCACTTCACCTCCTACCAATGTTGACGCAAGCAAGCGGTAGAGTGAGTAAGCTAATTACTTAGAGTCGAAGAGACAGCACGGTGACCAGTACCTCTAGCTGTATTCTACCTCTATTACCGCCTGCTATACTCTGAGTACCTACTAGTCACTACACCTCCTACAAATGTTGACGCAAGCTAGCGGTAGAGTGAGTAAGCTAATTACTTAGAGTCGAAGAGACAGCACGGTGACCAGTACCTCTAGCTGTATTCTACCTCTATTACCGCCTGCTATACTCTGAGTACCTACTAGTCACTACACCTCCTACAAATGTTGACGCAAGCAAGCGGTAGAGTGAGTAAGCTAATTACTTAGAGTCGAAGAGACAGCACGGTGACCAGTACCTCTAGCTGTATTCTACCTCTATTACCGCCTGCTATACTCTGAGTACCTACTAGTCACTACACCTACTACAAATGTTGACGCAAGCTAGTGGTAGAGTGAGTAAGCTAATTACTTAGAGTCGAAGTGACATCACGGTGATTTTTTTTTTTTTTTTTTATGGATACTGACACGGTTGGCTACATCACCTACAACATCCGTGATGTCAGCCCATAACACCGGGTGATCTAGGTGCTATGTCAGTGCTTCCCTTCATTTCGCGCCGGCTACACTGAACTGGACGGAAAACACGAACTATTTACATAGCCGTTTCGACCGACGTTTCGCTCAGTGCGGTGGTACCAACCCGGCCGGGATAAACCCTACCACCCAGTAAGGTAAGAAGGGAAGGGACCTACAGTTTAACGTGGAATCCGAACCACGGTCAGCCTCCAACGGTCGGGCGGTCACCCATCCAATAACTGACCGCACCACTGAGCTGCCGAGGCTGACGATCCCTTAGTCGACTTTTACGACATGCGACGGGGAGAGATGCAGTGGGGCTATTCTTTTTAAGTACCGACCCCACACGGTACATAGTAGTGATCAGTAGCTCTAGCTGTATTCTACCTCTATTACCGCCTGCTATACTCTACCTGAGTACCTACTAGTCACTTCACCTCCTACCGATGTTGATGTAAGCAGGCGGAAGAGTAGAGTAATCGAATTACTTAGAGTCGAAGAGACAGCACGGTGATCAGTAGCTCTAGCTGTATTCTACCTCTATTACCTTCTTTTTACCGTCTTGTTCACTTAATTTTATTGTTTTGTTAGTATTAAGTTTGTGTCATTCTTCTTCTGTTTTGCTACCCTTATAATAAGTTTTCATAAAAGACAGGTTGACTGGGAGAGATTGCCTTAGGTAATAAGTCCGCCTTTTGTAAAATCGTTGTATTGGAAAGCAATAAAGCATATTCTATTCTATTCTATTACCGCCTGCTATACTCTACCTGAGTACCTACTAGTCACTACACCTCCTACCAATGTTGACGTAAGCTAGCGGTAGAGTGAGTAAGCTAATTACTTAGAGTCGAAGTGACATCACGGTGATCAGTAGCTCTAGCTGTATTCTACCTCTATTACCGCCTGCTATACTCTTCCTGAGTACCTACTAGTCACTTCACCTCCTACCGATGTTGACGCAAGCAAGCGGTAGAGTGAGTAAGCTAATTACTTAGAGTCGAAGTGACATCACGGTGATCAGTAGCTCTAGCTGTATTCTACCTCTATTACCGCCTGCTATACTCTACCTGAGTACCTACTAGTCACTTCACCTCCTACCAATGTTGACGCAAGCAAGCGGTAGAGTGAGTAAGCTAATTACTTAGAGTCGAAGTGACATCACGGTGATCAGTAGCTCTAGCTGTATTCTACCCCCCTACCCGCCTGCTATACTCTCCCTGAGTACCTACTAGTCACTTCACCTCCTACCGATGTTGATGTAAGCAGGCGGAAGAGTAGAGTAATCGAATTACTTTGGCCCGGACTTCATGCATCCGTTTCTTCCCGGAGTTGACTAAAATAGGCCACACCCCACCCCACCTCCGAGACGGATGGATACCGCGTTCCAAACAAAATGTATGACATCCGCGCTCGTCGAAACCCTGACAAAAACCGGGCCGCCCCGGACGCGCGGAGCGTTTTGTAGCGACTCGAGCGGAAACGGAGTGTCACTGCCGTATGCAGTTGTATGGGGAGAGTGCGATGCGTGCACGCGACGTCCACCCACCAGTGCGAGCGACAGAGTGAGGAAAATTTTATTCCGGATACTTGTAGTCGAGCGTTGTAGGCGTGGCCCAGTTCTCGCCGGCTCGCCGGTTCCGGGGTGAAACGCTCAGAAACGCATGCATGAAGTCCGGGCCTTGGAGTAGAAGAGACAGCACGGTGATCAGTAGCTCTAGCTGTATTCTACCCCCACCCCCCCCCCCCCCCCCCGCCCCCCCTGCCCGCCTGCTCTACTCTACCTGAGTAGACACGTTTGGACAAAATCGTAGCGCGCTCACTTTAGCTATTTCAATCTGACACAGCCACTGTCCACTCTACTCTACCGTCCGCCGTCCTACTTTTCTGTGGGAACAGTTAATCAACAGAATGCAGCGGGAATGCTGCGAGCGTTTTGGGTACCCTTCGAGGAGAGAGCGATCAAAATTTGTGTGAAATTTTTTATGTTGTTTAGGTTAGTTTATTATTAGTCATAAATTTTTTTGTTAATTTCATATTGTGCAATAAATATATTTCTTTATATCAACAGAGTTAATAGGGCCACATTATAGGTACATAGTACCTAGGTACTCTCTACCGCTAGCTAACTCTACTTATTTCGCTTACACATTCGTTGCGAACACACTGCCGCCGCCGCCGCCACCATCGCCGCCGGTCACAGAGAACTCACTCGCCGAGAGTGGCACTGTGTGGGTACAGTTGTGCGAATGATGTGCGGTTGGTTGGTGAGGTGCAGATTGCAGACGAGAGCGGGCGGCCCGGCGGCGGCCGGAAGCGACAGTCATGTTCGAGGGTGTGGTGGCGGGCGCGCTCAACCGCTGGCTCGGCAAGTACGTCGCCGACCTCGACACGGAGCAGCTCAACGTCGGCATCTTCTCTGGTCGCGTCTGCCTCACCGACCTCAAGCTCAAACCTGAGGCGCTGGTGAGTCTCCTCGCCCGCTCGGCGCGCTGTGGTGAACTTAACCATCTTACTTCCAATACGGTGGTATCAATCCAGTCGCCTACAATTAGAGCCTACCACGTAGTAAGATACCTATAGATTCACACCGGTTCCGAACGGCGAAGCAGCATTTGTACGTATGCACGTACAATTTTCCATCAGTAAAAATTAATTTGTACACGCCGACCGGACTCGAACCCCGAACCTCTCGCAAGAGAAGCCGACGCCTAGAACACTCGGCCACCCGCCGCTTAGATGGCCGCAGGGCAGGCTTGGCTGTGTTCTCATCTTGTCTAGTAGAGCTCCCCCCCGGTATGGCACCTCCTCGAAGGCGATACGGGTCGGTCGGAGCGTACGCTCTGACCCCTCCGACTCGGTCACCTATACCGGATTGCCTCATTGGTTGTGTGCGGGTGCAGTACGAGCTGGAGCTGCCGGTGGAGGTGAAGATCGGCAGCGTGGGCAAGATCGAGCTGCAGATCCCGTGGGCGGGGCTGAGCGCGCAGCCGGTGGCGGTGAGCGTGGAGGACGTGCTGGTGCTGGTGGGGCCGGTGGTGTCGGCCGCGCGGCACGACGCCGAGCGCGAGCGGCGGCTGCAGCGCGCCGCCAAGCTGGCCGCGCTGGAGGCGCTGGACGCGCGCGCGGACGAGCAGGCGCCGCAGCGGCTGCTGGAGGGCCTGCTCGCCGCGCTGCTGAGCAACGTGCAGCTCTCCGTGCGCAACGTGCACGTGCGCTACGAGGACTCGCTCAGCTCCAGAGACGGACCCTTCGCCTGCGGCATGTGCCTGCAGAGCGTCTCCGTCGAGACCACCAACAGGTGAGTCGCCGCCGCCCCGGCGCCACTAACTGCCATTTCTCAGTTATGGTACAAACAACACCTATTCACGACTTCATCATGGGACAATCACTTGAAGATCGTTGCACGCAGGGAGGCCCGCTGCCGGGATACCACCAATTTGGTCGCGGTGACGCGCATTAGTGCGGTCCAGCCCCCCCCTTGGAGGAACTCATAAAGGCGTTCTGAGGTCCCCCCCCTTGGAGTGCACCGACTCCGAAGATTGTCCCCATCTACGTCTTGCGTCCGTCAGTCTGCGTCCCTGATGGGAGACAACGTCACAAACAGCGACAAACAACAATACATACCTACAAGTGTTCAGACTAAACATCTGCTCCACCTTCTGTTGGCTTCTCCATAGTGATAGCTAGTAATTGTGCGGTCGCTGCAGCAAGTGGAAGCCGTGCGCGGCGGGCGCGGGCGAGGGTGGCGCGGGCGAGGGTGGCGCGGGCGCGCTCGGCAGCGTGTACCAGATGATGCGGCTGGAGTCGTGGTCGCTGTACTGGAACGCGCGCGCGACCGTGCTCGACGAGCAGGAGACGGCGCACATCACGCCCATACAGTACTACAACTGGAAGCACTACATGCTCACCGGACTCCACAAGTTCTCCATGCATCGCGAACACTTTGACTTCCGTCAGTACTCTCTGTTCCACACTTTATTGCCGCTCGTACCATGTTCACTCCACAAGATGTGCGGCATGCATCCCCCGTGACCCGTGACCCTGCGCCTGTGCAGCAGAGTGAACATCGTGCGAGCGGCAATAAAGCTTGGTAACACTCGTAATGTTCATTATTATTTTATTACTTATATTAGAACCTTCGATAATGTTCCTCTAATCTCAATCTACGTCAAATATCTTACATACAATGAGATCACCGACAAACCAAGGAGGAGCTTTATCCATAAAATAAAGAATAGAATTAATAATCGAAAAGCGATATTGAGAATCTTCTTGTCAGGGTCCTGCCTGTCTCAAAATTGCGAAAACGCTATCACTCTGCGCCGCAGTCTGTCTGTCGATCAAACGAGTTTTGTCGTCAAACTTTTTGAAGCTTTTGGAAAATTGGCTCCAAATCTAGATTGATGGATTCCTTTAGACCACAGAACAAGACCGGACTTTTTTGCTCTGTGCTTTAGAGTGAGTGGTGTATCGGGGTGTGGGTGTAGTGGTAGGTAATGCGTGTCGGTGGAGCGAGCGAGCGTGTGTATTGTGATGCGCGGTGCAGTGGTGTATCGGGGTGTGGGTGTAGTGGTAGGTAATGCGTGTCGGTGGAGCGAGCGAGCGTGTGTATTGTGATGCGCGGTGCAGTGGTGTATCGGGGTGTGGGTGTAGTGGTAGGTAATGCGTGTCGGTGGAGCGAGCGAGCGTGTGTATTGTGATGCGCGGTGCAGTGGTGAAGCCGGTCTCGTGCAAGGTGAAGGTGATCGTGAACCGGTGCGGCGGTGGCGCGGGCGGGGCGGGCGAGGCGCGCGCGCCGCTGCTGCTGCTGGACGCGGTGCTGCAGGACAGCGCGGTGCAGCTGTCGCGCGCGCAGTTCCTCTCCCTCCACAACCTGCTGCGCTCCTTCCGCCGCATCGCACTCTGCAGGTCACTACCGCACCGCACCTTCACTTATCTACCTATATTTGATAGATAGATAGAAATACTTTATTGCTCCAAAACATATTTTTATTTTTAGCTCGTTTCTAAGCTCTTTATATAATTTAAACGACGACGGCGTGGACTTATACCTTACAGGCACTTCACTTCTACCAGTCAACCTGTGGATGTTTGAGAGTTGTCTGTTATGTATGAAATATTAGCAGATTAAGTGTGACAATATAAAATTTAATATAATTAATAAAATTCAGTGAAAATGACCGCTACCTTCTGTCAGTGTGTATATCCACACCGACAGAAGAAACAATGTTTAACTTTATACAAACAAATAAATTTGTAATCTAGAAGATCAAAATAGAATTAATTACCTGCCTGTTTCTTTCATATAAAGGTATTATGTATTGTTATAGATTGCACTTATCAAAAGTGCTGACAAAATTGTGTATGCTTTAGCCCGCGCTTAGCCCAATCGTAGAAACTTTACTGGTTTATATATATAAGTAATATATTTATAAGTGTATGTTTGTGTAAAGGAAGTACCGCGCGCTGCACCCGGGCGCGCGGGTGCTGAGCGCGGGCGCGGGCGGGGGCGGCGCGCGCGCGTGGTGGCGGTACGCGTGCGAAGCGGTGCTGCGGCAGCGCGTGCGGCCGTACACGTGGGCGAGCGTGCGGCGGCACCGCGCGAACTACGCGCGCTACAAGGCCGCCTACAAGGCCACGCTGCGCAGCCCCGCCGACGCAGAGCTCCGTCTCGACCTGCACAAGTGCGAGGACGACCTCGACATTCTCTCCGCGGTGGTCGCGCGCGAGCACGCCAAGATCGAGGTCCGTCTGCAACTCTGCACTCGCTCTCCCTGTCGACTCCCGAGTCCGCTCGCACCGAACACACATCGAGCCGAGCTGCGCCCGAACGGCCTAGTTGACATTAGTATTGTAACCGCGCGCCGTGACGACGGCGGCGGCGGCGGGTAGAATAGTATAGAAGGTTTGTGGAAGTTACCCATCTCTAGTATAGATAGAGATTACAGAGCACTACATGAGCCGCCCACTTAACCGTCGCCTCCGCCGCGTAGGCGACTCTACCTGAGTGATTTGATTACTGAGTAGGCACGTTTGGGCTACAAGTCGCGAGCTGTGTTCATTGTAGCCATAACGATATTCAAACTAGCGATAGACCAGACCAGACCAAGCGAACAAAAACGTTACCTACATAACAAGTCACTCCGTCTGACTCGCCCGCGTGTGAGGTCAAATTCGTGTGTTAGTTTTGTTTTTATGGAAACTGACACGGGTAGAGCACGTTCCTACAGCAAAAATGCTGAGTTGGTTCCTTTTTCTCCTTCAGCATTGATTTTATAACCCTGGTTTCTTTCTGTTATCGTTTTATATAATTTACAGTATAGGATAAATTAATACTTCAAATTTCATTTCATTATTGACGTTTGAGATCAACGTTTTTGTATGTAAATATGCCCAATGCCCACCCACTCTATAACCTGTTAAATATTTAAACCCTTTGTTATAGCCATTTCTACTCTACTCTACTCTACCATAGAGAGGAGATATTAGTTACACCGTACTCCACCAGGTACTTGTGTGCCAATAAGGCTTCCCTCGAGTGTATATTGTGTGTGTGTGTGTGGGTAGCTGCTGGGTGTGGAGCCGGAGCGCGTGGAGGTGCGCGAGGCGGGGGAGGGTGCGCGCGGCCGGCTGCTGTGCGCGCGCGGCGAGCGCAGCAGGAAGAGCCTGTGTACATTGTGTGTGTGTGTGTGTGTGTGGGTAGCTGCTGGGTGTGGAGCCGGAGCGCGTGGAGGTGCGCGAGGCGGGGGCGGGCGCGCGCGGCCGGCTGCTGTGCGCGCGCGGCGAGCGCAGCAGGAAGAGCCTGTGTACATTGTGTGTGTGTGTGTGTGTGGGTAGCTGCTGGCTGTGGAGCCGGAGCGCGTGGAGGTGCGCGAGGCGGGCGCGGACGCGCGCGGCCGGCTGCTGTGCGCGCGCGGCGAGCGCAGCAGGAAGACCCTGTGTACATTGTGTGTGTGTGTGGGTAGCTGCTGGGTGTGGAGCCGGAGCGCGTGGAGGTTCGCGAGGCGGGGGCGGGCGCGCGCGGCCGGCTGCTGTGCGCGCGCGGCGAGCGCAGCAGGAAGAGCCTGTGTACATTGTGTGTGTGTGTGTGTGGGTAGCTGCTGGCTGTGGAGCCGGAGCGCGTGGAGGTGCGCGAGGCGGGCGCGGACGCGCGCGGCCGGCTGCTGTGCGCGCGCGGCGAGCGCAGCAGGAAGACCCTGTGTACATTGTGTGTGTGTGTGGGTAGCTGCTGGCTGTGGAGCCGGAGCGCGTGGAGGTGCGCGAGGCGGGCGCGGGCGCGCGCGGCCGGCTGCTGTGCGCGCGCGGCGAACGCAGCAGGAAGAGCCTGTGTACATTGTGTGTGTGTGTGTGTGGGTAGCTGCTGGCTGTGGAGCCGGAGCGCGTGGAGGTGCGCGAGGCGGGCGCGGGCGCGCGCGGCCGGCTGCTGTGCGCGCGCGGCGAACGCAGCAGGAAGAGCCTGTGGAGTCAGCTCTCGTCGCCGGAGAAGCGGCGCCTGTGCGAGCTCATCGGCCGCGCCGAGACCGCCGGCGCCGGCGCTGTCTGCAAACCTAAGCAGTACATAGGTATTACCTCATAGTGCTCCGGCGGCGGCGTATAGGCTCAAGCGAAAAGTTACAACTCAATTAATACAACATTATAAACAGGCCTGCAATATTACACCGTACTTGTAATAATTGAAATCACACATTTAAATGAAAACGACGCTATGAGTGTGCTTCTTGTTTTTTTTTTCAACGAAACTTGTACACCTATAGATAGCGACATCTTCAATGTCTGCGTTGCTAATTCGAAGCGTTCCCTAAACCTGAATATCGCACACACAGCACGACTATAACGCTATAACCGTAGACGTATAAAGTAATTCTATATCTATGAACGCTACGATACGAGATGAGTACTTGTCTTATTCACCGTGACATTTTCAATTAATCCGCCTCCGAGGCATTTGATCTAAATGAGTAGAGACAGCAGTGGGTAGGTATGTATGTATGTAGGGAGGTATGTAGTAGAGTGATATTGTGTCGCGTGGTGGGTGACAGAGCACAAGGTGAACGTGACGCTGGGCAACTGGTCGCTGACGCTGCTGAGCGGCGGCCGCGAGGTGCTCGTGCTGACCCTCGCGCACTTCCTAGCCTCGCTGGAGACCCGGCCCGGCGCCGGCGCGTACAAGGTACCTACACTCCACCCACCACTACACCACACCACCAGTTCACCCATAGACATATAACCAACTATTTTCTCTATTTTAAGTTTGCCATTCCACCTCCAATTCCAGCACTCCATCCACCACATCACCAGTCCACCACTCCAATATTTTCTCTATTAAATAATTTAATGAAGTGACTTTTTTTCGGAATCTATCTAGCTAGAAGATAGTTCCTCTATGGGGGAAAGAAAAAAGAAACATCCCCCGAAGTTCGCTTGTACCGATTTATTTCTCTATCTGAGTTTCGCATGAGTGTGTCTTGGGTTAACTATCGTTGTAAAATCAGGAACCCCATAGTCACGCCTTGCTACAATTTCACATCATTTGGTTCTCTTTCACCTCTTTTTAGGTACGGAACTTAAAAAATCCGACCAAGTGTGAGCCAGATCACGCACCGAGGTTTCCAAACCACAAAAAAAACCTTGAAGAAACACGTTAATTTATCACTTTTGCAATTATTTAATGTTATGTCCGCCAAAATAGCACACATTCTTCATCATTCATTCAAAATTTGAACCGGCAGCTATTAAGGTTCCAAACATACAGCCAGCGGACGGACGGACGTAGGACGGCTTACGTACGGGCCCCGTACGTAAGTATTTCAGTACCCCGTAATACGGGGTACTGAAATCTAAAGCGGGGTGACCGGTGTGGTAGCTGTATCTATTCTCTCGCCATGGCTGTTGCTCGTGTGGAGAAAAATATAACCTAAAGTGAAGACGGGTGGATGTTATCGGTGTGTGGGTGCGGGTGTGAGCTCAGTGCCGGTGTGATGTGCGGCAGGTGTCTGCGCGCGCGGAGAGCGTGGCGGTGGAGGGCGCGAGTGCGAGCGCGGAGAGCGAGCTGGTGCCGCTGCTGACGGCGGACCCGGCGCCGCCCGCGCCCGCCGCGCCCGCACCCCCAGCCGCCCCCAACATGCTCGCGCTCGACTGGGAGAAGAAACCGCTCGGCGGCGAGGCGGACTACGGCCTCGCCGCCGCCCTAGAGCCGCTCGAGCTCGTCTACCACGAGGTACCTGTTGCGCGCGCCCTCCGTAGCTAGCGCACCTCTATACCTTTCCCCTGTGAGCGTCGCGAGGCAGTGGCGGTCAGCGACAACGGCGGTCCGACCCCCGGTTCTAATCTATTCGGTAGCTAGCTACTTACAATGTGTATATTTTGATGTGTGTGTGTATGTGTGTCGGTGGGCAGCACGCGGTGTCGGAGATCATCAGGTTCTTCCGCGTGGGGCCGGTGCGGCGCGAGGAGGTCGCGGCGGAGGCGGGGCGGCGCGCGGCGCGCGCGTGCGCGGCGGCGCGCTCCGCGCTGCGGCTCGCCGTCACCAGGAGGAAGCTCTTCAGCCTGCAGCTCGACTTGAAGGGCGTCTGTCTCGTGCTGCCCGAGCACGGCTCCATACACAAGTAGGTTGCTGCGTCCGGTCGGGCAGGTGGTGGCGGTGCAGACAGTAGAGCGCGAGTATAGAGCGGGCGCGCGCGGCGCGGTGTGCAGAGCGGGGAGCGTGCTGGTGGCGGAGCTGGGGCGCGCGACAGTGCGCTCGGAGCTGCAGCCGTCGCAGCCGGCGCTCGAGGACGCCACCTGCATGGAGCTGGAGGAGCGGCTCTACGACCGGCTGCACGCCGACTGCTCCGGACTCCAGGTCAGTACCTTCACCTCGCCTCGCCTGCGTGCCGCCGCGCCATTCTGTGTCGTCTGACTGACGTGTGCTGCAGGTGTTGTTCTGCGACGGCGGCGAGCGCTGGCGCGAGCTGCGCAAGCTGCCCGACTCGCAGCTCCACCTGCTGGCGCGGCTGCGCCTCCAGCTCGTCTTCTCCAATAGCATCGAGAAGGATTACGCGTTGCTGCCGAGGTTCTATTCACTCATTTTATATCATTTAAACATAATAATTCGCTAATTAAGCTCCCCCACACGCGGTACCCTTAAGAAATCGTTCTAGCTTGACGTGGGTCGAGTGCTCTCGTCTCTGGACACGCTATACTGACTTCGACGGGAGCCTTGCGACTCGCTGGAGAAGGAGCGCGCAGGCTCGCTCGGGCCCCGCGCGTAGTACACGTGTGCGCGTGCGGTTCTCAGACACAAGCTGAACGTGTCGATGTCAAGCCTGAAGCTGAACGTGTCGGACCGGAGCGTCGGGCAGCTGGCCGAGTTCGCGGAGCACCTGCCGCCGCCGCTGCACGCGGACGTCTCCGCCGCCTGCGACTCGGCGGACTACGCGGAGCGGCCGCGGCCGCGCGCGCGCGCGCTGCGGCGCGACCGCGTGCAGCCCGAGCCGGGCTTCCGGCGACTCCTGCAGCTCCGCGCGGACATCGTCGCCGCACACTTCTCCAGGACCAGGTCTGCTTCTCGTTCCAACTTCCATCTCACCGCTACCGCTCTCCATGTATCATGTGCACCTCAAGACTGTAAAGACTGAAAAAAAAATAAATAAAAAGTCTGTATCTTGGTCAATTTTACCTATATGTGTTATAGTACTCGTCGTTTTAACTTTATATATGTTAATCTGATCTTTTTGTTTCGATTCTTCATCGTATGATGATAATTATTTTGTTGGTATTTTTATTTATTTTTTCTCTTCAAAAATCACATTTAAGTATTAGCTAAGATCAACACTACATTTTGTTCTCTCTCTTTTCTATTGTCTATTGTTAACGGAATCTTCGCTGGTCTTTTTTTATTTTCTTATTATTTGTTTTGTTTTTATGTATTTATGTTGACTGTTTGATTCCTAAATAAATAAAAAAAAAAGACTATTGTAACGTATCCCGTAACTGTCTTAAAAGTAACACTGTCATTACTTCTTCTATCAACAGAGGAACGTCAAATATTTATACAGAAATCCTCGTTACTACGAGTAAACTCTGAAATAAACCATGGCCTGCGTTTAGCATTCAAGTGATCTCTAGGTAAGCTCAGACAATGTATACATGCGTATACAATGACCTAAGCGGAAATAGACCCTGTCTCTTTCTCTCTTCAAGAAAGCGTTGTGTAACCGTATCACCCAGAGTACTAACTCAAACCTTAACCTTTCTCTCCTAATC
The DNA here is from genome assembly GCA_946902875.1 of Nematopogon swammerdamellus. NCBI lineage: Eukaryota > Metazoa > Arthropoda > Insecta > Lepidoptera > Adelidae > Nematopogon > Nematopogon swammerdamellus. The sequence goes on from OX336345.1 coordinate 23,680,263, forward strand.
TTTGTTCTGTGGGTTAATTCTAACTACCCCTATAATTTCCTGCATAAGTCCGCCTTTCCTACGTCACTATGCCTCCTCTACCACATTGTAACAGTCTATGTTCTCTCCTCCGGAAATTCCTACACCTGAGAAAACGTGTATATTCTTCAACCAGTTTATTCTCTTCCTAAAAGGAAGTATGTAGCCTAATTCTGAAGATGCGTGAGCTTGTGTGAGATCACTATCCTTACTTCTGGAATACCTACAAGGTTCAGCGATTTCTTTTACCAAAGGGAACTACTATATGCTTTTCTCCTCGACCGATCAGATAGGCTAGCACTGATCTTGGAGTATAAGCACTTCTTTTCTTCAGCTGGAAGATATAGCGTTCTATCACATCCAACGATAAATAACTCACCCCCTTGCAGGAGTTAGGGACGACAGCTGGAAGGGAATTGCCTAGGCTTTCTTGAACTTAGCATTTCAAATTATATTTCCCTTTTAATCAAACAGCTTCATAAAATGAAGAGCCACGCCCTAGCAGGAATTAGAGGTAACCCCTGGAAGGAATTTATCTAGCTTTTCAGGGACCTAGTCTTCTTTTAGAAGAATAACAGCTGTGATGTAATAAAGTATCACTGCCTAGCAGGAGTTAGAAAAGAGGTCTTAAAATAATTCATTTAATGTTTATTATATATGGCTTTTCTTTCGCATCGGTTCGTGCGTACATTCATTAGCTTTATTATCGTAAAGGTTCTTATGTTTCTACTCGGGACTATACTCCTACTTTCTATGGTTATAGGCTCTTCCTTTTATTTGTTTGGTATCAAACACTTTATCTTTCGCTTCGCAAAGTCAGAAAATTTACCCCAAAAGGGGTAGACAATGGGCCCCCTTGAACCAGGTGAGATTTTCTCACCTTCTAGTTCCTCCACGCCCATCGCTGTGACCTTCAACCAGTTTGACTGAGGTACTACACCTCACTCAAAGTTGTACCTAAAGGTCTCCTGTCTATTCTGTGCAAATGAAGCGTTCCCTCTGCTGGGATTAATTTAACTGCGTATGTGTAATGTATGTACAATGCTCCTTATTAGAACATCGCACCTACGTGTTAAGTGTACCTAATTATGTTCCCTCTCTCCTTTCCTAAGCAAAATACCAACCTTAGACAACCTCAGCTCCCTCCCCAGACATCTCTCAGGTCGATCCGTTGATACGTGCATCGCACCCCCGAGACCTCCTCTATTTTCTAACCTCAAACTGTAGTCTCCCCAATGCAAAAGTTATACCTAGCCTACGCCGGCCTCTTACTTACGAACTCTAAACGTACGGGTGCTCTCACAGAACATGAATTTACTACGATGTACACCTGACAAGAACCCCTAGCTAATCACTTATATAAGGACACTCGTCTACCTGGTACAGGCCTTCCTACACTTCTGGAACACACTGCAATCCAATACGAACACAACACCTCTACCTACGTTAACCTTGGCCTTTATCTAGGCACCACTTCACTTGACCATCAAGCCGCGCAGCACTCACTCACACGTACTCGCGTTACAAAATCTACTAATAACATCTCGACTATTCGTAGTCTTTAGTGCCGTAAGGGCCTAACGAATTGTATATTTTAGCAAATTATTCTAGGTGAGCATGCTCATCGTCCAGTGGGTTCAATTATACTTTCACATATTTTCTCCTCATTACTACCCATTACTCTCTCGACATACTATAACCTCCGGGTGCCAGCCCCGACATTTCGGTCTAGGGCCTTTCACCATCGGTATGCTATCATCAGAACCTCCGGATGCCAGCCCCGACATTTCGGTCTAGGGCCTTTCACCATTGGTATGCTATCATCAGAACCTCCGGATGCCAGCCCCGACATTTCGGTCTAGGGCCTTTCACCATTGGTATGCTATCATCAGAACCTCCGGATGCCAGCCCCGACATTTCGGTCTAGGGCCTTTCACCATTGGTATGCTATCATCAGAACCTCCGGATGCCAGCCCCGACATTTCGGTCTAGGGCCTTTCACCATCGGTATGCTATCATCAGAACCTCCGGATGCCAGCCCCGACATTTCGGTCTAGGGCCTTTCACCATTGGTATGCTATCATCAGAACCTCCGGATGCCAGCCCCGACATTTCGGTCTAGGGCCTTTCACCATTGGTATGCTATCATCAGAACCTCCGGATGCCAGCCCCGACATTTCGGTCTAGGGCCTTTCACCATTGGTATGCTATCATCAACTTTAATCTTCAAACACCCAAGTATTGGTGAACAAGCGAGTTTGAACTTGTATGGACAATGAGCACGGCTCCGCGACGCGATTTGCCAGACTTCACACTCACCGTGAGTGTTTGTTAGTAGGTTGCTGGCTCCCGAAACAAGACTGACTCGACGTCGACTGCGCACGAGTTTAAATGGCCCTCATCCCTACCCTTCGGCCCTACTTCGTTTCCTGTCGTTCCCGAACGTTCTTAGCCAATCAAAAGCCTTCCCTTCCATAAGGACCCCACCCCTAACAGCGCCTCTGTCGGCCGATTTAGACATTAAAATACTGCCTCGCCGAGCTACGAACTGCTGTGAACACCCGTCAAGCCATTGCGAGTTAACCGCACGAACATCATTCCTTTCTGTCAACCGAGACATTGCGCGATCTATGCCTACGTCAGATAACCATCTTTTGATACCCTACCGGCACCCTACCGGCAAATATATGCGATTGATTTATCCCTGCCATCTATCCACTTTTGCTCGCATCACGCAAAGTTTGAGTATATCAACATCATGTGCAACCCTTAAGTTCTACTCGCGTCCGTGTGATGACGCCACGTGATTATAATCACACGTGATTATTTACACTTCTAGTTCGCGACTAGGCGTCTAGATGGCTGTACTTATCTCGTTTCAATCAATAAATTAATTCTTCTTATTATATCATACTTAGGCTAATGGTACCCTTCTGTGTTCGTCACACTATTCAAAATCGTACCTAGATACTGCGCGTTATCCAACCAATTCGGATAATCTGGGTCGTCCGAACCGAAATTAATAATTATAATGACGGTACTGAAATGAAAAGCTCACTGTAAATGTGACGGCAGAGAGGAGCGGGACGGGGAAGAAAGCGCGCGCGCGCGGCTCGGCCCCGCGCGGCCGGAGCCGGCGCGCGCGGCGCTCGTGTCGGCGGAGCACAGCGACGAGGACATGGAGGTGTACGCGCGCTCCGTCGACCTGCCCGGCTTCGACGACAACGTCTCTCCGCACAACGCCATCCGCGTGCTGCTGCGCTTCGTCATAGGTATGTACTTAGTGTTTGGGTGTTTCTCCGGATAGGCAGAATAAGCGAGTCCGGATCGAAAAGTCTTATAAAATGGATTCATAATACTTTTATATTTTTTTATATTGTAGATATGATGAAAATACTGGGGGGGGCCTGTGTCCTTTTTTCAATTAATTAATTAGAAATGCGATAAAAAAAAATCTAACTGCTGAAATCTTGACTTCACTGGCGCGTCCGGACTACAGTTTGGGGTAGAAATTTTTTTTTTTGTTATCATCTATAAGGAATTACGCTACTTTGTATATGTTCTCTAAAACCTAGTTAGTTATGCTTTACCTTATATTTTTACTAAGCATGAATACGCTTTAGAAGACGAAATACGAATTATTTTATAAGCGTCCGCTAGTTTCCTTTGATATCGGTGGCGCGCACGAATACGCTCATAGATCCTATACTATTGTAGCTGCGTGCATAGCTGTTAAAGCGAAAAAAAATATCAGTCGCGCCGCTTCTGTGGCGAGAACAACACGCCTGTGTGTTCCTGTGCGGCCGTGTTATTAAGGTATGTAATCGTTTTCGGTGGCTTGGTAACCTATAAAATTGATTTCGCTGAACCAATTTTCTCGTTACTAATTTGACATATTACTATTATATTTTAATTAGAGATTGTCTTATTAGTACTAGATCTCCAACTTAGAGAGTAATGCTGTATATATAGGTTATATTTGCAAATATTTTAGAATTTCCTTACTTTTTTTATTTCAGTGTCAATGACTTGGGTGTTTTCAGTGGAAATAGGTGCACCGAAGTCAATTTCAAAACCACCGAAAGCAAGAAACATATTTTTTAATTAAATAGCATGCCAATTATAACTTATAACAGGATAACTTATGTATTTGAGGATTAGAAATGAAAAAAAAAATTAAATTCACATAAAGTTAAAAACAGTTAAGACTGCAAACTCTACGTAGCAAAACCTAACTTACTGTATTCTATTGCGTCATTGAGAGTTTTCGTCGAATGAAGTACAAAAAAAAGAACAGTTTTTCTTTTAATCAAAGTTATATTATGCCGTTTACACTGTATTAACTAAATAACTTTTGAGACTAGTATATATTTCTTATTAAATATGTTTTGCGTTACGGTAGATCAGACTTTAGGACGAACTTAAGCTTTCCGAAGGCAGCCCAACCCAGTTGAATGTGTTTCTCTACCTCCTTGAGTAGGCCTTGTCGACCTACCTAGCCGAAATATTTGTCCGAAATATACGTATTCCTCCACTTGTTTGATCACTTCACCGTCGATCAGAATATCCCCCTCACCTATAACCTCCATCGTCATGACGTTGGTTTTGTCGCCTACGCTGTTTCTATTATTCATCAACGGCATGCTCTCGCTCGGCGAAATACATTGTTTGTTACATGGACGACAGCATCGTGCACGAAGGGTTCATCAAGGACTGGAAGGGTAGAGAAGCCTCAGCAGCAAACGCGAGACGCGAAACTGTTGCTCGGGTTGACCAGGTTCTCGAAAAGTATCCTCTTGGGGGAAGAACTTGTCAACTTCAACGTAGCCAAGACGCAAGCTTGTGCCTTCTCTACTAAGGCTAATCCGTTTCCTTTCCAAGCCACTTTCCAGGGCAGCCAAGTCCCCAAAGATGGTAGTCTGGGCATCCTGGGTATGGAAGTGTCCAGGGACGTTGGGTTTCGATCGTTCATAGAGTCCAAGGCGAAACTAGCGTCTCGAAAATTAGGGATCCTTTACCGATGTCGGCGATTTTTCACGCCGGTGCAACTGATTACACTGTATAAAGCACAAGTAAGACCGGTGATGGAATATTGCAGTCATCTTTGGGAGGGTTCCCCTGAGTACCTTCTTTCAGCCTTGGATTCAATTCAGCGACGAGCCATTCGCCTCATTGGTGACTCTGTACTCACAAAGGAACTTCAGCCTTTAAAGCACAGACGTATCGTGGGATCATTGAGCCTGTTTTATCAGTACTACTATCGCCGCTGCTCTGATGAACTTGCTTCCTTCCTTCCTCCTACTGTTCGCCTTCGCCAAACCCGCCATACTCTCGCGGAACACCCCTTTGTAGTCGACAGAAGAGTTCTTCGAACTGCACGATTCTCTAAATCGTTCTTGTGCCGCACTGCAAAGGTGTGGAACGGGCTCGCAGGGAATATCTTTCCCCACTCCTACAATCCACGGATCTTCAAATCGCGGGTTAATAGCCTTTCCCCAGCGACATTAGTCTACCTCCAAATCGGACTAGCACCTCCTCGGCGGTGAAATTGGTTGCGCCTGAAGCTTCGACCTCGGGCAAAGCCACCCAGTTCAGAAGTAATAAAAAAAATCCAGGTTCATCCTTAGGCCGACGTTCAGCGAGACCTCGTAAAGGTCGCTGAGCGTCTCTTGTAGCTGAACCGGGGTATGGGCGAGGAGGACAATGTTATCCGGGAAACGGAGATGACTGAGAAACTCCCCATTGACATTTATTCCAATATTATCCCACTCAAGCGTCTTGAACACGTCTTCAAGTGCTTTTGTAAGGAGCCTGGGTGAGATCACGTCCCCTTGCCTCACTCCCTTGCCAAGGAGCATTTTTTTAAATAAAAAGCGCGACATGCGACGCCGAGTCACCAATAAGGTGCCTAATGACGCCCATGTAAATTCGGTCGTACGCTGGGCTTTAGAATGCCATGCCGGCCTGACAGGTGCTATTCACGCCTCTCTTGAAGAACCCGAGACGATACTTGGGGGGAAATACGTGGGCAGGGAGAGCGTTCCAGAGTTTACCAGTTCTGTGGAGGAAAGACCTGCAGAACCGATTGGTACGCACCCGTATAAGTCCAGCGTATAGGGATGCAATCCCTGTCCAGTACGCGTTGTGCGGAGGTGGAAAGGGGGCGGAAGGATCGCGTTAAACAGCTCCTCCGAGCATTCACCATGGATTGAATAAGCGATAGAACACACTTAGGTCGCCGACATTCCTACGGAGTTGCAGTGGTTTTAGATCGCGGGACACGTTGGGGTCATCCACTAGTCGCAGGGCTCGACTCTGGATCGAATCCAAAGGCGCAAGCTGGTATTTAGCTGAGCCAACCCACAAGTGCGAGCAGTACCCCAAGCAGGACCTAATCTGTACTATACAAAAGCAGCCTTTGGCCCGGCGTGAAGTACCGTCGCACCTTACTGAGTACGCCCAACTTTTTAGAAACTAGCTTGGCCTTGCCCTAGATTATGGCGCCGAAAGTTTAGGTCGTGCGACAGTTCGACTCTGAGGACCCCGAGGAGATCGCTTAGTTTTAGCGACGGGACCTGGAAGGAAGGAGCGGCTGTGAACGCCGTTCTTTTCGCACTGAACGCGCAGACTTGTGTCTTGGAAGCGTTAAACTCGACCAAATTAGTAGGTACGGCCCCATTCGGAAATAGACCGAAGCGTTTGTTCCTCGCCTCTTTTCATCCACAACGTCCCGTCTGGCTGAAGGGTGACTGGTGTAGGATCCGTGTACTTACTTTTGTCCGCATAACAATGTATGTTGCCGAGTAGCAGAATATCATTGGATGGGGCGGGTATTTTCATGGAGCCTCACAGTCACCGCCGTTTACCGATACAAGTTTTGTAGTATCTCGACGTATCGGTGGTCGATTTATTATTATAGTATTACGTATGATTATCCTTTTTAGCTTTGCCGTGATAGCGGATTCAAAAGAGGAAAGCTTAGCTAAAAAAAGAGTGGCTGAAAGACTTAGAAAAGCTAGAAATAAAAGCGACCCCATACTTTATGCACTTAACAATGAAAGAGACCGGCAATATCACAAAAAAAATTTTTACAATATAAATCTACTCAATACCTACTCATATCGAAATTGCACACAATTGTAGTCGGTATTGTTTGTTCTTTTGCACAGTTGCATAGTGTTTAAAGTGTTAAGTTATAAAGTAATTACACGATTTGATTTCGGTGACTAAAATATTGATTTCGGTGGACATCATATTTTTTAAATTCAATAACTTCATAACCGTTCAATCAATTTCGTTCCCTCCACTACCATTTGATTCTAAATTAATTCTAAATTATGTTTTGCCTGTGAGAATGTCTCAATTCAAAGAAAAAAAAAGTGCCACCGAAGTCATCGAAATATTGCGACGGCGGAGAAAGACCCGTTTACTCACTCCCTCCCTAGTGTGTACTGCTCACTGCCTCCCTAGTGTGTGTAGTGCGCATACTGCCTGCGTCACTCCGTCGCGCCGCCGCATCGCATCGTCGCTTCTATCTAGCGAGACCCAGCCGATCGCGAGATCGTCAAGTGTAAAGCCCGGGCCGGGTGCAGAGAAAATTTGGATATTCAAAATGGCGGCCGTTACGCGCCATATTGTTAAACTTTGAACAATCTTCAATCCCCAACGAGTGGGGCATCATTGTCGAGAGCTCGAAAAGGCCATTTAAAAAATATACGGCACTTAATGATTTGGAACTAAAATGAATTAAATAAAAAAAAAATTTGACGTGATAACGTCTTATAAATTGATGAACACCGGCTGCACGCACGAATATCACGTCACGTTCCATCTGAGCCTGTGTGTGCAAGCGAGAGCGCGTAACAAACGATAGAGAGGCACAATCGGCCCAAGCGTCGGCTTGTAAAAGTACCAGGGCCGCAGAAATTAAAACGAGGTTACTCGTACCATAATATCTGGCCGGTCGGAAAATATTTCAAATTTAGAATATTCATGAAACAAGGGTTGTATGACGTTATCACGTAAAACTATCGTCCGTAAACCGACTTTACAGACAACCAATTTTTATTTATTATTAGAATGTGAATGAAAAGGCCGAACGAAACAAAACGAAGTATTGACTCAAATCTAAGATTTAAGCGGCGCCGGGTGGCCGAGTGGTCTGGGCGTCGGTTTCTCTCCCGAGAGGTCCGAGGTTCGAATTCGATCGGTGTGTATCAATCAATGACTCTTTTCTTATGGAAACATTTACCTACATACACTGCTGCTTCACCGTTCGGAACAGGTATAAATGTTTAGGTTCAGGGCAAGGGAAGGGTCCCTTGCCCCGCACTATGTTGTAGGCTCAAATTGTAGCCGACTGGGTTGGTACCACCGTACTGAATGTAAGATCTCTAGTCTAGTACAGCCAGCAGTCCAAAGGGAAGTATCCGGTATGGCACCTACCTTCTCGGAGGTATTGAAATTGGCTGGTCGGAGCATGTGCTTTGACCTCTCTGACCCAGCCACCCATACCAGATTACCTACCTAAAAAAACTTTCTTTCAGTTAAGTGTTTTTGTAGTCGGTGTCTCCGATAAAGTGGACTGTATTTATATTTAAATGAATGAGTTCATGGAAATGTACGACCAAAACATCTAATGGATAAGGAGCAAACTCACCCGATGTCCGCGCGGATCCACCTTCCACCAGCTGCTCCTGGTCGACCAGATCCGCTGTCAGGTTGCTCCAGCCAGCAGTTCTGTATGTTAAGGTCTTGATAGTCCGATCACCACCGTGAAATCACCGAATAACCACCGAGCAAAGCAACTTGTTGCCATCCGAGCCGCGCTACCACACCAGCACGCAACATCCGACCGAGGAGCCGATAATCCCAGCCGCGCTACCACACCAGCACGCAGCTTCCGACCGAGGAGCCGATAATCCCAGCCGCGCTACCACACCAGCACGCAACATCCGACCGAGGAGCTGATAATCCCAGCCGCGCTACCACACCAGCACGCAGCATCCGACCGAGGAGCCGATAATCCGAGCCGCGCTACCACACCAGCACGCAGAATCCGACCGAGGATCCGATAATCCGAGCCGCGCTACCACACCAGCACGCAGCTTCCGACCGAGGAGCCGATAATCCGAGCCGCGCTACCACACCAGCACGCAACATCCGACCGGGGAACCGATAATCCCAGCCGCGCTACCACACCAGCACGCAACATCCGACCGAGGAGCCGATAATCCGAGCCGCGCTACCACACCAGCACGCAATATCCGACGGAGGAGCCGATAATCCGAGCCGCGCTACCACACCAGCACGCAACATCCGACCGAGGAGCCGATAATCCGAGCCGCGCTACCTAATTGCCTAGGCGGCCTTTGGCAGACAGTCGAGGGCGGAGGCCGGGACACTATCGCGCCGAGATACATTTACACAATATGTATAATACAAAAGAGGTTTTTGCCGAAAAAATCGGGTTTTTGGTTTTGTTTGTCCTACTAACTCTAGTATCGTTTTCGCTAGAGTAGCCATTCACACACAAATGTATGGCGGTAGACTGGATAGGCAGTGTCAGATTGAAATAATTACGTGAGCCGGTAGTGGTTGTACTGTAGCGGTGAGGTGATGCGATGCGCAGGCGAGGTGATGTTGAACGTGTCGATGTGGACGCCGCTGGCGGAGCGTCCGTACGCGCTGGTGGCGGCGGGCGCGGTGTGCCTGGACACGGCGCTGCTCGAGTACGGGCCGGCCGTGCAGCTGAGCGTGCGCTCGCTGCTGCTGAGCGACAAGCGGCAGCGCGCCGCCGCCGGCCAGTACCTCGAGCTCCTCAGCACCGGCGGCGAGGAGACGCTCAACCTGCTCTACAGGAAGGTACGCTCCCTCTCCAGCCTCCACCTAGCTCTAGCTACCCTAGCTGCTGTACGTACTGAGTGAGTGACGCGCGCGGCAGGTGCGCGCGGACTGTCCCGACTTCAAGTCGCACTTCCACAGCGTGGAGCAGTCGCTGGTGGCGGACGTGGGCGCGCTGCACGTGGCCCTGCACGCCGACGCGCTCCGCACGCTCTACACCTACACACACCACCTGCACCACAAGTACGTACACATACCATACCCAGCCAGACTCTGTCGTTCAGTACTACGTAAACGTCATTGTTTGCCGGAGGATATTGAGACGCGCGTGTGCGTGCGCAGGCTGCAGAGTCCGCGCGTGCTGCGGCTCGGCGGCGCGGCGGCGCGCGGCGCGCACGCGCTCTGGCGGCGGCTAATGGGCGCCGCGGAGGACCCGCCCGTGCCGCCCGGCGCCACCAAGTTCAGCTACTCCGTCAGGTCATTCTCTTATTTCTGCATCCTCTATCTGTCAGTAGAGAGAACAGACAACTCCACGGACGCGACGCGCGCGACTGATGCCGCGTCACCGCGCGCGCTGTCACGCGTGTCCGCCCGCGGCGAACACCTACCTACTCTGTTTGCACAAGCAACCGATTCATCACACCTAACTTCACAGTCACTTTATCCAATATAATTTTATTTTATTCACGAGAACATCACGGACGTTGCAGGTGATGTAGCCAACCGTGTCAGTTTCCATAAAAAAAAAAGAAAAAAAGATAAAAACATACAAACTTTAATAGGTAGGTAACTACTAATAATATAGACATTAAGCAATAAATCCTCGACAAAACAACACAGAATGATAAGGAAAATAAGAACCAAGCAAGTTCACATGCTCGGGTATCTAAATGAATAGTTTGCCAGTTTTTAGTCCCGCACCGTCACTCATATTAAATTATGAAATCGGCTTACCGGTGCGATGATGGCGAGCGCATCGCTGCAGCTCGACGTTTCGAGTCATCTATGGGACCCGTTCTCAAGAGGACGTACGTGCTAGCTCCTCCGGCAGCCAGCACCTCATTGACAGGAGCCCGCCTGCTTCTCAAATTGTAGTGGTGGGTAGGTATAACTTCCGGATTCGCTGCGTTCCTTCCTTGCCTCTTCGGACATACAGAAATTGCTGACGGTGTCGAGCACTTGGAAAACGTCGCTTCGGTTTTGTGTTGACTGCAGCGTAGCCAGTACCGACTTCCAAATCGGCGAGATGTTGCGGCGGGCGGTTGAAGTTGTCGTGTTTAGCAATTTCTATCGACTCACGGACAATACGGGGCAGATGTAGTTTTTCGGTGGAGAGAATCTTCACCTGACCGAACCTAATCCAATGATTTTGTCCGGAGTCAATTTTTTTTATTATTATTTTTTTTTATTGTTTCCGAACTAGCTGGCTGTGTCCGAGGTCGAAGCCTCAGGCGCAGCCAATATCACCCCCGAGGAGGTGCCAGTCCGGCTTGGAGGTGGACTAATGTCGCTGGGGAAAGGCTATTTACCCGCGATTTGAAGATCCGTGGATTGCAGGAGTGGGGAAAGATATTCCCCGGAAGCCCGTTCCACACCTTTGCAGTGCGGCACAAGAACGATTTAGAGAATCGTGCCGTTCGAAGTACTCGTCTGTCCACTACAAAGAGGTGTTCCGCGAGAGTATGGCGGGTTTGGCGAAGGCGAACAGGAGGAGGAGGGATAAGGGAAGCAATTTCGTCAGAGCAGCGGCCATAGTAGTACCGATAAAACAGGCTCAATGACCCAACGATACGTCTGTGCTTTAGAGGTTGAAGGTCCTTAGTGAGTACAGAGTCGCCAATGAGGCGAATGGCTCGTCGTTGGATAGAATCCAAGGCTGAAAGAAGGTACTCAGGGGAACCCTCCCAAAGATGACTGCAATATTCCATCACCGGTCTTACTTGTGCTTCATTGAGTGTAAGCCATTGATTTTATACAATGGTGTAAGCAATTGAACCGGCGTGAAAAATCGCCGACATCGGTAGAGTATCCCTACTTTTCGAGATGCTAGTTTCGCCTTGGATTCTATGAACGATCGAAATCCAACGTCCCTGGACACTTCCATACCCAGGACGCCCAGACTACCATTATTGGGGACTTGGCTGCCCTGGAAAGTTGCTTGGAGTGGAAATGGATCAGCATTAGTAGAGAAGGCACAGGCTTGCGTCTTAGCTACGTTGAAGTTGACCAAGTTCTCCTTCCCCCATGAGGATACTTTATCGAGAACCGGGTCAACCCGAGCAACAGTTTCGCGTCTCGCGTTTGCTGCTGACGCCTCTCTACCCTTCCAGTCTTTGATGAACCCTTCGTACACCGTGCTGTCGTCCACGTAGCAATGTATTTCGCCGAGCGAGAGCATGTCGTTAATAAATAATAGAAACAGCGTAGGCGACAGCACGGATCCTTGTGGAACACCAGCATTGATTGAGTAATCGGCCGAGCATGCACCATCAAGGGTGACAAAGATCGACCGATCGCTCAAAAAGCTGGAGATCCAAGTGCACAGTTTTGTAGGGACACCGTAGGCCGGAAGCTTGCTTAGGAGTCCCCGGTGCCAGACGCGATCAAATGCTTTGGATATATCCAAAGCGACCGCCAGCGATTCCCCAAAACCATCGAGTCTTTCAGCCCACAAATGCGTGACGTACGCTAGAAGATCTCCAGTCGACCTTTGCTTGCAGAAGCCGTATTGCTTATCGTCGAGGAGTTTATAGTCTTCTAGGTACGTCAGGAGCGCTGAGTTGACAATACGCTCCATAACCTTACTCAAGAGTGAGGTTATCGCAATAGGGCGATAGTTCGATGGGTTCGCTGGGTCCCCCTTCTTGGGGACCGGCTGGACCGAAGCTTTTCCAGCAAGAAGGTATTGAACCGGAGGAATAGGAGCGTTTGAATAGGCGAGTAAGGACTGGCGCCAATTCCAGAGCACAATTTTTCAAGACAACCGCCGGGACGCAGTCAGGCCCGCTACTCTTCGAAATATCCAACTCACGTAGCGTTTTATAGACGACTCTGGGATGGAACCTAATATTATCCATCATACGCCCGCGATGGGGCAATGAAAGGGGGTTGGCGGCAAGGTCGTCCATGTTTGAGTTGGATGCGAAAAGGCGTGCAAAGATATTCGCCTTTTCCTTCGCGAGTATAGCGAGCGAGCCATCCGGACGTTCCAGCGGAGGTGTAGCAGGACGGCAGAACTTCCGACCGATGGATTTGGCGAGAGACCAGAAGGCGCGGCTACCCGAAGGGCTACGCGCAAGTTTCGCGCCAATTCCACGGTCGTGCCTGAACTTGGCCAAGTTTTGCGTTCGTTTGCAAGACCTAGCAGCGACGTTGAGCTCTCGCCTGTTCTCGACAGACCTATTTTGCAGCCATTTCCTATAAGCCTGGTTCTTTGTGTCAATAGCCAGCCTGCATTGACGATCAAACCAAGGCTTATGGCGGCCGCCGATGGGAACGGCGGAGGTAGGGATGAAGAAATTCATACCCTGTGCGATCACATCGACGACCGATTGGGCACACAGGGATGGGTCTGGAGAAGAGAAGCAAACGTCGTGCCAAGGGTATGCTCCCAAGAAGGAACGGAAGTCATCCCATTGTGCTGACCGGTAGTGCCAAACTGTTCGCGTACTACATTCACGTGCTTCCGCGAGGTGTACAGTTGGCACAGTTGAGCGCACAAGGCAATGGTCGGAGTTACCGAGGGGAGCTTCAACCCTCACCTTGTAACCATTTGGCTCGCTAGTCAGCACAAGGTCCAGCAAACTAGGTCGATGAGCAGGGTTATCAGGTATCCGAGTGGTTCCGGACACCAACTGCGTCAACCCGTGTGCAATGGCCAAGTTGTAAGTCTCCCTGCCGGCATGGTCAGTGATGGGGGAGCCCAACCAGTCTTGGTGTTTAGCATTGAAATCACCCAGCATCACTAACTCCGCCGTAGTGAACTCGCAAAGCAATTTGTCTGCCGTACTGCTGAGATGCTCGCAAAATGCCTCTGTTCTTGACGCACTGAGGTTAGGGGATCTGTATGCACCCGCATAAATCCTCACCACATGGGGAAGATTCACGCGGATCCATAGCACAGGGAAAGCAGAATCCTCAAATCGGGTGAGCCGGGTATAGGAGACACCAGATCCAACGTACAAGCAGACACCACCCTTCGCCATGAAACGTTCCTGAAGATTGTAACCAGGAACGTCCAGGTAGGATGTGTCCGCAGGACGCCCGATCTGGGTCTCCGTAAGAAGGAGGAGGTCTCTGCCTCCCTCGCCGTCTGCAGATGGCAGGTGACGGAGGAGAAATTCGTATGTAGACCTCTTATATTTGCGAGGTCTACTTTAAATTTTGAGGGAGAACGGGCCGCTGAAGGTTTACAAACTTTTCTATTTTTGGTTCGGCTCATTGATTTGGATGGGTTTGAATTCATGGAGCGTGTCAGAATGTGTCCAGGGCGCGGTGATGCCTTGTGCAACTCGAATAGACTCAACTAACTGACAGTCGCAGAGAGCGAGAGGACCCTCGGGCCCCCCCTCCCAGGAAAACATGTGGTCTCCCATTGTCACCAGCCCCACAATGCTCTCTGACAGGGATTTTCGCGTGTTAATAGGGCAGCCAACACACGGGTTGGTGAGGACCGTGTACCGGGCCCCTGTACTACCACGCAGGCAGGCAGCGGTCACCTGTTTCCACCGGCTCTCCCTGACCCCTGCGGCTGTCAGTTGGTTAATAGGAGTCTGGAGTGCAAGCGACACTTGCATCCACAACCCAGGACACCCCCGATACACTCAAGTCCACCGACAGGCTAGACGCAGGCTGACCTCCAAGTGCAGCAGAGCCACATCAGGAGTTTTTCGCCTACGACCTGTGGTACCAGCCCGGACGACATGGTGGAGGACCTGTCTACCACATAGTGAAGCTGAAAAATAGATCCTGTTTAGGCGCAGGATGGTCGCCTGGAGTCCGACATTCCTTAGCTGCTGCGACTCTAGGACGGTGGTAATGCCAAAGGCATCGTCGCAACATTGCCCAGGGAGCACGACGAGGACGTAAATGTCGGACTTGCTGAGCTCTACTTTAGTGTGACCCACCACTGGCACAGTAGACTGCTAGGTTGGTAATTTGTGTGGACTCCGTACAGCTCCAGAGAACACTACCAAGACTTAACCCAGCGACACCCCGATGTGGTCACAAATCGCTGATTTATCCGCTTGACCTTTCTTGACCGCTCGAATATGTTCAGCCACCCTTGTACTGACACTCCGTTTTGTCTGTCCTATGTAAGATTTTCCGCAGGAACACGGTATCTTGTATACCCCTGATGATTGTAGCGGCACCCTGTCCTTAGCCGATCGCAGCATGCTTGAAATCTTGCGATGCGGGTGTAACACCGTCTGTATGCTGTCTGTATAGGAAGAAGACTTCCTAAAAAGTTTCGCTATCCGGTTTGTTACACCACGTACGTACGGCATGTAGGCAGAAAGTCGCTTCACATACGCCACCGGTTTATTTTTTCGCGTCTTAATTTTTCTAAACCGCGAGCCATAACCATTTTCTTTTAGGACACGATGAATTAACGTGGTTTCTTCGGTCAGATGGTCAGCATCACACAGCCGTTGTGCCCACCCTAGACAAAGCGCGTCCTCTTGAGAACGGGTCCCATAGAGGACTCGAAACGTCGAGCTGCAGCGATGCGTTCGCCATCATCGCACCGGTAAGCCGATTTCATAATTGAATACTTTGCCGTTTGCCCGAGGTAAGTAAGTAAGGAGATTCTAAGTTGGAATTAATTATTTTTCTCGCTTGTCTGTGGCGCTGAAGCGGCTTCAGGTTGCTACGCCCGGTGTCCGATGTCCGCACTGTTAGCAGCCTCTCTATGACGACATAGGGAATGGGCTGTGTGTGAGTAGTAGGTAGTAATGTGGGCTAGTATAGTATAAGGTGTATGTAGTTGTGCGCGCTACATACAGAGCGTCGCTGGTGGTGGCGCGGCTGCACCACCTCGACTGCGAGCTGCTGGAGGCGCGGCTCGGCGGGCTCGAGAGCGACTGCGTCTTCAGGGCCAACGACCGCATCATCCTCAAGCTCTTCCTCAGCGCCCTCTCCGTCGACGACCTCTCCGACCTCACGCTCTATCCCAAGGTATCTACCACTCACTCTTCTCGCTCTCCCACCATGGAGACTATACATATTATTTGTTTGAACGGGTAATGAAGTAAGTAATTGTGGACTGGAATGTTAGTTGGTGTGGCCCGACGAGGACAAGGTGTTTGAGATGAAGTACGTGCGGCACGCGCCGCGCGCGCCCACCGCGCTCGACCCGCGCGCCGGCGCCGGCTGTGGAGGCGAGACGGACGGCTCGCTGCGCGTGTACCTGGGCCGCATGCACGTGGTGCTGCTCTACAAGCTGCTGGTCGACTTGCAGGTGCGGGGGCCGCTCTGTGTGCCGCATGAAACATTCTCTACAAAGCAAACATAGAATGCAAGTGTCTGAATGAATGTGCGGCAGCAATTCCTGGAGCCGCTGGTGCCTCGCTGCGCGGTGGCGGCGGCGACGAGCGGGCTGGAGCGGCGCGCGGCCGGCCTGCGCGCCGGCGACGCGCGCCTCACGCTCGCCGTGGACGTGCGCGCGCCCACGCTGCTGCTGCCGCAGAGCTGCGCCTCGCCCAACCTGCTCGTCTTCAACTGCGGTACCACACTCCACCTACACTCCACCATCCCCTTTCAGACGAGGGAGCATCCTCCCCGTTTGGACATGTTGAGGCGTGTGATGTCCAGTAGGCGGTGGAGAGAGTAGAGAGGAGTGCCACTGGGGTAGGTGCGTCGTGTCGCCGACGACTGCAGGCATACATTATCATGGCACTGAATCAGTCGCGTTCACGTGCGACGCTCATGGAATTAAGTGGTGCGTGATAGGTGGACTATGAAGATGCACTTCCCCCTGCTACTGCGACTGCACGCGCTGGTGCGGGCGACGCAAGTTTCACTTGGTGCTCGCTCGTAGCAGCGCAGCGCAGTAGGTAGCTCGACGACCCTTTCCCGAGTGTGCGTGTGTGTGCGTGCGAACAGGTGACCTACTGGTGGAGAACTTCTTCAAGGAGGCGGGCGCATGCACGGACGCGGGCGCGCCGCCGCCGCCGCTCGTCGATAACGTGCTGCTGAAGCTCAGCAACGTGACACTAGCGCGCGCCGTCATGACCCTCGCCGGCTCGCTGGAAGTGCAGGTGTGTACGTGTGTGCGTGTGTGTGTGAGGGTGTGTGCGTATGTGTGCGCGCACCCGTGCGCTATTTGCGAGCTGAAAATAATATGTAAATATATTACAGTAACAATCACAATAGGTCCGTACAGGTTCCAGCACAAGTTAATAGTGCTCGGCGATGGTGGAGGGTAATTTCGCGCAAGTGCAGGGTTGGATTTGAGCTTACTAAAAATTATCGTACTCGAAGTTGAAAAGGATTGTAGTTATACAGCCCAGTTATAGTGGTCCAAATGTGGTGGTTTTTAGATGGAGGACATCATGTTGACCCATTTAAAAAAAACATTACCGCGAAAATCAATAGTTTAGAAGTTATGATTTAGCGGCGGGTTGCCGAGTGGTTTGGGCATCGGCTTCTCATGCGAGAGGTCCGCGGTTCGAATCCCGTCGGCGTGTACCAATGAGTTTTTTTCTGACGAAAAAGTTTACGTGCATACCTACACCTGCTGCTTCACCGTTCGGAACCGGTGTAAAACTGTAGGTCCCTTCCCTTGCCCCTTACTAGGTGGTAGGCTCAAATTGTAGCCGACTGGGTTGGTATCACCGTACTGGATGTAAGATGGCCGCATAGCAACCTCGGTTGTGTTCTCCTCTAGTCCAGTATAGCCAGCAATCCAGGGAAGTCTCCGGTATGGCACCTACCTTCTCGGAGGTGATATTGGCTGGTCGGAGCATGCGCTTTAGCCCCTCCAACTCAACCACACATACCGGATTACATAAAAAAAAAAAGATTTTTTTTTAACTTTTTTTGAAATTTCTCTGTTTTAGTCACATTAACCGCTCTAGTTGGATATCTATTCCACAAAATCTAATAAAATTTGGTATGGAAGTAGAGGAGACATGTAATAGTTTTAAGGTTTACTCCTAGACTGTACTGTTTCTATAGCCCTTTCAGTGAATTTTTGTTCAGTTTACATTAAAACTGATTAATTTTTGAAAAATCACTGTGAAAAAAAATAGTACTACCGGAGATTTACCCATGCCCTTAAAAACTACCTATACATATCACAATTCTCCAGACCAAAAATTGTAGTGGTGTAACAATTGTAACATATTCAAAATTAACATAATGTGTACAAAGTGACTACAATAAAAAGTGAGGATTACCTTAATTTTTTTTTTTTATTTTAAACGTTACTAAAGAGTTTTTTATGTGTAGATTAGCGCTGTCAGAGACAGGTTTGTGAATAATGTGAAATTGTAGTTAAACTAACATGAAAAAATAACATTTTAAAAATTAAGGTAATCGTCACTTCGCCGTTCACAATCGCCCCGCCGCTACCCGCTGAGCTCGGATACGCTGGTTCTCATATAAGCATTGGACAGTCCGACGTCCCAACCTCTTCTAACGTTCTTGACAATGGCAGCGGCTATATTAGTGGTGCGGCCGCAGGAGCCGATACTGGAGCCGGTGTCGGTGCGCGTGGATGTGAAGCGCGCGGTGGGGCGGCGCGGCGCCGGCGCGGCCGCGGCGTGGGAAGCCGACGCCGTGATGGACGCCGTGCTGGTGAACCTAGGCCAGCGCGACCTCGCTACCATGCTCGCCGTCTGGGACGACAACTGCAGCGACGCACAGTACCTCGGTACCACTTCTCGTACGCTCCACCCGCACCACCGCTTCACCGCTTCACCGCTTCACTGCCGTGCGCCGCTACAATTTAACAACTGAGTTTTATTTATAAACAGACAGAAGCCTAAATACCAATTTTCCATATTGATAACTTAAAAAATGATGCACTTACCATACAAACTGTAATCCCCTATTTTAACCGCAAGTCTAAACACCAATTTTCATATTTCTAACCTCAAAAATGACGCACTTCCCGTACAAACTTGAATCCCTTATTTACTCTTCCCCGGATATAAATTTTCAAAAATCCTTTCTTAGGGCTCACTTACTTACATTACGTACGGAACCCCTATTCAAAATGTTGCGCTTCTAAACCCATCGGTTTAGGCGTTGCGTTGTAGATATGTCAGTCCATCGATGTGTCAGTCAGTCAGTGTTAAGAATTTTAATAAGTACATAGATTACCACCCAAGACCAACATACCCGCCTGGTGGAAACCTTCCTAAAAAATAAGGCTCGTAGGCGGCAGTGCTGAAGTGCAGTCTCTGCCGTACAGGGAGCCTGGGCGCGGCGTGCGCGGGGGAGGAGACCGGAGCCGGGGCCGGGCAGGCGGACGAGGGCGTCGCGAAGCTGCAAGCGTTCTTCGCGAAGGCGGAGCCTGTCCGGAAGGAGGCCTCCGTGAGGTGGGTCCGCTCTTCTTTCCTTGCACACATTCTTGCGACACATTTATAATGTTTCTGCCACGCACGAAGGGCTCGTTTAAATTTGTTCCTTAGGATACTGTGGTGGGATGTACACCTGACCCTCGTGTTTAAACGCGGAAAAGGGAAGACGCCCTGAGAAAGTGTTAATTTTGGCTGTGATCGTTATAGTGGCGTGAAGACAGTCCAGAAGAGGCCCTACGACAGTTTGGTCTATGGCACCGTGATCGTTATACCGAGGTGTCCCTCGTGCCTATATTATCCTATAGTTAGATGCAATTGAACAATAAATCCCATTATTCCTCGGTTACAGATGCCATAAGCTGATGCCCTTCGCCACGTAGAGGCACTGCAGGTTATTATGTAACGTAATAATCTGTCACCGATAGATATTATTTTATTTTAGAGAGATATAATTAATTGCACTTGAGGATATTTATTACATGAATGATGACGTTCCATAGTTCGGTGACAAGTTACTGTCACTTAAGGAAGGGCGCCTACCTAACAGTCTTCACGTGAAGCTAAGATTATAACTAACGGGTAAATCCTAACGTTTTTATGTCCGTCATGTCCCCTCCCCGTGACCTAAATACTCCCACCTGTCATTGCAACATTGAACAAGGTAATAAAACCTGCGACGTCCAGTATTCTCGCCCAAAGCGCAGTGCTTAGATGGATACTTCAAACGACAACACCGAATCATTCGTATGTAATATAGTCTTGTTCGGGCTACTTTGACACTAACTCACCTAAGCTAGTCTAAAGTTTTCGAATCAAGGAATACAGACCAGGGAGTATTGTCAAGGAGGGATCAGGGAGTACCGTCAAGTGGGTGTTAGCTGTAATTTGTAGTAAACATGGGGCGCTTGTATGTAGAAAAAAGGAGGGAGGTACAACTTCGTTCGTATCCCAGTTGAAAGGTTTGTAGTGTTTGCTTGCACTAAGTATGACTCGACAGCGGCAGCCGGCGTCGAACGAAAGAGCGAAAAAGGTCTGTTCTTAGTAAGGTGTTAGGAAGGGAAGGGATCTACAATTTTACGTGGAATCCGAACCACGGTCAGCCTACAACATACGAGCGGTCACCCATCCATCCACTGACCGCACCCAGGTGTGCTTATGAACCGTCCGACAGTCGATCGACCGCACCGTTGAGCTACCGACGCTGACTTGAATTCGGTTTGAAGCGTTCGGTAGTGAGTGTTATAGAGCGACCAACAGGACTCGGTCGCAGCGGTCGTGCACTGGCACGGCGGCGGCTGTCCGTGTCGGCGCGGTGGGACACTACATATGTATACAGTGACGTGATCGTCGCTTTGAAGAAGCGCAGTGTTTGTGATGTGATTACGGAGTGCGGGCGTGCGTCAGGTTCTCGCTGGACGGCGTGGAGATGAAGCTGTTCTCGGACGTGGACGAGGTGCTGAGCTCGCCGGTGCGCGAGGCTGGGCGCGGGCTGGCGCGGCTGGCGGCCGGCGAGCTGCGCGCGCAGCTCCACCTCTACTCGGACCGCTCGCTCGACCTGCGCGCCAGCCTGCACACTCTGCTGCTCGACGACATCCGCCCGGACCACGCCTGCCCCGTCAAGCGGTACCTACACTGTAGACACTCACTCTCAACAGATACTGTTCAGGCGGCGGCGGCTTGCAACACTGCGACTCGGTCTGCTTGCGCAGAATGTTCGAGTCGCACGGTGGCGCGGGCAAAGTGCGCGTGGACAGCGGCTTCAGCGTGTCCACTCCGCCCATCGTGGAGCTCACCTTCCGCCAGAACCAGACCGGCGACCGCAACCTCCACCTGCACGTCGAGAAGACGCGCCTCAACTTCTCCGTTCCCTTCTTCGTGCAACTCGGCCGCTTCCTGCTGGAAGCCACGCCGGGTGAGTGACGCGCCCACATACAAGAACATTGAGGTTTAATGTTCTTGCCCACATACATACCTCCCTCCATATTGTGTTGCCTGACACTACACACACACACACACACCCTCACACACACCCTCACACACACGCACACGCGCATCTTGCTAAAGATTAGTTTCATGAGTGTCATGAGTAGAGTTAGCGGTAGAGCGCACTACCTACTTTTTGCTCTCCAACTCGATTTTCTCTTTTCCCTTAGAGTAGCCGTTCACACACAAGAGTATGGCTGTAGAGTAATCAGTATGCAGTGTCAGATAGAAATGGCTACGTGTCTAGTCCACACACGCAGGTCTAGTGGCCGGCCGGTAGAGTAGAGTAGGCGGCTGGTGGGGGTAGAATATCCTATGTCGCTAGAGCTATACTAACCGCACCGTGCTGTCTCCTCTAAGAGTATTACACGGACTGCGCCTACACAGGTAGAGTGAGTCTGCTATTTAGAACTGGCTGGTTACTTACTCTACCAATGTAAACGCTATGCTACAAATTCGAAGGTAGAGTGTGAGTGGAGGTAAAGATGTGGGAGTGATGCGTGTCGTGTGGCGGGCAGGCGAGCGCGGAGCGGGGGGCGGCGCAGGCGGCGGCGGCGTGGTGAACCACGGCTACGTGGGCGAGCCGCGCACCGGCGCCGGCGCGGGTGGCGGCAAGGGCGCGCGCGCGCGTCCGCCCAGTTCGCCCGACTCTACCAGCGGCTACTACTCCACAGGTAATGTTATTCTTATTAGATTCAACAACAGCATATAGGTACTAGACATTTACCTACATATTTTTTATTATTTTTTTTACATTATTTTTAAATATTATACTACTTTTATACTACTTTAAATATTACACTAATAAAATTCATTCACTTTAAATACATATCCCACACATGATATGGAATCTATCTAGTCCTAGCGAACGAGGTAGATTCACAAGCACACCTGCTCATACCATGAGAACCGATGCGAAGCAACACAGACGAAAGTCTAGTGCTTTGCCTCGAGTACAATACATACTTACCTAAATGTAAATAAATGAAATAATTACTGTATAAGTTTAATGTTAAGTTATGTAACTATATGTTATGTTCAAATTGTAACTGTGACTGTATTTCTTTTATTTTTACACAATAAAGAATTGGAATTGGAATTGGACAGAGATAGCTCACAAACACACAAATTATGACAATGTATGCGGGAATGTGTATGTGTGTGGGGCGCAGGCGCGGCGGGGGCGGCCGCCGGGGCGAGCGACGAGGCGCCGCCGGCGCCGCCGCCGCCGGCTCTGAGCGTGTCGGCGCAGTTCCGGCAGCCGGAGATCATGGTGTCGACGGAGGCGGGCGGCGGCGGCGGCGGCGCGGGCGCGCTGCTCCTGCGCACCGAGCTGCTGTTCGACTACTCGCACCACGCCGCCAGCGAGAGCCTCACGGTAGCCCTGCTCTCTCTCTACTAATATTGCCGTATTACCACAGATTACTTAATAGTTACTTCGTGTATTACTATTTAGTGGCGGGTAGCCGAGTCACGTGGGCGCGAAGTTCGAATCCGCTCTGTTTACCAATGAGTTTTTTCTGACGTAAAAAAGTACGTGCATACCTATTCCTTGCCTTCACTATTCGGAAACAGTATTAAAATGTAGGTCCCTTCTCTTGCCCCTCACTAGGTGGTAGGCTCAAATTGTAGCCGATTGGACTGGCTTGGTACCACCGTACTGAATGTAAGATGGCCGCATAGCAGCCCAGGCTGTTTTCTCCTCTAGTCCAGTATAGCCATTACAGCCAAGTCGCTGTTTGTGACGTTGATTCCCATCTGGGACGTAGACTGACGGACGCAAGACGTGGATGGGGACAATCTTCGGAGTCGGTGCACTCCAAGGGAGGGACTAAGAACGACTCCATGAGTCCTTCCAAGCGGGAGGCTGGACCGCAATCAATGCGCGTCACCTGAGCCAGACCATCGGCTCAGGCAGCGGGCCTCCCTGCGTGCAGTGGCTCTCAAATGATTGTTCCATGATGAGGTCGCGGCGCTGTGCGGGTGCTATGGCCGCAAGGCTGGTGCACTCGGGTTAGTGGCGGGTTAAGTCCAGTATAGCCAGCGATACAAAGGGAAGTCTCTGGTATGGCACCTACCTTCCCGGAAGTTATATTAGCTGGTCGGAGAATGTGCTTTGGCACTTCTGACTCAGCCCAACCCATACCTAATTAATTACATAAAAAAAAAAAGAAAAAAACTAGGTAGGATTAGTTAATTTCATATTATGAGAAATAGTTTTCTTTTTATGCAGGCCTACGATACAGGCCTGTTTCGGAATAGGGTTTTGTAACTTCAGGGTTCGAAAGGGGTCCATAGTTGAAGACGAAAAGCTCTGAAATGTTTTCCCAAATTCGGTCATTTTATAGTAGTTTTATCGACTTTTTGGTGAAAATGATCCTTACATACATGATCCTTTCAAAATAAATATACATGGTGTTCGGCACGTCGACCGAAAACAATTTTTTGTAGGTAAGTGGGGTCATTTGCAACGTTTTGTGGTATCGAGATACGATTTTTTTTTTTCATTATTTTTGAAAATTACCAAAATCTCAGCTATAAATCCTTGTAACTTTTTTGTTTATGATTGTATCAGCATGACATAAAATTTATTGAATTTTACGATGTATCCTTGTTCTAGAAAAAATATTATTTCATGTAGTTTATACCATGAAAAGGATCCCGCGAACGAGTCAAAATATGACAAATCTTAATTTCTTAATTCATTAAAAAAATATAGCATCATTTTCTTTTTAAAAGTTCGCTAGTTTACGCCCTTTCCAACGGTATACCACATGTCATACAAATAATTCACTATGTGGTCAAAATTAGGCACAGAGACAGAACAGAACGAAGTTTATATCCGTATTATGATTGCCGTATTAATCCTATTAACTCTACCGCACCGGTTTTAATCTTGTGCCGGCCTCGAGGCTGAGTGGGATGAGTGGGATGAGTGAGGAGAGCGGGGTGTGTGCGCGGGCGCAGGTGTCGCTGGCCGGGCTGCAGGTGCTCTGGAGGCGGCGGTCGCCGCTCGCGCCGCGCCTGCAGCCGCCGCGCGCCCTGCTGCGGCCCTGCGACCTCGAGCTCTCCCGCTGCCGCCGCGGCGCCGGCGCCGGCGCCGAGCAGGGCGTGCGCGTCGCGCTCTCCCTCTCCGCCCTCGAGCTGCACGTCACCGCGGCGGCGGTGCGCACTCTCGCAGGTCCGTCTCGCCCCACACACTACACTGCACCTCCACCACACCACACCCCACCCGCACGCAACTAATGAGAGGGTCGCCTCCGCCGCAGACATCGCGGAGGAGTGCTCGAGCGAACTGAGCGGCGGCGCGGAGGAGAGAGAGGCGCGGCCGCGGCCGGAGCGCGCCGAGCCTGAGGAGCTGTGGTCGCCCAAGAAGCTGCTCCCTCACTCGTCCCCGGACGGCGGGGGCGGCGACGCTGAGGAGGCTCGCGGGCGGACTCGTGCGCGCCGCGCGCCCCGCACCCGCGCCGCCGCCGCCCCGCCAGAGACCTTCACGCTCAGCGTGCCCAGCGTCCGCCTCACGCTCGAACTGGAGCCGACAGGTATACGCACGCGCGCCTCCCCCCCTCCCCCCCTCCCCCCCACTCTGATGGAGGTCTCTTTGTAAACCTTATAATCACTTGCATCTTTTATCTAATCAACACCCTATTCAACTCCCTTCAGTTCATTTAGTATGTCACCCCTCGACCTCACCCCTAACGCCTGTCTACATAAATTATTATGCATGTTTAAGTATTTAGCTAGAATAGAATTAGGATAGAATTCTTAATGGCGCCTTATGTACCATGGAGTTTTTTTTTTTTTTTTTTTTTTTTTATTGCTACCGAACTGGGTGGCTCTGTCCGAGGTCGCAACCTCAGGCGCAGCCAATTTCACCCCCGAGGAGGTGCCAGTCCGGCTTGGAGGTGGAGTAATGTTGCTGGGGAAAGGCTATTAACCCGCGATTTGAAGATCTGTGGATTGTAGGAGTGGGGGAAGATATTTCCTGGGAGCCCGTTCCACACCTTTGCAGTGCGGCACAAGAACGATTTAGAGAATCGTGCAGTTCGAAGAACTCTTCTGTCGACTACAAACGAGTATGGCGGGTTTGGCGAAGGCGAACAGGAGGAGGAGGGATAAGGGAAGCAAGTTCGTCAGAGCAGCGGCCATAGTAGTACCGATAAAACAGGCTCAATGACCCAACGATACGTCTGTGCTTTAGAGGTTGAAGGTCCTTTGTGAGTACGGAGTCACCAATGAGGCGAATGGCTCGTCGCTGAATAGAATCCAAGGCTGAAAGAAGGTACTCAGGGGAACCCTCCCAAAGATGACTGCAATATTCCATCACCGGTCTTACTGTGCTTTGTAGAGTGTAAGCAGTTGGACCGGCGTGAAAAATCGCCGACAGCGGTAAAGGACTCCTAATTTTCGAGACGCTAGTTTCGCCTTGGACTCTATGAACGATCGAAACCCAACGTCCCTGGACACCTCCATACCCAGGACGCCCAGACTACCATCGTTGGGGACTTGGCTGCCCTGAAAAGTGGCTTGGAGAGGAAACGGATCAGCCTTAGTAGAGAAGGCACAAGCTTGCGTCTTGGCTACGTTGAAGTTGACCAAGTTCTTCTTCCCCCAAGAGGATACTTTTTCGAGAACCTGGTCAACCCGAGCAACAGTTTCGCGTCTCGCGTTTGCTGCTGAGGCCTCTCTACCCTTCCAGTCCTTGATGAACCCTTCGTGCACCGTGCTGTCGTCCGCGTAACAGTGTATTTCGCCGAGCGAGAGCATGTCGTTGATGAACAATAAAAACAGCGTAGGCGACAGCACGGATCCTTGTGGAACACCATGTATGCGCCATATGTGTCCTTGGAGCAGGCGCCATATGTGTCCTTGGAAAAAATTGTGCCTCAGTACAATGTATTAACAATACGAACAAGACAAGTACCGAATTATACAATGTATGAACGAGGAACAAGACAAGGAACGAACTATACAATGTATAAAGAAGGAACCAGATAAGTAACCAAACTATACAATATATGAACAAGGAACAAGACAAGGAACGAACTATACAATGTATGAACAAGGATCAAGAAAGTAACGAAGAAAAAAAAGCTAAAATCCAGTAAAATAATTACTGGATTTTAGCTTTTTTCTTTCTTTTATATATTAGTTTAATCTGATTGTTTCTGTAGAAGAAATAGCGGGAGCGACTGCCGCGGCGGGTGTGGTGTCTGCGCGCGCCACGCTGCACGGCACGCTGCACGAGTGGTCGCGGAGGCCGCGCGGCTCCGCCACCCTCACCCTGCAAGCCTCCGTCTACAACGAGCGTCTCGACACCTGGGAGCCGCTGCTCGAGCCGGTCGCGCGCCCCGACCGCACCCGCACACCCTGGCGCATCCACTGCGACATCTTCCAGGTACTCACCTTTTTTTTTATGTGAACCAGCATGGTTGGCTGTGCCGAGGGACCAATGGTGCAGTCGACAGAGCCAAAATCACCTCTCCTCGCGAAACCACGCTCAGTTAGGTGCCATGCCAGCAGATTTGCGGACTGTTGCTAGGCTGTCTATCCCGTTAATACGACGCTTGAAGACACCCAGGTTAAAGGATTCAGGAAATACACTCGCCGGAAGAGAGTTCCACACTCTAGCGGTGCGACAAAGAAACGATTTAGAAAACCGATGGGTTCTCAAAAGCCCAATGTCAACAACAAAAGGGTGCTGAGTCTCTCTGCGACGAGTCATGTGGAGATAGGACGGGTGGCAGGGAATAAGGGATGCTAGTTCCGCAGAGCAGCGTCCGTGATAGTATCTGTAAAACAGACTAAGCGAACCCACAAATCGTCTGTGACTCAGGGACTACAGACCATCTGTAAGTTTCGGGTCATCAACAAGACGGAATGGCTCGGCGCTGTATCGAGTCCAAGGATGCTAGCTGATAATGGGGACTACCCTCCCAGATGTGACTGCAGTACTCCATCACCGGCCTAATCTTTATTTTGTACAACAGGAATAGTTGTGCCGGTGAGAAGAACCGCCGATTGCGGAAAAGTATTCCCAATTTTCTGGATGCAGTTTTGACCTTAGACTCGATTAGTTGCCGAAAACCCACGTCTTTGGAAATAGTGGTGCCCAGGAGGTCCAGATGTTCCGATACAGGTACGACGCCGCCTTGGAAACTAGCTTGGAAAGGAAAGGGATCGACCTTAGCAGATAATGCGCAGCACTGAGTTTTGCTAACGTTGAAGGCGACAAGGTTCTCCTGGCACCATAATGCTACTTTTCCGAGAACGTTATCGACCTTATCAACAACTGAGCGTTGAGCCTCCCTGTGCCGCGAATCTCTACTCTTCCAGTCCTTAACATAGCCCTCGTGCTCCGTGCTGTCGTCTGCATAGCTGTGTATCATGCCCAATGACAGTAGATCGTTTATAAAGATTAAGAAAAGCGTAGGCGACAGCACAGAGCCCTGCGGAACACCAGCGTTAATTGGAAAGTCGTCCGATTTCGAGCCATTGATGGTAACGAAGATGGAACGACCCGCCAAAAAGCTGGCGATCCAGGTCCAGAGTTTGGGTGGAATGCCGAAGGACGGAAGCTTGCCTAGAACGCCTCGGTGTCAAAGCGGTCGAAAGCCTTGGAGATATCCAGGGCGACTG
This sequence comes from Nematopogon swammerdamellus, assembly GCA_946902875.1. NCBI lineage: Eukaryota > Metazoa > Arthropoda > Insecta > Lepidoptera > Adelidae > Nematopogon > Nematopogon swammerdamellus. Next base: position 23,708,273 of record OX336345.1, read on the forward strand.
CCAGCGACTCCCCAAAATTGTCCAATCTTTCGGCCCATATATGCGTAGCGTACGTTGGAAGATCTCCTGTTGACCGCGCTTTCCGGAATCCGTACTGCTTGTCATCCAGGAGTTTATTTGCTTCTAAGTACGTTAGGAGCTGGGTGTTAATAAGGCGCTCCATAACTTTACATAATAGTGAAGTTATCGCAATGGGCCGATAGTTGGAGGAGTTCGCGGAGTCTCCCTTCTTTCCTGCATCCTCACTCAACTCTACCCATTCTAGTTAGTAGAGCTCTAATGTTATGTATACCCGACATTGGCTCTTCTCCCTCGCGGAGGGAACGTTGTATGTGGTGTGGAAGAATGCATGAAAGGGGTATGATTAGGCGAAAGCTTTGGCCAGAGTGTAGAGGCGCCATCAGAGCTCGCCTCGTCACTGTACCGTGTGCGTGGTCCACCGTGCCGTGAGTGTATCGGTGGTGTATTGATTAGGTGTCTCGTGCGCTCTAGGCAGAGGCGTACCCGATGTCGAGCGAGGGGCAGAGCGGCGCGCGTTCGGGATCGCTGCGCGAGACGCAGGGGGCTCGCGGCGCCGGCGGCGGACGTGAGCGCCGCGCGCGCACGCGCCGACGCGCCGACACCTCCGCCGACACCTCGCCGGACGAGGGCCAGTCCGACGGCGAGATGTGCTTCATCCGCGCTACTCACGCCCCCGGCGGCGTCGAGAGCGGCCGCACCGGTCCGCGCGCGGCGCACGACGAGCGCGCGGAGGAGGGCGGCCGCGCGGACGAGCTCGCCACCGCCGCCGCCGTACATGTATTTGCGGAGTGCGTACATTTCTACTTCTCTTCCCTTCTTATTCAAATTATATGACTATGAATGCAGCACCTACTGCAGACTTGACTTAAGGAATCGGTTTTCGGTAGTGAGTCTAGCGGCGAGGAACTGAGCGAAGGAGCGGAGTCATCGAGCGCCGACCGCAGCGAGGCGGAGACGCTCGACACCGCCGTCGCCGACACCGCCGTCGTCGCCGCCGCCGCCGCTGCCGCCGTCCCCGCTTCCGCCGCCGAAGACGCAGACGAAAGGACAAAGGAACAGAGAAGTGTGATGCTACAGGTAAACTACGCAGAATATACGACACGCGACACGCACGACACGACTCGTCGGCGCGTGCGTGTAGGTATATCCGAGTTGGCACTGCGCAGGAAGCGCGCGCCTCGAGCTCGGACTCGGGCGTGGAGGCGGAGGCCGCCGGGGGCGAGCGGTGGTGCGACGCGGAGGAGAGGAGAGCGACGTACGCGGTGGTGGCGGCGCGCGAGCCGCTCGAGCTGACGGTGACGCCGCACGCCGCGCGCCTCCTCACCGACCTGCTCGCCGCCTTCACGCGCGCGCCCGCGCCCGCTCACCCCCTCCAGCGCCGCGCGCGCCTCGAGCTCATCAATGACATCGGTTCGCCACATTATCGCTCAACCCTCAAACTACAAATATTCGTCCGAACTCCCAACACAGAAATCTGGAACGTATGCGAGCTCGATCGATCCACAAACCGGCTCTCTACACATCGAGGGCCAACTCCGAACCAATAGATGTGTAGATAGCAAAGCAGAGAGTTATTGTAGATTAAGCCGGCCACACACGCTAGGTTATATATATCCGATGGTTATGCTTGCACGGTTCAACCGTGCAAGCATAACCGAACGTGTATGGCAGGCGTCAGTCTTCAGGCTTCAGTCATCCTTTATAAATTATTAAAACTTGCAGCGCAAGTTTCAGGTATAATTTTGTTCATAGTTTGAGGCGATATCAGAGCCGAATATTTTAAGCATTCATATGGCCGTCCTGTGGTAAGGAATCTCAATGTCAAAGTTAACATGGCTGTATTTTCTCCTCTTCTGTAAGCATTTTTTAGACCACTCTGTACGGCTTCGTCGCATATCTTTCTTTTTTAAAATCACAAGTAATAGACCTATTAGCGCTATTGCGTCGTCTTCCTCTGCCGGTGCCATGACCGTTTGGACTGAGTGTTTGTGCAGGTTTGTTGTTACGTGTGTGTGCCCTATGGAACTCGGTCGTGCCTGTAGGTTTTGCTTGCACATGCATAACCGACAGGCATAACCTAGCGTGTGTGGCCGGCTGCATGCGTCTTGCTTGCTTGCTTGACGAACCCGAGGAACAGAGTAAAAGATGCTGACGGCGCGGCGCCAAGTGTCTCGCGTATAAATAAAAAAAAAAATATTGGAGACTTCCTTACGACGAGATTAAAATATTATTTTCGTTCCTGGGTACGAAAATAATATTCATGGTGTTTTAATTTCGCGATTTAAAAAAAGTGCCCGCCATTTTGAACTTTTTAGTTACAGGACCGATTGCTTACAAAATCGATATTTAGGTGTCTGTGTGGACTCTGAATACGAATCTGTAGTGAACATTTAAGAAATCGGTCCAGTAACTAAAAAGTTCAAAATGGCGGCTACTTTTTTAAATTTTGCTAACGGATTCGTATTCAGAGCCCACACAGACACCCAGATATCGATTTTGAAAGCCATCGGTCCAGTAACTAAAAAGTTTAAAGTGGCGGCCTATTTTTTAAATTTTGACAACGGATTCGTATTCAGAGCCCACACAGACACCCAGATATCCATTTTGAAAGCAATCGGTCCATTAACTAAAAAGTTCAAAGTGGCGGCCTATTTTTTAAATTTCGACAATATATTCGTATTCAGAGCCCACACAGACACCCAGGTATCGATTTTGAAAACAATCGGTCTAGTTACTAAACAGTTCAAAATGGTGGCCACTTTTTTAAATTTTGACAACGGATTCGTATTCAGAGCCCACACAGCCACACAGATATCGATTTTGAAAACAATCGGTCCAGTAACTAAAACATTCAAAATGGCGACCACTTTTTAAAATTTTGACAACGGATTCGTATTATTTTTTTTTTATGTAAACCAGCATGGGTGGCTGTGCCGAGAGACCAATGGTGCAGTCGACAGAGCCAAAATCACCTCTCCTTGCGAAACCACGCTCAGTTAGGTGCCATGCCAGCAGATTTGCGGACTGTGGCTAGGCTGTCTAGCCCGTTAATACGACGCTTGAAGACACCCATGTTAAAGGATTCAGGAAATACACTCGCCGGAAGACAGTTCCACACTCTAGCGGTGCGACAAAGAAACAATTTAGAGAACCGATGGGTTCTCAAAAGCCCAATATCAACAACAAAAGGGTGCTGAGTCTCTCTGCGACGAGTCATGCGGAGGTAGGACGGGTGGCAGGGAATAAGGGATGCTAGTTCCACAGAGCAGCGTCCGTGATAGTATCTGTAAAACAGACTAAGCGAACCCACAAATCGTCTGTGACTCAGAGACTCCAGACCATCTGTAAGTTTCGGGTCACCAACAAGACGGATGGCTCGGCGCTGTATCGAGTCCAAGGACGCAAGCAGATAATGCGGACTACCCTCCCAGATATGACTGCAGTACTCCATCACCGTGAGAAGAACCGCCGATTGCTGAAAAGTATTCCCAATTTTCTGGATGCAGTTTTGGCCTTAGACCATTGATATCTATTTTATAGATTGGCCCATCCCATACATCACTCCCCACTATGTTCTCGACGAGAACCGCATATAATGCAGATTTCACGGACAGCCGCTTCATACGGCGTGTGCGGCGCGTGTCGAACGCACGCATGTCTGTATCGAGTCGGTGACGCGTGTGTGCAGCATGCCCGGTTGCTGTTATAAAGAGTGACAGTGACAAACGTTGTTGTTTGTTTCGCCTGAGCATGTTATGGCGTGTTAAGAAGCCACGCTGTCACGGATAGGATCGTGTGACGGTGCGGTGGTATCGCGTTCTCGTTCTCGCTTGCCTGCTGGTGATGGGAGTGGGCGGAAAGACGGCAAACGCGCCGCATGACGTCTTTCTCGCTCGTTCTTATCATCTGTGGGCGGGTGGGGGCGAGCGCGCGATAGTATCGTCGTAGGGATCGTGTCACGTATCACAATACTGCGTGTGTGTGCACGCACACTAGTACCGACGTCTAGCACAGGTTGCATTGGACGACGTTCGATCTATAAAATAGATGTCGATGCCTTAGACTCGATTAGTTGCCGGAAACCCACGTCTTTGGATATAGTGGTGCCCAGGAGGTCCAGGTGCTCCGGGACAGGTACGACGCTACCTTGGAAAGGAAAGGGATCGACCTTAGCAGATAATGCGCAGCACTGAGTCTTACTAACGTTGAAGGCGACAAGGTTCTCCTGGCCCCATAGAGCTACTTTTCCGAGAACTTTATCTACCTTATCAACAACTGAACGTTGAGCCTCCCTGTGCCGCGAATCTCTACTCTTCCAGTCCTTAACATAGCCCTCGTGCTCCGTGCTGTCGTCTGCATAGCTGTGTATCATGCCCAAGGATAGTAGATCGTTTATAAATATTAAGAAAAGCGTAGGCAACAGCACAGGGCCCTGCGGAACACCAGCGTTGATTGGAAAGTCGTCCGATTTCGAGCCATCGATGGTAACGAAGATGGAACGACCCGCCAAAAAGCTGGCGATTCAGAGCCCACATAGACACCCAGATATCGATTTTGAAAGCAATCGGTTCAGTAACTAAAAAAAATCAAAATGGCGGCCACTTTATTACTTACCACTTATTTAAATCGCGAAATTAAAACACCGAAAATAATATTCTATTTTCGTACCCAGGAACGAAAATAATCGATTCCAGTTCCGAAACAGTAGCATGAGCGCGCCCGTGTTCTTCGCGCGGAATCGCGCGGCTGTCGGCTCGGCAGCCCACTGAATTATGGATCGCCGGCCGGCGGTCCACCGGGCGGTAGGTAGTTAGCGCGCGCAAGTACATAGAGTGCGTGAGGCCTGACAATGTGTTGTAATAGGTAGGTAGTTACTACAAATGTTTGGTTTCCAAGTAGAATTTGGCGTACAGGGCCGGGTTCCACCGTGCACCTGGTGACGCGCGCGGGAGCCAACCTGATGGAGAAGGAGCGCGTACTGGCCGTTGCGGACTTCGACGCGGACGCAGACACGAGCCGCGCCAGTACGCCCGACCCCGACCCCGACCGCGACGCCGACCCCGCGCCACCCGCGCACCCACTCCGCCTCGAGGACGACTGGGACTGGTGGGCGCCTACTTACTTACCTACACTACGTCCACCCGCACGAATCAGTTTGCGTTTCTCTCTCAGTCGCACGACGGACGAATGTGAATGAGGGTATCGTACGGTGCAGCTCGGAGGGCGAGTTCGCTGGCGACACGATCACGCCGCCGGGCACGCCGCTCTACAGTCCCACGCACGGAGGGGAGGGGGAGGCGGTGGCGGCGCTCTACCGCAAGGTGACGGACGAGAGGCTCGTGCTCAAGCTGCGCGGCGGGGACGAGCTGACGGTGCTGTGTCCTCAGCGCGACGTCACCAAGCTGCACGCGCTGCGCCCCTCCCCCGCCGCCCCACACGCGCGCTACTACGCCCTGCTCGAGCGCTCCACGCGCGCCGGCCTCCGCAGGATCGTGCTGCGCTCCCCGCTCCAGGTACATATCTCTCTCACCTCTCACCGGACACCGATGCCGTGCCGACGCGACATAACCAAATGTCGGTCTATCTAACTCACCAGGTCCGCAACGAAACGTCGTACACGCTCGAGCTGTTCTATCGGAAGACGGAGCTGGAGGAGCTCGGACTGGAGGCTCCGGGCGAGCTCGCGAACCCGTTCGACGACAAGCTGCGCCTGGCGGTCGTCGAGCCGCACCACACCTACAACGTGCCGCTCCACGTCGCCTACCACTGTCCGCTGTTCCTGCTGCCTTCCAACTTCGAGTGAGTACAGAGCTACTCGCCCCTCTCTCTCCGCACCGAACGAGTAGCCGAGTAGGTGAAGTGGTGTAGGTAGCAGCTAATGAATGAGTGGCGTGCGTGCGGCCCGCAGGAGCTACCGGACGGCGACGCAGGGACTCTGGTGGCGGGAGCTGGCCGGCGAGCCGGAGACGCCGCGCGACGTCGTCTGTCCCGCCAGGCTCGACACCGACCGAGCTATTTTCGCCATGCGAATACTCACCGTGCCAGGTCGCCATCTTTAAACCTCTACTGATAATCTGTTAGTTATGATGGCCCGTGGATTATTTTGAATTTGAAATTTCAAACATAAAAATCTCAATAACTATAGTACTGGGATGCGATCGGCGGCCGTGTATAGAGCGATGTGTATCAGAAAGCTGTTTGTCGCGGTCGGTGAGTAGTGGGCGACCTAGCGACAGGTGGTGTGTTGGTTGTGTGTAGGTTGCCAGGCGGAGGCAGAGAAGGCGTCGTGCGCCATCCCCAACTATCTGATCCGCGTGCTGCCCCCGCTCGCGCTTCACAACCGGCTGCCGTACGCGGCGCACCTGCACCTGCGTACTCCAGCCGCCGCCGACGGCCTCGAGCGGCGCGTGCGCCTGGAGGCGGGCGAGCGCACGCACTGCTACCTGCTCGACCTCGCCTCGCCGCACACGGTACCTACTCGCACACCCACACATGCACCACACACACACCTGATACCTGCACCTGGCGCACTCCAGCCGCCGCCGACGGCCTCGAGCGGCGTGTGCGCCTGGAGGCGGGCGAGCGCACGCACTGCTACCTGCTCGACCTCGCCTCGCCGCACACGGTACCTACTCGCACACCCACACACACGCCTGACACCTGCACCTGGCGCACTCCAGCCGCCGCCGACGGCCTCGAGCGGCGTGTGCGCCTGGAGGCGGGCGAGCGCACGCACTGCTACCTGCTCGACCTCGCCTCGCCGCACACGGTACCTACTCGCACACCCGCACATGCACCACACACACGCCTGACACCTGCACCTGGCGCACTCCAGCCGCCGCCGACGGCCTCGAGCGGCGCGTGCGCCTGGAGGCGGGTGAGCGCACGCACTGCTACCTGCTCGACCTCGCCTCGCCGCACACGGTACCCACTCGCACACCCGCACATGCACCACACACACGCCTGACACCTGCACCTGGCGCACTCCAGCCGCCGCCGACGGCCTCGAGCTGTGCGTGCGCCTGGAGGCGGGTGAGCGCACGCACTGCTACCTGCTCGACCTCGCCTCGCCGCACACGGTACCTACTCGCAAACCCGCACATGCACCACACACACGCCTGACACCTGCACCTGACGCACTCCAGCCGCCGCCGACGGCCTCGAGCGGCGCGTGCGCCTGGAGGCGGGTGAGTGCACGCACTGCTACCTGCTCGATCTCGCCTCGCCGCACACGGTACCTACTCGCAAACCCGCACATGCACCACACACACGCCTGACACCTGCACCTGGCGCACTCCAGCCGCCGCCGACGGCCTCGAGCGGCGCGTGCGCCTGGAGGCGGGTGAGCGCACGCACTGCTACCTGCTCGACGTCGCCTCGCCGCACACGGTACCTGCTACCTGCTTGATCTCGCCTCGCCGCACACGATTCCTCTCGCCACCCGCACGCCGCACGCACACACATGCACCACACACACACCTGACACGACACCGCATAAACCCGATACTCTGCCATAATTATTTTGTTTTTAAAGACAACCGGCACGGGTGGCTGTGCCCTAAAGTTCAATAAAGATCAGACACAGCCAATAATATCAGTCCTCGCGAAACCACGCTCAGACAGGTGCCATGCCAGCTATAAGGCGGACAAAAAGGTGGTCGTCTAATTAATACGCCATTTGAAGATGCCCAGGTTATAGGTAGTAGGGTAGTAGGCTTAGGTCCATGTATGTAGGTAACACACTCGCCGGAAGATCGCTCCATATTTTCGCCGTACGACACAGGGACGATTTCGAAAAGTTATGCATGTCAACAACATTATGGTTCTTCCGAGTGAGTACGGTGGGTGTGGGGGATACGGGTCGGGACATGGCAGGAGGGATGAGGGAAGCCAATTCATCGGACCATCGGCCATGGTACGATGGGTATGCGAAAAAAACTAGATAATAAAAAATTATAAACTTTATTGATATACATTTTTTCAGTGTACTCTCCCTGAACATGTATACACTTTTCCATTCGTCTAAGTCACTGTACCAATACCTCTGCCCACGCTTCTTTGGACACCTCCGAAATTTCCAAATTGTAGTCGCCACGATTGCAGATGTTCCGAATCAGGTTCCCAGGGAAAGACTTAGTTATTCCAGATACGCTGTCGAGAGCACACACTGTAGACATCCCAGAGCCAGACATGATTGATTTGATGAATGACTGATTTGCTCCAAGAAATTGAAGCCTGCCAATAAAACTAGAATACACTTTGCACTTGGAAGTTTACATGAAGTTTTATTTAAAAGATAGTTCAAGAGTTACATATGTGTTGGACAGGTATAGAAGGAATAGAGATGGTAGTAGTGTTGACATGACTGTGCGGGCGAGCAGGTGAGCGTCGAGGTGAGCTACGCTGGCGCGGCGTGGCGCGGGAGCTTCACGCTGTCGGCGGAGCTGGAGGAGCGCTGCGTGCGCATGCGCGGCGGGGGCGAGGGCGAGGGCGACGGAGGCGAGCGGCGCCTCGCGCTCCGCGTGCGCCTCCAGCGCTCCGACTCCTGGCAGCTGTACCTGCACGCGCCCTACTGGCTCGTCAACAAGACCGGGCTGCCTTTGCAGATGAAGGTCACTTCACTTTCCTACGTACACGCGCACGCCACACTCATACAGATTACACACATAATCTGCCAGCTGCGCGCTATACTCACACGCTGTCTCCACCGCGCCGTCAGATCATCTCTACACTACAGTTGACGTAGTATAAGGAAAGCTGGGTACCACCAGCTTGCCTTTACGGCGCGGGGATCATGCATCAACTTATCGATGGCTGGGCTACGTACGGAGAGAGTACGGAGGTAAGGCGACGGCGCGCGGAGTCTCGTCACCCGGCAGCCTGCCGCCGCTCCGCCGCCTAGAAGCGGCCTAGCCAAGTGCGGCACCAGGTCGGCCGTGGGGGACGTGAAATAACATGAGGGTGTGGTTGGGGGAGGTGTGTGCAGGCGTCACGGTCGGACGTGACGTACGAGCTGAGGGAGGAGCCGCTGCTGTACGGCGGGGCGCGCGCGGTGCGGCTGCGCGCGCACCACTCCGCCTGGAGCCGCGCGTTCGGCCTGGACGCGGTCGGCGCGCCCGGGCTGGTGGTGTGCGCGCACCGCGAGCGGCGCCGCAACTACCACATCCTGCTCAAGGTACCTTCAACCTATTATTGTACTATCTCTTGCCCGCGGCTGTCCCGACCGCGACTTCGCTCCAGTGAAATTCATATTTTTAAAGGAAGACAGTAAGTAACTAAGGGCGAGGCCGACCGCCGAGCTGGGTTCAGGTAAACGATAAACCGTCTCGAAGAAAGGGGACAACTAAAGGCGAGGTGAAAAATCATTTGATCACTTGGATCACGTCACATGCTGACTAAGCTATACCAGTTAGTTAGGTATTGATGGTGATGTTGTCATGTGGCTCAAGCTACGTCACGTCTTATGTATCCGGTGGCTGCACAGACGAGCCTGTCGGAGTTGTGTCCGCAACTGACGCGGATCGTGACGCTGCTGCCGTACTTCCTGGTGCACAACGACACGCGCCGCCACCTGCGCTTCATGGAGGAGAACGAGGCGGCCGACCTGTGGATAGACCTCGCGCCGGCGCAGTGCCTGCCCTTCTGGCCGGAGACCGACTCCATGCGGCTGCACTGCAAGCTGCGCGACTCTCCCGCGCTCTCGCAGCACTTCCCGCTCGCCCGCCCGCACTTCACCGTGCTCCGCATGGACAAGGGGGTGAGTCTCTCTGCTCTCCCCTCCCTCGCCCGCGCTCTCGCAGCACTTCCCGCTCGCCCCCCCCGCACTTCACCGTGCTCCGCATGGACAAAGTTGGTGAGTCTCTCTGCTCTCCCCTCCCTCGCCCGCGCTCTCGCAGCACTTCCCGCTCACGCGCGCCGCCAGGGCAGCACTCATGATACCAGGGCGCTGACTTCGAGATCCCGTTCCTCTTACCGAGCCAGACATTTCCGAATAGAAACTTCGGCTAGTTCACGGATGGTGGGTGGAGACGTCTACACTCTACACACACAGGGGTGCGGTGTTCAACAGCGGACGTGGGGGTAGGGCGGCAGGGCTATGTCACGGGGGCGCGGACCTGTAGTGACGTACTCGGTGGTTTAGGCAGGTCGCGGGACTCTCGGGAGCTCTGCTCTGCCTAAGCATTAGCACAGTAGGTGAGATATACATGTACGTAGTACTTCTTGTTGCATTGTGAATGAGGAAGATCACAAACCACACTCTACAATAAATACTTTACATATGTCATTTCATTTATTCATATGGTCGTGTTAAAACTAAAGTATCTTATATAAATTACTAATGTAAATGTACATAAATTATTATAGTAGGTATTGGTGATGTGAGGCGTCAGGCGGTCATCGGGCGGCGTGCGCAGGCGCAGCGGGCGCGTGTGGAGGCGGCGCCGGCGCCGCCGGCGGCTCGAGTGAGAGCGTCCCGTCCGCGTGCAGCGTGTAGGCGGCGCCGCGCGACCGATGCGTCCAGATGCCGACCGCCTTCAACTGCGACTCACCCGCCCTCGCCGCCCCCTCCCCCGCCCCCGCCCCCGCCCCCGCCCCCGCCCCCGCCGTCTCCGCCATGCCACTCGTGTCGGATGTCACCTGCACACGTCACACACGCACATCACCTCCATACCACACAGTGTAGCTATGGTGTAGCCGCGCACCAGTCACCCACCCACCACGCACGCGGGGGTCGGAGACTCACTACTTGGGACAGCCTCAATACACACACATTTAACTAAAACGCACAATAATATTTGTGTTATAGGTTTTTCAAAAGATCCAACGTCCCTGCGGAGTTGTAAGGTCTCTAAGATCTGAGATACCTCGGGGTCGTTGGCATGTTCCTTCTGTACTCCCACCCCCTTTTGTGAATATTTTTATAAAAAAAATCATAACAATAAGTTAGAGCATCAATTACTGAAGTCGGCGCGACTATACAAGTGTTGCGGCGGAGTTGGCGGCCGGAACAAGTGCGAGAGTTGCATCGGCGGCACAGGGCCTTCTACAATGTTGTTTATCTAGTTATTGAGTGAGATATAACTATGTGCGCATCATCAATTTCAAGTTTCTACGACGTTACTTAGTATTCGAGAAAAACCTCTGTGACAGACGGACGGACACGGGAGGGATCTTATAACAGTTCCGCTTTTACCTTTTAAGGTACGAAACCATAATACAAAACTAAATCCTTATGTTATCACCCCAGCCACCAGCTCGTCCGCCAGGCTCCGTCGCGTCGTGCCTCGTATCTGTCGTAAGCACGCAGCACATGGCCTCCATTTGATTTATGAACGATTTAGTAATAACTTTAAAACTTAAAAGAAACTTGAAATTCCGCAAGTGCATACAGTCTGTTGCTTCGCTGTGATGCCCACATTCAGTTGTTGGTTACCGAAGGCGAAGGCTTGTCCCCTGGGCTTGCCGGCGTGCCCCACCCACCGCCCGGCCGGCCGGACATAGCTCTACGCTCGACGAGTAGCTATGTGAGTGCACGTGCAGGCAGGCACGACGCAGCTTAGCACCGACCGGACCGAGGAGACCACAGACTATACTCACACTGTAGTGGGGCACGGTGTACGAGCTGAGGTGTTTCGGCCGCTCCTTGTAGTCGGCGAGCGGTAGGTGCCCGAGGCGCTCTGGCCGGTAGGGCGGGGGAGGGGGCGGCGCACGCGCCACCACTGGCGCCGTCCGCGAGAACGACACCTCCAGCTCCGGCTCCTCCCTCCGACCGCCCGCGCCCGGCGCCGGCGCCGCCGACAGCGCGTCCGCTCCCGCGTAGTGCGCGGTGAACCCGCGACGCGGGGGAGGCGGCGGCGGAGGCGGCGGGTAGTGCGGATCGCGCGTGCGCGCCAGCCCCACTAGCGCATCGAGCTGCTCTAGGGACATGGAGCGGATGAAGCCCTCCAACTCGGCGGCGGCGGCGGCGGTGGATGCGGCGTTGTGCCCCGCGGAAGGTTTGCGTCGCACCTCGTCGCCGCCGCCGCCGTCATCGCTCGCAAACAGTGACGGCGGTGGCTGTTCGTCCTTCTTGCCTTCGGCGGTGGCTCCGCTCCCGGGGCCGCCGGGTCGCGGCGTGTACGCGGCTATGCCTCTGTACAGAGGGAAGGGCGACAACACTCGCGCACCGCTCGAGCTGTAGTACTCGACTCGGCGGCGCTTGGCAGACTGGCACGCCGCCGCCAGGAGCGCGAGCGCGAGCGCTAGCCGCAGCGGCAACATGCTCTCCGCTATCCGCTCTCCGCTCGGGCGACGCTCCACGTGTTGTGTGTGTTCGGCTCGATCACTCGCTGCGCTGGGCAAATACAAATGCGACGGCGCAACGCTTTTATACAAATGAAAAGGAAAGTAGTGTCGCGGGAAAACGGAAGTGGAAGTTAGCACCTCTCGTTAGTCTGGCGCATGGCGGCGGCGCACTCTCCGCCCTGCTGTCACACTGCATACCTATCTACCTACATATTGTTTATTGTATAATTTCATCCATAGGTAGGTAACCTACGCTTGGACTTGTCGAAAATTCCGCCAGTTCTAAATTCAATGCGAAGAAGAACTGACAAAAAAACTTCGCAAGTCACAATGTTTTGTTAGTACCTTATAAGTATTATGTTATAGTAACTTACAAATAATTAACCCATACTACCGTTCACAAGAGCATTAATATTTACAGCATAAACATGAATACTGAAGAATCTGACCACACTGCCTATTTAAATTACCTATATCTGGTGTATAGTGCCATCGTCAATTTTGATACTTCATATTATATCAATTCAAATAAAACAATTAGTTTACGTTTATTACAAAGAAATCTAATAAGTCATATTAAAAATCAAATGATACAAAGTGTATCGAATTGTCAAAATTTGTTAGTGGGAAAAACAGTAGTCAGACTCTTAGATAAAATTACGGTCAGTTAATGCATCGTTAATACTGTAATAACTCTTTTCAATTAACATTATTTTAATCCGTCGTTTAAAATTATTGTCATCTAATTGTTTTATGTTAGGAGACAGTTTATTATAAAATCTAACACTATTACAAATCAAGCTTTTTGTAGTTTTAGCTAATCTATGTCTTATTAGCTGTACATTATTCTTACCCCGTGTGTCATAGTTATGATTGTCGGAATTGAGAGAGGAATCATGAATGTATTTTCTGGCATAGCATATGTTCTCGTAAAAATAGTCTACAACATGTAATAACCTCTACCCTATACCTATTGTTTTACCTTAGATATTAAAGGCAGAATTATTAAAAAATCAACTCTATAGCTCTAGAACAACTAGAATATAAAGAATCGAAATATGGCCAGCGTATAGCTTTCAAGTGATCTCTAGGTTTGTCAGAAACAGTGTCGCTAATTCGTACACATATTTCCTGTAAAATGGACCCAATTATTACTTCCTTTCCAGAAAGTCGTTGTGTACCGTAATAACTCAGAGTACTAACTCTCATTTCCTAAATCTATTCTAGTAAATTCTAATATCAACTTTTAAAACACTTACTAAACTAATTGCTCATTCATCTATAGTCATTAAACCCTTCTGGTTTCCCTCTGTGTTCTATGTGCACGCTTCGACAGCGCGCTCACGCGCCTCGCTTGCGAGCTTGTGAGACCCGCCAAAATTCGAAATGAAAAGTGTTCTGATGTTTACTGTTATTGTTATTATTAAATTATGATCAATGTATTACTTGATAGCTTAATTTTGTTGTGCCATTCAATAGATGAAATCTATTGTTTATATTTTTTTCTATATTTTAGAACTTCAACAATACAAACTTTTATTGAAACCCCCCCTGAAGGGGTTTGTGGAACTGGCTCCACTAAATTCGTATGGACCCTCTGTCCATACGATATTTATCCATCGCCAGTCCCCGTGACTCCCAACACAGATAAATTTGTACTTAAGTTACAAATTTATTATTTGTTCCTAGGAGTCCCCGTTTTCTAATCTGTACAAAATATACATCTTCAGACAGATTTACCAATTTAATCTCGTAGTGTTATGTTGGAGTTCAAAAGATATTCTTTTGTCCTCCCTAAAGGCAGAAGTGTATGCTTTTAATTGTGAGTGTATAGTGTATGTTATGGTTTACATTTCTGTGGCTATCTATTGATATACCTACAGAAATTGTTTTATTCCAAATGATGCGGTCAGGGGTCCACCTTTCACCGAAATCATTTAGGAATATTTTCTTAAGGGTTTATTAAAATTGTGTGCTGATCATAATCTATATAACCTATACAGGTATATTTAAACCTGATTTACGCAATCTCCCCACGACCTAAAACGTAACTAGCCAGAATGTTGCATGTACATATATTACAAAATTTACCTTAGAATTCCACTATCCTAATCGGTCTGACACGATTCACTAAAATCACCTTAAATAAAACACCATTACAAATAGAATAGCGTAAAATATTAAATTCAAACGAAACCACAACACCCGCCACTGAATCTATTCGCGAAGTTAACACTTAATAAAAATATACTTTTATGTCAAAATACGGTAAAACCACTGATTTTACATATTTAAAACCGACATATTTTTTAATAATTACGCGTGGATCAAACACTCTTATATACGTAGAATTTACGAATTTAAAATCGGGTTTTGTTTCTTTTAATTTTCCCTATATTTTAAAATACCTTCCCAATGTACTAGTCCTCATGGTAGGCCAGTTCAGACATAGTGTCATTGTAAAAGCTCTTTGGAAGTCCTTCCATCACCAGTCAAGATTCCAGAATCCAGACGCCTTCATCCAGAACTCAAAAGGCTCAAAAAGAACATCCAAAATATTTTCCGTAAAACTAGTTGACAACCCCTATATCACCCCCAAAATTACAGAATCCAGACACCTTCATCTGTAACTCCGAAAGCTTTACAGAGATCCCCACACTAATATTCACGAAATTAAACAACCTCTATTCACTGACTTCCCTTATTTGCGTGTAATTTAAGATCAGGTCCCAGTACAATATATGTTTATCCAATTTAAAACCTTCCCAATGTACCAGTCCTCATGGTAGGCCAGTTCGGACATAGTGTCATTGTAAAAGCTATTTGGAAGTCCTTCCATCACCAGTCAAGATTCCAGAATCCAGACGCCTTCATCCAGAACTCAAAAGGCTCAAAAAGAACATCCAAAATATTTTTCGCAAACTAGTTGAAAACCCCTATATCACCCCCAAAATTACAGAATCCAGACACCTTCATCTGTAACTCCGAAAGCTTTACAGAAGTTCCCACACTAAAATTTACGAAACAACAAACTCTATTCACCGGTTTCTTTACAAAATCATTTATGTACTAAGAAAACCTTCCCAATGTACCAGTCCTCATGGTAAGCCAGTTCGGACATAGTGTCATTGTAAAAGCTCTTTGGAAGTCCTTCCATCACCAGTCAAGATTCCAGAATCCAGACGCCTTCATCCAGAACTCAAAAGGCTCAAAAAGAACATCCAAAATATTTTCCGTAAAACTAGTTGACAACCCCTATATCACCCCCAAAATTACAGAATCCAGACACCTTCATCTGTAACTCCGAAAGCTTTACAGAAGTCCCCACACTAAATTTTACGAAATTAAATTAATTATATTCACCGGTTTCTTTACCAAACCATTTACTAAGAAAACCCAATCAAAATACACGCGAGCGAAGCCGAGCGAAAATATTCACTAATAAAACCCAACCGAAAATACACGCGAGCGAAGCCGAGCGAAACTTTGTTTCCCGAATTTATTCGAAAACTCACGCGAGCGGAGCAGTACCAACTTTCGTACCTGGACTCTCGCTAAATACGCACGACCGTCTCCTTCGACTCCCAAAACAGACTGAACTCCCTACGCTCCCCTCCCTCTCCTTTTATAATCTTTCCTCGTGTCACAATCCTGACACGCAGGAACAAATCGAACGGTGGCCTCCTAGTATGGCCATGACACGTTCGTGTCACGGAGCGCGATTTTGTATGGAGATTGAATTTTGATTTTTAGTATGGGCTGGACACGTTTGTGTCACGCAGGAACAAATCGATCGGCTGCCTCGTAGTATGGCCGTGTCACGTTTCTGTCCGGACTCGTAATTTTGTATGGAGGATAATTTTATGTTTTTAGTATGAACTGGACACGTTTGTGACACGATATAAATTCGATTTTGGAGGGAAAACAAACCCTCTTCGTACCTTCCACATGGTACCTAAAGCTGTTTCGCTCGTCAGCGATGCGCTTTACCTCTACTTCGGTGGTTTTAACACCACTTCCCCGCACCCATTGTGCATCTCCGCATGCAGAGAACTGTTGCTTTTGTTATATAAATTAATTGATGTTATTACATGTGCTCTATTAATAAGTCGACTTTTAGCGCCATGACGGAGTGTTTTATTTATATATTTTTGTTTAATTTTGTACATATATTAATTTCTGTACATACGTGATACCATATTCCGTGTTTGCTAATGCTAGTCATGTACGGAACCTGGACACGCAGAAACCAATCGAAATCTCCTTACCATAGTCGTGTTTTATTCATGTCAGGACACGAATCCATTCCTTCATACTAACATCGCTTAATGAAAACCCCTCCCGCACCGCTTGACAAATTACCTCAGGTCGCTCCGCCTCGCCCCGCGGCCCACGCGCGCCCGCAGCTCGGTAATACCTCACCCCTTGTCTTGTTTACCTCATACCTCTCTCCGCCCCGCGCGCACGCTCCAACGGATATTTATTTGAATGTTGGCGTCATACTCAATGAAACGTTGTTTTGTTTTATTTTATGTTTTTGTTTAATAACTGGTACTTTGTTTATATACTCTTCCCTTTATAAAAATGTTTAGTGTATTAGTTTGAATCATTAATAAATAATTATTAAAATAATTTTAGACCCTGTGCGATATCTTCACACAGATCACAAAACTTCAAATTCCCATAAACTCCGTCATGTCCAGATTCCAGACACGCAGGAACAAATAGACCAGCGACCTCATAGTATGGCCGTGTCACATTCGTGTCCTGACACGAATTTAGTATGGAAATTAAATTGAATCATTAGTATGGACTCGACACGAATCGGACACGCAGGAACAAATCGAACGGCGCCCTCTTAGTATGGCCGTGACACGTTCTTGACACGCAGGAACAAAACGCTCGGTTGCCTCGTAGTATGGCCGTGACACGTTCGTGTCACAGAGCGAAATTTCGTATGGAGATAGAATTTAATTTTTTAGTATGGGCTGGACACGGTTGTGACACGCTCGAACAAATCGAACGGTGGCCTCGTAGTATGGCCGTGTCACATTCGTGTCCTGATACGAATTTAGTATGGAGATTAAATTAGATTATTAGTATGGGCTCGACACGAATTGGACACACAGGAACAAATCGAACCGTAGCTCCACAGTATGGCCATGACACATTCGTGTCCTGACACAAATTTTAGTATGGAGATAAAAATAAATTATTAATATGTGCTTGACACGTTTCTGACACGTAGGAACAAAACGTACGGTGGCCTCGCAGTATGGGCGTGTCACGCTCGTGTCCTGACAATAATTCATTCTTTCATACTATCAACTCGCAGCGAAATAATCACTACTCGCGCTCCTTAACTCGCTACCTCAAGCCGCGCTTCCAACGGCGTGATGATACCACGATCTCCGTCCCCGCGCCCGCAAGACGCGCGTCTTCTTACCTCACCTCTCCGCTGTTTCGTACGCGCCCATGTCTTGTTCCCCTCTCACCGCGTGTCAGGATTACCTCATGCTACCTTCCCCGCCTCGGCGCTCTATAGTGTTTTATATGCGAACCAACTGATGTTATTATATTTCTTGTTTGTCTAATTGCGCGTCGTATTGTAATGGCCGTTCGCGCCATTTTATTTCTTAGTGGAGTGTGCAGTCACGTTTGAATTTATTAGGTGATTAGTTAAATTGTAATATAAATTATTTTGTTAATATTTTAATGAAACGTTTTAATGTTCTATAATTTAGCTTTGAATTACTATTGGCTATATATTTATCTTTTTTTTTTTACCTTGTGTGATTCCATCACAGTCGCCCGCATAGAGGTTCATAACGAAGCAAGGTCAACGGAACCTCATCCCGTGACGCTTGATCTCGTTAAGAAGCTATATACATTATGATCTTGAAAATTACTTCTTCTTTGTTAGGGTTTTATTGTTCCCTTCCAAGAAGTTTGTATATTTAATCATTTATCACTGTTAGGGTTCAAGTTCCCTTCCAGAGACCCCCTTCTTCTATAATTTTTAATTTTTGTGTTTTTTTTTTTTTTTTTTTTTTTTTTTTTTTTTTTTTTTTTTTTTTTTTTCCCATCTGTCCACGTGCTTTAGGAAGTTCTTACCCTCCAGCTTAGGATTTATCTCCCTTAGCTTAAAGAGAAAGGATTTTTTAGAATGCATACCACAACCTTACCACCTCCGGCTTAGACCATGTTTGCACTCTTTCCCTTATCTTCCATTTGCAGCTCGTGCCAGTACTACATTAATCAAATAATTTAGTGTAATTGAATTAGTTTATTATTAATAAATTTAGGAATTTAAGCAAAAGTCATCACCTCAAAGCCTTAGATCCCTATATTCTGCCTCTAACAGATTTCCCAACAGTGCAGGAACCTCTAGTCTCACCCTTTACCGTATGGGCCGAAACAGAACATCACCGCTTACAGTGCAATACACACCTTACCACCTCCGGCTTAGGCTATGCAAGCAGTTCGGCAGGACAGAACTGGTCCGTGAAGAACACATAACACACCTTACCACCTCCGGCTTAGGCTATGCATGTATCCTAGCACAACAAGCTTCCATTAAAGGCAGAGTAGTCGGGATACATATTTTCAAAAGACTTCGAAATCGACTCATGCATCATTTTGGATCCTAACTCACCTATTGACGAATAGACGGACTCGGTATGCTTGTAAACGATTCTACTTTAACTCATCCAACATTGCTCCGGTTAATGATTTCAAACCAAATACTACACTCATTCACTGTACATAGACCAGAAAATGTCATCCTGAACTTCCAACGCTCCATTTTTTGTGTGTTCGGAACGCCTTTAGTAGACGATGTCATAATCCCTCCCCAGCGTGAGTCGGACTCAGTAAAATGTAAAGTTCTGCACTTAAGGCATTTTCACCTCACCTTTTCTAAGTCCCAAATTGTGTGTTCATCACACTGAATTTAATTTAACATTATTTTCGAAGCAATGTATGGGAAAACCAAACGAAACCAAAGTATCCTGATTCCTTGTAAAGGTCCCTTCAGGTTAGAGCGCTGCTCTCATTAGAAGGAAATTTCACTACAGAGTACAGACACTATAATACCCGCAGGTTTACTCGCGTATTTTACACAAACATCCAAAACCATCCACTCAAGTCAACAAGTCTACTCTAAACTTTTGTTACTTCTTATTTAGAAGTAATTTAGTTTAACTCTCCTCACTGTACAGCATCTTATTTATTTATTTTGTCATATTTGTTTTCCCGTTTTTTTTTTTATACCTATTTATATCAATTTTATATATTTATAAAATAAATTACCTATATAAAACTTATACAAACAGACACAAACAAAAACGGTATTCTCGCCGGCGACGGGAGACGAGAATTATTATTATTATTATTATTTAACGTAAGGACCGAAACAGTACATCACCGTTTACAATGCAATACACGCCTTACCACCTCTGGCTTAGGCTATGCAAGCAGTTCGGCAGGACAGAGCGGGTCCGTGAAGAACACATAACATACCTTACCACCACCGGCTTAGGCTATGCAAGCAGTTCATTTAAATTTTTTTTTTTTTATTTAAAGTTTTATTTTTTCGCCCGCATGACTTTTCTTACTCAGTGTATTTTAATTTAATTTTTTTTTAACCCGCATGAATCTATTTATTTTAACAATAATTTAATGAGCACTACTCTAGTGTTTATTTACAGTATTTATGAGAATGTAACCCCACAACTATGTCTATCAACAATTCAACACGCTCGCTCCCGACAAAGCATCCTTAACATGGTAAAGTTACTGATAGATAACGTGATAAATAAAATAGAAATTGAAGAAGGTTTTGTATAGTGTAACGATTATGCGTAACAGTAGGTTGTTTCACATAATCAATTTAAATTAAATAAAGTGTATTCTTACCATACCATAACCTATCGCATCCTACCTTTACCAACCCTTACCATACCCTTACACTTCTTTACCTACACATCTTTACCAACCTTACCTCTCACTATAGTAAATTATGAACGGAACCCTATCACTACTCTAATATTACCGCCCTATATCCTAACCTAAAGGTGAGGAGTGGAGTTTAGGATATATCTTATTCTACTTTACCTACTTAATAAAGTACATAGCAACCCAAACAATACACCCGTCGTACTATAACTATCTATATAGTACATCCAACAAATGTTGATCATCCATAAATGTGATCCAATTCTAATCTGCAATCGTGAAAATAATTAGGTACTCTACCTAGCACTATATTACGCCCATCAGATATTTACATGACTTTTTACTTCCTACTATTGTTTATTGTTTATTGTATAATTTCATCCATAGGTAGGTAACCTACGCTTGGACATGTCGAAAATTCCGCCAGTTCTAAATTCAATGCGAAGAAGAACTGACAAACAAACTTCGCAAGTCACAATGTTTTGTTAGTACCTTATAAGTATTATATTATAGTAACTTACAAATAATTAACCCATACTACCGCTCACAGGAGCATTAATATTTACAGCATAAACATGAATACTGAAGAATTTGACCACACTGCCTATTTAAATTACCTATATCTGGTGTATAGTGCCATCGTCGATTTTGATACTTCATATTATATCAAGTCAAAAAATAAATAAAAATTAGTTTACATTTATTACAAAGAGATGTAATAAGTCATATAAAAAAAAAAAAAATTTATGATACAAAGTGTATCCAAATGTCAAATTGTCAAAGTTTGTTAGTGGAAAAAACAGTAGTCAAACTCTTAGATAAAATTACGGTCAGTTAATGCATCCTTAATAGTGTAATAACTCTTTTCAATTAACATTAATTTAATCCGTCGTTTGAAATTATTATCATCTAATTGTTTTATGTTAGAAGACAGTTTATTATAAAATCTAACACTATTACAAATAAAGCTTTTTGAGGTTTTAGCTAATCTATGTCTTATTAGTTGTACATTATTCTTACACCGTGTATCATAGTTATGATTGTCGGAATTAAGAGAGGAATCATTAATGTATTTTCTGGCATAGCATATGTTCTGGTAAACATATGCACTTGGTAAAGTCATGATTCCTATCTCCCCGAACGCTGTCCTACAAGTATCTCTAGTTTTCATATTTAGGATGTACCGCAAGGCCCTCTTCTGTAATAAAAATATTCTATTTGAGTCTGCTGCATTTCCCCAAAACATAAGGCCATATGACATGATGCTCTCAAAATAGGCATGATAAACCGTCTTTGCAGCATGAGTTCCGCATAGCTCTTTAATTTTTTTTATAGCATAACAAGCGGAACTCAACTTACCAGCTAAAGAGTTTATGTGGGCTTTCCAAGTAAAACTTTTATCAAATATTACCCCAAGAAAAGTTAGTTCATTAGCAAGGTTTAATGACAAGTTTTCTGCAGTTTTTAATATGGCATCAGTGTTATTACGTCTATGAGTACCTAGAGCAAAGTGCATAATGTTAGTTTTGTTAACATTTAGTAATAGGTTGTTGCATTCGAACCATGATTTTAGAGATTCTAGTACATTTAAAAAGGATTCTCTTAGTTTACTTATATCATTGTTTTTCAGTACAACTGAGATATCGTCTGCAAACATTACCATCTCTATATCGTCTGTTATACAGCTCGAGATGTCGTTAACATATGTTAGAAACAATAATGGTCCCAGGATAGAACCCTGCGGCACACCCATTGTAATTGATTCTACATTAGATTTTAAGCCATTGACGTCACATATTTGAGCTCTATTTTCTAAATATGATTGGAATATACGCAATTCATTGTCTCTTATACCATAATGTTCTAGTTTCATTAGTAATATTTCATGATTTACACAGTCAAAGGCTTTGGACAGATCACAAAAGATGCCATAAGTATGCTGAGAGTCGTCTAGGGAAGTTAATATTGATTTTACCATAGAAGCTATAGCATCACCCGTTGACAGTCCTTTCCGAAATCCAAATTGTTTACAATTTAAAAGTTCATTATCAATAAAGAATTTAATTAACCGTTTTTCCAAAATTTTTTCAAAGACCTTACTGAAAACCGGCAATATAGAGACGGGACGATAGTTCTCAACATTGTTATGACATCCCTTTTTATACAAAGGTATAACTTTGGCTACTTTTAATGAATCTGGGAATATGCCATTTTTTAGAGAGTCATTTACAATATCTGTTAGCGGGCCGATGACACTTGTTATAGATTTCAATAATACAGGTGAGATACTCCAAAGATCTTGGGAATGTTTAGATTTAAGGTCCCTAATTACTCTCTTAGTCTCTAGGTATGTGACAGGTGCAAATATGGCTGATTCAGAATTCCGAGGGATAAACGCTTTGAGGTAGTTTAATGATACTTCTTTACTAGACTTTAGACTTTGAGTAGTACTATGGGCTATTGTGGAAAAGAATTTATTCACATGATTGGCAATCGTTGTGTTATCCGAAATAATTTCTGATCCAATTTTTAACTCTAGCTTGGTGTTACAGTCGTTAGATTTGCCAGTTTCTTCTTTAATTATGGTCCAGGCCATTTTTATTTTATTATTTGAATTCATAATTTTGTTTTCAAGGAACAGTTGCTTGGCTTTAATGGTAACTTGTTTAAAGATTTTGCTGTAACGTGTAACATAAGATCTAAGATCTGGATTATTGTTAACTTTAAGGAGATCATATAAATAAAATAATTTGTCTTTAGAAATAATAATAGCTGGAGTAGCCCAGTCGGCAAATGTTTTTTTATTAGTTACACACATATGTTTTAGTGGCATATGCTTGTCTAGATATCTCATAAATATATTGAAAAATTCTTTAAAGCTATAAATATTATTACCACAGAATTCAGATTGTAAATCTAAGTTTAACGAATTTATCAGAACCTTGTTTGATATTCGTTTCATCTTGCCCGAAGTAGTATTCTTACTTGTCGAGTAATTTATAGAAATTAATTGCGCGTAATGATCTGATGATATTCCAGGAAATACTTTTGACTCTAGTACTTTACAATCAGTAAAAATATTATCAATGCACGATGAACACGAATCTGTCACTCTAGTATATTGGAAGATTGTTTGTCTAAGCAAATGTCTATATAGTCTATAATATAATTCCTTCTTCCAACACCAGTCGACACTCCAAACTCAAGCTCTTTCTTCTTTACTCCATGTTCCGTTAATTCGATTACCCCTAGCGAAGATGAACCTATAAGAACCTCTCCTATTCTTAAATAACTATAATTATAATCCAACCCGATGATTCGTCCTGAAGTTCCTGAAATTAAAACCATTAAAACATTAAATTTCTACTGTATATATTTAAAAGTACTTCAATGGCAGCGACGGATGGTGATTTCTCAGCATGGCAACCGCAACTTACCTACTTTGAAATTTTTTTTTTTTTTATTATTCCATAATGTTGATGAAGTGTAGGTACTTTTAGGCTCATTAAAACATGATACATAAATGAGTTTTATATGTTCTTGTTCAATAAAAATAAATCCCGATATGCTAATAAAATGATCACTTTCATAAACTATTTCATATGACGAAATGACAGAAAATTGTATTTTATCTATTTCCTATACAGGATAAATATTTTCAATTTCAAATTGTATTAAAATTGCCAGTGAA
Organism: Nematopogon swammerdamellus; assembly: GCA_946902875.1. Classification (NCBI taxonomy): domain Eukaryota; kingdom Metazoa; phylum Arthropoda; class Insecta; order Lepidoptera; family Adelidae; genus Nematopogon; species Nematopogon swammerdamellus. Next base: position 23,732,226 of record OX336345.1, read on the forward strand.
TTAAGAATAATCAAAAAAAAATTTGCTTTATCGACTAAGTTCAGTTGCAGGAATTGAGACAAAACTTAGAAAAGGAAAAAAAAACATATTCGTAAAATGCGGATTTGAACCAGCAACCCTCCGATTCCAACTCATAGTATGATTCCATTAAACCACGAGGAGTCACAGCGAACTCGACGAATATACTAAATGTATGCATTTCTATAAAGGCTGACCCACACACGTTCGTCGCATGCTCGCAAGCGAACGGCCACCGCTGCACTTCACGGAGACGCGTGCTCGCGGCTTCCGCGTGGCAATTATGAATTCTTGAAATTATAAATGGTGCAAATATTAAGGCGTACAAGCGGCGTGTTTAAACAAATCGCCCTTTTTCTTATATGGTCGTCCGCCACTGTCCAGTGGTCTACAGAACTACGCAATCCGGTACGGTGATTTGTTCGTGACAGTATCTTCTCGCCCGCCTGCCCATAACCGTTTTCCGAAACCACATCAACATGTAAATACAAAATCTTTATGTATGGTAAATATGAATGAAACTAGTAAAAATTCAAAATCAATTCGGTTTAATATACTCACATACATAAAAACTTATGTTCGGCAGTACATTTTTGTTAATAAACTTGAATTTAAATAAAAGTATTGTGGTGTTAGCGACATCTATCCCACAACCGAATAATAAAGATCGATAAAACCTGTATAGCTTTGCTACGTTGAAACAATAGAAAGATTCGTTAACACACCAATAGATGGCGAATAATTAAAATTTTCATGCAACATTACATCTCACTGTGAAACAAAAAAAACTCACGCCTCACATAAATATAGTTTGCTAGTGGGTATGATTATTCTTTTTTATTTATTTTTTCCTTTTTCCCCTTTTTCCATTTCTTTTTTTCCCCATTTTCCCGGGTCCTTATAGTGTTTGTGTACACTACCACAACTTACTTTCTCCATCCGACTTATCTTCTTTCCTTTTTCCTCCCGGGTTTACCCCAATGTTCACTCCGTAAGGTCGGTACCTATTTGCTCCAGCACGCAAATCTAGTCTCCTTATGCTGTGATAACAAATCAAATACTGCCCATCAGGTCTGATTGATTGAGATAAGATCCATGTTCCTTCTTATGCTAGAAAACTCTGTTATGTTATATACAGGATATAGATCCTGTATATCCGCTGGATAATGTCACATTTCATTTATAAAACTTCCAGTTTGTGTCTCACGACGCACACTAACAATCGGTTTCTTGACATGAAAGTAAAACGGAATTTATAGAAGTTTATCTCCTGCAATGAAGTGGCAAATTCTTGTCTATGATAAACGTGTCTGAAACCAAAATAAACTTAAATCAAAATTGAATTTTAATGCTAGATTTTACTTAAAAGGTATAAATATTTATTCAGCAATAAACTTTTGTAAAACTTTAAATAAAATAAAGTATCAAATCCCTTAATAAATATTAACTCACCGACTTGAAAATGTTACTGGAATATGTAAGACAGCAAATGTTCAGCCATACCGAAGACACCAAGCCACTATTTTTTTTAACGATACAAATACCATTTAATATCCCCAGATAATAATTCGCAAAGTATACGAAATCCGCCTTTTCCGTAATACAACAGAAAAGTTGTATACTTTAATTAATTTTGAACGTCTCGAATGGGACGAAAATATATATTCCTCCTACCGAATGTTAACATAAAAAAAATTTTTTCCCAACCTTAGCAAATCAGCTACGAGGTCATTGCTAATCACATCCAGGCGCAGTCAGCACTCGAATAAACGAATACTCGACCGCTAAAATCCGACCGTGGTTCAGATTCCAAATAAACTTCCGAAATTCCGACTCTACATGGTAGTCATTATACACCTTCTGTTTGTATCAGTGCAACATGCTTATCATGCAATCAAAACCAATTAACATGTATGAGAAACACCGGCCAAAGTGAAGCACCGACATGGCATCCAGATACATCCAGCTTCTACGCCTGCCTCCCAACGAGGCAAACAGAGACAACGGAACCCCCACGCCCCACGACTACGACACACCTCTACCGCCTCTTTCACTTTAATAAATATATATACCAAGAGTTGTATACAAATGCCAATAACATATCAAAACGCAAAGTCCAATCAAACAATTAACACACATAGGCAGTTATATCACATTCATAAATTTAATATTTTTTTTTTTTTTGAAATGTATATATATATATATATATATCTAACTAACTGTATCCACCGCTCCATTCTATCACACCACCGACCCCTCTACCATCCCCACAAACCGTTCAGCGCGATGGTAACTACCCTATCAGCGGTTGTCCACGAACACGTACGCACGACATGATCCTTCGTCAAACCGGGCGCCCGCGTTGGTTAGTCCACAATCACGGCAACGTTACCATTCATACGGACTTATCCATTTTAAATGATTTTCAAGGTAAAATGTGGAATTAAATATCCGGGTTTTCATACAAATTTTCATTTTACGGATTTCCACACAGAAGATCATTATGGAATATGGATTTTCTATAAAGCTTTTCCATAAACCCACATTTAACTGATTTTCCAATCGCATATTGATTCTCAGAAAGCCTTGAACTGAGACGCCGTCACGGTTTTGTATCTTGTGTGAATCTAATGAATGACCGGCTAATGTACGATCTCACTCCATTCTTTCAATATCTAAATCGTATTTAAAATAATATAATAATCTAATTATAATATCTAAGCTATTTGCTCTAATAATTTGGCGGAACAGGTTACACACGAATGCCTACCCCGTTAGTGTCGGCCACACTGAACCGAACCAAACTCGAATCATCCATACAACCGTATCAATCTTCTACTCAAAATGGTGGCACCAACGTGTTCTTCCTGGCAACTTTCACACCCACACCTTTATTCACGTAATTTTCCCAAGCAACCAGCTCACATACAAATTACCCACAAACAGGTAACACCTGCTGTCCACTTCCAGTGGTAATGGACTGAGCACGTCAGGTCAAAATTCCGACTGGACAACAGTGTCTCGCTCCGACATCCGCAGACAGAATACTTAATATAGGAAAACCTCCCTTTTCAGTCAATACGTTGACATAAAGTAATTAGCGGAATTCAATAATCCACATCTTCAGAACTGAATTTCTACATAGAAAATGTTAATACATACGTTTTCTATTAGACCGCCATCACATCCATTCAATTACCCCAATAATGTTAGTGAGACAAGATACGACTATCTTATATTCTAACGCCCAATCACGTTGTACGAATACACAAATACTAATATATTCATGTACTCGCTTTTATAAAATGAACAAACTCCTTCAACTAGACAAATATTTATGCTTCGTTCCCATACACAAAATATATGACTTCAATTAACACGGAATTCATATACCTACATTAGCACAAACATACTTCCTCAAATACATACCATCCAACATTTCCAATCCATAACTAAGTTGATAAAATGGATCTACACCGTTGGATAGTGAAATACGCCTTCAACATCACACCGCAACAAACCGCCAACTAGTAATTCTATTGCGTGTCGCCTCGGACTAGGCGCTTAATAGCCTTCTTGCTTGATTTTCAACAAACACTTATAACTTCATCTTTCTGAATCGTTGTAAAACTGTAGTCCCTTCCATTATCTATGTTAATTGGCACAATTATAATGTTCTAATTAGCTGAAACGTTACATCTAATATCAAACTTCTGCTCTACAGCCAATTATATACATTACTGCTTGACAAATACATACAATCACAAACTGATATATATTTTTTATTCCAACCCACATTCCAAGCAGTGAAATAAACAGCGTTATACTGCTGACCACACTAACGTATATTCAACTCCACAGATAACCAACACTCCGACATGGCATCCATAAATCCTATCTCCCACACATACCAACATGCTGCATCCAGGCAAGTCAACCTTCACATTGCAACAAGATACAGGGTCCTTTTCCCGCACTACCTAACAGTATAACCGTGCCAAGGTGAGAAGTGGCCAGTCCGTCACTCGCCATCCGCAGAATTTCGCCTCACTCACAGTCACCCCTTTCTACTAGCATAAAACTACTCTCTCTTCTCAACATATTACTTGATAAAATTTTAATTCTTCAGTAAAAAAATCTCCCGATGCGCCCCAACAAATTCGCAAGAAGCAAAACATCGCAAGTTCGTTTTTTTTTTTTTTCTTTCCCTACAAAGCGCGATTCGTCATCCGCAAAGTTCCGCCTCACTCACAATCACTCCTATATACTAGCGTAAAACTATACTCTCTTCTTAACATATTACTTGATAAAAGTTTTTAAATTCATCAGTAAAAAAAATCTCCCGATGCGCCCCAACAAATTCGCCTCGCCTGGCGACAATTCCAAATTGTAACCGTCCGGCCTCTCATTTGTTCTTATGAAACTGCAAGTTTCTGACGCTGTAGCCGGCATGTTCATATTATTAATGTTTAAGTGGCACTATAGAACCAGACGTAAAACGAACTCATAGCATCCCAATGCTTTACAATGACACAGCACAACAATAAAACCCTCAATTGCACTCCAGGAGTACTGACAGAAACAAAATCTACATACACTTATTACAGAACTCCACATTCCTTCCGAATTAACTGTCAATTCTAGTAGAACGGACAGACACAACCATTCTACAGAACTCTACATTTACCCTGAAACAAATATCAACTTTAGTAGAACAGGCAGACATACAAGCAGACAGCGTAGGCCCCGCAAAACGATTTCCTCATTCGCTTTTTGTGCACAAACCTGCATCCTACAACTTGTAATATTCTATGCTATGCCGCTTAATACTATATTAACCGAGGCACAACGCCGATCACTCAACCCATACACATCTCAAGACTCAGTGCATGACAAAATAAATTGTATTTTCTGCGCATTGTTTTCCCGACGAGATACTTGACACAACAGAAGAACCGTACTACTGTTAACATCGCTAATGGCCTTCCTATTCTTCAAATACTTCGCTAACCACGCCGCACCTCCAACGGCGTGATGGTGTTGCGAACTCTGTCCCCGCGCCCGCAGGACGCGCGCGCGAGCTACGCCCTGCTCGGTCATCAACTCAACAGAGTCTCCGCATAGTATACTTGAATCATGTTAAAATAGCAACAATCCGTCCAATGAGCGTATGTCCCTGCGTCACAAAATGATCAAAACGGTCTAGTCAACGTGCGTTGACAATCCATCCAGTCAAACCGTACACAACCATTCATACTAGATAAATATGTAATCTTTATCTTCAACAAAACGAAAGACACGTTGTCACAGCTACTCACCACTGAGGTGTAGCACGTCGCAAGTACAGTTGCGACACTTTTCCCAGTAACTACGCACGATAGTACAAAACGCATCCGTCTGTACAACATTCGAGTAAGTCATGACAAAACGAGAGGTGGCTAGTCCGTCGTCTTATCGCACAGCAACACATAAAGTCACGAAGTAATAAATCAATATGTATTGATTTATTCTCAATCAAGTAAAACCATTTCATATACAAACACCCACTGTGGTATGATACTCGCACAGTTTATTATGCACACATTTAAAAATACACAAATTACCCAAAAAATTAACAGTAAAATCTAACATACATTTACCTACTCATCATTCACTATTCATTTCGTTTACCTAAACATGAAAAAAAAATTTTTCTTTCTCAGCACTGCTATTTCATTGCCTCTGACAATTATATATATACCAATATTCATTCCACTCTTTTACCAATGTACACAAACCAGACAAGCATCAATGCATTAGCAATCTGAGCTAAACCACGCTCTTCTCCATTTTTTTTTGTCTAAACCGAACACCTGCACCGATCACGTGACTAAATTCTCTAACTTTTGTTAGTCTCGTATATAAATCGTATCTCCCTCTCTCTCATTCATACCCCACTAGAAGAGCAAGTCTAAAATAGCGCTCTAGTCTACTGTCTCGTTCTAACTCTTACTTGCATTGCATACACTTTATACTAGTGGGAAAGAGATAAGTGTCATTCGTACACTTACGCCAAACGAAACTAATGATCAAACACAAACAGTACAACACGTGCACCCATAAATCAATCTTTCTTGACCATGGTTCTCCTCATGGGCCTAATCAACACGAAATTTACAAACTTGTGTAGGGTTGCCAAAAAATATTCCACCTTCTTACTTCAAATTTCGTGATTGTAATTTCCACATAATAACAAAGTAATAGAAATCATACATACATACACACATCACACGCTTCCCCCTCCGACAGATCAGGCAAGCAGAGCAATCAGCGCTGCGCCACAAAGACCTTAGTATCTGTTCGTTTTATTCCAAAACAATTCAATACATAATGTGACACATACATAAATAACATCTGCATAATACGACTCCGTGCACCACATATTATTACTTTCAATTTCCTTCTTTTTTTTTTTTTTTTTTTGAACAAGATAATTAAACAAGTCAGATTAAACTTCCCAAACCCTTTAGCACGAATTTCTTTAAACACACAATGCACCCAAACATGCTTCATCTTTAAAACCAGTCCACACTAGTCTTTCAAAAATTTGGTAGCCCTGCGCCCGCAAGTATTCTGTGGCCCTGGCCAAGCGCTCATCAATCAATAATTCTCCAGTTCCACTTTTCCATAGAACAAATAATCATTATGCAAGTGACATTAAAATTTCTTTTTATAATAAATGGCTAATAACATACTTATGACGATGTAATTGCGTAGGTCATGTAAATCATTTCACAATTACGTACAACATTTTCCCTCTGAAAAGAAACACTTATTTTGTAATCTCGCCGGATAATGGAATAACTCACATTGTTGCTATGGACCAAACCATAGTTAGATGTCATCTGCTGGAAACTGCTCCGATGTTTACTGGCAGTAGACTGGGCACGCCTAGACTTACATTACGAATCGTAACCATACAATTCGCTCGCAAATTACGTTTTGGCACAAAATAATAAGATTTCTCGTGTCAGACCATTACAAAACGTTTATATATATATATCTACACATTTTAAACTTTCCTAAACCATGGTCACGGGCACACCCGCGATAACTTTCGTACCTGGACCTTAGAATTCCATGGATTTATGATAACACTACTATAACTAAAAAGAACTTATTTTTACATAATTTTTTTTTATATGCTGGTCACGCGCACTACTGTAATAACCTCTACCCTATACCTATTGTTTTACCTTAGATATTAAAGGCAGAATTATTAAAAAATCAACTCTATAGCTCTAGAACAACTAGAATATAAAGAATCGAAATATGGCCAGCGTATAGCTTTCAAGTGATCTCTAGGTTTGTCAGAAACAGTGTCGCTAATTCGTACACATATTTCCTGTAAAATGGACCCAATTATTACTTCCTTTCCAGAAAGTCGTTGTGTACCGTAATAACTCAGAGTACTAACTCTCATTTCCTAAATCTATTCTAGTAAATTCTAATATCAACTTTTAAAACACTTACTAAACTAATTGCTCATTCATCTATAGTCATTAAACCCTTCTGGTTTCCCTCTGTGTTCTATGTGCACGCTTCGACAGCGCGCTCACGCGCCTCGCTTGCGAGCTTGTGAGACCCGCCAAAATTCGAAATGAAAAGTGTTCTGATGTTTACTGTTATTGTTATTATTAAATTATGATCAATGTATTACTTGATAGCTTAATTTTGTTGTGCCATTCAATAGATGAAATCTATTGTTTATATTTTTTTCTATATTTTAGAACTTCAACAATACAAACTTTTATTGAAACCCCCCCTGAAGGGGTTTGTGGAACTGGCTCCACTAAATTCGTATGGACCCTCTGTCCATACGATATTTATCCATCGCCAGTCCCCGTGACTCCCAACACAGATAAATTTGTACTTAAGTTACAAATTTATTATTTGTTCCTAGGAGTCCCCGTTTTCTAATCTGTACAAAATATACATCTTCAGACAGATTTACCAATTTAATCTCGTAGTGTTATGTTGGAGTTCAAAAGATATTCTTTTGTCCTCCCTAAAGGCAGAAGTGTATGCTTTTAATTGTGAGTGTATAGTGTATGTTATGGTTTACATTTCTGTGGCTATCTATTGATATACCTACAGAAATTGTTTTATTCCAAATGATGCGGTCAGGGGTCCACCTTTCACCGAAATCATTTAGGAATATTTTCTTAAGGGTTTATTAAAATTGTGTGCTGATCATAATCTATATAACCTATACAGGTATATTTAAACCTGATTTACGCAATCTCCCCACGACCTAAAACGTAACTAGCCAGAATGTTGCATGTACATATATTACAAAATTTACCTTAGAATTCCACTATCCTAATCGGTCTGACACGATTCACTAAAATCACCTTAAATAAAACACCATTACAAATAGAATAGCGTAAAATATTAAATTCAAACGAAACCACAACACCCGCCACTGAATCTATTCGCGAAGTTAACACTTAATAAAAATATACTTTTATGTCAAAATACGGTAAAACCACTGATTTTACATATTTAAAACCGACATATTTTTTAATAATTACGCGTGGATCAAACACTCTTATATACGTAGAATTTACGAATTTAAAATCGGGTTTTGTTTCTTTTAATTTTCCCTATATTTTAAAATACCTTCCCAATGTACTAGTCCTCATGGTAGGCCAGTTCAGACATAGTGTCATTGTAAAAGCTCTTTGGAAGTCCTTCCATCACCAGTCAAGATTCCAGAATCCAGACGCCTTCATCCAGAACTCAAAAGGCTCAAAAAGAACATCCAAAATATTTTCCGTAAAACTAGTTGACAACCCCTATATCACCCCCAAAATTACAGAATCCAGACACCTTCATCTGTAACTCCGAAAGCTTTACAGAGATCCCCACACTAATATTCACGAAATTAAACAACCTCTATTCACTGACTTCCCTTATTTGCGTGTAATTTAAGATCAGGTCCCAGTACAATATATGTTTATCCAATTTAAAACCTTCCCAATGTACCAGTCCTCATGGTAGGCCAGTTCGGACATAGTGTCATTGTAAAAGCTATTTGGAAGTCCTTCCATCACCAGTCAAGATTCCAGAATCCAGACGCCTTCATCCAGAACTCAAAAGGCTCAAAAAGAACATCCAAAATATTTTTCGCAAACTAGTTGAAAACCCCTATATCACCCCCAAAATTACAGAATCCAGACACCTTCATCTGTAACTCCGAAAGCTTTACAGAAGTTCCCACACTAAAATTTACGAAACAACAAACTCTATTCACCGGTTTCTTTACAAAATCATTTATGTACTAAGAAAACCTTCCCAATGTACCAGTCCTCATGGTAAGCCAGTTCGGACATAGTGTCATTGTAAAAGCTCTTTGGAAGTCCTTCCATCACCAGTCAAGATTCCAGAATCCAGACGCCTTCATCCAGAACTCAAAAGGCTCAAAAAGAACATCCAAAATATTTTCCGTAAAACTAGTTGACAACCCCTATATCACCCCCAAAATTACAGAATCCAGACACCTTCATCTGTAACTCCGAAAGCTTTACAGAAGTCCCCACACTAAATTTTACGAAATTAAATTAATTATATTCACCGGTTTCTTTACCAAACCATTTACTAAGAAAACCCAATCAAAATACACGCGAGCGAAGCCGAGCGAAAATATTCACTAATAAAACCCAACCGAAAATACACGCGAGCGAAGCCGAGCGAAACTTTGTTTCCCGAATTTATTCGAAAACTCACGCGAGCGGAGCAGTACCAACTTTCGTACCTGGACTCTCGCTAAATACGCACGACCGTCTCCTTCGACTCCCAAAACAGACTGAACTCCCTACGCTCCCCTCCCTCTCCTTTTATAATCTTTCCTCGTGTCACAATCCTGACACGCAGGAACAAATCGAACGGTGGCCTCCTAGTATGGCCATGACACGTTCGTGTCACGGAGCGCGATTTTGTATGGAGATTGAATTTTGATTTTTAGTATGGGCTGGACACGTTTGTGTCACGCAGGAACAAATCGATCGGCTGCCTCGTAGTATGGCCGTGTCACGTTTCTGTCCGGACTCGTAATTTTGTATGGAGGATAATTTTATGTTTTTAGTATGAACTGGACACGTTTGTGACACGATATAAATTCGATTTTGGAGGGAAAACAAACCCTCTTCGTACCTTCCACATGGTACCTAAAGCTGTTTCGCTCGTCAGCGATGCGCTTTACCTCTACTTCGGTGGTTTTAACACCACTTCCCCGCACCCATTGTGCATCTCCGCATGCAGAGAACTGTTGCTTTTGTTATATAAATTAATTGATGTTATTACATGTGCTCTATTAATAAGTCGACTTTTAGCGCCATGACGGAGTGTTTTATTTATATATTTTTGTTTAATTTTGTACATATATTAATTTCTGTACATACGTGATACCATATTCCGTGTTTGCTAATGCTAGTCATGTACGGAACCTGGACACGCAGAAACCAATCGAAATCTCCTTACCATAGTCGTGTTTTATTCATGTCAGGACACGAATCCATTCCTTCATACTAACATCGCTTAATGAAAACCCCTCCCGCACCGCTTGACAAATTACCTCAGGTCGCTCCGCCTCGCCCCGCGGCCCACGCGCGCCCGCAGCTCGGTAATACCTCACCCCTTGTCTTGTTTACCTCATACCTCTCTCCGCCCCGCGCGCACGCTCCAACGGATATTTATTTGAATGTTGGCGTCATACTCAATGAAACGTTGTTTTGTTTTATTTTATGTTTTTGTTTAATAACTGGTACTTTGTTTATATACTCTTCCCTTTATAAAAATGTTTAGTGTATTAGTTTGAATCATTAATAAATAATTATTAAAATAATTTTAGACCCTGTGCGATATCTTCACACAGATCACAAAACTTCAAATTCCCATAAACTCCGTCATGTCCAGATTCCAGACACGCAGGAACAAATAGACCAGCGACCTCATAGTATGGCCGTGTCACATTCGTGTCCTGACACGAATTTAGTATGGAAATTAAATTGAATCATTAGTATGGACTCGACACGAATCGGACACGCAGGAACAAATCGAACGGCGCCCTCTTAGTATGGCCGTGACACGTTCTTGACACGCAGGAACAAAACGCTCGGTTGCCTCGTAGTATGGCCGTGACACGTTCGTGTCACAGAGCGAAATTTCGTATGGAGATAGAATTTAATTTTTTAGTATGGGCTGGACACGGTTGTGACACGCTCGAACAAATCGAACGGTGGCCTCGTAGTATGGCCGTGTCACATTCGTGTCCTGATACGAATTTAGTATGGAGATTAAATTAGATTATTAGTATGGGCTCGACACGAATTGGACACACAGGAACAAATCGAACCGTAGCTCCACAGTATGGCCATGACACATTCGTGTCCTGACACAAATTTTAGTATGGAGATAAAAATAAATTATTAATATGTGCTTGACACGTTTCTGACACGTAGGAACAAAACGTACGGTGGCCTCGCAGTATGGGCGTGTCACGCTCGTGTCCTGACAATAATTCATTCTTTCATACTATCAACTCGCAGCGAAATAATCACTACTCGCGCTCCTTAACTCGCTACCTCAAGCCGCGCTTCCAACGGCGTGATGATACCACGATCTCCGTCCCCGCGCCCGCAAGACGCGCGTCTTCTTACCTCACCTCTCCGCTGTTTCGTACGCGCCCATGTCTTGTTCCCCTCTCACCGCGTGTCAGGATTACCTCATGCTACCTTCCCCGCCTCGGCGCTCTATAGTGTTTTATATGCGAACCAACTGATGTTATTATATTTCTTGTTTGTCTAATTGCGCGTCGTATTGTAATGGCCGTTCGCGCCATTTTATTTCTTAGTGGAGTGTGCAGTCACGTTTGAATTTATTAGGTGATTAGTTAAATTGTAATATAAATTATTTTGTTAATATTTTAATGAAACGTTTTAATGTTCTATAATTTAGCTTTGAATTACTATTGGCTATATATTTATCTTTTTTTTTTTACCTTGTGTGATTCCATCACAAACAACTCACATAGTTGAAATAAAATGTCTCGGGGGTTGGGGGCAGACGCGAATATTATTGCGCGACCGAGACATCGGGGTCGTGTTGTTTGGGCCCCACAGCGAGGCCTCCCTGCGAACATCGAATGCGTAATGATTTTTTTGATGTAATCCGGTATGGGTGACTGAGTCGGAAGGGCCAAAACACATGCTCCGACCAGCCAATATCACCTCCGAGAAGGTATGATGTTTCAAATATGACGGAATCGGGTACAATATCGATTCTATGACCGGTACGCTCGGGACACAGTGAGGGGAAAAGGAAATTTGAAACAAAATGTTGGGTTGTTTGTACGGTTCGGTACTTAACAAAAAAACCAGATAGATACTATAAAACTATATACTTAGTGTTTTTGTTTATTGAAGTTTCTACAAAGAATACCTAAATATGTAGAAGGGAAAGCGGCTTGTGTAGTGTGCGCTGTGCCGCATAGAGTAAATAAACAAGCTATTGTGGGAAAGTAATGAGGTGATAATTCAATGAAGAGTCGTTCGCATGCGCGCGGTCCAGTGCTGTGCTGTGCTGTGCACCACTCGGGGCACGGAGCAGAGAGCAGAGAGGAGTTGTCACTAGCTTTAATTTATATTAAAACGTGACTGTGTCGCCAATTCCGAGAGTGTAGCGGAGGAGGCAAAACTTCGTACACGCGCGAAGACGAGTTAATAGCGCTCGGCGAAAATGGTGGGGGCATGCGCAGAACTCACTTTTTGGGTCTGATTAGCGGAGCGAGGGAGGCGCGGCGGGAGAGGCGGCCGACGGCGCCGACACCCGCGCTCCTTTCACACGTCTACTCCGCCCCGACACATGACATGCGCGAACTAACTTCACCAATTTCGCCGAGTGCTATTAACTGGTGCCGGCACCTGTACTCTCCGTACCCTGCTGCTGGTGCGCTGTCGACGCGACTACTCCGCGGACGCGACTATAGCAATGCCACGCACGCTCACTTCTATGACCCATCTAGCTTTGTACTCCTGTCACCTGTTCTCGGTGTGGGCGGGGGGAGGGTGCTTGAGGGGCGGCGGTTGCGTGTTGCAGTCAGTGATATATAAGTGAATGGTTGCAGTCGGCGCTGTGCGTGGAGGTGGAGGGGGGTGCGGAGGCGCCGTGGTCGGTGCGCTTCCGCGACTACAGCGCGGGTGACGCGCCGGTGCGCGTGCACAACCTGTGCGACGACCTGTTCCTCAAGCTGCACCAGCGCGGGTCGCCGCAGGTCGCGCTGCTCAGCCCGCACCACTCCACCTTGTACACCTGGGACGACCCCTGCGCCGAGAGGACGCTCGTCTGGAACATCTACAACAACAAGGCCGAGGGCTTCGTCGCAGACCTCTCCAGCGACGGGTGAGCGAGCGAGCGCTTCTCCCGCGCACCCCCACCCCACCCACACCCGGCCCAGTTACGGGTATGTACTTACTTTTAAAGAATACTTTCAAATTAACCAGCGCGAGTTTGGATTTCAGGTTTGGAGAAGAAAAAGTGAGTTTTCGTTCTATAAAGCATTCGACGTTAACTTCGAACAACAGCGTGACGTCAAAGTTGTCTTCGACGCTGAAGCGGCTCGCGCCTCGTTCCCCGGAGCCGGCCGCGTGCTCCTCGAGCAGCGAGGACTCGGAGCCGGAGCGCCCGCCCGCGCCGCCGCCTGCCTCGCCCGCGCCGCGCCCCGAGCGCACGCGCCGCGACAAGGTGATCGTTTACTGGGCGTGCTACCGGGAGCGCGCGGCCGAGGGCGGCCAGCGCGTGCTCGCGCTCACGCAGGACGAGCGCGTCGCGCGCCGCCACCGCGCGCGCCTCCTCGCCCACCGCGCCGCCTGCGAGCTCTACCTCTCCCTCGCCTCGGTCGGCCTCTCGGTGTGCGTGAGCGAGGGCGGCGGCGCCGTGCGCGAGCTCGCCTACCTGTCGCTCGCGGGCTCGGCGCCGCGCTGGGAGGCGAACCTCTCCCGCCGCTGGAAGCCGCTCTCGGCCGAGCTGACGGGCTGGCTGGAGGAGCGGTACGCGGCGGAGGCGGGCGCGGCGGGCGGCAAGTGGGAGCTGAGGGACTACGTGCAGGTGGATCTTGAGCGGATGCAGATGACGAAGCCGTTCTTCTCGGAGCTGCGGCGCAGGTGGCGGCCGGCGGTGCGGCTGCAGGTGCGCCGCTCCGCCTCGCAGAGCTACCTGCGCCTGCGCCTGCACCGGCTGCAGCTCGACAACCAGCTGCCGGATGCGGTGTTCCCGTGCGTGCTGCACCCGGCGCCCGCGCCCGCCCGCCCCGCCCCGCCCTGCCTCCGGCTCGTGCTGCACACAGACCGCGCGCGCCGCCTCTACAGGCGCGTAGAGCTAGCCGTGCAGCCGTATTGCGTGAAGCTGGACCGAGGCTTCGTTCACCGCGTGTTCGACGTGTTGAACCGCTGGCAGGTGGAGGAGAAGCCGGCGCTGCGGCTGCGCGCGGACCTCGCGCTCGTGCACGCGCCGCTCCCCTCGCTCGCGCCCGCCCCGGAGCCGGCGCGCGCGCTGCTGGAGCGCGTGCGGCTCTCGCCGCTGCGCTGCACGCTCAGCCTGTCGGCGGGCGGCTACTGCGCGGACGCGCCGCCCCCCGCCGGCTCCGGCCGCACCAAGTTTGGCGACGACAAGAAGGAGAGCAAGCCGAAGATGTTCAACAGTGACCTGCTCGAGCACCTGTTCGACTCGTGGGGAGCTTCTCTCGGAGACGTGAAGGACGTCCACATCGGGTGAGTGTCGCCCGGCCGGCAGTAGGTATAGTGAGGCGGGTGAGTGGTGGGTGGTGACGCGCGGGTGTGGTGCGGTGCGCAGGATGCGGGGGCTGGAGCGGAGCGGGTGGCGCGCGAGCGGCGCGCGGGCGGCGGAGGTGGCGCGGCGGCACTACGCCACGCAGCTGCTGCAACAGTTCCACGTGCTGGTGCTCGGGCGCGACATCCTCGCCAACCGCTACTCGCTACTCGCGTCCGCCGACACTCCCGTGAGACTCCCAACAATATATACTAACCTACATCATATTATTTCGCGGTCGGTGGCGGCGCGCCGCGGCTGCTGCGCCGGCGCCGGTGGTAGGTGGGTGTATAAACCTGCGTGACGCAGTATTGGGAAGCCGAGTGTGCGAGTGTGTGTTGGTTAGTGGTGGGTGGGTTGGTGCACAAGTCTCGCCCGAATGGGCGAGACGTGCCGTCGCGCCCCCGCCGCGCCGCAGTACTTCAGCTGCCCTTATCCTGTGTCAAGTGTAAGTTCCTAGTAACAAACAATACATTACTAAATTTAGGTTGACTGGAAGAAATATCTGTAAAAGATAAGTCCACCTGTCCTCGTCGTGTAAATTATTATGATATTGTGCTTAGTATTTTCTTTGTATGTATGCACTAGTCGTCTGTTTCCGGTTTGCACTTACCTCGGGCCGCGCTTCTGCACTTCGCGCCTCACGCTACGCCCGCTGAGACGGTTAGCATTTCCTCTAAGGCTGGCCGTCAGCGGGTGTAGCGTGAGGCGCGATGTGCGGAAGCGCGGGCCGAGGTAAGTGCAATGTGTATGTATGTGTGTATGTGCGTGCAGGCGGTGGAGGAGGGGGAGGAGGGGGAGGAGGAGGAGGGCGCCGCCGCCGCCGGGCAGGAGGTGGCGGACAGACTGGAGAGCTGCGTGTCCGCGCTGCAGGGTCACTGCGTGGGCGGCGGCGCCGGCGGCGGCGCGCCCGCGCTCGCCGGCTGCCCGCTCACCGCACTCCAGCTCCACGCGCACGCGCCCGCCCCCAACATCAGATACGGTAGGTAATGCCGGCGCGCGGCACTACACAACCTCCCGACCCCGACCTATGAGCTTATCTTTAAGCGTCCCAGAAACATATAAATAAATAAATAAATAAATACTTAAATAAATAAACGATCAATTGCGATTTGTCAAATCGCAATTATATATATTATACTATAATAATATATATAATATAATATATTTACGCGACTTAAGCTCATATTGATGCGAACATTGATTCCCACGTACCCCTTCTCTTGCGCCTGGAGGTAAGCGTGCCACTATTTGGGAACCGCTGACCTACAATAGCACTGATGTCAGCCCGTAACACCTTGGTGAACTACTTAGGTGCCATGACAGCGCTTCTCTTTGGTCGTAAATTTTATGTCGTAACTATTTTATAAAAACAAAATAGGACAAATTAAAGCTTAGAAAGCTTTAAAAATCGTAGCTAGAGTAGTAAGTGAAACTAGCATCTCTCTCTAGCTAGAGTGATGGGTGTACGTACGGTGCAGGTGGCGGCTCGCCGGAGGAGGCGGGGGGCGCGCACGGCGCGGGCGCGGACGAGCCGCCGGCGAGCGTGCTGGAGGCGACCAGCTCGTTCGCGCTGGGCGTCGCTCTCGCGCTCGGCGGGCTCGTCGCGCGACCCGGCCACCCCGGCTGCGGCGCCGCGCCAGCCCTCGGTCAGTGCACCACCACTTCACTCACACGACAGCAAATATGGGCGAGGCGCCAGCTGGCGGGTGTTACCACCACACACCTCACGCACCATAAAGGAGAGCTGACTGTGTGTTGGTTGATGCACACGCCAGCTGTCCTCTTACCTACCTCCCGTCATCGATGCCGCGCCGCGGCGCGCCGCGGCCACACCTCAGTTGTGCATCTGTAATCTGTATGGCTCCCCACGCGCCTGTTCAGATGACGTGCAGTGTCGACAGAAGCAAAAGTGTTTTCTTCGTGGGTGTAATCGTAATCGAACTGAAATTAACAAATTGTGACAAGTTCGAGTGCAGTCTTACTGCCAAACAATAAACGGTGGCGCAACACAGTCAGCTTTCCTTATCCTGTATGTTGGTGTACATAGGACTACTTAGATAGACCACGCGGACGCGGCACGTGCGCCGTGCGTGTCTACTTGCCTAGATCAGCGTTTCTCAAACTGTTTTCCCATGACCCAGCCATGCCTACTAGTTTTTTCATATTTTTTATTTGATTTATTTTTATTTATTTATTTTAGGGAAACACACAGTTATAAATATCTTAAATTAAATAAACATAAAGTAATAACATAAACCAGTAAAGTTTCCACAATTAGGAAAAACTATAAACATGTTTTCAACATTAGTTTATCATAAAAAAAGAAGTGAAATATATGGAAAAAATAGTAATTAAATTTTAAGCACCTAGAGCAAATTAATTTCTGTGCACAAAGTTAAACACTGTTTCTTAAAACTACTTCATTTGTGTTTACTTATACAGGGTAATTTTTTATTAAGTGACTGTTTCTTAAAACTACTTAATATGTATTTACTTATACAGGATCATTTTTATTAAGTGAATTCCCTTAAATGGTAGGTTCTATATCTGAAATGGATCACGTTTATGATGTTAATTTTACTTTACGTACCTAAAGTTAGTTTTTTCTTGGGCATGCCACATAGTAGTCCCCATGCATACTAATACACCCTGAAAATTTCAACAAAATCGGTCCAGTAATTTCAGAGTTATTAATAAATGAAAAAAATTACATTTACGTGCATCTCATATGCGCGGGACAGCTGGCGCGTGCGGCCTTGAGCTACTTTTTGATTCGCACGGGTCAACGACCACCCAGCTGTCCCGCGCGAATGATGCGATGCGCGCACGTAAATGTAAGTTTTTTTCATTTTTTAATAACTCTGAAAGTACTGGACCGATTTTATTGAAATTTTCAGGGTGTATTAGTATGCATGGGCACTACTATGTGGCATGTCCAGAAAAAATCTAACTTTAGGTACGTAAAGTAAAATTAACATCATAAACGTGATCCATTTCAGATATAGAACCTACCATTTAAGAGACTTCACTAAAAAATTACCCTATATAAATATAAAGCATTGGTATTTACGAGTATTTTATAGAATAGTTTTACAAAAATGTAATGAAATAGAAGTAAGGCCAAAAAATTAACTTAAAGTTTCAAGTTTGCAGGAAAAGATGCAAATTTTATTCTAAGGTCCGATTCCACTTCTAATCGGTTTCTGTATATTTATTTTTGAGGAACACATTGGTGTTCAACATTGGTTGAAGACCCTGCCTGCTTCACACCTTATAGGTCGTGAAAATGGCATTAGAAATTTTATGGCTTTTTCTACTAAAACTGGATACTTACTCCTGACGAAAAGAAAGCCAAAAATGTATCAGTGATATTCTCACGAACATGTCTTTGAGTGGTGTGTCACATGCAAGTTCAATCACAAACTCAACGTCTGAATCCGGCAATTCTGTCTCAGATGCCACATTCAGTATAAATGCATTCTTTATTCAAGCTTTGTTGCTGTTGATTGGAGGAAATATTCACTCAGACTAGCCTCCATCCATCCCTAGCAAATGTTAACTTTCCAGCAGCTGGAATCTCATCCGGCAATGAACTAGGTAATGTTATACACACATTAGGTAATAGTTACTGTTAATAACTATTCAACAGTCTGTTATAGGTACTTTGTTGTGTTATCAATTTATTTTGGCGTGCGGAGAGTGTGGAAACTCTTCCTGGTCATCGTCAAAATTCATTGATATTACTATACATGCCCTAGTGTGGCCTCTATCGATCGTGGCATGGTCATTAGAAACTACGACACGTGGAGACTCGGAATGTTTTCTCGTGGCCCGGTACCGTCTGGGAAGCGCTGATCTAGAGGTATGCGGTGGTGTGATGCGGTAGGTAAGTAGTGAAGGTAGAGCGTAGTAGATATGTTAGTAGGTAGTTACGGGTAATGTTTGAGTAGTGCACACAACGCGTAGGCGACTGTCGCATGTCGCTGTCGCTGTTGCATCGTACGTACTTACTGATGCCCCCTTGTGTTCCCTCCTGCCCGGCGCGGTGCGGCGGCGGCGCGCATTGTCTGCGGACGGACGCGCAGATGAACATTATGCGTCGGTGCACAGTGAGTAATATCCTCGCAGCCCCTCCCCTCCGCCGCGCCGCCCCCGCCGCGCATGCTCGCTTCTTCCTCTCGAGTTCCACTCGCTGTCTCCGCTTTCGTCCTCTGTGCACTATCTATTTAGATGATAGATCTATGTAATGGCTTGTAGTTGTTTCAAGAGATACTCGTACATACTTAAAACCCCCGACAACTTAAAACGTCAAAAATGTGTCCGTCTGTCCCGCCGGAGGGTGGTTCCAGAACTTGTTGGCCGAGTATCTAAAACTTCACAAGAGATTGTTCGTATGAGGGAGCAGAACTTCGCTTTCCTTTGAATGTCTCCTTTGAATGAACAGGACTCGCGAGGTACCTTCCTCGCCTTCTATATGAGGAGAGTCTGTTCAAAACGAACTATTTCCGTTGTAACATAATTTTCAGTAGAGCCAAAACACTGATAGCTAATTAAACTTAGGACATCTAGTAGATTTATTTATACAGTGATATTGATATGGAAAATACATTATAATAGAATTCTAAATTTGGAAATATGTAGGTCCTTTTGCCTAGACAAAATGGAAATAGGTCCTTTCGATTAGTTTTCAATCGTAATTTTCTATAGGAAATAGTTCGTTTTGACCATTCAATTTTACAGGGAGATAGATGTACCTATTTGAACAAAAAGACTGAGAATCCGTCAAAAAACGCGCAACTCGTCGAAACGGAAATAGTTCCTTTTGAACAGACACTCATCATATTAGGCACCCTAATCCCGAGTGCGATTACTTTTTTTTCTATTTGAATCCGTGTGCCTATTACGATAAATTGGGACTTACATCGACGCATTTAGCTGGAGGTGATGCCTGCGTGCGCGCTGGCTGGCTGAGTGCTGTCTCCGCTATATATGTACCTACTTGTGTTCCTGTTTAGCTGTACCTACCTACCTACCTACCTACCAGCATTGACTTATATATATATTACTACTTGAACAGTGTCGCCCGCCCGTCCGTCCGTCCGTCAGCGTGCCACGTGCGCTATGTACATAGTACCTCTAGTAGTGGCTCCAGTACAACAGCGATTCCCAAACACTCAAAAGAGAAGAGTCACACGTGCACGCACACGCGCACGCTTGTCACACTCTTGTGTTGTGGGCTAATGTATGTTAGTTATTATGACTTGGCGGGGGCACGGCCGTGCCCCCGCCAAGTCGAGCAAACACGCATGATGTACCATTCTTTTCTCGAAGTATTACTTATTTGTATCTGTTAGGTTAGTTGTCATTTGTTATTTGTTTTTTTTTCACACAGTTGCCACCCTTGTCTTAATTTTTTGGGCTGTTAGTTATTATTATTATTTGTATAATATGTTAATTGTAATGTTTGTTATTTGTTTGTTTTTAGCGTTATCGTTAGTTGGAATCATAGAATTAATCATCATTTAATTTAATTTAATTTCAGAACCATCCCGGTAAAACCAGATTTCTAATACAAAAATAACCGCATTCAAATCAATATTTCAAGTTTTGTAAGAGACGTAATTTCTTGATTACTTGATTACAAACATAGCTAAACCAGGTTAAACCAGCGCTCTAAAAAAACCGCATCCAAATCTATCCACATTTCAAGCTTTTTAAGAGACGTAATTTCTTGATGACTTTATTACAAGCATAGGTACCTAAGAATCACCCGGTTAAACCAGCTTTATAATAAAAAACCGCATCCAAATCTATCCATATTTCAAACTTTTTAAGAGACATAATTTCGTGATGACTTGATTACAAGCATGCCTAAGAACCACCCGGTTAAACCAGCTTTATAATAAAAAACGGCATCCAAACCTATCTATATTTCAAGCTTTTTAAGAGACATAATTTCGTGATGACTTGATTACAAACATGCCTAAGAACATTTCAAGCTTTAAGCTTTCAAGAGACGTAATTTTTTTATTACTTGATTATAAAATAGCCAAGAGTCATCCCGGTTAAATCAGCTTTCTAATAAAAAAAAAAACGCATCCAAATCGGTCCATAGTTCAAGCTTTGTTAGAGAGAGACGTATTTTTTAATGACTTGATTACAAACATTAACATGGCTAATAACCACCCGGTTAAACCAACTTTCTAACAAAACAAAAAAACCCGCATTAAAATTTATCCACATTTTAAGCTTTTTAAGAGACGTAATTTTTTTTATAAACTTATGTACCTAGTTATGTATAAGTTAGTATAAGTAATGACTCGTGTGGGTGGCGACGTGTGTGCGTGCGTATATTGAGTGGGTGTGTTGGCGTGCGGTGCAGACGTGTACCGCGAGACGGTCACGCTGGCGCAGCGCGGGGGCGGCCACCCCATGGAGCGGCTCGAGGCCGCACTCCGCTCGGCCGTGGAGCGCAGCGGAGGCCGCCTCGTGGCCAGGCGGCGGCTGCCGAGGCACTGCGACGCGTACGAGGTGAGTGAAGGGAGGAGCCCCACCCACGCACGCACGCGACGCGCGCGACACTTGCTCACTAGAGGACGATGTGTATTGTGGTGTGTGGACAGGGCGTGCGGCCCTACTGCGCGCACGAGGCGCTTGGCGAACGGCTGCTGCTGCGGCTAGGGCGCGGCCACTACGCCGACACGGACGCCTACCTCGCGCACGCCACGCTCCCGCCGCCTCCGCAGGACCGTCGCCACACTGTGCTCCTCACCAGCAGGTACCGCCTGTCTTCTCTCTCCTCCCTCCTGCCCTACATACCTACTGCTGCGGCGAGGGCGCGGCCACTACGCCGACACGGACGCCTACCTCGCGCACGCCACGCTCCCGCCGCCTCCGCAGGACCGTCGCCACACTGTGCTCCTCACCAGCAGGTACCGCCTGTCTTCTCCCTCCTCCCTCCTGCCCTACATACCTACTGCTGCAGCGAGGGCGCGGCCACTACGCCGACACGGACGCCTACCTCGCGCACGCCACGCTCCCGCCGCCTCCGCAGGACCGTCGCCACACTGTGCTCCTCACCAGCAGGTACCGCCTGTCTTCTCCCTCCTCCCTCCTGCCCTACTAGTCCAGGAAACGAGGAAATTCCTTGTATGGGCTCTTCGGACTAATTCCTCTGTCGCTGAAACTTTGCAGTGTGATAGAGTAGGGTTTCAAATATACGTTTGACAAATTATCTAGGATTTTTGATGTTTGGAAGTTAGGTATTAAAATGAATGAATGCCTAAAAATGAAAATCGCTTATAACTGCTGATGAAAAATTGCTCCGTCCGAAATTCCTTCGGTATATGATATTATATATTAATAAGAGTATATATTAACATTATCTAGGAAAATTTCGATTTCGAATAGGCAGAAATTTGAAAATATCTATTTTGTATCACAACTTCTTCAGAAAAATTGCTCTGTCAATTTTTATTGTTTTATATGTCTTAATTTATTTAAATATATCGCTTTTGACAATTATCTAGGAAATTTTCTATATCGATCACACCTTTACAGATTTTCGGCAATAATTCGCTGTGAAAAATTGCTCCGTCCGAAATTCTTTCGGAATATGATATTATATATTAATAAGAGTATACATACAACATTATCTAGGAAAATTTCGATTTCGAATAGGCAGAAATTTGAAAATACCTATTTTGTATCACAACTTCTTCAGAAAAATTGACCATATAAATGCCAAAAGGCAGCAACCCACAAATTGGTTAAAAATGAGTTAAATATACCAATCGAGAGCTAATCACCCCTCTATTTTTTGCAGAAAAGACCCAGGCAGGCTACTTGGTATGATACTAATAGGTTTCTACACATTCGTCTAAGAACCATCCGCCCAATTGAGGTATATCGCAACAGCAGAAAAGAATTATGCTACTTGGTACTAGCTAACTGGTCGGATTTTTTTTTGCGTAAAAGATCCAAGCGAGATGGACTTTTTTGTTTTTAATGAAGTACGCTAAAAGTATTTATCAAAACAGAGCCAAGATATCTGGTTCTTTTTGGCATTATATAATAAAAACAAACTGTATATCGCAAAGTGGAACCAATTTATGTGGTTCTTTTTGGCATTTATAATAAAAACAAACGGTATATTGCAAAAATGGAATCAATTTATGTGGTTGGTTTGTCTTTGGGGACCTATAGTGAGTCTTATTTCATTGGAAATAAGAGTTCTTTTTCTAAAAATAAAATCAAACATGTCTACGTTCTATGAAACAGAACGCCTAATAATAAATAAGTTCAGTTCACTACCGCGACGAATGTGTCAGTTCACGACCGCGAAGTAAAGTAAATTGCTGTTTTCGACGTGGCTCAATGTACCTACTACGTAGTGATCGCGACATATCGTCAGAGTAGTTCGACGTCGTCGTCCAAGCAGGTGCCTACGCCGCGCCGCCTAACGTAACCATTGAAGATAGAATAGAATAGAATAGAATATTTATTTGTATAACATATACAAGTCACAAACTAATATTCACACATTTTAAAATTTTTCTATTTAGAAAATAAAATAATATGAAACATAATAAATGAATCCTATTAAAATTAAAATTATTAATAATAGAAATCCAATATAAAAGTCACACGTGCCTCCTGGGTGGTGCCAAATGAACAGCAATCAGCGTGTGGGAGATCTTCGGATCGGCTGGGTTCGCCACCACACCCCGGGAGAAACAATTACACCGGCATAACAGTTCGCTGTGTTCCGGTGTACTTCCCGGGGACCCAGTAGCAGGTGGGGTTGGCTGTGGTGAGGAGTAGGCCATTGATCCCGACGCGGATTCGCTGTTCAGAGGTGACGCTATTCCGCTGGCCGCCCGCCGGGTAGTACAGGAGCCCAATCGCGTCTAACCAACGCGAGAGGCTGCCCCGGTCAACCGGCGCATAATCCCGGAGTGGTCCGTCGTGCCGGTTGGTGACCGGAGTAGGGGGTCCGGCGGCCACTTCCGGGGGGGACGGGGGGCCTTTCCGTCTTCCTTGTCGGCGCAACACTACCCTGAGTAGTAAGCGATGAAGCTAGGGTCCACGCTTTGCCCGTGAATCACCACAGCCACCCTTTCATGCTCTTTCCCTCCCTCTTACAAAAATCATGGCAGCGAAAAAAAAGGAAAAAAAGGTTCAATCAGCGGTGCACACCCTTACACCACTATTTAGCGTTGACTCGACCAACGTGCGGGGGTTGCATACCAATTTGAATGCCGTCCATCACCACCTGGAGACGAAGAAGCCGGCCTTGCTTTTCCTGACGGAATCACAAATATATCGACCTGCACTACCCCGGCTACACCCTGGAAGAAGCCTTCCGGTCGCGAGCCGGGGTTTGCTTGTTTGTCAGGGCAGATATTTGCTGTCGTCGCCTGCGCTGCCTTGAGGACTCCGAGCTATCAGTACTTTGGGTCCACGAGGATCTGGGAACGGTCTCGCGGGTGTACGCCTGTCTGTACAGGTCGCACTCTGGTGATGCAGAGACAGCTCGGTTATTTGAGTACCTGAGTGGAGCGGCAGACAAAGTCCAAGAGCGGTTCCCTACCGCGGATTTGGTTCTTCTTGGAGACTTCAATGCCCATCACGAGGCATGGCTGGGTGTACTGAACAAGGTGCGACGGTACTTCACGCCGGGCCAAAAACTGACGTTGTACAAAACACAGGTTAGGTCCTGCTTGGAGTACTGCTCGCACTTGTGAGATGGCTCAGCTAAATACCAGCTTGCGCCGCTAGACTCAATCCAGCGTCGTGCCGTGCGACTGGTGGGTGACCCCGTGGTGTCCCGCGACTTAGAACCACTGCAACTCCGTAGGGACGTCGGCTCCCTGAGTGTGTTCTATCGTTTATTTCATGGGGAGTGTTCGGAGGAGCTGTTTAACGCGATTCCGTCGTCCCCATTCCACCTCCGCACTACGCGTACTGGGCAGGGGATGCACCCCTATTCAATCGACCTACCACGCATGCGCCACCAACCGGTTCTGTAGGTCTTTTATTCACAGAACCGGGAAAATGTGGAACGCACTCCCTGCCTATCTATTTCCTCCCAAGTACAGCCTAGGGTTTTTTAAAAGGGGCGTGAAAAGGCTCCTGTCAGGCCGGCATGACATTTGCAATCCCCGTGCATCACAGAATGTCCATGGGCATCGTTAGACACCTACTTGTAGGTGTAACGATGCCACAAGTCGCGCTATCGATAAAAAAAAATGGCTAGGCTCCAGGAGAACTGACTTTGCGGGGAGAGCCGCCTACGACTTCGCTCTGACGCATGACCTGTCTCATCTGGTAGACCAGCCCACCAGGCTGCCAGATATAGACGGTCATGAACCCTCTCTGCTGGATCTTCTGCTGACAACGAACCCCACTGGATATAAGGTCGCAGTAAGAGCCCCGCTGGGTTCCTCTGATCATTGTTTAGTGGGATCCACGGTGCCATCTTCGCCTCCTCAGTCCCGTAATGGAGGAACGCGTCGAATTTGGCACTACGCGTCAGCAGATTGGGATGGGATGCGAGAACACTTCGCATCCTACCCTTGGAGAGAGATCTGCTTCAGTTCGGGCGATTCGTCGCAATGCGCTAATACCGTTGCCGAGGTGGTTCTGGGGGCAATGGAAATGTTTATTCGCAGCGCCTCTGTCTACCTCTACTACCTCTAATGGTCTACAACACCATTTTGGGTAATTTTACAGGAGAGCGAAAAAACTGATTGATGAAAAATGAAACAACTCCCAGATGAAATTCAAATTCACTATTTTACACTTTCGGAAAATCGTCCTACTCCACTACCAAATTATGTGAAGGTTATATTGCTTACAATCGTAAGCACGGTCAAAAATAATACTTTATAGTGATAGATCTACTTACCGAGTACTCAATGCACACACAACAATGTCACAGTAATATTAGAATTTTTAAGAATATTTTACTATGCTACAAACGCACAGCTCTGTCACCAACAGCGAAGTTGTCACAATTTCGGTGTTGCAACCAATATGGGATGGAGTTGCAATATATTTGTGCGGTCTGTATTTTCTGAAACTTAGGATTTTCGGAGTTGATAGCTTTGCAAGAATATAGATAATATTTAGACCAATAAAACGACATCAAAATGTCCATACCCCCCAAAAATGGAGTTGTCCGATTTGCAGATTAAGCCATCGAAAAGGGTTATTGCCAGGGCCAAATTTGACCACATCGGCAGAATCGGCGATAGACTGAACCAGCACCCAACTGGGAGCCGTGAGTTCTGGTCTCTCGCCAAATCTGTCGAGTCAAATTTCTGCCGCTCCTCTCTTCCACCTCTGCAGTGTCCTGGAGGCTCACTTGCCCACTCCGCAAACGAGATAGCCGACTTACTGGTATCTCTCTTTGCGGGGAACTCCAACCTGGACGATGGGGGTGCCACTCCCCCATCCATACCTAGGTGCGAGAACTCCATGCCGGAAGTGCAGTTTCGACAACGGACTGTACGGGCGGAGCTTCTCTCCCTAGACGTCAGGAAGGCGAGTGGGCCGGATAGGATTCCTGCATTAGTGTTGAAAAGGTGTGCTCCCGAGCTGGTCCCAGTGCTGACGCGCCTATTCCGTCTCTCCTACTCCAATGGCCGTGTGCCGGCGGCCTGGAAATCTGCGTTTGTGCAAGCGGTCCCTAAAAAGGGTGACCGCTCAAACCCGTCAAACTACCGACCTATAGCGATTACCTCCCTTCTCTGTAAGGTGATGGAGCGCATTATCAATACGCAGCTCATGAAGTACCTGGAGACGAATGACCTCATCAGCGATCGGCAATACGGCTTCCGGCCAAAACGATTTTTTTTTTATGGAAACTGACACGGTTGGCTACATCACCCACAACGTCCGTGATGTCAGCCCATAACACCGGGTGAACTAGGTGCCATGTCAGTGCTTCCCCCTTTGATCGTGCCGGCTACACTGAACTGGTCGGAAAACACAAACTATTTACATAGCCGTTTTGACCGACGTTTCATTCAGTGCGGTGGTACCAACCCGGGCGGGTTAAACCCTACCACCAAGTAAGATTAGGAGGAAAGGGACCTACAGATTTACGAGGAATCCGAACCTCGGTCAGCCTCCAACGGTCAGCGGTCACCCATCCAAGTACTGACCGCGCCCAGCGTTGCTTAACATTCAATAGCGAATCTGCTGGTGATCTCCTAGCGTACGTCACTCACCTTTGGGGGGAATCGCTTGAAGGTCATGGTGAATCCTTGGCAATTGGCCTTAATATTGCCAAGGCATTTGATCGGGTTTGGCACAAGTCGCTCTTGGGCAAATTGCCGGCTTACGGACTTCCTTCTGGCCTCTGTGACTGGGTCGCCGACTTCCTACATGGGCGTAGCATTCAGGTCCTAGTGGACGGTTGCTCGTAGGACGCCATGTCAGTGAACGCCGGCGTACCACAAGGATCTGTGTTGTCACCCACGCTGTTTCTTCTGCATATCAATGATATGCTGTCTCTGGGCAACATACATTGTTATGCGGATGACAGTACGGCACACGGATCCTACACCAGTCACCCTTCAGCCAGTCGGGATATTGTGGATGAGAAGATGCGTAGACTTGTGTCTGAGCTCGAGCACACACTCGGCTCTATTTCCGAATGGGGCCGTAGTAATTTGGTCGAGTTCAACGCTTCCAAGACACAAGTTTGCGCGTTCAGTGCGAAGAGAGCGGCGTTCACACCGGCTCCTTCATTCCAAGGCACGTCGCTTAAATTAAGCGAACACCTCGGGGTCCTCGGAGTCGAACTGTCGCACGACTTGAACTTTCGTCGCCATATCGAGGGGAAGGCTAAGCTGGCTTCTGAAAAGCTGGGCGTACTCAATAAGGTGCGACGGTACTTCACGCCGGACCAAAGGCTGCTTTTGTATAAATCGTAGATCAGGTCCTGCTTGGAGTACTGCTCGGACCTGTGGGATGGCTCTGCCAAATACCAGCTTGCGCCTCTGGACTCGATCCAGCGTCGAGCCGTGTGACTAGTGGGTGACCCCGAAGTGTCCCGCGATCTAGAACCACTGCAACACCGTAGGGATGTCGGCTCCCTAAGTGTGTTCTATCGCTTATTCCATGGGGAGTATTCGGAGGAGCTGTTTAACGCAATCCCGCCGTCCCCTTTCCATCTCCGCACCACACGCACTGGGCAGGGATTGCATCCCTATACGCTGGACTTACCGCGGATGCGTACTAATCGATTCTGCAGATCATTCCTCTACAGAACCGGTAAACTCTGGAAAGCTCTCCCTGCTCATATATTTCCCCCCCAAGTACAGTCTCGGGTCCTTCAAGAGGGGCGTGAATGGGCACCTGTCAGGCCGGCATGGCATTCGCAACCCCCGCATACGACCGAATGTCCATGGGCGTCGTGATACACCTTATGGGTGGCTCGGCGCCATATGTCGCGCTTTCAATAAAAAAAAAGAAAATACAAGCGGGAGCGGGCGGTTTTGTTCAAACATTTTGCTCTGGAAAAGATAAAATCCACCCTGATCGAGCGCGGCGCGGGTTCTGAGGGCTTATTGCGACCTAATACGGTTATAGTGAGTGTAGTTCCCGAAGTGTGTGCGTAGCTGGGCCCAGCAGATCCTCGGACACCGGGACGTTTCCGTGCCGATCGACGACCACCACCTGAAGGACTGAGCTATCGAAGGTGCGGCTGCGGGCGGAGACATCAACATCCAGGTAGGAGGCACCACACCACCACACACTTTGCGCTACACCTCGAAGCTAGTCCGACGAATCCCGACACTGCTAAGAAAGAGCCCGACACTGCCCTGGGGTTCCCCGACACAATCCAGACGGAGCCCGACATCCAAGTAAGCCTCGAAGCTAGTCCGACGAATCCCGACGCTGCTCAGAAGGAGTCCGACACTGCCCTGCGTTCTCCCCGACGCCACCCAGACGCAGTCCGACATCTAAGCGAGCTCCGAAACCAGTCCGACGAATCCCGACGCAGCTCGGAAGGAGCCCGACACTGCCCTACGTCCCCCGACGCCATCCCGACGGAGCCCGATACTGCCCTGCGTTCCCCGACGCCATACAGACGGAGCCCGACACCTAAGCGAATTTCCGAAGTCAGCCAGACGGATCCAGACGCTACGCCAAACTAATCCTATCACGAAGCGCAAAATAAGAACTGAACTGACTGATAGATAACAGTAGAGAACACCCGTCGCCGTCGCGTAAACCAGCCTCGGGGAAACTTGTAAAAGTCCCAATCGTCTCTTATTTGCCCTATTTCACCCCTTATGAAACTATCAAACCCAGAATATGAGTACCGCTGCGGTGACGGCGTGATATTGCACATGCACAGTCGCACCCCCACCCAACTACAGTCCACCCACTAACACCACGGGGTGAGAACGACTGTCGCGTATAGCTGTCGCATTGTGAGTTTGTTTGAGATCAGACACAAGTCTTCGCCTCTTCATCCACAACATCCCGTCTGACTGAAGGGTCACTGGTATAGGATCCATGTGCTGTACTGTCATCCGCATAACAATTTAAGTTGCCGAGTGGCAGCATGTCATTGATATGCAGAAGAAACAGTGTTGGTGACAAGACAACACAGATCCCTGCGGTACGCCGGCATTCACTGACATGGCGTCCGACGAGCAACCGTCCACTAGGACCTGAATGCTACGCCCATGTAGGAAGTCGGCGACCCAGTCGCAGAGGCCAGAAGGAAGTCCGTACGACGGAAGCTTGCCCAGAAGCGATTTGTGCCAAACCCTGTCGAATGCCTTGGCAATATCGAGACCAATTAGCAAGAATTCACCATGTCCTTCAAGCGATTCCCCCCAAAGGTGAGTGACGTACGCTAGGAGATCACCTGCGGATCGGTTTGGCCGGAAGCCATATTGCCGATCGCTGATGTTATTTGTCTCTAGGGTACGCCATGAGCTGGGCATTGATAATGCGCTCCATCACCTTGCAGAGTACGGAGGTAATCGCTATAGGTCGGTAGTTCGAACGGTTTGAGCGGTCAACCTTTTTGGGGACCGCTTGGACAAATGCAGATTTCCAGGCAGCCGGCAGACGGAAAGTGAAATAAGAGAGGCGGAAAAGGCGCGTTAGCACTGGAGCTAGCTCGGGAGCACACCGTTTCAGCACCAATGCAGGAATCCTATCCGGCCCACTCGCCTTCCTGGTGTCTAGGGAGATAAGCTCAGCCCGCACAGTTCGTTGTCGGAACTGTACTTCCGGCATGGAGTTCTCACACCTAGTTATGGACGATGGGGGGATGGCACCCCCATCGTCTAGGTTGGAGTTCTCCGCAAAGAGAGACACCAATAAGTCGGCTTTCTCCTTTGCGGAGTGGGCAAGTGAGCCCCCAGGACACTGTAGAGGTGGAAGGGAGGAGCGGTAGAAATTCGATACGACAGATTTGGCGAGAGACCAAAACTCACGGCTCCTAGTTGGGTGCTGGTTCAGCCTATCACCAACTCTGCCGATATGCTCGAATTTGGCCCTGGCGATAGCCCTCTTGCAGGATCTGGAGAGGCGGTTGTATTCTTTCTTCAGTTCGGATACATTAGGATCGCGTCTGGCACGAGCGCACGACCATGCACGATAAGCTGCGCCATTAGCTGCGACAGCTTCAGCACAGTCGCGGCTGTACCAGGCCTGGCTTTTACCACCGAGGCGCACGAGGGCGCTGGGAATGAACATCTCCATTCCCCCCCAGAACCACCTCGGCTACGGCATTGGCGCTTCCGGTGGATCATCCGAACTGAAGCATAGCTCTCTCCATGGGTAGGATGTGATGTATTCTCGCATCCCGTCCCAATCCGCTGACACGTAGTGCGAAATTGGACGCATTCCTCCAGTACGAGACTGAGGAGGCAAAAATGGCACCGTGGACCCCACTAAACAGTGGTCGTAAAAGCCAAGAGGAGTGCTCACTGTGACTTTGTATCCAGCAGGGTTCGTTGTCAGCAGAAGATCCAGCAGAGAGGGTGCATGACCGTCCATGTCTGGCACTTTGGTAGGTTGGTCTACCAGTTTAAAAAGTTATTCGTCTTTAAACGGTCATTTAAAGGTCAAAAAAGTCAAAAAATGTCATTCGTCAGGGCGAAGTCGTAGGCGGCTCTCCCCTCGAAGTCAGTTCTCCCGGAGTCCAGCCACTCCTCGTGATGGGCATTAAAATCCCCAAGCAGAACCATATCCGCGGATATATATATATACATAGGGAAACTACATGCACTTCATCTGCCGCTCTACTCAAGTGCTCGAATAATCGAGCTGTCCCCGCGTCGCCTGAGTGCGACCTGTAGATACTTACAGGCGGACACACGCGACTCCGTCCCCAAGTGAACCGATTTTGATGTTTTTTTTATTTGAAAGCTGGTGCTTCCCGTGTGGTCCCATTTCAATTTCGTCAAGATCGGATTGGAAAGCGAGGCGGAATCGCGAGGCCAAAGGCCGAGCGATTCCGCCGAGTAAATTAACAGCAAAAAATTACTAAAAAAACTGAAATAAAAAATAAAAAAATATATAAAAACCGCCTTCAAAAATGTATGAAATAAAAAAAATTGAACCCTAGAGTTGAAGGCGGTACTAAAGCAAGCAAAAATAACCGACCGCCTTCAACTCTAGGGTTCCATTTTTTTTATTTCATACATTTTTGAAGGCGGTTTTTAATTTTTTAAATAGTTTTTTTACAAAAATGTATACACTTTATTTACATACAGACTGTACGTGCATGAAATATGTTTAATAAGTTGTTTCGACATACTGTCATACAAATTAAATTACAGAACGAATGTTAAATTTTAAAAGTTCCTAATACTATATAGGCCCTACATTTTCGTTCCATAGGCGGCAGGACGGCGGCGGAGCGGCGTTGTAGTGGGACGACAGAGGTGGCGGGCGGAATAGCGAGCCGCGAGCATCGACGACGCTCGCGTATCGTCTCGTCGGTCGCGGTGCGGGACGATGAGCGGCTGGCGCGCGGGCGGGCGGACTTATTCTTCCCCACTCCCCGCAGCTCTCCCGCACCCCGCGTTCAGTGTAGTGCGAGCGCGCGCTTTTTAAACGTTGTTTTATTATGTTGCGATACTCGAAACTACTCCAAAGTTCATGTTTAAGGGAGACATTTTATTGGATAATATACAATTATATTATATTTTGATGTTCTGTGTCTAATAAGTTAATAAAAACAGACGAAGCAATTTTTCACAGTGCTTGGTTTATTGCCAAAAATATGGAAAGGTGTGATCGATAAGGAAAATTTCCTAGATAATTGTGAAAAGCGATATATTTAAAGAAATTAGGAGATATAAAAAAATTTAAAATTGACAGAGTAATTTTTATAGGTATTTTAAAATTTCTGCCTGTTCGAAATCGAAATTTTCCTAGATAATGTTATATATATACTCTTATTAATATATAATATCATATTCCGAAGGAATTTTGGACGGAGCAATTTTTCACAGCGAATTATTGCCGAAAATTTGTAAAGGTGTGATCGATAAGGAAAATTTCCTAGATAATTGTCAAAAGCGATATATTTAAATAAATTAAGACATATAATAAAATAAAAATTGACAGAGCAATTTTTCTGAAGAAGTTGTGATACAAAATAGGTATTTTCAAATTTCTGCCTATTCGAAATCGAAATTTTCATAGATAATGTTATATATATAATCTTATTAATATATAATATCATATACCGAAGGAATTTCGGACGGAGCAATTTTTCACCAGCAGTTATAAGCGATTTTCATGTTTAGGTATAAATACCTAACTTCCAAATATAAAAAATCCTAGATAATTTGTCAAACGTGTATTTTAAACCCTACTTTATCACACTGCAAAGTTTCAGCGACAGAGGAATTACGTCGAGTGGAAATGCTTTATTGATTGGACTATACATACCTACTGCTGCGGCTAGGGCGCGGCCACTACGCCGACACGGACGCCTACCTCGCGCACGCCACGCTCCCGCCGCCTCCGCAGGACCGTCGCCACACTGTGCTCCTCACCAGCAGGTACCGCCTGTCTCCTCCCTCCTCCCTCCTGCCCTACATACCTACTGCTGCGGCGAGGGCGCGGCCACTACGCCGACACGGACGCCTACCTCGCGCACGCCACGCTCCCGCCGCCTCCGCAGGACCGTCGCCACACTGTGCTCCTCACCAGCAGGTACCGCCTGTCTTCTCTCTCCTCCCTCCTGCCCTACATACCTACTGCTGCGGCGAGGGCGCGGCCACTACGCCGACACGGACGCCTACCTCGCGCACGCCACGCTCCCGCCGCCTCCGCAGGACCGACGCCACACTGTGCTCCTCACCAGCAGGTACCGCCTGTCTTCTCCCTCCTCCCTCCTGCCCTACATACCTACTGCTGCAGCGAGGGCGCGGCCACTACGCCGACACGGACGCCTACCTCGCGCACGCCACGCTCCCGCCGCCTCCGCAGGACCGTCGCCACACTGTGCTCCTCACCAGCAGGTACCGCCTGTCTTCTCCCTCCTCCCTTCTGCCCTACATACCTACTGCTGCGGCTAGGGCGCGGCCACTACGCCGACACGGACGCCTACCTCGCGCACGCCACGCTCCCGCCGCCTCCGCAGGACCGTCGCCACACTGTGCTCCTCACCAGCAGGTACCGCCTGTCTCCTCCCTCCTCCCTCCTGCCCTACATACCTACTGCTGCGGCGAGGGCGCGGCCACTACGCCGACACGGACGCCTACCTCGCGCACGCCACGCTCCCGCCGCCTCCGCAGGACCGTCGCCACACTGTGCTCCTCACCAGCAGGTACCGCCTGTCTCCTCCCTCCTCCCTCCTGCCCTACATACCTACTGCTGCGGCTAGGGCGCGGCCACTACGCCGACACGGACGCCTACCTCGCGCACGCCACGCTCCCGCCGCCTCCGCAGGACCGTCGCCACACTGTGCTCCTCACCAGCAGGTACCGCCTGTCTCCTCCCTCCTCCCTCCTGCCCTACATACCTACTGCTGCGGCTAGGGCGCGGCCACTACGCCGACACGGACGCCTACCTCGCGCACGCCACGCTCCCGCCCCTCCGCAGGACCGTCGCCACACTGTGCTCCTCACCAGCAGGTACCGCCTGTCTCCTCCCTCCTCCCTCCTGCCCTACATACCTACTGCTGCAGCGAGGCCGCCTGCCTCGCGCGTGCGCCACGGCACGCTTTTGCCGCCTCCGCGCAGGACTGTCGCCAACCGACACAGACACATACTGCTTTATCGGCGAGAAATGGCTGTACTGTAAGTAATGTAGTCATCATTATTCATGTATGTAGGTAGGTAGGTATGCGTCGCTTTTATGCAAGCAAATTAATTTGTGATTTGATTAAAATTTGAAGTAATTAGGTACCTACCTACCTGTTTTTTTTAGAAACTAGTGTAGAAATTCTAGAAAGTACTGGTTTATAAGCAGTGATATGCTAAACGTTAGTAATATATAAGCGAGTATATAAGTCAATGTTTATAAGTTTACTATATAACACGTTGTAGTTATACATAGGTACTTGAATGTAAATGTGTCCGACCTATTGTTGAACCAATAATATTGAATAATATATGATGATGAATAAATAAATAAATATGTATTTATTTATTTATACTTACTGCATGTTTTCAAAAAGAAATAAATAAAATATAAATTTTAATCATAGGTAGGTAGGTACCTACTAGCGATTTACCAACCTATACACGGTGTTGCAGTTGCCCCCGTAATATTTTTAACTGACATAAGGTAACCCACTTCTATATGTGAAACTAAACAACTTCTGTGGCGAAATATTTTTTTTGAAACAAAAAAAAATTTTTTTCCATACAAATTTTAAATGCCTATTCTCAAAATTATATGGGGAAAAAATCGGGGTGTGGCTGTGTCGTGGACACGGCCGTGTGTTTTACGTGCATACGTACGTACGTACGTAACGGATAATACTTTCCTTGAGCGTATTATATGTATGTCTAAGCAGCGGTAAGAGTTTTTTCCTTTGGTGGCTTCAATGAGCGCAGAAACCATAGACGGTCACACACATGCATGACACACATACGTCCGAATGGATTGTTGACAACGTAGTAGTGTAACGTGCACTAGCTGCTGCCCAATGTGTCTTCATAACATCATGTAATTACAGTAAACATAGATTTATAAATAGAAGTTGTAGATTATAATATAATGGTATTTTCCATAGTGTAGACATCTTTATTACAAAGTTCTAGGATTACAAAATTTGTCACAGAATATCTTAATACTTTGTGCACACAAATAATTTTGTTCTAGGTTCTTAAAATTTAATTAATTACCTTTTTATATATTTCACTTCCTTTTTTTTATTATGTACTTACTAGTGTTGAAAACATCTTTTGCAATTTTGCCTAATGTGAAAACTTGACTGGTTTATGTTCTTACTATATGTTTATTTGATTTATGATATTTATAACTGTATGTTTCATTTAAATAAATAAATAAATAATCGGTTATCGATCGCACATGATCGATGTCTATACAGTCCGGCGTTGATATAGAAGCGATTACATCATCCACTTGCATAGGCTCGGCCGCCCTAGCCAGTGCCCTAGCTGCAAATGTACTGGCGCCGTTTGTTGATCCGCTCAGACGCCTTCATTCTTTTACGTACCCGGCACCGCTTTACTCTATCATATGGTGTTTTATGGGTATCACTGGATTGCTCTTGAGAAGCCCTTTCCAACCGTATATGACCTCTATATTTCGATTTGGATTTTTGACGAGTATAGGCCGACATTGAATTATTTATTTAAATTTTTTACTTTAACATCACATATATTCACTATAACTATTTCACACTAATGTTTTATAAACGCAATCGATAGATCTTGACGAGAGCTAACGATTGAAACTTAAAGGAAAGTCGTAGCTTCTCCGAGTCAAAATTTATAACAAACTGAAATTATGTGACGCAGCAAAATTACCTCAAAATGGTGGCGCTTCCCCCTCCACCGCCGCCGCCCGCGATGCGTCACAGTCGCCACTTAATGCAAAGAATTCTTTGATCCTTTAGCTATCGAGTGGTGTAATTATATTTTAGATGTACATCATAGTACAGCTGCAACACCAAACTGTATCCCCCGATTTTGTTATCATCAGTTTTCTGGATTGGCTGTGGGAGCCAATCCAGAAAACTGATATGGAAGCAAATTTAAAGACGTGTTCACGTCAAAACAATATTTGTTTTCTTCAAATTAAAAAGTCGTAGAACAAAAGTTGTTCTATCACGTAAAGAATCACCCCCTTTCGGGTTTTACGGTTGGGGTTGCAACACTGTGTATAATATCAGCATCTTTTTTTATTTTTTTTATTTATTTTTTATTTCATTATGTATGACACACATTTTTTTAAACAGAGGCTCTATAAAAATCTGTCTCACAGTAGAGGCATTTGTCGACAGTGTTAGGTAGGTACGTAGACATAGAGAATATTTAAATAATAAGTTACTGATCAAACAATAAATTATACATTTTGTTTATTTATTTATTTATTTATTATATACCTATAAGGTTTACCAACAGGTCTGACACATTTTCATTCGTATACACAAAAGTAATTTACCTAAACAAAAGTAAATAATGTTTTTATTTTTAAATCGATCACAAAACTAGAAATTTTCAAGCTATAGTACAGCCCCAATGACAGGCAAACACCTCCTTTAATAATTAATTCCTGGCTTTACAACATAATGACACCTGCGCACAATGAGAAGTACATTTCTAAACACATACAAAAAGCCACAGTCTGTTGTAACAGTTTTACTGCAGTACCTAATGAAGGAAGACACTTTTTAATTAGGTGTGTATGGTGTCACGCAGGCGGTTATTCATGGTGCGCGCGGGAGGCGGCGGGGGCGGGTGCGGGGACGGCGTGTGGCGCGTCGAGTGGCTCGTTAACCTGGACGACTTACTCGGCGTGCCCGTGTTGCGGGACAACAAGCTGCTACTCAACGTGAAGCAGGTACCGGCGTGGGGCGGGGGCGGGTCCGGGACGGCGTGGGGCGCGTGGAGTGGCTCGTGAACCTGGACGACTTACTCGGCGTGCCCGTGTTGCGGGACAACAAGCTGCTACTCAACGTGAAGCAGGTACCGGCGTGGGGCGGGGACGGGTGCGGGACGGCGTGTGGCGCGTCGAGTGGCTCGTGAACCTGGACGACTTACTCGGCGTGCCCGTGTTGCGGGACAACAAGCTGCTACTCAACGTGAAGCATGTACCGGCGTGGGGCGGGGGCGGGTGCGGGACGGCGTGGGGCGCGTGGAGTGGCTCGTGAACCTGGACGACTTACTCGGCGTGCCCGTGTTGCGGGACAACAAGCTGCTACTCAACGTGAAGCAGGTACCGGCGTGGGGCGGGGGCGGGTGCGGGGACGGCGTGGGGCGCGTGGAGTGGCTCGTGAACCTGGACGAATTACTCGGCGTGCCCGTGTTGCGGCACAACAAGCTGCTACTCAACGTGAAGCAGGTACCGGCGTGGGGCGGGGACGGGTGCGGGACGGCGTGTGGCGCGTCGAGTGGCTCGTGAACCTGGACGACTTACTCGGCGTGCCCGTGTTGCGGGACAACAAGCTGCTACTCAACGTGAAGCATGTACCGGCGTGGGGCGGGGGCGGGTGCGGGACGGCGTGGGGCGCGTGGAGTGGCTCGTGAACCTGGACGACTTACTCGGCGTGCCCGTGTTGCGGGACAAAAAGCTGCTACTAAACGTGAAGCAGGTACCGGCGTGGGGCGGGGGCGGGTGCGGGACGGCGTGGGGCGCGTGGAGTGGCTCGTGAACCTGGACGACTTACTCGGCGTGCCCGTGTTGCGGGACAACAAGCTGCTACTCAACGTGAAGCAGGTACCGGCGTGGGGCGGGGACGGGTGCGGGACGGCGTGGGGCGCGTGGAGTGGCTCGTGAACCTGGACGGCTTACTCGGCGTGCCCGTGTTGCGGGACAACAAGCTGCTACTCAACGTGAAGCAGATACCGGAGTGGGGCGGGGGCGGGTGCGGGGACGGCGTGTGGCGCGTCGAGTGGCTCGTTAACCTGGACGACTTACTCGGCGTGCCCGTGTTGCGGGACAACAAGCTGCTACTCAACGTGAAGCAGGTACCGGCGTGGGGCGGGGGCGGGTCCGGGACGGCGTGGGGCGCGTGGAGTGGCTCGTGAACCTGGACGACTTACTCGGCGTGCCCGTGTTGCGGGACAACAAGCTGCTACTCAACGTGAAGCAGGTACCGGCGTGGGGCGGGGACGGGTGCGGGACGGCGTGTGGCGCGTCGAGTGGCTCGTGAACCTGGACGACTTACTCGGCGTGCCCGTGTTGCGGGACAACAAGCTGCTACTCAACGTGAAGCATGTACCGGCGTGGGGCGGGGGCGGGTGCGGGACGGCGTGGGGCGCGTGGAGTGGCTCGTGAACCTGGACGACTTACTCGGCGTGCCCGTGTTGCGGGACAACAAGCTGCTACTCAACGTGAAGCAGGTACCGGCGTGGGGCGGGGGCGGGTGCGGGGACGGCGTGGGGCGCGTGGAGTGGCTCGTGAACCTGGACGAATTACTCGGCGTGCCCGTGTTGCGGCACAACAAGCTGCTACTCAACGTGAAGCAGGTACCGGCGTGGGGCGGGGACGGGTGCGGGACGGCGTGTGGCGCGTCGAGTGGCTCGTGAACCTGGACGACTTACTCGGCGTGCCCGTGTTGCGGGACAACAAGCTGCTACTCAACGTGAAGCATGTACCGGCGTGGGGCGGGGGCGGGTGCGGGACGGCGTGGGGCGCGTGGAGTGGCTCGTGAACCTGGACGACTTACTCGGCGTGCCCGTGTTGCGGGACAAAAAGCTGCTACTAAACGTGAAGCAGGTACCGGCGTGGGGCGGGGGCGGGTGCGGGACGGCGTGGGGCGCGTGGAGTGGCTCGTGAACCTGGACGAATTACTCGGCGTGCCCGTGTTGCGGGACAACAAGCTGCTACTCAACATGAAGCAGGTACCGGCGTGGGGCGGGGGCGGGTGCGGGGCGGCGTGTGGCGCGTCGAGTGGCTGGTGAACCTGGACGACTTACTCGGCGTGCCCGTGTTGCGGGACAACAAGCTGCTACTCAACGTGAAGCAGGTACCGGCGTGGGGCGGGGGCGGGTGCGGGGACGGCGTGGGGCGCGTGGAGTGGCTCGTGAACCTGGACGAATTACTCGGCGTGCCCGTGTTGCGGCACAACAAGCTGCTACTCAACGTGAAGCAGGTACCGGCGTGGGGCGGGGACGGGTGCGGGGACGGCGTGTGGCGCGTCGAGTGGTTCGTGAACCTGGACGAATTACTCGGCGTGCCCGTGTTGCGGGACAACAAGCTGCTACTCAACGTGAAGCAGATACCGGAGTGGGGCGGGGGCGGGTGCGGGGACGGCGTGTGGCGCTTCGAGTGGCTCGTGAACCTGGACGACTTACCCGGCGTGCCCGTGTTACGGGACAACAAGCTGCTACTCAACGTGAAGCAGGTACCGGCGTGGGGCGGGGGCGGGTGCGGGAACGGCGTGTGGCGCGTCGAGTGGCTCGTGAACCTGGACGACTTACTCGGCGTGCCTGTGTTGCGGGACAACAAGCTGCTACTCAACGTGAAGCAGGTACCGGCGTGGGGCGGGGGCGGGTGCGGGGACGACGCGTGGCGCGTCGAGTAGCTCGTGAACCTGGACGAATTACTCGGCGCGCCCGTGTTGCGGGACAACAAGCTGCTACTCAACGTGAAGCAGGTACCGGCGTGGGGCGGGGACGGGTGCGGAGACGGCGTGTGGCGCGTCGAGTGGCTCGTGGACCTGGACGACTTACTCGGCGTGCCCGTGTTGCGGGACAACAAGCTGCTACTCAACGTGAAGCAGGTACCGGCGTGGGGCGGGGGCGGGTGCGGGGACGGCGCGTGGCGCGTCGAGTAGCTCGTGAACCTGGACGAATTACTCGGCGCGCCCGTGTTGCGGGACAACAAGCTGCTACTGAACGTGAAGCAGGTACCGGCGTGGGGCGGGGGCGGGTGCGGGGACGGCGTGTGGCGCGTCGAATGGCTCGTGAACCTAGACGACTTACTCGGCGTGCCCGTGTTGCGGGACAACAAGCTGCTACTCAACGTGAAGCAGGTACCGGAGTGGGGCGGGGGCGGGTGCGGGGACGGCGTGTGGCGCGTCGAATGGCTCGTGAACCTAGACGGCTTACTCGGCGTGCCCGTGTTGCGGGACAACAAGCTGCTACTCAACGTGAAGCAGGTACCGGCGTGGGGCGGGGACGGCGTGTGGCTCGTCGAGTGGCTCGTGAACCTGGACGACTTACTCGGCGTGCCTGTGTTGCGGGACAACAAGCTGCTACTCAACGTGAAGCAGGTACCGGCGTGGGGCGGGGGCGGGTGCGGGGACGGCGTGTGGCGCGTCGAGTGGCTCGTGAACCTGGACGACTTACTCGGCGTGCCCGTGTTGCGGGACAACAAACTGCTACTCATACTCTCCTTTACTATGGCATACATACTTAACTCAACGTGAATCAGGTACAGGCGTACCTACAACATCCGTGATGTCAGCCCATAACACCCGGTGAACTAGGTGCCATGTCATTGCTTCCCTTCATTTCATGTAGGCTACATTGAACTGGACGGAAAACACGAACTATTTACATAGACGATTCGACCGACGTCTCATTCAGTGCGGTGATACCAATCCGGGCGGGATAAACCCTACCACCTAGTATGATAAGAAGTGAAGGGACTTACAGTTTTATGTGGAATCCGAACCAAGATCAGCCTCCAACGGCTCGACCGTTGCTCACCCATACAAGTGTGACCGCGTGTCTCGATCGCGACCCACCGCACCACTGAGCTAGGTACCGAGGCTCACAACTAATTACATATTTAGCAAGGTAGATTTATTCAACCCAAATGTATTAAAGTTTAAGACTTTCTGTAAAATCTTGTTTGTTCATATGTACAAATTTTTCTTATATCTTATTCACTTTCTAATTTGTTTATTTCTAATTTATTTACCTTTATTCTAAATTTATTTTTATTTATCGTTTTAGTACTTAGATAAGTTTAAATGTGGAAACTAACGTGCGTGGTGGTGTTGCAGAACGAGCTGGTGAGCTACTTCTCGAGCGAGGAGCGCGCGGTGCATTGCGCGGATCCGAGCGTACTGAGCTGGCTGCAAGCGCGCATCGAGAGCGCCCTCATCCTGCGCATGGAGGACAAGCGCTGCTGCCAGCCACAGTCGGCATCATAGAGCAACTCATATGCTCGGCGCGGGGCAGCAGGAGCGCGCGAGGAGCGCGCTGTGCGTTGCGCGGATCCGAGCGTACTGAGCTGGCTGCAAGCGCGCATCGAGAGCGCCCTCATCCTGCGCATGGAGGACAAGCGCTGCTGCCAACCACAGTCTGCATCATAGAGCAACTCATATGCTCGGCGCGGGGCAGCAGGAGCGCGCGAGGAGCGCGCTGTGCGTTGCGCGGATCCGAGCGTACTGAGCTGGCTGCAAGTGCGCATCGAGAGCGCCCTCATCCTGCGCATGGAGGACAAGCGCTGCTGCCAACCACAGTCTGTATCATAGAGCAACTCATATGCTCGGCGCGGGGCAGCAGGAGCGCGCGAGGAGCGCGCGGTGCGTTGCGCGGGTCCGAGCGTACTGAGCTGGCTGCAAGCGCGCATCGAGAGCGCCCTCATCCTGCGCATGGAGGACAAGCGCTGCTGCCAACCACAGTCTGCATCATAGAGCAACTCATATGCTCGGCGCGGGGCAGCAGGAGCGCGCGAGGAGCGCGCTGTGCGTTGCGCGGATCCGAGCGTACTGAGCTGGCTGCAAGCGCGCATCGAGAGCGCCCTCATCCTGCGCATGGAGGACAAGCGCTGCTGCCAACCACAGTCTGTATCATAGAGCAACTCATATGCTCGGCGCGGGGCAGCAGGAGCGCGCGAGGAGCGCGCGGTGCGTTGCGCGGGTCCGAGCGTACTGAGCTGGCTGCAAGCGCGCATCGAGAGCGCCCTCATCCTGCGCATGGAGGACAAGCGCTGCTGCCAACCACAGTCTGCATCATAGAGCAACTCATATGCTCGGCGCGGGGCAGCAGGAGCGCGCGAGGAGCGCGCGGTGCGTTGCGCGGATCCGAGCGTACTGAGCTGGCTGCAAGCGCGCATCGAGAGCGCCCTCATCCTGCGCATGGAGGACAAGCGCTGCTGCCAACCACAGTCTGCATCATAGAGCAACTCATATGCTCGGCGCGGGGCAGCAGGAGCGCGCGAGGAGCGCGCTGTGCGTTGCGCGGATCCGAGCGTACTGAGCTGGCTGCAAGCGCGCATCGAGAGCGCCCTCATCCTGCGCATGGAGGACAAGCGCTGCTGCCAACCACAGTCTGCATCATAGAGCAACTCATATTCTCGGCGCGGGGCAGCAGGAGCGCGCGAGGAGCGCGCGGTTCGTTGCGCGGATCCGAGCGTACTGAGCTGGCTGCAAGCACGCATCGAGAGCTATGCCTTTTTATTTTGCTCTTGATGTTTTCGGTCTCGAAATTTTATGTTCCAATTTTCGCTACTTTGTTATATTGTTGCGAATGATTTTTTTCGGTATCAAAATATCGGCAATACTTCTTGTCTGTGAAATACAAATAATTAATTTGTCCCAAACGGACCAGTAGGTCGCTAGC
Source organism: Nematopogon swammerdamellus (assembly GCA_946902875.1). Taxonomy (NCBI): domain Eukaryota; kingdom Metazoa; phylum Arthropoda; class Insecta; order Lepidoptera; family Adelidae; genus Nematopogon; species Nematopogon swammerdamellus. The sequence goes on from OX336345.1 coordinate 23,774,822, forward strand.
TCGCTTCTTAGTGAGCGGCGACACATTTTCAAAGCCATCTTCCGGAGTGTATGACGTCAGTACCTACTTATTGCTTAATAATATTATAAATTTGAAGCTCATATATTTTGTTTTGTCGTCAAATGGATCTTTCAGGCGGTATACGCATTATGTTAATAAAGTTCACCGGGTGTTATGGGTATGGGCTGACATCGCGGATGTTGTAGGTCCTACTAAATAAACCTGCTATAGTTTAGTCGTACGAGGACGACGAAAGTACATAATTTTCGTCAGATGATTTACCCTGGATAAAATGTAAGACGAATCGTTCACGAGATCGAATTCACGCCAAAATAAAATTGTATGCGGTAGAGTTCAATGATTGCAAATGAGAATGGCATGGTGTTCCCTGTCTATAAGTAAAGGTAGAACTACACCATACAAGGCGTAGCGCAGCGCGGCGGTCGCGGTGCCCACCTATAGGTATATTTTGTATGACTAGAACTAGGTACACCATCGTGTCGTGACGAAGCGTGTCGTGTCGCAGACCCACAGATTTTGATCGGCGGCGCCAGAGCGCCAGTCGCCGCGCCCGCCACGCCACGCCACGCCACAATGGTGTAGTTCTACCTTTAGTATTATTCATTTATTATCACATTCACATATTTACATTAATTTTAAATATACAGATTATAAAAATACACCACATATACTCAAAATTAATATAAAAATAATAAATGGAATACCGCCGGCGGCGGGAGGCAGCCCTAGTATTATTATTATTAGTAACTACCTTTAGGTATCTTATGCTGTACGCTAGTGTAGGTAGTACAACATACGGAGAACAGCTCGAGGAGAATGGTGCACGATTGGTGAACTAAGTAGCACCGGCGGCGGCGGCGGCGGCGGGCGACACATGACTTACTAGTAGTTGCAGCTAACAATCACTCCTCTGTTCTCTCTCCTCCGTGTGTTGTACACCGCACACCTACTGGGCTACTAGGTAGGTACTGCTTAACTCTAATATACCGAATGTACAATATTATTGTAGTAGGTGTTGTGTTTCACTCAACCAACACTATGGGGAACTATTGTTTTGTATTCACAGGACTTTGTGGAAGATAAAATAAACTGCATTTCCAATATTGAGTTTTATTTACACAGTTGTATTATTGATTACTGGATGAATAACATAAATAAAGGGACGCAGGAGAGAGGCTGGCTAGCTGGAGTCGGAGCCCTCCCCCCCGGAGCTGTAGTCGCCGACGAGCGAGAGTGCTCCGCTATCCGTCCGCACCCCCGCCACCCTATTTCCTTTACCCATGGCCTGAGGAGCTGCCTCCTGTTTTTCCCCTCCACTCCTGTTACCCATGTCCTGGGGACTCGCCTCCTGTTCTTCTCCCCTAATTCCTTCACCTGTGACCTGGGGACCTGTCTCCCGTTCTCTCCCACTCCCTTCACGCATGGTCTGGAGGCTCACCTCAAGTTCTTCCTCGTCAATCCTTTCACCCATGACCTCGGAATCCGCTTCCTCTTCTTCCCCCCTAATCCCTTCACTCGCGGCTTGGGGACATGCCTCCCGTTGTCCTCCCCCACTCCCTTCACTCGTGGCCTGCAGACCCGTCTCCTGTTCTTCCCCCCCACCTTCTTCACCCGCGGCCTGGGGCCCTGTCTTGTGTTGTTCATGCCGAGTGCGAGTCTTGAGTGCGATACCGAGCGTGTGACGACTGAGGGAGGCGCGGGGCGGCGGCTGGAGGCGCGCGGCCGGCGGCGCGGCGGCAGGGAGGGCGGGCTGGCGCAGGATGCGCGCGCGCGCCTCCAGGCCGGCGGCGCGCGCGTCGCGCGCGGGTCGCAGCGCCAGCAGGCGGGCGAGGTTGCGGTCCTCGTCGGTCTCGGGCGCGAGCGGCAGCTCCAGGGAGCATCGGTCGAGCAGTTCGCGATCTCTCTCCGTATCCGCTTCCAGTTCCTTGCGACGCATCTACACCGAGAGACATTTCAAACATTATTATTCAAGTTACATAGAAAAGTGAACGTTCAGCACTCAGGATTAGCCCTGCCAAGTGTTAGACGGCTCGTATAGTAAGGTCGTAGGTCTGCTCCGATGTCCGCTCGCTAGAACCGTTGCAACTTCGTGGGGATGCAGGCTCTCTAAGTGCGTTCTGTAGCTTATTTCATGGGGAGTGTTCGGAGGAGCTGTTTAACAGGGTTTCGCCGTCTCGACTCCATTCCACCTCTGCACTACGCGTACTAGGGAATGCACCTCTAAACAATCGACCTACCACGGATGCACGCGCCACTGTGGTAGGTCATTTATTCAAAGAACAGAACAAATGTGGAACGCATATTTGCTCATATATTTCCTCCCAAGTACTGCCTGGGGTTTTTCAAAAGGGGAGTGAAAAGGCTCCTGTCAGGCCGGCATGGCATTCGCAATCCCCGTGCATCACAGATTGTCCATGGGCATCGTAAGTCAGTGAAACGATGCCACATGTCGCGCGTGTTGGGTGTTTCATCCTCAAGTAAATTTCCTCAATTTAAATTTTTCACTTGGTTTTTTGCTCACAGCTCTGGCCACCGATAACGTAGCGTTGTGACTGATAGCTTAAACCATCCTGAGAAGTGACAGAATATGAAAACTGTATGTAAATCGATAAAGTGGTTCTCGCATTATAAGAATATTCATAAATTGACATACGTTGTATGGTCGGTCCGCATTAGGATTCACCAAACAAAGTCAATTACTGGCACCTAGGTAGGTAAGACAGAAGAAAATATGCTTTGGTCGTGCCGGCAACACTGAACTGGACGGAACAAGAACGATTTACATATCAGAATGTAACAGTAAAAACGATAAGTATATGAGTGAAATGTATGAAGATTTCATAAGCACGCTCTCTACGGTCACTTAGAAAATAGGTGATCAAGAATAGCACCTGAGAGGTGGCGCCCTCTGGCGGCCGTGGCGGGAGTCGCCTTAGTTATAAAAACGTAGCCAAGACGGCTTGTGATTGATCGAGCTGGTGATCCGATGCACGCGTCTGACAGCTTGCGCGCGGCTTGGTGAAATTGAGGACGAAGCATCGCACGGTGGAGTTTTTTTTTAAGTCAATGGGTGGAAGTGATTATCTCACAAGCATAGATCGTGCATACCTACACCTGCTGCTTCACCGTTCGGAGCCGGTGTAAAACTGTAGGTCCCTTCCCTTGCCCCTTACTAGGTGGTAGGCTCAAATAGGTGGTATAGCATCCTCGGTTGTGTTCTCCTCTGGTCCAGTATAGCCAGCAATCCAGGGAAGTCTCCGGTATGGCACCTACCTTCCCGTAGGTGATATTGGCTGGTCGGTGCATGTGCTTTAGCCCCTCCGACTCAGCCGCCCATACCGGAAAACATATATCTCATTGAAACATTTAAAATTCTGAATGTCTATTACAACGCTCCCAGACTACAAGATGTGTCCACACTTGCTAACACTCACTCGACAAAGCTCTCGACTTTCTCACCAACAAAGTAGTAGAATCTTGGAACAATCTACCCAGTGAAGCTGTAAATGCTGTCTCCGCGAATAATTTTAAAAACAAACTGGATGATCATATAAAAAAATAAAAATAAATAAAATAGCAATTCTAGCAACAAACAAAACAAACATCAACAATAACAATATGGAAAGCTAGCAACTCGCACAGGCTTGCTGGCTAATGCAATGGTGAATGTTCCTTGTTGCTGTTGTGTAGGTTTGTGGTACTTACACTAAACATTTATGAATCAGTGCAAAATGTTAAGGCATTGAAATGTGAATGTATGGGGAGTGTGGGAGTGTGGGAGTGTGGGAGTGACCTAGTAAGTGTATAAACTGAGGAAAAAACATTTTTACAAAACATTTTGGTTGCTAGGTTTTGAATTTGGGCAGCCAATTGGGTAAAAAGACTTTCGGTCTTAGACTAGATATAGACTTTGGTCGCGCTGGCTACATTGAACTGGACAGAAAATACGTATAATTTTTATAGCCATTTTCTTCGACAGACCTTCGTTCAGTGCTGGTGTACCAATCCGAACGGATTGATCCTTACCAGCTAAATATGTACATAGTAAGATAAAGGATGGGATGAAACTACAGTTTCAAGTGGAATCTGAACCACTGCCATCTTCAACGGTAGTACGGCCACCCATCCAAAGCCTGACCACACCCTAGTAGAAAATATAATTAGATGAAAGCAAAGCAGCGGTTACGGGACCCTCAGCACGTGAACATGGTTCACTTGACCACTTTTTTAAACTTTGAATGATATTTATGCAAGATTTTGAGGCCATTCCCCACAGTTAAATTCCGTTCAGATGGGTCTCGAATGTTACACTTTACAATGTTGGAGTCTAGGGACTATTATTGAGATTTGCCGTCTAATTTTTAAAAAGGTTTGCACTTATATGCAAATGAAAGCAATGCTTCTGTACATCTGATGGTCGGCAGGACTGGGGCAGTGGATGCTTAGACGCGAACTCACTGACTGACAGATGTGAGTAAAGAATGCAAGTTTAAGTCAGAGCCAGAGAGCTACCTATAAAATGAGCCTATAATTTCTTCAAGAAGCTGCTTGCTTCTTCAAGAAAGGCTTACCTAGATCGGTGATAAGCTCCTGCATGGGAAGCACACTGGAAGCGTATTGCATCGGTAGAGAGAGCGTGACAAATATGTGACAGTATGACCAGTATTTTGTAAGTAATATACAGAATGTTCGGCACATCGACCGGCAACATTTTTGTGTAGGTAAGTGGGGTCATTTGCAACGTTTTGACCCATGACTCCTATTGTCAGATGTCGCGTGGTATATAGATACAATTTTTTTTCTTTATTTTTGAAAATTACCAAAATCCCAACTGTAAACCCTTGTAACTTTTTTGTTTATGATTGTATCAGTACGAAATATTTCGACCCTCTTTCAAATTTGCCGCAACTACAATGTTATTTACCGTGCCCATTCACTTGACCTCAAATCATTTGCTTCGTTACATTCTTTTAAAAATTTTCTCCGAAAATGTATCTAAAATGCTTTTTTTTATTTTCCTTTTATTTCTTTTTTTTATTAACATACGAGTAACTCAGTTACTGGTATGTTAGTTACCGTAATTATGTGTATATTGTTTATTAACATACGAGTAACTCAGTTACTCGTATGTTAGTAGTTACCGTAATTATGTGTATATTGTTTAAAATTGTATTGTTTGTTCTTTTACCAGTTTTAGCTTAAGTTTTTAATTTTAGCTCACTTAGTATTGCTTATTGTTTATTGTTGTTTATTCAGCATCTATTGGCAGTACACTGCGCTCAGATTTGTCATATTTACATTGTAACATTCCGCCAGTTCGATTATCACAGCGAAGAAGAACTGACAAGAAACTTTACTGGAAATTTTTTCAATGTGCACTTAGTCTACTTTAGAAAAAATGTTTGCCTAGACACGCATCTGCTGCTGTATCTTAATTTGTTCCTGTTGCGTTTAGCCTTAAGTACAGATAGTTCTAGCCATGTAATATATATTTTTAAGATTTGTATGTACAGAATGATTTTGTATGGTTAAACCTAATAAAAAAAAACGTATCCTTGTTCTAGAAAAAAATATTATTTGATGAAGTTATTAACATGAAAAGGTCTTATGACCTCCCAAAGTCCCGAGAACGAGTAAAAATACGACAGAATCTTAATTTATTAAATAATTTTTAAAAAACTGACAGAAATTCATAGCTTCATTTTATTTCAAGAAGTTCGCTAGTTTACGCCCTTTCCAACGGTTAGTTTACGCCCTTTCCAACGGTATACCACATGTCATACAAATAATTCACTATGTGGTCAAAATTAGGGACAGAGACAGAACAGAACGACAAACGTTGCAAATGACCCCACTTACATGTAAAAAAATGTTGTCTGTCGATGTGTCGAACAGCCTGTATAAGGTATAGGAAATAAGGAAAGTGTGTTGACCCGGAAGCGTGTGCGGAGAGCGCGGTTGGCGGCGTAGTCGTCGCGCCAGGCGCCGGCGTTGCGCGCGACGAGGGAGCGGAGGCGGGGGGCGGTGTGCGCGCCGGCGGCCGCGTCGCCGCCCGCGTGCTCCAGCTTGAACATGGCGTCGTCGGCGAGCCGTTTCTGCGTCTCGCTCGTCTCCGGCACCACCTGCCCGTTGTCCGTGGGGTCCCAGCGCCCCTCCTGCCGCCGCGCACCCGACACTATCACGTAGTCCAGCTTCTGCAATGTTCGCGGGCGAGCTTTGTCAATGAGGGCCTTCTGTGCGAGTGCGAGTGGTGAGACTCTGCGCCGCCGCAGACACTCTAGGTAGGTATTGCTTAAATTCCCTACTACATCCGTGATGTCAGCCCATAACACTTTGATGAACTAGGTGCCATGTCAGTGCTTGCCTTTGGTTTTACCGGCTACACTGAAGTGGATGGAAAACACAACCGACTTTTCATTCAGTGCCTTATTATTAATCTGGACGTATTATTGAAACCGTTACAACCTATAAGCGGCCGGTGGCCGAGTGGTTTGGGCATCGGCTTCTCATGCGAGAGGTCCACGGTTCGAATCCCGTCGGCGTGTACCAATGATTTTTTTGTGACGAAAAAAATTTACGTGCATACCTATACCTTCTGTTTCACCGTTCGGAACCGGTGTAAAACTGCAGGTCCCTTCCCTTGCCCCTTACTAGGTGGTAGGCTCAAATTGTAGCTGACTGGGTTGGTACAACCGTACTGGATGTAAGATGGCCGCATAGCAGCCTCGGTTGTGTTCTCCTCTAGTCCAGTATAACCAGCAATCCAGGGAAGTCTCCGGTATGGCACCTACCTTATCGGAGGTGATATTGGCTTACATAAAAAAAAAAAAAAATTTTTTATGTGATCCAGTATATTTAGGTAGCTGAGTCAGAGGGGTCAGAGCACATGCTCCAACCACCCGATATCACCTCCTAGCAAGTGCCATACTGGAAACTTTCCTTTTGGTTAGCTTGCTATACTGAACTAAAAGAAAACACACTTACTTACTTCAATGTTAGCAACAGAAAAAAACGGGTGGACGCTTGACAGAAGCAAAATTTTAACAAAAAAAAAAGATAAAAAAATACTTCTGAACTACAAGGGCTACCGCAACCTATAAATAAACGAGAATGAATGAGCGCTATCTATCCGGCAGCACTGGTTTATATTCGAAAAAGTTAACAGTGACCGTAACGGTTACATTTTTCTCAGTTTACTCCCCGGCGGCTGAGCACGCAACGACACTATAGAAGTTTCGCTTCAAAAATTCTGTGGTAGTAAGGCAATCCTTAGGTTCTGTTCCTAGGTTAGAGTACATTCAATGAAGCTGTCTGAAGGAGCGTTGTACACCGTCATAGGCTGTTACTCTGAAATCGATGAAAAAAGTGAGTGATAGAGCAGAGAGAGAGTATGTGACAGAAGGTTAGAGGAGGGTTAGTGAGCGACTCACCCCGGGGTCGGTCTTGATCTGGAAGTGGTTGTCGCAGAGGTGGCACTTCATGCGGAACTGGTAGACGGGCGTCGAGTAGTACATGCCTACTTTTGTCTTCTCTGCGTTGTAGCGCACGCCCATGCCCACGTGGTTGCCGCAGCCGTCGCACCAGATGTTGTACGGCATCTCGAAGCGGATGATGAGTATGCCGAGGTGCAGCTTGCGCGCGCGCTCGCGCAGCGCGTGCGTCCCGCGCCATTTGTTCAGCCCGCCCACCCGCGGGTCGTAGTCCGGCGGGTAGTAGTGGTTCTGCCCCTTCCTCTCGCCCATCTTCACTCTCCACCCACCGCGCCGCTATCACTGCTCAACTGTCACAGTAACATCTCTTATTTTACATATTTATTGTGATTTAAATTTCCATTTCTGTAACTCGGAAGCATAGAGTAGGTACCAAGTGCCATTTTTGTCGAAAATAACTTTTTGACATGTTACTTGTTACTCAGTTATTTTTTCCGTCGGAGAGAAGACCACATACAAATAACTGCTGGAGGCTTTTTTGGAGGCAAGATATGGCGATAAACACATTGAATCAATAGAATATCAAAATAACAAAGCACCAGTTAACTTAGACATGAACACATCAGCTTAGGCTGTTCGTTCATCAAATAAATAAATAAATAAATAAATAACCGAATACATATCAGCGCCCAACTTGGTGAGCATATTATGCAGCGAGTCGGCGAGTGCCTTCAACAGTGCGCTCTGCAAATAGAAAAGCTTGTCCGAAAGGCATACCAAGCATCGTCGGAACCATTCATCGTCAACACACTGGTTCAGGCTTTCGTGGATGGAATTAGGGGCACGGAAGTGAGGGCTGCCGTGCGACTGGGCCATCACGAAACAGTGAATGATGCCCTAGCACGCCTTGCAAGTAGCAGTACGTGCTGACCCTCGCACACAAAGAGTGAGGCAAGTGAAGGCGGAATACACACTGGCTATGAAAAGGTTTACTCCTCGCTGCTACGGTTGCGGTCAACTTGGACATATTCACTCTAGTTGCCCGAAGAATGTTGCCAGACTTAACCAGATAAACGGAGGAGCACCAGGGAAACGGGTAACCACCAAGACCACGTGGCGTGAGCTGGCTGATGGCAAGGAAGCCCCCATAGTCATGATTTCTCAAGCATCCGCCTAGTAGTAGATGGACATTTGTCTGGCTATTAGTGTTTGATTTGTCCAGCACATACCCATCTATGGAGAGGTAGAAGTAACATAAAAAATTGTGTGCTGAATTTATCATCACCCCGCTCCGTTATCTTGGCAGACATCGTTGATGATTGTATTCTTGTACTGGACTTCATGAAACGTCATGACTGCAAAATCGACGTAACACATGGAGTTCTTAAGCTGGGAAGTGAAAGAATATTTCTTCTAGGAGGAAGGCTATCAGAGGATGTATGCTGTTCGAGGCCGACCATATTGCAGGCACGATCGCAGACGTTGGTGCCAGTGAAGTTACCCCATGCATCTCGCCAAGGTCCAACAGGAAAACTCGAATAAGGGTGCATGTGAATGTCAGTGGATTACTGCACGAACTTTGGTAAAGAATCAGGGTAAGGCATTCGTGCCTCTCGAACTCGAAACAGGCACAGCGGTGACAAAATGTGAAGAAGAATCTTGGCTACGCAAGTGCGATGAGCCCATCATTGTTAAGGTAGACAGTACCAAAGTGCTCTCGCTCTTGGAAGACATTTCAAAGGGCAGTAGAGCTGTTCTAGCAGTACTCGGACATCTTCTCGACCAACGACGGGGACATTGGACGGACCAACATGGTGAAACATCAAATTAATACGAGGTACGTGCTGCCTATCCGACAACGTCCACGTCGGGTTCCAGTAGCGAAAGAAGACGAGGTTCACCAGATTATTGGGGACATGCGCAAGAACAAAGTTATTGAAGCGTTCTCAAGCCCCTGGTGATCACCCGTAGTTCTCGTGAACAAGAAGGATGGCAGTACCAGGTTCTGTGTAGACTATCCTAGTAGCATAGTGTTGAGAAAGGTTTAATCTGACGATAGAGAATCATTTAGCCAAGCTGGTAGAAAATCATCAGAGGGATTGGGACCAATACATTCCCTTGTTTCTGTTATCGTATTGATCTGTCGTGCATGAGAACACCAATGAAACGCCTGCTTTGGCCAATTTTGGATGCGAGCATCGCCTCCCCGCAGATCTAACAGGAAATGTTCCAGACTCACCGAGGCCAATAACGGAGTATGTGGCTAATCTTCGAGACAAGATGGACTCAATCCACGCTCATATGAGAGAGGTCTATCTACAAGCAGGAGAACGGATGAAGACTCACTACGATTGAAAGGCCAAGGTTTCCTAGTGTGGTTACATAACCCTGTACGTCGAAATCTCCCAAACTAGAACCCAGATGGGATGGACCATACACGGTGGTGCCGTATCAATGATGTCACTTACCGCATACAAAGGAATGCAAGGAGCAAACCCAAAATTGTACGTGTGGACCGACTGGCTCAGTACCATGGGTCAAATTACGTTCGGTCGGCACGAACGTAACTGAGTGGGGGAAGATGTCACGAACAGCTAAAGTCGTTTATGAATGTAAAAGGAGAAAGCTGTTAAAATGACAGGGGGTTGAGCTAGGTACCTACCTAAAAAAATACGATAGAAAGGTTTGCAAAGTAAATACCTAACAGTAAAAAGTTTTAAGTTGTGGGTTAGCCAGTGTCAAGTTAGTGAAGATTCATGGTCATGTGCGGTCAATAATGGAAAAATACAATTCTGTCTGACTGAACGCAGAGTCTTGAAAAACACAAACGCAACATAACAAAACACAAAAAATATAAGATAAGTTGAATGTGACAATCCTATATTTTAGGATTGTCACAGGCTAATTTATGTATGTATTTTAGTGCAATTGATTACATTTTCTAATCAATTGCACTAAAATACATACCTTCTACGAGCGATCCCCTATAAAAAAACAATATTACTTTGGTTGGAGCTTACCAAAGACCTCTCTGACTGACAGCCGTAACCAACCAGTGTTGCCAACTCAAATTTTGAAATTCTCCTAGATTGACTTCGAAAATCTCCTAAAAATCTCCTAGAAAATTTTCGTCCTCCTAAAAAATTCTCCTGTTATTCAAATTATAAAAATTTCACCACATTTTTAGTGTTCCTTATACGTACGGGACTATATTACTAAGCCTAGGCCGTCTGTCCGTCCGTCTTTCTGTCTTACCTTTAAAGAGCTGTTTCTTTTGCACCCTGAAAACCGGTCAAGTGCGAGTCGAACTCGCGCACCGAGGGTTCTCTGTCAGTCAGTCAGTCAGTCAGCGTGTAAGCGTCTACTGCTGGACATACGCCTTCAATTTTCCTCCAGTCTCTCGGCCTTCAGCGGTACGGACCACTGCTTTCCGCCGACATATGTCATGTCGGCGTCCCACCTGGCGGGTGGTCTTCCACACTCCTTGGATGGTTACTCCAACGGTCGTCATCCCTTCGGCTAACGTGCCCAGCCCACTGCCATTTTAGCTTATCCACCTGGTTTCCAATATCAATTACTTTGGTGAGTCGGCGGATTGCCTCATTCATTAGTCATTCACTACGCACCATTTCGCTTAGCTATACTCCCAGGCCAGCCCAGCATGCTAGTTCCATCGCTCGCTGGGCAACTTTGGAAAACAACGAAAGTCAGAGCTCACACCCGTACGTAATAAACGGTAGGATGCACTGGTCATAATATATACAGGTTAGACCTCGGGGCGAATTTTAAATTTCCGAGGCAGCCCTACTAAGTTTCCTCCCTCGACATCCTTAAGGAGACCTTGTCTACCAAGCAGTATTTAACCGAGATATACGTACTTCTTTCTTCCTTCAATCTATTCCATCACTTCTCCGCCAATAATGATTTGTCCTCCCGTCATAACCACGATTGCCACTCTAACCACTACGTAATTCGTCTGTTTTAATGATTTTTTTTAGTTTTTAACCACACTAAGTTTGACACTTGTACGTATTACCGTATTTACGTTAGAGCAAAACCAAACAAACAATTTTTTTTAGAAAAAAACACGTTTCTTGTATGGGGAAGCCCTTAATTTAAATTTATTTTTCTTATTATTTGATAGGATGTCCGCCAATAATAAATAACACATGATCTGTGAAAATCACAACCAGTTACCTATTACGGTACAAAAGATACAGCCCTTAAAGTAGTGCGGACTGACGGACAGACTGTCAACGTAGGCTTAGTAATACTACTAATTATTACAAATAATACATGTAAATAACATTGATTGATAACAAAGTGTTCGTTCGGTTAGGCCCGCCCGGTAGCCGGCTTGTTGGTCGATCAATGCACGCATACTCACAGAGTGTCACATTATCATATCTAAAGAACAAGAAGGGGGAACCTTGCTCTTATCAAAAGACAAATCCTATGGTATATTGTGTGACTTGAGAAGATGGTTGGTTGATTCACATACAGTTCATTCATTGTGTTGTCACCGTTTAAACCGACATATTTGTTTTTTACTAGTAAATATATGTTTCTCACTCCTAAATCTTCTCCTGTAATGATTTTCTTTCTCCTAGATTTTCTCCTACTCTCCTGACAGGCAAAAACTTCTCCTAACAGCGCTAAAATTCTCCTGAATCTAGGAGAAAATCTCCTAACATGGCAACACTGGCCGTAACAGCACACAGAACATAATTTCGTATAACGTCAAGAGAGCACGATGTCAAGAGAAAATCCAGCCAGCCAGACGAGCCGTTTTTTTTTTCATTTATTTAAAGGGTTTGTTTCAATAAATGAAAATGCCAACCCTCTTCATACAACAACAAACATAACACAATAAAATAATAGACAACAACAACTTAAAAACTAACCAAACTAATTCTAGCGAGCAGCTCTTTCTTTCATGATAACATTCAATGACGTATCATGTATACTTTGATAACATTATACATTATAAACAACTTCGCAGCACCCTCGGATGCTGGATGAGCCAAATTATCTATATATGGACCTAAACAGAATCGCCCATAATTCAAATGTTTCCTAACTAAATTTCCCCTTGCACATTCGGTCAAAATATGATATACATCTTCAGGAACTCCGCATAGATCACAATTTGGAGATGATACCTTTTTCATTAAAAAACCAAATTTATCGTTATTCGTATCGTACAGCGAAGGCCGGCCTCATCCGGTCGCATATTTCCAAAGTCTATAAGGTGAGTTGCTCTGATTGGTCGATGCCAGTTTGGCGGGAAATTTAAATTTCGGAAGTATTTGAACTGCACTATGCGAGTTTTCTCCGTTTTGGTGGTTAAAAAAAAAATTACCAGGGTTAAATTATAGAAGAAGAAGAACCTAACCTAACCTAATGTTGAGGCGGCGCATGTCGTTTTTGTTACGTTTGTATTTCCGAAAATAAAGCTTTTAGGTGGTTATAACAAAAACTAAACACCCTAAAAAAATTTAAACATCCTAACATTGCTTAAAAAAAAAAAAATAAACTTTTGTGGGACTCGAACCCATGGTAAAAAAATTGGTTGTCTGTAAAGTTGGTTTACGGACGATAGTTTTACGTGATGATGTCGTAAAGTAAATCAGTTCCGGCGGATATTTACCATGTAAAATTAATTTAAGTACATGATAAAAATGTGATAATAACTAATAAAAAATATGAGAAAATAACGACTATAAATTTTTGTTTAATTTATATTTAAAAAACCTACATAACGCCATCTACATGTTCAACGTTGCAACAATTACCTAACTGCTAAATCAAGTATACCGCTGGCTGAAGTATTTCATTTAATATTAACGCTAGATGTGGACGCTAGATGTCGCTCCACGCTCCATGAAATTCACATACTGTTAAGAAAATTTGCAGCGATAAGTACACGGTCGATAGCCTGCGTGGATAACACGTCTGGTCAGTGATGGTGGCAGGGACCGCGGGTTCGAGGCTCGCAAAAGACGGAGAAATATATTTTGTATTTTCTACTATTGTATATGCCTCTCTATCGCGCTCTCGCTTGCACACACAGGTCTCTATCGCGCTCTCGCTTGCACACACAGGCTTAGATGGAACGTTACACTTCTTCGTGCGTGCAGCCGGTGTTCATCAATTTATAAGACGTGACATCATCACGTCAAAAATACAAACCCTACACCATACCAATCACTTCACGCCACAAAATCACTTAGACGACATAACGAATATCGGGTTCAGTAGGTTCGCTAGGAGTGCCCGTGGCGGAGCCAGACGAAATTTAAATTTCCCGCCAAACTGGCATGGACCAATCAGCATAGCTCACCCTATAGATTATGGATATATGCCATCCGGTCCGCCACCTGAAAGCCTTTTTCAATCCTGCTAATCCTTCAATCCTGCAATCCTACCTCCTTGCATGTAGTAGGCGGTGCATGTTAGTTTCGACTTCATCATCATCATCATCATCATCATCAGCCTGTATCGGTCCACTGCTGGACATAGGCCTCTCCCAAGACTTCAGCAAGTGATAAATAAGATGAGTGATGTTTTGGAGGTTTAAAAAAAAATTACCAGGGATATTATATAGAAGAAGCATCTTCTATCATGGAATTCATGGAGTTGGGTTCTATCAAAGAGATTAAAAGGGGTTATAGAGAGGACATTGGGAATATTTTCATATAAATATTTTGAGCTCAAGGTTGTTTACGCCGCCATCTAGCTTTGAATAGTAAAAACAAAATAAACACAAAGTAAAATAATTAGAACACATCTCATCTATCGGTCGTTAGGTGACGCCAATAGAGGTGCATCTAGGGTTACCAGATGGTATCCAAAACGAGGACATGTCCTTCTTTTCGGATCAATAGAAACGTCCTCCTTCTGTCCTCAATTTGTCCTCTTTATTTGAATTAAACCAATTACTCAAAGTTCCCGCCCGCGTTGCATTCACCCGCTTTGTTTTATTTTTGTATTTCATCGCAAAATGCAAACACTGAGCACAATGGACAAAGAAGTTATTTATAATCTTTACTCAGTACAAATTAAAATAATGTTACATTCTCTAACTTTTATACGTATTTTCTAAAAAAGTGACCAGTTATCGTCAAAATATGTAGTTCTGAAAATATAATGCATAGTTAAAATAAGTTTTATTTTATTTATAACAATTATCTAATTCGAACCTTTCCAGAATAAATGAAGCGATGAGTTCCATAAGGGCCCAATATGTTTTTTTTTTTACGAAAATGCTTTTTTTCTTTTTCGTATTCTTTAAAGGTAGAACGCATCGCCTTGATGTGAATACAGGCCCAATTTCTTACTACTTCGTACATAAAAAGAGATCAAAATAATTTATGAGTGAAACAAGGGCTCTATACCTATTACATAATTGGGCCCTTTTACTGCAAATTTGATTTAGGCGATTGTAACTGTTAGATGTCAATGTTGAAGTGTGGCATCGCTTGAATGTCAAAGTCCGTTATTGTGGTTCTGTGCGAGGTTAGGTTTCTTGCTGATTGTTTTGTTGTACTTTAGTGAAAGTTTTTATGTTTTTTTTTAGGTTTTTTTATTATCATTCGTAGGCAAATAAATTTTGCACTTGAATTCGTTATCTTTCGAAATGTAACAACAATGAAAAACAATTAAACACAATGGAAACAATGACAAGGGCTGTGCAGAACCAGATAAAAGACAAAAACAAGCTATCTTATGCTTATAGACTGCTTATAGACTTTGTTTATAAAAAGTGTGGAAAATTTTGTTGGGTTCGACAAGGGCCCATTCAATTATTTGTTTAAAATTTGTCCATAAAATGACCTAATTTTTTTTATGTATATTTTTGCAGTAATACGTCCATAATATAGTTTAGTTATAATAAACAAAATACAGAAATGTTTGTTGTTTCATTTCAAAGTTATGAAGTTTTTACTCTCTCCTGTAAAATTTTTATTTTCTGTTTATATTGGGCCATTATAGAATTCACCGCTTCAAATGTCCTCCTTTTTCAATTTTGCATCTGGTAACCCTAGGAGCTTCTCTTCACATCTCTATCTAATAGGACGAGAGCCAACGACCAAAATGATAGTTGATTTTATATGAGCAATAAAATCGTTAAATTTTATTTACTATTCCGTTTTGATCAATTGACCCCAATTCACTTGTAAAAATGATTTTGAGACTGTTTGAGCTACAATTTTAGGTGGTTACATATGAAATTGCCGTTTCTACAAACTGACCACTTTGAAAGTGGCAAACTTTTTTTTCGCGTAGGAATTCCAGATTCAAATATTTTATGTTACAAAGGAAAATTATTATTTTTTCAAAATCTGTTGTTCGTTTGTTTTCCCACCGTTCGGGTTTTTTTACATCGCTGGTTCTGTGACCCTGGAAAACTCGAAATGAATCTCGAACTCGAATATGAATCCCGTCGCGGCACCAACGCAGCACAGACGGCATGCAATATCACCGGCGTGTATGGACCAGGTACCGCAAGGGAACGCACGCACTGTGGGTTTTTGGTTTGATCGCTTCCGTTCTGAAAAATTTCATCTCAATGATGAGCCCCGCGGCCGACCGGAGACGAAAGTCGATAACGATGAATTGAAAGCCATAGTTGAAGCAGATTCATCACAAACCGCGTCGGAATTAGCAGCAGCCTTCAATGTAAGTAATATAACGATACTAATTCATTTACTTCAAATTAAAAAGATAAAAAAGATCGGAAATTGGGTACCGTATGAACTCACTGAACAACAACAACAAAATCGCGTCGAAGCTTGTCTTAACTTGTTGAATAGGCACAGAAATTCTGAAACATTCTGTTTTTGTAGAGGCATCAATGAACTTGCAGTAAAATGGCAAAAGAGCATTGATAATAATGGCCAATACTTCGATTAAAAAATATATATAATTTTCATAAAAAAATTTTTTTTTATTTTTTCTATATAAAACGGCAATTTCATAGGTAAGGACGTAATATTTTTTTTTGCCTCATTTCCTATTTTTGTAATGGTCTGGTACGCGCACCGCTACTGACGTCTGAAAAACATGCTCTGGTTATCTTAGATCGGTAATTCAACAACATTCCGAAAATCAGACGGAATACTATGACACGGTTCGGTCAAATTGGTTGCCATTTTTAAAAAAATACTGTCAGGAGACGCTACACGAAAAACATTTAGTATCGGGTTGAGGACAATTTTATTGAACTATGGATTTTATGCGGTTTTGAACGTAATACTATGAGACAAAAATATTGGTTGTGGGATCTCGTACTATAATAGTAGTAAAGCTACTGTATAACAGAGGGCGCTGTTTATTTTTTCAATATGGCCTAGTTGATCGTTGTTCTAGAATCATCTATGGAAATTATGTATTATATTCAAATATTGAATAAATATACACAATACTTATGAAAATAAACTGATTACATGTTCAGTCGTATTTTTATATCGAGATTTGCAATACCGCAATGCGCAACTCGGCATATTTTCTTAGATTTTCTTCTTTCTCTAGCACACGAATACGACCTCACATGGGGACTGGTGGCGCTAGACTGAACGACTTTGTACCAGTAGGTTCTAAGTAGTAGATTACGATTTTGTTCTAGTTGTCCGGTCTATATGGAAGAGGGTGGGTTTAATCTCTTTGACTTAAATTAATTTTACATATTTTATACTCTACAAAAACTTATAAAAATACACAAAATTATATTGATAATTAATCTTTAGGTTCACATTTTTATCATGTACTTAAATTAATTTTACATATTTTATATTCTACAAAAACTTATAAAAATACACAAAATTAATAAAAATCTAAATAAAAACGGTAAATATCCGCCGGCGGCGGGAGGCAGGCCTCCAAGCACGCCGGTGGGTGCAGGCCGTGGCTACGGAGCTCTCCGGGACGACGCGAGACAAGCTACGAGCGATAGGTGGTGGTACTAGACACGTAGGCCACCACCACCCCCATCTCGGAGAGCTCCGTATCCGTCGGACTGCGGAGCGACGTCACACAGCTCTTCTATCTTTGTTGCGCACGGCGCTGCACCGGTAGCGGAGGCTGCAAGCGCGACACAGGGCCGTGCTGATGCTGATGTTTTTTTTTCTAGTTTTTTTTAATAAAACCGTTTAACTTAAAAGTTTTTTACATATTTTTTTATTTACTCGTTTTTAGTTTGATTATTGGCTCGTATCATTCATTACGCAAACTCCTCATCCTTTCCAACTCTCTCATTGCATCTTTGTTACTCGGTTTCTTACCTGTAAATTTTTCACAATCAAGCTCCTCAATACATAGCCCTTCTAAAGACTTTACGCGACTCAATGCAACATACGCTTGACCCTCCTCAAATATTCTGGAGCCCAAATACACGACAGCATGGTCAACAGTACTGCCCTACATTTAATGGACAGTGGAGGCCCATGCCAAAATTTTCGGTAACATCCGTCTCTCAGCTGTTCCATAATTAAACTTTGCTGGAAACTGTATGGCTTTAGGATGGATAAGGTGCCCGCCGTCCCTTTCAAAATCAATTTGAACAGATGGTATGTCTGTTTCATTTTGCGTTCGACAAGTATGGGACACTCGTCCAAACAAACCAAATGAGCCCAAACTCGAGGGGGTTACTAGTAACGGTTAGAAAATTCCACTGTACACCTCCTGACTCCATCATCAGACCCTCGTCACCAAGTGTATTGGTAGAAGTATGGGACACTCGTCCAAACCAACCAAATGAGCCCAAACTTGAGGGAGTTACTAGTAACAGTTGAAGAGTTCCACTGTACACCTCCAGACTCCATCATCAGACCCTCGTCAACAAATGTATTGGTAGAAGTATGAGACACTCGTCCAAACCAACCATATGAGCCCAAACTCGAGGGCGTTACTAGTAACGGTTAGAAAATTCCACTGTACACCTCCTGACTCCATCATCAGACCCTCGTCACCAAGTGTACTGGTAGAAGTATGGGACACGTGTCCAAACCAACCAAATGAGCCCAAACTTGAGGGGGTTACTAGTAACGGTTGAAGAGTTCCACCTCCTGACTCCATCATGAGACCCTCGTCACCAAGTGTATTGGTAGAAGTATGGGACACTCGTCCAAACCAACCATATGAGCCCAAACTCGAGGGGGTTACTAGTAACGGTTGAAGAGTTCCACTGTACACCTCCTGACTCCATCATCAGATCCTCGTCACCAAGTGTATTGGTAGAAGTATGGGACACGTGTCCAAACCAACCATATGAGCACAAACTCGAGGGGGTTACTAGTAACGGTTGAAGAGTTCCACTGTCCACCTCCTGACTCCATCATTAGACCCTCGTCACCAAGTGTATTGGTAGAAGTATGGGACACTCTTCCAAACAAACTAAATGAGCCCAAACTCGAGGGGGTTACTAGTAACGGTTGAAGAGTTCCACTGTACACCTCCTGACTCCATCATCAGACCCTCGTCACCAAGTGTATTGGTAGAAGTATGGGACACTCGTCCAAACCAACCAAATGAGCCCAAACTCGAGGGGCTTACTAGTAACGGTTGAAGAGTTCCACTGTACACCTTCTGACTCCATCATCAGACCCACGTTACCAAGTTGAAATTATCATAATACTGTATTGTCACGAGAACTCAATGTGTGTGCAAAGTTTCATAAAAATCGGTTCAGTAGAAGTAGTTGAAAAAGTTGTCGCAAGATTTGAAACAAACATTGAAACAAAGCCACAAATATACGGAGTCAAGCTAAATAAAACCGTTTAAAAAAAGGACACAGGCCCCCCCCAGTATTTTAATCATATCTACAATATAAAAAAATATAAAAGTATTATGAATCCATTTTATCAGACTTTTCGATCCGGACTCGCTTATTCTGCCCATCCGGAGAAAGACCCTTAATTTGGATGAACTTTTAGGTGGTATAAAAAAGTTTTTGTTACGTTTGTATTTCCGAAAATAAAGCTTTTAGGTTGTTATAAAAAAAACTAAACACCCTATAAAAATTTAAACACCCTAACATTGCTTAAAAAAAACCAAAAAAAAATTGTGGGACACGAACCCATGGTCAAAAAATACAAACCCTACACTCTTACCACTGAGCTAACAAATTACATAAACGACCAAACGTATATCGGCTTCAGTTGGTTCGCTCCGGGAGAAGGAGTAGGATTGCAGGATTGAAGGATTAGCAGGATTGAAAAAGGCTTTCAGGTGTCGTATCGCTTACCTATTAGGTATACTATACACAGTACAGTTCAGTCAGCCAGACAGCTGTGCTTGCTATCTTCTCTGTCATCAATCAACCGATATGTCACTTTGGATAATTCACTGACAGGCGGACGAAGCGATAGACAGACAGGAGGATCGTGGATCACTAAAATTGGATATTTTCTATTTTCATCTGTAAATTGAAATATACGGAGAAAACAACAAATTTTGTTAAGTTTTTCGTGTGTGAACTTTGCATCGTGTCTGTGGAGACCGGGGGCTGTCGGCATGCACTAACTCGCAGCGAGGAAGCGTCGAGAGTCGAGGAGAACAGAAGGGGATGGATCGCGGCGGGACTACGGTTCGGCTGACGGCGGCGCGCGAGCGCGGCGAGGCCGGCGCGAGCGCGCGCGTGCAGCGGCGGCTGACGGTGACGCGCTCGCTCGTGGAGCGGCTGGGCCTGGAGGCGGAGCTGCACGGGCACGAGGGCTGCGTCAACTGTCTCGAGTGGAACGCGGACGGCTCGTGAGTACTGAGCTTGCGTCCAGCGCTCTCTTCACATGTCACTTGTCACGAGTTGGGCGGGTAACCAGTGACCCGGTGGCCGCTGGCCGGTCAGATCCAGATGCAGATGCTTTGTTGGTGTCGGTGTTTTCGCCAATATCTCCATCGAGCAGAGAGGTGGGAGCAGTTGCTCTACACAAATTGGGACGTCGCCGCCAACTGGGGGCATACTGTGTACATCATCGACGAGGTGAGCGAGATGGTGCGGCAGTCGCGGCCGAGCGGTTGTGATCCAGCCCGAGTGGAGTTAGGTAACATATTATATACCAATTTTAAGCAGAAGAATGCTGCCACTAAAATGCCGAACAACATACATATGAGGCCATTTAATCTTTTTTTTTTTTTTTTTTTTTTTCTCTCGTCTTCCACCTGCAATCAGCCTTTATAAGCCTTTATCAGGTTTGATGGTATTGTTTAAGTGACGCGGGGAAGCTGCCATCCATTGACAACAGCCTCCATATTCCTTCCATCTTCCTATTTAAACAGGAGTAGGTTGTTTCTTTTGAGTCGGGCGATGTCGTCTCTTGTATTTAGAAGCTGTAGTGCCAGCGGGTTCACATGGTGCTGCAGACGCAATTTGTAACTTTCCAGCCGATTTTTCACTTCCTCCTTCACTGTTACCATTTCCAGGTACTCGTGGACTTCACTATTTTTGGTGAACCATGTGGCACCGCAGATTCCGCGTAGAACCTTGTTCTGGAATCGCTGGAGAATTTCCACGTTTGATGTGCTGGCAGATCCCCATAGTTCGATGCCATACGTCCACACCGGCTTGAGGATTGTTTTGTACACAAGGAGTTTATTAGTAAGTGAAAGTTTGGACTGTCTATCCAGGAGCCAGTGGAGATTTCTATATTTGTGGTTTAGTTCCTCTTTCTTCGCTGTGATGTGGTTCTTCCAAGTCAGTCGTCGGTCCAAGTGACATCCGAGGTACTTTACACTAGTTTTATGCGGCAGTATATTACCTTTGAGCCTGATCGGTGGACAGTCGCCTTGTCTTAACGTGAATGTAATATGTATCGATTTGGTAGCGCTAACTTGTATATGCCAGATATCCAGCCAGTGGTCTACTTTCTCAATATGGTTTTGTAGCATTACTGAAGCCATTGCTGGATCTGAACTGCTCGATAGAAAAGCTGTGTCATCTGCGTATGTTGCTCCGAGTATATGGTCTGATTCGGGAAGATCAGCTGTGAAAATGGTGTACAGTACAGGGCCAAGAACAGAGCCTTGTGGAACTCCAGCTCGACACTTTCGAGTAGTGGATTGGTCTTCATTATATTTGACTTGGAAGAGCCGGTTCTCCAGATAGGATTTTATCAGCATAAACACAGTGTTTGGTAATGTCTTTTTTATTTTGTACAGAAGTCCCTTGTGCCATACGCGATCAAAGGCCTGTTGGATATCTAGGAAAACCGCTGAGCAGTATTCCTTCTTCTCGAGAGACTGTCGTATCTTTCTGACTATGCGATGTACCTGCTCTATGGTTGAGTGGCTTGATCGAAATCCAAACTGATGATCCGGTATGATATTCTCTTCTTTTAGTAGGGGTTTGAGTCTACCGAGGAAGATTTTTTCAAAGAGTTTGGATAATACTGGCAGCAAACTTATGGGCCTGTAGGATGAGACATCAGTTGGCGGCTTACCAGCTTTGTGTATTAATATGATCTGCGATATTTTCCACATAGAAGGAAAGTATTGTATTCTTAAGATGGCATTAAAGATAATTGTTATCATTACTATTCCTTTTCTCGGTAGCCTTTTTAGCAGTTCTGCAGTGATCAGATCGTATCCCGGTGCTTTTAAGTTTTGCATGCCTCTAATTTCTCTGAATACCTCTCTTGGCGTTACTGTTTTTAGAGGCGGTGACATCTGCTGGTCGCTTTGCAGTAACTCGTCTATCTCTCGCTCTGTGTGTTCGTTTTCGTTTTGGGAGTCGTTCGGTTTGAACACATTTTCGAGATGATCTGCGAACAGTTCACATTTCTCTAAGTCAGTCTTTACCCATGTTCCATTAGAGCGTTTCAGTGGTGGTACGGGCTTTTGAGGTTGGTTGAAAGACTTTGTCATTTTCCACAGATTGTATTCACTCCTATTATCACAGCCACATTTTTCCAGTTTGTCCTGTAGGGTTTTATTATTCTGTTCAGCGATCAGCAATTTCAGTTCACGTTTAGCCTTATTGAGATTGGCTTTGTCAACTGGATGTCGGCTTAGTTGCCATCTCCGCCTTAGTTTACGTTTCTCTTGAACTTTCCCCTTGATTTGCATGGTATAATTTTTTGAGAAGGTCACATTATTTTGTACTGAGGGTGTAACTCTCCACGCTATCTCTTGTATAGTCCTCGTAAAGTAGAGCACGGCTTCATCAACATTGTCGCTGTCCTTGAGGGGTATGCGAAGGTCAAGCTCATTTTCAAGACAGTCCTGGAAAGCACTCCAATCAGTTAATTTGTTGTATAGTGTACACACATTTGATTTAGTTATAATTTTGGTGCTCAAGGTCATTATAACTGGGGAGTGATCTGATGAGCCATCTAGGCACGATTCTACTGTGTGATAGAGGTCACTGATTCCTTTTGTGATGTAAAAGTCTAGTAGGTCGGGAGTTTTATTCGTATCCGTAGGCCAGTATGTCGGTTCACCTGTTGATATAGCCTCTAGTCTGTTTCTGTCTATAGACATTTTAAGTGCTCTACCCCTTGTCAGTATCATTCTTGATCCCCATTTAACGTGCTTTGCGTTCCAATCACCGCCTGCTACAAATCGGTGACCAAGAGTGCTGAAGAATTCAGAGAACATTTCATCGCTGATGTTGTGTTTGGGTGGACAGTATATAGACGAAAGAGTAAGAGGACCTTGCCACTCATCTATTGAAATTGATGTACCCTGCAGGTGTTCATGTCGGTATCCAGGCAGGATGTGATGTTTGATATTATTTTTTACAATTATTGCTGTCCCACCATGTGCCGACATGTCTGGGTGGTTGGTAAAGTAGCACAAAAATCCTTTTATGTTAAAAGATTTACTATCCGTCATGTGTGATTCCGAAATAAGCAATACATCTAATTTATTGAGAATTATTAGGCTTTCAACTTCATCTTTATTGGCCAAAAGACCATTTGTGTTCCAGGTTGCGATTCTCAGATTATCTATTTCTTTGATTGATTGACCAACGTTGTTATAAGGTTCACCAAACTACTTATTTGTTGAATGAGAATATCAATCTTTTCTGACTGCTTTATCATAAGCATCTCAAGACTGTTGGATGGCTGGGCCTTGTTTTGGTCCCTGGGTGTCTTTACCGCTTCTGCAAATGTAAATGTATGGGAGTCGCGGTCTTTTGATGGTTTGTTATTTGGTTCTGTTGCATTATAGTTTGGTTGGTTTTGCATGTTTCTTGGAGTTCTCACTGATCTATTGTTTTTTCGTGCCATGATCTCTTGGTAAACTTGACATCCCCTGTAGTTGGCTGGATGCTTGCCAAGGCAGAGAGCGCATGTTGCTGGTGTGTCTTTATCTATTTTTGTGCATTCCGAAGTTTTGTGTCCTTGTGCGCATTTTACGCAACGATACGGCCTCATACAGTTATTTTTCGTGTGACCGTACTGTTGGCATCTTGTACACTGTACTAAACCGATGTGCTTCTTTGGATCTTCTATTCTAATTTTCTGGTTATAGATATATTTTATCATTTTGGTGTCTTTGTTATTTATAGATGGTTCCAGATTCACGAAGAAAGTATCCAGGGGTTTTTTTGTGGTCCTGCTCCGAGCACAGATGATTTCGCCTCTAATCTTGTTACCGGTGGCCTCTATGGTTTCTTTAATGACTTCTATTGGTGTAGTGTGATGTAAGTCTTTAATCACAATTCGGTGACACCGTTCCTCCTTTCTCGTGAATGTGTGACCAATTAGGCCCTTTTGTCTTATGTGGTCAATAACTTTTTTGTACACCTCCACAGTTTGGCACGATAGTCTCAGTTGGTTCTTGGATATAACCTTATAGCTATAGCTATCTTTATTGGCGACTTCTTCGACAAATTGTGATAGTTTTTGTAGGTCATCGATTCCATAAAGAATTATGGGAGGCGGTTTCGAGATTTTCACTGTTTTGTTTGCCTTAAGTTGCTTGTTGTTTTCTTGAACCTCTATATCTTCCACATCAACCTGAAGTCCGCTGAATCGGTTGGAGGTTGATTGGCTGTTGGTTATTTTCTTTTTGTCTAAGCTGGCAGGTGTATTCTTAGGAAATTTGGCCAAGGTTTGCGAAGACGGTGATCGTTCTCTTTTTCGAATTTGTGGGATTCTTTGCCATGGTTGTCCTACACTCGGTTTTCGTGGAGTTCTGATATCTTGTTTTGAGATATTTGCTCGATTAATTAAGTCGTCTGCCGAAGCAGATTTTTCTTTGTTGAGGAACATGCCTGGATGGAATGTTTGTTCTTTGTTGAGGAACATGCCTGGATGGAATGTTTGTTGAACGAGTCTAAGGGCATCCGTACCCTTGGTTTTTGTAGTATTTCCTCCAGTAACTAATTTCACACCTCCCAGCCCGGATACTGAGAGGCGCCGGCTGTTCGACACCGGATCGCATGAACTACTCCTGTCAACTTCCATCAGCAAGTTAGTGCCCCCCCCAGAATACGTGGGGCAGCTCGAGACTTGCTCGAGGAGGGATTCTCCGACAGCGGAGCTGTCGGTACCCTCCTGGGGTAGTTTATCTTCCAAACCTGCTTGCATGGTGTGTTTTTGAGTTTTGTTGTTCGCAGAACGCCCGCCGAGATGCAGTGCTTGATGCACCTCGCCGACCGCTGTCTGGTGTTGGGCCCTTTTGGCGCCTGTCGTCCTCATCGTCCCCAACCCAGTACTGAGGGCGCTGCTTACACGCCACCCTCAGGAGTGTTTTTCGGCTCTCCAGCCTAGATCCGTAGTGTTCTGCGTTAACAGGGTCACCTCTTGTAGGATGTGGCTCTTCACCACGCACTACGGTCTTGGGTGGCAAGCTAGGACTCCATTCTTGCAGAGTTGAATCGCCTGTTGTTCCATTCCCTGCGGTGTGTGAGGACCAGTGCCCAGTCATCCCGGGACAAAGGTGCTACCTCTCCACATCCACTTAACCCCAATCTTAATCTTATCCACAAAAAATAAAGAAAACCAAGGACAACAAATCTTAGGAAATGAAAAAAAAGCAGTTCCGACAACGGACTGTACGGGCGGAGCTTCTCTCCTTAGACGTCAGGAAAGTGAGTGGGCCGGATAGGATTCCTACATTGATGTTAAAAAGTTGCACCCGAGTTGGCTCTAGTGCTGAAGCGCCTATTCTGTCTCTCCTACTCTAATGGCCGTGTGCCGGCGGCCTTGAAGTCTGTGTTTGTGCAAGCAATCCCCAAAAAGAGTGACCGACCGCTCAAACCCGGTAAACTACTGACCTATAGCGATTACTTCCTTTCTCTGTAGTGTGATGTAGCATTATCAATGCGCAGCTCATGAAGTACCTAGACACGAATGTCCTCATCAGGGATCGGCAATACGGGTTCCGGCCAAAAGGATCTGCTGGTGATCTCCTAGCGTACGTGACTCACCTTCAGGGGACTGCATCCCATAAAGGCAGAAAAGCACTGCCTACCCTGAAACTAATGATTTAAACTTTGCCGCGCGCTCCTCACTCTCGGGGCTGACACGGTTGGCTACTTCACCTACAACATCCGCGATGTCAGCCCATAACACCGGATGAACTAGGTGCCACGTCAGTGCTTCCCTTCGGTCGTGCGTGCCAGCAACACTGAACTGGACGGAAAACACAAACCTTTACATAGCCGTTTCGACCGACCTTTCATTCAGTGCGGTGGTACCAACCCGGCCGGGTTAAACCCTACCACCTAGTAATATAAGAAGGGAGTCATCCCCTAGTCGCCTTTTACGACATACACGGGGAGAGATGCAGTGGGGGTATTCTTTTAAAGTACCGCCCCCACGCGGTACGAATCACACAAAAGGCTTTTTTCAAAGCCACTCTGCATATCTGTATTTATGACGTGTAATTAAAATTAATTCATTTTATGGATATCTAAAGTGGCACTGAAAAAAATTTATCTGCTGTAACGTCTTCATGAAGGACATGAAGATGTGAGAGATGAAAACCGTCCTCATAATGGAAGGGTAAAGAGGAATAAGTTGTTCTATCGCTTATTCCATGGGGAGTACTCGGAGGAGCTATTTAACGCGATCCCGCCGTCCCCTTTCCACCTCCCCACCACACGCCTGGGCATGGATTGCATTCCTACACATTGGACTTCCTCTACAGAACCGGTACTTAAACTCTGAAATGCTCTCCCTGTCCATATATTTCGAGTGGTGTGAATGGGCACCTGTCAGGCTTGCATGGCATTCGCAACCCCCGCATACAACCGAATGTCCATGGGCGTCGTTTGACACTTTATGGGTGGCTAGCGTCATATGTCGCGCTTTCAATAATAATTTTTTATTCAGTTTCAGTGCGGAATGTTTTGTAGGTCTGTGTGTTTCATATCAATGGAAATGTTTTTGAATAATCTATCTAAAGTGTTCTCTGGTTCTAATAAGACAAATTCACTCAAATAGTATTAGACGAGAACCCGCGCGGATACAGATGGGAGCCGGTAGCGTAAGAAATAGCTGCGCCGCGCAGAGCACGGGCAGGTTAAAGTCTGGCTGGACTATCTCTCTATCAGTATTGGTTAACCAAATGGTTAACCTATCCACACGCACTAAAACAGACCCGTGTATGTCCCATTTATAAGGGAGCCGGCGAAAGAGCTGACCCAAATAACTATAGGCCTATAAGTTTAGTGCCAGCGCTATCTAAAATCATAGAATCTGTTATGTATCTGACTCTGTAATTAAGCATCTTGAGGATAATAAACTTCTTTCCCCCCACCAATCCATCTTTTCCGGTACCGTGTGGGGCCGGTACTCTAACAGAATAGCCCCACTGCATCTCTCCCCATGTATGTCGTAAAAGGCGACTAAGGGTGGCGGTCTGCAGACACCCCGGTCGACTTGTGGCTTTCATGGAAGAAATAGGCTGGCTGGGGTAGCTGGAGATTTCGGGGTTTTGCACGAAGGTCCCCAACCAAGCGGGATTAGTTTGCAGGCCTAGAGCCAACCCCAAACCAAACAACAACAACATCCCCCCACCAATACGCATACCGTAAAGATCACTCCACAAAATCAGCTGGCATGAAGCTAGTAGGAGAGATAATAAAAGGTATAGACAAGAGGAACTAGGTTGCAGGGTATATTCTGTGACTTGTCGAAAGCATTCGATGTCGTAAACCACAACCTCCTCTTGCACAAATTGGAAAAATATGGAGTAAGTGACAAACCACATGAATTGCTAAAGTAATTTTTAACAGATCGAAGACAGGTCACTGAGGTCACTTTAAAAGGAAACAAAAAAGTTCCAAGCCAGGTAAAATTAAAATGGGTATTCCACAGGGTTCTGCATTAGGTAATACATTATTTTTAGTATTTATTAATGACTTAGCCTTGATTCAAATAGATGGTGTTTTAATACTTTTTGCCGATGGCACTACTAGTATAATAGTCTTTGCTGAATCCATGCATGAACTGGAAATTAAATTAAATATATTAGTAGGAAAAATATCAGAATGGTTTGCTGCGAACGGACTGATACTAAATACATCAAAGACTAACTATATAGTATTTTCAGGACGAAACTGTGGTCCCCGTGAGCTCTCTATTTCGAATTCCTCCAGATCTATTGGCTCCCAGTCATGTATACGATTTTTTGGGTTCTATATTGACCCAACTCTAAGTTGGAAAAGTCACATAGACAAACTATGTGACAAGATGGCTAGAGGTATTTACGCACTAAGAGAGTTACGCCGCTTGATCAGTCCGGAGGCTTTGAGATAGTCCTATGCGTACGTACACTCCTCATTACTATCGTATGGAGTAATCCTGTGGGGTAATTCAACCGATGCTGAAAGAGCGCTAATACTGCAATAAACGAACGATAAGGGTATTGCCAGTGTACCGCTAACAACATCTTGTAGAGACTTTTTCAAATTGTTTGGTATATTAATTAAAACATGAATTCTTTTGAGTCAAATGGCGCAAGTCATGTTGTTGTTGTTGTTGTTTGCTGCCCAGCCTCTTGGGAAGGCGGGTGGGCCATTCTCCGCACTGAGACCTCAAGACGTTCCGTTGTACGTTGGCGCTCGGGTAGTGTTACTCCAGCCACCCGAGCTCTTTCATGAAGTGGAGCACTCTTCTTGGACGCTTCCACACTCCATGGGCAGTTCCCACGTTCCCAAGAAACTGCAGTCGTACTTCTGTCACCATCGGGCACTCCAGGAGCACGTGGGTGGCTGATTCGTCCTCCGCCATGCAGCCTCTGCACAGGGGACTGTCGGTGACACCTATTGTAAAAAAGTGTCTGTTAAGTGGGCAATGACCCGTAAGAAGTCCTACCGCCATGCGCAGTTGACCTCTGTGGAACTTTAGCAGGCGCTTCCTGAGTCTCAGGTCTGGTTTGGGAATGGCTTCCCGGGATTGCCTGCAGTCCCTGGTGTTGGCCCAAAGATTTTCATGTTTAGATTTTGTAAGTTGATGTATCCAATATTTGAACTGGCTGATTGGTAAGGGTACATACGGTTCTGGGCCTTCTGCACTCCAGCTGGAGCCCCGTTTAGCCAGCTCGTCCGCCGCATCGTTCCCGTAGGAGCCGCTGTGCCCCCTGATCCACTGTAGGGTTACCTTGTTGTTTACCGCTATACCCTCTAGTGCCTGGTGGCACTGGAGTATCAGTCCGGAGTTGATTGTCACGGTGTTTAGGGCCTGTAGCACCGATGCGCTGTCCGACAGTACTCTGATTTGGTAGCCAGTGATTTCTCTGTTGCGTACTGCCGTTGCTGCCTCTATTATTCCGATGCACTCACCCTGGAAGATTGAGTTGTGAATACCTAGAGTGATTGTCTTATGTATGTTTAGGTCAAGTGAGAAAGCTGCTGCCCCTGTTCCCGACCCTGTTTTTGACCCGTCGGCGTATATTCTTACCTCGGACCCCGAATAGTCCTTAGGTTCCTCAGCTAGTTCTACATAGTAGTGTTTGTCAAACACGTGTGTTTTCCTGATTCTATCACACGGTGCCTCTATCAGGGGATGTTTTTTTATGATTTCCTGAAGTATGGTCGTGTGGTGTTTGTGTACTAGCCCTCCACAGTCCTAGGACGTTCAGCCTAATTGCTGCGGCTGCCGCCTCTTGTTGTATGAAAAGTTCAAGAGGCGGAAGGCAGAGCTTGGCTTCCATCGCTGCCGTGGGTGTTGTGCGTATGCACCCTGTGGTCGCAACGCACGCTAGACGCTGGAAACTTTAGAGTTTGTTAATAACTGTGCTGAGTTTGGTCCTGGGCCACCATACTACTGCACCATAAGTTACCATAGGTCTTATTATAGCTGAGTATAGCCACAGCGTAATGTTAGGGTTGAGTCCCCATGTCTATGAGTCTGCGACATTGCCAAAAGGCTATACGAACTTTATTTATTTTGAGATTAAGATGTTTGGCCCAGTTTAGCTTACTGTCAAGTGTGATGCCCAGGTATTTGACTTCTGTTGCCAGGGGTATTGGGGTGCTGAAGAGTTTTGGCAGTGTTAAGTCGCCTAACTTCCGTTTGTGTGTAAAGAGAACTAGCTCAGTCTTGTTGGGATTGACGTTAAGCGAGAACTCTTTGCACCATCGTTCTATGATTTTGAAGGCATCTTGCATCAAACTGCATTGGGTGCTTTCGAACTTGCCGTCAATCAGCACAGTCAGGTCGTCTGCATATCCTACCGTGTAGTGCCCTGCTGTGTTTAGACGTCTGATGAGGTCATCCACCACAAGATTCCACAGGAGTGGTGACAGGACTCCTCCTTGAGGGCATCCTTTGGCTACGATGCCTCTAGTTGTGCTGTTAATAGTGAACTGGATGGCTCTATATTCTAACATGTTGCCTATCCAGCTGCATAGGGTGGAGTCTACTCC
This sequence comes from Nematopogon swammerdamellus, assembly GCA_946902875.1. Classification (NCBI taxonomy): domain Eukaryota; kingdom Metazoa; phylum Arthropoda; class Insecta; order Lepidoptera; family Adelidae; genus Nematopogon; species Nematopogon swammerdamellus. The sequence goes on from OX336345.1 coordinate 23,805,092, forward strand.
CTGCCTGGTTAATGCTCTATTAATGCTCTCAAAGGTGGTCTTGTCAAAGGCCCCTTCTATGTCTATGAAGGCACCTAGGGTTGATGCCTTTGAGCTCATGGTGTACTCAATTTTGGAGACTACACTGTGTAATGCGGTCTCTGTGGATTTACCTGTCGTGTATGCATGTTGATGTGGGTGAATTGGGTGTTCGACTATAGTGGTACCCCTAATCTCCCTATCCACGAGTCTTTCCAGGGTTTTTAAAAGAAAGGATGTCAGACTAATTGGTCTAAATGATTTTGCGCTAGTGTAGCGCAAGCAAGCAAGCAAGCGCTTCCGTGCTTGGGAATGAAGACTACTTTAACCTCCCTCCAAATCATTGGGACATATTTGTGAGCAAGACTGGCTCTGAATATGTCTATGAGGAAGGGTGTTAGGGTTTCACCCGACCATTGCAGGAGTCCCGGGAAGATGTTGTCTATTCCTGCGGATTTGTATGGGGAGAAGCTGTTTATGGCCCATGTTAGTTTGTTTTTTGTCACTACTTTGTCAGCTGTAGTCCAGTCCGAATCTGTAGGATCAGTGTGTTGTTGTGTATCCCAGTTGACGTGGTTCATAATTTGTGAACCTGGAAAGTGAGTATTGAGCAAAAGTTCACTAGTCTCTGCGTCATTCTGGGTGAAGGTCAGGCGCAAGTCATAATTATAAGCGTAATTAAAGTCATAAATATATAGCGCATAAATCGGCTATCGCTGAAAAAGACGCTGACGTGATTGGACCCAAATTGTACGAAAATGTTCCTGATACAATAAAATCAATAAATAGTGACAATGTGTTCCAAGTCAGCTGAAAATATTTCTCTTAGACAATCCATTTTATAAGTTAAGTGAATTTTTTAATTACTGTAAATAAAAATTCTGCTGACTTTGATAATTCAAATTGTTTGTATGCATAAACTCAAATTTTATTAATAACTTGACTGAACCCTATGTTCTTTCTTTTGTATTTTATTATCTTTTTTAATGGGTATATCTTCACTTAATATTTGAAATTTTTTGCTTAATATGTTATATTTAACATAATAAAAACTTAGTATGTAAGTTATTTTTAAAAAAAGCTCTGTAAGGTTTCTTACCCGGTTCTTCCTTATAGATTGCACTGCTGAACGGGACATGATAAAAAAAATGATGACGAACCATACTGAATATGTCTCAATGAAATATTGTTATTGTTGTGTGTTCTTTATGATGAAATAAATACCTATCTGAATGTGAATGAGAAACTATGAAGTCGGGTCTACTAGAGCACTAGAGGTAGCAGCCACTCTCACCTCTCTCTATCTTACACTTTTGCTTTTGTAATCTGTTGACTCACGTAAGCAAACCATGTCATATCAACCTAATCCACTGAGCCAGTGTAAGTGCAGGCTTATACCAAACTATTAAAAAGCAATATTGTGTTATATATAACAAAAAATATGCATGTTAAACTGGTAGCAGGCAGGCGTTGCACTGACAACAACTACTTACTATTGTTATAGGTATTACATAGTAGATACATTTGTACTGTATTATAGTATTGTATGCAGTGAGACTAACAGTGTGAGGATGTATGTGTGCGTGTGTGTGTGTTGCAGGGTGCTGGCGTCTGCGTCGGACGACCTGCGAGTGATCCTGTGGGACCCGTTCCGCTACAAGCAGCTCCGCAACATCCACACTGGTCACAACGGCAACATCTTCTCTGTCAAGGTGCTATCTTATTTGCATTGTTTGAAAAGCTCATAGCTCCTCTCCAATAGCATAGCCACCCGCGCCACTACATATAATAAGAGCACAGCTGCGTGGAGGCTGAGAACTCAGTGCCGTGCGATCCATGTTCTCGTCAACGAGGTTCCTCATCATTTTTAAATCAGTAAATTAGCAGCTTTCACCCGACATCCACATTGCCGACTTCCATGCTAATTATGATTTTGACATTTCATATAAAATTTACATTTTGGCTCTCTTCACCAAGCTCGGATTTTCTCAAAATCTATGACTTTTGAAGCTAAATGAAAAATGTGATCAATTACATAAGTGTACCTATATTGTGAATTTTTTTCACAACTGTTATGTATGCACATACATTAAAACATATGTGGGTAGTCATGACTTTGAGTGAACATTGACATTGGATTAAAAACTACCCGCATGGAGCAGTTCATTCATAGATGCACTCCTGGAAGGTGGAGCCGAAACGCGGAGGCCCATATCCAGCACAGTAAGTGGACAGAACATTTTGGCGACGAGTGAAAAATGAAGTAAAGAATAGGGAAAGTGATAGTAGTAAAAATTTATGTGAAAAAACAAATGCAGTGCTAAAAAAAATGGCTGTTAAATTTGATAAATTTAACCTCGAAAGTGATAGGTGGAAGAGTTATGTGGAAAGATTTACTTTTTGTTTAGAGGCAAATAGTATTATCGAGGATGGAGTTAAAAAAGCAAACTTTATGTCAGTGTGTGGGCATGAGTTATATGACTTAATATTATCATTAATTGCACCAAAACAGGTGAGTGAAGTGTCCTTTTCACACATCAAGGTCGTACTCGACAATCATTTCCATCCAATACGAAATGAAATCGTACAGTCATATAAGTTTCACACAAGATGTCAACAGGAAGGCGAGAAAATTAAAGATTATTTGGCACAGCTGCGTAAACTAGCAATTGACTGTAATTTTGTTGACCTGGAACGTACTTTACGCGATAGATTGGTGTGCGGCATCAGAGATAAAAGAGCTCAGAAGGATTTATTGCAAAAATCTCAATTAAATTTTCAACAAGCTTGTGAAATAGCCATCGCTGCAGAAGCTGCAAACAACGACGTATTATTGATGTCTACAGTACCGAGTACGTCGGCACCGTACATTCCAGACACCGGAGAGGAACCGATGGACGTAAATAAGCTGCAATCAAAGCCAGAACAGCAGAGTTGTTGGCGGTGTGGTGCGTCGCACAGTGGTCAGTGTAGATTCCGCTGGAAAAAATGCAATTTTTGCGAAAAAATTGGACACATAGAAAAAGTGTGTTATGAAAAAAAGAAGAGAGATAAACCGATGGAGAAATCACATAGAGATAAGATGAACGGGTTGTATGAAGAAGTGATACATCACGTGAGGAGTGACAGGATTCCACCCTTCATAATGCAGGTTAAAATAAATAATAAACAGATAGGAATGGAAGTGGACTCAGGGGCAGGCTACACCATGATAAGTGAGAAAACAGCTAACGATATATGGAATAATAAGCTGCCAAAGTTCAACGAACCAAACGTATCATTAACAACTTGGACAAATAATAAAGTTGGCTTGCTGGGACAATCGACGGTGACGGTACAGGGGAGGGAAGCGATAAAAAAATTAAATATTTTAGTAGCGAAAGGCGATGGACCGAGTCTAATTGGACGCGATTGGTTTGCAGCATTGAACATCAACATGCAAGGGGTTCATAACATTCAGATGAACACGACCGATGTCAGTAAAATAACCTTAAAATACACAAAAGTCTTCGAGGAAGGACTAGGTAAATACACAGGTCCGATTGTGAATATACCGCTCAAGCCAGAAGCCGCCCCGACGTTTTTGAAAAGCAGACCTATCCCATTCGCAATAAGAGATAGAGTATTGAAGGAAATTGATAGGCTCGTAGCGGAAGACGCGCTTGAGCCAATCGCACATTCAGAATTTGCCAGTCCGATCGTGCCAATTTTAAAGAAAAACGGTTCAGTGAGACTGTGTGGAGATTACCGCGCTACAGTAAATAAAGTGACAGAAACAGATACGTACCCCCTACCGACGTTAAATGAAGCATTTGCTGCGCTACAGGGAGGAGTAATTTTTACAAAGATCGATCTCGAGCAAGCGTACACACAGGTGCTGGTCGATGAACCGACGTCAAAAATATTAACATTAAATACACCTAAAGGTTTATTCAAAGTTAAACGTCTTCCTTTCGGAGTAAAAGCGTGTCCGGGAATTTTTCAGCGATTAATGTCTTCCTTGTTGGCAAACATAGCCGGCATAGCAGTGCTGTTAGATGATATAGTGATAACGGGCCGCTCCGTCGAGGAACACAATGACAGATTGGAACAAGTACTCCAAAAATTACAAGACGCTGGGCTACGGGTAAATAAACAGAAATGCAAATTTGCTACGCCATTGGTGGAGTTTCTTGGATACCAGATAGATGCAGAAGGATTGCACCCCTGTGGGGAAAAGATAAAATCGATAAAGGACACTCCGGCGCCGCAGAATATCAAAGAGTTGCAAGCGTTCCTAGGTTTGTTAAACTTTTATGATCGGTTTTTACCACGTAAGGCTACAGTAGCCGAACCACTCTATAAACTGCTAGAGAAAGGTAGGAAATGGCACTGGAGCGTAAACTGTCAACAAGCATTCAAAATACTTAAAAATATGTTGACAGCCGGACAGACACTGGTACATTACGATGTGAGGAAAGATGTAATAATATCATGCGACGCGTCACAATATGGTTTGGGAGCTGTCCTGGAACACAAAATGGAAGATGGGTCTGTGAGACCAATAATGTTTGCATCGAGAACCATGAATTCGCATGAAAGGAATTATGCACAAATTGATAAGGAAGCGGGAGCAATCATTTTCGGGCTACAAAAATTTCATCAATACATTTTCGGGCGTAAATTTACAATTAAGACAGATCATAAGCCGTTACTTGGAATATTTGATCCTAAGAAAGCAATACCGAATGTTATATCGCCAAGGATGTTACGCTGGTCACTTCTACTAAATTCTCACGATTATAACATTGAGTATGTAGCAGGGAAACAACTGAGCAATGCAGATGCATTGAGCAGATGGCCAGCTCACGAAACGGGGGATTTGCAAGAAGAAGAGGCTCACGTTCTGCTCATACACGAGACACCGATGGAGTTGAATGTGACGGCAAAAGATGTGGCAAAATTGACCAGCAAGGATCACACACTAGCAAAGGTCATTTATTGGATACGTAACGGCTGGCCGGTAAAAGTAGATTCCCAATTTAAAGATTTTTGGGCGAAAAGAGAAGAATTATCGGTATTTGATAACTGTATTTTATGGGGAAATAGAGTAGTACTTCCGGAGAAACTACACGCTCATGTATTAGAGGAACTACACGAGAATCATGATGGAATCGTAATCACTAAAGCGATGGCAAGAAGCTATTTTTGGTGGCCAAATTTAGATAAACAAATAGAAGAAATGATTGACAAGTGTCCAAAGTGTAGAGAGGTGAGAAATATGCCAGCAAAAATAACGCATAAGTGGATAACTCCCGACAAACCGTGGTCGAGACTACATGTAGATTTTGCTGGACCGTTTCAGGGAAAAACATTCTTGATTATAATAGACGCCTACTCAAAGTGGCCAGAAGTTAAGATGATGTCCGAGCAGACTAGTGTGGCAGTCATAAATTCACTAAAAGACGTATTTTCATACCAAGGACTGCCAGAAACGGTCGTAAGTGACAATGGGGGAGCTTTTGCAGGGGAATTGATCAAGGAGTATTTAAAGAACAATGGAATAAGACAAATTTTGATATCCCCTCACCATCCAGCATCGAACGGGCAAGCAGAGAGAACGGTCCAGTCAGTAAAAAATAAATTAAAGAAAATTTCAAATGGACCATGGAACATTCGGCTGCCACAAATGTTATATGGTCTCCGAGCTACACCGAGCACGGTAACCGGCAGAACACCGGCTGAGATGCTTAATAACAGAAAATTTAGGACCAAGTTTGACAGTCTCAACCCATTGTCAAGACCATCGAAACAAACAAACGATATTGAAGAAAATCAAAGTAAACAGCCCCGAACATTCAAAACCGGAGAGACAGTAATGTTCCGAAATTACACTCGAGGTAAACGATGGTTAAAAGGGACCGTGTTAAAGAGAGTTGGAGTGTGCCGATACCAAATCACGTTCAACAACAAGATCCTGTCACGACATGTCAACCAAATACTTGGATTTACTTATGGGGGAGGAGAAGCCAATGCTGAATTGCCACAGGTAGAGAATGAAGAGGTACCACGGTCACAGCAATCTGATAATGATAGCAGCTATGGCACTATAAGAATCCCTTCGCCCAGACATTGGGGTGATATTATTGGAATTCCCAAGTCCACCGACACCAGTAGTTGTGAAAATAGACCTCGTCCTGGACCAAGTAAACGAGCTAGAGAAACTGATAGCCCACCGACAACCGACAGTAAAAGAGTAGCACTGTCACAGTCGCACGGCGAGAGCAGCAGTAGTGACGAATGGCTGGATCTCGACCAGTCATTCGACAATTAAACAACCAATACAAAGCTCAAATATATATATAAACTTTCCTAGAATTAATTAGATTTAATAGATATAAATGAACCGTGTAGTGTAAAAAGTGATTTAAAACAAAGTGTATCTATAGACCTTGGGGAAAGGCATGTTATGTATGCACATACATTAAAACATATGTGGGTAGTCATGACTTTGAGTGAACATTGACATTGGATTAAAAACTACCCGCATGGAGCAGTTCATTCATAGATGCACTCCTGGAAGGTGGAGCCGAAACGCGGAGGCCCATATCCAGCACAGTAAGTGGACAGAACAACAACAACCGTTAACAGGAAAAAGTTGTGCAACAAAACTGCCATTTTTAGGGCTCCTTACGGGTCACTATTACGAAGCCTACGCCGTCTTTCCTACCTTTGGGCTGTATCTTTTGAATCTTGAAGGGGTGAAATCGCTTGAAGGTCTTGAGTTCTTGAAAGCAATTGGCCTTTATATTGCCAAGGCATTTGACCGGGTTTGGCACAAGTCGCTCTTGGTCAAATTGCCGGCTTACGGACTTCCTTCTGGCCTCTGTGTCTGGGTCGCCGACTTCCTACATGGGCATAGCATTCAGGTCCTAGTGGACGGTTGCTCGTCGGACGCCATGTCAGTGAACGCCGGCGTACCACAAGGATCTGTGTTGTCACCCACGCTGTTTCTTTTGCATATCAATGATATGCTGTCTCTGGGCAACAAACATTGTTATGCACATGACAGTACGGCACACGGATCCTACACCAGTCGGGATATTGTGGATGAGAAAAGGCGAAGACTTGTGTCTGAGCTCGAATATACACTCGGCTCTATTTCCGAACGGGGCCGTAGTAATTTAGTCGAGTTCAATGCTTCCAAGACACAAGTTTGCGCGATCAGTGCAAAGAGAGGGGTGTTCACACCGGCTGCTTCCTTCCAAGGCACGTCGTTTAAATTAAGCAAACACCTCGGGGTCCTCGGAGTTGAACTGTCGCACGACCTGAACTTTCGTCACCATATCGAGTGGAAGGCCAAGCTGGCTTCTAAAAAGCTCGACCTACTCAATAAGGTGGAACACTCGGTGTGCCAGTTATAACTTTAACTTGGTCTGTTTTTATCAACTATTAAACTTTAAGATTAAAATTTATTAATATGAATAAAACAAATTTTTGGGTCAATCTATACTTTCCACCCACCTGTTGTTGTTGTTGTTGTTTTGGTTTGGGGTTGGCTCTAGGCCTGCAAACTAATCCCGCTTGGTTGGGGACCTTCGTGCAAAACCCCACAGTCTCCAGCTACCCCAGCCAGCCTATGTCTTCCATGAAAGCCACAAGTCGACCGGGGTGTCTGCAGGCCGCTTATCCCTTAGTCGCCTTTTACGACATGCACGGGGAGAGATGCAATTAAGTACCGACTCCACACAGTACTTTTTTTTTCCACCCACCATTAGACAAGTTTACCCTGCGGCCTGCGGGCAAACATTCTGCGTACATTGGCGTTCTATCAAACAGTTTTATCAGAAAATGGGTTCAGTAGATTCCGAGATATCTGTGTCTGACTGACGTCAGACATACAGATCAGAATGGCCCCTTTTTCGCATTTTGCAACTGGAACCTAAAAAAGAAACATTTTGAAAATGTTGAGAGAAATATTGAGAGTGGAGACTTAGTGTCCTGTGTGCAGTTCGTGAGCCCAAACGTGGTGGCGACGTGCGCGGCCGACTTCTCTGTGCGCGTGCGGGAGGTGGTGGGCGGCGGCGAGGCTCCGCAGCTCGTCTGCTCGTGCCACTGCGGCCGCGTGAAGCGCCTCGCCACCGCGCCAGACTCTCCGCACATGCTGTGGTCCGCGGCCGAGGATGGCCTCGTGCTGTAGGTATACTGACTGCTTGCGTCTAGTCTGCTAGTGAGTATGTGTCTGTGTTGTTGATGTGTGTGTGCGTGCAGGCAGCACGACCTGCGCGTGCCGCACACGTGCAACTCGGACGCGCCCAACGTGCTGGTGAACCTGCTGAACCACGTGGGCCGCTACGCGGAGGCCAAGTGCGTCGCCGTCAACCCGCGCCGCCCCAACCTCCTCGCCGTCGGCGCCAACGATTTCTACGTGCGCCTCTACGACACGCGCATGATCAAGCTCTCCCGGCTCGCGGTCCGTACTACCTGCACATACTAACTAACTAGCCTCGTCACATGCACATATCTACTGCTACGTGCACTGCTCCCCTGCAGAGCGCGAGCGAGGCGCTGACGACGGCGCGCGTGGCGTGGGAGCGCCAGAGCCAGCGCTGCGCGCGCGCGGGCCACGGCGACGCCGACAACAACATACCTCGCGCTGCCGCCCTCTACTTCGCACCTGGTACCTCTTAGCTCTTATCCAACTACCCAACCACTTATCACACATCACATCATAGTAGATGTACTCGTACCTACACAAACCTTTGATGCAATATTTTTTGTTGAAAATGTATAAGTCACATTTTGTTTGCAGGACACCTGTCGACAGAGCCGAACGAGCACGCATTCCAGAAGAAGGCGACGACGTACGTGGCCTTCAGCGCCGACGGCACCGAGCTCCTCGTCAACCTGGGCTCCGAGCAGGTACGCACCGCACCGCACCGCACCCGTACCGCACGCTCACATTATCCATGCGGCGGCGCCAACGTGTGTGCGTGACTCACGTACGTGTTGGAGTATGTGCAAGTGTGACTAGAATCGTGCGCAGGTGTACCTGTTCGACGTGAACGCGGCACGGCGACCCGTGCTGCTCGAGAGCTACATCATCGAGCACAACCACGGCAACCGCACCAACGGCTACCACACGTGCCAGCCGCCGCCCGCGCCCGCCCCCGTCACCCCCGCCGCGCCCGCCGCCGCGCCGCCCGACTCGCCGCCCGCGCGCGACTACAACCTGCCCGAGGACGTCGCCGGACTCAAAGAGACGGTGAGAGCTCAGCTTGCGCACCGCGCCGCGCATGCAACCGTGTGCACTGGCCCACCATGCGACTGCTTGTATCAAATCAAATCATTTGTTCATAATAATGTTCCATATTCCAAGTCAAGTCACATATTATATGGAACAAGCTGTGCCCGCGGCTCCGCCCACTCTCATATTTCACTTCACTGCTAACCTCATAAGCTATTTAGCGTGATAGTAAGTAGCCTATAGTTGATGGGAAGAATCAAGCTATCCGTAGAATTTTGTTTTATTAAAATCGGTTCAGTGGTTCTCGAGTTATAAGCGGACAGACAGACACTCAGACAGAAAGCAGACGTTGGATTTTATTATAGGTAAGGATATCATTTAATTATTATTTATTGTTAAGCCATATTTTGGCGTTAATCAGTATCGGCAGGATTCGCGACGACATCCCTCTAGTACTCACCTAGAGAGTAGCTTTACCAACCAGACACTCCTTGAGTCTGGACACAAATATTCCGTCCGAAGCGGCCTCTCGAATTGACATTGTCAATCCGTTGTACATAGATCGTGGGGCCAATCACAAACACCAACTTCTCGCTCTTAGTGAGTCTGTGTTCCACACTGGATAATTGGTTACTGGATCGAGTGGGATAGTTGTGACTAAACCCATTGACCTGGAACAGATGTGGGTTTCGCTTTAAAAATGTTGCTACCTCCATGGTGTAGGCAGTGGACCGATACAGGCTGATGATGATGGTGTAGGCTCCTGGCAGTGTGATGATTGTAAGTTGTAGGAACAGATCAGTTTTATGTCAACTGTCAAATTGTTAAATTGTCAACACTGAGCTCTTGCATTATGAGTGAATAAAAATGATATTTGACAAAGTTACAGTAGCTTAAGCAATTGAAACATAGAGAACTGAGCGTGGTGAATCTGCGAAAAGTGTAGTTCAGTTTGAAAACAAGTGAAAAGTGTTAGAAAACGCAAGTAAATGTGAGCGGAAAGTTTGCAAACTACCCTCATTTTACAATGGACGAGTTAGACCCTGGGGAACCATCCACAATGGAAGGAGAGTATTCCCGGAACGAAAAAAGGAACCAGGAGAACCAGATGTATCAAGAAAAGGAAACAGAACAACATTTAGTTATTGAAGAGAGAGAGTGGATGGAGTTTGAAAGTCAACAACAACAGGAACAAAGTTCAGGAGTTTCAACGGGAGAGAAAAGAGCCAGAGATGAGGACGATGACTTCATATTAGTGGGGAAAAAAGACAAGAAGGTAAATAGAAGAACTTCAGGCGAAACTGGAAAAAAACAAGATGTGGAATGTGAAGTGTACATATCGAGCGCGGAGAAAATTCCTAAACAAATTGGCCTCGCACGGCTAATGCATGAAGGAAACATAGGAGGGGTGAGTAAAGTTAAATTAAATACCTAAGTTAAGTTAAGTTAAATACCTGAGCCCGTATAAAGCAATTGTTAAGTTCAGCACAATAGAAAATGCTACAAAATTTGTTGACAGTCAGTTGTTTAAGGAGAAAGGAATGATATGCAGAAAAGCGAGCGAAGTTCCCTTCTCATATGGAGTGATCAAAGAAATAGAGATAGAAATGAGCGAAAAAGAAATTTTGGAAATTCTGAAGAAAGCTGAAAAAGAAATTGTATCAGTAAAACGTCTAAACAAACAAATTGATGGTATATGGGTGCCAAGCGAAGCTGTGAGGATATGTTTTAGAGGCACAGAGCTACCAGAATATGCATATATATATGGAAACAGGTGCGCAGTGGAACGATATGTATTCCCCGTTAGCCAATGTTCAGGATGTTGGCGCTTTGGGCACACAGTCAAATCATGTCCAACGGGCAAAATAATTTGCCCAAAATGTGGAGACAAACACCAGAACTGTACCACTCAAGACTTCAAATGTGTGAACTGTGGAGGACGACACATGGCTCTATCAAAAACTTGCCGTGTATTTAGTAAGGAAAGAGAGCTTCGGCGTATAATGGCCAAAGAAAATTGCTCATACAAAATGGCAATACAAAAACGAGGCACGGCAACTCCCGTAGGCGCTACAAATGCGAGAACTACTAATGAACATAATGAACAACCCTTAGAAGAGCACCAAACCCAGCCAACACAAGAGCTACTACTACTACCAAGAGGACAACCAAGAAGTGCATCTTATGCTGCCCATACAAAGATAACCACAGCACAGATACACTCACCGATGGAGAGAGAACGCCAAAACGACATCAACTCCAGTGCGGCAAGCATAACGGAAGACAAACAAATAAAAAGGAGTAATAAAAAGAAGGTACATATTAGAAAAAGAAATGAAGTAGAGCAGCATAATAACAAAAGCAAAAATTCACAAGATGAAACATCATACTCTGATATAGAGTTCCAGGAAGACTCTACGAAAGAGTCCAACACAGAAAATCAGAAAAAAAGGGGATGGAACACACTTATAACCAAGGCAAAAGAAATTATAATATCAAAAAACGAATGGGAAGAGAAAATAAGTCTCCTGGTAGAGTTATTATTATCGGAGGCAATGAAACTTTTTATGGAATATGTGGTGATGGGTTCAATGGCAGGATTCGGCCGCAAAAATGAATAATTCCGCCAAGATAAATCGTGTAAATATAATTCAATGGAATGCAAATAGTATACTACCAAAAAATGTAGAGTTCGAACAAACACTAAATCAAGAAAAAGTTCATTTAGGAATGGTGACGGAGACCTGGTTAGATGAAAATAAAAACTTAAAAATAAATAATTTCAAGACTTTCCGAAGAGACCGCCAGGACTCTTATGGAGGAGTATGTATTGTCACGCACAAATCAGTAAGAGCAAAACTCCTAAATCTCAGCAATGTACACTCTGGAATTGAAGTACTAGGAGTAGAGTTGTTGAATTGCCACCCCTTGAAATATGTTATAGTTGTTTACTGTCCACCATCCATTCCCACGACTCAGGCAGACTGGGAGCATATCTTCTCACAGTGGGATGCAGGGACTATAATAGCTGGAGACTTTAATGGACACCACTCTAACTGGTCACGGAAAACCAATACAAGAGGTGAACAATTATACAACGCAAGCTCTGAATACCAATTTATTACATTGAATGATAGAAATTACACAAGAATTAAACAAGTTAATGGCACAGTACAAAAATCTTCACCGGATATTACCTTCTGTACAACGGACTTAGCCCTCGTATGCGACTGGAAGGTAACAAACGAATCACTCGGTAGCGATCACCTAATGATAAAAGCTTCAGTGGGCATTGAAAGCTTCAGATCTACACAAAAAAGACGCAACTTAAAGGATGCAAACTGGAGGTTGTACCAAGAAACATAAGAAAAAACACTGGACACCTATGAACTTCCTCTGGCAGCACAAGAAGCCTACGATTACATAACAGACAAAATCTATGAAGCAGCAGAACACAGTATCCCCTGGATCAAACACAATCCCAATCCGCAAAACACATTCAAGCTAAAACCCTGGTGGACACCGTCTCTGTCCAAAGCAGTGGCTGAAAGAAGACTAGCATTAGCACAAATAAGAAGAAGAGCAACACCTGAAAACTTCGAGCAACTCCAACGCAAAATATCAGAAGCACGTCGAGAAATACGCAAAGCAAAAAGCACTGGTTGGAGAGACTTTTGTGATAATATTAACAACCAAACAACAACTTCTGAGCTTTGGCGCAAGATGAAATGGCTGAAGGGTATTCGGTCAGGGCAATCTACTGTAGACAAAAAATTAGCGGAAGAACTTTTGTGCAGCCTCTGTCCAGATACGGTCTCAGACCCTCCGGGCACTTTTGGAGGACCATCAGGACAGCTAGACGAGGAATGCACCAAAGAAGAATTAGAAAATGTACTCAAAAGTAAAGACACTGCACCAGGGACAGACTACATTAGCTATTCCATGTTAAGGAATCTCCCCCGAGTCGGTAAGGCTGTATTGGTCCAAGTATATAACAAAATTTTTGCTTCTGGAGATATACCACGTCAATGGAGATATATCAGGGTTATCACAATCCCAAAACCTGGTAGAGATCCATCCCTGGTATCATCTCTACGGCCTATTTCCTTGATATCATGTATGTGCAAAACTTTTAATTTAATTATTGTAAGGAGGCTAGAGTGGTTTGTTGAAAAGAACAAAATTCTAACAAATAACTCAACAGGATTCAGACGTGGGATGTCTTGCTTGGAAAACGTTTCCAGATTTGTCACTAGTATACAAATTGCCCAAACGACTAATAAACCTACTCTGGCTTGCTTTATTGATGTTGAAAATGCCTACAATAATATAAATATCCCAGCATTAATTTACTCTCTACGTAAAATCAATATTGGCGAACTCACTATACAATATATTGAAAATTACTTAAAAGAAAGATATTTACAAATTCAGATAGAGGGTGAACAATATATTCAAAGAATGTGTAATAAAGGCCTAGCACAAGGGGACCCACTCTCGCCGTTATTATTCAATATAATAACCTCGAGAGTGGCTAGAAAAATTTATGATATTTCAATCCTACAATTTGCAGATGATTTTGTTATGTATATAACTTGTAAAGACATTCAATACGCCTCCACATGCATGGAAAAGGCACTGAGGGATGTTACTAACTTACTGGGTGAAATTGGTCTGGATATAGCTCCAGAAAAGTCCAAAATATGTATATATGCACGAGGTAGAAATAGAGCCAATATAAATGTCAAGGTGAACAGTATTCCCATTGTTAGAGCTCAAACTGTTAAATTTCTGGGTGTCTGGCTAGATCAATCACTCAAATGGCGTGAACACATAAATGAAAGCTGCAATAAAATAATGAAATACATGAATGTTCTTAAAGTTCTGGCAGGGTCGTCGTGGGGTGTTCATCCTATCCAATTAAGACGATTATACATAACATTAATAAGAAGCAGAATGGATTATGGCAGTTTTTTGTATGGTCACTGTGCGCAAAGTCACTTGAATAAGATGAACACTCTACAAAATAGAGCGATGAGAATTTGTGGAGGATACATCAAAAGTACACCAATACATGTGATGCAGAGTGACTTATGTATACAACCATTGCACGTGCGAAGACAATACCTAGGCAGTAAATACTATTTGAAGATGAAGTCACGCACAGAAAACCCACTGATAAAGCTGTTACAAGAGCTTTTAGATAAATGTACCTATGCCTACTGGCGACGGAGGAATACTCCTATTCTACTCAAGTGTCATAGCTGCATGAGTGATTGGGAAATTGAAAATTGTTCTATTCAAAAGATGTTTACATTAGAGGTTTGGCCCTCTAAAATCCAACTAGACGTTCATGTTCATGTACCAGGTATAGATAAACCGAAAAAAGATGAGTCAAAAATAGAAATAAAACAAAAAGCCGACTTTATGATTAGGGAAATGTACAGTGAACACTACAACATCTATACAGATGGCTCAAAAAATGATAATGGGACAGGGGCAGCCTTTTGGGACCCGCAAACCAACGATGGGATGGAGATCAACATACCCGCAAAAGTTCCTATCATGACTGCTGAACTAATTGCGATTTCAGAGGCCCTTTCGTACAGCACATCGACCGGTTCTAATAAGACAGTCATACTCACAGATTCAAAAAGTGCACTTCAACACCTCGTGTCCTGTACGAAGGGCAACCTTGGAAGATCGGTTTCATACGAAATACTAAAAGATATATATAAAATGAGCACCGAAGGTAAGAGCATAACTCTACAATGGATTCCATCGCACGTTGGTATTGCGGGCAACGAGGAGGCCGACTGCCTGGCTAGTAAGGCTTGTACATCTGATGCAATAATTAGTCAATGTAAAACTTTCTGCACTGACCACCTACTCGAAATAAAAAAGAACTGTTATAATATGTGGAAGCAATATTTCGATGAGAGATCAGTGCAGAAAGGTATATGGTACAGAACAATGCAGTGTGAACCGTTAAAAATTCCCTGGTTTGCCAAGAGCGACAGACCGAGAACAGAAATTGTAATGGGCCTGAGACTACGATCTGGACACATTCCAACAAATAAGACAATGTACCTTATGAAGATAGCACAATCACCCAACTGTAGCATGTGTGGGATAGAAGAGGACCTACTCCATATACTGTTGGAATGTGCCCGGAACCAAGAACTGAGGCAGAAGCTATTGAGAAACTTAAGAACTGACAGACTCAACCTGTTTTTTAAAGTACATGAAGCCTTGTTGCGAGCTCAGGGGGAGGAGTTTGAATTCATACTAAGTTTTTTTGTAAAGTCACAGGCGTTGAATTGTGCTGAAGTACAATAAAAAATCAATATAGTTACTATGGGGCTGGCATAGCCAGGAATGGCTAAAGCCCTAAACAAAATAAAGATTAAAAAAAAAAAAAAAAAAAAAGGAACAGATCGGGTCCCAGGGGTGAGTCTATTGCACTCGAGCTTAAGTGCGAACAGCACACTTTTGCATGTGAACAGTCTGTCTATGTCGGGGGTTTGTCCCCACAGTTCAATCCCATAGGTGGCTATCGAGTGAAAGTAACCAAAGTAGGCTTTACGTACATTCTCGGGATGAAGAGTAGGTACAAGTCGCGACAGTGCGAAACAAGCTCGTCCTACCCTGTCACACAGCTGATCGACGTGCTGTTCCCACTTTAACCCGGAGTCTATAGTTAGTCCCAATAATTTTACGGAATTTATCTGGGGGACGTCAATACCATTGCACCGCACTGATAACTTATCACGGGGCACACCACGGAGGCAGAAATGAACCACATGCGTCTTATCGAGGTTGCGATCCAAACCGAACCATGCCATCAGTCCCTCACTGTGGAACAGACTTTTTGCTGGAGTTCTGCAATTACTTACTACCGCAAACGCGTCACCAGCAAATAGTAAAACTGACTATCCAGTGCAGCAGATGGGAGATCATTCACGAGTACCAGGAATAGGTAATTTCCAGCAGCGGACCCCTGTGGCACTGCAAGTTACCAATGTCAGCAGTGGCTGATCTTGAACCACATCCATCTACCGCAGTTACTTTAACGCGGTCAGGAAGTAAGGAAGCTATGGTCTCCAAGAACGACCCTCGAATTCCATAGTGCTCGAGCTTGGCGAGCAGCAGAGGATGATCAACAAGATTAAAAGCGCGAGACAGGTCACAGATTACAGCTGCGGCCTGGTTCCCCGCCTCTAGGTGAGTCAGTAGAATTCGCTGGAAGTGGCGCGCAGCATCTACACACGATCGGCCTGCTTGGCATGCGTATTGATCCTTGTACAGTCACGATATGATCTTAGTCTGCCACATATGGCTAGCCTCGAGCACTTTGGAAAACATAGGTATTGTGCAGATTCGACGATAGTTCCATCTTTACCATTTTAAGTGAGGCAGGATACCTGGCTACTCGGATACAGTTGTTGCACACAAGGATGCACACATCACCTCAATGACAACTTTCGGCATAAATGAAGGAGGTGACACGGCATGTCATAGTAATCCCTTGTCGGTTTCTTTTTATTTGTTAACTGTATAGTTTAACACATTTCAGTCGGAGTGAGGGGACTGTAACGCGACAGATACTGCAGCGCTGTGTGTGTGTTGGTGTGTACAGTATAGTTGTCGGCTGTGTGAATGTAGAAGTGAGTTAGCTCACTCGCTAGCCGCTCCCGACGCCCCACCACACTCTCCATCAGGATGTCGAGCACACTTAGCTTTCTTTCTGCACGTCTCAGCACTTATGACATTGCATATAGATATAGCAAGGTTCTTGCTCTCCGCTATGTTTAGCGAGGAGCATGTTGTTTTGTGTGTATGTAATGTGTGTGTTATTGTGATATGTGGTGTGCAGAGCGTGCAGTTCTTAGAGTAGGTATTCATTGAGACGATGTCGTCGTCAACCCATACCTTGTCAGAATTTTGCTTAGGTACTTTCTTGATAGGAAAGTAACAATCGAATAATTTTTTAATAGTGTACTACCTAATTTTATTAAATTGTATATCGGCCGTATATTAATTGTTTTTTTAAGATTAAACCATTCCACTTGAATAAATCCAAAGCATTAATAAAATGATCTACCTATATTAACTTGAGAAAACTTTATCTTCTTTATTATGGGATTGTTTGATGATGATCTGTGCATGATGGTCAGAAAGATTTGATTTATACGATTCAACAGTTATGTCCGGAGTGGATCGGTTCGAGTAGACGTGATCTATCAGTGTGGCACTATTAGCACACACTCGAGTAGGAAATTTAACCAATTGATTAATGTGATGCTGTGATATGACATCTAGAATTAATTTACTGTTTGGCGAACATTCTAACAAGTTGACATTCATGTCTCCTATCCTACCACAATAACATTCATACCATCGCATCGGTGCGGAGCGTTTTGAATAGCGCGGTTAGACAACTAGTCAACTCGTCCATGCTGCCTACCCCTCATCTGTATACACACGCGATCACAGCAGGAGGGTTAATAAACTCAACAGCGCAAACCTCGATATTCAACACACTTGATAGATTACGCACATCCTCTCACTCTTTAGTCACCTCTTTGTTATATGTTGATAATCTCTATGTAAATGGTCTTCAGTCTTGTTTGTTGTTGTTGAACGTATCATGGAAGCTAGAGAGTGAGGAGCAAGCTTGTTCGCACATTTCTCACGAGTAGCTGATGGAGTTTGGTCTATATCGATGGGTAATGCGTTACAGGCCAACGAGCTAGTCCGCAAGAAGCAGTACCTCGAGGCAGTGGAGCTGTACAACGAGGCGATCGCACGTTGCGGCGACTGCGCGCTCCTCTACTCGAACCGCGCCGCTGCGCTCATGCGCCGCAACTGGTGAGCGTCACTATGTAACATAACTTCACGCCTGTTTCCCGTCGGGGTAGGCAGAGACAACTGATCTCCACGTGCCACTGTCTAGCCAGGGCGACACTTCCCCAGTCATCTACTCACATTCGCTCCATACATTATTTCTCCTATCATCCAATCTCCCAACATGGGAACCACATATAGTAGAGTTGTAAAGAGAGCAAACTCACTCCTTTACATGATCAGAAAAGCTTTCTCCTACATAATCCAGACTTGTTTCATCAAACTCTACAAAACCTCTCCTCGAATACTCTTACCAAGTGTGGAACCCCTACTTCATTAAGGACATTGAACTTCTGGATAAAGTGCAGAGGCGGGCAACCAAGATGCTTCCATCCCCGAGGAACAAGTCTTAGGAAAGCACACTGCGATTATTACACTAGAGCAAAGAAGACAAAGAGGGCACCTCATCGAAACATTCAAAATTTTCAATAGTCATTATGGCTTAGCGAACCTTAATTCAATGTACACAATGAACACCAACGAGAGACTCCGAAAACTAAACCGAAACACTTCCAACTCCAACCCAAGAAAATACTTTCTAACTAACCGAGTAGTGGACTCTTGGAAAAAGCTACCACAAGAAGTGATAAGTGCTATCTCAGTGAATGGTTTTAAAAATCTACTTCACAAACATTTGTTAAATTTAAACAAAAAATTAAAACAACCACTAATATTAAAAAAAAAAATAAAGATAAACGTTTAAATATATAAATAAGATCTATCATAAAACAGTGCACTCAACACGTCAAGTACACGCATCAGCTGCAAGCTGCTAGTGTACATATATAAATAAATAATAATAGGTTTCTTTCTTTGGGACCCGACCATCGGTAGCCTGGGTTCGTCCCGCCGCCGGTGGTGGAAACTCTGGACCGAACAACCAAAGCATTTCTCAATCCTTGTCACCATATCTTCTTTCAGCCCACAACGCTCTCGCACTACACTATTTCTCAATCTATCTTTAATTGTAACTCCAGACATACTCCTCAATGCGCCCATTTCCACAGCATTTATCCTGCTGGCACGTGAGCATATTGCACAGATATAGGAATAGAGAGTAGGTATAGTAGAGTAACTGGTGGAGAGGGGCGGGCAGGGCGGGGGACATCTACGCGGCGATCCGGGACTGCTACACGGCGATCGGGCTGGACGGCTGGCACGTCAAGTCGCACTTCCGGCTCGCCAAGGCGCTGATGGAGCTGCGCAAGGCGCGCGAGGCGCACGAGTGCCTGCTCTACTTCAAGGACAAGTTCCCCAAGCACGCCGCCTCGCACGCCGTCTTCCTGCTGCAGAAGGACATCAACCTCGCGCTCGGCAACATGGAGACGCCCGCTGACGAAGGTACATATACCCGCTGTACCCGCTGTATATATATATACATATACACCGCATATGCACCGTGGACCTTTCACTATCATCAGCCATTTGGCGTAAATAATCTATGGCCATTTTTTCTCTCATAGGACTTTTTTTTCATACAAAAGTAATTTTAGCCTTAGGATGGCTGCTCCTTATAATTTCAAAACCCAGATTTCAAGTGTTTAGCTGCAGCAAACACAGCGCATGCTTTTGTAGAGCTGATGGTGCATCTAGCTCAACAGTATAGTGCTTGGGTGGGCAAGGCGACACGTCCCGCGTCCTGTCCGCCCGGCATCAAGTTGCAACCCGTGCAACAGTATAGTGCTTGGGTGGGCAAGGCGACACGTCCCGCGTCCTGTCCGCCCGGCATCAAGTTGCAACCCGTGCAACATCACATTTTTTTTTAAATGACACGGATAATTTAGTCACTTCTATGAAACCATCACAAGAACAGGCCTTATTGCTCGTTCCTATCATATCACATTGCTAAGGAGTAATCAATCATACAGACTCGTAACTACTTTTTAGGGTCCCGTCGCAAAATGTCAAAAAAGGGACCCTTATGGGATCGCTCTGGTGTCTGTCTGTGTGTCGGTCACACGCAGGTATCTCCAGCGCTACTGAACTGATTTCGATAAACCTGACGCCAAATTACGTATAATTTTGGCCGCTAGTTTAGGAGTATTTAGTTAATGTATAAAAGAGAAACAAATATATAAATTAGGCTAATTACAAAATAAAATATACACCCCTAACCTATATAATACTTAATAACCCTCCTCCAGGTGGGACGATGTGGGCACTGTTCCGAGGACGCTAGCGGCGTTGCCTCAGGAACTCGAGCGAACGTTGTTGTCCTGAAGCACCGTACAGGGACAACAGTTCATGTGACAGATGGATAGATCTCACGGAGACCTGAAGTTTGAGTACCAACACGGTGGGTCTAGCACAAGTGGTTCTCGAGTTATGACCAAAACAAAAGTTCACGTGACAGATGGATGGATCTCACCGAGACTTGAAGTTTGAGTACCAACACGATGGGTCTAGCACCAGTGGTTCTCGAGTTATGACCAAAACAAAAGTTCTTGTGACAGATGGATGGATCTCACCGAGACCTGAAGTTTGAGTACCAACACGATGGGTCTAGCACCAGTGGTTCTCGAGTTATGACCAAAACAAAAGTTCACGTGACAGATGGATGGATCTCACAGAGACTTGAAGTTTGAGTACCAACACGATGGGTCTAGCACCAGTGGTTCTCGAGTTATGACCAAAACAAAAGTTCTTGTGACAGATGGATGGATCTCACCGAGACCTGAAGTTTGAGTACCAACACGGTTGGTCTAGCACCAGTGGTTCTCGAGTTATGACCAAAACAAAAGTTCATGTGACAGATGGATGGATCTCACCGAGACATGAAGTTTGAGTACCAACACGGTTGGTCTAGCACCAGTGGTTCTCGAGTTATGACCAAAAAATGTTCATGTGACGCAGATTGATATTTTATGTCAAATTTCATGTTCATTTACTAAAATACAACTTGTTGTTATCAATTATCATTTATCATTATCTTAGATTTAAAAAAAAGCGGCCAAGTGCGTGTCGGGCCACGCGCAGTGTAGGGTTCCGTAGTTGCGGAACCCTATCAAAATACATTATTTGATTATTTGTATAATTTTGTAGGGGAAATAAATGAATTTTAATTTGAAAAAGTTCTTCAACAGTGAAATGATGGCTGTCGTCCGTACATTTTTTAAGTTGGTCGACTATTACTCGTCAACCTGTACCTACTTAGCTGTGATAGTTTTCCTTTTAATTTCGATATATATACTACTGCGGTGAATTTTTTCACATTTCTAATAACAACCGTTTAGCTGGCAGGGGGGGGGGGGGGGGGGGGACACTTGACTCTTAACAAAAATTTGCACTTAAAAGCTTAATAATTCGCAAACGGATCCCTAAATCGAAAAATGCTTTTCACAAACTGGCAATATTTTCCAAAGACCTATTCAACGATACCCCACACGATGGGGTAGACGTGAAAAAAAAAATTCATCCCCACTTTTCGTGTAGGGGAGGTACCCTAAAAAAAAATTATTTCAATTTTTTTATTTTACCACTTTGTCGGCGTTATTAATATTAATACCCATACCAACTTACAACTTTCTAATACTAAGGGTCTCTGAGCTAAGCCGCGGACAGACAGACGGACGGACATGGCGAAACTATAAGGGTTCCTTGTTGACTACGGAACCCTAAAAAATGCCACACATTTTTTTATAATACTGGGGTACTGAGGAGAATCATTATGGCAACACTGGCCACACCACCAAATATATAAAAAACCGGCCTATTTTATTCTATTTTATAGCCGGTTTTATCTTTATTTTTTATTTCGTCTGAGATAAATAATAACAAAAATAAATTATTAATTCACACTAGTTAACATAATTCTCAATATGATTATCGAAATATAACACGTACACATTTTGTTTTTATAAACGTTGATACAAAGTTAATTCCTTAGCGCTCACGTACTGTATGGCGCCGTGACGGCTGGCGTGCGATGTTGCGTAAACGAAATGTCAATTCAGATTTTATTAGGAAATATCGCTGAATGCAACAAAATAAGGCTTACTCACCTATGGTACGTTATTCCCCCTTTCTTTTTTGTAATTTGAGAGAAAGAGGCTGGCTAGTGGCTAGTGGCTAGTGGCGACATGCTGCCGGTGGAAGGTTCACGGTATCCGGTATTTAAAAATCAATTATTGCAGATTCAGTCGCTAGGGAAGAGAATGATATCATTATTCTCCGGCTGTACATTTAGTACGGTGCTTGTAGTTTTTGTGTTTTTTCTTAGAATTTTCAGGTACGTAGCGGTGCAGTTTTCCACTTGCGATACCTTCACACACCGTAAGTGAAAAAACGATATTGTTGAAATGTATAATGTATGACAGTCGTATGTGCGCGGTGCGAGGCCAATAGCTAAAGCACACAGTCATACAGATACACACGCACACACACACTTGCGTAGTTCAACATTGATGTAAGTAGTCAGAAATGCGATTAGGTGACACGTTTTGACATACATCAAGGCACACTGCGAGTTGCATGTCGTCTCTTTGATAGAGAAAGAGACTCTTTAATATGGAACACACTCCCCTGCTTATCTATTTCCTCCCAAGTACAGTCTGCGGTTTTACAAAAGGGGTGTGAAAAGGCTCCTGTCAGGCCGGCATGGCATTCGCAATCCCCGTGCATCACAGAATGTCCATGGGTATTGTTAGACACCTACTTGTAGGTAAAACGATGCCACATGTCGCGCTATCCATAAAAAATGTATATTTGCTTAGTAAAGAATGATGGTGTCGAGCTGAGCTTGCAAAGCAATGGTTGATTCATAGGGACTTGCTCACTTAATTAATTGCATGTGTTCGCATAAATGTTGTGCATAAATGTTCGTAAATTTTTTATAATTTTTTTTTTATGGAAACTGACACGGTTGGCTACATCACCTACAACGTCCGTGATGTCAGCCCATAGCACCGGGTGAACTAGGTGCCATGTCAGTGCTTCCCCCTTTGATCGTGCCGGCTACACTGAACTGGTCGGAGAACACAAACTATTTACATAGACGTTTCGCGACTTCGTTCGCGTGCACTACAGGTTCATGCATAGTTTTGACACTTGTAATAGGAAAACATTCATTTCCCTGAATAAAAATTATAAGGCATTCTAAATGGACAGCTACTTCGGTCCCTAAGCGTCGTAGTGCTCGAATCCTGGGACGGCGAGGACAGGAAGTCCTTCGACAAATAAATGACAGCGTCACGGGGCAGGCACTCGATGTTGCGTGGACCGAGGATGCCGAGGATGCCAATGTGGAGGAGCCGAGTTCCGAAAAACCAGAAGGCGATTCTGTAACTGTGATTCAGGATTTGAAGGTATGGGTTGAAAGCCCGTGGGAAGTTATTAAGGAAAAATAAACAGATACTTACAGATACAGTTAATTTTTCTAAAAATTCCTATATGTTTTTCTAACCAAAACTCCTTGTTTGTCAGCTAAAAAAACCATTCTAATTTAGACATACAGTTAATGAAAATGACGTAAATTTTTTCGAGAGGGGGGGGGGGGGGGGGGGGGGTCATCAGATCAGTCAGATTAATGACGATAAGATGATTGTATGGGGGGAGGTCGAAAATCGGCAAACATCGATGACGTAATATATGGACGGCCCCATACAATATTTCATCCAAATCGTTAAGAGCCATTTCCCAGAAACGGATATGTGTGTCCAGGGTGTCCCAAAACTCAATGTCAAGCGGGAACCAGGGAGTAGGCCACTTTATGACTACCCAGAGGAAAATAAGAAAAAAAAATCGGAGTAATTTGTTTTTTATGATTATAAGTATTTTTTGAAATATTACTTAATATTTTTTTGTGATAAAACTATGGGCATTTCGGTTTTATTTGGGATACTGATCAATAGCAGAGCTATATAGGCTACCAATAAAAAAAAAAAATTGGTTGTCTGTAAAGTCGGTTTACGGGCGATAGTTTTACGTGATGACGTCATAAAGTGGTAAGACTACTGGGAACGGTTCTAAAGTACCAGGGCAGAAGAAACCGAAAGGAGGATAATTACTATGGTGTGTGGTTACCTTCAGCAAAACTTTTGTGATGTGGACTTTTTCAGCAATTTGCAGTTTGACACATATGGCGAATCATTCTGTATCACTTCAATCGATTTCGATTATTCTTTTTTATGTAATATTATTAAAAATAATGAAATAAAAACAGTTTTAAAAAATATGAAACCGACTTCCAAACAAAAAAAAACCTAGCACTAAAAAGTGCTAAATACCTAATATTTGGTTCTCTGTCGTTGTATTGAATCGAAATACATGAATCGATATTGTGATACATATTCGGACCCTTGTTTCATGAATATTCTAAATTTGAAATCTTTTCCGACCGGCCATATGCGCTTAATATATTAGGTGCTTACCTATGAAATTGGCGTTTCTACAAACTGGCCAATTTGAACGTGGCTAACTTTTGTTTGCGTACGAATTCCAAGTTCAAATATTTTTTGTTATAAAGGCAAATTATTCTTTTTTCAAAATCAGTTGTTCGTTTGTTTTCCCGCCGTTCGGTTTTTTTTATATCGCTGGTTCTGTGACCACGGAAAAATCGAAATTGCGCGTTATTTTCGAATATGAATTCCGTCGCGGCACCAACGCAGCACAGATGGCAAGCACTATCATAGACGTGTATGGACCAGGTACCGCAAGTGAACGCACTGTGCGTTTTTTGTTTGATCGCTTCCGTTCTGGAAATTTTCATCTCAATGATGAGCCCCGTGGCCGACCGGAGACGAAAGTCGATAACGGTGATTTGAAAGCCATAGTTGAAGCAGATTCATCACAAACCACGTCGGAATTAGCAGCAGCCTTCAATGTAAGTGATAAAACGATACTGATTCATTTACGTCAAATTGGAAATATAAACCAATAACCTGTCAATTGCACGGACCAGGAAAGGGCAAACCAGTAGCGGCTTCCAGAAGGTCAACTTTGTGAAACCTGGAGCCAATAAGCTGCCCAAAGATAGGACTAAACCTTCTTCAATTTTGGGAGCAGCAAAGGATTGGGAATTGTTGATGGACACACATGAGAAGCATTACCAAATGCCTTCGGAAATCTGTACCACAGCATTAAGACCGGATATACTCATATTCTCAAAAGCGACAAAGCATGTAGTACTTGTTGAACTTACAGTTCCATGGGAAAGTAACATACCGAAGGACCACAACATCAAACTTAACAAGTACTGCAACTTAGTAGACCGGATTGTGAGAAACGGATTCAAGACTGATCTCTTCGCTGTGGAAGTCGGAGCAAGGGGACTACCAGCGAAGTCGCTCTACAGTCTCTTCAAGAATCTAGGGCTCCCAAGATCGACGCTAAGCTCATATATGGAGAGAGCTTCGAAAACGTCACTGGAAGCATCCTACAGAATATGGATAGGTAGAGAGAGGGAGGTCGAGAGCGGGACTGGTGGTTTCCCCGCGTCCTAGTCAACGCAGACTAGCTGACGAGGGCTTGCAGCGAGCCGAAACGTGAAGCATGCGCGGGAAATTTAGAGTGGCCACTCGCTAGTCCCGGCCTCGATTAATACCCTCCTCTACTGCCGATGGGCCCGGATATGTTCGGTGAAGCCATCGTAAGCTTAGATCCACACCTTCCTTCTCGGAAAGTGGGTACCGTATGAACTCACTGAACAACAATAACAAAATCGCGTCGAAGCTTGTCTTAACTTGTTGAATAGGCACAGAAATGAGGGGATTCTGAATCGGATTGTCACTTGTGATGAAAAGTGGATCCTGTAAGACAAGCGAAAGCGTCCGTCGCACTGGTTGGACACAGGGGAGGCAGCCAAACCATGTCCCAAATGCAAATTGAGTCAAAAGAAGTTGTTTGTCAGTGTATGGTGGACCTGTGCCGACATTATTCATTACAGCTTCTTGATGCCTGGCGCAATAATTACTGCAGATGTGTACTGTGAAGAATTGAAAATAATGATGGATAAGCTCGCTGTCAAACAACCGAGACTTGCCAATTGCTCTAGTCCACTCCTTCTTCACGACAAAGCTCACCCACACACCGCACAATGGACGTCTCAAAACTACAGGAGTTACGACTCCAAACTCTCCGTCACCCACCATATTCACCGGACCTTGCTCCAACTGGTTTCCATTTTTTTTTCGAAATTTGGATAACTTTTTACAGGGGAAAAATTTCAAATCCGACGAGGCAGTGAAAAACGCCTTTACAGAGTTAATCGATTCCCATCCCCAGGATTTCTATAGCAGAGGCATCAATGAACTTTCAGTTAAATGGCAAAAGTGCATTGATAATAATGGCCAATACTTCGATTAAAAAAAAATATATTATTCATATAAAAAATTGTTTGATTTTTTCTATATAAAACGCCAATTTCATAGGTAAGGACCTAATATTATGGTACGAGTAACCTGCTTTCAATCTCTGCCGCTCTGGTACTTTCAAGCCGACGCTTGGGCCGATTGTGCCTCTCTATCGCTTGTTACGCGCTCTCGTAACCTACTTTCAATCTCTGCCGCCCTGGTACTTTCAAGCCGACGCTTGGGCCGATTGTGCCTCTCTATCGCTTGTTACGCGCTCTCGCTTGCACACACAGGTTCAGATGGAACGTGACACTTTTTCGTGGGTGCAGCCGGTGTTCATCAATTTATAAGACGTCACGTCATCACGTCAAAAAATTTAACAATTATATTTGCAGATTTGTAGTTGTAGTAACTAAAAATGTTGTACGAAACGTTTTTCAAAAAATGCTCATACCATAAAAAACAAATGACTCCGATTTTTTTTCTTATTTTTCCCTGGGTAGCCATAAACTGGCCTACTCCCTGGTACCCGCTTGACGTTGAGCTTTGGGACACGTTGAGTTTTGGGACACGTTGCGTAAAGGGGGTGTTCTGTATCGGAAATAGTTCATATTAAAATTATAAAAAAGGGGGGTAATATTTTTATATTTTTTGCCTCGGTTGTATTCACCTCAGTCCAGTAGGTGAATACACCGCCCGGCCCACCTCATCCGCGGAGGGCTGGGCGGTGTCATCCTCTTTCTCAGTTTTCGTTACAAGAAGCCTGTTCTTGAATTGATAGGATGTATGTAATGTATGTTCATGTTTTTATATACAAGTACGTGGAGATTCTAAATATTTTCTTTCATTATTTCTTTCACTAGTACTGTAACTGAATAAGTCGTGTTAACAATTATTTGGACACGGAGCGGTTACGAGATGCGTTGCTGCGGTATTGTTGTGGAGTGGGACGGAGTATGGCAGTGGTGTGTGCAGAAGGGGACGAGAGCGTGGCGATGAGTGGCCTGGAGCGGCAGCTGCGCGCCAGCGCGCTTGACTACCACCAGCGCTTCCTGGGCCACTGCAACACCACCACCGACATCAAGGAGGCCAACTTCCTCGGCCCCGACGCCGGCTACGTCGCCGCCGGGTGCGTCTCTCTCTCTACTCTATCTGCAGCTGCGCGCCGGCGCGTACCACCAGCGCTTCCTGGGCCACTGCAACACCACCACCGACATCAAGGAGGCCAACTTCCTCGGCCCCGACGCCGGCTACGTCGCCGCCGGGTGCGTTTCTCTCTCTACTCTATCTACAGCTGCGCGCCGGCGCGTACCACCAGCGCTTCCTGGGCCACTGCAACACCACCACCGACATCAAGGAGGCCAACTTCCTCGGCCCCGACGCCGGCTACGTCGCCGCCGGGTGCGTTTCTCTCTCTACTCTATCTACAGCTGCGCGCCGGCGCGTACCACCAGCGCTTCCTGGGCCACTGCAACACCACCACCGACATCAAGGAGGCCAACTTCCTCGGCCCCGACGCCGGCTACGTCGCCGCCGGGTGCGTTTCTCTCTCTACTCTATCTACAGCTGCGCGCCGGCGCGTACCACCAGCGCTTCCTGGGCCACTGCAACACCACCACCGACATCAAGGAGGCCAACTTCCTCGGCCCCGACGCCGGCTACGTCGCCGCCGGGTGCGTTTCTCTCTCTACTCTATCTGCAGCTGCGCGCCGGCGCGTACCACCAGCGCTTCCTGGGCCACTGCAACACCACCACCGACATCAAGGAGGCCAACTTCCTCGGCCCCGACGCCGGCTACGTCGCCGCCGGGTGCGTTTCTCTCTCTACTCTATCTACAGCTGCGCGCCGGCGCGTACCACCAGCGCTTCCTGGGCCACTGCAACACCACCACCGACATCAAGGAGGCCAACTTCCTCGGCCCCGACGCCGGCTACGTCGCCGCCGGGTGCGTTTCTCTCTCTACTCTATCTACAGCTGCGCGCCGGCGCGTACCACCAGCGCTTCCTGGGCCACTGCAACACCACCACCGACATCAAGGAGGCCAACTTCCTCGGCCCCGACGCCGGCTACGTCGCCGCCGGGTGCGTTTCTCTCTCTACTCTATCTGCAGCTGCGCGCCGGCGCGTACCACCAGGCTTCCTGGGCCACTGCAACACCACCACCGACATCAAGGAGGCCAACTTCCTCGGCCCCGACGCCGGCTACGTCGCCGCCGGGTGCGTTTCTCTCTCTACTCTATCTACAGCTGCGCGCCGGCGCGTACCACCAGGCTTCCTGGGCCACTGCAACACCACCACCGACATCAAGGAGGCCAACTTCCTCGGCCCCGACGCCGGCTACGTCGCCGCCGGGTGCGTCTCTCTCTCTACTCTATCTGCAGCTGCGCGCCGGCGCGTACCACCAGCGCTTCCTGGGCCACTGCAACACCACCACCGACATCAAGGAGGCCAACTTCCTCGGCCCCGACGCCGGCTACGTCGCCGCCGGGTGCGTTTCTCTCTCTACTCTATCTACAGCTGCGCGCCGGCGCGTACCACCAGCGCTTCCTGGGCCACTGCAACACCACCACCGACATCAAGGAGGCCAACTTCCTCGGCCCCGACGCCGGCTACGTCGCCGCCGGGTGCGTCTCTCTCTCTACTCTATCTGCAGCTGCGCGCCGGCGCGTACCACCAGCGCTTCCTGGGCCACTGCAACACCACCACCGACATCAAGGAGGCCAACTTCCTCGGCCCCGACGCCGGCTACGTCGCCGCCGGGTGCGTTTCTCTCTCTACTCTATCTACAGCTGCGCGCCGGCGCGTACCACCAGGCTTCCTGGGCCACTGCAACACCACCACCGACATCAAGGAGGCCAACTTCCTCGGCCCCGACGCCGGCTACGTCGCCGCCGGGTGCGTTTCTCTCTCTACTCTATCTGCAGCTGCGCGCCGACGCGTACCACCAGGCTTCCTGGGCCACTGCAACACCACCACCGACATCAAGGAGGCCAACTTCCTCGGCCCCGACGCCGGCTACGTCGCCGCCGGGTGCGTTTCTCTCTCTACTCTATCTACAGCTGCGCGCCGGCGCGTACCACCAGGCTTCCTGGGCCACTGCAACACCACCACCGACATCAAGGAGGCCAACTTCCTCGGCCCCGACGCCGGCTACGTCGCCGCCGGGTGCGTCTCTCTCTCTACTCTATCTGCAGCTGCGCGCCGGCGCGTACCACCAGCGCTTCCTGGGCCACTGCAACACCACCGCCGACATCAAGGAGGCCAACTTGCTCGTGTCTCTTTCTATATCTCTCTCTCTCTAGTGTGTGTGTGGTGTGGTGCGGAGTAGGTAGTGATGTGTATGTGTGGGGTGCGGTGCGGGCAGGTCGGACGACGGCAGCATGTTCATCTGGTGCCGGCAGAGCGGCAACATCGTGCGCTGCCTGCGCGGCGACGACTCCATCGTCAACTGCATCCAGACCCACCCGGCCACCTTCCTGCTCGCCACCAGCGGCATCGAGACCGTCGTGCGCCTCTGGAGTCCCCGCCCGGAGGTAACTCCTCCTCCTCCCACCAGAGCTACATTTCCACCGTGTGCGAGGCAAACTCACTTACTATTATTCCTAGCAATCGCATAACTCAATCAATATATTTGTTAAGGTATATTCAAGAATTGTTGGGTTAGGCGGTATAACGCGGCCGCCCTGGAGTGTTCGGAACCAGCCGCAGATACATTCTTCGCTGGCGACGGCCGACATCTGACGCGTGTCGCGGTCGGGCGTTGCGGTGCCTGTCCCGAACATGGCCACGGCGTGGTGGACGAAACGTCGACTACAGTGACCTCATTTTGTTATGCCGCCGGCTAACCGAAACATTCTTTAATATACCAATCAATCAATACATCATATAAAAGCAAACAGGAGCGCGACACAAAACGTTATTCGCTACCAGAGTGCATTATCAATAATATTTTTTATTAGGATGGCAACTGAGGCACTGAAAACTAAATTACAGAAGATAATATCTGTCTGTAAGTATCTACGAAATTGAAAGAAAACAACTTTTTGTTAGTTTTGCTTGTTATTTTCGCGATTTATTAAAAAAAGATCGCTTTTTGTGGACATCTGCCGAACATGGAATCAAAATCTACGCCGTCTGTCTGTCTGACTGTCTGTCTGTCTCTCTTTTTTTTTTTTTTTTTTTTTATTAGGTTTAACCACACAGAATCATTCTGTACATACAAATCTTAAAAATATATATTACATGGCTAGAACTATCTGTACTTAAGGCTAAACACAACATGCACAAATTAAGATACTAAGTGAGCTAAAATTAAAAACTTAAGCTAAAACTAATAAAAGAACAAAAAATCAAATTTTAAACAACATATACAATTAATATAATTAATTATTAGTCATATTTAATTTTTATTGTATCTTCATTTTTTGATTGATTAATAAATATACTAGGACATATACACAATTACAGTAACTAACATACGAGCAACTAAGTTACTCTTATGCTCTCTTGAACCGTAATAGGCATCCGATCAAATTTTCACAGAGTATGTGTAAGATATATACACGGACTATGCGAAATGTTTTGATCGAATAGACCATAATATCCTAGTACAAAAGCTTGGCGAACTCGGTGTTCACGGCAGCCTTCTGAGATGGTTCGACTCGTACTTGCGGAACCGCTCGCAAGCGGTGAGAATAGGCACATATAGGTCTGACTTCATCGAGATCCCGTCTGGTGTGCCGCAGGGCTCGCATCTTGGGCCGCTGCTCTTCAACGCCTATCTCTACGACATCGGCAGCTGTTTCCGGCATGCCCTGTTCCTTTTGTACGCTGATGACAAAAAGATTTATATGGCGATTGACCACGAATCAGAATGCACCAAATTACAGGGAGACCTAGACAACTTATGCCAATACTGTGTGGTCAATCGCCTCGACCTGAACGTTAGTAAGTGCCAAGTCATCACGTTCACTAGGAACAGGAAGCCGATGGTTTATACATACACACTCAATGGATTACCCATACAGCGCGCCGATGTCGTCAGGGACTTGGGTGTTATGCTCGACTCCAAGCTTGTCTTTGACAAACACTTCGAGCATATAGTTTCGAAGGCGTACAAGATGTTGGGTTTCCTCATACGGACATGCAAACCGTTCTCCAACCCTGCGACACTGAAACTTCTCTACTTTGCGTATGTCCGCAGCGTGTTGGAGTTCGCCTCTCCTATATGGTCCCACAATATGTGACACATATTCGGCGTATTGAGGGAATCCAACACAAATTTATCAGACATCTGGTCTATAGATCAAGAAGCGTCTTCGTAGATTATGGGGAAGCGGCGAGCCATTACAACTTGCAGTCACTGGAACAAAGGAGATCGGTAGCAGACATTGTCTTTTTATATAATACTAGCTTTTGCCCGCGGCTTCGCTCGCGTGAAATTCGTATTTCAAAGAAAGCAAGTAAGTAACTAAGGCCGATCTGCGTTAAGTAAGGTAAACGATAAACCTTCTCAACTAAAGTAAGTAACTAACAGCGAGGCTTCAGGCTGAGCTGCATTCTGGAAGACAATAAACCTTATCGAAGAAAGTAAGTAATTAAGGGCGAGGCTGAAGGCCGAGCTGCGTTCAGGAAAACGATAAACCCACTCAAAGAAAGTAAGTAATTGATGGCGAGGCCGAAGGCCGAGCTGCGTACAGCAAGACTATGAACCTTCTTGAAGAAAGTAAGGCACTGAGGGCGAGGCCGAAGGTCGAGCTGCGTTCAGGAAGACGATAACCTTTTCGAAGAAGTAAGTAACAGAGGGTGAGGCCGAAGGCCGAGCTGCGTTCAGGAAGATTATAAACCTTCTCGAAGAAAGTAAGTAACTAAGGGCGAGGCCGAAGGCCGAGCTGCGTTCAGGAAGACCATAAACCTTCGCGAAGAAATTAAGTAATTGAGGGCGAGGCCGAAGGCCGAGCTTGGTTCAGGAAGACTATAAACCGTCTTGAAGAAAGTAAGTAACTATCGCCCATAGTTACTTACTGTCATCGAGAAGGTTTAGTGTCTTCCAGAATACAGCTTGGCCTTCGGCCACGCCCTTAGTTACTTACTTTCTTCGAGAAGGATTATAGTCTTCCTGAACGCAGCTCGACCTTAGGCCTCGCCCTCAGTTACTTAATTTCTTCGAGAACTTGTTCGAGGAGGTTGAAGGTCTTCCTGAACGCAGCTCGGCCTTCAGCCTCGCCCTTTGTTGCTTATTTTATTCGAAAAGGTTTAACCTCTTCCCGAACGCAGCTCGGCCTTCGGCCTCGCCTTTAGTGTGTTACTTACTTTCTTTGAGAATGTTTATTGTTTTTATCTGAATCCAGTTCGCCCTCCGGTCCCGGCCTAAGTTACTTAGTTTCTTCTTTTGAAATACGAATTTCACGCGAGTGAATCCGCGATAAAAAGCTATCGATATTAAAATAAGAAAATTCAATTAAAATAAATCAAATACTTTAGATACCTACCTCACTAAGTAAAATACTCCACATATTAGCATAACCGGAACTGAATTTTATTTAGCCTATCCTGTGTCTCGGTATAGCTAAATGTGCGTGTAGTAATTTTAATCGAATTTAGATGATCGGCTTAAATTTTATGGAGGAAATTCATACAAACATAATATTCGCCTCGCCCCGCTGCCCCCAGCTGAGAGAAGCTCAGCGCTTCTCTCAAGACATTCTCATCGTCGTAACTTTTAAACTATTTGTCCAAATTACTTAGTGTAACAGCCAAAGTTTGTCTACTTTAAATACCAGAAGCGATAAAAGTATGTATTTTAATAAGAATTAATTCAAAACTATAAAATGTGCATTGTAAATACAGTATCCAATTTAAATGTATTTTTGGTTCACTATATTGGCTATAGTGGCTTCCACATAAAAGGTAGATATATGCTGTCGCGGACTTTTTTTAGAACTATTTTAGAGCAACAACCTCACCATACACTTTCTTCGTGTAACTCTAAAGGTTTATGCAGCGCACGCCGAGATAGCTCTCAGAAGGCAGGATTTTTTCCGATTTACTTGACATTTTTTTTTTTTTATGGAAACTGACACGGTTGGCTACATCACCTACAACATCCGTGATG
The DNA here is from genome assembly GCA_946902875.1 of Nematopogon swammerdamellus. NCBI lineage: Eukaryota > Metazoa > Arthropoda > Insecta > Lepidoptera > Adelidae > Nematopogon > Nematopogon swammerdamellus. Next base: position 23,838,644 of record OX336345.1, read on the forward strand.
TCAGCCCATAACACCGGGTGAACTTGGTGCCACGTCAGTGCTTCCCTTCGGTCGTGCCGGCTATACTAAACTGGACGGAAAACACAAACTATTTGCATAGCCGTTTCGACCGATCTTTCATTCAGTGCGGTGGTACCAACCCGGGCGGGTTAAACCCTACCACCTAGTAATATAAGAAGGGAGTCATATCCCTTAGTCGCCTTTTACGACATACACGGGGAGAGATGCAGTGGGGCTATTCTTTTAAAGTACCGGCCCCACACGGTACATTTATCGATATTTGGGCAAATTACACATGTCTTTATAAATTATAGCCTTTTTGATGTATAAGCTATAGTACTGTAAAAGCTCATAAAAATCTGTTCAGTAGTTTTTGCGTGAAAGAGGAATATAGTGCGGCTGCTCGGTTCGCTGTTGAGTTTATAGGCCGCGCCTCCCCCGCGCCGCCTCCCCCGCGCCGCCTCCCCCGCGCCGCCAACTGCCGCTCGCTCGGTAAATACCTATGTATAGTACTAAGGCGCGCGGATTGAACATATCGGTTTGTATGGGAGCTACATCTTAGCGTAACCGGAACTGAATTTAATGTAGCCTATCCTGTGTCCCATATAGTTAAATGTTATTGTACAAAGTTTCATCGAATTCGGATTATCGGTTTAAGAGTTATGGCGGAACATACATACATACATACATACATACATACATACATACAGAAAAGATTTCTAAAAATCGTCAATTTAGCTTTAGTATCATACATAGAGGCTACAAACTCAATATTTCCTAAAACAAAGTAACTTACTCCATGACCACCCCTTACAGATTTATTATTAGTATTGATGATAATTCACAATTATATTGACTGCTCCGATCTCCTCGCACGCATAACGCTGCGAGCAGCCCCTGCGCACACAAGACGACCTCGATTGTTTCAGCCGCGCGCATGCAAAACAAACTACGCTAAAAACTCAGTGCTCAACCGAAGCATAGCCGCGTACGATCGCACCTATAGCGGCGTAGACATTTTTCATTTGAGTAAGCGCTCCTTCCTTGTCAACGCACGGCAGCAGGTAGGTGACGCCGCCACGCCGCCGCCGGTGAAATGACGCAAAACCACTAGACGTGAAAACGTGAGTTATCTGTCGTTTCGAATTTTGTTTTACCTTTATTGTGTCGCGAACACCAGTCACACAAACACACACACCACAAAAAAAAAAAATCACATACACACACACAAACACACCCTGCCATCCCACACACACACACACACCCAACACCCTCATACACACATACACACCCTCTCATTCACACATGCACGTCCTCAAGGATTAAATTAAATAGAAAAAAATTTATTTATGTTTGTGTTTAGTTGTATTTTTTCTGTTATTTTTGTTTAAGTACTTTGTTTTTTTTTTTTTTCTCCTTCTTTTTCTTAGCACGACGTTAATGTACATATTGTATTTTGTAAATCGTGAAACTTTCTAATTGGCCTTATAATTTTTTTCTTTATATGTATGTAATAGATCTTAAGTTAGCTGTTAAGTTTCCTAATAAATAAATAAATAAATAAATAAATATATTAGGGGTTAAATAAGATGGAGATGGCGCGTCGCACGCCGCTCGCCATCTCTCTCTTGCGCCGAGTCCGGTGTCTGCCGCAGGCACGGCCGCACGGCACAAGAGAGAGATGGCGCGTCGCACGCCGCTCGCCATCTCTCTCTTGCGCCGAGTCCGGTGTCTGCCGCAGGCACGGCCGCACGGCACAAGAGAGAAATGGCGCGTCGCACGCCGCTCGCCATCTCTCTCTTGCGCCGAGTCCGGTGTCTGCCGCAGGCACGGCCGCACGGCACAAGAGAGAGATGGCGCGTCGCACGCCGCTCGCCATCTCTCTCTTGCGCCGAGTCCGGTGTCTGCCGCAGGCACGGCCGCACGGCACAAGAGAGAGATGGCGCGTCGCACGCCGCTCGCCATCTCTCTCTTGCGCCGAGTCCGGTGTCTGCCGCAGGCACGGCCGCACGGCACAAGAGAGAGATGGCGCGTCGCACGCCGCTCGCCATCTCTCTCTTGCGCCGAGTCCGGTGTCTGCCGCAGGCACGGCCGCACGGCACAAGAGAGATAACGCGCCGGACGTAAGTTTGTGCAAGGGAGCTAACGCCAGCTTCCACCTGCCCTGGGATGGAAGCAGTACTTATAGTTTGTGTAGTTTGTATAGTTCGACGTAGAATGTATTCGATTTCTGCATTGGTTGTGTGTGGCAGGACGGCAAGCGGGAGGGGCGGCTGGTGTCGGAGCTGGGCCACGTGTCTGCCGCCAACCAGGTGCGCATGCGCTCCGACCCCTTTGAGGCCATGCTGCTCAACATCAGCTTCGCGGGCGGTGCGGGCGAGCGACGCGACCCGCCCGGCCGCGACCTGCAGTCCCCGCCGTGCCGCACCAGCTAGCTGCCTCCTCACACGCCACACACCTAGTGCCGGCAGGTACCTGCTCTGTCTACTGCCGGGCGTGTCCCTCCACTTCAGCTGCGCGGGCGGCGCGGGCGAGCGACGCGACCTGCAGTCCCCGCCGTGCCGCACCAGCTAGCTGCCTCCTCACACGCCACACACCTAGTGCCGGCAGGTACCTGCTCTGTCTACTGCCGGGCGTGTCCCTCCACTTCAGCTGCGCGGGCGGCGCGGGCGAGCGACGCGACCTGCAGTCCCCGCCGTGCCGCACCAGCTAGCTGCCTCCTCACACGCCACACACCTAGTGCCGGCAGGTACCTGCTCTGTCTACTGCCGGGCGTGTCCCTCCACTTCAGCTGCGCGGGCGGCGCGGGCGAGCGACGCGACCTGCAGTCCCCGCCGTGCCGCACCAGCTAGCTGCCTCCTCACACGCCACACACCTAGTGCCGGCAGGTACCTGCTCTGTCTACTGCCGGGCGTGTCCCTCCACTTCAGCTGCGCGGGCGGCGCGGGCGAGCGACGCGACCTGCAGTCCCCGCCGTGCCGCACCAGCTAGCTGCCTCCTCACACGCCACACACGTAGTGCCGGCTCTGTCTACATCAGCTGCGCGGGCGAGCGTACGACACAGTAGCGCCTGCTGGTGGCCTACCAGCACGTGCTAGCCCCCATTGGGCGAAGTGCTTATATTTCCTCACTTGATCGCGCTCACTAGCGCCAATGTGAATTACCACAGTGCCTTTATACAGTTTCAAGCGTATTTTCTATCAAAATCGTCGTTATCGAACGGACACAGTGTACCCACAGAGCTGTAGAATCTCGTCGATGGCAGAGTTGGGTTGTTTTTGTAGAATTTGATGGAGCGTGTCGAGGTGAATGCAGATTTTATCTTTTTGTTTTGAAGATATTGGCGCCCTTGGACCCGTTCACGGAGGAGAGAATAGAGAGGAGTCGTTGCTATAATTCCTAGTTAAACAGGAATACAGTCGTGACTGATGCAATGTCCACACGCACTGCGACGACGTGTGCCACTAGTCGGTGGCGACATACCCAGTTTGTTTAATGAATGATAGATATGTATCTATATATACCAGTAGAAATACCTCACATACAGACAAGTAGGTAATAACAGTACAGTAGAAACCAAACTTAAATGCGGCTGTGAGGTGCGCCCGTGTGTCTGCGCAAAAGACGATTATTAGGGCAGAGGGGGGGAGGGCGGAAGGTGTGCAAAGGGGGGTATCGGCGCACCCTACCGCGCTCCCCCGCGTTGCTAGGATACGACCGCGCGCCGTCGCCGCCCGCGTCCTGTCGCCCGCGCACGCTCCCCTCTCGTCTGTGCGTGCGCCATTGTACAGTCACTCACTATTTATTTGTTTCTTCCGTAGTGTCTCGGTAGATTTTCTACTAATGGTGGTTTCACACATGGTTATTTGTATTCGTGATTGTTGCAAACATTTTAGTTTTATCTCACTCTAACAAAGCCATTAAAAGGAGACGAAACGGAAATGTTTATCAAATATTTGTGTACATACAGCTATGTGCGGTGCAAGCATGATAAATGTTTATCGACGAAGTGCGTTTACCGGGGTCGCCCGAACGACACCAACACGTCGTCAGTTCAAACCGGTTTTAACCATGATCGATACATCGGTGTGCAAAAACATAATATAATACAGTAATATATATAAATAATATAAAGCAAGACTCTCTTTTTTTACCTACAAATGATAATGTAAAATAATTTTATAAATAGTCTGCCAAAATATTCGATTGTATATTTTATTTGACTATACATGCGCAGTCAAGCGGCCGAACTTCAGGCCAATACGCATTTAAGTTTGGTTTCCACTGTAGCTAGTTGTAGAGTAGAGAGAGAACAGCGGATCGACGCATCTCAAACTGACACCGCTTTCATAATGTCTACTAACCATGTTGAGATCACTCAGTTAGGGCGGCTCCCTCCTCTGCACCGTGGCCTCGGCACCAGACTGCGGCACATTCTCGCTGTGCGGGAGTATCTATCTACTATCTAGGGGCTAACCTATCCCGGCCTGTTTCCTACATCACCATATAAATGACGTCCTTTTATTTTCCTCATTAAGAACTTAATGAAAAATGATGAATGTTGTGTTGCAGGTGCGGAGTGAGGCGGCTCATGTTTATACGCTCTGGCAGGGCTAAGTCTACCCAGCTCTCATAACGGGGAATCTCGCGGGGAATACAAACATTTGACTGTTATTATTTTCCAATAGCGCTACAAGCAAGTTGCTGATTTAATAATTCTAGTAATTTGCTTGTAGCGTATCCAGGGTTGCCAGTTGCCTGGTTTTGGACCGGACAAACTGGATGTGAGATGTGTCCCGTCCGGTCTCCAAAATATTTAAAGACCGTACGCGTCAGTTTAATCAGTTCAATGAAGCAGCCAGGCAGCCGTTCAGGTCGCGGCTGCTCGCGCGCTCGCTCTATCTGACTAAATTACTCAAGTCTGAGTGTGTAGTTTGTAGGTACCTACCTGCCTGACAAATTAAATGGTTTGCCCTTTGATGAAAAATGCCCATTTTTTTTTTGTCTCGAACATCTGGCAACCCTGCGCGTATCGTAGAAATGTCGGTTAGTTTTCGGTTAATATAGACTGGAGCTGGAGGGCGCTGTACGGTTTAAGTAATGCCATAGCTGTATTTTTTTAATGGAGCAAAATTCCTGGTACCTTCGTATTGTAAACTTAGCCTTGCCAAACTCTAGTAGAGCGCGGCGCGCTACCGAGCCGCGCGCCGCTCTCCCCTCGTCCGGTTGCTTCTCAGGTGGAATTATGCTTAAAATATTTTAATTCAATAAAAAAAATGACCGAATTTAAAAGTTTCCTGTCGAAAAAGGACAAGTGAGGATGTGGTGAGGTTTTGGACTGATTAAGTAAAATGTAGAGATAAACTTGACGGAAGTGCGTGAAGGGGTAATTCCTTCTGAACTGGAAGCTAGCGAGAGACTAATCCAAATACGGCTAGATGTGGGATCACCTGCAGATCTGCGCAGCGCCTGGAAGCATTGTTATCGCTGTGAGTTGGTAGGAATGTTGGCGACACATTACTGCGCCCCGGCACAAAGTGCTCTCGATATCCTCATCTAGCCATTATATACATATAGATGTCTATGGTAATGGCATTGAACACTTTCTCTGTGACTGAAATTTCATTGACTGACAAAGAAAAGTTTAATCCTCTTTGTAATTGCCTACTAAAACTTTTTGAACCACTTTGGACAAACAAAATTATAAAAATATGCAACTTATGATTTTCGAACTGAATATTGGACTAATTACAAACTCTACATTATATAAACTATGTAAGTTTAGGATGTTCGACTCCAGACAGACGGACAGACAGATAGCGGACGTGCGAGTTGTCGCCGGTCGGTCGGTCGGTCGGTCGGTCGGTCGGTCGGCCGGCCGGCCGGCGGCGCTCCGCTGACGACCGGCGCGGCGGCAGGTGAACGGAATCAGCGTTGCGTCTTGTAATGCGTTCTCAATCACGATCTCATGTGATAACTACCCGTAATGGAGAAGAGGGGTGAGTAGAGCTGCTCTGAGCAAAAACTGGGTACCGTCGGTTGCCACCGACTGGGGGCGATCGGGGGCATAGGTCATTCAAGTGGGCGTGGCCTTGCATCGCTCTCGTCCACAGACCCAGCGCACCTCCCCCCCCGATACCGACACGTGCTTTACTAGAGATTAGAGCTGGCAACAACCTCCTCTCAACTCTCTTCTCCGTGCTACTTGCTGACTGCCGCCGCGCCGCGCTGTGCCTATGTCTCTAGCTCGACCGAACTGCATGCAAATGCAAATTAATAAAAACATAGAAGACTAGCAGCTAGGTACTATGACAACAACAATGAGAGAAAACAAATCAATGTTGGGCACATTTTGTGGTGAAAAACAGGATTTTCCTGAGGAAGGCTTTTGAATATTTTTGTATGGATCGACACAACAGAATGAGCCTCTTAAGACAGTTTGACAGATAGTAAGTAGCAGTATGTAACTATGTAAATACTGTAATTTTGTAATGGCACCTTCGTAACGCAATATGTCCAGTACCTAGCGTACCAGCCGTGTTTAGCTTTTACTTCAACTAGGAAAAATCAATAACTTCAAATTAGTCTTAAAATGTGAAAATATGTAATATGTTCACCTGAATGAGCGCCACGCGGCGAATCTGTTCTCGCTCGCTCGCCGGCTCGCTCTGTCGCCGCGCGCGCGCAGCGCTAGCTAGCTAGCGGCTAGCGGCTAGCCGGCCGAGTGCGGGCAGCGGACGGCCGCGTGGCCGCGCGGCCGCTCCTCTGTAAAGCCTTCTCGGGATAATTATTGTTTAAGTTGATAGATGTTGTTATTATAATTATTAACATTAATAAAGAGTTGTTATTTATCATGGTTTGTTTTCTTGTCTTAGAGGTTTTCTTGTCATTTCCACAATCTAGTACCTAGTAGATAGGTACTCCGTCGGTAACTCTTCATACCTCTAGGCTGCATCCAACCGTCTCCCCTGGCGACTGCGTGTTCAGATCAAAGGTGCATCGACCAATAATATTATTCGTAGCCGGTGACAGAGCTAATGCCGTCGGTCGGAGTCTGACAAAGCTATTGGTTTAAAATTCGGCAGTTCCCAGTAGTCTTACCGAGTCGTCTTACCAGTTGTACTGCTGGAAATTTTCGGCCGTTCCCAGTAGTCTTACCAAGTAGTCTTACCAGTTGTACTACTGGGATTTTTCATCCCAGTGGACTTACCGATAGTAAAGAGAGTAAACTTTTTTTTCCATACAAAACTAAATAAAATTATTGCCAAAATCAATGCCATTACCAAATAAAATTATTTAGTTTTGTATGGAAACTATGGAAACCTCCTTTCAATTTCTGCTGCCCTGGTACTTTAGAACCGTTTCCAGTCTTTGAGGAAATATTACGCTAATGAGGAAATATTTGTACGCTAGTACATAATAAATCTTTGTTCCCAGTAGTCTTTCGGGTTTCCACTTTAATTACGGTGACTATATTCTGACCAATAAGGTTTCGACCAGCGGTATCATTAAAAATATTTCGTTAAATATTAATTTCAGATTTAAACCCGAAAGACTACCTTGTTAAGACTACTGGGAACGGTTCTAAAGTACCAGGGCAGCAGAAATTGAAAGGAGGTTTCCATAATTTTATAAAAGTTAATCGCTATTATAATATTATAATAATAATAATATTATAATAATAATAGCGATTAACTTATACGGAAACCTATTCGAAAAGGGTCAGTCTCACTAGTACACCTGATTAGTTCAACCAACGCGAGGCCAGGATTCTCTCCCTGGCCTTGAATGAATGAATAAATCCTGGCACCTATTATTGAATACCATGAATACGCGTTTTCGAATAGGTTTCCGTATAAGTTAATCGCTATTATTATTATAATAGCGATTAACTTATATAAAATTATGGAAACTTCCTTTCAATTTCTGCTGCCCTGGTACTTTGGTGACTTCATGTTTGTTAATGTTTCTTAATCCTGTATATATAGCATATTTTTTATAATTTTTGTCTATTTTTAAAAATTTACAAACAAAGGGCTTCGAAAGTTTGTGGCTTGGTCATCGGCCACAATTTTGAAAAAATTCAAAACAAAGGCCAGCGATGAAACCTGGATAAATCGATAGGGGTACATAGACAAACATAAAATGTTATATAACATTAGCTCCTAAAGTGTCACGTTACTGAGATAATTGGAGGTAAATAACGCAATATGGCCAGTACTTATATGTACTGGCCATATTGCGATCTTTACCTCCAATTATCTCAGTAACGTGACACTGTAGGAAGTAATGTTATATAACATTTTATGTTTGTCTATGTATGTATTGTATTGTATTGTTTATTGATCATACTTATGGCAGTTAGACTGCGCTCGAACTTGTCATAATTTGTTCTATCCGGTTCGATTACACCCACGAAGAAGAACCGACAAGAAACTTCGCAGGGTATTTTTTTTAAACATATTTTTACAAGTATTTAGTGACTAGCCACATAATAACACCGCCCATAGTCCATCTAAAACACAGCTTGAGAGCAAGATTAACAATTTTGCTGAGAGTTCTGACTACAAAGACTTATTAATTAAGTGAATCAGGTGTAAAGAGCCTTTGTCAAACTTTGATACGTAATTTGTTGTAGTTTAATTGTATTGTCAAAAATAAAAAATAAAAATATATAAATATTTAAGATACTTGAAGTATCAAGTTGTCAATATGGGTTAATATAATTATTGAGGTACAAATGGTACCTAGTCAAGTATTAACTAATTATGCAGTCAGAACCTCAAGATATAAATTTATCAGCTAAGGCCTCCTTTACAGTGTAGTAGGCTTTCTTTGCAAGGGTAGATTTTAAGTGTTTCTTAAACAAAGTATCATTAAGATTTTTTACCTCTTCGGGTATTTTATTATATAATCTAATACTATTACAAACAAAACTTTTCGACATTTTAGATGATCTGTGCTTCGTAATTTGAATATTATTTTGACTCCTAGTGTCATGCTGGTGAATATCGGAATGGAGAGTAGCGTTTTGCATATACTTTCTAGCATAGCAGATATTTTGATAAATATAAACACTGGGTAGTGTCATGATTCCTACTTTATGAAATACATTTCTACAAGAGTCCCTGGCTTTCATACTGAGTACACAACGCAATGCTCTTTTTTGAAGAACAAATATTCTGCTAGATTCCGCTGCATTTCCCCAAAATAATAGTCCGTAAGACATAAGACTATCGAAGTAAGCATAATAGACAGTTTTAGCAGCTTGCATACCACATAGTTCTTTGATTTTTTTAATGGCATAACAAGCTGCACTTAACTTACCAGCAAGCGCATCTATGTGAGGTTTCCAAGTTAAGGTGCGGTCAAATATTACACCTAAAAAGGTTATTTCTTTGGATATGTTCAATGTGAGTTCTTCTGCAGTTTTGGCAATTTCTTGGTTAACAATACGTCTGTGAGTTCCATGTGCAAAGTGCATAACATTTGTTTTATTTAAATTAAGTAAAAGGTTATTAGAGTCAAACCACATCTTTAATGATTGTATTACATCTATAAAGGACTCACGTAATTCAGTAACGTTTTTGTTGCCATTAACACCACAAACCTGCTTTCTGTTACTTAAATATGATTTACAAAGGCGCAACTCTTTATCCCTCACACCATAATGTTCCAATTTCATTAAGATTATATCATGACTAACACAGTCAAACGCCTTAGACAGGTCACAGAAAATGTCGTATGTGTGATTACAATTATCTAATGATTCAATTACAGCTTTTATCATTGATGCAATGGCATCTCCCGTTGACCTGCCCTTGCGGAATCCAAATTGTTTATAGTTTAGTATGTTATTTTCATTAAAAAAATTAATTAGCCTTTTTTCTATAGCCTTCTCAAATACTTTACTAAAAACAGGAAGCAAAGACACAGGACGATAGTTTCCAATAGTATTATGACATCCTTTTTTAAACAACGGTACTAACCTAGCTATTTTAAGTAAATCAGGGAATGTACCCTCTTCAAAACATTGATTTATAACGGTAATTAATGGATTTATAATACTATAACTTAGTGACTTTATTAGTTTAGGTGAAATATTCCACAGGTCTTGGGAATTTTTGGTCTTAAGATCTCTAATGATTTTTTTATTTCACAATGTGAGACTGGTTTGAAAGTGATTGTTTTAATATTTCGTGGAGTGTAAATTACTAGATATTGTGATGCAGCTTCAGAACTAGCTTTAATATTTTTCGTTGTTTCCTGAGCAATAGTAGAAAAATATTTATTAAAGTAATTTGCAACACTTGAGCTATCATTTATAATGTCGTCTCCTATTTTTAATTCTATATTGGTATCATTATTTTTAGGAGACATGCCTGTTTCGTCTTTGATTATAATCCAGGCCATTTTTATTTTGTTGTCAGATTTTAATAATTTCTCTTTTAGAAACAATTGTTTGGCTTTTATTGTAACTTGTTTAAAAAATTTACTGTATAATGATACATATGCTCTAAGAGTCGAATTTTTATTTTGTTTTAACAAATCATATAAAAAAAATATTTTTTCTTTGGCTCGTATAATGCTGGGTGTGGCCCACTGTGCGAATTGGTTTCATTTACTTACACGTTTAGATTTCATGGGCATGTGCATATTTAAATATCTAACAAAAGTATTGAAAAAACATTTAAAGTCAATTGTATTTTCATAATTTCCGAATTCTATAGCTAGATCTGTATTTATTGCATTTATGGTGTCACTATTTACTATTCTGCTTAATTTATTTACAGATTTATTAATAAGTTTAGATTCCCATTTAATTGAGATTAATTGAGCATAATGATCAGAGTGGACACCGTGAAATACATTAGATTGTAGGGTTTCTGCATCAGTGAAAATATTATCTATGCATGATGCACATGCATCAGTTACGCTAGTATATTCGTATATAGTTTGTTTAAGTAAAAAACTATCCATTAAGTCTGATAATTCGTGTTTTTCTTGTTTATTTAAAGGAAACCGAACATTGAAGTCACCGCATATTATTATTGATTTGTTGTTATTACTACTAATTTTATACAAGACTTCTTCTAATTTATCCGAGAACGACAATACACTCATTGATGGCGACATATACACAGAAAGTATCATAAAAGATTCCATCTCAATACAGCTAACTTCGAATTCTTTCTCAACTGACATCTTAACAATATCTGGTCTATTCTTTGCTCTCAAGCTATGCCCTATCGACAGGGACGTATTTATAGCTTCCACATGGGGGGTGTTCTGACGAAATAGGGATCGGCTCAACTCAATAAGATTCTAGTGTTCCTGTTGAGTCGTTCTATATTTCGGCCTAGAGGGGTACCGATACTGAAAGTTCTATAATTGTGTGGCAGGCAGGTTGAATTCGACAAAAAAAATTGTATATATAGGCCAGTCATATCGAACATTAAAATCGCAAACTAACGGCTAGTTCTGTTTTTTTTATATGTTGTTGAGACCACTACCAGTAGTGTATTTATCTAAGTTTGCAGCTTCGAAAGACCTGTGCTAACTTTGCAGCACTAGAAAAACCGCGAAATTTTGGCACTTTTGTTGGTATTTTCTATATAAGTCCTAAACTATGCGTTTTTTTCTATACGTTTTTAAAGTAGACTAAAATTGCTACAATTTTAGTCTACTAGCTCTGTAGCTACAGCTCTGTAGGTTCAACACTTACCGAAATACAGCTCTCCAAAAATTTACAATTTTTTCCAAAAAAGTGAAATTTTAAGATTTTCTTTACGCACACACTCATTTTAAACTCGAACTATTTTATACAAACTCACTTCCAAAATTTAACTTAAAATTATATTACATCAGTCGGATAAACATTGTTTAGTAAACAAAAAACATGCCCTAACCTGTATTTTTCAATTCTCACTCGAGCGGAGCGAGCCAGTGTAGTGTCGAAAAGCCAAACCACAAAATTATTAAAATCAATAGCGAACCTTGTGAAAACCACGCAATAAAGTGCATTCAAGTCAACCATAATAAAAATGGCCCAGGAGAAGTTATTGGCCAACGACAGCAACAAAATTGCTCTAATATGCTCCGCCTTCCAAAGCCAGGGCATTGAAACAAAGCAGGCATTCGAGGATGCTGACTGCGACATCATCAAGGTGACACTTGACAAGAGAGCACCTCTTTTCAATCAGTTCTAATCATTGGACAGGATGTGGACCTCCTTGTCCTTCTCAATGGTTTGGGATCGGCTGTGAAGAATGTTTATTTCCAGAATAGTGGCAGAGGTGACTCTGGCCCCTTACAATATTCCTCAACCTCATTCAATCGTGGAGATTTGGAAGTCCCCCAGGATTCGAGTTGTTTCTCCACGCCTTCACTGGGTACGACACCACCTCTGCCCTTTTCTGGCATGGGAAGAACGAACTTTGGAGCGTAATTCAGAAAAACGTTGAACTCATCACCAGACAACTGCTGAAGTGTGCCTCCAACCTAATTCAGCCTACCAAGCCATCGTAGATGCCGGAGCGAAGTGCCTAGTAGATCTGTATGGAGGAGACTATACTAAAGATACCCTCCACAGTCTGCACTACAAAAAAACTGCAAAAACAGCCGCCTTTGCTAAGGTTGACCTCGCCCGTTTGCCTTCAACGGAAGATGGTGCAACACGAACTTACCACCAAGTTCAGAAGTGGTTGGGGGTGGAAAAAGATGCCACTCAATGGGGATGGCAAAAGACCGAACAGGGGCTCATTCCAACAGCAATGATGAGAGAAGTGGCACGCCCCTCCCTTCTGAAATTTTTATCATGCGGGTACAAGAATACTGTGGCGGAGGCGGACCTGCGTAAAATCAGGCCTCTGCTCGGCACTCTGCAAATTTTGCTCCGTTGTCTCTTGCCATAACGTCACTGAGCTTCAAATTGCCGAAGAAAGAGAAGACGACGCGACGTCGACAATCATGTGCCGATTTTTCAGGCTGAATCAGACAATTTTTATGAACCACGCTTCGTGCGTTCAAAATGAACAATTCTAACCAAAAATAATGTCCTTGAAATGCCCTGTAAATATTTACAATATTAATAGTTTAAATATATATTTCTTGTGGATGTACATATGGTTTTTCCTTTCAAACCATTGTGAGAAATAAAAAAGAGCAAATTTGCGAAAAAGTCAGTTTTCCCATTTTTTGAATTTTTAAGATTTGTGAGTAAACTATATGACCTACAGACGTCGTTCTTTACTTAAATTAAAGCTAATTACATTTGCTACAACATCTTTTCCTATGATTTTACCCGTAAAATGAGTGTTTTCCCCGACATCAGGGTCGAAAATTGACAAAATCTTAAAATTTCACTTTTTTGGAAAAAAAATTAAATTTTTGGAGAGCTGTATCTCGGTAAGAGTTGAACCTACAGAGGTGGTTCTCAACTCAAATTGTAGCAATTTTAGTCTACTTTAAAAACGTATAGTAAATATATTTTATAAAAAAATTTGTTTAGGACTTATATTTAAAATACAAAAAAAGTGCGAAAATTTCGCGGTTTTTCGAGTGCTGCGAAGTTAGCACAGGTCTTTCGAAGCTGCAAACTTGGATTTACACTACTGGTAGTGGTGTTGAAAAGTGTAATCTATGCCTCAACTAATGTCAAAATGTCATGTCACTGAATGTCACTTCTGAATAAATCCTTTCTACTCGAAAGCTGTTGATTTACTTATATCCATAAAATATTTAGCCATCTAACAGGTTATGGGCCCAGAAATATCTTATTTCGCATGGATATGATGTAACGGACATAGTAAAAGTAATAGTTGTGTGTGAATCGGTCGGCGGCGATAGCGATCTAAGTTAGATCACAGGCCGCATCTTCTTTGAAATGGCCGATGAAAACGCGGCGGGTACGGCCGCGGGTGCTGGCATCGCAGGGATTCGACGCCTAAAGGGAGCGGAAGATTTCCAGGACTGGAAATTCCAAGTAAAGAATTATTTGGAGAACCGCGACTGGTGGAAGGCGATTGACGTTGAAGTCAAGGACGGAGTCCCGGTGAAGGTCGATCCGGATCTTGATCGACGGGCGCGTACAACAATATGTATGCTGCTGGAGTCATCATGTTTCTCACACGTATACAACGCATCAACAGCACGAGAGGCATGGTATAGCCTCAAAAACGCGTACGAAGATCGCGGTTGGGGGCGCCGCATTCAACTGCAGCGTTCTCTGTGGCAGGTGCGACTAGACCATTGTAAAAACATGGAGCAATACATAACTAAAGTAATATGTATTGCGCATCAACTGGAAGACATTGATGCAAAAGTGACGGAGGACTGGCTGATTTCAATCCTCCTGAGTGGCCTTACAGCCGAGTATGCACCGATGATAATGGCCATCGATAATAGTGGCCAGGAAATAAAACTGGAACAAGTAAAGTCCAAACTGCTGCAAGAGTCGAACAGGCAGACTGACGCTAGCATCAGCGACGCAGCGCTGGTATCAAGAGGACCGAAAAAGACGAGCGGAACTACCTTCAAGTGTTATCGCTGTCAAAAACCTGGTCACAAAGCTGCGGATTGCCGCACGGGCAAAGATAAGTTTAAGAAAAATGATTCTAACTTATTGGTGGCAATGAAAGCGAACGTAAAAGCTGAACGTTGGTATGTCGATAGTGGATGTAGCACCCACATGTCCAATGATGCTCGTACTATGAAAAAGTACAAGGAGACCAAGGAAGGACTTCAGATCGTTCTTGCAGACAATAAAACAATAACGAGTCAGGGTCGAGGAGACGTTGAGCTGAAAATCAGTAATCATATCAGCGGAATCAACGATGTGCTACATGTTCCGGAATTAAACACAAATTTGTTGTCGGTCAGCAAAATGGTAGAAAAGGGATTAACTGTCAAGTTTGACGAAAAAGGCTGCACCATTTCAAATAATAATGGTACAGTCGTGGCAAAAGCTAAAGAGGTAGCTGGGCTATATGAATTGCAGCAAAAAGAAGGGATTCATGCCAAGGCAGCCACAACGGTGGACAACGACAAGGAAAGGAAGTTGCCACGAGAACTATGGCATAAACGCCTAGGTCATTTGAACAGAAGTGGAATGCGCACTATTGAAGATCTTGTAACCGGCATCAGCTATAAAAATGCTGAAAAGAGCGATGATGTTTGTATTCCATGTGTAGCGGGCAAGATTACAAGAAAGCCGTTCAAGAACAGGGGAACCAGAGCAAAAGAGTGCCTGGAACTGGTACACTCAGACCTGTGCGGACCAATGGAAGAAACTTCTATCGGTGGAGCGCGTTATTTATTAACGTTTATAGATGACTATTCGAGGATGACATACGGCTACTTCTTAAATTTTAAATCAGAATCGCTCGAAAAGTTTAAAGATTTTAAAGCCTATGCCGAGAGACAGACTGGAAAGTTGTTAAAATTTCTAAGGTCCGACAATGGTGGAGAGTACATAAGTAGAAATTCAAAGAAACTTTTCACGAAAGCTGGAATAAAACACCAGACAACTGTACCAAGGACCCCACAACAAAACGGTGTCGCCGAAAGGGCTAATCGGACCATCGTTGAAAAAGCACGTACTATGCTGCAAGAAAGTGGCCTCGAAAAATGCTACTGGGCAGAGGCTGTAAATACAGCGATTTACTTAAAAAATCGTTGTCCCACACGTGCAGTTCAAAAAGCTACTCCAATGGAAGTATGGAGTGGGCGGAAACCGGACGTAAGTCATTTGAGAGTTTTTGGCTGTACAGCATACGTACATGTTGCAAAAGAAAAAAGGAAGAAATTTGATACTAAATGTAAGCAAATGATCTTTGTGGGTTACTCAACTACGACAAAGGGATATCGACTAATCGATCCCGAAACGCGAAAGGTGGAAATAGCTCGAGATGTGATCTTCATTGAAAACAAGTTCAGTAAAATAGAACAGCACCAGCAGGACGTGCCTATGAAATTAAACGATAATATCGAAGATGCTGTATTGGATCAGAAATTGAATGAAGATGTTCCAACGCAGGCATTAAGAGATGAAACTTCGAGTGAGCAGGAAACTCACGAGGTTGCTGAACCAGCTGAAGAAAGTGACCAGAATGAACAAGTGGACGAGGACAGGCGCTACCCACGTCGAAACAGAAGAATGAAGGAGTTCCCGGACTATGTATTGAACCTGTGTGCAGACAGCAACAAATCTGATACGCCTGAATGCTGGAGACGAGCTAAATTAGCTAAATTAATTTAGTTGTAAATGTATTTTATGTTTACTGTTTGTTTCGGCATTCGATTAAGGGGGCATGTTGAAAAGTGTAATCTATGCCTCAACTAATGTCAAAATGTCATGTCACTGAATGTCACTTCTGAATAAATCCTTTCTACTCGAAAGCTGTTGATTTACTTATATCCATAAAATATTTAGCCATCTAACAAGTGGTCCTAACAACATATAAAAAAAAAATCTGAAATAGCGATTAGTTTGCGATTTTAGCGATTTATAGTGTTAGATATGACTGGCCTAGGATGAAGTTTGAAAATTTAATTATATCTAGTGTAAACTGCGTGTCGAAGGGGGGGGGGGGGGGGGGGGGGGGTCCGGACCCCCTAAACCCCCCCCTTATATACGTCGGTGCCTATCGATTTATCCAGGTTTCATCGCTGACCTTTGTTTTGATTTTTTTTCAAAATGGCCGCCGCCGCCCCAAGCCACCTTCCATAGAAAAATATTCTAACCCCTTTCAAAGATCGAGTTTTACTGGTAGGTCTACTCGGAACACAATTCTCAGTGATTTTTATAGTAAGACCACTGGGATGAAAATTCCCAGTAGTACTACTGGTAAGACTACTCGGTAAGACTCGGTAAGAGGGAAAATTCACATATTTCGTGCCTTACACGACACGACTATCGAGCACATTGACAATGAATCTACGGAATTCGAAAAAATATTGTCGCTGAGCGACACGAGAAAGTCGGGATAAGGAAAGGTTAGTTGGGTTCTGATGATGGAGCCGGAAGGAAGCTATAGGAACTCCTAAACTACACATGATAATCCACCGTGTTTGGGCTCGTTGGATTTGTCTTCGCAAGTACTCTAGTCATATATGAATTCCAGGGTCATGGTCATGATGATGGAGCCGGAAGGAAGCCATAGGAACTCCTAAACTACACATGACAAATCCATCGTGTTTGGGCTCGTTGGATTTGTCTTCGCAAGTACTCTAGTCATATATGATTTCCAGGGTCAAGATGATGGAGCCGGAAGGAAGCCATAGGAACTCCTAAACTACACATGATAAATCCATCGTGTTTGGGCTCGTTGGATTTGTCTTCGCAAGTACTCTAGTCATATATGATTTCCAGGGGCATGATGATAGAGCCGGAAGGAAGCCATAGGAACTCCTAAACTACACATGATAAATCCACCGTGTTTGGGCTCGTTGGATTTGTCTTCGCAAGTACTCTAGTCATATATGATTTCCAGGGGCATGTTGATAGAGCCGGAAGGAAGCCATAGGAATATAGAAATAGAATTGTATTCAGTTGTACACATACATTACATTAACACATTAACAGAAATGGAGCTACAAAATACAAAAGAAAGGGCGTAGGCGCAGCATATGGCCACTCGAGTGTCTCAAGGGCCGCTGTTTTTAAGCCTACCCTATACTATACTATACTATACTAAAATTACATTAAATCTAAAGAACTTTATACCACATTAACAACAATACACATTTATACAATTTTTCAAGTTTACACAAGATTACAAACTACAAAACAATTAATTTACAAGATTAATAAACCCTATTACAGTCCACGAGTCATTCAAATTTCGAAAGCTGGCTTCAGCGAATCCCGTGTACGAAGAGCTAGGCGCCACCCTAGAACGATAATGTTCTTGGCGCCACCATATGGTTTTAGATGAACGGAGGAGTGGGTTACATCACGCGTGTAAGAAATGTATCTTGTCAGCCTCGATAGCTCAGTGGTGCAGACAGTCAACTGTCGCTATTGAATGTTAAGCAACGCTGGGTGCGGTCAGTACTTGGATGGGTGACCGCTGACCGTTGGAGGCTGACCGAGGTTCGGATTCCTCGTAAAACTGTAGCTCCCTTCCCTCCTCATCTTACTTGGTGGTAGGGTTTAACCCGCCCGGGTTGTACCACCGCACTGAATGAAACGTCGGTCGAAACGGCTAGTTTGTGTTTTCCGACCAGTTCAGTGTAGCCGGCACGATCAAAGGGGGAAGCACTGACATGGCACCTAGTTCACCCGGTGTTATGGGCTGACATCACGGACGTTGTAGGTGAGGTAGCCGACCGTGTCAGTTTCCATAAAAAAAAACATACATTAGGTACATTTATAATATACCTACAGGGTGTTCGGCACATCGACCGACAAATTTTTTTTTTTAGGTAAGTGGGATCATTTGCAACGTTTTGACCTATAATACCTGTTGTCAGATGTCACGTGGTTTCGAGATACGATTTTTTTTCTTTATTTATTTTATAATTTGTATCAGCACCATTGATTTCATAACCCTCTCCCCATAAAAAATCAATGCCGGGTACGTACGTATGACCGCGTGACCGGCGGCGCGGGCCAAGTCGCGGTCCGCGCCGCACCTCTGCTGCGTGGTCACGAAGCGTGGTCGCCCGCTATCTATTAGTTATTCTGTGCCGATACTGCCGATAATACCACACCTAATAGTACTGGCGCATAGAAGAACGACTCCAGCACTTTTGTTTGATATGCTGCGAAAAATGTACCTACGACGTGTACCTCCGTACAGCGAGGGTCGCGTCGCGTGCAAGCTAATATAAGTCAAGCGACGCGACCACAGCGCTCACTTTGCGTTGAGTAGAGAGTATCTGGAGGACAAAAAAAAACGGCCAAGAGCGAGCCAGGCTCGCATAATTAGGTTTAATAAAAACGTGTTATAAATTCCAATAATAGGACAATATATGCAAAGAGTAGCGTATCCGCTTTACATCCGTAGTGGTAACTGACAACATGCAATCTCTTACATAAAAGCAGAATCAGTATCTAATTTGCGGCAGAATACCTACCTTCTCCCTTTCATAGTGAATAGTAAAATAATTTACACGTGATTGTCGCCTCTACCGACAAATGTATGCACCTCCTTGATGTCATAATAGGTCAAAATGTTGCAAATGACCCAACTTACCTACAAAAAAAATTGGTTGTCTGTAAAGTCGGTTTACGGACGATAGTTTTACGTGATAACGTCATAAAGTATTTCTGCTGCCCTGGTACTTTAGAACCAAAGAGATAAATGTGTACAAGCCGACGCTTGGGCCGATTGTGCCTCTCTATCGCACACAGGCTCAGATGGAACGTGACACTTTTTCGTGCGTGCAGCCGGTGTTCATCAATTTATAAGACGTGACGTTATCACGTCAAAAAAATTTGTCGGTCGATGTGCCGAACACCCTGTATAACGAAATTAAAAGGAAAACTATCACAGCTAAGTAGGCTGTACAGGTTGACGATAGTCGACCAACTCATAAAAAATTGGTAAAAAAACTTTTAAGTTAAACGGTTTTATTAAAAAAACTAGAAAAAAAACATCAGCCGTACAAAAAACTAGAAAATAATAAGGACACAAACCTGGGCCTCTACTTTAGATTTTACGTCTGGGTAAGAAATCATGCAATACTAGCGTGCTGTCTTCACATGTCGGATGTCAAAGGGCACTTTGTGTCGCTGCGTCAGCGGAATAAGTAATAAATTGAGACTTTTAACATACTAATATAAAAACGTGGGGCGCATGTTATATATTACGCATATTATACGCCCCACGTTTTTATATTAGTCTGTTAAAAGTCTCAATTTATTACTTATTCCGCTGACGCAGCGACACAAAGTGCCCTTTGGCATCCGACATGTGAAGACGGCTGATGTTTTTTTTCTAGTTTTTTTAATAAAACCGTTTAACTTAAAAGTTTTTTTACCAATTTTTTTATTTACTCGTTTTTAGTTTGATTTTTTTATAATTTTTTTCTTTCATCTTGTACCCACGAGTATTGGGCCAATACAGTCGACCCCCCCAGCCAGAGATCCATGTAGAGGGGCAAGGCCCTCATACAACAAGGTGTGCCAGCCTTGAGGTTGAAACGCTAACGAAAAATCATTTTTATCCACCCTAATGCCACACAGCCCTCGGCACGTTTCAAACGTTGACTTGGGTGGTGTTCGCTAACGACGTATCATTTTTAGCCACCCTAACGCCACACAGTTATCGGCACAATACAGAAACCTTAACTTGGGTGGATTCAAACAAATATCCTGTACATTATTTTTGTTTTAAGTTAAGTGTCGACCTCCTGCCTCCATAATCAGATCCTCGTCACCAAGTGTATTGGTAGAAGTATGGGACACTCGTCCAAACATACCAAATGAGCCCAGACTCGAGGGGGTTACTAGTAACGGTTAAAGAGTTCCACTGTACACCTCCTGACTCCATCATCAGACCCTCGTCACCAAGTGTATTGATAGAAGTATGGGACACTCTTCCAATCCAACCAAATGGGCCCAAACTCGAGGGGGTTACTAGTAACGGTTGAAGAGTTCCACTGTCCACCTCCTGACTCCATCATCACAGACCCTCGTCACCAAGTGTATTGGTAGAAGTATGGGACACTCGTCCAAACCAACCAAATGAGCCCGAACTCGAGGGGGTTACTAGTAACAGTTGAAGAGTTCCACTGTCCACCTCCTGACTCCATCATCAGACCCTCGTCACCAAGTGTATTGGTAGAAGTATGGGACACTCGTCCAAACCAACCATATGAGCCCAAACTCGAGGGGGTTACTAGTAACGGTTGAAGAGTTCCACTGTAGACCTGACTCCATCATCAGACCCTCGTCACCAAGTGTATTGGTAGAAGTATGGGACACTCGTCAAAACCAACCAAATAAGCCCAAACTAGAGGGGGTTACTAGTAACGGTTGAAGAGTTCCACTATCCACCTCCTAACTCCATCATCAGACCCTCGTCACCAAGTGTATTGGTAGAAGTATGGGACACTCGTCCAAACCAACCAAATGATCCCAAACTCGGGGGGTTACTAGTAACAGTTGAAGAGTTCCACTGTCCACCTCCTGACTCCATCATCAGACCCCCGTCACCAAGTGTATTGGTAGAAGTATGGGGCACTCGTCCAAACCAACGAAATGAGCCCAAACTAGAGGGGGTTACTAGTAACGGTTGAAGAGATCCACTGTCCACCTCCTAACTCCATCATCAGACCCTCGTCACCAAGTGTATTGGTAGAAGTATGGGACACTCGTTCAAACCAACCAAATGAGCCCAAACTCGAGGGGGTTACTAGTAACAGTTGAAGAGTTCCACTGTCCACCTCCTGACTCCATCATCAGACTCTCGTCACCAAGTGTATTGGTAGAAGTATGGGGCACTCATCCAAACCAATCAAATGAGCCCAGACTCGAGGGGGTTACTAGTAACGGTTGAAGAGTTCCACTGTACACCTCCTGACTCCATCATTTGACCCTCGTCACCAAGTGTATTGGTAGAAGTATGGGACACTCATCAAAACCAACCAAATGAGCCCAAACTCGAGGGGGTTACTAGTAACGGTTGAAGAGTTCCACTGTCCACCTGCTGACTCCATCATCAGACCCTCGTCACCAAGTGTATTGGTAGAAGTATGGCACACTCGTCAAAACCAACCAAATGAGCCCAAACTAGAGGGGGTTACTAGTAACGGTTGAAGAGTTCCACTGTAGACCTCCTGACTCCATCATCAGACCCTCTTCACCAAGTGTATTGGTAGAAGTATGGTACACTCGTCAAAACCAACCAAATGAGCACAAACTAGAGGGTGTTACTAGTAACGGTTGAAGAGTTCCACTGTAGACCTCCTGACTCCATCATCAGACCCTCGTCACCAAGTGTATTGGTAGAAGTATGGGACACTCATCAAAACCAACCAAATGAGCCCAAACTCGAGGGGTTTACTAGTAACGGTTGAAGAGTTCCATTGTCCACCTCCTGACTCCATCATCAGACCCTCGTTACCAAGTTGAAATTATCATAATATTGTATTGTCACCAGAACTCAATGTGTGTTCAAAGTTTCATAAAAATCGGTTCAGTAGAAGTAGTTGAAAAAGTTGTCGCAAGATTTGAAACAAAGATAGAAATAAACAAACAAATATACGGAGTCAAGCTAAATAAAACCGTTTAATAAAAATGTACGGAACTACGGACGACAGCCATCATTTCACTGTTGAAGAACTTTTTCAAATTAACATTCATTTATCTTATCGTATCTTAGTTCTATACAGGATGTAAAAACGGCGAGTACATTAAATTTAGGGAATGATTATTGGGATCAAGAGTAACAAAAAAGTCAAATAACTTTTTTCTGAATTCCCTTTAAAAAAAAGTTACAGTTTTCATACATACTAATTGATTTATTTAGTGTAAAAGGATCTAATGTTCCGTACGAACGTGAGAATGAAGCTAGAAACTCATTGGGCCCACGTACGCCACACACGCGAATCTGGGCGCGTCGGTCTCCACTCCATACATTTTATATGGAAGAGTGCAGCACGCAGTTTCATTGCGCCCACGCCACCCTACGCTACGCGACACACTGTGTGCTGCACTCTTCCATATAAAATGTATGGAGACCGACGCGCCCACGTACGCGTGCGTAACGTACATGGGCCCAATGAGTTTCTAGCTTGAAAGGCGCGCGGTGAGTGACTGACTATAGTGAGCGAACAGGGACGAGTGCGCTGAGAGAGGAGATGTGCAGAGGCGGCGCAGTGTGAGTTTTTCTGTCCCTAACCGTTCCCGCGTCAGCACCTTCCTCCCTCACGCGTCATATTTGATATTACAATAGACCAGTGTTTTTCAATCTGTGGGTCGCGACCCCTAGGGGGGTCGCGACCCACAGATCCCTAGGGGGGTCGCGAAGCCTTACTCGGGGAGTCGCCGGCAAAAGGAAAAAGGCAAGGTTTTACACTACAATAAAACACAATTTACACAATTTCAGTGAGAAGGATGGGCCTGTTTATTTTTAAAAAAATTGTTAAATCGTGGTGCTATTCTTGAAAATATGTTAACAATCAAATAATTTTGTAATAGAAGTCTATTTCTCTTTTTATTAGTTTTAATGTTGAATTGAAGAGAACGTCATTTCACATAGTAATAATAATGAATATAGTTAGGTAACAAAACAGAGAAAATCATAAACGTAGTGTTTTAAATTACTATTTTTTTTCTGTCTATGGCCCAAGGGGGTCGCGAAATTTTTTCAACCTGTAAAGGGGTCGCGTATTCAAAAAGATTGAAAAACACTGCACTAGACGAAAACATAAATTTTAAAAATTAATATATTCAAAACTAGACACTTTAGGGAAAAACTTTATTTACTTTTTTGTCTCGGAAAAACATGAGGATTGCGCTGGCGAAATTAATGTACTGGCCGTTACAACACCCTGTACATATTTATGTATGTACAGGGTCATTTTTTTAAACGGTTTTATTTATTATTATTATTAAACGGTTTTATTTAGCTTGACTCCGTATATTTGTGGCATTGTTTCTATCTTTGTTTCAAATCTTGCGACAACTTTTTCAACTACTTCTACTCAACCGATTTTTATGAAACTTTGTACACACATTGAGTTCTCGTGACAATACAATATTATGATAATTTCAACTTGGTAACGAGGGTCTGATGATGGAGTCAGGAGGTGTACAGTGGAACTCTTCAACCGTTACTAGTAACCCCCTCGAGTTTGGGCTCATTTGGTTGGTTTGGACGAGTGTCCCATACTTCTACCAATACACTTGGTGACGAGGGTCTGATGATGGAGTCTGGAGGTGTACAGTGGAACTCTTGAACTGTTACTAGTAACCCCCTCAAGTTTGGGCTCATTTGGTTGGTTTGGACGAGTGTCCCATACTTCTACCAATACACTTTGTGACGAGGGTCTGATGATGGAGTCAGGAGGTGGACAGTGGAACTCTTGAACTGTTACTAGTAACCCCCTCAAGTTTGGGCTCATTTGGTTGGTTTGGACGAGTGTCCCATACTTCTACCAATACACTTGGTGACGAGGGTCTCATGATGGAGTCAGGAGGTGAACAGTGGAACTCTTCAACCGTTACTAGTAACCCCCTCGAGTTTCGGCTCATTTCGTTGGTTTGGACGAGTATCCCATACTTCTACCAATACACTTGGTGACGAGGGTCTGATGATGGAGTCAGGAGGTGGGCAGTGGAACTCTTCAACCGTTACTAGTAACCCCCTCGAGTTTGTGCTCATATGGTTGGTTTGGACGAGTGTCCCATACTTCTACCAATACACTTGGTGACTAGGATCTGATGATGGAGTCAGGAGGTGTACAGTGGAACTCTTCAACCGTTACTAGTAACCCCCTCGAGTTTGGGCTCATTTGGTTGGTTTGGACGAGTGTCCCATACTTCTACCAGAACACTTAGTGACGAGGGTCTGATGATGGAGTCAGGAGGTGTACAGTGGAACTCTTCAACCGTTACTAGTAACCCCCTCCAGTTTGGGCTCATTTGGTTGGTTTGGACGAGTGTCCCATACTTCTACCAGTACACTTGGTGACGAGGATCTGATGATGGAGTCAGGAGGTTGACAGTGGAACTCTTCAACCGTTACTAGTAACGCCCTCGAGTTTGGGCTCATATTGTTGGTTTGGACGAGTGTCCCATACTTCTATCAATACACTTGGTGACGAGGATTTGATGATGGAGTCAGGAGGTGTACAGTGGAACTCTTCAACTGTTACTAGTAACCCCCTCGAGTTTGGGCTCATATGGTTGGTTTGGACGAGTGTCCCATACTTCTCCCAATACACTTGGTGTCGAGGGTCTCATGATGGAGTCAGGAGGTGGACAGTGGAACTCTTCAACCGTTACTAGTAACCCCCTCCAGTTTGGGCTCATTTGGTTGGTTTGGACGAGTGTCCCATACTTCTACCAGTACACTTGGTGACGAGAATCTGATGATGGAGTCAGGAGGTGTACAGTGGAACTCTTCAACCGTTACTAGTAACCCCCTCCAGTTTGGGCTCATTTGGTTGGTTTGGACGAGTGTCCCATACTTCTACCAGTACACTTGGTGACGAGGGTCTAATGATGCAGTCAGGAGGTGGACAGTGGAACTCTTCAACCGTTACTAGTACCCACCTCGAGTTTGGGCTCATTTGGTTGGTTTGGACGAGTGTCCCATACTTCTACCAATACACTTGGTGACGAGGGTCTGATGATGGAGTCTGGAGGTGTACAGTGGAACTCTTGAACTGTTACTAGTAACCCCCTCGAGTTTGGGCTCATATGGTTGGTTTGGACGAGTGTCCCATACTTCTACCAATACATTTGGTGACGAGGGTCTGATGATGGTGTCTGGAGGTGTACAGTGGAACTCTTGAACTGTTACTAGTAACCCCCTCAAGTTTGGGCTCATTTGGTTGGTTTGGACGAGTGTCCCATACTTCTACCAATACACTTTGTGACGAGGGTCTGATGATGGAGTCAGGAGGTGGACAGTGGAACTCTTGAACTGTTACTAGTAACCCCCTCGAGTTTGGGCTCATATGGTTTGTTTGGACGAGTGTCCCATACTTCTACCAATACATTTGGTGACGAGGGTCTGATGATGGAGTCTGGAGGTGTACAGTGGAACTCTTGAACTGTTACTAGTAACCCCCTCAAGTTTGGGCTCATTTGGTTGGTTTGGACGAGTGTCCCATACTTCTACCAATACACTTTGTGACGAGGGTCTGATGATGGAGTCAGGAGGTGGACAGTGGAACTCTTGAACTGTTACTAGTAACCCCCTCAAGTTTGGGCTCATTTGGTTGGTTTGGACGAGTGTCCCATACTTCTACCAATACACTTTGTGACGAGGGTCTGATGATGGAGTCAGGAGGTGTACAGTGGAATTTTCTAACCGTTACTAGTAACCCCCTCGAGTTTGGGCTCATTTGGTTTGTTTGGACGAGTGTCCCATACTTGTCGAACGCAAAATGAAACAGACATACCATCTGTTCAAATTGATTTTGAAAGGGACGGCGGGCACCTTATCCATCCTAAAGCCATACAGTTTCCAGCAAAGTTTAATTATGGAACAGCTGAGAGACGGATGTTACCGAAAATTTTGGCATGGGCCTCCACTGTCCATAAAATAGGGCAGTACTGTTGACCATGCTATCGTGTATTTGGGCTCCAGAATATTTGAGGAGGGTCAAGCGTATGTTGCATTGAGTTGCGTAAAGTCTTTAGAAGGGCTATGTATTGAGGAGCTTGATTGTGAGAAATTGACAGGTAAGAAACCGAGTAACAAAGATGCAATGAGAGAGTTGGAAAGGATGAGGAGTTTGCGTAATGCATGATGAATTGCGTATAATATGCGTAATAACATGCGCCCCACGTTTTTATATTAGTCTGTTAAAAGTCTCCATTTATTACTTATTCCGCTGACGCAGCGACACAATGTGCCCTTTGGCATCCGACATGAGAAGACAGCACGCTAGTATTGCATGATTTCTTACCTAGACGTAAAATCTTAAGAAGGCCCAGGCTTGTGTCCTTATTATTTTCTAGTTTTTTGTACAGCTGATGTTTTTTTTTCTAGTTTTTTTTAATAAAACCGTTTTTATTAAGTGAAGTCCTTAAATGGTAGGTTCTATATCTGAAATGGATCACGTTTATGATGTTAATTTTACTTTACGTACCTAAAGCTAGATTTTTTTCTGGACATGCCACATAGTAGTGCCCATGCATACTAATACACCCTGAAAATTTCAACAAAATCGGTCCAGTACTTTCAGAGTTATTAATAAAGGAAAAAAAAAACATTTACGTGCATCTCATATGCGCGGGACAGCTGGCGCGTGCGGCCTTGAGCTACTTTTTGATTCGCACGTGTCAACGACTACCCAGCTGTCCCGCCCGCGCGAATGATGCGATGCGCGCACGTAAATGTAAGTTTTTTTAATTTTTTAATAACTCTGAAAGTTCTGGACCGATTTTATTGAAATTTTCAGGGTGTATTAGTATGAATGGGCACTACTATGTGGCATGTTCAGAAAAAAATCTAACATTAGGTACGTAAAGTAAAATTAACATCATAAACGTGATCCATTTCACATATAGAACCTACCATTTAAGGGACTTCACTTAATAAAAAATTACCCTATGTATGCTGTTTGTATTTTAGGTCTACCGGGGCTAAGGTATCTTCGGAGCTAAAGTGTCGTTTTCGTTTTATGGCTTTAATTAAAAAAATTATGATTTGCGCCATCTATTAAATAATGAAGCAACTATTTGGTCGTGCAGTCAATAACCAATCATATTGCAGGACGCTAATGTTTTATCGATGTCGCCATTTTTTTGGAGCTGTAACTTTTTTTTTGGAAGCACGCTCAATCGTGAAAGTTTTAGAATTTTTTTTTGGTGAAATCGTGCGTGAACTCAACTTATTTCAAGGTAAGTAGTACCATAATAAGCTAAATTGTCATAAAGACTAATAGGGTTATAATTTCGATTACTATTTACGGCGATAAAAGGGCATCTACAATAGCCCCACGTATTTTGTACCCAGGGGTTAAGGTAGCTGATGTCGATATCGATATCTAGCTACAATAGCCCCTTGAGATTTACTATGAAGTTAGAAATCGTTAGTGATGGGAAATTACTACTTACTCGATATTACTTATATATAACCCAATTTTTTTAACTGTGCACTTCGAGCTGTCAAAGTCGTTGGGTTCTCAGCACTGAATTCACCTCACCGCTTACTTCCTCACCTCTGCGCCGACGCCTATTAGTACGGTCTGCCTGCACTCCCTACTGATAAGGCGTCGGGGGTGAGGCGAGGAAGTCAAACGAGGGGGGGGGTGAATTCAGTGCTGAGAACCTAACAACTTTGAAAGCTCGAAGTGCACAGTTAAAAAAATTGGGTTAAGTACTTAATAACCATTTAACACACAAATAAAACATATTTATAATTATTTGATATGTCGATAATTTGTCGATATACTCAGTTCAACATCACTAAACTGGCCAAGAGTAGCTACAATTGCCCCGAATGAAATTGTAATGGTCGATTTCCTGTTCCAAACCTTATTTCTGTGTGCTGATGGTTCAAAATTACTTGGTTTTTATGTTGTTGGACAATATTTGGCATTCAGTTAACCACAGAGCATTAAAACTTAGATGTTAATAACTGTAGCTACAATAGCCCCAGTATCGGGGTTATTGTAGCTAGTACGTCTACTCCAGATTATTTTTATAATATCATTTTAAAATAAAACTTGCTGTAAAATTTCTGTACTTAAAAATAAACGTTAATAACCATTTGAAATAACCATATTTATATTATCGCAAAATTATTTTTCTAAAAGTTATACCTATTTCGGTCTTTCAAAGTGACGTATACCAATTTTAGGCTACAATAGCTCCGGTAGACCTTAAATAGGTATATATGTTACATGTAGGTATATTCATAAACTATACCTATAATAAAATAATATTAAAATATCACCCGTGATTGTCGTCGAATGTCGTTGAATGTCGTCGTCGGGATATTCTGATTGCATGAATGAATGAATTCCGTGAAGTGTTTTAACAAAACATCCCCGGCTTCGCCGGCCGTCTCGGCGGCAAATACACGACATACATGTCGCCCGCAGACTTCAGTGCGAGACGGCCCCAGCCAGACCCAGACCCAGACCGCATCGTACGTACGTACTGCGCGGCGGTCGCGCCTCCGCCGGTAGTTCGTGGCGGCGCGGCGGCCGGGCGGGCTCGGCGCATCCAGCGCAGGGACAAGCTCTTCTCTTGTTGCTCTTCTGTGCAGTGTACAGGTAGGTTACCTACACACAGTACAGTACCTAAGTACACAGCCCCTCCCCCCTCCCACTGCATCTTCCCCATCCTCTTGACCACCAACTTGCACCATCTTAGGCGATAGATGTGGCATAAGGACACATTCGGACGAACTTCGCAACTAGGCGCAGGAACTCTTCGACCGTTGGCGATACCATTATAAACGCCAACGGTGGTGGAGTTACCATTCCCAGGTACGCTCTCCGGGTCGCGGCGCCGCGGCGGAGGGGCGGGGCTCGCGCCTCTTCCTTGCCGTGATGCTGTTGTGAGTCCGTGCGCGAGCTGTCAGCGAGCCGGCCGACGAAATCGGGCGGGCAGGAGGACCGGCGGCGGCGCCGGGGGTGGCGCGGAGGCGCGGCGGCGGTGTGTGTGCGCGATAGCACTGTGTAGCTCCAACACCTACATCACATACACACATCAGAGAGATGGGCCATCAAGAGCGCATGGTAGGTGTATAACACGGAGGCGGAGGCGCGGCGGCGGTGTGTGTGCGCGATTGGACTGTAGCTCCAACACCTAAATCACATACACACATCAGAGAGATGGGCCATCAAGGGCGCATAGGTAGGTGTATAACACGGAGGCGGAGGCGCGGCGGCGGTGTGTGTGCGCGATTGGACTGTAGCACCAACACCTAAATCACATACACACATCAGAGAGATGGACCATCAAGGGCGCATAGGTAGGTGTATAACACGGAGGGGGAGGCGCGGCGGCGGTGTGTGTGCGCGATTGGACTGTAGCTCCAACACCTAAATCACATACACACATCAGAGAGATGGGCCATCAAGAGCGCATGGTAGGTGTATAACACGGAGGCGGAGGCGCGGCGGCGGTGTGTGTGCGCGATAGCACTGTAGCTCCAACACCTACATCAGATACACACAACAGAGAGATGGGCCATCAAGGGCGCATAGGTAGGTGTATAACACGGAGGCGGAGGCGCGGCGGCGGAGGTGTGTGTGCGCGATAGCACTGTAGCTCCAACACCTACATCAGATACACACATCAGAGAGATGGGCCATCAAGGGCGCATGGTAGGTGTATAACACGGAGGCGGAGGCGCGGCGGCGGTGTGTGTGTGCGATAGCACTGTAGCTCCAACACCTAAATCACATACACACATCAGAGAGATGGGCCATCAAGAGCGCATGGTAGGTGTATAACACGGAGGCGGAGGCGCGGCGGCGGAGGTGTGTGTGCGCGATAGCACTGTAGCTCCAACACCTACATCAGATACACACATCAGAGAGATGGGCCATCAAGGGCGCATAGGTAGGTGTATAACACGGAGGCGGAGGCGCGGCGGCGGAGGTGTGTGTGCGCGATAGCACTGTAGCTCCAACACCTACATCAGATACACACATCAGAGAGATGGGCCATCAAGGGCGCGTAGGTAGGTACCTACATATATGTATAACAAGGCCCGCGGGGGAGTATCTCGGCACCTCGCAGCCGCCGCGCCGCCGTTAGAACGCATGCTATCGAGGTGCATACACGGGTTATATTTCCACACACAGAACTTATTAATTTTATTTAACTTTTCAACTTTTAATTTTATTCTACATTCTAAATTTGAATTTTATGACGTTACAGTAATTTTGCAACGTGACAATATCGGTGTTTCGTTATTCATGTACGAAATTTCGGGAAGGTTACATACACACTCAAATAAACACGTTACGCAAAAAAAATCATATGTTTTTAGCATTACTTTTCGAGAAATTTAACAAAACATGTTTGTTACCTAAACATAAAACACATCAACCTGTGTGTTCCAGTACTACCACCTGTAGGTAACTCGCACTGCACGGGGTTAATGACCGTACTAGTTCAAACTCAGAACAGCTGTTTGTTGTGTTTTTGAATGTGTGAGAGGGTGTGTGCGCGTGTGTGAGTATGTGTGGGTACCTTTAACTTACAATAGTCGTTAGGAACTTACATACTAGGTAGGTACTTACCCACATTACAAAAATCGTTGAAAATGGCCACCTTGCACTCGGATGCAAAGAGTAGCTCTCCTCCCAATGCTCTGATTCACACGAACTAGAGTGTCACTATCACCTCTTATTATCTCGAATGCGTTTATAATCCGGGCACGCAACTGTTCTACGCTCTCCACGGTCACCACAGCATCAGCTAAGCTCCAGTTTGAGTCTCGGCTGTGATCTCGGTAACACATCCATCACCTTACTCCGCGTCGGTGTATCGATACGGCGCGCGCGGCGGAGCGGCGGCGGCGGTCCTATGACATGTACTCACTCGCGAACCGGAATTGCACTGACTGACGCGCACGCGGCGGAGGCGGGGAAAATGCTCCTATAAACATGTATTTTTTTTACGTAAAGTTACGTAAAGTGTTTATTTGAGTGTATATGTAACCCTCCCGAAATTTCATTACCCCTCAATTTCATTTACCCTCCTTCTGAACTTCTGATCTAAGGCAGTCGGATAAAATGACCAATTTCGAATTTCATTATGCATTATGTTTATTGAATTAAACTAGAAATTTAAAATAACCCAAACTCATCTATACTAAAATAAGCTGGCAACATAATATTATTTTTCCAATACGTTTGACGTGCTAAAAGGCGACAGGAGAGCCACCTCACCCCTTGACACGGTCCTTCCACCGAGTCATGCAGCAGCAGGTGGGTCTTCGTGCCTTACTTGTTGCTTGATAGAATACCTACCTACTTTACGAAACGTGGTCGGTGTTGTGCTGTATTTTTAACCGACTTCCAAAAAAGGAGGAGGTTCTCAATTCGTCTGTATGTTTTTTTTTTTTATTTTTTTTTTTATTTTTATTTTTTTGTATGTTTGTAACACGATTTCTCCGTCAATTGAGGGCCGATTTAGAAAATTCTTTTTTTGTTAGTTAGGTCATACTTCCGAGGTGGTCCCATTTCAATTTTATCGAAATTGGTTCAGTGGTTTTCGAAAAATCAGCATAATACTATGGTGTGTGGTTACCTTCAGCAAAACTTGTGATGTGGTCGTTTTCGGCAATTTTCAGTTTGATAAATTAGTATGGTGTGTGGTTACCTTCAGCAAAACATTTGTGATGTGGACTTATTCAGCAATTTGCAGTCTGACACATATGGCGAATAATTCTGTACCACTTCAATCGATTTCGATTATTCGATTTCGATTATTCTTTTTTATGTAATATTACTAAAAAGAATGAAATAAAAACTGTTTTAAAAAATATTAAACCGATTTCCAAAAAACAAAAAAAAAAAAAACTAAAAAGTATTAAATACCTAATATTTTGAAATTTTCTCTGTCCTGTTGAAATACATGAATCGATATACTAGTGATACATATTCGGACCCTTGTTTCATGAATATTCTAAATTTGAAATTTTTTTATCTTTTCCGACCGGCGCTTAATTTATTATGGTACCTGGCCAGTACCTACTGTACCGAGTACCATCGAGCTGGTTTGATGATGGAGACAGAAGGTGGCCATAGGAACTCCTAAACTACACATGATAAACCCATCGTGTTTGGGCTCGTTGCATTTGTCTTCACGAGAAATTTACTTTAGACCTAAAAGATTCTCAATTCGACGGTATGTTTTCTTTTTTTGGATGTTTGTTACGCGATTACTCCGTCAATTGTGGGCCGATTTTGAAAATTCTTTTTTTTTTATTTGAAAGGGGATAACCCTGAGGTTTTTGAAGTGAAAACTTCTTTAGCGGCTCTTGGCACTTTTTTAGGTGGGTAAAAATGTATAACTCGCGACATCGCGTCAGCGTCATTTTTAAAATGAAACCTTAAGTCATTGCGTTAAGGGTTAAGTTAGAGTGGCACGGGATCTGCCGGCACTCCCGGAGTGCAACTGTTAAGTAGGGTTCCGTAACACGTTTATGTCTGTCCATTCTACTAAGTTCTGCAAAATGAATGTAGGGTTCCGTAACATATGCATGTCTATCCGTTCTACTAAATTTTACAATTTTCAACCAAGGTCCTCCGACGGTTATTTTATAATAAAAGTAGGCTTCCGTAACACGTTTATGTCTGTCCATTCTACTAAGTTCTGCAACATCACCTACAACGTCCGTGATGTCAGCCCATAACACCAGTGCCATGTCAGTGCTTCCCCCTTTGATCGTGCTGACTACACTGAACTGGTCGGAAAACACAAACTATTTACATAGCCGTTTCGACCGACGTTTAATTCAGTGCGGTGGTACCAACCCGGGAAGGTTAAACCCTACCACCAAGTAAAATTACGAGGGAAGGGACTTACAGTTTTACGAGGAATCCGAACCTTGGTCAGCCTCCAACGGTCAGCGGTCACCCATCTAAGTACTGACCGCACCCAGCGTTGCTTAAAATTCAATAGCGACAGTTGACTGTCTGCACCACTGAGCTATCGAAGCTGACGTGGTCCTATTTTAATTGGGTCAAGATCGGATTGGAAAGCGAGGCGGAATCGCGAGGCCGAAGGCCGAGCGATTCCGCCGAGTACATTAATAGCAAAAAATTACTAAAAAAAACTGTGAAATAAAAAAAAAGTTTTAAAAAACATAAAACCGACTTCCTAAAAAAAGTAAAACTAAAAAACTATTTAAAATAAAAATATAAAAACCGCCTTCAAAAATATATGAAATAAAAACCTAAAAAAAAAAACGAACCCTAGAGTTGAAGGCGGTGCTAAAGCAAGCAAAAATGATGCATGAAAGAAAACATGAGCGGATGATAATATCCTTTGTGATTTGTGTAGCCTTTTTTTAGCACCGCCTTCAACTCTAGGGTTCGTTTTTTTTTTTAGGTTTTTATTTCATATATTTTTGAAGGCGGTTTTTATATTTTTATTTTAAATAGTTTTTTAGTTTTACTTTTTTTAGGAAGTCGGTTTTATGTTTTTTAAAACTTTTTTACCATAGCCCTTCCAGCACAACATCCATTACTTTGAGAACCCCGGTTGTCGGGATAGAGCGTTTGGTATGTATGTAGGTATGTATGGAACCAGCTAGGTTGTAGGTACCTACCTGTGCGTGCACTATGTGTAGGCAATCACTGCTGTAGGTAATACCTACTACCTTACCTACACGTTCGTGAAATAGTTCGGTCGGAGGCGCGTGCAGGTTGGCGCGGAGGCGGCGGCGGCGCGGCGTCCGAGCCTCCGACTATGCCTCCGAGGCGGGCGAGAGCCCGGGAGGGAACCAGACAGACATCGACTGAGATGAGAACGGGGGGGCTGGATGGGGCGGTGCGGGGGGGGGGGGGGGGGGGGGGGGGTGGGGGGGGGGGGGGGGGGGGGGGGGGGGGGGGGGCGGGTACGTGCAGTGAGTGCAGCGACCGAGGCCTTGACTCGAGCGAGTCAATGCACGTTGTCGTTACGCGCCGCGCGCCGCGCGCCGCGCCCCGCCCCGCCCCGCTCGTCTCCCCGCGCCTCCG
The DNA here is from genome assembly GCA_946902875.1 of Nematopogon swammerdamellus. NCBI lineage: Eukaryota > Metazoa > Arthropoda > Insecta > Lepidoptera > Adelidae > Nematopogon > Nematopogon swammerdamellus. The sequence goes on from OX336345.1 coordinate 23,872,982, forward strand.
CACCCGCTCCGCCGCCGCTCCACCTCTCCGCCGCCGCTCCACCTCTCCGCCGCGCCGCCGCCGCGCCGCCGCCTGCACCGCACTGCAGTGCAGCATTGCACTCGTCTGCGCAGTCTGCTGCACGCGCTGTCTCGCTCCCGCGCGCTACAACCTGTCCTGTCTGTACATGCCTATATGTAGAGAGAGGCGCGCCCTCGTAGAGGGCAATTAATTTACTTGTTTTTGTTTGAGCACATAAGAGTATGAATGAGCATAAGGTAGGTAGGTATGGGATAGGTAATGTTGGATACCTGCTTACTTACTACACGCGCGATGTCAGTCCTCAACTGCTCAACCAACACGTCGGTCGGCGGACTACGTGCCAGCCATGCCCGTGCTTCCCTTTGACCGCGCCGCCGCCGCCGCGCCGCCGCGCCGCGCCCGGTTACACTGAAACGGATAAGTAAGCCCTTCTATAAGTACTGTATCTCTAACTATTTACATAGCTAGCCGCTTCGACCGACCGACCAGTCCGACCACACAGTCTCGCTCGAAGTCTCGACTCTCGATGCATGCATTCCGTGTGGTTTGGTTTGGTCTCCTGGTAAATGAGATACTCTTTGGGTTTGGTTACCATAACACAGAATACTAAATAGACCATACCAACCTGAGATACCAACCAACCCGGAGGGACAACTCCACTACTAGCACCTAGTGAGTAGGTAGTGAGTGAATAGTGAGTAGTGAAGGCTGAGTTCTAGCGACAAACAAATAAGTGACGTCTCGCTACTCGAGCACTTGGAGCGCGCTCTGTCGAAAGCCTTATTTATTTATTAGTCTATCTATTTACATTGATAAAGAGAGAGAGAGTTTTTACGTGGAATCCGAAGCACGCTCAGCCTCACTCACCGGTTGAGCGGTCACCCATCTAAGTTCTAAACGCATGTGGGTGTGCTTAATTTCACGAACGGCTGTTGATCCACCGATCGCCTGACCGAGCTGGCGAGGCTGACTTATCTACAAAAAAAAATTGGTAACTTTTAAGTTAAACGGTTTTATTAAAAAAATAGCTGTACAAATAACTAGAAAAAAAATCAGCTATACAAAAACTAGAAAATAATAAGGGCACAAACCTGGGCCTTCTTAAGATTTTACGTCTGGGTAAGAAATCGTGCAATACTAGCGTGCTGTCTTCTCATGTCGGATGCCAAAGGGCACTTTGTGTCGCTGCGTCAGCGGAATAAGTAGGTAATAAATTGAGACTTTTAACAGACTAATATAAAAACGTGGGGCGCATGTTACATGCGCCCCACGTTTTTACTGATTCTTATGAAACTTTGCACACACATTGATTTCCAGTGACAATACAATGTTATGATAATTTCAACTTGGTGACGAGGGTCTGATGATGAAGTCAGGACATGGACAATGGGACTCTTCAACCGTTACTAGTAACTCCCTCGAGTTTGGGCTCATTTGGATGGTTTGGACCAGTGTCCCATACTTCTACTAATACACTTGGTGACGAGGGTCTGATGATGGAATCAGGAGGTGGGTGGTGGAACTCTTCAACCGTTAATAGTAACTCCTCGAGTTTGGACTCATTTGGTAGGTTTGGACGAGTGTCCCATACTTCTACCAATATACTTGGTGACGAGGGTCTGATGATGGAGACAGGAGGTGGACAGTGGAACTCTTCAACCGTTACTAGTAACCCCCTCGAGTTTGGGTTCATTTGGTTGGTTCGGACGAGTGCTCCATACTTCCACCAATACATATTTTGGTGACGAGGGTCTGATGATGGAGACAGGAGGTGGACAGTGGAACTCTTCGACCGTTACTAATAACCCCCTCGACTTCGGGCTCATTTGGTTGGTTTGGACAAGTGCTCAATGTTGTGCATGTTCAATGTGTTCCAGAGGGAAGCGTAGTGGGGACATGTTATATGTATACTTTTTGTTGCTCTTTTGTCATAATCTATTTATTTATTTATTTTATAATGCATCCATTAGGTGTCTGTGCACACTCGGACACCCTGCATCACGCTGCACCACGCAGCACTAGGTTCCATCACGCTCCACCACCTGTATCACGCTGCATCACGCTGCACCACGCAGCACTAGGTTCCATCACGCTGCACCACCCTGTATCACGCTGCAACACGCTGCATCACGCTGCACCACGCAGCACTAGGTTCCATCACGCTGCACCACCCTGTATCACGCTGCAACACGCTGCATCACGCTGCACCACGCAGCACTAGGTTCCATCACGCTGCACCATCTGTATCACGCTGCAACACGATGCATTACGCTGCACGACGCAGTACTAGGTTCCATCACGCTGCAACACGCTGCATCACGCTGCACCACGCAGCACTAGGTTCCATCACGCTGCACCACCCTGTATCACGCTGCAACACGCTACATCACGCTGCACCACGCAGCACTATGTTCCATCACGCTATACCACCCTGTATCATGCTGCAACACGCTACATCACGCTGCACCACGTAGCACTAGGTTCCATCACGCTCCACCACCTGTATCACGCTGCAACACGCTGCATCACGCTGCATCAAGCTGCACCACGCAGCACTAGGTTCCATCACGCTCCACCACCTGTATCACGCTGCAACACGCTGCATCACGCTGCACCACGCAGCACTAGGTTCCATCACGCTCCACCACCTGTATCACGCTGCAACACGCTGCATCACGCTGCACCACGCAGCACTAGGTTCCATCACGCTCCACCACCTGTATCACGCTGCAACACGCTGCATCACGCTGCACCACGCAGCACTAGGTTCCATCACGCTCCACCACCTGTATTACGCTGCAACACGCTGCATCACGCTGCACCACGCAGCACTAGGTTCCATCACGCTGCACCACCCTGTATCACGCTGCAACACGCTGCATCACGCTGCACCACGCAGCACTAGGTTCCATCACGCTGCACCATCTGTATCACGCTGCAACACGATGCATTACGCTGCACCACGCAGTACTAGGTTCCATCACGCTGCAACACGCTGCATCACGCTGCACCACGCAGCACTAGGTTCCATCACGCTGCACCACCCTGTATCACGCTGCAACACGCTACATCACGCTGCACCATGCAACACTAGGTTCCATCACGCTGCTCCACCCTGTATCACCATTAGGTATGAGCGCCGAGCAGGCGCGCCGCGCCGGCGCGCCGCCGCCCCAGCGCTTTCCCCCACGCCGCCTCCGCCGCCTAACGCGGTCGGCGCGCCGAACCGAGCGCGGTCAAGTCAGTCTGATCGCACCGATAGACCTATGGAGACTGCGTCAACAACCAGCGCTGGTCCGCGCCGGCTACCAGCTTTCTACCTGAACGCGCCCTATGGAGACTGTCTGCCTCAACAACCAGGGCTGGTCGGGGCCTATCGGCGCTGGTACATCGGCGCCGGCTACCAGCTTTCTACCTGAACACGCCCTATGGAGACTGTCTGCGCCAACAACCAGGGCTGGTCGGCGCTGGTACAACGGTGCCGGCTACCTGCTTTCTACCTGAACGCGCCCTATGGAGACTGTCTGCGTCAACAACCAGCGCTGGTCGGCGCCGGTCGGCGCTGGTACATCGGTGCCGGCTACCAGCTTTCTACCTGAACGCGCCTAATAAAAAATATATAAATGTAATATTTTTTTATTTTGTTGAATTCATTTTCAATGCGACGCATCTTCTAACCTAACCTATATTCCTATATTCCTATATCCAACGAGCCCAAATATGGTGGATTTATCATGTGTAGTTTAGGAGTTCCTATTGCTTCCTTCCGGCTCCATCATTAGGACCCTGGAAATAACATATGACTAGAATACTTGCGAAGACAAATCCAACGAGACCAAACACGGTCGATTTATCATGTGTAGTTTAGGAGTTCCTATGGCTTCATTCCGGCTCCATCATCAGGACCCTGGGTATCATATATGACAAGAGTACTTGCGAAGACAAATCCAACGAGCCCAAACACTATGGGCTTATCATGTGCAGTTTAGGAGTTCCTATGGCTTCCTTCCGGCTCCATCATCAGACCCCAACTAACCTTTTCCTTATCCCGACTTTCTCGTGTCGCTCAGCGACAATATTTTTTCGAATTCCGTCTATTCATTTCCAATGTGCTCGATAGTCGTGTGAGGCACGAAATCTGTGAATTTATTTTGACATTGAAAAAAACTGTTTTAAAAAACATAAAACCGACTTCCTAAAAAAAGGAAAACTAAAAAACTATTTAAAATAAAAATATAAAAACCGCCTTCAAAAATATATGAAATAAAAACCTAAAAAAAAAAACCAACCCTAGAGTTGAAGGCGGTGCTAAAAAGGCTACACAAATCACAAAGGATATTATCATCCACTCATGTTTTCTTTCATGCATCATTTTTGCTTGCTTTACAAATCACAAAGGATATTATCATCCACTCATGTTTTCTTTCATGCATCATTTTTGCTTGCTTTAGCACCGCCTTCAACTCTAGGGTTGGTTTTTTTTTTTAGGTTTTTATTTCATATATTTTTGAAGGCGGTTTTTATATTTTTATTTTAAATAGTTTTTTAGTTTTCCTTTTTTTAGGAAGTCGGTTTTATGTTTTTTAAAACAGTTTTTTTTATTTCATACATTTTTGAAGTCGGTTTTTAATTTTTTATAAATAGTTTTTTATATCACAATTGTTTTTAGTAATTTTTTGCTATTAGTGTTCATGGCGGAATCACGGAGTAAACATACAGTCGAATTGAGAATCTCGTCCTTTTTTTGAAGTTGTTTGAAAAATCTAGAATGAATATATTATGCGCTTCTGGCCGGTCGGAAATGTTTTCAAATTTAGAATGTTCATGAAAAATTAATTATGAATATTTTCTATTTGTCGTGGCGATAGGGTTTTGTTTTGTTTTTTTTGGTGGAAAAAATTACTGTGAGATGAAACCTTCGATCATAAAAAATATTAAGATTCCGCATGTCAGGGCGATTCGTGCCCCACCAAAAATACGTGCAATTCAAATAATACGTGCATCGCCCGCTCATTCTGCCATCGACCGCCAGCGCGAGAGCACTTGCTTCAGCGTCTTCAATATTACACAAATGCCGGCTTCAGGCCTCTGCATAGTATACGAGAGCATCTGGCATTATATTTCAAGAGTGAAAATCCCTTCAAATACAATGTTATATAAGAAAAAGTAAAAATTTTCACTTCATACATTTAATGTGTTTGGATTAAGTGGAGATGGCTTCTTTAAAATTATATTTTTTTACGTCACCAAATTTGAAAACGGTAACACTGGATTCCCAAAAGAATTATTTTATAATATATATATTTTACTATATTAGATGGCAATTTGAAAAGCTACAATAAAATCAACAAAATACCAGAACCCTTACATGATTTTTATTTACAGATTTTTGCTTGTATTTTCTTTGTGTTTTTTTTATTGAAAGCGCGACCTGTGGCGCCGAGGCACCCTAAGGGAGATGTCTAAGGACGCCCATGGACATTTGGTCGTATGCGGGGGTTGCGAATGCCATGCCGGCCCGACAGGTGCCTGTTCACGCCCTTCTTGAAGGACTCGAGACTGTACTTGAGAGGAAATATATAGACAGGAGAACGTCCCAGAGTTTACCGGTTCTATAGAGGAAAAATCTGCAGAAGAGGTTGGTACGCATCCACGGTAAGTCCAGCGTGTGGGGATGCAATCCTTTTTAACAAATTCCTCTTTTCAAACAAATTTCCCTTTTAAAAGCTGATATTTGGCAGAGCCATCCCACAGGTGCAAGCAGTACTCCACGCATGACCTGATCTGCGATTTGTGCAAAAGGACTTAGGTGCACAAGAAATTTACGTGTTTCTTTCTTGGTTGGTTCATGTTTGATTCTTACAGATTTTGAATAACATATTTATTTGCTTTATGAAACGTATATGACAAAGTGGTTCAAAAAAGTTAACATCAAAGGGAGGAATACGAAAATATTAAAACTGGTCTCGTTTAAATAGTTAGTGAGAAATTATTATTTAGGTTGACTGCAAAATTAAGTTTGTTTGTAATATATTTATGTATCAAAAAGGTGATGAGTGGAGGTGAGAAATGTTTTTCTTTTTATAACCAGTTTGGTGGTTCAAAAAAAATTATCAAGGTTAATTTATAGAAGATGCGTCACTACGCTCCGCATCTTCTATAAATTAACCGTAACCTAATAGGGACCATGTCGAGGCAGCCCGTGTCGTTTTTGCATACATGTCTATTCAAAATCAATGTTTTTGTAGTTAAAAAAAGTAAAGTTTTAATTTTGCATGAAAGATTAAAAATTAAAAGTTGTATGGAAACCTGTTTCTTCTTTTAAGTAAACTAAATAAACTACGCGTCCGGCAAAACATTATTTCACTAAAATTTATTTTTTAACTTCAGTCTACACAATAAGCTTACTAGCAATTTGCTAGCAAACTTCCCCACTTCAAAGCCACGCCTCCGTCGTATTTGTGCGGAACCCTCGGTTTGTGGGTTGGTCAACTTGGTCTGTGTTTTTAATGTTAGTAACATATTGGCTTTATTTCTAGTAGACACTTCACACTATTAAAGCTAAAATTTAGATATTCCTGTCATTATTGTCATTTTGAGAAAGAAAGACAGGAGATGAACGAATGATTTAATAATCTTAATTTAAGCACATCTGTCAAATTTTAGGTGATTTTAGTTGCAAGTGATATAATATAAGACAAGTCTAAAGTCGACCTAAATTGACAAATGCGTTTGAATTTTTTATAAAATAATTCACTCATCGTCCATAGGTTTTCTTTCACAAATAAATGTAAATCGTAAAACTGTAGGTCTCTTCCCTCCTAATCTTACTTGGTGGTAGGGTTTAACCCGCCCGGGTTGATACCACCGCACTGAATGAAACGTCGGTTGAAACGGCTATGTAAATAGTTTGTGTTTTCCGACCAGTTCAGTGTAGCCGGCACGATCAAAGGGGGAAGCACTGACATGGCACCTAGTTCACCCGGTGTTATGGGCTGACATCACGGACGTTGTAGGTGATGTAGCCAACCGTGTCAGTTTCCATAAAAAAAATAAACGAAAAAAATTGCAATAAATGTTTTTAATAAATAATTTAATAATAAGAAGTAAAAAGCCACCTCCATAATTTTGAGCCGTTGAAGCAAGCGGCAATTTATCGATCGACTACGTGCGACATTCGCTTGTTTTGGAACACGTAAATGTTTGCGTGGAGCGTGCAGGCAAGCGATACGGGATTACTGCGCGTGGAAAAAGGATGACACAATATCACTGCGATCTCTTGAGATGGTCGGTCCTGTATTACGCGATACGCACACTACCATAACCACGGTGTCTCGTTTTAGTAATAATTGAAGTATGAAGTGCGGAGTCCAGAACTATTTTTTCTGTCTACGGATGAAACGTCATTTAATTAAATTGGAGACGAAGCGAAATTTTTTTTGGCTCTGGTGTTCTGCATCGAATTGGAAAGGGGTGTTCTGTTGACTGTTTTTTTCTGATGATGGGGCGTGTGTCTATAATGCAATGAAGCTATAATGGGCGTAGGGTTGGTAGTGGGTCGTATTTTTTTGAGTTCTGGTGACCTTAAGTCAATGGTCTGGTGACTGCTTTTGCGGATGTGTTCGGAGCGGGCGTCGCTACTAATGGCGTAGTGGATACAGTTTTACTGGTAAGTAAATAAATATTTCATACTTATTTGTTCCCATTTCATTTTCGTCTACACTAATATTATAGTTTAAAGAGAAAATATTAAATTTTTTGTATTTTTTTATGTTTGTTGTTTTATATATGTTTGTAATGTATAAACTCAAAAAAAATTATCACCCATATAGCTCAGTGGTGCGATCAGTCCGTGACCAGTCCATCGCTATTGATTGGTAAGCAACGCTGGGTGCGGTCAGTAGGTACTTGGATCGGTGACCGCTCGACCGTTGGAGGCTGACCGTGGTTCGGATTCCACGTTAAACTGTAGGTTCCTTCTCTTCTTACCTTACTAGGTGGTAGGGTTCAACCCGCCCGGTTTGGTACCACTGCACTGAATGAAACGTCGGTCGGAACGGCTATGTAAATAGTTTGTGTTTTCCGTCCAGTTCAGTGTAGCCGACATGAAATGAAGGGAAGCACTGACATGGCACCTAGCTCACCCGGTGTTATGGGCTGGAATCACGGATGTTGTAGGTGATAAAGCCAATCCTGTCAGTTTCCATAAAAAAAGTTACATTATTTCTTTCATATGTCTTTTCGTCAAAATATGTTTATATCATGCCCTTTCTTTTATTCTGATACTCCGTGTTATTTAAGATTGCTAGACGTTAGGCATCACTTGCCACTCCGCGTGTTGTGTTTATTAATTACCATTTCTGGTTTCTGTGGGCAGATGCGGCTCTACTGAGTGCTGAGTAATGAAGAACCATCTCTTCATCAGCGGCAGAGCTTCGGTGGGGTGGACATGAGCCCATTGTTTTAAAATGTCACAACTCACAACACTGACACAATTGACAGGTAGTGAGCCCATTATGGTGGAAATGCAATTCCAGAGAGAGAGATAGAAAGAGAGAGAGAGAGATAGAAAGAGAGAGAAATGGAAAGAGAGAGAGAAAGAGAGAGAGAGAGAGAGAGAGGCAGTCGGGGTAAGCAGAGTAATCGGTGTTGTGCCGCAAGAACTCTGGGTAAATTACAGCACAACACCGACCACCACGTTTCGCAAAGCATTCGAACAAGATTCAATCGATCAAGCAGAAAGTAAGGCACAAAGACCCACCTGCTGCATGGCGTGAGGTGGCGAGCCTGTCGCCTTTTCGCACGGCATCTTGTTCTTATCCCTTAGTCGCCTTTTACGACATGCATGGGGAGAGACGCAGCGAGTCTATTCTTTTTAAGTACCGGCCCCACACGGTAAAAAATAACAAAACCAAAAAAAAAACCAAGTGCGGGGCGGCCATCTCTGACTACAAGCGAGGGAAGTGAGAATGTAAGTAAGTAGTGGTTGTGTACGGACAGCGTGCGCTGGCGCGTGCTTGTGTGAGTGCGAAATCGGCGCGTTTTTATGAAGACGGCTAACTTGTCTGTTTTAACTATGTCTCAGAGTAATCAAGACCGATATGTGGTGACTTCAGAGCTTCGATGGGGTGGACATCTCAGAGTAATCAAGCTGTGGCGACTTCAGAGCTTCGGTGGGGTGGACATCTCAGTCATGGAGACCCATCACTGGCGACGAAAATATTTGAACTAACCGACCACCTTGATTTTTTGTTTATGTCGGAGGAAAATTGTAGAATTTGCCGTTTTACAAAATGCCTAGGCTAATATTCTACAATTTGCCTTCGCAATTTATACTAAGGCGAAAAAAAAAAAATCTCATGTTAATACAATTATTTGTAATAAGTGTAAACTTCTTGAAAGTATTTCGCGTGGATAGGTAAATGTATTCCTCTTAAAAATTAACTTATTTTACTTTTTTTTTCATAAAAATGCCCCACGTTAATAGCTGCGGTTGTCAATTCCATCTGTCATGTTTGTATGAACTCATAATTTTAAATTGTGCTTGGTTGTCTCCTCTTTGGCGAGCGTTTATTTATAACTTGCATTCCATGTACTGTATATTAATGCGCATCGTCCTGCAGTACTTTCAAAAGTTTGAGGAGGTTGACGTTGCAACTCCCAATCGCATTATTACTCGTATATAATTTTTTAATAATAATTTCGATCTCCTAACTGACCAACTAGGTGGATGGATTGAGTGGTTCATTGGTAACGATTCAAAGTTTGTTTTCAAATTTTTTTATTTTTATTTTCTTTATATTAATTATGGGTAGGCCTACTAAACGCACTGCTCAAATGAGACAGCGCCGTTTGGAAGAAAGTAGTGACGAGAGGGAAGATCGTTTAAAGAAAAGTAGGGAAAGAAATGCGATAATCATTTCAAATGAGAGTGATGAGCAGCGGGCCTATAGACGCTCTCAGATGAGAGCATACACGAACTTATCAAGGCTTAATGAAAGCCCAGAAAGTCATGCTCAACGACTAAGTTTGATTCACGAACGTTTATCAAACGAAACCGAAGAGCAACGTTCTCATCGACTTGGCTTGATTCACGAACGTTTATCAAACGAAACCGAAGAGCAACGTTCTCATCGACTTGGCCTGATGCACGAACGTTTATCAAACGAAACCGAAGAGCAACGTTCTCATCGACTTGGCCTGATTCACGAACGATTATCAAACGAAACCGAAGAGCAACGTTCTCATCGACTTGGCCTGATTCACGAACGTTTATCAAACGAAACCGAAGAGCAACGTTCTCGTCGACATGGCTTGATGCACGAACGTTTATCAAACGAAACCGAAGAGCAACGTTCTCATCGACTTGGCTTGATTCACGAACGTTTATCAAACGAAACCGAAGAGCAACGTTCTCATCGACTTGGCTTGATTCACGAACGTTTATCAAACGAAACCAATGAGCAACGTTCTCATCGACTTGGCTTGATTCACGAACGTTTATCAAACGAAACCGAAGAGCAACGTTCTCATCGACACGACTTGATGCACGAACGTTTATCAAACGAAACCGAAGAGCAACGTTCTCATCGACTTGGCTTGATTCACGAACGTTTATCAAAAGAAACCGAAGAGCAACGTTCTCATCGACTTGGCTTGATTCACGAACGTTTATCAAACGAAACCGAAGAGCAACGTTCTCATCGACTTGGCTTGGTTCACGAACGTTTATCAAACGAAACCGAAGAGCAACGTTCTCATCGACTTGGCTTGATTCACGAACGTTTATCAAACGAAACCGAAGAGCAACGTTCTCATCGTCTTGGCTTGCAACACGAGCGTTTATCAAATGAATCTACCGAATCCAGATCGACTCGATTAGATGCTATGCGACAAGCTAGTCGCAACCGCAGGGACGTATCTTCCGTAAATGATTTTGAAAGGGCTATTAACATTTTTGCAGACGTTCCATGTGCCGTTTGTAATAAAATGTTATATCCATCACAACGTTGTAATTTAGATACTGTAATGTACAGTGGATTATTACCCGAAGAATTGGTTTCTCTTGGTAATATCATAACATGCTCTCGCTGTCAAAATAATATTAGGAAACGAAGAATTCCGCCGGCAGCGTTCTGGAACAAAATGACAGTCGCGACTGTACCTCAAGAGCTAGCTAATTTGACGAAACTTGAAGAACGGTTTTTATGCCGTGTTGTACCGTTTCTTAAAATAATGAAGCTACAAAACCGTTTCTGTCAAGATTGGTGCAAGGGACAAGTTACTTTGTTTGCAAAAGACGTTGTTGAAGTCGCTGAACAACTGCCACTTGCGCCAAACCAAGTAGGACTTGTTCTGGTTGTGGAAAGTCTCGAGAACTTGCAACACTCCCAAGAGTTTGTTGTGGATATGAACAGATTGTATCAGGCTCTAACCTGGTTAATGTCAAACAATATACTCTATAGAGATATAAGACCACATTTTGAGAATGATATCGACATTTCTGAAATTGTTCAAATTTATGAAGAGCCTGCAGATGGTGGTGAGCCTATGGAGTTACAATCTACTCCTCATAACAACTACGTTGATATAAGTGAAAACGTTTCTATACTACACGGATCATTTCATCAAGCCGATTTAAGATTTGATTTACAATCTCGTGGCAAACAATGTACTGCTGTAGCAGCTGTAGCTTGTGCAGCGTTCTGTACAGACGACCCAAGTCAATGGTTAAAAAGTGACATTGATTATATAGTAATACTCGGAGACAAGCTCTACCGTGAGTCCATTGCTTCTAGAGAGAACCCCGCAATTGGAGAAGTTAACCCTGAATATCTTGCCGCGAGTGATCTTGCACCCCAAATATTATATAACAGGAAGAAAATTAATATCTCAGTTGCCGAAACTAACTATAATGGTCATTTAGATACCGATCGAAGTACTGACGGCTTCCCTAACCTAAAAAATGCTCTCACATTATTTTTAAGAGAAAACTGTTGCGGGCTGCTTACTGCGAATTCTATGACTGTGGCTATATATTGTAAAGTTGAAACTGATGCTTATAAATATTGGTTGTTAGATTCACATGCACGTGGGCCTAAGGGAGCAACCGCTCCAAGACGTGGTGCAGCCTGTTGCATGCAATTTCAAAATATAGATGAATTACATGGCATACTGCGACGGAATTTGTTTACATCGACGAAGAAAGTACCGGCACAAGATTACTTTCTCAATGTGTATTCACTAACTCCTTTGATTATAAGACCGGAGAACCAGGCAGAAGTGCGCAGAGAAACGTTGGGGAATCAACAGTTGAATATTCAGGAGCAGTCAAGAGTAGTTCAGTCAGAGAGTCCTACATATACGATACCTACATCAGAAAACAAAGACACTCCTCAAAAAATATTTCAAACAAACTCAGTTCAGGAACAAGAAAGTATGCACAGAGATACTTTAAGAACATCAGAGAGCCAGCCAAAGAGTAATCATTCAGAGAGTCCTACATATACAATTCCTATACTAGAAAAAAATAGCAACACTCCTCAACAAACATTTCGACCAAACTCCGCTCCAGAACAAGAAAGACCGCTATCACAAATACAACCAATTTCCACTATTATTGAAACAACTAGTATGCTCCGTAGCATAGACGAAGCGGTCCCTAATCTAGAAAGTGTAGTTCATTTGAATTCCAATCCAACTACGAATAATAACGAGATGAGATTAGCTGAGATTACAAGAAAAACAGCGCCACCATTAAATGTGGATCGAGAGCGACGAACGGAAGAGCTTGCTTGGTATTGTCTTTTTCCTGATGGCAAAAATGGCTTTGGAGAGGTAAGAGATATTCAAATTACTCCATTGGACTATTTTCAGAGTCGAGTAATGAATCTGGACAAGCGTTTCAATCGAAACGACTATTTGTTTTTTGCTCTTTCCATAGTTGAATATTATCGAGCTAAATCCAGTGTTTCTGTATCATGCCGGATGCGCCAAGGCCAGGGCGAGCGGACACCTCAAGGACTCATAGATAATATGCATCTTACTATGAGGAATATCAGAGGATCAGCGTCTTATTGGCAGAAATGCTGCTCTGAACTTACTGCAATGGTCCGTACTTTGGGGCCTCCTACGTGGTTCATGACGTTCTCTTGCAACGACCTTAATTGGCCAGACATGACTAAAGCCTTACTTATCGCAGATGGTCGTGATGTGAATGAGGCAGAGAGCCTGTCTTTTCCCGAGCGTTTGCAGTTGGTTCAAAAACATCCCGTGGTTGTCTCTCGACAATTTACGGTTCGCGTGAATGCTCTGATGCGATTCCTCAAACGCGATCCAGACTGCTTAGGTGGTCCAGTTGTGGACTTTTGGTATAGAATAGAGTTTCAAAATCGCGGAAGTCCACACCTTCATATGTTGGTGTGGTGTGACAATATCCCAGATTTCTCGACTCATGAGGGTATCGAAGTTATTGAAAGGGTTGTTTCATGCTCCTTAATGCCCAATGATCCTGTATTGCAGAAATTAATAGAAGACGTGCAAATACACAAACACACGGCCACGTGCTACAAAAACCGCAACGATAGTTATTGTCGTTTTGGTTTCCCGAGGCCCGCATATGAGACTACTATTTGCTTAGGTCCTGATGAAGTATTAATAAACAATGGACGATTTTGTTGTTTGAAACGAACTGCAAATGAAAGTATGGTGAACAATTACAATCCTACTCTATTGAGTCTATGGAAAGGAAACATTGATGTGCAGCCGTGCGGTAACGTAACAGCAGTTGCGTACTATGTGGCTAAATACGCAAGTAAATGCGAGCCCCATGATACAGGTGAAGTTATAAGAGAAGCCGTTGCGAAGGCCAAGAGGCAAGGTGGTCCTGTGTGGAATCAGTTATTTGCAGTCTCAATGGCCATTCTATCTCAACGCCTTGTAAGTGCTCCGGAATGCGCATATAGATTGTGTCATTTACCGCTAAAAATGTCTTCCCGAAAAACAGTCTTCATAAACAGTTGTAAGCCAAATGAACGTTTCAGACTTCTACGATTCGACAGTGATGATACATCCATTTACAACAATATTTTTGACCGGTATGTATTACGCCCAGACGAACTAGACGACTTAAGTCTCGCTGAATTCGCTGTGCGCTTTGAAACGGTGTCTAACTCAACATGGAACGAAGACGATGGTGATGAAGAATTGAGGCGTGAAGATGTTACGCCGGCAAGATTTATACGGCTAAGAGATAACACGCGGATGCGTATAAGAAATAAATCTGCAGTATTGCGCACACGATACTTTACATTGAACAGCGACAAAGAGGCCTATTACTACAGCTTGTTAGTATGTCATGTACCATTTCGTAATGAAAGTGAACTTCTACTCGAAGATGAAACCGCTGAGGATGTTTCATTAGGCGGCAAAGAGAATTTCGACCATTACATGGCAACGTAAGTGCAGAGGAGTTTGCTTACGCAGAACAAATGATACAACAGGCTCTTGCCCAAGCAGTCGCGCTCAACGCTGCCCATGACACTCATGATGTTGATGCTCCTTTGATTTGTGGCGGTGAACAAATCGTGAATAACGATGACAATTATTGTGAAGATGTAGGCGAAAGGTCTGCAATGCCAGATGAAGTCTTCTTGGGTAATATTCGAGGTTTAAACGTCCAACAGAGAGACCTTTTCCAAAAAGTTTCTGGGGCTGTGGAAAGTGATTTGCAGAGACAAGAAAGCCAATTATTGTTATTCATCACTGGCGGTGCAGGAAGTGGAAAGTCCTTCGTCTTGAAATTACTTGTGGAACATATCAAACGGTGTTATGCACCTACAGTTGAAATATTACTCAAGGCCAAATTTGTTGAGGTGGGATCCCTAACAGGAGTAGCTGCACGCCAAATATTTGGCAAAACATTGCACTCAATATTCACACTTCCGATTGAAAAAGGAAATACCATGACGTACAAAAAAATTACTGGACAAAAGCTAGAGAATGAAAGACGTAAATGGCGTCATATAAACTGGTTAATCATAGATGAAATTTCTATGGTATCATATGAAAATTTGCGAATTATACATCTGCGTCTCCAAGAATACAAAAATAATGACAAATTATTTGGCGGGGTGCATATATTGCTTTTTGGTGATATACTTCAACTCCCACCGGTAAAAGGCCATTGGTGTTTTATTCAACCGCCATGGTTTTCGGCCGAAGTTAACTTATGGCAGCAATTCTCATTTTGTGAACTTACTATAAATATGCGGCAACGAAATGATATTGATTTCATTGACCTCTTGAATAGCTTGCGGGTTGGTGAATTAACGACAGCACAGCTGGAGTTACTTTGTGAGCGGCGACACGTGCCTTTGTCAGGAGATTTTGTTGATGGGGTTGCTGTCCGTATATTCCCTACTGTTAGACAAGTTGACACATATAATGAAAAAATGACCGCTGTAAATGCTAAAGCGCACCGCATGTACACAATAAATGCTGTAGATGAGTCTCGCGAGGCGGCAACTTATGGTAGAAAGCCACCAGACAATGTTATTCCTAAAGACATTAATAACTGCGGTGGTATCTTACAAACTATAAAGTTGGGTATCGAATCGCGAGTCATGTTAAGGCGTAATATTTCCGTATCCGATGGGCTCGTGAATGGTGCCATGGGCATTGTTAAGAAAATTAAATGGCCTGCTCTCCGAAGAGATCAATTGGAGGAAGGCGAGTTGCCTGAATCTGTGTTTATAAAATTTGATGACGCGACTGTTGGCCTTAGAATAAAAGATGATGACGGTTGTGTAGAAATCTCACCTGTTTGCACAACATTCCAAGCGCAAAGAGGATATGGAGATGTTGAACGCAGAATGTTACCACTCATCTTAAGCTGGGCCGCAACTGTCCACAAACTTCAGGGTACAACCCTTGATAAAGCAGTGATTGATTTAGGAAAGAAGAATTTTGCAAAAGGACAGATTTATGTAGCCCTCAGTCGCGTGAAAACATTAGAAGGCATTGCCTTATCTGATTTGGATGCAAATAAGCTTTTAAATCGACCCCACGATGAGAAAGCTTTAACAGAAATGACACGCCTGCGTAATCTTTCGAACATCTAGGTAGTTTTTATTTATGACGGGTCCTCATTATATGAAGTCGGTTACATATGTATTATATAAGGTGCTTCGTTATTCAATGTTTCGGGAGGGTTACATACACACTCAAATAAACACGTTACGCAAAAAAATTATATGTTTTAGCATTACTTTTCGAGAAATATAACAAAGCATGTTTGCTACAAAGGATCAACCTATGTGTAACAGGAGGTAGCTTCCATTGTACGGGGTCAATTACCGTACTATGTTCAAAAGCAGAACAACAAGGTCACTAGACCTGTGTGTAACAGTAGGTAGCTTGCATTGTACGGGGTCAAACGCAGAACAGCTGTTTGTTGTAAGTCACAAGGTCACTAGACCGGTGTGTAACAAATGGAGGTGCTATCAGACAGTCTTCTTTACGTTTTGTTTATAGACGTCCGGAAATACCAGCCTTCCGGCTACCGGTGTGTAACAGTAGGTAGCTTGCATTGTACGGGGTCAATGACCGTACTATGATCAAACGTAGAACAGCTGTTTGTTGCAAGTAAGTCACAAGGCCGCCGCTCTAAAACTAGCTACCTACCTACCTACCTACCAACGTGTGCGGTGTGTGTGCGTTCGTTTCGTGTTTGGCAAGGGTCTATAGCTGATTGGTTTTTATTACAGCTATTTGATTTTATTTTTTTGTTAGGAGAAAATATGCTCCTATAAACATGTTTTTTTGTACGTAAAGTGTTTGAGTGCGTATGTAACCTTCCCGAAACATTTGACATTAATAACGAATGAATGCGGTTTCCATCATGGGGACTTTTCCAGGAGTCCCCATTTTGGAAGATTATTTCATTTTATAGGTTTTTCTGAATTTAGTTATTTGCTTGTAATTATTTTGGAAGATTATTTCATTTTATAGGTTTTTCTGAATTTAGTTATTTGCTTGTAATTATATATTTTTAAGTACTTATTTCAATAAATAAAGTTAATAACGAAGCACCTTATATATTCTTATTACATATTATGTATTGTCCAATACGAGTCCAACTCGCGCTTTGACCTGAAAAAGTGGTCTAAAGCAGCTATGTTATTGAGGCCTAGCTATTGATAGTTTAATGATTTTTGTGGCTTTAAATTTATAAATACAAAGTAAGATGTACGAGTACCTATGTTGGTACGCACATATATAAAAAACTTTGTTTTAATATTACAAGCAATAGGAAATTGCCCATACTTTATATTGTACATGATTCAATCGCAACTTCTATGTTATTGAGGCCTAGCTATTGATAGTTTAATGATTTTTGTGGCTTTAAATTTATAAATACAAAGTAAGATGTACGAGTACCTACGTAGGTACGCACAAAAACTTTGTTTTAATATTACAAGCAATAGGCAATTGCCCATACTTTGTTGCTCATGATTCAATCGCAACTATGTTATTGAGGCCTTGCTATTGATAGTTTAATATACAAAGTAAGATGTACGAGTACCTACGTAGGCACGCACACATACAATATAATATAAATTACAATCAATAGGCCCATACTTTAAATATTGAAGTTGAGTGTACCCTATTAAAGGAATGAATGTTAAAATTTTATATATTACAATTTTATAATAAACTGATTTGACCTATGTACCTATATTGTTTCATTTTTATTATTCTTTAGGAATTCCCTATGCCCACCTTCCGTCTTCATTTTCAGACCTCGACACCAGGTCTAAAATAAATTGCTTGTCAAGACAAATGCAACGAGCCCAAACACGATGGGTTTATCATGTGTAGTTTAGGAGTTCCTATGGCCACCTTCTGTCTCCATCATCAGACCAGCTCGATGGTACTCGGTACAGTAGGTACCGGTCAGGTACCATAATAAATTAAGCGCACCTGGCCGGTAGGAAAAGATAAAAAAATTTAAATTTAGAATATTCATGAAACAAGGGTCCGAATATGTTAGGAGTTCCTATGGCCACCTTCTGTCTCCATCATCAAACCAGCTCGATGGTACTCGGTACAGTAGGTACTGGCCAGGTACCATAATAAATTAAACGCCGGTCGGAAAAGATAAAAAAATTTCAAATTTAGAATATTCATGAAACAAGGGTCCGAATATGTATCACTAGTATATCGATTCATGTATTTCAACAGGACAGAGAAAATTTCAAAATATTAGGTATTTAATACTTTTTAGTTTTTTTTTTTTTTGTTTTTTTTGGAAATCGGTTTAATATTTTTTAAAACAGTTTTTATTTCATTCTTTTTAGTAATATTACATAAAAAAGAATAATCGAAATCGAATAATCGAAATCGATTGAAGTGGTACAGAATTATTCGCCATATGTGTCAGACTGCAAATTGCTGAATAAGTCCACATCACAAATGTTTTGCTGAAGGTAACCACACACCATACTAATTTATCAAACTGAAAATTGCCGAAAACGACCACATCACAAGTTTTGCTGAAGGTAACCACACACCATAGTATTATGCTGATTTTTCGAAAACCACTGAACCAATTTCGATAAAATTGAAATGGGACCACCTCGGAAGTATGACCTAACTAACAAAAAAAGAATTTTCTAAATCGGCCCTCAATTGACGGAGAAATCGTGTTACAAACATACAAAAAAAAAAAAAAAATAAAAAAAAAAAATAAAAAAAAAAAAAAACATACAGACGAATTGAGAACCTCCTCCTTTTTTGGAAGTCGGTTAAAAATGTCTTTTGGTTCGTTTCAGTATAGGCCCCGATTTCACGTAAAAGTGCGATCCCCTTATATCTCGGAGAGTTGTGAAGATATGATATTCAAAAAAGGCTCAAAAGACGCGTATTCATGAGAGCTGTAAGGTGCAAAAATAATCATTCGAGAAAGTAAAAAAAACTAGAAAAAAAACATCAGTTGTACAAAAAACTAGAAAATAATAAAAAAACTTTTAAGTTAAACGGTTTTATTAAAAAAAACTAGAAAAAAAAAACATCAGCTGTACAAAAAACTAGAAAATAATAAGGACACAAGCCTGGCCCTTCTTAAGATTTTACGTCTAGGTAAGAAATCGTGCAATACTAGCGTGCTGTCTTCTCATGTCGGATGCCAAAGGGCACATTGTGTCGCTGCGTCAGCGGAATAAGTAATAAATTGAGACTTTTAACAGACTAATATAAAAACGTGGGGCGTATAATATGCGTAATAACATGCGCCGCACGTTTTTATATTAGTCTGTTAAAAGTCTCAATTTATTACTTATTCCGCTGACGCAGCGACACAATTTGCCCTTTGGCATCCGACATGAGAAGACAGCACGCTAGTATTGCACGATTTCTTACCTTTTTTTTTTACCTATTTTTTTATTTACTCGTTTTTAGTTTGATTTTTGGCTCGTATCATTCATTACGCAAACTCCTCATCCTTTCCAACTCTCTCATTGCATCTTTGTTACTCGGTTTCTTACCTGTCAATTTCTCACAATCAAGCTCCTCAATACATAGCCCTTCTAAAGACTTTACGCGACTCAATGCAACATACGCTTGACCCTCCTCAAATATTCTGGAGCCCAAATACACGATAGCATGGTCAACAGTACTGCCCTACATTTTATGGACAGTGGAGGCCCATGCCAAAATTTTCGGTAACATCCGTCTCTCAGCTGTTCCATAATTAAACTTTGCTGGAAACTGTATGGCTTTAGGATGGATAAGGTGCCCGCCGTCCCTTTCAAAATCAATTTGAACAGATGGTATGTCTGTTTCATTTTGCGTTCGACAAGTATGGGACACTCGTCCAAACAAACCAAATGAGCCCAAACTCGAGGGGGTTACTAGTAACGGTTAGAAAATTCCACTGTACACCTCCTGACTCCATCATCAGACCCTCGTCTCAAAGTGTATTGGTAGAAGTATGGGACACTCGTCCAAACCAACCAAATGAGCCCAAACTTGAGGGGGTTACTAGTAACAGTTCAAGAGTTCCACTGTCCACCTCCTGACTCCATCATCAGACCCTCGTCACAAAGTGTATTGGTAGAAGTATGGGACACTCGTCCAAACCAACCAAATGAGCCCAAACTTGAGGGGGTTACTAGTAACAGTTCAAGAGTTCCACTGTACACCTCCAGACTCCATCATCAGACCCTCGTCACCAAATGTATTGGTAGAAGTATGGGACACTCGTCCAAACCAACCATATGAGCCCAAACTCGAGGGGGTTACTAGTAACAGTTCAAGAGTTCCACTGTACACCTCCAGACTCCATCATCAGACCCTCGTCACCAAATGTATTGGTAGAAGTATGGGACACTCGTCCAAACCAACCATATGAGCCCAAACTCGAGGGCATTACTAGTAACGGTTGAAGAGTTCCACTGTACACCTCCTGACTCCATCATCAGATTCTCGTCACCAAGTGTACTGGTAGAAGTATGGGACACTCGTCCAAACCAACCAAATGAGCCCAAACTGGAGGGGGTTACTAGTAACGGTTGAAGAGTTCCACTGTACACCTCCTGACTCCATCATCAGATTCTCGTCACCAAGTGTACTGGTAGAAGTATGGGACACTCGTCCAAACCAACCAAATGACCCCAAACTGGAGGGGGTTACTAGTAACGGTTGAAGAGTTCCACTGTCCACCTCCTGACTCCATCATGAGACCCTCGTCACCAAGTGTATTGGGAGAAGTATGGGACACTCGTCCAAACCAACCATATGAGCCCAAACTCGAGGGGGTTACTAGTAACAGTTGAAGAGTTCCACTGTACACCTCCTGACTCCATCATCAAATCCTCGTCACCAAGTGTATTGGTAGAAGTATGGGACACTCGTCCAAACCAACCATATGAGCCTAAACTCGAGGGCGTTACTAGTAACGGTTGAAGAGTTCCACTGTCAACCTCCTGACTCCATCATCAGATCCTCGTCACCAAGTGTACTGGTAGAAGTATGGGACACTCGTCCAAACCAACCAAATGAGCCCAAACTGGAGGGGGTTACTAGTAACGGTTGAAGAGTTCCACTGTACACCTCCTGACTCCATCATCAGACTCTCGTCACCAAGTGTACTGGTAGAAGTATGGGACACTCGTCCAAACCAACCAAATGAGCCCAAACTCGAGGGGGTTACTAGTAACGGTTGAAGAGTTCCACTGTACACCTCCTGACTCCATCATCAGATCCTCGTCACCAAGTGTATTGGTAGAAGTATGGGACACTCGTCCAAACCAACCATATGAGCACAAACTCGAGGGGGTTACTAGTAACGGTTGAAGAGTTCCACTGCCCACCTCCTGACTCCATCATCAGACCCTCGTCACCAAGTGTATTGGTAGAAGTATGGGATACTCGTCCAAACCAACGAAATGAATCCAAACTCGAGGGGGTTACTAGTAACGGTTGAAGAGTTCCACTGTTCACCTCCTGACTCCATCATGAGACCCTCGTCACCAAGTGTATTGGTAGAAGTATGGGACACTCGTCCAAACCAACCAAATGAGCCCAAACTTGAGGGGGTTACTAGTAACAGTTCAAGAGTTCCACTGTCCACCTCCTGACTCCATCATGAGACCCTCGTCACCAAGTGTATTGGTAGAAGTATGGCACACTCGTCCAAACCAACCAAATGAGCCCAAACTTGAGGGGGTTACTAGTAACAGTTCAAGAGTTCCACTGTCCACCTCCTGACTCCATCATCAGACCCTCGTCACAAAGTGTATTGGTAGAAGTATGGGACACTCGTCCAAACCAACCAAATGAGCCCAAACTTGAGGGGGTTACTAGTAACAGTTCAAGAGTTCCACTGTACACCTCCAGACTCCATCATCAGACCCTCGTCACCAAGTGTATTGGTAGAAGTGCAGGGGGCAGGCTTAAAACCAGCCGCAACTACCTACTTGTTAGGTTTTGCATCGTGCTGTGTCTGCTCCCTTTCAGCTAAAATATGTTGTTTTACATTTTTATAATCTTGTTTTGTATTTTATAGTTATAGTTTTGGCTGAATAAACGTTTTTTCTTTCTTTCTTTCTTTCAAGTATGGGACACTCGTCCAAACCAACCAAATGAGCCCAAACTCGAGGGGGTTACTAGTAACGGTTGAAGAGTTCCACTGTACACCTCCTGACTCCATCATCAGACCCTCGTTACCAAGTTGAAATTATCATAATATTGTATTGTCACGAGAACTCAATGTGTGTGCAAAGTTTCATAAAAATCGGTTCAGTAGAAGTAGTTGAAAAAGTTGTCGCAAGATTTGAAACAAAGATAGAAACAAAGCCACAAATATACGGAGTCAAGCTAAATAAAAGCGTTTAATAATAATAAAACCGTTTAAAAATATACACAACTAGAAACATTCAATCCACTTGAATGTTTTCTGGAAATTGAAGTCATAGTTAATTTTTTCCAATTGAATTTTTCAAAATGCAGTTTTACCACATGGATGCTTTCTGTTAAAAAATAAGGAAAGATAATGAATTTGTGGGTTAGAAAATAGGATATAGCATTCCCAATACTGACGTTAGGGTTGGATGGGTTCTGTTATATGAAAATTACGACTTTTTTGCTTCACAAAACACAAAAAAACATTTTTTGGTTATTTTGTGGGTTGGATGCTGTCTGCTTAACTACGTCCGTTTTATGTTGATAACAATTTGTCTTGTACACAAGCTTGTTGTTGTGAGGAGGTTTAGGTTCGTGTTTTTTTGCAAAATCAAAGCAATCTCACGTGTCCGAAATTGTGTTAGCATTTACAAATACCAACAAGAATTATTTGATGCAAAGCTATTTCCAGGTTATTTTCCCTAGATATCAGTGGAGGGGGAAGGACGGTAGGAAGGGAGGTAGGGGGGAGGGGGGGGGGGAGGGAGGGAGGAGGCTGGATAGGGAAGGTAGGGAGGTGGAGGGGATAGATGGGGAGAGAGGGATGGAGGGGAGGTAATAACGGGGAAGTGGAACTGTAGGGATGGAAGGAGGGGGAGTGCGTTTAAATCGACAGCGGGCGAGCGAGCGAAGCCGCGGGCAACAGAACAACAGCTACATCCTGCCGGCCGCGTACGTAGCTGAGTTTCGTTACTGGTTGCGGAGGTAGGTATTGGAGGAGAGATGTGCATGAGATAGAATGGATGTACATAAGTATGTAGGTATGTAGGTACCTATGTACATATAAGATGAGTGGGTTGTCTGTCATCCGTCGAGCTCCCAGTGGTACCTACCTACCTACTGGTACACTGGAGCGGAGGAGCTACTTTTTGCGGAGATTCGCTCTCGCTCGCCTGTTCAGCCTGCTGGCCCACATTCCTCTCTAATGATTGCGAGCATCCAGGCTCGCAGGCTCGCAGCGTAGCCTTACCGAGAGAGAGTAGAGGAGCTGCGCGCGCGACGTGTCACTCACTCCTACTTGCTAGGCAGCTGTATAGAGAGAGAGAGAGAGTAGATAGCTATTATATTTAGAGCTAGCTTTTGCCCGCACCTTGCTCGCTTCTAATCAGGTTATCGAAAATACTGAGTAGGTAATTCACATAAGTATTATTTTTCCACAAATCATACACATGAAGGAAAGCACCGACATGACACTTAGTTCACATGGGATAACATCACGGATGTTGTAGGCGATGATTTAGACAACCGTGCCAGTTTCCATAAAAAAAAGCCTCAGGTGCACTCCGGGAGTGCCGGCGGAAGTGAAAACAACACCGTAACATTGCTTAAAAAAAAAAATTTATAAGTTTTAAGTTTATTTATAACGAAGGTTTAAAAAAAAAAAATTATGAAATAAAAAAAAATTAGGAAATTAAAAAAAAAAATTATGAAAAAAAAGTTTATTAAAAAAAAATTAAAAAAATTCTAAAAAAAAATTTATGTTAAATTTAGTAGAACGGACAGACATGCATTTGTTACGGAACCCTACATTCATTTTGCATAACTTAGTAGATTGGACAGACATAAACGTGTTACGGAACCCTACTTTTATTATAAAATAACCGTCGGAGGACCTTGGTTGAAAATTGTAAAATTTAGTAAAACGGACAGACATGCATTTTTTAAATTTTTTTTTTATTTTTTATGGGAAGCATGACATATGGCGCGCGCCAGACTAACGCAGAGGTGTAGTCCGACGGCGCCCACGGGCATTCGGATATTACGGGGGCTGCGAATACCATGTCGGCCGGCTAGGTGCACCTTCACATTATGTTTGAAGGATCCCAGACTGTACATTAGAGGAAAAGATGCAGGTGGGAGTGCATTCCACATGTTGGCAACCCTGTAAATAAAGGATTTACAGGATCGATTTGTCCTAAGTGGGGGGATATCGACAGTGTGTGGATGCATTCCCAACCTGTTGCGTGTGGAACGATGGTAGAATGGGGATGGAGGGATCGCATCGTGCAGCTCCTTGGAACACTCTCCGTGGTACAGGCGATAGAACACACACAAAGATCCAACGTCCCTGCGGAGTTGTAGGGTCTCTAAGTTCCGAGATACCTCGGGGTCGTTAACGAGGCG
Organism: Nematopogon swammerdamellus; assembly: GCA_946902875.1. Lineage (NCBI taxonomy): Eukaryota > Metazoa > Arthropoda > Insecta > Lepidoptera > Adelidae > Nematopogon > Nematopogon swammerdamellus. The sequence goes on from OX336345.1 coordinate 23,897,588, forward strand.
TACAGCGCGACGCTGAATCGAGTCTAAGGAGCCGAGCAAGTATTTTGCGGATCCGTCCCACAGAAGCGAACAGTACTCCACGCATGAGCGAATCTGCGCTTTATAAAGCAGCAGTTTTTGGCTCGGCGTAAAGTACTGGCGCACCTTGTTGAGGACACCCAGCTTCCTTGAGGCATTTGTCACGGAACCCTTCATTCATTTTGCAGAACTTAGTAGAATGGACAGACATAAACGTGTTACCGAACCCTACTTAACAGTTGCACTCCGGGAATGCCGGCAGATCCCGTGGCACTCTAACTTAACCCTTAATGCAATGACTTAAGGTTTCATTTTAAAAATGACGCTGACGAGACACCGCGACGGTGTCGCGAGTTATACATTTTTACCCGACTACGGCGAAGCCAACAGGAGGGTAATGTGTTTAGCCTGAATGTTTGTATGTATGTATGTATGTATGTATGTATGTATGTATGAGGGTTAGAAAGAGCGTAGCGCCTAGAAGAAGCGTCGATTCGCAATGAAAGATATACCAAAATGTTCTAGAACATCGCGAAATTGACATAGGATAGGTTAGTACTCAATCTTAATAACGAATTTGTGAAAATCAGCAAAAAATAATCACGTACATAGAAGGGAAGACGGGACGGCCATTTGTTTACATGCAAACGTCAACTGGCAAAGAGAATATAACCACTCAACGTCAACTGGATGCAGGGGGATCTTAGTTTTCATTGTGGATGGCGACATCTAGAGTTTGGTTGCCTGTCCAAAGAGTATTGTACTCTCAGATCAGGAAAAGAATTGTCAGGAGGTCCGGTTAGGTCTGTGGGTAAGGTGGTCTGTGGTTCTGTTGGGCAAACCATCTCTAGTCTGTCAACTCTGGGACAGTAATCTGTGTTGGGGGCAAAGAGGATATAACCACTGTGTTGGGGGGTTACTATGACAACCATCTTTGTTGACGTCAGTTTGGAAAATAATGGAATTTATGATAGGTACATAAAATGCAACTAGCTCATTTATTCTACATTGTGGCAGAGCGGTCAGCGTTATTTCACAAGTGAGAAGTACATGATTATAACAAAGAGATGATACGTCATTGGATTATAACGGCTCACAGGAAGAGCGATTCGGAGAAGGTAATGTTCTCACGAATTGAGAAGCCTGAAGGATTTGTTGACACAATTCACATCTCTTGATCAATATGAAGAAGTCAGAATTTTAAGTCAATGGAAGAAGTATTACAACAATTTGATAAATATCTTCATGCCGAAGAAAAACGTTGTATTCGAAAGATATAAGTTCAATTCTCTTGAACAGAAACGCAAAGGTCATTTATTCCTATAAACAGCGCAAATGTACTACATTTAAACATAAAACAAATCATATGTAATGTGTATATTTATGTAAATGGTTTAATAAAATACCAATCCGAATTTTATATTTATAAGAGTGTACTCATATACTCCAAGTAAAAGCCCAATAATAACTTAATAATTTAAACTTCTTTCTTTAAGACCTGTAAGCATCTCTCCCCGTGTATGGCGTAAAAGGCGACTAAAGGATATGACCCCCTTCTTATATTACTAGGTGGTAGGGTTTAACCCGCCCGGGTTGGTACCACCGCACTGAATGAAAGGTGGGTCAAAACGGCTATGTAAATAGTTTGCGCTTTCCGTCCAGTTCAGTGTAGCCGGCACGACCGAAGGGAAGGCTGACGTGGCACCAAGTTCACCCGGTGTTATGGTCTGACATCACGGATGTTGTAGGTGATGCACCCATGGAGTTGTTCCCCAACTCCATGGATGTACCCAAAGACAGCCCCTTTTAATCTCTTTGGATGTACCCAAAGACATTAAACCCACGATGTACCCAACCGTGTCAGTTACCATAAAAAAACCCGACTACGTAAAAGCTAATTATGAAAATCGTTTAAATAAAAAAAAAATAGTTATAAAAAACTAAAACCCGTCTACGAAAAAGCAAATTATGAAAATAGTTTAACTATAACTAAAAATAACAAAATAATGTTTTCCATATAATTTATCAGATACAGCATTTCTCTTTTTATATTGATTTTACCTTAGCACTAACTCTATAAATTTTGATAAATTTATTATTTTTAACGTTCTAAATATAGAGCCGTGGTCGGGCGTTCTTCGTTCAACAAGAGAAGTGAGGCCATCGTCGTGCATTATTAGAGCGCGGAACTTAGGACGGCCATCGCCATTGTGTCATACTGGCATCTTTTTGTAAGATCAGTCAGAGCCAATCTAAAATTATTATAAGTAGATACATAGGTACATACCGAACGTCAACGGCTATAATGCACAACGAGACGGTCTCACTTGTCTTGTTGAACGAAGAACGCCCGACCACGGCTCTATATTTAGAACGTTAAAAATAATAAATTTATCAAAATTTATAGAGTTAGTGCTAAGGTAAAATCAATATAAAAAGAGAAATGCTGTATCTGATAAATTATATGGAAAACATTATTTTGTTATTTTTAGTTATAGTTAAACTATTTTCATAATTTGCTTTTTCGTAGACGGGTTTTAGTTTTTTATAACTATTTTTTTTTTATTTAAACGATTTTCATAATTAGCTTTTACGTAGTCGGGTTTTAGTTTTTTATAACTTATTTTTTTTTATTTTAGGCTTTTTTAAAAACTGTTTGCATACTTTAAATGTTGTATGTAACTCGTATATTGATTTTTTTTATGGAATCTGACACATCACCTACAGGCTACAACATCCGTGATGTCAGCCCATAACATAACACCGGGTGAACTTGGTGCCACGTCAGTGCTTCCCTTCGGTCGTACCGGCTACACTAAATACATAGCCGTTTCTACCGACCTTTCATTCAGTGCGGTGCGGTGGTACCAACACGGGCGGGTTAAACCCTACCACCTAGTATTATATGAAGGAAGTCATATCCCTTAGTCTCCTTTTACGACATACACGGGGAGAGATACAGTGTGGCTATTCTTTTATATAAGTACCGGCTTGATACTATCCGTCCGTTTATTTGTCGTGATCTCTATTTGAAACTAAAGTTTTCTGCAAATAGCGCATGAGTGAGTACCTACATATATATACAAATTATGTATAGTTGAACGATGTATAGTCTTGAAGTAAAATGAAAAGTCAGTCAGAGCAAGACCGAAGACTGAGCTGTGTAAGTACACGATTTTCTTTGTCTATGTAAGTAAATATATCTGGCTGGGGTGAAGCGGATTCGGGAAGTAAGTAAACCAATCAGTTCAAGGCCGAAGACCGAGGGAGGTTTCAGGTTGTAGATAGTTGAATAATGTACTCACTCGAAGCAGGTAAGCCACTAAGGCGAGGCCAAAGCTACTGATATTATTTTTATAGTAAGCGCGACATGTGGCGCCGAGCCACCCATAAGGTGTCTAGCGATGCCCATGGACATTCGGTAGCATGCGGAGGCTGCGAATGCCATGCCGGCCTGACAGGTGCCCAGGTTGAAGGACCCGAGACTGTACTTGGGGGAAAATATTTCTCTCTGTTTGTATTTCAACAGGCTCTGATTTAGCTATGTATTCCTACGGAGTTGCAGTGGTTTTAGATCGCGGGACATTTGGGAGTCACCTACTATTCGCACGGCTCGACGCTGGATCGAGTCCAGAGGCGCCAGCTGGTATTTGACTGAGCCATCCCATAGGTGCGAGCAGTACCGAATCTGCGATTTATACGGCCTTGCCCTCGATGTCACGCCGGAAGTTTAGATCGTGCGAAAACTCGACTCGGAGGACCCCGAGGTGGTCGCAAAATTTAAGTGACGTGCCTTGGTAGGAAGGAGCTGGTGTGAACGCCGCTCTCTTCGCACTGAACGCGCAAACTTGTATCTTGGAGGTATTTAACTTGAACAACTTGCTACGGCCCATTCGGAAATAGAGCCGAGTGTTTGCTCAAGTTCAGACACAAGTCTTCGCCTCTTCTTATCCACATCCCGCCTAGTTGAAGGGTAACTGGTGTAGAACCCTTGTTCCGTACTCGTGTATGTATAACAATGATATGTTGCCCCCTGAATGCTACGCCCACGCCTTCAACGTTAGCAAGGCTCAGTGCTGCGCATTATCTGCGAAGGTCGATTTGAAGGTCCTTTTGCTTTCCAAGCCAGTTTCTAAGTCAGCGTCATACCTGTCTGGAAGCACCTGAACCTCCTGGGCACCGCCATTTCCAAAGACGTAGGTTTCCGGCAACTAATCGAGTCTAGCGCTAAAACTGCACCCAGAAAATTGGGAATACTTTTTCGCAATCGGCGGTTCTTCTCTTCCACAATATCCCGCTTAGCTGAAGGGTAACTTGCATCCGAAAATATTGCAGGTATTAGGTATATTTAATGTACCTACCTTTTTTTTTTATGGAAACTTGACACGGTTGGCTACATCACCTACAACATCCGTGATGTCAGCCCATAACACCGGGTGAACTAGGTGCCATGTCAGTGCTTCCCTTCATTTCGCGCCGGCTACACTGAACTGGACGGAAAACACGAACTATTTACATAGCCGTTTCGACTGACGTTTCGCTCAGTGCGGTGGTACCAACCCGGCCGGGATAAACCCTACCACCTAGTAAGGTCGGCGGTCATCCATCCAATAACTGACCGCACCATTAAGCTGCCGAGGCTGACGATCCCTTAGTGGACTTTTACGACATGCGACGGGGAGAGATGCAGTGGGGTTATTCTTTTTAAGTACCGACCCTACACGGTACACCTACACTACATATTATGCTTACACTAGGTACCTACATGGACATTTAATTTTTTTTTTTTTTTTTTTTTTTTATTATTAGCTCGACATATGGCGCCGAGGCACCTATAAGGTGTCTAACGGCGCCCATGGACATTCGGTCGTATTCGGGGGTTGCGAATGCCATGCCGGCCTGACAGATGCCCATTCACGCCCCTCTTGAAGGACCCGAGACTGTACTTGGGGGGAAATATATGAGCAGGGAGAGCGTTCCAGAGTTTACCAGTTCTGTACAGGAAAGATCTGCAGAATCGATTGGTACGCATGCGCGGTAAGTCCAGCGTATATGGATGCAATCCCTGCCCAGTGCGCGTGGTGCGGAGGTGGAAAGGGGACGGCGGGATCGCGTTAAACCATTTAATACCAATTTATTTTAGCATAGTACTGTATCTAATAATAATATTATATATCTATATAAAATTTGCGGTAGATCAGTGAGTAAGTATGTAGGTATATTACCAACAATACCATGTCGCTTCTTCGCGTCGTCGTCGCGCGTGGGTGGGGGCGCGCGGCGCGGGGCGCGGGCGACCACGGTTCATCGCGAATAATCGCGATTCATACATACATTCGCTACACATTTTGCTCTATTTCTCTGTACACATAAGTTTAATAGATAGCAAAGTATATATTTTCGGAATCGTAGTTTAATTATCTTTAATTTGATACCCCACTCAATATATTTTGAAAAAATAATTTGACATTTTGACGCCGTGCGTCCGCCATTTTGAATTTTGAAAATTGTTATATAGCCTATGACACTCCCGTGAATAAGACGAATCCAATAGCACAAGAATTATTCAAATCGGTCCAGTACTTTAGGCTGTAGAGTGGAATATAGATAGTCACATACATACATACATACATACATACATACATACATACATACACGCCAAACTCATAACCCTTCCTTTTTTGGCTTCGCCGTAGTCGGGTAAAAAAAGAGTTATATTGCTATTTCTGTGGATAATTTGTTTCTCATAATAATTTTTTTCAGATCTGTACCGCAGGTGCCAATAAATTAATTTGAGAAAGTTATCTTCAGAAATAACAATATACCTCTGTCCGCTATACATATTATGCATTATGCATACTCATCATATTGTATTTTACATACATGATGTAATCAAACATGACAGCACAGATTATCAACATGACAGGTAATAAAATTGACAACTTTAAAAAGAAATCTGTGGCATTCACTGAATGTTTAATTTCCTGGAAATAATAAGTTTTACAGCCAGCTGCAGATGTCGCTGTATATCCCTTACTATTCAAATTTCGAATCTGTTCCGAGATTTTGTACTGGAACAAATTCAGTATTTTTTTATGGAAACTGACACGGTTGGCTACATCACCTACAACATCCGTGATGTCAGCCCATAACACCGGTTGAACTAGGTGCCATGTCAGTGCTTCCCTTCATTTCATGTCGGCTACACTGAACTGGACGGAAAACACGAACTATTTACATAGCAGTTTCGACCTACGTTTCGCTCAGTGCAGTGGTACCAACCCGGCCGGGATAAACCCTACCACCTAGTAAGGTAAGAAGGGAAGGGACCTACAGTGTATCGTGGAATCCGAACCACGGTCAGCCTCCAACGGTCGAGCGGTCACTCCTCCAAGTACTGACCGCGCTCAGCACTGCACTGCTTAACAGTCGACCGACTGCACCAATGAGCTACCGAGGCTGACATGACAGTATTTAATTTAAAAACGAAATTAAATTTTAAACAAAACATTATAATATTAATGTAGAGTTATGTTATGTTCTAAAAAGTGTGAAATAAAAACTATTATTAAAAACAAAAAACCCGACTACGAAAAACAAAAAAGGAATAAAAAATAAGATAATTTTGTAATATATTGGGGCAAAGTGCAGTTTAGAATACGTACTAGCAAAACTTAGGAAGTCGAATACTTATATGTTTCTGAAAATATAGCATTAGGTATCGATCATAATTAATTATGTACTTGAACATAGTCAATCTGCTTTGATAATATGAACGAAAGGTCCTTCGAACACAATTAATAATACAGCCGGAGTCGGAGTCAGCTAGATTTTCAAGAAGTTTTGCTGACTCCGACTCCGGCTGTATTATTAATTGTGTTCGAAGGACCTTTCGTTCATATTATCAAAGCAGATTGACTATGTTCAAGTACATAATTAATTATGATCGATACCTAATGCTATATTTTCAGAAACATATAAGTATTCGACTTCCTAAGTTTTGCTAGTACGTATTCTAAACTGCACTTTGCCCCAATATATTACAAAATTATCTTATTTTTTATTCCTTTTTTGTTTTTCGTAGTCGGGTTTTTTGTTTTTAATAATAGTTTTTCCCCAATACAAAAAGTGCCCAGCGCCGCTAAAAAAGTCACTTCACTTTCACTTCAAAAACCTAAATGATACCTATAGGGTGAGCTGGTTCCAGTGCTGACGGGCCTTTTCCGCCTCTCTTACTCCTAGTCTGGAATTCTGCGTTTGTTCAGGCAGTTCTCAAAAAGGGCGACCGCTCAGACCCGTCGAACTACCAACCTATAGCGATTACCTCCCTACTCTGTAAGGTGATGGAGCGAATTCTCGTGCATTACATGACCTTCGAGGTACATTGAAAATGAACTCAACAAAATAAAAAAAAATATTACATTTATAAATTTTTTATTATTTTTCAAAAACACAAGCAGCTTTAAAAATGTAAACTAAAATTTCGACAGAAAAAGAGTTAAGCTTGACATTATGTCTAACTAAAGTAACAAATTAATAAATATCAAATATAAAAATATAATTAGTTTAGGTTGGAAGATGCGTCGCGTAGCGACATACAGGACCCTGAAAATAACATATGACTAGAGTACTTGCGAAGACAAATCCAACGTGCCCAAACATGGCGATTTCGCCGAGTACATTAATAGCAAAAAAATACTAAAAAAAACTGAGAAATAACTGAGAAATTAAAAACTTTTTAACAAAATATAAAAACCGCCTTCAAAATGTATGAAATAAAAAAATCGAACCCTAGAGTTGAAGGCGGTGTTAAAAAGCAAGCAAAAATCACCGACCGCCTTCAACTCTAGGGATCGTTTTTAGGGTCCCGTCGCAAAATGCGAAAAACATGACCCTTATGGGATCGCTCTGGTGTCTGTCTGTCGGTCACACGCAGATATCTCAGGATCTACTGAACCGATTTCGATGAAACTAACGCCAAATTATGTATAATTTTTGCCGCTAGATATTTGATGTATAAATTTGTCTAATAGTCTTGTGGAAAGTATAGGGTACCCCAAAATGTGAACGAAAAATAAATTTTGTTTTTTTAAATAAATCAAGTTTCATGTCATTCTTTAGGTATTGTTAAGGCAATGCCAAAAATATATAACTTTGTTATAATCAATAAGTTTGCTTTACCAAATATTTCGTTTAAAAGTTGACAAAAAACTGCAGTTTTGTCGCCGAACTTTGACCTTTTAAGGGTTGTTTGAAAATTATGAAAAAAATAAACAACATAGGCATTCTTATGTAGTTGTGCACAAAACTGTTCATTTTGCTCAAAATGACATACATTTTGAGATAAAGTTAAATGTCTGATCAGCCAAAATTTCAATTTTGCGTGTTACTTTTTACTCACCAGCTCAGGCCACCGATAACGTAGCGTTGTGATTAATAGCCTAGAAGTGAGAAAATGTAACAATCTACCTACCGGGCCGGACACAGAGTTTCGCGCGCAGCGCGTATCGCTTGCACTCACCGCGATTTGATACTGTCTAGGCACATTTTTTTTTAATTCCACTGCTCGCACTGCATCTATATGTCCATGTAGAACGTCCGCATGCCCCGCACATAACACTGTCGTCCGTTACAATACAATACAACACGTATAATTTTTATAGGTATTTTCTTCGACCGACCTTCGTTCAGTGATGTGATGGTGTACCAATCCGAACGAGTTAACCCCTACCAGCTAATTATGTACACAGTAAGCTAAAGGGACGACACAACAGTTTCAAGTAGAATCCGAACCACTGTCAACTTCAACGGCCATCCATCCAAAGCCTGACCGCACCGTAGTAGAAATTTTTTTTTTTATTTTATTTTATCCGGTATGGGTTGCTGAGTCGGAGGGGCCAGAGCGCATGCTCCGACCAGCGAATATCACCTACGAGAAGGTAGGTGCCATACCGGAGACTTCCCTGGATTGCTGGCTATACTGCACTAGAGGAGAACACGACCGAGGCTGCTATGCGGCCATCTTACATCCAGTACGGTGTTACCAACCCAGTCGGCTACAATTTGAGCCTACCACCTAGTAAGTGGCAAGGGAAGGGACCTACAGTTTTACACGAAAACAGTTATGGTCGAAATAATGAAAATGGCTTCATTCCGGCTAGATCATCAGGACCCTGGACATCATATATGACAAGAGTACTTGCGAAGACGAATCCAACGAGCCCAAACACGGTGGGCTTATCACGTGTAGTTTAGGAGTTCCTATGGATTCCTTCCGGCTCCATCATCAGACCCCAGCTAACCTTTTCCTTATCCCAACTTTCTCGTGTCGCTCAGCGACAATATTTTTTCGAATTCCGTAGATTAATTTCCAATGTGCTCGATAGTCGTGTGAGGCACGAAATCTGTGAATTTTTCACTATTTCGGCCATAACTGGAATTGAATCTACGGAATTCGAAAAAATATTGTCGCTGAGCGAAACGAGAAAGTCGGGATAAGGAAAATTTTAGTTGGGTTCTGATGCTGGAGCCGGAACGAAGCATTAGGAACTCCTAAACTACACATGATAAATCCACCATATTTGGGCTCGTTGGATATTCTCGTGTGTTCTCGTGTTATGACCAAAACCAAAGTCCATGTGACAGATGGATAGATCTCACCGAGACCTGAAGTTTGAGTACCAACACGATGGGCCTAGCACCAGTGGTTCTCGAGTTATGACCAAAACAAAAGTTCATGTGACAGATGGATAGATCTCACCGAGACCTGAAGTTTGAGTACCAACACGACGGGTCTAGCACCAGTGGTTCTCGAGTTATGACCAAAACAAAAGTTCATGTGACAGATGGATAGATCTCACCGAGACCTGAAGTTTGAGTACCAACACGATGGGTCTAGCACCAGTGGTTCTCGAGTTATGACCAAAACAAAAGTTCATGTGACAGATGGATAGATCTCACCGAGACTTGAAGTTTGAGTACCAACACGACGGGTCTAGCACCAGTGGTTCTCGAGTTATGATATGACCAAACAAACCAACAAACAAACAAACAACTTTCGCGTATATGATATTAGTGAGTAACGCAATTTTCTTATGAGTGTTGCATGCATGCATAGTGCCATTCAGTTTTTGTTGCGAGCTAGTGCGGGCACTGCGGTCTCCTTGCCCGGCGTACCCGGCATGCCGGGTACGCCGGGTAAGGGACCGCAGTGCGGTCACAGTCCGCGCGGTCCTATTAGGACCGCACTTTTAAATGCCGGGTATGGAATTTTGCGGGCAATGTCCGCGGGCCCGCGCGACACCTCTGATCAGGACCCTGGAAATAACATATGACTAGAGTACTTGCGAAGACAAATCCAACGAGCCCAAACACGATGGGCTTATCATGTGTAGTTTAGGAGTTCCTATGGCTTCCTTCCGGCTCCATCATCAGAACCCAACTAACCTTTTCCTTATCCCGACTTTCTCGTGTCGCTCAGCGACAATATTTTTTCGAATTCCGTAGATTCATTTTCAATGTGCTCGATAGTCGTGTGAGGCACGAAATCTGTGAATTTTTCACTATCGGCATTCGGCAGTCGGCGGCACACATACACAAGCAACAATCAATGCTATTCGCGCGCACTAGGCAAGGTTCCGTCGTAAAACCGGAAGCCATATTAGTTTCGCTGCAAAGTATACACTGTCCGTCCGTCTGTTTGTCAGAGCCTTCAGCTCAGCTCCTAAACAACAATCTTGAACAAGCTTGAAATGATACACACGCCTACTGCCTAGTCGTCTGGCTGGCCGCCGCGCCGCGTAGGTACGACGACCGAGCGAGAGCGCCGCCGAGCGGGGAGGCGCGCGGCGCGGGGGATGTGGCGGCGGCGGCGCGGAGCGGGGAGCGGCAGCCGCCGCGCGCGCGGGCCTTGACATTGAAATGTCAATACAAACCGGTTAGAAGCGCATTTGTTCAAATACGACGACTTGCAGTGCTGCGAGCAGCGAGCAGCGACTAGCGAGCGCGTCGAGCGAGCCGCGAGCCGGATACTCGCTCACCTGCAACAGCACAACTCAACATCAACAAGTAGGTAGGAACTTCGCTAGTAGGTGCCATGCCACACTATGCACTAGCTAGTGCGCACGTGCGTACAAACACGCACATAAGTGCGCGGTTTTGTAAAACGGAGAGTAATTCAGATCTGTGGGGTAAATTAAAGCAACAAAATACCAAAACCAAAAAACAAACAAACAAACAAACAAACAGTATCAGTTTGCGGAGATTGTGATGCTCTTTTAGAAATGTAATGGATTGCCGAATGTAGGTATATATAAGTTCTTTCAATAGTAGGTAACGATACGCTAAGGGGTGTATGTCTATCAGATACCAATATTTTTTAACGATATAAAATACGCGCACTTCACGTATTAAATTTGCGGAGTGAGCAGGTTGTTTATATGTGAGGAGTGAGCAGGTTGTTTATATGTGAGGAGTGAGCAGGTTGTTTATATGTGAGGAGTGAGCAGGTTGTTTATATGTGAGGAGTGAGCAGGTTGGTTAAATGTGAGGAGTGAGCAGGTAGTTTATATGTGAGGAGTGAGCATGTTGTTTATATGTGAGGAGTGAGCAGGTTGTTTATATGTGAGGAGTGAGCAGGTTGTTTATATGTGAGGAGTGAGCAGGTTGTTTATATGTGAGGAGTGAGCAGGTTGTTTATATGTGAGGAGTGAGCAGGTTGTTTATATGTGAGGAGTGAGCAGGTTGTTTATATGTGAGGAGTGAGCAGGTTGATTATATGGTAAAAAAAATTGGTAGGTATGGGAACGTGATCAGTATCTGATAGACATACACCCCTTAGGGTGATACCCCTTCACCTACTAATGAAAGATCTTATTATATACACACATTAATTTAGCACTCGGCAGCAACGGAATCTTTACTACATAATCCTGATCATTTGTCCAAAGTTAATTTTTATTGGCAGAGTGTGTAGTATCGCTCGGAGCGAGTGTGTAGTCTCGGCGCGAGTGTGTAGTCTCGGCGCGAGTGTGTAGTCTCGGAGCGAGTGTGTGGTCTCGGAGCGAGTGTGTAGTCTCGGCGCGAGTGTGTAGTCTCGGCGCGAGTGTGTGGTCTCGGAGCGAGTGTGTAGTCTCGGAGCGAGTGTGTAGTCTCGGAGCGAGTGTGTAGTCTCGGAGCGAGTGTGTAGTCTCGGCGCGAGTGTGTAGTCTCGGCGCGAGTGTGTAGTCTCGGAGCGAGTGTGTAGTCTCGGAGCGAGTGTGTAGTCTCGGAGCGAGTGTGTAGTCTCGGAGCGAGTGTGTAGTCTCGGAGCGAGTGTGTAGTCTCGGAGCGAGTGTGTAGTCTCGGCGCGAGTGTGTAGTCTCGGCGCGAGTGTGTGGTCTCGGAGCGAGTGTGTAGTCTCGGAGCGAGTGTGTAGTCTCGGAGCGAGTGTGTAGTCTCGGAGCGAGTGTGTAGTCTCGGCGCGAGTGTGTAGTCTCGGCGCGAGTGTGTAGTCTCGGAGCGAGTGTGTAGTCTCGGAGCGAGTGTGTAGTCTCGGAGCGAGTGTGTAGTCTCGGCGCGAGTGTGTAGTCTCGGAGCGAGTGTGTAGTCTCGGAGCGAGTGTGTAGTCTCGGAGCGAGTGTGTAGTCTCGGAGCGTGTGTGTAGTCTCGGAGCGAGTGTGTAGTCTCGGAGCGAGTGTGTAGTCTCGGCGCGAGTGTGTAGTCTCGGCGCGAGTGTGTAGTCTCGGAGCGAGTGTGTAGTCTCGGAGCGAGTGTGTAGTCTCGGCGCGAGTGTGTAGTCTCGGAGCGAGTGTGTAGTCTCGGCGCGAGTGTGTGGTCTCGGAGCGAGTGTGTAGTCTCGGCGCGAGTGTGTAGTCTCGGAGCGAGTGTGTAGTCTCGGAGCGAGTGTGTAGTCTCGGAGCGAGTGTGTAGTCTCGGAGCGAGTGTGTAGTCTCGGAGCGAGTGTGTAGTCTCGGAGCGAGTGTGTAGTCTCGGCGCGAGTGTGTAGTCTCGGAGCGAGTGTGTAGTCTCGGAGCGAGTGTGTAGTCTCGGAGCGAGTGTGTAGTCTCGGAGCGAGTGTGTAGTCTCGGAGCGAGTGTGTGGTCTCGGAGCGAGTGTGTAGTCTCGGAGCGAGTGTGTAGTCTCGGAGCGAGTGTGTAGTCTCGGAGCGAGTGTGTAGTCTCGGCGCGAGTGTGTAGTCTCGGAGCGAGTGTGTAGTCTCGGAGCGAGTGTGTAGTCTCGGAGCGAGTGTGTAGTCTCGGAGCGAGTGTGTAGTGTCGGCGCGAGTGTGTAGTCTCGGCGCGAGTGTGTAGTCTCGGTGCGAGTGTGTAGTGTCGGCGCGAGTGTGTAGTCTCGGAGCGAGTGTGTAGTCACGGAGCGAGTGTGTAGTCTCGGAGCGAGTGTGTAGTCTCGGAGCGAGTGTGTAGTCTCGGAGCGAGTGTGTAGTCTCGGCGCGAGTGTGTAGTCTCGGCGCGAGTGTGTAGTCTCGGAGCGAGTGTGTAGTCTCGGCGCGAGTGTGTAGTCTCGGCGCGAGTGTGTAGTCTCGGAGCGAGTGTGTAGTCTCGGCGCGAGTGTGTAGTCTCGGCGCGAGTGTGTAGTCTCGGCGCGAGTGTGTAGTTTCGGCGCAAGTGTGTAGTGTCGGCGCGAGTGTGTAGTCCCAGAGCGAGTGTGTAGTCTCGGAGCGAGTGTGTAGTCTCGGCGCGAGTGTGTAGTCCCAGAGCGAGTGTGTAGTTTCGGCGCAAGTGTGTAGTGTCGGCGCGAGTGTGTAGTCCCAGAGCGAGTGTGTAGTCTCGGAGCGAGTGTGTAGTGTCGGCGCGAGTGTGTAGTTTCGGCGCAAGTGTGTAGTGTCGGCGCGAGTGTGAAGTCCCAGAGCGAGTGTGTAGTCTCGGAGCGAGTGTGTAGTCTCGGCGCGAGTGTGTAGTGTCGGCGCGAGTGTGTAGTCTCGGAGCGAGTGTGTAGTCACGGAGCGAGTGTGTAGTCTCGGAGCGAGTGTGTAGTCTCGGAGCGAGTGTGTAGTCTCGGAGCGAGTGTGTAGTCTCGGAGCGAGTGTGTAGTCTCGGCGCGAGTGTGTAGTCTCGGCGCGAGTGTGTAGTGTCGGCGCGAGTGTGTAGTCTCGGAGCGAGTGTGTAGTCACGGAGCGAGTGTGTAGTCTCGGAGCGAGTGTGTAGTCTCGGAGCGAGTGTGTAGTCTCGGCGCGAGTGTGTAGTCTCGGCGCGAGTGTGTAGTCTCGGCGCGAGTGTGTAGTCCCAGAGCGAGTGTGTAGTCTCGGAGCGAGTGTGTAGTCTCGGAGCGAGTGTGTAGTCTCGGAGCGAGTGTGTAGTCTCGGCGCGAGTGTGTAGTCTCGGCGCAAGTGTGTAGTGTCGGCGCGAGTGTGTAGTCCCAGAGCGAGTGTGTAGTCTCGGAGCGAGTGTGTAGTCTCGGAGCGAGTGTGTAGTCTCGGAGCGAGTGTGTGGTCTCGGAGCGAGTGTGTGGTCTCGGAGCGAGTGTGTAGTCTCGGAGCGAGTGTGTAGTCTCGGAGCGAGTGTGTAGTCTCGGAGCGAGTGTGTAGTCTCGGAGCGAGTGTGTAGTCTCGGAGCGAGTGTGTAGTCTCGGCGCGAGTGTGTAGTCTCGGAGCGAGTGTGTAGTCTCGGAGCGAGTGTGTAGTCTCGGAGCGAGTGTGTAGTCTCGGCGCGAGTGTGTAGTCTCGGAGCGAGTGTGTAGTCTCGGCGCAAGTGTGTAGTGTCGGCGCGAGTGTGTAGTCTCGGCGCGAGTGTGTAGTCTCGGCGCAAGTGTGTAGTGTCGGCGCGAGTGTGTAGTCTCGGAGCGAGTGTGTAGTCTCGGCGCGAGTGTGTAGTCTCGGCGCGAGTGTGTAGTCTCGGCGCAAGTGTGTAGTGTCGGCGCGAGTGTGTAGTCCCAGAGCGAGTGTGTAGTCTCGGAGCGAGTGTGTAGTCTCGGCGCGAGTGTGTAGTCTCGGCGCGAGTGTGTAGTCTCGGCGCAAGTGTGTAGTGTCGGCGCGAGTGTGTAGTCCCAGAGCGAGTGTGTAGTCTCGGAGCGAGTGTGTAGTCTCGGAGCGAGTGTGTAGTCTCGGAGCGAGTGTGTAGTCTCGGAGCGAGTGTGTGGTCTCGGAGCGAGTGTGTGGTCTCGGAGCGAGTGTGTAGTCTCGGCGCGAGTGTGTAGTCTCGGAGCGAGTGTGTAGTCTCGGAGCGAGTGTGTGGTCTCGGAGCGAGTGTGTAGTCTCGGAGCGAGTGTGTGGTCTCGGAGCGAGTGTGTAGTCTCGGAGCGAGTGTGTAGTCTCGGAGCGAGTGTGTAGTCTCGGAGCGAGTGTGTAGTCTCGGAGCGAGTGTGTAGTCTCGGAGCGAGTGTGTAGTCTCGGCGCGAGTGTGTAGTCTCGGAGCGAGTGTGTAGTCTCGGCGCAAGTGTGTAGTGTCGGCGCGAGTGTGTAGTCTCGGCGCGAGTGTGTAGTCTCGGCGCAAGTGTGTAGTGTCGGCGCGAGTGTGTAGTCTCGGAGCGAGTGTGTAGTCTCGGCGCGAGTGTGTAGTCTCGGAGCGAGTGTGTAGTCTCGGAGCGAGTGTGTAGTCTCGGAGCGAGTGTGTAGTCTCGGCGCGAGTGTGTAGTCTCGGAGCGAGTGTGTAGTCTCGGCGCAAGTGTGTAGTGTCGGCGCGAGTGTGTAGTCTCGGCGCGAGTGTGTAGTCTCGGCGCAAGTGTGTAGTGTCGGCGCGAGTGTGTAGTCTCGGAGCGAGTGTGTAGTCTCGGCGCGAGTGTGTAGTCTCGGCGCGAGTGTGTAGTCTCGGCGCAAGTGTGTAGTGTCGGCGCGAGTGTGTAGTCCCAGAGCGAGTGTGTAGTCTCGGAGCGAGTGTGTAGTCTCGGCGCGAGTGTGTAGTCTCGGCGCGAGTGTGTAGTCTCGGCGCAAGTGTGTAGTGTCGGCGCGAGTGTGTAGTCCCAGAGCGAGTGTGTAGTCTCGGAGCGAGTGTGTAGTCTCGGAGCGAGTGTGTAGTCTCGGAGCGAGTGTGTAGTCTCGGAGCGAGTGTGTGGTCTCGGAGCGAGTGTGTGGTCTCGGAGCGAGTGTGTAGTCTCGGCGCGAGTGTGTAGTCTCGGAGCGAGTGTGTAGTCTCGGAGCGAGTGTGTGGTCTCGGAGCGAGTGTGTAGTCTCGGAGCGAGTGTGTGGTCTCGGAGCGAGTGTGTAGTCTCGGAGCGAGTGTGTAGTCTCGGAGCGAGTATGTAGTCTCGGAGCGAGTGTGTAGTCTCGGAGCGAGTGTGTAGTCTCGGAGCGAGTGTGTAGTCTCGGAGCGAGTGTGTGGTCTCGGAGCGAGTGTGTGGTCTCGGAGCGAGTGTGTAGTCTCGGAGCGAGTGTGTAGTCTCGGAGCGAGTGTGTAGTCTCGGAGCGAGTGTGTAGTCTCGGAGCGAGTGTGTAGTCTCGGAGCGAGTGTGTAGTCTCGGCGCGAGTGTGTAGTCTCGGAGCGAGTGTGTAGTCTCGGAGCGAGTGTGTAGTCTCGGAGCGAGTGTGTAGTCTCGGCGCGAGTGTGTAGTCTCGGAGCGAGTGTGTAGTCTCGGCGCAAGTGTGTAGTGTCGGCGCGAGTGTGTAGTCTCGGCGCGAGTGTGTAGTCTCGGCGCAAGTGTGTAGTGTCGGCGCGAGTGTGTAGTCTCGGAGCGAGTGTGTAGTCTCGGAGCGAGTGTGTAGTCTCGGCGTGAGTGTGTAGTCTCGGAGCGAGTGTGTAGTCTCGGCGCAAGTGTGTGGTCTCGGAGCGAGTGTGTAGTCTCGGAGCGAGTGTGTAGTCTCGGAGCGAGTGTGTAGTCTCGGAGCGAGTGTGTAGTCTCGGCGTGAGTGTGTAGTCTCGGAGCGAGTGTGTAGTCTCGGCGCAAGTGTGTGGTCTCGGAGCGAGTGTGTAGTCTCGGAGCGAGTGTGTAGTCTCGGAGCGAGTGTGTAGTCTCGGAGCGAGTGTGTAGTCTCGGAGCGAGTGTGTGGT
This sequence comes from Nematopogon swammerdamellus, assembly GCA_946902875.1. Lineage (NCBI taxonomy): Eukaryota > Metazoa > Arthropoda > Insecta > Lepidoptera > Adelidae > Nematopogon > Nematopogon swammerdamellus. Next base: position 23,914,525 of record OX336345.1, read on the forward strand.
GTCGGAGCGAGCGTGTAGTCTCGGAGCGAGTGTGTAGTCTCGGAGCGAGTGTGTAGTCTCGGAGCGAGTGTGTAGTCTCGGAGCGAGTGTGTAGTCTCGGAGCGAGTGTGTAGTCTCGGAGCGAGTGTGTAGTCTCGGAGCGAGTGTGTGGTGTCGGAGCGAGTGTGTAGTCTCGGAGCGAGTGTGTAGTCTCGGAGCGATTGTTTAGTCTCGGAGCGAGTGTGTAGTCTCGGAGCGAGTGTGTAGTCTCGGCGCGAGTGTGTAGTCTCGGAGCGAGTGTGTAGTCTCGGAGCGAGTGTGTGGTCTCGGAGCGAGTGTGTGGTCTCGGAGCGAGTGTGTGGTCTCGGAGCGAGTGTGTAGTCTCGGAGCGAGTGTGTAGTCTCGGAGCGAGTGTGTAGTCTCGGAGCGAGTGTGTAGTCTCGGAGCGAGTGTGTAGTCTCGGAGCGAGTGTGTAGTCTCGGAGCGAGTGTGTAGTCTCGGAGCGAGTGTGTAGTCTCGGCGCGAGTGTGTAGTCTCGGAGCGAGTGTGTAGTCTCGGAGCGAGTGTGTGGTCTCGGAGCGAGTGTGTAGTCTCGGAGCGAGTGTGTAGTCTCGGAGCGAGTGTGTAGTCTCGGAGCGAGTGTGTAGTCTCGGAGCGAGTGTGTAGTCTCGGAGCGAGTGTGTAGTCTCGGAGCGAGTGTGTAGTCTCGGCGCGAGTGTGTAGTCTCGGAGCGAGTGTGTAGTCTCGGAGCGAGTGTGTAGTCTCGGAGCGAGTGTGTAGTCTCGGCGCGAGTGTGTAGTCTCGGAGCGAGTGTGTAGTCTCGGCGCAAGTGTGTAGTGTCGGCGCGAGTGTGTAGTCTCGGCGCGAGTGTGTAGTCTCGGCGCAAGTGTGTAGTGTCGGCGCGAGTGTGTAGTCTCGGAGCGAGTGTGTAGTCTCGGAGCGAGTGTGTAGTCTCGGCGTGAGTGTGTAGTCTCGGAGCGAGTGTGTAGTCTCGGCGCAAGTGTGTGGTCTCGGAGCGAGTGTGTAGTCTCGGAGCGAGTGTGTAGTCTCGGAGCGAGTGTGTAGTCTCGGAGCGAGTGTGTAGTCTCGGCGTGAGTGTGTAGTCTCGGAGCGAGTGTGTAGTCTCGGCGCAAGTGTGTGGTCTCGGAGCGAGTGTGTAGTCTCGGAGCGAGTGTGTAGTCTCGGAGCGAGTGTGTAGTCTCGGAGCGAGTGTGTAGTCTCGGCGTGAGTGTGTAGTCTCGGAGCGAGTGTGTAGTCTCGGCGCAAGTGTGTGGTCTCGGAGCGAGTGTGTAGTCTCGGAGCGAGTGTGTAGTCTCGGAGCGAGTGTGTAGTCTCGGCGCGAGTGTGTAGTCTCCGAGCGAGTGTGTAGTCTCGGAGCGAGTGTGTAGTCTCGGAGCGAGTGTGTAGTCTCGGAGCGAGTGTGTAGTCTCGGAGCGAGTGTGTAGTCTCGGAGCGAGTGTGTAGTCTCGGAGCGAGTGTGTGGTCTCGGAGCGAGTGTGTAGTCTCCGAGCGAGTGTGTAGTTTCGGAGCGAGTGTGTAGTCTCGGAGCGAGTGTGTAGTCTCGGAGCGAGTGTGTAGTCTCGGAGCGAGTGTGTAGTCTCGGAGCGAGTGTGTAGTTTCGGAGCGAGTGTGTAGTCTCGGAGCGAGTGTGTAGTCTCGGAGCGAGTGTGTAGTCTCGGAGCGAGTGTGTAGTTTCGGAGCGAGTGTGTAGTCTCGGAGCGAGTGTGTAGTCTCGGAGCGAGTGTGTAGTCTCCGAGCGAGTGTGTAGTTTCGGAGCGAGTGTGTAGTCTCGGAGCGAGTGTGTAGTCTCGGAGCGAGTGTGTAGTCTTGGAGCGAGTGTGTGGTCTCGGAGCGAGTGTGTAGTCTCGGAGCGAGTGTGTAGTCTCGGAGCGAGTGTGTAGTCTCGGAGCGAGTGTGTAGTCTCGGAGCGAGTGTGTAGTCACGGAGCGAGTGTGTAGTCTCGGAGCGAGTGTGTAGTCTCGGAGCGAGTGTGTAGTCTCGGAGCGAGTGTGTAGTCTCGGAGCGAGTGTGTAGTCTCGGAGCGAGTGTGTAGTCTCGGCGCAAGTGTGTAGTGTCGGCGCGAGTGTGTAGTCCCAGAGCGAGTGTGTAGTCTCGGAGCGAGTGTGTAGTCTCAGAGCGAGTGTGTAGTCTCGGAGCGAGTGTGTAGTCTCCAAGCGAGTGTGTAGTCTCGGCGCGAGTGTGTAGTCTCGGAGCGAGTGTGTAGTCTCGGAGCGAGTGTGTAGTCTCGGAGCGAGTGTGTAGTCTCGGAGCGAGTGTGTAGTCTCCGAGCGAGTGTGTAGTTTCGGAGCGAGTGTGTAGTCTCGGAGCGAGTGTGTAGTCTCGGAGCGAGTGTGTGGTCTCGGAGCGAGTGTGTAGTCTCGGAGCGAGTGTGTATTCTCGGAGGGATTGTGTAGTCTCCGAGCGAGTGTGTAGTCTCCGAGCGAGTGTGTAGTCTCGGCGCGAGTGTGTAGTCTCGGAGCGAGTGTGTATTCTCGGAGGGATTGTGTAGTCTCCGAGCGAGTGTGTAGTCTCCGAGCGAGTGTGTAGTCTCGGCGCGAGTGTGTAGTCTCGGAGCGAGTGTGTAGTCTCGGAGCGAGTGTGTATTCTCGGAGGGAGTGTGTATTCTCGGAGGGATTGTGTAGTCTCCGAGCGAGTGTGTAGTCTCCGAGCGAGTGTGTAGTCTCGGCGCGAGTGTGTAGTCTCGGAGCGAGTGTGTAGTCTCGGAGCGAGTGTGTAGTCTCCGAGCGAGTGTGTAGTCTCCGAGCGAGTGTGTAGTCTCCGAGCGAGTGTGTAGTCTCCGAGCGAGTGTGTAGTCTCCGAGCGAGTGTGTAGTCTCGGCGCGAGTGTGTAGTCTCGGAGCGAGTGTGTAGTCGCGGAGCGAGTGTGTAGTCTCCGAGCGAGTGTGTAGTCTCCGAGCGAGTGTGTAGTCTCGGAGCGAGTGTGTATTCTCGGAGGGATTGTGTAGTCTCCGAGCGAGTGTGTAGTCTCCGAGCGAGGGTGTAGTCTCCGAGCGAGTGTGTAGTCTCGGAGCGAGTGTGTAGTCTCGGAGCGAGTGTGTAGTCTCCGAGCGAGTGTGTAGTCTCCGAGCGAGTGTGTAGTCTCGGCGCGAGTGTGTAGTCTCGGAGCGAGTGTGTAGTCTCGGAGCGAGTGTGTAGTCTCGGAGCGAGTGTGTGGTGTCGGAGCGAGTGTGTAGTCTCGGAGCGAGTGTGTAGTCTCGGAGCGAGTGTGTAGTCTCGGAGCGAGTGTGTAGTCTCGGAGCGAGTGTGTAGTCTCCGAGCGAGTGTGTAGTCTCCGAGCGAGTGTGTAGTCTCCGAGCGAGTGTGTAGTCTCCGAGCGAGTGTGTAGTCTCCGAGCGAGTGTGTAGTCTCCGAGCGAGTGTGTAGTCTCGGCGCGAGTGTGTAGTCTCGGAGCGAGTGTGTGGTGTCGGAGCGAGTGTGTAGTCTCGGAGCGAGTGTGTGGTCTCGGAGCGAGTGTGTAGTCTCGGAGCGAGTGTGTGGTGTCGGAGCGAGTGTGTAGTCTCGGAGCGAGTGTGTAGTCTCGGAGCGAGTGTGTAGTCTCGGAGCGAGTGTGTAGTCTCGGAGCGAGTGTGTAGTCTCGGAGCGAGTGTGTAGTCTCGGAGCGAGTGTGTAGTCTCCGAGCGAGTGTGTAGTCTCGGCGCGAGTGTGTAGTCTCGGAGCGAGTGTGTGGTGTCGGAGCGAGTGTGTAGTCTCGGAGCGAGCGTGTAGTCTCGGAGCGAGTGTGTAGTCTCCGAGCGAGTGTGTAGTCTCGGCGCGAGTGTGTAGTCTCGGAGCGAGTGTGTGGTGTCGGAGCGAGTGTGTAGTCTCGGAGCGAGTGTGTAGTCTCGGAGCGAGTGTGTAGTCTCCGAGCGAGTGTGTAGTCTCGGTGCGAGTGTGTAGTCTCGGAGCGAGTGTGTGGTGTCGGAGCGAGTGTGTAGTCTCCGAGCGAGTGTGTAGTCTCGGCGCGAGTGTGTAGTCTCGGAGCGAGTGTGTGGTGTCGGAGCGAGTGTGTAGTCTCGGAGCGAGTGTGTAGTCTCGGAGCGAGTGTGTAGTCTCGGAGCGAGTGTGTGGTGTCGGAGCGAGTGTGTAGTCTCGGAGCGAGTGTGTAGTCTCGGAGCGAGTGTGTAGTCTCGGAGCGTGTGTGTGGTGTCGGAGCGAGTGTGTAGTCTCGGAGCGAGTGTGTAGTCTCGGAGCGAGTGTGTAGTCTCGGAGCGAGTGTGTAGTCTCGGAGCGAGTGTGTAGTCTCGGAGCGAGTGTGTAGTCTCGGAGCGAGTGTGTAGTCTCGGAGCGAGTGTGTAGTCTCGGAGCGAGTGTGTAGTCTCGGAGCGAGTGTGTAGTCTCGGAGCGAGTGTGTAGTCTCGGAGCGAGTGTGTAGTCTCGGAGCGAGTGTGTAGTCTCGGAGCGAGTGTGTAGTCTCGGAGCGAGTGTGTGGTCTCGGAGCGAGTGTGTAGTCTCGGAGCGAGTGTGTAGTCTCGGAGCGAGTGTGTAGTCTCGGAGCGAGTGTGTAGTCTCGGAGCGAGTGTGTGGTCTCGGAGCGAGTGTGTAGTCTCGGAGCGAGTGTGTAGTCTCGGAGCGAGTGTGTGGTCTCGGAGCGAGTGTGTAGTCTCGGAGCGAGTGTGTAGTCTCGGAGCGAGTGTGTAGTCTCGGAGCGAGTGTGTAGTCTCCGAGCGAGTGTGTAGTCTCCGAGCGAGTGTGTAGTCTCGGAGCGAGTGTGTAGTCTCGGAGCGAGTGTGTAGTCTCGGAGCGAGTGTGTAGTCTCGGAGCGAGTGTGTAGTCTCCGAGCGAGTGTGTAGTCTCCGAGCGAGTGTGTAGTCTCGGAGCGAGTGTGTAGTCTCGGAGCGAGTGTGTAGTCTCGGAGCGAGTGTGTAGTCTCCGAGCGAGTGTGTAGTCTCCGAGCGAGTGTGTAGTCTCGGAGCGAGTGTGTAGTCTCGGAGCGAGTGTGTAGAATATTATATAAATATATTTTATGAATAATTTAAAGTAAATTAAATTGTATTCGATTGTATGGGTCACTTGCACAATTTGTAACGTACCTAATGCCCGACATTTTTAACCGACTTCCAAAAAAGGAGGAGGTTCTCAATTCGTCTGTATGTTTTTTTTTTTTTTTTTGTATGTTTGTAACACGATTTCTCCGTCAATTGAGGGCCGATTTAGAAAATTCTTTTTTTGTTAGTTAGGTCATACTTCCGAGGTGGTCCCATTTCAATTTTATCGAAATTGGTTCAGTGGTTTTCGAAAAATCAGCATAATACTATGGTGTGTGGTTACCTTCAGCAAAACTTGTGATGTGGTCGTATTCGGCAATTTTCAGTTTGATAAATTAGTATGGTGTGTGGTTACCTTCAGCAAAACTTTTGTGATGTGGACTTATTCAGCAATTTGCAGTCTGACACATATGGCGAATAATTCTGTACCACTTCAATCGATTTCGATTATTCGATTTCGATTATTCTTATTTATGTAATATTACTAAAAAGAATGAAATAAAAACTGTTTTAAAAAATATTAAACCGATTTCAAAAAAACAAAAAGAACTAAAAAGTATTAAATACCTAATATTTTGAAATTTTCCCTGTCCTGTTGAAATACATGAATCGATATTTACTAGTGATACATATTCGGACCCTTGTTTCATGAATATTTTAAATTTGAAATTTTTTATCTTTTCCGACCGGCCAGGTGCGCTTAATTTATTATGGTACCTGACCGGTACCTACTGTACCGAGTACCATCGAGCTGGTCTGATGATGGAGACAGAAGGTGGCCATAGGAACTCCTAAACTACACATGATAAACCCATCGTGTTTGGGCTCGTTGCATTTGTCTTCACGAGAAATTTACTTTAGACCTAAGAGATTCTCAATTCGACAGTATGTTTTCTTTTTTTTTATGTTTGTTACGCGATTACTCCGTCAATTGTGGGACGATTTTGAAAATTATTTTTTTTTTTATTTGAAAGGGGATAACCCTGAGGTTTTTGAAGTGAAAACTTCTTTAGCGGCGCTTGGCACTTTTTTAGGTGGGTAAAAAATGTATAACTCGCGACATCGCGTCAGCGTCATTTTTAAAATGAAACCTTAAGTCATTGCATTAAGGGTTAAGTTAGAGTGGCACGGGATCTGCCGGCACTCCCGGAGTGCAACTGTTAAGTAGGGTTCGGTAACACGTTTATGTCTGTCCATTCTACTAAGTTCTGCAAAATGAATGTAGGGTTCCGTAACAAATGCATGTCTGTCTGTTCTACTAAATTTAACATTTATTTCAAAATGAATGTAGGGTTCCGTAACAAATGCATGTCTCTCCGTTCTACTAAATTTTACAATTTTCAACCAAGGTCCTCCGACGGTTATTTTATAATAAAAGTAGGGTTCCGTAACACGTTTATGTCTGTCCATTCTACTAAGTTCTGCAAGATGAATGTAGGGTTCCGTAACAAATGCATGTCTGTCCGTTCTACAAAATTTAACATTTATTTCAAAATGAATGTAGGGTTCCGTAACAAATGTATGTCTGTCCGTTCTACTAAATTTTACAATTTTCAACCAAGGCCCTCCGACGGTTATTTTATAATAAAAGTAGGGTTCCGTAACAAATGTATGTCTGTCCGTTCTACTAAATTTCACAATTTTCAACCAAGGTCCTCCGACGGTTATTTTATAATAAAAGTAGGGTTCCGTAACATGTTTATATCTGTCCATTCTACTAAGTTCTGCAACATCACCTACAACGTCCGTGATGTCAGCCTATAACACCGGGTAAACTAAGTGCCATGTCAGTACTTCCCCCTTTGATCGTACTGACTACACTGAACTGGTCGGAAAACACAAACTATTTACATAGCCGTTTCGACCGACGTTTAATTCAGTGCGGTGGTACCAACCCGGTCAGGTTAAACCCTACCACCAAGTAAGATTAGGACGGAAGGGACCTACAGTTTTACGAGGAATCCGAACCTCGGTCAGCCTCCAACGGTCAGCGGTCACCCATCCAAGTACTGACCGCACCCAGCGTTGCTTAACATTCAATAGCGACAGTTGACTGTCTGCACCACTGAGCTATCGAAGCTGACGTGGTCCTATTTTAATTGGGTCAAGATCGGATTGGAAAGCGCGGCGGAATCGCGAGGCCGAAGGCCGAGCGATTCCGCCGAGTACATTAATAGCAAAAATTACTAAAAAAAACTGTGAAATAAAAAAAAAGTTTTAAAAAACATAAAACCGACTTCCTAAAAAAAGGAAAACTAAAAAACTATTTAAAATAAAAATATAAAAGCCGCCTTCAAAAATATATGAAATAAAAACCTAAAAAAAAAAAACGAACCCTAGAGTTGAAGGCGGTGCTAAAGCAAGCAAAAATGATGCATGAAAGAAAACATGAGTGGATGATAATATCCTTTGTGATTTGTGTAGCCTTTTTAGCACCGCCTTCAACTCTAGGGTTCGTTTTTTTTTTTTTTAGGTTTTTATTTCATATATTTTTGAAGGCGGCTTTTATATTTTTATTTTAAATAGTTTTTTAGTTTTCCTTTTTTTAGGAAGTCGGTTTTATGTTTTTTAAAACTTTTTTTTAATAGAAAGGTTACATCCTATAGCCCCTATACACGCTGGCTTTCGCTAAGCAGTAAGCACACGTCAAAGCGTCAAGAAGGCCACAGCATTGGCAAAGAGTAGACAAGGTATTGTCGAGGACCTAGACTAGATGACCCATACATCACTCTCGAACAAGTATGTTATCGAGCAAAGCAGCTTAAAAGAGGAGTTCACAAAACAGCCGATTCACAAGGCGTCTCACACGGTAAGTCCGTCAGTCTCGAGTTATGACCAAAACAAAAGTTCACGTGACAGATGGATAATTCTCACCGAAACCTGGAGTTTGAGTACCAACACGATGGGTCTGGCACCAGTGGTTCTCAAGTTATGACCAAAACAAAAGTTCATATGAAAGATAGATGGATCTCACCGAGACCTAAAGTTTGAGTACCAACAGGATGGGTCTAGCACCAGTGGTTCTTGAGTTATGACCAAAACAAAAGTTCACGTGAAAGATGGATGGATCTCACCGAGACCTGTAGTTTGAGTACCAACACGATGGGTCTAGCACCAGTGGTTCTCGAGTTATGACCAAAACAAAAGTTCACGTGACAGATGGATAGATCTCACCGAGACCTGAAGTTTGAGTACCAACACGATGGGTCTAGCACCAGTGGTTCTCGAGTTATGACCAAAACAAAAGTTCACGTGACAGATGGGTATGTAGATCTCACCGAGACCTGAAGTTTGATTACCAACACGATGGGTCTAGCACCAGTGGTTCTCGAGGTATGATGACCAAAACAAAAATTCATGACGAAGTTTCGTCAAAAAATCCTAAGCCTTCTAGTTCTCACAGAAAACGGGATGGTACGGAACCCTCTTTACGCGAGCTCGACTCGAAATTGACCACTTTCCCATGATTCACATTTGCCCATGATATAAAAAAAAATCACAGATTTCGTGCTTTACACGACTGTCGAGCACATTGAAAATGAATCTACGGAATTCGAAATAAATGGTAGGGTGATACCCCACTGACTTTCTCGCTTGTTGGGCGAACTCAATGTTTTTATGTACGAAATTCAAAATATACTGACAGGACAGTTCAGTTGAATTAGTTAGGCGCTCGCAACAAACATTTTGTATGCAATATTTAATAGAAAGAAACCTTCGTTTGTATGACAGCCACCTTTTTTTGAGTTTCCCTGGAAAAACTGATAATGGTATCTTTTTAGGCTAGTAATAGGGTTTCTATGTGGAAAATATAATAAAAATCGTTAGAGCCATTTTTGAGAAAATCGACCTTATCGAAATCATTTGTATGACAGCTACCCTTATTTATTCGAATAAAAAAAACTAAAAAAGGTACCCCTAGATAATCGTTTCAAACTACTAAATATTAATTTTAATACAAATCGGTTGAGCGGTTGAGGCGCAACGTCGCTGGACACATTGCCATAGACAAATTTTGTATGACAGCTACCCTTATTTTTTTCGAATTTTGAAAAACTAAAAAAGGTACCCCTAGATTATCGTTTCAAACTACTAAATACGAATTTTGAACGAAATCGGTTGAGCGGTTTAGGCGCAAGGTCGCTGGACGGATACACACACACACACACATACACACACCCTCTCTCACACACACACACACACACACACATACATGTTTCTCAAAACCACTTTTTTGGGATCGTTGAATGATATATAGCCCAAATCAGTCCAAATCTCAACTTCGAAATTTTGGACGATCACAATACTTCCTTTCTCCTTACAGTCGCTCGAAAGTAATATTGTCGCTGAGCGACACGAGAAAGTCGGGATAAGGAAAAGGTTAGTTGGGTTCTCATGATGAAGCCGGAAGGAAGCCATAGGAACTCCTAAACTGCGCATGGCCCATCGTGTTTGGGCTCGTTGGATTTGTCTTCGCAAGTACTCTAGTCATATTGTTGTAAATCAAACAACTCTTTAATTTGTTCTTATTTTATTTGATGCTTTCCTTCAATTTTACGTTTTCTTCATCCTACATTTTCTTTTCAATATATTTTTCTCAAGTGACATTTTAAACAGACTTTTAATTTTTTCCTCTAATTTCAAAAATGGAACATCGTCCGCACCCTTGAGCTTGTAGCTCAAAGTCAACTCATATTACATACCCATAATAAATTCAAATAACAGATAAATTTATATTTTACATTTCATTTTTTATTATTAAATTATGTAGTCGCCCCATCGCTTGGGAATCTTGACCAAATTGCGAATACCAATTATCCAGTACTCTTCTCGAAGCTGTGATATAAGTATTTGTGCGCCTGCGTGCTGTAATTTTTCATGTTTGTACTAGACGCTCGACTATCGCTTTTTTGATGAAAGTAAAACTGGATACTTAAATTCGGTCGTCACTTCACTGAATAATAACCTTGTCTTCAAGCCCATCACCATCCTGGAATATCTGTAAATTCTTAGTAGCATTATCTGTATCCTTATTTTCAAAACTTTCCTGTTGCACCAATTTTTAACCGACTTCCCAAAAGGAGGAGGTTATCAATTCGAGTGTAAATTTTATTTTTTATTTTTGAAGTGAAAACTTCTTTTGCGGCGCTTGGCACTTTTTTTGGATGGGTAAAAAATTTTAAACTCGCGTCAGATCTGATTCGCGTCAGATCCGTAGCCTGTTAGTGGCTCGGGATCAATTCTGTTCGTCTCTCAGTAACAGTAAAGTCGAAAGCGAATCAAGGGAATCCGATATTCGTTTGGTCGTTTATGTGATTTCGTGGCTCAATGGTAAGAGTGTAGGATTTGTATTTTTTGACCATGGGTTCGAATCCCTCAAAAAAAATTTTGTTCTTTTTTCTTTTGTTTTCTTTTTTAAGCAATGTTTAGGGTGTTTAGTTTTTTTTATAACCACCTAAGAATTATTTTCTGAAATACAAAAAGTTTTCACTTCTGCCGGCACTCCCGGAGTGCAACTGAGGCTTTTTTTGTATGTTTGTTACGCGATTTCTCCGTCAATTGTGGGCTGATTTTGAAAATTCTTTTTTTGTTTGTTATGTCATACTTCCGAGGTGGCCCCATTTAAATTTTATCGAAATTGGTTCAGCGGTTTTCGAAAAATCAACATAATTCTATGATGTGTGGTACTATATGTGGACCTTCAGCAAAACTTGTGATGTGGTCGTTTTCAGAAATTTTCAGTTTGATGAATTACTATGGTGTGTGGTTACCCTCAGCAAAACTTTTGTGATGTGGACTTATTCATCAATTTGCAGTTTGACACATATGGCGAATAATTCTGTACCACTTCAAACGATTTCGATTATTCTATTTCGATTATTATTTTTTATGTAATAAAATAAAAGAAAAAGAATGAAATAAAAACTGTTTTAAAAAATATAAAGCCGACTTAAAAAAAAAAACTAGCACTAAAAAGTTTTTTTTTTCTTATGGAAACTGACACGGTTGGCTACATCGCCTACAACATCCGTGATGTCAGCCCATAACACCGGGTGAACTTGGTGCCACGTCAGTGCTTCCCTTCGGTCGTGCCGGCTACACTGAACTGGACGGAAAACACAAACCGACCGGCCGTTTCCACCGACCTTTCATTCAGTGCGGTGGTACCAACCCGGGCGGGTTAACCCCTACCACCTAGTGATATAAGAAGGGAGTCATATCCCTTAGTCGCCTTTTACGACATACACGGAGAGAGATGCAGTGGGGCTATTCTTTTAAAGTAAAAATATATATTCTTTAAAAGTATTAAATACCTAATATTTTGAAATTATCTCTGTCCTATTGAAATACATGAATCGATATAGTGATACATTACATTTAATGTTGAGAGGCGTTCTGACCCACTTACCAGAATACACAGATACCTACAGTAAGTGAACTTCCTTTGTAGCAATAAGTGTACAGAAACTAGAATGTATTTTAATTTAGCAAATATTTAAATACAAAGAGTCACGTACAGCAATAAGTAGCGTTCATATAATAAAGCATATTGTCAAATAGTTTATTGTCTTTCATTATTTGTTTTATTTATTAAATACAACTAATAATTTTAAATTAACAGAACATAGAAGTATTTTTTACTTTTTTATTCACATCAATAAAATGAAAAAGAAAGGAAACAAACGGAATGTTTTAAATAGAATAATTGGCTAGAATTTCTAAGGTTGTAAAAATATTATATAAAAATTATATAATATATAAAATAAAATGTGACCATATTGTTCAGAAAAAAATGTGACATGAAGTTATTTTTCTTAATATCGAATAGAAAATGGCCAGTTACCAGTTACCTATCTGTAGCTATGAGATAATAAAACTTAAACTTTATTAAAGAAATATTTAGTTTATTATGAACTATGTATCTAAATAGTGAGACAAAAAAGGGGGATTAAAGAATGAAATACGCTCAGAAATATAAAGTTATCATTTATTCCTTGTAATACAAATTGTTATATAAAAAGACAGGGTGTGAGTTATCAGAATCACTTGAGCATCGTAGGGGTGACGACCGAGCTAATCGATTAGAGCTATAATTCCATCCGAGAACTTAGCTTCGGAAGGGGAGACGAAGGTCTTCGCAGGAAGGCCGACACGAAGCCTCCGACGCGTCGCTCGATCTCCACCCTCTTCACAGTGTTCTGCTTCGGAACAGCCGGACGAGGAGTAGGGCCCAGGTGGCTCGTACCGGCTATGCCGTCGCAGATGATGCAGGCGTCCTCGGACGGAGAACGTAGAAACGGGGAAGTCTACGTGTAACGTAGAAGAGACTACGTGTAGACGTAGGAGCTGTTCACACACACACACAAACACACCCACATTAAATAATGCACACATATCAAGGTGCCCTGTGGATGGGAAGAGAGAAAATACACAGATGGGCGTTATACGTTTTGAGCGTGAAGCGCAACGACAACCGCTAGGCCGGCGGTGTCTCACAAGCGACAGGCAAGGCAGAGCTGGAGAGATTGTAATGTTACCCGTAACCCTGGCTGTGGGGACTCCTCTCTCAACGCTGAGATGTGCGGCTGCGGTGGTGCAGCGCCGCGGCTCGTTGACAATGGCACGGTCGCGAGGAGGACTAGTAAGACTCACGGCGGCAGATCGAGCGCGTTATATTTTATCTTGTAGCGGAGAATTATTTAACAGAAGAAGTGAAGTCTTTTTTTTTTTTTTTTTTTTTGGCAATCACACTTAATTCGTGTATTTATGCCAAAGTCCCGTATTTAGAGTTATATAGAAGTTGCATGAGCAAAACATTTATATTTAGTCATTAAAACCAATCATATTGAAAAGGTAAAAAAAAAAAAAAAACGCGCATACTACGAAACAAGCGAACAGTGAACAGCTTGCATGCATGAAAATAATAAAAGAAAGTAAGTATACCTAAAAAGAAACACGATATTATACAACTATAAAAGAAAATACACATTATTTCTATATTTACAGTTTTATGTTGTTCTCTGCAATAAATTTAGCTATTAATTTCAGTATTTTGAGATTGTTAATAATCAGTAGACAATTAATGTTAGTGGGGAGGGGAACTTTAAATGATGGTAATGAAGAGTACAGTGGCGGAGTATTATTATTTAAGGGACATGTAAAAAAAATATGATTTAAATCACCCTCTTCCAAGCCGCATTCACACAGGGATGAGTCTAAGATGTGGAGCCTGGCCAGGTGGACGGGAGAGCAACAGTGGCCGAGCCTAAGTGTGCATATAACAGAAGTGGCAACTTTAGATATGTTTAATTTATAAAACCACGGTCGCGCTGGAATACTTGCCTGGAACTGGGCATAATGTGAACCTTTATGTTTACTAGATGATTTCCAAACATTAGACCAGGATTGGGATAAATAAGATTGAGACAATGAAACCAAGTCATGAGAGTAATTGACATATGGAAATTTGTCCCCCCGGACCACAGCATCCTTAGCAAGGGCATCAGCACGCTCGTTGCCTACGATGCCGCAGTGCGATGGAATCCAGGCCAGGACGATCTCCTTTTTATTAAGGCAATTAAAGATTAAAGACTTTATATTAAAAATTATGGGATTATGCAATTTGGTGTAAAAAGGGTTTTGCACAAGGGCCTGCAGTGCACTAAGTGAATCTGTAAATATGATAACTTTTTCCAAGTTTTGAAATACATTCACAAATTTAACTGCTTCCAGTAAAGCTGTGCACTCTCCTGTATAGACTGAAGTCTCCGGGGGGCATTTAATTATTTGATAAGTATTGCTACTTTTATGATAAACTGCGGCCCCTACACTACCTTTCTCTGATAATTTTGAAGCGTCGGTAAAGATAAGATCCCAACCTTGCCAATCTTTAGAGATGATAGAGTTAAATAATTTATCGGCTTTTTTAGAATCTTTATCTATACCAAAAATTTTTATAACATCAGGTTGGTAGATGACTGCCTCGTATGGAGTCATGTATACGGGAAGATGAGGCGATCGATGCACTGGAGCTCGAAGATAATTAAACTTTCGGAAGCTACGAACCAATCTAGTTGCTGGTTTATTAGTCCAATATGGTTTTTCAAATGACAATACAGAAAGAAGTTGCAGTTTGGGAATAAGAGGATGACTTGAAAGTTGTCTGGCCTTAAAAAGAAATCTGTCAGCCAAAAACTGACGACGTAAAAACAGAGGAGGGTCAACACACTCGACCTGAAGAGCATTGACTGGACTGGATTTCATAGCTCCCGTTATGATGCGAAGGCACTTGGATTGGATCCGACCGAGCTTCTGCATAGCAGATTTGTTAGAAGGTTCCAATATAAAAGTGCCATAGTCAAGATGGCTTCGTATGAGAGCATTGTAAATTAATTTAAGTGAAAATGGATGGGCACCCCACCACACTCCAGCAAGAGTGCGTATTATATTAATATTTTTTTCACATTTTTTAACTATTTGCTCTACATGCGGAGCACCAGACATTTTGGAGTCTAAAATTACGCCTAAGAATTTAGCCTGATTAGAAGTGGGAATGCGAACATCTTTATAACATATGTCTATACGAGGTATGAGCCTTTTCCTAGAGAAGACTACTATGGAACTCTTGGGCGCCGATAAGTCTAGGCCGTGAGCATCAAGCCATGATGACAAAGATAAGATGGCACGGCTAACCGAGCCAGCAGCGTCTGGGATTAATTTATGAGAAGCATAAATAAGAAGATCATCGGCATACTGTAAAACACGGGCAAAAGGATTTATAGCTCTGTCAAGGTCGTGGGTGTACAAGTTGTATAGAAGGGGGCTCAGGACTGAACCCTGGGGAAGTCCCTTCCAAACGACCCTGGCATCAGTCACAACATTTTCCGACCGAAGAACTATGGTTCTTTCAGTGAGTATATTTAAAACAAAAGATACAAATTTCTCTGGAACTCTTAGATGAATCAATTTCTGCCTGAGAATTGGAAGGATGACATTGTCGTAAGCGGCTGAAATGTCCAAAAAGGCAGCGACAATTGATTCATTCCGGCTAAATGAAAGTCGGATATCCGTACTAATTATACCGAGACTGTCCATGGTACTTTTGCCTTTTCTAAAGCCAAACTGACTTTTGGCCAAAAGGCCCCTACTTTCCAATAACCACTCGAGCCTATTTTTCACCAAGTGTTCTGTGATCTTTAAAAGCGTGGCCGAAAGGGCAATAGGTCGATAAGAGGAACCATCATTAGGGTCTTTCTGTGGCTTGAGAATGGGAATAATTAACTGCCTTTTCCAGTCAGCTGGAATTACACCGATTTCAACTATTTTGTTAATGATTTGGAGATAATAATTAAGTGTGGGCTCACTAGCATGCTTAAGAAACGAATATGGGATACCATCTAAACCAGGGGAAGAATCCTTGACATGATTAGTAACTAACTTAAGTTCTCTGAGCAAGAAAGGAGCATCTATGGGAGAACTGTAAGGGGGAGACACGTAGACTAAAGGCAATTCTTCAAAACGAGGAGCCGATGGAGGAGCCAGTTTATTTAAAAAAGACTCTTTCCATAAGTCAGAAGTAGCTTTATAATTTGAATTGTCAATAAAAGCCGAACGATATCTCTTTACATTCTGCCAGACTAGGCTAGCTGAAGTAGATGGGGAGATGGATGAACAAAAACGTTTCCAACCCAGACGTTTTTTTTCCAGAAGCGTACGCTTGGTTCTTGCTTGAGTTTTCTGAAGCTCTAAGTAGTTAAGCCATGACATGTCCTTTGCGTATTTAAGCTCGCTTTCATTTCGGGAGCGAATCGACTCAGTACAGTCAGAATCCCACCATGGAGGAGACGAGCGGTGAGTCTTGAACTGTTTTATAGGTAAAATCTCATCAGCAACCCGGATGAGAATATCAACAAACTGTGAGTAACAAGAGGTGACATTATCTGCTGAACGAATAGGCAGACACATGATATTATCTTCAACTGCAGAGCTAAAGCTATACCAATCAGCTCTTTCTAAGCGATACTTCAGTAAGGGGATAGTTTGAATGGGGCTAATATTACCAGACATGGGAAGGGACAAGATAATTGGAAAGTGATCACTACCATAAGTGCTAACAAGAGTACGCCAGGAGAGAAGAGATGCCAGTTCCGGGGAACATAAGGACAAGTCAACTGCACTAGGATTCTGGAATGGGGAAACACGACGAGTCGGAGACCCATCATTAAGAACACAGATGTTAAGTTCGTCCAAAATATCGGCCAACCGATTTCCAGCCAAGCCGCTCTCGGACGAACCCCACATTGTGTGGTGACAATTAAGGTCACCGAGTAAAAGGAAAGGTTTAGAAATTGATTCGAACAGTAGCTTCAAGTCACTAAGGGATGATGATGAAGGATGAGGAATATAAATAGAAATAATAGTGAAACCCTTCACCCCCACAGCTACGGCATTAATACCGTCTCTGAGGGGAGGAAGAGTTACAATAGAGAAAGGAATTTTACTATTTACAAATAAGGCGCAACCGCCTTTGCCATCGCATCTGTCGTCCCGCAGACTGGCATAGCCAGGAACTCTAAAATGAGAATCTGGCTTGAGCCAAGTCTCCGAGACTGCAGACACAATAGGTTTAAATTTATTTAAAAGAAAAATAAAATCAGATTTATTTTTAATTATACTTCGACAATTCCACTGAAGAATCGACTCGAAGTGAGCCATCGCTGGCCGAGAGAGAGAGAGAGGAGTTTGAGTATTGGAAGCAGCGTGGTACGGTAAAGCATTTGATGATTTCAAAAAAGCCAAAAAGTTAATAAAGAGGCCATGGATGTCCCCAAGGTCGACACCATTTTC
This sequence comes from Nematopogon swammerdamellus, assembly GCA_946902875.1. Lineage (NCBI taxonomy): Eukaryota > Metazoa > Arthropoda > Insecta > Lepidoptera > Adelidae > Nematopogon > Nematopogon swammerdamellus. The sequence goes on from OX336345.1 coordinate 23,931,335, forward strand.
AGGACTCAGAGAATTCTGAGATTGTAAGGCACACCCATTCTGGGACGGAGAAGAATTAAATTCATTAAGCATTTTTTGATGAGCCATCCTGTCGTAACCCTGTGACAAAGGGGCACGAGCACGAGGTTGAGAAGTTATAGTTTTCCTGTGAGAAGAGGTCGGAATGGAAGGATTATTAATTTTGGAAATGAAGGGTTTACTGGCCTGAGAGAAGGTGGATGACGAAACTACATCTGCATAGGAACGCTTAGGAGCCGAGAAACGTCTGGCAGCCTGTGCGTAAGAAATAGCCTCTTGGGCCATTACCGACTTAATATTCTCTTGTCTAGAGCGCTCTGGACATTTTTTATTAATAGAGAAATGCCTGCCTTCACAGTACATACAGCAAGAGTTTTCTTCCGAAAGGTTACATTCGTCTCCAGAGTGCGACTGAGCACACTTGAAGCATCGAGGCTTAGAGCGGCACTGGGCCTTGGTGTGCCCATATCGGCAACACTGAAAACATTGAATGGTGGGATATTTGTATATCTCCACTGGAAGGGAGTTGTACATAAGAGTTACTCGAGAAGGAAGCGTTTGACCGTCAAACGTCAGGACAACGGATTGAGTCGGTTTCCAAACTGGGTTGCCATCTACAAAAGTTTTAAAATTGAGCCTTCTGGCCTTCAAAACTTTGCCGCCCTCGGGAACTCCCAGCTCCTCGAGAAGTTCTTCAGGGGAAGCATCAGTCGGGACTCCCCTGACCAAACCGAGTCTAGTAATATTAAATGATGGAACAAATGCCTTATACATAATATGATTGTCTACAATATTATTTAAAAATGTGTTGGCGAAATTTGCTGTAGCAAACTCTACTGAGACACGGTTACGTCCGACACGCGTAACGCCTCCGTCCACGATGCCACTGAAACCAGTTCGTTTGAGAAATTTGCCAAAATGAATTGGATGGAGCACAGTTCCTGCAGATGGGTCTGACTCAACACGTTGAACGTGAATAACAAAGGGAGCACGATCGTGGTCCCTATATACAAGTATGTTAGATGAAGAGGCAGTTGGATTTTTCTGTGATGGAGGAATGATAGAAGAACTCTCCGTCGACCTGACCGTATGACAAGAGGTCGTCTCAGAGTCAGAGCTGCTGGTACTGCTCTTCTCTTGGAGACGATCCTCCTTCCTCCTGCGTTTCCGCTCTGCTTGCTTCTTCCATTTCGACTTTTCCCCAGTGACTCTTTTCAGAGACTGAGAATCTTCAATTGTTATATATTCCGCCACCGGAATCTCCGATGCCGGGAGTGACACATTCATAATATTATTTTCTAAACTTCCTAAATATGGGTTAGGACCCAATTGAGAATCATACATAGGCATAGGCGGGTCAGGGGGATCAGGAGGTTTTTTCACCTCCATGATAAAAAATTTAAAGATCTGCACTTAGAAAAGAATAATACGATACAAACTGCACGCAAACTAACACCGACACTATTTTCGTAAGTATATAACCAGAAAAAAAGCCGGAGATTTTCAAAAACACATGCAACAACCTTCAACCACTTGACAGGACCAAGTGAAGTCTTGTTTCACTGAGTACCGCTTTTATAGACGACAGCGCGCGTTTGTGGTGTGGCTGCGGAATGAAGTCGGCTAGCACGCAATGACGCGCACTGTATGTGGTTACCTGAATCTAAGTGGCTGAAGGCCTGTATGTAACACCATTTGTTGATAATAATGGACCTCTACTAGGGGTCCTCCGATGATGTCTGAATTAATATGTAAGATAAATACAACCGAGGCGAATGTGAATTCCCGTCTATTTGGGATATATTTTAACCGCCTGGCAACCCATTAGTCAACACCGCGATGTGCTGTGTTGCCAAATACAGCAAACAGAAATTCCATACAGACGCTTCCGATCTTTTTCGTTACGTCAAACAATATATAATTTTAGTATGGGCTGACAGCGGAAAGAGATCGTGGAAATTCACGCTCGGTAAATGATACAATAATGTGTGCTCGGTTACGTAGTGAGAGTGTAGTACGCCGAGATATGTGTGATTGAATTTTCAGAAATGTAGGTTGGCAGTAATAATCTTCAAAATAACGGACGTCTCACGTGTAGCGTAGCCTTAGTACGGAGTATTTTCCTCCGTACTGGCAATGTGTCTCTGACACTTCGGTAAACGGCATTTCGACAGTCCGCTATTAAAATTCACTACGTGACAATAGAAGTATTATATACTGGTGTTGTATGTTTACTGTGCTGAATTTTCAGCACAGTAAACATACAACAACATCAGTATAGAATACTTCTATTTGGATACATCGTTCAAATAAACCGTTACTTCCACTCTGCACTACCAAGCTGCACTACCAGTAGTGCTGTTTGGAATTTTTTTTCCCATCTGCACTACTGTACTACAAGCTGCGAAACCGGTAGTGTCGTTTGGAATTATTTCCTCCCGTTTGCACTACTGAGTAGTAGTGCACAATGGAATTTTAAAGAGCCTTACTTTTTCATTCCCAACTGCACTACCAAAAGATTGTATATACGAATCTTTGGTGCTATGTTTTTTTTCCGGAGTGTATATCAGATTAAACAACACAACAAAAAAAACAACAAAAAATTCAAATTCTTAATTTTCAGAAAAACATAAATATAACATAAGTAATCTCTCCTTTAATTTCCCGCACTACCCACCTACACTACTCACAATCTCAGGCATGACTGGCAGATATGCATTTAGGCTTTAAGTCCACCTTTTGTTATTTTTTGTGCAATAAAGTATTCAAATGGTCAGAATACAGTCACCGTAATTAAAGTGGAAACCCGAAGACTTCTTGGTAAGCTGGGAATGGGAAATAAAGTACCAGGGCAGCAGAAATGATAAGGAGGTTTGCAAATTGCCACAAAGGAAGTTCACTTACTGTATCTGTGTATTCTGGTAAGTGGGTCAGACAGACCGCCTCTCAAAATTAAATGTAATTGAGTCGAAAGGCCACAATTTTTTTTCTTTTTGACAGTGGGTCCTGAGAATGGGTCAGAACGCCACGAGATCGAATGGGTCAGAACGCCACGAGATCAATAAAACTATCATCCGACAACCAATTTTTTTTTTCGAATTCCGTAGATTCATTTTCAATGTGCTCGAACAATGTGCCTTACACAAAGGCCGTGTAAGGCACGAAATCTGTGAATTTTTTCACTATTTCGGCAATAACTTTTTTCGTTTTTAGGTTTCCGTATCCTGTACGCAATATTACTAAGCCTCCGCCGTCTGTCCGTCCGTCCGTCCGTCCGTCTGTCCGAAGGCTGTATCTCTTGAACCGTAATAGGTAGGACTTTGAAATTTTCACAGAATATTTGTTACTATGGCGGATGAAACAACAATTAAGAAAAATAAGAAAATGTTAAAAATTAAGGGGGGGCCCCATACAAGAAACGTAAAATAAAATCTATTAGTCACACCATTGAATAATAGATGGCGCCAAAGGCTTTCATACATTGCATGTTGAAACACAAAAGATAGCCGCTTCTTAATCTTTGGTCGTTCCAAAAAAAGAATTTTCAGAAGTTTGATGTTTGACAGATCACTCTTAAAAAATAAAGTGACGTTATTATGGTAACAGCTGTCAGTGGGCAAACATGGAGACCTGTCATAACATAAACATTATCGGATAATTCCATTAATTCAAATTCGAAGACCATGCCACCTGAGCGGATAGGCGGGCGGATATTATTGATAGCGGATAGATACGGAAACCTCCGCGCGCGAGTAAAACTCGCACTTGAATTTTTACTTTCTCGAATAATTCTTTTTGCACCTTACAGCGTAGACAGAAAAAATAGTTCTGGACTCCGCACTTCATACTTCAATTATTACTAAAACGAGACACCGTGGTTATGGTAGTGTGCGTATCGCGTAATACAGGACCGACCATCTCAAGAGATCGCAGTGATATTGTGTCATCCTTTTTCCACGCGCAGTAATCCCGTATCGCTTGCCTGCACGCTCCACGCAAACATTTACGTGTTCCAAAACAAGCGAATGTCGCACGTAGTCGATCGATAAATTGCCGCTTGCTTCAACGGCTCAAAACTATGGAGGTGGCTTTTTACTTCTTATTATTAAATTATTTATTAAAAACATTTATTGCAATTTTTTTCGTTTATTTTTTTTTATGGAAACTGACACGGTTGGCTACATCACCTACAACGTCCGTGATGTCAGCCCATAACACCGGGTGAACTAGGTGCCATGTCAGTGCTTTCCCCTTTGATCGTGCCGGCTACACTGAACTGGTCGGAAAACACAAACTATTTACATAGCCGTTTCAACCGACGTTTCATTCAGTGCGGTGGTACCAACCCGGGCGGGTTAAACCCTACCACCAAGTAAGATTAGGAGGGAAGGGACCTACAGTTTTACGATTTACATTTATTTGTGAAAGAAAACCTATGGACGATGAGTGAATTATTTTATAAAAATTTCAAACGGATTTGTCAATTTATGTCGACTTTAGACGTGTCTTATATCACTTGCAACTAAAATCACCTAAAATTTGACAGACGTGCTTAAATTAAGATTATTAAATCATTCGTTCATCTCCTGTCTTTCTTTCTCAAAATGACAATAATGACAGGAATATCAAAATTTTTGCTTTAATAGTGTGAAGTGTCTACTAGAAATAAAGCCAATATGTTACTAACATTAAAAACACAGACCAAGTTGACCAACCCACAAACCGAGGGTTCCGCACAAATACGACGGGGGCGTGGCTTTGAAGTGGGGAAGTTTGCTAGCAAATTGCTAGTAAGCTTATTGTGTAGACTGAAGTTAAAAAATAAATTTTAGTGAAATAATGTTTTGCCGGACGCGTAGTTTATTTAGTTTACTTAAAAGAAGAAACAGGTTTCCATACAACTTTTAATTTTTAATCTTTCATGCAAAATTAAAACTTTACTTTTTTTAACTACAAAAACATTGATTTTGAATAGACATGTATGCACAAACGACACGGGCTGCCTCGACATGGTCCCTATTAGGTTACGGTTAATTTATAGAAGATGCGGAGCGTAGTGACGCATCTTTTATAAATTAAACTTGATAATATTTTTTGAACCACCAAACTGGTTATAATAAGAAAAACATTTCTCACCTCCACTCATCACCTTTTTGATACATAAATATATTACAAACAAACTTAATTTTGCAGTCAACCTAAATAATAATTTCTCACTAACTATTTAAACGAGAACAGTTTTAATATTTTCGTATTCCTCCCTTTGATGTTAACTTTTTTGAACCACTTTGTCATATACGTTTCATAAAGCAAATAAATATGTTATTCAAAATCTGTAAGAATCAAAAAAGAACCAACCAAGAAAGAAACACGTAAATTTCTTGTGCACCTAAGTCCTTTTGCACAAATCGCAGATCAGGTCATGCTTGGAGTACTGCTTGCACCTGTGGGATGGCTCTGCCAAATATCAGCTTTTAAAAGTGAAATTGTTTGAAAAGAGGAATTTGTTAAAAAGGATTGCATTCCCACACGCTGGACTTACCGTGGATGCGTACCAACCTCTTCTGCAGATTTTTCCTCTATAGAACCGGTAAACTCTGGGACGTTCTCCTCTCTATATATTTCCTCCCAAGTACAGTCTCGGGTCCTTCAAGAGGGGCATGAACAGGCACCTGTCAGGCCGGCATGGCATTCGCAACCCCCGCATACGACCAAATGTCCATGGGCGTCCTTAGACATCTCATGGGTGCCTCGGCGCCACAGGTCGCGCTTTCAATAAAAAAAAAAAACACAAAGAAAACACAAGCAAAAATCTGTAAATAAAAATCATGTAAGGGTTCTGGTATTTTGTTGATTTTATTGTAGCTTTTCAAATTGCCATCTAATATAGTAAAATATATATATTATAAAATAATTCTTTTGGGAATCCAGTGTTACCGTTTTCAAAGGTGGTGACGTAAAAAAATTTAATTTTAAAGAAGCCATCTCCACTTAATCCAAACACATTAAATGTATGAAGTGAAAATTTTTACTTTTTCTTATAAAACATTGTATTTGAAGGGATTTTCACTCTTGAAATATAATGCCAGATGCTCTCGTATACTACGCAGAGGCCTGAAGCCGGCATTTGTGTAATATTGAAGACGCTGAAGCAAGTGCTCTCGCGCTGGCGGTCGATGGCAGAATGAGCGGGCGATGCACGTAATATTTGAATTGCACGTATTTTTGGTGGGGCACGAATCGCCCTGACATGCGGAATCTTAATATTTTTTATGATCGAAGCCTTACAGCTCTCATGAATACGCTCTTTTGAGCCTTTTTTGAATATCATATCTTCACAACCAATGATATTTTTTCACAACTCTCCGATATATAGGGGGATCGCACTTTTTCGCGAAATCGGAATCTATACTGGAGCGAACGAAAAGACATTTTCAATGTCAAAAACCGCATCCAAATCTATTCATCCGTTTGGGAGCTACAATGCCACAGACAGACAGACGGAGGCGTCAACCTTATAACACGCCTCTTTTTGCGTCGGGGGTTAAAAATGATGATGGATGACAAAGTCGCTAAAACGTGCTCCTGAACTGTTCGCCCCACCCCACACCCACCACCAGTCTCCGCGGCGCGTCGTCGCTCGCCCCCTCGCCACCCGCGCCCGCCTTGCGTGCAATGCATTGCATCCGACTGACTGAGCGCCGCCCCCGCCGCGCCGCTCCGCCGCCGCCAGTATTATGCAATCCCCGCCCCGCCTCATCCCGTCTTGCGCCCCGCGCCGGCGGCGCGGAGGCGGCGGCGGCGGCGGCGGGGCGGCCGCAAGAAGGACTCGCTTGCGGCAGGGCATGTCGGCGCGCGCGGTGCGGAGCGGTGCGGGGTGCGGGGAGGCGGGGCCGCGTAGCGCCCGGCTGGACTTGACCTCGTAGCGTGGGTCACGGCCACTACGCTGCGCTGCGCTCCCCTTCTCACTTTACTCTAGGGTGTGTGTGTGTGTGTAGGCCTGCCATACGTTCCGCCCGACGCGTCGGGACTCTCGGGACTCGGGCGGGGCGGCCGGCGGTGGCGGCGGCGCGGCGGCGCGGGGCCGCCACCGCGTGGTTTTGCCGTCATAGCCTTGGTTGGATATGCATTCCGATACTGTGTGACCGCTGCCACCGAAGTAGCTATCTTGTTTTTGATGTGATCCGGTAGAGGGGCCAGAGCATTGCTCCGACCAGCCAATAACACCTCCGAGAAAACCTTCCCTTTGGATTGCTGTCTGTATATACCTACTACTGGACTAAACATCGATCATTGGGACTAAAGGAGAATTAATTATTGGAGAACCATCACTATAAATAATATAAATTATTTGGGTGTTTAAGTAGGTAGTTAAAAGTGGTACGTAGAAAGTTATGTAGGTACTTACTAATACACCCATAAGTAGCATTTCACCCACATACGTACCTACCTACAGGCTAAACGAAAGATTGACAACATTTACTCTGTCTACTCTGAGCGGCAAGGACACTATTTGTTTAGATACAATACAAACAAGTAAAGCAATCATGCCAATGTGTTAAATGCAGAAAAGGTACTTTAAGTTTTCTCTTAAAATATCTTAACCACTAGGTACCTACCTGCGCAAGTAAGAGTGGCGTATTAGTTTATTATTAGACATTTGTTCCACATGGCATGGTTGGTTGGTTGGTTGGTATGGTGTCACCTTTCTTCCTCTATGTGCTGGACACTTCGGCTGGACACTGCCAACTTTTTTTAATAGAATCTTTCCCTATTTTTAACCGACTTCCAAAAAAGGAGGAGGTTCTCAATTCGTCTGTATGTTTTTTTTTATTTTTTTTTTATTTTTTTTTTTATTATTTTTTTGTATGTTTGTAACACGATTTCTCCGTCAATTGAGGGCCGATTTAGAAAATTCTTTTTTTGTTAGTTAGGTCATACTTCCGAGGTGGTCCCATTTCAATTTTATCGAAATTGGTTCAGTGGTTTTCGAAAAATCAGCATAATACTATGGTGTGTGGTTACCTTCAGCAAAACTTGTGATGTGGTCGTTTTCGGCAATTTTCAGTTTGATAAATTAGTATGGTGTGTGGTTACCTTCAGCAAAACATTTGTGATGTGGACTTATTCAGCAATTTGCAGTCTGACACATATGGCGAATAATTCTGTACCACTTCAATCGATTTCGATTATTCGATTTCGATTATTCTTTTTTATGTAATATTACTAAAAAGAATGAAATAAAAACTGTTTTAAAAAATATTAAACCGATTTCCAAAAAACAAAAAAAAAAAAACTAAAAAGTATTAAATACCTAATATTTTGAAATTTTCTCTGTCCTGTTGAAATACATGAATCGATATACTAGTGATACATATTCGGACCCTTGTTTCATGAATATTCTAAATTTGAAATTTTTTTATCTTTTCCGACCGGCGCTTAATTTATTATGGTACCTGGCCAGTACCTACTGTACCGAGTACCATCGAGCTGGTTTGATGATGGAGACAGAAGGTGGCCATAGGAACTCCTAAACTACACATGATAAACCCATCGTGTTTGGGCTCGTTGCATTTGTCTTCACGAGAAATTTACTTTAGACCTAAAAGATTCTCAATTCGACGGTATGTTTTCTTTTTTTTTGGATGTTTGTTACGCGATTACTCCGTCAATTGTGGGCCGATTTTGAAAATTCTTTTTTTTTTTTATTTGAAAGGGGATAACCCTGAGGTTTTTGAAGTGAAAACTTCTTTAGCGGCTCTTGGCACTTTTTTAGGTGGGTAAAAATGTATAACTCGCGACATCGCGTCAGCGTCATTTTTAAAATGAAACCTTAAGTCATTGCGTTAAGGGTTAAGTTAGAGTGGCACGGGATCTGCCGGCACTCCCGGAGTGCAACTGTTAAGTAGGGTTCCGTAACACGTTTATGTCTGTCCATTCTACTAAGTTCTGCAAAATGAATGTAGGGTTCCGTAACATATGCATGTCTATCCGTTCTACTAAATTTTACAATTTTCAACCAAGGTCCTCCGACGGTTATTTTATAATAAAAGTAGGCTTCCGTAACACGTTTATGTCTGTCCATTCTACTAAGTTCTGCAACATCACCTACAACGTCCGTGATGTCAGCCCATAACACCAGTGCCATGTCAGTGCTTCCCCCTTTGATCGTGCTGACTACACTGAACTGGTCGGAAAACACAAACTATTTACATAGCCGTTTCGACCGACGTTTAATTCAGTGCGGTGGTACCAACCCGGGAAGGTTAAACCCTACCACCAAGTAAGATTACGAGGGAAGGGACTTACAGTTTTACGAGGAATCCGAACCTTGGTCAGCCTCCAACGGTCAGCGGTCACCCATCTAATCACGCACCCAGCGTTGCTTCAAATTCAATAGCGACAGTTGACTGTCTGCACCACTGAGCTATCGAAGCTGACGTGGTCCTATTTTAATTGGGTCAAGATCGGATTGGAAAGCGAGGCGGAATCGCGAGGCCGAAGGCCGAGCGATTCCGCCGAGTACATTAATAGCAAAAAATTACTAAAAAAAACTGTGAAATAAAAAAAAAGTTTTAAAAAACATAAAACCGACTTCCTAAAAAAAGTAAAACTAAAAAACTATTTAAAATAAAAATATAAAAACCGCCTTCAAAAATATATGAAATAAAAAACTAAAAAAAAAAACGAACCCTAGAGTTGAAGGCGGTGCTAAAGCAAGCAAAAATGATGCATGAAAGAAAACATGAGCGGATGATAATATCCTTTGTGATTTGTGTAGCCTTTTTAGCACCGCCTTCAACTCTAGGGTTCGTTTTTTTTTTTAGTTTTTTATTTCATATATTTTTGAAGGCGGTTTTTATATTTTTATTTTAAATAGTTTTTTAGTTTTACTTTTTTATGAATTATGATGAATTAGTATTTTAAAATTGTCATATTATACTTATACTACATACTGTTTACCTACTCACTCCCTAGTTCTAAGTTATAGTAAATGTTGCTTGTTCATTTTATTTATTACGTGCTACATTAAGTATATATCGTTATTTTAGGTAGGTAGTGTTATTATTTATTAGTTTTATTATCGATATATTATTTCTCTATGATCGATAGCAAGTGCCTGTACGGATTTTTTCTTTTTTTTCTTTTTCCACTTCAAGAAAATATTTCACTATACCCATAACATTTGAAGTAGTTATTTTGTTGTTATTGGAAATGTAAAACATCGTAGAAGCAAAGTGATACGGTTTCAGGACAGAATCCCTCGGAGGGAGGGAGGGATTCCCTCCACACAGATCAGTAAAATACCCGAACTTTCACTTTTGATCAATAGTACTAAGTTTCCAGATAGGATAGGATTGTAATACTAATAGAAGGCTGCAGAGCTCCATGGCAATCAAGATTTTGAAATAACCTTTTCTGAAATAACAATCCCCGTGGATACGGTGCAGGGCCAATCAATACGTGACCAAACCCAAAACAAGTTAGATTTCGAATGAAAAAAGTTAAATTACTTACAAATTTCAAAATAAACGAAAAAAAAAAATCAATACATGCTTTTATATTAATAATAAGTTCAAAATAAATGTATTCCGGTTGGAAGCAAGGCATATTCCGGTTGGAAGCAAGGCATATTCCGGTTGGAAGCAAGGCATTTCTCCATTTTTTTACAGTTTTCAAATAAAAGCGTGTTACACCCTCTTTTTCTCTCCTGATGTCAAATTTAACACACTCGGGGGCTCGGAGGAAATAGATCGGGGGTTTTTAAAATTTGGAATTTCAAGCTTTTAACAGACGTAATTTGAACTTATAATAATTTAGCTGTTAGGTTGGGTTAGGTTAGGTTGGGTTAGGTTAGGTTAGGTTAGGTTAGGTTAGGTTAGGTTAGGTTAGGTTGGGTTAGGTTACAAGTACATAAATTCGTTTTGCGATAATTTCCGTTTGTTTACTTAACGATGTGCCCCAAGCAATGTGCGGATTCTACGGTCGCACATTTCGGCCTATTGCTATTTCAGTCCACGTTTCCTATAGAAAAGACACAGATAGCTAGATAGCTGATAACATTATCTATCAATAGAGTGTCGCCCATGCAACGAAACGAACAACGTCGACATGTCATTTTGTTGCGAGCTTTTTCAGGTTTTTTTTCGACGTGTTGTGCGGAATTTTGTTGGTTTATATGATTTTTACGTCGAAATATCAGGAAAATCTGAGTACTTAGATTATCTTGTGTTTTCCTATCTATAGAAGCTGTAGTTTGACTTCTGCTGGCGATTAAGGTCGAATATCTTCACTTGAAAATTTCCGTTTGACGCCCGCGCAGAGTGAGAGGTAATGTTGTTCGCGTCACACGTGTTTCCTGGGAAAATGAACAACAAAATAGTTTGTGGTAGACAGGTCCTCCACCGTGTCGTCCGGGTAAGTACCACAGCTCCTAGGCGCAACCTCCTGATGCAGCTTGCTGCATTTGCGGGCCAGCAGACGAGTCAGCCGGGTCGGTGGACTGAGCGAGCGGAGTAGAGTAGAGGAGGGCAGTGCATACTAGTTCAGCCAACATCTTAGAGCTCATCATCTAGCAGCTGCACTGTCACTCTGGACAGTCAGGAGTAATGTCGTTACCTGCCCGCGGATAGTACAGGGGCCCGCCGCGTGCGGTCGTACCAGCCCGCGTCAGGAGCTGCCCTATCAGCCAGTGAAAATCCTGTCGAGGGTGAACCTTGGGGCATGGTCACCTGGGGAGACCGGGGTGCACTATTGGAAGGGGGGGGGGGGGGGGGGCGGGGGGGGGGGGGCTGGAGGTCCTCTCGTACCTTGTGACAGTGCCCTTAAAGAGCTCATTTGAGCTGATCTCAATATTACCGCTTTCCGAATCGCCTCTTGCTTGCTCCACTTAGCCCCCCCAAACAAAATTTAAATGCCGAAAGTAAAAAAAAACAATCACCGCTTTAAATGCGACTCCCACGTCTCCCAAACATTTCAAAGTAGACCTGTGCAGTGCAAGATTGCGGTTTACGTGCAAATCTTGTTGCTGTTGCAACACCTGCAGACAGTAAAACCTCACCTTTTGTTTTTGACGGAGACTCAAGTCGCCCAACACACTACTGACCTTGACATACCAGGTAACAGTCTCTTCGAGAGATTTGTACCTACGAGCGGTGTATGTGTATATGGTCGATCCGACGTCTCTCTCAAATGGCTCACTCCTTTTGAATACCCTCAGTTCCCAGTTGTATGGATACGCGTCAAACCGCCCCACGTGGTAAGAGTTTACGCAGGTGTACACCGCATTCCGAACTTACTCAGCAGCTCGGCCGATAGACTGCTCTGCCAACTACCTACAACAGAAATTGTGATTTTGGTATATTTTAACGCCAAGCATGCGGATTGGCTTGGCTCCTGCGCCACGGATGCTGCTGGCTGCTGGATGCATATAACTCGGCCATGGCGCACGGATTGACACAGCTTGTGTCAGATATAACTAGAGTCCCTGGGAACCCGTCGCATAGAGCAAACCTGTTGGACCTTATGTTGACTTCGGAGCCAAAGAGTTACAGGGCTGTTGTGAAAGCTGTTGTGTAAAGAAATTAATTCAGATCACTGCTTTATATCAACAACAGTGCCAACTTCGTACTATGCGGATATCCGCGAGAGTAGTACTCGCACTGTCTGCCCAATGGGACGACCTTCGAACTTTTTTCGAAGGTTATCCTTGGCAGAAGACATGCTTTCGATCTGCAGACTGCAGACCCGTCTCAGATCGTCGAAGCTGTCGTCGAGGTGATTCGCAGGGCACAGAATATCTTATGCTATATAAACCTCAAGTTCGCCCGGTGATGGAGTATTGCAGTCATCTGTGGGAAGGATCCCCCCTTTACCTGTTGGCCTCCTTGAACTCTATCCAGAGCCTTGCCCGTTGCCATCCGCCTAATTGGTCATCCAAGCTCATGGAGGGACTTGAATCATTGCAACACGTGCGAATAATTGGTTCCCTTAGCCTGTTTTGTAGGTACTATCATTGCCGATGCTCCGAAGAACTGGCTTCCCTCATCCCTCCTGCCCCGATCCGTATCCGTCACTTGCGCCGGACTCGCTCTGAACATCCATATGTTATTGACACACAACTTCTGAGAACGCATCCCTTTTCGAAATCGTTCCTATGTCGTATACGGCGAAAATATGGAACGGTTTCCGGCGAGTATGTTCCCCACCACCCTCGCCACCACCTGTAACCTGGAGATCTTCAAAAGGCGTTTTAATAAATTCGACAACGACCTCTTTGTCCGCCTTGCTGGCACGGCGCCTGCGCCTCTGTGAGCGTGCTTTCGCGAGGAGTGATATTGGCGGTGTCTAATCTTCCTTTGAACTTTTGGGCACAGCCACCCGTACCGGTTGTCTATAAAAAAAAGACTGCAGATCCACGCTGCGCTTGTGTTCGCTTGTTAGCGTAGCAAGTCCAGTGGTGCGGTTATCCCACGCGGTCTACTCCGACGAAATGTCATAAATCAGGACCCAACCTTACAATGAGACGTCACGGTATTTTATCCTGTCAGTATGTCACGACTCAAGGATAGCCATCCAGTTCAGAAAAAAAAATTAGAAGCGAGGCCGAGGGCCGAGCTATGTTCAGAGCGAGGCCGAGGGCGGAGAAATATTTATCGTTTACCTGAACGCAGCTCGGCCTTCGGCTTCGCCCTTAGTTGCTTACATTCATCGAGAAAGAATACTATTTACCTGAATGCAACTCGGCCTTGAGCCTTGCCTTTAGTTACTCACTTTCTCCAGAAGGTTTATCGTCTTCCAGTAAACAAGTCAGCCTTCGGCCTCGCCCTTTTACTTACTTTCTCTAAGAAGGGTTATCTTCTTCCCGAACGCAGCACGGCCTACGGCCTCGCCCATAGTTTCTTACTTTCTTGGAGAAGGTTTATCGTCTTCCTAAATGCAACTTGGCCTTCGGCCTCGCCCTTATTACTTACTTTCTTCGAGAAGGTTTATTGTCTTCCAGATCGCTGATCATTAGTAATTTGGGGCACAGGGAGGGGAGCGAAGGGGTGCGGAAGGGTGCGGGGGGCTTTGTTTAGTTTATTTATGAATTATTTACAAAGTATATTGTACCTCGGAAAATGGGTGGATTATGTATGAAGCATATAAAATGAAGTGGATTTTTTTTTCTCGAAAAATATTGATCTCCGGCAAAAAAATATTTCACGATTAATTTCCTCATATCCTAAACTACAGGATAAATGTACCAGTAATTTGCTACTTGTACCTCAAGTTACTATCCTCACCCCTATACGTAACTATAGGAAAGTCTTCAGTAACGTATTTTGTTAGTTATTTTTAAAAGTTATTAAAAAAATGCTACACTTTTGCATTCGTGCCTTCGGACGGAGCGGAGTTATCACATACCTACCTACCTACTTACCTAATAATAGATCTTTATATGAAATTGGAGATTTTTAAAACCAGCATTTTCAGAATTAATTTTCTGCGGATTGAAGCGCAATTCGAAATTCAAATAAATTTTATTCGAAAGCCATGTTATTCTCATTTCATCAGTCATTTGTTTTTAGATAGTGTTTTTTTTTTGTGAAATTGTGATAGTTTTTGGCGCCATAAAATCTCTTTGGGCGCCATGGATAAACTGAAAATTTGTACAATTTCCGAATATGAGTTCCTACGTGGAAATACCGCTGCGCAAACAACACGAAACATTAACGACGTGTACGGGCCTAACACTGCTTGCATAAACACGGTCCATTATTGGTTCTGTCGTTTTAGATCTGGAAATTTTGAGTTGAAGAACGAGCCTCGCGGTCGGCCGGTAACTATTGTCGACAACGATGAATTGAAGGTGATAGTGGAAGCGGATCCAACCGGATCCAACTCAATCTACGGCTGAGCTTGCTGCGAGCTTTGGAGTTAGTGTCAAAACAACATTGAAGCACATGCGTCAAATCGGTAAGATAAAAAAGCTAGATAAGTGGGTGCCACACGAACTAAGTGACCATCAGCGAGACTTACGCGTCGAAGCATGCATAGCACTACTGAATCGGCATAGAAACGAGCGAATTCTAAATCGAACTGTTACCTGCGATGAAAAGTGGATCCTATACGACAACCGTAAGCGTTCGTCGCAGTGGGTGGACCCGGGTACAGCCAAAGAGATTATACGTCATTGGGTACAGCACCTAATCAGTGCCCTAAAAAAAGATTACCCATAGGCAAAGCCCATAGGAAGATGATGGTGACTGTCTGGTGGACCAGTGCCGGACTTGTACATCATAGCTTCTTACCGAATGTCACAGCAGTGACGGCAGATGTCTATTGCCAAGAATTGCAAACAATTATGGAGAAGCTCGCAATTCAACAACCAAGGCTGGTCAATCGCTCTTCCCCATTGTTTCTCCAAGACAACGCGCGTGTTCACACTTCACGACAGACCATCGCAAAGCTACAAGAGTTACAGCTGGAAGCTCTCCGTCACCCACCGTACTCACCGGACCTTACCCCAACAGATTTATACTTTTTTCAAAATGTAGACAATTTTTTAAGTGGTATTGCTAGAAGTAGATGGTCAGATGATCTCAGAGAGAAACCATATGGTAATGGAGGAACTCAAACCGCTCACTCAGGTATTTAGGAGCAGCAGGGTCATTCAGTGTACGGAAGAGAAGAGAAAGAACAAGCTTCCTAATAAAAAAAACCGTATCCAAATCGGTATATTCGTTTGGGAGCTACGATGCCACAGACAGTACACCCTTACACACACGTTAAGGCCGTTTTAACATTGAAAATGTTTTTTCGTTCGCTTCAGTATAGCCCCCCTTTTGCTGAGAGTGTGAAATCGTACTGGTGTCGCGAGTTTTGGGGCTACGCGAGTGGTTGACGGCTCAAAAGACGCGTATCGGCTAGGGCTACAAGATGGTCATTTTTTAAGCTGCTTGTGTGCTTGAAAAAGAATAAATATAAATGTAATACTTTTTTTTTTATTTTGTTGAGTTCATTTTCAATGTACCTCTCAGGTCGTGTAATGCACGAGATCTGTGATTTTTTTGCGTCGGGGTTAAAAAGAGGCAGGTACACGTACACCCATCGATGGTAGGTACACCTACGTCCTACACACCCATCAGGTGTTTCAGAAATCTACTTATTAACATGGATTCTTTTTAACCCTCGTTTTAACCTCCGACGCAAAAATAGGGGTGTTATATATAATATACAGGGTGTTCGGCACATGAACCGCCAAATATTTTTTGTAGATAAGTAGGGTCATTTGCAAGGTTTTGACTTTTGACCTATGACACCTTTTGTCTTATGTCACGTGGTATGGAGATACGATTTTTTTTCTTTATTTTTGAAAATTACCAAAATGTCAGCTTTAACCCCTTGTAACTTTTTTATTTATGATTATATCTGCCCGAAATAAAATTTATTTCATTTAGCGATGTATCCTTGTTCTAGAAAATATCATTTGATGAAGTTAATACCGTGAAAAGGACTTATTACCTCCCAAAGTCCCGAGGACGAGTAAAAATATGACAATATCTTAATTTCTTAATTCATAAAAAAAAAAAAAAAACAGCAATTGAGAGCTTCATTTTCACTTAAAAAGTTCGCTAGCTTACGCCCTTTCCAACCATATACCACATGTCATACAAATCATTCACTATGTGGCCAAAATTAGGGATAATTTGCAAGAGTCTAAACATTAACATTGATTGAAATTGAACAGTACCCGCGCGACCGTTACATGTTCTAAATTTGAAAATGCTCCTGAAAACGCTCTCAATAAGTGAAGCGACCATCGATAAGATGGCCCTGTTACAAAGTTATTGTCGTTCTGTTCTGGTCTCTGTCCCTAATTTTGGCCACATAGTGAAAGATTTGTATGGCATGTGGTATACCGTTAAAAAGGGCGTAAAATAGCAAAATTTTTAAAGGAAAAAGAGCTCTGAATTGCAGTTACTTTTTTTAAAAATTAATTAAGAAATTAAGATTCTGTCATATTTTTACTCGTCTTTGGGACTTTGGGAGGTCATAAGTCCTTTTCATAGTATTAACTTCATCAAATGATATTTTTCTAGAACAAGGATACATCGTAAAACCAAATACATTTAATTTCGTGCAGAATTTTCAAAAATAAAGAAAAAAAAAATCGTATCTCGATACCACGTGACATAAGACAAAAGGTGTCATAGGTCAAAACCTTGCAAATGACCCCACTTACCTACAAAAAAAAATTGTCGGTCCATGTGCCGAACACCCTGTATAAGTTTAAGGTGTGTGTTTGTTTTTATGTGGGATCGTAGCTCCCAAACGGATGGACCGATTTGTATGCGGGTTTTTTTTAATTAGAAAGCTGGTTTAATCGGGATGGTTCTTAGCTATGTTTGTAATGAAGTAATTAAGTAATAAAAACAATTATTATCTTAAAAAGTGAACCGATTTGCATGGGTTTTTTTTTAAAAGCTTGAAACAAACGTTAAATAACAAATTTAAAAAAACCCCGACTCTTAAAAAGTATAAAATAATTTCAGTTTACTTACTTAAATGAGTCGGGGGACCGCTAAGTAAATAAAATATCAAAACTCAGAGCTGCGCGGGTACCTATTTACTTGAGCGGTCCGCCGGCTCCTTTAAGTAATTAAGCGGAAATTATTTTTGACTTTTTAAGGGTGGGGGTTTTTTAAATGTTAAATTTTTCACATTACTGAAAATAGCCCGCTCAGTGTGTGTGGAGTGAATTATAAATGTGAGGTATCAGGTAGGTACATACATACGAGAGGTACATAATACTCACTCGCACGCGGCGCAGCTCGCAGCAAGCTCGACAGCATGTCGACGAACATGTCACTCGGCTTTCTCGCTAATGTCACCAATACTTAGCTGCTCTGTGCAGTATCGCACTCGCGCGCGGTTACACGATAGGGTCCGGCCGGTGTGGCGGCGCGCGCGGTGCACGCGGTGCACGCGGTGGAATTCGGGAGTAGGTAACCAAGTAGTACTAGCACCTCCGCGCCGCCGCGCCGGAAGCTTTCTAGGGGATCTCTAATATGTCGCGAATTAGATTCTAAGATGCACCGGTACGGTGGGCGCGCGGCGTGCGGAGGCTGGGAGCGTCGCGGGCCGGCCGCTTCACTCTATGCGATCTAGAAGAGCACTGGCCTCCAGCCAGTCAGGCGGGGCGGGTGCAGCCGCCGGTAGGTAGGCTGCGTGCGTGCGTGCAGTGCAGCGTTCCCCACCCCTGTCGCGCGCGCCCGCCCGTCCCGCGGAGTCCCGCCCGCCCCGCCCGCGGCCCGCTGCGCTGCTCCTCGCTAGGGGAACCGAAACGTTCGGAGTCGCCCGGCCGGACACTACGTACCTACCTACCAAACCTATAATCATAATAATACATCCGTAAGGGATGCTCATGGAGTACGTTTATTTTAACATTGAAAAAAAATACTGTTTTACAAAACATAAAACCGACTTCCAAAAAAAGTAGAACTAAAAAACTATTTAAAATAAAAATACAAAAACCGCCTTCAAAAATGTATGAAATAAAAACCTAAAAAATAGGTAAAAAAACTTTTAAGTTAAACGGTTTTATTAAAAATAAAAAACTAGAAAAAAAACAGCTGTACAAAAAACTAGAAAATAATAAGTACACAAGCCTGGGCCTTCTTAAGATTTTACGTCTGGGTAAGAAATCGTGCAATACTAGCGTGCTGTCATCTTATGTCGGATGCCAAAGGGCACATTGTGTCGCTGCGTCAGCGGAATAAGTAATAAATTGAGACTTTTAATTAACAGACTAATATAAAAACGTGTTGCGCATGTTATTATGCATATTATACGCCCCACGTTTTTATATTAGTCTGTTAAAAGTCTCAATTTATTACTTATTCCGCTGACGCAGCGACACAATGTGCCCTTTGGCATCCGACATAAGATGACAGCACGCTAGTATTGCACGATTTCTTACCCAGACGTAAAATCTTAAGAAGGCCCAGGCTTGTGTACTTATTATTTTCTAGTTTTTTGTACAGCTGTTTTTTTTCTAGTTTTTTATTTTTAATAAAACCGTTTAACTTAAAAGTTTTTTTACCTATTTTTTTATTTACTCGTTTTTAGTTTGATTTTTGGCTCGTATCATTCATTACGTAAACTCGTCATCCTTTCCAACTCTCTCAATGCATCTTTGTTACTCGGTTTCTTACCTGTCAATTACTCACAATCAAGCTCCTCAATACATAACCCTTCTAAAAACTTTACGCGACTCAATGCAACATACGCGTGACCCTCCTCAAATAGTCTGGAGCCCAAATACACGACAGCACTGTCAACAGTACTGCCCTGCATTTTATGGACAGTGGAGGCCCATGAAAAAATTATCGGTAACATCCGTCTCTCAGCTGTTCCATAATTAA
This sequence comes from Nematopogon swammerdamellus, assembly GCA_946902875.1. NCBI lineage: Eukaryota > Metazoa > Arthropoda > Insecta > Lepidoptera > Adelidae > Nematopogon > Nematopogon swammerdamellus. Next base: position 23,950,762 of record OX336345.1, read on the forward strand.
ACTTTGCTGGAAACTGTGTGGCTTTAGGATGGATAAGGTGTCCGCCGTCTCTTTCAAAATCAATTTGAACAGATTTTATGCCTGTTTCATACTCTTGCGTTCGACAAGTATGGGACACTCGTCCAAACCAACCCTATGAGCCCAAACTCGAGGGGGTTACTAGTAACGGTTGAAGAGTTCCATTGTACACCTCCTGACTCCATCATCAGACCCTCGTCACAAAGTGTATTGGTAAAAGTAAGGGACACTCGTCCAAACCAACCCTATGAGCCCAAACTCGAGGGGGTTACTAGTAACGGTTGAAGAGTTCCACTGTACACCTCCTGACTTCATCATCAGACCCTCGTCACCAAGTGTATTGGTAGAAGTATGGGACACTCGTCCAAACCAACCAAATGAGCCCAAACTCAAGGGGGTTACTAGTAACGGTTGAAGAGTTCCACTGTACACCTCCTGACTCCATCATCAGACCCTCGTCACCAAGTATATTGGTAGAACTATGGGACACTCGCCCAAACCAACCAAATGAGCCTAAACTCGAGGGGGTTACTAGTAACGGTTGAAGAGTTCCACTGTACACCTCCTGACTCCATCATCAGACTCTCGTCACCAAGTGTATTGGTAGAAGTATAGGACACTAGTTCGAACAAACCAAATGAGCCCATACTCGAGGGGGTTACTAGTAACGGTTGAAGAGTTCCACTGTACACCTCCTGACTCCATCATCAGACCCTCGTCACCAAGTGTATTGGTAAAAGTAAGGGACACTCGTCCAAACCAACCCTATGAGCCCAAACTCGAGGGGGTTACTAGTAACGGTTGAAGAGTTCCACTGTACACCTCCTGACTCCATCATCAGACCCTCGTCACCAAGTGTATTGGTAGAAGTAAGGGACACTCGTCCAAACCAACCATATGAGCCCAAACTCGAGGGTTTACTAGTAACCGTTGAAGAGTTCCACTGTACACCTCCTGACTCCATCATCAGACCCTCGTCACCAAGTGTATTGGTAGAAGTATGGGGCACTCGTCCAAACCAACCCAAATGAGCCCAAACTCGAGGGGGTTACTAGTAACGGTTGAAGAGTTCCACTGTACACCTCCTGACTCCATCATCAGACCCTCGTCATCAAGTGTATTGGTAGAAGTATGGGACACTCGTCCAAACCAACCATATGAGCCCAAACTCGAGGGAGTTACTAGTAACGGTTGAAGAGTTCCACTGTACACCTCCTGACTCCATCATCAGACCCTCGTCACCATGTGTATTGATAGAAGTATGGAACACTCGTCCAAACTAACCAAATGAGCCCAAACTCGAGGGGGTTACTAGTAACGGTTGAAGAGTTCCACTGTCCACCTCCTGACTCCAACATCAGACCCTCGTCACCAAGTGTATTGGTAGAAGTATAGGACACTCGTTCAAACAAACCAAATGAGCCCATACTCGAGGGGGTTATTAGTAACGGTTGAAGAATTCCACTGTACACCTCCTGATTCCATCATCAGACCCTCGTCACCAAGTGTATTGGTAGAAGTATGGGACACTCGTCCAAACCAACCAAATGAGCCCAAACTTGAGGGGGTTACTAGTAACGGTTGAAGAGTTCCACTGTACACCTCCTGACTCCATCATCAGACCCTCGTCACCAAGTGTATTGGTAGAAGTAAGGGACACTCGTCCAAACCAACCATATGAGCCCAAACTCGAGGGTTTACTAGTAACCGTTGAAGAGTTCCACTGTACACCTCCTGACTCCATCATCAGACCCTCGTCACCAAGTGTATTGGTAGAAGTATGGGGCACTCGTCCAAACCAACCCAAATGAGCCCAAACTTGAGGGGGTTACTAGTAACGGTTGAAGAGTTCCACTGTACACCTCCTGACTCCATCATCAGACCCTCGTCATCAAGTGTATTGGTAGAAGTATGGGACACTCGTCCAAACCAACCATATGAGCCCAAACTCGAGGGAGTTACTAGTAACGGTTGAAGAGTTCCACTGTACACCTCCTGACTCCATCATCAGACCCTCGTCACCATGTGTATTGATAGAAGTATGGAACACTCGTCCAAACTAACCAAATGAGCCCAAACTCGAGGGGGTTACTAGTAACGGTTGAAGAGTTCCACTGTACACCTCCTGACTCCATCATCAGACTCTCGTCACCAAGTGTATTGGTAGAAGTATGGGACACTCGTCCAAACCAACCAAATGAGCCCAAACTCGAGGGGGTTACTAGTAACGGTTGAAGAGTTCCACTGTACACCTCCTGACTCCATCATCAGACCCTCGTCACCAAGTGTATTGGTAGAAGTATAGGACACTCTTCCAAACCAACCATATGAGCCCAAACTCGAGGGGGTTACTAGTAACGGTTGAAGAGTTCCACTGTCCACCTCCTGACTCCATCATCAGACCCTCGTCACCAAGTGTATTGGTAGAAGTATGGAACACTCGTCCAAACCAACCATATGAGCCCAAACTCGAGGGGGTTACTAGTAACGGTTGAAGAGTTCCACTGTCCTCCTCCTGACTCCATCATCAGACCCTCGTTACCAAGTTGAAATTATCATAATATTGTATTGTCACGAGAACTCAATGTGTGTGCAAAGTTTCATAAAAATCGGTTCAGTAGAAGTAGTTGAAAAAGTTGTCGCAAGATTTGAAACAAAGATAGTAACAAACAAACAAATATACGGAGTCAAGCTAAATAAAACCGTTTAAAAAAACGAACCCTAGAGTTGAAGGCGGTGCTAAAAAGGCTACACAAATCACAAAGGATATCATCCACTCATGTTTTCTCTCATGCATCATTTTTGCTTGCTTTAGCACCACCTTCAACTCTAGGGTTCGTTTTTTTTTTAGGTTTTTATTTCATACATTTTTGAACCTTTTTTGTACAATGAGCTGGCCTATAAGCCCTCCAAGGGATAATACTTTTAACATAACAATATAAAAACGTGGGGCGCATGTTATTTATTACGCATATTATACGCCCCACGTTTTTATATTAGTCTGTTAAAAGTCTCAATTTATTACTTATTCCACTGACGCAGCGACACAAAGTGCCCCTTGGCATCCGACATGAGAAGACAGCACGCTAGTATTGCATGATTTCTTACCCAGACGTAAAATCTAAAGTAGAGGCCCAGGTTTGTGTCCTTATTATTTTCTAGTTTTTTGTACGGCTGATGTTTTTTTTCTAGTTTTTTTAATAAAAGCGTTTAACTTAAAAGTTTTTTTACCAATGTTTTTATTTACTCGTTTTTAGTTTGATTTTTTTATAATTTTTTTCTTTCATCTTGTACCCACGAGTATTGGACAAATACAGTCGACCCCCCCAGCCAGAGATCCATGTAGAGGGGCAAGGCCCTCATACAACAAGGTGTGCCAGCCTTGAGGTTGAAACGCTAACGAAAAATCATTTTTATCCACCCTAATGCCACACAGCCCTCGGCACGTTTCAAACGTTGACTTGGGTGGTGTTCGCTAACGACGTATCATTTTTAGCCACCCTAACGCCACACAGTTATCGGCACAATACAGAAACCTTAACTTGGGTGGATTCAAACAAATATCCTGTACATTATTTTTGTTTTAAGTTCAAGTGTCGACCTCCTGCCTCCATAATCAGATCCTCGTCACCAAGTGTATTGGTAGAAGTATGGGACACTCGTCCAAACAAACCAAATGAGCCCAGACTCGAGGGGGTTACTAGTAACGGTTGAAGAGTTCCACTGTACACCTCCTGACTCCATCATCAGACCCTCGTCACCAAGTGTATTGATAGAAGTATGGGACACTCTTCCAATCCAACCAAATGGGCCCAAACTCGAAGGGGTTACTAGTAACGGTTGAAGAGTTCCACTGTCCACCTCCTGACTCCATCATCACAGACCCTCGTCACCAAGTGTATTGGTAGAAGTATGGGACACTCGTCCAAACCAACCAAATGAGCCCAAACTCGAGGGGGTTACTAGTAACAGTTGAAGAGTTCCACTGTCCACCTCCTGACTCCATCATCAGACCCTCGTCACCAAGTGTATTGGTAGAAGTATGGGACACTCGTCCAAACCAACCATATGAGCCCAAACTCGAGGGGGTTACTAGTAACGGTTGAAGAGTTCCACTGTAGACCTGACTCCATCATCAGACCCTCGTCACCAAGTGTATTGGTAGAAGTATGGGACACTCGTCAAAACCAACCAAATAAGCCCAAACTAGAGGGGGTTACTAGTAACGGTTGAAGAGTTCCACTGTCCACCTCCTGACTCCATCATCAGACCCTCGTCACCAAGTGTATTGGTAGAAGTATGGGACACTCGTCCAAACCAACCATATGAGCCCAAACTCGAGGGGGTTACTAGTAACGGTTGAAGAGTTCCACTGTAGACCTCCTGACTCCATCATCAGACCCTCGTCACCAAGTGTATTGGTAGAAGTATGGGACACTCGTCAAAACCAACCAAATGAGCCCAAACTAGAGGGGGTTACTAGTAACGGTTGAAGAGTTCCACTATCCACCTCTTAACTCCATCATCAGACCCTCGTCACCAAGTGTATTGGTAGAAGTATGGGACACTCGTCCAAACCAACCAAATGAGCCCAAACTCGGGGGGGTTACTAGTAACAGTTGAAGAGTTTCACTGTCCACCTCCTGACTCCATCATCAGACCCCCGTCACCAAGTGTATTGGTAGAAGTATGGGGCACTCGTCCAAACCAACGAAATGAGCCCAAACTAGAGGGGGTTACTAGTAACGGTTGAAGAGATCCACTGTCCACCTCCTAACTCCATCATCAGACCCTCGTCACCAAGTGTATTGGTAGAAATATGGGACACTCGTTCAAACCAACCAAATGAGCCCAAACTCGAGGGGGTTACTAGTAACAGTTGAAGAGTTCCACTGTCCACCTCCTGACTCCATCATCAGACTCTCGTCACCAAGTGTATTGGTAGAAGTATGGGGCACTCATCCAAACCAACCAAATGAGCCCAGACTCGAGGGGGTTACTAGTAACGGTTGAAGAGTTCCACTGTACACCTCCTGACTCCATCTTCAGACCCTCGTCACCAAGTGTATTGGTAGAAGTATGGGGCACTCGTCCAAACCAACCAAATGAGCCCAGACTCGAGGGGGTTACTAGTAACGGTTGAAGAGTTCCACTGTACACCTCCTGACTCCATCATTTGACCCTCGTCACCAAGTGTATTGGTAGAAGTATGGGACACTCATCAAAACCAACCAAATGAGCCCAAACTCGAGGGGGTTACTAGTAACGGTTGAAGAGTTCCACTGTCCACCTCCTGACTCCATCATCAGACCCTCGTCACCAAGTGTATTGGTAGAAGTATGGCACACTCGTCAAAACCAACCAAATGAGCCCAAACTAGAGGGGGTTACTAGTAACGGTTGAAGAGTTACACTGTAGACCTCCTGACTCCATCATCAGACCCTCTTCACCAAGTGTATTGGTAGAAGTATGGGACACTCATCAAAACCAACCAAATGAGCCCAAACTCGAGGGGTTTACTAGTAACGGTTGAAGAGTTCCATTGTCCACCTCCTGACTCCATCATCAGACCCTCGTTACCAAGTTGAAATTATCATAATATTGTATTGTCACGAGAACTCAATGTGTGTTCAAAGTTTCATAAAAATCGGTTCAGTAGAAGTAGTTGAAAAAGTTGTCGCAAGATTTGAAACAAAGATAGAAATAAACAAACAAATATACGGAGTCAAGCTAAATAAAACCGTTTAATAAAAAAAAATTCCGCGAAAACATGCAAATTTGAACGAAATGGCGGAACGACCAATCTACGGAATTCGATTTTTTTTCAAAAAGGTTAGGCTACAGGGCATACCCTTAACCCGATCGTCCATGTGGCTTTACTGCGGGTCCCTTCCCTTCTTACCTTACTAGGTGGTAGGGTTCAACCCGCCCGGGTTGGGAGTTGGGACCACCGCACTGATTGAATCGTCGGTCGAAAACGGCTATGTAAATAGTTTTTGTTTTCCGTCCAGTTCAGTGTATTCGGCACGACCGAAGGGAAGCACTTTTGGAAGGCGGTTTTTACATATTTTTTTATTTATTGTTTGTGTTTGTTTAGTTAGATAGATTAGAGATGCGACCGCGAGTTTAGTTGCGCGCGAGTTTAGTGTGGCGGGGTGCGGGGCGGGGCGGGGCGGGGCGCGGCGGAGGCGGCGCCACAGCTCGCTGCTCGCTGCGAGTGCTAACGTCCTAGGTAGAACTTTTTTCAGAATTAAAATTCCCGCGCTGCTGGATCGTCGGATCAGATGTGTACAAAAAAGCTCGGTGCCTGTAAAAGGCTCGGAGTCGGACGGAGCCTGTCGGAGCGGCGCGTGGCGCGGGGGTGCGGAAGCGGCGCGGGGGTGCGGAAGCGGTGCGGAGGGGCGGGCGCTAGATGTTCTAACTCAAAGTGGCACGCCCCGCCCCTCCACAATGATTTGGCTTTAACGTTAGTGCAGCTGTGTAGCCACACAAATTAAAAAAAAAAATCACAGATCTCGTGCATTACACGACCTTCGAGGTACATTGAAAATGAATTCAACAAAATAAAAAAAAGTATTACATTTATATATTTTTTATAATTTTTCAAAAACACAAGCAGCTTAAAAAATGTTAACTAAAATTTTGAAAGCTTGACATCATATCTATCGGAAGTAACAAATTAATAAATCAATCAATCATCAATATTATATATTATTATTCTTTATTTCACATTTTTAAATACATTTACATAAATTTTACATATATTATAACTATAAAAAGTAATAAAAATACACAAAATTAATAGAAACAAATAAAAATGGTAATACCGCCGGCGGCGGGAGGCAAGCCTCCAAGCACACCGGCGGGTGCAGGCCGTGGCTACGGAGCTCTCCGAGACGACGCGAGGCAAGCTACGAGCGATAGGTGGTGGTACTAGACACGTAGGCCACCACCACCCCCATCTCGGAGAGCTCCGTATCCGCCGGACTGCACGGCGACGTCGTCGCGCAGCTCTCTTAAACGTCTCCTTCTTCGCGCGCGCGTCGCCTTTTGGGTGCACTACACCACCGGTAGCGGGGGCACTAGACGGGACGCGAGGTCCCGATGACCCCAAGCTGACCGATGGTGGACGTCGCCCTCGCCGTAGTTGTAGTGGCTCGGGCGACGTCAACGCTCCATTTCATCGTCGTTGGAATGCACCGGCGGCGTGGAGCTGGGTGGTGGGGTGTGCATGTGGTACGAAGAACGGCGGCCCTTGTGTTGGACGACCCAGGTGCGGGGAGGCCGGGCGACACGGTGGGCGGAGGCAGTGCTGCTGCGGGCGAGCGGATGCGTTGGCGGCGGCGGCGGCGTCGAAATCGAGCGCGGCGGCGGCGGCCGATCTTCGCCGCAGAGCCCTCTCCATCACGCGTGTCGCGTCCCGAGTGGTCTGCAGCCGCTTCTGTCACCAGACATGTCTGTTCCGTCCGAGGACGCCGAGTGCCGGCGCGGCGGTGGTGATGCCGGCACGGTGCCTCCAACCGTGCGGCCCGCTGCGCCGCTGGAGATGGGTCCACACGTGGCGGAAGCTCGATTTGGTTGTCTCAGACAAGTTTTAAAAAAATTTTTACAAGAGAAAATTTTTCAAACATGTCAGTTTGACAGCTCTTTTTCTTCTATATTATTATTATTATTATATTATTATTATATTATTATATGATTTGACATATTTTTATTTTCACGTTTTCTTATACTAGTGTACATATTTATATTAATTCTATACAATTTTAAAAATACATACAAAATTAATACAAACAGACAAAAAAAAAATAGAAAACGGTAAAGTTCCGCCGACGGCGGGAGACAAGCCCCAAGCACGCCGGCGGGTGCAGGTCGTGGCTACGGAGCTCTCCGGGACGACGCGAGGCAAGCTACGAGCGATAGGTGGTGGTACTAGACACGTAGGCCACCACCACCCCCATCTCGGAGAGCTCCGTATCCGTCGGACTGCGGGGCGACGTCACGCAGCTCTTCTATTCTTGTCAGGCCTCTCGCGTGCGTCGCTGTGGGTGGCGCACGGCGCTCACCGGTAGCGGAGGCTGCAAGCGGGACACAGGGCCCCGATAGCCTCAAGCTAACCGGTGGCGGCGGACTTCGTCCCGTCGTAGCTGGTGTGGCGGGGCGCGTCCCTGGTTCGCCATCCTCACCGGCAGATGCGGGCGATGGAGTAGCAAACCGTGGTGTATTGGGTGCGCTGCTGGTGTTGAAAGAAGCGGCAGGTCTTGTCACTGGATCCTCCGGCACACCGCGAGGAGGGCGAGGCCTCGGGCGAGGCGCTGTTGACTTGGACGCGTTGCATCACTTGTCCCTCCTCTGACACAGCGGGGTGGTGAGGCGCTGAGGAGGTGTCGCCGGTAGTCCACTGCCGAGGCTGTCGGCGACTGGTTTTTATAAAATTTTCATTTTTACAGAGAAATGTTTTACACCCTGTCAGTCTGACAGCTTTTCTTCTTCATTATATTTTTATTATATTATTATATTATATATTTTTTTTATACTAATAATAAATCTGTAAGGGATGGTCATGGAGTAAGTTACTTTGTTTTAGGAAATATTGAGTTTGTAGCCTCTATGTATGATACTAAAGCTAAATTGACGATTTTTAGAAATCTTTTCTGTATGTATGTATGTATGTATGTTCCTCCATAACTATTAAAGCCATCATCCGAATTTGATGAAACTTAGTACAAGCCCATTTTACTATACGGGGCACAGGATAGGAACTAAAATTCACTTCCGGCTACTCTAAGATGTAGCTCCCATACAAATCGAATCGAAATAAAAGCGGCGCGGCGCGGCGGCGGTTTGTGGCGGCTAGCTGAGCTGGCGGAGGCTGGCGGCGGCGGCGTAGGCGCGAGGCGCGGCGCGGGGTGCGGTCTGGCGGAGCGCGGTGTGTGTATGCATTGTCTCGAGCCAGAGTATCTTATTTTATTCGATTCATAATATTATGTAGGTTTACTTCGTTAGGTATCTATTTGATTAATTTTAGGTGCAAACCTATGTAAAAGTGTTGTTGCAAGTCGATGTTAGCGGATATTTACTTAACTGGAGTTCCCATTTGATTTAAGTTATTTGATCGTATGTTTATTATGTTGTACGTAGTGTAGTATGCGCGCACTATTAGCGAAAATATTCTTATTTTTACCCGACTACGGCGAAGCGAAAAGAAGAGTTATGTGTTTGACCGGTATGTATGTATGTATGTATGTATGTATGTATGTATGTATGTATGTATGTATGTATGTATGTATGTATGTATGTATGTATGTATGTATGTATGTTCATCTGTTCCCTCATACATAACTTCGAAACTACTTATCACTAGCTTTTGCCCGCGGCTTCGCTCGCGTGAAATTCGTATTTCAAAGGAAGAACTAAGGGCGAGCTGGGTTCAGGCTAGTAACTAAGGGCGAGCTGGATTCAGGTAAACGATAAACCGTCTCGAAGAAAGTGAGTAACTTTTTGAGGCCGAAGGCAGAGTTGCGTTCAGGAAGACGATAAACCTTTTCGAAGACAGTAAGTAACTATGGGCGAGGCCGAAGGCCGAGCTGCCTTCAGGAAGAGGATAAACCATCTTTAAGAAAGTAAGTAACAAAGGGCGAGGCCGAAGGCCGAGCTGCGTTCAGGAAGAGGATAACCTTTTCGAAGAATGTAAGTAACAGAGAGCGAGTCCGAAGGCCGAGCTGCGTTCAGGAAGACCATAAATCTTCTAGAAGAAAGTAACTTCTTTGTTACTTACTTTCTTCGAAAATGTTTATCTTCTTCCTGAACACATCTCGGCCTTCGGTCTCGCCCATAATTACTTACTGTCTTCGAGAAGGTTTATCCTCTTCCTGAACGCAGCTCGGCCTTCGGCTTCGCCCTTTGTTACTTGCTTTCTTCGAGAAGGTTTAGGGTCTTCCTGAACGCAGCTCGGCCTTCGGCCTCGCCTTTTGTTACTTACTTTCTTCGAGAAGGTTTATAGTCTTCCCGAACGCAGCTCGGCCTTCGGCCTCGCCATTAGTTACTTACTTTCTTTGAGTAGGTTTATCGTCTTCCTGAACGCAACTCATTCACAAACTTTCGCGTTTATAATATTAGTAGGATGTATTTTGGGTAGGTTCGGAGTGAGGCCTGATTTTAGAAATTATTCCCAATTATCGGATGCATAAAAGCAAATCCGAAAGCAACAGCTAACAATATATAAATTTGTTAATTAAGTCCTTTCATTTGATCCCCAACACGGCATCATTAAACAATTTTTTTTAGGTCATGACTTTATTTCCTTTACACGGCGCCATATACAATTTTATGGGACGTCACATAGCCTCTATCCAGCGTCAAGACGGATCAAACGATACCTCATTTGTCAAATTATGATAAGTAGTTTCGAAGTTATGTATGAGGGAACAGATGAACATACATACATAAATACATACATACATACATACATACATACATACAGACATACATACATACATACATACATACCGGTCAAACACATAACTCTCCTTTTCGCTTCGCCGTAGTCGGGTAAAAATAAGAATATTTTCGCTAATAGTGCGCGCATACTACACTACGTACAACATAATAAACATACGATCAAATAACTTAAATCAAATAGGAACTCCAGTTAAGTAAATATCCGCTAACATCGACTTGCAACAACACTTTTACATAGGTTTGCACCTAAAATTAATCAAATAGATACCTAACGAAGTAAACCTACATAATATTATGAATCGAATAAAATAAGATACTCTGGCTCGAGACAATGCATACACACACCGCGCTCCGCCAGACCGCACCCCGCGCCGCGCCTCGCGCCTACGCCGCCGCCGCCAGCCTCCGCCAGCTCAGCTAGCCGCCACAAACCGCCGCCGCGCCGCGCCGCTTTTATTTCGATTCGATTTGTATGGGAGCCACATCTTAGAGTAGCCGGAAGTGAATTTTAGTTCCTATCCTGTGTCCCGTATAGTAAAATGGGCGTGTACTAAGTTTCATCAAATTCGGATGATGGCTTTAAGAGTTATGGAGGAACATACATACATACATACAGAAAAGATTTCTAAAAATCGTCAATTTAGCTTTAGTATGATATATAGAGGCTACAAACTCAATATTTCCTAAAACAAAGTAACTTACTCCATGACCATCCCTTACAGATTTATTATTAGTATATATAATATATATATATAATATATTGATTGATGATAATTTGACAAATGAGGTATCGTTTGATGCGTCTTGACCTTGACGCTGGATAGAGGCTATGTGACGTCCCATAAAATTGTATATGGCGCCGTGTAAAGGACATAAAGTCATGACCTAAAAAAAAATTGTTTAATGATGCCGTGTTGGGGATCAAATGAAAGGACTTAATTAACAAATTTATATATTGTTAGCTGTTGCTTTCGGATTTGCTTTCATGCATCCGATAATTGGGAATAATTTCTAAAATCAGGCCTCACTCCGAACCTACCCAAAATACATCCTACTAATATTATAAACGCGAAAGTTTGTGAATGAGTTGTGTTCAGGAAGACGATAAACCTACTCAAAGAAAGTAAGTAACTAAGGGCGAGGCCGAAGGCCGTGCTGCGTTCGGGAAGACTATAAACCTTCTCGAAGAAAGTAAGTAACAAAAGGCGAGGCCTAAGGCCGAGCTGCGTTCAGGAAGACCCTAAACCTTCTCGAAGAAAGCAAGTAACAAAGGGCGAGGCCGAAGGCCGAGCTGCGTTCAGGAAGAGGATAAACCTTCTCGAAGACAGGAAGTAATTATGGGCGAGACCGAAGGCCGAGATGTGTTCAGGAAGAAGATAAACATTTTCGAAGAAAGTAAGTAACAAAGAAGTTACTTTCTTCTAGAAGATTTATGGTCTTCCTGAACGCAGCTCGGCCTTCGGACTCGCTCTCTGTTACTTACATTCTTCGAAAAGGTTATCCTCTTCCTGAACGCAGCTCGGCCTTCGGCCTCGCCCTTTGTTACTTACTTTCTTAAAGATGGTTTATCCTCTTCCTGAAGGCAGCTCGGCCTTCGGCCTCGCCCACAGTTACTTACTGTCTTCGAAAAGGTTTATCGTCTTCCTGAACGCAGTTCGGCCTTCGGCCTCGCCCTCTGTTACTTACTTTCTCCGAGAAGGTTTATGGTCTTCCTGAACGCAGCTCGGCCTTCGGCCTCGCCCTCTGTTACTTTCTTCGGAAAGGTTATCCCCTTCCTGAACGCAGCTCGGCCTTCGGCCTCGCCCATAGTTACTTACTGTCTTCGAGAAGGTTTATCGTCTTCCTGAACGCAGCTCGGCCTTCGGCCTCGCCCTTTGTTACTTACTTTCTTCGATAAGTTTTATGGTATTCCTGAACGCAGCTCGGCCTTCGGCCTCGCCCATAGTTACTTACTGTCTTCGAGAAGGTTTATCGTTTTCCTGAACGCAGCTCGGCCTTCGGCCTCGCCCTCTGTTACTTAATTTCTTCGAAAAGGTTACCCTCATCCTGAACGCAGCTCGGCCTTCGGCCTCGCCCATAGTTCCTTACTGTCTTTTATAATAATATAATAATAATAAATATCTTTATTTCACTTTGGCTTATTGCTAATTTACATTATAATCCGTAGGCATAGAGAATGAGTACAACATGAGAAAAAGACGATTCTATTTTACATATTCTGAATATACCTATAGAGTTAGATTTAGTAAGAACAAGAACACAACAATAAACCAATGAAAAGGGTATAGACACAGCTAGTCAGGTGTGCGCTGCGCACACACCAAGCTGTTTTTAAGCCTATCCTGTTCTTAAGAACAATTGTAGTGTAGTGGCTCGTGCCAGAGAAAAACATAGTTAATTCTTATAGATACATGGATTCAACTATGTACAATAGAAATATATAACAACACAATAAATAAGCAAACACAAAAGCACAGCTTACAAATTAGCACAACTTAGCACAGCTTACAAATGAATTTTGATTACTGCCTAAATATTCCAATTTAATGTAGTAATAACATGTTGGTTTTATGTGCTATGTAGTTCGTTAGTATGTAACAGCGAAGAGTGATAGTGTATAGTGATATATACCTAGATAGTTTATAATTAAAAAAAATTAATGAATGTGAATGTAGGTGTTAAATGAGAGGTTTAGGTGTAGTCTTTATTAACTTTGTTGATTGAGTTCTCGATTCAGTTGATGATATGAATGCAACGGTGTGTGTCTGTGTGTGTGAGTGAGTGTGTGAAAGGGCATTTGGTAAGTAGCTCGTAGATTGATTGTTTGGGTCATATGATCATGTGTGATCTATGATCATTAGAGTGGTTCAGTTCAGACCAGCCTATGGTTATGAATCGATTTGTAGTAGGCATGAGAATACACAGGGTATTTATTTATACAGTTATTAGTTTTTTTTTGGTGTTATTATTTTTGAAGACCTAAATTTTGTTGTTTGTAATTTGTAGAACTAAAAGAAATTGTTTGAGTTTTGTTTTAAATGTGTGTGCGCTCTGTATCTCTCTTATTGGAGGCGGTATGTTATTCCAACACCGGGAAGCTGCGTATTTGAAACTTCCCTCGAATGCTGCTCCCCGGTGTTTCGGAACCGCCAGGAGTTTGCCTACGGATCTAGTGCCAAACCTGTGCCCCTCACCAAGCCATTTGAGTTTCCTGAATAATGATTTTGGTTTTTTCTTGTTAATAATTTTGTGGATGAGAACCGCCTGATGGACATAGCGTCTGTTGTCCATTTTAAGCAACCTCAGACGATTTATATGTGGAGTTATGTGTTCCCTCTTTCTTATATTCGGCTCGCAGAACCTTCGAAGAAGTCAGAAGTCTTCGAGAAGGTTTATCGTTTTCATGAACGCAGCTCGGCCTTCGGCCTCGCCCTCTGTTACTTACTTTCTTCGAAAAGGTTACCCTCATGCTGAACGCAGCTCGGCCTTCGGCCTCGCTCATAGTTACTTACTGTCTTCGAGAAGGTTTATCGTCTTCCTGAGCGCAACTCCGCCTTCGGCCTCAAAAAGTTACTCACTTTCTTCGAGACGGTTTATCGTTTACCTGAATCCAGCTCGCCCTTAGTTACTAGCCTGAACCCAGCTCGCCCTTAGTTCTTCCTTTGAAATACGAATTTCACGCGAGCGAAGCCGCGGGCAAAAGCTAGTATCAAATATAGAAATATAAACCGGTGTGAAGTTAGCAGCCAAAGTTAGCAGCCAAAAGAGGGTCATTCTAAAAGTTACTCGCTTCGCAGAAAATATGCAGGCATGTCAACTGCGAATCAATAGAACACTGAAAATATAATACTTCAGACATAATACTATCCCCAAAGAGGATATAACAAAATATCAAATTAACAAAGTGAGATCAAAAATATAGTCGCAGAATTTTTTTTTTGCATTTTGTCAATATTAAATGTGTTTGTCTATACATGAATAAACTATCAATCGAGAACACCTCCCGGGCGAAAATCTTAATGCATCATTAGGGAATTCGACCTTAAAATTAAAATTAAAAATTATGCAATAATAGCTCAAAAAATTATAACGGCTTAAATAAGATTAGTTTCTACCAACACTATATAGCACAAAATGAAGTAAGTAATTACCCAAATTCTTACTGCTTAAACTAGAACTGCACAATGGAGAATGTCAGTGGGTCCGTAGAATCGTTTGAAACTTTGTAAGAATGAAGCCTAAATGATTAGAAACAGATAACTTTTTGTTTCATTTATATAGACCAAGTAGTTTGGAAGTTATAGCACTGTGAAGTTCGTTAAATTTTAAAAATCTCGCACAGGCGCGCGGTAGCCGTGTGACGTTACTTGCCACACGCGCGCTCGCTGTCCGCTAGTGTTCTGCGTATCTGCCTAGTTCACGTCGAGGTTCACGCATTCGTCCAAAGTTTATTGGTGGGTCTAGGTGGTTCTGTGTTACATTATCTCATCTGTGGTGATACAGTGTTTTTTTATTTTATTTTTTATTTATTTCATATTATTATAATTAATCATGGATGAAGGATTTGCCAAAAGACAATCAGATAACTTACCTAAAATATGGTGCCTAAAATAGATGGATTGATGGTGGCCAACTAAAAACATTTTTATTTTGTAGCCGCCGAAATGCGAGGAGTAAAAATGCAGTCGACAGAGCCAAAACCTTCTCTCCTCGCGAAACGTCAGTTCTTCTTCGCATTCAATTTAGAACTGGCGGAATTTTCGACATGTCCAAGCGTAGGTTACCTACCTGTGGATGAAATTATACAATAAACAATAAACCACGCTCAGTTAGGTTAGGTGCCATACCAGCAGATTTACTGACTGTTGCTAGGCTATCTAGCCTGTTAATAAGAGGTTTGAAGACTCCCAGGATTTGGAAAATACCTACACTCGCCGGAAGACATTTCCACACCCTAGCGGTGCGATAAAGAAACGATTTAGAGAACCGATGGGTTCTCAAAAGCCCAATGTCAACAACAAAAGGGTGCTGAGTCTCTCTGCGACCAGTCATGCGGAGATAGGACGGATGGCAGGGAATAAGGGATGCTAGTTCCACCGAGCAGCGTCCGTGATAATATCTGTATAATAAAACAGACTAAGGGAACCCACAAATCGTCTGTGACTCAGAGACTCCAGACCATCTGTAGTTTCGGGTCACCAACAAGACGGATGGCTCGGCGCTGTCGAGTCCAAGGACACAAGTAGATAATGGGGACTACCCTACCCTTGGACCCTCCCATATGTGACTGCAGTACTTCATCACCGGTCTAATCTCTGTGTTTTTTTTTATGGAAACTGACACGGTTGGCTACATCACCTAAAATATTAGTGATGGTAGCCCATAACACCGGCTGAACTAGGTGCCATGTCAGTGCTTCCCTTCATTTCATGTCGGCAGTCGGCTACACTGAACTGCTCGGAAAACACGAACTGTTTACATAGCCGTTTTTACCAACATTTCATTCAGTGCGGTGGTACCAACCCGTGCCACATAAACCCTACCATCTAGTAAGGTAAGAAGGGAAGGGACCTACAGTTTTACGTGGAATCCGAACCACGGTCAGTCTCTAACGGTCGAGCGGTTACCCATCCAAGTACTGCCCACGCTCAGGGTTGCTTAACAATAGTCAACCGACCGCACCGCTGAGCTACCGAGGTGTTGTGGGCTCACCGGCACAACAGGAATAGTTGTGCCGGTGAGAACAACAGCCAATTGCGCAAAAGTATTCCCAATTTTCTGGATGCAGTTTTGTCCTTAGACACGATTATAGTTGCCGGAAACCTATGTCTTTGGAAATATTGGTGTCCAGGAGGTCCAGGTGCTCCGAGACAGGTACGACGCTGCCTAGGAAATTAGCTTGAAAAGGAAAGGGATCGACCTTAGCAGATAATGCGCAGCACTGAGTCTTACTAACGTTGAAGGCGACAAGGTTCTCCTGGCCCCATATAGCTACTTTTCCGAGAACGTTATCTACTTTATCAACAACTGAACGTTGAGCCTCCCTGTGCCGCGAATCTCTACTCTTCCAGTCCTTAACATAGCCCTCGTGCTCCGTGCTGTCGTCTGCATAGATGTGTATCATGCCCAAGGCGACAGCACAGAGCCCTGCGGAACACCAGCGTTCATAGGAACGTCGGCCGATTTCGAGCCATCGATGGAAACAAAGATGGAACGACCTTTTAAAAAGCTGGCGATCCAGGTGCAGGGCAGAGTGCCGAAGGATGGAAGCTTGCCTAGAAGGCCTCTTACATTGATATCGTGGGTTGTCAGATCGATGACGGACCTCACACAGCCTAGTGTTAGAGTTTTTGAGCCTTCAAATGCCTCTGACATGGCTCATGTAAATGACTAGCGACTACTACCGTAGATTACTACCGTACTTTGCCTTCCGAAGCACAAGACCACTGATATACCTAACCTAATCAGACCTTTTAGGACTTTGATATAACTTAAAAAGAACTGATAAATAAGATAACAAAATAGAAAAACCCTATGTAAATAAATAGGTAGGTAAGCAATAAGTAGGTACTAACATCAAAATGATCTTCGCAGCAATACAAAGAACTTTTAACTCCCAATGGCTCGGCTCTTCTCATAATCATAAGTACCATTTCTTTAGCATTTTGAGGTCAGTTGGTACAGTAAAAAAAACTTCCCCAGTGCATTCGTGCTTGTGTTGACACATTTTGGTACAACACAATATTTAATGTTTTGTGATTTCAACATTTTAAGAGTTTCATTTAAAATACTAGCGAGTAGTCGATGCGAATAGTATGAAAGCGTGCAACGGACTGGGCGAGCGCGAAGCTGTGTGTGGCAAGTGACGTTACAGCAGTGTCGCGTCGCAGGCGCTGGCGCCGCGGCGCATACGAACTTCAAAATCTATCCTTCGGAGTTTCCATAAAAGCGATTGTGAGTGCTCCGGAGGGGTTTATGGAGTACTCATTACCTCAGTTTTCATTTGAGGGCTCGCTGGAGGGCTCCATTTTGAAATTCCGTTATTTTTGCTGTCCTTTTTTAACCGACTTCCAAAAAAGGAGGAGGTTCTCAATTCGTCTGTATGTTTTTTTTTTTTATTTTTTTTTTTATTTTTATTTTTTTGTATGTTTGTAACACGATTTCTCCGTCAATTGAGGGCCGATTTAGAAAATTCTTTTTTTGTTAGTTAGGTCATACTTCCGAGGTGGTCCCATTTCAATTTTATCGAAATTGGTTCAGTGGTTTTCGAAAAATCAGCATAATACTATGGTGTGTGGTTACCTTCAGCAAAACTTGTGATGTGGTCGTTTTCGGCAATTTTCAGTTTGATAAATTAGTATGGTGTGTGGTTACCTTCAGCAAAACATTTGTGATGTGGACTTATTCAGCAATTTGCAGTCTGACACATATGGCGAATAATTCTGTACCACTTCAATCGATTTCGATTATTCGATTTCGATTATTCTTTTTTATGTAATATTACTAAAAAGAATGAAATAAAAACTGTTTTAAAAAATATTAAACCGATTTCCAAAAAACAAAAAAAAAAAAAACTAAAAAGTATTAAATACCTAATATTTTGAAATTTTCTCTGTCCTGTTGAAATACATGAATCGATATACTAGTGATACATATTCGGACCCTTGTTTCATGAATATTCTAAATTTGAAATTTTTTTATCTTTTCCGACCGGCGCTTAATTTATTATGGTACCTGGCCAGTACCTACTGTACCGAGTACCATCGAGCTGGTTTGATGATGGAGACAGAAGGTGGCCATAGGAACTCCTAAACTACACATGATAAACCCATCGTGTTTGGGCTCGTTGCATTTGTCTTCACGAGAAATTTACTTTAGACCTAAAAGATTCTCAATTCGACGGTATGTTTTCTTTTTTTGGATGTTTGTTACGCGATTACTCCGTCAATTGTGGGCCGATTTTGAAAATTCTTTTTTTTTTTATTTGAAAGGGGATAACCCTGAGGTTTTTGAAGTGAAAACTTCTTTAGCGGCTCTTGGCACTTTTTTAGGTGGGTAAAAATGTATAACTCGCGACATCGCGTCAGCGTCATTTTTAAAATGAAACCTTAAGTCATTGCGTTAAGGGTTAAGTTAGAGTGGCACGGGATCTGCCGGCACTCCCGGAGTGCAACTGTTAAGTAGGGTTCCGTAACACGTTTATGTCTGTCCATTCTACTAAGTTCTGCAAAATGAATGTAGGGTTCCGTAACATATGCATGTCTATCCGTTCTACTAAATTTTACAATTTTCAACCAAGGTCCTCCGACGGTTATTTTATAATAAAAGTAGGCTTCCGTAACACGTTTATGTCTGTCCATTCTACTAAGTTCTGCAACATCACCTACAACGTCCGTGATGTCAGCCCATAACACCAGTGCCATGTCAGTGCTTCCCCCTTTGATCGTGCTGACTACACTGAACTGGTCGGAAAACACAAACTATTTACATAGCCGTTTCGACCGACGTTTAATTCAGTGCGGTGGTACCAACCCGGGAAGGTTAAACCCTACCACCAAGTAAAATTACGAGGGAAGGGACTTACAGTTTTACGAGGAATCCGAACCTTGGTCAGCCTCCAACGGTCAGCGGTCACCCATCTAAGCACTGACCGCACCCAGCGTTGCTTAAAATTCAATAGCGACAGTTGACTGTCTGCACCACTGAGCTATCGAAGCTGACGTGGTCCTATTTTAATTGGGTCAAGATCGGATTGGAAAGCGAGGCGGAATCGCGAGGCCGAAGGCCGAGCGATTCCGCCGAGTACATTAATAGCAAAAAATTACTAAAAAAAACTGTGAAATAAAAAAAAAGTTTTAAAAAACATAAAACCGACTTCCTAAAAAAAGTAAAACTAAAAAACTATTTAAAATAAAAATATAAAAACCGCCTTCAAAAATATATGAAATAAAAACCTAAAAAAAAAAACGAACCCTAGAGTTGAAGGCGGTGCTAAAGCAAGCAAAATGATGCATGAAAGAAAACATGAGCGGATGATAATATCCTTTGTGATTTGTGTAGCCTTTTTAGCACCGCCTTCAACTCTAGGGTTCGTTTTTTTTTTTAGGTTTTTATTTCATATATTTTTGAAGGCGGTTTTTATATTTTTATTTTAAATAGTTTTTTAGTTTTACTTTTTTTAGGAAGTCGGTTTTATGTTTTTTAAAACTTTTTTTTTGTTGGCTTGTTTATATATTCTGTTTTCCTGTAGCTGCGGTTTATAAAATTATATGTATCGTTATATTTTGTTTTTGATTTTAGTAAATGATTATAATATGATTTATTCTGTTTCTGCGTTTAGTATTGTTTTATTAATATTTCGGATGTTGATATTTATTTATTTAGTCGGGGATGGCTCCGTTCTATTTATTGATGGTAGGTGTTAAATCGTTCAACTATCCTTTGGTGATTCCATAAGTTTATCATTTTCAGAGGGCTTCCTTGAGTACTCCGCCGGAAGGTTTCCGTGCAGATCCATTTTATTTCTTTAGCGAAGATTCCGATTAGGTGAACCATGTTGTTTTTGTAAAATAATTTTTCATGCTTTATGTATTTATTTGTTTGTATTTCTTTGTCTTTGCCATAATTATCTTTATGTATTTTATAAATTCTTCTGCTTTCCAGAATCGCGTCGTCTGTTGCCGATTGAGCTCTTTGTAGATTTATTTGACCAACGTTTATATGTGTACGCTGGTTGTTCACCTTCGCAACAGTAATTTATTTTATTTCTAGCTATGGCGTCCCATTTTATTTTTTCGGAACATTCATTGTCATCGACTCTGTGATTACTATCTTTTTTCAGTCTCATGCAAACTACGCAAGTGGGATTTTCGTTGTTTAACTTTTTTGGGCATTCTGATAGTTTGTGGTTTTCACCACAGTCTGCACGCATAGTTATTTTCCAAGCAGTTTTTGGTAGTGTGTCCATACCCCAGGCATTTTCCACATTGCATTATGGGGCTTTGATCGTAGATATTTACAATTTGGTATCCCAGGAACGCTTTACCTGTTTCTAGCATTTGATTGTAAGCTGCATTGGAGACTGTCATTACTATGTGGCTTTGTAGGTTGTTCCGCGCTTTCTTTTAGTAAATGATTTTCGCCTCTCCCTCTGACAGTTTATCGAAGTTTTTATTTTTTTTTATTAGTGAAGAGATGATTTCTGCGTCCGTCATGTAGTTCTGCACGTTATACCTATGTTAATTTGAATTGAATAAACTTTTTTTTGTTCTGCACGTTTGTTAAAACTATTAGAGGGTTTTTCTGGGCTAGTTCCTCGCTTTCTAGATTTTGCTTTTGACGTGCATTTTTCATTATTTCGCGATCTTTTTCTGTGCTGAGAGTGAGGATGACCCTCTGGTCTTTTCCTCTCTTTATGCTGTTTATACCAACTCCCAGCTCTTTGACCTCGATGTTTTTCGTAATTTTCTTGATTAGTGAATCGCTTGTGTCCTCTTTTGTGGCAGGTTTCACCAGGAGCGCATGTCTCGAGTTTGACTTTATTGCTTCTTTTGAGGTTGTTAGTTTTTTAGCGTAGGATTTTTCAGATTGATTCTCGTTTCCAGATTTTTGGGAGGTGTTGAAGTTTATTTTAATCTCTTTTACGGTTTTATTTATTTCTTCGAGTTCCTTTGTAACTTGTAAGTCCAGTTTATGTGTTGAGTGTAGCTGTTCTTGCGGGGCTTCTTGCGATTTTGCGACAAGAAAATTGTGTGTCTCCTCCGATAATTTTAAGTTTCTTTCGAGCAGGTTTTCGAAACTTTCCTGTTTCTGTAACATTTTGATCAGCTCATCAGCGTATTTTTGTTTTAATTTTTGTACTTCCTCTGTTGTTAGTTTCCTGTAGAATTCCAGGGTACTGTGTATCTCTTCATTTGCTTGGTGTAGTTCGAGTACGATCTTGTACATTTCCTGGAGATCATTTACGACGCCGTCTCTAATTTCTCTCTTGAGATTGCCCGAGTTTTCCAATTTAGTTTTTGCATTTGCGAGAAATGAGTTGGCTTGTTTTTTCAATTCTGCTGAAGTTTTGGAGTCCATGATTTCTGGATGTTCGGTTTCCGTGTGTGTGGTTATTGGTAGAGTATTTCTGGGTTGAGAAGATGGGAAAAGTGACTCTGGACTGTTTAACCAGGCGCTAGTGTTTTCCTGTTTCTCTTTTGAAGAGGGTGGAGTACTCCTGTCCAGCTGGGAAGATATGAGTTCTCCCTCCTTGGGGAGAAGCTGTTTTAGGATAGGTTGTTTCTTAGGCGATATAGTCCCAACCTAGCGGACCTGATCGCCGGACTGACTCCGCCAGTCCTCCCACCAAGAACTATATATAACTAGGTTGTTTCTTCTTGGATGGATCTTTTTGGGGTGTTTCTTCTAGTTGAGTGGAGCTCGGCTTTTTGTTTCCTTTTGTATCATGTTTCTGAGGGTCGAGTTTCTGGGTGTTTCTTACTGATGCCCTCGAATCTAGTGATGATTTTGGCTTGTTTGACGAAGTTGACATGTTGCTTGTGGTTTTGTATCTAGTTTTTGATGTTTCTGGTTTATAGGGCACTTCAGGAGGAGGACTCCGTATTGAGTACTCCTTTGGAGGAACTCTCGTCCTGCTGTTGATTTAGGAGTACTCTGATGACTCCGTGTATTTGTCCTGTTTTTCGGTGTTTTTGTCTGGTGTTCTCTGGATGGCTCCGTAGCCTTCTGTAAGCGGAGGATTCGAGCGTCGAGTAGTTCGAATAAGATTTATTTCAGTGAGTGCTCCTTATGGCGCCTAGCCAGATTTTCAGTCGGTTCTCCACGAATGATTCTACCGAAATTACAGACTATGTGGTTGCTGTTTCTCGAGTGCTTACCCGTTGACCATCTCGTCGCTTCCACAGGATGGGATCCCGGCTTCCGCCGCACAGCACGACCGGCGCCTTGACCTGGTACGGTTCAGTTCTCTCGAGGCTTTGTAAGAGTTTTCTACTACCTTAATTTTCCGGTTTCAGCTGGAAATGGGGTGCTGTGCTAACCTTGGCGCTCGCCAAGATGTTGAGTGCCTCGCAGATGCCCGATTGCGCTCTCCATGGGCTTCCCGGCTCTGGAAGTCGCACTATATGGCGAGCCGATCTGGATGTCTCCAAGCACAAGGTTAGGTTAGGTCAGGTCAGGTCAGGTCAGGTCAGGTCAGGTCAGGTCAGGTCAGGTCAGGTCAGGTCAGGTCAGGTCAGGTCAGGTCAGGTCAGGTCAGGTCAGGTCAGGTCAGGTCAGGTCAGGTCAGGTCAGGTTAGGTTAGGTTAGGTTAGGTTTTTTTTTTTTTTTTTTTTTTTTTGTTCCTATCGAACCTCAGCTATATATGCCGAGTCTTTTGTCATTCATTCGTCTCGGCATCTTCCATCACCTGGCCCCTAGTCCCACAAAGTGGAAGCGAGGGAGCGCGGGCTTGCTCTCGCATACTTTCTTAATTTTATTTATAATTTTTTGTATTTATTTTTTTTTTTTCTTTCTTTTTATTCGTTAAAGCGCTTACAACTAGTACATGTGAAAAACCTTTCGGACTTATGCTAACTTAAACACGGTTTTCTAAACTAAACTTACTTACTGAATGGTTAATCTACCAGCAATGCACACAACTAATAATACACTAATACAACTTTATAGAACGACTAATACAAATTGGGTACAAAATACACGCAAGTTTACTGCCTCCTCTTCAAGTAATGCATCATATTAACTAAAGAAATTCTGTACACATTACTAATAATATTGATACACACTTAAAATTTTATATTCTCTGCATTAAATTAATTATTTAAATTTTATATACTCTACACTTTATTATAAACTAAACTTACTTAAGGTAATAAAGATTACGACTAATATTTATATTGAATGTATAGTCTACCAGTAATACATACAACTAATAATACACTAATACAACTTTATAACTAGAACGACTAAATACAAATTGGGTACAATAATACACGCTAAGTTTACAACAAAATTCTGTACACATTACATTACCTTCTAATAATATTGATACACACTTTAAATTTTATATTCTCTACATTAATTTAATTATTTAAATTTTTATATACTCTACTCTTTACATTCCTGACAACTTAACCGGTCCACAATGGAGAATGCATAATGACTAAGCAGGCAATGTCCGTCCGACAGCCGGTCACATCAGCTCCCTGCCGACACCGCAAAGCCACTCTGCACGCCAACTAGCGCCCTTCATCGAGAGCCGAGGGACTAACTAGAGATAGCAAACTTTGCTTCTAGCTATCCTGTCCCAGCGGACTCTCTCCGGACAGTTGTTGGCGTACGCAGAGTGGTGCGCCTGATCAGTGGGCGCGGCGCTCTTCTTACAATTGATGCAAGAAGGTTGTCCTCCACTTTGCCTCACTTCACAGGCGGCGCGCTTATGCGAACCGCCGCAGTACGTGCAGGCCTGGGCCTCGGCCTTGCACACACGTGTGGTATGGCCGTAGCCCAGGCACTTACCGCACTGGACGAGGGGTGACTGGTCGTAGACGGATACGACCCGAAAGTGGAGATAAAGCCAGCCGTACTCCACCATTTTCTTATGCAATGGAGGTGATACCTCCATTACAATATGGCAATGTTCTATGTTTCGGGCCGGCCTTCTATACTTCACCTTCATTTCGCGTCCGTCCACCTCGCTCAGCAGAAATTTATTCTGCGAGACGAGGTATCCGATCACCTCCTCGTCAGTGAGGCTTTTCTGCACGCCCGTCAGTACGACTAGAGGGTTCCGGGCACGGGCCTCCTCCACAGTCAGGTTCGCCGAGACAAGCACTTCACGAACCTTGGCCCTGGCTTCCGAGGTGCCCAGGCCTAGTACCACTCTCCTGTCTCGGGCCTTGCGGAGGAGGCTTACTCCGACGCCCAGCTCGTCGACCTTAACGGCCGCGGTGATCCTCTTGATAACCGCCTCCGCGGTGTCGGTTACGTCCCCCGAGGACACGATGAGCGCGTGGTCACCAGCGCATCGCCGCCCGATCGCGGGCTCCGGCCGGACCGCGGACAGCACGTCGGCATACGAGCGGGGAGTCGCGGACTCAGCTGAGGAACGAATGACCTCCAGTTCCTTGTGGATTTTCTGAAGGTCGCCTACCAGTTCCGTCCTCAGCTGGTTCATCTCCACACTCAGCTCACCAACACGCGCCGGAGTCGTATCCACCTCCCGAGCCCTCCCACCAGCCCCGCCGTCCTCGGCAGCAAGCGGCCCGCGTAGAGCTGGGCTCATCTCAAACGCGAGGAAGCTGCGGGTGCTCTCAATCTCTTTCTTAATGAGCTCCACATTTTCCTCTAACGCTTTCTTACTGGAGGCCAGGGCGGCCATCTCTCTTGAGTGTTTTCGCTCCAGATAGAGGGCCTCCTTGGCCTTATCAGTCCTAGCCCGCTCACACTCGGCCACGGAGCGCGCCCTGGAGTCAGCTAGTCGCAGTATGATGCTGTACATACCCATCATACAGTCCGTGACTACCTCTCGGATTTCTCTTTTGAGGTTTCCGGACTTCTCCAGGGCGAACTTCGCCTGCTGCAGGAGCCGGTTGGCCTGCTGCGGGAGCTCGTTGATGAGGGGGGTTCTATTGCGGGAAGCAGACGAGGCGAGCGAAAGGTCTCGTGATGGGGTATTTTGACCCACGCTCGAGACACGATCTGGAGTGATGTCACCCCTGATGGACATCTCCCAGTCGTACACCCCCTCGGGGAGCTCGGGAGGCTGCGGCAGAAGCGCTGGCCGGGTCGGCGCAGGTGTCACGGGAGGTTCTGGGAGGAGCACCGGCCGCATTGGCGTAGGCGTCTCGGCAGGCGTCGGCGCTACACCGGCCGCAAGCTGGACAGGCGCCGACACAGGCGCCGAGGCCTCTGTGCCGGTTGCCGAGGACTCGGCGAGCCCGGTAGCGTTCTTGATCGCACGGTGAAGCAGCGATCGCTGGGGCGTGGGGTTAGGCGGAGACCTGAAGGGAGGAATAGGTGGGATTGGTCCTATGTCAGCCAAGATGGGTGTTTTGGTCTTTGTCTCCTTGGACGACAGAACGACTTTCCTGTCTTTTGTCACACCTGCAGGGCACCCCGTCACCGCTCCCGCCACAGCGGGCCTCACTCGAGGCGCCTTTGGCAACGCACCGGTCCGCCCCGAGGCCCCGGGCCCCTTGCTGCCTGTCGGAGCCGACATCACCAACTATTCATAAACAAATCCCATAAAAAACCATAGAAAAATGCAAGAAAATGCAAAAATATAAATAAATAGTTCAATTTAATCTTCCAATTAATTATAAGTACACCACTCGATGTGGCTAGTTCAGCTCTACAAAATGAGTGGTCACACGCATAGGTTCCAGTGATCCACCAAACTTCTAACGAAAGAAAGAGCTTGGTGGATGTGTCAGGGTGTCAGTGACAAATTTTTTATTGGCCCGCGCCGCATCAAATCAGGTACTGCCGTCGCAATTTGCACTACACAGCCACAAATTTAGTGTCAAAACGTAGGCGCTGAGACGGCGAATACGGTAATATTTAAAAAATTGTAGGTCGTCGCTTTACTTTTTGAGCAATATGTATATACATTTAGCACAATTTTTCCAAAAAAACTTAATACACAATAAATCAGTCAACTTGAGTTCAAATTTAACCAAATTTTTGACACAGATTGCCGGCAGGAGTCCGCAATGAACACTTCAGTCAAGTTGACGCAGACTGCTGCAGGACCGGTTTTAGCCGATCGGGTAGTTTCCGGTTTTCTTCAGTTTTCTGCGTAGTTCTTGGGCGTAAAAATCTGGAACTAGTACGAAGTTGTAGCCCTTGGCCGAGCGCATTTAGTGGTGTGGTGAAAGTGGGGGGTCGTCGATCTGGTTTAGGCAGCGCACGCCGAAAACCGTTTTGTCTGACTGACAAAATGGCGAACTTTTCAGGTTTTTCGCCCACGACTTTTCCTTCACTGGCGCGATCTCAAAACAAACACAATCACTGTGTTGCCCGGCTCCAGGCGCACATACCAATATAAGACACTTGCACATAAAGAAACTTTTTCATATTTTTACGATTTATTAAGCGGGAGTTAGCGCGCAAAGACGCGCCCAAGTGAGCGTTTGGCTTGGAACTTGGAACTTAGGTTAGGTTAGGTTAGGTTAGGTTAGGTTAGGTTCCCGTGCGGAGTTGCTAGACCTCCCATCGGGCGCGACCCCGGGTGGTGGATAGGGGAACGTCTTCCAGATATGGATGGCATCAGGGAAATCAAATACTTGACGCGAACCAAAACTAGCAAGCTGGGGAGCGGATAAATACCCCTGGAGGTGGTATGTACGCAGCGCCTTCAGTACTGGGCTGCAGCCGATGAGGACGAAGTTGAGCCGAAAGGGTGCAGTACCAGGCTGCGGCCGGCGGGATGAGTGGAGATATCTCCACTAACCCGGCGGGCGCTCTGCAAACTTGGATGTACGGAGGAGATAAAAATTAAAAATGGACGCAAGATTAAAAAACAAACTACCCCAGGAGGGTACCGGTGGATCCGGAGAATCCCTCCCCGAGTCTGACTCGGGCTGCCCCACGTATTCTGGGGGGGGGCAAAATTTTGCCGAAATTAACATGTCCTGGAGGGACAAGCTTGGATGATGCGAACCCATTCATGAAAAGAGGTGCGGTCCAAAGGTCACCGACCAAGACCTCAAGCCCTGCAAAGCTACCAATATTTGGGCGCCTGATCGAAAGACGATGTTCGACCAGCAGTATCGACGAGATGCAAGCTCCCAGAGTAACGACACAAACCAAACGATCGAGGAGCGACGAGAGCTGCAGCGATGAAGGAATCTACGAGGAAGTTTTAAACCTATCGGCAAAGCTTTCCAAAGTTTCTATTACAATGGCAAAGCTGGTGGGAGAGAATCCAAATACTAAAGTCGAAATAAAGACAGGTGTTAGAGATCTGAAAGGTCTAATGGACAACCTGAACAAAAGACTAGCGGAGTGGGGAGACAACCCCCGCAAAAATAAAGCGAGGGCGGTCCACGCCACTGAAGACACTGGCACTCAAACCGAAACCTATGACATTGAAGCCAGCACTGTAGACACTGGCAATCAAACTGAAAGCTGTGACATCGAAGCCAGCAAGGAAGACGCTAGCACTCAAACTGAAAGCTATCACATTGAAGCCATTACTGAAGCTGAGCATCGAAATAGTGAGGATATGACGAGGCAGAATGACATCAGAGCCCGAATCCGGAGCAAAGACTTCAACAAGCTTCTCGAAGTGATGGAAACTGACTGGCCGGAGGAGGTCTTTACCGCCGTCACTACAGAAAGAGGTGGTGGTCTGAAATCGGTTGAGGCTGGCTGGGACGTAGTGATCATGACAGAGCCGGGAGAGCCTGGAGACAGGCCCAAAGGACTAAAGAAGCTAGTCAGGAAAGGACTCCCCGAGGTAGCTGAACTTCTCAAAGACAGTGAACCGGGAGCGGTAGAATACACCATCTGCACCACCAGAAGCTCAAGAAAAGGAGCTACAGAAAGCGAAAGATGCACGTTTCTGCTTCCATGCACCATGACAGAAAAGAGCGATGACTTAAAAACAATATACGAGCAAGCTATAGAGCTAAAAAATAAAAGCTTTGAACTGCAACGACCTGGAATGTTTGCACTACTGCTTGAAAAGGGCCTAAATAAGGTCAAAATCCGGAAAATCATAGAGGCAGTATTCTCGGATACAGAGAATAAGGTGAAAATCTTGCTCGACGGTGAAGAGGCCGGAATAGCAAAACCGCGGAAGGAGAGAGTGGAGACGCTTATAGTCAGGGGAGAGGGTAGTTACAGCGATACCCTCAAAAAGGCTAAAATTGGAGTAACAGCCTCGGACATGAGGGAGCTGGGCGTGACGGTAAAGTCGGTTAGGAGAGCAAGCAAGAGAGCTGACGAGTCACAAATTATTATGCGAGTTGCCGCCGACTCCGGGCAGGCTGAGGCGCTCAAGGTGAAGCTGTCGAATGCACTAGAGGGGGCAAATGTTGAATTTGGGGGCCAGTCAGTATTCCATGTCACGGGAATAGAAGAAGACGCCAGCCTCGATGAGGTGAAGGCGGCTCTAGAGGATGAACTCGGAGTCGCGACACAAGTGAAGTCCCTCAGGCCGACCAGCTACGGAAGCCAGACGGCTACCATTACTGTGAACCGTGACACCGCCTCAAGGCTCGGTCAATCAAAATGGATTACAATTGGATGGACGCGCTGCCGTATCCGCAAGAGAGTCAACGTAGTAAACTGCTATAAGTGCTGGCAGACTGGACACTTGGCAGCAAATTGTCAGGGACCAAATAGAATGGACCTCTGCAGAAGATGCGGCAACGGAGGGCACAAAGTGGCTAGCTGCAAGGAAGACCCACATTGCCCACTCTGCGAAAAGGCGGGACACAGAGCCGTTTCTACGGGATGCCCAAAATTTAGAACAGCCATAAGAGATGCTGAAACAACAGGCCGGAAAAAGTTATTTCGGTCGAAGCGTGAAGGCAGGGCACGCGGAAAAAACCCCCACCAAGATCCTACAAATAAACACTGACCGAATACGAGTAGCCCACGACCTACTTCCCGAGACTGTTAACAGGCTAAAGATTGACCTGGCCATCATAGCCGAGCCAAACCGCACCAGAGCAGAGATCGCGGTTTGGGAGAGAGATACCAGAGGCGACGCAGCTGTGGTAGTGCACAATAGCTCCATGATAGTCGATGGCATAACGAAGGGGAACGGCTTTGTCGGGCTGAAACTAACAACATTTTCCGTCTTTAGTTGCTATATTTCGCCAAACTGCGAATTCAGCCAGTTTAAAAAAGACATCGACGAACTGTGGGATGCCCTTCGACGGCAGCGAGGTCAGTTATTAGTAGCGGGTGACTTCAACGCCGCTTCCCGGGCGATGGGGCAGTAAGAAGAATGACCAAAGGGGAGAGTATCTGCTCGAAATGCTGGCGGATCTGGATTTAGTAATCCTAAACCAAGGTGATTCCCCAACATTCGAAAGAGGCATTCGGAAGTCAAGGCCGGATCTCACCTTGGCCAGCCAAGATCTTGCTGGCAAGGTTAATAAGTGGCGAGTGTTGGACGAGGAGACCATGAGTGGCCACAAATACATCACATATGAGGTCCATGAGAGGGATAGAGAAACCAACACTGCGCCTATGGGCTGGAATCTTAGAAGGCTCAACACCAACAGTTTCCAGGATGCCTTGGAGCGTGAAACAATTGAGACGCCGGGCGATTTGACGAGGGCTACAACCAGTGCCTGTGATAGTTCAATGCCCAGGAAAAAAAGAGGCAAACGAGAGATATACTGGTGGAACAGTGAGATCTCGATGCGCGTCGTCACTGCCTAGAATGCAGACGGAAACACACCAGGGCTAATGCAAAGAAGACCCAAAATGAAGTGCAGACTAAATACATCGGCGATGAGTATAAAAAGGCCAAACTAGCTCTACAGCTACTAATACTCAAGTCAAAGGAGAAGTGCTGGGAAGCTGTCTGCGAGGAAATAGATAGCGATGTATGGGGGCTCGGATATAAAATAGCCACTAAAAGACTGAAGGGCAACCCACCCATACAAATGGGTATGAGGAAAATACAGGAGATAGTCGACATACTCTTCCCCCACCATGACATATTCGAGCGAGTAACAACCTCGGTGCAAGATGTGCCGGAAATCTCTGACGATGAACTGAAGAAGGCCCGCGAGAAAATTAAACTAAAAAAGGCGCCAGGCCCAGATCTAATACCACCGGAAGTAGTAAAACTGGCGACGGAGATCATACCTGAAAAAATCAAACTGGTCATGAATAATGTTCTTCGAACCGGTGAATTCCCAGCCATATGGAAAAAGGCAAGGCTGGTACTCCTCCGAAAGGCTAAAAAACCCGCTGACGATCCAACTGGCTATAGACCGCTCTGCCTGCTGGACTCCTACGGTAAACTATTAGAGGGAATTCTACTGAACAGAATAGAAGAGCTGCTACCGAAACATGGTGATCTAGCAGATACGCAGTATGGATTTAGGAAAGGGAGATCCACGCTAGCTGCTATTGAACAGGTAGCATTAAGTGTGAAGGCAGCCAAAGAGGGTACGCATCGCACTCGGAAACTGTGCGCTCTGATAGCACTCGATGTTAGAAATGCATTCAACTCGGCACCATGGCAAGTCATACTCGGGGAGCTAAAGAAAAGGAACTTTCCGCAGTATTTGTACAACTTGCTCAACAGCTATCTGGAGGAAAGAAGAATCGTGGTCAGAGATGCCGAAGGAACGACGAAAACAATTGAAGTAAGTAGCGGAGTGCCACAGGGCTCCATTCTGGGCCCGACACTGTGGAATATCCTGTACGACGAAGTGCTTGGTCTGAACCTAGGAAGCGATGTGCAACTGATAGGCTTTGCAGAC